>JAVANC010000002.1:21413094-30823094 GCA_033319125.1 Parnassius glacialis
GTGACACCTAAGGAATGGAAATTTCTCATGAATGTTAAAGCTATTGTCAGAAATAGGCATATTCTGATAACCGAATTATCCCCAGCTATGAACGATCTATTGAAACGAATTGGTACAGCTAACATAAACGCATTCAGCTTGGTTTTAAATGAGAACACATTTAAAAATAAGAAAAGGTAAGTGGGAGATAATTATACTCGCTAATAGAGAGACACTCAGAGACACTAATTCGTTCTAACTGTGCTAAAATAACAATGTCCTACACGTCATGTCGTTCATGGTGGCTAGTCCAAAACGGAGACTAGCCATCCGCGCATGATAGAAATATAGTGCACGAGTGTATGCGCAAGCACAGGTGCATTCTTTATTGTCTTATCTCTCTCTCTCTCTCTTTCTCTCTCTCTCTCTCTCTCTCTCTCTCTCTCTCTCTCTCTCATAGTCCGCAGCACATGAGTAAAGAAACCGACCAGAGGGGAAGCTACTTACAAACGGCTCGCTCCGAGTACTCCCATACATAGCGCAACGATGTGTGCGTGAGCTCTCACCGACAGGTTCACCGACGCTCCGTCGGGGTACAAACCGGTTTGCGCCGGCTCAGTCAGAGTATCCATTACAGGGCTGTTAGTCGTGCGCATTTAAATAAATAGACCAACAATATTTCGAAATGTTATACATCAATTAATTTATTAAGTATTTTTGCAATTATTAAATAATTAGATTAAAGTATTTTAATAAGAATAATTAAGAATTAAGTTATTATAAATTTATACAGGTAAATAATAAGTTTTCTGTATAAGCAAAAATGCCTAATAGTTGTACAGTATGCATGAATAATTCTAGAGAAAATAAGGATATTTCCTTTTTTTTGTACCACAGAGATCAAGTGAAGTACCTTTTTGCGTATTATATACAATAATACTAGGTAATAACATTGATAGGTAAGTGAAAATGTGTTAGAAAGGTGCGTCGCCGAGTAATGAAATCGGTCTCACCTACTTGAAACGTTAGTCAGTCTAACTTTGACAGTGCCGTAGATGGCAGGATATCCTCCGTAATAAGGCTAAATGTGTGACCTTATCCACCCACATTATTATAGAGGTAGGTTGCTTCCTGGGGTAGGATATAAGTTACTTTTTGCGAGTCGCGACTGCAGGGGTAAATACCACTGCATTATGGTTGGAATACAATCGCCAACCATCGGTGTGGGTGGTGGGATTGGTGTTGGTGGAAGTGGTGCTGGTGTTGGTGGAAGTGGTGCTGGTGTTGGTGGATAGAGTTAGTGGAAGTGGTGCTGGTGTTGGTGGATAGTGTTGCTGATGGTGTAAGTGGTGGTGGAGGTGGTAGTATCGTAGGTAGTGGTAGTAGGCAGTGGACCAACAGTGGCTGCATCAACACCATCACCATCACCACCATTATTATCACCACCACCGCCACTGCCCACGACCACCATCACAGCCACAACTACCACCACCACCACTTACACCAAAAGTCTTGATTTCGAACAATTAATAAATATGTTGTTACATTAATATAAGTTATAATTAATACACATGTGTCTTATGCTATACAATATTTTTATTTTTTCCTTAAAATTTTCACATGCATCAGGTGACAACCCTATCAGAATAGGTATAGATTTTCGACGTTGTTAGGAAGCTTCCCCTCTGGTCCTCTTTACTCTGTGGTCCGCAGGGACGGCAATCCGATACGACCGGAGAGAGATCAGTCGTAAGGCCGTATTTAAAATATAGAATAATAGTGAAACATAGAAATGGCTGCTACAGATAATTTCTTGTCAAAAAAATCCCACTGATTTCGGCCCTACCTTGAACTCACCTAAAATTACCCGATAAACATAGTAGGCAGTCGCACTTACGATTATTACACCAACGAGACAATCAAACGTGCTAAATATAACGCTTATGTAATATGCTTAGGTGTAGGCTAAACATGTCCTCGAAATGATTATTGTTAAATTTTTCAGACTCACGATGTCTTCCTTTGAAGCCGGTATACCGACCGGCTGTACTGGTCTACAAAAATTTGCAATTAAAACATTCAGTAATGAGTGCTAGCCCTCCATAAAATTTTAAGTGCTAGGTAGGTTAATTATATGATACCCCACAAATGGGGGATCCATTTGTGGGGTATCATATAATTAACCTGTCTAGTTAAATTACACAATACAATTGGACTATTTTGGGGGAAAACGTTATCAAATAACAGCTCAGTACACAAGCGCTGTGTAGACCCACCCCTCATTGGATATAAGTGTGACGTAAATCCATGACATGTATACTTCATCATATGGCGAGCAGGAGGTCAATAGACGAAGCTGGCTCAACACCGCGCTTTATGGCAATTTTTTGGGGAACGCCTATGTTCAGCTGTGAACTATTAAAGGACTGATGAAGTATTATAGATTACCTATTTTTTATCACACGTGGTCGTAAATGCGATTGCTGATAATGCCGAGCATATAACATATTTTCTCTCACCAATCTGCTCGTTGTGCATCCTGTTGACTGCGGGACAAAACGAAAACCTATTCAGATTTATTGAACTAAAATCCCACTCATTACCGCAGCGTATATAAGCCGTGTTACCATCGTGAGCGACTACGCTCCCTAACCCTTTTTTGCCGAGCGTGGTCATTTAAATAGCCTAGCGTTGGACAGGCAAGGAATGTTGCTCTGATGCGAATTTAATATGATTATTCAATATTGTTTCATTTTATCATTAATAGTTTTTTTTTCCAGAAATGTTACACTGGAGAAGATACCTAAATATATAACGCAAACGTCTCCTAAGAATAGGTAAGCGTGATTTTTTTAAAAATAATACATGAAATAATATAATAAATATTTTGACTGTATGGAATAAAACCAATTTTACGGATTTTGTCGCGTTTAATTTAAAATTTTTGAACTCCCGACGTTTCGGGAACTTTAAAGCATCTATGATCACGGGTGGAGGGGCGCACTGACGTGTTTGACGTTTTGATGTCATAGTCAACGAATGCTACCTTCAACTTCTAATTATTCATTTTTGGGCTGATCTACGCGGAATGAGCTTAGAGTATCTTGAAGTCTTGCAGTTATATTGTGTATCTTCTTCGTCTTAATTTCAATAGCTAGATAGGAAGGTTCTTTTGCAAGGATTTGTGGTCTATCAAATCTGATATGGGACGATCCTAAACATGTTGACATTACTGCAGACTTCCCGGAGCGTCGGTGCTTCACATAGGCGATATGTTCTTTTACGCGGGTTTTTATGGATCTTTTTGTTTGTCCTATGTAAGAGAGACCACATTCACAATTGAGCTTGTACACTCCTGCATCTTGTAGAGGGATATTACACTTGACAGATAATAAGAACTGACTAAGTTCTTACTTATTTACTTAATTGTTATTTTAATTATATTTAATTTTTGTAAAGTATTTAAAAAATTTCATTATTACTTAATCATTGTGAATACTTTTATAATAATTTTCAAAGTTGATGCTTAATTACTTTACGGTATTACGTTCATACTATAAACATATATATATATATATATATATATATATATATATATATATATATATATATATATATATATATATATATATATATATTATACAAGGTGACATTCATATTATAAGGCTTATAGTAATTAATATCTATCATTATCATATTATCAGAATTAGAAAAGATTTTCAAATAAAAATATGTCTGTCTTTCACATAACTCATGGCTTTCACATACCATAACACTATGCAAGCTCTGCAAGTGTTATTAAAACAACATTATAGTAAGCACAGTTTTGGATATGATCCAATAGTGGATACCTTTTAAAAGTAATACACCTTTACTATTTTATTTAATTTAAGTGGTATGATTGTCTATTTTACGATTTTAGTGTTTCGTCTATGGAGATAAAGTCGCAGAGTACTTCGAGGGTAAATGAGACTGATTTAAATTCGCCATCCCTGAAATCACGTCACACTAGCATCGAGCGAAGGTATTTTGGTTAACATTATGTATGTTTATTTTTATTTAACCATCTTAGAAATACATTCTAATATATGCTATTTTTTTGATATCATGCATAATCGGAGGTTATAGTATGTATTGGTTCCAGTTGATATTTTGTGACTTATCTTATCTATGGCAACATCTATTGTTAAATCTTTGGTTAAAGACTTGATTCTATAATAAATGATATTAAGAACTGTGAATACAATGGTGAATTGAATACCTAGCTTGTACAAAAATATTTTGTTTTTTGATGTAACCTCAAAATAGCTTTGTATTTCTACTCTACGTAACTCAATGATATTATATATAAAAAAGAGGTAGATATCGCACTAGTGCGCGCAAATTGTTGCAGACAAATTAAGACAATTGTTGTAATTTCATTTAGTCGGCCAATAGCAGCGAGCGAAACAAAGCGTGTCCGTGGCGAGACAATATTGACAATAACATATCCAAAATGCGAAGTTGTGTCTTAAGAAAGTGTAAAAACTATGGTTCGAACATAAATAAGAGTGAAGGAATTTCATAACATACGTAAATATAATAAAATAATATTACATATTTATATTTTGTCACGATTTTATTTCTCATTTACAAATAAATGTTGAATTGTTAATATGGTGGTTCGAAAAGGATAGAGAATATGATTGCCAATATAGCGCGACAAGGACAAATAGAATACGTCATAGATTAACAACCAAAAGCGAAATCGTAGGCACAATACATAGCCTTTATTAGCAGCTTGATCGCGAGTTTTCTTGTTAGTTAGTGAGTGCCTTTCTAACATAATATTATAATGATCATAATAAGTTCTGACTTTCAACGTTTTAAAATTAAGATGATATAGAATGAGATTAGTAATAGCGGGCTATTAGATATTTTATTAGTAAAATTAAAATGTATGTAATGTACCTAGATAGAACATAATTTTTCTCATTATGTTATATTATTTACCTGTTATAGACTCGGTAAAATTTATTATTATAAAAATCACGATACTTCATTATTTAAAAAAAAAAATAAAAGGTTGTAACTTCTGTAATTTCACAATTTCAATTTTACAACTATTGTGTGTAAAAGGGCAATTTAAGTATTTTTTTTTTATTTAGGGGTTACAAATATTTTTGTCCCGTATATGAATCGAACCCACAGCACTTGGTGAAGCGTTACTAGTGGCACTTAAATCACTATACCACCTGTGCTTTTGGTTAATTAATTACTACTATCATTCTTGTATAATTTACCGTAACAATTAAGACAATTTCTTCTTTTTCAGGACAATGATGATGTTCCGAAATTTGGCTTACCTATCAGTCTGGTTATTTGGCTCCTATTTGCCAAGTAGCGCGACCATCAGTAAAAAAACGTAAACAGTAAATTATGTAGGTATTCGATAAGTAGGTACATCATTTATCGAAAATGCGATTGACAGAACTCAAATTTATTTAGAATTTGTTTGTGAATAAATATATAACAATTTTGTTTATAGTTTTATTTAATATATCATTACCAGTGTAATATGCCTATTGTTATATTCAATGTCTCTTCTGTGGCAAATCCGCATACTCTATAATTCACTCGTATACTTCAAGCGCAATACACTACAGACAGTTATCTCTTTCTGTATTTTACGTTCCGTATTATCTATCGCAGTCGTAGTTGAAAATTACTATACACGTATATGTATTTACATTTGTTATAACAACGCAACGATTCTGAACGCCTCTCACTATGAACGTAGCGTATCTTCCTTTATAATATCATTGACGTAACTACTACTTTTTTTCCAAAGTGTCCATGTCGAATTTCGATTTAATAAACCGTCAAGAATTTTAGAATAGAGGTTCAAACTTTGTCCTCTTCATTGGATAGATATTTCAAGTTACCGATGTGTTTTTTTAGAATTGTAAATATAAAAATCCTACAGCGCCAAATCATCACAGAATAAATAATAATTGTACTAACCACAGTTCATTCTCACAAATATGAGGCATGAACTTTTTAAATACAAGCATTGTGCTCGATAAATTGTCCGTGCTTTGTGGCATTCCTTGGGGGAGGCCTATGTTCAGCAGTGGACTTATGAAAGGCTGTAATGATGACGATAATGATGATGATTGCCTCGATAGAACAACGTTGTCTCAGTAAACCTGAGCGTTGCTCTTAAAGTTCCTGATCTAGATGCGGAAGGGTGCTAGGGGTATTGTGCCATGTTCCTTTTTCAACGTTTGGAAGATCACAATGATCACTGGTAACATCTTTAGTGTTAATAAAAATATGCCATCATATTGCCACCTGACATAACAGTATACTTTCGTTGGGGTCCGTTCACTAAACTGTGCTTGGATGGATTCTTCATGTTTCTTCTATTGAAAAGAAGAAGAGTTTGTAAAGAAAATATCACATAAATTGTTGTGTGAAATTATGGAATCCCGTCCGCATTGCACACCACATTGCACATTGCACAGCATAACACACGGATTCATTAAAAAAACTTTTTTTTATAGGATAAGGGTGACAAACGAGCACACAGTCCACCTGATGGTAAGTGGTTGCTGTGGCCCATAGACATCTGCATCTATCATCGATTACGAATCAAAATGCAGATGCGTTGTCATCCGTGAGGACTAAGATGGAATGGCTCTTTTCCAGTAAAAAGGGTCTCCGGTTCTCTACACTCACCATACGAAACACAGCAGCATTAAGCTGCTATTTTACGCTGGTATTCTGTGAGAGCGTTGTCCTTCCCCGGTCGAGCCGACCCATTCGTGCTACAACTATACCAGTAATATAGCTGCAGCATGGATCTACCACGTAAAAAACTACTCTGATTTACGAAGTTTCTAGTTTCTACTCGCCAAATCTTAATTCTACTGATTTACATATTTTTTTCGGAATTTAACAAACTATAAAATTTATAAACAACATTTAAGGCATCCGAGAATCCAAAGATTCCCGGATTATTATAATAAAGGATTTCTATAATATAGGGACCCAAATTTGAAATCATGTAATAAAGCCATCATTGAGTGCCTATTTTGCTTTTCTTACAGCCGGCGCTGATCAGTTATTGTATATACATAATTCGATAACTTTATTGCAGAACAATTAGTCAGAAGCCGATTATAAATTTCCAAAGTGCTGGGAGTGTTGATCTAACCAGTAATGAGAATATTACACCGACTAAAGAAAACTGGCACAGTGGTAATAAAGAGCGAGGAAGGAGTCAAGAGAGGCGGCACGATCGAATGAAGAGTAAGCTTTTGAAGGCCATGTCAGTGCCACTGGAGAGTGATATCGGTTTAAGGTGAGGATCATCTTTTAGCACAACATTTGAACTATATAAAAATTAACAATCAATTGCTGTCCCTTAGTTTCGCTTAAACTCAAAAACGGTTCGACCGATTTTGATGCAACATTTTGCGTGTGTTTAAATAGGTCTCTAGATGGTTTAGATTCTCATTTGGACCCGTTAAGTGGCGCTGTTGCCGAGATCCAGAAATCACCCGTGCGAAGCCGGGGTGGATTGCTAGTAATATATAAAATGCAGTACTGTAGTCTATTCTAAAATGCAAAACAAACTGCGTTGTATTACAGTATTGCAAAGAAGGTATACTCGAACTCGTGCTATTATTTAAGTAAACTTTATTTGCAGAACCATTTGCTTCAGAATTTTGTGCGGTGTATGTATTGTATCATAGAATCCGTTCGGTATGTTATAAGAAGACTAAGTAAATACGAGGGCGACACTGAAAGTTTTTAGAACTGGCCACATGTAAACGATATAATAAAGAAATAAGTTCAAATTTTGAAAATGGAACTCTGCCAATATTGTTGTATATGTATTTTATTAATTTGTCATTTGTTTACGATTTGGCGGCAAATTGAAAATTATCTGTGTCACGTCAGCATGAATTTAACGCGAGAAAATTTTCGTACAATGATTTTTTATGACTTTCGATGTCATATAAGTCAACAAGAAAGTTATGATAGAGTTCGATTGGCCTTTCACGATGAAGCCCCATCTCGTGCTACTGTTTACAATGGTTTAATGAGTTTAAACGTGATCGCACTAATCTCACCGATGATCTGCGCGAGGGACAGCCTTCTACGGCGACGACTGAAGATAACATCAGTGTTGTGCGGCGTATGATAGAAGCTGACAAAAGAGTGACTTATCAGCAGATTCGGACAAGCTTAAGCATCGGTATGAGTCAAGTGCACAAAATCCTCCATGAACATTTAGCGGTCAGGAAACTTTGTGCCCGGTGGATACCTCATAATTTGACAGAGGCCCAAAAACTCCTTCGTGTTGATTGGTGTCGTGAAATGGCTCAAAGATTTAACGGAGGTGACTCAAATGCTATGTTCGACATACTTACGGGTGACAAAAGCTGGATTTATTCTTATGATCCTGAAACTAAGAGACAGTCTGCTGTCTGGGTGTTTCCTTTCGAGGAGTTGGCAACTAAAGTGAAGAGAGGTCGAGAGTGGGAAGAAAAGATGGTGGCTTCTTTCTTCGGAAGGACAGGCCATTACGCAACAATTGTTTTAGAGAGGATCGAAAAACAGTTACTGCAGAGTGGTACACTAACAATTGTTTGCCACTTGTCTCGAAAAAAGTTCGGGAGAAACGACCTCGCAGTAGGATCCTCCTTCACCACGACAACGCCTCTTCGCATCAATCAATCAATAAGTCTTTTGATGTTTACAGAATGTCTCTCAGTTCAGTGTGCCTCTTGGCAAAGGCCTCCTCTAACATCTTCCATTGCTTTCTATCTCTAGCAACTCTAGCCTCTTCGCATACCGCCAAGCAAACAATCGACTACTTGGCGACGTCAGACGTGGAATTTTTGGGTCACCCGCCCTATAGCCCCAACCTCGCACCTTGCGATTTTTATTTATTTCCAAAAATAAAATGAAAACTTCTTAAAAGGAAAACGTTATATGGACGTTATGAGGAAGCAGTGACTGCGTTTCAAAATGCCGTCGAAGAGACCCCTAAGGATGAGTGGGTAAAGTGCTTTTCTCAGTGGTATCATCAGACGGCGCGATGTATTGATGTAAATGGACACTATTTTGAAAAGATATAATAAAACTAATAACTTGCAAGTTTGTTCAGTTTTTGATTTTCCGTCGAAGAGACCCCTAAGGACGAGTGGGTAAACTGCTTTTCTCAGTGGTATCATCAGATGGCGCGATGTATTGATGTAAATGGACACTATTTTGAAAAAATATAATAAAACTATTAACTTGCTAATTTGATCAGTTTATGATATTCTAAAAACTTTCAGTGTGTCACCCTCGTACTAGAAAAATTTCTACTCAAACTCAGATTATTGACGTCCAGCGAATTGCAGACGAGTGATCGTTTTTGAACTAACGACGCAGCGTGCGACGTTTACAATTTGCCGGCGTCTTCCAATTCTTATGCGAACAATATCATAAAGACACTTTGTGAAAAAAGTATAAAAAAAAAACATTTTTAAAAGCCATAATTTTATTGTTTGTTTACAGAATGATGCGCATGATGGGTTGGGACGGCGGAGCTCTAGGCACAAGGGGCGAAGGCATTGTGGAGCCTATTATACCTCACTTGGGTATTGTACGTTATTTTTGATTCGTAAAAAAATTTAAACAGTTAATAAGTAACAAAAATGTAACTAAGAATTAAAAATGTTGGTTTTCAAATTCACCCCTAATCAATCATTACAATAACATCAGTGTAATTTAAAAATAAATTTATATCATTTATTTCGGAACTAGTCCACATCACACTTCTATTTCGATGTGTATTTACACATCGAAATTAAAATATCAAATCTAAAGTATGATGTCAATTTTATATGAATTACATAAAAAAATATTTCATTTAATTTAAACTATTACAATTACTTAAATTCATATAAAATACACACACAACAAAACAAACACACAACTCTAACGTAATCTAAATTTATGTTTAGATCTAAGAATTAGATGTAAGAATTCTTGCCAATTAATAAATCAATATATATTACAAAATTTTAAATAGGTTTTGGATATGAATCAATAAGTAAAAATATAAAGTGCTGACTACTCGACAATAATCATGTTCCTTTGATGCATTTCTACATCTCAAAGTAATAATAAAAAATGTTATAAAAACAGATTAATATGTCTTAATGATTTCTTATATTTACGCGAACACTACACATTAAATGAAACTAATTTTACAGACACACCCATGGTGACAGGGGAGGGGGGGGGGACTGAGATGTTTGACGTCCCGGTATCAAGGAACGACGAAGGCTACCTTGTTCAACTTTTAATTATTAATTTTTGTTCCGATCTATGCAGAACGAGCTTACAGTATCTTGAAGTCTTGCAGTGGTATCCTTGGGCTTACATTTAATTATATTAATTATAAGATCCCAAACAGATGGCAGCACCCATTCGTCTTCTCTATTGAAATGAGGATATTTTTTTTAAATTTCAATAGCCTCGCTAACATGGTAATGCTAACGTGTGCTAACGGCACCCGAAACGTCGGGAATAAAAAAGTTTAAATTAAACGCGACAAAATCCGTAAAATTAGTTTCATACAATAATATGTCGTGTCGATAACCAAAATTTATTGGTTCATATTGAGATTGGAGTGAAGTCTCTTTATTGTGTTGGACAAATGACTTTTTAAAATCTACTACCGTTTCAAAATGCAGTCATTCTTTCTGATCGAACAAGAAACAGCCAAAAAAAACCACAATTATCTGCTATCACTCCTATTTATAAAAACCAAAGACCTAATGATGTCTTTTATCCTAAATCGAAACCAGAACCAGCAATGCATTAAATCGGCATTACTTTACTGCTAAGCCATTTACGATATTTAATCGACTTCAAAAAAAAGTTCTAAATTCGAGTGTATGTTTTTTTGCATTTATGTTACGCGATATCTTCGCAGATTGTGAATCAATTTTGATGATTCTTTTTTATTAAATAGGTTCAAGAGCCGTGGTAGCTCAGATGGTTAGCGCTTGCTGTAAGTTTCACAGTACGCGAGAAACCCGGATTCGATCCCCGCCGGCACCAATGAAATTGTTAATTGCATTTTTAAGTGCTGATTCACCACGTGCTCGGCGGTGAAGGAAAACATCGTGAGGAAACCTGCATGTCTGACAAATAATAAATAAAAATATATTTCGAAGACATGTGAGGTGCGCCAACACGCTTTGGGGCAGCGAGGCGGATGTATCCTTGCCCTAATACCCTCTCAGAAATGAGAGGAGGCCTGTGATCAGCAGTGGGACCTGTATATAGGCTGTAACTTTAAGGGCTATATAAATTTGGAGAAAAAATTTCACCCTTAAGAGTAGCAAATATATAACTTTTGTAGCAATTTGAAGTCGGTGTTTACGTTTTGTTAAAAGTTATAATTACCGTATAATAAGTTCAAGTGTCTGCATGTATAGATGCACCGCCACCTAAATCAACTAGTCGTATATTTATACTAATTGTAATTGAACGATTTGAAAATTGATTAATACTGTGAGCATTAGGAAACCCAGTATAGCTTTTGATTACCTGCCAATGAATACCCTCTTCTTTAACTTTTAATTTCTAGAAGAATTGTTGCAAATATAGTAGAAAATGGATAAATGGTACATAGTTCTGCCTTCGGTATTGTTTATAAATCTTTTCTTTTCCAAATGATGATGAAATTTTTAGATAACCGGAGCAGGCTTGGGTCATAGTGCCGTACCGAAACGTCGTGCGGAAAGTTTCAAAAGAAAAAATAAATCTTCAAGAACAAATTCTATTGGTCCGAGTGACGGTGACTCGCATGAAAAAACTGTAAGTGGCACCTGATTATTAATAGCTTTATCATTCATAAATGAACAATAATCTACTGCGGTGGGCTTCTTTTCTGCCTCTGAATACACGTAGGTATATACTAACCTCTAGTAAGTATATATTATATACATAGATTTTCCTTAATTTTAATATTGAGAATACTAATATAAATAGGTCAATTGATTATTTCCAGTAACCAAGAATAGAATCAAATAGAATAACTTTTATTCAACATAGAAATCCACATTTGTTATTTACTACTGGTTCAAAAAATACCTCTGTCTATCCTCCTCTCTACCTGGGAAGAACCAGCAAGAAACCCAGCGTGATTATATTTTTTAAACATTATCACCTTACAATAAATTTATACAATTTTTTTAAATGAATTCTAATAGAACCAGCATGGTGGCGATCACCTCATTCCTAGGTGTTATTTTCATTTATGTATTCTTTGATATTATAATAACCCTTTTTGTACAATTTTTAAATGAATTCTAATAGAACCAGCATGGTGGCGATCACCTCATTCCCAGGTGTTATTTTCATTTATGTATTCTTTGATATTATAATAACCCTTTTTGTACAATTTTTAAATGAATTCTAATAGAACCAGCATGGTGGCGATCACCTCATTCCCAGGTGTTATTTTCATTTATGTATTCTTTGATATTATAATAACCCTTTTTGTACAATTATTCTGTAATAAAACTTTTAAACTTTTTTATTGAGAAATTTTAAAAATTTTCTGGTATTTTGTTGTAAAAGCATATATTAGGTCGGTAAAAAAGTTTCTTCGCAAAATTCAAGACATTTTTTTTTCAAAATTTTAATTATAATATATATGTGCCATTTTGTTCGATAACTTGTTGCCATCAAGAAAATACCACAAGTAGTTTTGACAGTCCTCTCTTGATGTTAACCTAACACTACCCAAAGAATTCTGAAGAGACCGAAACAGGTGAAAATCTGAGTGTCAGGACTATATGGTGGATGTATTAATATAATAATTATATAATTCCGGCCGTTTTTACTCAATTTCTTGCTTGAGTCTCATTAGTTGTTGGCAGTAGAGATCCGAATCGATAGTTTTACTCGGCGTTAAAAGTTCATAATAAACAATGCCCTTCTAATCCCACCATACACACAGCATCATCTTATTGCGTGTTAATCTGGGTTTCGCTACCGTCTGTGGAACTTGACTACACTTTGACCATTTATAAAGTAGAAATAAAAATAGCTTGATTCTTAACGATTCGATGCGTATAAGTTTTATATATAGCTGGCATACAAAATTAAAAAGATATCATTGCTTACATTAGTGTCTGCCGGTATCGGGCGACCTCCCATACGGCCCCTGACACTTGAAGCGTAAAAAAGTAAAATGGCACGGCACATGATGGGATATGACATTACGCTATGAAAGTAACTAAAATAAACTAATCTAGCTGTCTCAACATTGGTGAGACTACTATATTTTCTTACAGCATATGCTGCAAAACTAAGTCTGTTTGCTAATTTAGATATAAGGGGGCCCTATAGACACCTCGCGTATTGATATACAGACTCAACGACTTCAAGCCTCCCGAACAAGCCGGTTTCCGGAAAGGCTTTAGCACCATAGACCACGTACATATCCTTCGGTAAATTGTACAGAAGACCGAAGAATACAATCGGCCACTTTGTCTTGCGTATATGGACTATGAGAAAACTTTCGATTCCGGCGAAATTTGGGTGGTACTACAGTCCCTTCAACGGGGCCAAGTGGACTGTCGGTATATCGAAGTGCTGAGGTGTTTGTACAGTAGGGCTACGATGGCTATCCGAGTACAAAACCAGAGCACGAAACCTATCCAACTGCAGAGAGGTGTAAGACAGGGTGACGTAATATCCCCGAAACTCTTCACCCCTGTATTGGAAGATCTTTTGAAGTTACTGGATTGGAAAGGATACGGTATACATCAATGGCGAGTATATCACTCACCTTCGATTTGCCGACGATATAGTCCTTATGGCAGAATCGCTGGAGGACCTAAGCACTATGCTCAATGACCTTAATAGTGTCTCCCAACGGACAGTTCTTAAGATGAACATGGACAAAACAAAAATCATATTTAACCCGTATGTGCTCAACTTTTTTTTCTCGTAAAATCTGGTATTTTTTTGTTTTATTCTAAGTCCAATTAGCATAAAAATAAGGTTTTTTGAAAATTAAATAGTAATAAAAAAAACATTTTGGACATTTTCACCGCCCCAATTTTGGGGCGCTGAGCACGGTAGACCACGTTCATAGCAACTCCTTAAATTTTTCAATTTTAATTAATTTAAAGAGTAATATTAATATAATAACTATTATAGAGGTTGTAAAGAAATTTTGATTATATTTAAAGAATATTTATTATATAATAGTGCTTATTCTATCAGTATTTATCATATATTTAGGAGTGGAAAATTTCAAAAAAATTAGTATGACAGCCGACATCACATTTTCGGCATTTTTTCGTAGTATTTTTATGGCATTCGGCACACCGTATCTGAGTTGCACTAGAAATAATTAAATGGTCAGCCCCATCTAGACGTACATCGTCTGGCACCCTCCTTTTCCTAGATGGCTTCATAGGACGGTCTAAAGAGCGAGCCGACGCATATCTTCGTAGATAAGTTGTAACCACAGACCTGATAAAGGCTAGGAAATCAAGATGCCCCTTCTCTTGCCCAGCTGGTGAGAGCCTGTACAACTGAAAAGCGTTATTCATTGAAGCGTTCAAGGGCCACATCAGAAGTTGCCAATACCATTTTTTTATTTATGCTAATGCGGTAGTAGCCTATGTTTTGATCTAGACGATCTACTCCGCCCATATATTGATTATACATTTGAACACAAAAGGGCTGTTGAATCGAGATTTTTTTTCTTTCAGCACTTGACCATCGCTGTGCGGATCCAACTGGAGAAACACCTTCACAGGTAGAAGCTACGGTAACAACGTTATTGTCGTTGTATCGCACTAGAGACACGCCTGATGTTTCATCGATGATTTGATCATAGCTCCCACGCTGTTTTTTCTTTATGTCAGCGATTGATTCCAGAGGCGCATTTTCAACCCTATTGGCCCGTATTGTTCCTGTCCCCTGGTGACCAAAATCCTTCAAAGCTATGAGCAATCTAAACGATGTAAAAAAATTGTCTATGTAAACATGAACTGGAAAATCTGTAGGCAATTTGGCCACCAAGTTCATAACGACAGATCCTCCAACACCTAAATCGGGATTAGTGTTGCCTGTGCTAGCCTCTTGATAAGGTATGGCTTGTATAAGATATCCCAGCCGTGTAGCCATGCACCAGCACTTGAATCCGAAACGAATGGGTTTTCCATGAATGTGCTGTTTTGTACTATGATGACCGTAGTACGGAATCATTGATTCGTCGATGCTAACTTCGTTATACTGAGGCCAATACTTCATCCATTTTTCGTTTAGTTTCTCCCATAAAGGTCGCACTTTTGTGAACTTGTCCTGGACATCTAAAGCTGCGTTATCAGAAACATGCATAAATCGAAGTATTTGTTCAAATCGAGATCGAGATATTGCATTAGCTACACCAGGGTGATAGATATCGATTCCAGTATCCCAGTACATGCGGTTCCTTGCTTGAACGTTATATCCACTTAGCAAAAGTATTGCTAAGACGAGGCGAATTTCTTCTTTGGTAACATCAAAATGTTTACCTTCGAAAACGGCATACCTTCTTGAATTTTCTACAAACAAATTCACAACGTCGTCATCGTAAAATAATTCAAAAAATTCAGTAGGCGACCTATTAGTATCTATAAACTCGGGACGATGGCATTCCCTTCTTTGATATTCGGGTAAATCTGATTTTTTCCACTTTTGCATACCTTAAGCGAAAGCGCAAGGTAATGTTCTACTATCGCCTAAAAATTAAAATTCCAACATTTTATCGAATAAAATCGTATCTAGCAATCATATTATACATATAAATGATATAAAAAGCACATTGTTAGAAAGATAAATGATTGTTGAACTTATTAATAATTTTTTTAAATCGATTAATTGCTATTTTTAAATAAAAAAGGGTTTTAGTGGCTTATGGTGTGGATTTATCATGTCCCTGTGGCTTGTAAACACTATAACTTTTGAAAATATCAATTGTTTAACTCAATCTATTTTTTAATCTCTTCATCTATCATGTGGGAAGCCACTGAATGTAAATGGCAGTGTAATTTTGTTTTGTTTAGCTATAATTAATTTTTTTCGGCTCCAAAATGGCGAAATTTTCGTTGATTTCGTTGCCTCGTATATAAATTGTTTCTGTAAATGGGGATCTACAGCCACAGAGTAGTTTAGTTCACAGAGTACCTTTAAGCATTAAGTTTAGTTCGGCTTCAGTCGCCGTCGTGAGTGGACATTGTTTCGGTTGTTTTCAGCGGCTCAAAAAGATCGCTGTACAAATACACAATATTTGAATAACCAAATTTCTTAAATACTTGATTATAATAATAATAAGAGATTTTTTTATTACAATATTTAAAATCACAGAATAAATAATAGTAGTACGTACTAAAAGTAAGCAGTATAATTTTTTCATCATAGGTGTCATTTTCATGCTTTTCGAGGGTGTCGAAGCCGATAGTGCTGTCGAAATGTAAATCCAAGGTGGAGGCTGCAATAGGTATAAAATTTTTCATCATAGGTGTCATTTTCATGGTTTTCGAGGGTGTTGAAGCTGATAGTGCTGTCGAAATGTAAATCCAAGATGGCGGCTGAATAAGGTACCAATTTATTCATCATGGGTGTCATTTTCATGGTTTTCGAGGGTGTTGAAGCCGATAGTGCTGTCAAAATATAAATCCAAGATGGCGGCTGCAAAATATATCAATTTTTTCATCTTGGGTGTCATTTTCATGGTTTTCGAGGGTGTTGAAACCGATAGTGCTGTCGAAATGTAAATCCAAGATGGCGGCTGCAATAGGTATCAATTTTTTCATCATGGGTGTCATTTTCATGGTTTTCGAGAGAGTTGAAGCCGATAGGGTTGTCGAAATGTAAATCCAAGGTGGCGGCTGCAATGGGTATCAATTTTTTCATCATGGGTGTCATTTTCATGGGTTTCGAGGGTGTTGAAGCCGATAGTGCAGTCGAAATGTAAATCCAAGATGGCGGCTGAAGTAGGTACCAATTTTTTCATCATGGGTGTCATTTTCATGGTTTTCGAGGGTGTTGAAGCCGATAGTGCTATCGAAATGTAAATCCAAGATGGCGGCTGCAATAGATATAAATTTTTTCATCATTGGTGTCATTTTCATGGTTTTCGGGGGTGCTGATGCCGATAGTGCTGTCGAAATGTAAATCCAAGGTGGCGGCTGCAATAGATATCAAGTTTTTCATCTTGGGTGTCATTTTCATGGTTTTCGAGGGTGTTGAATCCGATAGTGCTGTCGAAATGTAAATCCAAGGTGGCGGCTGCAATGGGTACCAATTTTTTCATCTCGGGTGTCATTTTCATGGTTTTCAAGAGTGTTGAAGCCGATAGTGCTGTCGAAATGTAAATCCAAGATGGCGGCTGCAATAGGTATCAATTTTTTCATCATGGGGGTCATTTTCATGGTTTTCGAGGGTGTTGAAGCCGATAGTGCTGTCGAAATGTATTTAAACTACTTGAATAATTCCGTATAATCATGTTATACGTAATTTTTTTAATGCGCTTAAGGTATGCCCAATTGGATTAACCAATATATCTTTTTTCTATGATCTTCTTTTTTCTTTTTGGCGCAGAAGTGGATGCGATCTCCGATAGGGGTACGTTGTCGTCATCACTCGACTCCAATCCTATAAATTCTGTTTGTAATAGTGGACCCGATTTGCGCACACATTCAAGCTGCGCCTCGGCTCGTAGTTGGTTGCCTGTCAGGTGATTGATATCACCTACAAGCGCATCTTCCTCGTCACTATCGCAGTCACTCAACATATGGTTGCTAGGCGGGCATGTGTAGATAGTGCCCTCAACAATGTCATCTTCCGTCTCCAATATATCAATAATTTCTGCCAAACTCAACCTAAAACAACAAAATAAATATAAAAATATAACATATAAACTACCAATATAACTGGCAGTAGCTATAAACAATGTAAATAAAATATAACGCATATACTATGAAATTTGAAATCAACGTGCAAGTACGCGACCAGCGCCCCAATAATGGGGCGCTATAAATAATGCCTCTAAAAAACTAAATCTCAACAGAAAGAATCGATTTTTATCACAAAACTAACCAAGTGTAAACTAATACATATAACAAACTGCTTTACACAGTTTTACTTATGAAAAAATAATAATAAACTTACTTTTTACTTCTCGCCATCGTAAACACCACACTTGCACTTTTTATTTTTCCAAAAGTTAAAGAAAAAATGGCGCCAACACTTTGACGTTTTTTTTTATGATGCTAAAGTGTAAACAAAGCGAACAGTATCATCCAAAAATCAAACCACAATTTTAGGTCGCCACAGATAATAAATAACTTGCCGTTTTAAAAATGGGGCGGTGAGCACATATGGGTTAATGTCCATGTCACACCTATGCCGGTAGTTGGGAGCAATAAGCTCGAAGTTGTTGACGAATATGTTTACCTGGGACAAATAATCCGACTAGGTAAGTTCAACTTTGACCGAAAGGTCAATCTTCTCGGCTGGGCAGCGTTCGGGAGATTACGATACATCTTCTCGTCAGACATACCTCAAAACTAGATTGTACAACCAGTGCGTGTTGCCAGTGATGACATATCGATCTGAGACGTGGTCCTTCACTGCCGGTCGTATGAGGATGCTCAAAGTCGCTCAGCGAGCTATGGAGAGAGCTATGATCGACGTTTCTCTGCGTGATAAACTTAAAAACGAGGATATCTGCAGTAGAACCAGAGTAACCGACATAGCTCAAAGAATTAGTATGCTGAAGTGGCAATGGGCCGGCTATATAGCTCGAAGAACCGACAACCGATGGCGAAGAAAGGTTCTCGAGTGGCAGCCTCGTACCGGCAGGCGAAACGTAGAGCGTCCTCCCGCTAGATGGAGTGACGACCTGATAAGACATGCAGGAAGTCAATGGATGCAGGTGGCTCGGGACCGTGCCTTGTAGCATTCCTTGGGGGAGACCTATGTTCAGCAGTGGACCTGCGAAGGGCTGTAATGATGATAATGATGTATTGATGTAATACCAAGAAAAACAGTGGTATCCACAAGACTCAACTCGTCCCCATTTAAAAGCACATTGGTATTCGAATGTTTAATAAGTATTGTTAATTTAATACCTGTAGCGGCAGTGTAGGAATATCAACTAACCCATATCAACCCGTGGGTGTTGTAAGAGGTGATAGAGGGAAACAAACCAGGAGATGGATAACAGCGTCTTTCCAATAAAAATAAATAAACACCCAAATGTAGCAACTATAGCAAATATTCCTTAGACCTATCTTTATGACAATACCTACCCACACACGTCTCATACGACAGTTAAATTTCATGAACTGGCCCTGGAGTGTTACCCTCACTTCATGTCATTGTACTCACCAGATGCACTCTATTAATATGCTGTTATAAATTATATTGTTAACCAGGTACGAAGAGTCATCATCATCATTATCATTACAGCCTTTCATAAGTCCACTGCTGAACATAGGCCTCCCCCAAGGAATGCCACAAAGCACGGTGCTGAGCCACCTGCATCCATCGACTTCCTGCATGCCTTACCAGGTCGTCACTCCATCTCGTGGGGGGTCGCCTTACACTTCGCCTACCGGTACGAGGCTGCCACTCGAGAACCTTTCTTCCCCATCGGTCGAAGAGTCGTACGAAGAGTGGTAGATAGTAAATCGCACTGTCTTAGCGCAACAAAAACCTACTCGCTATTGCTTTAATTTCATTTTTTTTTAAACGGTGATACCCAGTTTGTACTGGTAGCGCTCGAATCTCATCGGTCTTGGAAATTTAAATTTGGATTTAGCTTCTGAACTAATTTCCACCTTCAGTTACTTGTTACTTACCATTTGGTATACAATATACAAGGTTATTTTGCAGAGTAGTCAAATTTTAAACTTGAGTTCAAATATATAAACAATGATATACCGTTATTGCAGTTTTTGAAAATATGAGTAAATAAGGCTTCCACTTTTATTTGAAATTATCCCAAATTGAATGGACAACTACGCGTACGCGCGCTCTTCTGTGTGCGATTCATTTCACAACGTTTTTGCCGACTGATTGACCCTTACGAATGTGTGCGTGCGTAGTAAAATAGTAGGCGATAGATATTTATGAATGATAATCAGTTAAAATAATGCATTACCATGTATTTTGAAGTTAACAGATAAAAAGGACAGAACTTTGAGATTTTTAGGGTTCCGTACCTTAAAAGGAAAAAACAGAACCCTTATAGGATCACTTTATTGTGCGTCTGTCTGTCTGTCTGTCAAGACCCTTTTTCTCAGGAACTCGTGGAGCTATCAACCTGAAATTCACATAAAATACTCAAGTCTGCTGTCCCTTGAAGCTGTGAAAAAATCAAACTTCTAAGCCAACGCAATAAAAAGATACAGCCGTTTATGCCGCAAATTTTCGACATTCGCAAGGGAATTCAAACCTACAGGGTACTTCCCGTGAACTCAGAATCTTAAAATTTGGTACGCAGCAACGTTTTATAGCACAGATAAAGGAAAAATTGCGAAAAGCTTAAATTTTTAGTTACATCATATAATAAATATATTTTTAATAATTTTAAACTTATATACCTACGGATTTCTTTGGAACCCTCGGTGCGCGAGTCCGACTCGCTCTTGGCCGGTTTTTTTTTAAATTAATTTTTCTTCACCATTTGCCGATATTACTTATTCTAAACCTTCACTGTAAATTTGGCCCGTTATTGCAAAATGACCCTGTATATAAGGGAGAATCCTAGCAGAAAAACTAATTACTTTTAATTTTTATTAATTTTAGATGAACGGGACAGATTTTGACCACAGCAACATAACAAATAAGGACACTTTAAGTGAAAACTTTTCTTCAGTATATTCTATCAACTCTGATGACGACGACATACATGACAAAACTGTAAGTATTACGTGATCACTAACATCACTATTGCCCGCGTTCCAGAAATGTCTCATGGCTTCCGATAGATGGCGTTAATCATCCTGTTTACGCCAGGCATAAAATATACAGACTAGCGAACGGGAATTAGCGTTAAGGCGTGGAACGTTTGGTACTGGTCTGGTAGGTAGAGTAATCTTCAGTCTTGCTCATTTCTCTTCTAAACAGGACCTTGATCTCGGATTCGGGTTAGAAGATTACGAAACCCACTGTAACTACAGGATGCAAACCAATCCATTTGATTTCTCAAGGATGACACTGGGCAACTCTGTATAATTCTTAATTTGGAATTAACAGTGGGTGTCCATGTTCTAATGAACGTTAATTAACATCAAATGAATAGAGCTCATTCATTACTTCAATATTATTAAATCTCAAACTTTTATTAACTATAATATTCATTTGGAGGCATCAATACAAAATTCTCCTGGTATTCTATTGTATTACATTTTCTCCCGCCTTATTTAATGCAACCAGTAAAGAAACTTTTTTTAACAAAAAAAAAATAAAAAGCCAATCTAATGAGAAATCAAGCTCTTAATCATTAGTGTGATTCGCACTAATGGTTACAAAATGTTACACAACATTTGTTCAAATATTTTTTTTAATTTCAATAGCCCCGCGACCATGGTTGCTGTCTTGTAAAGCACCCGAAACGTCTGGAATATTTTTTTTCAAATTTTTATTTTAACAAAAAATAAAATCTCACAGAATACCAGCGTAAAATAGCAGCTTAATGCTGCTGTGTTTCGTATGGTGATCGTAGAGAACAGGAGACCCTTTTTACTGGAAAAGAGGCATTCCATCTTAGTCCTCACGGGTAACAACG
Organism: Parnassius glacialis; assembly: GCA_033319125.1. NCBI lineage: Eukaryota > Metazoa > Arthropoda > Insecta > Lepidoptera > Papilionidae > Parnassius > Parnassius glacialis. Next base: position 21,434,930 of record JAVANC010000002.1, read on the forward strand.
CATCTGCATTTTGATTCGCAAACGAAGATAGATGTAGATGTTTATGGGCCACAGCAACTACTTACCATCAGGTGGACTGTGTGCTCGTTTGTCACCCTTTCCTATAAAAAAAAGCCAATCTAGTGAGAAATCAAGCTCTATTGGTGTGATTCGCACCAATGGTTACAAAATGTTCGACCATGTTATACAACATTTATTCAATTTTTTTTTAATTTCAATAGCCTCGCGAGTATATAGCGAAACGTCGGGAATTAAAAGTTAAAATTAAACGCGACCAATGTTATGCAACATGTTAAAAAGTTTACATTAACGTGAGATATAACTGCAGTGTAGGAGCACAATCACATCATATTAAATTGCCAATCTGATGAATGTTTATTAACAACAATATGTTAAACTTTAATAATTCCTTATGTATTTTTGTCGTAGGCTATTGACGAAGACTTGGCGCAGTTAACTCAATCAAAATATGAAAAGAATAAAATTGTCAAAACTCGTTTGAAGATTTTTGGAGAAATCTTAGAATTTCTTTGCTCGGATGTTATGAATAAAACAGTTGTTTTTGAGAAAAAGCTAAATAATAACGAAAAGAAATTTTTAAAGCCTGCCATTAAATGTTTTAATAATAGAAGTAATATATCTTTTAATACTAAAGAAGAGTGTGACTTGATAGATAAAATTCGAAATGAAATGCTGTTAAACCGTACAGTGGTAATTGAAGCTAATTTTTCGAAGGCTGCAAAGTATGGCCACTACTTCTTTACACTTATTCTTTATACCTACTAATTTTGATTTTCACAATATTTTTTTATAAGTGCATGCATTCTATGAATAAAATATTATCGATAGTATTAATGTTGTATAAGTTTGCTTGGCTGTTCTTAAAAAACTTGACACATTAGATAATTAATAACTACTATATATTGTACAAAATTCGTTGCTAAGGTACAACAATTAGAATAAAATATATTACCATCATTGTATTAATTTCTTTGGCAGGGTACTTCATTTATCAAAAACAATCAATAAGATAGATCTTCAAATCCCAATTATGAAAAGATTAGAAAAGAGAACACAATATATTAATGATGACACAGAAAACTATGTCGAGACAGATAGTGTTCAGAGAATGAAAATATTATCGATTGACAAATTTATGTCAACAATGGATTCTATGCAATCCTATGGAGTATATAATGAGATATCATTCAAAGCGTTAGCTTACAGGCTCATGATGTTAGAGGAAATTTTGGAATTCATAGAGAAAGATGAATCAGAAAGAATCTATTGCACAGATACTGATATGCTTAAGTATATGAAGTTCGTGAAAAATTTTATTACAAGTATCAACGAAAGACGAAAAGATAAGCAAGTTACGGCGATTGAAGAATCAGTCGCTGAACAGATTTTGAATAGTTCAGGAAACTCCTATCTTGTTTTTGAATGTGATAAACGCTTAAGGTAAGTAGATTTCAGTCTTTAATTCTATATTATGTATTATTATATGATAGGTAGATCTAATCTAGTATAGAGAAAGATCATATTCAGCAGTGGACTATTGAGAAAGTATTGATTACATTGAGTTATATATACAGAATGTCCCAGTAATGATGGATAATCTGGTACATACGTGTTCGGGCGGGGGGAGGAGGCCTCGGTTCCCTAAAAAAAAATTCTACCCCGACCGGTTCGCGCTCTATGCCATGTTTTATAAAATTCCGAAAATTCGTACTTCTGCTCACATTTTTGGTCATCACGTACACAGTTTAATGCCCAGATCGGATTTTTTTCTTTTAATGTGTTCCCTAATAATGATGTTCCTAAATTACCCCTAAAAGTTTTCAACTACTATGGGTAGTATTTTACAAGACGGCATTAAACATAAGTTTAAATTTTTACTTTATTTATCTGCTAAGTTTGAGCACCTGTGGTGAAAAAAAAAACGTATGGGATCTGTGTGGCCAATCATTTAAAAAGTTTGCCTAGATCATGAGGATTCTAAAACATTAGTATACTATGTACTTAATATCATTACTTACTGAGCTATAGCCGTTAATGTGTAAAAGTAGGCATTTTATTACAATATTTCAAAATTATTGGCAGATAGTTTTTTTTTACATTGCATGTCTTTATTAGGTAAAAGTACATCTGTCGCCCTTGAAATTTTTACTTTACTACCTGCTTGCCTTGTTTTAACGAATTCTAAGCTGTGTGAGCGACACAAACAGTGAAACTTAACAGGTTCTATATTATGTACAACTGTGAATGGTTTGTACTGTTTTCTATTTGTTAAGGATGCGTAAATTAATGAAAAGTAAGTAAGAAAGAGACGGATCTTTTTCAACCATATCATGGAAAATTTCTTCATTGTCAGTGTCAGGTATCGTCCTCTGCTACTGGCACCACCAATACCAGGCATTCTTCCCTGTGAATAAATGCAGTGCATTCTTTATTAGATCTCTTTCATGCTACATTCACCATAGATAAAATGCATGATACCATACTCTTGGGGTGTGTACATTTCTCGTGACATGACACAGTCATGTTGTTATGCACAAATTATGAGTCCAGTAGAATGCCGAGTTGTCACAATTATCACCAAACAAACAAAATCCAATCAAAATGCACAAGTCAAGATCCAGTAGAATGCGAAATAGTATTTTGTAGCCAAGAGTCCGAAATAAGAGAGCACATGCGATGTCCAGAAGGTCGATATACGCACTAACTATATTTAACAATAACTAAACACGAATTCCAATCACGAATTCATACAATGGAGAATCTGTCGATCCTTTTTACTCACATTAATCCTAAACACTGTTTGTCTCGCTCACACAGCTTAGAATTCGTCCACAGGCGCACAAGGCGAGCAGGTAGTAAAGTAAAATTTTCAAGGGCGACAGGTGTACTTTTACCTAATAAAGACATGCAATGTAAAAAAAAAACTATCTGCCAATAATTTTGAAATATTGTAATAAAATGCCTACTTTTATACATTAACGGCTATAGCTCAGTAAGTAATAATATAAAGTTCATAGTGTGCTAATGTTTTAGAATCCTCATGATGTAGGCAAATTATTTAAATGGTTGGCCACACAGACCCCATACGTTTTTTTTTCACCACAGGTACTCAAACTTAGCAGATAAATAAAGTAAAAATTTAAACTTATGTTCAGTGCCGTCTTGTAAAATACTACCCATAGTAGTTGAAAACTTGTAAGGGTAATTTAGGAACATCATTATTAGGGAACACATTAGAAGAAAAAAATCCGATCTAGGCATTAAACTGTGGACGTGATGACCTCAAATGTGAGCAGAAGTACGAATTTTCAGTATTTTATAAAACATGGCGTAGAGCGCGAACCGTTCAGGGTAGAATTTTTTTTAGGGAACCGAGCAAAGAATTATATAAGAATTTAATATAAAATACCTTTATATTAATCTAAGCAAACATATTTCTAAATAAAATGTAATAATAATTATCTTATGGAATTCACAAATCTTCAATTTACGCAATATTTAGTTTAGTGTACGGATTGCAGTACAGTGTGCCTAGTGCGAGATGTTGATTTACGCGCTCGATAACGAGAAAGTTAACTACAATTTGTATGGAATAAAATCAGCGCCAACTAGTGGCAATAATCGGAATCACCATCGAGCATTGACTCTCATTCGTCAGTGAGAACGTTAACGCACGTGATTGGTTGGAGCGGCAATTTCGATCATTCGAGACGTAAAATTTTACGCGGTCGATATCGAAAAAGTTTTCACCTAAATTTTTACAGTGAGATAGAAGAGTGAGAATAATTGTTGAAGAGTTAATTTTATTTCATTTTGTGAGAACGATATATAATTTAGGCAGGCCGTTTTTTTTTCGTTAGGAGGATGTTTGCAGCCACAAAGACATTAATAACTAATAATAATAGATGACTATTATTATAAAGCCAGTGCTGAAGCAAGACCTTGTGCATATTTTAGTCCGTTGTTACACCCCAATGACAGGTAGGTAATTTAAGGATAGATATCGCCTTTTCCAAGAAAGTATTCAAGTTTTTGTGTAAATAGCGTTTGATAAATCCAAGTTCCTAACATCAATATTTAATAATTAAGTCAGTAGTAAGTATCATAAGTTCACTTAACACTAAGTAACTAAATTACATTTACTGCTCCATAAATGTCAACATAAAATCATATTAGAATGAAAACACCTTCATGTTTTTTGCTTTCAATTTAATACTTTCAATAATTAACATTAAAATAAAATGGCTAATTCTCAATCTCATAATACTAACACAAACTGACGAAACCTTGATCAAATTACGAAACATAAACAAATAGCTAATAATGAATTGTGATTCCGATTATTGCCACTAGCTGGCGCTGATTTTATTCTATACAAATCGTAGTTAAGCCCGCTTTTCACTACGGGATAAAATCTATACTAATATAATAAAACGGAACAGTTTTTGTGTTTGTTTAAACGCGCTAATCTCTGGAACTACCAGTCCGATTTCAAAAATTCTTTATGTATATTATAGCCAGATTCATGTGGAATAGTATTAGGCTATCTAGCATTAAGCTATATCACTCAGCTAGCCTTAAATATGGATATTTGTTAAGCAAGTCAGAAGAAAAAGCACTCCCGAAATGATTTATCCGCGTACGCTGGTGTTATCGTTAGGGATATGTAAATACAATGTTCTAGAAAAATATAGATCTTTACTCCGTCTAAAAAAAAAGTCCGCGATACCATATGTCTATTTCTTATACATAAGCCATAATTAGGTATTTTGTGACAAAAAAATATTGAAAATTTAAAAGTGATTTATGAGTGTTATTATTAGGCGTGGCCTATTTATCCTTACGAACGAAAGTTGTAAGTTGCAAGTGAAGTCATCATCAAGACAATTTTATGTAGATAAACTTTGTTCTTTATACCATGTTATTTGGACGTATAGTTTAAGAGATAATGTAAAATTAAAATAATTCAATACTTGGCTGGGTGCGCGAACTACGCATAAACCCTAACCGCCCGGTAAGAACTGCGAGAAGCCAGTATAGAAAGCTTCTAAGAGCGTGGTTAGTTCAATCGTTATAGCTAAAATAAATTGAAAATTAATTGTGTACTTTTATGACAATGAATAGTTACATCTTTATTTCTGAACTCTTTCATTTCACGTTGCTATCGTTTTTTGAAAATTTAATTGATTAATAAGTATAAGAGTTTGATAGCTCAAGAATCATTTCATGCCTACGCACTTCTCATGTAATCGTGTACGGATTTCTTTAAAACTGGAAAAAACCGCGCTTCGTGACACTTTCTGTGTCGTGGGGGGGGGGGGGGGACGCTCAACCGGGAGGGGGAGGGAAAGTGGATAAAACTTAACTTCGCTCTACATCATACATAATATGCCGACAGATAAAAGTACTCCATTAATTATGCCAATTTTTCCATCCATTCCTATCAAATAAAATATTTAATTTCAATTATAAAATGCTTTAGGGCATGTCGCGCACCACCTACACGTAATGACGCGGGTGAAACCGCGGGGCACAGCTATTATAATATATATTACATCTCGAGATATAAATTAATATCGCTCACCATACATTTTATATGGAACCGTTTACACTGTGCTATAATATATACCTAATCAGGTCATAAGTATTGTCACACAGTAAAAACTTTTCTTTTAGAATGCTGGTCACAAAAAAGTTTATTGAATTCGAATTTCGAATTGTTCATGAAAATAAAACTGTACACTTTTTAGAATTTTACTCATTTTTAAATATGGAGTGGACGCTTAGAGAAGACCGTGTTGCAGTTATTGAGTTGCATCTTTGCGGTCACGCGCCAATTCAAATTTTTGACATATTGAAAAATTTGAATATAACCAAAAGATTCGTTTATCGTACCATCAAACGATACAATGAAGACTCTAGTGTAGATGACAGGTCAAGAAGTGGTCGCCCTCGGTCTGTTAGGACTCCAGCAGTGATAAAAGCTGTGAAGACGCGAATTCAAAGAAATCCCAAACGTAAGCAGAAACTGTTGGCCCTTCAGATGGGGTTAAGCAGAACCACGGTGAAAAGGGTGTTAAATGAAGACTTAGGGCTTCGGGCATATCGAAGAAAAACAGGACATCGTTTGAATGCTCGTCCAATGGACCTGAGACTGAAGAGATGCCGCGCTTTGTTGAAGCGGTACGCGGGAAAAAAATATCGGGAAATTCTTTTTTCGGATGAAATAATTTTTACCGTAGAAGAGAGCTACAACAAACAAAATGATAATGTGTACGCACACAATAGTGAAGAAGCGAGCAACCGTATTCCGCGTGTCCAACTAGGTCATTTTCCATCCTCGCTCATGGTATGGTTGGGAGTTTCTTATTGGGGCTTAACAGAGGTACATTTTTGTGAGAAAGGTGTAAAAACGAATGCAGTTGTGTATCAAAATACAGTCCTGACGAACCTTGTGGAACCTGTTTCTCATACCATGTTCAATAACAGGCACTAGGTATTCCAACAAGATTCGGCGCCAGCTCATAGAGCGAAGAGCACACAAGACTGGCTGGCGGCGTATGAAATCGACTTCATCCGGCACGAAGACTGGCCCTCCTCCAGTCCAGATTTGAATCCGTTAGATTACAAGATATGGCAACACTTGGAGGAAAAGGCGTGCTCAAAGCCTCATCCCAATTTGGAGTCACTCAAGACATCCTTGATTAAGACAGCCGCCGATATTGACATGGACCTCGTTCGTGCTGCGATAAATGACTGGCCGCGCAGACTGAAGGCCTATATTCAAAATCACGGAGATCATTTTGAATAAACTTTAGTGTCATAAGAATCTATGTTTTGTTAAGTTCATTTTGGTATATAAATGGTCACATAATGAATAAACTTGTTTCAATTATTTTATATTAAACATGTGACAAAATCTATGACCTGACTGTGTATTACATCTCAATCTATAAATATTTTTTCGATCGACGGAGCGATATTTTCATTTTATATTTCTCCCCCTGTACCCCGCACATCGTTCCGTGCACGGTGTACGTGGTAAAGGGGGGTAATCCAATGACCAATGACGAATGCACACTGGTTAAAAGATATATCTCACAGTGTGAAAGCCAATCACGGGATATAATTTATATTTCGGGATATAATATATATTATATCCCATAGTGAAAAACCAGCTTTAACGTTCTCGATATCGAACGCGTAAATAAACAAAATCTCGCACTAGGCACCCAGTTCAGTTGAACATAGTCAATGTTCGGAATGCGAAATCTAGTGCGTAGTACATATATGTATACCGATGATTGATTAGAACATACATTTCATTGTCATATCCACTAAATGTGCTATTTTTGATATTTGTTGATATGTTCTAGGGTGGTAATATTGTATTTTACCTTCTCATACATGTTTGACCTCGCATTACGATCGTCGTATTATAATTCTTTAATTAATCATATTATGATTTTTACTTTTATAAAGATAAACATAAAAAGTGTCATAACCGTGATTATAAAACTTCCTGGCTTTTGCCAGCAAGAACGAAATGACATGGACATGGGATTTTACATGTTTTTAAAAAATCAATTTAAGGAGTTCTGCATAGAACTATGTGTATGAAATATTGGACGAGTATCTAAAGTTGTTTCGGTCGCATAAAGGCGTTCATTCTAATGTCTGGCCGGTTATTGAAGAACAGCCCGTGAATTTTAATGAGAGATACTTTCTTGAGAAATACTTGTATTTTAACTAAGAATTTTTAATATTCATATATTATACTAATGCTTCAATCAACGCTCGCTCGCAATCTGCTTCCTCTGGATGAGCGGCGGTGCAGTATTTGGGCAAACCAACGCCTCACTCCGCACCGAAACAGTTTTTTTGCCTCGGCGTAAACACTAACATATATAACATATATAGGGGAAAACGCTTTTAGGATTTGCCAATTCTGGATACTTTTTTGTACTGTGTCATTCAAGTTTGATGAGTTGTTGTACGTACAACATTAATAACAATAATAAATAAAATAATAATACATCGTAGTACCTTGCAGGAGTTTGAATTAACAATTTAGTTTCTTAGTAAAAGCTCAAAATGTAAAATTATTTTCAAATTCCACCTACAAAAAGCATCTATGTAATCTAAGACGACACAGGTCCTCAGATACCAATTTTGAAAGCACAATCGGTCTATTAACTAAAAAGTTCTAAATGAAGGTCACTTTGAATAATGGTGTACGAACACGCGTTCGGAGACGACACTGATTCTTAGCTATCGATTATGAAATTGGAAAATAGATGTGTCTTTTTTAAAAAGATCGAGATTAATGAGTGTAAAGTTACCGCACGTACAACGCGAAATGTGACCCGATAGACAACCCATTGATAATAATACACATAATGATTTAAAATTGAAAAGTGACACCCGCGACTGACTGCATTGCGAAACTCCTAGAGGCCTTGTTACGGCGCGTGTATGTGTGCGTGCATCGATTCGGGCGTTTGTATGAAGTTGAGATACTGTTTTAGCTATATAATATAAGATAATGTAAGCTACGATATTAAACGAGATGACTCTTCGTCGTACTAAAGCAGTAGGAATCGGCCTAAATTAAAAAAAAATCAGTAAATGATTACGAACAAATTACTTAAGACTTATAAACATACAAAACACGAGCGTTTTATGGAAGAAATAATGTGTAATTAGTAAATACATATGGATTTAGAATATCTGTGTACATATTATTTTGTTTCTTTACAGGCAAATGAAATTAAAAAAAATGGTTTATGAAAATAAATTAATGAATTCGTCTAAATCTGAACCTACTTTGTTAAATGCCTTTGATCCTACAACAAGTGATTTAGCAAGCACAAATAAAAATGAAGAAGATGAAGTATCACAGACTGAAAATGTAATCCAGTATGATACTTACGAACCAGTATCCTGCATACTTGAGCCTAAGAATGCCAAAGATGTGAAAATAGATGACTTAAATGAAAGGGAGCTTTCAAATGAAGACATAGATATGATTGATCTAACATCAGACGACATAAGCGTAACTTGTGTTGAGAATGTCACGTCAGGAGAATCTGGTGAAGTTCCAAAACATAAAATAGATTTAGAAAATGCTATTTTGGAATCGGAAGTGCACGTGGGTACATCTGAGAAGGAAATTAAAGATAATAATCAAAGAGAGTCACCAACAAGTAAACAAATTCGTACTGAATCTGAAAAATCTGAAGTAGAATATGCAAAAAAAGGCTTGGTCAAAAGTTTTAAGGATGTTTCCATACTATCTAATATCCCAGAGGAAAAAATGAGTTTGAATTTGGTTAAAACTGTTCAAAATCTGATATCGAATTCCATAGATAGCTCCAAAGATTTCTTACCATTGTTACAGTGTCATGGACTTATTGATGATCGCTTAGTATACAGTTGCTATAATGAAAACACTTACTCATGGCTAAGAAATGTAATAGATGATCAATTTTTAATGATAGATAATGCTTTTTGTGTATTAGAAGATAGGCACAAATTACAAATGAAACTAAAAACTGTTATTGATAATGATGACGTTGAAACCATATTAAATAGATTAAAATTGTATAATTCTGGCTTAGATACGAGTAACTGGACAGTGGCTAATAAAATAGTGTGTAATGATTCTACAGTGCTAGATTTAGTAGTAGATGACAATGCATTCCACTTCATAAGTCAGTCAAACTTTTCGCTGTTTGCTGGAGTGGATAAAGCCAAATTCAGCGTCATTTGGTATTAAGTGTTTTTCATAACGTAGACTACATCGTTGAATCATGGTCAAAACAGGTTTTTCCATTCTTATTTTAGGATAATTAATAGAATCAGGTGTTACTTTGCGTAAATCCATTATATTAAAAGTTGGTAAAAATTACTTCGCCTACATCCGCTCAATGAAATAAAATGATGCGTCTTACATAGTTTGAAGAGCACCGCACCGCGGATAGTGGGCGCAATTGAGGAAAGTAATTTTTACCAACTTTATTTCTTATTTTAGTTCAAAAACTAAAATATGTATATTGAAAAACAAATGACGGCACTGATCACAAGTGAAAAGTTTTTCGACCTGTATTATTATTATTTACTCATGGATAGGTGCAAGGGATTGAATCCCAAATTGAATACAAGAGTTTATGTATGGTACTCAATTGACAATTATTTTCAATGCAAGAAAATAATATTTATTGTGAACATGTGGAGGCCTTTCATGGTATGTTGAGGCGATGTGGCAACGGAGGGACATACAAACTTCATAGCTCGTCTAGTTTCAGATCGTATACTTTATTGTCTACAATACATTTTAACGCCATTGCTTGACATTGACACGCTGACCAACTGCGGCGATCTCATCGCTAGAAACTAAATCTAACTAAATTAAATATATTTCAAAGACATGTGTAAAGGTGTGTTGACCCTCACTTAAGGCGGGCGACAAGATCTTGCTTCTTAACTAAACCCACCCCAAAAAGACGGGGGAGTATGTGCCTTAAAAGTGGGACGTTAATACTTTATAGCCTTTACTTTTTCAGATTGGTAAAAAGGGTCCGAATATTTATTTTTGGGAAACAGACAATTTTGTATCTATGATCTGTTAGGATACAAAAATTTATTAGACTGATTTAATTATCCTGCATTGACTTAATATAACATTTTATAGTTTCTAGTAATTAAATTTCATCTCTATAATAAGCAGATACATCAGTAGTACAAAAACAATTTCTTTATTGTGATAGTAAAATTAAGGACAAGTATTACATAATATGTAAGGTCTTCATAAACCTGTTACCGTAATATATTTTTCTTGAGTCTCTGTAAATAAAATGTTACATTAAATTAAAACTGTTTCATTTTACTCGAAAGGCACTCAATATGTATAGGTACTTTACTAAGGGTGATACGACCTACGGCTGTTCCTACAAAGATTCAATCTTCGGGGCCCATTAGCGAAGATTCAACGAACAGACGCAGGTCGGGCCTCGATATGGCCGCGTGGAATATCTCTAATTACAATAAAGGGGGAAAGCCAGTTAACGGGAAGGCACGTACCTGCTTTGGGAGCGGAGATTGTTCACCAGGATTTGCTCGGCTGATGAGAGTGTAGTGAGTGTAGGTGTTATTTGTGTGAAACTGTGCGTAAGTGGCCTGGGCTAGATGACACGATGCTGTCCTGGAGAAGGTATCCTCTTGTAGCCCCGGAACTATTCCCTTCTTGAGGCACTCGTTCAGTCTAGTCACGTAATGGTGCAGCCAAAAGAAGAACTTCAAAAGAAAATAACTATAGGAGTTGCACAATTACTTTAACCGAAGTTAATAAGTCCTTAAAGAACAACACGTGTTTTCGCCGACGCAACGAGGTACGAGATTTTACTACGTTCGTGACAAATTAGGTGATAAAACAAAGACGTCAGTTCCGATCGCAAAATTCTTTTCACTGATTCTCTCGAAGTCCGTTCGACACCGCCCGAATGGAATGCGACCGGGCGGGGAGCGGGTGACCTTGCTACCGGTGCTAGTATAAATATGAACAATATGGAAACTAAGCCTAGTTGAGGATATAATTACCTACGCTCCATTGAAGCAATATAGTTGTAACTTTTAATGTTTTGATATTGCTTTTTTTTATCAATCAATCGAATTTAAATAACTAGCTTACAATTTAAATAGGTAATCTCAGCAAAAAACGATAGTTTAAACACGGGAAATAATTTAATATTAACACACAACTACTTGTAGAACTATAGATCTTTAAATTTGTCATTACGGCGTAACCTTTTGAAAGTTTCGGCGGGAACGTACGGGACGAAAACGTACCTTTATTCTTTACTAGTTGTTCCCTGCGACTTCGCTCGCGTGTTAGGGATTTTATTTTTTAGCGCGGAACCCTAATTCTTTTTCTAAAATAAAAGTAGCTTAAGTTACTCCTTATGACATCAGCTATCTGCCAGTGAAAGTGCCGTCGAAATCGGTCCAGCCGTTTCGGAGATTAGCCAGAACAAACAGACGGACAGACAGACAAAAATTTAAAAATTGTTATTTAGTTATAAGTACCGTATTTACTTTCATATGCATTTAGTAAAAAGCTGTTATTTTGACATTACAAACAGACACTTCAATTTTCTTTATTTGTATAGATTATTACAAATTATTTACAGAAAAATATTTACGTCTGCTACGACAAGTTCGGAATTCTTTATTATTAACTATCATTCTAATGAACAGGATTTTTTTAAATAAACTGTTGGGGGTCACTGTAGAAGCGTGCTCGTCGCGACCCCTGCCAGCCCTTTTCAGGGCTGCAATTCTACTTAGCTGTGCACCCATGCCAACGAGGGTTAGGGCGTCCCCCCAAGGCGACGCACACCAGCTCGTCCCCGTTGGTGTGGAATGCAGCGCGCAAAGCGGCGATGGGGACCGCCACCCGTCACACACAGCCCGAGACGGCGGAAGGTGGAGGACAGAGTGCAGAGTTGGCACGTGGAATGTTAGAGGAGGCATGAGAGATAAGACGAATGAGTTGATCGAAATAATGAAAGAAAGAGAATTAGATGTCGTGTGTATGTCGGAGACCAAACGGAAGGGCAGTGGTACTGAAGAGCTCCCTGGCGGGGCGTTAGCTCTATGGTCCGGAGTCCCGGAGAGCGAAAGCGCCCGCCAGGGAGTGGGGGTGCTGCTGTCGTCTCGGTTGGTCGATGTTATGACTGAATATAAGGTTGTGAACTCAAGACTTCTCTGGGTTCGCTTTAAATTGGGACTGACGAAGTTATTCCTTTTGGCTGTTTATGCGCCGGTAGCTTCGTCGTCCAGGGCTGAGCTGGAGGAGTTTTGGGAGAATGTAAGAGAAGTTCTAGATTTGGCTAGGGGAAACAAAAGAATTGTTGTATGTGGTGATTTGAATGGATGGGTTGGTACCGCTCGACCAGGGTACGAGTCGGTGCTTGCAAAGTTTGGGGCTAAAAGGGTTAATGATGCTGGCAAGCTTATACTGGCGGTATGCAAGGAAAAGGGTCTTCTTGTGACAAACACTATGTTTAATCACAAGAAAATCCATATGTATACTAGAGAAAGAAAGAATGAGAGAAGTATGATCGATTTGTTCCTGGTGGATGACCGACTGCGAAAACAGGTGATGGATACGCGAGTGTTCAGGGGTGCTGACCTGGGAACGGATCACTATCTAGTGATTACTAGATTTAGGGGTCTGTTCGCGGGTTGGCGCTACCGGACGGCAGTAACAAAACCACAGTCGGTCTGTCGCATCCGAAGCTGGAAGCTTCAGGAAGCGGATACTAGGGACAAATATCATGCGAGGGTAGCCGAAAAGCTTGACAACATCGATGGCAGAAAAGAATGTGTTGAAAGAACATGGCAGAACCTTAGGGATGGAATGGTAAGTGCAGCGGAAGAAGTGTGTGGAACGATTAAAAGAGGCAGTAGTAAAAGAAGAGATGCATGGTGGAATGATGAAGTGAAAGAAGCTGTAAAGAAGAAGAAGAAAGCATGGTTAGACTACTTGGCCTCTAGTAATGATAAGGATATGAGAGAGAAGATGAAAGAAAGATATAAGCTGCAAAAAGTTCACACGAAAGCATTGATTGAGGAAGTGCGTGAAAGGTATAGAATGGAAGCGGACGAAAGGTTGTCGCACAACTTTAAGGAGAACTCCAAACTCTTCTGGAAAGAGGTTGGAAGGACCCGAAGTGGTGCGACGGCCTTAAGAATGAACAAAGTGCTTTCGAGAACTAATGACGTCCTCTCAGACAAATCGGACGTCATGCAGCGATGGAGCGAATTTTATAGAGAAATGTATGCGTGTGATGATCTTAGTGAGGGATCCGGGGATGACGCCGAGACTGGTACGCCAGACCCAGACCTCGATGACACTGAGGTCATCAGTATGAAAGAGATTGAACGTGCGATTCGAAGTTTGAAATGTGGTAAGGCTGCGGGACTAGACAGAGTTACTGCTGAAATGGTCAAGTATGGTGGGCCTCGCGTCTGGGACAGCTTTCATCTGCTGTGCAATTTGTGCTGGCGGACTGGGGATGTCCCGGATGATTGGCGATCCGCAGTCATTGTGCCTTTATATAAAGGTAAAGGTTCACATTTTGACTGCGGGTGCTATCGGGCGATCAGCTTGACCAGTTTAGCAAGTAAAGTTTACTCGAAGGTTTTGAAACGTAGGATGCAAGAGAAATCGGAAAGATTTCTATGGGAGGCACAATGCGAATTTAGACCTGGAAGAGGATGCACGGATCAAATGTTTTCTCTCCGCATGATCACGGAAAAGCTTCTGGCTGTTAACCAGAGGATTTTCTGTGCTTTTGTGGATCTTGAGAAAGCATTTGATAAGGTTGTAAGGAAGAAAATGTGGGAACTGTTGCCGGGGTATGGTGTGGATGGTCGATTGCTAAGGGCTGTGCAGTCACTTTACTGTGACTGTAAAGCCTGTGTGCGGGTAGGGCATGACCTGTCACCCATGTTTAGCGTCCAAACGGGCGTAAAACAGGGTTGTGTCATGTCTTCCTGGCTGTTCATACTGTATCTCGACAGCTGTTTACAGAAGCTGAAAGATAGCTGTTTGGGTGTGAAATTGGGTGACATTAAAGTAAATTGTCTGCTGTATGCTGATGATGCAGTGCTTATTGCACCATCAGAGGCAGAACTGCAGGCATTAGTCACGTGTATGAAAGAGGAATGTGAAATTAAAGGTCTCCGCTTGAATGCTTAACTAAGGTTCTGGTATTTGAAAGGGACGAAGAGAGAACGAAGTGTGAAATATGGGTAAATCAGGAATGTCTAGAACAGGTAAATGAAATTGTATACTTGGGGAGTGCTTTTAGCCGGAATGGAAGATGTGATTTAGATGTGGACAGTCGTGTCGCTGCCGGGAACAAAGTCAATGGTGCCCTGACTGCGTTAGTCAAAAGGCAAGGCGTAGTGAAGAGTGCACGCCTTGCAATACATAACGCAGTGTTGGTACCGACTTTGTTATATGGCAGCGAAACCTGGGTATGCCAGAAGAAGCATAAAAGCAAGTTGAATGCAGTGGAGATGCGATCTCTTCGTAAAATGTGCGGCGTCACCATGGCCGACCGAAAGCGAAACGAAGAGATTCGCAATATGGCAGGTTTGAAAGATGACCTTATCACAAAATTGATAAGGGCGTGCTTCGTTGGTTTGGGCACGTTGAGAGAATGAGTGAAGACCGAATGGTGAAGAAAATATATAGCGCGAAAGTTAATATTAAAAGGTGTCGAGGTAGACCGAGACTAACTTTCGAAGACCATGTGAGCAAACTGCTCGAAGAGGGGAGGGTCAAGAGTACTCGGATACCTAGACGTGCATGTATGAAGAAGATAATGAATCTGAAAGAAGCGAAAGAGGTATGTAAGGATCGTGACACTTGGCGATCTGTTCTCTCTGGCTACCCCGTCAGGGATTGTGCGTGACGATAAGTATAAGTATAAGTATAACTGTTGGGAAACAAGGACAGGGTACTATGAAACCGATTTTGTTTATTTTTTTGTAAATTAGTTCAGCTACTTTGCAGTTTATGTGTTCTTTTTTAAAGCACCAACGAAAAATCGGTTTCAACACCCTCAAAAACCATGAAAATGACACCCATGAGGAAAAAATTAATACCTGTTGCAGCCGTCATCTTGGATTTACATTTCAACAGCACTATCGGCTTCAACATACTCAAAAACTATGAAAATGACACCCATGATGAAAAAATTGATACCTATTGCAGCCGCCATATTGGATTTACATTTCAACAGCACTATCGGCTTCAGTGCTCTGAGGAATTGTTCGGATTAATCTCAGCCGCCAAATTTCACGAACGCACATCGCGGCAGAACTCCCGAAACCATCCACACCATCTGGATGATTGGCGGTCCACCACTGTGCGATTTAGAAGATGTTTCCTTCCTCGCCGGACTTCCTTGTGGAATCGATTACCATCAGCGATTTTTCCGGACCGATGCGACTTGGGACCTTCAAGAAAAGAGCCTAGTCCTTTTTAAAAGGCCGGCAACGCATCTGCAATTTCCCTGGTGTTGCGGTTGTTCATGGGCAGCGGTAGTCACTTACCATCAGGTGAGCCGCGTGCTAGTTTGCCCCCTCTCCTATAAAAAAAACATACTCTAAAACAATGGAAATTACACCCATGACCAAAAAATTTATATCTATTGCAGCCGCCATCTTGGATTTATATTTCAACAGCACTATCGGCTTCAACATACTCAAAAACTATGAAAATGACACCCATGACGAAAAACTTGATACCTATTGCAGCCGCCATCTTGGCTTTATATTTCGACAGCACTATCGGCTTCAACACCCTCGAAAACCATGAAAATGACACCCATGTTTTTTATTAGTGATCCATGCACCCATGACGAAAAAATTGATACCTATTGCAGCCGCCATCTTGGATTTACATTTCAACAGCACTATCGGCTTCAACATACTCAAAAACTATGGAAATGACACCCATGACGAAAAAATTGATACCTATTGCAGCCGCCATCTTGGATTTACATTTCAACAGCACTATCGGCTTCAACATTCTCTAAAACTATGAAAATGACACCCATGACCAAAAAATTGATACCTATTGCAGCCGCCATCTTGGATTTATATTTCAACAGCACTATCGGCTTCAACACCTTCGAAAACCATGAAAATGACACCCATGTTTTTTATTAGTGATGGATGCACCCATGACGAAAAAATTCATATCTATTGCAGCCGACATCTTGGATTTACATTTCAACCAGCACTATCGGCGTCAACATACTGAAAAACTATGAGAATGACACCCATGACGAAAAAATTGATATCTATTGCAGCCGCCATCTTGGATTTATATTTCGACAGCACTATCGCCTTCAACATCCTCGAAACCCATGAAAATGGCACCCATGACGAAAAAAATGATACCTATTGCAGCCGCCATCTTGGATTTACTTTTTGTTACCACTATTGCACTATCAGCTTTAAATAGCCTCAATATCGCCGCATTCTGGATGTAAAAATAAGTTCACGAATTCATTATGATCAATCACACGGACTTATAATTCGATAACGATTATAACAATGACAATAAAAATCATTCTTACCTTTCAAAATCAGCAGGAAGCTTAAAAAAGAAGATAGCTCCGGTTTTGATGAAGCCAAGTTCAAACAGCCGTATGCTACGCAATACGTTCGTGGCATTTTTAAAGTCTTGAGACGACACTCGCTACTGAGAGCACCGCGACGAGCGCTCAGTGTGCCAAGTGCGAGATGTTGTTTTACGCGCTCGATATCGAGAAAGTTAACTACAATTTGTATGGAATAAAATCAGCGCCAACTAGTGGCAATAATCGGAATCACCATCGAGCATTGACTCTCATTCGTCAGTGAGAACGTTAACGCACGTGATTGGTTGGAGCGGCAATCGAAACGTAAAATTTTACGCGGTCGATATCGAAAAAGTTTTCACCTAAATTTTTACAGTGAGATAGAAGAGTGAGAATAATTGTTGAACAGTTAATTTTATTTCATTTTGTGAGAACGATATATAATTTAGGCAGGCCGTTTTTTTTTTCGTTAGGAGGATGTTTGCAGCCACAAAGAAATGTCTTTCTCATCTATTATTATTCGTTATTAATGAATAACTAATAATAATAGATGACTACTATTATAAAGCCAGTGCTGAAGCAAGAGCTTGTGCATATTTTAGTCCGTTGTTACACCCCAATGACAGGTAGGTAATTTAAGGATAGATATCGCCTTTTCCAAGAAAGTATTCAAGTTTTTGTGTAAATAGCGTTTGATAAATCCAAGTTCCTAACATCAATATTTAATAATTAAGTCAGTAGTAAGTATCATAAGTTCACTTAACACTAAGTAACTAAATTACATTTACTGCTCCATAAATGTCAACATAAAATCATATTAGAATGAAAACACCTTCATGTTTTTTTGCTTTCAATTTAATACTTTCAATAATTAACATTAAAATAAAATGGCTAATTCTCAATCTCATAATAATAACACAAACTGACGAAACCTTGATCAAATTACGAAACATAAACAAATAGCTAATAATGAATTGTGATTCCGATTATTGCCACTAGCTGGCGCTGATTTTATTCTATACAAATCGTAGTTAAGCCCGCTTTTCACTACGGGATATAATCTATACTAATATAATAAAGCGGAACAGTTTTTTTTTGTTTGTTTAAACGCGCTAATCTCTGGAACTACCAGTCCGATTTCAAAAATTCTTTATGTATATTATAGCCAGATTCATGTGGAATAGTATAGGCTATCTAGCATTAAGCTATATCACTCAGCTAGCCTTAAATATGGATATTTGTTAAGCAAGTCAGAAGAAAAAGCACTCCCGAAAAGATGTATCCGCGTACGCTGGTGTTATCGTTAGGGATATGTAAATACAATGTTCTAGAAAAATATAGATCTTTACTTCGTCTAAAAAAAAGTCCGCGATACCATATGTCTATTTCTTATACATAAGCCATAATTAGGTATTTTGTGACAAAAAATATTGGAAATTTAAAAGTGATTTATGAGCGTTTTTATTAGGCATGGCCTAATTATCCTTACGAACGAAAGTTACTTCATCATCAAGACAATTTTATGTAGATAAACTTTGTTCTTTATACCATGTTGTTTGGACGTATAGTTTAAGATATAATGTAAAATTAAAATAATTCAATACTTGGCTGGGCGCGCGAACTACGCATAAACCCTAGCCGCCCGGTGAGAACTGCGAGAAGCCAGTATAGAAAGCTTCTAAGAGCGTGGTTAGTTCAATCATTATAGCTAAAATAAATTGAAAATTAATTGAGTACTTTTATGACAATGATTAGTTACATCTTTATTTCTGAACTCTTTCATTTCACGTTGCTATCGTTTTTTGAAAATTTAATTGATTAATAAGTATAAGAGTTTGATAGCTCAAGAAATGTAATCGTGTACGGATTTCTTTAAAACTGGAAAAAACTGCGCTTCGTGACACTTTCTGTGTCGTGGGGGGGGGGGACGCTCAACCGGGAGGGGGAGGGAAAGTGGATAAAACTTAACTTCGCTCTACATCATACATAATATGCCGACAGATAAAAGTACTCCATTAATTATGCCAATTTTTCCATCCATTCCTATCAAATAAAATATTTAATTTCAATTATAAAATGCTTTAGGGCATGTCGCGCACCACCTACACGTGATGACGCGGGTGAAACCGCGGGGCACAGCTATTATAATATATATTACATCTCGAGATATAAATTAATATCGCTCACCATACATTTTATATGGAACCGTTTACACTGTGCTATAATATATACCTAATCAGGTCATAAGTATTGTCACACAGTAAAAACTTTTCTTTTAGAATGCTGGTCACAAAAAAGTTTATTGAATTCGAATTTCGAATTGTTCATGAAAATAAAACTGTACACTTTTTAGAATTTTACTCATTTTTAAATATGGAGTGGACGCTTAAAGAAGACCGTGTTGCAGTTATTGAGTTGCATCTTTGCGGTCACGCGCCAATTCAAATTTTTGACATATTGAAAAATTTGAATATAACCAAAAGATTCGTTTATCGTACCATCAAACGATACAATGAAGACTCTAGTGTAGATGACAGGTCAAGAAGTGGTCGCCCTCGGTCTGTTAGGACTCCAGCAGTGATAAAAGCTGTGAAGACGCGAATTCAAAGAAATCCCAAACGTAAGCAGAAACTGTTGGCCCTTCAGATGGGGTTAAGCAGAACCACGGTGAAAAGGGTGTTAAATGAAGACTTAGGGCTTCGGGCATATCGAAGAAAAACAGGACATCGTTTGAATGCTCGTCCAATGGACCTGAGACTGAAGAGATGCCGCGCTTTGTTGAAGCGGTACGCGGGAAAAAAATATCGGGAAATTCTTTTTTCGGATGAAATAATTTTTACCGTAGAAGAGAGCTACAACAAACAAAATGATAATGTGTACGCACACAATAGTGAAGAAGCGAGCAACCGTATTCCGCGTGTCCAACTAGGTCATTTTCCATCCTCGCTCATGGTATGGTTGGGAGTTTCTTATTGGGGCTTAACAGAGGTACATTTTTGTGAGAAAGGTGTAAAAACGAATGCAGTTGTGTATCAAAATACAGTCCTGACGAACCTTGTGGAACCTGTTTCTCATACCATGTTCAATAACAGGCACTAGGTATTCCAACAAGATTCGGCGCCAGCTCATAGAGCGAAGAGCACACAAGACTGGCTGGCGGCGTATGAAATCGACTTCATCCGGCACGAAGACTGGCCCTCCTCCAGTCCAGATTTGAATCCGTTAGATTACAAGATATGGCAACACTTGGAGGAAAAGGCGTGCTCAAAGCCTCATCCCAATTTGGAGTCACTCAAGACATCCTTGATTAAGACAGCCGCCGATATTGACATGGACCTCGTTCGTGCTGCGATAAATGACTGGCCGCGCAGACTGAAGGCCTATATTCAAAATCACGGAGATCATTTTGAATAAACTTTAGTGTCATAAGAATCTATGTTTTGTTAAGTTCATTTTGGTATATAAATGGTCACATAATGAATAAACTTGTTTCAATTATTTTATATTAAACATGTGACAAAATCTATGACCTGACTGTGTATTACATCTCAATCTATAAATATTTTTTCGATCGACGGAGCGATATTTTCATTTTATATTTCTCCCCCTGTACCCCGCACATCGTTCCGTGCACGGTGTACGTGGTAAAGGGGGGTAATCCAATGACCAATGACGAATGCACACTGGTTAAAAGATATATCTCACAGTGTGAAAGCCAATCACGGGATATAATTTATATTTCGGGATATAATATATATTATATCCCATAGTGAAAAACCAGCTTTAACGTTCTCGATATCGAACGCGTAAATAAACAAAATCTCGCACTAGGCACCCAGTTCAGTTGAACATAGTCAATGTTCGGAATGCGAAATCTAGTGCGTAGTACATATATGTATACCGATGATTGATTAGAACATACATTTCATTGTCATATCCACTAAATGTGCTATTTTTGATATTTGTTGATATGTTCTAGGGTGGTAATATTGTATTTTACCTTCTCATACATGTTTGACCTCGCATTACGATCGTCGTATTATAATTCTTTAATTAATCATATTATGATTTTTACTTTTATAAAGATAAACATAAAAAAGTGTCATAACCGTGATTATAAAACTTCCTGGCTTTTGCCAGCAAGAACGAAATGACATGGACATGGGATTTTACATGTTTTTAAAAAATCAATTTAAGGAGTTCTGCATAGAACTATGTGTATGAAATATTGGACGAGTATCTAAAGTTGTTTCGGTCGCATAAAGGCGTTCATTCTAATGTCTGGCCGGTTATTGAAGAACAGCCCGTGAATTTTAATGAGAGATACTTTCTTGAGAAATACTTGTATTTTAACTAAGAATTTTTAATATTCATATATTATACTAATGCTTCAATCAACGCTCGCTCGCAATCTGCTTCCTCTGGATGAGCGGCGGTGCAGTATTTGGGCAAACCAACGCCTCACTCCGCACCGAAACAGTTTTTTTGCCTCGGCGTAAACACTAACATATATAACATATATAGGGGAAAACGCTTTTAGGATTTGCCAATTCTGGATACTTTTTTGTACTGTGTCACTCAAGTTTGATGAGTTGTTGTACGTACAACATTAATAACAATAATAAATAAAATAATAATACATCGTAGTACCTTGCAGGAGTTTGAATTAACAATTTAGTTTCTTAGTAAAAGCTCAAAATGTAAAATTATTTTCAAATTCCACCTACAAAAAGCATCTATGTAATCTAAGACGACACAGGTCCTCAGATACCAATTTTGAAAGCACAATCGGTCTATTAACTAAAAAGTTCTAAATGAAGGTCACTTTGAATAATGGTGTACGAACACGCGTTCGGAGACGACACTGATTCTTAGCTATCGATTATGAAATTGGAAAATAGATGTGTCTTTTTTAAAAAGATCGAGATTAATGAGTGTAAAGTTACCGCACGTACAACGCGAAATGTGACCCGATAGACAACCCATTGATAATAATACACATAATGATTTAAAATTGAAAAGTGACACCCGCGACTGACTGCATTGCGAAACTCCTAGAGGCCTTGTTACGGCGCGTGTATGTGTGCGTGCATCGATTCGGGCGTTTGTATGAAGTTGAGATACTGTTTTAGCTATATAATATAAGATAATGTAAGCTACGATATTAAACGAGATGACTCTTCGTCGTACTAAAGCAGTAGGAATCGGCCTAAATTAAAAAAAAATCAGTAAATGATTACGAACAAATTACTTAAGACTTATAAACATACAAAACACGAGCGTTTTATGGAAGAAATAATGTGTAATTAGTAAATACATATGGATTTAGAATATCTGTGTACATATTATTTTGTTTCTTTACAGGCAAATGAAATTAAAAAAAATGGTTTATGAAAATAAATTAATGAATTCGTCTAAATCTGAACCTACTTTGTTAAATGCCTTTGATCCTACAACAAGTGATTTAGCAAGCACAAATAAAAATGAAGAAGATGAAGTATCACAGACTGAAAATGTAATCCAGTATGATACTTACGAACCAGTATCCTGCATACTTGAGCCTAAGAATGCCAAAGATGTGAAAATAGATGACTTAAATGAAAGGGAGCTTTCAAATGAAGACATAGATATGATTGATCTAACATCAGACGACATAAGCGTAACTTGTGTTGAGAATGTCACGTCAGGAGAATCTGGTGAAGTTCCAAAACATAAAATAGATTTAGAAAATGCTATTTTGGAATCGGAAGTGCACGTGGGTACATCTGAGAAGGAAATTAAAGATAATAATCAAAGAGAGTCACCAACAAGTAAACAAATTCGTACTGAATCTGAAAAATCTGAAGTAGAATATGCAAAAAAAGGCTTGGTCAAAAGTTTTAAGGATGTTTCCATACTATCTAATATCCCAGAGGAAAAAATGAGTTTGAATTTGGTTAAAACTGTTCAAAATCTGATATCGAATTCCATAGATAGCTCCAAAGATTTCTTACCATTGTTACAGTGTCATGGACTTATTGATGATCGCTTAGTATACAGTTGCTATAATGAAAACACTTACTCATGGCTAAGAAATGTAATAGATGATCAATTTTTAATGATAGATAATGCTTTTTGTGTATTAGAAGATAGGCACAAATTACAAATGAAACTAAAAACTGTTATTGATAATGATGACGTTGAAACCATATTAAATAGATTAAAATTGTATAATTCTGGCTTAGATACGAGTAACTGGACAGTGGCTAATAAAATAGTGTGTAATGATTCTACAGTGCTAGATTTAGTAGTAGATGACAATGCATTCCACTTCATAAGTCAGTCAAACTTTTCGCTGTTTGCTGGAGTGGATAAAGCCAAATTCAGCGTCATTTGGTATTAAGTGTTTTTCATAACGTAGACTACATCGTTGAATCATGGTCAAAACAGGTTTTTCCATTCTTATTTTAGGATAATTAATAGAATCAGGTGTTACTTTGCGTAAATCCATTATATTAAAAGTTGGTAAAAATTACTTCGCCTACATCCGCTCAATGAAATAAAATGATGCGTCTTACATAGTTTGAAGAGCACCGCACCGCGGATAGTGGGCGCAATTGAGGAAAGTAATTTTTACCAACTTTATTTCTTATTTTAGTTCAAAAACTAAAATATGTATATTGAAAAACAAATGACGGCACTGATCACAAGTGAAAAGTTTTTCGACCTGTATTATTATTATTTACTCATGGATAGGTGCAAGGGATTGAATCCCAAATTGAATACAAGAGTTTATGTATGGTACTCAATTGACAATTATTTTCAATGCAAGAAAATAATATTTATTGTGAACATGTGGAGGCCTTTCATGGTATGTTGAGGCGATGTGGCAACGGAGGGACATACAAACTTCATAGCTCGTCTAGTTTCAGATCGTATACTTTATTGTCTACAATACATTTTAACGCCATTGCTTGACATTGACACGCTGACCAACTGCGGCGATCTCATCGCTAGAAACTAAATCTAACTAAATTAAATATATTTCAAAGACATGTGTAAAGGTGTGTTGACCCTCACTTAAGGCGGGCGACAAGATCTTGCTTCTTAACTAAACCCACCCCAAAAAGACGGGGGAGTATGTGCCTTAAAAGTGGGACGTTAATACTTTATAGCCTTTACTTTTTCAGATTGGTAAAAAGGGTCCGAATATTTATTTTTGGGAAACAGACAATTTTGTATCTATGATCTGTTAGGATACAAAAATTTATTAGACTGATTTAATTATCCTGCATTGACTTAATATAACATTTTATAGTTTCTAGTAATTAAATTTCATCTCTATAATAAGCAGATACATCAGTAGTACAAAAACAATTTCTTTATTGTGATAGTAAAATTAAGGACAAGTATTACATAATATGTAAGGTCTTCATAAACCTGTTACCGTAATATATTTTTCTTGAGTCTCTGTAAATAAAATGTTACATTAAATTAAAACTGTTTCATTTTACTCGAAAGGCACTCAATATGTATAGGTACTTTACTAAGGGTGATACGACCTACGGCTGTTCCTACAAAGATTCAATCTTCGGGGCCCATTAGCGAAGATTCAACGAACAGACGCAGGTCGGGCCTCGATATGGCCGCGTGGAATATCTCTAATTACAATAAAGGGGGAAAGCCAGTTAACGGGAAGGCACGTACCTGCTTCGGGAGCGGAGATTGTTCACCAGGATTTGCTCGGCTGATGAGAGTGTAGTGAGTGTAGGTGTTATTTGTGTGAAACTGTGCGTAAGTGGCCTGGGCTAGATGACACGATGCTGTCCTGGAGAAGGTATCCTCTTGTAGCCCCGGAACTATTCCCTTCTTGAGGCACTCGTTCAGTCTAGTCACGTAATGGTGCAGCCAAAAGAAGAACTTCAAAAGAAAATAACTATAGGAGTTGCACAATTACTTTAACCGAAGTTAATAAGTCCTTAAAGAACAACACGTGTTTTCGCCGACGCAACGAGGTACGAGATTTTACTACGTTCGTGACAAATTAGGTGATAAAACAAAGACGTCAGTTCCGATCGCAAAATTCTTTTCACTGATTCTCTCGAAGTCCGTTCGACACCGCCCGAATGGAATGCGACCGGGCGGGGAGCGGGTGACCTTGCTACCGGTGCTAGTATAAATATGAACAATATGGAAACTAAGCCTAGTTGAGGATATAATTACCTACGCTCCATTGAAGCAATATAGTTGTAACTTTTAATGTTTTGATATTGCTTTTTTTTATCAATCAATCGAATTTAAATAACTAGCTTACAATTTAAATAGGTAATCTCAGCAAAAAACGATAGTTTAAACACGGGAAATAATTTAATATTAACACACAACTACTTGTAGAACTATAGATCTTTAAATTTGTCATTACGGCGTAACCTTTTGAAAGTTTCGGCGGGAACGTACGGGACGAAAACGTACCTTTATTCTTTACTAGTTGTTCCCTGCGACTTCGCTCGCGTGTTAGGGATTTTATTTTTTAGCGCGGAACCCTAATTCTTTTTCTAAAATAAAAGTAGCTTAAGTTACTCCTTATGACATCAGCTATCTGCCAGTGAAAGTGCCGTCGAAATCGGTCCAGCCGTTTCGGAGATTAGCCAGAACAAACAGACGGACAGACAGACAAAAATTTAAAAATTGTTATTTAGTTATAAGTACCGTATTTACTTTCATATGCATTTAGTAAAAAGCTGTTATTTTGACATTACAAACAGACACTTCAATTTTCTTTATTTGTATAGATTATTACAAATTATTTACAGAAAAATATTTACGTCTGCTACGACAAGTTCGGAATTCTTTATTATTAACTATCATTCTAATGAACAGGATTTTTTTAAATAAACTGTTGGGGGTCACTGTAGAAGCGTGCTCGTCGCGACCCCTGCCAGCCCTTTTCAGGGCTGCAATTCTACTTAGCTGTGCACCCATGCCAACGAGGGTTAGGGCGTCCCCCCAAGGCGACGCACACCAGCTCGTCCCCGTTGGTGTGGAATGCAGCGCGCAAAGCGGCGATGGGGACCGCCACCCGTCACACACAGCCCGAGACGGCGGAAGGTGGAGGACAGAGTGCAGAGTTGGCACGTGGAATGTTAGAGGAGGCATGAGAGATAAGACGAATGAGTTGATCGAAATAATGAAAGAAAGAGAATTAGATGTCGTGTGTATGTCGGAGACCAAACGGAAGGGCAGTGGTACTGAAGAGCTCCCTGGCGGGGCGTTAGCTCTATGGTCCGGAGTCCCGGAGAGCGAAAGCGCCCGCCAGGGAGTGGGGGTGCTGCTGTCGTCTCGGTTGGTCGATGTTATGACTGAATATAAGGTTGTGAACTCAAGACTTCTCTGGGTTCGCTTTAAATTGGGACTGACGAAGTTATTCCTTTTGGCTGTTTATGCGCCGGTAGCTTCGTCGTCCAGGGCTGAGCTGGAGGAGTTTTGGGAGAATGTAAGAGAAGTTCTAGATTTGGCTAGGGGAAACAAAAGAATTGTTGTATGTGGTGATTTGAATGGATGGGTTGGTACCGCTCGACCAGGGTACGAGTCGGTGCTTGCAAAGTTTGGGGCTAAAAGGGTTAATGATGCTGGCAAGCTTATACTGGCGGTATGCAAGGAAAAGGGTCTTCTTGTGACAAACACTATGTTTAATCACAAGAAAATCCATATGTATACTAGAGAAAGAAAGAATGAGAGAAGTATGATCGATTTGTTCCTGGTGGATGACCGACTGCGAAAACAGGTGATGGATACGCGAGTGTTCAGGGGTGCTGACCTGGGAACGGATCACTATCTAGTGATTACTAGATTTAGGGGTCTGTTCGCGGGTTGGCGCTACCGGACGGCAGTAACAAAACCACAGTCGGTCTGTCGCATCCGAAGCTGGAAGCTTCAGGAAGCGGATACTAGGGACAAATATCATGCGAGGGTAGCCGAAAAGCTTGACAACATCGATGGCAGAAAAGAATGTGTTGAAAGAACATGGCAGAACCTTAGGGATGGAATGGTAAGTGCAGCGGAAGAAGTGTGTGGAACGATTAAAAGAGGCAGTAGTAAAAGAAGAGATGCATGGTGGAATGATGAAGTGAAAGAAGCTGTAAAGAAGAAGAAGAAAGCATGGTTAGACTACTTGGCCTCTAGTAATGATAAGGATATGAGAGAGAAGATGAAAGAAAGATATAAGCTGCAAAAAGTTCACACGAAAGCATTGATTGAGGAAGTGCGTGAAAGGTATAGAATGGAAGCGGACGAAAGGTTGTCGCACAACTTTAAGGAGAACTCCAAACTCTTCTGGAAAGAGGTTGGAAGGACCCGAAGTGGTGCGACGGCCTTAAGAATGAACAAAGTGCTTTCGAGAACTAATGACGTCCTCTCAGACAAATCGGACGTCATGCAGCGATGGAGCGAATTTTATAGAGAAATGTATGCGTGTGATGATCTTAGTGAGGGATCCGGGGATGACGCCGAGACTGGTACGCCAGACCCAGACCTCGATGACACTGAGGTCATCAGTATGAAAGAGATTGAACGTGCGATTCGAAGTTTGAAATGTGGTAAGGCTGCGGGACTAGACAGAGTTACTGCTGAAATGGTCAAGTATGGTGGGCCTCGCGTCTGGGACAGCTTTCATCTGCTGTGCAATTTGTGCTGGCGGACTGGGGATGTCCCGGATGATTGGCGATCCGCAGTCATTGTGCCTTTATATAAAGGTAAAGGTTCACATTTTGACTGCGGGTGCTATCGGGCGATCAGCTTGACCAGTTTAGCAAGTAAAGTTTACTCGAAGGTTTTGAAACGTAGGATGCAAGAGAAATCGGAAAGATTTCTATGGGAGGCACAATGCGAATTTAGACCTGGAAGAGGATGCACGGATCAAATGTTTTCTCTCCGCATGATCACGGAAAAGCTTCTGGCTGTTAACCAGAGGATTTTCTGTGCTTTTGTGGATCTTGAGAAAGCATTTGATAAGGTTGTAAGGAAGAAAATGTGGGAACTGTTGCCGGGGTATGGTGTGGATGGTCGATTGCTAAGGGCTGTGCAGTCACTTTACTGTGACTGTAAAGCCTGTGTGCGGGTAGGGCATGACCTGTCACCCATGTTTAGCGTCCAAACGGGCGTAAAACAGGGTTGTGTCATGTCTTCCTGGCTGTTCATACTGTATCTCGACAGCTGTTTACAGAAGCTGAAAGATAGCTGTTTGGGTGTGAAATTGGGTGACATTAAAGTAAATTGTCTGCTGTATGCTGATGATGCAGTGCTTATTGCACCATCAGAGGCAGAACTGCAGGCATTAGTCACGTGTATGAAAGAGGAATGTGAAATTAAAGGTCTCCGCTTGAATGCTTAACTAAGGTTCTGGTATTTGAAAGGGACGAAGAGAGAACGAAGTGTGAAATATGGGTAAATCAGGAATGTCTAGAACAGGTAAATGAAATTGTATACTTGGGGAGTGCTTTTAGCCGGAATGGAAGATGTGATTTAGATGTGGACAGTCGTGTCGCTGCCGGGAACAAAGTCAATGGTGCCCTGACTGCGTTAGTCAAAAGGCAAGGCGTAGTGAAGAGTGCACGCCTTGCAATACATAACGCAGTGTTGGTACCGACTTTGTTATATGGCAGCGAAACCTGGGTATGCCAGAAGAAGCATAAAAGCAAGTTGAATGCAGTGGAGATGCGATCTCTTCGTAAAATGTGCGGCGTCACCATGGCCGACCGAAAGCGAAACGAAGAGATTCGCAATATGGCAGGTTTGAAAGATGACCTTATCACAAAATTGATAAGGGCGTGCTTCGTTGGTTTGGGCACGTTGAGAGAATGAGTGAAGACCGAATGGTGAAGAAAATATATAGCGCGAAAGTTAATATTAAAAGGTGTCGAGGTAGACCGAGACTAACTTTCGAAGACCATGTGAGCAAACTGCTCGAAGAGGGGAGGGTCAAGAGTACTCGGATACCTAGACGTGCATGTATGAAGAAGATAATGAATCTGAAAGAAGCGAAAGAGGTATGTAAGGATCGTGACACTTGGCGATCTGTTCTCTCTGGCTACCCCGTCAGGGATTGTGCGTGACGATAAGTATAAGTATAAGTATAACTGTTGGGAAACAAGGACAGGGTACTATGAAACCGATTTTGTTTATTTTTTTGTAAATTAGTTCAGCTACTTTGCAGTTTATGTGTTCTTTTTTAAAGCACCAACGAAAAATCGGTTTCAACACCCTCAAAAACCATGAAAATGACACCCATGAGGAAAAAATTAATACCTGTTGCAGCCGTCATCTTGGATTTACATTTCAACAGCACTATCGGCTTCAACATACTCAAAAACTATGAAAATGACACCCATGATGAAAAAATTGATACCTATTGCAGCCGCCATATTGGATTTACATTTCAACAGCACTATCGGCTTCAGTGCTCTGAGGAATTGTTCGGATTAATCTCAGCCGCCAAATTTCACGAACGCACATCGCGGCGGAACTCCCGAAACCATCCACACCATCTGGATGATTGGCGGTCCACCACTGTGCGATTTAGAAGATGTTTCCTTCCTCGCCGGACTTCCTTGTGGAATCGATTACCATCAGCGATTTTTCCGGACCGATGCGACTTGGGACCTTCAAGAAAAGAGCCTAGTCCTTTTTAAAAGGCCGGCAACGCATCTGCAATTTCCCTGGTGTTGCGGTTGTTCATGGGCAGCGGTAGTCACTTACCATCAGGTGAGCCGCGTGCTAGTTTGCCCCCTCTCCTATAAAAAAAACATACTCTAAAACAA
Organism: Parnassius glacialis; assembly: GCA_033319125.1. NCBI lineage: Eukaryota > Metazoa > Arthropoda > Insecta > Lepidoptera > Papilionidae > Parnassius > Parnassius glacialis. The sequence goes on from JAVANC010000002.1 coordinate 21,464,907, forward strand.
TGGAAATTACACCCATGACCAAAAAATTTATATCTGTTGCAGCCGCCATCTTGGATTTATATTTCAACAGCACTATCGGCTTCAACATACTCAAAAACTATGAAAATGACACCCATGACGAAAAACTTGATACCTATTGCAGCCGCCATCTTGGCTTTATATTTCGACAGCACTATCGGCTTCAACACCCTCGAAAACCATGAAAATGACACCCATGTTTTTTATTAGTGATCCATGCACCCATGACGAAAAAATTGATACCTATTGCAGCCGCCATCTTGGATTTACATTTCAACAGCACTATCGGCTTCAACATACTCAAAAACTATGGAAATGACACCCATGACGAAAAAATTGATACCTATTGCAGCCGCCATCTTGGATTTACATTTCAACAGCACTATCGGCTTCAACATTCTCTAAAACTATGAAAATGACACCCATGACCAAAAAATTGATACCTATTGCAGCCGCCATCTTGGATTTATATTTCAACAGCACTATCGGCTTCAACACCTTCGAAAACCATGAAAATGACACCCATGTTTTTTATTAGTGATGGATGCACCCATGACGAAAAAATTCATATCTATTGCAGCCGACATCTTGGATTTACATTTCAACCAGCACTATCGGCGTCAACATACTGAAAAACTATGAGAATGACACCCATGACGAAAAAATTGATATCTATTGCAGCCGCCATCTTGGATTTATATTTCGACAGCACTATCGCCTTCAACATCCTCGAAACCCATGAAAATGGCACCCATGACGAAAAAAATGATACCTATTGCAGCCGCCATCTTGGATTTACTTTTTGTTACCACTATTGCACTATCAGCTTTAAATAGCCTCAATATCGCCGCATTCTGGATGTAAAAATAAGTTCACGAATTCATTATGATCAATCACACGGACTTATAATTCGATAACGATTATAACAATGACAATAAAAATCATTCTTACCTTTCAAAATCAGCAGGAAGCTTAAAAAAGAAGATAGCTCCGGTTTTGATGAAGCCAAGTTCAAACAGCCGTATGCTACGCAATACGTTCGTGGCATTTTTAAAGTCTTGAGACGACACTCGCTACTGAGAGCACCGCGACGAGCGCTCAGTGTGCCAAGTGCGAGATGTTGTTTTACGCGCTCGATATCGAGAAAGTTAACTACAATTTGTATGGAATAAAATCAGCGCCAACTAGTGGCAATAATCGGAATCACCATCGAGCATTGACTCTCATTCGTCAGTGAGAACGTTAACGCACGTGATTGGTTGGAGCGGCAATCGAAACGTAAAATTTTACGCGGTCGATATCGAAAAAGTTTTCACCTAAATTTTTACAGTGAGATAGAAGAGTGAGAATAATTGTTGAACAGTTAATTTTATTTCATTTTGTGAGAACGATATATAATTTAGGCAGGCCGTTTTTTTTTTCGTTAGGAGGATGTTTGCAGCCACAAAGAAATGTCTTTCTCATCTATTATTATTCGTTATTAATGAATAACTAATAATAATAGATGACTACTATTATAAAGCCAGTGCTGAAGCAAGAGCTTGTGCATATTTTAGTCCGTTGTTACACCCCAATGACAGGTAGGTAATTTAAGGATAGATATCGCCTTTTCCAAGAAAGTATTCAAGTTTTTGTGTAAATAGCGTTTGATAAATCCAAGTTCCTAACATCAATATTTAATAATTAAGTCAGTAGTAAGTATCATAAGTTCACTTAACACTAAGTAACTAAATTACATTTACTGCTCCATAAATGTCAACATAAAATCATATTAGAATGAAAACACCTTCATGTTTTTTTGCTTTCAATTTAATACTTTCAATAATTAACATTAAAATAAAATGGCTAATTCTCAATCTCATAATAATAACACAAACTGACGAAACCTTGATCAAATTACGAAACATAAACAAATAGCTAATAATGAATTGTGATTCCGATTATTGCCACTAGCTGGCGCTGATTTTATTCTATACAAATCGTAGTTAAGCCCGCTTTTCACTACGGGATATAATCTATACTAATATAATAAAGCGGAACAGTTTTTTTTTGTTTGTTTAAACGCGCTAATCTCTGGAACTACCAGTCCGATTTCAAAAATTCTTTATGTATATTATAGCCAGATTCATGTGGAATAGTATAGGCTATCTAGCATTAAGCTATATCACTCAGCTAGCCTTAAATATGGATATTTGTTAAGCAAGTCAGAAGAAAAAGCACTCCCGAAAAGATGTATCCGCGTACGCTGGTGTTATCGTTAGGGATATGTAAATACAATGTTCTAGAAAAATATAGATCTTTACTTCGTCTAAAAAAAAGTCCGCGATACCATATGTCTATTTCTTATACATAAGCCATAATTAGGTATTTTGTGACAAAAAATATTGGAAATTTAAAAGTGATTTATGAGCGTTTTTATTAGGCATGGCCTAATTATCCTTACGAACGAAAGTTACTTCATCATCAAGACAATTTTATGTAGATAAACTTTGTTCTTTATACCATGTTGTTTGGACGTATAGTTTAAGATATAATGTAAAATTAAAATAATTCAATACTTGGCTGGGCGCGCGAACTACGCATAAACCCTAGCCGCCCGGTGAGAACTGCGAGAAGCCAGTATAGAAAGCTTCTAAGAGCGTGGTTAGTTCAATCATTATAGCTAAAATAAATTGAAAATTAATTGAGTACTTTTATGACAATGATTAGTTACATCTTTATTTCTGAACTCTTTCATTTCACGTTGCTATCGTTTTTTGAAAATTTAATTGATTAATAAGTATAAGAGTTTGATAGCTCAAGAAATGTAATCGTGTACGGATTTCTTTAAAACTGGAAAAAACTGCGCTTCGTGACACTTTCTGTGTCGTGGGGGGGGGGGACGCTCAACCGGGAGGGGGAGGGAAAGTGGATAAAACTTAACTTCGCTCTACATCATACATAATATGCCGACAGATAAAAGTACTCCATTAATTATGCCAATTTTTCCATCCATTCCTATCAAATAAAATATTTAATTTCAATTATAAAATGCTTTAGGGCATGTCGCGCACCACCTACACGTGATGACGCGGGTGAAACCGCGGGGCACAGCTATTATAATATATATTACATCTCGAGATATAAATTAATATCGCTCACCATACATTTTATATGGAACCGTTTACACTGTGCTATAATATATACCTAATCAGGTCATAAGTATTGTCACACAGTAAAAACTTTTCTTTTAGAATGCTGGTCACAAAAAAGTTTATTGAATTCGAATTTCGAATTGTTCATGAAAATAAAACTGTACACTTTTTAGAATTTTACTCATTTTTAAATATGGAGTGGACGCTTAAAGAAGACCGTGTTGCAGTTATTGAGTTGCATCTTTGCGGTCACGCGCCAATTCAAATTTTTGACATATTGAAAAATTTGAATATAACCAAAAGATTCGTTTATCGTACCATCAAACGATACAATGAAGACTCTAGTGTAGATGACAGGTCAAGAAGTGGTCGCCCTCGGTCTGTTAGGACTCCAGCAGTGATAAAAGCTGTGAAGACGCGAATTCAAAGAAATCCCAAACGTAAGCAGAAACTGTTGGCCCTTCAGATGGGGTTAAGCAGAACCACGGTGAAAAGGGTGTTAAATGAAGACTTAGGGCTTCGGGCATATCGAAGAAAAACAGGACATCGTTTGAATGCTCGTCCAATGGACCTGAGACTGAAGAGATGCCGCGCTTTGTTGAAGCGGTACGCGGGAAAAAAATATCGGGAAATTCTTTTTTCGGATGAAATAATTTTTACCGTAGAAGAGAGCTACAACAAACAAAATGATAATGTGTACGCACACAATAGTGAAGAAGCGAGCAACCGTATTCCGCGTGTCCAACTAGGTCATTTTCCATCCTCGCTCATGGTATGGTTGGGAGTTTCTTATTGGGGCTTAACAGAGGTACATTTTTGTGAGAAAGGTGTAAAAACGAATGCAGTTGTGTATCAAAATACAGTCCTGACGAACCTTGTGGAACCTGTTTCTCATACCATGTTCAATAACAGGCACTAGGTATTCCAACAAGATTCGGCGCCAGCTCATAGAGCGAAGAGCACACAAGACTGGCTGGCGGCGTATGAAATCGACTTCATCCGGCACGAAGACTGGCCCTCCTCCAGTCCAGATTTGAATCCGTTAGATTACAAGATATGGCAACACTTGGAGGAAAAGGCGTGCTCAAAGCCTCATCCCAATTTGGAGTCACTCAAGACATCCTTGATTAAGACAGCCGCCGATATTGACATGGACCTCGTTCGTGCTGCGATAAATGACTGGCCGCGCAGACTGAAGGCCTATATTCAAAATCACGGAGATCATTTTGAATAAACTTTAGTGTCATAAGAATCTATGTTTTGTTAAGTTCATTTTGGTATATAAATGGTCACATAATGAATAAACTTGTTTCAATTATTTTATATTAAACATGTGACAAAATCTATGACCTGACTGTGTATTACATCTCAATCTATAAATATTTTTTCGATCGACGGAGCGATATTTTCATTTTATATTTCTCCCCCTGTACCCCGCACATCGTTCCGTGCACGGTGTACGTGGTAAAGGGGGGTAATCCAATGACCAATGACGAATGCACACTGGTTAAAAGATATATCTCACAGTGTGAAAGCCAATCACGGGATATAATTTATATTTCGGGATATAATATATATTATATCCCATAGTGAAAAACCAGCTTTAACGTTCTCGATATCGAACGCGTAAATAAACAAAATCTCGCACTAGGCACCCAGTTCAGTTGAACATAGTCAATGTTCGGAATGCGAAATCTAGTGCGTAGTACATATATGTATACCGATGATTGATTAGAACATACATTTCATTGTCATATCCACTAAATGTGCTATTTTTGATATTTGTTGATATGTTCTAGGGTGGTAATATTGTATTTTACCTTCTCATACATGTTTGACCTCGCATTACGATCGTCGTATTATAATTCTTTAATTAATCATATTATGATTTTTACTTTTATAAAGATAAACATAAAAAAGTGTCATAACCGTGATTATAAAACTTCCTGGCTTTTGCCAGCAAGAACGAAATGACATGGACATGGGATTTTACATGTTTTTAAAAAATCAATTTAAGGAGTTCTGCATAGAACTATGTGTATGAAATATTGGACGAGTATCTAAAGTTGTTTCGGTCGCATAAAGGCGTTCATTCTAATGTCTGGCCGGTTATTGAAGAACAGCCCGTGAATTTTAATGAGAGATACTTTCTTGAGAAATACTTGTATTTTAACTAAGAATTTTTAATATTCATATATTATACTAATGCTTCAATCAACGCTCGCTCGCAATCTGCTTCCTCTGGATGAGCGGCGGTGCAGTATTTGGGCAAACCAACGCCTCACTCCGCACCGAAACAGTTTTTTTGCCTCGGCGTAAACACTAACATATATAACATATATAGGGGAAAACGCTTTTAGGATTTGCCAATTCTGGATACTTTTTTGTACTGTGTCACTCAAGTTTGATGAGTTGTTGTACGTACAACATTAATAACAATAATAAATAAAATAATAATACATCGTAGTACCTTGCAGGAGTTTGAATTAACAATTTAGTTTCTTAGTAAAAGCTCAAAATGTAAAATTATTTTCAAATTCCACCTACAAAAAGCATCTATGTAATCTAAGACGACACAGGTCCTCAGATACCAATTTTGAAAGCACAATCGGTCTATTAACTAAAAAGTTCTAAATGAAGGTCACTTTGAATAATGGTGTACGAACACGCGTTCGGAGACGACACTGATTCTTAGCTATCGATTATGAAATTGGAAAATAGATGTGTCTTTTTTAAAAAGATCGAGATTAATGAGTGTAAAGTTACCGCACGTACAACGCGAAATGTGACCCGATAGACAACCCATTGATAATAATACACATAATGATTTAAAATTGAAAAGTGACACCCGCGACTGACTGCATTGCGAAACTCCTAGAGGCCTTGTTACGGCGCGTGTATGTGTGCGTGCATCGATTCGGGCGTTTGTATGAAGTTGAGATACTGTTTTAGCTATATAATATAAGATAATGTAAGCTACGATATTAAACGAGATGACTCTTCGTCGTACTAAAGCAGTAGGAATCGGCCTAAATTAAAAAAAAATCAGTAAATGATTACGAACAAATTACTTAAGACTTATAAACATACAAAACACGAGCGTTTTATGGAAGAAATAATGTGTAATTAGTAAATACATATGGATTTAGAATATCTGTGTACATATTATTTTGTTTCTTTACAGGCAAATGAAATTAAAAAAAATGGTTTATGAAAATAAATTAATGAATTCGTCTAAATCTGAACCTACTTTGTTAAATGCCTTTGATCCTACAACAAGTGATTTAGCAAGCACAAATAAAAATGAAGAAGATGAAGTATCACAGACTGAAAATGTAATCCAGTATGATACTTACGAACCAGTATCCTGCATACTTGAGCCTAAGAATGCCAAAGATGTGAAAATAGATGACTTAAATGAAAGGGAGCTTTCAAATGAAGACATAGATATGATTGATCTAACATCAGACGACATAAGCGTAACTTGTGTTGAGAATGTCACGTCAGGAGAATCTGGTGAAGTTCCAAAACATAAAATAGATTTAGAAAATGCTATTTTGGAATCGGAAGTGCACGTGGGTACATCTGAGAAGGAAATTAAAGATAATAATCAAAGAGAGTCACCAACAAGTAAACAAATTCGTACTGAATCTGAAAAATCTGAAGTAGAATATGCAAAAAAAGGCTTGGTCAAAAGTTTTAAGGATGTTTCCATACTATCTAATATCCCAGAGGAAAAAATGAGTTTGAATTTGGTTAAAACTGTTCAAAATCTGATATCGAATTCCATAGATAGCTCCAAAGATTTCTTACCATTGTTACAGTGTCATGGACTTATTGATGATCGCTTAGTATACAGTTGCTATAATGAAAACACTTACTCATGGCTAAGAAATGTAATAGATGATCAATTTTTAATGATAGATAATGCTTTTTGTGTATTAGAAGATAGGCACAAATTACAAATGAAACTAAAAACTGTTATTGATAATGATGACGTTGAAACCATATTAAATAGATTAAAATTGTATAATTCTGGCTTAGATACGAGTAACTGGACAGTGGCTAATAAAATAGTGTGTAATGATTCTACAGTGCTAGATTTAGTAGTAGATGACAATGCATTCCACTTCATAAGTCAGTCAAACTTTTCGCTGTTTGCTGGAGTGGATAAAGCCAAATTCAGCGTCATTTGGTATTAAGTGTTTTTCATAACGTAGACTACATCGTTGAATCATGGTCAAAACAGGTTTTTCCATTCTTATTTTAGGATAATTAATAGAATCAGGTGTTACTTTGCGTAAATCCATTATATTAAAAGTTGGTAAAAATTACTTCGCCTACATCCGCTCAATGAAATAAAATGATGCGTCTTACATAGTTTGAAGAGCACCGCACCGCGGATAGTGGGCGCAATTGAGGAAAGTAATTTTTACCAACTTTATTTCTTATTTTAGTTCAAAAACTAAAATATGTATATTGAAAAACAAATGACGGCACTGATCACAAGTGAAAAGTTTTTCGACCTGTATTATTATTATTTACTCATGGATAGGTGCAAGGGATTGAATCCCAAATTGAATACAAGAGTTTATGTATGGTACTCAATTGACAATTATTTTCAATGCAAGAAAATAATATTTATTGTGAACATGTGGAGGCCTTTCATGGTATGTTGAGGCGATGTGGCAACGGAGGGACATACAAACTTCATAGCTCGTCTAGTTTCAGATCGTATACTTTATTGTCTACAATACATTTTAACGCCATTGCTTGACATTGACACGCTGACCAACTGCGGCGATCTCATCGCTAGAAACTAAATCTAACTAAATTAAATATATTTCAAAGACATGTGTAAAGGTGTGTTGACCCTCACTTAAGGCGGGCGACAAGATCTTGCTTCTTAACTAAACCCACCCCAAAAAGACGGGGGAGTATGTGCCTTAAAAGTGGGACGTTAATACTTTATAGCCTTTACTTTTTCAGATTGGTAAAAAGGGTCCGAATATTTATTTTTGGGAAACAGACAATTTTGTATCTATGATCTGTTAGGATACAAAAATTTATTAGACTGATTTAATTATCCTGCATTGACTTAATATAACATTTTATAGTTTCTAGTAATTAAATTTCATCTCTATAATAAGCAGATACATCAGTAGTACAAAAACAATTTCTTTATTGTGATAGTAAAATTAAGGACAAGTATTACATAATATGTAAGGTCTTCATAAACCTGTTACCGTAATATATTTTTCTTGAGTCTCTGTAAATAAAATGTTACATTAAATTAAAACTGTTTCATTTTACTCGAAAGGCACTCAATATGTATAGGTACTTTACTAAGGGTGATACGACCTACGGCTGTTCCTACAAAGATTCAATCTTCGGGGCCCATTAGCGAAGATTCAACGAACAGACGCAGGTCGGGCCTCGATATGGCCGCGTGGAATATCTCTAATTACAATAAAGGGGGAAAGCCAGTTAACGGGAAGGCACGTACCTGCTTCGGGAGCGGAGATTGTTCACCAGGATTTGCTCGGCTGATGAGAGTGTAGTGAGTGTAGGTGTTATTTGTGTGAAACTGTGCGTAAGTGGCCTGGGCTAGATGACACGATGCTGTCCTGGAGAAGGTATCCTCTTGTAGCCCCGGAACTATTCCCTTCTTGAGGCACTCGTTCAGTCTAGTCACGTAATGGTGCAGCCAAAAGAAGAACTTCAAAAGAAAATAACTATAGGAGTTGCACAATTACTTTAACCGAAGTTAATAAGTCCTTAAAGAACAACACGTGTTTCCGCCGACGCAACGAGGTACGAGATTTTACTACGTTCGTGACAAATTAGGTGATAAAACAAAGACGTCAGTTCCGATCGCAAAATTCTTTTCACTGATTCTCTCGAAGTCCGTTCGACACCGCCCGAATGGAATGCGACCGGGCGGGGAGCGGGTGACCTTGCTACCGGTGCTAGTATAAATATGAACAATATGGAAACTAAGCCTAGTTGAGGATATAATTACCTACGCTCCATTGAAGCAATATAGTTGTAACTTTTAATGTTTTGATATTGCTTTTTTTTATCAATCAATCGAATTTAAATAACTAGCTTACAATTTAAATAGGTAATCTCAGCAAAAAACGATAGTTTAAACACGGGAAATAATTTAATATTAACACACAACTACTTGTAGAACTATAGATCTTTAAATTTGTCATTACGGCGTAACCTTTTGAAAGTTTCGGCGGGAACGTACGGGACGAAAACGTACCTTTATTCTTTACTAGTTGTTCCCTGCGACTTCGCTCGCGTGTTAGGGATTTTATTTTTTAGCGCGGAACCCTAATTCTTTTTCTAAAATAAAAGTAGCTTAAGTTACTCCTTATGACATCAGCTATCTGCCAGTGAAAGTGCCGTCGAAATCGGTCCAGCCGTTTCGGAGATTAGCCAGAACAAACAGACGGACAGACAGACAAAAATTTAAAAATTGTTATTTAGTTATAAGTACCGTATTTACTTTCATATGCATTTAGTAAAAAGCTGTTATTTTGACATTACAAACAGACACTTCAATTTTCTTTATTTGTATAGATTATTACAAATTATTTACAGAAAAATATTTACGTCTGCTACGACAAGTTCGGAATTCTTTATTATTAACTATCATTCTAATGAACAGGATTTTTTTAAATAAACTGTTGGGGGTCACTGTAGAAGCGTGCTCGTCGCGACCCCTGCCAGCCCTTTTCAGGGCTGCAATTCTACTTAGCTGTGCACCCATGCCAACGAGGGTTAGGGCGTCCCCCCAAGGCGACGCACACCAGCTCGTCCCCGTTGGTGTGGAATGCAGCGCGCAAAGCGGCGATGGGGACCGCCACCCGTCACACACAGCCCGAGACGGCGGAAGGTGGAGGACAGAGTGCAGAGTTGGCACGTGGAATGTTAGAGGAGGCATGAGAGATAAGACGAATGAGTTGATCGAAATAATGAAAGAAAGAGAATTAGATGTCGTGTGTATGTCGGAGACCAAACGGAAGGGCAGTGGTACTGAAGAGCTCCCTGGCGGGGCGTTAGCTCTATGGTCCGGAGTCCCGGAGAGCGAAAGCGCCCGCCAGGGAGTGGGGGTGCTGCTGTCGTCTCGGTTGGTCGATGTTATGACTGAATATAAGGTTGTGAACTCAAGACTTCTCTGGGTTCGCTTTAAATTGGGACTGACGAAGTTATTCCTTTTGGCTGTTTATGCGCCGGTAGCTTCGTCGTCCAGGGCTGAGCTGGAGGAGTTTTGGGAGAATGTAAGAGAAGTTCTAGATTTGGCTAGGGGAAACAAAAGAATTGTTGTATGTGGTGATTTGAATGGATGGGTTGGTACCGCTCGACCAGGGTACGAGTCGGTGCTTGCAAAGTTTGGGGCTAAAAGGGTTAATGATGCTGGCAAGCTTATACTGGCGGTATGCAAGGAAAAGGGTCTTCTTGTGACAAACACTATGTTTAATCACAAGAAAATCCATATGTATACTAGAGAAAGAAAGAATGAGAGAAGTATGATCGATTTGTTCCTGGTAGATGACCGACTGCGAAAACAGGTGATGGATACGCGAGTGTTCAGGGGTGCTGACCTGGGAACGGATCACTATCTAGTGATTACTAGATTTAGGGGTCTGTTCGCGGGTTGGCGCTACCGGACGGCAGTAACAAAACCACAGTCGGTCTGTCGCATCCGAAGCTGGAAGCTTCAGGAAGCGGATACTAGGGACAAATATCATGCGAGGGTAGCCGAAAAGCTTGACAACATCGATGGCAGAAAAGAATGTGTTGAAAGAACATGGCAGAACCTTAGGGATGGAATGGTAAGTGCAGCGGAAGAAGTGTGTGGAACGATTAAAAGAGGCAGTAGTAAAAGAAGAGATGCATGGTGGAATGATGAAGTGAAAGAAGCTGTAAAGAAGAAGAAGAAAGCATGGTTAGACTACTTGGCCTCTAGTAATGATAAGGATATGAGAGAGAAGATGAAAGAAAGATATAAGCTGCAAAAAGTTCACACGAAAGCATTGATTGAGGAAGTGCGTGAAAGGTATAGAATGGAAGCGGACGAAAGGTTGTCGCACAACTTTAAGGAGAACTCCAAACTCTTCTGGAAAGAGGTTGGAAGGACCCGAAGTGGTGCGACGGCCTTAAGAATGAACAAAGTGCTTTCGAGAACTAATGACGTCCTCTCAGACAAATCGGACGTCATGCAGCGATGGAGCGAATTTTATAGAGAAATGTATGCGTGTGATGATCTTAGTGAGGGATCCGGGGATGACGCCGAGACTGGTACGCCAGACCCAGACCTCGATGACACTGAGGTCATCAGTATGAAAGAGATTGAACGTGCGATTCGAAGTTTGAAATGTGGTAAGGCTGCGGGACTAGACAGAGTCACTGCTGAAATGGTCAAGTATGGTGGGCCTCGCGTCTGGGACAGCTTTCATCTGCTGTGCAATTTGTGCTGGCGGACTGGGGATGTCCCAGATGATTGGCGATCCGCAGTCATTGTGCCTTTATATAAAGGTAAAGGTTCACATTTTGACTGCGGGTGCTATCGGGCGATCAGCTTGACCAGTTTAGCAAGTAAAGTTTACTCGAAGGTTTTGAAACGTAGGATGCAAGAGAAATCGGAAAGATTTCTATGGGAGGCACAATGCGAATTTAGACCTGGAAGAGGATGCACGGATCAAATGTTTTCTCTCCGCATGATCACGGAAAAGCTTCTGGCTGTTAACCAGAGGATTTTCTGTGCTTTTGTGGATCTTGAGAAAGCATTTGATAAGGTTGTAAGGAAGAAAATGTGGGAACTGTTGCCGGGGTATGGTGTGGATGGTCGATTGCTAAGGGCTGTGCAGTCACTTTACTGTGACTGTAAAGCCTGTGTGCGGGTAGGGCATGACCTGTCACCCATGTTTAGCGTCCAAACGGGCGTAAAACAGGGTTGTGTCATGTCTTCCTGGCTGTTCATACTGTATCTCGACAGCTGTTTACAGAAGCTGAAAGATAGCTGTTTGGGTGTGAAATTGGGTGACATTAAAGTAAATTGTCTGCTGTATGCTGATGATGCAGTGCTTATTGCACCATCAGAGGCAGAACTGCAGGCATTAGTCACGTGTATGAAAGAGGAATGTGAAATTAAAGGTCTCCGCTTGAATGCTTAACTAAGGTTCTGGTATTTGAAAGGGACGAAGAGAGAACGAAGTGTGAAATATGGGTAAATCAGGAATGTCTAGAACAGGTAAATGAAATTGTATACTTGGGGAGTGCTTTTAGCCGGAATGGAAGATGTGATTTAGATGTGGACAGTCGTGTCGCTGCCGGGAACAAAGTCAATGGTGCCCTGACTGCGTTAGTCAAAAGGCAAGGCGTAGTGAAGAGTGCACGCCTTGCAATACATAACGCAGTGTTGGTACCGACTTTGTTATATGGCAGCGAAACCTGGGTATGCCAGAAGAAGCATAAAAGCAAGTTGAATGCAGTGGAGATGCGATCTCTTCGTAAAATGTGCGGCGTCACCATGGCCGACCGAAAGCGAAACGAAGAGATTCGCAATATGGCAGGTTTGAAAGATGACCTTATCACAAAATTGATAAGGGCGTGCTTCGTTGGTTTGGGCACGTTGAGAGAATGAGTGAAGACCGAATGGTGAAGAAAATATATAGCGCGAAAGTTAATATTAAAAGGTGTCGAGGTAGACCGAGACTAACTTTCGAAGACCATGTGAGCAAACTGCTCGAAGAGGGGAGGGTCAAGAGTACTCGGATACCTAGACGTGCATGTATGAAGAAGATAATGAATCTGAAAGAAGCGAAAGAGGTATGTAAGGATCGTGACACTTGGCGATCTGTTCTCTCTGGCTACCCCGTCAGGGATTGTGCGTGACGATAAGTATAAGTATAAGTATAACTGTTGGGAAACAAGGACAGGGTACTATGAAACCGATTTTGTTTATTTTTTTGTAAATTAGTTCAGCTACTTTGCAGTTTATGTGTTCTTTTTTAAAGCACCAACGAAAAATCGGTTTCAACACCCTCAAAAACCATGAAAATGACACCCATGAGGAAAAAATTAATACCTGTTGCAGCCGTCATCTTGGATTTACATTTCAACAGCACTATCGGCTTCAACATACTCAAAAACTATGAAAATGACACCCATGATGAAAAAATTGATACCTATTGCAGCCGCCATATTGGATTTACATTTCAACAGCACTATCGGCTTCAGTGCTCTGAGGAATTGTTCGGATTAATCTCAGCCGCCAAATTTCACGAACGCACATCGCGGCAGAACTCCCGAAACCATCCACACCATCTGGATGATTGGCGGTCCACCACTGTGCGATTTAGAAGATGTTTCCTTCCTCGCCGGACTTCCTTGTGGAATCGATTACCATCAGCGATTTTTCCGGACCGATGCGACTTGGGACCTTCAAGAAAAGAGCCTAGTCCTTTTTAAAAGGCCGGCAACGCATCTGCAATTTCCCTGGTGTTGCGGTTGTTCATGGGCAGCGGTAGTCACTTACCATCAGGTGAGCCGCGTGCTAGTTTGCCCCCTCTCCTATAAAAAAAACATACTCTAAAACAATGGAAATTACACCCATGACCAAAAAATTTATATCTATTGCAGCCGCCATCTTGGATTTATATTTCAACAGCACTATCGGCTTCAACATACTCAAAAACTATGAAAATGACACCCATGACGAAAAACTTGATACCTATTGCAGCCGCCATCTTGGCTTTATATTTCGACAGCACTATCGGCTTCAACACCCTCGAAAACCATGAAAATGACACCCATGTTTTTCATTAGTGATCCATGCACCCATGACGAAAAAATTGATACCTATTGCAGCCGCCATCTTGGATTTACATTTCAACATTTTGTGTGAGTGTGCCGTTTCGAGCGTTTGTAGGAAGATTCCATACTGTTCCTACTATATATTTACTGTGGCTATGCGCGCTTCGAACGTACGTTTAAGAATTCACTTTTCAAATATTTAATATTTTGCCTAAACAGGGGGATTGGCCATTTTAACATTATTTTAATATTCTTACAATATCACAAAATGAATAGCGGTGCTTACACTGGCATTTACTTTACTTTAAACATTTCAAAAAACCTTAATTGTAATTATATTGTTCTCTAGTGACAGCACAATATTTATATTAAATATCAGTGAATACATAATGCTCCTGTTTAGTATAATAAGTAACGAAAAACCCCTGATCCCTTTTACTGGAAACGAGGCATTCCTTCTTAGTCCTCAGAGGTGACAGTGCATCTGCATTTTGATTCTTAATTGATAATAGATGTATGGACCACAGCATCTATTTACTGTCAGCTGGCCTATTTGCTAATTTTTTTGACATCAAAATGATAGTCACATTTTAGTACATTGTGTCAATATGCTACATAGGTGGTGGCTCTTATAGCAAAGCTTTCGGGAATACAAACATTCGCTCGTTAATGGGTATAAGTCTCTGCGCTTACTGAATTATTGACCTTGATTGTTTGAGTTATAGTTATACAGCTACACTAGGCGGCACGACTTATAGTAGAGCTACAAGCGCGGCAGGCCTCGAGATTGGTTGTTCTATCGGCCTACTCGTTCAAAGTACACTTCCTTGGACAGTTCACATTACATTCATCATAAACCTTTTAACCGTCGAACGATCTGTCAAAACCGCCAACTTTAGTCTCTAACGTTAACATCTTCCATTTACGTATTGGTAGCACAAGGACGCTGTGAGATGGCAGCACTTTTAAACAATAGTGGACAATATTTTTTTTGGCAATACTAATTACTAAATAGTTCGTTTGTCAGCCAGCAGTTAAAAAAAAGCCTGGTGAAGATTGGACTAAATTGTACTAGTGATAAATTTGGTCGTAAGCAGAACGAAACTTGCCCAGGTATATCATTTCTAGCTATGTTATGGAATAACTAGCGATCCGCCCCGACTTCGCCTAGCTAGGGTCTATTAATGTGGCGTTATTTAGTTTGAAAATAATTAAATACCATTCATTTTACCAACTGATCATTCATGGCAATACTCTCTGTGTTCGCGCCAAGCGCTAATGTCAAGCATTGACGCAGAGGGCGCGCGCGCCTCAGCGAGACCTGTTTTGACGTCCCGTGTGTCGAGAACGCGCTAGCAAAAGGAAGAGTCCAAATTCATCGCTGCGATAGATAGCAAGCGGTCCATTTTGTCGGGAACTCGTAATGGTAGGCGCGTATATAGTATGTGCCATATCGATTGAGAAAAACGGACAATGACCTCAGATATGAGCCGAGTGTCAAAAGGCGTAACTTACAAAATCTCAATTTAGATGTGATAACAATATTTAAATATTGATATTATTCCCACTTCTAGGTCAGCACATATGTTTTGTTTTTTTGTTTCTTAAATAATATTGTCTGTGGTTCCTATAAACATAGTAAAATCTTACGGTACATCGCGAAAAATGTGTTATATTTTATATTTCAATTTATGGTAAGTAACGCAGCAATTCATTTAATAACAGTTTCATATTAAAAAAATATTTGAAGCAATATAATCACCATATTGAGCTTTTGCAAATTCATCCCTTTAAAATAAACAAAACGCGCGTTACGTCAGTTCGTTCTAAAAGAAACGTGACAATGGCAGCCAGAGATGCGTCACCTTTTTTGGGCCGGTCCGCCATTTTGTTTTCATTCGTGTTCGGATAGCGCTTGCGTGTGTACGTCTCGGGTAATTCATAGCATTCATTGCATTGTTTTAGTTGAGTTTTTACTGTTAAATTTGTTATATCGTTAAGTTTTTGTTTTTTGAATCTGTTATATTAGTTTTACTGTGACGGTCGTTACTAAATCGACATGAGTTCAGGAGAATTTGGTGAAGGACCCGGTCCTTCAACATCAAGTGGAAAGAGACGTCGCCGACCCATAATAAACGTAGCAGGTACGTACAAATAGGTACAAATGCGACGACGTAGCCTTTCTATTTCTTAAAGCGCTCTTTTTATGTGACCATGTGGTATTTATTTTCTAAAACAATATGTATTTATGTGATGTAGTACTATGGTAGTATATTTTTGTCATTTATTTACAGGCCCATCTTCTGGAGCACCTTTAACGTCACCAGTAAAAAAGAGAAAACCTACCACTTTGTCGGTCGGGGAACAAGAGATTATCATTAATGTATACAAATATGTCAAAAACACCTGGCCCGAAGACGTGTATCCTTCAAACGTTAATATGGTAGAAAAGGTTTCGGAGATCTCAGGAGTCAGCAAGAGCACTATATATCGCGTATTAAGCGTGTATAGAGATTCCCATAAAATACCAGAAAAGGGAATAATTAATAAAAGAAAAAAGTCTGTAATTGACAAGTTGGACGATTTTGATAAATCGGCTATAAGAGCGAAAGTGCATCAGTTCTTTCTTGCAGGAGAATTACCGACTTTAGACAAAATTTTGCTCAGTATAAATCAAGATGACCAGTTGCCAAACTTGAGCAAAACTTCCCTGCGACGTGTGTTGCGCCATTTAAAATTCAAATATATAAAGAGAAACAGAAAAAGTGGTCTAATAGATCGCCCAGAGATAGTTCTGTGGCGTACCAGATATTTGAGAGAAATACAAATATTAAGAAACGAGGGACGTAACATTTTTTACCTTGACGAAACATGGATTAACGCAGGTCATACTATGGGAAAGGTATGGGAAGACACCACAATCGAATCTTCTCGTCAATCACGGTTAGAAGGCTACTCTACTGGCGCGAAAGCCCCTTCGGGTAAAGGAAAGCGATTAATAGTTGTACACGTTGGCAATGAAAATGGCTTTTTGGAGGGATGTGATTGGGTATTTGAATCATCATCTACTGGTGACTACCATGAGAGTATGGACGCTCTCCATTTCGAGGACTGGTTTAGAAAAGTAATAGAAAAACTGCAAAGCGGCGATGTCATAGTTATGGATAACGCTAGTTACCACTCCAGACGTTTAGAAAAAACCCCAACAATGTCTTGGCGGAAACAAAATATGCAGGAATGGCTAGAATCTAAACAGATCGCATACGTGCCCTCGGACACAAAGACCCACTTAATGGAAAAAATAAAGGCAGTTAAAGATAACTATCGAAGTTACGTCACCGACGAGATGGCAAAAGAAAAAAGCATCACAGTGGTAAGGTTACCTCCTTATCACTGTGAGCTTAACCCCATTGAACTTGTGTGGGCAGATGTGAAAGGGTACGTTGCACGAAAAAATACAACTTTCAAGTTAAAAGATGTTAAAAATTAACTTAAAGATGGTTTAACTCAAATCACGCCAGATAAATGGAAAAACTGTGTTCAGCATGTCCTTAAGGTTGAACAAAAAATGCGTGGCATGGATGATAGAATTGACCAAACTGCAGATCGCTTTATAATTAATGTTACAGATAGTTCATCAAGTGAAGATACGAGTGATGATTGCACCGAATAAAAATAAAGTTCTTATATAATATTAAAAATAAAGTTTTATCTTTTGCATAAGTACGTACTTATTCGGTGTCGTTATCACTCGAATCTTTATATGTGTTATAAATTAATGTTTTTTGTTGTTAAATGAATAAAGCACTTTATAACAATAGATGATTTTTCTTCTACAGCGATCTTTCACATAACTTTTTAATAATAGTTAATAAATATATATTATATCAATCATTATAAAAAAATCATTATAAATAAAGAAAGTACTACATATAAAATGTGCCTATATATTGAAGGTTTGTAACCCCTGGTTAAACGACCGAAAGGTCATTGTCCGTTTTTCTCAATCGATTTGGCACATACTATAGTAATAATACTGACTGGGAATTGTAGCGCGTATTCCTTGCTGAGAGCTTCACCCGGGACTTTTAAGTTTAACGCTGAGTCCGTATAAGTGGATTCGACTGTATTAGTTACTAGTGCGGTATTTGATATTCTATAAATAACTGTGGCCATGCAAAACGGTAGTGACCGTTGATCCGGTCTCGCGTGTTAGGCTTTATAACAAACGAGAGTTAGTGGCTTCTGTAAGGTAGTTAATCGTACGACACAGTGATGGGACTGTCATCGTAGAAACGAAGAAAGTGACTGTGGACGGAGAGCAGTGGGAGCGGTGCGGAGGTCCGAACTGCTGCAGATGGTAACGGTCTAATAAGGTCAATAACACTACCAGCCACACCCAGATACACATCACTGACTCTTACTTTCCTAGCACTATACATCCCCATGCGACCTGACCGAATCCTGAGGGACCAGTCGCCTTGGATAGAGGTAAGTAAGCTCCCTTTATTAGAATAGAACGCTCCCCCCTGATTGTTTATTGTAATGAGAAACTTTCCACCTTTGGCCTGTAGAAGGCCCGACCAACATCTGCTTGTAGGTTCTCCTTCTATGGGCCCGGGGGACTACTGTTAGATAAGCAGCAGCTGGCCGTAACACTCTGTTTGTGAAGTTTCATTACAGTCGGTTTAGTCATTCCGATAATGAGCTCGGACGGACAGATAGAGCCAAATTTAAAAAAAAAAATGTTTAATCATATTTTAATAGCATGCAATTAATCCCCTCAGCTAGGATTACAATAATTATAACTTTAAAAAAAGTAAAACCCGACTTCAAATTGCCAAAAAGAAGTTATTTATTTGTAACCTGGGGTGAAATTTTTTCTCCTAATTTATATGGGACCACCCTTGAAGTACAAACCTATTTAAGAAAAAAAGAATCATCAAAATTGGTTTACAATCTGCGAAGATATCGCGTAACATAGGATACATACAAACAAAAAAAAACACACAAATTGAGATTTTAGAAGTCGATTAAAAATCATGAATGGCTTAGCATTAAAGTAATGCCGGTTTACCGCATTGCTGGTTCTGGGTTCAATTTTGGATAAAAGACATCATTTGGTCTATTTTAATTTTTATAAAAAGAAACTAAAATTGAAAACCTTCTCCTTTTTGAAGTCGGTTAAAATTGAGTTTTCCTGGCAAAATCACCGACTTCAATAAATTTCCTGACATTAACGCGGAGGCCTTAATCTGCCAGAAAGAGCCAACTGTCGAAGTTGAAGACCGAATGTGGAAGAATCGTTTCCGGGACAACTAAGAGTGAAATTGAAAGGTTCTATGGGCAAGCTACACGTTATCGTTGGAGCCACATGCAAGTGTGAGCAACGATCCAAAAGCAAGTCTTATCCGACGTTATTTGGATGATATCCCGGACGTCAGTCTGAGCGACATTAGAATGGCTCTCCAGCACCTTTAAACGGCAAGGCCTATGACGTGGATGAAATTACATCGGATCTTCTGCAAGCGGGTGGAAAACGAACTTGAAGTCCTTTAGAAGCTCTTTAATTCCGTCCTCCACGATGCAACTACACCGGATGCGTGGAGCAGAAGTGCGGTGGTCTTGTTCTTCAAGAAAGGTGACAACGCTCTCTTGAAAAAGTAGACCGACCGATCCCTTCTGAGCCACGTCTACGTACTGTTTTAGAGTCATTACGAATTTACGAATCGTCTCGCACGCAGATTCGACAACTTTCAGTCTCCCCAACAAGCCGGTTTCTCAAAAGGCTTTAGCGCCAGACTACACACATACCCTTCGGCAAATTGTACAAAACTACGAAGAGTACAATCTGCCACTTTGTCTTGCGCATGTGAACTATGAGAGAGCCTTTGATTCCGTCGAAATTTGGGCGGTGCTGCAGTCCCTTCAGCGGTGCCAAGTGTTTGTACATTACGATGGCTACCCGACTATAGAACCGAAGTACGAAACCCCATTCCATTGCAGAGAGGTGTAACACAGGGTGACGTTATATCTCCGAAACTCTTAACTGCTACATTGGAAGACGTTTTGATGTTACTGGACTGGTAAGGATACGTTATTAACATCAATGGCGCATAAATCACTCACCTTCGATTTGCCGACGATGTACTCCTTGTGGCAGAATTGCTGGGGGACCCAAGCCATATGTTCAATAACCTCAATAGTGCCTCCCAACGGATAGGTCTTAAGATGAACATTAACAAAACAAAAGTTATGTGTAACGTCCATGTCAGTCAGTTGTTAGAAGTACTAAGTTCGAATGAGTAGGTATGTCTATACCTGCGACAAATAATCCAACTAGGTAAGTCCCACCTGCGACCGAGAGGTCTATCGACGGATTCATCGGCTGGGCAGCATTCGGGAGATTAAGACACATCTTCTCGCCAGGTATATCTTAAAACTTGAAAATGAGATTGTACAACCAGTGCGTGTTGCCAGTGATGTTTATACATCTGAAACGTGGTCCTTCACTGCTGGCCGTATGAAGAAGCTCAAGGTCGCTCAGCGAGTTATGGAGAGCGCTATTTTCGGGGTTTCTCTGTACATCTGTATATCGGCAGTAGAACCAGAGTAACCCTCAACCGACAATCAGTTGCGAAAAAAGGTTCTCGAATGGCTTCCTAACGGGTAGGCGAAGTGTATGGCGAACCCTCAACTAGATGGAGTGACGTTCTGGTTAGACATGCAGAAAGTTGATGTATGCAGGTGGCTCTGGATCGTACTTTGTGTCATTCCTTGGGGAAGGAGGAAGGTTCAGAGGTGGACTTGTGAAGGGCTATAATGATGTGAGATGAGTAAAAATATCTAATTGTTAAAACTCGCGGAAATGATTGCCATATTATGCACAATATCCAGCAATATAAAATACGAGCCGAATCAGATGAATGTAGCACTGCTGAATGATGTTTGTCCAATTTGATTTATTTATTATTATTTTTTGTGATTAAACTGTTTAATAAATATTTTAATATGTATTTCTTATATTTTTTCTCTTTATATTAAAAATTCCTGACAACTTAGAATTTTCTCTATTACCCTGACAGAGAACTAAAATTCCAGATATGTCAGGAAAATTACTGCCATCTGGTAACCCTCCCCTCAGCTAAATATAAATCAGTTTTTGCTATATTACAGACACACACTTTAATTTTAGTAATATGTATAGATGTCCAGCGAAACTTTGGAACTTGCAATAATAACTTGGTTGGGAAATGTGTAACTTAACAAATAAACAATAACCAATGTTACCAAAACTTACCCTAACTCGTGCTGTAAATTTTAGCCAACATCAAACACGCACTAGGGCTGCCACTCATCAATTTTAACACATTAACTGCCAGAGTAACAATGACGAAAACTTCACGAGGTCACCGGTGCCCTACGTGGCTCACTGAATTAATTATGCCAATTTTCGTTACGAGGCGCCGGTGAGGTCATCTCTCCGGGCACCCCGCGCACCTCAGTCGATTGCACGGTGCACGCGCTATCACGGAACGACGTTACATCGTCTCATTTGCGATTACCACTATCTTGTGTCGCAATTTCGCGATTTAGATATAAACTCTGAGGACTTATTTTTTACCCAGGATAATATACGTGAAATTGATTTACTATAAAAGTCGTTGCTGAATGAAGTTTTTTTTTTATATAGGATAAGGGTGACAAACGAGCACACAGTCCACCCGATGGCAAGCGGCTGCTGCGGCCCATAGACATCTACATCCATCCTCGTTTGCGAATCAAAACGCAGATGCGCTGCCACCCGTGAGGACTAAGATGGAATGCCTAATTTCCAGTAAAAAGGGCCTCCGGCCACCTGCACTCATCAAGCGAAACGCAGAGGTAAACCTCTACTTCACGCTGGTATTCTGTGAGGTCGTGGTACCACCCCGGTTCGAGTTGGCCCATCCGTGCGACAGCAAAAGCTGCCGCGTGGCTCTACCACTGTTACAAATAGAAATAGAAGTAGATGTGATAATGTAAATAAAGTGGCGAGGTGTAGACAAGCACAGTAGCTAAATAGTAGGTTAAGTAGATAAGTTAGGTATTTAGACAAGTGTTGTAAATTATTAGGTATTGTGGTACCATCGCTAGCTGTGGACTTTGGTGGTGGCTGTGGTTCTATGTTTCAGTATTCATGTTTTTTTTTTTAATGAAATTATCGTTTCATTTAGCTGAACTAAAATGATGAGGCGTGAATAAAGCTAATAAAACGTTGTGAAAAGATGATTTTTTCCCCTCAGGATCGATTTTATTTCTCACCCACCATAAAAGGTATAGGTAGTACTATCGCCTGTCTTCGTTTTCGGGGGCGTTGCACAAACAGCCGGTATATAGTAAATACACGACATTAGCGGGGACAACAAATTCTTTCAGTAAACTTAAAACAATATAACTTTAAATTTTTCAATTAAATCTTTAGTGCACATCATCATAATCACTGTTGATATGTTGTGTTTACACATCAGTGAAGCATAAAATAAAATAAAATCGAATCATAATCGATTATTTACGTAATTATAATCGCACAATACGTGTATACGCATCTCTAGTTTTAGTTATCGCCCAACCTCCCACTCTTGTCACCATTTTGTTTCTAAAAACTATATCCGCGTAGCCATTCGCGACTAACTTCAGCCCGGCCAAGATAGAGCATTCGGACCGTACCTATATATTTGCACGTACAAGTATATATTATACAGTTGGAACATTTTTTTGATATCATGTGTGGGACAAGGGTCATAAAATATAAGATGTCTTAATTCTAATGGGTATTCTAGATATCTGATGTCGGTTTTACTTCTATAACAGAAACTCGCTCATAATATTGTATTGGTAGGTTCAATTGAGTCCCCTCATTTAATCGGTTGGAAAGGATAAGAGATTCAACAAATAATACTAGTGCAAATTCCTTTTTATTTCAAAACTGGTATAGTATTCTGCATTTAAAAAATACCATCAAAGTAAGAAGCTACAATATGTAAACACATAAAAATAATATCAGTTGTAAGCAATAAGTAACCATTTATAATATGATGACGTCCGACGTCTCTGGACGGACGCTTCATGTACTTCTTATACTAAAAGTAACAGTCTTTTTTAAATTTATTTTTAAATAATATTGTTAAGGTTGAAAGGGCAATGTTAAATAGATTTAATGACCTATTAAAAATATCGAATGCTTGGTTAAAATAGTAAACTATCTATTGTATGTCTAAGGGCTAATTTTTCAATCGTCAGGTAGTAATTAACTATCAAATAAATTGTAGCCAGACTGAATATAAAAGTGAAACAAACAAATTAAACATTACAGCTGTATGAATAAAATAGTTCAATTATGTTGTATTTTATCCTTTAAACAATACTTTTCTCTATTGATTGCAAAATCAGGCCAAAAAGAATATTGCGCTAAAAATTTGTAAAATAAAGCTTCGTTCAAACTGAGGCGAAAACCGCGCGGGACGCGGAACGCGAATCCCGCGCGTCATTATTTTTTGTTTCTCAATAGGAAAACATGTCTTTGATATTGGAACTGAGGTTTTCTTGTTATTAGCATTAGCCAAAGAAGAATTTCAAGATGTCATTTTTTATAGGATAAGGGTGACAAACGAGCACACAGTCCACCTGATGGTAAGTGGTTGCTGTAGCACACAAACATCTACATCTATCCTCGATTAAGAATCAAAATGCAGATGCGTAGTCACCCTTGAGGACTAAGATGGAATGCCTCGTTTCCAGTAAAAAGGGTCTCCAGTTCTCTACACTCACCATACGAAACACAGAAACAGTTTTATCAAGAATAGAGCAAAATATTTTTTTTCCTATTATTTTTATAGTCTTCATGCCTGAGGTCGTATAGAATATTGTTTTCTTTTACTTTTTGTAAAAATAATTCAAGTTTCAACGGCATTTCGAAAAATCAGGGACTATCCAGCGTATATTTCTCTGCAGCACGCGCGACTATTCGCGCCAATGTGAACACCTCCATACAAGTTAGCTGACGCAATCGGCGCGAGCGAATCTCGTCCCGCGCAGGATTCGCCTGTTTGAACGAAGCTTCAGTTTCTTTTTAACATGTAGATATTGCGATTGGACGTGAACATTATTAATCGTGTTTATCGGATAAAGAATCACTTATTGTCCCAAAGAATTCTGTATTCCGTACGTAAGAACGTAGATCTTAAAATTTTAATTAGATGAGAATATCAGTTAATCTTAATAACCGTGTAGTGATAGTGTAAGAAAATCCACTACCCCATATAGTTCCGTGGGTGTCCTTAAGAGGCAACAGAAGGAAACTTAAACACGAGATGATCAGCAGGATCTTCCTGAAAACCCAAAATTACAAAAAACTGAGGTTTGAAATCCGCCTGCCAAGCATGGCAACCATGGCTAAATCCTCCTTATGTGGTAATCTCCGAGGGAGGCCTATATTCAGCAGTGGAATTTTATAGATAATAAATGAGTTAATCATTCTTAATCCTAAAATAACGATCATTCATCTTAGGTATGTTCACATTTAAAGCAATATGATATTCTTTTGGTAAAACTTCGATAAATTAGAGACAAAGTAAAAATATTTTTTTTAATTAATTCTATCACACTAAGACTCTACGGCGATGCCCTCAGTCTCCGTTTTAGGAAGTAAACCACGGATACTGAGATCATAGACAACTTCTTCTATTTTCTTCACGTCGTATTTGAGAGCGTCGAACCGCTTTCGCAAGTGATCGTTTTTGAAGTTAAGTAACCTGAAAAGAAAAACTTCAATTAGTAAGATGAACAAAAGCACAATTAATACAGAGCCAGTCAGGTCTTATAAAAACCGAGATGTGTTCAACTTTTCTACAATCAGTATGATATATGTAGTATCACATTTATACTAGAACCTTCTAGGAAAATAATATAAGGACAACATTTTACGTTTTTTTAGCTTTTCATCAACACGTAAGCAGTTCACTGCCAAACACACTAGTCACGCTTGGTCAACGTAATAATGTAGAATACTTAACATAGTTCTCCTTCATCAAAGTCCACGCCTGGACTTCTAAAAGACTTGAGGATTAGCCACCACAGTGCCAAGCGTCTTGCACTTTTGGCGCTGCTGAGTTTGGCGTATATGAGATTATACTGCCATCGATATATCGGAAGCATAGCCATATCTATGTATGAATGTAAAGTGAGACTATGAGCTAAATAATAAAAATTATGCCATTAACGTGATGCGCGAGTAAACAATAGACGGACAAAAAATCCAAAAGGATGGTTTGCGCTTCTACTCCATCGCAAACATTCACCAACACGAAAGTTCTACTGTTTGTATTACTGTTTTGTTCAATTCGTATGCCTATATCAACTATATAAATAGGTCAAATCAAGTATAAATAGGTCTTTACAAATACAAGCTGAGAATCAATGTCCCATGTTAAACTTAATTAGGGGTATTCAGATTTTTTTTCACTTCAATCAACTAATCAGACCAGCTTCGAAAATTGTACTTAAAAAGATGTGACGACTATTTACCGTCTGCAGTTAGCTACAAAAGTATACGACAGTATATTGTGAGTCAGACTTTCTAATATCGTCAAACATTATTTATTTAACTTGCCTTTTTGTATATGAAAATAGAAACAAAGGTTTTTTTTTTGAAAAAAAAAGGAACAAAATATGTGCCATTTAACATTTGCTATTTTATGGGCAGTTTGTTGATGTATTGCTATAGAAGTCTGCTGCAAGACAACGGATTAACTCTTTAAAGGCTTCTTCATGGGGAAACTGCCGTACAAATTTACAAGAATAAAAAATGCATTGAAAGTTCTGCCCTCTAGTGAACTAGGTAGATAAACTTGTAGGATAGTTTTCCTCAGCGTTGTAGAGATGGCGTTAATTAGGTCAAAACCCCAGAATCCGAAGCCAAAAAAAACCTAAATCTATGGCAGTTTTGGTCTATGGTTATGGTTGACACATAGACAATACACTCGGTTGACAGTTCTTTCAAATAAATAGGAATATTATGGATACGATAACTTAGAAAACAAAATATTTTGCAACATTTCGTTCCTCTCCTGTGAAAATCATAATAAGAGGCTACTATTTACTAAATTTAACAATAAATGTGGTTGTGCACAGTTTATGCACCAATGTTAATAGGCTGCTAAACAGAAAATTATTAACTACTGATTGTGAAAATGATAATGTCAAAGCCTTGAGCTATTAAATATTACAACATTCATAAAAGAAAATAAATAATTAAAATTATATTCAGTGTTTGATATTAATATTTAAAAAAATCTTAAGTGAAATAAGCTAAGTTTTATTAGTGTTAATGTTATCTACAAAATTACCATTTGGAGATTAGGATAATTATTGAAGATATCCAATAATTATCTGGTAGAATGCATACATAAACATTGATAATAAAACTGCATATTATTTGATAAACATCAATATAGTCATTGACAAAATACGCCATCTAGTGGTAACTACAGCAAGCCGCGATGTACTAAAGAATACAGCGGCATCTAGCGTACACGGTACACTCATTCGAAAACTTAAATGTGAGTGGCGCATCTATCCCTGGTATATAGGTAGTGTATTATCTATGCGCTTTTTTTCTTTACTATTCTTCGGAATAGTGATTTTTGTCTACTTATCAAAAAAGTTTATACATTTCGAAAAAAATAAAGGGCAATGTTTAGAGAATATGGGTGAGAAAGGGGCTCTTGCTTTTGCTCTGATAATTTTGCCATCGTCTGTTGCGAATTATGTGGCCGGATGTTGTCGTAAGGAGGTAATGGCGAAGAGTAGTTCACCAACCTGTGTTCTTTGAGTGGCAGATTATCCACTATCATTTGCAGTTCATGACAATACCGATTAGCGGGGACTATGGCACCAGATAGCATAAAGCTATAGTGAATAACACCAACAGTACCACTTAACTGTCACCATAAACTCCTATCTAATCTTTCGCTCCGGACGCTGTTTGGCTTGGGCAGCTGCGATTGTTTCATAGCATGCACGTCTCGTTTCAGGTAACAATTCGACTCGAAATTCCCTCCTTTCTATGCCGAATCAGTAATATCATGAATTTTTGGACGCGGGTTCTTGCTGTGCGTACTGAGTTCCATTACCCATTTGCCAACTAAGCTGTAGTTTGAAACGGATCAATTACCACTATTCTTAACAACACATCCAGATTTTAATAGTTCTTTTTTTGTAAAAGAAAACTACTAAATCTGGATGTTAGTGTAGTGGAGGTGTAAGAATATCCACTACCTCACATCATACCCACCCTATATCATCTCGTGGGTGTCGTAAGAGGCGACAGAGTCAAACAAATCAAAAGATGGCCAGCGGTTTTCAACCTGCTTGCCAAGCGTGGCAAACTATGGCAAATATCTCCCTATAAGTAATATGTTCAGCAGTGGAGTTTAATAGGCTGTAACGGTAACGGTAAGTAAGGCTGGATGTGTTTTGTATGTTTCGAATACTGAATTGGGTTCCGCCCTCTTTATTGCACAAGCAAAACGGGGCAAAATTTCACGTTCATTTGATACATTAACTAATATTTCCTGCGGAACTGTTAACATTCGAAAATATTCATCATTCTCATCTCGTTATAAACAAAACTAATAATACAAATAATTTTTCAATTTGACAAACACTGAATCTGAAACAGGCCCAGTGGTAAATTACTTGTTTACAGAGTCAATAGTGTCAAGCAAATATTTTGTTTATAGAGAAAAACACTTAATAATAGAATTTGGATTAGAATTAGAAATTTAAGTTACATAAATGTTTTAAATTACCTGAAGCCAGCATTCAGTTCCATAACAAACTTTGATATCTGGAGAGGTCTGTTATAGTCACCTCGAGTGACTGAGTTGACCGCCAGCCGTGACTGTAAGAATTATTCATATTCATTATCATTACTATTAGCCAACTTTAATAAGAACAGAGGTATGTATTTATTGCATTTGGCTCGATTGTATGTTTTTCTTGTATGTTTAATATGTTAAGCAGTATCTTCGTCATTATAAACTCATTGCACGCCTCATAACGCGAAGCGTTATAGGTGTTTTACTCTCGACACTCCAAGGTCAAGCCATGTCATAACCATATTGCATTTGTACGATAATATGAGTAGTCATATATCAAGAAAACACTAATTAATGCATCTTATATTTTGTAATAAATCTTTTTATATTGCTACTTAATATGTGGTCACGATAACTCCCGAAAAAATCGACGCATCGAGACCGGACTTTTTGTTTTTTAGATTTTCAACGTTTATAAGTTGCATTGCTATTAAAAAAATTAAAGGCGCTGTCATATTCTTTTTAGCATTTGATAGACAAAGGACAGATGTAACATACAGCCTATATCCATTTTATACTTTGTGTAATCGATTTATTTTTGTAAACATTATCAATTTTGTATATGTAGGTGACAATACCTGTTTAAATAATAGAGCGCTAAATTTAATACACGTAAATAATGTACTTTAATTTATAACAATTTATTTTTGGCATGCACCCCTCATATGACCAAGGGTGGAAAATATTAGGAAAATGTTGTCAAAATTCAATACAACTTACGATTCATACGAGGGGTGCATGCCAATTTTCGTAGAGTATTTTTGAGATTAAAAAAAAAACAAATTTTTTACAACGGCATGCAATTTGTAAACACGGAAATGTTCTATTTTTTTTTCATTTCTACGTAACTCTTTGAGCCCCGTCAGCCGTTTCGAATTGCATGCCATCAATTACTATAGCTTAAATTTGTTCCGTCTTTACACAAAGAGAAGCCATTTTCTTTATGACGTGCAAGCGCGCAAGGGCTCGTAACCCCTCTATCTTTCATATTTTAGGGTTAGTAATCAATTATTAAAAAGGCATGCAGGGGAAAATGGGAGACTATTTTCTGTCACCATCTCCCAGTCTATAAGTAACTACTGCAGGCCATGGAAACACGCAGCCAACTTCGAACAAAGAAGGCCACAGATGCGTATTTAGGGTCTGAGGACTAAGATTGCATGCCTCACAGCCTATAATAGTATTGGCTCACTATATGCTTCAGGTCGGAACACAGCAGTGGAAGCATTTTGGCGGCCGGAATAGGTAAGAGGGTGGTAACTCCTAGTTGAGTCCAACTATCCAGAAAATATTTATAGATATGTATATGTAACCCTGAAAAACCTTGGTTTTTATTAAATTTAATTTTCACCTAATAATAACATTTTTGTAAATATCAAACAATCAAGAATCTTAATTTGGAAAAAAATAAGGCGGCTTTTATACCTTTTTAGAGAGAACGAGAAATTATTTAAATTAAAAGGAAATTTATTGTAAATGACCTAAAGCAAAAGAGTATTTATGTGGAAATATACCTATTTAAGAATATAATATTTTAACGTCTTTTAATTGTTTACAAAAAAATTACTGACTCAAAAAAAAAAAACAAGCATAGTACAGTGTGAAGTTCGAAGTAAGCTAACGGTGAGGAGCAAAACTCAAATAATATAGCGTCAGTTTTAAATTTTTTATAATTTTATTCGGAAAGGAACACTGGCAACTTTGAGAGTTATTCCTAACTTTATCAATCTATTGTCATGGCAAAATAATGTTTTTTTTAAAACGAAAATTCCTTGAATGAGAATATAATAGTATTTATTTTATTAATAAGGAAACATTATGGAAAACATTTATTTAACTAACACAATATAAAATTATAAAGTAAAAGCAAAATAATAAGTGCGCCTCCTGATGTATCTTAGTGAAATGATGGTGATGGATGACGTGAAATTACAATTAGATAAAAAAATAAAGATAGGAGAATATTGTAGTGGAAAAAATATTTTCTTCTATACATCAGTTAACATTACGGTCCATACTCCAACTGCAAAATGTTTGTAATTGCATTGCAACAAATTAACGATTATGATATTTTTCCTTTATTTGTGCTATATATATATATATATATATATATATATATATATATATATATATATATATATATATATATATATATATATATATATATATATATATATATATATATATATACATTAGATATGAGCGCCGCGCCGGCGCGCCGCCGTCGCTGTGAGGTCATGTCGGCGCGTCGCCGCGGCGCGCCGTCGCGACGACGAGCAACTTGCTTTTCCGCTCACACGCGCGGCCCGACCGTATTAGCTCGCCTTGTCACCTCGCCACGCTCGTCGCTCACTCAGTCGAGTCGAATATTTCACCGAGTGAACGTGTATTGTTGTGTGGGGTTAACAATGGCAGCAACTTCAACTGTCGCACGTATGGGCCGGCTCAAGCCGGAGTGGTACCTCGACCTCACAGAATACCGGCGTGAAGTGGAAGATCTGCTTCTCAAGCTACTCCACTCCTGGATGCTCAGGCTACCCTACGTATTCTGAAGGGGGGGGGGGGCGCAAAATTCTGTTCAAGACAAAAACTGCTCGAGGCAAGCTGAGCAACAAGGCCAAGGCGACCCCTGCCACGTGACTTTCTGCAACATCGGGGGACTTCACTCGAACCTAAACGCCGTCCACTACCATCTTGAAACGGCGAATCCGGCCTTGCTCTTTCTGACCGAGACGCAGGTGTCCTCTCCGACTGATATC
The DNA here is from genome assembly GCA_033319125.1 of Parnassius glacialis. NCBI lineage: Eukaryota > Metazoa > Arthropoda > Insecta > Lepidoptera > Papilionidae > Parnassius > Parnassius glacialis. The sequence goes on from JAVANC010000002.1 coordinate 21,495,567, forward strand.
TCTTCGTATCTCTCCTACCCGGGGTACGAATTGGAACACTTCTTGTGCCTCTGGCTCGAGTTTGCGTATACATCAGAGAGGACATCTGTTCTCGACGCTTCGGCAATCTTGAAGGACCTGTCCAGCCTTTGGCTACGCGTAGACAGCGACGACCATCCGCATGTGTACGGACGCCTCTATAGATCCCATAGCGGTAATGACGAAACAGACTAATTCATCGAACACGTCCAAATGGCTACAGATTCCTTTCTACAGCAGATCCTATCCGCAGAAATTGTGATACTCAGCGATTGTAACGCCCACCACGCCGACTGGCTCGGTTCATGTTTAACCGATCATGCGAGATCTGTTCATGATTTTGCCTTGACATAGGGTCTGACACAACTGGTAACTTCGCCTACGCGAATTCCAGATGTGGAAGATAATATTCCTTCCCTGTTGGACCTTCTGCTGACCTCTCATTCAGATAGATATCAGGTCTTCATCCACTCCCCTCTTGGCTCCTTAGATCATTGTCGAGTCCACAGTGTGGTGCCACTCACACTAACATCCCGATTGCATTCTGCAGGCTGGCTAAAAAAGGCGACCGCTAAGACCCATCTAGCTAAGCCTATCGCCATCACCTTGTTCTCCAAAATAATGGAATCCATTATAAACTGCCAGGTCATGCGGTATCTTAAGGATCACCAGCTGATTAGTAACCGCCAATACGGTTTTCGTCGGGGTCGAACAGCTGATGCTGGTGATCTTCTGGTCTACCTGACTCATAGATGGGCAGAGGCATAAGAGCCCAAGGGGAGGCCGTGGCCGTTAGTTTGGACATTACGAAGGCCTTTCGATTGGGTTTGGCACAAAGCCCTTTCTATGGGCTTCCCGAGAAATTGTACAAATTGAATCGCCAGCTTTTTGGAGATCGGAGCATCTCCACAGTTTCAAGGCACTCCCATTGTTGCCTCAGCCAGTATCAGAATCCTCGGCGTCGACATATCGAGTGACGTGCAAGTTTCGTGATCACTTGGAAGAGAAGGCCAAATTGGCCTCGTAAAACGCTTTGCGTGCTCAGCAGAGCGGGACAGTATTTCATGCCGGCACACCGCCTTAGATTATTTACTCTCTAGATAGAGTAACGGCGGCTCAAAAGCGTCGAAAAAAATATCAGCTAACTGTTAGCCTCTAAAGCGATCCCCGCTCCTCACTGTCAATTGTAACGCCAAGAGATACGCACGCACGGCTAATTTTTTGAGCTAAATTATTTTGGTGAAAATAACAAGTTCCGCGATCAAATACTGCAGAAATTACAAAAGACGTTTACAAACAACTAACAAAATCTTTTACCATCGGTGAGTAACTCAAAACTTGTAGTAATTTACGAAAACAAAACTAATAATTTGATAATTTTATTTACAAAATCAACGCGTCATTTTTTGGTGTTGCTAGTTTTGGATTGCAAATTTCCCCGTATAGTTGTCTTAAAAGCTATGTTCTATGTTCATTTTTACCCGACTGCACCAGAAGGAGGAAATACATCATGGTGTGTGTATGTATGTGTATGTGGGTATATTTCAAAAATGCTTGGCTTCACCAAGTGAACCTAATAAGACTGGTCGCCGAAAAATATTTGACCATACTCTGTTATCATATAGCTAAATTAGATAATGTAAAAAGTGATGCAACCTCAAAACGCAAATTATTTAAAAAAACTAATTCAAAAAGAGGGCCATTAAATTAGTAGTTACAAACATTTAATGTTGAATAATGATAGGTTGAAAATAGAAGAGACTACTGTGTTCCTGGGGTTGACCTTAGATGAAAAGCTTCAATGAAGTACCCATATATCAACTCTTGCTGGCACAAGAATGCAGGACAGAACAATTCTTCTTAAAATAATCTATTAAATTAAAAAAAATTACGGTAAAGGGTACCTGCGGGAGAAATTATTTAACTATGACGCAGACAAAATCGCCAGCCAATCTCTTGTATTTTCTGCCGACTTCCAAAACGGAGAGGGTACTCAATTCGGGTGTATGTTTTTTGTGTGTTACCTCATAACTTTGTACTGGGCGAACCGATTTCGATGATTCTTTTTTTATATGAAAGCTGATAGTTCACGTGTGGTCCCATATGAATTTGATCAAGGTCAAACCAATGGTTATTGAGTTATTCTTAAATAACCTATATTGAAGTCGCTTATATTGAAGTCGGCTGTACAAATTTTTTAATTTTAAATTATTATAAGTCAATAGTATCATACTTAAACAATATAACATATTTTGTAAATGCGTAATTGATTTTAATTTGATTATATTTTTCTTTACAAAAAAAATTAGATTCTAACTCAACAGACAACTAAACACACAATTGAAAGCACCATATTAAAATATTATAATTTATGATTTTATTAACATGACAATTTTACAGTTTTTCCCCATTTTATCGGGATAGATTCATTACCTGGTATCTCCCAGATACAAATGACACTGGTGTAAGTCATAGTTATTTATTCCGTTACCATAGCAACCGCTAAGCGTGTTTGCGTGATCACGCACACACGCTTGTAAAAATTGGCCTGTTTTTGTTGCATCGCTCATTGCGTGACGCGTTATCTAGAGAGTAAATAATCTAAGCACACCGCCTGCAACTTCACAAGGCGCAGGTTCACCCTCACATGGAATACTGTTCCCATCACTGTGTTGGTGCTCCCCACGGCTTTATTAAAAAATATAAAGCTGTTTTTGGTACAAACAAAATGGTTTCCTTTAAGTTCTTTCTGATCGGCTCGATACACTGGCACTGCGTAGAGATGTTGCATCTCTTTGCTTATTTTATCGCATCTATCACGGGGAGTGCTCTGAGGAATTGTTCGGACTAATTCCAGCCGCTCAATTTCACCATCGCACATCGCGACAAAACTCGCGTTACTATCCATACCATCTGGATGATTGGCGGTCCACCACTGTGCGATTTAGAAGAAGTTTTCTCCCTCACACAACTTCCTTGTGGAATCAATTACCACCAGCGAATTTTGTGGACCGATACGACTTAGGAACCTTCAAGGAAAGAGCTTACACCTTTTTAAAGGCCGGCAACGCATCTGCAATTCTCCTGGTGTTGCGGTTGTTCATGGGCGGCGGTAGTCACTTACCATCAGGTGAGCCGCATGCTCGTTTGCCCCCTCTTCTATAAAAAAAAGTTTTTTCTAGGAAATCTCTTCCTGGTCAAACAATATCTAAGGCCCATGGCCAGCCACGCCGCGATGCCGCGTCGCCGCCGCCGCCGAGGAAATTTTCAGGCCACGCCGCTGGCGTGGAATTGGCCTTCGGCGCTCATATCTAATATACAAACATATACATATACACACATATACAACGTGTCCCAAAATTCAACGATAAGCCAACACCGGAGGATAGACCTGCCCCGGACTAATTGGGGAAAAAAAGAAAAAAAATATATCCCAATTATATTTTAAGTTATATAAAAAAAATTAAATTCTTCAGAAATTGAGACCGTTTGTGATATTTTTCACTACCATGCCCACAATTTTTTAAATATTTTTTTTTGCTTTTTTTTTATAGGCAACTTGAATAGTACTGCTATCTATCACAATTCTTAAAAACTCCAGAATAACTCTTGTTTTATCACGAAAATTAATGAAACTTATTTTATTCCCTAAATTTTTTGAAGACTTTTACTTTTAACTAAATTTAACTTATCGTGGTGTAAAAAAAAAGTATGAACACTAGTATGGCAAGTTTTTTTAAAAATTGACGCAACTAACCAACATTCCAAAATGGTATAATACTCTAGGAAAACAAGTTATAAAAAAATATGGGCCTATTATTTCTAAACAGGGGCCAAATTCCTTAAATTGTAATTGTCAGTAATCACATTTACTACATGCCCAAAATGGGGTCCTGTTACAATTTCTAGGAATTCGAATGGGGCATTAATACCTTAGATGTTAGAGAGAGATAGATAGATAGAGATATTTACGTTAAAAAGAGACAACAACAGGGCAGGTAGAGAAGCTGTTATTATTCTCAGCAAGTCGGTTCAGTACGCTCTGCTCCTTTGTTTACTTTGCACCGTTCCCAATTCAACTTACGTGGCCCTCGTACATACTATCGACTTTTGGCTTGGCTTTTTGGACTGGAATCGACCTGCAAACTTAACTGACCTGGCATTATTTGGACTGGAAGTGATCTGCAAACTGAACTGACCTGACATCTTGGACTACGATTGTGTGTTTTGTGATTTAGAGTTCTGGCGCATTTTGGACTGTTTGGCGTTTAACATGCCGCAACCGTACACACCACAGGAATACGCTAATATGCATTTAATCTATGGAGAATGCCGATGTAATGCTAACGCTACTAGCAGACTGTATCGAGAAAGATACCCAAATGCTCAAAATATCCTGATTATCGAGTGTTTATTAATGTGCATCAAGCGTTTTCGGAGGGTCGTATGCCATCCAATAGGAGAAGCGCTGGAAGACCTAGATTGGATCGTGATGAAGAAGTTCTCAATGAGATAGAAAATGACTCGACTACTTCGGTACGTGCCATAGAAGAAGCTACAGGAATCCAGAAAAGTTCTGCACGTCGAATATTAAAACGTCACAAGCTTCACCCATATCACTACAGGCGTGTGCAGACGTTATTATCGCGGGAATATCCGCTACGGGTCACATTTTGCCGTGTAATGCTGCAAAGGCACAGTGAAGATCCCCACCTCCTAGACAAAATTCTATGGTCGGATGAAACAACGTGCAAGAAAGATGGGTATTTAAATCTTCACAACCTACATAGTTGGAGTAATGAAAATCCACACTTGATGAGACAAGACAAATCCCAATATCAATTCAAGGTTAACCTATGGACCGGTATATTAAATGGAAAAGTAATTGGGCCCTTTGAGTTACAAGGAAACTTAGATGGCAATAGTTATTTAAACTTTTTACATAATGACTTGCAAGAATTGTTAAATGACGTGCCCTAAGTGATCTTCAAAACATGTGGTTCCAAAATGATGGTTGCCCAGCACATTATGCCCGTCCTGTGCGAGAATATTTAAATCAAGAGTATCCAGGGCGTTGGATCCGGCGACTTGGTCCTATCTTATGGCCACCCCGTTCACCCGATTTCAACCCAGGGTCTACTCAAAACCCATTGTGACATTGGACGAGCTTCGTCGAAATATCACTCAGGCTGCTGATTACATTAATAGCAGAAGATATGTAAGACAAATAAAACGATCATTTTTAAGGCGATGTCGTGCATGTATTAATGCTGGTGGCAAACAGTTCGAACATTTGCTATAATGTTAATAACTTAATAAATTACACGTGAAACTGTTTGTACCATTTGTTTTGAACTATTAAACATTTTTCAAGAACTAATACTTTTATTACACCCGACCGTCATTTGTCCCTTGTTAAGAAATAATAGGCCCATATTTGTTTATAACTTGTTTTCCTAGAGTATTATACCATTTTGGAATATTGGTTAGTTGCGTCAATTTTTAAAAAAACTTGCCATACTAGTGTTCATACTCTTTTTTTACACCACGATAAGTTAAATTTGGTTAAAAGTAAAAGTCTTCAAAAAATTTAGGGAATAAAATAAGTTTCATTAATTTTCGTGATAAAACAAGAGTTATTCTGGAGTTTTTAAGAATTGTGGTAGATAGTAGTACTATTCAGGTTGCCTATAAAAAAAAAGAAAAAATTATTTAAAAAATTGTGGTCATGGTAGTGAAAAATATCATAAACGGTCTCAATTTCTGAAGAATTTCATTTTTTTTATATAACTTAAAATATAATTGGGATATATATTTTTTTCTTTTTTTCCCCGATTAGTCCGGGGCAGGTTTATCCTCCGGTGTTGGCTTATCGTTGAATTTTGGGACACGTTGTATATACAGGGTATTTTTGGAACGCTCCCGAAAACTAAGACAGGCGACAGCACCAAGTATACCTTTGATCATGGGTCACAAATAAATTTGATCCTGATGAAAAAAAAAACATATTTTTACAACGTTTTATTTTACAACGCTTTATTCACGCGCCATCATGCTAGTACAGCTAAATGAAACGATAATTTCATAAAAAAAAATCATGAAAATACTGAAACATAAAACCAGCAGTGAAAACTGAATTGATATCACCTGACTAATGGAGGTTAATGTACGCGCGAACGGTGAAAAAAGAACGCTGGCCTTGAACTTGGGCACTAAGCGATTTATCACATATTGGTACGAAGGGGGCGCGACGGGGGAACAATCCGCCAGTATTACTGTGCCTCCATGCTATTGGTTCCCGCGCTTTGTTCGCTCCAAAAATACAGTCGCATACACAGCTTACTTTGCGACTCACGACGATGTTTTAAAAAGGAAGGAAAGAAAAATTATTTATATGTATTGTTTTATGACTAAACTAGTGAACGAAAAGGTAAATATGATAGGAGAAGGTGAATGGGGAAAATTGTGCAGTAAATTTAAAAGTGTTGAGGAAGAATACCGAAAAAATTACCATGTGATCGACCTGATGACGGAAGCTCAAGCGAAGATGTAAGTGATGATGAAGTAGCATCCAGTAACACCAACACACCTTCAACATCTGGCTTCCATGTGACCCAAGACGACATAATGGACGGCGTGCCACCCTTACCTTAAGTTTTCTTGTTACAAACTACTTTATATTTTACGATAGAAATAACAAATAATGCTCAAGTAAATATTATCCATTTTTAATTCCAAGTAAGGCACCTATTATGATTCTACAATAAAACAATTAATTACTTACTATAATATGACTCCGTGGCGCAGTGGCTTAGCAATGAGTTATTGCGCTAGGGGTCGCGGGTTCGTATCCCGCACGGAAACAAATATTTGTATGGCCTACCGATAATTGTTCCGGATCTGGATGTTTGTCCTCGTGCAATTTATGTTTGTAAACTGCCTCCACGATACAGGAGAAAATCCTAGTGTGGGGGTAACGTTTTCTTTAAAAGAAAGAAAGAAAAGAAGAAATATTATAAAACAATATCCCAATACCATGTAGTACTTTAGAACGCGACTGTAACCTCCCTCCACTCGACCTGTATCTAGCTCGGTGCGAACGTGCGAAACAATGTAACCCGCCCGGCTCGTGTCGCATCACGCTGTGACGCAGTAGGTTTCAGTTTTGTCGATTTGTTTATTAAATTGTGATTACGTGTTGGTATTATTCTTGTTCGTTTTTTGTTTTAATAATGCTTAACGCGTACGTTTATAGTGATTGTGAATACGACAACATGTTATGTATCCGAACCTAGGTACACGAAGTATCGCTAAATAAATTGTTAAGACGTCGGGATGGAACAAGTGTGTCATACTGTGCAGTGCACAAAGTGTTGAAGAGTAACCGAATGCGCCCATACAAATTGCACAAAGTGCAAGCTTTAGTTCCCGGCGATCACGACCGCCGACGAGTTTTCTGTCGTTGGTTATTATACCAGCAACAACGTGTGGCTGGTTCCATTGAGCACATTATCTGGACGGATGAGTCGACATTTACCAGAAACGGCCTGTGGAACCGAAGAAATACACACGTGTATTCAGAGTTTAACCCGCACGCTGTTCGACAAACCGGGCACCAAACCCGATGGTCGGTTAACGTATGGGCAGGTTTATTTAAGGATCGCATACTGGGACCAGTGTTTCTGCCACAGCGACTGAACGGACAGCGATACCTAAACTTTATAAATGAACAGTTGACAGACATTTTAGATGACCTATCGTTGGCTGAATATCGCCGCACATGGTTCCAGCATGATGGTGCCCCTCCACATGTCGTGAGGTTCGTCCGTGAGCGCCTCAATGAGCTATTTGATGATCGCTGGATTTGCCGGACTAGGACCACACGCTTGGCCACCTCGCGCACCAGATCTGACCCCGTTAGACTTCTTTCTGTGGGGTATTTGGGGTATTTGGGTATTTGTTTCTGGTAAATGTTACTCATCCGTCCAGATAATGTGCTCAATGGAACCAGGCACACGTTGTTGCTGGTATAATAACCAACGGCAGAAAACTCGTCGGTGGTCGTGATCGCTGGAACTAAAGTTTGCACTTTGTGCAATTTGTATGGGCGCATTCGATTACAGTATGACACACTTGTTCCATCCCGACGTCTTAACAATTTATTTAGCGATACTTCGTGTACCTAGGTTCGGATACCTAACATTTGCCGTATTTACAATCACTATAAACGTACGCGTTAAGCATTATTAAAACAAAAAACGTAACAACACGAATAATACCAACACGTAATCACACGTAATCACAAGTAATTACAATTTAATAAATAAAACGATTGAGCTGTCGCTCGCCCACGCGTGTACAAAATCAACACGGAACTGTTTCAAAAATTACGATTAATAACATTTCCCGCCAAAACTGAAACCTACTGTGTCACAGCGTGATGCGATACGAGCCGGCCGGGTTACACATTTTTTCGCACCGAGCTAGATACAGGTCGAGTGGAGGGAGGTTACAGTCGCGTTCTAAAGTACTACATGGTATTGGGATATTGTTTTATAATATTATAGTAAGTAATTAATTGTTTTATTGTAGAATCATAATAGGTGCCTTACTAGCTACTTAGAACTTTGGAAAAGGTTGGAATTAAAAATGGATAATGTTTACTTGAGCATTATTTGTTATTTCTATCGTAAAATATAAAGTAGTTTGTAACAAGAAAACTTAAGCTAAGGGTGGCACGCCGTCCATTATGTCGTCTTGGGTCACATGGAAGCCAGATGTTGAAGGTGTGTTGGTGTTACTGGATGCTACTTCATGATCACTTTCATCTTCGCTTGAGCTTCCGTCATCAGGTCGATCACATGGTAAGTTTTTCGGTATTCTTCCTCAACACTTTTAACTTTACTGCACAATTTTCCCCATTCACCTTCCTCTATCATATTTACCTTTAGTTCACTAGTTCAGTCATAAAACAATAGATATAAATAATTTTAGCTTTACTTAGCCGTAGTACTTTAGAACGCGACTGTACCCATGCGCAGACACTCCCTCCACAGAAATTTAATTTGCCAGCGACAATAGAATTAGAGGCGCTAATCACTATAAAACTTGCAAGTCATTTTTAATAATTTACGAACCTCTTTTTAAATTCAAAGTATTGGCCGGATTAAATAAGAAAAGTCAATCAAAATAAAGTGTAAGTATAATTTTTTACATTAATTCTGATAATTTCTGACATTTCTATTTTCTTATACAAAAACAAAGATAACGATGAAATAGTGTTTATAATTGTGTGAGTACTGAGTACCCAATTAGGTACATTTATTAATTGCAATAATTTTTGTAGTAAAGAACTGCTTGTTGCGCCAGGGTACAATTGATTGTGTAATTGTATTAAAAATTACAACCATAACTTTTAAATTCCATATGAAGACTAGTCGTAGTGATAAATAAATAAACGTTGGCGATGTCTTAACATACATAACGCTTTAACGGTGTCTGGAAAGTTCCAGTGCTTCAAGGACATTGTCGCATTTGTTTTAGCGGAATAAATTAATAATTTTAGTTTTTGTTACAGTTCCGTGTTGACTGTGGCGAGGGACAGTACAATTTTTTTGTTTAATAAATTATTTAAGTTAAATAGTTTAAGTTTCTTCTTTTGTTTTTATAATGCCTAACGCATACGTTTATAGTTCTCGTGAATATGGAAACATGATAATGTGTCTTGGTGAAGCTCACGGGAATGCTTCGCATGCATTGCGAATTTATCGAGAGAAATTCCCGACCGCTCGACATCCAGCTGACTCTCGTCTGATAACAGCAGCTTTTCAGCGAGTGTTGGAAAATCGGCCCATTGCTCTGGTAGCGGCAGGAGGTGGAAGTCAAGTGGCTGTTCACTCAGAGCAGCGCATTTTAGATGTCGTTCGCCGGAATCCAAACCTAGGTACACGAAGTATCGCTAAATTGTTAAGGCATCGGGATGGAACTAGTGTATCATACTGTACAGTTCACAAAGTGTTAAAGCGTAACCGAATGCGCCCATATAAAGTGTACAAAGTGCAAGCGTTAGTTACCGGCGATCACGACCGCCGGCGAATCTTCTGCCGTTGGTTATTAGACCAACAACAATGTGTGCCTGGTTTCATTGAGCACGTCATCTGGACGGACAAGTCGACATTTACCAGAAACGGCCTGTGGAACCGAAGAAATACACACGTGTATTCCGAGGTTAACCCGCACGCTGTTCGACAAACCGGGCACCAAACCCGATGGTCGGTTAACGTATGGGCAGGTTTATTTAAGAATCGCATATTAGGACCAGTGTTTCTTCCACAGCGACTTAACGGACAGCGATACCTGAAATTCATAAATGAACAGTTGGTGGACATTTTAGACGACCTATCGTTGGCTGAATATCGCCGCACATGGTTCCAGCATGATGGTGACCCTCCACATGTCGTGAGGTTCGTCCGTGAGCGCCTCAATGAGTTATTTGATGATCGTTGGATCGGCAGACTAGGACCACACGCTTGGCCACCTCGCTCACCAGATCTGACCCCGTTGGACTTCTTTCTGTGGGGGTATGTGAAAGAAAGGGTTTTTAATCGCGAGTGTGATAGTGCTGATGAAATGCGCCAAAGGATCGTGGATGTTTTCGACAAACTACGTACGGACTGTGTCGAAGACCACACGATGATGCCCCGTCTGCATGAGGAGATGAAACACCGAGCCCAAATCTGCCTTGAAATGAATGGAGCACAATTTGAGCCGCATCTCATAAGACCACGGAGGGTTTAGAGCGGTAAGCTGTTTCATAACTATTTTTTTTAAATAACTTAGTACTGGACTAATCTGAATAGGTACATAACTGAATACATGATGTAACGACCCCCCCCCCCCTTCCTTCTCATCTCTTCACTCTTTCTATATATATTTATACCTTTATTTCCTTAGAATCTATTTCTATAAGTTATACAAGTATATCTAACTTTCGTGACCAGTATATTAATCATACATTGATCTTTCTAAAGGTTTAAATATAGGCCGTATAATAAATTTATGGCGTGATCGTCTTAGTTAGGACCCTTATTTACGTTGTGTTTGTATAGTAACTTAGTTCTTTTAGGTGTATCTTGGAAGAATGAATATTTGCGAGAGCAATCGAAAGCTGTTGGTAGTGTCTTATAAGCTAAAGAACCCCGTTCACGAAGACAGAGCTCAAATAAAGTTAAGAACAATAAATTGTCCTTATTCCCCTTGTATCAGGTTCACAACAGTCAATTCCTTATTAATTAATCCCTTCCCGCTTGGAAAAGGCTCACAATATTTATATCAAATACCAGATACAAGGGCTTCGCTCTTCCACATTTAAAAAAAAATGTGGAGGAGGTACACGGCTCCGCACACGCCGCGCACGGTGAGCGCCAACCATTTTAATGCGCTCCCCCGAAGGGTACGCAAATTTGGGAACTGGACCGTAGTCCACAGCAAAATAACTGGCGAACCAGTAAAAGAGGACTTGGCCCCTTGATAGTGCGTAAGCACAAACATCGACCGAAGTCGCGCATGTCAATGCGTGTAAACGCCATACAGAATACGATCAAATCCAGCCACAGTGAATGTACGTCACACGGATTAGGCAACAATAGGCACACTGGCCATAAAAAGCCGTCCGTGAGCGCCACCACCTGCCAGACCGCCGTTCCTGCAGACGTGATGTAAGTGTAAGGCATCACCACCAATTGCATGGTCAGCACGGCCAATTGGCCGCAGAGCGTGTCATGAGTCTACCGCTCACCTCAAGGGAATGGGGTCCCACGTTGCGCGGCTTTCGGCCGCAGCCTTGAGAGCCTCCTCAGATTCTCCCTCCAGCTACCACCCGCATGAGGTCGACACATATGCTCCACCAACCAATACAATGGCAGATATAGCCAATAGGCAGTTATAAGATATTAGTAATAATTCGCCATCAGAAAGGGTTTGTGTCACTGACGTTGAGTATATGCATTTTTCGATCATGTTTGTCTCACCCACCAACAAGTTGCCTTCAATCTTTCAAAGGTGGGAACTTTATAGAGATATATTAATATGTTGTTATATAAAACATCATGGAGGGCAGACAGTCTGCAGCCCCGCTATGAAGGGACCCGACTTGGGCAAAGCTACTTAGGTTGTGAGTCAAACCACGACGCAAGGAGCGCCATTGAGAATAGCGACCCGCCAAACAACCATCGCAGAGATGCAATGCTGTAGAACGCAACAAGCATCAATACGACTATCGTCGGGCTTACACCATCCCAAGGTCCCCCATACAGTCCCAGTAGACATCACCACCCGCAAAATACAACTAACGTGTCACAGTAACACGCCACTAAGACGTCAGTAGCCAAAACTCCACGTATCATAGCGCTATTGCACTAAGACATGGAGTTGAGTATGCTTGCTGCACTTAAAAGTACTACCAAACACACTCACCCCAATCCGAAAGATAGCCGACGTATCCTAACGCTATGCGCTAGGACGCCGCCCACAAACAGCAGGGGTGTTCGATGTCCACGGGCAAGTCGTATTGCTACAACAAACCCGCTTACCACCGACACTAAGATGATATGTCTAGGACACATCGATTAACCACCAACGTATCATAGTAGCACGGTACCAAGACATCATTAGCCAAAACTCCACGTATCATAGCGCTATTGCACTAAAACATGAAGTTGAGTATGCTTGCTGCACTTAAAAGTACTACCAAACACACTCACCCTAATCCAAAAGATAGCCGACGTATCATAAACGCTATGCGTTAAGACGCCTCCCACAAACGGTAGGAATGTGCGATGTCCACGGGCAAGTCGTATTGCTACAACAAACCCGCTTACCACCGGCACTAAGATGAAATGTCAAGGACACATCGGTTAGCGAGTCCAAGTTTACCTCGGTCTCGGATGCTGTGAAACAATCTACACGCCACTATAATAATCCTTTTCAAGTCCCAATTCTTTCAATATAATGCTTTTACATATTTGAGACCTTCAACATATTTGCTTTATTTCATAGACCATACTATTGTATGTCTTATTCATATGGGACTTCAAGTCATAACTCTGCTATCATAATGATTATGCATCATAAAGACCTTCTATATTAATGCTTTGGTTCGTTAGACCTTACTATCATAAGTCCCTAATATAGGACTAGTCATTGTGCAACATTAGTACTAGCAGTCGGTCAGCCGACCACCCCATATATATGTATAACCTTGGGTATGTGTCTCCGGCAACGCCCCTTATTATGGAGACCATTACAAGAACACTTTCATCAACTTAGAAATTTTCGACTAATACAAGAACACCTTCTTCAACTTCTATCGTCTATTATATTACAAATGTTATTTATCTTTATTATTGTAATATAATCGACTTGTATTTATATAATTTAATATATTTTGAATATCTTAAACAAGATTTTAATAATTTTGAGATTTTTTTACAGACAATTTATGCGTTAACTATACTATAATATTCAATATTCCCAATGAACATATTTGAACTTTATACTTAATTTTAAACATTTTAATTGTTTAAAATATAATTTCTAAGACACTTTTAAATGCCTTTACATTGAATTTAATTATTATTTATTAATAATAATTATGAGGCGTCACAATGAGAATAATAAACATACCTACACGATGAATAAAAACGCATGACTCCAACCTTGGTTACATTTCATTTAAGTATTTTTTTATTAGCGGGGAATCGAACCAGTTATTTGGGTTATATAACCTGTAAATTCGGGTTAAAGTGGCTACGTGGAGACAAGCACAGTGGCAAAATATTAGGTAAAGTAGATTTAGGTATTTAGACAAGTGTTGTAAATTATTAGGTATTGTGGTATGGCCCGCTAGTTGCGGGCCGCGCGAATTTGCGTTCGCGCGTACATTGACCTTTAATCAGCTGATATGAATTCAGTTATTCCACTGCTGGTTTTATGTTTCAGTATTTTCATGACTTTTTTTATGAAATTATCGTTTCATTTAGCTGTACTAACATGATGGCGCGTGAATAAATGTAATAAAACGTTGTAAAAATATGAATTTTTTTTCATCAGGATCGAATTTATTTGTGACCCATGATCAAAGGTATACTTGGTGCTGTCGCCTGTCTTAGTTTTCGGGAGCGTTCCAAAAATACCCTGTATATACACACACACACACACATATATATATATATATATATATATATATATATATATATATATATATATATATATATATGTGTGTGTGTGTGTGTGTGTGTGTATATATATTTTTAAGCACATTAAACCTATGGTATCGCCTTCCACCGAAGGTTACAGCAGATGCCGAACAATCAGCTTAGGCTAAAAGCTGATCTTTGGCACAACTCTAATCGCCATACAAACGAGGAGCGTCGCCGGGAATCCAATACGGCCGCGCGATATACGCGAAATGGAGGCAAGCCCACTCAGAGCAGCCACCTCGGGCTAAACATGTGGGTTCTCTTTGTTTAACTTTTGTGACCAAATCACGACTACTAAAAATCTTCCCGCCACATGGCGGGAATCTCCTCAAGGGGGGCTCGGAAAGCCTGATTGCTACCATTTCTAGTGATGGCAATTTCATTGGTGTTAGCAGCAAACATAATAGATGTCTGACAGTCCCAGGAAACACTCATTAACTACAGTAGAAAAACGATTGAAAACCTGTGTTAAGGACACAAAACAAGAAGAAACAGATGCAGTGGGCCTTTACCCACTGGGACTGAACAGTAGATTTTACAACAAAGCCGGCCAAGTGCGAGTCGGACTCGCGCATGAAGGGTTCTGTACTATCGTAAAACACGTTTCTAGTAGAGGAGCCACTTTTAATATTTGTTGCTATAGCGGCAACAGAAATACATATTCTGTAAAAATTTCAACAGTCTATTTATTACGAATCATGAGATACAGCGCGCTGACAGACGGACGGACGGAGAGGTTAGTAAAAAGGTCCCGTTGGTTACCCTTTGGGTACGGAACCCTAAAAACTTATTCTATTAACAAATCGATTTTTTATTTGTAAATGTAATTTTTTAACAAATCAAAGATATTTGGTTAAAAAAATTACAGAATTAAAGATTTGGTACAAATTATAGGAATTATGAATAAACAGTAATAATTGCAGATTCCAGAGAAAATCATGATTTCTTCTGGACTCAAATTAATTACCAATTATATTTAACAAAATAATGGTTCAAATCACAATTCTAAATTATGCAGAGGATAGTTACAATTACAACATATAGCATAAATAGCTGGTGTGGTGGGTGTTGCAAAATAGTCACCTCAGAGTCCTAATCTTAACCTGAAAGAACTTTTATAGGAAGAACTTTACAGTTAAATGTTATTTATCAATGTTCCTCTTCATATAAAAACATGTGGAAGATGTAACACGAAAGCTGGAATATTATGAATATCTCACAATAGACAATCAATATCAAGATCAATAAATTGATTGTATGTCAATAATGGTGAAAACAGTCAAAATATTTCGAAGCTTTTGCCATAAAGTTTTAAGTATATATTTATTACCATTTCTTCCTCAATGGTTGATCTTTTATTTACATTTTAATGTTTTTAATTTGTGAATTAGTAGATTATAATACAGTTACTCCCCCTTTCTTTTATACACCTCAAGACTTTTGAACGGTTGTTTCAAACTTTTGGCTGGCAGTGTTTATAAGATTATGAGTAACTTCTTTGGGCATCAATGTAGATATTTTGTACTTGATATTAGTGTGATAATTTTATAGTAGCTTACCAACTCTGAGCACAAATTCAAAAGACCCACAAGGTAGTCCTCTATGTCTAGATGGAAACCTTCTTTCTCTTCTACTGCGCTTACTGTAATGAAATAAAAAAGACACTTTAAGACTAAAGAATATTCGAAAACTGACTTTTGATTTATTTAAATCAATATAAATCCAAAGTCTTATCTGTTGTTAAAGTTATATTTTAGGATTTTATTGGTATTGCAACTAAACAATTGTAGTCGAAAAGAAATTAAAGAAATGTGATTATGATGTTAATTCGGGCTATTTTTAAGCACTGCATTTGTTTTAAGCGTGTATTTGTTTTATGGGAGCAAGTCCAAGCATAACAATAAAACAACAAAAAAAAAACAATACTCAATAGAGCATAATCAAAACAAATACTGAAGCATGTCAGAATAGCAAATTGAAACTGATTACAATATTATTTTTTGCATATTGTGCTTGGGTGTGCGAGTATATCAACATATATTGCGTGAGAGAGAAGACATGCTCCAGTCGCCATTTATAAAACGCTTCTTTATTATCGCGACTTATAACCTAACATGTAAATTATTAATTTAAATTTTCTTTAAACTCAGTTATTTCCTCGCTTTGCAAATAGTACCATGCAAAAAAATTTACCAGCTTCTACCATATCCACACTTAAATCCCTGTAAAGCTTTTGACAAGATACTAATACCGATCTATATTTTTTTAAATACTATCAGTTATGAGGTTAAGCAGTATTATCATACTCACTACCAAGCACTTCAGCCACTGTCTCATGGGTTGCCATTATCCCTTTCTCAAGCCAAATGGTTAAGGAAATAAGATAACAGTAACGCTGAGTCATAAATTTCCAGTGATCTTGATATCTGAAAATAACCGAAAGTGTGTACTTATCTCACTTTTTCACCCGCACGGACATCCAGACTGGAATTACATATCGCTTGACATTAAAAAAGCACCCAACAAGTTGGTTTTCAAAAGCAGTCTGTGAGAACATTAAAATATTCTATTGTCATATATTATGTTTTTAAATATATAATAATTATTATCTGTCAATTATCCTGAGATAATAACTATATATTTGTATATGACTTTTTAAGTAAGTAGATATTATAAGTCGACGGCTCCGTGGCGCAGTGGCTTAGCAATCAGTTGTTGCGCTGGGGGCCGCGGGTTCGAATCCCGCACGGAACAAGTATTTGTATGGCCTACAAATAATTGTTCTGGGTCTAGATGTTTGTCCTTGTGCAATTTATGTTTGTAATCTGACTCCACGACACAGGAGAAAATCCTATTGTGGGGGTGACGTTTTTTAAAAAGAAAGGGAAAGTATTTGGGAATATTTATATTTTCACCGATGCTCGTGTCAGTTAGAGGTAATAAAACCAAATACAATTTGCAAATTATTTTTTTTAATTAAAATGAAATTTTTAATGTTAAAATTTTTTGAAAAAAGTTATTTCTTTACGTTTCAATACTGACTCTGATAACACACTTAAAGGGAACCACAGGGTTTTGTTACATGTTGCATATATAATATAAATATAGTTTAATATAAATATACAGGGTATTTTTGAAACGCTCCCGAAAACAAAGACAGATGATAGAAGATACTACACCTTAGCACATGGGTCACAAATAAATTTGATTCCGACGAAAAAAAAATCATCTTTTCACAACGTTTTATTAACTTTATTCACGCTCCATCATGTTAGTACATCTAAATGAAACGTTAATTTCATAAAAAAAATCTTGAAAATACTTAAACAGAAAACCATCAAAGAAACTTAAAAATTACATCAGCTGATAATAGGGTCAATATACTCGCGGACGTCGAACGCTTATAGATCCCGTCACGTAAAAACGCTGGCCTTGAACCTGGGCACTGAGCGATTTTTCGAAGTTTCATTTTTATTTTAATTTTTCATTTCTTATACAAAATCAAAGATAACGATGAGATAGTGTTTATAATTGTGTGAGTACTGAGTACCCAATTAGGTACGTTTATTAATTTCAATAATTTTTTGTAGTAAAGATAATGTAATAAAATGTACAAAATCAGGAAGGAGAGTAAAATTCCCTGAGTATTATCGCCCGTATCACGGTCTCTAGAGGGGGTGATGTGGAGGCATATCGAACCTGGAACTTCAAAGCGCGGCAGCGAGTGAGCGTACAGCTGTCTTTATACTATGGTACAGCTACTCACGACTGTATCTAGGTCAAACGGCCACGCCTCAATCGACTTGCGCGTGAGCGGGTTCCCCCCGCCAGTCCGCATCTGCTATCGACGTAGAATGCATGTCAATCGTGCGCTTGTCCGGGCTATCGTATTCATTAATATAATTATTGTAGTCGCGAGGTACATATCGAGTTGTGTATAAGTTCTATTGTTTGTGTAAAATTGTCTTTCCTTTGTTTTCACTGTGTACATTATCCGCCGCATTAAATGTTCTGTGTATTTGTAGACAATAAACGTTTTGTGCGTTATATGTGGTTACTTTTATTGACACTCTAAACACCCATACAACCATAACTTTTAAATTCCATATGAAAATTGGTCGTAGGGATAAAACTTATAAATAATAAACGTTGACGATGTCTTAACATACATAACGCTTTAACGGTGTGTGGAAGGTTCTCCAGTGCGTCAAGGACTTTACATTGTGCGCATTTGTTTTAGCGTATTTGATTAATAATTTTAGTTTTTAAATCAGTTCCGTGTTGACTATCTAAAGAAACAGTTTAATTGTGTTGTTTATTAAATAATTGTTGTTATTACTTGCTATTTATTACTTAATGATATTATCCTTGTTGTAACGTTTTAAGTTTCTTGTTTTGTTTTTATAATGCCTAACGCGTACGTTTATAGAAGCTCGCAGGAATGCTTCGCATGCATTGCGAATTTACCGAGAGAAATTCCCGACCGCTCGACTTCCAGCTGACTGATAACAGCAGCATTTCAGCGAGTGTTGGAAAATCGGCCCATTGCTCTGGTAGCGGCAGGAGGTGGAAGTCAAGTGGCTGTTCACTCGGAGGAGCGCATTTTAAATGTCGTTCGCCGGAATCCGAACCTAGGTACACGAAGTATCGCTAAATTGTTAAGGCGTCGGGATGGAACAAGTGTGTCATACTGTACAGTTCACAAAGTGTTAAATTGTAACCGAATGCGCCCAAACAAAGTGTACAAAGTGCAAGCTTTAGTTCCCGGCGATCACGACCGCCGGCGAGTTTTCTGCCGTTGGTTATTAGACCAGCAACAACGTGTGCCTGGTTTCATTGAGCACGTCACCACGGAGGATTTAGAGCGGTAAGCTGTTTCATACCTAATTTTTTTAAGTAACTTAGTACTGAACTGATTTGAATAGGTACATAACTGAATACATCGAATAATAAACATACCTACACGATGAATAAAACACATGGTGCACCTTGGTTACATATCATTTAAGTATTTTTTTCATTAGCGGGGAATCGAACCAGTTATTTGGGTTATTTTACCTGTGAATTCGAATTAAAGTGGCTACGTGGAGACAAGCACAGTGGCAAAATAGTAGGTTAAGTAGATAAGTTAGGTATTTAGACAAGTGTTGTAAATTATTAGGTATTGTGATATGGTATGGCACATTAGGCTAGTGGGCGCGCGGCCTCTGCGAATTCTGCATTCTCACGTACATTGACCCTTAATCAGCTGATTGTAATTCAGTAATTCCATTGATGGTTTTCTGTTTAAGTATTTTCAAGATTTTTTTTATGAAATTATCGTTTCATTTAGATGTACTAACATGATGGAGCGTGAATAAAGTTAATGAAACGTTGTGAAAAGATGATTTTTTTTTCGTCGGGATCAAATTTATTTGTGACCCATGTGCTAAGGTGTAGTATCTTCTATCATCTGTCTTTGTTTTCGGGAGCGTTTCAAAAATACCCTGTATATATATATATATATATATATATATATATATATATATATATATATAGTGCCAGAGATTTGTCTGCCAGAAAGAGCGAACTATTAAAGTTGAAGACCGAGTGTGGCAGCATCGTCTCCGGGACACCTGAGATTTTGTGTGAAATTGAGCTTCTATGAGCATCATCGTAGGAGCCACACGCAAGTGTAAGTAACGATCCAACAGCTAGTCAGAATTTCGATGATATCTGGAAGTCAGTTTGAGCTTGATTAGAATGACTCTCCAGCACCTTAAAAATGGCAAGGCCCCAGGCAAGGATGGAATTACAGCGTAGCTTCTGAAAGCGGGTGGAAAACCGGTTCGAGGGCGACACTGTGTTTTTAGAACCGGCCACTTGTAACGATATAAAAAAAATAACCTCAAATTTTGAAAATGGAACTCTTTGCCAATATTATTGTGTGTGTATTTTATTAATTTCTCATTTGTTTACAATTTGGTGGCAAATTGAATATTGCTTGTGTCACGTCAGCATGAATTTAACGCGAGAAAATTTTCTTACAATGATTTTTATGACTTTAGATGTCATGTAAGTCAACAAGAAAGTTATGATAGACTTCGATTGGCCTTTCACGACGAAGCCCTATCTCGTGCCACTGTTTACAACTGGTTTAATGAGTTTAAACGTGGTCGCACTAATCTCACCGATGATCTACGTGAGGGACGGCCTTCTACGACGACGACTGAAGATAACATCAGTGTTGTGCGGCGTATGATAGAGACTGAAAAAAGAATGACTTATCAGCAGAATCGGACAAGCTTAGGCATCGGTATGAGTCAAGTGCACAAAATCTTCCATAAACATTTAGCGGTCAGGAAGCTTTGTGCCCGGTGGATACCTCATAATTTGACAGAGGCCCAAAAACTCCGTCGTGTTGATTGGTGTCGTGAAATGGTTCAAAGATTTAACGGAGGTGACTCAAATGCTGTGTTAGACATACTTACGGGTGACAAAAACTGGATTTATTGTTATGTATATATTCCTAAAACTAAGAGACAGTCTACTGTCTGAGTGTTTCTTTCCGAGGAGTTGCCAATTAAAGTGAAGAGAGATCGAAGCGTGGGAAAAAAAGATGGTGCCCTCGTTCTTCGGCAGGACAGGTCATTACGCAACAATTGTTTTAGAGTATCGAAAAACAGTTACTGCAGGGTGGTACACTAACAATTGTTTGCCACTTGTCTCGGAAAAAGTTCGGGAGAAATGACCTCGCAGTAGGATCCTCCTTCACTACGACAACGCCTCGTCGCACACCGCCGAGCAAACAATCGACTACTTGGCGACGTCAGACGTGGTATTACTGGGTCACCCGCCCTATAGCCCCGACTTCGCATCTTGCGTTTTTTATTTATTTTCGAAAATAAAAGAAATACTTCGAGGAAAACGTTTTATGGCCGCCGTGGAAGCAGTGACTGCGTTTCAAAATGCCGTCGAAGAGACCCCTAAGGAAGAGTGGGCAAAGTGCTTTCCTCAGTGGTTCCATCGGATGCAGCGATGTATTGATGTAAATGGGACTATTTTGAAAATATATAATAAAACTAATAACTTGCTAGTTTGTTCAGTTTTTGATTTTATAAGAACTTTCAGTGTCACCCTCGTACTTGAAGTCGTTCAGAGGCTCTTTAATTCCGTCCTCCATGGTAGGACTACTCCGGAGGCATGGAGCAGAAGTGCGGTGGTCTTGTTTTTCAAGAAAGGCGACAAGGCTCTCTTGAAGAACTTGTTTTCGAGAATGATTACGAATCGTCTCGCACGCAGACTCGACGACTTCCAGCATCCCGAACAAGCCGGTTTCCGAAAAGGCTTTAACACCATAGACCACATATTTAATACCATAGACCTTCGGCAAATTGTACACAAGACACAAGAGTACAATCTGCCACTTTGCCTTGCGTATGTGGACTACTGGAGCCTTTGATTCCGTCAAAATATGGGCGGTACTACAGTACCGTCAGCGGTGCCAAATTGACTGTCTGTATAAATGCTGAAGTGTTTATACAGTAGAGCTAAGATGGCTATCCGAGTACAGAATCAGAGTACGAAACCTATCCAACTGCAAAGAGGTGTAAGACAGGGTGACGTTATATCCCGGAAACTCTTCACCGCTGCATTGGAAGACTTTTTCAAGCTACTGCACTGGAAAGGATACGGTATTAACATCAATGGCGAGTACATCACTCACCTTTGACCTCTCAAAACGACACGCATACTGTGGACTGCAGCTAAGGGACTTTTTTCGTGAGATAGACATCTATGTACCCAAGACTCAAAAATCCACATTATTCCAAAGGTCATTATTATTGCATAATGGTATGTATACAAAATAATCATACTTGTAATATTTGGTAGAGGGTACAGCATCTTTTAGTTTCGCATATCCAGCATTGGCTTCTTCAAACAACTCTCTAGCCTGAAGACAAGCAGGAGCAACTGAAACATAAGTTAACATTTGTCACAAAATTATTTTTGTTATTGAATCCTACTTATAATACTAATATTACCTACTAATATTGTAAATGTAAAGGTTTCTTTGAATGTTTGTATGTTTGTAGATAAATCACACAAAAACAACTGAACATATTTTAATGAAACTTGGCAATATTATAGATAATAAAACCAGATTGGGACATTTTTTTTGTAAAATAATAAATAGTTTGAGCCTATCCCAATTTAGTTTTTTAATCTATGGTGCTAAAATTTCGCCAATAATGTTTCATTTTTGGCATGCCCTGTGTTAACTATTATTGATAGAACTTTAAAATGTACTAATGAATTTGACTTTTTAGAAATATCTTCAAAAAAGTCTACAATACACTATATCTATCTTTTTTTTTTATAGGATAAGGGTGACAAACGAGCACACAGTCCATATGATGGTAAGTGGTTGCTGCGGCCCATAGACATCTACATCTTTCCTCGTTTGCGAATCAAAATGCAGATGCGTTGTCACCCGTGAGGACTAAGATGGAATGCCTCATTTCCAGTAAAAAGGGCCTCCGGCCACCTGCACTCACCAAGCGAAACGCAGAGGTAAACCTCTACTTCACGCTGGTATTCTGTGAGGTCGTGGTACCACCCCGGTTCGAGCCGGCCCATCCGTGCGACAGCAAAAGCTGTCGCGTGGCTCTACAAGTGTTAAAATCTATCATAGATTACAATACAATAACTGCTTCTTCATTAAAAAAACTAAAACAAAAATCTTACAAATAATTTGGACACATTTTACAATACTTATGATATATCTCCTTATCAAATATATCTCTGTATTATTATTTTGATTGTATTTGGTCTTTAAATCATATAAATTTCACATTTAATTCAGGCAACACTCAGGTTTTATCTAGATGGCACTGTGTACAGTCTACATTATAAATCACGCATGACAGTTTTTAATCTAAATCAGTGATTCTCAACCAGTGGTCCACATGAGCTTAAATATGGTCCGTGAAAGATTTAAATATTTTACATACCTAAATGTTTTAAATAACATATTTATTATTTTCTTGTCACGTGGGCAGTGCAACACCATTTACCAAATCATGTGAGTAAGATTGATAATATTAAAGAATAGAATTTAATATTTATAAAGTAGAATTAAATAGTTTAATTCATAATAAATTGGTGTATGTTTTATATATAGCGGGCATACAAAATTAAAAAGAAGAAGCCCCTACCGGTATCGCGCGATCTCCAGAAGGGCCCCTGACACTTGAAGTGTAAAAACATAAAATGGTCAGGCACATGAGGGGTTAATGATAACAAAATGCCATAAAGTACAAAAAAAATTATATCTGGTTTCCATTAATTTGTCTTCCAAGAGTTTTCTTCATAATTGTTGTTGATATTGTTTGTTAATCTTTTTGTATAAACTATTTACATGCCATTTAGGCATGAATAACCATTTTAAAAATTTTGGCTTGTCTGCCTGTCTGTTCGAGCTAATCTTTGGTACAGCTGAACCAATTGTAATAAAACTTCAATAGAGTAAATGACTGTAGACTAAATTTTATCAAAAAAAAAATTAGCGAAAAATTGCAATATCGATAAGATGAAAAGAATGGTCTTTAATGATTTTCTTAAGTCTAAATAGCACCATATTAATAGATCCCACTCAGGTGAAGGCAGAGCAGGTGGCTAGTTATAAATTTTATTTTAAATGAATGTACCTACTTGTGTACACAATTATTTTCAAATATTTTCCCTTTAATAGAAACTTTCTAACTAACTGACTGATATAACGTTACAACGATATACTGCTATTAGTGGGTTTTCGCTATTTTGTACTGTGCATGTTGATGATACAGTTTATTATATAATGATGTTAAAAGTTGTAATTATAATTTATTGTTAAATTAACAGTTATTTCTCTTACCTTGTGGTCTCTGGTAACTATGAAAAAATCAGTGATCCCTAGTCAAAAAAATGTTGGGAAACTCTGATCTAAATGGAAAGGTCCAGTTGGATCTCCTGTTCTAATTATTATCAAAAAAAAAATATCAAAAATAATTCGAATATTTCTTGTATAATAATAGTATTTGTTATTTCGGACAACAAAAATCAATCATCCCATGGAGTTTTAAATTCTTTGGAGCTATTCGATGTGCTAAGCTGGAGTTAAGTAAATAGTAAAAGTAGAAGTACCCTTTAAGTAGCCTAACCTGGACCTGACCTGATCATGTAGTGGCCCTGTAAGAATACCCATTACTGCATATGGTTCCATGGATGTTGTTAGATGCTTACTAAAAAAATAAAAAATTGCAGTTGCCAACCGGCCTGCTAAGTGGTAAATATTCCGCCTAAGAATGCCCATACACAATGTTGATGATTGCACAATATTATTGATGAGTTCCGAAACCCACATGGTACAATTAAATTGAGACAATAAAATTGGCCAAGCATTTTTCAACACTTTCTTCAGTGCAACATGTCTCATAAAGATTTGGCTAGACTTTTGTAACTAACTTTATTTACAATGAAAAAAAACACAAGATAAAAAATTACCCTAGAATTTGGGTGAAGGCAAATTAGATCCCTATATCAGCTAACTGATACTGTACTAAATGACAGCTGTGCTGATTTTCAAATAGAGCCTAATGTTCACTTCATGTACGACATACATTACCTAAAGCTACAAATACATAAAAACATTCAGAGAAGTGAGTGAGTGATATTTGACACGCTTGGCAGGCAGGTTGGCAACTGCAGTATTTTTATTATTTTGAATTCTAATCAGAAAAATACTGTGCTGTACTGTTTCACTAAAAAAGCCTGCTTTTAATTAATACAGCTTCACGAAAAAATACGTCAGCTTATTCCCGCCAGTAATCTAGTAAGTTATAGAGCAAAATCATGCCCTAGGTCGGAGTTAAAAATTTAATAATTTAATAAAATTATGCTTTATTTCAGGCAAATTAGCCAAGAGTAGCAACGAACTTGGGCTTTGTACAAACAGACAACAATTAAACATTCACCACCATCACAAACAATAAATAAAAAAAATCGATTGCTGCGAAGTAGGTTAAGGAATAAAAACATGTAGATGACAATACTTACTACCCGCCTCATTATAATGAATAACTTGAAGCACAGTTGTTGTCTTTCGAGATATAGAATCGACTTCTTTGCAAATGTTGCGGATAACCTAAAATGTTAACAGGTTTCGTGTACTATCCAATAACTTCAGTACCCAAATTTAAATTAAAGATCATGCATAAATATTAGTTTTATTTGATGGTTTTGAGTAATAAAATTAACAATGTTCTAAAGTAAATTAAAATTAAAATGAGTTCATGAGTTGTAACCGGGCAAATAAACACAAACTTTATTTTTAATGAAAATACCTCACGTAGTTCCTGTTCCTCATCAAGACTTTTTTGAAATTCACTAAATATATTATGAATTACAAGATTTCCATTCATCCTGCTAATGTATTTTTTTATTTGTATTGAAGTATTGATCACACCAAAATAATAACAAACATGCAAACAAGGCAGTTAGGCAGCATAGATAAATAAATATGTAGCAAGTAGGGATGTGAAAAAATGATCGATTTTCATATTAATCGATTAGTTTTTTCTTACAATCGATTTTTAAAAGTCGATTTTTGATAATAAAAATCGATTTTTAATAAATCGATTATGCAAATTACGTGTTTTAATCGATTCTTGTAATCAGCATCATCTGTGTGATGGATGTAAAAACGTAAAGTTCACTTACATGAACAAGTCATCAAAAGACGGCGCCACCTGTATATATCTCTAAGTATGTAAAACAGTTTCGCCTTTCTTATGTTTTCAACAGTTTTCTTTGTCCGCTAGGAGCATTGAGTTATACAAAACTAGAGAAGCAAACCACATTGCCGCGCGTCGAAAAAAGTGTAACCACTATCCAAACGCGACGACGTAGCTTTGAAATCATTAAAATTTTAAAGTAAACATATATCTGTCTCACTTCCACAAGTCGCGGAAAACAATATCGTCCCTTAAATTAGATAAAGATAGACACACAAACATGCAGTGGCGGGTTGGTGTTACATACTTTATGAAATTTTACCCAAAATGAGCAATATAAAGGAGTTTTTTTAAAAGTTGCAGTAAATTGTTTTTATTTTAAATTTGTATATTTTCTTATTAGATGAACATAAGTAAGCATGACTAATGAAATAAAAGATGTTTTTATATATTATTTTTATTGTACTAATAAATCAAACAAAAAATAAAGCAAATAAAAAAAACAATTTAAGGTTTCTTAAGCGAGATCTGTGTTGAATATGCATAAGTTGTGAAATCATCAGCAAGTTTTTGTCTCTTAAATTTAGTCTCATGACATTAGCTACAAAAACTTTGGTTATCAATAAATTTCGTTGATTTTCTTGTTTATAAAATTTCCAAACTACTTAACAATTTTAAAAAGTTTTTATATTTTTTTTTGCAACAATACTGAGGATAGTTAATGGATTCAGGCGTGACTCTGCGTAAGTCTATTTGTAAGATAATATAAATGGTTTTAATCTGTAATACTAATCTGCTTAAATATTCATAATAGTCCATGCTCTCAAACTCCGCTATGAAGCATCAGTTTGTTATATAATTGTCTTTTGTATTTTTTTTGTGTGTTTGAGTGTATAATTTACTTTCGTGGTACAATCTTAAATTTTAAGTACTTATAAATAATGACATTAATCAATAAAAGGGAATGATCAACTTGTATTGAAGATAAATGATCCCCCGGGTGTATTGCAAATTCATTTAATAATTTATTTCCTTGAAGCTCTTTTAATGTTCTTGTAGCTAATGCCATAAGACCAAATTTAGTAGACAAAGACTTAGTTTCGGAAAGTTTGCAATGCAAATTTATTATTATAAAATAAAATAATAAAATATAATTAATAGACCATTAATGAATAAACTAAAATAAGAATAATTAATTATTTTGTATAAAGGTTGAAGCATAGTTTTTATTTTTAAACAAACAATTTTACTTGTTTATTTTAAAACAAAATTAACTTATTCCATAAATTATATAGTCTCCCATTAATGTGGAAAAATCACAAAGGCGGAAAAGTGGCAACATTGAAGCTAAATTGCAATATTCGATATTTTACTTTATTTTTTAGTGTTTTAAACGTTAATATGAATATATAAATTAAAAATTACGCGTGGAAAGTGATTCCGCTTGATTTATTATGTTTTTGTGACCTTGAATCGCATTCTTTCACTACGCATTTACCCATTTTTTGTCGTGAATCGTTCGGCTTAACTCGGACGGCGTCACATTGAACACCGAACCCACGTTCGCTGGGCATATGGCTGTGGCCATATGTGAAGTGGCAACGCTTTGGCGCGGCAATTACTTATCTAGTGTAACATATAAATCAATGGCTAGGAGTAAAAGTATTCTGTGGTTTTCTTTTTTTCTTTAGAGAGTGTAAATAATTGTTAAACAATAAAAATGTATTGTAAAACGTCTAAAAATGGCTGACGGAAGTATTTTATAATGAAAAAATAATAGCGGCCAACACGTCAATAGGCAAAAATACTGAATTGGACCTATATATTGCGGCATCACTATCAAATCTCAAGGCAGATGCCCTCAATACATGGAGCTCTGAAGAAACTTTACCTAAACTAACCAAATGGGTCTAAAAAATTGTATAAAAAATTACGAATTCAACGGTATCCTTATTTTTTTTTCTACCTTTAAAAATGACTGAAATATTGATGAGTAAAATGGTGTATTACGGTAAGGGCGACCGCTTGGCTCCGCATCGCGATGTGACGTCACAAAACGACACGTCGATACCACCAGTAGTCTTTATTGTTATATTTTTTTTATTCTCTCCATATTTATTACTCCATATTTTTCTTGTCATGTTATTTATTTATCAGTAACCTTTATTTTGTTTTTTTTTTAATTTCTGTTATATCACGCTCCTTGGGAATAAAATGGTGACCTAAGATACAGGTTTTACCTAGTTTAAGCGCCAGCTTTTCACCTAACAATAGTATTGTATCAGATGTAAGCACATATTTTTTGTTTTCTGAATGTATATTGCTGGTGAAAATAAATAAATAAATAAAATAAAATATAAACCTTTATTTACATAATACTTATTTTTATCTACAATACTAAAAACTATAATAATAATTAAAAAAACTAATAAATAAAATATAAATAAATTTAATTTCACTGCAAAAAAAATCATATAAAAGCTAAATGTTCAATACTTTAGTTCATACATCAAATCAAATAGTTTATTTGTGATTCACAGTTTACATAAAGGTCTTATTTAAACACAAATAAAGTTCAGTCTGTGATCACCCCCATGGACATCATCGTCATCATCATCATTACAGCCCTTCATAAGTCCACTGCTGAACATAGTCCTACCCAAAGGAATGCCATAAAGTACGGTCCTGAGCCACCTGCATCCATCGACTTCCTGCATGTCATACCAGGTCGTCACTCCATCTAGTGGGGGGTCGCCCTACACTTCGCTTACCGATACGGGACTGCCACTCGAGAACCTTTCTTCCCCATCGGTTGTCGGTTTTTCGAGCTATATGGCCGGCCCACTGCCACTTCCGCTTACTAATCCATTGGGCTATGTCTGTTACTCTGGTTCTACTGCGGATAGCCTTATTTCTAAGTTTATCACGCAGAGAAACCCCGAGCATAGCCCTCTCCATAACTAGCTGAGCGACCTTGAGCTTCTTCATACGGCCAGCAGTGAAGGAGCACGTCTCAGATCCGTAAGTCATCACTGGCAACACGCACTGGTTGTACAATTTCGTTTTCAGGTTTTGAGGTATATCTAACAAGAACATGTGTCATAATTTCCCGAACGCTGCCCAGCCGAGTTGAATCCTCATGGGCATACAAATGTCAAATATTATTAATAGTTCATTGATTACATTATTCATAATAATAGATTAGATTATATGATTAAATTATTCATCATAAATACTATTGATTACATTGGATTAGATTAGATCATTTATAAATTATTAGTTCAAAATTATTATATAGTCGTTGGGTTTATTATAAGTATTATGTCATGTAATACAGTCAACCGGACATTAACTCTGACAATCGATATACTATGTAGGTAAACGACCGTATACTTCCGAGCACGCGGTTAGTACTGAACTTAACAAGTTCCTACTGCACGTTTGCTCTCTCGGATTGTGACGTTACGTCACAGAGAACGAGCGGGTAAAAATTAAAAAAAAATTGCGAAACTTCAAAACGTTATAACTTTCGTATTTCTGCACCAATTTGGATGAAACAAAAACTATTGTTATTTTCATAAACATAGCTATAAAGCCATATAGGCTAGGTTTTATTGTCAAATTAGATTAGAACATGTTGGTGTGACCCACACACATTATTTGACACGTCTTTGTGATGTCCAGTTCCGTATCAGCCGAAAGATTATTTTCGAAAGCGGGAAATATTGTCAGGAAAAGACGTAACTGCATTTTACAAAACAGACGAAGAAGAATGTTGGTAAAATTATTGTTTTTAAACTCTTTAACTGAAAATTCATGGCAATATTTTTTTTTACTCATTTTGTTTACATAAGTTTAAAAAATATTTGTCTTGTATTTTAGTTTTGAGACCAAAAGGTTGTCGTTTGATTGTTTAAAACATTGAGTTATATGTACTACGTACTAGAGAAGCCATTTCAAACAAAAACTGTGTCCTACTCTATGTTTTCGCGCATGCGCGGGAGTAGTAGTCGCGCATGCGCGAAGATTTTAATTTGATATAAAATAAGATATTAATATAAAATAAATATAAAATATCTTAATTTCATCTAAACAAACATGTTATATTTCTAAATAAAATGTAATAAATATTATTTTATGGAATTCACAAATCTTCAATTTACGCAATATTTCGTTTGTACAGATTGCACTACAGTTCAGTTGAACATAGTCAATGTTCGGAATGGCTTCTCTAGTACGTAGTACATATAACTCAATGGTTTAAAAGAAAGAAAAAAAAAGAATTATAAATAAATATATATTTTTATTTTATTTTCATTCTATTCCAATGTAAATGATACTAAACATTAGTGGTAATAACTATTTGTAGTTTTTTTGTTTTAACTTAAAGTTTAAAAAAAAGATTTATTTTGTATATTAGTTTTCAGATCAAAAGGTTTGATTATTTAAACTTATTGTTTTATTTTATTTTCATTCTAATCCAATGTCAATGGTACTGAAGAAATGTGGCAAATAATGATATTTTGATATTTTGTTTTTGTTCAAACTTACTTCAAAAAAAACTCTCGCTTACTAAACTTATCGTTTATTTTTATTTTGGTTCTAATAAATTGTTGAATGACATGTATATAGTAACAGTAATTATTTTCAGTTTATTATTGTTAAAAGTTATAGGTTAAAAAAATTGTTTTGTAGTTTAGTTTTGAAACCAGAAGGTTGCCGTTCTGATTATTTTTCATACTTATCATTTTATTTGATTTATATTCTGAGAAATTGTCCTCTATGGCGCCCATCGGAGGCAGATCCCAGCCATGGTTTGGCCGCTCCTGTAAACTAGCATCACGCTATAAGCAGGAGTGCTACCAGGCCTGGGTTGACGCATCAACGTCCCGGGATGTAAACACCAGCGCTCTTAAAAAGAAGTACAATTCCGCCTCCAGGTCCTTCAAAAGTGTCATTGCCAAGGCAAAGTCAGAGCACATCGGCAGAATTGGCGAGAAACTAGTTCGCCTCCCTTCGGGAACACGTGCATTCTGGTCTCTCGTCAAGGCTGTCCAAGGGAACTTCTGTCAGCCATCTCTGCCATCTCTGCACAGGGTGGACGACTCACTGGCCCATGACGCAAAGGAGAAAGCCGATCTGCTAGGCTCTCTTTTTGCTTCCAACTCGACTCTAGATGACGGGGAGAACACACCGCCGAACATCCCGCGGTGTGAGTGTTCCATGCGGGAAGTGCTGTTCACACAGCGCTTGGTGCGTAAAGCACTCCTCTCCCTGGACGTCAACAAGTCGAGTGGGCCTGATGGAGTCCCACCTATTGTGCTGAAGAAGTATGCTCCGGAGTTGGCACCGGTTTTAACGCGTCTTTTTCGGTACTCCTACTCCCTAGGCGTAATCCCGGACTCATGGAAGACAGCTTTGGTGCACTCGATCCCTAAGAAAGGCGACCGCTCAGATCCGTC
Organism: Parnassius glacialis; assembly: GCA_033319125.1. Classification (NCBI taxonomy): domain Eukaryota; kingdom Metazoa; phylum Arthropoda; class Insecta; order Lepidoptera; family Papilionidae; genus Parnassius; species Parnassius glacialis. The sequence goes on from JAVANC010000002.1 coordinate 21,527,058, forward strand.
CAACTACAGGCCTATCGCCATCACCTCCTTGTTCTCCAAAGTAATGGAAACGATTCTTAACAGCCAGCTCATGCGGTACCTTGAGGATCACCAGCTGATTAGTGACCGCCAGTACGATTTCCGTCGAGGTCGCTCAGCTGGTGATCTTCTGGTCTACCTGACCCATAGATGGGCGGAGGCAGTGGAGTCCAAGGGGGAGGCGTTGGCCGTTAGTTTGGACATAGCGAAGGCTTTCGATCGGGTTTGGCACAAAGCGCTTCTTTCGAAGCTGCCTTCCTATTGTTAGCGATCCAAAATTATTAACGCATTTATTTAATTAATGTTATAGTTTTATATTCAATCTATAATAATTTCGTATCGGTTGCGAGCGGTCGGTCATTCTGTAGATATAAGTAGGTAGTCTAGGGCCTGGCTGGCGTCAGTGTGGCTCGAGCGGTCGAGGTGAGCACACGCGTGCACTAATTGTGAAAACTAAGTCTTAAGTGTTCATTAGAAATAAATAATTGTAGAAGTTTACTTAACGTATTATTTGAAGACCTAAAGGAAGACCTGCTAATATCAGAAGTGGGATAAAGTCCCTGTTACTGTCCCCGTATAAACTTTGAATATTGTGAGGGTTATTACGTTGGTGAAAGAATATGACGCGCCTCGCGTCTTGTTTTTATGTTCAATTTCTTAAACCGAGTTTGTTGTGTTGAAGAGATTCGCAATATGGCAGGTTTGAAAGATGACCTTATCACAAAAATTGATAAGGGCGTGCTTCGATGGTTTGGGCACGTTGAGCGAATGAGTGAAGACCGAATGGTGAAGAAAATATATAGCGCGAAAGTTAATATTAAAAGGTGTCGAGGTAGACCGAGACTAACTTTCGAAGACCATGTGAGCAAATTGCTCGAAGAGGGGAGGGTCAAGAGTACTCGGATACCTAGACGTGCATGTATGAAGAAGATGATGAATCTGAAAGAAGCGAAAGAGGTATGTAAGGATCGTGACACTTGGCGATCTGTTCTCTCTGGCTACCCCGTCAGGGATTGTGCGTGACGATAAGTAAGTAAGTAAGTAAGTAAGAGTTTGTTGTCATATTTACGACATGGACGAACTAAAGTGTAGAGTGAGAGTATACTAGTGAAATATTTTAAGCCAAAAGTTAGATCCTTTTGTTTAATTTTTAATACGTTCGTGAAAGACTATGATGCGCTTCGCATTGATACCTTTATTTTTTTATGTTTGATGTCGTAATTAAATTTGATGTCCTGTTTACGATATGGACGTAACAGTAAAGTGTAAAGTAAAAACTTGAAGTCAAATGTTTTGAGCAATAAGTTAAATCTTTTTGTTCGATTTGTCGATTTATATTAGAAGTACCCGCAAGTACTTTTGTTAGTCCTTAATATACCCAAATGTGTTAACAAATGTTGAAAGAAATATTGAAGAGGTTTTAACTAAATGTGTCATCCAGTGAAAACTTAACTTGTTCGAGTTTTGTTGTAATTGTTGACTGTCTAGTTTTGATGTTTTGTGAAATGATATGAAGATTCGTAGCCTACGAAATAATGTAGCCCCCCATTTTAAAGCTTGAAATGTTTAAGTGATATATCAAACAAAGGATTAACTTTAACGTACTATGAATTTAAAAAAAATAGCCTGTTTGCATTCTAATGTGTTACAGTTTACTCCAAATTGTTGACAGCTCATTGGAAATGGTCAGGTGCGTGGCCGAGCCTTTGTAAGGTTGAGGCTGCGCCGCTATAAGCTGCTGTTTCTTGGCGGTTCTTGAGGCCGGACGGCCGGACGCCGCCGAGCGCTTAGGAAACTTGATCCTGAGATGAACAACATTTATTTAATAATTTCTGTATTTTAAATTTATGTAAAGGCAAGTCAAGCATTGAATCAGCTATTTTGTTGGAAAATCAACTGCGTTTTCCTGAGCAACCTTTTGAATCGACAGGGGACACAAAAGGGTCCATACCGAGTCACCAAAATGTTACCAAGTGATTAGTACGAGCTGAAGTTATTATCTGGAGTTAGACGCAAGACTATCTAGGCCACAGCCCAGTATATGGTGCCCTGGAAAGGCTAATGGCGTCCCGAGAGTCGTGCTGCATTTTTTTGAAAGTGTGTTCCGACCGAATCCTTTTATGTTTTCCTTTGTGTGTCACAGTAGCACGTGTGATGTGATTACATGTGCGCGAGTGTGAGGCGTGTGTGCCTTGCTCATTGGAGCTGGACTGCTGGGTCCAGCTGTAACATGACCTGGTTTCGACGGATGCGTGAGCTGCACGCATGGCGGGCGCAGTCGCGGAGTGCGTGTATGCTGTACATGGCGCTCTCCTGGCAGGCGCTGTCCTGTGGCGCTGTGTGCGCGGCGCTATGTGCGCGGACGATATGTTTTGTGAACATTCATCAGGCGCTGTTCTGGCAGGCGCTGTCCTGGGTCGATGTGTGCGATGCGTTGTGGGCGCGGCGCTGTGTGCGCGGAAGTCGTGTTTTCTGAACATGCATCAGGCGCTGTCCTGGTTCACGTCTTTAACGTGGGAACTTGCAAGTTCAAGTACGAATCACGATGACTACAACCCCGACGATGCTTGTGAGGTCTCGGGTGCTGCTCCCGTGGACGCTTGGAGTACGTGACGTGGCGCAGCGTCTCGCTGTGTGAGTGTGGCACTCCCTGTGCTGTTGTTTTTGCCACGTGTGCTTGCCTTATGGCGGCTACCTATGGAATGTGCTGTGTCCATGGTATCGTGTGGCGCTTGCCGTTCTATGTGTGGCAGCGCGGGCGCGGCGACGCCGCGCAGCTGCCACGCTGGGTGCGTCGCAGTCTATTACTGGCGCACAGCCTGGCCTACGCCTTTACATGCAGCTTCCTTTTTGCAATGTGTATAGTGGTTTATGAGTGTCATGAACACAGTTACTGTTTAGCGTTTCTTATGACAATGTGTGGTGAATCTCAGAAGTCTGGAATTCTATGGTTCGCAATATATTTATCTTCATTCCTTTTAATTTTTAATTTTGCAAAGCAGATTGTTTATGTTTCATGCACCTGGAACGTTTTACATTTATTCCAATCTTGAATTACTTTAGTCATCTATTTTGTGAAATCAGTGTTGGATGTACTTGAGTGCACGCTTGTGCATCTAACGTAATTGTTTCAATGTCTTTTGCTTGGACTGTTGTGTACTTAAATTTTTACATAAAAACTACTTGTAGTAAAATCGAATATGAAAAAGGTTTCAGGTACTGATTAACGCCAAATTTGTATGTCAACAGCCACTGAGAGGTAGGCAAACATGGTGCCTATGCCTACAGTGTTGAAGTCTGTGTGATACGCTAATTTTGTGTCTATGTCAACAGCCACTGAGGGCCACTGAGGGGTATGCAAACTTGGTGCCTATCCCTACAGTATTGAAGCCGAGACAACTCGCTAGTGCAAGTGCGCCGAGACAGCTCGCTAGTGCGAGTGCGCCGAGACAGCTCGCTAGTGCGAGTGTGCCGAGACAGCTCACTAGTGCGAGTGCGCCGAGACGGCTCACTAGTGTGAGTGCGCCGAGACAGCTCGCTAGTGCGAGTGCGCCGAGACAGCTCGCTAGTGCGAGTGCGCCGAGACAGCTCGCTAGTGCGAGTGCGCCGAGACAGCTCGCTAGTGCGAGTGCGCCGAGACAGCTCGCTAGTGCGAGTGCGCCGAGACAGCTCGCTAGTGCGAGTGCGCCGAGACAGCTCGCTAGTGCGAGTGCGCCGAGACAGCTCGCTAGTGCGAGTGCGCCGAGACAGCTCGCTAGTGCGAGTGCGCCGAGACAGCTCGCTAGAGCGAGTGCGCCGAGACAGCTCGCTAGTGCGAGTGCGCCGAGACAGCTCGCTAGTGCGAGTGCGCCGAGACAGCTCGCTAGTGCGAGTGCGCCGAGACAGCTCGCTAGTGCGAGTGCGCCGAGACAGCTCGCTAGTGCGAGTGCGCCGAGACAGCTCGCTAGTGCGAGTGCGCCGAGACAGCTCGCTAGTGCGAGTGCGCCGAGACAGCTGGCTAGTGCGGGTGCGCCGAGACAGCTCGCTAGTGCGGGTGCGCCGAGACAGTGATTTAAGAGCGACAAATAGTGATTCCTAGCTTCAGTAAGACAACAGGCCGTGTCCCGTGGGTGGCAAACGGTAGTTGACCGGATCAATTAAACAACAGGCCGTGTCCCGATGGTGGCAAACGGAAGTTGGCAAAATTAATTAAACGACAGGCCATGTCCCGAAGGTGGCAAACGGTAGCTAATGGTATACGTCGGACAACAGGCCGTGTCCCGAGGGTGGCAAACGGTAGTTGACCGGATCAATTAAATAACAGGCCGTGTCCCGATAGTGGCAAACGGTAGTTTGTAGTATTAGTTGAGCAACAGGCCGTGTCCCGATTGACACAAACGGTAGTTGGCTACACCTATTATTCAACAGGTTGTGCCTCAAGCAGGACAAACGATAGACACCTATATCATTCTTACAATAGGCAATAGGTCCTAGCGGAGGCAAACAGTAATTGATGACAATGGAATCAATGTACCTTGACTTGTGGTGCTGTCAAAAGTAATTAAGCGATTAAGTTATAACTAAGTTAAAATATTAATAGTTAATGAGTCAGAATGATTAATTAATAAATCCTAATGAAATCTAAAAAAAAGGGATTATTTAAAAAGTCAAGTCGATTTTACTTGTATTTAAGTAATTTCTAATTCTAAATAAGTAAGAAAACAAAAATCATGCTTTCAGCTCTTTTAATTTGTATACTATATCTTAATTATACATTCATAAGATTGTCCACAATTTTAAGTTAAATTAAGATTAAGTATGAGGCCATACCCTAATTAGGAAGGCCGGGGTGCCAGGAATAGGGACATTCCTGTAACAGGATGGCCGCCTGTTAGCGATCCAAAATTATTAACGCATTTATTTAATTAATGTTATAGTTTTATATTCAATCTATAATAATTTCGTATCGGTTGCGAGCGGTCGGTCATTCTGTAGATATAAGTAGGTAGTCTAGGGCCTGGCTGGCGTCAGTGTGGCTCGAGCGGTCGAGGTGAGCACACGCGTGCACTAATTGTGAAAACTAAGTCTTAAGTGTTCATTAGAAATAAATAATTGTAGAAGTTTACTTAACGTATTATTTGAAGACCTAAAAGGAAGACCTGCTAATACTATGGGCTTCCTGAGAAATCGTGCAATTGGATCACCAGCTTTCTTGCAGATCGGAGCATCAAGGTCGTAGTAGACGGTGCATGCTCCGATTATAAGCCCATTAACGCTGGTGTTTAACAAGGCTGCGTGCTATCACCAACGCTGTTTCTTCTGCATATCAATGATATGTTGAAAACCAGTAACATTCATTGCTATGCAGACGACAGCACTGGTGATGCTTTATACACCGGCCGTGCCTATATTTCTCGGGAAAACGTCGCTGAGTTCCGGAACAAACTTGTGTCTGAATTCGAGACTTTGTTGAACAAAGTCTCAGACTGGGGGCGACTAAACCTAGTCCAGTTCAATCCCCAGAAGACACAAGTTTGCGCGTTTACCGCTAAAAAGATTCCCTTTGTCGTATCTCCTCAGTTTCAAGGCACTCCCCTTGTTGCCTCAGCCAGTATCGGTATCCTCGGTGTCGACATATCGAGTGACGTGTAGTTTCGTGGTCACTTGGAAGAGAAGGCCAAATTGGCCTCTAAAAAGCTTGGCGTGCTCACCAGAGCGGGACAGTATTTCATGTGGGCACACCGCTTGCAACTTTACAAGGCGCAGGTTTGGCCTCACATGGAATACTGTTCCCATTTCTGGGCAGGGGCCCCCCAGTGCCAGCTCCTTCCACTTGACCGCATCCAGCGCAGAGCTGTTCGAATCGTCGACGACCGAGTTCTTTACGATCGGCTTGACTCATTGGCACTGCGTAGAGAGGTTGCATCTCTTTGCGTATTTTATCGCATCTACCACGGGGAGTGCTCTGAGGAATTGTTTGGACTAATTCCAGCCGCTCAATTTCACCATCGCACATCGCGACAGAACTTGCGATACCATCCATATCATCTAGATGATTGGCGGTCCACCACTGTGCGATTCAGAAGAAGTTTTCTCCCTCGCACAACTTCCTTGTGGAATCGATTACCACCAGCGATTTTTCCGGACCGATACGACTTGGGGACCTTCAAGAAAAGAGCGTACTCCTTTTTAAAAGGCCGGCAACGCATCTGCGATTCCCCTGGTGTTGCAGTTGTTCATGGGCGGCGGTAGTCACTTACCCCGCGCATGTGAGCCGCATGCTGGTTTGCCCCTCTCCTATAAAAAAATGCAATACCAATATCGTAATTTTATTAAAATATAGGAAAGCAGGCATTTTGTCGAAAAAAAGAATTTTTTTCCGCAAAAATCGATTATTTCTTCTTAAAAAAACGATTTTTTCTTAATCGATTAATATTACAAACAAATAATCGATTTATTATTAAGTATCACCGTAGTAGCAAGGCAAGGCAGTTCCTGGTATATAGCACAGACTAACTAGTAGATTCTACCCATAGATATAGTATACATTAAGCGTACCCAAAAGCATACCCCCTATGTACAATAGAGTAGTCATTGCCGTATACCTAAGCGAGATAGCAATAGTTTAAGGTTAGTGTTGCCGATGATTATCTATTGTTATTTTCTTGATTTTTGGGAAAAGAAAATTCTGTTTACTAATTATAGGTACCTAAGACCTAAGGTAACCACCTAAGATATATCTTATTAGGTTAATAGTAGTTCATTAACTTCCTAAGATATATATTAAAAGGTTAATGTACTAAATTGAAATATAAAACGAATTTTTTTATTATATTTAAAATCGCTTTATTTTGCGTTTTGTCTTTTCCTTGTTTTATAATCAGTTATCTTTTATATAATGTTTTGCTATGTATAACAGATTACGCAAAAACACACAAAAACTATAATATACTTGAAATTAAATAGTTTAAAAAACTTACCTTTGGAGATATTATTATCTACCGATTTTTTTATCGGTAAATAATAAATAATATATCCACAGGTATGTATTCAATTTCGAACGAAACAACAGAAATAATACAAAATATTTATATGAATATTATTTAAATAAAACAAATAATTAAAACAGCACTAGGAAAATTTTTGTACATCTTTACAGTTTTCGGTTTGGTAACACATGCTTGAAAACTAAAGGATTCTAAGTAAATATTTTTTCCTCCCGTTCAGAGTATGTAACCTTAAAAAATCACCATCTACGCCTTCATACCACCGTGATAATGTACGTGGGTGGGGAAGGCAAGTGTTAAAATATTTACGTACGTAATCGTAGGTCCTAGGACCTTTTATACCTGTATTATGCAAATAAATGAATTTGATTTGATTTGATTTGATTTAGGACTAATAAAGTGCAGAGTCAAAGCAAATTTTCTTAGCTCCGCAGAATATTTTCTTTCTACAGTCTCATTACTAATTAATCTTTTTAAAAAATACTTATTCTCAGAACCAATAGAAGACAACATATCAACGGATTCTTCACTAATCATTAAACGAGCTTTCAATTCTTCTATAATAGTCGAAAGTACTGCAGTTTTTTTTTTCAACCTCCAGGCTCTCGACCTTAACACTGCAATCTTCTTTTTTCTTGTGTCAGCTAAGACGGTTTTCTCGGACAAAATTTTTCTTAGCTTTCGTTTACGAGGCGTTTCAACCAATTCACTAGAAGGAAGAAGAACGCTAGGTATGTTGTTTTCACCCTGCAATTTTAAAAAATTCTCATAAACCATTTGGTAATATATATTAATTATTTATGTTATTAATTCAAATGGCTGTTTGTTTTTTAACTTATGGAAGGATTCTTGATTTTCGTAGCAACTTCCTTGAGTCCTTTAGTATTATGCAGACTACATTTTTGTTCAAAATTGGCATAGGAAATTTTTATGAAATAAATCTCATATAAAAGAATTGCTTTATAAAAAAAATAGCTGCTTTTAAGAACCAAATTTAAAATATTAAATTGAAATCTTTCAATTAAACTACAAACCTTTGCATCATACCACTATAGCATCAGTAGGGTTTTTTTGATATAATGCAATAAGATTAATAGTAAAAACAGAATGATACAAAAAAGGTATAGCAATAAACAGCAATTTCTAACAAAAAGTATTTATCGTTTTTGTAACTTCCTGTATAGTTAAAAAAATAGTACCTCGTACAAAAATTAATAAAGGGATTCACTAACGCTTACCTCATGCACTGGTTCAGAAAGTTTCGCTTTTTTACTAGTACTAGGTTGTTCTACATGGATTTCCTGAAAACAAAATTAGCTTTTAAAAAAAATTTAAAAAATATTCCATAATATTTTATTTCATAACTAAAAGTGTCCAAATTTTAAGTAAATAATATTTCCTATAATATACATGCTATACCAATACAAACTCATTGGAGGGCAGACATCTTTACAGGTATCTTATTTTTTATCGCACATTACGAAAAGCAAAAAATATCGCATTGGATGTATGTACACAGATATCATTTAAATTGATAAAGATAAATAAATAAATGTTTCTACATTAACACTAAGTACTTACCTCCAGTCTCCATTCAACATTTTTTGGCATGTTAATAGTACTAAGACGAGGTTGCTGAACTGTACTTTCCTGAAAATAAAAGTAAACTCTTAAGTGGGTCCAAAAAATTAATATTGTACCTATTCAGTTATTCATCAATTACTCTTACATCAGTTACTCGATTTTAGTATAACTATGAGCCTTATTACCAACTAATAATGAAACCGTGCGGTAATTTCAATAACTGCACGATTTGGTGTAGAACCCGTGCGGTTATTTCAATTAGGGACCAATAAAAAGAAATATATGGGCTAGTTTCTTTGCGGACACAACTTCATTACTCACAATGGTATCGAAAAACGTCGTATAACACTCGTACGCTATTAAAAATTACGTATTCCGATGAAAATTAAGCACTCGGGCAACAGGCGAGTTCTTGATGCCCAATGTCAGCCTCATACATAATTTTCAACTAAGCGTACTTGTATCATAATGTATGTATTATTATTTTACCTCAAGTCCTGCTTCGACGATTTTCAGTTGTTTCGTAGTACAAGGTCGCTCGTCAATAATATACTGAAAAAATAAATATTGAGCATGTAGAAAAAATATCCCTATAAAATTCAAAATCACAACAATAGTTAACAACACAAATTCAAAATCAAAATAGGTTACTCACTGGAATAAAAAGTGTTGGAATCGCATTCGGCAACAAATATGTCCTCTTGTGCGTTTTACGAAAATAACGCGACTCAAAATGTTTCGAACATATCCGGTCATTCTTCTCGGGTTGCCATACCTTTCTCCCAGTAGCTACAATCTACATATTTATAATGTTTGCTTCTTTAGGAAATCTAAAATAAATAAATTATATTGGTAATTAAATTAAGGTTAAAAAAATTGTTCAGAGTCGTTAAGAAATTAAGGATTTTTTTTGCCAAGCACTGGTATCCCTGAAGTGATTATAAAGCAAATTAGAAAACCACAAAAAATAAATAGCGACCTTTAAATAAAAGAACGCTTCTTAATTTAGTCGTATATAATGAAAAAAGTTGTAGATTATTTTAGTAATTTATTGTATATTTTCTGGTAATTATACACTAGAGATAATGAAAATTAATCAGCAAATCGATTTCCATAGGCAGGTTTACTTTAAATAAGCTTACTTACTGATGAAAGGTTATGTTTGGTATTTTTCGTTCTGGTCGGTTTTTACAACCTAACACACAACAACGCACCATAATTTTACATAAACTCTGTCTAAAACAAAAAACTTTAAACGTCACGTAACTCAAACGTCAATAATTTAGCAAATAATCACATAAAACTACTAAAACAGTTGACGACAGCCGTTTGTTTGGAACATAGTACCTTTGTTCCAAACAAAGGAAATCGCATACGGTGAAAGAAACAAAAAAAAATTGGTTGACTCGCTCGCTCTTAACGTAACACAGATAAGTGTGTTTCTCTCACGCATTTCCTGTCATTTTAGTGACGCCTCTATAGTTCATGCTCTCTATACGCCCCGGTGTATTTCGTTTTTGGTCTCACCCTTATCACGCCATCGCCAATCTATAGAATGGAGTATTTGTCGATCATTTTTACTCACATTAATCCTGAGCACCGTTTGTCTCGCTCACACAGCTTAGAATTGGTCCAAACAAGGCGAGCAGGTAGTAAAGTAAAATTTTCAAGGGCTACAAATGTACTTACCTAATAAAGACATGCAATGTTAAAAAAAACTATTTGCCAATAATTTTGTAATTTTGTAATGAAATGCCTACTTTTACACATTAACGGCTATAGCTCAGCAAGTAATGACATTAAGTACATAGTATGCTAATGTTTTAGAATCCTTATGATATAGGCAAACTTTTTAAATAGTTAGCCACACAGATCCTGAAAGTTTTTTTTTTCACCACAGGTGCTCAAACTTAGCAGTTAAATAAAGTAAAAACTTTAAACTTATGTTTAGTGCAGTCCTGTAAAATACTACCCATAGCAGTTGAAAATTTTTAAGGTAATTTAGAAACACCATTATTAGGGAACACATTAAAAGAAAAAAATCCGATCTAGCCATTAAACTGCGGACGTGATGACCACAAATGTGAGCAGAAGTACGAATTTTCAGAATTTTATAAAACATGGCGTAGACCCCGAACCGTTTGGGATAGAACTTTTTTTTAGGGAACCGAGGCCACCTCCCCCCTGCCCGAACACATACGTACCAGATTATCCACCATTACTGGGACACCTGTATATGGAAATTCGTTCATAAATCCCGTATCACCATGTGATACGGAGTACTGACTTTCTATTCAGAACGAAGATATCAACAAGTATATAGATATTGAAATATGTAGATACAATATCAGATATTTATATCCAATACATAGGTACGATCTTAGAGTATTCAAAATACTCTAAGGGTACGATTTGATATAGGGTAAAAGTGATATTACCCATGCCTAATAGCCCGTATGCCGTACGCAATCAAGTTGTAACAAGTTTTTGTTAAATAATGCCATTGGTGCAATCCGATAGCAATCGGCTGGTTCATCGATACGTGTCTTAACTTGCTCAGTACGATTGAGCTAGTGTTTCTATATAGTTTGTGGATTGAGCGTCGAAAGAGACAAACGAGTTTGTGCGTATTTTTCTTATTCCGACAGGAAATGCGGGTCGTATTTCAATCCTATATAAAAGCTCGTAATAATTTTTATATTTTCGTTAGCGGTTTCGTTCGCAATCTTTAAACAAGTATTTAAAAGTATAATGCTCAGAAAAGTGTATCAAAACTTTTTTCGGTGGCTGCCACGCAAGATGATGACGGACTTCGAGCTTCATACAATATATCTTCGTTAATTATTCAAACAGGTAAAACACACCATCGGAGAAACGTTAATTATGCTGGCAATAAAAGAAATTATAACTACTGTGCTTCATAAACCGGCGCAGACATAATTCGAAAAATTCCTTTGAGCAATAGTTCTGTGCAAAGATATGAAATCACTGTGGAGATTTTCCAAATGTTGGCAGTAGACAAGCAAGTCGTCGTTATTGCAGGATACTGATAAATTGGAAAAATTATGGAACTCACATCTACCGATATTCTTCTTGTGTTTTTTTTTTTATAGGATAAGGGTGACAAACGAGCACACAGTCCACCTGATGGCAAGTGGTTGCTGCGGCCCATAGACATCTACATCTATCCTCTATTACAAATCAAAATGTAGATCCGTTGTCACCCGTGAGGACTAAGATGGAATGCCTCATTTCCAGTAATAAGGGCCTCCGGCCACCTGCACTCACCAAGCGAAACGCAGAGGTAAACCTCTACTTCACGCTGGTTTTCTGTGAGGTCGTGGTACCACCCCGGTTCGAGCCGGCCCATCCGTGCGACAGCAAAAGCTGCCGCGTGGCTCTACCACTGTTAAAAATTGTGTAAGAGAAGCTTGGCTACGAAAGCAGTCTTTAAGCAATTTATAAAGGTCTGTCAGGTATGCGATATTATTATTTGATGTGATGAGGTTGTCGCGCAGTTCTGTGTCATTTTTTTCCAAAGACTCTACAACAAAGTCAAACACATTGTAAAATTGAGTCAGACAATTTCCTTTTGTAGCCAACGCACTTCTGTGTTAAAGATCATTCGGTTGAAATCTTCATCATTAGTAACACAAATCTGATTAAATAATTTGTCATTTAAAGGGTTGTTTTGGATTTTATTGACTACTTTGATGACATGTTGCAATGATTGAAACAGTCGTTCACTTAAATTTTCAGCAACCAAATGTTGTCGATGTATAACGCAATTTATAGCAAGCACACCTAGAATTTTGTTTTCTAAATACGCTATGAAGCCGTTATGACATCTCATCATAGCTGGAGCACCATCTGTAGCAGCTGATATAATATTCTTCAAGGGAATTCCTTTTTCATCACAAAACTTTTCTAGTGCTTTAAATATGGTTTCTCCTTTTGTGTCTGTCTCTAAATTTCTAGCAAATAATAGTTCTTGACATATTTTTTCATCTCTAATAAACCTCACTGGGAAATGGGGGCCGTCTCTTTGTTATTCTCATCATTGGAGGGTATTTGCCATAGTTGCCATACTTGGCGAGCGGGTTGGCGCAATTTTTTTTCTTGTAATTTTGCTGTTATTACAAAGATGCTGCTGCCCATCTCCTGCCTGTTAACCCTTTGTCGCCTTTTACGACACCCACGGGAAGATATGGGGTAGTGGATATTCTTAACCGCCACTACACGGCATTAACCGCAACTACACGGCACGGTAGTCCTTCACTGCTGGCCGTATGAGGAAGGTCAAAGTCACTCAGCGAGCTATGGAGAGGGCTATGCTCGGGGTTTCTCTGCGTGATAAACTTAGAAATGAGGATATTCGCAGTAGAACCAGAGTAACCGACATAGCCCAACGGATTAGTAAGCTGAAGTGACAGTGGGCCGACCATATAGCTTGAAGAACCGACAACCGATGGGGAAGAAAGGTTCTCGAGTGGCAGCCCCATGCCGGTAGGCGAAGTGTAGGGCGACCCCCCACTAGATGAAGTGACGACCTGGTAAGACATGCATGAAGTCGATGGATGCAGGTGGCTCAGGACCGTGCTTTGTGGCATTCCTTGGGGGAGGTCTATGTTCAGCAGTGGACTTATGAAAGGCTGTAATGATGAATAAACCGCATGAAAGACAGTGACAATGCTCCATTAGTTGGTAAAGTGGACTCATACAACTGAATTGAAAATTGACTAGTCTTCAGAAATGATTGCACAATGACTCTTCAATGTTTTCAGCCGTTTCAGCCCCTTATATTCTTGGTCCTTCGCCGCCGGATTAGAAGCAAGAATCCATTATATTCTTGGTCCATCGTCGCCGGATTCAAGCCAGAAGAAAGAAGCAAGAAGTAAGAAGAAACAAGAAAGAAGGCAATTATAGAAGAAAGAACATAATTACAGAAGAGAGAAGATCATTACAGAAGATCTACAAGGAAGAAAGAAGTTCGTCGACGAAGAGACAAGATCATCGGCACTACTTTCTTCCCTGTTTCTTATTAAGCCTACGTCATATACGTCATATTGTCTGTTTCCAGATAATTTCTTGTTTCTTAAACCGCGTTTACGCGGCCAGGTGGTTGCTCCCTAACGGTGCCAAACTGTGACCATCTGGTAACGCCCTTGTGGCGGGAGCGACGTCCAATACGTGCGTCTTTTTGAAGACGCTACGTACGTCATTTTGAAGACGATCGGAAGTCGCAACGAGGGACGTCATGAGGAAAACACGAAGCCAGAAGACACGGAACGACGACGAAACGCCGGTAGGAATGCGGATATTCGAAGAAGCACCCGCGTCCCCGTCCGATTATCTCGCGTTGGCACAAGCGCCCTCCGCCGCGCCCCAGGCCCCGCTCGCGCCCGCATCTACGCCCGCGCCCGCGCCCCCGTCGCACGCGCCCCGCTATGTCCGTGTCTACGACCGATCGTTTGGGAGAGGTAAGTACATCCGCGCCGTGCACAGAGACACTCGCCGCGATTATAGAAAATCTTCCGACTACAGAAACTAGTTCGATAGTACGCACCGTCGCGCCAGTAGCAGACGTACATAGACCCGCGCCCCGCGCCCCGTCGGTCCGATCAGTTCGTTCAGCCAGGTCGACAGTTAGCGCAATAGCAAAATTAAAGCAAATCGAATATAACGCCGCGGAGGAACTAGCTGCAATTAGAAGGAAGCAATTGCAACTCGAAGAAGATCTTATCAAGAAGAAATACGCTAGGGACGTCGCTCAACTGCAAGAAGAAACAGATAGGGAAAGTATTAACGAAGACGATTTAGTTGAAAATAGGGTACGCGTTGATAGGTGGTTAGAGAACGTAGAGACTGTGCGGGGGGAGCCGCCCTACCGCCCGTCTCAGCCCGCGCCCCGCATCGAGATAGAGCAGGCCCTACCGAATAGGGAAACCGGTTACGACCACGCTGAAGATGCCCAGGGGAGGACGGTAGCGAATGATGTTCAACCACGTCGCTTAGAAACGATACAGAGGGATAGTGGAGTCGCCGTAGAAATGAACCAGGTGGATCGTCGTGTACGGGTTACGTCGCCGTCGCGCGTCCAACGCCGCAATCTATCGCCTATACATAGATCGCCAAATCGCCACGCGAATCGTAAATCACCGTCACCGTGTAGGGATGTAGGTATACATAGATCGCCATCGCCACGCGGATCGTAGATTATCGTCGCCGTGTCATAAGGATGTAGGTGTACATAGGACGCCAGCGCCATAGCGTAGGCTAGAGGGAGATAGGAATAGAGATAGGTCGCTTACTCCGCGAGGGAAAGAGAGGGGTATAGATCGACTAGCGGAAGCTCTAGAAAACATAATTAGAGTCAGGCCCGCCGCCGCGAAACAGACGCAGGACTTGCCTATTTTTAACGGTTCGGCCGCGGAATGGTTAGCCTTCAAAGCCGCGATGAAAGAATCCACGCGTTTATATGGATTCACAAATACGGAAAATATGGCAAGGTTAAGAAATTGTCTACGTGGTGAGGCTAGGGAAGTAGTATCGGCACTGCTGTTTACCGCAAAGGATCCGGCAGATATTATGCGAACATTGGAGCAGTGTTTCGGCCGCCCGGAAGTAATTATAGATCGTGCGTTAGAGGAACTGAAACGCCTTCCGCGCCCGGGTCAAACCGCTCAGGAATTAAATTCGTTCGCGATTAAGTTACAAAATATAGTGTGTATTTTGCAGAACGTCGACGGCAAAGGATATTTACAAAATCCGATGCTAACTAGGGAAGTCACGAGCAAACTTAGCCCTCACTTACGGTCACGTTGGTGCGATTATGCGGAGCACTACGGAAGTGCAGACGAACCGGATATCGTCACACTATCTCGGTTCATGATGAGAGAGGCTGACCGTGCGTTGAGTCATGCCTATACGTCCGTAGCGCCGATTAAGGAATCGCCCGTAAGACGAGAGGCGCCGCCGTCGGAAAGGATTATAGTGACACGCCGCGTAGAGGATAGGGCCCGCGACGTAAAGACGTTCACCGCCCAGGAGGACACCGGTAGTGCCTCATGTATGTGTTGCGGGGGTGAACACGTAATCGCCAAATGTAGGAAGATAGCGCAAATGGGTTTGGATGACCGGTGGAAGTAGGTTAAGGAAGATGGGGTGTGTTTTAGATGTTTAAATAGTAAACACCGACGATTTAGATGTAAAGCTAAGAAATGCGGCGTCGACGGCTGCAACGCCCCCCACCATGCCCTCCTTCACGCCCGCAAGACCCGCGCACCTGAAACATCGGCAAAACCGGATGAGACCGTGCTCGTCGCGTCTAGCGTTGGTAGTAATGCGTCCGTATTGTTGAAAGTGTGTCCCATTACGTTACGCGGACCGCGTGGTAGGGAAATAGATACGTATGCGCTGCTTGACGAAGGCTCTACTATTTCGTTAATCGACGACGAGTTAGGAGCGGAAGGACCGGTAAAGCTGCTGAATATTAGAGGCGTAAACAATAGTCAGCGCGAGGCCGATAGTAGGTTAGTTAACATAGGTATACGTGGCAAGACGCGCAGTGAGGTGTATAAAATAAATGCGCGGACAATAGCAAATTTAAAGATAGGTTCGCAATCTGTAAGTAAGGAGTGTTTACGTTTAAAACACTTACGCGACCTACCGAGTTCGGTTTGTTACGACGACGCAAAACCGAGATTATTATTAGGCACCGATACTACTGGCATTTAATAATCACCCGTAATTTAAGATAATCCTGCATAATCGCACCAACGTGACCGTAAGTGAGGGCTAAGTTTGCTCGTGACTTCCCTAGTTAGCATCGGATTTTGTAAATATCCTTTGCCGTCGACGTTCTGCAAAATACACACTATATTTTGTAACTTAATCGCGAACGAATTTAATTCCTGAGCGGTTTGACCCGGGCGCGGAAGGCGTTTCAGTTCCTCTAACGCACGATCTATAATTACTTCCGGGCGGCCGAAACACTGCTCCAATGTTCGCATAATATCTGCCGGATCCTTTGCGGTAAACAGCAGTGCCGATACTACTTCCCTAGCCTCACCACGTAGACAATTTCTTAACCTTGCCATATTTTCCGTATTTGTGAATCCATATAAACGCGTGGATTCTTTCATCGCGGCTTTGAAGGCTAACCATTCCGCGGCCGAACCGTTAAAAATAGGCAAGTCCTGCGTCTGTTTCGCGGCGGCGGGCCTGACTCTAATTATGTTTTCTAGAGCTTCCGCTAGTCGATCTATACCCCTCTCTTTCCCTCGCGGAGTAAGCGACCTATCTCTATTCCTATCTCCCTCTAGCCTACGCTGTGGCGCTGGCGTCCTATGTACACCTACATCCTTATGACACGGCGACGATAATCTACGATCCGCGTGGCGATGTGGCGATGGCGATCTATGTACACCTACATCCCTACACGGCGACGGTGATCTACGATTCGCGTGGCGATTTGGCGATCTATGTATAGGCGATAGATTGCGGCGTTGGACGCGCGACGGCGACGTAACCCGTACACGACGATCCACCTGGTTCATTTCTACGGCGACTCCACTATCCCTCTGTATCGTTTCTACGCGACGTGGTTGAACATCATTCGCTACCGTCCTCCCCTGGGCATCTTCAGCGTGGTCGTAACCGGTTTCCCTATTCGGTAGGGCCTGCTCTATCTCGATGCGGGGCGCGGGCTGAGACGGGCGGTAGGGCGGCTCCCCCCGCACAGTTTCTACGTTCTCTAACCACCTATCAACGCGTACCCTATTTTCAACTAAATCGTCTTCGTTAATACTTTCCCTATCTGTTTCTTCTTGCAGTTGAGCGACGTCCCTAGCGTATTTCTTCTTGATAAGATCTTCTTCGAGTTGCAATTGCTTCCTTCTAATTGCAGCTAGTTCCTCCGCGGCGTTATATTCGATTTGCTTTAATTTTGCTATTGCGCTAACTGTCGACCTGGCTGAACGAACTGATCGGACCGACGGGGCGCGGGGCGCGGGTCTATGTACGTCTGCTACTGGCGCGACGGTGCGTACTATCGAACTAGTTTCTGTAGTCGGAAGATTTTCTATAATCGCGGCGAGTGTCTCTGTGCACGGCGCGGATGTACTTACCTCTCCCAAACGATCGGTCGTAGACACGGACATAGCGGGGCGCGTGCGGCGGGGGCGCGGGCGCGGGCGCGGGCGTAGATGCGGGCGCGAGCGGGGTCTGGGGCGCGGCGGAGGGCGCTTGCGCCAACGCGAGATAATCGGACGGGGACGCGGGTGCTTCTTCGAATATCCGCATTCCTACCGGCGTTTCGTCGTCGTTCCGTGTCTTCTGGCTTCGTGTTTTCCTCATGACGTCCCTCGTTGCGACTTCCGATCGTCTTCAAAAAGACGTACGTATCGTCTTCAAAAAGACGCACGTATTGGACGTCGTTCCCGCCACAAGGGCGTTACCAGATGGTCACAGTTTGGCACCGTTAGGGAGCAACCACCTGGCCGCGTAAACGCGGTTTAAGAAACAAGAAATTGTCTGGAAACAGACAATATGACGTATATGACGTAGGCTTAATAAGAAACAGGGAAGAAATTAGTACCGATGATCTTGTCTCTTCGTCAAAGAACTTCTTTCTTCCTTGAAGATCTTCTGTAATGATTTTCTCTCTTCTGTAATTATGTTCTTTCTTCTATAACTGCCTTCTTTCTTGTTTCTTCTTACTTCTTGCTTCTCACTTCTGGCTTGTATCCGGCGACGATGGACCAAGAATATAATGGATTCTTGCTTCTAATCCGGCGGCGAAGGACCAAGAATATAAGGGGTCTAAGTGGACTGTATTTATTTATTACTGTAGCTAGTGGACTGTATTTACTAATTGACTGACTGATCTAAGGTTAACTATGCTAGGGGACTGCGTGAAGAAAAGATGGTACTCTTGACTATACTGTATTAAACTATTTACAATAGTTCGGCACTATTAAACTATATAATATGTACAGAGGGAGGTCTTCAATTGTGGAGTCTTGATTTTCTGTCTTGAGTCTTCTTTGTTGTCTTCTCGAGTGCCGCTTCAGAAATGAACAGCTCACAGACCAAAACGCCCTTCTTATATCCCGCAAGAGAGCGTCTCAGTCTGTGAGTAGTGCCGTGCGACGATGCTGCACGCCCATTGGTTGTCGCTCGGCTCCGGTGCGAGGGGTGTGCGGGGCGCAACGGGGTATGAAGGAGCGACGGGGCGGCGGGTCTCTAGCTGTCCGCAACATAAGGAAAAAAATATACAACATTTTTAAACCGTAGAGAGAGCATGAACTACTCCCTCCACGTTTTAAACTATATCGAAATTAGTTAGAGTTCGATACTCGCAAGTAAATATCGATATATCGGGTTTAAGTAATATCGACGATATATATCGATATTTTTATGACAAAATATCTATATTTCGATAGTTTTTGGCCAAGCCTAAGAAAGAAATAAGTGATATCCACTAAGTAGTCTGTGGACACAGACTAGATAGAGAAACTAATCTGTGGATAAGTGGAGATAAGATCTAAATTCTAAAAACTGGCGAAAATTTAGGAGGATATACGATTTTTCTAGAACACGAAGACGTAAATCAGAATTTTGTGTGGTATGAAATCCCAGAATTATAAAAATGACGAGTGAAGTGGAGTTAGCGCAATCCGCTGCCGCAGGGGGTGATACAATTTTTGGCAAGATATTAAGAAAAGAAATACCTGCCAAATTCGTCTACGAAGATGACCAGGTAGGTCTACAGGAGTAGGAATGTATAAAATCTAACAAATAGCGAGAGGGATGGAGTTGGTGTGAACCCTTGTGCAGGGTGGACGAAGAATCCCCGTAGTTTTCGAAAAACATGTTGTTTATTACACATTGGTATCATGCCCCCTTTTCACTACGGGATATAATATAATATATATTACATCTCGAGATATAAATTAATATCGCTCACCATACATTTCATATGGAACCGTTTACACTTAGCTATAATATATATTACATCTCTAGCTATAAATATTTTTTCGATCGACCGAGCGATATTTTCATATTATATTTTGCCCCCTGTACCCCGCACACCGTTCCGCGCCCCCGCAGAAAGGTGTACGGGGTAAAGGGGGGTAATCCAATGACCAATGACGAACGCACACTGGTTAAAAGATATATCTCACAGTGTGAACGCCAATTGCGGGATATAATATATATTTCGGGATATAATATATATTATATCCCATAGTGAAAAGCCAGCCTCATTGGCATTTCCTAGTATCCTGCTATGTGGGGAAAGTAGTGGGTAGGCCATGTAGGGCAACCTCCTGTGATAGGAATAAATCTCCACTCCAAACATATCATACTCTACCTTCTTTGTTAGTTGATAGTGATTTCGTATTTTTGACAAAGTTAAAAAAGTCATATTATTTCAATTATTGTTCAGACTTGTACACCTAGCTGTAGCCAAAAACAATCTACTAACCTTTTAACTATGAATAAGTTATAACCTCCTACTCCAGTAGCTGGATATAAATGATGGATAGATGTAAAAGAGAAGTATCAATTATATATAATATAACATTATTATCAAATATACACTATATTGGATTGGTCTGAAAAACTTGTATTACACCCATGAAATGATATGGGGACTACCCCAGATAATCTTACATCATGATGAATAATTTTATACCATATGATACTCAGTTACAGCAGAACTACAAGGGTATGTAATAAAAATGTTATTCATTAAATGCATATTAATGTTTATTTTATGATTTTCAGTGTGTAGCATTCAATGATGTTAATCCTCAAGCACCAACTCACATCTTGGTAATTCCTAGAAAACCAATACCGCAGTTATCAAAAGCCACTGATGATGATGAGCAGCTTCTTGGTAATTATGTTATTTTATTTTATACCTATTTATAAAGAAAAAAGACTACTAATGCTACAAAATATAGTAAAACTCGCTTAATAAGATCACATTTAATACGATTTCTTGTTTAATACGCCATTTTATGTCAGTCCCTGCAACTTGAGGCATCTTGTCATACATTTTTAACATGCTTAATACAATTCGTCATCCCGTTTAATACGCCATCTGTGCAACACCCGAGCCGAGCTGAGTTGCATTATAAAGTAGTACCATTTTAAAGAATAGACAAGAAATCAACGAAAATACAGATTGGGAAATGTGAAGAGGAAAAAGCAAAAGGTAGGGAAGTTTGATCAATTAGAGAAAGTTTTAGTGAAATAGCTTCATCAAGCACGAGCTTTAAAACTGCCCATAAGTGGCCCCATATTAGATGAAAAAGCGCTTAAAATTGCCGAAAGCTTACAAATCACAGATTTTACCACTTCAAATGGATAGATCGTTTTAAAAATCGTTACGGCATTGTGTATCGTCAAATCACTGGGGAATCTGAGACAGTGGCAGAACAAGATGTTGATACATGGATAGCACCATTTCCTGCATTATTAAAAAATTATGAACCGTGAAACATTTTTAACGCAGACACATTTGCTTTATTTTATAAATTGATGCCAGATAAATTGTATGTCTTTAAGAGAGAAACTTGCCATGGTGGCAAAGCAAGTAAAGAGAGACTCACTATCCTGGCCTATGCAAATTCTGATGGGTCGGAAAAGTTACATTTATTAGTCATTGGTAAAATCCACATTGCTTCAAAAACGTGAAATCGCTCCCTGTAATATGATGCACAATCTCGTATTTGGATGATTGGCCTTCGTTTTATTAACTGGTTAAAAGCTTTAGATGATCAGTTCCAGATTAAATGTAGACTAATTCTCTTCATTGATAACTGCCCCGCTCACCCTAAAGATGTTGAACTAAAGAACATCACTCTTCTTTTCTTACCTCCGAATACGACAAACAAGATACGTATACCTATAATTCAATACCTACACAATATTTGTAAATGATGTTTTATTTTCCCTTCAAAATCGTCTTAAGCGGGTTTTACTGTAGTTCATATTTTCATATACATTTTGTATATTTTTAAACATAATTATTGCAATTATTTTTTAATGTCGAGAGAATGAATGAAGAACGATTGACGAAAAAAGTGTATAAGGCGAGTGTGAATGAAAGTGTTGGAAGGGGCAGACCTAGGCGGATGTTTCAAGACCAAATCAGGGACGTCTTGAAAAAAGGCCAAGTCAAGAGTACCCTAAACCGTAGAGCATGTATGAAGGGAATAATGAAAGTGGACGAAGCGAAACAAGTATGTAAGGATCGTAGCAAGTGGAAAGAAGTGGTCTCTGCCTACCTCTACGGGAAAGAGGCGTGATTATATATATGTATGAATTATTGCAAATGGTTTCATTGCACTGCTGAGTGAACAAACAAATATTTCTAACTCACCTCTCTTAAATATCTTTAAGCCTGCTCTCTCATATCAGACAGCCTCGCAATATGATCGTTTGTCACCGTTACGGTGATCGGTGATCGGTTGCGTACTAATTATTCACATACGAATAATTTATTCCTTGTCTGTTCAATTTGTGTCATGTTCATCCTTGCACAATTAATGTATGTAAAATAGGCATTTTACCACATTACAGCAAAAATCCTTAAAAAAAAGGTTAAACAAAATTTCAACCTCACCTGCATTTGGTGCTAAATAATGAACAAGGCTATTTTCCTCAGTAAGTTTTATATGTGGTAGAACCATGCTGCAACTATATTAGAAGTATAGTTGTAGCATGAATGGGTCGGCTGGACCGGGGAAGGACCATGCTCTCACAGAATACCAACGTAAAATAGCAGCTAAATGCTGCTGTGTTTCATATGGTGAGTGTAGAGAACTGGAGACCCCTTTTACTGGAAACAGGGCATTCCATCTTATTCCTCACAAATGACAATACATCTACATTTTAATTCATAGTCATGGACAGATGTCGTATTTGGGCCAAAGCAACTACTTACTATCAGGTGGACTGTGTGCTCGTTTGTCACACTAAAATACAGTTTATATTTCATACTGCCATGTTAGACATAGGCCAAGGCGCATCAAGGGCTAAGCCTACCTTAAGTTTAACGCATCCTGTCATCTAGTTAGGCTTACCACCCAGTTTTCATCTAGCCATGGGGTGTCTATTACAATGTTATCTTAAGCGTGGTTTCTGCTACAAGTTACAATTATTATCATAATTTCTAATTCTAATTACCAGAATTCTGAAAGCTGAATATATCGGCGACTTTTGTTCCATGGTTGAATTATTCATCATGAATCTGATCCACCAGAGAAACACTAAGCATAGCACTTTCTATGGCTCTATATGATTTTGAGCTATATATATATATATATATATATATTGGCATTATTAAGTAGGTAGCACTTTAGCCTTTGCTGCTGGGCTGGATATGTTCTTCAAGTTCCTGAATATTGCCGCGTGGTGGCAGGGAGACATACCATCATCCCTTTTCATTTCATAGGTATCGTAAAAAGTGACTATAGGAAATGTTATAACGCTATGGCTTCCAATAGATAGCAGTAGAGCCATCGCATTCACTTTGGATGTAAAATTACCAGTCCGGTGAAAGGCAGCAGTGTAGAAGGTGCGAGATGTCTGGCACTGCAACCGTCAATCTTCCTGCCTAGCGTGATTCATTGCAAATTCTCACTTCATTGGAAGAGGCTAAGACCAGCTGTGGACTTTTACAAGCCCATAATAAAGATTAAAAATATTACTCGACAGCTAATTGTGTTACATGGCACTATTAAAAACTGTGTGACCTGATTACTGTGACACACCAATCATATATCTATAATAATGCCTCTGACTGCCTAGTTGGTCTATAGTAACTGTAAACGTGACTGTTGATCATGCGGTCTCCCAGGTTTGAATCATGAGTCAGACCAAAAATCAGTTATTTGGTCTATCTAGAAATTCCCATCATCAGACTGAAGTCAGAAAGAAGGCGGTGTTTCATCCCCATGCCTCGGAAAGTATGTAACACCCTTGGTCCTACGCCTGATCTCTCTCTCTCGGGATGACAATTCAATTAATAGTGATGGGATATAGAGTGCACTTTTTTTGCGCACGCACTGGTACATTTTAATTTTGCCCTGCACAAATGGCTAGTCTCTGTTGAGACTAGCTGCACTTATCGAAATTCTGAACGGCATTATTTTATTGCTAAAATTTGGTTATATTAGTATTATTTATTAAATTGAAAAAATATTGCATCAACATATTTATACTATAACTTTTGTTTATGTATTAATATGAAATTTATATGATCTTGAATTTTTATTAGGTCATTTAATGATTGCTGCTCGCAAAATCGCCGCTAACGAAGGTCTAGACAAGACTGGTTTCCGACTTGTTATCAACGACGGGAAGAATGGGGCACAAAGTGTGTATCACCTTCACATTCATATTCTTGGAGGTCGCCAGATGCGTTGGCCCCCAGGCTAGTGTGTAACAAAAATGCTATTAAATAAAATATTTCAACTGTCATGTATTTCTTAATTATTTGCTATAAATATGTCTTCTCCTTCTGCATTACGTGCCTATAACAATCCACTATTAGATACGTTATTGAAATAAAAATTATGACGCCTAGCAATAATGTGCACTTACGAAACTTCTTGCCAGTTAGCGACCTAACCTACCTAAATAAGTTTTTGTTCTTATTACATCAAAAATATACCGTTAAAGATATATTTTTTATAAAGAGTTTGAGAAACGACGTTCTTGCAATAAGTGAGCGATTTATACCACGAAGCAAAAACTGTCCGATCCATGAGGGTTTTTTCGATATTAATTATGATTCCATTTATAGAATAAATTTTTCTTTTTTTATAAAATTCAAGACTAGGTATTACGATATCACCCACTCTTACATGGATAGTAATATAAAGCATCTAGATAAATCATAGTCTGCAGTTTGGTGTTATTGGCCAGAGCGAAGGCTTTAGAACGCCACCAGAAATATGTAATGCTAACAACTTGGTACGCGGTTCTTCATCGATCAGAATATGGTATCCACTTTCGTCCAAGCCTTTTTGAATTGCTATATTCTTTGCTACTAATATAAGACGTCCTGAAACAAATAAAATAATGAAAACTGTGTAAAAGGCACACACATAAAGGGGTATTAATGAAACCGCTAGTTTTCCGAGAGGAGTCAAAGAGGCTATTCGTCAACACCAAATTCTGGTAGGTATCCAGATTCAACCAAAGATGGAAACACTGTCTTTACTTTCATGTTGAAATTTCATGCGGTAGTAGCAACTGTTGAAAGCAAGTATGAGTTGTCTACGACCTACGATAATCAATATAGAGACTTGTTTGCTTATTTCTCCTGTTAGTACTATAGTCCGTTCGCGTTAAGAAAATGGTGAGTCATCGTTGTCCACCGGCCTGGCCACGCCCCGCACCCAATTAAAATGCAAGAAATTACAAAGTCGAGTTCACAGTGACCAGATGAAGTCAGGCCTTCGAACATTTAATATTTAATAGATGAGACTGCCAAAAGTAATGTCATTACAATTCTTCGCCTACCGTCTTAACATTGCAAACTTAATCCAATTGTATTGGTTTGGGCCCAAATAAAAAATTATGTTGGTGCCAATAACTCCACGTTCAAATGTGAGTGACATAAAAAAATTATTAGATGACGGAATAGCATTAATAGACGCTAATCGTTGGAAGAAGTGCTGCGACCACGTGGTACACGAAGAAAATACCACGTGGAATTTGGATGACATCATGGAACTTGCAGAACAAAATTCTTTTATAATTAATGCAACTGGAGAATCTAGCGATACTGATTAGTGATTTAAGTAATTTTAAGAAATTTGTTTCCATTAAACTTAATTAAATGTTGGAAAAAAAAGAATTTTTACTCCACTGTGAATACACCTTTACCCTGTAGTTGCACTGATGACTCACTATTTTCTTAACGCGAATGGACTATAATGAGTATACGTTCGTACGTGTATAACGTTCGTATGACACAGTTGCAGGCAAATGCTTGGCGGCCCGATATTCGCAAGGACTTTACTGCTTTTAATTTAAATAACGTACTACGTACATTCGAACTACATTAAAAAAGAAGCTTTTCAGATATTACGAAAAAAATCACACAAATCCGATAGGCGCATTTATTTTGAACATTATGTATTATAGTACCGTAAAGGATTTGGCCGTAAAATATCCAAAAAATATGTTAAAAATAATCAAAAAGTAATAAATAATACAAATACAAGACGATCATATTACTATAATATCTATAATAATGATAAAAAGCATACTACCCGGGCGGTTAAAGAATGGGATTAAAAATGGCGTCGCCTCTAATCACCTCTCGCTCGCATACTCGCTTTCTATACTCACACCCGCTGGTAAAGACTGCAAAAAAACTACGTTGCGTTTTTCGTGTTCTTTATCTTCAGTCCATCTTGTCATTGGAATCCTTTGATTCCAATAATGTTCTTACAGCAAAATGCCATAAACTACAAAAAAATCAGCCCGGTTTCGCTAATTTGTGAGCTACGACGCGTTTTGAGAATTTTCTTTATTATTGTTGATTTAGTCGTTAATAATTTGTATAAAATATTTGCATTTGAGACATGAGTAACAATTTCTTAAATTTTCGTTTGTCTGTCTGTCTAAGCTAATCATCGGAATGGCTGAACCCAGCAGTAATCTGTGGCTGAACCGATTGTAATAAAAGTTAACAAGCAAATAGAGAGTAATACCAGGAGTGATCTAGACTAAATTTCATCCAAAATATTTAGAAAGTTTACTAAACTAGAAATATTGATAAGATAATTTTTTTTATAGGATAAGAGTGACAAACAAGCACACAGTCCACCTGATGGTAAGTGGTTGCTGTGGTCCATAGACATCTGCATCTATCCGCGATTACTAATTAAAATGCAGATGCGTTGTCACCCGTAAGGACTAAGATGGAATGCCTCTTTTCCAGTAAAAAGGATCTCCGGTTCTCTACACTCACCATACGAAACACAGCAGCATTAATCTGCTATTTTACGCTGGTATTCTGTGAGAGTGTGGTCCTTCCCCGGTCGAGCCGACCCATTCGTGCTACAACTATACCAGTAATATAGCTGCAGCATGGTTCTACCACGTAATGAATGGTCTTTAATGATTATCTTAAGACTAAATAAAACCACATTAATAGATTGCACCCAGGCGAAGCCAGAGCAGGTCGCTAGTTATAAATAAATGTAATTTTAAAAAGAATTTACCTACCTACTTGCGTATACAATTCTTTTTAAATATTTTCTCATTAGTAGAAAATTTCCAATTAACCGAGTATTATAACGATATGCCGTTATTAGAGGGTTTTCGCTATTGGTACTGTGCACCTTGACGGTACGGGATCGATGAGCCGTTTCCACCCTTTCTTTATCTATACGAACTGTAAGTCTTATATTACAATTGAAAAAAGGGCAAAATATTCAATGTTAGCACAGTTTAAAGAGATGTTAGTGAGCGTGTTCATGTAATGCATGAATCTTATTTTGTTAATATCTCAAAAACTTGTACAAATTTAAAAATAATAATTTTCTATATAATGATTTAAATTAAAGAATCTCCGTACGAACCAAATCCTAATGGGGTCTATTTTTCGATGCATTATTCGAAATCTGCCGGAGACAAATACCTACAACAGGACATAATATGTATATGGAGGTTGATTATAAAAATAGTTTAATAATTACTTGCCCAGTGATTTTTCATCGTCTGTTGAAGCTTGGGATAACCTAGATATTACTTTTTTAGGCATAACCACGAAATGTACTCGTGCTTGAGAGTTTAATCCTCCTTCGAACACGACACACTACAATAAAGTTAAGTTAAAATATTTACCTACGTAAAAAATATCCAACTAATAATCTAAATACTACTAACTATAATATCTAATAGTTGTTGGAATTATAACCTTCAAATCTCTAGTAATATTATTATTAATTATGTTTAATAAAAAATAAATAATTACTGTACCATTTCAATTTTTGTACTCTACTGTTCACAGTATATTTATTATATAAGTAAATGTATATACCTGACCATCTTCATAAATACATTCTTTTGGTGGTTTTCCATTAAAAAATATATCATATTTTCCTTCAAACATTCTTAAAATTTATGTTTATAAATATAGGAATGTCTCAAGGTCTCAAAAATATATCTTTTAGCTATAGGTACGTATATTACAGGTTCCAGGTTCTATTAGGTAGGTCTACAATCCTACAAATACAGAAATAGGTATAAAATACATTGAGATATTATGTACTACGTACGTACGTTAGTGGTACGTGTATTACGGACGTTAGTATATATTACTCAATGATAATATACAGTACGACGACTGACCCATTGATAACACCAAAAATTATAATTAGTGGTACGTGTATTACGGACGTTAGTACATATTACTCAATGATAATATACAGTACGACGACTGACCCATTGATAACACCAAAAATTATAATGATATAATCAGCAAAGAGTATGTAAATGTAGGTAATGCACTACGCTTATAGTAACGTAACACTTATATCTCACCGTCTAGTGTTTCTACTTTCTATATACCTAGTTTGTGTAACCGTCTAAACTCGTTTATAAGTAGTACTATTATACCAACGCAGATCAGGCAGGTAAAAAAACGCGTGATCGTACGTCAGCTATAAATAAGTCGTTCTTATGTCAGGGAGATTTTGAAATGAAAAAATCGTACAATCTAAAAGTAAACAGCTTTTATTCACACTTACAAAAATTTGTTCAGCAATGATCAAAAACATATTAAAACTACTTATTACAGTTATACAAAAGCTTAGGTCATCATTTTCAACATTTCTTCTGTAGGCGTAAACTTCGTACAATTTTCGTTTCTTCTTATCAGTTGCTTAGCTAATGTTCCATTCAGTGTTTCATTTGATAAACTGTTTCTGAGTTTTGTTTTAATTAAATTAACTTCGCTAAATACTCGTTCATAATCGGCTCTAGAATGGGGCAAAGTTAACAAATTGAAAGCGAATTGAGCCAGTGTTTAAATTGTTCAAATTGTTTTTTGATGACGCCCCAAAACTCATCGGTATTTATAGTTAAGTCAATTTTATCTAAAATGTTGGGAAAACTGCGCCATTCGTCATCTATTGCCTTGCATTGTTTGAATGTCGTCGGGTTTTACTATTCTTGGAACAAGTATCATGAGTGATTGTAAGGAAGGTACTTTATTTCTGTAATTACTGGAATCAACATTGGTAGATTCAACACAATCAATTTTTGATAGAATGAGATCATCTAGGTCATATCGTTTTTTTATTTCTTTACCGCTTGTGATTAGAAAATGCCGACAGCGATGAAAGTTCTCCTTGGTGGCAGGTATCTGACGACGCAATTCAGGCTGCGTAATTTTATTACTCGCATTATCACTCGAATTCCCAAATAAATTTGATTGTTTTATAACCATTTCTCTTGACGTTTAATGTCAATAGTGGAAATCTCAGATTTGTTGACATACTCACGATCTAAAAACATAGCAAAATATCTTTATACCTTAGATTATTGATAAGTCATCATCATTTATTAATAATCTAAGCTTTATACATTTCGCGCACCTTTTCGTTTAAAGATGTGATCACTACTTTTTCCGATTGAAAGAGTTTATTGAGGGTGGTAAATTTGGGCAAAATCAAAGATAGAAACATGTAATAAAGTTGCATGACTCATTTAAGCTGTTAAATATCACTTCTGTTGAAACAAGACGTTCATTCAATCAACAGTCAGTGAAGAACGATTTTAATGCATCTCATTGTTCTAATATTAGATCAACTACCTCCACCAATGACAACCAACGTATTTGTGATAGATGCAATATCTTATAAGGCGAAGCACTCACAAATTCTTGAAACTGTTGGAGGCGGAATTGTGTTTCAGAACTGTTTTTAAAAAAACTACATATCTCTCTCGCCAAATCTTCGCAGGGCCTTGGTAACTGTTTGCACGATTCAGATGCGCAAACGCGTGCCGAGTGGCAAACACATTTCATAACAAATATTCCTAGCACATTTTCTTTGAGTTTGCTCGCCACTGAGTTTTTCCTACCCATCATCACGTTGCAAGGGTCTGCACCAAAACCAATCATATTTTCAGTCGATATATCCTGGGCAGAAAAAGACTTCATAAGTATGATGTACAAATTTTCTCAAGTAGCATCTTCTGCTGCTGTTTTTTGATCATCAGAACTGAATATTTGGCAAAGATCCCAAAACTAACTCACAATTTTATTGTCTTCAGCGTCATGATATCTAACAATTATACAACTTGCCCTGTGGGTGCTTACATCAGGTGACTCATCAGACATGGCACTGAATTTTTCAGTTTTCAATTTTTCGACCAGAGATGATTTTTCACTTTCACCAATAACTTCGGTGATTACAGCTGCAGCTTTCGTTCTTTTCATGGAAATTTTATCCTCCACTCCGAAATTTTCCAATATACCATTTATCAATTCTGACATATGATCTGCAGTTTGGAACGCAATATTATGCTCAGCTAGAAAACCTGCCAACTTGATTTCAGTCACAGAAATAACTTTATTTTTCGGCACTGCTCCTTTTGTAAAAAATACAGACATGATATTACGCTGTTTTGATTTGCTTGGTATTACAGATATGGCTTTTATATGCTTTTTCCTAAAAGCGTGTGTTTTTAAAAGTCCATATTCTGCAACCAGGTTGACGTCACACATCGTGCACTTGGCTTTGAATGGGTTTTTACATAAAGCTCTCCTCTTTGAGCTAATTTCTTTTTTGATGTACCAGGCGTTGGTCGCTCTACTTCACTTTCATCACTTATTCTTGTTTGAACTAATTAAATGA
The DNA here is from genome assembly GCA_033319125.1 of Parnassius glacialis. Classification (NCBI taxonomy): domain Eukaryota; kingdom Metazoa; phylum Arthropoda; class Insecta; order Lepidoptera; family Papilionidae; genus Parnassius; species Parnassius glacialis. The sequence continues at coordinate 21,557,542 of JAVANC010000002.1, forward strand.
ACACACAAAAGAACTCAAGACAGGATACAGATCGAAACTACTAAACTAAAACTAACTATAAGAAACTATAAGAAAAACAGGTTTTTGACAAGTCGCAGTTATTACTGAAAGAGAAATAATTAGTTTTGTAAAAATGCAAAAAAATACAGTCTTTTTATTGTATAAAAGGTCTGCATTCAAGTAAAAGCTCTAGCAACGTATAAGATTGTTGAGGAATTCCACGAACATAACCCTAACTCATACTTGTCGATGGGCATGTTCTTTTCGTTATGAAATGTTGCCAAGTAAGTATATGAAATGTTTCCAAATATTAAATTACAGTAGAACGCCGATTATCCGAACGCCGATTAACCGAATTGCCAATCATCCGAATCGGTCCTAGGCTTAATTTTTTTTTAACTGTTAACTGATATTAAAAATAACAGTCAAAAAGTTTTAAGTTTTAATGACTTCGTTGGAAACTGGCCATGGATGTTCGTCGCGAAAAGTAATAAATAATTAAAAATTAATTTTATGTGAAAAGGTGTTCAGTGAAAAAATGGGTGTAGCTGGTTTTACACTTTATAAAGTGTAAAACCATTTATAAACTTAATAAAGTTTATTCTATGTGTGGCAGTTCGTTTTTCTTTATTACATACCAGTCTATGTCCGATTATCCGAATTTTCGATTATCCGACTCGACCCGGGACCCAATTAATTCGGATAATCGGCGTTCTACTGTATCTTTAAAAGTCGTACATTTTCCGTACGATCTTGGTCTACCGATCGTACATTTTTTTTATAGGATAAGGGTGACAAACGAGCACACAGTCCACCTGATGGTAAGTGGTTGCTGCGGCCTATAGACATCTACATCTATCCTCGTTTGCGAATCAAAATGCAGATGCGTTGTCACCCGTGAGGACTAAGATGGAATGCCTCATTTCCAGTAAAAAGGGACTCCGGCCACCTGTACTCACCAAGCGAAACGCAGAGGTAAACCTCTACTTCACGCTGGTATTCTGTGAGGTCGTGGTACCACCCCGGTTCGAGCCGGCCCATCCGTGCGACAGCAAAAGCTGCCGCGTAGCTCTACCACTGTTAAAAACGCCAAAAAATCGTAGGAGTACGATTTAAATCGTACATCTGGTAACCCTGTACCAACGTCACTTGCTAATGAGGGCTAATAATTTTCTGCTCACTAGATGTCGCTAGTTGACACTGAGGTAAAGTTTTTGTTACACAATGCCATTTAATTGAGAAGTTAGTTTTAAATAAAAGTTTATCGGTTTCTAGAGTATTATATTAATACACAAAACACTTCCTCATGCCTGGTTTGCTCTTTGACTTTTTGCAAATTTTAAACTTTTTTTAATTTTTCTACTTTATGAATATTTGTGATTTGGTTTATTTATTTTTAATCTTAATAATATCAAATATAGTTACTGGTATTCTCTGAAAGCGTGATCCTTCCCCGGTCGAGCAGACCCATTCGTGCTACAACTACTTATACTAATAATATAGCTGCACGTGATAACAGATACAGATGCATTTTGAGTAAAAAAAAATTGAATTTTGAATGAATAAATTGAATTTTCAATTAAAAAAATTAAATGAAATGAACAGATATTTCAAGTGATTTACCGCATAAAAAACTAGGCAAAGGAAGCACTTGCGTGGCTGGTCCGATTTCTATAGAAGTCATTTTATTCTCTACTACATATTCAAATAAAATGTCTACAATGTCAGTGCATAATATGTTGTACAGAAAGAAACATCAACCTTTACATTTTGCGAACAAATTAACTTCCCTGCTGTGAAATCTGTCAAATATTATACCTCACTTTTAAGTGGCGCCGCCCTGGTGGCAGAAAAATTCGTGGATGCCCTCATTTGTTTTATATTAGTTCATTCCAAGGAGATTGTAAAATATAGGGAGTGCGCACTTCATACTAGAGAAACGGTCCTAAATCAGTGACCTTGAAATGAATGAAAGGCACCGAGTTAGGCGTTGCATTTCTTTCTAATAGAGTGTCCATGATACAATATTTTGAGAATATTATTAGTATATACAGCATCGCGGAAAAAGAAATGCGTATTTTTTTTCAATATGGAAAGTGCTGAATAGTGTTATAATTAAACTCCGTTTAATATTTTGATTATATTATTGCTTGGCTCCAGTATCAAACCTTACGGTAACTAGTGGCAGCGTAGCGTGGGTTGACACCTAGGGCGGTTTTCTATCAAGCACCCCTCAAAATAATACAAAAAATGCTATACATGATAACGGGACTTTATTTTAGTAAAATATTCTAATATATTATCAAAGTCAAAGTTATTTCTTGTCATTTTCGATAGATAAAGTGGAAAGATTGGTTAATCGCGCTTGGCTCATTGTGGACCTTAAGTAAGATTTTATTAACTTGAGTTTTGAAAACAACCAAAAAACCAAAAAACAAAAAAAGTAGAAAATTCATAGTAGATTTTTGTCAGATTTTGAACTATTACACGAAAATCTCCATCTGGTGACGTTAGCAGAGTGTAAGGCTGAACAACACTAAATGTTACGAGAATATCATCCATTGCTCTGTAGCGATGGTCTAGTTCCTCGTAAATATGTCAAGACATTTTAACATAGCTCTCTGCAGCTCCTCTGACAAAGTTAGTCCAGCATATCGGGTCATTTCTCCTGGTAAACGTTTTCGATATCTCCTCATTTCTCTTCTTCCTTTAATCGAAATGTCCACATTCTCACATTTTTTTTTCACGTAGGAAATAGCTTTTTCCACTAGTTGAATACGTTGGCTTTAAAGAAAAAATTTTGGGCTTTGATTTTTATCTCATACTTTTCCAGTGGTAATCTAGATTATTATTTTATTATTTAGTATTTGCTTTTGTGTCTGACTAACTTCTATTAGGATTTTACACCAAAAGGAAAGATAAGGAAAACTGAAGTCACACAAAGCTGGTAAGAGTGTAGATACTGCTTCTTTTGTATCGACGTTTTCTCTGTTGGTGTTGGGATCATATATATCTTCGAGTGTTTATACTAGTTTTTTAAATTATTCTGCAGTGGTTTAACAACGTCATGATGAGCAATTCATTTTATCTCTGAGAGTCTTTTGACGGATACGCCTACACTTTTTATTAAAGTTTCCCATTGACGTGTGAATGATAAAAAGAACCTGTAAACTCTTTCTACTGTTCCGAAAAAAAGTTAAACTTGACTTGTAACGCTCCTTAAGTGAGTGCACTCCACATAGATTTAGCAAATGATTAGCACAAGGCGTTTTCTACGTGGTAGGGCCATGCTGCAGCTATATAAGTAGTATAGTTGTAGCACAAATGGGTCGGCTCGACCGGGGAAGGACCACGCACTCACAGAATACCAGCGTAAAATAGCAGCTCAATGATGTATTACATATGGTGAGTGTAGAGAACCGGGGACCCTTTTTACTGGAAAGGAGTCATTCCATCTTAGTCCTCACGGGTGACAACGCATCTGCATTTTGATTCGCAAACTAGGATAGATGTAGATGTCTATGAGCCACAGCAACCACTTACCATCCGGTGGACTGAGTGCTCGTTTGTCACCCTATTCTATATAAAAAATAAAAACCGGCCAAGTGCGAGTCGAACTCGCGCACCGAGGGTTCCGAACAAATCCGTAGGTTAAAATTATTAAAAATATTTTTATTATATGATGTAACTAAAAATTTATGCGTTTCGCAATTTTTCCTTTATCTGTGCTATAATACGTTGCTTTGTACCAAATTTTAAGATTCTGAGTTCACGGGAAGTACCCTGTAGGTTTTGATTCCTTGCGGCATAATATTTGCGGCATAAACGGCTGTATCTTTCAATTGCGTTGGTTTAGAAGTTTTATTTTTTCACAGCTCCAAGGGACAGTAGACTTGAGTATTTGATATTCAGCTGAATTTCAGCTTGATACCTCCACGCGTTTCTGAGAAAAAGGGTCTTGACAGACAGACAGACAGACAGACAGACAGACGGACAACAAAGTGATCCTATAAGGGTTCCGTTTTTTCCTTTTGAGGTACGGAACCCTAAAAAACAATATATTCATTCATTTGACATCGCCAAATTTTAAAATAGTGTTGTCATCTGTAGCGTAAAACGCATCTCCTAGTTTTTAGGGGAAAAACATTCGTGTAACAGAAACAGAAACCTTTTTATTCAATATAAATTATAAATAATACTTATTGAAAGTCACTCTTTTGTTTAATTACCACTGGTTTGAAAAAAACCCTCTGTGCTGCAAAGAACCAGCAAGAAACCCAGCGGAACTTTTTTTAAATAACAGCTTACAATCATGTATGTTACATAAATTAACAACACAACAAATTAGAAATAGCTTGGTAGCGATCACCTCATTTCCAGGGGTTATTATCATCCATAAATTCTTTAATATTATAATAATCCTTTTTATACAAACTTAGTTTGATAAAGTTTTTGAACTTTGAGCAGGTCAAATTTTGTATATTATCTGGAATTTTGTTGTAAAAACGTATACATCGCTCCAAGAATAAATTACTGACTCGATGGAGTCGAGTAACTGGTACTACTTGCTTCTGTTTCTTCCTAGTATTTGCATAATGAATATCACTTATTTTTGTAAAACTACTTTTATTTTTGTGTACGTACATTACATTTTCATAAATGTATTGAGAGGCCAAAGTTAATATATTAATTTCCTTAAATTTTTGTCGCAGCGACTCTATAGGCTTTAAATCATTTGCTCTTATGGCTCTCTTCTGTAAAACAAATATAATTTCAGTATCAGCTGCGTGTGCAGCAAAATACCATACGATATTGTGCTATGGAAATAGCTAAAGTAAACTAATCTAGCTGTTTCAACACTGGTAAGACTTCTAGCCTTGTTTACAGCATATGCTGCAGAGCTAAGTCTGCTTGCTAATTTTGATATATGGGGGCTCCATTGAAGCTTGGCATCTAATGTGATTCCAAGAAAAATGGTGGTATCTACAAGACTCAGTTTCTCTCCATTTAAAATTACATTAATATTTAATTATTTGACATTTGGAACGCAGTTAAAACGCTGGTAACGGACAAAGCAGCCGCGAGTTGAGAATTGCTTCTACCTTACAAAACACTGAGTGATGAGTTCCTCGATCGTCAAACTTTTTTCTCCTACGGCTCGCGTTAATAGATACTTGCCGGATTTAATTCCGGCTTCCCAGAGCCCACCCATATGTGGTGGGATTGAATCTCCATATAATTTGTCGTTTTGAGCAACTCTCTACTATATTGTTTTTTTGTTCGAGCATAAACCTTTGTACTTCGGTTAAATGCTTCCTAGCAGCGATGAAATTAGTTCCGCAATCCGAATAAAGGAAGGAGCACACATCGCGTCGCGCTACAAATCTGTTTAAACACGCGAGGAAACAGTCCAATGACAACGACGATAAGACTTCAAGGTGTACAGCTTTTGTCGAAGAACAAATAAATACCGCTAAATGTGACCGTTCAACCCTAGCATTTCGTCGTAAACTTTCTTTTGTAAAGAACGGACCGCCGAGGTCCACCCCCACATGATCAAAAACTTTACAATGTATCAATCGGGCTGCTGGCAAAGGTGCCATCTCAGGCTGTAAGGGCACTGGGTTGTGTTTAAAACAAATTTTGCATTTGGACAAAACTGACCGAATAATGCGACGGGATACGAAAAATCCAAAAATTTTGATTAATTATGTTTTGTAAGGAGCGTGGGCCTACGTGTAAATATTTTTTAATGTAAATGTTCAATAAGTAATAGGGTAAATCTACTATTATTAGGTAATAAACGGGGATTCTTCGCGTTATAAGGTAACGCTGAATAATTGATTCGACCCCCCACCCTGAGCTATCCGCGTTCGTCAATAAATGGAGATAACTTTTTCAACGACGGAACGTACTTTGTGCCTTTCGACAAACTATATAATATATCATTTGCAAAGTATGCACTCTGTCTAAATTGATTAAAACATTTTGAGCAGTATTTAATTCGTTAGTCGTCAGTATTTTTTACGTGGTAGAGCCATGCTGCAGCTATATTAGTAGTATAGTTGTAGCACGAATGGGTCGGCTCGACCGGAGAAGGACCACGCTCTCACTGAATATCAGCGTCAAGTAGCAGCTTAACACTGCTGTGTTTCCTATGATGAGTGTAGAGAACCGGAGACCCTTTTTACTGGAAAAGAGACATTCCATCTTAGTCCTCACGGGTGACAACGCATCTGCATTTTTAATCGCAAACGAGGATAGATGTAGATGTCTATGGGCCACAGCAACCACTTACCATCAGGTGGACTGTATGCTCGTATGTCATCCTATCCTATATAAAATAAAGTACTGAGTGCTTAGAGTGAGCGGATTTGAGTTGGAAACATCTCAATATTCGAGCATACGTACGTTGCAGTTTATAATAAGAAGAGAAATTGGAAAAGATTCGGTCACAGAACTCTAACTTAGTCTCTTCTATCAAATTATTTTCATTAGTGATTAAATTGAAGGAGCCTAATGTATGATTTGATTTCATTTCGGGTGTATTGCTTTCATCTTGGCTGATAAATGTTCTCACTCGCCACTGCGAATAGTCGTCGTACAACCAAGATGGGCCCTTCAACCATTGCTCACTAAGTTGTATTCTTCTGTGTGCAAAGCACTACAGGTTTCAGGCCTCGGGGCATTCCCAATTGCCTGGGTATTCCTCACGGCCCATAACTATGGGTTGCTCCTGGGTGCCTTAATAAAATACGGCGATCGCGGGGTCAATTTCCCGGTCGCTGTGAGTTGGTTGTCTATTGGTGTCTAATTTGGCCTATGGGCGTCTAAGTTGGTCTATGGTCGTATAAATTGGCCTATGTAGGCGTCTAATTTGGCCTATTAGTCTATAGGTGGGTGTCTAAGTTAGCCTATCTGCGGCATTGCGGGTTATTACTCGACTCCCTAATCTATATTTTAAGAAGAAGAAGGAGCGTGAAGTAGAGGTTTACCTCTGTGTTTCGCTTGGTGAGTGCAGGTGGCAGTAGGCCCTTTTTACTGGAAATGAGGCATTCCATCTTAGTCCTCACGGGTGACAACGCATCTGCATTTTGATTTGTAATACAGGTTAGATGTAGATGTCTATGGGCCACAGCAACCACTTACCATCAGGTGGACTGTGTGCTCGTTTGTTACCCTTAACCTATAAAAAAAATATAGGGAGGAGTTCTCTTGGTAGCGGGCGCCCGTCCGGAGGGCGACCTGCATCGACTATGGTCCTTAGTGCTGAATTCTGTTGCGCCTGCAGTCGCCGCTTATGCCGATCACCCAGGAGCGTATACCAGGCCAGAACAGCGTAAGTCAATACGGGTCTAATATAAAGTTTGTAAAATTTCGTTTTTGTCTTGATAGGTAGCTTGGATGCCAGGACGAGACGTAGCGCTTCCCGCGCACCTCTTTCGTTGCGGACGACGAGATCGACGTGCGCGGTCATGCGCAGCATCCTGTCGATCCAGCATCCAAGATATGTTAAGGCCTTCTCGTATGCGATGTCCTGGCCTCTGAGCGTCAGTGGCGGTGGTAGGTTACTGAAGCGGCGAGTGAGCAGAGCGGTCGTTTTACCAATATTGACGGCCATCCTCCACTCATCCAGCCATGCTGGCAGCAGGTCCAACAGCCTTTGCATTCTGGCAGTGGCGATGTGGGTTCTTCTGGACGAGGTGAAGTAGGCGCTATCGTCCGTGTATAGCGCCAGTTTGACGTCGTCCTCCCACTTGCGCAAATGTCTTGCCAGTGTTGGGATATCGTTGGTGTAAGCCGCGTACAGGACTGGAGACAGACAGCTGCCCTGTGGTACGCCGGCTCTGATGGGTCTTGCTGCGGACATGGCGTCCTCTATACAGACGTAGAACTTCCTGTCAGCCAGGAATGACGCTACTAGCCGCAGCATAGCAGGAGGGATACTAGTCTGTTCTTCTAGCTTGTAGAGTAATCCAGAGTGCCACACTCTGTCGAACGCCTTTTCTATGTCGAGCAGGACGCCAAACGATGTGCGGCCGAAGTTGTGCTCGAAGGTAGTGCAGCATTCTGGTCAGCTGTGTCGCTGTTGAGTGATTGAATCCGTGCTGCTTCGCCCGAAGTTGTATGCACGGGCGGAGGCGTCTGAGCAACAATATGTAGTAGCGTAATCGACCTGTAACTGGCAGCTCTACGCCTGTACTTCCCGGGTTTCAGCAGCACAATCACCTTGCCAATCTTCCAATCCTCCGGGAAGTGGGATGTCCGCAGTATTCCATTGTAGAGTCATCCTATCTCTACTAATGTCCTATTGGGCAGCTGTCGAAGCGCAGCGTTGGTAATACCATCATGCCCCGGCGCCTTCCTCGGTTGCAGGCGGGTCACTGTCCTCCGCAATTCAGCGGGGGAGATGTACCACTCTCCTGCAAGCGGTGGCGCGGGCAATGACAGGATCTCCTGTACGCGGCTCTCCTTCCGGGCATGAAGATCCATGAACTCCGCACTTGCTGGGTTCGGCATAAATTGCTCCTCGAAGTGCTCTACTAGGATATCCGCTCTACCCTTGGCATCGTAACAGCGTTCGCCCGCATCGTTGGTCAGCAGGCATATGGCGGGTCTTGTTTTAGTCAACTGTCGGTTCAATTTGTAGAGCGACGCATTTTGCTCTGCCGTTTTCACGATGCGCCGCTCCCAGGCCTCTCTGTGGGCCTGGATTGCAACCGACAGTTCATCCGACATTTGATTGAGCTGTGTCTTCAATCTGGGGTAGCGAGTACTCGCTCAGAGCTTCTTCGGCGCCCTCTTGCGCTTGATCTGAGCGCATATATTGCGCGGCAGGACGTTCTTCCTTGTTGTTAGTGGGACGACCGTAGAGGCCGCGTTGAGGGCTTCTTGGATGGACTTAGTAATCTTGGTTGAAGCGGCCTCTACGTCGTCCGCTGTATTAATCGGTGTGTAGACTGGGGGTCCTACTGTGAAATAAAAACAGTCAGTCAAAGGGAACCATTTCAGATCTAGCACTTTGACTAAATATTCGTTACCATCTTTCATAAATGTAACAGGACACTCGGTTTTCTAACGGAACGCGTTGTAAAACCTTTGCACTATTACTCACCCACCTTTTGAGTATAAAGCCACCGGAATTAAACATCTTTAAAAGTTCATCTTGTAACCGAGATATCTATGACAATGAATTGCAAGAATATAGAATGTCATCCATGTACACGCCCTCGCGCACAACCTTTGCAGCGAGTGGAAACGTTCTTCCTCGTCATAGGCTAACTGTAAGAGGGTGCGGATAGCTAAAAACGGTGAGCAACTTAACCCGTAAGTGACAGTTTTTAATTCATAAACATCAATGGCATCATTAGGCAAATGACGATATAAAATATGTTGTATAACATCTATCCGACGGATTCAGTTTAATTACACGATACATTTTGCATACGTCGCAAATTAAACAATATTCAAACAACCTAAAATTCAATATTATAGCCCCATTATCTCGATACAGATTAGGACCGGTTGGTAGAATATCATTAAGCGAAACGTTCGTGGACGTTTTAGCCGTGGCATCGAATACCACACGCAAAGGAGTAGTGGAACTACTGGGCTTAAGTATACTGTGGTGAGGTATTACATATTTGCTCGGGGTGTCACCCGTAGAAAGCTCCATGTGCCCTAGATTTTTATATTCGCACATGAACTCTGAATAGGTTTATCGTAATACAGGTAAACGATTCAACTTGCGCTCGGTGAACAAGAGTCGCCGCTCGGCTGCCGTCCGTGACACCTGTGGTGACACGCCCAACGGAGGCGGGTCTGGTAAGAATGGTAACGGCACTGAATAGGTAACATCCTCAGTACGGCTATAACGAGCCACGAAAATATCTTCCGCTAATTTTTCCAAAGGATTGATCGAGGGTTTGCTTGGCAATTCTTCCATTTCCCAAAACTTACGCAACGTTTGATCTAAAGACTCCTGTTCATCAAACGAGACTGATAAAATATATTTTTTTAAATTGTCGTCATCATTGCTATATAGTTTACCACTTACAACAAACCCGAAAGCGGCAAATTAAAATTCTTATATTCATTAATAACGTCCGAGGGGAATCGAACGTTAGGCATATCAGCAGATATGCATGCAAATTTAACAGTGGTAGAGCCACGCGGCAGCTTTTGCTGTCGGGGTGGTACCACGACCTCACAGAAAACCAGCGTGAAGTAGAGATTTACCTCTGCGTTTCGCTTGGTGAGTGCAGGTGGCCGGAAGCCCTTTTTACTGGAAATGAGGCATTCCATCTTAGTCCTCACGGGTGACAACGCATCTACATTTTGATTTGTAATAGAGGATAGATGTAGATGTCTATGGGCCACAGCAACCACTTACCATCAGGTGGACTGTGTGCTCGTTTGTCACCCTTAGTCACTACGACCATGTTCACTGTAAAACTAGGTAGGTCATGTCGTGATTTTTACAGCCTCTCCACCGAGACCATAAATATTAAACGAACACTTCTTTCGAGGTAAGCCCAAACATTGAGCTCACTCATTTGTAATAAATGAGCTCTGAGCTTCAGAGTCAATAAATGCACAGCAGTATTGAAACTGACCGCTACTATCAATTACAAACACGCACACCGTTCCCAGTACGACACCGTAACCCGAGTGAACGTTAATGGAATGAAGCGTATCTATCGTATAATGCTCTGAGCCACTCATAGTCTGAGACGACTCATCTCATCTCAGAAAGACGAGATGAGTGCTTGTTGCACTTGCGAGTCAGGGCACAATGCAAACGGGTGGATGTTGGCACGAGCGTGTCGCGCACTGGCTCCCTATGCAATAGATTATGATGTAGTGACGCACATACACCACAAGACATTTCACTTTTACAAGTTGAGGTATCATGATTTCCTTTTAGGCAATTATGTATGGGATATTATTAACTTTGTATGGGATTGAAAAATTGTTCACACTGACTGCCATATCTCACTGTTCACTCAATATTTATTCTGTGCAAAAGATTGAACTAAGCCCATAGACAATATTTTTTAATTGTTAGTGAGATTACTATGGCAACTCTATTATGAATTAGGGACCTTCCCGAATAGTGAAAAATTTTGTTTAGTTTTCCGAGTAAGCAATGTGTAATGTTTTGTTTCATTTGGATTCGGACCATTACTTAACAAGTGCAAGTACCGATACTTGCAATAGCTTTAAAATAAACATCGCAGCTGTGCGAACTATTATATTAGATGACCGTAATGTGACACTGGTTTTTCACGTTGTTTATTACTATCGATAATATCTATAGTTTGCAATACGACGTCAAAAGCTTAGCAAGTCGATATTCCCTCCATTATGTGTGTACAGCAGTCTTGTATTTTGTACAGACATGTCAATACAATGGAGAATCAGAGGCATATACCACTTTTTCCTCGAATGCTAGTTCACAATGACGATATATTCTGATCTGATAAATTTACTCCACCACTTTCCATATCTATCTCTGATAGTACCAGTTACACAAAATCCCTTGAGTGATTTCATGAACCAAAGGCAAAGCGGTAAAAAGTGGTCTATGAAGAAATGGTAGTTTTTTCCATAACCAAATGTTGCTAGTTGATCTGCATAAGACACTTGCAAGAAGACCAAGCTTGGAATATTGGGCATTCGTAAATATAGAAGCACCTTGGTATGGTTCAAACCACGCAATGTAACTTCCTGATGTTGCACCAATCCATAACTTGTATCCATATCTTATAGGCTTGCCTCTAATAAACTGTTTGCAGCCGTGATGACTAAAATATGGGACCATAGCCTCATTGATACTATGATTCTCCTTATGTGGACAGTGCTCAAGAAACTTCGCGACAAAAACTTTTAGTAAATAACGAACTATTGCAAATTTATCAAATCCATCTAAGTTTTGATTATCAGCAGCATGAATGTTAGATTAAATTAGTGTAAATCTATCTCGAGACAAGGTTGAAGCAATCAAACTATTTCTTGAATCAGATGCATTTTCCCAATACATTTTTTTCTGCTTACTTGGCAATAGCCACTGACTAACAAAATCCTTACCAAACATTTCATCTCTTCAATCTTGACATCAGCAGAGAAAAGCTTACGTGCTAAGTATCTATTAGTTTCAATAGTAAGCATTTCAAATACTTCTTCTGCAAATAATAAAGAAAACCATTCTATCGGACTACTTTCAATAGGAGTATGATAAAGAGGTTGCCAAGAAATAGGCCTCAGCTGCAAGTCTAGTTTACGCCAATTGAACTTCATGACACGTTTTTTTAAAGGTTCTTGAAAATAATGATGGGTTTGGTCTTCAGTTTCTGGTTCCTCCGTTGAGGTTGAGGCAGCAAGCTCCGCTGGAGATCGAAGCAAACTTCCAGGTAAATTATTTATGCTGACGTTATCTTCTTCATTCTGGTCATCATTGGCGGTGTCAGGTGAAAGTAAAAAAATATCAAACTCTTGCCTCTGTTTGCTAAAATCATCAGCTTCCTCGAGAATTGTAGCAATTTCATGTAATGTCAATGATCGATAATATTAAAACACAAAATAATAACCGAAAACCATATAATAATATGTAAATTGACTAAAGTATGTATAATATGCTTATGCATAGACCTACTGTACCATATATGATACGCCTAATGTAGCACTGTGTACACCTTACTAAAATAATATAAGTGAAACTTAAGGATGACTCACGCTAGACCGTGCCGGGTCCGAGCCGAGTGTCGGCCGTAGCACGGTCAACTAATATTACATATATTTTGTATGGACACACTCACGCTATACCGAGCGGCAACCGAGTGACGGCCGGGCAACGGACAACGCTCGGAAACAACTCGGCTCGGCGCGGCCATTTCCTTGTAGTAAAAGATTTATCAGATTATTCATCGTCCAGAGTGATCGCAATAGCCGCTAATTCCAGATCGTCAAAATTCAACATGATTGTAGTCTAGTTACAACAGTATTTTTGCTCGGACGAGTATATTGTATCACGGCGCAACGATATTTGCTCGGTCGGGGCCCGTTCGGTTGCAATAACATGCACGGGCCGGCTCGGTGACCGTGCTACGGCCGACACTCGGCTCGGACCCGGCACGGTCTAGCGTGAGTCATCCTTTATTTGTAGCCATTACGTCTATTGTAGCCTAGTCTTTTTTTATAGGATAGGGTGACAAACGAGCACACAGTCCACCTGATGGTAAGTGGTTGCTGTGGCCCATAAACATCTACATCTATCCTCGTTTGCAGATCAAAATGCAGATGCGTTATCACCCGTGAGGACTAAGGTGGAATGCCTCATTTCCAGTAAAAAGGGCCTCCGGTTCTCTACACTCACCATACGAAACACAGCAGCGTTAAGCTGCTATTTTACGCTGGTATTCTGTGAGAGCGTGGTTCTTCCCCGGTTGAGTCGACCCATTCGTGCTACAACTATACTACTAATATAGTTGCAGCATGGCTTTACCACGTGAATAAAATTAAATAAATTTTTTATCTTCAAAAAATACCTATAAATAATAAAACTTAACTTCTTGAAGACATTGTAAATAGATTTTTTCCATTTCTGTCAAGAAATTTTAATATATACTCAAGATAACTTGCATAAGATTTCTATGTTATATTGTTGATATAAAACTGATACTCTGAGTTATCAACCACATCTAACTAAAAAAGTTAATACGTGGGGCACACTGAAATGATCGGGAATAAGAAAAACCACATGCACGGTATAGCTAAATTGTATTTTATTGTTTTTCGAAGTATTGTTCGAAAAACAATAAAATATAATCCAATTCTCCGTTCAACTTAATGTACTTTTCCATTCGTGCAAAGCAATCATTAAAACAGTAATTCCAGTCTGAAGTTGACGTTGACAAAATGGCTGATTTGTACGCTTCCACAGCTGCTTCGGGGTCTTCAAACCGTTGACCGCGTAATAAATCTTTCATTCTAGGGAATGTAAAGAAATCGTTTGGGCTCAGGTTAGGACTGTACGAAGGATGGCCCATCAGCTCAACGTTTTCCTGCTTCAAAAAATCATTTGTCCTCCGAGCCGTATTGGAGCTCGCATTACCGTGATGTAAGATGATGCCAAGTTTCGGGTTATTTTTTCGGAGTTCGGCTATCATTTCTGGCAAACAAACCGTGATATACCACTCAGCGGTAACCGTTCTGCGTTCCTGTAAAGGAATTGTAGCAACATTTTCTTTGACACGCTGCGGGAGCGAACCACTTTCATTGGTTTGACCTCGTCTTCAAAGACCCAAACTCCATATCCATAATTCTTCACCTGAGACGTTATTATAAACGGCATTTGAATTTCCTCCGTTGAAGCGTTGCAGAGTATTGCGGCACAAATCTACAGGAGCCGCCTTTTGCTCTTTAGACAAATTGTGGGGAACCCAGCGGGAAACTAGCTTTCTTACACACAGCTCATTATGTAATTACGACTGAATCGCAGTTATTCCGATACTGATAACAGCCCGAATCTGCTCGTATCACATTACGGTCATCTAATATAATAGTTCGCACAGCTGCGATGTTTATTTTAAAGCTATTGCAAGTATCGGTACTTGCACTTGTTAAGTAATGGTCCGAATCCAAATGAAACAAAACATTACACATTACTTACTCGGAAAACTAAACAAAACCTTTCACTATTCGGAAAGGTCCCTAATTCACATATATATAAGAAAAATAGGGGATATGGCATGTGGTCACGTGATCTGAAGTCAAGTGTTTCTCAAATATGGCGACGACTCCACCCACAACAAATAGCGTTGTTTTTGTCGATATTTTCAGTATCGATGCTATATAAATTATAACGTATTGTCCATCTCATAGGTATATATATTAAATAAACAAATATTAGATCGTTACACTACATATTATTAATAATAGTTGTATTGAGATGATAAATAAATAAATCTTACGTTCAACTCAGAATAGGAAAGTTTTGAAACTACGAGTATAATTGCTTTAAGATATGGTGAAGCAACAGTCAAAAGTGAGCGAAGAGACCAAGGAAAGAGCACTTGTTTGGAGCTTTAACTCCTTTCTTTTCAGAACACGTATACGACATGCACCAGAATATTATACTGAGTTCGTGCAACGAGCTAAAGTTTTTGTCGTAACGACGGCAATCTGCACATAAGCACTCCATCCGTGCGTCCCTAGGTCGACGCATGCATTTTTTTTTCTCCTCTGCAGAGATTAACGAAACCAACACTATAGGCAATGTATTAGGCTTCGTATGATTTTTTTGTCCAGCCCATGCTGTCCCACTACTAGACAGAAGTCTCCACTAAGTTTTTCCCAGTGGTTTTGTCCTGCACCACATCGAACCAGCCCCAACGGTATGCATCCAGGTTGCGTGAATTATATCATATATATAGACTTTATAGCGGCTGGGAAGTTAGTTGCGAGCGCAAGTCCTGTACTTTCACGCTTCGCTTCACGTACTGTGATCTGAGACACCATCAAGTTTTCTTTCAACTATATCTGCACGGACTAGCGCTCGCTCTTAACTTCCAAGCCGCAAAGATTCGACAACACCTTTCTTTCGAAGTAATGGTCGGTTACCAGTTCAATTCACCCTGATCGTGCAGTAGACTGACCATTATCTTGATTTATATAAAGTTTGTGGAGCATGTGTTCTTTCATACATGGTTACTAGCCGTCATCTCTCTTTTTTTGATAATAAAGATTATTTGTTTATTTATCTCAGTAATCTAATCGAGCTGAGCAGCCCTTTTCTAACCATACCACCGTTCACACAATCCATTAATCATTTAACTATCCTAACGTATTCCTCAATCTTCAGCATCCCATGTTCATACCACATGACAACCAATTTCCATGCAACATTTTGATCAATAGGGGTGGCTGCGCCACCTCAGACCCCCACTCATTTCTAATTATATCCCATTTGTGTAACACCACAAAATATCAATTTTATAGTGTTTACAACCTGCAAGTTGTAACGACTTCCACCAGTAGGGTAATTAGTGGTGGATACTGGAGGTAAACGAGAGAGTAAGGATTAAAAATAAATAAAATAAGAATAATGTATACTGATTAAAATCATTTATTCGTGAGGAAATAATATTAATTAGTCAGAAAATTTATTTTAGACACATGAACCAAATCACCCTTAGGCCGAACTACATCCAGCGTTCTATTTATACATTCTTTTTCAAAATGCAAGGAGCATATTCTTCTTACTACTGCAGGTTTTATGTTTTCCTGGCCTATATTATCAATCCACAATTTTTGAAGGCCTTCATTTTTTGGCAACCTAAAATAAATATTATGCATCCTTAAGTACCAATCAAAAATAATCTTAACATCATCAAATCTTTTGATGAAAAAAACTATTATAGAAAATTTACGATTCACACTATTTTCAAGTTCTTTTCTTAAATGAAAGGCTCTCAAT
Source organism: Parnassius glacialis (assembly GCA_033319125.1). Lineage (NCBI taxonomy): Eukaryota > Metazoa > Arthropoda > Insecta > Lepidoptera > Papilionidae > Parnassius > Parnassius glacialis. The sequence goes on from JAVANC010000002.1 coordinate 21,574,019, forward strand.
AGATCGTTTGATTAAACATACAGTTTACGTATCTAAAACGTTATTTGATCATAGGACCTACATTAATATTATTGTTAAAATTTATATCGATAATTTCAAAACATGACAGCACGTAAGGGCAACACTATGTAAAGATGTAAACAATCAAAATGTTTACTTGTTTAAATTTACATGATAATAGTCATTGGAAATTCTAGATAATAGCGGGAAACACGATTTAGAACACATAACATGAACACGAAACGCAATTCACACGAAAAAATATACAATTATGGAAAAAAATTACAACTAACCTGAAAAATGACAATCCTTCTTCATTTTTACGAGAATTTGAATTACATCCATTGATGCAACTCTTTGTCATGTTGTTTTTGCTCAATTACCCTTTACTAATGAACAAAAAAGCTCCAAAATAGTCAAAATTCACTGTAACACTGCAAAATAACTCCGAACAAGGCTTAGATGACAGACGAACTACCACAAATTATGGAGTGTAGAGTAGAAGGTGAACCATCTTATAAGGTGCGAAAGTTGAAAAAGTGTCCCACTATATACTGAAAATAGAGGTTCAAAAACCTACCACAATAGCGCTGGCGTCTGAAAAACTACGATATGAAGATAGCTGTTGTAGACGGAGTGAAGTCAGCTGAATTCAAATATTTGAAAAATTTAATGACTAGAGTAGTTAGTAAAATACCAGTATACAAAACCTCAACTATTTACGTAGTACAAAACCAAGCGGATTGGTCGGTCCTTGTTTATTTCTCCATCTTATTCTGATTAATTTTGGCGCTTTTTTTTTAAATGTATCCTATGCTACTGCAGCGCCACCCTTATTGGACGCGTTTTTAGGGACACATTTCATATAAGGAGATGGTCCTCCTTCTACTCTACACTCCATACCACAAATGAACGTCATCCTAAAATGGCGTCATGCTTCAAGGTGGAGCTTAGTGAAATTATGAAAACTGTCAACAGAAAATTAAAGTCTAAGATATGTACTCATCTTTTTTTACATTTGAAAATCATAACGTGTGAGAATGAGACAGATATATTTTTGTTGGCAAGGTTCGTGTTTGCATGATATTTGTATAACCAAAAAATATATATGCAATTTACTGCTTATCCTCTATTATTCTTATATCAATATATCAATGCTAATTCATAATAGAGTTGCCATAGTAATCTCACTAACAGTTAAAAAAAATTGTCTATGGGCTGAGCAAAGTCTATGGTTCAATCTTTTGCACAGAATAAATATTCAGTGAACAGTGAGATATGGCAGTCAGTGTGAACCATAGACTTAGGATATACGCCAGTATATCCTAAGTCTATGGTGTGAACAATTTGTCAATCCCATACAAAGAGTTGCCAAAGGAGACTGTAAAATATATTATAACCTCCTTGGCCATCACTAGTACGTAAAATACGAAAAATGCTAAAGTTTGCAATTTGCTAAGGCCAATTTTTTCATGCTAACAGGTTTAAATATATAAAAAAATACTCTGTGGAGACTGAGCGGTGAGCGAGTAGACTTGGGCAAAGAAGATCGATATTGTATCATACAAATATGTTTTATACGTGGTAGAGCCATGCTACAGCTATATTAGTAGTATACTTTTAGCACGAATGTGTCGGCTTGACCGGGGAAGAACCACGCTCTCACAGAATACCAGCGTAAAATAGCAGCTTAACGCTGCTGTGTTTCGTATAGTGAGTGTAGAGAACCGGAGATCCTTTTTACTGGAAAAGAGATCATTCCATCTTAGTCCTCACGGGTGACAACGCATCTGCATTTTGATTCGTAATCGAGGACAGGTGTAGATGTTTATGGGCCGCAGCAACCACTTACCATCAGGTGGACTGTGTGCTCGTTTGTCATCCTTATCATATAAAAAAATACAAATATCGATATCGTCGATAATTTTAGTCGCAATATATCGATATTTATTTTAGAGTATCGAATTCGTATCAATTTCGATATACATATTTTAAAATTTAGTATTAATGGACAAAACATGAAGCAACAAAAGCAGCTACAAAAGTATTCATGTGCGGTTGTCTTTTTTTTTGTCGTTCAACCGTCAGTAATAAAATTTTGGGCCTAATCCTAGTACATCATGCAAATAACGACGTTATATATTTTTTGAAGTTATACTTCTTTTGGGGCGTTTGGGAAAAATTATGAGAGTGAATTTTTTACGATGCGCGCACACACCGACAGCTAAAAACGAAACCATGAAGTTGTTACGACGCACGCGCACACTGACACCTCAAAGCGTCAATTTCATTAGGTAACTGTCTCTCAAAATGTTACAGCCTATTTAAGTCCCACTGCTGGGCACAGGCCTCCTCTCATTTCTGAGAGGGTTTTAGGGCAGGGAAATGTCCGCCGCGCTGCCCCAATGCGTGTTAGCGAACTTCACATGTCATCGCAATATTTTTTTTCTTATTTCTTAGACATGCAGGTTTCCTCACGATGTTTTCCTTCACCGCCGAGCACGTGGTAAATCAGCACTTAAAATTGCAATTAACAATTTCATTGGTGCCGGCGAGTACGAGTACTAACTAAACTAACTAAGGAACTATTTAAGGTAGTTATTTTTGTTTTGTTACGCTAAAGAAGTAAAACTTCCTACGTGCGTACATAAGTACACATACACGCTCTTTAATATAGTTTAGGTAATTTCTTTTTACGATGAAAATAATAGTAATTAAAAAAATAAAAAACATAATACCTACTTTATAGTTGGTTCAATTAGTATGCAAAGTTTCATGATCTAATTTGAGGTATTTTTGAATACAAAGGGTTTATTGTTCGCTTTGGAGGGGTAACTTTGATGATTTTTTTTCTATCGAAAAAATTTTAAGGAATCATGTTTTCGTCAAACATAGTACTTAACATTAATCCTCAACTTTACCATATATTTATTTCAAAATTAATGCTGCAGTATTTTCGCCATAACGGAGGATCATGCTAAGCCATTTGAGGTAGTAGCTCTTAAAGAATAAGAACGTGTATACGTTCCAAGCGCTGTGATTAGCTCAAAAGAGTACTTATCAAACCTGTTTATTTGTTTGAAAAATGTAAAGGTTAATGTTTCTTTCTATACTACTAGTTTTATTTTATATTAATTAGATTAAAATAAATAAAGGAAACTGCAGATATTCAAAAAAGTAGAAAAATTAAAACCGTTTCAATATCATATTATCGATATCATATCTCAAGTCTTTATAATTTATCATCAAATGACGGAAAATATGTAGTTTTTAGTAATGTCTTAAAAGCCAGCATCGGAAAATATCAGTAAATAATCTTGGCTAACGATGACTGACGAAATACTATTTAAACAGTGGTAGAGCCACACGGCAGCTTTTGCTGTCGCACGGATGGGCCGGCTCGAACCGGGGTGGTACCACGACCTCACAGAAAACCAGCGTGAAGTAGAGGTTTACTTCTGCGTTTCGCTTGGTGAGTGCAGGTGGCCGGAGGCCCTTTTTACAGAAAATGAGGCATTCCATCTTAGTCCTCACGGGTGACAACGCATCTACATTTTGATTTGTAATAGAGGATAGATGTAGATGTCTATGGGTTGCAGCAACCACTTACCATCAGGTGGACTGTGTGCTCGTTTGTCACCCTTCTCCTATAAAAAAAAAAATTACGAAACATTAAAATTTAAAGTGCAAGGCATCTTATAATTACAACCGCCAATCGATATCGTTGCGGCGATTGCAAGCAATGAGGGCTAATAATCTTCCACTCACTAGATGTCGCTAGTAGTAGTGTTGCCCAAATGCAAGAACAAGACGAGACTTAGCCAGTCTTGGTCTTGGTCTTGCGCCAATACACCTGGTCTTGTACTTGGTCTTGGTATTGCGCTCTCAGTCTTGTTCTTGGTCTTGGTCTTGGAGCAAGAGTCTCGCAAGTCTCGCAAGCCTATTGCTATTTATTAAACGTTACTTTAGATCTTAGAACAACTTAACACAGTAGGCACATTTTGAGCTTGAATTAAGATGAGAGAGAAAGACCAACCAAATTAATAAATGTCTAAACATTTAATGAGAAATTCGAAAAATCAACTAATACCGGGTGGGGATTGAACCCACGACCTAAGCGATCCGTGCCGATGCTCTAACCAACTGAGCTGTCTACCATGTCTCACGGCCACGGGAGTTAGTTTGTTTCTTAATAAACGTTTACATTTAATAAGCTTACATGTGCTAAAACTTAATCAAAACATATAAAAAACAAATTAATGACATTAACTTGGCTGTATTATAAAGAACATTATCTGTCTAGAAAGAGATTGTAGGACCCTTATATGAAATGGAATAAAAGAGTTATACAATTTACCATTTATTTAAATAAAAAAATAAAATACAATACAAATTAAATTACATAACAGTACACAACAGCTTTGACATTACTGTTACTTTATATTAATTCTTTTGACCAAGAATTAATACAAAGTAACCATCTGGCTGACTCATCACTTAACCTATTTCTATGTTTTCTAATTACTAATGATGCTTTGGAAAATAATCTCTCAGCAGGTACTGAAGTTGCAGGTATTGAAAGAAAATCACGGGCCATCTTCGATAAAGTCGGATATTCTGTCTCATGCGTCCTCCACCACTCTAAAATGTCTTCAGAACTGGTGGCTCTGGGTTTACTTAGGTACTCCTCCAACTCGTCTATAACTAAGCCTCGATGAAAAGATCCAGATCCAGATGACGTCGAGGGACATGCATACAGTTTCTCAAAGTCTATTACGTCTTCATCTTCATCATATTCGCATACTTTCTTTTCATTTCTTGGTGATTCTAGAGATGTATTCACTGAGTGTAGACTTTTATATTCTTTATAAAGTTTATTAAATTTGCGCAGGCTTTCTGTTTTAATTTGCTTCCCCCATAATGTCATGTCAAAAGTCTGAGTTTTATGCCTTGGGTTTAAAATTAAAGAGGTACAATAAATCCAGTTGCTCTTTTTATGTTTAAGCATTTTGTCTCGAGCTGCTTGAAAACCCAGAATGAGCCTTTCATCCACTTCGGATCGATTAGGTTTCTTATCTAATTGTTTTACCATGGATTCAATTTTATCGAGCAAGAGATTGAATGATACAATGACAAGCGGTAATGTAACATATTTTTCTCCACCAAGTTTCGTTGATAGAAGATTAAAGTTTATTAGAAACTTATGTATTTTTTCGAGTATTTGCCATTCACTATCTCTGATTTGAAAATCATTCAATTCGGTGACAGAAGTGCACAATATGTTAATGCCAGTTCTCCCTTTAAACCAAATCCAATCATATCATATGTGGAATTCCATCTCGTTGGACAGTTGAGTATGGGGTTCAAATTTAATGGCACGCCAGCTGCTTCACAAGCAGACTGAAACTTCCTCTTCAATATCTCACTTCTTTTTATTTTACTGGAAATACTGCGTAATTTTGTTATAGCTGTACGTGAGTCAGCAATATTTGGCGCATATTCTTCATCTTCCTCAGTTTCGTCTTCATTGTCTTCATACTGTTGTTCTTGTCCCTTATTGTCAGTTTCACTGTGTCATGCTAACGTCTTTAATAAATCTTGTACACCAAGGTTCAAAATGTGAGCAAAGCACCGGAAATATTGATTGTCTGGATCAAAGTGTGGCAGCCATTGAGTTATATGTACTACGTACTAGAGAAGCCATTCCAAACAAAAACTGTGTCTACTCTATGTCTTCGCGCATGCGCGGTAGTAGTAGTCGCGTCGCACATGAGCGAATACTTTAATTTGATATAAAATAAGATATTGATATAAAATAAATATAAGAATTTAATATAAAATGTCTTAATTTAATCTAAAGAAACATATTTCTAAATAAAATGCAATAATAATTATTTTATGGAATTCACAAATCTTCAATTTACACAATATTTAGTTTGTATGGACTGCAGGGACTGCACTACAGTTCAGTTGAACATAGTCAATGTTCGGAAGGGCTTCTCTAGTACGTAGTACATATAACTCAATGGTGGCAGCTGTTTGTCCAATTCATGCATAAATTTGGTATTTGCAGTTGCGTTGTCGACCGTGATACCCTGTATTTTATCAATTATGTCATATTCCTATAAACATTCATGGAAAATCGTTGCAATCTTCCTCAGTATGTTGACCGCGTGATGGTATAAAATCAAGGACTACAGATCGATACTTCCATTCGTTGTCTATATAATGAATAGTGACCCCGTAGTAACTCCTACCAGCAATTGACGTCCATCCATCAATGGTAAATGACATTTTAGATGAAAATTGTTGTAGTCGTTTCTTAAGATTCAATTGAAGCTATTCTAACCGTTCTTTAACCTTCCTTCTAAGTGTGGACCTTTTAGGAAACACCATATTTGGGCAAATTGATCGAAAATATACTTGTGTAGCTTCGTCATCGAAAAATGAGAAGGGAAGATATTTTTTAACCATCCAATCAACTGTAGCTGTCGTGATGTTGTCACTGCTATTTTCACACTGAAACAAAACACTAAATCATGTATCTCGCCGATTATAAAAACAAATGAAAATATGAGTGAATTATAAATACATATTTAACACTATAATCATAACTAACTTACTATATCTAACACTATAATATATATACATATACTAGCTGACCAGGCAGACGTTGTTCTGCCCTTTCCGAAAAAAACTTTTTCGGAAAGGGCACTTTTTGCTTTCCCAAAAAAACTCCTGAAATCCTGAAATTAGCAATAAAAAAATTGAGGGTCACTTATCGGGATTAAAACTATCTTATCTCTCAAGTTGGACCAAACTGCACACAGTCTGCAAATTTTTTTTGAAATCGGTTCTATTTGTTGAATACTTAGAGCAACACGTGGTGGTTATATTACTAAATTGCAGCTTATATTAAACGTTTGCATTTTTAACATAGCGCCATCTATTAAATATTTACTCAATCCAGTCAACAGATATCGTCATCTGACAGAATCGTTTCGAGCTAACAGATAATTGTGACTGTCAAATAATAGACAAATAATTCTCAATAAAATAATATTGTATTGCGACTATAAATTGAGATGTAAGCCATCCTATCTTTTAAGTTGGACCAAACTGCACATTGACCAAAAATTTCATTGAAATCAGTTCAGTAGTTTAGGAGTCCATCGCGGGCAAACAACGTGACACGTACTTTTTATGTATAAAGAAGATATATATATATATATATATATACAATATGTAACGTAATTAACGCACATCCTCAGACACCCCAATTATTATATTATGTTATAATCATTATACATACACTGACTTTTTAATTAAACATGTTTATGCATTGATTATTTATTAAATTAGTTATACTAATTCCAGAACAATTTTGTGGTCACAGTATAAATCCACGAACGCACGCAGTCACTCACGTAGGTATAGGTTTCGAGGGTCTTTCTATCACAGTAGGTACTTATTAGCTCGCGTTCGAGACGAATTAACGCCGCCGCCGCTTGACACAACTGTAGGTTATGTTAAAAAAATACCTACCTATGAACACTAACTGATGTTCGTACTCTGACCATCGAGTTGTTTATTTAAGTCTAGTAAACATTTGATCGCATCTTTCAATCACACTTCAACCATTGGACTTTCGCCTCTGAATAATTTTGTTTATTGATTATGATACAATGTCAATAGGCAATATTCGTTACAAAATGTTATGAATTTGCATAACATTTGAATTGTAATTGTAAATAATAATAAACTGCTAAAACTAAGAGGCAATACGAAAACATAATTCAAAGACGGCGTGTTTAAGAGATGTGAATCAAGATTACAATAATTTTAAGAATCAAATATTTAACTTACTGATAGCCTAAACTCTCATGCAACGTTGTATTTTAATACATTTTCAAAATATCCACCACGGCTTCGTGGCGCAGTGGCTTAGCAATTGAGTTGCAGCGCTAAGGACCGCGGGTTGGAATCCCGCACGGAACAATATTTGTATGGCCTACAAATAATTGTTCCGGGTTTGGATGTTTGTCCTTGTGAAATTTATGTTTGTACACTACCCCCACAATACAAGAGAAAATCCTAATGTGGAGGTTACGTTTTAAAAAAGAAAAAAATTTAGAAAGCAATTCAGTGTTATTTTTCACTATTCTAAAATCGTTCACTCATAAAATATGATAATATTATGAATTCATACGTATTAATATTTAATACGTACGTAATCAGGTGATCTGGGAGGTCAATGAACCGGCCGCCGCGACCTTTATTTCAAACTCTGTATTTGTAAAGACTTTAAAATACTTGGAATAATGTTCAATTTTCTTTATTTTGTATTGAATGACGGAATTTGTATTAATACAAATAAAACTGCACTTTTAAAAGTCTTATTGCCTTGAGTTACGGTCCATTTCAGTTTGTATTGACTGTACAGGTTTAGTGTGACTGTAAATTACGTAGTTTCAATTATTTTTGGATAAAAAAATTACCTATATTAAAAATGATAGAAATCGATTCAGTAAACGATTCTGAACAAACTACTTTCTCAAAGTGCGTTAATTATGTTACGTGTTGTATATACAACGTGTCCCAAAATTCAACGATAAGCCAACACCGGAGGATAGACCTGCCCCGGACTAATCGGGGAAAAAAAGAAAAAAAATATATCCCAATTATATTTTAAGATATATAAAAAAACGAAATTCTTCAGAAATTGAGACCGTTTATGATATTTTTCACTACCATGACCACAATTTTTTAAATATTTTTTTCTTTTTTTTTATAGGCAACCTGAATAGTACTGCTATCTACCACAATTCTTAAAAACTCCAGAATAACTCTTGTTTTATCACGAAAATTAATGAAACTTATTTTATTCCCTAAATTTTTTGAAGACTTTTACTTTTAACCAAATTTAACTTATCGTGGTGTAAAAAAAAGTATGAACACTAGTATGGCAAGTTTTTTAAAAATTGACGCAACTAACCAACATTCCAAAATGGTATAATACTCTAGGAAAACAAGTTAGAAAAAAATATGGACCTATTATTTCTTAACAGGGGCCAAATGACGGTCGGGTGTAATAAAAGTATTAGTTCTTGAAAAATGTTTAATATTTCAAAACAAATGGTACAAACAGTTTCACGTGTAATTTATTAAGTTATTAACATTATAGCAAATGTTCGAACTGTTTGCCACCAGCATTAATACATGCACGACATCGCCTTAAAAATGATCGTTTTATTTGTCTTGCATATCTTCTGCTATTAACGTAATCAGCAGCTTGAGTGATATTTCGACGAAGCTCGTCCAATGTCACAATGGGTTTTGAATAGACCCTGTTTTTAAGACAACCCCAATAGAAGAAGTCCAGGGGGTTAAAATCGGGTGAACGGGGTGGCCATAAGATAGGACCAAGTCGCCCGATCCAACGCCCTGGATACGCTTGATTTAAATATTCTCGCACAGGACGGGCATAATGTGCTGGGCAACCATCATTTTGGAACCACATGTTTTGAAGATCACTTAAGGGCACGTCGTTTAACAATTCTTGCAAGTCATTTTGTAAAAAGTTTAAATAACTATTGCCATCTAAGTTTCCTTGTCTCAACTCAAAGGGCCCAATTACTTTTCCATTTAATATGCCGGTCCATAGGTTAACCTTGAATTGATATTGGGATTTGTCTTGTCTCATCAAGTGTGGATTTTCATTACTCCAACTATGTAGGTTGTTAAGATTTAAATACCCATCTTTCTTGCACGTTGTTTTATCCGACCATAGAATTTTGTCTAGGAAGTTTGGATCTTCACAGCATTACACGGCAAAATGTGACCCGTAGCGGATAGTCCCGCGGTAATAACGTCTGCACACGCCTGTAGTGATATGGGTGAAGCTTGTGACGTTTTAATATTCGATGTGCAGAACTTTTCGGGATTCCTGTAGCTTCTTCTATGGCACGTACCGAAGTAGTCGAGTCATTTTCTATCTCATTGAGAACTTCTTCATCACGATCCAATCTAGGTCTTCCAACGCTTCTCCTATTGGACGGCATACGACCCTCCGAAAACGCTTGATGCACATTAATAAACACTCGATAATCAGGATATTTTTGAGCATTTGGGTATCTTTCTCAATACAGTCTGCTAGCAGCGTTAGCATTACATCGGCATTCTCCATAGATTAAATGCATATTAGCGTATTCCTGTGGTGTGTACGGTTGCGGCATGTTAAACGCCAAACAGTCCAAAATGCGCCAGAACTCTAAATCACAAAACACACAATCGTAGTCCAAGATAATGCCAGGTCAGTTCAGTTTGCAGATCACTTCCAGTCCAAATAATGCCAGGTCAGTTAAGTTTGCAGGTCGATTCCAGTCCAAAAAGCCAAGCCAAAAGTCGATAGTATGTACGAGGGCCACGTAAGTTGAATTGGGAACGGTGCGCAGTAAACAAAGGAGCAGAGCGTACTGAACCGACTTGCTGAGAATAATAACAGCTTCTCTACCTGCCCTGTTGTTGTCTCTTTTTAACGTAAATATCTCTATCTATCTATCTCTCTCTAACATCTAAGGTATTAATGCCCCATTCGAATTCCTAGAAAGTGTAACAGGAACCCATTTTGGGCATGTAGTAAAAGTGATTACTGACAATTACAATTTAAGGAATTTGGCCCCTGTTTAGAAATAATATGCCCATATTTTTTTATAACTTGTTTTCCTAGAGTATTATACCATTTTGGAATGTTGGTTAGTTGCGTCAATTTTTAAAAAAACTCGCCATACTAGTGTTCATACTTTTTTTTTACACCACGATAAGTTATATTTGGTTAAAAGTAAAAGTCTTCAAAAAATTTAGGGAATAAAATAAGTTTCATTAATTTTCGTGATAAAACAAGAGTTATTCTGGAGTTTTTAAGAATTGTGGTAGATAGCAGTACTATTCAGGTTGCCTATAAAAAAAAAGAAAAAAATATTTAAAAAATTGTGGTCATGGTAGTGAAAAATATCATAAACGGTCTCAATTTCTGAAGAATTTCGTTTTTTTTATATAACTTAAAATATAATTGGGATATATTTTTTTTTCTTTTTTTCCCCGATTAGTCCGGGGCAGGTCTATCCTCCGGTGTTGGCTTATCGTTGAATTTTGGGACACGTTGTATATATAACTACCACTCAGTGACTGACTATAACGATATCTCAGGAACTATAAAACATACAAACTTGAAGTTTGTAAGGTAGATTCCTTTTATGGCATAGAGATCAGTTAAGAAACGGTTTTGAGAAAATCTTTCCCTAAGGGAGTGAAATGGGAGTTGGAAGTTTGTATGAAAGTCCTGCGTTTTTGATGTTAGAGACACGAAAATCGGCATTAAAGTTATAAGTTTTCAATAATATAACCCTGAATAAGCTGTTTTACGAAATCTTAACCCTAAGGGGGTGAAATTGGGGTAAAATGGTTACATGCAAGTCCTATAAACTACATTAATTCCCCTAGAAAGAGCTCAGAGAGCAGTTGTAAAGGTTTGTACTTTTCTATCCATTCTTTATCCGACTTATGAACTATATAAAAACTGTGAAGTCTTAACAGTCCGACAATCATTCATTTTTCTTACAATTTTAAAACAACACATGCTATTAAATTTTACCTCATCTCAATTAACAAAGAGAAGACCGGAAAAAGTGTGCCATACTGTTACCTTTAAACATTCCTATGCACATAAATATTTTTGTTTTCTTGGTCCATACATGTACAATAAAATATATAAGCAACTAAACTTATACACTTTGAATAAAAATCAATGTAAAAAAACTCTATTGAAATGGCTTCAAAAACTAAATTATGATGAAACCGAAGACTTATTAAAATCTCTAAATAATTGAATTACTTTTTATAATGTGCTATTTATACACCATCAATTGATGTCTTCTTATTATAATTATTACTATGATGAATACTATTCACCTTCTCCCTCGTATAGACACATGCACGCACCCACACACACACACACACACACACACACACACACACACACACACACACACACGCACGCGCATGCACGCACTTACAAGAATTTTTTGTAAAATTGTCCCATAAGAAAGAGCACTGTTGCCCGAGATACAAGCTTAATGCTTAGTTCAGACACAGATGCAAATGTATGTTTTTGAAAAAAATTCCTGAATAAAGAAATTATTATTTTGGGGTATCTATAAAGTTTTCTCATCTGGTTAGGCAATATAAATATATAATTGTGAACAAACATGGTAAACGTACATAAATATCAATAAAATAAAATAAATACACAAAAATACATAAATATATAAAAACCCAACCAGATGGAAGCCCTCGGCAGAGGAGACCAGACGGCCGAGGGTTAGGGGGAAAGGGAAAGAAATCGGCGGACGATGCGGGCGGTATCGAGGAGCACCGCCTTCTGCATTTGAGCTTGGAGCGGTCCGTCACGGAGTCCCAGTCGCCTCAGATGACCCGAGAGGCTGACTGGAATTAACCCATTCGCAGAGACGACTACAGGTATAATTTCGGCCGGCAATCCACCCCACATGTCGGTCACCTCGTGAGCCAGGTCCAGATATTTAGTCAGCTTATCTGTTTCGGCTTTCACGAGGTTCTCGTCATAAGGAATGGTAATGTCGACCAAAAATATCCTTGACTGTGCCCGGTCCATCAGCACAATATCAGGCTTATTCGCAAGAATAGTCCTGTCAGTGATGATGGCCCGGTCCCAGTAGAGCCTGGCGCGGTCATTTTCGAGCACGACTTCCGGCAAGTACTTATAATACGGCAGTTTCCGATCCACGAGACCGTATTTCAGAGCCAGCTCCTGGTGTAGAATCCTGGCTACTAAGTTGTGCCTGTGCAAATACTCAGAGTTAGAAAGCGCCGAACAACCGGAGATGACATGCCTAAGTGACTCACCGGGATGGCGACATGCTCGACAGACGTCAACGGTGCCATCCTTTAGGATGTATCTCCGATAATTGTTGGTCTTAATAACCTGATCCTGTATCGCACAGACAAAACCCTCGGTTTCCCCAAAGAGGTCACCGAAACGTAGCCAGTGGAGGGAGGCGACTGTGTCTACGAAAGGCTCATGAAGAGCCTTGTAGAACCTCCCGTGGAGCTCCTTCTCCTTCCATACGGTCTCTCGGTCGGAAATGCCCTGTACTGCCGGGTCTTGCCATTGCTCGTTGGCTAAGGATAGAGGGGTAAGTCCTTTATCACAGAAAATAACGTCCCTATAGTATGGATCATCCGCTCTCGTCAGAAAGTAATTACGGAGGCTGCACACTTCGCGATTATGCATGGTGAGCGCGCTTGAAAAGCCGCGCCCACCATGTTTCCGCGGCAAGTACAGCCTCATTACTGACGATCTCGGATGATGCATCCTGTGGGACGTCATTATAGTGCGGACTTTTCTGTCCAGAGCGTTCAGTTCGGTCTGAGTCCACCTGAGTATGCCAAAAGTATACATAAGAACAGGCATGATCCAACCGTTATATGCGTGCGCCTTATTCACACCGGACAAAAGGCTGTTAAGCACTTTGGTCAAGCGTGCATAAAACACATCGCAAACTGACTGTTTCATACCCGCCTCATCTACACCGATGTTCTGTGACATACCCAGGTATCGGTATGTTTCAGCCTCGGACTTTTTTTTTACTTTATGTTGATGGGCATAGATAAGTCTATGCCCTCAGAGTTAGCAACCCTTCCCCTTTCAACATGGAGGATCGCACACTTATCCGTCCCCAGCTCCATTCCAATAGAATTGCTAAAATCACACGTGATGTTTAGCAATTCCATAAGATGGGAGCGACTGGAGGCGAATAACTTGAGATCATCCATGTAGAAAAGGTGGGTCACTTTTGTACCTCCTTTCCGAAGCTGAAATCCCCTCCCGGAGCCCTCCAGTAAGGTACTGAGAGGGTTCAGAGAGAGGCAGAACCAGAATGGACTCAAACAATCGCCCTGGAAGATACCTCTTCTTATCCTTATGTGGTTCTCCGCAGCCGTCATCCGCTGGCCTAGATGACAAAGGATCGTACTCCACTGCACCATACACTGCCCGAGGAAGTCTCGAACCGTACATTCAACCTTGTACAGCTCGAGGACCCTCTTAAGCCATGTATGAGGCACCGAGTCGAAAGCCTTTTTGTAGTCTATCCAGGCGGCGGAGAGGTTCCGACGGTTGCGTTTAACCACCTTGCCAATGACCGCGTCAATGAGGAGTGGTTCCTTGGTTCCACGACCACCGCCCCGACATCCATTCTGAGCGCGCGACATCACCTGGTTTGAGTTCAGGTGACGAGTGATTCTCGCGCTCAAAATGGATGTAAGTGTCTTGTATAGACATAGACATAGACATAGACATAGACATAGACATATGGTAGATAGACACGTTATGGGGCGGTATTTGCTCGGGTCTGTGGAATCCCGGTCTTTAGGAACCAAATGAGTGATCCCAGTAGTGAAGAGGCTCGGGAGCAACTTTTGGTCGAGAGCCTCTTGAAACTGTCGGGCGAGCACAGCGTGACACACCACGAACCCCTTTAGCCAGTAGTGATGCAGTCCGTCGAGTCCCGGAATTTTCCAGTTCGGAGCTCTACGGACCGCCTCAGCTATGTCATCCGGCGTTATGATCACGGGGTCCATGGGCGTAATATTCGCACACTGACTCGCAACAACTTCTGTCCAAGGGCCCTCGCTGTGGTTTACGGGCTCTGACCACAGGCCGCGCCAGAATGCGATAGTGTCGGCCTGATTCGGTGCTGAGCCCGTTCCACGTACCATTGGTCGCTCCAATGATTCATAGAGCCTCTTCTGATCACTCTGGAAGAGACGATTCTGGTTGAACCGTGTCGACCTCTCAGTATATCGCCGAATCCGCTTCCCCCAAGCAGCGATTCTCTGCTTCAGGTCGTCTATGCGCTCCGTCAGTTTTTGCGTTATATCCGGCTGGGACAAACTGATATTTGTCCCAGCAAACGCCATCCTGACGGTGCGCACAATTCTCGGCCTATTATTGCCCACCTGAAGCTTATCAGTCTGCCGATGAGGGCCCTTGCCTTTGCGACACGGTCCTCAATCCTTCTTCTCCAGGCTGGGATGGCGCTACTGTGTCTAGTAGCGCGTCCAGCCGTGGGAAGTTTGGCACCAATAATACGGCAAACTGCCAGTGCGGCGCCAAAAAGAATTGAGTCCGTGTCGCAAAGGTCCCGGCTGGCTTCCAAATAGGTCACCAGCATTGGGTTGAGAGCCCTAATGACAGCCCGATTCCGCTTACTTAAGGGTATGCGCGGGAGTCGCGGTCGATTTTCGAGAGGCGTACTGCGCGTTTCCACAATCGCCTCCTCCAATTTACTCCTCATCTGCTCTAGTTCTTGGGTGACCATTTTATCATCGCCTGAATCAACCAGAGCGGGGAGCGCTATGGATATAGCGCCCTCTATATGTGCCTGCTGTTCTGTGGCCTGTGGAGCCGCATCCCCAGCTATAGCCGGTTCATTCGATGAGGGAATAGCCTCACGCCGTAGTCGTTCGAGTTCGGTGTCATCAAATATTTTTGAGCGCATGATGTACCGAACTCGGTCTGCCAGGTTTTGCTCGGTAACGGTAATAGACGGCTCCAGCTCAGCAAATAGTCGATGCATCCTAGCCCGGTACGCAAAACCTCCAATTTCTTCCCCTTTCGCCCTAAAATACGCCCGCAATACGTTTGTATTCATATCCTTCGTCCAACGTATGCGGCGTACTCCACCAGCAGCGGGTGCCGCTTGCCGAGTCCGCGAGGACCCTGCCGACACCAAGCCATCTGGTGGGGATGATGGATGCGAGGGGCTACTAGGTAGTCGTGTAGCACCTCGCGCTCGGCTGGCGGCCCGCATGCTGTCGCGTCCAGCGCCAGCTCCAGACGCGCCCCGGCGACCCTCAGGCAGCGGCCCTATACGCGGTCTATTCGTTTCCATCATCCATAAATTGGGCGTCAGTTAACGGGAGACGCCCAGACCCGGCGCCGTTTCATGATGGAGCCATATGCACAAACGGGCCTTTGCACCCTCAAGTTTGCCGAGGCACGGCGCTAACACCGCTTGGCAAGGTGCTGACTGATTGCGCCGACGTAGCAGTTTTGTCACTTAACTGTTACGTTAGCGGGCGATGGGGTCGTCACTTTCCTACGCAAATTATTATTATTATTATATTTTTAAAGTATAGATATGAAGCTCGACATTTACTTTATTAGTTTTAAATAATAAATACTGGCATAGTTAAGCTTTACCTATATACTTAGGTAAGACTTTTGTCATATAATCACTGTTTTCCCCAATTTTTTCTTTTCCATGTCCAGGTGTTCTGATTCTACTGAGAAGAATCATGGAAGAAAGTAAGAAACTCAGTAGTTGCTCTTTTCAAAATATTTTTACAATAGTATTATAATTATGTAAAGCGATAAGTCAAACATAAAATGTCAAATGTATATGTAGATACCAAATCGGTTTAGAAATTTCTAGTTAGTCCTGTGTAGTACGAGAGGTCAGTTCCAAGCATTTTTGTTTGACTTAAATTGAAAAGGAGAAAGATCTAACATTTCTTTTGGAATCTTATTATAAAAGCGTATATCGCTACCCAAGAACGCATTATATACTTTGTGTAACCGGAAAGCGGGTATTGTGATTTTATTTTTATTTCTACTATTAAAATTGTGCAAATCACTATTATTTACATCAATTCGATGCAATCAATTTCTTTAAACGGTTCTCTAAGAGATACTCGGGCTCCTAAAAAGTACATAGATCTTATTTTACGCTTTTTATTTAATATGCACACTTTTTATATTATTCTATTAGCATTGTACAAAATGTTTACACGTTTCAAGTGTGTTAAAAGTGTCTACAATATTTATCAAATGGGTGACGACATATCCGAACCCTTTGTGTTCAAAAACACACACTTCCAAAAATCGAGATTTGCAGCAAACTTATTGAACATGTTTATCTATTAGGTAATAATAATAATAATAATAGTAAGTAATTATTATAAACCCATATAGTTAATATTATAATAATTACTTACTAGAATAAATTATTATGGTATCTACGTATCCTTACCATTATCTAATTACAATATTCCTTGCGAGATCAGAATAATGTATTCGTGTCCATTCTGAGCACCCGGAAACTTATTTTATTCTTTGGAACATGTACTCTGTGGCGGCATTCAAACAGTGTCAAATATAGGTGGGAAAAGTGTATCATTTTTGCGATTGGAACATTTGCATCTCTATCACTGAAATGTTCCGAAACACTGATATGTTTCATTTGGATCATCGACTCAAAAGATATAAAATACAGAATGTTACGAATACGTTAAGTTGCGTCGCGGGCGTTTATTACTGAGTCAATGAAGTGTTATGTGGCAAAAATGCTGAATGATATAAGTGCTTAGGTTATTTATTGTGTATATAAAATGTATATAAAATCGATCCTCCTTCATACTTTATCCAGGCTTAGGACTGGCGGCTAGTTCTTAATTTATGGTCAGCTGGCGTATTTATAAATCGATTCTATTTACAGTGATTTGTTAATTATATTTAGTCTTTTTTTTGTTTTTTTTTTAAATTTATTTTTTATGGTTTTACTTGAAATTGTAATTTAAAAATAGCATTTTTGAAACTTTATCATCTTTTAGCGTTTGTCGACGCGTATTCAAAATATGGTCTGCTTTTGAAATAATTAAAAATTAAAAATTTTGTACAGCCGACTTCAATATAAGCGACTTCAATATAGGTTATTTAAGAATAACTCAATAACCATTGGTCTGACCTTGATCAAATTCATATGGGACCACACGAGAACTATCAGCTTTCATATAAAAAAAGAATCATCGAAGTCGGTTCGCTCAGTACAAAGTTATGAGGTAACACACATAAAAAAAAAAAAAAAAAAAAAAACATACACCCGAATTGAGTACCGTCTCCGTTTTGGAAGTCGGCAGAAAACGCGTTCGCATGGGACAGATGTTGCGGTAATGCAAAATCTCTTCTTTATATATTGCTGCAGAATAGGATAAATTCCTTTTCTGCTTTCCCACCAAATTAAGGGATCTTGATTTCTAGGTAGCATTTCATCATTCAAATATTTATCGAGCTCTCTTATTCCTGCTGCCATCTGATTTCGCGGTCTGAGATGCGGACTCAATTCAGCATCAAAATCGTCCCATAGCGATGCTGATATTGCAGCCACAGGTTGAGTTGCAGTTTCAGTCGTAGTTGCAGATGTCGACTCCGTGGTAAAACGATGGACCGTCTCAGTAGCTGTATTTGCTAGACATCGTCTTAAGCTTGTAACAGCTATATTAAATTTTTCTTGTTCTCTAAAGGCAAAACCTTTGAAGCGCGGGTCTAAAATTGTTGCTTCCGCGTACAGAGGATTGGATTCAATATTTTGGAATCTATCCGACAACTGCTGCTTTAGGGTGTCCAATAATAATATTATTTGCGCAGGAAATCCAGCGCCCTCATTAATATGCTTGTTCACGTGTTTAATCATAATTTTTGTCAACACAATTACTTTACTTAGAGTAACCTGTGTTTCTAAACTCATCTCCACTGTGACGTTGTAAAATATTTCCAATATTTTAATCGCGAGGTTAACGATTTTCCAGTCTTCCGGTGTTAATATTTCCAGATCCGATGTGCCGAGTATTGCCATAGTAGAAATAATAGCCTCTTTCAATGTAAGGAATCGACTTAACATGTCGTGTGTCGAGTTCCATCGTGTGACTACGTCTTGTTTTAATTTTAATTCTGGAAGACCCATTTGCTGTTGAATTTCTTTTAATTTTGCCAATGCTGACGAACTCCTTTTGAAATATTCCACAATAGACTTCATTTTTATGACAGTATTTTTAATTTATTTTAAACCCGATTGTACAACCAAATTTATAGAATGGGCAAAACATCCGATATGCTTCCAGCCACCCATCCTAATAGCAGCCGAGATATTGGCGGCGTTGTCACTCACTACAGCAACGACTTTGTTTTGAATCTTCCATTCGACAATTTTTGCTTGCAAAGATTGGCACAGATTTTCACTCGTGTGTCTGTCAGAGAATGAAAAACAGTCTAAAAGATATGACCTCATGATGTTAGTATTATCTAAATAATGGGCGGTGACAGAAACAAAACTGACATTATTTATCGACGTCCAGGAATCGGTAGTTAGACAGACAGCCCAGGTGGAGTCTATGTTAACCTGAACTTTTTCCAAACATTCCTGATACATTTTTGGCAAAAGACTATTCGATACAGTTTTTCTAGTCGGTAAACGGTAACCAGGAATAATCATGGCGAACAATTCTTTTATTTCTGGTTGCTCTACGAGCGAAAATGGGTGATAATTTTTGACAATTATTTTGATAATTTGTTTGTCGATCTCATTTATTTTTTTAACAGGCACGGGTTTTTGAATAAATTCTGCCATAGTGGATTGTTTTGGTGGTCCATGAGAAGTTAATGGTAGGGAGGTATGTGACGTTGCAGCTACTTCATTTTGAGATAGAGATGTAAATGATGACGTATCTGGTACTGGGTCTGGTATTGATATTGATGACTGCTGTTGAATTGTATTCTGTTGTCTGCTTAATTGTATTTGAATTGTAGGATGTTTCAGTTTCAAGTGCCTGCTTAAATTACCGATGGATTTATTGGGTATACTCAAAATTTGTGCACAATAACCACATTTTGCTTTGTTGTCCGTGAGCTCACTGAAATGGTTCCACAATGCACTTCTCTTTCTTGTTGGAGGCATTTTAATAATATATATATGTAAGAAAATAAATGTCTTAGTTAATGTATTAGGTTTAATACCTTTACCTTTAGAAAGTCAGCTACTACAAAGTACGAACACGTAGAATTTTTATATAAGTACACATATTATTCACTCATTCAATGAGAGTCCGAAACAAAAGTCACTAAAAACTAGCAAACTAAACCTATTTACACAAAATAACAATGTCTATTTACACAAAACAAAATTGTCCATTTGCACAAAACAACAATGTTTATTTATACAGAATTCTCTCGTGAAGTCTCATAACTCTAACTTTATGATGGAAAAGAAGAAAGTAAGTCACAATAATCACTACGCAAAGAAATCCTAAATAGAACTCACTACGTTTTCGTAAACAGGCGCGAACGAACATAAACAATTTGACAAGTGCCGCATCAACGTAAAATAACAACTTGTTAATGTGTGCATTAAAAAGTAATAATTTTACATGCATGAATAACGACAGCGAAAATCCATAAGAGTTAAGTGATACATTTCTCATTTGTCATCTCTTTCTGACTTGTGTAGATCGCCTCGCCTCGCAAGCGACGCGTCGCGTGAAATGAGCAAAGAGCAAAGTAATGTTTCACTGTTCCAGATCCAAATGATACATTTGAAACGTTGTTACTGAACCAATCTTTTGTATCACTTCAGTGATTCGGATCAGAGAGTCGTTTCCGTAAAGAGATACACACGCCTAGTGTCAAATGTAGTGCGTGCGGCGCGGCGGCGACAATTGAATGCGATATCAATAGAAGCCGCCGGCGCGTGTATCTTGACCTTGTACTTCCGAATAGCTGCAAAATTTCTTTGATAGGTCAGTATTCGACCTTTGATGATGCCGACAACAAGACGCCGCGCACTATCAAAGTGCCGATGGTCAAAACTAGGGATGCACTGTTTTTTCTTTTAATGGATATTTTCATCCGCTATGTATGTTTATGGTATTGTTCGTAATGCGCATAAGTCCAATTTTCCAAATTTTTTTAATATATTTTTTGCGTCTCATAGACTCCCTAAGCGTATACCCGAACTCCTATACTCCCTGAAACGACACTCATTCCTAACTGCAAGACGCAAGAGTCTCGCAGGCTTAGTCTTGTTCTTGCTCAAATCTTGCACGGTCAGTCTTGGTCTTGGTCTTGCTAAAATTAGGCGGTCTTGTTCTTGGTCTCGCAAAAATGCAAGAACAAGACCAAGACCGATTATGGCCAACACTAGCAAGTAGCGACTGAGGTAAAGTGTTTTGTTACATAGTGTCAGTTAATGAGGGCATCTACGACTTTTTCTGCCACCAGGGCGGTGCCACTTTACAGTGAGGTAAAATATTTGACAGATTTCATAGCGGGGATGATAATTTCTTAGGAAAATGTAATCTTTAAGGTTTCTTTCTGTATTATTAGTTATATTTTATATTAATTACATTAGAAATGAATAAACCGAACTATAAAATATAACTAAAAGCCAATTTAAAAAAAAAAGAGTTATAAAGTGCAAAAAATTAAAATCAAACCACTGACGCATTGTGTTGTGTAGTAATATAATATGCTAGATAATGATAAACTATTATTTAAAACTAATTTCTCAATTATCTAACATTGTGTAACAAAAAACTTTACCTCAGTCTAATAATATTCTAATAGTTCATCATTGTCTAGAGTATTATATTAATAAATAACACAATGCGTCAGGGGTTTGATTTTTAATTTTTTGCACATTATAACTCTTTTTTTTAAAGTCGTCTTTTAGTTATATTTACAGTTTGGTTTATTCATTTCTAATGTAATTAAAATAAAATATAACTAATAATATAGAAAGAAACCTTAAAGATTACATTTTCCTAAGAAATTATCGAGCCCGCTATGAAATCTGTCAAATATTTTACCTCACTCTAAAGTGGCGCCGCCCTGGTCGCAGAAAAAGTCGTGGATGCCCTCATTCTCAAAGTTAAAAATATTTACACAGAAAACAAAGATATTTAAGGATAATCATACGTCGGTTACTCTGGTTCTACTGCGGATATACTCATTTCTAAGTTTATCACGCAGAGAAACCCCGAGCATAGCCCTCTCCATAGCTCGCTAAGCGACCTTGAGCTTCCTCATACGGCCAGCAGTGAAGAACCATCTCTCAGATCCATAAATCATCACTGATTGTACACTGTTGTGTAGTTTCAAGTTTTGAGGTATACCTGACGGGAAGATGTGTCTTGATCTCCCGAACGCTGCCCTGTCGAGTTGTATCCGTTCATGGACCTCTCAGTCGAAGTTGGACTTACCTAGTCGGACTATTAGTCCAAGGTAAACATACTCCATTGATGTTAATACCGTATCCTTTCCAGTCCAGTAGCTTGACGTCTTTCAATGCAGCGGTGAAGAGTTTCAGGGATATAACGTCACCCTGTCTTACACATCTCTGCAGTTGGATAGATTTCGTACTCTGGTTCTGTACTCGGATAGCCATCGTAGCCCTACTGTACAAACACTGTATCACTTCTATATACCGACAGTCAACTTGGCACCGCGAAAGGGACTGTAGCACCGCCCAAATTTCGACGGAATTAAAGGTGTTCTCATAGTCCACATACGCAAGACTAGTGGCAGATTGTATACGTCGGTCTTCTGTACAATTTGCCGAAGGGTATGTATGTGGTCTATGGTGCTAAAGCCTTTACGGAAAACGGATAGTTCGAGAGGCTAGAAGTCGTCGAGTAAGTTTGTCGCCTTTCTTGAAGAACAAGACCACTGCACTTCTGCTCCACGCCTCCGGAGTAGTGCCACCATGGAGGACGGAATTAAACAACTTCTAAAGGCCTTCAAGTACCGGTTTTCCACCCACTTTCAGAAGATCCGTTGTAATTCCATCCTCGCCCGGGGCCTTGCCGTTTTAAGGTGCTGGATGACGCCCGGGATATCATCCGAATAGTGTCGGATAAGACTTGGCTCTTGGATCGTTACACACATTTGCGTGTGGCTCGACGATGACGTGTACAGCAGCCCATAGAACCTCTCAATCAATCAAAGTTGTTGAAGACTGCAGTTTCATTTCCCGTCTAACAGCAATGAGATTAAGAGTGTGATAGGAGGGCTTGTATTAGGTACTTCTAGGCACTGAAAACGATTTAGTAACTCGAGTTGAAAGTTTTCAGGGCTTTGGATTAGAGCATGAGGGGTAATTACTGTACCCTCCCCCTCTTTTCGGACCTCAGATAATTCTATATCCCAGCACAACTTGCCTGTCTCTTCTTCCAGCTCCAGGATTTTCTTATCAGTCTTCAGGGTAGGTACAGGTCAAGTCGTCTTAGGCGACAACAGAACCTCCACCGGAGATCCTTAGCATCCCTGCTCCGCCGTTACCATGGTCGCCACCGTAGCCAGGATTAGCGGTGCCGACGGGCACTGGAGCCGTTTCTTTGCGTCGTTGCTCGGACGAGCGGTCGGACTGGACGAGCGGTTGGATCGGTCGAGCGACTGATCCGACTCAGTATCAGAGTTATCGCTGTCAGCTGCCACACAGCGATACTGTATTATTGTATCTATATTTGTGTGAAATTGTTAGCTTATTGTTTTAATTGTGTGTGAGTTTCGTAGTGACAGACGATTATTTTTGTGTTGCACAGATTTCCTCTCGCAAAAAAACGCTATGTGTACTCCCCACCAGTCCGCCGGTGGACCGTGTTGCTCTATGTGAAAACCTTTTCCACAAAAGCAAATAAGTACGGCAATGGTATAATTGTATCATTCCGTATAACCGTCACTACTGGGAAACGATTCTAATAATTTGTTATTTTTCCATTCTGGCTAAGATTGAAAATGATGCAGCGTGCAGCGTTTTTAATCAAAATTTTGCATAGAGTATACATTGACGATTACCTCATCTGTACAGCTTCGCACTTTCGCACCTTACTAAGCCACGACAGTGTGGTTTGGCCCTTTACCACGTGGTCAAAGTCTAGTACAACATAACCTAACATTGGAGAATTGTCTCGTCACACTCGCACCAGCGAGCTGATGTAAAGAATATACAAACAATGACACAACTGTATACGGTTGCAGGCATTTATTAATTACAATTTGTAAAATATATAAAGGTTACAAATATTTAAAAAGATAATTATTTGTTTCACTACAAAGATACAGACGGCTTCCATTGTTTTAAAATAGTTGTTGCAATTTGAAATGTCCAAAATTGTAGGTACTCAATTATTATAAATGAATTTGAACTTAATCACATTCATTATTTAAATAGTTTTCGTGTCTTATAAATGTAGTGATTTATATATTATTTGGTCTTTTAAATAGACCACCATGTTTTATACGTCCAAATAATTTTGCAAGTATAAAAAATATTACGTATTTTTAAAAGTAAACCAATCACATAACCAAGGACAAGGACAAGGAGAGAGAGAATTTAAATAGAGTAGTTTGTGATCTTCGATACTGGACTGTAAAAGGATGCTGGTTGAGAGAAAGGGCGTTCGTTAAATAAATTGCACGCCTACCTTGTCACTGCCGCCCTCGCAGATCTTCCACGCTCCGGAGGCAGGTTTCACCAAAGTACAGACGATTTAACGCTTCTTCCTCTCTTTTGCGGACACAAAACTTCACTAATCACTAATTTAATTATGTCCTATAAAGTATTAATATGCGGCGCGGTTGCTTCTCCTTCAATTAACTGATTTGCATGACAGTTCTCAGTATCTTACATACTAGGCGTGCAGGTGAGGGGATACGAACGCCCGAAATATCGGAACTTAAAAGAGGGTAAATTTAGAAGAAATGCTTTATATAAAATAAACTAGATGGCGCCAACAACCTGTTACCATTTCATCAACCATTGTTAACAATTTCAAATGTGTTGTATTTAAAAAAAGATAACAAAATATGTTTAATAATGTAGTGTGTAGTTTATAATTAAATATATAAAAATATTTTACTAAACTATACTAAGGATTTCACATTTTTGCGTAACTAATATTGCACCTTCATAATTTCAACGCCGCTCGTGCATTAAGATCGAATTTACTTAAGTAAATACAAGTCGCTTTGCTTAAAATATTACTCCCAGCATAACACAATGTTTTGCAGAACAAATAAGACAGAAATACAATAAGAACAAACGAAACAAGTAACAAGAAATATTCTACAAAAAAAGTAAACAATCGTTAAATTACTTTTACTAAGTTGCTATCTGTACAAACGCAACAGACGATCACTGGATAATCATGTATTGGTCGGGAGGGTGTAATCAAAACCAACACTTTCACTATAACGTCTTAATCAATTGTAACAATTTTTAAGTTTTCAATTCAAACATTTCTATAGGAATTAAATTCTATAGAAAATATTGTAATGAACTTATAGTTTTATAGTACTACTAGTAATGATAATAATCATTGAATAGGTATTTTTAAATACTAAACATTTAACTTAAAAAGGAAAATCGACAGTGCAGTGACGGTGCAAGAATATCCACTAACCCATAATTATCGTCTCATGGGTGTCAGAAGAGAAGAGTAAGAGGCGACAGAAGGAAACAAACCAGGAGATGGGCTGCAGCGTCTTCCTTATAACATCTTAAAATAAAAAAGCTGCGGTTGCCAACCCGCCTGCCAAGCGTGGCAATTATGGCAAATATCTCTCCTATGGAGCAATCTATGGGGGAGGCTTATGTTCTGCAGTGGACTTGTGATAGGCAGTAACGGTAACGGAAAAACGTCAAAATCTTAAGACAAAAAAAAAGCAAATTTAAATAAGATAATAACATTAATCAATTTATTAATATATACAATAGAAATAATTGTTTCTATTTCCTTCACGTGTTTTTATCTATTCACTGCAAATTTCACCGAAATTTCTAACAAAACGTTACATATAAGAATATATAGGGTTTTAAAACTTCCGTTATAAGTGGATTAAGAAATATACTAAAGATTTTGTTATGTAAAATAAATTTATAAAACAATAATATTCAAATGTGCCAACAGGGCAACAAAAAATATGTTGTAAGTATTACAACCAAAATTAGAACAATAATTACATTACATATTTTATAAAAATGCTGGTTCATATTATTATTCAGCTTGATATAAAAGTTACAGGCTATATAAGTGCCACTGCTGGGCACAGGCCTCCCCTCATTTCTGAGAGGGTTTTAGGGCTAGGAAATGTCCGTCGCGCTACCCCAATGCGTGTTGGCGAACTTCACATGTCTTCGAATATTTTCAATTTCTCAGACATGCATAGGTTTCCTCACGATGTTTTCCTTCACCGCCGAGCAGTGGTAAATAGTACCTAAAAATTGCAATTAATAATGGTGCCGGCGGAGACATATGAAGTTTCAATTACAATCCCAATTATTACATTTATTATTTTATAAATGATTCCTATTAAAGTTATCGCCTTACGACGTTTCACAGCCTGTTGTTATTATTTTACTTATTAGTTTACATATAATTGTTTAATATGGCAACACCAAATACAACATACAGAATTCTAGATAAAAGGCTAAACAGCGTAAAGTATAGCGTTTATAAAGTGCAGTTCCTGTAGTTGCTGTTGCAAGGGAATGTTAAAGATGAGATATAAATAGCACATTATCGCTTTTCAATTTCATCTACATATTAAGGAATTTTTCCATAGATTTTATCACTTTTAATTTACTTATTTTTATATTCCCGACTCAATGATTAATAAAATTAAACTCAAACCAACCACGCCACTTCAAGATTTCAAGATACTGTAACTTCATTATGTGCGTATCAGACGAAAAATTCATAATTGGGGGCTGAATGAAGTCCGAATTAACTAAGACATCGGGATATTGAACAGTTATGTCCCTCCCGTGACTATGGGTACAATAAAGCACTTGAAACGTCGGGAATGTATTATAAAAACAGGTAAATTAAACTCGACAAAATCCGTAAAAATTAGTTTCATTCAATGTCAGATATTTACCCCACATACATTAAAAAATATTACATTTATTATACACCAAAGCTTAGTTACAAAAACACACTACATTCACAATCATAACACCACTCTTCATGTTTATGTTCACAAATTCACACACGCACTGTAGATACAGACATTAGAAAGTCAGGGAAGTGTCAACCAAGAATTTATCATGGGTACATATTTTAACTTTATTGTTTTTCGCGTTATACAACGTCTATTGGGCCATTAATATTCAATATTAATGTAATATTGTTAGCTGGCGCTACCCCCAAGTGGGGTCGTATTTAGTCCATGGGAAGTCGGGGGCGAGGTACACTCGCCGGCCGCGGACGTAACACGTCACTATACCCCGATAAGCAGTGCGTGGTATCCCGCTCTGTGAAATACAATAATTTATTTAATGAAGTGAAAACTGATTTAGAATAGTGATTTGAAACGCGATGAAACAAAAAAAACGACACTAAAAAGAGATAAACATATCACACATATCTATAGGAACTAGCCTGCAGTGTAGAGCGCGAACTCAAAAGGATGTGGGTTCGATTATCTTTTCTAATATTAAATATTTTTTGTTTTATTTAACAAAATTATTAAATAAATAAAATTAAATATATTGAATAAAATTATCTTACTATACCAATGCACGATTTCATAACTTCAGGCCATCTAGCGTATATTACCTTGAGAGTCAATCAATTTTTGTTAAATAAAATGACTTTATCTGTAGAATAAAGTAGACAGTGCTATTACAAGGCAATTTTGCTCGAAAGAAAATATTCTTTTGATTTATTACACTGGAATTAAGTCTAAAAATAAGGACTGTAACATTTAATTGCTATAAAATTAAGTTTTTATCTTATATTTTTTACACGTGGTAGAGCCATGCTGCAGCTATATTAATAGTATAGTTGTAACACGAATGGGTCGGCTCGGCCGGGGAAGGACCACGCTCTCACAGAATACCAGCGTAAAATAGCAACTTAATGCTGCTGTGTTTCGTATGGTGAGTGTAGAGAACCGGAGACCCATTTTACTGGAAAAGAGGCGTTCCATCTTAGTCTTCACGGGTGACGACGCATCTGCATTTTGATTCGCTAACGAAAATAGATGTAGATGTCTATGGGTCACAGCAACCACTTACCATCAGGTGGACTGCGTGCTCGTTTATCACCCTTATTCTATATAAAAAATATTTTATGCCGCACTTTGAAAATTTCATATTTCATTTCATTTCTATTTGTGAACTGCACACATGTTATTATGTACCTATTATATATTTAGTTACATAACTGATGGGAGAAGCCCAAGGTCGTGATAGGAATAATACACTTGGGTGCAACACGAGATATTAACTACACAAAATACGATCAATATCGACAACAACAATTATCAGCTTCTATGTTTTTCACAGCTAGACATGGGCCTTTCGTACAGGTTTCATTATGAGACTTTTGTATACATACCTGTAATATGCGAAGTACCGCCACTCACTACGGTGTGTAGTGATGGGATGAGAGATCCACCACCTCATCTCATCCCTAGTTTGGTAACTAATGAAAATGCTTGAAATTATCGCGTATTTATCCAAGCAACATAAAATATCCTTGCCGCCAATAAGCAACATCAAAGGTGGTGTTTATCACAAGTCCTCTCCACAAATGGAGAATGTAAATCTTACCATCTCCATGTCCAGTAACGGTCTATTTTTGGGATGATGATGATATACAAGGTGAATATAAGATGGTCACGCAGTCTCTTTAAAGTCCTTAATCGACTCTTACTACAACATTGGGACGAGATCGAGCGATGGATTATTTACGAATCTATCACACCGAATTTCACCGTGCCAGCTACCCGCCCGCCGGATCGCATCCGCGCGATACACAGCTGTCACACGGTTTTGTTTTCAATTGTCGGTCTAGCAGTAGGTATACATAGAAGTTTTTGCTTAGAACAAATAATTTGGATTTATAAAAATGTTACGGCTGTGATTGGAAAATCCACAACTAGGCCACGCGTGGCGTTGAATCACCCAATCGTCAGAAAGCTCAAAGTTAACTCAACACTTACTCTGAAGTCGTCCATGAGGCCAAGTTTCTTGGCCGCCTTCTGGTAGGTCTTGGCGTTAGAGTAGGGCACTCTGACCGCCGTGTCTCCAGCACTGGATATCACTTCGTCAGCGGACATCTCCGGGAGCGAATACACAGTCGACGTAAACGCCTCGTCGTACACGTCCTACCACGAAATTATTTATTGTCCAGCATATATCAACGATATACAATATGTAACAAGCACTCCGTTTGTACTTTCAGTGACGTTTAGATGTACAAATGTATAACAATTTTCTTACTCAATAGACGGAAGCACTGACCGTGTGAGGTGTGACAGATGTAAACAAACCAGGAAACTAGGCGGCAGCGTCTTCTATATACAACAACAACAATAACAACTAAAAAATAATAAACTACCGTTGTCAACCGCCTGTCAAGCGTGGCAACTGTGGCAAATATGAACCCTATGACACAGTCTTTGGGGAGGATTTGCCTTAATCTTCACGCTAATCGTCGTATCGTGTCGTAGTGGTGGTTTACCGTGCAGCGGCGGCGTAAGAATATCCACTACCCGATATCATCCCGTGAGTGTCGA
The DNA here is from genome assembly GCA_033319125.1 of Parnassius glacialis. NCBI lineage: Eukaryota > Metazoa > Arthropoda > Insecta > Lepidoptera > Papilionidae > Parnassius > Parnassius glacialis. Next base: position 21,603,474 of record JAVANC010000002.1, read on the forward strand.
AAGATGCGACAGAGCGCAACAAATCAGGATATGGGCAGCAGCGTCTTCCTAATAACGACTAAAATAAAAACCGCATTTGCCAACCCGAAGCCCAAGCGTGATAACTATAACAAATATCCCCCCTATGGGGCAATCTATGGGGGTGACCTATGTTCAGCAGTGAACTTTAATAGGCTTTAACTATTACGCTAAGTATGCGGATTGATGATCGTTGACGCTCTGCCCGTAGCCGGTCTTGATGATATATGGCGTAACAGAGATCATATACTGTCATCGGAAGCTACAAGATTTTTCTGAAATTTACCAAAGTCGGCTCATACGACACCCAAGGGACAAAGCGGGAAGATTGCTTCTCTTCAGCCGCACAAGGATTGTTAATAAGGTTAAAATATAAACATTCAAGTGGTAAAATAAAAAAATTGTACAACCGACTTCAATATAAATAAAATGAGAACATCATCAATGTAGTCGAAGTCAATTAAATAAGCATTATTAAGGATAACTGAAAAAATACTCGTCACATGAGAAGCACCAGCTTTCAAATAAAAAACGAATCATCAAAATCGGTTCACCTAAGAAAAAGTTTTGAGGTAACATAAAAAAATTCGCGTTGCGTTACCATCCATACCATCTGGATGATTGGCGGTCCACCACTGTGCGATTTAAAAGAAGTTTTCTCCCTCGCACATTCTTGAGGAATCAATTACCACCAGCGAATTTTCCGGACCGATACGACTTAGGAACCTTCAAGAAAAGAGCTTACACCTTTCTAAAAGGCCGGCAACGCATCTGCAATTCCCCTGGTGTTGCGGTTATTCATGGGCGGCGTAGTCACTTACCATCAGGTGAGTCGCATGCTGGTTTGCCCCCAATTCTATAAAAAAATACAGTCGAAATGAGAACCTCCTCTTTTTTTGAAGTTGTTTGAAAATAAGCATTATATTTACATTGTTCATAGATTTTTTTTTTCAATTTGATGTTTTTGATAGACATAACAGGTTCACATGCTATAATATTCTAAAAATATTATTATATAATTAGACAGATAGATAGATATATTCTAATTTAGAAGACTTACCTTGAGCAAATATGTGAGGTTTAGTTTAGTAAACTCCACAAAGTCCGCATTAAGGTGCATGTAGCGTAGGTGCATATCAAAGAACAAGCCTTTGCTCACGCCAATCTGTACAATAAGAAATAAACCAATCAAAGCAGTATATTAGTTAATATTTTTTTACATCTTAAATCATAAATTTCTGTAAAGCATCAAAGGAGGTAGTTCGATATTATATAGATATTAGGAAACATTAAAATTTTATGAAATAAAAACAGACCAAAATAAGAAGTTGCCGAAACTTTTAAACGGAGTTCACCACTAACATTATCTATCTTATACTTATATATATATAGGTCATTTTTAATTTACTAAAGACCTGGGAATATTTTGGTTGCATCATTACAAACAATTTTAGCGAGATCACTCGTTACAGAAGATACATTTACGAAAAAAACTACTTTTAAGTTTTTGTTGTCATGTCTGACTTCTTTTAAGCCTGTATTTTGTAGTACCCAAACAATTTCAGAATAAGTCGTCAAAGAAAATGCCTTTTTTATTTTACAATTGATATCAGTATCGCATATTGTGTTGAAATCTTTAATCATAATTAAATAAGCAAATAACATTAAAAAAAATCACAAATATTAAAATGTATAATATGTAATTATAAATTATGAAGTGCCGTGTAGTGGCGGTTAAGAATATCCACTACCCCATTTCTTCCCGTGGGTGTGGTAAGAGGCGATAGTGGGAAACAGGCAGGAGATGGGCAGCGGCGTCTTCCTGATAACAACAAAATTAGAATAAAAAAACCGCCAAGCGTGGCAACTATGGCAAATACCCCCCCCCCCCCCCCCCCCATGATGAGAGTAACAAAAAGACGGCCCCCAGTCTCCGGCGGCCCCGGTATTCCTGGCTACGGTGGGAACCATGGTAACGGCGGGGCAGGGGGTGCTAAGAATCTCCGGTGGTGGTTCGGTTGCCACCTAAGACGACTCGACCTGGAAACATACAACGCACGCATCCTGAGGACTGACGAGAAGATCGTGGAGCTGGAAGAAGAGATAGACAAGTTACGCTGGCATATTATAGGATTATCCGAGGTCCGAAGAGAGGGGGAGGACACGGTAATCCTCGAATCCGGCAACTTGCTCTATCACCGGGAGGGCGACCATTTGTCCCAAGGAGGTGTCGGATTTATCGTCCACAAGTCTCTCATTAACAACGTTGTGAAGATTGAGTGTGTCGACGATAATTGCTATACTCAATCTGAGGTACCTTATACTCAGAATCACCAAACGGTATTCGCTGAAGGTCATACAGGTTTACGCACCAACCTCGGCACCAGTGCCGGCCCGAGGCAAGTTTTAGGATGGAGCGAGATCCAATTTTGGCGCCCCCCTTGCTTGCCCCTAATATATACCAGTTGTACGTGCACATGCAAGCATGCAACTGGGAAGATCTCGACAAAATCTTAAGTCTATGTCTAATTTGTTGATTGAAAACAGCCATCCTCGTGGTATTTTAGGCACTGCACTCCTTACGGTATCTATAGGAACCGTTGATGTAGAATGAAAAAACAAAATTAAAAAGGAATATTACATTTATACATTTATTTAAATAAATCATAACAACAATTAACAATATAACAAAATTAAGTCAACATTCATTAATGAGATCAATAAGCATAATCAACTTTGGAACTGGTACTTATACGTTATACTTATACGTTTACTAATTAATGTAACAGTAATTGATAGGATCAGGCGTTACTTTGCGGAAATACATTATAATAGGGTTGTTATAAACTAATTTGTTTAATTCCGCGTAAAGAAAGAAAATGATGTGTCCTGTCCAGTTTTAAGGGGACCTCCCACCCTCCCTCAATCGCGCGCACTATACCCGTCGCCGTTAATCCCAGCACTACCACTCCCAGCACTACCACTCCCAGCATTAGCACACTAGGCACGACACACCACTCTCGAAAATACGACACGTGTTTCGCCTCTACACGAGGCATCCTCAGGTGAAGTAGACTCTGCGGAGGCTGGTCGCTAAGTTAGCGTAGTTAGCATAGTAGCCTATAGTGCTCTGGAGTAAGCAACGGTTATAACGCGTATTTTCCGGTACTCCAACTCCTTAGGTTAGGTTAATCCTGAACGAATAGAAGCCAGATTTAGTGCACCCGATCCCTAAAAAGTTGACCGATCAGACCCGTCCAACTACAGGCTTATCGCCATCGCCTCCTTCTTCTCCAAAGTAACTGAATCCATTATAAACTGCTAGCCGCTAATGCGGTCAATAATCAGGTGGTTCTAGTTCTTATCTTCTAATTTACTTGACTCTACACTGTTTCTGCATATCAATTATATGTTGCTGTTATTTGTTGTAACACTGGTGATGAATTTTGCACCGGCCGTGCTAATATTTTTCGGGACACGTCATCTACTATCGGAACAAACTTGTGGCTGAATTCCAGTCTTTATAAACAAAATCTCGGATTGGGGACGACTCTAGTCCAGTTTAAACTTCAGAAGCCACAGGTTTGCTAAGTTACCACTAAAAAGAACCCCTTTGTCGTATCTCCTCAACTTCTCAATCTCAGCCGGCATCGGAATCATCGGCATCGACATATCTAATGACGTACAGTTTGCGGTCACTTGGTAGGGAAGGCTAAATAGGCCTCTAAAAAGCTTGACGTGCTCAGCAGCGCGGGACAGTATATTCTGCCGGCAACCGTTTGCAACTTTACAAGGCGCAAGTTTAGTCTCACAGGGAGTACTGTTTTCATTTCTGGACCGGGGCAACCCAGTGCCAGCTACTTCCTGTTGACCGCATCCAGCAGAGTGGCTCGAATCGTTGACCACCGAGTTCTTTCTGATCAGCTCAATGCACTGGCGCTGCGAAAAAATGTTGCATACAATTGCATTTTCTACGGGGAGTACTTAGATAAATTGTCTTGATTTATTCCAGCTGCTAAATACCACGTACCAACCACACCATCTGGATGCTTGGCGATTCACCATAACTGTGCAAATTACTAGAAGTTTTCTTCCTCGCAAGACTGTGGGATCATTTACCACTGGCGATGTTTTCCAGACCGATACGACTTAGAGACCTTCAAGCAACGAGCGTACTCCTTTTAAAAAGACCAGCAACGCACCTGCAATTTCCCTGGTGTTGCAGTTATTTATGGGCGATGGTCGACACTTACTTTTAGGAAAATTTTATTAAATGTGGGTGAAACCACGGGGTGGAAAGCTAGTAAAATATAAAGATCTCGTAAATATATTCTAGCTGGGCAGGCACAGAGAAAACAGGCCATATTCTTAGTTAGCCTAGGGCTGTCAGAACTCCAAATCAGGCACTGCAAACAGGATGAACATTACTGCAGATGTATACTGTGAATAACTGAACATAATGATGGTGAAGCTCATACGTCTCCAACCAGCTCGCAACGCGTGATTTCATACTGCACAACAGACGGTCTCGAAGTTACAAGAGCGGGGTTGGAAGCTTCCGTCATCCGCCGTACTCACCAGACCTTGCGCCTACAGACTTCTACTTTTTCCAGAAATTAAATAACTTTTTGGCGGGAATAAAATTCAATACCCGAGAGGCAGTACAAAATACCTTTGAAGAATTTGTTGCCTCCCCCGTCCAGCTGATTTTTTCAAGATGGGCATCAATAAACTGCTACTGCATTAGCAAAGATGCATCCATCTTTATATATAAAAAGTACGTGTCACGTTGTTTGTCCGCGATGGACTCCTAAACTACTGAACAGATTTCAATGAAATTTTTCACACTGTGTGCAGTTTGGTCCAACTTAAAAGATAGGATAGCTTACATCTCAATTTATAGTCGCCATACAATATTATTTTATTGAAAATTATTTGCCTATTATTTGACAGGCACAATTTTTTGTTAGCTCTAAACGATTCTGTCAGATGACGATGTCTGTCGATTGGATTGAGTAAATATTCAATAGATGGCGCTATGTTAAAAATACAAACGTTTAATATAAGCTACAATTTAGTAGTATAACCACCACGTGTTGCTGTAAGTATTCAACAGATAGAACCGATTTCAAAAAAAATTTGCAGACTGTGTGCAGTTTGGTCCAACTTGAGAGATAGGATAGTTTTTATCCCGATAAGTGACCCTCAATTTTTTTATTGCTAATTTCAGCTTTTTTTGGGAAAGCAAATGGTCGTTTGGAAAGGGCAGAACAACGTCTGCCTGGTTAGCTAGTTGTATTATATATTTGCATATTGTATTATTGGTGATAACTTTGATTAATAGAAATAAAAAATATAGAAAAATACTTACGTTAACTTATTTCATAAAAAACGGCAATTTCATAGGTAAAGATCTAATATTAGGTAACCAATTATTTAATACTAAGAGCTGAGCTAAGGGCTGACTGCTTTCGGGTGACCTTTATTGATATGTAAAAACTTTTTCAAATACATCATTTCTCTTGAAAGCTCCAATCCCGAAATATCGCGATTAAGATCATGCGTTCATTTTTCCTCCAACTTTGAGCATACTTTCTTAAAATTTTGATCGGTCTTATTCAAAACATAGAGAAAACTCTATACTATTCTATAAACGCAAAGTCTCATTAATTGTAAAAAGTCGTGTAAAGCATGTCTCTATTTTTTATGGCGGTGTCTAACATACGATAGAAAACATTTGTTCTGAATAACATTTCTGGATCCGGAATATATTTATATTTTTTTCTTTATATATACCTATAGAGTCATATATATCTGAATTTGGGATTTTTCAAACCTTTAAGAATTCATAACTCCAAAAATGTTAAGTATATCGTAAAAAGTCACGGTACTTTTTTATTTGCATTTTATCAAAGAATAGAAAAAAAAAATAGACCAATTTAAAAATAACAATTCGTTGCAATTGAAAAAAAAATCGGTTTAAACAATATGGCACTGCGTAGCCCCATGGCAACATGCATTTATATCATCAGCAGGACAACAAAGGAAGAGAATCGCATAAAAAATTGAGGTGGAATAGTTTTTGTAGTCATGCGCCGATTCCTCCTGGGCTATAAGAACATTTTTTTCTTTTTTCGTTCGCGGATTCTTTCAAAGTCCGAGTTTATTTCAGCTTTTTGAGCTGTATCTTTAGCTGCAATGAGAGCCTTTGTTAATCCTTCGTCTCTAGGTATATTCTTTTTTGTGCATCAGTTTTGTAGCATTTGATAAATCTATGCGCTCTGCTTGCATGCATGTGCTGACAAGATTAACTTGGATTAAAACGTCGTACCAAATGACTAAAGAGATCAAAAACTCGAACTTCTTAAAATTGGCTTCAAGTGATTTAGCTTCTAAACTTGCCGTGGGATCAGTTGTGACGATACTCTTCTTTCAAGGCACTATTTACTTCGGCGTACTGATGCGACTACGATCGCATCTTGTTCGACACACCTTCTTTAAAGTTAAGTTCTTCATATGTTTTGAAATAACTTCCCATCTTTTTGTTGAGTTTGTAAAAAATACAAAAAGCGCTGAAGAATGCCGCGCTCGTCTCAACAAATAAGACCATACGCATATATACTGACTAGCCACACGTTCGAAACCAAAATATTGAAAAGCGATGAAATTTCAATCAATGCACTCAGGCACTTGAGCAAAGAAACGGAACAGAGACTAAGCTTCTAAGGAGCGTGCAAAATTGTTACCTAAATAAGCTAAAAGATTGTATTTTTCTAAAATGTAGGTAGCTATTCTATTATAAAAAATTTGACTAAGGCGCCTCCTGGGACTTGGCGCCTGGAGCGGCCGCTCCGTTCGCCCTATGGTAGGGCCGGCCCTGCTCGGCACATCCCGATGAGGAGGTGGAGGAAATGTATGGGGATATCTCTAGAGTCATGCGTTCCTCCAAAACCCACTATACGGTGTTAATGGGAGACTTCAATGCAAAACTGGGCACAAGAGAGAACGGTGAGCTGAAAGTAGGGAAATTTGGAATAGGGCAACGGAACCCAGCCGGGAACGGCCAGCAGCTGGCCGACTTCAAGGAGAAAGAGGGACTCTTTATGATGAACTTTTTCTTCCAGAAGCGGCCCCACAGGAAGTGGACCTAGTCGAGCCCCGACGGTTTGACAAAAAATGAGATTGATTTCATTTTGACGACCAGACGACAACTGTTCAATGATGTATCCGTGATCGCGAGAGTGAAAATCACCGTATGGTTAGAGGCACACTCAACCTAAACGTTAAGTTGGAAAGATCTCGTCTAATGAAGTCAACGCTCCGTCCTCCTCGTGCTCTATTCCAAAGTCCCGAAACCTTTCAGCTCGAGTTACAAAACCGTTTTCAGTGCCTAGAAGACTGCAATGAAGTAGACGATACGAATGACAAGGTCGTGGAAACTGTCCGTGTGTTCGGAACTAAGTTCTGACCCGCCGCAGAGGAACACAAAAACTTTCCGATCACACTCTTAATCTCATGGCTGTTAGACGGGAGATGAAGCTACACTCTTCAACAGATTTGACAGCATACAGGCAACTGAACAGACAGATCTCCAAATGCATGCGGCGGGACTTACGCAACTTCAATATAGCTTGTATTGAAGAAGCGATCGAGCGGAACCAAAGTCTTTGCCAGAGATCTGTATGTGAGAAAGAGCCAACTGTCAAAGCTGAAGACCGAGTGTGGCAGCATCATTTCTGGGACACCTGAGATTTTGAGTGAGATTGAGAGGTTTTATGGGCAGCTACACATCATCGTTGGAGCCACACGCAAGTGTGAGTAACGATCCAAGAGCGAGTCTTATCCGACACTATTCCGAAGATATCCCGAACGTCAGTCTGAGCTAGATTAGAATGGCTCTCCAGCACCTTAAAAACGGCAGGGCCCTAGGTGAGAATGAAATTACAGCGGAGTTTTTGAAAGCGGGTGGAAAACCGGTACTTGAAGTCCTTCAGAAGCTCTTTAATTCCGTCCTCCATGGTGGCACCACTCTGGAGGCGTGGAGCAGAAGTGCGGTGGTCTTGTACTTCAAGAAAGGCGAAAACGATCTCTTAAAGAACTATAGACCGATTTCCCTACTGAGCCGCGTCTACGTGCTGTTTTCGAGAGTCATTACGAATCGTCTCGCACGCAGACTTGACGACTTCCAGCCTCCCGAACGAGCCGGTTTCCGAAAAGGCTTTAGTACCATAGACCACATACACACCCTTCGGCAAATTGTACAGAAGACAGAAGAATATAATCTGCCACTTTGCCTTGCGTATGTGGACTATGAGAAAGCCTTTGATTCCGTCGAAACTTGGGCGGTACTGTAGTCCCTTCAGCGGTGCCAAGTTGACTGTCGGTATATCGAGGTGCTGAAATGTTTGTACAGTAGGGTTACGATGGCTATCCGAGTACAGAATCAGAGTACGAAACCTATCCAACTACAGAGAGGTGTAAGACAGGGTGACTTTATATCCCCGAAACTCTTCACCGCTGCATTGGAAGACGTTTTCAAACTACTGGACTGGAAAGGATACGGTATTAACATCAATGGCGAGTACATCACTCACCTTCGATTTGCCGACGATATAGTTCTTATGGCAGAATCGCTGGAGGAACTAAGCACTATGCTCAATGACCTCAATAGTGTCTCCCAACGGATAGGTCTTAAGATGAACATGGACAAAACAAAAATCATGTTTAACGTCCATGTCACACCTATGCCAGTAATTGTTGAGAGCAATAATCTCGAAGTTGTGACGAGTATGTTTACCTGGGACAAATAGTCCGACTAGGTAAGTCCAACTTCGACCGAGAGGTCAATCGACGGATTCAACTCGGCTGGGCAGCGTTCGGGAAACTACGACACATCTTTTCGTTAGACATACCTCAAAACCTGAAAACGAAATCGTACAACCACTGCATGTTGCCAGAGATGACTTACGGATCTGAGACGTGGTCCTTCACTGCTGGCCTTATGACAAAGCTCAAGGTCGCTCAGCGAGCTATGGCGAGGGCTATGCTTGAGGTTTCTCTGCGTGATAAACTTAGAAATGAGGATATCCGCAGTAGAACCAGAGTAACCGATATAGCCCGACGGATTAGTAAGCTGAAGTGGCGGTGGGCCGGCCATATAGCTCGAAGAACCGACAACCGATGGAGAAGAAAGGTTCTTAAGTGGCAGACTCGTACCGGTAGGTAAAGTGTAGGGCGACCCCCCACTAGATAGAGTGACGACCTGGTAAGTCATGCAGGAAGTCGATGGATGCAGATGGCTCAGGACCGTGCTTTGTGGCATTCCTTGCGGGAGGCCTATGTTCAGCAGTGGACTTATGAAAGGTTGTAATGATGATGATGATGATGATGAAATTATGACCTCTTCGACGCGCCGCCGGGCCGGTCGACACCCGCGCTGAGCTGATTGCGTCGCGAGTCGCGAGTGCCTACTAAACCATTCACCACTGTGCCTATTGCACCAGGGCGCCACTTTAAATGAATTCACATTCACATTAACTTTTCATATATTTCTTTATTTTGCATAAACAGTTTGATGAACTATTTGATTCTTTTATTAATTTGTTTACGAATTAATACATTTAGGGAGTTTGTTACGAACACTGCTGCTAGCAACGCTGCCTTCATCCAAGAGGCAATGTCACCTCTGGCGGGTAGCAACGCCTCAACCACATGAGTAAATAAACGGAACCTTAACGTCAAATGTGGCGACCCAAGGCCACGCCAAAGGTATACGACGTCGACACAGGTGTCAGCACGTGCAAATTAGATGTTGAGTATTATTAACTATTTTTTTTATTTAATGCAAGTTGTATTTAAAAAATGGATCGAATCCTAGTACGCGCACCGAAAGTGAAGCAAGTCAAACTAACGCGAAACCGCGTAAGTTCACTCAGCGACCCGTCAGTGCGCAACGTCTCATCTTATGGAAAAGAGCTCGCGATAAATTGTAAAAATTACTTAAAATATTGTCACAGCCACAGAAATCGTAATAATAGTGTCTTATTATTACGATTTCTGTGGTCACAGCAGTGATGATAACCATAAAAAAGTGATGGTATTACAGTTCAGAGATAATGTTTAATGTATTGCTGTTTAATATATCGAAATGCAATGTGATGTCTTTCACACGCTCGAGGACCCTGATACATTTCAACTACCTCATGGAAGGGGATGTCATCAATCGCGTTGTCTGTATACGTGATCTTGGCGTCTTATTTACCGAGGACGTGACGTTTCGTACTCATATTGTACAGATGTGTAAAAAGGCCTTTAAAAACCTGGGCTTCATAATGCGTGAAACGCATGACTTCCTCAACACTGCCGCCGTGAAGTCATTATATTATGCTTTAGTAAGAAGCAATCTAGAAACCAGTGCTATCATCTGGAGTCCTTATGAAACCAAGTATAACCTCATGCTGGAGAAAATACAGAATAAGTTTACGCGGTACCTCTATTTAAAGCAATACGGGGTGTATCCTTTTTATCCTCTTATGTATCCAACCCTCTTTGTAATAGGAATGGTTGGATATTATAAGTTGGAGGTTAGACGGAACTTTGCGCTATATATATAGACCGTATATACTTTCATACGCATTTAGTAAAAAGCTGTTATTTTGACATTACAAACAGACATTTCAATTTTATTTATTTGTATAGATCTTTAATATCTATAATTTATTTTAAACGTTAAATCGCAACGCTCTGTGTAAAACTCAAACATTTAAATGGAGATACCTACTTATCTAAGTAATATCATAATATTAACAATTGGTGCCTGGTTTCTCGTCGAGATGCAGTTCTCTCTGACTGATACATCTTATTTATTTGACCCAGATTACAAACTGGAACACTCCTTTCTGTCTTGTGACGGAGTTTTTGTGTATGTCAGAGAGGATGTCTGTTCTCGACGCCTCGGCAGTCTTGAAGGTTCAGTCCTGTCCATCCTTTGGCTACGCATAAACAGCGACGACCACCCCCCGTCTATGGGTGCCTTAATAGACCCCACAGTGGTAACAGATCGACTCAAAGACCACGTCCAGACGGGTACAAGTACCGTGCTACAACTAATTCCATCCGCAGAGATCGTGCTCTTTGGCGATTTCAATGCCCACCACCCCGAAAGTCTCGGTTCTCGTACTACTGATCATGCGGATAGATCTGTTTACGATTTTTTCGATCTGTGTACGATTTGCTTCTTGCTGGATGATCCCAACATTGTTGCTGAGTTTGTCGCCGATGTGGTGCTTCAAGGTATAGAAAGTTTCATCCCGTCATCTGTAGTGCCTATCGGCGGCAGATCCCAGACTTGGTTTGATCGCTCCTGCAAAATTGCGTCGCGGCAAAAGCAGGTGTGTTACAAGAAGTACAATTCTGCCTCCAGGTCCTTCAAAGGAGTTATCGCTAGGGTAAAATCAGAGCACATTGACAGAATTGGCGAGAAATTAGTTCGCTTTCCTCCGGGAACTCGTGCATTCTGTTCTCTCGCTAATGCTGCCCAAAGTAACTTCTGTAAGCGAGTCATCCTCCCTGCGCAGAAATGGTAATAATCATTACTACGCAGGGAGGTTGACTCGCTGACCCACGCCACAAAGAAGAAGGCCGATCTTTTACGTTCTCTTTTTGCGTCCAACTCGACGACATAGGGAATCTACCGCCGACCATCCCAGAACACGATGTTCGGTTCACACAATGCTCAGAGCTGCAGTAAAGTGGAGGGGGTCTGATCGAATCTCCCAATTGTGCTGAAGACGTGTGCTCCAGACACAGGAAAGGCTATCACTATTGTCTATATAAGCAAAAAATTTAGGAAAACCGAAATCGTCTGCAGCTATGAATGATTTAAAAAACAAGTTCGCCGAACAAGAGCCAAGAAAAGTGTATATTTGTGTATATATAATTATTTTAATTCAATGCGAGCGTTTTTAAAAATCTTTACCCTTCATTGCCCCCCCCCGTCCCCCCCCCCCTAACAAATTTTGATACAGAGCCCGTCTAAGGCACGCTACACCACTGAAAATGAGTCATTCAGAAAATTCAGTCTGCAACAATAACTAATCGTTGCAGAAGAAGTTCTGGTTTGCCAAAAAAGAAAAACGCATATAGACGAGTATGCAGTTTTTCCTATTTAGACGACAAATAATTATGCGTTCATTAGCTCAGTCCCAAAAAATAATAATAAAGCGCATTGCGCATTTTTAAATAAATATAAGAAAACATCATATTGCGCATTGTTTCAAAATGATTTTAGTATAACTCATGGAGGTCAAAATAGGAACAAAAAACTTGTTTTTTATTAAGGATAAATGTAGATGTCTATGGGTCACAGCAACCACTCAACATCAGGTGGGCTGTGCGCTCGTTTGTTACCCTATACTATAAAAAAAAGATCATTTTTATTTTCAAATAAATACACTCGTACACGCATTGCAATTTATATAGAAAGAAATATATATTTCGGTTATAATTTTTTTATCGATAGCTAATCGATATTTTTTGCTTTGCTTTGTGTATCGTTAATCGCTTTTTTCGTGTTATGTAATCGATTAAACATTGTCCATCTCTAGACACGCTAAAATGTAAACTGTCACCCGCACCTGCTATAAAGTAAGACTAAGAGGAAATATCTCGTTTCCAGTAAAAAGATTCTTAGGTTCTCTACAACTAACCTTACGAAACACAGCAGCATTGAGCTGCTATTTTACGCTGGTGTTCTGTGATAGCGTGGTCCTACCCTGGTCGAGCCGACTCATTCGTGCTACAACCATAACATAGCTGCAGCACGCTCTACCACGTAAAACTAACTTCCCATGAGCTAGACACTTTAAACTTTAAATATAACTTAAAGCTGGATGACAATGCAAAACAATCTCATTTCTTGTCTGTTTGTTTGTTTGTCTGCCTGTCCGGTACAAATTTAGCTATCTATTTTAAACTGACTGTCCGGTGAGTTAGAGATTTGATTAAAATTGAAACTAAATGTAACTCGGGACTAGAAAACGCGATAGAAATCATTGCCATTTTGAATTATAATTATTTAATGGAAGAACACTAGTAACGCGATTAACACTACTATACTCCCGCGTTAATAACTCCCAACTAAGCTTAAAACGCTTGTGATAGGAGTGGATTACGATAGGAGTCAAATGGCTGATTCAAACTCATTAATTTCAGAATGCTGTCAAATTATTAACTATTAATATGTGTTAGATAAATGATCATTATGCAATTTCACATATCAATCTTCATAATTAATATGAATATGAATTTATTTCATATTTATATATAGCATTAATTCTAAAATCGAGTCATGATATAAAAGAGGCTACATTTGACACGGCCCCGGCAGTTCAATACGTACGGTAGTACTGAAAAGGTTATAATCAAAGAGATAATCACTATTATGTTTAGTTATAATAGTCAGAGCCTATTATGAAAAATTGTGAGCAAAGTTAAATTAAAATATAGTCGTCTTTGTAAAGTATAAAGTGTGTGTTAAAAAATATCATATATAGTTTTAAGTGTGTAACTATGCGACGAATACGGTGATTAAACAGTTAACTAAGTCAGTTGTCGTAGTTTTATTGGAGAAAAGCTCACATATGGGAGGGGTGTTTATCATAAAATGCTAATCGAAGTCTATAATAGTTTTGTTATTAATTATGAGATCGCAATGAAGGTCGTCTTCGTCTTCACGCATTATACATACTTACCAATCAGATGTCCATTCGTAAAAATAAATGGCGTATAAAGATGCATACAAAAATCTCTCAGATTACAAAAAGTTTTAGTTTGTCGACTAGTTAGAATAAATGTAACAAGCGAGCACACCTGATGGTAAGTGAATGCTCCGGTCCATAAGCATCTACATCTATTTTCGATTAAGAATCAAAATCCAGATGCGTTTCTCTTGAGGACTAAGATGATGGAATACCTCGTTACCAGTAAAAAAGATCTCCTGTTTTCTACACTCACCAAAGGAAACACAGCATTATTTTGCTGTTTCACGCTGGTATTATGTGAGAGCATACTCCCACCCCGGTCGAGCTGACCCACTCGTGCTGTAGACATAATATAGCTGCAGCGTGGCTCTACCACGTAAAAATAATATAAATGTAATCTTTCATTACCTTCCCAAAGGAATACGTGCGAGATATTTCAGGTCTTATACACGCTCGACCCTGTGTGTTTTCTGGATCACGTAACCAGTCGTCAAAAAACCTGCATCAAAAGTGCAATTTTTACAATAGATAAGGTAGTCACTTTATTAAATTTAGGTGAGGAAAAATCGTGCCAAAAATGCACTGAACAAATCATGCCAAAATTAAAATATCTTTATAGAGATAGTGACACAGGACAGTTAAGTGCAATGACCAAATACTCAAACGTTACTCAATTTTGAGATTTCGTTAAGTCTCGTGGTGTCACAGTCACTTTGACTTAAAGTGATAGAGACAGCACTAGACTTAACGGCATTTTAAAATCGAGCAGCGTTTCAGTATTTGGACAAAGACTTCTAGTAGTGACTTATCTGTTTATTGAACTTGGACTTGAGCAAATACAGTAAATGCAACAAAATATTTCTTTATCGTTTACTAGTAAGTTTTAAAACTGCCAGTACTAAAATATCTACATCGATAGCATAGAACACAGACGAAATAACAAAGTCCTTTTCTCGTAAATATTAAAATTAATTGTTCGGATAGTACAATCGAAAACTGTTTCTAAATAAAATTCAAAGAAGTGCCATGATTAAAAAAAATGATTCACTTACGCTTCTGGCCAGTTCGGTTCAAGCTCTAACCACGTTTCTCTACGTAATACCCAACCCAGTCCAGGGAAGAAATCGGTCCTGTGTAGTAGTTCAGGTCTGGACAAATCTATAACCTCCTTTTTACCATTGTCGTTCCATGCCGATATGCACCTAAATATTATAAACATACAAAAGTTATATTTTACATGACGAATATTGTGGCAAAAGTGTTATTAATTAGAAATATAAAACTACTGAGCAAAATGTAATGCAAATATTCCTCCAATCAGATATGTCATCAATGGTTTTTTATAGGATAGGATGACAAACGAGCACACAGTCCACCCGATGGCAAGTGGTCGCTGTGGCCCAGCGATCACACACATCTATCCTCGTTTGCGAATCAAAATGCAGATGCGCTGCCACCCGTAAAGACTAAGATGGAATGCCTCTTTTCCAGGAAAAAGGGATCCGGTTCTCTACATTCACCATGCGAAACACAGCAGTGTTAAGCTACTATTTTATTTAGGCTGATATTCTGTGAGAGCGTGGTCCTTCCCCGGTCGAGCCGACCCATAAGTGCTACAACTATACAAAATGGTGATTTTGGCTTTTGTACTGTCCATAAAAAAGTTCCTCGGGAATACGTTGTCGAGTTTACACAGTAACATTATTTGATCCTGTGGTCGAGTGCCGGAACAATCTTGTCCAAGTCTTTGTTACTACTTAACAAAGACTTGGACAAGATTGTTCTTTGATTGGGGATGACTCAACCTAGTACAGTTAAAACCTCAGAAGACACAGGTTCTCGCGTTTACCGCTTAAGAGAATTCCCTTGTCGTATCATCTCAATTTATGGGTGGTCCTCTTGCTGTTTCAGCCAGCGTCAGAATCTCCGGCGTCGACATGTCGAATAATGATCAGTTTCGCGGTCACTTGGAAGGAAAGACTCTAAAAAGCTATCCCTAAGCACCCTAGTATCAGCTTCTTCCCTTGACCGCATTTAGCGAAAAGCCCGACAACCGAAATCTTTCTGATTGGTTCGATTCAGTAGCGCTGTGAAGAAATGTTGCATTCTTTTGCATTTTCTATCACATTTACCACGGGGAATGCTTAGAGAAATTGTTAGATTTAATTTCAGCTGCCACGTTTTGGATGCTTCGCGATCCACTTTTTTATAGAAGAGAAGGCAAGTGAGCATGCGGCTAACCTGATGGTAATTTACTACCGCAGCCCATGAACAACTGCAGAACCAAGAAAAGTGCAGATGCGTTACTAGCCTTTTAAAAAAGAGTAGGCTCTTTTCTAGAATAGTAAGATTTACCTCTTCTTCTATTAAAAATATTATCAAGTTAAATGTTGATAGACGATTAGATTTTATGTAGTAGTTACTTACCATATGCTAGGATCCTTCTGGAGCAATGGATATGTACCCAGGAAATATTCAAAGAAGTCTGGCGATATGTCAAGATCATCTGTTGAGAAAAAAATATATTACGTAATATATCGAAAATTCTGAATAATCTGAATTTTATTAGATTAAAAAAAGTTTTTGTTTTATTTTTATTAAACTTAGAAATTTACGCAGAAAAACAGAGAGATACCCCAGTATAGGTCAATAAATATTTCAATATACATATAGACATATGAAAGGCTGCGATTATGATAAGCATCCTTTTAGGAGTGATTAAATATATTTTTGTATTTTTATTAATAATCAAACATAATATATAATCGACTACCACCAGAGATTTTTCCGGACCGATACGACCTAGGGACCTTCAAGAAAAGAGCCTACTCCTTTTTAAAAGGCCGGCATCGCATCTGGAATACCCCTGGTTCCCCTAGTGTTGCAGTTGTTCATGGGCGGCGTTAATCACTTACCACCAGGTAAGCCGCATGCTCGTTTGCCCCTTCTCCTATAAAAAAATTGTAGCAAGACGAGGTAAAATAATAATCAAAACTTTTAAGGGTACACAGAATTTTCTGTATTGGGGAAATATTATGTTTAACGATGAAAACAATAACATTAAACAACCTTTAAAACTATCTATACATAATAATATATTATCCACGAGTTGTTACATTTGTCGTTACGATGTTTTTCTGGCTCAATAACTTCCGAATACCGTCTGAACCATCAGATTTGTATAGACAAAACACTACGTACATTTCAAGTGACGCCAAGAACAAGAACACGCATTACCGCCCCCATATACATCTCAGCAACAAACATAATTTTAGGTGCAAATGTGTGACGTTTTGCTGATAAAGGAAGAAAGATGTGTGCGTGAACGCGTGTCAAGAAGTTGAGCATATTGTCCGAGTATAATTACTATTAATAATTACCCTTTTCCTCACGCTTATTCTGTCTGTCTGTCTGTTCGTAATGTTGAAATAACAGCTTTTTACTCAATGCATACGAAAGTATATACAGTACTATTAACAAAAAAAACAATTTTTAAATTTTTGTCTGCCTGTCTGTTTGTTTCGGCTAATCTCCGAAACGGCTGGACCGATTGCGACGGGACTTTCACTGGCAGATAGCCGATGTTATAAGGAGTAATACAGGATACTTTTATTTTAGAAAAAGATTCCGCGCAAAAAATTAAAACCCTTGAAATCATAGTAAATTGCACGCGGGCGAAGTTGAGGGACAGCTAGTATTCAATTTTTTCTTAGTTGGTCTGAGATTCTCGTACATGATGATTCAGTCTGTAACGTCAACCAAAGTTGTAAGTACGAATTTCTGAGGCTGCAGTATTTTAGGGAAATTTATATGCGTGTTTTGCTACTCACCTTCCACAATTATAACAGCCTCATGTCCCAGGGTATTCAGTACGTGGTTCAGCGCGAACCGGTAATGTCTTGCTATCTTGTAGTAACCCCTAAACTTGACTTTGGCGCGTGGCAGCCGGATTTCTGAGAGATCCGGTTGCAGAACAACATTGATGGTGGGATCATTTTCAGTGAAGCTCTTCAATACTTGCAATGTTGCGTTGTGACCGCAATCCTGAAAAAAATATAGTTTTATATATCTATACAAATAAACAAAATTGAAGTGTCTATTTGTAATGTCAAAATAACAGCTTTTAACCAAATGCATATGAAATTGTTTTTTTTTATGGTATAGGGGGCAAACGAGCATGCGGCTCACCTGATGGTAAGTGACTACCGCCGCCCATGAACAACCGCAACACCAGGGGAATTGCAGATGCGTTGCCGACCTTTTAGAAAGGTGTAAGCTCTTTTCTTGAAGGTTCCTAAGTCGTATCGGTCCGGAAAATTCGCTGGTGGTAATTGATTCCACAAGGAAGTCGTGCGAGGGAGAAAACTTCTTCTAAATCGCACAGTGGTGGACCGCCAATCATCCAGATGGTATGGATGGTAACGCGAGTTTTGTCGCGATGTGCGATGGTGAAATTGAGCGGCTGGAATTAGTCCGAACAATTCCTCAGAGCACTCCCCGTGATAAATGCGATAAAATACGCAAAGAGATGCAACATCTCTACGCAGTGCCAGTGTATCGAGCCGATCAGAAAGAACTCGGTCGTCGACGATTCGAACCGCTCTGCGCTGGATGCGGTCAAGTGGAAGGAGCTGGCACTGGGGTGCCCCAGCCCAGAGATGAGAACAGTATTCCATGTGGGGCCGAACTTGCGCTTTGTAAAGTTGCAAGCGATGTGCCGGCATGAAATACTGTCTCGCTCTGCTGAGCACGCCAAGCTTTTTAGAGGCCAATTTGGCCTTCCCTTCCAAGTGACCACGAAACTGCACACTATTCGATATGTCGACGCCAAGGATTCCGATACTAGCTGAGGCAGCAAGGGGAGTGCCTTGAAACTGAGGAGATACGACAAAGGGGTTCTTTTTAGCGGTAAACGCGCAAACTTGTGTCTTCTGGGGATTGAACTGGACTAGATTTAGTCGGCCCCAATCCGAGACTTTGTTAAGCAAAGACTCGACTTCAGACACAAGTTTGTCCCGGTACTCGGCGACGTTTTCCCGAGAAATATTGGCACGGCCGGTATATAAGTAAAATAAATTAAACATGGAACATATAACAAAAAATATTTTCAAAGTTTTTGTCTGTCTTGTTAGTTCCGGGTAAGGACCGATTTTAACGGGAGTTTCACTTGCAGATAACTAATGTTATAAGCGGTAACTTTATTATAGAAAAAGAATTATGGTTCTACGCGAAAAAAAAAACAAAAACCCATGAAATTGTGAACAAAATCCGATTCAAATATGGAACTATGATAATAAATTACTAAAAAGTAATCCATACGAACGAAATCGCGGATACAGCTGGAAAAAAATATATAAACGCCAGTCTGGTGTTTCCATTGCTCTATAAGTGTCCGGATAGTGGCAGTGTAGTAGCGACGTAAGGGTCACTATCCCATATCATCCCGTGGGTGTTGTGAATGGAACAGAGGGAAACTGAAATAAGAGATGGACAAAAGTATATTTTTGGTTCATTCAATCAATTTGAATCTGATTCAAAAAACTGCGGTTGCCAACCTACCTGCCGAGTGTGGCAACAATGACAAATATCCTCCTATAAGGCAATCTCTGACCAAAGTTCAGCTGTGGACTTGTGACGGGCTTTAACTATGATGATGATATAGTTCTGTTATAAGTTAATTGGCTTGGTGATTGGGGTTCACAGTCTTAGAAGTTTCGCCACTTAAACTCGATTCACTGGTACCAATATGATTATTTATTGGTTCTATAGCTAGGTTCTAGGTACCCTGATAGTCTACTGTACAGAATGTCAGAAACATCTCATGCTTCACAATAGATAATGGTATAGTGTTTGGTTTACGTAAAAGGATCACCGCCACTACTTTTCTATATCAATAAACACTCACGCCTGTCACCCAGAGGGGTAGGCAGAGTCTATGGACTTCCATTTGGCACGATCCTGACACACCTCTCTCGCTCCCTCCACATCCATATACCTACGCATACACGCTCGTCGGTTAAAGGTACTCTTAGTTTGGCCCATTTTCAATCGATCGCCAATTTGATCGATAAACATTCGCCTCGGGCGTCCCTTCCCGACTCTGCCGTTCACCTCTGCAACATAAATTTGCTTTGTCACTTTTTCCTGATTCATTCTTTCTACATGACAAAATCACCGAAGCCTTCTACTAAAGTTTCAACGTGGTAGAGCCATGCTGCAGCTATATTAACAATATAGTTGTAGCACGAATGGGTCGGCTCGACCGGGGAAGGACCAAGCTCTCAGAATACCAGCGTAAAATAGCAGCTAAATGCTGCTGTGTTTCGTATGGCGAGTGTAGAGAACCGGATACCCTTTTTACTGGAAAAGGGGCATTCTATCTTAGTCCTCACGGCTGCCAACGCATCTGCATTTTAATTCGTAAACGAAGATAGATGTAGATGTCTATGGGCCACAGCAACCACTTACCATCAGGTGGACTGTGTGCTCGTTTGTCATCATTATTCTATAAAAAATAGAGAGGTACTCAATTCGACTGTATGTTTTTTTATGTGTGTTGCCTCATAAATTTTTTCTGGGCGAACCGATTTCGATGATTCTTTTTTATTTGAAAGCTGGCGCTTCTCATGTGGTCCCATATGAATTTGATTAAGGTCAGACCAACAGTTTTTGAGTTATTCTTCATAATATTATATTGAAGTCGGTTGTACCAAGTTTAGAATTTTAAATTATTTTTTATTATAAATGGGGTTACTATTAACCTCCATTTGGCCCGGGGACAAAGATGAGGTCTACGATGGAGCGAGTTTGCCCAGGAGAAGCCTGTTAACACGCACCTTGAAGAGTGAACCTCTTTAAGGTGCGTGTTAACACTCTTTGAAACGGCTCTTTGAAAAATAACCCTGTGTTATTATAATAGGGTAGGGCGGGGCTAGTTGAGCAATTTTTCACTTGAGCGGTCATAGCTCCTCAACGATGCCTTCATGGCTTGTTATGCATACTGATAGGTAAGTAATTTATCCCTTTTCAAAAGAGTCCATAGTAATTTATTACTAACAAATCGCATTTAAGTTATAATCATCAATAAAGCATATATTAAAAAGGAAAATAGTAATGACATTTTGGAAACTTAATCATCGTTGTCGCTGTTGCAATTAATACAAACGGAAGTAAGATCAGCATCTGGCACACTGTGCCCACTCCCTGTAAACTTGGCACTGCATCCATGTTTTCCCTGGTAAACTTTCAGAATAGGCTTCGCAAGAAACCAGATAGGAATAGGTCATCATCATCATCGTTGCAACACTCTTCTTTCTTTTATTATCAATGTTCTTCTTTGGATTTTTAACTTTTTTAGTGGTTTTATTTTGGTACTCTTGCAATGCGTTCTTTTCGGGTGTCTGTTAGAATAGCAGCTTTCCGCTGCCATCTGATAGTCTTGGCTGCTTTTCTACGACCTGCCTATGGATATGGTCGAAAAATTTCTAGGGTAAATGCACGAAATAATGAAAAATGCATGTTGAGCATCTATTGCTCAACTAACCCCACCTCAAAAATTTGGACCAAAGGTTATTAAAAAAACTGTTAGAATTATATCAAAATATAAATACCAAAAATATACTAAATTTATTGAAGCTTAACACGTACCTGATTGAAAACGGATAATATTTGACTCGTACAGAAGAAATATTCCCACTCACAATTTTTTTTACTTTTTGGTCGCTAAACAATCAAAGCATGCGTATGCTTCACTCAATCGACAAGTCGCCACTGGCGGTCGCGCGAAGAGTTCCTCCCCTTGACCGCTTCTTTCGGCTATTTGATGCGTTAGCGTGCGGTCATGCGGTGTATAGTGTCAGAGGTAATTCGATTGCCCAACTTACCTCTATGCTCAACTAGCCCCACCCTACCCTATATACAGGGTTATTTTAGTAGTACTGCGGTATACACTATACACCGCAGTACTTCGATAGTCTGATAGCGTGATTTAGGCTTCGGTATTTATTTATCGAATATAAAATAAATAACAAATGCCGGTAGTGGCACCATCTTTAGAATAAAATGTGTAAAAATAGTGGGTAGTGTTTTAACGATTGTGAAATATCGCTAGTATCAACGTAAAAGCAAGCTACTGAGAACTTTCACATCCCTGATCATGACTATGTAGTTAATGCGAAATACACTTAAAAAAATAAGAGTATCAAACGAGCCCATAGTCCACCTAATAGTAAGGGTATCCTGTGGTCCATAGACACCTACATCTATTCGAAACGAAATGCGGTACGATGAGATGCTATCCTCGAGGTCTAATAAGACGAAATGGCTTGTTATCGGTGAAAGGTAAAATAAATCACAATTTCTTAGTGAAATAGCTTTGACAGTTTCGGTTATTTCAAGACATGTATTGATTACCCCGATACGAAAATGTAAACAATAATTAAATTGTTCTGAGATAAACTAATCATATTCTAAGGCGGAACAAAAATAACGATGTAATAATATACAAAAAGTAACACTTTATAATTATTTAAAAAAAAGTGGGTATTGGAATTTTAATAGTAGGGAATTATTTTCACACATTTGGTGACTATACCAATTAATTTTCTGACTTAAATTTTAGATATTTCTGCGTACAGGGCCATGTTTAAAACAATAAACTGGCCGAAATGAAAAAGAAACAATTGACAGTGTTTAAAAATCATAAAAATTCTTCAAGCAATGTACAACAATGATGTACTTTATTGTTCTACTAGCTGTTCCCCGCGACTTCGCCCGCGCGTAATTTATTACGATTGGATTTCATGGGTTTTAATTTTTTGCGCGGAACCCTAATTTTATTTTTCTAGAATAAAAGTAGCCTAAGTTACTTCTTATAACATCAGCTATCTGCCAGTGAAAGTTCGGTCAAACTAGGTCCAGCCGTTTCGGAGATTAGCCGGATCAAACAGACAGACAGATAAAAATGTTAAAAATCGTGTTTTTGTTATAAGTAACGTATATACTTTCATATGCATATAGTGTAAAGCTGTTATTTCGACATTACAAACAGACACTTCAATTTTATTTATTTGTATAGGTGTATTACTAATCCACCGTACGAATGCAAACATCATACAGGCTGACGATAATAATATAGTATATCCATATGTCCATAATTTCACACATAATTAACGTCGTTCGAGAATGACACGCAAATGGTTCTATGTCATTTTGAGGTCGCGAAATTGAAATAATGAATATATTTACTTCATTTACAAAAAAACGTCTGCAGGTGGGAATCACTCATCAACTGCGTTAAGTTTTAGTATACAACAACATAAAATAAGAAAGATATATGTAGTAAAGGTGAAGACGTCTCTGACGTGAAAACGACGAAGACAACCACGATTCCCACCAGAAGTAAACATTCGCACCGATATATATGACGGGACCAGCACCATTGCACGTGCGTTGCGGTAGCCGTCGGTGCAGTTAGACAGAATTCTTGTAAATAACACGTGTTCCGCACACCTGCGCCATGCACCTGCGGTGGCGCCCGTCCTGCTTGTATAAAATGGACGGAGCGGCCGCCGTTAAGGCTGTCTTGGCTCTGACGTGGAACGGTGCGCTTCTCGTATTCCGTTAATAGTTTATCCTCGACTAAACGAATTAATTATTATTCCTAACTACAAAATTAGTCTCTGTACTACACTCAATTAACCTTTCTACATCAGAAGTAGGATAAAGTCCCCATTTTTGCCCACATATAATCTTCGAATAGTATGAGGATTATTACATTTGTGGAAGACTGTAATGCATTCCGCATTGATGAATCTGTTTTTATGTTAAATACCGTAATGAAATTTGCTATGCTACTTACGATATTTTCGTATCATTAAAGTGTAGAGAAAAGATAAAGTGAAATTATTTAAGCCAATTTTTTTTAGTGTCTAACAAGGCTCGTTTGGCTGTGCATGAGGGGGTGTTGGTTCCGACACTCATGTACGGAAGTGAAAGTTGGGTATGGCAGAAGAAACATGAAAGCAGAATAAATGCAGTTGATATGAGAGCATTAAGAAGTATGATAGGAGTTAAACTGAGTGACAGGATAAGAAATAGTGAGATAAGGAAACGTTGTGGTCTGAAAGAAGATGTAGTGACAAAAATTGAGAAAGGTATGCTGAGATGGTTTGGCCACGTCGAGAGAATGAATGAAGAACGATTGACGAAAAAAGTGTATAAGGCGAGTGTGAATGAAAGTGTTGGAAGGGGTAGACCTAGGCGGACATTTCTAGACCAAATTAGGGACGTCTTGAAAAAAGGCCAGGTTAAGAGTACCCTAAACCGTAGAGCATGTATGAAGGGAATAATGAAAGTGGACGAAGCGAAACAAGTATGTAAGGATCGTAGCAAATGGAAAGAAGTGGTCTCTGCCTACCCCTACGGGAAAGAGGCGTGATTATATGTATGTATGTATGTAATTTTTTTTAATTTGTTCGATTTGTATTAAAAGTACCCCGCAAGTATTTTCATTATTTCTTGATGTACCTAAATATGTTAACAAATGTCGAAAGAAGTTGGAGGCTTTCTAAATAACTTATTCAAGTTATGTTGTAATTTGATAGTTCACGCGAAACATGATTATCATTTGCTATATTTTGAAGTTCAAAACGTTTAAGGGATGTACCAAAATAAAGGATTAACTTTAACACGCTATGAATTGAAAATAATAAGTGACATTTTTGTGTTCTAACGTGTTGATCAGTGTTGCAGTTTGCTCCGAATATTGTGTCGTCGACAAGATTGGAGTTTGATGTCGAGGGATTCGTAGAAGTCTCTACAACAATGATCAATGAGGAAGATGTTGTGACGGCTAATCGAACATGGTCAGGTACGGCCGAGCGCTGGTAAGATTGAGCCTACACCACTACAGTCTGTAACTTATCGGCAGATCTTACGACAAGGCAATTCAAGCGGCCGCCGAACACATGGTCCTTTGGTGCTGTAAATGGACGTCTGAGGCTTGGTCGGCTTTCGTAGATTTTGCGCAGTTGCCTCCTTCCCTTTGAAATACGTTGTGGTATCTGTCTCTACACATAGTTTCCGTTTTTTGCAATGTTTTCAAATGTCATACAGTTGCAGTTTCATAAGAGAATATGTGATGAATTTTGGAAGCTCTGAATTCCATGGTTTGCAATACATTTATCTCTATTTCTTTTAATTTTGCAAAGCAGTACCACGATTCGCTAGCGCTAGTACGGCGCGACGGCTCACTGGCGCGAATGTGGCACGAACGCAGCAGAACGGAAAGCTGGAGTGCGTTTGCCTGTAGGTAGCCTTATTGGCGCATCCATGACTTAAATGAAGTCTGGGATGGTCGACCGGTGTAATATTTAACAAGAGTTAATATCTGTTAGCAGGTGGTGATAACTGATACACCGTATGCTGTTCACTGTCAACCGCACGAGGATGTGCGACAGTCAGAGGTAGCCGTGTCTGCATCTAGAAAATACTAGAGACGTTGCAACACTCTAGCGAAGTAATTATCCTGGAGCAGGAAAGGAACATGAAGTTGCAGGGAGGCTGGTCTGTGCTGCACTGGGATGTGTTGTGTTGCGGTTGGTTTACATACTTAGGTGTTATCATATCACTACGTCCCTCACGATACACTTTTGTGTGATTGTGAGAGGGACATGTTTGCGGTATGGTTGGTCTGTAACTGTTCTATACCGAATTGAAAAAAAAAGAGAGAGGAAGAAAAAAAGTGGTTCTTACTATCATTGTAGGGCGTTTGCCGGTCCAATGATATAGATACAGGGAATAGTGATTCCGGACTAGCAAATAGTACTTGAAAAAAAAAAGAGTAAGAAAAAAAATAGTTCTTACTATCATTGCAGGGCTTTGTGCCGGTCCAATGATATGGCTATAGGGAATAGTGATTCCGGACTAGCGAAAACAGTACTTGAAAAAAAAAAGAGAAAATAGAAAAGCTACAGACTTATCATTCCGATCTCGCATAAAGTTGATTAAAGTTTTGTAGGGCTTACTGCCGGATCAAAACTGATTGTCACCCAAGTCTGAAGGGTCAATATAGACCAGACCAGACGCTGATATGTCAGAATAGTCGAACGATGTTTTTTTGTCTACAGATAACTAAAATTGTGATGGAGCGCGTGCGAGGACGCACGCATGTCAGTATGGCCGTGACGGGACCAGCACCATTGCACGTGCGTTGCGGTAGCCGTCGGTGCAGTTAGACAGAATTCTTGTAAATAACACGTGTTCCGCACACCTGCGCCATGCACCTGCGGTGGCGCCCGTCCTGCTTGTATAAAATGGACGGAGCGGCCGCCGTTAAGGCAGTCTTAGCTCTGACGTGGAACGGTGCGCTTCTCGTATTCCGTTAATAGTTTATCCTCGACTCGTTGGATAATTAATTCGTGTAAACGAATTAATTATTATTCCTAACTACAAAATTAGTCTCTGTACTATAATCAATTAACCTTTCTACATATATATAACGGCGGGGAAAAAGTTCCTTCGTATTTTATATACAAATTCAAGACATTTTTTTCAAAGTTTAACTATATTTAATTATAATATATATGTGCCATTTTGTTCGATAACTTGTTGCCATCTTGTAGGTAGTGACATAATCTCGTAGCTGTAGAAATCTTGGGATATTTAATTTAAAAAAATGCGACAAATAGTTTTGACAGTCCTCTCTTGATGTCTCTCTGATCCGTCTGTCTGAACTACTAACTAACTCTGTTGATGTTAATCTAACACTACCCAAAGAAGAGACCGTAACAGGTGAAAATCTGAGGGTGCAAGGTCAGGACTATATGGTGGATGCATTAACATTTCCCAACCAAGCTCTCTCAATTTTTGCTGAGTGGCTAAATATGTGTGTGGTCTGGCGTTGTCATGATGAAAGACCACATCTTTTCTGTTGAACAATTCCGGCCGTTTTTTGTCAATTTCTTGCTCGAATCTCATTAGTTGTTGGCAGTAGAGATCCGAGTCGATGGATTTGCCCGACGGTAAAAGTTCATAATAATCGAGGCCCTTCTAACCCTAAATATAATAAGATGATGCTGTGTGTATGGTACACATAGCATCATCTTATTGCGTGTTAATCCGGGTTTCGCTACAGTCTGTTGAACATGACTACTCTTTGGTCATGATCTTTTTTGCATGTTCTTGTCGTAGGGGATCCACTTTTCATCACCAGTGATCAATCTTTTCAAAAATGGTAAGGTTTCATTATGTTTTAATACAGAATCGCAAATGAGTACACGATTCATTAGGTTTCTTTCAGTGAGCTCGTGTGGTACCCAAACATCGAGCTTTTTTGTAGAGCCAGACTTTTTCAAGTGGGTCATAACTGTTTTGTGGTCAATCCTCGATTCCTCGGCTATGGCGTAACTACTAATATGCCGATATTGCTCCAATTTTTCAAAAATGGCATCGACTTTATCCGTATGATGCCGACCAGAGCGAGCTGCATATTTGACATCAAAATTCCCGAACTGAAAACGCTTGAACCAACTTTGGGCTACTCTTACTGACACTGCATTGGGTCCATAAACGTCACAAATTTTTTCGCGGCTTGAGTCGCATTTTTTATTTTTTTGTAATAAAACTTCAGAATGTATCGAATTTCTTCGTTAGATTCACTTATTTTGGCGGTCAAAAAAACGCGAAAAAAAGCGATATTAAAACCAGCCAGATAAAAACAGTACAACCACAGTGTTTTTCTTAAATTTTATACAAACAAAATACGAAGAAACTTTTTCTCCGACCACATTTTTATGTACCACTTCTAAACTGCGAGGATTTTCTGTATAAATTGCGATAATGGTTGAATTTATTTAATAATTATTGTATTAAAAATAACTGCTATTTGTACTCGCCTCCTACTCGTCATGTTTAGTAGGTGTAATGCGATAACAGTAAGAGGTCACGCTAGATCACGATAGACGTTAATTCTCAGATGCTCAGCATTCCTCTTAGTTAAAGTTACAACACCCATGAAACACTTTCCGTTTAGTCCCGTAGGTGATGAATTACTACTACTCTCTTTTCCAACGTCACACGACCATGAGAGAACATTGTTTATCTGTTCGATATTTATCGATATTAATTTTGCATTGAGCTTTAGCATTCCCGGATTCATATTCCCTTTCCTTGTTCCGTACCCGGAGCTAATTTCGCAAATCCATCCTTAATATTAAAGTGCCCGAATTAATATGACTTATGTATAAGACGTACATCTTTTAAATATAATTGTTTAAAAATATAATCGGCGAGAGGCACGAGAATTGGAGTATGCTGTTATTACTTTTATTGTTAAATGCACTTTCGTCACGATAAGCAAACTCCAACCAATATTGTAGTGGAATAATGTTGCTACACTATAATGTTTCGCAACATAGCTTTATAAACTGAATATTGAGTTTCCCTTCGGGAACCCGTGTATTCTGGTCTCTCGCCAAGGCTGTCCAAGGGAATTTTTGTAAGCCATCACTACCATCTCTGCATAGGGAGGACGCCGCAAAAGAGAAAGCCAACCATTTAGGCACCCTTTTTGCGTCCAACTCGACTCTTGATGACGGGGGGAACACACCGCCGACCATCCTGCAGTGTGAGTGCTCTATGCCTGATGTGCGATTCACACAGTGCTCAGTACGCAAAACACTCCTATCCCTAGACATCCACAAGCCGAGTGGGCCTGACGGAATCCCAACAATTGTGCTGAGGACATGCGCTCCAGAGTTGGCACCGGTTTTGACGCGTCTTTTTCGGTACTCCTACTCCCTAGGCGTTGTCTCGTGGAAGATAGCTTTCGTGCACCCGAACCCTAAAAAAGGTAACCGCTCTGATCCGTCGTCCAATTACAGGCCTATTGCCATCACCTCCTTGTTCTCGAAAATAATGGAGTCCATTATTACTTTTTGCCAGCTCATGCTACTGGATGAAGCACTAGCTAATTAGTGACTGCCAGTACGGTTTCTGTCGGGGTCGCTCAGCTGGTGATATTCTTGTTTACTTAACACATAGATAGGCGCAGGCAATCGAGTCCAAGGGCCGTTAGTTGGGACATAGCGAAGGCCTTCGATCGGGTCTGGAACAAAGCGCTTCTTTCGAAGCTTCCTTCCTATGGGCGTCCCGAGAAATTGTGCAATTTGACCACCAGTTTTCTGGCTGATCGGAGCATCAAGGTCGTAGTAGACGGTGCATACTTCGATTACAAGCCTATTAATGCTGGTGTTTCACAAGGCTGCGTGCTATCACCAACGCTGTTTCTTCTGCATATCAATGATATGTTGCAAACCGGTAACATACATTGCTATGCAGATGACAGCACTGATGATGCTCTATACACTGGCCGTGCCAGTATTTCTCGGGAAAACGTCGCCGACTACCGGGACAAACTTGTGTCTGAAGCCGAGACTTTGTTGAACAAAGTTTCTAGTGTCAGCGACAGCGAAAGTGTGGGCGACTAAATCTAGTCTAGTTCAATCCCCTGAAGACACAAGTTTGCGCGTTTACCGCTAAAAGGAACCCCTTTGTCGTATCTCGTTTCAAGGCACTCCCTTTATTGTCTGAGCCAGTATCGGAATCCTCGGCGTCGACATATCGAGTGACGTGCAGTTTCGTGGTCACTTGGAAGAGAAAAAGATGGCCAAATTGGCCTCTAAAAAGCTTGACGTGTTCAGCAGAGCGGGACAGTATTTCATGCCGGCACTCCGCCTGTAACTGTACAAGGCGCAGGTTCGGCCTCACATGGAATACTGTCCCCATCTCTGGTCAGGGGCTTCCCAGTGCCAGCTCCTTCCACTTGACCGCATCCAGCACAGAGCGGTTCGAATCGTCGACGACCGAGTTCTTTCCGATCGGCTTGACTCACTGGCACTGGGTAGAGATGTTGGATATCTTTGCGTATTTTATCGCTCTGAGGAATTGTTCGGATTAATTCCAGCCGCTCAATTTCATCATCGTACATCGCGACAAAACTTGCGATACTATCCATACCATCAGGATGATTGGCGGTCCACCACTGTGCGATTTAGAAGATGTTTTCGTCCTCGCACAACTTCCTTGTGGAATCGATTACCACCAGCGATTTTTCCGGACCGATACGACTTAGGGCCCTTCAAGCAAAGCGCCTACTCCTTTTTAAAGGACCGGCAACGCATCTGCAACTCCCCTGGTTTTGCAATTGTTCATGGGCGGCGGTAGTCACCTACCATCAGGTGAGCCGCATGCTCGTTTGCCCCGTCTCCTATATAAAAAAGGTTTGTCAAAAGGTTAAGGTTTTTAAAGTCGCCTGAATTGGGGGTGGTTGGGGGTGGGCTGGAGGGAGTTGTAGAATCGCCCACCACTTTTCCCCCTACCGGACGTGCTTAGTTTCTTTTTTATAAATCTTATTTTGAGGTTATGTTTTCGTAATGTTTTTGACAATATAAACCTGATTTATGGGGGAGAGAGTTGGGGGAGGATAGACCCACGCCACTCAACGTGGCGCAGTCGAGTAAAGCTCGATCGACGGGGCTTCGCTTTGCGGGACTCCTACTTCTGAGTGCGTTATAAAAAAATTACCACGAAGGGGATGGCTGGAACTATTCGCTCGCTCACTCGACCACGCCATTCCCTTCTAACCTAACCTGTCCGAGCCGGCTGCCCCAAGTCACGAGCTCGCTTCGCTCGCTCTTGCATCAATAAAACGTCAAAATATGAACTTTTATAATTACTTTAATTTATAAACATAATTTATAGCTGCCACAATTTATGAAAAAGGATCTTTGCGAAAGTAGCGAAGCTTAGCGAAGTCGTCGAAAAACAGTAGGAGGCATATAACAACGTAAGGGATACACATTTACTTAAACTTCTTTTAACTATTATTTATTCTGTGCTTAAACTCGGAAGCGACGGATGACGTAAAGTACCTTCTGTGTACTAAATATCGGGAATTTGTCAATAAAACAAAAAATACAAATTATTCATCTAAATTTATTTTATCGCCTTCAAAGTAGGCCCCATCGCTTGCAATACAACATCTCCAACGCTTCACCCAGTCTTCCATACATTTTTCATAGGCTATTTGCGGTATGGCCTTTAGCTCATTCAGCGAATTTTTTGTTATGGCTTCTATCGACACAAAACGTTTTCCTCGAAGTGGTAATTTTAACTTGGGAAATAAAAAAAAGTCAGACGGAGCCATATCAGGTGAATACGGTGCTTGGTCGAGAACTTTTGTTGAATTTTTCGCTAAAAACTCTTTCACTATAATGGCTGTGTGTGATGGTGCATTATCATGGTGCAGCATCCATGAGTTGTGTTGCCACAAATCTGGACGTTTTCGGCGGATACTCTCACGCAAACGCTTCATGACGCCTAAATAATATTCTTTATTCACTGTTTCTCCCTTTGGAAGGAATTCGGAGTGAACCACACCACGGTAGTCAAAAAAAACTGTCAGCATCACCTTGATTTTGGAGCGACTTTGCCGCGGTTTTTTGGGTTTCGGCTCGTTTTCGAGACGCCATTCTGAAGACTGTTGGCTTGTTTGCATGTCGTACTCATAAACCCATGTCTCGTCACCAGTTATTATACGTTTCATAAAGGTCGGATCCGTAGAAGCTCGGGAAACCATGTCTTCAGCGACATGCTTTCGCTGCGCTCTTTGAACAAAATTAAGCTCTTTTGGAACTAGTCGAGCGGCGATGAGTTTCATGCCTAAAATGTCAATGAGAATGTTGTGGACGGACTTAAAAGATATGTTCACCTCACTAGCCAACTCTCTCAGACTCATACGTCGATTTTCGAGCACTAGCTTCTTGATTTTGTCGATGTTTTCTTTGGTCGTAGCGGTTGAAGGTCTACCAGAACGAGGCAAGTCTACTACTACTTCTCGGCCTTCTTTAAAAGCCTTATACCATTCATAAGCCCTTGTTTTCGATATACACGATTCGCCGTAGGTATTTCGCAACATTTTTAGTGATGTGGATGTGGTGAACATGAAATATCATTCGAAACACAAAATTTAAGGCACACTCTTTGTTCAACAATATTTTCCATTGTAAAAATCGCCAAGAACTCAAAACTATGACCAACAAAATGTGTAGTTTAAAACAAATTAAATGACAGATCCCGCTCAAACTTTGCGCGCTAAATCAGTACAATGCTACCAACATGCAGTAAAAAAATTAAAACGACCTCTTTTACGCGGGTCTTTTTATTGACATATTCCCGATACTTTTTACACAGAGTAGTATATCTGTCACGGTCAACAAAATAGCTGGCCTAGCGAATCAGTTTACTTTTTTATCAATTTTGAGATGACTTTGACAGATTCAATGTCAAAAACGTTAGAATTCAGTTAAATGTACGTTCCAGTTCACGTTTAGTTAGTGATTCATCAATATTTTTAAAACATAATTAAAAATACTTCGACGCTGATCCGGCAGCAACAATCGCATGGGAGTGCTACAGATAATCCCCCTTACCTCCCCCTCCCCCTCCCATACAGGGATAGAATTCTCAAATACAGACGACTTACTTTCAAACCCAACCCAATAATTATATTATCGCAAATATACGTATATATATGTTGCAGTAAGATAGTTAAAGCCGTGATATAGCTATATACCGTAATATAGTTATATGAAAGCGGTTCGTAACTATCTTACTGGACTAATCTAGTAAAATAATAAACCTAGCAAGCTAACAGCATAGCAAAGTGGCGAAGCAATCAGCTTTGTAGCGGTTTCTAACGGAAAAAAAAATTCAAAATAGGAGGTTCAGATGCCTGGGTGATCAGTAATCGATTGCTGAAAACAGAATTTGAAAATTCGAAACCGTTCTCGAGATAATCGTGGGACAGACGGACAGACGGACGGACAGACGAACGGACGGACGGACGGACGGACGGACGGACGGACGGACGGACGGACGGACGGACAGACGGACGGACAGACGGACGGACGGACGGACGGACAGACGGACAAACGGACAGACGGACAGACATCGTGAAATCAATTAGTGACTTCGCAAGCTTCACCACTTAATAATGATTGTAAACTGTATGTACAGAAGGAACAAATTTCGCGACATTGACGTTCCTGTTGTGTTGTTGTTCATGTTCCTTTTTTGACAGTGTGTTAAGTTGCGGCTGGGGTAGCCCTTGGGTCACAGTAAAGCCGTACATTATAACGACATTAAAATATAAAATTGGAAGAATTTAACTTTTTAATTTCAAAAATTCAAAAGTATAAGTCAAAAGTATGTAGTTTTATGTACCTACATACCTGATTCATATACCTAACTATATTGCGGTATATAGTTATATCCTTAGGGATATAACTATATCACAGCCTTAACTATCTTACTGCGACATATACAAAACATTTAATAAAAGTAACCAAATGATAATATTGTCCATTTTAACTCACATCTCATGTATAAATGATATTATGAAGTAAACTCTGGCGGCTGGTTCAAGGTCAAAGTTGTTACAAATTCATTAATTCTTGCCAAACCGTAGTAGGTAAATATCATACGCATTGTGCACACGATTTGAATTTAGTTATTTATAATTGCTTTTTTAATTTTTCCAAAACTAAAGAATGTAATAAAAACAAAAAAAATAATCTGGGGCCACGGCAGTGCCCCCGCCAAGTCGAGCAAAAAAGCAGCACGGCCGTACCATCCTTTTCTCTAAGCAGTTCAGGCCATTTCCGAAGCCCTATAACTTCGTTATGGATAAAACTAGAAGCCTGAATTCACTAACCAAGTAGGCATTGTATAAACTCGGTATATTTCAAATTTCATTAAATTTGAACCAGTAATTTAAGAATTATAACTAGTCAAAGTTTCTTAATTTTGTCACTCACTGACTGACCGATCATCAAAACTCTAAGGCACTTCTAGCAGACACAGAAACTTCAAATTTGGAATACAATTATTGTTTAATACATAAATCGAGGGAAAAGTAAAATATTTTGCAATTTTGATCCAGTTTTCGAGATACACCAACTGCATAAATAACTTTGTAATCCCATATAAATATATAGGATTACAAAGATATATTTGCAGTGAATGAATCAGTGTACCTATATATGTATAATATAATGGAATAATAGGTATAGATAGGTACCTAGATATAACTATTTACAAAAAGAAATGAGATGCCATCAAAAAAATAACTTGTAAAAAACCCAAGTCTCGCAACTCGAACTCAGTTCTACCGTAAAAAGTTGTGAGATCCATGTAATACCAAGTCGGTTAATTTATTCAGTCCCTACTCAAGGGTCTTTCTGTCTTAAATTATTACGTAATTAGCTAACCTAACAAAATCTTATAGTGACCATATCAATATCAAAAATCTTTTATGTTTTAAATAAATTAATTGACTTGGCAATCGCACTAAACAATCTAATTTAATATAATATGTATTACTTGAGAGATACATTGTGTTTTCATGCGATGGCCAAGTCAATCTATATAGTGGAGGACAGAGTGCAGAGTTGGCTCGTGGAATGTTAGAGGAGGCATGAGAGATAAGATGAATGAGTTGATCGAAATAATGAAAGAAAGAGAATTAGATGTCGTGTGCATGTCGGAGACTAAACGGAAGGGCAGTGGTACTGAAGAGCTCCCTGGCGGGGCGTTAGCTCTATGGTCCGGAGTCCCGTAGAGCGAGAGCGCCTGCCAGGGAGTGGGGATGCTGCTGTCGTCTCGGTTGGTCGATGTTATGACTGAATATAAGGTTGTGAACTCAAGACTTCTCTGGGTTCGCTTTAAATTGGGACTGACGAAGTTATTCCTTTTGGCTGTTTATGCGCCGGTAGCTTCGTCGTCCAGGGCTGAGCTGAAGGAGTTTTGGGAGAATGTAAGAGAAGTTCTAGATTTGGCTAGGGGAAACGAAAGAATTGTTGTATGTGGTGATTAGAATGGATGGGTTGGTACCGCTCGACCAGGGTACGAGTCGGTGCTTGGAAAGTTTGGCGATAAAAGGGTTAATGATGCTGGCAAGCTTATACTGGCGGTATGCAAGGAAAAAGGTCTTCTTGTGACAAACACTATGTTTAATCACAAGAAAATCCATATGTATACTAGAGAAAGAAAGAATGAGGGAAGTATGATCGATTTGTTCCTGGTGGATGACCGACTGCGAAAACAGGTGATGGATACGCGAGTGTTCAGGGGTGCTGACCTGGGAACGGATCACTATCTAGTGATTACTAGATTTAAGGGTCTGTTCGCGGGTTGGCGCTACCGGACGGCAGTAACAGAACCACAGTCGGTCTGTCGCATCCGAAGCTGGAAGCTTCAAGAAGCGGATACTAGGGACAAATATCATGCAAGGGTAGCCGAAAAGCTTGACACCATCGATGGCAGAAAAGAATGTGTGGAAAGAACATGGCAGAACCTTAGGGATGGAATGGTAATTGCAGCGGAAAAAGTGTGTGGAACGATAAATAGAGGTAGTAGTAAAAGAAGAGATGCATGGTGGAATGATGAAGTGAAAGAAGCTGTAAAGAAGAAGAAGAAAGCATGGTTAGACTACTTGGCCTCTAGTAATAATAAGGATATTATGAGAGAGAAGATGAAAGAAAGATATAAGCTGCAGAAAGTTCACACGAAAACATTGATTGAGGAAGTGCGTGAAAGGTGTAGAATGGAAGCGGACGAAAGGTTGTCGCACAACTTTAAGGAGAACTCCAAAATCTTCTGGAAAGAGGTTGAAAGGACCCGAATTGGTGCGACGGCCTTAAGAATGAACAAAGTGCTTTCGAGAACTAATGATGTCCTCACAGAAAAATCGGACGTCATGCAGAGATGGAGCGAATTTTATAGAGAATTGTATGCGTGTGATGATCTTAGTGAGGGATCTGGGGATGACGCCGTGACTGGTACGCCAGACCCGGACCTCGATGACACTGAGGTCATCAGTATGAAAGAGATTGAACGTGCGATTCGAAGTTTGAAATGTGGTAAGGCTGCGGGACTAGACAGAGTTACTGCTGAAATGGTTAAGTATGGTGGGCCTCGCGTCTGGGACAGCTTTCATCTGCTGTGCAATTTGTGCTGGCGGACGGGGGATGTCCCGGATGATTGGCGATCCGCAGTCATTGTGCCTTTATATAAATGTAAAGGTTCACATTTTGACTGCGGGTGCTATCGGGCGATCAGCTTGACCAGTTTAGCAAGTAAAGTTTACTCGAAGGTTTTGACACGTAGGATGCAAGAGAAATCGGAAAGATTTCTATGGGAGGCACAATGCGGATTTAGACCTGGAAGAGGATGCACAGATCAAATGTTTTCTCTCCGCATGATCACGGAGAAGCTTCTGGCTGCTAACCAGAAGATTTTCTGTGCTTTTGTGGATCTTAAGAAAGCATTTGATAAGGTTGTAAGGAAGAAAATGTGGGAACTGTTGCCGGGGTACGGTGTGGATGGTCGATTGCTAAGGGCTGTGCAGTCACTTTACTGTGATTGTAAAGCCTGTGTGCGGGTAGGACATGACCTGTCACCCATGTTTAGCGTCCAAACGGGCGTAAAGCAGGGTTGTGTCATGTCTTCCTGGCTGTTCATACTGTATCCCGACAGCTGTTTACAGAAGCTGAAAGATAGCTGTTTGGGTGTGAAATTGGGTGACATTAATGTAAATTGTCTGCTGCATGCTGATGATGCAGTGCTTATTGCACCATCAGAGGCAGAACTGCAGGCATTAGTCACGTGTATGAAAGAGGAATGTGAAATTAAAGGTCTCCGTTTGAATGATAATAAAACTAAGGTTCTGGTATTTGAAAGGAACGAAGAGAGAACGAAGTGTGAAATATGGGTAAATCAGAAATGTCTAGAACAGGTAAATGAAATTGTATACTTGGTGAGTGCTTTTAGCCGGGATGGAAGATGTGATTTAGATGTGGACAGGCGTGTCGCTGCCGGGAACAAAGTCAATGGTGCCCTAACTGCGTTAGTTAAAAGGCAAGGCGTAGTGAAGAGTGCACGCCTTGCAATACATAACGCAGTGTTGGTACCAACTTTGTTATATGGCAGCGAAACCTGGGTATGCCAGAAGAAGCATAAAAGCAAGTTGAATGCAGTGGAGATGCGATCTCTTCGTAAAATGTGCGGCGTTACCATGGCCGACCGAAAGCGAAACGAAGAGATTCGCAATATGGCAGGTTTGAAAGATGACCTTATCACAAAATTTGATAAGGGCGTGCTTCGATGGTTTGGGCACGTTAAGCGAATGAGTGAAGACCGAATGGTGAAGAAAATATATAGCGCGAAAGTTAATATTAAAAGGTGTCGAGGTAGACCGAGACTAACTCGAAGATCATGTGAGCAAATTGCTCGAAGAGGGCAGGGTCAAGAGTACTCGGATACCTAGACGTGCATGTATGAAGAATATAATGAATCTGAAAGAAGCGCAAGAGGTATGTAAGGATCGTGACACTTGGCGATCTGTTCTCTCTGGCTACCCCGTCAGGGATTGTGCGTGAAGATGAGTAAGTAAGTAAGTATAATAGTCAACGTAAAATATTTATTTATCATACACTAAATTGATTTGTGTTTTCTATACACAGACTATTTAAACTGTGATATTGTATATTGTTATTGTCGCCACAGAGAGTTACCGCTATGTGAGGGCAAACAATGATGAATAACAAATGACATACGGGTCCGCTGAAATGATAATACAACAATTTCACCCACCGTTAAACGGACTTAAACAGTTTTCATTTCAGTTATTAACATCACTTTTTAAACATCCGGAAATAACAGCAATTCATGAATACTTTAAACTTAAAACATGTAAAAACGTTACCGGTCATTCATAACAATCATCCTATACTTATTGTTGTTGTCAACTTTTAAGTTATGTGCAATCATCGGAAGGTTATATCGAGTTGAAAATTCATACTTTAACCTGTGGGAGTTATGCCCGAAAACATGGAATATAATCGACAAAATAAATGTTGTTAATAATAGTTAGAAGGTGCCGTATGTTGGTGTAAGAGAATACATCACAAAATTTGATTCCGTGGGTGACGTAAAGAGTAGACTAAAGGAAATGGAAATATGTTCGATTAATAGCGGCGTAACTATCTCGTTTCCACCAAACGTAAAGTACTGAGAATGAGAAGGTGCAGCAGCGCTAAAAGCTATGTATGGTGAGTGTAGAGAACCGGAGACCCCTTGGAATGTAGCTTTTCCAGTAGGAAAAGAGGCATATCACCTTAGTCCTCACGGGTGACAACGCATCTGCATTTTGATTCGCAATCGAGGATAAATGTAGATGTCTATGGGCGACAGCAACCACTTACCATCAGGTGGACTGTGTGCTCGCTCGCAAAAAAGCGAAACGTCTGGTGTTGCGATCATCAATCCGCATCTAAACGTGACGATTGATTCGAATTCTCCATTCAACGGAAGAGGCCTATATCAAGCAGTGGACTTTGAAGAAAAATAAGTACGGAGAAAACGTTGCACTTGAGATTTACATCGTTCTCGTCGTTCTACTACTACTATATCAGGCCATGACAAGTACACTGCTCAACATAGGTCTCAAAGTACAGCCCTAAGTCTCTTGCTTCTAACTAATTGCGTGTTTGATCAGGTAGTCATTCCATTTAACGAGGGTCGCCCAACACTGCACCTACTATAGCACGAGGCTGCGGTAGTGCCAAATCATTTTGTAAAAAAAAATATGTTTTAAAGTCAAAATGCAAGACTCGACTTGCAAATTGCTTTAAATCTAAATGTTTTCTTTAAATATATAGATAACAGGGTCAAAGGAGCATGCGGCTCACCTGATAGCATGTGTCTACCGCCGCCTATAATCAACTGCAACACCAGGGGAATTGCAGATGCGTTGCCGGCCTTTCAAAAAAGAGTAGGCACTTTTAATACGAATATTTTTTTATATGAAAGTGAGGGTAACAAACGAGCACACACACTCCCCCCGATAGTGGCTACTGAGGCCCATATAAATTTAATTTGATCCTCGATTGAGAATCAAAATACGTTTTCGAACATTTTCACGCTTACCGTACGAAAAATTTAGTATGAGTAAACTGCTGATGAGTGCAGCGTTTATTCTATTACACTTACTTGACTTATTATTATAGGGAAAATTTCCTTGCTGGGTCTGAACTTGACTAAGTTGTCCAGGCATCGCTTCACCGTGATTCTATCGCATGCTATGACAAGCACGGGTAAAATAGGATTTGAAACGCCTGAAAGAGAAAATGGTGTAATTAGGTTAAAGATGCAACACATAAACACACTTTTCTGTTTACGGCTCCGAGGAGAACAACGGCGATACAGTACTGTAGCATTCATTAATGTTATGTACGAAGGAAGGTCAAAAAGTTCGCAGAATGGCGGGGCTGGAGAGGGTGATTTTACTCATCCAGGTAGCCGCTAGTTGAGTGACTCATTGTTAGTATATATACCAAGTTTCAGCCTAATCGGGTCTTTAGCTTTTGAGTAATCAACGAGTAAAAATCAAAAGTCAATCGGGAAAAAGCTAGCCACTATGGAGAAAATTGAATATCGCGCCGTCATTAAGTTTCTCACCAAACAAGGAAAGACACCTCAAACCATTTTTCAAGAAATGTTAGCTGTTTATGGGGACTCCGCTCCTGGGAAAACCATGGTTTATAAATGGCAAGCCCTTTTCAAACAAGGGAGAGACTCCATTGAAGACGACCTCCCACCTGGAGAGCCGCTTGAATATACTACGCCAGAAATAGATGCCCGGCTAAAGAAAAAACAGCTTGCAGCATTAGTTGGAGTATCAGAAACAACCATTTTAAACATCATACATCAACACCTTGGCATTACTAAAATCTGTGCAATATGTGTTCCGAGAATGCTTTCTGCGCATCAAAAACACGAGCGCGTCGAAAGTTGTCGCGAGTTTTGGACCGCTGTGGAGAGCAAGGGGAGGAAGTTATGGCCCGAATTGTAACTGGCAATGAAACTTGGGTTCACCATTATGAACCTGAGTCAAAGCAATAGTCGATGCAGTGGCATAATAAAAGCACACCCCCTCCTAGGAAGTATAAGATGTCTCAGTCGGCCGGAAAGATCATGGCGACGATTTCGGATACAGAAGGTATGCTTTTGATTGATTACAAGGAACGTGGTGTTTCCACAACAGTAGAATCCTACGCTTCTTTACTAGATCAATTAAAAGAAGCTATTAAAGAAAAAAAGGCGAGGAAAGCTGTACAAAAGACGTGCTCCTTTTGCACGACCGTGCACACAAGCCATGTTGCGACGGCTGCCATTCACCAGTGTGGTTTTAAACAACTGCACCACCCACCCTACAGCCTAGACCTGGCCCCACGCGACTATTATTTGTTTCCAAAAATGAAGAAAGAACTGCGTGGGAAAAAATTTGACGACGATGATGAAGTGAAGGCGGCAATTTCGGCCTATTTTGACGCCCAAGACAATTTTTTTTTTAGACAGTATTAATAAGTTATTTGGCAGTATTAGGATTAAGGGAGAATACATTGACAAGGAAAAATAGTTTAATGTTTTATTTCATTACCTTCCCTGTCATTCCGCGAACTTTTTGACCTCCCCTTGTAAGTATTAACAAAAAGTAAAGATTTTTAAATAAAACGTTGAAATAAAACTTATCTCTGAGAAACTTGGAAATTCAACTTTTATACATTTTAAGTCCACTAAATTAAATAAACAAGTATATTGGACTTCAAATGTTAGGCAACTCTATTTCTATAGTTCTTTGTAATTTAGTTATAGTTGTTATGTAATTTAGTTCTATTTGTCATCATCATCATCATTATTACTGCTCTTCACAATGCCACTGCCTACTGCTGAACATAACCAAGGAATGCAACAAATTTTCCTTTTTTAGGGTTCCGTACCTCAAAAGGAAAAAAAACGGAACCCCTTATAGGATCACTTTGTTGTCCGTCTGTCTGTCTGTCTGTCAAGACCCTTTTTCTCAGGAACGCGTGGGGGTATCAAGCTGAAATTCATATCAAATACTCAAGTCTACTGTCCCTTAGAGCTGTGAAAAAATCAAAAGATACAGCCGTTTATGCCGCAAATTTTCGACATTCGCAAGGGAATTAAAACTTACAGGGTACTTCCCGTGAACTCAGAATCTTAAAATTTGGTACGAGGCAACGTATTATAGCACAGATGAAGGAAAAATTGCGAAAAGCATAAATTGTTAGTTACATCATATAATAAAAATATTTTTAATAATTTTAAACTTATATACCTACGCATTTGTTCGGAACCTTCGGTGCGCGAGTCCGACTCGCACTTGGCCGGTTTTTTTAATAATATTGAAGTGACAAATGAATTACTGCCCACCTGATCCTACCCTACCTGGCCTACCTGAGCTTACATAAAAATAAAATAAACCTACATACTGCTTGGCGGCAGAAATAGGTCAGAGGGCGGTACTTGTCGAGACGAACTCCTGCAGGGCTAGCATGGGCCGGAGACAATTTTATCCCCGGGGAAAGGAGAAAATATTTATCCCCTCGCTTAGTTTTATCCACCCTTCGAGCATGGGCACACTGGTGGATATAATATCCACAGTAGATAAAATGGGAGATAGACTTAGATATATTTTTTGTATGAATATAAACTTAAGCCCACGTCCAATGAACTAAGATAGAATTGTCCCTTTCAAAAGTCAAAAAATCATATTTTTTTTGTCTTTAATTTGGCTCCATGCTAGGCCGGGAGATATATGTCTACTCGTTATGTCAAACGGGGATATACTTCTCCCTGTTGCCATGCTTTGGCATAGGGACAAGATAATTTTATCTCTTGTCAGTGGATATAATCGGTGGATAAAATTTTTGTCCCCAGCCCATGCTAACCGTGCTGGGCGGAGAAGAAGTCCTACCAGCTAGTTTCTATCGATATTCTATTATTTAATTCGTAACGATGGTAAGTATTGATAATTGATAATATAAGGATATTGTAATAGCTCGAAAAATTAAAATCAAAATATTAAAAACAGGCGTATTTAATTTACTCATTCAAAATATCACAATGATATCCATTTATGATAAATAATGTAGAGATAAGAAACACATGTTCGTTTTGGTATAAGCACTTGGTATGCAGCTGGTGTGATAATAGCCGACAATATAACAGTGTTTCTGTCTGTACAATCAGTATCTACAATGTGCTGCCCCCTTTATACTATTATAAAAATACACAAGAATTAAATCATCATGTGGATTTTACGAATCAAATAAAAAAATAGGGTTGACTCTGCAGGTTATCCCTGGAACTTCCGGCATATTTTCGAGCGTAACGTAAATATTTAATTTTTGTTTTTTTTTTGTGTTTTTATTTTTTTTTAAATCTTTGAAACGGTCCAACCTTGATTGACTTGAAAATCTAATCAGCTCGAAGTCTCAAGAAACACTTTTGAACGCCGTGTCGCCGTTCTCGATCGGTTGATTCGTTCTAAAGATATCGTACGACAAAATTTTATTTACATACACACATACATACATACACATAAACACGTACACACGCACGCACGCATGTGCGCATTCGCACGCAAACACACACACACACACACACACACACACACACACACGCACACACACGGCCCGACGTCCTGCCGGGAATACTTCTGATGAAATCAAATAGAATAAATCTGATGAAACTCGCATTCTCAAAATCGCACCGAAATCTATAAATTCTCTACTTTTGAAAATTATTAATTTTCGAAGCGGGAAATTAAAAAATACATTAAAAAAAGTACAGACAGTGCTCTTTTTAATGCTCTCTAGACAGATTTTCGAAAACAGCGACAACTTTCGAATATAATCGCGAAAACACAAACGCAAGCACCAGTGCCCCATGTCACGCTTATTTGATAAGATTTTATAGAAATAGTGTCGGAGAAATGGGGCCCCGCGACGTAGTACGTAGACGGGCATTCCGAACAATATGCCACGTGGTTTTCAACAGCAATAATATACCAAACATGTAACCAATTCATGTGAGAATTTCCCCGTTAATTAAATACACCAATAATAGGCGTGTAATACTGTCTAGGGAGATAAGGAATCGGGGAAAGTTTGCCGTAAAATGGGAGGCCTGTGTATAGTTCCAGTAGGTCTATTAAAATGCTGTTCCATTTTGTTCTGCGGGTTTTGTAAGAAGCAACTATGGGAAATGGCAGAAATATCAGTTCGAAAACATGGATGTTAGTTAGTTAGTTAGGTTTGTAACGGGCTGTTTTCCGCAACTCCACTTCCAAAAATCCGTTTCTTTTTCCCTCGTGCAAGCTCAGCATAGGGGACTGTCTGTAACACCTATAGTAAACAAGTTATTCTTAAAAGAACCATCTCCAGTTAGCACTAGTTACTATTTGGATCTGTGTTTTTTCTAGTCGTATTACTACGCCTTGGAGATGCGCCTGCTTACCAGTACCTTAAACATTGAAGGCAGTGCTTATCTAGCCTGCACGTTCCGATTCCAAATGTCACGGCCTCGTAACGTTTTGATTGAAAACCCGATTCCACTAGACTATGACAACCCAAATGTCAACGGGACATCATACACCAACGTTACACACTCACCTAGTGTCACAAGCGCAGTTAGGACAACGGCCCATCCGTTATACGCAGTGTACACACCGTACTCCCGCGTCCCTGGCCGGTTCGCACCGCCCAGAATATCGAACGATACGAGTTAGCTGTCAGTGCCGGGGCCCACCACCCTTGTCCGGACGGCGGTTAGATAACTCATCCATGTTGTTTTCTCAACGTTGCACTAAAATAAATAATCTCCCCCATTTTGTAGCCGGCCTTTAAGGCCTCGAGCCCTCATTCCGTTGAGGCTGTAACAGCCGCATAGGCTAATAGCATTAACATCACACAAACTAGAGTGTCTAGCCTGTCTGCAATCTTAGTTGCAAGGTTAGTTCAACATTGATGGATAATATAGATGTAGGTATAACCATTTCATTTACACCAGACATAAAATACCAAGATCTGCATTGGGTAGCAACATTAAAGGTGTGTTATTTCATGTACTGTCAATCTGCCCGCCAAGATTGATGATTAAAACACAATGCCTTTAAAAGAATAAACGAAAAACAAAAAATTGCTGAAATGGCATAGAGCCAACCATATGGATACTCCACCAAGCAGAGGCAGATAACAACCCAGAAGTCATGGATACCAGGGCCATGGTTACCGGTATAGCGGAATTGGTATCCAGTGATTACTGGGTGCCAAGTCCAATGACAAAACGACTTGCACAACTGAGCCGAAGCGACCAGTAGGATAGCGCTCAGCGGGAGCTCACTGAGCGACGAAGAGAACTGCATTTTGCCGTCCAATTTCGACTCGGTGGCTGAAGATGAGACCCGAAATCTGATGGCAAGCTTATTTTTGGGCGGGGACGGGGAAGACGCGATCAATGATGGATGAATGGTAAGAGGCTCAACGGACGGCCATAGCCCTAATCAAAGGCCAAAACAACCTAAAAGGTAAGTTATTTTACAATTCACAGCATGAGAAGCCTAGAGCGTGTATTTATACTACTAAAGATGTCTGTGCACAACCATTAACAGATTTCTGTTCCAGAGACATGTATGCCGTAGCAATACAAAATACACAGGCGGGAAGATTAGTCGTCACCTCGGTCTATATGCCAGTGCAAGACACACCTCGGGTTGGATTTAGAATCGTTTGGCAGGAATTTGGCGGAGTAAGGTGTTTTAT
Organism: Parnassius glacialis; assembly: GCA_033319125.1. Classification (NCBI taxonomy): domain Eukaryota; kingdom Metazoa; phylum Arthropoda; class Insecta; order Lepidoptera; family Papilionidae; genus Parnassius; species Parnassius glacialis. Next base: position 21,648,001 of record JAVANC010000002.1, read on the forward strand.
TTGGTAAAGATTTGGTCCCCGATTATAATAATACCACTTACATTAAAAGGTAAGGCACCGTTATCGAAAAAATAAATAAAAACTATTATAACCCAAAATGCGTAAAACATGTAAAAATTACTGTGAAAGCTAGATAGCATACAGAATTTTGTGTAAATACGACAAGGACGTAAGACTAGTGTTACATTATTCTACTGTCTATACTCTCTGTCAAGAGATATTTCACTAAAGATAACTATAATAATAGAGAAAATTTTACCTACTTGATATATGAATATATATGGAGAAGAGAAATTATAAGGAATAAAAGAGATCCTTTTGAGGAATTAATAAAAATAAATTATGTTTACAGACAATAAAGAAATGATTAAATATGAAACAGTATATTAACTGTTTTATTTCTGAATTGTTTAAAACTGCCCAGAAATACTTGAACACCCACCCACACCACCCTTGAATAATTTCAGTTGTAATAAGTTAGAAGGTTGTGGCGGGAGCGAAGGCAACCTGACTTTATAGATAAGATATCTAATCTGATCGAATCTGTACTAAAATTAAACCAGCACGCCCCGACTCCACGTAGTCTTGTCTGCCCCAATCCTAGAGTGTTTTTGTAAAGCCGTAGGCGCGGAGAACATTACTCATAAACTACACTTTTCCGCAACGAGGGAAAGGTAGAGGGGCTTTCCCTGATAGAACACACTCCTGCTATCCTCTTCCCCCCTCCTGCCGGAGACAATAAATGTTACTTTCAGATTAGATCTATGAGATTTTCTTTTGATTTTTCTCAAGAACGGTGTATTACCTTTTAAAGGGAGTGCTGTCGGGAGGAAGGGGAATCTCCCCCCTTTCCCTCCCCTCAACCTCTGCCCCCTCTTCCTGCCAAACGATTTTAAATTTCAACCCAAACTCCAACGCGCCTCATCCCCTTTTTGAAAACCCAACGAACGAGGTAATGTGTTAGTTGAATAGCTCTTTAGCACTAGGTTAGTGCTAAAGAGATATTCAACTATTAAACATTTTAAATACAGGTTCCGAACAAACTTTCATAAAAAAACATTGTCGCCCAATAATCGACTTCACACTTGCAACAGAAGGAGCAGCTAAACTAATGATGGGATAGCATGTGTCGAGAGAGGCCTGATGATGCTCAGACCATAGATGGATTTGCTTTGTACTATAGGTCGATATCTGGACAGTAAACTCAACTGGAATAAACACATAGAACACAAAATCAACAAGGCTAGTATAACTTTCTGGCAATGCAGACACATGATTGGCTAACAATGGGGTTTGACGCCAATAATTATATTGTGGCTATACAAAACTGTAATTCGGCCCATGATCACATACGGAGCTCTGGTATAGACCAAAACAAATGAAGCCAACACTATAAAAAAGCTTCAGCATTACCAGTGACTGGCATGTATTGCTGCCACAGGCCGCATAAGGACTACACCAACAGCAGTCTTAGAGGCTATGCTGGAGCTAACCCCGCTTCACTCACGCTAAACTCAAGACCCTAAATCTTTGGAGTAAGAGTAGAGTTCCTCATACAGGTATCAACTATATATCATAAGATATATTGCAATGACACCTAATTCAAATTATAACTTAAAATAATTTTATACATACATAGTATAGCCGTATGTAGCTCAAATGAATAGCGCTCGCTGTAAGTTACAACTGGCACCAATGAAATTGTTAATTGCAATTTTAATTTTAACGGTGGTAGAGCCATGCGGCAGTTTTTGCTGTTGCACGTATGGGCCGGCTCGAGCCGGTTTGGTACCACGACATCACACAATACCGGCGTAAAGTAGAAGCTGCGTTTCGTCTGGTGAGTGCAGGTGGCCGGAGGCCCAATTCCCCTCCCCCTCCATAAACATGGTAGCGGAATTACACGAAAGACTACCCCAGGAGGGTACCAGCACCCCTAGAGAATCCCTCGCTGAGCAGCCACGACCATGGCATTCCACTCCTGAACGTGGGTGCTCAGGCTGCCCCGCGTATTCGGGGGGCAAAATTCCGCTCAAAAACATAACTGCTCGGGGCAAACAGAGCAACAATACCTAGGCGACCCCTGCTACGCTATCCGTGAATTTCTGCAACATCAGGGGACTTCACTCGAACCTAAACGCCGTCCACTACCATCTCGAGACGGCGAAGCCGGCCTTGCTCTTTCTGACCGAGACGCAGGTGTCCTCTCCGGCTGATACTTCGTATCTCTCCTACCCGGGGTACAATATGGAGCACTCCTTTGTGCCTCGGGCTGGAGTTTGCGTATATTTAGCGTATTTGAGTAAGCAGGAGTGTTATCAAGCCTGGGCTGCGGCTTCGGCGACTCGGGATGTAAACACCAACACACTTAAAAAGAAGTATAACTCCGCCTCCAGGTCCCTCAAAAGAGTTTATTTTTTATTTTAAAAAACGTTACCCCCACTCTAGGATTTTCTCCTGTGTCGTGGAGGCAGTTTACAAACATAAATTGCACAAGGACAAACATTCGTTCCGTTCGGGATTCGAACCCGCGGCCCCCGGCGCAACAACTGATTGTTAAGCCACTGCGCCACGGAGTCGTCGAGTTATTGCCAAGGCAAAGTCAGAGCACATAGGCAGAATTGGCGAGAAACTAGTTCGCCTTCCTTCGGGAACCCGTGCATTCTGGTCTCTCGTCAAGGCTGTCCAAAGGAATTTCTGTAAGCCATCACTACCATCTCTGCACAGGAAGGACGACTCACTGCCCAGGCCAGGGCTCGGAACCGGTTTAAAAAGAGCGGTTAATTTCTATTAATTACCGGTAAATTTATCGCTCCTTCAATTACCGGTTAAAAAATTAACCGGTTTTTATTAAACCTTAACGATAAAGGTTACCGGTTACATAACGGTTTCGACACCCAAATTAACCGGTTAATTCCGTAAAACGTAAAGGCAGTTATTCATAGGACAGGTAGATTCACGTTACGAGGTGTTTATGCGGCATCGCCGCATGCGGGCACACTTATATACACACATACATTGTTTTAGTCGCGATCAGAGTGTGTAGTCGGAGTTTGGCGTTTACGTAAAACGTGAAAGTATTAGAGAAGTTTTGAAGAAAGAAAGGCAGTTATTGTGTTTGGTTTATTCGTTTAGACGGGACTTGTCTCATAATGAAGAAAATAATTTATTCTTGTGTATCGGTTGTTTATTTATAATGGGCAGAAAAAAAGTAAATAGAATTTATTCCATGTTTACGTTTTAACGGTGGTAGAGCCACGCGGCAGCTTTTGTTATCGCATGGATGGGCCAGCTCGAACCAGGGTAGTACCACGACCTCACAGAATATCAGCGTGAAGTAGAAGTTTACTTCTGCGTTTCGCTTTGTAGGTGTAGGTGGACGGAGGCCCTTTTTACTGGAAATGAGGCATGAGGCATGAGGCCCACTAAGGTATGGTAGCGGAATCAAATAAAAAACTACCCCAGCAGGGTACCAGAATCCTGGTGACGGAGAATCCTTCGCTGAGCACCCACGCCCAAGCTACCCTACTGTTCTTGAGCATGTGTGCTCAAGCTGCCCCGCGTATTCTGGTATACGGGGAGGGGAGGGGGGGGGGGGTATCCGCAGAGATCGTGATCCTTGGCGATTTTAACGACCATCACGCCGAATGGCTCGGTTCACATTATACCGATCATGTGGCGAAATTTGTTTATGACTTTGCCTTGGCATATGGTTGCACAGCTGGTTACTTTGCCTACGCGGATTCCAGATGTGGAGGATCATGCGCTTTCTCTGTTGGAACTTCTGCTGACCTCTCATCCGGACGGATATCAGGTTTCCGTCGACACCCCTCAAGACTCCTAGGGCCATTTTCTTCTCCGGAGGGTGGTGTCACTCACACTATCTATCTACTACATTACACTATCACGCCAATTGTGCCTTTAAATAAATTATGTTCTTTTTTTTTCTCATATGTATTTTTGGTGTACAATAAAGTATATTTCATTCATTCATTTCATTATCTTCGCGGTTGCATTCTGCAGGCAGCCGCCGTGTTTGGCACTATAGATCGGCCGATTGGGAAAGGATGCGGTCTTTTTTTTGCATTCTACCCTTGAGGGCGAATTTGCTTCTCGCTGGACAATCCCAACAATGTTGCTGATTCTGTCGCTGATATGGTACTTGAGGATATGGAACTTTTTATTCCATCTTCTGTGGTGCAAGACAAGGTCAGAGCACATCGGCGGAGTTGGTGAGAGGCTAGTTCGCCTTCCTTCGGTAACCCGTGCATTCTGGTCTCTTGCTAAGGCTGTCCAAGGAAACTTCTGTCAGCCATCTCTGCAAAGAGAGGGCGACTCACTGAGTCGATACCTCTCTTTTTGCGTCCAACTCGACTCTCGATCACGGAGGAAAACACCGCCGACCATCCTGCGGTTTGAGTGCTTCATGCCAGATATGCGGCTTACACAGCGCTCGGTTCCCTTCCATTGTGCTGAAGACGTGTGCTCCGAAGTTGGCACCTGTTTTAATGCGTCTTTTCCGGTACTTCTACTCCTAAGGCGTTATCCCAAATTAACGGAAGACAGCTTTTGGTCCATCCGATCCCTAAAAAAGGCGACCGCTCAGACCCATCAAACTACAGGCCTATCGCCATCACCTCCTTGTTCTCCAAAATAATGGAATCCATTATAAACAGTTTTCGTCGGGGTTGATCAGTTGGTAATCTTCTGGTCTATCTTACTCATAGATGGGCGGAGGCAAAAGAGTCCAAGGGGCAGGCATTGGCCGTTAGTTTGGACATTGCGAAGGCCTTCGATCGGGTTTGGCACAAAGCGCTTCTTTCGAAGCTCCCTTTCTATAGGCTTCACGAGAAATTGTGCAATTGAATCACCAGTTTCCTTGCTGATCGGAGCATCAAGGTCGTAGTAGACGGTGCATGCTCTGATTACAAGCCTATTAAAATTGGTGTTCCACATGACTGCGTGCTATCACCAACGCTGTTTCTAATGCATATCAATGATATTTTGCAAACTGGCATCAACGACAGCACTGGTGATGTAATATACACCGGCCGTGCCAATATTTCTCGGGAAATGTCTCCGAGTACCGGAACAAAAGTAAAGTAAAGTGAAGTTGCAGCCTTTATACGTCCCACTGCTGGGCACAAGCTTCCTCTTATTTCTGAGACGGTTTAGGGCAAGTAAATGTCCGCCGCGCAGCCCCAATGCTTCTTGACGAACTTCACATGTCTTCGAGATATATTTTTTTTATTTCTCAGACATGCAGGTTTCCTCACGATATGTTCCTTCACCGCCGAGCACGTGGTAAATCGGCACTTAAAATTGCAATTAACAATTTCATTGGTGCCGGCGGGGATCGAACCCGAGTTTCTCACGTACTGTAAGACTTACAGCGAGCGCTAACCATGTGAGCTACCACGGCGCTACCGGAACAAACTTGTGTCTGATGTCGATTCTTTGCTGAACAAAGTCTCGGTTTGAGGGCGGCTAAATCTAGTCCAGTTCAATCCCCAGAAGACACAAATTTGCACGTATACCGCTAAAAAGAACCTCTTTTTACGAACTCGTATCTCCTCAGTTTTAAGGAACTCCTCTTGCTGCCTCAGCTAGCATCGGAATCCTCGGCGTCGACATATGTGCAGTTTTAGGGTCACTTGGAAGGGAATGCCAAATTGGCCTGTAAAAAGTTTGGCGTACTCAGCAGAGCGAGGCAGTATTTCATGTCGGCACATCGCTTGCAACTTTACAAAGCGCAAATTCGGCCTCTCATCTCTGGGCCGGGGCACGCCAGTGTCAGCTCCTTCCACTTGACCGCATCCAGCGCAGAGCGGTTCGAGTCGTCGACGTTCGAATTCTTTCTGATCAGCTCGATTGACTGGCAGTGCGTAGGGATGTTGCATCCCTTTGCATTTTCTATCGAATTTACCACGGGGAGTGCTCTGAGGAATTGTTCGGTTTAGTACTAGCCGCCAAATTTCACGAACGCACATCGCGTCAAAATTCACGATACCATCCTTACCATCTGGATGTTTGACGGGCCACCACTGTGCGTTTTACAAGGAGTTTTTTCCTCGTACAACTTCTCTGTGGAATTGTTAACCACCGGCGATTTTTCCGGACCGATACGACTTAGGGACCTTCAAGAAAAGAGCTCACTCCTTTCTTAAAGGCTGGCAATTCCCCTGGTGTTGCGGTTGTTCATGGGTGGCAGCAGTCACTTACCATAACGTGACCCATGCATGCTCGTTTGCTCTCTTTTCTATAAGAAAACGTACGACGAGAAAACCCAAAAATCTAAGTGCTTGATTGAGGGCTGAATACGACTATCAGGGTGGTTTCTAGAACACTCATTATACCCAAATTAATCCAATAACGGTACTTGGCATGACCTGGGACACGATTTAAACCCAGGATCAAATCATGATTCACAGTCGCGCTAGTAACCGCATACAGACAGACAAAATTATATACTTTCATAATATGTATTTAGTAAAAATCTGTTATTTTGACGTTACGAACAGACACTTTAATTTTATATATTTGAATAGTTTCGTATTCGTAAAGTATGAAAGTTTGTAAAAAATTCGAAAATGATTACTGTATTATTTAGGTACACAACATGATAAGATTTGCTCCAATTCTTCATTAATGAGATGTGAAAAATGGTAATTTCTTTTGTTAGAATTCTCTGAACATAACAAACAATTTTTTATCGTGTTTAGACATGACTTCTAGTTAAACTTTACGCCTTGGTCGTTGGTCGTAATTACGAGCTTCTGAATTCAAAAAAAAATCTGGTAATCTGCCTCACTTTAGTCCTAAAAAGAACAAAAATACTATAACATATAATTTCATAAACTTTTAAAAATATTGTATTCTGTTAAAAAAGTTCATCATTTATTGCGATATATTACTAAAACTAATGATATCGAAATAAAGATGCATAGCGTAATTTTAATAGAAAACGTTAAATATAATTAAAGCCAATTTAAATATATAACTTCAAATTAAACTTGATATCGAAACTTAATTTTAAAGTGAAGATAACGCATAATTAATTGAAACAGAATTTCATCTGTTATTTATAATACGATCGTTGCTGAAAGATGAAAAAATATGAGGGAGTACGTCACAAGGCAGTTGCGTTGATGCAATGAATATATCGTGCATGTGTCTAAAAACTTCGGGAATTAAACAGAGGCCGCCGTACAAAGATGGGTGCAAGCGGGGTAAGGGAGAGGGGGACATTACAAAACTTGGCTTTAACCGGTTAATTCTTACTACCTAAACCGAAATTTGTGAAAAACCGGTATTCCGCAAAAACCGGTTTTGGGGTCAATGACCGAAACCGGTTTAGAATTTCAATCGGTTTCCGAGCCCTGGCCCAGGCTCCCTTTTTGCGTCTAACTCTACTCTTGATGACGGGGGTAAAACACCGCCGACCATCCCGCGGTGTGAGTGCTCCATGCCGGATGTGCTGTTCTCACAGCGCTCGGTTCGCAAAGCACTCCTTTCCCTGGACATCCAGAAGTCGAGTGGGTCTGACGGAATTGGCACCGGTCCTAACGCGTCTTTTCCGGTACTCCTACTCCCAAGGCGTAGTCTCGAATTCATGGAAGACAGCTTTTGTCCACCCGATCCCTAAAAAGGCGACCGCTCAGACCCGTCCAACTACATGCCTATCGCCATTACCTCCTTGTTCTCCAAAATAATGGAATCCTTTATTAACTGCCAGCTCATGCGGTACATTGAGAATCACCAGCTGATTAGTAACCACCAATACGGTTTTCGTCGGGGTCGATCAGCTGGTGATCTTCTGGTCTACCTGATCCATAGATGGGCGGAGGCAGTAGAGTCCAAGGGGGAGGCGTTGGCCGTTAGTTTGGACACTGTGAAGGCCTTCGATCAGGTTTGTTACAAAGCGCTTCTTTCGAAGCTCCCTTCCTATGCGCTTCCCGAGAAATTGTGCAATTGGATCACCAGCTTCCTTGCAGATCGGAGCATCAAGGTTGTTGTAGAGGGTGCATGCTTCGACTACAAGCCTATTAACACTGGTATTCCACAAGGCTGTGTGCTATCACCAACGCTGTTTCTTCTGCATATCAATAATATGTTGCTAACTGGTAACATTCATTGCTATGCGGATGACAGCACAGGTGATGCTCTATACACCGGCCGTGCCAATATTTATCAGGAAAACTTGGCCGATTACCGGAACAAACTTGTGTCTGAAGTCGAGTCTTTGCTGAACAAAGTCTCGGATTGGGGGCGACTACATAAAGAACCCCTTTGTCGTATCTCCTCAGTTTCAAAGCACTCCCCTTCTTGCCTCAGCCAGTATCGGAATCCTCGGAGTCAACATATCGAGTGACGTGCAGTTTCGTGGTCACTTGTAAGAGAAGGCCAAACTGGCCTCTAAAGAACTTGACATGCTCAGTAGAGCGGGACAGTATTTCATGCCAGCACACCGCCTGCAACTTGACAAGGCGCAGGTTCGGCCTCACACGGAATACTGTTCCCATCTCTGGGCAGGGGCTCCCCAGTGCCAGCTCCTTCCACTTGACCGCATCCAGCGTAGAGCGGCTCGAATTGTCGACGACCGAGTCTTTTCCAATCGGCTCGATTCATTGGCACTGCGAAGAGATGTTGCATCCCTTTGCATTTTCTTTCGCATCTACCACGGGGAGTGCTCTGAGGAATTGTTCGGATTAATCCCAGCCGCCAAATTTCACGAACGCACATCGCGGCAGAACTCCCAATACCATCCACACCATCTGGATGATTGGTGGTCCACCACTGTGCGATTTAGAAGATGTTTTCTTCCTCGCCCGACTTCCTTGTGGAATCGATTACCACCAGTGATTTTTCCGGACCGATACAACTTAGGGCCCTTCAAGAAAAGAGCTTACTCCTTTTTAAAAGGCTGGCAACGCATCTGCAATACCCTACCTGGTGTGCAGTTGTTCATGGGCGGCGGTAGTCACTTACCATCAGGTGAGCCGCATGCTCGTTTGCCCCCTCTCCTAAAAAAAGAAAAGTGCTGATCTACCACATGCTCGGCGGTGAAAGAAAACATCATGAGGAAACCTGCATGTCTGAGAAATTAAAAAAAATATCTCTAAGACATGTGAAGTTCACCAACACGCATTGGGGCAGCGTGGCAGACATTTCCTTGCCCTAAAATCCTCTCAGAAATGAGAGGGGGCTTGTGCCCAGCAGTGGGACGTATATAAGCTGCAACAACATACATAGTGTAACCTAATATTATATCAGTTTTTGATAAACATTTTTAACAGGATAAATAGAAACCTTTTTATTTAATATACATTATAAATCATATTTATTGAAAGTTACTCTTATGTTTAATATACTGGTTCGGAAAATATCTCTGTCCTAGGAATAACCAGAAAGAAACCCAGGGGGACATTTGTTTTTTTTTTATAAGTACTGTTTACAATCATATATTATATTACATAATTAACAACACAAAAAAAATTAGAAATAGCTTAGTAGCAATATCTCATTTCCAGGGGTTATTATCATCTAAAAATTTCTTAATATCATAATAACACTTCAAATACAATCTTATTTTAATAGTTTTTAAACTTGTGAGTTGAATAACTGATACCACTAGCTTGTGTTTCTTCCAAGTAATTTCAGAATGAATATCTCTTTTTTTTTTGTAGTACTTAAATTTTTGTGTACAGAGAATATTTTCGTAAATGTATTGAAAGGTCAAAGTTAATACATTAATTTCATAAAATATATATTTTACAGTAACTTTAAATTTTAAATCATATATTGCTTATGGCCCTCTTCTACAAAATAAATATAATTTCAGTGTCAGTCACATGTCCCCATAGCAAAATACCATACAACATTATGCTACGGGAATAGCTAAAATTAACTAGTCTAGCTGTATCAACACTGGTAAGATGTATATTATTTTTTACAGCATATGCTGCAGAACAAAGTCTGCATGCTAGTTTTGATATATGGGGGCCCCATTAAAGGTGTCTAGTGTGATTATAAGAAAAATTGTGGTATTGACAAGACTCAACTCCTCCTCATTTTAAATTACATTAGTATTTTGATGTTTCATATTTGTGGTTATGAATTTCATATATTATACAGTTTTAGTGCCTGAATATTGTGTATTTCTCATAATCAATGAAACAGTTTACTTACTTTCAATGTCTAATTCATTTTGAATTGTATCTTTTGCTGCTTCTTTGGAGATATGGTCGCTTTTTTTCAAATGAAGTTTAATTTTATCTAGCAAATTGTTACTATCTGTTAATTGTTGGTTCATCTGGAGCTGTAGTTTATTAATTCTATTCTCTATATCAACCACGCTATGTTGGGGTGAGAGTGAGACCGAACTCGGAGTTTGTAACAGCGATGAATGTAATACAAGATACAATATTGCTACTAAAGCAATAGTTATTATAATCAGTCTTCGTAAGTTAAACCGCATTTTGAACATTATTTTAGTAATTAGTCACTAATATAATTTGAAGCTATTACAGTCACTGGTCATTTTACCCTTGTTATGCCCTCACTGTAAAATTTAACGTTAACTGTAAACATTGCCAGAGTAACCAGTTAACCCGCTGCAAAATTTCTTGTAAGCCACTATTGTTAGATTTCTCACATTAGCATATTTTATAGAGATGTAATTCACAAAGAAGTCATATTAAAATCAACAGGAACTTTCTGTATTGAATTTAAATTAAATAATATCACTACAAAATATAACACAACCACAGTAACATCGCTGTTGCTGTTGTGACTTGTTGTCTAAACCACAGACTAACATATCTGTAACACAGTGACAGTTGACACTTGACAATAACAGTGAAACGTGAAACACAGACATAACCATAGATATAAGAACAATAGGGGATATAGCATAGACTTAGGACATACTGGCGTATAGACCAACATAGTGTGCAAGCATAGATATAAGAAAAATAGGGGATATGGCATGTGGTCACGTGACCTGAAGTCAAGTGTTTCTCAAATATGGCGACGACTCCACCTAAACTCCACCCACAAGAAATAGCGTTGTTTTTGTCGATATTTTCAGTATCGATGCTATATAAATTATGACGTACCATCCATCTCATAGGTATATATTATTAAATAAACAAATATTAGATCACTACACTATTGAGTTGGGTTAATCCTGTAATAATAGTTGTATTGAGATGATAAATAAATAAATCTTACGTTCAACTCAGAATAGGAAAGTTTTGAAACTGTAATTGCTTTAAGATATGGTGAAGCAACAGTCAAAAGTGAGCGAAGAGACCAAGGAAAGAGCACTTGATTGGGGATTTAACTCCTTTCTTTTCAGAAGACGTATACGACGGGCACCAGGATATTATACTGAGTTCGTGCAACGAGCTAACGTTTTTTCGTAACGACGGCAATCCGCACATAAGCACTCCATCCGTGCGTCCCTGGGTCGACGCATGCATTTTTTTTCTCCTCTGCAGAGATTAACGTAACCACCACTATAGGCAATATAGGCAATGGCTTCGTATGATTTTTTTGTCCAGCCCATGCTGTCCCACTAGTAGGCAGAAGTCTCCCCTAAGTTTTTTCCAGTGGTTTTGTCGTGCACCATATCGACCCAGCCCCAACGGTATGCGTCCAGGTTGCGTGAATTATATCATTTATATAGACTTTATAGCGGCTGGGAAGTTAGTTGCGAGCGCAAGTCCTGTACCTTCACGCTTCGCTTTACGTACTGTGATCTGAGACACCATCAAGTTTTCTTTCAACTATATCTGCACGGAATAGCGCTCGCTCTTAATTTCCAAGCCGCCATAAAGATTCGACAACACCTTTCTTTCGTGGTGGTAATCGGTTACCAGTTCAAGTCACCATGAACGTGCAGTAATCTGACCTTTATCTTGATTTATTTAAAGTTTTTGGAGCATGTGTTCTTTCATACATAGTTACTAGCTGTCATCTCTCTTTTTTTGATAATAAAGAAGTGGAGTTTTTTTGATAATAAAGAAGTGGAAGTCTGAAGTGGCTGTGCCACTTCAGACTTCCACTTCCATACTCATTTCTCATTATATCCCATTTGTGTAACACCACTAAATATCAATTTTATAGTGTTTACAACCTGTAAGTTGTAATGATTTCCACCAGTAGCGTAATTAGTGGTGGATACTGGAGGTAAACGAGAGAGTAAGGATTAAAAATAAATAAAATAACAATAATGTATACTGATTAAAACCATTTTTTCGTGACGAAATAATATTATTTAGTCAGAAAATTTATTTTAGACATGAACCAAATCACCCTTAAGCCGAACTACATCCAGCGTTCTATTTATACATTCTTTATCAAAATGCAAGGAGCATATTCTTCTTACTACTGCAGGTTTTATATTTTCCTGGCCTATATTTTCAATCCACAATTTTTGAGTCTTCATTTTTTGGCAACCTAAAATAAATATTATGCATCCTTAAGTACCAATCAAAAATAATCTTAACATCATCAAATCTTTTGATGAAAAAAACTATTACAGAAAATTTACGATTTACACTATTTTCAAGTTCTTTTCTTAAATGAAAGGCTCTCAATCGATCGTTTGATTAAATATACAGTTTACGTATCTAAAACGTTATTTGATCATAGGACTACATTAATATTATTGTTAAACAGGCTCAGAAGGGCTAGAACCCAGAGCCGTAAAGCCAGTTTAATAAAAAAATATTGTTAAAATTTATATCGATAATTTCAAAACATGACAACACGTAAGGACAACACTATGGAAAAATGTAAACAATCAAAATGTTTACTTGTTTAAATTTACATGATAATAGTCATTGGAAATTCTAGATAATAACAGGAAACACGATTTAGAACACATAACATGAACACGAAACGCGATTCACACGAAAAAATATACAATTAAGGAAAAAAATTACAACTAACCTGAAAAATGACAATACTTCTTCATTTTTACGAGGATTTGAATTACATCCATTGATGCAACTCTTTGTCATGTTGTTTTTGCTCAATTACCCTTTACTAATGAAAAAAAAAGCTCCAAAATAGTCAAAATTCCCTGTAACACTGCAAAATAACTCCGAACAAGGCTTAGATGACAGACGAACTACCACAAATGAACGTCATCCTAAAATGGCGTCATGCTTCAAGGTGGAGCTTGGTGACATTTATGAAAACTGGCAACAGAAAATTGAAGTCTAAGATATGTACTTATCTCTTTTTACATTTGAAAATCATAAGGTGTGAGAATGAGACAGATATATTTTTGTTGGCAACGTTCATGTTTGCATGATATTTGTATAACCAAAAAATATATATGCAATTTACAGCTTATCCTCTACTTTTCTTATATCAATGTGTGCAAGGGAGAAGAAAATTCCTTATGGCAAAAATGCAAGATAGAAAAGGATACCAAATCTCATGACTCTGTAACCAATTTTGAATGACATATTGGCGCAAGTCGGCGCGCTAGAAATAAGCTTGTAGATATTTTGTGTATTTTTAGATTATAATAGTGTTAATTTGTATAATTTAAAGTTTTCCAAAATGGTTTCATGTTCCGTTAATGACTGTGGTATCAACAATAGAAGTAATCCTGATGGTTGCACATTTCACAGGTAAATTCGCATGACGTCGTAAATAATAAGACACGTCTATTTTTGCTTAAAATTTACGTTATGTACTGTTTAAAATATATAATATTTTCAATTATTTTTTTAATTTTGATATTTTGCAAAGAATAAAGTCACATTGTTGATAATTTGTATGATTTTAGTGAATTTATTTTTAAACAAAATATTTTAAATTTACGCTAGGGATTGACTCAACTATATCAAAATTAATGTCGATATTTATCTTTAATGTGTATAAAGAATCGATAGCCTTTTATACACAACAAAAAGAAGAATGAAATTAAATGCTCGATTTGCGTATTAAAACAAAATTTTATTTTGCCGTTTGTCAAACAGATTCCCTCTGGATCCTTTAGTTAGAAAAAAATGGTTGGCATTAATTGGGCGGATTGGTTGGAATCCTAAGAAGAGCTCTACAATTTGTAGTAAACATTTTATTGAGAAATATATAAGAAAAAGCAGAGTGAATACAACTTTATTAAAAGGAGCCATTTCTACATTATTTGTACCAATAAGTATATTATTGTTACAATAAGACTTATTTTTTTATATGATGAGATGACAAGCGAGCACACAGTCTACCTGATGGTAAGTGGTTGCTGTGGCCCATAGATATCTACATCTATCCTTGTTTGCGAATCAAAATGCAGATGTGTTATCTGCCGTGAGGACTAATATGGAATGCTTCTTTTCCAATAAAATGGGTCTCTGGTTCTCTACCCTTACCATACGAAACACAGCAGTGTTAAACTGCTATTTTACGCTGGTATAAAAATATAACTTCAAAACTTTAGGTAAAAATAGAGATAGATTTTTATACATTATAAAACCCTATCTCTATTATTATATATTTTCCCCCAAGGGGTTGTGCGGAGCTTCGGAATATATTCCTAAGTCACAATGATAAAACTTTTAGCGTAGTTAGGTATGGTTATTGAGTAATACTCCTGAAGCGCCACTAGATGCCATGAAGCGCGCGATTTCGTGTACCAGGATAGTATAAATTCCATAGTATTTGATACGCGCAACGCTTGATGTCCGATTCATGCTTGATGCTTGATGACAGTGTGCCGAGGGCTTGATAGTGTGGTTCATTACCTACTGCGTTAGTCGTAGAGAAGAGGAACTCGTAGTTAAGTAACAGTTGCGTAGCTCAATAGATCTGCCAAATAAAGATACACTTACTGCGGTCGGACCATGTGTGGGTGACAGTTTTCTTAACATACTGCGATTGAGAGAATAGAAGAGTGCATCTGTATCCTCGGACACTTAATGCAGTTTAATGTCTCCAGCGTATTTGACTTGTCTATGTTAAGATAATTATATTTTTTAAATTCATGCAGCTAAAATGATAATAAATTTATTATTAGCTTATACTTTTCAGGCATAGATGAAAGATACAGTAGCCTCATCATAATGCACTCGTGACACCCCTCCACCTTTGAAATCACAAGAAAGAAGTGTTCAATTTACACCAAGAAAAAAAACTTTTATCAAAAATCGAGAAATTAAAACGAAAGCTGAAAGAAAAACAAAAGAAAATACAGCAAAAATATAGAAAAATAGCAATAAAAAAGCAATAGCAATAAAAAGCAAAAAAAAATAGCAATAAAAAAATAGCAGCAAAAACTAAAAGACAGGCTAAAAAAATTGTTACATTGCAAAACGTGCTTGAAGAAATTCATTCAAGACCAGGATTGAAAGATCACTATAGCGATATCACCATGGTATGCAGCAATGAATTGATACAGAATTTAATTAACAGGGTTAATGATAAAAAAATGTGGTAAAATAGTGCCTGCATCCAAATATAACGAAGAATTCAATCAACGCATGCCACATTAGAACAAAAAAAATTTATATACTGGGTGATGAACAAGCGCCTGGACTTGCGACTAAACTACTCATGGAACGAGAAATTAGGGGTGACAATAACTACAAAATTATGTCGTTTATAAAACCACAATCTCTTTGTGCTGATTCGTTGGACTACTCTAATCATATAATTAAGAACTTAAACCATGACGACAAGATTGTGATTGTGACGGGTGCCAACGATTCTAACCCAATCAAACTATTAAACGATTTAAGTTTGGTGCTTCATAGATTAAGTAAATGTAGTAGAGTATATATTTTAGAAGTTGTAAATAATCCTTATTTGAATATAAAAACATTAAATGATAATATAGCTTCTTTAGTGCGGTTGTATAATAATTGTACTTTTTTGACATCGAATGGTAATTTTTATAACGTAAAGGAATATTTGTCGCATATGAGTCGAAAAATAAATTTTAATATAGATTGCTTTGACTATGATACATCGTTTCTATCATTAAGTAAATTAAGAAATAGACTGACACACAACAAAAATATTAACTCGCAAAAAAATTAAACCTAACACACCTAAAGTTCAATTTATAAAGGGCACTATACCTTACTATTTTAATTTAATGAGTAAAAAGAATGTTAGACATAATAATGAAAATTCCAATATCATCAATGATAACTTTGAAAATTGTAAACCAAATAGAGGGTTAATAACTTATTATTTTCGTTCTATAAAGTCTTATAAACAAGTATCAAATGATTCCTTTCGTCCATAAAACAAAATCTTTAAATATGAAATTCACAATTTTACATCAAAATATAGCTGGCATTTGCTCCAAAAAGGATATTTTAGAATTAACATTAAAATATTTACACGAAGAGGAACATACAGGAATAGATGTATTATGTTTAACTGAAACTTTTGTTAAAGCAAGTGACTGTAATAATTATAATGTTTTTGGTTTTAAATTAGCTAGTTTCTATGGTCGTAAAAAAAGTAGAGGTGGTGTATGTATTTTGATAAAGGAAGATATAGAGTGGAACGAAATAAAATTTGTTTCAGATTTAGCAGAATCAGAGCATTTTGAATGTTGTGGAATAGAAATTCCTTTACATAATATTTACATAATATGCATCTATAGGACACCTAGTTCGAATGTGAATATATTCTTTTTTAAACTACAAAACTTATTGTCAAAATTAATAAATAATCATAATAAAAGAATTATTATTGTTGGAGACATTAACATCAATACTTTGGAAAATAATAAAAATACAATTGAATTAAATGACATCATTTCGAATTATAATTTATTTAGACATATTAATGAACCAACACGTGGAAACAATGAGGGCTAATAATCTTCCACTCACCAGATGTCGCTACTAGCGACTGAGGTAAAGTTTTTTGCTACACAGTGTCATTTAATTGAGAAATTAGTTTTAAATAATAGTTTATCATTATCTAGAGTATTATATTAATATATAACACAATGCGTCAATGGTTTGATTTTTAATTTTTTGCACATTATAACTCTTTTTTTTTAAAAGTCGTCTTTTAGTTATATTTATAGTTTGGTTTATTCATTTCTAATGTAATTAATATAAAATATAACTAATAATACAGAAAGAAACCTTAAAGATTACATTTTCCTAAGAAATTATCGTCCCCGGTATGAAATCTGTCAAATATTTTACCTCACTCGAAAGTGGCGCCGCCCTGGTGACAGAAAAAGTCGTGGATGCCCTCATTGTATAGATCATGTGTTTAGTAATATAATGAATGCAACGGCATGTGTTAAAAAGTTATATTTATCTGATCATGAATCGGCGCAAATATTATCTATTGATGTGCATAAACAGAAAAAAAAGTTAAAGGATACTTGGGAGTATAGAAGAAATTATAATTTATATTACATAAATATATTTCGGGAATGTATAAAAAAGCTTACTTTTAATGAAGTTTTTGAGGATAAGGACATCAATACTGCATACAATAAATTTATGGAACTTTTTATCTTATTTTATAATCTATGCTTTCCAATGATTAAGACAAAAAAACTAGACATGAAGTATAAAAATAACTGGATCACAAAAGGTTTAAGACTTAGTTGCATAATGAAAAGGAAACTCAAAATTGGTTATTATAGAAAAAAGACTGAAGAGAATAAACAAAAATATAAAAGATACACCAAATTATTAAAAAAATGTATTGATGTATCTAAAAGGATAAATTATTTTAAACGAATAAATACCAGTAAGAATATAGGAAAATGTTCATGGAATTTAATAAAATCGGAGGCGGGATTAAAATCAAACGACTACTATATAAACATGATAAACACGAATAATGAATGTCTAAGATCTCCACAGATAATTGCTAATGCTTTTAATGAGTATTATGAAAACCAGACAAGAACAGTTAAATTTAAGCAAACGAAAGCAACACACCTGTATAACATAAATAGTCCGTGCAAAAGCATGTTTTTACGTCCAATTACTCTGGAGGAGACAAAGGCATTAATAGTTAATTTAAAAAATTCTAAAAGTGAAGGATATGATGGTGTAAATACGAAAGTCATTAAACACTGCAAGGATGAACTATCGCCTGTACTTTCATATCTGATAAATTTATCATTCGAAGTAGGTGTTTTTCCAGAGTCATTAAAACTATCTCTTGTCAAGCCTTTATTTAAGCAAGGCGATAAGAAAGATATGAACAATTATCGTCCAATAACTATTTTGTCAGTTTTCTCCAAAATTTTTGAAAAAGCTATGCACAGTAGGCTTAGTCATTACTTTAATGAACATAATTTTATAAAAAAAGAACAGTATGGTTTTCAGCAAAACAAATCAACCATGATGGCATGTTTTGATTTACTAAAAAGAATCACCGATGCAATAGATGATAAGGTAAATGTAACAAGTGTATTTTTTGATATGTCAAAAGCATTTGACTTTGTTTGCCATAACACCTTATTAAGTAAGCTAGAAAAGTATGGGATAAGAGGACTGACATTGCAATGGATAGAATCATACTTATCATCAAGAAAACAGTGTGTGGAAGTTATGAGCCCTAACAAAAATAATATTTTAACAAAATTTAGATCGCGACTAGTTTTTAAGTACACTGGAGTCCCTCAGGGAAGCGTTCTTGGGCCTTTTTTGTTTGTAATTTATGTAAATGATTTACAGGATTCAACTCCATTCCCATGCATTTTATTTGCGGATGACATATCTTTGATCATAAAAAATAATCATGGAAATAAACATTATTACGAAAATGACATTAAATGCGCAATAAATGATGTCATTTCATGGTTACATGATAATAATTTAAATGTCAATATCGCTAAAACCTGTTATGTTCAATTTTATAGTAATAGTAGAAAGAAACTAGACCTTGACAGAAGGTATAATAATGACAAAGTGCAAGAAAACGATCAGAAGAAATTTCTGGGACTAAAACTAGATAGTAATTGTAATTGGATAGCTCATATTAACGAAATTTGTAATAAAATTAATAGATTTGTATATGTTTTGAATAGATTAAGAAGAACATCGTCCCGCCAAACCGCACTCATTGCATATCATGGGTATGTTGCAACAATACTAAGATACGGATTGTTAATTTGGGGTAATAGCTCTTATTCAAAAAGAGCTTTTATAGCTCAAAAAAAGTGTGTGAGAGCCTTAACTGGGGCCAAATGGTATGATTCGTGTAAGCCCTTATTTAAGGAATTGAACATACTAACTTTACCAGGCATGTACATATTTGAAGCAAGTGTTCATGTAAAAAAGAATTTACATATGTACAAAAAAGCATCTGAGGTATATTTACGTAACACACGAAAATCTAGTAGACTAGTTTTAGAACGTATACCTAAAACTGCCTTTTATCATAATGGCTGTTACGCGATGAGTGTAAAGATTTACAATAAACTTCCGGTAAGCATTAAAGAAGAGAAAGAAACTGGTAAATTTAAAACTAAACTCAAAAGCTGGTTATTATTAAAATGTGTTTATGATGTAAAACAATTTTTAAATGAATAAAATCTTGTTGCCTAAATTTGACTTTACTATATTATTTTAGACTTTATTTTTGTGTAATAATTTGTATACTCTTTTGACATTTTAATTTTTAATATTTATAATGATTGACATGATGATAGTAATTTTGAATGATGACATGATGATTGTAATTTTAATTTAATTTAATTTAATTGAATAATATATAATTAAATAGTGATTGTAATTTTAATTTAATTTAATTTAATTGAATAATACATAATTAACTTCTTTGCTTGAAATTATTATTGTAATTTTAACTTTTTTAATTTATATTTATTTGGTTTTATTTAATCTATGTACATAATGAATTATTTTTATTTAAATAATAATTTTCGCATGCCAGATGTGGTAAACATGTGGACCTTGTAAAATATGCAACTATGTGTCACCTCTGATGTACCATGTTTAAGCGAATAAATGATATTATTATTATTATTATAATTACGAAAACTTGCTGTCACAATACATGTCTATAGTCCAAGAGCATATAATTATTTACGTGAAAAATTTGATTATTGTCTTCCACACGTTAACACATTGCGTACCTGCTATGCCAGACTAGACTGTGAACCTTTGATGATGAAGTAACTTCCGTTCGTAAGGGTTAATATGCCATGCCTAATAATAACGCTCATAAATTTTTAATTTTCAATTTTTTTTTTCACAAAATAACTTATTGTGGCTTATGTATAAGAAATAGGCATATGGTATCGCAAACTTTTTCTTAGATGGAGCAAATACCAATACTTTTGTAGAACATTGTATTTATATAATACTAAATGTTACGCTAGCGCACGTGGATGAAACAGTTAGAAAACGCCTTTTCTTCCGACTTGCTTAACAAAAATCAATATATAAGCTTAGCTGATAGTTATATGCTAGGTAGCCTATACTACTCATCATGAATCTGGCTATTATATACAAAAATTTTAAATTTGAACTGGTAGTTCCAGAGATTAGCGCGTTTAAACAAACAAAAAAAAAACAAAATAATTCTTTCGCTTTATTATATTAGTATAGATTAAATGATTTTGTTTTTTTGTTTCTGTTTCCGATTCTGTTTTATAAATATTAAAGGTAATAATTATATAAAAAATAAAGCAGCCATTACATCGTTCTCGTTTTTTATTTTACCAGCAAAACATTTATAAAATATAAATAGGTAGATATTTAACTAAGTATCTCTACCTATTTATATTTGATTAACATTATGTTAAAAAAGAAATAAATTCCGGGGAAATTGTACATGGCATTAAATATTTTTCTCCAAAAGTATAAAATATAACTTTCCGGAATGATTCTTGGAGAAAATTGTTTCATTTTATCGGTAGACATACCTCGCGAAGAGGCGAGGTAGATATTATTGCAATTTTGTACATTTGATGGTGAAAAGAAAAGGTGAAAGAATTTCCACTACCCAATATCGTCCCATATATGTCATAAATGGTGACAAAGGGAAACTGATTGAGGCGATGGGCAGCAGCATTTTCCTGATAACAACTCGAAATAATAAAAAAACTGTGGTTGACAACCCGCTGGCCAAGCGATGGCAAATAACTCCACTATGAGGCAATCTATAGGGAGGCCCATGTTTAGCAGTGGATTTTTAAAGGCTGAAATGGATTATAGATGATGGAAAAGGCAGGTGAGTGCAGCTTATTTCCGGTAGCATATTATTTGAATATTTTTAGTTATTTTAAAACTATCATGGTAATTTTTTTTTAATATAATATTTATTTTAATAAAATAGTTTAGTGCACAAAAGTTATTCAGTTCTGTGCACTAAACTATTTTTTTACTCTTTATACCGGTTTCTGAACAATAATTTTTCGATAGCCCTTTTAAGTAAAATGTACATCACTAGCCAACTCACACAATAACAAATCAAAATTGGTCACGCGTTTTCGGGCTGTCAGGTCGTCTATACGCCAGTATATCCTAAGTCTATGGGATATGGCATGTGGTCACGTCGTTGATATAAGAAAAAGAGGATAAGCAGTAAATTGCATATATATTTTTTGGTATACAAATATCATGCAAACATGAACCTTGCCAACAAAAATATATTTGTCTCATTCTCACACGTTATGATTTTCAAATGTAAAAAAAAGATAAGTACATATCTTAGACTTCAATTTTCTGTTGACAGTTTTAATAATTTCACTAAGCTCCACCTTGAAGCATGACGCCATTTTAGGATGACGTTCATTTGTGGTAGTTCGTCTGTCATCTAAGCCTTGTTCGGAGTTATTTTGCAGTGTTACAGTGAATTTTGATTATTTTGGAGCTTTTTTGTTCATTAGTAAAGGGGAATTGAGCAAAATCAACATGACAAAGTGTTGCATCAATGGCTGTAATTCAAATTCTCGTAAAAATGAAGAAGGGTTGTCATTTTTCAGGTTAGTTGTAATTTTTTTTCATAATTGTATATTTTTTCGTGTAAATTGCGTTTCGTGTTCATGTTATAGGTTCTAAATCGTGTTTTCCGCTATTATCTAGAACTTCCAATGACTATTATCATGTAAATTTAAACAAGTAAACATTTTCATTGTTTACGTTTTTACATAGTGTTGCCCTTACGTTCTGTCATGTTTTGAAATTAGCGATATAAATTTTAACAATAATATTAATGTAGTCCTATGATCAAATAACGTTTTAGATACGTAAACTGTATATTTAATCAAACGATCGATTGAGAGCCTTTCATTTAAGAAAAGAACTTGAAAATACGAGGGTGGATTGAAAAGTACTCGGCCTAACCAAGAAAATAAACACATACTAAATCAGTTATATTTTTATTTTTCTACATAATCACCATCAAGTTCAATACACTTTTGCCACCTCCCCTTCCAAGCATTTAGACCGTTGAAAAAAAATGATTCTTCCTTAGAGTCAAAATATGCGTCTACAGCTGCTTTGACCTCGTCGTTTGTCGAAAATCTTTGACCTCCCAAGTGCTCTTTTAGGTTAGGGAACAGAAAGAAGTCTGATGGTGCCAGATCAGGTGAATACGGCGGATGCAGTAACAGTTCAAAGCCACAGTTGTGAATTTCAGCCATTGACTGTACTGACGTGTGAACACGGGCGTTATCTTGATGAAACAGGACTTTTCTTCTGAGCATTCCTCGACGTTTTTCTTTTATTTCCTCTCGTAAATGACGTAATAAGGTGCAGTAGTAATCAGAGTTTATAGTCTGACCCCTTTCGAGATAATCATAATCACACCTTTCGAGTCCCAGAATACTGAAGCCATCACCTTATTTGCCGACAAAATCGACTTAGCATTTTTAGGGGGTGGTGAACCAGGTCTTCTCCACTGTTTTGATTGTTGTTTTGTTTCTGGTGTACAGTAATGAACCCATGTTTCGTCTATAGTAACAAAACGATTCAAAAAATCATCTGCATCGGCTTCAAATAACTCCAAACAGTCGCGTGAAATAGTCAATCGCGTCCTTTTTTGTTCAACTGAAAGCAGTCGCGGAACCCTCCTCGCAGACACCTTGTGGAAACCCAAATATTTGACAATGATGTTTTGAGTTCATTCATAAGAGATGCCTATAATCTCGGCTATCTCTCTAATTTTTAATCTGCGGTCTCCCATTATTAAATCAAGTACTTTTTTAATATTTTCGTCAGTAGTTGACGTCGAAGGCCTTCCAGAGCGGGGTTCATCTTTCACACTCTCTCTACCACGCTTAAATTCTGCTATCCATTTTTTGACGGATGAATATGACAGAGCATAATCGCCTAATATACTGACCATGTCATCATGGATGGCTTTTGATGATAGCTCCTTCTTATGGAGGTACTTAATGACGGCACGCTGCTCGATTTGCTCCATTCGCGGAAATTATGTCCGATTACTTTGTTAATAAATTTATAAAATCACAACTAATTATCGCATACGTTTCGAACTTCACACAATGAACTAGTCTGAACTGAACTAAATAATGTGGGTAGATTATATTTTTAGAATTTAATGGATCTGTGTTAGGCCGAGTACTTTTCAATCCACCCTCGTAGTATAAATCGTAAATTTTCTATAATAGTTTTTTCATCAAAAGATTTGATGATGTTAAGATTATTTTTGATTGGTACTTAAGGATGCATAATATTTATTTTACGTTGCCAAAAAATGAAGGTCTTCAAAAATTGTGGATTGATAATATAGGCCAGGAAAATATAAAACCTGCAGTAGTAAGAAGAACATGCTCCTTGCATTTTGAAAAAGAATGTATAAATAGAACGTTGGATGTAGTTCGGCTTAAGGGTGATTTGGTTCATGTGTCTAAAATAAATTTTCTGACTAAATAATATTATTTCGTCACGAATAAATGATTTTAATCAGTAATCAGTATACATTATTGTTATTTTATTTATTTTTAATAAAATGAATAAATGATTAATGGATTGTGTGAACGGTGGTATGGGCTGCTCAACTCGATTAGATTACTGAGACAAATAAATAAATAATCTTTATTATCAACAAAAAAAAGAGAGATGACAGCTAGTAATTATGTATGACAGAACACATGCTCCACAAACTTTAAATAAATCTAGATAAAGGTCAGTCTACTGCACGTTCATGTTGTCTTGAACTGGTAAATAACCATTACCACTAAAGAAAGGTGTTGTTGAATCTTTATGGTGGCTTGGAAGTTAAGAGCGAGCGCTAGTCCGTGCAGATGATATAGTTGAAAGAAAACTTGATGGTACACACAGTACACACAGTACGTAAAGCGAAGCGTGAAGGTACAGGACTTGCGCTCGCAACTAACTTCCCAGCCGCTATAAAGTCTATATATATGATATAATTCACGCGACCTGGACGCATACTGTTGAGGCTGGTTCGATGTGGTGCAGGACAAAACCACTGGGAAAAACTTATATCCCATTTGTGTAACACCACAAAATATCAATTTTATAGTGTTTACAACCTGCAAGTTGTAATGACTTCCACTAGTAGCGTAATTAGTGGTGGATACTGGAGGTAAAGGAGAGAGTAAGGATTAAAAATAAATAAAATAACAATAATGTATACTGATTAAAACCATTTTTTCGTGACGAAATAATATTATTAGTCAGAAAATTTATTTTAGACACATGAACCAAATCACCCTTAAGCCGAACTACATCCAGTGTTCTATTTATACATTCTTTTTCAAAATGCAAAGACCATATTCTTCTTACTACTGCAGGTTTTATGTTTTCCTGGCCTATATTATCAATCCACAATTTTTGAAGGCCTTCAGTTTTTGGCAACCTAAAATAAATATTATGCATCCTTAAGTACAAATCAAAAATAATTTTAACATCATCAAATCTTTTGATGAAAAAAACTATTATAGAAAATTTACGATTTATACTATTTTCAAGTTCTTTTCTTAAATGAAAGGCTCTCAATCGATCGTTTGATTAAATATACAGTTTACGTATCTAAAACGTTATTTGATCATAGGACTACATTAATATTATATCGATAATTTTAAAACATGACAGCACGTAAGGGCAACACTATATAAAAATGTAAACAATCAAAATATTTAGTTGTGTTGTGTTCTGAAAAGAAAGGAGTTAAAGCTCCAATCAAGTGCTCTTTTCTTGATCTCTTCGCTCACTTTTGACTGTTGCTTCACCATATCTTAAAGCAATTACAGTTTCAAAACTTTCCTATTCTGAGTTGAACGTAAGATTTATTTATTTATCATCTCAATACAACTATTATTATAGGATTAACCCAGTGACCTAATATTAGACCTAATATTTGTTTAATTAATATATACATATGAAATGGACAATACGTCATAATTTATATAGCATCGATACTGAAAATATCGACAAAAACAACGCTATTTCTTGCGGGTGGAGTCGTCGCCATATTTGAAAAACACTTGACTTCAGATCACGTGACCACATGGCATATCCTCTATTTTTCTTATATCTATTATGGAGTTATGGAGTGTAGAGAAAAGGAGGACCATCTCTGTATATGAAAAGTGTCCCTAAAAACGTGTCCAATAAAGGTGGCGCTGCAGTAGCATAGGATAAATTTAAAAAAAAGCACCAAAATTAATTAAAATAAAATGGAGAAATAAACAAGGACCTACCAATCCGCTTGGTTTTGTACTACGTAAATAATTAAGATTTTGTATACTGGTATTTTACTAACTACTCTATTCATGATTTTTTTAAATATTTGAATTCAGCTGACTTCACTCCATTCACAACAGCTATCTTCATATCGTAGTTTTCAGACGCCAGCGCTATTGTGGTAGGTTTTGGAACCTCTATTTTCAGTAAATAGTAGGACACTTTTTCAACTTTCGCCCCTTATAAGATGGTCCTCCTTCTACTCTACACTCCATATGGAGTATAGAGTAGAAGGAGAACCATAGCTGTTGTGAACGGAGTGAAGTCAGCTGAATTCAAATATTTAAAAAAAATCATTATTAGAATAGTTAGTAAAATGCCAGTATACAAAATCTCAATTATTTACGTAGTAAAAATCCAAGCGGATTGGTCGGTCCTTGTTTATTTCTCCATCTTATTCTAATTACTTTTGGCGCTTTTTTTTATTTATCTTATGCTACTGCAGCGCAACCCTTATTGGACACGTTTTTAGGGACACTTTTCATATATAGAGATAGTCCTCCTTCTACTCTACACTCCATAATATCTAATTATGGAGTGTAGAGTAGAAGGAGAACTATCTTATAAGGTGCGAAAGTTGAAAAAGTGTCCGACAATACACTGAAAATAAGAGGTTCCAAAACCTACCACAATAGCGCTGGCGTCTGAAAAACTACGATATGAATATAGCTGTTGTAGACGGAGTGAAGTCAGCTGAATTCAAATATTTAAAAAAAATCATGACTAGAGTAGTTAGTAAAATCCCAGTATACAAAACCTCAACTATTTACGTAGTACAAAACCAAGCGGATCGGTCGGGCCTTGTTTATTTCTCCATCTTATTCTAATTAATTTTGGCGCTTTTTTTTAATTTATTTTATGCTACTGCAGCGCCACCCTTATTGGATGCGTTTTTAGGGACACTTTTCATGTATAGAGATGGTCCTCCTTCTACTCTACCCTCCATATATCTAATGCACACGGCACACGGCAGTTTATTAAATTTATGATTTAGCTAGGCAAAGGTCTAAAACCATACATTCTAGTCTGATTTGAATTTTGTTGAAATAATTTTTCACAAAATAATGATGCGTTACATCAACTTTTAGTACTAAGATGGATTGCCACACTATTTATGTGATAGAGTCACGCTACAGCTATATTATGACGGCAGCCCGAACTTGTTGACTCGGACCAAGCTCTTACAGAATACCAGCTTAGTATAGCAGGTTAATTCCGTATGTTAGGGATGATCGATGATCATCGATGTTCGATGATTTGTCAAAAATGAAAACATCGATGTTTTTTTATATTTAGGAGAGGGGGCAAACAAGCATGCGGCTCACCTGATGGTAAGAGACTACCGCCGCCCATGAACAACTGTAACACAAGGGGAACCAGAGGAATTGCAGATGCGTTGCCGGCCTTTTAAAAAGGAGTAGGCTCTTTTCTTGAAGGTCCCTAAGTCGTATCGGTCCCGAAAAATCGCTGATGGTAATCGATTCCACAAGGAAGTTGTGCGAGGAAGAAAACATCTTCTAAAACGCAGAGTGCTGGACCGCCAATCATCCAGATGGTGTGGATAGTATCGAGCGTTCTGCCGCGATGTGCGTTTGTGAAATTTGGCGGCTGGGATTAATCCGAACAATTCCTCAGCGCACTCCCCGTGGTAAATGCGAAAGAAAATGCAAAGGGATGCAACATTTCTTCGCAGTGTCAATGAATCGAGTCGTTCGGAAAGGACTCGGTTGTCGACTATTCGAGCCGCTCTGCACTGGATGCGGTCAAGTGGAAGGAGCTGGCACTGAGGAGCCTCTGCCCAGAGATGGGAAGAACCATGTGAGGCCGAACCTGTGCCTTGTAAAGTTTCAAGCGGTGTGCCGGCATGAAATACTGTCCCGATCTGCTGAGCACGCCAAGCTTTTTAGAGGCCAATTTGGCCTTCTCTTCCAAGTGATCACGAAACTGCACATCATTCGATATGTCGACGTCGAGGATTCCGATGCTAGCTGAGGCAGCAAAGGGAGTGCCTTGAAACTGAGGAGATACGACAAAGGGGTTCTTTTTAGCGGTAAAGGCGCTTGTGTCTTCTGAGGATTAAACTGGACTAGATTTAGTCGCCCCCAATCCGAGACTTTGTTCAGCAAAGACTCGACTTCAGACACAAGTTTGTTCCGGTACTCGGCCGATATTAACACGGCCGGTGTATAGAGCATCACCGGTGCTGTCATCCGCATAGCAATGAATGTTACCAGTTAGCAACATATCATTGATATGCAGAAGAAACAGCGTTGGTGATAGTTCACAGCCTTGTGGAACACCAGCGTTAATAGGCTTGTAGTCAGAGCATGCACCGTCTACAACGACCTTTATGCTCCGATCTGCAAGGAAGCTGGTGATCTAATTGCACAATTTCTTGGGAAGCCCATAGGAAGGGAGCTTCAAAAGAAGCGCTTCGTGCCAAACCTGATCGAAAGCCTTCGCAATTTTCAAACATTCGGGCAACGCCCGAATGTTTGAAAATTGCGAAGGCGTTCACAAGTACCCAATACAGTGGGTATTGGGTACTTGTGAACACTGCGAACCCGTGAAATCAATATCAACTAAATCTTGCATCTCCGCTAAAATATTTAAAATTTTGAACAATTCAGAATACTTGAACGCATCAATAACCTAAAAATATATCATTATATATACATACATTTACTCCTTCCCATAGGGGTAGGCAGAGACCACTTCTTTCCACTTACTACGATCCTTACATACTTGTTTCGCTTCGTTCACTTTCATTATTCCCTTCATACATGCTCTTCGGTTTAGAGTACTCTTGACCTGGCCTTTTTTCAAGACGTCCCTAATTTGGTCTAAAAACGCCCACTTAGGTCTACCCCTTCCAAAACTTTCATTCGCACTCGCCTTATACACTTTGTTCGTCAATCTATCTCATTATTATGGTGTATCAAATTTAACTGTCAAGTGTCAACTTAAATGTCGCAGTTTGGCCGCAGTTGTCACCGATTTCGTTTTGTTACATAGACTTTGTATCTTATAGACTAAACATTCCGTAACGTCATCAGCCTGTGAAAGGAATGCACGTATATAGTTAGACATAAGAGTAAGGGAGAAGCAAATCTATATTTCTTGTCTTTTTCTAGGTATGCGTTTTTGATTGTTTTCCCTCCTTTATTTGACATTAACGATGTCAAGCTCTTGTGTATAACATTGATATTATAAGCAAACAGGTAATTGAATTTAGTGTTTTTTGTGGGTTTTAGTTATCAAGTAAGGTTAAAAAGATGGTAAGTTGTAGCATTTTAGGATGCAACAGCATCAGTCAACGAAAAATTGATATTTTTTTTTTATGTTATTAATATTACCTTTCATCGGTAAGTTTGTTTTGTGCTTACATTTGCTACTTGAACTGATTAACATCTATTGTTTTGAATATAAAGTGTAACATTTCATGTGTTTAATGAACTTTGTGATGTATTTTGTCAAATATTTGGACTCCCAAATTGTAAATTCTTCATGATAATGCTCCTTAATTTGAACGGTCATTCGAAAGTTTAAAGTCATAACAAACGTGTACTTTTTGATTTGGTAGGATTATAGAAACTTTAGGGATATCAGCGAGTACAATAATATTTTCGCATTGTTCAATAATACTTGTTATTGTGATTAGTAGTTATGTCCATAAATATGAATCACATAATGTTATACATTTACATACACTTTTATGTTCAGCTTTAAAGGAAACTCCTTATTGCCCTACAACTTTTCAATCATTTTCCATATTACATAGACGTCACAAATAATATGTAAGTATCAACTTGAAAACATGTTTGGATTCAAGTACATAAACATTGGGCAAAGTATATTTAATTTCACAAAATATGTATTGCCTGAAATCAGATGCACAAAACTTATTGCATTCCATTAATTCTATTATACATTAGCAACAATTACATTACAATATTTATTAAAAAAATAAATAAATATGACATACTAATATAAAAATAAATATAAACATACATAAAATAATAAATAAATAAATAAGTCTTAATCTTAAGGTACACAATAACACAACAACATAAGATAATATTCTCAATCAATGATGTAGAAAAATGTGATGATAATATACTTACCGTTACCATTAGTCAGTATCAGAAGTGTATCAAAAGTTATAGGTTTTGTGATAGTTGCCTAGCTTGGCAGGAGGATTGGCAACTGCAGTTATTTGGAGACAAACTCTGTGAGAGGTCTATGTTCAGCTGTGGAGGACATAACTATGTTAGGCTGTAAATGTATTAATTAACAATATCTAAAGCTTAATATGTACATAATTTTTTTAAATGTTTGGTATGAGTAATATTATCATTACATTTGCATATACTTGCTATTTAATTAAATAAATTGATATTCTATTAATTGTTATAGGTATTGTATTTATGCACAGATACCCATACTTGGTTTTTCGTTTGTTAAATGCCTTGATATAAAAGTGTACTATATATTTAATATATTTATTTCTTTTAAATATATTATTTCACAGCTTTTCTAAGGAATCAGCTATCCGTAACTGTTGGATAATCGCTACTGGTAGTAATTATAGGTAACCAACAAAACTTAGCAGTATATGCTCAAAACATTATGAGCCTCATTGTTTTAAGTGGACTAAATATACTTAACTTATGTAATTTATGATATAATTAAGATATTTTTTTTAAAAATGTTATAATTTCTTGTTGTATCTTGTTGTTTCTTGTTGTTTCTCCATAAGTGATATAAGTTTGACCTTGTTAGTAGTTATGATTTTTGACATTGTTCTGTATGTATTAAAAATTGACTAGCATTGCTTATTTTATTTTCAAATGCTGACATTCTGTATTATTATGAGTTGTAATAATTTGGTTGCATGACAATGACAAAATATTTACTTTTAGATGGATTGATTAAACAGGAATCCTCTTTTACAAATGTTGGAACTTAATCTGTACTACCATGTTTTATGCAAATAAAGATTTAAATAAAATCAAATAAATAAATAATTTAAAGTCCTGACCTAAATATACAAATCATGGACGTATAAATAAGGCGGACAGAATTTTGTTAAGAAAGGACTGATGCACTGTAATGGCGGCGGTGCAAGTTTGTTTGCGTGTTATATAGGGTTGTCATGTGAAACAAAATTTCCCCATTTTTTTTATAAAACAATCTGTCAAAATATAACACAACTTTGACGAAATACTAATTTATTATTACGTAATTAATAAAAATAACACATTTGACGTTTAAAAAAATCTAAGTATTTAAGATTTAGATTTTGATTAAAATCGAATTATTCTATTTCAATCAATAACCAAAAAAAGTAAAGTAACCAAAAAATTTAATATAAAATTAATTTAAAATATATTATTTTAGAATTAGTATGAAAACATTTAGAAACAGCATGGTAGCGAATACCTCATTCTCAGGGGTTATTATCAATCATGTACTCTTTAGTAGTATACCCTAATAATCCTTACTAAACAATTTTTGCTTGCTAATAATTTTAAACTTTGATAGATAAGGCCTGCATATTTTCTGGGACATTGTTGTGAAAGCGTATATACATGAAGGAGTTACTGATTCGTTTGAGTCGATTAACTTATATAACTAACTTGTGCTTGTTCCTAGTATTTGCAGAATATACATCACTAAATACAAATACATACTTTAAATTTCCGTAAATATACTGAGAGGGCAAAGTTAATATATTTATTCATTTAAATTTTCTGCAAGTGTAAATTATAGTTATTATTTATGATAATTAATAGAATCAGGGGTTACTTTGCAGAAATCCATCATATTAAATTTGATTAAAAATTACCTCGCATACATCCGCTCGATAAAATAAAATGATGTCTTACCTAGTTTGAAGAGCACCTCCCGCCCTCCCTCAATTGCGTGCACTATCCCCGTCACCACTAATTCCAGCACCACTACTCCCAACACCACCACACTAGGAAAGACACATCACTTCGAAGCGGTGTACACCGCAGAATGTACATCACCTGAAGATGCCTCGTGTAGAGGTGAAACACGTGTCGTATTGTTGTTTCCATTTAATTGACATAGATAATGTAATAAAGATGTTTTGACAAAAGATAGGTATTACCTATCTAAGTATAGTTTAGGAGTTGTACCTTATTATTTATACCACTAAAATATATTTTATACAAGGCATATAATATATATACTCCTTTCTAATCCGATTCTAACAACCAGCCCCCAAGAATTTCTGCCATGCAAAGTATAAATCAAGTTTATAAATGCATATTTTTGAGAAGTTCTAAAGCTGCTCAAACCAAGAATAACAACGAATGCTCTAGAATGAAGACAAAAAATTTGTTAATTTTGTTGTTTATTAATGTGATGAAAAATTAATAAATAATCGTTTATTTATTTTAATTTTATTGAATTATATTTGATATATAATTGTGTTTTCATTTGTTTTACTTAATGTAACATTGTTAATATTTCTAAATGTTGTGTAAGTACACAAAATTTAGTTCTTTTTCCTTTTTATATTTCTATATATTTTCATTCGAATAGAATATATATCTTTACAGTCTATCAAAAGTCCGCTGTTGAACATAAACATGATTATAGTTATTTGACATAGTTTCAACGCTTGGAAAGTAGGTTGTCAACCACTGTTTTTATTTTATTTAGCTGTTATCAGGAAAATGCTGCTGTTTATCTTCTTTAATGTTTCCCTATGTCGCCTCATACACCACCCATGGAATGATATCAGGTAGCAGATAATCTTACACTGCATGGTAAATTAAAATAGAATATTATGAAACATTCGTTTTTATTTTATATACCAACATATTACAAAAACAAACCCTTTGTTGATGCTTTACAACGTATATTAACTAAAACATTTTACCATCTTAACCATTAGGTAACATGATTAAGCCACCTAACCATAAGTAAGTCTAATGTAGTAAAATGGCCTTCCCTAGATATCCTCATAGGATGACTTTTACCATAGTTGCCATGCCTGCGTGAAAATATGCGTTATGCTGGTTGGCCACCGCATTTATTTATTATTTCAAGTTTTCATCGGGAAAGTGCTACTGCCCCATCCCCATCTTGTATTATTGCTTACGAGGCGGGGTAGTATCATTCCGTGTACAGACAAATTCTCGTGTACGCCACAACTTGCCGCACACAAGACACTAACTTAGCAAAACATGCAGGAAATCGCGGGAGTAGCCTCATAACCGTGTTTTGTACCTCAAAACCTAAGTGGAAAGCCTTTCCTTTCGGAGGTCTGTGTTCAGCACTGAACTTGTGATGGAATGGTATGTTAAAACATTATTGATTTTTTTTTGTAAAAACAAAAATTGACACGAGGAAATTTTTGTTTATTATTTAATATTTTTATTCTTAATTAATATTTAAGTACATACATAACATATTGTTATTTATTAGCAATATCACACTTTGCGCTAGTAGCGTCTTCACATAGTGCCGTCGAAATTCAGAGTTTCAGTCTAGTAAAATCGTCGATGCGCCGTTGAATACAGAATGATGATTCTGTTTTTACGCCGTTTCCGCCCGTAGTTTTTAGTCACAGAATGTATTTTCAAGAGAAATGAATTAATCATCTGAATTATAAAAGAACATTTTTTTTATGGTATCAATTAAGTTTTTTGTATGAATGTAAGTGCTGTGAATATAAATAAACCCATAACGGGGGAAATGGAACAATATCTGGTAACCCAGAGAAAGTACCTCCCGCCTATTTCTATCTCAAAAGCATACGCGAATGCTTTATCTAGTCAATCCTCTATCTACGTTTTGTTATTGGTGTCGTTGTTGGTTGTTTGTTTCTTTGTCGGTTGTATTTAAAAGAATCCGATGGTTGATCTTAAACACAATCCAATTCAGGTTTAAAATAATGTTATTGGTTGGTGGTATCAACGCCATCTGAGCGGTTATCTACCGACTTCAAAAAGGACCACTAAAATATTGAATATTTCTTGTTGCAAAATAATATGTTATGTTATGTAAAATAATATGTGACGTATGTTTTAACCATTTAGTTATATGTACTACGTACGTTTTAACAATATTTTATAATTAAATGTAGAAAGAGGCGTTGAGCCTGCAATTGTGTTGTCAAAAGTCAAGAAAACTGAATCTTCTTGTTTTTTTTGTTTTTTTTTAATCTGTGTTACCTCATATCTCTTTTCTGGGTGAACCGATTTCGATGATTATTTTTTTTATTTGTAAGCCGGTGCTTCGTCATGTGATCCCATATAAATTTCACCCATATAAGACTGACCAATAGTTTTTGAGTTATCCTTAATAATTTATATTGATATCAGTTCTACAAAATTTTTATTTTTAACTATGTTCAACAGCTGGCTAACTCTTTATCAACAGAGAAACAGATTGAAAGGCATTTCTTTGTCAAAATTAATAGTTCTTCAATCAGTCGGCAAAAATATTGGACTATATAACAAATGAAGTAGATATTTGTGAACTTCTTCCAATTTTTTTAATAACTGTTTTATACTACATTGCTTATTAATTTCTTTTATCTCATTAATTATAAACCATAAATAACATGACAATTTCTTTATTTATTTAATTTTAACCTAATAAATACAGTTCCAAAACACACCGATAATGGCCAACATCGATGTTTTGAGTAGAATAAACATCGAACATCGATGCTGAGCTACAGTGGCGGATTTACACATATGCCGCCAGTAGGCTATTGAGCCGCCCCTACCGACGTCTACAATTCGATACCACAATGATATGAAAATACCATTCGATATCACACATTTATATTAATTATAATTTTATGGTTAATGAAATTGTAAGTTTATGATTTGTGCACTATCGTCCTAATTACTCCACCTTTTTCCTCCTAATTAGTATGATAGTGAACTAGACGATTGATGTGTCAGTTCCTAGATTATTTTTACAATCCAATGATTTAGTTAAGATTGCACAAGAAATAGATTTTGGTAATATTTCAGATCTAATAAAGGCTCAATCATATACTAATAATAAGGCTTGCTGCCTTAATGCTATTTATAGAATTATGTACATTCGGTAAAAAGCGCAATTAAATATTTTTATTGCGCTTACTTACAGTTTAGAAACAATAATTCATAATAATAAGTAATACTTTTTTGCGCGATTTCCTATTCGCAAACACATCAATTATATCGTCATATGAAATCTTGTACATGAGTTCTCTATGCACAAAAGAGCTAAGAAGTTTAGTTTTTCTTGAATTAAGGTAAATCTTAGATAATTTTTCACCCAATTTAAGCAAGAAAAGCCTTCTCGTAGTGTAGTAGTAGTGTAGTGTAATAAATTTTGAATAAACGTTTTGCAAATTCTGTCGCAGGAACGAAGATAGACTTTCATAATAAACTTTCAGATTCCCTCAAAATTCTTTCAGAAGAAAGGTGGCATTGAAAATAAATGAATGGTGTGAACTAAATCAGTCTCTAATACATTTCTTCAAAGAAAATCGCTTTTCCCGTAAGGGTTGATGATGACATGATGACAATCCACTCATTTTGGTCAGAAATTAAAACCTGCCGTTTTTTTTTAATACGGATACGAGTCTAACAACGAGGATGAGATATGTGTTAACCCTAAAAGTATCACTCATAGTTATTTTCATATCTTTATCGGGTGTTTCATCGCTTTTTTCTCCTTTTCGGTTGTCTTTTTACCCCCTTTTTTATACTGCTTAAAGCAGTACGCTTAGTTCCCAAATTGTCGAAATACTTAAAATGTTCTCGTTCAGTTACGAAAAACTTGCAAGGAGAGTGATCAAACCTAGAGTAGAAGTCTGAATTTATACATTTACTTTATTAATTCTTTCCAAAAAATATACACTACAATGATTACCAACGTTTCAAGTTTTTCTAAATTCAAAAGTATTCCCGTCACTTCGTTTTACGTTACAAGCAGGCAGGCTTTTTGGTACAATCATTCTTGATTGATTCCAAAGTTTTAAGGACTTCATGTGTCCTCTCTAGCTGACCAATGTGTCAAATTTATTCTCTTTAGAGTGTTCCCTATCCCTATTTCAGTCAATAATAAAAAATACGTAAATTTTTGAAGCAACGTGAAAAAGCGACAAACGTCTGTACAAACAAGATTCAGCGGCTGCCATTAAATTTAAAGAGTGGGCAGGGCGACGAAATGAAGAAAGTGAAGAAAGCAAACGGTGCTTGGCTTTGAATTTTAGCCATTAGTAAGCCATTGTACACACCAGACATGTTCGCGACATTATCATATGATTGTCCATGACAGTCTACCATTTTTTTTAAAATAGGGTGACAAACGAGCACACAGCCCACCTGATGGTAAGTGGTTACTGTGGACCATAGACATCTACATCTATCTTCGTTTGCGAATCAAAATGCAGATGCGTACCCTGTGAGGACTAAGATGAAATGCCTCTTTTCCAGTAAAAAGGGTCTCCGGATCTCTACACTCACCATACGAAACACAGCAGTGTTAAACTACTATTTTACGCTGGTATTCATATGATTTTCAATATTTATGACCAGTGTTTTGAGTTCCGAAATAATGTCAGAAAACACTTCTTCAGCTTTGTGCCCCACTGAGAGCAAAAACTTGAGAAATATTTCACAGGGTTCGTCTGTTTCCAAAACGTAAGTTCCAAAATGTAAGTTGGTCCACATGTACCATATCTGGTGTTGAATCTATGATAAGGAACAATAATTCACCCTTCTTATCTCGTCTCCAATCTGTTTATGACCCATCAAGAGAATAAACTGATCGCAAACGGTTTTTATTTCTATGGCTATAATGATGATGATGATGATGAAACGGTTTTTGATAAGTAATTAGTACTTCCAGATTCTTGATTCCCAAATCGTTCAATATGACTGGCTAAAAAAGGATCAAATTCAGCTAACAGTTTAATTTTCGTTGTGCAGATCAGCGAAATTTTTATATTTCCTCTGATTGTGAAGCCTTTTGAACACAGTCACTGCACTACGGAAACGAACTTCTTCTGAACGTGTTTCAAAAAGTAATTTCTTCATCGATCTGGACATGCAGTAAATTGTCGTGTCGACCATCAATCTCATTTCTAACTTTCACACTAAGTATACTAGATTTTTGACGCCCAGAGTTTTCATCCTTCGTTCTCAAACTGAGTCTTATTCTCCGATTGACCGAATGCCAAACAGGGCACTACAGAATAAGCCAGTCAACTTCGGTCATTTACATCATTATTTTTCATTTTTCCTTGGAAGACACTTACTGGCAAGAAACGACGCTGATCAGCATATATTTTTTCATTTTTAGAGCAGTCACAAGACTTGCTTTGATCGAAGCCGTAACTTGTGATAATCTTCCTTACGTTATCGTTGATTTTCCATAAAGATGGATCTCTGTATAGATTTACTGCTGTTTGCACTCGGTTATTACTTAACGTCTGATTCTGAGACGCATCTTCAATTGTTATACTTATTGGTGATTACTCTTATGGCCTCTTCGTCAAAAACATAAATATCCGTTTTTTTAAAGTAGATGGGTCAACAGATGACTTTTGTTGTGGAGCCGCAGAGTTCAAATCTGTTTCATCTTTACCTGATTGTATTGTGGCAGTGCGTGTTATTGAAGTTCCTGGTCGTTCAACATTACTTCTACTTCCACTTTAAAAGCTGTAGATTTTATCGCTTTACGGATATCCTTGTTCTTCTGTTTTCATTTTGGCCTTTGTCCCATCACTCAATCTATTTTTTTTAAAAAGAACTAAAATAAGAATGATTATATTTTTTCTCGGAGCGTCGCGCTCATGTAGTCAATTCGGCATTTCGGTCAGACACATCGAATGGTCATGTCACTCGTTCCCGCGCCACAATCAAACGCGATTACGTAAAATGTAGAAACATTTATCTAAGTGGTGAAACATATTATATGTTAAATTGTTTGTGGACCTAATAACTTTAGATATAGAAATTTAGGTCTATAAATATGAATCTTTTTAATTTCTGTAAAACACAAAAAAGTTTGGAGCCAAATTTGCCGCCCCTAAAATCTGCCGCCCTAGGCTCCAGCCTACTCAGCCTGCTGGTAAATCCGCCACTGCTGAGCTATCGATGTGAACGTCGATGATGACATCGATGTTCACATCGATAGCTCAGACTCTACAACATCGAGCATCCCTACCGTGTGTTTAACGGACATACCCAAAGGGAATTTGAAAAATAGATTCAGGTGCAATGGCACCACAGAGTACCTAGTTTTTGAAAAACATGGCATTTAATGATTAATGAATATTCTCATTACTTTAAATTCACCGGGATCCATGATCTATCGGAATATCACTTAATTGAATTTACAGTCTTATAAATGCGGGTGGCACTCGTATATTATTTACTACACTGCCTTATTGAACATATATCACCACCAAACTATCAGCGGATGTATAGTAAATGGTAAGTATTTGGGTAATAGGTTGCCATGACTACGCTCTCACTGAGTACCAGCGTGAAATAGCAGCTTAATGCTGCTATGCTTCGAATAGTGAGTGTAGAGAACTGGATACCCTTTTTACTGGTAACAAGATATCCAATCTTAGCCCTCGGAGGTGACAACGCGTCTGCATTTTGATGCATAACTGAAGGTACACGCAGGTGTATATGGACCACATAATACTTTTAGCATTAGGTGGACTGTGTGTTCATTTCTCACCAATAATATTCTAAAAAAAAAGGTTTAAAAGGTTATATGTAATTTAAACATCACAAATATGTTTAAGTATTTTATTAGATTTTTCGCGCGAAATAGTTTAATATGTATTATTTATGACACTTTAGATACTAAAATTTTCTTCCAATCTTCTTAAATGGTCTACATTAGGTTCCTGTGACGTACTATTGTGGTTTAAAATATTGTTCTTATAAACTTCCATGTTCCGCTGCACCGTGGAAATATTGCTGTAAATTTCCCTTGAAAATGGGACAAGTCGGTTTTGCGCGTGAATTTTAAGGTTATTTGTCATGCTCAAATTTCGTTCCATATTTAAAAACACCCTTGCACTGGGATACGTGGCCGGTGCCGGTGGAATTAAAAATGATGGAACATCAGGTTTTGGTACGCTCCTACACATATTTCTTTCTAATTGACCATTATTATTCATATTGTTTATGTTACTTAACGATTTTATCCATGGTTGATGTGTAGGTGGTACTCTGTTAGGGTAGTTAAAAATCCAAAGTCGATCACCTACAAACATAGGCCTTGGCGTTACTATACCTAAGCTACTATAATACTGTTGTGCCAGGAGTTCAACGTCATTCGTGTACTTTCTCTTCCATTTTGTTCGTCGATTTTGAAACCATATTTTTATCTGAAATAGTTAAAAGATAGTTAATATGACAAACGTGTGTAAATTACATGACAGTAAAAAGGAATGACATATTATACTGTAAGCCAGATGAATCAGTAATGAAGATATTAGAAATGGGTACTGTTAAATATATAAAGCACTTTTTCTTTTTGGGACTTGATCTAAGAATTTGTAGTAATTTCTTAGGCATGCCGACCGCAGGAAATCATATTAAAATAACAATTAATGAAGTGATTCATCTAGCTCCCACCTTGAAAAGTATATACTATTTTTTAAAGGAATTAAGGGTGGCAAACGAGCACAACGTAAACCAGACAATAATCGGATGCTGCGGCGTTTAGACACCTGTATCTAGCCTCCATTATGCTACAATACATACAGATAAGTTGTCGAGCCTGAGGACTGTGATGGAATGCCTTTTTAGAGAAAAAGGCGTCTCCGGTTCTCATCACTTGCCATACAAAGACAACAGCATTATACTAATATTACACGATGGTATTTCATGCGTGTATGGTCCGGCGCTAGTACGCTGCAGCGTGGCTCTACCACGTTTGATTTTTTTTGTTAAGCCTTAT
Source organism: Parnassius glacialis (assembly GCA_033319125.1). Classification (NCBI taxonomy): domain Eukaryota; kingdom Metazoa; phylum Arthropoda; class Insecta; order Lepidoptera; family Papilionidae; genus Parnassius; species Parnassius glacialis. The sequence goes on from JAVANC010000002.1 coordinate 21,687,684, forward strand.
TTTAAACGATTACTCTTAATAACATAATAGAAACTACCACGCCTGTCACCCAGAGGAGTAGGCTTTTGTTTTGCACTACGGACTTATTTTGTACGAACCCGACACCCCTCTATCGTTTCTTTCATATCCATAGAACGCATTACGCATGCTCTTCAGTCATGGAGGAATTCTTAATTTGGCCCATTTTCAATATACCCGTATCGCGAATTCGGCAGATCAATTCTGTCTATCACAGCATCGGAGACTAACACAGCAGAATGTGTCGAATTGCCAACGGTGAAATTGCGACACATTCTGATTTTCGGAATAGAGTGAAGTGAAGAGCTTCACTTACTTTTCGTTCTATATCCTTATAATTTCTACCATCCCTGCTAAACACGCAGCTAATATACACAGACTCATCCACTCAACCAACCTACTTCAATTCTATTCTTTTCTTTTAAAATCTTCACTCTAGCTTTACTCTCGTTCACTTTCATTCCCCTTTCTTTTAACGATACGATCGTTATTAGAATAGAATATAATAACTTTTATTCAATATAGATTACAATACATAATACTTATCGAAAGTCATTTATTACTTTTACCACTGGTTCGGAAAAAAACCTCTGTCCTGGGAAGAACCAGCAAGAAATCAAGCGGGACTTTTTTAAAAAAGCACAATTTACAATATAATATTTTATACAATTGTTATGAAAACATTTAGAAACAGCATGGTAGTGATCACCCCATTCCCAGGGGTTATTATCAGTCATGTACTCTTTAGTAGTATAATAACCCTTACTAGACAATTTTTGCTTAATAAATAATTTAATCCTTTTTATAGAAAAGGCCTGCATATTTTCTGGGACTTTGTTGTAAAAGCGTATACATTGCTCCATGAAGGAGTTACTGACTCTTTGTAGTCGAGTAACTGGTATAACTAGCTTGTGCTTGTGCCTAGTATTTACAGAATGTACATCAATATTTTTAATAAAACTATTTTTGTTTTTGTGTACATACATTAAATTCTCGTAAATATATTGAGAGGCCAAAGTTAATATATTTATTTCTTTAAATTTTTCTATAAGGGATTTTTTCGGACCTAGGTTATAAATTGCTCTTATAGCTCTCTTTTGCAAAACAAAGATAGTTTCAATGTTAGTTGCATTATCCCATAGCAAGATTCCATATGCCATTATGCTATGGAAATAACTAAAATAAACTAATCTAGCTGTTTCAACACATGTAAGGCATCTAAACTTTTTTACAGCATATGCTGCAGAACTAAGTTTACTAGCTAGTTTAGATTTATATGCGAGGAAAACAGTGGATTCAACAAGGTCCAGCCCCTCCCCATTTAAAAGCACCTGTTTAACATTAGGTGTAGTGAATTTAATACATTTAATTTTATTACCGTTCAAAAGCAAATTATTAACGTTAAACCAGTGTACTACTTATGATATAGCATTATTCACTTTCTTTATATTCCAATAACTGCCCTTTAAGTCAGAAAATCAACGAAGTAGCATCAGAAAATAATACTATATCATGGTTATTCCCTATCAAGTAAGGTAAGTCATTAATATAAACTAAGAACAGAAAGGGATCAAGAACTGAGCCCTGAGGAACACCCATTTTTACTACCGATCCGGAAGAATTGCATCCATTAATAACAACTGTTTGCGTTCTATTATTTATATATGATATAATAAGTTTAAGCGCTATGTTTTTTACACCATAATGATGTAGCTTCCTGATTAATGTCTCATGGTGAACACAGTCGAAAGCCTTGGAAAGATTACAAAATATACGCAAAGCATCTTATGAATTTTCCCATGCACAGAAAATATGTTTGATTAGCTCAACACCAGCATCAGTTGTCAAGCGATCCCTTGTATATCCAAACTGATTGTTATGTAGTAATTTATTTACATTAAAAAACTGAACATTTGATCAAGAATACTTATTTACCCAAAAATTTACTGTGGGTTGCCAGTACAGAAATAGGTCTAAAATTAGTGGGGTCCAAATCCAATGTACTGCCAGATTTAAATAAAGGTATAACTTTACTACGTTTCATTAAATCAGGAAACACACCAGATTCGATACTAGCATTAAAAATAATAGCAAGTTGGGGTGCGATCGCATCTATTATAGACGAAATAACTTTAACAGAAATCCTCCATAGATCTGCTGTTTTCTTAATATCAATAGTTTTGAAATATTTTACAATATCGCCTGATAATATTCTATAAAATGCAAATTCGTTTTTACAGACATTTAAAGTTTGTTTAAGTAATGACTCGGCGACAGCAGGGAAGGAATTGAGTGACTTTGTAGTCTAGGTCGGAATTACGGTAAAATTTTGTTTAAAAGCCGTTGCATACGTTTTGATCTGATTTTGTCGAATTATTGTTAAAATTTTATTGAAAGTTTCAGTTGTGTAGTTTCATCTTACCAGTTTCACTATTGATTATCTCCAAGTCATTTTAATTTTATTAGAGGCATTCTTAATTTTGTTTCTTAAATATAAAGACTTGACTGCGTAATACACTCTTTTAAATATTTTGGAATATATTTTTACATATTCTCTAAATGAAACACTATGATTATATAATCTTTCATTATTTTCTTTTTTTATGGAATAGGGGGCAAACGAGCATGCGGCTCACCTGATGGTAAGTGACTACCGCCGCCCATGTTAACCGCAACACCAGGGGAATTGCAGATGCGTTGCCGACCTTTTAGAAAGGTGTAAGCTCTTTTCTTGAAGGTTCCTAAGTCGTATCGGTCCGGAAAATTCGCTGGTGGTAATTGATTCCACAAGGAAGTCGTGCGAGGGAGAAAACTTCTTCTAAATCGCACAGTGGTGGACCGCCAATCATCCAGATGGTATGGATGGTAACGCGAATTTTGTCGCGATGTGCGATGGTGAAATTGATCGGCTGGAATTAGTCCGAACAATTCCTCAGAGCACTCCCCGTGATAAATGCGATAAAATACGCAAAGAGATGCAACATCTCTACGCAGTGCCAGTGTATCGAGCGGATCAGAAAGAACTCGGTCGTCGACGATTCGAACCGCTCTGCGCTGGATGCGGTCAAGTGGAAGGAGCTGGCACTGGGATGCCCCAGCCCAGAGATGAGAACAGTATTCCATGTGGGGCCGAACTTAACAGTGGTAGAGCCACGCGGCAGCTTTTGCTGTCGTACGGATGGGCCGGCTCGAACCGGGGTGGTACCACGACCTCACAGAAAACCAGCGTGAAGTAGAGGTTTACCTCTGCGTTTCGCTTGGTGAGTGCAGGTGGCCGGAGGCCCTTTTTACTGGAAATGAGGCATTCCATCTTAGTCCTCACGGGTGTCAACGCATCTATATTTTGATTTGTAATAGAGGATAGATGTAGATGTCTATGGGCCGCAGCAACCACTTACCATCAGGTGGACTGTGTGCTCGTTTGTCACCCTTATCCTATAAAAAAAAAAAACTTGCGCTTTGTAAAGTTGCAAGCGATGTGCCGGCATGAAATACTGTCTCACTCTGCTGAGCACGCCAAGCTTTTTAGAGGCCAATTTGGCCTTCCCTTCCAAGTGACCACGAAACTGCACACTATTCGATATGTCGACGCCAAGGATTCCGATACTAGCTGAGGCAGCAAGGGGAGTGCCTTGAAACTGAGGAGATACGACAAAGGGGTTCTTTTTAGCGGTAAACGCGCAAACTTGTGTCTTCTGGGGATTGAACTGGACTAGATTTAGTCGGCCCCAATCCGAGACTTTGTTAAGCAAAGACTCGACTTCAGACACAAGTTTGTCCCGGTACTCGGCGACGTTTTCCCGAGAAATATTGGCACGGCCGGTATATAAGGCATCACCAGTGCTGTCGTCTGCATAGCAATGAATGCTACCAGTTAGCAACATATCATTGATATGCAGGAGAAACAGCGTTGGTGATAGCAGGCAGCCTTGTGGAACACCAGCGTTGATAGGCTTGAGATCAGAGCATGTACCGTCTACTACGACCTTGATGCTCCGATCAGCAAGGAAACTGGTGATCCATTTGCAGAATTTCTCGGGAAGCCCATAGGAAGGAAGCTTTGGAAGAAGCGCTTTGTGCCAGACCCGATCAAAGGCATTCGCTACGTCCAAACTAACGGCTAATGCCTCCCCCTTGGACTCTACTGCCTCCACCCATCTATGAGTTAAGTAGACTAGAAGATCACCAGCTGATCGACCCCGACGAAAACCGTACTGGCGGTCACTAATCAGCTGGTGATCCTCAAGGTACCTCATGAGCTGGCAGTTTATAACGGCTTCCATTATTTTGGAGAACAAGGAGGTGATGGCGATAGGCCTGTAGTTGGACGGGTCTGAGCGGTCGCCTTTTTTAGGGATCGGGTGCACCAAAGCTGTCTTCCATGAGTTCGGGACTACGCCTTGGGAGTAGGAGTACCGGAAAAGACGCGTTAAAACCGGTGCCAACTCCGGAGCACACGTCTTCAGCACAATGGGAGGGACTCCATCGGGCCCACTCGACTTGCTGACGTCCAGGGAGAAGAGTGCTTTGCGGACCGAGCGCTGTGTAAATCGCACATCCGGCATGGAGCACTCACATCGCGGGATGGTCGGCGGTGTGTTCCCCCCGTCATCTAGAGTCGAGTTGGACGCAAAAAGAGAGCTCAACAGATCGGCTTTCTCCTTTGCGGCATGGGCCAGTGAGTCGTCCTCTCTGTGCAGAGATGGAAGAGATGGCTGACAGAAGTTCCCTTGGACAGCCTTGGCGAGAGACCAGAATGCACGGGTTCCCGAAGGAAGGCGAACTAGCTTCTCGCCAATTCTGCCGATGTGCTCAGACCTTGCCTTGGCAATGACGCTTTTGAAGGACCTGGAGGCGGAATTATACTTCTTTTTAAGTACGCTGGTGTTTACATCCTGAGACGTTGATGCGTCAGCCCAGGCCTGGTAGCACTCCTGCTTATAGCGTGATGCTATTTTACAGGAGCGACCAAACCATGGCTGGGATCTGCCTCCGATGGGCACCACAGAGGATGGAATAAAAAGTTCCATACCCTGAAGTACCACATCAGCAACAGAATCGGCAACAACGCTGGGATCTTCCGGCGAGAAGCAAACCCGCCCCCAAGGGTAGGATGCAAAAAAAGACCGCATCCCGTCCCAATCAGCTGACCTATAGGGACCTATATATAGACCTATAAAGGTCATATAATTTTTATCTACTCGTATGGATTCCTATTGCTACTGTAGCCGACTCATTAAACGATTTGCAACTGTTTAGAGAGTTTTAGAAGTGAATGTTTTATTAAATTCAAGACTTATTAGTTTGAATAATGATCTATATAAAGAGTTAGTATTGTTTTTATATGGAAGAAAAGGCAACTTTTTCACTATACTACTTCTAAATCTCTCTAAGCGATGTTCGTTTATTGGAATAAGCACAACTTTCTTAACTTTCTGTTTTTTGTGCATGTAAGGGAGCTTGACTAAGTGTCCACATTGATCAGAACTGACATTTTGAATAATTAATATATGTAAGGGCTCAACATCTGTAAAAATATTAACTATACAAGTTGTACTAGATCCTGCATGTATTTTCTGTGATGTTTGCGCTGTAAGGCTATACGGCTCTTATAGATTTATCTGACACAGGGCTCACGGCCTTTTAGGCCACGAGCTATTTAAAGGCCCTGCAATACGTGTTGGCTCAAAGAACAAATTGACAAGGTTGTAAGAATTGAGCTATGATCTAAACTTAATACTCATGGAAGAAGTTTCAAGGAGATTGATATTAAAGTCTCCACATACGACGACAGATTTATTCTGTTTTTTAAGTTTAAGCAAAACTTCCTCCATTATTTTTTCAAAACAATCATACATATAATGGGGGGTCTGTAAACACTGACAACAATGAAGTGCTCGAACTCATCACATGCCATTTCTACAGTTCGCTCAACAGAGAGGCTCACAATATCCTTACGTTCTTTACTTACTAATAATTTATTAGCTAATATTAAGGTAACAGTGCCATGGTAGCCCACGAAATTCAAATTTTCTTATGTTTTTTGCAATTTGCAAGTCAGTGTCAGGTTGTATGATTAACAAAATATGAATCGCGACCGTAACGAGTATGTATTTATAGAGTTATAATCATTATAATTATCAATACAACCCTTTACGTTCGTATAACCTCATTGTATGGCTATTTCCTAAAAAACTCATTCAAAGAACAGTTTTGTAAAACAAACTTAAGTATGGAGATTTTATTGCAGTTTTGCATTCTCAGCATAATGATGTAAAATCGTTAATATATTTACTTATATCTTTATAAAGATAATAGAGGTTAAATTTACCCATCAAAAGACGTGATTGATAAATCTTAATATAAACAAATTACATTTTTTTTAAAACGTTACCTCCACACGTATTTGTCATGTATCGCGGGAGTAGTTTACATACAGAGATTTCACAAGCACAAACATCCAGACCCAGAACAATTAATTGTAAGCCATACAAATACTTGTTCCGTGCGGGAATCGAACCCGCGGCCATTAGCACTGCAACTCATTGCTAAGCCACTGCGCCAGGGAGCTGTCAATTAATTGGCACCAGGATCAAAAATAACTTTTAATTATTTTTGTTTTCTTACGCTAAAGAAGTATAACTTCCTACGTGCGTACATAAGTACACACACACGTTTTTTTCTCTATTAAGTTAACATATTATAGTTATAATTTTTAACCAATGTTTAGTTATACAAAAAATATGTATATTGTTTATCATTATCTATTATTTCTAACAGTGGTAGAGCCACGCGGCAGCGTTTGCTGCCGCACGGATGGGCCGGCTCGAACCGGGGTGGTACCACGACCTCACAGAATACCAGCGTGAAGTAGAGGTTTACCTCTGCGTTTCGCTTGGTGAGTGCAGGTGGCCGGAGGCCCTTTTTACTGGAAATGAGGCATTCCATCTTGGTCCTCACGGGTGACAGCGCATCTACATTTTGATTTGTAATAGAGGATAGATGTAGATGTCTATGGGCCGCAGCAACCACTTGCCATCGGGTGGACTGTGTGCTCGTTTGTCAACCTTATTCTATAAAAAAAAAAATTATCATTACAGCCTTTCATAAGTCCACTGCTGAACATAGGCCTCCCCCAAGGAATGCCACAAAGCACGGTCCTGAGCCATCGACTTCCTGCATATCTTACCAGGTCGTCACTCCATCTAGTGGGGGGACGCCCTACACTTCGCCTGCCAGTACGAGGCTGCCAATCGAGAACCTTTCTTCCCCATCGGTAGTCGGTTCTTCGAGCCTTCGAGCCGGCCCATTGCCACTTCAGCTTACTAATCCGTTGGGCTATGTCGGTCACTCTGGTTCTACTGCGGATATTCTCATTTCTGAGTTTATCACGCAGAGAAACTCCAAGCATAGCCCTCTCCATAGCTCGCTGAGCGACCTTGAGCTTGACCGGCCAGCAGTGAAGGACCACGTCTCAGTTCCGTATGTCATCACTGGCAACACGCACTGGGTGTACAGTCTCGTTTTCAAGTTTTGAGGTATACCTGATGAGAAGATGTGCCGTAATTTCCCGAACGCTTGAAGTTGAATCCGTCGATTGACCTCTCGGTCGAAGTTGGACTTACCTAGTTGGACTATTTGTCCCAGGTAAACATACTCGTCAACAACTTCGAGCTTAGTGTTCCCAACAACTACCGGCATAGATATATAGTGACATGGACATTTAACATGATCTTTGTTTTGTCCATTTTCATCTGAAGACCTATCCGTTGGGAAACACTATTGAGGTCATTGAGCATAGTGCTTAGGTCCTCCAGCGATTCTGCCATAAGGACTATATCGTCGGCAAATCGAAGGTGAGTGATGTACTCGCCATTGATGTTAATACCGTATCCTTTCCAGTCCACAAGCTTGAAAACGTCTTCCAATGCAGCGGTGAAGAGTTTCGGGGATATGACGTCACCCTGTCTTACACCTCTCTGCAATTGGATAGGTTTCGTACTCTGGTTCTGTACTCGGATAGCCATCGTAGCCCTACTGTACAAGCACTTCAACACTTTGATATACCGACAGTCAACTTGGCACCGCTGAAGGGACTGCAGCACGGCCCAAATATCGACGGAATCAAAGGCTTTCTCATAGTCCACATACGCCAGACATAGTGGCAAATTGTACTCCTCGGACTTCTGTACAATTTGCCGAGGGGTATGTATGTGGTCTATAGTGCTAAGGCCTTTTCGGAAAGCGGCTTGTTCGGGAGGCTGGAAGTCGTCAAGTCTGCGCGCGAGACGATTCGTAATAACTTTCGAAAACAGCACGTAGACGCGGCTCAGAAGGGAAATCGGTCCGTAGTTCTTCAAGAGAGCGTTGTCACCTTTCTTGAAGAACAAAACCACCGCACTTCTGCTCCACGCCTCCGGTGTAATGCCACTATGGAGGACGGAATTAAAGAGCTTCTGAAGGATTTCAAGTACCGGTTTTCCACCCGCTTTCAGAAGCTCCGCTGTAATTCCATCCTCGCCTGGGGCCTTACCGTTTTTAAGGTGCTGGAGAGCCATTCTAACTTCGCTTAGACTGACGTCCGGGATATCATCGGAATAATGTCGGATAAGACATCAACAGACATCAAACTAGGTAAGACACATCGTTTCATTTTATCGAGTGGATGTACGAGAAGTAATTTTTTTACAAACTTTAATATAATGTACTTCCGCAAAGTAACGCCTGATTCTATTAATTAGATTATTACATGTCAAAATTACGCATCAATAAAGAACATCGGTCACGGCCCATACATGCTGTGACCTGGCTATAAAATATCGCGAACATGACTAGTGTATGGATTAATCTGTATGGATTCCCTGTGCACAATTAAATCCTAAATTGAAAATATATTATTTAAAAGCCGAGGATCATAGAACGTTACACTTATGTATTTCGTCGCTTTTGAGGTTACGATGTAGTCATGACTGCAGCCATGACTACAATCTCAGCTAAAACAATTGATATGAAAACTATGCAGTAATATATACTTAACTAAATAAGTCAAGTCAATGGCTAAAACCACAAAAATGAATCAATAACCTTTCTAATATTTTCACTGCTAAAAATTTAAGGCGGAGGTGCATTTACTTTTCACGCTTTGATAGCTCTCCTGTCATAATAGCACAGACTACATATAGACACTCATAATACGTTCCGTTAATAGTATTAGTGCATTCTATATTTAATGTCAACCTATCACTTGCAGCTTATTTCTGAATATTTTCCATTTAAAAATGATATTATATAAAAATAAATAAAAATACTACAATAAAATCTAGTATGTATTTAAAAAAAGTAAACGCATAATAGTAGTGTTACTGATACGTTCAAAACCCATATGAAGTATTAAGGAAATAAGGTTTTTCATTACAAAGCTAAATTATTTTACCGGCTCCAATAAAATAAGGTGTACCCCGTAATTTAATATACACTTAAGTCACTATTTTTTGACGTATAAATCATTGGTGGTCGTTTCATATTTTGGTCAGGTCATATTTGACCGATGTTCTTTAAATTACTTATATCTTAGTTTGTTTTCTTTTTTGTTAGTTTATAGATTCTTATCCATATTGCCTCTTCTCCCAACAAAAATTATCAATATACTATTAGGGCTAAAGGAGATGATCTTGATTCCATACAAGCTTGGGCCCGGCGTGAACAAACTTAAAATATGTGTTAGTTTGAAGATTTAAATATTTGCTACTTATATCCAAAAATCATATTTTTGCCGGGCCTGGGGTTTTTGTTTTTATGTTGTTTTATGATTTGTAGGTTATGTAGTAAAATCACTCGTTCTTGTGATACGTTGTTTGAATAAATTGAAAAAAACACAAAAGAATACGGTTTTGTAGTTATTATTATATAAAGTAAAATAAAACTTAACCTTTTTTAAATTGTTTAACTATTTTCTTCAATTATCAATAAAATGTCATCTAAAGAAACAGCTGGAGGCTGTACATTGTCTGTTCTATTCCTCTCATAACTTAAGTATCACATTATTTCCATTATATGGGCGCAACACACTACTGTCTTATGATCCGAGAGAAAATCCAAGAGTCAAGTTAAATAAATCCACGAAAGTAAAACACGAAATCTATCCAAAAAACAGCTACAATACACGCATGACAAGCTGAAACTTGAAGTTACCACTTACCAAGTTAAGTCTCCTTCGGAGTATGCAATGATCAATAACCATACAGCCTATTAAGTCGTGTAGGATAATATTCAAACCTTTTTTGATTTAATGAATTAATTTTATTCAATATTACTAACTACAGATTCGCGTCAATGTTTCAATATTATGATTTTTTGGTAAAGAAGGTTATTTTATTATAAAAATAGCCTTCATTATCTATTGCCATAGACAGAACAGAAAGATATTTAAAAACGTTTCGTTTTTGCTAAAGCAAAAGCATTAGCTTTCTGTTTCAGTTTAAAAAAAAAATGTTTTTGTGATTGTCCCAAGGACTACAGAAATAATAACCATTTATTTATGCTTATAATTTATCGTTATATTACCTACATATTTTTGTATAACTGTTACGAACGATGTCAACAACCCAATTTCATACATCTCCTTTACCAGTTGAAATTTTATTCATAATATCACTGAATGGTGCTCCAGGCGATATAATATAATCTTATCATAACTTGCAACTTGCTCATCAACGACGCAAATATGATTTGATCATCACCGTACAAGAGGCATTGATGACTAACTCACCCCATTTCTTAACTTAACCCACATGATTCGACTTTCAAAGTTTCCGCTTACTATGCTTATCTTTTCGGATGTCGAGAGTAAAAAAAAGTAGAAAATGAGTAAAAGCCGCTACATTTGTGTAAATATTTAGACAATACGAGTAATATAAATTGTGCAATTGACAACTCTAGTTTATACCCGCTTTTCTGCACTTAGAATCTACCGGGAGGATATAATCATAGATATCGGTATGATAACAGCCCTTTCTGCTCAAATAATATAGCACGTTTACCTGTGTTTCCGTAAGCTTTAGTTGCCTCGCGAGCCTTCCTCTTGCTGCGACTGAGAGATATCTATTCTTCTCAAACTCCGCCTCCAAGCTCTTGATTTGTTGCGCACTGAACGCTGTCCGAGCTCTTTTACCTCGAGACGTAGAAGGTCCTGTAATCCAATTAAAAATATATATTGTTGGGAATGAGGGTAAAAAAATAAAAGGAAATACGAACAAATGAAGGTAGAACTGTAATCTCCCACCCGTTCTAGCAATATAAAATATTGCGCAGGCATCGGTAATTTAAGTAAACAGAATCACATTCACTAATGACCAGCTACTGTCATTGTTAAAAAAAAGTATTTTTTAACTTTTTCACGTTCTGCTATTGTCTTTGTAATAAGTATTGTATACGAGGGCGTTTGTGTTGTCGTAGATGCTATCCTTATTAGTATTTACATAATATTTAATTCTCGTGGAAGCATGTTTCCAATGATCAGTAGTTGGAATCTTGGATAGCTTCTTCATATCGTACATTTCAATTTTTATGAGATGCGTCGCTTGGTCTTTATCGTCAGAATTAGTAGAAATGTATGATCAGGTATATAATCAAAGGATACACCATCTCTAGCGGCTCGTGCTACGGTTGACGATAACAGGTAGTTACTGTAGGCCTCATTCAAAGCATAGCCGTTATAGCGGTCAAACCGCGAACACACTTATTATGCTCATTATCAAGAAAGCCCACGTATTGTGACGGGCAATTACGGAACCGTACCTCTTTATTGTGCGTGGCCAGTTTTTTCTAGTCTTTTTACAAAAGCCGGCCAAGTAGGACTCGGACTCGCGCAGGAAGGGTTCCGTACCATCGTAAAACCCATTTCTTGTAGCGGGCCCCTTTTAATTTTTAATTTATTTTTGTTATTTGTTGTATACCGGCAACAGAAACACACCTTCTGTGAAAATTTCAACTGTCTACCTATTACGAATCATGAGATACAGCCCGCTGACAGACAGACAGACGGACAGCGGAGACTTAGTAATAGCATAGTATAAAGGACAGGGAAGTACGTTATCTTCAAACAAACGCACTGCGCGCGGCTTGTATGTGTGCGCCATAGTATCTATGAGGCGCCGCACGCACACTTAAACACAATCTCGGAATGTTTCTCACTACGCCAGTCTGGGCTAACACCGCACGAGGTTCGCGCGTTACGGCTTTTTTACATACATTTACATATTTTTGTTGTATTAGTTGTCTATCAGACAGAGGAAGAATAGTAACTAAGTACCTACTTACGGTTATAAAATCGTAATTAATTATATTTGCAAAAGTTATTTATAAGGATGCGGATATATTACACATTAAAGTTTAATAACAAGTCGTTTCGTAATAGTCGAAACCAAAGAAAGTATTTTTCTGTAGCTAATTTGTAATTTTGTAATAAATGTATGATTCAATATATATATGCTTGTATTAATTAAAAATAAAAATTAATATGGTCCTTTATGTGTGCAAATATGCCTATTAAAAATAAAAAATAATTAGAATATACTAAGTAAATAATTTAAACACGAGCTCACACACCGCCCCGCCGGTTTATTTTATCCCTTTTTTTATAAATAATACTGCTCTGAATCTTAATACATTTCTGTATTTGTTAGGAAAACCATTGTTGAACTTTATCGACTAATGATCACTGAATTAGTTATACAGAGATGTATTATTTTTGGCAAGGGCCGGGCTTTAAACTAATGATTTGGTGACAATGACAACCCTGAGACAGTAGGCAATTATATCGCGGATTGGGCCGGAGACAGCCTACTTCCCTGTCTTTATACTATGGTAATAGGGTCCCGTTTGTTACCCTTTGGGTACGGAACCCTAAAACGTAGATTATAATTAGTTCCGTAGGTTTAAACTAGAATCTGTTGTAATAAATAAGTCCCGTGGAAAATATGCGAACTAAAAATAAATGCAAAGTATGAAATCACACAGCAAATGTCAAATTTCGCGAAGAATAACTGCTTATTTCTAAGCCCAAAACTTTTAACAATCTACGTTTTGTAATAATACCACGTGAGCTTAAATGTAACTTCTTAGTTACAATTGTTTTTATATGAAGTGACGGCAGATTTTTTTATCATATTACTTCTAGGCCGCATGCTCCATGGCACAGTGGATTGGCATTAAAATGCGTCGCTGAGGGCCCTGGTTCGATTCCCGCACGGAACAAGTACTTATCTATTTGTATAGCCTGCAAATAATTAATTAATGCTCCGGGTATGGATGTTAGTCCTTGTACAATTTATGTTTGTATACTGCCTACACAATACAGGAAAAAATCCTGTGGGAGTAACGTTCGAAAAAAGGGGATAAAGAAGGAGAAACCCCTCTTCACTTTTGTACAAACCGGCTGTAAAACGATGAGGAAAAGCTCAAAACCCGTACCATTAAAGCACATTTAATAATTTTGAAGTATACATTTTACTTTGGTCTAAATATGGTGATCCGTTGTAGCGGCGTTAGAGACTGCATCATCCAAGTTTTTCGCATTAGTATCGTAAGAGGCCGCTAAAGAAAATACCTTACATAATAGGTATATATAATAGGTTTATCTACCTATTATATGACAGACATTCGATGGAGAGCAGCGCCAAGGGTGCCGCCATTACACTGTTACGAATAAGAAATAGATGAACCTGAGCTTAACTACGTAATATTTTTATCGAGGTTTTTGTACTGCAAGCGTAAGTACCTACCCATTATGGTAAATCCTCCCTAACGGGTCAACGGGAGAGGTCCAGGCACAGCTGGTGAGTTTTGTGGCGGTTTTCACTTAAACTACATACTAAATTTCTTTATATAGGTTAAAGGTGATAAGGTAAAAGTGAAGCGTAGAACTGGAAAAGTAGAACTTGCGCAACCTGGGATTAATGCTAAAAAGATGTGAAATTAATAACATTATTGTATAACAGTGTTTAATACTTTAAAAAAATACTAAAGCTATCTCCTAAAAATAATGTCACTGTTCGATTTAGAGGATATGGTATGTCGTCACCTTTCTACTATTTTCAATAAACACCTCTTCTTCGTGAGTAATTAGTGGTAATATATCAATATGTCATTCCCCTAAGCGGATACTACTTTAACTCAAAAATCGTCCTTTAGAAAAGCATGCAGAGCTAATGAGCCCGCGAAAGTAGTACTAAATGATACACGGTTAAGTACTCTAATACTCTCGGCGTTAAAACTATATTTCTATAATCCTGAATAAATTATCTCTCTTATTCTGAACGCAAGTATTAAAAATCAAACAATTTATGATGACATTTTGTGAAATAAAAAACATAAAACAATTTCAGAATAGGTTATATTTCAGTTTGAGTTTTAACACTTTAATGAGTTTCAGTGTCATATAACAAGAGTTTTTTTTCATTCGTAAACTTTCATTTTATTGCTTACCTCTATAAGATATCTACTAATCAATTATATACACAGACAGCTTATCGCTGTGTGTTTTACATTTCCCAAGAAGAAATTGAGGCAGTTTTACAAAAATTACTGGTAATTTTTATTCCTGGCAACTAAGTTTTGCTACAATTAATTACTTCTCCTTCAATTATGTAGCGCGTAAATTAATTAGCGGTTTAAATTATCCCATTCTCTTTGTTAGGTACCAAAGTAAAAACAAAACATGACTAAAACGCAAACAAACTTCACAGCAACACTTGTAAAGCAATTAATGTCAATATATCGTCACATGTCAACAGTCGACGTCTTTGTTTCGCGCCAATGTTCCATTAACAACGTTACATATGCTGACACCAGGAAAACATTTTTAAATTTACCACTTCTATCAGCCGCTGTTACAAAGTAAAATATCGAATGGCTTAAATCTTTCGTCAAAGCACCAAAGCAGATAAGAAGTCCTCAATGTTTGACATAAACGCGTTCGGAAAATCTCCCATCCGCTCTCTGGTAATAGAATTTTACAGCTTTTTAATGAGCTCCAACCACTTAATAAATTTCGGAAGCAGGACCGTTCTTTTCATCTGTATTTTCCTTTTTTCTAACTTGTGAATAATTACAATAAGGGAAAGATTTAACTAACGAGACTCGGGAGGAGTAGAGATTTATCTTTTCGTAACAAATTTAGAAAATGAGACATCAGTGCGCGGTTAGCTGGCCCGCGTGTGTGCGTCTGATAAATAATTTTATTTGTTTGTGTGAACGAAACGTCAGGGAACCAATTCAAACGGCTAATTTGAGTCCCGCAGCAGGAACATAAAAAACCTAGGAGACGCTTAAATGTTGACAGATCGTAAATAAATTAGCATACGTTGCGATTTTTTTTCTCAATTGCTTCTTTGACAGAGTTATTGCTGTTATTCTTAGTATATTGGTATACCTACAAATTTTTTTTCCGCGCGTCTTCGTTATTTATTCCAATTACATTTCATAAAGAATCGAGATGTTACGTATTTACATTTGCTGATTAGCTGTGAAAACTTTTGAATTGCCTTCTTATTTTAGTTACAAATATTTTGTTTTTGTTTTAAGGTTAGCTGTAATTTTTTGAAATAAACAAAAATGGAATTACTTGACTACTTTGACTTATTTAATCACAGCAAAGAAGTACTACAGAAGTTGAGAAGTATAATGTCTGAAGTTTTAACTAGTATTTAGTAAATATTTTCTGTAGTTATTGGTTTATTTGTACTTGGTTATGGTAGGTAGTAGGATTGGGGGTAGGTTGGGGGGTAAACAACCGCCGTAAATTCCATTGTATTATCAGAATTCGGATTCTGCCAGCTACCGAGTAATCAACACGTCAACTTTATACAATGACTTGGTTATTATTAGCTTGCTACATATTAACTAATATTAAAATACATTTAAAATACATAATATTAATCTGTGGTTATTATTTTTAAGTTTTATTTGCCCAGTAATGTCTCCACCGAGTGTGATTACTGTCGTCTTACAAATGTCGAATCCGATAGGGCGTTTTCTGGTACAACTTTCCATTGACGTCCGTCGAGTTGGGGGTTGATATTATTTTAACTAAAGTCCCTAATTTTATTTTTATTATTAGTAGCTACTGGAGGCTGGTTATTTTGTGGTGATTAATTATTAAAACCATACCACTTTTTGTTTAAATTGTTTTTAAATTATTGTCTATTTATTTCCTTAGATTTTCTTTCATGTTTTAAGTACTAATTATATCTACTGTTAAGGATTTCCTTACTAATCAGTAGGATATTAGTAGTATAGTATAGTTTGATATAAATGAAACATTCCCAATTTCATGAAATCTTGGTTTGGCCAAAATCTCGCGAGATTGCATCCTCTATTACATACTTATTTGGAAGCGTCCAGTAACATGCACACGAGCGTGATGTGTCTCTCAACTTGACATATTTTTTATTGAGTTATCGTCAACAAATTGCTGAGCCGGAACTAAATCAGGATTTTTCATATCACAAAATATTCCTATTGGTTTAGATAATTAGTTGTTAAGTATACTAACATTATGCATCTATTGGTAAAAAATATTATAGAAACTTTATGCAGGCTACTCTAACAAACTAACAACTTGAATAACAGTTAATTGGCGCTAAAAATACACATGGCGGGCAAAGGCATGGCGTATAATGTCAAATGGCTCGTGAAGGCGCAAAGTAGGTATAGGATACTTTTTATAATGAAATATTGTTGCTCATGTTGCTTGTAGCTCGTCTTACAATGATTAATTTCCTAACTTTTCTCATCAAATACACTATTAAATATCCTGCCAAATTACTATAGACTTTATTCTTGGTTTGTAAGGAGCAGGGGCTGGACCTTCGTCTCAAATTTGTTATGTAGCGCAATTTTAGATGCAGATTTACCATGAAGACCACGTGACACCACCACGTGAGGAAAACAGCATGTCAAAAACTTAAATAATAATTAAAGGCCGTGTAGTTAATAAATAAAATATATAGGTAGCCTGCAGCCTGTTAACGTCGTATTGCAGTATAAAGGTCCCCTCAAATTTATTTGTGGTTGCAAAGAAGAGAAATATGTCGTTTTTGCACCGAACTAAACCCTATAGTTTGCAATTTTTTAAGCATATTGACTGGATGGCAACGCTTGCGCAAACATCGGAAAATAAATAAGCGCTAGCCGCTACAAATGCAAAGTAAGTAGTTACTTTGTGGCCGATATATAACGTAATACCGTATCCTTTCCAGTCTAGTAACTTGATAATGTCTTCCAATGCAACGGTGAAGAGTTTCGGGGAAATTACGTTATCCTGTCTTACACCTCTCTGTAGTTGGATAGGTTTCGTACTCTGGTTCTGTACTCGGATAGCTATCGTAGCCCTACTGTACAAAACCTTCAGCACATCGATATACCGACAGTCAACTTGGCACCGCTGAAGGGACTGCAGCACCGCCCAAATTTCGACGGAATCAAAGGCTTTCTCATAGTCCAAATACGCAAGACAAAGTGGCAGATTTTACTCTTCGATCTTCTGTATAATTTGCCGAAGGGTATGTATGTGGGCCATGGTGCTAAAGCCTTTTCCGAAACCGGCTTGTTCGGGAGGCTGGAAGTCGTCGAGTCTGCGTGTGAGACGATTCGTAACGACTTTCGAAAACGGCACGTAGACGCGGCTCGGAAGTCAGAAGGGAAATTGGTCTGTAGTTCTTCAAGAGAGTGTTGTCGCCTTTCTTGAAGAACAATACTACCGCAATTCTCCTCCAAGAAAACGCCTCCGGAATAGTGCCACCATGGAGGACGGTATTAAAGAGCTTCTGAAGGATTTTAAGTACCGGTTTTCCACCCGCTTTCAGAAGTTCCGCTGTAATTCCATTCTCGTCCGGGGACTAGCCGATTTTAAGGTACTGGAGAACCATTCTAATCTTGCTCAGACTGACGTCCGGAATATCATCGAGATAGTGTCGGATAAGACTTGCTCTTGGCTTATTACTCACACTTGCTTTTGGCTCCAACGATAACGTGCACGGCTGCCCATAGAACCTCTCAATCTCACTCAAAACCTCAGGTATCTCGGGAACGATGCTGCACATTCGGTTTTCAGCTTCGACAGTCGTTTCTTTCTGCCAAACAGATCTCTGACAAGGACTTTGGAGCGCCTGGTTCCGCTCGCTTCTACAATTCGAGCCGTATTGAAGTTGCGTAAGTCTCGACGCATGCATTTGGGGATCTGTCTGTTCAATTATCTGCATTCTGTCAAATCTACAGAAGACTGTAGCGTCATTTCTCGTCTAACAGCCATGAGATTAAGAGTGTGATCGGAGAGTTATGTTCTTCTGCGACGGGTCTTGCAGAACATAGCTCCTACCGCATGGATAGTTTTCACGAGCTTGTCATTCATATCGTCCACTTCATTACACTCTTCTAGGTACTGAAAATGATTTTGTAACTCGAGTTTTGGGGCTTTGGATTAGAGCATGAGGGGGACGGAGCGTGGACTTCATTAGACGTGACCTTTCTAATATTTGGAAGAATACATGGCTCTAGAGACATCATCATACATTTCCTCCACCTCCGCATCGGAATGTACCGAGGTTGGTGCGTAAACCTGGATGACTTTCAGCGAATACCGTTTGGTGATTCTGAGTATAAAGTACGCAACCCTCGTCGACACACTCCCAATCTTTACAACGTTGGAAACGAGACGCTTGTGGACGATAAATCCGACACCTCCTTGGGACAGATGTAGATAGAGAGAGATTTTAACAGTGGTAGAGCCACGGGGCAGCTTTTGCTGTCGCACGAATGGGCCGGCTCGAACCGGGGTGGTACCACGACCTCACAGAATACCAGCGTGAAGTAGAGGTTTACCTCTGCGTTTTGCTTGATGAGTGCAGGTGGCCGGAGGCCCTTTTTACTGGAAATGAGGCATTCCATCTTAGTTCTCACGGGTGACAACGCATCTGCATTTTGATTCGCAAACGAGGATAGATGTAGATGTCCATGGGCCACAGCAACCTCTTACCATCAGGTGGACTGTGTGCTCGTTTGTCACCCTTATCCAATAAAAAGAAAGATGCTCGGCCTCCCGGTGATAAAAGAAGTTGCCGGATTCGAGGATTATCGTGTCCTCCGCCTCTCTTCCGACCACAGATAATCCTATAATATCCCGGCGCTACTTGTCTATCTCTTCTTACAGCTTCAGGATCTCCTCGCCAGTCTTCAGGGTGCGTGCGTTATACATTGCTAGGTTGAGTTGTCTTAGGTGGCAACCGAACCACCCCAGGAGATTCTTAGCATTCCCTGTCCCACCGTTACCATAGTCGCCACCGTAGCCAGGAATAGCGGGACCACCGGGACGGAGGGTCGTCTTTTTGTAACTTCTGCCTCAATTTGCCTCAATTTCCCACAATCAAATCAATCATAATTAGATGATGTAAAATAATTTTCTATAATTACAAATATGAAAAAGAATATGTTTTCCCACAAATATTAACGTAATACCATTTTAGTTACAAAGCGTACAAAAGTTAATAAGTTTCATTAAATGAAACAAATTTTTACGGATTTCATCGCGTTTAATTTAAATTTTTAATTCCCGACGTTTCGAGTGCTTACAGCACCTATGGTCACGAGAGGATTAATCAAAAACTGAAGGTAGCCGGGCTAACTATGATATCGGGACGTCAAACACCTCAGTCCCCTCCGTGACCATGGGAAACAAAAACTGAAGGTAGCCGGGCTAACTATGACATCGGGACATCAAACTCCTCAGTCCCCCCGTGACCATGGGTGCTGTAAAGCACTCGAAACGTCAGGAATTAAAAAGTTAAATTAAACTCGATAAAATCCGTAAAAAATAGTTTTATTTAATGTATAGTCTTCGCGTAAATATCAGTTTCATCTACTAGGGTTGTATTTTTCTACTGACTTCAAAAAGGAGCCGGTACTCAATTCGACTGTACGTTTTTTTATGTGTGTTACCTCATAACTTTTTACTGGGTGAACCGATTTCGATTATTCTTTTTTTGAATTTATTTATAATTTATTTGAAAGCTGGTGCTTCACATGTGATGCCATATAAATTTGATCAACGTCTTACCAATAGTTTTTGACATATTCTTAATAATTTATATTGAAGTCGGTTGTACAAAAATTTTAGTTTAAAATAATTCTTTCCTGTAGATGTGTGTCTTCATGATTGCTGCTGGTCTTTATATTACTAAAAGGTGGATTAACTCATACATTGGTATGTGAGTTAATCCGCGTTAAAAAAAGTTTACAAATACATTGGTACTCGTAAACTTTTTTATCCATCTATCCATCTATCCATTACAGCCTTTCAAGTCTACAGCTGTACCATAGTATAAAGAGAGGGGAAGTACGTTATCTTCATACAAACGCACTGCGCGCGGCTTGTATGTATGCGCCATAGTATCTATGAGGCGCCGCACGCACACTTAAACACAATCTCGAAATGTTTCTCAATGCGCCAGTCGAGCCTAACACCGCACGAGATTCGCGCGTCACGTAAGCGAGTCACTTATTATAGCATATAATTTTTCCTTGCCGATGAGATACCTACTTACTTATTTTTGTTGTATTAGTTGTCTATCAGACAGAGGAAGAATAGTAACTAAGTACCTACTTACGGTTATAAAATCGTAATTAAAAATAAGTAATTGACTAATTGTGAATCAGATAAATAGAGCAAAGTTCGAATAATAACAACAGAACAAAAAATTGATTACAGTCTAAGTGGCAGGCGTTAGTAATTTTATGTTATTGTACGATGTTTTTTTTACAATATTTTAGTCGCTTTATTCATTTTTTTTTATTATAAATATAGGGCCGGGCTTTAAAATAATGATTTGATGACAGTGACAACCCTGAGACAGAAGGCAATTATATCGCGGATTGTGCCGGAGTTAACCTACTTGGCCTCTCTTTATACTATGGCTGTACACAGGCCTCCCTACCCCATAAATAACCTCACAGGGGAGATTTCGCCATGGTTGCTGGCGGGTTCAAACTGTGGTTGCAAGTTTTTTATTATTTTGAGTTGTATCAGGAAGATGCCGCTGCCCATCTCTTGTTTCAGTTTTCCTCCGTCTCTTCTTACGACATCCACGGCACGATATGGGATATAGAATATTATTAAACCGTCACAACACGGTAACTAAAACTTATTGACGTATTTCTTGAAATGTATTTACCGTAAAAACCTAAAAACATTGTGATGTAGAGATAGCTCTAATATAATATAATAATATCAATCAAATCAAAAATTTAAATTGTACTTTTTTTAATAGCGCAAATAGAGCAAAAAGTAATCTACATCTATTAAAAAGTAACCTAACAACATTTATACGTCCCATAGCTGGGCACAGGCATCTTCATATTTCTGGCAGGGTTTTTTGTACAGGGAGGAATACATCGTGCTACCCTATTGCTATTGCCTGTTGACGAGCTCATTTATTTAAATTCAATTTTTATAGTTTAGTTGTGCTTATAATGTTTTCTTTACCTACGAATTGAATTGAAAGAAATAAATTGAATCCGGGCATTAATTTCCTGAACAACCACGGCATTCCTTCCGTTATTAATCTAGTAATATAGTATAATCGATGTGCTCTCGGTTATTAAAAACCTGTAAACATCGTCCTGATTTAAAGGTTCTTTTATATTTTATCGTATCAATCGCATTGAAATTTTTGTCTCTTATTTTTTAAATGCTGGTGATAATAGCGCCGTTTCTCTTTAAAGTACAAAATAATGTGATATTTTTTCGTTTAATTAATAACGATCATTTTGTACATATACACCTCTTATAGTGTAAGAGGGAAACTGAAACGAGATGGGCACCAGCAACTTCCTTATAACAATTCAAAATAATAAGAAACTGTGGTTGCCAATACACCTGCCCAGCGTGGCAACTATGGCAAAACTTCCTATATAAGACAATCTATTGGGAGGTAATTCTGTAGTCGATTTCATAAGCTGTATCGATCGTATGGATGTAATCTATTTTTTACTACGTTTATAGTAAAAAATAATATAGATATGAATGACAAGCTCGTGGAAACTGTCCATGCGGTCGGAGATAAGTTCTGCAAGACCAGCCGCAGAAGAACACAAAAACTCTCCGATCATACTCTTAATCTCATGGCTGTTAGACGGTAGATGAAGTTACATTCTTCAACAGATTTGACAGCATACAGGCAACTGAACAGAGAGATCTCCACATGCATGCGGCGGGACTTGCGAACTTCAATACAGCTTGTATTGAGGAAGCGATCGAGCGGAACCAAGGCTTCAAAGTCTTTGCCAGAGATCTGTCTGCCAGAAAGAGCCAACTGTCAGAGCTGAAGACCGAGTGTGGCAGCATCGTTTCCGGGACACCTGAGATTTTGAGTGAGATTGAGAGGTTCTATGAGCAGCTGTACATGTCATCGTTGGAGCCACACGCAAGTGTGAGTAACGATCCAAGAGCGAGTCTCATCCGACACTATTCCGAAGATATCCCGGACGTCAGTCTGAGCGAGATTAGAATGGCTCTCCAGCACCTAAAAAACGGCAAGTTCCCGGGTGAGGATGGAATTACAGCGGAGCTTTTGAAAGCGGGTGGAAAACCGGTACTAGAAGTCCTTCAGAAGCTCTTTATTCCGTCCTCCATGGTGGCACTACTCCGGAGGCGTGGAGCAGAAGTGCGGTGGTTTTGTTCTTCAAGAAAGGCGACAACGCTCTCTTGAAGAACTACAGACCGACTTCCCTTCTGAGCCGCGTCTACGTGCTGTTTTCGAGAGTCATTACGAATCGTCTCGCACGCAGACTAGACGACTTCCAGCCTCCCGAACAAGCCGGTTTCCGAAAAGACTTCAGTACCATAGGCCATATACGTACCCTGCGGCAGATTGTAGAGAAGACAGAGGAGTATAATCTGCCCCTTTGTTTGGACTATGAGAAAGCCTTTGATTCCGTCAAAATTTGGGCGGTGCTGCAGTCCCTTCAGCGGTGCCAAATTGACTGTCGGTATATCGAAGTGCTGAATTGTTTGTACAGTAGAGCTACCGAGTACAGAATTAGAGTATGAAACCTATCCAACTGCAGAGAGGTGTAAGACAGGGTGACGTTATATCACCGAAACTCTTCACCGCTGCGTTGGAAGACGTTTTCACTGTTGCTATTGGACTGGAAAGGATCTGGTATTAACATCAATGGCGAGTACATCACTCACCTTCGATTTGCTGATAATATAGGCCCTTATGCCGACGACACGTTGGTGGTTGCACCGGGGCCACCTTCGAGAGGGCCAAAGAGCTGGCCGAGCTTGGGATCGAAGTCGTCGTCGCCAAAATCCACGAGTTGGGATTAGAAACAGCGCCTCACGAGACCGAGGCGCTATGGTTCCATAAATTACGTCGCGGCAGGGAACCACCCGACTCGTGCGTCCGCGTAGGTGGGTCTAAAGTCCAAGTGGGGCGGTACATGAAGTACCTAGGCCTCCACCTGGACAGTCGATGGGGCTTCGAAGAACTCTTCGAGCGCCTTGTCCCCCGAATTGAAAGGGTAGCGGGTGCTATGCATAGACTGCTGCCCAATCTAGGGGGACCAAGGGAAGAAGTGCGTCGCCTCTATGCAGGAGTGATACGGTCCATAGCCTTGTACGGGGCGCCTGTTTGGGCGAAAAGGCTGGCCATCCAACGCTGTAGAACTACAATCTACAGGGTGCAGCGGAGGATGGCCATAAGGATCGTGCGAGGATACCGCACGATATCCTTTGAGGCGGTGACATTTCTGGCTCGCTTTCCACCTCTGGACATACTGATGGACATGGATGCGAGGGTGTACAACCGGACGCATGTCCTCCGCCAGAGCGTCGGGAGTGGGCCAGATGAGGTGTTCTAAGGGGTCAAGCGGCAGGAACGACTTAACGCATTCGTAACGTGGCGCGCTCGCCTCTCTGAAGAACGTTATGCGTGCAAACGCGTTGTTGGAGCAATCCTGCCGCACTTTGAAGCCTGGATGCATCGAAGAACAGGAAGACTCACCTACAGACTTACACAGATAATGACCGGGCACGGGTGTTTCGGTGATTATGTGTGTAAGATTCCACTGCGGTGGGCAGAAACAGGACTCCGCATCCCATACGCTGGCAACATGTCTAGCATGGGAACGGAAATGGATGGTTCTGGTAAGCCGGATCGTTCAGAATCTCTCCCTGCCGGCAGTCGTGTCGGTGATGCTGAGCAGGGGCTCCGCGTGGAGGGCCGTAGCCACCTTCTGTGAATCCGTTATGATCCAGAAAGAGGCTGCTGAGCGGTGTCGGAAGAGGACAGATCCCGCTCGAAGACGACGCCGCCAAGGCATTCGTCAGGACCCTCCCCTTGATGATGGTGTTCCCCTACCAGAAACGGGGCCTCGGGGGTTATGGGCGCTCGGAGTGGGGGCCCCGAGCGTCTAGTGATGTAACACCTGAGGAGGACGGTGATTCGAAAGTGGTCTCGAGCACCGTGATAGCATTGCGAGGGTGCTGGGGGTAGTAAGGACTGCCCCCGGGACTTGCTTTAATAGAGCAAAGCGTGAGAGGGTTGCGTGCCGAACGAAGATCCCGGGACCCCTCATATACGCTGATGGAGACCACCGTGGGGTTTCGGCCGGTAAGAGTTCGGATAACCTTTCCGTTGCTCCCGCAACAGAAGGTATCCATGAGGATTTCCCCACGATAAAAAAGGCCCTTATGGCAGAATCGCTGGAGGACCTAAGCACTATGCTCAATGACCTCAATAATGTCTCCCAATGGATAGGTCTTAAGATGAACATGTACAAAACAAAAATCATGTTTAACGTCCATGTCACACCTATACCGGTTATTGTTGGGAGCACTAAGCTCGAAGTTGTTGACGAATATGTTTACCTGGGACAAATAGTCCGACTAGGTAAGTGCAACTTCGACCGAGAGGTCAATCGACGGATTCAACTCGGCTGGGCAGCGTTCGGGAAACTACGACACATCTTCTCTTTAGACATACCTCAAAACCTGAAAACGAAATTGTACAACCAGTGCGTGTTGCCAGTGATGACTTACGGATCTGAGACGTGGTCCTTCACTGCTGGCCGTATGAGGAAGCTCAAGGTCGCTCAGCGAGCTATTGAGCTATGCTCGGGATGTCTCTGCGTGATAAACTTAGAAATGAGGATATACACAGTAGAACCAGAGTAACCGACATAGCCCAACGGATTAGTAAGCTGAAGTGGCAGTGGGCCGGCCATATAGCTCGAACTGACAACTGATGGGGAAGAAAGGTTCTCGAGTGGCAGCCTCGTACCGGTAGGCGAAGTGTAGAGCGACCCCCCACTAGATGAAGTGACGACCTGGTGAGACATGCAGGAAGTCGATGGATACAGGTGGCTCAGGACCGTGCTTTGTGGCATTCCTTGGGGGAGGCCTACGTTGAGCAGTGGACTTGTGAAGTGCTGTAATGATGACATCATCAGATGATTGTAGTAAAAAATAAACTGAAACTAAAAAGTGAACTGAACTTTTATTTTTAATGCAATTTTTTTATTGCATATTATGCATAAATTACTTTGAAATAAGTATTTGACTTTTATTCTAATAAGCTAATAACCAAAAAGATCATTTGTAATAACCTTCAAAAAATAATACAAATGAAATTGGTTCGATTGAGTTTGGTTATTTACAGGAAATTGTTAAGATGTACTTTATTAATATATATTAATAATATATATTATAATATATAATATATTATAAGTCTACAAAAACCACATTTTTTAAACAGAAGTCTAATATTTATCATATAAAAATAAAGCTTATTAAATTTCGTTTAATATCAGTCAGATTTTAATCTAAAAAAAAATATCGATAATTTGGATAATTAGCATTACCATCGTGATATTTCATTTACGAGTAGATAACTATAGATTGAGTTTTTTTATTTATATTCTTTTAACATTTACTGTTCACTTTTGATAATATCCTCCAAATCTCTACAATGGTACCTACTCGGCACAAATGAGTTATTTCTTAAAAGAACGTGTATTGGTAGACACAAATATTGCCACTGGCTTTGATTTTTATGTACGTCCTACTGCTGGGCTCAGGTCTATAATTTCTGAAAAGGTTTTAGGGCAAAAAAGTCCGCCGCGCGTATTCAATACGTGTTGGCTGACTTCACATGTCTTCAAATTATTCTTTTTATTTCTCAAACATGGATGAAACAGGTTTCTCACGATGTTTTTCTTCACCGCTGAACACTTGGTAAATCCACATAAAACTGCAATTACTTAACAATTTCATTAATGCCACTGAAGACTTAACTACTGGCGTAAGAGACCGGGGATGGTTGACCAAATTTCAGTGAAGACGCTTGTATTTAATTTTTTTTTGATATATATTGTCGTTAAAACCAATACATCTGATAGGTTAATTAAATTGAAATTAAATTAAGCTTCTGAAAAAAAAATAACAAAAGCTCGCAATCAATTATTATATAGTGCACAAGCTTAATTTTGTAGAACACGAAATACGTGTTCTAGCATATTCAACCTACCCCATGCCGGGGGTTGGTGGATTTTTAACAAAGGGTAAGTTGACCTATGAAATAATTGGTAGATCATTATGGGAATACTCAATATAATAAACTTTAAATAACAAAAAACAAACACATTTAAACATTTCTCAACACTTAAAACGTAATAGTTACTTTTAGTACTAAGTACTTATCTGAAACTAGAAAATTTCTAATTGGTCACAAACAGTCCTAATTTAACTAATCTTTATACAGGCTGGTCCAAAAGGTAACGTCCAAAAATTTTTTTTGGAATGCTGACCTTTCGGGCTACATGAAAATACCCCATGTATGTTCCGCGATTTTTCTTAGTTTACGAGATATGATTTTTTTTTGTATTATTTTGAAAAATGTCGACTTAACGATTCAAAAATTATTTTTCTTGAAAATTCTGCTCTCTTTTCTACTTTTTTATTCTTAGCATAGTCTTCATGAGTTGGACTCTTTGACATAAAAAAATAAGCTGCCTACCATTAATACGAATTGCAAAAATTTTAATCGAAAACAAATTATGCAGATATGATTGAATCAAAGTTTAATTTTGAAATTTAAACTAAAAATTAAATAATGAGTTCCATGACTTTAAAGTAACTTTAAAAACTTCGCAAGACCCTAAGCTTTAATTATAATCTAAAAAAAGTGGTGGTCAATGGGCCTTGTTTAGCCGTAATCAGCCTCTAATTGCACAGAGCCAAAAAGTTCAAAAATAATCGTTTTATTATGCACCTATTGTTTATTACTAAGGATAATTAGATTTTCATGGTATGTCATAATCTTTCATAATAAATAAAACAATTTGGTTTTTTAATACTTATTTTATTTTACAACCAATTCTCAAAGTACCCCCCCCCCCCCTCCACTTCAATACACAATCTACAACGCCTTAGAAAATTTTGTTTCAGTCTTCTAAAAGCATTTGAATTTTGTCTGATTTTTGTTTCCGCCTCCGTTAATTTATCTCGCAGTTCTGCTTCGGTGTTTGTTTCGCTTGCGTACACCATCTCTTTGTAATATCCCCAGAGAAAGAAATCTATTGGGTTCAAATCTGGTGAACCTGCAGGCCAATGAATCGGTCCGCCACGCCCAATCCATCTATTGGGGAATCTTTGATTAAGGTGCTCCCGTACCTCTCTTGCACAAACTATATCCACACTACGTCGTAGTATGGATATAGTTTGTCCCATTGTGACCGCAGTGACTTCGAACTCATTTATTTTCATTACATTCTAAGAAGTTCTACATATGTTATAGCCCCAAAACATTGCTTATGGTCTAAACATTCATTTATAACGAGTTAATAGTAAAACTCGTCATAAGTTTAATCATTTCAGAAAAATTATTTAGTCCTATAAAAGTTCCAAAACGGAATTCTTATTTCGTTACCGAATTTTGTTTCGCAAGATTTTTTAAATTATCAAAATAATTATTTTTTAATCTTGGCAACACTATCTGATGATATTTCACTGCGCCATTTTGTTGCAATGTCATTTCGGCGTCGACAACAGCCTATGGAGTGTAGAGTACAAGGAGAACCATCTTATAAGGGGCGAAAGTTGAAAAAGTGTCCTACTATTTACTGAAAATAGAGGTTCCAAAACTTACCACAATAGCGCTGGCGTCTCAAAAACTACGATATGAAGATAGCTGTTGTGAACGGAGTGAAGTCAGCTGAATTCAAATATTTAACAAATTTCATGATTATAGTAGTTAGTAAAATGCCAGTATACAAAATCTCAACTATTTACGTAGTACAAAACCAAGCGGATTGGTCGGTCATTGTTTATTTCTCCATCTTATTGTAATTACTTTTGGCGCTTTTTTTTTTAATTTATCCTATGCTACTGCAGCGCCACCCTTATTGGACACGTTTTTAGGGACACTTTTCATATATAGAGATGGTCCTCCTTCTACTCTACACTCCATACAACAGCCGCAATAGCACTGTACTCAGCCTACTGCGACAATTTCTTTCTGGATTTTGTTACCATTGTGTCAAGGTAAGTTTTAAGATATTAATATTTTTGTAATTTTTTTTTGATAGTTTATTTTATACACTACACTTTGTTGTTAAATTCTTGTTTTAACTGTTTGGTTTTAACCAATATTTCTTTTTTTGAAAATCTCATACGTTTATTTCGTTACTTCTATTTCTGTTACTTTCGCGTGGTAACGTATAATCGGAAAGTGGGGGTAACAAAAAAGAATTTTTAAAGCCATGTGTACATACACCTCTCAAAAATGGCATAAGATATATTCGTGAATCCCATATAATATAATGTTGCTTTCATACCTTACTACAATGTAGGTATTAAAGCAATATTAAATACCTACATAATATTTTCTTAAATTACGTTTAACTATATTATTAAACTTTAAAATAATAATTCGATATACAGTTTGCATCGTTTTCAAATTAATATCAGGCTGTTAATAACAATCAGATATTATAATATAAATTACAAAATAAAACTTTTGTTTATTTACGTAATTTTTCAAATGGATTTTCTAAGTGGTGCATTAATTTTATTATTATTGAAGTGAGCACTAAAACATACATTCAGTGAATATTCATTTGATGCATATAATAAATCACGGTATAGCACACGGCAAATAAGTTAAACCAAAGTGGCCGTTGTTGTTATGGTTACGAGCAGCTCCCCGCTTCGTTTGAGACTCAAATATCTATTGTACTGCGCACTGAAGGTCGATCGCCATTTTCTATCAACTTATATGCCACGTATTGTAATTCATATTCACGGAACTGACTGGTTATGCCATTTAGAATCGAAATACAACCGCATTGCGGCCTATGTCCAGCAGTGGACGTCAGCTGCAATGATGATGATCATCATCATCTTAGCGTTAATCCCAGTCGCATCCGAAGCCTTCAGCTTTGGAGTCTAGGGTTTACCAATCTAACTGGTGATTTGGCTAAACTTCGATATTTTCCGTGGAGTCGGCTGAAATGATGATGATGATGAGTAAAAAGTGTTAAAGTACAATTTTCAAACAGTTGACAAATAAGTTGTATTCTATTGTCTGCAGGTAAAAGCAGTGGAAAATACTGAGGAATTTATTACTTATTCAGGTATATGAACAGTTATATTGTTTTTTATACAAGCAATACTTTTAATAACATTTTATCAAAAGAATGTCGTTAACCGCAGCCGAAAAGATGAGACGCTACAGGGAGCGATTAAAATTAAACCCCGAAAAACTAGAAGAACAGCGAAAGAAAAACCTTGAAAGAATAAAATCTAATTTTTTTTTTATAGGATAAGCGTGACAAACGAGCACACAGTCCACCTGATGGTAAGTGGTTGCTGCGGCCCATAGACATCTACATCTTTCCTCTATTACAAATCAAAATGTAGATGTGTTGTCACCCGTGAGGACTAAGATGGAATGCCTCATTTCCAGTAAAAAGGGCCTCTCTAAATATAAATATAAGAAAATATCAGAAATGCCTGAGGCAGAAAATAATAAGAAATAGAAGGAATGGAGAGAAGAAAAAAGAAAGCAAAAAGATAAGAAGAAAAGTAGCGAACAAGCTGCATCAGATACCGCAAGCACAAAAGATTCCAGTGCCAGAAAATCCAGAGTAAAAAGAGAAAACTATAAAAATAAATACATAGCAGCTCAAAATCGAATTATATACTTGCATCGAACGTTAGAAACAATGAGGAAAATGTTATATCGTTTGCAAAAAAGCAAAATGCAAGAAAAGAATAAAAGTGAAGCAGAACTCAATCGGTTAAAGGCTGGAAATGAAATTTTGGAAGCATCTTTAAAGTCGACTTACAAACAGTGTGAAAGTAATAAAGAGAGACACGTTATAAAGAAAATCGCTAATAATGATCTCGTGAAAAGTAGTAAAGCTAAGTCATTCATTTCTAAAAAAATAGGCCTAAAAACACGAGTTCGAAATAAGAAAACTACGAACATGATTTTGAAACTCCAAAAGTCTATAATAGAGTTTTATATCAGAGATGATGTAAGCAGAGCAACCTCTGGCAAACGCGAATGCAAAACGCAAAAGAAAAACAAACAACAAATTTCAACAACAACAGGTTTCTTAATAATTCATTAAAAATTTTACGAAAAATACAAGTCAGAAGGTGGCTCTACTTCTTTTGCATCTTTTTGCGGGTATAGACCGTTTTACGTTATTTCACCTAACCTATAAAACCGAAACACTTGCCTTTGTATTACACACAGAAATATTAGTTTTAAAATTAGCGGCTCTTAAACATCACAAAGTTATTGATGTATGTAACACTCATGATCTTCTTAAAAAAATAGTTTGTAATACTCAGTCATTCGCTTGTATGTATAGCAAGTGCGGAAAGTGTAAATCTGTATTTATAAACTACAATTTGGATAATAACAAATCATCTCAAGAAAATACGTGGCAAATGTGGGAAATCCAAACCCATACTTATAAAAAACGAACACAAAATGACGATGGACAAGAACGGCAAACTAAAAGAACAGTAAAATCAATAAAAAAGTACTATTGCAGAACTAATAAAAATATTTGAGGAATCTTTAAAATTATTTAAAGTTCACAGTTTTAATATGTGGCACCAAACAAAAAGCTATAAACCTGTCTTGAAAATTTAGATGATAATGAAATCGCTGTGCATTGTGACTTTTCAGAAAACTTCGAATGTAAAATGGCAGAAGAAGTTCAAGCAATGCATTTTGGTGCCTCTAAAGTGCAAGTCACATTACATAGGGGAGTCATATTTTATAAAGGCGGACATAAGTCATTCTGTACTGTCTCCCTCTCCAATATACATCAGCCACACGCCATATGGGCTCACGTAAAATCCATTATAGAACTTGGGAAATCCTTAATACCAAATCTCAAGAAAATATTTTTTTTTCTGATGGCCCTAGTTCCCAATACCAACAGAAAAATAACTTTTTTCTGATTAAGTATTTTTCATCTTTTTATAAGTTTGATATTTCGTGGTCATTTTTTGAAAGTGGGCACGGTAAGGGTGTGGCTGATGCTATTGGAGGGGTTGTTAAGAGGGCTTTTATAGGTAAATCGCCTATGGAAAAGATATTATAAACGCTACTGATGTGTACTTGACGTTGGAATCTTTTGTTAAAACTGTAAAAGTATTTTACATATCTGAAACCGAAATCAACGGGATAAGTGAAATTATACCTGATGGCCTAAAAACTATAAAAGGAACTATGAGTATTCATGAAGTGATTTCTGTACATGGAAATGATGAAATTCAACATCGCATCCTCAGCTGTTTTTGTAATAAGAAAACCTGTTGTTGTTATGATCCAGAAACACATAAATACCCAAATTTTCCACATTTTAGCAAGAAATCTAAAAATAATGACTCTACGGATAACCAAGCATTATTTTCAAAGTTAAACGAGTTACCAATTCTTGACACTGAGATGATAGATGATTTGCCAAAATTGTGTATTGATAATGTAGATCTAGAAGAAAACGAGGCTATCGAAAATAATTCCGCTGTAAATCGCATTGATTTTCTTATAAACCTGAGTGATACTGATTCGAATCCAATTATAATATGCGAAATTGATGCACACAAGTTAAAAAAAGCAAAGAAAACATTCCACCTAATATTTCATTGAATTTAATAAATCCGTATCTTTCAACGTCAAAACATCCGTATCCTTCAACGTCAAAAGATCCGTATCCTTCAACGTCAAAAGATCCGTATCCTTCAACGTCAAAAGATCCGTATCCTTCAACGTCAAAAGATCCGTATCCATCAACGTCTAAAGATTCGTATCCTTCAACGTTTAAAGATCCGTATCCTTCAACGTCTAAAGATCCGTATTCTGCAACGTCTAAAGTTAATCGTGATCCATTTAAAAAATCAAAACCTAATACGTATACTCATAGTCCGGCAAAAAAACCATTACCGAATCCTGTGACAAGACAAATGGCTTGCAATAAGTGCAAAAATCCCACATCATTGCATTATTTATTAAAATATATGTCTTGCAAAAAATATTATTGCGATAAGTGCGCACAAGGACAAGCCTATTTCGATTACATATGTGATTTTTGTTGTGAAGGTTATTAAATTGATGTTGTACCGCTAAACTGATTCGGATCCTTATGTAGGTGTGCGGGGTGCGAGAAGACATGACGTTTGATAAAACAGCATTGTCGCGTTCCACCCTCCTAAACCTAAGAGGTAGCTTTCCCGCGTCACGTCGCATTGTACCATCGCATCGCGCTGCTTTACATCATGAACCGATGCAATTAAACGCTGCACCAATAGCTAAGCAGTAGTTTTAAAAGATTTATTTTTTAATTTCGCAGGTATAAAACCGCAACGGGTCGTTTCAGAAATGATCATTTACTTTGATATTGATAAGTTTCTGAATAAAACCGACTTTTTTACTTGTATGACATATAATATGGCTTGGCCCTGGTCTTCCACCCATTTCGTATTGTCAAATAAATGTTTTGGTTGTGGAAGTACAACGAATAATATATTGCATAGAGGTCTTCCTCATTTTGTAGCAACTATGAATCTTGAACAGATGACACTGTTACTAGAAAATAATTTCTTTTGGTGTAGGGTATGCAAAAATTTCATGTGTGTGTGCTGGGCCTTATATTTCCGATTATGTTACCAACACTTCTTTTTTTGTTACTGTCCCAAAATAGTGCTGATAATTATACTCTATAACTTCTTTTTTTCTTCAACTTTAAACACAAAAGGCACTTCATTAAAAGATTAATGAAAGATATTTTTTTTAATAAATATGAATAATGGTATCCTTCTTTTTTATTCAAGAAAATGAAACTTTATTACTAGTGTTCGAATAGTAACAAAAATTAGTAGTATTGCTAAAAAAACAATTTACTTTGTTTGTTTTCATAGTTTTTCTTGTGTGAAGATTTTGTTTGATTTATGATCTATACAGTAAAATATAAATTCATAAAAAAATCGTGTATTATTTTAAGATATTCACACAATTCCAAGTAACAAAATAAGAACTATGTGTGTGTATATGTATAATATAATGGAATAATAGGTGTAGAGGTGTATGTACGTAGATATAACTATCTACAAAAAGAAATGAGAAGCCATCAAAAACATAACTTTTAAAAAAACCAAGTCTCGCAACTCAGTTCTTCTACCGTAAAAAGTTGTGAGATCCATGTAATACCAAGTCGGTTAATTTATTCAGTCCCTACTTAATGGTCCTCCTGTCTTAAGTTATTACGTAATTATCTAACTTCACAACATCTTATAGTGACCATATCAATATTAAAAATCTTTTATGTTTTAAATAAATAAATTGACTTGGCAATCGCACTAAACAATCTAATTTAATATATATTATATTACTTGAGAGATACATTGTGTTTTCATGTGATGGCTAAGTCAATCTATTTATTAAAAACATTAAAGATTTTTAATATTGATATGGTCACTATAAGATGTTGTTAGATTAGCTAATACGTAATAACTTAAGACAAAAGGTCTCTACGACTGAATAAATTAACCGACTTGGTTTACATTACATGGATCTCACAACTTTTTACGGTAGAAGAACTGAGTTGCGAGACTTGGTTTTTTTTACAATTTATGTTTTTGATGGCATATTTATTTGTATAGATACTTTTTGCATGGTAAAATATGGTGGAATCTATACTATATATATACCACATTCTGTGTCACCCATATTTGCAAAATAAAGAATTTTTTTTTTAAAGAAAGTTTTTTCCCCAACAAGTCCTTGATCTGCTATCGATTCGGAGAGGTTTTATCGGCAACGGCTGAACGTGGGTGTGAATGGGTGATGATCTGACTAAAGAATATTTTTTAAAAAAACGAGAAAATTTGAGAATTTTCAAGAAAGTTAGTAATAATAGATTAATGTCCTCCAGACCGAATTTCGGTCTTGACGGCCAGCTCAACGGAGACTAGCCATCTACGCAGAACAGGATTATGTTGTCCGAGTATAATTATCTACTATTCATATTTACTCTTTTTCTCACCCTTATTCTATCTATACAAATAAATAAAATTGAAGTGTCTGTCTGTAATGTGAAAACAACATCTTTTTACTAAATTCATTTGAAATACGGTACTTATAACAAAAACACAATTTTTAACATTTTTGTCTTTTTCTGTCAGTTTGTTCCGGCTAATCTCTGAAACGGCTGGACCGATTTTGACAAGACTTTCACTGGCAGATAGCTAATGTTATAAGGAGTAACTTAGGCTACTTTTATTCTAGAAAAATATTTAGGGTTCTACGCAAAAAAAAAATGAAACCAAATTACACACTGGCAAAGTCAGGGGGTACAGCTAATCTATACAAATAAATAAAATTGAAGTGTCCGTTTGTAATGTTAAAATAACATCTTTTTACTAAATGCGTATGAAAGTATATACGGTACTTATAACAAAAACACAATTTTTAAAATTTGTGTCTGTCTGTTTGTTCCGACTAATCTCCGAAGCAGCTGGACCGATTTCGACGGGACTTTCACTGGCAGATAGCTGATGTTCTAAGGAGTAACTTAGGCTACTCATATTTGAGAAAAAGCATTAGGGTTCTGTGCAATATGATTATAACCCTAAATTCCACGCGGGCGAAGTCGCGGGGAGCAGGTAGTATAAAATAAAATTGCACGCAACAGAAATTAAGTACATTTTTTAAGTTTGCTTTCTTTGATAATACATTATGTAGGTACTTATTGACTGACGGATGTGACTAGTGATCCGGTAAATGTTACGTAGTAACTATTTACCTAATCTGTGGTAAAAGCACGAATAGTTTAATATTTTATTTATCCGTCTATAAGGGTTTTTTCGGCTACAACTAGGTGCAGCCAAATGTGGTTGGATAATCGTAGATGTATTCCGATTTATTCACAGCTAAAAGACGGTGTAGCCATTTGCTTTTGGCTGAAACTCGGTTTAGTAAAGTCCGAATAACAATTATTCGTTTGTATGTCACCATGTTTTCATAACTGTTAAGGTTTTTTTTTTATTGGATAAGGGTGACAAACGAGCACACAGTCCACCTGATGGTAAGTGGTTGCTGCGGCCCATAGACATCTACATCTATCCTCTATTACAAATCAAAATGTAAATGCGTTGTCACCCGTGAGGACTAAGATGGAATGCCTCATTTCCAGTAAAAAGGGCCTCCGGCCACCTGCACTCACCAAGCGAAACGCAGAGGTAAACCTCTACTTCACGCTGGTTTTCTGTGAGGTCGTGGTACCACCCCGGTTCGAGCCGGCCCATCCGTGTGACAGCAAAAGCTGCCGCGTGGCTCTACCACTGTTAACTGTACGTGGTAAACTGGAGTACGTGAGGGTAATATGGTCACTTTCTTATAACTCAAAAACTACCGCCTAATTTGCATAGATGGCTTTGTGATACGATAGCTTTCCATCAGTCATTCAAATAATAAAGGGTCAAAAGGCCGCCGCTTTATCGATGCTATTTTGACAGTTGATATTATAGTAAGTACGTGAGGGTAATATTGCCACCTTAAGATTTATCGCCCTGTAAAACCAAAATTAGGAGGAGAACAGAGACAAAACCACAAAGTCGTATACGCTATTAAGAAAGAAATTGCAAACAAGCTTTGGAAATAATTAGGAATACTTCGAAAAATCTACTTAGAAAACTATCTACACTACACAATATAAAATCGACTAAAATATTTACAATTATATCAACTGTCAAAATGGCGTCGATAAAGGAGCGCCTTTTTGATCCTTTATT
Source organism: Parnassius glacialis (assembly GCA_033319125.1). NCBI lineage: Eukaryota > Metazoa > Arthropoda > Insecta > Lepidoptera > Papilionidae > Parnassius > Parnassius glacialis. The sequence continues at coordinate 21,724,069 of JAVANC010000002.1, forward strand.
ATTTGATAGACTGATCAAGAGCTATCGTATCACAGAGCGTTCTATGCAAACGACACGACGCTGTAGTTTTTGAGTTATAAGAAAGTGACCATATTAACCGGATGACCATGTTACCCTCACGTACTATAGTTAGTTTTTTTAAGTTGATTTTTCGAAGTGCTGCTAATTATTGCCAAGGCTTGTTTGTTATTTTTTTCTATATTAGTTATAGTATACGACATTGTGTAGGTATTTGTCTCTGTCCTCCTCCTAGTTTTATAAGGCGGCAAAGCTTAAGGTGACCATATTACGCTCACGTACCTTAGCACTTAAATTTGCGATTAACAATTTCAGTAGTTCCAGCGATGAGCAATCTCTTGATTATATTTTATGATATATAAAAGCGTCTAAACTCGAAATACATCTTTAACTTTACATATTATATTACTAGCTGACCAGGCAGACGTTGTTCTGCCCTTTTCGACGTTCACATAAAAAATCCTTAAATTCGTAATAAAAAAATATTGAGTGTCACTTATCAGGATAAAAATTATCATATTCTCTCAAGTTAGACCAAACTGCATAGAGTGTAAAATTTTATTGAAATCAGTTCAGTAGTTTAGGAGTTCATCGCAGACAAAGAATATATTATACACTACGCCAATTGCAGACAAACAATGACATATAGTATGTGCCAAATCGATTGAGAAAAACGGACAATGACCTTTCGGTCGTTTAACCAGGGGTTACAAACCTTCAATATATAGGCACATTTTATATGTAGTACTTTCTTTATTTATAATGATTTTTTTATAATGATTGATATAATATATATTTATTAACTATTATTAAAAAGTTATGTGAAAGATCGCTGTAGAAGAAAAATCATCTATTGTTATAAAGTACTTTATTCATTTAACAACAAAAAACATTAATTTATAACACATATAAAGATTCGAGTGATAACGACACCGAATAAGTACGTACTTATGCAAAAGATAAAACTTTATTTTTAATATTATATAAGAACTTTATTTTTATTCGGTGCAATCATCACTCGTATCTTCACTTGATGAACTATCTGTAACATTAATTATAAAGCGATCTGCAGTTTGGTCAATTCTATCATCCATGCCACGCATTTTTTGTTCAACCTTAAGGACATGCTGAACACAGTTTTTCCATTTATCTGGCGTGATTTGAGTTAAACCATCTTTAAGTAAATTTTTAACATCTTTTAACTTGAAAGTTGTATTTTTTCGTGCAACGTACCCTTTCACATCTGCCCACACAAGTTCAATGGGGTTAAGCTCACAGTGATAAGGAGGTAACCTTACCACTGTGATGCTTTTTTCTTTTGCCATCTCGTCGGTGACGTAACTTCGATAGTTATCTTTAACTGCCTTTATTTTTTCCATTAAGTGGGTCTTTGTGTCCGAGGGCACGTATGCGATCTGTTTAGATTCTAGCCATTCCTGCATATTTTGTTTCCGCCAAGACATTGTTGGGGTTTTTTCTAAACGTCTGGAGTGGTAACTAGCGTTATCCATAACTATGACATCGCCGCTTTGCAGTTTTTCTATTACTTTTCTAAACAAGTCCTCGAAATGGAGAGCGTCCATACTCTCATGGTAGTCACCAGTAGATGATGATTCAAATACCCAATCACATCCCTCCAAAAAGCCATTTTCATTGCCAACGTGTACAACTATTAATCGCTTTCCTTTACCCGAAGGGGCTTTCGCGCCAGTAGAGTAGCCTTCTAACCGTGATTGACGAGAAGATTCAATTGTGGTGTCTTCCCATACCTTTCCCATAGTATGACCTGCGTTAATCCATGTTTCGTCAAGGTAAAAAATGTTACGTCCCTCGTTTCTTAATATTTGTATTTCTCTCAAATATCTGGTACGCCACAGAACTATCTCTGGGCGATCTATTAGACCACTTTTTCTGTTTCTCTTTATATATTTGAATTTTAAATGGCGCAACACACGTCGCAGGGAAGTTTTGCTCAAGTTTGGCAACTGGTCATCTTGATTTATACTGAGCAAAATTTTGTCTAAAGTCGGTAATTCTCCTGCAAGAAAGAACTGATGCACTTTCGCTCTTATAGCCGATTTATCAAAATCGTCCAACTTGTCAATTACAGACTTTTTTCTTTTATTAATTATTCCCTTTTCTGGTATTTTATGGGAATCTCTATACACGCTTAATACGCGATATATAGTGCTCTTGCTGACTCCTGAGATCTCCGAAACCTTTTCTACCATATTAACGTTTGAAGGATACACGTCTTCGGGCCAGGTGTTTTTGACATATTTGTATACATTAATGATAATCTCTTGTTCCCCGACCGACAAAGTGGTAGGTTTTCTCTTTTTTACTGGTGACGTTAAAGGTGCTCCAGAAGATGGGCCTGTAAATAAATGACAAAAATATACTACCATAGTACTACATCACATAAATACATATTGTTTTAGAAAATAAATACCACATGGTCACATAAAAAGAGCGCTTTAAGAAATAGAAAGGCTACGTCGTCGCATTTGTACCTATTTGTACGTACCTGCTACGTTTATTATGGGTCGGCGACGTCTCTTTCCACTTGATGTTGAAGGACCGGGTCCTTCACCAAATTCTCCTGAACTCATGTCGATTTAGTAACGACCGTCACAGTAAAACTAATATAACAGATTCAAAAAACAAAAACTTAACGATATAACAAATTTAACAGTAAAAACTCAACTAAAACAATGCAATGAATGCTATGAATTACCCGAGACGTACACACGCAAGCGCTATCCGAACACGAATGAAAACAAAATGGCGGACCGGCCCAAAAAAGGTGACGCATCTCTGGCTGCCATTGTCACGTTTCTTTTAGAACGAACTGACGTAACGCGCGTTTTGTTTATTTTAAAGGGATGAATTTGCAAAAGCTCAATATGGTGATTATATTGCTTCAAATATTTTTTAATATGAAACTGTTATTAAATGAATTGCTGCGTTACTTACCATAAATTGAAATATAAAATATAACACATTTTTCGCGATGTACCGTAAGATTTTACTATGTTTATAGGAACCACAGACAATATTATTTAAGAAACAAAAAAACAAAACATATGTGCTGACCTAGAAGTGGGAATAATATCAATATTTAAATATTGTTATCACATCTAAATTGAGATTTTGTAAGTTACGCCTTTTGACACTCGGCTCATATCTGAGGTCATTGTCCGTTTTTCTCAATCGATATGGCACATACTATAGCCCAACGGATTAGTAAGCTGAAGTGGCAATGGGCCGGCCATATAGCTCGAAGAACCGACAACCGATGGGGAAGAAAGGTTCTCGAGTGGCAGCCTCGTACCGGCAAGCGAAGTGTAGGGCGTCCCCCCACTAGATGGAGTGACGACCTGGTAAGATATGCAGGAAGTCGATGGATGCAGGTGGCTCAGGACCGTGCTTTGTGGCATTCTTTGGGGGAGGCCTATGTTCAGCAGTGGACTTGTGAAGGGCTGTAATGATGATGATGAATGTGACACGTAATTTTTATATATAAAGATATGTATAATTCTTCTGTCTGTGTGTATGTGACTGAGCTCCTAAACGGGCGGACCTATTTTGATGAATTTTTGTGTACGATTAAGTTGATTCGAGAATAGTATAAGATTCACAATTGGACCCGGTGGATAGCGCTGTAGTCGAGATCCACAAATTACCCGTGTGACGCCGGCTCGGATCGCTGGTGTTGTTATAAATTAACTTCGCAAACATGCTGTTATAAATTAACTTGCTTGTCAACTAACCTGGTTGTGAGAAATCAGAAGACTTAATTTCCGTGAAATCGCTCGAATCTCCAGCGGTTGAACTCTCCACATCCACTTGTTCAGAACTGTTACTAGCTTTATCATCTTCGTCGTTTGAACAATAAGCTTGTTCTGTATTGCACACATTTTTAAAAAAATCCACGGATTCATTCGTACTACACTCGTTTGTATCCTCGACAAATTTATTTTTTATTTCATTAACCTCTTTATTCAATTTGTCAGCTAATAGATTATCTATGGAGAATGTTAGTTTAGGCTCAGGTTTATCAGTTACTAAACCAGGTGATTTAATCATTTCTTCTACTTCCATTGTCTCGTTTGATTTGGAAAAACTCATTGTTGAACTGACTATATCTTGTCTGATTTTTTACAAACGGGTGCTACGTCCGTACTGTGTACAGTCAACAAACATTTTAAAGTTTCCGAACTAAACACACTTTTTCACTTCCATGTCTGACTTAGAGTCTGGTAACTCACACAAGATAATAATTTAAACTAATTCGAAACTCTAACGACGCGTTTTTGTCAAATTGGATCGCTGAAACGACTGCGAGTCGAGAATGTTAACTGCCTCTTCTGAAAAGCATAGTTGACGGTACCTCGTTAATTGTATATGCCTTATTACTAGCACAATAAAGCTTAAAACGTTTTGAGATGTAAAGATTTACCGTCTGCTTTGGACACCTTCGATCGAAATTAAGATGGAAAACCTCGACTAATGGGCGTCTTTATGGATGACAATTTTGTATGCCACATTTAGTAGTTCCCTTATGCATTTTGACTTTTAAATTATATGTGTAAGGTTCACTATTGAGTGTTATCATTTAAACGATGCAAATAGCTCTTGAAGACGGCAGTGAGATATAATTAGCAATAAACCAATCAGGGGACAGTGGGCGTGTCAGAATGGGAACGGATGCGCCCGCGCCTGTCTCCCTGTACATCAAATTGGGATTTATTTAAAGAGCCGCGTGAGATATGCGCATCTTCATTAATTGTGATAATTATTTAGTTAGTTCGTGTAATTGGACACGTCACGTATGTGGAGCTGGCTCGGCGCATCTGAGTGAGGGGATATTTATAGCTTGACGATTGTTATTTATTGGTGATTATTGTCGCGGTAATCATGCACGTAGTAATTGGGCTTAAAACAACCACATCTCTAAATTATGAGCACTTACTTGGCACCACTCTAACGGCGCAAAATAGGCAACAACGTTACGTTACACCTATGATTGCTGATAAATATATTCTTAAATTAATATTTAAGCAGTTATAATTAACTGTTTTACTTTACGAATATAAATTTATTTGAATATCGTAAATTATTGTGTGACTTTTTGCAGCCCGGAGCCAGGTCTATGTTTCCCTTGCGTCGAAAAATACGTAAAACCTTTTCCTGCCTAGGGATTCGTCTGGGAACAACCTATAACTATTTCTGTTGACAAATAGCAGTGCTTGCATTGCCGTGTTTCGATCTGAACGGTATAGAGTCAGTTTAATTACAGGATGTAAGACATTTCATCTTAGTCCTTAGAAGTTTCAACATATCTACGTGGTAGAGCCATGCTGCAGCTATGTTAGTAGTATAGTTGTAGCACAAATGGGTCGGCTCGACCGGGGAAGGACCATCCTCTCACAGAATACCAGCGTAAAACGGCAGCTTGATGCTGCTGTGTTTCGTGTGGTAAATGTAAAGAACCGGAGACCCATATTACTGGAAAAAATGCATTCCATCTTAGTCCTTACGGGTGTCAACGCATCTGCATTTTGATTCTTTATTGAGGATAAATGTAGATGTCTATGGGTCACAGCAACCACTTACCATCAGGTAGACTGTGTGCTTGTTTGTCACCCTTATCCTATAACAAAAAAATCTTCTGTAACCTTCCTCATTTAAGTTCGCTACCGGTATCCATAGACTTTAGTTGCCACTTACCATCAGGTGGATTGTTAGTTCGTTTGTCACTTCAATTTATTATAAAGAAAAGTCGTTGGTCCTGCGCCTGATCTGAGGGGGAATATATAGTACACCTGTACTAGCCTAGCCTATAATCCTGTCCTGCGCAGATGGTTAATCTCCGCTTACAATCGCCACGTCGCGCCGCCGCGATCGAAATTTGGTTTGTAGGATATTACGATATCTTTTGCAACCGTACGACTTGTCAGTAAGCATATTTACTTATTGGTCTTAGGTACGCATGTCAGGCAATATAAATATAAAAAATTATAACCTACACACATTGTATCTACTTAGCGCAGAACTACTTCCATAAATTAGAGAATCTTCCAATAACTTGGTTATAGTGTGAAAATTTTTAGAATACTCCAGTGCATGTTCATAGACTTTACACATAAGTGTAATTTTATTTGAAGGTCGCTCATGTACTATAATATTTTAGGCTTAGAAGAAAATTCCTGGCAAAATGCAATGTACTTTTATTTGCATCATTACTATAGGTATAAGAAATCATTTTGTTGTATATCATAAAATAAATTAAAAAATGAAATAGTACTCGTAGATATATCATAGCTATGAGAGCCATGCTGCAGCTATATTAGTAGTATAGTTGTAGAACGAATGGGTCGGCTCGACCGAGGAAGGTCCACTCTCTCACAGAATACCAGCGGCAAATAGCAGCATAATGCAGCTATGTTTCATATGGTGAGTGTAGAGAACCGGAAACCCTTTTTACTGAACACGATGCATACCTCTTAGTCCCCAAGGGTGATTACGAATCAAAATGCATCATCATCATCATCATGCAATCATCTGCATTTTGATTCGTAATCGAGAATGATGTAGATGTCTATGAGCCACAGCAACCACTTACCATCAGGTGGACTGTGTGCTCATTTGTTACCCTTATACCTACTATAAAAAATAAACCGCAGCTTCCTAATAACAGGATTATTGTCTCAAAATAAAAGTTGCTTTTCCATTTTCTTTTATTATGGACCTCTGACTTCCCAGATATTTTTAATCTATGCTATGAAATTTATTAGAAGTTAGATATTACATATGTGATGAATAAAATAATTAACCTGGGCTGCCCTCAGTTTCGTCTGATAAAGGCAGAAAGCGATTATACAGTATAAATAGGTACAGTTCTTAGACATCAGTACGATGCTGGGCTTTCGAGTTGATTTTTTTAATGATAAGTATATATTAATAATGACAGAATCCATAGTCGATGCAGCTAGCAGCCCTTTTAATGTTTTTTAAGGAAATTTGCGGCCGGTATTCCATCGCTAGAATTTGTGATCTATTAAATCTGGCTCGGCGATTTCAGACTTCGCAAAGCACGCTTTTATTAGCTTCGCGTGTATCCATTTACAGTCGAACCTCAAAAGACCAGGGAAAATGTTCAAATTACCAAGGGTTGAAAATAACAGGAGTTACCTACCAAGAGGGAGGGAGAAACAAACTCAAGTAAACGAGAGTTTGATCAAAATTCGTGATTTATTATTATATGAAATATTTGTATAATTATTCACAAGTGTTCATTTTGAAAAAAGTCCGTAATTTTCTGTTGAGTGAACTTCTGTCTATCATTGTCCAATGAATTTTCGATAGTATTGGATTATTTGGACTGTGAAATATTTTTGTTTTATATATCATTTGGAGGTTTCACTTCTACCACGTGTGAACTGCACACGTGTTTTTTTTCATTAAAATATAATGTACAATTAAAAAGCAAAACAACATCTTCAAGAAAAGAGCTTATTAAGTGGCGAAGCTTGCGAAAACACTTATTGATTTCACGATGTTTGTCCGTCTGTCTGTCCGACGATTATCTCGAGAACGGTTTCAAATTTTCAAATTCTGTTTTCAGCAATCGATGACTGATCACCCAGGCATCTGAACCTCCTATTTTGAAACTGATTGCTCAAAAAAAGAAAAAAAAAGCTGATTGCTTCGCCACTTTGCTATGCTGTTAGCTTGCTAGGTTTATTCCTTTCTAAAAGGCCGGCAACGCACCTGCAATTCCCCTGGTGTTGCAGTTGTTCATGGGCGGTAGTCACTCACCATGAGGTGAGCCGTATTCTCGTTTGCCCCTCTCCTATAAAAAGAAGCGATAATTGTAAACGTGTGATGTATTTATTAATGAACTTACATTAACAATACCCTCAGGAAGAAATCTAAGTTTTGAACGGATGAAATCAGGGCTGGCCACTAATTATAAATTATAATGTACTAGACTAGAAGATCTTAAAAGCTAACGGCCGCGACCGTTTAGCTTAGCTTAGTGACCGTTATTCTAGGTGTTTTAGCTTAATGGCCGTCATTTTTTTTTATAAGATAAGGGTAACAAACGAGCACACAGTCCACCTGATGGTAAGTGATTGCTGCGGCCCATAGACTACATCTATCCTCTATTATAAATCAAAATGCAGATGCGTTGTCACCCGTGAGGACTAAGATAGAATGTCTCATTTCCAGTAAAAAGGGTCTCCTGTTCTCTACACTCACCATACGAAAACTGCTATTTTACGCTGGTATTCTGTGAGAGTGTGGTGCTTCCCCGGTCGAACCGACCCATTCGTGCAACAACTATACTACTAATATAGCAGCAGCATGGCTCTACCACGTACAAAATCCCCGAATGAGACTCATTTACCGAATCAAAAAACAGCTGGGGCCATATTTGTATAAATATGTATCCCACTTCGAAAGGTAAGATAAAATTAGCACGTAAGTGAAACGCTTGTTTGATTCTTTGCGTTGAATTTGGCATTCGCCATAGGTCGAGCCAGAGCTGCATTCGTTAGGATGCTCTGCGGGCTGTTGAAGTTTGTACTTGGAGGAAAAAGTGGCACGCCCTATCCCTTTTAGACCCACACACACAAAAGATTTGACTTCTACTGAATTCACTTTTAATTTTAATTATATTCCATCGGTACGCCCTAAAAGAAACTACAAATAGCAACTTAAACTATTTAAGTTGATATTTTTAAGTAACATTCACACATGGTAGAGTCACGCTGCAGCTATAATTATAGTTGTAGCATGAATGGGTTGGTTCTACCGGGAAAAGTTCCATGTAATAAAAAGTACCACATTCTCACAAGTAAAATAGCAACTTGCTGTCTTTGGTATTGTAAGTGTAGAGAACGGAAGGCCCTTTTTACTGGAAACGAGGCATTTCCTCTTAGTCCTCAGGGGTAACAACGCGTCGCATTTCGATTGTGTATTTGAAGATGTGTCTATAGGCCACAGCATCCACTTACCATTAGGTGGACTGTGTGCTCATTTGTCATCTTATTCTATAAAAACAATCTTCCTATCTACCAACAGTAGATGCTGCCAAGATTTAATAGAGACCAATACAAATGGTTCTCATATTAAAACCAATAAATTTAAACAAAAAAACTCAACCTTGTTGCCCCTTCAAATAACCGACATATTTTGTCATAATTAGGCCGCGCTTTGTGGCGCTTACCTTTTTTTCTTACTTTTTTTGTTGACACTGATTTATTTCTTTAGTTCTGTTATGAGATCAGCATTCGTAAGTGTGAATTATTGAATAGAAAATAAAAAAAAAATTACGAACTTACAATGACAATATATTAAAGTACTTTCTCTAAAGAATTTTTTTTGCATATTATTATAATAATTGTGCTGAGGTACCATATTTTGATACTTGATAAAAATGTGTTTTGACAGATAAAATTATAGGAAATAGTATTTTTTACAATCTCTATTGCTTCTTCAAACTTTTAGATACCTGCTACTATTTTCTAGTTAATATTACTAGTAGTCACGCACGGGAGTTTTAGGTACAATAAGTTTCATTTAATGTGTAGTGTTCGCGTAAACATAAGAAATCACAGTCGGAGAGCTTGTTTTGATTGTCAAGTTTAAGGCTTTATAAAACATATTAATTTAAAGAAAACAGTCTATGTAGGTACTGAATCCATTTAAGATTTATTGTCTCTCAGTTCCTACCTTATCAACATACTGTTTTCCGTTGTAAGGTTTACCGTTTCAGACACGCTTGTAAAAAGATTAATACTTGACAAGTCCGCACTGGGACTCGTTTCCGCATATTTGACTTAGGAATGCGAACTTTCAACCCTGGCGCTTCTAAATTGCTTCGGTATGCGACGGCGCGAGCGCGGGCCCTACCAATGATTTACATGTGTAAGGGACGGCCCATTTTGTTTTAAACGTTAATTAGACCGGCACCGATATAATAGCTGTTTCTGTTTATTTACCTTATACAACAATTCATACCTACTCCTTATTCCATGGTCGCAAAGGGGCCGGATATCTGTCGCAAGCAACCCAAGTTTGACCCAACTGGCACCACATACTCGGTACTTAAGTCGTGAAAAATGATGTCCTTGAAATATCTGAGTCTACCACATGGACGTATAAATATCCTTATTTATACGTCCATGGTCTACCAATTCGCACTAGAGCGTCGAGAGTCACGAACTCTATTAAAATGCAAATTGATCGAGTAAAAATTCCTTTTTCAATTGACTTATTAGGTTTATTAGTCTTAAAGCATAGATAATTGTTGTTCTTAACATAGAGCTCAAAAAACGAGGAGGTTCTTTATTCAACGCGTATGTTTTTATATTAAGTAGGTATGTTCATCGATTTCTCGGAAACGGCAAAACCTTTGAAATACAAAATACATAAATGATTATTTTGTTATTACGTAATTTTTTAGGGATGGTCGTGTCGTCGTCGTTTTTCAATGATGTTCCCATATACAATAAACCTAGCAAGCTAACAAGCATAGCAAAGTGGCGAAGCAATCAGCTTTGTAGTGGTTTCTAACGGAAAAAAAATTCAAAATAGGAGGTTCAGATGCCTGGGTGATCAGTAATCGATTGCTGAAAACAGAATTTGAAAATTCGAAACCGTTCTCGAGATAATCGTGGGACAGACGGACAGACGGACGGACAGACGGACAGACGGACAGACGGATAAACATCGTGAAATCAATAAGTGACTTCGCAAGCTTCGCCACTTAATAAGCGAATTAATGATCCAACTAAGCGAGAGGGATCAGGACCTGTTAGCCAATGACTTGGAAATCTCAGGTCTACCGGAACTGACCGGAACAAAAGGGTGAAGTAGCCATTAACACTGTGATACTATGCGCTAGAAAGTTAGGCCTTGATATTGACCACCGTGAAATTGTCCATGCCGAGCGTGTCGGAATATTACGTAAATCTATTGACGACATTAATAGCTCTCAAGAAGAAGTTCGTTTGGGACCACGTAGAATTATGGTGCGGATGAGCCGGCGAGCGCTGCGAGATGAATTTTTACGTTCCGCGCGTGTTCGACGGACAGTAACCACTAAGTCACTGGGGTTACCCGGCGAGCCGCGTCGGTTTTACGTGAATGAGCGGTTAACACCTTTGAATACGAAGTTGTTTAGTAAGACTCGCGAGGCAGCGAAAAAAGCAAAATGGCGTTATACTTGACCGAAGGGTGGACATATTTTTGTGAGAAAGGAAGATGGAAAGCCTGTAACGCGAATTCGGTCCGAAGCAGACCTTAAGCGTGTTTTTTGTTAATTATGTGTTAGCTATTAATTTACCTTTTTTAATACTCGTATTACTTTTTTATTATCCTACCTCTTATGTTAGAAATAGCTTAATTAGGTTTGTTAAAACAATATTTATATTATTTTATAAATTAGTCTCCAAACTAACAATTAGATACAGTACGTGTGCCTATACATATTAATATACATCAACTTAATATAACATGTTACTTTCCAAAGGGTTTATTGTTAAGTTTTAATTCAGCCTTTTTTGGTTTATGTAAATCAGTGTACGTGTTCATTACACATGAAATCTTTAAGTGTAATTTTCACTGTCTCGTTAGTATTTGTGTGTCTGACAAAAGTGTTCATACCTTTTTTTTTTTTTTTTTGCGGATGGAAAATCATCAAATGACGCCTTTCGCTCTGGGTGGAGCGGAAGGGAGTGTCAGACTTTTACTGACTAAAAACCATCCGTGTTCCTTCAGTGCCCTTACGTTCCGGAGCCGCGGTATCTCTTTCGAACAGCCCGCAGCCCCGGCAGGCGTCGGCCCTTGCGGGCCCCTTCACGCTGCTGACAGCTCTTTGAGGCGCGCGTGGAACAAAACGCGCCGTCGACACGGCCTGTCGTCGTTAGACGGACGGACGGCGAGCTACCCATTGCTCGCCGTCCACAGGCCCGCGCCTACGGTGGCCGGGGGCCACGACGTAGCCCCCGACGCCCGGGGCGTCTCCCGCGGCGGCCGGGAAGGAAAGCTGTTGCTCTTTCCTTCTCCCGCTCCGCCACCTCCTTCGCTAGCATCACTGCTTCGCAGAAGGTGGTGACGGCATCCCATTCCGTCTCGCTCCGGACCATGGCTTCGACCAGGGCCGGACGCGAGAGGTCGCCGCCGCCTATCGCCGCTACGAGGACACGGCGGTGCTCCGCCCAAGCAGGGCACACCTCCACGGTGTGCTCCACCGTGTCCTCCGGTCGATCCTCGCAGTGGGAGCACCCGGGCGTTTCCTCCCGCCCGATTCGGTGCAGGAACCTCCCGAACACACCGTGTCCGGTGAGGACCTGCGTCAGGCGGAAGGTGAGGACGCCGTGGCGTCTCTCAAGCCACTCCTCAAAGAGGGGTCTTATCGCCGCTATAGTGGCGTGCCCAGCACGGGGTTGCGACAGTCGCTCTCTCCATGTCGCCATGAGATCACGCCGGAAGTCTGTCCGCTGCGCGACAACTTGCCGCGGCAGCGGGGTTTCCCCCCGGCATAGTGCCTCCGCGCGCCATTCGTGCAGGCGCGCGAGGACTATCGCCTCCAGATCCCATGGCGGCAATCCGGCAAGGAGGCTCGCCGCCTCGCGGGAGATCGTGCGGTAGCCGCGAACCATCTTTACGGCAACCACCCTTTGGGGCGCGTTTAGGTGGTGGACGGCAAGCCGCGCCAAACCACGCGCCCACACCGGGGCCCCGTAAAGGGTCATGGACCTCACGATCCCCGCGTAGAGCCTCCGGCAGGAGGCGTTTGGCCCCCCCAGGTTCGGCAGGAGCCGCCTGAAGGCAGCCCCGGTCCGTTCCAGTTTGGGAGCCAAACGTCGGAAGTGCTCAACGAAGTTCCATCGGCCGTCGAGGACGAGTCCTAGGTACTTCAACGTCGACTCGACGCCGATGGATACCCCTCCTACCATCACTGAGGATCCCGGTGGTGGCCTGTTCCGAGGACCATGGAAGTGCATGGCCTCGGACTTGTGCAGAGCCACCTCGAGACCCAGTTGCCGGATCCTCTCAACGACTATCGCAACCCCGCGTGTCATAGTTTCCGCCGCCGCCTCGTACGACCCCCCTTGTGCCAGTACCAGCGTGTCGTCAGCGTAGCAAACTACGCTGACGCCGGTTGGGAGGTCGGCGCGCAGCACCCAGTCGTAACCGATGTTCCAAAGGGGCGGCCCCAGAACCGAACCCTGTGGGACACCGCACGACATCTCTCGCCGGTTCCACTCACCGTTGCGACCGGGGTAGATGACGGCCCTGTCCGTCAGATAGTCCCCGACTATACGACGGAGATAGGTCGGCACCCGGTGATACCGGAGTGCCTCCCTAATGCAGCTCCAGGGCATGGAGTTGAAGGCGTTGGCGATGTCGAGAGACACCGCCAAAACAACCCTCCCCCTGGCCACTGCATCCCCCGTCGTGAGGGCTCTCACGCGCATGATGGCGTCCACCGTAGAGCGCCTCTTGCGGAAACCAAACTGGTGTTCCGCAAGATCCGGCCCCGTCCCCGCAAGGTGCTCGGCGAGGCGGTTTGCAATGACTCTTTCAAAGAGCTTGCCCACCTCGTCGAGCAGCACCACGGGCCGGTATGCGGACGGAGAGTCCGCAGGGCGCCCCGGCTTCCAAATGAGGACCAGCTTCCCCGTCTTCCAACGAAGCGGGAATTGGCCTCTCTCCAAGCATGCGCTTAGGAGCCCCTCCAGTCGGGGCCCGAGAGCCTCCGAGGCCAGGACCCAGGCTTTGCCAGGCAAGCCATCGGGTCCTGGGGCGGTATTCCTGGCCTTGAGCCTACGTACCGCCACTCTCAGGTCTACCCCGGTCCCTTCCGGGATGTCGTCGTCGTCGTCCTGGTGGTCCGCTTCCGGCACCGCAGGTGGCGGAGCCATAGGCGGGGGCGGATGTTCCGCTCGCGCAGGGAACAGAGCGCTCACCACGTCCTCCACGAGCTGAGGCCGGAGACTCTGCGTCAGCGGGGGGGCCCAGGTGCGGAGTTTATCCCGCACCATCTTGTAAGGGCGCCCCCACGGATCTCTGTCGAGAGTCTCCAGCATCTCCTCACGGGCCCGATCCCGGGCCCGCATGACAGCCTCCCGGAGGGCGGTCTTCGCCGCTCTGTATCCCTCGTACAGCTCCGCCTCAATGGCTGCCGCATTCGGTGGACGAATGCGGAGCCTGCGATGCCTGGCGTACAGGTGCCGCGCGGCGACACAAGCCTCGCGCAGACACGTCAGCTCACGCGACCACCAATACACCTGACGCCGGGCGCTTCCTGGCCGGACGCGGGGCATTGCCACGTCACATATCTCGGACATGACCTCCTGGAATGGCCTCATCATTGACGTCGGCAGGCCTATCCGGTGATGACACCCAGGCCTGCACGATCGAGGCTTCCAGGAGGAGCTCCCGGTCCAGCTGCTTCAGCGCCCAACGCGGACCACTCGGGGCCTGTTGGACTGGCGCGCTCGAGGGCTGGGTGGAGACGTCAAACCGGATGTACCGGTGGTCGGAGTAGGTCTCCACCCCCTCCATGACTCGCCAGTCAATGGCACGCGGCGACAGAGCGGGGCTAGCGAATGAAATGTCCACCACCGACTCGCCCCGCATCCGCACACACGTGGGGACAGAACCCCGATTTAGGACGACCAGGCCTGTCTCCAGAGCCCAGTCTTCCACCATCCTACCCCGCACATCTGTACGACGAGAACCCCAAGCCAAGTTCTTGGCATTGAAGTCCCCGAGGACAAGTACGGGGAGGGGATAGCTTCCGACGACGACTGCTCTCAGCTCTGCAAGAGAGTTGTGGAGCTCGGCGAGAGATCGGTTCGGGGAGAAGTACACCCCCACAACGACGAACTCCCCGAACCGTGCTGCTACGCACCCCTGACCCCTCCTGACACCTTCAAGGGTCGGGGTACCGGCGGCGGCCGAAGAAATGATGGCCACTGAGCCGTTAAGGTCCGCCACCCAGTCATCCCTAGGCCAGACAAAATACGGCTCAGCGACCACAGCGATGTTAATCGACCACTGCGCCATGCTCTGGAGCAACAGATCCTGAGCGCAGGCGCAGTGGTTGATATTCGCCTGGAGGAAGCTTAATGGGGCCGTTATAGGCATTCCATTTCAGCTTCCTCCACGGGGCGCCCCTCTGCGGGCGTCGGTGTCGCGGCGACGGCGGCGGCAACAGTGACAGCGGCGGCGGCGGCAGTTGCGGCTGCGGCGGCGGCGGTGGCCATAGAGGCGGTGGCGGCGGAGGAGGGCCCTCCCCTACCCGCGGCCTTGGCCTTGGCGGGTGGCACGCAGGCCCTGCTTCCGGCCCAGTGATCGGCTGGCTTGCCGGTCGCCGCACATGCATCACAGTGCGGCGTGGCGCAGCAGGTCGCCGATTTGTGTCCGGGCTGACAGCAGCGGAAGCAAAGGCCACTGCGGTCAACCTCCGAGGCGCATTTCACTGACACGTGATGTCCCACGAGACAGCGGTAGCACCTCAGAGGTCTGGGCTCCAGCAGCTTAACCTGCGCTGAGACCCAGCCCACCAGAAGCCTTCGGCCCTCCACTATGGCTTTGGCCGCCGTAACAGGGCAGCACACCGTGGCGGCATGCATACCCTGTTGGTCCGGGCGTATAGCGCCTGACCTGACCTGGTCAGTAGTGCACCCCCCGGACCTGGCGACGGCGGCCACCAACTCCTCCTCCGATACCGAGTCGTCCAGACCCATGATGCGCAGGTCTGCGCATCTGACGGGCCTGGACACTCGGGCCTCGTCCGCGTTCAGGGACGCTCTGAGCTTCGCAGCCAGAGCGTCCGCGGTCGCGCCACTGGATTCCCCAGGAATCTCCAGCATACGGGCCCCCGTCTGGGTGACTTTGAGCCGGAGGCCCCCGGTGATCCCGAGCTCCCCGAGATCCACCGCCTCTTTCGCCTTCGCGAGCAGATCGCGGTAGGTAACGCCCTTCTTTTCCGCGTCCGGCTGTAGTGTAATCACTACAGCTGCGGTCTTCGGGGCGCGGAGCCTAGCCGCGATCTTGCGCGCCCTGAACTGGCGCTGCCGCTCCTGCTCCTTGCCCTTTTTGGCTGCCTTCTTCCCCTTTTTTTTGTCCCCGACAACCTGCCAACCGGCTTCAGCCGCGGGAGGTGTAGGGAGCTGGGGGGGCGGTGGCGGCGGCGGCAGCTGGCTTGCCGCTGGCGCTGGCCCATTCGCCGTAGGCACTGGGGCTGGCGCAGCCACCACCTGTGCTGCCGCCTTGCCCTTTTTTGCCTTCGCCTTGCCTCTCTTTCCCGTCGCCGGCTTAGCCGGAGCCGGTTCAGCCGGTATCGGTTTTGCCGGAACCGGCTTTTCAGTAGGGGGAGGGGCAACTGCAGCCCCGTCCGAGGGCTGGCTGGACGGCCCCGGCCTGGATGCTGCAGCCGTGGCCGCCGCGTACGAGACCGTTGCCGGCCTCGCCGCCGTCTTGTTTGCCCCTAGGGGAGGGCGCAGGACGATGCCCTCCAGCACGGAGAACCGGTGCTGGAAGGCAGCCAGCTCCTGCCGGACCAGGTTCAGAACCTGGTTCTCCACCGGCACGGGCTGGCTTGGGCAGTGCGTCTGGGGCGCCACGCGAGAGGCAGGCTCATGTAGACTGGCCAGGTCTGCGCGGAGCTTCTCATTCTCCTTCTGGAGAATCTCCATGGCGGATGTCAGGCGGGCCACGTCCGCCCGCAGCTTCGCCACCTCGTCCGCATTAGGCCCGGACCCAACAAAGTTGGCCTCCGCAGCCTCCATGATGGAGGCGGAGGCCGCGGGAATGGCCTTTAACTTCGAGGAGGCCTTTTGCTTGTGGGCCACGACCTTGATCGCGGCCTCCACCTCCTTTACAAATCTGGCCTTACGCTCCACCTCGGAGCCGCCAGTTGCATCCGTCTCTTCGCCTGAGACCCGAGCCGTATCGTCCGGGTGGCGCCCCTCCTCGGCAAGCTTTGCCGCTCGTTCGGCCCTCTGATTGGCAGAGAGCTCCCTCCCCTTGCCTCTCAGCCCGCCCTGCCTGTTGGTGGGGATTTTCCGGGCCGAAACCTCCTCTTCACCGGATGCCGACCCCTGGTCGCCATCCCGCCTGGACCGCTTGCGGAAGAACTTGCTGGTCTCCGCGGTCCCAGGTCCCACGTGTCGGGAGCTCTCTGAGCCTCCCACGCTGCTCGATGCGGCGTCGGACTCTGTCCCCGCATCGTTCCTCCTCTCCTCTACGTTGCCGTTGCCGGCGGTTTTGTTTTTTTGATTTTTATTTTGTTCCATTTTTGTACCCACGAGTATGGGAGTAATTAAAGGTCCACCTTGGCAGTGACCCCTTACCAAGGTAAGCAGATTTAGAGGATTTATTACTCGCCAGGGGGTCTGCAGGTACCCTGGCGAGGAGCGCACTAGCGACTGATTTGTTCATAGAACCCCGTCAGCCATCCATCCCCTCGCGGTGCGTCGCCGCTTGAGATTCGGGGTAACTTTTTATAGAGGTTTTCTCCCTCGCGGTCCGGGCGGTTAAACCAAGACCCTCGGTCCCTATCAAAGCCGCGAGACATGATCCACGACACTTCGATGGGATTACGAGACCGGCGGTGACAGCAAAGGATGAATCCTTCACTGTCTGCCCGGAGGCAGGGTAAGTGCACACCGAGCCCGCCCTCACTCCTCTGCTATGCCCTCTGCTGATCAGAGGGTCACGCAGTGGAACGCACCGTTGGTCCGGGACGGACCCCACCCATGTCAGAATAATTAGCCGCGGCAGTAACCTTCCCCAAGGAGTAAGAATTTCTTCTCATTTCTCGAGGAAGATTACTGCCGCGCCCAGGGTGCACCGGCCCAGTAGCTGCTCTTCCCTCCAGACGTATCGAGAGGGACCCGCAACTACCAAGCACACGTGGAGGACTTCTGACTTCGCACCCCAAGTGTTCATACCTACTGTGAGTAATCGCAATTTTGTTTTACTATATTTTTCCGGGTCATTAGTGGGACATGCAAACAGCTCCTTACGTTTTTTACTCTACTTAAACAAACATAATTTTAATTTTGTATTTATAATGTATAAATAACACACATATTTTTATTTTTATATTTTAAACGTAAATAATTTTAATATTCGTAAAGAAATAACTTTAATATTCAATAATAATAAATGTAATCTATCAAAATTTATATATAATATAATAGTTTAGTGTACAAAGTAAACATACATAATGTCTTAATAATATTCATTTATTATATGTAAATCCTGAGATATACTATTTATTTATAAGATTAAATTTACAATATATAATATTTGTTACAATTAGAAAAACCGTATTTGGTATTTTATACTCATTATTACTTCATTACTATCTGTTAACAATGGATAAATCTTTTTATTCGGTCAACATTAGTGGTATTTCAGTTAGCAATGATTAAGTTTAAAGAATTAAAAGTTGGTTTCTTTAATGCGGGTTCAATGGGTACGAAACACGAGGAATTCCTCGTAGCCATGAGTCGACATGATGATGATCTCATGGCGATAAATGAGATCTGGCTACGGGAAGGCGAAGATGGGCGCGCTCCGCTCGACCTGGTTACCGCCTACGTCACGTGCCGAGACCACACTCTGTGCGCGGTGGCCGTGGAGGGGGTGTAGGCTTCTACGTCAAAAAAGGAATCAACTTCCGAACATTATCTACTCCTCACCACAGCTGTGTAGAAGAGATGTGGCTAGTCCTGCATATCAACTCAAAAAAATTGTGATAGGCACGGCTTACCGCCCACCATGGCTTAGCGTTGAATTATTTCTTGATGCTATTACTAGGCTGTCAGTAGCACACTTTCGCACGATTATGTACTGATTTTGGGAGATTTTAATATTAATTTTATTCTATTTTTTTTAATTTTTATTTTATTTACGTTTTATGAAATTTATAAATTATGTTAATATTAAACAATTAATAGATAAGCCAACACATTTTACCGAAACTAGCCCTTGCCCCTGGATAACCAAAACCATAAAATTAATGATGAGTTTACGCGATAAAGCACGCAACAAATATCGATGTTCACAGTCGCCCAGTCATAAAAATTATTATAAACAATTAAAAAATTAAGTAAATGTCGCACTATACCACGAGAAAAAAGCATATTACAAAGAGTTCATTAATAATAATGACTGCCTCGTTGGTCTAGTGGTTGTAGTAGTGCGACTGCTGATCATGAGGGTTCGAATCCCGGGTCGGGCCAAAAAAATCAGTTATTGAGTTTTTCCATCGTGAAATTCTCAGTAGCTGCCCGGAGTCAAGAAGCTGGCGGTGTCTCACCCCCGTGCCTCGGAAAGCACGTAAAGCCGTTGACCCTGCGCCTGATCTCTCTCCGGTCGTGTCGGCTTACCGTCCCATCGGACTATGAGAGTGAGGGAATAGAGAGTGCACCTGTGCTTGCGCATACACTTGGGCACTATAATCCTGTCCCGTGCCGATGCCTAGTCTCCATTGTGACTGGCCGCCGTGACCGAAATTCGGTCTGGAGGACATTATTATAATAATAATATCAGCAATCCAAAGAAGCTATGGTCAAATTTGAAGGCGTACTCGTTACTACCGAAAAACGAATACGACCTACCGCCTCATTTATCGGATCCTGATATTATTAATTCACATTTCTCTAACATACCAGGTTCCTATAACATAACTATATCATATCTTACATATTTTGTATTTAATAGATTTACTTCTAAAACTTTTTTGCTGAAACCGGTATCTCAAGATATTACTTTGAATATAATTAAAAAACTAAAATCTAATGCACTGGGAGTTGATGGTATTACCCTAGATATGTTATTAATGACCCTTCTACAAAGTCTGGAAACTATCACCGCGTTGGTTAACCTATCGATAACTACAAGTACATTCCCTGACATCTGGAGACTAGCCTTAATACGTCCTCTTCCAAAAAATGCCAATCCTGCTACCGTGACAGAGTTACGGCCCATAAGTTTGCTACCCTGTATATCTAAAATATTAGAAAAGTTGTGTATCAACAATTAATTTCATATGTAGAAAATAATGCTATACTACCCGATCTTCAATCGGGTTTTTAGAAAGGGACGAAGTTCTGCTACTGCCCTATCTGATGTAGTAGATAATATTTTGGAGTCCCAAGATATAGGTCAGGGGACTATACTCGTCCTATTAGATTATTATAGGGCTTTTGATACCATAAATATGACTTTACTTTTGTCCAAAATGTCGTTTTACGGATTTGACCCCAGGACTATAAAATGGTTTCACAGTTACCTTAGTGGACGTTCACAGCAAATTATATACAATTAAATGATCAGAACTGTATGTCTTCTCCGCAGCGGATCTCGCGTGGTGTTCTTCAAGGATCGATTTTGGGTCCCGTACTTTTCGCGTTATCACATCAGACATTAGTAACTGTTTCCAATATTGTAAATATCACTTATTTGCAGATGACACACAGATTTATAAGTCTTTTAAGCCTAGTCATACTGTAGAAGCTATTAATCAACTCTACGAGGATTTGGATAACGTAGTAAAGTGGTCAGAAAGAAACTGTTTAGTGTTGAATCCATCAAAGACAAAGTTTTAATTTTTTTCGGAACGAAACAACAGATTCAAAAAATAAATAAATTTGTCCCAACACTGTATATAAAAGGCACGGTATTAGAAAGAGTCGATAAAGCACGTAATTTAAGAATCATAATTAGCCCCGATCTCAGATTTGAAGATTATATCAAAAACATTGTTAAGAACTGTTTTTATAGGTTAAAAATCCTGTACAGAATGCGTGAACACTTAAGTATAGAATTACGAAAAAGACTATCGGACACCCTAGTACTATCAAAATTTAATTATGCTGATACGGTTTATGGGCCTTGTTTACTGTCACGTACCGCACACCTTATTCAACGGGTCCAAAATGCTTGTGCGAGGTTTTGCTTCGATGTACCGCCAAGAGGTCACGTAAGCCCATTTCTTGACGACAATAATATTCTTAAAATGGCTGCCAAACGAAAACTTCACTTAGCTTGTGTACTTTTTGGCGCCATAAAGACAAAAAACCCAAAGTATCTTTTCAGTAAGTTAGAGTGGTCTCGCGAGCATAGCAAGTATCTCACCTGCGCTTCATCTTATAATAGGCTCAGTATTCCGCGACATTCTTCTTCAGCCTTTCGAGGTTATTTAAGTATGCAGCCTCCCATTGCTGGAATAATTTACCTCCTCCACTGCGTGACCTAAACACAGTAGGCACGTTTAGAAAACACTTAAAATATCTCCTAATAAACGAACAGAAGGGTATAGTTAATAAATAGGAGTATTGTTAAAGAGTTTAGACGTTAGCTACTGATTTTCCGTTTACATAATATTTATTATGCTATTACATATTATTATTTATTACAAAAAGCCTATTAAACGTTATATATATATATATATATATATATATATATATATATATATATATATATATATATATATATATATATAATTATAATTAAGTATGCAGCCTCCCATTGCTGGAATAATTTACCTCCTCCACTGCGTGACCTAAACACAGTAGGCACGTTTAATAGGAGTATTGTTAAAGAGTTTAGACGTTATAGAGTGTAAAAAGTGAAAAGACAGAACAGAAGAACAAACTGAAAAGTGCTGGACCTAGTAGTCACCCTGTTGAACACCGACAGCAGAATCGATAACATGGTTTTCGTAAAACAAGTTAGTATTTAACGTAACGTTTAATTAATTTAAAATTTAATTAATTAATATATTCTGCTTAGATTTTATAGTCGGTTTTTACTTTTAATTACCCAGGACAGAACGGAGAAGGTGTATGCGTTCAGGATGAGACAGAGATGGTTTGTGTGTTTTGTGTGTGCAAAAGTTCCCATACGTATATATTTACATCCCATGAGTAATCTTGCGTCCTACACGGGCGAAATTACCGATGATGTTGCGTCCGACCGAATTGTTGCGTCCAGTATACGGACGCAAGATTGGCTCACCCTGATAATCATCCAACAGACTTCATATTATCGGTAAACCATCTGGGCGAAAAATTGGCATGGATGTTATTTCATCATTGCAATGAATTTCGGCGGATATTTTAGTTCAGCAACTTGCTGCACAACATTTGTAGGTCGCTACTTCTCGGCGTATATCAGCGCTGTGCATATTCGACATTTTTCTCCATTTATCCTATTCTCCGCGTATCCTGTTACCGTATATTGTAGAGATTTTTAAAGTTTTTGTCAACTCAAATCAATGATTTAATTACATGCGCAAAGTGAGCTGCCGATGTGGGCTGTACGGGGAGATAAAGACGAAAGGGGGCGGGAGGCTCTTACAATTCGCGCTCGGGCACGTGGCGAATATTTGTTAACTAGCTAATGGTTGCTGGTCGGTCATTTGGAGTACGTTTGGAGCGGTCGCTGCACGGAATATAAAATTGAATTGTAGATTTAGTAATATTTGATTACTACTATTTTTCTTTTCAAAATGCGTTGCCATACATGAGAAGGTTCCTAAAAGTTTAGTTCCAAAAATATTAGAAAACATTTATCTAGCAACTCCTCATGCTCCTTCTCAGATTTAAACTACTTGAAATCTTGATGAAATAGAGAAATAGCTTGTATGTAATCAAGGCAGGCCCGAGGTCGCAAATTGGGAGCAGAGGGGCGTGCAGAGAGCGTTCTGTTATACGAGGCTTCACGAAATGTCTTTTTAAAAAAAACTATTTAGTAATTACAACTGGATTTTATTATAGAATGACACAAGTTTGGAATTGAAATTGAGAGGCGAGTATTTCGGATGAGAGTGTATGACGGACTGGGAGGTATTGCTAGTGTTGAAATAAGAAAGTACCGAAGCTACTAAGAGAGTGCTGACTGTGTGCTTTGTGTCAGCGGATCCCTATTAAACCCTGTGCGTAGCTGTGGTTGATCAGCGTGATGATGGTTTTGTATATTTTCTTTGTCAAAATTAAAATGCTCTCTGAAAGACTTTCCTCTCTTACAAATTATATAGGTTATAATAGATATGCAAAGTGTTACAGATATAAGACTTATTATAGAGAAACTAACATTATACAAATTTGGACTTTCTAGGGTGTCTAGTCGTTTGATAATCTGATCGGAATCAGTGTTGTAAGATTTTAAATTTTCTAAATTCAAAGTTTTTACATTTATAGAAGACGTAAGGTTAACTGAAAATTTGTTAACGTTACTTAACTTACAACAACTATCATTAATTATATTAAAATCCGAATATACTCCGGGAACACTTATACTAGGGTAGAGCTTAGTTTCTAATTTCAGATTCTTATGGAAAGCTACGCAATGAGGTGGAATTGTGAGTAAGCCTGTCCCGGATAGAGCGTATTCGGTTAAATTGTTACTACACTCCACCGATAACTTAGTGGGTTTAGTTTGATCAAAAATCCATTTGTTGTTGTATAGTTTATGCCATATATCCAGATCACCGGAAATTTGCCTAAATGGACAGTTATCTGGGATTGACATCAAGGCTTTCGTCATAATTTCTATTTCACAGGGTACATTATTGGATACCGTAGCTACATCTACAACATCACAAAGGTAGGTATTTGTCGGGATATTTTTACAATTATTTATGTCTTGTAGATAAACATAACTTGTTTTATCTTTGCTTAGCGCTACAAACTTTTCAGAAGGGATGATCATGGCAAAAGAGTTTGCTCTATCTTGAGCATGTGGAGTTGGCAAAGGTAAGTTCTTATATATATTATATTCTAACAAACTAACTAAAGGTAATTTTATGACAAAAATAAGCTAAATAATAACATACTAAATCGGCAATGTTAATTAAAGTATGAATCACAGAGTACATTATATATAGGGAATGAATGGTATGAATGTTGCTTAATTCTAGAGATATTGGAAAATCTTTGTATTTTGGTATAATTCTTAGGTTACTAATTATATCATTATACATTTGAGTTGGGCTTAGTATAGATGGATGTAAGGTGTTGGTTTTTACAAATAAAATTGAGTTTAACAAATCTTCGACTTTGAAGGACATTGTAAGTAAATTAGATAGCAAGGTATTTGTAATGTAGGGTAAGCTTATTGTTAGCATAAGGAAGGTAGTTTGTGACCTCTCCCTCTCTCGCAATAAATGGTTGAACTGTACGGACGTGTTTTCCTTTGTCTCACTGGCGACGAGGATTTTAATGGTGAAAATCGGCGAAAAATACTTGCGGACTTCGAAGTGACGTCATACGGCAGAGATTATTCGCGGAAGAAAAATTATTGTCCTATGACAAGGCAGTGATTTTAGCGGGATCGCTGGAGGCAGCGGAGCGGGACGCGGCGCTCGTGGAGTCGGGCGCAGCGGTGACGTCATCGCAGGCCGCGGGTCAGCTGCGCGGCGAGGGCAGCGGCGGGGCATACGGGGGGCTGAACGCCATGCGCGTCGGCCAGCGAGCCCGCCATACCCGGCACAGCGCAGTGGCGGGAGGCGGTGGCGGCGGCGTCGGCGCAGGCCGCGCGGGGGTGCGCGGTTCGCTATGCGGAGCTTGCGGAGGTATTGACCATGTTGCCAGCGAGTGCAAGTTTAGAACCTACATATGCAGCAAGTGTGGCGTGATGGGCCACTTACGACGCGTGTGTTTCACAAATAACCAGTCGGTGGCGCCGGGCGCCTACAACGGAAACGCGGCGAATGTACAGGGCTTTGGAAAGAAAAGCCGGAACAGCGGTCGCGGAGGACATAATCAGAGACCGAAAACAAATTATGTCAATGCAGACGATGGGGCGACATTGAGTGAGTACCACGAGGCACCCGAGGAAGAACCGGTGATGCAAATGTCGCTGTCACAGTACAAGCCGCTATGCTGAGTTGTTCGACGGCGGGCTGGGGCGCTTCACGGGTGGGCGAGCTCGGCTGGCGGTGCATGCGGACGCGGCCCCGGTGTTCTGCCGCGCGCGGCCGCTGCCTTACGCGCTGCGGGAGCGCGTGGACGCCGAGCTGGACGCCATGTTGCGCGCGGGCGTCATTGAGCCCGTCGAGTGCTCGGACTGGGCGACTCCTCTCGTTATTGTCAATAAATCGGATGGAGCTATTCGAATATGCGCGGATTACAAGGTAACCCTCAATCGTGTCTTATGTGTCGACAAGTACCCAGTGCCTAAAATTGACGACTTATTGTCGCAATTAGGGGGAAGTAAATTTTTCAGCAAAATAGACTTATCACAGGCATACAATCAGATCGAGCTTGACGATACCAAAAAGTACACAGTAATTAACACCCATCGCGGTTTGTTTATGTATAACAGACTTGTTTTCGGCTTAGCATCCAGTCCGGGAATTTTTCAAAGAATAATGGTTAACTTGTTAAAAGATATCGAGGGGGTCGTAGTATTTTTGGATGACGTTTTGATCGCTTCGGACACTATCGAAAACCATATACATACTTTACGTAAAGTGCTAGATAAATTGAAAGAGTACGGTCTTAAATTAAAAAGGGAAAAATGTGAATTTTTTGTAGAAAAAGTGAAATATTTGGGTTATGTAATGAATAAAGAGGGAATCCACCCCGATCCTGACAAGATAGAATCGATTCTGTTGATGTCACCACGCAAAGATATTTCGGAACTTCGGTCATTTTTAGGAATGGTCAATTTTTATAGCCGTTTCGTGACCAATTTGAGTACCATTTTACAGCCACTTTACGAACTACTAAAAAAAAACTCGACATGGAAATGGGGTAAATTAGAACAGCAGGCTTTCACTGTAGTGAAGAGACGTTTGAGTGACGCGGTCGCGCTGAGCCACTACGAGCCGGGCGCGCCGTTAGTGGTGACGTGTGATGCCAGCGCGCGCGGGCTCGGCGCCGTGCTGGCGCAGCGCGACGCGGCCGGCCGCGAGCGCCCTGTCATGTGTGTGTCGCGCGCGCTCACCGCCGCGGAATGCAACTACAGTCAGATACAAAAGGAGGCGTTAGCTATTGTATTTGCTGTGAAAAAGTTTCACCAGTATATTTACGGGCGACGGTTTACATTGCGGACGGATCATAAACCGTTAGTCACAATATTCGGTCCACACCAAGGTATTCCTAGCATGACGGCCAGTAGATTACAGAGATGGGCTTTAATATTAACAGCTTACGATTTCGATATCGAATACGTCTCAACTAATGATAATGTGGCGGATGCATTGTCGCGAATGATTTCTACCCATAAAGAGAGTAGGTCGGAGGAAAATCGAGAATTTCCGGAACAAACTTATTTACATTTCGCGTCAGAGGCCTTATTAATAGACAATAATAGTTTAAAGCGGGAAACCGCGAGGGGCGCGATACTAGGACGGGTCCTCGGTTATATACGGGACGGCTGGCCGCAAGATATCGAAATAAAAGATATCAAACCATACTTTCACAGACAAAAAGAGTTATACGAGGAACTGGGGTGCGTCATGTGGGGTCACAGAGTAGTGGTACCTTCTAGTTGCAGGGAGAAAGTTCTCGCAGAGTTACATGAGGCTCACATGGGGATCACCAAGACGAAACAGTTCGCTCGCAGCTACGTGTGGTGGCCGGGGATCGACGAGGCGGTGGAGGCCGTGTGCCGCGCCTGCTCGGTGTGCGCGCGCGTGGCGGACGCGCCGGAGCGACACGAGCCGCGCCCGTGGTTGTGGCCAGAGCGCCCGTGGTCGCGACTGCATCTCGATTTTTTAGGGCCGATACTTACTTACTTACTTACTTAGTCACCGTGGACGCTCATTCTAAATGGGTCGAAGTCACTGCTATGAGTTCCATTTCGGCAAAAAATTTAATAAGCAAATTAAGGGAAATGTGGGCTAGATTCGGTCTGCCAAGACAGATAGTGAGTGACAACGGTCCGCCATTTACTAGTCAGGAATTCCAGTTATTTCTTAAGGATAACGGTATAGAACACATATTTTCAGCACCCTATCACCCGGCTTCGAATGGCGCAGCTGAGAATGCGGTTAGAATGAGCAAGCGGGTTATAAAAAAGGCACTGGTACAGGGTGTGAATATCGATATCGCGCTTAATAGGTTTCTACTCGTATATCGTAACACCGAACACTGTACTACCGGTGTGAGCCCCGCGAAATTATTACAAGGTCGTTCACTGCGCACACGCCTCGACTGTCTGAAGCCGGAGCTGGGGCACCGCGTGCGGCGCGAGCAGGCGCGGCAGGCGCGCGCCGCGGGCGGCAGTCGCCGGCAGTTCGCGCCGGGAGACCGCGTATGGTACCGCGATTATCGTAACTCGGTTGTAAAATGGTTAAAAGGAGAAGTACACTCCAGACTAGGAGAAACGGACTATAATATTCTAGTGGCTGATAAAGTCTTTATTCATAGACATGTCGACCAGATAAGACCACGATCGGGGGAGCCGGATAGGGAAGGGGAAGACCGGGATGTTTCAGAAGGAGGAAGAGGTTCATTATCACGTTCCTATCTAGTGTATCCGAATGGCTCCTCTCCAGTGGTGGAGGAAGAGGCCAGTTCGAGTGGCAGAGAGGCCGCGGCCGGGTCCGCGCCCGCCGCGGCGTCCCCGCGCCCCCCGCCCGCCCCGCAGCCGGCGCCCGCGGCTCCGAGCCCGGCGAGGGAGCGCCCCAGCCCGCCTAGAACTCGTAGGGCCCCGCGACGTTATGGATTTGATTTTGATTAGTTGTAAGTTAGTTAAGTGATATGTGCTTTATTTTATATTAGTTTAAGTACGTTTAGAATAAGGGTGGAGGTGTAATGTAGGGTAAGCTTATTGTTAGCATAAGGAAGGTAGTTTGTGACCTCTCCCTCTCTCGCAATAAATGGTTGAACTGTACGGACGTGTTTTCCTTTGTCTCAGTATTAAAACATTGGATAGTTTCGTTTGAAAACTGAGTATATTTAGCATTTCAGATACATTTTTAACAGTAGAAGATAAGAGTTCAATGACGCTATTTAACTTTATTTGGTTGTCATTTAATTCTTCCAGGGATTTATTAACATTAGAAATAGCGGATTTGGAAACTAAGATATGCTTTTTGATAGACTCTGCTAGTTTATTTTCGTTATTAAATAGAGCATGAATAGCTTTGTTGTAGTTTTCAGCGTTATCTTCATCCAGTGTGCCGAAAATGTGTTTAAATACCGTGCCAATACCTGAGAACCAGGCAGATCTCTTGGACATACCGTTTAGGATAATGTGGGAAATCGCATTAAAATCTCTTAACATGTCGTTGTAAAGTGCTTCTAGGGGTTGTAACATATTTTCACACTGAGTATAATCTATGTCGGCACTCTCACGACACTGAAATCGGATTATTTTAAATACTTCATGAATGTTTTCCAAATGGTGTCGGATTGGATGTACGTTTACCGGAATAACGATATGAAATTGATAATTAATTATCCTCAATGTACCAACAGGGTCGAAGAATATACGATTGTCGATGCGTTCAATATATTGACCATTGCCGGTTGCAAGAATAATAGCACAAAATGCGGTGGCGGTTCTGTAAATAATAATTAAGAGCTTAATAAGTCTAGATTGTATAATAACGTGTATATAATGTAAAAGAAAAGTGTATAAATAAATTGTAAGTGTTAAAATATATGTCTTAAAACGAATGTAATTTTGATATTTAAAAACTTATGTCATGAGCGTGTTTCACTTCATCGAAGTGGTGTTTAACATGGCGTCTGTTAATGAGGAGAGTAAGGATATTATTACTGTGGACCTTGACAACTTTGTAAGGCCCCTTCCAAATGGAGGCCGTGCGGGAGTTTCTGTCGTAGTATGTTTTAGACCTCTCTTTTAAAATTTGTATATTTTGTTGGGCTTTCTCTCGATAAATCTTTAATCGATGCTGAAGCATTTTAATGTAATCAGGATAGGTAACGTTACTTTTTGATTCGAAAATAGCATCGGGAATATACGGCTTATGACCAAAAAAAAGTTCGTAAGGAGTTGTTGTATGGACGTTACTGTTTTAGGCTAACATCGCAGACGTATTTGTGCCAATCGGTTTGGTTTTCGTTCACGAAGGACTTAAGATACTCTTTCAAGGTGGCATGGCTCCTTTCGAGAGCACCTTGAGTCTGGGGATGATACGGAGAGGACCATATCTGTCTTATTTTTAAAAATTCACATGAACATTTGAAAAGGTCAGCCGTGAAATTTGTTCCTTGATCGGTAATTATGGATTTAGGGATCCCAAATTGCGAAATGAAGTGAACTAGAGCTTCGCATGTTTCTTCTGCGGTGACGTTCGAAATTGGATAGGCTGTAGAAAATTTGGTTAGATCATCTTGGTGAGTAAGTATAAATCGGAGTTTGTGAAAACCCGCTTCGGGTAAGGGGCCTATTATGTCTAGGCTTATTTTCTCAAATGGGCGAGTAGAAGTGGTTGTGATTTGCATAGGAGACCGGTTAATCTTGCGTAACGGTTTATTTGTTTGGCAAAGTTTGCAATTTTGTATATACCTCTCTATATCTGCGCGCATGTTTTTCCAATAATAACGTTCTTTAATTCTATTATACATTTTATTTGATCCTAAGTGACCGGCTATTGGTATATCGTGATTTTCTTTTAGAATTTTCGATATCTCTGTTGGTATAGGGTATATTATGGAGTTATGATGTATATTTATTGTTATATTTGTATTGTTATATAAATACATAAGCATACCGTATATTTTGACAAACGAATGTTGTTCGAACAGGTTCTTAAAATCAGAAACTGCGATTTCACTAATATTACCTAAAAGTATAATGTCGTCACTGGCGGCTTTTAAGGTTTTGAAGATTTCGGGATAAGAGCAGTCATCAAAATAATATACTTTTGTGAAGAGAAGATAATAATTTTTGCCCTTTGACTCTATCTTTTTAAATGAGTGAAGTTCTCGTTCTTCGTTTAAGACCTTTGTGTCACTTAAACCGGAAAGAATATCCTCAAGGTAGGGATTTGATTCGTCAAAATCGATAGATACGGTAACTAGGATTGTTTTGCAGTTGCTTTTTAAAAGGCTCTCATTATATTCTTTTATGTAAGTATTAAATGTCTCATCCTTTTTAGAAAATGTTTTAAGGAATGTAGAGTATTCGTCGTTGCAATGGACCAGGTTGTTTTCAGAGTCTTTCTTTGATTCGTTACAGGAATTTTGTGGGGATTTTGCGTCTAATAGAATTGCATCAGTGTGTTCGGGATTCAACAGTTCTGATGGACTGAGATTCAAGTCACCCAGTTCAATGAGTTCTTCGAATATGTCTGAAGGAAGTTCAGGATCTTGAGTAGTTTGAGGTTCTTCGTGGGAGGTGGGAGGTTGCAGATCTGAGATAGTATCATATTGTACAACTGGATTAACAGGGAAACGGGATAATGCGTCTGCGTTACTGTTAATTTTGCCCTTTTTGTATTCGACGTCGTAGTCGAACTCTTCTAATTTTAACCTCTACCTTACTAGTTTTGACCCCGGGTCTTTGCACTTAAATACCCACTTAAGTGGGCGGTGGTCGGCAATAATTTTAAAATGACGGCCATATAGATATGGCTTAAATAATTTAGTACCGAAAATAATTGCTAAGCATTCCCTTTCTGTTATACTGTAGTTACACTCGGCTTTATTTAAAGTTGTTGAAGCATAAGCGACAGGTCTATCATTCCCTATGGGACCTTGTGATAATATGGCCAAAATAGCAAAATTTGATGCATTACAAGTCAACACGAAAGGCTTTGTGAAGTCTGGGTAGGCTAATATGCTCATTTTGCCAATCGAAAGGAACATTTTTCTTCAGAAGGTTTGTAAGAGGTTTTGCAATTTTGGAAAGATTTGGTATAAATCTTCGATAGTATGACACTAATCCCATGAAAGATTTGATATGTTTTGGACATGGAGATTGGGGAAATTGTTGAACAGCTTTGGTTTTCTCTGGATTTGGCTTTACCCCCTCATTGGTAATGATATGACCAAGATGTGATACTTCCTTTCGGAGAAATTCGCACTTATCTGGTTGGAGCTTAAGATTGAAGTGTCGGAGTCTGTCAAAGATGTTGGAAAGATTATTTATGTGTGTTTGAAGGTCATATGAGTAAATAACGATATCATCTAGGTATACGAAGCACTGGAGTCCTTGTAGGCCAGATAGGGCAGTGTTCATCAACCTTTGGAATGTTGAAGGGGCGTTTTTTAGCCCAAAAGGCATCCTTGTAAATTCAAAGTGTCCTTGTGGGACAGGAAAGACAGTTTTTGGAGCGTTCTTTTCGGACATTCTTATCTGGTGGAAACCGGAAGCAAGATCTAAAGTGCTAAAGTATTTACATTTCCCTAACTGATCAAGAATTTCTGTTATGTTGGGTATCGGATAGGAATCTCCTATAGTGATGTCGTTTAGACGGGGGTAGTCTATGACTACGCGCCATTTACGTTGCCCGGACGCATCGATTATCTTTGGAACTATCCAAAATGGTGACGACCAGAGTGATGTCGAGGGTTTGATGATGCCATTGTCAAGCATTTTATTTATTTGGCGTTCTACTGCTGGTAAGTAGGAATTTCGTGTTGCAAAACGTTTGTGTTAGTTAATTTGTCGCCAGGCAGATGAAAGACATCGGAGTAAGTACAGCAAAGATCGCATAGTGCTTCTTTCTCTTCTTTGTTTAGGTGTGACAATCTTAAGAGATTTGGAGTTTGATCGGTGCGAGTAAGGACGTTATTTCTTAACAGTGGTAGAGCCACGCGGCAGCTTTTGCTGTCGCACGGATGGGCCGGCTCGAACCGGGGTGGTACCACGACCTCACAGAAAACCAGCGTGAAGTAGAAGTTTACCTCTGCGTTTCATTTGGTGAGTGCAGGTGGCCGGAGGCCCTTTTTACTGGAAATGAGGCATTCCATCTTAGTCCTCACGGGTGACAACGCATCTACATTTTGATTTGTAATAGAGGATAGATGTAGATGTCTATGGGCCGCAGCAACCACTTACCATCAGGTGGACTGTGTGCTCGTTTGTCACCCTTATCCTATAAAAAAAATTTCGTGAACCGTTTGAAGATGTATAAAAGATTTGATGATTATATTTATTTTCCAAAGGTTGTAGCGTTAGTTTTAGATCGGAATCTACGATTAATTCGCTTTCGGAAGTATTTACAACGGAGATATTAATTCTTGAATTTGATTTCACTTTTACGATGCAGTTAGCTATTAGGAGCGTGTCTACGGGGTTCTGATCGAGAACAAGTCCTTCTTTAATGTCCGGATTTCTTACAGAACACTCTATGATAGTTTCACATTGAGGTGCAATAGTAAAGACTGGCTTAGAGAAACAAAGCTCTATTTCATCTTTATACTTTTAAGGTGTTGTTATCATTATTAATTTTGCAATTTAATTTGAAAAGGAAGTCGCTACCGATGATTCCATCATACGGCAAATCAAACACTGGAAGTACGTAAAAGTTATGTTGATATGAAAAAAATTCAATTGGGATGTGACCAAGGGATGTAACAGAGTTATTTCCTATACCAGTAATTTCTATAGTATTGTTGTTTATTTCAGGCATCTTTTCTACAGCAGAATCTTTAATAATACTGATAGCCGCGCCGGTATCGACGAGCAAGGATAAGGATTTCGACGAAGTTTGAAAAAAGGTAAGTATTTTTTTGTTGGATTTGTTGTTACATATTTTAATATTGTTTTCTTTCTTTTCAGATGCAGGAAACGAAATACTCTTCGATATGACGCCGTTGATAGACTGTTTGATAATTGAAGTAGCATTATTAACTTTCAATCTGTCGGTTTGGGGCTGGATAACCTGTCGGTTAGATTGAGTTAGAACGGGAATAGAAAATGAGTGAAATGCTGTGTTATGACTGGCAATGGGGTGATTATGGGCTTCGCTATTTAGTCTTCCCGTGCGATACTGGACGGGAAATCCTCCGCGTTTAAATGATGGTTGGTGTTATCGGCATTTTGATCGTTGCAATAGCAGCATTGATATGCTGATTACGATTCGGGAAAATGTGAGGCGGTCGACCATTATTATTGTAGTTATTGCGATTAACATTATTATTACTATATTTGTATTGAACGTTACCAAATCGTCGTCGATTATTAGCCTCGCGTTTGCGGCATGTTTCTAATGTATGACCGGGTATTTTACAATATCGGCACACTGGGTAATCAGTTCTGAACATAGAGGAAGACCCAGCTGAATTATTAAAAGGCCTGTCTCGCGTGGTTGTTTGGTTTTGTTGAAAATTACGACTAGTAAAGCGTCTTTGGTTTGAATCCTGGGTATTTGTTTGACTAAGGTGGCGTCGAGTCACCTGGAATATTTTTTCTTCAGACACGGCAAAATTAATAGCATCATTGAGCGTATCGGGATCACGGCATCGAACTACTGTTGATAGACGAGCATTTAAGCCAACCACGAAAGTGTGTAACGCATTGCCGCGAGACGACCTTCCAGTTCTCCCTTTTTTTTGGTAGGTATTGATATATTTATTTCCGTTAACAATTTAGACAAACACGTCTCTATTTGCAGGGCGTACTGGTTGACCGTTTCGTTATTAGATTGGCGACATTCTTGTAGGTCTGAGAGCAGTGCAGCGTAATGTTTTCTGTCACCGAATTGGGATTTAAGAAAGTCTTCTAACTGTGACCAAGATTCAAATATTTTAATCGAGCAAGCACTTTCATCGCGTCCTTCTAATTGACTAAGTATGTATTTTAAAAGGATATCCCGTTGTTGATCTGACGCGAGGTTCATAGCATTACTACAGTTATTAATAAATGGCATTAATTTTTCTCGGTTGCCGTCAAACTTACTTTAAAATTTACAAAGCATATTGAGATCGATGCTTGGTGTCGAAATAACCGGTGTAGGTTCGTCTTTAGCCATTGTGACGGACGAGGATTAGTCAAAACAAAGATAAGGTACTCGGCGTTTCGCGTGGGAGTAGTATCGATAAGGTGTTGCACTGGTCTCGAATACAAGCAATGGCACACAATTAAAATATAATGTTTAAAAGACACTTGATATACAATGGATTATGTTAAAATGAATGAATGATAGTGTGATTGAAATATGAATTAATTTTGTATTAATTATTATTTTTTTGATTTGACTGTTTAAAGAAATTAGGTTATATATTTTGTAAAGTTTATAAACATTCAGTATTATTCACAACATTTAAGACTGCATCATTATAATATTCGTATAAATCTGGAGCGGACTTACGGGAACATGTCGGGTTTATGTACTTGTATTTTTGATCAGGATTCAGGAACACGGCGACAGCGTAGAAAACAGCGGAAGTGTGCAGCACTGTTGTCTTCGTAGACTCTGTTTGCGGATGATGAGCAGATGCTGGGTGGTATTCTTCTTCTACTCTCTTTTCTTTTTTTTCACTTGTATGACTTCTAGCTTCGGAAGTTTCGTTCGTATCGTTTTCGGAAGTTCAGCGAAGAAACGAGTTTTAAGCGGTAAGTATTTATAGAGATCACAACACAGAACGTTCTAGTAATTGCACAATTGAGTCCTCAGAGGCACCGAGGATCTTTTATAGATCCCACCGCTGCCACCAATGTTATACGGGGCTTCACGAAATGTGTTTTAAAAAAAACTATTTAGAAATTACAACTGGATTTTATTGTAGAATGACACAAGTTTGGAATTGAAATTGAGAGGTATTCTGAGAGGCGTATTCCGGGGTGGGGTAAAGCCAGCCTCGCTCTTTCTTACCGAGACGCAGGTGGCCTAACCGGTTGATACTTGGTATCCTACCTACCCGGGATACTAATTAGAACACGCCTTTGTGTCGCGGGCTGGAGTTTGCATATACGTGAGATAGCTCATCTATTTTTAACGCCACCGTAGTCTTGAAGGTATGGACCTGTCCATCTTATGGCTACGCCTAGACAGTGACATACATTCTTGCGTCTACGGGTGCTTCTATAGGCTCCATATAATTAATGTTGACACGGACCGACTCATCGACCATATCCAAATGCTGCAGATTCCGTGATACAACAGGTCCCATCTGGAGAGATCATAATCCTCGGTGAATTTAACGCCCACCACGCTGGACGTCTTGGTTTCCGTTTAACCGATCATGCGGGTAGATCTGTTTATGACTTTGCCTTGAAATATGGTCTGACACAACTGGTACTGGTCACCTACGTGGATCCCAGCTGTGGAAGATCAAGCACCTTCCCCGTTGCACCTTCTGCTGACCTTAATCTGGACGGATGAATATAGGTGTCCATCGATACCCCTCTTGGCTCTTCGGACCATTGTCTGATCCGGAGTACGGTGAGTACGCTACCTTGCGGTTGCGTTCTGCGGGTTGCTGTCGTGTTTAGACCTACATGTTGGCCGATTGGGATAGGATGCGGTCTTTTTTTGCATCCTACCCTTGGGGGCGGATTTGCTTGTCCCAAGACGATCCCAACGTTGTTGCTGATTCTGTCGTTAATGTGGTACAATTTTGTTGCTAATACAGGAGTGCTACCGGGCCTGGGCTGACGCATCTCGGGATGCAAACACAAGTGCTCTTAAAAAGAAGTACAATTCCGCCTCCAGGTCCTTCAGAAGTGTCATTGGCAAGGCAAAGTCAGAGCCAATCGGCGAGAAACTAGTTCGACTTCCTTAGGGAACACGTGCATTCTGGTCTCTCGCCAAGGCTGTCCAAGGGAACTTCTGTCAGCCATCTCTACCATCTTTGCACAGGGAGGACGACTCACTAGCCCTTGCCGTAAAGGAAGAAAACCAATCTCATAAGCTCTCTCTTTGCGTTCTCGATGACGGGGGGAACATGACGCTGAACATCCCGCAGTGTGAGTGTTCCATGCAGGATGTGCTATTTACACTGCGCTTGGCGCGCAAAGTTCTCCTCTCCCTGGACCTTAACAAGTTGAGTGGGCCTGATGAACTCACTCTTATTGTGCTGAAGACGTGTGCTCCGGAGTTGGAACCGGTTTTAACGCGTCTTTTCTGTTACTCCTACTCCCTAGGCGTAGTTCTGAATTCATGGAAGGTAGCTTTGGTCCACCTGATCCCTAAAAAATACGACCGTACATACCCATCTAACTACAGGCCTATCGCCATCATCTCCTTGTTCTCCAAAATAATGGAATCCATTATAAGCTACCAGCTCATTAGGTACCTTGAGGCTTCAGCTGGTGATCTTCTGGTCTACCTGACTAATAGATGGGCGAAGGCAGTAGATTCCAAGGGGGAGGCATTGATCGTTAGTTTGGACATTGCGAAGTCCTTCGATCGGGTTTAGCACACAACGCTTCTTTAAAAACTCCCTTCCAATAGGCTTCCGAGAAATTGTGCAATTGGATCACCAACTTTCTGGTAGATCGGAACATCAAGGTCGTAGTAGACGGCGTATGCACTGATTACCAAGCGTATTAACGCTGGTGTTCCACAAGGCTGCATGCTATCACCAACACCATTACTTCTGTATATCAATGATATGTTGCAAACCGGTAACATTCATTGCTATGCGGACGACAGCACTTACGATGCCTTATACCCGGCCGTGCCAATATTTCTCAGGAAAACGTCGCCAAGTACCGCAAAACACATTGTGTCTGAAGTTGAGACTTTGTTGAACAAAGTCTCGGATTGGGGTCGACTAAATTTAGACCAGTTCAATCCCCAGAATAGACAAGTTTGCGCGTTTACCGCTAAAAAGAACCCGTTTGTTGTATCTCCTCAGTTTCAAGGCACTCCCCTTGCTGCCTCAGCTAGCATCGGAATCCTCGGCGTCGACATATCGAATGACGTGCAGTTTCGTGGTCACTTGTAAGAGAAGGCCAAATTGGCCTCTAAAAAGCTTGGCGTGCTTAGCAGAGCGGGACAGTATTTCATGCCGGCACACCGCTTGCAACTTTACAAGGCGCAAGTTCGGTCTCATATGGCCTGTTCCCATCTCTGGGCAGGGGCTCCCCAATGCCAACTCCTTCCATTTGATCGTATCCAGCGCAAAGTGGTTCGAATTGTCAGTGGTCGAACTCTTTCAGATCGCCTTGACTCCCTAGCACTGCAAAGATATGTTGCATCTCAATTCACCATGGCACATCGCGATAAAACTCGTGATATCATCCATACCATCTGAATGATTGACGGTATACCACTGTGACATTTACAAGAAGAATATTTTTTCTTCCTCGCACATCTTCCTTGGGGAATCGATTACCACTAGCGATTTTTCCGCACCGGGACCGGGACTTCGAGAAATTCAAGAAAAGAGCTTACTGTTTTATTAAAATGCCAGTAACGCACCTGTGTTCCTTTCGTGTTGCAGATGTTCACAGGTGGCAGTCGAAATTTACCATCAGGTAAGTCCCTCTTTCTCCATGATGTCGGCCAGCTGCTGGCCCCTTGGGTTCCGTTGCCCTATGCCGATTTTCCCTACTTTCAGCTCACCGTTCTCTCTTGTGCCTAGTTTTGCGTTGAAGTCTCCCATTAACACCGTATAGTGGGTTTTGGAGGAATGCATGGCTCTAGAGATATCCTCATACATTTCCTTCACCTCCTCATCGCGGTGTGCCGAGGTTGAAGCGTAAACCTGTATGACCTTCAGCGAATACCGTTTGGTGATTCTGAGAATAAGGTCCCTCGTCGACACACTCTCAATCTTTACAACGTTGTTAACGAGAGACTTGTGGACGATACATCCGACACCTCCTTGGGACAGATGGTCGCCCTCCCGGTAATAGAGCAAGTTGCCGTATTCGAGGATTACCGTGTCCTCCCCCTCTCTTCGGACTTCGGATAATCCTATAATATGCCAGCGTAACTTGTCTATCTCTTCTTCCAGCTCCACGATCTTCTCGTCAGTCCTCAGGGTGCGTGCGTTGTATGTTGCCAGGTCGAGTCATCTTAGGTGGCAACCAAACCTCCACCGGAGATTCTTAGCACCCCCTGCCCCGCCGTTACCATGGTCGCCACCGTAGCCAGGAATAGCGGGGCCGCCGGGGACTGGGAGCCGTTTATTATTGTCATTGCTCATGAGGGGTATATTGCCATAGTTGCAACGTTTGGCGAGCGGGTTGGCAACCGCAGTTTTTTTATTCAAATTTTTGCTGTTATCAGGAAGATGCTGCTGCCCATCTCCTGCCTGTTTCCCTTTGTCGCCTTTTGCGACACCCACGGGGAAGATATGGGGTAATGGATATTCTTAACCTCCACTACACGCCTAAAGAACTACAATAATGTGATAAAAAAGGAATTCTGTAGTGATCCACTTCGCTCCGTACAACGTGATTCAATACGCACCATATCATAGAAGATCTTACTCAACAGTTTTACCCGAATACGCACTAAAATATACAATACAATACTCTTTATTGTACACCAAGAAAAGATAAAAATTACAAAAATAAAAAATTAACAACTAATGAGGAAATACAAAGGGCGGTCTTATTGCTACATAGCAATCTCTTCCAGACAACCCGGAAGAAGAAATAAATAAAAATAGGAAAAAGAACAATGGGTAGGGTGCACTAAAATAAAAAATAAATAAAAACAAACATTCTACTTCAGGTAGATCAATGACCATAATTAAGCGGAGGAAGTGAGAGGGGTTAGAGAGACGAATAGTATTCCTTAATCTGTTTCTGGAACACATTTAAGGGGATTGAGCACTTGTAATTGACTGGGGTAAGGAGTTCCAAAGTCTTACTCCAAGAACAGCGAATGATTTATCATAATAAATCAAGGAGTGCACAGGACATTGGAGGGAAACACTTTCTTTGGATCGTAAGGAAAAATTATGACAGGAGCTGGGAAATTTAAAACATTCTATTAGATAGGAAGGACTTGATATATTAAATAAGACGCAATAGAGAGCAGAAAGTATATGAGTATTCCGACGAAGACGGATTGGGAGCCACTTGAGCTTAGTGCGGTATTCTGAGACATGCTCATATTTGCGAAGTCCAAATATGAACCGTATACAGAGATTTTGGAGTCGCTCAAGCTTGTTAAGTTGCTCCTCGGTGATATCAAGGTAACAACAGGTAAGGTAACATGTCAGCATAGTCGAGGATAGGGAGTAGTAAAGATTGTGCAAGCGTAATTTTGATGGCAATGGGTAAAAAGTAATTAAGCCTCCGGAGTGAAGCATAAGCTGCAAACATTTTACGGCTCACTGCATTAATTTGGGGAGACCAAGAAAGACTGGAATCCAAAAAGATACCTAAATTTTTGACAACGTCATTATAAGGAATAGGAACTCCATTATATACAACGGGTTGTAGTTGACATTTTTTTATTTTGCTAATCATTCTTGAACTCCCAATGATTATGGTTTGGGATTTTAAAGGGTTCACCGTTAACCCAAAAGAACGACTCCAGTCGAGGATACATGTTAGATCCTTATTGATACATTCCACTGCTTTGGGAAGATCTTCAATGGTTGTTTGTTTGTTGTTGTTTATTTGGAGATCATCTGCATACAAATGGTAGAGAGAAGATATTTGGGATGTAATCGTATTAATAAAGATTGCGAATAAAAGAGGCGATAAGACGCCACCTTGCGGAACGCCAGCTACTGTATCAAGCCACGAAGAAAGTTTATCTTGGACACGAATACGTTGCCGGCGCCCATACAAATAACGATTAAACCAGGTAATTGCAGTTGAAGATATATTAAGAGAACACAGAGTCCCTAACAGGATGTCATGATCAACAGTATTAAAGGTATTGCTGAAATCCTGCAACACCAATAATGTGACTATGATTTTCCATGCCGTGGCGAATATCGTCCGTGATTTTCAATAACGCCGTAGTCGTACTATGACCAGATCTAAAGCCAGATTGGAAAGGGTTGAGTATGCTAATTCTTAAACAAAAATAATTAATTTGTTGTTGCACAAGGCGTTCTAAGACTTTGGAAAGGAAAGGAAGAACCGAAATAGGACGATATTCAGAAAAAACTTGAAGGATTCGCTTTTTTGGGTATAGGTATGATTTAAGCATCCTTCCATTGGTTAGGGAAAGAAGGTAAGGATATGAAAAAGTTTAAGATAAATGTTATAATAGGTGTTAAAAAATCTAACAAGGGAATGATCATTTCACGACTGATGTCATCACTTCCGACAGCGTCAGAATGGATAGAGAGAATGTGTTTCCTAACATCACAATCTGCAAATTGCCTAAACACAAATGGGGAAAAGTCAGGAGTTGGAAGCGATGAAAGTTGAGTAAGTGTTGTTCATTTTGCCATATTATCCAAGCAAGAAACAGAAGAAAAATGCTGATTAAGCAAATTTAAATCGACGTTATTAGTTATAGGGCATGAACGTGTTTTCCTAACTCCTATAGACCTTAAAAAGTTCCAAACACGACATGGATCTTCGTGTTGTACTGATTTATGGATATGACGGCGTCGTAAATCTCTACACAACTTGTTGCATTGATTCCGCAGGAGTCTGTACTTCTCCCGAATCCTGTAATTCTTTGGATTTGACCTGTAACTCGACTTTGCGTTATTCTTCCTACCTATCAATCTTTTAAGATTTTCAGTCAACCACGGGGCTGGAGGATGACGTATTCGCACTGGACGGACAGGAGCATGTGTATCATAGAGTTGAACAAGAAATGAATTAAACAATGCTACCTGTTCGTCCACAGAGCAAGCCTTTGTTATGACACTCCAGTCCATATTAGCAGCGTCTTTTTGTAGCTTTTCCAAATTCATTTCCTCAAAATTACGCTGCAGAAGTATCCTTGATTTGGCTTTCGGTGGTATTATTTTATAAGACAGAAACAGGAGGTCATGATAGGAAAAACATTCGGTCGGCAGCACATTGACCAAATTTATCAACATGGTCGAGAGAAGAAACGATAACCAAATCAAGGGGGGATGGGACACAGTTAGGAAAAAAAATGAGTTTTAGAAAGAGGAAGTATATTTAAATTGGCTGCTTCTATAAGGGACTTCAGCCGAAGAGATCGGGCATCATTCTTAAGAAGGCAAGTATTAAAATCGCCCATTAGCACTGTATGTGTATATAATGGGGTTAGCTCTTCAAGAAGGTTATCCAATGTAGTAAAATAGTCAACTGTGGAAGAAGGACTATAAAAAACTCCGAGAAGTAATTTGTTGTGCGAAAGAAGCACTTCAATAAATAAGTATTCCGCTTCGTTCTCAGCTGGAAGTTGAGATGATAAACGAACAATATAAAAAGGTAAGTTTTTTAAACGGAGTTTCTTATAGTTCTTCTTCCACAGTTGACTATTTTACTACATTGGATAACCTTCTTGAAGAGCTAACCCCATTATATACACATACAGTGCCAATGGGCGATTTTAATACTTGCCTTCTTAAGAATGATGCCCGATCTCTTCGGCTGAAGTCCCTTATAGAAGCAGCCAATTTAAATATACTTCCTCTTTCTGAAACTCATTTTTTCTCCTAACTGTGTCCCATCCCCCCTTGATTTGGTTATCGTTTCTTCTCTCGACCATGTTGATAAATTTGGTCAATGTGCTGCCGACCGAATGTTTTTCCTATCATGACCTCCTGTTTCTATCTTATAAAATAAGACCACCGAAAGCCAAATCAAGGATACTTCTGCAGCGTAATTTTGAGGAAATGAATTTGGAAAAGCTACAAAAAGACGCTGCTAATATGGACTGGAGTGTCATAACAAAGGCTTGCTCTGTGGACGAACAGGTAGCATTGTTTAATTCATTTCTTGTTCAACTCTATGATACACATGCTCCTGTCCGTCCAGTGCGAATACGTCATCCTCCAGCACCGTGGTTGACTGAAAATCTTAAAAGATTGATAGGTAGGAAGAATAACGCAAAGTCGAGTTACAGGTCAAATCCAAAGAATTACAGGATTCGGGAGAAGTACAGACTCCTGCGGAATCAATGCAACAAGTTGTGTAGAGATTTACGACGCCGTCATATCCATAAATCAGTACAACACGAAGATCCATGTCGTGTTTGGAACTTTTTAAGGTCTATAGGAGTTAGGAAAACACGTTCATGCCCTATACCTAATAACGTCGATTTAAATTTGCTTAATCAGCATTTTTCTTCTGTTTCTTGCTTGGATAATATGGCAAAATCAACAACACTTACTCAACTTTCATCGCTTCCCACTCCTGACTTTTCCCCATTTGTGTTTAGGCAATTTGCAGATTGTGATGTTAGGAAACACATTCTCTCTATCCATTCTGACGCTGTCGGAAGTGATGACATCAGTCGTAAAATGATCATTCCCTTGTTAGATTTTTTAACACCTATTATAACATTTATCTTAAACTTTTTCATATCCTCACCTTCTTTCCCTAACCAATGGAAGGATGCTTAAATCATACCTATACCCAAAAAAGCGAATCCTTCAAGTTTTTTCTTAATATCGTCCTATTTCGATTCTTCCTTTCCTTTCCAAAGTCTTAGAACGCCTTGTGCAACAACAAATTAATTATTTTTGTTTAAGAATTAGCATACTCAACTCTTTCTAATCTGGCTTTAGATCTGGTCATAGTACGACTACGGCGTTATTGAAAATCACGGAAGACATTCGCCACGGTATGGAAAATCATAGTCACATTATTGGTGTTGCAGGATTTCAGCAATACCTTTAATACTGTTGATCATGACATCCTGTTAGGGACTCTGCGTTCTCTTAATATATCTTCAACTGCAATTTCCTGGTTTAATCGTTATTTGTATGGGCGCCGGCAACGTATTCGTGTCCAAGATAAACTTTCTTCGTGGCTTGATACAGTAGCTGGCGTTCCGCAAGGTGGCGTCTTATCTTCTCTTTTATTCGCAATCTTTATTAATACGATTACATCCCAAATATCTTCTCTCTACCATTTGTATGCAGATGATCTCCAAATAAACTTACAAACAACCATTGAAGATCTTCCCAAAGCAGTGGAATGTATCAATAAGGATCTAACATGTATCCTCGACTGGAGTCGTTCTTTTGGGTTAACGGTGAACCCTTTAAAATCCCAAACCATAATCATTGGGAGTTCAAGAATGATTAGCAAAATAAAAAAATGTCAACTACAACCCGTTGTATATAATGGAGTTCCTATTCCTTATAATGACGTTGTCAAAAATTTAGGTATCTTTTTGGATTCCAGTCTTTCTTGGTCTCCCCAAATTAATGCAGTGAGCCGTAAAATGTTTGCAGCTTATGCTTCACTCCGGAGGCTTAATTACTTTTTACCCATTGCCATCAAAATTACGCTTGCACAATCTTTACTACTCTCTATCCTCGACTATGCTGACATTTGTTACCTTGATATCACCGAGGAGCAACTTAACAAGCTTGAGCGACTCCAAAATCTCTGTATACGGTTCATATATGGGCTTCGCAAATATGAGCATGTCTCAGAATACCGCACTAAGCTCAAGTGGCTCCCAATCCGTCTTCGTCGGAATACTCATATACTTATTCTGCTCTCTATTGCGTCTTATTTAATATATCAAGTCCTTCCTATCTAATAGAACGTTTTAAATTTCTCCAAATTTATCAACATGGTCGAGAGAAGAAACGATAACCAAATCAAGGGGGGATGGGACACAGTTAGGAAAAAAAATGAGTTTTAGAAAGAGGAAGTATATTTAAATTGGCTGCTTCTATAAGGGACTTCAGCCGAAGAGATCGGGCATCATTCTTAAGAAGGCAAGTATTAAAATCGCCCATTGGCACTCTATGTGTATATAATGGGGTTAGCTCTTCAAGAAGGTTATCCAATGTAGTAAAATAGTCAACTGTGGAAGAAGGACTATAAAAAACTCCGAGAAGTAATTTGTTGTGCGAAAGAAGCACTTCAATAAATAAGTATTCCGCTTCGTTCTCAGCTGGAAATTGAGATGATAAACGGACAATATAAAAAGGTATATGCGCACGAAGGTAAATGGCGACACCACCACCTCCCCGCACAGTTCGGTAGTTGCGTATTAACTGGAATCCTGGAATGGAATAGGATATGGATGGAAGACATGGCTTTAACCATGACGCCGAAACAAGAATTGCATGAACGTACT
Source organism: Parnassius glacialis (assembly GCA_033319125.1). NCBI lineage: Eukaryota > Metazoa > Arthropoda > Insecta > Lepidoptera > Papilionidae > Parnassius > Parnassius glacialis. Next base: position 21,768,167 of record JAVANC010000002.1, read on the forward strand.
TACGTAACTTACAAAGCTAGCTAACATATCAGGATAATAAGCCGGAATACTCTGTGCATTTATGTAAATTATATTGAAGTTTCTTAGAGTTTGAGAAAAATGGGAGTCAAGAGTATCTTTTAATGGAGGAATGCTCTCAAAACTGTCGTCATTACTTAGTACATCGGATGCTGAAATGAAAGAAGAGAAGCTTTGATTATGATCACTTTCACCAAAAGACATGTTTTCTTTTACAAAAAGAAAAAAAAACAAATAACTACAAACTATAAAAAAATGCTAATAACTACAAATAAATAAAATTATAAACTACAAAGATTTACTTTTAATTACATCTATTACCTACCAGCATTAACAGAATAGAAAATAATGCAAATATTTAAAAAAAAAATACTACACATACATAGGTGAATCAGATCATATATATAATAAAGAAAAAAATATACATATAACACACGGTACTCAACGATAAGAAACAATGGAAATTACATACCGATACAGACCAAAATACTAAAGAATATATTATACCAGTATCGAGAGGATATTACTCTAAGGTAAAAAACATTATACAATATACTACAACGCATGTAAATTATTATTATAAAATACATTATTAGTAAATATAAACAAAAAAATTCAATACTTCAACGTAATTCAGTAAAATGGCAAACAATAATCTGAATTACGTACCTTAGTTTTGCGCCGAAATTGTTACTCGCTTGAGCAACCTAGTCAAAGGTGAGCGTCGCCTGCATTGATCCGCTTATAAAATCAAATGTAGTTTATGTCTAAAGGTGCGAGGGAAGAGGTATGACCTTTAGAGGCAGAGATGAGTCGTACTAGGTAAAATTATGTACTTGGTGCTCCTAATCCAACTCTGTACAAATACTTGATCCAAATACCTGTTTCTTCCAGTCCGTGAAGTATGCATAAAGTTTGGTAATGCTGGAATAGGTTACACTGTAACGTATGGTTAGTCTTTGCGTACCACCGATACGTGTAGGTACTAGGTACGTATGCAGTAATGAATTGTAATCTTCCCTTCATACTTTACACAGGCTTAGGACTGTCAACGATAAAGATTTATCTACATTGTAGGCGTATTGAAAAGATTTCAATTAATTTTTTTTCAAAGTAATCAGATTTTTTCGTGTATTTTTTTCGATGCCTCACAGTTAAAAACGGTTAAGCGACATTTTACAAACTTTACAGGAAAGCGGTTTAAAGTTCAAAATATGCGAAAAAAATTCGTGAAATTCTTCCGCAGCTTCCGAAGAATTGCAAATTTAGGCGTACAGCTTTTAATTATTTCTCTACAAAATGAAATTATTATCTGATAATAATTTAACTGCACCTTTCGTTTTATTTAAATTGAAGAAAAATGACATAACTGTAAGTTTTTCGTTCATCAAGAAGGTGCAATTATTAGTTAATGACAGACGGACAAGGAAATTGTAACAAGTTAATAATTTTTGGAAGAAATATTCAGCATTTACGAAAACGACGAAATAACATAATTTTTCATCGTTTTATATACCATTAAAAAGTTACCTCCATCTCAGAGATGGAGGATTAAAAAAAATGTAAATCAGACTTTATTTGGAATTATAATGGCACAAATTCTCAACCCTCTTAATCAAACTACTTAAAAGTAAAATATAAAAGTATTTCTAAAAACACGGAATGATTGCTAAAACGTGGCAATTTTAACAATTAAACTATTGAATATTCAATCATTATAGTTCGGCCGTTCAGAGAATGCGTTCCTGACACGTCGCGATTGAACTGACGACGTAACTTTGTAATGGCGTTGCAGTTACGATAAAAATATTTTTGCTGATTGTTTACCGTTTTAACAATTAATGAGCATTAAAACAACATTATTATATCAATAATCACTGAATATTATAATTTTGTGCCAAACTGAGTGTCAAATAACTTGGTAAACAATATTTTTCTAAATCTATACGGCGCTATTACAAGGTTTTGTCAGCGCTTTATATTTGTAGTGATGTGCTAACAATAACAGGCAATAACAGTATCGTAATCTGTTCTTATACAGTTATACTTTATAAAATAATACGTTTTGTTTTTCTTTTTAAGAATTTGAAAATAATGGACTATAAGATAACTTTTATTAAATATAAAAATAAAACTACGACCAAACCGAACGCACGAAAGAAAGTAGCATTTTTATATTTACGAGGCGTTATGGGCCGCCATTTTGTGACGCTAAAACAGTCGTCTGTTGTCGTTTCGTGCGCATAGACCACGTTCTGCAAGTATTTTCGATCTGTTTTTATTTGCTTTCGTTTAATGGACTGTTTCTGCTTTTCAAACTGACATCGGCGCTAAATCGGACTTCGATTGTGTTTTATATTGCGTTCTTTTTACTTTTGGTGCATAATAATGCCTAAACGTGGAGAAACATTGAAAAGTGGAGCCCGTGAGTTAATCATCAAGCTGCAAGATTACTTTGAGCGGGAGCGGCAAAATGGCAGACCCCTGTTACCTGTCGAACAAGTACAAGAACGCGTCTCTCAGGCGCTTGGAGTTAGCTAACGAACGATAACAAATATTAATAAAGAAAAGTTCGGCTCTACTGGCACGGAAGATAATATTTTACGTACTCCGAAGAAGAAACGTAGAACTAAACCCGTGACAGATATTGACTGACACCTTTGGCGCCGATGCAATCAGAAATCATATATATGGTTACTATTCCAGAAATGAATATCTCAACAGGAAGAAGCTTTTGGGATCGTTAAGAGAAGCTGGACTGTTTAGCGGGGGTAAAACTGCTTTAACCAAAATCTTAAAATATATTGGTTTTTCGTATAAAAAAACAGACAAAAGAAAAATTTTATTAGAACGATACGACATAATTTTAAAACGGATAAGTTTTTTGAGAGAAGCAAAAAATATTGATAACTGGGATAATGTCGTGTTCATTGACGAGACATGGCTAAACGCCAATCACACGGTTTCCCGTTCTTGGACGGATGATACACAAGCGTCGACGTCAAAAGTACCAATGGGTAAGGGCCCCCGTCTGATAATATGCCACGCAGGTTCTGCAAAATACGGCTTTGTGGAGAATGCGTTACTGGCATTTCAATCAAAAACCACAAATGACTACCACGAGGAAATGAATGCCACTACATTTAAAGAGTGGTTCCAGAACGTGGTTTTGCCCAGCCTACGAGAGCCTTCTGTAATATTCATGGATAATGCCTCCTATCACTCGGTTCAAATACAGAAACCACCTACCCAAGCTAACAAAAAAGAAGAAATAGTGGCTTGGTTACAAGCAAAAGGCATTGACGCAAATATGCAGATGCTAAAACTAGAGCTAATTAAAATAGTTAAAGAAAATAAAGCGGCAAACGTACAATACGAAATCGATGAACTGGCTCTGGAGTACGGTCATCGCGTTTTAAGAATTCCACCGTATCATTGCCAATATAACGCGATTGAGCTAATCTGGGCTCAAATAAAAGGTTACGCCGCCCGCGACAATACTTCCCCGCCATTCAGCACGAAAAAGATGATGACCCTATTAAAAGAAGCCTGCGGGGAAGTCACAAGAGATTACTGGGCAAAGGTTGTTGAGAACACTAAAAACCTGATTGTGGAACATTTTGACCGAGATATCAGGATTGATTCTGTTATTGATAATAATATAATTATACATGTAGGCGAAGATGATGATGAAGACACCACCTCCTCAAGCGAATCGGAGTCTGGTTAATATTCTGTACGCACATTCAATTCAATGTACTTTATTGCATAGAAATACAGATTGTAACGTTGTAACAAAGGATAAATAAAACAATTTTATTATATTAATATTACAGTTTTTTGGTTTCCACTTAAATTACTAAAATATAAATTTTAAATGATTCTGCCAATTTAAAACGAAAATAATCTTAGAAATAACGCGGCGGTTCAATTTGGAGGAACGGTAACGAACTCAGTGTTATGTTGTGCCCATCACTAGTCTTGACTAACTGATAGGTGTCAGGAACGCATTCTCTGAACGGCCGAACTATATAAGCCAAGACTAAGGTTGATCAACCTTGCACAATGATATAAGACTTTACAAAAAAGTAATATCATCTGTGGGGTTATTTCATCAACTTGAACACACTCAAGTTTGACATAATATTTTAAACTCGTCCATAATAAAAGTATAACAATAAAAAATGTGTCAAGGCACATTACTTACAAAAATAAATAGGAATCATCAATTCAAACAGGTTAGATTATTATCTTAATAAACATTTTTGGAGATCAATGTACTCGTAAGTCTTATATCAAATATTAGACAAATACTTTAAATGCAGTCTTTAGACTCTTATCATTATCAATTAAGTACACATTACAAATCTTAAGCGCGGCGCCCACATAAGTAACGTAACGCGTGATCTGACGCGTAATTTGACGTGTAACTTGTCACTCGCCTCAACATTCAAAGGGAATGTATGTAGTAACGCCCATTTGCGTGGCGTGACGCCGCATGATCTGACGTGCCATTCAGCTTGCTACTAGTGACGCATTGAAGTGGCACGTAACACGAAACTTGTAGTTTTAATATTAAATTCATTGATTTAGTTCATGAAAAACCATTTTTATATGATTATCCTAGACCCGATTACAATAACAGGAACTCGCAAGATGCTTCTTGCAACTTGTAGGGCCAATCTATGCGAAATGTAATTCTAATTCCTTCATAAAATTGAAAGTACCACCACTTTTCAAATTTTTTCCCTTAGGGGTGTTCTCAAAATCTTCAGCTGGCACTTTGAATGTTTGAAATCTGTAGCAAAGCAAGGGCATGTTTATCCTCTTCAGGCGAGATTTTGGCCCAAAATGAACTCTGCGACATGCTATTGTTGCACAGGTTGGTGCAAGCAGTGTCACTCGTGGTCATGTCAGAGCATCGTCAGAATCATGCTACAAGTCATGTCGAAATCATGTAGCTTAGGTGGGCGCCGCGGCTTAGACTGATTTTTTAATCTCTAGATTTTTTATCTAAGTAATAAATTTGTCGGTTTGACAGCCTTAGTATAAAAATATATATGTCAAACCTTCGTATTTTTTTAATTCAGATATGTTATCTGACTATTGAAAAATTAGTCCTTAAACAGAAATAAAAATTGATGCCAAAATAAAAACAAAAGCTACTTATTCAATATTACCATCTTCGACATCGATTTCTGGTATAGTATTTTTGACATTCTTAGTGGTTGCAAGACTGTAATATTCATTATAAAATCTTTCAGGAATCACCTTTACTCGACAAAGTTTCAGTAAATCATCGTGTTTTGCTTTAGATATAGGTAATTGAGATTATAAAAAAAAGTCCCGCTGGGTTTCTTGCTGGTTCTTCCCAGGACAGAGGTATCTTCCGAATATACATACATACATACATATAATCACGCCTCTTTCCCGTAGGGGTAGGCAGAGACCACTTCTTTCCACTTGCTACGATCCTTACATACTTGTTTCGCTTCGTCCACTTTCATTATTCCCTTCATACATGCTCTACGGTTTAGGGTACTCTTAACCTGGCCTTTTTTCAAGACGTCCCTAATTTGGTCTAGAAATGTCCGCCTAGGTCTACCCCTTCCAACACTTTCATTCACACTCGCCTTATACACTTTTTTCGTCAATCGTTCTTCATTCATTCTCTCGACGTGGCCAAACCATCTCAGCATACCTTTCTCAATTTTTGTCACTACATCTTCTTTCAGTAGTCTTCCGAACCAGTAGTAAATAAAAAATGACTCAATAAGAATTATGTAATAATCAATATTGAATAAAAAATTATTCTATTCTATTCTATTCTATAACACGCTGGCGGTCTAATTTTGGTTTTTGATTGAACTTCGATTAAATAAGTTTTTATCATTGTCATTCATTGTCATTGGATTCCGTTTCGCTTGGTCGAACTGTTAACATCTACCCTGTCAATCCTCTTCATAAATATCGAATTTATAAATAATAATTACTTTCATAACTTTCATTAAACTAGTGTAATATCAAACTCACTCAAAATCATTAAACTCAAGTGAATTCCTAAAGTTAAAAGTAAATTGTAAACTTTTAAAAGTGATTTAACGGACAAGTGAGTAACAGTGTGTTTTCCAGCGCAAGCGGTTTAAGCGGTTACGTTTGCGAAGTAAGTGTCATTCTTGCATGAAATGTATCGCTGCTGACTGCATGTGATTCACTAGCTGCCTTCGACGTTATTTTGTTAAAGTATAATAGAAACGAATGGTCATCTTTTGTCGCTTTACCCTGCGAATAATTTATATACTGAAATGAAGTGCCACGGTTGTTTAAAATCTACGAAGGACTTAAATAAAATAAAGTGCTCATCAGCCAAATGTGAAAAATATTTCTGTTCTTTATGTATAAATCTAACGGGGCTCTCTATTGAAAAGAAAAGCAACTGGAAATGTCCTGACTGTTGTGCATCACAAAAGAAAGGGGGAGACAATAGCTCAACACCCATTAGGCCCGCGGAAAATAATATAACACTCCGAAAAAAGTCCGAAATTGTTTCTGATCCCGCTTTTACCACCGAGTTAAAAGAACTCACCAGCGAAGTCCGTTTACTAACCCACGAAATTTCCTCACTGAAAAAACAGCTCGAGAACGCCATATCTTCATTATCTAGCTGCGAGAAGAGACTGGAAGAACTGGGTTCAGCTGTAGCTCATAACGACAACCGAATCAAACAGTTGGAAGGCCATGAGCAACAGACGGAAATATTAAAAGCTACTGTAAAAGATCTGCAACAAGAACTAAACATGCAGGCTCAAAATCATCTACGAAACGAACTTGAACTGTCCGGTATACCAGAAACTAATAACGAAAACCTCCATCACATAGCGCTCTTGGCTGCCCGTAAAGTGGGCGTGGAGCTAGATGACCGTGATATTGACTGGGTAACTCGCGTTGGCCCCCGTGGCAAGCCTGCAACTAGCGCAGAAAATAAAGCTAAATTTCCAAGACCAGTGGTCGTGCGCCTCGCACGAAAGGTTAAACGGGACGAAATAGTTAAAGCAGCAAAAACAAGACGAAACATAACAAGTACAGACATTGACGTACCCGGATTGTCACAAAAGATATTTTATAACGAGCGTTTGACAAAATACAACCGTGAGATTTTTCGTGAAGCTCGAAAGAAAACTAAAGAAATGGGCTTCTCTTATTGTTGGTGCTCCCATGGTACCGTTTTTGTTAGACAATATGAAGGTAAACCAGCTCGCCCTGTTCGCAATCACGATGAATTGGCTGGAATTTTTTCTACAGCTAACAAACAGTAAAAGCTTCGGTAAGCATTATAACTATTATAGCAAAACTTCAAAATTATTTGTTTTTTGTTTCTTCAACTTTGTTCATTATCTTTGTTTATTTTTAAAAAAAATATATAATTTATTTAAAAGAGATTAAAAGTAACGTTGCCCAAAATAACATAATTTCCTTTGTTTATTATTTTTGTTTATTTTTATTATGTTGTATATGACGGGACCAGCACCATTGCACATGCGTTGCGGTAGCCGTCGGTGCAGTTAGACAGAATTCTTGTAAATAACACGTGTTCCGCACACCTGCGCCATGCACCTGCGGTGGCGCCTGTCCTGCTTGTATAAAATGGACGGAGCGGCCGCCGTTAAGGCAGTCTTGGCTCTGACGTGGAACGGTACGCTTGTCGTATTCCGTTACTAGTTTATCCTCGACTCGTTGGATAATTAATTCGTGTAAACGAATTAATTATTATTCCTAACTACAAAATTAGTCTCTGTACTATACTCAATTACCCTTTCTAAATCAGAAGTAGGATAAAGTCCCCATTTTTGCCCACATTTAATCTTCGAATAGTATGAGGATTATTACATTTGTCAAAGACTATAATGCATTCCGCATTGATGAATCTGTTTTTATGTTAAATACCGTAATGAAATTTGCTGTCCTACTTACGATATTGTCGTATCATTAAAGTGTAGAGAAAAGATAAAGTGAAATTATTTAAACCAATTTTTTTAAATTTGTTCGATTTGTATTAAAAGTACCCCGCAAGTATTTTCATTATTTCTTGATGTACCTAAATATGTTAACAAATGTCGAAAGAAGTTGGAGGCTTTCTAATTAACTTATTCAAGTTATGTTGTAATTTGATAGTTCACGCGAAACATGATTATCATTTGCTATATTTTGAAGTTCAAAACGTTTAAGGGATGTACCAAAATAAAGGATTAACTTTAACAGTCTATGAATTGAAAATAATAAGTGACATTTTTGTGTTCTAATGTGTTGATCAGTGTTGCAGTTTGCTCCGAATATTGTGTTGTCGACAAGATTGGGGTTTGATGTCGAGGGATTCGTAGAAGTCTCTACAACAATGATCAATGAGGAAGATGTTGTGACGGCTAATCGAACATGGTCAGGTACGGCCGAGCGCTGGTAAGATTGAGCCTACACCGCTACAGACGGTAACTTATCGGCTGATCTTACGGCAGGGCAATTTAAGCGGCCGCCGAACAAATGGTGCTTTGGCGCTGTAAATGGACGTCTGAGGTCGGCTTTCGTAGATTTTGCGCAGTTACCTCCTTCCCTTTGAAATGTTGTGGTATTTGCCTCTACACATAGTTTCTGTTATTTTCTGCCGACTTCCAAAAAGGAGACGGTACTCAATTCGAGTGTATGTTTTTTTTTTTTTTTTTTTTATGTGTGTTACCTCATAACTTTGTACTGGGCGAACCGATTTCGATGATTCTTTTTTTGTATGAAAGCTAATAGTTCTCGTGTGGTCCCATATGAATTTGATCAAGGTCAGACCAATGGTTATTGAGTTATTCTCAAATAACCTATATTGAAGTCGGCTGTACAAAATTTTTAATTTTAAATTATTTGCAATGTTTTCAAATGTCATACTGTTGCCGTTTCTTAAGAGAATATGTGATGAATTTTGGAAGCTCTGAATTCCATGGTTCGCAATACATTTATCTCGATTTCTTTTAATTTTACAAAGCAGTGCAACGATTCACTAGAGCTAGTACAGCTACGGCGCGACGGCTCGCTGGCGCAATTGTGGCACGAACGCAGCAGAACGAAAAGCTGGAGTGCGTTTGCCTTGAGGTAGCCATATCGACGCGTTCATGACTTAAATGAAGTCTGGGATGGTCGACCGTTGTAATATTTAACAAGAGTTAATATCTGTTAGCAGGTGGTGATAACTGATAGACCGTATGCTGTTCACTGTCAACCGCACGAGGACGTGCGATAGTCAGAGGTAGCCGTGTCTGTGCATCTAGAAAATACTAGAGACGTTGCAACACTCTAGCGAAGTAATTATTCTTGTGCAGGAAAGGAACATAGAGTTGCAGGAAGGCTGGTCTGTGCTCCACTGGGATGTGTCGTGTTGCTGTTGGTTTACATACTTAGGTGTTATCATGTAACTACGTCCCTCACGATACACTTTTGTGTGATTGTGACAGGTACATGTTTGCGGTATGGTTGGTCTGTACCTGTTCTATATTGAATTGAAAAAAAAGAGAGTAAGAAAAAAAAGTGGTTCTTACTATCATTGCAGGGCGTTTGCCGGTCCAATGATATAGCTACAGGGAATAGTGATTCCGGACTAGCAAATAGTACTTGAAAAAAAAAGAGAGTAAGAAAAAAAATAGTTCTTACTATCATTGCAGGGCTTTGTGCCGGTCCAATGATATGGCTATAGGGAATAGTGATTCCGGACTAGCGAAAATAGTACTTGAAAAAAAAAAAGAGAAAATAGAAAAGCTACAGACTTTTCATTCCGATCTCGCATAAGGTTGATTAAAGTTTTGTAGGGCTTACTGCCGGATCAAAACTGATTGTCACCCAAGTCTGAAGGGTCAATATAGACCGGACCAGACGCTGTTATGTCAGAATAGTCGAACGATGTTTTTTTTTGTCTACAGATAACTAAAATTGTGATGGAGCGCGTGCGAGGACGCACGCATGTCAGTATGGCCGTGACGGGACCAGCACCATTGCACATGCGTTGCGGTAGCCGTCGGTGCAGTTAGACAGAATTCTTGTAAATAACACGTGTTCCGCACACCTGCGCCATGCACCTGCGGTGGCGCCCGTCCTGCTTGTATAAAATGGACGGAGCGGCCGCCGTTAAGGCAGTCTTGGCTCTGACGTGGAACGGTACGCTTGTCGTATTCCGTTACTAGTTTATCCTCGACTCGTTGGATAATTAATTCGTGTAAACGAATTAATTATTATTCCTAACTACAAAATTAGTCTCTGTACTATTCTCAATTACCCTTTCTACATATACTATTTGACATAAAAGTCGAGCATTATTTAAAACTGATTAGAATTAACGTTGCTGAGTATAACATAATTTCCTCTGTTTATTGTTTTTGTTTATTTTTGTTAATTTGTATAATATTTTACATAAAAGACGGGCAGTATTTAAAAGTGGTTAGAATTAACGTTGCTGTATGTAACATAATTTCTTCTGTTTATTATTATTGTTTATTTTTGTTAAGTTGTACAATATTTTACATAAAAGTCTGGCAGTATTTAAAAGTGATTAGAAGTAATTTTGCTGAATATAACATAGTTTCCATAGTTAATTATTTTTGTTTATTTTTGTTAAATTGTATAATATTTTATATAAAAATCTGGCAGTATTTAAAAGTGATTAGAAGACACGATGCTGATTATAACATAATTTCCTTTCTTTATTATTTTTGTTTATTGTTGTTAAGATATATATTTTATTTAAAAATCTGACACTATTTAAAAGTGATTATAAGTCACGTTGCTAAAAATAAGGTAATTGTCGTTGTTTATAATTATTGTCTATGTTTGTTAAACTGTAAATTTAACATAAGAGTCTGTCAGTATTTAAAAGAGATTAGAGATAACGTTGCTCAAAATAACATAATTTCTAGTGTAGCATTGCAATTTTCGAGTCCTTATTCCAAAACTCACAACGGTTCCGTATGTATAAATATAGCCCGAAGGTGTATTACTGTTCTTAGTAGCCATAAACAATGTAAATTTTCTTGCGAGCAATTCTATTCTAAAGCACTTCTATACTTGGTTATACAGAGCCGAGCAAGACTTCTGTGTGGTGGTTTTAAAATAAACTTCAACCATGATATTTTACTAATAGATAATAGTTTTAACGGGCGATAGTCATATGATTAATAATTATGAGTTAGAAACATTATGTATAAACTGCCACACAATAAAAGAACCCGAGCAATGTGGAACCGTTTTTAACGCAGGCTTACAATTTTAAAGTACTTAATTTCAACATAAGAAGCTTAAATAAGAACTTTAATAATTTTCAAACTACCTTAAAGAGATTTGTCACAATTTTTGATATAATTATTTTAACTGAGTGCTGGCTTAATGACACCTCAATCATTCCTAAAATAGAATTTTAAACTGCCTGTTATACAAAAACGATAGTTAACCAAAATAGCGGTGTTGTAGTTTACATTAAGGATAAATGGAATGCTTCGGTTTTGGAACCCGACCTTAAGGATGCCAACTGCTTGCAAATACAAATTTCTAACTTAATTACCATACTTGCAATATATCGTCCCCCTCTTTTAAAAATACAAACAATTTCTTGTGTTCTCTTTACTCAATATTAAATACACATACAAACTCTAATACTAATCTTGTAGTGGCCGGTGACTTAAATATAGACTTGTTATCCGCATCAAGTAATCAAGATTTAGAATACTTGTGCTTAACAGCAGAACATGGTCTTTTTCCTGCTATAACAAAGCCAACAAGAGCGGAAGCATGTATTGACCATGTCTTTGTAAATAAAACTGAGGGTGCTATTGGTGTAGTCTGTTGTAGTGACATAACTGATCATGATATTACTGTATTAGGTCTAACATTAACTATGCATAACTTAATGATACTAAATCGCGTTAGGCTTAAACACGACATACATGCGATCAGAAAAGATCTTAATAAAATTGACTGGTCCGAATCATTTGACTCTCATGACCTTAACAAAACAGTTAATACTTTTTGTCTTCGTGTATTTCAAACAATTAGCAAGTACACAAGTAAAGTAACATTGAAACGTAAAGAACATAATATGAAACCTTGGATCACTTCCGGATTAATCCGCTGTATGAGACACAGAGACCGTTTGCACATGCAAACGCGAGAAAATCCACATGACACACTCAAACGAATTATATATACTCGCTATCGTAATTTTTGTAATGACTTGTTACTTAAACTCAAAATAGAATACCAAAACAAAACCTTATCTAGTAATTTAAATAATCCAAAAAAATTATGGAGATCAATAAAGGACATTTGCCATTTTTCTGCAAATAAACATGAACCTCATGAATTACTAAAGATTGAAGGGACGACAGACGCTAAGCACTCCTTGGACAAGTGCAATAGCTACTTCTCAACGGTGGGACAAACTCTAGCAAATAGTATTCTACGCGAATTACAAACTGAGGAAAAAAATCTAGCGACAAAAATTTATCCAAAAAATCTTATAACAAACTCACTCTTTATGCACCCTACAGATGAATATGAGTTACATTCCCTTATTCTATCACTGCAAAATGATAAAGCGCCGGGTATTGATGGCCTGTCTAATCCTCTTTTAAAAGAAATTAAAGACATATTCATCCCTCCTCTTACTGCCATGTTCAATCTAAGTCTGTCAACTGGTATTTTTCCAGAAAACGGGAAGAAAGCATGCATTAAACCTATTTATAAAAATGGGCCTAAAGACACCCCTCAAAACTACCGTCCCATTTCTTTGCTGACAACATTCTCCAAATTACTTGAGAAGGTGGTTAACAAAAGACTAACAAAGTTCATTGAATCGAATAATTTAATATCACCCAGGCAATTTGGCTTTAGAAGTGGAAAGTCAACAGATGATGCTGTCAACTTGTTAACATCTACAGTAGCCTCCCATTTGGATGCTCATAAAACCAGTATTGCTGCATTTCTGGACCTGTCGAAGGCTTTTGACACAGTCTCGATTCCAATACTCTTAGAGAAGCTGGAATCTCAATTTGGCGTAAGAGGCGTAGCAATTGATTGGTTTCGTAGCTACCTGACGGATAGAAAACAATGCGTTAGAGTCGGTGGCTTCGTCAGTGGTCAGGAAACAATCAATTTTGGAGTACCACAAGGCAGCATCCTTGGACCTACGCTTTTTATTATGTATATAAACGACATATTCGCTAATGTCGAAGGCGAAATAATTTGTTACGCAGACGATACAGTTTTAATATATGAAGGATCCACCTGGCCAGAGGTTTTTGGGAAGGCTGAAGTGGGTATGAGACGAGTATCTGCGTGGTTGCGGAATAATCTTCTCACGCTGAACTCATTTAAAACTAACTACGTTTGTTTTCACAAAACAGCAATTTCTGCACCTAGCCCAATACTCCAATTAAAACTGCACACCTGTGAACATGGCCGGAAACATTGTAGCTGTGTGGTGTTGACTAAGACTGACGTGGCAAAATACTTAGGTATCTTGATTGATCAAAATTTAAACTTCAAATATCACATAAGATCTCTTTCAGGACGAGTGAGAAAAACTATTAACATCATGAAACTGCTCCGACACTCAGCATCTATAGAAATTCTCCGGTCTGTATACTTTGCCCTATGTCAGTCCTTGATCACTTATTGCTTAACATCCTGGGGTAGTGCCGCGAAAACACATATTATACAACTAGAAAGAGCCCAACGATCAGTTCTTAAAACTATGCTCAAGAAACCCTTTATATATCCAACAGATAGGTTGCATCAGGAAAGTAAAGTCCTTTCTGTGCGTCAATTATACATTTTAAAATTAGCTCTCAAAGTCCATCAATCTGTAATTACATGCAAAGACTACACAAAATTACTCAAACGAAGAGTATTCAAGGTCTCCTTACCCAAAACCAATTCTTTTTTCGCCAGACGTTTCAGTCCCTACATAGATTCGGTAATTTACAATAAAGTAGTCAGCACTTGCGATATAAAACATTGCTCTGTAAAAGAAGCTAAAACAAAAATTGTTTCCTGGCTCGCTTCTTTAAATTATGACTTGACCGAAAAAATATTCTTACACCTAGCATAAAGCCATTATTATTAAGAAATGCAACGTTTTGCTCTATCTCTTATTATACTTTGTTTATTTTATACTAGTTTTTTTTTTAATTTAAATTTTGTGATTAAGTAAACCAAGCGAAAACTAAACATAAATAGTCAAAGTTAAATAGGTACCCACGATACAGGATTACCTAGTGTGGGTACCAACGGATACTTCAATGAGTTGTAGTTGTTTTCTGTAAAATAAACATTTTTCATTTTTTTTTCATTCGTGGGGTTTAATCACGCCGGGGACAAGCATTCACCTCGTAGCCATTAATTACGTGATTGCGCGGGAGAATATATGTATGTATCTTAAATTAGAGGAATTAAATTTACTTACCGAGAAGCTCGTACTCACAATCATTAATCGGCGTTCGTTCTAAATATTGTGGTGTGTAATATTGTATGTGTTACTGTATGTATGATAGTGTATAGCCGAAAACAGCGCATGCGCACGCGCAGGTGCACGCGCACGCGCACGCTCACGCGCACGCACACACACGCACACACGCGCACACACGCACACACACGTACACACACCCTCACACACACTCACAAACACACACACACACTCTCTCACACACACACACACACACACACACACATTGATGTCACTTATTAGGGCCGATTTGATCATCCTAATAAGGGCGGAAGGTCAATCCGAGGTCAACTGACGATGCACTGTCATGTAACACGGAAGATTAAAATACCTTTAGACATTAATCTACAATTATAGTTTTCTAATTAATATAGTTGTCGCTTAATAGAACCTATTTTAGTGTTCTAATAAGGGCGGGAGATCAATAAATGCGAATAGGCTCTAAGTGGCCAAACAAAATGTGGTCTATAATTATGATTACTGATGTCACTTATTAGGGCATATTTAATAAGTATCCTAACAAGGGCGAAAGGTCAATCCAGCTAGAAGTGACCGCACAAAATGGTCAATCCAGCGAGAAGGACCACACAAAATGGTCAAACCAGCGAGAAGGACCACACAAAATGGACGCGCCAGTAACGTGGGTTCTTCGATAAAGATTTGTGGACTGTATTGGTACATACAACAAGCAGAGCAAGGAAAGTGGATAAGAGTGAAATGCACGCACTAGCCTTGTGACTTGGGACTGCTTCACCTTCCTCCCGGAGTATCAGCTAACACAGCAGGTCCGCCACTTGGATCGGCGCACGCACTCTTAGATCAGTTCTAATATGTCATAATCCTTAACTCTTGACTTATTGTAATCGCGGAAAGCGCATCACATTCGCGAAATTACTAGGACTCAATGTCCAGTGAGAGATCGAAGAGCGCAATGTCTTTCGTGCGGTGTGTGGTCGCGGTTATTATTGATTGTAACTAATTGGCGTTGCGTGGCGCTTGCGTTGCCTTCAACGGCTATACGTGCATATAGAAAGGATTAGGGAAGGGAGGGGTTAAAGTTATGTACCAAGTGCTTTATTAGATTTATAAATTAGACTGTTAACTGGCGTTACCAAAAATGAAAAAAAGAAATACTAATACATTGCATAACACTTCGGTGTATTCTACTATACTGGGTGGCGCTTAGATTATCACGTTAAATAGCACAGCAATTAATACAAGTTGATATATGTCTGTTAAAATAATAAAAGAAAATAAAGAATGCATTTTTCAAACAAAATAAATAGCGTAAAAAATTGACAAGAAATAAATCATCCTTGATAATATTAGTTTACTGACCTGAAGTGACCCGTAAAATCGGCAACAGCGCTCAGTGCTCACGTGACATCGACATAGGTAATTATAATACCTACACTTGACCATACATAGATAATTAGGCACGCGTAGGGCGATGCTAATCCGATGTTATCAACAAATCATAAATTTCATGTTATTGTTTTTATCCAAATAATCACTTTAATCTTGAAACCACTCAAGTTTAATAATCAAAACAAATCAAATTTTGAAAAAAAATCATGTCGGTGTATTCTGACGACGTGAAATTGTGATACAAAGCATCTTAAAATTTTAAAAAAGTTAAGACGTTAAAAAAATAAAAGCGTGCAATTGCGCACGGGCTGTCACACCACTAAGTTAATAAATATGATTATGTAGCGTATTATTAATGTGTCCTATCACAACCAAATTAAGAAACTTATTAAAATGTCCACAAAACCAAAAAAACAACAATCAAAACTTAAAGAATGTGTACGCGAAAATCGAAAATTAGGTCAAGCGACTCATGAACCATCCCCAAGGACACTAGCGTCGGACTAAGTGACGTACTGTCTTACTAATCGTCGCAAGCACCAGACGTAAATATGAATTTCGACACCCCGTCCCATTTCTTGTTACTTCGCGCATAGAGAATTATGCCTTAAGTCTTTTAGTTTAAGTAAATTTTTCGCTTGAATTTGTTTTCACACACCCGCAGCGCGCGGTCCCTTTGTCAAAAGCTTCTTCCTGTTGAGATATTCATTTCGGGAATGGTAACCATATAAATGATTTCTGATTGCATCGGCGTCAAAGGTGTCAATATCTGTCACGGGTTTAGTTCTACGTTTCTTCTTCGGAGTACGTAAAATATTATCTTCCGTGCCAGTAGAGCCGAACTTTTCTTTATTAATATTTGTTATCGTTCGTTTGCTAACTCCAAGCGCCTGAGAGACTCTTCTTGTACTTGTTCGACAGTTAACAGGGGTCCGCCATTTTGCCGCTCCCGATCAAAGTAATCTTGCAGCTTGATGATTAACTCACGGGCTCCACTTTTCAATGTTTGTCCACGTTTAGGCATTATTATGCACCAAAAGTAAAAAGAACGGAATACAAAACACAATCGAAGTCCGATTTAGCGCCGATGTCAGTTTAAAAAGCAGAAACAGTCCATTAAACGAAAGCCGGGTAATCAAATAAAAACAGATCGAAAACACTTGAAGAACGTGGTCTATGCGCACGAAACGACAACAGACGACGTTTTAGCGTCACAAAATGGCGGCCCATAACGCCATTTGGGGTTACCATTTTCAACCTAAATATAAAAATGCTACTTTCTTTCGCGCGTTCGGTTTGTTCGTAGTTTTATTTTTATATTTAATAAAAGTTATCTTATAGTCCATTATTTTCAAATTCTTAAAAAGAAAAACAAAACGTATTATTTTATAAAGTATAACTGTATAAGAACAGATTACGATACGTTGCCTGTTATTGTTAGCACAGCACTACAAATATAAAGCGCTGACATAAACGTAAGGTGTATTTTGATTTAATACGAGCACCACAAAAAAAAATATTTCGATGAAATAAACTGTAGGCTAATTTCATGAAGCTCACTTCCGAGGCGTGCAAAGTATTATGAACATTAGCGACGTTGTATCTAAGTTTAAATTCGCAAGTTTGCTATCAGAGAGTGAGCGTTCTGTTCTTTTAACTATTATTTATTCAGTGGTACTACTATAGTAGGTTCCTAATTTCTTATTTAGGTATTCCTTCTTCTTAGTTTTCCACAAAATTTCGTATCAGATTTATCAATACCGAGAAAAGTATCGAAACAAAATTATCGATATACTCGAAATGAAAGTGTCGATACTACTCAAGTATCGGTACTTGTTACGGATCCCTACTTCTATTTTCTTTCTTTCTAACTAAAATAAACCTAGCAAGCTAAAAGCATAGCAAAGTGGCGAAGCAATCAGCTTTGTAGCGGTTTCTCTAACGGTTGCCGTTGAGCAATCAGTTTCAAAATAGGAGGTTCAGATGCCTGGGTGATCAGTAATCGATTGCTGAAAACAGAATTTGAAAATTCGAAACCGTTCTCGAGATAATCGTGGGACAGACGGACAGACATCGTGAATTAACACATGGAATGAGATATGGAAAGCATCACAGATACTAAAAGGCAAGCACTATGCTGCTATACAAGATAATATTCCATCAAGACCTTGGTTTTTCTTATTTAATAAAGCAAACAAACATGCTACTTCTATTGTCTGCCGGTTGAGAATTGGACACGCCTGTACCTATGTGCACCTAGCTAAACTCAGGATTAGGGATAGTTCTCTGTGCGAATGTGGTTTAGAAGAGGGAAACACTAACCATATTTTTTTTAACTGCACCAAATTGTCATCATCTCTTTACGATTATCTGCCCCCTGACATCCCTCGTCCCATAGACTTTAACTCCCTTCTAATCTTCACAAATACCTCTTTTGTATATATTTTATGTGATTTTATTAATTCTAACAATATTAAACTGTAATTTGTTTGTCATATAATAACACATTAGTATTGTTTTAACAACATTGTCTGTCTTTTGTTTTAGGTAATTCAACAGATAAGTTGACCAAAATCATTCACATAATATTTGTTGTTACCATCTCTTGTATTATCAATTTCCCCTTTTTAAGCAGAGTTTGTGTCCCCATTAAACCTTTTCGCTTATAACATGTCATTGGCGAATTCATCGTAACCGCCATAAAGGAAGAAGAAGAAGAAGAAGACATCGTGAAATCAATAAGTGACTTCGCAAGCTTCGCCACTTAATAATTCAGTTAAGTAAAATACTTCCATCTGAGTATACAAACATTATAACATGATGATGTAGTTTTTTTTGCAGTTTTATTTCCGCACATTATAATATGGCATACGCAGCTAATCGGTCGCCGTAAATTACAATTTTAGTAAATCTGGTTCGCTTATTAATTCGGTTCCCCTTTGGCACTTAAATGCTTCTTAGTGGTGAAGGAAAACGTTATGAGGAACACTGCATGTCAAAGGAGTGAAATATTTGAATGTGAAGTCAGCCAAGATGCTCTTGCTCAGCGCGGCGGACTAATTGCTTTCCTCTCAGAAATTACAGGGTTCCTGTGCCCAACAGTGAGATTATATGCAAGTTTTCGTTTGCAATTTAAGTCCCAGTTAAGTTTTAAAACCGTGTAAATTTTGTAAGATTACAGGAAAATAAATAAACTAAATAGGTTTAAATACATAATTTATTACTATGGTACATATTTTGAATGATTTGCCGATATAGAGTTAATGCATGTACATATATTTTAATATCGAAACAATACAACAAAATATACAATTGAGATAATGATACAGCTCATCTTTTCCAAATGTTGCAATTTTTTTAAGATTTTTATCTTTATTATATAAATTTCTTAAATCGAACCACGCTTGACATAACTGTTTTTACACTTATATCGGCTGTATAATAGTCACCAAAATTTACCTAAAAGTCACTTTATATCACGCACGATGACACTGCTATTAACTTATTTTTTCTTTTATATAAACATAAAAAATAACAAACATAGAAATTTTGCACATTTTCTCAAATGATTACACTTTTTTTGACAGTTGCCATAATAGAACATTATGTTGATTTAATATTTTGCTTGTAATATGTAATTTCTCATAGGACTGATTTACCTATATAGGCATATTTTTAATTTATTGTCAAATATTACAGGTGTTTTTAATCTATAATATAAAAATGTCTCCCACTTGCAATCTTTAACATTTTAAATAATGTATTATTAAGACCAGAATCGGTTTTATTTTTTAATTCTATTATAGCAACTGTCTGCAGAGTGTGTAAGAATATTGGCGTAAGAGTACTGAAAATGCGCTGTCTTTCTGTTTATTGCATAATTTTATGAATGTATGTAGGTATATGCTAGTCGGGCTTTGCTTATAAGTCCATATTGACACTTCACTTTACTGCTTTATTTCTCGAAGCTTAGTGCTGTTACCTGTAAACAAAACTTTCTTTATACATCATTATCTGCAATCCAGTCAATACAGACTAATGGTCTAAAATTTAAGCTATGTCTATATTTCTATGTACGTATTTCTTAAATTTTATTAATAATGTCTGTGTGAAAGCACAGCTTGTTTACATACATCACATGGACATTCACATAAACAATGCTTTTCTGCCAAGTCGTCTGTCAAAATTTGAACCCCCTGCTTACCTATTTCTGTTGTCAATCAGCAGTTCACCCAGTGTACTATTTCACAGTTTACCCAAAGTACAGAAAAACAGTGTGAAAATAATTACAGACAGGTAAAGCATTTTATCAGTCAGCAGGGGTTACAATAGCTTTCTGCAGCTTTCAGTTTTATATAGAATTAGATTTAAAGAAAGATTATCGTTAAATTCTAAAAAACCAATGGCACTAAATATGCGGCATTGATTCAGGTAGCTGTCAGCCTGCAGTGAGGTGAGTAAAAGCCTACTAGAATGTGAGGGCATTGACCTGGCTAGCTGTCATCCAGCTGCCAAGTGGTCTAACAGTCAACACAATAGACATGAGGTCATTCACTTAGCTAGCTGTCGTCTTGCTGCAAGGTGAATTTGGCAGTGAGGACATTAAGCTGAGAACCTGGCTAGATGTCAAACCACAGTGAGACGAGGACGAAGTACACTGAAACGTAAGGAACTTTGACCTGTCTAGTTGTCATCCCATTGAGAAATGAGGTCGTGAGGGCATCAACCTGGCTAGCTGTAATCCTTCAGCAAGGAGAGAATAATTAGCGCATTGGAATGTAAGGAACTTTGACCTGCCTAGCTGTTGTCCCGTTGAGAAGTGAGCCGACTACAAACGCACAAGACATGAGGGCATTAACTTAACTAACCCTCCACCTATAAGAAGTACACTAGAATGTGGGGGCAATGACCTAGATAGCTGTCACCCTGCAGAAATGTGAGGTCGACGAGCACACTACACGTGGGGACATTGACATGGCTAGCTGTCGTCCTGCAGCGAGTGGAAGCGGTTGTCGAGCGCGAGCGGCTGGCGCGCGCTGCTCGCGAGTCGCGAGGTGAGGTCGACGAGCACACTACACGTGGGGACATTGACCTGGCTAGCTGTCGTCCTGCAGCGAGTGGAAGCGGTTGTCGAGCGCGAGCGGCTGGCGCGCGCTGCTCGCGAGTCGCGAGGTGAGGTCGACGAGCACACTACACGTGGGGACATTGACCTGGCTAGCTGTCGTCCTGCAGCGAGTGGAAGCGGTTGTCGAGCGCGAGCGGCTGGCGCGCGCTGCTCGCGAGTCGCGAGGTGAGGTCGACGAGCACACTACACGTGGGGACATTGACCTGGCTAGCTGTCGTCCTGCAGCGAGTGGAAGCGGTTGTCGAGCGCGAGCGGCTGGCGCGCGCTGCTCGCGAGTCGCGAGGTGAGGTCGACGAGCACACTACACGTGGGGACATTGACATGGCTAGCTGTCGTCCTGCAGCGAGTGGAAGCGGTTGTCGAGCGCGAGCGGCTGGCGCGCGCTGCTCGCGAGTCGCGAGGTGAGGTCGACGAGCACACTACACGTGGGGACATTGACCTGGCTAGCTGTCGTCCTGCAGCGAGTGGAAGCGGTTGTCGAGCGCGAGCGGCTGGCGCGCGCTGCTCGCGAGTCGCGAGGTGAGGTCGACGAGCACACTACACGTGGGGACATTGACCTGGCTAGCTGTCGTCCTGCAGCGAGTGGAAGCGGTTGTCGAGCGCGAGCGGCTGGCGCGCGCTGCTCGCGAGTCGCGAGGTGAGGTCGACGAGCACACTACACGTGGGGACATTGACCTGGCTAGCTGTCGTCCTGCAGCGAGTGGAAGCGGTTGTCGAGCGCGAGCGGCTGGCGCGCGCTGCTCGCGAGTCGCGAGGTGAGGTCGACGAGCACACTACACGTGGGGACATTGACCTGGCTAGCTGTCGTCCTGCAGCGAGTGGAAGCGGTTGTCGAGCGCGAGCGGCTGGCGCGCGCTGCTCGCGAGTCGCGAGGTGAGGTCGACGAGCACACTACACGTGGGGACATTGACCTGGCTAGCTGTCGTCCTGCAGCGAGTGGAAGCGGTTGTCGAGCGCGAGCGGCTGGCGCGCGCTGCTCGCGAGTCGCGAGGTGAGGTCGACGAGCACACTACACGTGGGGACATTGACCTGGCTAGCTGTCGTCCTGCAGCGAGTGGAAGCGGTTGTCGAGCGCGAGCGGCTGGCGCGCGCTGCTCGCGAGTCGCGAGGTGAGGTCGACGAGCACACTACACGTGGGGACATTGACCTGGCTAACTGTCGTCCTGCAGCGAGTGGAAGCGGTTGTCGAGCGCGAGCGGCTGGCGCGCGCTGCTCGCGAGTCGCGAGGTGAGGTCGACGAGCACACTACACGTGGGGACATTGACCTGGCTAGCTGTCGTCCTGCAGCGAGTGGAAGCGGTTGTCGAGCGCGAGCGGCTGGCGCGCGCCGCTCGCGAGTCGCGAGGTGAGGTCGACGAGCACACTACACGTGGGGACATTGACCTGGCTAGCTGTCGTCCTGCAGCGAGTGGAAGCGGTTGTCGAGCGCGAGCGGCTGGCGCGCGCTGCTCGCGAGTCGCGAGGTGAGGTCGACGAGCACACTACACGTGGGGACATTGACCTGGCTAGCTGTCGTCCTGCAGCGAGTGGAAGCGGTTGTCGAGCGCGAGCGGCTGGCGCGCGCCGCTCGCGAGTCGCGAGGTGAGGTCGACGAGCACACTACACGTGGGGACATTGACCTGGCTAGCTGTCGTCCTGCAGCGAGTGGAAGCGGTTGTCGAGCGCGAGCGGCTGGCGCGCGCTGCTCGCGAGTCGCGAGGTGAGGTCGACGAGCACACTACACGTGGGGACATTGACCTGGCTAGCTGTCGTCCTGCAGCGAGTGGAAGCGGTTGTCGAGCGCGAGCGGCTGGCGCGCGCCGCTCGCGAGTCGCGAGGTGAGGTCGACGAGCACACTACACGTGGGGACATTGACCTGGCTAGCTGTCGTCCTGCAGCGAGTGGAAGCGGTTGTCGAGCGCGAGCGGCTGGCGCGCGCTGCTCGCGAGTCGCGAGGTGAGGTCGACGAGCACACTACACGTGGGGACATTGACCTGGCTAGCTGTCGTCCTGCAGCGAGTGGAAGCGGTTGTCGAGCGCGAGCGGCTGGCGCGCGCTGCTCGCGAGTCGCGAGGTGAGGTCGACGAGCACACTACACGTGGGGACATTGACCTGGCTAGCTGTCGTCCTGCAGCGAGTGGAAGCGGTTGTCGAGCGCGAGCGGCTGGCGCGCGCTGCTCGCGAGTCGCGAGGTGAGGTCGACGAGCACACTACACGTGGGGACATTGACCTGGCTAGCTGTCGTCCTGCAGCGAGTGGAAGCGGTTGTCGAGCGCGAGCGGCTGGCGCGCGCTGCTCGCGAGTCGCGAGGTGAGGTCGACGAGCACACTACACGTGGGGACATTGACCTGGCTAGCTGTCGTCCTGCAGCGAGTGGAAGCGGTTGTCGAGCGCGAGCGGCTGGCGCGCGCCGCTCGCGAGTCGCGAGGTGAGGTCGACGAGCACACTACACGTGGGGACATTGACCTGGCTAGCTGTCGTCCTGCAGCGAGTGGAAGCGGTTGTCGAGCGCGAGCGGCTGGCGCGCGCTGCTCGCGAGTCGCGAGGTGAGGTCGACGAGCACACTACACGTGGGGACATTGACCTGGCTAGCTGTCGTCCTGCAGCGAGTGGAAGCGGTTGTCGAGCGCGAGCGGCTGGCGCGCGCCGCTCGCGAGTCGCGAGGTGAGGTCGACGAGCACACTACACGTGGGGACATTGACCTGGCTAGCTGTCGTCCTGCAGCGAGTGGAAGCGGTTGTCGAGCGCGAGCGGCTGGCGCGCGCTGCTCGCGAGTCGCGAGGTGAGGTCGACGAGCACACTACACGTGGGGACATTGACCTGGCTAGCTGTCGTCCTGCAGCGAGTGGAAGCGGTTGTCGAGCGCGAGCGGCTGGCGCGCGCCGCTCGCGAGTCGCGAGGTGAGGTCGACGAGCACACTACACGTGGGGACATTGACCTGGCTAGCTGTCGTCCTGCAGCGAGTGGAAGCGGTTGTCGAGCGCGAGCGGCTGGCGCGCGCTGCTCGCGAGTCGCGAGGTGAGGTCGACGAGCACACTACACGTGGGGACATTGACCTGGCTAGCTGTCGTCCTGCAGCGAGTGGAAGCGGTTGTCGAGCGCGAGCGGCTGGCGCGCGCCGCTCGCGAGTCGCGAGGTGAGGTCGACGAGCACACTACACGTGGGGACATTGACCTGGCTAGCTGTCGTCCTGCAGCGAGTGGAAGCGGTTGTCGAGCGCGAGCGGCTGGCGCGCGCTGCTCGCGAGTCGCGAGGTGAGGTCGACGAGCACACTACACGTGGGGACATTGACCTGGCTAGCTGTCGTCCTGCAGCGAGTGGAAGCGGTTGTCGAGCGCGAGCGGCTGGCGCGCGCCGCTCGCGAGTCGCGAGGTGAGGTCGACGAGCACACTACACGTGGGGACATTGACCTGGCTAGCTGTCGTCCTGCAGCGAGTGGAAGCGGTTGTCGAGCGCGAGCGGCTGGCGCGCGCTGCTCGCGAGTCGCGAGGTGAGGTCGACGAGCACACTACACGTGGGGACATTGACCTGGCTAGCTGTCGTCCTGCAGCGAGTGGAAGCGGTTGTCGAGCGCGAGCGGCTGGCGCGCGCCGCTCGCGAGTCGCGAGGTGAGGTCGACGAGCACACTACACGTGGGGACATTGACCTGGCTAGCTGTCGTCCTGCAGCGAGTGGAAGCGGTTGTCGAGCGCGAGCGGCTGGCGCGCGCTGCTCGCGAGTCGCGAGGTGAGGTCGACGAGCACACTACACGTGGGGACATTGACCTGGCTAGCTGTCGTCCTGCAGCGAGTGGAAGCGGTTGTCGAGCGCGAGCGGCTGGCGCGCGCCGCTCGCGAGTCGCGAGGTGAGGTCGACGAGCACACTACACGTGGGGACATTGACCTGGCTAGCTGTCGTCCTGCAGCGAGTGGAAGCGGTTGTCGAGCGCGAGCGGCTGGCGCGCGCTGCTCGCGAGTCGCGAGGTGAGGTCGACGAGCACACTACACGTGGGGACATTGACCTGGCTAGCTGTCGTCCTGCAGCGAGTGGAAGCGGTTGTCGAGCGCGAGCGGCTGGCGCGCGCCGCTCGCGAGTCGCGAGGTGAGGTCGACGAGCACACTACACGTGGGGACATTGACCTGGCTAGCTGTCGTCCTGCAGCGAGTGGAAGCGGTTGTCGAGCGCGAGCGGCTGGCGCGCGCTGCCGGCCCGCTGCGGCGCGCCGCCGCCGGCCGTGCTCCAGCCGCCGCCGCGCTTGCCGCTCGCTCCCAGCACCGGGAAGTAATCGTCGTTGTGGATGTCCGGCGCGTGCTTCTGCAATTACAGTCCACTTATCTTTAAGTTATTGTTTTAGGGTTTTTTTTTGAGTAGATAGAAGTGACGACTAGTAGGTCCATTCAATAACTTTTGATATCAAAATTATAGTCACTTTGTAGTACATTGCGTAGAAGGTTACCTATAGAGTTTTTCTATATGAGCTACAAAGGCCCATACAACATACAGATATAAACAAAAGCTAGCAAATTAGCCTGCTGGGAAGAGATACAGGAAGTTAATGGATGCAGGTTGCTCAGGACTATGCTTTGTGACGTTTCTTGGCCTATGTTCAGCAGTGGACTTGTGATGATGATGGACTGAACGAAAATATGATTTACAGATTGGTGTTATGTTAACAATTCCACTACTGGGCTAATCTTATTATTATCTTATTATTAAGAAAGTAAAGGAGTTAATGAAGGCCCGCCACACGTGAAGTCTGAACTGGAAATTATACTCAAATTACTTGTGTACACCCAAATTTAATTTTCATACCTTGATTATAGTACACTTATTGACAGTAAAAATCTTAACCAAAAAATAAAATAGCAGTTATAACTTACAGCTTGATTTCGACGTAATGGTTGTTCCACTTCCCGATTTTTTGGCACCGGAGGCACATACACGTTCGACTTAAGTTCGCGAGGTTTCTCCTCTACAGGTGGCGGCGGTGGGGGCTGTTCTACTTCCGCCTAAAGTA
Organism: Parnassius glacialis; assembly: GCA_033319125.1. Lineage (NCBI taxonomy): Eukaryota > Metazoa > Arthropoda > Insecta > Lepidoptera > Papilionidae > Parnassius > Parnassius glacialis. Next base: position 21,794,174 of record JAVANC010000002.1, read on the forward strand.
ATTAATTAATTAATTGAAAAATATTTCAATAAGTTTTTAAGATTTTAAATGGCAGTCTCACACCAACAATCTAAGTTTAAATAGCTTTCTCGCTATGGAGTGACGACCAGTGATGTGCAAACTCGATGAATGCAATTGGCTCAAAATGCTTTATAAGTACACTCAGGCAAAAACTTGAATGATTAATGATGATGATTCACGGAACAACTTTTTGCATCAAAATTATTTATTTCATCTTTTATTTTAGATTTAACTTTGATTTCTAAATCATAATTTATTAATACAAATTATCGGAAAAATACACCAGACCAGGAGAAATAAAAAAAAAAGAACAACACAGGTAACAACTTACAGGTTTGTTCCAAGGACCCTTGTTTTTCCCATTGTCAGGGGCAGAGTCTTCAGCAGCCAAATCCCGTGACTCCTGTGTAGTACCACCTTGCAAAACCTGGATCTTAAGTCCTGTGTAGTCTTTCACTGGCTCTTCATACTCCTTCCATTCTTCCTCTTCCTGGACACAGAAAAAATGTTTTAAATAAGTGATAAAATGAAACATTTTGTACAACCAATTTCAATATAAATAAAACGAGAACATCATCAATGTAGTTGAAGTCAATTAAATGTGCATTATTAAGGATAATTAAAAAACTACTGGTCAGATCTTGATCAAATTTATATGGGACCACGTGAGAAGCACCAGCTTTCAAATAAAACAACAATCATCATCGTTTCACCTAAAAAAAATTCTGGGGTAATACACATAAAAAATAAGGTCGAATTGAGTAAGTCCTCCTTTTTTGAAGTCTGTTAAAAAAAGAGGCCACGCAGAAAGTTGCGAAAAATAGTTTCTTATCTTCTTAGTCTTCGTATTGTGTACTTGCATACTATAAATGTATATTTCTGGCATGGCTCCAGGGCCTTTGTGTCATACAGTAACATTCTCAGAAGGGTTACAACCCAGAACCATAAAGCCAGTAAAAAAATAGTGACATTTTGTTTTAGCTAGTGTTGCCATAACATTAAATGGAATTGTTACATAGTACTATGATTGAGATAATGCATTATTGTAGGAAACTCTTTGTAAGACTTATTTTCAACTATATCACTTTTATTTTTATTATTACTAATAGTATAGTTATTACTGATAATAAATTAATATAAAAATATTTTGTGTGTTTTGTTGGTAGTCTTACAAAGTGTATACGAAAATAGTATGTATATAGTAAATGGCAACACTTGAATTGAGTAAAATGATTTAAGTCATTTGGTATTCCCAAAAATGTTTGTTTTTCTTCTCCAGCTTTAATTAATACATTCTTATTTGAAAAATCATAGAAAAATAATAAAACTCATTTTATATATCTTATTTCTAGATGCAATAATTTTTGTCAACTATTTTTCTGCCTTGGTTCTTCGGAATAACTAATATGCAACAATATGATAATGAATGGGTCACAAATCATGACAACGGATTCAATTTATCTTAACTATAAAAAAGCTTTTGACCGTGTACAATTACACCAACCATAAGACAATACTGTTTCTTTTTTTATTGAATGTATTTAGTTAAGGGAGGGCGTGGACTTTCTACCACAAGTATTTTTATACTTAAAAGAAGTCCTGAAACTTATACTAATTTAAGAATATGTTGGAAACAATAAACTTTCATTTCATTTCATACAAATAGGACATTTCTGCATACACAAGAAATTGTTGGCCTCTATCTATGATTTCTGTCAAACAAAGCATTTGAGTTGGAAATATCATATCTAAACCTAGGGTGGTTACTCAGTGGAGTTGTACATGGATCTGTTCTTGGACCATTGATATTTATCCTATATTTATTGGATTTGAAAAGCATGTGACAGATGTAATCTTCATTCTTTGCGGACAACACAAACATTTTGAGAACCCTGTCACACAATTTTCAGTTATACAATAGGATCTGAATGCCATCTAAAACATGAAACACTGACAAGTGTACAATTCTACACATAGGAAAAAATAATCAACTAAATAATTATTATCTAGGTAATCACCCAGTCTCTTCTGAATAATCATAAAAAAGGCATTACAATAACCAATGCTCCCAAATGGGAAACTTATATTCACTCATATCTAACACAGTAAATGAGGTCAAACTCTATACTGTATGAGTATATGATTTAAAAATGCTTTATGTATCACACTCCTTGAACATTTATCAAGATCTACCAAACATACATAAGATCTGTTGGACTTTGCATATCATCGTTGCAAATATAAAACCTCCTAATATATTCTTTGAAAATAAGATTTGCATATATTTTAAAAGCGAGTTTGAATAGTTACCTTTTGTAAAACTCCCATGTGAATATCTTATTCCTGCACTGAAATAAGTTTCATTTATAAAATATCTCAAGTGTCAGCCAACATTTAGTTGTTCATCAAAATCTCCTATGTGCCTAATGCACACATCGAAGATTTATTTAACAGTTTTTTTTTCAGAAACATGTAATCTCCTATGTGATACTCGGCGCTGCGTTCTGCCAAATTCGCGCCTATTTCTTAGAAAGAGAGCACAATGTTACGTCATGCATACATTAAAGTGAGATGGGTAATAAATAGAGGTTAGTAGAACTTGTCGCGCGCTTACACGGACCTTTTGTTTTTTCTATTATTCTATAGTTATTACGGTGTGCGAAATTAATAAAATACTGTGATAGTGTAATATTAATTATATCTTAAATGGATAAAAGTATTCGTCGGGGATACCGAGGACACCTAATGGTAAATTTAGTGTTAAAACTGAGTTATCTGCCGATAATGTCGACGAAGTTACAGCCGCCGCTACCGGGTCGAAGGAATTACCTCCGTGTCTCGACGATTCATTAATAACGCTAGAAGATTTTGAATTTGAAACTGCTGTACCTCTGAGATCGCATTTTCGCGATCACCATCACCTGCTGCAGCTATTAAACAAGTCTTGTTAAGTAGCGGTGACGATGAAGCGCCGTTGAAAATGTCTACTCGAGGTATCATACATTCCGTACAGATCCCTAATCAGGCAAGCAGCAGGTCACCAGAGGATGGAAATGACGTCATCACCACCACAACCACTACCACCACCACCACCACTACCACCACCGCCACCACAATGTCACTCTTACAGCCGCTGTCGCCAGACTTAGATGCGAATTTGTCATTTGGTAGCGATGATACTGTGCAGGACCCACACTGGGCTCCACTCTCAAAAAAAAGAGAAGATTGCAGCTTACTTCGTTTGATAGTGATTATGAAGTACCATTATTGTCACCGGTGACAAAAAATTTAAGCTCTCTGAAAAACATTGACGGCTCCGTGGCGCAGTGGCTTAGCAATGAGTTCCAGCGCTTGGGGCTGCGGGTTCGAATCCCGCACGGAACAAGTATTTGTATGGCCTACAAATAATTGTTCCGGGTCTGGATGTTTGTCCTTGTGCAATTTATGTTTGTAAACTGCCTCCACGATACAGGAGAAAATCCTAGTGTGGGGGTAACGTTTTTTTAAAACAATTTTAAAACAATAAAACATTCCCCTGCCTATAGACGATAAAATTGAGCACCAAGTAAGCTCTACAAAGATTAAAGAAAAGCAAGGCAATATTATACACGTGAACCGAAAGGCTAGAGTTTTAGGAGAAGCCTACCTTTACCCCGTGTTGTTCACATACACAGTTGAATACAGATTCGAAATCTAAAAATTCATTTTTGTGCGTGCTCATTACAGAAGAAGAACGTAAAACGACTCATTCTTATTTCTGGAACCTAAAGACATGGGCAGAAAAGAAAGCTTTTGTAAAGGCTGCTACAGGTCGGAGAGGAATAAGATGTCGTCGGCGCAAAGAACAGGTTTCCACAAATAAAGGAAGTGGTTGTGATATTTTTTTGAACAAATGTGATGAAAAATGCACTAAAGTCAGACTATGTAGATTGTTCTTTTTAAATACACTTTCTTTAGGTGATGACAGTTTTAAGCGCTGGACCAAAGAATCAGACATGGTTAATGAAGATGTTGATATTAATGTTTCACCTGCTCTGAAAATAAATCAACGACAGGCCATGAAAAATATACACATCTAACAAAAACAGTAAAAACTTGGATAGATTTGGTTCCGAAAGTACCTAATCATTATTGTCGGCGAGTTCCAGTAAGCTGTATGTTGAGTCTACATTTAAGTCTGAGAAACACATGCACGAGGTATTTGTTGAATGGTGTAGGGATAACAATTATCAAGCAGCAAGCAGACTGACTTTCCTAAGAACTGGTAACTGGTAGTTAACAAACTTTGTATTACCAATAATAATAAACCTAGCAAGCTAATAGCATAGCAAAGTGGCAAAACAATCAGCTTTATAGCGGTTTCTAACGGAAAAAAAAAATTCTAAATAGGAGGTTCAAATGCCTGGGTGATCAGTAATCGATTGCTGTAAACAGAATTTGAAAATTCGAAACCGTTCTCGAGATAATCGTGGGACAGATGGACAGACATCGTGAAATCAATAAGTGACCACATTCTGCAAACCAATATGACTGTAACATTTTTTTATAGAGTAATGGTGACACAAACGAGCACAGTCCACTTGATGGTAAGTCGTTGCTGTAGCTCATAGATATCTACATCTATCATTTGCGAATCAAAACGCACATGCGTCAACAGCCGTTAGGACTAGGATGGAATTCCTATTTTCGAGTAAAATGGTCTCCGTTTTCTACACTCACCATACGAAACACATCAGCATTAAGGTGCTAGTTTACACTGGTATTTTGTGAGTGTGGTCCTCCCTTAGTCGAGCAGACCCATTCGTGCTACAACTATACTTTTACTATAGCTGCAGCGTGACTCTACCACATGTAAATAAACCTAGCAAGCTAACAGCATAGCAAAGTGGCGAAGCAATCAGCTTTGTAGCGGTTTCTAACGGTTGCCGTTGAGCAATCAGTTTCAAAATAGGAGGTTCAGTGCCTGGGTGATCAGTAATTGATTGCTGAAAACAGAATTTGAAAATTCGAAACCGTTCTCGAGATAATCGTGGGACAGACGGATGGACAGACGGACAGACAGACAGACATCGTGAAATCAATAAGTGACTTCGCAAGCTTCGCCAATTAATAAGTGTCTTCGCAAGCTTCGCCACTTAATAAAACAGTCTACTTATTTCTATTCAGGAGAAATTGCAGATGCTTTCCCTTTGAAATTTATGAGTGGCAGTAATCACTTACCATTAAGTAGATCACCATAATAAAATCATATAAATAGGCTGATTCCCGGGAGTTATATTCATTTGAATACAAATCATCGAAGTGATAACATCAAAATGGAGAAAACCGAAATTAGAACTATCATCAAATAAGTGCCTCTGTTTAAAAAAAATGTCTACCAAAAACATACTTAATGACTTGGTGCCTCTACTTCTCTATATTCTACAGTTGCACTGTGGGTCAAGGAGTATAAGCTGGGCGGAACATCTACCGAGGATAAATATCGTGAAGGATGCTCATCCACATCCCTCACTGAACATAATGTGGAAAAAGTTGAAGAATGACCATCCAGCATATAGCTGAGGTCACAGGGATCTCATATGGCACTGTTAAAAGAATCCTTGCAAACTAATTGCATATGGAAAACGTCTCTGCACATTGGGTACTGATACTGTTAACCAAAGAGCGAAAAAAAAAACGAGTCAACATTTTGAGGGTGAATCTCGAAAGGTTTCGAGCAGATGAGGAAAATTTACTGTCACGTTTCGTGATCTTGGATGAAGACCTGGATCCACCATTTAGATCCTGAAACCAAACAACAATCAATGGTTTGGAAACGAGCCTCCTCACCAACGCCAAAGAAATACAATGTATCAAGTTTGGTAAGTTATGGATTCTGTTTTTTGGGACGCTGAAGGAATAATTATGGTAGAATATTTAGAAAAGGGAGCCACTATTTCAGGCGCTTACTATACAAACCAAATAAGAGGATTGCGGGAGGATATTAAGGAAAAATATGTGGCAAATTGCAAGCTCGAGTGCTGTTTCCCCAAGACAAAGCTCCAGTTCACAAAGTAGCAGTTAAGATGGCTGCCATTCAAGAAACTGTTAGAACAAACTCCCTATTCACCAGATCCAGTTCCCAGTGACTTTTTTTTTGCAGATGATGGCAAAGGCTGTTGAAACTTTTTTGAAGGGTCAATATTAAAATTGTTTTTCTAAGAGAATTCTTGAGAAACTCCTAATTTGGTTGATAAACTTCCACCTTGGGCATCTGGTGCCAACTCTGCCATTCACTTCTGCAGCATAAATTTGCTTTGTCACTCTTTTTACATTCCTTCTTTATATGTGTCAACATCTTACTACACTTTTCTCTTATCACAAAATTCCTCACATCCCATAAATCCCATAGACCTAACCTGAAAGTAACATTATATAACATTATCATGGAAAGTCCCTCTATCTTTCCCTCGGTGCAGAAAAGTATAGTTTATGAGTAATGTTTTTTTTTTGTAAAATCATAACCTCACTTTTTTACACAGGAATATTGACCCAAAGTTACTTCTACAACGGCTCCGGTGTTACAGGAAGTGCAGCCCCTTCAGGGCTGCTCTTGCTCCTTGCCTACGGCTTTACAAAAACACTAGGAGTAAGGCAGACAAGACTATGTGGAGTCGGGGTGTGCTGGTTTAATTTTAGTACAGATTCAATCAGATCAAATATCTTATCTATAAAGTCAGGTTGCCTTTGCTCCCGCCATAACCTTCTGACATATTACAACTGAAATTATATTCTGGGTGTTCAAGTATTTCTGGGCAGTTTTAAACAATTCAGAAATAAAAGAGTATATTATAATCATTTCTTTATTGTCTGTAAACATAATTTTTTTTATTAATTCCTCAAAAGGATCTCTTTTATTCTTTATAATATCGGTACGACTTTCCATTGACTCCCGTCGAGTTGGGGGTTGATACGTACTTTTACAGAAAAGTTACACTATTATAAGCATGCACCCAAAGTTACAACATGCGGAAGCGTGTAATTTTTGAGAAAAAAGTTATTGAAAATGAATTATTCTTGCATTGTTGATGTCTAATCCTACAATAAAACTGATGCCATTTTTTATTGTTATTGTCAGTAGGGATGTCGATTCTTTCCGAAAGAGATCGATTTTTTAAATAGATTCGAATTGTAAGCTGATGTATCGATTCCCAAAAAATCGATTTCTAAAATATCTATATTTTTATCATGTTTCAATTTATAATGTAAATATAAATCCATTTTATGAGAAAAAAAACCCCTTCATCATAAAATATAGGGGGACTGATTCAGAAGGATTTCTGTATCTATTTTGAGACTGCTACGTCTCCAGCGCTGCGGGAAGAGCAGCCTCTACGCTTTAGCGTAACAAATTGCAGGCATCCCTCCTCACCTCCGCAACTTCGGCTTGTTGGTCACCTTCGGTGACCAGCCTCAGCCGCTCCGGCTCGTCTGATACCTACGATTTGTTACAGCAGGTGGAGGCTGCTCCTAATAATTGATTTTCAATAACTTTTTTCTCAAAAATTACACATTTCCACATGTTGTAACTTTGTGTATGTGCTTATAATAGTGTAACTTTTCTGTAAAAATACGTATCCACCCCCAATTCGACGGGAGTCAATGGAGAGCTAAGCCATAATTTCTCTTCTCCATAAATATTCATATATCGGTAAAATTTTCTCTATTATTATAGTTGTCTTTAGCGAAATATCTCTTGACAGAGGGTATAGACAGTAGAATAATGTGACACTAGTCTTAAGTCCTTGTCGCACTTACACAAAATTCTGTATGCTATCTAGCTTTCATAGTAATTTTTCCATATTTTACACATTTTAGGTTATAAAAGTTTATATTTATTTTTTTAATAACGGTGCATTACCTTTTAATGTGACTGGTATTATTATAATCGGGGACCAAATCTCTACCAAATAATACACCTTACTCTGCCAAATTTGTGCCAAACGATTCTAAATCCAACCCATTCAGAGTCAACACCAACATACTTCATAACAACCTCATTTCCACAGCATTAACTTTACTCTCATGCTTCTTCTGCTACATCCAATTTTCACTACTACACAATAAGGTAACACAGTATTGTGAATCCCCATACTTACCTTTCCTGTCTTCCACTATAAAGTAAAGAGCCCCATTTACTCTATGTTCTGCATTCACTCATTATTCTATATCCTAGTCATATCTATCATCCCTACTAAACACACAAACTCATTTACATGCTCAACCAACTCCTCTTCTACATGTCATACTTTCTTTTCTTTCAAAAGCCATAACTTGCATCTTACTTACATTCACTTTTATTCACTTTACTTTTAAGATATGTTGGTAAAACTAACCATCATTTACAACTCTACTCTGCCAACACAAATATGACTTGATTGTCGGCTTACAAGAAGCATTTATTTTTATAACTAACTCACCCATTCTTAAACCTCATCTTCAACTTTCTAAACTTCCAAGCAACAGTCCATTAATAGATTAAATAGCCATGGGGAAGCAACACAACTCTGTCTGACAACCTTATGGAAGCCAAACCAGAATAAGTATTAGACTCACTATCAAGAGAGTGTAATGCCTGAATCTGCCCAGCGTTCAATACAAAATGAGGCCAGTGTTTGCCATTCATTATGTGATATCAATAAGCAGGTAAACAGTGCTTTAAGTCTTATTGAGAAGTTAGGTCAACAATTTTAGAAGAACTTTGTTGAATTTAATACATATTCAAGTGTAAATATAAGTAACATTGTAAGGATTCCGTGTGACATTTTCCCGTCTGACCAAGTGACAGAAACGTCAAGTCTAGGTCGACGATGCCCGCCTTAATTATGTCAATTGACGATGATGATATAAAAAATATGATTTCCGTACAGTTTAATAGGTGTGTTCCAACTTACCACAGCTCTACCAGGCTCGTCCCCTTCTTGTGTTGGTCTATCCTTTTTCGGTCTTACATCAGATTTTTTAGTATCTTCCAATTTTTTGGCTAATTCATCGGCAGTTGCAAACTTTTTGACTGATTTCGACTTTTTACGATCTTTTTTTGCGAAGAAATCATCTAAATCAGCCATAGCGAAATTTAATAATAGCGTTAAGTATTTTTATGGTAACGACAGTAATAGTTATATGAAAAATATTTTATTAATTGAACAATCTCCAACACAAATTTTGTGGCAAGCGTGGCCGACTGTTTTTTTTTTAATATCACAGTAGACTAATATTCTTTTATTAACATTATGGCTTGGATGCTTGTCTTTTAAGCCACATCTTTATTTCATTCAGGAGCTACATTTTTATAGATTTTCTATTTTGGACTTAAGGTGGAAGCTTCAGGGTGGTCCGCGAAATTCAAATTTTCTTGCGTTTTTTGGAATTTGCAGGTCAGGGTTGGGTTGTATATTTAACAAAATATGATTCGCGACCGTAGCGATTATGTGTTTACAGAATTATAATCATTATAATCATCAATACAACCTCTATGTTTATGTTTATGTCTATGTTTGTATAATTCCAATGTATAGCTATTTCCAGAAAAACTCATTCAAAGGAATATTTACAGAAGTATAATCATCAATACAACCCTCTAAGTTCGTATAATCCTATTGTATGGCTATTTCCAGAAAAACTCATTCAAAGGAATGAAAATGAAAACTCATTCAAAATATGAACTTGGAGGGTTGTATTGGTGATTTTAATGATAATAATTCTGTAAACACATACTCGTTACGGTCGCGAATCATATTTTGTTAAACATTCCACCTGATCCTGACCTGCGAAGTCCAAAAACGTAAGAAAATTTGAATTTTGGGCCACCCTGGAGCTTTCACCGTAATGAATTTGTAAATAGGCAGAAAATATTTTATATTCTTCAAAAACACAGTCAACAATAGACTAATATATTACGTGTGATTATAGATTACTCATAGAGCTCTATAATTAAAGTGCCTATAACTTAGAGTATTCAACTAACAGGAGACGCCATGCGCATAAAGTTCCGAACAAAAAAGTCTGTCACTTCTAGCGGGAGGCGAGGTAACGCACACTAAGCAAATCGTAAACATTGGGCCACGTCGTTACGCACGCACACATCATAATATGAGCACACGATTAAGCAAAACGCACACAACCTTGAAAATCTCTTATAAATGTCTCATCGTTACAGTGCATAAACCATAAACAACTAGTGCGAGGGCCTTGTCGATAGGGATATGTCGATGAAATTTTATGCAAGTTACATTAGCAAATTAAATAAAATAAAAATGAACAAATGTTTAATGATTAATATTACATTCAAAGTAAATTAAAAAAAAATACATAAGGTACAATATAATATAACAAAATTACCAAAATTAAAACAAATTGAAAAAGTATTATATTATATTTTAACTGGTTTTTAAAGTGAATAAGTTTGGTATATGTGACGAATACACTTTTTGGGATCACTCTTTTTTTGCGAGGTAGCTAATTCTGGTGCTTGCATATTTTTCCATCACCAAGTTTGCCAGTTCAATGTTATGTGGAACGTAATCATTATCGAAATAATGTTCCTGTATGCTTAAAAATATATAATATGCCTAGTCTATGAAATGATTTTACCATTTTTGAATGTCATGATAACCAGAAAGGTTATCTGTATAGGGGTTTTAAACGGTCTAATTTTACAGATTTTACCCAACCTATAGAGTTAAACCGTTTTAAGGCTTAGGGTTGAACTACATCTGGCAGCACGGAATCGCACTTTCCTGTGCTGCTATCCTTTTTGTTCACTCAGAAACGTTATTTACTAGAGCGAGAAAGAGAGCGGGAGTGTATAGTTTTACCGGTAAACCGGTTTCAAAAGTTTATGTATCATTCTTGACAATCCATACTAATATAATATTATAAATGTGAAAGTTTTCGTGTTTGTTTTTGTCCTTCCTTTACGCCAACGGAATGGAGCAATTAAAAAAAATTAAACATTTGCTTTCTCTTGGTCGAAGTTTACGCTTAACCAAACATATTTTTTTTCGTCATTTTACTTAGGATTGAAAAATAATTAATGTCTTCGTAAAAAGCGGTAATATTTTGTGTTCTACAGTACAAAAGTGTAGTACTCTGTATATGTTTAATAATAATAGATTATAAATATGACACTGAAATTATTTGTTTGTCCTTATTTATTTATTTAAGCGCTAATAATTCGTGTCTCATCTGAAAACAACAATTTGGTTGACACCATCTAAGAGAATAAACTTGTAAATAACATTTTAAAATGAATAAATATCGTTCACTAAACCTTCCATTTCGATTTGTTATATGTTTTGAATTTTATCCTTCATAATGTAAAATAAACCTGTAGCAAAATAATAAACTTACTCGTACTTTCAATAATTTCAAAGTCGGTACAGCAGTTTCATTTTGTTTCCTTTTATTATTTGATTGGATTACGAAAACCGATTAGTCAAAATGCTCGGAACAAAGAGTGCTTGTTCGTTTAGGTACCCAGGTTATATGATCGCCACATGCTTTTATCCAAATTTGGCGCCTGTAAAGATCTTTTGGAAAACTGTAAAACCAAAGATCTTTTTTAAACATTGTACAAAAAAGAATTTTAAATAACACCTTGGTATTATATATCAAAGTATTGCTTATAGTCAAATAAAAACATCGACACTAAAGATTACAGTGAACATCACTATTATAGTCTTGATGATACCATTTTATATACTCGAAATTTCCCTTCTTTTCGTTTCATAACGTAACATAATGAAATGAAAATATCTATTTAAAATGTTTTAAATGTATAATGTATACAGTAAAACAATTTAAATTGATGTTTTCATTTTGTTAAAAACAACTAAAGATTATTAATGTTGTTTGAAATAATATAGTTTTGCAAATACATCACAATAATATTGATGAATTTAAGACTATTCAATAACACGATTTTGTCTTGTGTAATTAGAACAAAGAGAAACGACATTTGTCTACAATTAAGCAAAATTTAATTGTCCTAGTAGTGCAAAAGTCCTTACTATAGTATTAATACTTTAAGTTGGCAACACTACCTGCTCAGCTATATTAATCAGAATTTTCGTGATTTAATGCTTATATTAATTATTGAAATCAAAATAAATACTTAAAGATGAAAGGTAACGCCGTCTTTTTGTAAATTTGAGGTCTGTGATCTATTTTTACAAGAAAACACACTGCATCTCGGCATTTTTCTGGAGGTCAACTCACGTTTATGACTACTTGGTAACTGACGCCGTACGCGGCGCAACTAGTTTTATATAACGGGAATGATCCGCGCTCTCGTACTTTTGACAGCGGGGAACGCTCTTCAATGTCCTCTCCTGTTAGTTTAATACTCTAAGGCCTATAATGAGGGCTAATAATCTTCCACTCACCAGATGTCGCTAGTTACGACTGAGGTAAAGTTTTTTGCTACACAATATCAGTTAATTGAGGAATTAGTTCTAAACAATAGTTTATGATTATCTAGAATATTATATTAATACACAACACAATGCGTCCGTGGTTTGATTTTTAATTTTTTGCACTTTAGAACTCTTTTTTTTAAAAATGGGCTTTTAGTTACATTTATAGTTTGATTTGCTCATTTCTAATGTAATTAATATAAAATATAACTAATAATACAGAAAGAAACCTTAAAGATTACATTTTCCTAAGAAATTATAGTCCCCGCTATGAAATCTGTCAAATATTTTACCTCACTGTAAAGTGGCGCCGCCCTGGTGGCAGAAAAAGTCGTGGATGCCCTCATTACTACGTATTAACTCACAGACATATTCTCAATTATATATCTGTGTATTTACCATACTCTTTGATTGTCTATACAAATAAATAAACTGGAAGTGTCTGTTTGATTTTTGATTAAATGTGGTGTAAATATATACGGTACCTTATCTAAACAAATAAATAAAATTGAAGTGTCTGTTTTAATGTCAAAATAACATATTTTTTTCTAAAGGCACAACAACAACACAATTTTGAAATTTTTTGTCTGTCTGTCTTTTTATTCCGGCTAATCTCCGAAACAGCCAGACCGATTTTGACAGAACTTTCACTGGCAGATAGCTGATGTTATAAGGAGTACCTTAAGTTACTTTTGTTCTGGAAAATAATTAGGATTCCGCGCAAATAAATTAAAACCAATAAAATTGTGATCAAAATCCAATTCAAATAGGGAAGTATTATTTATAAAATTTATGCATTCGAAGTCTACTAGTAATAATTTTTTTTTAATTTTGTCTATTTGTTTGTTCCGGCTAATCTCTGAAATCACTGGACCGATTTCTACGGGATTTACACTGACAGATAACTGATATTATAAGTAGTAACTAAAGCTACTTTTATTTTAAAAACATAATTAGGGTGCTGCAAAAAAATTAAAACCCGTAACAATTCAAATGCGGTAGTGTGATAAAAAATTACTTATAGTTTTTCTATGCGAACCGAGTCGCGGGAACAGCTTGTAGCTAACAAGTATTGTCGTGAAACGATATTTTATGAGAAGGTTGCAAAATATTTTAGTATCATCGCTAGTTGGGACAAAGGTGAACTTGTTTGTTACACAGATGGAATCTCAGCGTCACCATCATCAGAAAGTTGCGATTTAATTAGGAATTTTTCGGTTTCTAGTGTATGTATTTACCTATACCTTACACAATACAATACCTTAGTGTTGTATTCTTCGATTTTTTACACATTTTTTTAATTCTTTTGCTTTTGGGAATATAAGTAGTTTGGTATAACCATTTCTAATCTGATTAATGTATAATATTACTAATATTTCAGAAAGAAATATTAATCTCTACACTTTTCTTACCAATAAACTATTCAAAATATTTGACAGATTACATAGCGGAAGATGTAATCTGATGTAATCTGTCTAATATTTCACCTCATTCCTAACTGGTGCCACCCAGACTAAAAATTAATGGATGCCCTCATAGTTATACATTCGATGACACCGGGTAATATTTATAATTTGACAGTTGTTCATTTTCATTTTTATGATTTAGCAGACCATTCATAATAAAATGTAAAGTAAGTAAAGACACCAATGCACCAATATTACAAAAAATGTTCTGTAAAACTTGAAGTTGAGGTGATAACCTCTTCAGATTTATAAATATAATGCTGCGGAATATGGTATTATACACCGTCAACGGTCGACTGATTGGAGCGGAATGCGATCATTTTGCATCCTACCATTAGAGATGGATTTTCTATTCGCTGGATGATCTTAACGTTGTTGCTGATTCTACCGCAGATGTGATACATCAGGAAATAGAACTTTTTATTTCACCATCTGTGGTGCATGGGCACTATTCTATGGAGAAGGCAGATTCCAGCCATGGTTTGGTAGCTCTTTTAAAATTGCATCACGCCATAAGCAGGAGTGCTATCGAGCCTGGACTGATGAATCAACATCCCAGGATATAAACACCAACGCTCTTAAAAAGAAGTATATTTACGCCTCAAGGTCCTACAAAAGAGCCATTGCTAAGGCAAAGTCAAAGTACGTCGGCAGCATTGGTGAGAATCTAGTTCGCCCTCCTTCTGGAACACGTGCATTCTGGTCTCTCGTCAAGGCTGTCCAAGGGAATTTCTGTCATACATCTATTCCATCTTTGCACAGGGAGGATGACTCACTGGCCAGTGAGTCATCCTAGGATGAAAGGAGAAAGCCTATCTTTTAGGCTCTCTTTTTGCATCCAACTCGATAATCGATAATGGAGCGAATACAACGAGAGTGATCTGTGCCGGATGTGTGGCTTACACAGCGTTCAGTGCACAAAGAACTCCTTTTCCAAAATACAAACAAGACAAGTGGGCCTGATGAAATCACTCATATTGTGCTGAGGACGTGTGCTCCGGAGTTGGCAACGGTACTAACGTCTGTTCTGGTACTCTTACTTCCTAGGCGTAGTCCTGAACTCATGGAAGGCAGCTTTAGTGCACCCGCCCCCTAAAAAAGGCCATAACTTAGACCCAACCAACTTCAGACCTCCTTATTCTCCGTAAATAATGAAGTCTATTATAATCTGCCACCTCGTGAGGTACTTAAAGTATCTGCCACCAGCTGATTAGTGACCATGATTAGTTAGTAATGAATACGGTTTCCGTCAGGGTCGCTCAGCTGATGATCTTCTAATTTACCTGACTTTAAGATAGGCGGAGGCAGAAGAGAGACATAGCGCTTCTTTAGAAGCTGCCTTCCTACGGGATTTTTGAGAAACTGCAATTTAATCACAAGTTTTCTTGCGAATCCATGCATAAAAGTCGTAGCAGACAGTACATGATCAGGCTGCAAATCTATTAACGGTGGTGATCATTTCTGTCTCAGCCAGTATCGGAATCTTCGGCGTCAACATAAGAGTATCGAATGACGTAGCGTGGTCACTTTGAAGGGAAGCCTAAATTGGACTCTAAATAGCTCATCGTGCTCAGCAGAGCGGGACAGTATTTCATGCCGGGAGGTTCGGCCTTTCGTATCTCTGGCCTGCAGCACTCCAGTGTCAGCTCCTTACACTTAACCGCATACAGCGAAGAGCAGTTCGAATTGTCGACCACCGAGTTCTTTCTAATTATCTTGATTCACTGGCACTACGAAAAGATATTGCATCCCTTTGCATTTTCTGTTGCTTATATCACGGGTAGGGTATAATAATAACTAGATTGTGCAACCTGTATTAATAATAAGACAGGAGTAACTACTTCCCCAATACAACTCGGCAATCCTTTCCCAAACTAACGATCCCAAAAATATAGAACAATGATATCGCGACGTAAATCACTGACCATAGTACCCGGTAGGCTCAATAGCCAAGCTGACTATGACGGAAGCCTAAATGGTGCCGAGGCTCGGGGCGCATACAATTTCCGGGCGAGGAAGATTTCCCGTCAAACGACCCTAGCGAGAACCTCGGACATCGATACACTTAGTGATAATGGTAGTTTAGACTCCCTCGAGAATGTTGTGCAGGAGTCATTGGCTTATAAACCTGTACCCGTCACGAGAGGAAAACGCCGTAAATGGACTGAAGAGATGAATAAATTCATATTGCGCGGTTACCTTACTATTACAAACTTTGAAAAATGTAGACAAAGATTCCTAGATCCTTTATATGAAAACTACACTCAGAAATTCCCAAATATGACTGTGTCTAACCAAAGGATAGGGTACTAACTGAGGGCGGTAATGCGAAATAAAATTATATCTGATGAAGTATTTGATCAGATTAAAAAAGAAGTTAAAGAGAGCCTTAATACATTGCTAACCTCCCATGCACTATGAGTTGAAAATACTCAACAAACACACCAATCATGAACTGAAAGAATAAGATGGACAGAACATAATGAATATATCATGAGATCATATTTTTAAATTCACGCAGTTTAGAAATAACTTAACCTCATACAGACCATCATTGCATCAAGCCTTCATTGAAAACTTCCCTCACCCCTCACATATTTCTGAACAGAGGATAGCGGACCAGAGGAGGTTAGTAGTTTCAAATAGAAAACAGATTGAATCAAATAAGAGAAGAAGTTAGTAATGACTTACTTGAAACGCAACTACAAAGGGGACCAACGGTGTCAACCAAAGAATAAATAATAATTATTATTTAGACAATATTATATTATATAACCAAAGAATAATAATCATTATTTAGTACGCCTAACACCGACAGCTTATAATGATATATCCTACACAGAAATAACTATTACGAGCTTGGGGTTCGAGACAACTAAAACTGCCGAGTGAATTACCAAAATTGACATTTTAATTACAGGACACTAGTTACAATTTAAAACCACACTATTAATAAAACACAAATGTACTACTGATCACTTTAGTTCGCAGTTATTTCGCTTCGAAGTATTCGCTTATATCGCCAATTCAATACTGACTCGGTCGTGGCCTATACCGGTCTTATATAGGGCCTCAGATAGTTTCCAGAACCTTCTACTGTAGCGACATCTAAAATGTTCGAGTACATATCGGTCCCGTAATTTCTAGAAGGATCTGGACTCTCCTAGTTCTGCTACTCGACACCAGAGGGTGCTAGTGGTAACTAGTGTTGCCATGTACAAGACATTAATAGTGGAGCGCAACATAACTAATATTAACAGTACAGTTACAAGAATTCTTAGACGAACATACATAAATACCGATAATCACAGCAGTGTATACGTGGTAGAGCCATGCTGCAGTTATATTAGTAGTATAGTTATAGCAGGCATGGGTCGGCTCGACCAGGGAAGGACCATGCTCTCACAGTATACCAGCTCAAAGTAGCAGCTTAACACTACTATGTTTCATATGGTGAGTGTAGAGAACCGGAGACCCTTACTGGAAAAGAGACATTCCATCTTAGACCTCACGGGTGACAACGCATCTCCATTTTGATTCTTTATTGAGGATAGATGTAGATGTCTAAGGGTTACAGCAACCATTTAGCATCAGGTGGACTGTGTGCTCGTTTGTCACCCTATCCTATAAAAAAGTCAAGGGAATGAAAGAAACGAATAAATTGACAACATTTTTACCCCAGCATTAAAACATTATCAAAATACACATCCTACAGAACGGAATTTTATTCCTAAACAAACATGTTCAAAGAAATTAGCAAATATAATTCATTATATAAATACAAACATTCCACCAACACTTGTAAACAGTGATACCGATTTTCTTTAAACAATTGCATGTTCTGCTGGTAAAGCTAATGGAGCCAACATATTATATGTCCCACTATAGTTCGGCCGTTCAGAGAATGCGTTCCTGACACCTATCAGTTAGTCACGACTAGTGATGGGCACAACATAACACTGAGTTCGCCTCCAAATTGAACGTTGATTACAGCTCCGTGGCGCAGTGGCTTAAGCAATGAGCTGCTGCGCTAAGAGCCGCTGGTTCGAATCCCGCACGGAACAAGAATTTGTATGGCCTACAAGAAATTGTTCCGGGTCTGGATGTTTGTCCTTGTAAAATTTATGTATGTAAACTGCCCCCACGATACAGGAGAAAATCCTAGTGTGGAGGTAACGTCTTTTTAAAAAGAAACCGCCGCGTTATTTTTAAGATTATTTTCGTTTTAAATTGGCGGAATCATTTAAAATTTATATTTTAGTAATTTAAGTGGAAACCAAAAAAAGGTAATATTAATATAATAAAATTGTTTTATTTATTCTTTGTTACAAAGTTACAATCTGTATTTCTATGCAATAAAGTACATTGAATTGAATGTGCGTACAGAATATTAATCAGACTCCGATTCACTTGAGGAGGTGGTGGATCATCTTCGCCTACATGTATAATTATATTATTATCAATAACAGAATCAATCCTGATATCTCAGTCAAAATGTTCCACAATCAGGTTTTTAGTCTTCTCAACAACCTTTGCCCAGTCATCTCTTGTGACTTCCCCGCAGGCTTCTTTTAATAGGGTCATCATCTTTTTCGTGCTGAATGGCGGGGAAGTATTGTGGCGGGCGGCGTAACCTTTTATTTGAGCCCAGATTAGCTCAATCGCGTTATATTGGCAACGATACGGTGGAATTCTTAGAACGCGATGACCGTACTCCAGAGCCAGTTCATCGTTTTCGTATTGCACATTTGCTGCTTTATTTTCTTTAACTAATTTAATTAGCTCTGGTTTTAGCATCTGCATATTTACGTCAATGCCTTTTGCTTGTAACCAAGCCACCATTTCTTCTCTTTTATTAGCTTGGGTAGGTGGTTTCTGTATTTGAACCGAGTGATAGAAGGCATTATCCATGAATATTACAGAAGGCTCTGGTAGGCTGGGCAAAAGCACGTTCTGGAACCACTCTTTAAATGTAGTGGCATTCATTTCCTCGTGGTAGTCATTTGTGGTTTTTGATTTAAATGCCAGTAACGCGTTCTCCACAAAGCCGTATTTTGCAGAACCTGCGTGGCATATTATCAGACGGGCCCCCTTACCCATTGGTACTTTCGACGTCGACGCTTGTATATCATCCGTCTAAGAACGGGAAACCGTGTGATTGGCGTTTAGCCATGTCTCGTCAATGAACACGACATTATCCCAGTTATCAATATTTTTTGCTTCTCTCAAAAAACTTATCCGTTTTAAAATTATGTCGTATCGTTCTAATAAAATTTTTGTTTTGTCTGTATTTTTATACGAAAAACCAATATCTTTTAAGATTTTGGTTTAAGCAGTTTTACGCCCGCTAAACAGTCCAGCTTCTCTTAACGATGCCAAAAGCTTCTTCCTGTAGAGATATTCATTTCTGGAATAGTAACCATATATATATGATTTCTGATTGCATCGGCGTCAAAGGTGTCAATATCTGTCACGGGTTTAGTTCTACGTTTCTTCTTCGGAGTACGTAAAATATTATCTTCCGTGCCAGTAGAGCCGAACTTTTCTTTATTAATATTTGTTATCGTTCGTTTGCTAACTCCAAGCGCCTCAGAGACGCGTTCTTGTACTTGTTCGACAGGTAACAGGGGTCCGCCATTTTGCCGCTTCCGCTCAAAGTAATCTTGCAGCTTGATGATTAACTCACGGGCTCCACTTTTCAATGTTTGTCCACGTTTAGGCATTATTATGCACCAAAAGTAAAAAGATCGCAATACAAAACACAATCGAAGTCCGATTTAGCGCCGATGTCAGTTTGAAAAGCAGAAACAGTCCATTAAACGAAAGCCGGGTAATCAAATAAAAACAGATCAAAAACACTTGAAGAACGTGGTCTATGCGCACAAAACGACAACAGACGACTGTTTTAGCGTCACAAAATGGCGGCCCATAACGCCATTTGGGGTTACCATTTTCAACC
This sequence comes from Parnassius glacialis, assembly GCA_033319125.1. Lineage (NCBI taxonomy): Eukaryota > Metazoa > Arthropoda > Insecta > Lepidoptera > Papilionidae > Parnassius > Parnassius glacialis. Next base: position 21,814,075 of record JAVANC010000002.1, read on the forward strand.
TAAATATAAAAATGCTACTTTCTTTTGCGCACTCGGTTTGGTCGTAGTTTTATTTTTATATTTAATAAAAGTTATCTTATAGTCCATTATTTTCAAATTCTTAAAAAGAAAAACAAAACGTATTATTTTATAAAGTATAACTGTATAAGAACAGATTACGATACTGTTATTGCCTGTTATTGTTAGCACAGCACTACAAATATAAAGCGCTGGCATAACCTTGTAATAGCGCAGTATAGATTTAGAAAAATATTGTTTACTAAGTTATTTGACATTCAGTTTGGCACAAAATTATAACATTCATTGATTATTGATATAATAATGTTGTTTTAATGCTCATCAATTGTTAAAACGGTAAGCAACCAGCATAAATATTTTCATCGTAACTGCAACGCCATTACAAAGTTACGTCGTCAGTTCAATCGCGACGTGTCAGGAACGCATTCTCTGAACGGCTGAACTATAATAGAACCACACCAACGTTAAATTACGCTAAATTAACAATAAACCAAAATGGCAAATTAGACTTTGAAAACCAGGTGGAACCCTTAAGAACAAATATAGGTAGATTTACACATTATTTAAACGAAAATAGAAGCAATAAATTAAATAGACGCGTTAAGAATATCCTAATCAATTACAGAATTCATACAACTCATGAGTTCGCTATACGCATAGAATTATTACGCATAGAAACGCAGTCCAGTACAAAACACGAGCGTTAAAATGATGCAAAGTCATTATGTTAGTGGGCACGAGTCGAATGTGCCTACGCTCGTCACACGCACACATACACGCCATTCAGTGATACCAGTTTCTGGCGTTTGCAATGAAATTGTGCAAATCACTATTTTTTGATTAATTTTAAAAAATCGATATAATAAAGATTACGTATTACGTACGAAGATTATTTAGTAGAAGTATTTTATGAGAATATAAAATGGAATAAAATAAACACAATAATGATGTTACTAATATAACTTCATTATACATATATTAATGGTAAAAAATTCAGACGTAATAAAATTTAAGAATATTATTAAACACAATTAATTTGCTCGAATACAATAAGCACATCATGTAATGTTTAATTTTAACCGACTTCAAAAAGGGAGGAGATTATCAATTCGGTGTATTTTTTAATGTTTTTTACCTCAGAACTCTACAATTTCTAAACCGATTTAGATTTTTTTATTTGAAAGGATATACACACAGATTGATCCAATACACACACTGAAATTTTGATGGTTGTTTTGCCGAAGTAAAATGATTTTGCCTTAGTAGTACAATAGATTTATTAAAATAAAATTATTAGGATGTAAAAATGGCAGATTTACAATCGAGAAAACAAAACTCGAATGCGATCTCAAACCAATAGCAATATCTCGCAAGTAGGTCGGGCGTACAGGCTAGCTTATACCGAATTACTATAAGTCTGGAAAAAAATTCGCTGGACGTAATGTAGTGTTACGTCTATCGCACGTGCTACCGCGCGCTTCCTACACAATGAAGGGCCACTAATAATTGTTCATAACATGAACTCTCACGCGTAGTATAGTATAATATAGTATACGAGATAAATTAGTTTGGATGCCAGAATAGCTTGTGAGGTATTACTATTGTAAATCTGCCCTTTTTAATTGTAATATTTTTTAATTTAATAAATTGACTCTACTATCGAGGCAGTATAATTTGGCTGCGGGACAATACCCACTAAAATTTCAGCATGTGTATACGAATTGATCATGCTTAGAAATTAGTGTACATACATATTGATAACCTTTCTTTTTGGGAGTCGGTTAAAATAGGCTGTTTGGGTCTAACGTAGCATCTGGTTAATGTTTGGGTGTAAAGTGACATCTGGTTAGTAAAGGCGTTCTTATTAATAATCTCATGATGTTGTAAATAAAAAAGTTTTTATTCTATACTCTAAAACGTAACCTTAGTCAATAAAAAAAGCAATTAAAATAAAATAGTTGTGTTAAAATGGCATCGACGAATCTGCGATTAGCTGATCACTCTGTATTAGTTTTAAATAGGCACCCATTGTTAATATTATAATGTTAACACTTAGAGAAGTAGGTATCTATATATAAACATTCGAGTTTTACACAGAGCGTTGCGATTAAACGTTTTAAACACAAATAGAAAATAAATATTTTTAAAAGAAAATTGTGATTTTTTTCCCCACAACTAGCAACATTTGTATTATGAGAGCTTAGGTAAGTATTTTTTTAGTTTTACGTACTTATAGTGAATTAAATGTATAAACTTATATGTGAAATGTAATACCATCACTTCTTTTATGTTTATCATCACCGTTGTGACAATATTTTACAACACAAACGGTAATTTTTACAATTTTTTTCGAGCTCTTCTCCGTAAGACGTGACGTTGCGCACTGACGCGTCGCTGAGTCAACTTACGCGGTTTCGCGTTAGTTTAACTTGCATCACTTTCGGTGCGCGTACTAGTATTCTATGCATAATAATTCTATGGCTATACGCTACGCTCGCGCCGCCTGAGTAACCATTATTTAAATCGCATAGCCTATTATTGGCCTTCCAGCGCAGCTATCTTTTCTACAACTAATTGTTTACATTTATTCTCCACCTCTTTCACTCGCTCTTTAATCTAAACTTGTATATCGAACTGTCTTTTCTGTTGGAGTAAAAATATTATTTAATTCGAGGTGTGCAGAACTTTTTATTTGCATAGCATCTATTCCATTCGTTGATGAAATGTTTTTTTTTATTCTATTTATTATGACAGTTATCACTTATCAATTAAGTAGCAAACGAGTCATTAAGAAAGTAAATAGTAGGTAAAAGCTCCGTGCATCGACTTGTACACACACAAGCGCGCGTCGTTGTTGCCCATAAATCACATTCAATTTCGGATATTTTTAAATAAATGTAGAAACCTTATTTACGGGTACTTTTCAAAATTACAAAAAGAGCATATCAGTATTTATATTTTAAACTTAATTACTTAATTATATATATAATAACCAGTTATTTATTTCGGACATTTTTTGAAGTGAAAACTTCTTTAGCGGCGTTGTGCACTTTTTTTGTAATGGGTAAAAAATGTTAAACTCGCGTCAGGTCACGTGTCCTGATCGAAAATTCGTAAAACGGACGGAGAGTAGACAGCCGGCGCGGCGTAGGAGAGGAAGTAAGTGAGGTTTAATTAATTTTCATTTATTAATTAATATAATTTTATTATTAAGATTAGGTTTCGATCGAGTCTACTGTACTGCTTGACAAAATTATTAATATAGATACATATGTACTTACACATTATAGATGTAATATTTGTAATATGTTTTTTCATAACATCACAATAAGCACATGTGCGGTGTAGGTTTACCAAACAAATAATTTTGAATGAAGATAAATGAAATAAGATAATAATAAATAATCTCTACCATTCCAAAATATCAAAAATGCACAACGTTAATATTCAAGTTTTCACTTCTGCCGGCACTCCCGGAGTCCAACCCGTCGTTTTTTTTATTAATTTAATTATATACAATACTAGCTTACCAGGTAGACGTTGTTCTGCCCTCTCCGACGACCATTTGCTTTCCTAAAAAAAAACTCCTGAGATTAGCAATAAAAAAATTGAGGATCACGTATCGGGATAAAAACTATCCTATCTCACAAGTCGGACCAAACTGCACACAGTGTGCAAAATTTCATTGAAATCAGTTCAGTAGTTTAGGAGTTCATCGCGGACAAACAATGTGACATGTAATTTTTATATAATACAATATTAAAAACTATAATAATAAAAAAACTAAATGGATAAACTAATGGATGCTACTTGTTTAGACACTCTGGCGGCCTCTCATCTCAAGGGTACCTCGTTTAGAGCCGGGGCGGCATCAGAGGTAGCTGAACTGAGTAAGTGGCGCAAATATGAGTCTCTGGGAGATGACTACATATTTGTGCCATTTGCTGTAGAGACTATCGGTCCGTGGGGTCCATGTGCGGTGAAGTTACTAAAGAAACTCAATCCGCGGCTGGTCTTTGCTGCTGGTGATAAGAGGGCTGGTTCTTTCCTCGCTCAAAGGTTAAGTATAGCCATTCAGCGGGGAAACGCAGCCAGCGTTCTTGGCACGATACCGCGGGGAGTAGGACTATATGATATTTAAGTTTCTAGTTTTAGTTTTTTTTTTATTATTATTATAGTTTTTAATATTGTAGATAAAATAAGTATTATGTAAATATAATTGCAAACTAAAACTAGAAACTTAATTATCATATAGTCCTACTCCCCGCGGTATCGTGCCAAGAACTCTGGCTGCGTGTCCCCACTGACTGGCTATACTTAGCCTTTGATCGAGAAAAGAACCAGCCCTCTTATCACCAGCAGCAACGACCAGCCGCGTATGGAGTTCCTTAAGGAACCTCGCCCCACGTGGACCCCACGGACCGATAGTCTCTACAGCAAATGGCACAAATATGTAGTCATCTGTCATGCAGTCATCAATATGTAGCTGCCTCTGATGCCGCCCCGGCTCTAAACAAAGTACCCCAAGACGTATCCATAGAAGTTTGTAACATTTTTTTTAAACTAAGATCTAGTGTTAAAATGTTAATAATGAGTATAGAGAACAAGATTACTTAATAGAAAATAATGTGGAAGAATTTATAATATTACTAATTGGCGATGAAGTAGTTCTGTATCGGATAGCGGTTGTGAAAGTGTACAATAAACAAGTGCTAGTGAAATGCATGGAATAGAGTTTTTAGAGTTTTTATTCGCAAGAACTAACGATAACAAAATATTGATGTACTTTATATGACAAAAGTTTTATCTTGTAACATAGATCAACACACATCACCAACGGGTCGGAGGGGAGTAGCGATACGCAGGCGTTCCCCTCTGTAAAAGTATAAGTTCACGCGGTCCTATGCGGACAATAAAAGTAGTTACAGCCTCACAGATCACAACTTACTAGAGTAAATAAAGTAGCGCTGCTGAACCGACGTCCTACAAAATGCCGAATTGCTTACTTTTTTTGCTGCAAAAAGATCTGCCACATCAAATTTACGAAAAGATAGCGTTACCTTTCATAATTAAGTAATTTTCAATCACACTCTCGCCATTTACTTCTTTATAAACTTGAATATTACAATAATAACAATCGTGTTGTTTCGGATTTGTTCACTAACACAGGCTGCTCGCTCTCATATAATATGCAGATCAGTCGAGCAACCGATCCCAGTCTGTATTCGAATTGTCGCTGTCACCAGCATTTATTTATTTATTTATGTATTGTTATGTTAATGTTTCGTAGTGACAATAGATTGTTTTTGTGTGCGCAGATTTCCCCCGCAAAATAAGACAGATAGTTCTGTACCGAGAAAAAAGGCTATGACTACTCCCTCTATAGTAAAAAGTTCTTTAGAATAGTTATGATTTGAAACTCGATGAATCGAAAAAGCGACACCAAAAACAAACAAACATATACCTAGTCAGGTCATAAATTCTGTCACATGTTTAATATAAAATAATTGAAACAAGTTTATTCATTATGTAACCATTTATATACCAAAATGAATTTAACAAAACAGATTCTTATGACACTAAAGTTTATTAAAAATGATCTCCGTGATTTTGAATACAGGCCTTCAATCTGCGCGGCCAGTCGTCTATCGCAGCACGAACGAGGTCCATGTCAATATCGGCGGCTGCCTTAATCAAGGATGTCTCGAGTGACTCCAAATTGGGATGAGGCTTTGAGCAGGCCTTTTTCTCCAAGTGTTGCCATATCTTGTAATCTAACGGATTCAAATCTGGACTGGAGGAGAGCCAGTCTTCGTGCCGGATGAAGTCGATTTCACGCACCGCCAGCCAGTCTTGTGTGCTCTTTGCTCTATGAGCTGGCGCCGAATCTTGTTGGAATACCCAGTGCCTGTTATTGAATATGGTATGAGAAACAGGTTCCACAAGGTTCGTCAGGACTGTATTTTGATACACAACTGCCTTCTTTTTTACACCTTTCTCACAAAAATGTACCTCTGTTAAGCCCCAATAAGAAACTCCCAACCATACCATGAGCGAGGATGGAAAATGATCTCGTTGGACACGCGGAATACGGTTGCTCGCTTCTTCACTACTGTGTGCGTACACCTTATCATTTTGTTTGTTGTAGTTCTCTTCTACGGTAAAAATTTTTTCATCCGAAAAAAGAATTTCCCGATATTTTTCCCGCGTACCGCTTCAACAAAGCGCGGCATCCCTTCAGTCTCAGGTCCATTAGACGAGCATTCAAACGATGTCCTGTTTTTTTTTCGATATGCCCGAAGCCCTAAGTCTTCGTTTAACACCCTTTTCACCGTGGTTGTACGATAAACGAATCTTTTGGTTATATTCAAATTTTTCAGTATGTCAAAAATTTGAATTCGCGCGTAACCGCAACGATGCAATGCAATAACTGCAACACGGTCTTCTTTAAGCGTCCACTCCATATTTAAAAATGAGTAAAATTCTAAAAAGTATACAGTTTTATTTTCATGGACAATTCGAAATTTGAATTCAATAAACTTTTTTGTGGCCAGCATTCTAAAAGAAAAGTTTTTACTGTGTGACAATACTTATGACCTGACTGTGTACATCTATAGAATGTAGCCTGCGAAAGAATAAGATAGAATACAGTATACAGTGATCCCTATTATGTCGGTCTCCTTCCTTCCTTCGTCTTTGTGCGGTGCTTTAAAGATGGTTAGTATAATTTTTAACACTTAAACACACTGTTAAAAAAAATAACACATTAAATAAATAAAATTAACCTTAATGAATAAAGTTATCATCTCTCTTACAAAGCATTATGGACCGTGGCCGAGCTTACTTGACTACTCTAGCGCCATCTATTATCTATCTACGGAAGCGGTTGCGATGTATATCGATATGAAAATTTGACGCGCTAAATACATCGTTCTTTATTTAATACATTTCCATAGATGTCGCTACCTGGTACCGCTAAGTAAGATTGACGAAGTCATTGGGCTCTAGTAATATACAATCTATTCATAACAATCTACGATTTCATAACTTACTGATTAAATATTAAATTAGTCGTGTTCAGGCCATCTAACGTGTACATATTTTACGTACCTCCTTGAGAGTCGATCAGTTTTTGTTCGATAAAATAACTTTAATTTACCTACAGAATGAAGTAGATAGCGCCATTACAAAGCCATTTAACTCGAAAGAAAATATATTTTAATTTATTACACTATTTGGGCTGTGCAAGTCTGTAAAATTAAACTTTATCTTATTTTTTATGACGCACTTGTGGTTGAAAATTGTCTCTTGTGAAATATTTTTATTTTACACTAGCTGATACCTGCGTGTTTACGTCGACGACGTACAGTGTTTGTATGTGCGAAGAAAAATACATCAAAAAAGATCGCAAGCAAAAATATACTTTGCTTACAAAATGTCTTTGTAAACAATATTATTCTTTGTTCCGTTTATAGCTAAAATATATAAATTATCGGTGTTATAGTTCGGCCGTTCAGAGAATGCGTTCCTGACACGTCGCGATTGAACTGACGACGTAACTTTGTAATGGCGTTGCAGTTACGATAAAAATATTTTTGCTGGTTGTTTACCGTTTTAACAATTGATGAGCATAAAAACAACATTATTATATCAATAATCAATGAATGTTATAATTTTGTGCCAAACTGAGTGTCAAATAACTTGGTAATCAATATTTTTCTAAATCTATACTACGCTATTACAAGGTTATGTCAGCGCTTTATATTTGTAGTGCTGTGCTAACAATAACAGGCAATAACAGTATCGTAATCTGTTCTTATACAGTTATACTTTATAAAATAATACGTTTTGTTTTTCTTTTTAAGAGCCCTCTTACATTTCGGCGTTTCGCAAAGAAGATTGGCCAAATCGTACCAGACGATGAAACTATGGCGTCACTATATGAAATATTTATGAAAAATATCCTTATTTTTTAAGGTCTTAAAAAACACAAAAAATACCTCTCTAAGTAGCCACAAAAAAAAGTTATACTTTTATTTTTGTTTTTGTAACTGTTCCGAAATTATTTAAAATAATGGTTTCTGAACGCACTGGAACTCACCTAATGACGATTCATTTCACGTATGAAAGGACTTTGTATTCAAAGAACTTATTCACGTTTTTCTGAATAGTTGTTAATTGTAATTTAATTCAATTAGTACTCGTATATAGGTATCAAATATACTACTATACTGATTTATTATGTACTGGATTCGTGTCATAAAAATGATTATGTAGCTTCAAAGGTTTTTAAGCTAAGCGTTTTGTTCAATTACGTACAACGAGACATCATGTGTCATTGTCAAGTTATATAATCTGTGGTCATCGATCGATATTGATTGTCATCCGACAATCACCTACATATCTATATATCTTATTTGCTTCATTCGTTGTGGATTGTTATACGTACTGTACTATTTTAGATTTTTTTCTGTTGTTTTGACCTCGGCATTGTTTTACGGACTGATAAGTACCACTTGTAACGATTATTCTGTGCTTTTGATTTCTGGACACCGATTTTGCATCTTCCATATTTGTGAGAGACATCATGCAGACATAATTATACAAAACTGTGGCTATTTAGATATGATTTTCATACAGGATGCTGTTTACAATATAAAAACAAACCACTCTAGCTATAGCTTGTTTTGGGACATGAAAAATAAAAGTCAAGTCCAGCTCCTATAGAAATTTGGCCATTGTTCTTTAGGTATTTTACGCACCGAGCGGGCGGCAAGCTACGCGACCGATACTTTCTTTCATATCTATTCATTCGCTCGCACTATAATACTGTGAGTATGGCGATTAAACGATCTTGATCTTCCATAATACAAAGTTTTCTTAGGATGGACTTCAGTGGATGGAATATTTTTTGGTGTGTCAATTTAATGTTATCTTATTAATTTATTATTATATAATTATATAATTTATTATTTATTATTATATACCATTTTGATATATTATTCATTATTTATGAAATTTAGTGTCAAAATAAGTACACATAAATATTTTAATTGTTACGCTGTAATCGAATGTTAATAATCGATTTTTTTTAATATAATATAAGGGTGACAAACGAGCACACAGGCCACTTGATGGTAAGCGGCTGCTGCGGCTCATAGACATCCATATCTATCCTCTATTACATATCAAAATGCAGATGCGTTGTCACCCGTGAGGACTAAGATGGAATGCCTCATTTCCAGTAAAAAGGGCCTCCGGCCACCTGCACTCACCAAGCGAAACGCAGAGGTAAACCTCTACTTCACGCTGGTATTCTGTGAGGTCGTGGTACCACCCCGGTTCAAGCCGGCCCATCCGTGCGACAGCAAAAGCTGCCGCGTGGCTCTACCACTGTTAAAAAAAATTACAATTAAATTTAATTTAATTTATATTAATAATATATATATAATATATAAAAAATTTAATCACATAATTTATTAAATTAAAATTAATTAAATTATGTCTACTACCGGTCGAATAGTGGTATACATAAATAAATGGTTGCAACTTGCAACCTGTTTTAATAAATATAACAACCAAATGTAACTAATATGTTTTAATCGGTACTTACAGTCAATTACTATACTTTTTATAAGAAAAATATTTTCTGCGACGGCATTGACCGAACTTTTCTCGATTCGATAATTTCAGGCTGTACACACTTTTCATAAAAAGCTTGTAACTTGGGTAACATATTGAAAATCTAAAATTGGTCGTATTTGTAAATTTTTAGTACTTTTACTGCATTAATCTAGGCCAATACATATTATGGCAAGTATTCAGACATTTTTATTTGGTAAATGAAGCTGGCTTTGGATTTGGTAAAACCAGTCATTATTTTGATTTAATGTTACACTTGAATCACTGAATTTATAACCTTTAACCTTTTTTTTTTGTCGAAAGGCCGTATCAAAATCTATTCCGAAAGCTGAAATAGGACATTTAACTTCAATAAGACCGTCGCTGTATAGGTGAAGCCCTCAAATAACAATGATCTAGGTCAATGAATAGACCACATTTTTCTATAATAATATTTTTTGTTTGCTCAATTGTGCCAATGCTGCAGACTCGTTGTCCCTACCATGTTTAATGGAAGAGACGTGATCTAAATTATAACTATATAAAATAGTTTTAAACCGATCGATCAAAAATTGCGGTCGTAGTTGACGATATTCTAGTATGCAGGTAATCGACGCACACTACGGTAGTATCGAAATGATGGAGCGCCCGAAATCAACTGACGCAGGTCCACCCTCGGCAAGCGCTCGCGCGTTAACGACCGCAGATGGCCGGCACAGTGAAATATATAGTACTTTTATTTAATTAATTAAAATACAATAGTAACGATTTAAAAAGTAAAAATAATAGCATAGTTTAAGCAAATGTTGATGATTATTTTGGTATAAATTTTACTTATAAATGATGTAGAACTTCGGAAATATAGAGGCTTGTATCGAAGCTTTTAACAGTGGTAGAGCCACGCGGCAGCTTTGCTGTCGCACGGATGGGCCGGCTCGAACCAGGGTGGTACCACGACCTCACAGAAAACCAGCGTGAAGTAGAGGTTTACCTCTGCGTTTCGCTTGGTGAGTGCAGGTGGCCGGGGGCCCTTTTTACTGGAAATGAGGCATTCCATCTCAGTCCTCACGGGTGACAACGCATCTACATTTTGATTTGTAATAGAGGATAGATGTAGATGTCTATGGGCCGCAGCAACCACTTACCATCAGGTGGACTGTGTGCTCGTTTGTCACCCTTATCCTATAAAAAAAAAAAAAAAAAAAAGCTTTTTTTGTCGTTTTTTGAATTATGTCGATTTTTTTTCCTAGCGTGAAAAATATATAACGAAAATGTATTCAACTATTATTAAAGTGTAAGATATTTGGGAGATAAAAATATTTTTTTTGATGGTCGATATTCAATAGAATCAACAAATTAGAGCTCCCAAATCATGTCTTCGAGAGTTTTTGCCTAAACATGCATCGGGAGAATGATTATTACTGATTAAATAAATAAGTTATCTAAAATCCGTTCCAAACTTATTTGAGGAGAGAAAACGAACTATTTTTACCAAGTAATTGTTTTTTCAAGCAATGAACGATAAACATAAAATTTCAACGAGGAAACCTTGTAATTTCGCGTTTTTCTGTAATACGCCTCTTAAGAATTTGAAAATAATGGACTATAAAATAACTTTTATTAAATATAAAAATAAAACTACGACCAAACCGAACGCGCGAAAGAAAGTAGCATTTTATATTTAGGTTGAAAATGGTAACCCCAAATGGCGTTATGGGCCGCCATTTTGTGACGCTAAAACAGTCGTCTGTTGTAGTTTCGTGCGCATAGATCACGTTCTTCAAGTGTTTTCGATCTGTTTTTATTTGATTACCCGGCTTTCGTTTAATGGACTGTTTCTGCTTTTCAAACTGACATCGGCACTAAATCGGACTTCTATTGTGTTTTGTATTGCGTTCTTCTTACTTTTGGTGCATAATAATGCCTAAACGTGGACAAACATTGAAAAGTGGAGCCCGTGAGTTAATCATCAAGCTGCAAAATTACCTTGAGCGGGAGCGGCAAAATGGCGGACCCCTGTTACCTGTCGAACAAGTACAAGAACGCGTCTCTCAGGCGCTTGGAGTTAGCAAACGAATGATAACAAATATTAATAAAGAAAAGTTCAGCTCTACTGGCACGGAAGATAATATTTTACGTACTCCGAAGAAGAAACGTAGAACTAAACCTGTGACAGATATTGACACCTTTGACGCCGATGGAATCAGAAATCATGGGTTGGCTATAGATATCCGGTACTTAATTTTAATTAAGTTTTCAGTTTAGGAGGCTTTTCTGGGCTAAGCATGAACCTTTTACACTGTTTTTGAATGTCGGAAATGAGTTTTGAATTAATTACGATAAAAATAAATTTCACTAAAAATTCCGTATAACGAAACGCAAATATGACATTTTGTATAGTGTTATGAGATTAGATGTCAATAATTGATGTAAAAAAGTGTGAAACGGGACGGTGTTGACGGCCGTAATTTGGGCAACCGTAAATGTCAAATATAATATATTATCTATGATGTCAAATGTCAATTGTCATTCCGTTTTTCTAGTGGTCACACGAATGTTCTCTCTTGTGCTTAGTGGTATGTTTTCCCTGTTTTTTCGACGACTTCTGCTCTGTTTTTGAACTTATTCTATTTAAAATTACATTGTTTCATTTATCACTATCATAGCAGAGTTTAGGGAAACCTGACTTTATAGATAAGATAGATCGAATTTGTACTAAAACTGAATCAGAACACCCCGACTCCACGTAGTCTTGTCTGCCCTACCCCTAGAGTGTTTTTGTAAGCCGTAGGCGCGGAGGGAGAGCAGCCCCCGCCCGCTGTAGCAAATCGCAGGCCCCTGCGTGAGCCGTAGCGGCTGAGGCTGGTCGCCGAAGGCGACCAGTAAGCCGAAGCTGCGGAGGTGAGCATGGGTGCCTGTGATTTGCTACGCAAGGGCGAAGGGGCTGCACTTCCCGCAGCGCCGAAGCCGTTGCAGAAGTAACTTTGTGTCAATATTCCTGTGTAAAAAAGTGAGGTTATGATTTAACAAAAAAATTATTACTCATAAACTATACATTTCCGCAACGGGGGAAGGGTAGGGGAGGCTTCTCCTAAACCCCCCCTCCCCCTCACCCTCCCATCCCTGTACGCGAGTACCGGATGTCTATAGTTTAACCGAAATCATATATATGGTTACCATTCCAGAAATGAATATCTCAACAGGAAGAAGCTTTTGGCATCGTTAAGAGAAGCTGGACTGTTTAGCGGGGGTAAAACTGCTTTAACCAAAATCTTAAAAGATATTGGTTTTTCGTATAAAAAAACAGACAAAAGAAAAATTTTATTAGAACGATACGACATAATTTTAAAACGGATAAATTTTTTGAGAGAAGCAAATAATATTGATAACTGGGATAATGTCGTGTGCATTGACGAGACATGGCTAAACGCCAATCACACGGTTTCCCGTTCTTGGACGGATGATACACAAGCGTCAACGTCGAAAGTACCAATGGGTAAGTGGGCACGCAGGTTCTGCAAAATACGGCTTTGTGGAGAACGCGTTACTGGCATTTCAATCAAAAACCACAAATGACTACCACGAGGAAATTAATGCCACTACATTTAAAGAGTGGTTCCAGAACGTGCTTATGCCCAGCCTACCAGAGCCTTCTGTAATATTCATGGATAATGCCTCCTATCACTCGGTTCAAATACAGAAACCACCTACCCAAGCTAATAAAAGAGAAGAAATGGTGGCTTGGTTACAAGCAAAAGGCATTGACGCAAATATGCAGATGCTAAAACCAGAGCTAATTAAATTAGTTAAAGAAAATAAAGCGGCAAATGTGCAATACGAAATCGATGAACTGGCTCTGGAGTACGGTCATCGCGTTCTAAGAATTCCACCTTGTCATTGCCAATATAACTCGATTGAAGTAATCTGGGCTCAAATAAAAGGTTACGCCGCCCGCCACAATACTTCCCCGCCATTCAGCACGAAAAAGATGATGACTCCATTAAAAGAAGCCTGCGGGGAAGTCACAAGAGATGACTGGGCAAAGGTTGTTGAGAAGACTAAAAACCTGATTGTGGAACATTTTGACCGAGATATCAGGATTGATTCTGTTATTGATAATAATATAATTATACATGTAGGCGAAGATGATGATGAAGACACCACCTCCTCAAGCGAATCGGAGTCTGATTAATATTCTGTACGCACATTCAATTCAATGTACTTTATTGCATAGAAATACAGATTGTAACTTTGTAACAAAGAATAAATAAAATAATTTTATTATATTAATATTACCTTTTTTTGGTTTCCACTTAAATTACTAAAATATAAATTTTAAATGATTCCGCCAATTTAAAACGAAAATAATCTTAAAAATAACGCGGCGGTTCATTTTGGAGGAACGGTAACGAACTCAGTGTTATCATAGTATAACTTTATACTATGGTGTTATGTTGTGCCCATCACTAGTCGTGACTAACTGATAGGTGTCAGGAACGCATTCTCTGAACGGCCGAACTATAGTTTAATAACGCGAGAGCAAGTGACGTACAGTTGACCGAATGAAGCCCCGTATAAAAATCGTTGTGTATTAAAACTTTAATGACTTTATATTAAATTAAGATATCGCAATATTTTTTTAGATAAGGGCCAAGTAAGTGTCTAAGAAATGAATGATAGATGAAGATGAATGATAGAGGAATAGATGCATTATGTGTAAATGAGACGAAACGAAAGGGAAGAGATGTCACTGCACATGGCATGTATACCGCTTACTGGTCTGGTGCAGACGAGATCAAGCGGGCATGCCAGGGAGTCGGTGTCATCCTTTCAGAAAAAATGGGTCAATGTGTGAAAGAGTATGAATGTGTAAGCCCAAGGCTGCTGTGGATACGAATGAAAGTGGGCTTAAAGAAGTTGTTTGTGCTACGGGTATATATGTCTAAGCCCACTTATATTCGAGAGCAGTTTTGGGACATGGTAAGGCTGGTGTTGATGAAATGTAAGGAAAATGAAAATGTTATTATGTTAGGAGATTTTAATGGAAGGGTTGGGATGAGGAGGTCTGGTTATGAAAGGATATTAGGAAAGCTTGGCTATGAAAGTATAAATGAGAATGGCGAAGACCTCCTCACCGTATGAGTGGAAAAGAATATTTTTGTGAGGAACACTTTCTTTCGCCATAAGAGGATACACATGTATACATGGGAAAGAGAGGTTGATAGAAGTATGATAGATTTCATAATTGTGGATGACAGAATGAGGAGCGCATTTGTAGATATAAGGGTTTACCGGGGGTCCAACGTAGGGATGGATCATTACTTGGTCTTATGCCGAATTAATGGTCTATTCAGGCGTTGGCGGCATCGGACATCTGTGTCCACCACTGCGTTAGAGCATATAAAAATAGAGAAGTTACTAAATGAAGGTGTGAAAGAGAAGTATAAATGTAGACTGAGGAAAAATATAAGTGGTTGGAATGAATTATGTATGAATGATTTACACTTGAAGGCTGTATGGAATAATGTTAAGAAAGTTTTGGTGGATGCAGCCACCGAAATATGTGGTGTAAGTAAGAGAACGAATGAAAGGAAAAGTAATACGTTGTGGTGGGATGATGAGGTACGGATGGAAGTTAAAGCAAAGAAGAGAGCATGGCTAGATTTACTAACAACCAAAGCTGGTAATTCTAGCGGTATGAATGATGAAATTGAAAGAAAAAAGGTAGACTTTAGACGTATAAATAAGAGAGTAAAAGAAGTTTTTGAAAGGAAAAAGCAAGAAAGTATAGATAAGAATGATAGAAGGATATCTGATAACTTCCAGGCAAATATAAAAATGTTCTGGAAACAGCCTAGAATGAATGCTATACGAGACGAGAATGCAGCCAGCATGCTGAATGATGGAGTTTCGAATTTAAAAAGATGGAATGAATACTTTTAAATCGTATTTAAGAGTGAAGAGTCGTCTGAATTAAGTGAAATAGAAATTCCGAAAGAAGTGAAGAGAGATAGGGAGATAAGTATAGATGAAATATTGAAAGCAATGAAAAACATGAAAGCAGGTAAGGCAGCCGGATATGATAGAGTATCACTCGAAATACTAAGGGCTGGAGGGGGTGTGATTGGAGGCCTGCTATACACCTTGTTTAATTTACGTTGGGAACTGAAGCGGGTACCGAAAGACTGGTGCAAAGCCGTTATAGTCCCAAAATATAAGGGAAAGGGGTCACAGCAGGACTGTGAAAACTACCGTGGTATCAGCTTGCTTAGCATTGTGGATAAACCGTATGCTAAGATGTTAATTGAAAGAGTTATGGAAGAAACTGATGAAAAAATGTGCAAGCTGGATTTAGAAAGAGGACGGGATGTACAGGTCAAGTCATTTCCATGTCCATGATTGCGGAGAAGTTTTGGCCAAAACCAGAAAGTTTTTTGTGCCTTTATGGACTTTGAAAAGACGTATGACAGAGTGGACAGAAATGTGTTATGGCAAACACTGAATTTATTTGTGTTGAGCGCAGGTCTGATACAGGCTTTAAGGTCTCTTTATAGGGAATCTAGCGCTTGTGTCAGGATCAACGGGGTCTACTCGGACTGGTTTGGCATTCATAAAGGTGTCAGACAGGGCTGTGTAGCTTACCCGTGGCTGTTTAACCTATTTATAGACAGTCGCTTGCAAACTTTGAAAGTTGAAGAATGTGGGTTGAGACTGGGTGAGTTAACCGTCAAATGCCTTTTGTACGCCGATGATCAAGTCATATTTGCATCGTCGGCGTCCGAGTTCCAAATTATGGTTACATTTTTTTAAAATTTATACATAATAAAAATATTATGTATACAAAGATCAAAAATATTATGCGTCACGAGGTACGCAGAGAGGCCCACCACCTCTCAAAGTCCTGGCGAATAATCCGGTCCGACCACAGACATATAATCTAAATTATATGTCTGTGGGTCGGACCCATCTATAATTATCATATACTAATATAAGTATGCAATCATTCCACATTTTTGATTGAAGTGTTCATAGATTTATTTTTATTAAAATCGAAATTCTTTTTTTTTATAAATTATCAAAACTGTTTGATTCATTGATGATTCTTGCGCAGTATTGCTATACATTCTTTTTCAATTACTTTATAACTATTCGCGACGGCCTAATGACTTTAAGCAAAAAGTGATTAAAGAATATTAATTTGTATAAAAAGTGAAAATATGGACAAAATCAATTAAATAGTGTGTTAATATAGTTTTACCATGTATTTACAACTCTTAATATGTTTGTATAGAAGGTCGTTTTGATAATAGTTAGTATAAACAACTTTATTTTGTTTAAGAAAAATCGACCAATCACAGCGCGCCGTGTCGTAGAACTTTCTGGAAATTTAAATTAACTACGCAATAGTTTGTACCAAAAAATAATGAGAATATTTTTATTTTTATGTTCTAAAAGAGTTGTAAATATGACATTTAGTTAGCATATGGTATGTAAAATATGATAGTAAAGAAATAATTTGTACAAGTAAACACATTCAATAATTATAGGAAAATTAAAGAATTAGTATGCCCTTTTATTGTAAAAGTTTGGGACATTTCGTTTAATAACTTTTTTGAATGTAAATATATAGAATATCCTTTATCATATACCGATAAAGGACCAAAATGCCGATTTAATGATGTTTAGCATATTAGTGTAAGATTTAACCTTATATAGAAAATAGTGCAATTTATGCTAATTACATAATGAAAATGTTTAAAAATAGAGGCAAAACGGGAAATGGCAAGCGGCTCACTATAGAGTATAGCCGAAGTCTACCTTAGGAGGGCGAAACCCAGTAACGTTGTAGTATGAAGAACTACCAGTGGCATCTAGCAGTAGAAGGAAGAACTACCAGTGCCCAGCAGTAGTATCCGGTAGTAGTTGCAGTGACTAGCAGAAATATATAGTGAATAGTGAAAGTGTTAGCTAGCCGAAAAAAGTGGCAACTGAAAATTCGGTGTTGCATATAGTAAAAAAGTGTTAGCTAGCGGAAAAAAGTCGCAACTGAAAATTCGGTGTGACATATAGTGAAAAAGTGTTAGCTAGCTGAAAAAAGTGGTAACTGAAAATTCGCAGTTACATATAGTGAAAAGTGTTAGCTAGACGGAAAAAAGTGATAACTGATATTCGCAGTTACACAAGTGTTAAATTCAACTAGTTTTAGTTGATTAATAGCTGCGAGTCAATAGTGTCAGAAAAACCAGCTACTCCGGACAGATATTTTATACTACCGCTCATTTAAATTAAATATTTTAAAATATATAGTGAACAACCGTAGTTGACCAACCGTTTTAAATAATCGTGATGAATAAATAATAGTTGTAAAATTTCGCGACAAATTAATTAGTCGAACCGCTGGCCACTCTCTTGCTATTTTAATTTACAAATCGTGCATTTTAATTTTGAACCTCAGTCCACAGTTTACCCGCAGCAACCGCAGAGACGGCAGTGAAAGTATCCAACAGAACCTACAGGTGTAGAACGTGAGTGACTCGCGGATTATCTTCGACAACATTTACTCCGGAGAGCTACGCCCGTCCGGCACATTTTATGGTCCTTCGAGCCGGATTCATCCGTCTACACTTCAAGCCGGACCACATTCGCTGGTCATTCGAACGGGTTTCATCAATCCGTTTGTATTTCGGAACCGGGTACATAGTCACTACCGTATTAAAGTTGCTGAATTTTCAGAATCAAGATGCCGATCACTCGTTTGCAAGGAAGGGGAGCCATGGCGTGGACTGTCGGTCTGGATGGAGGGCCGTCGGACAATACCGACGCCGTCCGCCACCAGATGCCACCACGCTCACCATCCACAAGAGAAGGCGCTGAGGCGCCAGCTTGCCCCCGCGATGTGGGGTACTCCTGCCTGTGCCGGCCGCTACAACCGGTACACCGAAGCAGAGTGAACCAATAGAAGGCAACGATGACATTCGCTGTGCATCACCGCCAACAGCCCGGGTATACTCCCGCGCCGAAGAGCCACCGAGGGGCCACGCCGACAGAAGTACAAGGTCAAAGAAGACCATTCGGCCCAATAAAAAAGTTTTGAAGGCTCGTGAGGAAGTGTTGAGAATCAAATTGGAACTCGCACAGATCTCATTACAGATGACTGAAGAAGAAGATGAATCGGACGACTATGATGAAGATGGTCACTCCAAAAGTGAGTACGTCCGATCTTGGCTCGAAAATTCCGTAGCCAAGCAAAAGCCAACTCAAGGCGCAACCACCGGTGGGGAGGCCCCACTTAATAAAAACATCACAAAGCCACCCCCGGAGGTTGTCGACCTCAGTGAGCCGCCGAAGAAGCTCACAAACAAGGATTCCAAGGTTGATGAAGACAGGGAGCTCCTACCTGTTGTATCAGAGCTCGCCTACCAGGATCCCTATCCAGAAAATATACCCAAGAGTCCCATACCACAGAAGAATAGCCAGGACTCCAAGGTTGATGAAGACAGGGGGCTCCTACCAGTTGTGTCAGAGCTCACCTACCAGGATCCCTATCCGGAAGATGTAACCAAGAATCCCATACCAAAAAGGCCTAACCAGGCACCTGTCAGCAATGAAGACAGGGTACTCCGACCATTCATATCGGAGCTCACATCCGCTATAGCCGCACTCGCTGACAAACCAAAACCAGAGAGTGCATCGTCGCATACTTTCGCAGCGTCAAAAGCTATAATGACACTGCCGAGCTTTAGCGGAGCACATACCGAATGGCTTTCGTTCCGTGCCATTTACGAAACAACCCGAGGCTACTTCAATGACATAGAAAATACTGCAAGACTACGAAGGAGTCTACAAGGAAGAGCCTTGGAAACAGTCAGTTCAGAACTCATCGCGCATGCTAAGCCAGATGAGATTATGCGAGAACTGGAGCTACAATTTGGGCGTCCAGATTCAATCGCGCAAGCCGAAACCGAGAAGTTACGAGGATTGCCACGCTATACAGAAGCACCCAGAGACATCTGTACATTCGCGAGCAAAGTGAGGGGAAGCGTCGTCACTCTTCGAGCACTCAAACGAGACCATTACCTCGTCAACGCAGAGCTGCTACGACACCTCACAGACAAACTGCCAAACTCTATACGTGCGCAGTGGTATAGAATTTATACTGAGAAATACGACTCTAGACCAGACCTCGGTTCCTTCAGCGAGTTTATAACCGAACAAGCTCGCTTCTGCAGTGCATTTGCGCCTCCTGAAATTATAAACGGAGCGCAAAACAGTCGTCCAGTACATAGGACGCACACGGCTACCACTAAGCCGCCTCCGAAATGCAGTGTGTGCGAAAAAGAAGGTCATTACGGATCCGACTGCAATAAATTTAAAGAAGCAGATATTGACAAAAGATGGCAACTCGCCAAACAAAGGAATTTATGTTTCCGGTGTCTACGTTATAGAAGTCAGACACACAGATGTAAAACCACGAAGTGTGGAATAAAAGGACGCACCGCGACACACAATCGACTTCTTCACTATAATAAAAAGGAGAAGACAGAGGTCACACTAAAAGAACCTCAAGAAACAGTAGCAAATTCATTCGCTGTGTCAAAGCATCAAGCTTACCTCAAAATAATTCCAGTTCGAGTAATTGGACCGGCGGGAGCGATAAACACACACGCTCTGCTGGATAACGGGTCAACAGTCTCATTGATGGATGAAGAGATTGCCAAACAAATCGGAGCTACAGGGCGGACGTACCCATTTAAGATCACCGCTATCGGGAACACTACCCTCGATTCGCCGGACTCCCGAAGAATCAAAGTGTCGCTGAAGAGTCTCCACAGCAAAAAGGTGCCATTCAGAGCACGCACGGTCGCCAGCCTAAACTTGGGGCCACAGACTGTGTGTGCAGCAGATATAGAAAAATGTAAGCATTTAAAAGACTTAAAGGAGCAATTAATATATGACTCCGGCAACCCAAGGATCCTAATAGGACAAGACAATTGGAGACTTTTGATAGCCACGTAAGTCCGCAGAGGTCCACCGCACCAGCCAATCGCCTCGCTCACAGAACTAGGATGGGTGCTACACGGGGCACACACTAAAGCCCCGCATCAGCGCGTCCACACGGCCAATGAGCTACACACGAGCGTGGAGAACATAGATGACCAACTCCGCGAATACTTCGCGCTGGAATCTCTTATAATCAATCCGAGAAGACCAGATTCCGATCCAGAGAAGAAAGCTGAAGAAATACTAAATAGCAGCACCCGTCAGTTGGAAGACGGGCACATAGAAACAGCGCTTCTCTGGAGAAAGAAAGATGTCGAAATGCCTGGTAATTATGAAACGGCAATAAAAAGGCTCGTTTCCATCGAGAAAAAATTAGATCGAAACGAAGATCTAAAGCAAAAGTATAGTGAACACATGAATTCCCTAATACAAAAGGGATACGCCGAAATAGCACCAAAAAATAGTACACCAGGAAAGACATGGTACCTACCCCATTTCGATGTCCATAACCCAATGAAACCAGAAAAGTTTCGCATAGTACACGATGCCGCAGCCAAAACAAAAGGGGTGGCATTGAACGACTTCCTGCTCACGGGTCCAGACCTACTACAATCATTACCAGGGGTCATGATGCGCTTTCGCCGCCACAATGTTGCTGTCTCAGCGGACATAGCCGAAATGTTCATGCAAATTAAAGTGAGACCCAAAGACAGAGATGCCTTGAGATATCTCTGGAGAGGAGATCGACGCGATGAGGCTCCACAAGAATATAGAATGACGTCGATCATTTTCGGTGCAGCTAGTTTACCCTGCACAGCCATATTCGCAAAGAACTGGAACGCCAAAAGGCACATAGAAAAATATCCAGAAGCCGTAGAAGCTATCATCCAAAACCACAATATGGATGATTATCTAGACAGTTTCCAGTCCCTGGAAGATGCGATGCGAATATCGAAGGAAGTACGCGATATACACAAAAACGCGCACTTCACATTAAGGAAATGGGTTTCCAATGCACCAGAAATTGTAAAAGAGTTAGAACCTGACAACGAAACAACTGAGTCAGTCAACCTGGGCAACAAGGGAACCGAAGAAAAAATACTCGGATTAATCTGGAAACCGGGTACCGATCAGCTGAGCTTCAACCTAAAGCTCGCTCGACTTCCAATCAATTTGCTGCACAAGAAACCAACAAAGAGGGAAGCGTTGAAAATAGTAATGTCGCTGTATGACCCGCTCGGCCTCGCCTCCCCAGTTACGGTACGAGCAAAGCAAATACTGCAGGAAGCATGGAGACGAGGAACAGACTGGGACCAGGAGTTGGACGAAGACCTAAGTAACCATTGGTCCACATGGATCCAACACCTGGAACGACTCAAAACAGTAAGCATACCAAGATGCTACCCGGGATTCAGCGACGCACGCTCCCTCCAAGTACACGGATTTACCGATGTCAGTGAGAGCGCTTACGCAACGGCAGTCTACTGGAGAACAATGACACCCGATGGGCAAGTACACGTGAGCCTCGTCATGGCCAAGGCGAAGGTAGCTCCACTCAAGGTAACATCCATACCTCGCCTCGAGTTACAAGCCGCCGTGATGGGAAGTCGCGTAGCTGCTGCTGTCATTCAGGAACATCGCGTAAAGCCCGAAGCTGTCACTTATTGGACTGACAGCAAAACTGTCCCCACCTGGATAAAGAAAGGGTCCAGGAGCTACAAACCTTTTGTGGCACATCGAATAGCAGCAATAGAGGACCATAGTAAAGTGGACAACTGGCGCTGGGTACCTACACAATTAAACATAGCTGACACCGCTACGAGGGACGTACCACCTAACTTCGACTCCAACTATGAGTGGTACAACGGCCCATCGTTTCTCTATAAAGAACCGTCAGCATGGCCGACCGAAAGACCCACGTCATCCGAACCTACTGGTGAAGAAAGATCCCTCACCATTACAGAAAGGTATAGAGCTCTGCTATACAGAGAAGCCATTCCCGATCCGACAAAATTTTCAAAATGGGAACGCTTAGTGCGAGCTGCGGCCAGAGTGCTTCAATTTATAACACTCTGCCGCAAAACAACAGACAGGACCTTTTACAAAAGGACCAAAAGAAATAAAGAAGAAGATCCCGACTGGAGGAAATCGAAATGTAATCCGCGACGTCTCGCGCAGCCTCCCAGTCAGGTGACAAATAAAGATGTAAATAAATACATCACACTCGAGGCCGAATACATAAGAGAGGCCGAAAAGCTCCTGATACATGTCATCCAAGAAGACTCCTTCACACAAGAGATAGCCGATCTCCGTAACAATAAAAAGGTCACCCATGATAGCCGCCTACGACCGCTTCAAATACAACTGAAAGACGGGATCATCGCGCTACGAAGTCGCATAGCCGCCGTAAAAGGAGTCTCGGAAGATATGAAAGGGCCAGCTATATTGGATGGTGATCATCACATCACCCAATTGTATATCGATTGGACACATCGTAGCCTGCATCATTGCGGAACCGAACCTACCATCAACGAGGTTCAACAGCACTACTGGGTAATCCGACTAAGACCCACCACGAAAAGAATAGTGAGCCAATGCGTACAGTGCCGCATTAGAAAGGCACAACCATCCGTGCCAGCCACCGGTGATCATCCCAGCACACGTCACGCTCATCACCAGAGACCGTTCACGTTCACCGGTCTGAATTATTTTGGGCCACTCTCCGTAACAGTGGGACGTCAACATCAGAAGAGATACGTGGCTCTCTTCACCTGCCTCACATCCAGAGCTGTCCACTTGGAAATTGTGGCAAATCTCAGCGCAGACTCCGCCATACTGGCATTAAGAAGATTTGCAGCGCGCCGAGGGTGTCCCACCGAGATTTATTCCGACAACGGCACCAATATGCACGGCACAGACAAGGAACTTCGAGAGGCTTTCCGAGAAGAAGCTAGCCGACGAGGCATAGTGTGGCGTTTTATAACCCCCTCCGCGCCATTCATGGGAGGGGTGTGGGAACGTCTGGTTCAATGCGTGAAGACGGCACTATACACCGTCCTTCATGAGAGACATCCTCACGAAGAGGTCTTAACCACGCTGCTCTGCGAGGTGGAGTACACAGTAAATAGCAGACCATTGACTCACATCTCAGTAGACAGCAACGACAACGAGTCCATCACTCCAAATCACTTCCTATTGGGAGGATCTGCGAGACTGCCGACACCTGGAGTATTTGATGAAAAAGATGCAAATAGCAAAAAACACTGGCGACGCTCCCAGATACTCGCTGACATGTTCTGGCAGCGTTGGGTCAGAGAATATCTGCCGGAACTTCAAAACCGGCGGGAGGCCCATGGTCGAGGCCCCGATCTCCAGGTGGGCGATCCAGTCCTCATAGCTGACAGCCAGTTACCGCGTAACACCTGGCCACGAGGAAGGATTGAAAACATCTACCCCGGTGCGGACGGACAGATCCGCACTGTGGAGGTACGCACCGCAAACGGACTAATCAAGAGGCCAACCAGGAAACTCGTGCCGCTGCCGAAGTAGAAGCCACGTCGCTCACCGGAATTTATGCAGCGCCGCTGCGACGAGTCTTCGCGACGCTGCACGGCGGGAGAGATGTTCGCGACGGCCTAATGACTTTAAGCAAAAAGTGATTAAAGAATATTAATTTGTATAAAAAGTGAAAATATGGACAAAATCAATTAAATAGTGTGTTAATATAGTTTTACCATGTATTTACAACTCTTAATATGTTTGTATAGAAGGTCGTTTTGATAATAGTTAGTATAAACAACTTTATTTTGTTTAAGAAAAATCGACCAATCACAGCGCGCCGTGTCGTAGAACTTTCTGGAAATGGTGGCAAGAAGCCAGTACGTAGTTTTTGTACGTGGTAGAGCCATGCTGCAGCTATATTAGTAGTATAGTTGTAGCACGAATGGGTCGGCTCGACCGGGGAAGAACCACGCTCTCACAGAATACCAGCGTCAAATAGCAGCTTAGCACTGCTGTGTTTCATATGGTGAGTGTAGAGGACCGGAGACCCTTTTTACTGGAAAAGAGGCATTCCATCTTAGTCCTCACGGGTGACAACGCATCTGCATTTTGATTCGCAAACGAGGATAAATGTAGATGTCTATGGGCCACAGCAACCACTTACCATCAGGTGGACTGTGTGCTCGTTTGTACCCTATCCTATAAAAAAAAGTCTACGAGACTGCATGGAGCCCACGGAATACTAAGAGGATACTAATGCAGCCGTATCCAGAGATCCAACATCAGCGAGTCCTAGCGGTCGACCAACACACGCAGGATGGTGTTCAGGGTTAAGGCTGTCGCGTACGCACCGTAATTGATATGTGCAGCACTTGCGCGTGATAGTAGCGATTCCGTACAAGTGAACATCCGCGAACATGGCGAAGGCGCTACAGTAGCATTGCACGTAGACACAACTAACATTTAAGATATTTTCTATTAAGCATTTTTTTGTTTCCTGTTGAATGCTTAGAAGGTATTTCACATTTAAGTGCCTTTATTTTATTTTCCGTAATGATTTCAAATAATTATTTAGTGTTTAACGTACGTACTAACGACAAATTTGGATATATAAAGGGTTTATTTTATGTTGGTGGTTTTACAATAACTATAATTATAGCGATGTTAGTCTGCGGTAAATATCGTGGAAAAACTACTCATACGAAAATAAATTTATTAACAATGCGTCTACATAGTGGTGAAGCCGAGTATTAATGTGAATGCAGTTATTTTAGAAAAAAAATTAATAACAACGATACACGTTTGCATTCAGCATTCTAAAGGTTCGGTTCTTTTTTGGACTAAAGTTAAAAGTAACAACTCAAAAGTTAACTAAAAGTTACTCAAAAGTGTTAATTTATTTAAATAGTTTGAGAGTATTTTCTAACAGGACTATTGAAGGGTTATTTTGCAATATATGGCCAAATTTGCAGGGAAGGTCCAGAATAAGTAATATAGGCGAATGGCGAAGAAAAATTAATTTAAAAAAGTCTCAAGCATTCTGTCCTTTTTATTTTTTAAATTCTGAATGCGTAGTAATGCATTATTTTAACTGCTTGTCATTCATAAATATCTAACGCCTACTATTTTACTACGCACGCTCACATTCGTAAGGGTCTCTATGCAAAAATGTTTTGAATTGAATCGCACACGGAGGAGCGCGCGTACGCGTAGATGTTGCACATAAATCACATTCTTTTTGGAATAATTTCAAATAAAAGTAGAAGCCTTATATTTACTCGTATTTTCAAAAACTGTAATAACGGTATACTTATCATTATTTATATATTTTAATTAAATATAAAATTTGTATACTCTTTGAAAATTAGCCCTGTATAGTTCATTTATACACCAGCAACATACACTTTATGATGAATACAATTTTATTTTGCTTAAATTTGACGTGTTAACTATTAAACTGTGAATTTTTGACCAAGCTACAAAAACGGTTTCAATTAATTTGCTTACATTTCAACTATAGACAAACTCATCAATATCTGTATCGACCAATTTATTTTAAGTTTTTATCAGTATTGAAGCTAGGTTACGTATCGATAAAGGAAAGTTGCGTATGTCCTTATCTTATCTCATCGTTCATACCTGGCCATTTGGTATAGGATATAATTCAAAAAATTAAAATGTTTGGTGCAGTTTCTAAGATTTCTAACCAATTAGGAAGAAATGTAATGAAAAACTTCATAAGAAACGGATCGCATGGTGGTGTACCAGGAGAGGTAAGCACATAATATTTAATTACGTAACTGCAACCTATATTTTATAGTATACTATTTACGCAAGACTTTTATATTATGTATTTTGCAAAGTGCTTGAATACACCATACGCATTACATTACATAATACCAACATTTTATTAATTTTTAAGAAATTTTCTTAAGGGCAATGATTTTATGGCCCTTCAAATTATTAGTTAGTTAGTTAGTTAGTATTCATGCTTAATAAAACCTTAACGTCAAATAACTGATTTTCCATTGTCATCACTTATCTTACGAAGCATGGCACAGTTATGAGCTAGCATTATGCTGTTTTTGGGGTAAAATATTGAACTATTATTCTAGGTATTTAACACTTTTTTGGTCAAGTTATCAATGACGGTATGCTCCTGGTCAAGTTGTAACAACAGCGATAACTTCTCAATAACCAGAAGCTTAGCTTTGTAGGAAATATTATAGTGCCACAAATGTGCCTACATCCAAACTTCCTAAAAACACTTGTCTTAATCAACCGTGCCCTTGATGTACAATTAAGCGAAATACAATAATATCGAAAGCAGGTAAACAGGTACACGAGGATATTCACAACACAACCATACGTGTGCATGTAGTGTAGTACCAGATATTTTTAACGTTGTATAACTGTAAATAGATAACTAACAGCAACATAATTTTAAGTCAAGCTGTTAAAACATATAGCACCAAACGTCTTGCACCTTTTACCCTGCTCCCCATCGCCGCACCGGTCTGAGTAGACCGCCACCTATCGGAAGCCATGAGATGTTTCAATCAATTCCTAGTCTTCAATTTTTCGAAACTCATGGGAAGAAGTGGTGTGATGGATCTCTTACGCCACCGCCACCAAACCACACTCTACTCATTTGTTTTGCACAAGCAAGTGTCATGTAGGAAAGTGTCAATAAGAGGCGTTCTTGTTGTTACTAGAACTTTTTTTGTAGGATAGAGGTTACAAACGAGCACACACGCCACCTGATGGTAAGTGTTTGCTGTGACCCATATACATCTACATCTATCTTCGATTACGAATCGAAATGTTACCCGTGAGCACTAAACTAGTAGTTTCCAGTAAAAAGGGTATCTGGTTCTCTATATTCACCACACGAAACACAGCAGCGATAAGCTGCTAATTTACGCTGGTATTCTGAAAGAGCGTGATACTTCCCCGGTCGAGTTGACCCATTCGTGCTACAACTATACTACTAATACAAATAGCCGCGTCATGACTCTGCCACATAAACTTTAATTAGGTTTCTCTTATTCTAAACAACACTATATCACACCTCCCACTGACAAAAAGTAAATATTGAATAATTGAGTAAATATTTAATGCTGAATTTGAAAAGAGAAAGAATTTGGTGGTAATACTCTCGCATCTATCGAGTTCAAATGTATCTATTATAGCTCTAACATATTTCTCTGATCTGACCCTTGTGATTCTTATCTGTTAACTACTAAAAAACAAAGAAAAATAAAGAGGCAAGAGTTTTGAAAGCAAAGCAGAAGCACTGACTGATTATAATATCTATATTTCTAAGTTATATAAAGAAGAATTGTCACACAAATAAAACTGGTTTTTACGCATTTTATCGCGTTTATTAACTTATTTTATATTCCCGACGTTTCGAGTATTTTACATCACCCATGGTTAACCGGGGACTGAGGTATTTTCCGAACCAGTGGTAAATAAAAAATGACTTTCAATAAGAATTATGTAATAATCAATATAGAATAAAAAAATATTCTATTCTATTCTATTCTAGGTGTTCGACGTCCCCATGTCATAGTTAACCACGGCTAGCTCCAGATTATTTTTTTTGTTCCGGTCTATGCAGTATGAACTTACAGTATCTTGAAGTCTTGCAAACACTTGTTGGGCAAACAGATGGTAGCACCCAGCCATCTTGGGTGCTACCATTTGCTTGGGGTCCTATAGTTAATAAAATTCAATCCCAACCCAAGCATACAACTGCAAGACTTCAAGATACTGTAAGTTCATACTGCGTAGATCGGAACAAAAAAAATTATTAATTTTTAATCTGGAGGTAGCCGTGGTTAACTATGAAATTGGGACGTCAAACACCTCAGTCCCCCCGGGACCATAAGTGCTATAAAGTACTCGAGACGTCGGGAATATAAAATAAGTTAATATACGCGATAAAATCCGTAAAACTAGTTTTATTTAAATGTGTCAAAATAGGGTGTTAAAGTAAAACATCATCGGTAGATTTAATACACGAAAATGTTTTCAATAATGTTATATTAATTTTTACAAAAAATAAAATAAAAATGAAAAGTAATCCCATTCTTAAATATGGTCTTCGAAGAAGCATGAAAAGTGAAAACCAATCATTAATAATTTGATTTTGAAGTTTATTATTAAATTACTTTAGCACCTATGTACATATTGTTATTTAATATTCCCCTAAAAGAAAACAATGGAATAACTTTGAAATAAATCATTCGTCATGTTCCAACCGTCAGAAATTGTCATTTTTATTCCCTGCATACATTTTTGTTTTATAATGGCGGCGTAACAGAAACACAGAATCTGTGTCTGTGTACCATTTCTAATTTGCCAGACGTAATAAGATACACCCAAACTGAACAGAAACTATTATCCCATTCCATAACGCGGTTGTCGTAAGAGACGACTTTTATAAATCGAAAAGAACTTTTAGAAAAACTATATGGTCTTAGATAAATATCTGTGTCTGTGTACCATTTCTAATTTGCCAGACGTAATAAGATACACCCAAACTGAACAGAAACTATTATCCCATTCCATAACGCGGTTGTCGTAAGAGACGACTTTTATAAAGCGAAAAGAACTTTTAGAAAAACTATATGGTCTTAGATAAATATCTGTGTCTGTGTACCATTTCTAATTTGCCAGACGTAATAAGGTACACCCAAACTGAACAGAAACTATTATCCCATTCCATAACGCGGTTGTCGTAAGAGACGACTTTTATAAATCGAAAAGAACTTTTAGAAAAACTATATGGTCTTAGATAAATATCTGTGTCTGTGTACCATTTCTAATTTGCCAGACGTAATAAGATACACCCAAACTGAACAGAAACTATTATCCCATTCCATAACGCGGTTGTCGTAAGAGACGACTTTTATAATGCGAAAAGAACTTTTAGAAAAACTATATGGTCTTAGATAAATATCTGTGTCTGTGTACCATTTCTAATTTGCCAGACGTAATAAGATACACCCAAACTGAACAGAAACTATTATCCCATTCCATAACGCGGTTGTCGTAAGAGACGACTTTTATAATGCGAAAAGAACTTTTAGAAAAACTATATGGTCTTAGATAAATATCTGTGTCTGTGTACCATTTCTAATTTGCCAGACGTAATAAGATACACCCAAACTGGCGATGTAGAGCCACATCAAAAGTAGGAAAACTAGCAGTTAAATATTTTAAATATAAGTAAGCTTTTACAAAGTACCTACATAAGCTGACTATTTAAATCACAATTTACATTTTCAGAATTTGCCATTTAACATCCACAACAAAACTCGCTTTACCATAAGTATGTTTTTGTACGGGGCTACTGGTTTCGGGGCACCGTTTCTCATTGTGCTGCATCAGCTTCGTAAGAAGTGATTCGGTAAGTACATAGATGACACATTTTAATATTACAATTTATGCTAGCAATACATGATCGTCCAACTTTCCAACTATTCAATAAAAATATTTAATGAGTAGAAGCGCAAAAAACAAATTCTGTAAATACTCATAGTCTAATTTATGTATTCCTTTTAATTATTTTTTTCTTTTTCCTGATTATGAGCCGTTAAAGTCCACTGCTGGACATGGGTGTCTCCTGTTATAGGGATGATTTCCCTAATTGTCACATTTGACAGGTGAATTGACGATACTAGATTCTCTTGATCGATAGATCTTGTACCTTTCGCTAATTAAATTTAGAATAAAAAGTAGTGTTTCTAGGGTTATGGAGCATTTAGTCCGAAGTATTATACCAGCGCAATGGATTTCACATGTTCTCAAAATATTTTAACCCTCAGAAATTTCCGCCGAGCGAGTGGTAAATGAGCAACAGCTATCACAGCTCCACTGTCTAGCACCGTTAAAGGAACTTTGTACACTGATGTAGTGATAATATATCTTCAATTTCGGATATCTTTTTGGAAGTAAAACTTCTTTAGAATTGTTGAAACGACTCGATGGAACGAAAAAGCGGAAAGAGACAAACATATACATCCATAAGATTTACCCTATAGAGATAGAATACAGTATACAATGTTTCTTATTATCTAGAATATTAAATTTATAATGTAAACTTGGTAACAATATTATTATAAATAAACCCTACAGTTATCGTACTCCTGATACTCTGCATTCGTCTCATTATCCCTAAGTTCTGAAGTTTTGTGAAGATTTTCCTTCTACCATGTGTGCACCTATGTCTATGGTGTGAACTGCACACGTTTTTTTTTTAAATTCTACACGGAGGTCTGGTCTGGTGGTTCTGAAAAATTCGCACAGGTTGAGGATGAACTTCCCAATAAATTTTAATAAAATTTTAATTTATGAGGTGAATTGACTTTGAGCTTTGGACTTGGACGATTGGACTATCGTATAATGGCAGCATTAAATCATTCTTTATAATTTATTTTTATCCCTTTCATTGATTATCTCCACTGATAGAATTATATTGTGGGGTATTTTATCTTCTATAAACATTCTATCGGTAATTACATTTCAGTATAATAACATTGCAGGTACTTACTTTGAAGCTTTGATCTATAGTGGGTGCAAATCAAAGGCTTCAAGTGGATCGTCAGAAATGGAATAAATATAGTGCATAAGCTACAATATAATTTTAACTAAACGTTAAAAACTGAATAAATAGTATAAAATTATGATTTGTTTTATTATACCTATTCAGGTTTTTAATATTGTAATTTCACCAAAAATACATAATGAATGCGTTCATGTTATTGAAAACTACTAATCGTAACCATATTTTTGTGAACACAGTAGTAACTTTCATTAAAAAAGTTACCACAAGATTAGAACCTCCGAAAATCGAAATTTTTATAGTTCGAAGCAAAGAATACATTGGAATACATCCTAGTTCAGAGAATTATAGAACAGATAATTAAAGTCTAATAATGATGACTCCACTGGCTCGCATGTCCCATAAGTTGGGCAGAAATGTTATCACTAACTTTGTTAGAAATCATTCCCATGGTGGAGTACCTGGCGAGGTAAGTTCTAATTTTAAAATTGTAGTTATTACATAATCGTCATAACTTTGTCGTATGAACATACAATATTGTAATACACTCAGGATTAACCATACTACATTTTGGTCATGCTTCTTTCTTTTTTATATATCTCGCATAATTATTACATTAACTAGATTTTAAATTTAATTTATCAATTTGGTTATATTTTTGCCAATAATTATTGTTGTATTGTTATAAACTATTTAGAAAAAGATGGAAATTATCAACTCTACTATATTTTTTAATAGATGTTACACTATATCTCCTAGGTTATATAACTGATATGACTGATTTTTTTTAAGTAAAATCTTTCACAGTAGTTAAGCATGGATTTTTCTATACAAGAATAAGGGTGATAATAGATCACACAATCTACCTAAAGTTTAGTAAATGCTGCGGCCCCTTGACAGCTACATTTATCCTTGATTCAGTTTCAAAATTTAAAATCAATTTTCACACCTGAAGATAAAGATAGATGCCTCTACACCCAATACCTCACATGGTATTTGGTTCTTTGCACTCACCATACGAGCCACAGCAGTATTAAGCTTCTATTTGATGCTGGTATTTCATGAGTGTTATCTTTTCCCAGTTGCGCCAACCTGTTTGTGCTGCAAACATTGTGATTTCAAATTAATTGCTTCTCATCTCATGATTTCTCAATTGATAGTAATTTTTTTTTTAAATTAAAACATCAAATTTAATAATTGCCGAACTATGAACATAAACTATATTTGTCACTCAATTGTTTTCACTAAAATATCTATCCTTCCTTATTATTGTATAATAAATTAAATGTAAAACAAAAACTTTTTAAAAACAAGCTTTTATTTAAATGCGCTTATAAGAATAAAATAAACATTTACATTCAACTTAGATAAACTTTATTTTCTAATTTTTAGTTAGTTTACAATGGGCTGTTTTCCACAACTCCAAGTCTATGCGCGTATTTTGCATGTGGGCAGGAATAATATGCTTATTCGAGCCATGAGATCTCCCCGAAGAAGCTCAACAGTCCTTTGATGTTGCATGCAACTTCGGGGAGCGAGCCCGGCGTGCCGAGATGTTCAGCCCTGTACGTAGTGACCTCCGGACATTTCAATATCACATGGGCTGCCGTTTCTTCTTCTTCCATACATGCCCTGCACAGGGGACTATCTGTAACACCTATAGTAAATAAATGCTTGTTGAAGTTGCCGTGTCCTGTGATAGCACTTGTTGCTATCCTGATCAGCGGCTTGTTCAGTCTCATTAGAACTTCTTCTTCTTCTTCTTCCTTTATGGCCGTTACGATGAATTCGCCAATGACATGTTATATGCGAAAAGGTTTAATGGGGACACAAACTCTGCTTAAAATACAAGAGATGATAACAACAAATATTTTGTGAATGATTTTAGTCAACTTATCTGATGAATTACCTAAAACAAAAGACAGACAATGATGTTGAAACAATACTAATGTGTTATTATATGACAAACAAATTACAGTTTAATATTGTTAGAATTAATAAAATCACATAAAATATATACAAAAGAGGTATTTGTGAAGATTAGAAGGGAGTTAAAGTCTATGGGACGAGGGATGTCAGAGGGGCAGATAATCGTAAAGAGATGATGACAATTTGGTGCAGTTAAAAAAAATATGGTTAGTGTTTCCCTCATCTAAACCACATTCGCACCGAGAACTATCCCTAATCCTGAGTTTAGCTAGGTGCACATAGGTACAGGCGTGTCCAATTCACAACCGGCAGACAATAGAAGTAGCATGTTTATTTGCTTTATTAAATAAGAAAAACCAAGGTCTTGATGGAATATTATCTTGTATAGCAGCATAGTGCTTGCCTTGTAGTATTTGTGATGCTTTCCATATCTCATTCCATGTATTAACAAGCTTTTTCCTAGCAAGGGGAAGCAAGTCATGAGAATAGGCAATATTTAATGGGGTGCCATTTCTAGTAGCCTCTTTGGCACACATATCTGCTACAGAAATCCCTTTAAGATGACACCTATACAGAATGTTTTTAATATCGCATTAGAACTTTGGTTAAACAACTGTTTATTTCAGGCAGGACATCCCTAGCTTGTTTACTGTCTACTAGATTTTTCCAAAGCTGAGCGTGTTGATTAGTGAAGTGTCTACGTACCAGTGAACGAACATTACCAGAGGGGATTGGTATGATTGATTCCGGCCCTATAGTGGCCAGGGCCGATCCTCTTCTGGCCAGTTCGTCTGCTGCATCGTTGCCTCTGGATCCACTGTGTCCCTTTATCCATTGCAGAGTCACATTGTTGTTTTTACATACCTCATTTAATCGTTGATGGCATTCATATATCAGTCCCGAGTTCACCACATTGCAACTCAGAGCTTGTAGTACCGCCCTACTGTCGGTCAGTATTCTGATGGGGAAGTCATTAACCTTCCTAGCATCTATTGCTATGGTCGCTTGAATGATACCCATACATTCCACCTGAAAGACTGTGTTATAAGTACCCAGCGGTGTGCATATGTGGATATTGAGGTCTTCAGAGAAAGTTCCAGAACCTACACCTTCATTTGTTTGAGAACCATCGGTGAAAACTCTAAGCTCTTTTGGCCTTAATCCTTCCGGCTTGCTGGTTTCATTTAATTGTATCTTATACTTCTTATCGAATACAAATTGTTTAGGAATCTTATCATACTTGGCTTGTAAGATAGGAATTTTTGAGTGAACTCTATCAATTATGCTTGTATGAGAGACTATTCTTACTCCAAAGATTTAGGGTCTTGAGTCTGATGGCAGCTAAAGTAGCTTCTTGCTGTATATGTAGATGAAGCGGAGTTAGCCCTAGCATCGCTTCT
This sequence comes from Parnassius glacialis, assembly GCA_033319125.1. Lineage (NCBI taxonomy): Eukaryota > Metazoa > Arthropoda > Insecta > Lepidoptera > Papilionidae > Parnassius > Parnassius glacialis. The sequence continues at coordinate 21,848,617 of JAVANC010000002.1, forward strand.
AAGGCTGCTGTTGACATAGTCTTTATGCAGCCTGTGGCAGCCATACATGCCAGTCTCTGGTAGCGCTGAAGCTTCTTTATAGTGGTGGCTTCATTTGTCTTGGTCCACCATACCAGAGCGCCATATGTGATCATGGGCCAAATTACAGTTTTGTACAGCCACAGTATATTTTTTGGCATCACTCCCCATCTTTTGCCAATCATGTTTCTGCATTGCCAGAAAGTTATACTAGCTTTGTTGATTTTGTTATCTTTGTGTTTATTCCAGTTAAGTCTGCTGTCCAAGGTAAGACCTAAATATTTTACCTCAGAGGATGACTGGAGTTTTGTGCTGAAAAGACTTAGGAGATGATAGTTATTCAGCATTCGTTTTTGTGTGAACATTACTAGAACCGTTTTATTTGGATTAACGGTTAAGTCGTATTCCCTGCACCATCTCTCCACTATACGGAGAGCCGCTTGGGTCAGGTCGCACACTATGCTTGTTGTCTTTCCAGAGACCAGTATTGTCAGGTCATCAGCATAACCTACTGTGTAGAAGTGATTGGCATTTAATTTGCTGATGAGTTCGTCAATGACTATATTCCACAGGAGAGGTGAGAGAACCCCACCCTGCGGGCAGCCTTTCTTAATTTGGATTGGTTGAGATTCACCAGCAATCTTTATTATTCGTGTACTGAGCATGTTTACTATCCAATCAATCAGTGCTGGTTCAACTTTATGTCTACTGAGTGCACATTTTATGCTGGAGAAGTTCGTTCTATCAAAAGCACCTTCTATATCAATGAAGGAACCTAGACATATTTCTTTGTTTTGGATGGCTTCTTCAATCTTTGTTATTACCTGGTGAAGTGCCGATTCTGTTGATTTGCCTAGACTGTAGGCGTGTTGCTTGTCGTGTAGTGGTAAGTTTATTAGCGCAGACCCCCTTAATTCCCTTTCACACATCCTCTCCATTGTCTTTAGGAGAAAGGATGTGAGGCTAATGGGCCTGTACAATTAAGGGTCTGTGTAGTCGCTTTTACCTGGTTTTGGTATGAATGTGACTTTCACTATCCTCCATCCCCTAGGAACATAATTAAGAGCCATACAGGCTCTCATTATGGCAACAAGTCTGACTATTAGGGCTTTACCCCCCCCCCCCCACTGTAGGAGTGCCGGGAATATGCTGTCAGGTCCTGCCGCCTTATAGGAGAAGAAACTGTGAATGGGCCAATGGATTTTGTCCATTGTTACCACTCTTTGTGCTAAGTTCCAGTTTTTTGCTGTTAATGTCAGTATGTCGTCATGCCGGTTTGCCTCCTGAGTTCCGCAGCAGCCTGGGAAGTGCGTTTTAATTAGGATGCGTTGGGCTTCATCCGGCGATGATGAGTGACTACCGTCGGGTTTCTTTAGAGAGATGGATCCCGACGTGTTCTGTTTAGCTAGAATATTCCTTATCCTGTTCGCTTGTTCGCAGGTTTCTATGTTGCCACAGAATTTACGCCACCCTTTCGAGCGTCGATACCTGATACATTTTTTTTATTCGGACTTAGCTTTCTTGTATAGTAGCCAGTCTTCATCCATTGAGGTATTCATGGCCCTATTTAGGGCTTTTCTTATCTTCTTACGTTTTCTATCTAGTTCTTTACCCCACCACGGTTGCTTTACCCTCAGCATGCCTTGGTGGAGTAATTTCTGGACATGATTCATGGTAGCTATCTATCATGGCTTTAGTAACAGTTGCTACCTGTTCTTCTAGGAGCGATTTATTTGCTATAGTATTTGTCCCCTCAATACCCACGAGCAAAGACGTCAACCTATTAAGGTATTTTGTTTTATCCGTCTTGTGGGGATTTCTCCATGGTGGTGTAGCGGGGATATCGACCTGTAGTGCGAAGCAGATTCATCTATGGTCTGAACATGAGGCCTCTCTCGACACATGCCATCCCGTAATTAGTTTAGCTGCTCCTTGTGTTGCAAGTGTGAGGTCGATTATTGTGCGACAGCGCTTGTTTATGAAAGTTGGTTCAGAACCGGTGTTTAAAATAGTTAGGTTAGTGCTAAATAAATATTCAACTAACACCTTACCTCGTTCATTCAGTCTTTCCATTCCCCAGAGGGGATGATGCGCGTTGGAGTCTGTCCCGATCACAACCTCTAGTCCGGTGCTCTGGCAGAAGTTCACCAGCCTCACGAGGTCATGAGGGGGAGGAGTGTCTTCCTCCGGCATGTAGACCGAGGCGACGACTAATCTTCTCTCCTGTGTATATTGTATTGCCACGGCATACATGTCTCTAGAACAGAAATCAGTTAATGGTTGTGCACAGATATCTTTAGTAGTGTAAATACACGCTCTAGGCTTGTCGTGTTTAGAGCTGTAGAATAGCATACCTTTTAGGTTGTTTTAGGCCTTTAATTTTACCAGCCCCAACCCACGGCTCCTGGATTAAGGCTATCCTTTAATAATAAAAAACTGCGAAAAGGCCGTCCTTTGAACCTCCAACCACTTGCGTAATTGAGCCGACACAGTTTCGCTGTGGTGGAGGTTGGCCTGCACTAGGCTAGTTTAATTTAATTTTTAGTTATCGCTGGACAGGTTTTTCAGTTTATTCATCTCATTCAACATATTGTTGCAAGGTCGTTTTCCGGTTAATTTTGAATAGTCTAGCTATTTTCTGACGGGTTGCAAAAAATAAGATGTTGATCATAACTTACATTTAGGTTATGATCAACATCTTATTTTTTTAGCTCACATGAATATTCTCAGCAAGTCCTTTCATTTGATACCATATTGTAGGCGTGCATTAAAAGTAACTAGTCCGCCATGTTGGATTTAAAATGACGCCACACAGCTAACCATGTGATGTCATCCAAACTAAACGTGTATACAAAAATTCAATCGGTTGAAGATATCTGCTTCAAAATGGAGTTGCAAGATTCCACCTGAACAAACATAGTTATATTATGAACAATTCACAAAAATTATATGATAAACAATGAGGGCTAATAATTCCCCGTGTAGTGGCGGGTAAGAATACTCACTACCCCATATCTTCCCGTGGGTGTCGTAAAAGGCGACAGAGGGGAACTGAGGCAGAGGATGGGCAGCAGCATCTTTCTGATAACAGCAAAACAACAATAAAAAACGGCGGTTGTCAACCCGCTCGCCAAGCGTGGCAACTATGGCAATATACCCCCCATGAAAGTAACGAAGAGACGGCCCCCAGTCCCCGGCGGCCCCGCTATTCCTGGCTACGGTGGCGACCATGGTAACGGCGGAGCAGGGGGTGCTAAGAATCTCCGGTGGAGGTTCGGTTGCCACCTACGACGACTCGATCTGGCAACATACAACGCACGCACCCTGAGGACTGACGAGAAGATAGTGGAGCTGGAAGAAGAGATAGACAAAGTAGCTGGCATATTATAGGATTATCTGAATTCCGAAGAGAGGGGGAGGACACGGTAATCTTCGAATCCGGCAACTTGCTCTATTACCGGGAGGGCGACCATCTGTCCCAAGGAGGTGTCGGATTTATCGTCCACAAGTCTCTCGTTAACAACGTTGTAAAGATTGAGAGTGTGTCGACGAGGGTTGCGTACCTTATACTCAGAATCACCAAACGGTATTCGCTGAAGGTCATACAGGTTTACGCACCAACCTCGGCACACCCCGATGAGGAGGTGGAGGAAATGTATGAGGATATCTCTAGAGCCATGCATTCCTCCAAAACCCACTATACGGTGTTAATGGGAGACTTCAACGCAAAACTAGGCACAAGAGAGAACGGTGAGCTGAAAATAGGGAATTTCGAAATAGGGCAACGGAACCCAAGGGACCAGCAGCTGGCCGACTTCATGGAAAAAGAGGGACTCTTTATGATGAACTCTTTCTTCCAGAAGCGGCCCCACAGGAAGTGGACCTGGTCGAGCCCCGACGGTTCGACAAAAAATGAGATTGACTTCATTATGACGACCAGACGACAACTGTTCAGTGATGTCTCAGTGATCGCGAGGGTGAAAACCGGCAGCGATCACCGAATGGTGAGAGGCATACTGAACCTAAACGTTAAGTTGGAGAGGTCACGTCTAATAAAGTCAACGCTCCGTCCCCCTCGTGCTCTAATCTAAAGTCCCCAAACCTTTCAGCTCGAGCTACAAAACCGTTTTCAGTGCCTAGAAGATTGCAATGCAGTGGACGATATGAATGACAAGCTCGTGGAAACTGTCCATGCGGTCGGAGCTAAGTTTTGCAAGACCCGCCGCAGAAGAACACACTCTTAATCTCATGGCTGTTATACGGGATATGAAGCTGCTGTCTTCAGTAGATTTGACAGCATACAGGCAACTGAACAGACAAGATCTCTAAATGCATGCGGCGGGACTTACGCAACTTTAATACTGCCCGTATTAAAGAAGCGATCGAGCGGACCCAGAGCTCCAAAGTCTTTGCTAGAGATCTGTCTGCCAAAAAGAGCCAACTGTCGAAGCTGAAGAACGAGTGTGGCAGCGTCGTTTCCGGGACACCTGAGATTTTGAGTGAGATTGAGAGGTTCTATGGGCAGCTGTACACATCATCGTTGGAGCCACACGTAAGTGTGAGTAACGATCCAAGAGCGAGTCTTATCCGACACTATTCCGATGATATCCCGGACGTCAGTCTGAGCGAGATTAGAATGCCTCTTCAGCACCTTAAAAACGGCAAGGCCCCAGGTGAGGATGGAATTACAGCGGAGCTTCTGAAAGCGGATGGAAAACCGGTACTTGAAGTCCTTCAGAAGCTCTTTAACTCCGTCCTCCATGGTGGCACTACACCGGAAGCGTGGAGCAGAAGTGCGGTGGTCTTATTCTTCAAGAAAGGTGACAATGCTCTCTTGAAGAACTACAGACCGATTTCCCTTCTGAGCCGCGTCTACGTGCTGTTTTCGAGAGTCATTACGAATCGTCTCGCGCACAGATTTGATGACTTCCAGCTTCCCGAACTAGCTGGTTTCCGAAAAGGCTTTAGCACCATAGACCACATACATACCCTTCGGCAAATTGTACAGAAGTCCGAGGAGTACAATTTGCCACTATGTCTGGCGTATGTCGACTATGAGAAAGCCTTTGATTCCGTTGAAATTTAGGCGGTGCTGCAGTTTTCAGCGATGCCAAGTTGTCTGTCGGTATATTGAAGTGCTGAAGTGCTTGTACATACAGGGGATGATGTTGTGAGATTCTCAACCACTTAACCTATTTATCCCTTATTCTTTTTTGATCAGCAAATATTCACACTGCCTCTACTAGTAATTTCTAATAGCCCATATTTGTTTCAGAATTTACCATTTGATATTGCAAATCGCTACAAGCTGACTGCTATGTTTATTGTCTATGTGGGCTCAGGGCTGGGAGCTCCTTTCCTCATCACTCGTCATCAACTACTTAAAAAGTAAAATAACCATTAATATTACTAGTATTAAAATCAAATTTTTTTTCTTTCTTTTCGTTTTTGTTTTTTAATATGTACAACATGTATAAAAACCCCTGCTTGTTCATGACAGTATTTACAGAGGGCATTATGATATCTTTCTGTACATGTTTAACATTTCAGACAATATATAAAAATTACCACACGAAAATTTAATTTAATTAAATGGGGAAATTTACATGGCAACACACGTGTGTGTTGGTAGCATGTGGGTAAAAATATCACGATCAGTCAAAGATTTTAAGTACCATTGCCATCAAAGGTGATGCCACATTTTAAAAATTTACCGAATTCTTAGCAAATTGTAGCATTGTAAAATGTATTTTAAATAACAATCATATTTTAATATTTATCAATAATTTTGTTTTAATTTTTTTGGTAATGTTTTTGCACTATCTTTCGGATTGGACAGGTTGTTTGAGTGTTTTTACATATTATTTGTAATACAGTATGTCGAAAAGTTAGATTACAAATTTTACTAAGTCTATACTTTAGCCAGAATAAGAAGCGTTTTTGACGACTGGTTATGGTGATGTACTGTTTCAATTTTTTTTTGTATATATTCTAGTTGCTAATAAACCACACATACTAACATAAATAGTGTACATGTTATAAATATTAACTGTCAGTTAATACAGAAAATAGATACTTACTTAAATGCTGAAAATCTGTATGGTGATACCAGAGATTAATATATCAGTGTAATGTTAAATAAAAATTTAGTGGAGCCTAAAAGTAAAAGCAACAAATACACATTCCATCTGATAAGGATAATTGTGGCAACTTCAGCTAAGGACTTACTGTCACATAGTTTGACCAAGATCTGACAAAGATCCATATTTAGATTAAGATGCACTCCTGAGAGTTAAAATGGATCACCTTAGTGCTTAATAAGTCTTGGAATCTTACTATTCACCAAATCTAACAGTATTAAGTACTTTGGTAATGTGACGGTGTGATTATTTCATGTGGAGGTTACTGTCACTAGCTGTTTGGTTAAGTAAAGCGTCTTATACACGGTCCATTTTGCTGTACGTCGACGAACATCAAGCCTATTCATTGTCTTTTTGCGTCGTGCGCTGTACATGACCTTGGCTGGACGTACAGCAAGATGGACCGTGAATAAGACGCTTTAGTTTGTCAAGCAATCCTTATCATCATTACAAATGTATAAAATGATTAAATTTTGTTTATTTTTTAGGTAAACATGCACTTTATGGATTTGGAGAAGAGTATCCTTAGATTAAGATAGAAAAACGTATTAATCATAATAAACTTATAAATTTAACCTGCATTTTATTCATTCATTCATTACATCCCTTCACCAGTCCACTGTTGAACGTAGGCCTCCCCCATAGAACGACACAAATGACAGTTCTGAGCCACCTGCATCCATCGACTTCCTGCATGTCTCACCAGGTCGTTCCCAGTACTCTGTGGTCGGCACTCCATCTAGTGGTGTGGGGGAGGGGCCTCGCGACTTCGCCCGTGTGGAATTTACTACGATTTCATGAGTTTTAACTTTTTTGTGTGGAAACCTAATTTTTTTCTATAGAAATAAATAAAACTGAAGTGCCTGTTTGTAATGTTAAAATAACAGTCTTTTATTAAATGCATTTCAAAGTACATATGTACATACGGTACCAATAACAAAAAACAAATTTTAAATTTTTTGTCTGTGTGTATGTTCGGCTAATCTCCGAAACGGCTGGACCGATTTTGATGTGACTTTTCTCCCATGGCTGTACACACTACACAGCCAAGGGAGAAAATCGAAACAAAATAATATACGAATTCCGATAATCCACCCCTTCTTGGGTGGATAAACGAACACGCGTTTGCGTTTCCGACTACTCGTATTCACTCTAGGGTGGATCATAGATAAACAGATATGTAGCAAGCTAGAGTTGAGTTTTTTTTTATAGGATAAGGCTGACAAACGAGCACACAGTCCATCTGATGGTAAGTGCTTGCTGCGGCCCATATACATCTACATCTATCCTCTATTAGAAATCAAAATGTAGATGCGTTGTCACCCGTGAGGACTAAGATGGAATGCCTCATTTCCAGTAAAAAGGGCCTCCGGCCACCTGCACTCACCAAGCGAAACGCAGAGGTAAACCTCTACTTCACGCTGGTATTCTGTGAGGTCGTGATACCACCCCGGTTCGAGCCGGCCCATCCGTGCGACAGCAAAAGCTGCTGCCTGGCTCTACCACTGTTAAGTGTCGCCAGCAACGCAAAATCAGGAATTTGCATTTAGAAAATTCCAAAATTAGGGGCTTTTTAGGTGCTAATTAGGTGCCAAGTTTAAAAATTAGGTGCTCTAAAATTTTCACCGCAACGAACTGTTAAAATTTCCGTTGCTAGCAAAACGTCTCGCTAGCAACGCAAAGAAGTTACTAGATATACGATAAATATCAATAGCATGCAATTAGGTGCTGCAAATATAGGCAATAACAAGGTGCCCCTAATAAAAATAAAGTCGTTATTCAGAACAGCATGGCCAAAATTCAGGTTTTTTGAAAAATCAAAATAGAATCAAAATTGCTTTTAGTAAAAGCCCAAATTGGGGCTTTTTAGGTGCTAATTAGCTACCAAGTTTAAAAATTAGTTGCTTTAAAATTTTCACCGCATCGAACTGTGGAAATTTGCGTTGCAGGAATATAAACATAGTTACTTCTGCAACGACTTCGACACTGCGGGGAGTGCAGCCCCCGCCCGCTGCGGCAAATCACAAGCTTGGGTACTTGTGATTTGCCACAGTGGGCGGGGGCTGCTCTCCCTCCACGCCTACGGCTTTATAAAAACACTAGGGGTAGGGCAGATACGACTACGTGGAGTCGGGGAGTTGTCATTCGGTTTTAGTACAGATTCGACATATCTTATCTATAATATATAACTGATAAAGAACAAAAAATGCCATTCATACCTTATAGTAAGGTAATGGTGACCCTGGACCCGATAATTCCCAGAATATTACCGTCATCTACATCCGACCCCAATAATCTTTGAACACTTAATTCCTTGCTATTATTATTTATCGTATATCCATTATCGTCACTGTGTTGCTAGCGATACGTTTTACCAAAGGAGGTTATATTTTACAATCTCCTTGGTTTTACCAGCAACGAAAATTTCAACAGTTCGTTGCGGTTAAAATTTTAAAGCACCAAATTTTTAAACTTGGCACCTAATTAGCACTTAATTTTTAGGCACTGATAAAGAACATAAAATGCCATTCATACCTTATGGTAAGGTAATGGTGGTCGTGGACCCTATAATTCCCAGAATAATATCTTAATCTGTATCAGGTATCGATAATCACTCAGCACTTAATTCCTTGCTATAGATATTTATCGTATATCTAATAACGTCATTGCGTTACTAGAGATACGTTTTGCCCTAAGGTTTTGCCAGTAACGCAAATTTCAATCGTTCGTTGCGGTGAAAATTTTAGAGCAACTAATTTTTAAACTTGGTATTTAATTAGCACCTAAAAAGCTCATAATTTGGGTTTTTTTTAAAGCATTTTTGATTCTATTATGATTTTCAGAAAACCTGAATTTTGCATCTGCTTTGTTCTGAATAAGGACTTTATTTTTATTAGGGGCGCCTTGTCATTGCCTATACTTGCAGCATCTAATTAGCACTTAATTCCTTGCTATTAATATCTATCGTATATCTAATAACTTTATTGTGTTGCTAGCAATACGTTTTGCCAGCAACGCAAATTTCAAGATTTCGTTGCGGTGAAAATTTTAGAGCACCTAAAAAGCTCCTAATTTCGGATTTCCAAATGCAAATTCCCTACTTTGCGTTGCTGGCGATACACAACTGCAAGCTAGGGTGGATAAACGGAATAACCCGGTTATATTTAACATAACCGGGTTATTCTATAATATATTTATAAATTAGGTATAATAAATTATATAATATAAAATAAATTTTATTCGTTGTGAGGAGCACAGAGTACCTTCGTATAAATCGAAATAGAGAAGTTATTAACAAAAACAAAAAAACGTGTCGCACCATAGAATATATTGATATATTATATATAATTTCGGTTTACAGAAAGGTAATCCGTGAATATACCGACGTATGACGTATAGACGACCAGACAGCACCCGCCGAACCCCAGCCTATGAGTTTGGAGTATATATATACAACGTGTCCCAAAATTCAACGATAAGCCAACACCGGAGGATAGACCTGCCCCGGACTAATCGGGGAAAAAAAGAAAAAAATATATATCCCAATTATATTTTAAGTTATATAAAAAAATGAAATTCTTCAGAAATTGAGACCGTTTATGATATTTTTCACTACCATGACCACAATTTTTTAAATATTTTTTTCTTTTTTTTTTATAGGCAACCTGAATAGTACTGCTATCTACCACAATTCTTAAAAACTCCAGAATAACTCTTGTTTTATCACGAAAATTAATGAAACTTATTTTATTCCCCAAATTTTTTGAAGACTTTTACTTTTAACCAAATTTAACTTATCGTGGTGTAAAAAAAGTATGAACACTAGTATGGCAAGTTTTTTTAAAAATTGACGCAACTATCAACATTCCAAAATGGTATAATACTCTAGGAAAACAACTTATAAAAAAATATGGGCCTATTATTTCTAAACACAAATTACAAATTATATTATATATATTTTATATATAATTATTATATATTATATAAATATTATATATAATTATATATATTATATATATATATATATATATATATATATATATATATATATATATATATATATATATATAAATTATATTATAATTATTACAAATTCCTTAAATTGTAATTGTCAGTAATCACTTTTACTACATGCCCAAAATGGGTTCCTGTTACAATTTCTAGGAATTCGAATGGGGCATTAATACCTTAGATGTTAGAGAGAGATAGATAGATAGAGATATTTACGTTAAAAAGAGACAACAACAGGGCAGGTAGAGAAGCTGTTATTATTCTCAGCAAGTCGGTTCAGTACGCTCTGCTCCTTTGTTTACTGCGGCCGTTCCCAATTCAACTTACGTGGCCCTCGTACATACTATCGTCTTTTGGCTTGGCTTTTTGGACTGGAATCGACCTGCAAACTTAACTGACCTGGCATTATTTGGACTGGAAGTGATCTGCAAACTGAACTGACCTGGCATTATCTTGGACTACGATTGTGTGTTTTGTGATTTAGAGTTCTGGCGTATTTTGGACTGTTTGGCGTTTAACATGCCGCAACCGTACACACCACAGGAATACGCTAATATGCATTTAATCTATGGAGAATGCCGATGTAATGCTAACACTGCTAGCAGACTGTATCGAGAAAGATACCCAAATGCTCAAAAATATCCTGATTATCGAGTGTTTATTAATGTGCATCAAGCGTTTTCGGAGGGTCGTATGCCATCCAATAGGAGAAGCGCTGGAAGACCTAGATTGGATCGTGATGAAGAAGTTCTCAATGAGATAGAAAATGACTCGACTACTTCGGTACGTGCCATAGAAGAAGCTACAGGAATCCCGAAAAGTTCTGCACATCGAATATTAAAACTTCACAAGCTTCACCCATATCACTACAGGCGTGTGCAGACGTTATTACCGCGGGGCTATCCGCTACGGGTCACATTTTGCCGTGTAATGCTGCAAAGGCACAGTGAAGGATCCCCACTTCCTAGACAAAATTCTATGGTCGGATGAAACAACGTGCAAGAAAGATGGGTATTTAAATCTTCACAACCTATATAGTTGGAGTAATGAAAATCCACACTTGATGAGACAAGACAAATCCCAATATCAATTCAAGGTTAACCTATGGACCGGCATATTAAATGGAAAAGTAATTGGGCCCTTTGAGTTACAAGGAAACTTAGATGGCAATAGTTATTTAAACTTTTTACAAAATGACTTGCAAGAATTGTTAAACGACGTGCCCTTAAGTGATCTTCAAAACATGTGGTTCCAAAATGATGGTTGCCCAGCACATTATGCCCGTCCTGTGCGAGAATATTTAAATCAAGAGTATCCAGGGCGTTAGATCGGGCGACTTGGTCCTATCTTATGGCCACCCCGTTCACCCGATTTGAACCCCCTGGACTTCTTCTATTGGGGTTGTCTTAAAAACAGGGTCTACTCAAAACCCATTGTGACATTGGACGAGCTTCGTCGAAATATCACTCAGGCTGCTGATTACATTAATAGCAGAAGATATGCAAGACAAATAAAAAGATCATTTTTAAGGCGATGTCGTGCATGTATTAATGCTGGTGGCAAACAGTTCGAACATTTGCTATAATGTTAATAACTTAATAAATTACACGTGAAACTGTTTGTACCATTTGTTTTGAAATATTAAACATTTTTCAAGAACTAATACTTTTATTACACCCGACCGTCATTTGGCCCCTGTTAAGAAATAATAGGTCCATATTTTTTATAACTTGTTTTCCTAGAGTATTATACCATTTTGGAATGTTGGTTAGTTGCGCCAATTTTTAAAAAAACTTGCCATACTAGTGTTCATACTTTTTTTTACACCACGATAAGTTAAATTTGGTTAAAAGTAAAAGTCTTCAAAAAATTTAGGGAATAAAATAAGTTTCATTAATTTTCGTGATAAAACAAGAGTTATTCTGGAGTTTTTAAGAATTTTTGTAGATAGCAGTACTATTCAGGTTGCCTATAAAAAAAAAAAAAGAAAAAATATTTAAAAAATTGTGTTCATGGTAGTGAAAAATATCATAAACGGTCTCAATTTCTGAAGAATTTCATTTTTTTTATATAACTTAAAATATAATTGGGATATATTTTTTTTTCTTTTTTTTCCCGATTAGTCCGGGGCAGGTCTATCCTCCGGTGTTGGCTTATCGTTGAATTTTGGGACACATTGTATATATAAAAAAATATACTGGCAGATGTATTTTAAATAGCACATCTCAAAAATATACATTATTTAACTACATGGGTGCAGTTACACGTATAATAAATGTATTCGTCACGTCATCTACAATAAAATCAAGTTTGAAAAACTTATCTTCTTCTTTTTGAATATGCTCCACACATTTTTTCCACCGATCGGGCGTGACTTTCGCCATACCGTCACTTAATAATGCCTTAACTTTTTCAAATTTAAACGTAGTATTGTTTCTAGCTACGTGCCCCTTTACATCAGCACAAATCAACTCAATGGGGTTTAATTCACAACGATAATGGGGAAGTCTTACGGTACGTGTACACCAAAACCGATTTTGTCGGCTGATGGCGGACAGAACTACCCGGACGAGTAACTCGGACGTGTATGTGCTTAAACTGCAACAGTGTACCACGTGTGCCGACATTGGACGTTGCCGGTATTCTGTAGTTGACTGTGCGGCTTAACACAGTGAAGACCAGTGAAGACGCATTTTTTTAAATATCTGGAACCGCTATATGCATTTCCGATCCAACTTTAGCCCATAACCGTTTCGAAAACTCTCGATTATTGTAATTGTCTATTTTAATATTGTCTATTATAAACACAACTAATAAATTTTTCAATATCCATAGTCGTTTAGGTAGATAACAACACTGACAGAAACAACAGAATAACTACTATGCTACCTAAACGACTATGGATATTGAAAAATTTATTAGTTGTGTTTATAATAGACAATTACAATAATCGAGAGGTTTCGAAACGGTTATGGGCTGAAGTTGGATCGGAAATGGATATAGCGGTTCCAGATATTTAAAAAATGCGTCTTCACTCTGTTAAGCAACACAGTCAACTACAGAATACCGGCAAGCCGGCAACGTTCAATGTCGGCACACGTGGTACACTGTTGCAGTGTAAGCACATACACGTCCGAGTTACTCGTTCGGGTAGTTCTGTCCATCATCGGCCGACAAAATCGTTTTGGTGTACACGTACCGTTAGGCCAAGTTTTTTTAACATATTTGTAGGTATTGTTACGAGCTTGGGGTTCGAGACAATTAAAAACTGCCGATTGAATTACCATAATTGACACTTTAATTACAGAACACTAATTACAATCTAAAACCACACTAATAATAAAACACAATCATTTTAGTTCGCAGTTATTTCGCTTCGAAGTATTCTCTTGTATCGCCAATTCAATACTGACTTGTACGTGGTCTATACCGGCCTTATATAGGGCCTCAGATAGTTTCCAGAACCTTCTACTGTAGCGACATCTAGAATGTTCGAGTACATATCGGTCCCGATATTTCTGGAAGGATATTGACTCTCCTAGATCTGCAACTCGACACTAGAGGGCGCTAGTGTAACTAGTGTTGCCATGTACAAGACATGTTACTAGTGGCGCGCAACACTGCCCCCAGCGCAGCATTATTGGCCCCATAATAACGCGCCAGTCGATCCACATGGACGATCTTAGGAGTACCTCTGGCACCTTTCTGTATCCGATAGGTTACGTCATTGATCCTTGTCACAATCCGGTACGGTCCGTCCCATTTAGCTTCAAGCTTAGGAGATTTGCCTTTGCTGCGAACTGGATTGTGTAACCACACTAGTGAACCTTCGTCAAACCCCTTGTTGTTCATTTTGCGGCCGTACCGTGTTTTCATCTTCTCAGACGTTTGCTGGCCCGTCTGTCTGACGTACTCATAAATGTCATTCATTTTGTCCCGCAAGACATTTGCATAATCGGTTATACTGCGTAAGGCATCAAGTGGTATTCCGGTGATCAAGTCTGCAGGCAGCCGTGATTCTCTCCCAAAGCTTGCGAAAGCTGGTGTCACTGATGTACTTTCGTGAACAGCGCTTTGATATGACAACAAAAACGGTTGTATGTGCCTGTCCCAGTCTCGTTGCCCTTTTTCCACAACTTTTGCTAGGTACCTCTCCAATGTCTGTTTAAATCGTTCTACCATTCCATCAGATTGTGGGTGGTAAGAAGTTGTTCGTGTTTTATGAGTACCCATAACTCGGCAAGTTTCCTGGAATATTTGAGACTTCATGAACTAGTTTATCTGCAACTGTTGAAGCTTCTTGATTTGGAATGGCGAAGACTTCTCGCCACTTAGTGAAGTAATCCATCACGACTATGAAATACTTGTTACCACTTTCACTTTCCGGAAACGGCCCCGCAACGTCAATGGCTATCCTCTCCCATGGTGCACCAACATTGTACAATTTCAATGCGCCCCTACTACGAATTTGAGGTCCCTTTACAGCCACACAACTTGCACATTTGCAGCACCAGTCCTCGACATCGTCACGGCAGTGGACCCAGTAAAACCATTCTCGGATCTTCAATATAGTTCGTTTAACTCCCAGGTGGTCTCCTGAACAACCACTATGATACAGCTGTAGAACATCCGGTATTTTAGCCTTAGGGACAACCATTTGCAAATGACAACTGTCTCCCTAACCATTTTCCCATTTATGGCACAGGACTCCATCCTGAATCAGCAAGCTGTCCCATTGGGCCCAATAGCTTTTCGTGGTCGAACTCATCGCTGAGACGTCGCTCCACTTGGGCTTAGGAGCACTGGCCTTCATCCATTCCAGAATCGGCTTAATGTCCGAATCTTCCTGCTGTGCATGTTGTAGGCTGTCCTTCCACTCATTGCTGAGCTGGTCTGTCCAGAGCATCCACACAGATACCACTTTCTTACCCTCTTGCCTAGTGCAATGCTTGCAATCTTCAGGGCAAGGTCTTCTTGACAATGCATCTGCATTGCCATGAGATTTCCCGCTGCGATGTTCGATTACAAAGTCGTATTCCTGCAGTAGTTCAATCCATCTTGCAACTTGTCCTTCCGGATTTTTGAACTGCAATAGCCATTTCAGTGCAGCATGGTCTGTTCGTAAGTGGAATTTACGCCCCAGAAGAAATTTGTTAAAATGCTGCAAGGACTTTACCACAGCAAGCAATTCCCGTCTTGTGACACAATAGTTCCTTTCCGGTTTTGACAACGAATTTCTGAAGTACGCTATCACAATCTGTTGATCACCATTCTGTTGAGACAACACACCGCACAGTCCTATATCACTTGCGTCTGTGTCAACTATGAATTCTTTGCCCGCATTAGGGTACCCCAAAATAGGTGTTTTGCACAGACGGTTCTTGAGCTTCTGGAATGCAATATCGCAACTTTCATCGCAGCAGAAATGTCGCTTCTCTTCAGTTAGTTTGTGCAGAGGTTTGGCTATATCTGCAAAGTTCTTCACAAATCGCCGATAATAAGAGCACAAACCCAAAAATGCTCTAACCTGTGTCTTGTCTTTTGGAACCGGCCACTTCTTGACAGCTGCAATTTTCTCTGGATCCGTGCGGATACTTTCTTCCGACACTACATACCCCAAAACGCTAACTTGCCGTTTGAATAGTCAGCACTTCTTCGGACTCAACTTGAGGTTGGCACTCTGGATCTTCATGAGCACGTGTTCCAGGTTTTGAAGGTGTTCCTCAAACGTACGGCCTACGATAATGATTTCATCCAAGTAGACCAGACAGGCATCTCCAATTATCCCGGTAAGTACAAGCTCCATCAACCTTTCAAACGTTGCTGAAGCATTGCACAATCCAAACGGCATGACTTTAAATTGCCACAGACCCTTTTCTGTAGAAAATGCAGTTTTCTCCTTGTCCTTAGGGTCAATTCCAACCTGCCAGTAGCCACTTTTCAGGTCCAGCGTACTAAATTACTTTATGCCTGTGAGCATGTCCAGCGTGTCATCAATTCTAGGCAAGGGATAGCTGTCCTTCTTCGTAACGTCATTCAGGCGGCGGTAGTCAACACAAAACCGCATGCTGCCGTCCTTCTTCTTTACGAGCACCACAGATGAACACCATGGACTAGATGAAGGTTCAATAACACCATCCTTCACCATTCCCTCAATCATGGTTTTCACTTCCTTTTCACGTGTTACAGGCAATCTTCTTGGCCGCTGACGAAGAGGCAATTCTTGTCCTGTGTTTATTTTGTGTTGAACTAAGCCAGTCTTTCCTATGTCAGCTTCGTTTGACGAGAAAACATTGGCGTACTTGAGTAACAACTTCTTCGCCTTGACCATTTCATTCAGGGAGAAAACGCTGCAACAGTCTTCTAAAAGTGTGGTCACTTTCGTTTGTCCATCCTTGCTGAGGGTCCCGGTCGATAGATATTGGCACCGATGCAACCAATCCACTTCCTCACTAGTACCAATCAATGTGCCTTTTTCTATAATCTGTTCCTGATCACAAAGGTTCAGCACATGTACTCCTGAGATGTCGGCGGTTCTGACCAAGGTTCGAGCCACTATCCATGGAAGGTCATTGTCTACCCTTTCCACGAGTACACAACGAAGAGTTTGCCCACGATTCCGAGGAAGTCTAACCGGCACAATCGTTTCCGATCTCGGCGGAAGAACAATTTTCTTAAGGCTGTACACATTCCCTGTTAACGCCCCTTTCACGAAAAGTTCCTCTTGTCCACATTTCAAAACACCTTGCTTAACGTCGATCTCACAACAATTCTTCCTCATAAAGTCTAGGCCCAGGATGCAGTCGTCTATGATATCAGCCACGATGACATTATACAGGTAGATCATGTTGCCTAGCTTCAATTCCATCTCCTTCTCTCCACGGACGGGTATGCGCTGACCGGTGGCTGTCACCAAATTAATGCGTTCTAGGTTGTATGCGGAGTCCCCAAGGAACCGACTTATAAGTTGGGAACTGACAACCGTGCGAGAGGCTCCAGTGTCTATGGTCAGTTTACACGGCGTTCCGTTGACTTCGCCCTTGATGATTAGGCTGTTCTCATTATGGGTTTGTGAGATCGAAATCCTTGGGGTTCTTTTAACATCAGCCAGCACCCGCCCCGCAGTCCTGGCTTTTACTCGTTTCCCTGCTGCTGCTGCGCGGTGCTATTAGCCGCACTACCCTCCTTCCGACTGGTACGCTTTTCGAACCAGCTTCTCCACTTCAAGGGCCCACTGCTGCAGGTTTTCGTTACTGCGTTGCACGCGATCTTTGAGCTGCGCACGAAAGACGTGTTCCAGGTGAGCGTCGCCATATCTCGCCTCCAATGCCTCAAGGAGCTGCTCGTAAGTCACTTCCTTATCGAGAGCTTCCAGAACAGTTAAGGCCTGGTCGCGTACGCCTAGGGTGAGAGCAGTCATGGCCTGACTTTTATTCCAGCCGTTCGCTTTCATGACAGCCTCGAAATGGATTTTGTAGGCCGACCAGGATGAAGTCCCGTCGAACGGTGGCACTTTGAATTCACGTAGCGAAGGTGTTGTAGCTACCACGGGAGCTGTAACTCCATCCCCAATTTTGAGGTCGTTCAGCGTTTTCTTCACGACAACCATCACGTTGTCAACCCGATTGTTCACTTGGTCGATTCGGGTTTCAGCTTCCGACAGGCGGATAGACCACATACATACCCTGCGGTAGATTGTACAGAAGTCCGAGGAGTACATTTTGCCACTATGTCTGGCGTATGTGGACAGAAAGCCTTTGATTCCGTCGAAATTTGGGCGGTGCTGCTGCTGACGTGATATCCCCGAAACTCTTCACCGCTGCATTGGAAGACGTTTTCAAGCTTCTGGACTGGAAAGGATGCGGTATTAACATCAATGGCGAGTACATCACTCACCTTCGATTTGCCGACGATATAGTCCCTATGGCAGAATCGCTGGAGGACCTAAGCACTATGCTCAATGACCTCAATAGTGTTTCCAAACGGATAGGTCTTAAGATGAACATGGACAAAGAAAGATCATGTTTAATGTCCATGTCACACCTATGCCGGTAGATGTTGGGGACACTAAGCTCGAAGTTGTTGACGAGTATGTTTACCTGAGACAAATAGTCCTACTAAGTAAGTCCAACTTCGACCGAGAGGTCAATCGGCGGATTCAACTCGGTTGGGCAGCGTTCGGGAAATTACGGCACATCTTCTCGTCAGGTACACCTCAAAACTTGAAAACAAGACTGTACAACCAGTGCGTGTTGCCAGTGATGACCTATGGTACTGAGACGTGGTCCTTCACTGGCCGTATGAGGAAGCTCGAGGTCGCTCAGCGAGCTATGGAGAGGGCTATGCTCGGAGTTTCTCTGCGTGATAAACTTAGAAATGAGGATATCCGCAGTAGAACCAGAGTGACCGATATAGCCCTACGGATTAGTAAGCTGAAGTGGCAATGGGCCAGCCATATAGCTCGAAGAACCGACAACCGTTGGGGAAAAAAGGTTCTCGAGTGGCGGCCTCGTACCGGCGGACGAAGTGTAGGGCGTCCCCCCACTAGATGGAGTGACGACCTGGTAAGCTATGCAGGAACTCGATGGATGCAGGTGGCTCAGGACCGTGCTTTGTGGCATTCTTTGGGGGAGGCTTATGTTCAGCAGTGGACTTGTGGGCTGTAATGATGATGATGTACTTGGTTGTGGCTCCATCATCCACTCTTAAAAAAAAACAATTATCAACAAAACAAAATAACAATAATTAAATAAACGACAAAAAATAACAAATGTTTTAACAAATAACTTGTATCACCACGAGCGCGTTCCGAATGTTGGCGAACCCGTCTTGACCCTGACATGATTTTGCCGGGAAAACGTTACATTAAATTACAAATACACAAGATAGGAACAGATAGATAATAGATTGTCAGCTCCACAGTCGTTTTTAAAGTAAATGACCTTTCGTATCGCTGCTAGTTGGCTAGTGTTTAGAGCAGGTCAAACTTCAAATAATAGAAAATAAAAACCCAGGTAAAATTTATCAAAACATTACCGCCATGTTTACTTTTAATAGAATTGCCTTGTTATTAATATGTTTTATATTTTACTGCTTGTCATATTTGATCCACCACATTTAAAAAAAAAGAAATGCGACACAATTTTTTTAACAAAATATATATACAATACCAAGAAAAGATTTCTACATGGACAGGTAAGAGACTGTGAACACGCAGAAACGCGATTATTACACAAACTTAACGACAAATGTGACTCCTGAAAAAAATTAAGATATAAAATAATTGTAATTTTATTTCAATTACATATAATTTAATTTTTGTGCGTGTAAGAATTATGTTCGTGTATTTAGTAAAACCGTTGCAGAAGCCTTAAATTATACCTCTGAATATTGTAAGTTATTATATTAATTATTTTATTAAATAAAATTATACATAGCACCACAAAACTGTAATGTTTTACATGGCTAATGGTGAAAACCAGAAACCCTTACCTGGTAAAAAGGCAATCTTTTGTCTTCAAAGGCATTGAGATATTATGTACATTACTAGAGGCGACACTGCACTATGTTACGCTGTTCCATTCAACTGCGGCAATGTCACCGCACTTTAATCAGTCGCTCGCTAGTTCTATATAGTTTGTGCTCGCTAGGCGCTTGTAGAGATGTCGCGTGTTGTGTTGATTTAAAAAAAAAAAACCTCTTGATAAAATATGCCGCGGTGTGTTCTTAGATATTGCACAAAAAATTCACGAAATGTTAGTAAAAACCAAGGAATCACTTTTCATCGGTAAGTAAGATACTTAAATAATAAGAAAACATTATAGATTAATAATTAAAAAGTTATTTCTTTGGCGCCAACTTGTGTCATGGAATATAGATTATGAAATTAATTTGTTCAGATACGACATTTCTGTGAGCAAGTGTAGCACGATCATATTATGCACAATTTTTTTTGTAGAAATAAATATACCTAAGTATTTATAATTAGGTTAAATTTCTTACGTTTATATTTGCTGATTATTCTTTTATTTTATTTTTAGCTTTCCACGTCCAAGCCACGAAAACCGAGAAAAGTGGATTAAATTCGTCCAAAATAATCGTAGAGATTTGGTTAACAATAAATCATACATACATTTGTTCCTTGCATTTTAAAGAAGAGAATAAATATAGTACGAAGAATTCAAAAATTAACAAAACTTGCATTGTTTAAAGGTAAGTGCCTTTAAACAATACAAGTTAACAATCAACAATTAAATACCTAATATATATTTTTACAATAACATTTATACATCTTATTAATTGAAATTAGTTTTCAGCAAAAAAACAACAAATAAATGTATATACATATAATTCATGTGTAAACAGAAATGGTAGAAGTTTTTAAAGTTTTACTATGTTTTCTCACAGTAATTCATAAGGCATAATATAAATAGTATCATCTCTGTATCCATGCCTCACGCAACCTTAGGTTAAGGCTTTTGGGGACCCAGTTCTAGATTTAAATAAATATATTTCATTAGCTTCGATTCCTTCCAATTTATATAGTTACCTTATAAAATATTTATATAAATTTGTAATTAAAATGCTATTGTGATAATAATATATATTATCATATTAATTTACTTCATATCATGCAAAATAATTGACAAATTATTAAAAATTGAACTCGTTTTAATAAATTAATTAACAATATATGTACTCTAAATAAACAATAATTAAATACCTACTTATCATTCTACCTACGCATAATCTATTATGATAAAAAACCGCGCATGCGCGGTAAGACCATAGTATAAAGACAGGGAAGTAGGCTGTCTCCGGCCCAATCCGCGATATAATTGCCTACTGTCTCAGGGTTGTCATTGTCACCAAATCATTAGTTTAAAGCCAAAAATAATACATCTCTGTATAACTAATTCAGTGATCATTAGTCGATAAAGTTCAACAATGGTTTTCCTAACAAATACAGAAATGTATTAAGATTCAGAGCAGTATTATTTATAAAAAAAGGGATAAAATAAACCGGCGGGGCGGTGTGTGAGCTCGTGTTTAAATTATTTACTTAGTATATTCTAGTTATTTTTTTATTTTTAATAGGCATAATATAGTATTTGCACACATAAAGGACCATATTAATTTTTATTTTTAATTAATACAAGCATATATATATTGAATCACACATTTATTACAAAATTACAAATTAGCTACAGAAAAATACTTTCTTCGGTTTCGACTATTACGAAACGACTTGTTATTAAACTTTAATGTGTAATATATCCGCATCCTTATAAATAACTTTGCAAATATAATTAATTACGATTTTATAACCGTAAGTAGGTACTTAGTTACTATTCTTCCTCTGTCTGATAGACAACTAATACAACAAAAATATGTAAATGTATGTAAAAAAGCCGTAACGCGCGAACCTCGTGCGGTGTTAGCCCAGACTGGCGTAGTGAGAAACATTCCGAGATTGTGTTTAAGTGTGCGTGCGGCGCCTCATAGATACTATGGCGCACACATACAAGCCGCGCGCAGTGCGTTTGTTTGAAGATAACGTACTTCCCTGTCTTTATACTATGGTAAGACTGATGCGCAACGACATAGAGTAGCGCACATGTTTTGTTTGAAATAGCTGTTCTAGTACGTAAGTACATATTACTTCAATGTTCAAAGGTGACGTTGCATTTGCATTTTGATACTTAATTCAGGATTAATGTAGGTGTCTGTGGACCACAGCATTCACCGACTATCAAGTGAAATGTGTGCTTGCTTGTCGTATTTAATTCTACAAAAAACACAATCTTCTTCTGTAACTTAAAAATACTGATATTTAATTTAATAATATTTCAAAAATATTTATTACAGCTCATTATTCAGATGGACGGAGCTGTGTATCGCCAGCAACGCATGATTAAGAATTTGCATTGAGAAAACCCCAAAATTAGGGGCTTTTAGGTGCTAATTAGGTGCCAAGTTTAATAATTAGGTGCTCTAAAATTTTCATTACAATTACAATTAAGTGCTAATTAGGTGCTGCAAGTATAAACAATAACAAGGCGCCCATAATAAAAATAAAGTCGTTATTCAGAACATAGCAGATGCAGAAATCAGGTTTTCTGAAAATCAAAATAGAATCAAAATTGCTTTTAGAATAAGCCCAAACTAGGGGCTTTTTAGGTGCTAATTAGGTACCAAGTTTAAAAATTTGTTGCTCTAAAATTTTCACCGCAACAAACTGTTGAATTTTGCGTTGCTGGGCAAAACGTATCGCTAGCAACGCAACGAAGTTATTAGATATACGATAAATATTCATCATCATCATCATTACAGCCTTTCATAAGTCCACTGCTGAACATAGGCCTCCCCCAAGGAATGCCACAAAGCACGGTCCTGAGCCACCTGCATCCATCGACTTCCTGCATGTCTTACCAGGTCGTCACTCCATCTAGTGGGGGTCGCCCTACACTTCGCCTACCGGTACGAGGCTGCCACTCGAGAACCTTTCTTCCCCATCGGTTGTCGGTTCTTCGAGCTATATGGCCGGCCCACTGCCACTTCAGCTTACTAATCCGTTGGGCTATGTCGGTTACTCTGGTTCTACTACCGATATACTAATTTCTAAGTTTATCACGCAGAGAAACCCCGAGCATAGCCCTCTCCATTGCTCGCTGAGCGACCTTGAGCTTCCTCATACGGCGAGCAGTGAAGGACCACGTCTCAAATCCGTAAGTCATCACTGGCAACACGCACTGGTTGTACAATTTCGTTTTCAGATTTTGAGGTATGTCTAACGAGAAGATGTGTTGTAGTTTCCCGAATGCTGCCCAGCCGAGTTGAATCCGTCGATTGACCTCTCGGTCGAAGTTGTACTTACCTAGTCGGACTATTTGTCTTAGGTAAACATACTCGTCAACAACTTCGAGCTTAGTGCTCCCAATAACTACCGGCATTGGTGTGACATGGACGTTAAACATGATCTTTGTTTTGTCCATGTTCATCTTAAAACATATCCGTTGGGAGACACTATTGAGGTCATTGAGCATATTGCTTAGGTCCTCCAGCGATTCTTACATAAGGACTATATCGTCGGCAAATCGAAGGTGAGTGATGTACTCGCCATTGATGTTAATACCGCATCCTTTCCAGTGCAGTAGCTTGAAAACGTCTTCCAATGCAGCGGTGAAGAGTTTCGGGGATATAACGTCACCCTGTCTTACCTCTCTGCAGTAGCTCTACTGTATAAACACTTCAGCACTTCGATATACCGACAGTCAACTTAACACCGCTGAAGGGACTGCAGCACCGCCCAAATTTCGACGGAACCAAAGACTTTCTCATAGTCCACATACGCAAAACAAAGTGACAGATTATACTCCTCTGTCTTCTGTACAATCTGCCGCAGGGTATGTATGTGGTCTATGGTACTAAAGCCTTTTCGGAAACTGGCTTGTTCGGAAGGCTGGAAGTCGTCAAATCTGCGTGCGAGACGATTCGTAATGACTCTCGAAAACAGCACGTAGACGCGGCTCAGAAAGGAAATCGGTCTGTAGTTCTTCAAGAGAGCGTTGTCGCCTTTCTTGAAGAACAAGACCACCGCACTTCTGCTCCACGCCTCCGGTGTAATGCCGCCATGGAGGACGGAATTAAAGAGCTTCTGAATGACTTCAAGTACCGATTTTTCATCCGCTTCCAGAAGCTCCGCTGTAATTCCATCCTCGCCCGGGGACTTGCAGTTTTTAAGGTGCGGGAGAGCCATTCTAATCTCGCTCAAACTGACGTCCGAGATATCTTCGGAATAGTGTCGGATAAGACTCGCTCTTGGATCGTTACTCACACTTGCGTGTGGCTCCAACGATGACGTGTACAGCTGCCCATAGAACTTCTCAATCTCACTCAAAATCTCAGGTGTCCCGGAAACGATGCTGCCACACTCGGTCCTCAGCTTTGACAGTTGGCACTTTCTGGCAGACAGATCTCTGGCAAAGACTTTGGAGCCTTGGTTCCGCTTGATCGCTTCTCCAATACGAGCTGTATTGAAGTTGCGTAAGTCCCACCACATGCATTTGGAGATTTGTCTGTTTAGATGCCTGTATGCTGTCAAATCTGTTGAAAAATGTAGCTTCATCTCCCGTCTAACAGCCATGAAATTAAGAGCGTGATCGGAGAGTTTTTGTGTTCTTCTGCGGCGGGTCTTGCAGAACTTAGCTCCGACCGCATGGACAGTTTCCACGAGCTTGTCATTCATATCGTCCACTTCATTGCAGTCTTCTAGGCACTGAAAACGGTTTTGTAACTCGAGCTGAAAAGTTTCGGAACTTGTCGTGAAGCGACAATTAAAAGAGAAGGAAAACCTAACCTACGATCAGCAAAACAACCAAATAGACCAAGACAATAATATATTTAAGTTTTTAAAAGAGTATTTACAATTTTATAAAAAAAATGAAATATGAAGATGGATGATGTGATTTACAAATTATATTTTAAAAAAAAAAGGTAATAAAAAAAAGATTTATGTCGTAGCTGAGTCCGAAGATCCCAAGCGTGCTCTCAGCGCCTGGAACGAGCACGCACGGCGTAGGTGGGTAGGCGTGGGCGTCTCTAGGGGACGACCTCAGGTGAATGCGGCGATTGCAGGATCGGCGACTTCAGCCCAGACAGGAGCTTGCAGGATCCTCAGCGACTTCAGACAGCGCAGTGGCCTGCAGGATCCGGTGACTGCAGGCGGGACAGAGGTTTGTAGGTTCCGGTGATTTCGGGCGGAACAGAGGTTTGTAGGTTCCGGCGACTCCAGGTAGAGTAGAGACTTGTGGGATCTCGGCGACTTCAGGCAGAGCAACGTTTTGTAGGATCCGGCGACTTCAGGCAGAGCAACGGATCGTAGAGTCCAGTGGCTTCAGGCAGGATAGAGGCTTGCAGGATCCCGGGGCTGAGCGGCCCGGGATAAGGCCTTTAGAAGATGCTTCCGATACGAGAACTGAAGCAAGACTCTATTTCTTCACCGATTGTTCGGCTTTTATATCTTTCTAGAGAGAACGGAAAAATTATTTAAATTAAAAGGAAATTTATTGTAAATGACCTACAGCCAAAAAGTATTTATGAAGAAAGAACATCAAACCAGAGACGAATTTGAATAAAAGTTACCATGATAACTACAAAAACAATGGTTATCAAATATAAAATTTTTGGTTTTTAGGAATATAATTGGAAAATCTTTACCTTTAAGTAAGAAATGAGATATTATTCAAATAGGAAAAACTGATGCGCGACAGCGCACCGAAGCCTGAAATTGTAGAGTTACAGAGAATTCAATAAAAGACCAAAAAAAGGTAAGGCTTCGTTGACAGCTAGTTTAAAAGTACTAAATAGTGTGAAAATACGCAGTAAAATGATATGTTATTGTGTAAAAACGTTACAGGATCCTATATAACTAAAGGTGATGCAAAATATAAATGCAGAGAATCAAAAACAGAATGGAAAAATAGTATAAAGTGATGCAAAACATGAATGCAGAAAATCAAGAACAGAATGGAGAAATAGTATAAAGTGATGCAAAACATGAATGCAGAATATCAAAACAGAATGGAGAATTAGTGTACAATGAAATGTAAGTAGTATAACACTACAAACTTTGGATTAGAGCACGAGGGGGACGGAGCGTTTACATCATTAGACGAGACCTCTCCAACTTAGCGTTTAGTTTCAGTGTGCCTCTAACCATTCGGTGATCGCTACCAGTTTTCACCCTCGCGATGGCGGAGATATCACTGAACAGTTTTCGTCTGGTCGTCATAATGAAGTCAATCTCATTTTTTGTCGAACCGTCGGGGCTCGACCAGGTCCACTTCCTGTGGGGCCGCTTCTGGAAGAAAAAGTTCATCATAAAGAGTCCCTCTTTCTCCATGAAGTCGGTCAGCTGCTGACCCCTTGGGTTCCGTTGCCCTATTCCAAATTTCCCTATTTTCAGCTCACCGTTCTCTCTTGTGCCTAGTTTTGCATTGAAGTCTCCTATTAACACCGTATAGTGAGTTTTGGAAGAATGCATGGCTCTAGAGATATCCTCATACATTTCCTCCAACTCCCCATCGGGATGTGCCGAGGTTGGTGTACCTGTACGACCTTCAGCGAATACCGTTTGGTGATTTTGAGTATAAGGTACGCAACCCTCGTCGACACACTCTCAATCTTTACAACGTTGTTAACGAGAGACTTGTGGACGATAAATCCGACACCTCCTTGGGACAGATGGTCGCCCTCCCGGTGATAGAGCAAGTTGCCGGATTCGAGGATTACCGTGTCCTCCTACTCTCTTCGGAGCTCGGATAATCGTATAATATGCAAGCGAAACTTGTCTATCTCTTCTTCCAGCTCCACAATCTTCTCTTCAGTCCTCAGGGTGCGTGTGTTGTATGTTGCCAGGTCAAGTCGTCTTAGGTGGCAACCGAACCTCCACCGGAGATTCTTAACACCCCCTGCCCCGCCGTTACCATGGTCGCCACCGTAGCCAGGAATAGCGGGGCCGCCGGGGACTGAAGACCGTCTCTTTGTTACCTTCATAGGGGGGTATTTGCTATAGTTTCCACGCTTGGCGAGCGGGTTGACAACAGCAGTTTTTTTATTGTAATTTTGCTGTTATCAGGAAGATACTGCCCATGTCCTGCCCGTTTCCCTTTGTCGCCTTTTACGACACCCACGGGAATATATGGGGTAGTGGATGTTCTTAACCGCCACTACACGATAAATATTAATAGCAAGGAATTGAGTGCTAACTAGGTGCTGCAAATATAGGCAATGACAAGGCGCCCCTAATAAAATAAAGTCGTTATTCAGAACAAAGCAGATTCAAAATTTAGGTTTTCTGAAAATCAGAATAGAATCGAAAATGCTCGCAATGACGTTATTAGATATACGTTAAATATTAATAGCAAGGAATTAAGTGCTAATTAAGTGCTGAAATATTATTGGGGTCGGATGTAGATTTTTGAAAAAATTATTCTTCATCAAATGTTAAATTTCTTTAATATAAATAATTTACTTCATAAAAATCAATTTGGTTTCACAAGGGGTCGCTCGACAACTGATGCCGGTGTTGAGCTGATTAAATATATATTTAATGCATGGGAGAATTCACAGGATGCTTTGGGTATATTTTGTGACCTATCCAAAGCCTTCGATTGTGTTCACCATGAAACATTAATCAGGAAACTTAAACACTACGGTGTAAGAAGTGATGCTCTTAAATTAATTATTTCATATTTAAGTAAGAGAACGCAAAAAGTTGTCATTAACAGTATGAGTTCTTCCGGGTCGATGGTACAGATGGGCGTGCCTCAAGGCTCAATTCTAGGCCCCTTTCTGTTTCTTGTATACATTAATGACTTACCTTACATAGTAGGAGATAACCATGATATAGTATTATTTGCAGATGACACTTCTTTAATTTTCAAATTAAGTCGACAATTGCTAAAATATGACGAAGTAAATAATGCTATATCTAAATTAGTAAATTGGTTCAATGTTAATAATTTGCATTTAAATGGCACTAAAACGAAATGTATGAAATTTATGACTCCAAATGTCAAACAATTAAATACTAATGTAATTTTAAATGGGGAGAAACTGAGTCTTGTAGATACCACCATTTTTCTTGGAATCACACTAGACGCGAAGCTTCAATGGAGCCCCCATATATCAAAACTAGCAAGCAGACTTAGTTCTGCAGCATATGCCGTAAAAAAGATTAGAAGTCTAACTAGTGTTGAAACAGCTAGACTAGTTTACTTTAGCTATTTCCATAGCATAATGTCGTATGGTATTTTGCTATGGGGACACGCAGCTGACACTGAAATTATATTTGTTTTACAGAAGAGGGCCATAAGAGCAATTTATGATTTAAAGCCTAAAGAGTCGCTGCGACAAAAATTTAAGGAAATTAATATATTAACTTTGGCCTCTCAATACATTTATGAAAATGTAATGTACGTACACAAAAATAAAAGTAGTTTTACAAAAATAAGTGATATTCATTCTGTAAATACTAGGAACAGACACAAGCTAGTAGTACCGGTTACTCGACTCCATCGAGTCAGTAATTCATTCTTGGGGCGATGTATACGCTTTTACAACAAAATTCCAGAAAATATACAAAATTTGACCTGCTCAAAGTTCAAAAACTTTATTAAACTAAGTTTGTATAAAAAGGGTTATTATAGTATTAAAGAATTTATAGATGATAATAACCCCTGGAAATGAGGTGATCGCTACCAAGCTATTTCTAATTTGTTGTGTTGTTAATTTGTGTAACATACATGATTGTAAGCTGTTATTTTAAAAAAAAAAGTCCCGCTGGGTTTCTTGCTGGTTCTTCCCAGGACAGAGGTTTTTTTTTCGAACCAGTGGTAATTATACAAAGGAGTGACTTTCAATAAGCATTATTTATAATCTATATTGAATAAAAAAGTTTCTGTTTCTGTTTCTGTTTCTGTAGATGACGGTAATATTCTGGGAAGTATCGGGTCCAGGACCACCATTACCTTACTATAAGGTATGAATGGCATTGTTTTCTTTATCAGTTATATATTATAGATAAGATAGGTAGAATCTGTACTAAAACCGAATCAGAATGCCCCGACTCCACGTAGTCGTGTCTGCTCTACCCCTACCCCTAGTGTTTTTTAATTTTTAAATTTGTTAACAAATTTTTTGTAAAGTAAAAATTAATAACTAATAAAAAAGAAAATTCTACATTGTTGGTACTTACCTCATTTTATTTTCAATATAATAAAATTAATTTTGCAAGTGACTATTATTTGGGACTTCCTTTGCCTGGTATAGCTGCTTCAAATAATAAAAAAAGAAAAATCAAATATCATTTTTGCTACAACCAATCAGGATTTAGAAGCTATACTCTATTCCAATTACAAAGTCCCTTTTGACACTTTTTAGAACGTAACTCTTCACGTTTCGCATAATTTGAAATAATTATCATTTTTGTTCATGGTCGTAAATCATCATTTAAAAATACACAATCATTCTAAATCATTATACAATTAATTCACACACACAATCAACCTATTGTTTTTAGACATCGTGCTCAAAATAATTAAAACTTTAAAAGATTAC
This sequence comes from Parnassius glacialis, assembly GCA_033319125.1. Classification (NCBI taxonomy): domain Eukaryota; kingdom Metazoa; phylum Arthropoda; class Insecta; order Lepidoptera; family Papilionidae; genus Parnassius; species Parnassius glacialis. The sequence continues at coordinate 21,877,908 of JAVANC010000002.1, forward strand.
GTTTACGTTCTATAGTTTTATTTTTACGTTTTTGCACAGTGACGTGACTAAAAGAATCGTATAAAATCGATTATAGACCAATTCTTTTCGCGAGTGAAATCTGTCAACACTGCGTCCACCTCGTGATCACGACCGCCATTTTGTTTGTCTCTTCAGTACGAGTGCAGAAGCCTTGTATACGATACGCGTGTTCAGTTTAGTTGATTTTGGTGTTGTGTTTTTATTTCGTTCTTGTTATTGTATAACTGTTTGATAATTCTTTCGTTGTTATTAAGTTTTGACTGTTATTTAATTTTTTTTTGTATTTATAAACACTATGGCCGAAACTGAGACCACTAAAAGAACAGTGATGCGCAGTCAAGCGCGAGAGTTTGTAGTACACCTATAACATTACTTTGAAAGAGAGTATCAGAATGGTGATCACTTGTTGCCACTTTCACAAGTGACTAACCGAGTAAGTGCAGCTCTTGGTATTAGTCAAAAAACTGTTTCCCGAATAAGTAAAGAAAAACATGGTAAAGATTTAATGGAAAATAACAAATTAAAATCGCCACTTAAGAGAAACGTTAGAAGATCGATAGTTACACATATCGACAATTTTGATAACGACGCCATTAGAAACCATATCTATGGCTAATATAGTAGGAACGAATTTCCGACTCTCGATAAATTGTCAAATAATTTACGAGAATCTGGACTGTTTCACGGTAGTAGAACTTCCTTCTGGAGGGTTTTAAAAAATGTTAGCTTTTCTTATAAAAAATGTGATAAACGGCGGATTTTGATGGAACGTAGAGATATAGCTTTAGCCAGATTTAATTTCCTAAGATCAGCAAATTCCATTGCCGTTTGGAATAATGTTATATTTCTAGATGAGACGTGGCTAAACGCTAATCATACAGTTGGTAAGATATGGACAGACGACACTCCTTACTCCTCCACAAAAGTACCTAGTGGCAAAGACGAACGCTTAATTATTTGTCATGCGGGTTCCATGAAGGGTTTTGTTCCGAACTGCCTCTTGGCGTTTAAATCTAAGAAAACTGTGGAATACCACGAAGAGATGAATTTTGTTAAATTTAAGGAATGGTTTTGTACATTATTGACCAACTTGAATGAGCCATCGATAATCATTATGGTTAATGCACTGTATCATTCAGTACAAATAAGTAAGCCTCCAACTTCTAGCAGCAAAAAAGCCGATATTGCGAAATGGCTGAATGACAATAATATTGTTGCTGACATGTCCATGTTAAAAGTTGAGCTGCTGCATTTGGTTGCTATAAACAAGCCAGCTAGACCAAAATACGTATTGGACGAAATGGCTAAGGAAGCCGGACACAATGTAATGCGCCTTCCACCCTACCATTGTCAATACAATGCCATAGAATTGACTTGGGCGCAAATTAAAGGCAAGAATTTAAACAAATCTTTTTTATAATTTATTTTTACCTATTTTAACATTTTATCTGCTATATGCTGCTATATTAACACGCAAACCTTTATTTTAGGTTATGCGGCTCGTAAAAATACCAGCCCACCGTTTACTGCAAACAAAATGCTGTCATTATTGCAAGAAGCCTGTGATAGTGTTACTGCCGCGAATTGGGAAAGTGTGGTTTTACGAACAAAAAATTTGATTTTCACTGATTGGGACAGAGACAAACATATCGATGCCGTTATAGATAACCAAATTATAATAAATACAGGGGATTCTACAGACGATGATGAGGGTGATGACGACGATGCCGATCATGAAATATCGATTTCGGCTAGTGATGATATGTTCCATCTTGATAAAAATATCATGTAATATTATCTAATTAAAATTAAAAAACAGTTTTATAAATTTTAATTTGATGAATAGAATAGAATATTTTTTTATTCAATATTGATTATTACATAATTCTTATTGAAAGTCATTTTTTATTTACCACTGGTTCGGAAAATACCTCTGTCCTGGGAAGAACCAGCAAGAAACCCAGCGGGACTTTTTTTTCAAACATATTTCACTTAACAATAATTTCATTTATACAATTTTTAAATGATTTTTAATAGAACCAGCATGGTGGCGATCACCTTATTCCTAGGGGTTATTTTCATTCATGTATTCCTTGATATTATAATGACCCTTTTTGTACAGTTTTTCTTTAATAAAACTTTTAAACTTGTTTATTGATAAACTTTGAATATGTTCTGGGATTTTGTTGTAAAAGCGTATACATTGCCCCATAAATGAATTACTGATTCTGTGGAGTCTAGTAACTGGTATTACAAGCTTATGTTTGTTCCTAGTGTTTAAAGAATGCACACCCTTATTCTTATTAAAGCTATTTATGTTTCATACATTAGATTTTCATAAATATATTGCGATGCCAAAGTTAATATGTTTATTTCTTTAAATTTTTGTCTGAGGGACTCTTTACAATTTAGGTTATAAATCGCCCAAACGGCTCTCTTTTGCAAAACAAATATAGCTTCAATATCAGTCGCATTACCCCATAGCAAAATTCCATAAGACATTACGCTATGAAAGTAACTAAAATACACTAATCTAGCTGTCTCAACATCTGTGAGACTTCTAATCTTTCTTACAGCATATGCTGCAGAACTAAGTCTGCTTGCTAATTTAGATATATGGGGGCCCCATTGAAGTTTCGCGTCAATAGTAATGCCGAGAGAAACAGTGGTATCCACAAGACTCAACTCCTCCCCATTTAATAGCACATTGGTATTAGAATGTTTTACATTAGGTATTGTAAATTTAATACACTTTGTCTTATTGCCGTTCAAGAGCATATTGTTGGCGTTAAACCAATGTACTAATTTCGATAGAGAATTAATGATGCTAATCCTTTTTCTGTCAATACGATTTTAATTTGTTCGTTATAGTAATCGAAGATCAATATCGTCAAGTATCGACTATAGCGGTATTTACTAGTACTTGATTATTGACATCTGTCAAATGCTTAGAGTATTCAACTAACAGGAGACGCCATGCGCATAAAGTTCCAAACAAAAAAGTCTGTCACTTCTAGCGGGAGGCGAGGTAACGCACACTAAGCAAATCGTAAACATTGGGCCACGTCGTTACGCACGCACACAGCATAATATGAGCACACGATTAAGCAAAACGCACACAACCTTGAAAATCTCTCATAAATGTCTCATCGTTACAGTGCATAAGCCATAAACAACTAGTGCGAGGGCCTTATCGATATGGATATGTCGATGAAATTTTATGCAAGTTACATTAGCAAATTAAATAAAATAAATATGAACAAATGTTTAATGTGTAATATTACATTCAAAGTAAATTTAAAAAAATACATAAGGTACAAAATAATAATACAAAATTACCAAAATTTTAACTGGTTTTTAAAGTGAATAAGTTTGGTATATGTGACGAATACACTTTTTGGGATCACTCTTTTTTTGCGAGGTAGCTAATTCTGGTGCTTGCATTTTTTTCCATCACCAAGTTTGCCAGTTCAATGTTAGTTGGAACGTAATCATTATCGAAATAATGTTCCTGTATGCTTAAAAATATATAATATGCCTAGTCTATGAAATATTTTTACCATTTTTTAATATCATGATCAACCGAAAAGGTTTTCTATATAGGGGTTTTAAACCGTCTAATTTTACAGATTTTACCCAACCTATAGAGTTAAACCGTTTTAAGGCTTAGAGTTGAACTACATCTGGCAGCAGGAAATCGCACTTTCCTGTGCTTCTATCCTTTTTGGTCACTCAGAAACGTTATTTACTAGAGCAAGAAAGAGAGCGGGAGTGTATAGTTTCACCCTCAAAAAGCCGATGGTAAACCGGTTTCAAAAGTTTATCTATCATTCTCCATACTAATATAATATCATAAATGTGAAAGTGTGATTTTTTGTTCATTTGTTTTTGTCCTTCCTTTACGCAGCAACGGAATGGAGCAATTAAAAAAAATAAACATTTGCTATCTCTTGGCCGAAGTTTACGCTTAACTAAACATACTTTTTTTCGTCATTTTACTTAGGATTGAAAAATAATTAATGTCGTCGTAAAAAGCTTACCGCTTATCTAAACTTGGCGCCTCTAAAGATCTTTTGGAAAACTGTAAAACCAAAAATCTTTTTTAAACATTGTACAAAAAAGAATTTTAAATAACACCTTGGTATTATATATCAAGGTATTAATTATAGTCGAATAAAAACATCGACACTAAAGATTAGAGTGAACATCACTATTATTGCCTTGATGATACCATTTTATATACTCGAAATTACCCTTCTTTTCGTTTCATAACATAACATAGTGAAATGAAAATATCTATTTAAAATGTTTTATATACAATAAAACAATTTAAATTGATGTTTTCATTTCGTTAAAAACAATTAAAGATTATTAATGTTGTTTGAAATAATATAGTTTTGCAAATAGATCACAATAATATTAATGAATTTAAGACTATTCAATAACACGATTTTGTCTTGTGTAATAAGAACAAAGAGAAACGACATTTGTCTACAATTAAGCAAAGTTTAATTATGTCCTAGTGGTGCAAAAGTCCTTACTATAGTATTAATACTTTAAGTTGGCAACACACCCTGCTCAGCTATATTAATCAGAATTTTCGTGATTTAATGCTTATATTAATTATTGAAATCAAAATAAATACTTAAAGATGAAAGGTAACGTCGTCTTTTTGTAAATTTGAGGTCTGTGATCTTTTTTTACAAGAAAACATACTGCAACTCGGCATTTTTCTGGAGGTCAACTCACGCTTACGACTACTTGTTAACTGATGCCGTACGCGGCGCAACTAGTTTTATATAACGGGAATGATCCGCGCTCTCGTACTTTTGACAGCGGGGAACGCTCTCCAATGTCGTCTCCTGTTAGTTTAATACTCTAAGAGAGAGAACGAGGACCATCTCTATATATGAAAAGTGTCCCTAAAAACGTGTCCAATAAGGATGACGCTGCAGTAGCAGAGGGTAAATTTAAAAAAAGCGCCAAAATTAATTAGAATAAGATGGAGAAATAAACAAGTACCGACCAATCCGCTTGGTTTTGTAATACGTAAATAGTTGAGGTTTTGTATACTGGCATTTTACTAACTACTCATAGTCATGAAATTTTTTAAATATTTGAATTCAGCTGACTTCACTCCATTCACAACTTCATATCGTAGTTTTTCAGAAGCCAGCGCTATTGTGGTAGGTTTTGGAACCTCTATTTTCAGTAAGTAGTAGGACACTTTTTCAAATTTCGCCCCTTATAAGATGGTTCTCCTTGTACTCTACACTCCATAGTTATATGAACATCCCCTTTAGGCTTAGAGTATTCAACTAACAGGAGACGCCATGCGCATAAAGTTTCAAACAAAAAAGTCTGTCACTTCTAGCGGGAGGCGAGGTAACGCACACTAAGCAAATCGTAAACATTGGGCCACGTCGTTACGCACGCACACAGTATAATATGAGCACACGATTAAGCAAAACGCACACAACCTTGAAAATCTCTTATAAATGTCTCATCGTTACAGTGCATAAGCCATAAACAACTAGTGCGAGGGCCTTATCGATATGGATATGTCGATGAAATTTTATGCAAGTTACATTAGCAAATTAAATAAAATAAAAATGAACAAATGTTTAATGAGTAATATTACATTCAAAGTAAATTAAAAAAAAATACATAAGGTACAATATAATAATACAAAATTACCAAAATTAAAATAAATTGAAAAAGTATTATATTATATTTTAACTGGTTTTTAAAGTGAATAAGTTTGGTATATGTGACGAATACACTTTTTGGGATCACTCTTTTTTTGCGAGGTAGCTAATTCTGGTGCTTGCATATTTTTCCATCACCAAGTTTGCCAGTTCAATGTTATGTGGAATAACAATGTTATGTGTTGTGGTAATGTTATGTGACTGCCTCGTTGGTCTAGTGGTTGTAGTAGTGCGACTGCTGATCATGAGGTCCCGGGTTCGATTCCCGGGTCGGGCCAAAAAATCAGTTATTGAGTTTTTCCATCAAGAAATTCTCAGTAGCTGCCCGGAGTCAGGAAGTTGGCGGTGTTTCACCCCCGTGCCTCGGAAAGCACGTAAAGCCGTTGGTCCTGCGCCAGATCTCTCTCCGGTCGTGTCGGTTTACCGTCCCATCGGACTATGAGAGAGAGGGAATAGAGAGTGCACCTGTGCTTGCGCATACACTTGGGCACTATAATCCTGTCCTGCGCCGATGGCTAATCTCTGTTGAGACTGGCCGCCGTGGCCGAAATTCGGTCTGGAGGACATTATTATTATTATTATTGTTATGTGGAACGTAATCATTATCGAAATAATGTTCCTGTATGCTTAAAAATATAAAAATATAATATGCCTAGTCTATGAAATGTTTTTACCATTTTTTAATGTCATGATCAACCGGAAAGGTTATCTGTATAGGGGTTTTAAACGGTCTAATTTTACAAATTTTACCCAACCTATAGAGTTAAACCGTTTTAAGGCTTAGAGTTGAACTACATCTGGCAGCACGGAATCGCACTTTCCTGTGATTTTATCCTTTTTGTTCACTCAGAAACGTTATTTACTAGAGCGAGAAAGAGAGCGGAGTGTATAGTTCTACCCTCAAAAAGCCGATTGTAAACCGGTTTCAAAAGTTTATATATCATTCTTGACAATCCATACTAATATAATATTATAATTGTGAAAGTGTGATTATTTGTTTTTGTCCTTCCTTTACGCAGCAATTTAGCTTTACGGAGCAATTAAAAAAAATTAAACATTTGCTATCTCTTGGCTGAAGTTTACGCTTAACCAAACATACTTTTTTCGTCATTTTACTTAGGATTGAAAAATAATGAATGTCTTTGTAAAAAGCGGTAATATTTTGTGTTCTACAGTACAAAAGTGTAGTACTCTGTATATATTTAATAATAATAGATTATAAATATGACACTGAAATTATTTGTTTGTCATTATTTATTTATTTAAGCGCTAATAATTCGTGTCTCATCTGAAAACAACAATTTGGTTGACACCACCTAAGACGATAAACTTGTATATAACATTTTAAAATGAATAAATATCGTTCACTAAACCTTCCATTTCGATTTCTTACATGTTTTAAATTTTATAAATAAACCTGTAGCAAAATACGTACGTAACTTACTTCCACTAATTTCAAAGTCGGTACAGCAGTTTCATTTAGTTTCCTTTTATTATTTGATTGGATTACGAAAACCGATTGGTCAAAATGCTCGGAACAAATAGTGCTTGTTCGTTTAGGTACCCAGGTTATATGATTGCCACATGCTTTTATCCAAACTTGGCGCCTGTAAGGATCTTTTGGAAAACTGTAAAAATAAATATCTTTTTTAAACATTGTACAAAAAAGAATTTTAAATAACACCTTGGTATTATATAACAAAGTATTACTTATAGTCAAATAAAAACATCGACACTAAAGATTACAGTGAACATTACTATTATAGTCTTGATGATACCGTTTTATATACTCGAAATTTCCCTACTTTTCGTTTCATAACGTAACATAATGAAATGAAAATATCTATTTAAAATGTTTTAAATGTATATTGTATACAATAAAACAATTTAAATTGATGTTTTCATTTCGTTAAAAACAATTAAAGATTATTAATGTTGTTTGAAATAATATAGTTTTGCAAATAGATCGCAATAATATTGATGAATTTAAGACTATTCAATAACACGATTTTGTCTTATGTAATTTGAACAAAGAGAAACGACATTTGTCTACAATTAAGCAAAATTTAATTATGTCCTAGTAGTGCAAAAGTCCTTACTATAGTATTAATACTTTAAGTTGGCAACACTACCTGCTCAGCTATAATGATCAGAATTTTCGTGATTTAATGCTTATATTTCGTGATTTAATGCTTATTTGCCGTGTAGTGGCGGTCAAGAATATCCACTACCCCATATCCTCCCGTGGGTGTCGTAAAAGGCGACAATGGGAAACAGGCGGGAGATGGGCAGCAGCATCTCCCTGATAATAGCCAAAGTTACAATAAAAAAAACTGCGGTTGCCAACCCGCTCGCCAAGCGTGGCAACTATGGCAAATACCCCTCTATGAATGTAACAAAGAGACGGCCCCCAGTCCCCGGCGGCCCCGCTATTCCTGGCTACGGTGGCGACCATGGTAACGGCGGGGCAGGGGGTGCTAAGAATCTCCGGTGGAGTGCTAAGAATCTTCGGTTGCCACCTTAGACGACTCGACCTGGCAACGTACAACGCACGCACCCTGAGGACTGACGAGAAGATCGTGGAGCTGGAAGAAGAGATAGACAAGTTGCGCTGGCATATTATAGGATTATCCGAAGTCCGAAGAGAGGGGGAGGACACGGTAATCCTCGAATCCGGCAACTTGCTCTATCACCGGGAGGGCGACCATCTTTCCCAAGGAGGTGTCGGATTTATCGTCCACAAGTCTCTCGTTAACAACGTTGTAAAGATCGGGAGTGTGTCGACGAGGGTTGCGTACCTTATACTCAGAATCACCAAACGGTATTCGCTGAAGGTCATACAGGTTTACGCACCAACCTCGGCACACCCCGATGAGGAGGTGGAGGAAATGTATGAGGATATCTCTAGAGCCATGCATTCCTCCAAAACCCAATATACGGTGTTAATGGGAGACTTCAATGCAAAACTAGGCACAAGAGAGAACGGTGAGCTGAAAGTAGGGAAATTTGGAATAGGGCAACGGAACCCAAGGGGCCAGCAGCTGGCCGACTTCATGGAGAAAGAGGGACTCTTTATGATGAACTCTTTCTTCCAGAAGCGGCCCCACAGGAAGTGGACCTGGTCGAGCCCCGACGGTTCGACAAAAAATGAGATTGACTTCATTATGACGACCAGACGACAACTGTTCAGTGATGTCTCAGTGATCGCGAGGGTGAAAACCGGCAGCGATCACCGAATGGTTAGAGGCACACTGAACCTAAATGTTAAGTTGGAGAGGTCTCGTCTGATGAAGTCAACGCTCCGTCCCCCTCGTGCTCTAATCCAAAGTCCCGAAACCTTTCAGCTCGAGTTACAAAATCGTTTTCAGTGCCTAGAAGACTGCAATGAAGTGGACGATATGAATGACAAGCTCGTGGAAACTGTCCATGCGGTCGGAGCTAAGTTCTGCAAGACCCGCCGCAGAAGAACACAAAAACTCTCCGATCACACTCTTAATCTCATGGCTGTTAGACGGGAGATGAGGCTACATTCTTCAACAGATTTGACAGCATACAGGCAACTGAACAGACAGATCTCCAAATGCATGCGGCGGGACTTGCGCAACTTCAATACAGCTCGTATTGAAGAAGCGATCGAGCGGAACCAAGGCTCCAAAGTCTTTGCCAGAGATCTGTCTGCCAGAAAGAGCCAACTGTCAAAGCTGAAGACCGAATGTGGCAGCATCGTTTCCGGGGCACCTGAGATTTTGAGTGAGATTGAGAGGTTCTATGGGCAGCTGTACACGTCATCGTTGGAGCCACACGCAAGTGTGAGTAACGATCCAAGAGCGAGTCTTATCCGACACTATTCCGAAGATATCCCGGACGTCAGTCTGAGCGAGATTAGAATGGCTCTCCAACACCTTAAAAACGGCAAGGTCTCAGGTGAGGATGGAATTACAGCGGAGCTTCTGAAAGCGGGTGGAAGACCGGTACTTTAAGTCCTTCAGAAGCTCTTTAATTCCGTCCTCCATGGTGGCATTACACCGGAGGCGTGGAGCAGAAGTGCGGTGGTCTTGTTCTTCAAGAAAGGTGACAACGCTCTCTTGAAGAACTACAGACCGATTTCCCTTCTGAGCCGCGTCTACGTGCTGTTTTCGAGAGTCATTACGAATCGTCTCACGCGCAGACTTGACGACTTCCAGCCTCCCGAACAAGCCGGTTTCCGAAAGGGCTTTAGCACCATAGACCACATACATACCCTTCGGCAAATTGTACAGAAGTCCGAAGAGTACAATTTACCACTGTGTCTGGCGTATGTGGACTATGAGAAAGCCTTTGATTCCGTCGAAATTCGGGCGGTGCTGCAGTCCCTTCAGCGATGCCAAGTTGACTGTCGGTATATCGAAGTGCTGAAGTGTTTGTACAGTAGAGCTACGATGGCTATCCGAGTACAGAACCAGAGTACGAAACCTATCCAATTGCAGAGAGGTGTAAGACAGGGTGATGTTATATCCCCGAAACTCTTCACCGCTGCATTGGAAGACGTTTTCAAGCTTCTGGACTGGAAAGGATACGGAATTAACATCAATGGCGAATACATCACTCACCTTCGATTTGCCGACGATATAGTCCTTATGGCAGAATCGCTGGAGGACCTAAGCACTATGCTCAATTACCTCAATAGTGTCTCCCAACGGATAGGTCTTAAGATGAACATGGACAAAACAAAGATTATGTTTAATGTCCATGTCACACCTATGCCGGTAGTTGTTGGGAGCACTAAGCTCGAAGTTGTTGACGAGTATGTTTACCTGGGACAAATAGTCCGACTAGGTAAGTCCAACTTCGACCGAGAGGTCAATCGACGGATTCAACTCGGCTGGGCAGCGTTCGGGAAGCTACGACACATCTTCTCGTCAGACATACCTCAAAACCTTAAAACGAAATTGTACAACCAGTGCGTGTTGCCAGTAATGACTTACGGATCTGAGACGTAGTCCTTCACTGCTGGCCGTATGAGGAAGCTCAAGGTCGCTCAGCGAGCTATGGAGAGGGCTATGCTCGGAGTTTCTCTACGTGATAAACTTAGGAATGAGGTTATCCGCAGTAGAACCAGAGTAACCGACATAGCCCAACGGATTAGTAAGCTGAAGTGGCAGTGGGCCGGCCATATAGCTCGAAGAACCGACAACCGATGGGGAAGAAAGGTTCTCGAGTGGCAGCCTCGTACCGGTAGGCGAAGTGTAGGGCGTCCCCCCACGAGATGGAGTGACGACCTGGTAAGACATGCAGGAAGTCGATTGATGCAGGTGGCTCAGGACCGTGCTTTGGGGGCTTTTATTTGGGGGAGGCCTATGTTCAGCAGTGGACTTGTGAAGGGCTGTAATGATGATGATGATGATGAATGCTTACATTAATTATTGAAATCAAAATAAATACTTAAAGATGAAAGGTAACGCCGTCTTTTTGTAAATTTGAGGTCTGTGATCTTTTTTTACAAGAAAACACACTGCAACTCGGCATTATTCTGGAGGTCAACTCACGCTTACGACTACTTAATAAGTGACGCCGTACGCGGCGCAACTAGTTTTATATAATGGGAATGATCCGCGCTCTCGTACTTTTGACAGCGGGGAACGCTCTCCAATGTCGTCTCCTGTTAGTTTAATACTCTAAGCCTTTAGGGTTATATGTTCTGTGTTGAACATTGAACACAACCAAACACGGAGAGTTTTGGCGGGAACTTGACCGGTGGTAGTTTGCTGCTCCTGTATTATCGTTTGAATAATAGTTTGAAGTGGATTTTCATATTTAAAAGTGGTGCAATTTTGTCTATTAAGTGTCTGCGCATGTGAACTATTAGTGAAAACGGTGAAACAAATGCGTTGATGGTAATGTGATTCTCAAAATAAGGTGTCTGTTTGCTTAGGCGCTTTGAGATACCATCGCCAACTATCAGCTGTCTGCTGGCTCAAGTTGCCGTCAAAATCTCCTAAGGGCTGCACAATGTGACGCATCAACATATTGTGAAGCAGTATACTATGAAGGATAATTATTAAGCATGGGCGTTTTCAGATTTTGGCTGCAACGGTTACATAACTGATATTTAGTTTTCATATCGTTATTGAAAACCGTTTTCATATACCGTTTCATATATCAGTAGTAATGGTTTACAACCGAAATATAATCTAAAATCAGGGGTATGAAAGTCCTCAGTAGCTGGCTTTACGTTGATACTAGTGCCATCTCACAGTAAAAATACTATTTTTCCCGATATTTTTATATAATCTATTAAAAGATGGCGCCACTGTGGGTATTTATTATTTATACCGAAGCCTAAATCATGCTAGCAAAGTTTTGAAATACGCCGGTATGTATATATAGAATAATCCTTTGTAAAGGAAGCAATTAACACCATGGTTTTCTCAAACAAACATAATAAATATTTACTTGAAACAATTTAGTTAATTTTTAAATTTAAATTAAATTGATTTCCTTTTAATTTTATTGAAATATGTACGAAATAATACAGAACCTAGGTGATAGCGCCCTCTAGTGTACTTTTTAGTAATTTATAATCCCTACGCCATCTATAAAAGCGCAGAAGAAACTTTCCTCGTTTCGTCACCTAATTATTTTTCAGAGTGGCTCATCTATGCCTGAAAACTGTAGCACGAGTGCAACATTTATTTTACGAATTACTTCGATTATTTTAGTTTAGAAGTCAGAGGCTCTAACATAAACGTAATATTTAGACATGTATGTTAATATATAATTTATGATTGATATGAAGTAATATAGTATTATAAATGTCTAAAATTAAATTTTTTCTATTCTCATTTATGTCTATAATGTTTATACCCATATTTTTTTAAAGTGAGACGTAAGATCAGAGTTTGATTTCGAAGTCTATAATTAAACTGTATTCATAAGTATACTTAACTAGGCTTAGGACTGACAGGAAAGTTTTAAAACAAATATACAAAATGCATACAAATATTACAAATAAATGTACAAACGCAACGTCAAAAATTAATAATTTTACAGATACTTTCATAGTGAACGGCACACGCCACCAATGTCAAGTGCGTAGACGTGGGCGTTATTTCACGTCACTAGTTACAATAAGTGGCTACACGGCATGTAACCGAATCACTAGTTTCGAGTCACATTACAAGTAGTGATTTTTGTAAATGCGTTATTACTGTTAACTGTGATTGTAGCGAGAGTCGACTGTCAGTCAGTCAAGCGTAAAGCGCACATGTGGCATACAACAATAAACAAAACAGCGTATGTAACAGTATTATTGTACGTTTAATTTTCATACGTAAAACTATAGATATAGACAATATAAATTGAGTGATCTTTGTTTGTAAATAATTTCAATGGTTTGCGATTCCGGGAAGCGATAGTCACATTGAATTTAAGTAAAATAATTTAGTTTGTTTTAGTTCATCGTTGTACTTGTGTATAATTTTGAATACTATCTTGTAAAAATTAACATTTATATGTTATTTTGGTATTTTATGTACATTTACTGTAACGTTTCTTTGTTATTATAAAAATAAAATTAGTGTGGATTGTACAAGTTTAAATAAACTGTGAATATCAATAATCATTGTATATACAATCAAATTGACTTGTAAATACCCCTGCATTAATAATTTTATGAAAATCTTAGTTTCATTGTAAATATAAATCAATCATAAATACATTTAATGCAATCACTTCTGAGCCTGAATAAAGTATGAAGCGAAGTTAATTTATTGATTTAACTGTATAGCTACAAACACTTAGATAGTGATGAAATTTATTTTCGTTTCGTGTGTAACTGTATAGTTCGTGGTGGTATTTATGCAAACAATCACAGTAGCCGAATAAAAATAGCTAGTTACAAAAATCACTAGTTTTGAAACAGGTAACGCCGACCAAGTCACTGGTTTCGTTACGTTTCTTGAAAATGACGTAACGACCCACGTCTACAAGTGCGTAATTGTTACGTTTGAAAAAAAAATCAAATTCTAACTTTCACATAAACAAAAGTTGCCTAAACGAAATATAATGTGATGAAACAAATCTAAGTCTTGTGCCTAATGTCCTAAAGATCATTTAAATCTGACAACTCTCAAAACTACACAAACTTAAAAAATTAGGCAATTTTAACCATTTAAAATTCGACCTTATTGTTAAGAGCATTATAATTATATTACACTACGTGCACCGTTTTATGATAACAACCAAAACATCGCAACAAAATCCATATTCGCTTCATCTCTTTCATACGTATTTATGATACTGTCGCTAGAACGAGAAACAACGAATATCAAAGGACATCGGTTAGTTTTGGTTTTGGGCCGTTTTCGGTTTTTGGCATATAGTTTGCGTTTTACGTTTCGTACGTTCGTTAGTTGATTTTGGGTTTTGGTTGGATATATGATAACGGTTATGTTCTTAGGTTTATCGATATGATATGATATTTGATAACATAACGTTATTAGTTACGTTTTGATATATCGGTCTCATGCCTAATAATTATACATTGTAACCACAAACTATATAGAAACGCTACGCGTTATTGTAACTTCAGGCTCAGAAGAGCTAGATTCCAGAGCCGTAAAGCAAGTTATAAAAAAAAACAACTAAACACAACAATCGTTATGAATCGGTCGATTGTAATATTTGGTAATATTTTTTGAAAGTGCGATTCATTAGAGTGTATATACGGAAATGCGATTTATACAATAATTTTTAATGCTAAATCTATCTCATAACTCACAAATTATAAAGTTGTTAGTCTATCCTTAGCACTTTACGACAATGAACTTTCAGTGTTTAATATAGGAGAAGATTATGAAATTACATGTTTATTTTAGGTTTTTTTAGGTATTATGATAAAAAGAGTGATTTCTATCAACGGCTTCCAAAAGTTTTAATATGTCTGATTCTTCATGTTACATTCTCGATAATGGAGGATATACAGCTAAAGTCGGTTTCTCTTATATGGAACCTAAAATTGTGCCTAATTGCATAATGAAAGCAAAGTCGGAAAGACGGCGTCCTTTTATTGGATCACAAATTGACGAATGTAGAGATGCATCAGGTCTTTTTTACATTCTACCATTTCAAAAAGGTTTCCTCGTTAACTGGGACACACAAAAGACAGTTTGGGATTATATATTTAGTAAGGAATGTTGCCCAGTGAATTTTAGTGAAGTTCCTCTTATAATAACTGAACCTCTATTTAATTTTTCATCAATACAAGAAGCTATGACTGAAATTTTCTTTGAAGAGTATGAATGCCAATCACTTTTAAGGGTAAATGCTACTGATTTAGCCGAATACCATTATAGAAAGTTGCATAGTAATGAAAGCACTTTGGTAGTTGATTCTGGTTACAGTTTCACCTATATAGTCCCTTATATAAAGGGAAAGAAATATAAAGAAGGTATCAGACGAATAGATGTTGGTGGTAAAGTTTTAACAAATCATTTAAAAGAAATATTGTCATACAGGCAACTAAATGTAATGGATGAGACCTATGTTATAAACCAAGTAAAAGAAGATTCTTGTTTTGTATCACAAGATTTCATGGGTGATATGGAAATTGCCAAAAAGAAGGGTATGTTTTAAAATATTTAAGATTATTTTCTTTTAGAAGAGGGGGCAAACGAGCATGTGGTTTTACTACGAATTTTCTTCCTCGTACGACTTCTCTGTGGAATTGTTTACCACCGGCGATTTTTCCAGACCGATACGACTTAGGGACCTTCAAGAAAAGAGCATATACCTTTCTAAAAGGCCGGCAATGCATCTGCAATAGAAACAGAAACAGAAACTTTTTTATTCAATATAGATTATAAATAATACTTATTGAAAGTCACTCTATTGTTTGATTACCACTGGTTTGAAAAAAAATACCTCTGTCCTGGGAAGAACCAGCAAGAAACCCAGCGGGACTTTTTTTTTTATAAACAACAGCTTACAATCATGATGTTACACAAATTAACAACACAACAAATTAGAAACAGCTTGGTAGCGATCACCTCATTTCCAGGCGTTATTATCATCTATAAATTCTTTAATATTATAATCTTTTTATACAAACTTAGTTTAAAGTTTTTGAACTTTGAGCAGGTCATATTTTGTATATTTTCTGGGACTTTGTTGTAAAAGCGTATACATCGCCCCACAAGAATGAATTACTGACTTGATGGAGTTGAGTAACTGGTACTACTAGCTTGTGTCTGTTCCTAGTATTTACAGAATGAATATCACTTATTTTTGTAAAACTACTTTTATTTTTGTGTACGTACATTACATTTTTATAAATGTATTGAGAGGCCAAAGTTAATATATTAATTTCTTTAAATTTTTATCGCAGCGTCTCTTTAGGTTTTAAATCATAAATTGCTCTTATGGCCCTCTTCTGTAAAACAAATATAATTTCAGTGTCAGCTGCGTGTCCCAATAGCAAAATACCATACGACATTATGCTATGGAAATAGCTAAAGTAAACTAGTCTAGCTGTTTCAACACTAGTTAGACTTCTAATCTTTTTTACGGCATATGCTGCAGATGAACATGATGGACAGGAGATACGACAAAGGGGTTCTTTTTAGCGGTAAACGCGCAAACTTGTGTCTTCTGGGGATTGAACAGGACTATTATATATTTGTTCAGCAAAGATTCGACTTCAGACAAGTTTGTCCCGGTACTCGGCGACGTTTTCCCGAGAAATATTGGCACGGCCGGTATATAAGGCATCACTAGTGCTGTCGTCTGCATATTAATGAATGTTTCCAGTTTGCAACATATCATTGATATGCAGGAGAAACAGCGTTGGTCATAGCACGCAGCCTTGTGGAACACCAGCATTGATAGGCTTGAGATCACAGCATGCACCGTCTACGACGACCTTGATGCTCCGATCTGCAAGAATGCTGGTGATCCAATTACACAATTTCTCGGGAAGCCCATAGGAAGGGAGCTTCGAAAGAAGCGCTTTGTGCCAAACCCGATCCAAGGCCTTCGCAATGTCCAAACTAACGACCAATGCCTCCCCCTTGGACTCTACTGCCTCCGCCCATCTATAAGTCAGGTAGACGAGAAGATCACCAGCTGATCGACCCCGACGAAAACCGTACTGGCGGTCACTAATCAGCTGGTGATCCTCAAGGTACTTCATGAGCTGGCAGTTTAAAATGGATTCCATTATTTTGGAGAACAAGGAGGTGATGGCGATAGGCCTGTAGTTGGACGGGTCTGAGCGGTCGCCTTTTTTAGGGATCGGGTGGACCAAAGCTGTCTTCCATGAATTCGGGACTACGCCTTGGGAGTAGGAGTACCGGAAAAGACGCGTTAAAACCGGTGCCAACTCAGGAGCACACGTCTTTAGCACAATGGAAGGGACTCCATCGAGCCCGCTCGACTTGCTGACGTCCAGGGAGAAGAGTGCTTTACGAACCGAGTGCTGTGTAAACCGCACATCCGGCATGGAGCACTCACATCGCGGGATGGTCGGCGGTGTGTTCCCCCCGTCATCTAGAGTCGAGTTGGACGCAAAGAGAGATCGGCACAGATCGACTTTCTCCTTTGCGGCATGGGCCAGTGAGTTGTCCTCTCTGTGCAGAGATGACTGATAGAAGTTCCCTTGGACAGCCTTGGCGAGAGACCAGAATGCACGGGTTCCCGAAGGAAGGTGAACTAGCTTCTCGCCAATTCTGCCGATATGCTCAGACCTTGCCTTGGCAACGACGCTTTTGAAGGACCTGGAAGCGGAATTATATTTATTTTTAAGAGCGCTGGTATTTACATCCCGAGACGTTGATGCGTCAGCCCAGGCCCGGTAGCACTCCTGCTTATAGCATGATGCTATTTTACAGAAGCGACCAAACCATGGCTGGGATCTGCCTCCGATGGGCACCACAGAGGATGGAATAAAAAGGTCCATATCCTGAAGTACCACATCAGCAACAGAATCGGCAACAACGCTGGGATCTTCTGGCGAGAAGCAAACCCAAACCAAGGGTAGGATGCAAAAAAAGACTGCATACCGTCCCAATCGGCCGACCTATAGTGCCAAACACGGCGGCAAGCTGCAGATCGCAACTGCGATGGGAGCGTGAGCGGCACCATACTCCGGATCAGACAATGAAGCAAAGTCATAGACAGATTTACCCGCATGATCGGTTAAACGGGAACCAAGCCATTCAGCGTGGTGGGCGTTCAAATCACCGAGTATCACGATCTCTGCGGATGGGGCCTGTTGTAGCACGGAGTCTGCAGCCATTTGGACGTGGTCGATGACTCGGTCTGTGTCGGCATTACCGCTATGGGACCTATAGAGGCACCCGTAGACGCGGGGATAGTCGTCTACGCGTACCTTCAAGACTGCCGAGGCGTCGAAAACAGATGTCCTCTCTGACGTATACGCAAACTCCAGCCCGGGGCACAAAAGAGTGTTCTAATTTGTATCCTGGGTAGTAGATATATGAAGTATCAGCTGGAGAGGACACTTGAGTCTCGGTTAAAAAGAGCAAGGCCGGCTTTGCCATCTCTAGATGGTAACGGACAGTGTTAACGTTGGAATGAAGTCCCCTGATGTTGCAAAAATTCACGGATAGCGTGACACGGGTCGCCTTGGTCTTATTGTTCCGCTTGCCCCAAGCAGTATTGGTCGCTAGCGGAATTTTGTTGTAACTTATGATTATAATCACCTGAGAAAAAACCAGGCTTAATAAACTCAGAGACTTTTTTTGGCTCTGCCTCTCCATCTATAAATAAAACAAAATTCCTGTATTTTGTGTCTCTTCTAAACTATTCTTTTCTTAAATTTGTATCGTGACAATGTTAATAAACAACTTTTCTAGATTCTTTCTTTATCAGCCTATAAAAGTCCACTGGTACGAGTATATACAAGCCTCGTAAGCTAAATAGTGGAATCCCTTACGCCACTACTACGTGTCAACCTCTATGATATATGGTGTATTTGTAATTAACTTGTATTTCATTCATTTAAATATCAATGACTTGAGTTGATCTACTCATGATGTAAATGAAAGGACAATGTCCAAAATCGCCCTGTGTAATAAAAGCATCGGACATACATAATAATTATTTTTTCATTTTATTATGTTAGTTGCAAATACTTTTATAACACGGACTAGCTGCATGCAAAAATGAACATTAAAAAGTATTTTACTCGACTAATAACATTAACGCCGCCATCTTCGCCAAACATCATGTGCTGTCGAAAAATGATTAGGGATGCCCAATCGATTGTAATCGATTTTTGAATTTAATGAAATACATTTTGAATTTATTTCGAATAAAGTTTCAAAAAGAAGCTACATAAAAAATATAAAATTACCATTACTTTATATTCTTTAATATTATTCCCTAAAAGTATAATTTATATAATTATACTAATATATATAATATATTAAATTACACTATACCTAATGAATGAGGTCATACTCGATTTTGAATAGGTAGTTAGAATAATGCTGAAGAAAAATACTCGTAAAGATAATTATTCAGGATTTTCTAACGATCGTTTAGAAAGGATTGTATTTTACGTCTTTCTAAACGATAACTTACGAGTTTACAACAATTTATATTAAAAAAAAAAAACTTATCGTTACTGCATTAATTATGTGTTTTTTAAAAAGAGCACTATTGCAAACTAGATACAGACGTTATTATTAATATTGTTACAAGTATGGAAGAAGTAGAGACGTAAGTGTTATTATAAGTAAAGTAGGATATTGTCATACTTATTATGGTATTAATATTATCGTATGACAAAAGATGATTTATGATGTGATGTGTGTTTGTAACATATAGCTATAATAAATCTTAGGAAATATTCATAAATCGTATCGTATTTGGCGCTCCTATTTTTGATGTCACTAAAAGGTCACTTGTCAGTCTCTCATGAAAAAACTACGATCTCCAATTCGATTCAAATTGAACATACTAGAATCGAATCTCGATTAAATCAAGCATTAATTAACAAATCTATTTTTGATCAATCGCGACATTTTCAAACATGCCTAAGATGGACAGAGAACATTATTGACGATAATTTACCGTAAATACAAATAATTGTATAGAAACATCATTAAATTAATAAACATAACATCACGTTTTTATTTCTCAGAAGGAGTAGGTAGAAGCGTGTAGTACTATTATGTTATACGTCCCATGTAATAGAGGGTGCGCGTATTGCCAATCACCGAACACAAATCCAGACTCCGTGCTACTACTGGCAACTTCAAGTAATAAAAACCCAATAATAAATTGTCGTACCCTGGGATTGAACCCAGAACAGAACAGTTTTCTGTCTGTGACAAGGAACAGATGTTCCACCTATGCAAAAGTATTTCTTGAATCGTTAGAAATATGTTTGAATAAGTCCAATTCGAGAGGTTTTTGGATCGATTCATTGAACCGATGGAGTGTTCTATGTCGATATCAGGACATCGGATAAGGATTTTTCAGATCTATATCGATCTGGAAAATCGATTATTTTATTATAAACAATCGATTATACGATTTCAAATCGACATGCCTACTTTATACTGTCATATTTCACTCTGTCAAAATTACGTTGGTTGGCGTCGTTTGCTCTTTGTAATTGTATCGGTGTTTTGGTGACTTTCGGGACTATAATATATTGAACATTACGACTTGGCTATTTTAACGGACTCTGATTGCTTTCAAAAACGACTTACCTGGCTGTGTTTTTCGGAACTGTGTACCGCTCAAACGATAACCTAGCATTCATAAACAGACTTACGCATACGCAATGGAAAGTGTATTTTGTGTAAATTGCGGCTCTGCTGGTGGCTCAATGTTGTTAAAATATGAACAGAGAAGCAATCGTGCAATATTGTTGTAACTGCATCGTTGTACGCAGAACCATCGGTTGCTGCACCCATGTTATGCCCATTATTTGATACTAGAGCTTTACGAGACATCAAAATAATATTGACATCCCTGCACAGTTTTTAGACAATATTCTAATTTCCAATTTAGAAGGTGAACAATATACATGAAATTAATCTGTGTTTTATTTCTAATTCAAACATAATAAATTAATGTAGCTGTAAAAACAACTTATACTACCAATTAAGTGTTAAGTCGGTAAGGCTGGTTTCATAGTCACGCGTTTGAACAGTGCTGTCCAGACGCACACGCTTGCAAATGCACTAGATAGTAGTCGATAATATACACGCTGTACACGCGCGCGCTCTTGAAACTTCGTTAAAACCGTGGTTGATACGCTCGCTGTTCGACGGCATGTCTAGCGGCGTGACTGCAACCAGCCTAAATCCTGTACATTTAGGTACTACTTAGGTACTTAGGTACTCTCACCGTACCGTATATGCTAATGACAATATCTAAATGCTATTAGCCATTATATACATACATTTTTATTTATACATTAATACACAAACATTATCTCTCATTTCGAAAACAATGCTAAGAAAGCAGGTTTGTTAACTAGATTCTATGCATTTTTACGTTGCACTTACATACACTTAGGCTTTAGAACAAAAATTGCATACCTAATTATCTAGATAGGTACTAAAAATAGCTAAATGTTTTAAGACATCACTTTTCAGTTTGTTAAAATCACTCGGAGCTATGAAAAACCGTAATATTCGTGGTTCGATTATAACCTCAAAATCTGATACTTTTTTTGAAATATATCTATTATGCAGCTAGTCCGTTACAAAAATAAGATCATATAGGAATTTACTAATAATCGACAATAAAACACACAATTTTCCGATGCTCTTGGTTCCAGGGCGAACAATGTATGGGAGCAGAGCAATGTCCTTTATAATATAGTCAATTTAAAGAGACAATTTCTTTTGAGTGCTATAAGGATCGACAAAATCGCTCCTAATAGTCATTTTAATATTAGTGAGAATGTTTATGCGCCGCGGACGGCCACATCTTGCATGATCATCCATAGAGCTGGATTTTCTATACCTCTTTATAGTATAATAGACGATGTTCCGGATACATCCTAAACTTCGGATTTTATTAGTTTTTTCCTAGCTTGAAACGCTCGCAGATTTTCCGTCCTAAGCATTTTCATGCAATTTTCACAAAGAACCAAAAACTAATATAATGAATATAAAAATGTATTTTTTAAGGAAAAATTTTATAAAGGGTTTTTCAACAAGAACTTTGTTTTCTAAAACAAAATAAAAAAAGAGTTTAGATGAAAATGATTCAAATTTTTATTGTATTACGAAGAGAAAAGTTTGGCAATTATGAATGAAAAATGATATCTGGCAAATGTCCACCACGACCACGCTGACAGATGTCGATTCTTCCATCAAAGTTTATAATCACTTTTTGGCAAAATGGCGGGTCTATTTCGTTAATCACGTCACGGATTTTGAGTTTTAAGGCCGCGATCGATTCGATTGGCTCCGTATAGACTCTGTCCTTAACATAGCCCCACAAAAAATAATCCAGTGGTGTTAAATCACACGATCTGGCTGGCTATTTAACAGCTGAATTTCGTGTAAATATGCGATCGGGAAATTTGGTTTGCAATAAATTGATCGTTTCGTTGGCTGTGTGACATGTGGCACCGTCCTGTTGAAACCACATGTTTGTGATATCGATGTTATCAATAATAGGCCAAAATTGAGATGTTAACATCTCGCGATAGTGTGATCCATTGACCGTTACCGCATTTCCAGCCTCATCTTCGAAAAAAACGGCCCAATCACGCCTCCAGACCACATAGCGCACCATACAGTGACACGTTGAGCATGCAAAGGCTTCTCAATAATCGCTTTAGGATTTTCAGAAGCCCAAATGCGGTAATTTTACTTGTTGGCGTACCCTGACAAGCGAAAATGGGCTTCGTCTGAAAAAATGATTTTTTCAGAAAAATCAGCGGGCTGTTCCTGAATGAATTGAGCGAATCTACGGCGATGTGAATGGTCGGTCAGCTTCAATTCCTGCACGAGTTGAACCTTGTAAGGCTTCAAAGCCAAATCCTTACGCAAAATTCGCCATGCGGTGGTTTTGGATAACCCCAATTGTTGAGAACGTCGAGGAATTGACAAATTTGGATCTTCTTCAACACTGTGGCTCACGGCTGAGATGTTTTCGTTTGAACGATACGGTCGAACACGCGTTGGTGTTAGCGCATTTTGTACCGAGCCTGTCGATTCAAATTTAGCGACCAAATTCTTAATAGCGGTCTCAGAAGGACGATTATGTTGTCCGAAAATATCACGAATTTTACGAAACGTAACTTTAACAGAACCACCATTTTCATAGTGGATTTTAATTATTTTAATGCGATTTTCGAGCGAAATTGAATTCATTGTAGCAATTGCCAAAGCATCTACTACGAATAGGTCAAAAAACTAAATGTCAAAACTGTCATGTTTTTGGTGTTGCCCCAATTGAAAAACAAAGTTCTTGTTGAAAAACCCGTTACTACAATTTCTTGAAAATTCAGAAAAATTTTATAATCTGGCAACACCATTTTCCCCATTTAAACATATTTTAATTTCATTTTATAACGATTTCTCATATAAAAAAACCCAGCCTCAACCAAAATAAAACTTATCCCTAGGTAATTGAATTAACTTGTTTAATATTATATGTAAACATTATTTATATTTTTTTCTTTGTTTTTATCTATACAAAATTTCTTTTTATTATTACAGGTTCTGAAAATACAATTGTTAAGGATTATGTTTTACCAGATTACACAACAATCCGCCGTGGATATTTACGTGATATTGTAAAACCCGATGAGGATTTGGAGCAACAAACTTTACGTCTTAACAATGAAAGATTTTCCATACCAGAACTTTTATTTCATCCTTCTGATGTTGGTATACCTCAAATGGGAATACCAGAAGCAATAATAAATTCAATAGATGCTTGTCCAGAAGAAAATAAGGAAAGTCTGCTAGAAAATATAATATTGTATGGTGGAAGTACACTTTTTCCAGGTTTTAGAGATAGAGTATTTAATGAAGTCCGAGCATTTGCACTAGATCACTATGATGTCAATGTTACTCTTGCTGAAAATCCTTTAACATATGCATGGGAGGGTGGAAAACATATTTTTAGAGATCCTGAATTTTATTCATTTTGCATGACAAAGGAAGAATATGAAGAGGAAGGAAGAGCATTGGCATTTGAAAGATTTGATATATAACGACGAAAACGAGCTAGGAAATCTTCGGAGTAGATCCCTAGCTCGGTAAACTTATGTTGGCTTTTTCAGAGTTGTAAAGATTTAACAGAAAAACATTGATACGACTGCTATGGGTTACATGATGTGGATTTGTGAATATTGATAATTATAAAATTTGTGTAATAATAAATACATAGTTTATATTTGTATCTTAAACTTTTTACTTAGACAATATAATGTATAATTTATACATATCCTATATTAGATCTGTACAAGACATCTGTGATTCTAATATATTTTTTGAAAAGAAAATAAGTTCCGGGGACTATAACATAAAGGATATTGAAACCAAATCTGTGTATTCACAATTCGTGCAAAAACTACTGTTTTCATAAAATTTCTTGTGTAGGTGAATGACACACAGTTAACTTAAATACTAAGCCCGGTCAATTTAATTATTTCAATAGTTTTTATCACATTGTCAACGCATATTGGGAATTATTCGTATTACCCAGGCATTATTAATAATGTCAATAGTGTCTCCCAACGGATAGGTCTTAAGATGAACATGGACAAAACAAAGATCATGTTTAATGTCCATGTCACACCTATGCCGGTAGTTGTTGGGAGCACTAAGCTCGAAGTTGTTGACGAGTATGTTTCCCTGGGACAAATAGTCCGACTAGGTAAGTCCAACTTCGACCGAGAGGTCAATCGACGGATTCAACTCGGCTGGGCAGCGTTCGGGAAGCTACGACACATCTTCTCGTCAGACATACCTTAAAACGAAATTGTACAACCAGTGCGTGTTGCCAGTGATGACTTACGGAACTGAGACGTGGTCCTTCACTGCTGGCCGTATGAGGAAGCTCAAGGTCGCTCAGCGAGCTATGGAGAGGGCTATGCTCGGAGTTTATCTGCGTGATAAACTTAGGAATAAGGATATCCGCAGTAGAACCAGAGTAACCGACATAGCCCAACGGATTAGTAAGCTGAAGTGGCAGTGGGCCGGCCATATAGCTCGAAGTACCGACAACCGATGGGGAAGAAAGGTTCTCGAGTGGCAGCCTCGTACCGGTAGGCGAAGTGTAGGGCGTCCCCCCACGAGATGGAGTGACGACCTGGTAAGACATGCAGGAAGTCGATGGATGCAGGTGGCTCAGGACCGTGCTTTGTGGCATTCTTTGGGGGAGGCCTATGTTCAGCAGTGGACTTTGAAGGGCTGTAATGATGATGATGATGATTAATAATGTAATTTTATTAATCACTTGGTCCATAACATATCTAACATTCGAAAATGCCGTCGCCAAATTTTACGGACTGGTGGGCAGAGATAATACTGGTCGTATTACCAATGCTTGGAGCTGCTCACCAACTACTCTAACCTACGTGGTGAGTGATATCTTTAAAGTTAGATATGCATATGATATGATATCAGCTGGCGCATCAACTCATTAGAACAGGCTGATTGAGGTAATTTAATTTAAAATCAGCCATAAATCCTGCACCTCTAATATTCTTCATGGTCTAGGATAACTTCGAGGTGAGTGAAGTGAAATGTGGTGAAAAGAGGTGAAATCACCTATTTTGGCAGCACTACATTGCTGCTCTAACGTTTGTCTGTCTAGTTTGTCTAGTGGTCGTTAGCGCGACTGACATCATGTAGTCCCGTCGGGCTTAAAATCGCTTATTGAGTGTCTGTTTTCTGGCCGTATTTTATTCTCGTGACTCGAAAAGCACGTAAGAGTCTGATCAAGCTCCTATATTTTACATCTAGTTCTTTTTTATAGAACTGGCATCATGATTCGATGACATTGGAATTACTAGAGCTTGATCAGGCTCTCACAAGCAGCACTTTGTTATAACCATGAAGCAAATACAAAGAGGAGGTGTTGTAATTAGATTTCACTATGTAACAACGCGTGACAATTTTGCGGGGTGAGGGGATGTTAAGCCCCGCCCACTTTACACTACATCTACCGATAAATAGTAAAAATACTCGAATAGTCCCATATCGATGTAGCAATGTAGTTTAACTATCCTGACGATAGATGGCGGTCTGTTCACAAAATGATAATTTTTTATCATTTTGTGAACAGTTAGTTATTATTGAAAATAATATTTTCAAGTCAATAATATACAAGGCCTTCGAATGTGTTCACCATGAGACATTAATCAGGAAGCTTCAGTACTATGGTGTCAAGAACACAGCGCTTAAACTTATTATTTCATATTTAAGTAATAGAATGCAGAAAGTTATTATCAATGGTAAAAGTTCTTCCGGGTCACCTGTACTAACGGGTGTCCGTCAGGGCTCGATTCTCGGCCCATTCCTATTTCTAGTGTATATTAATGACTTACCTTCTCTTGTAGGGGATACTCATGATATAGTATTATT
Organism: Parnassius glacialis; assembly: GCA_033319125.1. Classification (NCBI taxonomy): domain Eukaryota; kingdom Metazoa; phylum Arthropoda; class Insecta; order Lepidoptera; family Papilionidae; genus Parnassius; species Parnassius glacialis. The sequence goes on from JAVANC010000002.1 coordinate 21,904,207, forward strand.
TGCTAATGATACTTCCTTGATTTTTAAACTTAAACGTCAATCATTTAAACGTGACGAAGTGAATAATGCTATATCAAAATTAGTGCATTGGTTTAACGTTAATAATCTACATTTAAACGGAAATAAAACCAAATGTATTAAATTTACAACAACGAATGTTAAAAATCTGAGTACCAATGTGTTTTTAAATGGGGAAGAACTGAGCCCTGTTGAATCCACTGTTTTTCTTGGCATCACTCTCGACGCAAGGCTTCAGTGGGGCCCCCACATATCCAAACTAGCAAGCAGACTAAGTTCTGCAGCCTATGCTGTAAAAAAGATTAGAGGTCTCACTAGTGTAGAGACAGCTAGATTAATTTATTTCAGTTATTTCCATAGCATAATGTCTTACGGGATTTTGCTATAGGGAAATGCGGCTGATTCAGAAACTATTTTTGTTTTACAGAAGAGGGCCATTAGAGCTATTTACAACCTAAAACCGAGAGTCCCTTAGAGAAAAATTTAAAGAAATAAATATATTAACTTTGGCCTCTCAGTACATTTACGAAAAATATTTTTTTTTTATAGGATATGGTGACAAGCGAGCATACAGTCCACCTAATGGTAAGTGGTTGCTGTGGCCCATAGACATCTACATTTATCCTCGTTTGCGAAGCAAAATACAGATGCGTTGTTACCCGTTAGGACTAGGAATGCCTCTTTTTCAGTAAAAAAGAATACAGCGGTGTTAAACTGGTATTCTGTGAGAGCATGGTCCTTCCCCGGTCGAGCCGACCCATTCGTGCTACAACTATACTACTAATATAGCTGCAGCATGGCTCTACCACATACAAAATCTTGGGGCAATTTATATTACAAGGTCCGGGAAAGTGTACAGGCTCTCTCTATTATCAAGTTTAAATGTTTTGTTAAGCTGAAATTGTATAAAAAGGGTTATTATAGTATAATAACCCTTTTGATAAAATGGTTGATAATAACCCCGGGGAATGAGGTGATCGCTTCCAAGCTGTTTCTAAAATAAATTTTGCACTTATGTTTGTGCAACCATTAATGTAAAATTAGCTTTTAAAAAGTCCCGCTGGGTTTCTTGCTGGTTCTTCCCAGGACAGAGGCTTTTTTTTCGAACCAGTGGTAAATGACTTCAAATAAAAACTACACATGTGATCTATATTGAATAAAAAATTATTCTATTCTATGAGTTTTTTTTTATAGAATCTGGTAGAATTGAACTGTACTTTGGGTAAAAAGTTGGAAGAAGAAATAAAAGTGAATTCCGACTATCCACCCTACGATGGACAAACAGAATAATCCAAATAAATTTATTTGAATAGGGTTTTCTGTCTTGTCCTTGTAAAATCGTAGCTTGTAGTGTTTATATAAGATGTAGAATTTAAAACAAGAACGTGTTTGAAATATGTTATTATATTTAAAAAAAAAAACAGGTTTTACTTTCATTAATTTATTAGTTCAAAATAAGGCATACATTTTGTCCCATACACTCAATACTGACTGCAAGCACCTTAGTCTAAAAGTATCTGCTCAATGCATGAAACATATTCTAGAAACATTAAATGCAGTAACGTTGTTGATATTTTTATTTATCGCTGTTAATGGTTATATTTAGACAATAACATCATTCATGTAATAAGAAAATATTTACGATATAACTGCATTAAGTAGATTTGAGATTTATATATTTGCAATAATACGAAATTAAGAATAATGTTGAAGTTTAACATTATGAAAAGGAAAACAGGCTGTTTTTAAAATATTAATATGGTAAAATATTTTAAGCATACAAAATTACGTAGCCTAAGAAATTTAATGTGATGAAATTAAATAAACGGCAAATGCATTATAAGACTGAAAAAAAATCGCAGAAAATGTAGTTTACATATTATTTGGTCAGTGTAATATCTAAAATTATAACTTAAAAGTTACACTTAGCTATGATATCCAGCTTATATGTGTACCTTAAATTTAAGATATTTTTACCAACTGCATATCTTGCGATTTCTATGATCACCTTATTAAACCTTTGTTATGTTGCAAACGAAACAAAAAAGTTCTTTATCATTCCACTTCATTTGAATCCATTCAACGGATTTGATTCAACAACTACACATACTGTAGTTGAATATTTATTCCATTCCGTCGGCTGGCGACCGCACGTCGTCGATTTTGAGGATCATTTTGACCATTTGTGTGGCGAGTGCGATCTGCTGCTTCTTGGAATGAAGAGACTCAATGACGTTCATTTCCTTCATATCATTTGAACCTGTTAAATTATTATAAAAAACCTTATTTTATATTTTCTCTCAACTTTTTAAAGTGCGTCTGCGTGTGTCCTCCGCGTTATTTTCGGACACAAAACTAGTCAATAATTGAATAAATGCAGACCTGAGTATACATTTACTCAACAACAAAAAAAAATACTGAGAAAAGTTAAATTACACTAGCTCCTCTTCATTGTATTTATGAGAAAAATGTGGCCAAAGTATTGTAAAATACCTAATTGGATGCCTAGCCCTCTAAAGGCCTTATCTGCTTATTGTTGTATTGCTTACCATTAATTGGACATTTAAAACATATTACCAGTATATAAATAAATTATATATAATTGTCACACTTGACAAAAGAATTGACGATTGCAATACCAGATGTATAACACCTTTGATACTGCAAACCGTCGCTGGCCTGGGTATTTTACGTCTAGGCGATGGTTATACTGCCATTGGAAGCCTTTACATTTATTTAACTTTATTCACACCAGTCTCTTAGCCGTGGTAGCTCAGATGGTTAGCGCTCGCTGTGAGCTTCACAGTGCTCGAGTAACCCGGGTTCGATCCCCGCAGGCACCAATGAAATTGTTAATGGCAATTTTAAGTGCTGATTTAACACGTGCTCAGCGGTGAAGGAAAACATCGTGAGGAAACCTACATGTCTGAAAAATAAAATATTTCGAAGACATGTGAAGTTCGCCAACACGCATTGGGGCAGCGCGGCGGACATTTCCTTGCCCTAAAACCCTCTCAGAAATGAGAGGAGGCCTGTGCCCAGCAGTGGGACGTAAATAAGCTGCAACTTTACTTTTTTTACACCAGTCTCTTAAAACGCTAAATAGATAACGAAATAGCGAGATATATATAACAGTGGTAGAGCCAGGCAGCAGCTTTTGCTGTCGCACGGATGGGCCGGCTCGAACCGGGGTGGTACCACGACCTCACAGAAAACCAGCGTGAAGTAAAGGTTTACCTCTGCGTTTCGCTTGGTGAGTGCAGGTGGCCGGAGGCCCTTTTTACTGGAAATGAGGCATTCCATCTTAGTCCTCACAGGTGACAACGCATCTACATTTTGATTTCTAATAGAGGATAGATGTAGATGTCTATGGGCCGCAGCAAGCACTTACCATTAGGTGGATTGTGTGCTCGTTTGTCACCCATATCCTATTAAAAAAAATGGATTCTCTTACTCTGCAACCACACTGCTGATTAGACTCTTATTATCATCAGCTTAAATATAAATTTTCACTAGAAACTATTCGTATCAAGGTATAATCACCATCCATTGATTACAGTCTATAAAGCCCACTGCTGAACATTGCCTTATATTACCCGCTTGCCAAACATGGCAACTATAACAAAATCCCCCCGGATTTTGTTATAGTTGCCACGTTTGGCAAGCGGGTTGGCATCCGCAATTTTTTGTTATTTTGAGTTGTTGTCAGGAAGATGCTGCTGCCCATCTCCTACTTCATTTTCCCTCCGTCGCCTCTTACACCCTCAGGACGATATGAGGTAGTGGATATTCTTACACCGCCACTACACGATTAAATATAATTTAGGTTTAAGGCATAATAAAATTTAGTATTTCATACCTGTGCCCATACAGTCTATGCCAAGATTGTTGTTATTCTCAGAAACTTGTCGTGCTTTAACTTCGGACAGTGAATCAATTGGAGACAAGCCACTGTGAAAAAAAAGGAAATAAAACAACAACAAAATTATTACATTATACACATATCATTCACTATTCATTACAGGCCATCAAAAATCCAAAGCTGAGCACAGGCCTTCCCCATAAATTGCCTGTCAGGGGGGACAGTTGTCATGCTTGGCAGGTGGGTTGGCAACAGCAGTTTTATTTGTTATTATTGAGTTCCAGTCAGTAAGATGCTACTGCCTCCTATCTCCTGTTTCAATTTCCCTCTGTCAACTCTTATGACACCAATGGAATGATATAAGGTTGTTAATTATTTTACGCCGCCACTACTGTTAAAATACATTTTGGCATTTTTAAAGCCACACTTTTTTATATCCTATATCAATTTAATCTTCAGTCAAAGTTAGTCTTTACGTGATTAACTTTTTACAACTTATTGTTTTAGAAACAAAATAAATATGTACATATCTTCAAAAAATATTAATGAGCAGATAGTGGAGTAATATGACATTACGTTATCAGACAGTGTGCAGTGTGATCACTGCCAGACTGAACAGATAGAAAGAGAAACACAAAGACACATTGCTTGTAACTATTTTATTAAACGTAAAACAATTACTTTTGGTGAGTAATGCAGATTTTTAGTTGGAAAATAATTTAGGTTATTTAACAGTCTTTTTGTGTTGAAAAATGTTTAAAAACGTGTTTAAGGATTTACATAATGATTTTTTATATTTACGCGAACACTACACATTGAATAAAACTATTGTTTATTATTTTTGTAAAAATTGTTTTATTCAATATGTAAGGATTTATTTATTTATATAGGACACAAATTTTTAACAAAAAAAATGTTGCAATTATTTTTTTTTGTTATCTTCACCTTGAATTAAATCAATTTAATGAAAATTTGCTACTTTGATTATGTTTTAAAAGGAAACAAAATTATTTCTCACCTGTTTTCAGCCAATGCCAATGGGATTGATTCTAATGCATCTGCAAACCCTCTGAATGAATACTGGTCAAGGGACGATAGTTTGTCTGCGGCACGGGCTACTGCCAGTGAGCACGAAATTTCTGCAGCACCTCCACCATATACAACACGCGAATCCTAAATTAATTAAAACAAATTTAAAACATGAAAAAAGAATCAATAGAACTAAATAGTTTTCTTTCAATTAATGGTTATTGTTAGAAATACATACTTTCATTAGTATAATTTGATGTCTGCTTGACTAAAAGATAGTAAGGAGCCGGTCTTGGCAGCCTTTGAATTGCATATATTTTAATATATATATATATATTTAGTATACTATATATATATATATATATATATTTAGTAATTGGTGTTTCAAGTAGTTATAGCTATTATATACATTTTGTATAAAAACAAGAAATTAAATAGGCACAAATTAGAGTTACCAAAATAAGCACTTATATTAATGGCACGCAACTCTACAAGAAGCTGTCAAACAAGGTGAAAGAACGTAGCACTATAGCGTTATTCTAAATATCCCTGTTACTTAAAAAATTATGGCTCTACCACATCCTTAAAGAGGTTTATGTTTGTCTGAATACTACATATTTAGACAGTGAACATCTAATATTAATGCAATAAATAAGGTATTTTATTTATCACTAGTGACTACGACTGGGTGGGATCTATTTATACATAATCATTTAGATTTTTTTATCCATTTTGCAATTGCTTAAAATTTCTCCAATATATTTTTCGGATAAAATATAGCTTAGATCACTCCTGGCATTGCCCTCTATCTGTTCGTGAAATATCATAACAATAGGTTCAGCCAGCCAGGGACATAAGCCCGGACAAAAATAACACAACTGGTTATTTGTATCTTAATGGTATGCAAATAACCATCTGAGTATTCCAGACAAACTTCAATTTTATCCATATAGTCCAAGCAGGAACCGTCAATAAAGATTGGTCATCCGGAATAAATAGAAAAATATACTTTTTTCTGGTAGTCTGGGGACATTTTTGTCAAATATACCAGATATAACGTACCAGACCAATTTTATTAGAAGAAGAATAAAAACAAAAATTTTGACGTTGAATTTGTTCTTCTATGTTACTAGCTGGTACCCGGCGCGTTGCAGCCGCAGAAGAAATAATTGCGCAAAACTCGTTTTAAATTTGGAAGAGTTGCGAATGATATTATATTCATTGAAGTTTAATGATCTTTCAAATAAATTTGTCTTTACGATATGCGCGTCACCTACTAAGTAAGTTAATTATAGTATGCAAGCAATATATTGACAAAGTTTTTACTGCAATCTGATGAACGGTATGGCAGTGCATAAAATACAAACAAACAAAAATTTATTTTTATATATAAGATATAGAAAATGTACCGTTAGAATAAATATTTCAAGGGTGGTCTAACAAACATTTGGGTCAAGAATAAGGGCAGACATGAAGTTTAATTTTTTACTGAACCAAACAGAAAACACTAATTTTAAATATTTTGGATAAGTTACTAACCACCAGACCGCTGACTTATTATTTATCAATTACCCAGAAAATAAAAAGGTTAGAAACTATTTTTCTACTTATGCCGGATGATCAAGCTTTCTCGACATGACATCACTTGGACTAATACGCATTGTCTTTGTTATGGGTAGTTAGTTCTTCAAAGAGCACACAGCGAGTTCACAGAGCACAGAGTAGTATACGAGTGAGAAGTGGACGTGGACCTGCACGAGGCTGCGCACGATGCAGAGCGCGTCGTGCACGGAGCGCTTGGCCTCGTCCACGATCATGCGGTTGCCGCCGCGCACCAGCACGGTCACGGCGCGCGAGTTCGAACACTGCTCTATGATCAGCATCTCGTCTTTGCTCGTGCCGAATGCTGCAAAATTAAATTATTGCTTAGTCAGAAAACAGCTAACCGTGTAGTGCCGTGTAAGAATATCTACTATATATCGTCTCGTGGGTGTCGCAAGAGACGACAGAGGGAAACTGAAGCTGGAGATGTGCAGCATCTTCTTGATAATAAATTGAAATTATATAAAACTACAGTTGGCCAACCCACCTGCCAGCCAAGCGAGGAAACTCTGGCAAAATCTATGAGACAATTTATGAAGGAGGCTTACGATTAGCGATGGACTTTAATAGGCTGTGATAGATGGAAAAAACAGCCATTTTTACCCGACTGCCCCAAAAGTTGTGTAATGTTTTTCGAGGGTATGTATTTTTTTTCAGCATGCTCTGTAGTTAAATGGCTTGTAATATTTTTTTATATATGAGGCGTCATTAGATTTGTTATAGTTGTGGCGGTGGCATAAAGTATAAATTTATCTTTTCAGTAAACTTCTTTTACACAGTTTTTTCAATTACTCTTTTGACCATTGGGTTTGTTCATTTATGAGAGAGTTGTGTAGAGCAGCGAATTAAAAAACTACCACACTGCTATACTATAAACGGGGCAGACTCTACATGCCCTGAAAACATTGTAAATACAATAATATAATTTAACCCCTATTTAAGGGACTAAACAATAGTCGCGTAAATAGGGATTAAAATTTTGCTTATAAATATAATCGTCATTCACTGCTGAATATTATATTCCTTATAGTTTGTCTCATTTAGAGGATATTTGCCACAGTATCCACGGTTAGCAGATGGGTTCATTACCATAGTTTCTTAGTACAGTTTTCAGTTGTCAGGAAATTGCTGCTGCCCATGTCCTGTTTCATTCAATCACCTTTTACACACCCAAGGGATGATATGGGTAGTGGATTCTGTCATGCCACCACTACACGGAGACCATATTAAAGAAGAAAATTGAGGAGGGGCCTCTTTAGGACCTGATGTTTTCCCTAAATCCGACTTAGGAGTAGTTATGTACTGAAAAGTAATCGTCACTGACATAACACATGAACAGACAAAGCACATTTGGCAATGGGCTAGTTAAATAGTTCAGAAGACTCAACAACAAAAAGTTTCTGGAGTAGCAACCTTGCACTGGCAAGTGCAGTGTAGGCAGATCTCCCATTGAAAGGAGTGACAAATATACAGGGTCAAATTGAGATCATTGACATCTTCTTAAACTGAGAGTATACTCATGACACAAGTTATGTTGGGACTAACAAACCAAGAACTCCCAAAAGCAACACTTGCCAGAGGTGTGTCTTGGTACTACTTATTTTATAATTTATTTTTGTTACCCCTTAAGGCTGATATTTCCGACATTCAAAGGCTTTTAGCTCACCCTTCTCTGTCGCATGCATATCTAAGTTTCAGTTTTAGTGCAGCAAGAAGTAAGCAAGTGTGAAATTCGGTGGACAAAAAGTTACTTTATTTGAAATTACTTATTATCAAGAAATAAAAGATCTAAATAAAAATGTAGCTAATTAAGAATCTAATTCAATAACATGTTTTTCATATCAGAAAACATAATGTATACCATAGGTACTTTAATAAAAAAAAAAAACGAGAACTTGAACATCAAATTTTTCCGTTTATTATTTTTTTTAATACTATTGAAATTAAGTGTTTTAAAAATCCATTCGATTCCGAATTTAGTTGGGTATATTTCATGTGTGCATTATTTTATGTTTTTCCAAGCATAAACTATTTCAAGAAGATATCAATTCACGAATGTCAAAACAGTGTCAAAAATACAATGTTTTGTCCAACCTGGCGTTAATATGTTCTTCAATTTTCCCTGTACATGTCAGCTTTATAAGGTTACCTCTGGGATGCTTTTGTCAATAAAACCGACCAATTAAAGAAACCATGTTTGCCAACCAAACAAACCCTTGGTGTGGAAATAAAATGATATCTCTATATCAGAAGCAAGAAGTACAAATTTTGTTTGTTGTATTTATTAATTTGTCCATTATTTCAAGTCTACTACTGTTTTAAAATGAGGTTCCTGTAATCACAGAAGCAACGGCGAAAGAAACCACACAGATAAAATTTTTTGTTATTATTTTATTCTTTTAAAAAAAGTATTATAAAAATAAAAAATTGACTCATAGGCAATTAAAAATGTTCTTTAACTGTAATGATAGTTTTAGGAAAATTGTTGCAGTCCATTAAGTGCATCGATGGTCTGCAGATTTAAAAAAAAACCGACCAAGTGCGAGTCGGACTCGCGCACCGAGGGTTCCGAACAAATATGTAGGTATATAAGTTTAAAATAATTAAAAATATTTTTATTATATGATGTAACTAAAAATTTATGCTTTTCGCAATTTTTCCTTTATCTGTGCTATAAAACATTGCTTCGTCTGAGTTCACGGGAAGTACTCTGTAGGTTTTGATTCCCTTGCGAATGTCGAAAATTTGCGGCATAAACGGCTTTATCTTTTGGTTGCGTTGGCTTAGAAGTTTGATTTTTTCACAGCTCCAAGGGATAGTAGACTTGAGTATTTGATATGAATTTCAGCTAGATAACTCCACGCGGTCCTGAGAAAAAGGGTCTTGACAGACAGACAGACGGACAGCAAAGTGATCCTATAAGGGTTCCGTTTTTTCCTTTTGAGGTACGGAACCCTAAAACGATTGTTAAATAAGAAGATTGACAGAGTGGCACTGGCACTTACTGATCTCGCGCACCAGTCCACAAGAGCCGAGCTTGTCGGGCATGAGCTCCTCGAAGCGCGGCACGATGCGGCCGCCGGTAGCGATCGCGATCAGCTCCATCTCGGGCCCGTGCACCCAGCGCACAGCCGGCAGACCCTGTGACAGCAGCAAGTGGTTTGCCTCGTCGTCGAATCCCCACTGGCAGATAGCCAAAGTCGCGCCGGCGTCCTGAAATATATATTTTAAACTATTACTTTGCAGCCTATCCCAATACATTTTCCACTAATGTAAACAATGTCAAAACACTTTAACGGATTAAATACAAGTCATTAATAGTTTGATATAGGATTTAAGAATATTTAATTATGCTCAAATTTCAAAATAAAAAGTGTGAACTTTCAAACAAAATAAATATAATTAAAAAATAATTTCAACACTCTATAATATAATTTATGTTCATCTTCAAGAGCAGCAACATAGCTTTCTTCATTTTTAGGCACAAATTATGAACCGTCAACCACTGAGTAGCATTTAAAATAATGAGATCAGGTATAGCTTCGGAAGACACCTGCTGGAGTTTAAATCTGAGACCAATCACATGTTCTTCTTTCAAAGTAATATAATAAGCTAATATTGGAAAAGTGATCCAGTATAGACATTTCACAGGTCAATATATACTTATGTAAGTTTCAATAAAATATAATATACTTTTAAATACTAAAACATTATTAATGATATAATAGGTTAGCATTTATGTTCAAAAATCATTCATGGATACTTCAGAACAGTCAATGTGATTTCACTATTGGATCAAAACACTATGTGAAATATTAAAGCATCATAAGTATCCACAATTATCTATTTTTGCAATTAAAATATCCTATACTCTTTTATCTATATTTATATTTACATTTTGGCGCGCCTACGTGCTGTTTCCGAAGGTCAATACGATGTCCCGCATGTAGAATTGACGATTTCCAGCCTCCCAAACAAGTTCGATTCCGATAAAGCTCCATAACACGCCTCTAGACAAATTGTTCAGAAACCAATAGTTCAATCTACTACCACTACATACACATCGAAATTTCGATATCGATCATCGATTGTACTACAATCACTTCAGCGGTGCCAATTTGAATTTCGGTATATCTCACTGAAGTGTTTGTACAGTGGGGCTACAATTTCTATATGAATACAGAACGAGAGTATGAAACCTACCAAAATGCAAAGGGGTGTAAGACAGAGTGATGTTAGATCCCCGAAACTCTTTACTGCTGCATCCAATGCAGACATTTTCAAGCTACTGGAAAGGATATAGTACCAACATCAACAGCAAGTACATTACTCAACTTTGATTTGTTGGTGTCATTATAGCAGAATAACTGGAGGGCCTCAGCACTATGCTTGATGACTGCAATAGTGTCTCCCAATGGATAGGTATTAAAATGAACAATAACTTAGGACCAACGTTTGTGGTATTCCCTGAGGGAGGCCTATGTGCAGCAGTGGTCTAATGATGTGCTGTAATAATGATGATGATACTTTTTATCATAAATCTAGTTCACACGTTTTTAACACTAGCTATGCCATTATAGATTTGAATATGACTCAACATAAAAATGAAATAATTTCAAGATTTTAATGAATGGCAAAAATAATGTATTTATTGAAAAACAAATATTTCTATCCATTTTTGAAGTAAGTAATTGTAAATAAATTTTGAAAAAAGTAAAAAAAATATTTTTTTAAAGTTAGGTTACAGTCATAATAGAGTAGAAAGTTCAACCTAATATTATTTCATTATTTCATTAAATTAAACAAGATTAAACATTTTGGATACGCCAAAATGGCTTCATGGAAAATTCACCACGGGACTTATCTCCATATGTAACTTGCGATTCGGAGGATGTCGTCTGTATCCGCCTCTCGGCCATTACGGTCGGGTTTTTTAAATGTCTGTGCGTAATGGTAATGAGGTCCTGATTTCTGGTCATCTTCTACGGATCTATGGGATGCATTGCTCTTTTTGCACTCCACGCGTGTGTTCATAAAATGGTGTACCAATGAACCTACACAACTTTTAAAATATCATAAGCGTAATCAAGAATTATCCGCAGTATCCTGGTGATTATGCTTGGGATACACAGAAGATTGCTTTGCAGCTGTTGGAGTATCGCTCAATGTTTAATGATTTCTAGGTGATACAGGTAAAGTGAGTCACACCACACAATATATACAAAATTTTGCTAATACTATTTCACTAACCTTAACTTGGCGCACCATTTCCAAAAACTTATCATGTTCATACTGGCGCAGTTCACGGTATTCCTCTACAGAACCAACTTGTAATTTGTGCGTGGTTTTCGGCTTTGGAGGCTCAAATGGACATGTCAGAATGGCCAATTTCACATCCTGCAATTAATATAACAAAATTATCAAACAGAATAAACCTAATTTTCAATTCTAAACAGATCCTTTACTTACTTTTAGCACTTTTGGCATCTGTGGGTGACTCATTGTCTTGTCAATGACCACACCACGTACAAGCATAGAATCCTCCATACGACCTCCTACTTTGCCCTCCACTTTGATAAGCTCAAAATTGACGTCGCGTTTTTCTAAATCTGCTACTGACAGCACTGCCTAAAAGCATGTTTTTGGTATTATATTTCGTATATATTATGAATATAATTTAAGTTTTAGTAATTGTATGACGTAAAATAGCCAACATAAAAAAAAAATGGTAGATTCCTTCCATTTATTTTCTGCCGACTTCCAAAAAGGAGACGGTACTCAATTCGACTGTAATTTTTGTTTTTTTTTTATGTGGGTTACCTCATAACTTTGTACTGGGTGAACCGATTTCGATGATTCTTTTTTTATATGAAAGCTGATAGTTCTCGTGTGGTCCCATATGAATTTGATCAAGGTCAGACCAATAGTTTTAGAGTTATTCTTAAATAACTTATATTGAAGTCGGCTGTACAAAATTTTTAATTTTAAATTATTATCTGCCGACTTCCAAAAACGAGACGGTACTCAATTCGACTGTATGTTTTTATGTGTTACCTCATAACTTTTTACTGGGTAAACCGATTTCGATGATTCTTTTTTATTTGAAAGCTGGTACTTCTCGTGTGGTCCCATATGAATTTGATCAAGATCAGACGAATAGTTTTTGAGTTATTCTTAATAACTTATATTTAAGTCGGATGTACAAAATTTTTAATTTTAAATTATATTTTAAAAGTTGTTATATACTTTTGATGAGAAAGTGGATGTCTTAAGTGCCAATAACTATATTCTGTATCTGTATGTATGTGATAATGAATTCTTATAAAGTTGTTTTGGCTTCATTCTTTTAAGGAAGCAAAAACAACTTTATCACAATTCATACATATACAGTCATCATCTTTTAAAAAAGTTAGGAAAGGGGCTGCAGTACTTGTGAAAACATAAGCCTGAAACCTACTGGTCACGCCAACTGACGAACTGACAAATTACAACAAATATAGGTTATCACTGCATTACATCTACGAAATGTTTACTCTGGAGATTTTAGCAAGACAATTAAGTTTAAAATACTAGCTACCAGATTTACTTTTATTTAGAAGTATAAACACGTAAATAAAACAAATAAATGATATGTTAAAAAAGTATAGATTGTGTTATAATTTATAGAAGTACTTAAAGGCATATAGCATGTAGCCGGGATGTAAATACCAGCGCTCTTAAAAAGAAGTATAATTCCGCCTCCAGGTCCTTCAAAAGTGTCATTGCCAAGGCAAAGTCAGAGCACATCGGCAGAATTGGCGAGAAACTAGTTCGCCTCCCTTCGGGAACACGTGCATTCTGGTCTCTCGCCAAAGCTGTCCAAGGGAACTTCTGTCAGCCATCTCTGCCATCTCTGCACAGGGTGGACGACTCATTGGACTATGACGCAAAAGAGAAAGCCGATCTGCTAGGCTCTCTTTTTGCTTCCAACTCGACTCTAGATGACGGGGGGAACACACCGCCGACCATCCCGCGGTGTGAGTGCTCCATGCAGGAAGTGCTGTTTACACAGCGCTCGGTGCGTAAAGCACTCCTCTCCCTGGACGTCAACAAGTCGAGTGGGCCTGATGGAGTCCCACCTATTGTGCTGAAGACGTGTGCTCCGGAGTTGGCACCGGTTTTAACGCATCTTTTCCGGTACTCCTACTCCATTGGCGTAGTCCCGAACTCATGGAAGACAGCTTTGGTGCACCCGATCCCTAAAAAAGGCGACCGCTCAGATCCGTCCAACTACAGGCCTATTGCTATCACCTCCTTGTTCTCCAAAGTAATGGAAAACATTATTAACAGCCAGCTCATGCGGTAACTTGAGGATCACCAGATATGTTGCAAACCAGTAACATTCATTGCTATGCAGACGACAGCACTGGTGATGCTTTATACACCGGCCGTGCCAATATTTCTCGGCAAAACGTCGCCGAGTACCGGAACAAACTTGTGTCTGAAGTCGAGACTTTGTTGAACAAAGTCTCAGACTGGGGTCGACTAAATCTAGTCCAGTTCAATCCCCAGAAGACACAAGTTTGCGCGTTTACCGCTAAAAAGAACCCCTTTGTCATATCTCCTCAGTTTCAAGGCACTCCCCTTGTTGCCTCAGCCAGTATCGGGATTCTTGGTGTCGACATATCGAGTGACGTACAGTTTCGTGGTCACTCGGAAGAGAAGGCCAAATTGGCCTCTAAAAAGCTTGGCGTGCTCAACAGAGCGGGACAGTATTTCATGCCGGCACACCGCTTGCAACTTTACATGGCGCAGGTTCGGCCTCACATGGAATACTGTTCCCATCTCTGGGCATGGGCTCCCCAGTGCCAGCTCCTTCCACTTGACCGCATCCAGCGCAGAGCGGTTCGAATCGTCGACGACCGAGTTCTTTCCGATCGGCTTGACTCATTGGCACTGCATAGAGATGTTGCATCTGTTTGCGTATTTTATCACTTCTATCACGGAGAGTGCTCTGAGGAATTGTTCGGACTAATTCCAGTCGCCCAATTTCACCATCGCACATCGCGACAAAACTCGCGTTACCATCCATACCATCTGGATGATTGGCGGTCCATCACTGTGCGATTTAGAAGAAGTTTTCTCCCTCGCACAACTTCCTTGTGGAATCGATTACCACCAGCGATTTTTCCGGACCGATACGACTTAGGGACCTTCAAGAAAAGAGCCTACTCATTTTTAAAAGGCCGGCAGGCAACGCATCTACGATTCCCTTGGTGTTGCAGTTGTTCATGTGCGGCGGTAGTTACTTACCATCAGGTGAGCCGCATGCTCGTTTGACCCCTCTCCTATAAAAAAAAAGCATCCAATAACTATAACATTAATTATTAGGAAGTACTATTTTACGAAGTCTCACATGAATAATTTAATTTTGACTTTAGTTCAAAATGTGAAAAATCTATAATCCTGCCTGTATTGTGTTTTAAATTAGCTTCCTGCTCATTCAACTGTCCAAATGTTTTTTCACTAAATTGAACGTAAAACCCGCAACGTAACAGCCAGTTACTCTGGCCATGTTGTAGAAAGAATGTAACAGTAATTATTGAAAAGGTTACTTTTGACACAGAGAATAATCCTTAGAAATAGTCCATAGAGAGTATTCCTCAACAATGCTGTTATAAATTGTTTATGGCAAAAAGCTAGAAATGACATACTGAGTAGACAAAAATGTATGCAGGGTTAAAAATAGAAGGTTTTTCTATTAAACAAGAAAATATTTTTTTTCTTTGTTTATAAGTAAATTTAATAAATACTATATGACCCATTTGTGCTACAACTATACCAGTAATATAGCTGCAGCATTGGCTCTACCACATGTAATGTTTTATTAAAATAATACAAATTAACCATAAAGTATGAAACTTACATCCACAGCCATTTCTGCCATCAAACGATGGCACTTCACAACAACTTTGCTGCCGAGAGTTGTCATTGCAACTTTTATAAGATGCTCACGCGTGTTCTTGTTAACTGGGAATCCTTCACTGATAGAGTCCAAATGTTCTAAAGCTGCTGCAGCGGCCAATTCAAATCCATCAGCAATACGAATGGGGTGAATACCTTTGTCAAGTAAGACAGCTGCTTGTTCCAGTAGAGCACCTGTTAGTTAACCAATAAATTTTAAATTTCTAGCATTAAAAATATTTGGTAAGACTATAGATCCTGTACTCGCGTACAGGGGTTGTGGAGGGGGAGGGTTCAGTGGAAGCCCCCCCCCCCCTTTCCCCTCTATGGAAATTTATAGTTTATGAGTAGTAATCTTTTATAAAATCATAACCTCACTTTTTTACACGAGAATATTGCCTCAAAGTTACTTCTGCAACTGTTTCAGCTTTGCGGGAAGTGCAGCCCCTTCGACCTTGCGTATCAAATCACAGGCACCCATGATTATCTTCGCAGCTTCAGCTTAATGCCTACCACTCTGCGATTTGCTACAGCAGGCGGGGGCTGCTCTTCCTCCACACCTAGTTTTACGAAAACACTCTAGGGGTAGGGCAGACAAAGACTATGTGGAGTCGGGGTGTTCTGATTCGGTTTTAGTACAGATTCAACCTATCTTATCTATAAAGTCAGCTTGACCCAAACTCTGCTATGATAGTGGTAAATGAAACAATGTAATGTGAATTGTTATAATTTTGTTTTCTGGAAAACCTGTTGACCGCTCTCCACTGCGACTCAATTTGTTGTATATGAGTCCTATTTTCAGCCACAAATGGATTGTTTGGGTCCCAGTAATTAACTTTTTTAGGATAACCCATTTTGTTATATGCAATTTTTGGTTAATGAAATTTATTTTTATCCTCATTAATTCAAAACACATTTCCGAAATCCAAAAACAGTATAAAAGGTTCAAGCTTAACCCTGACAGACTTCCTAAACTGAAAACATAATTAAAATCAAGTACTCAACGCCTAGTTCATAATACTAGACCAAATTAAAATATTTGTATTTCGTTATAAGCAATTTTTTGTAAAATTAATTTTTGTCGTAATTAATTCAAAACACATTTCTGACATCCAAAAACAATGTAAAAGGTTCTTAACCCTGACAAGTCCCCTTAACTGAAAACATAATTAATATCAAGTACCATATGTCTATAGCCAACCTAATATTTGTATACTTGCTATTTGGCATTAAATATTCACTAAGAAATAAAGGTTATTTAATTTTATCAGCAAATTTTTAAGACAGCATTTTTTAAGTACATGCAATATGTTCGGAGTATATAGTGATTGATTAGTTTGGAGATTTCTACCATATTCCTGATAATAAGACACATTTAAAAGCAGAACTTGTGTTTTGTATGTGTATATTTACATAACCACAAATATATACTGGTTACAAACTTCAACTACATACATATACATTAAATTTACCTGCCAAAACAACAACACCAGTTGTGCCATCACCAATCTCATCATCTTGACTTTGTGATAGTTGCACCATAAGTTTACCAATCTGGTGTTCTACATCCATCATCTTCAAGATTGTTGCTCCATCATTTGTGACTGTGACCTCACCATCTTGAGTAACCATCATCTTGTCTAGACCACGTGGACCCAAAGATGTTCGGAGTGTGCTAGCTATTTGCTGGGCAGCTTGAATATGAGACTAAAATAAAACAAGAAGTCATGTAAATAGAAATTATTTCACAAAAAATGTTTTCAAAATAAACAAAACCTTGAAATTTAACCAATATAAGTTACAAAATAAACACTGCATAATAAATTTGATCATTAAGCTATATGCACATGTGATAGCTTATATTATATGTGGTAACTTATATATATTAATACAGTGGCGGTCACATAATTAAAGACACTCTTCTATGTGACCACATACAACAGTATTACAGACGTGTAAAGTACCCAAAGTAGGTATTAATTATATTTCATAGTTATTAATCTTTACACTGAGATCATATAATTTGTATTATTAAAATGCCAAAAAACATGAACACTGGACAGAATGAGTGGAAAAATGTACTTTTTTCTGATGAAATGAAAATTAATGTTTTTTTTTTATAGGATAAGGGTGACAAACGAGCACACAGTCCACCTGATGGTAAGTGGTTGCTGCGGCCCATAGACATCTACATCTATCCTCTATTACAAAACAAAATGCAAATGCGTTGTCACCCGTGAGGACTAAGATGGAATGCCTCATTACCAGTAAAAAGGGCCTCCGGCCACCTGCACTCACCAAGCGAAACGCAGAGGTAAACCTCTACTTCACGCTGGTATTCTGTGAGGTCGTGGTACCACCCCGGTTCGAGCCGGCCCATCTGTGCAACAGCAAAAGCACTTCTGATGGAAAAATGTATGTGAGACGTCCTCCTAAAAATAAAATGGATCCAAAGTACACGAAGAAAACAGTAAAACATGGAGGTGGAAACATTAAAATTTGGGGTTGTTTTTCTGGTCATGGTATAGGACCTATCAAGAAAATAGAAGGGAACATGGATAAATTCCAGTACAAGAATATTTTAGAGGAAGTCATGATAACCTATGCTGAGGAAAGTTTGCCAGTGGTTTGGACTTTCCAACACGACAATGACCCGAAACACACAGCAAAAGTTGTCAAAGAATTTCTAAGGAGCCAGTCAGTAACTGTGTTAGATTGGCCACCATAAAGCCCTGACATTAACCCCATTGAAAACTTGTGGTACCGCGTCAAGAAAATAGTGGCAACAAAACGTACCACTAACATACACCAACTTTATGCGGCTTTTAAAGAAGCATGGGAGCAAATTTCAATTGAAACTTGCAATAAATTGATTGCATCAATGCCAAGGCAATATCGGGCTGTTATTGCTGCTAAAGGACACGCAACAAAATATTAATAACTTGGTTTTTTGTTTTTATATGTCTTAAATTTATCAAAATAAATTTGATTTCAATATTTACAATTTTTTTTTTATAATTACTTAGTTTGTGCGTCTTTAATTAGTTGGCCAAGTCGTTGCTTAGGTCATGGTTATCTAAATGTAGTTAAACTCATTAAATATTCGGGACACATGAGGTTTATTCTCAATGTTTAATTCAAACATTTCACAATCAATGTCTGAATGATTTTAATAGTGTTTCTAGCTCATGCTAAATTTCAACAAGCAAATAAAGAGTAGATAAACTTTGTTGTTTTAATATCCCTTTAGTGTCTTTAATTATGTGACCACCACTGTATATATATCCAGATTCAACATTAGTACATAAAAATGTACAGCAACAACAAATTGACTGGTTTTAAAAGCTGTGGCAAGGCAAAATATGGATCTGATTTCAATGGGCCGCTCATGAGTACAAGCCACTTTTACTGAAAAACATTATTCCTAGTGTACATTATACAAAGTGTTCCTATGTACTTACGCTTTTACTTCTTTTTGGTTTTTTAAGTACTGTATATTGGTTAAATCACAATTAATAGAATCTCATAAAACTCATAAATATTAATTCTTTATCAATGCTTCTTTCAGTTTTAGTAAATATATAATATTTTAATTTTTCACATTTTAAGCAAAAAATCATAAAATGTAGAAATTTACATTTACAGATATATTTTATGTTAGTTTGTCATCATAATTTTCGCCAAATTAATCAACTCTTGGCTCTGATTATATACTTACATGCCTATAGTTTTACGTTATTACAATCAATCAAAATTCTTTTATTTTAATGTGTTTAAAGCTTAAAAATATATTGTAAGATTAGTATAATCTGATCATGTGATAAACACCTGTTTCTAAAAATGTGAAATACTTAAAGAAACTTTAATATTTTTGTAAATTTACAAGATAGGTCGTGTTCAATAGAATAAATGTTAATTTATATTATTATTTCATCAGGATATAATTAGATTATCATAAAAAATACGATGAATTTCAGAGGTAGAGATAAGATTGTAAGTAAACATATAATTATCATGGCATTACAATGCGGATAAGAATGGTCATGAAAATTATAAAGATTTACTTATGTATTCTTATTTAAGATTTTGGGGAATTATATTAAAACAAGTACCTTTAAAGCATCGATACCGGTAAGCCGTTTTTGTCTTTCTTGGTCCCTTAAAATTATAAATGGACGACCAAATTCGTCAAAAGCAACAGTTCCTGGAAACATAGCCATTTGTACGATTTTCTAGTCACACAAATTCAAGATGCAAACGGATATAATTTTCACTAGTTTTTATTTTCTAATATTTTTCTTTTTGTCCTCGACTTCGACCTGAAACCGAATAGATTTGACAGTGACAGATGACAAATGACAATTGACATTTGATATTTGATTTTGACAATAATGATTTTTTTTTATAATTTATTCATGACCATGGTTGCGAGGACCTTCAGTCGAAAACATTACTTTATATTGAATAAAACTGCTTTTACGGATTTTATCGCGTTTATTTTATTATTTTTATTCCCGACGTTTCGAGTGCTTTTCAGCAACCCATGGTCACGGGGGGGACTGAGATGTTTGACGTCCCGATCAGGGTTGCCAACTTTATTTTTTAAGAGATTGTACCATAAACTGGAAAAGATCGTATTTTGCTAAGAATTCAAAAAAAGATAGTACGCATCAATATTTCAATAAAATAATGGTAAAAAAATACAAAAAACAATATTAATTATCAACTGACTCAAAACTTGCCGTTCTGTATGTGTCCACTCTGCCGTCTATTACAAAAATATGTAATATATGATTATCTGCGTAGTGTAATATTATTTGGATTAGAACGAATAGAATGACGTAAAACAAAGTCGAAGAAAGGCGGTTAAACTGTGCGAGGAATAGAGTTAAAAAATTATTGGATTGGATGCGTTCATAAAAAAATACAAAGAAGTTTAGAGCTTATTCAATTTTGAAATTATAGTTTTTACATATCGATAAAATGAACTTAATCAATTATCATTTTTATTTTGTTATAAAGATTATAAAATTTGAAAAGATCGTATATTTTGCGTACGATTTCGAATACATGATCGTACATCGTACTAGGGCCAAAAAGATCGTATGAATACGATTTAAATCGCACGGTTGGCAACACTGGTCCCGATGTCACAGTTAGCCCGGCTACCTTCAGTTTTTTAATATTAATTTTTGGTTCGATTTACGCAGAATGAACTAACAGTGTCCTGAAGTCTTGCAGTGTTATGCTTGGGTTTGGATTCAATTTTGTTAATTATAGGATCCCAAGCAGATGGCAGCACCCATCCATCTTCTCTATTGAAATTAGGATGTTTTTTTTAATTTCAATAGCCTCGCGTATCATCCTTGGTAGGAATCGGTGTTCTTTTGCAAGGATTTGTGGTCTATCAAATCTGATGTAATGGCGGGGACGATCTTGAACATGTTCACAGACTGCGGACTTCCCAGAGCGTCGGTGCTTCACGTCAGCTATATGTTTGAAGCACCGACGCTCTGGGAAGTCTGCAGTCTGTGAACATGTTCAAGATCGTCCCCGCCATTACATCAAATTTGATAGACCACAAATCCTTGCAAAAGAACACCGATTCCTACCAAGGATGATACGCGAGGCTATTGAAATTAAAAAACATCCTAATTTCAATAGAGAAGATGGATGGGTGCTGCCATCTGCTTGGGATCCTATAATTAACAAAATTAAATCCAAGCCCAAGCATAACACTGCAAGACTTCAGGACACTGTTAGTTCATTCTGCGTAAATCGAACCAAAAATTAATATTAAAAAACTGAAGGTAGCCGGGCTAACTGTGACATCGAGACGTCAAACATCTCAGTCCCCCCCGTGACCATGGGTTGCTGAAAAGCACTCGAAACGTCGGGAATAAAAATAATAAAATAAACGCGATAAAATCCGTAAAAAACAGTTTTTTTCAATGTGTAGTGTTCGCGTAAATATAAGAAATCATTACATTACTTTATAATTATTAGTTCACTGCTTCACAATATGTTGATGCGTCACATTGTGCAGCCCTTGGGAGATTATGACGGCAACTTGAGCCAGCAGGCAGCTGACAGTTGGCGATGGTATCTAAAGGCGCCTATGCAACAAACAGCTTATCTTGAGAATCCATCACCATCAGAGCACTTGTTTCACCGTTTCCACTAATAGTTCACATGCGTAGACAGTTAATACATAAAATCGCACCACTTTTACATATCAAAATCCACTTCAAACTATTATTTAAACTATAATACAGGAGCAGCATACCGCCGCCGATCAAGTTCCCGCCAAAACTCCTGACAATAATGAATGAGAAAAGTGCAGCTAGGTGCCAGCATTTTTTTAAATTAAATTTTTTTGGCTTGGATGCTTATCTTCTAAACCATGTCTTCATTTCAGTCGGGATATTGGTTTTTATAGATTTTTTCTCACAATTTTCTGATGCGTCACATTGCGAAGTTTTTGGGATATTTTGGCGATAGCTCCATCCAGCGGAGAGTCGATGTCTACAGTCACTCAAGTTCATAAGGCAACTAAGTGATCAAAATAAATTTAGTTTTAAATCATCATGCACAGACACTTACTACATAAAATCGCATCACTTTTACGTATTAAATTCCATTTAAAATCATAATTGAAACGATAAAACCGGGTCAACAATCTGTTGATGATCAAGTTCGCGCCAAAATTCCAATGCGTAGTGCAGTGATTGCGTTATTAAATTAAAAGCAAAGAATATAATAAGTATAAAATAAATTAGTTATGCATAGAGGATACAATTTTACATAAATTGAGTTAATATACTTGTCTCGCTTTTTATAATATAATTTTCAAGCATTGCAAGAGAGAAATTATTTAAGACATTGCGTGTAATTTATGCTTAGAGCTTGAATGACAAGTAAGAGCCAAATAACAGAATAAGTACACTCATATCTTCTAACTTATTAGAAAAATAGCATCCCTATTACATACATATTGGTACTATTATGTGTGACGTTATTTCACAAAATAAGAAATCTTTAATGTATAGTGATTTCGTACTCATTCTTAACGTTAGCAACAATCAACAACGATATACTCGTTTTAGTTTATTTTTTATTACTTTATTATAATTATGTCTAAAATATAAAGCAAATAAGACATTGCTACTTTGAGCCCTTCCCTTTTAATCAGTATAATCTTGCCCCCTTTTTCTTTTCATGTTTGTTCTTGACTTTGTTATTGGAACGAAGGTCCTTATTACTTACGAATTTGGCGGAAGGGGGCTAGGCGAGAAAAAGAGTTTGATTTTTCCGTTATTACCCCTTCTGACGTAGTGTGAAGGGCCTTGGTAGAAATAAAGAAGCGATATGGAATAATATCCATCACCCTCGTACTTTTCTTATCTTGCCTTGAAAGAAATATTATCTTATTTTAAATGACGCTTCATTTTAATAGACGCTAGTAATTCATTTATTTGTAATTGTTAATCAATAATATAATACGTTTATCAATAATAATATACTACGAAAGGAACTTCGTTCCAACCGAGTGTTCCACGATAAACACGCATGTATTTTTTTATTTTCTTTATATCTTGGAGTGATGTGTTGAATTCATAGACTTAGAATATACTGGCGTATAAACCAACATAGTGTACAAGAAAGAACAAAATTACTTATGGCAAAAATGCAAGACGGAAAAGGATACCGAATCTCATGACTCTGTAACCAATTTTGAATGACAGATCGGCACAAGTCGGCACGCAAGAAATAAGCTCCTAGATATTTTGTAATTTTTTAGATTATAATAGTGTTAATGTTTATAATTAATAGTTTTCCAAAATTGTTACACGTTCCGTGAGTGATGGGTTGTTATCAACCATGTATTAATTTATACTATAATAACCCCTTTTTTATACAGATTCAGCTTAACAAAACATTTAAACGTGGTAATA
This sequence comes from Parnassius glacialis, assembly GCA_033319125.1. Classification (NCBI taxonomy): domain Eukaryota; kingdom Metazoa; phylum Arthropoda; class Insecta; order Lepidoptera; family Papilionidae; genus Parnassius; species Parnassius glacialis. The sequence goes on from JAVANC010000002.1 coordinate 21,927,616, forward strand.
GAGAGAGCCTGTACACTTTCCGGGACCTTGTTGTAATAGCGTATACATTGGACCAAGAATGAATTATTGATTCTGTGGAGTCGAGAGACTGCTATCACTAGCTTGTGTTTGTTCCTAGTGTTTATAGAATGTAAAACACTTTTTTTTTACTAAAACTACATTTGTTTTCTTTACTCCACCCTCTTGTTAACGGAAAGAGTAAGTTGTCTCTAACACAAACTCTACATGTACAAAACCTGCTTTAGGCCTATCATGTCTAACGCAAGTGTAGCTTTCGCCCACAAGTATAGGTCCAACCTAAACTATACAGCTTTTGTTTAATTAAATATTTAATCTTGGTGATAGAGATACCTTGTATATTTTCTGGGACTTTGTTATAATAGCGTATACATTGCCCCAAGAATGAATTACTGACTCTGTGGAGTCGAGAGACCGGTATAGCTTGTGTTTGTTCCTAGTGTTTACAGTGTATATCAATTTTTTAATATATTTTTGTTTTTGTGAACATACATAAAATTTTTGTAAAAATACTGAGAGGCCAAAGTTAATATATTTATTTCTTTAAATTTATCTCTTAGAGACTCTCGGTTTTAGATTGTAAATAGCTCTAGTGGCCCTCTTCTGTAAAACAAAAATAGTTTCTGAATCAGCCGCATTTCCCCATAGCAAAATCCCGTAAGACATTATGCTATGGAAATAACTGAAATAAACAAATCTAGCTGTCGCGACACAAGTGAGACCTCTAATCTTTATTATAGTATAGGCTGCAGAACTTAGTCTGATTATACTAGTGAGACCTCTAATCTTTATTATAGTATAGGCTGCAGAACTTAGTCCGATATATGGAAGCCTTACTGAAGCTTTGCATCGAGAATGATGCCAAGAAAAACAGTGGATACAACAGGGCTCAGTTCCTCCCCATTTAAAACACACATTGGTATTCAGATTTTTAACATTCGTTGTTGTAAATTTAGTACAATTTATTTTATCTCCGTTTAAATGTAGATTATTAACGTTAAACCAATGCACTAATTTGATATAGCATTATTCACTTCGTCACATTTAAATGATTGACGTTTAAGTTTAAAAATCAAGGAAGTATCATCAGCAAATAATACTATATCATGATTATCCCCTACAAGGGAAGGTAAGTCATTATTATACACTAGAAATAGGAATAGGCCGAGAATTGAGCCCTGAGGGACACCCATTAGTACAGGTGACTCAGAAGAACTTTTACCATTGATAATAACTTTCTGCGTTCTATTACTTAAAAATGAAATAATAAATTTAAGCGCTGTGTTCTTGACACCATAGTACTGTAGCTTCCTGATCAATGTCTCGTGGTGAACACAGTCGAAGGCCTTGGAAAGGTCACAAAATATACCCAAAGCATCCTCTGAATTCTCCCATGCCCAAAAAATAAGTTTAACAAGCTCAACTCCAGTGTCAGTTGTCGAGTGACTTCTTGTAAAACCGAATTGATTTTATTTAGCAATTTATTAATATTAAAGAAACTTAACATCTGATCTAAAATTATTTTTTAAAGTTTTACTAAATGTTGGTAGTACAGAAATTGGTCTAAAATTGGCAGGGTATAATGTACTACCATAAAGGTATAATTTTACTATGTTTCATTAAAACAGGAAAAAAACCAGATTCGACTCATGTATTAAATATTGTGGATAGATAAGGTGCTACTATATCTATTATAGATAAACTAACTTTAACGAAAATCCCCCATAAGTCTGCCGTTTTCTTAACATCAATAGTTTGAAAATATTTAACAATATCTTTTGGCAGTACTCTATGGAATTTAAAAGTATTTGAACAAGCCTGTACATATTGTTTAAGCAATGATTCAACGACAGTAGGAGAAGAATTTAATGATTTTGTTGTAAAAAAAGGAACATCAGTAAAATGTTTCTCAAAAGCCATAGCAACTTCTTGATCAGATCGCGTTAAATTATTGTTAATATTCAATTGAAAATCGGAGTTGCGCGGTTTGACTATTTATTATTCTCTAGGTCACTTTAATTTTGTCACAAATAAAAAAATGTCATAACCCTTTCTAAATTTTCATAAGTAACACATGGGGTTCTGTAAACACTTACAACAATGAGGTGTTCGAGCTCGACACAAGCCATTTCTACAGTTCGCTCAACAGAGAGGCTCACAATATCCTTAAGTTCTTTATATAATAATGACTTATCTGCTAATATTAAGGAGCCACCACGTAAACTTTTTTCTCTATTGAAGGAACTGACCACCAGGTGATTTCTGAAATTAAACATGAAATTATGATCTTTTAGCCAATGTTCAGTAATACAAAGAATGTGTATATTGTTACTATTTAAAACAATTCAACTTCCAATTCTTTGCCCATCATGCCTTGTATATTTTGATGCACCAGGTGTAAACAATTTTTATTACTTATTTGTGGGCTGTATTCAAAATTGATTAAACTTTTATTATTGCTAGAGATGGCCTCTATTGTCGCATACATTTAAATTAGTTGGAACTGATTCCAAATTAAATGTCAAATGATTATGATTCTCATAAAAGCAGTCTTGGTAGCGAAAAACTCGACTGAGTTAAAAAGTAAATAATAAGATAGCACATTTGCTACCAGTCTTAAATTATATTTGGATAGGTAATACCTATATTGTGTCCAAAACTTTTTTATTAAAATATTTATGTCAATTAAATGAAATTTATGATTATTATCATTACAATTAAATGTCAAATTTAAATTATTATTACATATTAAATTATGCATTTGTATATTTAAATTATGTCTTAAATTATTTTCCTGTGGCAATCCCTGTATATAAGGCAGTGTGAACAAGACAATTTTGTGTACATCTAAGTTATTAAGTAGTGCAATATTTATCTTAATAACTGTTTGTTACACTGTCTCTTCTACCAACAAAAATTATTATTGTACTATTTGAGCAACGTTTACTAAACATAATTTTATTTAGGATGTCATTAAAAGATGCTCCAGGCATGCAGCAATTTGTAACTTTTTGTCCCTTTAAAGAGTTATTTAAAGTTATGCCTAGATTTTTCCTATGTCATCGCTATACACAATTATATCATTTTTGTTAATATTTGATTTATTTATTATTTTAATATCCTCTGCTATGGCACTATCATATAGTTTTGGTGGTGGTATAATATTATCAACACACACCGACTCTGAAGAAGCTGGTTTTGTAAAGGTTATATATAAGGCTTGACAAATAATTTTGATTAGAATTTGAGATTTTTTTGTTTCTGCTTAGTAAGCGATACATTAGGTCTTGTAAGCAACTGTAGTTGCTGAAAACGTCGTTTCATTGATGTAGAATTGGAATCGGCAGACGTGGAAGCAGAACTCTCACCTACTATAGTTTAAGAACACGCATGAGATGAACTTGACTCACTCCTAATATCCTTATACTGAAACTGATGTTTATTCTCCGTATTATGAGGAATCAAGAAAGTAGTATTCCCAAAGTATTTGTAGGTTTCTTTCTTCCACAACTTAAAAAAAAATCTGTTTTTGTTAAACATTTCTGTCGTATAAAGTTCCAAAAAAGCTATCTATCACTAATTTCGAACACGTATTAATAGCAAACAGTCTTAAATAAACATATTACTAAAAACAAACAATTCACTCAAACAATGTACTTAATTTCAAATAGAAGATACATCGTCTAGACCTACCTTAACTTGAATTTCTCACTCGAGAAGGTACAACCCACACGAGTGGTTCGAGTCGTATTCCGAGTAGTCATAAATATTACTCGAGTGCAAGTAAAATAAAAGCTACTCGAGTGAAACACGGCTCGAGTCTCATCACTATTACAGAAGCGACGTTTATTTGTGATAATTTTTAATTCAATTCCTATGTATGCCTAACATTAATATTATGAATTGTGATAATTTTTCTCATCCATTTGTGCACAGATCGTTTGTAACTGCTTAAAAACTAAGAATTTAGGCACCTAAACATTTCATTCGTACCTACGTATTAAATGTACAATAACCGAGAATTTCTGTTTGAGGTGAGTTATAGTTAATTAATTACGTCAATTTAACACTATTTTTTACATTTAAAATCTGAGATTTGGCAAATACAAGCGGAATTTATTTTGTTCACGAATGACGTTAGGCCAGCACAGGGCGATAGTGTGTACTGTGTACTAGTAAACTTGTGTAATTAATGCGATTGTTGCATTACGCGTCATATAACCCGACAGCGTACTGTAGCATTACACATGACTCGACCAAATCAAGCATGGCACATGACACTCAAACATAACGCATAGCGCTTTGTTCGGTGTCCGTATTATCTCGTTAGTTTTCGCTGTATGTGTAAGTGAGAAGGAGCATGCGCCGGTCGGCTGAATAAAAAATAAGTGAACTATTATTTAGAATTAGAACCATATAATTCATGTAATAAGGTTAACATTTTACTGACACCGCGGATCGCCTGGTGATGTTTAAAATTGCACAAATATTCAAACGCTACTCGAGTAATTGTGTTCTGTGCGCTACTCTATTCTATGCTTTTATGATGCCGTTACGTCTCGTACCATCTCTATCACTTTCTTTAATGTCTGAAGAAAAAAAATCTATTACAATTATTATTTATTAGTTGTAGTTAAAATGCTAATACCATTGTAAATAAAAACAAAAGTGTCGATATTAAAAAAAACAATCTAAAACAAATAAAAAAAAACAAACAATGTAAATAAAATCAATTTTTAAAAACGCCAATATTCATAGTATAGGCCAATAATCAATATTGCAATCTATGTTTATTGCCAGTCCATAAGCCCGTAATGCCATTTTGTTTGAATAGTTCAGTAGATCAGGATAAAGTGTGAAGAAAAATCGACTTTATGACAACAAAATCAAGTGTACATTCCGGCGCAGCGAGTAGCGAGGGCATTGCGTTTGGCGATTGTCACATCACAATGCAAGCATATCTTTTACAACGTGAGCATTTCATTACAATAGCCATCCCGTGGCCCGTGATTTCGCGTCATGTTTGGAGTCATGGTATAACGTAACATTCCTCGGTACGAAATGTAATGTCATATTACATTACTTTAAAACGCACTGTTTTGCGCATCTTTATGTACTAGGCCTGGGTCGTATCGCGTTTTCTGAGAATCGTATCTAAATCAGATTTCGAGTTTCAATATCTGATATCAAAATTATATATTTCAATATCTATATATTCTGCGTACACTTGTTTATATTTTCTACTCTGATACACTGTTGAAATCTGATACGAGGATTTTATAGTTACTCTTACCTATTCAATGCGAATCAGTATTGTAGATATATTATAGTAAATTTATTATTATGTTATCTTCTTGGAACTAATGCAGATATAGTTGTAGTTTTAACTTTATTATTTTAAAGTTTTGAACTAGTTATTTATTTACAACACTAGTCTTGGCCGGAAGTATTTAAATAAAAATGGTTAATATACCTTTTAACTGTTAAAATAAACAGCTGAAAAAATTGCAAATTTATTAAATAAATTAAATAAACGATAATGAATAAATTATCATATTCTAATCCATTCAAAATCATCCCCGATCGATTTCTTACCTAGCCGAATTTATGCCATCTAGCGTCTTCTTTACGTTACACCTAGAGAGTCAATCAATTTTCGTTCGATAAAATGACTTTACCCATAGAATGGAGTAGCTGGTGGTTTACAAAGCAATTTTATGATTTATTAAATTAACATTCACATGTCTAAAAATAAGGATTGTAACAATTATTTGCTAAATATATATACTTAAAGTCAAACTTATATCCAATATTTTATGGTGAACTTGTTTTTGACAATTGTCATATTAAATAAATCGTTTGCGGTTAAATCTTTTGAAGTGTTGTTTTTATTAAAACTTACGAAATGATATTTTTAAGACAGATGTAACGCTATTGACTGAATTAATTAGTGGGTGATGTTAATTTTATGTACTTTGTTGTTATGATATTAGCTCAAATATTGGTTGATAGGTAGTAATTTAAACAAAGGGGCGTTAGTTTAATATTATTTTGTTTAGTTTACATAATATATTACAAGGGATTTATATAAAAACTTGAAAAAATAATTACTAGGGAAGTTAACTAAGATTTAGTGAAATTGTTTTTTATTTTATTATTTAGTGTAGTGTACAAATATATGTAGTAAGACTTTAATTTTTCGCCATGTCTAATGATGAGACTAATCTAATACCCGTATCGCTCGCACTCTGTCGCACACGGTGAATCTAGCCACCGACCGATGCGAAACGATTTAGGCATCGCGGCGGTACGCAAATATCAGATTTTGTAATACATAGTTTTCGAACGAACCGGTATAATATCTATATCGCTCGCGCTCCATCGCACACGGCGAATCTAACCACCGACCGATGCGGAGCGATATAGGCATCGCGGCGGTACGCAAATATCAGATTTTATAATACATAGTTTTGAAACGAACCAGTAAGCGGTTTTTAGATATTGTACCAATGTATAGATTTCGTATCAGTATACGGTTTGTATCGCCCACCTCTACTGTGTACGTGAATGGCCTATCTTTTTCGCTCTAACATACGCGTTCACTATGCTCTATCTTTTTGCAATCCCAATCTATTGTAATGTTAGTTTATATTAAATACTAGCTGACCAGGCAGACGTTGTTCTGCCCTTTCCGAACAACCATTTGCTTTCCCAAAAAAACTCCTGAAATTAGCAATAAAGAAATTGAGGGTCACTTATCGGTATAAAAACTATCCTATCTCTCAAGTTGGACCAAACTGCACACAGTCTGCAAATTTTTTTTGAAATCGGTTCTATCTGTTGAATACTTACAGCAACACGTGGTGGTTATACTACTAAATTGTAGCTTATAAACGTTTGTATTTTTAACATAGCGCCATCTATTAAATATTTACTCAATCCAATCAACAGATATCGTCATCTGACAGAATCGTTTGGAGCTAACAGATAATTGTGACTGTCAAATAATAGACAAATAATTTTCAATAAAATAATATTGTATTGCGACTATAAATTGAGATGTAAGCTGTCCTATCTTTTAAGTTGGACCAAACTGCACATTGACCAAAAATTTCATTGAAATCAATTCAGTAGTTTAGGAGTCCATCGCGGACAAACAACGTGACACGTACTTTTTATATATAAAGAAGATATGGAACGAATATTTACAAATTATCTTTATTATTAATAGTTTAAGTATATAATATTGTGAGCTGTTCAAAGTAAATAAAGTACATAAAAATATATATTTTTAAAATTATTCCATAGACTCTGCTATGTAATTATAACTGATTAAAATATATACACCTCAAAAAACTTATCGCATTTGTTGAATTGCTTGAGTAAAAATTTCGAGAATACTTTGATTTTGAAATTAACATTGTTAGTACTGATAGCGTTATATTAAGGCGCAGGTTGAGCAAAATGTCGCGCTAGTCGTTATTTGTGCGGTTTTTAGGAGCTATCTACTTTTTATTCAAAAGATATATCAACAAATAAAAAACACATTATATTTCTACATAATCTTGATTTCATAAGAGCTATATCCAAATTTTTTAAAGGAATAAATATTAATATAATCTCCTTACAACGAAACCACATAAATGTGAAATTATTATTGATAACATACATCTCCTCGTGAAGTAAGTATTATTTTATTTTGCGATTTACACCAATGGATAGGCAATTTATTAATGAACATTTCTATTATAATTTTACTAGTGGGTAAAAAAAATGAGAAGCAAGGTTAAATACTCACTATATAAACATGTACTTTTACGGAGAAGAAAGAAATGAGGAATAAACTGCTCGTTTGCCCCTATTCTATAAAAAGAAAATTAAGGAGTTTTGGCGGGAACTTGATCGGCGGCGGTTTGCTGCTCCTGTATTATAGTTTAAATAATAGTTTGAAGTGGATTTTGATATGTAAAAGTGGTGCGATTTTATGTATTAAGTGTCTACGCATGTGAACTATTAGTGGAAACGGTGAAACAAGTGCTCTGATGGTGATGAATCCATCAGGATTCTCAAGATAAGCTGTTTGCATAGGCGCCTTTAGATACCATCGCCAACTGTCAGCTGCCTGCTGGCTCAAGTTGCCGTCAAAATCTCCCAAGGGCTGCACAATGTGACGCATCAACATATTGTGAAGTAGTGAACTATGAAGGATAATTATACATTTGGAGAAATTATAATAAACCGAATAAAAATACTCAAGACTTGGCCTAAAGGACTAGATACCAGGCCATAAACTCCAAAAAAAAAACCATTTCTGTCAAATTCTCAAATCGATTAATTTTTTTTGACGGTCTATTGGTGTCTTTTCGGTTATAGTGTTCGTTAAGAAGGTAATAAATCTTTATAATTGTGTGAAATCATGGTGTTTAAGCTCATAAGGCAATCCATTTTCGTATTATAAGGAATAATACTAAGAATCTCTTCCTTAATTTTTGTGTGTGACCGGCAAAATAAGATTATATCGCCCACCATTGCGGGCTTAGGCTCCGCTAAGTAAACATAATAATACTTGCTTATTTCAACTTATTTTATTATTTCTGGACGATTCTATGTATATGCTATATTTTGATTCTATTATAATTATTTTTATATTACAAATTTCATTCTTTGATGTACGTTTTTAAGTTATAGCCCTAAGCTCCCTGTAGTCGTCTGTATTATTCATATACACAACATTCATACACTTGCTATGTGACTTAATAAGTAAACTACCTATTGTATTAATGAATTTTTACGAATATGTATATGTGTATATTATAAAGATCAACATATTTATATAATGTTAATAATTTATAGGGCTTTTAACATCCATTGAAGATCATCAAAAGAAGAAATCTCAAAATGCCAGAACTCACTGAATTGGACAAAGCAACTGCATCAATGACTGAAAAACGCAAGGAGGAGACTGCATCTTCTGATAGTGATTCTGATGACACTATCCCTGAACTTGAAGATGCAGGTTTGGGCTTATAAATAATTGGAAATAAATTATTTTTTCAAGTCTATGTAATTAAAAAAAATATTACTCTTAATATTAAGTTGATAATTATAAGGATTTTGATATGATCTAAAATATTTTTTTGCTAGTATAGTCTCTAAAAATCAAGGGCCATATTGAAGAAAAAAAAGTATAAAATTTATTTCTTTTGGATTTAACCTGCTCACTTTAAAAAGTTACAGACACATTGTAGAGGGTTATGGATTAATTAGTTCTCCAAGCTGTACTAGTGCATGTTGGCAGACTTCACAAGTCCTTGAAATATTTATTTTAATATACATGCCCATTTTCTCACAATGATTTTCATCACCACTAAGAATGTATTAAATTAGCACTTAAAATGGCAATTAACAATTTCTTTGGTACTCTCAAGGATTAAATTTGTGTCACTTTTGTCTTTTATGGCAAGTGCTCAGCTTCTAAGCTACCATTACTAAGTTACTTATTAATTGAAATTATAATATTTATTCAGGTGCCCCAGGTGCAGGTGGAATCACTAATCCAATTGCTGGCATTGACATAGTCTCCAAAGCGAAGCAATCAAGAGGAGAAAAGAAGGCACGAAAAATCATGAGCAAGCTGGGTCTTAAGCCGGTTAGTATACAAATTATTGTATATTACAAATCAGGCCTAAATCTTGCATTGTAAATTATAAAAGTAGAACATACTTACATACAGATTATGCCCTATGTAAGGGGTTTTACCTTATCATTGTCAATATTGTTTTGTGCTTTTTCAGGTACAAGGTGTAAACAGAGTGACAATCAGAAAATCAAAGAACATCCTGTTTGTGATCAACTCCCCAGATGTGTACAAGAACCCACACTCTGATACTTATATTGTATTTGGTGAAGCCAAGATTGAAGATTTATCACAGCAAGCAACTATGGCAGCAGCTGAACGATTCAAGGCTCCTGAAAGTGCCGCTTCTGGCAATGATGCTACTGCTGCTGGCACTGTAAGTCCTGGTTATTTTCAGAACCTACTGCCTCATAAATTAATCAGATATTTTGATTAAATGTTTAATTAGACTTCAAAGAAGTCATCAGTTAAAATCTCTAAATCATTATTGAGGGCTCTTTTTTATATGTACTGATTGAAGACCCAGTTTTTTTTTATAGAAGTCCATTTTAAATGACAATTCGATGGCTCTGTAGTGCAGTGGTTTAGCAATGAGTTGTGGCACTAGGGGCCGTGGCTTCGAATCCCACAGGAACAAGTAAATTGTATGGCCTACAAATAATTGTTCTGGGTCTGGATGTTCTCCTCCTCCAATCTATGTTTGTCAACTGCCTCCACAATATGGGAGAAATTCCTAGTGTGGGGATAAAATAAAAAAATGTTATTTAATAATTGACATATTAACAAACATTATTAAATGGTCACTTGCCACTACAAAACTTGATGGATATTGATGTACCAGTTCTCATGTTAATGGGAAACTCTTTTTATTAACTGTTTAAATTATACCTTTGTGTTACACAATGAATTTTAGTGCTATCTTGCTAATTAATAGGTACAATAGAATACATTAATAGAGCGGTGGTAGCTAAGAATCTAAGCACTTGCTGTAAATTTCACAGTAAGCAAGCAACCCTGGCTTGATTCCCCAATTGATAATTGCTGGTTTACCACATGATCTGCAGTAAAACAAAACATTGTGAGCAAACCTGCAAGTCTAGGAAAAAAAATTTCTAGGACATAATGTAAAGTCCACAAGCACCTTTTGGAGCAGTACAGACTTCATAACTTTCTAAAAAATTAGAGGAGGCCTGTCCCCAGTTGTGGGAGAGGTATTAATACCTAGCCTTAAGGCTGTTCTCGTTTCTCGGCTGTTGTCATAATTATATTAGCATGTTAAATATGTTTTTTTTTCTTATTAATCCAAATTAAAACTTGTTGGTTTTCACTTATCTTCTTAAGTTATGACCTAAATATGTAATTGTTTTTTTACATATATGAATATCTCCATACATTCCATTCCATATAGATTGACATACATTTCACTTGTCTTATAATTTTAACAAAAATGAGATGGGAGTATGCTTCCATAGTAGTATTATAATATGACAGTGGTTTATAATTATTTATTATTTGGTTTCTTTTTATGTAAGTAGTATTTTTGTAAATGTTATGATTATTTAGACATTTATATCCATCTATGCATCCATTACAGCCTATATAATACCCCACTGCTCAACATAGGCCTTCTCTATTACCTCATAGGGGTATTTGCCATAGTTGCCACGCTTAAAAAGCAGATTTGCCCCCGGACTAAAGTTGTTTTTAGTAAAATACGGCCGTTTATCTCCTGTTTCAGTTACCCTCTGTAATGTCTTACAACACCCACAGGATGATATGAAGTAGTGGATATTTTAACACTGCCACTACATGGTTAGATCTATATATTATATACTTATTGAAACTTAAATCTGTATTACAGCCTATCAAAGTCCACCACTGAACATAGACCTGCCCCATAGGTTGCCTGTCAGGGAATATTTTTATATGTAAAAGTGGCAACACTTCACAGGTAGAGGTGGATTTTGGCAATTGCTGTTTTTTTATTAATTTGTATTGTTATCAGGAAGATGCTACTGCCCATTTCCTGATTAAAACTAATATTTCTATTCATTTTTAACAGACAGTAGCCCCAATAGCAGAAGAAGAGGATGAAGAAGGAGTAGACGAATCTGGGGTGGATGAAAAAGATGTGGAGATTGTAATGTCTCAAGCAAATGTCTCACGGGCAAAGGCTGTACGAGCATTACGCAATAATCAATCGGATATTGTTAATGCTATTATGGTTTGTATTACTTATTTATATCAAAAATTAATACAACTTTTTTTACCTTATCAATATAAAAATATGTGGTGCAGCTGATTATTGCTGAAACTTGTGATAACGCTTATGATTACTTAGAAAATTCTCAGGGTTATTACATTTTTTACATCATCAATATCATTGCAGCCCTTCACAAGTCCACTGCTTAACACAGGTTTATTTAATTGTAACGATTATTGCAATAAAATTATTTTATAGTTCACAGTGAGTTAAAACCACATTTAAGTCACACTTATGCGGGACTTAACTAGCCAATTATTTTCCAGTATGTTTTACTCAAGTCACGCATAAAATTAATAATATTTTATAATTTTTAAAAAGTTTACACATTTATTGAAACATAATATAAATACAGAACAATAAAAATTTAATTAGTAACATCTATTAGAATACTTTAAAAAAATAAGACCGTTGTGAATTTAGGTTTGATAAACCATTTACATATAAGCCAACATCTGGATCATATAAAACTTCTGTAAATCGAATCTCGTTGCACCTTTGGCCCCGTTTAATGAAATCTTTAGATGTTGTAATTCTTGAACCGAATCATTTTGATTTTCTTTATTTACTAACAAAACTTCTTTCAAACTTCATCAAATATAATATATAAAATATCAATATCATATTGATATTTTAGATCGCTCTGACACGATTTTGTGTTTATAATCATTTAGTAGCATCATTTATCAATATTGATTCCGGGACAACAGATTTTGAGTTAGATTGAGAGGTTCTATGGGCAGCTGTACACATCATTGTTGGAGCCACACGTAAAGTGTGAGTAAGGATCCAAGAGCGAGTCTTATCGGACATTATTCCGATGATATCCTGGACGTCAGTCTGAGCAAGATTAGAATGGCTGTCCAGCACCTTAAAAACGGCAAGGCTCCAAGTGAGGATGGAATAAGAGTGGGGCGTCTGAAAGCTGGTGGAAAACCGGTACTTGAAGTCCTTCAGAAGCTCTTTAATTCCGTCCATGGTGGGACTACTCCGGAGGCGTGGAACAGAAAGTGCGGTGGTCTTGTTCTTCAAGAAAGGCGACAACACTCTCTTAAAGAACTACAGACCGATTTCCCTTCTGTGCCGCGTCTATGTGCTGTTTTAGAGAGTCATTACGAATCGTCTCGCATGCAGACTCGCCGACTTCCCGAACAAGCCGGTTTCCGAAAAGGCTATAGCTCCATAGACCACATATGTACCCTTTGGCAAATTGTACAGAAGTCCGAGGAGTACAGTTTGCTACTATGTCTGGCGTATGCGGACTACGAGAAAGCCTTTGATTCCGTCGAAATTTGGGAGGGGCTGCAGTTCGTCCAGCGGTGCCAAGTGAACTGTCGGTATATCGAAGTGCTGAAGTGTTTGTACAGTAGGGTCACGATGAATATCCGAGTACAGAACCAGAACACGAAACCTATCCAACTGCAGAGACTCGTAAGACTTAGACAGGGTGACGTTATATCCCCGAAACTCTTCACTGCTGCATTGGAAGACGTTGTCCAGCTTCTGGACTGGAAAGGATACAGTATTAACATCAACGGTGAGTACATCACTCATCTTCAATATGCCCACGATATAGTCCTTATGGGGACCTAAGCACTATGCTCAATGACTCAATAGTGCCTCCCAATGGATAGTTCTTAAGATGAACATGGACAAAACAAAGATCATGTATAACGTCCATGTCACACCTATGCCGGTAGTTGTTGGGAGCATTATGCTCGAAGTTGGTTACCTGGGACAAATAGTCCGACTAGGTTAGTCCAACTTCGACCAAGAGGGCAATCGAAGAATTCAACTCGGCTGGGCAGCGTTCGAGAAATTACGGCACATCTTCTCGTCAGAGAAACTGAAACGTGGTCCTTCACTGCTGGCCGGATGATGAAGCTCAAGGTCGCTCAGTGAGCTATGGAGACGGCTATACTCCCAGTTTCTCTGCGTGATAAACTTACAAATGAGGTTATTCGCAGTAGAACCAGAGTGACCAACACAGCCGAACGGATTAGTAAGCTGAAGTGAAGTAAGCTGACTTGTGAAGGGCTGTAATGAAGATGATGATGAATCATTTAGTATTCTACAAATTTTCAATTAAAAAAGTGGTTTTAAGTCACATGTACTATAAAATAATGTACAATACACGGAACTTAAGTAACCGATTATTAAAATGTGTAAACTTCACATTAATGCACTATAATTTTCAACTTCTTGTACAGTATTTTGCCTTAAATATTATTTCATGGGATTACTTTTTAATTCACATATTTTTATTGTTTACAGGAGCTGACAATGTAAACAATTAGTCAGAAGATTACTTTTAAATGTTCTTAGATTATAAGTCTCTGTGTTATCTATCATGGCTTGACATAAACACATAGTTTTTGTTCAGGTCAGTCAACTAATTATTATTAATCTGGAAGATATCCCAAAGTCAGATCTCCGTTTATGGAGGTCATATGAGTATTTTCATGTATTATGAGTGGATATGGGAATGTAAATAGTTACTCCAAAATACATTAAAACAATATGCTGTCATATGTTTGTGTTATTTTTACCTTTTAGCCCTACTAATACAGAGGAAATTTCTTACTGAAAATCAACCTGGTTTAAATTTTTTTATACACACAGTTATCATTTATACTACGCGTTCATTTCGAGTTTGCCGTCGTCGATCGTTACGACGTCACAGCTGACGGTACCGTAGACGAAAAAAGTCATCATGTTTATGTTTTTTAGTATTCATATTTTCAACAAAGTTAAATAATAACGTGTTCGATGAAATAAAATATTTTTTGAATGATGATGATGATGAAATAATAACGTGTTCGATAAAATAAAATATTTTTTTATAGTTTTATTTTACATTTTAAATATATCAAATTAAAGATTTTCGAAATCGCTTGTTTCTGTGTCACTATCATCACTCCATTCTGTGTCACTGTCATCAGTCTCTCCGCCCACCGAAATAATCAATTCTCTTTCGTTGAGTTCTTGCAACCTATCGCTTTCCCAATATTGTTGCCGTAAACGGTCAACGTGGTTTACCTCTTTTTTCCAGTCCTTTACAGAGATACTATTAATAGCTTCCAGAGTGAGTTTTTGTATTTCTTTTTCAGGCTGGCTTTCATTTTTATCGGCTACTTTTTGCTTCACTAGATTCCACACGTACTCGATGGGATTCAAATCACATTGGTACGGTGGTAGGCGTAAGACTTCGTGTCCATGACTTTGGACAATTTCGTCAATTTCATATCTTTTGGTACGCTTCGAACGACATACTACATAGTATAATTCTCGCTTCGTCATCTTTGGGTCAAAGGATATACCATTTTCCTGCAACCATTTTTGCATAATTTCTTTGCGTGCCACTGAAGTCGGTGGTTTATCAATCTGGCGGCTGTGATACGGTGCGTTGTCAAGTACAAGAATGCTATTGGGAGGTAAGTTGGGTAGGAGTTTTTCCTGTATATACTTTTTGAAATTATTTGCGTCCATTTCATTATGGTAGTCCCCTGCAGTGCTTTTGCATTTATAAAGGAGTTCGGCACCTTTGACAAAACCATTCTCGCTGCCAGCATGGACCACAATCCAACGTTGTCCGGGATTGAAATTCTTTTTTACACTTGCATCAGTTGCATTTTGCAAGCATTTTGAAACGGTATAGTGGCTGTGTATCCACGTTTCATCCAAATATATGACTGGTTTTTTATAGACTCCCTGTTCATCATTTTCACGTAATCTCCGCAAGTAACGTGCTCTCCATGCTGCTATCTCCGGTTTCTGAATAAGATATTGTCTTATATTTTTACATTTTGTAAACTTATATCCAAGATTCGTTTTTATAATTTTCCAGAGAGTGACTTTTTGCCCAGGAAAATTGAAGTCTTTCTTTGCTTCTGCTAATATCTTGCGCAGCGTAGAAACTTCCTTTTTAACTGTGTAGAAACGGTCAATTATGTTTCGAATCGAACACACCATGAAATCATCTATTTCTAACCTCTTTGTGGCTATTTTCCTTTTTCTCGGTGACGTCAATTTTATTTCTTGTGTACTTGAAGTACTAGGCTCAGGTGAGCTCGTTTTAATTTTTTTTGCTTCAGTCTTTGTATTTCTTAAAGTACGTTCAGATATACCAGTGGGGGCCGCAGTTCTCTTGATAACGTTATCGAATGATTTTAATAGCGCCTGGTACTTCTTTTCATTTTCCAACAACTTAATTTCTATTTCCGACGGTGCATCGGGCTGTGTGAGTAGTGTGCTGCCACAAGTATCACGTGAGTTTTCATTTTTTAATCTGGCAATACTTTTCATAGCTACGACATCGTGAACATCATAAGGCGTTATCAACTGCTTTTCAACCTTTTCTTGTTCAAAGAATGTCATTATCTTATATAATAAATTGCGTTCGCCCACTGTGCAAGACCTTTCCTCTTTTACTCATTATAACAGGACAAATTAACGAATATCAACAGAAACAAAAACAAAAAATCAACACTAACAAAAACAACAGCAAAAACAGTAGCAAACTAGAGAACGTACGGGAGCATAAAAAACGGACGTAAGTACACTTCGACGTTGCTATCGGTACTAAAAGGGCGACGCTTGAGGCGCGGAATGAGGGGGCGCGGCGGGAGGTAACGGCATTCTTGAAGTGAACGACTATAGTATGTGCCATATCGATTGAGAAAAACGGACAATGACCTCAGATATGAGCCGAGTGTCAAAAGGCGTAACTTACAAAATCTCAATTTAGATGTGATAACAATATTTAAATATTGATATTATTCCCACTTCTAGGTCAGCACATATGTTTTGTTTTTTTGTTTCTTAAATAATATTGTCTGTGGTTCCTATAAACATAGTAAAATCTTACGGTACATCGCGAAAAATGTGTTATATTTTATATTTCAATTTATGGTAAGTAACGCAGCAATTCATTTAATAACAGTTTCATATTAAAAAAATATTTGAAGCAATATAATCACCATATTGAGCTTTTGCAAATTCATCCCTTTAAAATAAACAAAACGCGCGTTACGTCAGTTCGTTCTAAAAGAAACGTGACAATGGCAGCCAGAGATGCGTCACCTTTTTTGGGCCGGTCCGCCATTTTGTTTTCATTCGTGTTCGGATAGCGCTTGCGTGTGTACGTCTCGGGTAATTCATAGCATTCATTGCATTGTTTTAGTTGAGTTTTTACTGTTAAATTTGTTATATCGTTAAGTTTTTGTTTTTTGAATCTGTTATATTAGTTTTACTGTGACGGTCGTTACTAAATCGACATGAGTTCAGGAGAATTTGGTGAAGGACCCGGTCCTTCAACATCAAGTGGAAAGAGACGTCGCCGACCCATAATAAACGTAGCAGGTACGTACAAATAGGTACAAATGCGACGACGTAGCCTTTCTATTTCTTAAAGCGCTCTTTTTATGTGACCATGTGGTATTTATTTTCTAAAACAATATGTATTTATGTGATGTAGTACTATGGTAGTATATTTTTGTCATTTATTTACAGGCCCATCTTCTGGAGCACCTTTAACGTCACCAGTAAAAAAGAGAAAACCTACCACTTTGTCGGTCGGGGAACAAGAGATTATCATTAATGTATACAAATATGTCAAAAACACCTGGCCCGAAGACGTGTATCCTTCAAACGTTAATATGGTAGAAAAGGTTTCGGAGATCTCAGGAGTCAGCAAGAGCACTATATATCGCGTATTAAGCGTGTATAGAGATTCCCATAAAATACCAGAAAAGGGAATAATTAATAAAAGAAAAAAGTCTGTAATTGACAAGTTGGACGATTTTGATAAATCGGCTATAAGAGCGAAAGTGCATCAGTTCTTTCTTGCAGGAGAATTACCGACTTTAGACAAAATTTTGCTCAGTATAAATCAAGATGACCAGTTGCCAAACTTGAGCAAAACTTCCCTGCGACGTGTGTTGCGCCATTTAAAATTCAAATATATAAAGAGAAACAGAAAAAGTGGTCTAATAGATCGCCCAGAGATAGTTCTGTGGCGTACCAGATATTTGAGAGAAATACAAATATTAAGAAACGAGGGACGTAACATTTTTTACCTTGACGAAACATGGATTAACGCAGGTCATACTATGGGAAAGGTATGGGAAGACACCACAATTGAATCTTCTCGTCAATCACGGTTAGAAGGCTACTCTACTGGCGCGAAAGCCCCTTCGGGTAAAGGAAAGCGATTAATAGTTGTACACGTTGGCAATGAAAATGGCTTTTTGGAGGGATGTGATTGGGTATTTGAATCATCATCTACTGGTGACTACCATGAGAGTATGGACGCTCTCCATTTCGAGGACTGGTTTAGAAAAGTAATAGAAAAACTGCAAAGCGGCGATGTCATAGTTATGGATAACGCTAGTTACCACTCCAGACGTTTAGAAAAAACCCCAACAATGTCTTGGCGGAAACAAAATATGCAGGAATGGCTAGAATCTAAACAGATCGCATACGTGCCCTCGGACACAAAGACCCACTTAATGGAAAAAATAAAGGCAGTTAAAGATAACTATCGAAGTTACGTCACCGACGAGATGGCAAAAGAAAAAAGCATCACAGTGGTAAGGTTACCTCCTTATCACTGTGAGCTTAACCCCATTGAACTTGTGTGGGCAGATGTGAAAGGGTACGTTGCACGAAAAAATACAACTTTCAAGTTAAAAGATGTTAAAAATTTACTTAAAGATGGTTTAACTCAAATCACGCCAGATAAATGGAAAAACTGTGTTCAGCATGTCCTTAAGGTTGAACAAAAAATGCGTGGCATGGATGATAGAATTGACCAAACTGCAGATCGCTTTATAATTAATGTTACAGATAGTTCATCAAGTGAAGATACGAGTGATGATTGCACCGAATAAAAATAAAGTTCTTATATAATATTAAAAATAAAGTTTTATCTTTTGCATAAGTACGTACTTATTCGGTGTCGTTATCACTCGAATCTTTATATGTGTTATAAATTAATGTTTTTTGTTGTTAAATGAATAAAGTACTTTATAACAATAGATGATTTTTCTTCTACAGCGATCTTTCACATAACTTTTTAATAATAGTTAATAAATATATATTATATCAATCATTATAAAAAAATCATTATAAATAAAGAAAGTACTACATATAAAATGTGCCTATATATTGAAGGTTTGTAACCCCTGGTTAAACGACCGAAAGGTCATTGTCCGTTTTTCTCAATCGATTTGGCACATACTATAGTAACTGTCATTCATTACCTTATGCCCAAATACTCTAAATGCTACCTTAAAATGGGGTGAATAGGTACAACTTTCAACTTCTACACTGTTTTCCTTACATTGTATACAAGCTGATAATAAAACACTGTGTTGTGAGTCTTGTTGTAGTTTATCAACTACTAATGCTGCAAATGAGTAAAAACATGCAAATAATTTGTATTTTAGAAAAAATAAGGGGGTATTCCCAGTAGTTTTATCAAGGAGTCTTACTGGTAAGACTAATGGGAACTTCCCAACAGTCATTTTTTTTGTTTTATAGGAGAGGGGGCAAACGAGCATGCGGCTCACCTGATGGTAAGTGACTACCTCCGCCCATGAACAACTACAACACCAGGGGAATCGCAGATGCGTTGTCGGCCTTTTAAAAAGGAGTAGGCTCTTTTCTTGAAGGTCCCTAAGTCGTATCGGTCCGGAAAAATCAATCGATTCCACAAGGAAGTTGTGTGTGGAAGAAAACTTCTTCTAAATCGCACAGTGGTGGACCGCCAATCATCCAGATGGTATGGATGGTGTTATGGACGGTGAGGGAGCCGCCACCCCGTCGTTCTTTCATACCCCGTTGCGCCCCGCGCACCCCCGCACACCGGTAGTAGATCACGTGATGTCGCCGACCAATAAGCGCGCGGCATCGCTTTACGACGCTACTCACAGGCTGAGATGCTCTCTTATGGAATACAAGAAGGGCGTTTTGGTCTGTGAGGCGTTTATTTCGGAAGCGGTACTCGAAGACAACAGCAAGCGAAGAAATCAAGACTCCACAGAAGATTGAAAAGTGAAGACACCCCTCTCTCTGTATATGTAGTTAATAGTGCCGCATTTGTAAATAATTGAATACAGTATAGTCATCAGTACCATCTTTCCTTTGAACAGTCCCCTAGCGTAGCATCAGTCACTTAATCAGTCATACAGTCCACTAGCAACACTTACAACTCATACAGTCCACTATAGTTCCTAATATTCTTGGTCCATCGCCGCCGGATAAGAAGCCAGAAGAAAGAAGGTAATTACAGAAGAAAGAACGTAATTACAGAAGAAAGAAGATAATTACAGAAGAAAGAAGATCATTATAGAAGATCTTCAAGGAAGAAAGAAGTTCGTCGACGAAGAGAGAAGATCGTCGGTACTAACTTCTTCTCTGTTTCTTATTACAGCTACGTCATATACGTCTATTGTCTGTTTCCAGACAATGTCTTGTTTCTTAAACCGCGTTTACGCGGCTAGGTGGTTGCTCCCTAACGGTGCCAAACTGTGACCATCTGGTAACGCCCTTGCGGCGGGAACGGCGTCCAATACGTGCGTCTTTTTGAAGACGATCAGAGGTCGCAACGTGGGACGTCATGAGGAAGACAAGAAGCGAGACAACATGGAACGACGACGAAACGCCGGTAGGAATGCAGATATCCGGGAAGCACCCGCGTCCCCGTCCGATTATCTCGCGTTGGCTCAAGCGCCCTCCACCGCGCCCCAGGCCCCGCTCGCGGCCGCATCGATGCCCGCGCCCGCGCCGCCGCGCCCCGCTATGTCCGTGTCTACAACCGATCGTTTGGGAGAGGTGAGCACATCCACGCCGCGTACAGAGACGCTCGCCGCGATTATAGAAGATCTTCCGGTAACAGAGACTAGTTCGATAGTGCGTACCATGAAGCAAATACAAAGAGGAGACGTAATTAAATTTCACTATGTAACAACGCGTGACAATTTGCGCGGTGAGGGGATGCAAAGCCCCGCCCACTTTACACTATCTACATCTACGGATAAATAGTAAAACTACTCGAGTCTTTCCATATCGATGTTGCAATGTAGCTTAGCTACCTTGACGATAGATGGCGGCATGTCCACAAAATGTTATAAACTAAAAAATAATATTTTGGCGATTAAAATTTCTTTATGTCTGAATACAAAACAAATTTCAGCACCTTCGTATGATTATTTTATCATTACTGATCTTTACGTACCTTTATATTTTTAGTTCACAGGACACAACGTGTCTCCATCTAGTGTGGAATATATTTAATTATATTTGAAAGCCGACGCAGAGATTTTTCTAGAACATTTTTAATAAATTTGGTGTAAAATTACTTACAAATGAAATGTGATGCCATCCATAGCTTCGGAGCGTCTATCTCATGAAGCAAATACATTCGGACAAAGAAATTTTAATCGCCAAAATAATATTTTTATAGTTTTCATAATAATTTTGGGAACAGGCCGCCATCTACCGTCAAGTAAACCTCATAAAAATAACAAAAACACAGGGCCGCAATTAGAATTCAATTATTTTACCCAGTAACCCAACATTCAATATTAAAATGAAGGAAATTGTACTTGGCTGATTTTTACGAAATGTTTAAGTTATATTTAAGTGACATTCTATATGCAAAGAATCACTTAAATACAATTTAAATATGTTTATCATTTCGTGAAAGTCAACCTTCAAAAAATATTTATTTTATCCATAAAATAAAGTCTCTTTGAAACTAAATATTTTATGTTCAATATTAAGTAGGATGTTTAATTAGGAACTAAATATCCTACTTATCTCACCAATATTATATAGGCGAAATTTTGTGTGTTCTTTCTGTCTCCATGAGCTTATTCCACACTAAGTATGTACTGTGTATGTGTAATTTTTTCACGCAGAAACGGCTGGACTATTATTTATGTGTGGGTTATACTACTTAATATCTCTGAGGGAGAACAAATAATAGACAAATTATTATAATTAATATAATTTTATTTACAAATCAATTAAAATATAAATATTTTGTGGCGGCGCTGTCGTCGCGCCACAAGCGAAATACATCGAAGCCTAAATCGCACTAACAAAGTTCCGAAGTAAAAGCAGCATATATAGAATAGCTCCGAACTACCACTCGGAGCGTTGGCCGCTTCCCGGGTAGAACACCTTGGCCCGACGGGAGATCTCCCCTTTTCCTTCCACCGCCACAGTGGTGACACCGACGTGATATAAACACGCAACCAACAAACTTCGGAAACTACAATTTCAAACCTTCGTCATCGTCCTCAAGTACCCCATTCATTCGCTCCCGAGCAGATATTGTCTGCAGTCTTCACATTCTGCAACGCCATCTAGCTTTATAAAAGGTTCATCGCAGCACTGGTATAATAATGCTTCCTGTTCCTTCAAGCTACTCTCTTCCCTCAGATCTCCCCTTTTCCTTCCACCACCACAATTTTATTCCAAATTAGGCATACGAATGCACTTTTTAAATGCCAATATAAGAACATTAAATTGTATTTAAGTGATTCTTTGCATATAGAATATCACTTAAATTTAAATTAAACATTTCGTAAAAATCAGCCTAAGTACAATTTCCTTCATTTTAATATTGAAAGTTGGATTACTGAATAAAATAATTGAATTCTAATTACGGCACTGTCTTTTTGTTATCTTTATGAGGTTTACTTGACGATAGAATACGGCCTGTTCACATAATGATTATAAACTATAAAAATAATATTGTGCGATTAAAATTTCTTTATGTCTGAATGCAAAACAAATTTTAGCACCTTCGTATGATTATTTTACCAATACTGAGCTCTACAGACCTTTATATTTTTAGTTCACATGACACAAAGTGTCGCCATCTAGTGTCGAATATATTTAATTATATTTAAAAGCCGAAGCAAAGAGATTTTTCTAGAACTATTTAATAAATTAGGTGTAAAATTATTTACAAATGAAATGTGATGCCATCCATAACATCAGAGCGTCTGTCTGAGTAGTTTTTACGCAATAAAACACAACACTTCATCCTTTTCTTCTTAATACTACGAAAATACACCGTTTTGCGATTTTTTCAATACATAGGCGCACAGGACGAATGCTGACAGTATACTAACTAAAGCCACGCCCACTATGATGACGTCAGGACCTATTTAGAATCACAGTGCACAGTTGCTTATGCCGTCTCACCTTTGTATTAGCTTCATGTTGCGTACCGTCGCGCCTGCAGCAGACGTTGTACATAGGCCCGCGCCCCGCGCCCCGTCGGTCCATTCAGTCCGTTCAGCCCGGTCGACAGCTAGCGCGATAGCAAAGTTAAAACAAATCGAGTATAATACCGCGGAGGAACTTGCTGCAATTAGAAGGAAGCAATTGCAAATCGAAGAAGATCTTATCAAGAAGAAATACGCTAGGGACGTCGCTCAACTGCAGGAAGAAACAGATTGGGAAATTGTAAACGAAGACGATTTAGTGGAAAATAGGGTACGCGTTGATAGGTGGTTAGAGAACGTGGAGACTGTGCGGGGGGAGACCCCCTACCGCCCGTCTCAGCCCGCGCCCCGCATCGAGATAGAGCAGGCCCCACCGAGTAGGAGAACCGGTTACGACCACGCTGAAGATGCCCAGGGGAGGTCGGTTGCAAATGATGTTCAACCGCGTCGCGTAGATACGATACAGAGGGACAATGGAGTCGCCGTAGAAATGAACCAGGTGGATCGCCGTGTACGGGTTACGTCGCCGTCGCGCGTCCAACGCCGCACTCTACACATAGATACTCTATACATAGATCGCCACATCGCCACGCGGATCGTAGATTACCGTCGCCGTGTAAGGATGTAGGTGTACATAGATCGCCATCGCCACATCGCCACGCGGATCGTAGATTACCGTCGCCGTGTTATAAGGATGTAGGTGTACATAGATCGCCAGCGCCACAGCGTAGGCTAGAGGGAAATAGGTCGCTCACCCCGTGAGGGAAAGATAGGGGTATAGAACGATTAGCGGAAGCCTTAGAAAGCATGATTAGAGTTAGGCCCGCCGCCGCGAAGCAGACGCAGGACTTGCCTATTTTTAACGGTTCGGCCGCGGAATGGTTAGTGTTTAAAGCCGCGATGAAAGAATCCACGCGTTTATATGGATTCAAGTTTATATGGAATGATATTACGGAAAATATGGCAAGGTTAAGGAACTGTTTACGCGGTGAGGCTAGGCTGGTAGTATCGGCGCTGCTGTTTACCGCGAAGGATCCAGCAGACACTATGCGGACACTGGAGCAGTGTTTCGGCCGCCCGGAAGTAATTATAGATCGTGCGTTAGAGGAATTAAAACGCCTTCCGCGCCCGGTTCTAACCGCCCAGGAATTAAACTCGTTCGCTATTAAGTTGCAAAATATAGTGTGTATTATGCAGAACGTCGACGGCAATGGATACTTACAAAATCCGATGCTAACTAGGGAGGTCACTAGCAAATTTAGCCCTCACTTACGGTCGCGTTGGTGCGATTATGCGGAGCACTACGGAAGTGCGGACGAACCGGACATTGTCACGCTATCCCGGTTCATGATGAGAGAGGCTGACCGTGCGTTAAGTCACGCCTATACGTCCGTTACGCCGACTAAGGAATCGCCCGTAAGACGAGAGGCGCCGCCGTCGAAAAGGATAGGGTTGACACGCCGCATAGAGAATAGGGCCCGCGACGTAAAGACGTTCACCGCCCAGGAGGACACCGGTAGTGCCTCATGTATGTGTTGTGGGGGTGAATACCCAATCGCCAAATGTAGGAAGCTAGCGCAAATGGGTTTGGACGACCGGTGGAAGTGGGTTAGGGAAGATGGGGTGTGTTTTAGGTGCTTAAGCAGCAAACACCGACGTCTACATTGTAAAGCTAGGAAGTGCGGCGTCGACGGCAGCAACGCCCCCCACCACGCCCTCCTTCACGCCCGCAAGGCCCGCACGCCTGAAACGTCGGTAAAACCAGATGAAACCGTGCTCGTCGCGTCGAATGTTAATAGTAGTGCGTCCGTGTTATTGAAAGTGTGCCCCATTACCGTACGCGGACCGCGTGGTAAGGAAGTTGATACGTATGCGCTACTTGACGAAGGCTACTATATCATTAATCCAAGACGACTTAGCTCGCGAGTTAGGAGCGGAAGGACTGGTAAAGCCGCTCAATATTAGAGGCGTAAATAATAGTCAGCGCGAGGCCAATAGTCGGTTAGTTAATATAGGGCTACGTGGCAAGACGCGCAGTGAGATATATAATGTAAGCGCGCGAACAATATGAGATTTAAAGATAGACTGTGAGTAGGGAGTGCTTACGGTTGAAGCACTTACGCGACTTTCCGAGTTCGGTATGTTACGACGACGCGAAGCCGAGATTATTATTAGGCGCCGACAACTGGCATTTAATAATCACCCGTAATTTGAGAATAGGACGTCGAAGGCAGCCTATAGCTGCACGGACGTTGCTGGGGTGGGTAATTCAGGGAACCGTGCCGCGGTTAACGTGTAGGGAAGACGGCGAGACCGTATTGCACGTAGCAAGCACTAGCGGACGGCCAGATAGGGACATCCGAACGTTTGCCAGTCAGGACGAGGAGCTAACGGAACTCCTCAAACGGCAGTATGAGATAGATTCTATAGGTATCTCGCTAAAGAGTAGGCCGCAACGGGAAGAGGAGCGCGCTGTCGACATATTAGCGCACCGTCAAGAAGGTCGGCGAGCAATACCAAGTTGGACTGCCATGGAAGGACACACACACACACGCACACACACACACACACACACATCAACACACACAACCAAATAATGAACTGTAACAAATATTGCATGCCTAGCGCAACGCGCGTAGGTATGTTCTACTAGCGCCTAAAAATAAAGATTCCAACGTTTTGTCGCATAAAACTGTATCTAACAATCATATTAAACATATAAATGATATAAAAGCACATTGTCAGAAAGATAAATAATTGTTGAACTTATTAATATTTTTGAAATCGATTAATAGTGATATAGTGGCTTATGGTGTAGACTTATCAAGCCGCATGGAGCGGTAAACACGATAACTTTTGAAAATATTAATTGTTTAATTCAATCTATTGTTTAATCTGTTCATCTATCATGTGGGAAGCCATGGAATGTAAATGACAGTTTAATTTTGTTTTGTTTAGTTATAATTATATTTTTTTGGCTACGAAATGTCGAAATTTTCGGTGTTTTAGTAGACTTGTATTAATTTATTTTTTGTAAATAGACTGCGGCAGTCTGACTGCCTCACTCAGTTCCGCGCTTAGATTAGTGTATATATATACTCGTATTCCGCGTGGTTCCGCGTCAACCGGCGTCATGAGTGGATACTGTATTGCTTGTTTGCAGCGGCTCAAAAAGATCGCCGATGTTATAATACATAACCGATCATGCAGGAAGATCTGTTTATGACTTTGCCTTGACATATAGTCTGACACGAATGGTTACTTCACTTATGCGGATTGTAGATGTGGAGGATCGTGCACATTCCCTGTAGGACCTTGCTGATTCCGCCAATTTAAAACGAAAATAATCTTAAAAATAACGCGGCGGTTCATTTTGGAGGAACGGTAACAAACTCAGTGTTATGTTGTGCCCATCACTAGTCGTGACTAACTGATAGGTGTCAGGAACGCATTCTCTGAACGGCCGAACTATAGTCTCTGACACCATAGTTACTGATTTATTATTTGATTTGTGACTCGACCACAGCTTCGCAATTTTCGATTTGTTCGAGTATAATGCCAATGACCTTAAAATCTCGTTTAGTGTAAGTAGACCTCCCAGTACTGGTGACTGTCTACTAATGCAAGATAAGCATATACTGGTTAATGATTGAACTTAGTAGCACTTCTCATTGCCACTCTTTCATTAATAATGAAATCGCATGTCGCATGTTTGTAAATAGCAAGAAATCTTAAACAGATAAATGACGGCTCCGTGACACAGTGGTTTAGTAATGAGTAGCAGAGCTAAAGACCGCGGGTTCGAATCTCGGACAGAACAAGTATTTGTATGGTCTACAAATAATTGTTCTGGGTCTGTTCTATGTATGTAAACTGTCCCTGCGATACAGGAGAAAATTCTATTTTAGAGGTAACGTTTTTTAAAAAGAGAGGAAGAGAGACAACTAAAGAAATTAAAAATTGTGTACCACTGACTTCAATACTAATACGCATTGTTAAGGTTAACTCCAAAACTACTGTCAGATCTAGATCAAATTTATATGGGTTATATAATTTGTAAGCACCAGCTTTCAAATAAAAATAGAATCATCAAAATCGATTCATAGATAAAAGTTCTGAGGTAACACACATTAAAAAACAGTTGAATTGATTACATCCTTTTTTTTGAAGTCGGTTGAATATGGTAAGTAGGTAAGAGTTTCAAAGACATTCACGTTGTTATAATATTAATTTTCCTCGATATTGCATATTAACCTTTCTCACATTAAACAATAAAGTTTTTATTATCAGCAAATTGATAGCTCCGTGGCGCAGTGTCTTAGCGATGAGTTGCAATGCTGGAACCGCAGGTTCGAATCCCGCACGGAACAAGTATTTGTATGGCCTACAAATAATTGTTCCGGGTCTAGATGTTTGTCCTTGTGTAATTTATGTTTGTTAACTGTCTCCACGATACAGGAGAAAGTCCTAGTGTGGGGGTTATGTTTTTTTAACAAAAAAAAAGAAATACTAATACATTGGATAAAAGCTCGGTGTATCCTACTATATACCAACTAATATCAAAGGGTTCAATTTGTTTTCTCACAACACCTAACCCTACAGTAGAACCGGTCTTAACAAAGGCGCGTAACGGACTAAGTGATACAGACACTCGCACGTGGACGTAAGGTGCATTTTGATTTAATACGCGCGCCACTAACATTTTTTTTCGACGAAATAAACTGTAGGCTAATTTCACGAAGGTCACTTCCGAGGCGTGAAAAGGATTATGAACATTAGCGACGTTGTAACTTAGTTTAAACTCGCAAGATTGCTATCAGAGAGTGAGCCTTCTGTTCTTTTAACTATTATTTATTCTGCGGTATTAGCAAAAAAAAGCGCGTGGCGGGGTAGTGGAGAGGTGTAGGAGGCGGCGCTAAGGTACTCATTTGAAATTGTGCGAGAAAACTTCTAAATCGCACAGTGGTGGACCGCCAATCATCCAGATGGTATGGATGGTAACGCGAGTTTTGTTGCGATGTGCGATGGTGAAATTGAGCGGCTGGAATTAGTCCGAACAATACCTCAGAGCACTCCCCGTGATAGATGCGATAAAATACGCAAAGAGATGCAACATCTCTCCGCAGTGCCAGTGTATTGAGCCGATCAGAAAGAACTCGGTCGTCGACGATTCGAACCGCTCTGCGCTGGATGCGGTCAAGTGGAAGGAGCTGGCACTGGGGTACCCCGGCCCAGAGATGAGAACAATATTCCATGTGGGGCCGAACTTGCGCTTTGTAAAGTTGCAAGCGATGTGCCGTCATGAAATACTGTCTCGCTCTACTGAGCACGCTAAGCTTTTTAGAGGCCAATTTGGCCTTCCTTTCCAATTGACCACGAAACTGCACACTATTCGATATGTCGACGCCAAGGATTCCGATACTGGCTGAGGCCGCAAGGGGAGTGCCTTGAAACTGAGGAGATACAACAAAGGGGTTCTTTTTAGCGGTAAACGCGCAAACTTGTGTCTTCTGGGGATTGAACTGGACTAGATTTAGTCGGCCCCAATTCGAGACTTTGTTAAGAAAAGACTCGACTTCAGACACAAGTTTGTCCCGGTACTCGGCGACGTTTTTCCGAGAAATATTGGCACGGCCGGTATATAAGGCATCACCAGTGCTGTCGTCAGCATAGCAATGAATGCTACCAGTTAGCAACATATCACTGATATGCAGGAGAAACAGCGATGGTGATAGCACGCAGCCTTGTGGAACACCAGCGTTGATAGGCTTGAAATCAGAGCATGCACCGTCTACTACGACCTTGATGCTCCGATCAGCAAGGAAGCTGGTGATCCATTTGCACAATTTCTCCGGAAGCCCATAGGAAGGAAGCTTCGAAAGAAGCGCTTTGTGCCAGGTCCGATCGAAGGCCTTCGTTATGTCCAAACTAACGGCCAATGCCTCACCCTTAGACTCTACTGCCTCCGCCTATTTATGAGTTAAGTAGACTAGAAGATCACCAGCTGATCGACCTCGACGAAAACCGTACTGGCAGTCACTAATCAGCTGGTGATCCTCAAGGTACCTCATGAGCTGGCAGTTTATAATGGCTTCCATTAATTTGGAGAACAAGGAGGTGATGGCGATAGGCCTGTAGTTGGACGGGTCTGAGCGGTCGCCTTTTTTAGAGATCGGGTGGACCAAAGCTGTCTTCCATGAATTCGGGACTACGCCTTGGGAGTAGGAGTACCGGAAAAGACGCATTAAAACCAGCGCCAACTCCGGAGCACACGTCTTCAGCACAATAGGAGGGACTGCATCGGGCCCACTTGACTTGCTGACGTCCAGGGAGAAGAGTGCTTTGCGAACCGAGCGCTGTGTAAATCGCACATCCGGCAAGGAGCACTCACATCGCGGGATGGTCTGCGGTTTGTTCCCCCCTCATCTAGAGTCGAGTTGGACGCAAAAAGAGAGCTCAACAGATCGGCTTTCTCCTTTGCGGCATGGGCCAGTGAGTCGTCCTCTCTGTGCAGAGATGGAAGAGATGGCTGACAGAAGTTCCCTTGGACAGACTTGGTGAGAGACCAGAATGCACGGGTTCCCGAAGGAAGGCGAACTAGCTTCTCGCCAATTCTGCCGATGTGCTCAGACCTTGCCTTGGCAATGACGCTTTTGAAGGACCTGGAGGAGGAATTATACTTCTTTTTAAGTGCGCTGGTGTTTACATCCCGAGACGTTGATGCGTCAGCTCAGGCCCGGTAGCACTCCTGCTTATAGCGTAATGCTATTTTACAGGAGCGTCAAAACCATGGCTGGGATCTGCCTCCGATGGGCACCACAGAGGATGGAATAAAAAGTTCCATACCCTGAAGTACCACATCAGCAACAGAATCGGCAACAACGCTGGGATCTTCCGGCGAGAAGCAAATCCGCCCCCAAGGGTAGGGTGCAAAAAAAGACAGCATCCCGTCCTAATCAGCTGACCTATAGTGCCAAACACGGCGGCAAGCTGCAGATCGCAACTGCGATTGGAGCGTGAGTGGCACCGTACTCCGGATCAGACAATGGTCCGAAGAGCCCAGAGGGGCATCGACGGAGACCTGATATCCGTCCGGATGAGAGGTCAGTAGAAGGTCCAACAGGGAAGATACATGGTCTTCCACATCTGGGATCCGCGTAGGCAAAGTAACCAGTTGTGTTAGACCATATGCCAAAGCAAAGTCATAGACAGATCGACCCGCATGATCGGTTAAACAAGAACCAAGCCATTCAGCGTGGTGGGCGTTAAAATCACCGAGTATCACGATCTCTGCGGAGGGGACCTGTTGTAGCACGGAGTCTGCAGCCATTTGGACGTGGT
Source organism: Parnassius glacialis (assembly GCA_033319125.1). Classification (NCBI taxonomy): domain Eukaryota; kingdom Metazoa; phylum Arthropoda; class Insecta; order Lepidoptera; family Papilionidae; genus Parnassius; species Parnassius glacialis. The sequence goes on from JAVANC010000002.1 coordinate 21,958,118, forward strand.
CGATGAGTCGGTCTGTGTCGGTATTACCGCTATGGGACCTATAGAGGCACCCGTAGACGCGGGGATGGTCGTCGCTGTCTACACGCAGCCATAGGATGGACAGGTCCGTACCTTCAAGACTGCCGAGGCGTCGAAAACAGATGTCCTCTCTGACGTATACGCAAACTCCAACCCGGGGCACAAAGAAGTGTTCCAATTTGTACCCCGGGTAGGAGAGATATGAAGTATCAGCCGGAGAGGACACCTGAGTCTCGGTTAAAAAGAGCAAGGCCGGCTTCGCTGTCTCTAGATGGTAAAGGACAGCGTTAAGGTTGGAATGAAGTCCCCTGATGTTGCAAAAATTCACGGATAGCGTGACAGGGGTCGCCTTGGTTGTATTGCTCCGCTTGCCCCGAGCAGCATTAGTCGCGAGCAGAATTTTGCCCCCCCCCCCCCACACACACAATACGCGGGGCAGCCTGAGCACCCACACTCAGGAGTGAAGTAGTTTGGTCGTGGATGCTCAGCAAGGGATTCTCCAGGGGTGCTGGTACCATCCTGGGGTAGTCTTTTATTTAATTCCACTACCATGTTGATGGGAGGGGGGGGGGCAATTGGGCCTCCGGCCACCTGCACTCACTAAGCGCAACGCAGAGGTAAACCTCTACTTCACGCTGGTATTCTGTGAGGTCGTGGTACCACCCCGGTTCGAGCTGGCCCATCCGTGCGACAGCAAAAGCTACCGCTTGGCTCTACCACTGTTAAACCCACCGCCCGCGATGCTTGTCCTTCCGTTGTAAGATTAATATTGAGAACGTCGAAAATTAGCGTAGCAGAGATCACACTTTATAATGACCTATTATTATATCATTTTCATATTTGTGATTTTTTTGAATGCTATTTGCTTATTTTATTATGTGTAATGATTTCAACACCATGTGTGATACTGATATCAAGTGTAAAATAAAAATGCATTTTCATTGACGATTTATTCTGAAATTCTGTAGGTACTACAAAATATAGACTTAAAAGGAGTCAGACATGACAATAAAATCTTAAAAGTAGTTTTTTTGTATTATACTTTGTAAAGAGTGATTTCGCTAAAATTGTTTGTAATTATGTAACCAATATATTCCCAAAAGGTATAAAAAAAACACAATTTTTAAATTTATGTCTGTCTGTCTGTTTGTTCTGGCTAATCTTCGAAATGGCTGTACCGATTTTGACGGGACTTTCACTGGCAGCTTATGGTATAAGAAGTAACTTAAACTACTTTTATTTTAGAAAAAGGATTAGGGTACGGCGCAAAAATGTTAAAATTCTAAATTACATGCGAGCGAAGTCTCAGGGAACAACCAGTAACATTATATAATTTTAGGGACAATAACCCGACTTGCCACAATTTCATAAATGCTATTAATTGCAGGATTCATTAAGTTTCACCGCTCATCATTTAATTGGGGAAATGATGTTAGTGCACAATTATTTTATTTTTTTATAACTATATGGCCCTTGGTATTGTGATAATGTCACAATAATTCTACCAATGTCCGGTCTTCGGTCTGTCACACCTTGTCTTGAGGCTTTCCGGTGGAAAAGGATTTAGTGGTTATTAGGTGAAAATGTGGATAAAAACAGAGCAACTAAATACATGAATTGTGGACCACACAATATAGAGTAAAAATCTAGTTATAGGAGGGTATAAGCCTGGGCAGGGAAATACACAACTATTATTAAAAATAAACAGCCTGTTTAAAGGACATGAAAGAAAGTGATTGACGTAAGTGGTGATTCTTATATTGATACTTATCCATTAATTCTAGAAGTAATTACTAATTACATTTAATAATAAGTTTGCTTATTAAGAAAGCATGCAATATAAAATAAAGATCGCTGTGTTCATATTACACGCCGAAAGCATAGAACTGAAGTAATAGACGCCTTTTTATCGATAATAATAAAATTAGGTATAAATAACTGGTACACTAATTGAAAAAATTTTTAAAGGTGAATAAAAAACTTAAAAAAAAAATTAAAAGGTGTTGATATTGTTCGTTTAGAAAGAAGGCAGCTACCAGAAAATAGGTAAAGCTCTCTTAAGATGTAAGAAATAGCTGAAAAATAAAGTGAATAAATATATTGTGTCGTGAAGCGACAATTAAAAGAGAAGGAAAACCTAACCTACGATCAGCAAAACAACCAAATAGACCAAGACAAAAAATATATTTAAGATTTTAAAAGAGTATTTACAATTTTATAAAAAAAAATGAAATATGAAGATGATGGATGATGTGATTTACAAATTATATTTAAAAAAAAGGTAATAAAAAAAAGATTTATGTCGTAGCTGAGTCCGAAGATCCCAAGCGTGCTCTCAGCGCCTGGAACGAGCACGCACGGCGTAGGTGGGTAGGCGTGGGCGTCTCTAGGCGACGACCTCAGGTGAATGCGGCGATTGCAGGATCGGCGACTTCAGCCCAGACAGGAGCTTGCAGGATCCTCAGCGACTTCAGACAGCGCAGTGGCCTGCAGGATCCGGTGACTGCAGGCGGAACAGAGGTTTGTAGGTTCCGGTGATTTCGGGCGGAACAGAGGTTTGTAGGTTCCGGCGACTCCAGGTAGAGTAGAGACTTGTGGGATCTCGGCGACTTCAGGCAGAGCAACGTTTTGTAGGATCCGGCGACTTCAGGCAGAGCAACGGATCGTAGAGTCCAGTGGCTTCAGGCAGGATAGAGGCTTGCAGGATCCCGGGGCTGAGCGGCCCCGGGATAAGGCCTTTAGAAGATGCTTCCGATACGAGAACTGAAGCAAGACTGAATTTCTTCACCGATTGTTCGGCTTTTATATCTTTCTAGAGAGAACGGAAAAATTATTTAAATTAAAAGGAAATTTATTGTAAATGACCTACAGCCAAAAAGTATTTATGAAGAAAGAACATCAAACCAGAGACGAATTTGAATAAAAGTTACCATGACAACTACAAAAACAATGGTTATCAAATATAAAATTTTTGGTTTTTAGGAATATAATTGGAAAATCTTTACCTTTAAGTAAGAAATGAGATATTATTCAAATAGGAAAAACTGATGCGCGACAGCGCACCGAAGCCTGAAATTGTAGAGTTACAGAGAATTCAATAAAAGACCAAAAAAAAGGTAAGGCTTCGTTGACAGCTAGTTTAAAAGTACTAAATAGTGTGAAAATACGCAGTAAAATGATATGTTATTGTGTAAAAACGTTACAGGATCCTATATAAATAAAGGTGATGCAAAATATAAATGCAGAGAATCAAAAACAGAATGGAAAAATAGTATAAAGTGATGCAAAACATGAATGCAGAAAATCAAGAACAGAATGGAGAAATAGTATAAAGTGATGCAAAACATGAATGCAGAATATCAAAACAGAATGGAGAATTAGTGTACAATGAAATGTAAGTAGTATAACACTACATTTTCCCCCCGACCCTGGAAAATTTTTGACTCAGCAAAAATTTTGATATATACATTCTAAAATAAACCATAAAAACACAGCTTTGCAGAAACAGACATCACCAGTCAAAATCAGATATACTATCTCTTACATTCATCATCTGCATTCAGGTAAGGGTGGAGTTCACATTCAATGACTACCACTCTAAAAGTGTGTTTTCAAAACGACATTAAGGCTTATTTAAGGAGTAGTCAACCGCTCCTGTGTGGGAAAAAAAAATTAGTCGAAGAAACACCACTCTTAGAAGTGTGTTTTCAAAAGGACATTCAGGCTTATTTAAGGAGTTGTCAACCGCTCCTAAGTGAAGATAAAAATTAAGGGAGTAGTCAGCTGCTCCCAAGTGAAGATAAAGGTAAAGAAATACCTCAAGTAAGCTTTAGTCGCTATGACTTAAGTAAAGATTAAGAACGGCCAGAGCGGTAGGGCTCAAAGCCAGAGATCAGCAACATCACCAACGAGATGTGTCTGAAATAAAAATAAAAAGTGACGATTAACCAACGAAAGTTCGAGGTCCTAAAGTAAGATGTGTTGAAGAACACTGGATCATCAAACAAACAAACAAATTAAAAGAAATTAAAATAATAAGGTGAAAATGATGGTGATATTTATACATATATACAAATTACAAGTTATAAATACATATATACAAATTAACAGTTAATAAATGTTTAGAAAAGTATTTAACAGTTAATAAATGTTTAGAAAATTTATGATTCGTTTCGCTTCAGCTTTCATAAACAATTTTATATAAAGTGTAAAGTGCAAAGTTAAGTTTAAGAAATAAAGATTTTATTAAAAATTGTACCTCTTTAAGTTATCTAGAATAAAATTATTAGAGTGATGAATGTAACTTAGAGTGAGGAATGTAAATGAAGTGTTATATGTAGGCCTAAATATAATCCAGATAAGTTGAAAAACTAGAAGAAGTTTTGTTTTAGAATTTTGAAGAAAATTGTACCTCTTTAAGTTATCTAGAATAAAAAATATTAGAGTGATGAATGTAACTTAGAGTGATGAATGTAAATGAAGTGTTATATGAAGGCCTAAATACAATCCAGATAAGTTGAAAAACTAGAAGAAGTTTTGTTTTAGAATTTTGAAGGTATGAAAAGGATGTGTAAATGAATGATGAATAGTAAGTTAAGAACAAAAGGGAAAGCAATTAAATCAAAAGGAACTAGACAAGGCGCAGTAAAGGTGAAGAATTAAGAGAGAAAGAGGACTTTTACGTTGGGCGCCAAACTGTCGTGAAGCGACAATTAAAAGAGAAGGAAAACCTAACCTACGATCAGCAAAACAACCAAATAGACCAAGACAAAAAATATATTTAAGATTTTAAAAGAGTATTTACAATTTTATAAAAAAAAAAATGAAATATGAAGACGATGGATGATGTGATTTACAAATTATATTTAAAAAAAAAAAGGTAATAAAAAAAAGATTTATGTCGTAGCTGAGTCCGAAGATCCCAAGCGTGCTCTCAGCGCCTGGAACGAGCACGCACGGCGTAGGTGGGTAGGCGTGGGCGTCTCTAGGCGACGACCTCAGGTGAATGCGGCGATTGCAGGATCGGCGACTTCAGCCCAGACAGGAGCTTGCAGGATCCTCAGCGACTTCAGACAGCGCAGTGGCCTGCAGGATCCGGTGACTGCAGGCGGAACAGAGGTTTGTAGGTTCCGGTGATTTCGGGCGGAACAGAGGTTTGTAGGTTCCGGCGACTCCAGGTAGAGTAGAGACTTGTGGGATCTCGGCGACTTCAGGCAGAGCAACGTTTTGTAGGATCCGGCGACTTCAGGCAGAGTAACGGATCGTAGAGTCCAGTGGCTTCAGGCAGGATAGAGGCTTGCAGGATCCCGGGGCTGAGCGGCCCCGGGATAAGGCCTTTAGAAGATGCTTCCGATACGAGAACTGAAGCAAGACTGAATTTCTTCACCGATTGTTCGGCTTTTATATCTTTCTAGAGAGAACGGAAAAATTATTTAAATTAAAAGGAAATTTATTGTAAATGACCTACAGCCAAAAAGTATTTATGAAGAAAGAACATCAAACCAGAGACGAATTTGAATAAAAGTTACCATGACAACTACAAAAACAATGGTTATCAACTTAGATTATTTACTCTCTAGATAGAGTAACGGCGGCTCAAAAGCGTCGAAAAAAATATCAGCTAACTGTTAGCCTCTAAAGCGATCCCAGCTCCTCACTGTCAATTGTAACGCCAAGAGATACGCACGTACGGCTAATTTTTTGAGGTAAATTATTTTGGTGAAAATAACAAGTTCCGCGATCAAAATTTGCAGAAATTACAAAAGACGTTTACAAACAACTAACAAAATCTCTTACCATCGGTGAGTAACTCGAAACTTGTAGTAATTTACGAAAACAAAACTAATAATTTGATAATTTTATTTACAAAATCAACGCGTCATTTTTTGGTGTTGCTAGTTTTGGATTGCAAATTTCCCCGTATAGTTGTCTTAAAAGCTGATGTATGTTCATTTTTACCCGACTGCACCAGAACGAGGAAATACATCATGGTGTGTGTATGTATGTGTATGTGGGTATATTTCAAAAATTGTTTGGCTAAGCCTACAGCCTAAACGGATGGACCGATTGTTCTTGTTTTGCAAGCTTCCGTGCAGTCGGGTGTTTTTTATTTAGTCTTAAATATTTTTTTTTTATTTTTTTCATTTTTTATTTGTATTACTAAATAGTATTGTATAATAATTGTCAAAATCGAATGTGACCATTTGGATACATGATGTTAGGATACCTATTGATCCTATAATTAGAAGTATAATTAGAATTAGAATTATGGGTGAATATAATTAGAAAAAGCCGTGGAGAAGTGTACTGGAAATCATCCAAAACCACAATGATATGCTCTGAACATTTCCGTGAAAAATACTTGTAGTTTAGTTGCAACTGAACACGCATGTGGTTCTATTCACCAAGTGAACCTAATAAGACTGGTCGTCGAAAAATATTTGACCATACTCTGTTATCATATAGCTTAATTAGATAATGTAAAAAGATATGCAGCCTCAAAACGCAAGTTATTTAAAAAAAATTGAAAAAGAAGGGCCATTAAATTAGTAGTTACAAACATTTAATGTTAAATAATGATAGGTTGAAAATAGAAGAGACTACTGTGTTCCTGGGGTTGACCTTAGATGCAAAGCTTCAATGGGGCACCCATATTTCAACTCTTACTGGCACAAGAATGCAGGACGGAACAATTCTTCTTAAAATAATCTATTAAATTAAAAAAAAATACGGTAAAGGGTACCTGCGGGATAAATTATTTAACTATGATGCAGACGAAATCGCCAGCCAATCTCTTGTATTTTTATAAGTCAATATCATACTTTAAACAATAAAACATATTTTGTAAATGCGTAATTGATGTTAATTTGTTTATATTTTTCTTTACAAAAAAATTAGATTCTAACTCAACAGACAACTAAACACACAATTGAAAGCACCATATTAAATATTATAATGTATGATTTTATTAACATGACAATTTTACAGTTTTTCCCCATTTTATCGGGATAGATTCATTAGCTGGTATCTCCCAGGTACAAATGACACTGGTGTAAGTCATAGTTATTTATTCCGTTACCATAGGAACCGCTAAGCATGTGTGCGTGATCACGCACACACGCTTGTAAAAATTGGCCTGTTTTTGTTGCATCGCTCACTGCGTGACGCGTTATCTAGAGAGTAAATAATCTAAGGTTATCAAATATAAAATTTTTGGTTTTTAGGAATATAATTGGAAAATCTTTACCTTTAAGTAAGAAATGAGATATTATTCAAATAGGAAAAACTGATGCGCGACAGCGCACCGAAGCCTGAAATTGTAGAGTTACAGAGAATTCAATAAAAGACCAAAAAAAAGGTAAGGCTTCGTTGACAGCTAGTTTAAAAGTACTAAATAGTGTGAAAATACGCAGTAAAATGATATGTTATTGTGTAAAAACGTTACAGGATCCTATATAAATAAAGGTGATGCAAAATATAAATGCAGAGAATCAAAAACAGAATGGAAAAATAGTATAAAGTGATGCAAAACATGAATGCAGAAAATCAAGAACAGAATGGAGAAATAGTATAAAGTGATGCAAAACATGAATGCAGAATATCAAAACAGAATGGAGAATTAGTGTACAATGAAATGTAAGTAGTATAACACTACAATTGCAACACTGTTTCATTTATATTTACCTCGTTTTATTTTCAATATAATAAAATAAATTTTGCAAGTGACTATTATTTAGCCTCGTATAGCTGCTTAAAATTAAAAAAAGAAAAGAAATGTCATGTATCATTTTGCTACAACCAATCAGAATGCAGAAGATAAGCTACTTAGTCTTTGCGCTGTAGTATGGAGTGTAGAGTAGAAGGAGAACCATCTTAAAAGGTGCGAAAGTTAAAAAAGTGTCCCACTATACTATTCTGAAAATAGAGGTTCCAAAATCTACCACAATAGCCCTGGCGTCTGAAAAACTACGATATGAATTTAGCTGTTGTAGACAGAGTGAACTCAGCTGAATTCAAATATTTAAAAAATTTCATGACTGACAGAGAGAGAAATGACAAAACCTCAACTATTTACGTAGTACAAAACCAAGCGGATTGGTCGGTCCTTGTTTATTTCTCCATCTTATTCTAATTAATTTTGGTGCTTTTTTTAAATTATCCTATGCTACTGCAACGCCACCCTTATTGGGCGCGTTTTTAGGGACACTTTTCATATACAGAGATGGTCCTCCTTCTACTCTACACTCCATACGCTGTAGCATAGTGCTATGGACCAACCATCTTATAAGGGACGAAAGGTGAAAAAGCGTCCTACTATTTACTAAAAATAGAGGTTCTAAAACCTACCACAATAGCGCTGGCGTCTGAAAAACTACGATATGAAGATAGCTGTTGTGAACGGAGTGAAGTCAGCTGAATTCAAATGTTTAAAAAATTTCATGATTAGCCATCGTGAAACGTGCCAAAAGAAGTATAACTTCAAAACTTGAGTAAGCACTTAGCACACTCAGAACATTGTTTAAAACAAGTTGCAAGTTAGCTGCATGCATACTTAAATCATTGTTTGACTGTGTACCTAACACAAAAAATCTGTAGTAGAGTATGCATTGCGTAAGTGTACATATGCGGAGAAGCCTAGTGAAGCAGCTCAAGCGAAATTTAAAGGATAGCAATCCAAAACTAATTTAACAACCCAACAATATCCATTGCTTCATGTGATTGAAAAATTCGTTTGCTCGACAACAAAAACCACGCAATGGATATTGTTAAACTGTCAAATTGGTATGGTTTGCCATTTGAGGTGTGTTACGCAATTGGGCTACGGATTTAATTTCTATAATTATATGAAATAAGAACAAACTCATATTAGTAATAATATCGATATTAGCTGCCCATATTTCTAAGTTACAACCCTATAAAAGGCGGCCATTTTATGCGCCAGCTTTGTTTAAAGTAGTCACGTTAACTCTGTAGGTATGCCCATTCCATATACTTCTAAGTCAGTGACGCAAAGACACTGTGGCTGCCACCATGAAGTTATAGATAAAGATGGAGACCACACTCCGAATACCTACTTGAAGCTCAACCTATGTATTACTATTTCGCTGTCTGTGGGCAGACCCTCTCTTTCTAAGTAGATAACCTTTATTTTATTTTTCCCAGGATATCGCTATAAGTAGTTGCATTACATTAAGTGGTTTATTTATAAATATTTAAATCTATGTTTACTACTAAGACCTAGCCTATATAGATTATATATATTTGTACAATTTTTTTGGGAAATTGGTTTTATGAAGAAAGGTTTTCATTTCCATGGGCAGAACTGGTATATAAAATATGACCACGCGTTTCCGTTACAACCCATATAATGCCGAGCCTATTTAGAACATGTGGAAAATAAATATATCAGAAAATATTTTATTACTACCATTTCGATAATGTATTTTCTGGTTATTGTATACAATACCTAAACGGTACCAACGAAATATAAAATTAAAATTTATTATAACACCCCGGGTAATCAATGAATTGGGCAAAATATACCTGATTTATTGTTCAGACAGACTAAATCTATTTCTGGACAATTATTTTAGAAAAATATCACGAGGACTAAAGGAGCGTAGCGGAGCTCCTTAGCCTAACCCATCCGAGTTAGGCTGCTCTGAGCTGAAATGTGTATAATACTTTCCACACATCCTGTTAATTTTACGAATTATCTATAATTCCTATAAATTCTATATAATAACGGATTTCATAAATTTCTAGTAACATATGTACTATAATAGGAACGATAATATATAAAAAACCTTAAAAAAATAAATAAAAATACTTCCCATATTAAAATTATTTATTGAAATTTTACACATCATGTGGATAACTCTGTGGCTTTTTGAAGTCCTTACAGATATCAGCAAAGCACCCTTGAATAAATATTCTCAATTTCTGACTGACCCGTATACTTTTTAATAGTTGCCATTAAAGAAGACCTATCCAGAATTTTTTTAGTTTGGCGCGCCAATTTTTGCTTAAGAATCTTAGTTTTCGTTTCAAGTATTTCTTCTTTAGTACACTTTATTTTCACTTGCACGTCGGCGTATTCACTGCTGACCTAAAAAACAAGAAAACTTTATGAAATCAGTATTTTTAGCATCGTACATAGTATTGCTCCGCTCATTAGGGTCGTAGCGTGATGTTAGACAGCCTTCCTGAGGAATTGGTTTTAAAAATGCAAAAAAAATATTTTCAAATGTGACTGGTATGGTTCCAGAGATTAGAGAATTAAACAAAAAAAAAAGAAACAAATAACTCTTTTACGTTATAATGTCAGTACAAATTTACATCACTTAATAGGTAACACAATACACCGGAGCGCGACTTCGTGAGTACGCATAAATGAAGCATCAAACAAGAAGCTTCATGCTTAGTGTCGTAGTGACGGTTACCACACTGCGACTGGCACTAAAGAGTTTAAATATGTATGTGTTTTAAGCTATATAATACATTATGTAATATAATATTAAAGTCATAATAAATACAAATAAAAGGTATGTATTTAGTAATAAAGGAAAAGGAAACTTACAGGTAACTTGTTCAGATTGCATAAGTTTTCAAGAATTTTTCGACATTGTTTTTACTAGTTTGGTCTTCAATATTACAGCCGGTACATTTCACTCCTGTTTCCTTAAGTGCAGAACTACTTTCATTAATTCCAGAACTAATGCTTGGTACAGCCAGAGCAGCTATTTGCACAATACTCTTCATGTCATGCACTTGTTGTCTGCAAATGATAACATATTTTACAAAATGTTGCTTTATATCATACATTTAAACTACTACATTTCTAAACACATAATATATTAAGAAAAATTGATAATTAAATTATATTAAATTTTTACCTTGCCTGGTGATACTGTTTCTTGATTTCTTATAACAGTAGGAACTGCTGTTGGTTTTAAGCGCCTTGTTGTTGAATCATAATGTGATTCTTGAAAATGCAAATTGCAAATCCTTGCACTTTCATAATACTTCATTTTCAATGGTACAATGGATAACAACAAATTTCTCCGAGTACTGTTTTAGGAAATCTAAAAAAAATATTCGTAATTATTGTAAACGTTATTAAAGTATCAGAATAATGAGAAACAAAAACTAAGTAAAAATAAATTGTCTGCCAAAAGAATATATTGTGTTACTAATTTTTAATTTAATATTATGAAATCTATGAAATCCGTCATTACATAAAATACATAGGAATTGTACATAATTCCTAAATTTCATGCATTTCCGGTAACATAAGAAACATGTAGTAATTAGTTAAGGTCACACGGAAAGTCTCAGATACATCGTCAATATGGTGACACTACTTCAGTGCGATTTCTTTTAAGCAAAAACAATAAAATTGTGCAAAGTCAATTAAATTCAATGTAAAACTATTTGATTTTGACAACGTTATAATTTACTAATATGTTTAAAACACTGATAAAACGTTTCAGCAAAAAAATTAAATGAAAATACAAAGAAATATGTTTACAAGTATTCAATGCCAGAAGTCACTATTTAAACACTTACGGTGAAATCTTATATCACTTCCTGGACACCAACTACTGCCGCAACCACGTACTACACTAGTTTGCACCATTTCTTGAATTATAACAATAATTATCTTTAAATATCTCAAACGACGCTGTGAACTTCTAAGTAACATAGACTTTGCTAAGTAAACAACCACCATAATTGTCCAATTTATGTTGACATATAGGGCTAATGTTGCCACATTACCGAACCCTTAGGAAATGGGATTTTAATTCACTGATTTGTTAACCGAATAATGCATACGAGACTTTAGATTTTGGAATTTTTAATGTAACTAATCGTAGTTAAACTATTTATTTATTGGAACATTATTTTACAGAGCTTAACTTTTGATTTGGTTATTGTGGAAACTATTTCTAAGAATTTACTAGGACATTTAAATAAAAACATAGCAATACTGTATTCCACACTAAAAAGAGAAGTCAGACCACAGAGAGTGAGATAAATATACGTAGGTATTTGACTCAAGCTGTTGTTCCAAGTGTGGTCTCCATCTTTATCTATAACTTCATGGCTGCCACGCATAGAGATAATATAGATAGAATGGAGAAGCCATATGCTTTTCTGCAAGTGGAACTGACGCGCGGTTAGAAAGAGAAAAAAGACGAGAGTTGCTGTCTGTCCTTCTCTAACAACAACAGAGCGCATGCGCTGTATTATTTTGTCATGTTAGTATGGAGTGTAGAGTATAAGGAGAACCATCTTATAAGGGGCGAAAGTTGAAAAAGTGTCTTACTATTTACTGAAAATAGAGGTTCCAAAGCCTACCACAATAGCGCAGGCGTCTGAAAAACTACGATATGAAGATGGCTGTTGTGAACGGAGTGAAGTCAGCTGAATTCAAATATTAAAAAAAATTTCATGACTAGAGTAGTTAGTAAAATGCCAGTATACAAAATCTCAACTATTTACGTAGTACAAAATCAAGCGGATTGGTCGGTCCTTGTTTATTTCTCCATCTTATTCTAATTACTTTTGGCGCTTTTTTTAAATTTATTCTATGCTACTGCAGCGCCACCCTTATTGAACACGTTTTTAGGGACACTTTTCATATATAGAGATGGTCCTCCTTCTACTCTACACTCCATACATGTTAGGTTAGCTTGACAACATGCGTCGTTAGAGAGAGGCAGATAGCAATCTTGATCTTCTCTCTCTTTTTAACGAGAAGTCACATTTGCGGCTGGCTTCCCTACTCTATCTATATTATCTCTATGCTGCCACGTCTTGCATTAGAGCCACAGATTACTAAGTTTTTGGAGCTTAGAAGGCATAGACTTAGAAGTATATTCTAAGTCTATGTTAGCAGCGATTTCGAGAGGCGAGGGGGATGTTAGCTGTCATCGTAGAGAGAGAATGAACATACATTGTACATACTCCCTCTATGGCTGTCATGGTATTATTTTGCTATGACGTTTCCTACTTCCAATATTTTCTCTATGAAGATAACTGCCCGTGATTGCACAGAGTACCTTTATATCTACTGAAACATGATTGTAACTTCAGGCTAAGAAGGGATAGAACCCAGCGCCGTAAAGCCAGTTTTTAAACAAAAAGAAGTGCTAGGTCTGTGACAGTCCACAGAGCACTTTTTAAAATTATACCACAAATTATAAAGTTGTATGTACAAGACTTTTTCCTTTTTAGTGACAGTCAGTGTCATAGACTACCTCCATCTACGGTCAGTGTACTCTTTGAGTTGTCTTTGAGTCAGTGATTGTATTGTAAACATGTCAGTTGTTGGGTCAGTGATAATTAGATAAAGTGATTATTGTAAGTCCAAAGTGCGCATAGTAAAGAAGTTAATTGTGTATTTCGTGTTTGTGTTAAAATGTCTCTTGAAGAGAAGTTCAACGCTGCTGTGAATGTTATCAGGAGCCTCCCAAAAAGTGGTGAGTATTTATTAAAACTTTTTTCCAATTTACAACATTCTTCTACAAATTTCGTACAGTTTACTCTCTAGTCTTTGTGAGTTAAATTATGTTTTTTTTATTAGTTCTTTGTTTTGTATTTTATTATCTTTATTTCGTTTTGTATTTTGTGCTTTTATTAGAGATGTTCCACGGTTAGATAGATTAGGTATATCATTGATTTTATGTGGGCAATTAATATATCTAAGGTGACCATCTACCAAAGGTTGACTGAAACCCTATATCCACTGATATTTTAGTCTTTTGTTTGTTCTATAGAATATTCACACAAATTATGCTATATAGAATATGTTCAGATTTAGCAACCTTTTTAAGTCAGTTAGATATTTTGTCCCTTGCTTGCATAAAATAAGAATATTTCTAAATTTATCAAGGCTTTTAATATGTAAAATACATGTATACATTTAAACACCTTTAAAGACATAAATTCAAATATATGCATACAAATTAATTGTGAAAAATATATTAGAAACAATTTAAATGTTCTTTTTTCTATCTGTTTAAATTGCTTCTTTGTTATTAATTGATTGTATTAGAGATGATCCACAAAACTAAATGAAATGGTCTTAGTTTATGTCTAGGCAATCCATATAAATAGATAAAATCTCCAAGTGCATCTTCTTTTTCTGTTAATATATGACCCGCTCAACCACATTTCTCAAGCAAGATCATTGTGTGTTATCATGAGAGAGGGTAAGAAAACTATATTAAAATTATTTTTTCGGAACTACTGATTTGCATTTTGATAGCTACTGTCAAGTGTGCTCAGTGTGCTATTTCATTTCTTTTTGCACTTGAAGGCTTTAGTATTCAATACATTGTTGACTGATTTTGTGTTCGGTTTTGCAATGGAAGTGAAAATGCAGCTGTACAAGAGTATTGAAATAGTTTCCCCAATAGACCTATGCGTAAAACTTTTATTAACATCCATTCTGCAATGAATGAACTTGCCTAATATCTGTGAAGGATGATGAGGAAATGCTGGCTCTGATGACTTGGTGTTCAAAGCACTAAGTCATCAGAGTCAGTATATTCACTGTAAAGAAGGCTTCCATTTTGTCATTTCCGATGCATCCGAGAGATCATATAATGAGACTACACTACTACATTAAGCTCTACATTCTATCATATATACACATTACATCCCCATCAAAAGTCCACTGCTAAACATAGACCTTCCCCCTAGATTGCCACAAAGTACGGTCCTGAGACACCTGCATCCCTCATATTATCTAGTGGGGGGTCACCAAGTACAAAGCAGTGGCATCGGTAGTCAGTTCTTTGAGCTATATAGACGGCCAATTGACACTTCAGCTTACTGCTAGCCAGCATGGTCAGCTAGACTATGTATGTCACTTACTCTTCTTCTTCTGACAATATTCTCGCTATGCATTTTATTTGGCACGAAAATTTCAGGCATAGCCATTATTAGTTATTGCATTATCTTTCGAGAAAGCATCAAACAATATCTATTGGAATATTACTACATTTTGCACATACATGTATATATAAAAGTACTAATTAAAAACAGATTGTATAAAAAATATTAAAACTTAGGCTGTTTTTTTTAAATAATATGAGTAATAGTGCAAAGGAGAACACCCAAATTAGACTAAAATTTATATATATTGTCATTTCTAACATTTGACTCTTAAAACTAGATGAGTTGACAACTTTCCTTACACTCCCCATCTTGCCGTGAATTATTTATTATAAATACACCATAAGCTTTTTTTTATTTGTAGATTCTATCTGCATAAATGTACTGCGTTCAGGGTGATGCAACTAAAAGCAAGCAACTTTAAATTTTAACTTTAAAAAACAACGGTGGTAGAGCCACATGGCAGATTTTGAAAAGCAAGCAACTTTAAATCTAAACTTTACAATAACAACAGAGGTAGAGCCACGTGGCAGCTTTTGCTGTCGCATGGATGACCCGGCTTGAACCGGGGTGGCAACCTCACAGAATACCAACATGAAGTATAAATTTACTTCTGCGTTTCACCTGGTAATTGTAAGTGGTCAGAGCACTATAGGAAAGCTCCATTCAAAGTCCTCTCATAACTGTTTTTAACGGAAGTCGTTGTTACGTGATGTAAATTATAAATGAATATAATTATACTATTATAAATAAAGTTTCTTTTTATGTATTTTTTTTAATTTTGTATGCATAAGTATAAAAGAACATCAAATCTTAGTCATGTTACATTAGATGATTTTGACGAAATACATTTGTACAATTCAATGCCACATTACTTGAAAGTTTTCCATATAAGTAAGTATATAAGTATTATACATTTTTGGAATGCTTATATGCTTCAAATTTTTCGTAACTAATATTATATTATATTAGTTAATTAAACAAATAATAACCAATATAGTTTAAGATGGTATATTTTTACACTTTTTTTGAACAAGACATTTACCTCTTGCAACGCTTACCGATGTTGAGGTATTTATTGCATTAAGATCTTCACACATTACTCTGTTTAGGGATAAAAAAAAATCTCTTACTTGCTCCTTTTTTGATACAGATCCAAAATACATCACAAGTTTAAAATATTTTTTTTCAAAAACTTATTATATTTTTTTATAAAATAGCATGGATGACAAAATTTATTGAAATGAGATATGTTAAACAGTCTTAAGACCTAATTTACCTGTGGTCAAGTTGAATAAAAGTTGAATATGATAGCTATTGTGGTCAAATTCTTATTTTAACCCTTTTGCTGTCCCGTGCACTACATATAGGGCACTGTTATTGTCTTACTATTGTGTCTGGAAACCAGACAGTGAAAGTGTTAAGTAAAAAATTTTATTTTTACAGCTTAATTCATTTTGAAACAACTGAAATATGAAGTTTTGACACGAAACACACCCGGTTTTCCCACAGTGCGGAGACCCAATTCATTGCTATGCAGACGATGGCACCGGTGATAATTTATACACCGGCCGTTCAAATAATTTTTGGGAAATTTTTTGTATGTAGTAGAGCCAAGCTGCAGCTATATTTAAAATATAGTTGTAGCATGAATGGGTCGGCTTGACCAGGGAAGGACCACGCTCTCACAGAACACCAGCGTAAAATAGCAGCTTAATACTGCTGCGTTTCATATGGTGAGTGTAGAGAACCGGAGACCCTTTTTACTGGAAAAGAGGCATTTCATCTTAGTCCTCAAGGCTGACAACGCACCTGCATTTTGCCTCGCAAACGAGGATAGATGTAGATGTCTATGGGCCACAGCAACCACTTACCATACCTCGTGTGTCAGTTTTGTTCTATAAAAAAAAATTGTCTCTGTGTACCAGAACAAACTTGCATCTGAAATCTGATCGAAAGGATTGGGGACGACTACATTTAGTCCAGTTCAATCCCCAGATAAAACAAGTTTGTGCGTTAACTGCTGAAAAGAAATCCTTTGTCGTCTCCATTTCAGATATCTCGGTTTCAGGGTACTCCCCTTGTTGCCTCAGCCAGTATCAGAATTCTCGGTGTCGACATATTGAGTGACGTGCAGTTTTGTGGTCGCTTGGAAGAGAAGGCGAAATTGGCCTCTAAAAACCTTGGTGTGCTAAGCAGAGCGAGACAGTATTTCATGCCAGCACACCGCACCGCCTGCAACTTTACAAGGCGCAGTTTCGGCCTCAAGTGGAATACTGGTCTCATCTCTGAGCTGGGCTCTCCAGTGTCAGCGCCTTTCGAATTGCCGGTGACCGAGCACTTTCTGATCGGCTTGACTCACTGGCACTGCAAACAGATGTTGCATATCTTTGTATTTTATCGCATTTATCATGGGAAGTGCTCTGCGAAATTGTTCAGACTACTTCCAGCCACTCAATTGCACCATAGCACATTACACATTAGCACACGACAAAACTCGTGATACCATCCATACCATCTGGATGATTAGCGGTTAACCACTGCGCGGGTTAGAAGAAGTTTTCTTCCTTGCACAATTTCCTTGTGGAATCGACTACCAACAACAATTTTTCCAGACCGATATGACTTATGGACCTTCAAGTAAAGATCCTACTCCTTTTTAAAAGGCATCTGCAATTCCTCTGGTGTTGCAGTTGTTGCAAAAGGCGGCGATAGTCACTTACCATCAGGTGAGCCGTATACTCGTTTGCCCTTTCTCCTATATAAAGAAAATCATAGCTTTATTTACCCAATTCTTCCTATTTTAATCTATACAAAACGTGAAATGAACAGGATATGACAATCTACTAAATATAAAGTATGTATGATAAGTTGATAAGGCAGGGATCAGTGTCCAGTTTTAAAAGACTTCAAAAAAACTATTACTCTATTCTAAACTGGTACTCAATTAGACTATAAGTTTTTATGTGTGTTACCTCATCACTTTTTTCTGCGTGAACCGATTTCGATGATCCTTTTTTTATTTGAAAGCTGGTGCTGGTTCTCATGTAGTCCTATATAAATTTGATCAAGAAATGAGTAACAGTTTTTGAGTTATTCTTTATAATTTATATTGAAGTTGGTTGTACAAATTTTTTAATTTTAAATTATTTTGGTGATGGGCACCTAATGGATGATGAATGATACTCTACGATATGCTGCTTCTCATCCTTAGGCCGTTTTTCTTCGATCATCATACTCATGCTACATATACGTACCACTACACGATCTGAACAACTTTGGATAAAAATACATTTGATTTCCTTTCCAACATGTTAGTTTCAGTTTCTAAACAGTTCTAGTTATTACCAACGCTAGTACCACTCATAAGTGCTGAATTCGGAGCAAATCACGTAAGATGACATGAGTCTCGGTAGCGCAATGGCTAAGCTAAGTAAGCACTTGGTCTCTGCGTTATGGGCCACGGGTTCGAATCCCGCACGGAACAAATGTTTGTAATACCTACAAATCATTGTTACGGGTCTGAATGTTAGTCCATGTCCAATTTATGTGTATAAAACGTCACCACGATAGAGGTGAAAATGCAAGTATTTTGTGTTAAAAAAGATGGAGAAAAAGAAAAGAGGAGGGAGCTACCAATGCACTAAAAGATACGCGTGCAAATTACAATTGAAAGAAAAGATACAATGAACGGAGGAAAATTTAAAAAATTCTACACATAAAGAACGTTATGTCTGTGGCAGCGCTGTCGTCGCGCCACAAGCGTAACATATCGAAGCCTAAATCGCGCTAACAAAGTTCGGAAGTTAAAGCAGTATATATAGAATAGCTCCGAACTGCCGCTCGGAGCGTTGGCCGCTTCCCGGGCAGAAAACCTTGCTCGGCGGGAGATCTCCCCTTATCCTTCCACCGGCCACATGTACACTACACATATACACTACTAACACAATACGATGTGGTTAAGTATGGACTATGGATGCATTTTTGACACGACTCGTTTAGTGATACGACATGGACGAAATGGGTTGCTTTTGGATGATGTGATAATCCAATATGTGCATCCTGAAAAATGATTTCTATGAAATGCGTGCAGTCGGATGCCCGAACATGGAAAACCTAATTAAAAAATAAAATCAAGGAAACCTAACGCTTGAACCCGGGTAACGTCGGCACGCGTAAGGCCGGGTCCACATTTCGGCCATATATTATCGTGTCAAAAACGCATCCATACTTAACCATAGCTTAACCGTGTAGTGGCGGTCAAGAATATCCACTACCCCATATCCTCCCGTGGGTGTCGTAAAAGGCGACAAAGGGAAACAGGCAGGAGATGGGCAGCAGCATCTTCCTGATAACAACAAACTTACAATAAAAAAAAACTGCTGTTGCCAACCCGCTCGCCAAGCGTGGCAACTATGGCAAATACCCCCCCTATGATGAGAGTAACAAAGAGACGGCCCCCAGTCCCCGGCGGCCCCGCTATTCCTGGCTACGGTGGCGACCATGGTAACGGCGGGGCAGGGGGTGCTAAGAATCTCCGGTGGAGGTACGGTTGCCACCTTAGACGACTCGACCTGGCAACGTACAACGCACGCACCCTGAGGACTGACGAGAAGATCGTGGAACTGGAAGAAGAGATAGACAAGTTGCGCTGGCATATTATAGGATTATCCGAAGTCCGAAGAGAAAGGGAGGACACGGTAATCCTCGAATCCGGCAACTTGCTCTATCACCGAGAGGGCGACCATCTGTCCCAAGGAGGTGTCAGATTTATCGTCCACAAGTCTCTCATTAACAACGTTGTAAAGATCGGGAGTGTGTCGACGAGAGTTGCGTACCTTATACTCAGAATCACCAAACGGTATTCGCTGAAGGTCATACAGGTTTACGCACCAATCTCGGCACATCCCGATGAGGAGGTGGAGGAAATGTATGAGGATATCTCTAGAGCCATGCATTCCTCCAAAACCCAATATACATACGGTGTTAATGGGAGACTTCAATGCAAAACTAGGCACAAGAGAGAACGGTGAGCTGAAAGTAGAGAAATTTGGAATAGGGCAACGGAACCCAAGGGGCCAGCAGCTGGCCGACTTCATGGAGAAAGAGGGACTCTTTATGATGAACTCTTTCTTCCAGAAGCGGCCCCACAGGAAGTGGACCTGGTCGAGTCCCGACGGTTCGACAAAAAATGAGATTGACTTCATTATGACGACCAGACGACAACTGTTCAGTGATGTCTCCGTGATCGCGAGGGTGAATGGAGGTGGTAGCGATCACCGAATGGTTAGAGGCACACTGAACCTAAACGTTAAGTTGGAGAGGTCTCGTCTAATGAAGTCAACGCTCCGTCCCCCTCGTGCTCTGTTTCAAAGTCCCGAAACCTTTCAGCTCGAGTTACAAAACCGTTTTCAGTGCCTAGAAGACTGCAATGAAGTGGACGATATGAATGACTAGCTCGTGGAAACTGTCCATGCGGTCGGAGCTAAGTTCCGCAAGACCCGCCGCAGAAGAACACAAAAACTCTCCGATCACACTCTTAATCTCATGGCTGTTAGATGGGAGATGAAGCTACATTCTTCAACAGACTTGACAGCATACAGGCAACTGAACAGACAGATCTCCAAATGCATGCGGCGGGATTTACGCAACTTCAATACAGCTCGTATTGAAGAAGCGATCGAGCGGAACCAAGGCTCAAAAGTCTTTGCCAGAGATCTGTCTGCCAGAAAGAGCGAACTGTCAAAGCTGAAGACAGAGTGTGGCAGCATCGTTTCCGGGACACCTGAGATTTTGAGTGAGATTGAGAGGTTCTATGGGCAGCTGTACACGTCATCGTTGGAGCCACACGCAAGTGTGAGTAACGATCCAAGAGCGAGTCTCATTCTACACTATTCCGAAGATATCCCGGACGTCAGTCTGAGCGAGATTAGAATGGCTCTCCAGCACCTTAAAAACGGTAAGGCCCCAGGCGAGGATGGAATTACAGCGGAGCTTCTGAAAGCGGGTGGAAGACCGGTACTTGAAGTCCTTCAGAAGCTATTTAATTCCGTCCTCCATGGTGGCATTACACCGGAGGCGTGGAGCAGAAGTGCGGTGGTCTTGTTCTTCAAGAAAGGTGACAACGCTCTCTTGAAGAACTACAGACCGATTTCCCTTCTGAGCCGCGTCTACGTGCTGTTTTCGAGAGTCATTACGAATCGTCTCGCGCGCAGACTTGACGACTTCCAGCCTCCCGAACAAGCCGGTTTCCGAAAGGGCTTTAGCACCATAGACCACATACATACCCTTCGGCAAATTGTACAGAAGTCAGAAGAGTACAATTTGCCACTATATCTGGCGTATGTGGACTATGAGAAAGCCTTTGATTCCGTCGAAATTTGGGCGGTGCTGCAGTCCCTTCAGCGGTGCCAAGTTGACTGTCGGTATATCGAAGTGCTGAAGTGTTTGTACAGTAGAGCTACGTTGGCTATCCGAGTACAGAACCAGAGTACGAAACCTATCCAATTGCAGAGAGGTGTAAGACAGGGTGACGTCATATCCCCGAAACTCTTCACCGCTGTATTGGAAGACGTTTTCAAGCTTCTGGACTGGAAAGGATACGGTATCAACATCAATGGCGAGTACATCACTCACCTTCGATTTGCCGACGATATAGTCCTTATGGCAGAATCGCTGGAGGACCTAAGCACTATGCTCAATGACCTCAATAGTGTCTCCCAACGGATAGGTCTTAAGATGAATATGGACAAAACAAAGATTATGTTTAATGTCCATGTCACACCTATGCCGGTAGTTGTTGGGAGCACTAAGCTCGAAGTTGTTGACGAGTGTGTTTACCTGGGACAAATAGTCCGACTAGGTAAGTCCAACTTCGAGAGGTCAATCGACGGATTCAACTCGGCTGGGCAGCGTTTGGGAAGCTACGACACGACATACCTCAAAACCCTAAAACGAAATTGTACAACCAGTGCGGACATACCTCAAAACCTTAAAACGAAATTGTACCACCAGTGCGTGTTGCCAGTGATGACTTACGGAACTGAGACGTGGTCCTTCACAGCTGGCCGTATGAGGAAGCTCAAGGTCGCTCAGCGAGCTATGGAGAGGCCTATGCTAGGAGTTTCTCTGCGTGATAAACTTAGGAATGAGGATATCCGCAGTAGAACTAGAGTAACCGACATAGCCCAACGGATTAGTAAGCTGAAGTGGCAGTGGGCCGGCCATATAGCTCGAAGAACCGACAACCGATGGGGAAGAAAGGTTCTCGAGTGGCAGCCTCGTACCGTTAGGCAAAGTGTAAGGCGACCCCCCACGAGATGGAGTGAC
Organism: Parnassius glacialis; assembly: GCA_033319125.1. Lineage (NCBI taxonomy): Eukaryota > Metazoa > Arthropoda > Insecta > Lepidoptera > Papilionidae > Parnassius > Parnassius glacialis. Next base: position 21,980,369 of record JAVANC010000002.1, read on the forward strand.
GACCTGGTAAGACATGCAGGAAGTCAATGGATGCAGGTGGCTCAGGACCGTGCTTTGTGGCATTCTTTGGGGGAGGCCTATGTTCAGCAGTTGACTTATGAAAGGCTGTAATGATAATGATGACTTAACCATAGGTATATTGTGTTAGCGTATAGGCATAACGTTTTGAGTGAGCATTACAAATTATCCTCCATCAAAAATCATTTATTTTATCAGTTTTTTATTTACACGACAAACACGTAAAATTTAAAAAAATATATATTTAAATTACAAAAGAAAACAATGTACATTTTTGCAATGATTCAACTTCCTGTACTTGGGCAATTATGAATTAGTTTACATCACAATTTGTGCCCTTTAAGAAGAGCGTTTTGCGTTGGTAATGCGGTCAGAGCAATCAAATAGCAATTACTAGCTCGGTAAAACATACTCAAGTATTTAGTATAAGATACATAACACATTTTTTCTACAAAATAAACTGATCTGAAATGTTAAAAGCGTTATTACGGCAGAACTCTGCATCCTTTTGCGGACACAATTATCTTCACCTGGTTTATACAGATGCTGTTTATTTGACCATTCAGAATTGCTAGAATTTTTGGTTATGTTTAAAAAGGTAAAGATATTCCATCAAAATATTAAACAGTTAAATAATTTATCCCGTTGCACTTTTTGTTTTACGACTAAATTCTTGTTTCTTCTTATTAATGTGTAGGGAATTATTATTAATTTATATTTAATGGTATAATTATATGCAGTTAATTTTACGGGTGGAAGCGTGATATTCTTGATTCAAATTATTTTTTCAACCGACTTCAAAAGGCAGGAGGTTTACAATTCGTCGGAATCTTTGCTTTTTTATGTATGTATGTTCACCGATTACTCGAAGACGCCTGAACCGATTTGGAAAATTCTTTTTTTGTTTCAAAAGGTATACTTCCCAGGTGGTCCCATTTTTTTCGAGTGGTTTTAAAAAAATCAACAATAAATTATATTAATATTGAAGTGGAGCGGTTCGAATTGTCGACGATCGCGTTCTTTCCGATTGGCTTGACTCACTGGCACTGCGTAGAGATGTTGCATCTCTTTACGTATTTTATCGCATCTATCACGGGGAGTGCTCTGAGGAATTGTTCGGACTAATTCCAGGCGCTCAATTTCACCATCGCATATCGCGACAAAACTCGCGATACCATCCATACCATCTGGATGATTGGCGGTCCACTACTGTGCGATTTAGAAGAAGTTTTCTTCCTCGCACAACTTCCTTGTGGGATCGATTACCATTTTCATCATTTTTCCGGACCGATACGACTTAGGAACCTTCAAGAAAAAAGCCTACACTTTCTTAAAAGGCCGTCAATGCATCTGCAATTCCCCTGGTGTTGCAGTTGTTCATGGGCGGCGGTAGTCACTTACCATCAGGTGAGCCGCATGCTTTTTGCCCCCTCTCCTATAAAAAAAGTCGATTGTACAAATATTTTTATTTTACCATCTTTAACAGGAATCGGAGTGACGACCTGGTAAGAAATGAAAGAAGGCGATGGATACAGGTGGCTCAGTAGCTCAGGATCGTACTTTATTCATATCATTGCGAGATTTGCCCTCACTTATGTATAATGTAATCTTGTGCGAACTTAACCACGTGAAGTATGTAAAATAGTAAAGATGGTTTTATCAATATTATCCTGGTAGATGATGGTTTGACAAATTGTAACACCAAAATTCAGTGCCAAATTGAGCAAAACTATACTACACTACACATAATATGGAATCACCTCGGAAGACTGTTTCTGTGTGTTCACGTGAAACGTAGGTTATTGAAATTTGGTAGAAGCTTTTTTTAGCTTTTTAGCTTTAGAAGAAAATTAAGCGTTATTTATTAAGTATTTATTTTAAAAAATTTTGGAAAAAAATGTGTTTTGCATAGTTGTGAAAAATCTAGAAGTTTTTGTGTCGGCTGATGATGATGAACTCGATGACAGTACAAACGATGTAAACTAGCTAACACTCCATCTGATGCTAAATGGCTACAGCAGACCATCGATGTCTGCAACCAACTTAAAAAAAAAGGCCACAGTGCGATAAAAAATCATGATGCATGCATGCATAGCGTTCGACTACTGTCGTGAAACACTCTTAACACAAGCATTTTTATGCTTACTTGAAGTGGTTAACTGTACGGTGGATTATTAGTAACTTTAATAGTGTTACTAATATGCTTTAAAATAAGTATGTGGTGTAACCAATAAGTAATAAAAGCAAATATAATACATTTGTATCCAGTCCTTGTACCGATGAAAGTGAAACAGTTTCATCTTCGCACCGTTTGCGAAGTGGTTTCTAAACCTGTTTTTGGAGTGGTTACGTAACCAAATGGCTCTTGCCAAGGGCAATATGTATGTTATTTATTTACATGCATACGCTTCGTAAGTCGTAACTGTACGAACTTTTTGTAAAGTATAACATAATCACAGCAGATTATAAGCATTTATTTATAATGCTTATTTAGGTACGCCACGCAGAAAGTTGTTTTGTATGGGACAATGGCTGGATATAATATATTTTGGAAATACGATTATTTAAAAAGTAAAATTCAAATATTCCAATTTTAAATTTCCCTCCACATTTTTTACCAACTAAATTGAAATAATATCGTGTATATTTGAAAATAGATATTAGCAAGGTGCAGAAAGAAGTGGTCGGTCGACCTTTGACGGCTGTTACAGAGAGAAACTGTTATCAGTGAGAAATGTAATCGAAGGAAATGGGGAAATTACATACGCGATCGGGAAGCTTTCACGAGATTTTACAGGAACACCGTTGCGTGAGGAGATAGTTTCGCATTTGGTGCCGCACAACCTCATCGCTGCTCAAACCAAAACAGAGCAAAACTGAAGCAGACCCGCGTTAAATGGTGCCGTAACATGATTACTAAATTTAAAAAAGGGTCGTCTCGGCTTATTCATTACATTATTACCCTCGATGACTTTTGAATTTACCAATACGATCCAGAAACAAAAAAAACCGTCGGCGGTTTGGCTGTTTCAAAATGAACCAACACCTATCTAAAATGTTCTAGAAGCGCAGGGAAGATTTTGATGGCTAGTTTTTATTTTTATTTTGACGGGGTGTTTGGCCTTTGATGGTATACTACCAAATACTTGCCACACGTGTTATCTGCTGTGTGCGATTGAACACGAAGTTCCGCTGCCTTCTGTTTCACCTTCACGACGGACGCGCGCTCAAATCGTGGGACTTTTTGGGTGTCCTTTTCCTAAATCCCTGATTTAGCACTGTGTGACTTCCTTTTCATTCTCTAAAATAAAAATCAGTTGAAAGGGATATACTTGTCATCACCGATGCACATGTTAGGGCATGTCGTAGAATAGGAAAGCGATCTGGAAAAAGTGTTTCGATAATTAGAATGCGTCTATGTACAGTTTTGTATACATTTTGGAGAGTTCTTTGAGAACATTTAATAATAAAAACTTGTACCATAGAACTTTTTTTTATTTGTTAAACTTTCTGAGTAGTCCACTCATCTTTTTTTTTCTCTTTATTTGGATCACCAACAAACGATACACAATACTAACAAAAATATAACTCAACACTGCGACTACATGCATACATGTGTTCATCTTCTTACAGGTAACCATAACTTACATAAATAGCAGTGATTATTAAAAAAAAGGAAACATAATTATATTATGCTAATAAATAAACATGGGAAACCAGATTTGATATATCTACAGTTTGTGGATTTAATGCTTTCATTCTATATAATATTAATATTAAATCTACTGATTTTACTGAAATGTTTGTGGACCAAATACTTAAATGTAGAAAACGGTGTATACATTATATCTATTTCTACGGAAAATGTCTTGTTAAATACTTACTTTAATAATATATTGTACAATATGTGTTAAGGAGCTAGTAAATAGGCTGATTTTCTGAACATTTCTTCAAGTTGTTGCTGCAATTATTGTACTATAGTCGTCCAGATACCGTCTATATCGCGTAACACAGTGCAACATTTGCTGCAATCTCATAATAAGGTCCGGCGATATTGAAGTTATAGTTTGATGTAGCCACACCGCGTTCGATGTCTATCGTGCTAGATTGCAAATGATTGCAAACGATTTCCGTTACTTAATGTAAGAAAAAAACGGCCGAATGCCCATTACCTAGCAGCGTGATAAGTTGGACTTTATTATTTCAGGACTTTCTGAACTGTAATACGGTCTACCCATAGAAACTTTAACTAATAAATTCAGCTCATCTGCTCATGCTGTTAAAAAGATTCGTCAACTAATGGATGTAGCTCCTGTTAGCTTAGTGTTACTTTAATTAGTTTCACAACATAATGTCTTACGGTTTTTATTGTGACGACATGCACCTGACGTGAAGACTGTTTTGATTTTGCAAAAAGGGGCAAGTCGTGCTATTTATAATTCGCGCATGCGTGAATCGTAAAGGGAACAGCATGCAGAAATTAATATTCTAACTTTTACAAGCTAGTACATAATAATAATATATGAAAATACTAGCTGACCAGGCAGACGTTGTTCTGCCATTTCTGATGACCCTTTGTCCAATGAAAAATCCTTAAATTCGAAATAACAATATTAAGGGTCACTTATCAGGATAAAAACTATCCTATCTCTCAAATTGGACCAAACAGCACATTGACCAAAAATTTCATTGTAATCAGTTGAGTAGTTTAGGAGTTTATCGCGGACAAACAACGTGACACGTACTTTTTATATATAAAGATTATGTAGCTGTATTTTTTGAATGCATCGTAGAACCTGCTTTAGTTACCCATGACTGTTATGGTATTCCATTTTTTATGTATATTCCTATTGTAATGTTTATTAAAAAAATGGGGATACCTTCGGAGATTTTTTCGCCGTTCCTTCTCCATTCAGATGATCCTTATTTATAGACTGTAGTATTTTTAAAAAAGTGACATTTAGCAAACGAAATTTTATTTCCTTACGCAAAACAAATAAATGTATGTAAACGTTTTAATAATTCCATATCGCCATAAAAATATTTGCCTTTTTGCACTGTTTTATAAGTCCGTCGCTTTCGTCTCTTCCGCCACCTTACCCCCCTAATCCTATATGCCTCAGACGCCCCGGCGACACTTGCTTGTTGTTAATTCACCACGAGGTTATAACTATTTTATTTAGTTTTTTCTTTCTGGTATGTGATTATTGCTTTTGTTTGTTTATCATTATGATGCGGACAAATGAAAAGATTATAAATTTTGTAAAAGAAATCCATGTGCGTCCTGAATTGTGGGATGTGTAAGCTGGTGTAGCTCCTCTTTCCTTTTTAGGTTTGTTCAGCTCTTTTTAGGTTTGTGTAGGTGTAATAATACATCACAATAAGTGCTGCCGCAAGATCAACATCCTCAGTGAACACCATTTTGTGTTACTCTGCTCACCTTACACGTCTATGAACTCAATTTCTCTGCGATATAGTTGTAGCAACGTTGCCGGAATATATTCTGCAAGTTGTTGCATAATAACGTTGTAGCAAGAGTATCGCTGGCGATATTGCTTGTTCTCAACAAGATTTCCAACAAGATGCAATTTTTACAGCTCGTTTATGAGCCCTTTAATGCAAATACGTTCAAGTGTGTATCAAAAAAGTAATATGTTTGTACTTAAGTTAAGAAGGACGGTACTTATTTCTTGTTGAGTATGTACATACATTTGCCAGATTATAACTTTGTAAGTATTTTATTAAATAAGCTAACTAGCTCCGTAATCCTTAATTGAATTGATTTATTAAGAGAACCCATTGAATGGGATGGGATGGGTTGAGCTAATTCGTCCCGTGGGTGTCGTAAAAAACGACTATGGGAAATTCAAAAATGTTTATAGGTAGTATCCGATATAGTTATTAACAACAAAAATCCAGATCGGCGACAGTCTGAGCGCATTAGACTGTCGCCGATCTGGATTTTTGTTTGACGTCTGGTATTGCGATTGTGCGATGCAAATCCTCCCTGCAACGGGACATGCCCATGTCCAGCATGGGAGTGGGACTTTTACACGAGATGGAGAACATGAGTAATTCCTATTAGCTAAACCCAACAAGTGTACATGACACATCACCAAAGTTTTACATAATCAGATGAATAGTGTAAGGAACGCTTAGAAAACAAATATTCATTTCTTTTGTCCTTTCGTGGGCGCGCCTACAATAATTTGTCAAAGTATACGAACGCTTATGGGATAAACAAACATTTTAGTTGATTTACCTCTAGTCCAAGAATCCGTCTATGTTGACACTACCCTCCTATATACAGTTCATGCACTGCTGTATTTAGGTTTGAAGGGTGAGGAAGGCAGTATGATTTGTATAGACATTTGATTTAGTCCTCAGGAGTGAAATTCTCCACGAGTTAAAGAATCCACGGAGCGATAGTCTCTACAGGAAATCTTCAAATTTATCAGTAAATAGTAGTCTAGTTTTAAAGATTTTGTAAAATTTGCAGACAAAAGTGCATAGTATTTGTATGATCTAACATACTTAATAGAAATACTACAGAAAAAATAATAGTGTAATACTTATGTAGAACTTTATCACTTGACCTCAAAATGCAAAGTACGTTGAATTGAATACAAAAGATTTGTTCGAGACAGTTAGCTTGCAAAACTGTATGCGGCGCGTTAATATATCATTCAAATACGAAACGCAGCATCTACTCTTTTAAACAATGGGGCGCTTTTTATAATATTACTAGCAATCCGCCCCGGCTTCGCACGGGTGATTTCTGAGTCCCGCGTATAGCGCCACCTACCGGGTCCGATTGTGAATCTAAACCATCCAGTGACACACTCAAACCACTCAAATACACACAAAACATACATACATATACATAAACACTCACGCCTGTCACCCAGAGGGGTAGGCAGAGACTACGGACTTCCATTTGGCACGATCCTGACACACCTCTCTCGCTTCCTCCACATCCATATACCTACGCATACACGCTCGTCGGTTAAGGGTACTCCTAATCTGGCCCATTTTTAATGTATCGCCGATTTGGTCGATAAACTTTCGTATAGGGCGTCCCTTCCCGACCCTGCCGTTCACTTCTGCAACATAAATTTGCTTTGTCACTCTTTCCTCTTTCATTCTTTCTACATGACCAAACCAAACATTTCATCAAAATCGGTCGAACCGTTGTTGAGTTTTAGCGAGACTAACGTATTATACTCGTATAACTAGTAGGTACCCGCCGCATTGCTACAGCAGGAGAAATGATTGCGGAAATATCGTTTTAAATTTGGAGGAGTTATATTATTTAATTATGAATGATAATACATACATTGAAGTTGAATGATACATAATTTTCAAATAAATTTGTTGGTACGATACGCGCGCCACCTACACATTTTTTTTTTATAGGATAATGGTGACAAACGAGCACACAGTCCACCTGATGGTAAGTGGTTGCTGCGGCCCATAGACATCTACATCTATCCTCTATTACAAATCAAAATGTAGATGCGTTGTCACCCGTGAGGACTAAGATGGAATGCGTCATTTCCAGTAAAAAGGGCCTCCGGCCCTTTTTACTGGAAATGAGGCATTATTATATTTATCACCAACAATTTTCATATTATATAATATACCTTTGTTGGAAATTGTTAAAAATTTAACAAAGGTGCTGTCAGTTTTTCAGGGACAAAATTTTCCTAAAAGTGGGGAAATCTGTACTTGTTGCTGTATTATTAATAATCGGTTTCCTTAAAGTAGAATTTGTTAAAAATGATTGGGTTTAGATTGGTAAAATAAAAATATATTATGTGTTATAAAAATAAATATAAAATGAATTTATTTCAGACTGTCCATATTTTGTTAGTAAGTTCTTAAAACTAAGTCAGATAATATAATATTAAAAAAAAATATATTGGTAAATCCAATTGGGCATACCTTAAGCGCATTAAAAAATTACGTATAACATGATTATACGGAATTATTAAAGTAGTTTAAATACATTTCGACAGCACTATCGGCTTCAACACTCTTGAAAACCATGAAAATGACACCCGAGATGAAAATATTGGTACCAACTTCAGCCGCCATCTTGGATTTACATTTCGACAGCACTATCGGCTTCAACTCTCTCAAAAACCATGAAAATGACACCCATGATGAAAAAATTGATACCTATTGCAGCCGCCATTTTGGATTTACATTTCGACAGCACTATCGGTTTCAACACACTCGAAAACCATGAAAATGACACCCAAGATGAAAAAATTGATATATTTTGCAGCCGCCATCTTGGATTTACATTTTGACAGCACTATCGGCTTCAGCACCCCCGAAAACCATGAAAATGACACCAATGATGAAAAAATTTATATCTATTGCAGCCGCCATCTTGGATTTACATTTCGATAGCACTATCGGCTTCAACACCCTCGAAAACCATGAAAATGACACCCATGATGAAAAAATTGGTACCTACTTCAGCCGCCATCTTGGATTTACATTTCGACAGCACTATCGGTTTCAACACCCTCGAAAACCATGAAAATGACACCCAAGATGAAAAAATTGATATATTTTGCAGCCGCCATCTTGGATTTACATTTTGACCGCACTATCGCCTTCAACACCCTCGAAAACCATGAAAATGACACCCATGATGAATAAATTGGTACCTAATTCAGCCGCCATCTTGGATTTACATTTCGACAGCACTATCAGCTTCAACACCCTCGAAAACCATGAAAATGACAACTATGATGAAAAATTTTATACCTATTGCAGCCTCCACCTTGGATTTACATTTCGACAGCACTATCGGCTTCAGCACCCTCGAAAACCATGAAAATGACACCCATGATGAAAAAATTGATACCTATTGCGGCCGCCATCTTGAATTTACATTTCGACAACCCTATCGGTTTCGACATCCTCGAAAAGCATGAAAATGTCACCCATGACAAAAAAATTATACTACTTACTTTTAGTACGTACTACTATTATTTATTCTGTGCTTTTAAATATTGTAATAAAAAAATCTCTTATTATTATTATAATCAAGTATTTAAGAAATTTGGTTATTCGAATATTGTGTATTTGTACAGCGATCTTTTTGAGCCGCTGCAATCAACCGAAACAATGTCCACTCACGACGGCGACTGAAGCCGAACCACAGACTAGATAGAGAAACTAACGTTTGCCGAACTGAGCCGAACTAAACAACTAAACTTAATACAAAGGTACTCTGTGAACTAAACTACTCTGTGGCTGTAGATCCCCATTTACAGAAACAATTTATATACTAGGCAACCAAATCAACGAAAATTTCGCCATTTTGGAGCCGAAAAAAATTAATTATAGCTAAACAAAACAAAATTACACTGCCATTTACATTCAGTGGCTTCCCACATGATAGATGAAGAGATTAAAAAATAGATTGAGTTAAACAATTGATATTTTCAAAAGTTATAGTGTTTACAAGCCACAGGGACATGATAAATCCATACCATAAGCCACTAAAACCCTTTTTTTTATTTAAAAATAGCAATTAATCGATTTAAAAAAAATATTAATAAGTTCAACAATCATTTATCTTTCTAACAATGTGCTTTTTATATCATTTATATGTATAATATGATTGCTAGATACGATTTTATTTGATAAAATGTTGGAATTTTAATTTTTAGGCGATAGTAGAACATTACCTTGCGCTTTCGCTTAAGGTATGCAATATATCTTTAACTGACGTAGTTTTAACTCCATTTACATATCATTTTCATATCTCTATATTATAAAAAAATGCTTTTTTTTTATAGGATAAGGGTGACAAACGAGCACACAGTCCACCTGATGGTAAGTGGTTACTGCGGCCCATAGACATCTACATCTATCCTCTATTACAAATCAAAATGTAGATGCGTTGTCACCCGTGAGGACTAAGATGGAATGCCTCATTTCCAGTAAAAAGGGCCTCCGGCCACCTGCACTCACCAAGCGAAACGCAGAGGTAAACCTCTACTTCACGCTGGTATTCTGTGAGGTCGTGGTACCACGCCGGTTCGAGCCGGCCCATCCGTGCGACAGCAAAAGCTGCCGCGTGGCTCTACCACTGTATGCATAATGCATAAGTCCGTGCTTATAACCTTCGTGTAAGTGTAAGCAATAAGTTGACAAAGTTTTAATGCAATACACAGAACACAATTACATGCAATCTGATGAACGGTATGGCAGGCAGAGATGTGACATTTTAAAAATAACAGTATTTGAAATGCAAAATACAAAATACAAAATACCTATTTCCATTTTGTATTTTAATACTTTTTTTAGAAAAGCATTTTATATTTTATTTGAAATACCTTTTCGGACATATTTTGTATTTACAAAATGCAAAATACTTTTTCATGATTTGAAGGATCCTAAAGCTAAAGGTGTCGTACCCTTTTTTAAATTAAAATGGGTGCCAAACGAAAGTACAGAACATATAAAGGAATTGTTCCTTGCAGATGTGGGAAAACTTAAAAATGATCATAAAGATGTAAATATTATACCTCAATCATCACATAAGAAAGAAAAAAATAAATCCTACTACATGTTCTATTCTGATACAGATTCCTCACTAGCTAGTGATAGTGCAAATGCAAACACCACTATTGACCTGGAATTATTGCAATATTTGAAGGATAATGACGTCAGCCTGCAATCATTAAATAAATACCCTACAGTAAAGATGTTATTCTTGAAATATAATACTAGCTTGCCTAGCTCTGCGCCGGAAGAAAGGCTTTTTTCTTATGATGGCATGATTATGAGACCAATCAGGAGAAAGATGAGCGACAGTGTATTTGAGCAAATTATTTTATCAAAATCTGTTATGAAAGTAAATTTAATTTAAGTAACTTATCAAAGTAAATTTACCAGCCTGTTAGCTGGCTCAAATAAATAAAGTTTTTAACAAAATAAAAATAGTTTTTTTTTTATAGGATAAGGGTGACAAACGAGCACACAGTCCACCTGATGGTAAGTGGTTACTGCGGCCCATAGACATCTACATCTATCCTCTATTACAAATCAAAATGTAGATGCGTTGTCACCCGTGAGGACTAAGATGGAATGCCTCATTTCCAGTAAAAAGGGCCTCCGGCCACCTGCACTCACCAAGCGAAACGCAGAGGTAAACCTCTACTTCACGCTGGTATTCTGTGAGGTCGTGGTACCACCCCGGTTCGAGCCGGCCCATCCGTATGACAGCAAAAGCTGCCGCGTGGCTCTACCACTGTTTAAAAGTATTTAATTTTAATAAAGCATTTTGTAGACGGAAACCCACTCAAACGCACACGAAAAGTTCATCAAAGTCGGTCGAGCCGTTTTCGAGTTTTTGTTAGTATTTTATGAAATCAAAAGTAAATAAAAAAGAGAAAATGATACTATTACTACTAGTATCTACTTTAAAAAAATTCTGGATCTCAACCGCAGTGCCACCTACCGGCTTCAATTGTGAATATAAACCATTCAGAGACCCACTCAAACGCACTCAAAAAATTCATCAAAATCGGTCGAGGCGTTTTCGAGTTTTTGTTAGTATTTTATGAAAACAAAAGTAAATAAGAAAGAGAAAATGACACTATTACTACTAGTATCTACTTCAAAAAATTCTGGATCTCAACCGCAGTGCCACCTACCGGCTTCTATTGTGAATATAAACCATACAGAGACCCACTCAAACGCACTCAAAAAATTCATCAAAATCGGTCGAGGCATTTTCGAGTTTTTGTTAGTATTTTATGAAAACAAAAGTAAATAGGAAAGAGAAAATTATACTAATACCACTAGTATCTATTTTTAAAAAATTCTGGATCTCAACCACAGTGCCATCTACCGGCTTCAATTGTGAATATAAACCATACAGAGACCCACTCAAACGCACTCAAAAAATTCATCAAAATCGGTCGAGGCGTTTTCGAGTTTTTGTTAGTATTTTATGAAAACAAAAGTAAATAAGAAAGAGAAAATTATACTAATACCACTAGTATCTATTTTAAAAAAATTTTTGATTCTCAACCACAGTGCCATCTACCGGCTTCAATTGTGAATATAAACCATACAGAGACCCACTTAAACGCACTGAAAGAAATTAATCAAAATCGGTCGAGCCGTTTTCGAGTTTTTGTTAGTATTTTATGAAAACAAAAGTAAATAAGAAAGAAGATGATACTATTACTACTAGTATCTACTTTAAAAAAATTCTGGATCTCAACGGCAGTGCCACCTACCGGCATCAATTGTGAATATAAACCATACAGCGACCCACTCAAACGCACTCAAAAAATTCATCAAAATCGGTCGAGGCATTTTCGAGTTTTTGTTAGTATTTTATGAAAACAAAAGTAAATAGGAAAGAGAAAATTATACTAATACCACTAGTATCTATTTTTAAAAAATTCTGGATCTCAACCACAGTGCCATCTACCGGCTTCAATTGTGAATATAAACCATACAGAGACCCACTCAAACGCAATCAAAAAATTCATCAAAATCGGTCGAGGCGTTTTCGAGTTTTTGTTAGTATTTTATGAAAACAAAAGTAAATAGGAAAGAGAAAATTATACTAATACCACTAGTATCTATTTTAAAAAAATCTGGATCTCAAGCACAGTGCCATCTACCGGCTTCAATTGTGAATATAAACCATACAGAGACCCACTTAAACGCACTGAAAGAAATTAATCAAAATCGGTCGAGCCGTTTTCGAGTTTTTGTTAGTATTTTATGAAAACAAAAGTAAATAAGAAAGAAGATGATACTATTACTACTAGTATCTACTTTAAAAAAATTCTGGATCTCAACCGCAGTGCCACCTACCGGCTTCAATTGTGAATATAAACCATTCAGAGACCCACTCAAACGCACTCAAAAAATTCATCAAAATCGGTCGAGGCGTTTTCGAGTTTTTGTTAGTATTTTATGAAAACAAAAGTAAATAAGAAAGAGAAAATGACACTATTACTACTAGTATCTACTTTAAAAAATTCTGGATCTCAACCGCAGTGCCATCTACCGGCATCAATTGTGAATATAAACCATACAGAGACCCACTCAAACGCACTCAAAAAATCATCAAAATCGGTCGAGCCGTTTTCGAGTTTTTGTTAGTATTTTATGAAAACAAAAGTGAATAAGAAAGAGAAGATGATACTATTACTACTAGTATCTACTTTAAAAAATTTCTAAATCTCAACCGCAGTGCCACCTACGGGCTTCAATTGTGAATATAAGTCATACAGAGGCCTACTCAAACGCACACAAAATATTCATCAAAATCGGTCGAGGCGTTTTCGAGTTTTTGTTAGTATTTTATGAAAACAAAAGTAAATAAGAAAGAGAAAATTATACTAATACCACTAGTATCTATTTAAAAAAAATCTGGATCTCAACCACAGTGCCATCTACCGGCTTCAATTGTGAATATAAACCATACAGAGACCCACTTAAACGCACTGAAAGAAATTAATCAAAATCGGTCGAGCCGTTTTCGAGTTCTTATTAGTATTTTATGAAAACAAAAGTAAATAAGAAAGAGAAGATGATACTATTACTACTAGTATCTACTTTAAACAAATTCTGGATCTCAACGGCAGTGCCATCTACCGGCATCAATTGTGAATATAAACCATACAGAGACCCACTCAAACGCACTCAAAAAATCATCAAAATCGGTCGAGCCGTTTTCGAGTTTTTGTTAGTATTTTATGAAAACAAAAGTGAATAAGAAAGAGAAGATGATACTATTACTACTAGTATCTACTTTAAAAAATTTCTAAATCTCAACCGCAGTGCCACCTACGGGCTTCAATTGTGAATATAAGTCATACAGAGGCCTACTCAAACGCACACAAAATATTCATCAAAATCGGTCGTGCCGTTTTCGAATTTATGTTAGTAGTTTATGAAAACAAAAGTAAGTAAAATAAGAAAGAGAAAATTATACTATTACTACTACTATCTACATAAACAACATCGTTGTCGTTGACTTTGTAACAGTTTTAAAAATTATTTAAACGAGTGGATAAAAATTTGTTATCGACTGATAACTATATTCTATAGTATTGACTAAAGCAATATTCTATCGCATATAATAATATGATAAAAGAAATTAATTCTAAGTTTATTTTTGAGCGTAAGATAAAGTTGGTGTAATGGGAGGTACATAACACTACATGAGCCTTTTCGCCTCTCGCCGAAACCGAGGGATTTTGTCTGTGCAATTGGAGATCAAGGTATTAAGATCAACAATAATCGGAGATACATTCTAAGAGTTGACACCGCCGACTCGGTGAGTCCCTTATACGTGTCATTCCCGGTTGTTCGGCGCTTTATTACACTGAATATTTTCACAGACACAACCCAGCAATCAGGATCCTACACTAGGAACTGGCTCTAAAGTACGGTATCGTAAATCAGAAATACCTTTCTTACACCGGCACCGGACCAATAATATAAATGTAACTTAATATACAATTACTAGTGACCCGCCGCGTACTTACACCTGCTGTGTGGTGGCGGTGTCATCATCATCATCATTAGAGGTTTTTACAAGTCCACTGCTGACCATAGGCCCCTAGGAATGCCACAAAGCACGGTCCTGAGCCACCTGCATCCATCGACTTCCCGCATGTCTCACCAGGTCGTCACTCCATCTAATGGGGGGACACCCTACACTTCGCCTACCGGTGCGAGGTTGCCACTCGAGGACCTTTCTTCCCCATTGATTGCCGGTTATTCGAGCTGTATGCCCGGCCCATTGCCACCTTATGCAAATTAAAAAACATCCTAATTTCAATAGAGAAGATGGATGGGTGCTGCCATCTTCTTGGGATCATATAATTAATAAAATTAAATCCAAATCCAAGCATACCTCTGCAAGACTTCAAAATACTGTAAGCTCATTCTGCGTACTCTGCGCACCAAAAATTAATATTCAAAAACTGAAGGTAGCCGGGCTAACTATGACATCGGGACGTCAAACACCTCAGTCCTCCCCGTGACCATGAGTGCTGTAAAGCAGCCGAAAGGTTGAGAACTTAAAAGTGAAATTAAACGCGATAAAATACGAGAAAATTAGTTTCATTTAATTACCACGGCTCTGTTATATCATAGCCGGTAATCAATTATTTACCTCATAATAAACTGTTTAAAGTACACGATGGTCTTTTTTTGAGTCTTTTCAGTGCCGTGTACTTCGTAATTAGCGTCAGAGCGCCATGCTTGTGCACATTGTTTATTTCACAATATACTATCAATATGTAACCGTATAGTAGCGGTGTAAGAATAAACTATCACAAATCGGCTCATGGGTGTCATAAGAAGCGTCAAAGGGAAACAAACAAGGAGATAGGCAGCAGCGTCTTCCTAATAACACCTAGAAAAATAAAAAAACGCGATTGCCAACCCGCTTGCCAAGCCTGACAACTATGGCAAATATCCCCTCTCTGGGGCAAGCTATATAGTAAACGCTATATTTAATTATATTTAAACGAATATTTGGTAAAGGAGTGTAAGCGTGAATACATAACATACTCAAAAATATAATTTTGTATGTGTTATATTTTTGAGTACAACTCAAAGTAGGAAAATACATATAAAAATATTTATGTAGTTGAACAGAAAAATCACACAAAATTTCTTTCTGACCCATCATCAAAGGTATCGTTAGTACTATCGTCTGTCTTCGTTTTCGGGAGCGTTTCACAAACAACCTGTATTCACAAAAGTAATTATTTCTCGCGAAGTGGTTCGAATATTAGTTTTTTCATGTGGAATCTTCTCTCAGCCGCAAACCATTCCCCAAACGGAGCAATTTCCAATTGTGTTTCAGAATTAAATTTTATCCTACTTATGTGGTGTTTTATAATTTTTATATTTTACTTTCTCCTTTACGGCATTACTTATTTCACCTTTCACTTGGTAAATACTTTCGAAAGGTATCAAATTTAAGCGTTAGAAAATAATACTATAGTTTTGGCCCTTTGGTGCGTGTAATTTAAAAAGTAAGCGGCCGTCACCTTTTAAAAATTTTGCTATCACTGTAATGCTTTAGGTAAAATTTAAATAAAATAAATAGAAATTACATGAGGGATTTCAAAAGAGGCAGTCTTAATGAATTTTTTTACTTTTCTTTTTTATTTTATTTTTCTCCGCAGTTCTCGAGCACATCGTTAATACCTACTTAAAAGGCTGAAATTTTAGCAAAAAAAAACATGTACGACCAATCTCGCAGATGTCTGGGATTGTCAATCTTGATTGCAAACTCGGGTATTGATGATTGAAATAATTTTTTAACGGTCCAGAACAAACAATTGACAGAAACTTTTTAACCCGTGACTTGTGATTGACGCACGCATTTTGTGAATGTAATAGTATTACACGAAACTGGGAGCACGGCAGTGCCCCCGCCAAGTCTAGCAAAAAAGCGGCACGGCCGTACCATCCTTTTCTCGAAGCAGTTCAGGCCATTTTCGACAACCTATAACTTCGTTGTGGATAAAACTAAAAGCCTGAGTTTTCAGTAATCAAGCATGCGTTGTATATACACAGTATATTTCAAATTTTATTCAATTTGAACCAGTAGTTTAAGAATTATAACTAGTCAAAGTTTCTTAATTTTGTCACTCACTGACTGACAGATCATCAAAACTCTTAGGGACTTCTAGCGTAGAAGCTTCAAATTTAAAATTCAATTAGTGTTAGTGTATAAATCAAGGAAAAATTAAAATATTTTGTAATTTCGGTCCAGTTTTCTAGATACACTAACTACATAAATAACTTTGTAATCCCAAATATATAGGATTGCAAAGTTACATTTGCAGTGAATGAATCATTGTACCTGTATAATATGTATAATATAATGAAAATTATTTCATTTACCTATCAACATATATTAAAATGTAGATAGGTACCTAGATATAATTATGTTCAAATGTAACTTCTAAAATAGTCAACGGAATGAAAAAGCAAGAATGGGACATATCTTATGAAGTTGTACCAAAATCCCGCAAAGTATTAAGTAGACTAAATTGCCCGAAAATCCGTAGTTGGTATTCAAGAAGTAGATGGTACTGGAAAGGAAAAAAGGTAGAACTATCTACAAAAAGACAGAGATGCCATCAAAAACATAACATGAGCATCGCATGAAAACTCAATGTATCTCACAAGTAATACATATTATATTAAATTAGATTGTTTAGTGTGATTGCCAAGTCAATCTATGTATTTAAAACATAAAAGATTTTTAATATTTATATGGTCACTATAAGATGTTGTTAGGTTAGCTAATTACGTAATAACTTGAGACAGAAGGACCCTTAAGTAGGGACTGAATAAATTAACCGACTTAGTATTACATAAATTTCACAACTTTTTACAGTAGAAGAACTGAGTTGCGAGACGTTTTTACAAGTTATGTTTTTGATGGCATAGACCTTTTCCTACTTATTATTCAAAATAATTGTGATAATCCCTTTAGCCTAACGTATACTAATATTATCTCTATCAAGGCAAAAACGTTTGTATGTGAGCATGAGATAGTCAAGGAAATTACTGGCACCTATAATACGTAGGTACTATTTTTCTTTGTACATGAGATACAAAAGCAGAAAGTACACCGACCTCCGACTAACCGATTAATTATACAAGTAGTATATATATAGAGGTCAGTGATAAAGTAGTAAATATTATTCATATATTAATCATAACACAGTTTAAAATTCCAGAACATTATACAATAAATATATAAACGGCAATATGAAGTTTTTGTTTGTGTTCGATCGACACCGAATGACCTGCGCTTCCGACCGATGACCGATAGAACCGAGCGGGCTTCAAAGATAATAGAGTATTGAAATCCGAAATGATCATGATGTCTAGCCTATCTAGACTCAGCGGGTACTGGCTGGGGTAACCGCCGGTTGCGAGCGCTTAAAAAAAGAAAACGTATATATAAAATGTGTTTCCAACGTGACCTAAAAATAATATGCGTTTTCATTTTGATATAAGTTTTAGGTTTCATTATGGAATCTGTGCAAGATACCTACACGATTAAGTCATCTTAATTTTTTTTCATCTAGTCAATCATTATGATTCGCGTTTCTGTCTTCGTTTTGTTCGTATGTTCAATTTTTTTTACATTATAGTAGATTTAAAGGTACAAAAAGTACAGTAACGTTAAAGTGAAAGTATTTTGATCACGCCCATGGCTGTACGCTGTGTATTTGGTCCAATTTCGGTTATAAACAATACTGGTAATTATTAAAATAACACAATAATCTATTGACGTTTACTCACTGGCAAGCATAATATTTGCATTATTACGAGTATCATCTCAACTGCACTGTAGATATAAAGGTACTGAGATAATTATGTATGTACACACGCACGCACGCACTCACGCACGCACGCACGCACGCACGCACGCACGCACGCACGCACGCACGCACGCACGCACGCACGCACGCACGCACGCACGCACGCACGCACGCACGCACGCACGCACGCACGCACGCACGCACGCACGCACGCACGCACGCACGCACGCGCACGCGCACGCACACACACACACACACACACACACACACACACACACACACACACACACACACACACACACACACACAGACACACACAGACACAGACAGAGAGAGAGAGAGAGAGAGAAAGAGCAGTCAAGCGTGTATCGGATCAGGAATGCATTAGTGTTTCATTTTACGGGCGTCTTATTTTAAACCGACTCAAAAAAGGAGGAGGTTCTCAATTCTACTCTATTTTTTTTTTGTTGGTAACACAACAGAAGTTTTTCTAGGTGAACCGATTTTGATGATTTTTATTTGAAAGCTGATGCTTCTCATGTGGTCCCATATAAAGGACATTGTTTTGCGTCCATACAATGTTCGCCTAAGAACCAACAGGGAAAAAAATACCTTTTTAAGTCCGAAATTACACATAATTGTATGTAAGAACAATAGCTCCTGACGGACACTTCTGAATACTTTGATATTTGCAGTTGTCATAGAGATTTTGAGGTTATGTTTTATGTTTATGAAACATTACTATGTTATGGCCAATGTAAGCAGTTCAGTCTTAACCTAGCATTTATACGGTAAATAAAACTCAGGTTGAGATTAGGTATTTATTTTATTCATACCAAATAAATACAATATATACAGTCTCATTTGGTTAAAGTCCCTGATTCAAGCCAGGTAGGTCGCTAAAGAAGAGTATCGATATCCGTTGTTCAAGCCGTTGTTCGTAATTTATATAAACTTATCGCATAACAAACCAACTACAGAGTGCACTTAGATTCCTAAACCATTTACAGAAATGTATTTTTTGAAACGAAACCAAAACAATAGCACGTCTGACGTTTATCTATTTTGACTTGTTGTCATCTGTCAACGTTATTGACTTTTTTTTGCGTGGCACAATGCAGATTAGGGGTCATTGTAGAAGCGTGCTCGTCGCGACCCCTGCCAGCCCTTTTCAGGGCTGCAATTCTACACAGCTGCGCACCCATGTCAACGAGGGTTAGGGCGTCCCCCCAAGGCGACGCACACCAGCTCGTGGGGACCGCCACCCGTCACGCACAGCCCGACACGGCGGAAGGTGGAGGACAGAGTGCAGAGTTGGCACGTGGAATGTTAGAGGAGGCATGAGAGATAAGACGAATGAGTTGATTGAAATAATGAAAGAAAGAGAATTAGATGTCGTGTATGTCGGAGACCAAACGGAAGGGCAGTGGTACTGAAGAGCTCCCTGGCGGGGCGTTAGCTCTATGGTCCGGAGTCCCGGAGAGCGAGAGCGCCTGCCAGAGAGTGGGGGTGCTGCTGTCGTCTCGGTTGGTCGATGTTATGACCAAATATAAGGTTGTGAACTCAAGACTTCTCTGGGTTAGCTTTAAATTGGGACTGACGAAGTTATTCCTTGTGGCTGTTTATGCGCCGGTAGCTTCGTCGTCCAGGGCTGAGCTGGAGGAGTTTTGGGAGAACGTAAGAGAAGTTCTAGATTTAGTTAGGGGAAACGAAAGAATTGTTGTATGTGGTGATTTGAATGGATGGGTTGGTACTGCTCGACCAGGGTACGAGTCGGTGCTTGGAAAGTTTGGCGATAAAAGGGTTAATAATGCTGGCAAGCTTATACTGGCTGTATGCAAGGAAAAGGGTCTTCTTGTGACAAACACTATGTTTAATCACAAGAAAATCCATATGAATACTAGAGAAAGAAAGAATGAGAGAAGTATGATCGATTTGTTCCTGGTGCTGACCTGGGAACGGATCACTATCTAGTGATTACTAGATTTAGGGGTCTGTTCGCGGGTTGGCGCTACTGGACGGCAGTAACAGAACCACAGTCGGTCTGTCGCATCCGAAGCTGGAAGCTTCAGGAAGCGGATACTAGGGACAAATATCATGCGAGGGTAGCCGAAAAGCTTGACACCATCGATGGCAGAAAATAATGTGTGGAAAGAACATGGCAGAACAAAAATGGATGGAATGGTAAGTGCAGCGGAAGAAGTGTGTGGAACGATAAGAAGAGGTAGTAGTAAAAGAAGAGATGCATGGTGGAATGATGAAGTGAAAGAAGCTGTAAAGAAGAAGAAGAAAGCATGGTTAGACTACTTGGCCTCTAGTAATGATAAGGATATGAGAGAGAAGATGAAAGAAAGATATAAGCTGCAGAAAGTTCACACGAAAACATTGATTGAGGAAGTGCGTGAAAGGTGTAGAATGGAAGCGGACGTAAGGTTGTCGCACAACTTTAAGGAGAACTCCAAACTCTTCTGGAAAGAGGTTGGAAGGACCCGAAGGGGTGCGACGGCCTTAAGAATGAACAAAGTGCTTTCGAGAACCAATGACGTCCTCTCAGAAAAATCGGACGTCATGCAGCGATGGAGCGAATTTTATAGAGAAATGTATGCGTGTGATGATCTTAGTGAGGGATCCGGGGGTGACGCCGTGACTGGTATGCCAGACCCGGACCTCGATGACACTGAGGTCATCAGTATGAAAGAGATTGAACGTGCGATTCGAAGTTTGAAATGTGGTAAGGCTGCGGGACTAGACAGTTACTGCGGTAATAGTCAAGTATGGTGGGCCTCGCGTCTGGGACAGCTTTCATCTGCTGTGCAATTTGTGCTGGCGGAGGGGGGATGTCCCGGATGGTTGGCGATCCGCAGTCATTGTGCCTTTATATAAAGGTAAAGGTTCACATTTTGACTGCGGGTGCTATCGGGCGATCAGCTTGACCAGTTTAGCAAGTAAAATTTACTCGAAGGTTTTGACACGTAGGATGCAAGAGAAATCGGAAAGATTTCTATGGGAGGCATAATGCGGATTTAGACCTGGAAGAGGATGCATGGATCAAATGTTTTCTCTCCGCATGATCACGGAGAAGCTTCTGGCTGCTAACCAGAAGATTTTCTGTGCTTTTGTGAATCTTGAGAAAGCATTTGATAAGGTTGTAAGGAAGAAAATGTGGGAACTGTTGCCGGGGTATGGTGTGGATGGTCGATTTGCTAAGGGCTGTGCAGTCACTTTACTGTGACTGTAAAGCCTGTGTGCGGGTAGGGCATGACCTGTCACCCATGTTTAGCGTCCAAACGAGCGTAAAACAGGGTTGTGTCATGTCTTCCTGGCTGTTCATACTGTATCTCGACAGCTGTTTACAGAAGCTGAAAGATAGCTGTTTGGGTGTGAAATTGGGTGACATTAAAGTAAATTGTCTGCTGTATGCTGATGATGCAGTGCTTATTGCACAATCAGAGGCAGAACTGCAGGCATTAGTCACGTGTATGAAAGAGGAATGTGAAATTAAAGGTCTCCGTTTGAATGCTAATAAAACTAAGGTTCTGGTATTTGAAAGGGACGAAGAGAGAACGAAGTGTGAAATATGGGTAAATCAGGAATGTCTAGAACAGGTAAATGAAATTGTATACTTGGGGAGTGCGTTTAGCCGGGATGGAAGATGTGATTTAGATGTGGACAGGCGTGTCTCTGCCGGGAACAAAGTCAATGGTGCCCTGACTGCGTTAGTCAAATGGCAAGGCGTAGTGAAGAGTCGTCTTGCAATACATAACGCAGTGTTGGTACCGACTTTGTTATATGGCAGCGAAACCTGGATATGCCAGAAGAAGCATAAAAGCAAGTTGAATGCAGTGGAGATGCAATCTCTTCGTAAAATGTGCGGCGTTACTATGGCCGACCGAAAGCGAAACGAAGAGATTCGCATATGGCAGGTTTGAAAGATGACCTTATCACAAAAATTGATAAGGGCGTGCTTCGATGGTTTGGGCACGTTGAGCGAATGAGTGAAGACCGAATGGTGAAGAAAATATATAGCGCGAAAGTTAATATTAAAAGGTGTCGAGGTAGACCGAGACTAACTTTCGATGACCATGTGAGGAAATTGCTCGAAGAGGGGAGGGTCAAGAGTATTCGGATACCTAGACGTGCATGTATGAAGAAGGTAATGAATCTGAAAGAAGCGAAAGAGGTATGTAAGGATCATGACACTTGGCGAACTGTTCTCTGGCTACCCCGTCAGAGATTGTGCGTGAGGAGTTTTGGCGGGAACTTGACCGGCGTCGGTTTGCTGCTCCTGTATTATTGTTTAAATAATGGTTTGAAGTGGACTTTGATATGTAAAAGTGATGCGATTTTGTGTATTAAGTGTCCGCGCATGTGAACTATTAGTGGAAACTGTGAAACAAGTGCTCTGATGGTGATGTGATTCTCAAAATTAGGTGTCTGTCTGCTTAGGCGCCTTGAGATACCATCGCCAACCGTCACCTGTCTGCTGGCTCAAGTTGCCGTCAAAATCTCCCAAGGGCTGCACAATGTGACGCATCAACATATTGTGTAGCAGTATACTATGAAGGATAATTATTATAATATATTGTAACTTTAGGCTCAGAAGGGCTAGATCCCAGAGCCGTAAAGCCAGTTATTAAGAAGAAGATTGTGCGTGAAGATAAGAAATGTATTTTTTCACCAAAACAATAGCACGTCTGACGTCTATCTATTTTGACTTGTTGTCATCTGTCAACGTTATTGACTTTTTTTTGCGTGGCACAATGCTGATTTGCCAATGAGATGACAATAGTATTGTTATTTTAAATGAAAATAGATGATTTCACTATACCCCAGTTCCTTGTGGCATATATTAATCTGAGATATATTTAAAATATAAACGTTTTCATAATATTTTTGAGTTTATGGCAACTTTTGAAATATGTGAGTGAAGGTATTGTGCGATTGGCCAAATCACAGGAGGCCATAAACGCAGACTATAGTATTAAAAAATAGGTACAATGTTCAAAATCGAAAATGTCCTTTTTGTTTTGATTTCACAAGTCAGAATTGTCGATTACTATCTAATGAATGTTATCTAATGCATAACTAAGGCTAAGAATTTTGGTAACTATCAAATATATGTTGGTTCTTAGGCGGGTTTTAACATTGTCCTTTGATCAATATCTGACCAGTAGTTTTTGAGTTATCCTTAATACTGCGTATTTAATTGACTTTGGCTACATTGATGAAGTTCTTATTTTATTTATATTGAAGTAGGTTATACAATTTTTTTAATTTTACCACTTGTGTATCTCCTTTTGTAGATATTGAACCTAACTCTTCCTCAGATTTATCAGGTAGGTATAAATGCATCGGCAGTAATCCAAAAGTTACTCATTTATCTCTAGCGGTTCTTCTTAATTTAAAAGGTTTCCCTACTAATATACAAAAAAGTATCAATTGAGAGTTCAATTTTACAAAGTATTATTGCAAAGGATTTGGAAAGTGTTGCCAAGGAATAACATATTTGTTTAAGAATTGTTTACTTTCTATAAATTTTTGTCGTGTTTTTCGTTTTCATTTAGTGGGGTTGTTCGATTGGTACAAATAACAATGGATCTAGACGTCTTGTTTTCTTTCATATAAAAGATTATAACAATGTTGTTTAATAATAACAATTTAACGAAGAACTATTTATAAGAATTTTAAGTGGTAAAGCTTCAGCGGGGCGTGCGCCAAATAACTCGTGCGATCACCACTCAGTGAAGTTAGCTAAGCTGACTTTCTAAAATCGTTGACGCTAATATAAAAAAATGCACTCAACGAAAAGTCACATGACTTAAAGTTGAAATATATGTCATTCCCATTCATTTTTATCAGGTTTTTATCAAGTCACTTTCTTACTTGTCTGTCGTTCCGGGTGGAATTTATAGTCCGTTCGCGTTAAGAAAATAGTGAGTCATCGTTGTCCGCCGGCCTGGCCACGCCCCGCAGCCAATTAAAATGCAAGAAATTAGAAAGTCGAGTTCACAGTGACCAGTTGAAGTCAGGCCTTCGAACAAAACGGTTGTGTATTTTGCGTGTTACTCGTTCAACATTAAATTCTGAAAATGAATACCTCACCTATTCGAAAGAATAAAAGTGGACCAATAATCCATAGCGGAGAGAGACGCGTAATTTACAATGTTTATAAGTACTTTAAACTGTGATTTAAATGCGTGACATGACTTATTTAAAAAACGAATTATTAAGCAAAGTTGCCGAAATCGCCCCACAATATAATAAATATTTTATAGATGAGACTGCCAAAAGTAATGGCATTACAATTCTTCGCCTACCGCCTTACCATTGCAAACTTAATCTAATTGAATTGGTTTGGGCCCAAATAAAAAAAATATGTTGGTGCCAATAACTCCACGTTCAAAATAAGTGACATAAAAAATTATTAGATGACGCAATAGCATTAATAGACGCTAATCGTTGGAAGACGTGCTGCGACCACGTGATACGCGAAGAAAATACCATGTGGAATTTGGATGACATCATGGAACTTGCAGAACAAAATTCTTTCATAATTAAAATAACTGGAGAATCTAGCGATACTGATTAGTGATTTAAGTAATTTTAAGAAAATTTGTTTCCATTAAACTTAATTAAATGTTGGAAAAAAAATTTTTACTCCACTGTGAATACACCTTTACCCTGTAGTTGCACTGATGACTCACTATTTTCTTAACGCGAACGGACTATAGTAATTAATTTTAAATTAACTTCCAGATGAACTGGAAACTTAAAATTTTGAATATAGTTAAAATTAGGATGACAATGCAAGAACACGAAAAAAAAACGTGGTAATTTTTTTTAAATTTGCAAAATTTCACTTGTCATAGTTTTTCTGCCGACTTCCAAAAAGGAGCCGGTACTCAATTCGACTGTATGTTTTTTTATTTGTGTTACCTCATAACTTTTTACCGGGTGAACCGATTTCGATGATTCTTTTTTATTTGAAAGCTTCTCGTGTTTCTCGTGTTCCCATATGAATTTGATCAAGGTCAAACCAATAGTTTTTGAGTTATTCTTAATAACTTATATTGAAGTCGGCTGTACAAAATTTTTAATTTTTAATTAATTTACTAGCATTAACGATTGTAGAAAGTCAACTAGGCTAAGCGTGCAGGACATTATGACAATACATGTGAGCGTGTAGTTACGATGTAGTGACGGTGTAGGAATATCCACTACCCCATATTATTCTGTGGATGTCATAAGAGTCGACAGAGTGAAACTGAAACATATGATGGGCAACAGCATCATCCTGATAACAACTTAATTGTATTATAAGAAAATACGGTATAGCAAATATTCCCTCTATGAGACAGTCTACAGGGGAATCAGTGAACCTTGATAGGCTGTTATTGACGAATGGATCTTGTTTTTAACAGGGTAAGGGTGAAAAACGAGCACGCAGTCCACCTGATGGTAAGTGGTTACTGTGGGCCCATAGACATCTACATCCATCCTCCATTACGAATCATAATGCAGATGCGTTGTCACCCGTGAGGACTAAGATGGAATGCCTCGTATCCAGTAAAAAGGGTTCGCTACACTCACCATACGAAACATAGTAGCGTTCAGCTGCTATCTTACGCTGGTATTCTGTGAGCACATGGTCTTTTCCCGGTCGAGCCGAACCATTTGTGCTACAACTATACCAGTAATATAATTGCACCATGGCTCCAGCCGTAAATAATAAAAGGTATTTGTCATACTCGCCGATTGCCTCGTCCCGCTGCACTTCTGAACAGAACGCTTACGCTGGAGCTTACGTCAAATATCTGTCTCTAGTAGGGTAAATCGTGTAGAATATTAATTTTAGCCGTTAATGGCGTTATAAAATCATTTGCGGATGAATATTTTGGCGCTTCTGACGTACATGGTCCGATTTACCTACAGGCTAACTAGGCTGGAGATTAGGGCGCATGGTTCGAGAGGGCGCTGGCTTGCCTATGCCAGCACCACTTGTGGTATAATCTCAATAAATAATAGAGTAAGTGCCGCATTTATTTTACTTGTTGATCTTTATTTATTCTAGGTTCAAAGACTTTAAACTGCTCAAGCTCTCTTCTCTACTTCTCATTTTATTATGGTGCTTTGCAAAGGCTATCCGAGGAAACTTCTGACAGCTATCTGTTCCATCTATGCACAGGGAGAACGACTCACTGGCCCATGCCGCAAAGGAGAAAGTCGATCTTTTAGGCTCTCTTTTTGAATCCAACTCGACTCTTGATGACGGGGGTACACACCGCCGACCACCCCCGGTGTGATTGTTCCATGCTGAATGTGCGGTTTACACGGCGCTCAATGTGCAAAGCACTCCTCTCCCTGGTAGTCAACAAGTCGAGTGGAACTGATGGAGTCCCTTCTATTGTGCTGAAGACATGCTCCGGGGTTAGCACCGGTTCTAACGCGTCTTTTCTGGTACTCCTACTCCCTAGGCATAATCCTGAATACAACTATACTGTGGATAGATAGTCGTTTACGTCTAGTAGGTAGCTTTAGTGCACCTGATCCCTAAAAAAGCCGCTCAGACCCGTACAACTACAGTTTTATGACCACCGCCTCCTTGTTTTACAAAATAATAGAATACACTGCCAGCTCATTACATTACCTTACCTTGAGGACCATCGCTGATTAGTGACCGCCAAAGCTTTGGCGGTTACTAATCAGCTGGTTCTAGTCCTAATCTTCGAATTTACCTGATCCATAGATGAACGGAAGCAGTAGAGACCAAGAGAAAGGTCTTGGTTGTTATTTTGGACGTGACGAAGGCTTTCGCTTGGCTTTGACACAAAGCGCTTCTTTAGAATATTCCTTCCTATGGGCTTCTCGAGAAATTGTGCAATTGGATCATCAGTTTTCTTGCAGATCGAAGCAATATGCTAGTGTTCTACAAGGATGTGTGCTATCACCTATCTCGGGAACGCGTCATCGAGCATTGGAACAAACTTGTGTCTGTAGTCGAGTTTTGAATAAGCAAAATCGTATTAAGGACGACTCTAGTCCAGTTTAAACTTCAGAAGATACAGATTTGCGCTTATACCACTAAAAAGAACCCCTTTGTCGTATCTCCTCAATATCAGGGCACTCCCCATTCTGCCTCAGCCATCATCGGAATCCTCGGCATCGACATATCGAATGACGTACAGTTCCGCGGTCCCTTTGAAGGGAAGGCTAAATTGACATCTAAAAAGCTTGGAATGCTCAACAAAGTAGGACAGTATTTCATGCCGGCAACCCGTTTGCAACTTTACAAGGCGCAAGTTCGCCCTCATCAGTACTCGATGTACTGTTCTCCTCTCTTGACCGGGGTACCTCAGTGTCAGCTCCTTCCACTTGACCGCAACCAGCGAAGAGGGGAATCGTTGACGACCGAGTTCTTTCTGATCGGCTCGATTCTTATATATTCTTAGATATTGCATCCCATTGCATTGTCTATCTACAGGGAGTACTTGACACAAATTGTTCGGATTAATTCCAGCGCCAAATTCCTCCAACGCACATCGGGACAAAACTTACGGTACCATCTACACCACCTGGATGCTTGGCGGTCCAGCATGACTGTGCGATTAATAGGAGTTTTCTTCCTCGCATGACTTCTTTGTGGAATCATCTACCACCGGTGATTTTTCCGGACCAATACGACTTAGAGAACTTCAAGAAAGGAGCGTACCCCTTTTAAAAAGGCCTGCAACGCAAAATTACCCTTGTGTTGCAGTTGTTTTTGAGCGATGGTCAATACTTACTATCAGGAACATTTGATTTAATGTGGGCGAAACTGGGGGTGGTAATATAGTAAAACATAAAAACCTAGTAAATATATGCGGGCTGATCGCATGTTCATTAGTTAGCCTAGGACTGTCGGAACTCTAAATCAGGCACTGCTGACGTATTAAAAATATACCTAAGTCGTAAATGACCACAGAGGGAAATAAAACAGGAGATGGGCAAAATCTTAGAGTATTAAGTTAGTTGAATACTCTAAGGGCAACATATAGCTAAATGGCAATTTAGTGATATAATCATGTTATTGTGGTTCCAAACATCGCAATTTAATACTATAGTTGTACTCAAGCTGTATTATGTAACTCTTCAAAGTTAGTAATAGTAATAGTGATGAATGAAATGAAAAATTAATAAAAGTGTCACAACAGACACTTTTATTACAAAAAAATTTAAAAAAAAAACCACCACGACTCTGTTGTAGCCCTTCTTGTACTATATTCGAGATCGGGAATTTTTAATAGTGCATTGTAATTTATTTGTCATTTACTCGACTAGATTTGTTCGACCGCTGGTTAGGAAAAGTAAAATACCCCCCCCCCCCTTTCCCTTTAGTTTTTAATCTATACATATTGGTAAATAAAATTGAAGTGTCCGTCTGTAATATTGGACAAAATTTGCAAGGCATAAACAACCACTTAAAAACAATCTTTCTGTCTGTCTGCCAGGCCGGGCTAATTTTCGGAATAGCTGAATTGATTGTGATTTGTGATGCTACTTTTGAACAGATAGAAAGTAATGCAAAGAGGGATCTAGGCTTTATTTCACCCGAAAAAATTTACATAAATAGATTCTATCCAGGTGAAGCCGGGTCGGATTGCTAGTATTTAATAAAATGAAATCTAAATAATGTCTAGAAAGTTACTATTAACTGATAAAATCGTATCTACGTGCTTGAGTACGCAGCTAAATGAAAGCTGTCTGCAGCCATGCAAAACAGGGTTCCATATGATAAACGAAATAAAATTTGCACATATCGTCACTTGCCTTATTCATGAACGTAATTGATATAAGTATAGCATTGTCTGTTAAGTCAATATTTCACAAGTAGCTCAAACAGCCGACAGTTCACTAACAATTTTTTTTATAAAATAAGGATGATAAGCGAGCACACAGCCCACTTGATGGTAAGTGGATGCCGTAGCCCATAGACATCTACATCTATCCTCGTTTAAGAATCCCCCGGATCCTTAAACGAGTAAACAATCTTACGGTTGGAATGCCCCGTAAAAAGTTGGAATATCTAGTAAAAAGGGTCGCTGATCCTCTTCACTTACTATACGAAACTAAGCAGCATTGAATTGCTATTTTACGCTGGTATTCTGTGAGAGCGTGGTTCTTACCCGATCGAGCCGACCCGTTCGCGCTACAACCGAAACATAGCTGCAACATGGCTCTACCACGTATAAACAAATGAAAAATGTTATACATACGTTGCAAAAACGATGTTAAATTTCTTTTATAGGGTATTTAGATTGATTATGAGTAATAATATGCTACGGTGTGCGTTATGGTGTTGGCACTATAGTAGCTAATTGGAAGCTTTTATTGCCCAAATTTGATACACAACGGTGATGCAAATAGCAGCAATAGCACAGTATTGGATTATAGTTGTATATGATTTGATGTTGGTATGATATAATCATAGCGTTGAATTTAGGGAATATATAAAAAAATATTCAAAAATATTTAAAAGAGTGTGCTCCACAGCCAAGTCTTTGCATTTGAGCAACAAAATTAAGACGGCTTCTAATAAAATTAAAATGACATGGAGTATAATTAATAGCGAAACTGGTAAGATCAACTCTCGCAATTCAAATTACCAGTTAAGTGTTAACAACAAATTAACAGTATCAGATCAGAACGTAGCAATGGTTTTTGAGAAATACTTTACTGATATTCCGATATTGACCACTAAGTCACTGAATTCTTCTCCTGCCGTCGCCGAATCATTACTTAAACAAAATGTAAATGCGTGTACAAAGAATTTTACATTTCATAAAGTATCATCAAAAGATATTCTAAAATATTTTAAAACTATTGATGTTAAGAAAACTACGAATCTGTGGGAGATTTCCGTTAAAGTTATTGCGTCTATATAGATACAATAGCTATTATTTTTAATACTAGTAACGAATCTGGTGTGTTTCCTGATTTAATGAAGCATAGTAAAGTAATACTTTTATTTAAATCTGGTAGTACATTAGACCCCGCCAATTTTAGACCCATTTCTGTACTATCAACACTTAGTAAGATTTTTGAAAAAATTATTCTTGATCAAATGTTAAATTTCTTTAATATAAATAATTTACTTCATAAAACTCAATTTGGTTTCACAAGGGGTCGCTCAACAACTGATGCCGGTGTTGAGCTGATTAAATATATCTTTAATGCATGGGAGAATTCACAGGATGCTTTGGGTATATTTTGTGACCTACCCAAGGCCTTCGATTGTGTTCACCATGAAACATTAATCAGAAAACTTCAACACTACGGTGTAAAAAGTGATGCTCTTAAATTAATTATTTCATATTTAAGTAAGAGAACGCAAAAAGTTGTCATTAACAATATGAGCTATTCGGGGTCGATGGTACAGATAGGTGGGCCTCAAGGCTCAATTCTCGGCCCCTTTCTGTTTCTTGTATACATTAATGACTTACCTTACATAGTAGGGGATAACCATGATATAGTGATATTTGAAGATGGCACTTCTTTAATTTTCAAATTAAGTCGACAATTATTAAAATATGACGAAGTAAATAATGCTATATCTAAATTAGTAAATTGGTTCAATGTTAATAATTTGCATTTAAATGGCACTAAAACGAAATTTATGAAATTCATGACTCCAAATGTCAAACAATTAAATACTAATGTAATTTTAAATGGGGAGAAACTGAGTCTTGTAGATACCACCATTTTTCTTGGAATCATACTAGACGCGAAGCTTCAATGGAGCCCCCATATATCAAAACTAGCAAGCAGACTTGGCTCTACAGCATATGCTGTAAAAAAGATTAGAAGTCTAACCAGTGTTGAAACAGCTAGACTAGTTTACTTTAGCTATTTTCATAGCATAATGTCGTATGGTATTTTGCTATGGGGTCACGCAGCTGACACTAAAATTATATTTGTTTTACAGAAGAGGGCCATAAGAGCAATTTATGATTTAAAGCAGTGATGCACAGACAGGGGCCACTCGGGCAAATTATGAACTGATGGCGGGCCGCCAGAAGTATAGGTAATTAAAGACAATAAAAAATTGATAATAATGTATTAAAATTGAAAAATAATTTATTAATTTGAAGCGTGGCACTGCATAGTACTTACAATCTTTTTTATATTTGGCTCAAATTTACTTGTAGCAACACGTAAAACTGCTTCCAAACTTTCATTTGCAAGGCGGTTGCGATTTTTTGTTTTATTATTATTTAGTATTGAAAAGGTTTGTTTACATATATAGGTAGAACCAAATAAGCTGGCACATTTCAGAGCGTTTGTGCGCAACTCTTTGTACGTATTTTTATCATTGCAGCGGTAAAAGTTCAGCAAGTCTCCTTCATTGAATTTGTTGCGTAAAGCTTGGTCATTTTGAATGTCGATAATTTCTAACTGCATTGACTCTGGCGCATTTCAACTGAAATCGTGAAAAGATTGCTGAATATGTCCAACAGAGGTTTCACTTTTTTAAACTCCGAAAATCTGTCTTGAAAAGATTGAATCAAAATATCTAGCTTTTCTACATAACTGAAATTAATCGCAGTTTTGTTGAATTTTTCAGCCATTTTCTTATAATTCAATCTATTAATCTAATAATTTTTATGGAATATAATTCAATATTTTTCGAATGTACGAGAGTATTATTTTTGCTGTCGGCGGGCCACCAGTATTCGACCGGCGGGCCGCGGTGTGTGCATCTATGATTTAAAGCCTAAAGAGTCGCTGCGACAAAAATTTAAGGAAATTAATATATTAACTTTGGCCTCTCAATAATTTTATGAAAATGTAATGTACGTACACAAAAATAAAAGTAGTTTTACAAAAATAAGTGATATTCATTCTGTAAATACTAGGAACAGACACAAGCTAGTAGTACCAGTTACTCGACTCCATCGAGTCATTAATTCATTCTTGGGGCGATGTATACGCTTTTACAACAAAAATCCAGAAAATATACAAAATTTGACCGGCTCAAAGGTCAAAAACTTTATTAAACTAAGTTTGTATAAAAAGGGTTATTATAATATTAAGGAATTTATAGATGATAATAACCCCTGGAAATGAGGTGATCGCTACCAAGCTATTTCTAATTTGTTGTGTTGTTAATTTGTGTAACATACATGATTGTAAGCTGTTATTTAAAAAAAAGTCCCGCTGGGTTTCTTGCTGGTTCTACCCAGGACAGAGGTTTTTTTTCGAACCAGTGGTAATTAAACAAAAGAGTGACTTTCAATAAGTATTATTTATAATCTATATTGAATAAAAAAGTTTCTGTTTCTGTATGTATCACTACTCAAACACTTGCACTATTAAAAACCTTTGGCTTTGGACTCTACGAGTACAATAAAATATTTAATAATATAAAATGGAAAAATGAAATACTTAAAGCTCTACATCAAAGAGGAACTCACATGACAGGTCCAAGGTGTGGCCGTGCCAGTGAGCTTGGCGAGTCTTTTGTATTTTGCGTGTTGTATTTTGCGTGTTAGTGAGAGGGCTGTGATAGGAGGGACCCCTCGGATCTGGCCGAAAACTGGTGGTTTCAACACTGATTTTCAAGATTTTGTATCCAACTGTTGCACATTTTTTTCATTTTGTGCAACGTACAAACAACAATAAATACAACAACAACAACATAAATATTATATTATAAAACCTAATGTATTATAACTATAATACCTAATTATAATAACGTAATTATTAAGTGGGGAAGCTTGCGAAGACACTTATTAAGTGGCGAAGCTTGCGAAGACACTTATTGATTTCACGATGTCTGTCCGTCTGTCCCACGATTATCTCGAGAACGGTTTCGAATTTTCAAATTCTGTTTTCAGCAATCGATTACTGTTCACCCAGGCATCTGAACCTCCTATTTTGAAACTGATTGCTCAACGGCAACCGTTAGAAACCGCTACAAAGCTGATTGCTTCGCCACTTTGCTATGCTGTTAGCTTGCTAGGTTTATTGATTTCACGATGTCTGTCCGTCTGTCCGCTGTCCGTCTGTCCCACGATTATCTCGAGAACGGTTTCGAATTTTCAAATTCTGTTTTCAGCAATCGATTACTGATCACCCAGGCATCTGAACCTCCTATTTTGAAACTGATTGCTCAACGGCAACCGTTAGAAACCGCTACAAAGCTGATTGCTTCGCCACTTTGCTATGCTATTAGCATGCTAGGTTTATTATAATACCTAATGTAGCATTTCAGACGTGAGATTTCATGGCCAAGCCGTGGTTAGTCAGTATTTAAACATTAATGAGGTAAATGATCGAGTTTTCGAAAACGGTTCTAATGAAATAATGAAATTTACGGTAAGGGGTTTACGGGGAGAAAAGATGGATTTAACTAGGTCTCATTTCTGGGAAAATTTATATATACCTGCTTCCTCAGAAACAGGTCTAACAATTTGGATGCAATTTTGCACTTTATAATGTTATACTTTACAAGTTTTTAAGATTTTTTTCTGACGCAGAGCAAAGCTTGTTCTCTCAGGTACTATAAAGTAAATTAAGATAGTATCGAATAATATATTAACACGCACAGAAGAATTATATATATTTCTTTGTTCTATTTAATTCTTCTGTGCGTGTTTGTCACTGAACTCCTCTTAAACGGCTGGACTGGCATGAATTTGTTTTTCGTGTTTGAGTGGATCCTTGGATGGTTTAGATGCACAATTGGACCCGGTAGGTGGCGCTGTTGTCAGGTTTAGAAATCACCCGTGCGAAGCCGGGGCGGATCGCTAGTATAATATGATATGACACACTAACCTGTTGATGGCTGTGTAGTAGAAGTAAGTCAATTTTTTTTTTTATAGAATTAGCACAGACCTTATTGACAGGCAGATTAGCGGAATGTCATCACCTTGCAACTCGCGCACTACTTTGAATTCCTTTGAATATTAATTTTAATTATAAATTGCTGACTTTTTATCAGCCTACTTTAAGAATAAGTTGACGTTCTCAATTCGACTGTATGTTCTTTTTATATTCTTAATATATAAAATTCTCGTGACGCGGTGTTTGTTACCAAACTCCTACGAAACGGCTGAACCGATTTGTATGAAATTTTGTGTGCATATCGGGTAGGTCTGATAATCGGCCAACATCTATTTTTCAAACCCCGAAATGATAAGGGTGACCCACCCCTAAATATATTTTTTTTTGACAATTTTTTTTTAATTTTATTAAGTGGCGAAGCTTGTGAAGTCACTTATTGATTTCACGATGTCTGTCCGTCTGTCCGTCTGTCCGTCTGTCCGTCCGTCTGTCCGTCTGTCCCACGATTATCTCGAGAACGGTTTCGAATTTTCAAATTCTGTTTTCAGCAATCGATTACTGATCACCCAGGCATCTGAACCTCATATTTTGAAACTGATTGCTCAACGGCAACCGTTAGAAACCGCTACAAAGCTGATTGCTTCGCCACTTTGCTATGCTGTTAGCTTGCTAGGTTTATTCTTTTTAGTTTCATACAATCGGATTTAACTTTTTATTACTGGTTAATAATTACATTATAATATAATATGTGATTCTGTGTAGTGTTGGCAAAAGACTATCCACTACCCCATGTAAGAACATATTATCAGGAGATGGACAGCAGCATTTTCCTAATAACGACTAAAAATAAAAAACTGCGGTTGCCAATTCGCTTGCCAAGCGTGGCAACAATGCAAATATCCCCCCTATGAGGCAATCTATGGGGGAGGCATATGTTCAGAAGTGGACTTAATAGGCTGCAACTGCAAATACCGTTAGTATTTGTGATTCAATATAAATTATTGCATTTAGGTATTTATGGATTACTAATTGTTTTAATTAAGTAGTAATCAATCATAAGATTCAGTAAATGTTCATAATATTTGATTAGTACAATCATTTTCTATATTATACTGTCTTATTCCACCTTGACTATGTTAAAGGTGGCTTAAAACCAGTTATGATTACTTGAGGTTGTTTATCGACCACTATCTATGTAGATCCAATCCGATATTGTAAAATAACACTTACTGCTCTGTGATAAGATGGTAAAGGGTAAGAAGCAATTTACTAGTATCAGGTTCTTACTTTTGTGATCGATCGAGTATAACCTTGATGGCGTCAATTGTCACCCTTGTCTGCGTCCGATGTTTCATATTACCTTCGCAATAAAGTGTTTTATCGTTAAAAAATACTAGTTTTATTTTTGTAATTCATGCATTCTTAAGTACCTTTGATTTTTTATTTTTGCCAACAAAAATTTTTTGTGTTGCTCAATCATGGTATAATCGTGGTATATCATATTTATTTACACAGGACTAGGTGATACCCGCGACTTCGTTCGCGTTGCTTGACATTCACAAAGTTTTCGGATGTGCGAAGGAAAAAACATCAAAAATATCGCAAGCAAAAAATACACTTTGCTTTGTAAACAATGTTATCCGTGATGTATATATATATTCAAATATATGTGTGTATATTTTATGTATATATTTGAATTGAATTTGATCATAACAATTTAATTGCCCTTAATTCACTCTCTGTTCTTACCCAAGGCTAGCTGGTATAGAATGCCATATAGCATTAATCTCGCCTTTTGTATAAATGTTTGGTGTAATAAAGAATAAAATAAATAAATAATCAAAAATAATCATGAGTGAAGCCTGTAGGTATAATACAAAATATATGTGAGGAAACCTCGAGGGATTCCAGATAAAACAAATTTGACCCCTATATTAAGACTTAGTTAATTACACATGTTTTAAGTTAATTGTGAATAACCGAACAACTTTCATTCAAACTCGTTTTTTAATGATCTTATTGATTTAAATACATTTGAAAAATTGGACAATTTATTATTTTACTCTACAATTTTTACCATTTTATATACATTTATATATTTCAGTAACTATATTGACATTTTGAAAGATCGCATAAAATTAGTAAAGTACTATTACATTTAGACATGTAATATTTTGTTTTATTCATTAATATGTTTTCTGTTTGTTTAAAACCTATTCTTGCTTTTACGGCGTATTAACTACTAGTTTCCTCATAATATCTTTACACTGAAAGTTTACTAACTTGGCATCGTAATCGGAATCGACATACAATTAACAATATCTGATTTATTGCTTACGCCGTGACTGCCTAACATTAGCTAAAAATATTATTTTGTAAGAATCATCTGTTTCACTTTAAAATATGTTCCCTTTGAATATTTTTTAAGTAAAAAAGTATATAGTATGTATGTAGTATTATGTACTTTAATATTTACTTACGTAACTTTAATTTAAACAATTAATCATCATACCTGCAACGGATGTGACATCGCGCTTCGTCGGCAGGTGACCTTTTGCTACTCCTCTACGTTGCATTTCAATTACATTACAATCTTTTACATTTTGTGAAAGATGAAAAACGTCTATTTTTAAATAATACTAGTGATCCGCCCCGGCTTTGCACGGGTAATTACTGAATTTCCACAACATTTACCGGGTTCAATTGTAAATAGTTTAGAATAGATCATTCAGGGACCCACTCAAACACATACAAAAAAATTCATCAAAATCGGTCGAGTCGCTTCCGAGTTCTCGCGAGACTTACGGCAGCATTTTTTTATAATATAGAGATATGAAAATGATATGTAAATGGAGATAAAACTACGTCAGTTAAAGATATATTTTTTTTAATATTATATTATCTGACTTAGTTTTAAGAACTTACTAACAAAATATGGACAGTCTGAAATAAATCAATTTTATATTTATTTTTATAACACATAATATATTTTTATTTTATATAATCTAACAGTTTTAGAGCCACGCGGCAGCTTTTGCTGTCGCACGGATGGGCCGGCTCGAACCGGGGTGGTACCACGACCTCACAGAAAACCAGCGTGAAGTAGAGGTTCACCTCTGCGTTTCGCTTGGTGAGTGCAGGTGGCCGGAGGCCCTTTTTACTGGAAATGAGGCATTCTATCTTAGTCCTCATGGGTGACAACGCATCTACATTTTGATTCGTAAACGAGGATAGATGTAGATGTCTATGGGCCGCAGCAACCACTTACCATCAGGTGGACTGTGTGCTCGTTTGTCACCCTTATCCTATAAAAAAAAAGAACCCAATCATTTTTAACAAATTCTACTTTAAGGAAACCGACTATTAATAATACAGCAACAAGTACAGATTTCCCCACTTTTAGGAAAATTTTGTCCCTGAAAAACTGACAGCACCTTTGTCAAATTTTTAACAATTTCCAACAAAGGTATATTATATAATATGAAAATTGTTGGCGATAAATATTTATCACCAATGAACGCAGGGAAGGTTTTCTTGTGATTTTATAAGTTTTGTTGTCTAGTTTTTTTTTTTACTTATTATAAACCAGTGCTTGACTACAATCCCACCTGGTGGTAAGTGGTGATGCAGCCCTAGAAAGTAAATCGCACTGTCTTAGAGTAACAAAAGCCTATTCACTCTTGCTTTGAAGACGCCCAGATTGTATTCGGACGGAAAGATAGACGCCGGCAAATTATTCCACTCCTTTGCTGTACGCATTACAAAAGACGAATTTTTTGCATGATTTCGTTGGAAAAATAACATGTGTCATTAAAGTTGACAGTGCCACCGATTGTCGAACCTTGATGTATTTGCGCGCTTATCTCGCGGATGGCAAACAAAATTGTAGGGCCTTGAATGCCTTACACATTTTCATTGCAACATTTGTCCGTATTATTTTTAAGTCCGTGTCCATGTAGAGACGGCGAAAATTAATAAAAAATTATGGTAGCCAAGCTGCCTGCCAAGCGTCGCGACTATGACAATACAATTATGACAAATATTTCGCCCATGCGACAATCTATAGAATGATGTTAACGATGATGATGATTCTACATCATGTCAGTGTCTCGCTACCCACAGTACTGAATGTCGTTGCTATTTTATTTTAACACTAGCTGTTTCCCGCGACTTCGCCCGCGTGTAATTTAGGGTTTTAATTATATTGCTCAGAACCCTATTTCTTTTTCTCAAATATGAGTAGCCTAAGTTACTCCATCGAACAACAGCTATCTGTCAATGAAAGTCCCGTCGAAATCGGTCCAGCCGTTTCGGAGATTAGCCGGAACAAACAGACAAACAGACAGACAGACAGACCGACAGACAGACAGACCGACAGACAGACAGACAGACCGACAGACAGACAGACCGACAGACCGACAGACAGACAGACAAAAATGTTAAAAATTGTGTTTTTGTTATAAGTATCGTAGATACATTCATATGCATCTAGTAAAAAGCTGTTATTTTCACATTACAAACAGACATTTCAATTTTATTTATTTGTATAGATTATACGGTCACCTACGACGTCGCTTGAATACCCCGACCGTAGTCGGGGTACGAGTAGTAAGTGATTATTACTAACAGTGCAATGTGTAAACAAACATTAGTAGCCAATTCAACTCTTGCCACACTATTGCTACTTTCTCTTTTCATTGCAACGGCACTTAGGAAAGAAAAGATTTGGACATCGCTTCCATTTAGATAACGGTAGCCTGAGGGCTACGCTCACCGCTTGCGAATGAGGAAAAAGTACTCCATTGTATCACTAAAAGTATTTATATTGGCCGCTTTATTTTTTTATCTTGACTTTAGTATAATAGTAGGTAAGACTCCATTGCAATTTATTAGAACCGTTCGTTCAGGTTTGATAAAAATTATATCACTATAGAATTTCCTTGGTTAAAAACTGCGCTCGGTTTCTTCATGAATGAAGATATATTGGCGAAGTGCGCTTGATTGTCGCTTTGGGGTTTTCTAAAATATGACAATTGGAAATATGTTGAAGTGTTATTAAATTGTTTGGTGTAAAAAACATATTTGGGTTGTTTTAAAAAGTAATATGAAATATATTTACAAAAAATCATACATTTAACATATCAATATGTTAAAATAGTACTTATTATGATGATTCTTTTTGAGTCTTGATGAGAGTTTGCTTGTGTAAGCGGTCTAAAGAAAACCTTTTAAAATATCTGCTAATAGAACTTAACGTCATCAGTTTTGGAAATAACAAAAAAATGTCCCTCATTTTGATACGGGATTCGAGACTGTCCATAAGTAAATAAATAAAATTTTATCAAAAAGTATAAATAATGAACATTAAAACCTAAAAAATATATGTTCCACATAATAGCTCCTGAAATGCTAAAACATAGTGTACGGAAGCATCGACTTCAGAAGTGTTATGTGAAAATAATTTTTTATTTTTATTTTGAAGTAGATGCGTACTTTTTATTAAAATTTTATTTATTTTACACTTGTTTTGGTCTAAAGAGCGCAAGGTATCAAGGTACTTAAATGTCGTTAAAATTATGATGGAATGAGGATGGAATTCCTCCTGCAAATTTATTTGGGACCACCCTTAAAAATAACCTATTTAGAAAGGAAGAAAGTTTCGGTTCAAATGTTTCAGAAAAATTCGTCAACATACATAAAAACATACGCTTCGAATATATAATCTCGAATATATTACCGTTAAATAGTGACAGCTTTTAACTATTGGTTGTTATTCATTAATAAACGTATTTTTGTAAAATGCGGAAAACACTTAATCCCGAAGAATACAATGTATCTAAGTACAATACTCTGTAACATTTGACCTTAATGTGTTAAACTTGTTCTTGGAATTTAGTATAGTAAAATTAAAAAAAAAAACACTTCTCAATGTTAAGTCTACTTCTATTTTAATCTCAACCAAATGTAATGGAAATCTACTGAATATTGCTGTCTGTGCTATTGTACTGGCACGGCGGCGACGCTAAGTTTGCGTAACTCGTCCGATTAGGCCGGTATTGGGAGACGATCTGGAAACTTCACAATGTCAAAATTTGCGTAACATAATATGGTCTAGACTTAGGCCGATACCTATTCAGAGACAATTTCTAGTTTGGAACTCGAAACTGTGTGTGTAAATAGTTTGGCCTAGACTCAAATTTTGACATTGTGGAGCTTAAACTCAAGATTGTCTCTGAATATAATATGGTATTAAACTAAACCTTTGACATTGTGGAGTTTGAGCTCGAGATTGTGTCTGAATCCGAACGACCGATCTTAGAGCAAAACAAAATGTTAAATTATGGAAAGACATAATCGTTATATATATGGCAGAACAGAAATTAATTAGGTACTTGTTCACGTCGTGGAACATCTTTCATTTTTTTATAACTGTGTATAACTTCGTGAATAACCAAAGTAATTTACATAATATGCTTTCGCTTTGCTTTTATTTGTACTTTTATAATTTTTATGGCTTGCATTTCATCTAGCACTCATGATCACTACATACAATGGCCTCATAAAATGATGTTTATATTCTACTTTTTCTTAAAGTTCACTGCTAGGCATGGGCCTCTCCAGTTATAGGCAAGTAATCTATGGTTATAGGATTAGACGACCGCAGCGTCAGACGTCTTGACTTGACTCTTGACGCGATGCTTATACTATGGACGTAGCTAAAGGCTGATGTAGTAATCATGTTGATGATTAATATTATTACATTATTGATTAAAATGAAATATCTAAGATAAACGGATAATAAAAATATAATATCTATCTTTCTAGCAAAATATCGATTAAAGGTTTACATAACATTTTGTATTACAAAGGAATAATAAAATACGGAATGTTTAAATATTGAAATTATATTGAAGGCACTGATTTTATTAATATTTGTTTTCTATGTTAAATATAACTTTAGAGTATACATAAGAATAGTTTTCTTGTAAATACTCTAAGAATATAAAACACAGCTAAAATGGTTCGTACGTATTTATATGTAATGCTTACTAAAGTGACTTCAACTTCTCTTTGTAATCATCATCATTACAGCCCTCCACAAGTCTATTGCTGCACATAGGTTGCCTTAAGCTTTCTTTTACGGCCAGCAAGCAAGCAGCAAGTACCACGTGTCAGATCCATGTATCGTTATATGCGTTTTATTACAATATTTTTCCAGCTATCACATATGCGCCTCGCGAGGTACATAATCGCAAGTCTGGACAAAGTATATAAGGTCATATCCTTTTCACAAACATAAATAAGTCTGATTTATCTAATTCACCTGTCATACTTTTTACCTTTTATTTGGGAAACAACTAATAACTCAACAGAATTTGTCGGCTTTCTAAGCATCTCCTCAACTTTCGGTTGATCAGGCCGGCTGTGATCGGAATTGTTAGTGGTCAACAAATTCGTATGATTATCGTTGTCACTTTCCAATTTTTGTTTTCTAGTCATGACACTAATTACACGTTCATTCATTTCTTTTAACTCTTCAGATGTATCGGTCACCCTAGATAATGCATCTGCAGCTACATTATCTTTCCCTTTTATGTAATCAAGCACGAAGTCATACCCTTCTAAGATCAAACGAAATTTTTTCAGCCTACTCGAGGGGTTGTTCATGTTAACTTTACTTCTTCCTCACGAACGTTCAATATCTGAACAGGCATTACTCCATTCACCGGTCTCGCATTACTTCCAGCCAAAAAATACCCTCGCATAATTTGGTTGGTAGAATTATTATACAATCCTCTTTCAAATGTGTAGATACAAAATACGTTTCACATCTTGGTGCTAATTTTATGGACCTTACTACAAGTTGCATTCGGTTGTAATGTACAACAAGTTCCAATGTCTTTATTTAATAACTTTAGATGTTTAATTCTAAATTTAATTTGTATTTATATTTTCTTGAAAAGTCTATGCCTAAAATTCCACCACTAGTGCAACATAAATCCTTAGAAAACACGAAACCTGTGTATAAAATCTTGATTCATAAAAGTCAATCTCAAATAAGCATAACTCACCGAACAAAATTTTATTTTTACTTGCCCTATTTGGAATTGAATGGTTTTGTTATTGCAACTTCTCATACTTCACCGCGCTAAGTGATGCTTCCGTATGAATTACATAAGATGTCGTTAAGCGATAATAATTAAATTGAATTATAATGATTAGAATGACATATTTCAACCTGATTATTATTGTTGTTCACGAAAAAAATGACTAGATTCAGTTTTTTTTTATAAAATAAGGGTGACAAACGAGCACACAATCCACCTGATGGTAAGTCGTTGCTGTGGTCCATAGACATCTACATCTATCTTCGTTTGCTAATTAAAATGCAGATGCGTTGTCAGCCGTAAGGACTAAGATAGAATGTCTCTTTTCCAGTAAAATGCTATTTATACTGATAATGACATCATTTGGAGTATTTGAAATTGCCTCATCTTTGGCGCCCCGGATAGTGTCTTTTAACTAATTATAATTACGAGCTGAAATATTGGTACTGAGATTACCATTTCGCTAACCAGTGGCAAACTGTTTAATGGACACCTTTTCATTTAACGGGATATACAAAAATATGAAATATGAAAAGCCCGTCGGCTTGCGAAATAGTCAACTCTACAAATAAATGTTCAATTTCTTTACTATAGTCCTTTATGTTTCTCTGGTTTTGCACACACCTTAATAACTTTTGTTGTAAGGATGTAAAATTGTTTTTAGTTAAAAAACGTTTTTTCATATCATCAAGCTGCTCTAATATATCTATGTACTTTTGCCATAATATGAGTTTTGTGCCCTTCGAAAACCTGGTTTTTAGTATAAAATTCACAACTATTGGCTTTGATTTTTCATCTAATAAAGAATTCTATAGAAGATATTAGTTGCTTTGTTAACTTATTTATCAAAATGACTTATTCTGACTGACAGCTTCCTCTGATTTCATGGTTCCAACCGCTCCCACTTGACGTCGATGTGGTCATATTTTCTACCGTCTTCAAACAGGAGGAGGTACTCAAATCAACTGTATGTTTTTTATGTATGTTACCTCATAACTTCTTTCTGGGTGAACCAATTTCGATGATTCTTTTTTTTTTAAAGCTGGTGCTTCACATGTGGCTGCATATAAATTTGATCAAGGTATAACCAATAGTTTTTAAGTTATTCTTAATAATTTATATTGACAAAACATAAAAATTTTAATTTTAAATTATAATTAAGTATTTTCTTATCTTTAACAATATAATATTAATAAGTAATAAGATTGTACCAACTGACGTGATATTTCGGCTACTCCAATGAAGATGAGCT
This sequence comes from Parnassius glacialis, assembly GCA_033319125.1. NCBI lineage: Eukaryota > Metazoa > Arthropoda > Insecta > Lepidoptera > Papilionidae > Parnassius > Parnassius glacialis. The sequence continues at coordinate 22,023,931 of JAVANC010000002.1, forward strand.
ATCTGCTCCGCTAGCATTTTGAGCTATAACTACTTGTTCCTCCTTAGATTTCTGCTGTCCCATTTTGATTTTTGACAATTTTTATTTTTGGATGAACAGATATTTTGCCCTATGCGGTTAACGTCGAGTAATATTATGATGGAATATTACTGGATACTTATTGTTTTAGATTTAGAGGCACAAGTCCACACTGTTTACAATTACACTTTCTAATCTGGCCATCGGAATCTAGCGCGAACCCGATCGCTTACTGACGAGTCGCCATCTGATGTCAATGGTACCATACTCCAATGTAATCTGCTACTAAATACAATAATATTCATACTTAAATACTAATTCGGTTACATGTTGTATATATTTATCTATTACTATATAATACTGTTCCCATCTCTGGGCTGGGGCTCCCCAGTGCCAGCTCCTTCCACTTGACCGCATTCAGCGTAGAGCGGCTCGAATCGTCGACAACCGAGTCCTTTCCGATCGGCTGAATGCATTGGCGCTGCGAAGAGTTGTTGCATCCCTTTGCATTTTCTTTCACATTTACTACGGGGAGTGCTCTGAGCAATTGTTCGGATTAATCCAAGTCGTCAAATTTGCGCCAAAAAAAATGAACGCACATCGCGGCAGAACTCTTGACACCATCCACACCATTTGGATGATTGGCGGTCCACCACTGTGCGATTTAGAACATGTTGTCTTCCTCGCACAACTTCCTTGTGGAATCGATTACCACCAGCGATTTTTCCGGACCGATACGACTTAGGGACCTTCAAGAAGAGCCTACTCCTTTTTAAAAAGCCGACAACGCATCTGCAATTTCCCTGGTTCCCCTGGTGTTGCAGTTGTTCATGGGCGGCGGTAGTCACTTACCATCAGGTGAGCCGCATGCTCGTTTGCCCTCCCTCCTATAAAAATGTACTACTGAACTACAACATAATACATTACACTGGAACATGCCACTTAAAGCCTCATGGGTTAAAGTGTGTTATGTGGCCAACTTACTCGCGATGCTATTGTACTCGTATACATAAATAAACCTAGCAAGCTAACAGCATAGCAAAGTGGCGAAGCAATCAGCTTTGTAGCGGTTTCTAACGGTTGCCGTTGAGCAATCAGTTTCAAAATAGGAGGTTCTGATGCCTGGGTGATCAGTAATCGATTGCTGAAAACAGAATTTGAAAATTCGAAACCGTTTTCGAGATAATCGTGGGACAGACGGACAGACATCGTGAAATCAATAAGTATCTTCGCAAGCTTCGCCACTTAATAAGTGTCTTTGCAAGCTTCGCCACTTAATAATGTTGTTTGATTACAGTTTTATATTTTTCAAATGACACATGTGGTAATTACTTACATGTAAGATTTCCTTTGGTCGTTGGAAATAACAAGTTTGTGATAAACGGTAATACGTAATACATTATCCCTTTTCCGCATACCATATGTATTTTTGTTCTTAGGTAATAAATAAACAGGAAATTTTTGTAAACTACATATATATTCCATTACATATATTACATATATTCCAGCTTGCCGAACAAGCCGGTTTCCGAAAAGGCTTCAGCACCATAGACCACATACATATCCTTCGGCAAATTGTACAGTAGTTCGAGGAGTACAATTTGCCACTATGTCTGGCGTATGTGGACTATGAGAAAGCCTTTGATTCCGTCGAAATTTGGGCGGTGCTGCAGTCCCTTCTGCGGTGCTGCAGTCCCTTCAGCGGTGCTGCAGTCCCTTCATCGGTGTCAAGTTGACTGTCGGTATATCGAAGTGTTGAAGTGCTTGTACAGTAGGGCTACGATGGCTATCCGAGTACAGAACCAGAGTATGAAACCTATCCAATTGCAGAGAGGTGTAAGACAGGGTGACGTCATATCCCCGAAACTCTTCACCGCTGCATTGGAAGACGTTTTCAAGCTTCTGGACTGGAAAAGATACGGTATCAACATCAATGGCGAGTACATCACTCACCTTCGATTTGCCGACGATATAGTCCTTATGGCAGAATCGCTGGAGGACCTAAGTACTATGCTCAATGACCTTAATAGTGTTTCCCAACGATAGGTCTTAAGATGAACATGGACAAAACAAAGATCATGTTTAATGTCCATGTCACACCTATGCCGGTAGTTATTGGGAACACTAAGCTCGAAGTTGTTGACGAGTATGTTTACCTGGGACAAATAGTCCGACTAGGTAAGTCCAACTTCGACCGAGAGGTCAATCGACGGATTCAACTCGGTTGGGCAGCGTTCGGGAAATTACGGCACATCTCGTCAGGTATACCTCAAAACTTGAAAACGAGACTGTACACCCAGTGCGCGTTGTCAGTGATGACATACTGAACTGAGATGTGGTCCTTCAATGATGATGACATAAATGCTTACTGTCATCATCAACATTACAGCCCTTCATAAGTCCACTGCTGACCATAGGCCTCCCCCAAGGAATGCCACAAAGCACGGTCCTGAGCCACCTGCATCCATCGACTTCCTGCATGTATTACCAGGTCGTCACTCCATCGAGTGGGGGGGGGGGGGGGGGGAGACGCCGTACGCTTCGTCCGCCGGTACGAGGCCGCCACTCGAGAACCTTTTTTCCCCATCGGTTGTCGGTTCTTTGAGCTATATAGCCGGCCCATTGCCACTTCAGCTACTAATCCGTTGGGCCATGTCGGTCACTCTGGTTCTACTGCGGATATTCTTATTTTTAAGTTTATCACGCAGAGAAACTCCGAGCATAGCCTTCTCCATAGCTCGCTTAGTGACCTTGAGCTTCCTCATCCGGCCAGCAGTGGAGGACCACGTCTCAGTTCCATAGGTCATCACTGGCAACACGCACTGTATGTACAGTTCGGAGATATTACTTCACCCTGTTTTACACCTCTCTGCAGTTGGATAGGTTTCGTACTCTGCTTCTGAACTCGGATAGCCATCGTGCAAACACTTCAGCACTTCGATATACTCAGAGATGTAACTTATCTAAGATACAAGTATCTGAAATACAGATACAAGATACAAATACGTATTTTCATCTTGTAACTATAAATCTTTTTTAAAAATCATTTCGTATCTTGTATTTAAATACCTTTTGTTTGGTATCTTAGTATTTTGTAGATACAATGTTCGCTAAAAAACTTTTAGTAATAGATAACTGATTCTATTGTGACATCTTAGGTGACATTAATTTTAAATGTCAATGTTGTCGTAGATAAAAATGAACGCGCCATTGAATCCTTAGTCTGGGGCCAAATTGATAGAAGGCATGGCTATTCTTTCTTTCTACAAAATGTCATCGGCTATGCCACTTTACTCGTGTAATTTTTAATTATTCCACATAATAGTCTGCGTTTGAGGGAGACACGTAAAAGTTTGGTCAGTCGGTCAGAGCGAGAGAAAAATCGGAGGATTTAGACAATATTGAAGGTGATTTAAAAAAAAGTCAAAAGATAAGTCTTATTACATGTTTTTAGAGGATACTGATTCCTCTGTTGCAAGTGCCGAAAACACTGCATCTGCTGGCAGCATCGCTGACTTAGAAACATTGCAATACTTAAATAATAAAAATACCAACTTACAGAGCTATATTATCCTACAATAAAAAAAATTAAATACAGCACCTGTTTGCCAAGTTCTGCCCCTGTGGAGCGACTTCTCATTTGGCCTTTTCTCATGATCATGAGGCCTCATAGAATTTATTTTTATTTTTATAGGATAGGGTGACAAGCGAGCACACAGTCCACCTGATGGTAAGTGGTTGCTGTGACCCATATACATCTACATCTATCCTCAGTAAAGAATCAAAATGCTGATGCGTTGTCACCCGTGAGGACTACGATGGAATGCCTCTTGTCCAGTAAAAAGGGTCTCCGGTTCTCTACACTCACCATACGAAACACAGCAGTGTTAATCTGCTATTTTACGCTGGTATTGTGTGAGAGCGTGGTCCTTCCCCGGTCGAGCCGACCCATTCGTGCTACAACTATACTACTAATATAGATGCAGCGTGGCTCTACCACGACTAATAAAAAAAATGAGTGATAAACTGTTTGAAGCAGGGCTCGGAAACCGGTTTAAATTCTGAACCGGTTTCGGTCATTGACCCCAAAACCGGTTTTGGGCGGAATACCGGTTTTCACAAATTTAGGTTTAGGTAGTAAGTATTAACCGTTTAAAACCAAGTTTTGTAATGTCCCCCCTCTCTCTTACCTCGCTTGCACCCAACTTTGTACGGCTGCCCTCTGTCTAATTCACGAGGTTTTTAGACACACGTATGATATATTCATTGCATCAACGCGACTGCCTTGTAATGTACTCCCTCATATTTTTTCAGCTTACAGCAACGATCGTATTATAAATAACAGAAGATGTAAGTTCTGTTTCAATTAATTATGCGGTATCTTCACTTATAATTAAGTTTCGATATCAAGTTTAATTTGACCTTATATATTTAAAATGACTTTAATTATATGTAACATTTTCTATTAAAATTACGCCTTGTATCTTTAATTCAATGTCCTTAGTTTTAGTAATATATCGCAATAAATGATGAACTTTCTTAACAGAACAACATATTTTTAAATGTTTATGAAATTATATGTAATAGTATTTGTCCTTTTTAGGACTAAAGTGAGGCAGATTACCAGATTTTTTTAAATTCAGAAGCTTTTGATTCGGACCGACCTCTATCTCCGTCTTAGCAAAATAAATAATGACCACTTCTGAGGTGTAAAGTTTAACTAGAAGTCATGTCTAAAGTATAAATTACACTGCTATCTACGATCTTTATTGAATTACAAAAGAGAATTATTAAATGTGCAGCCAAGTTTTCTCACCCCTCAAGATCAAAGTAATCAAATTTTTTACAAACTTTCATACTTTACGAATATGGAACTATTCAAACAAATAAATTGTTTGTTCGTAACGTCAAAATAACAGATTTTACTAACTACATATTATGAAAGTATATAATATAAAAAATATTAAAATTTTGTCTGTCTGTATGTCTGTTTGTTCAGGCTAATCTCCGAAATGGCTGGATCGATTTTGACGGGCCTTTCACTGGTCCGATTGCCGACTGCCTCGTTGGTCAAGTGGTCACTAGCGCGACTGTGGATCATGATTTGGTCCTGGGTTTGAATCCCGGGTCGTACCAAGTAACGTTATTGGATTAATTTGGGTATTATGAGTGTTTTAGAAACCACCTTGATAGTAGTATTACAGCCCTCAATCAAGCACTTAGATTTTTGGGTCTCTTATAGAAAAGGGGGCAAACGAGCATGCGGGTCACCTGATGCTAAGTGACTACTGCCGCCCATGGACAATCGCAAGACCAGGGGAATTGCAGGTGCGTTGCCGGCCTTTTAGAAAGGAGTAAGCTCTTTTCTTGAAGGTCCGTAAATCGTATCGGTCCTGGAAAATTGTCGGTGGTAAACAATTCCACAGAGAAGTTGTACGAGAAAGAAAACTCCTAGTAAAACGCATAGCGGTGGCCCGTCAAGCATCCAGATGGTGAGGATGGGGAATTTTGACGCGATGTGGGTTCATGAAATATGGCGGCTGAGATAAACTCGAACCTCAGAGCACTCCCCCAGGTAGATGCGATAGAAAATGCAAAGGGATGCAACATCCCAACGTAGTGCCAGTCAATCGAGCCGATCAGAAAGAACTCGGACGTCTCGAACCGCTCTGCGCTGGATCCGGTAAAGTGGAAAGAGCAGACACTGGGGTGCCCCAGCCCAGAGATGAGAGGCCAAATTTGCGAGTTGCAAGCGATGTGCCGACATGAAATACTGCCCCGCTCTGCTGAACACGCCAAGCTTTTAGAGGCCAATTTGGCCTTCCCTTCCAAGTGACCACAAAACTGCACACTATTCGATATGTCGACGCCGAGGATTCTGATGCTAGCTGAGGCAGCAAGAGGAGTGCCTTGAAACTGAGAAGATACGACAAAGGGGTTCTTTTTAGCGGTATACGTGCAAACTTGCGTCTTCTGGGGATTGAACTGGATTAGATCTAGGCGCCCTCAATCCGAGGCTTTGTTCAGCAAATAACCGACTTCAGACACAAGTTTGTTCTGGTACTCGAACACGTTTGCCCGAGAAATATTGGCAATATTGGTTGTTACCAGTTTGCAACATATCATTGACATGCAGTAGAAACAGCGTTGGTCATATCACGCAGCCTTGTGGAACACCAGCGTTAATAGACTTGTAATCAGAGCATGCACCGTCTACTGCGACCTTGATGCTCCGATTAGCAAGGAAACTCGTGATCCAATTGCACAATTTCTCGGGAAGCCTATAGGAAGGGAGCTTCGAAAGAAGCGCTTTGTGCCAGACCCGATCGAAGGCCTGCGCTATGGCCAAACTAATAGCCAATTCCTACCCCTTGGACTCTACCGCCTCCGCCCATCTATGAGTTAGATAGACTAGAAGATCACCAGCTGATCAACCCCGACGAAAATTGTTTATAATGAATTCCATTATTTTGGAGAACAAGGAGATGATGGCGATAGGCCTGTAGTTTGTCGGGTCTGAGCGGTCGCAATCTTTAGGGATCGGGTGAACCAAAGCTGTTTTCCATGAATTTGAGACAACGCCTTAAGGAGTAGAAGTACCGGAAAAGACGCGTTAAAACCGGTGCCAACTTCGGAGCTCACGTCTTCAGCACAATGGGAGGGACTCCATCAGGCCCACTAGACTTGTTGACGACCAGGGAGAGGAGCGCTTTGCGAACCGAGCGCTGTGTAAACCACACATCTGGAATGGAGCGCACAAACCGCGGAATGGTCGGCAGTATGTTCCCCTGTCATGGAGAGTCGAGTTGGACGCAAAAAGAGAGATTAACAGATGGGCTTTCTCCTTTGCGGCATGGATCAGTGAGTCGTCCTCTCTTTGCAGAGATGGCTGACAGAAGTCTCGGGATGTAAAGATGTCGTTAGCCCAGGCCTAGTAGCACCCCTGCTTATAGTGTGGTGCCATTTTACATGAGCGACCAAACAATTTGCCTCCGATGGGCACCACAGAAGATGGAATAAAAAGTTCCATATCCTGAAGTACCACATTAGCGACAGAATCAGCAACATTGGTGGGATTTTCCGGCAAGAAGCAAACCCGCCTTCAAGGGTAGAATGCAAAAAAAGGCCGCATCCTTTCCCAATGGGCCAACCTATAAGTATCAAATACAACGGCAGACTGCAGAATGCAACCGCGACGATAGTGTGAGTGACACCACCCTCCGGACAAGACAATGGTCCTGGAGCCATGAGGGGTATCAACAGAAATCCGATATCTGTCCGGATGATAGGTCAGCAGAAGTTCTAACAGGGAAGGTGCATGATCCTCCATATCTGGAATCCGCGTAAGCAAAGTAACCAGCTGTGTAAGACCATATGCCAAAGCAAAGTCATAAACAAATCTCCCCACATGATCAGTTAAATGTGAGCAGGGCAGCTTGAGCACCCATGCTCAGGAACACTAGGGTAGTTTGGGCGTGGGTGCTCAACGAAGGATCCCTATATTGATTCCGCTGCCATATTTTAGGGGGGGGGGGGGGGATTGGGTCTTCGACCACCTACACTTACCAAGAGAAACTCAGAAGTTCTACTTCACGCTGGTATTCTGCGAGGTCGTGATACTACCCTGGTTCGAGCTGGCCCATCCATGTGACAGCAAAAGCTGCCGCGTGGCTCTACCACTGTTAAAACGTAAACATGAAATAAATTCTATTTACTTTTTTCTGCCCATCATAAATAACCAATCGATACACAATAATAAATTATTTTCTTCGTTATGAGACAAGTCCAGTCTTAAAAAATAAATCAAACACAATAATTGCCTTTCTTTCTTTATAACTTCTCGAATACTTTCACGTTTATCGTAAACTCCAAACTCCCACTAGACACCCAGATCGTGACTGAAAAAACGTATCGCTTAAAGGCAGATAATTGATGATAAGTATGCCCGCATGCGGCGATGCCGCATAAGCACCTCACAACGTGAATCTATCTGTCCTATTCAGAGATTGAATACCGGTACCAATTTCGCTTCTGGTTCTATATTGAGGTTCTTATAAAGGTTCCTCTTTTCGGTACGGTTCCTGTTCCGGTATCGGTTTCGGTTTGGGTTCTGATGTACCGGTTCTAAATACCGGTTCCGAGAACCTATAATCAAATTTCTCCAAATCCGTAGATTGGTATAAAAAATTCCGTACAATTCCGTAGATGCTATTTCAAAATATCCGTTCCGTTGAGGATTGACAATATTTGTTTTTGAACTTAGTTGATAAATTCATTCTGTCATGGAAAATTCTTGTTGTAAGTTTAATTCTAGTATAACATCGAATCAAGCTGCACATGTAAGAAAAAAGTACCATAAAAAATTTATTAAAATTAATTGTTTTCCTTTAATTAAATAATTATTGGTTAAAAACAAATAAAATAACTATACACACTTTAATATTTGTGGATATTTATACTAAAAAAATATGTTACAAACTTGATTATAACGACTTATTAACATGGTTTTTTTTAGTTTATTTGATATATTACGGTGTTTCAGACTCGGGTGATTTATGTAACAATGAAAAACTATACAACTAAGAACTTTGAGAAATTCGAAAAAAAGATCGAAGAAAAGCCAAGAATAATTCCGCAGAATTTTTTTAATAATTGTAAAAACAAATGGGATAGGATGGATTAGAAAAATTTTACACATAAGTGACAATTCAATTATCTATAAAAAAGGTTATAAGCGCTTATATTATTTCCAAGAAGTGTTCTATATTCGAAACAAACATAATTTAATTAAAAATATCTAAGCTATTAACATTTGAAATCGATTAACCTCACAAAAATTTGATATTTATGAGTAAAAATGGTTTTATTTTAATACAGATAGCAGAGAATTAATTATTAATTATAATTTAATACAGACAACATTAGAAGAAGAGAGAGAGATAATGACATTGTCGGCAAGTTCAAACTCATGATAAAAAAAATCTTGTTAAGTTTATAAAAATTCCGTAGATTGCAACGTCGAATTCCGTAGTTCCGTAGATGATGACAGATTTCCGTATATCCATAAAAAATCTGTAGAGTTGGCAACACTGCGTTGATATGCAACAGAAGATCCACCAATACAAATGTGATATTTTACAAACTCCCCTCTCCTCACACTCCGTCGCGCGCCGCATCCCGCCATCCACCCGACCGCAACTCAAACAAGTTTGGACTTGCTTTCGTTTTGCTTAGGAACCGGTAAAATAATGGTTCTAATTTAGGTTCTGGTTCGTGTTCCGGTATAGGTACCGAAATCCCTAAATACCGGTTCTATACCGGTATTTTAGAGCCGTTTTCAATCCCTGGTCCTATTCATAACTGCCTTTACGTTTTACGGAATTAACCGGTTAATTTGGGATTCAAAACCATTAACTAATCGGTAACCTTTATCGTTTAGGTTTAATAAAAGCCGGTTAATTTTTTAACCGGTAACTGAAAGAGCGATAAATTTACCGGTAATTAATCGAAATTAACCGCTCTTTTTAAACCGGTTCCGAGCCCTGGTTTGAAGTACTGGTTTTACTTAAGTCCATTTAAAACCTTAAAAATGTATAATATTCTGTTGTGTCATGTTTGCGCGATCAACGCGATTTACATGTAAAAAATTAAACTCTATTAAAAAAAATGTTGTTTTTTACAAAAGTATTTTATCTATAAAAAGTATTCAAAAGATACGTATTTTATATCTCGTATTTCAGATACCATTCCAGAAAGTTATTTGCATCTGGTATCTGAAATACTTAATTTAAAAGTATTTTGCATTTTGTAATCCAGATATATTTAATGTATCTTGTACATTAATGGATATACTGACAGTCAACTTGGCGCTGCTGCAGGGACTGCAGCATCGCCCAAATTTCGACGGAATCAATAACTTTCTCATAGTCCACATACGCCAGACATAGTGGCAAAGCGTACTCCTCGGACTTCTGTAAGATTTGCCGAAGGGTATGTGTGTGGCCTATGGTGCTAAAGCCTTTTCGGAAACCGGCGTGTTCGGGAGGCTGGAAGTCGTCGAGTCTGGATGTGAGACGATTCGTAATGACTCTCGAAAACGGCACATAAGACACGGCTCAGAAGGAAAATCGGTCTGTAGTTCTTCAAGCGAGCGTTGTCGCCTTTCTTGAAGAACAAGACCTCCACACTTCTACTCCACGCCTCCGATGTAGTGCCATCATGGAGGACGGAGTTAAAGAGGTTCTGAAGGACTTCAAGTACCGGTTTTCCATCCGCTTTCAGATGCTCCGATGTAATTCCATCCTCGCCTGGGGTCTTTTCGTTTTTAAGGTGCTAGAGAGCCATTCTAATCTTGCTCAGACTGACGTCCGGAATATCATCGGAATAGTGTCAGATAAGACTTGCTCTTGGATCGTTACTCACACTTGCGTGTGGCTCCAACAATGATGTGTACAGCTGCCCATAGAACCTCTCAATCTCACTCAAAATCTTAGGTGTCCCGAAAAGGACGCTGCCACACTCGGTCTTCAGCTTCGACAGTTGACTCTTGGCAAATCACTAGCAAAGACTTTGGAGCCCCGGTTCCGCTCGATTGATTCTTTAATACGAGCTTTAATACTAAGTTGCGGAAGTCCCGCCGTATACATTTGGAGATCTGTCTGTTCAGTTGTCTGTATGCTGTCAAATCTACTGAAGACTGCAGCTTCATTTCCCGTCTAACAGATATGAGATTAAGAGGTAATCAGACAGTTTTTGTGTTCTGTGGCGGGTCTTGCAAAACTTAGCTCCGACGGCATGGACAGTTTCCACAAGCTTGTCATTCATATCGTCCACTGCATTGCAATCTTCTAGGCACTAAAAACGGTTCTGTAGCTCGAGCTGAAAGGTTTCGGGACTTTGGATTAGAGTACGAGGGGGACGGAGCGTTGACTTCATTAGACGTAACCTCTCCAACATAACGTTTAGGTTCAGTGTGCCTCTCACCATTCGGTGATCGCTGCTGATTTTCACCCTCGCGATCACTGAGACATCACTGAACAGTTGTCGTCAAGTCGTCATAATGAAGTCAATCTCATTTTTTGTCGAACCGTCGGCGCTCGACCAGGTTCACTTCCTGTGGGACCGCTTCTGGAAGAAAGAGTTCATCATAAAGAGTTCCTCTTTCTCCATGAAGTCGGCCAGCTACTGGCCCCTTGGGTTCCGTTGCCCTAGTCCAAATTTCCCTACCTTCAGCTCACCGTTCTCTCTTGTGCCTAGTTTTGCGTTGAAGTCTCCCATTAACACCGTATAGTGTGTTTTGGAGGAATGCATTGCTCTAATATATCCTCATACATTTCCTCCACCTCCTGATCGGGATATGCCGAGGTTGGTGCGTAAACATGTATGACCTTCAGCGAATACCGTTTGGTGATTCTGAGTATAAGGTACCCAACATTCGTCGACACACTCCCGATCATTACAACGTTGTTAACTAGAGACTTGTGGACGATAATTCCGACACCTCCTTGGGACAGATGGTCGCCTTCCCGGCCATAGAACAAGTTGCCGGATACGAGGATTACCATGGCCTCCAACTCTCTTCGGACCTCAGATAATCCAGCTCCAGGGTCTTCTTGTCAGTCCTCAGGGTGCGTGCGTTATATGTTGCCAGGTCGAGTCGTCTTAGGCTCTTAAGTGGCAACAGAACCATGGTCGCCACCGTAGCCGGGCATAGCGGGGCTGCCGGGCACTGGGGCGCCGTCTCTTCGTAACTTTAATAATGGGGAGTATATTGCCATAGTTGCCACGCTTGGCGAGCGGGTTGGCAATTGCAGTTTTTTATTGTTGATTTGCTGTTATCAGAAAGATGTTGCTGCCCATCTTCTGCCTCAGTTTCCCTCTGTCGCCTCTTACGACACCCACGGGAAGATATGGGGTAGTGGGTATTCTTACCCGCCACTACACGGGAATGCTTAGGGTGACTTCTTTTAATTAAATTATTAATGTTTAGATGTGTTCTTATTGATAACAAACGCATCTTTCTAACAAAGTATCAAGCATAAATTGTACAATCGAAGGAGGATTTATCATAAATGCGAGGACAGTCACAATTTATAATCCATAAAATAATAAATGGTATTCATCTGTCTGTAAGCGAAACTAACACCGTCTCGTTTAATCGCGATATAACCATCTGGTTACGTAGGCGTAAAAATACTCAAACTGGCGAGAGCAGCTTAAAAAGTGCAAGAGGTTAAGAGTACCAGACACTGCGATTTTCAATCTGCCTGCTTGATGCATGGCAATTAAGGCAAATCCTCCGGACGACCGTGGAGGGTTGTGTTGGGCCTTGTACGAGCTGATGAACAAAATTAAGAAAAAAAGATTATTAAAATAAAAAAGACCATTTAATAAAAAAGCGTTTGCAAAGCTGTAACCGCGGATCATTAATGTCTAACACCAAAGAAATATATATTTTCGATTAGCTGGTAAGTAAGATTTTGATCTTTAAAATTTTCACAACGGATATAGAACGTTGATTTAAATAGTTCTGATGATAATTTGAAATTCAATAGCGACTATCATGCAAAAACGCATCGCAGTGGAAAATAAACCTAGCAAGCTAACAGCATAGCAAAGTGGCGAAGCAATCAGCTTTGTAGCGGTTTCTAACGGAAAAAAAAAATCAAAATAGGAGGTTCAGATGCCTGGGTGATCAGTAATCGATTGCTGAAAACAGAATTTGAAAATTCGAAACCGTTCTCGAGATAATCGTGGGACAGACGGACAGACGGACAGACGGACAGACATCGTGAAATCAATAAGTGACTTCGCAAGCTTCGCCACTTAATAAGCAAATGTGAGACGTTGAACCCCTTCGATTTGACTACAAGCACACCGAGCTGAAATTCCTTTTGTTTAACAAATATTTCTTAATAGCAGTCAATTAGCAATCTTAAACGAGGGCTGATAATTTTCCACTTACCAGATGTCGCTAGTTGGCACTGAGGTAAAGTTTTTTGGTACACAATACCATTTAATTGAGAAATAAGTTTAAAATAAAAGTTTATCAGTTTCTAGAGTATTATATTAAATGCACAAAACAATGGCTCAGTGAAATGCTCTTTAATTTCTTGCACATTTTTAACTCTTTTTTAAATTTTTACTACTTTTATGAATATCTGTGCTTTATTTTATTTATTTTAATCTAACTAATATAAAATATAGGTAATAGTATAGAAAGAAACAATAAATAAACCTTTACATTTTTCGAACAAATTAACTTCCCCGCTATGAAATCTGTCAAAAATCGTGGATTGACCTCGTTGACTCAACACGATGATAATTTTAATTAAATTGAAAATAAGTCGTTCAACTTTGTTTCAAACAATACTCGCTTTGTTTATTCAAGTGTGGAAAAGTTTTTACACAATAATTCGTCCGCGTGGAACTTAAAAAAATCGGCAGATTTATAGTATAGTCCTTTAGGCAATTTGGCAAGAAGTTTCTTCACAATCGGTTTAGCCATTCCGAAGATTAGCCCGGACAGGCAGACAGATAAAATAAAAAAAATGGTTATTCATGTCCTAATAGTAAGCAAATAGCCCCCTGAGTTTAATACAAGCCAGTTATTTCGACAAACAGACGCTTCAAATTTATTCAAAACTAGCTGTTCCCCGCGCCTTCGCCCGCGCGTAAATTATTACGATTGGATTTCATAGGTTTAAATTTTTGCGCGGAACCCTAATTCTTTTTCTAAAATAGAAGGTTCCGATCAAAATCGGTCCAGCCGTTTCGGAGATTAGCCGGAACAAACAGACAGACAAAAATTTTAAAAATCGTGTTTTTGTTATAAGTACCGTATATACTTTCATATGCATATTGTTACGAGCTTGGGGTTCGAGACAATTAAAAACTGCCGATTGAATTACCAAAATTGACACTTTAATTACACAACACTAATTATAATCTAAAACCACACTAATAATAAAACACAATCACTTTAGTTCGCAGTTATTTCGCTTCGAAGTATTCTCTTGTATCGCCCATTCAATACTGCCTCGGTCGTGGTCTATACCAGCCTTATATAGGGCCTCAGATAGTTTCCAGAACATTCTACTGTAGCGACATCTAGAATGTTCGAGTACATATCGGTCCCGTAATTTCCGGAAGGATCTTGACTCTCCTAGTTCTGCTACTTGACACTAGAGGGCGCTAGTGTAACTAGTGTTGCCATGTACAAGACATTAATAGTGGCGCGCAACAATATAGTAAAAAGCTGTTATTTCGACATTACAAACAGACACTTCATCATTTTATTTATTTGTATAGATATGTATAGGTAGATTATTACAATATTTTGGTTGTCTTTAATGTTTGCACGCAAACTGAAAAAAGTGCTTAAAACTTGTTGAATTGTCTTTTGAAAAAAAAATTGTGTACTGTAAGTCATACACACATTTTTTTTAAATCGATTGTTTAAACTCGACTTATATAATATATTGCTGCTTTTAAGTATATTGTATATTTTTAGGCTTAACGCTGTTTATTACTTGGTTCATTTCTCGTTTTTAATTACTCGGTTACACCGCGTTCTCCTATTTTAATATTGTATTCTATTTTAATTTTGTAATTTCATTGTTAATAGGTTCATACCAGCCCAGCAATGAGCTGATGCTAAGGTTCTACAGCTACTATAAGCAGGCGACGGAGGGGCCATGCGACAAACCGAAGCCAGGTTTCTGGGACGTGGTCAACAGGTCAGTGTCTACTGTCTATTCTATTGTATATTGTTTCCTTGCGAATATGTCAATTGTCGTGGACACTTTTGATATTGCGTAAAATATATTATAACTAGTTGGCCAGGCAGACATTGTTCTGCCCTTTTCGACGACCCTTCATATAAAAAATCCTTAAATTCGTAATAAAAAAATATTGAGTGTCACTTATGAGGATAAAAACTATCCTATCTTCAAGTTGGATTAAACTGCATACAGTGTGCAAAATTTCATTGAAATCAGTTCAGTAGTTTAGAAGTTCATCGCGAACAAACAACGTGACACGTAATTTTTATATATAAAGATATATGTATTTCAAAGAAAAAAGAAAGGCATTTAATAAGTAAAACAGTTATGATAAGACGTCACTTACAATTAACACTACTAAATATTTTAGTTTGAGATCCGTAGTCATCGTTGTGAGAAGGAAGAACTAACGACGACAACGCATTATTTAAAGACTGCCTCGTTGGTCTAGTGGTCGTCAGGTCCTGGGTTCAAATATTTTTAATAGAATCAGGGTGAAAAACGAGCACGCAGTCGACCTGATGGTAAGTGGATGCTGTGGCCAATAGACATATACTTTATCCTCAATTAAAAATCAAAATGCAGATGCATTGTCACTCCTGAGGTCTAAGATGGAACGTGCCTCTCGTTTCCAGTAAAAAGGGTTTTATGCACCAATTTCAAGTAAGGGCTAATGCACCAAGTCGGGCCAAAATCAGTTATTGGGATTTTCTGTAAAGAAATTCTCAGTCGCAGCCCGAAGTCGGGACGTTGGCGGTGTTTCACCTCCACGCCTATGAAAGCACAGCAAGCCGTGGGTCCTGCGTCTAATCTCTCTGGTCGTGTTGGATAACCATCCCATCGGACTATGAGAGTGAGGGATAGAGAGTGCACATGTGTTTGCGCATATGCTCGGGCACTATAATCCTGTCCTGCGCCGATGGCTAGTCGCCGTTGAGACTGGCTGCCGTGGCCTAAACTCGGTCTGGAGGACATTATCATTTGAAAACTAAAAGTAAGAACATTTAAAGAATGACTTTTTCTTTATCTACCCATAAAAGTCCATTTTCGGACATGAGACTCTCTTACCAGAGTTTAAGGAGAATTATACACACAATACAATACAATAACTTTATTTCAGGCATCAAGGACTTAAAAATTAAGAACATTGGCCCATAGCAATATATACCTTAACCTAAAAATATATATAAAATACAGACATAACACTATTTAGGGAACTTTTTTCTTTGGCGCGTCCTTGTATCGGCGAAACAATACCCCAGAGGGCCAGAACTCGGGAGCGAGGAATGTCTCTTTATGTTTGCAGGAACCTGAAGTACGTAGGATTTGAAGTTCGTTGACCTATTAGACTCCAGACGCTGCAAATGTAAAGAGATCGGATCCTCAATGCGGCATCGGCTTCATTGTTCCACGAAACGCAGGACGTCTTCTCCCGACGTACTTTTGTTCAAACGGGAGATGTAGAGCTGTATGGTTGGCTCCACAGCACGCAGAGTTGTACTCGCGTTTATTTTCGCGGTCCCACGCTGGTTACAGATGGGTCGCGACCGACGTCTCTTCTCAGCAAGAGTAAACCCGTCCTTATCAATCTTGTCTTGGGTCACCACTGGAACTGATTTTATTTCCACATTCTTCCGCTTTCGACCACAAGAGGGTGCCGGTTGTAAAGATTTTCGGGGAACATCGGCAAACGTCTTCCCTTGTTTTGAGGTTTATACTAAAGTACCCGGCGGGCAACGTTATTTCTCCTTCTACTACGATGAAAAATGAAAACTGCGAGGCAGGGTGTCTAGGAATATCCGGTGGAGTTTCGATTGCCACCTTCGACGACTCCACCTAGCAACAGCTATTGCATGCACCCTAAGGACTTAGACAAGTTGCGCTGGGATGTGACCATTTATCTCAAGGTGGTGTCGGAATTATCATCCACAAACTTGTCGTTAACAGCGTTGTGATGATTGGGGGTGTGTCGGCAAGGGTTGAGCACTTTATATACAGAATCACCAAACGGTATCTGTTGAAGGTCATTCAGGTTTATGCACCAACCTCGGCACATCGTGATGGGGAGGTAGAGAAGATGTAGTGAGGATATCTCTGGAGCCATGCAAAGCACTATTACAATGTGAATAGCAAATTTCAACACAAGACTAGACACATGAAAGGACGCAATCCTCTCTTGTGCCTAATTTTGCATTGAAACTGAAATTTGGGATAGGGCAATTGAAGCCAAGGGGTCAACAGGTAGCCGTCTTCATAGAGGAGGAGGACTCTTTATGATGAACTCTTTTTTTCAAAAGCTCCGACTGTTCGACTAAAAATGGAATTGTCTTCATTATGACGAATAGATGGCAACTGTTCAGTGATGTCTTTACGATCGCGATGGAGAAAAATGGTGGTGATTAGCTTATGGTAAGAGTTACATTGAACCTTAACATTAAGTTGGAGAAGTCACGTCTAAAACTTTCAACCAGAATCACTAAATCATTTTTAGTGCCTAGAATATTGCACAATACGGTGGGTGATATAAATAACAAGCTCGTCGAAACCTGCCATGCTATCAGAGTTAATTTCTGCAAGACCGGTCAGAGAAGAACCCAAAAACTCCGATCACAAGCTTGATTGTATGATTGTTAGACGGGAAATGAAGCTGCAGTCTTAAACAGATATGAGTCATACAGGCAATTAAACAGTCAGTTCCAATTGCATGCGACGAGGAGCGGAACCAAGGCTCCAAAGTCAAGGCGCCAACTGTCGAAGTTGAAGACCAGCCGTAGCAGCGTCATTTCAGGGTCATGTCAGCGGGATTTTAAGTGAGATTGAGAGTTTCTTTCGGACAGTTGTATACATTGTCGTTAGAAACACCCAAATGTGAGTAACGAATCGAGAGCAAGTCTCATCCGGTACTTCCAATGATGTCGTCAGTTGAGCAAGATTAAAATGGCTCTCCAGCAATTTCAAAACAAAAAGGCCTCTGTCAAGAATGAAATTACAGCGGAGTTTCTGAAAACCGCGCGCAAAATGGATAATAGAGGATACCTTCGAAGTTTATTTCACCATTTATTCTCCAGACCCCAGAACCTCGTTTTGAAACGGTAGTAGATTAAAAACATGCTGATGTTTGACAAACGAAACTTTAATAAAGAGTTTTCATTTCATCGCTGGAGGACCTTAGCAATATGCGCAATGACCTCCATAGTGTCTCCCACATATAGCTCGAAGAACTGACAACTTCTCGAGTGGCAGCCACGTACCAATAAGCGAAAAGTATGGCGGTCCCCTATTGGATTGAGTGACGACCTGTTAAGAAATGCAGAAAATAAAAATACAGAAAATCGATGGATGCAGGTGGCTGCTTTGTTGTAAAAATAATATATTTTGGAAATTCTTGCTTAAATTCGGAAACTTATCATTAGCCTATTCTCATTAGAATTGGTTGCCATAACGAGAACGGAGTATAAACGCCAGTTATTTTTAGTTATTTTCTAAATTCTAATATTTCCTTGCTATTTTCTATTTAGCTCAGATGGTTAGCGCTCGCTGTAAGCTTCACAGTACTCGAGCAACCCGGGTTCGATCCCCGCTGGCACCAATGAAATTGTTAATTGCAATTTTAAGTGATGATTTACCACGTGCTCGGCGGTGAAGGAAAACATCGTGAGAAAACCTGCATGTCTGAGAAATAAGAAAAGAAAAATATTTCGAAGACATGTGAAGCTCGCCAACACGCATTGGGGCAGCGCGGGGGACATTTCCTTGCTTGCGAGAGGAGGCCTGTGCCCAGCTGTGGGACGTAAATAGGCTGCAACTTTTAGTGTCTATTTAGTTGATAGCCATCAAATTACCATACACAGAGCGACATATCAACTTTTTTTCGATATCCCTTTGCTTTTTCAATCAAATCAAATTATCAAAGTATAAACTTAGTCCGTCAAGTCCATTGTAATCCCGTAATGCCAAATTCAAAGCTAATTGGTCAGCCTTAGCGCTCATGTTACGAAATATCTACTTTAATAGGCATATCATGAAATGCCACCACCTATGTTGATATTTGGGCCACAATATCAACCATCAGGTGGACCGTGCACACTTGTGTAACCTTAGATCTATAAAAAAAAGTGATCTACCTGAATATACCTACGATATGCCGACGACACATCCATCATTTAAAAAATATTATGAATTCAAATCACTAGAACATTTTAACATATAATTATTATTATTTCTTTTGTGTTTCAGAGCGAAATGGGAGTCATGGAACAAACTAGGCAATATGACAAAAGAAGAAGCAATGCATGCGTACGTGGACGAATTACATAAGGTATTTTTTCTAACTTTTAAAATTATAAGTCATGTTTTGTAACAATTTATACTATATATTATAGTATATTATAAATTATTTTTATTTCACAAATGCGTGCATGTTTTAGATAGTGGAAACTATGTCATACAACTCAGATGTAGCGTCATTCCTGTCAGTGGACGAAGACGACCAGGGTTTCCCTAATAACGACCTCGAACTGGTTGCCGGTGACGTACTCGCACGTGTTCGCTCCGAACACAATACTCCTGTTTGTAAGTACCCTATTAAGTTTAAACTGCAAACCATTCATTATATAACTACGTATGATTTTGCTCAAATGTGATGTGATGCAGACGCGACAGCTGAATATTTATAGACTATTAATTGACAGTTTAAAGTATTAATTTAGTTTTATGTTTTGCATGAAGATATCTACATCCATAGCCACTCACGCGGGTAGCAAGAACCGGTTATATCGGATTTGTACCGACCGCATACAAACCTAGAAAATATAGAACTATGCATGCCGTAAAGCAGCATTGTGATCAATGTAAGATAGAAATGAAACACATATCGCCATTACAAATAATGATCTATTTTTTCTTTCGACACACTTATATAGTTACAATTATCTCTCTCGCTTGCACACCATTTAAACTTCTTTTTTATCTTACTCTTTCGTAACCATATTGTTACCATACTTCCGTCACCTTTCACATTAAAATGTACGTTCTGTTTTAACTTTTATTTTATTATCTATTATTTATTATCTATTACCCTTACATGCCCTTTGAAATTTACAAATTTTAGAAAAAAAAATTTTCACTAACTGTTCTATCTATTACGCTTACATCAACATGACCACACGTGGTAATTTTATAGTTTTTGCGTAGATATTAGGCGTTCTGGATTGACGTCTTTGAGAGGCATATTTTTAATGCGAGTTAAATAATAATAATCAAACTAATGGTAAATTACTACACTAGGACTGCAGCAGCCCATGGAAACCTGAAACAAGCTTCAACCAATTAAGGCCACAGATACACTGTCACCCTATGCCTCATAGTATATATACGGTTTCTCTTACATTTTTGGTTTGTATTTTAACGTATTTACAGCATAGTCGTCAGACATTACTTTTATTGATTTTCCTGTTATTTTTGAATTTATAAAAGTTTTAAATGGGAAAAATTTTACTTCGATATGGCGGTCAAATATTTGTATAAAGAACCCATCGATTCTCGTTCCTAGGATTTGTATAGCAGATGTATAAATCAACTACCATAAAAGTGGCAAAGTACCTCAACAGTAAACGGCTGTTTCTTTCATCTGTTTCAGAAAAATACTGTTGAAGAATGGTTTGAGTGTTACCCTAGTATCTAGTTAGTGTCCCAAAAACTTTAATTAAGAACATCTTATTTTTTCTTCTACTGAAAATATCTCACAGAACATTCCTGGAAAAAATATTAAATTATAGTTGAACTCGCATTAAAAGACGCAGACTGTTTTTATACCATTGTAGAGATTATAAAATGATTTGAAATCCTTTCATCGATTATCTGTAGCGTGCATTTTTTATACAATGTAGCGATTACAAAATTATTTCAAAATCCATTCATCTATAATATTGTTTGTGGCGTGATATTTTCTTTTGCGTTAGAATATATCATAAGAATACTGCACCTGCCGGTAATGTTCACATTTCCCACTCATTTAATATGTGCGAAAATCACCAGCTGACACACTCACAATTACCGATATCAATTCAAGTAATTGAATTGACGTCGGTGATTGATTTAGAGCAACAAACGTGTCATAGTAACTTGTGTTATTCAACTATAAAATTATTCTTTTTTAGTTAGACCCATCCTGCTATTGGATTTTTGTTAAAATTTTTTATATAAAAAAATCTAAGTTTATTTTCTAAAAAGTATTCCACCTCCGCATAATGACTGCTAAAGTTAGTCCAGAAAGAATCCGCGCATGAGTTACCAAAAACTATTCCACCTCAATTTTTTTTATGCGATTCTCTTCAAATTGTCCTACTGATGATATAAATGCATGTTGCCATGGGGCAACTCGGTGCCATATTGCTTAAGCCGATTTTTTTTTAATTGAAAGGTATTGTTATTTTCAAACTGAACAATTTTTTATATTCTTTGATGAAATACAAATAAAAAAGGTCATATGACTTTTTAAAGTTAATATTTTCGGATTTTTAGAAGTTTAAAAAATTCCAAATTCAAATACTTTTGACCCATTAATAAAATACAAAGAAAAATAATAAAATGTAAAAGATTTTTATTCGTAAATACAATGTGTCCGGTTTCCGATGTCCGATACTTTAAGGGGTTAAAATACAATTAATTTTATCGACAAATCAGGGATCAATGATTTTTTTTCGCCATCAATAAAAAAATGGCAGCACTTTAAAAAAATTTGTTGGCGAAGCATAGATGCTTGTATTAATTTAACAATATCTACCAAAGTAGAAGACTTTCAAAAACAAAATTGGTCTCAAATGTTAGTTAATAGTGTAGACAATAAATCTAGATTCAAAATATTATTTTTTAATTTTTCAGTATTAGTAAAAAACATTTTTGAAAAAAATAAATTAGACAACAAATTGATGTTGTTTTTCAGATTTTTAGCTTTAAAAAAAAACCATCGTGTTAACCAATTTTTTTTACTTGTTTTTATTATAATACAGGATATTTGCTATAAATGCACATTTAAATCTTAACTCTGAGTTAGATAGTTTAGGAGATATGATAATTTGAATGTAACTGTTCAAAGTGCCTCTACCCCGATATTAGATAACTAAACACCCATTCCAGTGAGTAAGATAAAATTCTTCAATAATTCAAGGAATCGTAAGCAAGCACAATAGCATCCTTTGTGTGAGCAGGTAAAAAACGCTGTGCACAACAGTGCGAGCGAGACAGAATAACGGCTGTCTCCAGGTAAAAAGGGTGCAGTGTGCGCTTGTGCCGTCGAGCAGTCGTCCCTCGCTCTGCGTTGTGATAACATTCCTGGTTTTAAGTAAATCTACTTACTGTACATAATTATTGTTTGTTGTTAGACTTTGTTACGTTTTTGTTTTGTTGTTGAACTGTTACTTTTTGTTTATTACAATGAACGAGTACTCAAGCCAGCATATCGCTGACATCCATTTCGTGTATGGATTGTGTAACGGGAGTGCAAATAGAGCTGTTGTAGAGTATGCACGCAGATTTCCTAACAGACGTACGCCGAATGCTCGCACTTTCGTGAGAATTCATTTGAGACTTGCGGAAAATGGAATAAGAAGGCTCTGTAACGAACGTACTCGTGTTTTGTCGCTCCAAGATGAACATCAAATATTGCAAATGATTACTCAAGACCCTAGCCTGAGCATTAGACGCATAGCTAATCGTCTCAGTCTATCAAAATGGTCGGTGTGGAAAATTTTAAAAAGAGAAGGATTACATCCTTACCATTTTCGAAGGGTGCAAGAAATACTGGAACCGGATTATGTAAGAAGAGCAATATTTTGTTCGTGGATATTGAGAGAAACGCGATATGATCCAAACTTTTTAAAAAGAATTATGTGGACAGACGAAGCTACTTTCACGCGATCAGGGTATACGAACTACCGTAACGAACACCTGTGGCTTCAAGAAAATCCACATGCGATCCGCCCAAGTTCTTTTCAACATAAATTTTCTGTCAACGTTTGGGCCGGAATGATTGACGACATTCTAATTGGACCAATCATTTTACCGGAGACAATGAATAGCCCAAGATTCCTAAATTTCCTGGAAACGAATTTTTTGGATGCTTTATTGGAGTTACCATTGGCCTACAGGGCCAGAATGATTCTGCAATTGGATGGTGCTCCGGCACACTTCGCGCTTCTTGTGCGGAATCATTTAAATGCACACTATTCGTCTTGGATCGGACGCGGAGGAACAATTGCTTGGCCACCGCGGTCGCCGGATTTAACACCTCTCGATTTTTTTTGTGGGGCACACTCATACGAAGAGTGTATGTAAATGTGCCAAATACACGAGAGGAGTTAGCAGAAGAAATAATTCAAGCAGCAAACGAATTGCGAGAAGACAAGGCAATGATCCAGCGCTCTACGCAACACGTTGCACTAAGAGCAACAGCATGTCTGCAGAGACAAGGAGGTCACTTTGAGCAGTTTTTGTAATTATTTTGCCAAATTAAATGCAATTGATATAAATTATTTTGTTTTATTTCATTTGCTAGTGTATCCGCGCTTTTCAAGTAAGTATGTTTACACTGTCATAGCTCCTAAACTATCTAACTCAGAGTTAAGATTTAAATGTGCATTTATAGCAAATATCCTGTATTATAATAAAAACAAGTAAAAAAAATTGGTTAACACGATGGTTTTTTTTAAAGCTAAGAATCTGAAAAACAACATCAATTTGTTGTCTAATTTATTTTTTCAAAAATGTTTTTTACTAATACTGAAAAATTAAAAAATAATATTTTGAATCTAGATTTATTGTCTACACTATTAACTAACATTTGAGACCAATTTTGTTTTTGAAAGTCTTCTACTTGGGTAGATATTGTTAAATTAATACAAGCATCTATGCTTCGCCAACAATTTTTTTTAAAGTGCTGCCATTTTTTTATTGATGGCGAAAAAAAATCATTGATCCCTGATTTGTCGATAAAATTAATTGTATTTTAACCCCTTAAAGTATCGGACATCGGAAACCGGACACCCTGTATATTGAAAGGTCAAACCCAAAGTAGTAGTAGTAATATATTTTTACAGCATATGCTGCAGGACTAAGTTTGCTAGCTAGTTTAGATATATGAGGATGTCATTTAAAAGCACACTGGTATTCACATGTTTAACATTTGATGTTGTAAATTTAATTAAATAATATATGTACAAATAAATCGTTTTATTATCGTTTAAAAGCAAATTATTGACGTTAAACCAGTGTACTACTTTTGATATAGCTTTATTCACTTCGTCATATTGTAATAACTGCGTTTTAAGTCGGAAAAGCAATGAAGTACCACCTATTATCAGCAAATAAAACTATACCATGCTTCTTCCCTACCAAGTAGGGTAAGTTATCATATCATTAATATAAACTAAGAACAGGAAGGGGCCAAGAATTGAGCCCTGAGGAACACTCATAGATACTAGCGATCCGATCCGGAAGAACTGCTCCCATTAATAACAACCATTTGTGTTCTATTGTTTAGATATGTTGTAATAAGCGCTATGGTTTTTAACTCCATAATAAGATAACTTCTTGATTAATGTCTCACGGTGAATACAATGGAAAGCCTTGGAAAAATCACAAAATATATCCTAGGCATCTTATAAATTCTCCCATACACAGAAAATATGTTTAATCAGCTCTCACCCCGCTCCCTCTTGTAAAACCAAATAGATTTTTATGGAGCAATTTATTTATATTAAAAAATTAACATTTGATCTTGAATAATTCAGCCCAGATCTAGAATAATTCAATAAGCATTATAAATTATTATGTTT
The DNA here is from genome assembly GCA_033319125.1 of Parnassius glacialis. NCBI lineage: Eukaryota > Metazoa > Arthropoda > Insecta > Lepidoptera > Papilionidae > Parnassius > Parnassius glacialis. The sequence goes on from JAVANC010000002.1 coordinate 22,048,565, forward strand.
GACACACTTACTTGTTTAATTGATATTCCCGTTAATTTGATAATTAACCGGTCATCATGTTTAGCAGTTGCAAGAACTAATTGGCTTAATTACAAACGAAAAATAGTGGATATGATTTGACTCCGATTTATTGCATTTTTATTCCATGTTTTATCTTTTCATAGTATTTACAATACAATTTTACGCTATATTATATTACAAAATTGTGAACTCTCAATAGCTTGAGCTAAACCACTATGCACTACTGAATATATAAACCACTAAGGTTTATACTCAGGTTTATACCCTAGTTTAAACCTTAGTGGTTTTTTAAATGCTATCACAACAAATATTCGTAATGCTTGTTTATAAGATAAATACATTAAAAAAATCTCCCAATCCTATTAGCAATTTACAGAATTTTTGAACTATATCACCGTTATATTTTGTTATTGCTCAAATTGAAAATTCAAATCGGCTTTTAAATATTTTAGTGTTTTGGAAAAACTGTGGATTTCTATTTTCCTAACTCCTAGATAAAGAAAATATTATGATTTCTTATTTTTAACCGACTTCAAAAAGGAGGAGGTTCTCAATTCGAGGGTATGTTTCTTTGTACATATGATACGCAATATCTTCGCACATTGTGAACCAATTTTGATGATTCTTTTTTTTATTAAATATGTTATACCAGGGTGGCTCCATATAAATTTAGAGGAATAATTTCACCCGTAAGGATAGCAAATAACTTATTTTTAGCAATTGAAATTGGTTTTTACTTTTTGTTAGAAGTTATAATTATTATTTGTACTTCTCTTGTGTTATGCTTGCGTAAAATGACATTACAACTTGCGTAAATCTTATGTTAATGTTACAATGTATTTGTCATCAGGTTCGCGTTCAGTAAGCGGCGCGTCATCACCAGTTCGCAGCGCATCGCCGCCACGGACACGACACGACTCTGACGACGAGTTCATAGATACTGTTGATGTTAGTATTGTTCGTTGTATGATGACGGCTCCATTTCATCCATCACAGTCTATAAAAGTCCACTGCTGAACGTAGGCCTCCCTCATATAAGGAGGATTTTGCCATAGTTGCGACGATTAACAGGCGGTTTGGCAGCCGCAGTTTTTTTATTGTTTTGAATTGTTATCAGGAAGATGCTGCTACCCATCTCCTGTATCAGTTTCCCTCTGCCCCCTCTTACGACACCCACTGGACGATATGTTGCAGTGCATATTCTTATACCATCACTACACAGCTCGATTTGGTTCTTTAAAAAGCGATATTTGTTAGAATGTCCAAGCCGATGTCTATACCTGTCAAAGAATTTAGCTGAATTGCGATTACCTCCTACCTCCTCCCTCCTTTTAAAGTGATACCACGTAATTTGAAACAAACATAATATATAACATACTTGTAATGCCAGTTACTAGACTCCACAGAATCAGTAATTCATTTATGGGGCAATGTATACGCTTTTAGAACAAAATCCCAGAACATATTCAAAATTTGTCAATAAACAAGTTTAAAAGTTTTATTAAAGAAAAACTGTACAAAAAGGGTTATTATAATATCAAGGAATACATGAATGAAAATAACCCCTGGGAATAAGGTGATCGCCACCATGCTGGTTCTATGAAAAATCATTTAAAAATTGTATAAACAAAATTATTGTTAAGTGAAATATGTTTGAAAAAAAAGTCCCGCTAGGTTTCTTGCTGGTTCTTCCCAGGACTGAGGTGTTTTCCGAACCAGTGGTAAATAAAAAATTACTTTCAATAAGTATTATGTAATAATCAATATTGAATAAAAACTATTCTATTCTATTCTTCTTCTTATATGCCTCTCCCATAGTAGAGAGAATTTGACATAATCGTCACTACGAGATGGTTACACCGCCATCTATCGGAAGTCATGAGACTTTTATGACATTTTCCATATTGGTACTAAGACACCCATGGAATTAAATAGGACGATGAATCGTTATATTATTAAAACCTAAATTTCCGAATAAAATCTTTTGATGCGATGTACCAAGAATTTATCGACTGATAATAGACAAAGACCACTTAGCTAGCAATTGGAAGTCGAAGATTGGATATAGTTCTCTGTAAGGTATATCTGTACGGTGAAACGTACATATTTCACAATGACTTTATGTATTTAATTTTGTAAACTTAGCAGTCTTAATAACACAGCACTTTAATGCGCCAGTACTCGGCGAGCAATGCATTTCAAGCAGTCGTTTTCCGTATTATATCATAGCAAACAGTATATCATTTATGTCATCTATCATCAAGTGTGGGAAATACATCCAACAATAACCTTTTGTTAATTTCAGAGTGAACCAGAAATACAACCGCAAACACAGAGCGCTCCCCGATTGAGTAACGGACATGCGCACCAAATTACGTCTCAGTTAACGCGTAAGTTTTTTTATTTCTTCCACTTACTATATAATAATAATAATAAACTGTAAAAAACTGTACCTATTATAATATCAGCAACTGGCGTCATTCTACACTTTTTTCTAGTTTAAAGGATCTAGACATCCATAAACTTACCTTTATATTGGTGCAGAAAGCAACACTATTGAATACTTGTAGAATAGTCCGTAAGTTTCTGTCTAAAGATTAAACATTTAACCGAGCCCGCGAAAAAGGTATAATACCTCGGAAACGAGAGAATACGGGTTGGGTTTAGAATCAAGTCGCCTGAATTTGAGGAGTCTGTTACAGTGGGGGGGTCCAGGGGGCTTATCTCAAGCGCCCCCATGCAATTTTAGCTGCCGGAGCTGCGTCGAAATATTTAATATAATTTTCTAAAAATATTCATAAATCACTAATTAATACCTGAAACGGAACTTTTGATACTGACAGTAATCAGTAACAGATATACTCTACCAAAGAGAATATAATAATAATGTCCTCCAGACCGTATTTCGGCCACGGCGGCCAGTCTCAACAGAGATTAGCCATCGGCGCAGGACAGGATTATAGTTTTCAAGTGTATGCGCAAGCACAGGTGCACTCTCTATTCCCTCACTCTCATAGCCCGATGGGATGGTAAACCGACAGTCCGACACGACCGGAGAGAGATCAGGCGCAGGACCAACGGCTTTTACGTGCTTTCCGAGGCACGGGGGTGAAACACCGCCAACTTCCTGACTCCGGGCAGCTACTGAGAATTTCTTGATGGAAAAACTCAATAACTGATTTTTTGGCCCGACCCGGGAATCGAACCCGGGACCTCATGATCAGCAGTCGCACTACTTCAACCACTTTTTTTTTTTTCGTGGGGAAATCCTCATGGATACCTCCGGCTGGGGGGGCAACCGGAAGGTTATGCCGGACTCCTACCGGCTAAAACCCCACGGTGGTCTCCATCAGCGTGTATGAGGAGTCCCGGAATCTCCGTTCGGAACGCAACCGGGGCCCCTCTCTCGCTTCGCTTTATTGGAAGCACGTCCCAGGGGCAGAACTTACTACCCCCAGCACCCTCGCAGTGCTATCACGATGTCTCGGGACCACTTCCGAGCCATCGTCCTTCTCGGGGGTTACGTTACTAGGCATTCGAGGCCCCCGCTACGAACGCCTGCAACCCCAGAGGCCCCGTTTCTGGTAGGGGAACACCATCTTCAAAGGGAGGGCCGTGACGAACGCCTTGGTGACGTCGTCTCCGAGTGGGATCTGTCCTCCTCCGATCCCGCTCAGCAGCCTCCTTCTGGACCATTACGGATTCACAGAAGGTGGCTACGGCCCTCCACGCCGAGTCCCCGCTCAACATCGCCGACACGAGTGCTGGCAGGGAGAGGTCCCGACCGACCCGGTTTGTCAGGATCGTTCGCTCCCGTTCCCACGCTGGAGATACCGCCAGCGTATGGGACGCGGAGTCCTGATCCTGTCCACCGCAGTGGAAGCAGTTCGCCGTCGCTTCGCGTCCAATCTTACACAGATAATCACCGAAGCACCCATGCCCGGTAATTATCTGTGTAAGTCTGTAGGTGAGTCTTCCTACTCGTCGCTGCATCCAGGCTTCGAAGACTGGCAGGATTGCGCCAGTAACACGTCTGCGTGCATAGCGCTCCTCGCTAAGTCGAGTGCGCCACATCGCCAGCGCGTTCTGTCGCTCCTGCCGTTTTATAGACTCGAGCGCCTCATCTAACTCACTGCCACCTCTCTGACGGAGGATGCCGATTCGGTTGTACACCCTCGCATCCATATCCGCCAGTATGTCTAGGGGTGGGAAGCGAGCCAGGACTGTTGCCGCCTCAAAAGATATCGTGCGGTATCCTCGCACGATCCGTATAGCCATCCTCCGCTGGACACTGTAGATTTTAGATCTACAGCGCCGGATGGCTAGCCTTTTCGCCCACACAGGTGCCCCGTATAAGGCTACGGACCGTACTACCCCCGCATAGAGGCGGCGTATTTCCTCCCTCGGTCCCCCCAGGTTGGGCAGCAGTCTGTGCATAGCACCCGCCACCCTCTCAATCCGGGGGACTAGGCGCTCAAAGTGCTCTTCGAAGCCCCAGCGACTGTCCAGGTGGAGCCCTAGGTACTTCATGTACCGCCCCACTCTGACTATAGACCCACCCACGTGGACGCACGAGTCGGGTGGTTCCCTGCTCCGAGGTAATTTGTGGAACCATAAGGCCTCGGTCTTATGAGGCGCTATTTCTAGACCCAACTCGTGGATTTTGGCGACGACGACTTCTGTCTCAAGCTCAGCGAGCTCCTTGGTCCCCTCGAAGGTGACCCCGCTGGCGACCACCAGTGTGTCATCGGCATAACATACGATATTTACGCCAGCAGGAAGGTCGACACGCAGCACCGCATCGTACGCGAGGTTCCACAATAGCGGACCCAGCACTGAGCCCTGCGGAACCCCACGTTTGATCTCCCTCCGTATATTCCTACCATCTTGCCCCATGTACAGAATGTACCTGTCGCGCAAGTAGTCCCCGATTAAGCCTTGCAGGTAGGCAGGCACCTGGTGGTGTGCTAATGCCCTCCGTATTGCATCCCAGGGTAGAGAGTTAAAGGCGTTGACAATATCAAAACTTATCGCCAACGCCACACCACGCTGGGATACTGCTTGTTCCGACAGGGAGCGGACGCGCATAATGGCATCTACGGTGGAACGCTCCCGTCGGAATCCAAATTGGCTTTCTGCCAAATCGGGACCGACGCGCGACAGATGCCTGTTGAGCCGAGTAGCAACTATTCTTTCGAACAATTTTCCAATCTCGTCCAAAAGGCATATGGGACGGTACGCAGAGGGAGAATCGGCGGCTCTGCCTTCCTTCTTCAAGAGGACCAACCTTGCTTCTTTCCATGCTGTGGGGAACTTGGCACTCCGCAGACAGCCGGTAAACAGCTGTCTTAGCCTGTCCCCCAAGACAGCCAGACTCATCACCAGAGCCCGACCAGGAATTCCGTCAGGCCCCGCTGCGGTGTTCCGGGCTCTCAAGCGGCTAAGGGCTCGGTCCAACTCCTCCACGGTCACCTCCATCTCATCATGCCACTCCAATGACGACGGCAGGTGACCTGAGGGACTTGACCGGTCCTCTGGGAAAAGCGTGCCGATCACTCTTCCCAGCAGGTCCGGATCGAGAGTTTCCGTCAAGGGCAGCGACCATGGCCGGAGTTTTCCCAGCACCATCCTGTACGGTCGCCCCCAGGGATCTTCGTTGAGTCCCTCTAGGAGCTCTTTCCAGGACCGAGACCTGGCGTTAGTAATAGCAATTTGTAACGCCTTTGTAGCCGCTCGGTATGCCCCGTAGAGTCCGGCTACCTCCTCAAGTGGAGCTCGCCTTCTTCTTCGGGCTCTTGTGTACTGGCGCCGACTCCGCAAACAGATCGCACGAAGGTGTGCAATTTCTGCCGACCACCAGTACACCGCCCTTCGCTTGGGACGGCTGGCTCTGGGCATCGAGACGTCGCATATTTGCGCCATCGTAGCCCGGAACCAGTTCGCTTCCACTTCCGGATCGAGCGGAACCTCTTCGGCTTTTTCTGGCCAGGCCGCGACGATGGCGGCGGCTTCGAGCTTGTCTCGGTCGAGCCGCTTGAGACACCAACGCCGCGGTGGGCTGCCTTCTGGGCGACTGGAGTTACTGTCAAAGTGGCGAAGTGCTACATCGAACACGATGTGGCGGTGGTCTGACAGTGTCACCACCTCTGTCGCCACTCACCATCCCGACAGCATTCGCATTGCAGGAGGAGTTGCCCACGTAAGGTCTACAATGGACTCCCCCTGCCACCGCACACATGTACTCTCAGACCCCCGATTTAATAGTCGAAGATCCAGACCAGCCGCCCATTCCATTATGATCTCTCCCTTGGGATTGTCCCTAGAGTTTCCCCAAGCCCTGTTATGGGCGTTAAAATCTCCTAGGACGATCGACGGACGGGGTAGGCACCCGCGCACGCAATTCGCCACCTCGTCCAGGTACTCCTCGTAGTCGGCGAGGGTTCTGTTGGGAGAGATATAGCAGCCCACTATAGCCAGGGTGCCCCATTGCACTGCAACAAAGCCCCGCCCCCTTTGCAGGAGGACGCAGGGTGGAGCACCATCACCACCCCCCCAGTAGATGGCTACGGAACCCGATTCGTCACCGAACCAGCGAGGATGGTCCGGGACGGTATGGGGTTCCGCTACTACTGCAAGGGCAACCCGCCACTCCACAATGGTCTGCATAAGCAGATGTTGTGCATTGCGGCAGTGGTTCAGGTTACCCTGGAGGACTTTGAGTGGCGTGAATCCTACGTCAAAACAACTTCCATTGCCGAGTCGGAACTCGGTGCCGCAACAGGTGCTGCTGTGACCGTCTCGCTGGAGGGAGTGAGAGAGGGCTTACTCTTTCTAACTCCCCGTTTTGCGGGTTGAGCGCATTTTTTCCCCAACCTATGGTTGGAGGGGCGCCCGAGGTCGGAGCAAACGGGACATTTAAGTGCCGATGCAGTGCACTGGTTCGCTCTATGACCGGGTTCACCGCAGGCGTAGCAGCGGGTGCTCCTGTCTGCCTCGTTAGGGCACTTACTGCCTACGTGTCCCTTCTCGAGGCATCTGTAGCAGTGCATAGGCCTGGGTTCCAGTAGTTCCACTCGAGTGGATCCCCAGCCTATGCGTAAACGTCCTTCAGCCATTATTTTTCGGACCGTTGTTACTGGGCACCGCATCCAACACGTCCCCATGCTAGTGGGAGTTCGGCGGACGTCTCCAACTTTAATGTCGTCTACCGAACAACCACCCAGCTCGGCGATCGTGGCTGCTATCTCACTAGGGCTGATAGCGTCGTCAAGGTCCCTCAGTCGGACATTGCGCATTTTCATTGGGCGACTTACTCGTACGTCTAGATGGGAGAGAACCTCGCGCAATTTCGCTGCCAGCTTATCCGCCTTTAGGTTACAGTCAAGTCCCGTGATCTCGAGTAGTAAACCCCCTGTTACAGCTCGCTTTTGGCGGACGGAGTCTATTCCCAGCTCTGCCAATCGGATCTTAGCCTTTGCTTCCCCCATTACATTGGCATATGTAAGTGCCGAGTCCTTAGGTAGCGTCACCGTTACTGCCGCTGATGTCGGGGTACGCACTACACTTTTTCTTTTCTTTTTACTCCCTTTTAGAGGAGGGAGAGGATCCGCCATTGTGTTAGGCCGCTTTCGTATTGGCTTTCTTGTTACGTCCGCCCATGAGCTTACCATCGGTGACGGTGAGTCGTGCTGCAGTGGTGGAGCAGCCACTGGAGGCAAATCGACCACCGGCGAGTGAGTAGGCACCTTTTTCTTCTTTACTCTTCGTTTTTTATTCTTTCGCGGTTGTGGTGGTGGTTGTGACTGCGGGCGTATTTCTTTCAATAGCGGTGGCAGCTGTTCCGGTGTTGTCAGTGGCTGGTTTGCTGGGGCCTTTTCAGGAATCAACCTGGCCTGGAAGGCGGCCAGTTTCCTGTCAATGAGAGCCCCTATGTCTGCCATCAGTTCATCTTTTCCACTCCTAGAATTGGAGGCAGCAGGTAATTGTTGTGTGGGCAAAGTGGCCACCTGGGTATTAGCGCGTTCCTGCATCTTCTTGTGAAGGAGATTAATTTCTTTCGTCAGATTTTCCGTCTTGGCCGATAGACTGGCAAGTTGGGAACGCAACTCTGCGTTCTCTCTCTCTAGCCTAGTGACGTTCTCGTTAGGATCGGTTCTTCGCGCGAGTTCTTCTGTCGCAGCTTTGATATTTCGCACCGCTAACCTTATTCCACGAACAAACTCTCCTTTGAGGTTACGGGATCGATCGGCAACTTTTTCGAGAACCTGGAGGTGAAAATCAATTTGCTGACCAAGCTCTACGTCTCCATGAGAACGCATTTCGCGGGCTAGCGTTTCCAGGCCCGGAAGTTTCTTCTTTGCCCTGGTGTTGGTGGGCGTTACAGAAGGATCAAACAGGTCTTCTTCTGTTTCAGCCCCTGTCGCACTCTCTCCTCCAGAGGCTGCAACTGGGACCGCCGTAAATTTAGCCGCCACAACCGACGTACTCGGGGGCTTTGCTTTCCGTTTCCGGCCTCCTACAGATGTGAGCGACACGAACGAACTATCAGAGCTCGCATTAGCATCGCTCTCACCGGCCTGACTGCTCGTATTGTTAGGTCGCTTAAAACGCCCACGCTTGTCTTGTGTCGATATTGATGGTATTTCCGACACGGCTCCTTGTTTTTGAATTTGGCCCTCTGATGTTATGGGGCCAGCGGTTAAAGCTGATGCATCACCGCAATGCAGCGGATTGCTCCCCCCAGATACGTTGGGGCTGCTACAGAGCCTATTTAGGCTACTGGGGGTGGATTCCCCGCCAACACTAGGGTTGACAGGACCACCCTGGGGAGTATTAGTTTTGTTTTAATTTTCCTTTTTTTACAGGGTGTGGTCCCTGAACCCCTTCCCCCCAAGGCTTGGGACTGGGCTCCCCCCCAGCCATTCATCCCCTCGGCACCTTAGACCTTAGGATTGGGGTTATTTTTGGAGAGGTTTTCTTCCTCGCGGCCCTGCGGTGGCCCCCGGGCCCAGGTTACGGGCTTACGGGTTGTCCGGCATTGGTGCGCTTGGCACATCGCCGCACAGAGATCGCCCGGAATCGGTGCGCTTGGCACATTACCGCGCGGGGTAACCCAGCATTGGTGCGCTTGGCCCATCGCCGCGTGTTATGCATCCCCTGTCCACTCTAATCAAAGAGCGGTACCGGGAGCAATAACAAGCCTGTGAAGGCTCATCTCTTAGGGCATTAAGCCCCGGGCGTTTCTAGTCCTAAAGGAACCACGGGTACGCCCAACCCCGGCCAGTTTTGGTCCGCGGCGGTTTCCCGCTACCACCCATATCTGGGTGGCGTTCCCCTATCCGCCACCTGGGGACGCGCCCGATGGGAGTTCTGGCAACTCCACACGGGACTACTTCAACCACTAGACCAACGAGGCAGTATAATATAATCACTACGTTTCTACTCGACTTCGCGACTCGCGTAATTAGCGTCATTCCGTTGCTACCGAGTTTACGTGAATGTGCTCCTTATTCTTTATTATCTCCCTCCTGTTTTTGGACGTCGCTACCCCTCTGGAGACCGATTGCTTACTATTTTACGACGTTTTTGGAAATGGGGGATGTTATAAAATATGTTTACTAAATATAAAAGTTAATATTTCGGTGTTATATTTGGGGCAAGAGCGAGCGAAGCGAGCTCGGGATTTGGGGCACCCCGACTCGGACAGGTTAGGTTAGAAGGGGATGGCGGGGTCGAGTGAGCGAGCGAAGGGAGCGAACAGACTCCTCCGTCCCCTTCGTGGTTATTTTTTTATAAACCATCCAGCGGGGCTCCGTCGACCGAGTTTCCCTCGACTGCGCCACGTTGAGTGGCGTTAGGCTACCCTCCCCCAACTCTCTGCCCCCACAAATCAGGTTTATATTGTCAAAAACATTACGAAAACGTAACCTCAAAATGAGATTTTAAAAAATTTATAAAAAAACTAAGCAAGTCCGGCAGGAAATGGAAGTGGGAGGTGACTCTACAACTCCCCTCCCCTTTCTTTTTTTCTATTCTATTTCTTTTTCTTTTTTCTTTTAGATTCTAAACCTTACCCGAAAATACTAAACAAAGTGTAATAATAATAATTTCTGACGAGAGCGGATGATCCATACTATAGGGACGTTATTTCTTGTGATAAAGGACTAACTGCTCTATCCTTAGCCAACGAGCAATGGCAAGACCCGGCAGTACAGAGCATTTCCGACCGGGAGACTGTATGGAAGGAGAAGGAGCTCCACGGGAGGTTCTACAAGGCCCTTCATGAGCCTATCGTAGACATAGTCTCCACCCTCCACTGTCTACGTTTCGGTGACCACTTTGGGGAAACTGAGGGTTTTGTCTGTGCAATACAGGATCAGGTTATTAAGGCCAACAATTATCGGAAATACTTCGTAAAGGATGGCGCCGTCGACATCTGTCGAGCTTGTCGCCATCCCGGTGAGTCACTTTAGCATGTCATCTCCGGTTGTTCGACGCTTTCTAACTCTGAGTATTTGCACAGACACAACCTAGTAACCAAGATTCTACACCAGGAGCTTGCTCTGAAATACGGTCTCGTAGATCGGAAACTGCCATATTATAAGTACTTGCCGGAAGCCGTGCTCGAAAATGACCGCGCCAGGCTCTACTGGGACCGAGCCATCATCACAGACAGGACTGTTCTTACGAATAAGCCTGATATTGTGCTGATGGACCGGGCACAGTCAAGAATATTTTTGGTCGACTTTGCCATTCCTTATGACGAGAACCTCGTGAAAGCCGAAACAGATAAGCTGACAATATATCTGGACCTGGCTCACGAGGTGACCGACATGTAGAGTGGTCTGCCGACCGAAATTATTCCTGTGGTTGTTTCTGCGAACGGGTTAATCCCAGTCAACCTCTCGGGTCATCTGAGCCGGCTGGGACTCCGTGACGGACCGCGCCAAGCTCAAATGCAGAAGGCGGTGCTCCTCTTCTTCTTTCTTTCCCTTTCCCCCTAACTCTCGGCCGTTTGGTATCCCCAGCCGAGGGCTTCCATCTGGTTGAGTTTTTATTTATTTATGTATTTATTTTATTTTGTTGATATTTATGTATGTTTATCATTTTTATTTACAATTATATAATTATACAGCCCAACCAGATGAGAAAAATAAAATTGAAGTGTCTGTTTGTAATGTCGAAATAATAGCTTTTAACTATATGAATATGAAAGTATATACGCTACTTATAACAAAAACACGATTTTTGAAATTTTTGTCTTTCTGTCTGTCGGTCTGTCTGTCCGTTTGTTCTGGCTAATCTCGAACAGTGGTAGAGCCACGCGGCAGCTTTTGCTGTCGCACGGATGGGCCGGCTCGAACCGGGGTGGTACCACGACCTCACAGAATACCAGCGTGAAGTAGAGGTTTACCTCTGCGTTTCGCTTGGTGAGTGCAGGTGGCCGGAGGCCCTTTTTACTGGAAATGAGGCATTCCATCTTAGTCCTCACGGGTGACAACGTATCTGCATTTTGATTCACAAATGAGGATAGATGTAGATGTCTATGGGCCGCAGCAACCACTTAACATCAGGTGGACTGTGTGCTCGTTTGTCACCCTAATCCTATAAAAAAAGAAAAAAAAAGTAGTAGACCGATTTTGACGGGACTCACTGGCAGATAGCTGTTGTTATAAGAAGTAACTTAGGCTACTTTTATTTTAGAAGAAGAATTAGGGTACCGTGAAAAAATTAAAAACCATGAAATCCAATCGTAATAAATTACGCGCGGGCGAAGTCGCGGGAAACAGCTAGTTGCAAATATAGGCTGTACTTGTTAATTGCAGAATTGAACTTGCCACGCATAGTTATATGATTAGTAGCACTGATATTGAGCTGACATTTGATTTTACATTTTTTTATAGAAGAGGGGGCAAACGAGCACTCAGCTCACTTGATGGCTCACTTAACAACTGCAACACCAGGGGAACTGCAGATGCGTTGCCGGCCTTTTAGAAAGGAGTAGGCTCTTTTTGTAAAGGTCCCTAAGTCGTATCGGTCCGGATAAATCGCCGGTGGTAAACGATTCCATAGAGAGGTCGTACGAGGAAAAAATCTCCTAGTAAAACGCACAGTGGTGGACCGCCAAGCATCCGGATGATGTGGATGGTATCGTGAGCTATGTCGTGGTGTGTGTTCGTGAAATTTGGCGGCTGGAATTAGTCCGTAAAATGATCATGAAGAAGCACATAAACCCAGAACAATTATTTTTGGCCATGTAAATACTTTTTCTGTTGCGGAATAAAATCCGCGGCACGCAATATTGAAGCGAAATGCTCAGCCGCTGAGTTGCCGAACCGTCAAGTTTATATTTACATTGCTATGCATTAACGCGTAAAGGATTGTCGTTTACGTGAGGAACTCCTGCAATATTATTTCAGCTGCGAGGATTGCTGTTTAATTAGAAAAGGAAAGGATTATATTATGCTGTTCCTTCCAACGTATTAACAGTTGATATTTGCAGATTTTTATCAAAATCAATGTTTGCAAAGTTATAACTACCTATACTGTTTGGTGTGATTAGCGTTAAATTATAGTTAATTAATTTACATAACGCAAATAATATATTTACTTAATTGAAAATATAAAAGGTAATGTTATTATAGCTCTACTCGCCGCTGTAAAGTGTCAATCTTGCTGGTGTTCGTCGGTGAATGGGCTATACTCAGCTTTCGGTCGAGAAAAGAACTAGCCTTCTTGTGACCAGTGGCGACGAAATGTCAGGGATGCATTTCTTATAGAAGCTTTACCACACGCGCGGTAACCCCACGGACCCAATATGCCTCTACAGCAAATAGCTCAAGTATCAAGTGTTCATATTGACACCATTTTTTACTTGGTAGTGCTTGCACTGCTGTGTTCCGATCTGAAGAGTATAGAGACCTAGTATGATTACAGGCGGTGAGGCGTTCCATCTCATTCCTCAGAGGCGATAACGCAATCTGTAACTTTCTTTGTTTGAAGTTGGTTGCAGAAGTTCATTGGGCGCAGCGGCCGTTTACCGTCACCCATCAGGTGGACTGTTAGTCTGTTAGTCACTACAGTTTAAAAAAAAACCTATAGGATACATTTGGGATGGTGCGCGTTAGAATAACATGACTTAATTCGTACCTCCCCTGTTCTAAGCAGACGCTCGGCGGATCGTCGGATCACTTTATTGCCGACGTGTGTTATTGTGTGATTTCATACTTGGAAGAGCCATACTGCAGCTATATTAGTAGTATAGTTGTAGCACGAATGGGTCGACTCGACCGGGGAAGGACCACGCTCTCACAGAATACCAGCGTAAAATAGCAGCTTAACGCTGCTGTGTTTCGTATGGAGAGTGTAGAGAATGGATTGGATGGACATTCCCGTATGGAGAGTGTAGAGAATGGATTGGATGGACATTCCATCTTAGTCTTCACGGGTGATAACGCATCTGCATTTTGATTCGCAAACGAGGATAGATGTAGATGTGTATGGGCTACAGTAACCACTTACCATCAGGTGGACTGTGTGCTCGTTTGTCACCCTATCCTATAATAAAAAAAACGTTCCACGCGCACGAATAAATCGGTTTGCCAGTTTCTGTTTTTCCTTTCGATACGTGTGTGTCCTTTAAAGTAAGAGTTAATAGAATCTTTTTTCCCCTTTGATCACGTGTGGGTCTTAAAGTAGGTATAGGCTTTTGTAACAGGCGATTTACTACTAAGGGCTACATCACCACTTACCAGTTAGGTGGAATTGTAGTCAAGCACTGACTTAAAATAACTAAAAAACTATTTGAATGGATTTTAACAGGAAAAATATTTAAATGCAAAAAATGCACCGGCCGCTCGTTCGAGAGGCTTTTAAACTTGTAATACGGGCGCTTACTTATAGTGCTGATACTTTATCCGTTACTTCTCCCGCACCACGCACCTTTCTCAAGAAACGACTCAGTTAAGCAGTAACACCGTGATCTCCTTGTAACGTCTAACAAACGTCTGAAATTCTGCGTATTATTAACTCTATTAAACAAATGTGAATCCGGCCTGGTTGGCATCACTATAGATTTATTTCTTGACAATATGTAAAAACATAACTGTAAATTTACACTTGAAACTGTAAATATCTTTGAAATCGTTAGACATGTTTTTGAATTATCTGTCACAGATTCGTTTATTATATAGAAAAAAGGAAAAGGAAGCTCCGAATTAGTACAAATTATCCATGTTTCGCAGATTTGAAAGTACTAGAGCAGCTGCCGGGAGCCTTGGCACGACTTGAGGCCGATGTGGCTGCTCTGAGGAAAGCTGTTGAAGGAGACCGCAGGCTTCTAGACGTAAGTTCCTACTTCCTAATACTTGTCTTTTAAATTTTTTGTTTTTTTTTTTTGTTTTGTTTCCTCTGTCTCGTTTTTAGATGTGAAGCAAGAATTAGAATATGCTCGACAGTACTGCCAGGCCTAATAATAATAATAATAATAATAAATGTTTTTATTGACATATAGATTTAACAAATGTAAGAACAGTGAGTTAAACATCTAAACAATGTTCAAGATAAAATAAACAAATATTTTCCATTGGACCCCAAACTAGGATAATCCTGTATCTTGGGGTCCGGGAGCGGGAATATAATAAAACCTAATCATACTTACATGAGTGATTTTTCTGGATAGAGTTTTTGACAAATACGCCATAAGTTGAATTAGTTAGTGAGTACCGTTCATCTAACAAGGTCTCTTGTCAGTTTTTTGTCTTTATTTAGCTATAGCGTATTGTTTATTGTGTATCGTAAGAGAGCGCTAAGAGTTTTTCAACGTCATAATTTCTCGCCTAAATTGTTTTTTGAACAAATTTAAGGATTACGCACGTTTAATCGATACGGAATTGTAAGCTGAAGTGGCAATAGGCCAATAATGTTTTTAGAGATATATGGCCGGCCATATATCTCTAAAAACCGACAACCGATGGGTATGAAAGGTTCTCGAGTGGCAGCCTCGTACCGATAGGCGAAGTGTGGGGTGGCCCCTTAGTAGATGAAGTGACAATCTGGTAACACTACTCAGGGCCACTCGCTCAGGACCGTGCTTTGTTGCATTCCTTGGGGGAGGCCTATGTTCAGCAGTGGATAGTGAAGGGCTGTAATGATGATGATGATGAATCAACACGAGTTCAGGAGAGGTAACATAGGAGTTTATTGCAGCAAGTGTCGCGTGTGGGTGCGGGCTGGCGCTGGCCGTGGCAGGAGCTGAGCGTACCCACGCTGCTGCTGCTTGCCGCCTGGCCCTTCCTCGCCTACCGCATCGCCGCCAGCTTCCAGCGTCGCCGTACATAACGCGTGAGCAACCTCTCCCCGGCCCGCCCGCCCTTCATACACAACACGCGAACACATTACCACGCAACCCGACCTACACGTAACATGTGGGCACATCCCCAGTCCGCCCGGTCTCCAAACACATCACGTGCGTACACAAGCCGCCCGGTTATGTTAGTTATTCAGCATGGTGTCTAACTTTATTAAAGCTTCATGAATTAGGAGAAAGTTACACGTTTTCTAGTTTATTCCTCTGTTTCGTTTTCTCGTAGGTACAAAAAATGCAATGAAAACCTTAAAATCGCTAAAAATATCACTGAAACTGAATCCATCTGAATTCATTAATTTAAAAAGTTTATTTCCCTGATTTGGATGTTTTTTCGATAACAAACTTGTTTTTAAATTACAGGTTACAACGATAATAGGGAATCTGTGTATATGCGTGAACGGATGATTCACGTACATGGACCTGAGATAAGCACAATGGATACACTCACGCAATGGATACACAACAGTATCCTATATGGTGACGTGTCAGGAATTTTAATGTGGCAAATGGCTACGCTTTATCTTTTATTTGTATCGGGCTATTTGTATTTTCTATATTATATTTAATTGTTCCTGGGGCACTATATCACTATATGTACCAACAATATTAGTTTTATTATTATTTGTTGTTTATGTTAAGAATGAGTCTACACAAAATAGTTGCCAAAGTGAAATCACTGGCACGGTATTTGCATTATAAATAAAGAATGTAAACTTATATTGTACAGTAAAAGTAGCGCAATAATCGGCTATGTGTTTTATCTCTGTATAAACCCTTACTGTCAAATGAAATAAAAAGATGAAACACTAAGTGCCTGTTTGCAAGAGTTAAGGAATGAAGGGATAAAATATATTTACTAATTATTGTCAAAGGAAGTCTTAGTAAAGTACAAACTTGCAAGTTTCCAACGAACAGTCCGCTTTATCACGAAACTAGTCAGTCAAGGAGTCTTTTAATTTTCTAGACATACATGATTAAATTTCATTTTTAATTAAACGGCCTTTTATTCTTTACGAAAGTTATCCTAAGTGTATTATAGTCGGATAGCTTGTTTAGATGCTGCGGGCAGGCACTAAAAACTTTTTAAGATCGACTGCTCACAGACAATGAGTTTTATGTATGTAGTATGCGTGCTTGTAAACCAATTGTGACATAATATAATATACTAAATGTCGTTGTTGCAGTCTAGATTCACAATTCCTTTTCTGTGTCGTCGGTCTAAAGAAGTCTCAATTTTTATGTGACAATATTATGTGAAGTCACTGTGGTCTTAAATGTTATGGGGTTTTATGGTTTTATTCCATCTTTATTTTTATTTTCCCGCTTTTAAATCGTTTTCGTTTCCGGTTAAATAAAATGCTTATGCTAAGGATTTGCCAAGACTTCAAAATTGTTCAAACACTGTGTGTTCTTAAAATCATTAACAGTAAGAAATATTATGTAAGAATCATTCCTAGAATCATTGTAGTATGTATAATGATTTTCCTTTGAAAAATATTTCACGTTTTTATTTCAATTTAATCATTTCGTTCCTGTTAAATTTTTCTTTATTTTAATATTAATGTAATATATGAAATATTTAGTTGGTACAAATATAAAATTTAAACATGATTCGCGGTAATAATTAAAAAAAATTGTTCGAAACCCTTTTTCTAACGGTTTAAAAGTCAAAAGAGATTTTTTAACCTTACTTTAAACATAACGACTGACATCATTATTATTTTTAAACTGACATGGAACTATTTGCAGTCTCTTTTTTTCATTGAGAAATTCCCTACGGGACAAGAATGGGTTTACTTCGCACCGACTACAACCCCATGATGCTTCACCTTCGCCTCTTAGAGACCAGGCCGCGGGACACATTCACTGGCACAGAATAACTATTTTTAAAGTATCTGCGGCTCCGTAAACACTGAAATAAAAACACCGTGATGAGGCATCTCAAAATATATTTATAATGTAAAATCCAGTTATTGCTCATTTCATTGATGAATTAGTTCCTTTTATAATGGAATCGATGTGGACTTAAAGAATTTAATATTGTTGTTACCTGTTTTTTTATCATTGTAATTAAGTTAGTTGTCAAATTATATTTTCAATATTACTTTAGGGTAATTTTAGTTTCATACTGGTTATGTGCGTAATTGTATGTGATATTTAGATAATAAACATTCGTAGTTATTTGTAGAATGAGTTTTATTTAAACTATTTGTACCTACAATTAAACTAAAAAATAAATAATAATTAAAAAAAAAATATAATAAACACGCGTTTGTAGATAACCGAACTAAAAAGTAGAAAGTTTAAAATAAGAAAATAGTGATTAACATAAAAAAATAATTTTATTGTAAAAAAGCGTGGGGTGCTTTTTCAAATATTTTTATGATGAAGATAATTTTACAAATATGCACAATTTTTTTTTTACAAGAAACTGCATCAAGCACCCCGCTCTTTTTTACAATAAAATTATTTTTTATGGTTATCAATATTTTCGTATTTTAAACTTATTGAAAATTATTTTCAAAATTTTAGTCGGTTATCTACAAAAGCGTGTTTTTTTTGGAACGAAGTTTTTTTACGCGGCTTACAGTAGATTAAACTGGCAGAGATCGAATCCTGAGGATCCTGGCAAGGATAATGGAGCAAACTAAATTATTGCATTGTCATCGGTCCTTGATAAGTGTGCGAAGTTTCAAATCAATCTGACGTTTTGAAGGGGACAAAAATCACATCCAAAAATTCCGTTACATAGATACCAAGCTATTAAAAGCGTGTTAATATGAACGGATTTTTTGGCAGTGTATTAAAAATGTTTTGCATGAGAGAGCTACCACAAGTTCTATTTTTTTGTATAACTAGGGTTCCTAAGTTTATATTTTATGTAGTAAAAAATATACATTTGGTTATTATCGTGGCCCTTAAACACTCTCAGAAATGAGAGGAAGCTTGTTCTCAGCTGTAGAAATGCATATAGGCTCTAAATTTAACTATTATCACAGCATTTATGAATAAATTGCCTAAATGCTTATGAAATTTTTGCTATCAATTACCTTACTAGTTGACGCTGTGGCTGGTTTATATGTATGCTGTCTCACTTAACATCGTGTGAGAAAGGGGTGGATGGACTCATAAAAAAAAGAAGCTAATACGCACGCATACGCTCACATGGTTCTTTAGCGCTCAACTGTGGCGCAGTATAATTATGAACAGTATGGAAACTAAGCCTAGTTGAGGACATAATTACCTATGCTCCATTGAAGCAATAGGGTTGTAACTTTTAATGTTTTGATATTGCTTTTTTTATATTTTTGTTCTGTAGTGAACAATCAACCGAATAACTAGCTTACAAATACAATTTAAATAGGTAATCTCATGGCCTCGGGTAATCTCAGCAAAAGACGATAATTTAACCGGTTCAGTGCGAGTGGCACGCCAGGCGTGCCATCGATTACTTTTGTGTGTGGCCTATGACACGCGAGTCGTGTCTTTTTAAAAATCGTTATAACTCGCTCAAATTGCTTTTTTTGAAAGATTTATCCAGAATATTAATTTAATAAAAATATTCATTATTTTGCAAGTAGTTAATGCCTGCAGCTTCGTTTCTGTATATTTAGAAAATTTGAAATTTTTAGGGGTTGACAACCTTTTTTTTAACGTGGACATGGTACTATTTTCTGCCGACTTCCAAAAAGGAGACGGTACTCAATTCGAGTGTAAGTTTTTTTTATGTGTGTTACCTTATAACTTTGTACTGGGCGAACCGATTTCGATGATTCTTTTTTTATATGAAAGCTGATAGTTCTCGTGTAGTCCCATATAAATTTGATCAAGGTCAGACCAATGATTATTGAGTTATTCTTAAATAACCTATATTGAAGTCGGCTGTACAAAATTTTTAATTTTTAATTATTACTTTGTGGTTTTTAAATCATGTTGTGGAAAAATAGTCTAATAAGTAACAAATAATAGCACTTATTGCGATCGCTCACAAACTCAAGTTGCAAATAAATTTCTAGAAAACAAGTCTCCTGTTAAAAGAAAACAATGCGTTTGTCTTATTGTTTAATTTTGCTTAAAATGGTTGAACTGCCGTCTTATTACTATCATATGGCCGAATAGACCTACGAAGTACCATGTGTTCTTGTGATATGGTATAAGGTTAATTTTTGCTTGAAACAGTTTGAAACTGTTCATGCATAAAAAAAAGTTCGCTAATAAATAGTCTTTTCTCAATCCGCCGTCGTATAGCGCCGGCGTTTTTTCCTTTTGAAAACACTTGTTTTGCTATTCTTACTAATTAGAGGTTTTCAGATCGCCTTTACTTTTACATTTATATAACATTAAATAATATTTAACATTTGTAAATATCAATGAATGATATACCTTATTTTTTTTTTCAAATTAAGGTTCATTATTGTTTGATATTTACAAATGTTATTATTAGGTGAAGTTTAATTTAATAAAAACCAAGGTTTCTAGGGTAATTTAGCTGTACCTACTTATATAAATGTTTTTTATAAAACAAAAAATAGTACAAAAGGTTTGTAATCTCTGCATAAAAAAAGTCACTTCCTTTCAATTTCAAAGAAAACACGTAGTTACCCACTAAAACAAGTATCCTTCCGTTTGTAACTTATGTTTGATGTCAACTAAATTAGGTCTAAACAAGTGGAAAAAGCATAAAAAAGAACATTACTTTTACACATGGCTGATGGCACAATAGGCGTGTCATCAAGTTCTGTGGCAACAGGCGTCAGTGACTTAACACGACAGGCGTGTCACGGAATATTTGTTCGCCGCCACAGCTAAAAGTTTTCGAAAATCGGTGCCGCAACAAATCGGTTAAACACGGAAAGCAACTTGTAGAACTATAGATTTTTAACTTTGTCGTTACGGCGTAACCTTTTACAAGTTTCGGCGGGAGCATACGCAAGCCGAGGTTGGCCTATAACGTACCTTTATTCTTCATTATTACAAATTATTTACAGAAAAATATTTTCGTCTGCTACGACAAGTTCGGAATTCTTTATTATTGAATTTAATTGTGTAAGAAATTACCATTCTAATGTACAGGTTTTTTAAAATAAACTGTTGGGAAACAAGGATAGGGTACTATGAAACCGATTTTGTTTACCTATTTTTTGTAAATTATATCAGCTAGTTTGCAGTTTATGTGTTCTTTTTTAAAGCAACAACGAAAAATCGGTTTCAACACTCTCAAATACTATGAATATGACACCCATGACGAAAAAATTAATACCTACCTATTGCAGCCGTCATCTTGGATTTACATTTCAACAGCACTATCGGCTTCAACATACTCAATAACTATGAAAATGACACCAATGACGAAAAAATTGATACCTATTGCAGTCGCCATCTTGATTTACATTTCGACGCACTATCGGCTTCAACACCCTCGAAAACCATGAAAATGACATCCATGTTTTTTATTAGTGATCGATGTACCCATGACGAAAAAATTGGTACCTATTGCAGCCGCCACCTTGGATTTACATTTCGACAGCACTATCGGCTTCAACATCCTCGAAACGCATAAAAATGGCAACCATGACGAAAAAAATAATACCTATTGCAGCCGCCATCTTGGATTTACAAATAAGTTCACGAATTCATTATGATCGATCACACGCACTTATAATTCGATAACGATTATAACAATGACAATAAAATCATTCTTACCTTTATAAATCAACAGGAAGCTTAAAATACGATAGATCCGTTTTTGAGTTTGATAGTCCGTTCCGAGTTCAAACAGCCGTATACTACGCAATACGTTCGTGGCATTTTTAAAGTCTTGACGCGACACTCGCTACTGAGAGCACCGCGACGAGCGCTTAGAAGTCTCGTCGTTGCTCATATTTGTGTGAGTGTGCCGTTTCGAGCGTTTGTAGGTAGTTTCCGTAATGTTCCTACTATATATTTATAATGTGACTGTGGCCTAGCCACATGAGTAAAGAAACCGACCAGAGGGGAAGCTACATACAAACGGCTTGCTTCGAATACACCCACAAATAGCGCAGCGATGTGTGCGTGAGCTCTCACCGACGCTCCGTCAGGGTACAAACCGGTTTGCGCCGGCTCAGTCAGAGTATCCATGAAAGGGCTTCGTGCGCATTTAAATAAATAGACCAACAATATTTCGAAATTTTATACATCAATTACTTTATTAAGTTTTTTTTGCAATTATTAAATAAATAGATTTAAGTATTTTAATTAAATAATTAGGAATTAAGTTATTATAAATTTATATAGGTAAATAATAAGTGTTCTGTATAATAAGCAAAAATGTCTAATAGTTGTACAGTATGCATGAATAATTCTAGAAAAAATAAGGATATTTCCTTTTTTTTACCCGAGAGATCAAATGAAGTAAGTACCTGTTTACGTATTAAGTACTTATATACAATAAAACTAGGTAGTAACATTGATAGGTAAGAGAGAATGTGTTAGACAGGTACGTAGCCCAGTAATGAAGTCGGTCTCACCTATTTGAAACTTTAGTCAGTCTAACTTTGACAGTGCCGTAGATATGGGCAGGATATCCTACGTAATAAGGCTAAATGTGACTTTATCCACCCACTTTAGTATAGAGGTAGGTTGCCTCCTGGGGAAGGATATAAGTTACTTTTTGCGAGTCACAACCCCAGGGGTATTACCACTGCATTATGGTTGGAATACAACGCCATACATTGGTAGGGGTGGTGGGATTGGTGTTGGTGGAAGTGGTGCTGGTGTTAGTGGATAGTGTTGCTGATGGTGTCAGTGGTGGTGGAGGTGGTAGTATCGTAGGTAGTGGTAGTAGGCAGTGGACCAACAGTGGCTCCATCAACACCACCACCATTACTATCACCACAACCACCATCACCGCCACTGCCCACGATCACCATCACAGCCATTACTACCACCACCACCACTTACACCAAAACAATTAACATTTATGTTGTGACATTAATATAAGTTATAATTAATACACATGTCTTATGCTATACAATATTTTTATTTTTTCCTTAAATTTTTCATATGCATCATGTGACAACCCTATCAGAATAGGTATATGTTTTCGACTTTGTTAAGAAGCTTCCCCTCTGGTCCTTACTTTTTACTCTGTGGCCTAGCTACATCGTTGTACTTAATATTACAGCATGTAAAAGATTTGGTTTTGGTTGAAAAATGCCGTCCACGCTGGGTGCTGACGGTCAAAGGGTCATAGTGTTTTCTTATATCTACGCGAATGTTACTAATTTCAATAAAACATATTGAATAAAACTATTATTAAATTATGTTTTAATGAATATGCGATAAATAATAAAAATTAAGTGCTAAAATAAAAATTTCATCAAGTTAGTTCGTCTATTTCAAACAAAACCCCCGAAAAACTGACATGTTGTAACTTAGCAATTTGACCAAATCACCACGCGCTCGTAAATTTCACTGCCGTCGAGCAACACGTTCATGCTGAGGTTCATGCAGGTGCATGGCTATGGAATAAATAATTTACAATCATGTGAAGCCCGCTAAAACACAATGGAAGAGCGCGCGGAATAACCACAGAAATAAGAGGTAGCCTGTGCCAATCTGTGGGACGTATATGTAACATTACTCGTATAGTTTAAAGAAATGACAAAATCGAGTTGCTATTTTATCATTTATTGTGAATTTGAGCACGTCCTTGCGACAAATATACAATAGTAATTCATTTCAAGAAGGCTTGTAGCTTGCCCGGGCTCGGTTCTCATTTGTAATGATTCCCAAAATCGTGAGCATTCATATATTGCGGATTTATGATGGATATACGTCGAAAGTAGCGTCATTTTTACACCTGCGTACTTTTTTTTATTTCTATCGTTTGGTAGACTAACAGTAAAACGCGTGCATGTCGAACAAATTGAATTGAATCGGGCGAATTCGAAAAGGGTTATGAACGATGAACACTTCGAAAAGTCTTTTATATTGGCATTAAAAATTTGTATTTAACCCAATAAAAACCTTGATACCGATGAACTGGTTTGAGGCCATAAGAAGCATTTTGCATTTCAACAATAACGAACCAACAAGACACCAAGATTACGTCCTTAACAAAAGATTATACGGGTTAGAGATTAACTAAACGAAACTTTTTCGTCAATTCGGAAAGACCAGCGCTTCTCAATCCATCCACCCATATATTACAGCCTATAAAAGTCCTCTGCTGAACATAGGCCTCCCTCATATATTACCTCATCATTAAAAGTGGAGAAGGAAGCTAATAAAGAGTTTTACCAGTCTCTTTTAATTCATAATATATATATATATATATTAAAATTTGAAAAAAAAATGTCACACGCTTCAAATATTAACATTTACAATTTATGTAAAATTTTAATGCGAAACATTTCCGTGTAGTGGCGACGTAAAAGAATTTAATATTCCATATAATCCCGTGAGTGTTGTAAAAAGCGACAGAGAAATTAAATAGCAGATGAGCAGCAGCATTTTCCTGATAACAAGTAAAAAAGGGCGGTTGTCTGGCAAATATGATAAAGATCCCACCTATGAGGCAACTATGGGGCAGGCCTCTGTTCAGTAGTGGACATGTCGTTATTTTTTGTCTTATGGCAAGACCAGTTTTTCATTTAATTTAAATAAAAATTAAAAACCTCGCTTTTCAGTTATAATCATTTCCATTTAATTTTTAATCGAAGATAAACAAAGCACAAACAAAAATTAATTCGTCAAAAAAGGTATACGATATTTCATGAACTGAAACATTGTTGCATTAAAGGTAAACTTAACAATAAAGTATAAACTAACATGGCTCGTTAGGAACTTATATATATACAAAATAAGATCACAATTTTAATATCTTAAATTACCAATAAAATTAATATACAACAAGTTTTTGTACTTGCGAAAAAAAAACGTGTTAATAAAAATCGTAACAAAATCAAAATGTACCAAAACTTAAAAACAATAACTGTAATAATATTATATGCTTAATAAATCTATTGTTATGTAATTCCTATCTTTCTAATTACAAACATTACTGTTTTTTCAGCTAGCAGATATTCCGTAATTAAATATAGTGTTTAGAACGTAAAGTAAAAATACTAATTAACACAACTATTGTAACTTGAAATAATTTTACGTGAGGTAACACTTGTATACTAAATTTTCATTTTTAATCCCTACTTTATAACTATATTATAAAGCTTGTGACTAACTACAATAAATGCAATATAATGACACACTGATTAAAACATTCTGCGATTTAATTTATAATAGTTATTATTTTGAAAGCAGCTCGTCAATCCGTTTTTGTTTATGTATTATATCTTGTAAGCCAAATAGTCACAATAGACAGGGAATAAAAAACAATACAATCACAAACAACTTGTGAAGTTAAAATGTAACTAATAAGGTAATAAATATCAATTAATTGTTTCATAATTTATAACAAAATATGTGAAAACACTTTGGTGGTGGCTGACTTAAATATTAAATGAGCCATAGACAGCATTACAGACAATTCTATGAAATACCTACCAATAAATTTCGCAAAATAAAGACTAAAACATCAAGTGATTGGTTCATTGTTTACACACACTCGCATTTATATACGTTTAGGTAAAAAATAACATACAACACAATGCAATATTGATCAAAAAGATGTCCATGCAGAACCTTAAATAAATTACTTGAAAAATAAGTAAAGAAAATCAGCCTGGGTTCTTTAATATGGAACGATGCCGATGAACGAACTGTTTACAACTTTCTTTCGTAATGTTTTACAAAAAAACGACCTGATTAACGTCGCCTTAACTCATTATAGCGCAAATAATTTTATTGGGGAAGCGATTACTATTCATTTCGTTTAATGAATGGCAAAAATGAACTGTATATGTATAAGAATAAGCACACACACATGGAATAATACAAATTTTACGGATTTTATCGCTTTTAATTTAACCTTGTTTTATTTCCCGAAGATCCTCAGTGACCATGGAGGATGCTGTAGAGCCCCGAAACGTCGGAAATTAAAAACGATAAAATCAGTAAACTTAGTTTTATTTCATGTATAATAGATGTTTAAACTCACGAAGGCGGGTTGGTCTTACGTGTGAATATAAGTGCACATGCACTTTGCTTTAGTGTGCAAAGATCAAGAGTTAAAAAAAATTATCGAGTACCGTCACAATAGAAAGTGAACGTAGTAAAATTGGTCGCAGTGATGCAATAAAATAATGAGTCCTTTGTTGAGCAGCAGAGCGTTAGATTAATTGTAACATGTGATTACGTGTTTCTAATTACATATTGATTATTTTAGGGCTGTCAAATGATCGCTAGGTTGTAAAAGTTTAGGTTATAAATAGTAATTTTGTGCTGGAGTGGATAGCGCTAAACACATGGAGTAAGGCCGCCTTGGTGAGATAAAAATACTTTACCTCCAATGAATGCAAATAAAACATGGAAGTATTTCTTACCTTCAAAAATAACCCAACACAAATTGAGCGGCGGTAGGCGTGGCTTACCAATGGCGAACGAGTCTAGTTCGAATACCCTTACTATCATAATACTGATTATTACATAAAACGCTCCTGGCGAAGAGTGATAAGCACAATGGCGACATATATAAACATTGTAAGCTATTTATGTAACTAAAAACTGTCGGGAAATTAGGTCGACTATTGACTGCGCGTAATAAAATTAATTAAACTTATTTAGTCAGCGATGGAGTTTAAATGTGCTAGTTTGTTTGAAATATTGAGCCATATTGCGAGTTTAATTCCCTTCGTATTCACTGTTACAGTGGCTTTGGAGTTGTAATTATACATTTTAGTTGAAATAGTAGATTTCATTGCTAGCACCGCTCTTGTAAACAAATTACCCGGTTGTGAAAATGTGAAATTAGCTTATTTTAGAAAAACAAATCCGCTGACGGACTTTTATTCGTTCTATTACAAATGAGAGATATGATCACGCAAAGCATAAGCTCGTTCATCGCTTTCGTTCTTTTGAATAGATTACTTACATGTTATAATAATTAATCAATTCAGCAACATAAAAAATCTGTGTATTTGTCGCCACAATGTAACAATATTCTACAAATTTATTACTTCTGATCTAAAATAATACTGTGTGACATATTAAAATGTATATTGGATTTGTAACAGCAAATAAACATATTTTTTCTTTCTTTGTTACATTTCTACCTGAAGAATAAATGTTAATATAACACTCTTAAAATGCAGTTACAATTAAATTGGAATGCTTAAAATACATATTTAGTACGATAACACAATAGTCCTTACCACTGGATGCTTGTACTTTGTTCAATGTAGCTTGTTGTTGTAATAGCTTCTTTCTTAATATACACATTAAACTATATTAATGTAGACATAAATATAACACCTATGGCTTAAAAAGGGGACAAAATATGATTTGGCAAAGCCAAGTCATTCGTAAAAAAACTTTTAATGAGGCAAACTAGTTGACTACATATGTAGACATAAGGTTTTGATTTAATTGATTATAACTGATTTGCTTTGATATTCCGAAATAAAAAAATTATAAAATCATTTGAAAAAATAATAACACAGTCAGCATTATGTTTCGATTATTAGGTGAGCATAAATCTTGTATACGTAATGTGATCTTTTGGAGTTCTACCCAGTTTGTTTTAATAGCTTTTTCGTTTGTTTTTTTTTGTCATTTTCACTGTTGCAGTCACATAAATTATAACATGGTCTCAAATCAACTATTGATATCTTTTTTTATGTCGCAGCTGAAAATTTGAAGTGTAGTTAAAAATAACTAAACGCACTATCCAAGAGAATTGGGCTCGAGATGCACTTCGTCAATTTTATAGACAACGAAATAATTATCCATTTGAAAAATTGCTATAGTGATTCCGATCTGGATGAGGACGATAATGGCATACTATTATTATTTTTATATTTTTTTTATAGGAGAGTGGGCAAACGAGCATACGGTTCACCTGATGGTAAGTGATTACTGCCGCCCATGAACAACGGCAACACCAGGGGAATTACAGATGCGTTGCCGGCCTTTTAAAAAGGAGTACGCTCTTTTCTTGATTTGTCGCGATGTGCTATGGTGAAATTGTGCGGCTGGAATCAGTCCGAAAAATTCCTCAGAGCACTCCCCGTGGTAGATGCGACAAAATACGCAAAGATATGCAACATCTCTTCGCAGTGCCTAATGTGGATGTTTATTTAAACATTTAATGCTTGTGTGAGAAAAAGTGGTTTATTCTAGAAAATCGAAATATTAGAGTACAAACAGGCTACCGGATTAGCTTGAACGATCGATTTTTCTCATAGTGGTACAACCCTAAGTAAATATTTTTGACTGCCTCGTTGGTCTAGTGGTTGCAGTAGTGCGACTGCTGATCATGAGGTCCCGGGTTCAAATCCCGGGTCGGGCCAAAAAATCAGTTATTGAGTTTTTCCATCAAGAAATTCTCAGTAGCTGCCCGGAGTCAGGAAGTTGGCGGTGTTTCACCCCCGTGCCTCGGAAAGCACGTAAAGCCGTTGGTCCTGCGCCTGATCTCTCTCCGGTCGTGTCGGTTTACCGTCCCATCGGGCTATGAGAGTGAGGGAATAGAGAGTGCACCTATGCTTGCGCATACACTTGGGCACTATAACCCTGTCCTGCGCCGATGGCTAGTCTCCGTTGAGACAGGCCGCCGTGGCCGAAATTCGGTCTGGAGGACATTATTATAAATATTTTGACAGCTGTCATACCGCCCCAAGCTAGATTTAACAAGGTATAATACTGCCTATTACATTCCAGACTTAAGATTAACATTGCATAATTAGACGCAGTTACACAAAAACTGTTTGTACCCCATAATAAATTACTTTGTGTTATTTACGTTTGAAGTTAGCTTGGTAGTCAAGGATGATTGGCTTCTTTTTTGTACTTTTTCTTATCAAAGTACAACTTTAAATGTTTTTTTTTTTACCGCATGAAACTATATTGTAGACCTTAATTACTTTGATATATAAAACTCATTATTGAGAAGAGCATGGTGAGTGGGTTGGATCTTTTATGCAGCAAAGTTGCTTTAGCAATCCAATGAAAATTAAGATAAATAATTATCACATTATAAACTAAAACATACGGAAATCACTATTACAAACTATTGCCGAACATCATTCTGTCATCATAGAGACTCAATCTGTTGCTTTCGCTCGCTCTGCCCTTTTGGAGAGCTCTGTCCCTTCGGGCCCTTCTTACTGCTACTGGTAAGTCCCCTGGTGTTTTGACCCGGCCAGCAGGATTTTGCAAGTTAACACTACCGGAAGAGGAAAATATTTCACTGACGTGCTCCAAAGAACGCTGTCGCTTTATCGACAAAGATTTTAAAGATGGCTTAGGCGATTTAGGACTACGCTCGGCTTCGTTGGCAGTAGGCGTTAAGAATTTCAAATCGTTCGTGTCGATTTCTCCATTCAGAGCTGCCAGATACACGGGATTATCGCCGCTATATCCGTTCACGGCGTTTTCCTTGTCGTTCGGATCACTGAACTCGTTGTCGAAGTTGGCGTACTTATTGTGGTATTTGTTGAAGCCGAAATCGCTTTTCGTTTGACTTGCCTCCTTAAGCACTTCGTTTTGAAGGCGTTTCTTGTCACTTTCCAGTTTCGGAATGGTCTGCATAGTTATTTTGGAGCCTCCGTTCTCGGATAGCAACATTAGATGTTCGTCTTCGCTGCTTGAACAGTCCGAATTCATATCGAAGGGACTGTCGTGTTGGTCAATGTGATTTGTGTCTATGTATTGTAGTTCCAGATTTGTACTAGCTCTGGAAGATCTCCCGCTGTTAGAGGAGTTAGAAATTATTCTATTGTCACAACTAAGTCGTTTTTTTGCTGTCGAATCTTCAGATTCTGATTGTCCAGCCTTAAAGTTGCTTTGAGAAGACATGGAAGTATGAATCGAATGTTTGTTCAAACTTTCGGAGCTGCCTCGTGACGTCTTGCTTCGGTTCGCGAAGTCGAGGGGTTTCGCTTTTGGGACTATAACGGCGAATATTTGATTTCTCGATTCTTTTTCGTCTCTCGTTGGCAACTCTTTGAACACTTTGTCGGAACGTTTTTCCGATTCCATCATCATAGTCGGTGACAATGTTCTGTTAGGTGGGGATAAGGTACATGGCCCATCAAAGTTGTATGAGCTACCTTGACTTAGAACTAGATTGGTTGGTCTATCGAAGGTTATGTTACAAGGTTTGTCGATTAGAGATGTCCTTGTTCTTCCGTTCTGCAATGATCTGTTAGCTGAACCTTCGGCGATCAATTTCACTTCGGTTTCTAGTGGTTTTGGTGTCCTGCCGAGCTTTCTCTCGAAAAATTTACGTATCCCCCATTTTGGCTTTTCGGTTTTCATATCATGTAACAGGTTTGTTTCTTTGGGACCCCTGTCTACATCATGAGAGCTGACATCATTAGGTACATATTCCAAGGGTCTCTGGTAGGAACGTATTTCATTGAACCTATCGGAGTTTTCCTGAGCTAAAAGGCGGCTATGACTTATCCTTGCTACGGACAGACAATTCTCTTCTATATTTTGAACTCTGGGCACTTCACTGGTGTTTATATCTTTAAGGCTCTTGTGTATAAGCTCGACTGTGTGCGTCTGTGTGTTTGTGTGCGTGTTACGTTCGATGCACGCATTCCGTCCGATATGTGGCTGAGGGTAAAGTAGGGGAGTGCTCACATCGCCATTTTGTTGAGTTGCCGTGCAATTAGAATTCTTGTCTATTTCAGGGAGCGACGGGGCGTTAACATCTGTTGGAAATGCAGATGTTTAAAGTAAATAGTAATTAATACACGTATCCTAAAATTATTTTGTGAATATATCAACAGAAATATACTGTTTAATTTACTTTACATTGCCGTAAGTCAGCGGCGTAAAATAATTTGTCACCCTATCTGATCAGTCTCAAAAATCGACAAAAACGAATTTGACAAAAAGGTTGTAGTCATGAAAAAATATCATTGGATTTCCATATGTGCCAGTACCAGATCTATAATATACCCTGGTCAGTGATGTGAGGCAGCATTAAAATTTCAACTGGAATACCAATCGACCAGCTAAACGTAGAGACTGGTGATTAAAGTAAATTATTCCAACTGTGGGATAGGCCTATGTCTAACAGTGGACTGTTTAAGGATTGGTGATAATGGTGATAAAATATATTTTGTGTTATTATTATCACTAAAACGGGTCTTTCCTTAACCTACATAAGTTACCAAAGTACTTTTAAGATAAAATAAAGAAAGATATGATACTCACCTGGCGGGTGCGGGTGCAAATTATTATCGTGTATGACGGGTCCTTGCACGAGCAACATCATTTTGAGTTCAGCCATTCGTTCTTCAACACACACTGCTGTTAACCTGTGAGTACAATAACACCACCTTCATGAGTTGATTTATTGTTGAAACGAGACGAAACGAGTGTGCAGTTCAATTGATGGCAAGTAGCCACAGATAGGTACCTGCAACTACAACAAAGAAGTACTGGTCCGTTATTACGTCTGAGAACTGGCAATGTGTAAAACAAAAGGACCACGCTCTCACAGAATATCAGCGTTAAACGCAGTGGAGTAGCGTGCCTTAGAGAGGCCCTGTATCAAAATTTGTCGGGGGGCTTAAATGAAGGGTAAACATTTTTCACAAAAGGAACAAAAACTCTCGCATCGAATTAAAATAATTATATATTGATTATAAGTTGTTACTTACAATTAATATTCCTAGGAACTAAGCAAGCCAATCAATTCAAACCAACATCATGTCCCATAGAAATTCTTAGAATTTTTGCTTACATACGTTCGGGGCCTCTGTAGCTCGGGGGCCCCATATCATTGATACGGCGGTAGCTACGCCCCTGGTTAAATGGCAACATAATGCTGCTGTTTTCGCAAGATTATCTTTTCCGTTACAACCAATTAAAAGTATACTTACTGCTAAAATATAGGCCTTCCTCATGGATTCTCTTATAGGGATACATTTTCCATAGTTGCCACGCGTGGCAGGCTAAGTTTTTTTATTTTTTAGTTGTCCTACCTCCTAGTTGGTTTCCCTCGGTCGCCTGTTACGAAAATCGCGGGACGATATGGGGAAGTGAATATTCTTACAGTACCACTACACGGTCACATTGCGCATGGTTAGTGACAAGTATTTGATCATACTTCTCAGGGTTGACGACATAAGTACATTTTTAATTTGTGTCATTGACAGATGGTCTACGGCATACACTTATCATGAGGTGGACTGTATACCGTATGCTCATTTTGTACTTATATTTTTTTTTATAGGATAAGGGTGACAAACGAGCACACAGTCCACCTGATGGTTAGTGATTGCTGCGGCCCATAGACATCTACATCTATCCTCTATTACAAATCAAAATGTAGATGCGTTGTCACCCGTTAGGACTAAGATGGAATGCCTCATTTCCAGTCAAAAGGGCCTCCGGCCACCTGCACTCGCCAAGCGAAACGCAGAGGTGAACCTCTACTTCACGCTGGTTTTCTGTGAGGTCGTGGTACCACCCCGGTTCGAGCCGGCCCATCCGTGTGACAGCAAAAGCTGCCGCGTGGCTCTACCACTGTTGAAGGTAGTTACAATGAGACTCTTACCCTCCAAGCAAAAAAACAATAGTATTACATCATTGTGTAGGGGCATAAGAGAGCAGTGCCTACAAACAAAAGCATTGTCAACTGAGGTGAAAAAAAGACAAACTACAAACTACAAAAAAAATGTACCTTGCTTCAGCATCATGATCCCAGCACTCGTCACATGTGTCGGTAGCGATTTTTAGTGCGCGGGCTTCAGGTACTGGTCCTTTGGGGAGTGGTGGTCTTGCCTTGTTGCGGGAAACTAGACTCTGTGTCAGAGACATTTAAGATTACGTAAAGAGAACATATAAAAGCCGTTATTATATGATCTGGTTGATATTTACATAGCCCACCACTGAGAAAAAATACTCTTGCGATAAAAAATAACAAGTAATCACTGTTATTTAGTTCATAGCAACACAATCTTTTTATTGTTCATGTACGAGCATGTAATGCAACGTACAATTGTCACGTCATCATTTCACACCTTGACATCTTTTCTACATATTTACGCGGCAAATGTATTTTAAAATCAGTTCGCTTATAGCCATCAAGAGAGCTACGCATACTCATTATCAGTGGTTCTAGCCTTTTATTTTGTAAATTTATCCACAATAGATTTTTATCAAACTTATCAAGCGTTATCAGATTATCATCCCCTTAGTATCGGTACAACCCCGAACAGTTCATAATATCCATAGCGCGAGTTGTCACAGATGTTTTGCTTGCTTGGACTAATGGATGGAATCGTCGGTCTTGTTTGACCGTGTAATGCTTTGCGTCACGCCATTAATCTGGCAGTTTATTCTTGATCAAGGTCATGGACTAAACTGACGCCAAACTGAACTTGTAACATACGTCTTATGGACGCCATACACGATCCAGTTTAGCGTCAAGTTTGCAGTGCACTTGAAGCGGCGTCAGTTTGCAGCGCATCCATGTAGACCACTCACGTTCAAGTTCGCCGTCTAATTTGCATGATGCCCATCAGTTGAAACCATGGCGTCTCTCGCTTATTTGCTCCGACTACCGTCATGCATACTTGACCCCTCATACACCCGTTCAAGTTTGCATGACGCTGCAAGCTTGATCAAGTTGGCAGAATCGAAATTCAATTTTTGCTACAAGTAGACTTGTCATGCCCACTGATAGCCATACACCGTCAAGTTTAGCGGACGCCGCTTCAAGTGCACTGCAAACTTGACGGTAAACTGGATCGTACATGGCATCCATTAAGTAAAGTTAGTGTATTCGCCATGTACCAGCAATGCAAAGACGCATTAAAACATTTCCTCGTAGCCTTTTGTACATTAGCGACCAGAATAGGCTGCGGCGGAAGGCCCACGTGCCCCGGGGACTCAGTCTTTGTAGCCGCTGTATCCCTACCCTCTCCCTCAATCCTGTCTCGCGTATGTGTAATATTCACAATGTATCAGGAGCACATAAGTGTGCTGGAGTATCTGGTCACAGAGTCACAACATCACGTACAACAATAGTGCTTGTATAACGCGCTTGCCCACCTGCTTCTGCGCCAGCATGGGCTGCGGCGGCAGATACAGATGGCCCGGTAATTCTGATCTAGTAGGCTCTTTCTCTCCCCTCTGCCTAAATCTATTTGTGTGTAGGGGAAGATTCGCAATGTATCGAAAACACATGCGTAACAGTACACGCTCGCAGCGCTACAACCTCACGTATAACAATGGTGCCAGTACAAGGCAACCGCTCACCTGCATCTGTAGGATACGGCGGCAGGCCCAGGTGCCCCGGGGTTTTATCCTTGATACCTGTGTTTCGTATGGTGAATGTAGAGAACTGGACACCCTTTTTACTGGAAACCGAGGTATTCCATCTTAGTCCTCACAAATGACAACGCATCTGCATTTTGATTCTTTATTGAGGATAGGTGTAGATATCTATGGGTCACAGCAACCACTTACCATCAGGTGAACTGTGTGCTCGTTTGTCATCCTATCCCACAACAACAACAAAAACCACCCCTAACCCTCCCAACCTTCACAAAACCTTGTTCCGTGTAAGTGTAACAATCGAAATGTACCAGGAGTTTATAAGTGCGTTGGAGCTTGCGGTCGCAGCGCCACAACGTCACGTACAACGACGGTGTCAGTACAACGCGCTTGCTCACATGCATCTGTGCCAGCGTGGGCTAGGGCGGCAGACCCAGGTACCCGGGGTCTCAGTACTTGTAACCGCCTTATGTCTACCCTCACTTAATCTTGTCCCGTGTAGGTGTAACATTCGCAATGTACAAGGAGCACATAAGGCGCTGGATGCGGTCGCAGCGCCACAACGCCACAACGGCACGTAAAACAATAGTGGCAGTACAAGGCGGGCGCTCACCTGCATCTGCGCCAGCGTGGGTTGCGGCGGCAGGCCCAGGTGGTGGTACGGCAGTGCGTAGGGCGGCGTGCGGCAGGGGTGCGCGCCGGCACAGCGCCACAGCATCTCCCACAGCACTAGCGCCAACGCGAACACGTCAACTGCACACAGCGCCGCCCTTGCTCCGCTCAAGTCCAACGCGCCTTCTAGTGCTTCAGGGGACAGATATCGCAGAGTTCCCGCCTGTGGATTAATTGAAATTAATTATCAATATCTAGTGTGTTCACAATAAGAATTAGACTTTAGAGTGTTTTATATGTTTAAATTTATAATTTTTAAATAATTTAATTTTTTAGAAACCTTTATAGATTTATATAATTGACGATTGGATGTAATTACGGCTCGATTGCGTGTTCTTTTTGAAGAGGGTCAAACGAGCATTCAGCTCACCGTGTGCGTGTGTGTGTGTGTGTGTGAGAGAGAGAGAGAGAGAGAGAGAAGAGAGAGACTACCGCCACCTATTAAAAACAGCAACACCAGCATAATTGCAGGTGCCTTGCGCCCCTTATAAAAAAGAGTAGGCACTTTTCTTGAATGTTAATTGTTCAGCTGGATAGCAGATGGCTGCGTTTTCGAATCCTCTACAGAACAAGTAATGTTAAGGGGGAAATAGTAACGCTTGGGTCAAAGAGTAGAGAGTAAAGCTATTCAACTGGTAGTGGAGGAAGGCTCTCACCTCTGTGATCCTGCTAGGCGCGGTACGGTCACGGCGCGGCGGTAAAGGTTGCGCCAGGCCCAGATCAGCGAGTCGGGCTCTTCCATCAGCCGCGATCAACACGTTGTTGCTGTTCACGTCACGGTGCACCACACACGGCTTATTACCCGCTGTAAAGTTAAACGATTTTTAAACAATAATTCATTCATTCATTCCAGCCTATCAAAGCCTACAGCTGAGCATATGCCTCCCCATAGGTTGCCTTATAAGAGCGATAATTGCCATAATTACCACACTTGCCAGGCGGGTTGGCAACCGTATTTTTATTATATTCTAGTTGTTGTTAAAAAGCCATGGAACGATATGTTTTAGTGGATATTCTTACACAGTAACTAAATGGTTTCTTCAACACAAATAAAAAAGTGAATTTATTTATTTCACAGCCACAACCGAGATCACTTGTTCAGTGAAGAAGTAAAAAATACTCGGATTTTCTTCATTCACAATACAAAACATAGCACGCATATGCTACTATTAAAGCAAGTATTTAACAAGCGAGGTTTATCTTCAGTGGAGTCTATTCATGCTGCAACGATAGAATCGGTAGCGAAGCCTCCATAAAAGCCGAGAAGCCGGGATTGCCCTATCAACCTGCTCAATCAATATTATCAACTAATAAAATAACTCGTAAACTGTTTCAAACTATTTCAAATTTCCCGCGCGCTCCTCTGTTCTACACATTTCATTAATCATCGCGGCAAAACTGCGCGATACTGCTGTCATAAAAAAGGAGTTGAGTTGAGCGATTAGTCGTCTCTCTCGCACGCGTGGGTTTTTTACCGGGCTTTCGACAAGACTATCGCTCCCTTTCTAACCTGTGGCAAAATGTTCTATAATGAAATATAACTACGATTGTTATATAGCAATTAGTATGGAACCAAAAGCCCGGCATTTGATGTGAAGTTAGTCGAGAGCGGAGGCGCCCGGGCGATACGTTTGCAATGAGGGCATCCACGACTTTTTCTGCCACCAGGGCGGCGCCACCTTACAGTGAGGTAAAATATTTGACAGATTTCATAGCGGGGACGATAATTTCTTAGGAAAATGTAATCTTTAAAGTTTCTTTCTGTATTATTAGTTATATTTTACATTAATTACATTAGAAATGAATAAACCAAACTATAAATATAACTAAAAGCCGATTTTTTTAAAAAGAGTTATAAAATGCAAAAAATTTAAAATTAAAATTACTGACGCATTGTATTGTGTATTAATATAATACTCTAGATAATGATAAACTATTATTTAAAACGAATTTCTCAATTATCTGACATTGTGTAACAATAAACTTTACCTCAGTCACAACTAGCGACATCTGGTGAGTGGAAGATTATTAGCCCTCATTGCAACTTCACTTCACATTTCAATGTTTACTCTGTGTGCTTTTGTGTTGCTTTTTAATGCTTTATTTCACCTATTTTAAAAATTTTTAGTGAAAATGGAGGATAATAGTGTTCCTTGTGATGAATTGAAGTGTGTTAAAGAGCTAATCAGCGAGGAAAAGGTAAAATCTTTAAACTTTGTTGAAAAAAAATACAGGTCATATCCACATAAACAGTTATTGGTACAATTCAAATGTTCAACAACATTTTACGCGGACGTAATCAAATCTTTCTCTAAGAAAGAGCGATGATTCGATTTAGAATATAAATAATTTGTTTTTTATTTTTATTTTATACATAGTTTTTTTGTACTTTGTTCATGTATTGTATTGTATGTAAATATCTTTTTCTTTCGCTCAAGCAAATCCAAACGGCTTTTTTCGAAGCCACCGAAGGTATGCATATAGTCATACAATCTATCTAGCAGTAGTATGCCTTCTGTGTGCTTTGTTAAATACGTCTTCTACAGCACTGAATATGAAACTGAAGAGTGGAGACAGATCAAGATTGGTGTATTTTTATAAAACTGCTAAAAACAACAAAACCATATCTTGGGCTTGTCCTAGTTTGGAGCCTTAATTTCGCCACTGCATAGAATAGCTGCAATGTCTTGTAGTCAATGCCAAATATATTAAAAAAAATCAAAAATTGTGCGACGTTTGGTGAATGGAAGATTATTAGTCATCAAATGAGGGTGACATTATAGAAGTGGCCTAAGTGGATAAATAGTGTTGCGGACAGCGAAGGGAGCTGCCCCCCGCCACCCTCGCACGCGATGACATCACGCCATGCGTTGTCGCGACCAATCGCCGCGATCCGAAAGGGCGCGGGAATACATCAGCTGTGAGAATAAAAGGCGGGTATCCGGCAGGCGGAAGATATTCTTGGCATAGAAAAGCAAAAACAGGAAGAAAAGGAAGACCCTCTTAATGCTAATTAATTAATAATGATACAATGCCACATTTTGTAAATAGTGTAAAACATGTTATTAGTAGTTGATGCACCCTTTTTGAATTTCTTCAATTGAACTGTTGCATGTAAAGGCAGGTCTTCACATAGTCACATATAAACATTTCATAAAATACCCAGTCCATTTGATGTTATTCCGTTTCGTAAAGTGTGTTCTTACTTGCGGTGTGCAGGTGCGCCAGCGCGGCGGCCAGCCCGTGCGCGAGCGACGCGAACTCCAGCCACGTGAGCGGGGCGCGTTCCAGCCGCGCGCGCAGCGAGCCCGCGCACAGCTCCAGCACCAGCACCAGCACCAGCACCAGCAGCTCCCCTGCACTTACTTGCGGTGTGCAGGTGCGCCAGCGCGGCGGCCAGCCCGTGCGCGAGCGACGCGAACTCCAGCCACGTGAGCGGGGCGCGCTCCAGCCGCGCGCGCAGCGAGCCCGCGCACAGCTCCAGCACCAGCAGCCGCTCTCGCGCACCGCCCCCCGCACCACCCGCGCCCCCCGCACCGCCCCCAGTCAGAGGCGCGCGCGCCTCGCTGCCTGCACATACCCCATATAACTTATATTCAAATTTTTAAAAACCCCGAAAGAAGAAGAGTACTAGGTGATCTTTAAACAGCTGAACAGATTTTCTTGAAACATAGCTAGCTAAGAACGTGAGCCGTGGTAGCTCAGATGGTTAGCACTCGCTGTAAGCGTCACAGTACTCGAGCAACCCGGGTTCGATCCCCGCTGGCACCAATGAAATTGTTAATTGCAATTTTAAGTGCTGATTTACCACGTGCTCGGCGGTGAAGGAAAACATCGTGAGGAAACCTGCATGTCTGAGAAATAAGAAATAAAAAATATTTCGAAGACATGTGAAGTTCGCCAACACACATTGGGGCAGCGCAGCGGACATTTCCTTGCCCTAAAACCCTCTCAGAAATGAGAGAAGGCCTGTGCCCAGCAATGGGACGTAAATAGACTTCAACTTTACTTTACTAGCTAAGAACACTCTGGATTAAGACATCTTTCAAACGAAGAAACTTAATTAAAATCGCTTCATCCGTTCATGAACTATGATGCCATAGACAGACACAGGTACACATTACAAACATATAACACACCTCTGTTTTCGTGGGGGTTTAAAAATGACGTGGTCTCTTCCAAGCTGTTTTTTTAATATCAACCATCCATTACAGCAAACTACTTCTATGTATACTACTAGACGTGCTCTACGGCATTAATACATTGCGCACTAAGTTTTTGATGGGTAACAAAAGGGACGGAAGTATGTAATAGGAAGCCGCGCTATTTGATTAGACCAATGAGCGCGCACTATTTGATTAGACCAATCAGCCCACGCGGTGGTAGTAGTGTGCTGTTATATAAATTAATTTATAAGTGTAAACTATATTATATAAATGTACATACATACATACATAAACACTCACGCCTGTCACCCAGAGGGGTAGGCAGAGACTACGGACTTCCATTTGGCACGATCCTGACACACCTCTCTCCCTTCCTCCACATCCATATACCTACGCATACACGCTCGTCGGTTAAGGGTACTCCTAATCTGGCCCATTTTTAATGTATCGCCGATTTGGTCGATAAACTTTCGTCTAGGGCGTCCCTTCCCGACCCTGCCGTTCACTTCTGCAACATAAATTTGCTTTGTCACCCTTTCCTCTTTCATTCTTTCTACATGACCAAACCACCGAAGCATTCCTTTTTTAATCCTGGTCACAACGTCATCTTGCAAACCACATTTTTCTCTTATCACACTATTTCTCACCCTGTCATCTAGATTCAGCCCTAGCATACTCCTTAAGGACCGCATTTCTACAGCATTTATTCTACTCTCATGCTTCTTCTGCCAGATCCAACTTTCACTACCATACATTAGAGTAGGGACTAACACAGCACTATGAATTGCCATACGTGCCTTATTTGACACATTCTGACTCCTCATAATAGCGTGTAGAGCCCCATTCACTCTATTTCATCCTGCGTTCACTCGTCGTTCTATATCAATATAAATATAAATGTATTTACTGTTAATAATAAGTGTCTGCAAAAAGTGCAGATCATTGATAAAAATGCCAGTGAGTAATAATGAATAATAATTCGAATAAATATTTCATTATTTAGCTTTAATAAATTTTGAAGTTAATTTCTGTCGCTTATTACCAAGGTTAGATGTCAGATGTTACATATTATATGCGACTACTTAGCTAACTAGCTGACTAACGAGCTCACTCGTTTTTTTTTTTACTTATTATAAGCCAGTGCTTGACCACAATCCCACCTGGTGATAAGTGGTGATGTGGCTCGGGATGATCTTAAGTAACAAAAGCCTATTCACTCATGTTTTAAAGACGCCAATTTGTATTCGGACGGAAAGAGAGTACAGTTACGCTCAGTTCTCCGTATTTCTGATTGTAGTGACGACTCTTTGGTAACAGTAGATCCCTTTCACGGAGCGTTAGTAATTGAAATACGTTTTTATGAGTTAAGGACACTTAAAACTCCGTTTATTAAGTTTTTTTTTGTAATAAAGGTGATTATCAATCAATTAATGGAAAATATGCTGAAATCGATTGGCAATCCGAATTTTCTTCGAAATCTCTTAATGATTCCGTTAAATATTTTTATGAAATTTTTGAGAAATTAAGAGATAAGCACATACCGTCAAAAATAATTAAACCGGACTCCCACCATACGTGGTATTCCCCAGCATTAAAGAGAGCAATTAAAGAAAAACATAAGTACCTTCGTAAATTCAGGACCTACGGTAATAGATCCGATGAAGAATCGTATAAAATACTGCGCACTCGTATTAAATATTTGGAAGATATGTGTCATAAAAACTACATATTAACCGTTGAAAGGTCAATAGAAAAAAATCTAAATATTTCTGGTCATATGTTAAAAGTAAATCAAAAACTCACTCTATTCCAAGTAGTCTCAATTTAGGTACTGTAATTTATAACACAGGACAGTCTATTAGTGACGCGTTTGCAACTTATTTCAAGTCAAATTTCTTATACCCGGGCGCTCAATCAACTCCAAATATTTCTAATGTAACATCAAAATCGACTGCAAATATTTCAATAATAGAAGTTAACATTAAACACGTGTATCGGTTGTTGAAAGCTCTTGATCCATCAAAATCCGCCGGACCCGATAACTTACCAGCCACTTTTCTTATCAATTGTGCAGAGACGATAACACTACCAATAACTTTGCTATTTCGCAAATCGTTGCATGAATGCTCAGTTCCTGCTATTTGGAAGCGTGCGTATATCACCCATGTGCACATAAAGGGTCTTTGGACCGATGTCGCTAATTACAGGCCAATTTCTAAGTTGTGCATCATTTCCAAAGTCTTTGAAAAGTTGATTTATGAGCAGGTATATCCGTTACTCAAACAAAGCATAAGCCAGTCTCAACATAGTTTCTTCAAGGGTATATCTACCGTTTCCAACTTGGTGCTCCTTAATTCATTCTTGACTAAAGCCATGGATGATGGTCATCAAGTTGACGTTATTTATACAGATTATAGTAAGGCTTTCGACCGGTATGAACATAATTTGCTTTTAAAAAAGCTTCAGTATGTTGGTATCTGTGGATACCTACTGCGGTGGTTCTCCTCTTATATCGACAATCGCTCGCAGGCTGCAGTTGTTAACAATTACATATCAGGTTGGGTGTCAATACCGAGTTGTGTGCCACAGGGGTCCTTGATGGGGCCGTTGCTATTTCTTATATTTGTTAACGATATTGAAACCTGTTTTAAATCATCACACCTACTGTGTTTTGCTGATGATATGAAAATATTTTCCACAATCTTATCTCAGGCTGATGCTGAATTACTGCAGGAAGATCTACTAAGATTGGAGGAATACTGTAATATCAATAAGCTTGATCTAAGCCCATCAAAATGTACCCTTATTACATATTCACGCAAGCGAAACTTAATTAATTTCGGCTATCGCCTTAAAGGCCAGAAGTTACAAAAAGAATCTGTAGTACGCGATCTAGGCATTTTCCACGACTCTAAGTTATTATTCAACACCCACGTTGACAAAATCATAACTAGGGCATCTAAGGCGATAGGTGTTGTTATGCGTGCATAGGACTGCAAAGGAGTTTAATAATATTAAAACAATTAAAATCTTGTACTGTACTTACGTTCGCAGTACGCTTGAATATGCTTCGCAAATTTGAAACATTGTATTTTTATTGAAAATCTGTTCTGGCTATGTTGACTGTTCTGATTTGCTATCACAAATATCACTGACAACGGCTACAGTGAACCTTAGAACGAATGCATTACTCTACTTACCAATTTCATCAACTAATTATGAAAGAAATACTTTCATGTATGTGGTATCATGTACGCGACCGAGCAATCCACAGATATGACACAATTTTGGTTCTGAATTGCCCGTCTACTAGTATGAACATACACATACATGGACGTCTTTGATTACAGCCTATAATTAATGTCCACTGCCGAATATAAGCGTCTCCCATAAACTGCTTCATAATAGAATAGAATGTTTTTTATTCAATATTGATTATTACGTAATACTTACTGAAAGTAATTTATTATTTACCACTGGTTCAGAAAATACCTCTATCCTGGGAAGAACCAGCAAGAAACCCAGCGCGACTTTTTTTAAACATATTTCACTTAACAATAATTTTGTTTATACAATTTTTAAATGAATTTTCATAGATTCAGCATGGTGGCGATCACCTTATTCCCAGGGGTTATTTTCATTCATGTATCCCTTGATATTATAATAACCCTTATTGTACAGTTTTTCTTTAATAAAACTTTTAAACTTGTTTATTGACAAACTTTGAACATGTTCTGGGATTTTGTTGTAAAAACGTATATATTGACCCATAAATGAATTACTGATTCTGTGGAGTCTAGTAACTGGCATTACAAGCTTGTTTGTTCCTAGTGTTTAAGGTATGAACATCCTTATTCTTATTAAAGCTATTTATGTTTTTATGTACATACATTACATTTTCATAAATATATTGCTATGCCAAAGTAAAAATGTTTATTTCTTTAAATTTTTCTCTGAGGGACTCTTTACAATTTAGGTTATAAATCGCCCGTACGGCTCTCTTTCGCACAACAAATATAGCTTCAATATCAGTCGTATTACCCCATATTGGTGGTATATTGATAATTGCCGTTTGCCTAGTGAGCGTAAACGTGATTGCCAATCATGAGGTCTCCGTTTCGAATCCCGAGTCAGGCAAAAATCAGTTATTGGGGTTTTCTGTTCAGAAATTCTCAGTAGCAGTTCAGACTCAGGAAATTGGTGGTGTTTCATCCGCGTGCCTCGGAAAACGCGTGAAGCAACAGGTCCCGAGCCTGACGTCTCTGGTCGTGACGAACAATTTAAGCAAATGAGCTAAATGCAACACAAATACACAAGGCAATACTCCACTTAGTGTAAGAAAAAACAAAAAAGTTTCACTAAATTACTGTATTTAATAACTTACCATAATATCGTAGTAGGTTTGGATGTGCAAGGTGTGGTAGCCCGTATATCGCAGCTTCCTTTTGCCATGCGGTGGCGTTGCTGTAAAGTTTTACTGCTACTGGTGTGGCGCCCAGAGTTCCTCTCCATACTGATCCAAACTTCCCTTGACCTACATAAGAGACAACAATCAACATTATGTATAAATATATTTATAATAATTAAAAATTTTGTACTGCAGACTTCAATATAAGTTATTAAGAATAATTCAAAAACTTGAGCAAATTCATATGGGACCACACGAGAAGTACCAGCCTTCAAATAAAAAAAGAATCATCGAAATCGGTGCACCCAGTAAAAAGTTATGAGGTAACACACATTAAAAAAAACATAGTCGAATTGAGTACCGTCTCCTTTTGGAAGTAAGCAGAAAAAAGTACTGATACTAGTTTATTATTATTGAAGTAACTATAAGTGGTGTGCAATTAATTAAATTTTTTCTAAACTTCAAAATCTACCACTACTAGCGGTAAAGTCAAACTGCAGATATATTATAGCTGCAGCACGAATGTGTCGTGATGACTGGGAGCAGTAACATGTTCGCAAAAAAAAAAACAATAGTAAAATAGCAGCGTAATGATGCTGTGTTTCGTATGGTTAATGAGAACGAGAACCAAAAGAACCTTGATACTGAAAATGGGGAATGCCATCTTAGTTCTCAATAATGAAAATGTACCTGCAATTTGAGTCTTATCATTGGATGAACTTTGTGTTTATTTCTTTAAAAAATCTAATGAATTAATACAGTTAAGTTATGAAAGAAACAGTAAAGAAATAGTACATAATTGAATGTAAACATAAAATTCATATAAATTTGAATTGCGGGTATTATACATTTTACAATACATTTTTTTTTGTAGAATAAGGGTGACAAGCCAGTACACAGCCAACCC
This sequence comes from Parnassius glacialis, assembly GCA_033319125.1. Lineage (NCBI taxonomy): Eukaryota > Metazoa > Arthropoda > Insecta > Lepidoptera > Papilionidae > Parnassius > Parnassius glacialis. The sequence continues at coordinate 22,092,502 of JAVANC010000002.1, forward strand.
GATGGTAAGTGGATGCTGTGGCCAATAGATATCTACATCTACCCTCGATTAAGAAACAAAATGCAGATGCGTCGTCACTCATGAGGACTAAGATGGAATGCCTCGTATTCAGTAAAAAGGGTCTTTGATTCACCCTTAACATACGGAACGAAGCATTGAGTTGCTATTTTACACTGGTATTCTGTGAGTGGTGTCCTTCCTCTGTCGAGCTCACCCATTCGTGCTACACTATAATATAGCAGCAGCATGGCTCTACCCCACATATACCATGTCTTTATAAATTATATTAAAAAATGAAAACTTCTCACCTATATGCTCAATAAGTGTAATATTATCGACACATAACAACCCAGTTGCCAGCGCATCCGGTCCAGTTCCCATGACGTCCCCTGAAGGAAATCACAGAATTGACATTTTAATTGGATCAAAATATTGTAATTTATTGATGGCTCTTAAATCTTATGATCTAACAAGTGCTAAAATTAAAAAAAAATTGTACAAACAACTTCAATATAAATAAATTTATTGTTGATTTTTTTAAACCACTCGACTGATTTCGTTAAAATTTAAATGGTGGTTCCATTTTCCGTGGGAAGGGTACACCTTTGAAATATAAAAATAATTTTCCAAATAGGTTCAGGCGTCTTCTGATTAATTGGTGAACATACATAAAAAAACAAAGATTCCGACGAATTGTAAAACTCCTCTTCTTTGAAGTCAGTTAATAATAAATAGGTTTTTGTCCAAAGATGAATGTATCATAAAATATTACAAAAATGAAGGGTATATTATATTCGGGCTGTAAGAAATTAAATTAAGTTTTTTAACAATCTGCTGCTGCGCTGTACATGGACGACTCAGCTGCTAAAAGAGACAGCAGCAGCTCAGACTACTCATTCATTCATTCATTCATTCATTATAGCTTAAATCTACTGCTGAGCATACGCCTCCCCATCGATTGCTTCATAAGGGAGATATTTGTCATAGTTACCACGCTTGGCTTGCAGGTTGGCAATAGAAGTTTTATTTTCTGGTTGTTATTAGCAAGAACAGTGTTTTCCTAATAATCCATTTCCTGGTTTCTTTCCCTCTGTCGCCTCTTCCGACAAATGTTCTTAAAACGCCGCTACATTGGACTGATAATACCTATAAAAATTATCCCATATTCTCCTGTTTCCTCCTCCAAAACTAGGTGGATTTTAATTTCTTTTTCAAGAACAATATAAGAACTATAGGGGCTATATCTGTATGTTTTTCTTTTATTTTTTTGTTTGTTAATTTTGTCAGCCGGATGTCTGACGACGGCGATATAACAGAGTAGTTTTAGTAATTTAGAGGATTCTTAGTTTTTTAAACACTTGATTTATGGTGAAAACCAAACATATACGAACATCGCAGTTGTAAAAATTATATCATCATTATCATTACAGCCCTTCATAAGTCCACTGCTGAACATAGGCCTCCCCCAAGGAATGCCACAAAGCACGGTCCTGAGCCACCTGCATCCATCGACTTCCTGCATGTCTTACCAGTCGTCACTCCATCTAGTGGGGGGACTCCCTACACTTCGCCTGCTGGTATGAGGCTGCCACTCGAGAACCTTTCTTCCCCATCGGTTGTTGGTTCTTCGAGCTATATGGCCGGCCCATTGCCACTTCAGCATACTAATTCTTTGGGCTATGTCGGTTACTCTGGTTCTACTGCGGATATCCTCGTTTTTAAGTCTATCACACAGAGAAACGCCGACCATAGCCCTTTCCATAGCTCGCTGAGCGACTTTGAGCTTCCTCATACGGCCAGCAGTGAAGGAAAATTATATCATGAAAAAATATTTTCTCTAAGAATATGTTTGTGTAGACCAACTACATAAAGAAAAAACAAAAAGGATTTACTGTCAATATTGTCATCTAAACTGAATCCATAAACAGTACGGTATCAAATATTTAAAACTTTAAATACTTTCTTTGACTTAATTAAGTTATCTTTAAGTAATCTGTTCAAATCCATGAATTTGTACGACTGCAATTCCACTTACTGATGTTTACGCAACAAGAGTTTACATTATACGCCACTATCACATTGCATATATTAACATTTTTAATTTTTTTTTTATAGGATAGGGTGACAAACGAGCACACAGTCCACCTGATGGTAAGTGGTTGCTGTGACCTATAGACATCTACATCTATCTTCAATAAAGAATCATAATGCAGATGCGTTGTCACCCGTGAGGAATAAGATGGAATGCCTCTTCTCCAGTAAAAAGGGTCTCCGGTTCTCTACACTCACCATACGAAACACAGCAGTGTTAAGCTGCTATTTTACGCAGGTATTCTGTGAGAGCGTGGTCCTTCCCCGGTCGAGCCGACCCATTCGTGCTACAACTATACTATTAAAATAGCTGCAGCATAGCTCTACCACGTATAAATATATAAAATGTATGTTATATAAAATGAGCATAATATTGTCCAACCTTTTTCAACATCAGCAACATCGCTCAAATCATCCTTTGCAAGCACCATCTTCCTGCAGTACATGTTCCTACACATGATCGCTATGACAAGCACAGAGACCAATGCTAAAATGCCTGAAGCAACGATGCTTGGATAATTCGGACGCTGGGAGGAACTGCTCACTGTAGACTTGGCTTTTACTGTAACAGTTTCTTCTTTGATGGAAGCTAAAGCGAAATAAGAAATAAACAAAAAATATAAAAATAGGTAAATGGTCAAATTTTTATTTAGATGGTTCAATGTCAATAAGTTGGCCACTCAGAAAGCTTTTTGAAAGTAAAAAAGTTCAATGATTAAGAACTCTTCCCCAGCATCTATACAGAGATTCATGCATCTGAACCAATTTTTGAAACACTTTGTTTAGTCCTCCTCAGACACCTCCTCTATGGCCTGCAGAAATGCACTTAACCAGCATGATGTCAGGAATACCTTCGCTTTGAACACTTGAGTGCATGGATGCGTTGTTAGGATTAAGCACTAGCCTGAGAAGTTGCTTTATTGTCACAGCAATGAACGCTTCTAATAAGCATGTGTTGCTATACAGTTTGTCATTGATGCCTCTTTGATATCATAAAGAAATTGACACCAGATACCCCATTAAAGGAAAAACTGGTGATCAAAATCTTTCCTGAGCTTCTTGATCTCTTTACTTTAGTAGGTATGGATTCATTTTGAAACAGCCAAGCCGTCGACCAGAGCTTATTTTCGGATTTGTACTAATAAATCCAAGATTTATTAAATTTAATAATGTAATAAACATGCCGAGATGAGTTTTTTTTTTATAGTATAAGGGTGACAAACGAGCACACAGTACACCTGATGGTAAGCGGTTGCTGTGGCCCATAGACATCGACATCTATATTCGTTTGCGAATTAAAATGCAGATGCGTTGTCAGCCGTGAGGACTAAGATCGAATGCCTCTTTTCCAGTAAAATGGGTCTCCGATTCTCTACACTTACCATAAGCTGCTATTTACGGTGATATTCTGTGAGAGCGCGGTCCTTCCCCGGTCGAGCCGACCCATTCGTGCTACAACTATACTATTAACATAGTTGCAGTATGGCTCTACCACGTAAAAAAGCCTGCGTCAAATTTAGTAATCATGTCTAGTGAAGTTGTGTCGCATCCAACGCCAAACTATATTCCTTATGTGTAGGTGTTTGTGTAAAATCTCATGTACGCTTAGATCCAATCTGCAATATGAATATCTTCATACGTAATACATCTATCCTCTTCAAATAAATTTTTCACAGCTAACATGTTTCCTGCCCTAACAGCTTATTTTCATAAAACTTTCTTTGTGGCCTTTTTTCTTTAAACTATTCAAAATTTAATATACATGAAAGAAAATTTTCGATTAAAACATAATTTTTACTTTGTAACAACATTCAGAATAATACTTTAAACTCACTAAAATCAGCATTGCAGAAGCTCTTGGTACAACAACAGAACTTGCTCCCAGGTAGTCGTGCAGTTACCCGCGTACATTTGTCACAGCTATTGTGACCATTTGATTGAGATGAACGCCAACAACCTAAAAATAATTGTTAGCTTACTAGAATGTTTTCATCTACAGCACCTAGGTTTAAAATTTTGTCCTCCACACTTATTAGGAGTAAGTTAAATTTAATGCAATAATAATAAGTTACAGTGATTTTGAATATTTAAATGACAATAACTTATTATTATTGCATTACTAATAAGATTTAAAGTGTTGAGTCTGATGGCATAAAACGTATATTAGTAGATAATGCCTTAAGGCATTAAGTACCCCCTTAGTAACTTTAAACCTTAGAATGTGATGATAACAAAAGTGAGATGTTTGAGGCTAAGTTGCGGCAGAGGCTGGCGAAGCACCAGAAGAACAATTTTAAAGCTTTTCATAGTGTCCTTTCATTACCTTCAGGGGCCGAAGTGGTGGGAAGGGACACTCGTTTCCCCTCCCGCCGCTCCCTTAACCCCCTATAAAGGCAACTCATTTCGTTTTTAAAGTACAACTCTGAAAATTATTTTTGAATGTGGAATTTTCAAACATGTATAAAAAAACTATAAATTTCTTAAGGAAGTGCAAGGAGAGGGTCATCCTTCTCACTGTCTGCCTTGCCTTTTAAAGCCTCTTCAAACATAGTAAAAGTAAAGTCAAATTCAAGTTACAGCCTATTTCCATCCCATTGCTGGCCACAATTCTTCTTTCATTTCAGAGGGTTAAGGAACAAATAGCTGGAGATGGCTTCACATGTCTTCCAAATATTTTTATTCCTCAGAAATTCAGGTTTTATCAGAAGTTTATTATCTTCACCCCAAGTCAGTAGTAATCAGCACTTAAAGTAGAAAATCAGGGTTGAAATTTAGAATCGTTTGGCACGAGGGGCGGATGAGGAGAGGGTGCGAGGGGGGGGGGGTGCAGGGGTTTTGCAGCACCAGCTCAAATAGGACAGCAATACTCCATGCACGACCGGACTTGCGCTTTATATAAAGTAAGCAGCTGTCCCGGCGTGAAGTATCGCCGCACCTTTGCAAGGATTCCTAGCTTCCTTGCAGCTCCTTTAACCTTGGACTCAATGAACTGCCCGAAGTTCATATTTGAGGATATTTCAACCCCCAACAACTAAAGGCGGTCGGTGTACTCCAGTGGTACATTTCGGAAAGAAGGAGCCAAGGTGAGCTGGCTCCTTTTTGTAGTGAAGGGACACGCTTGTGTTTTGAAGGTGTTGAATTTCACAAGATTGACATCGCCCCATTCAGAGACTGCCTGTAGTGTGAAATTCACACGCTTTACCATAGTCTCTTTCGGACTGGATTTGATCCCGACAGGCCCGAGGACTTGGTTGGTATCTGTCCACAACTATGCTATCGTCTGTATACCCATAGATACCGGACATAAGCAGACCATTATTATGCAGCAGTGTAGTACAACCAGTGCGTGTTACCAGTGATGACTTACGGATCTGAGACGTGGTCCTTCACTGCTGGCCGTATGAGGAATCTCAAGGTCACTCAGCGAGCTATGGAGAGGCCTATGCTCGGGGTTTTGAGTATATCCGCAGTAGAACCAGAGTAACCGACATAGCCCAACGGATTAGTAAGCTGAAGTGCAGTGGGCCGGCCATATAGCTCGAAGAATCGACAACCGATGGGGAAGAAAGTTTTTCGAGTGGCAGCCTCGTACCGGTAGGCGAAGTGCAGGGCGACCCCCCACTAGATGGAGTGACGACCTGGTAAGACATGCAGGAAGTCGATGAATGCAGGTGGCTCAGGACCGTGCTTTGTGGCATTCCTTGGGGGAGGGCTATGTTCAGCAGTGGACTTCTGAAAGGCTGTAATGATGACGATAATGATGAATATGCAGCAGGAAGAAAGAACACCGAATTAGTCGCAACAGGATCAGATGAGCAGCCATCGACGACGTACCGGAGAGAATGTTCACTCAGAAATTACTTTATCCAGTCAATCAGACCAGGGGATAAGCCGTACACTGGAAGCTTACCCAAAAGGCTTGTGTGCCAAACTCTGTCAAAGGCCATCGAGACATCAAGGGAAAAGTAAGTGCTTCCCCACTGTTTTCGAGTGTCTCGCCCCATACATGTGTAGCATACGCAAGACGGTCCCCAGCTGACCGATTTCGGCGAAACCCGTATTGGCGGTCACTAAGGAGGTCATTCCGTTCTAGGTATGCCATTAACCGGTTCAGTGCGAGTGGCACGCAAGGCGTGCCATTGATTACTTTTGTGTGTGGCGTATGACACGCGAGTCATGTATTTTTAAAAATCTTATAACTCGCTCAAATTGCTTTTTTGGAAAATTTATCCAGAAGAAAATATTCATTATTTTGCATGTAGTTCATGCCTGCGACTTCGTTTCTGGGTATTTTGAAAATTTTAAATTTTTAGGGGTTAACAACCTTTTTTTAACTTGTACATGGTACTCTTTTTACTTTGTGGGTTTTCAATCATGTTGTTGGAAAATAGTTTAATAAGTAACAAATAATAGCACTCATTGCGATCGCTCACAAACTCGAGTTGTAAATAAATTTCTGGAAAACAAGTCTCCTGTTAAAAAAAAAACAATGCGTTTATCTTATTGTTTAATTTTGCTTAAAATGGTTGAACTGCCGTCTTATTACTATCATATGACCGAATAGACCTACGAAGTACCATGTGCTCTTGTGATAAGGTATAAGGTTTATTTTTGCTTGAGACAGTTTGAAACCGTTCACGCATAAAAAAAGTTCGCTAATAAATAGTCTTTTGTCAATCCGCCGCTGTAAAGCGCCGGCGTTTATTTCCACTTGTTTTGCTATTCTTACTAATTAGACGTTTTCAGATCGACTTTACTTTTACATTTGTATAACATTAAATAATATTTAACATTTGTAAATATCAATGAATCATGAACCTTATTTTTTTCCAAGTTGAGGATCTAGATTGTTTCATATTTACAAATGTTATTATTAGGTGAAAATTTAATTTAATAAGGACCAAGGTTTTCCAGGGTGATTTAGCTGTACCTACTTATATAAATGATTTTTTTTATAAAACAAAAAAATTGTACAAAAGGTTTGTAATCTCTGCATAAAAAAAGTCACTTACTCTCAACTTCAAAGAAACCACATAGAAAAACACGTAGTTACCCACTAAAAACAAGTATCCTTCCGTTTGTAACTGATGTTTGATGTCAAATAAACTTAATTAGGTCTAAACAAGTAAAAAAACCCATAATAAAAGAACATTACTTTTACACATGGCTGATGGAAAGTCTGTGGCGCATGACACGCCAAGTGTGTCATGAAAAATTTGTTCGCCGCCACAGCTAAAAGTTGTCGAATATTGGTGCCGCAACGAATCGGTTAAGCGGACGTTCAATATACGCCCCATAATCTTGCAAACTATGGAGGTAATTGAGATTGGCCGATAATTGGCAGGGTCGGCACAGCTGCCTTATATTCGAACAGACAGCACTTCGGCCAGCTTCCAGGATTTTGGCACTATTCCAGTCCTAAATGAGAGGCAGAACAAGCGTGTCAGCACAGGAGACAACTCAGGTGCACAAGCCTTTAGAACTGTAACTGGTATACCGTCTGATCCACTAGCTTTATTCACGTCTAGACACCGCAAGGTTTTAAGAACCTCCTTATTTGTGATACGAACCTCGGACATAGTGGTCCCGCAGTGAGGTAATTTAGGTGGAACTTTGTTGCCACTGTCCAGACGTGAATTATAGGCAAAGAGAGACGCGAACAAGTCCGCTTTCTCTTTAGCCGTATGCGCCAGTGTGCTATCCGGTTTTACCAGCGGAGGCAGTGTAGGCCGACAGAAGTTTGTTTCGACCGCTTTTGGGAGAGACCAAAAAGGTCTAGTGCCGGATGGTCTCGGCGGAGAGTTTTGCGCCAATATGTTTAATGCGATTGATACTAGCATTCCGTAATTATTTTTTTTGTAGGACTTTGTGGCCTGATTGAAAGTTCTCTTCTTGGAGCTAATATCCGGAGCTTTGCGGTTTCGAACGTCAACCCAGAATAGGTACGCTAAATGCTTGCGCTTTTCAGCTTGGGCGCATTCAGCGTTAAACCATGGGCGAGCTTTGCTACCGGTGGGAGCGTCAGAGGGGATAGGGGATAAATACTCTACACAACGGTTACCGCATCCCGCGCAGCAGATTTTAACAGTGGTAGAGCCACGCGGCAGCTTTTGCTGTCGCACGGATGGGCCGGCTCGAACCGGGGTGGTACCACGACCTCACAGAATACCAGCGTGAAGTAGAGGTTTACCTCTGCGTTTTGCTTGGTGAGTGCAGGTGGCCGGAGGCTCTTTTTACTGGAAATGAGGCATTCCATCTTAGTCCTCACGGGTGACAACGCATCTGCATTTTGATTCGCAAACAAGGATAGATGTAGATGTTTATGGGCCGCAACAACCACTTACCATCAGGTGGACTGTGTGCTCGTTTATCACCCTTATTCTATATAAAAAAAAAGCTCGACGGATCCGCAGAAGAGAAACAAACCTCCCGCCAAGAAAAGGATGTAATAAAGTGTCGCATCTCATCCCAATCAGCTGACTTATACCGCCATATTCGTTGCACACCTTGGGACTCGTAATCAGGGGGAGAATATGACGATACAGATTTCACCAGACAGTGGTCAGATATACCCTTCATACCTGTCTGATTCAGTAGTCAGCAGAAGGCTGCAAAGTAATTGGCTGTGTGACCGTCTACATCGGGTACCCTAGTCGCTTCCTTTACCAGCTGAGAAAGACCATGCGTCAAGGCAAACTTTCACGCTTCTCTTCCAGCATGATTGGTCTTCTGGTATGGGAACAGCCAGTCTTGGTGACAGGCGTTAAAGTCCCCCAGAAAGATCAGTTGTGCAGAAGGATAGCGATTTAGGGCCACATCAGCAGCCTCACTAAGGTGATGAAATAATCGTGTTGTCTCCTGGTCACTGCTTTTTTTTTTTATAGGACAAGGGTGACAAACGAGCACACAGTCCACCTGATGGTAAGTGGTTGCTGCGGCCCATAGACATCTACATCTATCCTCGTTTGCGAATCAAAATGCAGATGCGTTGTCACCCGTGAGGACTAAGATGGAATGCCTCATAACCAGTGAAAAGGGCCTCCGGCCACCTGCACTCACCAAGCGAAACGCAGAGGTAAACCTCTACTTCACGTTGGTATTCTGTGAGGTCGTGGTACCACCCCGGTTCGAGCCGGCCCATCCGTGCGACAGCAAAAGCTGCCGCGTGGCTCTACCACTGTTAACTGCTGTGGGAACGATAGACATAACCATAAAGGATTTTATAAATACCTGGCATCACCCAGATTGTCGAAAAAGTGGGGTCTTCAAGTACAACGAGATTAAAAGGTAATACACCATTCTTGAGAAAAATCAAAAAGAAAATCCCATAAACCTAACTTCGAAATGATTTACATTTATCGTCTCCGGCAGGTGGGGGGAAGAGGGAAGTAGAAGTGTGCCCTATTAGGGAAAGTCCCTCTACTCTTCTCTCCTCGCGAAAAAGTAGTTTATGAGTAACGTTTTTTTTTTTCACAATCATATTGACCCAAAGTTACTTCTACAACAGCGTCGGCGCTGCGGGAAGTGCAGCTCCTTCGCCCTTGCGTAGCGAAACACAGGCACCCATGCGGGGCGGGGGCTGCTCTCCCTCTGCGCCTACGGCATTACAACAACACTCTAGGAGTAAGGCAGACAAGACTACATGGAGTCGGGGCGTGCTGATTCAATTTTAGTACAGATTCGATCAGGATCAGATATCTTATCTATAAAGTCAGGTTGCCTTCACTCCCACCACAACCTTCTAACCTATTACAACTGAAAGTACATATATGTGGGTGTTCAAGTATTTCTGGGCATATAAAACAGTATATTATAATCATTTCTTTGTTTGTAAACATAATTTATTATTTTTATTAACCCTTTTGCTGTCCCATGCACTACATATAGGTCATTGCTATTGTCTTACTATTGTGTTTTAAAACCGGACAGTGAACGTGTTAATTCCTCAAAAGCATCTCTTTTATTCTTTATAATTTCTCTTCTCCATAAATATTCATATATCAAGTCGGTAAAATTTTCTCTATTATTATATTTGTCTTTTGACGATACGCCACTAAAACTCAATTCTTTGAGTGTAGGTGCTGTCTGCTGCTACAAAATGGTTTTCAGGGTTGCTATGATTTACCTTTTTGTGTATGTACCCATAATTTTCTAACCCATCATAAGCCCACCAAAAATCAGTATGGATGATGGTGCCTTCAGCCACAGTTTTTGAATCAAGGGCATTAAAACTTTAGAAGATCGCACATTTTGGGGGCAAATTTCTAGTCTTAAATTTTCATTGTCATTTTCAATCATGCCTAGCACCCAATGACCTTTAATGTGCTGGCCTAAAACAACATTAAGTATTACTTTAAAATTTTATTGATAAAAATTAGCCTATATCATCTCCAGGTCGTTAACTATATGCATGCATTTAGCTATAGCTCACCTTTATTTTATTTCCTTTTTGCAAGCTTATTTTCATCAATTTGGACAATTTTTCCTGGACAGCCAATTTTTCCCAGGAAACTTTGGTTCTCTATTTCATAAATGATGACAGCCTTCCGACAGTAATTAAACCAATCAGTAATAGTTGCTCTAGGTAAACAATGTTCCCTTTCTGAATAATCTTCTTTTAGACTCATATCATAACTGAGCATAACATAAAGTTATCATACCTATTTATATATGCATACATTAGGTAAAATACTTGAGTGGTTGTTAATTTGACATTCTCAAACCAAGTGCGTTTGACATGGCTAAATTTTGACTTAGATCCGTATGGGCCTCGGTTGCAGACAAATGAGCCCACCATTCTATTGGTGGAGTATTCTACACACATACTTTTTTTATGGTAGCTACAAATTTTTGTTGCTGGGATCATACCTTTTTCCTCAGCAAAAGCAATAGCTTGCTCCCATTTGCCAAGTTTTTGGTACACAAGTGACCAAATTCCATTCCATTGTTTTCATCTCCTCGACACATAAATGGTGTTTTACTGGTGGTTCGCCAGTCATAATCGTAACTCGTAAATGGCTGAGGTTCCTCCGAATCAGACATTTTCAATACTACATGTGTAGCGTCTGGTGTAGAAAGGCAGGTAATTCATGTAAGCAAGCAATTGAAATCCAAATGTGTGCACAGGTCAATCGAGTAGGCAGAAAATTGGTGTCCAGGGTAGAAAAGTAGATAAGTCGTCGTTTAGGCAAGCAATCGGTATCCAAAAAAGAGAAAACAGTTGTTGATAAAAGCTACAATAATACACTGGAGAGCACACATTCATGCAAGAAGAGCAACCAATGGCGGAATGCATAAAAATTAGTATGTCATGAGATTTGACACTTGACAGAGTATTGACTGTAGAATAATATGACACTAGTCTTGTCACACTTACACAAAATTCTGTATGCTATCCAGCTTTCACAGTAATATTGCATATGTTTTTCCTTGTTTTACCCATTTTAGGCTATAATAGTTTGTACTTATTTTTTCAATAATGGTGCATTACCTTTTAATGTGAGTGGTATTGTTATAATTGGGGACCAAACCTCTACCAAATAAAACATCTTAATCCCCCAAATTCCTGCAAACAATTCTAAATCCAACCCAAAATCAGCACTTAAAACTGCACTAAACATTTTCATTGCACCAAATCTGGGATGCAGACACTTATAATTTCATCTAATAAATTTATTGTTGTTGTGTGGGATTAAGCCTATATTGCTTGCATGTTTGACATGTGTACATGCTGCAAAACTTTTACAATGAACACTTAGCACCTGAGTTACTATCATATTTAGACAAAATTGTAAAGGACTTTATTGTTCTTATTGTAACATTATAAAATTATATTTGTAAAAAATACATATATAAAGGAATATAGGGAAAACTACAAATCACTAAAAATACCTTGACCCAATACTGTAATATTTCCTTCATTGTCTTGATGCCACAAAGTGTAGCAATATGCTCGAGGGTCTGTACACTGTTCCACCTGAACTACTTCACCATTTGGTAGTGTTGTTTCAGAGAGAGAGCCAATATCTGTGAAATAAATCAGTGTTCATACAAATACAAATAAAATATAATCATATATAAAATAAAAAACTAAACAAAAGTCATATCATCAAATATACACTTCACCTAATCTTTAGTTTTCCCCTTCCAAGTTGCAGTTACCTACTACTAAACAGCATACACTCATGGATCTATCATTAACTATATTAGTTAAGATTGATAAGTGATGTATGAGGGATTTCTATTTGTATGAACTACAAACTTAATCAAATAAGATTTTAAAATATCTCTATATTATATCTGGAGAGTACACAAATTGTAAAAGTCAACACAGAAACTGATAGAAAATAATGTGGTTTTTAAACATATTATATAATGAAAATTATTTATTTTGTAATAAAAATAATATCATTTTGATTTACTTAAAATACTTGAAAATCTTATAATCAAAAAAAAAATATTTAAACATAGACATACTATTAATTTATAAAGCCCGCTTTTCACTATGGGATATAATATAATATATATTACATCTCGAGATATAAATTAATATCGCTCATCATACATTCATATGGAACCATTTACACTGAGCTATAATATATATTACATGTCAAGCTATAAATATTTTTTCGATCGACCGAGTGATATTTTCATATTATATTTCGCCCCCTGTACCCCACACACCGTGCTACGCCACTGCAGAACGGTGTATGGGTTAAAGGGGGGTAATTCAATGACCAATGACGAATGCACACTAGTTAAAAGATATATCTCAGTGTGAAAGCCAATCGCGGGATAAAATATATATTATATCCCATAGTGAAAAGCCAGCCTAAGAGTTTAAGACATACTATTCATTACACTCACCAAATATTTCATGTTCCACCATTAATTGAGCATTTCTTTCCTCCTCATAAGGTGGAGTTACACTCATAGCTACACTGTGTATCTTATAAACACATGATATTGTTGGACCTGTTGTAGTAGGAGCATCAGTTACTATTATAGCTGCCTTAACTTTGTACTGCTTCACTTCATTTGATAATGCATTCTGGGTACCCAGATCTTCTTTACCAGAACTTATTGCATTCTTGTTAAACGAACCAACAAATTCACTTCGAGAGTCCGAAGCTAGCTGATCTGAATCACCAGACTTGCTCACAAAATCGTTTGTATCTGGCATATCAACACTTCTTTTACCTATAGCCTTGGGATGATCTTGTGTTGGCCAGTATTCAGATAAATCTTGCAAATTGTTCCATTGTATAGTCCTTCTGTGATGATATTTAGTGAATGTCCTTACATAGTGTGCCGGCTTTAAATGATGAATATTGTTTCTAGAGTCTTGAGATTCTTGAGGCCGTGACGTTAATACTTTCGCCGTGAATATGAATAAAAACAGTACGACGCATTTTAACAGTGGAGTTACTCTTTGGGTCAGCATTCCGTCCATCATTTTATTTGATTACATTAACAAGAATATGTATTTCATTTTGAATGAAATCGAACAAGTGCCTAGGCACCTATGTAATTACAACTTAGCAACGGCACTGCAGATTTTATTGATTTTTCATAACGCTATGAAATTCTCGAAACGCTGCACTTTCTCTATTATTTAATGGATTATGGATTTAATAACCATATTTTTAAGAAGCAATGTTACTGATTACGAATTAAAGAAATACGTAAGTAAGTTTGCTTATTTTCTCTTACATTTTGTAAAGCATCATTTAATTGTATTTTATTTAACTTAGTGTAGAAACCTCTAACTTGAAAAATTATATTTCCCACAAATATTAACAATTTACAACGACACTGAGACTGTATTTTAAAATTATTTCATTATTTTAGACCGATAGAATGTTGACAAACATATTTCATCACCCACCGAGACCGACATCGACATGCAGACCACATCGACATTCCGATACTAGTAAATACGAGTAGGTACTCGATACTTTTGATTCGATACCAAGTACTAATAGCATCCAATCAATCTTGCGATACTTACTCGGTATCGAAACAAAAGTACTTGGTATCGAATCAGACGAGTCCGAACCCGTCCGACTTCACCCGAGCCGTTACCGAGAGAGAAAGCCACCATTACACAAAAATTGTCACTGGTTTAGTCAGCACTAGCTGTGTCCAGCATTCCACAAGTGATTGTTTACGATAACGTTACGAGTAATTTAAGTTATTGTAGTCATCGGTTTATTGTTCCAATATTTTGATGGCACCACCAAAATCATTAATATGGATTTATTTATTTTTTATTTCTTTTAATAATATGGATATATTTTACCAAAACAAACGAAACAACTGCAAAATGTAAACAATGTTTTAAGTCGGTGAAATATTGTGGCAATACGCCTAAGTTATTCAAGCATTCCAAAACTCATATAAATACTGTGGATAAAGGCAAATTACAGAAAAAAGCAGATAAAGGGGCAAACGAAAGGTAGGATCTTCAATTTTTCACTAATTAATTTCGTAGGTTAGGTACTTAGGTTTAGTTCGTAATAGTTCGTTAGTTCATTGGTTGAAACTATGCGATGTTATCTGAAGTAGCAGGGCAGAATATATCGTTTTGGGACTTGAAATATTTGCTACCTTAATTTATTAAAAAAAATCTAAAAGTATCGATATGAGTAAGTATCGATACTTTAGGAGTATTTGTATGAGTAGTATCGAAAAATGATTTGAGTACTACCGATATGAGTAAGTATCGATACTTTGATATTATCGGAACATCCCTAACCACATCATATTAGTCTAGGCTTGGGCAAAAAATATCTATATATTAAAATATCGGTATTTATATAAAATATCGATATATATATCGTCGATATCTGAAATCGCGATATATCGATATTTAGTTCAGAGTAACGAATTCGTATCAATTTCGATATATTTTAAAATGTTGTATTAATGACAAAACTTGTAACAACATAATTTAAAATTAAAAATTTTGTACAGCCGACTTCAATATAAGTTATTAAGAATAACTCAAAAACTATTGGTCTGACCTTGATCAAATTCATACGGGAACACACGAGAAGTGCCAGCTTTCAAGTAAAGAAAGAATCATTGAAATCTGTTCACCCAGTAAAAAGTTATCAGGTAACACACATAAAAAAACATACAGTCGAATTGAGTACCGTCTCCTTTTTGGAAGTCGGCAGAAAAGGAGGTACAAAAGTATTCATGTGTGGTTGGTTGACGTTTTTTTTTCGCCGTTCAACCGTCAGTAATATAAAATTTTGGACCCTATCTTTACAAAATGGAAATGATGAAGATATACCGATATTTAACACACGATATTTATCGATACTGTTTTAAAATATCGATTCGATATATATCGATATATTGTTTTCCCTCTAAGTTTTCCTTGTCCATTCAAATATTAGAGTATTGACCAAAGAGTAAGATGGAGTAGGAGGAGAGAGGAGGTGCGTATCATTCACACGCGCTGATTGGAGAAGTCACATTTGCGGCTGGCTTCCCTACTCTATCTTTATTATCTCTATGCATAGGCGATGCTATAGTTATAATATAGTCTCAAAAGGACACGCGCCTATAAACATATTTATTTATCTATGATACACAGACACTAATGACCTAATTAGGACATCCCAAGGAGATTGTAAAATATAGGGAGTGCGCACTTCATACTAGAGAAACGTTCCTAAATCACTGACCTTGAAATGAATGAAAGGCACCGAGTTAGGTGTTGCATTTCTTTCTAATAAAATGTCCATGATACATTATTTTGAGAATATTATTAGTGTATATATTATATATTAGTGTAGTGCATCACGGAAAACGAAATGCGTATTTTTTTCAATATGGAAAGCGCTGAATAGTGTTATAATTATACTCCGTTTAATATTTTGATTACCTTATTGCTTCGCTACAGTATCAAACCTTACGGCAACTATTGATGGCGTAGTGTGGGTTGAAACCCAGGGCGGTTTTCTATCAAGCACCCCCCAAAATAATACAAAAAAAATGCTATACATACTAACGGGATTTTATTTTGCTAAAATATTCTAATATATTATCAAAGTTGACTTTCTTGTCATTTTCGATAGATAAAATGGAAAGATTGGTTAGTCGCGCTTGGCTAATTGTGGACCTTAAGTAAGATTTTATTAACTTGAGTTTTGAGAAGCTTCCTTCACATGAAACTTAATAGTAAAAAATCTTAGACACAACGCTAGATTCGCAACAGATTCAGAATAGCCCAATTTTATGAGAAAAGCTCCAATGAATTACATTGAACTGCTTCGTGGAAAGAAATGTTGGCAGCTTTCAAGTCGTAAAACCGCCAAAATTATATACACTGCAGAAAATTTATCGTAGATTTTTGTCAGATATTGAACTATTACATGAAGATCTTCATCTGGTGACGTTAGCAGAGTGTAAGGC
This sequence comes from Parnassius glacialis, assembly GCA_033319125.1. Lineage (NCBI taxonomy): Eukaryota > Metazoa > Arthropoda > Insecta > Lepidoptera > Papilionidae > Parnassius > Parnassius glacialis. The sequence goes on from JAVANC010000002.1 coordinate 22,109,020, forward strand.
GTTCAGCCTTACACTCTGCTAACGTCTAACACTAAATGTTACGAGAATATCATCCATTGCTCTGTAGCGATGGTCTAGTTCCTCGTAAAATATGTCAAGACATTCTAACATAGCTCCTCTGGCAATGTTAGTCCAGCATATCTGGTCATTTCTCCTGGTAAACGTTTCCGATATCTCCTCTTTTTTCTTCTTCCTTCAATCGAAATGTCCACATCTCAAATTTTTTATTACGTAGGAAATAACTTTTTCCACTAGTTGAATACGTTGGCTTTGAAGAATAATTTTTGGGCTTTGATTTTTATCTCATACTTTTCCAGTGATAATCTAGATTATTATTATAATATTTAGTATTTGATTTTGTGTCTAACTAACTTCTATTAGGATTTTACACCAGAAGGAAAGATATCATAAAAAACTGAAGTCACACAAAGCTGGTAAGAGTGTAGATACTGCTTCTTTTGTATAGACGTTTTCTCTGTTGGTGCTGGGATCATATATATCTTCAAGTGTTTGTACTAGTTTTATAAAATTATTCTGCAGTAGTTTAACAACGTCATGATGAGCAATTCATTTTGTCACTGAGAGTCTTTTGATGGATACGCCTACACGTTTTATTAAAGTTTCCCATTGACATGTGTATGATGAAAAGAACCTGGTCATTCGTTCTACTGTTCCGAAAAAAAGTTAAACTAGAATTAATGCTCCCTAAGTGAGTGCACTCCACATAGATTTAGCGAATGATTAGCACAAGGCGTTTTGTACGTGGTGGAGCCATACTGCAGCTATATAAGTAGTATAGTTGTAGCACAAATGGGTCGGCTCGACCGGGGAAGGACCACGCAGTCACAGAATACCAGCGTAAAATAGCAGCTCAACACTGATGTATTTCGTATGGTGAGTGTAGAGAACCAGAGACCCTTATTACTGGAAAAGAGGCATTCAATCTTAGTCCTCACGGGTGACATCTGCATTTTGATTCGCAAACTAGGATAGATGTAGATGTCTATGGGCCACAGCAACCACTTACCATCCGGTGGACTGTGTGCTCGTTTGTCACCTATGTTTGTCACTCTATTCTATAAAAAAAAAAACAATATATTCATTCATTTGACAACGTCAAATTTTAAAATAGTGTTATCATCTATAACGTAAAATGCACCTCCTAGTTATTAGGGAAAGAACATTCGTGTAACAGAAACAGAGACTTTTTTATTCAATATAGATTATAAATAACACTAATTGAAAATCACTCTTTTGTTTAATTACCACTGGTTCGAAAAAAATTTGGTCCTGGGAAGAACCAGCAAGAAACCCAGCGAAACTTTTTTAAATAACAGCTTCCAATCATGTATGTTACACAAGTTAACAACACAACAAGTAAGAAATAGCTTGGTAACGATCACCTCATTTCCAGGGGTTATTACTATCCATAAATTCTTCAATAATATAATAACCCTTTTTATACAAACTTAGTTTATTAAAGTTTTTGAACTTTGAGCAGGTCAAGTTTTGTATATTTTCTGAAATTTTGTTGTAAAAGCGTATACATCGCCCCAAGAATGAATTACTGACTCGATGGAGTCGAGTGACTGGTACTACTAGCTTGTGTCTGTTCCTAGTATTTACAGAATGAATATCACTTACTTTTGTAAAACTACTTTTATTTTTGTGTACGCACATTATATTTTCATAAATGTATTGAGAGGCCAAAGTTAATATATTAATTTCCTTAAATCTTTGTCACAGCGACTTTTTAGGGTTTAAATCATAAATTGCTCTTATGGCTCTCTTCTGTAAAACAAATATAATTTCAGTGTCAGCTGCGTGTCTCCATAGCAAAATACCATACGATATTATGCTATGGAAATAGCTAAATTAAACTAGTCAACTGTTTCAACACTGGTAAGACTTCTAAACTTTTTTACAGGATATGCTGCAGAGCTAAGTCTGCTTGCTAATTTTGATATGTAGGGGCTCCATTGAAGTATCTACAAGACTCAGTTTCTCTCCATTTAAAATTACATAAGAATTTAATTTTTTGACATTTGGAGTCATAAATTTCATACATTAAAGTGTTTTAGTGGGTTTTTTTTCGTGTTACTTAATAACAAGCTTAATTAAAATACAATATGGAATATACCAACTATGATAAGCGATAAAAAAATGTAAGATTATCGTTCTAGCATACGTCTAAAATATTATTTTAAGTCAATAACTGTCTAAACGTTGGTAAAGTTTTTATTTTGTGTAATCATTTATCAATGTTAGGAGATAAAATACCAAACTCGGTGCCTTTCTTTCTAAGAAAAATGAGGAACGGTTACAATATTCCAAGCGCTCACTCCCTATATTATATTATAACCTCCTTGGGGCATCCAGTGGCATCCACAACTTTTTCTGCCACCAGGGCGGCGCCTCTTTACAATGAGGTAAATTAATTGACTGATAGCGGGGACGATAATTTCTTAGGAAAATGTAAACTTCTAAATGTTTCTTACTGTTTTATTAGTTATATTTTATATTAATTAGATTAGAAATGAATAAACCAAGCTATAAATATAACTTTTTAGTTATATTTTATAGGAGAATTAAAAAAGAGCTATAAGTGCAAAAAAAATCAAACTACTAACGCATTGTGTTGTGTATTAATGTAATAATATAGATCACCGAACACAATTATTCTACCGAGAGAAGAACGCCGACTTAACACTAAAAAAAGGAAGCGCGTGATTATACATGTACACTACAAGCGCCACATTTAAAAAGTATTCTTATCAGTTTTTATGTTAAATGAATGCTAAATATAAAAGAATGATTCACTATTAACACGTTGATAGCAATTTATAAACGAAATATCTGTTGAGATGTGTCTAGAAATTATTAAAAATTATTTTATTTATTTATTTACTTATTCTTTCAAATTTATATTGGGTAAACATTATATACTTATGTATTTTTTTTCATAGGAGGGGGGGCAAACGAGCATGCGGCTCACCTGATGATAAGTGACTACCGCCGCCCATGAACAACTGCAACACCAGGGGAATCGCAGATGCGTTGCCGGCCTTTTAAAAAGGAGTAGGCTCTTTTCTTGAAGGTCCCTAAGTCGTATCGGTCCGGAAAAATATATTGAGTATATAAGATATTATTGATATTGGTGTCATTTTAAAGAGAATATCATGTACTATTATAATACAAAATAATTGTCTTCAGTACATAAGTATTATACTTTTCTTGTAAAACAAGAAATAAAAATAAATACGATTTTTTTGATATTTCCATTTTTAAGCTTTATTTTCAGCCTTTATTTTTAATTTGACCAATTTTCTTTTAACAAAATTAAATTTTGAATTCTTTGAGTGTATTTAGTTTTGAGAATATTTTTTATTTCAATGTAGCTATAGTAATTTTTCAGTAGTAATCGTTTTTGTTAAAACAGTCTCGCGCGGTCGTAAAAATATAGTGACATTTAATGCGCGGACAGGTCAGGCAAGAATCACTCGCGTGGGGTGGACAGTTAAGTGGTTATGGATATTTTTTATTGCTTTGGCAGATAATACTTCCACGCGTAATATTGATTTATAACATAACATGTTGTTGTGAGAGTTATTCTTCACAGAACATTAACGTAAATTTAAATCAGCAAAATTTTCATAGTTATTTTTTTAAATCGTTTACCCCACACTAGGATTTTCTGCTGTATTGTGGAGGCAGTTTATAAACATATATTGCACGAGGACAAACATCCAGACCCGGAACAATTATTTCTAGGCCATATAAATACTTGTTCCGGGATTCGAACCCGCGACCCCTAGCGTAACAACTCATTGCTAAGCCACTGCGCCATGGAGCCGTCAGTGAAAACTTAACTCAGCCCAAATACATGATCTGAAACAAATAAAAATGCGTGAGTGTCGTGGAACACTCGGTTGGAACGAAGATCCTTGCGTAGTATATTATTATTGATAAACGTAGGTATTATATTATTAATTAACAAATACAAATAAATGAATTCTTAGCGTCTATTGAAATGAAGCGTCATTTGAAATAAAATAATATTTCTTACATGGCAAGATAAGAAAAAGTGCGAGGGAGATGGATATAATTCCATCTCACTTCCTTATTTTGCCGCCAAGGCCATCTACACTCTGACCCAAGGGGGCGTGACGAAAAAATCTTACACTTTTTGTCATCTAGCTCCCATCCGCCAAACCCGTATCGTCCGATAAAGAACTTCGTTCCAAAATTAATATAGTAATAATCCCTACAAATAATGATCAATAAATTCAAAATGCTTAGAGATTTACCATAATATTGTCATAAGTTTAAGATAAATTTTTACTTTTTATTTGCACAACACTTAACTTACTTTCAATTCTGATCGCACATCGTGACTAAACTTTTAAAATAATGAATTAATTTACTTATGGTCAATATCTAATACAGAATCAACAACTCAGTAAAAATCTTTACAAACACAATTGCAATGGACGCCTACAAACCAATTAGAAGTATTCTGAACCGTTAATAATTGAATTTAAGCAAAAAGCAATAATAAATATTAAAATCTAAAACTATGAAATAATTTTTTATAAATTTCATGTAAATTTCAGAAAATATTTTCAATATAAAAGCCATTGATATAGGCTACTGTATATATACATTGACAAACAAATGTCATTTTTTTCTTCTTTTAATCCATAGCTTCTTTTGATAGAATTCTGCTAATATTAAATATTAGCAGAATTCTATCCATTCTATCTATATTATCATCATATCTATATTAATAATAAATTAAATTATTAAATTTTAATAATTTAATTTTAATCAATTAATAGGTATATTAATTATGCAATTCTCAGAGTAATATGTTTGTAATTATACTTTAAGGAACAAACCAAAAAAAGTTTAACACAGAATTAAAATGTTCAGTTTCTTCCTATATAATATGAATTTATGTATCTAATTTTAAAAGTGGCAATCTGAAGCAACTCGAAGGAAAGAAACAGGGATATTTTTTTCTCGCTTTATTTTATTACGCCTGCGCTAGCACTTCTTACTAGTTGTAGTTTGTGGTTACGCCCAAGCCCAACTCACCCATAGACAAAAAATATGATTAGGTGCAAAGAACAATGGCTAAATTTCTATAGGAGCTGGACTTGACGTTTATTTTTCATGTCCCAAAACAAGCTATAGCTAGGTTGGTTTGCTTTTATGTTGTAAACACCATCCCGTATGAAATCATATCTAAATAGCCACTTTTTTTTTAATAGCGTTAACAATACTTTTGAGGTTAGCATCACATATGTAATCTTCTTCAGTGATATAAAATAAGAATTAGATATGTATTATGATGTACGATTGTGTGTGATGGCTTATGTTAGTGTAATAAAATAAGTAGGTGTGTAAATATGTACTATTATTGAAGAATTCCACTCGCGGATCTTAGAAATTACTCTGGTATCAAACTCAAAAACGAGATGGCGGCGAAGTGTATCAATGCATATGTTACAATTAACACATAGCAATCGCAGGACTAGTTGTCGTTATTGTGTAGCTGTAGTCTGCATGATATCTCTCACAAATATGCAAGATGCAAAATCGGTGTCCAGAAATCAAAAGCATAAAATAATCGTTACAAGTGGTAGTTATCAGTCCGTAAAACAATGCCGAGGTCAAAACAACAGAAAGAAATCTAAAATAGTACAGTATGTATCACAATCCACAATGAATCACAGAACACATGTACCCTGACGGGTACGGGGACGGGCACAGAACACAATTTCTCTTTATCAAGAGAAGAACGCCAACTTCATACTAAAAAATAAAAAACGAAAACACGTGTTCATGTGTGTATACGAAAAGCGCTACGATGGACGCCCATATAAAACTTTTTAGCGGGAATTTCAAACCTTTGTATTCTGTAACTAAACTTTTTATTTAAGGCTTATTCGAGTAATTTTGGCTCAAACCTTATAAACCTATGGGGTAAATTCCCATATATTTGAGAGGTTGCACCAAAATTACTCGAATATAATTTAGATTAGTATGTGGGATAAAATAAAACTATAAATAAGTATAGTTATGTAATTTTATTTTCTGGAAGACATTGTTTTATAAACTACACATTATTATTGATGTTTTTTATTGCTTTTGCACGTAATATTTCCACGCACGTTACTAATATATAACCCATGTTATTGTCAGAGAGTTATTCTTCACAGAACATTAACGTAAATTTAAATCAGCAAAATTCTCATGATGAAAACTTTACTCAGCCCAAATACATGATCTGAAACAGATACAATTCGAGTCAATAGAGTTAGTTTGTAGGGTTTACCCTACAAATAACGGCCAATAAATCGAAATGTAGCCTTACCACAATATTGTCATAAGTTTTTCTTTTCCTATCATAGGAAACTTGCAGAAAGTGATCAGATGATTTTGTGCTTTTTATTTACACAACATCTAACTTACTTTCGATGATGATCACAAATCGTGCATAAAACTTTGAAATAATGAATTCATTTATAGTCCATATCTTATACAGAATTAACATCTCACAAAAAAATCTTTACTGTACATTCACGACGATATTATGACTGTATATTTGCGTACATACGAAAGTGAAGTCCATCTAACTGAATTTAAGCAAAAATTAATAATAAATATTAAAAACTAAACCTATGAAATAAATTTTAATAAATTTCAGAAAATATTTTAAATATAAAAGACGTTGACAACAAATGTCATTTTTTTCTTCTTCTATTAATTCATGGCTTCTTTTAATAAAATTCTGCTAATATTTAATAATTTTATTTAAATCAATTAATAGGTAAACTAATTGTGCGAATCTCAGAGTAATATGTATGTAATTATACTTTCAAAAGCAAATCAATCAAAGTTTAACACCGAATTAATATTTTTATTTTCTTTCCATATAATATGAATTTGTTTATCTAATTTTTAAAATGGCAATCTAAAACAAAATTAAAGAAAGAGACAGTGATATTTTATCTCGCTTTATTTTAACAAGCCCAACACGCATATTGACAAAATCATGATTGTGTGCAGATTTTTCAGCTTTCATACAAAGTTGCTCACCCTGGGGACGGGTAATGAATATGAATGAAGCAAATAAGATATATAGATATGTAGATGATTGCCGGGTGACAATCAATGTCGATCGATGACCACAGATTATGTAACTTGACGATGACACATGATGTTCCGTTGTACGTAATTGAACAAAACGCTTAGCTCACTATGAAGCTACATAATCATTTTTATGACATGAATCCAGTACATAATAAATCAGTATAGTAGTTGATTTGATGCCTACATACTAATTGTATTAAGTTACAATTAACAACTATTCAGAAATCCGTGAATAATTAGTCTTTGAATACAAAGTCCTTTCATACGTGAAATGAATCGTCATTAGGTGCGTTCCAGTGCGTTCAGAAACCATAATTTTAAATAATTTCGGAACAGTTACAAAAACAAAAATAAAAGGATAACTTTTTTTGTGGCTACTTAGAGAGGTATTTATTGTGTGTTTTTAAGACCTTAAAAAATAAGGATATTTTTCATAAATATGTCATATAGTGACGCCATCGTTTCATCGTCTGGTACGATTTGGCCAACTTTCTTTCACGGATTTCATACAAAGTTGGATCATCCTGATGTAGATAATGATGATAAACTATTATATAAAACTAATTTCTCAATAAACTGACATTGTGCAACAAAAAACTTTACCTCAGTCACAACTAGTGATTGGAAGATTATTAGTCCTCATTGTTTCTCTCGCAGGAATTTACTCGAATTTTAAGTTACCATTTTAAAATATGCAGTAACAGGCTGTTAAAATGATTTACAGAAATAAACTTAGAAGAAAAATAATTATTATTTTCATCGGTAAATAATATTTCGATAAGAAAACAATGATTTTAATAAAATTAATTAGGGTGTTGAGGGAAACGCGCGACACCCAGTACTTAGGCTTTCCCCAATTTAGAGCTAGTGCTGTATCCCTTTGTAAAGGAATATTTTCATATTTCTTTTGTAATAATAATAAAATCAAAAAAATTATAAGAAATTAAGATCCTTTTTATTACAAACTCACATAAACGTTTAAAATAAAACTAGAATGGCTTTGTATATAAAAAAGGTACATAATAAATAAATAAAATAAAATAACCTTTTATTCCTCATTAATTACACTTAATATAATGTACTTCTAATATAATAATGTACTTCTACGACTAGTTTAGTCACAAAATCAATTTAATAATTTTAAGTACATGCAAGTAGAAGTACATTATATGGGTAGAAGCAATAAAAATCTAGGTGTATCACTATTCAACCGTTCTAAAGTATCTAATTCACGGTCCATCTGGCTGTGTGTATGTACGTCTTACCAAGATCAGGAATGATGCCCGAAGAAACACGACAGTGAATAGTTTCGATGTACGATAATTGTTATTATTTAATTTAATTTTTGTATAATTATTATTAATTGCTTTTGCTGGATTTGCGCGACCAATTTCGCATCAAGCGAGCACCCGCACCACCACGAACGTCGTTCAAATACACAGTAAATAACGCGGATGTTCGTTAGAGCGATCGTGCATCAAGCGTGCTTGATTATGTATAAACATGCTATACAGTAGATCAGATTCCGCATTTAGATTTTGTGTCTCATGGTGAATGCGCGGCAAAATGGATCGCGAAACACTATCAAGATTTATTGAAAGATATAAGTCTACCAACTGTCTGCGGAATGTCTCAAATGCGGACTACATGAACAAACAAAAAATGATAAATTCATTACAAGATATGGTGCCCATTTTAGGGGAAATTGCAACAATTGATAGCGTGCGTAAAAAAAGACGTCCAGCAACGCGGTTTTGAGCGGACGTACACCTGGGATGGATTGTGAATAAGGCGCTTAACTATATATCACTATCTATAGAACATCTGCTTACGCTTGGCATACTGAGCAATGAGCACTGACCTCCATATACAACGTGTCCCGAACCTCAACGTTAAGCGAGCACGGGGTGAGAGGGGGAGTCATACCAGCTTCGGGAAAAATAATAAAAAATCCATTTCAGTTCATTCAGTTTATGAAAATAAGGAAAATCGACACCTTAAATCATATCATCAGGTATTGTGACCATATAATTTAAAATTAAAAATTTTGTACAGCCGACTTCAATATAAGCGACTTCAATATAGGTTATTTAAGAATAACTCAATAACCATTGGTCTGTGACCTTGATCAAATTCATATGGGACCACACGAGAATTATCAGCTTTCATATAAAAAAAAGAATCATCGAAATCGGTTCGCCCAGTACAAAGTTATGAGGTAACACACATAAAAAAAAAACAAAAAAAAACATACACTCGAATTGAGTACCGTCTCCTTTTTGGAAGTCGGCAGAAAAGAGTGATGTTTTCATTAACGTGGTCTTAAATAAACGTGCTATTATTAATCCCAGTCACAAAAGAAGCAAAAAAAGGTTGCTAGGTAAGTTAAAATTAACGTTGTTTCTTTTAGTCGTAGTTGAAAAAATAAGATCACCTAACTTTGTCTCTTCATAAACGCAGTTTTTTGGTTTCTAGGCAAGTTACTTCAAAAGATGGTCCATTTACCCTAGATTTAAAAGTGGTAATACATGTTACTTTTCATCCTTAAAAAATAAAATAAATTTGTTTTTCTAAAATAAGACCTAAAATCAAAACAGTTACACACATACACCACAATACATTTCATCTATTAAATATTGAAACCGATAAGTCCAAATGTGATAGAAATGTTTTGAATGGAACAGATAATAACGCCATTTCATGTGAGTTAGACCGAGACAGATAGAGATGCTATTTGATGTGATTGTCTGAAACAGATGGTGACGCTTTGGCGGTTGTTTTTTAATCGTCAGTACCACAGAGTACTTTTTATATGGTCAGTACGCTACACTCCTTTGTTTAGCGCGCATCTTGTATTTGTGTTGCTCCCGTTTCCGTACTAACGAAATTCGACTTAATTCTTGTTTGTTTACTGACTTGGCTTCCCTGTGGACGTGTCACTGTCACCTGAATATTGTGTTTTGCAAACTCTGCAGCCGTTACAAACCATTGATTTATGTTTTCTATGCTACTTCGGGTAATTCGAATCATGCCTTATCTCTATTCAGCTGAAGAATATGCGCACATGCACCTCATCTACGGAGAATGTGTATGTAATGCTAGTGCCGTAGCCAGGCTTTATCGAGAAAGGTACCCGAATACCGCACGTCCTCCGGATCACCGCGTTTTTATCCATGTACATCAGGCGTATTCGGAGGGACGACTACCTGGTGTTCAAAATCTTGGTGGAAAACCCCGAAAAATTTAAGAGGACCCAAGTGCTTCAATACGTGCGATTCAAGAAAGTACGGGAGTACCTAAAATTGTCGTGCATCGAATTTTAAAACGTCATACATAGCACTCCTGTCATGTGAGACGAGTACAGAATTTACTTCCGCGTGACGAAGTGACTACTCTCTTAGAATAAACTTTTGCAGAACAATGTTAGCAAAACTTAGCGAAGATTCGTAATTTTTGAATAAAATATTATGGACCGACGGAACAACAAACAAAAAAGATGATTATTTCAACATTCATAATGTTCATGGTTGGCATATTGAAAACCCACATTTAATGCGATAGGACCGATCGCAATACCATATCAAGAAATCAAATTATTGGCCCTTTTGAATTGCCGGAGATTCATGGTGAGAATTATATATTTGAATATATATTTGAATTTCCTCGAAAACGATTTGCAAGACTTGTTAGAAGATGTACCGCTGAACATACCTCAAAGAATGTGGTTTCAATAAGATGGTTGCTCAGCGCATTATGCACGTCTATCTACGTGACTATCTAAGTAATGAATTTCTTGATGGATTGGTCGTCTTGGTACAATTGCGTGGCTATTTCACTCTCCAGATCTAAGCCGTCTTGACTTTTTTTTATTGGGGTTGCATAAAAGAGCAAAATGCAGATTCAAAACATAACCGAACTACGCCAGAAAGTTGGAGCAGTTGCTGAAGAAATTAATTTAAAAGATACGGAAGATTAGTGAAGCGATCTTTTTTTAAAAAAAAACCTTTGTTTCATTTTATAGTTTGTCTCCTAATTTATTGTTATGTTCTTGGTACGGGAGACAAGTGAAACACAACACAGCTATTGACACACTGCCTGTATTCTCTGTTAGACAGATATCGTGGGCGCAGCCACGCACACATACATATTATTAATGTACATACACAACAGTCCCTCCCCCTATTTAACTTATCTAGGAAATCACAAATTAATTTTAGAAGAACTGCTTATAGTCAACCCTGGGTATATCTCGCAACAGTCTTCTAGAATATCTCGGGTTATGAGGAGATGGTGAGTATGAGAATTCCTCCTCATCTCTTTCTCCCTCCCCTATGCTTGGCAACTGAGATGTTCGCTTTGAATTGGGTCGCTTTCCCACATAAAATCGCCCAAATCCCCGGGTGGAGACATACCTTTATTTAAAACAATTTGATTTTTATGTTTTTTGACGTGAGTAGAAGAACCATCGTCTTTAATCAAATATAGCACTTTACCGAGTCTTTTTATAACAGTACCTTTGCACCACAAAATTTGCTATTATTCAGAAACTTTTTAAACATAACCTCATCGCCTGGCGCATACACTTGTTTATTATTGCCGCCATGGCATTTAATTTGCGAGCACTGTTTTTGTTTAACCTCGTCATTTAGTGATGTGAGTGGGGTCGACGTTAACTTTGGGTGAAATAAATCTAGACGTGTTCTCAGCTTTCGCCCAAACACCAACTCAGCCGGTGAGGAACCCGTGACAGAATGTACTGAATTCCTATAGTCAAACAGATATTTCAAAATTTTTAGCCTACACTCATTCCTATTGCGTGAACCTAAAACGCTTGACTTTATGCCCTTTTTGACAATTTTTACGAAACTTTCTGCTTGTCCATTACTAGCAGAATTGTAAGGTGGTGATGTAATATGAGCAATACCATTTAATAAACAAAATTTTGTAAACTCAGCGGATGTGAACGCAGTACCGTTATCGCTAACAATTGTGTGGAGTAATCCGTACTTAGACATAATAGTCGTAAAGTTTTTCAATAACGGTCGCCGAGGTGGTAGAAGTGCTCACGTCGTATACTTCTAACCATTTGGTGTGCGCATCTACCACTACTAAGAACGTTTGATTATTCAGCGGCCCAAGAAAGTCGACGTGTAACCTATGAAATGGTGTATGGGGAAACTCCCATGGTGCTAAAGGCGCTCTGGGCGGCGAGGGCCGTAGCTGTTTGCATATTTCACACGAGTGTATCATTTTTTCTAGCATTGCATCAATGCCTGGGAACCAAAACCGAGACCTAGCTTCTGATTTCGTTTTTACGATACCTAAATGCGAGCTATGTAACTCTAATAAAACCTTCGACCGCGAAGATTCGGGAAGTATCACCTTATGACCCCTCATTAAACAACCGTCTTCATATGATAATTGGGTCTTACATAAATGATAGGGTTTCAACTGCGAATCCACTATTTTTTTAGGCCAACCGTTTTGAACATAATTTACCACTAACTGTAATACAGCATCCTCTTTAGTAGCTTTGCGTAACTCGTTCAAGGTTAGCGGCATGTCGCCTTCGACAACAAAGTTAACGTATGATGCGCGATCAATGGGAGCGGCGGCGGCGGCGGTGTGTGCGCCGATGTTGTCTCCCTCGCTCTCGGCGCGAGCCCGCGGTGACTCACCCTGTAAACTCGCGCGAGACAGAAAATCCGCGTTGTTGTCGGCACTACGAACATACTCGATTATATAATTGTATGCACTTAAAAACATTGCATATCTCTGCAATCTATTAGCCGACACTTCCGGTATACCTTTGTGTGGGCCGAAAATAGAAATTAACGGCTTGTGATCCGTGCGTAATATAAATGGATCTGATCTGCCATATAAATATTGATGGAACCGGCGTATTCCAAATATTATTGCGGTCGCCTCTTTCTGTATCTGTGAGTAGTTTTTCTCAGCTGCATTCAACGTGCGGGAAGGGAATGCTACCGGACGCTCTAACCCCTCATTGTCTATTTGGGACAAAATAGCACCTAAGCTGCACGGGGAAGCATCGACAATTAAAACTATTTTGGCGTTTGAATTAAAGTGTGTTAAGACCTGATCCGACGTCAAACATTTCTTAATTTTATCAAACGCTTGTTGATGTGACGTAGACCAGTTCCACTTAACCCCCTTTTTCAATAGGTCATACAAAGGACTCAAGATGCAGGATGCTCCCGCCACGAAATTCCTGTAGTAGTTTACAAGTCCTAAAAATGATTGCAATGTATTAACGTCAGATGGAATGGGCGCATCAGCTATAGCCTTCACCTTTTCCGGATCTTTCTGTAATCCATTTTTGGTTATTATATAACCTAAAAATATTTTATTTCATTTTTAAAGAAATCGCATTTATCTTTCTGCACAGTTAATCCTGCATCCTGAAGCCTTTGCAGAACTATATTCAACTTCTTCAAATGTCCCCCCGGGGTCTGGTCAGTGACTAAAATGTCGTCAAGCAGACACAGGACCCCGTCTAAACCTGAAAGCGTCGTTTCCATGGCGCGCTGGAATATAGACGGCGCAGAAGACAACCCGAAAACTAGTCGAGTGTAATTAAATAGACCCCGATGTGTATTGATGCATGTGACAGGTTGAGACTCTTCGTCTAACAAAAAATGATTATAGGCCATAGATAAGTCAATCTTTGAAAACTGTTGGCCCCCGTACAGCCTTGAAAATAGTTCGTGTACCGTGGGTAGAGGATATTGTTCTATCAACAGCTGTTTGTTAATAGTAACCGAATAGTCTGCGCACAACCTAACCGAACCGTTGTTTTTTAGCACGGGAACAATAGGTGACGCGTACTCAGAGTGCGATACCGGTTTAAGTACACCTAGATCCACTAAACGTGTTATTTCTTTATCCACCTTGTCACGTAACGCGAACGCAATTGGACGCGCTTTACAGAATATCGGTTTCACATTATCCTTTAATTTTAATTTAACACGATATTTATTAAATTTACCCAACTTATTCGAAAATACTTCCGGGTAACGCGATTGGAATTGCTCCACCATACTCTGCTCACACTTCAGAAAATTACAAGGCGTCAACTTAAGTTTAAATTTTGATATGAAATCCCTGCCTAATAATGGTGGTCCGCCATTTTGAATGACGTAAATGTCCAATGTGTGAGTGTGTTGCCGGTACGTCACCGGCAAGTTTAAGTACTATACATTTCATAATGTTTCCGGTGTAGCTAAAAAAACTTTTATTGGAATCTAGCAACGGAATATTACTGAACATGTTTTTATAAGTACCCTCGGATATAACTGATACTGCTGATCCACTATCTATTTGAAATTGTACATTTTTCCCGTAAATTGAAACTGTTTCTGTTATAGGTTCCCCACGGTCTGAGCGTATGTTAAACAATGACTTACCGTCGTCGTCCTCACTTACATCACCTGTCAACACGTAATTAACCTTATTACACACTAGCTGTGCCCGCGGCGTAGCTCGCGTATATAGATTTTACATAAAGAATTTGTCGTTTAGGTAAGAGAATATTAAACGATTTATATCATTACTGTATCAATAAGTGGTAAGAAAATAAATCATTATCATCAAAGTTCTAAGTAGTTTATGATAGAGCTTCGGTGTAAACGACGTTAGAAGTAGACTTAGCCGGGGTGTACACAAAAAGGTTACCGGGACTACTAACGCGGGAAAAAGCAACATAGAGTTGGCCATGTGCAAAACAGTCAGTACTGAGGTCCACTCCTACAACGCGTAAATTTTGACCTTGCGCTTTATTTACGGTCATCGCATAACACGCTGACTGTAAATTGGAACTGAACGCGCTTAAAACTGAAAGGAAAGTTACTTCTTAATGGAGGGTTGTTTGGCAGTGCTGCCAGATCAAAAAAACTCATTCAGCGCTAGGACAACACAAAAAGCGCTAGATTTCATGAAAACAGCGCTTTAAAAAAGACCTAGATTTCGCGCTAAATTAACTACAAACAAAGTTTGTGTTTTTTATTATAATTTATAATTCAACAAAATATAATCATAATAAAGAAAACAACATTAAGTTTCGCAGGACGCAGGACATCGACTTATAATTATGGCAATTGCTGTCAACAGTAGTTAGTACTATTCTAAGTAACTTTTAACTTAGCTGTGCTCTAAACAACTGACTGAAACTGAATAAAGCAAAATAAATGCCTTGCCAAAACCATGAACGAAAACTTTAATGAAGGGGATTTCCCCGCTTAAAGTGCATTATTATATTTATTACGAATTATCACTCGTTGCTTAAATATAATTATACTGAAAAACAAAGTAAACAAAATTAAAATTGGGCTGACGACTTCACAATGGCCATTTTTTTTAAACAGTTATAGTTTTTATTTAAAATATGATTCGATTTTACACTTGGAACTACGATATGTATACGTAATTATAAAGCTCAAATCATCTAGTTTACTATGATGTATAATAATCTAAGAAATATTGAATAAAACTAAATGACTTACGACACTACAAAAACATAAAACACCGAGTGTAAAGGCGACTGAAGCACTGAAGTTAGATAATTATTTGTTCATTCGTCAAAGTTTGTTACACTGCCATCTCTTATTTAATACGTAAAATAGTTCGTCAGCTATCGATTCCATAACCAAAACTCACAAAAAGAACCGCATATGGCCCCTAGATGTCTACTATAGTATCCACGACGTACAACGCTACTTTTATTTTGGAATTTTGGATACCGTAGCACATGAGTAAAGAAACCGACCAGAGGGGAAGCTACATACAAACGGCTCGCTATGAATACACCCATACATAGCGCAGCGATGTGCGTGAGCTCTCACCGACAGGTTCACCGACGCTCCGTCGGGGTACAAACTGGTTTGCGCCGGCTCAGTCAGAGTATCCATGAAAGGGCTTTGTGCGCATTTAAATAAATAGACCAACAATATTTCGAAATTTTATACATCAATTAATTTATTAAGTTTTTTTGCAATTATTAAATAATTAGATTTAAGTATTGTAATTAAAATAATTAAGAATTACGTTATAATAAATGTATATAAGTAAATAATAAGCAAAAATGCCTAATAGTTGTACAGTATGCATGAATAATTGTAGAGAAAATAAAGATATTTCCTTTTTTTGTATCCGAGAGATCAAGTGAACTTAGTACCTTTTAACGTAATATACGTATTATATACACTATATAATACTTTAAGTTTTTCCTTATTGTTTAAAATTAATCGATACGAAACAGCTCTTGAATTCGAACAATTAATATATATGTTGTTACATTAATATAAGTTATAATTAATACACATGTTGTCTTATGCTATATAATTATTTTTTAAATTTTCCTTAAAATTTTCACATGCATCATGTGACAACCCTATCAGAATAGGTATACATTTTTGACGTTGTTAAGAAGCTTCCCCTCTGGTCCTTACTTTTTACTCTGTGACCGTAGTATCCATGGACGTGTGAGTGGTTATAGTCGTCGGTAAAAAAATCAGGTTGATCATCCTAAAGGGGAAGCCGGGAGATCCATAGCACAGGGTATCCTAGTTTGGACTCGTCTCCCATGATCTTTGTTTTGTGGAAAAAATATGTTTGAAAAAGATAAACTGCAATGTACTATTTGTGGAAAAAAAATAATAAAGGTCATTATTATTACTATCGGTAATGTGGACTAACAGTGTTGCTATAAAAGAGTTAATAACCCGCTAGTCGCTACAATTTTGAAATGTGTGCTAAATTCACCAAAAAGCGCTGGATGAAGTGCTAGGTGCTAAAATTTCGAAATGCGCGCTATACATTCTAAAAAAGCGCTAAATCTAGTTCCCAAAGCGCTAAAATGGCAGTACTGATTTTGCGTATATTATAAATACAATATCACGACATTTCGTTGCAATTTTGTTATTTTTGGTCGGGTTCCGTTGTATGGCTTCGATAGATACAAATTTCTTCATACGATTCATCGGCGAAACATCTCAACACAGCAAATCAGAAAAGGTTGTAATGTGTACAACTCCATCTATTACGTCCTTTGTGTGAGAAAACATCCTTTTTTAAATCTCTTTTTATGTTTCAAGTATAAATATATTAATTATTATGGAACGTTCTTTTTTTACACACAATTACTATTTCTGAGATTTTATGGCGCCATTGAACAAATTCGAATCTACATTTCAAAATATTAATGATTACTTTCGATAGAATTAAACAATTTTAATAAAACAAAGCTTAAATGTAACTCGAAGATACGCTTTATGATTTTCTTAACGATTTCTTTGAAAAAAAAAAGATGTTTACTTTAGACGTGATGCGTTCATATAAAAACAGACAAACAGACAGACAGACAATTCTAAAAATTATAAAAAATTACTTATTTAATTATTTTTAGTTCCTCATAATGATTTTAGTCACCAAAATATATAATATACAATGTACAGAAAGAGATACAACATGTTATCATCATTTTTATTAATTGTATATATTTAAAGAGAGATGGCGCTGCTAACAACAACTTGATGACTCAAACAAAGCCACCGTTGAGCAGATTCCCTACCCATACTTCAGAATATTTATCATAACTTTTGATGGAATGAACCGATTTTAATGAAATAAAGACTAAACGTAACCCAAAGGTACACTTTATAATTTCCTTAACAATTCTTATGATATAAATTAGTACTTTAAACGTGATACGTTAACAAACAAACAGACAGACAGACAGACAGACAGAAAATTCTAAAAATGGTAGAAATGTATTTAATTACTTATTTTTAGTACCCCTCAATCACTTTTATTACAAAAATATAAAATGTACAGACATCTGCTATTTACAGTTTTATTAAATGTATAAATTTTACGTAAATGACCCTTGGTGTTACACTTTTTGCATTTATAGCTTTCAAACCGACATTGGGATGACTCGTGATTATTACGACCGCACACTGTGCACTTTATTTTACTGGCACTAGTGGCTGTAGCAATATTTTGTTTGGCGATCCTGAACACCGGCTGCCCAAGGCCGGCCGTAGTAGTTGCGGCGCCAGCGCGCGCGCACCGCGCGCTCTCCGCCAGCTCCACTGCCTTGGCCAGGTTCAGCTTGTCAATGTCCTGCGCGAACAGCTTCTCTCGTTCATGGCCTGCTACCATGTCCATCACAAACCGATCTCGTAACGCTTCCTCGACGTTACTAAATCGACAATGTGCTGTAAGTCCTCGTAGCCTTGACGCCCATTGCGTATAATTCTCGCCCGGCTGCTGCACAGCCGCATAAAAATTGTAACGCTCGCTGAAGCCGCATATTTTTGGAAGAAAGTGCTCATCCAATAACTTCACTATCTCATCATACGGTACTTCCTGGATATCCTTTGGCAGTGCCAGATCCGCTGCCAACTTATAAGTACCGTCGGTTAGTGCGCTGAGCAGGATCGCCCGTCTCTTGGCTCCAGCTGTATCATTCTTCTGGGCGATGTCGTTTGCAATAAACCATTGCGTAATTCGGCCTTTATACGACTTCCATTCTTGCACGTTGTGATCAAATGTAGACAAAATGCCAAAGCTATTCATTTTCCGATTATAAAATTAAGATGTGGGTAGTACTCTCGTCGCCACTGTTATGTTCTTGGTACGGGAGACAAGTGAAACACAACACAGCTATTGACACACTGCCTGTATTCTCTGTTAGACACATATCGTGGGCGCAGCCACGCACACATACATATTATTAACGTACATACACAACATTTATTGATAGATTTGTTTTTTTTTTAAATTCAATCGCTTCTTCAATATGAGCTGTATTGAAGTGGCGTAAGTCCTGCCGTATACATTTGGAGATCTGTCTGTTCAGTTGCCTGTACGCTGTTTCTTCTTCTTTCTTTTTAATATAAAACTAGCTGGTACCCGGTGCATTGCTGCCGCAGAAGAAATAATAGTGGAAATATCTTTTTAAATTTGGAAGAGTTTTTTTTTTTAAATTAGAAATTATATAATCATTGAAATTAAATGATCTAAAACTTTCCAATAAATTGTCGTTACGATATCCGCGCCACCTAATGTAAGTTAATTATATTATGCCTATAACCTTCACGTAAGTGTAAAACAACGCTATAATAACAAATATACTGAAGACTGCAGCTTCAGTTCCCGTCTAACAGCCATGAGATAAAGAGTGTGATCAGAGAGTTTTTGCGTTATTTTGCAGCGGGTCTTGCAGAACTTAACTCCGACCGCATAGACAGTTTCCACGAGCTTGTCATTCATATAGTCCACTGCATTGCAATCTTCTAGGCACTGAAAACTGTTTTGTAGCTCGTGATGAAAGGTTTCGGGACCTTGGATTAGAGCACGAGGGGGACGGAACGTTGACTTCATTAGACATTAGACCACCCCAACTTAACGTTTCAGTTCAGTGTGCCTCTCACCATTCGGTGATTGCTGCTGTTTTTCACCCTCGCGATCACTGATACATCATTGAACAGTTGTCGTCAGGTCGTCATAATGAAATAAATCTCATTTTTTGTCGAACCGTCGGGGCTCGATCAGGTCCACTTCCTGTGGGGCTGCTTCTGGAAGAAAGAGTTCATCATAAAGAGTCCCTCCTTCTCCATGAAGTCGGCCAACTGCTGGTCCCTTGGGTTCCGTTGCCCATTCCAAATTTCCCTACCTTCAGCTCACCTTTCCCCTCTTGTGACTAGTTTTGCATTGAAATCTCCCATTAACACCGTATAGTGGGTTTTGGAGGCATGCATGGCTCTAGATATATCCTCATACATTTCATCCACCTCCTCATGGGGATGTGCCGAGGTTGGTGCGTACATCTGTATGACCTTCAGCGAATACGGTTTGGTGTTTCTGAGTAAAAGGTACGCAACTCGCCTCGACACTCTCAATCTTTACAACGTAGTTAACGAGAGACTTGTGGACGATAAATCCGACACCTCCTTGGGACAGATGGCCGCCCTCCCGGTGATAGAACACGTTGCCGGATTCGAGGATTACCATGTCTTCCCCTGCTCTTTGAACCTCGAATAATCCTATAATATTCCAGCGCAACTTGTCTATCTCTTCTTCCAACTTCAGGATCTTTTCATCAGTCCTCAGGGTGCGAGCGTTATATGTTGCCTGGTAAAGTAATCTTAGGTGGCAACCGAACCTCTACCGGAGATTCTTAGTATTTATTATTGTTGTTTTGCTGTATTCAGAATGATACTGCTGCTCATCTGATCTTCTGCCTGTTTCTTTCAGTCGCCTCTTACGACACCCACGGAAAGATGTGGGGTAGTGGGTATCATTACTCACCACTACACATCACTATGAAGTGACGCCTCGTTGGTCTAGTGGTTGTAGTAGTGCGACTGCTGATCATGAGGTCCCGGGTTCAAATCCCGGGTCGGGCCAAAAAAATCAGTTATTGAGTTTTTCCATCAAGAAATTCTCAGTAGCTGCCCAGAGTCAGGAAGTTGGCGGTGTTTCACCCCCGTGCCTCGGAAAGCACGTAAAGCCGTTGGTCCTGCGCCTGATTTCTCTCCGGTCGTATCGGTTTACCATCCCATCGGGCTATGAGAGTGAGGGAATAGAGAGTGCACCTGTGCTTTCGCATACACTTGAGCACTATAATCCTGTCCTGCGCCGATAGCTAATCTCCGTTGAGACTGGCCGCCGTGGCCAAAATTCGGTCTGGAGGACATTACACTATGAAGTACATGTATTTCCATGCCACTATGGATCTTTGTATAGAGAAATAAATTATTACGAGGAATACATATAAAATATAATGTGATTTATGTTTTATCTGTCATCATTCATCATTACAGCCCTTCACAAGTCCACTTCTGAATATTTCCTTAAATAATAATAACTGTATGATATTATTATCTAAGGAAATGTTTTTGTGATAACCTTTGCATACTTTTAGCGACGACAGCTTTGTAGCTATTTTGCGGTATAACAAAGGAGTTGACTCATTATAAGTATTTATTACACATATGCCATTACTAAGCCTCCGCCCTCCACCCGTACGTCTGCCTATGAGCGGTCTGTGTCTCATGATCCGTAATAGGTAGACAGTTGAAATTTTCACAGAATGTGTACTTCTGTTGCCGCTATAACAGCAAATAATAAAAATTAAATAAATAAAAAGTTAAAAGGGGCTCCCTTTCTAGAAACTTGTATTACGATGATACGGAACCATTCATGCGCGAGTTCGACTCGCACTTGGACGGTTATTTGCTTGATTTGTGACTGCGATTAATAGCACGTTTATTTAAGACCACGTTAGTGAAAACATCATTCTAAAATTGAGAATTTTGTGGTCTCAATACCTAATGATATGATTTAAGGTGTCAATTTTCCTCATGTTCATTAATTTGTCATTTATAACTGAACTAACTGATATGTTTTTTTTATTTTTCCCGGGACTGGTATGATCCTCCCTCTCGCCCCGTGCCCGTTTGACGTTGAGTTTCGGGATAAGTTGTATATTAGTACGCTGGACTGGCTATACCCTATAAAACGTTTATACCGATTAGCGCTGCCATCATGACTAGTATGATTGTTTGCAATCTATTTTCAAGATGTAGGCGCTGTTAGCCTATGCGGCTCTTACAGTTTCAACTGACACAGGGCTTTAAAGAGTGGAAAGGCGGCAATTAGGATGGGGGATAATGATGTTTTATGAATTGGTATTGTTACCAATCATCATGTCCCCTCTGTTGAGGTTTATTGAGCTATATAACCGCTGTCTAAGTGGGGTTGTGCGTACCGCTGCCTCTGGCTGCTTAGCTCGTGACGGTCGATGTTCTGGGTGGTGAGAACCACCCAGGTACGCGGGTGCGGTGTGTACGCGTTGTGTACTGGAACGCGTCGTGTCCGCCTACGGGTGCGGGTGCTCAGCCTGTCTCGCATATCCTGAAGAGGGGGGAGGGACGGCGAAATTCCGGTCAAGACTAATTATGCTCGTGGTAAGTAGAGCAATAAGATAAAGGTGACCTCTGCCACGCTATCCGTGAATTTCTGCTACATCAGGGGATTTCACAGGGGATTGCACGTATGGACCGGTTCAAGCCGGGTTGGTACCACAACGTCACAGAATACAGGCGTGGAGTAGAAAATCTGCTTCTGAGTTTCGTCTGGTGCAACAAGGCCAAGGCGACCCCTGCCACGTGATTTTCTGCAACATCAGGGGACTTCACTCGAACCTAAACGCCATCCACTACCATCTCGAGACGGCGAAGCCAGCCTTGCTCTTTCTGACCGAGACGCAGGTGTCCTCTCCGCGGCTGATACTTCGTTCTCTCCTACCCGAGATACAAATTGGAACACTCCTTGTGCTTCGGGCTCGAGTTTGCGTATACATCAGAGAGGACATCTGTTTACGACGCCTCGGCAGTCTTGAAGGATCTGTCCATCTTTTGGCTACGCGTAGACAGCGACGACCATCCGCATGTTTACGATTCCTCGCTACAGCAGATCCTATCCGCAGAGATTGTGATCCTCGGCGATTGTAACGCCCACCACGCCGAATAGCTCGGTTCATGGTTAACCGATCATGCGAGAAGATCTGTTCATGATTTTGCCTTGGTATATGATCTGACACAATTGGTAACTTCGCCTACGTGGATTCCAGATGTGGAGGATCATAAACCTTCCTTGTTGGACCTTCTACTGACCTCTCATCCGGACGCATATCAGGTTTCCGTCGATGCCCCTCTCGACTTTTCGGATCATTGTCTGATCCGGAGTGAGGTGCCACTCCCGATCCACTGGCGGTTGCGTTCTGCAGACTTGCTAAGAAAGGCGACCGCCCAGACCCGTCTAACTATCCCTATTGCCATCACCTTGTACTCCAAAATAATGGAATTCATTATAAACTGTCAGCTCATGCGGTATCTTGAGGATCACCAGCTGATTAGTGACCGCCAAATACGGTTTTCATCGGGGTCGGTCAGCTGGTGATCTTCTGGTCTACCTGACTCATAAATGGGCTGAGGCATAAGAGTCCAAGGGGAGGCATTGGCCATTAGTTTGGACATTGTGAAGGCCTTTGATCGGGTTTGGCACAAAGCGCTTCTTTGGAAGCTCCCTTTCTATGAGCTTCCCCAGAAATTGTGCAATTGAATCACCAGCTTTCTTGCAGATCGGGGCATCTCCTCAGTTTCAAGGCACTTCCCTTGTTGCCTCGGCCAGTATCAGAATCCTCGGCGT
The DNA here is from genome assembly GCA_033319125.1 of Parnassius glacialis. NCBI lineage: Eukaryota > Metazoa > Arthropoda > Insecta > Lepidoptera > Papilionidae > Parnassius > Parnassius glacialis. Next base: position 22,132,414 of record JAVANC010000002.1, read on the forward strand.
CGACATGTCGAGTGACATGCAAGTTTCGTGATCACTTGGAAGAGAAGGCCAAATTGGCCGCTAAAACGCTTTGCGTGCTCAGCAGAGGGGGACAGTATTTCATGCCGGCACACCGCCTGCAAGTTTACAAGGCGCAGGTTCGACCTCACATGGAATACTGTTCCTATCACTGGGCTGGGGCTCCCTAGGGCTTTATTAATAATATAAAGCTGTTTTTGGTACCCACAATATGTTTTCTTTAAGTTTTTTTTAATAGGTCAAATTAGGTTAATAGCCTATGGCCAACCATGCCGCGCCGCCGCGACGCCGCCGCCGCCGAGAAAATTTTTAGGCCACGCCGCCGCCGTGGAATTGGCTTTCGGCGCTCATATCTATCCGGGGTACAAATTATAACACCTTTGTAACTCGGGCTAGAGTTTGCGTATACTTCAGATATGACATCTGTTCTCGATGCCTCGACAGTCTTGAAGGTCATCGACGATCATCCTCGCTTCTACGGGTCTTTTTTTGCATCCTTCCCTTGAGGGCAGGGGAGGGCTTCTCGCCAATTCAATGGAACTCTTTATTCTATCATGTGTGGTGCCTGGTTTGGTCGCTTCTGTAAAATTGCATCGCGCTATAACAAGAATGCTTCACCAGCGCTGTTAAAAAGAAGTATAATATCGCCCTTCAGGTCGGTACGATACGTTTTACACAGCGCTACATAGCAATACTCTCCCTAGACGTCAAGTCGAGTGGGCCTGATGGCACTCCTCCCATTATTCTGAAGACGTGTGCTACATAGTTGGCACCGGTCGTAACGTGTCTTTTCTAAACTTTTTCTCCCTAGGCGCATTCCCGAACTCAAAAAGACCGCTTTAGTGCATCAGGTCCCTAAAAAATAACTAAAAATCGACTGGCGTGGCGGAGTGGCGTTAGGGGATGAACCGTCTTCATTACATTACACTAACTCAACGCGGACGAAGGGGCGGAGTGAGGCTCGTCACCCTTTATCGCGGCGGGATGCTTATGTTTTTTCCCGAGACTAGGGTGAAGCTGTCGTTTTCGGGCTTGGCGGGTTTCGCTATATCTAACTCCATCTTAAATTTCACATTTCCATTTAAAACATATATAGATAATCTTAACGCCTCCCAGACTCAAAGCCTGTTCTCTGAGCTTGTGCAATGTAATACTTCAAGAATTTTACAGCAATCTGCAACAATAGACTTGACTGGTGACGACTCTTCCACTTCAGGAAATTCAGTGAGGATTAATTGCAGTAAAACCAAATTGAAGAAGTATATAAAAGTTAATAAATATATAAGGAAAGTATAAAAATTAATAAAAAATAAGATTAATACCAAAAATTATGTTAATTTATGTAAACAAAAGCAAGCATTGATATATGAACTTAATTTATATTCAATTGAGGCGGATAACATAAGAAAATGTTATGAGACTGATGTAGAGTGCCTTAAATCAGAAATATTATCTCTTACAAATTCCCTTCAAACTGTATCCAATAAATATAAATCAGCCCAAAACGAAATAAAAGAACACATACTGGCTATGGATAATCTGGTAAAGACATGTAAATACAATGAGGAGCGTTTTGACTCCTTAGTTAAACATCAATGTGAGTGTCAGCATTCAATACCAGCTTCTTCAGAGTCGGTGTGTGCTGATAATATTATACCACCACCAAAACTCTATGACAGTGCCATAGCAGAGGAGCTTAAAATAAAAAATAACTTAAATATTAACAAAAATAATATAATTGTGTATAGCGATGACATAGGAAAAAATCTAGGCATAACTTTAAATTACTCTTTAAAGGGACAAAAAATTACAAATTTCTGCATGCTTGAGGCATCTTTTAGTGACATCCTAAATAAAATTTTTATATTATTATTAATATTTTTAATTAATATTATAATAAAATTTTCCTTGCCCGTTTCACTATTTATTATTCTCCAGGTCATTTTAATTTTGTTTGATGCAGTTTTAATTTTGTTACTTAAATGTAAAGCCTTAGCTGTGGCACACACTTTTTTAAATATTTTAGAATATGTTTTTACATAATCTCTAAATATAACACTACTATTAAATGATCTTTCATTATAAAGCTCGTATAACCTTCGCCTACTCTTATAAATTCCTACTGTCGCCCATTCATTAAATGATTTGCGACTGTTAAAAGAGGAAGTTTTAGAAGTAAATATCCTACTAAATTCACAAGTTATAATTTTAAATAACGTACCATACAAATAATTAGCACTGTTTTTAAATGAAAGTGATGGAAGTCTTTTTATTATATTACTTCTAAACCTCTCCAAGCGATGTTCATTTATTGGAACAAACACAACTTTCTTATTTTTCTGTTTCTTGTGTATGTAAGGCAATGATACCAACTGTCCACAGTGATCTGAACTTAAATTTTGAATAATTGATTTATGCAAGGGCTTAACATCTGTAAAAATATTATCTATACAGGTCGCACTAGGCCCAGCAATACGTGTTGGTTCTAAGAATAAATTAACAAGATTATACGATTTAAACAATGAGCTAAACTTAATACTAATGGAAGAAGTTTCAAGGAGATTGATGTTAAAGTCTCCACATTTTACAACAGACTTGTTCTGTTTACTAAGTTTGAGCAAAACTTCTTCCACAATCCTTTCAAAATAGTCATAAGTAGCACATGGGGGTCTGTAAACACCTACAACAATGAGGTGCTCGAGCTCGACACAAGCCATTTCTACAGTTCGCTCAACAGAGAGGCTCACTATATCCTTACGTTCTTTATATAATAATGATTTATCTGCTAGTATTAAGGAGCCACCATGTAAACTTTTTTCTCTATTGAAGGAACTGACCACCTGGTGATTTCTGAAATTAAACATGAAATTATAATCTTTTAGCCAATGTTCAGTAATACAGAGGATATGTATGTTGTTACTAACTAAAAAAACAATTCAACTTCTAATTCTTTGCCCATCATGCCTTGTATATTTTGATGCACCAGGTGTAAACAATTTTTATTACTTAGTTTTGGGCTACATTCAAAGTTAATTAAACTCTCATTATTGCTAGAGATTGCCTCTATTGTCGCATTTACTAATTTAAATTAGTTGGAACTGATTCCAAATGAATTGTCAAATAATTATACTGCCCAATAAAAGCAGTCTTGGTAGCCAAAAACTTCGCTGAGTTAAAAAGTAAATAATAAGATAGCACATTTGCTATCAGTCTTAAATTATATTTGGATAGGTAATACCTATCTTTTGTCCAAAACTTTTTTATTAAATTATTTATGTCAATTACATGAAATTTGTCATTATTATACTTACTTACTTATCGTCACGCACAATCCCTGACGGGGTAGCCAGAGAGAACAGATCGCCAAGTGTCACGATCCTTACATACCTCTTTCGCTTCTTTCAGATTCATTATCTTCTTCATACATGCACGTCTAGGTATCCGAGTACTCTTGACTCTCCCCTCTTCGAGCAGTTTGCTCACATGGTCTTCGAAAGTTAGTCTCGGTCTACCTCGATACCTTTTAATATTAACTTTCGCGTTATATATTTTCTTCACCATTCGGTCTTCACTCATTCTCTCAACGTGCCCAAACCATCTAAGCACGCCCTTATCAATGTTTGTGATAAGGTCATCTTTCAAACCTGCCATATTGCGAATCTCTTCGTTTCGCTTTCGGTCGGCCATGGTGACGCCGCACATTTTACGAAGAGATCGCATCTCCACTGCATTCAACTTGCTTTTATGCTTCTTCTGGCATACCTAGGTTTCGCTGCCATATAACAAAGTCGGTACCAACACTGCGTTATGTATTGCAAGGCGTGCACTCTTCACTACGCCTTGCCTTTTGACTAACCCAGTCAGGGCACCATTGACTTTGTTCCCGGCAGCGACACGCCTGTCCACATCTAAATCACATCTTCCATCCCGGCTAAAAGCACTCCCCAAGTATACAATTTCATTTACCTGTTCTAGACATTCCTGATTTACCCATATTTCACACTTCGTTCTCTCTTTATCCCTTTCAAATACCAGAACCTTAGTTTTATTAGCATTCAAGCGGAGACCTTTAATTTCACATTCCTCTTTCATACACGTGACTAATGCCCGCAGTTCTGCCTCTGATGGTGCAATAAGCACTGCATCATCAGCATACAGTAGACAATTTACTTTAATGTCACCCAATTTCACACCCAAACAGCTATCTTTCAGCTTCTGTAAACAGCTGTCGAGATACAGTATGAACAGCCAGGAAGACATGACACAACCCTGTTTTACGCCCGTTTGGACGCTAAACATGGGTGACAGGTCATGCCCTACCCGCACACAGGCTTTACAGTCACAGTAAAGTGACTGCACAGCCCTTAGCAATCGACCATCCACACCGTACCCCGGCAACAGTTCCCACATTTTCTTCCTTACAACCTTATCAAATGCTTTCTCAAGATCCACAAAAGCACAGAAAATCCTCTGGTTAGCAGCCAGAAGCTTTTCCGTGATCATGCGGAGAGAAAACATTTGATCCGTGCATCCTCTTCCAGGTCTTAATCCGCATTGTGCCTCCCATAGAAATCTTTCCGATTTCTCTTGCATCCTACGTGTCAAAACCTTCGAGTAAACTTTACTTGCTAAACTGGTCAAGCTGATCGCCCGATAGCACCCGCAGTCAAAATGTGAACCTTTACCTTTATATAAAGGCACAATGACTGCGGATCGCCAATCATCCGGGACATCCCCCGTCCGCCAGCACCAATTGCACAGCAGATGAAAGCTGTCCCAGACGCGAGGCCCACCATACTTGACCATTTCAGCAGTAACTCTGTCTAGTCCCGCAGCCTTACCACATTTCAAACTTCGAATCGCACGTTCAATCTCTTTCATACTGATGACCTCAGTGTCATCGAGGTCCGGGTCTGGCGTACCAGTCTCGGCGTCATTCCCGGATCCCCCACTAAGATCATCACACGCATACATTTCTCTATAAAATTCGCTCCATCGCTGCATGACGTCCGATTTGTCTGAGAGGACGTCATTAGTTCTCGAAAGCACTTTGTTCATTCTTAAGGCCGTCGCACCACTTCGGGTTCTTCCAACCTCTTTCCAGAAGAGTTTGGAGTTCTCCTTAAAGTTGTGCGACAACCTTTCGTCCGCTTCCATTCTACACCTTTCACGCACTTCCTCAATCAATGCTTTCGTGTGAACTTTTTGCAGCTTATATCTTTCTTTCATCTTCTCTCTCATATCCTTATCATTACTAGAGGCCAAGTAGTCTAACCATGCTTTCTTCTTCTTCTTTACAGCTTCTTTCACTTCATCATTCCACCATGCATCTCTTCTTTTACTACTGCCTCTTTTAATCGTTCCACACACTTCTTCCGCTGCACTTACCATTCCATCCCTAAGGTTCTGCCATGTTCTTTCAACACATTCTTTTCTGCCATCGATGTTGTCAAGCTTTTCGGCTACCCTCGCATGATATTTGTCCCTAGTATCCGCTTCCTGAAGCTTCCAGCTTCGGATGCGACAGACCGACTGTGGTTTTGTTACTGCCGTCCGGTAGCGCCAACCCGCGAACAGACCCCTAAATCTAGTAATCACTAGATAGTGATCCGTTCCCAGGTCAGCACCCCTGAACACTCGCGTATCCATCACCTGTTTTCGCAGTCGGTCATCCACCAGGAACAAATCGATCATACTTCTCTCATTCTTTCTTTCTCTAGTATACATATGGATTTTCTTGTGATTAAACATAGTGTTTGTCACAAGAAGACCCTTTTCCTTGCATACCGCCAGTATAAGCTTGCCAGCATCATTAACCCTTTTATCCCCAAACTTTCCAAGCACCGACTCGTACCCTGGTCGAGCGGTACCAACCCATCCATTCAAATCACCACATACAACAATTCTTTCGTTTCCCCTAGCCAAATCTAGAACTTCTCTTACATTCTCCCAAAACTCCTCCAGCTCTGCCCTGGACGACGAAGCTACCGGCGCATAAACAGCCAAAAGGAATAACTTCGTCAGTCCCAATTTAAAGCGAACCCAGTGAAGTCCTGAGTTCACAACCTTATATTCAGTCATAACATCGACCAACCGAGACGACAGCAGCACCCCCACTCCCTGGCGGGCGCTCTCGCTCTCCGGGACTCCGGACCATAGAGCTAACGCCCCGCCAGGGAGCTCTTCAGTACCACTGCCCTTCCGTTTGGTCTCCGACATACACACGACATCTAATTCTCTTTCTTTCATTATTTCGATCAACTCATTCGTCTTATCTCTCATGCCTCCTCTAACATTCCACGTGCCAACTCTGCACTCTGTCCTCCACCTTCCGCCGTGTCGGGCTGTGCGTGACGGGTGGCGGTCCCCATCGCCGCTTTGCGCGCTGCATTCCACACCAACGGGGACGAGCTGGTGTGCGTCGCCTTCGGGGGACGCCCTAACCCTCGTTGGCATGGGTGCGCAGCTAAGTAGAATTGCATTGTCATTATTATCATTACAATTATATGTTAAATTTAAATTATTATGCTGTTCTCACAGCGTTCGGTTCGCAAAGCATCCCTCTCCCTGGACATCCAAAAGTCGAGTGGGCCTGACGGAATCCCCCAATTGTGCTGAGGACGTGTGCTCCGGAGTTGGCACCGGTCCTAACGCGTCTTTTCCGGTACTCCTACTCCCAAGGCGTAGTCCCGAATTCATGTAAGACAGCTTTTGTCCACCCGATCCCTAAAAAAGGCGACCGCTCAGACCCGTCCAACTATAGGCCTATCGCCATCACCTCCTTCTTCTCCAAAAGAATGGAATCCATTATTAAATGCCAGCTTATGCGGTACCTTGAGGACGACCAGGTGATTAGTGACCGCCAATACGATTTTCGTCGGGGTCGATCAGCTGGTGATCTTCTGGTATACCTGACCCATAGATGGGCGGAGGCAGTGGAGTCCAAGGGGGAGGTTTGATCGGGTTTGGCACAAAGCGCTTCTTTCAAAGCTCCCTTCCTATGGGCTTCCTGAGGAATTGTGCAATTGGATCACCAGCTTCCTTGCAGATCGGAGCATTAAGGTCGTTGTAGACGGTGCATGCTCCGACTACAAGCCTATTAACGCTGGTGTTCCACAAGGCTGTGTGCTATCACCAACGCTGTTTCTTCTGCATATCAATGATATGTTGCTAACTGGTAACATTCATTGCTATGCGGATGACAGCACTGGTGATGCTCTATGCGCCGGCCGTGCCAATATTTCTCGGGAAAACGTCGCCGAGTACCGGAATAAACTTGTGTCTGAAGTCGAGTATTTGCTGAACAAAGTCTCGGATTGGGGGTGACTAAATCTAGTCCAGTTTAATCCTCAGAAGACAAAAGTTTGCGCGTTTACCGCTAAAAAGAATACCTTTGTCGTATCACCTCAGTTTCAAAGCACTCCCCTGGTTACCTCAGCCAGTATCGGAATTCTCGGAGTCGACATATCAAGTGACGTGCAGTTTCGTGGTCACTTGGAAGAGAAGGCCAAATTGGCCTCTAAAAAGCTTGGCGTGCTCAGCAGAGCGGGACAGTATTGCATGCCGGCACACCGCTTGCAACTTTACAAGGCGCAAGTTCAGCCTCACATGAAACACTGTTCCCATCTCTGGGCCGGGGCTCCCCAGTGCCAGCTCCTTCCACTTGACCGCATCCAGCGCGGCTCGAATTGTCGACGACCGAGTCCTTTCAGATCGGCTTGATTCATTGGCACTGCGAAGAGATGTTGCATCCTTTTACATTTTCTTTCTCTTCTTCCACGGGGAGTGCTCTGAGGAATTGTTCGGATTAATCCCAGCCGCCAAATTTCACGAACGCACATCGTGGCAGAACTCCCAATACCATCCACACCATCTGGATGATTGGCGGTCCACCACTGTGCGATTTAGAAGATGTTTTCTTCCTCGCACGACTTCCTTGTGGAATCGATTACCATCAGCGATTTTTCCGGACCGATACGACTTAGGGACCTTCAAGAAAAGAGCGTACTCCTTTTTAAAAGGCCGGCAACGCATCTGCGATTCCCCTGGTGTTGCCGTTGTTCATGGGCGGCGGTAGTCACTTATCATCAGGTGAGCCGCATGCTCGTTTGCCCCCTCTCCTATAAAAAAAATATGTTTTTAACAACAATCATAGTGAATATATAATTATATACTCAATGACATCAATAATATAAAGCTGTTAAAGAGTTTTGGCGGGAAATTGACCGGCGGCGGATCGCTGCTCCTGTAATATTGTTTAAATAATGGTTTGAAGTTGATTTTGATATGTAAAAGTGGTGCGATTTTGTGTATTAAGTGTCTGCGTATGTGAACTATTAGTGGAAACGGTGAAACAAGTGCTCTGGTGGTGATGTGATTCTTCAGATAAGGTGTTTGTTTGCTTAGGTCTCACTCACTGTCAGCTGTCTGCTGACTCAAGTTGCCGTCAAAATCTCCCAAGGGCTTCACAATCTGCAGAATGAAGCACTGTCCTATCAGTCTTGAAGAGCTAGAACCCAGAACCGTAAACCTAGTTATAAAAAAAGCTGTCAATGTCAAATTGTCAACTAGTAAATGTCAAGCTGACAGATGATAGTCGTTATAAATGGCCATAGCGATTTGTAAAATTATTTCATCAAATAAATTTAAAAAACAAATTTTTACTGGTAATATAGGTTTATCCTTTTCTTATTTTTAACTGAGTATAGTTTAAATTGTCTTAAATATGACTTCCCCATCAGCAGCTGATGAGATAGATGAAGAAAAAGAGCGTGCTCATTTCAGGGCTGTAGTTACCGCTTTTAAATATTATAAGTAAGTATATTTATTACCTACCCAAATTACTACAGTAATTACAAATAGTATACACGTACGCCTATAAAAGTTTTCAGTAGATAATTTTAATTTTAGAACAAAGACTTCTTTGTATAGCAACTAGCCTTTGTTCTATTGGATTCGTTATATACAATTAACCTATTTAGATATGACAATAAGCTTTGTTTTTATCTAATAAACTTGTGGAACTTTGATTCTAATGTACTTGGTGTTTTGGTCGTTTTTAATGTTTATCTAGCAAATCCAATAATTTTGTTTGTTTAATGTTAAATATATAGTAACTATCCAACATTTCCTAGTGAATATATATAATCTTACAAAGCTTGAAGGGACCAATAAAGTCAACTTTCAAAGAAGAGTGGGTGTTGTCAGAGGTGGGACCCCTTTAAACTAACCCAATTAAAGTAGTGTTAAAAGCAGTTTTCAAAAAAAATATTGCGAGATTGTTTGCAAAAAATCTCTTATATCAAAGCCAAAAGTGAGGAGTGTAGGAGACGTTAGAGTGGAGAGGCAAAATTCCTCCAAGGGATTAAAAGCAAAGAACATCATAACTTTTGAAATTTTTGAAGGTATTAGCTTAAAGGGGTAAAGTGAGAGAATAGAAAATGCACTGTCATTTACAAGTTAAGTGGTAGAAACTGTAGTATAAACAAAATAAAACAAGTATTTACAAATGTTAAAATGACTTATTAAATAAATACATGATAGGTAGAAAAATTGATGGAGTAGTAAAATGGTTAAATGAGCAGTTACATGTGGCAGTTGTCAAATTGCAATTGGTACGTAAGAAAGAAGACTGTCCAAACTTGTATGAAGCGTAGGCCTAGTTTTGTACTAGTATGGAAATAAATGAAAATAAATATTAAACCACTTTTGATCATTTAAATCTACGAATTTGCTTTTATTTCAGTGGTAATAATATTAGGTAGGTAAGTAATATTTTATTCTCACCCAAAAAATGCAACACTAATGGCGAATTGATGTCGTTTTGATTTGACGTTAGCTGTCATTTCTGAATTCTACCCTTACCACCGATAGCCTATCAGGTAGATTTATTTGTAAAATAGCTAAAATGTCTCGAAACTTACTAGTTTATTTTTATAATTTTATTATTTATTTTAGTTTATGTTTATTACTATAAAGGAGGGCAAAAAAGTTTTATTTTTTGTTAAAAATATGAATAAAGTGTATTAAAGATTTTGTATTTTGGTCTTAGAACAAGTAACATTCTTGTTGATATTTTCATATCATAAATGAAGTTCAGGAGGAAACAAATGTAAAAAGTGCTACCTAAGGCTGGCTTTTCACTATGGGATATAATATATATTATATCCCGAAATATAAATTATATCCCGTGATTGGCTTTCACACTGTGAGATATATCTTTTAACCAGTGTGCTTTCGTCATTGGATTACCCTCCATTACCGCGTACACCATCTGCGGGGGCGGGGAACGGTGTGCGGGGTACAGGGGGTGAAATATAATATGAAAATATCGCTTGGTCGGTCGAAAAAAGATGTAATATATATTATAGCACAGTGTAAATGGTTCCATATAAAGTGTATGGTTAGCAATATTAATTTATATCTCGAGATGTAATATATATTATATTATATCCCATAGTGAAAAACGGGCTTAATTCTTGACAAGAAGATTGTTGAGATAAATCAACGGTGCTTATACACAGAATTATTTCTTTGCATTCATTAGTGTGAATTAATGCACACTTCAGTGCCAGGGGCATCCAGGCCTTTTTTGATTTACAAGGGGAAATGAGGCCTAAGTGTTTTTGTAGTTTCTACAAATATTTTGTTATAATTGGCTAAAAGCTGAGATTATATGTGAATAGTGGGTAATTCCGTTTATCTACCCTAAAAATCCACCCTGAGATTTGTATACTACTTTATTGCACTAATAATAATGAATATATTTAACTTATTTTACCTTAGGGTGGCTGTTTTAGGGTGGATAAGCAGAACCATCCTGAATATTAATTTCTATTCAGGTATATGTGTCTATCTGGGCTGCTGAAGTGCTAGGGTACAATCCTAGATAAGATGATTTATTTCTTAGAGTGTGGTACATTACAGTTGTTACAAAAGAATTTGCATCCTAAATATTCTGCCACTTCCGGCGTACAAATATTTTCATATAACATGTCATCAGCGTGTCAGAGCATGCTTGAGCCTTGACAGACATTTAAAGCCTGGATAATGTCATAACAAAGGCTAAAAGTCCTATGAATTATAGAAAGTGAAACATAAAAGTTAGTAATCTAGGTCAATCATGTTTTGGATACTAAAGGTAATGTAAATAAAAGAGCTTAATTTTCTTATTTTCCATTTATTTATCTTATTTCAAAATCCTCTCTTACTAAAATGCAATCCACAATTGAGGCTGGTGTGGTTATGGTATTTTGATACCGAGCCCATCCCAAATACCAGACAACGGTCATTATGTGGGCACAGCTAACCACTATCCTTTGTCCTGAAGTGCAATTACAATAATAACCTGCAATCATCTCATCCCAACTTGTCCCTTGTCTTGCGAACAGTATATATGTATAATAAGCTCTACCCGAGTGATGGCGAGATTTTATACGGCCTCTTATTAAACAGAATCTCGTTAGGAAGATGTTAATTGGGTCATAATTTCCAGATTATTAGATATTTCGACCAGAAATCAACCATGCTGCCTTATATGTTCCCCATAAAAGTAGTTGTAACAGATCAAAAATCCAAACAAAGAACCAAATCACCAAAAAAATCCACAACACAACTACGCAACCAAGCTCTGAATAAATAAAAATATCACTTGACAGAAATGATGACAAATAATTGTATCTTTTTATAACTGGAAGGGTGCCATCTTGTAAAACCATCAAAAACTTGGGATAGTATTTATATTTTTAGTAGGTTATTTAATTTGATTTATTCTCTTATTTTATTTTTTACAAAATCCCTGAATTTTTCTATTTTTTACAGTATAGTGTACATAGACTACTACTACTGGTCTAGTAATGGACTGTCTCCTTTTATACATACATACATACATACACACACATTTATGAATTTCGTATTTTTGACAAATTTAACAGAACTTTAAAACTGAAAACTGCCAAATTGTCCATTTAGTTATTTTACTGGTCATTTCATTATTTATAAATGCATATAAACAATTGTTTTTAAAAAAACATGGCACTGACATAAATTAGTTACAAATAGTACATGAAAAATAAAATAGATAACATTGCACATGACAAATGGGCTCGGATTTACTATATTGATAATATGACAAAAACTATACTGGTTTACATAATGATTTCTTATATTTACGGATTTTATCGCGTTTTATTAAGTTATTTTATACTCCCGACGTTTCGGTTGCTTTCCAGCAACCGTGGTCACGGGGGACTGAGGTGATTGACGTCCCAATGTCAAAGTTAACCCTGAGTACCTTCAGCTTTTTAATTATTCATTTTGGTCCGATCTACGCAGAATGAACTAACTGTGTCTTGAAGTTTTGCAGTGGTATGCTTGGGTTTAGTTTTAATTTTATTAATTACAGGATCCTGGGTACTACCACCTGCTTAGGATCCTGTAATTAATAAAATTATTATTAATTACAGGATAGATATTACTTTGACATTGGGACGTCAATCACCTCAGTCCCCCGTGAACGTTTTTGAAACGTCGGGAATATAAAATAACTTAATTAAACGCAATAAAATCCGTAAAAGTAATTTTATTCAAAAACTATACTTTTCTTTTTAATAGATTAATCGTCAAATTTGACTTATTTAAATTGAAAATGTTCTGTTGTTTGTCAGTTTTTAATATGTTAATTTATATTTTTCTGTTTGTTTGAATGTTTCACTACATTTTTGTGATTTTTTCTCATAAAGTATGTATTTCCATATTTATATATTATTTTAGTATTTGATCTTATCTAATTCCTACAATAAAATATAAACCCAATATTCACATATTCAAGGTTTGCTTATTGTATGTTTAATGTAAAAGAAATATATTTAGTGCTCATATAGTTTTTAATGTACATATAAGCATATTTGGATACTGCATTGAAGGCCTTATAAAATTATTTTGAGGTCACTAAAACCGTACTTAACAAACAAATTTAGTTTTAGAAATATAAATCTTTAAATTAGCTTGCAATGTTTTGCAAGTTTGTTGCATTGTATTGCAAATTACAGCCTTAACATTTTAAATAATGCAACTAAAATCTTAAATGGAGCTCTTACATAGCAACACTGTTACATTTTAAACTTTAGAAAATATTAGAGATTATATGCATAGCAAAACCCTATGTTACCTATGTTCCAACATACTAGAGTTGTTATTTATTAAATGTTAAACACTTTGATTAATTTTAGATTATGTGGTTTGGAGAGATTACACAAATCAGAAAAAATTATATCCTTGCTTCCACACAACCATCAGAGGCGCTTAGAAAAGTACAAGACTTATCTAGCTAAATTTAAGAAATGTCTTGACATTAACAATAGTGTAGTCCATCTAATTATTAAGGATGTGGATACTATGTTTGAGAATGTTGATCATAGTAATGCAGATACATCAGGAACCAACGGCACAGAAAGTTTTGGATGCAATTATAACAATTGTGAAATCACATCACTTAAACAACATAAAATGCAGCATGATGTTGAAAAAGTAAGTTTAATGGCACAAACATATTTGTTCTCAATTTACACTCGACAATATAGGTAATACTACAAGTATATTTAAACGTGGTAGAGCCATGCTGCAGATATATTACTGGTATAGTTGAAGCACAAATGGGTTGGCTCGACTGGGGAAGGACCACTCTCTTAGAGAATACCAGCATAAAATAGCAGCTAAACGCTGCTGTGTTTTATATGGTGAGCGTAGAGAACCGGAGACCCTTTTTATTTCTTGCCTGTTCTCTTAGGTCTTGTATTTGGGATTTATATACCGGAGCGGATTTTGATGTTCATAAGAGTGTAAAACAAGCCTAGATTAATTAAAAAGTTTTGTTTTGACTTTGATGCTCGATGGATATGTACACCCAGGGGTCTATTTTAAGAATAAAAAAAGTTGGCATAGTAAAGAATGAAAATAATTTGAATTTTTCTTGTATTCCCTCTTGTATTCCGTAAGTAGTACAACTAATTTTATAAGCTCTAATGTTCAACGATTAACATTAGAGGTTATAAAAATCCCCTACTGAACTAAGGCCTCCTGTATGAATTTTCTCATAGGGGGATTTTACCCATAGTTACCAAGCTTGGCAGACGCGTTAGCAACCACAGTTTTTACAATTTTCTGTTGTTATCAGAGGGATGCCACTGCCCATTTCCTGTTGTATTTATATACCCTCTATCGCCATAGGGGATTTTCATATTTAAGGGATACATATGAAGACTACCATATTTTAAACAGTGGTAGAGCCACGCGGCAGCTTTTGCTGTCGCACGGATGGGCCGGCTCGAACCGGGGTGGTACCACGACCTCACAGAAAACCAGCGTGAAGTAGAGGTTTACCTCTGCGTTTCGCTTGGTGAGTGCAGGTGGCCGGAGGCCCTTTTTACTGGAAATGAGGCATTCCATCTTAGTCCTCACAGGTGACAACGCAACTACATTTTGATTTGTAATAGAGGATAGATGTAGATGTCTATGGGTCGCAGCAGCCACTTACCATCAGGTGGACTGTGTGCTCGTTTGTCACCCTTATCCTATAAAAAAAAAACTTGAGGATCTTTTCCTCCTCTTTTACTCTTTGCGAAATGAGAAATGGCTTCTACAGCTATTCTTAGGACTTCACTCACAGTTGTAGTTCTACAAAAAATAACTTTGTACAACTGCAAGTGACATGCAAAGATGAAATTTTTGATTGGTTATGTAAACGGTTATCAGGTACAGTCAGTGTTAAAGAATATAGTAAGAGACTGGAGTGCAGTAGGTGCGCCTGAACGAGAACAATGCTACCGGCCCATATTGAATGAGTTGGAGGCGCGTTTTCCATTTGAAGAAATTAGGTATGCTTTATACATACATATTATTTAGAGGAATTTATCATAGTTTTAAAATTATTGGTTTTAAAATTTTGTTTGGTTGTTATTTTACAATGGATAAATTATTAGAGATATTATAAAAAAAAAAAACTAATTGGATAAGTAATATTTTTTATTTTGGATTTTTGTGTTTGACCCTAATATCCAATTTAATGTTTTTCCAATAATGGTTTATATGATTGAGGTTAGCATTCCCTTTTTCAACTCTCAAAAACAATACGTAATGTAGACCTAGGAATCAAACCTGAGAACAGG
Source organism: Parnassius glacialis (assembly GCA_033319125.1). Lineage (NCBI taxonomy): Eukaryota > Metazoa > Arthropoda > Insecta > Lepidoptera > Papilionidae > Parnassius > Parnassius glacialis. The sequence continues at coordinate 22,147,596 of JAVANC010000002.1, forward strand.
TGGTTCTCACATTTTTTTTATATTATGTTACTGGCTGATACCCGCGACTTCGTCCGCGTTGCTATCACCGAACACGTAGTGCTAATAAAAATTGTTGTTTCTTAAAACTCTAATAACTTTATATTAAATGAAGATATCACAATAATTACTTTTTTAAATAACCGCCAAGTGTCTAAGAAATAAAACTTGGAAAACCTAATTGAAATCTATCCAGTAGTTTTTTCCGTGATACGCGCACAACTGTAAACCTCTATCATTTTATTTATATAGATTTTCTAATTTAGCTGCTTGATGTGTTAAATCTTTTTCAGTGACAGATCACAGATCAAGGTGTTAGTCCCAGGAGCAGGGCTAGGACGTCTTGCGTGGGAGATTGCTAACAGAGGTTACATGTGCCAAGGAAATGAGTTTTCCCTATTTATGCTCTTCGCTAGCAACTTTGTACTCAACCGTTGTTCTGATGTAAGTTTCATTTAAGAGCCAGTTCCCATTGAGGTTTCACAGCAGGTAGACATACTATTCTTTTTAGATTTTGACAATCTATTTTACATAGCTGCGCGGATAACTATGTTACCATTTTGAAATAACCATAAAATAAATGCATGCAGGAAGTCTATAGATACAGGCGGCTCACGACCGTGTTTTATGGCATTCCTTTTGGAAGGCCTTTGATCTACAAATGGCTTTGATGATGATAAAATAAATATGGCGGACATGAACTGCCAAAAAGTTCCAACCTAAAAAATAATGATTAGCATAATATTTATCAGGTACTTTTTTTTTACATGTAATGTTCCGTTCCATTACATGACACGAAAGCTAAATTTATTAAACATTAATATTTAATACTAGTTGTATATTTTTTTTATATATGAGAGAGGGCAAACGAGCATGCGGCTCACTGATGCTAAGTGACTACCGCCGCCCATGAACAAATGCAACACCAGAGGAATTGCTGATGCATTGCCGGTCTTTTTAAAAAGAGTAGGCTTTTTTTCTTGAAGGTCCCTAAGTCGTATCGGTCCGGAAAAGTCGCTGGTAGTAGTCGATTTCACAAGGAAGTGGTGCGAGGAAGAAAACTTCTTGTAAATTGCATAGTGGTGGACCGCCAATCATCCAGATGGTATGGATGGTACCGCGAGTTTTGTCGCGATGTGCGACGGTGAAATTTTGCGGCTAGAGTTAGTCCGAACATTTCCACTGAGCACCCCGTGGTAGATGCGATAGAGAATACGTAAAGAGATTTCTTCGCAACGCTAGTGAGTCAAGCCGATCGGAAAGATCTCGGTCGCCGACGATTCGAACCGCTTTACGCTGGATGCGATGCGAATGGAAGGAGCTGGCACTGGGGAGCCCCGGCCCAGAGATGGGAACAGTATTTCATGTGAGGTTGAACTTGCGCCTTGTAAAGTTGCAAGCGGTGTGCCGGCATGCAATACTGTCCCGCTCTCCTGAGCACGCCAAGCTTTTCAGAACCTTCTCTTCCAAGTGAAACTGCACGTCGTTTGATATGTCGACGGCTTAGGCAACATGGGGAGTGCTCTGAAACTGAGGAGATACAACAAAGGGGATCTTTTTAGCGGTAAACGCGCAAACTTGTGTCATATGTCTTATTAAGTCTTGTCTGAAGTCGCCCCAAATCTGAGACTTTCTTCAGCAAAGACTCGACTTGAGACACAAGTTTGTTCCGGTACTCGGTGAAGTTTTCCCGAGAAATGTTGGCACGGCCGGTGTATAAAGCATATCATTGATATGCAGAAGAAACTGGAAGGGAGCTATTTTTTTAAATGAGAGGAGCATATGAGCAAACGGCTCAATTGATGGTAAATTATTACCGCCGCCCATGAACAACTGCAACACCAGGGGAATTGCAGGAGCGTTGCCTGCCGGCCTTTTAGAAAAGAGTAAGCTCTTTTCTTGAAGGTCCCTAAGTCGTATTGGTCCGGAAAAATCGCCGGTGGTAAACTTTTCCACAGAAAGGTCGTACGCGGAAGAAAACTCCTAGTGAAACGTACAGTGGTAGACTGCCAAGCATCCAGGTGGGTGTGGATGGTATCGGGAGTTTCGAATAAAACGCTTTGTGCCAAACCCGATCGAAGGCCTTCGCTATGTCCGAACTAATGACCAAGACCTCCTCCCCCTTGGACTTGACCACCTGCACCCATCAATGTGTTATGTAAACAAGAAAATCACCAGCTGAGCGACCCCAACGCAATCCATACAGGCGGTCACTAATCAGCTGGTGATCTACAAGGTATCGCATGAGCTGGCAGTTAATAATGGATTCCGTTATTTTTTCCGTTATTCGAGAACAAGGGAGGTAATGGCGATAGGCCTGTAGTTAGACGGATGAGAGCGGTTACCTTTTTTAAGGATCGGGTGCACGAAAGCTGTCTTACATGAATTTGGGACTACGCCTAGGGAGTAGGAGTACCGGAAAAGACGCGTTAGAACCGGTGCCAACTGGAGCACTCGTTCTCAGCACAATTGGGGGATTCCGTCAGGCCCACTCAACTTGTGGACGTCCAGAGAGAAGGTTGCTGTGCGTACTGAGCGCTGTCTGAATCGCACACCAGGCATAGAGCACTCATACCGCGGGATGGTTGGCGGTGTGTTCCCACCGTCATCGTGATATATAACTGAATTTATTAAAAATTAATACTGTTATTAGTTGTGGGTTTATGTATATTCGTTTTATGGCGACCGCGCAAGAGAATCCATCGTAAAGCAATAAAGGGATATACCAGAAAGATCATATGGCTTTCGATAGATGGCGGATAACAATCTCGCTTACGTCAGGTACAAAATACGTAAATCGGCGGCGTCAGAAAACAGCGTCAAAAGTGCGAAACGACTGTGATGACAAGTGTGACAATTAAAGCAAACCCTTTTTACAATGGGAGAAGTCTATGACGCAGTTTTTTTTAATAAGGTGACAAACTAGCACACAGTCCGCCAGATGTTGATGCTGTGGACCATAGACATCTACATGCATATATCCTCAATTAAGAATCAAAATGCAGATGCGTTGTCACCCCTGAGGACTAAGGTAGAATGTCTCGTTTCCAGTAAAAATTATCTCCGGTTCACTACAATCACCATACGAAACACAGCAGCATTAAGCTGCTGTTTCACGCTGGTGTTCTGTAAGAGCGTGGTCCTACCCTGGTCGAGCAGATTCGTTCGTGCTACAACCATAATATTGCTGCAGCGTGACTACCACGTATATACCACGCAGTATGAGTATGGTACGTCTCGCATGTTTGAAGCAGTTTCTTGTATTTTACGTTTAGCGAAAACGAGCGCTTTTACCGCTGTCTGTCGGAGGCCATAAATTTTTTCTGGCATTTCCTACAACCTCTTATAACACTCAAGGAATGAAGTGTACACTTACACCGCCAGCATATGGCAATGTATAAGCATATAAATAAATTTACTTTGACAGGTGAACATGCATACAGTTCATCCATGGTTACATCAGTATGTAAACAACGTGACATGTGAACACCAGCTTCGTCCCGCCACGTTCCCTGACGTCAAGCCTTCTGCTGACAAACCAAATTACAATTTCTCCATGACCGCAGGAGACTTTCTTAAGGTATGTGAAATATGTTAAGATATTACAATGCAATAAACATACACATGTTTTTGGGTTTTTCATTCTTATATTCGTTCATTCATTACAGCGTATCAAAAGTCAGAGAGTTATCCATAGATTAGAAACAACTTTTAATATTTTTTTTATTGGATAAGGGTGACAAACGAGCACACAGTCCACCTGATGGTAAGTGGTTGCTGCGACTCATAGACATCTACATCTATCCTCTATTAAAAATCAAAATGCAGATGCGTTGTCACCCGTGAGGACTAAGATGGAATGCCTCATTTCCAGTAAAAAAGGTATACGGTTCTCAACACTCACCATACGAAACACAGCAGCGTAAAGCTGCTATTTTACGTTGGTATTCTGTGAGAGTGTGGTCCTTCCCTGGTCGAGCCGACCCATTCGTGCTACATCTATACAACTAATATAGCTGCAGCATGGCTCTACCACATAAACAGTTGTTGAAGACACACAACAAAATTGCCAGTTTTTGATGACTTTATGACTTTAAATATCTTGAGAATATGAAAACCAACCTGAGAGCAAAGATTAAGTAAACTCTTTTGTCTGATATTTAACATAGTAAAGTTTAACTAAAAAATATAGTGATGATCTGTCAAAGTTACCCTGATTGACTGTAAAGAAAACAAATCCTGCAATGAAAGCAAAACCTTACCTTAAGTATGTGAAGTGTAATAGAATTTTATTTTGCTTTCTGGTTGCAGAATTTGATGTCTATAAATTAACCTAAATAAAAGTTTTTTTCTAATCTATAGGTCTTTGTTCAGCTGTAGACTTTTGATAGTCTGTAATAAATTACTGAATGTAACACAGTTGTTTCACCGTGTAGTGATAGCATAAGCACAGATTAAATAATAATAATATACCCCATACCGAATTTCGGTCACGGCAGCCAGCCTCAGCGGTGACCAGCCTTCGGTGCAAGGTAGGATTATAGTGCCAAAGTGTATGAGCAAGCACAGGTGCACTCTATTCCCTCACTCTCATAGTCACGAAGGGAACCGTCCCTTGTAAACTAAACAACCGAAGATGACACAGGACCAAACAGCTTAACGTGCTATCCGAGGCACGGGGGCAGTTGCTGAGAATTTCTTGACCGAAAAACACAATAACTGTTTTTTTTTGGCTCGACTTGGGATTCAAACCCGGGACCACATCATCAGCAGTCTCGTTCACAACCACTAGACCAACAACGCAGTCAAAATAATGTTACTACGGCGTAACGTATTGCATTACTCTTTATCGCCCCTCAGCAGTGGACATTTCATAGGCAGTAATAAGTTAAAAAAAAGTTGTTTTCACCATGTAGTGATGGTCGCCCCATAGGTGTAAGAATTAACAATGGAAAATACCAGAACGTTATGGCCTTCGATAGGTGACGAGGAACAGCTTCTAAGATACGAGAAATTTGGCACGGGTGGCATTCACAGCAAATTCGCCATACAATACACAGCAGTAAATTGTTTTCTGTATGATGAGAATAGGCTCTAACTTCGCTACCATAAGGCAAGTATTCCTAATGTGCTCATATATTAAAACAATTAATAATATAATATAACTTCATAGGTTTACACAGAGCCCGACGAGTGGAATTGTGTGGCAACTTGCTTCTTCATAGATTGTGCACCTAATGTTATTGAGTTCATCGAGCGGATATATACCATCTTGATGCCGGGAGGCTTCTGGGTCAACTTGGGACCGCTACTGTATCATTACAGGTAAGTTAAATTTGGGAATTTGTTTTTTTACAATAGAGCGATGGTGACAAGGGAGCTCAAAATTATCTTCATTATAATAAGAACTTTAAGGTGTTTACAATGGTTTAGTAGTAAAGTGTTTTAGGAAGCACTAAATAGACATGTACAAGATTTATTGCACATATAGGTATGTAACAAGTTCGGTCAAACGCAAGTGTATCTTTATCATCATCATCACAAAAGCAAAGAAGAACCAAGATGTTGCTATCATTGTGGGCTAAAGTGGAATGCCACTATAGTTTGAAGTCATATAGTGTATACTAGAATTATTTTAGCCGTGCAGTTTGGGGTCATAAATCATCGGAGTATTTGGCTCTCTCTCCCACTCACGGGCCTTAGGGGCGAGCATTGTGATGCGCATTATTGTTGTCGATAAGCGTTATCGAGAGTGTATTTAGTTTTGTTTATGTGGGTTAGTGATAAAAATGAAAAAAAAATAGATAAAACAACGTATTTTTTAAAATAGAATAATAATGATTTAAAATAAATTTTTAATTATGTATCTATGTATTAAAAAAACTATAAGTACAAATGTTTGGAATGTAACAAGTTATATTATAAATAAATATAAATATAAAGATAATAACTTATATCTAAAACTGTGTTTTTGTTGTTATCGATAATGGCGTTGCGCCCGCGCAACATGCTCACCGCCCTAGCCGAGCTGAGGATGAGCTATGATTTATGACCCCGACTGCACGGATAAAATAATTTTTACTATAGTATTGTCACGAGCTTGGGGTTCGAGACAGTTAAAACCTGCCGATTGAATTACCAAAATTGACACTTTAATTAAAAAACACTAATTACAACTTAAGACCACACTAATTACAAAACACAATCGTACTATAACAGATCACTTTAGTTCGCAGTTGTTTCGCTTCGAAGTATTCTCTTGTATCGCCAATTCAATACTGACTCGGTCGTGGTCTATACCGTCCTTATATAGGGCTTCAGATAGTTTTCAGAACCTTCTACTGTAGCGGCATCTAGAATGTTCGAGTACATATCGGTCCCGAAATTTCTAGAAGGATCTTGACTCTCCTAGTTCTGCTACTCAACACTAGAGGGCGCTAGTGGTGACTAGTGTTGCCATGTACAAGACATTAATAGTGGCGCGCAACAGTATCTTATGTTTAATAGAATGAGAATAACAAATGAGCACACAATTCACCTGACGGTAAGTGAATGCTGCGGCCCATAGACATTATATTTATCCTCGATTTAGAATCAAAATGCAGATGCGTTGTCACCCGTAAGGACTACGATAGAATGCCCCGTTTTCAGTAAAAAGGGTCTCCGGTTCTCTACACTCACCATACTAAACACAGAAGCATTAAACTGTTATTCTACACTGATATTCTGTGAGAGCGTGGTCCTGGTCCTACCCCGTTCGAGTCGACCCATTCGTGCTACAACCATAATATAGTTACAGCATGGCTCTACCATATAAAAAATATGCTGTTTATCACATTTATTCAACAAACAAATACATGCTTCTAAATACTGTGGTGTAGATATAAATGTGTATGTATGTGGTAAATGTTTTTGTTTTTTATTTCAGTGATATGCCAACAGAAAATAGTATAGAGCCACCTTATGATATTTTACTGGACATTATTAGGGATGTTGGCTTTGATATATTGGTAAGTACCACCATAAAAGTAACTGCTTGGTTGATCATAATGTAAAAATTCAATGTGGCTACCTGTTAGCCTATTTATTTTATTCATAGCATTGCTTTATATGAAGACGCAAAACCTATTATTTTTAAATTTCACTGTGGTTAGAGCGAATTTAGAAAAGAAAATGTAGAATTCCGAAATTAACATTTTTTTTGTAGTATGATTACTTACAATCATTGCTCGCAACTTCTTCGTATAGATTTTAGAATTCATAAAAAACTGAAACCACTTGAGTCATTATCACAACCCATCACAAGTCTTTCTGTTTTCCTGATGACTTCTACAATGCACAATCCTCAGTCAGTGAACCTCATGCATACATTGTTGACTGACTATGGTTGATAGAGAGGTACGCTGCACTTGCCATTTTGAAATTACCACTCGAAAAACCTTTCATAATAATTAACTGTCGACTCTTCGAGACTGACATTGAAACTTTAGATAAAACTAATGAAAATGAGACGAATTTCACATTTCTTTTGGAATACTGAGAATGTCTTATTTATTTAGCGTCATCATTATTAGTGTCAGGTAGCTGTTCAGCATTGTTATTCACTTCCAACAACATTGCTATTCCTTTCACTTCTTTTTAAACTTAAAAATTAAAATAATAACGGACTTGTTGTTTCGGATTTGTTTACCAACATAGGCCGCTCGTCCTCATGCAATATGCAGATCGGTCGAGCGACTGATCCGAGTCTGTATCAGAGTTGTCGCTGTCATCGAGCGATACTGTTATAAATTATAATGTATCTATGTGTGTGTGAAATTGTTATTTTATTGTTTTAATTGTTATGTTTAAGTTTCGTAGTGGCAGATGATAGTCTTTTTGTGCGCAAATTGCCTCCCGCATAAAATGACAGACAGTTGTGTATCGGGGAAAAACACGAAGGCAACACTCATCTGGTCCGCCGGTGGCCCGTGTTGCTCAACGATGAAAATAAAATGTGTGTATAGTAAAACGTATTAGTAAGCCGAAATGGCAATGGGCTGGCCATATAGGTCGATCAACCTACAACCGATGGGGAAAAAAGGTTCTTGAGTGGCAGCCTCGTACCGCCAGCGTAGGGCGACCCCCCACTCGATAAGAGTGACGACCTGGTGAGACATGCGGGAAGTCAATGGATGCAGGTGGCTCGGGGCCGTGCTTTTTGGCATTCCTTGGGGGAGGCCTATGTTCAGCAGTGGACTTGTGAAGGGCTGTAATGATGATGCTGATGATGGTAAAACGTAATAAAAAACTTGTAGATGTTACGAATAATGAAATTGGTGTCAAACGCTTGTATAAAAGAAAGGGACACGAGACGTGGGTTCTTAGGTAATTTAATAAAATATTAACAGATCATAATTTGTACTTATTGCAGGAAGAACGTACGGGCGTGAAGACTAAATACGCACAGAATCCGAATTCGATGATGCAGCTTGAGTATGATTCAGTTTTCTTCGTTTGCAGAAAGCCTTTCTGCTCTTAGAACTGTTAATTTGGATCACAATTGTATATATACTGTATTGCAGTTTATCAACGTGTAAGTGTACACGCGAATACGCTCTATATGTCTGTTAAAATAGGGCCTATTTTCGAGATTAAATGTTTTTATTGTTTTCTATAATAAATGTTTCTATATTATGTCATCAGGCGATATATGACAAACAGTATTGTGGTTTTTAAGAGACAAATTTAAAAAAAATACGAAGAGTTAAATGTAACGATGTTTTTCTATAGTCCGTCAAAAAGCAGATAGTTTGAGACCTAATACTACCGACTGAATTATTAGATATATATCCCACTTAGATAATAGTTACTATGTTCAAAGTCGTACTTGTATATTTTACTTGGAGTCAAATACCGTTGCGCGTATTGACTCGATAGGTTTTTTACAGGATAAGGGTGACAAACGTGCACACAGTCCACCTGATGGTAAGTGGTTGCTCTGGCCCATAGACATCTATCTTCGATTACGAATGAAAATGCAGATGCGTTGTCACCCGTGAGGACTAAGATGGAATGCCTCGTTTCCAGTAAAAAAAGTTTCTGCGGTTCTCTACGCTCACCATAAGAAACAGCAGCGTTAAGCTGCTATTTTACGCTGGTATTCTGTGAGAGCGTGGTCCTTCCTCGGTCGAGCTGACCCGTTCGTGCTACAACTATAATATAGCTGCAGCATAGCTCTACCACGTATAAAAACCGTGGTTGAGTTTCACCCGACTCTGACCTTAACCTCTTCGTAACTATTATTTGACCACGTTTTTATTAACTCGTTTTCGTGTGTCTGTTCGGGTCGTATTTAGTAATTGATTTTAAACTAACTTCCCGATGAGCTAGAGACTAAAGTTTTGAACATATGATATGGTTGAGTATATAAGAACATCAAAACCACAATTATTACTTTTTTTGCACATTAAGCTGCGTTTCGACATCGCTTTGTCTTCGCTTCAACGCCGCGTCGGGTGACATTTGATACGTCAGTTTATTTTTATTTGAAATATCAGTGGCCGACAAAAACTGATGATAAATTCAGCATTTGAATGTGTACCATTTTTTTCTAAATGCAAGGGTGACAAATTAGCCCACAATCCACCTGATGATAAGTGGATTCTATGGCATATACTACTAAATCTACCCTCAATTAAGGCTCAAAATGCAAACGTTGTCACATTCCTTATCACTAAAATGGAATGTATATCATTAAGAGTTTCCGGTTCCAGTCAATTACCACACGAGACAGCAGTGTTATGTAACTTTTTCACGCTGGTATCCGTTTCTGTGCTAGTGTGGTTCTTTCCCCGGTCGAGCCGACCCAGTCGTGCTGCAGTCATAATTTGCTGCAGCGTAGCTCTACCACGTACTAAAAATTATACATATATATTATGTTTATTCATATGAATAAAAATAAATAATAATTCAAGCAATTTTCGCGACGTAAAAAATAAAAATTTTGTCAAACATTATGTCTACTACTTCCAAAATCCTCTAATTGCATAATAGGCACTGAATGCAACTTAGTAAGTTCTCTCTTTTGTCCTTATTTTAACTTCTGAACCAAACTGCACACACACACGCGCGTACACGTACACACACACACACACACACGTACGCACATACACACTCACACACACACACACACACACACACACACACACACACACACACACACACACACACACACACACACACACACACACACACACACTCACACGCAGCGCGCGCGCGTATACCATAACCATATCAGCCTATCAAAAGTACTCTGTGAACATAAGCCAACCCCCTCTTAGATTGTTTCATAGGGAAGATATTTGTCATATTTGCCACAGTTGTCGAGCGGGTTGGCAACTGCAGTTTTTTATTATTTTAAGTTGTTATTAGGAATATACTGCTGCCTATATCTTGTGTCATTTCTCTCTGTCACCTCTAACGAGACCTACGGGGCGATATGGGGTAGTGGACATTCGTATACACGGTATGCAAATAATTATAATATTTAATCATAATAGACCCACCGGTATTAAAGCATATTCTAAGATTTAAAAAATCTACATATAGAATTATAAAAGATATATAGATTATATAGGTTTCTTAAATGTCGTTTAAAATATCTGTATATTATTGCTTGTTTAAATAACATAGAATAAAACATTGATATGGCAATGATGATTGCGTCTAACTTTTTAATTTTTTTTTAAAGAATAAGTAACAGATGGGCACACGGGCTACCGGATGATAAGTGGATACTGTGGCTCGTAGACACCTACATCGATTAATAATTAAAATGCAGATATGTTGTTACCCCTGAGAACTAAGATGGAATGCGTTGCCACCAGTGAAAAGGGTCTCCGGTTCTCTACATTCACGAAACGAAGCGCTACATTATTCTGCTGTTTCACGCTGGTATTCTGTGAGAGCGTAGTGCGTCGTTAAAGTCGACCCATTCGTGATCTAGTACACAGCTGCAGCGTACTCTACCGTTAAAAGTATATCTCGGACTAAAAATAAGTATTTTTTTTTATATTTTGCATTTATAACCCTATCTGATAGAGTTACTAATTAATATTAGAGTACATACTATTTTTAAAATTTCGGAAATTTAATTTTATAGATGTATAGCCTACCTACTTGTTCAATGTTAAAATTATAGCATTGAAATGTTTAGGAAAAAGTTATATTTTAGATGATAGATCCAAATAGTCATTTTGAAGTTCATGATTTAATTTCACTAATATTAATATTTTTATTTAAACGATTACACGAAATATTTTTGTTTCTTGAAAATTAATATTAAGTTTTAAGTTATCTTTACCTTTTAGTTACGTTAGTACTATTAGATAATCTGTGATTACGCCTTTGAAACACGCGAGTGAATGAAGACAAATTAATACTTTCGGAATGTAATTCAAGTTATGGTGATGTTAGGGTAATCAATTTACCGGATACTCTTTCTTGAATTATATTACGCTAAAACAATTGCGTAAATGCAATTGTATAAAATACATTTGCAAACCGTTGTGTTAGTTTGTTAATACAAATAATAATTTTTATGAGTACAGCTATTGATATAAGAAGTCAGTCCCGTACAAATTTTTTGTCAAAAACATAAATATCCGAGCAAGTACGTATAAATTAAGTAAGTGCGAAAAGTGATAAAATTAAACCTGATGTGAATGAAAAAGACCATTATATTGTATTGGTTTTTAAACATCAGCCGTTTTAAATTATAAAAGAAAACAACTTACTAAATGAATAATATAACATGCCTTGTGTTTGGTCTTATTTCTAGATGTGATAAATGTTTAAATATTTTTTGATTTGACTCACAGGGGAGTCATTTGTCACAGTTGTCACGCTTGGCTTTTTTCCCCTCTGTCGTGTCTGTCTCCTGATTTGTTTCCCTCTGTCGCCTCTTACGACACCCACGGGACGATATGTGGTAGTGGGTATTCTTACACCGTCACTACACGGTCAATTCAGTCCGAATTTTTGTTTTGACAATCCGCCCACCATTAAAAGCACTGGAATGAATGCTTACTTACAATTTATGCGCTCCTTTTGATAGACGCGTTCGAGCCGTCGATTGTGCATCTGATAGCATTATATTAAGTACCTTAATTTTTGTTTTAATGTTTGCGGTATTCCTTGCTTAGTTATTTTACTTTCCTACTGACAAAGATATATCGTCCCGATTCAAATAATGTTGAAAATGCCTAAAGTATGTAATCTCTTGCATAATATTTACAATTTTATATGAAATTTTAATAGTAGAAAAATGCGCGGGCAGTTTTTCGCCTATTTTGATCTGACCTGGTTTATAATATTGACTAGCTGGTCCCAGCGACTTTGTTCGCGTATAATTTATTAGGGTTGGATTTCATGGGGTTTTTTTTCGCGGAACCGTAATTGTTGTTCTAAAATAAAAGTAGCCTTAGTTACGCCTTATAACAGCTATCTGACAGTGAAAGTCCCGTCAAAATAGGTCCAGCCATTTTTAAAATTATTTTTTTTTGTTATAAGTAACGTATATACGCGTTTATAAAAAAGGTGTTATTTTGACATTACAAACAGACACCTCAATTTTATTTATTTGTATAGATATATTGGTGTCATTTAACCATAACCAATAAATGAGTTTATTCTAATTGTTCTTTTTGAAAGAATGTTGTAAAATAGAATCAAGATAATATTATTATGTCACAGAGAAAATTTTGGTATAATATGTAATCCAGTGATTATAAAAATAGTTTATTTCATACTTTTACATTGTATACTGGAAGGAAATTCACCCGATTTTCCTACCATAGAAACTAAAAATTTTAAGCTGCAACACCAAACTGATCGGAGGATTTTGTTATCATCAGTTTTCTGAATTGTTTCCCCTCCTATGGAAACAAATAGACGTATTCACGTCAAAAGTATTCACGTCAAAATCTTAGTGGCCGGTAGTCTATTCTTTGGGGGAAATGGAGTTTCATGTTTACATTCATAAATTATATTCACTTATTATTAACTAAAGTCTCCCACGCATTTGTCTGTATGTATGTTCGCGCTAATCTCAGAAACTCGTGTAGGTATTTTCATTCGGTTTTTGGTAGGTTTAGACGGATAACTTATTGAATACTTTTTTGTAGATTACATAAAGTTAAGACGATAAATTCGTCGATTAAATCGAGAAAATTATTGTGTCTGTTGAGAGATTCCATAGCGTACGCTGCATAAAGTGATGAATTAGTATAATTAATACTATTTTATTAATGGATAAAGTGTCAACAACAGCTCGACACTCTTGCTGCTGGTCTACTGCTGGACATAGCCCCTTTCAAAAGTGCGCTATAATTGGTATTTCTATACTTGAATAATTTAGAGGTTGCTGCTCTGCGCAAAATATTAAAATTATATCCGGTTCTTACCAAACGATTTTACAAAATTATACCTCATTTCTTATTTGTCAAAATTATTCAAGTTTGAGAGTTATGTAAACATATTAATAGTTATTTAATTAAATGCACGTCTTATGCATTTTATTCAATATATTAAAATATATCGTATGATGTCTAGTGATGCCCTAACTTTTTGGGAGAAGTATATTGTTTTACGGTTTACATGTTGTTCAACAATTTCTGAACTGAGTTTTTGACTTCCTATCTGTTGTTATATAAATTAAGGTTTAAATGTTTACTACACGCCCATATGACCAGTTCGGAACGTCATTCCACGGAGCGTATTCAGAAGCCCACCTGTGAAGGCTTCTAATGTTGCACCTTATTTAGTATTCTAAATTGTGGTGTATTTAAGATAATATAAGAACAATTTGATGACTTTATTTAAATAAGATTCAAATTAGCCGGGTTTGCAGTTTCAAATATATTTGATTTATAATATAGTTAATGAATGCGAACACTAGAAGTATAGTATATTAACTACTTTTTGAATATAAAACCTTTACAAAAAGATAAGTAAAAATTTGGTCTCACAGAGTATTAAATCAAAAAAAGTTACACATCAAGTGTATACTTATTTTAGAATATACATAAGCAAGCTATGTTTATTCAAAGATACTTATAGTATTATCGTATTTGATACCTTGAATTGTATAAACTTTATAAGCGAAATATTCTTAAACTTTATTTTTGTGGTTATAATTATTTTTTAAAGAAACCAACATTTTATATACAAATAACTTAGCCAGTGCTTGATTACTCTACCACCTGATTGTAAGTGGTGATGTAGCCGAAGATGGTTAAAGCACACTGACATAGCTTGCCTTCTGCTATCTCGGTCAGTGATATTATTTTGTAGAATACAAATTATAATATTTTTTGGTGTACTGGATAATATTAACATACGTAAGCAAATAAAGACTAAATTTGCACGATTGTTTACAGCTCTGTTAAATAATTTTGAAGGTTGAACTGAAAGTAATGTTAATAACGAAATGTTCATCACCATGGAATAGAAATATCGACTTGACGATAATTAATTCTGTTTCATGGTGAGTAGTGTAGTGATAAGAATTGAAGATTAGTGCATATTATTTTTCTAACTATTAAAATATGTTTTTGTTAAGAGGATTGAGATTAAATTGATGTAATTGTATTTTTGTTTTATTTTAAAGTAACTGCAGCACGTTTTATTCGTAAAGCGACAGTAGCCTAATGGCAAGGTACAGACCGCAAACTCTAAGGTTCGAATCCGCCATCCGACGACTGTCGTGAACGACTCCTAACAAAAGCATTTTAAGCTTACTAAGAGTTGTTAAAGGGAAAAAATATAATGTTAATAGCATTGCTAATATTTTTTAAGCCGGCGCCAGATATAGCAACAACATTTGTCCACTTATTTGAAGGATTTTGCACACTTGTTTGAACACTTATTGGCGTAACCTGCCAGACATGCTTTGCAAACACATTTTCACAGTACGTTGATAAATGACAAACAAGATGGACGACGATTTTGTGGATACAGTGTGTCTGTCTTATTTAAGTGCATGTCATTATTTATTACATGTGCAAAAATAATACAATATTTAAATATAATCTATTATCTATTTCATTCATTAGAACTAGTCTGTCATCTTCATCCAATGGCTTTATCTTTTCGGATAACAGCTGACCATACAAATAACATTCATTCGATTGTATTTTACTGTCCTTATGCTTGGGCCTATTTTTAAAACGTACTGCGCACGACCGTCCCGCTGGACAACACTCGTGCGAATGAACTTTGCGCAAGTGTGGCAGGTTACGCAAACATTTGAACACTGTCGACTTGGAACGCTTTGATGTGCGCGAAAAAACCGAAACCGCTTGGCAAAATGCATTTCGATGTGCACTTATTTGAACATTGATTCAAAGTCCCGTGCCACACAGCTTCAAACAAGTGTTCAAATGTTTAAAGCTGTATCTGGCGCCGGCTTTATAAAAATAAATGTAGCTTAGCCCGTTAACGCTCTCTAACCTGACGCAGCAGGCATTCAGTGCATCCAAGCCTGTCCGTGATAAACATCAAGAACACTCAATTGTATAAACTTGAATGTCAGTCATGACTCAGTATATAATAGCTTGCAGTAGCAATACTATTGCAGATTAGAATTATTTTTTTAAATGGAGGAAGTAAGCGACTTGTTTGGCGTGAAATTAGGATATTGTGATGGGAAAAACTAATGAACCTTGAAAGAATGTATCTTAAATATTGAATATAGCAAATTTTACTATTTTTACTTTATCAATTTTTTTTAACAGTGGTAGAGCTACGCGGCAGCTTTTGCCTGTTGCACGGATGGGCCGGCTCGAACCGGGGTGGTACCACGACCTCACAGAAAACCAGCGTGAGTTTTACTTCTGCGTTTCGCTTGGTGAGGTGCAGGTGGCCGGAGGCCCAATTCCCCCCCATCAGCATGGTAGTGGAACTAAACAAGACGACCCCCAGGGACAGCCTGGAGAATCCCTCGCTGAGCATCCACGATCAAAATACTCCACTTTTAAGCGTGGGTGCCTAAGCTGCCCCGCGTTTTCGGGGGGGGGGGGGGGGGGGCAAAATTTCGCTTGCGACTAATACTGCTCGGGGCAAGCGGAGCAATAAGACCAAGGCGACCCTTGTTACGCTATCCGTGAAGTTTTACAACATAAGGGGACTTCATTCCAACCTTAACGCTGTCCTGAGTCATCGACCACGTCCAAATGGCTTCAGATTCCTTGCTACAGCAGATCCCATCCGCAGAGATCGTGATCCTTGGCGATTTTAACGCCCACCACGCGGAATTGCTCTGTTCACATTTAACCGATCATGCGGGGAGATCTGTTTATGACTTTGTTTTGGCATATGGTCTTACACAGCTGGTTACTTCGCCTACGCGTATTCCAGACATAGGGGATCATGCACCTTCCCTGTTGAACCTTCTGCTGACCTCTCATCCGGACGGATATCAGGTTTCCATCGACGCTCCTTTAGGCTCGTCGGACCATTGTCTTGTCCGGAGTGTGGTGCCACTCACACTAACGTCGCGGTTGCATGCTGCAGGCTGCCACCGTGTTTGGCACTATAGGTCGGCTGATTGGGATAGGATGCGGTCTTTTTTGCATCCTACCCTTGAGGGCGGGTTTGCTTCTCGCAGGAAGATCCCAGCGTTTTTGCCGATTCTGTTGCTGATGTGGTACTTCAGGGTATGGAACTTTTTATTTCATCCTCTGTGGTGCCCATCGGAGGCAGATCCCAGCCATGGTTTGGTGGTTCCTGTAAAGTAGCATCACGCTATAAGCAGAAGTGCTATCGGGTCTGGGCTGACGCATCAACGTCTCGAAATGTAAACACAAGCGCTCTTAAAAATAAGTATAATTCCGCCTCCAACTCTTTCACCGGTTTTGACGCGTCTTTTCCGGTACTCCTACTCCCAAGGCGTAGTCCTAAATTCATGGAAGACAGCTTTGGTCCATCCGATCCCTAAAAAAGGAGACCGCTCAGATCCGTCCAACTACAGGCCTATCGCCGTCACCTCCTTGTTCTCCAAAATAATGGAATCCATTATAAACTGTCAGCTTATGAGGTACCTTGAGGATCACCAGCTGATTAGTGACCGCCAGTACGGTTTTCGTCGGGGTCGATCAGCTGGTGATCTTCTGGTCTATCTGACTCATAGATGGGCGGAGGCAGTAGAGTCCAAGGGGGAGGCATTGGCCGTTAGTTTGGACATAGTGAAGGCCTTCCATCGGGTCTGGCACAAAGCGCTTCTTTCGAAGCTTCCTTCCTACGGGCTTCCCGCGAAATAGTGCAAATGGATCACCAGTTTCCTTGCTGATCGAAGCATCGAGGTCGTAGTAGACGGTGCATGCTCTGATTTCAAGCCTATCAACGCTGGTGTTCCACAAGGCTGCGTGCTATCACCAACGCTGTTTCTCCTGCATATCAATGATATGTCGCAAACTGGTAACATTCATTGTTATGCAGACGACAGCACTGGTGATGTCTTATATACCGGCCGTGCCAATATATATCGGCAAAACGTCGCCGAGTATCGGGACAAACTTGTGTCTGAAGTCGAGTCTTTTCTGAACAAAGTCTCGGATTAGGGGCGACTTAATCTAGTCCAGTTCAATCCCCAGAAGACACAAGTTTGCGCGTTAACCGCTATAAAGAACCCCTTTGTCGTATCTCCTCAGTTTCAAGGCACTCCCCTTGCTGCCTCAGCGGAATCCTCGGCGTCGACATATCGAATAGTGTGCAGTTTCGTGGTCACTTGGAAGGGAAGGCCAAATTGGTCTTTAATAAGCTTGGTGTGCTCAGCAGAGCGAGACAGTATTTACAAAGCGCAAATTCGGCCTCACATGGAATACTGTTCTCATCTCTGGGCCGGGGCACACTTGATCGCATCCAGCGCAGAGCGGTTCGAATCGTCGACGACCGAGTTCTTTCTGATGGGCTCGATACACTGGCACTGCGCAGGGATGTTGCATCCCTTTGCATTTTCTATCGAATCTACCACGGGGAGTGCCCTGAGTTGTTCAGATTAATTCCAGCCGCCAAATTTCACGAACGCACATCGCGTCAAAATTCACGATACCATCCTCACCATCTGGATGCTTGGTGCTCCACGACTGTGCGTTTTACTAGGAGTTTTCTTCCTCGTACAACTTCTCTGTGAAATTGTTTACCACCGGCGATTTTCCCGGACCGATACGATTTAGGGACCTTCAAGAAAAGAGCTTACACTTTTCTAAAAGGCCGGCAACGCATTTGCAATTCCCCTGGTGTTGCGGTTGTTCATGGGCGGCGGTAGTCACTTACTATCAGGTGAGCCGCATGCTCGTTTGCCCCCTCTTCTATATAAAAAAACCAAGAAGATGCTGCTGTAAATCTCTTGTTTCAGTTTTCATATGTCACTTCTTACGACACTCACGGGACATGGATTATACACCTCACTACTTGAATTACTATAAAAATGTGTTATCAGTTTCACCTAATCATAAGTGAAATAACGAAAATAAAAAATGTAATGTAATCAGTAAGTGTTTTATTTAAATATTGTATAAAATATCTTCCAATTTTATTTGCATCTTCATTTGAATGGTTCATCTTGGCGTATGTTAAAAATTGTCTTCTCAGTCTCAGTAACTTCTGAGGGTTAACAATTTGGATAAATCCTGTTTCTAATGTACACCCAGGATACTCAGGGAATTTAACATCTTCTAGATCCAGTTGTTTTGCTTCCAATATCTGTTTGGATATTGCTTGTGTGACTTTATCCAATTCATACAGGAAATTTGTTGAAGTGAGTGGAGGCTAGAAAATAAATTGCTGTATTATAAATAACAGTAGCCAAATGTTTAAATTCAGAAAGTCAAAACACAGACAAAGACAAGACACATGCAATTTAATCTGACTGTGTTAACTGGAGTATTAGTAATGTTCATAGCGTAATTCACATTAATATTTTTTTAATAAAGACTAATGATTCTATGAAATTTGAAACCTAAAAAAGCTATGCTTACATTTTGTGTGCTCATATTGGGAGGAGGTGGTTTCTTTTCAAATAGGACACTATAAACAGCCTCCAAATCCAGACTGTCACTAGGCTGTACGGTAAAAAGTGGACTGTCCCATCTATGGTTAGAATTTGGTTCTTCAAACCTGGAAAATAAGATGTTACAATTTTGATTTTGATTTTTTTCATATAACATAAGATTACAAGACAATAAAACAACTTTTATAGATTTTATCGCGTTTAATTGACTTATTTTTATTAATTACCGACGTTTCAGGTGCTTTACAGCACCCATGGTCACGGGGGACTGAGGTGATTACTGAATATCACAACTAACCTTAATTTTGTTAAGGCATTAAATACCTCCTCGGTATAAGGTATTCTTTTGCTACCTGAATTACTGTTAGTTTCTGAATCACATTTATCTGTTTTGCTTAACCATTGTTCATTATCTTTCCATGCTTCTTCATAGTTACGGATAGTGTAAATTGTACATTGTGTTGATTTACATGCTTTTGATGCACAATAAAGTTCATAACGGTAACCTAAAATAAAAAAAAAAGGTTTCGAATGAATGCAGTTAAGCAATATGGACCTAACTCACATTTGGTGTCGATAATGTTTTTAAAATGCCAAAATAATGCTCATAGTTACTCCATCGGTAAAAATTTTACAAAAAAATCAAATTTTACACACGGTAGAGCCATGCTGCTGCTATATTATAGTTGTAGCACGAATGGGTCGGCTCGACCGGGGAAGGACCACGCTCTCACAGAATACCAGCGTAAAATAGCAGCTTAACGCTGCTGTGTTTTGTATGGTGAGTGTAGAGAACCGGAGACCCTTTTTACTGGAAATGAGGCATTCCATCTTAGTCCTCATGGGTGATAACGCATCTGCATTTTGATTCGTAATCGAAGATAGATGTGTATGTCTATGGGCCACAGCAACCACTTACCATCAGGTGGAGTGTGTGCTCGTTTGTCACCCTTATCCTATAAAAAAAAATCATCACTGAATTTTTACTTAAACTTCAGTCATCAATATCACAAGTGCGTTGGGCAGGTAAACCTTTTTTGCATACAATACAAATGAGAATCTTAGTAAGGTTCTTTAGTTACCAGTTAAAATTTACAATTTCATTAAAATTACTTTAAGCTTGTTGTGAATATTAGTAAGAAACATAAGAGTGATTATCAAATCAAATTTAAAAATCTGTGTATGTGATGAACTTACTTCTAGGTATGAGTGTAACAATACCATTTGAGTTAGTGTATTATAGTTATTGAGCGAACTTAAGCAAGATGCTAATTCTGTTATTATATGGTTTCAATTTCTAATTTTATTACTTGTGATAAAATCATATTAAAAAAAAAGATTATATTTTTTTTAATATGATACCAGGAGTATTAGTTAAACAATATAAATATTTTTCTTAAACTATAATTTCAATTTCGAATAATTTAATACTTGCACGGATATAGGTAAAACGACGACTTAGGGTCCTTCAAAAAAAGAGCCTACTCCTTTTTAAAAGGCCGGCAATGCAACGGCAATTCCCCTGATTCCCCTGGTGTTGCAGTTGTTCATGGCGGCGGTGGTCACTTACCATCAGGTGAGCCGCATGCTTGTTAGCCCCTCTTCTATAAAAAAGAAAACTATCGACATCCGGGAGTGGGGGAGAGGGGTTCAGGGTAAGCCCCCTCCATCCTTACTAACTTTTTTAAGGATGTGTCCGTGTTGAAAAAAAAAAACAAATATTAGTGTTCCGTTATATGCAATTTTTAATGAAATTTATTTTTATCGTATTTAACTCAAAAGCTTTATTTCCGAAATCCAAAAACAGTGTAAAAGGTTCAATTTAACCCTGACAGAAGCGCTGTGCAATATTTTCCGCCGCTTTTTATAGTAGCAATTTTTTTTGGTAGAATAGACCCTTTTTAGTGTAATTTTTAAGTTAGCAAATTGAGCAAAACCACAGGTGCTGAAAAAAATTGACAAAAGTTTCTTTCGGGGTAGGGGAAAAATATAATGAGGTCAATGACATATTTAAGATCAAGGTCAAAAACTCAGAAATCAAGATCAAACATTCTGAAATTCAAATAGTTAAGATCAATTCAAAATATTCTAAAATTTTGGAATACTATCTTATAACAAGCTCTGAAGACAAGGACATTTTCGAGGCTTATGTCAAAGGATAAGGTCAAATAAAAAAAAATCTTTAGTCCACATCATAGTAAAATCTAAATATTGTAATAAAGTGTAATCGATGGAGCCCTGCTATGCGGGACAGCTACTTTTGTCTGAAGGGTTTAAAGATACCTAATACAAACGGGATGGCGGGTTCTGAGGTCACTCGCTCATTAGACCCGCTATCGACTTCGAACCTAACCTTTCCGAGTAGGGGTGCCCACAAGTTCAATCCTAAGTTCTCCTTCATTCTATGTTGAGTTGTGTTATTTTGGAATATTTTGTTTGTGTAGTGTATAATGTAATATGGTAACATAATAATATTACATAAACATATAAGTGTATAATGTAATAGGGTAGGGTAGTAGGATTATCCGGCCCTCAGTTATACGGATTCGCGATTATCCGGACTATCAACCGCGACCCATGAAATAATTAAGTCATATTGAGCCAAGTTACAAAATGTTTAACGTATGTACTGCATGTCGAATTTATGCAAGTATGAACGTGTCGGTACTGGCATTACCCCGACCGCACCCTGCGGGATCGCTGCACCACGCGTTTCGTAATTTCGTTATTGTTTTAGTTAGCTAGCAATTGTTACTCTGACGTGCGTGTCTAGTCTACATATTTAAAAATGTCAAAGCGTAAGAGAGTTGTGTTATCGCTTAAAGACAAAATAAATATTATTGATTCATTAAAAAAAGGAAAAACCGGTCGTAAGTTAGCTGCTCAGTATGGTGTAGGTACATCCACCATAAGTGATATTAAGAAGAATGCCGATTCAATTCTCTTGTACACCTGCAAATTAGATAGTGAAGATGGGAGTAAACATCGAAAAATGATGAAGAAACCGAAAAACGAACTTTTGGAAGACGCTTTGTATTGTTGGTTTTTACAAAAACGATCAACTGGACGACCGATATCTGGCCCTTTGCTCTGTGAAAAAGCATTACAGTTAAATGAAAAATTAGGTGGCGACAACTCGTTTGTCGCAAGTAACGGATGGTTATACAGATTTAAATCTCGTCATGGAATTCGTAAATTAGAAATACAAGGTGAAAAAATGTCAGCTAATGTAGACGCAGCAAACTCTTTCAAAGATGATTTTAAGAAGAAATTGGATGAAAATAACTATGACTTGGATTTCGTTTATAATGCTGATGAAACCGGATTAAACTGGAAGTCATTACCTTCAAAATCTTTAGCTTCTAGGCGAGAGAATTCAGCTCCAGGATATAAAACTAGCAAAGAACGAGTAACAATGTTAATTTGTGCTAACGCTACCGGGACCCATAAAATACCTTTGCTCCTCATCGGAAAATCAAAAAAACCTAGATGTTTTAAAAATATCAGGTTGCCCTTAATTTATAAAAATCAAAAAAGCGCATGGATGAACTCTGAAATATTCATTGACTGGTATGACAACACTTTTATACCAGAAGTAAAAAAAAGACAAAACGAAATTGGCAAACAAGGAAATGTATTACTTTTACTGGATAACGCGCCAACCCATCCTTCGGCTGTACTGTTAGAAAGAGAAAATGGAAAGTTTAAAGTACAGATTTTGCCTCCTAATGTGACATCCTTGCTGCAACCAATGGATCAATGTATTATTGAAACATTAAAACGACTTTATAGAAAACAACTTTTACATAGGTTGTTATCTGTTGATGAAGATAATGTAGAAGTTGTTTTATCATTTTTTAAGGAAATGAATTTAAAGGAGTGTTGTTACATGGTTGTAGATGCGTGGGATTTGATTGAAAGGAAAACTTTAAACAAGGCTTGGAACAGAGTACTTAAACGGGAGAATGAATATTCAATAACCAATACGGATGATTCTATTTTGGGGGATATAAATGAGCTAATGTTAAAGATACAAATATGCCAGGATTGTGATGATGATGATATGAAAGAGTGGGTCACTTGTGACAGTAATGATCAAGGCTTTCAGATTATGTCGGATGACGAAATCGTAGAAAACATATTGCAGATAAATGAACAGCAAGAAATGCAAGATGATGAAACAGAAGAAAATATAGACATGGAAAATGATGCAGGACCATCTCATAATGAAGCATTTCAGGCCCTGGAAACAGCGCTCAAGTGGTTTGAAAAACAAACAGAGAGTGATACTGTGAGTTTACTACATCTCAAACGCATTCGTGATATAGCAGCAATGAAGAGAAAAAGTGGCTTACGTCAAATGACAATTACCAAATATTTTAAACCAATTTAAATTTATTATTTAATTTCATGATTACCAAATACAAATTACCAAATACACAACGTCAACAAATTACACATACATACGTATCTAAATATTTTATTTCATGATTGAGGCTGCAGTATTTTAGTATGTATGTGTGTAATGTAAGAAAATATGTATGTACATAAATAAGTGCATACATTGTATATTGGAAAATGTATCTCGTAATAATTTCTTAATAAACATTGATTTTCATTGATATATATTTGTTGTTTTTAATAAACACATAACATTATGTATGTATGTACTACATATGCATAAAACTCGCTTTTCTTCATAGATTCGATTATTCGGATTTTCGATTATCCGAATCCCTTTTTTTTTTGTTTTTTTTTTTTTTGCGGATGGAAAATCATCTAATGACGCCTTTCGCTGTGGGTGGAGCGGAAGGGAGTGTCAGACTTTTACTGACTAAAAACCATCCGTGTTCCTTCAGTGCCCTTACGTTCCGGAGCCGCGGTATCTCTTTCGAACAGCCCGCAGCCCCGGCAGGCGTCGGCCCTTGCGGGCCCCTTCACGCTGCTGACAGCTCTTTGAGGCGCGCGTGGAACAAAACGCGCCGTCGACACGGCCTGTCGTCGTTAGACGGACGGACGGCGAGCTACCCATTGCTCGCCGTCCACAGGCCCGCGCCTACGGTGGTCGGGGGCCACGACGTAGCCCCCGACGCCCGGGGCGTCTCCCGCGGCGGCCGGGAAGGAAAGCTGTTGCTCTTTCCTTCTCCCGCTCCGCCACCTCCTTCGCTAGCATCACTGCTTCGCAGAAGGTGGTGACGGCATCCCATTCCGTCTCGCTCCGGACCATGGCTTCGACCAGGGCCGGACGCGAGAGGTCGCCGCCGTCTATCGCCGCTACGAGGACACGGCGGTGCTCCGCCCAAGCAGGGCACACCTCCACGGTGTGCTCCACCGTGTCCTCCGGTCGATCCTCGCAGTGGGAGCACCCGGGCGTTTCCTCCCGCCCGATTCGGTGCAGGAACCTCCCGAACACACCGTGTCCGGTGAGGACCTGCGTCAGGCGGAAGGTGAGGACGCCGTGGCGTCTCTCAAGCCACTCCTCAAAGAGGGGTCTTATCGCCGCTATAGTGGCGTGCCCAGCACGGGGTTGCGACAGTCGCTCTCTCTATGTCGCCATGAGATCATGCCGGAAGTCTGTCCGCTGCGCGACAACTTGCCGCGGCAGCGGGGTTTCCCCCCGGCATAGTGCCTCCGCGCGCCATTCGTGCAGGCGCGCGAGGACTATCGCCTCCAGATCCCATGGCGGCAATCCGGCAAGGAGGCTCGCCGCCTCGCGGGAGATCGTGCGGTAGCCGCGAACCATCTTTACGGCAACCACCCTTTGGGGCGCGTTTAGGTGGTGGACGGCAAGCCGCGCCAAACCACGCGCCCACACCGGGGCCCCGTAAAGGGCCATGGACCTCACGATCCCCGCGTAGAGCCTCCGGCAGGAGGCATTTGGCCCCCCCAGGTTCGGCAGGAGCCGCCTGAAGGCAGCCCCGGTCCGTTCCAGTTTGGGAGCCAAACCTCGGAAGTGCTCAACGAAGTTCCATCGGCCGTCGAGGACGAGTCCTAGGTGCTTCAACGTCGACTCGACGCCGATGGATACCCCTCCTACCATTACTGAGGATCCCGGTGGTGGCCTGTTCCGAGGACCATGGAAGTGCATGGCCTCGGACTTGTGCAGAGCCACCTCGAGACCCAGTTGCCGGATCCTCTCAACGACTATCGCAACCCCGCGTGTCATAGTTTCCGCCGCCGCCTCGTACGACTCCCCTTGTGCCAGTACCAGTGTGTCGTCAGCGTAGCAAACTACGCTGACGCCGGTAGGGAGGTCGGCGCGCAGCACCCAGTCGTAACCGATGTTCCACAGGGGCGGCCCCAGAACCGAACCCTGTGGGACACCGCACGACATCTCTCGCCGGTTCCACTCACCGTTTCGACCGGGGTAGATGACGGCCCTGTCCGTCAGATAGTCCCCGACTATACGACGGAGATAGGTCGGCACCCGGTGATACCGGAGTGCCTCCCTAATGCAGCTCCAGGGCATGGAGTTGAAGGCGTTGGCGATGTCGAGAGACACCGCCAAGACAACCCCCCCCCTGGCCACTGCATCCCCCGTCGTGAGGGCTCTCACGCGCATGATGGCGTCCACCGTAGAGCGCCTCTTGCGGAAACCAAACTGGTGTTCCGCAAGATCCGGCCCCGTCCCCGCAAGGTGCTCGGCGAGGCGGTTTGCAATTACTCTTTCAAAGAGCTTGCCCACCTCGTCGAGCAGCACCACGGGCCGGTATGCGGACGGAGAGTCCGCAGGGCGCCCCGGCTTCCGAATGAGGACCAGCTTCCCCGTCTTCCAACGAAGCGGGAATTGGCCTCTCTCCAAGCATGCGCTTAGGAGCCCCTCCAGTCGGGGCCCGAGAGCCTCCGAGGCCAGGACCCAGGCTTTGCCAGGCAAGCCATCGGGTCCTGGGGCGGTATTCCTGGCCTTGAGCCTACGTACCGCCACTCTCAGGTCTACCCCGGTCCCTTCCGGGATGTCGTCGTATTATCCGAATCCCTAACGGCAACAATTAGTCGGTTAACCGATTCGTTGCGGCACCGATTTTCGACAACTTTTAGCTGTGGCGGCAAACAACTATTTCATGACATGCTTGGCGTGTCACGCGCCACATATGTTGACATCAAACATAAGTTACAAATGGAAGGATACTTGTTTTTAGTGGGTAACTACGTGTTTTTTACGTGTTTTCTTTGAAATTAAGAGTAAGTGACTTTTTTTATGAAGAGATTACAAACCTTTTGTATTATTTATTGTTTTATAAAAAAAAAATATTTATATAAGTAGGTACAGTTAAATCGGAATACCTTGGTTTTTATTAAATTAAATTTTCACCTAATAATAACATTTGTAAATATCAAATAATCAAGAACCTTAATTTGGAAAAAAATAAGGTTTATGATTCATTAATATTTACAAATGTTAAATAATATTAATGTTATACAAATGTAAAAGTAAAGTCGATTCGAAAACGTCTAATTAGTAAGAATAGCAAAACAAGTGTTTTCGAAAGGAAACAAACGCCGATTTTTTTTTATAGCTAAAGGGTGACAAACGAGCACACAGTCCACCTGATGGTAAGTGGTTACTGCGGCCCATAGACATCTACATCTATCCTCTATTACAAATCAAAATGTAGATGCGTTGTCACCCGTGAGGACTAAGATGGAATGCCTCATTTCCAGTAAAAAGGGCCTCCGGCCACCTGCACTCACCAAGCGAAACGCAGAGGTAAATCTCTACTTCACGCTGGTTTTCTGTGAGGTCGTGGTACCATCCCGGTTCGAGCCGGCCCATCCGTGCGACAGCAAAAGCTGCCGCGTGGCTCTACCACTGTTAACAATATTAAATTTGACAAAAGACTATTTATTAGCGAATTTTTGACGTGACAACGTCTTATAAATCGATGAAGCTGGCTGCCAGCACGAAAAAACATGACTCATGAGGCGTTACCTAGGCGTTCCATTTAAAGTGCAAGGGAGAGCGCGGAACGAGCGACTGTGCGAGCGAATGTGGTGTCAATTGTTTATAGCAACGATAATTGCGGCGATAAAGGTAATGATTCTTTCGATATTAAATATTTCTTATGACGTTGTCACGTTCAACTATCGTCAGTAAACCGACTTTACAGATAACCGATTTTTTTATGCATGCACGGTTTCAAACTGTTTCAAGCAAAAATAAACCTTATACCATATCACAAGAGCACATGGTACTTCGTAGGTCTATTCGGCCATATGATAGTAATACGACGGCATTTCAACCATTTTAAGCAAAATTAAACAATAAGACAAACACATTGTTTTTTTTTAACAGGACACTTGTTTTCCAGAAATCTATTTACAACTAGAGTTTGTGAGCTATCGCAATGAGTGCTATTATTTGTTACTTATTAGACTATTTTTCCACAACATGATTGAAAACCCACAAAGTAAAAAGAGTACCATGTACAAGTTAAAAAAAAAGTTGTCTACCCCTAAAAATTTCAAATTTTCAAAATATCCAGAAACGAAGCCGCATGCATGAACTACTGGCAAAACAATGAATATTTTGTTCTGGATAAATTTTTCAAAAACGCAATTTGAGCGAGTTATAACGATTTTTAAAAAGTTATGACTCGTGTGTCATACGCCACACGCAAAAGTAATCGATAGCACGCCTGGCGTGCCATCCGCACTGAACCGGTTAATCGAGTTTCCACTGTATATCATAATGGAGTTTAATATATTAGCAACTATTTAAAAACTCATTAAAGTTAGATACTTGAAATATATATACTAAAAATAATTAAAATCCTTTGTCACTTTATCTGAACATAAAACGGAACGACCTAAGAGTGTAATTCATACATTATCTGTGGTAAAATAACATATTATGGTTATGTAAAAAAGTTGCTTTTTTTAAACTAGGATTTTTTCTTGAAAACTATGAGGCTGCTCAATGTGATTTTTGTTTTAAAGCATTGTACATGAAGCGATCTATACAAAAAAACAAACGACAGCTTCTAGAATGGTGGAAATCTCTGTAAAGTGGTGCCACTCTGACAAACCTTCTAAACTGAAGACATAATTAAAATCAAGTGCCGGATGTTTACTTCATAATACTAGATCAAATTGACATATTTGTTTCGTTTTATGCAATTTTTAGTGAAATTTATTTTTATCATAATTAATTAATAAACCAACATAAATAATTCAAAAAGCATTTCTGACATCGGCTTAGCTTTCCATTGAGGTCGGTCAAGTTGGCAATTGATATTTTATTACAGAAAGGTTACATTATTATAAGCACACGCAAAGTTTCAACATTCGGAGACACATACTTTTTGAGAAAAAAAAATTGAAAATCAACTATTTTTGCAAAATTTATGTCAATTCTTACTGTAAAACTGAGGCTATTTTATATTGTCATCGTCAGTAGGGATGTCGATTCTTTCCGAAAAAGGTCAATTTTTAAATCGATTCGAATCTTAAGCTGATGTATCGATTCACAAAAAATTGATTTATAAAATATCTATATTTTTTATGTTTGGATATATAATGTAAGTATAAATACATTTTATGAGAAAAAAATCCCCTTCATCATAAATAAATAGGGGGACTGATTCAGAAGGATTTCTGTATCTATTTTGAAACTGCTACATCTCCGGCACTGTGGGAAGAGCAGCCTCTACGCCTTAGCATACGGCAATGGGGATTGGCATAAATATTGCAAAAATAATTGATTTTCAATAATTTTTTTCTCAAAAGGTACGCATTCCCGCATGTTGAAACTTTGCGTGTATGGTTATAATAATGTAACCTTTCTGTAAAAAAAATATCAACCCCCAACTCGACGGACATCAATGGGAAATCATACCTCTCCGAATGTTGAAACTTTGCAAATGCTTATAATAACTTAACCTTTCTGTAAAAAAAATATCAACCCCCAACTCGACGGACATCAATGGAAAGTCGTACCCCGACATCCAAAAACCGTGTAAAAGGCTTAACCCTGAATAGCTTCCTAAACTGAAAAGATAATTAAAATCAAGTACGGGACGTCTATAACCAATCACTGGTATATTTAAAGCAAGTTCAAATTATGGGATTGATTAATTAAATTATCAATGTTTTGGATTAATCTGATACACTGATTGATTCAGTAAATCAACCCAAAAATCAACTGAATTAGACCGATTCATGTTGAAATCACTTTATCTAAGATAACAATTTTGGCCTTAGGTTAGATATAAGACAATCTTGCGTTTAAACTCAAATTTCACAATGTCAAAATTTGTACAGTAAATTCTTCATATTATGACCCAGACTCAAATTTTGACTTTAGTTGTAAAGTTTGAGTCGAGATTTTCTCTGTATACTGACTTGTCACTGAGTTATGATTGTTACGGATGTGTTACCTTTAATATAATTACTGCCATCTAAAATTACTACATTATCCTTGCCAATCAGCCGGATGACTTCGGACTTTAAATATCCCCTTACTCTTTTTTCCTTTTGTGAATCCAAATATGTGGCATTCTTTTCATATCCTAATTTCGTTATTGCTTCTTCCTCAGATATTATTTCAACGTTTTTTCCATGTTTATTTTCGAAAAACTCTTTTAGTTCTTTTGATCTTGTAGTTTTGCCACTTGTTGGTGTTCCACATATAATAATTAATGGCATTATAATAAATGTTTTATTAACATAACCTAATAAATATATAATTCTTTGACGTTTATTATTTACCTTTACCTCAATGCTCTATGGCTCTAACACAAAATTACATGACAACAGGCATAGGTGTTACACCATACTGCCTAGTCTGACCTTAAGATTTATTATCAACAGCACTTGGAACATAGTTTCCACTAATAGCACAGATAAAATAGTAGTCAAGAACTCTTAATAGCAATCTTGCCAATTTAAACTTAGTTACAACGTTGCTAATGTTCATAATACTTTCCACGCCTTGGAAAGGACCTTCGTGAAATTAGCCTACCGTTTATATCGTAGTAAAAAAATTATGTGGCGCGCGTATTAAATCAAAATGCATCTTACGTCCGCGTGCGAGTGTCTGTATCGCTTAGCCCGTTACGCGCCTTTGTTAAGGCCGCTTCTACTGTAGGGTTAGGTGTTGTGAAATAACAAATTGAATCCTTTGATATTAGTTGGTATATAATAGAATACACCGAGGTGTTATGCAATGTATTAGTATTTCTTTTATTTTGTTAAAAAAAAGTTACCCTCACATTAGGATTTTCTCGTGTATCGTGGAAGCAGTTAACAAACATAAATTACACAAGGACAAATCTAGACCATCTAGACCAGGAACAATTATTTGTAGGCCATACAAATACTTGTTCCGTACGGGATTCGATCCAGCGGCCGTAGCGTTGCAACTCATTGCTAAGCCACTGCGCCACGGAGCCATCAATTTGTTGTTAATAAAAACTTTATTGTTAAATGTGTGGAAGGTTAATAATTAAAGGAAAATTAAGATTATAACAACGTGAACCTCTTTGAAACTCAGATAATTTACCTACTTACCATTTTTAACCGACTTCGAAAAAGGAGGAGGTACTCAATTCGACCGTATTTTTTTATGTGTGATACGTCAAAACTTTTTCTAGTTGAATCATTATTAATGAAAGAGTGGCTTTCAATCTCTTTCTTTTATCGACCAAGTGTTAAACTAATAACCAGTATAATATGCTGATCTTCCATTAGTAATAGTCACTAGTACTAGAAGGTCTACTTACACTGAAAGAATTTTTAAGGTCATTGGCATTATACGCTAAAAAAAATCGAAAATTGCGAAGCTGTGTTTGGATAACTAATCTATGCATATCATTCTATACATATAATAAATCTGTAGGAAAGTCGTGTCTGTAATTCTAATATTTTCTGGAAAAAACAAATCCACGGGACTAAATAAAGAGTACTGAAGCCAAATTAGTGGTTTTAAGAATTTTTGTCTATCTGTCTGTGTATTATATCTGGACAGATTTTCATGAAATTTTGTGTGTAGGTAGCCGGTACTGGGGCAACTTATAGGCTACTTTTAATCCAATTGCGGAACTTCAAAAAGGAGGCTTAAGTATTTTCCTTCCTCAAGAGGTTAATTTCTATTGAAGTTATACTTCTTTTGAAGCGTTTGGGGAAAAATTATGAGAATGATTTTTTACGATGCGTAAAAATCATCGACAGCTAAAAACGACACCATGAAATTGTAACGAAGTGCGCCCACACTGACACCTCAAAGCGACTACTATATTGGGTAAATGCTTTTAATGGGAAATGATATATATATAAAAATAACTACCTTAAATATAACTATATTTAAGGTAGTTATTTTTAGTTATTTTTGTTTTGTTGCGCTAAAGAAGTATAACTTCCTACGTGCGTACATAAGTACACATACAAGTTTTTTGTATTTTTTGATTTTTGATCTTAGAATTATTAATATCATAAAGTAACCGATTATGGCACGAAATGGTGACATTCAATTAAATTTACCATATACTTACTGAATAAACTAATAATAAGTAACTGATGAAATAAAAGAGAGTTCTATTGAATACTCTTATTCATCCAGCATAAAAAATTGTCAGACTTAAAATATCTGTGGCGGCGCTGTCGTTGCGCCACAAGCGAAACACATCGAAGCCTAAATCGCATTAACAAAATTCCGAAGTTAATGCAGTATATAAATATATAGAATAGCTCCGAACTACCAATAGGAGCGTTGGCCGCTCCTCGAGCAGCACACCTTGCCCGGCGGGAGATCTCCCCTTTTCCTTCCTACGGCCACATATCCAAACCTGCGTCGGGATGATTAGTTTATCGTTATTGTAACTTTTAGCAACATGACTAACAGAACTGTGTACAGAAAACTGTAATTAAGGCAGAATATCTTTAGTTGAATATGTTGGGTGTCTATCATAGGGTTGCAAACTCCAAATTAAAAAAAAAAACTAGGATTGGAAGTTGGAAAATCCAGGACAATTCAGTTTTAAAACAGGACGCAGTAAAGGCCTTGTCAAACATAACTGCGAACCGAACCGAGCCACCAACGTGGCGAATATATGTGACTAGATTCAAACGATACTATACATAACAAAATAAAGACGCTATAAGGCTGCCCGTAACGTAAGAATTGTAAAAGTGGCACGCGAATTTTAAAATACATGAGACGCCTTATCAGGGCGCCTTCAAAACCCAGGACGGTTGGAAACTCTAGTCTATCATAGTATAGTATAGCAACATTTCACCAACTTCTTTTTGTATCAAGTTCGATGGTAGTAATTGAAAATTAAGTGGACTGTAAGATTTTCATGTCTAAACGATGGCCTAGTTTGAATTTTTTTTATAGGATAAAGGTGACAAACGAGCACACAGTTCACCTTTTTTTTTATAGGATAAGGGTGACAAACGAGCACACAGTCCATCTGATGGTAAGTGGTTGCTGCGGCCCATAGACATCTACATCTATCCTCGTTTGCGAATCAAAATGCAGATGCGTTGTCACCCGTGAGGGCTAAGATGGAATGCCTTATTTCCAGTAAAAAGGGCCTCCGGCCACCTGCACTCACCAAGCGAAACGCAGAGGTAAACCTCTACTTCACGCTGGTATTCTGTGAGGTCGTGGTACCACCCCGGTTCGAGCCGGCCCATCCGTGCGACAGCAAAAGCTGCCGCGTGGCTCTACCACAGTTAAAACCTGATACCTCACCTCACCTGATGGTAAGTGGTTGCTGTGGCCCATAGACATCTGCATTTATCGTTGATTACGAATCAAAATGCAGATGCGTTGTCCTGTAAGTTGACCCATAAGGACTAAGATGGAATGCCTCGTTTCCATTAACTGATTAATTACAAAGTAGATGGAGTCCACAATAATGAAAAAGCTTCTTTTCAGTTTTTATGAGTTTTATTTAACAAATAATAAAGTAGCTCGCCGTAAGATTTCAAAGCACAGAAACAAAAGTGTTCGATTCCCGGGAGGATCAATGAATCTGGTATAGAAATTTTATTTGCTTATTTTCCACGTGCTCAGTGAAGTGGTAAAGAATAACTTGGCGGTGAAACCTAGAAGTCTAAGTAGTTTAAAAAAAACCGTGCATAGAAACCACTATTTTGCACATGGGTAATTAGCAGTTCTGTGCACAGTCGTAAGACGTATGTGTAAGCTAGTTGCTTCTTTACTTTTTTACTTTCAGTGCAACTTATAAAACAGTTTGTCATATATTAAGATAGCTTTCATATTTTCGAACATAGGTATCTACTATATATATATATATATATATATATATATATATATATATATATATATATATATATATATATATATATAGATTTTTGTGACAATCTCGGTTCCATAGCTGACATAAGTAAATGAACAGGCTCTTACGAAAAGTACGAAAGATATGAAGTCTGAAAGACAGCAAATTTTAAACGCATGTTTATTTTTATTTTAACCCTTTCGCAGTCTCGTGCACTACATATAGGCACTGCTATTCTCTTACTATTGTGTCTGGAAACCGGATAGTGAAAGTGTTAACTATGAGTAAAACTGCTTTGATAGAATCTTGAAAGTTATCCGGTATTTAATAATAGATATGCTAACGCTTTTAAGCACGTACAATCACACATATACACACACACTCACACACACACACACACACACACACACACAAACAAACAAATAAACAAACACATACCTACTCTAAATCACAGGTAATCTTGCTCGGATTAACTCAATATTTAATATTATTAGGAAGAGCGGTGCCTCCTGACACAGGTATTCTTTTATACTTACTAGAAGGCTCTAATTGCTTTATTATTTAGTATGCCTTGAGAAAGAAATAAATGGATTTTTTTTTAATCTAATCGAGCCGATCTAAACGTAATTTTCATAGTACAGATAGCGCGCGATGTGAATGCAGAGCTCAGGAATGCGATAGTGCTGTGACCTAATTAGAATTAATGAT
Source organism: Parnassius glacialis (assembly GCA_033319125.1). Taxonomy (NCBI): domain Eukaryota; kingdom Metazoa; phylum Arthropoda; class Insecta; order Lepidoptera; family Papilionidae; genus Parnassius; species Parnassius glacialis. The sequence continues at coordinate 22,181,616 of JAVANC010000002.1, forward strand.
GACAATATGTCGATAAATTTCAACATTGTTTTGAGTTTAACGTTTTCAGTTTAGAAAAAACAAGGTAATAATTATCACACATTTTTTATTATTTTACACATCAAAATTAATAAAAAAAAAATATAATTTATGCAGCATCAGATTCTGAAATGGCAGACTTGGTTGAATCGGTGTCACTATCCTCACCATCGCTGACCTCAATTACGAATCGATCTATGGTATCTTCCATTAATCCATCTCTTTGCCAATAATTTTCTTCTAAAATTATGACGTGATCGTCGAAGCCACGCCAATCTTCCTCTGTGACCTGAGAGAGAGCCAGTTCCTTAACTTCTTTTAACCTTTTTAGGGAGAAATCAGAAGTAACATTGTGATGCCTTACAATTCTTTTTATTTTTGCCCAAGCCAACTCAATAGCGTTGAGGTCGCACATGTACGGTGGTAGTCTTACTACGATATGGCCTTGACTTCTGATGAATTCATCGATTTTGAAAGATTTTTCCGTAGGTTTATGTAACTGAACCAAGTGAAAGAGCTGATCTTTTCTCATAGTAAGTGAAGCTTCGATATTGTTCTTTGTTAACCATTCCAACATTACTGATTTGGTGCTGGACTTTGTTGGGACTTTATTTTCTTGTACACTATGATACGGTGCGTTGTCCATCACAACAACGCTGGTTTGTGGTAGATTAGGGATTAACATATCAGTGGCCCACTTCTCAAAATTAACACTGTTCATCTGTCCGTGATAATCACCTGACGTAGTACTAGCCTTAAATATTAACTTTGCACCTTTTAAAAACCCTCCTCTCGATCCTGCGTGGATAAGAATGAGCCTGTTCGTGGAGCTTGTATCCGTCAACACGGCGTTGATCACTTCATTTCTCCAGCATTTTTTAAATGTGAGGTTGTTGTCTACCCATGTTTCATCGAGAAAAATGTATTTCGATCTTCTTGCCTATATTGACGAATTTTCCGCAAATAAATTGACCGTGCATATGCGACAGCTGGCCTCTCCACCAAAATTCTACATTTATTATGACATTTAAGCCATCTATATCTCAGGTCTTTTAACAATTTTCTTACACTCGTCAGTCCCCATGGAAACTCGATTTTTTCTTGAATAGCTGCCAGGAGTTTAATGCAGGTCGGAACAATTTTTTTAGTTAAATATAATTCTTCAATAATTCTGTGTATAACATCTCGATCAAAATCATCGACGTTTAATTTTGTCTTCTTGTTACACTGTCTTTTCTTTTTAGAAGGCGAACAAAGAGGCCCTTTTTTGGCTTCATTTTGAATTAACGGCTTTCGCGATCGTAAGCATTATTTAATGTGTCTAGAACATTTTTTGCCATTTCCCGTGCTTGGCGATGAATAAAAACTCGTTTTTTTGTAACAGAACTTGACGTACCCGGATAAGACGAAACAAAAGATAACACGCGGCTGCAACTTTATATTAACACGATAACACAGTAAGCGTATGATAGTTGTCAAGGACAGCACAGCATACAACTTTATAATTTGTGCAGCACAGCACTACACTGCAGGCGCGGGAGACGTACGGCGGGGGGAGATGCTCCCGCTCTTCACCTCAGGCCCCGACGGCATTCAACTCGCGCGCTATCTGTACGTAAGCAACCCAAATTCGATTCGCACCGATTAATTGCAATTTGAAGTTTCGATTTATCACGTTCTCGGTGGTGAAGGAAAACATCGCGAGAAAACCTACATATTTGAGAAGTAAAAAAATAATTCGGAATTCTATTTTAGATATACTTATGTGAAGTCGGTCAATCCGCGTTGGAGTCAACTCAATCAACTCTTTTTTGTCCTAAAACTCACTGCGGCGTGTCCCCAGTAGTGGGATGTATGCACGCTGTTACTTTTTTACTTTTAATAGGCATATCCACTGCTGTTCATAGGCTTCTCCCATTGCGTTGTAGTATCGATATGTATGTAAGTGTCAGTATGGATTTTGAACAGCAAAATTAGTCTAGGTCTATTGTCTATGTGAATCATGGTGAGAATTAAAGATGGTGACTAAATGAGAACGCGCTGTTTCATTTCTATGAATACTTTAACACATTGTTTGTCAAATAGGCCGGATATTTGCAGTAGTATTCACGCTTGGCAAGTGGGTTGGCAACCGCAGCTTTTTATTACTGTGCACTGTTATTAGGAAGATGCTGCCACCCATCTCCTGTTTCAGTTTCCCGTCTGTCGCCTCTCATGACACCCACGAGACGAAATGAGGTATTGGTTTCTATTTCGCCGCCTTTACATTGCTAATATAATATTTCTACTCCCGTTCATCATTTCGATTCCCGCCATAGATTACGAAATAAGTTGGATATTAGCCGTTGTTGCCACGCTTGGCAGGCAGGTTGCCAACTGCATCTTTTTATTATTTTGAGCTGTCAGCAGAAAGACGTTGCTGCCCATCTTCTCTATATTTCTACTCCCGTTCATGAATATAGTTCCTCTCACACGTTCATCGTGAATAGTACAATGATTTATGAAATTTTAACCTGGATTGGAGTAGTATTAATGACACTTCCAAATTGAAGGCAACGCGAGCGAAGCCGCGGGTAAAAAGCTAGTCAAATATAATAAATCTGTAACTGTAGCGTAAGTAACTAAGTTCTTAATTATCTAGATCTACCTATAAATCATAATACATTACACTTCGGTATACTTAGGAACAGTAAATAATAAAAAGTCTACATTCCTATAGTTATTTAAGCACCCGTATGCAATGCAGTACCTTTTGGTTTTTTGGGATGACATACTTGAATAAGAACTCAAAAATAAACATCAAAATTGCCTAAATACTTATTAGAGAAAAATAATTTTTATGTTAACGTAAGGCGCGCGTCAGCTCGAGCGGGGTCGTGACAACCTCACGGTCACGGAATGAGGGCATCCACGACTTTTTCTGCCACCAGGGCGGCGCCACTTTCGAGTGAGGTAAAATATTTGACAGATTTCATAGCGGGGACGATAATTTCTTAGGAAAATGTAATCTTTAAGGTTTCTTTCTGTGTTATTAGTTATATTTTATATTAATTACATTAGAAATGAATAAACCAAACTATAAATATAACTAAAAGACGAATTAAAAAAAAAAGAGTTATAATGTGCAAAAAATTAAAAATCAAATTACTGACGCATTGTGTTATATATTAATATAATACTCTAGACAATGATAAACTATTATTTAAAACTAATTTCTCAATTAAATGACACTGTGTAACAAAAAACTTTACCTCAGTCGCTAGTAGCGACTATTAAGGAAGATTATTAGCCCTCATTAGCCCCGCATACGAAGCCGCGCAGCGTAGGTATATTTTCATGCCTAAAGCGCGGAGTGAGACAGGCCTGCTAATAGTTTACATGCGTTCACATTTAAAGTCTTAAGAGCAGTTGATATTAGGGATGCCCAATCTGAATCGTTTTTCTAAAAGATTGATTCACGGCCATATGATCTACCGATTTTTGAATCGATTCAAGGGTATGCGATCTTCACCCAGATCGAATCGTATGCCTATAAGATCGTATGAAAAAAATCGTATCAACTAAAACTTCAACATCAACTGAACCGAGTAGCTTCGAGTTACATCAAAAGCGTTAATGTATGAAATATGAAGGTAGGTACGATAATATTTTGTTTATTTGAATTATAATCGGATACCTATGTTAGTGTTCTATGATCTTTCATTCTTTGTTTTATTGCGATACGAAAAGTTGAGCTGTTCTGTGAGCGTAAACTATTATTTTAAAATACTTTTTTTTGTTTACTTTGCCTATCTGAAAGTGGATAGCGGGTAGCTCAGAATAAGGCTAAGCAAAAGTGAAGAAGTTCTACTACAGCAATTGCCGAAATCATTTTTTTTATATAGGATAAGGGTGACAAACCAGCACACAGTCCACCTGATGGTAAGTGGTTGCTGTGGCCCATAGACATCTACATCTATCCTCGTTTGCGAATCAAAATGCAGATGCTTTGTCACCCGTGAGGACTAAGATGGAATGCCTCATTTCCAGTAAAAAGGGCCTCCGGCCACCTGCACTCACCAAGCGAAATGCATAGGTAAACCTCTACTTCACGCTGGCTTTCTGTGAGGTCGTGGTACCACCCCGGTTCGAGCCGGCCCAACCGTGCGACAGCAAGAGCTGCCGCGTGGCTCTACCACTGTTAAAATATCTATCGTCTATACAAGTAAATAAAATTGAAGTGTCTGTTTGTAATGTCAAAATAACAGCTTTTTACTAAATACATGTCAAAGTATATAGCATATACGGATTAGAATTTATAAAATAAATGTTTTATACTTTTCAAAGATAATAATTTAGAAAAACTCACTGGATACCATAATAGTCATTGTTAAAATAAATAATTTTGGATGCATACAGTGCTTTTCTTTATTTTTATAAAATTACGATACGATTTTCCGAGATCGAATAAGATCGATTCAATGCAGTATGATTAAATCGTGAATCGATTCACGAGGCTACGATCCATTACGATACAGAAGATCGATTCAAAACAAAAAATCGGGCATCCCTAGTTGAAATGCCTAAATTCTTGGATTTTTAAATAAGAAAATCACAATAACTATTCATTCAATCCGCAAAGAAAAAATATAAGATGACAGATGAGTATTTGATAAATGTTTTTAATTGAACAAAATTATTTTTTTGTCATCTACTTATTAGAAAAAAAAATCCTCAGTGTACCTATTTTAGTCATAAATTGCAAAATTTCTCAAAAACGACTCAAGCTATTTAGTTTTTTTTTACACACAAAAATGTCTTAAAATATTAAAATTATTGATTGAGAGTGTTTTTTATTCCGTTTTTTACTTGTGTAAATATCATTTTTTTACGAAATTGAATATACTTACTTGCGCGAGTGCGCTTGCTCCGTCGCCCTGAAATCCCCTGCGAACTTTACCCATGAAGTTATAGAATAACTTCATGGGTAAAGTTCGCAGGGGTTTAAAGTTTATTCTATAACTTCATGACTCTACCGCAGTCCGGTATATATTATACAGTAATCTATGGCAGTCCCAGTTCCAGGCGTAGGACAGTTGCCTTGAACGACAAAAATTCAATGGATGGTGGCGTAATCCATAATTTGTTTCCAAAAAAATTTTTGTTTATAGTTGGCTTCACAGATGTCGTTACATTGAAAAAATTAAATGAAATTTACTTACACAATGAAAATAAGTGCACCAAAATATTATTGGTGATGTTATTAATAACAAATTATCATTTTAAAATAAAAATATATAATAATCATCGAATCAATCGATAAATATGATAATTATGATACTGGCAACCAGCATAATATTAAATAAAAAAATTAAAATAAAAAATGAAATAATTGTCATACTAAATTGTCATTCTTCTTTCATTGCAAATACCCTTTTTATATATTACTAGCTCGCCAGGCAGACGTTGTTCTGCCCTTTCCGCCGACCATGTGTCCTAAAAAAAAATCTTTGAATTCGCAATAAAAAAATTTGAGAGCCATTTATCGCGATAAAAACTATCCTATCTCTCAAGTTGGACCAAAATGCACACAGTGTGCAAAATTTCATTGAAATCAGTTCAGTAGTTTAGGAGTCCATCGCGGACAAACAACGTGACACGTACTTTTTATATATAACTAGCTCGTCAGGCAGACGTTGTTCTGCCCTTTCCAACGACCCTTCCTATAAAAATCCTTAAATTCGCAATAAAAAATTTTGAGGGTCATTTAGCGGGATAAAAACTATCCTATCTCTCAAGTTGGACCAAAATGCACACAGTGTGCGAAATTTCATTGAAATCTGTTCAGTAGTTTAGGAGTCCATAGCGGACAAACAACGTGACACGTACTTTTTATATATAAAGAAAGAAGATTATCTCAGAAATACAAGTGTACTTATTGAAACTATTTGCCTACTTTTAATATTAAAAGTATAAATTAGTATTACAAAAAGTAGGAACTGTTTCAATAACTATCATCATCATCATCATTACAGCCTTTCATAAGTCCACTGCTGAGCATAGGTCTCCCCCAAGGAATCTCACAAAGCACGGTCCTGAGCCACCTGCATCCATCGACTTCCTGCATGTCTTACCAAGTCGTCACTCCATCTCGTGGGGGATCGCCCTACACTTCGCCTACCGGTACGAGGCTGCCACTCGAGAATCTTTCTTCCCCATCGGTTGTCGGTTCTTCGAGCTACATGACCGGCCCATTGCCACTTCAGCATACTAATCCGTTGGGCTATGTTGGTTACTCTGGTTCTACTGCGGATATACTCATTTCTAAGTTTATTACGCAGATAAACCCCGAGCATAGCCCTCTCCATAGCTCGCTGAGCGACCTTGAACTTCCTCATACGGCCAGCAGTGAAGGACCACGTCTCAGATTCGTAAGTTATCACTGGAAACACGCACTGGTTGTACCATTTCGTTTTAAGGTTTTGAGGTATGTCTGACGAGAAGATGTGTCGTAGTTTCCCGAACTCTGCCCAGCCGAGTTGAATCCGTCGATTGACCTCTCGGTGGAAGTTGGAGTTACCTAGTCGGACTATTTGTCCCAGGTAAACATACTCGTCAATAACTTCGAGCTTAGTGCGCCCAACAACTACCGGCATAGGTGTGACATGGACATTAAACATGATTTTTGTTTTGTCCATGTTCATCTTAAGACCTATCCGTTGGGAGACACTATTGAGGTCATTGAGCATGGTGCTTAGTTCGTCCAGCGATTCTGCGATAAGGACTATATCGTCGGCAAATCGAAGGTGAGTGATGTAGTCACCATTGATGTTAATACCGTATCCTTTCCAGTCCAGAAGCTTGAAAACGTCTTCCAATGCAGCGGTGACGAGTTTCGGGGATATAACGTCACCCTGTCTTACACCTCTCTGGAATTGGATAGGTTTAGTACTTTGGTTCTGTACTCGGATAGCCATCGTAGCCCAACTGTACAAGCACTTCAGCACTTCGATATAACGACAGTCAACTTGGCACCGCTGAAGGGACTGCAGCAACGCCCAAATTTCGACGGAATCAAAGTCTTTCTCATAGTCCACATACGCCAGACATAGTGGCAAATTGTACTCCTCGGACTTCTGTACAACTTGCCGAAGGGTATGTATGTGGTCTATGGTGCTAAAGCCCTTTCGGAAACCGGCTTGTTCGGGAGGCTGGAATTCGTCAAGTATGCGCGCGAGACGATTCGTAATGACTCTCGAAAACAGCACGTAGACGCGGCTCAGAAGAGAAATCGGTCTGTAGTTCTTCAAGAGAGCGTTGTCACCTTTCTTGAAGAACACGACCACCGCACTTCTGGTCCACGCCTCCGGTGTAACTATACGAATGTCAATAACAATTTTAACAGTGGTAGAGCCACGCGGTAGCTTTTGCTGTCGCACGGATGGGCCGGCTCGAACCGGGGTGGTACCACGACCTCACAGAATACCAGCGTGAAGTAGAGGTTTACCTCTGCGTTTCGCTTGGTGAGTGCAGGTGGCCGGAGGCCCTTTTTACTGGAAATGAGGCATTCCAACTTAGTTAACAGTGGTAGAGCCACGCGGTAGCTTTTGCTGTCGCACGGATGGGCCGGCTCAAACCGGGGTGGTACCACGACCTCACAGAATACCAGCGTGAAGTAGAGGTTTACCTCTGCGTTTCGCTTGGTGAGTGCAGGTGGCCGGAGGCCCTTTTTACTGGAAATGAGGCATTCCAACTTAGTCCTCACGGGTGACAACGCATCTGCATTTTGATTCGCAAACGAGGATAGATGTAGATGTCTATGGGCCGCAGCAACCACTTACCATCAGGTAGACTGTGTGCTCGTTTGTCACCCTTATCCTATAAAAAAAAAACTATACGAATTAAAAAATATAATAGTTTAAATATGGTGAATTAGTTTGAATTCAATTTGTAGGAGATGCTAGTAGTTTAATTTTGTCTGCAATAAAATATCATCAGAGTGCTCTCTTTTCCTGTATATACTTGTCGAGGTTGGATCGCGCGTCGGTGTTAGAGCGACTTTATTTATATACATTTGAGTTATTGAAGGATTTATACTCATTTATAAGTATTTATTTATATAGAGATACATAGTTTAGTTAATTTATGTACATTGGTAGCAGTAAATATTTATTTATAAATATATTAATTTTTAAAGTGCTCAAAGAATAAACGACATAAAATTTGCAACGATGTTAATTTGTCAAACTGAAAAAATGCCAAAGCAAGAGAAAATATATCATGTTAAAACAGGACGGCAATTGCAAAAGTATTGGTAAGTATATTTGTAATCAATAACACTTTTCATTCACAGAGATTTTTTTATGAGGAAGAATCACAATCCTTTGGACGGCGTGTGTTCCCACGATCACATGATCAACACGTAGCCCCTGCGAACGGGTTCCTGCCTTGTCACGGTGTACGAGGAGGAACCACTCCGAGTGGGCTTGGCAAGTTCACTTATGATGTGATTTGGTGGATTGCAGCAAGAGTGGTATCCTCCCACTTTACCGCTGCAACCGAGGCGGAGTCACGTGGGAAGAGCGTTGGTATGACGACGCGCCACTCGCCCTATCCTCCGTGACTCTGGTAGGGCTGCACCAATGATGCGGTGGTGGTGGGGCCGCAGGAGAGTGAGGAGTGTTGGTATTACGAAGCGCCGATCTCCCTACCGTCCGTGGCTGAAACTTGGATGGCGGCGGAAACTTGAATCCACAGATCAAATTCGCCGCTGGGGTCAGGAAAGCTGGTGCTTCTGAGTGCTCGTTTTTCCCGGCCCCGTCGCCTCCACGTATCGGACTCGAGGGGTTCGTTGCGCAGGTGGAGTTTAGGTCGCAGAGGAAGCAGCGATTCGTGTTCCTGGTGCCGGCTGGCACTGGTGGAACCGCGGATGTGTGCAAAAGTGTTCCCGTGGCCCTGCCAATATGCGGAGAAGGTGGAACACCATGAGGTAGTCGGTGCGAGTCCAACATAAACTATATCTGGTTGTACTAACACATTTTTGCCTACTAGCCACATTTTTTCTACAGAAATTGATATTTATTGTTACTATTGGTGCCAATGCTATTAAATTATAACATTATTTTAAGGGAGCAAAAAAGAGGGAAATATTGTGATAATGATAAGTACATAAACCCACAAGATAAAAGTCCTTCAGAGATAATATCACACGTCAGTTAATCAGATACAAAACTTAAATGATAATGAAAATACTGCAGCGTAAGTAAAAATAAAAACTGTCACAGAGATATCTTATTCTTTTGTGTCTGGCGATTTTAATTGAGTTTAGATTTTAGCAAGTAACAGACATTAAACGTAAATAAACGTTTATACGTGGTAGAGCCATGCTGCAGCTTTATAGTAGTATAGTTGTAGCACGAATGGGTCGGCTCGACCGGAGAAAGACCACGCTCTCACAGAATACCAGCGAAAAATAGCAGCTTAACACTGCTGTGTTTCGTATGGTGAGTGTAGAGAACGGGCGACCCTTCTTACTGGAAAAGAGGCATTCCATCTTAGTCCTCACGGGTGACAGCGAATCTGCATTTTGATTCACAATTAAGGATAAATGTAGATGTCTATGGGCCTCAGCAACCACTTACCATCAGGTGGACTGTGTGCTCGTTTGTCACTCTATCCTATAAAAAAACCACTTTAGTAATACTTTATTACTCTTAGTGTAAGCAAGTAATAACTTCACCGATTGATGATTACTTATTTAATTTTTGCAGAGCCGCAGATACAAAATTAGTTATGTCCATAAAGTAAACAACCATGTTTATTCACAGGATATTGAGGTAATATTTTCAGATATATTCGTTTTAACAATTTTTTTTATTTCATTATTTTTATTGCCTTGAGGCCGTTGCAGCACCTGAAAAATAAAAGATATATATGATAACATGTGTAACGATAGGAGATAAAAAGATATTTCCTGAAGGAAACTGAAAAAAGCTTTGCTCACTCTAGATTTTGAAAATTGTCTCTTTACACCCGTGACTACTTAAACTTCAATATGAACCTATATAGGTTACCTATGTATGTACCTTATATATCTAAACTATTATTAAACTTAGTAATTACATGGTTATTAAATGGGTTGTTTGCAGCCACAAAGAGTCAGAGCAAGAGTCCAGAACTTTTTATTGAAGGAGAACAACCAGAAAAAAATGAAAGTGCCTTTAGGAAGACGCCTTGTGGATATAAATTATTTTTTCAAAGAAATAAAAAAAAAATTCCAGACACAGCCCTCTTGGTTGTGATTTGAGTGTTTACAACTAGTAGGAGAAAAACAGATTGGATTTAAATCTAAATTTAAATTTCAATGTGAGCCGTACCAATCAGTTTTTTTTATGATGAAAATGATGGCGATGAATGTGATATTAACAACTCAGCTATAGCAGGTACCATTGCTATTGTATTGCGGTTGCGATCACTCACAACTCCAGGAACTGGCCTCAGCACTAGATTTGCCTCTTATATCACCAGAAATAAACAAAGAATCGATTGTGAAAAAGTAGGAAGAAATTGCTGAATAAATATAACTAAGGTTGGAGAAGAAGAAAAGGCTATTGCAATAGCAGAAGGTAGAATCGATAACAACGGGAACCTGGTTCCTGTTATTGATGTAGTTGCTGATGGGTGTTATTCAAAGTGCACATATAAGAAAAAATATTCTTCACTGTCTGGGGCTGCCGCTATAATTAAACGAAAAACTGGAAAAAATGTATACTTGGGAATTAAAAATAAATATTGCAGTATTTGTGCCCAAGCTGAAAGAAAAAACGTAAATCCAAGATTTTAAGAAAATTTTTTGAAGCATTGATGTAAATGCTTCAAAAAATTTAACGGCCATTTCACTGGTATAGAGTCTACTATAATTTTGGAAGGCAACAATCTTTGGAGCGACATGGTCTTATTTATGGAAGATTACTATCTGACGGAGACTCTAATACCTACCATTAAATACTTGAAATTCGTCCAAACCAAAATTTTATTGTGAAAGAAATTGAGTGTAGGAACCACCTGTTGAGAAATTTATGTAATAAGTTACAAAATCTAGAAGTTGAAATAATATATCCTTAAGTTATAACAAATAAAAGAATTCTTACTATCAAAAAAAGCATATGCGCTGCCATTAAATATCACTCTTAGAAAGGAAACGACGATTTTTATACGAATTTATTTTTGAAGACATTTTAGCTACGCATTTGCACGCTTTTGAAACACACGAAATGTAAATCCTATTTTTGCAAATCCTTGAATGAAAGAGACGATATAAATTAAACCAATTTTAATTAAATACCAAGTGATTTTTTTACTAGTCCTCTTTGGCAAAGAATTGGTTTTATTATAAGAATTCTTGCTGGCCATTCGAGACGTCTTATAAATGATGTAGACAGCAATGTCGTGGAACAATTTCAGAGCTTTGTTGCAAAATTCGTGGGTGGAAAACGATTAAACTACTCCCTACGAAGGAGTTATCAGACGAGATGCACTGCAATCTCATTAATTCTCAAAGATCTTTGTCAACCCTTTATAAACACCTAGCAGGTCAAAGTCCTCGAGGGCGAATGAAAATTTTCGTGAAAAAATACACATACCAGAAACGACGAGTACCATTAGCAACAAAGACAGATGAAAATTACGGAGAATACAGTCATAAGCCAGATGTATCAGAGGATCTTATGGAAAAACTCAAGAAGCCCTTCATTGAAAACTTAAAGAGGACAGATGAATAAAGGCAATATATTGAAAGTAGAACTATACTACAAAGCAGCTCAAGTGAATGGCTAGAGCTACGACGATCATTGCTAACAGCATACAATTGTAGACGCATTGTAAAAAAAAAAAGAGGACACTAGTTGCTCAAACATAATTAAAGAGTTGCTATACAAATCTCATAGTTTAGACCATGTTTAGTCTATAAAACATGGTCGTGAAAACGAAAACTTGCCTTTGAAAAATTGGCAAGGCAAGAAAATATAATAATAAAACCCAGCGGACTTTTTATAGACCCCGAAAATTCATTTCTGGGTGCAACTCCGGATGGTTTGTGCGGTGACGACACAATCATCAAAACCAAGTGCAAGCTATTAAAACAAAAAAAGTTAACTTCTGGGTACAAGAGAAACAAGGTAGGATTACTGTAAATAAAAACCATAATTGGTACATGTAAGTACAGGGGCAGTTGCATGTCACTATAAAAAAAAACATTTGCTTGTTAGCCGTGTGGTCAAATCAAAATGAACCACTAACTAACTAGCAGACATATAGTTAAAACAGCTAATCATGCCCTTGAAAACCACGCTAATTGTAAACAAAACTTCTGTGAAAAGTGGTGTACACAACAGGATTTAGAACGGATAAAATCTTTTTTTTAAATTTCAGCCGAGTTGTAAATAGTAGGCCAAAAACGTCATTTGACAATTTAATTGAAGACATTTTTATTTGGACTACGCTTAGTCAATTCATCATTGATAAAAATGAGAACAGAAATTTTACAATTGTGTATAAACCTTGTAGCTTATTCATTATTTTATTATAAATACATATATATATATATATTTATATTTTAATAAATCACACCCATAATATTTTATATGATTTTTAATTTTAACCATTTGAAACATTCTAAACTCTATAGAAAATGTGGCGTGGTCGCCATCAATTTTTATTAATGTTGCTTGTGTTTTCAATTGACCACTTTTAGTTTCCAGTTACCTACAGCGAACACTTTTTGATTGGCAATCTGTATGTATCAAGTGGAAACAACTGGACACAGGAAGTGTCTGCGTCTACGCAGGGAGTGGTTGATTTCATATGATTATATGAAAATAAAATATTCTCTGGCAGCTTGTTACAAGACACAAAAGTGTCTAAGTTTATGGAGCGCCTAAGATGTTTTACGTTTTCGTATATTTATCTCAGCATTACATACCCTTCCGTATCTGAAGCTGAACTAAACATTGCATATATATTTTTCTTATACAATAATTGAGACAAACGTGCACACAGTTCAGCTGATGGTAAGTGGATACAGTGACGCATAGACATCTTCTACAGAAATAGACGCACCTGCATATTAATTCTTTATCGAGGGTTAATATCCTCGAATAAAAAATATGCAGGTGCTTGTAGTGTTATGCTACTTACATATCATTTTACAGTATTTTTCCATTCTGTTTTTGACTTTCTGCATTCATATTTTGCATCACTTTTCACGCTATCAGTTATGCTACTTATATATCATTTTACACTATTTTTCCATTCTGTTTTTGATTTTCTGCATTTATATTTTGCATCACCTTTATTTCCATAGGATCCTGTAACGTTTTTACACAATAACAAATCATTTTCACTTCGTATTTTCACGCTATCAGCACCTTTTAAATCGCTGTCAATGGAGTCTCGCTTCAGTTTTAAAACGTGAAGCATCTACTAAAGACCTTATCCCGGGGCCGCATTGCCCCGGGATCCTGTAAGCCTCCATCTACATTTGAAGTCGTCGGCGTAGTCTAATTCAAGCGCGGGATCCTGCAGGCCAGGCGCTGGGATCCTGCAGGCCAGGTCGGCTGACGTTGAGAAGATCCTCAGCTCTGTGGGTATTGAGGCAAACTTCGAAAAACTGAAGAAGGTCATCTCGGAACTCAATGGCAAGAATGTTGAAGAACTGATCGCGCAGGGTCGTGAGAAGTTGTCGTCCATGCCCATCGGTGGAGCAGCGCCCGTGGCCGCGGTCGCCGCTGCTGCAGTGCCGGCAGCTGAGAAGAAGAAGGAAGAGAGAGTCCAAGAAGGAAGAATCTGAGTCTGACGATGAAGTTATGGGCTTCGGTCTCTTCGACTAAAGCTTGCTTAAATTAATTTTTTTTCTCTTTTCTTCACCTTAACTGCGCCTTGTCCATTCCCTTTTGATTTAATTGCTTTCTCTTTCGTTCTTAACTCATTATTCATCATTTATTTTTTTATATAAAATAGTTTTTGAAAGCTGAAACGAGACGAATCATAACTTTTCTAAACATTTATTAACTGTTAATTTGTATATATGTATAAATATCACCATCATTTTCACCTTATTATTTTTATTTCTTTTAATTTGTTTGTTTGTTTGGTGTTCCAGTGTTCTTCAACGTCATAGCGACTAATGCTTGCTTAAGATTAAGTTCTTTATCTTTACCTTCACTTGAGAGCGGCAGACTACTCCCTTAATTTTCTTTATCTTTATCTTCACTTGGGAGCGGCTGACTACTCCCTTAATTTTTTTATCTCCACGCAGGAGCGGATGACAACTCCTTAAATAAGCCTGAATGTCCTTTCGAAAACACACTTTTAGAGTGGTGTTTCTTCGACTAATTTATTGTTTTTTCCACGCAGGAGCGGATGACTACTCCTTAAATAAGCCTTAATGTCGTTTCGAAAACACACTTTTAGAGCGGTAGTCATTGAATGTGAACTCCACCCTTACCTGAATGCAGATGATGAATGTAAGAGATAGTATATCTGATTTTGCCTGTTGATGTCTGTTTCTGCAAAGCTGTGTTTTTATGGTTTATTTTAGAATGTACATGTCAAAATTTTTTCTGAGTCAAAAATTTTCCAGGGTCGGGGGGAAAATGTAGTGTTATGCTACTTACATATCATTTTACACTATTTTTCCATTCTGTTTTTGACTTTCTGCATTCATATTTGGCATCACTTTTCACGCTATCAGTTATGCTACTTATATATCATTTTACACTATTTTTCCATTCTGTTTTTGATTTTCTGCATTTATATTTTGCATCACCTTTATTTCCATAGGATTCTGTAACGTTTTTACACAATAACAAATCATTTTCACTTCGTATTTTCACGCTATCAGCACCTTTTAAATCTCTGTCAATGGAGTCTTGCTTCAGTTTTCAAACGTGAAGCATCTACTAAAGGCCTTATCCCGGGGCCGCATTGCCCCGGGATCCTGCAAGCCTCCATCTACATTTGAAGTCGTCGGCGTAGTCTACTTCAAGCGCGGGGCCACACTACTCCGGGCGCTACGACTGCTTGCTCCAGGCGCTGAGTGCACCTACTGCCCGCGCTACCTTTGGGCGCTGCGACTGCTTGCTCCAAGCGCTGAGCGCACCTACTCCAGGCGCTACGTGCGCCGGCTCCGGACGCTGCGTGTGCCCAGATCAGGCGCTGCGTGCCATCACCGCCAAGAAACTACAAGCTCAGCGTGTGCCTACTTCTACTCCAAGCGCAGCGTGTGTCACTTCGACCTTTAGGCTCCACTACATTACAATATTCTCCTATCTTTACTTTTTTTATCTAATTGTAATTACACGTCATCCATCATCATCATCATATTTCATTTTTTTTATAAAATTCTAAATACCTTTTTAAGAATTTAAATATATTATTTTCCTGTTCTCCTTTTGTTGTTTTGTTGTTCTTAGGTTAGGTTCTATTTTTTGTTTAATTGTCGCTTCACGACATGCTTTGTCACCCGTGAGGACTAAGATGGACTGCCTCGTATCCAGTAAAAAAATCTCCGGTTCTCCACACTCTCCATACGAAACAGAACAGCATTAAGTTGCTATTTTCTGCTACATACATACCCATGTATGTAGCAGAAAATAGCATTCATACATACCCATTCGTGCTACAACCATAATATAATTGCAGCATGGGTCTACCACCTATAATTGTATAAAATGTAATACTATACAAACAAAAACGATTCAACAAATATAATAGGATTACTTACGTACATAAAACTTAAACACTTGAGAGCTCATACCGTGCATTGGAATTGAAGACGCCTAACACCGCGCCTGCGACATAACTCTCAGTAATGCGCAAACATAATAGGAAGTATCCCACTTATCACTATATTAGGCAGTATCCCAGTTACTCCACTCCAAAGAATCAGTAATTCTTCCATGGGGTAATGTATACTCTTTTACAACAAACTCCCAAAAATATGCAGGTCTTTTCTTTAAAAAGGTTTAAAATTTTTAAGAAGCAAAAATTGTTTAATAATGTTTAGTACACTACTAAAGTGTACATTATTGATAATACCTCTGGAAATGAAGTGATCGTTACCATGCTGTTTCTAAATGTTTTATATACCTTCTGTGTACTAAATATCGGGAATTTGTCAATAAAACAAAAAATACAAATTATTCATCTAAATTTATTTAATTGCCTTCAAAGTAGGCCCCATCGCTTGCAATACAACATATCCAACGCTTCACCCAGTCTTCCATACATTTTTCATAGGCTATTTGCGGTATGGCCTTTAGCTCATTCAGCGAATTTTTTGTTATGGCTTCTATCGACTCAAAACGTTTTCCTCGAAGTGGTAATTTTAACTTGGGAAATAAAAAAAAGTCAGACGGAGCCATATCAGGTGAATACGGTGCTTGGTCGAGAACTTTTGTTGAATTTTTCGCTAAAAACTCTTTCACTATAATGGCTGTGTGTGATGGTGCATTATCATGGTGCAGCATCCATGAGTTGTGTTGCCACAAATCTGGACGTTTTCGGCGGATACTCTCATGCAAACGCTTCATGACGCCTAAATAATATTCTTTATTCACTGTTTCTCCCTTTGGAAGGAATTCGGAGTGAACCACACCACGGTAGTCAAAAAAAACTGTCAGCATCACCTTAATTTTGGAGCGACTTTGCCGCGGTTTTTTGGGTTTCGGCTCGTTTTCGAGACGCCATTCTGAAGACTGTTGGCTTGTTTTCATGTCGTACTCATAAATCCATGTCTCGTCGCCAGTTATTATACGTATCATAAAGGTCGGATCCGTAGAAGCTCGGGAAACCATGTCTTCAGCGACATGCTTTCGCTGCGCTCTTTGAACAAAATTGAGCTCTTTTGGAACTAGTCGAGCGGCGACGCGTTTCATGCCTAAAATGTCAATGAGAATGTTGTGGACGGACTTAAAAGATATGTTCACCTCACTAGCCAACTCTCTCAGACTCATACGTCGATTTTCGAGCACTAGCTTCTTGATTTTGTCGATGTTTTCTTTGGTCGTAGCGGTTTTTTATTTTTTATTTTATAGGAAAAGGGTGACAAACGAGCACACAGTCCACCTGATGGTAAGTGGTTGCTGCAGCCCATAGACATCTACATCTATCCTCTATTACAAATCAAAATGTAGATGCGTTGTCACCCGTGAGGACTAAGATGGAATGCCTCATTTCCAGTAAAAAGGGCATTTTGAAGGTCTACCAGAACGAGGCAAGTCTACTACTACTTCTCGGCCTTCTTTAAAAGCCTTATACCATTCATAAGCCCTTGTTTTCGATATACACGATTCGCCGTAGGTATTTCGCAACATTTTTAGTGATTCACCACATGAAATATCATTCGAAACACAAAATTTAAGGCACACTCTTTGTTCAACAATATTTTCCATTGTAAAAATCGCCGAGAACTCAAAACTATGACCAACAAAAAGTGTAGTTTAAAACAAATTAAATGACAGATCCCGCTCAAACTTTGCGCGCTAAATCAGTACAGTGCTACCAACATGCAGTAAAAAAATTAGAACGACCTCTTTTACGCGGGTCTTTTTATTGACATATTCCCGATACTTTTTACACAGAGTAGTATTGTAAACTATGCTTTAAAAATGGTCCCGCTGGTTTGCTAGCTATTCCTAGGACAGAGGTTTTTTCCAAACAGTGGTATAGCTTAAATTACTTTCAATAAGTAATAAAAATAAAAATTCCATTCTACATACTTGTTCCCTTTGCAGTATTTTAAATTTTAGAGCTAGACAGAGTTGACGTCGGCTAAAAAGTCTGCGAACGCAGTTTTGTCAAGGTCATTCAGGCTTCTTAAAGCCTTTAATACATAAACCCCACCGCCATAACACTCTCCTCAAACAGTTTAAAACTAAACTACAGTCGGCAGACAACCTCACATGTCGTCGGTCACCTCGTGAGACAGGTCCAGATATTTTGTCTTCTTATCTGTTTCAGATTTCACGAGATTCTCGTCATACGGAATAGTAATGACGACCTAAAATATCTTTGACTGTGCCCGGTCCATCAGCACAATATCAGGCTTATGAGTAAGAATAGTGCTGTCTGTGATGATGGTCCGGTCCCAGTAGAGCCTAGCGCAGTCATTTTTGAGCACGGCTTCCGGCAAGTACTTATAATAAGGCAGTTTCAGATCCACGAACCGTATTTCAGAGCGAGCTCCTGGTGTAGAATCCTGGCTGCTAGGTTATGTCTGTGCAAATAATCAGAGTTAGAAAGCGCCGAACAACCAGAGATGACATGCCTAAGTAACTCACCAGGATGGCGACAAGCTCGACAGATGCCATCCTTTAGGATGTATCTCCGATGGTTGTTGATCTTAATAACCTGATCCTGTATTGCACAGAAAAAATATTTTCGGCCTAGGAAGCTAGAAGATAATGGAATAGAAGATGGAAATAGAAATAGAAGATAGATGGCGATGGGCTCACCTGTATCTCTCGTATTCGCCGAGATATTCATGGAGGACTTTGAGGAGAAAGCCCTTTTTACTGCTCCTGTAAATCCAAGATTCTACAAGCGGTATGTAGACGATACTTTCACAATTTTACCATCTGACATAGTATTTTTAGACCACCTTAGTTCTATAAACTCTAAAATACAATTCACAATGGAGTTAGAGGAAAACAATTTTTCAGCTTTCCTAAAAGTTTTAGTCATCCGAAATCCTGATAACACTATTGGTCACACTGTTTATAGGAAAAAGACCCATACCTACCGGTATTTAAATGGTGAATCGCATCATCATCCATCACAGTTAGCTACCGTGGGAAAATCTTTGTTCCAGAGAGCACGAGGGATCTGTGACAGAAAACATCTGGCCGCCAAGCTAAAGCACGTCGAGCAAGTATTGCAAGACAAGAAGCTTCAGGTCCCACGCCTACGTCACAGTGACCGAGTAAAGCCGGCTACAGTCGAGCGTGTGCATGCTGTACTACCCTATGTCAGAGGAGTCACAGACAAGGTTGGCTATATCTTGAAGCGAGCTTCTATTAAAACATACTTCAAGTCGCTGAAGAACATTAGTCAATTTTTAATATCCATACATAATACATACATATACATAAACACTCACGCCTGTCACCCAGAGACGTAGGCAGAGACTATGGACTTCCATTTGGCACGATCCTGACAGACCTCTCTCGCTTCCTCCACATCCATATACCTACGCATACACGCTCGTCGGTTAAAGGTACTCTTGATTTGGCCCATTTTCAATATATCGCCAATTTGGTCGATAAACTTTCGCCTAGGGCGACCCTTCCCGACTCTGCCGGTCACCTCTGCAACATAAATTTGCTTTGTCACTCTTTCCTCATTCATTCTTTCTACATGACCAAACCACCGAAGCATTCCTTTCTTAATCCTGGTCACAACATCATCTTGCAAACCACACTCTTCTCTTATTAAACAATTTCTCACTCTGTCCTTCAGATTCATCCCTAACATACTCCTTAATGCCCGCATTTCTACAGCATTTATTCTACTCTCGTGCTTCATCTGCCACACCCAACTTTCACTACCATACATTAAAGTAGGCACTAACACAGCATTGTGAATTGCCATACGTGCCTTTTTGGACACATTCTGACTTTTCACTATAGAGTGTAGAGTCCCATTCACTCTATTTCCTGCATTCACTCGTCGTTCTATATCCTTATCATATCTAACATCCTTGCTAAACACACATACCAAATACACAAACTCATCTACTTGCTCTATCAACTCCCCTTCTATTCTTATTTCACATATCGTTGTACTTTCTTCTCTTTCAAAAACCATAACTTTCATCTTACTTGCGTTCACTTTCATTCCCTTTTCTTTTAATGTCCTGTTCATTAATGTAACCATCATTTGCAACTCGGCTGCTGAAAACGCAAGTATGACTTGATCATCAGCGTACAAAAAGCATTTGACGGTTAACTCACCCATTCTTAACCCGCATTCTTCTACTTTCAAATTTTCCAAACAACTGTCCATAAATAGGTTGAACAGCCACGGGGAAGCTACACAGCCCTGTCTGACACCTTTATGGATGCCAAACCAGTCCGAGTAGGCCCCGTTGATCCTGACTCAGGCACTAGAATCCCTATATAGAGACTTCAATGCCCGTATCAGACCAGCGCTCAACCCAAATGAGGTCAGTGTTTGCCATAACACGTTCCTGTCCACTCTGTCATAAGCCATTTCCAAGTCCATGAACGCACAAAAAACTTTCTGGTTTTTGGCCAAAAATTTCTCCGCAATCATGCGCATGGAAAAGACTTGATCCGTACACCCCATCCCCTTTCTAAATCCAGCTTGCACATCCCAAATTTTTCCATCAGTTTTTTCCATAACTCTTTCACTTAACACCTTAGCATACAGTTTACCCACAATGCTAAGCAAGCTGATACCACGGTAGTTATTACAGTCCTGCTGCGACCCCTTTCCCTTATATATTAGGACTATAACGGCTTTGCACCAGTCTTCCGGTACCCGCTTCAGTTCCCAACATAAATTAAACAAGGTGTACATCAGGCCTGCAACCACTCCCTCTCCAGCCCTTAGCATTTCGAGTGATACTCTATCATATCCGGCTGCCTTACCTGCTTTCATGCTTTTCATTGCTTTCACTATTTCATCTACACTTATCTCTCTACCTATCTCCACTTCTTCCGGAATTTCTATTTCACTTACTTCAGACGACTCTTCACTCTTAAACACGCTTTCAAAGTATTCCTTCCATCTCTTTAAATTCGAAACTTCATCATTCAGCATGCAACCATTCTCGTCTCGTATAGTATTCATTCTAGGCTGTTTTGGATTTCCCCTGGCAGTTCTTACGAGCTTCCAGAACATTTTAATATTTGCCTGGAAGTTATCAGATATTCTTCTATCATTCTTATCTATCCTTTCTTGCTTTTTCCTTTCAACAACTTCTTTTACTCTCTTATTTATACGTCTAAAGTCTGCCTTTTTTCTTTCAATCTCATCATTCATACCGCCAGAATTACCAGCTTTGGTTGCTAGTAAATCTAGCCATGCCCTCTTCTTTGCTTCAACTTCCATCCGTACCTCATCATCCCACCACAACGTATTACTTTTCCTTTCATTCGTTCTCTTACTTACACCACATACTTCGATGGCTGTATCCACCAAAACTTTCTTAACATTATTCCATACATTCTTGAAGTCTAAATCATTCATACAAAATTCATTCAACACACTTATATTTTCCCTCAGTCTGCATTTATACTTCTCTTTCACATCTTCATCTTGTAGCCTCTCTACTCTTATACGCTGTAACGCAGTAGTAGACACAGATGTCCGATGGCGCCAACGCTTGAACAGACCATTAATTCGGCATAAGACCAAGTAATGATCCATCCCTACGTTGGACCCCCGGTAAACCCTTGTATCTACCACTGCGCTCCTCATTCTTCCATCCACAATTATGAAATCTATCATGCTTCTATCATCCCCTCTTTCCCATGTATACATGTGAATCCTCTTATGGCGAAAGAAAGTGTTCGCCACAAAAAGATTCTTTTCCACACATATAGTGAGGAGGTCTTCACCATTCTCATTTATTCTTTCATCGCCAAACGCTCCTAATATCCTTTCATAACCAGACCTCTTCACTCCAACCCTTCCATTAAAATCTCCTAACATAATAATACTTTCATTTTCCTTACATTTCGTCAACACCAGCCTTACCATGTCCCAAAACTGCTCTCGGATATAAGTGGGCTTAGACATATCTGGAGCGTACACCCCAAGCACAAACAACTTCTTTAAGCCCACTTTCATTCGTATCCACAGCAGCCTTAGGCTTACACATTCATACTCTTTCACACATTGACCCATTCTTTCTGAAAGGATGACACCGACTCCCTGGCATGCCCGCTCGGTCTCGTCTACACCAGACCAGTAAGCGGTATACATGCCATGTGCAGTGACATCTCTTCCCTTTCGTTTCGTCTCATTCACACATAACACATCTATTCTTCTATCATTCATCATTTCGCATATTTCATCCATCTTATCATTAATTGCTCCACATACATTTAGCGTAGCCAGACGGGCCTCCGCAATCCACTTTTCGCCCCTCCAGGAGACAGGACGTGACGGGTGGCAAACCTCGTCGCCGGTTTTCCTCCCGGAGATTCTTCGCACCCCTGCCCCATTAAAGGGGCGCCGGGAACTCGGGTCCATTTCTTTCAATTTTTGGCTCATGGTGCGACAAAAGGGGGTGGTAGATTTTACGCCGCTACCACACGGCGAGGAGCCAAAACTGTCGTTTCGGCTTTGTCGCTCGTTTAGCACCACCCGGGGGACACGTGTAGGGTGGTTTTAATATCCGTCAAGTGTCATATCCCTCTACAAGATGCAGGAGTGTAAAAGCTGGATTGTGAATGTGGGTTCTCTTACATAGGACAAACAAAAAGATCTGTAAAAACTCGCGTGAAGGAACATATAGCGGACTTGAAGCACCGACGTTCCGGGAAGTCTGCTATATGTGAACATGTTCAAGATCGTCCCCGCCATTACATTAGATTTGATAGACCACAAATCCTCGCACAAGAACACCAATTCCTACCGAGGATGATTCGAGGTAATAATAATAACATCCAAATCCAAGCATACCACTGCCAGACTTCAAGATACTGTAAGCTCATTCTGCGTAGATCGGACCAAAAATTAATATTCAAAAACTGAAGGTAGCTCATCATCAGGACGTAAAACACCTGAGTCTGTGTGACTATGGGTGCTGTAAAGCACACGAAACGTTGGGAATTAAAAATCTTAATTAAACTCGATAAAATCCGTAAAAAATAGTATCATTTAATGTGTAGTCTTGGCGTAAATATAAGAAATCAAATAGAATTGCTAAAATCACAAATGTTGTTTAGCGATTCCATAAGATGGGAGCAACTGAAGGCGAATAACTTGACATTATTCATATAGAAAAGGTGGGTCACTTTTGTTCCTCCTTTCTGACGCTGTAATTCTCTCCCGGATCCCTCCAACAAGGTACTGACAGGGTTCAGAGAGAGGCAAAACCAGATTGGACTCAAACAATCGCCCTGGAAGATACCCCTTCTTATCTTTATGCGGCTTTACGCAGCCGTCTTTCGCTTACCTAGATGACAAGGGATCGTACTCCACTGCCCCATACACTGCCCGAGGAAGTCTCTAACTGTACAGTCAACCTTGTACAGCTCGAGGACCCCCTTTGGCCACGTAAGGGGCACTGAGACGAATGCCTTACTGTAGTTTATCCAGGCGGCGGGGAAGTTCCGATGGTTGCGTTCAACCACTTTACCGATAACCGCGTCAATGAGGAATGGTTCCTTGGTTCCACGACCACCGCCCGACATTGATTTTGAGAGCGCGACATCACTTCATTTGAGTCTAGGTGACGAGTGATTCTCGCGCTCAAAATGGATGTTAGTGTCTTGTATAGGGTGGGTAGACACGTGATGGGACGGTATTTGCTCGGGTCTATGGTGTCCTGGTCGTTAAGAACCAAATGAGTGATTCCAGTAGTGAAAAGGCTCGGGAGTGACTTCTGGTCGAGAACCTCTTAGAACTGTCGGACAAACTCAGCGTGACACACCACGGACTCCATAACCAGTAGTGGTGCAGCCCGTCAAGTCCTGAACTTTTCCAGTTCGGGGCTCTACGGACTTTGTATCTCTACGGATGGCGAGTTCATTGGCGTAATACTTGCATACTGACTTGCCACAACTTCCGTTCAAGGGTCCTCGCTGTTGTTAACGGACTCCGACAACAGGCTTCGCGAGAAAGCGACAGTATCGGCCTGATTTGGCTTTTGTTGCATTCCACATACCACTGGTCGTCCCAGTGATTTGTAGAGCCTATTCTGATCTCTATGGAAGAGGTGATTCTTGTTGAAACGCCTTGACCTCTCGGTATATCTCCAAATCCGCTTCCCCCAAGCAGCGATTCTTTGATTCAGGTCGTCTATGTGCTCCGTTAGTTTCTGCGTGAAATCTGTTTGGGATAAACTGATATTTGTCCAAACAAACGCCATACTAACGGTGCGCACAACTATCGGCCTGTTATTACCAGACCTGAAGCTTGTCAGCCTGTCGATAAGGGACCTTGCCCTTGAGATACGGTCCTCCATTCTTTTTCTACAAGCTGGGATAACACTACTTTGTCCAATAACGCGTCCAGCCGTATAAAGCTTGGCGCCAATGATACGGCAGGCTCCAAAAAGAATTGAGTCGGTCTCGCAAAGGTTCCGGCTGGCTTCCAAATAGATCACCAGCATTGGGCATAGAGCCCTCACGACAGCCCGATTCCGCTTGCTTAGGGGTATGCGGGGAAGTCGTGGTCGATTTTCGAGAGGCGTATTGCGCGTTTCCGTAATCGCCAATTTCAATGTACTCCTCATTTGCTTTCCAAGGGAACTATTCCACCATCGTCTGAATCAACCACAACTGAAATATTCACGGTGGTGTGAGGTGCAACTTGTGATGCCGTGTCCCAGCCGTAGCATTTTCATCCGATGAAGGAACAGCCTCACGTCGTAGCCGTTTGAGTTCGGCGTCTTCAAATGTACCGAACTCGGTCTGCCAGGTTTGCTCAGTGACGGTAATAAATGGCTCCAGCTCAGCAAAAAAGCGATGCATTCTGGCCCGGTACGCAAAACCTCCAGCTTCTTCCCCTTTCGCCCTGAAGTATGTCCGGAATGCGTTCCTATTCATATTGATTGTCCATCGCATGTGGCGTCCTCCACCAGTGGCGGGGACCAATTGCTGGGTCTGAGAAGACCCTGCAGACATCAAGCCAGCTGGAGGGACGATGAACGTGAGGAGCTGCTGGGTGATCGTGCAGCACCTCGCACTCGGCTGGTGGCCCGCCTGCTGTCGTGTCCAGCGCCAGCTCCAAACGCGCCCTGGCGACCTCCAGGCAGTGGCGCTATATATTCCTATATATTCTTCTATTTTCCATCATCCTTTTAAAGGGCGTCAGTTACGGGAGACGCCCAGACCCGGCACCGTTTAATGGTTAGGCCATATGCACAAGCGGGCCTTTGCACCCTCAATTTTGCCGAGGCACGGCGCTAACATCTCTTGGCAAGGCGCTTACTGACTGCGCCGATGTAGCAGTTTTGACACTTAACTGTTACGTCAGCAGGTGATGAATATATTGATTATATATAATATTATATATTGATAGATGATTATTTCTATTATTATGAATTACTTACGTTACATTTTAATAAATGAAAATTTACGTGGTGCGCAAAGATTATACCACAGTGAGCCTTTACCGCGTTTGCAAGATAAAGGAATTATCGCGCGTGTACTACCCAATCGGAGAACAATTTTTGCAGCCAACTAAATGCTCTTAGACTTTGGACAATTCACCAATCTATCACATGGAAGTGCTAGTGGTGGTCATTGGTTTTGACCTTATTAATATTTATATTGAATATTATTATAGATTTTAAATTAAATTATAGAGATTCTAAAATGCTTTAAAACATTTCAAAAGAACATTTTCCTGATTTATTCATTCACTTTGGAACATATATTCTACTTTGATTTGTATCACAAATATTAACTAGGCACCTTTAAATATTAATGATGCTGAAGAGTACAGATTTAAAACGATTTCTTGTACGTAACCCTGACCTAAGGTCGTGTGGCTTATGTGGAAGTATGCTCCAGTTTCTTCATTATTGGTATGCCACTTATTTTTTTATGCGACTACATACTCCAATGGCTGTTTAAAGTAAACTCGTTGACTAACATAATATTTCGGCTTTATTCACGTTTGGCGGGATATTTAATAAAATAGTTTCTTAAACTTATTTTCAAGCATCTTAAATCCAATATACAAAAACGAAAAATTGATATAATTTAATTCAATTATTTTTATATACTGTAAAATTGGATGGAGCGTAGGGAAGCAAGGTTCTCGAGTGGCAGTCTCGTACCGGTAGGTGAAGTGTGTGACTAACACTAGTTGAAGTGTCGAACTGGTAAGACATACAGGAAGTCGATGGATGCAGGTGGCTCAGGACCGTGCTTTGTGGCATTCTTTGGAGGAGGCCTATGTTCAGCAATGAATGAACTAATGAGCAATGAAGGGCTGTATGATGATGACTATGACTAAAGTTATTTACTATAGAATAATTTTATATACTGTAAAATTATTTTATATGAATATCTTTATGTAAGGGGTTATTCCGTTTATCCGCCCTAAAAAAACCACCCTACGCGTGTTCATCTATCTACCCCAGACGGGGTGGATATTGGGAAATTATTTTTATTTCTTCTTCCGACTTTTCACCCCAAGTACAGTTCAACATATACACTTTTACGTATGACATCACCGTTACTGTTACAGCCTACTAAAGTCCATAGATGAAAAGGAACAAGGTCCGCCTGCTTCTCGATCCAATCCGGCTGCGAAGGAGCAATTGAAAATGAACAAGGTAAGGGCTTTGTCACGGCTCGTTCAGCAGCGGATTCCGTAACCTCCTATGACACCTACGTTGGGTTCGGGAACAACGTATGTGAACCTCGTAACGGAGTAACACACAAGGGCGTCGACCTCTTCCTTTTCTTCGAATAGGTTCAGGCGGGGATTACGGGTCTTCCGAGGTCGTCCCAGTCCCAGCGCCTTAATTCTTCAATATGTGCCGCGCTAGCGACACCAGATGAACTGTAGTTATTTTTAAAGGTGAAGGATCCCTTGGGAATAAAACAGTCATCATCATCATCATTACAACCCTTCACAAGTCCACTGCTGAACATAGGCCTCTCCCAAAGTATGCCACAAAGCACGGTCCTGAGCCACCTGCATCCATCCACTTCCTGCATATCTTACCAGGTCATCACTCCATCTAGTGGGGGGACGCCCTACACTTCGCCTGCCGGTACGAGGCTGCCACTCGAGAACCTTTCTTCCCCATCGGTTGTCGGTTCTTCGAGCTATATGGCCACCCCATTGCCACTTCAGCTCCGTTGGGCTATGTCGGTCACTCTGGTTCTACTGCGGATATTCTCAATTCTGAGTTTATCACGCAGAGAAACTTCGAGCTTAGCCCTCTCCATAGCTCGCTGAGCGACCTTGAGCTTCCTCATCCGGCCAGCAGTGAAGGACCACGTCTCAGTTCCGTATGTCATCACTGGCAACACGCACTGGGTGTACAGTCTCGTTTTCAAGTTTTGAGGTATACCTGACGAGAAGATGTGCCGTAATTTCCCGAATGCTGCCCAACCGAGTTGAATCCGTCGATTGACCTCTCTGTCGAAGTTGGACTTATCTAGTCGGACTATTTGTCCCACAACTACCGGCATAGGTGTGACATGGACATTAAACATGATCTTTGTTTTGTCCATGTTCATCTTAAGGCCTATCCGTTGGAAAGCACTATTGAGGTCATTGAGCATAGTGCTTAGGTCCTCCAGCGATTCTGCCATAAGGACTATATCGTCGGCAAATCGAAGGTGAGTGATGTACTCGCCATTGATGTTGAAACCGTATCCTTTCCAGTCCAGAAGCTTGAAAACGTCTTCCAATGCAGCGGTGAAGAGTTTCGGGGATATGACGTCACCCTGTCTTACACCTCTCTGCAGTTGGATAGGTTTCGTACTCTGGTTCTGTACTTGGATAGCCATCGTAGCTCTACTGTACAAACACTTCAGCACTTCGATATAGCGACAGTCAACTTGGCACCGCTGAAGGGACACCACCGCCCAAATTTCGCCGGAATCAAAGGCTTTCTCATAGTCCACATACGCCAGACATAGTGGCAAATTGTACTCCTTGAACTTCTGTACAATTTGCCGAAGGGTATGTATGTGGTCTATGGTGCTAAAGCCTTTTCGGAAACCAGCTTGTTCGGGAGGCTGGAAGTCGGCAAGAGTGCGTGCGAGACGATTCGTAATGACTCTTGAAAACAGCACGTAGACGCGGCTCAGAAGGGAAATCGGTCTGTAGTTCTTCAAGAGAGTGTTGTCACCTTTCTTGAAGAACAAGACCACCGCACTTCCGCTCCACGCCTCTGGTGTAATTGCACCATGGAGGACGGAATTAAAGAGCCTCTGAAGGACTTCAAGTACCGGTCTTCCACCCGCTTTCAGAAGCTCCGCTGTAATTCCATCCTCGCCTGGAGCCTTACCGTTTTTAAGGTGCTGGAGAGACATTCTAATCTCGCTCAGACTGACGTCCGGGATATCTTCGGAATAGTGTCGGATGAGACTCGCTCTTGGATCGTTACTCACACTTGCGTGTGGCTCCAACGATGACGTGTACAGCTGCCCATAGAACCTCTCAATCTCACTCAAAATCTCAGGTGTCCCGGAAACGATGCTGCCACACTCTGTCTTCAGCTTTGACAGTAGGCTCTTTCTGGCAGACAGATCTCTGGCAAAGACTTTGGAGCCTTGGTTCCGCTCGATCGCTTCTTCAATACGAGCTGTATTGAAGTTGCGTAAGTCCCGCCGCATGCATTTGGAGATCTGTCTGTTCAGTTGCCTGTATGCTGTCAAGGCTGTTGAAGAATGTAGCTTCATCTCCCGTCTAACAGCCATGAGATTAAGAGTGTGATCGGATAGTTTTTGTGTTCTTCTGCGGCGGGTCTTGCAGAACTTAGCTCCAACCGCATGGACATTTTCACGAGCTTGTCATTCATATCGTCCACTTCATTGCAGTCTTCTAGGCACTGAAAACGGTTTTGTAACTCAAGCTGAAAGGTTTCGGGATTTTGGAACAGAGCACGAGGGGGACGGAGCGTTGACTTCATTAGACGAGATCTTTCCAACTTAACGTTTAGGTTCAGTGTGCCTCTAACCATTCAGTGATCGCTACCAGTTTTCACCCTTGCGATTACGGAGACATCACTGAAGAGTTGTCGTCTGGTCGTCATAATGAAGTCAATCTCATTTTTTGTCAAACCGTCGGGGCTCGACCAGGTCCACTTTCTGTGGGGCCGCTTCTGGAAGAAAGAGTTCATCATAAAGAGTCCCTCTTTCTCCATGAAGTCGGTTAGCTGCTGGCCCCTTGGGTTCCATTGCCCTATTCCAAATTTCCCTACTTTCAGCTCACCGTTCTCTCTTGTGCCTAGTTTTGCATTGAAGTTTCCCATTAACACCGTATATTGGGTTTTGGAGGAATGCATGGCTCTAAAGATATCCTCATACATTTCCTCCACCTCCTCATCAGGGTGTGCCGAGGTTGGTGCGTAACTGCGTTCTGAGTATAAGGTACGCAACCCTCGTCGACACACTCCCGATCTTTACAACGTTGTTAACGAGAGACTTGTGGACGATAAATCCGACACCTCCTTGGGACAGATGGTCGCTCTCCCGGTGATAGAGCACGTTGCCGGATTCGAGGATTACCGTGTCCTCCCCTCTCTTCGGACTTCGGATAATCCTATAATATGCCAGCGCAACTTGTGTATCTCTTCTTCCAACTCCACGATCTTCTCGTCAGTCCTCAGGGTGCGTGCGTTGTACGTTGCCAGGTCGAGTCGTCTAAGGTGGCAACCGAACCTCCACCGGAGATTCTTAGCATCCCCTGCCCCGCCGTTACCATGGTCGCCACCGTAGCCATGAATAGCGGGGCCGCCGGGGACTGGGGGCCGTCTGTTTGTTGCTCTATTCATTGGGGGGTATATGCCATAGTTGCCACGCTTGGCGAGCGGGTTGGCAACCGCAGTTTTTTTATTGTAATTTATTGGCTATTATCAGGAAGATGCTGCTGCCTATCTCCTGCCTGTTTCCCTTTGTCGCCTTTTACGACGCCCACGGGAGGATCTGGGGTAGTGGATATTCTTGACCGCCACTACACGGCTAAAACAGTAATTATCTTCAAACCGCTCCGTGAGAGAGTAATTACTTTCCCTATCACTTCCCTATATGCTTTTCTTTCTTGATTGTATTATATACTGGTAGCTGGTCCCGAACGAGTTGTATGAAAACCAACCTAATGGGGTATCAACAAAGCTATACTCGAAAGAGAACCGCGCCCTCTGCGCGATTTCGCAACTTAATTACATCAATTTGTACTATCACTCCCTCACGGTTTGCTCAATATCTTTATTTGTATAAGACATACATTTATACATTTTATTTATAAAGATAGCACAAAAAAATCTAATAAAAATAAAATCTAATTTTTCGATTTTATTTTTATTCAAAGCTAATAAATTGATTATTATTATAATTATCAACTTATTTACGGAAAGAAGGCTTGAGTAGGAAATCTCTTATGAGTTGACGCATTATAGCACTCATGCATGAAATCGAAAGATTTGAGATCCGTGTTTTGTAGCAATCATGTAAAAATCATAATATGTTCAGCAATAAACTTGTATATACCTATACATTACATTTTTATATCACAAAAAACCTTTTACTTATTCAACAAAGTATGCCTATTTTACAACATATGTACTAAGTTAGAATTCTTAAATATCTAACATATAAGGTTGAAACAATGTTCTTTATTTGAAAATACAAATATCTTAACTAATACAATAGTTTAATTTACATTATTCCTACACATTTTACTATTTAAAACACTTAAATTTCTTACACAAAACTATCAATATTTCACTATTCCAAAGGCGTTTATACATGGAAACAACACAGAATTCACCTATTTTGCTCATACAGTCAATTTGAAACATTTTACAAGTCAATTTTACATAAATTGCTGAAATTTACAAATATTTAAATTTCCACTTATTTAAACTTTGATTCTACAGATTAGCGCGCTGCTGTTATCTGCAGCTAAATCAAGAACTAATTTTTACCCTACACCCCGTTGTCGGTAAAACAGGTGACAATTTTAGCATATTCTGCTGCTGTCTCCTAACACAAGATAAGCAACCAATTCCTACACGACTTCCATTGTTGGTAAGGTGGCCTCCAATAAGAATCTCTTATCAGATATCAAAGTTGTTATCAGTTATCATGTTCTTATCAGATAACACAATGAAAATATTTTATGAGCCTAACATTGAAAATAGACGACGAAAACGATGTATTTTAAAAGTAATGCTATTACTTCCATTTCGTTATCCAACTACATTAGTGTATGAAAAAGCCCGAGTACTAAGCGTAAGAAAACTTTTTATCTATCAATGCATACGAAGGTACCATCGTATAACTGCACCATGTATCAAAATTCCAAAGAAAAGGACATTCATATACCCGACCCCTAGAACGAGAAGTATTTTTGCGAAAAGACACTATAGTTACATTGCCCCGAATTTGTACAATAAGTTATACAGGGACTTTAAATTAAACTTAAATAATTACAATAACCACCAAATAAAGGCAAGGATCAGAGTGTGTGAGTGTGTACACACACACCAACACACGAACACATACATACACACACACACACACACACACACACAAAACAGGCGCCAAAAGTAACATTTTTTTTAATTTCTTATTTATATTTCTGTACTTGTTTAACTTACTAAATAACTAAATTATTATTATTATATAGAAATTGACCTTTTGACAATGCTAACTGTAAGGGGAGGAACTGGTTCCTGAAAGACAGTTACACTAGCTCAGGGACCAGGGAATCAATGAACTTATGTAAAAAGGTTGTTATTAAGTAAATAAATAAAAAAAAGACATTTTATTTTCATACAAAACGTATCAAACTTATATAAGATGATACTTATGCAATTAATTTACATTAATTCTATTTATACACAAAGTGATCATTTCGACCGGGGAACAAATCCTGGTCTCTAACTTTATTTTAATATTTCTTTAAATTAACAATATTATTGGAAAGATGATTTGAACCCGGGAACTGAACCCGGAAACATAATTTATATCTTAAAAATTCCCTTTATGAATTTATTAAGAAAATATTATTAAGAAAACGACGAACTATTCCGGCCTGGGAATCGAACCCAAGACCTTCAAATTATTAATTCGATATTTCTTTAAGATTCAACTAAGCGTTTTCTTATTAGAATATTATGCTTGACAATTTGGTTTTAGAAGCTGTTCGTAATCGGTTAACTAATAAATTGGAAATGTTCTTTATAGACGCGTCGCCAACAATAGATTACGTATTGCATTTAAATCAAATGAAAATTCCTAGTTTTAAATAGTATTATTAAGTATTTTATTAATTCTGCAATATTTCCAAGCAAATACCCACACTAATTTAATTATTGAGTAGATGTAATTTGATACCTTGGATAAATTCGTCACTTTTAATGTACATTTGCAATCGTTTTCTAATTTCTTTTCTAAAACAGATGTGTTAGCGAACAACTAGACAATTTTTGCAAGCATTCCAAAAACGTTACTTGTTGGATGTTTGTCTTTAACTTAATTTTAAATTATTTTATGCTAAGGTTCCAATGAATCTGTAATCCTGTGAGGTACCTTTTTTACTTCAGCGTTGACCTTTCTAACAAGAAGTTTGTATATATATTTATATGTGATGTCTACTAAATATCTTGGGCTTTACTAACAATATATACGTATTCAGATTATCCACCCCGTCTGAGGTGGGTAGATGAACATGCGTTTCCGAGTATCTACCCTACGGTGGATTTTCTAGGTGGATAAACGGAATAATCCCATTTAAGTAACATTTGCAATTTTTCAAAAATATTGCCTGTAATTCTGCGTAAGCTGTAAATGTCTCTAGTCTCTGACACTGAATCCGAAAACCGTAATATTATGATCAAATAGTATTATACCTATATATATATATATATATATATATATATATATATATATATATATATATATATATATATATATATATATATATATATAGGTATAATAATTGATGTTGCTCTACTCTCTGTTTCGGTATGCTAGGGATGAAATCAAACCCAAGTATTAATCGTGTACTACACAGTTGATAACTAGATTGTAATCAGTTGTATCCGTGATCGCTAGCCAAGAACATCAAATGTTTAAGAAGTTTTGTTATAAAATAAAATGTGCAGAAATGAATGTCGCCCACTTACCGTAATTTAATGCTGTACCTACAATCAATCTTATATTTCTGTAGTTCAAAGGCACTAGTAGATAATGACATATGATATCGTTCGCACAGCTACGGCATTGAGGTGTCCCGCGAAGGTTGCATTGCGTTTTGATCGATCATTTGCTCTTGATTATTGTTTTTTTTTTTAATTGGAGATAAGTGGATATTATATAGATGAAAAGAATGACACACTGTTTTCAGAAGTAGTTAAGAGTTAAAAAAGACCTACTCAGAATATTAGACAGAAAAAGAAGCCTACAAACTTCTGGATGTTGATATTACTATCTTTTTTTTTAAATTAATTTTATTTTCAAAACCTATACAAACTTTTTAAGTTAATTAGTACCGTTGAAGTATTTACAAGTAGTTTATTAAAGAAAATTAGAAATTAGTATATGTGTGTGTATACTTGTCGCTATAGAGTAATTTTTTAATCTTCTTAATTGGAAGTATCTCTGGAGCTATAAAGCCATCTTACACAATTAGTCATTTGTGTCTAGTCAAAGTATCATTTGTATTAATTACGGAAGTATTATGTAGGAGTATATTATCAAAGATACCTGTTATTGTTATTACTTCAGCATATAATTAAACCATATAATAAAAAAAATTGCGTCACGTATTATTTTAAATTAATTTTGTAAAAAGTTAAGTAAAGGTACAGTCTCTATACGACCAACAGCAGAGCACAGACCACAAATTTTTGAGAGGATTATTTTATGCAGATGATATGGTGGTGCTTAGTGCTTCAATATGTAGATTTAGAAAATAATTTGTGTTTGTGAGACATTTGCGGCTAGTCAAGAGTTAAAATACCATGTAAAAAAGTGTCCCCCATTAATGTTCAAGGCTTTCTTTTGAATATACGAGTATAATAAAGTCCGACCTCAAGAACAATACTGACATTGAAAGCAACTGAAAGACTCTGTCGGACAGTGCAAACATCAATTTAACTTGCAGGTTTCCACGATACTCAGGGAGGTGAAATCTTACTTTATTAGAGCATTTTATATCTCTAAGAACTCTTCAGATTCAATATAATAACGCTGCATCGCATCTGGGTTGTGTACAGAAGTACACGTAGGTTGCTTTCACGCAACTTGATATAAAACGTAGTGGCGGTGTAAGAATATCCACTACTTCATATCATCGCGTGTGTGTCGTAAGAGGCGACAGAGGGAAACAAATCAGAAGATTCCTAAAGGAACTCCATCCGCGGCTGGTCGTTGCTGCTGGTGATAAGAGGGCTGGTTCTTTCCTTGCTCAAAGGCTAAGTATAGCCATTCAGCGGGGAAACGCAGCCAGCGTTCTTGGCACGATACCGCGGGGACTAGGACTATATGATATTTAAGTTTCTAGTTTTAGTTTTTTTTTTAATTATTATTATAGTTTAAAAAAAAAAACAGAAGATGGGCAGTAGCGTCTTCCTAATAATAACTAAAATAAAAACTGCGGTTACCAACCCGCTTGCTCTCGTGGTAACTACGGCAAATATCTGAGGGATATAAGCCATGGTCAGACTTTATTAGGCTGTAATGGTAACGGTAACTTTATATAAAAGAAGTGCATCCCTGGTGCGCAGAAATCGGGTTTCAATAAACTTTTGAAATTTATAGGGGACATGTAGATTGCCCATTACTTCACTGAGTTAGAATTTATTTAAGGAGTAATTAGTCTGCCATTCTGTTCTAGTGCGTATTGGCAGACTTCATTTGTCCTCAAAATATTTTAATTCGTAGACATGCAGGCTTCCTCACGATGTTTTCCTTCACCATAGAGCACGTCATAAATCAGCATTAAAAGTTACAATAAACCATTTTATTATTGCCGACGGGGCTCGAACACAGGTTGCTCGCGTATTATGTTATTTACACTTTGCACTTTTCTAAGTAATACAGAAAGTAGTCACTAGACGGTGTAGACGTCGGTTAAAATCTTTGCGGTCGCCGTTTCGTCAAGGTGAGCGTCGTCAAGCGTTTGACTGCAGCGGTGCGGGCCGCGGGCGTGAATCCCGCACGGCACAAACACAGCAAGCATATTTGTTTATGAGCAATTTATGATGTTAGTAAACTTAGAATCTGGAGAAATTCGCGGATTATCCTTAGTAAAACCAAAGAAGATTTTGTAATAAATTTTGAAATAGATTTGCAATCTTTAACCGTGGTAGAGCTGTATTATGATTGTAACACGAAAGGATTGTCTCAGCCGGGTATGAATTACACTTTCGAGAAATGCCAGCTCAAAATAGTAGCATAGTGATGCTACTATTTTCAAAATAAGACTCTTTTTACGGGTAACGAGTTACTCCATTTTAGTCAACGCATATGCATTTTGATTTTAATGGGTTAGATGTAGGTATCTGGGGCATAGAGATTGACGTCTTACTATTGTGCAATCAGGGTGCTCATATGTCACCTTTATATTCTTAATATAATTACCACAAAGATTTGGAATAATGTCTTCTATATCGAATTTCGGTCACGGCCATCTGCACAAGGCATGGTTTTAGTCCCCATGTGTATGCACCAGCACAGGTGCACTCTCTATTCCCTCACTCTTATATTTCTTTAAGTGCTTTTCGAGGCACGGTGATGTAACATCGCCAATTGCTACTCGCCAACGCCACTGGTACCGAGAATTTTTTGTCAGAAAAATCGAAAAACTGATTTTGAGATTCGAACCCATGACGTCAAGATCTACATTCGCGTTTACAACCACTAGACCAAAGAGACAGTCAAAATATTCAGAGTAATGAACTACACACGACATACATTAATTAATATACATGATATAAATCTTAAAAGACCAAACAAATGTATCGTTTACATTACGATACCTATTCTACAATCAATCATCACTGTCTAACAATGCTAAGTTGACATGAACGTACTCTGAGGTTTCCAAGCGTTTGTACTTTGTAGGATTTTGTTTTATTTTAGTTTTAGTCAATTTTATTTTAGTGCTTGTTATTCGAATTTTATGATATAGATTAAAAAACCCTCCAAGTTAGCTTAAAATCTTGTGTTAGTTGTGTAGATAAAGTAGACGAAAAATTTTATATTTAAAAAGATCGATCCTACTATCTATAATTTTGTGACGCATATAATGTATACCTAGTACTTACTACTAAAAGTTTCTCGTACTGCTATAATAAAGTTTTTATATTAATAAAGTA
Source organism: Parnassius glacialis (assembly GCA_033319125.1). Classification (NCBI taxonomy): domain Eukaryota; kingdom Metazoa; phylum Arthropoda; class Insecta; order Lepidoptera; family Papilionidae; genus Parnassius; species Parnassius glacialis. The sequence goes on from JAVANC010000002.1 coordinate 22,217,884, forward strand.
ATATGTAGTAAAATAAATTAATTCGAATAGTTATAACTTATAAAATTATCTATCATTGTAATACATCTTCATAGGCCTTCAGTTGTTCAGGTTTGAGATTTCTTCGAATCTGGATTTAGGTTGGTGGGAATTTCGTGACTTGATTCCTTCCTTTTCCTTTCACCATCTGGCAACTAGACCCTTTGTAGTCGAAATATCACACAATTGGACCAAGAAATTTACTTCGATGTTCACAATGCGTACAGCGTTTGAATGAAATAATTTGCCGGCATTTGGCTTTCCATCCAATTACAATTTAGGTATTTTTAAGGCAACTGTACTTTAAACCATCTTTGGCTACATCGCCACTTAATATCCGGTGGTATAGTAATCAAACATCAGGATAAGTCAGTTTTAATGTTTAAAAAAGCATATGCAAATAGATGGTAACTCTACTTATAACAAATAAACTATTAAATATAAATAAATCTATTTAAGGATTCGTTTAAATGAACAAGGGCCTAGCTTTTATTGGTTTTAATTATGCCACTAATTCTGTCCACGGGTTGGGGCTCTGGTGACCCCAGGTAACACAGGATTTTTTACAAAAACCTACTTCAGGTACCAGTCTCTCACAAAGCTGAAACCTAATTATGGGAAATTGTTAATCTAAAAGTACTATTTGTGAAGAGAGAATAAATGGTTTATTATTAATTAATGTATTAATAGTATCTGGCTTAATAATGCCTACTTTAGTTTTATAAATAATAGTCTAATCCCAATAGGGGGAGTGGCTTAAAACATTATTTTCAATAATCTATTTTAGATAATTTTAATTACAATTAAAACCTAGATTTTATTTTTATTTCACCAATAATTTAACACGTAATAAAATATAGATTATTGGTGTATATTTGTATCTTGTAAAACAATTCTCTATGCATTACTACACGTATATGCTTCTCGCATATGAATCATTAGTATCAAGTTTATTTTTGGATATGACATGGATAAGAACTGACCGTTAGCTAACCCCCCTTCTCCCTACCTACACACACACTCACATGTAAACACGTAATCTATTTTTTTTGGATTTTTTGAACAGAAACTTGTCAAACATACGAAGGAACTAGCAGAGTATCACTAAGGTTTACCTTTTTCTAGAGCTAAGGTCGCCTTTATATAAAATTATTTATTATTTTTTATGTATGTATAAATTGTTGTTATTATTGCAAATAAGATTTTTCAAAGATTTACTAGTTAATACACTGGTTAATCTACTAGCAAAGCGATTATCACATTCATATTGTCTATACTATCAGAAAATGTTTAAATATTAACTAAAGTGTCTAAAACATGATTATACGGAACCTTAAGCACTATATTGTTTTAATTATGAGCAAGTGAACGGAGGCGTTTATATCATATAATCACCCGTGATTGACAAAGGTCAAATTCCGATGTTAGAAGTTTGAGTTTTTGAATTTAATACGTCAACTGTCAAATTTTGTAATTGGAATTATTTTTGAGGTCAATTAGCTGTGTATTTTTTTAATATTTATAGTAAAGTAAAGTAGAGTTGTATTTTATGTATATACGTCCCATTGCTGGGCACAAGCCTCCTCTTATTTCTATTAGGACTTTTTAGCAATAATTATTTATAGACTTAAGTAAGTATACACATACGTGATAGTGTAGTAGATGAGTGCTTATTTTTATGCAATTCGTGTAACATTTCGAATACGTCGTGATAAAAAGTCCTTGACATATCAAAATAACTGTACCATCAATATTATGAGACCAAAAAGATACTTGTGATGATTAATTAATCAAAGATGTAACTTTATTTATAAGCTCCAAAATGTTTGCTAAATCGGATGGTAAAGACTCATCATTCTGATCCACCTTATAGTGAAATTACTGTCGGCTAGAAGTTAGTGTGGCTTCTGAGACGTTGATTCAACTTTTTTTTTATAGGATAGCGTGATAAACGAGCACACAGTCCCGCTGATGGTAAGTGGTTGCTGTGACCCATAGACATCTACATCTATCCTGGTTTGCGAATCAAAATGCAAATGCGTTGTCACCCGTGAGGACTAAGATGGAATGCTTCTTTTCCAGAAAAAAGGGTCTCCAGTTCTCTACACTCACCATACAAAACACAGCAGTGTTACGCTGCTATTTAACGCTGGTATTCTGTGAGAGCGTGGTCCTTCCCCGACCGAGCCGATCCATTCGTACTTCAACTATACTACTAATATATAGCTTCAGTATGGCTCTACCACGTATAACTTGTAAGTTAAGTTTAATCACAGGTCATTTCCAAACTTTCAATTTTAATTGCTGATTCAGTTCATGGTTTGTGATATATAATGTTGGCAAATCTTATTCATTCCAATAAACAACATAGATATTAAAAGATAAGAGGGTGAGCTCTTTAACTACAATATTTTTTAAACTAGCGAATTGCCCCGGCTTTGCCTGGGAGGGATCTGTTAATGCGGCATTATTTAGATTCAAGATAATTACCAAAGTCCGTTTTAAGGATAAAATATAGTCCAGATAACTCCTGGTTTTGTTCTCTACCTGTTAGTTTCATTACAAACGATTCATAAATTCTGAAGATTAGCAGGGATCCAGACAGATAAAAAAATGATTATTCATATCTTAATTGCATGCAAATAACCTAGTTAGCTTAATATAAGGCAGATATTCCGATATTATAGACAGACTCTGCAATTTATTTATGTGTATAGATATATAGATGCTATATATTAATTAGTAGCATTAAATACTTTTTTGTGTGAAAGCGTGAATGTAATAGTTAATGAAGTGGTTGACAAGGTCGACTAACTGTCGCCCTCACGCTATTTGCGAAATTTGACACATACAGATCATAATATGAATACTTTTATTAGGACAAGCAATCCCAATATTTTTGCTATGTCACTCTTAATAAATAATAAACCAGATTTATACAAGAGATATAAACAAAGTAAGCGGTGTGTAAATTAACTTATTTTTTTAAACATAAATTACATTCTCATGCCAACTAAATATCTATAAAAAAACTGGGTGTAGGTCTACTTTACAAATGATATAGTATTAGTATAGTAGATAATAGATAAAAGACCGGTAAGATCTGTAACACTACTTCAGTACGTATTGAAAGACTTAACACATCCTCGGAATATATGCATTTCCTATTCTTCATCGGACTTAAAACGTACACATAGTGACGGACTTAAGAATTCATCAGAATATATTATATTCTGAGGACGTGTACATAACATACGAGTATTTCTGTTTTCAGTCATTATGTTGTCATTTTACCGTAAAACACGCGGAGAATAATATGCATCGCCCCTAAATGACGATTAGGTTTTGAAAGTTATAAAAATAAAGTTACAGCCTATATTAGTCCCACAGTTGGGCACATGTCTACTCTCCTTTCCGAGAGAGTTTTTAGGGCAAGGAAGTGTCTGCCGGTCTGCCCAATGCGTGTTTTCGGAGTGCACATGTTATCGATTTATTTTTAATTTTTAGATAATATACACTTAAAATTGTTATCAAAAATTTCATTTGTGCGTATGGGGATCGAATCCGGACTACACGCGTACCGTGAAATTAACGGCTAGCGCTAGTCCTTGACGATACAACGGATCTGTCTATGGTTACCCACTAAAGTACAGGTTTTCCGCCGGCAGATTTTACAATTTAACTAATAATAAAAACTCAAATTTAAATGCCATCAAATTTATTTACTAATCTTATAGTGAAATAGTGCGGATATCAAGTTTTAAAAACAACACCACTTAAATGACGTCCATTTAGCTCTAAGCATTCTTGGAATCTTAACCTCATGTAGTCGAAGACTCGCTTGCAGAGATCTGGTCTGATGTTGGTGATTACGCGACGGACATTTTCCTGTAAGGCTCGTATTGATGGCGAATTGCTACATACGTGAGATTTAAGGTATCCCCACACAGGAAAAAATCACATGTGATTAGGTCCGGCGATCAAGGGGCTAGTCGATGTCACCAAAGCAGCTTATTAGTTTTCCCGGGAAAATGCTCCTTATTTTCTCTCTTGAGACTTTAGCGGTATGAGCCGTGCCTCATCCTGTTGGAAATGTATTCTGTTATTGAAGCCAGCATAGTTACGTAGCTCCGGGATAAAATAGTTGTCTAGCATCTCGCAGTATCTTTTTGCAGTGACGATTTCAAGTTCGCCAAAAAAATAAGGGCCGATAATGCTGTAACTGGAAATGACACACCAAACTGTTGTCTTCGGGCTGTGCACAGGCTTTTGATGAACTTATTTGGGGCTATGTTCGTTTCTATATCGCATATTCTGCTTATTGATATATCCCCAAACGTGAAAATGTGCCTCGTCTCCAAAAAGTATGTTACCTGAACGCGCAGGAGTAGAAAATCGTTCTAAAACTATGCTAGCGTAATTTTCGTTCGTTAAAGTTGAACGATTTGCAGCTTATACGGATGGAAATTTAAGCGCGTCCGTAATATTTTATGAATAGACGTTTTTTTTCATGCCCACAGATTCTGCAGCCTTGTGAACAGATGTGGGTAGATTTCGCAAAATTTCTTCTCACACGCGACTCACGTGTTCAGGAATCGTTACAGACGTTGAAGGACCAGTATTTGAGCTGCGATTAAAAGAGAGATTGCGTTGATGTCTTTTTGCTGAATTTTTGCATATATATTTATGATAGATTTTGTAAAAAGTAAACGAGAAATATTGATTTCTATTTATAAAAATGCATTATAAATTTTATATTTCAATTTAAAGAATATTTTCTTTTACCTGTGCCTCAAATCTGCAAAACGATGTCCGCCATATTAGATAGCGTCGTGACGTCACTAGGTCAAAGAAATAGGTTATGTGCTGTGTACTAACTAGTTAATTTCGAAATTTTTCAAGTTATCATTACGATTGTTGACTTTCATTCCAAATTTTATTGAAAAGGCATCATGGAAGACGGATTCGTAAAAGCGAGTTTATTACTTCGCTTTTAGCACTAATGTTATAGATATTATAATATAAGCTTAGGTGAGAAAAACTCTTTGTTATATTTTTTTGTACAAACCCTCAGACGAAATAAAAAGTCACTTTTTTATTTGGTCTGAGTACAAACCATGTCCCATATAATAGAAGAAAACAGGAATTAAGTAAAACACTGCACTGCACTTGCAAGGGCTATCAAAATGGCCCACAAAGGGCGGGTCAGACGAGCGATGAACCTAATCTATTACAAAATTTGACTTGCAATAGGTACCTATCATGTCATGATGTTTTGTTTTGTTTAATCGATAGTTAAATATAAGTCATATTTACATCAGAGTGATCTTCACAGAAGTATAGTTTAGATTTAGTAGACAATGCCTTCGGGTCTCTTCTTGCCAGTTTTAACCAAGTATTTCTCATATTTAAATCAGTTGGCACTTTAATCCATAACTTCCCCGGCGTTCTTATGCTCGTCTTTTTGCAATCAGGTACAACACAACAATGATGTAGATGATACCTCATTATTAAACATTCAAAAGTATCTTATTCCTTTGCAAAATTGTCAAAATTCTAGGACAGTGACGTCACAACTTGAACAGTATGGCGGCTAGCGTTTTCACGTTAAAATTTAAAACGATAGATTAAAAGTAATTTTTATGTCACTATTCGGTTTTAAAAAATTTATATAAAAATTATAGTGGTTCATTATCACTCTGGGATTCATTTAAAACACTTTTTGAAAATGGGTGTAATACCCTATAGTTATCGACTCTACATAATAATTATTGTTATGTATAATACGTGTTTAATTCTCTTGTAATAATTGTTTAATAATTATTATTACAATAATTAGTCTTATAAGTATAACTTAACTGGCTACTTTTTACCTCTGTCTATAAAGGCTTCTTCCAAGAGCCCCTATCAATAATAGACAAGAAACATCATGATAATAAAACTTTAATAATAGTTTATCTATTGCTTCTAAAAGTTAGTGATTCTTCACTAACTTTTAGAAGGCATTTAAAGCATTAAGTAGGCATTTAAAGTGTAAGGTATTTAAAGCTGTCAGTCCATGCTTCAGTCAGTCTATATTCTGTGATGTAAGTTTTGTTATCCTTGGCTTTTACAGTTTCATCTGATGAGCTGTATAAAAGAGAAAGGTGATGATGACGATAATGATCATTTGATTCATTATCAATCGCCAGATTACCTGTAGGGTGTTTGTAAGTTATCTAACCGTAGTTCAAGATGAAGTGTGCTGATCTCGTCTCTGACTGCTTAACACGTATCGGTCGATGTAAAAGCGGTGAAAACCACCCAGGCACATAACCGCCGAAAGAGTACAATTATGAGTATTTGAGCAAATTAATGTAAAATTATTAATGCCATGAACCAAGTGCAAAATAGTTTGCATATTATTATATACATCTGATGATTCTTCCTGACAGTGCTTTTTACGTGATGAATAATGCTTGAGTTAACGAAAATGAAAAAACTACAGCGTGTATAGCAGTGTAATAAAATAATACATAAATATGACAGAGGCTAATACTTTATAGTACTAAGATTTCATAATAGTGTACAAAACTGTCACAAATGGTCATCAAATCGGATCTTTTCTTTTGTCGACAAAAATCAAGAAAGGTTGAATCAATAATGAGTAAATTATTTGCTTAATTTTTCAGCAAAATGTGACATTCTACTATAAATTCGCTAAATAACTAAAGAACCCTAGCAGATACTTGTTGAGAATTGCTTAATTGAATTGGTGAGAAAGTTCACGAAAAACGTTCCCAAAATGCCTTTATTACAATCGAAGTGTCCTTTTCAAAAATTGAAGAAAAAGTTAGAAATTTATGAATACCCTGATTATACAGATGCAGGATTATACAGAATGTAACTCTTATATATCCATGCAAAATCATAAAATTGTCAATATTTTAAAATTATGTATATTGAAACAAAGTACTCGAACTTAGGACACGAGACTGCGACAGCAGCCCCTGACTGATTTCAAAATACAGGCATATAACTTTTTCTAACTTTGTACTTGCACACTCTAAATTGAAATGGTCATTCCTATTACTAACGCGTTTAATAGCATTCGCGACTCCCGCGCTGGCGTACAACCAACGTGTGTACTTTTAATTTGTTAACTCAATTTATAATTCATGTTATTTATTTCTCATTGTAACATAAAATGTTGAAGCGTGTTGTCGTGTTAGTTTTTGGTAAGTTTTTTATTGATAACTTGAAGTTATTATAGTTTCATTAGTTCACACTAGCCAAGTTTTGACAACTTTAAAAGTTATTTTTTCTATCTTAAATTCCCAATTTTAATTCTACAAAATTGGTCTAGTATTGATTTAAAGCAATTTAGAAATGTTTAGAACTACTAGTTAAAATAAATATTTGTAGAATATAATTTAATATTTCACGTACAGTGCTTGCACGTCGCGTCTTCCAAGTTAATTAAATAAAACTAATATTATAATGCTTGATTTACACCTAAAGTGTATGTTTTATTAATAAATTAAAGTATTAGTATACGTACTTTGTTTTCGAACTATTTATTTATTTTAGTTTCAAATTAAAAATTTTAAATTTACTATATTTCTTTTTGCCATATTAATTACACATATTTCCCCCTATTCTATAAAAACTATAGAGAAATATTGTTTTAAATATATTTTGTATATTACACTGTATATGGCTGACCTAAGTATTATTTAGTAATATTTAATAATTAGCATTATAAATTAAATAAAAGAATTTATTATTATTCTATTTGTGACAGAGTACAGGTGCATTGTCACCTTTGCGCGCTAAGAAAGAATACCTTGCTTCGTTATTAGTAAAATTAGTTTTAAATTAGTTTTATAGAATAAGGGTGACGAACGAGCACAGTCCACCTGATCGTAAGTGGATGCTGCGGCCCATAGATAGCTAAATTTATCCTCGATTAAGAATCAAAATGCAGATACGTTGTCACCGTTGAGGACTAAGATGGAATGTCTCGTTTCTAGTAAAAATGATCTCTCCGGTTCTCTACAGTTACTATAAGAAACACAGAAGCTTTAAGCTGCTAATGTATGCCGGTATTCTGTAACGTATGTATGGGGTATTCTATAAAAAATCTGGACTACGAGCAATTATTTGATTCTGTTTTGGAAGGTATTTCATTCTCTTCAGTGATTTTAAGTTTATTGTCGGGAAACCGAAGTGCTGAAGTACAGAAACAGAGTACAAAAGTGATACTTTTGTAAAAAGAAATCTGGACGCAAATTTGCGTTTCTTTGCTACTTTACTTTACGCTACTTTGGAAGAATGCTCATAAGTTACTGGACTAGAAAAGGCACAGTACTTATCGTAATTTATAATGAATACATTACTCACCTTTGATTTGGAGATGATATACTTAGTTATAGATATACTTGGAAGTACGGAAAAGCTTTAAGACCTTAGTTAGCACCATGTCTTAAAGTGTCTCCCAAGGGTCTTAAGATCAATATTGACATGATGAAGCTTAGGTTTGATGGACATATAATGTAACATTTATTTTATACCAAGTTTCGCCGGGATTAAGAGATCAAGACACGACCCTCGGAGTTGTTACCAAGTAAGACTAGAAATGTTGTCGGACTAAGTACTTTCAACTAGACATGGGACGAGTACTCGGTTTGGATTCGGTACTCGGCGGATTCAGCCTTTTATTAGGGTTCGGCTGAGCATCGAGTATTAACGGCCGAGTACCGAGTACTCGGCCGAACATCAAGAACATGAGAAGCAGCAAAAATATTTAGAACGTACGTAAGAATCTATAATAGAAATTATTATTACTAAGATTTAAAATTTAAGAGAGGAAGATTGTGATGCAAAAACACTAGTTTTTCAGCCCTATTTGGGTCTAGTTTGTAAGGGAAATAACCGCACGCCGCCCGCTCGGCCCAGTCTAGGACAAGTACCCGGTGGCCGAGTACTCGCCGAATCACTACTCGTTCCATATCTACTTTCAACTTCAACCAGTTGGTCAATTGACAAGTTCAACTTGTCTGGGGAGCGTTTGGGAAACTATAATGATTCATCTTGCACAATATTCCCCAAAATCTGAAGCGTATATCAGTGTCAGTTTCGTTGTCAGTGATAACTTATAATACCGAGACGTGATCCCTCATTGTCGGTCGTATGCGGAAGCTCGTAGTCGCTCACCGAGTTATGGAGAGAACTTTTTTGGTATAATAAATTGTAAGATCGTGATTTATGACAGCTAGTGAACTTGTGACAATATAAAATAATAAAGTTTACTTAAATAAAATCAAAATATTATAAAAAGTGGGTTGCCAACCCGTTTGTCAAACGTGGTAACCATGGCAAATTTCCTTCTTATGAGGCATTCTATAGGAAGGCAAAAGGTTGGCAGTAAACTTTGAATGAACTAATAAAATGAATGAATTTATTTAAAAAAGAAGTTGAGCTGAAAAGGAAACATGATTGTAATTACTGTCAGTACTGCATATGCAGTTATTTCAGGAGGCAAAAATAAATCTGTAATTTTAAAAAAAAAATATTAGTAATACTATTAAACATTACTTATATTCCCTTAAAATACTTCTGGTAAGCTTAAAATGCTTGTGTTAGAAGTGGTTCAGGACAGTAGTCGAATGGCGGATTCGAACCCACAACCTTTCGAGTTCGCGGTCCACGCCCTGCCATTAGACTACTGACGCTTAAAGATTTACAATTTAAATAGAATTAAAGATAATGTAACGGTATAAATAAATGGAATGTTCTTTTTCTTGAATATGTTAAACCAAATATTTATGCTAAATGATTTATAAGCTTTAGTAAAATTTAAAATAAACTAAATTTTTTAAAGTAAACTAAATTATTTAATGAAATTGTTGTATGATTTTCAGTGCTAGTCGCAACATCAATCTCTCAACAGCCAGACTATTACCATGACCTGCATTTACCACATGATCCGCCGCTGTATCCAGTGTATCATACAGCCCCAGTCACTCGGTTCACTTGTGCTGGACGAACTATAGGATATTATGCCGATGTACAGTCCGGGTGCCAGGTAAACATTGTATATTTATAAATACAATCGACATTATAAGGTTTCTTAATTAAAATACATATTTCATCTCTTTAAATAATATCAAATTATGTTCTCGTCAAATCTATCGTGTATATATATATCGCATAATTTGAGCTGATGGAATGCAAATTTTCTCAACTGGCAATTTATTTAAGCAGTCAACATTTGGACATCAACCCTTTTCATGTTACTATCCCGTGTAGTAACGGTGTAAGATTACCCACTACCCCATATCGCCCCGTGGGTGTTGTAAGAGACGATTGAGCAGATGGGCAGCAGTATCTTCCTAAAACAACGCAAAATAATAAAAACATGCGGTTGCCAACCCACCTGCTAAGCGTGGCGACTGTGCCACAATTTCCCCTATGAAGCAATTTAGAGAGGAGGCTAATGTCCAGCAGTGGACTATTTTAGGCTGTGATGAATGGTGGATGATAGATGTTGAAAACATTTGTCGTAATCGTCACTTTTGACGGATGGATGGGCAATCGATATGCCAGTTCCGATCTTAAAAACTTGTTATAACAACTGAGCTGGATCATATGTCACCACTCCATTTTTCGTCACAAATGGCATCTTGACCGTTTACTGATTTATTACTTCGAAGAGAACCTATATCACCTATATCACCTATTTCAACTACATATCATCATTATATACCGTCGGCAATGTTTGTAAACCTTTGTAGGATATACATGTCCATATATCTGTACAGTTAATGCATTTAATTTTTACTTTAGAAGATTGAATGTCTCGTTGGTGGTTACAAGTATTTTCTTTCATAAGATCCACGGGACATTAAAGAGAGAAAAATAAAATAAACCAAATATATGGAATAAGTTATCGCTTATTGAGATCATCTCAATTATTTTAGATTTATTGACCACCATACGTCTAATTATTCATTAGAAATAGTTGTAAACTGAAAATTTAATATGAAAAATAAATGTAAGGCATTTAATTTACAGGCTTTCCACTTTTGTTGGCATCAGCGTGTAATTAGCACGAAGCTCTGTACAAACGGTACTCTTTTCAATGAACAATTTCAGGTACGTGTTTTTTTTCATCAAGTTATTGTTAGTAGAACTTCAATATTTTTCCTGCTTTCTAGCCGGCTTTTCACGTTTAAATACAAGCTTCCCTTACTGATAAATATAATATAAATATATGTTATACTCATTAGATGATACTCGCCGCCAGTTTTATAGAGTGTATATTTTATTCCTCTGTATTTAGTATTCTACAAAATAATCTGGGCATTTCCGGTATGGCAATTTTGTAGATGCCAGCAAAAAACTATAGACCTGTCTACTAGGAAACGACTGAACATTGTTTCTATTATGTGTTTCAATTTTATATAATTACTTATATTTATACGAGTAATACGCAGAATATTGCCTAAAGTATTTTTCAAAAATTTTCCTCATATCACATCATCAATAACTATTTAATTAATTATTCATTTAAAGTTTGTTTTAAAATGATTGAAATTGAAACATTTCATGGATTACAAACATTTTACTTCGACTCGGACGATTTTATAGTCAACCAAATATGCCTTAATGTTTGCCGACGGACAATCTTATTATAATATATAATATATAAAAATTAATGTTTGTTTGTTCGTATTTTATGCGCTGTCATACTGTTCATCAGATTTCACTACAACTTTGTCAACTTATTGCTTACAATTGCGCAAAGGTTATAGGCATATAGGCATAGTACAATTAACTTACAGTTGGTGGCGCGACAATTTATTTGAAAGTTATAAATCATTCAATTTCAATGAATGTATTAGCATTCGTAATTGAAGAATATAACTTCCATATTTAAAATTATATTTCAACAATTATTTCTTCTGCGACAGCAACGCGCTAGGTACTAGCTAGTAAAATATAAAAATACATATACATATATTATAATATAAATCATTGATTAAAACGGACTGCTGCTGTTACTACATTTTATTATTCATTTTGTTGTTATTTTTCATTTACTTAATTAAACATTATTTACTAATTTTTCTCTTATGTTTTCAGGTGTGTGATCATTTTTACAATGTACGTTGTGGATCTCCATATGAAGATTTATAATGAATATTTTAATATACTTAAAGCAAGTTAGATACAAAGTTAAAATTAGTGGTATTATTTGAACACGGTTTATTTATATACATACAAAGTGTGTTAAAATAAAACAACATTATTATTTAGTAATTTAATAAAAAACATTATCACAACACAGAGTATTCATATTTATTAAAATTGTTATATTTGTGTATTTGTCTGATATGTATTACAACCATGAACACTTTGTAATTATGGACTGATTTTTCAAATGTCAGATAAAAGTTATCCTTCAAATTATGAGATGACTGAATGTAAAAGCGAAATAGAATATATATATATATATATATATATATATATATATACATATATACATAGAACTGTAATTTTTATTATGCTTATGCTATATTCTATAAATAAATTTTATCTGAGGATTGAAAAATCGGGACTTAAAGTATTTCATTTCACAGATAAACATAGCTAGCTTTGCAATAGAAAAAAAAACGTGTATGCGTACTTTTATGTACGCATGTAAGAAGTTATACTTCTTTAGCGCAACAAACCAAAAATAACAAAAATAAAACACGTTTTATAGATTCATATACATTGGAATATTATACCTTGAATATTAGTTCTCACGAAAACTTGACAGCTGACAGCCAATTACCAACTGAAGTTGTCGCTTTTAGGTTTCGGTATGCGCGCGCATCGTAACAATTTCCTGGTTTCGTTTTTAGGTGTCGGTGTGCGCGTGCATCGTAAAACTCACTTTCATTATTTTACTCAAACGCGCCAAATGAAGTATAACTTCAAAAGAAGTGTGTGTGTGTGTGTGTGTGTGTGTCAGCTCCGACACACGACAGAAGCTTACTCCTTACGCACGATTATAGAAATTTAATATCAAAATTCCGCAAGTTCACAGTTGCCTGACAGTTATTTTTTTTATATAAAGTAGCACAGCCGAAAGTACTCTGTGCTGGGGGCTGCGCAAGATAAGTTGCGAACGACATTACGTAGTCATGGAAACATGAATACATAATGTAACGCATGACGTAACGATTGATTTTACTCCCCATACATTTTCATACCCTGGCTTATATATGAAAATCGATTCTTTAGGAGTAAACTCCAATAAACTCCAAAAATATTTTAAAAATGTAAGAATAGTATCTACGTTATACTACAGCGAGATTTAAAAATTTAGTCTACATGCTGTACATTTCAGTACATACGAGAAGAATAGAGTAACTAATAAAAGCCGCAAAACTATCACTATTTCGTTATTTGTTCATATTGAAAATTAATCAAAAATTGGCATTCCTTAAGGTAATTATACATAAGCTTACACGCTGGCGTAAACGTTCATTTTCAGCGTTTAATTTTTATTTTTAATAATCCATTGACAACTTCCTCCTTTCCCATTTTAATTCTAAGTATAGGGATCACATTCACTTTCTCAAATCAAAGTTATAATTATAAAGTTACAGAGGTTACCAATTTAAAAATAAGTAAGTTTTACAATATAAGAAATAATAATGAAAATAATCACAAGTTCGAACAAACATATTAGAAGAAGAAAAAGCCTTTATCTCACAAGTAAGTTCTTAAAATAAAAATATCAACTTACGTTTATTTTGTCCTACACTAGGCTAAGGACAGATTTTTCAAATATAAGAAAAAAAAATAATTCAAAGCATAAAATACAACATAAACATATTAAATATTACAATTCTTTCATCATCATAATGTATTCATTTGTTTCGCTTTTATACTCAGTCCGATTATAATTTATTTGATGGTTAACTTTGATATGACGATTGTAAAATCAACCGTTAGATTAAGAAACAAAACTTTCATACATTGAGGAGTCTATTTTCTTATTACGTTGTAAGAATAAGTATGAAAATTCGCAGTAAATATTGTGATATTCTTTGCCAGCCTGTAAGCAGTCTACTGCTGGAAATACGCTTATCATTTAGGGGGGAGAATTTGTCATCAAAACACTGGGCAAGATGGTTATTGCATTACCAATTACTGCTCCCCGTCACCCGTCACCAGTAACAGGTGGCAGAAGAAAATGAAACGGGAGACGGGCAGTAGCATTTTCCTGATAAAAACTGCCGTGTAGTGGCGGTATATGAATATATACTACCCCATATCATCTTGTGGGTGTCGTAAGAGGCGACGGAGGTAAAAAAATTAGGAGATGGGTGTAAGCGTCTTCCTAATAAAGGCTAAAATAAAAAACCGTGGTAACTACGGTTAATATTTCCCCTATGAGGCAATCTATGGGGAGGCCTATGTTGGCCTATGCGTAGGCTGTAATGTTAACGGTGATAAAAACTGTGGATGCCAATTCGCCTGCCAAGCGTGGCAAATATGGCAATTATCAGAATGTTAAGCAGTGGACTTTTGGTAGGTAGGCTGTAATAAAGAATGAAAAGTATAAGTATGAGATAATTGTTATGTCTGCAGGCCATGAGACTGGCATTCTTCATGTCGATTTTGCGGCACCCATGGTCGAGATGGGTTCTCTTAAATTGCCAATGCAGTCTATTAAATCTTAATTTTTTAAATCAGTCAGAGCTATTTTAAATGTATCAGAAAATCGTCACATTTGGAGGAGTTTATTTTAAATGCTGTCCTTATTATTGGTTTATGATAATGATAACGATTTATCGGTTTCTTTTGGAACTCTACGGGGCTTTTATACATATTGGTTTGAATAAATCAACTATTATTTTTTAATTTATTTTCTGATAAATTTAATTTGATCATATAATACCTACATAAATATGTTCAATATCAGTTTCCTCCTCTTCCATTGGAGAGCTCAGAGGCTTAAAACGTAAAAGGCTAGAAGCAAACCAGTACTACCACTTAAGAATACATAGGAAATTGGACAATATTTCCCAGAAAACAACTAAAATAAGTTGAGTTGTAATTTATCAGTCTTGATATTAATGTTTATTTTTCTTCTAAAATACTTAATAGGATCATTGTGAGGCCTACGACGTTTTGTGAAAAAGAATAACAATTCGGATGACGTAATCATAAAACTTGCCGCTTGTTGCTTATCGCTCCCATAAAACTGTTTTTTTAACACTATTATTCAATAAACAAACAATGAATAATATATGTACAAGGACAACATATGTAATAACTAGAAATAAGTTTTATTTGCTTCGGTTTTGGATATTTCTTATATGGTACTTGTCCAATATTCCTTGCCAACAACACAGTTCTCAAAAATAAACAAAACACACATTGTTTACAACCTAAATAATACAACCATGACGGAACACATCACAGTCAATGCACTTATACTAAGTACATGAGCCGAATCAGGCTCGTCGTCCGGTATCTCATTTTTATTCATGACTCTGGCCATCTCATCTAGAATCCTCTTCTCCTCTAAAGCAAGAGTTGTTGCTTCATTGATCGTATGCATCAGCGCGTAATTGGTATATTTAGGTTCAGGCAAGCGAAGGTACAGTTTGTTGTTGGATACTACATAATATGAATTTCTTGTGTTTAAATTATCAATACTTGCAGCTGTGAAAATTATAAATTTATAATGCATTTACAATTTAAAAAAAAGTACTTAGTTTTTAGATTTTGTTAGGATTTTTCTATTTCTGTCTACGTGTTATAGTCTCAGACGAACAATGAATGAAAGACGGAGCGCAGCTTACATTTGACTTACAATAACATTGCAAACAAAAACATGGTTTTTGTTCTATGTTTGTGTGTCCAGCAGTTAATTTTGCGGCTATTATAGAAAGAAATAGGAAAGATATGTGCGTGAGTGTGTGTCAAGAAGTTGAACATGGTTATTATGGTTATAACATTACTTAAAATGTGCGTAGGACTCCGTCTATCTTACTTTGTTGGTCTGAGAATATAGTATGATTATTATTGAGTAATTATTAAAGGATTCCCGATATATTATAACATCAAAAAATATCAGTCATTTAAATGTTTGGATTTTATAGAATAAGGGTAACAAACGAGCACTCAGTCCACTTGATGGTAAGTGGATGCTATGGCATATAGACATCTACATTTCTCCTCGATTAAGAATCAAAATTCAGATGCGTTTTCACCCCTGAGAACTAAGTTGGAACGCTTCATTTGCAGTAAAAAGGGTCTCCGGTTGTTTCTCCGGGTGGTTGCTGTGGCCCATAGACATCTACATCTATCTCCGATTACGAATCAAAACGCAGATGTGTTGTCACCCGTGATACGAAACATAGGAGCATTAAGCTGCTAATTTACGCTCGTATTCTGTGAGACCATGGCCCTTACGCGGTCAAGCCGACCCATTCATGCTACAACCATAATACACAATAATAAAAGCTGCAGCGTGGCTCTACCACGTATAACTTCATTAGTCCGTAAAAACTCACTGCTGGACGTCTCGTTTTAGGAAGGATTGCCTTTATCGACGTATTCACAATACCAGACATCTCACAACCTTGATCTTGCTGCCCGGCGTTGGTCTGGATATGTTACGTCTGATTTAAATGCTATGGTGGTGATGGTCCCATATATGAAAAGTTATCAGATTTTTTGGCATTTCCCATATTTGCATCTTACGACAGTCGAGATGCGAAAGGAGTAATGGATTTTTTAATGTTGCTAACAACTTACATTTAAATACTATTATACTAAAGTATTTTAAATTATTAATTAAATGTCAGGACAACTTATTTAACTTATGTCTAATCAATGAAATCGAAAGGTAAAAAAATAAATTTTAATAAAATGTGAAAGTCTACTTCAAAGACCTAAAAAGTATAAAATAATTTCACATTCTGAAGTCGGTGTTAAGATATAGACGAATTAAAGCCCGGCATTCAAAATGTGAACGTATTTTATTCTTTTTAGGTCTTTGAAGTAGGCGTTCACATTTTATTAAAAGCTATTTTAATCTTTTGAGTGGACAAAGGAATATAACAATCCCAATCTCCTACTACGCGCGTACGGCTACGCGTGTAGTGTTTCATTAGTGCTGCACTGTAGCCGTTAATAGGTTTTCATTGATATAGCTACGCTCAACCGATGTCAACGCTCACCGTCGATCAAGCACTAAATCCAGCCTAAATGAAGATTCAAAATGAAAAATGACTAGAGAAACCTAAATATGATTTTCAAAGACTTAATAAACTGAGCGACAGGATAAGAAATAGTGAGATAAGGAAACGTTGTAGTCTGAAAGAAGATGCAGTGACAAAAATTGAGAAAGGTATGCTGAGATGGTTTGGCCATGTCGAGAGAATGAATGAAGAACGATTGACGAAAAATGTGTATAAGGCGAGTGTGAATGAAAGTGTTGGAAAGGGTAGACCTAGGCGGACGTTTCAAGACCAAATCAGGGACGTCTTAAAAAAAGCCAGGTCAAGAGTACCCTAAACCAAAGAGCATGAAGGGAATAATGAAAGTGGACGAAGCGAAACAAGTATGTAAGGATCGTAGCAAGTGGAAAGAAGTGGTCTCTGACTATCCCTACGGGAAAGAGGCGTAATTATATGTATGTAATCAATGATACCCCACCTGATATATAGTTCGTTGACATTCATTTTTTTTATTACAATATGGAGTCTGGTTTTTGCCATATTGAATTTAGATTACTATCATGTCTTTAGTGACACGAATAAATAAAATGTTTGACATATAATTATTTAAAATAATAAATATAGAGAGTCTTACCATCCGGTAGATTGAGATATTTTAATGTTTTGGTCAGTACAGGGTCGTCGACGATTTTGTTGTATTGCTGTATGAAATCGTAATATGTGTCCGTTTCTTTATCACAATAACCTTTAAAGTCATCTGTGTCGATACTCCAAACCATGAGACCGCCGAGATTATATTCCATGGCCGTTCTGTAATAATGAAAATAAAAATAATAGTAGTTATTAATATATTTACAATCCACGCGCAGTGGGTTTGTCAATAGGCTCATCACGCGTCGATCGAACCGTTGCTAGAAGTACTGCGGGGTCAGTAAAGTTAACTATGTACAATTTTTATCATCATTACAGCCCTTCACAAATCCACTGCTGAACATAGGCCTCCCCCAAGGAATGCCACAAAGCACGGTCCTGAGCCACCTGCATCCATCGACTTCCTGCATATCTTACCAGGTCGTTACTCCATCTAGTGGGGGGACACCCTACACTTTGTCCGCCTGTACGAGGCCGCCACTCGAGAACCTTATTTCCCCATCGGTTGTCGGTTCTTCGATGTATATGGCCGGCCCATTGCCACTTCAGCTTACTAATCCTTTGGGCTATGTCGGTCACTCTGGTTCTACTGCGGATATCCTCATTTCTAAGTTTATCTCGCAAAGAAACTCCGAGCATAGCCCTCTCTAGCTCTCTGGGCGACCTTGAGCTTCCTCATCCGTCCAGCAGTGAAGGACCACGTCTCAGTTCCATAGGTCATCACTGGCAACCCGCACTGGTTGTACAGTCTCGTTTTCAAGATTTGAGGTATACCTGACGAGAAGATGTGCCGTAATTTCCCGAACGCTGCCAAACCGAGTTGGATCCGTCGATTGACCTCTCGGTTGAAGTTGGACTTACCTAGTCGGACTATTTGTCCCAGGTAAACATACTCGTCAACAACTTCGAGTTTAGTGCTCCCAACAACTACCGGCATAGGTGTAACATGGAAATTAAACATGATCTTTGTTTTGTTCATGTTCATCTTAAGACCTATCCGTTGGGAAACACTATTGAGGTCATTGAGCATAGTGCTTAGGTCCTCCAGCGATTCTGCCATAAGGACTTTATCGTCGGCAAATCGAAGGTGAGTGATGTACTCGCGATTGATGTTAATACCGCATTATTTCCAGTCCAGAAGCTTGAAAACGACTTCCAAGGCAGCGGTGAAGAGTTTCAGGGATATAATATCACTCTGTCTTACACCTCACTGCAATTGGATAGATTTCGTACTCTGGTTCTGTACTCGGATAGCCATCGTAGAACTACTGTACAAACACTTCAGCACTTCGATATACCGACAGTCAACTTGGCACCGCTGAAGGGACTGCAGCACCGCCCAAATTTCGACGGAATCAAAGGCTTTCTCATAGTCCACATACGCCAGACATAGTGGCAAATTGTACTCTTCGGACTTCTGTACAATTTGCCGAAGGGTGTGTATGTGGTCTATTGTACTAAAGCCTTTTCGGAAACCGGCTTGTTCGGAAGGCTGAAAGTCGTCAAGTCTGCGCTCGAGATGATTCGTAATGACTCTCGAAAACAGCACGTAGACGTGGCTCAGAAGGGAAATAAGTCTGTAGTTCTTCAAGAGAGCGTTGTCACCTTTCTTGAAGAACAAGACCACCGCACTTCTGCTCCACGCCTCCGGTGTAATGCCACCATGGAGGACGGAATTAAAGAGCTTCTGAAGGACTTCAAGTTCCGGTTTTCCACCCGCTTTCAGAAACTCCGCTGTGATTCCATCCTCGCCTGGGGCCTTGCCGTTTTTAAGATGCTGGAGAGCCATTCTAATCTCGCTCAGACTGACGTCGAGGATGTCATCGGAATAGTGTCGAATAAGACTCGCTCTTGGATTGTTACTCACACTTGCGTGTGGCTCCAACGATGATGTGTACAGCTGCCCATAGAACCTCTCAATCTCACTCAAAATCTCAAGTGTCCCGGAAACGACGCTGCCACACTCGGTCTTCAGCGTCGACAGTTGGCTCTTCCTGGCAGACAGATCTCTAGCAAAGACTTTGGAGCCCTGGTTCCGCTCAATCGCTTCTTCAATATGAGCAGTATTAAAGTTGCGTAAATCCCGCCGCATGTTTTCGGAGATTTGTCTATTCAGTTGCCTGTATGCTGTCAAATCTACTGAAGACTGCAGCTTCATATCCCATCTAATAGTTATGAGATTAAGAGTGTAATCGGAGAGTTTTTGTGTTCTTTTGCGGCGGGTCTTGCAAAACTTAGCTTCGACCGCATGTGCAGTTTCCACGAGCTTGTCATTCATATCGTCCACTGCATTGCAATCTTCTAGGCACTGAAAACGGTTTCGTAGCTCGAGCTGAAAGGTTTCGGGACTTTGGATTAGAACACGAGGGGGACGCAGCGTTGACTTCATTAGACAAGACCTCTCCAACTTAACGTTTAGATTCAGTGTGCCTCTCACCATTCGGTGATCGCTGCCGGTTTTCACCCTCGCGATCACTGAGACATCACTTAACAGTTGTTGTCTGGTCGTCATAATGAAGTCAATCTTATTTTTTGTCGAACCGTCGGGGCTCGACCACGTCCACTTCCTGTGGGGCCGCTTCTGGAATAAAGAGTTCATCATAAAGAGCCCCTCTTTCCACATGAAGTCGCACAATTGTTAACGGTAATAAAAATACAAATATGAATGAGCGAGACGTATCTCAACGTAAAATCACGTGTCTTAATTATTTTTAATTTAATTGAATTTTTATACTTTTCTATTAGCGTTTACAATCATAGAAATTCAACTTGGCTAATTTCGTTGAACAGAGAAACCTAATCGGTGGTTGAAGGATGTGTAATTATCAGCAAGCAGAGAGAACCAAATCAGGAGTTGGGCAGCAGCATCTTCCTAATAACGACTTAAAATAAAAAAAACACTGCGGTTGCCAACCAGCTTGCCAAGCATGGTAACTATGGTAAATATCCCCCCTATGAGGCAATCTATGGAGGAGGCATATGTTCAACAGTGGAATTTAATAGGCTGTAACGGTAACGATAAGGAATGAAATATTTCGAGGACGTAGGAAGTTCGCCAACACGCACTGGACTCAGATACTGTAGATCATGGTAAGTAGATACCATAGCCCATAGATATCTACACCTATTGTGTATCAAGAAGTTGCCAGTGAAAGGAGTCACAAGTTCCCGTTACTCATAAGAAACCCAATAGGATTATACTGTTATTTTACCCCAGTATTCAGTGAGAGCTGAACCTTCCTCGGTCGAGTGGATCTGTTTAAGATACAGTGTAGTTTCCAACATTTATAAATAGTACACTTTAATAATAATGATGCTGATGGGTACTCACCTGACTTTTATAGCTATAGACCTGGTATTGTCGTAGACGAT
Source organism: Parnassius glacialis (assembly GCA_033319125.1). Taxonomy (NCBI): domain Eukaryota; kingdom Metazoa; phylum Arthropoda; class Insecta; order Lepidoptera; family Papilionidae; genus Parnassius; species Parnassius glacialis. Next base: position 22,239,156 of record JAVANC010000002.1, read on the forward strand.
AACCCGTTTGTCGTCACGTAAATAAGGCGTTGCTGATTGGTCGTGCCAGTGGTGAGTCCACTTGGATGACTTGTTTGTTACTTCCATGCAGATCTGGTGAATTTATATATTTGATTGTTTGTTTATAACTTTTGTATTCTTGGTTGCTAACATTTTTATGAAAAAAACACTTAAGATAGAGTTAGATTTATCATATGATATAGTGTTTGTACGCACCTCATTGTACCCCATGAAACCAGCTTCTCTAGTAAAGGGTCCCTTAAAGCCTGTTTGTTCTGTCGGAGTCCGTCCGAATTCAATATCTTGGGTGTCCTCCTTAAGAATGAAGTTGCGACCATACATGGGCAAGCCAAGGACCATTTTGTAAGGACTAATTCCTTTAGCTAATAAATATTTGATTGTAAATTCCTGTATACAAAAATAAACAAATGAAAATTGGTAAAACCTTAAATAATCCGGATTATTATTTTTTTAAGCGTTAAATATTTATACTTTTTGTACGTATTTTATAAATAGAATAGAATTGTTGATGATTGATAAATTCTTTTTTTTTTTAATACAGATTATTACATAGTACTTATTGAAAGCCATTTTTAATTTACCACTGGTTCGAAAAATACCTCTGTCCTGGGAAGAACCAGCAAGAAACACAGTGGGTTTATTTTATTAAACATATATCACAACAATAATTTTGTAAAATTGCAGATGATTAGATGCATTTTAATAAAACCAGCACGGTGGCGATCTTCTCATTGCCAGGGGTTATTTTCATTCATGTATTCCTTAATATTTTAATAACCCTCTTCGTACAGTTCTTCTTCAATCAAACTTTTAAACTTGTTTATTGACAATTTTTTCAAATTTCTGGGATTTTGTTGTAAAGTAAATTAGAGAAGAAAGTTGAATGCTTTTATTATTGAAGCATATACTCGTACATTGAAATTACCCATAAATGAATCACTAATTCTGTGGAGACTAGTAACTGGTATTACACGCTTATGTTTGTTCCTAATGTTTAAAATATAAACATCTTTAGTCTTATCAACGACGACGGGAAGCAGTACTAGAGGTGCGAGAACTCTGCTACTGTGATTGTCAATATCTCCGCCAATCGTAGCTGTTAAGGCGAGGTGTATAGACGACTTTTATGAATTTGAGGGGGTGAAGCAGACGAGTAAGGGACGAGTAGTCCCGTCCACTGCGGGGTGCACCGCGTGAATCTCGCCGACGGTCGACGTAAAATGTACAATTGGTACAGCGCGCCGCCGTCCGCCTTCGCACCGCGTTTCCGCGATGTCAGGTGGTTCGAATCCCATCAGATATATATATTTTATTCGTATTTTTAAAATGTTTCTACGTTTATTTTCGTATCTAAAATATGTATATATTTTTGTTTAGTTATTCTAAAAATATTATGTACCTACATATTTTCGTGTTGTTATTTTTAAAATATGTACATATTCTATTTTCTTAATTTTAAAATAATCAATAATTGTTATTTTCTAGAAAAGGTTATCGAGAACTTTTGTAACAGATTCATTAAATGAATAATAAATTAATGCTTAAATAAAATGGCTTCGGACCAAAATGGTCAATCATAGAAATGGCCTATTCTCGAAACGGCAAATTGTCAAAATTGTGAATTTATAACAACAATAATTTTTATTCCTATAGACATTTCTCTTCAGAATCAAGAGTAAAGTAAACTATTATGAGCAAATTTTACAATAGCGCTAGCCCTAAAATCGAAAAAAAAACAGCCGTTTCATAATTTTTTTCCTGAGTGAATAACCTTTTTGCATATTTTTTTTTTGGATTTGTGGGTTGTTTGAAGAATACATAAAAATTAAACATGCTAATTATTTTAATTTTATTTTATTATTTTGATGGATTATTATTTATTATACGCATACGGAGGGAAATCTAATTATATAAATTGTGGAAAGAAAAATAATTCAGTCAGCATTTTTCTGCGCACCAAGGCATATTTTGTGTTTTTGGTTACAGCTCACAACTTATTGCAAATATTGCGCAACACATGGTTTCGGCATTCAACTTTTTGAACGGTATGATTCAATGACAATGCCTTATAATTATTTCCGTAGGATCGCGATGAACAACAGCCGTCAGCATTTATGTCTATTAGAGGTATGCCATCTTTGCTCAATGTTCCTTCAGGTATCACTGCATCACGCTTACGCATAGCTGCTGCCGCCGTCACCAAAGTACACATTCAGGTCTCTGCATCAAGTTCGGAGGTAAGGTCTTATCATAACTAATAAAACGAGTCCAAGCTCGGCATACTTAGTTCTATTCGTCCTGGAGATCCAGTAGCAGTCACCGAAGTACACCATCAGGTCTCTCCATCAAGTCCGGAGGTAAGGTCTCATCATAACTAAAAAAACGAGCACAAACTCGGCACACTTAGTTCTACTCGTTCAGGAGTCCCAGTAGCAGTCACTGAAGTACACCATCTGGTCTCTCCATTAAATCCGGAGGTAAGGTCTCATCATAACTAGCAAATCGAGCCCAAACCCGGCACATCTAGTTCTACTCGTCGACGAGTTACAGAGTAGCAGGCACTGAAGTACACCATCAGGTCTCTCTATCAAGTCCGGAGGTAAGGTCTCATCATAACTAACAAATCAAGCCCAAACTCGGCACACCTATTTCTACTCGTCAAGGAGTTCCAGTAGCAAGTCACTGAAGTACATCATCAGGTCTCTTTATCAAGTCCGGAGGTAAGATCTCATCATAACTAGCAAATCGAGCCCAAACCCGTCACATCTAGTTCTACTCGTCGAGGAGTTACAGAGTAGCAGGCACTGAAGTACACCATCAGGTCTCTCTATCAAGTCCGGAGGTAAGGTCTCATCATAACTAACAAATCAAGCCCAAACTCGGCACACCTATTTCTACTCGTCAAGGAGTTCCAGTAGCAAGTCACTGAAGTACACCATCAGGTCTCTCCATCAATTCCGGATGTAACGTCTTAGCATAACTAACAAATCGAGCCCAAACTCGGCACATCTAGTTCTACTCGTCGAGGAGTTCCAGTAGCAGTCACCGATGTACACCTTCAGGTTACTTCATCAAGTCCGGAGGTAAGGTCTCATCATAACTAACAAAACGAGCCTAAACTCGACACACCTTATTCTACTCGTCCAGGAGTTCAGAGTTTCAGCAGCAGTCACCGAAGTACGCTTTCAGGTCACACAGGTAGATATTCGAATTTCGTATAGTTCATTTCAAATAGCATGGCAGGATTGTACTTGAAGCGGTCATTAGGCGATAACAAAAGAAGTGGTATTTACAACCGATACCTGGGAAGACCTTATCCTAACGTGGTATTTTTGTGGCAGCAAACAATTTTTGATGCTTTTGTTAAATACACATGACATTGTTGTCAAAAATTCAGTCGTCTTGTAACTTCGTTATTACACAGACGTACAAATAAACATGTTTCGACCATGGGAAATATCAAATAGTGCATCTACAAGTGATGAAAATAGTGTTCAGCGTAGAAAAAGACATTTAAGTTCAAACGCTCAAGACATCCTTTTGAGTGTTTACATTAAGCTTTTGAAACGCATGGGTGATAAGGGAGTGATTAAAGAGACATCGGAATTAACAAACGTGCCCATAAGAACTGTTTGTAGAATAGTGTCAGCAGGATCTAATCATCTTCCTTGTAAACGGACCAAGATAAGTTTTAAAAGAATTGATAATTTTACAGAGGAACATGTGAGGAGGACTATTTACAATTTTTACCTCAACAATGAGATTCCAACGTTACGTGAGATTTATCAATCATTGATGAGTAGTGAAGCTGGTTTTGAATATTCAGAAACTACACTCTGGAGACTATTTAAAAAAACTTGGATTCAAGTATGGAAAATTAGATGAAAGAAGAACTGTAATGGAAAGTCCCCGACTTTTATTACTAAGGGAAAAATTTATTAATGAAATACGTTTACGAAGGTCGGCAGGAAAAAATATAATATATTTAGACGAAACATGGTTTGACACTCACGATACTCTAAAAAAAGGGTACACAGACAATTCACCAAGTTGTACAACTAAAGCTCCATGTTCTAGGGGTAAACGTTTAATAATATTGCATGCAGGCGGTGAACAGGGCTGGATACCAGGGGCTTTACTGATCTCTAGCAAACATTTGAAAAGCTCTAGTGCAGACTACCATGAAGATATGGATTCTGGATTATTCGAGAAATGGTTCACTGATCAGCTTTTGCCTAATATTCCCAGTAGCAGTGTGATTGTTATGGATAACGCATCATACCACAGCCGACAAATAAAAAAAAATCCCAGCACAAACACTAGGAAAAGTGACATAATAAGTTTTTTAAGAAGTCATAACATTTCTGTGCCAGAGAAATCAACAATTAAAAGTTTTTTGGAAGTAGTCAAAAACAATTATTTTGAAAAAAAAATATGTGGTCGAAGAATTAGCACAAGAGGCTGGTCATGAGATAATGAAAATCCCACCTTATTATTGTATATTGAACCCAATTGAGTTAATGTGGAGTCAAATAAAAAAAACTGTCCGTAAGTCAAACGTTACGCCTACAATAGGGGAAAATGTAATCCAAAGTGTACGAAACGTAATAAATTCTACAAATCCCATTTTTTGGAAGAATGTTTGTGACCATGTCATAAGAGTGGAAAACGAATTTTCGAGGGATCGGATACAACCATTTATAATAAATACGTGTGAGGACACAGATACCGATGAATGTTCTTCAGAGTGATTGATTAAACAAAATATTAACAAGTTGTTATAAGTATTTAAAATAGTTAAGTTAAAAGTAATAAAGGTTTTTTATCTACAATTTAATTTATTTTAATGTTCAAGTACCAAAATTCGTCATTCCAGCTATACTGGTTCAGTATTATCAACAGATGCTTAACTTCAAGTGTTAAAGCAATAAAATAATCACACAACAATAGATTAACATTACAGCTGTAATTGCTAAGTCTCAAGTGGAATCCTGCCATCCTATTTGAAATGAACTATATCTAAGTATATTTTTGTAGTTGTAAAAAAAAATCAATCTTTCAAAGTATCAAAATGTTTTACTTGATTACGATTCCCGCAGCTAACCGTGCGTACACTTGTGTGTGTGACCCGTGTCAATGTAATAGTTCGATTCTATACCTATTAATTTTGCAAATGCGTCCTTAAGAACAAAAAAATACGTAAATGATTTTTGAACGGCGAGCGAAACAAATTGGTACAGGTCCGTCTAGCAGCGTGCCTCAACGATCACTGTCGCTCCGCGTAGAAATGAAAGAGAAGCGAAAAGACGCCACGATGGCGCGATGCGAAACATGGATTCGTTCAAGTTATTTTTCATTAAATATATTAATACTTACAAATATTTCATTTCAATCGATATATAAAAACAACAGTTCCCCTTATTATTATATATTACATCACTATTATTAATTTTATTAAGATTTGCTTATAAATAATACAGTTAAAATTGCTGGAAATTCAATTTCAATGGCTATTTTATGATTTTTTTCTATCGAGAAAATTTACCGAAAACGTGTTTTGAAAACAATGGTCCACCCATAAATGTGATCAAGATTAACATATATTTTTTTTCCGCTCTAAAATGTATATATTTTGTTAAAAAACTGTTTTGTGAAGCCTAGTTTGACTAGGTACCGCGCCTTAAGGCAAATTCTCCCTTAAACTGGAGAAGTTTATGTTTAGCAGTGGATTTTTTGCGCTGTAAATGAAGGACGATTCCGTTATAAATCAACATCATTACTATATTGTACATTTAACATGTGTGAAGGAAAAGCGTACCACACTGAGTTCATCGTCGTCGCTGGTACCTCTCAGCGGTGCATTAGCGCCAACTACTCCGTCCCATGTGCCGTGATAATCGTAACACATCATGTGGATGAAGTCCAGATAGAGACTTAGCTTGTGCAGTTCATAAGCTGCCTCCATGGTTGCCTTGCCAGCACCAAGTGCCGCTGTCAAGAGATATCCTTTGGACTCGAAAGCGTCTTTTAATTCCTAGAATAGGAAAAATTCAATTAGTAAAATTAAAGTCAATTAGTTAGTCATTAATTAAAAGTATATCTCCCACCGGGCAAGGTGCTCGTCCCGGGGGGCGTCCAGCGCTCCTTGTGTTTGTACAGAACTGTTCTATATATAGCTCAGTACTTTGAAACTTTTGAAAGCGTGATTTTGGCTTCGACGCGTTTCTCTTGTGGCGCGATGAAAGCGCCGCTACAAGGGAATAGATTACCATCTAATCCCATGGATGTCAACCGGGGGAAAGACCGGAAGGTTTTTGTGACCTCCGAAAAAATTAAATTCCTCCTGGGATAGTCGGGTAAAATGTAAACGACAATCATATAAATTTAAATTTTACTGTCAATGACTCTATATATTATTTAAGTATAATTTAACGCAATAAACACTTTTTTTTACTTATTATAAGCCAGTACTTGACCACAGTCTCACCTCAACCGCACTGTCTTAGCGTAACAAAAGCCTATTCACTCTTGCCTTGAAGATACCCAGATTGTATTCGTATTGAAAGAATAAATTATTTCACCCATTTGCTGTATGCATTACAAAAGACCGAAGCAAACCTTTTGGTTTAATGCGTGGAATATCGATAAGAAAGGGGTGAAGACCCGCTGACCGCCTGGTTGTCCGATGGTGGAAAGGAGAGGGAGGAATTAAAGCGTGTAATTCCTGCACACACTCACCGAAATGCATCCTATTGAATACCGAGAGACTGGCTACTCTCGCCTGTGCTCGAGGCTGACAAGATTGGTTTCAATCAAATCAAGGTCATCAATGAGCCTCTTAGCACGTCTCTCCACTGAGTCTAACGCTGCCAGGTGGCATTTTGCAGCACCAACTCATCTGTGACAGCAGTACTCTATGTACGACCGGACTTGCGCTTTATATAAGGTAGGAAGATGCCCCCGCGTAAAATACCACCACACCCTTGCAAGGACACCAAGTTTCTTTGCGGCTGCTTTGTCTGTGGACTCAATGAACCAACTATAGTTGAGGTTCGGAGAAAATTCAAGCCCTAACAAGTGAAGGCAGTCAGTGTACTACAAGAATACATTCCGGAAAGTAGGAGCCAAGGTGAGCGGGCTCCTTTTAGCGATGAAGAGACACGCTTGTGTTTTAGAGGCGTTAAATTTCACGAGATTGGCATCGCCCCATTCGGAGACTGCCTGTAGTGTGAGATTCACACGCTCAACCATAGCCTCTCTTTCTGACTGGATTTGATCCCGATTGGCCCGGGCACTTGGTTGGTATCTATACAAAACTGTGCTGTCATCTGCATACCTATAGATACCGGGAATGAGAAGATAATTTATATGCAGCAGGAAGAGAATTGCGTAGAGAATGGACCCCTGAGGAACACCGGCAGCGAGGAGATCATTTTGCTCTAGGTATGCCATGAGGTGGGCGTTCAATATACGCTCCATAGTCTTGCAGAGTATGGAGGTAATTGAAACTGGCCGATAGTTGGCAGAGTCGGTACGGCTACCTTTTTCAGGTATAGGCTGCACCTTGGCGAGCTTCCAAGATTTGGGCACTATTCCAGTCCTGAATGAGAGGCGGAACAAGCGTGTCAGCACCAGAGACAACTCAGGTGCACAGACCTTTAGAACTATAGCTGGTATATCATCAGGTCCACTAGCTTTGTTCACGTCTAGACTTCGCAAGGTTTTAAGAATCTATTTGTTGGTGATACGGACCTCTGATATAGAAGTACCGCAGTGAGGTAATTGAGATGGTACGCTGTTGCTAGTGTCCAGACGTCAATTGCAAGCAAAAAGAGAAGCAAATAAGTCCGCTTTCTCCTTAGGCGCTTGTGTCAGTGAGCCATCTGGTTTTACCAGCGAAGGCAGTGTAGACCGGCAGAAGTTTGTCTCGTTCGCTTTGGCGAGAGACCAAAAATCTCTACTGCCAGATGGTTTGACCAAGAGCTTTGTACCGATGCGTTTAGTGCGGTCGAAACTGACTTGGCGTAATGCCTTTTTGCAGGATTTGGCGGCTTGGTTAAAGGCTTTCTTCTTAAGGCTAACATCCGGAGCTTTCCGGTTTTGAGCATCGACCCAGGATAAGTACGCCATATGCTTGTGCTTTTCAGCACGAGCGCACTCGGCGTTGAACCATGGGTGAGCTTTACCACCAATAGGCACGTCAGCAAAGGGGATGAAATACTCCATCACTTGACGAATCACATCGGTTATGGCATCTGCGCAGCTCGGCGAGTCTTCAGACGAGAAGCAGACCTGCTTTCAAGGATAAGATGCAAAGAAATGCCGCATCTCATCTCAATCTGCTGACTTTTATCACCACACTCGCCACACACTGTGGAAATCGTAGTTAGGTGGGGAATATAACGACACAGATTTCACTAGACAGTGGTCAGAAGTTCCCAAGGGTGAGGTAACCTGTATATCGTACCTATCTGGATAGGTTGTTAGCAGAAGGTCGTGGCAGTTGGCTATGTGCCCGTCCAGACCAGGTACCCTAGTCGCTTGTTCTACTAGTTGGGAGAGCCTCAGCGACAAGGCAAAATTCCACGCCTCTCTCCCAGCGTGGTTGGTCTTCTGGTACGGGAACTGCCAGTCCTGATGACAGGCATTAAAGTCGTCCAGAAAAACCAGCAGTGCATTAGGGTACCGATTTAGAGCCATATCAGAGGCTTCACTGAGGTGTTCAAACAGCTTAGTTGTGTCCTGGTTACCGCTGTGCGATCGGTAGATAAAATAATATATAATTTTATCCATTCCTGTGTTTATTAATACACAGATAGTAGAGAAAGCGGGGTCTTCAAGGTGACGAAGACGCTTACAGCAGATGTCGTTGCGGACGTAAACACAGATTTCGGTGCGCTGATGGAAATTATGCTCCTATGTGTACCCAAGGTAGCCAAGGTAAACCGCATCTAGGTGACATCTGATCTGCGTCTCAGTTAAGAAGTGTAAGTGCGGCTTGTCAGCCTCAAGGTGGTAATGGGCTGCATTAAGATTACAGTGCAGGCCTCGGATGTTTGTGAGGTGCACATTGGTGGAAAGTGAGTGCACCCGCTGTATAAACTTACTCTTCTTTTTCCCTTTTTTCATAAATGGTGAGAGTGAATAGGTTGAGAGAATGGCAGTTGGACGAGGCGTCACACATATAACCTAGGGACGCAATCAGAGTCACAGCATCGATGGTACCTAGCATGAAGATTGCGGGGACGCCCGAACTCCCCTGGAAATCGCCACCAGGCCCTCTCCTCCAGTTGCCAACCGATATGGTGGAGCCATCTCAGGATTTTTCGTAAGATGGCGGGGCAGCCTTTCATGAGTGGCTCGCTCATTAATTGGGCCCCCAACTATCTACGGTCGCCCAGCGGTGCAATCGTGCTTCGGATCCCGCTAACCTCCATAAAAAGGCACCTAACACTAAGAAACGGCCGCGTCGCAACCGGTTCGTACGCGAAACGCAACTGTCCAGTCCCATTCTCCCTAAGAAATGCGTTTCACCTAGCATTATACCGGAACACGATTTGCATCATTTGGCAGTATGTCTTTGCCAGTTTGGTGGTAACTAACCCTCGGCCGGGCCTCTCACTACTAGAGGACCATCCTACCACCAATATGTAGTGCTGCTCGTTTAGCACTAACCAGAGAACCAGAGAACCGGATTCGTGTAGTGAATCAGGATTCAAGTAATTCCTACGGACGCAAGCAGCTTCATCCTCTAAAATTATTTGACATTTACATTTATATGAGTTTCACTTTATGTTACCTTTACAAGCAATACGAAGTTCGCTTTGTCTATAGGTCTGCCGTCTCTCATTGCCGGATACTCCCAATCCAAATCTAAACCATCAAATTTATATACACTGCAACAATAAGTAAATAGTAAATTAAAAAAAAAATACATTTGGCAATAATTAACGTAGCTTTATATTATCAAACAGTTAAGAATTTAGATATAATGAAAATCGAAAAGATAGAAACAATTTAATTCTTGTAAGTAATAAAAATACTTACTCTAGAAAAACAAGTACGCTCTTAATAAATTTTGCTCTGTTCTCCGGTGAAGCGGCCATTACGGAGAACTTACTAGAACCCTCGTTCCAGCCGCCAATAGCTATAGTTACCTTCAGGTGAGGATAACGATTTTTTAGTGCAACAAGACCCCTGTAGCCTGCACTGCCGTTTTCTTTCTCTGTGTCATGCCAAGGATCTGAAATATAGAAGAAAGATGATCGGTGATGTTGCCGTTCTTCTGTCTGTTTTCGACCACATCTCATCTGCGCGGAGACATATCAGCGCCTTAGAGTTGCGATATGACCGCAAAAATATAATAGCAATGCGTGGCCTCTCCTTTTCTGCCGACTTCCAAAAAGGAGACGGTACTCAAATCGACTGTATTTTTTTTGTTTTTTTTATGTGTGTTACCTCATAACTTTTTACTGGGTGAACCGATTTCGATGATTCTTTTTTATGTGAAAGCTGATACATCTCGTGTGGTCCCATATGTATAATTTGATCAAGGTCAGACCAATAGTTATTGAATTATTCTTAATAACTTAAATTGAAGTCGGCTGTACAAAATTTTTAATTTCAAATTATTATCTACCGACTTCAAAAAGGAGACGGTACTCAATTCGACTGTATGTTTTTTATGTGTGTTACCTCATAATTTTTTTCTAGGTAAACCGATTTTAATGATTCTTTTTTATTTAAAAGCTGGTGCTTCTCATGCAGTCCCATATAAATTTGATCAATGTCTGACTAATAGTTTTTGAGTTATTCTTAATAATATACATTGAGGTCGGTTGTACAAAATTTTTAATTTTTAATTATTTGAATAAGGAAGGTCCATTTTTATGTGACTAACGAGCATACAATTCACCTGATGATAAGTGGATGCTGTGCTTTAAAGAAATCTACATTATTCCTCGATTAGACACGCAAATAACCCCCAGAAATTAAAATAATGCAGTTATTTTGATATTACAGGCAGACACTTCAATTTAATTTATATGCATGTATAGATATACTAGCCGAATAGACAGACCTTGTTCTGCCCTTTCCGGTAGGTGACGCGATGAGCTTTAATTGTCAAAATTGTGGATACGAGTCATTACGGTCACTAAACAAAAAAAAATCACTTGAGTAAACCGCCACCTATTCAGATCCTAACACAGCTATGAATCATCGTCTGGACAAAACAATATATTGTGAGAATATGAACTTAATCGGTCTGGTTATACAATCACTAAAAGACGCATCAAATCTTTACTGGGTGACTCGAAATTTACGCTTAGTCAGTTTGAATAGCCTATCATGAGAGGATGTCATGGGGGTCATGGTTGAATATGGGCAAAAAGTTTTCATTACACTCCTAGGGGGTCAAAATTGCCGAAAACTTAAAAATTTAAAATTCTTATTTTGGCAATAACTCCACCTCCTTCGGAGGTTCTTACACAGTCTTTACTTCCCGTATCCCACTTGATGACATATGTATAAAAAATCATTATCTATATATTATAAATTCATGCCTGTTTATAAAATGAGATTTTTTTTGTATCGGTGCTTACCAAGACTTTTGATTCCCATCGTTTTCTCATCGAGACCAGCAAACGCGTAAATAATGTGAGTGCACAGCGATGGCTTCAAATCTCCAATGTCAAACTTGCCAAGGCCAGGACGGTAGGTAGCCCATGTGCCGATGTAGCATACCACCACTTTGCCATGCTTTGGACCTGAAAACAAACTTTAAATTTTATTCATTACAATAATTAGGTATTTGAAAACATATGGTTTTTTACAGGTTTTTTTATAGGATAGGGGTGACAAACGAACACACAGTCCACCTGATGGTAAGTGCTTGCTGTGGCCCATAGACATCTACATCTATCCTCTATTACAAATCAAAATGTAGATGCGTTGTCACCCGTGAGGACTAAGATGGTATGCCTCATTTCCAGTCAAAAGGGTCTCCGGTTCTCTACATTCACCATACGAAACACAGCAGCATTAAGCTTTTATTTTACGCTGGTATTCTGTGAGAGCGTGGTTCTTCCCCGGTCGAGCCGACCCATTCGTGCAACAACTATACTAATACAGCTGCAACATGGGTCTACCACGTATGTATATAAAGATATAGGTTATAAAGAAGTAAAATGTTTAATTTCTCAATTTAAAAAGGTACCGATTTATTCCTTATTATTTTAAAATTATTTGCAATAAACACGACAGAGCAGCAGCAAAGCTATAATCTTAATAGTCTGTGCGTCTAGCAGTGCGTTCGTCAATCTGCCGTAAAAGTGTGACTATTAAGTCAAATTCTATCCGTTAGAGGAGAATTTGACATAAGGAGTCTCCATAGAAACCTCTGTTTAACTAGGGGTATAACTCCTTGTCTGTATACTAGTTCGTTTGCATAGAAACAACCCTTTTAACTATTTCTGCCGTCAAATAGCATTGCCTGCACCGCTGTGTGCCGGTCTAAAAGTATAGAGTGCCTGCTGAGAGAGAGGCTGTGAGGCATTCAATCATAGTACAATTAGCTTACAGTAGGTGGCGCGCGTGACGTACCGTCACATTTATTTTAAAGTTATTTATCATCATCATTATCATTCTTGATTAAACAATATAATTCTTCCAAATTTAAAACGATATTTTCAGAATTATTTCTTCTGTGGCAACAGAAGAGTCCTTATGGCTGAATCGCTGGAGGACCTAAGCATTATGCTCAATGACCTCAATAGTGCCTCCCAACGGATAGCTCTTAAGATGAACATGAACAAAACAAAGATCATGTATAACGTTCTGTCACACATATGCCGGTAGTTGTTGGGAGCACTAAGTTCGAAGTTGTTGATGAGTATGTTTACCTGGGACAAATTGTCAGAATAGGTAAGTCCAACTTCGACTGGGAGGTCAATTGACGGATTCAACTCGGCTGGGCAGCGTTCGGGAAATCACGGCTTATCTTCTCGTCAGGTATACCTCAAAACTTGAAAACGAGAATGTACAACCAGTGCGTGTTCACTGCTGGCCGGATGAGGAAGCTCAAGGTATCTCAGCAAGCTATGGAGAGGGCTATGCTCGGAGTTTCTCTGCGTGATAAATTTAGAAATGAGGATATCCGCAGTAGAACCAGAGTAACCGACATAGCCCAACAGATTAATAAGCTGAAGTGGCAAAGGGCCGACCATATAGCTAGAAGAACCAACAACCGATGGGGAAAAAAGGTTCTCGAGTGGCGGCTTCGCACTGTCGGACGAAGTGTAGGGCATCCCCCCACTAGTTAGAGTGACGACCTGGTAAGACATGCAGGAAGTCGATGGATGCAGGTGGCTCAAGACCGTGCTTTGTGGCATTCCTTGGGGGAGGACTATGTTCAGCATCAGACTTGTGAAGGACTGTAATGATGATGATGATGAGCTTCACGCCGGGTACAAGCTAGTTTTAAACAAAAAGGAATATGTCCAGCGATGGACTTATGCCGGTCGATAAAGAAGAAAGAACAATGAAAACTACGGTCAAATCTGTATAATTATTCTTATTTAATGTAGTATTCGCGTAAAATTAAAAATGATATTAATATTAGTTAACGAGATATGTAGTGGGCTATGCTTAAAGTTTTTTTTTATAGGATTGGGTGATAAACGAGCACACAGTCTACTTGATAGTAAGCGGTTGCTGTGACCCGTTTTATTGTCTATGCTTTGTGAAGTACGCAAATATACAAATAATATAAAAATAAAAATACGAAAATTTTAACAGTGAAAAATTTAACCAAGCGGCAGCTTTTGCTGTCGCACGGATGGGCCGGCTCGAACCGGGGTGGTACCACGACCTCACAGAATACCAGCGGGAAGTAGATGTTTACCTCTGCATTTCGCTTGGTGAGTGCAGGTGGCCGGAGGCCTTTTTTACTGAAAATGAGGCATTCCATCTTAGTCCTCACGGGTGACAACGCATCTGCATTTTGATTTGTAATAGAGGATAGATGTAGATGTCTATGGGCCGCAGCAACCACTTACCATCAGGTGGACTGTGTGCTCGTTTGTCACCCTTATCCTATAAAAAAAAATTAAGCTTGTAAATAAAATAAACGTGTGTGTGTACTTATGTACGCACGTAAGCAAAGCCGTCTTAGACCATACCGAGGCCCATGGGCACACAAGTATTTGGGGCCCTGTTGGAAAGTAAAAAAAAAGTGAATGACAAAAACATTTTTCTGCGGATCTTACATTTATTATAGTTAGTTTTTTTTTTTTAGTTAATTTGTAAAAACAAAATAATATGTTATTAATTAGATAAGTATGTTGGTGGTTTGAATTGGTTACCATTACGACAGTGATTTATTTCGGGATTTCGGTAGTGCAAAATCTTCTATTTTTTAGCAACTTCAAAAAAGGAGTAGGTACACAATTCGACTGTATGTTTTTTTGTGTGTTACCTCATAACTTTTTCCGGGGTGAATCGATTTCGATGATCCTTTTTTATATGAAAGTTGGCGCTTCGCACGTGTTCCCATAAAAATCTGACCAAGGTCTGACAAATCGTTTTTGAGTTATTCTTAATAATTTATATTGAAGTCGGTTGTACAAAATTTTTAATTTAAAATTATTTATTCTCTTTAGATGTGAAAATGATCGGACACCAGAACAGGTGTCCGATTATAATTACACATTTATTTAGCTATAATTATATAACTATATAGATTACTGAATATAAAAAAATCCTGGCTAAAGTAAGGTGATTGTACAACTCGACAAAAACGTTTAGATGGTGGCGAAACATGGGAATACATATTTTCTACGTTGGAAATCTGTCAATGCCACGTTTTCTGTCAAACTTGGCAATTTGTGACTTGTCACTGCTCATGGTTACCAGAAAGTGACTAAAAACGCCCTCACTTGCTCTACAATTTTTTTTGTCGGGTTATATTTTCTTAAAATAGAAAAAATATTGTATAGTGTAAGCGAATATATCGGTCTTTCGGGGGCCCCCGTGACGTTAGGGGCCCTGGGCACGGGCCCCGTGTGTCCTTATGGTAAAGACGGTACTGCACGTAAGAAGATATACTTATTTAGCGTAAGATAACAAAAACTAACTAAGTTAAAACATGTTTTATAGATTCATATATATTTGAATAACTACTTTGAATATGTTAAGTTATCAGTTCTCAAGAAAACTCGACAGTTGACAGATAATTACCAACTGAAGTTGTCGCTTTTAGGTTTCGGTATGCGCGCGCATCGTAATAACTTCATACTGTCGTTTTTACGTGTCGGTGTGCGTGCGCATCGTAAAAAAAATCACTCCTATCATTTTTCTCAAATGCGCGAAAAAACTTCAAATTTAAAAATTAAGTGACAAACGAACTTTCAGTACACTAATGGTAAGTGGTTACTGCAGTTCATTGACACCTGCAGTCAACTGCAAACAAAAACGGCTACAGATACGTTGTCACTTTTGAGGACTACGATGAAATACCTCGTTGCCAGTAAAAACGTCTTCGTCAGTCAATATATGAAACACAGTAGCTTTGCTAATCTTAGGCCTACACAAAATGTTTGTCACTTCTGCCTACTGATCCACTGAGATATGTAATTTACTCTTCTGCGATTATTCTAGCTACGGATTTAATTATGTAGGGAAATTGCAAGCATAGTCACGTTCGCCTAACGAGTGACCTTGAATTCCCTCATACGGCTCATACCGTGGTACCACGTTCTCGTTTCGTAAGTCATCGCTCGAAACATGTACTAGTTTTACAATTTCGTCATAACGCTGTCTAGCCCCAAGGAAGTTGCCTTCAACCATGCAGTGATTGTTGTCAGTTTTCACTCAAGCGATCACAAAAAACTCATTGAATATTTTCCGTTTATTCGTAAAAATTAAGTCATAATTAATAATTTAGTTCTTTCAAATATTAATAACTTTAACAGAGGAATTACAAAAGAAATAAATTTATATGCATTAATGTGTATTAATGTCTGTGGCTTTGTATATATTTTCCGATTTTTGATCTCTTGATGATTTCATTTAATTAAGCCAACTATTTTGTCTCAGTAGTTCAACTCATAAAAGGATATTTTTATAGAATAAGGGTACAAACGAGCACACATTCCACCTGATGATGCTGTGGATGCTGTAGCCCATAGACATCTACATTTATCATCGATTAAGATCAAAATTTAGATGCGTTGTTACTATTAAGACGTTAACGTTGTTGGACTAAGATCAAATTCCTCGTTTCCACTAAAAAGGGTCTCCAGTTGTCTACACTCACCTTACGAAACACAGCATCATTAAGTAATGCTGTTTTACGCTGATATTCTGTGAGAGCGTGGGCGTACCCCAATCGAGCTGACCCATTCGTGTTACAACCATAATATAGCTGCAGTTTGGCTCTAACCATGTATTTTACAAGCTTAGCAATGCTGCTTCCCTCAAGTATCATAAATTTGGGTTTAGTGTTTTTAGATGAATTTTCTAGCACCAGTTGGTCACCAGAACCGCATCCCTCAATCTGTTGAAACTTTGATATAAAGTTGGCATATTACTATGATCTCTTATATGCGGAGAAAGTTTTTGAAATTCGACGCCAGGAAAGTGTAGCATGCTCGAAGATTACAAAGAGTAGTGTTAAGTTTATAGCCGCTTCGAACAATTGTTTAAAATCAGCGGACTATAAAATAATCTCGAGCGTCAAATTCCGTTACTGACAGTAAATATACAGTAACAGCCATGGAGTATTATATGGTTAGTGAAAAGGAGTGTACAAAGTAGAATTACAACATTACTAATGTTACAGCCACTTACTATTAAGTTGTGCATGCTAATTGGCACATTTCTGAAAAAGTCGAAATATTACAAGAGTTTAAATCACGGTTCGTTCGATCTACCACGTCTGCTGCGGTGAAGGAGTACATCGTGAGAAAACCTGCATGACTGAGAAATAAATATATTTCTAAAACATCTGACGGATGTCAACACGCTCTGGAGCAGTGCGGCGGACTCTTTCTTGCCTTAAAACCTTCACAGTAATGAGAGGAGGCCTGTGCCCAGCAGTGGGACCTACGGTTAGTAATATATAATTATTTTGGCTATTAGAAGTAATTTTAGAGCAGCAAAAGCTAATTGGTCTGCTCCTTCTACTTGATACCAGTATTCTTTTATTTATTAATTCAGCACGTTACGTCCTGTACCAGTTTACACACATAAATTTCATAAGGACGAACATCAAGCTTCGGAACAATTATATGTAGGTCATACAAGTATTTGTACCGTGCGGGTTTCAAACCGCGGTCCTTAGCGCTGCAACTCATTTCGAAGCCACTGCGCCGCGGAACCGTTAAATGCACATGTCTCGATAAAAAAAAATCGATTTTGCATCAAAACTTTCAGAGATAGGAGGTAGGAGATAGGAGGATACAGTGGAAGTAAATTTTTTTATAAGTCACACACTAAAAACTTTTGTTCGAAACCTTTTTGTATCTCTTATAGTTTATGAACAATAACTATTTTTTATTAGCTTTGCGGTTTCACAAATACACCTTTAATGTTTTTGGTATAAAGTATAGCTTAAATCACCTGGCATTGCTTTTGCATCTGTTCGTGAAATCTAAGTCGCAAAAATATATATTTTTTGTGATATAACTACAAATTAAGGATACAATTTTTTTATTTATATGTTCTATAACATATTGCTTTTTGCGCTCATGCTTCTAAATCAGCGAGACCCTACTTATCTATAAGTTTGATGAGTGCGTGTATCAAAAAAAATGTAACGTAAATGGTGGTATCTTTTAATTGCGTTGATATTTGTGGTTGGTTCAGAAGTTTAAATTTTTTATACCCCCAAAGGACCATCGATCTTAGTATTGGATATTATTTTTAAACTAGGTACCTCTACTTGTTTTCAGCTGGTATTAACAGGTTACAGACAGACGTACGGACAACTATGGGTTCCCTTATTACGTGTAAGGTACGGAACCTTAAAAATGAACCTGTAGAGTCGGGGCGGGCCGCTCGTAGTATATTCGGAGTATAATTCAATAATAATGGCAGTGATTTGTATTCGAAATCAGAATCCAGTAGCATGAAATTCTACGAATATGAAATAAGAGCGAGCTAGCGGTCTTATGGTTTCACTACCTGATAACTGATCTACGGCTCTAAGTTGTAATTTCAACCAATAATTGCATAATTAATTATTGGCTGACATTACTACGTGGTACTATAACTTGTTTTTGATTCTGATTGTTTTGTTATTTCTGTATCTCCGACACCGGTTATTGGGATCCTATTGCATAAGCGTTCCCTTTCATTACGAGGATATCCGTCGATACAAACGTATTCTTCTGTTCTGTTAATTGATTATTAAAATATTATTTGCTAAAAACACTAGAGTTAATTTTTCTCACAATACAATCTACATCTACAATTGCCATATTGCTATAATATTTTTTATAAATTAACTATTTTAAAAATTAGAAACCTTCTAAAATTACTAAAATTGTTCAGTTGTCTGATTTAAATAGATAAAAAAGAAGGAAACATACACATATACATATTATACTACATTTTATATATACATATTATAATACTTCATATATTGTTTTTGAAAAAAAAATATCGGTTCAGTTTTCGAGGAGAAACAGATGTATAGGGAATGATGTTTTCGTAAATTTTTATAGGTTTAATCAGTTCGAGCTGCAATTTAATCAGCTTGAGCAAACGTGACAGCTATAGGTTATTCTTATTCTTCATTTCTCAAAGTCCGGATATTCTCCTCAATACGTGCGCTTGTGGCATATTAATATATCTTGCGTAGTCCAATGTTCTTGATTTTTTCGGAAGGTGTCGCTCCGTTCCTAATCCGGCTGAATAATATAATTATCATGATTGTATTTATTAATATTGACGTGTGATGGCGGCGTAAGGAAATTCATCTCCTCATTTTATCCAGCGGGTATCATAAGTGGTAACTATGGGAAGCCCCAGAAAGATCTCATGGCTTCTGATAAATGGTACTGTAATCATCTCGATTACGCCAGCCGTAAAATATCTAGACAGGGAGCGGTATCAAAGGTGCGAGACGTCTGGTACTGCATTCGCTAACCAGCCTGGCATGGCGATAAAGGCTTATCACCTCAACCTGGTCCATAACCAGCAGTAACCTTTGCTTGTTGGAGAAGATTGTATGAAATATTTATAGGAATAAAATTGTAAACTCAAAGTTTTTTAAACAGTGTTCGTTTTGTATTATATGTTAGTATTTGCATACTTATGCTTGACTATTTTTATCACAAACTTTAAAATTTGTCGGCAGATTACAAATCACACGTGGAATATAACAAAATCGTTAACGCAAGTGGGATCTGGTTCACCTTGGACCTAAATTTATATATTTCAAGTTCGAAATGACTTACCAATTAAAATACATTCTTTAGTGTTTTATGTTAAAAATCATGTCTTAAAGTTAATTAGAGCACGGAAATATATGGAGTGTTTTTGTCGAAGAATTGTAACAATTAACTTTTTTACATGAGTTCATACAGCATGTTGTTGTTTTGATGAAAGGATCATGATTAGTTTGTATATATGGAGCTGCTAACGTATATCACGTCATCGTTAACTGTGGAGTGTTATTTTTACCTGAATACGACGGAGTCCAAAATAAGGATGATATATTTTGCTGATATGTATAGTATTTGTTTGCGTATTTACCTGTGATTTGTAATATTTACGCGGTTGTTTTTCTACCGACTTCAAAAAGCAGACGGTCCTCAATTGGATTGTATGTTTTTTTTCTTTTTTTATGTGTGTACTTCATAACTTTTTTCTGGGTGAACCGATTGCGATAATTCTTTTGACAACCGCAATTTTTTAATTGTAGTTGTTATTGGCAAGACGCTGCTGCCCATCTCCTAATTTTTCCCTTTGTCGCCTCTTATGGCACCCACGGGACGATATGGGGTAGTGGATATTTTTACATTGCCCTTACACCGGTATACTAAATATGGTAAAATTAATAGGTCTGTGGAATAAATAAAAAGCGAAAATATGAGAGGGAGCAAACGAGCATAAGGGTCACCTGATGTTAAGTGATTACCGCCGCCCATGAACAACTGCAACACCAGGGGAATCGCAGATGTGTTGCCGGTATTTTAAAAAGGAGTACGCTCTTTTCTTGAAGTTCCATAAGTCCGAGTGTAAGTAAGAGATTTCCGGAGAAATATCTCTGGTGGTAGTCGATTCCACAAGGAAGTTGTGCGAGGAAGAAAACTTCTTTTAAATCGCACAGTGGTGGACCGCCCGTCATCCAGATGGTATGCATGGTATCGCGAGTTTTGTCGCGATGTGCGATGGTGACATTGTGCGGCTGGAATTAGTTCGAACAATTCCTCAGAGCACTCGTGGTACATGCGATAAAATACGCAAAGAGATGCAACATCTCATCGCAGTGCCAGTGAGTCAAGCCGATCGGAAAGAGTTCGGTCATCGACGATTCGAGCCGCTCTGCGCTGGATGCGGTCAAGTGGAAGGAGCCGGCACTGGGGAGCCCCAGCACAGAGATGGGAATAGTATTCCATGTGCGGCCGAAACTGCGCCTTGTAAAGTTGCAGGCGGTGTGCCGGCATGAAACACTGTCCCACTCTGCTGAGCATGCCAAGCGTTTTAGAGGCCAATTTGGCCTTCTCTTCCAAGTGACCACGAAATTGCCCATCACTCGATATGTCGACGCCGAGGATTCCGATACCGGCTGAGGTAAGCAGGGGAGTGCCTTGAAACTGAGGAGATACGACGAAGGGGTTCTTTTTAGCGGTAAACGCGCAAACTTGTGTCTTCTGGGGATTGAACTGGACTAGACTTAATCGCCCCCAGTCCGAGAATTTGTTCAACAAAGTTTTGACTTCAGACATAAGTTTGTGCCGGTACTCACCGACGTTTTCCCGAGAAATATTGGCACGGCCGGTGTATATATGATATGCAGAAGAAACAGCGTTGTTGATAGCGTTAATGATATGATATGAATGGTTAATGAATGAATGATAGCGTTAATGGGCTTGTATTCGGAGCATGCACCATCTACTAGGACCTTGATGCTCCAATTTGCAAGAAAACTAGTGATCCGATTGCAAAATTTCTCGGGAAGCCCATAGGAAGGAAGCTTCATAAGAATCGCTTTGTGCCAAAACCGATCGAAGGCCTTCGCTGTCTCCAAACTAACGGCTAATACCCCCCTTGGGTTCTACTGCCTCCGCCCATTTATGAGTTAGGTAAATCAGAAAATCACCAGCCGAGCGACGGCGACGGAAACCATATTGACGGTCACTAATCAGCTGGTGATCCTCAAGACACCGCATGAGCTGGCTGTTAATAATGGACTCCATTATTTTAGAGAACAAGGTGATGGCGATAGGTCTATATTTGGACGAATCAGAGCGGTTACCTTTTATAGGGATCGGGTGCACGAAATCTGTCTTCCATGATTTCGGGACAACGCCTAGGGAGTAGGAGTACCGGAAAAGACGCGTTAAAACTGGTGCCAACTCTGGAGCACACGTCTTCAGCACAATAGGAGGGGCCCACACGACATGTTGACATCCAGGGAGCGGAGTGCTCTGCGCACCGAGCTTTGGGTAAACAGCACATCCTGCATGGAGCAATCACACCGAGGGATGGTCGGTGGTGTGTTCTCCTCGTCATCAAGTGTCGAGTTGGACCCAAAGAGAGTGCCCAGCAGATCGGTTTTTTCTTTTGCAGCACTGTTAAAATGTCTTTGTGACACACCACCATCGTATAATGTTTACGTAGTAGTGTTGGGATTAATGCACCGAGTTGGGGGAGGAGGTGCTCCTTAAACTAGTCAACACAGTTAATTAATTTTAAAATCTTACTTCTTACTGGATATTCGCAAAGTAATGCCTAATTCTATTTGTTGAGGTATATTAAATGATAAAAATTTGCAGCATACAAATAATAATAAGCAAATGAATCTTTTATAAGCATTTTAATGATTTTTGTCCCGACCCGGTAAACACATAATCAGTAGTCACGCTTACGACCATTAGACCAACGAGGCAATTTAAAAAAAACATATATATATATATATATATATATATATATATATATATATATATATATATATATATATATACATATATATATCCCATGCAGAAAATCACACCATATTACGTTATTCGCTAATCAATCTGGAGAAACACTACGTTAACCATATTGAAAATGATAATGTAAGTAAATATATTTATTTCTTTCTCAAGAGTCTCCTAGTAAGTATAAAGAAATACATGTGTCAGGAAGCACCTCTCTTTCTAATAAAATTATATATTGAAAAGAAGCTGAGCAAGATTACCTATTATTTTTGTTAAGGGAGACAATGAACATACGACTCACTTGATGGTAAGGGACTACCGCCGCTCATCGGCAATTTAAAAAAGAGTAGGCTCTTTTCTTGAAGATTTCAGAAGTCATATCGGTCCGGAAAAATTGCTGGTGGTATTCTATTCCACAAGGAAGTTGTGCGAGGAACAAAACTTCTTGTAAATCGTATCCAGATGGTGCGGATGGTATCTCGATTTCTGTCACGATGTGCGGTGGTGAAATAGAGCGGCTTGAATTAGTCCGAATAATTTTTGTGAGAACTCCCCGTGGTAGATACGATAGAGTACGCAAAGAGATGCAACATCTCTTCGCAGCGTTAGTGAGTCAAGCCGATTAGAAAGAGCTCGGTCGCCGACGATTCGAACCGCTCTGCGCCGGATGCGATGCTGCCCGGCCCAGAGATGCGAACAGTACATGTGCGGCCGAACCTGCGCTTTGTAAAGTTGCAGGTGGTGTGCCAGCACCTATGATTTAATATTGGCGTGTGGTGTGTGTGTGTGTGTGTATGTGTGGCGTGTGTGTAGTGTGATTATACATGAATGTGTATGTGTGAGTGTAGGTGCTTAAATGAGTTAGCATTATTTTATAGCTATTATTTTTATTTTATTTTATAAACAAATATGTATTTAATGAAGATATACTATTTAATTTAATTAAAGTGACGTAGAATGTTTTTTGTGCTGTGGTAGTTTAAGTTTTAAGATAGTCGCTAAGAACGTTTTTTGCATACGCGATAATAAAGCCGGTGAAAGTTTAATTTTTTGTTTGTCATTGTAAATATGTATATAGGTACATGGATTATGATAGTCAAGCAGCACCGCTGTCACTAAGTTTTATCTTAGTGCTAGTAGTGCTTGACTATTATACAACACTATGATTAAAATTAATGACCTTAAAGCTAGTGGGAGACTGCATAGGTTCCTAAATTCGCTTCAGAAGCCCTAAGATAAAGTAAGAAAAAAACTGCGTACTTTGGAAAGAATCCTCATTGAAAATTACTTCTCTCCAAAATCTTGGGACTAAACAACTCAAGTATGTTTCGATTACAGAATCGAATTAAGGAACAGTCCTTAATTGAAGAAACACCTCCACATATCCTAATTGCTTGCGGACCTTTAATGCGCAAAGAAAATCTATGTACTTACGTATCCAGAAGAATTGAAAATGCTCAAATCTAAGCAACTTTTTTTAAAAGAATAAGGGTGACATGTTAGCATACACTTCACCTGATGGTAAGTGGATATTGTATTATTGACATTTACATCTATCCTCGATTAGGATCAAAAGGCAGATGCATTGTCACCTCTATTTTATAGAATATGGGTGACAAACGAGCACACAGTCTACCTGATGATAAGTGGATGCTGCAGCAGATAAACATCTACATCTATCTTGATTTGCGAATGAAAATGCAGATGCGTTGTCACCCGTGAGGACAGAGATGGAATGCCTCGTTACAAGGAAAAAGGTTTTCCGATTCTCTACACTCACCGTACGAAACACATCTGCATTAAGCTGCTATTTTACGCTGGTATTCTGTGAAAAAGCGTGGTCCTACTCCGGTCAAACCGACTCAATTGTACTGGAGCCATAATATAGTTGCACTCTACCGCGTAATAAAAGAACTCATTGAATTCATTGAACGGCGTAGCAGTGAAAGATAGGCTTAGCCGCGACCACAATAGATCAACTGGTCACAGTAATTAAAAAATATATGTGTTGATTCATAGGTCAATTTAGTAACGTATTTTTAAGGGACACGTACTAAGCTTTGATTATATAGGTACCTGTCTATAATCAAAGCTACTAAGTAACCCTAAAAAAGATGTAAACTACACACAATATAGAAAGGTGAGGTTTTAGCAACCAACAAATAATAAAGTAAGGTGTCATTAAAATCGAAAGCATTATATTATGTACTTACATCTGCTAACATTTTACGCACAACTGTTTTGGCAAGGTCACTACGTTCATGTTGACTCATTACTTGACAGTAGACGTATTTTAAAAGGTATCGGACACATTTGCTGTCCCTATTAATTTTGGGTATACTTGAAAATGGTTTTACGGCAAATTAATTTTTAATGCGTAGTTTGATATCTGAATAAATAAAAAGCATTAACAAGAGGGGTAGTTTAATATCACAACGATAACATATGTATTATTAGCAGGTGAATGCAAAATGAGGGGAAATTAACATCAACAGTTCTTGCTTAACACTTTCACTGTCCGCTTTTCAGACACAATAGTAAGACAATAGCAATAACCTATATGTAGAGCACGGGACAGCGAAAGGGTTATATTAAAGAAAAATTCGACGGAAGTTCAAAAGTTTAAATGTTATTTAGGAATTGAAGAAACTTAAATAATTAGTGTAATAAATGTATTTATTTATTAGTTTTGAGCGCTAATGTAGAATCTTTTATACTTAGCAGATTATTTATAGAATAAGAGTGACAAGCGGGCACACAGTCAGTTAGATGGTGGCCCCTAGACATAATTATATTTATACACGATTAAGAATTGAAACGCAGATGCGTTGTCGCCCCTGAGGACTAACATAAAATGTCTCATTACAAAAAGGGTCTCAATACGAAACATAAGCAGCATTACTCTGTTTTTCACGCTGTTGTTGCATCCTACATCGGCTGAGTCGTCACATTCTGTAACCATAATACTACAGCGTGGTTCTAGCACGTAAAAATTGTGTACACTACAATGTTGTTGTTGGATTTGGAGTGAGAGAGTTAGTATAATAATAAGCCCTGGGGCATTTCATTTTAGTTCAGAAGTGGCAACGAATTTGGTTTCTTTTTAAGTTGTTTGATTATGTACATAGGTAGCAGCCATGTACTATCAAATGAAAAGTAAGCTTAAATTATGAAATAATAAATAAGCAAATACTATGAACAATTTTCACGTTCTGTTACGTGACGAAAAATTTTTTTTATAGGATAAGGGTGACAAACGAGCACACAGTCCACCTGATGGTAATGGTTGCTGCGGCCCATAGACATCTACATCTATACTCGTTTGCGAATCAAAATGCAGATGCGTTGTCACCCGCGAGGACTAAGATGGAATGCCTCATTTCCAGTAAAAAGGGCCTCCGGCCACCTGCACTCACCAAACGAAACGCAAAGGTAAACACCTCTACTTCACGCTGGTATTCTGTGAGGTCGGGTACCACCCCGGTTCGAACCGGCCCATCCGTGCGACAGCAAAAGCTGCCGCGTGGCTTTACCACTGTTATAAAAAGAAAAATTAAATGAAAGTTTAATCGTAAGTACTTTATTTCGTTTTGGTGACATATTCAAAACATTGTACTTCTTCTACTTCTACTATTCATGTTTTTAACTGAGCTACAACATGACACGAACTAATAACAACGAGAAGTCTTCATACAAATAATTTTAGACGGGGCTTAAAATAATTTTTATACTTTGGTGATTGTGTAACTCGTAAGTGACATGGCGTGTATCTGCAACAGTACAGTGCAATGACCAACAGCGTCGATTCAAGGTAAGCTGTGGTTCTTTAAAATTTCCTACGACTTTTAAGCTCATAGAAGGACAATAATAACATAGGTAATATTTTTACTCGGCGGCGCAATATATGAACGATCAAACTATTAAAATACTTTGTTGTAGTCAGATTAATCTTTAATCATTACTATTATTTATTTTAATTACAAGTAGTTTCATATATATTCAGTTATTTAATTATAATGTGTTATAAGATTGTTCCCATTAGATTTACAGAAGAGGTTTGACGTCATCTTACAGCTTAATATTCGTAGGCAATTTAGTTCATATTTGTTAACGTATTATAAAGAAATGTATATTTTAAATATATGGCAATAATAATATAATAATTTATTAATAACTGCATTTTGCTTTTATAATGTAGCTACACCATAGTTTTACTTGACTAATTATAGTAATTATTACTTGCTCATATTTGTAAATTGTGTTTTATGTAATTTATTCATTTCATTCAACTGTTTTATACGCTCCATAATTGGTTATTATATGTTGGTTATCAGACAAAAAAGGTTTTTTTTTACTATGCATCAAATGTAATATCGCTCTGCAGGAGTATACAAGCTTGATAAAGAATGTGGTCTCTCCCAAATAGGATATACAAATAGATCGATTAAAACCACGCAAAAGCACGTAGCTTAGCTGACGTAAAGCACCAACGTACCGGAAAGTCTGCAAGATGTGAATATGTTCTGAATCGACTCCACTATTACATAAGATTTGATAAACCACAAATCCTCGCAAGAGAACATCGATTTCTATCAAGAATTATATGCGTGGCTATTGAAATGAAAAAAGTCTAAATTTTATTGGAGAAGATGTCTAGGTATCATCTGTTTGGTTTCTTACCTTAAGTTTAAGAAGCCACAAGGTATAAGGAGGTGTAAAACTTCTTCTCCAAACGACCGGTTCATCCAGTACAAAGTTATGATATAACACACATAAAAAAAACTATACAGTCGAATTGAGTACCATCTCCTTTTTGAAGTCGGTAGAAAATATCTAACTTAAATCTTACAAACTGGAGACAGAAAGCAACATCGTCAGTCTGAGGGTATATCGACTTTACAATCAGCACCTGCTTAACGTACGTACTATCGGATAATCTCTGTCTTATCCTAAAAGTTACTTGTATTCTTTATTGTAAACACTATAAAATAATAACAACTATAAAAAATATTAAAAAAAGATGTACAAAGGCGAGCTTAATCCTAATAAGAATTCTCTTCCGGGAAATTATTTAAGTAAGAAAAATAGTGTTATATTATAAAGCAAGTAGGTAGCAGTATGCGTACTTAATAATGAACAAAATTATTGCTTAATAGAATAGAATAGAATAATTTTTATTCAATATTGATTATTACATAATTCTTATTGAAAGTCATTTTTTATTTACCACTGGTTCGGAAAATACCTCTGTCCTGGGAAGAACCAGCAAGAAACCCAGCGGGACTTTTTTTCAAACATATTTCACTTAACAATAATTTCGTTTATACAATTTTTAAATGATTTTTCATAGAACCAGCATGGTGGCGATCACCTTATTCCCAGGGGTTATTTTCATTCATGTATTCCTTGATATTATAATAACCCTTTTTGTACAGTTTTTCTTTAATAAAACTTTGAAACTTGTTTATTGACAAACTTTAAATATGTTCTGGAATTTTGTTGTAAAAGCGTATACATTGCCCCATAAATGAATTACTGATTCTGTGGAGTCTAGTAACTGGCATTACAAGCTTATGTTTGTTCCTAGTGTTTAAAGTATGCACATCCTTATTTTTATTAAAGCTATTTATGTTTTATGTACATAGATTACATTTTCATAAATATATTGCGATGCCGAAGTTAATATGCTTATTTCTTAAAATTTTTGTCTGAGGGACTCTTTACAATTTAGGTTATAAATCGCCCGCACGGCTCTCTTTTGCAAAACAAATATAGCTTCAATATCAGTCGCATTACCCCATAGCAAAATTCCATAAGACATTACGCTATGAAAGTAACTAAAATACGCTAATCTAGCTGTCTCAACATTTGTGAGACTTCTAATCTTTCTTACAGCATATGCTGCAGAACTAAGTCTGATTGCTAATTTAGATATATGGGGGCCCCATTAAAGTTTCGCGTCAATAGTAATACCAAGAAAAACAGTGGTATCCACAAGACTCAACTCCTCCCCATTTAACAGCACATTGGTATTCGAATGTTTTACATTAGGTATTGTAAATTTAATACACTTTGTCTTATTTCCGTTTAAGAGCATATTGTCGGCGTTAAGCCAATGTACTAATTTCGATAGAGCTATTCTAGCTATTTTAGATTTCAATAGCCACGCGGCAGAATTGCTGTCGCACGGATGGGCCGGCTCGAATCGGGGTGTTACCACGACCTCACAGAATACCAGCGTCAAGTAGAGGTTTACCTCTGCGTTTCGCTTGGTGAGTGCAGGTGGCCGAAGGCCCTTTTCACTGGAAATGAGGCATTCCATCTTAGTCCTCACGGGTGACTACGCATCTGCATTTTGATTCGCAAACGAGGATAGATGTAGATGTCTATGGGCCGCAGCAACCACTTACCATCAGGTGGACTGTGTGCTCGTTTGTCACCCTTATCCTATAAAAAAAGAGCATTATTTACATCGTTATAATTAATTGACTGCCGTTTGAGTTTGAAAATTAAAGAGGTATCGTCAGCAAATAATACTATATCGTGATTGTCCCCTAAAAGATAAGGTAAGTCATTAATATTGATTAAAAACAGAAATGGGTCAAGAATAGAGCCTCGAGGAACTTCCATTGATACTACCGATCCGGAGGAACCTTTACCATTGATCACGACTTTTTGAGTTCTGTTACTTAAATATGAAGTAAGAAGTCTAAGCGACAATTTTTTTTACACCGTAATGTTGTAGTTTCCTGATTAATGTCTCATGATGAACACAATCGAAAGCCTTGGAAATATCACAAAAAATACCTAAGGCATCTTGTGATTTCTCCCAGGCATTAAAAATATATTTCTTAAGTTCAACACCGGCGTCAGACGTTGAGCGACCCCTTGTAAAACCAAATTGGTTTTAATGAAGTAATTTATTTGTATTAAAAAAAATTAACAATTGATCCAAAACTATTTTTTCAAAAAGTTTACTGAGAGTTGGTAGTACAGAAATAGGTCTAAAATTAGCGGGATCCAATGTACTACCAGATTTAAATAATGGTATTACTCTACTATACTTCATTAAATCAGGAATTAGAAACTGGTTATAAGTTATGTCTAACAGTTAACATATTTGTGTATAAATATAAGTTATTTACAGGTTAAACAGAATATAATAGTGCGGAAATACGGAATGTGGTTTAGTCCACAAGCCCCGAATACCGATGGTACTTAACTTTAGTTGTGAAGATAACAAGTAAGCACATAATCCATCTGATGGTAAATGGGTGTATAGACACCAACACTTGTCCTAATATTCAAAATACATATCTATGCGTTGTCAGGCAATAGACTTTAAAATTTGTGGAATAAGAGTTTTCACTTTAAAATATATTTTTTTGTAATATGCTCATAAGTTTTAACAAATAATTTAAGCTTTGTGAATAAATCAAAAGTATAATTTGTCATAAAATTATAAAGTATGAAACTGTTCTAAGTTATCTTTTATAAGCATATTGCATCACTATTTTTTCTTGCATTGTTTGAAATATGAACTAATTGTATATTGTATGTCTTGTGCAAATTTTATTTTAATATATTTTTTTTACTTTCATTTGGCTCCAACAGTATCTGGTTCGTTTTCTTTCTATCTTCGTGGACTGAAGCGATTGGTCTTGTTTGGGGATAATCGTTTACAGTGAATTAATAATCAAACTGGCGTGCCGCAAGGCTGAATTCTCTCTCCTATAATGTTGTCAGTTTTTAAAAGCTTTATCATCTCCAGTATTGATTACTCATACCATGTGTATGCAAATGACCTTCAAAATGTTTGTTTAATCTAAAATCAAAGACCTTCTTAACGCCATTTCTAAACTAAACGCTGACATGAATCTGTTTATGACTGGTAATCATATTTTGAAGTCTCTATGAACTCTACAAAAACTGCCAATCGATGCTCGTTGTATGCTTAAGAATACTCTTTAAAATTAATAATAAAATTCTACTTTGCCTTACCTTTATTTTAATAATAACTTGATATTGTTCTTAGTTTCGGTAAGAAATCTTGGATTGTTTTTAATATTCAATGACTATTAGTCAAGCAATAAGCCGGGTACAGGTTACCAAAGGTTGAAAAGTCATTGCTACATTATTTTTACTCTACCGGTTAACATTTTTGATCCCATTTAAGATAAGGTTTTTGCTCTTACATTTACTTATTACATCAATATTAGATTATGCTGATGCGTGTTACACAGATTGAAACCAAAAATTTCTTAATAAGATACGCTTTTAATAAAACTGTATCTGTTACATTTTGGTCTTTTTAAATATGGTTATATTTTTTTAAAGGAGAGGGGGCAAACGAGAATGCGACCTACATGATAGAAGAGATAGAATTATCTTTGTTACTAGTTTGTGTCCTGTTTCAAGATGTTGTACGTGTACTGTTGGTGTAATGGTCGTTTGCGCAATATCTGGTCATGTGGTCCCGGTTTCGAATCCAAGCTCGGGCTAATATCAATTATTGGGTTTCTCTATCAATAAATTCTCAGTAGCAACCCGGAATCAGGAAGTTGGCGGTATTTCAAAGCCGTTGCTCCTACGCCTGATCATTTTACGTTAGTTTCGATTTGCTTTTCCATCGGACTATGTGAGTGAACAAATTAAGAGTGCACTTGTGCTTACGCACACACTCGTGCCCTATAATTCTGTCATGTGCATGTCCTGGGCACATTACATTATAAGATGTCAAAGGATTGAATAAAACTAGTTTTACGGATTTTATCGCGTTTCATTGTCTTGTTTTTTATTGATTCCCGACGTTTCGGGTACTTTACAGCTTCCATGGTCATAGGGGACTGAGGTGATTGACGTCCCGATGTCAGAGTTAACCCGGAGTACCTTCAGCTTTTTTTAATTATTAATTTTGGTCTGATCTCCGCTGAATGTTATATGAGTTATAAATGAACAATATTTTGAGTACAAAACAATAAATCTATATAAACAACGATCAAACTTCTAGATTTATTTTACGTAACAATAACTAAAGATTTTGTTCGATCAACGATTAGATTGGCAGAGGCAGTAGAGTCTAAGGGGGAGGCTCTACTGCCTCCGCCAATCTATGAAATCCCATTATTGTACCACGCTTTAAGTGGGTCTCAAATATAAGTAAGAAATCTTATCTGAAATATAAATTGCCATTCAGTTGAATGTCCGGGAGTGCGTACTCGTACCTTATCTGCCGATACATTCTTATTATAGCTCATGTTTAGCAGTCCAATTAATAATACTGGTTATGATAATGATAATGAAATAATATTTCTAACTAAAACATTAAATTAAGTATGACTTAATTGTTAAATAATAGCAAGTAACTTATTCCTGCAAAATTTGTAAATTAGTAATTTGATGGCCTATGATTGTCAAACAATTGCTTTTTAATTAAAAATTGTAATAAATTACCGTTAGCTGTTGTCTGCCAATATTAAATGAAATATTATAATAAATGAAAAGATACCAGTTTGTCAAGCATATTGATTACGGCAAATTGTCTTTACGCCTAGAGAAGCCCATGTCCAATGGACTATTTGCTGGTTAATTTGAATTGTCTATGTACATTGATTTCGAATCCGTGGGTTGTCTTCTTGAAATGATGCCCCCTTTAGCTTTTATTGTTTATCCGTTACATCGGGCACGGACAAGATTGATTTGTTGATAGATTCTGCCAGTATTCGGAAAATTTTTCCGTGACTGAAAATCGGTATGGATGACATTATCAGCAGCAGCATTTATAATGATGCGCTCTATCTACTCTCTGTAGTATTTGCGACCAATTTTTTTAAATTGATTATAAATCAACATTTTTTCTATCAGTCGCCAAAACCTAGTTATTTAATAAGATGTAGCATGTGGAGGAGTTTGTTCATCACCTTTACACCTCAAAAGCTATTGTTTAAAATTGTTCAAAAAACGAACGTGGTATTTGGAGTTGAATTTATTTTAGAAAAGATAGTTCTTTTGACTTGGAAGGTTGTAGTAATTTTATGCCTTTAAGTCGGTTTGTGTATATGTCACCCTTTTAGCTTTCTTTAGTTAGTTAGTCTCGATGTCAATGTCAAGGGCGACAGAGCTAGTTTATTTATAGGAGGTAAGGTATTTCATTTTAGTTATCAGGGGTAACGACGCATCTGCTGCCTTATTTTTTTTAAAGTTGTTTGTTTTTGTACATGGGATCTTATACTATTAAATATAACTATAACATTTCTAGAAGCCACGTATCATAATTTGATCTTTAAGCTTGTTTGCCACTATTATAAAAATCTTTAGTTATTGTTACGTAAAATAAATCTAGAAGTTTGATCGTTGTTTATATAGATTTTTTGTTTTGTACTCAAAATATTGTTCATTTATAACTCATATAACATTCAGCGGAGATCAGACCAAAATTAATAATTAAAAAAGCTGAAGGTACTCCGGGTTAACTCTGACATCGGGACGACAATGGAAAAAACCTAAAACCATGGATGCTGTAAGGTACCCGTAACGTCAGGAATCAATAAAAAACAAGATAATTAAACGCGATAAAATCCATAAAACTAGTTTTATTCAATCCTTTGACATCTTATAATGTAATGTCCGCAGGACATGCACCTGACAGAATTATATGACACGAGGGTGTGCGCAAGCACAAGTGCACTCTTAGTTTGTTCATTCTCATAGTCCGATGGTAAAGCAAATCGAAACTAACATAAAATGATCAGGCGCAGGGGCAGAGGCTTTGATATGCCTCCAAATTCCTGATTCCGGGTTGCTGCTGAGAATTTATTGATAGAGAAATCCAATAATTGATTTTAGCCCGAGCTTGATTCGAAACACATGATTAGATATTGCGCAAACGACCATTACACCAACGGAGCAGTTGAGTACAACAGCTTGAAACAAGACACAAACTAGTAATAAAGATAATTCTATTTAAAATCATTTTAGATGTGGCTTAAGACAAAATTTTATTGTTTTTGTGATTGCCTAACTTGTAAGTTGGGACACGGCGTGTCTGTCAACCGTACAGTTCAACGTACTAAGTCAATTCAAGGTAAACTGTGGTTCTTCACAATAATCTACCAGTTATTAAGCTGTTTGAAGAAAAATAATAACTGAAAATTGTAACAATACGATTACGATATGAAAATGGAAAGTTGTCTGCTTCCTGTGACTATAACGTGTGTCTTTTATTGTACTTATAAATGTAAGCAAGGAGATGGTTGGATTTAAAATTGATCTGGAAAGCGTGACGCATTCATGCGCGTCATAATGAGGGGTCTGTTGTTTTTTTTATATTAAGTTCATATTGAATAAAAACAACTTCATGTTATTTTATTCATTTGAAATTATTTTATGCGATTTCATTGGTGAGATTTCAGCGGTGGGATACTAAATGCTTTATTGTCTTTTGTTGTAAACTTGGAGGCCTCCCATAAAAAAATATTAAAAAAGATTTCATTTATTTCATGTTTTGTCAGTGTCACGACTGGCTTAATATAGAAAGTTCTACCAAGAAAAGCCATAATGTAAAGAAAACTAAGAGCTTTATGAGATATTTTTATTTAATTAAATCAATTGTATAATGGTGTATTCAAAACACCGCCAAGACCATGAAAAGTATATACTTAAGTTTTGTTGTTAAATATGAAAAATCTTTGGATAATCAGATTATATAACTGATTTTCTATGTAAATAAAAAGATGTGAGTTGCACACAGAATAATGTTGTTTAGTATGTAATAATATAATTTAATTTATTAATAATAACATAATAATTAATTAAATTTAATAAATAATGTAACTTATACTAATGCTAAATTCACACACTACTTCGCGGCTGCTTCGTAATACTCTTTACGCTTTCTCCTTGCAAAAATGTGTATTTGTTATCATTATACGTAATATTTTATATTGTAGGTACAATACGGATAAATCATATATGTCATTAAAATATGCCTTTCACTACTCACCATCCAAGGTCTGTCCATCCAAAGCCGACACCATGACCATCAA
Organism: Parnassius glacialis; assembly: GCA_033319125.1. Classification (NCBI taxonomy): domain Eukaryota; kingdom Metazoa; phylum Arthropoda; class Insecta; order Lepidoptera; family Papilionidae; genus Parnassius; species Parnassius glacialis. The sequence continues at coordinate 22,273,369 of JAVANC010000002.1, forward strand.
ACAAAAAATCCACAGAATGTTCACCATTTTTAAAAGATTGTATACGAGGTATAGATAATTTCACCAAATTGAATTGAGAAAAACAATAAGTTTTAAATTTGGAACTGTTATTTTTAAAAGTTTACGTCGCCTCGCCACGACATTCTAAACGACTGTGCTTGCCTGCTTGCTTGACATTTGCAATGCGTTTTGCTCGAGTACCGTTTCATTGACAGCATTCAAATATGAACTCTATTTCTCAACAATATTGTCGAAATTTAATATTTATATGGTAAGTAAGTTTGGTTGATTGGACTGGTCATGGCAACGATGTAAATTGAATCATATAGAACGTGCTAAGGGTTTTAAGTTACGTTAAGTTTTTTAAGAACTGGTTTTCTTACAGAAGACGCCATATCTATTTAACATCGAAAGTGATTTAGCCTGTTTGAAGCCGAAACCGAGATAGATCGTTAGATGGCTTCCTTTGCTGTGACTGATGAGTGGTGATTAATTAACTAAAATGTACAAAAATCTTTATATATAAAAATTACGTGTCACATTGTTTGTCCTCGATGAACTCTTAAACTATTGAACTGATTTTAATTAAATTTTGCACACTGTGTGCAGTTTGGTCCAACTTGAGAGATAGGATACATTTTATCCCGATAAGTAACCTTCAATATTTTTTTATTGCGAATTTAAGGATTTTTATCATAGGTAGAGTCGTCCGAAAGGGCAGAACAACGTCTGCCTGGCCAGCTAGTAATATATAATATAATATATACCCTGATGATGCTGTGAGGCGAAACCGGTTAATTTCTGTAATTAGTATAATAATAATTTAAAATAAATATTGTGAAACTGGTACAAGTGTTTATACAAATCACAAAAACAAAAATACTATAATGCCCGATTAGATATAAGCGGTTTGTTTACAATAATTTCCGGAGTACCTACACACTACTCAGGGAATAATCGTTTATGATTTTTTGTGATAAAACTCATATCATATATTCGTTACAACCTATCAAAAGGCCTGTTTGTTATAGAATTAGGGTGCAACGAGCACACAGTCCACCTGATGGTAAGGGGTTGCTGTGGCCCAAAGCCATCTACATCTATTTTCGTTTGCGAATTAAAATGCAGATGCGTTGTCAGCAGTGAGGACTAAAATGTAATGCCTCTTTTCCAGTAACAAGGGTCTCTGGTTCTCTTTACTTACCATACGAAATACAGCAGCATTGAGCTGTTATTTTACGCTGATATTCTGCGAGAGCGTGGTCCTTTCCCGGCCGAAACAACCTATTCATGCTACAACTATACAATTAATATAGCTGCAGCATGGCTCTACCACGGCCTCTTCCATAGATTGCCTCATTGGTGGGATATTTGAAAATTTTAAATGAATTCATTCTAATTTTAAATGGGGAGAAACTGAGTCTTGTAGATACCACCATTTTTCTTGAAATCACACTAGACGCGAAGCTTCAATGGAGCCCCCATATATCAAAACTAGCAAGCAGACTTAGTTCTGTAGCATATGAAAAGTGGTAGAGCCACGTGGCAGCTTTTGCTGTCGCACGGATGGGCCGGCTCGAACCGGGGTGGTACCACGACCTCATAATACCAGCGTGAAGTAGAGGTTTGCCTCTGCGTTTCGCTTAGTGAGTGCAGGTGGCCGGAGGCCCTTTTTACTGGAAATGAGGCATTCCATCTTAGGCCTCACGGGTGACAACGCATCTACATTTTGAATTGTAATAGAGGATTGATGTAGATGTCTATGGGCCGCAGCAACCACTTACCATTAGGTGGACTGTGTGCTCGTTTGTCACCCTTATCCTATAAAAAAAATATGCTGTAAAAAAGATTAGAACTCTTACTAGTGTTGAAACAGCTAGACTAGTTTACTTTAGCTATTGCCATAGCATAATGTCGTATGGTATTTTACTATGGGGACACGCAGCTGACACTGAAATTATATTTGTTTTACAGAAGAGGGCCATAAGAGCAATTTATGATTTAAAGCCTAAAGAGTCGCTGCGACAAAAATTTAAGGAAATTAATATATTAACTTTGGCCTCTCAATACATTTATGAAAATATAATGTACGTATACAAAAATAAAAGTTGTTTTACAAAAATAAGTGATATTCATTCTGTAAATACTTGGAACAGACGGTTGACAGACAAAGGTTGACTGGTAGAGAATGCCTCAGGCATTAAGTCCGCCTATACATGATATTGTATGAAGTTTAAATAAATAAATAAATAAACAGACACAAGCTAGTGGTACCAGTTACTCGACTTCATCGAGTCAGTAATTCATTCTTGGGGCGATGTATACGCTTTTACAAACAAAATTCCAGAAAATATATAAAATTTGACCTGCTCAAAGTTCAAAAACTTTATTAAACTAAGTTTGTATAAAAAGGGTTATTATTATATTAAAGAATTTATGGATGATAATAACCCCTGGAAATGAGGTGATCGCTACCACGCTATTTCTAATTTGTTGTGTTGTTAATTTGTGTAACATACATGATTGTAAGCTGTTATTTAAAAAAAAGTCCCGCTGGGTTTCTTGCTGGTTCTTCCCAGGACGGAGGTTTTTTTTCGAACCAGTGGTAATTAAACAAAAGAGTGACGTTCAATAAGTATTATTTATAATCTATATTGAATAAAACAGTTTCTGTTTCTTTTTTGCCATTAGTTGCCATGCAAGGCTGGCGGGTCGGCAAACGAAGTTTTTAGTTATTTTAAGTTGCTATTGGAAGATGCTGATGCCCGTCTCCTGTTCCATTTGCCTCTGTCGTCTCTAGAAATGTGTCATTCATTTAGTTTTAGTGACCTGATCATTCAAGTATTGATCATCTTACGAACCGGGACATTCGGGAACATTGAAATGGATAATTTCGAGATTCAGTACTCTGTGATCTATGAGACCCGCTCGATAATGTCGGTCGTCGGACATTACTATAGTCTTTGGTCGTAGGTCCTGTCAATCGACTGATCCTAAATTCCTTGGTGCAACCCGGGTCAATCATTCACGATTGACACATGTCTAGTCCTATACAGAGGTAGAGGATTCTTTTACGCCACTACTACACGGCAAGGGATAATAAAATAAAAATCTGCATTTAGTCATTTATTTTGTAACAATTGCACAATAACAATATAAATAAATTCAAGGAGATCAAATTAACAAGTTGTTTAAATTAGTTAAAAGAAAGCAATGGCAAGGTGTAATAATTTATAATTGTATATTTATATTTACTTCCCAAAAATACAATATATTAAGTACCTATAATACATAAAAAGAGCTTTGACATCTCAGGAGATCGGTGCTCATCTTAAACGCGAGCGATCCGAGTTCAATTATCGTTGGTACCGTAAACCTCGTTGCTTGCGGTTGCGGTCATTGTTGATGTGGGAATTCCCGAAACTAATTCAACATTATAGACTATAATATTTTTGCGGGCTTTTACTGTATGTTTTAAATAATTTAGTTTACCATTTGTCGGCCGGAGTTAACATTTTACTAAATACGTGGTAGAGTCACGCTGCAGTATTAAGGCTGCAGTATGGACATAGTATAAAGACAGGGACGTAGGCTGACTCCGGCCCAATCCGCGATATAATTGCCTACTGTCTCAGGGTTGTCATTGTCACCAAATCATTAGTTTAAAGCCCGGCCCTTGCCAAAAATAATACATCTCTGTATAACTAATTCAGTGATCATTAGTCGATAAAGCAATGGTTTTCCTAACAAATACAGAAATGTATTAAGATTCAGAGCAGTATTATTTATAAAAAAAGGGATAAAATAAACCGGCGGGGCGGTGTGTGAGCTCGTGTTTAAATTATTTACTTAGTATATTCTAGTTATTTTTTATTTTTAATAGGCATAATATAGTATTTGCACACATAAAGGACCATATTAATTTTTATTTTTAATTAATACAAGCATATATATATTGAATCACACATTTATTACAAAATTACAAATCAGCTACAGAAAAATACTTTCTTCGGTTTCGACTATTACGAAACGACTTGTTATTAAACTTTAATGTGTAATATATCCGCATCCTTATAAATAACTTTTGCAAATATAATTAATTACGATTTTATAACCGTAAGTAGGTACTTAGTTACTATTATTCCTCTGTCTGATAGACAACTAATACAACAAAAATATGTAAATGTATGTAAAAAAGCCGTAACGCGCGAACCTCGTGCGGTGTTAGCCCAGACTGGCGTAGGGAGAAACATACCGAGATTGTGTTTAAGTGTGCGTGCGGCGCCCATAGATACTATGGCGCACACATACAAGCCGCGCGCAGTGCGTTTGTTTGAAGATAACGTACTTCCCTGTCTTTATACTATGGTATGGATGGGTCAACTCAAACAGGGATGGACTACGAACACACAGTACACCAACATAAAATAGTAGCATAATGCTGCTGTGTTTCGTTTAGTGGCTGTTCTATTTACCGGTAACTAGGCGTTCTATCTTAGTCCTCAGGGTTGACAACGCATCTGCATTTTGATTCTTATCCGAGAATATATTTTATCGTCTTTAGACGTTTAATGGCATTTTTTAATATCTGGTAAACTGTGTGCGTTTGTCAAGATCACACGTAAAAAAATATTTTAACTATCGGGTTTGTATGTATTATAATTGTTCCGATGTTTCTGTCAAGTGGCTTTCTTATTGCAAAATTGTTTCATCAAATACGGGTAAACAAGGACAAGATGCCTTCGTGTTGCAAGTAAACTTATGTCACCACCATTAATATGTCCTACTCTGTATAGAAGATTTTGCTGCGGTAAAAATCGGCCGTGTAAATAACCTGTATAATATACTTGTAAGTGATTGCATATAATAGATATGAACGCTTTTTTTTTTTTGGAGAATCGTTAAAATCATACTGCCTCGATGCAAGCCATAAAACTAACGTATATAACCACATAAATTATAAAACTTTGTACATAATTGAATTTGTAAATCCTCTTACGTCCTCCTGCATATTAGTATCTTAAAAAGTCGATAAGGCATACATAATGGTAAATGATATTTTATATTATAATGCTTTAGATAGTAAGCAATATATGTATTTATTAATTTTATTTAAAATGCTTAGGTATATATATTCATTTTCACACCACTGTGATCGTTTATATTTATAAATAGAACTAAAAGTCTATGTAGTTAATAGACGGTGATATAACGCCTCTAATCCAGCCGGCAGTCACTTTAACGTTGTGGTAGATGCCGGGTTGGTGGTCGACGCCACAGCCGAAGCCCGCAGAGGTGATACCAGCAAGGTAATATCGCCCACTGTCTAGAACAATTAGTGGTCCACCAGAATCACCTGAAGAAGAAGTATATTAATTAATAATTAATTTAATTCAAGGTGTTTGAACACTTAATTTTTTTTATAGAATTAGGGTGACGAACTAGCATACAGTCCACCTGATGGTAAGTGATTGCTGTGGCCCATAGACATCTACATCTATCTTCGTTTACGAATTAAAATGCAGATGCGTTGTCAGCCGTGAGGTCTAAGATAGAAAGCCTCTTTTCCATTAAAATAGGTGTATGGTTCCCTACTATACGAAACACAGCAGCATTAAGCTGCTATTTTACGCTGGTATTCTGTGAGAGCGTGTTCATTCCCCGGTCGCGCCGGCCCATTCGTGCTAAAACTATACTATTAATATAGCTGCAGCATGGCTCTACCACGTAAAGCATGGCTCTACCACGTATAACGCTTAAAATTTTATCAGGTGTATGTAAAATTGTATCAGATGTATCGTGTTTGTAACCTATTACAACTAAGTGGCGCAAATATGAGTCTCTGAGAGATGGCTGCACATTTGTGCCATTTGCTGTAGAGACTATCGGTCCATGGGGTCAACGTGCGCTGAACGTCTTAAAGGAACTGTATCCGCGACCGGTCGTTGCTGCTAGTGATAAGAGGGCTGGTTCTTTTCTCGCTCAAAGGTTAAGTAATGCCATTCAGTGAGGAAACGCAGCCAGCGTTCTTGGCATGATACCACGGGGAGTAGGAATGCATGATAATTAAGTTACTAGTTTTAGTTTTTTTAATTAGAGTATTTAATATTATATATGTATATACAAGTTTATTGCTGAACATATGATGGTTTTTAAATTATTGCTACAAAACACGGATCTCAAATCTTTCGATTTCATGCATGAGTGCTATAATGTGTCAACTCATAAGAGATTTGCTACTCAAGCCTTCTTTCCGTAAATAAGTTGATAATTATAATAATAATCAACTTATTAGCTTTGAATAAAAATAAAATCGAAAAATTTAATAGCCCTCTCGGTGTCGTGTAATTTTTTTACATATATTTATTTTCTCGTATAGGACATGTTTTGTACGCTGTAGTAACAAAGAATTATCATCATGACATGCCTTCACATGTTCACTGCTGAACAAAGACCTCCCCCAAGAAATGCCACAAAGCACGGTCCTGAGCCACCTGCATCCAACGATTTCCTGCATGTCTTACCATTTCATCACTCCGTCTCCGTCTAGTTGGGGTGGAGTCTCACTCTATACTTCGTCTACCTGTACGAGGTTGCCACTCGAGAACCTTTTTCCCCATCGGTTGTCTATTCTACGAGCTCTATCGGTCTGTATCGGTCAGCCCCTTGCCACTTCAGCTTATTAATCCGTTGGGCTATGTCGGTCACTTTGGTTCTACTGCGGATATCCTCATTTCTAAATTTATCACACAGAGAAACCCCGAACATAGCCCTCTCCATAGCTCGCTGATACAACAAATAATATGTTAACTTAATACGTGGTACAGCCATGTTGTATGCCATGCATATTAGTAGAATAGTTATAGTACGAATGGGTTGGCTTGATCGGGGAAGGACCATGCTTTCACAGAATACAAGCGTAAAATAGCAGCTCAACAGCAACGTTGGTGGTGTTTCGTATGGTGAGTGTAGAGAACCGGAGATCCTTTTTACTGGAAACATTTTTAGATTTTTCCATCATAGTCCTTACGGATAACAACGTATCTGCATTTTAATTCGTAACCGAGAGTAGATGTAGATGTCTATGGGCCATAGCATCTACTTATCATCAGGTGGAATAAGTGCTCATTTGTCACCCTTGTCCAATAAAAAAGTAGCTCAAAGTGCCAATTTCAACTGCACGCGGATGGTGGCTTATGATGGTGATATATTCATTCTCCACTCACATAGACTCAGACTGATCACCGTGAACGTCACATTATTGAAAAATATATGTCCAGCAGTGGACATAGAATACCTCTTTACATGTATTGTATTTAATACAAAATTTAATCAGCTTCATTTAACTTGTAAAGGTATGGTAAGAGTTATATTCATAGTGTAACGAAGTACAAATTGTTACACAATGATTGTTTACTGTTGTTTGCCCTTTTTTATTCTTTTTTTGGTCTTTTCTCTTTAAAAAAAACGTTACCGTTACGTAAACGTTTGTTTGTTACTTTACCTAAACATGCATCTTGGTGTCCATCTGAGTGTCCAGCGCAGATCATCTCCGCATGTATCTCCACAGAGATCTGTTTACTTTGGTGCCAGTTAATACATTGCTCTGTACCTGTTAACATGAATATTTATAAATTAAATAAACGTAACAGTCTTTAGACATTTGCGCACAGACGCTTATATTTTTACAATTTTAAGACAGTGCCTAATGTAGCTCTAAGTGTTTGAAATGTATTTATGTATATATTATCACATACAAGGAACATACTACTCTCTAAGATCACATATTTTTACTTGTATTTATTTTAATTTTTATATATTTGCGTGGTGCTCGTGAATTTTGTAATACAAATAGGTACTTATTAAGTGGCGAAGCTTGCGAAGTCACTTATTGATTTCACGATGTCTGTCCGTCTGTCCGTTTGTCCGTCTGTCCGTCTGTCCCACGATTATCTCGAGAACGGTTTCGAATTTTCAAATTCAGTTTTCAGCAATCTATTACTGATCACCCAGGCATCTGAACCTCCTATTTTGAATTTTTTTTCCGCTAGAAACCGCTACAAAGCTGATTGCTTCGCCACTTTGCTATGCTGTTAGTTTGCTAGGTTTATTTGTATTACACGTACGCCGAAATCCCCACCCTAACTTCTACAATTATGGTTCCTTTCCTTTTTCGTTGCCGAGTTAGCCTAAAATTATCTCTTTTAAGAAAAAAAAACATTATTGATATAAGATATATATTTATTACATGCACACTCCTTGCTTTGTAGCTTATATTTTTCTCTAGCGTTTCCTTTCCCCTTTCTCCATTAATCATACAGTTATTGTAATCCATCGGCTGCTTTCATAAATGGGATATTTGCCTTTGAGAGCTGTTGGTCATCTCTTAGGTCAGTTTCCAGTCATCCAGTTAGGATATTCTTAAATCGACACTAAACGGTTAGTTAGTAGTAAAGTTACATTGATTGTGAATTAGAAAGACCTAAAAGGCCTTTTGAGTATGTTATCTAATCCTTATGTGATGTAATCACATAAAAATATCTACTCTTTACATTTTTTTTATAGGATAAGTGTGCCAAACGAGCACACAGTCCACCTAATGGTAAGTAGTTGCTGCGGCCCATAGACATCTACATCTATCCTCTATTACAAATCAAAATGGTGATGCGTTTTCACCCGTGAGAACTAAGATGGAATGCATCATTTCCAGTAAAAAGGGCCTCCGGCCACCTGCACTCACCAAGCGAAACGCAGAGGTAAACCTCTACTTCACGCTGGTATTCTGTGAGGTCGTGGTACCACCACGGTTCGAGTCGGCCCATCCGTGCGATAGCAAAAGCTGCCGCGTGGCTCTACCACTGTTAAACTGCTCTTTACATTACGGAGCTACTTTTTCTTTCATTCATGATTCATTCGTAACAGCCCATCAAAATTCCTTCGATAAACTCAGGCCCCCGCCATAGATGGCCTCATGTGGCATTTTCCATAGTTGCAACACTTGACAGGTGACTGACTGCAAATTTTTATTATTTGGTAATGTTATCAAGAAAATGTTTTTTTTTAAAGCCAGTCCACTTGTTCTACAAGTATAATATAGCTGCAGCATAAGATGCTGCTGCCCATCTTCTGATTAATTGTTCTCTGTCGCCTCTTAAGACACCCACGTGATGTTATGGGGTAGTAGATTCTCTTAAGCCGTGTAGTAACTCGGCTTATGAATATCATGTTTTGACAACCTTCAGATTATTTAGGTTTTTTTACAAGAGCATTTTACGATATATATTTATATATTTATTCAAATTGAAGTTAGCCATCTCGCACAACAGATAATATCTCGTTTTGAGGCGAAGCACACATGTTATATTATCGATGATGGTGTGTAATTCCTTGTTATAAGTGTGGTTTTGGGCTTAGTGTTGGCAGTTATAGTACACGTGATTGAATATAATATAACATTTTTTTATTCAACTTTAGAACACTAGATAATAGATTATTATTGAGAGAAAATAATTTATTTACCACCATTATCCTTAGAGAGAAGGAGTTTTTTTAAAGCTTTATTTGTGTTTAAAAGAACCTACACGTTATTTTATTAATGTACGCAGATCTTAGCTAATCGATTTTCTAATCTACCTACATCAATAAATAAAATTTCTGTGATATCAAAATAACTGCCTTAAATTGAGCTGGAGGGATAATTTACATGCCATTAAGATATGAATAACTATTTTCAAAATTTTTGTCTCTCTGTCCGTCTGGCTAATCTTTGGAATAGCTGAACCGATTGTAATGAAATTTCATAAACAGTTAAAGACCAGTGCCAGAAGTAATCTAGGCTATATTTTACTCGAATCTTAATCATTAAAAAAAACAAGAATGATTGATAAAATAAATGTTTTTTTTTTAATTTAAATAATACCATATTAATAGATCCTACCCAGACGAAGACGAGACAGGTCGCAGGTAACGTCTGAATCTACTTCGCCTATAATATTTCTTAACCCTTTCGCTGTCCCGTGCACTACATATAGGGCACTGCTATTGTCTTACTATTGTGTCTGGAAACCGGACAGTTGAAAGTTTTAATTTAGTTTAAAAAACTTATTATTTCAGGCACTAGTAATATGAAATGAATGAATGAAATATACTTTATTGTACACCAGAAATACATATGAGAGAGAGAACAAAAAACATTAATTATTTAAAGGTACAATTGGCGGCCTTTTTGCTTAGAAACGATCTCTACAAGGCAACCATTGCAGAGGATAAAGTGGTAGGTAGGTTGTTGCAAAATATATACGACATAAATATAATTATATAATCGATAAATACATATATACTATAATAAATAAATACATTTTAAATACAAGAATATATACATACATATACGAGAGCAGAAAGGATTAAACAAGTAAGTGAAGTCAAAGCCTTAAAGTAAGGAACAATGAGTAGGTAGTAATTTTTTAGAGGAATGACAATTTAAGGACGAAAGAAGTGCGCTTTGGCAAGTTTTTTAAACTTATCAATAGACAGCGCACGTCTTATGTGCAGCGGTAGGGAGAGCCTGAGCCTAACAGCTTCAATAGAAAAGGATTTAGTAATATGGAAAGTGTACAAGTATTGTATTTTACAAGCTTTATAATATTAGCTTGATATACATTTTACATTACATACAAGCTGTATCTATTTATTAAGAACCGATAACAATGCAATAATTCAATGACTATGACCAAGTATTCTATATAAGATTATCAAGGCTCATGATCCATGTGTGTTGTTTATGTTTTCTTTAATACAATTTTTAGGGTTCCGTAACCAAATGGCAAAAAACAGAACCCTTATGGATTCGTCATATCTGTCTGTCTGTCTGTCCGTCCGTATGTCACTGCCACTTTTTTCCGAAACTATAAGAACTATGTTGTTGAAACTTGGAAAGTAGATGTATTCTATGAACCGCATTAAGATTGTCACACAAAAATAGAAAAAAAAATTTGGGGGTTCTCCATACTTAGAACTGAAACTCAAATTTTTTTTCATCAAACTCATACGTGTGGGATATCTATGGATAGGTCTTTGAAAAAGATATTGAGGTTTCTTATATCATTTTTTTCTTAGTTTGAGCGAGAGACACTTCCAAAGTGATAAAATGTGTGTCCGCCCCTGTACCTTCTAAAATAAGAGAATGTTAAAACTAAAAAAAATATATGATGTACATGGAAACTTCCACCGAAAATTGGTTTGGAAGAGATCTAGTGAGTAGTTTTTTTTAATACGTCATAAATCGTAAATTATGTTACTTGCTGTTACGGAACCTTTCATGGGCGAGTCCGACTCGCACTTGGCCGATTTTATTGTTATTCTCCTAATATCTGTGATATTTAAGCGTATGCTGGAAATTATGTTAGGGTTTAGATAAAGAATAATAAAAGTACAGTTTTAACACAAGCACATTCACTTCTACTTTGTCTTTACTCTTTACTGACCACCTAGTAATCGATATAACTCCACAGCTAAAAGACCAGATGTGGTTTGGATGCAATATTTGAGATACGAACTTGTGTAGGACAAACCACTACGTAGGCTTTAAGACAGAGCACTACCGACTGGACCACGTCATAGCAAAATAATTAAAAATTTAAAATTTTGTACAACCGACTTCAATATAAACTATTAAGAATAACTCAAAAACTATTGGTCAAACTTTGATCAAACTTATATGGGACCACGTGTGAAGCAACAGCTTTCAAATAAAAAAGAATCATCGAAATCGGTTCACCCAGTAAAAAGTTATGAGGTAACACATATAAAAAAACCATACAATCGAATTGAATACCGTCTCCTTTTTGAAGTCGGTAGAAAATGCGCCTTAATGCGCTGGTCTACTTCTATATTCTAAGGACTAAGCCCCTTGGAATATTTTTTTCTTTAAATAATTAAGTTTCTGGCGGCGTTTTTATTTCCCACTAACAACAAGGTATGTGGCAAAAATGAAGTAAAATTCCACCTACTTCAGTCTCTCGCCAGACCATAAAAATTTATCTTTTCACAAGTAGGCTCACAGTAGGATTTGCTATAATGGCAATAAAGCTAAAAGATCTCTTGCACCTTTGACGCTACGATCATTTACCTAGCGATTTTATTTTTATAAGTGCCTTCGACAAATATAATCATATTTGTCGAAGGCCAGTAGATACTTTTCTTTTTTACTTTAGTTATCTCTTACGAAACCCACAGAATGAAAGAGATGTTTTGTTGGTGCGACCCTTTTTTTTTTTGCGGATGGAAAATCATCAAATGACGCCTTTCGCTCTGGGTGGAGCGGAAGGGAGTGTCAGACTTTTACTGACTAAAAACCATCCGTGTTCCTTCAGTGCCCTTACGTTCCGGAGCCGCGGTATCTCTTTCGAACAGCCCGCAGCCCTGGCAGGCGTCGGCCCTTGCGGGCCCCTTCACGCTGCTGACAGCTCTTTGAGGCGCGCGTGGAACAAAACGCGCCGTCGACACGGCCTGTCGTCGTTAGACGGACGGACGGCGAGCTTTGTTGTTGGTGCGACCCTGTGGTGGTAACTATGCGAAATATTCCCAGTATGAGTCAATCTATGAGGAGGCCTGTGTTCAGCAGTGGACTTTTCATAGGCTGTAACGTTAATTAACTATAAGTAGGTATCCGAAAGGGAATATTGTAGTTATCATTAAAATACTTTAAATTCTTACGCAATAACTTTATAAGAGTTATTATGTACCTATTGCGTAACTTAATTATAAATGGTTTGTACACATAGTTACCTGATTGATAACATTAGGTAAAGGTAATTAGAGAGTTCTTCTAATATTTTAATTGTCCTTGTTAAGCGAGTTGAACTAATTCAATAAGTGTTTTCAAATATAGTAGTATACCGTAGTGACCCGGCGAACTTCGTACCACCTAATAGACTTGTGTAAGTAATGCGATTGTTGCATTACGCGTCATATAACCCGACCGCGTACTGTAGTATTACATATGACTCGACCAAATCAAACATGGCACATGACATTAAACATGACGCACAGCGCTTTGTTCGGTGTCCGTATTATCTCGTTAATTTTCGCTGTATGTGTAAGTGAGAAGGAGCATGCGCCGGTCGGCTGAATAAAAAATAAGTGAACTATTATTTAGAATTAGAACCATATAATTCATGTAATAAGGTTAACGTTTTACTGACACCGCACCGCGGACTGCCTAGTGATGTTTAAAATTGCCCAAATATTCAAACGCTACTCTATTCTATGTTTTTACGATGCCGTTACGTCTCGTGCCATCTCTATCACTTTCTTGAATGTCTGAAGACAAAAAAAACTATTACAATTATTATTTATTAGTTGTAGTTAAAAATGCTAATACCATTGTAAATAAAAACAAAACTGTTAGATATTAAAAAAACATAATGTAAAACAAATAAAAAAAACAAACACTAAAGAAAATCAATTTTTAAAAACGCTAATATTCATAGTGTTGGCCAATAATCAATATTGCAATCTATGTTATTGCCAGTCCATAAGCCCGGTATGCCATTTTGTTTGAATAGTTCAGTAGATTAGGATAAAGTTTGTAGAAAAATCGACTTTATGACAACAACATTAAGTGTACATTCCGGTGCAGCGAGTAGCGAGGGCATTGCGTTTGGCGATTGTCACATCACAATGCAAGCATATCTTTTACAACGCGAGCATTTCACTACAATTACAATAGCCATCCTGTGGCGCGTCATTTCGCGTCATGTTTGGAGTCATGGTATAACGTAACATTCCTCGGTACGAAATGTAATGTCATATTACATCACTTTAAAACGCACTGTTTTGCGCATCTCTACCACCTAACAGTTGATTCTTTAATTTTTTTTTAATACTTATTCTGCTATTCGGGACACCGGGTCAGCTAGTAAGATAAAAAAAGAAAAAAGAACGTTGATAAGTCAAGAAATACATTATGTCAAAAAATAAAAATTATAAACACTTAAAATTCTTTTAATAGTCACTAAAAATAACAACGAATATTACAATTTCTGATTTCTTATTATGATACTTGCTTATTATATTTCATTTTATTTTTACTTATTCTAAATTAAGTTTCCATCGTATGAAAAATATTGACAAATATTTATACGGTACGATACGATACGATATAATATTTATACGATACTAACGTCACTCAATTGTTTTGCCTTTCCGGAACGCCTCCACCAACACTTAAAACTTTATGGTATGGTATTAAATTTCAAATTGACTTTTAAGTATTATTACGAATGTTTTGTATGGGAATATAGAAAAGTGTTGTTTTTAGACTTTGTCAGACAATTTTTTATATTTTCTCGCCGTAAGAACCATCTTCGTACTTCAAGAAATATTATAAAAATGAATTAGCGAAATCGGTTCAGCTGCTCTCGAGATTTGCACTTAGCAACACATTCAGCGATTAATTTTTATATTATAGATGATTAGGGATTGAGAGTTCTAGTGCGGTATAGAGTACTTCGTGCACGTAAATCATCATTCAAAAATCGAAAAAAAATATATATTAACAGGCTATTTTAATCCAATCACAGTCACAATATGTCCGTGTAACTATGACCGGATCTACGCATGTCCAGTGCAAAACCCAAACATGGCCACCGAGCATTTTATTCACCTTATTAGTCTTGCGGGTTTGCCGTTATCACCACGTTTGACGGGTGGAATAGCGATCGTAGAATCACATATTTCGCACCATGAACGCTGCTTCTTATAGCCAGTTAAGATATTTTAAATTGGTATAGATATGGGATAGTCATATCGTCATTTGTAGGAGGATCCTGAGATATTTGGGCTTTTAAATTTCCTCTTACTATGTCCTCGGGTTATGATGGGTTCCCTTATGCTATCGAGTCGCTGCGACGCTAACGGTGCGCCGGAGTTTACTGGGAAATATACCTAGCTATTTCTTAAATAATCAACTTTATATGCATTGGATAACCATGTCGTTGATAAATAAGGCCCACAGATGGTGGAACTTCCATTCCAATTAGGGCGATCACAAATTCCACTGAGTAATTAGATTAGCATACGAGTAACATAGCATTAGCAGCTCCGCTCTAAACATTACCAGAGTGGAGTATCCGCACTACGATCACCAATTCACCAGCAGATCTGTGAGTAATGGCATTTTTTTTCAAGACATACATTAACCAACCAGACCACGATTCCAAAGGATCATAATGAAGAAATGAAATAAAATTAAATATATAATTATTTCTTCGACTTGACTATACAATATATTATGTATGTTAGTACTCTATGGACTTGATGTATAAAATTAAAATTTAATTTGTTATACTTTAGGTTTTGAAATGAGATTCCTCTAACCGGAGAAAGAAACTCCGCTGTAATTACCTTTTATACAAATTTTTTGTATATATGTTTACGCGATATCTTTACGACAATTTTGAACCGATTTTGATGATACTTTTTTCACTAAATAGATTATACTTCAGGGATGGTTTCTAACAAATTTGGAGAAAAAATTCCACCTCTAAGGATTGCAAAACGACATTGAGATTATGATATTCATAAGTCCACTAAAAAGGGTAAAAGATTAAATTTTAATAATAAGTAAAAGTCGACTTCAATCAACTAAAAAGAATAAAATAATTTCACATTCTGAGGTCGGTGCAAAGATATACATTAATAAAAGCTCTGACTTTATTAAAAATAAATTTATGCGATATAAAATGAGTCAGTAGCCTAATGGCAGGGTGCGGAACGTGAACTCGAAAGTTCGTTGGTTCAAATCCGCCATTCGACTACTGTCGTGACCACTTCTAATACAAGCATTTTAAGCTTACCAGAAGTGGTTAAAGGGAACATTATTATTAAGCCTTAATTGCTGATACTAAACAATATAAATTATTTTAACAGTGATTGTTTTAACTTTATAATAGTCTATTTCCCAGTTCAGTAGTCAGCGTGTCCTGTGGCACATAGGCCTCTTCCAGCTTTTTCCATTCTTCTCTGTTGTTAGCTTTTCTTGACCAGATTGTCCCTCCAATAATCTTGATATCATCTGTCCATCTTTTTACTTGTCTGCCTCTTTTTCTTTTGCCATCACGGGGTTGCCATTCCGTTATGATTTTAGTCCATTTTATCTTGCTGTCTCTTGTCATGTGTCCTGTCCATCGCCATTTCAACTGTCTAATTTTCTTTACTATGTCTTCGACCTTTGTAGTAGATCTAATATCTTCTGCTCTTTTACGGTCTTTTAGCGTCACGCCCAACATACTTCTTTCAATTCCCCTTTGACATGTTCTCAGTTTAAGAAAATGTTTCTGATTCAACGCCCAAGTTTGGCATCCATACGTAAGACATGGTAAGATACACGAGTTGAACACTTTTTTCTTGGCTGCCATAGGAAAGTATTTACTTTTAAATATCTCTTTAAGAGACCAGTATCTTTTCCAAGCGCAAGCCACTCTTCTTTCTATTTCTATGTCTGTCTGATCTCTAAATGATAATAATTGCCCTAAGTATGTGTAGCTTTTAACATATTCAATATCTTCATTATCTATTTTTATGGCTATTTCTTCCCTGTTTGTCATTACTTTTGTTTTTGATTTATTCATAGTAAGACCAACTACTCTGCTTGCTTTCGTCAACTGTTGTAGCATAAGTTGGAGTGTATTAGCGTTGTCAGTTATGAGGACTATATCATCAGCGAATCTTAAATGATTAAGTTGCTTGCCGTTGATATTGATGCCAAAATTGTCCCATTCGAGATCCCTGAATATGCTTTCCAGGATTGCAGAGAAAAGTCTTGGGGATAGCGGATCTCCTTGCCTTACCCCTCTAGCTATTGGGAACTCATCGCCTACTTTTTCTAGTTTTATTTGCGCTATGTTATTCGCGTATATATTTTTAATTATACGTATATATTTTTTGGTACTCCTTGCTGGATTAATGCCCTCCAAAGCGAGTCATGTTTAATAGAATCAAATGCTTTACTATAGTCCACAAATGCGACGTACAAAGCTTTACCGTATTCTTGGCATTTTTCTATTAGCTGTTTCATGACGTGCATATGATCAGTAGTTGAAAACCCCGCTCTGAAACCAGCTTGTTCTATAGGTTGTTGTTCGTCCATTATCCCTGTTATTCTGTTTAAAATCAATTTAGAGAACACTTTATAAACATTCGACATGAGGCTTATAGGCCTGTAGTTTTCAATTATGGTCCTATCGCCTTTTTTGTGTAATAATATGATTGTGCTCTTGGTCCATTGAGAGGGTATACATTCCGTGCTTAAGATAGAGTTGTATATTTCTGTGAGTTTTCTTAGCTTATCCGGTGAAATAACTGAAGTTTTAATCATTTCGTTTGTAATCTGATCTGGTCCGGGTGCCTTATCGTTCTTTTGACTGTTGACAGCTTTTTCTATTTCTGATTGTAGAAAGACTGGTATGTCTTCCACATCGTCACTGTCATCGAGATTTATAGTTAAATCTGGGATATTTTGTTCTGCTGCATAAAGTTTTCTATAGAAGTCAGTTGCTGTCTGGATTATAGCTTTTCTTGTCTTTTCCTGTTTTCCTGTTTTACTTTTAATGTTTGTTATCCATGTTTTCTTCTCCACTATTTCTTTTAATGCTTTTTTGATTCCTCCTGTCTTTTTTATATAGTAGTTGAGTACGTTGGTTCTTTTTTTGGTTCTATCTTTTTTGATGCTATTGCTTATTTTTTTACTTAATTCTGCAATGGCCCTTAGGTTTTGTTTGTCTTTTCCTAGTTTTAAGAGTAGTTTTCTTTCTTCTATTAATCTTTTAGTTTCATTTTCGGTATGAGTTGTCTTTGGTTTTGAGAATTTCTTGAATAGTGGACCATATATTTCGTTTATTACATTGTTATATTTTTCTTCTACTTCATTTTTTGGTTTGTTCACTAAACGTGGTGTTTTTGTAATGTTAACTTTTACGTTAAATTTGTTTCTACTTTTCTTTGGTTCTATACCATTTATTATTGCTCTCACCATGCGGTGGTTGGTGTTAAAATTAAATTGGTTTAGAATGCTTACATCTTGAAAAACTTTTCTGTTGTTAGTTGCTATGTAATCTATTTCATTTCTGTATGAACCATCTGGAGATAACCAGGTCCACTTTTTCCTTGGATCTTTTTTGAAAAAACTATTCATGAATGCAAGATTGTTTTCCAACGCCATTTTAATCATCCTTTCTCCGTTTTTACTTCTTCTACCAAAACCGAATTTGCCTACTACATTTTCTTCACCAATTCGTTGAGAGCCTATTCTACCATTAAAATCTCCTATAACTAAAACGTTTTTGTGTGTGTCTTGTAAAGCTGAAGACAATTGGTTATAGAAGAGGTCTTTAACCCGTTCGTCTTGTTGTTCAGTGGGAGCATATACTTGAATAACTGACCATTTGTGCCTGTAGCCTGGTAAATGCATATTAAGTACAGCTATTCTTTCCGATATACCAATGAATTCGTCTATGCTTCTTTGTAAATGTTTTTTAACCATGAAGCCAACACCATAACTTCCTTTTGTTTCACCTTTGTAGTACAGAATGTAGTCCTTTCGATCCTCAATGCTTTCACCCAGTCTTCTAACTTCACTTAAACCTAATAGGTCCCACTTTATTTTTGAGAGTGCTAGCTCTAATTCGGTGAGCCTCTCTTGTGTTCTCAGTGTTAGGCAGTTTAAAGTGGAAATATAGAGTTTTCTAATTCCTTGTGGTTTTAGTATTTTGGTGCTGCTGTTATTTACTATTATTGGAGCTGGAAGGGATTGGTCGATATCCCCCACGGGGACCAGCCGGCTTGGGCGAAGCAGGTGGAATGCGAGATAAAAGGAAGAGAGAACAATCTGCTTCACCGAAGACAATGAATGGCACTGGAGACGCCCGACCAAAAATTAATAAAATAAATGCCTTCGAAAAAATATACAGGAACAGATCTCACTCAGTACCAGATATGAATAAAGAATAGCAATTAACATACATCGGACACCGGAAGATCAGAGCAAACGATATAAAATTATTTAATAAGACAACCAAAACTATCACACCTCCCCCAAGCCGGCTGGTCCCCGTGGGGGATATCGACCAATCCCTTCCAGCTCCAAGGGAACATTAGTGATGTTTAATAGCATTACTAGTATTTTTACTGAAAAAAAATAATGTGCTTAATATTTCAGACGTGATATCTTAGAATACGGTAGAGCCACGCTGCAGCTATATTATGGTTGTAGTATGAATGGGTTGGGCTCGAACGGGGACCACGCTCTCACAGAATACCAACGTAAAATAGCAGCTTAATACTGTTATGTTTCGTTTGGTGAGTGTAGAGAACCGGAGACCCGTTTTTACTGGAAACGAGGCATTCCATCTTAGTCCTTAGGGTTAACAACGCATCTGCATTTTGATTCTGAATCGAGGATAAATGTACGTGTTTATGGGTTACATCATCCACTTACCATCAGGTGTACTGTGAGCCCGTTTGTAAAAAAAAATCCTTTTATCAGTTAAAAATTAAAATACTGAGACAAAATAGTTGGCTTGATTCAATTTATTTATATAATCTACTTCTTATCAAAAAAATATATACAAAGCACACACACAAACACTCACGCCTGTCACCCAGAGGGGTAGTCAGAGACTACGGACTTCCATTTGGCGCGATCCTGACACACCTCTCTCACCTCCTTTACATCCATATATCTACGCATACACGCTCGTCGGTTAAGGTTACTCCTAATCTGGCCCATTTTTAATGTATCGCCAATTTGGTCGATAAACCTTTGTCTAGGGCGTCCCTTACCGACCCTGCCGTTCACTTCTGCAACATAAATTTGCTTTGTCACTCTTTTTTCGTTTATTCTTTCTACATAGCCAAACCTCTGAAGCATTCCTTTCTTAATCCTTGTCACAACGTCATCTTGCTCTGTCATTGAGATTCAGCCCTAGCATACTCCTTAAGGATCGCATTTCTACAGCATTTATTCTACTCTTATGCTTCTTCTGCCAGACCCAACTTTCACTACCATACATTAAAGTAGGGACTAACACAGCATTATGAATTGCCATACGTGCTTTATTTGACACATTCTGACTCCTCATAATAGCGTGTAGAGCCCCATTCACTCTATTTCCTACGTTCACTCGTCGTTCTATATCCTTATCATATCTACCATACCTGCTAATAAACATCCCAAATATACAAACTCATCCACTTGCTCAATCAACTCCCTTTCTATTCTTATTTCACATAACGTTTTACTTTTTTCTCTTTCAAAACCATCACTTTCGTCTTACTTACGTTCACTTTCATACCCCTTCCTTTCAATGACCAGTTCATTAAAGTAACCATCATTTGCAACTCGGCCGCCGACGATGCAGATATGACTTGATCATCGGCGTACAAAAGGCATTTGACCCCACCCATTCTCAACCCACATTCTGCAACTTTCAAAGTTTGCAAACAACTGTCCATAAAAAGGTTAAACAGCCACGGGGAAGCCACACATTCCTGTCTGACACCTTTATGAATTCCAAACAAGTCCGAGTAGACCCTATTGATCCTGACACAAGCATTAGAGTCCCTATAAAGAGACTTTAATGCCTGTATCAAGCCAGCGTTCAACCCAAATGAGTTCAGTGTTTGCCATAACACATTCCTGTCCACTCTGTCATAAGCCTTTTCAAAGTCCATGAACGCACAAAAAACTTTCTGGTTTTTGGCCACAAACTTTTCCGCAATCATGCGCATGGAAAAGACTTGATCCATACACCCCATCCCCTTTCTAAATCCAGCTTGCACATCCCAAATTTTTCCACATTATACAAAGCCACAGACATTAATACACATTAATACATGTATAAATATTTCTATTGAGGTATAAGGGTGACACCCTCATTCTATAAAAAAATTGGAAAAGCAAAGCCTATAAAAAGAATGTTACTAACGTAGTTCAACTTACTAAGAATAGGAACGGTGGCCGATCGCAGCAAGTTGGTCCCAGTATGCCCACTGCTGGCATCAGTTTTACCCCAACCGGCTATTACTCCGGATTTGCCTCGCAGTTCCAAGTCCAACTCGGGCAGGCAGATCGGCAAAATGTGTCCAGTGTATGTTATAGGTCTGGACAGCTTCAATAGCGCTATATCGTAACGATCTGGCTGCGTCATTCGAAATTGGAACAGCGGATGAAGAATTTTTTGGATGACCCTGTGTTGGTTACATAAAAAATTGTAAATATTATTATTTTTAGACAAGCAGGACATTTGACATAAATACTAAAATATTTGAGGATGCTGCGAGGAAGACTTACTGCTTTATATTAAGTTTTATATGAATAGTATATTATTTGATCATATTTTATAACCATCTCAGAAATAGATGGAAGAGTATATCTTTATATACATACGTGGTAGAGCCATGTTGCAGCTGTATTAGTAGTATAGTTGTTGCACGAATGGTTCGGCTCGAGCAGGGAAGGGCCACGTTCACATAAGAGTAAAATAGCAGATCCAATGTAGAGAAGGTCAGTGTAGAGAACAGGAGATCCTTTTTACTAGGAACGAGGCATTCTATCTTAGTCCTAACGGGTGACAACGTATCTGCATTTTAATTCGGAGTCAAAGATAGATGTAGGTGGCTATGGGCCACAGCAACTACTGACGGATGGTGGACTGTGTGCTCGTTGGACACCCATATCCTATAAAAAAAATAAGATGATGCCTAGGCACAAAATTAAGATGTATATTATAGGTCATTACTTTCTTTCACATTTATATTAAAAATGTATTGTCATTAATTTAAATTGTCAATAAATAAATAAATAAAGTTTCATACGTGGTAGAGCCATGCTGCAGCTATATTAGTAGTATAGTTGTAGCACGGATAGGTCGGCTCGATCGGGGAAGAACCACGCTCTCACAGAATACCAGCGTAAAATAGCAGCTTACAACTGCTGTATTTCGTATAGTGAGTGTAGAGAACTGGAGGATAGATGAAGATGTCTATGGGCCATAGCAACCACTTACCATCAGGTGGACTGTGTGCTCGTTTGTCACCCTATCCTATAAAAAATTAATGATAATTGGTGAATTACACTAACGGTTAAAATTTAACTCAAGACTCCTTTCTTTACAAGCTGTGATTATTCTTCTATTTATGTAGAAATGCACAAAACATTTTAATCTTAGTCTTAAATACTTAATAGTTCCAAAATCATACTCGTACCCCACTTTACGCGCGGTGTGCGCTCCGGCGGTGGTGTCATGAGCGCCGAGCCACACGACGATGTCCCGAGGTCTGGCACGTGACACGCAGTGAGCCGCAGTTGCGACAAACCAACGTGACACTATAATGTGATAGTGGGCAACATTATAAATGTGAACGCTTTCTCTTAAAATGGTGGATAGGTCACTCAGTCCGTGGACATTTTTTTTATAATAGAGGGTAAAAATGATGAATGTCAGTTATTGTCATCAATATCATGGTAGTGACACGCTACAGCTTTATCATGGCTGAATTATGGAAATATACATATAACGGTGTGAATGGGTCAGCTCGATTGTGGAGGGATAACATTCTGAGATAATAATAATCATCATTATTTTTACGACCTTTCACAAGTCCACTGCTGAACATATGCCTCACCCAAGGAATGCCAAAACAATAGATCAGCTCGACCGGAAAAAGACCAAGCTCATACGTGATACCAACGTAAAATAGCAGCTTATTGCGTGGGTGTGAGTGAAGTTTTTGCTGACATCGAGGTATTCGTTTGTCACCCTTACTCTACAATAAAGGATCTAACAAAACAACCGGCCGGCAACGCATCTGCAATTCCCCTAGTTCCCCTGGTGTTGCAGTTGTTCGTGGGTAGTCGGTAGTCACTTACCATCAGGTGAGCCGCATGCTCGTTTGCCCCCTCTCCTATAAAAAGAAACACGGTCCTAAACTACCTGGTTTCAAATATATCTTGCATGTCTTATGAGGTACCAAATCTTTCAAATAGAGAGCTGTCCTACACTTCGCATACCGGTACGATGTTGCTTGTTAACTCTAGAACCTTTTTCCTCATCTTTATATATAAAAAGTACGTGTCACGTTGTTTGTCCGCGATGGACTCCTAAACTACTGAACTGATTTCAATGAAATTTTTGGTCAATATGCAGTTTGGTCCAACTTAAAAGATAGGATAGCTTACATCTCAATTTATAGTCGCAATACAATATTATTTTGTTGAAAATTATTTGTCTATTATTTGACAGTCACAATTATCTGTTAGCTCCAAACGATTCTGTCACATGACGATATCTGTTGACTGGATTGAGTAAATATTCAATAGATGGCGCTATGTTAAAAATACAAACGTTTAATAACAGCTACAATTTAGTAGTATAACCACCACGTGTTGCTGTAAGTATTCAACAGATAGAACCGATTTCAAAAAAAAATTGCTGACTGTGTGCAGTTTGGTCCAACTTGAGAGATAGGATAGTTTTTATACCGATAAGTGACCCTCACTTTTTTATTGCTAATTTCAGGAGCTTTTTTGGGAAAGCAAATGGTTGTTCAGAAAGGGCAGAACAACGTCTGCCTGGTCAGCTAGTTATCCTATATAAGATTAGATACATTTCACGATTGGTGTTTTGCTAATTTTATGTCCTTAAGTATCAGTAGGTGCTTAGCCTTCACTACTAAACACAAAAGTTGCAGCCTATTTACGTCCCACTGCTGGGCACAGGCCTCCTCTCATTTCTGAGAGGGTTTTAGGGCTAGTAAGTGTCCGCCGCGCTGCCCCAATGCGTGTTGGCTAACTTCACATGTCTTCGAAATATATTTTTTCTTATTTCTCAGACATGCAGGTTTCCTCACGATGTTTTCCTTCACCACCGAGCACGTGGTAAATCAGCACTTAAAATTGCAATTAACAATTTCTTTGGTGCCGGCGGGGATCGAACCCGGGTCGCTCGAGTACTGTGAAGCTTACAGCGAGCGCTAACCATCTGAGCTACCACGGCTGAAGGCTATAACTGGATTTAAATGTTATTATCAATCTTCACCAATTCATCTAGATATACCTATTAGTAGTCTTGTTAGATTTAAAAGAAGTTTACGTGTATCTCTTAAGATTTTATTTAAAAAAAATATATTTTTTACCACTAAGTCTCTAACTGCAGTTAGTTATGCTTTGTTCACTTATTTGGATTGAAGTATAGACCAACACCATTATACTTTTCATTTAAAACATATATAATTATTGTCTGTTTGTGTACCATATTCAATAAAATAAAATAAAAAATTCTAGCTATACTGCTCATATGCTCATATATTCTCATTGCTATGTTGGTTATTCTAGTTCTACTAGCGGATATCTCCATTAAGAATTCCTTCACGCAGGAAAGACCCCTTCAGGGTTCCTTATACGGCCAGCGGCGAAGGACTTAGGCTGAGTTCTATAGACCATACTTTGACTTTGCTCAGACTTTATTTACGAAAAACTTAGCTGACTATATACTTAGCATAATCTTTGATTCTGAATTTATAGTTGTATCGGACTAAGATTAAGCTGAGCTTATGCTAGGCAAGGCGCGGACCGCGAACTTGAAAGGTCGTGGGTTCGAATCCGCCATTCGACTACTGTCGTGAACCACTTCTAACACAAGCATTTTAAGCTTACCAGAAGTGGTTAAAGGGAATAGTAGTAATGTTTAATAGCAGTTTATTTCATAAATAACTTATTATTACATGAAATAGAAAACGGGCGTATGATAACGGGAAGGGATGTGAAGAATAGAAAATCAGAAAAAAATGAAAAAAGAAATTTTTAAGAAATTCGAAATAGGTTTGACATTACTTTAATAGAAAATGGATTTATGCTATTTAAATGTACCCTTAACCGACGAGCCTGTATGCGTAGATATATGGATGTAAAGGAGGCGAGAGAGGTGTGTCAGGATCGCGCCAAATGGAAGTCCGTAGTCTCTGCCTACCCCTCTGGGTGACAGGCGCGGGTGTTAGTGTTTGTGTGTGTGTAAAACTAGAAGACGACAAACTACCTCTCTATTGTTATAAATAATTAAAATAACATAAAAACAACAATTTAAAATTAATATGGTGGTTTTGGATAATATCCTGAGTTTTACGTAAGTTGAACTTGACGCTGACTTAAGCTTTGTTAAGCGCACACTCAGCACGATATCGAAGTTGGCTCTATTACCAACATCGAAAGTAAAGTCGGAGCAAAGTCAAAGTACGGTCTGCAGATCTCAACTTTAGACCCCAGTCATTACTGGAATCTCGCACCAGTTGTACTCTCTTTTTTTGAAGTTTCGGAAAAAAGTTATGAGTAGATGTGTTGGAATCTATCGAACGCTGCTCAGTCAAGTTGGGTCCTTCGATTGATTTCTTGTTGAATAGTTTGACAGTTTATCGTAAATAAACATAAACAAACAACTTTACGCGTAGTGTACTAGCATAGGTGTGATATAAAAGTTACACACTTACACATCCTATCCGTAGGGAAAGTCATAAAAACTATATTATCCGCAAATCGAAGCATTACTCGTAATTGATTATTATAACGTTTATTTTCCTGTCCAGTATTTTGAAAACATAATCCAATGCACTGGTGAGTTACAGGCATTTTAACGTCACACTGTCTTACACGTTTTTGCTGCAAAATTGCTCTGTGCCGTACAGTGATCGACGAAAACTTGTTAAAACTTTGATATCTCAAAATAATAAATCTTCATATTATAAAATAATTAAAACTGTAATTCACTATCATGCTAATTAACTATCACGGTAACTAAACATTTCAAAATAACATCTCAAGAATTGATGCTTAAATATATTTGGCCGCAATATCGCCTGAGATGTTGGTTTTAATTGTTCAACTTACCTACTTTTTATGCAAACGAAATTTTCGATGATTCACTGTTGACCTTAAAATTGTTATCTACTGCATTTTAAGCTGACACTAACGTTTTCGAATGGAAGGCATGTTTTAATAATACATATTCGTTTATCCACAGCTATATATCGTTCATAAAAACAGAGGTAAAGTGAAACTTCATATAATATACTTATAAAGAATAGGTTGTGTGGCGGAATTTAGGTTTAGTTTGTTTTATAGATTTTCTAGTATCAGGCGGTTTCTAGAGTCCGGTTCATGAATCAACGGAGCGTTACGTGCTTTATATACCAATTAGGCTGAATTATATGGCTTATAAACACATACGTCTATGCTTTATTACGAGTAAGAATTAAAATGAGGCATGGCCACCTTTTAGTACTGTGATGAAATGCCTCTTCAGTAGTAATAATTTATAATTTAAAATTAAAAATTTTGTACAGCCGACTTCAATATAGGTTATTTGAGAATAACTCAATAACCATTGGTCTGACCTTGATCAAATTCATATGAGACCACACGAGAACTATCAGCTTTCATATAAAAAAAGAATCATCGAAATGGGTTCGCCCAGTACAAAGTTATGAGGTAACACACATAAAAAAAAAAACGAAAAAAAAAACATACACTCGAATTGAGTACCGTCTCCTTTTTGGAAGTCGGCAGAAAATTAAAAATTTTGTACAGCCGACTTCAATATAAGCGACTTCAATATAGGTTATTTAAGAATAACTCAATAACCATTGGTCTGACCTTGATCAAATTCATATGGGACCACACGAGAACTATCAGCTTTCATATAAAAAAAGAATCATCGAAATCGGTTCGGCCAGTACAAAGTTATGAGGTAACACACATAAAAAAAAAACATACACCCGAATTGAGTACCGTCTCCTTTTTGGAAGTCGGCAGAAAACGGTCTCCAATACTTGTTACTTACTGTACTGCTGCGTACAACCGGCAGCATTATGGTTGTAATATTACGCTGGTCTTCTGTAAGAGTGTAGTTTTTCAATAGTCGAATAGGCCTAATAGTGCCGCAGTCAAAAAACATATGCAACGTGGTTCTTCTACTACCGCATGAAGGAAAGTATTTGGAGAAAGATTTTCCCTATATACAAGTTTAAAATTTCCTATAAACTCAAAAAATGAGTCATCATCGCCACAGAAAACATTATATTATGATCTTGTGAATCTTAAGTTGTAAAAGGTTTAGTATTGTGACCCACCACAAGGCGATTACGGTAAAATATTCCAGGACAGTCTCTCTCAACTAAATATTCATATTATGCTAATTAAAAACTAAAATTACCTAGCACACCTCCACATTGGAATTCTGATATTCTGACATGTGCTTGCCAAGGAAACTCAGCGAATCTAGCTTCTCTTCCGCCTATAATTCTCTTTTGCAGCATTCGACTGAAAGGTAATCCACAATCCACCTGAAAATAACAAAAACAGGCTGGTAAAAACTTCGCTGTTATACAATTTATTGCGCGTTGTCACAATATTTATGGAGTATTTCACCTAATAGTGGCAAATCCCAAAGTGGTGAGTAGCTTTTGCAGTCAAAGGGCACCAGTAAACAACTTCAAACGACGAATGCTACACATGTCAATCCTGAAATAATGGAATGCCTCACAGTGGGTGCTCAGCTGATTAGCAAAAGAAATACATATGGTAGCTTAAGTGTGGTAGTTACATGGTAGAACCATGCTGCAACTATATTATAGTTGAATCACGAATGGGTTGACTCGACCGGGGAGGACCACGCTCTCACAGAAAACCAGCGTAATTAGCAGCTCAATGCTGCTGTGTCCCGTATAGTGAGTGTAGAGAACCGGAGACCCTTTTTACTGGATACGAAGCATT
Source organism: Parnassius glacialis (assembly GCA_033319125.1). NCBI lineage: Eukaryota > Metazoa > Arthropoda > Insecta > Lepidoptera > Papilionidae > Parnassius > Parnassius glacialis. The sequence continues at coordinate 22,301,189 of JAVANC010000002.1, forward strand.
CCATTTTAGTCCTCACGGGTAACAACGCATCTGCATTTTGATTCTTAATTGAGGATAGATGTAGATGTCTATGTGCCACAGCATCCACTTACCATCAGGTGGCCACCCTTTTCCTATAAAAAAAACCACATAGATAAGGTCTTCATCTTCTTCATTGACACCTAGGCATGGGCCTCTCTCACATTGTAGGGATTCACCTTAATCGCCACTTTTGGCTGACGGTTTAACGGTCGCAGTCTCGCAGTACCAAACGTTTTGCATCTTTAACGCTGCTTCCCACCGTCGGTGTGGGTATTTTAGGCCTGGTGTAAGCGAGGCTGTTATACTGCCATCTATCAGTAGCCATGATATTTTTTGGTATATTCCATAGTCACCTCTAACAATACTCATGGCACGAAATGGATAGATGGATTCTCTTACACTGGTAGTGGTACCCAGGCGGAATGATAAGCAGACAAGGAATCCTAACAAAGTTTAATAAACAATTAAAGGAAGCGAATTTTTCCGGACCAATACGACTTAGGGACCTTCAAGAAAAGAGCGTACTCCTTTTTAAAAGACCGGCAACGCATCTGCAATTCCCCTGGTGTTGCAGTTGTATGGGTGGCGGTAATCATTTACCATCAGGTGAACCGTATGCTCGTTTGCCCCCTCTTCTATAAAAAATATATAATATTACCATGCCTGAGTGGCTTTAAATTTACGACAAACTTCCCGAGCAATCGGAGTTCGACTCCCGCCGGTACCAATAAAATAGTCAATTGCAGTTTAAATTTTACTATGTACTAAACGGTGTAGGAAAACATAGTGACGAAACCTCCATGTCTGATATATAAATAAAATACTTTGAAGACATATTAAGTCCGCCGATATGTATTGAGGCAGCGTGGCGGATATTTCCTTGTCCTCAAACCCTGTCCCGAAATAACAGAAGGCTTGTGCACAACAGTGAGATATAGACGTTACTACCTTACAATTACAATAAAACATCAAACTGACGCCAGCATTTTAAGCTAACTTGAAGAGGTTAACGGTGTATTTTTTAATCTCAGGTACTACTTCAGGTTTCTACTTTCATCAAATCAATATAGTTGAAAAACAATTTATAATTTTTATAAAGAACTTTTGAAGTCGCAATAGTTAAAAAAGTGTGTGTGTGTGTATGTACTTATATACGCACGTAGAAAGTTATACTTCTTTAGCGTAACAATACAAAAAACTTGAAGAGACAATTACCCACTGAAGTTGTCGCTTTTAGGTGTCAGTGTGCGCGCACATCGTAACAACTTCATGGTGTCGTTTTTAGCTCTCGGTGTGCGCGCGTATCGCAAAAAATTCACTCTCATCATTTTCCCCCAATGACTTATAGTATAGTATACCTATATATTTAAATCTCGTTGTTTTTCCCAAACGCCCCAAAAGAAGTTTTAAGGGAAGAAAAGTATTTTTTTTAATTATTCGAATGATCTTGTATTTTATATTCAAAGAAGATAGTAAATAAATATAATAATGTCAATTATCCACAGATTATTTATTAAAACATACCTACTAGTCTGTAGCTGAAATAAGGTTAGTCTTTATTCGTCTAACAATTGATTTTTCTAAATGGTAGATACCAGTAAAATATCGTTAACCAAAGATATTAATGAAGTAATAATAATATCTTTCACCTGTGTATGGTCGTCATCAGCGCGTCGTCTGAATACATTCGCTGGTACCACGTTTCTTTGAGGAACTTGGCGCAGCATTGGTGGTATGACTTTGTATTTCCATTCTGATGATGGTATGCTAAAAACCAAATAAAGAACAACTTTGGAAATTATGCAACTCTTTCTTGTTTGTTTAATTTTATGTTAATTAAATTACTCTGTTCAAAAATTATCGTAGCTTTTCATTTTTCTGCCGACTTCCAAAAAGGAGACGGTATTCAATTCGACTGTATGTTTTTTTCTTCTTTTTTATGTGTGTTAACTCATAACTTTTTACTGGGTGAACCGATTTGGGTGATTCTTACTTTATTTGAAAGCTGGTACTTCTCGTGTGGACCCATTTGATCAAAGTCAGATCAATAGTTTTTGAGTTATTCTTAATAACGTATATTGAAGTCGGCTGTACAAAATTTTTAATTTTAAATTATTATAACATCAATACCCAAAGGGCGCAGTAAGGCCGAAGTGAACTTAATCCCGCCATTCCACTGTTGCTTTAAATCGTAATAGCAAAAGCATTTTTATTTTATACTTTGTTTTAGGGTTTAACGGGAATATAGGAATTAAACTTACATATTATCAAATCCATCGCTCGTTTTGGTAGGGTCAGGAGGTCCACAACACGAAAGTAACCAACCGCTTCCGCAGCCTCTTAGACGCGTACCTCCTCGTAACCAACAGCTCAATGACAAAGTGCATGGTTTCAGTTCAGATCCCACACTGCAAGTAGATGGGTAACCGAAGAAAGATGCGAGCACGCGACTGGTCAGAGCTGTAATATTAAGCAAATTTTGTAACATTAGCTACTACTATATTGAAACTATTACGCTTGAAACTAAAGTACAACAGTAAGTTTTTTTGTGTGGACAACACAAGACAAGACAAGATTTTTTTGAATTTCTTTTATTCGAATCTCCCGACACTCACGGGAGGATCTAGTTTGATAACAACTATAAGTCTACCAGTACTACCCTACTAAACTATAAGCAGGTATAGTAGGGCAAAAACTGAATTCTAAAACAAATATTGTGTATAGGTATATGAAATATTTATTTTGCAGTCTCTAAAAAGTGAAAGGAATATTATTTTTGTAATTTTAGTAATTTAATTTAATAATAATAAATTTACTAATACCTTCTACAGCTCCCGCATGCCCTGTTACATTTAAAATCATCAGTGGAATTAAAACTTTTGTGCTCATCCGCCATTTTGTCGAACTTTTTTGTCGCCATTTTTTGAGCTTGACAACATTACATTTGTGTATACGGGAAATTCTGTAGAATTTAGTGGCTTCTGGATGTTTTATAAAAATCCATGGTGTATTTGTGGTAAGATTCACCGCTGACATGGCGCTTTTATGAAATTGTATTGTTCGGACATATCGTAGGTTTGTTTTCTACGTGCTTTATTTAAAATTGAACCTTAAAAAAAAGAAAGAAATTGTTGTAATAAATAAAAAAAATTATAGTAGTTTAAAAGTGTATTTCTATTATCTATATTATTTTACGAAATTAATATGCTGAATTAAAAGCACGCTTGCAATTAGTAGATACATTTATATAGCAGGAAAAATAACAACCTATAAGTAGCTGAAAAGAAAATCTTGAGAAGAATGTTTGGCACAGATATAATGGAAGATGGCAGCTGGATGGTCCGGAAATACCCTAAAATGGAAAACCTCAAAGCCGAGCCAAACATCATTGGAGAAATAAAAGCTTGCAGTCTCCGGTGACTCGGTCATTGTATGAACGGGAGAGGATTGGAGTATAAAGAGAGCATCTTTGGATCGACCGATATCTGACGTCCAGTTGGAAGACCCAAATTTTACTGGAGCGATCGGGGGAGAATGAAATGCGCGCTACAAGTTAAAATAATTCAATTCGGAATGTGAATAAATAATAAAATAAATAAAATAACTACTTGAGTTTTTAAAACTTCATTACTTAAATAGTTATATATGCTTTTTTTGTAGGATAATGGTGACCAGCGAGCACACAGTCCACCTGATGGTAAGTAGTTGCTGTGGCCCATAGACATCTACATCTATCTTCGATTAAGTATCAAAATGCAGATGCGTTGTCACCCGTGAGGACTAAGATGGAATGCCTCGTTTCCAGTAAAAAGGGTCTCTACACTCATCAAACGAAACACAGCAGCGTTAAGCTGCTATTTTACGCTGGTATTCTGTGAGAGGGTTGTCCTTCCCCGGTCGAGCCGACCCATTCGTGCTACAACCATAATATAGCTGCAGCATGGCTCTATCTTGTATATTGTAAAATATAAATTCACAGCTATTTAACCGTGTTTTGATATAAAATAATGGAAATAGCAATAAATTACAGCGACTCATATATAATAATCGCACATTTTTCAACGGGTATATTGTGGTTGCAGCTCACTTTTCTGCTAATCATATTAATGTTCACAGTAAAATTCTTAGCAGTCTCTGTATATGGAATTTGAGTATTATCATACGTTACTGCAGGGATCTTCGAACAATCTAATAAATTAAGCATATATGAGCTGCCGATAATCATTACTTGGGATTTAGCAGGGTTAACAAGAAGACCAAACGATTTTGCCCAACTGCTTATGCTACTTAAGTCAGCATTCAGGTTATTAATAGCCTCATCTATATCTTGGACTTTGAAATGACGGTATAAATGCAAGTCGTCAGCATAGAGATGATAATGAGAGGAGAGAACAGCAGTGAGAGCATTGATAAAAATAGAGAAGAGAAGTTGGGAAAGAACACCACCTTGAGGAACACCCGTCGTGACATCACACCACTCGGAGAAATCCTCCTCATGGCTGACACACTGCGAGCGACCCCTAAGGTAAGAATTAAACCAAGAGATTACTGATGGTGAAATTTTTAAGGACGAAAGAATACCAAGAAGTATGTCATAATCAACGGAATTAAATGCATTGCTGAAATCCAATAATGTTAGAACAGTGAGAAGTCTTTTGTCCATGGCCCAGCGAATATCATCAGACACTTTAAATATCATCAGACACTTTTATGTTGTGGATTTATTCCATAAAAAATAAGATGGGAATAGTAAAGCATGAATGAAATTGAATAAAAGTTGTAAACAAAAGAATAAACTGCAATATTTTCGTTATGAAGTCTACCATTTATTATACTCAAAAATGCAAAAACATCCTACATATTTGACATGTGGAGCAGCATTACCTAAGTTTATTGAGGATAGCGGATATATATATATATATATATATAGAGGTTATCGACTCTACGCTCACCAGCTTTACTGGGAAGTGCGATAAGTAAGTATGGACAATATTTTTAAGCTATGCATCAAGAAGTGGAATCAGAGATGCTGGTAAAACATTTTTTTTATTCCATATCATAGTTATTATCATAATCATAATCATTATCTCACAGCTCATTAAAGTCCAACGCTAAATATAGGGCTTTCCTATAAGTTGTCTCATAAGGATATTTGGTAGCCACGCTTGAAAGGTAGGTTAACAACTGCAGTTTTTTTTATTTTGAGTTTGTGTAGCTATATTTGAGCATTTATATATAAATGAGCTTATAGTATCTTGAAGTCATGCAGTGGTATGCTTGGGTTTGGATTTGATTTTATTAATTATAGGATACCGGAGTCAGCTATATGTTCTTTCACGCGGGTTTTTATAGCTGACTTGAAGCACCGACGTTCCGGGAAGTCTGCAGTGTGTGAACATGTTCAAGATCGTCCCAACCATTACATTAGATTTAATAAACCACAAATCCTCGCAAAAGAACACCGATTCCTACCAAGGATGATTCGCGAGGCTATTAAAATTAAAAAAAATACATCCTAATTTCAATAGAGAAGATGGATGGGTGCTGCCATCTGCTTGGGATCCTATAATTAACCATCCAAACCCAAGCATACCACTGCAAGACTTCAAGATACTATAAGCTCATTTTGCGTAGATCGGACCAAAAATTAATATTCAAAATATATTGGTAAATCCAATTGGGCATACCTTAAGCGCATTAAAAAAATTACGTATAACATGATTATACGGAATTATTAAAGTAGTTTAAATACATTTCGACAGCACTATCGGCTTCAACACCCTCGAAAACCATGAAAATGACACCCATGATGAAAACATTGATACCTATTGCAGCCGCCATCTTGGATTTACATTTCGGCAGCACTATCGGCTTCAACACTCTTGAAAACGATGAAAATGACACCCGAGATGAAAAAATTGGTACCAACTTCAGCCGCCATCTTGGATTTACATTTCGACAGCACTATCGGATTCAACACCCTCGAAAACCATGAAAATGACACCCAAGATGAAAAACTTGATATCTATTGCAGCCGCCACCTTGGATTTACATTTCGACAGCACTATCGGCATCAGCACCCCCGAAAACCATGAAAATGACACCAATGATGAAAAAATTTATATCTATTGCAGCCGCCATCTTGGGTTTACATTTCGATAGCACTATCGGTTCAACACCCTCGAAAACCATGAAAATTACACCCATGATGTAAAAATTGGTACCTACTTCAGCCGCCATCTTGGATTTACATTTCGGCAGCACTATCGGCTTCAACACCCTCGAAACCCATGAAAATGACACCCATGATGAAAAAATTGATACCCATTGCAGCCGCCACCTTGGATTTACATTTCGACAACCCTATCGGCTTCAACTCTCTCGAAAACCATGAAAATGACACCCATGATGAAAAAATTGATACCTATTGCAGCCGCCACCTTGGATTGACATTTCGACAGCACTATCGGTTTCAACACCCTCGAAAACCATGAAAATGACACCCAAGATGAAAAATTGATATATTTTGCAGCCGCCATCTTGGATTTACATTTCGACAGCACTATCGGCTTCAACACCCTCGAAAACCATGAAAATGACACCCATGATGAATAAATTGGTACCTAATTCAGCCGCCATCTTGGATTTACATTTCGACAGCACTATCAGCTTCAACACCCTCGAAAACCATGAAAATGACACCCATGATGAAAAATTTTATACCTATTGCAGCCTCCACCTTGGATTTACATTTCGACAGCACTATCGGCTTCAACACCCTCGAAAACCATGAAAATGACACCCATGATGAAAAAATTGATACCTATTGCGGCCGCCATCTTGGATTTACATTTCGACAACTCTATCGGTTTCGACACCCTCGAAAAGCATGAAAATGTCACCCATGACAAAAAAAATTATACTACTTACTTTTAGTACGTACTACTATTATTTATTCTGTGCTTTTAAATATTGTAATAAAAAAATCTCTTATTATTATTATAATCAAGTATTTAAGAAATTTGGTTATTCGAATATTGTGTATTTGTACAGCGATCTTTTTGTGCCGCTGAAAACAACCGAAACAATATCCACTCACTACGGCGACTGAAGCCGAACTAAACTTAATACAAAGGTACTCTGTGAACTAAACTACTCTGTGGCTGTAGATCCCCATTTACAGTAACAATTTATATACGAGGCAACGAAATCAACGAAAATTTCGCCATTTTGGAGCCGAAAAAAATTAATTATAGCTAAACAAAACAAAATTACACTGCCATTTACATTCAGTGGCTTGCCACATGATAGATGAAGAGATTAAAAAATAGATTGAGTTAAACAATTGATATTTTCAAAAGTTATAGTGTTTACAAGCCACAGGGACATGATAAATCCACACCATAAGCCACTAAAACCCTTTTTTTATTTAAAAATAGCAATTAATCGATTTAAAAAAATTATTAATAAGTTCAACAATCATTTATCTTTCTAACAATGTGCTTTTTATATGTATAATATGATTGCTAGATACGATTTTATTCGATAAAATGTTAGAATTTTAATTTTTAGGCGATAGTAGAACATTACCTTGCGCTTTCGCTTAAGGTATGCAATAAAAGTAGCCGGGCTAACTATGACATCGGGACGTCAAACACCTCAGTCCCTCCCGTGACCACGGGTGCTGAAAAGCACACGAAACGTCGGGAAGTACAAAGTTAAATTAAACGCGAAAAAATCCGTAAAAATTAGTTTCATTTAATGTGTAGTCTTCGCGTAAATATAAGAAATCATTATTTCTAATTTGTTATGTGTGGTTAATTGTGATTACATGATTATAAGCCGTTATTTAAAAAAAGTCCCGCTGGGTTTCTTATTGGTTCTTCCCAGGACAGAGGTTTTTTTCAAACCAGTGGTAATTAAACAAAAGAGTCTCAATAACTATTATTTATAATCTACATTGAATAAAAAGTTTCTGTTTCTGTTTCTGTTTCCTGATAGTAAGTGACTACCGCCGCCCATGAACAATCGCAACACCAGGGGAATTGCAGGTGCGTTGCCGGCCTTTTAGAAAGGAGTAAGCTCTTTTCTTGTAAGTCTTTTGTACATAAACATAAAATTTATTAACTACTTGACAGTGTTACCTGTCGAATCCTCGCAGAGTCGTGAACCATTGTCTCGGTGAAACATTTATAATGTGAGCTCTAACATACCATTAGATATGCAGTTTTTTGTAATATATAGATTTGAGACATATTGAAACTGGGTTTTTTATCATTAATGTGTTTACCATAATTCGTACATTCACGTAGCTATTTAAAGCTAAATCATTAAACGTTTGGAACAATTTTGCGCAACCGACTTCAATATAAATTATTAAGAATTACTTAAAACTATTGGTCAGACCTTGATCAAATTTATATGGGACCACATGAAAAGCACCAGCTTTTAAATAAAACACATAAAAAGACATTCAATCGAATTGAGTACCGTCTCCTTTTTGAAGTCGGTAGAAAAGTGAAAAGGCGGAAACGCTAGTGCTGTAAACAGAGCAAACTTATTTTAAATATATTCTTTTGAATATTCCTATAACGCGAAATGTCAGTTATAGTGACCGTCAAGTAGTGTATTAGAATGTAAAATTATTCTCAATAATTTGACGGCTTCGTGACGCCAGAGGCTTAGCAATGAGTTGCGGCGCGAATGCTGCGGGTTTCAATCGCGTACGGAACAAGTATTTGTATGGTCTACTTGGTCCAGGTTTCAGCGTTTTACACTTGTTAAATTTATGTATGAAAAATGCCTCCTCGATACAGAAGAAAATCTTAGTGTATTCCTAATGTAAAGATAAAGATAAACAAAAGGAGAGCCCTACTACGATTCACTAAATATACGCCAATATGTCTCATAGCTGGACACGTGTTTCCTCTTATTTGTGAGAGGGTTTTGATATAATAATGAATTAATCCACAGCGTATAAATATTTATGTATTTATGCGTATATATAAATATTTTATTCCTTAGACATGCAGGTTTCCTCACGATTATTAGCTTTACTCAAAATTGAAATTTACCTAAAATTAAAATATGCACTTATTGCAATTTTTTTATTGGATAAGGGTGACAAATGAGCACACAATCCACCTGATGGTAAGTGGTTGCTGCGGCCCATAGACATATATATCTATCCTCGATTATAAATCAAAATGCAGATGCGTTGTCACCCGTGAAGACTAAGATGGAATGCCTCATTTCCAGTAAAAAGTGTCTCCGGTTCTCTACACTCACTCTACGAAACAGCAGCGTTAAGTTGCTATTTTACGCTGGTATTCTGTGAGACCGTGGTGCTTCCCCGGTCGAGCCGACCCATTCGTGCTACAACTATACTCCTAATATAGCTGCAGCATGGTTCTACCACGTAAAATTCGTACTTAAAATTGTAGTTAAATATAATGTTTGTGTAAGCGTGAATCGAAATTTTTATAATATAAAATTTACGGAAAATGCTAAACTCCTGAGCCAATACTCAATAAACCTAGCAAGCTAACAGCATAGCAAAGTGGCGAAGCAATCAGCTTTGTAGCGGTTTCTAACGGAAAAAAAAATCAGAATAGGAGGTTCAGATGCCTGGGTGATCAGTAATCGATTGCTGAAAACAGAATTTGAAAATTCGAAACCATTCTCGAGATAATCGTGGGACAGACGGACAGACGGACAGACGGACAGACGGACGGACAGACGGACAGACATCGTGAAATCAATAAACCTAGCAAGCTAACAGCATAGCAAAGTGGCGAAGCAATCAGCTTTGTAGCGGTTTCTCACGGTTACCGTTGAGCAATCAGTTTCAAAATAGGAGGTTCGGATGCCTGGGTGATCAGTAATCAATTGCTGAAAACAGAACATGAAAATTCGAAACCGTTCCCGAGATAATCGGGGGACAGACGGACAGACGGACGGACAGACGGACAGACGGACAGACATCGTGAAATCAATAAACCTAGCAAGCTAACAGCATAGCAAAGTGGCGAAGCAATCAGCTTTGTAGCGGTTTCTCACGGTTGCCGTTGAGCAATCAGTTTCAAAATAGGAGGTTCAGATGCCTGGGTGATCAGTAATCGATTGCTGAAAACAGAACTTGAAAATTCGAAACCGTTCTCGAGATAATCGTGGGACAGGCGGATAGACGGACGGACAGACGGACAGACGGACAGACGGACAGACGGACAGACATCGTGAAATCAATAAGTGACTTCGCAAGCTTCGCCACTTAATAAGTGACTTCGCAAGCTTCGGCACTTAATAAGTGACTTCGCAAGCTTCGCCACTTAATAAGTGACTTCAGATTTGAATATGATTAAAGTTCAAGTAAAATGCAGATAAATGTCAGTAAAGAGATTCAAAACTGTCTGTCCCATAAAGTAAGAGAAATTAAGCCTTATATGCGATAATGATTTCTTCGCTTCGCTCTGATAACAAGGGTCAGGTCATCACTTTCACGTGCGCTACAAGATGAAGTCGCTTTTACAGATCAGGTTGATTCTTTTGGAATACTCTAAATTTTTCGTACAATTTTTTTTTATAGAATTAAGGTGACAAGCTACCACAAAACCTACTTGATTGTAAATGGATGCTGTGGCCAATTTAGGGATATGTACGTTCTTTTTTTATAGGATAGGGTGACAAACGAGCTCACAGTCCACCTGATGGTGGTTGCTGTGGCCCATAGACATCTACATCTATCCCCGGTAAAAATCAAAATACAGATGCGTTGTCACCCCTGAGGACTATGATGGAATGCCTCGTATCCAGTAAAAAGGGTATTTGGTTCTCTACACTCACCATACGAAATACACTGCTGCTATTTTACACTGGTATTCTGTGAGAGCGTGGACCTTCCCCTGTCGAGCCGATCCATTCGTGTTACAACCATAAGATAGCTGCAGCGTGGCTGTACCACGTATGATTAATGGCGTCACGTCTGTAATTCCCGAGGGGATAGGCAGAGTCCATTTAGACTCGAGCTACTAGGGTCACATTTAACTAAAAATATTTGTATAGATGGAAAACTGTGAGAGAAGTCATAGATAGCTAGGCAAGTATTACCCATTAGTTGATTTTTACGACGTGCTAGGTAAGTAACACATTTGGGACATTTTTTTTTGTTGTTTAAAATGCACGTAGTCATACAATAGAATGTCAGGTAATATCGGCAGAACTAATAAGCTTTCTTCTAAAATGCTTAGTAAATTCTACTAAGCATTTCAAATCATATCGTTTAGATAAAACAAAATTTTAATGTATAGTCAAAAATCATGCAGTTATAAGTATTTATTTTATCAGGAATTGCTAAGTATTTTAAAGCATAATTTTAAAAACACTAAAGGCTACAAATATAATTAAATGAGAATTAATTCAAGCTTCGTTTAAGTATGTCGATTAAGATTATATGACGGCCCACTAGCGCGGTGGTGCGTATAACGCTTTCATTTTGTTAATTGTTATATCGGAGGTGTTACAGCCTGGCTGTGCTTACAGGCTATTACTGTCCGACAAGAGGCGGCCAAGTGAGAGTTGAAATACAATGCCCATAATTACAAAGCAGCTGAAACGACTTCAAACGAAGACGAGCGTTTTTTCTTTTGAGTTCGAAAAAATTGTCTAATAGGCAAGTGCAGAGTAGTTTTTAATAATTACCTTTTAAAGGCCTTTTGAAGATAAAGTAACTAAAGTCACCCTCAAAAGATTTGCCAATAAAGCTAAAGAAGTGAGTTGCCCATTATGATATGCACCTGTGTTATATTGTTTCTATAACAGTCTTTCGATTTCAGTGGTTGATATGAAACTTTTCAAGAATGCGAAGTAGTAATTCTACGTCTAGAATAATTGCAAATCCAAAACAAATGAAAATCTCTGTCCTGGTGAAAATGTTCCACTGGAAGTTAACCAACAAAAACAGTGGGATATTCCATTGGTACAGGGCGTGCAGAAGGATTTGTTTCATAATCTCCATAGTGACCTAGATAAGGCACGCCTTCTAGCTGTTTCCACTAAGGAATCTAGTCACTGGTTACACGCTTTACCATCAAGTAATCTCGGCACATTACTTGATGCGGAAAGCTTACGCATTGCCGTAGGAATCCGACTAGGAGCGGCGATTTGTCAACCCCATCAGTGTCCCTGTGGTAGCAGCGTCGACAAGTTTGGGCTCCACGGACTTTCATGTAAGAAAAGCGCTGGTAGATTTTCACGACAAAGTTCTTTGAACGATGTCATCCGAAGGGCTCTTGTCTCTATAAATGTTTCCTCGGGTTTAGAGCCTTGTGGAATATTTAGAGACGATGGCAGGAGACCCGACGGTATGACATTGGTCCCTTGGGAGAGAGGTAAAGCCCTAGTGTGGGATGCTACTTGCGTAGACTCTCTGGCGGACTCTCATCTCAGGGGTACCTCGTTTAGAGCCGGGGCGGCATCGGAGGCAGCTGAACTGAGTAAGTGGCGCAAATATGAGTCTCTGAGAGATGACTACATATTTGTGCCATTTGCTGTAGAGACTATCGGTCTGTGGGGTCCACGTGTGGTGAAGTTCTTAAAGGAACTCCATCCGCGGCTGGTCGTTGCTGCTGGTGATAAGAGGGCTGGTTCTTTCCTTGCTCAAAGGCTAAGTATAGCCATTCAGCGGGGAAACACAGTCAGCGTTCTTGGCACGATACCGCGGGGAGTAGGACTATATGATATTTAAGTTTCTAGTTTTAGTTTTTTTTTATCATTATTATAGTTTTTAGTAGTGTAGATAAAAATAAGTATTATGTTTAAATAATATAAATGTAAACAAATTTTAATGATTTTCAAAATATCCTTTCTTTTTTTTATTTTTTTATTTTAGATACCGTTACCATACGGCAGAAATCTACCGTATCGTGAATTCCTTTCATATAATTAAATTGCACATTCATAAAAAATCGGTGCCAAAAATGATCTTTAGGCACTAGCCGTAATTGAGAGAAAAGTTATGAATTTTCCTTACGCACTAGAACATTGTAATGTTTTATTTATTTAATCCTTATTAAAAACCTCTTCTATATAACATAATATATCTCTGTTTTTTGATGACTGAGGAAAAGAAAGAAATGTTGTAGGGTCTATGCATTAGTTTTATTGATTTTTTTATTTCATAGTATAGATATTTTTATTTCTTTGTTAAAGCAAAGTCCGGTTGTTCTCTTCTGCCTTTCAACTAATTTATAAGGAAGTGTCTGGTTTAAATTTCAACCGCATTGATACAAAGCCGTGTCCTACTTTCTTTAAAAAGTCTTTGAAATTTTAACGCAATTGTTTCTTGCTTAAAGTTTTCAGTGCTTTTTACGATTTTGAATTGTTTAAGACCAGCCATTCAAATGTTAATCTACATTAAAGTCATTGTTTTGTCCGTACAGTGGTTTTATCTTTCTCTTTACAATTATTTGCACTTTGGCACTTAATTCGAAATAGGGCAACGGAACCCAAGGGGCAGCAACTGGCCAAGGCCAACTTCATAGAGAAAGAGGAACTCTTTATGATGAACTCCTTCTTCCAGAAGCGGCCCCACAGAAAGTGAATCTGGTCCAGCCCCGACGGTTAGACAAAAATCAGATTGACTTCATTACCACGACTAGACTGCAACTTTTCAGCCATGTCTCAGTGATCGCGAGGGTGAAAACTGGTAGCAATCCTCGAATGGTTAGAAGCACACTGAATCTAAACGTTAAGTTACAGTGGAGTTGCTCCGTCCCCCTCGTGCTCTTATCCAAAGTTCCGAAACCTTTCAGCTAGAGTTACAAAACCGTTTTCAGTGCCTAGAAGACTGCAATGCAGTGGACGATATGAAAGACAAGCTTGTGGAAACTGTCCATGCGGTCGGAGCTAAGTTCTGCAAGGCCCGCCGCAAAAGAATACAAAAACTCTCCGACCACATTCTTAGTCTCATAGCTGTTACACGGCAAATGAAGCTGCAGTCTTCAACAGATTTGACACCATAGAGGCAACTGAATAGACAGATCTCCAAATGCATGCGGCGAGACTTACGCAACTTCAGTACAGCTCGTATTGAAGAAGGAATCGAGCGGGACCAAGGCTCCAAAGTCTTTGCCAGAGATCTGTCTGCCAGAATGAGCCAACTGTCAAAGCTCAAGACCGAGTATGGCAGCATCGTTCCCGGGATACCTGAGATTTTGAGTGAGATTGAGAGGTTCTATGGGCAGTTGTACACGTAATCGTTGGAGCCACACGCAAGTGTGAGTAACGATCCAAGAGCGATCTTATCCGACACAATTCCGAAGATATCCCGGAGATTAGAATGGCTCTCCAGCACCTTAAAAACGGCAAGGCCCCAGGTGAGGATGGAATTACAGCGGAGCTTCTGAAAACGGGTGGAAGACCGTTACTTGAAGTCCTTCAGAGGCTCTTTAATTCCGTCCTCCATGGTGGCATTACACCGGAGCCATGGAGTAGAAGTGCGGTGGTCTTGTTCTTCAAGAAAGGTGACAACGCTCTCTTGAAGAACTACAGACAGATTTCCCTTCTAAGCCACGTCTACGTGCTGTTTTCGAGAGTCATTACGAATCGTCTCGCGCGCAGTCTTGACGACTTCTAGCCTCCCGAACAAGCCGGTTTCCGAAAGGGCTTTAGCACCATAGACCACATAAATACCCTTCGGCAAATTGTACAGAAGTCCGAGGAGTACAATTTGCCACTATGTCTGGCGTATGTGGACTATGAGAAAGCCTTTAATGCCGTCAAAATTTGGGCGGTGCTGCAGTCCATACAGCGGTGCCAAGTTGACTGTCGGTATATCGAAGTGCTGAAGAGATTTTGAGTGAGATTGAGAGGTTCTATGGGCAGTTGTACACGTCATCGTTGGAGCCACATGCAAGTGTGAGTAACGGTCCAAGAGCAAGTCTTTTCCGACTCAATTCCGTTGATATCCCGGACGTCAGTCTGAACAAGATTAGAATAGCTTCCCAGCACCTTAAAACGGCAAGGCCCCAGGCGAGGGTGAAGCGAATTACAGCGGCTCTTCTGAAAGCGGGTGGAAAACCGGTACTTGAAGTCCTTCAGAAGCTCTTTAATTCCATCCTCCGTTGTGGGGCTACTCCGGAGGTGTGATGCAGAAGTGCGGTGATCTTGTTCTTCAAGAAAGGCGACAGTTCTCTCTTGAAGAACTACAGACCGAATTCCCAAATCTGAGCCAAATCTACGTGCTCTTTTCGAAAGTCATAACGAATCTTCTCGCAAGCAGACTCGACGACTTCTAGCCTCCCGAACAAGCCAGTTTCCGAAAAGGCTTTAGTATCACAGACCACATACATACCCTTCGACGAATTGCATAAAAAACCGATCTGTACAATCTGACACTTTGCCTTGCGTATATTGACTATATGAAAGCCTTTGATTTTGTCGAAATTCGGGCGGTGCTACAGTCCTTTCAGCGGTGCCAAGTTGACTGTCGGTATATCGAAGTTTGTACAGTAGGGCTACGATGGCTATCCGAGTACATAACCAGAGTACTAAACCTATCCAACTGCAAAGAGGTGCAACACAGGATGACGTTATATCCCCGAAACTCTTCACCGCTGCATTGAAGACGTTTTCAAGCTACTGGCCTGGAAAGTGCTTGCTGAAGAGTGCATCACATACCTTCGATTTGCCGATGATATAGTCCTTATGACAGAATCGCTGGAGGACCTAAGCACTATGCTCAATTACCTCAATAGTGTCTCCCAGTGGATAGGTTTTCAGAAGAACATGGACAAAACAAAGATTATGTGTAATGTCCATGTCACACCTATGCCGGTAGTTGTTGGGAGCACTAAGCTCGAAGTTGTTGAAGAGTATGTTTACCTGGGACAAATAGTCCAACTAGGTAAGTTCAACTTGGACCGAGAGGTCAATCGACGGATTCAACTCGGTTGGGCAGCGTTCGGGAAATTACGACATATCATCCGTCAGGTATACCTCAAAATCTGAAAACGAGATTGTACAACCAGTGTGTGTTGCCTGTGATGACTTATGGGTCTGAGATGTGGTCCTTGACTGCTGGCCGTATGAGGACGCTCAAGGTTGCACAGTGAGCTATGGAAAGGGCTATGCTCGGGGTTTGTTTGCGTGATAAACTTAGAAATGAGGATATCTACAGTAGAACCAGATTGACCGACTTATACCAACGGATTAGCAAGGTGAAGTGGCAATGGGCCGCCATATAGCTCGACAACCGATGGGGAAAAAAGGTTCTCAAGTGGCAGTTTCGTACCGGTAGGTGAAGTGTAGGGCGAACCCCCACTGGATAGAGTGACGACCTGGTAAGGCATGCAGGAAGTCGGTGGATGCAGGTAGCTCAGGACCGTGCTTTGTGGCATTTCTTAGGGGAGGCCTATGTTCAGCACTGGACTTGTGAAGGGCTGTAATGATGATGATGATATATAATAGACTAAGTAAATTAGTTATCATTTATACAAAAATATACTAAACCCATAATTTTCAAAAAGTGGACTATTAAGTAAAAATGGTGAAAACTTCTTTTCGATGATGGAGTGAAAAATACTTATCAAACAGTCTTTGAGCTGCTCTGGGTACGGGCGTTTTCGGATTCGTTTTAACCACGAGTTATAGGTAACGGTTGTATGATGAGTCAAATATCATAAAGCCAAATGCACAAAGCTGTTCGTCCTTATACATGTGTTTGTATATACGTATGTGCTTATTGGAGTCAGATTATCTTTAATATTCTATTAAGCTTAAATTTATAATATTTAGTACTTTGAACCTTGAGATATTGTTAACATAGATCAATTTGTTAAAACATATAGTAAGGGGGTTTATGGAACATCATAATAAATTTCACCAGATATTAAAAGCAAAAATAACATTTTGTTACCCTTATTAATTTGCCTCTACCGGGTATATTTTAGGTGGGTACTTTACCAAAAATATATTTTGTAATATTTCCTTGTGATTTAGAAAAACCTTTAATTGTTTTAAAGCATTTAAACATTCCTTGATAATGAATTTATGCCTTGGTAAGTTTTAATTACGATTATGATAATTAAAACAAGCTTAAAAATTTATTTTTTGTGTTTTATATAAGACTTGAGAAGTTACGAATTCAATATCGAAGAACGCAAGAAATTTTCTCTACTATTGAGGAATATTGTGTACAATTAAACGCGATAAAATCCGTAAAGGTAATATTATTCAATGTGTAGTGTTCCCGTAAGTATAAGAAATCATTAATATTGTATATATTCTATGACTCCTACCGAGCTCGGTACTCGTTGAGAAACCAACGCTTTTATCGGCGAAGCTATCAACCCCTAACGTTGATTCATTTCTACCGAAATTGGCCGCACATTTATGTTTTTTTACCGATGAAAATTAAACAATATCTAAGTGACTTAGGACGAATTCTGTTAAAAATTATTCACCATAATTGAATCATGAAAACTGTTGGAAAAACTATTGTTAGGGTTTATTCGGAAAGATAATCGTAGTGGCAGATAAGTAAGCTAACATATTAAAGTAAAATTATGGTGCAAAAACAAGACACTATGTTATATTATATTTAATTCATTCATTCATTCATAACAGCCAATCAGTAGTCCACTGCTGAATAAAAACCTCCTCCATAGATAGGTTGCCAAGAGTCGAAACTATACTCCATCTTATTTGCCATATTAGTAAGCGTGGAAGGCGGGTTGTTAACCGCAGTTCATTGTGTAATTTGAGCTTGTATAAGAAATACGCCGCTGTCTCCTCTTACGAAGCCCACGGCATGACATGGGGTAGTAGAATCTTTTACACCGCAACAAAAAATCATCAATCTTTTGCCACCAATTAATGACAAGATAACAATAAACCTAGCAAGCTAACAGCATAGCAAAGTGGCGAAGCAATCAGCTTTGTAGCGGTTTCTAACGGTTGCCGTTGAGCAATCAGTTTCAAAATAGGAGGTTCAGATGCCTGGGTGATCAGTAATCGATTGTTGAAAACCGAATTTGAAAATTCGAAACCGTTCTCGAGATAATCGTGGGACAGACGGACAGACGGACGGACAGACGGACAGACGGACAGACGGACAGACGGACAGACGGACAGACATCGTGAAATCAATAAGTGACTTCGCAAGCTTCGCCACTTAACAAAGAGCTCAAATACCTTTATGGGTGACTCTTGGCATAGTTCCTACATACTCGTAAAACTTACGACGACCAGATAGCGTTCGCTAAAATATTCTATTATTTACATTACATTATACTCGCTTTTTAAAATGGCATTTGGCTAAAAATGGTTAAATATTGCTTCTAATAAATGATTATAAAACAAATTCTTTGTTTTTGCGCTGTCTACTTTATTTTCTGCATCGCAATATTAAATAAAAGTTTCATGATAAAATTGCGCCTGAAATTGATGTTGTCATTTGAAGGCTGTTAAAATCGGATATTTTATTTAATGCTTATTGATAAGAACGCTTATAATATTTTACCGTTACTGAATTTTCATTTTAGTATTTTATTCATTATTCAACAATCAACAATTAAGTATTTGCTATGAATCCGTGAATAGTTTAGTATTATTATTACGAGAGTTATCTCGTATCTGACAGATACTCCGGAAAGCCTCTGTCAGGCTGGATGCCGCGGGTTTGTATTCCATGTGCCCTTTTTAGTAAGTACCATTTCAAGTCCCGTTAGGTTTCTTCCCAGCTGATTCTTCCCAAAATAAAGGTCTTTTTTTAAAAAGTGGTAAAGCCCAAATGACTTTCAATAAGTGTTCTTGTAACTTTGAATAAAAATGATTTTATTTATTCGTATATAAAGACGGGGTTTCGTTCGTTCTAGGGAAATTCAATGTGATTACAATGTTAATACCACATTCCTTATTTTGAGGAAGACAATCGAGAGAACGCTCCATTCACATCCAAAAATGTAAGAAAGAATACATAATTTTTTATTATAAATTTTACCGCTTTTCCAAAGTTCCAAAAACAAAAAGGCCTTACGACTTCTAAGTTTTTAGGTATGTTCACCGAGTTCTCTTAAATTATATTATAATGGTTATACTTCAGTGATGGTCCAATATAAATGAAATTAAGTAAGGACTAATAATAATAACTAAGGGTGAAAAAATAGAGGCTGAATTTTTAATTTAGCCATTTAGATGACATTGTAGTTGTTACCTTGAATTTGTAATATTCCTTAGTCCACTACAAAAGTTAAATTACAAAACTTTAAAAAAGTCGAAATAGTCTTCATAAACAAAAAAGAAATATATTGATTTCCACATAATAGCTTCTGAAATCTGAATTTCTTTGGAGCATCTGTAGCGACTTCAGTATTAGTTATTATTATTATTTTCGGAAAGTGTTTTTCACTTCTCAGTCCTTAGACTGGAATTCAACTACGTTTACGGGCCGAAACCAAAGCAAATGCAGCGTGAGGTGTGTATATTTATGTGTTTTCATGAGGTCCTATTTCGTTTTCTTCTATCTGCATGAATTTTCTGAAAATTCTGCATGTATTTAAAATAGCAGCTTTTTGCAGTGTAATGTAGAGGGTTTCCTTTAGGTCTAATAGTGTTAAGCTATGGAGGAGATGATTTGGTATTACTATTATTATTTTTATGGGGTATTTGTATAGTTTTCTCATCTGGTTGGGCTGTATAAATATATAATTGAAAATGAAAATGATAAACTTACATAAATATTAATAAAATAAAATAAATACATAATAATTACATAAATATTTAAAAACCCAACCAGATGGAAGCCCTCGGCAGGGGAGGCCGTTTGGTCTCCCCTGCCGAGGCCGTTTTTTATTATTTTTATTATTATTCTTTATTTCAGAAATTTCTTTCCATAGAGTGGGTTAGTAATTACAAAAAGTACTTATAAGCTAAAGTTAGCAAATAAATAAAATTAAAAATGTATATATACAAGGTCAGGTTAAGATATGGGGATAAGCTAAGTGGAAATGATATTATTGCTTTTGTTTTGGGACGTTTTTAATTATATTTTAGAAATTTTATTATTTAAATTCAAATGAACTTTGAAACGATGTAAAGTTCATAATTGTAAAACAAAAATATACAGCTAATGTAAAGCGGGAAACTGCTGGACACAGTCATCCCCTCATTTCTCAGAGAGTTATGGAACAGCTTGTCCACCATTTATACGTGGTAGAGCCATGCTGCAGCTATATTAGTAGTATAGTTGTAGCACGAATGGGTCGGTTCGACCGGGTAAGAACCACGTGCTCACCAGAATACCAGCGTAAAATAGCAGCTTAACACTGCTGTGTTTCGTATGGTGAGTGTAGAGAACCAGTGACCATTTTTACTGGAAAAGAGGCATTCTATCTAAGTCCTCACGGGTGACAACGCACCTGCATTTTGATTTGCAAACAAGGATAAATGTAGATGTTTATGGGCCACAGCAATCACTTACCATCAGGTGGACTGTGTGCTCGTTTGTTACCCTATCCTGTAAAAAACCCTATCTTATGTAAAAAAAAAACATACTGTGTTCTAGTGCATGTGAATATCACATGTCCTCATAATAGTACTCAGTCCTTACTATATTTTCTTTAGGAACAAAGGTTTGAAACAATTTGACAGCGTCTGCCTTTCCGTTCGATTACAATCTAGGTGTATTTAAGACAAGATTGAATAAGCTCTTGTTACATTAAGACAAAACGAATTATCGACTTAGGCTTTATCACCACATACCACTAGGTATGGTTGTAGTCAAGCACAGGCTTATTAAATGTAAAAATACAAATTGTGTTAATTTGTATTTTACTGAGATGCAATATTTTAATATGTTATTTCCGGCTTATTCTTCAAACTAAAAACAGTAATGGGGGAGTGCTATTTCGCGCCAAAGGAAGATAAGTGGAGGATAAAGTGTTATACGGTCTCCCCGGTATAAAAGTAACCCTATCACCTATTTGCTATTAGAAGGAGATGGACAAAGACATATTAATCTAGCTTCCCCTTTTTCTCGCCAAGATCGTAGTAAATAAGCATATGCAATTGTAGTTATAAATTAAGAGAACTTAAACTGATTGCTGCAGAGTTAAGAAGAATTCATTAATTTTTATCATCATAATTATCTATGTATGTAGATTAAAATCGAAATTAGGTAAGATTCCAAGTTTAATAAGGAAAGTTGTGATATTAGGTACTATAACTGGGTTGGCTCTGACATCTTCATACATTTCTCTGGTATTAACCTCATTGAACCGATCAAAACAGGCTTTTTTAGGACCACACTATAGCAAAAACTATAATCTCTGCTCTATAGTATACTCACTTGTTGACAAGATCAGCGCCTTTCACTTTTAGATCTAGAAACACTTTCACTCAGTTAAACTCACAAGAAACAAATCATGCTATTATATTTTATTAAAAACTAATTTAGCCCTTTTATAAAAATTTTCACTTAATATACCTCATTATATTAATAAGTTATGAATTATATTTAAATTGATAAGTTCCAATGTCGAATGCTACTAGAATAAGATGTTTTTTATTGATGACTAACCGCGAAATATAAACGTTAGTGTTTGTTTGTGTTCGTCAGTCTGATGCGGCGTTCAGAGCTTGACTGTTACCGGATTTCTCAAAACCAGTCACTGTAAGGCTGGTTTCACATCGATGCGCTGTCATGATTATAAAAGTTCCAATTTAATAGCTGCGATGTTTCACCTTATCGTTATTAAGCGTATCGGAAATTGTGTGGAAAATGTAACAGCCATATATTAAATCTGGTCATTGACCATACTCCTTTATTTCAAATAAGTGCCATACATGGTAGAGCCATGCTGCAGCTATATTAGTAG
Source organism: Parnassius glacialis (assembly GCA_033319125.1). NCBI lineage: Eukaryota > Metazoa > Arthropoda > Insecta > Lepidoptera > Papilionidae > Parnassius > Parnassius glacialis. The sequence goes on from JAVANC010000002.1 coordinate 22,323,082, forward strand.
TATAGTTGTAGCATGAATGGGTCGGCTCAACCGGGGAAGAACCACGCTCTTACAGAATACCAGCGTAAAATGGCAGTTTGACACTGCTGTGTTTCGTATGATGAGTGCTCTACACTTATGGCGTCTGCCTTTCTTCCGTCCAATTACAATCTAGGTGTTTTTAAGACAAGAGTGAATAAGCTTTTGTTACGCTAAGACAACGATTTATCATCTTCGGCTTTATCACCACTTACCAATAAATAGTTTGTAAGTGTAAAAAAGAAAACAGAGGCAGTAACAAAGACAGTCGACAGAAGTGAAAACTCAGTGATATATGCATATGTACACAGAATATTTTCAAGAATCATTACGAATCGTATCGCGCGCAGACTCAACGACATCCAACCTCCCGAACAAGCCAGTTTCGGAAGGTCTTTAGCACCATAGACCAGTTACAGTTGGTAGAGCCATGCTGCAGCTACATATATTAGTACATTGTAGCACGAATGGGTCAGCTCGAACAATCTGCCACTTTGTCTTGTGTATGTTGACTATGAGAAAGCCTTTGATTCCGTCGAAATTTGGGTGGTGCTGCAGTCCCTTCAGCGGTGCTAAGTTGACGGTCGGTATTACCTGGGACAAATATTCTGACTAAGTAAGTCCAACTTCGACCGAGAGGTCAATTGACGGATTCAACTCGGCTGCGCAGCGTTCGGGAGATTGCGACGCATCTTCTCGTCAGACATACCTCAAAACAAGATTGTTTAACTAGTGCGTGGTGCCAGTGATGACCTATAGATCTGAGACGTGGTCCTTCACTGTTGGCCGTATAAGGAAGCTCAAGGTCGCTAAACGAACTGTGGAGAGGGCTGTGCACGGGGTTTCTCTGCGTGATAGACTTAAAAACGAGAATATCCGCAGTAGAACCAGAGTAACTGACATAGCCCTACAAATTAGTAAGCTGAAGTGGTAATGGGCCGGCCATATAGCTAGAAGAAGCGACAACCGATGGGGAAGAAAGGTTCTCGAGTGGCAGCCTCGTAACGGCAGGCGAAGTGTAGGGCGTCCCCCCACTAGATGGACGACCTGGTAAGACATGCAGAAAGTCAATGGATGCAGGTGGCTCGGGACCGAGCTTTGTGGCATTCCTTGGGTGAGACCTATGTTCAGCAGTGGACTTGCGAGGGGCTGTAATGATGATAGTGATGATGATGTACATACGCCGTTATACTACGCGTCGCTAGTTGAACGCAAGGTCATCCGTGATGTGGACCTATTAATTTTCCCCTACCGAAAATCACTCAACGCGGCTAAAGAAGTTTTCGCTTCAAAAATTACACACTGAGATGAATTTTTTAATCTGTTATTTCTAGTTTACTTTTCAGACAAGAATGCAGTGTTGGGGGAGTGCTGTTTCGCGGCAAAAGGAGGTAAGTGGATGATGTAGAGTCATACGGTCTCCCCGACATGCAATATCACCTATTTGCTATTATTAGAAGGAGAGGGACACAGATAAATTAATCCAGCTTCTCCTTTATCTTAAAGTTTTGTGTAAATATCTACATAACTAGCTATTAATAACATGCGCATCTATAACATTCTCTATAACAAACTTTAGATGATTAGAAGTGACAAAAATTAACAATTTAAGCACTAAAAATAAAAAGGAAATACGTATTTAAAACTAAAAAGGATTACACACAGAAAATTAATTTTGTTATTTTAATGAGAGAAAAAAAAACAAATGTATTGGTATGTATAATTATGAAAATTGACTTTAAATAGCGAAAAGTTTTTTTAATTATTAATAAATTAATTTCTTTTTCAAAGAGCCAAAATGCTTTGGAGCATTAATATTTCTCTAACAAAGTGTAATACCACCTTTAAATCTCGCAGACAGCCTCCGGAGCGGAAAGTTGTAGATAGTTCTATTTTTCACATTCTTAGTTTTTTTTTAAATATACATACGTAACTTGGATAGATATTAATATGATTAATTCCTGATAGCCGTGATGGCTCAGGCGCTAAGTGCTCGCTGTAAATTTTACGCGAGCACCCGTGTTCGACCCCACCTACTCCAATAAAACTGTTTATTACAGTCTTAAGTGCTGATTTATTACGACGGTGAAGGACAAGAAAGTGAGAAAACTTTCATGTCTGAGAAACTAAAAAAAAATGGACACTTCATACCCTGAACCTCTCAGAAATGAGAGAAGGCCTGTGCCCAGGAATGGGACGTATACAGGCTGTAACTTAACTTTTTACACTTTTCATCTAAGTTACTGTAATAATAATTAACATGCCCATTTCTAAATCATTCTCGATTTTACTCGATGTAGAAAACTACAGAAATGTCAAAAGTAAAAAGAAATTAACATCATCATCAGCCTGTCAACATTTCACTGCTCAATCGTTCTCAAATTGAGCGAATATTATGTCGTAATTGCTGTGTTAATATAAATGTATTATTTTAGATACTGTAACTCACCACTGGATTGCTTATTTGCTGCAACTTTTTGAAATAGTTATTTTGCTATTGGTCCACAAAAGCTTTGACTCTGTCACCTGGATATTTGTCAAATAGTTAAATGAAAAAGTTTTTTTTTTAACAAACTAATAAAAGTTGATGGATAATAACCCCTGAGAGTGAGGTACCGCTATCATGCTATTTTTGATTGTTTTTGTATTCTATTGTAAAATAGATAAATCTTCCCTCCTTCCTATCATGGAAGAAGTCTTTGTCCAGTAGTAGACTGTAGACGGGATGATGAAAGAGAGAGAGAGAGAGAGAGAGAGAGAGAGAGAGAGAGAGAACTGTTTTCATTCAATCCCCATGGAGGTAATGCGATACTAGAGGAAATATTCTTAACAGAACTAGCTTTGCTTTCTATTTAACAGATACAGCAAAAATCAAAAGAATGCTGATTTAAAAACGGTTTAATATCAATAATCTTTTAGTCTACTTTTGACTCAGTTTGACTTTGAGCGGCATCCTCGAAATATGAACTAAAATTGTATTCTCAGAAATGCGTTAATTCATTCTGCTTCAAAATCAAACTGATGTCAGTAAACCTGTGTGTATCCAGAAAGTTTTTTGATTACTAGGGGTTTTACCTCATCAATAGTATCATCGTTGGTCTTTTCAACGAAGAGGTTGACGACAGTATTCGGATGGCGGATTTAAGCCAACAAATTTTCATAATTTGCGTGTCTACAGAATAAGCAAAGTATGAAACACCTATGTTATCTACATATATACGGCCATAGTTAAGAAAAAATAAATTCGCAGTCCCACTCAATCACTGCCGCTACTTTGTTTATATATTCATTTTCGTCTGCCACGTTTTTTAAACTTTCTTCTATGGACATAGCAAGGGACACGAAGCCATGAGAAGGAGTGAAAATTTATATCCTGCGAATAACAATTTCTGGCCTTTGTCGAAAGAAAAAGTTATTGTGTGTGGGTAATATATTATGTGGTAACGTTATTAATCAAATATACATAAAGAAAATTCCATATTTTTTATAACCTAATTTGCATTATTTATAATTAAGCGTTTATCTATAATAAAGCGGTGCCAAGTTGACTCTCGGTATATCGAAGTGCTGAACTGTTTGTACAGTAGGGCTACGATGGCTATCCAAGTACAGAACTAGAGTACGAAACCTATTCAACTGCAGAGAGGTGTAAGACAGTGTGACGTTGTATCCCCGAAACCCTTCTCCGCTTCATTGGAAGACGTTTCCAAGCTATGGGACTGGAAAAGATACGGTATTAACATCAATGGCGAGTACATCACTTACCTTAGATTTGTCGACGATATAGTCCTAATGGAAGAATCTCTGGAGGACCTAAGCACTATGCTCAATGATCTCAATATTGTCTTCCAACAGATATGTCTTAAGATGAACATGGGAAAAAGCGAAGATCATGTGTAACGTTCATATCATTCATATGCCGGTAGTCGTAGGGAGCACTAAGTTCGAAGTTGTTGACAAGTATGTTTACCTGGGACAAAAAGTTCGACTAGGTAAGTCCAACTTCGACCGAGAGGTCAATCGACGGATTCAACTCGGCTGGGCAGCGTTCAGGAAATTACGACACATCTTCTCGTCAGGTATACCTCAAAATCTGAAAACGACATTATACAACCAGTGGGTGTTGCTAGTAATGACTTATGGATTTAAGACGTGGTTCTTTACTGCTGGGCGTATGAAGAAGCTCAAGGTCACTCAGCGAGCTATGGAGAGGGCAATGCTTGGGTTTTCTCTGCGTGATAAACTTAGAAATGAGGATATCCGCAGTAGAACCAGATTGACCGTCATACCCCCATAGATTAGTAAGCTGAAGTGGCAATGGGCCGGCCATATAGTTCGAAGAACCAACAACCGATAGGAAAAAAGGTTCTCGAATGGCAGCCTCGTACCAGTAGGCGAAGTGTACGGCGACACTCTACTAGATGGAATGACGACGTGGTAAAAATATGCAGAAAATCGATGGATGCAGGTGGCTCAAGACCGTGCTTTGTGGCATTCCTTGGGGGAAGCCTATGTTCAGCAGTGAACTTGTGAGGGGCTGTAATGATGATGATTTATTTATTTGTAATTAATTACAACGGCTTGCGCCAATGACGGTAATTAATAGGTAAAACTAAACATATAACATAATTAACATAATTCAAAAACAAATAACAAGTCAGAGATCAAACATACTTAACAATAACTAGAGGAAATAAAATAATATAAAACAGAATAAAGTGATAACAACATACAACTTATTTACCTAACAAAAATGGATTTCACACACTGAGACAGTTTGACATGATCACCTTGAGTGTGTCGTTAAAGATGTCACATTCCGGGACTGTCTCCATTAAGGAGTTTAAAGCACCATGCATGCGACACAACAGGGATTGCGCGCGCGACACAGTGCGGCAATGGAATGTGGCGAACAGCCGGTGTCGTCGCGTAGGCCTATGACGCAGGTAGTTGTTAGGCACATAAAGTGTACACAAAGTATTGTGCAGCTTTGGGGAATCTACCATGCTCCTTAAAATTTTATGGCTATTAGGATCTGATCTCTGGCTCTACGCACTGAAAGGGAATTATATCCTAACATTCCCAGCAAGAAAAGAGTAGGATACATAAGTGGATAAATAAATGGATAATGATTTATGATGAAAACTAATTAATATTCCATTGCTAAACATAAGCCTCTCTCGTAGATTACGTTAATTGTTTCTTTTTAATATAAAACTGAAGTAAAGAAGGATCTACCAGGTGAACTATCTGATCTCTATCCCATGGACATTAGCAGCAAACTTCAAACAAAGAAGTTGTCACCTCTTAAAATTTAGGTGGAATACCTCACAAGCTATAACTAAACTGACTCTCTATAACCTTCAGACGGGAACACAGCAGTTCAGTGTATATTTCAGTTAATCTGAACATCTTTTGTATACAAAGGTAAATAAATAAATGCAATAACATTGTAGTAATACAGTAGTAAAAGTGTAATTCTAATTAAAACTTCTCAATTTACAACTCTCCGTAATAATTAGACCGTAAAGTGTGCGAGTAAATGATGAACTAGAAAGCTTGCGCTGACCTTATAACTCAAGTTATGCATCTGATTAAATTTATTTTACTGAGCATTTCTTGATACCTATTACTTAATTAAATTTGCAAATATATGTAATCGTAAATTTTTTGGAAAGATATTAAAATATATAAATAACACTTTTAGACATTTCATTTATTTGTTAGTTGTGTGTTTGATTACAGTTATGTAAGTATCATACAATACAAAGCTACTTAATATTGAAACATCCCCGCAACATTCTGTTGATTTCATAAATACCTTTTTTGGGAATATAGGCAAAAATCTAGCTAATTATATACTTCAACCCCATGGATTACCAAATGGGACCAGGACTGTGAGCGTTTCCCAAAGAAAGTCTCAATTGTCCTAATTTGTGCTTCTTGATGCTGACCAGGAGGAAGTTTAATCTATGTTGATGGGATTAAACACTAAAAGCGCTACCGGTTGGGATAATATTCCAACCAGTTTTCTAAAACTTGCTAGAAACGAAACCCTTTAAGAAAAACTCCTTAAAGAATCAATCATAACTCCAGTGTACAAGAATGAGGACGGAGAAGATGTTAATAGTTATAGACCTATCTCTGTACTGCCAGCAATATTCAAAATTATTGAAAGATTTATCAACAAAAGACTTCTTTGTTACCTCAATGATTTTAACATCCTGTCTGAATCACAATAAGGTTTCTGTAGTGCAAAAAATACAGAAGATGCGGTGACTGCATCAACTTCTCAAATTGTGGATAAACTTGGATAATAAAGCAAAATGTTTGGCAGTATTTTTGGATTTGAAAAATGCGTTTGACACTGTCTCTATCCCCATCCATGTACAGAAAATGGAAGATGTGGGTATACGAAGTATTCCACTTGAGCTACTTAAGGACTACCTTATGGGGAGGGCACAGAGAGTAAAAGTGGGTCAAACTATAAGCGGTCGAATGAATGTGGCTTACGGTGTTCCGCAGGGCAGTGTCTTGGACCCAACCCTTTTCCTTATCTACATTAATGACCTCTGTAACATAAAGACTGGGGATGCTAGGATCTTTTCTTATGCAGATGACACTGCTGTGGTTTTTTATGGGTCATCTTGGACTGCAGTGAAAACTGAGGCTGAAAATGGGTTATCAGAAATTGGTGAGTGGCTTAGAACTAATCTGTTGACACTAAACACACAAAAGACTAATTACATGTGTTTTTCAATTTTAGACAGTAATCAACCCAGTAATGATTTAAACATTCAAATACATATTTATGATTGTGGCAAGGATGCTAACTGTTGCTGTCCCTCTATATCTAAGGTAGCATCAACTAAATATCTTGGTATTATGCTAGACCAAAGACTTTCCTGGCAGTCGCATATTGATCTCATCGCGACTAGAACACGTAAGCTGATGTGGATTTTTAAAATGCTGGGACATGTTGCCGACAAGAAACTTATCAACCAAGTGTATATGGCATTAGCTCAACCCATATTAACTTACTGTCTGACAGTTTGGGGAGGGGCTCTAAAAACTAAATTTATTATGTATTTAAAAAATTGTAGATTTGCAACACAAGTTCTATATTCCGTTGCTGATATGCTAACAATTAGAAAACTATATATTCTCCATATTGTAAAAAAACACAAGTCATTAAAATTTGATCCGAGCATATTGCATAAAAGAAGACATAATAATGTGGCCACAGTTAAACATACTCATACTCAATTTGCAAGAAATCAATTTCAGTATTTGTCATCGTTATTATATAACCGCTCCAATCAAAATTTAAATCTATATCCAGTGACGAGCAGGGAAGACTGTTTGGCTTAAAACACTACAATACACAGAAACTGAACTTCTCCTTAAATGATAAATTTATGTAGGTATTGGATATTTGGATTAAAAATCATACACTTTTTTACTACAATTTTTAACAGTGGTAGAGCCACGCGGCATCTTTTGCTGTCGCACGGATGGGCCGGCTCGAACCGGGGTGGTACCACGACCTCACAGAATACCAGCGTGAAGTAGAGGTTTACCTCTGCGTTTCGCTTGGTGAGTGCAGGTGGCCGGAGGCCCTTTTTACTGGAAATGAGGCATTCCATCTTAGTCCTCACGGGTGACAACGCATCTACATTTTGGTTTGTAATAGAGGATTGATGTAGATGTCTATGGGCCGCAGCAACCACTTACCATCAGGTGGACTGTGTGCTCGTTTGTCACCCTTATCCTATAAAAAAAAATATACACATATGCACACATCCATGCAATCACGCTCACACACATCCACACACACACACACACACACACACAATATACATACATACACTCACACATTGAAATACATTTTTGTGACTACACGTAAATATATGTATATATATATATATATATATATATATATATATATATATATATATATATATATATATATAAATACATATATATACATAATTGTGTAATTATGATTGAAACTAAATATATATGTATATATTTAGTGTCAATCATAATTTACATACTTATGATAAAGATAAGTTGTATTTGTTACCTAATTCTTCATTTATACTCGTAAATACCACAAATGTGATATGGAAGAGTGGCTCCTTCTGACACAGGTGCAAATTGCACTTAAAAGAATGAGCCAACCTATGTTCTAGATTTAAAAAAAACCTTGTTAAAGAAAATAACTTTTATTTTATTTTAAGTATGATTTTTACGATTTTATTGCTCCATTTTTTTATAAAACCAACGTGAAAAACGAACTTACAGTCTAACTGATAGTAGAGCGCACATCTATTTTATTTTTGCATTTTGTGGATGGACCACGCTTTCACAGAAAATCAGCGTGAAATAGCAGTTTAATGCTCCTTGCTAATAATGCTTCGTATGGTGAGTGTCAAGAAACGGAGACTCTTTTCACTGGAAACGAGGCATTCCACCTTAGATCTAAGGGGTGGCAATGCATCTACATTTTGATTCTTAATTGAGGAAAGTTGCAGGTGTCTATGGGCCACAGAACCACTTACCATCAGTTTGCTCGTTTATCACACTGAAAAGTGCTATATTTTGTTCTATAAAAAGGAGGCTACTGGAGTCCATGGACACCCGATTGGCCGATGGCAGCCCGATTTAAGCAAAGAAGGCCACAAATGTCACCTCTGAGAATTAAAAATGTCTCGTGCCTAGACCAGCTTCATTATTTTGATTTATCTGCTGGGCACATGCCTCCTTTGATTCTTGCGAGGTTACGACAACCAGTCAGGACAAAACAAACTGCTTCAGAAATAAAGATAAAGGACAGATATGAATAATTCGTTTAACATATTTCCTATTAGGGAAATATTTATTTATTTATTTATTTATTCATAGGACACTAGCAGTGCACACATTATTACATTTTATTGAACGTGGGCTCAATCTAGGGACTGATGTGTGCACCCTTATAGGTGACACAGCATTACAATATAATATAATATGTCAAAATCATAGCGATGCCTATTAACATTGACTAATTAACTACCATATCTCTGTGATTTCAACAGTTTTGCCAAATGAAGAGGAAATTGTCCGGTACCCTAAAAATATGTAAATGTAGCAGTACACGTTGGCCGAACGCACTCGCACTGTTTCCATTTTCGGCGGCAACATCAAAGGAATACGCTTATAACCAACATTTGTTCCCTCAGTGGAGACGCTCGTTGGAAACAGTTGGAAACATAACTGTTGTCAACATTTTTGTTGGATACGCGGCTTAAGGTTTTATTGAACATTATACGTTAAGTGTCATATTTTTTCCCCCACCTCTACACACACACACAAATCATTCATCCGTCTTACGAAGAACATCGCTCTCACCTATTTTTATTATTAAATTGTAAACAATTAAATTGAGACATAACAATATTGCTGATTAAAATAAGGTATATATTAAATAGAGTTTTATGTTTGGCAGTCTTTTCGGAGCTCGTTATCTAGAATACAGACGATAAAATATTATTTCTTTGTATTTTTTTAGGATATAAAAATGTGATGTCGGTGTGTTTTCCCATTTGGATAACTGAACATTAATGATGTTTTATTTTCGTGAAGTAACGCCTGATTCTATTAATTATAGGATAGAATAAACACACAAAATGGAACAGAATAGATATTCAAAAAAAAAGAATACGCTCATTTCTTGTTATCAAAGTTGAGAAAGTACGGCTGAAGTCACATGAAATAAAGAAAAATGCTTTGTTCTTATATCAGTTTATTTAACTTTACGAATAAAGTATATTATAAAACATTTATTTCAAAATACTTGTAATATATTCATTATATACATTCATCAAGTATTTTGTACTTCTTTATTAACTGCATACATATTGTCATTACTAGATATAATTACATAAAACTTATAGTTAAATTAATAATGATGACTTAGTGTTTACTATTCTTGTATTTCTTAATCTTGCTTTTTACTTATTTAATATTCTAGTTATTTAAATAAGAAAATTATTTTCTTCTTCTTAAATAAATTAATTGTTATATTTTTGATTAGATAGCTTCTAACTTTAAATGAAACAGAAGTAACATACCATTGTGTAAATACTGCTATTTTTGTTACTTTGCCCTGATATATCTGACTTTTCTGTCAATAAACGTATCATTTCATCAGTGATACCCTTTTCCTCCATCGCAAGGTGCATTATGTCGTCAATTGTGTGCAGTAAAGCATAGTTTGGGGATTGGGATTCCGTAAGCCAAATGCGGTTCTTGCTTCTTGTGACGACATCTGTTGCGCCAGTTTGTCTATTTGTTTGTCGGTCCAGGTAAGCGGCTACAAAAATTGGAGTAGTTTTATAGTTTTTATAGCTAACACGATACTAGAATTATTTTGTGCGTGCAGTTTAGGTCATAAATCATCGTAGTATTTCGCTCTCTCTTCCACTCATGGGCCTTAGAGGCGAGCATAGTGATGCGCAATATTGTTGTCGATAAGCGTTATCGATAGTGTATTTAGTTTTGTCATTATGTGAGTTAGTGATAAAAATGAAAAAAAAAGATAAAACAACGTATTTATTAAAATAAGAATAACAATGATTTAAAATAAATTATTAATTAGGTATCTATGAATTAAAAAAACTATAAGTACAAATGTTTGGAATGTAACAAGTTATATTAAAAATAAATAAAAATATAAAGATTATAACTTATATCTAAAATTAAATATGTTTTTATCGATAAAGGCGTTGCGCCCGCGCAACATGCTCACCACCTTAGCCGGGCTGAGGCCGAGCTATGATTTATGACCCCAACTGTACGGAAAAATTAATTTTACTATAAATTTAAATTCAACTATTCAGAATTAGAATATAATAGCACTGAAATCTTTTACATTACTTTGAAACGTCAAATTCAAAACGTAATTGAAAGATTTCTTATTTTTTAAGTATAAAGCTTACATGGGTAAAGATTCTTACCACTAGGAAGATTACGGTTCTTGAGAATACCCTCTAACACAGGATTGTTGGCGATACGGTTATACCTTTGTGCAAATTCATGTAGAGTTGAATACGATACTGACACATAGTCCACCTCTTTCTCACAAGAGCCTTTGAAGTCATCTGTATCAACAGACCATGCCATGACCCCGCCAAGATTATATTCAACAGATTTCCTGTAACAAAATATGCTTTATTTTATGTTCATTGAAATTGTCTGCAACACGATAACAACGCAGAATATCAGTTTAAATATTTGCTGATTTTCCGAAGTGGCAACACACGTATTTTCACCGTATTTGTGACAAGGTTTTGTGAAGTTTGCAACTTTGTACTTATACGTGGTAGAGCCATGCTGCAGTTATATTAGTAGTATAGTAGTAACACGAATGGGTCGGCTCGAACGGGGAAGGACCACGCTCTCACAGAATACCAGCGTGAAATTGCAGCTTAACACTGCTGTGTTTCGTATGGGGAGTGTAGAGAACCAGAGACCCTTTTTACTGGAAAAGAGGGATTCCATCTTAGTCCTTGCGGGTGACAACGCATCTGAATTTTGATTCGCAAACGAGGATAAATGTAGACGTCTATGGGTCACAGCAACCACTTACCATCAAGTGGAATGTGTGCTCGTTTGTCACCCTATCCTATAAAAAAATATGAATTTACAGTCCTCCTAATGGTAAGTGGCTACTGCAGTCTATGGGCACATGCAGCCAACTTCAAATAAAGAAGGGTATACAAGCGTTCTCATCTCTGAGGACTAAGATGGAAAGCCTCACAGCCTGTCATTATACTGGCTCTCTGTACCCTTGATTGCGGCCCTGTACTACTATTACGCGGCAAAAATGCGTAAAAGGAAGGTACCTACCCAGACGGAACCGTAAGCAGCAAAGGAGTCCTATTACCTAGTACATAAAACACAAATTGCAATATTTTTTGGCAGGGATTTTAAATCCACTGGACATTTCAAGGATATCACAATAACCCATTCCTTATAAATTACGCCATTCCCCTCTATCGCCTTTATAATATTCACGGGATGGTATGAGGTCTTAGAGCTTCTAAGTAATAATATTTTTTTTTAAGTAATGATAATACATTATTCTTTGGTACGATGTAATGGATTCTCTTACGCCACCGCTACATGGTATTATCGAGATCCAGCCTTGCTTCGTGAATTCAAAATATTTTTTTAATTTGTTACCCAAGCAGATATAGCTTTCTCGATGGTTTTATTTTCTGCTAAGCAAGTGGTAAGTCAGCATATAAAATTGGGTTCACAAATGGGATCCTACTGGTTTATGTACCGTGTGACTGTCAAGAGTTAGTATTCATACCTTACTATTTGTTTTTAAAGTCTGCGACACGAATATTTGCATTGTAATACATTTATCATCATTTGACTTAAAACAATTTACTAATTTAGACATAATATTGCAATGAAGTAATACATAATAAATAATTAAAAAAACTGATTGATTGTTGATTGTTGCTAACATCAAGAACGAAATCACTATAAAGACATCATGCTTTGTGACAAATAATACTACTACAATAAGGATGTAATTTTTTTGGTGAATCAGAAGATACGAGTGTACTTATTTTCATATACGCTCTCTTTATAGACGCGACCGGTCTATTAAAGAATTTAACAAGAAGGGGGATGGACAGAACATCACCAGTGTTCTGTCAGCAGTTTTAAACAAATATAAATCTACTAAGTTGTCTAACTTAGAGAGTTCATGTGTCGATTTGTGGGTTAAGCTATAGTTACCATCTAGCAAAGGAATTGAAAAATTATGTTTGCATGCAGTGTATCTCCCTCCTTAAATTAAATATAATGTATTGGAACATTTTGTTGAGAATACTAACAGAGTTCTAGAAAGTCTCGATAAGTAAGCAATTTTTGGTGATTTTAATCTTAATTCCATCAACTGGATTCAGGAGACTGGTAATTTAATTATAACATCTTAGCTCATAGGCTCTAGAATTATACAGCTAATTTGAGAATTTATTGAATTTAACGATTGAAATATTGTATTCAAAACAGTATAATCAACTACTCAATTGAAACAATCGCGTCTTGGACCTAGTGTTATCGAATTTAGACGAGATTAAAGTGTCGTCATCACAAGACGTACTATCTAAGATCGACCTGCGTCATCCACTTATGCTATGTAGCATTCGCATTAATTTTGCTATTGGTGCTAAACACTGCACACCTTAGACTAAATTGAATTTTTATAAGGGTGGTTACGAGGCTATTAGCAAGGATCTTGATAATGTGGATTGGCGTAGTGAATTTAATTGTTATGGGTGCGTACTTCTATTAAAAACATGTTCCTTACATATGTATTAAAAAGTCGCGCTACCCGTACTGGTTTTTCCGGTCACTTATCAGAAGTTTAAAGGAAAAATACCGCATAAAGTACGTTAAAATACAGAAATCCTATGGATGCATTTACATTTGACCTGTCAAAGGCTAGATGAGACAAAATGACTTTAGTTTGTTATAATATATACACAAAAAGAATAGAACTAATAATTGCCCTGACCCTAAAAACCCTGAGTACTTTTGGAGCCATATAAAAATTAAAAGGAGTGAAATTAGTAATTACATGGAAAGTATGACCTTGAAATCCAACAGCTCTGAAAAGTTTGGGGTGATCTCTAATTTCTTTGCAATTCTTTTTCGAGTGTTTATATTGGCTTAGGGATAAATAACAACACTAATTTTGGTAATAACTGCATAAGCAACTCAATTTTAAGTAATAATGAATCCTCACAAGATCAGGTTGCTAGGGTTATGAAAATATTGGATGTTACGAAAGGTGCAGAAGCTGACAATCTGTTTCAAATCTTCTTATTTAAACTGGCGGAAAAACTATTACTTCCTCTATCGATTATTTTTAATAGGTCTCTGCGTAGTGACGATTTTCCTACTACCTTTCTGAAGAGTAGGTCCACTGCTACAAACTTATTTACATACGTGAACAACCTGATAGAGGCTGTTGATAAATGTGTTCAGATAGACGCCATTTACACCGACTTCATTAAAGCCTTCGACAATGTAAACCATGACATATTAACAAACAAACTTAAATTCTTTGGAATCTCGGAGCCCTTGCTGAGTTGGTTTAAGTCTTACTTGTCAAACAAAAAGCTTAGAATAATAATAGAAGTTCACAGTTCGATCCCTTATACTATTTTTTCAGGTATCCCACTGGGACCTCATCTAGGGCCATATCTTTTTATACTTTTCATTAATGACATTGACACATGCTTTCGGAGTTCCAACATTTACATGTTCGCTGATGATCTCAAAACGACTAAGGGAATTCGTAGTTTGAGTGATTCAACCTCCCTTCAGGAGGATTCTCAATAGATTGAGCTAATGATGTGTACGTAACAAAATGACCTTGAATGTAAAAAAAGTGTAATAATATAAAGTTTACAATACACATGCGTGAGTGGCGTGTTACACACGGTTGAAAAGAAGTTCCTTTCGTATTATGTTATTATTGATAAACGTTATGTTATTGATTGACAAATAGAAATAAACGAATTACTAGCGTCTATTAAAATGAAGCATCGTGACGGAAAAATGTAACAAAACCACATTCGTGACTTAAGTGTCATAATGGGTTGTAAACTTAATTTTGTTAACCATATTGATCTTTTAGTTTCAAAACTATCGCAGATGCTTGGTTTTGTATTAAGAGAATCCATAAGCTTTAAAAGAAACTTTTCAACTCTCTAGTCAGGGGTCACCTTGAATATTGTAGTATAGTTTGGACACCAACTGACAAAAATCACATCGACCGTATCGAAAGGATAAAAAAATATTTGTTAAGCTTTCAGCTGTAAAATGTCTAAAAAACTGAATTCATATAAATAAAGATGTCAACCAATGAAACTCGCAGAAAGATGCTTGACTTGATTTTCCTGCACAAATTAATTATAGGAAACTTAAACTGCCCTGACTTATTATCCATAATTTCATTTAAGATCCCAAAAAGATTCACTCGTCTAGGTACTAATAATTCCATATCAGTCACTGCAGCACAAACCTTAAGTCACACTACTCAATATTACGTCTTTACAAGGTTTATCAGGTATATTCTACTGTGCTAGATATTAACACAACTTCTGTATCTAAAATTAAGAAGATCGTGCTCGACAATAAATAATAATGAATGAAATCTTTTTGCTGTATTATTGTTAAATTGTTGATATTGTTTTGTTTTATAATATACTAACTTTATTAAATAAGTAACTTTATTTTTGTACATGCTGTGCTAATCTGTAAATAGTGAAATCTTTACTTAGTATTATTACTGATTTATATGATTAATTTTAATGTACTCAGTGTTGATCAGCCAAATAAAATAAATAAATAAAATATTTGGTATAGTATAAAGAGACCAAATGTCTCTTGACCACTTGTCATTAAAATCTCTACGCATAAATTACCCGCATCATCTTCCAATAGTATTTCTCTTTTATTTTATTTGAAAATTAAATTTGCAAAGCATATTGATTCAATTTATGTAGAATTGTAGGTTCTCATACATATGCATACGTATGAGTTACTCTAAGGGCTATATCTATTTTTATTAGAATAGTTGGTAATGAATAAAAATCATTTAAAATGTGACTCCACACTTACTTGACTTTAAGAGCAATAGATCTAGTATTGTCGTACGTGATCACGCGCTCACCGTCACGTAGGTAGGGAGTAGACGACTGTTCGTGCCAATGACGTGTCCATCTTGAAGATTTGTCGGTTAACTCTTTACAAATCTGTAAATATATATTAAGTTGACTCAAGGTATCTACGGTTGACTATGATGCAGATGAAAGTATTGATACAATTTGAATTTTATAGGTTTTTATAGGTAAAGTATTTCTTTTAGAAAAGCTAAGATCGATCTTGCGGCCAATTTAGAAAAAAAGATGTAAAACATGATGCAGTAACTAAATAAAATTGCAAAAAAAAGTAATTTACCTCGTTATATCCCAATAACCCATCTTCTTTGGTATATGGTCCTTGGAATGATTCCATTCTAATTGGTGAGACACCAAATTCAACATTACGTGTTCCAGGATCACTGAGAATGTAACCATGTCCGAAGAATGGCAAACCCAAAACTATTTTTCCGGGGGTTACGCCATGAGACAGTAGATACCTGAGAGTATAGTCCTGAGAAATGTAAGTAATAATTTAATTTTTTAAAGGTAATAACTTTTATTTTAATATAACTATTTTTTTTCTTTACCACCCCTTATAATTCAACAGCTAGACACGAGTCTCTTCAGTTGTAGGAATCAGTTGATCGCCTGGGATATTCATAAAGGCGGAATGGGAATCACATTAACTGACGTTTGGTACAGCTCCCTATCTCCTAATCGAGGTTTTTATATCTAGCGTATAGATGGAAGGGAAAACTAATAGAAACAAGTAGAGATGGGTAGGGGTAGGAATCGTGGCTAAAGTACTGGTGGAAGTCCTAGTCTAAATTAATTAAATCTTCGTTAAATGTTATTTAGAAAACAACACAAGGTTTATTAGTGATCCAAATGTGATTATATTACTCAATTACAGGTGCATAAAAATCAGTCTTTCGGTTTTTACACGATACATTTCAGAAAGTGTGCAAGAATTGCATTATTTAATTTCTTCCGCTCCCTTCCATCATTGGAAAACCAGAAGCTCAGCCAGTTTATTTAAAATACTAGTAATACTATTAAACATTACTAATATTCCCTTAAATCACTTCTGGTAAGTTTAAAATGCTTGTGTTAGAAGTGGTTCACGACAGTAGTCGAATGGCAGATTCGAACCCACAACCTTTCGAGTTCGCGGTCTGCGCCCTACCATTAGGCTACTGACGCTTTCCACCCCTTTGCTGTTAACTTAACACACATTCAGATGAAACGGCTTGCTTCATCGTCTGTCTCGCATACAACACAGGAGTGGAATAATTTGCTAGCATAATATGTTTTTCCATCTAATTACAATGTGAGGTTTTTGTTAAGCTTAGTTAGTGCGCTTTGTTATCGTCGCCTGCGTCAACATTTACTATTAGGTGGGATAGTAGTCGCACTTGCTTAGGATGGTTAAAAAAATTCGGATCAACATTTGTTGCTTTTTTGTTTAACGAAATGTTGTAGCAAAATGTCGAATGAGCAAGATGTTTCTTAATGCAGTTTTTAGTTTTCTCAATACAGTTGTAAAAATCATATCTGTATACTTAAATCAAAATTCGTTTCAAGATTTTTATTTTTAGGTGGAAAGGAGAATACTCTAGAATCATTGTCTAGCTATTAACAGAGAGAAACTAATATTTATATGTTTGAATATATTTTAGAAAATATTTGCAACACTCAAAAATCCAAAAAACTAAAACTTCCTACTCCAAAAAATAGGAGATTTACACATAAGATTTAAGTGAAAATAATTAAAAATTAAAAATTTTGTATAACTGACTGCAATATAAATAATTAAGACCAAAAATTATTGGTCAGATCTTAATCAAATTTATATGGGACCACATGTAAAGCACCAGTTTGCAAATAACAAAAGAATCATCGAAATCAGTTCACCCAGTAAAATTTATGAGGTAACTAACATACATAAAAAAACATACAATCGAATTGAGTACCATCTCTTTTTGAAGTCGGTAGAAAAGAGTATTACTTACAACATTGAGGACATCGTCTTCATTTAGTCCATAAAGTGGAGCGTTAACACCCAAAATGCCTTCCCAAGACCCATGATAATCATAGCATAGCACAATCATGTAGTCTAAATAGCGGTTTAACTGCGGAAGGTCGTAGGCTTGATCCAGAGTATACTTTGTGGCACCGAGAGCAGCTATTAGAAAGTATGAGTAAGGTATAAAAGCCTCTTTAAGTTCCTAAAAAGAAAAGTCTATTAACACAATCAGCTCTTGCTTATGAGAAATACGTAAAATAACACTAAGAAGATGAAACAAAGCATTTGCTAAGACAGACGCGTCGTCCGCTAAGGATTAGGAAATCCTCACAGCAATTACACTGACGCTCTTTAATCTTCAGGCTGGAACACAGAAATGTACGCACTTTCTTCCGCGTCGGCTGTCTATTCTTCGGGCTAAATGGCCAGCCCATTCCCAATTCAGCTTGTTGTTGCTCGCTCGATGAGCAACCTTGAGCTTCATACGGTCAGCAGTGAAGGAGGATATAAAAATACAATCAAATGAGGAAAAGATCCACTGGTAACTTATCTAATGCTTAAAATAATGGTAAGTTAAAATCTGGTCGTTTTTAGGGTTCCGTACCTCAAAAGGAAAAAACGGTACCCTTATAGGACCACTGTTGTCCGTCTGTCTGTCTGTCTGTCTGTCAAGACCCTTTTTCTCAGGAACGCGTGGAGGTATCAAGCTGAAATTCATATCAAATACTCAAGTCTACTATCCCTTGGAGCTGTGAAAAAATCAAACTTCTAAGCCAACGCAATCAAAAGATACAGCCGCTTATGCCGCAAATTTCCGACATTCGCAAGGGAATCAAAACCTATAGGGTACTTCCCGTGAACTCAGAATCTTAAAATTTGGTACGAAGCAACGTATTATAGCACAGATAACGGAAAAATTGCGAAAAGCATACATTTTTAGTTACATCATATAATAAAAATATTTTTAATAATTTTAAACTTATATACCTACGGATTTGTTCGGAACCCTCGGTGCGCGAGTCCGACTCGCACTTGGCCGGTTATTTAATCATATAAATTGTGTAATGTAATAAATTGACGGGTTAGATCTAATTTAGTGTTTATTTTGTCATTTATAGAGCATTTAAATAAAAGCTTATTTTTAAAAATGTTTATTACTATTAATTTATTTAATGCATACAAATACAAAGTCCAGCCAGTATTTGACCAGATTCAAAATGTATGGAACATTTTGAAACATCTCATTTCTTAATTTGTGTATGCCTTACCTTTATTAAAGATAGAAAATTTGGTCGGTCTTCGGGCTTATCGTCTCTTGTCACGGGGTACTTCCAATGCAAATCTAGTCCATCGAAAACGTGTAGTCTGAAATCAAGTTTTGTTTTAAATAAAACAGTAAAAAATTTAATGTTCTAATCTTCATCAATCCATTAACAGTCAATGTTGATTCTCTTTCGCAGTGGATATGCAGCTCACATGTACTAATTTGACCTGACTGACCAGTTTGCTACATAGTGTAGGGTAAGAATATCAACAACCAACTTGACATCTTATGTCCAACTAATATTGAACTTCCCGAGGGGAGCTAGACATCCAAAGATGTCAAAACCACTCTCCTGCGGTGGAGGCGAGAACAGCACACTGATTTACGACCATGGAGGCGGGGGCGAAAGTCTGGCGCTCACCTCTCCCCGCGCCCGTTTTTTTTAAAATCTGCCATAGCAGTAATATGATTTGATGTAATCTTCTCACTTGGCAGGCGTGGTAGAGATGGCACTATCAGAAATCACACAAAGATGACCGTATAAAATGGTTATACCTCCATTTAGAAGCACAAGATCTTTTGGGTGTTCTCCTTTTATAAATAAGTAAGGCTTACAAACTCTTGTTTTCAACACGATAATAACACAACAAGACTGTAACTACTGCAACCCGTGGACACCTGCAATAAACTTCAAAAAACAAGGCAACATAGGCGTTGTAACCTTTGAGTATTGTGATGAAATGTTTCACTCACTGCCTATAATATTACCGGTTCTCCGTAGTTTTCAAACACAATAATGCATGCACTGTTGAACGGCAAAAATAGGCCAGAGAGTTGTACCTACCCAAAAACATTACTGATCGTGTAGTGGCGGTGTAAGAATACCACCCTCTATGGCCCGTGGGTATCGACAGAGGGAAACTGAAACTGGAGATGAGCAGCAACATCGTCATAAGAAGCGAAACAGAAAACTGCGGCTGCCAACCCGCCTGATAAACTATGGTAAAATCTCCTCTACAGAGCAATCTATGGGGAAAACTTATGTTCAAAAGTGAACTTTTGACATTCTTTAAAGGTAAAAAAGTATGTAAAATCTATATGTCTGTGCCCTGATGACCTTCAGTCGCCTAAATAGCTCAACGATTTATAATTTGGAGGTTTCGTCAAACTTGTAATTTCGGAGTGTTATAGGTTATATTTTATGGTAATATTACCAATTAAAAACTCGTAAAAAATAAATGTTGCTTTAAATGGATTTTGGCAAACGTTTTATTTATTATCACACTACAGCTAGAATTGATGTTTATTAAGAGTTTTAATTTTTAATAATTTACGAGTATATGGTTTGTTTTTACCGTTACTATTACTGTTACAGCCTATTAAAGGCCACTGCCGAACATGGTCTTCCTCATAGATTACTTCATAGAGAAGATATTTGCCATAGTTGCCACGCTTGGCAAGCGGGTATTATATATAGACCCCCTTTTTTATAGCATAGGGTGTCAAACGAGCACACAGTCCATCTGATGGTAAGTGGTTGCTGTGACTCATAAATATCTACATCTATCCTCAATAAAGAATCAAAATGCAGATGCGTTGTAACTCGTGAGAACTAAGATGGAATGCCTCTTTTCCAGTAAAAAGGGTCCCCGGTTCTCTACACTCACCGTACGAAACACAGCAGTGTTAAGCTGCTATTTTCTAAGTTCTGGTATTCTGTAGAGCGTGGTCCTTCTCCGGTAGAGCCGACCCATTCGTGCTACAACTATACTACTAATATAGCTGCAACATGGCTCTACCATGTATTAACTGTCCTTACTTTAGTATATACTAAAGTAAGGATATACTAAAGTAAGGACACGTAATACTATATATCGTGTAGTACACTATATCATCTATTTTTATGTTCGGGTTCGAAGTCTATTTAGAGGCAGTATCATTATCGGCTGTGAGGAGTTTTATGTTAAACTCAAAGTTGACAATGCATTTGTGACCTTTTTTCAACTTGAAGACTTAACTGGATTGTCACTATAATTTACCGACTGGAATAATTTAAAATATTTTATACTTTCTTCTTACGATCTTGTCTAACCATTGGTTATCTGGAAGAGATTGGAGAACTGTCAGAAATAAGCCCGCCTATTGCGTACATCTTTTTGGCCAACTTAAAAAAAGAGGAGGTTTACAATTTGACTGTATGTTGTTTGTATACGTTTTACGAAATGTTTTTGCCAATTGAGAATCTATTTTGATGATTCTTTCTTTATTAAATAGATTCTACTTCAAAGGTGGTTTCATATTAATTGGAAGAAAAAATTCCACCCTAAGGGTTGAAAAATAAGGTATGAAATTTTTATTTTAGTTTTTTGACGACATTGAAATTAAAAATATATGTATACATTAAGTCAATTAAGAGGGTAAAAAATTTTTAAGATTTTCGTTCTTAAATATATTTATTTTTAGTTTGTCGGCGAATTCTGGTTTTACTTTATATTAAATCTTAACTTTTTGTTTATTTTATTTGTACATGTTTTTGTATGGTGCGCTATATAGTATATAAATTACATAAATAAATGAGATAATTAATACTCACTTTAAAAACTCAACCACGCTCTCAATAAATTTGGCTCTTAAGTCAGGATTAGCAGCCATCTTAGAGAACTTTTCGGTACCTTCATTCCAGCCGCCAACGGCTATTAAGATTTTCAAATGAGGAAACTTTTCTTTCAGCGCTACCAGGCTTTTGTAGCCCGCGTTGCTATAGCCTTTTTCGAGAGCACTGTCTAAAACATTTGACGGTATTAATATGTTAAATTATTTACTTCCTCTTCTCCTACATTAGTACGCGTTAACTGCTGTTGAGGACGAGTCGCTCTCGTTGTAAAAAAGAGTTGCCAAAATCGGATTAGTGATTGCAGTACCAGACATCTCGTGCCTTTTACACTTCTCCCCCTTGTCGATCCGGGGATATTACGTCTAGCGTAAACGAGATGGTTATACTACTATTTATCGGAGGTTATAAGTTCTTTTAGTCATGTCCAGTAGTTCTCTCAGTGCTAACAGGAAGAAATGCGTTAAAGGGTTCTTTGATTGTGAAGCCACCACATGACATACACGTACGGTGTAGTATGTTCGTGCGTAATTTTGAAGGATAAACAGAATATTTTATTTAAACATTTATTTAGAAACATTTTTTTTTATAGAATAAGGGTGACAAACGAGCACACAGTTCACCTGATGGTAAGTGGTTGCTGCGGCCCATAGACATCTACATCTATCCTCGTTTGCGCATCAAAATTCAGATGCGTTGCCACCCGTGAGGACTAAGATGGAATGTCTCATTTCCAGTAAAAAGGGCCTCCGGCCACCTGCACTCACCAAGCGAAACGCAGAGGTAAACCTCTACTTCACGCTGGTATTCTGTGAGGTCGTGGTACCACCCCGGTTCGAGCCGGCTCATCCGTGCGACAGCAAAAGCTGCCGCGTGGCTCTACCACTGTTACAAACATTTAACATTAAAAATTTAAAATTAAAAAACATTAACGACATTTAAATTTTTTTCTCTCTCTCACTTTAAAAAACGTTACCCTCACACTAGGATTTTCTCCTGTATCGTGGAGGCAGTTTACAAACACAAATTGCACAAGGACAAACACTTACACACTTACGCATGAAAATACAATGTACTCGTATCTCACAACTAATACATATTATATTAAACTACATTGTTTAGCGCGATTGCCAAGTCAATCTATTTATTTAAAACATAAAACATTTTTAATATTGATATGTCACTATAAGATGTTGTTAGGTTAGATAATTACGTTATAACTTAAGACAGAAGGACCCTTAAGAATGGACTGAATAAATTAACCGACTTGGTATTACATGGATCTCACAACTTTTTACGGTAGAAGAACTTAGTTACGAGACTTGGTTTTTTTACAAGTTATGTTTTTGACGGTATTTCATTTCTTTTTGTAGATAGTTATATCTAGGTACCTATTTACACCTATTATTCCATTATATTATACATATACTGGTACACTGATTTAATCACTGCAAATTTAACTTTGTAATGTATAGGATTACAAAGTTAATTATGCAGTTGATTTATCTAGAAAACCGGACCAAAATTGCAAAATATTTTAATTTTTCCTAGATTTATACACTAAACGCTAATTATATTCTTAATTTGAAGCTTCTACGTCGGCTAGAAGTGCCTTAGAGTTTTGATGATCGGTCAGTCAGTGAGTGACAAAATTAAGAAACTTTGACTAGTTATAATTCTTAAACTACCGGTTCAAATATATGAAATTTGAAATATACCGTGTCTATGCAATGCCTGCTTGGTTACTGAAAATTCAGGCTTCTAGTTTTATCCACAACGAAGTTATAGGGTGTCGAAAATGGCCAGAACTGCTTCGAGAAAAGTATGGTACGGCCGTGCCGCTTCTTTGCTCGACTTGGCGGGGGCACTACCGTGCCCCCAGATAACGCTTACTTTACGAGGAGATGCATGTTATCAATAATTATTTCACATTTATGTGGTTTCGTTGTAAGGAGATTATTTTAATATTTATTCCTTTAAAAAAATTGGATTGGATTCAAGATTATGTAGAAATATAATGTGATTTTTATTAGATGATATATCTTTTTAATAAAAAGTAGATAGCTCCTAAAAACCGCACAAATAACGACATTTTGCTCAACCATGCGCCTTAAATAACATAAAATTAAACAAACAATAAATTTAAGGGTTAATTTCCAAAATTGTTCTTTATTTGGTTTTGGTAATGCATTATTTTAACTGATTTTACTGCGCAAACACATTCGTAAGGGTCGATTGGCAAAAACGTTGTTGCCCATGAATCACATTCAATTTGGGATAATTTAAAATATAAGAAGCCTTATTTTCTCGTATTTTCAAAAACTGCAATAATAGTATATTATTATTTATATATTTATATATGAACTTAAACTTAAAATTTGGCTAAAGTTGGCTGTAAAGATAAATCTTCTTGCATTAAGTAATTACTTGGTTTTAATAATAATTTGGTATTTTTTATTCTTACCGATACTTTTGATTGTCAGCGTATTTTCATCAAGTCCGGCGAAGGTGTAAACGATGTGCGTACACAACGTAGGATCCAGATCTATAAGGTCAAATTCTCCGGCTCCAGGGCGGTAAGTAGCCCATGAAGCTATGTAGCACATTACCACTTTCCCGTGAGTTGGTCCTGCAAATAAGCTTCTTAGTTAAAAAAAGTTAAGGTTACAGCCTAATACGTCCCACAGCTGGGAACATGACTCCTCTCATTTCTGAGAGTGTTTTAGGGCAAGGAAATGTCCGTCGCGCTACCCCAATGCGTGTTGGTGATCTTGACATGTCGTCGAAATATTTTTTTTCTTATTTTTGAGACATGCAGGATTCCTCACGATGTTTTCTTTCACTAAATCTAAATCTAGATCTAAATCTATATCTATACAAATAAATAAAATTGAAGTGTTTGTTTCTAATGTCCAAATAACAGCTTTTTACTATATGCTGATGAAAGTATATACGGTACTTATAACATAAACACGATTTTTAAAGTTTTTGTCTGTCTGTCTTTCTGTCTGTCTTTCTGTCTGTCTGTTTTCGGCTAATCTCCAAAACGGCTGGACCAATTTTGACCGGACTTTCACTGGCAGATAGCTGACGTTATAAGAAGTAACTTAGGCTACTTGTATTTCAGCGAAATTATTAGGGTTCCGCGTAAAAAAAAGCTAGTCAGCACATAAAACTGCAATTAACAGTTTCTTTGGTGTCGGCGAGGATCGAACCCGAGTCGCTCACGTACTGTGACAACGAGCGCTTAGCCCTTGTGCTACCACTCTTTTATCCTGCTAAGGATCATATATGTATATACACATTTTAATCACAATAATTAAATTAAAAAACGACTTTGCAATAGTAATAAGAAAAAACCGTTTTCACATAATTTAACGGCTATTATACGTGGTAGAACCATGCTACAGTTATATTAGTAGTATAGTTGAAGTATGAATGGGTCGGCTTGACCGAGGAAGGATACGCTCTCACAGAATACCAGTGTTAAAATGGCAGCTTGACACTGCATTGTTTCGTATGGCGAGTGTAGAGAACCGGAGACCCATTTTACTGGAAAAGAGGCATTCCATCTTAGTCCTCACGGGTGACGACGCATCTGCATTTTGATTCTTTATTGAGGATAGATGTAGATGTCTATGGGTCACAACTACCACTTACCATCAGGTGGACTGTGTGCGCGTTTGTCACCCTATCCTATAAAAAAAGCTTCTGAAGTCGAAGCTTTAATTCTTCGATACACCAAGTCTTAGCATTTGCACCAAGTTTAGAATCAAATAAATCGTGTGTTTTTAGTTTTTTTTTTACAGAAACAGATACAGAAACTTCTTATTCAATTTATAATCATTAATAAATATCATACATATTGAAAGTCACTCTTTTTTAATTTACCACTGGTTCGAAAGAAAACCTCTTTCCTGGGAATAACTGTAGAATGAACAACCGAAATGTTACTCAATTAACAACATAAAACAAATAAGAAATAGCTTGGCAGCGATCATCTCATTCCGAGGTGTTATTATCATCCATAAATTTCTTAATATTATAATAACCGTATCCAGACAAACTTTGTTAAATAAAGATTTAGAGCTTGTTGGAAATCAAATTTTGTATTTCCGGGATTTTGTTGTAAAAGCGTATAATCATCACAGCGTATAGTAATCATCACCCCAAGAATGAATTACTAACTCGATGGAGTCGAGTTACTACATAGACTTAGGATTACGCCAGTATATTCTAAGTGTATGAGTTACTAGTAGCTTGTTTCCGTTCTTAGTATTTACAGAATGAAAATCACTTATGTTTGTAAAAACCTAAGTAGACCTAGAGCCGTGGTAGCTCAGATGGTTAGCGCTCGCTGTAAGTTTCACAGTACGCGAGAAACCCGCGTTCGATCCCCGCCGGCACCAATGAAATTGTTAATTGCAATTTTAAGTGCTGATTTACCACGTGCTCGGCGGTGAAAGAAAACATCGTGAGGAAACCTGCATGTCTGAGAAATAAAAAAAATATATTTCGAAGACATGTGAAGTTCGCCAACACGCATTGGGGCAGCACGGCGGACCTTTCCTTGCCCTAAAACCCTTTCAGATATGAGAGGAGGCCTTTGCCTAGCAGTGGGACGTGTATATAGGCTGTAACTTTTGTAAAAACCATTTTTATTTTTTGTGTACATGCATTACATTTTCTTAAATGTATTGAGAGGCCAAAGTTGATGTATTAATTTCCTTAAATTTTTGTTTGAGCGACTCTTTACGTTTTAAATCATAGATTCCTCCTATTACCCTCTTCTGTAAAGGAAATATAATTTCAGTGTCAGTCGCGTATCTAGAAATAGCTAAAGTAAGCTAGTCTAGCTGTTTCAACACTGGTAAGATTTCTAATCTTTTTACAGCATATGCTGTAAAACTAAGTCTGCTTCCTAGTTTTGATATATTGGGACCCATAGAAGTTTCGCGTCTAGTGTGATTGCAAGAAAAACGGTGATATCGATAAGACTCAACTCCTCACCATTTAAATTTATATTAGTATTTAGGCTGTTTGACATTTGGAGTTACGAATTTCATACATTTATTTTTAGTGCCATTTAATTGCAAATTATTAACATTAAACCAATTTACTAATTTAGTTTATTTACTTCGTAGTATTATTTACTTTGTCATATTTTATTAATTGTTTAAATATGTCAGGTATGCCATTTTCTGTTACTTAAATATGAAATAATAAATTTAAGAGCATCACTTTTTGAATATCATAGTTAAAACCCATTTTTAAAAATAAAAACTTTATTTCCTATTTTTACCCCATTATTTGGTATGGGAACTATTTTCTAATTTAAATGGGAGCAATCGTGAGGAATAATCTATTAATTAAAATAGAATTTATAAAATTTGTTCACATTTGGTAAATATACGTTCGTGCAAAACACAGTGGAATTTAAATTCTCATCTTTTTGTATTTCAACATTATTATTTATGTGTTTCTTCTTTTGTAGTCGACGCTTTATCTGTTCTTAACGAAAATTCGACATTACATCGGATTAAACGTATTAAGTTTTATTTATTTGATAGTATATACTATCAAAATAAAAAAAAAATGGAAAAATTAATATATACACAAAACTATCACTGGCACTGACCACCTACATGCATGAGACCATCATGATACATGTTTGTAGAGGCTGAGTGAATTAAATATCTCAGTGTAAGATTTTACCGTATCTTTGACCGTCGCCGGTCTGAGTATTTTTAGATTCTGCTTATTCGATAGAGTACGTTGCTATTTATCGGAAGCCTTGATGTTTTTGGCCTTTCCCATAGTCGCTTCTAATGACATTTCCGGAACGAAATAAGGTGTAGGATTATCGGATATACGCCGCCATTAAGCGGCAAAAATTTGGAACATGTAGTCCTAATTCAGTAGCCACTTTAGAGTATAAGCAAGCTAAATAGTCTATAGTGGCCACTATGTACCCGTCTATTATATAATTATGTGATTATCACCAGTTTTTATAGTACTTACCAGTTGTATCACAATTGAGAACACATGCTGCTAGAAAAGGTAAAAGTAATAGAATTTTGTCCATCATCTCGGTAAGTGTATTCACCCGTTGTTCTCGCAACTTCTTTCTAAATCTGAAAAATCAATAAATTGTGGTTCGAAATAAGGATTTAAATAAAAATAATAAAATATTAATTACCACGCTTTCTTAATTAACTCGCTTTCGTGTACGTTTGTTCGGACTGAATTTAGTAATTGATTATAAACGAACTTCGCGATCAGCTAAAAACTTGAAATTTTGAATCAGAATCGGATGATGATATAAGAATGTTTAAAACATGGTATGTATGTTGTTTTAATTTATTTAACTATTTTTATTTAAGACAAGTAATAACTCTATATTTCATATGTTGTGGATGGCGCGTGTGTTGACGATGGCAAATGTTAGGAAGATCATGGCTTGAGTCACATATCAATATAACTCGTTGTACATCTTCGCCTCTAAACACCGTGTCCGGACATAGGCATGTCTAAGATTGCCAATCGGAAAAGGTCAATGGTCAAGGTTGGCAAGCACGGAGTTCATACTCACGCACTTAAACTCTCCACCACCAGTCCGTGTAGTATATCGCTTAATTTAATTGACTTTTGTGTCGTATTTGTGGAATATTCAAATTATTGATTCGTTGGTATTTCACACATTGAATTTAATTTATTAAGTTATTCGGATAAGAATATTTAAAAACATTGTGTTCATAAGCTGGTTTATCTATAAGGAAAACATGTATTCGGCGAAAAAGATGTCCGGATTGGCGAAAGCTATACATAACAACTTTGGTTATGAATCGCTGGTGCCTATGGTTTCCACCTCTATGTGGAATGCTATTAGTGTTTATACAACAGATTACGACAAATTCTATAGGTACACATTTGTTATCTTAGTAATAATTCATGTGTGTGTTTGTGTGTGTGTGTGTGTGTGTGTGTGTGTGTGTGTGTGTGTTTGTGAAACTGTGTGAAAACTTTTTGAGCAAAATTATAAGTTTCAGTCCAAGTATTCGAGTGAAAACAAGTGCTGCATCATCTGCGTAGGAGATCATTCCATTTAAAAGATTGATGTTACATAAGTAATTAATGTATACTAAAAACAAACTGGGGCCAAGAATCATACCCTAAGCTACGCCCTAAGCAATTTGCAAGTCAGAACTACTATAAGAACCAATCCTAACACATTGTGTTCTATTATTTAAATAATCCGCTTAATACCAAGGATTGGAGTTTGGAAATTAAGATAGGTATTGAAACGGTGTCAAACGCCTTCGTAAGGTCAAGAAAAAATGCGGTACATTTTTGACGTCTATCAAGTTTCTTGACGACAAAATCAATAAGGCTATGGATAGCATCAGAGGTAAACATATCTCGGAACATACCTCGGAACCCAAATTTGATTTTTAGAGAGCAGAAGATATACAAGTGATATATACACACACACACACACACATATATATATATATATATATATATATATATATATATATATATACAGGTAAAATGTTATTGCCCATAAATCACATTCAATATGGGATAATTAAAAAAAAACTGCAATAACGGTGTACCATTATTTATATATTCGAACTTAAGTATAAAATTTGGCTACTCTTAGAAAATTACCCTATGTATAATAAATTAATTTATTGAAACGATAAAGAAAGGTAGTGCTCTTTTACTTGTCGTTTAAACACTGGCACTGTTTTAGCACTGTGAACGAGTAAGAATAGGAATCGGTTCTGTAGAAAAAAATATAGGAGAGTTTTTAGATGTGATATGCAAACTGTATCGCGGGTATGAAACTTTCGTTATATACATAAAGGCGAAAAAAGAATGGGAGAATGGACGGCACTTTGAGATACATTTATAGTTAGGTCTTTCATCTGAACGGATACATTGATTACGATCCTGAAGGTAGGAATTAATTATAACAGAAAAGGAGACATTAATAGAATAAAAATCAATAGAATTGACGACACTACTAAAATATAATATAATGAAAAACAATACGTGGTAGAGCGAGCCACGTTGCATCTATATAGTTGTAGTACGGTTCGACCGGAGCAGGACCACGCTGACACAGACAGTGTAATATAGCAGCTCAATGTATTTCGTATGGTAAGTGTAGAAAAGCGGAGACTCTTTTTACTGGAAACGAGGCAATCCATCTTAGTCCATGCAACACAACAACGCATGTGCATTTTGATTTTTTATCGAGGATAGATGTAGATGTCTATGGGTCTCAGCATCCACTTACCATCAAGTGCTCGTTTTTTACCCATATTCTATTAAAAAAAAACATAAGTACTGTCCAGTATATTTGGTCCATTTCCTACCTTGAGGAGTTAAGTAGTTGTACTATGGCAAAGCTTAAATAAGATTAGTAAGTTCTTATGAAATTGTTACGGTTAAAGAACTAAGAGAACATTCTACATTGTTTTAAGTTCTTGAATTTTATTGTTGTTATATTGCATATTGGTTATGTTAATAAAGACATATTGAAAGAAAACTATAAAGAGAAAAAAATTAAATCAGACATAATTGAAAAATGAATAAGTAAATTATTTTTCAATTATATACGTCTGATTTAATTTTTAAACAAATAAAAATATAAATTAAAAAAATTATAAGTTGATAAATTTTATTATTTAATGTAACATCTTATTCTGAAATATTCGTATTTGCAATCACTACATATTTATTGTAAATTAATAAAAAGTTTCTTATGTCTATTTATCGTTTTTTTATTGCTTTGTTTAATTAAATGTATATGAAATAGTTACATTTACTAATGTTTCAAAAAAGTTATTTTAAAATAAAAATAAAAAGTGATAACGACATACCTTACTTTAGTTAGTGGAAACCACAATCTTAATAGTAATCCTCAAGCATTATTAGTGATATACAAATTAAAAAGATCTAACGTCGTTCGCCATCGTGAGTTACACTTGGACTATTTTATTCCACGGAGTAAATACAAAGTTTGCTCCGTGTTTTATTCTGATTCTAACATTGTTGTTTGACGCCGGCGCCGCAACTATTTCATATTTTACAAGACCAAAAACCGTAAACTTGCTTTAAAAAGAGAAGTTAATTATAGTTCCTTGTTTTAGGTAGGAGATAATAATTGGGTAAGGAGGAGTAAATAATAGAGTTATTTCTTACAATAGTTTAGTGTGAGCGGAAGTCAAACAACTTCAGTTTCAATTTTGGTCCCGAAAGTCGATAATTTATATACAATAATTTATTTACAGTTATCAGGTAATCTGACTGTTTTAAGCTTATAAGCCATGCGGTTATTTACATCGTTTCAAGATGTTTACATTATTAAACCAATATATTTATAATATTATTATTATAAAAAATACAAATGAGTGTCGTTATAATCGTTAATGATTTAACACCTTGAAAATTTACTAATATGGTATTTTTATTTTTTATATATTCATTAGCCTAACCTTTATTCTTTATTCTTCTATACTTACTTCAAATCAAAAATAATTTGATAAGTTTAGATTTATTCTAAGATCTCAAGAACAGTTAGACTGTTTGATAGATAAACTCAAAAAAAAAAAACTGGTCAAGTGCGTGTCGGGCCACGCACAACGTAGAGGTATGGTTCCGTAGTTGCCCGTCACAAAATAGCAGCTTAGTACAGATTTGTTTCTTATTGTGAGCGTAGAGAAACAGAGATCCTTTTGACGGGTAAGGAGACATTTCATTTTTCTACTCAGGTCTGATAACGCATTTGCAATTTGTATTTTAACTGTGCCACCAGGTGTACCCACTGTGTGCTCACAGAATTTTAATCATGAGATACTCATATTTTACTCCTGTATTGACAACGTGGGCTTCCTTGATACTGTGCATAATAACTAAATGAGTTCGCGGTTTGACCTTTAGTAAGATCGTAACTGAAGGACTTATTTTCAAATCAGCCTTACAGCGAGCGGTACTAAAAAAAAAATTCGATTTTAATAATAATACCCTATCTATCCCGCAAATGAAAAAGTAAATCTAATAGTAGTAATGCATATAAGTCGTGGTGGGTTGGGGGAGGGACATGACTCTAATGAAAAATACCACTTTAAAGATAAATATTTCGGAAACGGACCCCAGAATCGTAAAGATGTTGTGACGGGTAAGAAAAACATCATTCTCCATTTACTTGTATGGGAAGTACCTAAAATAAAATTGTGTTTTTTAAGATTTTATTCCACAGTTTTGTAGGCGTGATTAATATCTATATCTATGCCAAATTACAGATTTGTAGATTGAAACAGCATTTTATCTTTGAACAACATAGATTAAAGATAAGGCGTGTTTAATTGAGAAATGGGCACACGGGGTCGGCTGACACACAGGCATGAATGCGCTGTCGACCCCCTGCAGGCGTCATGACACTTGAGGGGGGTTCTAAAGTTTTGTCTGGCAATTTACTAACTAACAATTATATTATATAATAATCATTACTTAGGTTCTAACTTGACGCAAATAAAAGCATATCATCACAGAATAGCCCATTCCAGCGATTTTGAACTTGCGCATCACTTCCGCAGACCGTGTTAGATACACGTGTTTTATGGATCTCAGTGTATTATTTACATCTAACAAAATTAAAAGAAACCACTTCTATTTTTTTGAGTCATATGTTCTTAAAAATTCTAAACGTTAAATATACGGTGTTTAATGACTTGCCCTGTATATATTTGCGTAAATAAAGTGAACTAAAATCTATCGGTTGAGAATAAAATTAAATTGTATCTGAAAACCCCTGGTCATATTTCACATAAATAAAACGATCAGGTGAATGAGCAAGTGTGAAGGATTTCGAGTTTTTTTAACAGGTGCATTTTCAATTGCCGCCAATGGTCAATTAACATTTATTTCTACCGTA
Organism: Parnassius glacialis; assembly: GCA_033319125.1. Lineage (NCBI taxonomy): Eukaryota > Metazoa > Arthropoda > Insecta > Lepidoptera > Papilionidae > Parnassius > Parnassius glacialis. Next base: position 22,355,662 of record JAVANC010000002.1, read on the forward strand.
AAAAAAATTCTGGGCAGAATGATGTTAATTACCGGTTACATATTTACAGGAGACGAACTTCTTAGTCCTTAAGGGTGAAAGTATTTGCCGAATGGCTTCTGAAACTTGGAGAAACCCGTCTGCCACATGCAGAAGTTTTTAGTGACGATGGTTTTCAGATTCCTGAGCCTTGCGTTCCTAAATAAGATCTGGTAAAGCTAATTATTGGAAATCATCGTAAGGCCGCATCCTGTGATACATTCAAAAATGTTGCGGTCCTGACACCGATTAATGAAAATTCATTTGAGATGAACGATAAGGTTGTCTGGTTGAAGTGCTTTAAAATCATTTTTACGTGGTTGAGTCATGCTGCAGCTATATTACTGGTATAGTTGTAGCACGAATTGTTCGGCTCGACCGGGGAAGGACCACGCTCTCACAGAATACTAGCGTAAAATAGCAGCTTAATGATGCTGTGTTTCGTATGGTGCCGGTTAACCGGAGACCCTTTTTACTGGAAAAGAGGCATTCCATTTTAGTCTTCACGGATGACAACGAATCTACATTTTGATTCGCAAACGAGGATAAATGTAGATGTTTATGGGCCACAGCAACCACTCACCATCAGGTAGACTGTGTGCACGTTTGTCACCCTTAACCTATAAAAAAAATCTTATTTGGACGCAGTATAATTTTTAGCAGGATTATTTAATTACATGGATAGTTTTTTAAAAGTATTTCAAGTCTTTATTTGATTCGTCGTCATTGTCATCATCATTACAGCTCGTTACAAGTCCACAGTCGAACATAGGTCTCCCCCAATGACTGCCCCAAATATGGTATTGAGCCACCTGTCTCCATAGACTTCCTACTTGTCTTACCTGGACGACACTCCAGTCGGCAGAAAAAAAGGGCATAGCCAGGACAGATTACCAATAAAAAAGAAACGCCGAATATTTCCTGAGACGATTCCGATGGGAAATCTTATCGGCTCGCTTGAGTATCTCGCTTGAATTTTTTTCATTAATAATATAATATGATGGATTGTGGCTATGTATGTATTTTTTATGATCAACAGTTTGAAATTGCAACATTAAAGTTGTTGAATAGTACGGATACAGTCTTATTACAAACGAATTTAGCAGTAATTTATTTACAATATTATCAATAAGTAAATATTTATTTAAGAACGCCTATTCACTTGTAAGTTCCTTTCGAAAATTTTATGAAAGTAACTTATCGCTGTGTTTACATATTAAATAAAATTGCTGTAAATACTACGCATGTAAAATCTTTAGAATTTAACTAGCGTAAAATATTAAAAACCCATAAAAAGCCACCTCATTGTCACTAGATAGAGTGACGATCTGGCAAGACATGCAGGAAGTCGATGGATGCAGGTGGCTCAGAATCGTGCCTTGTGGTGTTTCTTGGGGGAAGTCTATGTTCAGCAGTGGATTTGTGAAGGGCTGTAATGATGATGAACACGATAATGAAAAAGCCACCTCATTGTTAAGTCAAAGCTACAAGGTTATAGCTGCTGCTGCAACAAGTACATCAACATTTAAACAGAGGTGCAAGCAAAAAAAATTGGGTTAAATCTTGGACAGAAAACATAATATCACAAGGTACATTTACAAATCTTTCATTAGCATTAAGAACTATTTAATTATTTTTTTTAAATGTGGGAATTTAGCAGAAACCTAGGTGGTTGGACTCTTTTTCTGCATTGTAGTACGTCGGAGTAAGTACCACCCTCTCATTAATAACTACCGCTAATCAACAATACGTGTACTGCTGTGTTCTGCTCTGGCTATGAGGCATACTGCTTTGTCATTTGCCACACTTGTATTTTTTTAATTGATGAGCCATTAAACTCTTTGATGATTGCCTGCTCCTTCTAAATAAACGCTGATAAGTATTTGATATCATCTGATTTGTTAGTTCCTTTGTAGATAACTGAACAAGGCGCACCGTCTAATAGTTACTTAGTAATTGAGGAAGCATACCCCTCCATGCACTAGTTTATTTAATAAGGCTGACCGTGATTTAAATAAATGTCATATATAACGCTATGGTGACTAATCAGGAACACTTCCCAAGAATTTGTGTTAGTTGATACAAATCTCTTACCTAAATCTAAGAACCAGTATTACTGCAAATGCAGCATTGTATCTCTTTTTTTTATAGATAAGGGTGAGAAACAAGCACACAGTCCACATGATGGTGAGTGGTTGCTGTGGCCCATAGACATCTACATCTATCTTCGTTTGCGAATTGAAATGCAGATGCGTTGTCAGCCGTCAGGACTAATATGAATGCGTCTTTTCCAGTAAAATGGTTCTCCGGTAACACTCACCATACGAAACACAGCAGCATTTAGCTACTATTTTACGCTGGTATTCTGTGAGACCGTGGTCCTTCCCCGGTAAAGCCGACCCATTCGTGCTACAACTATACTACTAATATAACTGTAGCCTGGCTCTACCACGTAAAAAAGTCTTAGTCAAATATAAGCGTATCTACGCATTTGTGTATTTTTTTTCTTGAATTTGGTTTCTGGCGGCTAAGGGATAACTTAGCCTGCCTTGAAAAGAACCATGTTAATTTTTGTTGCCTAATTATTTAGGCTGTGGGTTGTTTTTCTAATATTCTATAAAAATTAGTAATGATATAAAGTAATTCCGGGTATGTAAATAAAACGGCGTTTTGTGTTAAAATTATAGTGATTTATTAAAGCATTCGTGTGATAGCATTGCAAAAAATCTGCATACACAGGTAGTATTTAAGTGTATTTACATAATATGTAATAATATGTAAACGTATGCTCGTTTGCTCCCTCTTCTATAAAATAATAATAATAATACAATTATTTATTGGGGAACGAACTTGAGTTGGTCGTGTGCTGCAAAATCTACGATGTATGTTTAACACCTGAGTTACTACGGCCTAATAATAAATGAATAATTTCAAAAACAACACAAACATTATAAATATTTTTTAAATTATTGTTATGTGGCTCTTTCTTTAAAACTTGTTTAAAAGTATATTTGTAAATGTCATTTCTAAACGTGGTATGTATTTTATATTGATTGAAAAGATGCAATTCAAATAAAACAAAAGTAACAGACAACAGTGTAAACACTATTGACGTTAGTTGTTACGTTTTTGTTGTTATCAAGAATGCCGATCATATCAGCCGTAATGATCTTCTCTTCTATCGCCAGAGTTATAGACTCATCAATAGCTCGCATCAATGGATAATTTGATGATGACTCGATGGCCCATAAATGATTCTTGTGTGCGAATTCAGAAGCCTTGCTCAAACTGTCAAGTTTTTGCGCTGTAAATATAAGAATTCGAAAAATATAGTTGTTACACTTAGAAATGGGTACTTTATATAATTAAGTACTAATGTTAGTAAGTATTGTTGATTATATCAACATGTAGTCAAAAATGTTTTTAAAATAGTTCTTATTTAATTTCTTATTTTTATTAATTTTTAATATTTTAACGATTGTAATTAGATCGTTTCTAACAAAATTCAGGAAAAGTAACATAATCAGAATTAAGGCGTATTAACCTAACGCATATCAGATTCGTTAATTGTTGTCCAATGAGAGTACTGTAAGGTCCATTTCCGGGTTTCCTATCTACCGCCTTTTATGCCCAGCATGTGCACTTTTGTGTTAAACGGGGTTCTTACAAGCTCGCAAGTCACGAAAGACGCGAGGCAGATCAGCGGAAGTACAGGTGAGTGTACATGCATTCCTTCATATCCTTCCTGTAGCCCGAATTTAGGGAAATTTGTAGTATCGTGAAATAGTGTATTCTCACCGCCTTATACAGTCCGTAATTTACTTAATCCTTTTAATAACTCTGAACCAGCAGTTGGTCATTTAAAGCAACACACCATTTTTACCATTATTTTAGTAAATTTCGCAACGCCTCATCCAGGTTGGGATAATTGCTGTTATCCACCAGTATATACAATATCCTTACAACATACAATATTCTTTATCATCCCGTGGGTATTGAGGCGTCAGAGGGATACAGAAACTGATGATAGGCAGCAGCATCTTTCTGATAACAACTTAAAATAATAAAAATTGGGGTTTCGAACCCACGTACTAAGAATGAACTGTAGAAAATGTTCCCCATATGAGGCAATCTTTGCGGGAAACCTATATTGAATATGAATTTTATAGGTTGAAATGTTGATCATGATGAAGATGATGAAACTTTCTCCTATATATAAGAGTTACTAATTTTTATTTGTTAATTTTTATCATTTTTTTATACAAACGTTACCTCCACACAAGGATTGTCTCCTGTATCGTGGGGGCTTACATTCATAAATTTCACAAGGACGAACATCCAGACCCGGAACAATTATTTGCAGGCCATACAAATACTTGTTCCGTGCGGGGCAGACACGCGGTCCATAGCGCAGCAACTCATTGCTAAGCCACTGCGCCACGGAGTGGTAAAGCCACGCTGCAGCTTATTGTGTTTGTAGCACGAATGAGCTGGCTTAATTTTCCTTGGTCGAGCAAATTTATTCTGTAAAACAAACTACGGCTGAACAGAATACCAGCGTGAAATATCAGCGTAATGTTGAGTGACGAAATCTGAAGATTCATTATACTGGTGACGAGCCATTTCATCATTAGTCTTTAGGTATGACAGTGCATCTGAATTTTCAATCCCAACTAAGAATTTATCTGGTGGACCGGGTACCAGTTTGTCACCCTTTTACCCTTAAAATAATATTAGCAAAAATTAATATCGACCGTTTAGCTATATACGATTGGTGAAATTTTAAGAATTTATTATGTGTAAGAATAGAATAGATTATTTTTTTATTCAATATTGATGTTGATTGATGATTACTACAAGTAAGTCATTTTTTATTTACCACTGGTTCGGAAAATACCTCTGTCCTGGGAAGAACCAACAAGAAACCCAGCGGGACTTTTTGTATTTTTCCAAATATATTTCACTTAACAATAATTTCGTTTATACAATTTTTAAATGATTTTTCATAGAACCAGCATAGTGGCGATCACCTTATTCCCAGGGGTTATTGTCATTCATGTATTCCTTGATATTATAATAACAGTTTTTGTATAGGTTTTCTTTAATAAAACTTTTAAACTTGTTTATTGACATACTTTGAATATCTTCTGGGATTTTGTTGTAAAAGCGTATTCATTGCCCCATAAATGAATTACTGATTCTGTGGAGTCTAGTAACTGGCATTATAAGCTTATGTTTGTTCCTAGTGTTTAAAGTATGCACATCCTTATTCTTATTAAAGCTATTTATGTTTTTATGCACATACATTACATTTTCATAAATATATTGCGATGCCAAAGTTAATATGTTTATTTCTTTAACTTTTTCTCTGAGGGACTCTTTACAATTTAGGTTATAAATCGCCCGTACGGATCTCTTTTGCAAGAAGAGAAGTATATACTGTCTATTGGCGGTATACGAATATCAATTGCCCCATATCATCCCGTGAATGTCATATGAGGCGACAGAGGCAAATAAATCAGGAGATGGGCAGTAGCGTCTCCCTTATAACGACTAGAAATAAAAAAAAATTGCGGTTGTCTACCCGATCGAATCAAGTCGATCTATGGGGGAGGCCTATGTTCACTTTGATAGACTGTATTGAATGAATGAATGAATGAAAAGGAGCTACTACGAGCTTAGAGGTTAAGCGCTCGTCGTAAATTTCACATTATGCGAAACTGGTTTAATCTCCGCAATGAAATTGTTAGTCGTAGTTTTATGTGTTGGTTTACCGCATGGTTGGCGTTGAAGGAAAACATCTTAAGGAAACGTGTAAACGTTACAGCCTGTATACGTTCCACTGCTAGGCACAGGCCTTCTTTCATTTCCGAGAGTGGTTAAGGCTGCGTTTCCACCAGAGATATGCGAGGTAGCTAGGCGGTACGAGGATGCGTAGCGAGGCTGTGGAACGGTGTGAGCGTTTCCACCAGAAATGTGCTAGGCCGCTGAGCGGTGCGAGGATGCGTAGCGACGCTGTGAAACGGTGTGCAGATGAGCGGTGTGAAGATGTGTAGCGGGCTAAAAATATAATCATATCTATGGATGTTATGTAAAAAAGGTATAAAGTTTTAAAATTTCAATTTTACAAAGAGATATTATTATAAACATATTCAAATTGAATGTAGTTCGTTTTGTTTAACCTCGCAACACACCCTCGCACACATCCCTCGCAACACATACCTCGCACACATCCTTCCATTGTTTTGTATGTACAAAAACCTTCCTTCACTGAGCCGTTTCCATCAGTGCTGCGCTGAGCAAGGCTAGGTAAATGAAGTGATTCTATCGGTTCTTAACAAACATATCACTTGCTACGCATCCTCGCATATCTCTGGTAGAATCGCAGCCTTAGAGCAAGCAAGTGTCCGCCGCTCTGACCCAATACGTGTTGGCGAACTTCACGTGTCTACGAAATTTTTTTTTACTTATTTCTCAAACAATCAGGTTTACACACGATGTTTTCCTTCAACGCTGAGTACGTGGCAATTTTTCATCTCTCCATATCTCAAAAATTAGAAGAAACCTGTGATGGATATGTGAAAACATTAGGTAATTTCTTTAGCGTTATAAATTCTATAAATGCTCACCATTTGGGAGATTAAAGTTCTGTAAAAGCCTCTGTAAGACCGGATTTCGGGCAATCCGATTGAATTTTTCTACGAAATTGTGTAGAGTTGAGAATGACACCGATACGTAATCGGGCTCCTTATCACACAAGCCTTTGAAGTCGTCCGTATCAATGGACCATACCATTACTCCTGCGAGGTCGTATTCCATTGCTTTCCTAAAAAAAAGTTAATAATGCATACGTATTTAATTCGCAAGTTGACTTGCCTATGTTTTTATTATAATTGTATAATTAGTTAATGGTTAAATATATGTGTATAATTTAATACTTTAAATGATTAGTGTTTGAAGTGAATCGTGATGTTTTACTCTAAACACTTTAAACCGTTGTGATTTATATACCATATAGATTTTAAGAAATAATTACGGATTGATGATATTTTGCCACGTGTAAAAAAGATATAACTATATATCTTTTTTATGCACTAGCTATTTATTTTCTATAATCTTTCTATAAAAAGTTTCCTAATTGTTATAATGTTCATTTTCCGTACATGGCCAATCACGGTAAATTGAAAAAAAAAAATAGATAATTTGCAAGCGTCAACCGGCCAATGGTGATACTTCCGCTGAAGGTATATCATCACTGCGTCAATGGGTTAGCTGCTACTATCACTTTTGATCGACACATGTAGATACTCGTAGCCACGGAGCTCGTAACTATGCTATCGGCGGAGTGTCACCTGTCTGTGCGCGTTTTTACGTAACAGCGGGACATTTTAGTTGCGCTGCTAACTTGCGAGTTATTATTAAACAAATATTTTAAGTTTTATAACCTACTTTACTTTAACAGCTAATGATCTCGCGTTGTCGTATGTTATCACACGATCCCCATTGCGAAGGTAGGGTGTAGACGACTGTTCGTGCCAGTGACGAGTCCATTTGTTTTTATTGTTAGTCAGTTCCAAACAAATCTGTTGATAAAAGAAAATAATTAAGGAAAAGATAAGTGAATAAAAATATAGTCTTAAAATTATGTAGCACACGGGCAAATCGAGCTTGTTGATTCACGCCGACACTATTCACTACGCTGGGTGATGAAAGAAATAAGAAACAATCGTTAGGTTCATACATGTCTTTGAAATTAAAAAATAAATGTTCGAGGACATAAAAATATTCGCTAACACGCACTGGACAGTGCTTCGGAATATTCGGTGCCTTAAAAACCTCTCAAAAGTAAAAGGAGGCAGCTTTGAGACGTATGAAGGCTGTTTTAACCTTCACTTCACTTAACCGTAATTAATTAAATATTTCTACATAACGTAACTCGAATGCATAAAAAGGATAATAAGGAATGTAAAAAAGCGAAAAATTCTGTATATCATAAGAGGAAGATGGATCCTAAAAATATAGAATTAGCTACCTGGGAAGAAAATAATGCTAATCAATTCTTTTCTTTTTGTCTGGGTTATAAAATAATCTTTTATCATTCATTACCTTTTATTACAAATATTTTGAGCTTTTCCGCGCACGACTTTTTTGTGGAATCATTTACCACTGGCAATTTTTCCGAACCGATACGATTTAAGGACCTTAAAAAAATGTGCGTACAACTTTTTAAAAGGCCTGCAACAAGCACCTGCCATTACCCTGGTGTTGCAGTTGTTCATGAGCGGCGGTCAAAACTCACCATTAGGCGAGCCACATGCCCGTTTGCAATACTTCCACAAAACACAACGGAAAGCAGCATGAAATTGATTGCCAATTCAAGCATGGCGATTGTAGCACACCCTTCCAACTTTGCGAGAAATACGTGTCAGCAGTGGAGTTTTTACGGCTTGACGAGAATTAAGAGGATATTTTTACGAGAAAATTTATAAATCTATAAACAAAAGTTTTAATAATGATAGCTGGAATTTCGGCAAACATGAATCGTGTTTTCTTCGTAATCAGCTTGCTCAAAACACGATTCAGTACTAATTAAAGAACTTGGATATTTTAAAGTAAATTTTTATTCGTATAAACTTAAGTCGAACTTTGTGATTTCAAATCGTAATTGTCTTTTTTATACATCTAACTTTGATATTAAGTTTGACGGCTCGGTAGGGAAGTGGTTGAAAATTTGGCTGAGGTGCTGCGGGATCTCAGGTTCAAATCACGCACGGAACAACTATTTGTATGGACTATAAATGATTGTTTTGGGTCTGTATGATTTTTGGTGTGCAATTCGGTATGTATACATAAATTTACTAGTTGGAAAGACTCCTATCCTGCATAAGAATCCGCTTGAATCCCTTTATTTATTTTGCAGCCAAACAACTGCACTTTCCAGTTCAGAAGCCAATGTAAATACTGGCTGTGAGATTTATCATTTTAGTCCGCTACGGTAGCAACGCACCTGTAGCCTTTTTGTTTGAAGTTTGTGGCTGGTGTTCCAGGGCTGCAGTACAACTATGGGAACTGGAAAATCTTTTGCCACTTCAATTTTTTAAAACGTAAATAAAATACGCCCCCACCAATACACGAGAAAACCATTTCGTACGTAGTAAAAAATAATAAAAAAAATCTAATAATACCTCGTAATAAGCCATAAATCCTAGTTCTTTGGTATAAGGGCCCCCAAACCCTTCACTTTTGACAGACGTGCTTCCAAACTCTATATCCTTTGTTTCAGGTTCCTCGAGAATGAAGGTGCGACCGAATAGAGGCAAACCAAGAACTAGCTTGTTAGCATTAACTCCATGTGACAATATGTACTTAATTGTGTATTCCTACGGAAAAACAAAATTTTAATTTTATGTCAATAACATAAACATAAAAACATTCCACAGAGCAAGTCTGGAACATTCTAAAACTACGAGTGAGGCAAAATAAGTGCAGCGGGCTCTCCAGATTATCAAAAAGGTAAAAACTATGATTACCGCGGAGTGGGAACGTATTTCGCAAGAAACCATAAGAGATATACTCGCTAGCATGCCCAGGCTGTGATAAGCTGTGATTTCAGCAATAGGAGATTACACTCCATACTAAACTTTTATCTATCTGCTTTTACCTAATAAAATACAAACAAAAACACATATTATATTTTTACTCAGCGAACAGGTACCCTACTAGTGATTCGAACTTTAATATTCTTTCTCATTAACGGCTCCGTGACGCAGTGGCTTATCAATGAGTTGTTGCGCTGGGGGCCGCGGGTTCGAATACCACACGGAACAAATATTTGTATGGCCTACAAATAATTGTTCCGGGTCTGGATGTTTGTCCTCGTGCAATTTATTTTTGTAAACTGTCTCCACGATACAGGAGAAACTCCTAGTGTGGGGATACGTTTTTTATTTTTTTTTATCAAAATGTTATGATAAAACTGACTAAAATTATCATAAAATCTAATAGTAACGATAAAATTGCTTCATTGCTTCGGTACCCGTTTGTTTAAATTCGCTATTATTCTTTAATTGCTCTTTTAAATAAATAATTTTAGGTATTAAGTGCCTCTTTAAAATAATTAACTATGTTTAGTTTTAATACTTTATTGAAGAAATATAAAATTGTATTATGCTAGGCAACATAATACTACTAAATTATATTAATTATACTAGATAAATACTTGCCACATCAGATTCATCGTCGCTGTTCAAACCCTTAACAGGAGCGTTGACTCCGACAACACCGTCCCATGTGCCATGATAGTCGTAAGCCAGCACGTGGATGAGATCTATGTATCGATTCAGTTGAGCCAGGTCGTAAGCAGAGTCCATGTAATACTTGATACCACTAATTGCTGTGGTTAGAATATACCCATGGGGCTTAAAAGCTTCCTTTAGCTCCTGGTTAGGAAAAAAATATTTGTATAGTCACAAATGAGTATATAATGAGTATATACATAAATATATATTTATTGTTTTACTGCAAAGCTCTTAGATGTTTCTGTATTGAAATTTAGTTTTGAAAAAAAAAATAAGAATGATTTGAAAATAAAAGTAGGGATAGGTAGAACAAACAATAAATATCTTAAAGCGACCAGTATCATTGTCATTCATCATTATTACATCCTAATCTCTAAAATTACTGCATCATAAATTAATAAATAAATGAACATCCCTTCAGAAGTCAACTGCTGAGCATAGGCCTTCTTCTGCATCGACTTTCTTCATGTATTATCAAGTCGTTACTCCAGTTTGCTTGGAACCATTCTACACTGCGCTTTTAATAATATTTTTGATATAATTTTTTGCTACTTCTAAGTTCGCTATCTCCAAAGATATGACAAAGGTTACTATTATGTTTACAACGAATCAAGCTACATCAGACACATTTTTTTAAATGCCAATCTCAACTGTATACGAGCACGAGAACTTGAGGAGTAACTAATTTTTTTTATAGGATAGGGTGACAAACGAGCACACAGTCCACCTGATGGTAAGTGGATGCTGCGGCCCACAGACATCCACAACTATCCTCGTTTGCGAATCAAAATGCAGATTCGTTGTCACCCGTGAGGAATAACATAGAATGCCTCTTTTTCAGTAAAAAGGGTCTCCAGTTCTGTACACTCACCAAACGAAACACAGCAGTGTTAAGTTGTTATTTGACGTTGGTATTCTGTGAGAACGTGGTCCTTCCCCAGTCGAGCCGACCCATTCGTGCTACAATTATACTACTAATATAGCTGCAGCATGGCTCTACCACGTAAAAAATGACAGCTATTTCATTTTGAACACAATTGCACAGAATGATTCTTGGAAGAAACACTACCAGTGAGAAGGTATTGGCTCAGTGCTCGAAATCTTGTGCAGCTAATGAGGTGAATATGGGAAAACTATTTTGAGTTTGACGTTAGCATATATTCTACTAGGCCTAACTACATACAACTATATATCTAGCCATGATGTATAGAGCCGTGCTTGCTCAGACGCTAAGGCGCTTGCTGTTAACTTTACGAAACGCTAGCAACCCGCGTTTGATACCGCCGGCACTTGTGAATTTGGTAATCGCAATTTTAAGTGCTTGGCGGTGAATGAAAATGTCGTAAGAGAATGGAAATATTTCCATGACGTGGAGACCGCCATCGCGCATTGGCACACTTTCCCGCCCTAAACCCTCTCAGTAATGAGAGGCAAACTATGTTCAGAGTTGGAACGTATATAGGCCGTAACTCTTTACATAAAACCAGCGATGGGTAAGCTGCAACATAAGAAAGAGACATAAGAAAGTTATAAAAAGAACGTATTTTTAATCCTGTTTAAGTAAGAATTGGCACTGTTTTTATAAATCACACACTGACAAGACAGCATCCACTGTCCATCAGGATTGTGTGCTTGTTTCTCACTCCCATTTCAAAAAACATAATTTGTTCTTATTTATTTAAAGATGCTTAATGTGGTTGAAGTTTACCCGATAATTAAAAAATATTAGTAATAATAATATGTTCTACAGTTTGCTTGTTCGGGAAAAAGTTTTTTCGTATTTTGTTTGTATAAAATTCAGGAATAACCTCTTTGGTTGTAGTGTTTGTATCTGACTGGTTTTAATATCAATACATATTATAGGACATTAAGAAAAAATAAAATCAAAAGTAAAAAACACTGTCCCGCAATTTTTCAATTGTTTTTCTATTCGCCTAAATGAGTGAGTCTAATCAAGAAATTCGATAAATTCTGAAGTTTTATTACGAAAAGAGAAAATGCGACTCTAGCCGCGGAAAAATTTGTGACTTTATGGACCTAATGTGTGTCAGTAAGAGAAGCACAAAGTAGGGTTTCGTTTTCGGTCCGGGCATTTTGAAGTCAAAGATGCAGCGCACTCTAGTCGCTCTGATACGGATAAAGTCGATGTCATTTTTGAAAAAGTGGAGCAAAACAGTTGTGACCAATTTGAAAAAGTCTGGCTATACAAAAATGCTCGATATTTGGGTACTACACGAGCTCACTGACAGAACCTAATGAATTGTGTACTCGTTTGTGATTCTCTTTTGAAACGTAATGAAACCGAACCAGATTGATTACTGTTGATAAAAAAACGGCCAAGTGCGAGTCGGACTCGCGCGCCGAGGGTTCCGAATAAATCCGTAGGTATATAGGTTTAAAATTATTAAAAATATTTTTATTATATGATGTAACTAAAAATTTATGCTTTTCGCAATTTTTCCTTTATCTGTGCTATAATACGTTGCCAAGTACCAAATTTTAAGATTCTGAGTTCACGGGAAGTACCCTGTAGGTTTTGATTCCCTTGCGAATGTCAAAAATTTACGGCATAAACGGCTGTATCTTGTGATTGCGTTGGCTTAGAAGTTTGATTTTTTCACAGCTCCAAGGGACAGTAGACTTAAGTATTTGATATGAATTTCAGCTTGATACCTCTACGCGTTCTTGAGTAAAAGGGTCTTGACAGACAGACAGACAGACGGGCAAAAAAGTGATCCTAGTGTTCCGTTTTTTCCTTTTTAGGTACGGAACCCTAAAAAATTAATCACTTACGACAAGAATGTGTAAAAAAGATCATGGTCAAATGTTAGTCAAGCTCCACAGACTGTAGCGAAACCCGGATTAATACGCAATAAGGTGATGCTGTGTGTATGGTGGGATTGGAAGGGCATCGTTTATTATGAGCTTCTACTGCCGGACAAAACCATCGATTTGGATATCTACTGCCAATGGCTAATGAAATTCAAGCAAGAAATTGAGAAAAACGACCAGAAATGATCAACAGAGAAGGCGTGGTCTTTCATCATGATAACGCCAGACCACGCACATTTTTGGCCACACAGCAAACATTGAGAGAGCTTGGTTGGGAAGTGTTAATGCATCCACCTTATAGTCCTAACCTTGCAGCTTTAGATTATCACATGTTTCGGTCTCTTCAGAATTCTTTGGGTAGTGTTAAGTTTAGTTTAGAGAAAACTGTCAAAACTACTTGTTGCATTTTTTTGATCAAAAATTTCAAGATTTCTACAGCGACGGGATTATGTCACTACTTACAAGATGGCAATAAGTTATCGAACAAAATGACACATATACATATTATAATTAAATGTTATTAACTTTGAAAAAAATCTCTTTAATGAGTATATATATATATAAATTACGTGTCACATTGTTTGTCCGCGATGAACTCCTAAACTACTGAACTGATTTCAATGAAATTATGCACACTGTGTGCAGTTTGGTCCAACTTGAGAGATATTTTTAGAGATAGTTTTATCCCGATAAGTGACCCTCAATTTTTTTATTGCTAATTTCAGGAGTTTTTTAGGAAAGCAAATGGATGTCGGAAAGGGCACAACAACGTCTGCCTGGTCAGCTAGTGAGTATATAAAATACGAAGAAACTTTTTCCCCGACCTAATATAATGTAATAACGAACGATAATCAATTAGTTACGTCAGAGTTTCTTACTTTCATCAAAGTTATGAAGTTGACTTTGTCTTCGGGTTTTCCATCTCTTACAGTAGGATATTTCCAATGCATATCTATTCCATCAAATTTATGCGTGCTGTAAAAAAATAACACTGTAATTGTCAGACAAAACATAAAATTCCCAAAACTAATAATTTATATTGATTTGTAACTAGTGGGGTACGGGAAGTAAAGACTGTAAGAACCTCCGAAGGAGGCGGAGTTATAGCCGAAATAAGAATTTATATTTTTTGGTTTTTGCCGATTTTGACCGCCTAGGAATGTAATGAGAACTTTTTGCCCCTATTCAACCTTGACCCCCATGACATCCTCTACATGACAGGCTATTCAAACTGACTAGGCCTAAAGTTCGAGTCACCGCCCAACTCATTTCTAAAGTCTCTACTTCTATCTTTGTTAATGTTATCAATACATTATTACTATTGTTTTAGAGGACCGAAAAACAGTTACTGTAGAATGGTACACTGACAATTGTTTCCCTTTTGACTGCCTTGTTGGTCTAGTGGTTGTAGTAATGTGAATTCTGATCATGAGGTCCCGGGTTCGAATCCCGGGTCGAGCCAAAAAATCAGTTATTGAGTTTTTCCATCAAGAAATTCTCAGTATCTGCCCGGAGTCAGGAAGGTGTTTCACCCCCGTGCCTCGGAAATCACGTAAAGGCGTTGGTCCTGCGCCTGATCTCTCTCCGGTCGTGTCGGTTTACCGTCCAATCGGGCTATGAGAGTGAGGGAATAGAGAGTGCACCTGTGCTTGCGCATACACTTGGGAACTATAATCCTGTCCTGCGCAGATGGCTAGTCTCCGTTGAGACTGGTTGCCGTGGCCGAAATTCGGTCTGGAGGACATTATTATTATTATATTGTTTCCCACTTGTCTTGAAAAAAGTTCGGGAGAAACGACCTCGCAGTAGGATCCTCCTTCACCACGACAACGTCTAGTCGCACACCGCCAAGCAAAACATCGACTATTTGGCGACGTCACGCGTGGAATTACTGGGTCACCGGCTCTATAGCCCCGACCTTGCTATTTTTATTTATTTCCGAAAATAAAAGAAAAACTTCGAGGAAAACGTTTTATGGACGCTGAGGAAGCAGTGGCTACGTTTCAAAATGCCGTCGAAGAGATCCCTAAGGACGAGTGAGCATAGTCCTTTTCTCAGTGGTTCTATCGGATGCAGCGATATATTGATGTAAATGGACACTATATTTAAAAGATATAATAATAACTTGAAACTTACTAGTTTGTTCAGTTTTTGATTTACTAAGAACTTTTAGTGTCACCCTCGTAGATACACCTCAGATGAATCCGAGGCGGATTCTTTGTAGTATTATTATCAATGCGATCCACACAGCTAATCGTCACACATGATTAAAGCTTGTTGTTGGAGTGTTTTTAAATTTTTATTATACTGAATTTTTAAATATTTCAAACCGAAACACAATAGAGAATGCCGTGTGACGGTAGAAACAGATAAAGTGGTGGAAACCAGAGAGCTGTGGTAGCTCGGGTGCCACGTGCTTGCTGTAAATTTAACAATATGCGAGTAACTTGTGTTGGATCCCCACGGCACCAATGAAATTGTTAGTTGCAATTTTTTGATTTACCACGTGGTCAGCGGTGAAAGATAGCATCGTAAAGATTTTAAATATTTTGAACACATGTGAAGTCCAGAAACACTCATTAGTGCAGTACAGTGGACACTCTGCCCAAAAAACCGGCTCAGCAATGAGAGGATGTTTATAAGCTGTAATTTTACTTGACATTGTTGTACTAAAAGACCGACGGGCTCCAAAGTGAAAAGTAATATCTACTACGAGTACATAGTGCACAGTAAAGTAAGTTTACCGATTCCGCGTTTAACATGTTTTGAAGTACATACGTAGCTGAGTTATTGTTTTGTTGCTTGATAAAATAACTGCTGGTCATGTTAAAAATACTTAAAAATTATACTAACTTCAAAAATTCGAGTACACTCTGGATAAATTTAGATCTGGTGGTGGGCGTAGCAGCCATATTTGAGAATTTTAGGGAGCCCTCATTCCAACCACCGATAGCAATTGTCACTTTTAAGTGAGGATTATTAGCTTTAAGACCTACAACTCCTTTGTAGCCTGAATTTTTAAACTTTCCACCTCTGTCTAACGCAGGATCTGAAAACATACAGTTATGAATTTAGTGTCATTATGCATTCGTTTGGCCCACGACTAGATGGAGTGACGACCTAGTTAGACATCCAGGAATTCGATGGATGCAGATCTGAACCATCTGACCATGCTTTGTGGCATTCTTTGGGGGAATTTTCAGAAATGGACTTGTGAACTGCTGTAATGATAATGATGCATAAAATTTCCTTTGAACTATGATTCAATCATTTATATATTTCAGCAAATCTAAAGTCTTATTAAATAAAACTAATTTTACGAATTTTATCACGTTTAATTGCACTTGTTTTTGATTCCCGACGTTTTGGGTACTTTACAGCATCCATAGTCACGGGGGACTGTGGTGATTAATATCCAGATGTTAGAGTTAACCCGGAGTACCTTCAGCGTTTTAATTATTTCTTTTGATCCGATCTACGCAGAATGAACGTACTGTGTATTGAAGGCTTGCAGTGGTATGCTTGGGTAAAAATTAAATTTTATTATTTAAACGATTCCATGTAGGTGGTAGTACCCAGCCTCCTTCTTTATTGAAATTAAAAAATAACTTAAGTAACTTAATTATTTTATAACAAGTACGTAAATATTTAAGCTTAGATATTAGGATATATTTTTCCGAGTCACTAAATTCTTTCTAAGCTGATGTAGGTATAGATGAGTCTCCTTTCTCAAACAAAGAAAGTAATACAAAAGGTGTAAAACGCTAGTTCACTTTTTTTTAACATACCGACGCGAGTCATGTAACTCCTTATCTCAATAATTGCAATTTAATGAACATGCAGTCTCGACGTTTCCTTCATTTTGCCAGTTTATTGTTTGGTATCATAATGATACACATACGACAGTATCTTTATAATAAATTACACTTTTCACAGCGACAAGTTGAGAATTGAGAAATGCAACTCGCTTAGTACCTATGTCCAAGTTACTACTCCTGGACTACGCTTCCTTTAACAATAAGTAATTAGTAAAGTAATAAGTAAGTAGTTAAGTAAACCCCTAACAAGCGGATTTTAAAAACAAAAGTAAAGGTTTTAAAAAGGTTTTCTCTGAGAGATGACTACATATTTGTGCCATTTGCTGTAGAGACTATCGGTCCGTGGGGTTCACGTGCGGTGAAGTTCGTAAAGGAACTCCATCCGCGGCTGGTCGTTGCTGCTGGTGATAAGAGGGCTGGTTCTTACTTTGCTCAAAGGCTAAGTATAGCCATTCAACGGGGAAACGCAGCCAGCGTTCTTGGCACGATACCGCGGGGAGTAGGACTATATGATATTTAAGTTTCTAGTTTTAGTTTTTTTTTTAAATTATTATTATAGTTTTTAGTATTGTAGATAAAAAAGTAAAGTAATATAAATATCATAAAAATAAAACAATTCATAAATATAAATTAATAAATTTAGTACAATAAAGTGTATAAATAAATACAGTTGTATTTCGTAGTAGCTTTCATGATCCTACCACGAAATGTTGGAAGAACATATTACCACCGATTAAATATCTAGTTTCAATTGGTTCGTTTATATATAACTACAAAAATACTTACCAAATATTAATATATTATTGTTTATATATATGTCATAATTAATACTTTTCTATTCCGTTTCTTTAAGTAATTGCTACTTTTATTATATTTATATATTATAAATTATAAATATAGTAATATGTGTAATAGTTTGAATATTACAGTACATTGTATAATAATTAATATCTTTAAGTTTATTTTTTTCGCGTAAGATCACCGTCGAATTACTTTATCAGTACTAAGTCTATGCTGAGTTGGGTACCTTTTTAGTAACCATTTACCAAATTTAAAATATGCTTTGTTGTAATGTATTACTAAATAAACTTATTCTCTTTCTTTCTATTTTCTAAAATTTAAAATTGATTTTATACTTGAATGTTCTTTAAACAAGATTAAATCGAGTGTCGTTCATCATCATTCATTACAGTCAATTGAAATGCTCTGCTGAATATAGGGCTTCTCAAAGACTGGGTCATAAAAATAACAAAAAAGCTGCGGTATCCAAGCCGCTTGCCAAGCGCCGCAACTATGGCAAAATCGCGCTATGTGACAATCTATGGGGGAGTACTTCTATAAGCTGTAATGGATATAATGAAATGTTTAATTATGTTATTAGTCCCAAGTTGGTCAAGGATTTATTTATCCCATGTTTATGCAGGCATTTAAAAAAAAGAATGTGCCAACTGTGTTGCCTTGCACGTCGTAATAGGGGACTAGAGAGATATTGGGTTTGAGATTGTGTAGGCGATTTGCTTGGGGTGGAATTTTCAATATAAATCTGTATTTTATGGCTAAACGTGGTCCAAGTAGCTCACTGCTCTTTGGATTCTGGCTGTTGCCTTATATATGTAATAAATAATATTTTTGAACCTTGTTTCCTGTTTGGTAAATGTTATTTCAATACTAGTGAAAAAAGAAGTAAATTAAGTGAGATGGTGGGTTTGAACCCCATCGGCACCAATGAAATTGTTAATTACAATTTTAAGTGCTGATTTATCACGTGCTCTATGATGAAGGAAAACATCGTGAGTGTCTTAGAAATAAAAGTGAAAAATTCGAAGACATGTCAAGTGCATCAACACGCATTGGAGCAGTCCGGCGGACTTTTCCTAGTCCTAAAACCTTGTCAGAAATGAGAGCAGGTGATAGTCCAGGAGTGGTATCTAAGACATAAAAGAAAAGAGAAGAACGTAAAAGATAATTTTTATAACAAGAAGTAATTTTCCAAAGTTGTAAGACATTGCGACATATTATATAACAATAAAAAAATACAGAATTTTATATCAGCTGATTTAACCTTGACAGAGCTTCATATCCGATTTATTTAATTTAATTCAAAATTTATAATCATTAATTTTCTTTAATGAACATGTATAACTTACCCAGAATTTTGACCCCCATTGTGTTCTCGTCAAGTCCCGCGAAGGAATACACGACGTGGGTGCATAGTGATGGGTCCAAATCTGTGATTTTGAATTTCGCCGTTTCCTCGCGGTAGATTGACCAAGAGGTGAGGTAGCATACCACAACCTTACCATGCGTCGGCCCTTAAAATATTTTAATTTGATATTGAATATAAAAAAATAATGAATTACGATTTCGTGTTGTTTGTTTCATACTTATCTGTATACAATTATCTTTGTGTGGCACTCACACAAATATATTAAGTGTAAGGAAATCCCTAATGCTCTGTTGAAAGTGGCAACTTACAGAATGCCAAGATCTTATAGTCTTCGACACATAGTCGTGTAAATATAACCCTGTCCTATTGACACTTGATGTATAATCACGTGACGACTTACCCAGAATGGCGACAGATAATAATCATCAATGTAGTACTAGACAACTACTGCGTTTACTTATCCACCTGTAAACCTGGTAACTACGGCAAATTATTTATGGGCAAATAAAGATGCGTTTTTAATAGCATCATCATCATGAGAGTCCTTCACAAGTGCTGAAGATAGGCCTCCCCAAAGGAATGCCAAAAAGCAACGTCCTGAGCAACCTGCATCCATCTGCTTCCTGCGTGTTTTACGCAAGGTCGCTCTATACATTGCCTACCAGTACGAAGCTGCCACAAGAGAACCTTTTATCCCCGTCGGTTGTCGGTTCTTCGAGATATATGGCCGGCCCATTTCCATTTTTTGCTTACTAATCCGTTGGGCTATATCAGTCGCTCTGTTTATACTGTGGATATTCTCCTTTATAGGTTTATCACGCAGATAAATACCGAGCACAGCCCTCTCCACAGCTCTCATAGCGATCTGGAGCTTCCATTTGTCCATGTTCATCTTAAGACCTATCCGTTGGGAGTCACTATTGAGGTCATTGAGTATAGTGCTTAGGTCATCCAGCGATTCTGCCATAAGGACTATATCATCGGCAAATCGAAGGTGAGTAATGTACTCGCCGTTGATATTAAGACCGTATCCTGTCCAGTCCAGTAGCTTGAATCGTCTTCCAATGCAGCAGTGAAGAGTTTCGGGGATATAATGTCCCCTGTCTTACAACTTTGTGCAGTTGGATAGGTTTCGTACTCTGGTTCTGTACTCAGATAGCCATCGTAGCCCTACTGTACAAACACTTCAGCACTTCGATATACCACAGTCAACTTGGCACTGCTGAAGGGACTGTAATACCGCCCAAATTTCAACAGAATCAACGGCTTTCTAATAGTCCACACACACAAGACATAGTGGCAGATTGTACTCCTCGGTCTTCCGTACAATTTGCCGAAGGGTATATATATAATCTATGGTCCTAAACCCTTTTCGGAAACAGGCTTGTTCGGGGGGCTGGAAGTCGCCGAGTCTTCGTGCGAGACGATTCGTAATGAATTTTAAAAAATAGCACGTAGACGCGGCTCATAAGGAAAATTGGTCTGTAGTTCTTCAAGAGACGTGATCGCCTTTCTTGAAGAACAAGATCACCGCACTTCTGCTCCACGCCTCCAGTGTAGTGCCACCATAGTGGACGAAATTAAAGAGCCTCTGAAGGACTTCAAGTACTGGTTTTCCATCCTCTTTTGGAAGCTCTGCTGTAATTCCCTCTTCGCCCGGTGACTTTCCGTTTTTAAGGTCTTAATAGAGGGTCATGCAAAACTTAGATCCGACCGCATGGACAGTTTCCACGAGCTTGTCATTCATATAGTTCACTACATTGCAATCTTCTAGGCACTGAAAACGATTTTATAACTCGAGCTGAAAGTTTCCGCGACTATGGATTAGAGTACGAGGGGGACGGAGCGTTGACTTCATTAGACGTGACCTCTCCAACTTAACGTTTAGGTTCAGCATGCCATTGCATTCGGTGATCGCTGCCAGTTTTCACCCCCGCGATCACTTAGGCATCACTGAACAATTGCCGTCTAATCGTCATAATTAAGTCTATCTAATTATTTGTCGAACCGTCGGAGCCCAACCACACGTATCCACTTACTGTGTGGCCGCTTCTCGACGAAAGAGTTCTTCATAAAGAGTCCCTCTTTCTCTATGAAGTCGGCCAGATGCTGGCCCTTTGGGTTCTGTTGCCCTATTCTGAATTTCCCTACATTCGGCTCATAGTTCTATCTTGTTTCTAGTTTTACGTTAAAGTCTCCCATTAACACCGTATTGTCGGTTTTGGAGGAATGCATGGGTATAGATATATCCTCATACATTTCCTCCATCTCCTAATCGGAATGTGCCGAGGTTGGTGCGTAAACCTGTATGATCTTCAGCGAATATCATTTGGTGATTTTGAGTATACCTAAGGTACGCAACCCACCTTGACACGTTCCCAATCTTTACAATGTTGTTAACGGGAGACTTGTGGATGATAAATCCGACACCTCCTTGAGAATAGAATAGAATAGAATAGAATAATTTTTATTCAATATTGATCATTGCATAATTCTTATTGAAAGTCATTTTTTATTTACCACTGGTTCGGAAATACCTCTGTCCTGGGAAGAACCAGCAAGAAACCCAGCGGGACTTTTTTTTCAAACATATTTCACTTAACAATAATTTAATTTATACAATTTTTAAATAGTTTTTAATAGAACCAGCATGGTGGCGATCACCTTATTCCCAAGGGTTATTTTCATTCATGTATTCCTTGATATTATAATAACCCTTTTTGTACAGTTTTTCTTTAATAAAACTTTTAACTTGTTTATTGATAAACTTTGAATATGTTCTAGGATTTTGTTGTAAAAGCGTATACATTGCCCCATACATGAATTACTGATTCTGTGGAGTCTAGTAACTGGTAATACAAGCTTATGTTTGTTCCTAGTGTTTAAAGTATGCACATCCTTATTCTTATTAAAGCTATTTATGTTTTTATGTATATACATGACATTTTCATAAATATATTGCGATGCCAAAGTTAATATGTTTATTTCTTTAAACTTTTGTCTTAGGGACTCTTTGCAATTTAGGTTATAAATCGCCCGAACGGCTCTCTTTTGCAAAACAAATATAGCTTCAATATCAGTCGTATTACCCCATAGCAAAATTCCATAAGACATTACGCTATGGAAGTAACTAAAATACACTAATCTAGCTGTCTCAAAATCTGTGAGACTTCTAATCTTTCTTACAGCATATGCTGCAGAACTATATCTGCTTGCTAATTTAGATATATGGGGGCCCCATTGAAGTTTCGCGTCGAAAGTAATTCCGAGAAAAATAGTGGTATCCACAAGACTCAACTCCTCCCCATTTAATAGCACATTGGTATTCGAATGTTTTACATTAGGTATTGTAAATTTAATACACTTTGTCTTATTGCCGTTTAAGAGCATATTGTTGGCGTTAAACCAATCTACTAATTTCGATAGAGCATTATTTACATCGTCATAATTAATTAACTGCCGTTTGAGTTTGAAAATTAAAGAGGTATCATCAGCAAATAATACTATATTGTGATTATCCCCTACAAGATAAGGTAAGTCATTAATATAGATTAAAAATAGGAATGGGCCAAAAATCGAGCCCTGAGGAACGCCCATTGATACTACCGATCAGGAGGAACCTTTACCATTGATCACGACTTTTGAGTTACAGTTTTTAAAGGACAGATGGTCGCCCTCCCAGTGATAGAACAAATTGCCGGATTCGAGGATCACCGTATTTTCCCCCTTTCTTTGGAACTCGGATAATCCTATAATATGCCAGCGTAACTTGTCTATCTCTTCTTTCAACTTCAGGTTCTTCTAGTCAGTCTTCAGGGTACGTGCGTTATATGTTGCCAGGTCGAGTCGTCTTAGGTGGCAATAGAACCTTCACCGGCGATTCTTAGCACCCTCTGCGGTGCCGTTACCAAGGTCGCCACCACAGCCAGGAATAGCGGGGCCGTAGCTATCATGGGGGGTATATTGCCATAGTTGCCACACTTGGTGAGCGGGTTGGTAACCGCAGTTTTTTATATTTATTTTGCTATTCATCAAACGTTGCCCATATTTTGCCTCAGTTTCCCTCTGTCGCCTCTTACGACACACACTGGAAGAAAATATGGGGTAGTGGGTATTCTTATGGGCCACTATACGGGATAGCATTATAAATGAAATTTTGTTTGTCCTTGTGCAATTTATGTATGTAAACTGCCTCCACGACACAGGAGAAAATCCTAGTGTGGGGGTAACGTTTTTAAAAAAAGAAGACAAAAAATGAAATTAATTCACAGCTTTTGCCAAATACCAATCCAGACCAGACCAATTATAGTGGATTTATTTTTGCTATAACAAGCAGGTTTACATTTTACGACGAGCATCTTTGTATAATTATATTTAATAACGAGTTATTTAAACTTGTTTTATCGCATCTTATGATTGTCATGTGATACAGATGGAGGCGTAGATGTGAGTTTTTTAAGAAATAGACGTATGAAATCAAGCATCTTTCAATAAAATAATTTTACTTTAGAATGCAAACACGTGTTGTATTTTTGAAAAGCCCATCTAGTATTCAAAAATGAATTAGAAAATAATGCTTACCTGTTTGAAATTGTGCATTTAAACCACATAAAATTGCCGCAAAAATTAATGTTGCATAAACAATTCTTAATCCCATTTTTATTTATCCGTTTGTTTGCTATTAGTCTTTTAAGAAAACCACCCTGTAAAATAAATATTAGATTTATATAACATAAGGAAAAGTAACATAAATACGAGCAGCATCGTACTTTAAAGAAAATAACTTTTTATAATGAAAGATTATCTTTAATTGGTGGTTTAGTCCACTGCTAAACATATTCATCCAACAAGGAATGCACAAAGTACGGTACTGAGCAACCTGCATCCATAGGCCATTGATTTACCTACGGTGGGCCGTCCTACAATTCGCTTACAAGTACGATGCTGCCACTCTAGAAACTTTCCTCACCATCCGTTATCAGTTCTTTAAGCTATATGGCCAACCTTCGAGCATATTTAAAATTATAATATTTTCTCTATTACTATGCACATATTATTGTCTCTTAATGTAAAGTGTGCTTCATAAAATGTCTAAAGACGAGCAAAGCACAATACACCTGCCGGCGTCACTAGCATCATGGGATTTACTAAGTCAATCGGACGTCGAAGTGTCGGATTGAAATGTAAGAGGAAACAACGAACGTGAACACTTGTTGAATCACTTCAAAACAATTGAATAAGGAAAATATTTTCGTAATTTTCTGCGCAAATCGTACAAATAGTTAATAATATTTTTTCTAAAAAGTCTTCGTATATTTAGTTTCTTATTTGTTTTTTTTTATGATATAACACAAGCTGACTATCAAACTGATGGTAAGTGACTACTGTGCTTACTTAAAGAGTGCATGCAATGCTAAAACAAAACAGTGAATGCACTATTACAGAACAGCCGAAATAGGTAAGAGCACTTGAGGCGAACTCCTCAGTAAATCCTTGTTGTAATTCAACGGCTAGACGTAAATTTCAAATGTGCTAACCTGGTGAGATTTTTTTTTATAGTATAAGGGTGATAAACGAGCACACAGTCCACCTGATAGTAAGTGGATGCTGTGGCCCATAGACGTCTACATCTATCCTCGATGAAGAATCAAAATGCAGATGCGTTGTTACCCCTGAGGACTAAGATGGAATGTCTCGTTTCTAGTCAAAAGGCTCTCCGGTTCTCTCTACACTCTTCATACGAAACACAGCAGCATTATGCAGGTATTTTGTGAGAGCTCTATCACGTAAAAACTTCAAAACGATAATTTATGACATACCTTACAGGTGTTTCTATGTGAAGTAGAGATTTTCAACCACTTGTTATCTCAAATTAGCATTCAGTCTTGATCACTGTTTATACTAAATACATGTCAATTTATATTCCGTTTTCATGTGACCATACCAAACTAGCATAAAATTTAACAATAGAATAACTTTGATTTAATTACAAAAGCAAATGTCGTGTGTAAAGAATACCAGCGAGATAACACATGCTCCAAGTCTAGCTACGCTAAAGTTCGTTACCTCTATATTCCGGTTTTAATTTTTGTGCTTCTTCTTCTGGCAATAAAATCTTGTATTATGATGTCACTACAGACCGGAAAACCTTAAAATATTGAATGGTGTAATAAAACTGTAGATATATAATAATCATACCTTGAACTTATGTTTCTACTGATAAAGATTACGTAAATTTGCATCACTTTGTTCTAGTTTAAAGTTAAACTTGTTATTTTTGGTAATTAAAATATAAATAAAAGTGTATTTAAAACAGAACGTCTCTCTTCGTTGCACTATTCCTGACGACTGGACCAGAATGACCAGATCACAGTGTTTACACTTTAATTACGACGTTCTTATAAACAGTTTATATTTTTACGTCATAAAGCGCTTTAAAGCGTTTTGAAATCGGGTTTTTATATTGCTATACCTTAACCCTTTCGCTGTCCCGTGCACTACATATAGGGCACTGCTATTGTTTTACTATTGTGTCTGGAAACCGGACAGTGAAAGTGTTAAAACATGAAACATCTCAATGTCTCTCAGCAAGCTATGGGGAGGGCTATGTGCAAAGTTTCCCTGCGTGATAGAGTTTGTAATGAGGATATCTGAAATAGAACCAGGGTAACCGACATAGCCCAACTTCTAAAAGCTGAAGTGTGATGGGGAAATAGGTTCTTGATTGGCAGCTTCGTACTGATAAGCGAAGTTGCAATCTGGTAAGATATGCAGGAAGTCTAAGGATTAGATGGCTCTGGAGCTTTCCTTGTGGCCTATATACAGTAGTGGACTTGTGATGAGCTGTATTGAATTATGATGAAATCGTTTTAACTATGCGTTATATATTCGCGTTTCTAAACTCTGTTTCATACATTTGTAGGTCGGAATTTGAATATAGGCTTAAAAAAATACTAAAATATTTTGTGTAGTATTAATTTTTTAATTTATATAAGAATTACATGCGAGCACACAGCCCACTGTATGAATAGAATAGAATAAAATCTTTTTTATTCAATAATGATTACAAGTAATTCTTATTGAAAGTAATTTTTCTACTTTACCACCGGTTTGAAAAAAATCCGCTGTCCGGGGAAGAACCAGCAAGAAACCCAGCGGGACTTTTTATAAAATAAATTTTACAATATAAATGAGTACAAACTATATACAAAATTTATTTTAGAAACTGCTTGGAAGCGATCACCACATTCGCAGAGGTTATTAAGAATTATGTATTCATTTACATTATAATAATCCTTCTTATATAGTTTTTGTTTTATTAAATATTTATACTTGCTCATAGAGATAGATACCTAGTATATTTTCTCGGACTTTGTTGTATTAGCGTATGAATTACTGATTCTCTGGAGTTGAGAGACTCGTATCACTAGGTTTTGTTTGTTCCTAGTATTTGCAGCGTGTATATCACTTTTTTACTAAAGCTATCTTTTAACTATCTTTTTAACATAAATAAAATTTTCGTAAACATGTTGAGAGGTCAAAGTTAATATATTTATTTCTTTCAATTTTTCTCTAAGAGACTCTCGGTTTATGGTTGTGAATAGCTTTTATGCAAAACGAAAATAGTTTCTAAATTAGCATTTCGTATTTCCCCATAGCAAAATCTCATAAGACATTATGCTATGTAAATAACTGAAAGAAACGTTTTTACGTGGTAGAGCCATGCTGCAGCTACATTAGTAGTATAGTTGTAGCACGAATGGGTCGGCTCGACCGGGGAAGGACCACGCTCTCACAGAATACCAGCGTAAAATAGCAGCTTAACACTGCTGTGTTTCGTATGGTGATTGTAGAGAACCGGAGACCCTTTTTCTTGGAAAAGAGGCATTCCATCTTAGTCCTCTCGGGTGACAACGCATCTGCATTTTGATTCGCAAACGAGGATAAATGTAGATGTCTATGGGCCACAGCAACCACTTACGATCAGGTGGACTGTGAGCTCGTTTGTCACCCTATCCTATAAAAAAAAACTAATCTAGCTGTCTCGACACCAGTGAGATCTCTAATTTTTTTACAGCATAAGTTGCAGAGCTTAGTCTGCTTCATCATCATCATCATTACAGCCCTTCACAAGTCCACTGCTGAATATAGGCCTCCCCCAAAGAATGCCACAAAGCACGGTCCTGAGCCACCTGCATCTATCGACTTCTTGCGTATCTTACCAGGTCGTCACTCCATCTAGTGGGGGGACGCCCTACACTTCGCCTGCCGGTACGAGGCTGCCACTCGAGAACCTTTCTTCCCCATCGGTTGTCGGTTCTTCGAGCTATATGGCCGGCCCATTGCCACTTCAGCTTATTAATCCGTTGGGCTATGTCGGTCACTCTGGTTCTACTGCGGATATCCTCATTTCTGAGTTTATCACGCAGAGAAAATCCGAGCATAGCCCTCTCCATAGCTCGCTGAGCGACCTTGAGCTTCCTCATCCGGCCAGCAGTGAAGGACCACGTCTCAGTTCCGTATGTTATCACTGGCAACACGCACTGGGTGTACAGTCTCAGTTTTCAAGTTTTGAGGTATACCTGACGAGAAGATGTGCCGTAATTTCCCGAACGCTGCCCAACCGAGTTGGATCCGTCAATTGACCTCTCGGTCAAAGTTGGCCTTTTTAACAGTGGTAGAGCCACGCGGCAGCTTTTCCTGTCACACGGATGGGCCGGCTCGAACCGGGGTGGTACCACGACCTCACAGAAAACCAGCGTGAAGTAGAGGTTCACCTCTGCGTTTCGCTTGGTGAGTGCAGGTGGCCGGAGGCCCTTTTTACTGGAAATGAGGCGTTCCATCTTGGTCCTCACGGGTGACAACGCATCTACATTTTGAATTGTAATAGAGGATAGATGTAGATGTCTATGGGCCGCAGCAACCACTTACCATCAGGTGGACTGTGTGCTCGTTTGTCACCCTTATCCTATAAAAAAAAACCTAATCGAAATATTTGTCCCAGGTAAACATACTCGTCAAAAACTTCGAGCTTAGTGTTCCCAACAACTACCGGAATAGGTGTGACATGGACATTAAACATCATCTTTGTTTTGTCCATGTTCATATTAAGACCTCACACTTGCGTGCGGCTTCATCGATGACGTGTACGGCTGCCCATAGAACCTCTGAATCTCACTCAAAATCTCAGGTGCCCCGGAAACGATGCTGCCACATTCGGTCTTCAGCTTTGGCAGTTGGCTTTTTCTGGCAGACACATCTCTGGCAAAGACTTTGGAGCCTTGGTTCCGCTCGATCGCTTCTTCAATACGAGCTGTATTGAAGGTGCGTAAGTCCCGCCGCATGCATTTGGAGATCTGTCTGTTCAGTTGCCTGTATGCTGTCAAATCTGTTGAAGAATGTAGCTTCATCTCCCGTCTAACAGCCATGAGATTAAGGGTGTGATCGGAGAGTTTTTGTGTTCTTCTGCGGCGGGTCTTGCAGAACTTAGCTCCGACCGCATGGACAGTTTCCACGAACTTGTCATTCAAATCGTCCACTTCATTGCAGTCTTCTAGGCACTGAAAATGGTTTCGTAACTCGAGCTGAAAGGTTTCGGGACTTTGGATTAGAGCACGAGGGGGACGGAGCGTTGACTTTACATTAGACGAGACCTCTCCAACTTAACGTTTAAGTTCAGTGTGCCTCTAACCATTCGGTGGTCGCTGCCGATTTTCACCCTCGCGATCACTGAGACATCACTGAACAGTTGTCGTCTGGTCGTCATAATGAAGTCAATCTCATTTTTTGTCGAACCGTCGGGACTCGACCAGGTCCACTTCCTGTGGGGCCGATTCTGGAAGAAAGAGTTCATCATAAAGAGTCCCTCTTTCTCCATGAAGTCAGCCAGCTGCTGGCCCCTTGGGTTCCGTTGCCCTATTCCAAATTTCCCTACTTTCAGCTCACCGTTCTCTCGTGTGCCTAATTTTGCAATGAAGTCTCCCATTAACACCGTATATTGGGTTTTGGAGGAATGCATGGCTCTAAAGATATCCTCGTAAATTTCCTCCACCTCCTCATCGGGGTGTGCCGAGGTTGGTGCGTAAACTTGTATGACCTTCAGCGAATACTGTTTGGTGATTCTGAGTATAAGGTACGCAACCCTCGTCGACACAGTCTCAATCTTTACGACGTTGTTAACGAGAGACTTGTGGACGATAAATCCGACACCTCCTTGGGACAGATGGTTGCCCTCCCGGTAATAGAGCAAGTTGCCGGATTCGAGGATTACCGTGTCCTCCCCCTCTCTTCGGACTTCGGATAATCGTATAATATGCCAGCGTAACTTGTCTATCTCTTCTTCCGGCTCCACAATCTTCTCGTCAGTCCTCAGGGTGCGTGCGTTGTATGTTGGCAGGTTGAGTCGTCGTAGGTGGCAACCGAACCTCAACCGGAGATTCTTAGCTCCCCCTGCCCCGCCGTTACCATGGTCACCACCGTAGCCAGGAATAGCGGGGCCGCCGGGGACTGGGGGCCGTCTCTTCGTAGCTTTCATCATGGGGGGTATATTGCCATAGTTGCCACGGTTGACGAGCGGGTTGGCAACCGCAGTTTTTTTATTGTATTTTTGCCGTTACCAGGAAGATGCTGCTGCCCATCTCCTGCCTGTTTCCCTTTGTCGCCTTTTACGACACCCACGGGAAGATATAGGGTAGTGGATATTCTTAACCGCCACTACACGGCACATTAGTCTGCTTTGCTGCTGCTGCTTACGACTAAATTAGTCTGCTTGATAGTTTGGATATATGGGGGCCCCACTGAAGCATTGCGTCAAGAGTTATGCCAAGAAAAACAGGGTTCAGTGGATCCTTCTGCCCATAGACATATCCACATCGATCCTCAATTAAGAATAAAAATGCAGATGCGTTGTCACCCATAAGGAGTAATTGGAATGCCTCGTTACTAGTAAAAAGGGTCTCCAGTTTTCTATGGTCACCATACGAAACATAGCTTTGAGAACGTGATCCTACTTTGGTCGAGCTCGATTCGTGCTGCAGCCTTAACATAGCTCTACCATGTAAAAAAATAAGATGAGTATTGATTTTCATTTTATTATTACTATCCAAATTTCTTTTAAAAACTTCTACTCATAATAATCGGGCGTAGAACTATAACATTCAGAACCTACATAATGTCAATATAGTACAATATGTCTTTGTTGTTTATAATAAAAATATAGCATGAGTTGATGTCGAAATCATCTATGAGGTCAATTTTATCATTATTATTGTAATGACTAGTCTGGCCATAAATAATGTTACTTTTTAATATTTTCAATATTCAAATGTTTATTGCGATTATAAGAAACTTAGATCGATTTACTGCTATTTCACATATAATTTTTAATGTGATTGTTAAATTACATTCTGGCCTTGGACCATAAGGAAAACAGAATTAAATTGATTATTTCGCACAATGTGGAATTGGAGCCGTCAATTAATTTTAGATGCATTAGACGTAATCAAAACATCGATAGGTACATGTACAAGAATCCACTAATACGACTGTAGAAGGTCGTGGCGACCCCGTGCTGTAAAGGCCAGACCAGCTGTGAATTTGTCAAAGCCAAAATTCGAAGAATATATATAAAACAGAAAATATTATCGCGTGATGTAGATTCCCGCGTCGTTCGTTACTCATCGTCGATACCTCAACTGAATATCATGCGCAGTATGCTATTGTAAATGACAAACTTGAACTAATAAGCTCTGTCGATCGCAAAGTGCACTGCATCTTCATAGATGATAGATGTAGATGAATATGGGCTACA
Source organism: Parnassius glacialis (assembly GCA_033319125.1). Lineage (NCBI taxonomy): Eukaryota > Metazoa > Arthropoda > Insecta > Lepidoptera > Papilionidae > Parnassius > Parnassius glacialis. The sequence goes on from JAVANC010000002.1 coordinate 22,386,604, forward strand.
GCATCCACTTAACATCAAGTAGACTGAGTGCTCATTTTTCACCCTTATTCTATAAAAAAATATTATTATACTGTTTCTTAAAAAAAATGCAATTTAATGTATAACAGAACATATGGTAATACTAGATACAACTGTTGCTCTCTCTATCACTCATACGGCGTAAGCGGTAATTCCAGTACTGACCCGTCAGGTCATTTCTGACGTATTGGTTTGTTTTCCTCATATAGTCCAAAGAAATATATAATTGCTTATCATGCTACATATTTTGCGGTCTTTAATATGTACATTATTGATCCTCGTGATTGTTTTGTTAAAAAACTTTATTTCACATTATGGTATGTATAACAATAAAGTTACATTAAATAGAAGTCAATGAAGCACCAGCAATTAAACAAGTTTTTAAATTTTTGTTAAATATAGTTATAAAATTATATAATTTTTTCACAATAACACTTTTGATAACTGGGTAAAAGTGTAATTGTCAAAAACAATGTTAGTAGTTAGTAAATTTTATCGGTTGCGAGGAAATTCTAACCTCGCTAGCACCAATGAAATTGTTAATTTACGGTAACTATGTAAGAAACACCAGCTCTAACTCATAATTTGTTAGCGTGAATTCTGAGACTTGATGAATTAAGTTTCTTTAGTTAATAAATAACATGAAAAGACCAGCATGATTAAGAAAAACATGACCCGAAAAGAGTGAAATCCCACCACATTTTGTTCTTCTTCTGCTGTTCGGGCTTCTTTAAAAAAAACCCATACTGTGGGGATTTTTATTCGACTAAACTGACAAGGTTCAAACGTATAAGGATCTGGAATAAAACAAAATAGAACAGAATGGAACGGAATTCAATGAAATGGCATGAAATGGGACGAAATTTGACGAAATGGAACGGATCGGAAACGAATGGAATGGCATGGTACGGAATGGATTGAAATAAATTAGAAAGAGTGTGGATTAAAAAAGAATAGAATGTAATAATTTTAATTTACCTAGATTACAAGTAACACTTATTGAAAGATCTATTCATCCATTCTATCATTTCCGTCCCATCACCATCCATTGAAAGACCAATAGAAATAGCGTGGCAGCAATCACTTCATTCGCAAGGGTTATAATCAGTTATGTATATTATTTTAATTTTAAAATAACCCTTTTGTTTAACAAAAATTTTAACCTTTTTGATAGATAGGCCTTGCATGGACTTTCTTGTAAAAGTGTATACAATGCCCTATGAAGGAATTACTGACTCATTGCTTGTATATGTAATACTAGAATATTTACAGAATATATATCACTATTTTTATCAATATATTTTTGTATTTATGTATATAAAATTGTCATACTCATATAAATTTTTTTATTTAGTAAGAAGCCGAAGTTAATGTTTTTATTGATTCTGTTGAATTTAGATTGCAAATAGCTCTAATGGGTCTCTTCTGCAAAACAATCACGTGGTTACTAGAATTCAATTTTACTTAAGACGTCATACAATTTTTCCCAGTATTTCAAAATAATACCGAGTAATATCGTGTTGCAGGGTGAACACCAAACGCATGCAACTGATTCCTTGTACGTGACACTCCTCAACGGGCGTACCGGTACGCAAGCGAAGCCGACCTACGTCGCGGGCAGGAGACGGACTACGCTCTTCTTCATACCGTACCCCATCCTTCCTTCGTCTAGTCGCCGAGTTGACTCACTATTAGTATTTATTACACATAATGGCCATACCAAGATTATATGTATATGATAAGCTATGGAAATAACTCAAACTAATCTACTTAAAAGAAAACTACTACTTGAAAGAGCTACTTTCTACATAAATAAGGCTTCCAATCCTATTTATATCGTAAGCTGCAAGTTTGCTTAATATGCTGCCGCGTGATTGTTCTATTACCTATTTAGTCTTAGTATTACCTTGTGTTTGATACTGCTGAGTTAGCAGATGTGTGCGAAAGCGTTCCCATTTAACAATTTTTCTCAACTTCTCTCAGAGTTTATTTATTTAACAGTTTATGTACACACATAATTTGATAAGAGAATGGTAAAAACATAATTATGTACAAAGGCACTGCTTATTCCATGATGAAATTTCTTCCAACAGGCCTATCGAAAGATAGTTGAAGGAAATAGAGGTAGTCAAAATGTGCACTTGCATAAATATACATATACTATACCAATATATACATACTTATATGTATATATATACATATATAAATAAATATCATATATTATAAAAAAATATATAATTCAATATATATTTTTAATGTTACTTATATGCATTTTTACCATTTTTACCATTTTTACTTATATGATTTAATAATTATGGAGTGAATGATAGTGCTCTTTAACAAGTCTTTTAAACATAGACACCGATTTAGCATCACGAATCCTAAAGGGAAGTGAATTCCACACTTGTACTGCGTTAACAGAAAAAGAATGAGAATAGAGCATGGTATTGAAAGACGGAAATCTTAACATTGTTCTAGTATTTGACCTACATGATACATCTGGAGAATGAACAAAAGTAAAACGATTTTTTAGATATAGTGGAACAGTAGGATTATGTAGAATATTGAAAAGAAGACAGAGGATACGAGTGTTCCTGCGAAGGCGGATTGGGAGCCATTTAAGCTGCTTGCGATAAACAGAAACGTGATCGAACTTCTTTAAGCCAAAAATGTATCAAATACATAAATTTTGCAAGCGCTCAAGTTTATTAATTTGCTCATCTGTAGCATCCATATAACAGACATCAGCGTAATCTAAAATTGGTCAGATAAGAGTCTAAACTATAGATATCTTAGTAGACAAGGGTAGAAAACTTTGAAGACGTTTAAGAGAATGAAAGGCATGAAATATTTTCCTATTTACATCCGTAATATGAGCACCCCAAGTCAGATTGCAGTCAAAAATAACGCCTAGGTTCTTGGCAGTATCTGAGTAGGGAATAGTGGTATCATCGATTCGTAGAGTTTGGAGAGAGGAGAAATCAAGCAAGCCATGCGCATATCTTTTGCCTATTATCAAGGCTTGGGATTTATTTGGGTTTATTATGAGACCAAAGGATTTTGACCATTCGCTAATCTTATTCAAGTCATCATTCATAGCTTCAATCGCCAAGTTAGCTTCAGATGCCACAAAATTACGATATAACTGCAAATCATCAGCATAGAGGTGGTAATTAGATGATATGACTTTAGTGATACAATTAATAAAAACGGCAAAAAGCAGAGGAGATAGGACTCCACCTTGAGGTACACCCGCAGTTACATTATACCATTGGGAGTATATTTCACCTGAACGAACACATTGAGAACGATCTCGAAGATTGAATCAAACCATAAAATAACAGATCTGGACACATTAATCGACTTCAGGATACTTATAAGGATATCAAAATCGACAGAATTAAACGCACTGCTGAAATCTAGTAGAACAAGAACTGTTAAAAATTCCATGGTCCATATTCCAACGAATATCGTCAGTAACTTTAAGAAGGGCAGTTGTTGTACTGTGACCAGGTCGGAAACAAATTGATATGGACATAAAATATTGTTACTGTTGAGAAAGGCTGAGAATTGCTCGTAGACAATTCTTCTTGTGTTCAAGAACTTTAAAAAGAAATGGCAAGATTGAAATTGGACGACAGTGAGAGGAAGATGAAGGATTAGATATCTTAGGGATAGAGATAATGTGAGCTAATTTCCATGACGACGGAAAACAACAAGAAGATAAAGAGAAATTAAAAATGTGAGTAAGAACAGGAAGAAGAAAAGAGAGGATAGGCATTATCTTATTAGAGCATATGCAGTCATTTCCAGCAGCCGTAGATGATATAGCTAAAATTGATCCGTTAGTATCGTCTTCAGTGACTAAAGAAAAACCAAAAGTGACACACTGCAGAGCTGGGTGCTTAGCCAATTCTAACATTGACCTAGCTTTATTACGTGCAGAGATAGAAATAGGAGGGCAAGAAAAATGTTGGTTGAGAATATTTAAGTCTATGTCTCCACTTAAAAGTGTTTGTGACTTTCCAACGCCAACAGTTTTAAGAACTCTCCAGGTTTTTGCGGGATCACATTTAGTTAAGGAGGCATAAAAATAACTCCTTTTTGCATCTCTGCACAAACGATTGCACCGATTACGTAGAATCTTATAATTTGTTAAATTACTCTTCAGCGGAAAGCGCTTGTATCTTTTCTTAGCTTTATCCCTACGTGCCATGAGCACCTTTAAAGCTGGAGTTATCCAAGGGGCAGGATTATGTTTTATTTTAATGCGTTTAACCGGGGCATGAATATCAAATAAGCTAAGTATGATATTGTTGAAGCTGTTCACTTTGTCATCTACTGTTTGGCTGGTAAAAACCGGCGCCCAATCTATCAAACTAGCATCACGTCTTAAGGCCTCCAAGTTAATGCCCCTGTAACTTCGAAGGAATCGAAAGTTTGACTTACGCTTAGGAGGTCGAACACGGTAAGACAGATAGATAAGGTCATGGTATGAGAAAGAAGCAGTTAGTTGTCCATGGCTGGCAACATTATTTGGAGAAGATACTATAATTAGGTCCACCAACCAAATATATCTGAATATAAGGAGCTCTGACTGATGAACTAGGTTGTTACCTGTATCTCAAGGAATAGTGCCTTCCCAATTTCTTAGTTCTAAGTCTATACTCGGTAATTTCAGTTTGGACATAATCAAGATTTTGCAGCTATTTACAGCCAGTACATGTACTTTATTCTTCTTTTTCATCATTAGTCTACGAGTATAAAAGTGTGCTACTGGATTTGTATGGAGAATTTACTAAATCGTCTTGCTTGGCAAGTAAAATGTCATTCGTAGTACTCGTATATTTGAGGCTTTTTTCCGTTGTTAGTTCTATTTTACGCCTGGCATAAAGAGATGATCTTTTGAAATTTCTTATAGTCGCCTCTGAACACACACATTATTTTGTCATAGTATGTTCGAAGTATTGGGATCATATTGCTCCTTTTAAAATATAGCAGGCAATTTAAAGCGATTAAGATACAGTTTGCCGCAAAATATTTTATTTATGTTAAAAACTATTGTGATAATACATATTATGAATTTTATATATGTCTTTTGTTAGTAATTATTTAAGCTTTAATTTGAAATTTGAAGTTTGAATTAAAATTTTCCAGTACTTCCGCGAGCAAACTGAGTTTGATCGCCACCCGGCACTAATGAAATTTTTAATTGAGATTTTAGTGCTGATTTAATGCGTGTGTTGTGAAGGAAAACGTTTTGATGAAACCTGTACGTCTAAGAAAATAAAAAAATACATTCCGTGTATATGTAAAGTTTGTCATCACGCTTAACGACTCATGGTGCACTTCCTTGCAGTAAACCCTTCTCAGAAATAAGATGCCCATGGTAATGAGACTTATGTAGGCTGTTACTTTAAATTACTTGTCAATTCTGAAATTTTATGCAGAAGTTATGTATATAAAAAACCGGTCAAGTGCGAGTCGGACTCGCGCACCGAGGGTTCCGAACAAATCCGTAGGTATATAAGTTTAAAATTATTAAAAATATTGTTATTACATGTAGATGTAACTAAAAGTTTATGCTTTTTGCAATTTTTCCTTTATCTGTGCTTAACGTTGCTTCGTACCAAATTTCAAGATCCTGAGTTCACGGAAAGAGTACCCTGTAGGTTTTGATTCCCTTGCGAATGTAGAAAATTTGCGGCATATACGGCTGTATCTTTTGATTGCGTTGGCTTAGAAGTTTGATTTTTTCACAGTTCCAAGGGACAGTAAGTAGACTTGGGTATTTGAATGAATTTCAGCTTGATACCTCCACGCGTTCCTGAGAAAAAGGGTCTTGACAGATAGACAGACTGACGGACAACAAAGTGATATAATTCTGTTGTGTTGTGTTTTTCATCCATTGTACACTAGAAATTTTTTCTGGTATTCGCTAGTTGGGATAAACACCCTGACAGATATACATATTTAACATAGCCTAGATATTAACACTGTAATGAGAAGATATGCATTGTTTGACATTTAAAGTCATCAGATCATGATGTTCTAGGCATATTGTGCAATGATCATCGTAATATGTTAGGGGCTAATTTACACGTGGCCATTTTTAAGATTATAGATGTAATATAATAAACTGGTACTTTACCATGTACAAAGTCTCCTTTGAGTTTCCTCCTCCTAATTAGGAACTATACAGGTTTAAAAAAATTAAAGATTAATTAATTCATTAGATGTCACATGAGTACACAGTATAACTGATCATGTGTAGTGTGTATTTATGATCCATAACCACTTACATCAATTATCTATTAAGGACCAAAATTAGACTTTTAATAAAATAATTTACATATAATAGTTTCATGTTTCAGTAATCGGTGATTAAATATTATTATAACTAAGATTATACAATACGCCTTAACATAACATTTCATCCAAATAGTTAAAGCGATTTCCAAGAAACGAATTAAATATGTCGCAAGCTCGCAAGTTTATGGTAAAATCAGGTTTTCAATCTAAAACTTGGCTTTTGATCCAGAGCTGGAAGAAGACAAAGATATTACTTAATCTTACCATTAACCTGAAAGAATCCTGTTTTTATATACGTTTATACAAGAGTAAAGTACAGTACCAATATCTACAGGTTGAATAAAACTGTTTTTTACGGATTTTATCGCGTTTATTTTATTATTTTTATTCCCGACGTTTCGAGTGCTTTACAACAACCCATGGTCACGGGGGGGACTGAGATGTTTGACGTCCCGATGTCACAGTTAGCCCGGCTACCTTCAGTTTTTTAATATTAATTTTTGGTTCGATTTACGCAGAATGAACTTACAGTATCCTGAAGTCTTGCAGTGTTATGCTTGGGTTTGGATTTAATTTTGTTAATTATAGGATCCCAAGCAGATGGCAGCACCCATCCATCTTCTCTATTGAAATTAGGATGTTTTTTAATATCAATAGCCTCGCTTCTAGGAATCGGTGTTCTTTTGCAAGGATTTGTGGTCTATCAAATCTGATGTAATGGCGGGGCTTGTACACTGCTGCATCTTGTAGAGGGATATTACACTTGAAGGATGGTAAAAATGTGTAGTGTTCGCGTAAATATAAGAAATCAATACCTACAGGGTTATTTTTCAAAGAGTAGCCAAATTTAAAACTTAAGTTTAAATATATAAATAATGATATACCGTTAATGCAGTCTTTGAAAATACGAGTAAATGAGTCGTCTACTTTATTTGAAATTATCCCAAATTAAATATAACTTATGGTTTTTGTGTACGGATCGATCCATACAAATGTGCGAGTGCGCAGTAAAATCAGTTGAAATAATGAATTATCACGCATTTAGAATTTAAAAGATAAAAAGGAGAGTATTTGAGATTTTTTAAATTAATTTTTTTCACCATTTGCCTATATTACTTATTCTGAATGACCCTGCAAATTTGGCCGGCTATTGCAAAATAACCCTGTATATGCAAGTAATTATCACGGCAAATGATTTATTGTTTTTTATAAAATATGAGCTAAACGCTTAAATCCGTATTTTAGACATGTAGAGCCTAAATTTTAGTGTATTAAATCAAAAGAATATTTTCTTTTGACTAAAATTGTGCTTTGTAAGCGACGTTTTCTTCATTCTTTAGTTAAAATAATTTTATCGAACAAAAATTAGATGGCCTAAACATGACTCATTTTATATAACTTTTTTTATAGTATAAGGGTGACAAACGAGCACACAGTCCACCTGATGGTAAGTGGTTGCTGCGGCCCATAGACATCTACAACTATCCTCGTTTGCGAATCAAAATGCAGATGTGTTGTCACCCGTGAGGACTAAGATGGAATGCTTCATTTCCAGTAAAAAGGGCCTCCGGCCACCTGCACTCACCGAGCGAAACGCAGAGGTAAATCTCTACTTCACGCTGGTATTCTGTGAGGTCGTGGTACCACCCCGGTTCGAGCCGGCCCATCCGTGCGACAGCAAAAGCTGCCGCGTGGCTCTACCACTCTTAAATCGGTAAGATATTATGAGGTTCTGAAATGTTCAAAACTGTTTGGATAATTTTATCCAATATAATTAATTTTATTCATTTGATTATATATTTATAATTTCTTAATTCTTTATCCCTATAAATTGATGTGTTCACTGCTGGTTTCTCTCGGTCCTCATCGGGTGGCTAGGCGTCTTTCGCGCGCCGAGTCGAATGTTGAATTACATTAATTTCTCATTATATCTTAAACAATGCATCCAAATAACATGCTATAAAGAGCAAAGTTTATTTTCATAAAATTGTCTTGGTGATGAAGTAATTTTCGTTCGTAAGGAATAATATGTCGTGCCTAATAATAATGCTCACTATCACTTTTTAATTTTCAATATTTTTTTGTCATAAAATAACCTATTGTGGCTTATGGATAAGAAAAACGCCTATGGTGTCGCGGATTTTTTTAGATTGAGGAAAGATATATATTTTTGTAAAACAGAGTACAGGGTGGACCGTGGCAGATTTACAACTTTAAATTTAATTTTTTTTAAACTATTTCGTGAGGGAGCGGGGGAGGGGTGGCATTCGACGCTGCATTCGTGCGGATTGCTTAGTCACGATGTTGCAATGGACATGGAGCAACGCGCGTTCGCAGTAGAAGCGTACTTTAAAAGTAACGTTTAAGCGACGGACCAAGTACAAATTTAATTAGAACGTGGGTGCAGAAGTTCCGAGCAACTGGTTCAACCATATACAACCCTCGGCCAGGCCCTAACCGGACGTCAAGGACCATAAATGACATTCAACGTGTTGAAAGCAGCGTACTGCAAAATCCACGCCAGTCCGTGCACAAAAGAGCCTCGTCTTTGGCGCTACCAAAAACTACCGTGCAGCGAATTTTAAGCAAGGACATGAAATTTCTTCAACATAAGGTCCAATTGGTGCAGGCTCTTAAACAAGATGACTTCATAGCGCGTAAGGAGTTCTGTGGAAACATGCTGAGCCGATTTCCAACTGTAAACACAATTTGGTTCAGTGACGAAGCACATTTCCATTTAAATGGGTTTTGTCAACAAACAAAACTGCCGGTATTGGGCGCTAAGAGGACAAAACCCGCGATTAAAGCACCAACTAGCCCTGCACAGTCCGAAAGTCACAGTTTGGTTAGCTTTATCAACGAATGGAATAATTGGGCCATTTTTCTTTGAAAATTCCCGTGGAGAAACAGTCACCGTTGATGGTGATGCTTACCGCCGCATGATAAGCGAATATTTTTTACCGAAACTTTGAGAGCAGTAATCGTATAGTCTACACATGTAGTTCCAATAAGATGGTGCCGCAGCTCAAATGGCGAGAGACACCATGAGCTTCCTCCACGAACCGCTTTCCCTAGAAAACTGATTAGTCGATATGGTGACATCGTGTGGCTACCTAGATCGTCGGATCTCACCCTCATGACTTTGTTCTGTGGGGTTATCTTAAGAAAAAAGTCTTTGATAACAATCCAACAAACATATTAGAATTAAAAGAAAATATCGAGCGAGAAGTGAATGCTATTCTGCAATCAATATTGCAACGCCTCGCTCGGAATTGTGTCGAGAGGTTCCGTGAATGTGTACGCCGTGACGGAAAACATTTGGACGGCATAATCTTTAAAAAGTAAAACCCGCATGTGTGAAGATTTATTTGGTAGGCAATACATAATTTTTCTTCACATCTACTCTCTATTTGTTTCATTTACTAATCGTAAACCTGCCACGGTACACCCGGTAATTACGTATCACTAACCTTTACGCCAGAGCATGCCGATAATGTAGCTCGGGAGCGCTTTTCCTTCCGACTTGCTTAACAAAAATATTTAAGGCTAGGTGAGAGGTGTAGTCTAATGCTAGATAGCTTATACTATTTCTCGCATATCTGGCTATAATATACAAAAAGAATTTATCAAATCGGGCTAGTAGTGCTAGAGATAAGCGTAGTTAAACAATCAAAAAAAAACCTCTTCCGCTTTATTATATTAGTATAGATTCTATCTCATTCTATATCTTTATATATAGAAATTACGTGTCACGTTGTTTGTCCGCGATGAACTTCTAAACTACTGAACTGATTTCAATGAAATTTTGCACACTGTGTACAGTTTGGTCCAACTTGAGAGATAGGATAGTTTTTATCCCTATAAGTGACCCCCAATATTTTTATTAAGAACTTTTATAGGACACAGGGTAGTTGGAGAGGGCAGAAGAACAACGTCTGCCTAGCCAGCTAGTATTTTTATATATTTGTTTCTTTTAGTGTCCTTTTCGTTTCATAGAGTCATTTATTCGAAGTACATTGCGGATATCATTTTCGATAGTATTATTTATAGTATAAGGGTGACCAGTGAGCATCTGATGGTAAGTGGATGCTGTAGCCAAAAAATATCCACATCCATCCTCGATTACGAATCATAATGCACATTCGTTGTAATCCCTGAGAACAACGATAGCATGTTTCATCACCAGTAAAAAGGGTCTCCTGTAATCTACGTTCTTTATATGAAACACAGAAACATTATTCTGCTGTTTCACGTTGGTATTCTGTGAGAACTTAACCTTACCTTACCTTCACCTAAGTCGAGTTAACCCATTCGTACGGCAGCCATAATATCGTTGGAGTTAAATATCACCGCGTAGTGGCGGTGACTAACCCATATCGTTTCAGAGGTGTTGTAGGTGGAGATAGTACGAAAAAAAGATGATGAGCAGAAGAGATGGCACCTACCACGCAACTATGGTAAATAACCCATTTTAGCAGTGGTAGAGCCAAGCGACAAGTTTTGCTGTCGCACGGATGGGCTGGCTCGAACCGGGGTGGTACCACGACCTCACAGAATACCAGCGTGAAGTAGAGGTTTACCACTGCAATGCGCTTTGTGAGTGTAGGTAGCCAGAGGCCCCCTTCACCCCCCCCCCTCCCATTTCAACATGGTAGTTGAATTAAATAAAAGACTGCCCCAGGAGGGTACCAGCACCCCTGGAGAATCCCTCGCTGAGCATCCACGACCAATCTACTTCACTCCTGAGCGTGCATGCTCAGGCTGCCCCGCGTATTCTAGGGGGGGGGAGGGGCAAAATTCCGCTCGCAACTAATGCTGCTCGGGGCAAGCGGAGCAATACATTCAAGATGACCCCTGTCAGGGGAATTCATTCCAACTTTACGCTGGCCATTACCATCTAGAGACGGCAAAGCCGGCCTTGCTCTTTTTAACCGATACTCAGGTGTCCTACGCGGGGTACGAATTTGAACACTCCTTTGTGCCCCGGGTTGGAGTTTGCGTATACGTCAGAGAGGACATCTGTTTTCGACGCCTCGGCAGTCTTGAAGGTACGGACCTGTCCATCCTATGGCTGCGCGTAGACAGCGACGACCATCCCCGCGTCTACGGGTGCCTCTATAGGTCCCATAGCGGTAATACCGACACAGACTGACTCATCGACTACCTCCAAATCGCTGCAGACTCCGTACTACAACAGGTTCCATCCGCAGAGATAGTGATACTCGGTGATTTTAACGCCCATCACGCGCGAATGAATTGGTTCTCGTTTAACCAATCATGCGGATAGATCTGTCTATGATTTTGTCTTGGCATATGGTCTAACACAACTGGTTACTTCACCTACGCGGATCCCAGATATGGAAGACCATGTACCTTCCCTGTTGGACCTTCTGCTGATCCGGACGGATATCATCGGTCTTCGTCGATGCCCCTCTGGGCTCTTCGGATCATTGTATGATCCGGAGTACGGTGCCACTCACGCTCCAATCGCAGTTGCGATCTGCAGCTTGCTGCCGTGTTTGGCACTATAGGTCAGCCGATTGGGACGGGATGCGGTCTTTTTTTCATCCCACCCTTGGGGGCGGGTTTGCTTCTCACCGGAAGATCCCAGCGTTGTTGCCAATTCTGTACTTCAGGGTATGGAACTTTTTATTCCATCCTCTGTGGTGCCCATCGGAGGAAGATACCAGCCATGGTTTGGTTGCTTCTGTAAAATAGCATCACGCTATAAGCAGGAGTGCTACCGAGCCTGGGTTTACGCATCAACGTCTAGGGATGTAAACACCAGAGCACTTAAAAAAAAGTATAATTCCGCATCCAGGTCCTACAAAAGCGTCATTGCCAAGGCAAGGCCAAGGTCTGAGCACATCGGCAGAATTGGCGAGAAGCTAGTTCGCCTTCCTTCGGGAACCCGTGCATTCTGGTCTCTCCAAGGCTGTCCAAGAGAACTTCTGTCAGCCATCTCTTCCATCTCTGCACAGAGAAGACGACTCACTGGCCCATGCCGCAAAGGAGAAAGCCGATCTGTTGAGCTCTCTCTTTACATCCAACTCGACTCTAGATGACGGGGGCGCCGACCATCCAGCGGTGTGAGTGCTCCATTCCGGATGTGCGGTTTACACAGCGCTAGGTTCGCAAAGCACTCTTCTCCCTGGACGTCAGCAAGTCGAGTGGGCCCGATGGAGTCTCTCCCATTGTGCTGAAGACGTGTGCTCCGGAGTTGGCACCAGCTTTAACGCGTCTTTTCCGGTACTCCTAATCCCAAGGCGTAGTTCCGATTCATGGAAGACAGCTTTGGTCCACCCGATCCCTAAAAAAGGCGATCGCTTAGACCCGTCTAACTACAGGCCTATCGTCATCACCTCCTTGTTCTCAAAAATAATGAAATCCATTATAAACTGCCAGCTCATGAGGTACCTTGACGATCACCAGCTGATTAGTGACCGCCAGTACGGTTTTCGTCGAGGTCGATGAGCTGGTGATCTTCTAGTCTATCTGACTCATAGATGGGCGGAGGCAGTAAAGTCCAAGGAGGAGGCATTGGCCGTTAGTTTGGACATAGCGAAGGCCTTCGGTCGGGTCTGGCACAAAACACTTCTTTAGAAACTTCCTTCCTATGGGCTTCCCGAGAAATTGTGCAAATAGATCACCAGTTCCCTTGTTGATCGGAGCATCAAGGTCGTAGTAGACGGTGCATGCTCTGATTTTAAGCCTATCAACGCTGGTGTCCCACAAGGCTGCGTGCTTATCACCAACGCTGTTTCTCCTTTATATCAATGATATGTTACTAACTAGTAGCATTCATTGCTATGCAGACGACAGCACTGGTGATGCCTTATATACTGGCCGTGCCAATATTTCTCGGGAAAACATCGCCGGGTGCCGGGACAAACTTGTGTCTGAAGTCGAGTCTTTGCTTAACAAAGTCTCGGATTGGGGGCGACTAAATCTAGTCCAGTTTAATCCTCAGAAGACACAAGTTTGCGCCTTTACCGCTAAAAAGAACCCCTTTGTCGTATCTCCTCAGTTTCAAGGCTCTCCCCTTGCTGCCTCAGCTAGCACCGGAGTCGGCGTCGACATATCGAATAATGTGCAGGTTCGTGGTCACTTGGAAGAGAAGGCCAAATTGGCCTCTAAAAAATTTGGCGTGCTCAGTAGAGCGAGACAGTATTTCATGCCAGCACATCGCTTGCAACTTTACAAATCGCAAGTTCGGCCTCACATGGAATACTGTTCTCACCTCTGGGCCGGGGCACCCCATTGCCAGCTCCTTCCACTTGACCGCATCCAGCGCAGAGCGGTTCGAATCGTCGACGACTGATTTCTATCTGATCGGCTCGATACACTGGTACTGCGTAGAGATGTTGCATCTCTTTGCGTATTTTATCGCGTCTATCACGAGGAGTGCTCTAATGAATTGTTCGCACTAATTCCAGCCGTTTAATTTCACCATCGCACATCGCGACAAAACTCGCGTTACCATCCATACCATCTGGATGATTGGCTGTCCACCACTGTGCGCTTTAGAAAAAGTTTTCTCCCTCGCACATCTTCCTTGTGGAATCAATTACCACCAGCGATTTTTCCGGACCGATACGACTTAGGGACCTTCAAGAAAAGCGCCTACTCCTTTTTAAAAGGCTGGCAACGCATCTGCAATTCCCCTGGTTTCCCTGGTGTTGCAGTTGTTCATGGGCGGCATTAGTCACTTACCATCAGGTGAGCCGCATGCTCGTTTTCCCACTCTTTTATAAAAAAAAAACCCCTATGAGGCAATCAAAGAGGGAGGTCTATGTTCAGCGGTAGGTTTATGATTGTCTGTAACGGTAATGAAAATTAAACTACCCGTTTTGTAACTTATTAATACTGTTTACACACGATTCGAATTTTAACTATCGTTATTGTTATAGCCTATTAAAGTCTACAGCTGAACATAGGCCTCCACCATAGATTGATTCTTAGGTGGGATATTTGCCAGAGTTGCCAGGTTTCACAAGCAGGTTGGCAACTGCAGTTTTTTTTTATTTTTAGTCGTTATTAGAAAGACGCTGCTGCCCCTCCTGATTTGTTTCCATCTGTCGCCTCTTACGATACCCACGGGATGATATGGAATAGTGGATATTCTTACTCCACCACTACATGTCGGTTATATATAAACGAATTAATTTTTTCATCAGATAAAAGTAAGGGCTAATTTTATACAGATTATTTAAATATTACTGTAAAGTAAAACGTAAAGTTCTTGTTCTGATTCGCGTTAACGGACTTTACACGTCCGCAATATATTTTATTCCTCAGATATGCCGGTTCCTTATAGTGTCACCTTTACCGCTCGAGTTTCGAGCATGTTACAAATCAGACATTTAAATTAACTAATATAATCAGTTGTGAATTTTCAGAAAAATTGACAGCTAAGACTCACATAAAGACATCATCATATTTTAATACGCTTAACTTACCTAATAAATTTTCAAAACAGATTCAACAAATTTTAATTGCAATTTAAATTTTCATTGGTACCGGTGTTGATCGAGACCTTGCGTTACTCGCGTACTGTATACCCACAGATATTATTGTTTGCAATGAATAGTTAATTTAATTAAACATGTAGTTTTTTTACGTGGTAGAGCCATGCTGCAGCTATATTGGTAGTAGGTATAGTTGTAGCACGAATGGGTCCGCTCGACCGGGGAAGGACCACGCTCTCACAGAATACCGTTGTAAAATAGCAGCTTAACGGTGCTGTGTTTCGTATGGAAAGTGTAGAGAACCAGAGACCCTTTTTACTGGAAACGAGGCATTACATCTTAGTCCTCACGGGGGATAACGCATCTGTATTTTGATTTGCAATCGAGAATAGATGTAGATGTCTATGGGCTGCAGCAATCACTTACCATGAGGTGGACAGTGCGCTCATATGTCACCCAATCCTATAAAAAAAATAGTTTTCTGATTGTACCGCTAATATTAAAAGAAATATTCCTGTAAACTTTTGTTGTTTATGTTTTTTACGACCAAGCATATCGAATTCAACAACATAATTAAAATACATATTTATGTAGGATAAATTTTCACTTTTTTAGTGGCGCCGTGTTATTATATAATTCGGTGGCAATGTATATTAAAGTAAAATTTTATTCTCAAATGAGATGATATAGATGAATCATTTTGAATAAATGTTGTTAAATTTACGTTTAAAAATTTGGCCGCGGGTTCGTATTCCGCACGTTTCAAGTATTTGTAGGGCCTAAAAATAATTGTTTCGAATCTAAATGTTAGTCCTTGTGTATTATATGTATGTAAACTGCCTCTACGGTACAGGAAATATTCCCAAAAAAATGGGGGTAACGTATTTTAAAAAAAATCTCGGTAACCACGAGTAAGCTTCAAATGCATCCGTTAGATGTTCACAATATTATTGGAGTAGCAGGTTCCAATAAAAAGGAAAATAATTTGCTTTGCTGACATTCTATAACACACGGCAAGTAAAACAACTGATTCGATATATCGAAGCCGCGAGCGGTACGTCAATTACAGCCGTAGTCAGAGTCATAGTGACTGCAGACTATAGTGATACTGTCGTCGTTCTCCAATACGTAAGTTAACTACAGACAATTAAAATATATTATGACTACTTCTGTTGTTGGGTTCAGAATTATTTTCAAGTAATTATGTAAAACAACAGACCCATGTCCTTGTAGTCAAATAACCTGATTACTATATCGCGAATTTTGGGCTTGAATCCCAACCTGACCAAATTATGTGTTATAAATTTTGTTTGTCTATGACGGGTATGTAGTGTTTTAATACACCTGTTACGTGTTTATTTGTATTAAACTTTGAAGTAGCTCGCGCGTTGATGTCTTTTCTTCTGCATTTAAGGTTATGATTTACATAACTGTTTTTAAAAGCTATTTCGACCTTTCTAAGCAATGGTCTTACTTGATTCTCTCTTCTTTTTGTAATAGTATTTCATTACGATAATTTAAGCGAATGAATAGAATTTAAGACTTTTACTTTGATATTTGCTTTGCTATTATTTTTTTCCTTTAATGTTATCAGATTACTGGTCACTAGATTCCACAGAATTAGTAATCCATTTATGGAGCAATGTATATGCTTTTACAACAAAATCCCAGAAAATGTACAAAATTTGTCAATAAACAATGTTAAATGTTTTATTAAAGATAAATTTTACAAAAAGGGTTATTATTATATCAAAGAATACATATTATAATATCAAACAATAAATGAAAATAACGCCTGGGAATGAGGTGATCGCCAACATGCTGGTTCTATTAAAATTCATTTAAAAAATGTACAAACAAAACAAGTGAATTATGTTTAATAAGAAAAGTCCCGCTGGGATTCTTGCTGGTTCTTCTGAGGACAGAGGTAGTTTCCGAACCAGTGGTAAATTAAAAAAATGACTTTCATTTAGTATTATGTAATATTCTATTTTGAATAAAAATTATTCTATTCTATTACTTGTGAGAGTTTTCCATTTTACTTTCGCCAGTTTTCTCGAAGATAAAACTTATAAATGTTATTAAAAATATCAAGTGCACACAACAAATCTAAAATAATAAACACTTGTTCTTCATAAAATATGTACCTGTATACAAAACACTAACGGTAATGGGCAGCCATAGTGGTGAGACGTACACTAGCTGCTACTTTACTTTAATGTATAAATAATGTAATAATAAAATTTAATGAGACATAAATTAGTTTATAATTTAAAATAGCTTTAATATATTCAGACATATTAAGATATTTGTGACAGTCCTGGTTTCATAGCTCACATGAGTATATGTAAATGAACAGGTTCTTACGGAAAAATACTTCAATTAAAGAAAGCAGATTTTACTTTAACAAAGGTTCATTTTCTTTTACTTGTCAAAGACGGTAACGGAAGTGTGAACTACCACGTTCTCGGCGGTGAAAGAAAAGCTGCATATCTGAGAAATTTCCCAGTTGAGGTCATTCGCCATCATACATCATTCGTCATCGCAGTGAACACTTTTTGGCCAATAACTCTCAGGGGCCTCTGTTCAGTAAGCTGCTACTTTTTTACTTTTCATGGGGCAATATATGCAGTTTTTATTTCATTCATTTTTTCGAGTATCTTACTTTTTTTTGATTCTACTGTAAATATTAAGGATTGCAAAGATGAGTAGAACTCATTATCGTCAGCCTATCAAAACTCCACTGAAATAAACATAGGCGTCCCCCATAAATTGTCAGGTAGCAGGATATTTACTATAGTTGCCAGGCTTGGTAGACGGGTTGGCAACCGCAACTATTATTATTTTGATCTTTTGGCAGTAAGATGATGCTGATCATCTTCTGTTTGTTTTCCTATGTTGCCTTTTACGACGGGACGATATGAGGTGGCAGATTCACTTTCACCGCCACAACAAGGCGAACATTTCTCTACTCCCGTTTATTAGTGTAATGCTTCCCACATTCACTGTGAATAAAATTTATAAGGAATAAAACTAATTTTAAGGATTTTAACGCATTTAATTTTAACTTTTTTAATTCCCGATGTTTTGAGCACTTTTCAGGACCCATGGTCACGGGAGGACTGAGGTGTTTGATGACCTGATGTCATAATTAGAATAGAATAGAATATAATAAATGCAGTAAGTTAAATTCAAACACAAGCATGCGTGTTTGAATTTAATTGAAATTTGTGTGTCTTTAGCAGGTAGCACTAAGCCTCGCGAGTCATTATTGGCAGGAGTCAGTGTTCTATTCCAAGGATTTGTTTTCTATCAGATCCGATATAATGGTTGGAATGATATTAAACATGTTGACATACTTTCGATTTTAGACTTCCCGGAGAATCGGTGCTTCGAATCAATCGTCGCATCATCTTTTAGGCGGGTTTTTATGGAACTTTCATCCAAAGATGCGTAAAAAAACCCCACGTAATTTTTTAAAATTAAATGTGATAATATCCGTAACATTAGAATTAATATTACCTAGAAGTAAAAGAAGTACGTGCTTAAAGATAAAGGAAATCAAACAGTGCGGGATTGTATCCGCGACCCCACATAACTGTGACCACACACTTTGCCATTTCGCTACAGAGCTGTCAATATATGAATGCGTTAACAAAGACATATACCTCAATTGAGAGATTTCATCAAACTCATCATACTGTGAAGAGAAGTTGGTGAGCTTAGCATCAATACTCTTGCATTGTGTTGCCACTCATCACCAGTCTGTGAGATCTGAGTGTGGAAGTTTTGATTAGATGACTGATAATTAATTTGCTGGTTTCCAGAGCCTGGTTTGGTAATGAGATGAATCCAGCACCATGTGCAGGTGGTGTTGGCTTTTTACTATATTATGCTCATTCACTTTATTTTAATTATAACATTCAAAATATTTTAATTATATTATAGTGTCAAATTTTTATGGTAATTATTGAAAACAAAAACAACTGGTTTCTTAGTTACTCAATCATGCGTTAACAACTAACCGGATACGAAATAAGATTTGGCACGGTTTATATCCTCAATTATCATTCAACCCACCCACTTTCTACGGTTGCATACTATCCGATTAAAAATTACAATAAAATAGTGTAGATTTTATATTTTTTGAAATATTTTTGTCCACTTCTTTTTAAAATATATAAATTAAGTTTTTTCCAAGCTTTCATGTTTTTATTGTAAAATAAAATATGAGATTAATTGTTATTTTTTATAGGATAAAGGTGACAAATGAGCACATAGTCCACCTGATGGTAAGTAGACGCAGTGGCCCATAGATATCTACATCTATACTCAATAAAGAGTCGAAATGCAGATGTGTTGTCACCCGTGAGGACGAAGATGGAATGCCTCTTTTTCAGTAAAAAGGGTCTCTGATTCTCTATACTCACCATAAAAAATAGAGCGGCATTAAGCTGTTATTTTACGTTGGTATTCTGTGAGAGCGTGGTCCTACCCCGGTCGAGCCGACCCATTCGTGCTACAACCATAATATAGCTGCAGCGAGGCTATACCAAGTTATAAATTACCTAAAGTTGATCCATGTTGTGGCGACGTAAAGAAATCCATTGTTATATTTTATTATTTATTATTGCTTTATTTTTTAGTTGGTAGGACTCCTGTTCTGTCTATGAATCGATCTGGATAGGTGCCACCCTTTTAACTTTTTCTGCCACTACTATTAGGCCACAGAAATGGCTGCCATGTTCTAATCTGAAAAGTATTGGGAGCCAGGATAATTACAGTGTGCGGCATTCCATCTTAGTCCTCAGAGGGTACAAGGCATCTATAGGCTTCTTTGTTTGAAGTTTTTTTTTATAGGATAAGGGTGACAAACGAGCACACAGTCCACCTGATGGTAAGTGGTTGCTGCGGCCCATAGACATCTACATCTATCCTCTATTACAAATCAAAATGTAGATGCGACGTCACCCGTGAGGACTAACATGGAATGCCTCATTTCCAGTAAAAAGGGCCTCCGGCCACCTGCACTCACCAAGCAAAACGCAGAGGTAAACCTCTACTTCACGCTGGTATTCTGTGAGGTGTAAGTGTCCATGGGCTGCAGCAGCCACTTACAATCAGGTGAACTGTAAGTGCGTTTGTTACTTCAGTTTTATAAAAAAAAACAAGTATTTATGGATTTACTCATAAATAATAATAAAATTTTAGTATGAAAGTAGCTGAATACATCAATGCACCGATAAAACTAATCAGCGACATTAATTTTTTTTTTTGATTTTAATACACAATAATAGAAGCACACTTAACTAATTCTCTTTATAATTTTGAAAATAGTAATTTGATAAGGTCTCCCAAAGATTGTTGCTGTTGAGCAACGCTATCACAAATCTAGCGGTACTAGGCATTACATAAACATCCATCGTCATAAGCACATAATTTTATGTAACCCCAAGTCGCGCGGCGGAGTGGGCCCACCAAGCACCCAGTCCGCGCCTGTAAACCGACCGCCGCGCACGTATCATTGCACACCAAAAATCGCACCATGCATAATTACGTCTAAATTTTCGAAATATTTTTAAGAAAAAATGTATTAACACTCTTCAGAGAGAAAAAAATCGTAAAATTTCCGACGTATCACATACAATGAAAGTGAAATCAACAGAGCAGTGACCGACGCAACATGTTGAGCGAAAATAGATGGAAAGTGATACTGCTCGTTGCTGCGTCCATCGCGGCTGTCGAGTCGAGCCGTGCGCTTAGCATAGTCTACCAAAAACCCAGAACAAGTCCTATGTTTGTACCAAAAAATCTGTACAGGCGCTCGAAACAGTCTAGGGTGTTGTTCTTGGATGAGGATGAGAACCATCAACCATTTGGACGCGGTGAGATAGATTTAACTACAGATAAGTACAGTTCGAAAATAAAGTTCGATGACAGTACGGATTACGAGTTCACCTCGTCTGAAGATGCAGCGAGTTCAACAAAGTCACAAGATAACGACGTTCCATCAGGAAATGAAAGGTTCTATGAACCACTGCCACGGTACCGACCTCCCCCATTCCAAGTGTATCCTAAGTATTACCAAGGACGTTTCGGTCGTCCTTACGCGCCGAGTTATGGCTTCGATCCGTATTCATTTGCTCCCGCAGTGCGTAACGGGTTTTATGGGCCTACTAGTGGTTGGAAAGCACGCAGTCCCCGTGTTGTGTTTCCGTACGCTTCGGATAGTATTAACTCTGTGCAGACTAACTCTCACGCCGGCCCAAATTTAAGCGACAATGTTGTGTTCCGTGATCAGAGTTTTGGTATTAATGACATCGGTGCGGAAGAACAGAGTTTGCAGGACATCGGTACGGGAGGTGCAGATGCTTTCGCAGAGAGAGGTAAGCTTATATAATATTATTATTTCTAATTTAACGGAGACCGATAAAGCGCTAAAGCTTGTTGTGGTTTCTTCGGCGGCGAGGAAGTTTACTACGTATTTCTTTGTTTACTTATAAATGTCACTAACTTCTAATAGCAGCGGAAACGTCTAACTATTATTTAAATTATATTTATATTTTTATATATATTTTTATATTTATATCGATCAAATAAAACAAGATTTAATCCGTAAAATTAGTTCTACTCAATGTGTAGTATTCGAAAAAGTATAAGCAATCATTACGGTTCTGATATTTTTGCCTCTTATTATGTTTTGGACGTGACTGTAATTGCGTTCACCAAACAGCTTAGCTTCGATCACAGTCATTAGGTAGCCTGTCTCTCATTGTTCTATAGAATCAATTTTTGAGAATGTACGTAGCATTCTCTTTTTACTATCGTATAACAAAACGCTTGGCGAGCTTCCATCCTTTCGCTGTAAATACACTAAGCATTCGAACGCAGTGCTTTGCTTCGTTGTTTATAATGCATACTGATTGGAATGATTTGCTAGCGTTGGTCTTTTCGTCCGAATACAATGTGACTGCAAGAGAACTGTGAATATACTTTCTCTAAGTTAGTCCGATTTACTGTCTGAGACTCTTCCACCGCATATCATTAGATGGGATCGTAGTCTAGCACCACTTTATATAATTGTTATTATTATACAATCAAATTGAATAGCCTTGAAAAAATACACAAAACAATAGGTTTAAATTAGGTATCTACTTAAGTTTGTGATTTCTTATTTATGCTTTTAGAATAATTCGCGTTGTACCAACAAAATAAGTACGGCACTATTAGTCGTACTCACAGATTGAGATAAGAAATTAGAGAATGCCCTTTATTAACTTGGGGAGTTAATAACTATAGATACAAATATTAATTTTAATGATTTTTCAAAAGAGCCGCTTGTTACATACAAATTATAAATTAAAAAAAAACATCTCTATGAGAAGTACTCCTGTAATTGTTCTCTTTGACTAGTGGGAGATTCAGTGTTAGCAGATACGTTACATGTGCCTGGTCTTGACCCAGAAACCAATAATTTGTATCTTTGTATAAAACTGTTGACGTCTGACATGATTCAAGCCCGAGGGCAATCCCGTTTAACGGTGATCTGTCATGCAGTTTTGCATGCCGTCACGATAGTATGTAAGTAACTAACAAATTACACGTATACATAACGATTATTCAAAATATTTTAATTATATTTAAAAAAGAAGTCAGAAGTTATAGCTTGTTTACTTCCAATTGGAGCTATAAGTCGGTAGCGGATATGTCTTAAAATGAACACGACCAGGACTAATGTCATATGTAGCGTCCACGTTGCACCTGCATATGTCGTTTATGAGAGCCGTGTTGTTGGTAGCACCAAGCTCAAAGTTGTTGACGAGTTTACCTAGGAAAAATTATCCGACTAGGTTAGCTCCAACTTCCACCGAGAATTCATTTAACGGATCCAACGTGACTGTGCACCGTTCGGAGATTACAACACATATTCTCGTCACGTATATACCTCTACATATACAAGAGAGTGAGATGCCACTCAGGAGTGCCGTATAAGGAAGTTCAAGGTCGCTTCGTAAGGCTACTTTGCGTGATAGACTACGTAATAAGGATATCCGCAGTTAAATCAGAGTAAATGACATATTCAATTAGTAATCTGATGTGGCAATGCGCCGGCCATATAGCTCGAAAAACGAAAACCAATGGAAAATAAAAGTTCTAAAGTGACAGTTTCGTACCAGTAATCAAAGTGTAGGATAGCCTCCCAGTAGATGGAGTGACGACCTGGCAAAAGAAGCAGGATGTTGATGGATGCAGGTGGCTCAACACCGTGCCTTGTGGCATTCTTTAGGGAATAGCAGTGGACTTGTGTTGGGCTGCAGTTATGATGGCGATGATGATGATAAACACACAATAAACGCAGTATAAGTAAAGTGATAGCTTACATGGGTTTGGGGCTGGTTAATTTTTCTTCGCATTTGCGAGTGAGGGCTGTAATTGGCACTTACTATCAGGTGGAAACTTAAATTTTTGGAAAACAATTCACGATAAAAATAATTGATACTATGATGACGACTCACAGATATTTAGTAATTAAAATATTGATTAAGATTTTTTAACTCATATACTAGCCGAGTCCGTGACTTCCATACGCGCAAACATAAATCTTTTGCGATTTTTTATCATATTTTTACCGACTTGTATAGGTACGTGAGACGCACTTTTACAATTGAAATATATATTTTTATTTATTAACCGATTTAAATGAAACGAAACACAAAATGTTTGCCCAAGCATATTTCACTACGTCAATGGAAACTTTATCCTAATTGGTTCAGTCATTGTTGTGATAAGAGCTTAAGTATGTTTAAAAATCCCCGGTTGAGCCCTTACCATAATTGCCACGTTTCATATAAGAAGCGGCAAACGAGCATATAGCTAACCTGATGGTAAGTGACTACCGCCGCCCATGAACAACTGCAATACTAGGGGGAATTGCAGATGCGTTGCCGGCCTTTTAAAAAAGAATAGGCTCTTTCCTTTTTCCTTTTCCATCGAGTCAGTAATTCATTCTTGAGGCGATGTATACGCTTTTACAACAAAATTTCAGAAAATATACAAAATTTGAGCTGCTCAAAGTTCAAAAACTTTATTAAACTAAATTTGTATAAGAAGGGTTATTATAATATTAAAGAATTTATAGATGATAATAACCCCTGGAAATGAGTTGATCGCTACCAAGCTATTTCTAATTTGTTGTGTTGTTAATTCATGTAACATACATGATTGTAAGCTGTTATATTAAAGAAAGTCCCGCTGGATTTCTTGCTGGTTCTTCCCAGGACAGAGATTTTTTTTCGAACCAGTGGTAATTAAACAAAAGTGTGACTTTCAATAAGTATTATTTATAATCTATATTGAATAAAAAAGTTTCTGTTTCTGTTTCTGTTTCTTTAAGGTTCCTAAGTCGTATCGGTCCGTAAAATGTTATTTTAAACTGCTATCAGGAAGATGCTTTTGTCCATTTCCTGTTTCAGTTTCTTCTATCGTCTCTTAAAATTTACAACTACTACGATGATTTATAAGCACATTAAAAATGTAAATGTACGGCGCTTGGTCCGTACAGTATGCGTTACATTTCTAATAGAAAAGACTAAAGGTTTTTCCATTAGACAAACTTTAATAAGAGGTATTAAGCAAAGTATTAAAGGCAACATTCCATACAACGAGAGATATCTATGTGCAACTTCTACGGGCTGTTGGAGGAGCTATTATTTATAAATATTTTTAAAAATCAAAGAATTATTCATCTATATCAATATTATTCACGAATTATATTTTTTAAATAAACTTTACGTTTGACTTTATTTTAAAAATCCTCTTTTAAATTCTGCATTTCGAAATCGAAACAGTAGTAATGTTAAGTTACAGCTTCTGAGAGTTTATAGAGTAGTTGTTCCACCGTCTTTATGATGTTTATCATCAACGCCTTGCCCGTGATAATATGCTGATACTGTCTGATCGCTTCTTTACAGACGGCCTTCCGTGTCGATAGTTTGTTCAACCATGACCATTATAATGAATTATATTGCCTGCTTTCGATGTTTTACGTGACTAAACACTGTTGTGCTTATAGACATTATATTAAGAACATTTAAAATAATTATATCGTGTCTTTGCTTCTTTAGTGTTTTAGTGTAAATGTTTTATATATACCTAATTTGTCTGTGACTGACCTGTCTGTATATGTGACTGAACTCCTGAACGGTTAGACCGACTTTGAAGAAACTTTGTGTGCGTGATTAACTTGATTCGAGAGTGGTTTAAATTTACAATTGAACCCTATAGGTGGCGCTGTTGTTGAGTTCCAGAAATCACCCGTACGAAGCCGGGTTACGAAAACGGTTCTTAACTTATTAAAATTAAATTATTACAATGACAATAATTTGCTATTGAAAATTGAAAATTGTGGACCAACGAAGAAAGAAAACGGTGGTACTGCGTAGATTTCAAGTAACGTAAAAACAAAGTCAAGCCCATACTCAACCTATTGCAAGACTCACGTACACTTATGTATATAAAATGATTTGCAACCAGCAACATGGTTTTAGGTGCATTTGTAGCCCAGTTTGTATTTGTTTTGTGGGCTCATAAAGAAAGAGAAAGAGTGCTGCCTGAATGAGTGCTGCCCTGGTGGATTGTGTCCATATGAGCAAGAAAGATATTGACTGACATATTTATCAACTCTGAAATACTGAGTTCTCCCAGTTAAGTAAGTTCTAAACTATGACAGAACTACACCTCGGACACCCTCATTTTGTAATGCAGTCAACAAAATTGGTATTGAGACGGTATTGAAAGCTTTCTGGAAGTCAATAAATACACCTATACATTTATCACCTTCATCTACATGTTGAATAATATTTTTTTGTAAGTTTAAGAAGCGAATCTTTGGTCGCTTTGTTACGTCTGAATCGAAATAAATTTTTTGAAATATAGCTATTTGACTCTAAGTAGTCTGTTAATCTTTTATTTACTAATGTTTCAATTACTTTGAATAAAAATCATAAAAGTGAAATGGGTCTATAATTAGATGTTAAAGATTTGTCACCTGATTTGTGAATTGGGATAACTATTGACTTTTTGAGCGTAGTTGGAAAATACCTGTAATAAAACTAGTGTTGAAAAGATATGAAATAGTTTCGCTAGGGTTTCTTGAAAGTATTTTAGCACGTTAGTAGGTATTCCATCCCACCCTGAAGCACTGCTATATTTGAGCCTACTAATAATACTTTTGACTTCGCCTGCGTCTACTGGACTAAGTGACATCGATTGAAGTGGGACCTTGTCTAATTTATTGGCTTTATAAGCTAAGGATGATTCATTCTCATTTTTTTTGTTCAGAATACAATGAGCTAATTCACCACCAATGGAGGTAAAGTACTCATTTACTTTGTTTAGAGACGAATAGGTATTATTTTCTTTGTTCTGTAATTCTGTAGATTTTTTTTATAGGATAAGGGTGGTAAGTGGTTGCTGCGGCCCATAGACATCTACATCTATCCTCGTTTGCGAAACTAAATGCAGATGCGTTGCCACCCGTGAGGACTAAGATGGAATGCCTCATTTCCAGTAAAAAGGGCCTCCGTCCACCTGCACTCACCAAGCGAAACGCAGAGGTAAACCTCTACTTCACTCTGGTATTCTGTGAAGTCGTGGTACCACCCCGGTTCGAGCCGGCCCATCCGTGCGACAGCAAAAGTGCCGCGTGGCTCTACCACTGTTAAACAGATATTGATTTATTTCATTTTTAATTACTAATCTCTTTAATTATTTGCCATGTTTTTTTTTGAGTTACCAACGGATTTAGTCAGTTGCAATTGTTAGTAGTTGGGTTTTAGATATTTTAACATAGAATTATAGATGTTTCTATAACTTAAGTAGTTATTTTTTAGATAGTCACCATCTCCCGATTTCTTTAGGATTTTATATTATTTGTCTCTTTTGCATATACATTTGATTACATTTGGAGTTAGCCAAGGCTTTAAGGGTTTATGTCTGCTTGCAATTTTTTTCACTGTACTGTTGTCTTCAATGCATTCTTGCAGTTTGAAGATCGGAAAACTTGCCATTTCATCAGCAGTTTTTAAATTATAGTATTCTACCTATGGGAGAGATCTCAGTGCTATGCCTAATTTATCAAAGTCTGTAATAATTTTGTCATACTCGTCATTACTTCTCTTCAGATGAGAATTTCCAAGATGTAGGAGCATAGGGCAATGATCAAGGTTCAAATACAAATTTTTGTGGTAGTGAACTACTACTTTTGACCATAAAATGATCTAAACAACTAACTTTTCTTGCTGGTCTGTCAATTCTTTTTGCGAAGGCTATACTCTGCTATAAGATTTAAATAGTCTGGGGAGTATTCTGTGAAGTTGTGCGGAAGGATATCAAGATTAACATCTCCTGTAAAAATAATATGTCCTGAGTGAGTTTAACTTAGTAATTGAATTTATATTGAATATAAAAGATTATTCTATTCTTATTCTATTCTTATGGATTCTCTTACGCTGCCACCATACGGTGTAAATTTGAAGATAGAGTATGCATGGAACACAGTTTGCAGGACCGTGTGGTAGCTTGTCACTTTCAAAACTCACCACACCACACTGGACAGACAAGCTGAAGAACGCGTAGGCGGTAATTTTACTTCCTATCACTTATCTGTGGTGTTTGAGTTAGATGCATTGAAATTAACATTAAAGTAATTATGTTTTTTGAAGGAGCCGTCAGTAAATTTTATATTTAATGCCGTTTTATGTAATAATTTTTGGGGGAGCGCTGGGGCTGGGGTTGACGGCGACGGTATAGTGCGCACGATTGAGGGAGGGTGGGAGGTACCCTTAAAACTGGACACGTCATTTTCTTTCTTTACGCGGAATTAGTTTATAACAACCCCATTATAATGGATTTCCGCAAAGTAACGCCTGATTCAATTAATTATAATAATTTTTGATCAAACATATTGCTACTCATTACTCATCATTTGAGTGTGGTAGTTGATTTAGACAGTAAAAATGAAAATAATAAGTCTGGGAATTTATTTGAATGCCATTCACGGTTCTTCGTGGTTACTTTAACGAGGAACGTGATAAGATTAAATCTAAAAATTAAGATTCTTGTCATCGTGACTTGGCTATCTTCGAGATAGTATAGAAGCTGAACTTTAATAAAATATTTTATCAAATTGAAAACCCTCTCGGTTGTTTTATTTTAACTTTAAAATTATTATGAGAACTCTCTCGAGTGTTACATATATTATACATATACATATGTATGTACGTAAACCAAACAATTGTTATTTCTATATCGTTCATGCGGATTGTGTTTAGTAAAATCAGTTACTAGTTATTTTTAAGGACGTTTTTTGCAGAATGCTTGAAACATTTATTTTAAGAATTTTTTAATCTCTACCTTATTCATTTATTTTAGATTTACGTCAGTAATATTTTTGGAGATACGGCGGGTTACATATTTTTTTTACCCCTAAATTGCTTCGAAAAATTTGCATTTGGCAGTTTTGTTATTTTGAGATGTCAGGAATCAGCGAGATGTTGATTCCCACCTCGTGTTTCATTTTCCTCTGTCGTCTCTTACGACAGCCCCCGGGATTACTTGGAATTTATCTAATTTTGTACGTGGTAGAGCCATGCTGCAGCTATATTAGTAGTATAATTGTAACACGAATGGGTCGGCTCGACCGGGGAAGAACCACGCTCTCACAGAATGCCAACGTAAAATAGCAGCTTAACACTGCTGTGTTTCGTATGGTGAGTGTAGAGAACCGGAGACCCATTTTACTGGAAAAGGGGCATTCCATCTTATTCCTCAAGAGTGACAACACATCTGCATTTTGATTCGCAAATGAGGATAGATGTAGATGTCTATGGGCCACAGCAATCACTTACCATCAGGTGGACTGTGTGCTCTTTTTTCCCCTCAGCTGGTATAATATGACGTTTGTATATTTGAAGTCGCATTTTATTACAATGCGAAATTTATTTTTCTATAATTACTGCTTTAACCATTGCGCTTGTTCGTTTATTGTCTATTATAGCTAGATACATAACATAAAAAGGATTGATAGAGAACTATATACAAAAAAGAAAAAAACTAAACGATAAAAGACTGTCATCATGACGGAGGATCGAACGCAGAAAGTCGAAATCGAGTTTTATTCCAATCGCTTTCTTACTGTTTCCCGCGACCCAATGAAGATAGTGACTTAATATGTTGTGCGCAAAGAGAGTAGAAGTGCTCTCCATTCTGTTTTCTGACTCTGTCTCCCACATGCATTTAAAGTTATATTGTCTCTATTATTTCAATACCTATCTGTAGTAAAAGTGTTGCTATGTATTTAATTTTGAGAGCATTATTTTTTTTCTACGCAATCTGAATTACGGTTTGTTACGGGTCCAAAAAATTTGAGAATATGGTTTTGCAATGTTCTTGTGATGCGAGATCTGATGTCCGCTTCTTAAATCTTTTGTTTGTTCTCTTCGACGTTCAAAGAGTTAGTTTAAATCAGTTTCCTTGTAATTTAGTTGCTATTTACATTGAAAGGTCTTGTTTATATAATATGTCCGAATTTTATAAAAAAATGTTCTCATATATGACCGGATTTTTTATTATACTAAAAAATTTTGTTAATCATGACATAAACATTTACGTGAATGACTTTCCACTAAGTGGTCAAACTCTTCTTCTATCTAGAAGATCTATTCTCTCGATAATCTAGGTAGATACCGCATTCTTGCACTGGCGTGTCACAGTCTGATAATTATAAATAACCAGTATAATTGCCGGCATTGAAGCATGTTGTCTTAGTCCTCAGACGTCACAGCTTATCTGTAACCTTCTTTGTATGAAGTTGGCTGCAAGGGTCTATAGACTGCAATAGCCACAAACCATCATATGGGCTTTGAGTTCGTTTGTTACTTCATTTTTAGAAAAAAAACATTCCATTTTTAAAACTACTTTATTCTATTAACGATGATGCCTACGAGTCAGTTTATTAAAGTTCTAAAACGTACATTGTACAAATTTAGGTGTAAAAAATTGTAAATAAACGAGCGGTTGCGTACAGTACTGATGCCGACAATCGCAATTGCCACGCGCCGATTGTTAAGGGAACATTTGAATACACGCTACATATCATCACGCAATATAAAAAACGAGAGTACGTCACACGTGCAAGTGATAATGGTTTTAAAATCGATCGGTATAAGACTTGTTTTAATAGATTCGCATGAAGATCAAGAATGCCGCTTGTCGTTGGTAAACTCTCTTCCCGATTTAAAGCACTCTGCACAAGTATTCAGTATTGACCAATTAGTCCTCATATTGTTACTTTTTTAAAGAATATCGATCATATACACATCTCTATTTTATGAAATACCATTCTGCTTTATAATACCTCTGACAATGTCTAACAGTGGTAGAGCCACGCGGCAGCTTTTGCTGTCGCACGGATGGGCCGGCTCGAACCGGGGTGCTACCACGACCTCACAGAAAACCAGCGTGAAGTAGAGGTTTACCTCTGCGTTTCGCTTGGTGAGTGCAGGTGGCCGGAGGCCTTTTTTACTGGAAATGAGGCATTCCATCTTAGTCCTCACGGGTGACAACGCATCTACATTTTGATTTGTAATAGAGGATAGACGTAGATGTCTATGGGCCGCAGCAACCACTTACCATCAGCTGGACTGTGTGCTCGTTTGTCGCCCTTATCTTATAAAAAAAATATACTGTCCGATGTATTTTATAGACTTGACGTTTATCAATTATAATTATGTCGTTTAATTTTTTTTATAGCAGTGTAACATTTGTATTTATTACCACGTGATATTAAGTGTTATAGACTAAAATTGAAGCTATAAAAGTAAATGAGTTCAATTAAAGGCCGGTAAAATAAAAGTGCCGTGGTAGCTCAGATGGTTAGTGCTCGCTGTATATTTCACAGTACGCTAGCAAACAGGGTTCGATCCCCGCTGGCACCATTGAAATTATTATTGCAATTTTAAGTGCTGATTTACCACGTGCTCGGCGGTGAAGGAAAACATCGTGAGGAAACCTGCATGTCCGAGAAATAAGAAAAAAAATATTTTCGAAGACATGTGAAGTTCGCCAACACGCATTGGGGCACCGAGGCGGACACTTCCTTGCCCTAAAACCCTCTCAGAAATGAGGGGAGGCCTGTGCACAACAGTGGGACGTATATAGGCTGTAACTATAACTTTTAACTTTTAAAATAAAAGTTCGAGAATGTAATTGATGTATATTACATTATACTATTTAGTTGTATAAGATTTGCGAACCATTTTGGATACCACTTGCTTTTGACAATATTGTACTTCTTCCTTAGTAGTTCATGTAAATAGGTTAATATTTGAGAAGAAGAACCTTCAGCGAAACTTAGCATGATCGCACACTTTCTCGCCCCGCTTTCGAGCATCTCTTGCGCAACGTAACAAAGATGCTTTCCTTGTCAAATGGCGAACTGATGTAATGTTGTTGACGTAATGGCCGAGTTAGCCATCTTTACTAATTTGATCGCCTCCAAAACGGCATCCGACCCAAGTGATGATTTATGTTAAAGTGAGTCACGCAAATAATTACGCAACTTTTTCTTAAGAACCTTAACCACCGAAGAAGAGCCACACGCTTAAAATAGCAACTATTTAGCTTCGTTGGTGCAAAAAAATGCATGCTCGTTGGCATTCTTTTCTACAAGTATAAAAATAAGCGGAGACACAATTAAAGCAGAGAACGACATGTGCTAACTTACGGGTAAATATCCCAGATAAAAACGTATTTTGACATGGTTCCGTATTCAAAATAAAATACTTTTGCTCTTTTAATAGATAAACTAGCAGCCTTCATACATCCTAGCAGCCTGCATACATCCTGTGCACTAGGCATAATATAAGTAAATAAGAAAGTTTATAAGAATGTTATTATTGTAAATTGGCGAAATATAGCGCCGTATGCTGTAGCTCCCGCGACTTTTGTATATAAAAATTTATGTTTATCCTGCCAGAGTCGCCATCTAATGTTAGATGATATAAGTAACAAATGTCAAAATAACGGGATCGAGTAAATATTATCTAAATAACTGATCAAATACTAGTGATACTGATTTTATTGAGAACTACCTGGTAGCCGGCACGTTGCTGCCGCAAAAGAAAATTATATATATGAATTTATATATATAATTTTTATATTTATATATATATAAATTAACAGTGGTAGAGCCACGCGCCTAAGAAAATCCAGCAAGATACCCAGAGTAATCATTTGTTGCTATCGCACGGATGGGCCGGCTCGAACCGGGGTGGTACCACGACCTCACAGAATACCAGCGTGAAGTAGAGGTTTAATTCTGCGTTTCTCTTGGTGAGTGAAGGTGGCCGGAGGCCCTTTTTACTGGAAATGAGGCATTCCATCTTAGTCCTCACGGGTGATAACGCATCTGCATTTTGATTCGCAAACGAGGATAGATGTAGATGTCTATGGGCCGCAGCAACCACTTACCATCAGGTGAACTGTGTGCTCGTTTGTCACCCTTATCCTATAAAAACAAAATATTTGTGGAAATACCGTTTTTATCATTCGTTTGCTTATTTTCTTTCTGTTTCCACCGTTGGAGCGCTGAATCTCAAATTTGAGCCAAAGCCAATCACGGTGTAGTGGCGTTGTAAGAAAAACCACTACCTCATATCGTCCCGTGGTTGTCGTAATATGTAACAGAGGAAAACAAACCAGGAGATGAGCAGCAGCATCTTCCTGATAACAACTCGAAATAATAAAAACTGTGGTTGCAATCCCGACTATCAAGTGTGGTAGCTATGGCGAATATCCCTCTTATGACGCAAGCTAAGAGAAAGGCCTAAGTTTAGTAGTGGAATTTTATAGACCAATGGATGGAATGGAAGCTTAAACTACTTATGAGCAGACCACAACAAAAGCCGGATGACAGAAACCCACGATTTTCTACTAATACAATACCGTTAACCAGCTACTGTCGTTTTACCTTTTTTTTTAAATTTTGATACTAGATACTTGAATAAAAGCAAGGATGTTTTACGTTATAATATTGTTCTTAAATAAACTTTAGACTTGTAATTATTATAATTGGCGTTATTACCAATTTAGAAAGGATTTACGTGAATTAATAAATATTTTTCTCATCTTAACAAACAACACTTTCGTGCTGCATACAATGCCGTGTTCCCATACTTTATCTACTTTTTGTCATAACGATCAGTGAAACCCAACTTTTCACCGGTCTCGTCCGTTCCCACGATCTTGAGATGTAGAAAATATTAGACCTTGTTGTGTTTTTGTTCTAAAGCGATTTGTTTTGCTTTAATATCTGAGTGTTGCCGTTTTAAACTTACTCTTATTTAAAATACAATTTGTTCAGGAAATAATATAAGTCTTTTTAGAATTTCAAGGAAAAGTAATCATTTTTATCAAAGGTACCACCTTTCACTTATTTCTGTCAATAAGCAATTGTTGTGTATGATTTTAAAGGGATAGGAATGTAATATTTTTAATTGTTGTGGTCAAAAAGAACTAAATTGCAGTTGTATTTTTTTTTTACTAACCATCAAGTGATTTCCGTGGGTTTCAAAACAGACAACAGATGGAAATAAACCTGGATGTAGGCAGCTGCCATTTCCTCTTAAAATTGTAAATAATGATAAAAACTAGGGTCGGAACGACGGTGAATATCGATCTCATGAAATCTATGGGGTAGCCTATGTTCAGCAATGGAGT
This sequence comes from Parnassius glacialis, assembly GCA_033319125.1. Classification (NCBI taxonomy): domain Eukaryota; kingdom Metazoa; phylum Arthropoda; class Insecta; order Lepidoptera; family Papilionidae; genus Parnassius; species Parnassius glacialis. Next base: position 22,420,179 of record JAVANC010000002.1, read on the forward strand.
CCGATAGGCTGTAGTGGATGGAATCAATGAGTGGAATTTGTTATCCATCTGAAACGTACTGGCTGAAATAATTGTAGAAATATCGTTTTAAATTTGGAAGAGTTATTTTGTTTAATTAGGAATGATAACAAATTCATTGAAGTTGAATGATACATAATGTTCAAATAAATTTGTCAGTACGATACGCGCGCCACCTACTGTCAGTTTATTGTACTATGTTTATAATCTTCGTGCAAGTGAAAGCAATAAGTTGACAAAGTTTTACCCCAACCTGATAGGCAGCGCATAAAATACAAACAAGCAAACATTAGTTTTTGTATATTAGGTGGGTTAGTACCTTAATAAAAAAGAAACATTATCCCCACAAAAATGTTTTCTGTAGTATTGTGTTAATCTACATAAATTGCAAGTGGATAAATATCTAGAAACAGAACAATTAATTGTAGCCCATACAATCACTTGTTTCGTGCGAGGTTCGAACTGGTGTCCCTACAACATCGCAGCCAATTGCTAAAAACTGCGCTAACGGGCCGCAACTATTTAATTAATGAACTCCATTTCATTTTAGAACTTATTCCGCATGTATTTCAAACAGTGGTTTATATAGTAAAAGTAAAAAAATATTCTGTTGGCTGTTACCACCAAGACGCCATAGGGGCTTTTTTACAAATGGGGAAATGCCTACGCATCTCTCGCGGGCAAGGAAAGGTTAATTCGGACTCTGACCTTCTAAAACCTCATGGTGTACCACCTTTGCCGCATACTGGCATGACCACGAGAACATTTTCTCACCCTACCCTATTCTATAACAAAAAACACTTTCGCACACATCCGCGACCCCACCAGCGCTGGGCACTCTACAGCGGTCCCTCCTCGGGAGAGGACTACTCCTCCCCCATGTCCCTCTTAGGTAAGGCGCACCAAAACACTAAGCACGCCTTTTTCTGTTTCCTCAAACTACCTGCACAGCAAACTTCCCCGAGCCCAGTACGCGTGCCATGGGGCCAGGAAAGTCGAGCATTTGGAACCAACAGCCTACTTGACCCTCAGCGGCGGACCTGGTCGATGGCCAAACCAAACCTCTGCAATGTAGGAACGTCATTTTGGAACGACGTTCTCTATGGTACGGTACAAATTTGGCGGATGGGCGCTAGGCGATAAAAAGTGTAAGATTTGTCCATCATGATCCCTTCTGGCGTAGTGTAGATGGCCTTGGCGACAATAAGGAATCGAGATGGAATAATATCCATCTCCATCGCACTTTTTCCTATCTTTCCACGAAAGAAATATTATTTTAAATGACGCTTCATTTTAATAGACGCTAGGAATTCATTTATTTGTATTTGTTAATCAATAACATAATACGTTTATCAATAATATATAACTTCGTTCCAACCGAGTATTCCACAACACTTACGCATGTTTTTTTTTCTTCTTAATACATTAACGCAATTGTCTTGCATTATGATTGTAATATAAAAAAAGACAAAAAAGTAATTACTTTTTAGAATACGTTTGAAAAACGGGCAGTCGGGTTAAAACAGTTTTAACCGGGTTCCATAACCACCAAACATTACTTTTAAAAATTATTTACCTGTAAACAGTATTAAGTAACGGTCACAAATGTAGAGAATTGAACAAGTTTTCGCGATTCGCAGAGGTTAGCGGTGAGGTCGGAATAAACCGTGTTATTTTAATGGACTTCTTGCGTAAGAGTTGTTACGAAAGATGTTATCACAATATTATGTCATATTCATGCAGGAAATATCAAGATTTTCATGTTGTGTAACTTACGCTCTTATACTTCCGGAGGTCAACATGGAGGGAATAAACTTTTAAAAATATGATATCTCTATCAGGATATATGATGTCGATTTAAATGTTACCGGAAACTATGAGTTGTGCAGCCTTTTTATAAAGGAGATACATGTGTATGCGCTTACACAAATGCACTCGCTTGTACTGAATTCATCGTACCCAATATATGTAAATAAACTAAGTAACATAGTCATTAAGGATACGGACTACAAACTCAGCTTGCTTCGTCCTTTGTAAAGCGTACAGTACAGCAAAGGAGTGGAATAATTTGCCGGCGTCTATCTCTCCGTCCCAATACAATCTGGGCGTCATCAAGGCAAGAGTAGACGTAGTCTACTACACCTGAGGATGCCACGCCACGGATGTGGAGGCAAAACACGTGTCGTATTATCAACGGTGGTGTATATTTCCTGTTGTGGTATTAGAAGCGGTGGTGCTGAGATTAGTGGTGACGGAGATAGTGCATGAAATTGAGAGAGAGCAGGAGGTGCTCTTCTTCAGACTAGAGAAGACATATTATTTTATTTTATTACGCGGATACAAACAAAAAAAGTTTTATGATCTTTAATCTTTTATATATAATAAAAATAAACCTAGCAAGCTAACAGCATAGCAAAGTGGCGAAGCAATTAGCTTTGTAGCGGTTTCTGACGGAAAAAAAATCTAAATAGGAGGTTCAGATGCCTGGGTGATCAGTAATCGATTGCTGAAAACAGAATTTGTAAATTCGAAACCGTTCTCGAGATAATCGTGGGACAGACGGACAGACGGACGGACAGACGGACAGACGGACAGACGGACAGACGGACAGACGGACAGACGGACAGACATCGTGAAATCAATAAGTGACTTCGCAAGCTTCGCCATTTAATAATTACGTGTCATATTGATTGTCCGCGATGAACTCCTAAACTATGAAGTGATTTTAATGAAGTTTTGCACACTGTATACAGTTTGGTCCAACTTGAGAAATAGGATATTTTTTATCCCGATACGATACCCTTAATAATTTTTATTACGATTTAAGGATTTTATAGGACAAAGGATTGTCGGAGAGGGCAGAACAACGTCTTCCTGACCAGCTAGAATATATTATCGATTTCCGCAAAGTAAAGTCTGATTCAATGAATTATCTTGAATAGACTTTTGTTACGCTAAGAAGGTGCGTTTTACCATCTAGGGTTCTAGGGCTTCATTACCACTTACCGCCAAGTGGGATTGTGGTCAGCACTAGGTAATAATAAAAAATCATTAGGTTATAATAAGTTAAAAAAAATGTTCGGAAATTCATGGGTCCGAATCCGCCATTCGACTACTGTACCGAACCACTCCTGACACAAGAATTTTAAGCTACGTGGGGTGGTTCACGAGAGTACGTTGATAGTGTTACTAGTATTCATTTTATGAAGAACAAATATAACACTTATTGTTACTTGGTGGTTGGACTCCGTTTCTATCTAGGAATCCGTTATTGTAGAACCACCATCTTAATTATATCTGCTACCAATCAGCAATGTATCTATCTATAGCTGTATTCTGATTTATTTTAATAAAGCCAGTACAATTACAAACTTTGATTCATTCAATTTTAGTCCCCTGGACTTAGTCCTCTGAACGTATCTGTATGTAACTTGTCTTCTACCAACTGTTCTCTTTTAAAGTTGTTTGATGGTGTACACGGCTTATAGTAGCTATAGGAATATAGTAAAAACAAAGAATAACACAACAACAATTTAAGCTAAGGACCAAAATATAGATGACTTAGATAAACCTATGTAAGTATAATTATGTGCGTATGTGTATATATGTGTATGTTTAAACAATTAATGAAGTAAGCTTTTTGACTCTTTATAACTTATCGCACCTCCGAAGTAGTGTTTTCTGCTTATTTATAGGTTGATCAGGGTTATAACTTACTTCCGTTCTATTTATTGTACTTATTATGTAGCAAAGTTTAAGTTAAAATAAATAAATAACTACATAATATATATGTAAGCAATTTTAAGAGTACAAAAATTCAATACGATTACTTTGTAAACATTGGAAATATATTTTCAACACCTAGTGGTTGAATGTTTAATGAATATTTTTAGCCTTTAGGAGCTTTTCAATTCGACTGTATGTCTTTTTTGAATGTAGGTATGATATGCAATATTTTCTTTAATTGTGGACCGATTTTATTGATTTTTTTTATTGAATACAATGAAATACCCCTAAAAGTATAACTTTAGGGGTCCTATGAATATTTTAAGAAAAAAATGCCATCACTAAGAGTGGAAAAATAAGGGATGAAAAGTTTTAGATGTAGGTATTTAGATGAAATTTCAGTTTCTATTTCAGATCTGTCAAATTGATGCGAAATACATACGTGAAATACATGATGGTTGAATTCGACATTCAGCGCTTAATTGTCCCTTAGGGAGTCCCTATCTTGACTATGAATTCCAGTGTACTTGTAAGTTTGCTATATTGTGTCAGCAAACGTGAACCGTTTTCTGTAAGTACATCACTAGATCTTGGAAGAAAAGCGCGGCGGACTAACCAGTATATGTTGGCGGCGATTTGTAAAGTAAGGTAAGGTAATAGCTTATATATACTTCCCACTCCAGAGCACAGGCCTCCTCTCATTTCTGATAGGGTTTTAGGGAAAGAAAATGTCCACCACGCTGCCTCAATGCATAATGGCAGATTTTACATGTCTTCGAAATATACATATATTTCGAATCATAGGAATTTATATATCAAATTTTCTGATATGCAGGTTTCCTCATGATATTTTCCTTCAACACCGAGTATATAGTAAAAAAGCAATTAACAACTTCATTGGTGCCAACGAGACTTGAACATAGGTTGGTAATCTACATACTTCACTATTGTCTTGTCAATGGGGATAGAACTTGGTTATTGCATCGCTACCACCCTTGAGCTAATATGGCACGTTTACCTGCCATACACTCTAAGCGGTAATTAGTATTGTAAACTAATCTCATAATAATATACAATTGAAATAATCACAGGTTAAAGAACTTAAGATTAGATCAAACTTGTTTTTTTATTTTATAGTTTATTCATAAGTAACGTTGTATCAATACAATCGGGTAGAGATCACTCTGTTGCTTCAGAGCATGTGAGCGTGAACTTTGGAAACAATATTATTTATTCGGAGCAAGAGCACACACACACTTTATTTTCTATGGTCTCAAATAACTATTAAAACTGAGATGTTTAAGCTAATTAGATATAAAGTTTGTAGATAGTTTTATTTATTTACTATTTCAGAAAATTTACGTTCAATGTTAATCAGATTTTTTACTTATGTTCAAAGTAATTTTTTCTGAATTGAAAACGCTTGGCCCGTCATGCGGTTAAATTTACGCAAATCTTAGAGTGAAATTACGCGTTCTGGGTAAATTACGCATTCAAAAAAATCTAAATCTATACTAAAATAAAATAAGTGTATAAAGGTTGTCAACATTTATTTAACTTAGAGTTCAATTTAATAAGCAACTTTAGTATCTTTAACAAATTAGGAACTTTCAACATTAATTACAAAGTGAAGTCTAGTCTTAAATCTATTAGAAAGTGAGATTAAAAATTATATATATATATATATATATATATATATATATATATATATATATATATATATATATACTAGCTGGCCAGGCAGACGTTCTGCCCTCTCCGACGACCCTGTTTCCTATAAAAATGCTTAATAAAAAATATTGAGGGTCACTTATAGTGTTAAAAATAAATCTAAAAAATAAAAAAAAAATCTCTCAAGTTGAACCAAACAGTACACAGTGTGCAAAATTTCATTACAATCAGTTTATTAGTTTAGGAGTTCATCGCGGACAAACAATGTGACACGTAATTTTTATATATAAAGATAAGGTTTATCTTCACGAAATAGATTTTACTCAGTACAAAAGCCGCATCGAAATATTCCGTTTTCATCCGCACTAGAGTTCTCATGAAACCAGTAGTTACAAATTATGAATTAGATCCAATCTTCTCTCGGTGGCACTTCGTATTTTTGACACAAATCGGACAATACTCTTTATTTCACTTCCTGTCTAACTTTGGTGTTGATTTTCTTATACGTTTATAATTTGTCCCAGTGGTTCAGGTTGAGGTTCCCAAAGATACGAGATAAGCACGTGGATAGAATTCAGCCTCTTTCGCAATGTACCTTCATTGTTACTAACTTTTTCTACAGCACGTCTATCAAATTTTTGTCCTTGGACTAATTTTTTTAGCTTTATTAATTGGTTTGTATAAGATTAGGACTCGTTGTGGTGCCTACCTTACATAGTTTCTCAACATTTTGCTATTTTCGTAAAATATTAACAAGTTTAAATTATTTTGGATTTTTTTCTTTGCATTGGCGTAAGTACGGGGTAGAAATAAGCGTACGCACTCTTGACCTCGTACTCTTATCTAACCCCAATCAAAAAATGATACACACAGGCCAACGCATTTTAGAGAATATGATAACATTTACATAAATATTACCATAACCGAACAATATAAATGCCATCAAAAACATAACTTGTAAAAAAAGCCAAGTCTCGCAACTCGGTTCTTCTACCGTAAAAAGTTGTGAGATCCATGTAATACCAAGTCGGTTAATTTACTCAGTACATAGATTGATACATAGATTGACTTGGCAATCGCATGAAAACACAATATATCTCACAAGTAATGCATATTATATTAAATTAGATTGTTTAGTGCGATTGCCAAGTCAATCTATGTATCAATCTATGTACTGAGTAAATTAACCGACTTGGTATTACATGGATCTCACAACTTTTTACGGTAGAAGAACCGAGTTGCGAGACTTGGCTTTTTTTACAAGTTATGTTTTTGATGGCATCCCATTTCTTTTTGTAGATAGTTATATCTAGGTAGCTATTTACACCTATTATTCCATTATACATATATAGGTACACTGATTCATTCACTGCAAATGTAACTTTGTAATACTATATGTTTATATGGGATTACAAAGTTATTAATGCAGTTGGTGTATCTCGAAAACTGGACCGAAATTGTAAAATATTTTAATTTTTCCTTGATTTATATATTAAACAATAATAGTATTCCAAATTTGAAGTTTCTATGTCTGCTAAAAGTGCCTCAGAGTTTTGATGATCGGTCAGTCAGTGAGTGACAAAATAAAGAAATTTTGACTAGTTATAATTCTTAAACTACTGGTTCAAATTTAATGAAATTTGAAATATACCGAGTCTACACAATGCCTACTTAGTTAGTAAAAATTCAGGTTTCTAGTTTTATCCATAACGAAGTTATAGGATTTCAGAAATGGCCTGAACTGCTTCGAGAAAAGGATGGTACGGCCATGCCGCTTTTTTGCTCGACTTGGCGGGGGCACTGCCGTGCCCCCAGATATAAAAAACTAACTGGCTCAGATTCATGTATATACGCTTTTCCCCGGCACAAATATTAAAAAAATGTTTGCAGTTTAAGTATTTACTGCACGTTACATTGCACCGTATCAGTGAAACGAGTTCCGTGAACAAAGGTTTCAGTCACATTACCTGTGTCGGAGATCGGTCTACTGCGATCTTGTACCCGCCGCGTGCTCTTACTCCGAATGACTCGAATTGAACTTGTTTAAACGTTTTAGTAAACTAAAATCTAAAATAGCAATTTATAAGTATAGTTCACAATCGCAAATTTCAAACAGTTAACATAAATTGTATGTTGAGATACATTTTTTTTTATAGGATAAGGGTGAGAAACGAGCACAGAGTCCACTTGATGGTAAGTGATTGCTGTGACCCATAGACAATTACGATCTTCGATTACGAATCAAAATGCAGATGCCTTATTACCCGTGAGGACTAAGATGGAATGCCTCGTTTCCAGTAAAATGGGTCTTCGGTTCTCTGCACTCACCATACGAAACACAGCAGCGTTAAGCTGCTATTTTACGCTGGTATTCTGTGAGAGCGTGGTCCTTCCCCGGTCGAGCGGACCCATTCGTGCTACAATCATAATATAGCTGCAGTATGGCTCTACCACGTATAAAAGCTCGATGATTTGAATACTTGTAACGATGTCTATAAGAAATTGAGTTTTTGTATATATTATGTATATCATATTGCAATTTGCGGTGTAAGAAAATCCAAAACTCCATTTCGTCAAATGAACTTCGTAAAAGTCGGCTACGGGTAATGCTAAAAGACGTCATGGCTTTAGAAAGTTGGCTGTAAAACCATCCAGGCTTCGCTATACGAAATACCCAAATCTGCAACGGGAAGCAGTATCAAAGGTTGCCAACCCGCCTGCTAAACATGGAGATAATATCAAATCCTCTCAACAAAGGAGGAGGTCCATTTGCAGTTGTTAATTTTAACGGCTGATGAATATGAAGAATAAGAATCTGACAGAGGGTTGAATAACCACCACAATCTACTATATTCAAATCCAGAACCCTCATAAAAAGAGAGTGCTAATATTGCCAGATATCTAACCCAACAATTCTTGTTCCCGATTGTGGTTGTGGACACTTGAGAGTTTCATTTTCATTTGACATTAGTATATTCCGCGGTTCGCATTTGGGTTGGAAAAGAAGATTATTTCGAAAGTACATCTTCCTTATATATTAAATTGTGCCCGGCTTGCGTTGATTGATATGCTCCATTTTTGTCAAAATAATGATATGAATTATAAACAACTCGTGTGGTATTAATTTGCATCGTTGGATGATTTAAAACGGATATCTAGTTTTATGTTGGGTACAATAGGACATTGAAAACAATTTCCTATAAATGCTCTTGATAGAAGCAATCTATAACCTTCTTTAGGTCCCAGGCTACCTCCTCGTCGAATTTCATTACGATCGGTTCAGTGGTTTAGTTGTTAAAAGGGAACTAACAGACAGCAGACAGAGTTACCTTCGCATTTATTTATTTATATATTTTTAAGAGTCGTGGTAACTCAGTTGCTTAGGTCTCTCGTTGTGAATTTCACATTACGCAAGTAATCCGGGTTCTATCCTTGCCGATTGTGAAAAAACTTGTATATTTGAGAAGTTAAAAAATATTTCAGAGGCATGTGAAGTCCACCAGTACTCATAGGGTCAGTGCGGCGGATATTTCCATGCCCTAAAACCCTCTCATAAATGAGCATGTGCCCAGCATTAGGACGTATACTTATAAGGACTGTTACTATAGTTTACTTTCATAATATTAGCGTTAATAAATTCAATTTTTAAGTTCCTCAGTAGATCCGTAGTAACCTAAAGGTTTACATTATATACTTACTCTATGGTCAAGTTAAAGGAATTAAATCTCAAAAATAACTTATTTATACTTAGTCTATGGCCAAGTTAATTAAATCTTTCGGTGACAACGCATTAAAACATACAACTATTTAAAATTCATGACTAACTGTAAAGGGGACAAACATTTTTGTCTTGTTGCGTAATTATGTCGTACTGTTTATTCCGGGAGTCCCGTTAAACTGCATAGGCGGAGTTCGGTGACCATGTATTAAAACGAAATCCGGTTTTTGGACATCTAAGAGGATAGAATTACCTCTACTTAAACTTTGAGATATGACTGTGTAACTCAAAGTGTTAAGTACGCTTTTAATAATGATAAAAGCTTCTCGGTAAGAATATTTTTTATAGAATATTGGTGACAAGTAACGGTCTACCTGATGGTAAGTGGATGCTGCGACCCATAGATTCCTACATCTATCCTTGATTAAGAATCAAAATGTGCGTTGTCAGATGACAACGCACATTTGTAAACCTGTTGTAAAACGTGTCTCCGGACAAAACAGCAGCATTAAGCTGCTATTTCACGCCGGTATTCTGTTAAAGCGTGTTTCTTCCCCGTTCGCGGCAACCCATTCATGCTACAACCATAATAGAGCTAATGTGGAAGAGTCATGCTGTCTTTCCCACATCAGTCTGATGATATAGTACTACTACTTATTTATTTCTATTATCTCTGAGTACGCATTAACTACTTGTCTTGATAATATTGTTATTCAACAGGAAGCGATTCCGTTGTTATCGTAAGGTAAAAAATCTGTAGTTATTACAAGGAAATCATAATATATTTAACAGTTAAATACTGCTATCGCCATCTAGTTTTCAGGAAATAATATGTCAGTAAAAATAAAAGAGATTTCACTGCCACGCAAGGTAGCGTGCGGGAGACCACGTATATAAATTATGCTTATCTCTTTTATAAATGACATATCCACTATATCTGTCTCGTTCTCACAATACTATGCCAATGACTGGCTACACACTTTTTGCCTTATGTTTTTTTAACGAAGAAGATTCCACGAAATCAAACTGGAACAATTATTAAAATATTTAATGCAATGAAAGTTTGATATTGCGTATTAAAATTATGCTAAAACTATTTGTGCTACTGAAAAATTGGGACAAGCTGAGCCGTGGTATGGTGGCTAGAGGTAAAACGCTCGATGTAAATTCCACAGTACGCGAGCAACCTTTTTCTTACGTGGTAGAGCCATGCTGCAACTATATTAGTAGTATAGTTGTAGCACGAATGGGTCAGCTCGACCGGGGAAGGACCACGCTCTCACAGAATACCAACGTAAAATAGCAGCTTTACGCTGCTGTTTCGTATGGTGAGTGTAGAGAACCGGAGACCCTTTTACTGGAAATGAGGCATTCCATCTTAGTCCTCACGGGTGACAACGCATCTGCATTTTGATTTTAATAGAGGATAAATGTAGATGTCTATGAGCCGCAGCAACCACCAACCATCAGGTGGACTGTGTGCTCGTTTGTCACCCTTATCCTATAAAAAAAACCGGGTTCGATCCCCCCGGCACCAATGAAATTGTTAATCAAATGCTGATTTAACACGTGTTCAGCGGTGACGGAAAACATCATGAGGAAACTTGCATGTCTGAGACATAAAAAAATATTTCGAAGACACGTGAAGTTCTGCTAAACGATCGGGGCAGAGCGGCGGATATTTCCTTGCCCTAAAACTCTCTCAGACATTAGAGAGGCCTGTGCTCAGCAGTGGGACGTATTTAGGCTGTAACTTTAAACTTATCTTTACTGAAAAAATTTAAAAGATTTTTTTTAATAGCGTAATCGTATTACAAAACAGTTAGTGAACTGCTGTATGGTTATTTGGCCATGTGCAATTTATGTATGTAAAACGCCGCAACTATGTAGGAGAAATTACTAGGAGAGAGACATTTTTATTAAAAAAATAAAAATATACTAAACATATCGACTATATATTCAGATATCATGATTAAAATGTGATTAAAGTAAAAGTGTATCAAGAATTAAAATATTTCACATCTATTAAAAGTTATAGGCCTCCCCTACAGATTGTCTTACAGGGGGGATATTTGCCATAATTGCCACGCTTGGCAAGCGGGTTGGCAACCGTAGGTTTTTATTTTTCGTCGTTATTAGGAAGACGCTGCTGCCCATCTTCTGATTTGTTTCCCTTTATCGCCTCTAACGACAACTACGGGATGATATGGGGTAGTGGATATTATTACACCGCCACTACACGGTAAAATTCTTATAATATGATCATATTTCCGTGCAATAATTAAATTTAAGTAGATTTAAAGAGGATCATAAGTTATATTAAAAAGTCCTACCACGTCGTCTTAAGTATTTTTTGATTTTCTACCGACTTCAAAAAGGAGACGGTACTCAATTCGACTGTATGTTTTTATGTGTGTTACCTCATAACTTTTTACTGGGTGAACCGATTTCGATGATTCTTTTTTATTTGAAAGCTGGTGCTTCACATATGGTCTCATTTACATTAATAAACAGACAATGATCAAGGTCTGACCAATAGTTTTTGAGTTATTCTTAATAATTCGTATTAAAGTCGGTTGTACAAAATTTTTAATTTTAAATTATGTACACACCTTTAATGTCAATGTACGGGCAATAAGGAATAGTTGTAATTGTATAATACTGATAATGGTATGGTATTACGCGATCGAGCGACCCGTAATATACAGGAAATCGTGAAAGTGAAACGGCGACAAGTACAGTTAACAAAAAAAACAAAATAATGTTAAATAAACTTTGGGAATATATGTACGTGTGTGGATAATTTTATTTTGGATGAATTATTTTTCATTGTTTTAAGTAAAAGACAGTATTATTACATTTTATTTCATATTTCATCATTACAGCCTTCTATTACTTGTGCCTGAACACAGGCTTACCACAATCCACGGTCTTCAACCACCTGCACCCATTACTGATCTCTGCATGTTTTATTCTTGCGGTAAGAAACTGCCACCCGAGAACCTTACTTTCCCATCGGTTGCAGATTCTTCGAGTTACACCGACTTACTATCACTTCAGATTACTGATACCTGAAGCAAAGTCGATAAATCGGTTCTACTAAGGACATCTACATTTAAGTTTTCTATAACGTATATCCGGGTGTATCCCCCTCGTTAGCTCGTTGAGCGATTGAAGTTGCTAATAATTACGGGTATTATTTAACTGTCAATAAGTATTACCCCATACCGTCCCAAGGTTGCTATAATAGGTCACCTCTTCCCTCTTCACTCACTAAGAGGTGACAGAGGGAAACTGAATTAGGAGATGGATAGCAGCATCTCCTGATAACAAATCAAAATAATAAAATTCTGCGGTTGCCAACCCAGGTGTAGCAACTATGCCAAAATCCTCCCTTTGAGACACAGGTGTAACAGAATGAATGGACGTATCACTATTATTTTTAGTATAACTATTATTATCTGCAGTAATCGTGAGATTACGACACATTTTCTCCTCACTTATTACTCAAATCATGAAAACAGTAGTGTATAACCAGTACGGGTTTCTAGTGATAACATATAAATTTGAGATGTGGTCCTTAACTGCTAGCTGTATGAGGAAACTTAAGCCACTCACCGAGGTATGGAGAAGGCTATATAAGGATTTCGCAGTGTAATAGAATTTGTAATGAAGATATCCGCAGCAGAACCTGATTATAACCGACAAGACTCAACGATTAATCCATTAATCAGTTTTTAAATAAGCTGAAGCGGTAATTGGCGGGTCATATAGTGGGAATGGAGAACCGATAGGCAAGGAAGTTTCTCGAATGACAGCCTCGTTCGTATAGAAGTGTACTAGATTGAGTGGCGACATGACAAGCCATGTAGGAAGTCCCGTATCCATACAAATGGCTTAGAATCGTGTTTTGTGGCATTCGTTGATGGAGGCATATGTTCAGCAGTGGACTTGTGTAGGGCATACAGCTATATTTTTTATTTTATTTATTTATTTAAAATAATAGAGATTTGCATTGTTATAATTTTACAATCTGCCAAACTGCTGAGCAATTTTTTGGCAGTTTGGCAGATGATCATGACTGGTACGACCTAGTACTTGACTTGACTTGATTGTCTAGTGGTTGTTAGCCTGACTCCTGATCATGTTGTGTCGAGTTCTAACCCGGGTCGCACCAAAACAGTTAATGGGTCTGTCAAGAATTTCTCAGTAGCACAAGTTGGCGGTGTTTTATATGTGTGCCCTGGAAATCACGTAAATCCTGTCTGATCTTTCTAGGGTCGTATTGAATTGAAGATAGGGTTCATTCATTAACCTGTCCTGCGAAAATGTCGCTATGACCGAAATTCAGCCTGGAGGAAATCATAACTACCACAGAAATGCCCAAACGCCTATATCTGGAGTTGAACCTTATTTGTAGGTAGTCAAATAGTTGTTGTTGAATTGCCTAACCTCACCGGAATATATGATTTTGCTAACCTTATGTTTAAATGTCGTATTTTCGTACGTGGTAGAGCCATGCTGCAGCTATATTTCGGGTATAATTGTAGCACGAATGGGTCGGCTCGACCGGGGAAGGACCACGTTCTCACAGAATACCAGCGTAAAATAGCATCTTAATGCTGCTGTGTTTCATATGGTGATTGTAGAGAACCGGAGACCCTATTTACTGGAAAAGAGGCTTTCCATCTTAGTCCTCACGGGTGACAACGCATCTGCATTTTGATTCGCAAACTAGGATAGATGTAGATGTCTATAGGTCACAGCAACCACTTACCATCAGGTGGACTGTGTGCTCGTTTGTCACCCTATCCTATAAAAAAAAACGCAATCTGGGATGCAGTGACAGATCAGCATTTTGATGTGGGCTTTACCTGGGACTTGCATGGTATTGTAATTGTAAACCAGTCCCGTATCAGAATAAAATACTTCTACCAGAGATGATAGCCTGTGGCTAGCAGTGGGACTTATTTAGGCTGTAACGTTACTATTATTTCATTGTAACAACTAAGCTTTGCGGTTGTCTCAAAATAAGTTCTGCTTAGTGTGAAATTTTTGATTGTATATTACGCAAGTGTTTCCTTTGTATAAATTGAACAAGCCGTAATAGCTATTTAGGCACGAAATACGTTTCTATCCTGTCGCAGCCTTTTTTCAACAATATTTCCTTCATTATCATCATCATCATCATTATTACAGCCCTGCAGAAGTCCTCTGCTGAACATATTACTCTAGGGGTGCCAAGGTATGCCACAAATCACGGTCCTGAGCCACTTACATCCATCGACTTCCTGCATCTCTTACTGGGTCATCTCTTCATCTAGTGAGGGGCCTTATACTGTTTACCTTGCTCAATATAAATCTTAATGATTTCTCAACATTACGCGAAATCTATTCATTGAACGGCACACAATTTTTTTACGAATTTTATCGCATTTAATTTACTTAATTTTATATGTCCGACCTTTCGAGTACTTTGCAGCACGCATAGTTACGAGGGAACTGAAGTGTTCAACGTCCTTCCAGACATGCAAAATTTTAAGACTCTCTTTCTTCTTTTGCAATATATACATACATACATAAACACTCACGCTTGTCACCCAGAGGGGTAGGCAGAGACTTCCATTTGGCACGATCCTGATACATATACCTACGCATACATGCTCGTCAGCTGAGGGTACTCTTAATTTGACCTATTCTAAATATATCGCCAAATTAGTCGATGAACTTTCGCCTAGGACGTCCCTTGCAGATTCTGCAGTGCACTTCTGCAACATAGATTTGCTTTGTTAGTTTTGGCATAGATCGGGCCGAAAATTAATCATTTTAAGCTAAAATTTGCCAGAGTTAACTAATGTACTAGGAAGTTACACCCGCCAGTTCCATTGTGACACTAGGTGCTCTAAAGTATCGAAACGTCTGGAATATATCGTTATCATAACAGTCTATTAAAGTCTACTGCTGAACATAGGTCTCCCCCATAAATTACTTCATAGAGAGGATATTTGCCATAGGTGCCACGCTTGGCAGACGAGTTGCCAACCGCAGTTTTTTATTTTAGTCATTATTAGGAATACGTTTCTGCCCATCTTCTGATTTGCTTCCCTCTGTGGCCTCTTACGTCATCCTCGGGATGATATGGGGTAGTAAATATCCTTACACCGCCACTACCCGGTAAATCTTAAATATGAAAGTAAGATAATTAAATTACCAATAGTTTCAATCAATAACTAGTAATCGAGTAGATATAAGAAACAAATAAGATTTAAGTTAAATTAAATCTTATTAAGAAACTATTATTATTAAATTTAATAAAATTGCAAAAACAACGTGGTAGAGCCATGCTGCAGCTATATTAGTAGTGTAAAATAGCAGCTTAACGCTCCTGTGTTTCGCATGGTGAGTGTAGAGAACCGGAGACCCTTTTTACTGGAAACGAGGCATTCCATCTTAGTCCTCACGGGTGACGACGCATCTGCATTTTGATTCGTAATCGAAGATAGATGTGGATGTCTATGGGCCACAACAATCACTTACCATCAGGTGGACTGTGTGCTCGTTTGTCACCCTTATCCTATAAAAAAAATGTTTAGTTGACAAAAAGCTACAAAATTCTGTATTATTCATATATCATAGACAAATTTCATTAACGTCTATGACGTAAATAATAAATACATAGGGCTTTAATAAGATTTATAGAAACGAAAATTAATTTTAAGGAAACGCAACCAGCGTTCTTTGCACGTTACTACGGCGTGTAGAAATGTATGAGTTTTGGTTTTTTTTTATTAGTTTTGTTTAATATTGTACATATTAAAATTTAAATAATTTAGAATGTAGTTTACAAATTCTTAATTTTAAACTTATACTCGATGAATCAATTTGTTATTAAAAATATCAATCGTGATAATTTCCATTTAAGCGTAAACGTTCGTCTCCCAATATTGTCTTTAAGTTTACCATTTTAAATTTGTTGTTACATCAGACAAAATTATTGTTTTACGAGTAAATTGTTTTGTCGTTTACGGTGACGCTTCATCCCACTCACCATCCGATAAAAATATATAATGGTTACAAAACTCATTAAACCGTAGAGAATTTAAAAACAGATTCTTTAACTTTTAAAAACTTTTTGTGCGTGTTGTGCTCTACCTTTTATTATGAGTTAATAAAAATACATTACTTTTTTTCTTATCTTTATCAGGTTAAAGTATCTTTATTCTCTTGACTTATTAAGTATATATATATTATAAGTATTAAGACTAAAATTAAATTCTTATTTCAAAGTTTTATTTACCTACTATGCTATCCCATCGATCCGAACAAGTAGACTTTGGTCTCCGATTTCAAACAACGCCATCTCACTTCTTTTCACAGTTCACACTTCCTTTCAGCTTTTCTCTCCCAGTTGTTTCTCAAAAGAACGTGTCAACTTCAAAAAAGGGGAAGATTCTCAACTCGACTGTATTTTTTGCATAAATGTTACGTGATATATTCGCCGATTGTAAGCCAATTTTAATTATTCCTTTTTATTGAATGAATATGACCTTGAAGGTCCTCCAAGTCAAATTTAAAGAAAAACTTCGGTGGAAAAACATGGAAAGAAATTCTTAATGTATACTAGCTCGCCAGGCAGACGTTGCTCTGCACTTTATAACGATCCTTCTTATAAAAATCCTCTTGACTTATTAAGTATATATATATATATATATATATATATATATATATATATATATATATATATATATATATATATATATATATATATATATATATATATATATATGTATTATAAGTATTAAGACTAAAATTTAATTCTTATTTCAAAGTTTTATTTACCTACTATGCTATCCCATCGATCCGAACAAGTGGACTTTGGTCTCCGATTTCAAACAACGCCATCTCACTTCTTTTCACAGTTCACACTTCCTTTCAGCTTTTCTCTCCCAGTTGTTTCTCAAAAGAACGTGTCAACTTCAAAAAAGGGGAAGATTCTCAACTCGACTGTATTTATCGCATGATTGTTACGTGATATATTCGCCGATTGTAAGCCAATTTTAACTATTCCTTTTTATTGAATAGACTAGACCTTGAGGGTCCTCCAAGTCAAATTTAAAGAGAAACTTCGGTGGAAAAATATGGGAAGAAATTCTTAATGTATATAGACGACGCCTAGTCAAATAATTAAATTTTAAAAAGTACAAACCTACTTTAAAACACTAAAAAGAATGAAATAATTTGCACGTAATTTAAAAGCTTCTGAAGCCCATGATAACACAATGTGTACAGAAAAATTAAAGCCCTGACTTTAGAAGCTATTAAATTATGTTGATTTTTTTATTCCTTTTAGTTTAGTTAACTTTTAAGATTATTTAATATCTCATCAGACCTAGTCGGAACTATTTGTATTCGATAAACATACTCGTCGACAACTTCGAACGTAGTGCTTTCAACAATTACCGGATTTGGAGTGACACAGACGTTACACGACTTTGGTGCTGTTTATGATCATTTCAAGACCCATACGCTGGAAGGCAGTATTAGGAACATTGACCATAGTGCTTGGGTCTTCCAGAGATTCTGCTATAATGACTATGCCGTTGGCAACTCGAACGTGAGTGAGGTTGCCATCTATCTTGAGACCGGATTGGCTTGATACCTTGCCTACCTTGTCTTACATCTTTCTGCAGCTAGTTATTCTTTGTACTCTGGATCTGTACTCAAAAACGCTTCGTAGCCCTAATTTACAAACAATTCAGCACTTCTATATACGGTATATTGAAGTGCTGTACCGGACCGTCATTCTGGACCGTTGAAAGATCTGTAGCACCGTGCTAATGCCGCCATTTCGCCGAAATGTATGCATATAGTAGTAATCTTTAACGTAAGCTTAACTTGTATATTGTTGTATATGTAATATCTTATGTATATTGGTAAGTCAACAAAAAAAAGTGGTGAGTTACAATTAAATCTAACTAGGAAGGGAAATGCAACATTAAGTGAAAGTGGTTTTATGAAGGAAATAACACATAATTACTACAACATTTAGTAAATTATTAAATCAGATCCAAGGAGTTTATGAGTTTCATAATGTATACTCATCTTATATTAATGTTAGATATTTAGAGTAATTAACTTTTACGTCTAATAATACAATTACTTGTATATCAAATTATCTTTTTCACTTCATCAATTAAAAGCATTTTACTTAATTTTGTCGTTTTCGAAGATTGTTAAGAAAGATTAATAGCAAATAATAATGGTGTTCAGGACATTATTGTGCATGATATTGATAAAGTTTATTTTATGATAAACATAAGTTATGAAAAGATTTACGATTATGCTAATGTGAATTACAAGTTACAAGTTTCTACAATTAGATAACTTTCAATGCTGCACTTTTCTGGTTAAAGGCTTGTCAATTATTTACCTATATAGTGCTCGTTCACACACTTTAATTCTGTCATAAATCTTCAAAAATATCATATTTACTACTATATATACTATTTTTTATTATGATATCTATTCTTTAGTATATTATGTACATTATTTTTCTATATTGTAAGAATGTTATAGTTGTTTATATACAATTATTCAATTTTATTTTTAATTTTTCAAACAGATGCCAATGACCCACATCGAGCTCAAAACAACGAAAACAGAATTGACTTTAGAGAAAATAAGTCCAGAGTGCCATTGAAACTACAAAAACCTATGTTTATACAAACAGACGTCACGAAAACTATGCAATATTTGAAAAGATACGATCTTAACGTGTATCCAAACGAAACAGAAATGACTGTGTTGCCAAAGTTCAAACCGATTTCAGACGCTCAAATGATGAGAATTAGTGAAATTTTGAAAGAAATATCAGATAGTACAAATGTGCATAGTACAAATAGGTTAAGAAAAGGACGTCTATTAGACAGTACTGCGCAAGCGAGCGCTGCACAACCAGAAATTATAACAGAAAGGGTTCAAGAGACATTAGAAAGACAAGACGATAAAAAGTGCTTCCAAGGTGGAACATGTGAATTCTTTATGTACTGTTGGATGGTTGGCGGACTATTGGATGGCTCTTGCGGAGGCTTGCTTAAAGGATGCTGCCATAGAAATTCTAAAGCCGGGATACTTGGTGTTCAAGACTCAAATAGTATAGATTACGCGCCTAATGAAGGACTGAGCTATGGTCCTGTTATAAATGATGAAAGTAAGTGCACGCTTATGCGGGTTACGGTTTGAGGTCAATGCGGGCGTCGTTCTGACACACAATAAAACATTTTGTATCTAAATACGTATATTTAAATATAGACGTTTGATAGAGCGTTTTTTTAACTAATTTTATGGTATTTCTCGTATTATTGTTGCTTTTGTAATCATAAAATGATCACATGATAAAATTCATACGTTTAAAACATTTTAGTATTAATTTTATGTATATAATTCAAATAATCATTATTATATAAAAATAGTCTTGGATACAAATGAGATACGGTGTGACCGACGTCCTTTGAATGCATTGATTTTCAAATTTGATTCAGCAATAACAGAGCTCAGATGTGGTCATTCGGCAAGACATAGATAGAATGTTCGAAGATTTTGCCGCATTTTTTATACTTTAGCAACGAGTGGTGTAACCAGGTATTGTTTGGGCAACTTGTATATAAACTGTAATTATGTAACCTATTCAGAATATTTATTTTTTCGCTCTATTCTAACTATGTCTTGCTTTTCACATCTTTACATATAATATATGTATATACATTATTAACACACTAATATATACTTTATATGACTGTTACTTTATTTTCTTCTTTCTACAGGTTTAAAAGGTAAGTGAGGATTTAGAACCTTCTTTGATTTTTAACAAATAATAACTAATTATATATTAGCTGTAAAATTGCTTTATTTTACTATGTTATATGAAGACTATACAACTTTATTTATAAGTGTAATAACTTTCGTATGATAACTTATGTACATACCTAAAAAAGGTCAAAGATTTAATGAAGATTAACAGTAATACATACTTTATTTAAATTTCTTTTACTAAAGTTGGTCACAAAACGTTAAATACTGCTTAAAGACCTGCCGTGACACTTAAAATAATCTGTTGACATCTCACATATACGTGCGCATAAACCCGTACGTATATGCACAAAATAGCCGCGTGTACGGACGTTTGAGTGCTGCTAAATTGATCGTCATGCACCGGCGCTGGACGGTGAAAGTCAGATTGCGTAACTATCAGCTGAGAGGTACAGTTGTGATGTAAATGAGGTACAATCACCAGCAAATGACATCGCTCATTATAAGTCAAATTTTCTAACGAAATAAACGGCCATACATTATATTTTATTTCAGTTTAATTTTGCAACTAAACGACGTTTTAACCATCATAAATAGTTTCATCTTTCTTAAAAATCCTTGTATATCATTACCACCACTACACCTTGGAATCATCTCAACATTTACACTCTGTAAATAGGTTCCCTTTAACATTGAGGCATTTTCATAATCATTTCCTTTTTAGGTTATATTGTCCTTATATTATTATAGATACTTATCCTAGTCCTAAAAAATATGCAAGATCTATGCCAATTTTTTCTAAACAAAAGCTGCAAGCGGATTATTATAAAATTATAGAACAAAAGAGTGGTAACGATATCCCGGAAGGAGGTGATCCCTACCTTGCCGTTTCTAAATATTATTATATTATACTTAATTGTCTGTAAAAAATGTACCATTGCCTTTTCCTTGCTAGTTCTTCCTAGGACTTAGACTTTTCCTAATAATAAAAAGATAACGTTCCTTATAAGTATTACTTATCTATATTGAGATAAATTATTTTATTTTTTATTTAAAACAAACGCTACCCCCACACTAGAATTTTCTCCTGTATCGTGGAGGCAGTTTACAAACATAAATTGCACGAGAATAACCATCCAGACCCGGAACAATTATATGTAGACCATACAAATACTTGTACCGTGCGGGTTCGAATCCAAGTATTTGTATGGTCTATATATTTAAAACAGAAAGACATTACAATACCGGAAAAAAGGATATGACGAATTTGTTACGCTGCCACGAAGGCGTAGTACCAGCAGTGAAATTCAAATGCTGATGAAGATTATGTGGTTGTTAAAATGCTAAAGCCTTGGAAGTATTAGTAGCAAAAGTGATTCTATCACTCATTCAGTCACATGGTCATTAAATTGACTAAGAGCATACACACTGGTGATAGATAGTAAATATCGGTTATGCATAAGCTAACATGTCTGCCTACCGTTGTAATCTATCAAAAGTCCCTTGCCGAACATAGACTTCCCCCATAGATTGTCTGACCATAATTATTGAGATAATATTTGCCATAGTTGCCACGCTTGACAGTCAGGTTCGTAAAGCGAATATTAAGGTAAAATCCTTTAAATTATGCCGCGTAATTTCAAAAGACTTAACTCGGTAATAGGTAAGAGAAGGAAGAGGTATTTCGGTTTTCTTTTTCGGGATTGTGACCTTGGGAAACTATTAGGCGTATTTATTTTAATAATGAATATCTCCTGGTGACCATAAAATAGCTTTTAAAATAAAATACTTTTTTTTAATATTACAGTGAAACTTTTGCAGTTCGTTAAATTCCTGCAACCAACTTTATCCACAGTTGTCTACGGAGTTTTATTAACCGACAGTCTGTAATTAAACTGACTCTTTTACCCCCCTAACTCAAACATAGCAATGGGTGAATTGTTACTTGGGAGCAGAAATCATTAATATATTAAATTAACACTTCATTTTTCGCTGATTATGACGTAATAAATTTAAAAAAGAAATGTTAGATTTCAGCTACTTAGTAATTAATAATTATGTCCTTTAGACCGACGAAGACTAACCATCTGCGCAGGACAAGTTTATAGTACACGACTGTGATACACCACCAATTTCCTGACTCAGAATGACTAAGAATTTATCGGCAGAAAAACCGTATATCCAATTTTGGTCTGACCCGGAAATCATGATTGAGTTTACTACCATTAGAATAGCGAGGCAGTAGTTTTAATGGTACCGTTTCAAATTGAGAATCCTGCTCGGAGAAAAAACGGCTAAAGAAACTCCGCAGATGCTCTCTCTTATTAAAGGCCAAGGATACAAAATTCTTAGTCGAAAATGAAAAGCAAGCTACTACTAGCTGTTCCCCGCAACTTAGCCCGAGTGGAGTTTATTACGATTGGATTTCATGGGTTTTAATTTTTTGCGCGGAGCCTTAGTTCTTTTTCTAAAATAAAAGTAGCCTAAGTTACTACTTATAACATCAGCTATCTGCCAGCACAGTCCCGTCAAAATCGATCCGGCCGTTTCTAATATTAACCGGAACAAACAGACAGACAGACAAAAAATTAAAAGAGAGTTTTTGTTTTTTTTTTGTTATAAGTAGTAGTAGTAGTAGTACTAGTTTCTACTTTCAAATGCATTTAGTAAAAAGTTGTTATTTTGATATTACAAACAGATTCTTCAATTTTATTTATTTCTATAGATGTAGATAGTAAAATTACACAACGAAAAACGATGCCATTACTAACATGTTATAATAGCTAGTCAATTTTACGTTTTTTACGAAAGAATTCCGCGGGAATAAGCAAACTAAAAAGTAAAGTAAGAAATTTGTCACCGAATGTCAAAACGAAGACTGTGTTGCAGCGAATAAGGACTTTCTTTTGTTTTTTTATAGGATTAGGTTGACAAACGAGCACACAGTCCATCTGATAATAAGTGGATGCTGTGTCCCATAGACATCCACATTTGCCCTCCATTAAAAATGAAATGCAGATGCGTTGTCACCCCTGAGGATTGAGATGGAATACCTCGTTTTTAGTAAAAAGGGTCTCCGGTTCTCTACACTCACCATACGAAACAGTATCGTCAAGCTGCTATTTTACGCTGGTGTTCAGAGTATGTTCGTACCCCGGTCGAGCTGACCCATTTATGCTACAACCACCAAATAGATGCAGCGTGGCTCTACCACGTAAAAGTAAGAAGAATTCTTTTTAAACCTCAGTTTAAACCCATATTATCACTAAATTACGTTTTATAATAAAACGGTTTGTATTTTGAACAGTAGGTAATAAAATAAACTCATCCATTATACACATGTAATAGAGAATATACTTCAGGAAGCTGTAATCATTACTCAATTAAAATATAATAAATGAAGTAGAAAACCGTATTTCCGTATTTTGTGGAGCACCGCGAGTAACATAATACTGCCTTGCATAACATGAATATAACGAGAACAGGAGAAATACACCTAAAACTGTAGTTACTGTTTACTTTTAGATTCTAGAAAATGTGTTCCACCAAAAATACAATATCAAGATATATATTTATATAATTTTTATTTAAACATTACCTCCACACTAGGATTTTCTCCTGTATATCGGGGGATGTTTATATACATATATTTTAAAAGGACAAACATCCAGACCCAGAACAATTATTTGTAGACCATACAAATACGATGTAGGTTCGAAATCACTGCGCCACGGAGCCGTCAATTTATTATATATATACTAGAAGACTGCAGATTTGACACTGACTCATACCAAGTAACTCTAAACAACTATGTATTTTCAACGAGAGTAAATCTTGGTGTTTCATTATAAATTATAATTTAAAAATAATTAAATATTCAATGTTTGCATTCTATAATTGTACATGAGTTATATTCTAGTATTAGAAAAACCAATTTCTGCTATAAACCAGTAGTCCTCCCCAGCCTCTTCCTTTCAGATGTGAAGCAGAAAGATCTAGTGTAACAAATATAATTATAAATTTAAAATTAAAAAACAGCAGACATAGATAAAAGAATACATATATAATACAAATATCAATATTTCTGTTGTCTCTTAAATCACCGAAAATTTTAATAATTATATATGGAACTAATTACAGTTTATTCATTTGGGCCTCTTGTCTGATTGGACAATATTTTATTTAAATTATGACATCTACTTGTTAATTAGAAAGTAATGCATAATGGAAAACAATGCCATACATAAAAATCATTACAGTAATTTTGTAGCGTACGTTATATTGAAAAGCTTTCATAATATCTACTTGCCTTGCAATATTATTATGTTATTTCATTACACGGGTATCTGAATAAGGACTTTAATACAACATTTCTTAATCAAATGAGAAACCTGATCAATGATCATAGCCTTTCGAAACTTATCGAAAGCCTTTCCTAATAACCCACTCTACAAGGACTATACGGGTGTATGGAAAATAGTTTAAGAAATACTTCATGGACTGTTTGAAAATAAACTTTATCACGCGCAGATAAAGTTAAAAGTAGAATGAACAAAACAATATATGTTACAAGGTGGGTTTTCCAAAAAGGCTGCATCATTTAAACTTGGCAAATTGTGTAAGATAATAAGTAAACCATTCCTACCTTTAGTGAAGTAACTTTCGGCAAACCGGAGATTGCAGAATAATCTATGAATCAGTAATATTTAGTAGTATTTTTTATTATCAGTAGATTTTACATCGAGAAACTATCCGATGTCGATAAAACTATATATTTTCTATTACATAAACATTAATGTTTGATTGTTCGTATCTTATGCCTGTCGTTCATTAGACTGCGGTAAAACTTTGTCAGCTTATTGCTTACATAGGCATAGTACAATTAACTTACATTAGGTGTCGCGCGTATTGTATCGAAAAATTTATTTGAAAGTTTTACATAATTCGATTAAATATCATCATAATCCTTTTCTGGTAGAGGCGGATACGTACTCTCCAGAGAGGGTAGCTGCCCCTCCCCAGGAGACGCGTCCTAAAAACGTTCTTCTTGATTACGATGATGAGTTCACTTTTCACAATAGGTTCCCCCTCTCCTTTCTCTCTCCACAGAAGAGGGAATCTGATACAGGAACACTGATACACATACACACATTCAGACACGGTACTAGTACAGAACACTAGAGCACACCGCGTTCGCCGGCGAACACGAGCTCAGAGACACACTCCGTACTCGAGGTTCAATACTCGTGATACGGGTCGTTTTTAGTTTTTCGACCTGTTTCCCTCATTCCGATAATTGTTTAAGCCGAAATTCGTACCTCCTTTTGAGGGACCTTTGAATTATATCGAGGCCGGGGTGCCTCGGGACTGCAGTCGTCGTCGCGTCCCGCTTACGAGTCTATTTCGATGAAGCTGTAAAGGCCGCAGGGCCTACAGCATACTCTTTTCGAAAGTTCCAGATCCTGTGTTTGAAATTGTCTTTATTGAACCACTTAAAGTCCCGCTCAAAACCTCAGAATAACGTAACGAACACAGATAGACAAATCACTAGGTACATTTCAAGTAATGACAGATTAAGAACATATTAAAATTATTTGCAACCAACTACATCGTTTCCTTAAATCATCTTTTTATTCAATTGAAGAAATGTGAGATCCTAAAATTGTTATAAAAGGGACTGCTTTAAAGCTTGGCCAGGCTGGGCTTGTCCAGGCCTTAACTTTTTTATAGGCCAAACTGACAACCCTGCACGTCATTTATAGGTACAAATAACGTTCACTTACAACTTACAAGGCAACTATTAGGCACCCTATTCACATTTATGTTTTTGGTGGGATAGTACTTTCTTAGTACTACTAAAAATATATTATAAACAAATCTATATTTAAAATAATTTTTGGTTTTAGATTTGTTACATGAAACTAACATTTACGGATTTTATCGCGTTTAATTTAACTTTTTAATTCCCGACGTTTCGGGTGCTTTACAGCATCCATGGTCATGGGGGGGGGGGGGGGGCAACGTGATCGTGACCATGGGCGCTGTGAAGCATACGAAACGTCGGGAATTAAAAAGTTAAATTAAACGCGATAAAATCCATAAAAATTACTTTCATTTAATGTGTAGTCTTCGCGTAAATATAAGAAGAAATCATTTTAGATTTGTTTCTTTTTTTTGCTCATTTATCACAACCTACCAAAGTTTCTGCTCAAATTGGCCTCACCATAGATTTCTTTATATTTGCCATAGTTAGCACGCTTGGCAGTCGGGTCGGCAACCGGAATAAGCGATTATGTTTAAAAATAAAGTGTACGTAACAAGAGGCAAGAAATAATCCAAAATTACTCTACAGCAATACTCCAATATTTTTATAGAAAATTTTCAAAAATAGCTTAGTGTATATGATCATAAATTGCAATATAATTTTCAAGAGTAGTGATGCATTACGCTCATCCATCGTATAGAAAGCGAGCAAAACATGGCGCGTGTCAAATTATAACTGACACGGTGAACACAAGAAATGACTTTTACACTCAGGCCTAAGCAATTTGGTATAGGTACTAAACGAAACTTAATGTATTAGAAAACGACATGTTAACCACACGATTCTTTTTTTTTCGTTAAAGACCACTGCTGCACATGGACCTCTCACGTTGTAAGGAGAATGTGTCACGTTTGGCAGGCGTATTGACGATCGATGTCCAGAGTATTATTCGCCTGGCGTAAAGAGATGGTTATACCGCCATCTACCGGAATGAAATATCTTTTTAGCTTTACCTATAGTCGCCTTTTACTATACCCACGGAACGAAATAGGGTGATCGTTCTCTTAAGCCGCCATCACAGAGCCTTTTTGGGCTTATATACCAGTCGAAGCCAATTACATAAATAGCTAGTTTACATGTTAACAGTAATTGCTGCTTATTGTTTTGTTTCGCATCGATATATTTCCCTTTCCTTCTAACCCACTGCTGAATGTGGACCTCCCCCAGGGAATGCCACAAGGCACGATTCTGAGCCGCATGCATCCGTCGACTTTCTATATGTCTTACCAGGTTGTTACTCCATCTAGTAGGACTCCCTATACAAAAATAAATAAATAGTAACTTAGTACTTTATTTTATATGAAAATGAATTCATACTTTGCATCATTTAGTATAATCATTTCTTACTTGATTGTTTATCGTTTATGGCATTAGTAGTTTAAATTTGACATAAGTGTAACGGTATAGAAAAATAAATAAATAAACAGGTGTGATATTTCAAATTTCATTAAATTAAATTACATAAAAGAATGTTAATGTTTTTATTATTAGTTGAATGGTGGTATTAGTGGTTTGGCTGCATTTAAAAGTTTTGCAGAGAAATAAATAACCATAATATATTTTGTTTATATAACTGAGAAAACCTTTAATAGGCCTTACATTTAAGCTGTATACTTTAAGTTGTTGTTGCTGTTGGTTTTTTAAATAAATTAAAAAAAAACCCGTCGTTTGATGTCCCTAGGCTAAGCTCCTAGGGTTTCCGTGTGATTGTGTTTTTTATTTATGGTTGTAGTATATCTTTAACCCGACTCTCAACCCGACGAACACTGTAAATACCTCAAACAAAAATAATAATAATAATAAAGCATATTAATAAAAAAAATATTATACAACTACAACCTTAATTTTTTTTATTATAATATTTATTTATATATTACTTATTTTTATCTACAATATTAAAAACTATAATAATAATAAAAAAAAACTAAAACTAGAAACTTAAATATCATATAGTCCTACTCCCCGCGGTATCGTGCCAAGAACGCTGGCTGCGTTTCCCCGCTGAATGGCTATACTTAGCCTTTGAGCGAGGAAAGAACCAGCCCTCTTATCACCAGCAGCAACGACCAGCCGCGGATTGAGTTCCTTTAGGAACTTCACCGCACTTCACTTCACTTCATAAAATAAGTATCATATTAATTATAATTATTAAGTAGTATGCTGGAAAATATTACCGATAAAATGCGCAGTGGAATCCTAATTTATGGATCACGCACTTGACACAGTTTTAAGTTTTAAATATTATTTCTTGAAATTCGTTTACAATTTATGTAACATACAGTTTAATTAAAAAGTAAAAAAAAACTGAATGGAATGTTGTACTAAATGCATTAGCAATTAGTGAAAGGTGTTTATAGAAGTCAGGAAGTAGCGGAAAACACGCGCTAGCGAGTTCCACTAATACCGTCTATATTATGTGTGGCGTGTTTGATAAGCGACAGTGGGAAAAAAATTAAAAAAGCTATATATGTCCATATGTCTTTACCACAATTTACAATATGGCTTTTTTCACGCTATGAGTGAAAAGGCTTTTACATAATGAATTCTTACGTTTACGCGAACACTACACATTTAAAGAATCCAGCTTTTACGAATTTTGCCGCGTATATTATTCTGTGAACACGTATATGATCGCCCCGTCACTACATCAGATTTGATAGACCACAAATTCTCGCTAAAGAACACAAATTCCTTTCAAGGATGATTCGCGAAGCTATTGAAATCAAAAAAAAATCCTAATTTCAATAGAGAAGATGGCTGGGTGCTAAAATTGAATACCTACCCAAGCATACAAGTGCAAGACTTCAAGATACTTTAAGTTCATACTGCTTGGATCGGACCAAAAATTTATAATTTCCATCTGAAGGTATCCGTGGTTAACTGTGACATTGGGAAGATAACACCTCAGTCCCCCAGTGACCATGGGTGCTGTATAGTGCTCGAAACGTCGGGAATATAAAATAAATTAATATAATCGATGAAATCCTTAAAAACTTGTTTTATTTAAAAGAATTAGTTTTTAAGACTTATTAAAGTAGCACTAAGGCAGTGCGATTTACCATCTAGGGCATCATTACCACTTACCACCACGTGAAATTGTAATCAAGCACTGGCTTATAATAAAATTAAAAACTAAAAAATGTGCACGAAATTACTTTCAACAGATATTTTGCTCGTGTTAGTCACGTTTAACGTATTGAGTTTAAAATGTATATATTTTTTAATATAATTCATTATAAAAAATATATCCACTAACATATAAATATAAATAATATACTTAATAAATTCTAAGTATGATTATCTTGAGCAGCCGCGGTAGCTCAGATGGTTAGCGCTCGCTGTAAGGTTCACAGTACTCGAGCAACCCGGGTTCGATCTCCGCCGGCACCAATGAAATTGTTAATTGCAATTTTAAGTGCTGATTTACCACGTGCTCAGCGGTGAAGGAAAACATCGTGAGGAAACCTGCATGTCTGACGAATAAGAAAAAAATAAATTTCGAAAACATGTGAAGTTCGCCAACACGCATTGGGGTAGCGCGGCGTACATATCCTTGCCCTAAAACCCTCTCAGAAATGATAGGAGGCCTGAGCCCAGCGGTGGGACGAAAATAGGCTGCAACTTTACTAACTTTTATGATTATCTTATAACTATTGTTATCGTAATGACGAAGGACGTACGACAACGGACTATACTCGTTTAGGGTCCTTTGGTCTGGTGTAGCTGTAGAAGCAACCGGCTGACTGACTCAGGTATTGATAAAAAACTCAGGCATTGAAAAAATGGAAAAGCAGTATAACCTTGATGGCTCAGTACCACACAGGCAGAGCCCATTGCTCATTGCTGTGGCATTGCCATGGGTTCGATTCTCGAAACAACTGCAACCTCTCTGAAACTGAAGTGTTATTATTTCAGTTTTTCAATTTTGTTTAAACTTACATTATATTTCGGTAAATCATTAAAATTTACCGTTACCCGTAACTTTACCCGCAAAAAATCATAATAAAAAATAAATAACTGAACATCGGTTTTTTGTCATTAATTATTTTAGCTGCATTAATTTATATTTTAATTATTTAGTAATACAATATTAATAATAATAACAGTTAGTCTGAGATAATTTATTTTCATTTTTACTGTACAACACCTCAATAGTGCTATGGGGCTAGAAGAAATTGTTTCATTCATAAAAGCCGTACATATAAATTTAGAAATAATGGAATAATTAATTTCTGCCTTTTAATCTGTCGTCCAGTTCTGAGCTATATTTGAAGTGTCACATCTCTTCCTCATAAGGGAAGTTAGTTTAAAATTGTCTGGGAAATTATGCCGAGCAGACAAACAAACAAACAGACAGACAACGAAATGATTTAATATTGCATTGTTATTCAGCCAACACTAATATCAAATTATTAAATTAATAAAATATTTTTTTACAAATGTTGTAAAATAGAAAATACAAACACTTTTTACTTAATGATTTAAACGATTGAGTTACTATTTCGTAACGCAATCAGCCAGACAGAAAGCAACCAGATCGGCGATAGAAGAGCGTCAATGATAAACGAACGAAAATTAACGATAAAGGCAAATTCTCGATACAACGCGAGAGAACCCTTTAAGTGGAACTCTATTCTTCTTCATCATCATTTGTCGCTCTAGAGTTTTAATTTTACATCGGTTGTCGGTAGTTTGGAGCTACATGGCTGGTCCATTACTACTTCAGCTTACTAAGATGTTGAGTTTTGTTGATAATTGTTTATTTATTTATTTATTTTGCATAATGTGTGTGTTTTACAGTTGTTATAGAAAATATAGTACAACACATTAACCATTTCTGGTGTACAAAATTATTGAATTTTACAAACATTAAGTATGCCATTATGAATTAAAATTACAAAAAAAAATACATAAATTGCATAATAAACAGCATAAACAAAAAAAAATAAAAGTGACCTAATTAAAAAAAACATTTACTACTATTTGCATTGTCATATCATTAATATTTATAATTTCATATCACATTATAATATATTATTACCAAAATATTATTATTTAAAAAAAAAATAAAGTCAATTATTGTTTTTCCAACAACTCGCTAACCGAATAAAAAGATTTATTAACTAGCCACTTTTTCAACTCGTTCCCGAAACGCTTCCTTGGTAGTGATTTTATATTATTGGGTATTGCGTTGAACACTTTTATGCACATTGCATAGCAATTTCTCTGATAATTTACTGTTTTTGGTATTTTATCAATGACTAATTTATCTGGATTCCTTAAAGGTTTGGACTTGATAATATCTCCAGCAGTTGTAAACAGCTCAGAATTATTTTTCACAAATTTTGCTGTTTCAAGGATGTATATGCAAGGAAGTGTTAACACTTTTAAATTTATAAATATTGGTTTGCACGATTCATGGGGGGCCATATTACATATTGCACGTGTTTTGTAATTATTGATGAATGTCCGTTTCAGTTTTGATTTGAAATTAGGAGTGAAACTTAGTAGTGTTGGTACGATGGCCTAATATTCATTAACAATGTAATGATACACTTAATGAGCGTCTTTCCATAAATTACAAATTTTAACTTTCACATTTTCGCCTTCAATGTATCCTCCACCCACTTGCCATGTCTATAGATGTTCATAATGCTCTAAATTTTCGCTTTCGCCTCTTCCATTGTTCTATACATGGCTAAACTTGTTCTGCGGTAATGAGAAAATAGTGCTTTAGAATATTTTGTAAAGTTGTTTTCTATTTTACACTTCGTAAAGTTGGTATAAAGTGACTATTACGATTCTTTCAAATTTTTAATTTCTTATGGGCTTAGTCAGTTTTCTATTTTGTCATTAGGCTATGTTATGTAATGCTTGATATTTATATTTATACAAGGTAAGGCTTCGCAAACTGTTCCGTATTCACTCGTAATTTTATTTCTCAGACATGCAAGTTTTCTCGCGATGTTTTCCTGAAGTCAGCAATGTCAAAATGTCAAAATGCGGAACAGTCAATGGAGCAGCGCGATGCTCTAACTGTTCTATAACCCATTCATAAAGGGGAAGAGATCTTTTCCCGGCAGTGGGATGTTAAAGTAATTTAACTTAATTTAGAAGACGAGGTGATAATTTAGAAGATGAAGAGATGTGAGGTCGTGGTACCACCCCGGTTCGAGCCGGCCCATCCGTGCGACAGCAAAAGCTGCCGCGTGGCTCTACCACTGTTAATATTAAATAATATTAACAGTATAAAATAATATTATATAATATTAGTGGTAACCCTCTTTACAGTCTATATGTGTTAAATAAAAAGTATTTATTACACAATAAAAATACAGCCATTCGGCCTAAAAAGACTGTGTGTACATGTTGCAATTTTAATATTAAAATTTTGTTTTAAGGGTGGTGGCAAGTCATTTCCTATATTTGCGGCTGAATATTTAAAACAACCTTTGAAGTTTATTGTCTTATGGCATAGAATATTCAGCATGTTTAAAGCTTAACCTGAGGCTATTAATGATGATCATCGGAATACTGTTGAAAGCTAAACTACGCTGAAGATATTATAGTGCCAAATGTATACTCACATATAAAGACGTTAAAAATATACAAAATGATACGTTTAGTGTTGAGTTTGTGTTATTTAAAAAAGATAATAATTAAATTATCTTTTTTAAATTAAATATGTTTAACAGGTAGGTATGCACGCAAACGATAGCATCCGTTGTCAGAAAAAGTATGTGTAGTCACTACTCACTACGTTTTAGTTGTTTCTATCTGCTTTTTTTTGTATTAACGTATTTTATTTAGCGTGCAGTTTCTTCTCGGTCAGTATGTTTACACAGCGGTTCAAAAATGAATTTGCAATCATAAGCACCATCATCACGTCATCATTCATCCATCCATCACAACCTAAATAAGTCCTCTTCTGAACATAAACATGTCATCTATCACATAGATTTCTTCATGGGGGAATTTTGCCATAGTTGCCACGTTTGACAAGCGGGTTGCCACTTACAATTTTTTATTACTTTGACTTGTAATCACGAAGATGCTGCTCTTGTTTCAGTTTCCATTTGTCGCCTTTTACAACATCCACAGTAGGGTAGTGGATTCTTACACCGCCACTACATGGTAACTGTTATCATTCTCAGAAGTTAATTTATATGGTAAAGTCACGCTGCAGCTGTATTACGGTAGAAGCATGAATACATCGGCTCAACCACATCCTCTCAGAATTACTCACTCTCACTATCATCATCAACACAGCCTACCGAGTCCACTGCTAAACATAGGCCTATCCCATATTTGCCTCAAAGGGAGCATTATTTTTATAGTAGCAAAGCATGGCAGGCGGGTTCGCAACCGCAGTGTTTTTTTTCTAGTTCTTATTAGGGGGACGCGGCTGCCCATCCCCTAGCCATTTCCCTCTGTCGCTTCTTACGACACCGACTACTATGTGAGGGGTCTCACAGAATGCAATCATTTAACGCTTTTTACTCCAAATAAAAGATTTCGTCCTGGTTTTAATTAAGGATGGAGTTATGTATGGGTCACATCATGCACTTACTAGTAGGTTAACTGTGTGCTTATTTTCATACGTTGACTTGTCTAATAAAAAAGGAAAACCGTCTCTAGTACAATAAAAGTTTGTGTGTCAGCTCCGACTCACGACTGGAGTTTACTCCTTACGAACGGTTATATATGAAATTTAATATCAAAACTCCGCAAGTTGACAGTTGGGTGACAGTTGTTATTAATTTGTTTACATAAAGTAGTACAGCCGAGAGTACTCTGACTCTGTGCCGGGGGCTGCGCTAGATAAGTTGCGCACGACATTACGTAGTCATGGAAACATGAATACATAACGTAACGCATGACGTAACGTTTAATTTTACTCCCCATAAATTTTCATAACCCGGGCTTATATATGAAAATCGATTCTTAATGAGTAAACTCCAATAAACTCCAAAAAAGATAAGTAATTTCAATATACGAGTAACAGCTTCTAGATTCAGTGCAAAGACACTGTGCATCAAAGAATTACAGCTTTAGAACATTATGAAGCTTATGTGGAAATCATACGTTCCTCTTTTTAATTTTTGAAGTCCGTTATTACTTTTCTTTAGAGTTTATTTTTTTTACCCTTTTAAATATGAGCTATGGATTATCACAAGTTTAAGGTAACGCCTATACATATAATTGCCTCTCAATAGTTACATTAATATTTATATCCCTATTTTTCCACTCTTAGGGATGAAATTTTTTACTAAAATTTATATAGGTCTAACTATTTTAATAAACGACGAATCAATAAAATCGGTCAACAATTTCACAGAAATTGATGGTCATATATTTAAAAAAAAACACGCGGCGAAAGTAGAGTAGAACCTTTTTTGTTTTTTAAATTTGGTTACCAAAGATTGCATCTTCTGTTTCTTAATCGGGAAATGTCGTTGTTAAAGTCAGTGACGATGACATCATGCCATTATCACTCCGAAACAACTTTCTTTTAACAAAAACCGTACATTATATAATATAAGGCGCCAAGGATAACCCACTGATCTTATATTTGAGCAAATATTGACGATATGGGCCCAACCGGTATGTGCAGCAGATAACATTCAGTCAAAAGTTGGCCAAACAAAAGTAGTACTCAGTTAACCAACTTTCTCTCATAACATGACATAATACATTACCGCGGCGTTACTCAAGACTAGCCAAAGTCGAATCACGTACACAAACATAGCTCACTGTGTCGATCGGTTACTTTGCTGACTTTGAATGCGGACGTCCCAAATTAAGTGTTGTGTAAGATGGTTAATGTATCAAATTAATTGGTGGAAACTTAAGACATGGAGTCATTGTAAACTTTTACGCTTTCGTAACCGTTGTAATTCTTTTTTTATTTATATTTAAGTCTTTTGTTTCAGTGCATAATTAGCATATATTTAGCTTATTTTCTATTAATTTATAAACCAGAACAGATTCAGCATTTGCAGTAGTTGCTTGCGTTCTATCACTACTTTACTATCCTTTTTCTTTTTAACGTGTGTTATATAATACATTACATATTAATAAATTCGAAATGTCTGCCTCAAAATGAATAACCATTTTAAAAATGCTTGTCTGTATGTCTGACCGGTCTAATTTTCAAAATGGCCGAACATACTGCGATGAAACGTCAAGAACAAATAGAGAGTAATACTAGTAATCT
This sequence comes from Parnassius glacialis, assembly GCA_033319125.1. Taxonomy (NCBI): domain Eukaryota; kingdom Metazoa; phylum Arthropoda; class Insecta; order Lepidoptera; family Papilionidae; genus Parnassius; species Parnassius glacialis. The sequence goes on from JAVANC010000002.1 coordinate 22,455,162, forward strand.
AGACTATAGACTAGGTGTATATTTCCGAAAAAAAAAAACAGGATTTTTTTGGAAAACAAAAAAACTGATAAAATATATAGTCTAATCTAAATGACGCCCTATTAATATATTCCACCCAGGCAGTGCCGGGGCGAGTTTCTAGTTTAAAAGGGTTACGGAGCAATTAGTCCGCTGCACTGTATGTGTTGCCAGAATTCACCTGACTTCGAAATGAGTCGGACTGAATAAAATAAATAAGTGTATTTTTAGAATAAAACTAAAAAATAAACATTATTAGACAACATGACGATGAAAGTTTAGTAGTAAAATAATCCTTAGTCCCTCATAGACCTAGTAAAGTAGATGAACTTGGAATAGTAGAGTTGAAGTAGTTCTGATTCAAGTTTAATTACGAGTATTAACTATGGAGTTCCGTTAGGCGGTTAGCTGGTCAGGTTAGCTGTTAATTGTCAGGCAGACAAACAGCGGCATTGTTGACACAAGAGTATGTGTTGTAGGCACGGAGTTATGTTACTTTTTATTAAGGTTTATGGTTTCATGTTTACGGATGAAGTCCCACAGAAAATGTGGAAAAAATTCGTACAAAAATGCGAAGTATGGAATTAGATAGCAAATATCAAATTTAGAGAAGACTGTAGCGCCGCGTCGCAGCTTGCGAAGCTCTTTCGCGAAAAAACTGTAATATTTTTTTTTCAATACATGTATATTATTAGGTATTTGATGTCCATTGCTATTAATTTGGTCTGAAGGGTGTAAAGATTTAGTATGACTAAAAATTGTAAGGAATTTTATCTTCGTCCTCAGAGGTGATGACATTTGCTTGAAATAGGTTGCAAGTATCCATGGGCTGCAATAGCCAATCACCATCAGGTGCGTGAGGTAACGCAGGTTGTACTTTTCACTTTGATTTTATAAAAGTAGGAATGAAAGAAAAAAGGAAAATACCATAAGTAGTGTTGAAATGTTTTAAAATCCATCATCAGTCCTCTTCCATTACCATATATAAAATATTGATCCTCACGTATGTATCACTTTACTTGTCTGTAACTCTTGCATAACTCGATGTGACAGAATAGGAAGCTAGCTTCGCAGAATTTTAATGAAATTAATCGGGGTCGCACCAACATTCATTATTTATTTATTCCGAATGGATTTTTTATGTCCTTGAGAATAATTATTATATGACCTTGTATCTCGTTACATTTAATTAAACTTAGCGTGGTTTAAAACACAATTTTTATTTTAAACACGACAACCTTACAACACTCACCGTTTATTGGCGGTGTAGAATAAATATTCGTTAACCCATATAGTCCTATATATAATTAAATAAGAGGAGCAGAGGGAAATAAGCCAGGAGGTGGGCAACGGCGTCTTCTTAACAATTACTAAAAATAGTAATAATTATAAATTTTAACAAAAAGTAAAAATCGACTTCAAATTGCATAAAAAGAATTTTTTTATTTGCTACCCTTAGGGGTGAAATGTTTTCTCTAAATTTATATGGGACCACCTTTGAAGCATAACCTCTTTAGTTAAAAAAGAATCATCAAAATTGGTTCACAATCTGCGAAGATATCGCGTAACACACATACAAAAAAAGATAAATTCGAAATTAAGAACCTCCTCCTTTTTGAAGTTGGTTAAAAATAAACTGCAGTTGCCAATCCACCTGCCAAGAATGGTTTGAACGATGGTAGAGCCACGCGGCAGTTTTTGCTGTTGCACGTATGGGCCGGCTCAAGCCGGGTTGGTACCACTACCTCACAGAATGCCGGCGTGAAGTAGAAGCTCTGCTTCTGCATTTCGTCTGGTGAGTGCAGGTGGCCGGAAGTCCAATCCCCCCCCCCCATCAAAATGGTAACTGAATTACATCAAAGACTACCCCAGGGGGGGTACCAGCACCCCTGGAGAATCCCTCGCTAAGCATCCACGACCATGTTATTCCACTCCTGAGCGTGGGTGCTCAGGCTGCCCTGCGTATTCTGGGGGAGGAAGACAACATTCCGCTTAAAACGTAACTGCTCGGGGCAAACTGAGCAACAATACCAAGGCGACCCCCGCCACGCTATCCATGAATTTCTGAAACATCAGGGTACTTCACTCGAACCTAAACGCCGTCCACTACCATCTCGAAGCCGGCCTTGCTCTTTCTGACCAAGATGCAGGTGTCCTCTCCTGCTGGTACTTCGTATCTCTCCTACCCGGGGTACAAATTGGAGCACTCCTTTGTACCTCAAGGCTGGAGTTGGCCTATAAGTCAGAGAGGGCATCTGTTCTCCACGCCTCGGCAGTCTTGAAGGTTCGGACCTGTCCATACTTTGGCTACGCGTAGACAGAGACGACCATACGCGCGTCTACGGGTCCCTCTCTAGGTCCCATAGCGGTAATGCCGAAACCGACCCACTCATCGACCACGTGTAAATTACAATTATACAATTACGCTACAGATTCCTTTCTATAATAGGTCACATCCGCAGAGATCGTGATCCTTGGCGATTTTAACGCCCACCACGCTGAATGGCTCAGTTCACGTTTAACCGATCATACGGGGAGATTTGTTTATGACTTTGCCTTAGCATATGGTCTGACACAACTGGTTACTTAGCCTACGCGGATTCCAGATGTCGAGGATCATACACCTTCCTTGTTGGACCTTCTGCTGACTTCTCATCCAGACGGATATCAGGTTTCTTTCGATGGAGCCGGAGTGTGGTGCAACTCACGCTCCCCTCGCGGTTACGTTTTGCAGGTTGCCGCCGTGTTTGGCATTACAGGTCGGCGGATTGGGACGGAATGCGGTCTTTCTTTGCATCCTACCCATGGGGGCGGGTTTGCTTCTCGCCGGATGATCACAGCGCTGTTGCTGACTCTGTTACTGATGTGGTGCTACAGGGAATGGAACTATTCATTCCATCATGTGTGGTACCCATCGGAGGCAGATCTCAGCCCTAGTTTGGTCGCTCCTGTAAGACTGCATTACGCAGTATGCAGATTTGGGATGTAAACACCAGCATGCTTAAAAAGAAGTATAACTTCAGTTCCACTCAAAAGAGTTATTGCCAAGGCAAAGTCAGAGCACATATGCAGAATTGGCGAGAAACTAGTTCGCCTTCCTTCGGGAACACGTGCATTCTGGTCTCTCGCCAAGGCTGTCCAAGGGAATTTCTGCAAGCCATCACTACCATCTCTGCACAGGAAGGATGACTCACTGGCCCACGCCGCAAAAGAGAAAGCCGACCTTTTAGGCTCCCTTTTCGCGTCCAACTCGACTCTTTATGATGGGGAGCACACACCGCCGACCATCCCGCGGTATGAGTGCTTCATGCCGGATGTGTGGTTCTCACAGCGCTCGGTTCGCAAAGCACTCCTCTCCTTGCACATTCACAAGTCGAGTGGGCCTGACGGAATCACCCCAATTGTGACGTGTGCTACGGAGTTGGCACCGGTTCTAACGCGTCTTTTCTGGTACTCCTACTCCCTAGGCGTAGTCCCGAATTCATGAAAGACAGCTTTTGTCCACCCGATCCCTAAAAAAGGCGACCGCTCAGACCCGTGTAACTACAGGGCTATCGCCATAATCTCCTTATTCTCCAAATTAATGGAATCCATTATAAACTGCCAGCTCGTGCGGTACTTTGAGGATCACCAGCTGAATGGTTTTGTTTGGGGTCGATCAGCGGGTGATCTTCTGGTCTACCTGACCCTTAGATAGGCAGAAGCAGTAGAGTCCAAGGGGGAGGCGTTGGTCGTTAGTTTGGACATGGCGAAGGTCTTCGATCGGGTTTGGCACAAAGCGGTTCTTTCGATGCTCCATTCCTATGGGCTTCCCGAGAAATCGTGCAATTGGATCACCAGCTTCCTTGCAGATCGGAGCATCAAGGTCGTTTTAGACGGTGCATGCTCCGACTACAAGCCTATTAACGCTGGTGGGTGTTCTACAAGGCTGTATGCTATCACCAACGCTGTTTCTTCTGCATATCAATGATATGTTGCTAACAGAGGTAGAGATATGCGGCAGCTTTTGCTGACGCACGGATGGGCCGGCTCGAACCCGGGTGGTGCCAAGACCTTACAGAATACCAGCGTGAAGAAGAAGTTTATCTCTGCGTTTCGCTTGGTGAGTGCAGGTGGCCGGAGGCTCTTTTTACTGGAAATGAGGCATTCCATCTTAGTCCTCACGGGTGACGACGTATCTGCATTTTGATTTGCAAACGAGGATAGATGTAGATGTCTATGGGCCGCATCAACCACTTACCATCAGGTGAAGTGTGTGCTCGTTTGTCACCCTTATCCTATAAAAAAAAATTGGTAACATTTATTGCTATGCAGATGACAGCACTGGTGATGCTCTATACACCGGCCGTGCCAATATTTCTCGGGAAAACGTTGCCGAGTACCGGATCAAACTTCTGTCTGAAGTCGAGTCTTTGCTGAATAAAGTCTCGAATTGGGGGCGACTAAATCTAGTCCAGTTTAATCCTCAAAAGACACAAGTTTGCGAGTTTACCGCTAAAAAGAACCCCTTTGTCGTATCTCCTCAGTTTCTAGGCACTCCCCTTCTTGCCTCAGCCAGTATCGGAATCCTCGGAGTCTACATATCGAGTGACGTGCAGTTTCGTGGTCACTAGGAAGGGAAGGCCAAATTGACCTCTAAAAAGCTTGGCGTGCTCAGCAGAGCGGGACAGTGTTTCACGCCAGCACACCGCTTGCAACTTTACAAGGCGCAGGTTCGGCCTCACATGGAATACTGTTCCCATCTCTGGGCAGGAGCTCCCCAGTGCCTCTCCAGCGCAGAGCGGCTCAAATCGTCGACGAACGAGTCCTTTCCGATCGGCTCGATTCATTGGCACTGAGATGTTGCATGACTTTGCATTTTCTTTCGCATTTACTACGGGGAGTGCTCTGAGGAATTGTTCGGATTAATCCCAGCCGGCAAATTTCACGAACGAACATCGCGGCAGAACTCCCAATACCATCAACACCATCTGGATGATTGGCGGTCCACCACTGTGCGATTTAGAAGATGTTTTCTTCCTCGCACCTTGTGGTGGCTTCCTTGTGGAATCGATTACCATCAGCGATTTTTCCGGACCGATACGACTTAGGGACCTTCAAGAAAAGAGCCTACTCCTTTTTAAAAGGCCGGTAACGCATCTGCAATTCCCCTGGTTCCCCTGGTGCTGCAGTTGTTCATGGGCGGCGGTAGTCACTTACCATCAGGTGAGCCGCACGCTCGTTTGCCCTTCTCCTATGAAAAAAAAGCGTGGCAACTATAACAAGTATTCTCCTTATGAGGAGGTCCTATGATATCTATCGAGGAGGCCTGCAATGAACTTTGAGACTTTGTTAAGCTGTGACGGTAACAACATGATTTAACACAATTTCGTTTAGGAACAGTGTAACAAATTTTGAATGTTTGTTAGGACCTCATATAACTTAAGCTTCAAGATACCTTTTAACCATCGTCGCCTAGATTGCTAGGTGGTTTTCTAAATGGCAAAGTCTTACTATAGACGTAATCAAAAGCGACTATCTAATCCAGTGATAAGGGAATTAGGGAGCCTTAAGATAAATGACACTAGATTTTATTAAGAGAAATACGGGTGCTAATATTAATCTACATTTATTTTTGACCATGAATCAAAATATGGATAACACTTACATCCCTTAGGACTAAAATGAAACGCGTCGTTACGAGCCTGCTCTGTACACGTTTTTTTTCGATGCCATTCGGTAATAATACTGTTAGAAATTTTGTTGCCTGTATGTTGTTATACAGGCATAAGTTCTGATACAGTCCAATAATAATATAATTTACGTGCGCAACATCTTAGCGGGAATTTTCGTTTCACGCGATAAGTTCTTTGTTTCCTTACAGGGTTTTATTGAATTTTGGCTTTGACAGAATTCACAACGCGTCTATGAGTATGTAGTTCTAAACGCAACCGGTCACTCCGTTCTTCTAGGGTTTCCTACAGAGCTCTGGAGGGTGTACACGTCGATAGTTCAATACACAAATATACGGCTCTATATCCACTTTGTGTGATATATAATAATTTAAATGGAGGCAAATCTATCAAAGTGTCATACACACCTTCCAAATATGATTTCAAAGAAAAAGAAAATTACATTTTGAATTATAACATTATTTATAGCTAGACTTAGCCTATAGCATTAGCTATACCTTAAATACAGATATTTTTTTAAATTCTTATATTTTTCTTTCTTTTTTTAAAAACGTTACCTCCTCACTTGGATTTTCTCCTGTACGGTGGGGGCAGTTGATATACATAAATTTCACGAGGACAAACATCGACACCTGGAACAATTATTTGTAGGCCATACAAATACTTGTTCTGTGCGGGATTCGAACCCGCCGCCCTTGGTGCTGCAACTTATTGCTAAGCCATTGCGCCACGGAGCCGTCGTACGTATATTTAGTATTTACGTATATTATTCGCTATATAGCGGCGGCGCGGCGTAAGAAAATCTACTTACCCATAATATCATACCGTAGGCGTCGTAAGATTCGACTGGAATGAAACAAGTGGATAGTAGCATATTTCTGATAACTCCTCCAAATATTAAAAACTCCGGCTAACAAGCCTTCCAAACGTAGCGACTATGACAAATATCACCTCTATAAAACAATCTACGGGAGAGACCTATATTCAGCAGTGGACTTTCTATCAACTGTAATGTACAATAAATAAAGAATGTCTATATGATTTTACTGCTATAGAAGAACATAGTCATCATAACTAAATTATATTCTCAAGAACATGGTAATATTGGCAGCATTGACTTTTGCATATTTTTTTATTTTGCAAGGCTGCCGTATTTTGTTTCAATAACGTACAAAACGTTCCTTTCGCCCTCCTGTGATCCTCGTGTCGCCACAGTGAAAGTTCAACACGGATATGTGTTTGCGCAAACCTCGTTCCAAGCGACATCGCAGTACAAATTATTGGATTTTTATTGTCTTCGTATCTAAGTAGTTTATGTTATTATTTAATTGACTTTTGTAAGGCCTAAAAACTTTTTAAATATATGTCTGAAAGTTTTAAATATATGTCTGAAAGTTTTTTAAATATATGTCTAGGATAATCAATCTATCTATTTCAATAAATTGATGATGCAAAAGTTGGTTAGGTAAAAATCTAATAAACATGAAAAGTTAACCTAAAATACCAAAACTGAATCGGGAGGGTAGCATTTTTTTATTTCTAGTCCCTACCGCGATCATCTATTAAGCGTAGTGATTACGGCATATCAAAATACTTCATCTTAACTGGAATAGGAAAGATTTTGTTACGTGGTTGAGCCTCGCCGGTCCATACCGTCCGATATGGAACTTCGTTCCTTACGGTACGGGTTTGGCGGATGGGAGCTAAGCGACTAAAAGTGTAAGATTCTTTCGTCACTACCCCTTGTGTCATAGTTTATTTTATTTTAAATGACGCTTCATTTTAATAGACGCTAGTAATAAATTTATTTGTATTTGTTAATCAATAATATAATACATTTATCAATAATAAGGAACTTCGTTCCAACCGAGTGTTCTACGACACTCACGCATGTTTTTATAGTTAAAACACGAATAGGTCGGCTCGGCTGGGAAAAGACTACGAAAGATATTGTCTACTACTAAAGGTCTCAAAGGGCATTGGCGCAAAATCACAGAACATAGAAAAAAGTGGTGGTTTCTGTTGTTTCTTGTTGGACGAGAACCGAATACCCTTTCTACTCGTACTTGTAACGAGGCATTCCATGCTAAGGCATTTTCACTCATAATCGGGGTTATCTGTTACGCTTCTACTCGATAAAAAAAACAAAATCAATCTTTGTATAGGCCACAACATCCACTTATCATTACGTGAACACCTCGTCCTCATTCGTCACCTCATCTTGTCTAAGAGAAATGGAGAATGATACTTTTAATTTGTTTATAATATTGATATAAAAATATTCCATCCTTCCATATCGTCTTAAAGTTATGAAAATACTTGCTGTATTATCTCAATTAATAATCCATCATTCAATGTTTAATTTTATTATATCTAATGGCAATGTGCAAACGGATACCAAAACAAATACAGACATTTTCTTTTTCCATTTTTATGACCATTACTGACATTATGTCTCGACAAATATTATAACTAAAGAACGATTTGACGGCCCTTTCGTTCACGCATATCTCCCGGAGACAATCCGCGAAGACATAACGACAACGTTAGCGTCGACGCAAGTGATGATAGCATTGTAACCAATGTTAAGCTAGCATGAAATTGTTGTTGACGGGCACACGTTTGCGCAATATCCTACCAGATTACACGTTGCAAGAACGTTAGGCGTTACGATATGAATTACAGTCATTCAAACTGGCAATGAAACTTTGAAAAAAAAACATTATATTTTAATAATTCCATTTTGTATTATTCAAAGGACAATTTTAATAATTCCAAATTTTTCTTATTTAAAAGAAAAGAGTGACGAGCTTCCAGATCAATTAATGCTTAATGATAAACGACACATAGTACTTTTTCTGTATAGACCTTGCTTTTCGAACCAGTTGTTCAAGTAGATTTTGACGTTTATAAGAGAGAGAGAGTCAAAGCCGAACAAAATATTTTTGACTTGGATACTGAGATTGAATTTGATGTTCATTCCTGAGAATTAAAATATCAAACTCCATTGCTATAGACTGGTGAATGAGGATAGGAATCTATATTTTTATATATTCATAACAGAATGGACAACGGACTCGGTCTCTGTATAAATAAGTAAGTAGTCATAAGCTAATGCCAAATAAAAGACAGAAAAAGAGAGACACATTTTAAAACTAAAACGATGAACCCTACAGATTGGAGGCGCGGTGGGGCGTTGTTACTAGACATAGAGGAGATGCGTTCTCTGTACTCATTAATTCCATTGGTCAGTGCTGTAAAAATGAGAAAATCTTTCGATAAATGCTCAAATTGGCGTATTAGCAAAGCTTTAATCTGATACAGTATAAAATAAGAACATATTTACCAAGGTAGTAGCGGTGTAAGAATAGCCACTACCCCAAATCGTCCCGTAGGTAAGAGGTGACAAACGCAAACAAACAAGGTGATGGGCAGCAGCGTCTTCCTCATAACAACTCAAAATTATAAAAAACTGCGGTTGCCAACCTGCCTGCCAGGTGTGGCAACTATAGCAGAATCCCCCCTATGAGACAATCTATGGGGGAGGACTGTGTTCAATAGTGGACTTTTATAAGTTGAAAGGGATGGAAGAATATAATTCGCCATTACTCACAAGGAGATCTCGGACATTATTCCCATTTTCCGGAAAGGAGTACTACGTTATGATCGTATGATGTACAAGGATATGTTTATGATGATATAGTTATGATCTTACAGTTGTAACAATGTATATACTTTAAAAAATAACTATTGTGAATTTAAGTAAAAAAATTAAATAAAAATCATTTCACACAGTATGGTTCAACTTATTATAATCAGCGCTGCTATGTAGTACGTGCTGAATGGTGTCGTTTTTGACTCAATCTTATTCGTACTAATTTTAGCATAGTAGTATTTTTATTTTTCTTCTATTTTAAAAACGAATTATATTTTTTTATGAAAATAATTGTTATTATTCTTTACCCAACGCATCATCCTCTTCATAATATGTTTATACGTAGGTCACTCAATAAGTTTTGAGATGCTCGAAATTTAAAAATGGTACGCACCCGTGTTATATGTTTCTAAAAAGCAAATTTATTTAAAAATAGAACTCCATAAGCCAATTGCTCAATATTTAAAAAAAACAAAGTTCTATTAATTTTCCTGTAACGCTTCCCGCGCTTTTCATTTAAAACGATGGATCTTAACCGTGAACATTTGTGCACTATGATATTTTATGATTTTAAATTTGGTTTAACCGAACAATTAAGTTTATAACGGTTACAATCAGCATTACTCAGCTCCATCACGCGCAACAATTTTTAGGTGGTTTGCTGAATTCAAAAGGGGTAAAATTAATCTTAAAGATGGCCAAAGAACTGGGGCCCCGCAAACAGCAGTAACGCCAGAAAATGTATAGACTACTGAAATGTTGGTGCGAGAAGACCCACGAATCACAAAAAGCAATTATTGAGGAATCTGGAGTTGAAACTCCGAGTCACGCACCCTACAGCCCTGACTTAGCTCCTTGTGATTTCTTTTTGTTCCCAAGAGTGAAAGAAAAAATAAAAGGCAAGTTTTTTTTCAAGCGCCGAAGAAGCCGTAGCTGCCTACGAAGAAGCGATTTCCGACATCTCAGATAAAGACTGGCAAAAGTATTTTCAGAGTTGGTTTAGGCGAATGGAACTTCGTATAGAGCATGATGGAGAATATTTTGAAAAGATGTAAAATAAATATTAATAATATATACTTTTTGTATATGTCAAAACTTATTGAGTGACCTACGTAATAAAGATAGTTCTCGCAAGGATCGATATATATATATATAGACTATACCCTAATTACAGGATCGATTTTATTAAGATAATCTAATTATCCTTATTAAAATGCTAATTTAGGTTGATTGTAGCTTCTTTATTTTTTTTTTTGCATAATTAAAGGTGGTAAGAACCCTTTTAGCTTGTTTTCACATTAAATATTTGTTTCAATAAGAAGTAAAATGTTTTCCACGCTCGATTTGCCAATCTCTATTTAATCCAATTTTCTTGGGTTCACGTCATAAGCTGATAATTAAGCGTGTCGTTGGAAACTTTAATCCATTTCCATGTACAGAAAAAAAAATATCTACCTCTACAACTTGGTCGCACTCGGTTATCAAATAAAATAAGTAATAAATAATAAGATTTAGTCTTTCTTTAAATCTCTCGTACTGTCCGAAATTTCTTAAATTGCTCTCTTGTGCAGTTATTCTTATGACGAGGACCGGAGCATAGATAAATATCGCTAACAAAAAGTTTACGACATACTCATGTACTCATTTCCTTAAGCAATCATCATTAGAAAATACATTTCAACATTAAACCATAAACGTATGCCAGTTTTAACACATAATAGTAATATTGTTGAAAATGCTTCTAAGCGATAAGGCCGCAAATTGTACCTTTAAATTATTAGCTGTTATTCTTTCTCTTATGTTTTTCTGGTGTACCATAAAGTATATTTCATTCATTCATTCATTGTGCAATTTTATGGATTGTTAGCAAAATAATTAATTATTAAATATGAATATTTTTTGCACTTTTTGGTAATCTAAATTTTTAATGATTGCTTATAATATTATAGTAAAAAAGAAGCTCACAGACTACCTGATGGTGAGCCCTGCAAATAATTACATAGAAAGAAGGTTAATAATGCTTTGTCGCCCCATAAGGACCACTATACCTCTGTAATTCGATCCAGAATATAACAGTGCTTGCATCGCTGTTTGGCGGCAGATTAGTTAAGAGGATGACACCAACCTAGCAATACTACTAAACAGAAAAGGAACCCTTGCAGCCATAATTTTCATTTATGACGGCTCCGTGGCGCAGTGGCTTAGCAATGGGTTGCAGCGCTAAGGGCCGCGGGTTCGAATCCCGCACGGCACAAGTATTTGTATGGCCTACAAATAATTGTTCCGGGTCTAGATGTTTGTCCTTGTGAAATTTATGTATATAAACTGCCCCCAGGATACCGGAGAAAATTCTACTGTGGGGGTAATGTTTATTTTTTAAATAAAAATTCCGTTATTTTCCCATAATGTTTTCTGGTACTTTTTTATTAACTATTTTATCGACGCTCAGTGAACAGTTTTTTTAACCACATTTGACTCATTTGTTACTGCAACCGCATGCCACATGTCGTGAAAGTTCAAGTTAACACACGCGCAATTCGATCGTCTTTCGCTTACTCTTCTCTTCATATAATATAAAGTAAGTAAATAACATCTTTGTATAAGCTGTTCCTGACCTGAGAGTTTTAAGGACGAATACGGCGCGCTGTTACATATCATCGATATTTTTCTTTTTAATTTTTCAGACATGTAGGTTACCTTGCGATTTTTTAAATCATTAAATCAGCCCTTAGAATTTTAGACTATAGTCATACGAAGTCAATAAAAGAGAAGTAATTTTACATTACATATCTTTTCTTTTTTTTATAATAGGGTAAGGGTAACAAACGAGCACACAGTGGTTGCTGTGGCCCATAGACATTTACATCTATTCCTCGATTACGAATCCAAATGCAGATGTGTTAGCACCCGTAAGGACTAAGATTGAAAGCCTCGTTTCCAGTAAAAAGGGTCTCCGGTTCTCTACACTCACCATACGCAATACAGCAGCGTTAAGCTGCTATTTTAAGCTGGTATTCTGTGGGAGCGTGGTCCTTCCCCGGTCGAGTCAACCCATTCGTTCTACAACTATACCTGTAATATAGCTGCAGCATGACTCTACCACGTAAGATACAAGACTTAGACTTAGACAAGAAAAATATTAATTGTAATTGTTGTTTCGGTAAAAATAGTAATATTGTAGTTTTGTCAAGTATTCCAGCGAACTTGTGAGATTTAGCTAAAATACAGGTACTATTATTAAAACACAATAATATAATTTTATAACATAATATGCTACAATCACGACATAATATATCCAATGATACATAAAAAACATGCGTGAGTGTTGTGGAACACTCGATTGGAACGAAGTTCCTTTCGTAGCATATTATTATTGATAAACGTATTATATTATTGATTAACAAATACAAATAAATCAATTACTAGCGTCTATTAAAATGAAGCGTCATTTAAAATAAAATAATATTTCTTTCATGGCAAGATAAGAAAAGTACGAGGGAGATGGATATTATTCCATCTCGCTTCCTTATAGCCGCCAAGGCCGTCTACACTACGTCAGAAGGAGTTGTGGCGAAAAAATCATCTTACACATTTTGTCGCCTAGCCCCCATCCGCCAAATCCGTACAGTCCGATAAAGAACTTCGTTCCAATTAACTTAGCATGTCAGCGTTCAGATATTTTACATGGACGGATGGTACGTTGATGGTGAAAGCGTAACGGTCACCCGCTATTATCTACGTTTGTCCTCAGCAAAATGTTTTTTTTTTTATAGGATAAGGGTGACAAACGTGCACACAGTCCACCTGATGGTAAGTGGCTGCTGCGGCCCATAGACATCTACATCTATCCTCGTTTGCGAATCAAAATGCAGATGCGTTGCCACCCGTGAGGACTAAGATGGAATGCCTCATTTCCAGTAAAAAGGGCCTCCGGCCACCTGCACTCTCCAAGCGAAACGCAGAGGTAAACCTCTACTTCACGCAGGTTTTCTGTGAGGTCGTGGTACCACCCCGGTTCGAGCCGGCCCTTCCGTGCGTCAGCAAAAGCTGCCGCGTGGCTCTACCACTGTTGTCTCTTTGAGATTAAATTAAGCAAGAAAAAGCACTCGATGTTACGTCTCTAAATATAGCAAGCAGATAACTCTTGTTTAAAAATGAAATAAGGCATAGGGAAATTATTTACGCTTCACTCCATTTAGTCCCGTAGGTGTCATAAGAATATGGGAAATGATCGTGGCATAACTATTTCGGTAGCCAGATGTAAAATATCCAGACCGGTGAAGGGGAGCAACAAAGGTGCAAAACGTCTGGTACTACTATGACAAATATCCTACCATTAGGAAATTTAACGAGAGCCCTATATTCAACATTGTGTTCACGGCAGTCTTACCATATTAAAAAAGTATTTAATCAAAAGTATATAAATCTCTCTTAGATCAAAATAGGGTTGACATGTTGATATCATATTTGAATTTTAGCATATGAGGTAAATCGATATACGTAAAAATGTATAATGTTAAACTGAGGAGTGTTCTTTATTTCACACACCTGGCGCGTTGCTGCCGGAGAAGAAATAATTGTGAAAATGTCGTTTTAAATTTGGAAGGGTTATATTTTTTATAATAAGAATTATCAAGATTCATTGAAATTGTATATTATATAAATTTCAAATAAATCTGTCGGTACGATACGCGCACCGCCTAAGCAAGTTAATTGTACTATGCCTATAACCTTCACGCAAGTGCTTCACTTACGTGCAGCTATATTAGTAGTATAGTTGTAGCACGAATGCGTCGGCTCGACCAGGGAAGGACCACGCTCTCACAGAATACCAGCGGCAAATAGCAGCTTCATGCTGCTGTGTTTTGTATGGTGAGTGTAGAGAACCGGAGACCCTTTTTACTGAAAAAGAGGCATTCTATCTTAGTCCTCACGGCTGACAACGCATCTGCATTTTAACCCTTTCATTGTCCCGTGCACTACATATAGGTCATTGCTATTGTCTTACTATTGTGTTTGAAAACCGGACAGTGAACTTGTTAATTCGCAAACGAAGATAGATGTAGATGTCTATGGGCCACAGCAACCACTTACCATCAGGTGGACTGTGTGCTCGTTTGTTACCCTATCCTATAAAAAAAAGTGCAAGCAATTAGTTAACAAAGTTTTACCGTAAATTGATGAAGGATATGGCAGCGCATAAAATACGAAAAAACAAACAAAAATAATTTTTTATATTTAAGAAGACAATGATTAAATAAAGTATCAGTACAATAGATTTTAATTCAATGATTTTGTGACATTCAATTCGTTTTATCAATCTTTATTCACAAGAACTCATTTCATGCAAGTCACCACCTAACAATACATTACGGTCTGACATTTAACAAATCATATTATTTGCAATAGCAACATTCAAACTTTCGCCGTATGTGATTTCTTATCCGTAACACATCAACATTTGTTATTGTTACATTTGAATGCAATAATTTGTTTATAGAAAAGTACAGAGGTCAACAACCATGGGTCATAAAAATATTTTCTTACAATAGTAACAATAACCGTCATCATTGTTACAGCTTATTAAAAGAGCTTTGATAAAAGGCCTCTCACATTGATATAACTAAAATGACTATAGCGACTAAAAGTAACAAATAATTTGTCATGTATTGGTAAGAAATACACTATCCAATAGAGTATATAGTCCCGTGGCGTGGGTGTCGTAAGAGATGACAGAGGAAAACTAATACAGACGATGCTGAGCTGATTCTTCCATATAACAAATTAATAACAATAATAAACTGCAGTGGCCAAACCGCCTGTGCGTGGCAACTATTTAAAAAAATGACGTATTGCTTAATGGTTATAGCATCACCTAATCGTTTTTTTATTCATTCATTCATAAAAACATATAAAAGTCCACTGCTGAACTTAGGCCTCCCCCATAGATTGTCTCATTGGCAGGAATGGGGGCATCCACGACTTTTTCTGCCACTAGGGCGGCGCCACTAGAACGTGAGGTATAATATTTGACAGATTTCATAGCGGGGAAGTGAATTTGCTCGGAAAATTTAAAGGTTATTGTTTCTTTCTATACTATTGGCTATATTTTATATTCATCATTATCATTACAGCCCTTCACAAGTCCACTGCTGAACATAGGCCTCCCCCAAAGAATGCCACAAAGCACGGTCCTGAGCCACCTGCATCCATCAACTTCTTGCATATCTTATCAGGTCGTCACTCCATCTAGTGGAGGGACGCCCTACACTTCGCCTGCTGGTACGAGGCTGCCACTCGAGAACCTTTCTTCCCCATCGGTTGTCGGTTCTTCGAGCTATATGGCCGCTCCATTGCCACTTCAGCTTACTAATCCGTTGGGCTATGTCGGTCACTCTGGTTATTTTTCATTTCTGAGTTTATCACGCAGAGAAACTTCGAGCATAGCCCTCTCCATAGCTCGCTGAGCGACCTTGAGCTTCCTCATCCGGACAGCAGTGAAGGACCACGTCTCAGTTAACTATGTCATCACTGGCAACATGCACTGGGTGTACAGTCTCGTTTTCAAGTTTTGAGGTATACCTGACGAGAACTGACTGCACTGACTGACTGCAGCACCGCCCAAATTTCGACGGAATCAAAGGCTTTCTCATAGTCCACATACGCCAGACATAGTGGCAAATTGTACTCCTCGGACTTCTGTACAATTTGCCGAAGGGTATGTATGTGGTCTATGGTGCTAAAGCCTTTTCGGACACCGGCTTGTTCGGGAGGCTGGATGTCGTCAAGTCTGCGCGCGAGACGATTCGTATTTTATATTAATAAGATTAAAAAGAAATAAACCAAAGCACAGATATTCATAAAAGAAGAAAAATTAAAAAAATGTTACATGTTACATACATTGTTTTGTGTATTAATATAATACTCTAGAAACTGATTAACTTTTATTAAAAACCAACTTCTCAATTAAATTACAACATAGCGACATCTGGTGAGCAGAAAATTATTAGCCCTCATTTGCCATAGTTGCTACGCTTGGCAACCGCAGCTTTTATTATTTTGAGGTATCGTAAGCCATTGGATATAATAATAATATATAGTTACTACCTCTTTATTTCTCACCACAAACGGCATGAAAGGCACACTAGTGTTCATCACCATATCAATAATCATCCATCCACTAAGATTTCTGTCGCTTTGTAATTCTGTCCATCCAAAAGTTTCCTGGAAGAAATGGGCGATCTTATCGCTAAAAGCGATAAGGCCGCCCATTGTAATGCCTTTTAACATTTTATATTGTTTTCTATTGTCTCTCTTGTTTGTATTTTGGTGTGTGCAATAATGAATTATCTAACTATTTATCTATCTATTCACATTTGTATTTTAATAATAACATTCTGGAAAACTGGTGCAGATGCAATGACCCGTATCACACGTAGGCCTGGCAGCAGACTTTAAGCTTTTTTTTTTGAAGTGAAGTGTATTGAAGTGTATTCACCCACCCCGCCACTGCACTTCAGACTAATTGGTATTATAATATTAAAAAACGAATAATATATATATATATATATATATATATATATATAATATATATAAAGCATAATTATAATTAACGTTACTTTCATTATCAACTTTAAATATGTTGAAAGTTCTTATGCAGCTTATGGGTTATGAGCTTAATATGACAGTAGTTAAAATGCGATTGAATCCACGACTTTTTAGTTTCGCTTGCTATTCCGTGGATCATTAGGCTACTATCTTATAAACGACAATATTTTGTCAGTCTTAAGGCGTGTTCTCATAAGATTATTTCCGCTTTTTGTTAACAATTATACTGGTATTAGGTATAACCGGGGAGATATACCTGGGAGGGGTTCCATGCAAAACAATATACCGTTACATTTGAAATGTTTTAAAAAGTTAAAAAAAAATATGAAAATTGATATTGATTACATTATATATAAAGGTCACACAATCTCTTTTATTTTTAATTAAGTTTCATAAAAAATAAACCGAGCTTGGTCCTGACCTGTAAAAAAGCGTTGGTATTCAGTGAAAGTATCATCGAATAATTTCGTGAAATCGCGCCTAAACATTTAAAAACCCAAGGTACAAATAATAGATGTAA
The DNA here is from genome assembly GCA_033319125.1 of Parnassius glacialis. Lineage (NCBI taxonomy): Eukaryota > Metazoa > Arthropoda > Insecta > Lepidoptera > Papilionidae > Parnassius > Parnassius glacialis. Next base: position 22,472,635 of record JAVANC010000002.1, read on the forward strand.
CGGGCATTAAGCGATTAAATCATAATTAATAACCTCTTATACTTTAAAATATTGTCTTAACTCTTTCAGGAAATTATCGAAATAGTGTTATGGGCACAAAAATACGCACGCAAATTTTGACGTTGCGTAAATGCTGTATTCGTATATCATGTTTCTGTAAAAGAAAAAAGTTTAGTTGGTACCGAATTTTGTTTCGAGTTGGACGGACTTTTTCAGTGCAGCGTGTGTCAAATGTAAAAGTGACTGTGAATGTGTTCGTGTAATGAGTGATTATTATATTAATTTCCACGCGAAACTCTTGAATTATATTTATCGTTATATGTAAATCATTGTAAATATAATCGAGCTTATTTGTAGATGAATAACATGTATAAATGCATTCATAATCATCATTATTTTACAATTGCAGCTCTTTACAAGTCCACTGTTGAACACAGCCCTTCCACAAAACAGTTATAAATATAATAATATAACTTAATTATAAAGTAAATTGTACAACGAAATATTAGTAAAATATAATGAAGTGTACTATATATTTGTTATTATTTCTTTTGGTGAAAACGGCGAGTGAAAATAAACTACTAACTTGGATAAAGAAGCTTCCTAAGTCAATTAGTTCTCGGCAGAACAAGGATGAAAATACTTTCAAAGGTAAAATTATGTTACCGTTACCATTACCGTCATAGGCTATCCAAGTCCACTGTTACTGAACACAGGCCTACCCCATAAATCCCCTCATAGGGGGGATATTCACCATAGTTGCCACGATTGGCAAGTGGGTTGGCAACCACAGTTTTTTGTAACGAAGTTTCTTATCGCACGTTATGAATTTGACGGATGGGGGCTAGGCGAGAAAAAGTCTAAGATTTTTCCGCCATGACCCCTTTTCTATAGTGCGATCAAGATGGAATAATAACCATCTCCCTCGCACTCTTTCGTACCTTGCCATGAAAGAAATATTATTTTAAATCGCGCTTAATTTAAATAGACGCTAGTAATTCATTTATTTGTATTTGTTAATCAATAATATAATACGTTTATCAATAATAACATACTACGAAAGGAACTTCGTTCCAACCAAGTGTTCCCCGACACTCACGCATGATTTTTAGTCGTTATCAGAAAAAAAAGTAGCTGCTGCCTATCTCTTGATGACGACACGGAATGATTTGGAGTAGTAGATATTCTTACTCCGCCACTGCATGGTGAAATTATGTACACGATACTAATTTAAAATTCACGACTTTGTTGGTTATTTACGTTTTAAGCTGAAATCACAACGGAAGTTAGTATTTTAGCAATCATACAAATTGTTGGTTTTCGTGTCTGGTAATGTGTTGCCGTGTGGTTGTGGCGTAGAAGAACCCATTACGCCATTTCGTACAAGTGACGTGACGTGAAGTGAAGTGAGTGACAAAAGAGACAATTATGAGAAGTTTTCTTTTATAGGATAAGGGTGAAAAACGAGCACACAGTCCACCTGATGGTAAGTGGTTGCTGCGGCCCATAGACATCTACATCTATCCTCTGTTACAGATCAAAATGCAGATGCGTTTTCACCCGTGAGGACTAGGATGGAATGCCTCATTTCCAGTAAAAAGGGCCTCCAGCCACCTGCACTCACCAAGCGAAACGCAGAGGTAAACCACTACTTCACGCTGGTATTCTGTGAGGTCGTGGTACCACCCCGGTTCGAGCCGGCCCATCCATGCGACAGCAAAAGCTGCCGCCTGGCTCTACCACTGTTAATAAGTGCCAGAAAAATCTTATGGCTTTCGATATATGGTGGTATGATCACCCCGTTTTCTTCAAACTTAGAATATAATAAATAGAATGCGGAGTCGGATGACGGACAGCATCAAAGGTGCGAGACGTATACAGCTGCGATTATTAATGAGTCTGTTAAGCCTGACGATTAAGGACTAAATCCTCCCTACAACTAAAGATGCTGATATGCTCATATTAAGCAGTGGAAGCCCGTGAAAGGACCAATTAAAAAGAAAGTTGCGATTGTTGCCGTGTCCTTGATAATTCGTCCGAGTCTTGCGCGAACACTTTTAGTGCTCTAATGTCCTGAGCACTTGAAAGCTTTCGATAATATTATCAAGTTGTTAACACGCTGTTCTGACGAATTTTAAAAGTTAATTATGTTCAATCATATCAAACTACTAGCTTCTATTAATGTGGCGTTATTTATATTTAAGACTAGCTGTTCCCCGCGACTTCGCCCGCGTGTTTTTTGGGTTTTTTTGTGCGGAACCCTAATTATTTTTCTAAAATATGGGTAGCCTAAGTTACTTCTTATGACATCAGCTATCTGCCAGTGAAAGTCCCGTCAAAATCGGTCCAGCCGTTTCGGAGATTAGCCGGAACAAACAGACAGACAGACAGACAAAAATGTTAAAAATGGTGGTTTTGTTATAAGTATAGTATATACTTTCATATGCATATAGTAAAAAGTTGTTATTTGGACATTACAAACAGACACTTCAATTTTATTTATTTGCACAGATAATAATCGAAGCCAGTTCATTTTATCTATTTTACTATTTCTCAAAAAAATCTCCAAGTTTTTCTGATAAAACATAGGTCCTAGATCACCCAGCATTGCTTTCTATCTATTTGTGATGCTTCATTACAATCGTTTCAGTCATTACAAAGATTAGCCCAAACAGACAGACAGAAAGATATACATTTTGAAAATGATTATTCTCGTCTTAATAGCGTGCAATCAATCTTTAATATATCCTTTTGTTTGATGACTTGTAGATATAATGCACCGTGTAAGGGATATGATCCCGTTGCTATATTGTGCATCCGGTTTTAACAGTCCCAGTATAATTCTAGACAAACTTGTAACCCTTTGTAATTTTTTGTTATAGAATAAGTGACAAACGAGCACACAGTCCACCTGATGGTAAGTGGTTGCTGTGGCTCATAGACATCTATCTTCGTTTGCTAATTAAAATGCAAATGCGTTGTCACCCGTGAGGACTAAGTTGGAATGCCTCTTTTCCAGTAAAAAGGGTCTCCGGTTCTATACACTCACCATACGAAACACAGTATCACTAAGCTGCTATTTTACGCTGGTATTCTGTGAGAGTGTGGTCCTTCCCCTTCCCTTCCCCGCGTTAATATAGCTGCAGCATGGCTCTACCACGTGTAAAAATATCTTATAATAATCGAGTCTTTCGGGGTATTTTGATTTCCTAAGTAAAGTTATACCACCATATTAATTCCAAAAATGTTTTTCATTTATTAAAGGATTACAGTTCATTAAAAGCCCACTGCTGAACATAGCCCCGCTGGTGGGTCGGCAACCGCAGTTTGTTGATGATAACAACCGCCTGATAACAACTGGAAATAATATATTCCAGTTGTTATCAGTAAGATGCTACTGCGCAACTCCTGTTTTAATTATCTCCTAAGTGACCGCTGACGCTCGGCTTAAACTGTTTTTTTTTTATGAAATAAGGGTAACAAACGAGCACTACTATTGAATCATGTAATAGAGCTCCACATAATGTCTCCGTAAGCGGCGAAATAAAACTGTATACTACGTAAAAAAGTTGGCATAAACGTGGTAGAACAATGCTGCAGCTATATTAATTGTAGATTTGTAGCACGAATGGATCGGCTCGACCGGGGAAGGAACAAGCTCTCACAGAAATTCAGCGTATAAAGCAACTTAATGATGCTGTGTCCCATATGGTGAGTGTTTTTTTTATAGAAATAGGGTGACAAACGAGCACATAGTCCACTTGATGGTAAGTGATTGCTATGAACCATAGACATCTACATCTATCCTCGTTTGCGAGTCAAAATGCAGATGCGTTGTCAGCCTTGAGGACTAAGATGGAATGCCTCTTTTCCAGCAAAAAGGGTCTCCGGTTCTCTACTCTCACCACAGCAGCGTTAAGCTGCTATTTTACGCTGGTATTCTTCCCCGATTTAGCCGACCCATTCGTGCTACAACTATATTATAAATATAGCTGCAGCTTGGCTCTACCACGTACAAAATCTACGTGATGATGTGACCCATAGACATCTACATCTATCCTCGATTAAGGATCAAAATGCAGTTGTGTTGTAACCCTGAGGACTAAGATGGAATTAATCGTTTCCAGTAAAAATAGTCTTCGGTATTCTACGCTCACTATTCGTAATACAAGCAGCTATTTCTCGATGGTATTCTGTGAGAGCGTGGTACTTCCTTGGTCGGGCTGACCCATTTGTTCTACAACCATAATACAGCTGCAGCATGACTCTACCACGTAAATCATGGGATATTCAGACCTTCATTCAGTCGAAAGTTTTAAGATTAGCTATGAATAATTTGGATCTATGGACCACAACATCCACTTACCTTCGGATGGACTGTGTGCTCGTTTGTCACCCTTACTCTAAAAAATCCTAAATTAGTTATACTATGCATATTTAATTAGTAATAATGCATATTTGTTTAATTATTAATAATATTTTAATGGTGCAGTACATGCAATCGCAATTACTATGATAATGATCTTTTTATGTAAATTATTTATGATTTATCCTAATTTTTTTGATGACGGAATCAATATTGCTCTAATCCGCATTACTTATTTTAAATTATTAATTGTTTCCAGGTTGTGGTATAGCAGTAAACAAGCAGACAGCCCAGCGGCGTATTGTGGGTGGAGATGACGCTGGGTTTGGAACTTTCCCCTGGCAAGCTTACATCCGAATTGGATCCTCCAGGTTTCCTTGACTTTATCCATAAATATAAGTAGTAAATAACATTAAAGAAGTTTTAAGTTTTAATCTTAAAAGTATTAATTCAGTAACGGCGATTTTAAACTTTAAATACGTAGATAAGTAGACACTCAATGTTTACTTTAAGCTATAATGTCCTCCATACCGAATTGCGGTCACGACAAGACTAAGCATCTGCGCAGGACAGGATTATATTGCCCAAGAGTACGCGCAAGCACAGTCCGATGGGATAGTTATGCGACACGACCGGAGTGAGATCAGGCGCAGGACCGACGGCTTTACGTGCTCTCTGAGGCACGGGAATGAAACACCGCAAACTTTCGGACTCCGAGCAGCTATTGGGAATTTCTTAACAGAAAACTCAATATCTGACTCTTTTTGGTCCGACTCAGGAATTTAACCAGCAGTCCATTTTATGACCACTAGATCAACGAGAAGTACAATAATATTAGAAAACATTAATGTAAATTGTAATTAGAATAATTTTGTCAATAAAATTAGTTAAAGATATTAACTAGTTAACTTTTAATGGTTTCCGCAAAGTTACACCTGATTCTATTAATAATAATAAAATTAGTTATTGGCATTCTAAATTTAAGTTATCACAACCTCATTAACCAACTAAAACACTAAAATTCGTTAACAATACAACACATTCCGCACTAATCTGTAAGATGTGTATTATTCACTAAACGTTTTGTTTTAAATAATGTTGTAAATTGTGATATTTTGTTCATTTGTTAGCTGTTTTAACTTGATGGTGCAATACGTGCAATTCATGCCTGGCTTTATAAGTATGTGGCTACAAAAAAAAGTTATCAAGATAAAATGGGACTTTAATTTATAGTTTTGCATGAACGTGTTAACATGCAATAAGTAGTAACTTTTTTTTGCAATAATAATAAACACTGAGTGCTAAATGAATAGCAACAAATAAAAAAAAATAAAGCCTTAAAATATTACTACAAACTTTTAACTTTGTTGGTTATTAATACACAAAATTAAAAATTTTATTGAGAATAACGCTTTACTGGTGCATATTAAAATCTCAAGTATTCAAAAAGATACGTCAAAAAAAATGCATAACATCTATCGATAGTTACTTGAAAATAGATTTTTGTGTTTCATGTTTATATAAAACAAAATAAAAACAGCTAACATTCATTTTTAGTACAGGGGGTCAAACATAAAATATACAATTACATTAATTATTAATTACTTTCCATTTTACGTTCAACACAAATGATTGCTTTATAAAAAAAAGTATTTTTGACACTCTTGTACAAGTTAAGAAATTACTATCAAGAGCCGATGCATTTTAGTACCCTAAATTTTTTACTCGTCTTATAAAGAGGTTTAACTGTATCATTTGTTTTTTTTTTAATAAATAGATGGAACAAAACATCTGCGAGATTACAGTCAATATTTACTATAGTTAACATAGATTGTGGTTTTTCTTATTTCTTCTTCTAACTTCACAATGGTGCTATAAAATTAGATTTGTTTTTAAATGGTTAAAATTCCCAAAAAAATTCAATATTTTAAACAAGTCTGTGTAAAAGAATTGAAGACCAATACAAAAGACCGATGAATATACATGTCACTTCTTAGCGTGAGAAATGGAAAAGTCTTTGCACTTGAGTGCCAACGATCATTCGACTACCTTTCTTTTCGAGAGGGCTGCGCACACCCGCCTAAAGGGGGCAAGTACGGGTTAGGTTGGTCTCGCAACAAATATAAGCAACAAGTAAAGCTAGTACTCGCAACCACCACTTACTACTGGTCCTTAACCACTTCTAGCACAAATATTATAAGCATAGTTTGATTAGTGAACATCAGTCATCATCATCATCATCATCATTACAGCCTTTCACAAGTCCACTGCTGAACACAGGCCTCCCCCAAGGAATCCACCCACATCCATCGACTTCCTGCATGTCTCACCAGGTCGTCACTCCATCTCGTGGGGGGTCGCCCTACACTTCGCCTACCGGTACGAGGCTGCTACTCGAGAACCTTTCTTCCCCATCGGTTGTCGGTTCTTCGAGCTATATGGCTGGCCCACTGCCACTTCAGCTTACTAATCCATTGGGCTATGTCGGTTACTCTAGTTCTACTGCGGATATCCTCATTCCTAAGTTTATCACGCAGAGAAACTCCGAGCATAGCCCTCTCCATAGCTCGCTGAGCGACCTTGAGCTTCCTCATACGGCCAGCTGTGAAGAACCACGTCTCAGTTCCGTAAGTCATCACTGGCAACACGCACTGGTTGTACAATTTCGTTTTAAGGTTTTGAGGTATGTCTGACGAGAAGATGTGTCGTAGCTTCCCTAACGCTGCCCAGCCGAGTTGAATCCGATGAAGTCGGACTATTTGTCCCAGGTAAACATACTCGTCAACAACTTCGAGCTTAGTGCTTCCAACAACTACCGGCATAGGTGTGACATGGACATTAAACATAATCTTTGTTTTGTCCATGTTCATCTTAAGACCTATCCGTTGGGAGACACTATTGAGGTCAGTGAGCATAGTGCTTAGTTCCTCCAGCGATTCTGCCATAAGGACTATATCGTTGGCAAATCGAAGGTGAGTGATGTACTCGCCATTGATGTTGATACCGTATCCTTTCCAGTCCAGAAGCTTGAAAACGTCTTCCAATGCAGCGGTGAAGAGTTTCGGGGATATGACGTCACCCTGTCTTACACCTCTCTGCAATTGGAAAGGTTTCGTACTCTGGTTCTGTACTCGGATAGCCAACAACATTACTAGTAATTAATAGCAGTTAGCTCAGAGGAGCTGTGGTAGCTCAGATGGTTAGCGCTCGCTGTAAGCTTCACAGTAAACGAGCAACCCGGGATCGATCCCCGCCGGCACCAATGAAATTGTTAATTGCAATTTTAAGTGCTGATTTACCACGTGCTCGGCGGTGAAGGAAAACATCGTGAGGAAACCTGCATGTCTGAGAAATAAGATAAAAAAATTATTTCGAAGACATATGAAGTTCGCCAACACACATTGGGGCAGCGCGGCGGACATTTCCTTGCCCTAAAACCCTCTCAGAAATGAGAGGAGGCCTGTGCCCAGCAGTGGGACGTAAATAGGCTGCAACTTTACTTTTTAACTATTTACGCTATATTATTTAAAAAAAGAAGTGAAGTAGCTAGATCCTGCACAAGTCGAATACCTATACACGGCTCGTAGTAAAAATGCTTTATATGTGAAATAAGAAGAAAATAATTAATAAAAAAACGTGTTTGTGTGTGTACTTATATACGCACGTAGGAAGTTATAAGTCTTTGGCGTAACAAAACAAAAATCACTAAAAATAACAACCTTAAATATCAGTTAAAAAAACAAAAAATAAATTTTCGGTCTTTAGTTAATCAAGATAAAAAATTTAATATAGTCGTATTACCCACCCCCTCTTTTTATAGAGTTGACAAAATGCAACGGCTCAAACCCGAAGAGTGTTTTATTAACAAATTAATACTAATGATAATTGATTTTACAGATGCAACATGCTCATGTCGATTTTCGAGCTTATTGGTTGGAAGCAGTGTTGGATAGAGAGGTAAATGTGCGAAAGAGATATGCATGACGTAGGTAGAAACCTTTTAGATAACGTAGACCCTTCATTCTTTTTAAATGAAAAAAACCTTAACCACTGTATCTTCATATAGTTTCTTTGGTTTCGGGTTTTTATAAACATTTGGAATATTTAACTGCTTATTGAAGATATTAAAGTTCCCGACGATGCTATAAGCAAAAAGCCTTTTTTGGGAAAGCTCACATACGAGATACGAGTAGTTGTGAATATATTCATTTACTTACACTCGTATTATTTAGACAATTATATGTTTATAGCTGTATTAGTGATTATAAGAAAATTTACACCAAACTTTTTCGCACATTCCTCTTCTTGATTTTATTTTAAATGTTATTAGTGTATGTAAGTGCATGCTGATTTATAAACTCATCTCACTTATAACATAATCTATATTATATTTAAAACCTTACCCTTAACTTTAAATATTGAAGTTGGTAGTACATTGGTGGAGGGTTGGATTTCGTTTAAAGAGAAATGTCTGTAAATGTACGGAATTAGCTGAATATATTCATTTTTAAATCAAGCTAATGTGATTATTACTTATAGAAAAGCCATGTACTTAAAGTGAGTATTATATTTTTAGAAATTATTACTCTAAAAAGCTTTGGTGATGTTTAAATTGCGTTAAAGTTGGTTGAAATGCTATTTAATGAAACAATTATTTTTTTATAGAAAATAATTGTTTATTTTCTATAAAAAAATAATTGTTTCATTTCAAAAATAAGGCGAAAACGAGCATGCGGCGCACCTGATGGTAAGTATCGCCCTCCGCCCATGAACAACTGCAACATCAGGGGGATCGCTGGTGATAGTCGATTCCACAAGGAAATTGTGCGAGGAAGAAAACTTCTTGTAAATTGCACAATGGTGGACCGCTAAGCATCCAGGTGTGGATGGTATCGTGAATTTTGACACGACGTGCGTTCGTAAAATTGGGCGGCTGGAATTAATCCGAACTATTCCTCAGAGTACTCCCCGTGGTAGATGCGGTAAAATACGCAAAAGTATGCAACATCTCTTCGCAATGCCAGAGAGTCAAGCCGATCAGAAAGAGCTGGATTGCCCACGATCCGATCCGCTCTGCGCTGGATGCGATCAAATAGGAGAAGAGCATTGGTGAGCCCCGGCCCAGAAATGGAATCAATATTCCATATGTGACCGAACCTTCGCCTTGTAAAGTTGCAAGCGGTGTGCCGGCATGAAATACCGTCCCGCTCTGCTGAGCACGCCAAGCTTTTTAAAAGCCAATTTGGCTTTCTCTTCGAAGTGACCACGAAACTGCACGTCACTTGATATATCGGTACCGAGGATTCCGATACTGGCTGAGGCGACAAGGGGAGTATCCTGAAACTGAAGAGATACGACAAAGGGGTTTTTTTGCGGTAAACGTGCAAACTTGTTTCTTCTGGGGATTGAACTGGGCTAGATTTATTCGCCCCCAATCCGAATCTTTGTCGAATTTGAGACTTTGTTGAACAAAGTCTTGACTTTGGACATAAATATGTTTCGGTACTCGGACGTTTTCCAGAGAAATATGGCACGGCCGGTGTATAAAGACGAAAGAATCTGATTCTTATTACTTGAGAATAGTAAGGACCAAATAAAATATAAAAATAAACACATTAAAAATACTACGTTAACAACAGAGATAAAAATATTACTACCTACTAAATGAGTCATTCTATTGTGAGGTGAAATAAAATAAATAAAAAAAATTATTTTGTAAAATATTCAATTTATAAAGTAAAATAAATAAAATACTCAATTAATAATATGTTGTGGTATACGAGTATAAGGAACATGAAAAAAATAATAATACATTTTATTTTCTAAGTAATTAAAAGAATTGCTTTTTCCAGCACAGAGAACTACACTTTAGAGGTTACACTACCCATCACAGAATACAATTACTCTCAACCGAGAACTATTCATTGTTGTTTCGAAATGACGTGAAACGTTTTTCCTAAAATGCCGTGTGTTGCAATTTATTTTATCATGTTACTCACCTTTTATTTCTTCCTTTAAGGAGTGACACTTCAACTTTGACTCACTTGTAGAACCTCATTTCAATTTAAAAATTTCAGCAGCTCGCTTTTGTTCTACCACAAAAATGTGACTGATTTCTGACAGGTATGCATTAGGGTTGTCATAAAAAACAAAACACCGTTGCAACAATAAACTCTCTGATTCTATTTTTTTATAATTGGATCACATAATTTTAAAAATCTAGTCATCACATAAATTTTATTAATCTTAGTGTTAAGGATGAGTATCGTTTTAAAATTTGTTATTTTAGCTGGTAGCTTAAGATTTTTTTTTAAATAGCCGTCTAACCTTCACATTCACATAGCGTCAGCGAACAGTCGACAGACCGTGACAGTTCACATATATTGTCGACACGTTTTTTTTTATTATATTGTCACTTATCTACAAAATTATGAATGTTAAATATAGATGGTGATATCCCAAATAGCTAATCAGAAAGTTGTATTCATGAACTTCCATAACGCGAACACAAATTTATCAGGTTCTTGGGATGACCCAAATACGCTTCGCGCTAGCTGAACTCGTGGTATAGGAATGGGGCGTGTTGTAGCCTCTGTTTCCATCCACGTGGTAGAGCCATGCTGCAGCTATAGTCAGCTATATTAAGGGGTAGGACCACGCTCTCACAGAATACCGGCGTAAAATAGCAACTAAATGATGCTGTGTTTCGTATGGTGAGTGTAGAGAACCGGAGACCCTTTTTACTGGAAAAGAGGCATTCCATCTTAGTCCTCACGGCTGACAACGCATCTGCATTTTGATTCATAATCGTTTGTTACTTTTTTTATATAAAAATCGTTAAAAATGCTAAACTAGCATGGTAAATATGGGGGCACGGTAGTGCCCCCGCCAAGTCGAGCAAAAAAGCGGCACGGCCGTACCATCCTTTTCTCGAAGCAGTTCACGCCATTTCTGAAACCCTATAACTTCGTTATGGATAAAACTAGAAGCCTGAATTTTTACTAACCAAGTAGGCATTGTATAGACTCGGTATATTTCAAATTCAAATTTCATTAAATTTGAACAAGTACTTTAAGAATTATAACTAGTCAAAATTTCTTAATTTTGTCACTCACTGACTGACCGATCATCAAAACTCTGAGGCACTTCTAGCAGACATAGAAACTTCAAATTTGGAATACAATTATTGTTTAATATATAAATTAGGGAAAAATTAAAATATTTTACAAATTCAGTCTAGTTTTCGAGATACACCAACTGCATAAATAACTTTGTAATCCCATATAAACATATAGTATTACAAAGTTACATTTGCAGTGAATGAATCGGTGTAACTATATATGTATAATGGAATAATAGGTGTAAATAGCTACCTAGATATAACTATCTACAAAAAGAAATGAGATGCCATCAAAAACATAACTTGTAAAAAAAAGCCAAGTCTCGCAACTCAGTTCTTTTACCGTAAAAAGTTGTGAGATCCATGTAATAACAAGTCGGTTAATTTATTCAGTCCTTAGATTGATACATAGATTGACTTGACAATTGCACTAAACAATCTAATTTAATATAATAAATGTATTACTTCTGAGATATATTGTGTTTTCATGCGATTGCCAAGTCAATCTATGTATCAATCTATGGACTGAATAAATTAACCGACTTGGTATTACATGGATCTCACAACTTTTTACGGTAAAAAACTGAGTTGCGACACTTGGCTTTTTTTTTACAAGTTATGTTTTTGATGGCATTTGAAATATTTGCCACTACTACTCACGGGTACTATTTTAATATTATAAACCGGTGCTTGATTACTATCCCAGCTGATGTCAAGTGGAGATGCAACCCAAGATGGTAAAGCGCAATGACTTAGCTTAACAAAGACTTATTCACTCTTCCCTTGAAGATACGCACATTATAATCGGATGGAAAGACAGACGCTGGCAGATTATTCTACTCCTTTACTGTACGCGTTAGGAACGACGAAGCAAACCCTTTTTATATTGGTCACCCTTTTATATGGTACATTCTGACAACATCGATAGTCACTTGCGTCGTCTACCATCATACGACTCTCGATTAAAGTCTTTTAATGTCCAACGATTATCTTTAAGGAGACAATTTGCCGAACAAGTTTTTTGCACAAGATTGTATATTCTCATATAGATTTTTTTTTTATAGGATAGGGTGACAAACGAGCAGACAGTCCACCTGATGGTCAGTGGTTGCTGTGGCCCATAGACGTCTACATTTATCTTCGTTTGCGAATCAAAACGCAGATGCGTTATCACCCGTGAGGACTAAGATGGAATGCCTTTTTTCCAGTAAAAAGGGTCTCCGGTTCTCTACACTCACCATATGAAACACAACAGCATTAAGATGCTACGAGGGTGGATTGAAAAGTACTCGGCCTAACACAGATCCATTCAATTCTAAAAATCAAATCTACCCACATTATTTAGTTCAGTTCAGACTTGTTCATTGTGTGAAGTTCGAAACGTGTGCGATAATTAGTTGTGATTTTATAAATTTATTAACAAAGTAATCGGACATAATTTCCGCGAATGGAGCAAATCGAGCAGCGTGCCGTCATTAAGTACCTCCATAAGAAGGGGCTATCATCAAAAGCCATCCATGATGACATGGTCAGTACATTAGGCGATTGTGCTCTGTCATATTCATCCGTCAAAAAATGGATAGCAGAATTTAAGCGTGGTAGAGAGAGTGTGAAAGATAAACCCCGCTCTGGAAGGCCTTCGACGTCAACTACTGACGAAAATATTAAAAAAGTACTTGATTTAATAATGGGAGACCGCAGATTAAAAATTAGAGAGATAGCCGAGATTATAGGCATCTCTTATGAACGTATTTTACGCTGGTATTCTGTGAGAACGTGGTCCTTCCCCGGTCGAGCCGACCCATTCGTGCTACAACTATACTACTAATATAGCTGCACCATGGCTCTACCACGTTAAAATAATAATTAATAGTTATTATTTTAACTTAAAATAAATAGATTGCCCAGAGTTACTAAGGCTAATTAACTTCAATTCCAGAATACGACAACGTGTTTAAAGAATATTTAGGTTAGACATACACAAGAATAACACTTCCTTTTTCAACCCGGTTGTAAACATGTGCCGTGATTACGACGAGATTAAGCGTACCTAGTAATGTACATCTAGATATATTTGATAGTACCCTTGTTAGATTTAAGAGAAATTTACGTGTTTCTCTTAATTTTTAATGTATTTTTTTAATCTTCTTTATTTTTGTTATTCTACTGAAGTTATATTATTATGATGTGTACACTTTTTTGGATTGTAGTTTAGATCAACACCATCATACTTTTAATTTTAGAAGTTTGTATACCTTTATCAATAATATAAAAATAAAATAATTTAGTTCGAATGCGTTGTTTGTCAACAACAAAGGAGAGAAATGAAGTCTTTTTTTATATGATATAGGGTGACAAACGAGCCCACAGTCCACCTGATGGTAAGTGGTTGCTGCGGCCCATAGACACCTACATCTATCCTCTATTACAAATCAAAATGTAGATGCGTTGTCACCCGTGAGGACTAAGATGGAATGCCTCATTTCCAGTAAAAAGGACCTCCGGCCACCTGCACTCACCAAGCGGAATGCTGAGACCTCTACTTCACGCTGGTTTTCTGTGAGATCGTGGTACCACCCCGGTTCGAGCCGGCCCATCCATGTGACAGCAAAAGCTGCCGCGTGGCTCTACCACTGTTGAAAAAGTGTAGTCGTTTTAAGTTGAAAAAGTCATGTAATTCCTAGTCTCCGAAATGTAAATGTATAAGGCTCGGAAGGCGTTGGTGAGTGTAGAATCGTTACCCTCTAAGTAAACACTGTGCAGTTTGACGGAGTATCCGGCGTGCATTGCACACTATGCTCCCGTATCAATGCTGTGAGCGATGGCCGCTTAAAAATATATTTTGTAGGTGCTGCTGCTGCTGATACGCCACACGTACCACCTCATTAATTTATATCGCACTTACTAGGCTGTGCTGTTCTTGCGCTTATTGGTGGACTTCATATGTCCTCGAAATATATTAATGAGCAGACATTAGTTTCCTCACGACGTTTTCTTTCATCGCCGAACACATAATAAAAACACTAAAAATTGCAATCAACAATTTCATTGTCGTCGTCGGGGATTGAACCCAAGTTGCGCTATCTACTATGAAACACGACGTGTGCAAAGCCTCTTTGCTACCATTAGCAAAGAGGCTTTGCACATTTGCTACCAGTATTGTCGTGTTACTGTATAACTTTGATTGCGTAAAATCAAAAGATCGGTTGTCTTGCGTAATGCCGAAATTATACAAATGCATGTTTTTGAGAATGTATACCTACTTTTGTGAAGGAAAAGCAAATAATAATCTTACAAACGATAACAACGTAACAGCATTTTAAGTATAAACGAAAGTAAACTAAATTTTATGGTGCATAAACAAGTTAAAATGTGACTGCTGAGTCGTACTGTTTATATTATCGCATTGCTTTTAAAATAAGAATAAGAAAGCCAATTTGATCCTCGTTAGCAACAGTTACATTATAATATAGTTTATTCCGTGAAAGCAAGGAGTCGTAATACAGATATCATATCTCCGAAACTCTTCACCGCTGCATTGGAAAACGTTTTCAAGCTACTGGACTGGAAAAGATAATGTATTAACGTCAGTGGCGAATACAATCCTAACCTTCGGTTTGCCGACGATATAGTAATTGTGACAGAATTCTTGCACGGCCTTTCTACTATACTTAATGACCTCACTAGCGTTTCCTAAAGGTTAGGTTTGATTAATATGGACAAGACAAAAATCATATCTAACGTCCATGTTACACCAATACCGTTAGTTGTTGGGAACACTACGCTCGAAGTTGTTGATGAGTATGTGTACCTAGGGCAAATGTCCGAGTACGTAAATCCAACTTCGAGCAAGAGGTCAACTTTAACTTGGCAGGACTGTGTTCAGAAACCTGAGACAGATCTCTTTGTCCATTATCCCTCAGAGACTTCAGACGAAAGCGTACAACTAGTGATGACATATGGTTCTGACACATTGTTCCTTACTGCAGGCCGAAATAGCTCCCTCACAAATGGGTTGCCGCCTTGTTGTGGAGGCGTAGTAGCTGTGGCTTGGTCACCCGCGGTGAACAAAAAGGAACCCACTCGGCTGGTCCGAGGTGTAGGGCCGGCCTGAGATGGCCTGAGATGGCCACTCCAAGTGGACTTGGCGAGCCCACTTCGGATGTATGTTCGGACCGTTGCAGTCGAGGTGGAGTCGACGAGTGTTGGTATGGCGATGCGCCACTCGCCCTATTCTCCGCAACTCTGACGGGGAAGCATTGTTGATGCCCTGGTGGTAGGGCTGCGGGGGAGAGGATTATCGAAGCCATAGCCATATCCGCAGCTGGAGTCAGGAAGGCTAGTGCTTCTCAGTGCTCGTTTTTCCTGGGCTTCACGCATCGGACACGGGGGTGTCCGTTGTGCAAGTGAAGTTGGTATGCTCTGAATTTCTCTTCGGGACGGAATCTGTGATGACGATATCCGCAGAAGTTGGATCAGTAAGCTGAAATGGCAATATGCCGGCCGTTTAGTTTAAACAACAGACACCTGATGGTAAAGAAAGGTTCTTGAGTGGCAACCTCGAACTAGCAAGCGAAGAGTTGAAACACTTTTTTTCAGCGTAATAAGAAAACAATGGCTGAACCTATAATAGTTTATACTTCTGGAGCAGCTCCATAATATACATTTAAAAAAAAATTCCACTATTAATGTTGTAAAAATTGGTAAAGGTTTTAATGTACCAATTCAAACGATACTCTGGTTGTTCAAGTTACCTTAAACTTACGAGGGTAGGTCAAAAAGTTCGCGGAATGGCGGGGTTGGCGAGGTTGAGTTTACTCATCTAGGTAGGCGTTAGTTAAGTGACTCATTCTTAGTATATACCAATATATACCAAGTTTCAGCCTAAGCAAGTCAGTCGGGAAGAAATTAGCCACTATGGAGAAAACTGAATATCGCGCCGTCAGTAAGTTTCTCGCCAAACAAGGAAAAACATCTCAAACCATTTTTCAAAAGATGTCATCTGTTTATGGGAACTCCGCTCCTGGGAAACCATGATTTATAAATGGAACACTCTTTTCTAAAAATGCAAGAACTCCATTGAAGATGATCCCCGACCTGGACAGACGATTGAGGCTACCACACCAGAAATAATCGAAAAAGTTGAAAAACTTGTATCGCAAGATGCCCGGCTAAAGAAAAAACAGTTTGCAGCATTAGTTGGAGTATCAAAAACAACAATTTTAAATATCGTACATCAACACCTTGGCATGACTAAAGTCTGTGCAAGATGGGTTCCGAGAATGCTTTCTGCGCATTAAAAACACGATCGCGTCGAAAGTTGTCGCGAGTTTTTGGACAAAGTAAAACCGACCTAACACCTACATGAGAATCTATTATATGGAAATTATTTTACCTTTTTCGGTTTAGAAATCGGTTTTTATTTTTTTTTATTTGAATATTCGACTATTATTAAAAAAAAATACTAAAATACTAATTTCAATTTCTTGTCGAGTAGTAAATGCACAGTATAGGTAAGCGCTACTCCATCACGAACAATAACGGACTTTAATAATATAATATATTTGTGTAGATTAGTAATTAAATTAAATTTACAATTTTCTTATTCATAGATTTTTGTAGTCTATAAAAAATCTTTTTAACTAATTTCAGATGTGGTGGTTCACTGATCTCCCGTCGCCATGTTGTTACGGCAGGCCATTGCGTGGCGCGGGCTCAGCCACGCCACGTTCGGGTGACCCTTGGAGATTACGTCATCAACTCTGCGGCAGAACCCCTTCCTGCATACACGTTCGGCGTACGAACGATCAAAGTACACCCGCTGTTCAAGTTTACACCACAGGCTGATCGGTTCGATGTTGCCGTGTTGACGCTCGACCGGAATGTGCATTATATGCCGCACATCGGTTTGTTTTGTTTTTATTTTAAATTATTAAAAAATTAACTATTCAAGGTTAGGCTTATACAAGTTTTATATAGGTAATATCTTAACATTAGAATAATAATTATTAGCTTTGGTTAGGTTTTTTGTTATAGGTGTGTATAGTGTCCCTAAAAACGTGTCCAATAAGGGTGGTGCTGCAGTAGCATAGGATAAATTAAAAAAAAGCGCCAAAAGTAATTAGAATAAAATGGAGAAATAAACAAGGACCGACCAATCCGCTTGGTTTTATACTACGTAAATAGTTGAGATTTTGTATACTGGCATTTTACTAACTACTCTAGTCATGAAATTTTTTTAATATTTGAATTCAGCTGACTTCACTCCGTTCACAACAGCTATCTTCATATCGTAGTTTTTCAGACGCCAGCGCTATTGTGGTAGGTTTTGGAACCTATATTTTCAGTAAATAGTAGGACACTTTTTCAATTATCGCCTTATAAGATGCCTTATACCCTTATAAGATGTTTCTCCTTCTACTCTACACTCCATAGTTATAGGTAGTCGTTACCAAACCGTAAAAGTTTCCAACTGAATAAGGGTTTTTTGCAAGTTGGTAGATTTGCTGTTATTGCTGCTTAGTAGTCTGATTGGCGATCGAATTTTTAAATACAAGTAGGGGCAATCATACGACAATCTTAAAAACAGTCCACCTGACAGTACGTAGCTACTGTGGCCTTAATACACTTACATCCATCTTCAATTAAGAATTTAAATTCAGATGCGTTACCGCCCGTGAGGTGTAAGTTGGGGTGCCTTGTTACCGGTAAATGATAAGAAGCACAGCATCATTATTTTACTATTTTACATGGTGTTCCCGAAGAGCATAGCCCTTCTTCGGTCACGACAACTCATCTGTGTTACAGTCATCCAGTATCGTGAACAACGCAAAATATTCACTTAAAAGTCACGCCACGCCACGTAAAATATTAATTCGTAATACGTTTATGATAAGAACTGTCTTACTATATAAACAAATTCTGTTTCCATGTGTAATTAATAAGGTGTTCAAGTAAAAACAAACACGGTGAGGAAACATGCTAATTTAATATATTAAAAATATATGTTGTCACATATATTTTCATATGCGCAATGGGGTAGCGCGGTAGATTCAACCTTGCTCCAAAACCGTCTCAGTAATGAAAGAAGCCGTGTAGTGGCGGTTAAGAATATCCACTACCCCATATCTTCCCGTAGGTGTCGTAAGAGACGACAGTGCAGCAAAATTACAATAAAAAAAACTGCGGTTGCCAACCCGCTCGCCAAACGTGGCAACTATGGCAAATACTGATGACAAAAATGATGAAAGTAACAAAGAGACGGCCCCTAGTCTTCGGCGGCCGCGCTATTCGTGGTTACGGTGGCGACCATGGTAACGGCGGGGCAAGGGGTGCTAAGAATCTCCGGTGGAGGTTCGGTTGCCACCTAACACGACTCGACCTGGCAACATACAACGCAAGCAGCCTGAGGACTGACGAGAAGATCGTGGAGCTGGAAGAAAAGATAGACAATTTACGCTGGCACATTAAAGAATTATCCGAGGTCCGAAAAGAAGGGGAGGACACGGTAATCCTCGAATCTGGCAACGTGCTCTATCACCGGGAGGGCGACCATCTGTCCCAAGGAGGTGTCGGATTGATCGTCTACAAGTCTCTCGTCAACAACGTTGTAAAGATTGAGTATGTCGACGAGGGTTGCGTACCTTATACTCAGAATCAACAAACGGTATTCGCTGAAGGTCATACAGGTTTACGCACCAACCTCGGCACATCCCGATGAGGAGGTGGAGGAAATGTATGAGGATAATTCTAGAGCCATGCATTCCTCTAAAACCCACTATGCGGATACTATGAGAGACTTCAATGCAAAACTAGGCACAAGAGAGAACGCTAAGCTGAAAGTAGGAAAATTTGGAACAGGGCAACGGAAGCCAAGAGGCCAGCAGCTGGCCGACTTCTTGGAGAAAGGGGGACTATTTATCATGAACTCTTTCTTCCAGAAGCGGCCCCACAGGAAGTGGACCTGGTCGAGCCCCGACGGTTCGACAAGAAATGAGATTGACTTTAACATTATAACGACTAGACAACAACTGTTTAGTAATGTCTCCGTGATCGCGAGGGTGAAAACTGCCAGCGATCACCGAACGGTTAGAGGCACACTGAACCTAAACGTTAAGTTGGAGAGGTCTCGTCTAATGAAGTCAACTCTCCGTCCCCCTCGTGCTCTATTCCAAAATCTCAAAACCTTTCAGGTCGAGTTACAAAACCGTTTTCAGTGCCTAGAAGATTGCAATGCAGTGGACGATATGAATGACAAGCTCGTGGAAACTGTCTATGCGGTCGGAGCTAAGTTTTGCAAGACCCGCCGCAGAAGAACACAAAAACTCTCCGATCACACTCTTAATCTCATGGCTGTTAGACGGGAGATGAAGCTACATTCTTCAACAGATTTGACAGGATACAGGCAACTGAACAGACAGATCTCCAAATGCATGCGGCGGGACTTACGCAACTTCAATACAGCTTGTATTGAAGAAGCGATCGAGTGGAACCAAGGCTCGAAAGTATTTGCCAGAGATCTGTCTGCCAGAAAGAGCCAACTGTCAAAGCTGAAGACCGAGTGTGGCAGCATCGTCTCCGGGGCACCTGAGATTTTGAGTGAGATTGAGAGGTTCTATGGGCAGCTGTACACATCATCGTTGGAGCCACACGCAAGTATGAGTAATGATCCAAGAGCGAGTCTTATCCGACACCATTCCGAAGATATCCCGGACGTCAGTCTGAGCGAGATTAGAATTGCTCTCCAGCATCATAAAAACGCCAAGGCCCCAGGCGAGGATGGAATTACAGCGGAGCTTTTGAAAGCGGGTGGAAAACCGGTACTTGAAGTCCTTCAGAGGCTCTTTAATTCCGTCCTCCATGGTGGCATTACACCGGAGGCGTGGAGCAGAAGTGCGGTGGTCTTGTTCTTCAAGAAAGGTGACAATGCTCTCTTGAAGAACAACAGACCGATTTCCTTTCTGAGCCGCGTCTACGTACTGTTTTCGAGAGTCATTACGAATCGTCTCGCGCGCAGACTTGACGACTTCCAGCCTCCCGAACAAGCCGGTTTCCGAAAGGGCTTTAGCACCATAGACCACATACATACCCTTCGGCAAGTTGTACAGAAGTCAGAGGAGTACAATTTGCCACTATGCCTGGCATATGTGGACTATGAGAAAGTCTTTGATTCCGTCGATATTTTGGCGGTGCTGGCACCGCTGAAGGGACTGCAGTCCCTTCAGCGGTGCCAAGTTGACTGTCGGTATATCGAAGTGCTGAAGTGCTTGTACAGTAGGGCTACGATGGCTACCCGAGTACAGAACGAGTGCGAAACCTATCCAACTGCAGAGAGGTGTAAGACAAGGGGACGTTAGATCCCCGAAACTCTTCACCGCTTTATTGGAAGACGTTTTCAAGCTACTAGACTTTTTTTTTATAGGATAAGGGTGACAAACGAGCACACAGTCCACCTGATGGTAAGTGGTTGCTGCGGCCCATAGACATCTACATCTATCCTCGTTTGCGAATCAAAATGCAGATGCGTTGTCACCCGTGAGGACTAAGATGGAATGCCTCATTTCCAGTAAAAAGGGCCTCCGGCCACCTGCACTCACCAAGCGAAACGCAGAGGTAAACCTCTACTTCACGCTGGTATTCTGTGAGGTCGTGGTACCACCCCGGTTCGAGCCGGCCCATCCATGCGACAGCAAAAGCTGCCGCGTGGCTCTACCACTATTACTGGAAAGGATGCGGTATTAACATCAATGGCGAGTACATCACTCACCTTCGATTTGCCGACGATATAGTCCTTATGGCAGGATCGCTGGAGGACCTAAGAACTATGCTCAATGACCTTAATAGTGCATCCCAACGCATAGGTCTTAAGATGAACATAGACAAAATAAAGATCATGTTTAATGTCCATATCACACCCATACCGGTAGTTGTTGGGAGCACTAAGCTCGAAGTTGTTGACGAGTATGTTTATCTGGGCCAAATAGTCCGACTAGGTAAGTCCAACTTCGACCGAGAGGGTAATCGACGGATTCAACTCGGCTGGGCGGCGTTCGGGAAACTACGACACATCTTCTCGTCAAGTATACCTCAAAACCTGAAAACGAGATTGTACAACCATTGCGTGTTGCCAGTGATGACCTATGGAACTGAGACGTGGTCCTTCACTGCTAGCCGGATGAGGAAGCTCAAGGTCGCTCAGCGAGTTATGGAGAGGGCTATACTGGGAGTTTCTCTGCGTGATAAACTTAGAAATGATGAAATCCGCAGTAGAACCAGAGTGGCCGACATAGCCCAATAGATTATTAAGCTGAAGTGGCAATGTGCCGGCCATATAGCTCGAAGAACCGACAACCGACGGGGAAAAAAGGTTCTCGAGTAGCGGCCTCGTACCGGCGGACGAAGTGTAGGGCGTCCCCCCTCTAGATGGAGTGACGACCTGGTAAAATATGCAGGAAGTCGATGAATGCAGGTGGCTCAGGGCCGTGCTTTGTGGCATTCCCTGAGGGAGGTCTATGTTCAGTAGTGGACTTATGAAGGGCTGTAATGATGATGATGAACGAAAGGAGGCCTGTGCCCTACAATAGGAATATGAGGGCTCTTACATTATTTCAAAAAATATCTAGGAGACAGAGGTTTGAAAGATAAGATTATTGACTCATAGCAGGCAGTCGATGCAGGTGGGAGTAGTGGTAGTAGTAGCCATTCAATACTCCACTACTAAACATAGAGCATAGATGGTGCTTGGAATGTATAGATTGTCTCAAAGTATATCAGCAACGCTTAGCACGCGAGTTGGCGAACGCAGATGATGGCACGAGTTATTTTCATGAAGATATGAGGTAGTGGATTCTTTTACATGCCATTTAAGTGACATATTCTTTCATTATTATAAAATCGCCGTGTAGTGATGGCATATAAAAAATCATTGTTCTATATAATATAATGAAATATCGTAAGATACGGCAATAGAAAATGAAATAGAAGATAGGCAGCGACAGTTTTTTGATAACGACTCAAAATAATAAAAACTGCGGTTGCCAACCCACCTGCCAAGCATCGTAACTATAGCAAATATTTACCTATAATGCAATAAATGTGCTAACTCTATTTTCAGCACTGAATTTCAGAGCAGATAGGCTGTAAAAATTAATAAAAAACGTTTTTCAGCGCCAATATGCTTGCCGGAACGAGGGTCGGATTTCCTGGGACAGTACGGCTGGGCTGCCGGCTGGGGAGCTTTGAGTCCAGGTTCAAGGTTGCGTCCACGGACACTGCAAGCGGTTGACGTACCCGTACTGGATAACAGAGTGTGCGAAAGGTGGCATCGCGCTAACGGTAAGTTAATTATTGTGAATAATTTATTATGCCTTATATTATGGTTCGGCCAAATTACCACTTAACAGCTGTAGCCGCGACTTCATCAGCGTGAGCGCAAGATAAGAAAATCAACATTTTAATCGTTACACACTATATGCACTATAATATGTAAATATATTGGTAAATCCAATTGGGCATACCTTAAGCGCATTAAAAAAATTACGTATAACATGATTATACGGAATTTTTAAAGTAGTTTAAATACATTTCGACAGCACTATCGGCTTCAACGTCCTCGAAACCATGAAAATGACATACGTGATGAAAAAATTGATACCTATTGCAGCCGCCATCTTGGATTTACATTTCGACAGCACTATCGGCTTCAACACTCTCGAAAACCATGAAAATGACACCCAAGATGAAAAATTGGTACCTACTTCAGCTGCCATCTTGGATTTACATTTCGACAGCACTATCGGCTTCAACACCCTCGAAACTCATGAAAATGACACCCATGATGAAAAAATTAATACCCATTGCAGCCGCCACCTTGGATATACATTTCGACAACCCTATCGGCTTCAATTCTCTCGAAAACCATGAAAATGACACCCATGATGACAAAATTGATACCTTTTGCAGCCGCCATCTTGGATTTACATTTAGACAGCACTATCGGCTTCAACTCTATCGAAAACCATGAAAATGACACCCAAGATGAAAAAAATTATATCTATTGCAGCCGCCATCTTGGATTTACATTTCGACAGCACTATCGGCTTCAACACCCTCGAAAACCATCAAAATGACACCCATGATGAAAAAATTGATACCTGTTGCAGCCGCCATCTTGGATTTACATTTCGACAGCACTATCGGCTTCAACACCCTTGAAAACCATGAAAATGACACCCAAGATGAAAAAATTGATATATTTTGCAGCCGCCATCTTGGATTTACATTTCGACAACACTATTGGCTTCAACACCCTCGAAAACCATGAAAATGACACCCATGATGAAACAATTGGTACCTAATTCAGCCGCCATCTTGTATTTACATTTCGACAGCACTATCAGCTTCAACACCCTCGAAAACCATGAAAATGACACTCATGATGAAATAAATTTATACCTATTGCAGCCACCACCTTGGATTTACATTTCGACAGCACTATCGGCTTCAGCACCCTCGAAAACCATAAAAATGACACCCATGATGAAAAAATTGATACCTATTGCGGCCGCCATCTTGGATTTACATTTCGACAACCCTATCGGTTTCAACACCCTCGAAAACCATGAAAATGTCACCCATGACAAAAAAAATTATACTACTTGCTTTTAGTACGTAGGTATTATTTATTCTGTGCTTTTAAATATTGTAATAAAATAATGTCTTATTATTATTATAATTAAGTATTTAAGAAATTTGGTTATTCGAATATTGTGTATTTGTACAGCGATCTTTTTGAGCCGCTGCAAACAACCGATACAATGTCCACTCACGAAGGTGACTGCCATAGATAAGCTAAGTGACTGCAGCAAGACTGAAGCCAAACCAGTGGCATAACAGTCCATACTATAATTTTTCTTAGAGGTATTATTATGTCATGACAGTTTGTCCATGTTGCAGTAGATGTCGCTTTTTTAAATTTAGCCATGCTAGGCCAATTTAGAATCAAACAAATTAATGAATAGTTTAAAATACAATCGAACCTTGCTAACTTACTATTTTGTTACAAAACAAATTTGTAATTAAATTTTCAGTATAATTTATTTATTTTACATTATTCCCTATATATAATGGACTCTGTGAGCCAAACTAAACTACTCATTACTACTCTGTGGCTGTAGCTTCCCATTTACAGAATTAATTTGTATACGAGGCTAACAAATCAACGAAAATTTCGCCATTTTGGAGCCGAAAAAAATTAATTATAGCTAAACAAAACAAAACTACACTGCCATTTACATTCAGTGGCTTCCCACATGATCGATGAAGAGATTAAAAAATAGATTGAGTTAAACAATTAATATTTTCAAAAGTTATTGTGTTTACAAGCCACAGGGACATGATAAATCCACACCATAAGCCACTAAAACCCTTTTTTTTATTTAAAAATAGCAATTAATCGATTTTAAAAAATTATTAATAAGTTCAACAATCATTTATCTTTCTAAGAATGTGCTTTTATATCATTTATATGTATAATATGATTGCTAGATACGATTTTATTCGATAAAATGTTGGAATCTTAATTTTTAGGCGATAGTAGAACACACCTTGCGCTTTCGCTTAAGCTATGCAATAGATTAAATAGTTCTCAAGTTAAATTATTTCATCCACACGGACATGTATTTTAACGTTAGAATGAAGTTAAAATTCAAATAATTAAACCTAAATATCCATATAGGATATTTAGGCTTTTTTTAAGTCAGTGCGCTTTACGAGTAGCATCTTGGACTGCATCATGTTAAGTCAGTGCGCTTCAGCATCTTGGGCTGCATCACCACTTACCATCAGGTGGTATAGTGGTCAAACGATGGCTTATAATAGTTAAAAAAGGTATTATGTATAATTACTGTAATACAGGAAAATCGTTTGTAAGCTGTAAATTCTAACGGTGGATAGATATTTAAAAAATTTATATATAAAGTAAATTTTAAATTTTAAAATACAAGTCCCATTAATAGTGTTCAAAAATATTACGATTTAACAAGTAATTAATAAATTCATACTTATATCATTTCAGGTATCAACGTTGTTATATACCCCGAAATGCTCTGCGCTGGTTACCGTGGTGGGGGGAAAGATAGCTGTCAAGGGGATAGTGGAGGTCCCTTGATGCTTGAGAGAGCTGGAAGGTGGTACCTCATCGGCGTAGTCTCAGCCGGATACTCTTGTGCTAGTCGAGGCCAACCTGGCATCTACCATCGTGTGGCTCACACAGTGGATTGGATATCACATGCAACGACGCTCTCATAGCATAAAAGATAGAGCGCTATATAGATATATACGTCTCACAAAAGTCATACACAAGTGGGAATATCTCGAAGCGATTAAACATAATGTGATTTTTTTCTTTACTACACTACGCCAGTGATAATTTAGTTTAAAAATCTTTTTTTTTTTCAAAAATCTCATGGCTGCTCATTATGTGAACATATTATGAAACTATTTTCATTTAAATTTATAAATTTAATTTTGCAATTGAAAACGATATGAAATTTGAAATGTCATCGCAGTCTACTAGCCTGTTTTAAAGAACATCACTGGTTTAAAATAAAATATTTAACTACTTCATTTATGTTACCACCAAAAATAATAATTTATTTTTAGTTTATTGAACCATTAATAAGGTTAGCGATCATTACTATTAAAATTCATAACTTATAAAAAAAAGCTTCCGAACGTGGTTATAAATTGAATAATAAAATTCTAAATGTTCTTTTTTCAAAAAGATTAAGAAATAAAATGTTCTGGTTCAAATAAAATGCGGATATTAGGAGGAAGCCAATAACTGGATGTAAAATATATAATAATTATTGATAAAATAAAATTAATGTAAAATTTCTAAAAAAAAGTAATTCACAAATAATAACATGTACTCTTCTGTTAGATATATTATACAATATTGTGATAATTAGAAATCAAACGGCCGAAAATGCAATAGTATTGAAATAATTCATTAGTGCCTATACTCGTAGAATTTGTAAATAGAGTAGCTAATTATAAATGTAAATAATATAAATAACTATGTAGCGATCCGTCCCCGGCATCGCAACGATGATTTTTTAATCTAGGCCACAGCGCCACCTACCGGACCTAATTGTAAATCTAAACCATCCATGGACCCACTCAAACACACAAAAAATTTGATCAGAATCGGTCGAGCTAATTTCAAGTTTTAGCAGAGACTAACGGACAGCAATTAATTTTTATATATAGAGACAATGAAATAGGTAACCATTTATTATTTCATATTTACCATACATATATAAATAACATGAAATAATTGTAAATACATTTTACATAATGGCAAACAATTAGTTGACAATGACCAATATTAAATTATTTGAAAAGCTTTGTTATTTATTTTCGTGATGTTAATTTGGATTCTTACTCCTTTTATAAAAATTATTTTAAAATTTACGTTAAGTAATTTAAGTGTAAAACGAATGTATTCTTAAGACGGCATATTTAATAAGTTAATGAATATATTTATTGTTAATTTACATATTTGTTTTATTTCGCTAAATATTGATCTTGTGTTAGCTCAAAAATCGCAAAAGAAGTATGTCGGTCTTCCGCCCCGTTCCGAAAATGCTGCAACGTGTTATGACTACAGCACGGATGAGACGAATGACCGCGCTGCACATATTAAGTACCATATTTAAATATAATGCTTCCTCTACACTACTCGCGAAGTAACTTCGACGAAGTGCTCCTCGAAGTCGATCGCAGTCGGAAGAATGTGACCACACACTCGTGTTACTTCGCGAAGAGCTCAGTCGTCTTGAGCCTCCCGCACCCTTAACATGAATGACGTTCAAGAGGCAGCTGCTATAGGTACCTAATTGTGTGAACAGTACGACGTCAATGCGTTAACTAAATAAATAATTATGTAGAAAGCTACATATTTAATATTTATATATTATTAAAAAAATATTCATAACTGGCGTAAGCCGTGTAGTGTAGTGAGACGCTTCGTGTAACTTCGGGATACTTCGCGTAGTCCTTTAACTCTGGCGTAAAAAACCGACTGCGATCGGAAGTCACCCGAGGCTATGGAGTGCAGAGAGAAGGAGGACCATCTCTATATATGAAGTGTCGCTAAAAACGTGTCCAATAAGGGTGGCGCTGCAGTAGCATAGGGTAAATTTAAAGAAAATGCGCCAAAAGTAATTAGAACTTATTTATTGGAGAAATAAACAAGGACCGACCAATCCCCTTGGTTTTGTACTACGTAAATAGTTGAGATTTTGTATACTGGCATTTTACTAACTACTCTAATCATGAAATATTTAAATATTTGAATTCAGCTGACTTCACTCCATTCACAACAGCTATCATCATATCGTAGTTTTTCAGACGCCAGCGCTATTGTGATAGGTTTTGGAACCTCTATTTTCAGTAAATAGTAGGACACTTTTTCAACTTTCGCTCCTTATAAGATGGTTCTCCTTGTACTCTATACTCCATACCCAAGGCGAAGCGAGGTTGGACGAAATGAATCGAAGTACCTCTCTACACTATTCGCCTCGTCCAACTTCGATCTACTTCGCGAGTAGTGTAGAGGAGGCATAAAGCTTTTGGCGTGTGATGGTGGCGTAAGAGAATCCATAACGCGATTTTATTTCGGGGGTGTCGTCAGAAGCGACTATGGCATTTACCAAAAAGATCCAATAGATGGCGGTATATCCGTCTCGCTTAATCCAGGCGTAAAATACTCAAACGGTCGACGTGAAACAGCGTCGGAAGTGCAAAACGTCTGGTGCCGTGATTGTCAGTCCGTCTGCCAAATATATTGACTAAGGTAAATCATCCATACAACGGGAGGGATATTTATCCATCAATACTGTAACGGGGTGATGAAGAAGAAAGAGAAAGATTACTGTTGTTTGCGCCACTTTGCAACTACCGCCTAACCCTTATTCGTTAATTGTTATCTAACTGCAAATACTAGAGAATACTAGAGAGAATACTGCAAAGCTCACTTCCGGGTTTCCTATCCACCGCCTTTTATGCTTAGCATGTGCACTCTTGTGGGGTTTACACAAGCTCGCAAGACACGCAATCAACCACATCGCCTATGTCTCGTGTAACCGCTCTCGCCCTTGTATGGTTTAGATATTGAACTATACAAGAAAACAGCAAAGTGTACAGACATTTGCAATGGAATATTTCGCGATAATCTGTGAAAAGTATATGTGTGAAAACAGCCGACATCCAACCGCCGTCGTGGCCACAGCCTTTGATGCACGAGGCATATCAGCGGAAGTCCAGGTGAGTGGACATGCATTCCTTCACATCGCTCATGTAGCCCGAATTTAGGGACATCTGCAGTATCGCGAAAAGGTAAATTCTGTCTCATACAGTCCATAATTAATGCAAAATCATCTTTTTAATAACTCTGAACTAATAAACCATTTTTACCATCATTCTGATAATCCGCACAGTACCAGAAATTGGATCTCTCCGGCCTTGGATAATTTAATTAATTTACCCACCAATTGTCATCAAGTATTATTTTCATCCATCTATCCATCCATCCATTCATTACAGCCCATAAAATTCCACTGCTAAACATAGGCCTCCTCTATATATTGCCTCATAGGGGGGATTTCGCCATAGCTGCCACGCTTTGAAGGCAGGTTAGTAGTACTGTGGTTTAGTTTTAAGTAAGTTTCTGCAACCAACTAGGCAAATAATACGCTATTGAGATCAATAATTTTTATTTTCTTGTATCTAACACAATTTTCGTAAACTATAGAACCTTTATAGCTGCATAGTTTGCATGATATTTAAACTTAAAATTAATAATAGAAAGGTTGGTATGTGAAATGATGATATATTCTTTTAGTTTCTTTGATAGCTCTAAGTTTTTTTTAAGCCCTGGTATTTTACATTACCATCCAATAGGTATTTGATAAGCAATAACCAGTCTCGTTAAAAAGTCCTGTAGAGGTCGATAGTATCGCAACAGAGGTTCTGGTGAAATATCGTGTTCGTCTAATGCAGCTTTTAAAATTTCACGCCATTGCTGAGAATTGCCACGTGACATTAAATTCCTAAAAATAAAATCATAAAAGTACTATTCATATAACATGAGAAACTTTTTATAACTAATGCATTTTTTCGTGAATACCCTTGCTGGCAAGTATAATTTGAAATATTTACTCATCACGATGGCTAGTTGGTTTAGAGCCGATATACCTTAATCCTGATAATGCTGTTTCCAATATTTTTTTTCTTTTAAAAAAAGGTTAGGCCCACATTAGGATTTTCTTACATATAAATTTCACAAGGACAAACATCAAGACCCGAAAAATTTATTTGTAGCCCTGTTAAGTCTCTGCGCCACAGAGCCGTTGAATATCCACTTTGTGGGATTTGACTTTGGCATTTTCGAAGAGATATACGATCATTTGTCCGTTGCTCAATTTTTTTTCATAAATTCAAATTTAGGCTAGACAGGTACCAGGAACATATGCAGAAAACTTGTAGTGTCGCGTGACGATGATGCCTTGTTTAGAGGCGAAACAGTAGTGTAGTGGTGTTGGGATTAGTGGTGATGGGGATTTTACACGCGATTTAGGGTGGGTGGGAGGTGCTCTTTTAACTAAGTAAGGCATTTTATTTTATTACACGGATCCTAGGTAATTAATTTTTTAAATCTTAAATTTTTCCTATAGTTCTCTTTTACGACACCCACAGGAGGCAATGTGGTGATGGACTCTACTACGGTACCACCACACCATAATCTGACATTAATCCAAGCCTACTTTTGACCTTATCATATATAAAATTCTCATCTAGCGTATCAGCTCGTGTAAGTGCATCAGTTTGTGTATACACTTATTGCAATATAATATACGAGTATATAATATCTCCTGCAGTATTCATAACTAGTGATCGTGTTCGAATGAAGCAACCCTGGTCGAAACTGACAAACAAAAATTAACAATTTAATTAAGAATAACAAATATAACTATTAAAATCTTACTTTAACATTTTCCCGATGTTTTTAGCTCCGTATATATCACATTCATTTAAAAGTATTGTACTAGGCAATGGTTCTTTAATTTGCTGATTACCGAAGACAGCAACTTTACACAAGTTTTCAAATAACTGGTGTTGAAGGAAACTACTCAGGAAGTACCTTAAAAAATTAAAAATTAAAACGATCCATTGCATTTAAAGTAATTTCTTAGAATTTAATTTGTTTACAATACAAAAATGAGAATAAGACAATCTTGGGCAGCATAGTCGTTCTAAAAATTACTAAAACATTAAAAAAACTGCGGTTGCCAACCCCTATGAGACAATCTATGACCAGCAGTGGACTGTGATGGGCCGTAACGGGACGGAAACAAGACAAAAGTTAATGCATATTCCAAGGCAATAGTAAAGAAGTGTCGTGTCCCATAACCACCTACGTTTAACTTCGAAAAAGATTCAAAATACAGCTGTCTTCACCTCTGAGGACTGAAATTGATTGCAAGGGTCTCCGGTTTTCGTACATCGTCATACGAACACAGCATTATTATGCTGCTTTTTAACACTCGTATTTTCTAAGAGTGTGATTCTTCCCCGTTCGATCTGACTCGTGCTGAAGCCACCACGTATAATTTTTGTTATGAATTTGTTTATACAAACTAAAGCTTTTATACGTGGCAGTGCCATGCTGCAGCTATATTAGTAGTATAGTTATAGCACTAATGGGTTGGCACGACAGGAGAAGGACCACGCTCACAGAATACCAGCGTAAAATGGCAGATTGACACTGCTGTGTTTCGTATGGTGAGTGTAGAGAACCGGAGACCCATTTTCTGGAAAAGAGGTATTTCATCTTAGTCCTCACGGGTGACGGCGCAACTGCATTTTAATTCTTTATTGAGGATAAATGAAGATGTCTATGGATCACAGCAACCACTTACCATCAGGTGGACTGTGTGCTCGTTTGTCCCTATCCTATAAAAAAAAATTGCATTCATTTATTAGGTACCTTATATAGGGCGTATTATCCGCAACATGATAAATAGCACCGACGTCAAAAAAATCTTCTCCTCTTTCTTCAGGAGGTGATATGCCTTGAAGTTCTAAAGCAATAGCCCAAAATTCTTTATTCAGTGAATCTCTTTTAATACTTCCTTCGAAGTATCTCCAACGGTATTCATCGATGAGTAGCGAAAACGGTATTTGTGGTAACTTGCTTAAAGCTCGTTTTAGTAAAAGTATTTCGTTATTTGTTGCAGTTACGAGTAATTTACCTTTTACTGGAATATTTGTAGATTTGTGTGATGTATCATGAGCGTTTTCATTTAGATTTGTACTCAAAAGAGTATAAGCATTATTTTCAGCACCTGTTGAATACAGAATTGAATCATTGATCAAGCCGAGTCGGTTCAAATGCTGCGGAGTTACGACGCCAATCATTACTGCTTCTCCAATGGTCTCGTGTAGCGCTGAGTTAGCTTGCTGTAAAGAAAATTGTTATGAAATAATGATGAATTCGTCGAATTATAACAAATCAGGTGTTATTAGTTGATCCGTTTTGCGGTCGTTAGCAAAAAACAGTTATTTAAAATACCACGACCTCACAGAATACCAGCGTGAAGTAGAGGTTTACCTCTGCGTTTCGCTTGGTGAGTGCAGGTGGCCGGAGGCC
The DNA here is from genome assembly GCA_033319125.1 of Parnassius glacialis. Classification (NCBI taxonomy): domain Eukaryota; kingdom Metazoa; phylum Arthropoda; class Insecta; order Lepidoptera; family Papilionidae; genus Parnassius; species Parnassius glacialis. Next base: position 22,504,834 of record JAVANC010000002.1, read on the forward strand.
CTTTTTACTGGAAATGAGGCATTCCATCTTAGTCCTCACGGGTGACAACGCATCTGCATTTTGATTCGCAAACGAGGATAGATGTAGATGTCTATGGGCCGTAGCAACCACTTACCATCAGGTGGACTGTGTGCTCGTTTGTCACCCTCATTCTATAAAAAAAAAATTACATTGGCCAAATAATTTGCCAGTTGCTGTATTTTTCAATATTATTATTTAGTTACTAAAATTATTAAAATATTAAAATAAACAAAAACATTGGCATTTTATAAAGTGTTTTCTTATTCTTACCCTAAATATACCAGGTTGATTCGCATACGCCATGTAATATTGGATATGTCCTATTTCGTGATGTAATACATTAAAATCTTGCAAAGAGATACCAGAGCAATATAATAATCTGCAATAATAATAAGAGACAGTAACAGAAAAAAGTAAATGTTTACGATAATTAATAGAATCAGGCGTTACTTTGCGGAAATCCATTATAATGGGGTATTGTTATAATTGCTAATAATATTTTTTTAATAATCTGCTTAATTAAATTAAAAAAAGAAATTCCGCGCAAAGAAAGAAAATGATATGTCCTGCCCAGTTTGAAGGGGATCTCCCACCATCCCTCAATCGCGCGCACTATACCCTTCGCCGTCGAAAATAAATCTCGAATTTCGAGAGCGGTGTGTCCTGCCTAGTGTGGTGGTGCTGGGAATGGTAGGGCTGGGATTGACGGTGACGGGTATAGTGCGCGCGATTGAGGGTGGGAGGTCCCCTTTAAACTGGGCTTGACACATCATTTTCTTTCTTTACCCGGAATTAAGCAAATTAGTTTATAACAATACCCCAGTAAATGTTTAATTTTTTCAAATACGTCACACAACTTGAATTTCTCCTTTATCATGGAGGTGATTTACATACATGGTGATTATAAGTTGCATGATAGACAAACACCCAGAGCAGGACAATTATAGGCCTAACCAATACTTCTTGGGTGCAATAAACGAACCCGTAGCAATGTACCTAAATGTATAGTCACCGCACTCCCAAGCCGACAAAACTAAATATTAATATTATTTAAGTATACAATATAATATTATAACTTATGAACGACTTTCAATCCTGCTCTATGCTAACAGTGGTAGAGCCACGGGGCAGCTTTTGCTGTCGCACGAATGGGCCGGCTTGAACCGGGGTGGTACCACGACCTCACAAAATACCAGCGTAAAGTAGAGGTTTACCTCTGCGTTTCGCTTGGTGAGTGGAGGTGGCCGGATGCCCTTTTTACTGGAAATGAGGCATTCCATCTTAGTCCTCACGGGTGATAACGCATCTGCATTTTGATTTGTAATAGAGATAATCATATCTTATAAAAAAAAATGCTCGTACAATATATTTGTTTGGATGATGATTCATAACTATACTAGGATCCAATAGGTGGCGCTGTAATCAAATTATTATTAAATATAATCAAATCTTAAAAACATGATGATGATGTGTGCAGTTCCCATGCGGTAGAAGTGATATCTTCAGAAAAACACTGTATACTATACTCTATCTTATCTCTCGCAGGCTAATTTCTATAGTATATGTTTGTCTCTTTTTAGTGTCGCTTTTTCGTTTCATCTAGTTTCAAAATCACAACGATTCTAAAGAAGTTTTTACTTCAAAAAGATATTTTATAAATCTAGAGCCGATAATGTGGTGCCACGTTCGAGTTAAGTGCGTGCTAGAATTCGGAGTGAAACACATCGCACCGAAAAGGGCAAAATAACGTGTATCAAGTAAACTAATTGTAGAATCATGTATTTTAGTTTAGTTGCAATTATTATTATTTTTTTCTAATATAAAGTTTTATAAAGACTAGTATTTAAACCGAACGTACACCGCGAACTAAATAAACTATGAAAAAACTAGGTTCAGTGAACTATGCTAAGCTAACCTGTAATATCGTTGGACGTCCACCGAACAATAAGCTAAAACAAACAACACTAAGCGAAAGGCTCCAGAGGGGTAAAAAAAGAATAGAATAGAATAGAATAATTTTTATTCAATATACATTACATGTGTAATTCTTATTGAAAGTCATTTTTTACTTTACCACTGGTACGAAAAAAATCCTCTGTCCTGGGAAGAACCAGCAAGAAACCCAGCGGGACTTTTTTTTTTTTTAATTTTACAATATAAATGATTACGAACTATTTACAAAATTTATTTTAAAAACTGCTTGGAAGCGACCACCTCATTCCCAGGGGTTATTATCAACCATGTATTCATTTATACTATAATAACCCTTTTTATACAGTTTCAGCTTAATAAAACATTTAAACTTGGTAATAGAGAGAACCTGTACACTTTCCGGGACCTTGTTGTAATAGCGTATACATTGCCCCAAGAATGAATTACTGACTCTGTGGAGTCGAGAAACTTTCATCACTAGCTTGTGTTTGTTCCTAGTGTTTACAGAATGTATATCACTTTTTTTACTAAAACTATCTTTGTTTTTGTGAACATACATTAAATTTTCGTAAGTATACTGAGAGGCCAAAGTTAATATATTAATTTCTTTAAATTTATCTCTAAGAGACTCTCTCGGTTTTAGATTGTAAATAGCTCTAATGGCCTTCTTCAGGTAAGGCAGTGAGAGGCACAGCCTACGTAATTTAGTTATTTTGACTTAGTTTGTCTATTTTACCTAGCTTAGCTGGCATAGTTTGCGATGGACGCACATTTATGAAAAACTGGCTCAGCTAGGCGAGCTAAGATAAACAATGTTAGTTTAGTTTGGGGTGGACTTTCGACTTTATAGTGATTTAAATAGGTAATTGTTTTACCTTTAAATAGGTAATAGGTTTACCGCTCATGGTCTATCAAACCGTATAAAGTATTTGCCGTAATGCTAAGCTTGGCAGGCTGATTGAGGATCAGTGTCAGATGTCAAACCCACGGAGCAAATACAAAGAGGAGGCGGCCTAAGCAACTGTGATTCTAACTAGGTCCTGACGTCATCACAGTGGGCGTGGCTTTAGTTAGTATCTCTCAGCGTTCGCCCTAAGCGCTTTTGTATCAAAAATCGCAAATTGGTGTATTTTCGTCATCATTATCATCATCATTACAGCCCTTCACAAGTCCACTGCTGAACATAGGCCTCCCCCAAGGAATGCCACAAAGCACGGTCCTGAGCCACCTGCATTCATCGACTTCCTGCATATCTTACAAGTTCGTCACTCCATCTAGTGGGGGGACGCCCAACACTTCGCCTGCCGGTACGAGGCTGCCACTCGAGAACCTTTCTTCCCATCGGTTGTCGGTTCTTCGAGCTATATGGGCGGCCCATTGCCACTTCAGCTTACTAATCCGTTGGGCTATGTCGGTCACTCTGGTTCTACTGCGGATATCCTCATTTCTGAGTTTATCACGCAGAGAAACTCCGAGCATAGCCCTCTCCATAGCTCGCTGAGCGACCTTGAGCTTCCTCATCCGGCCAGCAGTGAAGGACCACGTCTCAATTCCGTATGTCATCACTGGCAACACGCACTGGTTGTACAATCTCGTTTTCAAGTTTTGAGGTATACCTGACGAGAAGATGTGCCGTAATTTCCCGAACGCTGCCCAACCGAGTTGAATCCGTCGATTGACCTCTCAGTCGAAGTTGGGCTTACCTAGTCGGACTATTTGTCCCAGGTTAACATACTCGTCAACAACTTTGAGCTTAGTGCTCCCAACAACTACCGGCATAGGTGTGACATGGACATTGAACAGGATCTTTGTTTTGTCCATGTTCATCTTAAGACCTATCCGTTGGGAAGCACTATTGAGGTCATTGAGCATAGTGCTTAGGTCCTCCAACGATTCTGCCATAAGGACTATATCGTCGGCAAATCGAAGGTGAGTGATGTACTCGCCATTTATTTTGATACCGTATCCTTTCCAGTCCAGAAGCTTGAAAACGTCTTCTAATGCAGCGGTGAAGAGTTTCGGGGATATGACGTCACCCTGTCTTACACCTCTCTGCAATTGGATAGGTTTCGTTCTCTGGTTCTGTACTCGGACAGCCATCGTAGCGCTACTGTACAAGCAATTTAGCATTTCTATATACCGACAGTCCACTTGGCACCGCTGAAGGGACTGCAGCACCGCCCAAATTTCGACGGAATCAAAGGCTTTCTCATAGTCCACATACGCCAGACATAGTGGCAAATTGTACTCCTCTGACTTTTGTACAATTTGCCGAAGGGTATGCATGTGGTCTATGGTGCTAAAGCCTTTTCGGAAACCGGCTTGTTCGGGAGGCTGGAAGTACTCAAGTCTGTTTTCGTAGTATTAAGAAAAAAAGAATGAAGTATTGTGTTTTATCGTGTAAAACCAACTCAGATATACGTTCTGATGCTGTGGATGGCATCACATTCCATTTTTAAGTAATTTTATACCCAATTTATTAAAATAATTCTAGAAAAACTCTGCGTCGGCTTTCAAATGTAATTAAATATATTCGACACTAGATGGCGACACACTAAATATTTAAAGGTACCTAGAGCTCAGTATTGGTAAAATAATCATACGACGGAGTTGAAATTTGTTTTGCATTCAGTCCTACAGAATTTTTAATCGCCATAATATTATTTTTATAGTATTTATAATATTTTTGTGAACAGGCCGCCATCAAGGTAGCTAAGCTACATTGCAACTTTGATATGGAACGATGGTAGTAGTTTAACTATTTAACGGTAGATGGAAAATAGTAAAGTGGGTGGGGGTTAAGATCCTCTCACCCTGCAAATTGTCACGCGTTATTAATGTTACATAGTGAAATCTAATTACAACACCTCCTCTTTATATTTGCTTTATGGTCCAACCTTTGAAGCTTTTCCATGTGACATCTACAGTACGAAATAGTGTGATTGATTCCATCACAAGCTTTCGTTTAGTACAATAAAAATTACAATTAAAAATGCATGTGGAGTTGTAACAAAGAATATCTCTGTATATATAAATCAATAGCTGTTCGTTAGTTTCGCAAAAACGCGAAACTGGTTCGACCGATTCTGGTAAAAAATGTGTGTGTTTGAATGGGTCCCTGGATGACTTAAATTTACAATTAGACCCGGTGGGTGGCGTTGTTGCCAAGATTCTTAAATCACCTGTGCATAGCCGGTGCGGATATCTAGAATAATATAATTTTAACGTGGAAGAGCTACTCTGCAGCTATATTATGGTGCATTACGAATGCGTTGGTTCGACCACACTCTCACAGAACAAAATAACAGCTTAATGCGACAGCCTTTCTGAAGGTGAGTGCAGAGACCCGGAGACCATATTTACTGGTAACAAAGCATTCTATGTTAGTCCTCAGGGGTGACAATGCATCCACATTTTGATTCTTAGTCGAGGATAAATGGAGGTGTTTTGGGATTGGTTTTTGTGCTCGTTTGTCACTCTTATTCTATAAAAAACAAACGACAAACCTAAAGTCGTCCTTTTTAAACATATCTGCCGCTGTGCCATGACAACGTAAATCTCCATGTTCTCCTTGAGTAAACACTGAATTGCGCCAAAATGTATCTGTCATTGCCGGCAAGCCCAAAGATAGATAAAAGTCTTCGGTTCGCTTTACCTGCAAATTAATCAAACTTACGGAAATTAACGTTGAAACTCTTAATACTTCTCAAAACATTCAATAGTACACACAGTATATCGTGTGTTTGTGAAACGCTCCCGAAAACGAAGACAGATGATAGTAGGGACTACACCTTAGAACATGGGTCACAAATAAATTTGATCCCGAGGAAAAACACATCTTTTCACCACGTTTTATTAACTTTATTCACGCTCCATCAGTTTAGTACAGCTAAATGAAACGATAATTTCATAAAAAAAATCATGAAAATACTTAAACAAAAAACCATCAGTGAAACTTACAAAAAACATCAGCTGACAATAGGGTCCTGACAATATCCTCGCAGGCGCCGTTCTCTTATAGGTCCCGTCACGTAAAAACGCCACCCTTGAACCTGGACACTGAGCGATTTATCGATCAAATTGTTGGTTCGAATTTTCGTTTTTTAGTTTCATTTTTCATTTCTATTTTCTTATACAAAATCAAAGATAACGATGAAATAGTGTTTATAATTGTGTGAGTACTGAGTACCCAATTAGGTACGTATATTAATTTCAATAATTTTTGTAGTAAAGAACTGCTTGTTGCGTCAGGGTACAATTGATTGTGTAATTGTATTAAAAATGACAACTATAATTTTAAATTCCATATGAAGACTAGTCGTAGGCATAAAACTTATAAATTAAATACACGTTGGCGATGTCTTAACATATATAACGCTTTAAGAGGATTGTGAAGCGCCGATCCGCGGCGCGAGTAGATATTTTCAAAAATGCTATCTGTTTCATAACGCACGCTCTGCCTCCCTCCGGGCTCCAGACTCCGGGCGTGAACAACACAAATACAACATTTTACACTAATTCTCACGCACACTACGATAGCAGCAGCAGGAACGTTCATTCATTTACAGCCTATATTTGCGTACATCGTAGGAATAAAACTTATGAATAATAAACGTTGACGATGTCTTAACATACATAACGCTTTAACGGTGTGTGGAAGGATCCAGTGCTTCAAGGACTTTACATTGTGCGCATTTTTTTTAGCAGATTGATTAATAATTTTAGTTTTTGAGACAGTTCCGTGTTGACTATAACAAGAGACAATTCAATTCTTTTGTTTATTAAATTATTGTCGTTATTACTTGTTATTTATTACTTAATGATATTATTCTTGTTGTTACGTTTTAAGTTTCCTGTTTTGTTTTTATAATGCCTAACGCGTACTTTTATAGTGCCTGTGAATACGGCAAGTGCCTTCGAGAAGCTCGCGGGAATGCTTCGCATCCATTGTGAATTTACCGAGAGAAATTCCCGACCAATCGACATCCAGCTGACTCTCGTCTGATAACAGCAGAACAGCAGATCATGACCGGCGGCAAGTTTACTGCCGTTGGTTATTAGACCAGCAACAACGTGAGGATTTAGGGCGGTAAGCTGTTTTATATTTAATTTATTGTTTTAAGTAACTTAGTACTGAACTGATCTGAATAGGTACATAACTGAATACATCAGAATAATAAACATACCTACATGATGAATAAAAACGTATAACTCTAACCTTGGTTACATTTTATTTAAGTATTTTTTTTCATTAGCGGGGAATCTAACCAGTTATTTGTGTTATTTAACCTGTGAATTTGAATTAAAGTAGCTACGTAGAGACAAGCACAGTGGCAAAATAGTAGGTTATGTAGATAAGTTAGGTATTTAGACAAGTGTTGTAAATTATTAGGTATTGTGGTATGGCCCACTAGCTGCAGGCCGCGCGAATTCGGCGTTCGCGCGTACAGTGACCCCTAGTCAGCTGATTGTGATTCAGTAATTCCACTGCCGGTTTGATGTTTAAGTATTTTATGATTTTTTTTAATGAAATTATCGTTTAATTTAGCTGTACAAACATGATAGAGAATGAATAAAGCTAATAAAACGTTGTAAAAAGATGTTTTTTTTCATCAGGATTGATTTTATATTACACCCATCATCAAATGTATAGTTGGTACTGTCGTATGTCTTCGTTTTCGGGAGCGTTTTAAAATACCCTGTATACAGTATTAACAGGCTGTACATGTATGTGTTTTGTACATTCCAGTCCATCTTAGTGCTCAGAGGTGTCAACGCTTTTGTAGACTTCCTTCTTTGAAGTTGGCTGCAAGTGCCAATGGACTGCCTCCGAACGAATTTCCGCCTTGTCGTGGGAGGGGGGTTTAGGCTACTTCGAGTGGGGTTGACGAGCCCACTTCGGATGTGTGTTGGTGGGCTGCGGTGAAAGGGGTGTCCTCTCCCCTTACCGCTGTAATTCCACCTCGGCTGCAGTGGTAAGCGGAGTTGGAATTGTGAAGAGCGAGTGGCGATGCGCCACTCGCCCTATCCTCCGCAACTTTGACAGGGCCGCACCGTGGTAGGGATGCGGGTAAGAGGAATGTCGGTATTGCGATGTACCACTCTCCCTACCCTCGGCAGCCGAATCTTGGTTGATCCTTCCCCGGTCGAGCCGACCCATTCGTGCTCTAACTATACTATTAATATAACTGAAGCATGGCTCTACCAAGTAAAAAAAACTATACTATGTAGATTTATAAAACAGATATTTAGTAAAATGTACTAATATAAAAACGTAAAAAAGTACCATATGTTTAACATTCCAATTCATGTTTTTCATATTTTCGTCTAAATTGATAGTGTTAGGTATTATTAAATCTGTCAACGGCTCCCAGTTATGGTTCCAGAGGTTTCCTGTAACAATATATATATATATATATATATATATATATATATATATATATATATATATATATATATATATATATATATATATATATTTATCATGTGCAAGGTTACAAAATAACAATCGAATTTATAATAATCGAAATTATTTCCGGCTACTACACAGACAAAGTCGCGGGCAAAATAAGTTTACAGTGAATAAGTTAAATAATTATAACATAAGCTTGTAATGCCAGTTACTAGACTCCACAGAATCAGTAATTCATTTATGGGGCAATGTATACGCTTTTGGCAATGTAGGTATACGCTTTTACAACAAAATACCAGAACATGTTCAAAGTTTGTCAATAAACAAGTTTAAAATTTTTATTAAAGAAAAACTGTACAAAAAGGGTTATTCATAGAATTATTATAGTATCAAGGAATAAATGAATGAAAATAGCCCCTGGGAATAAGGTGATCGCCACTATGCTGGTTCTATGAAAATTCATTTAAAAATTGTATAAACAATATTATTGTTAAGTGAAATATGTTTGAAAAAAATCCCGCTGGGTTATTTGCTGGTTCTTCCCAGGACATAGGTATTTTCCGAACCAGTAGTAAATAAAAAATGACTTTCAATAAGTATTATGTAATAATCAATATTGAATAAAAATCATTCTATTCTATTTTATTCTATTACTTTAACAAAGATCAGTTTTAATCAAATATTGCAATTATTACTCTTCGAAAAGAATAATTAACTCTTTAAAATAAAAGCCTCAATGTAATTCACAGTCATGTCCGACTGTGAATTATATTAAGGGCATTGAGTGATTTTGTAATTATTTATTTAAATTGTTTACCTTCATAGAATTCTGAAGTTGAAGTGAATAACGTCACAAGAGACGCATATTGTTAAGTATTATTTTTATTAGGAACGCAACGCTCAATTTAGAATAAACTAAAATAATATTATACTATATTATCTTTTTTTAAGAATATCACTCTTTATAATTAGTGTCCGACCGAAACAGGATTTTCAACCGAAACCGAAACCGAAAACGAAGTTGTGTATCGCTAGCAACGCAAAGTCGGGAATTTGCATTTGGAAAAATCCTAAATTAGGGGCTTTTTAGGTGCTAATTAGGTGCCAAGTTTAAAAATTAGGTGCTCTAAAATTTTCACCGCAACGAACTGTTGAAATTTGCGTTGCTAGCAAAACGTCTCGCTAGCAACGCAATGAAGTTATTAGATATACGATAAATATTAATAGCAAGGAATTAAGTGCTAATTAGGTGCTTCAAGTATACGCAATAACAAGGCGCCCCTAATAAAAATAAAGTCGTTATTCAGAACATAGCAAATGCAAAATTCAGATTTCCTGAAAATCAAAATAGAATCAAAATTGCTTTCAGAAAAATTCCAAATTAGGGGCTTTTTAGGTGCTAATGAAGTACCAAGTTTAAAAATTAGTCGCTACAAAATTTTCACCGCAACGAACTGTTGAAATTTGCGTTGCTAGCAAAACGTATCGCTGGCAACGCAATAAAGTTATTAGATTTACGATAAATATTAATAGCAAGGAATTAAGTGCTAATTAGGTGCTGCAAGTATACGCAATGCCAAGGCACCCCTAACAAAAATAAAGTAGTTATTCAGAACAAAGCAGATGCAAAATTCAGGTTTTCTGAAAATCAGAAAAGAATCAAAAATGCTTTTAGAAAAAGCCGAAATTAGGGGCTTTTTAGGTGCTAATTAAGTATCAAGTTTAAAAATTAGGTGCTCTAAAATTTTCACCGCAACGATCGACTGAAATTTGCGTTGCTGGCAAAACTTATCGCTAGCAACGCAATGACGTTACTAGATATACGATAAATATTAATAGTATGGAGTGTAGAGAGAAGGAGGACCATCTCTATAGTATAATGAAAAGTGTCCCTAAAAACGTGTCCAATAAGGGTGGTGCTGCAGTAGCATAGGTTAAATTTAAAAAAAGCGCCAAAAGTAATTAGAATAAGATGGAGAAATAAATAAGGACCGACCAATCCGCTTGGTTTTGTACTACGTAAATAGTTGATATTTTGTATACTGGCATTTTACTAACTACTCTAGTCATGAAATTTTTTAAATATTTGAATTCAGCTGACTTCACTCCGTTCACAACAGCTATCTTCATATCGTAGTTTTTCTGACGCCAGCGCTATTGTGGTAGGTTTTGGAACCTCTATTTTCAGTATATAGTAGGACACTTTTTCAACTTTCGCCCCTTATAAGATGGTTCTCCTTGTACTCTACACTCCATTATTAATAGCAATGAATTAAGTGCTAATTAAGTACTGAGCGATTATCGAAACCCGATACAGATTAAGATATTATTCTGGGAATTATAGGGTCCATGAACACCATTACCTTGTCATATTGTATGAACGGTATTTTTTGTTCTTTATCAGTGCCTAAAAATTAAGTGCTAATTTGGTGCTGAAAGATTATTTAGGTCGCATGTAGATGACGGTAATATTCTGGAAATTATCGGATTTAAAACCACCATTACATTACTATAAGGTATGAACGGTATTTTTTGTTTTTCAGATTTAATATGATTTTATTTGAAAATGGTTGAAAATTGGTTGAAAATTATATTAAATAATATTATAGATTTATAATATTATTTAATATAATTTTCAACCAAATAAATGTTACAATTCTTATTTTTAGACATGTGAAGCCTAAACGTTAGTGTACTAAATCGAAAGGATAATATTTTCTTTCAATTAAATATTGCTTTGTAATAAATAGCGCCATCTATAACGTTATATAGTTCTAGTCATTTTATCAAATCAAAATCGATGGACTCTCAAGGTGGTAAGTACGATAGACGCTAGATGGCACAAACACAAAGACCTGATTTTTGCATTTGCTTTGCCGAATAATTTTCTGAATAACGACTTTATTTTTATCTGGGGTGCCTTGTCATTGCCTATACTTGCAGCACCTAATTAACACTCAATTCCTTGCTATTAATATTTGTGGTAGGTATATGTAATAACTGCATTGCGTTGCTAGCAATACGTTTTGCCAGCAACGCAAATTACAACAATTCGTTGCGGTGAAAATCTTGGAGCAACAAATTTTTAAACTTGGTACCTAATTAGCACCTAAAAAGCTCCTAATTTGGACTTTTTCTGAAAGCAATTTTGATTCTATTTTGATTTTCAGGAAATCTGAATTTTGCATCTGCTATGTTCTGAATAACGACTTTATTTTTATTAGGGGCGCCTTGTTATTGCGTATACTTGAAGCACCTAATTAGCACTTAATTCCTTGCTATTAATATTTATCGTATATCTAATAACTTCATTGCGTTGCTAGCGAGACGTTTTGCTAGCAACGCAAATTTCAACAGTTCGTTGCGGTGAAAATTTTAGAGCACCTAATTTTTAAACTTGGCACCTAATTAGCACCTAAAAAGCCCCTAATTTAGGATTTTTCCTAATGCAAATTCCCGACTTTGCGTTGCTAGCGATACACAACTCGAAAACGAACCTTCGGTCTGGGTGTCAGTTTCGGCCGAAACCGAAACGGAAACCGAACCTTATTTAGACATGTTCATTTTTTTATTGTATTTTGGAATCTGCAATATTTTTTATACATGTACAGATAGATAAATGCATGGTAATGAAAAACAGTAACTGTAATAGTCATGCAGCAATATATTTATTTATTTTCAAGTAAAAATCAACAAATTAACGTTAAGAAATACATTTTTAATTCAATTTTGTAAAAAAGATCAACACTTACACCCATAAAAAGTTGCTCGCTAATTAAGAAAATATTTTATTGTGTTCACAATATTGTTAATATTATTCAATGAGAGCATTTACTTAATATAACTCACTCACACACAATACACACACCTTAACAAAATTCCAGAAAATATACAAATCCTGCTCAAAGTTCAAAAACTTTAATAAACTAAGTTTGTATAAAAAGTGTTGTTATAATATCAAGAAATTTATGGATGATAATAACCCCCTATGGTGATCACAACCAAGCTATTTCTAATTTCTTTTTTGTTGTTAATTGTGTTACATATATGATAGTAAGAGTGGCGTAGCTAGCTACGTGTGGGCAAAGTGGGCCCTCGCCCACGGCCTCGCACTTAAAGGGGCCTCGCGAGACCCCCTAAAATGCGATGCCCCCAGACTTTACCATAGATGGCTAATTAACTTGATCTCTTTTACCCTTGAAAAAGTGAAAGTGTGTTTGTTTGGGGCCTCGCAAGAAGCTCCCCTTAAATGCGACTGCGAGGCCGTTGTAATTACCTTCAAAGACCGCTACTATTACTTTGACGGAATACAAAACTTGTCAGGAACTAATAGATATGAGTAGATATGTCATGTCAAACCATATTTGGTAAGATCTAATGAGTAAGATCCTTGGAACGACGAGCAGGTACGAGGGTAACACTTAAAGTTCTTAAAAAATCAAAAACTGAACAAACTAGCAAGTTATTACTCTTATTATATCTTTTCAAAATAGTGTCCATATACATCTTTTTTAAGAAGTTTTCTTTTATTTTCGGAAATAAATAAAAATCGCAAAGTGCGAGGTCGGTGGTATAGGGCAGGTGACCCAGTAATTCCACGCCTGACGTTGCCAAGTAGTCGATTGTTTGCTTGGCATTGTGCGACGAGGTGTTGTCGTAGTGAAGGAGGATCCTACTGCGAGGTCGTTTCTCCCGAACTTTTTCCAAGACAAATAGCAAACAATTGTTAGTGTAGCAGTCTGCAGTAACTGTTTTTCAATTCGCTAAAACCATTGTTGCGTAATGACCTATCCTTCCGAAGAACGAGGCCACCATCTTTTTTCTCCACGCTTCGACTTCTCTTTACTTTAGTTGGCAACTCCTCGGAAGGAAACACACAGACAGCAGACTGTCTCTTAGTTTCAGGATCATAACAATAAAACCAGCTTTCGTCACTTGTAAGTATATTTTTTTAAAGGGTAAGGGTGACAAACGAGCACACAGTCCACCTGATGGTAAGTGGTTGCTGTGGCCCATAGACATCTACATCTATCTTGTATTACGAATCAAAATGCAGATGCGTTGTCACCCGTGCGGACTAAGATGGAATGCCTCGTTTCCAGTAAAAAGGGTCTCCTATTCTCTACACTCACCATACGAAACACAGCAGCGTTAAGCAGCTATTTTACGCTGGTATTCTGTGAGAACGTGGTCCTTCCCCGGTCGAGCCGACCTATTCGTGCTTCAACCATAATATAGCTGCAGCATGGCTCTACCACATATAAAACACAGCATTTGAGTCACCTCCATTAAATGTTTGAATCATTTCACGACACCAATCAACACGACGGAGTTTTTGGGCCTCTGTCAAGTTATGAGGTATCCACCGGGCACAAAGCTTCATGACTGCTAAATATTCATGGAGGATTTTGTGGATTTGACTCATACCGATGCCTTATCTTGTCCGAATCTGCTGAAAAGTCACTTTTTGTCAGTCTCTATCACATGCCGCACAACACTGATGTTATCTTCAGTGGTCGCCGTAGAAGGCCGTCCCCATTGAGTTATACAAGACTAAATCAATGGCCGTCCCGCACGCAGATCATCGGTGAGATTATTGTGACCACGGTTAAACTCATTAAACCAGTTATAAACAGTGGCACGAGATGGGACTGCATCGTGAAAGACCAACCGAAGTCAATAATATCTTTCTTGATGACTTAAATAACATCGAAATTCATAAAAAATCAGTGTACAAAAATTTTCTCGCGTTAAATTCATGTTGACGTGACACAGACAATTTTCAATTTGGCGCCAAATCGTAAAGAAATGACAAATTAATACACAATGATATTGGCAAAGAGTTCCATTTTGAAAATTTGAATTTATTTTTTTATAATATCGTTTACAAGTGGCCAGTTCTAAAAACTTTCAGTGTCGCCCTCGTATGTCATGTCAATGCATGTTAGGTAGGGTAGATCTATTCGGTAGACCCATAGAACGAAAGAAAAGAGGCCTCGCTGATGCAACTTCGCGCACGTTTATCTTAGTCCAGGCTACGCCTCTGATCGTAAGCTGTTATTTAAAAAAAAGTCCCGCTGGATTTCTTGCTGGTTCTTCCAAGGACAGAGGTTTTTTTCGAACCAGTGGTAATTAAACAAAAGAGTGACTTTCAATAAGTATTATTTTAAATCTATATTGAATAAAACAGATTCTGTTTCTGTATAATTTTGAATAATATAGGAATCACGAACTCATCCGAACGACGCACGATAATTCACGAACACTGAGGTTCGGCGCCGCCGAAGGTTCGGCAGGTTTTTTGCCGAAACCGAAACTTTTACCGAAACTAGATATTTTGCCGAAACTTTGCCGAAACCGAAACCGAAACCGAATCTTCGGTCGGTCACTATTTATAATCATAAAAATAAATTGATGAACTCAACACTGTGTTCTGTGGCGTTTAGCAGCAGACTTGCGTTAATCTGTATAAGATTTATTTTGCAATGTATGCCCGAATTTGCTGTTTGCAGAGAAGGTTCAGAATAAGTAATATAGGCGAATGGTGACTCGCCATTCATCGAAATTCATAAAAAATATCTAAAAAAATTTATCCTTTTTATCTATTGAATTACGCATGCGTGGTAGTGCATTATTTTAACTGATTATCATTTTTTTTGGAGTTTATGGCCTGGTATCTAGTCCTTTAGGCCAATGAATGTCATTTTTTTTTCGTGTGTTTATGGCCTGGTATCTAGACCTTTAGGCCAAGTCTTGAGTATTTTTGTTCAGTTTATTATAATTTCCCCAAGCCTTGTTTTTATGTATTATTATCCTTCATAGTTCACTGCTTCACAATATGTTGATGCGTCACATTGTGCAGCTCTTGGGAGATTTTGACTGCAACTTGAGCCAGCAGGCAGCTGACAGTTGGCGATGGTATTTAAAGGCGCCTATGCAAACAGCTTATCTTGAGAATCCATCACCATCAGAGCAGTTGTTACACCGTTTCCACTAATAGTTCACATGCGTAGACAGTTAATACATAAAATCACACCACTTTTACATATCAAAATTTACTTCAAACTATTATTTAAACTATAATACAGGAGCAGCAAACCGCCGCCGATCAAGTTCCCGCCAAAACTCCATTGTCATTTTTCACATTCGTAAGTATTGCCCGGTTACAAATTTAGGTACTTTGTCGCGCGTCTTTCCAGGGGCACGCGTACCCGTAATTGTTGCCCATAAACTACATTCAATTTGGGTTAATCTATAATATAAAAATGAATCGCTGAATGTGTTGCTAAGCGCAAATCTCGAGAGCAGCTGAACCGATTTCGCTAATTCTTTTTTTATAATATTTCTTGAAATACGAAGATGGTTCTTACGGAGAGAAAAATTTAAAAAATTGCCCGAAAAAGTTTAAAAACAACACTTTTCTATATTCCCATACAAAATATTCGTAATAATACTTAAAATTCAATTTGAACTTTAATACCATACCATTCAGTTTAAGTGTTAGTGAAGGGGTTCCGGGAAGGCAAAACAATTGAGTGACGGTGTCCTGAATAGCAGAATAAGTATTAAACAAATAAAAAATTAAAGAATCGACTATTAGGCGCTACGAAGAGCGCCGGGTCAGCTAGTTTCAAATAAAAGTAGATGCCTCATTTACTCGTATTTTCAAAAACTGCAATAAGGGTATATTTGTATATTTGTGCTTAAATATGTTTAATATGTTATGTAAAATTTGGATATTCTTTGAAAAATAACCATGTATATGATGGTGATCACAATCAGAACTGAATTCAAAGGAGATAATACGAATTGTACATAAATCTGAAGGTATTAATAATGTCCTTTAGACCGAATATCGGTCACGGCGGCCAATCTCAATGAAGGTTAGCCATCTGCGCAAGACACTTATAGTGCTCGAGTGTGTGAGCAAACATAGATGCACTCTCTATTCCCTCTCTCTCATAGTCGACTGGGAAGACTGGACATAGTCACGACTGGAGAGAGATCCGGCTCAGTACTAACGACTTCACGTGCTTTCCGAGGAACTCCGTTCCGTGAACCACCGCCAATTTTCTGACTCCGGGCGCTGCCACAGAAAATTTTTTGACAGAATAAGTTAATGACTGATTTTGACGCGATTTATTTATGACCACGATGCAGTCAAAGGTAATACGAGTACTTATAAAAAGTTCAAATAACAACAAAAAAAGTGGTTGAAAGTACCAAGTAAATGTGAAGGAATTGGTCCTCGTGCTGGAACAATATCGCCATACTTCTTTCTCAGGTAATACCGGACAACACCATGAAGAAGCATATATAATGGTAGAATAGACTTGTAAAGTCGGTGGCAAAAATGTGTTAAGTTTGGTATCTCAAGCTCAGCTCGCCAGTATTCACCGATGTCTGCATAACCTGAAATTGTTTTTATTATTATATATTTTGTCCTTCGACACAATAACCGCGTGGCCTAAAATTCAGAGTATGTGTTTTTTGGAGTTCTGGGTTTGAAACCCAGCCGAAACAAACATTTGAGGGTTGGAAGCTTCATATTAAGTCATCGAAATCTGGCATGCAAATTCTCAATGTAATGTTGGGGACGACTGTGTTCAGCAGTGAACTTTTTGTATGTAATACGAAAGACCAAAAATTTCTAAATAGTTATTGTTTACATTTCTTATAAAATTTCTATTGCTTGTAATAAATACTAGAATTTTCTCTTGTATCGTGGAGGCGTTTTTAATAGATGTGCAGTTTATATGAACCAATATACAGACCAGAAACAATTATTTTTAGGCCTTAAAAATACTTGTTCCATGAGGTTTTCGAACCCGAGACCCCGTAAGGCCACTTTACTATTACGCCTGTATGAAATAATTCAACAAAATTACTACCAGAGCTGTGGTATCTCAGGCGGGGTGAACGATGCGAGTTCTGTTACCGCAAGTACCTATGAAAATGTGACTGGCAACTGGGACCTTCTTCTTCTTCTTAAGAATATACTCTATATCATCCCGCGGGTGTCATAAGAGGCGACAAAGGGTAATTGAAACAGGAGATAGGCAGTAGCATCTTCTTGATGACAACTGAAATTAATAAAAAAACTGCGGATGCCAACCCACCTGCCAAGCATGGCAACTATGGCATAATCCCCTCTATTAGGCAATCTATGGAGAAGGCCTATGTTCATCAGTGGAATTTTACAGGCTGCAATGGATGAATGAATGGAATTGGGACCTTCAAGGAAAGAGCCTAGGTACTCCCTTCAGAAAGGTCGGCAACGCATTTTAAATTCATTAACGTTGCAAATGTTCATGGGCGAAGGTGAACACTTAACATTACCATTAGATGAGCTCTTCGTTATAAAAAATAAATACTAATTTGCCATGTGCTCTGTGGTAAAGAAAAACATCATGAAGGTATGTGCATGTATGAGAAATTAAAACTATTTCGAGAATATTTGAAGTCCACATTATATTTTATTTTTCTTGATAGAAACCCCTCTCAGGAACTAGAAGAGCCTGTGCCCAGCAATCAGACATCTGTAGATTGTGCTTCACTTTTTTACTTACCATTTCTTCTTGCGGCTTTATTTTCTATATTAACAAGCTTGTTATAAAAAGATTTTATCAGTGGACCAGTCTCCTCTCTCCATGCGAGCCATATCCACCTTAACACGTTTTCTTTCTTCGAATACGCTGTGAGTTTCTCCAAATCATTTTGTTTCAAGCAAAGCACGTCACGTTTCACAAAATTATCTAAATATATGTTTATGAATTTAAAATTTTGTTTTTCCGTTGATAAATACATAATTATAGCATTTTCAATATCTGTAAGATTCATCTTTAAGGGTGAACGAGGTAGGAAGTTTGCAAGTGGAATGCATACTTCAGCATTGTAATAGGTCGATTGCATCTTCTCATTTAACTTATACAAAGATCTACAAAAAATACAAAAAATAATGTTATTTAATTTCAATTTTAATTTTTTAATTATTAAATAAATGTTACCTCCACTCTAGGATTTTCTCCTGTATTTTGGGGGCAGTTTACATACATAAATTTTACAAGGAAAAACATCCAGACCCGGAACAATTATTTGTAGAACACACAAATATTTGTTCCGTGCGGGATTTAAACCCACGGCCCTTGGCGCTACAATTCATTGCTAAGCCACTGCGCCACGAGGCCGTCATTATTTTCGATGACTCAATATAAAAGTACAGTTTATTGTATTTTTAGTTTTTCTTTCGTATAATATTTATTAACTACATACCTCGCTTCTCCTACTTTATATGCAGGTTGACTGCATAAGAGAAATGCTTGTCTCTTCTGGGTTTGGTTCAACATTAGACGGTTTTGGAGAATAGCCAAGTTATCGCAAGTTTTCCGTTGCCATAATATTCGATTTTTTTGATAGAATTCTAAACTATCTTTAAGTTTTTGTGTGTTGTCGTTAATACTTGAAGCCCATTCTATTTCAGCAGCAATCGCATTGAATTTGACCACATTTTTATTAATTTCCTCGAAAAGGCTGCTTACATCGTTTTCGCCACTGCTGATTCTTAACAGGTATATTATAATAACTATACGATGCATGATCAAACCCTTTACTAACACCGCTGAGCTAAAAAAAATAATATATTATTGTTTAATAATGTTTTTTGAATCGATAACGCGTGTCAATATTTGTGTTTTTCTGGGTTGCGACGTCCAAGAGACCATCACCTCTTCTCATTCTGTGGTCTGAAGTAATAAATGAATCAGAGGATGGTTATAATGTTATTTTATTTTTATAGGATAAACACAGTCTACCAGTAAGTGGTTGCTGTGTCCCATAAACATCTACATCTATCCTCGTCTGCGAATCAAAATGCATAGATATGCGTTGTCAGCCGTGAGGACTAAGATGGAATGCCTCTTTTCCAGTAAAAAGGGTCTCCGGTTGTCTACACGTGGTAGAGCCATGCTGCAGCTATATTAATAGTATAGTTGTAGCACGAATGAGTCGGCTCAACCGGGGAAGGACCACGCTCTCACAGAATACCTGCGTACAATAGCAGCTTAACGTTGATGCTTTCAATTTTATTTATTTATATAGATATAGATGTGTGAAATAAAATACGAGTCTTGAAAGTTCTATAGATCTTAACAAATAATTTGATATAGTCGAAAATGGAACCCTAATAAATTATCGATATTGTTATCGCGTATCATGGCGGTGTCAAGTGTCAGTGATTTCATATACTGATGGCTTTCATTAAAACTCTTCGTTGGCGGATGTTTTATCGCACATCTAGATATTACACTCAATTTTCCTGATTATGTTTTTATTAACATATTGATTTCGGTAGAGTTGAAATAATTTAACCGAAAATAATTTTTTTATGTGATAATGGTGACAAGCGAGCGCGCAGTCCACCTAATGCATTTTGTTCTGTGACCTGATGGTAAATGGTTGCTGTGGCCCATAGACATTAACATCTAAAACGAGGGTTTTCGAATAAAATGCAGATGCGTTGTCAGCCGTGAGAACTAAGATGGAATGCCTCTTCCAGTAGAAAGGGTCTCCGGTTCTCTACACTCACCATACGAAACACAGCAGCATTTAGCTGTTATTTTACGCTGGTAATCTTTATACATAGGTACTCCTCGTATTATTATAAATCGAGATCTCCCATTTGTTTGTTTTTATAATCTAATTCAAAAATATTCTATTTTTGGTTAAGACGGCTCCATATATTGTTATCATATTGTATAAAAAATTAACTTTTGATAAAAAGTAAAAACCGGCTTAAAACAACTAAAAATATTAAAATAATTTTACATTCCGAAGTCGGTGCTAAGATATTATATTGATGTAGCTGCTCTCTGCAACTTTGACCGCGTGGAATTTATTACGATACTCGTAGAATTTCATAAATATTGTTTTTTTGTACGGAACCCTAATTCTTTTTCTAAAAGAAAAGTAGCTTAAGTTACTTTTTATAACATATACTATCTGCTAGTGAAAGTTTCATCAAGATTGATTCAGCCATTTCGGAGATTATCCGGAACAAACAGACAGACAAAAATTTTAAAAATTGGTTTTTGTTATAAGTAACGTATATAATTTCCTATGCATTTAGTAAAACGCTATTAGTTTGACGTTACAAACAGACACTTACATTTCATTTATTTGCTTAGATAGAAGACTTAGTCAGAGCACGTAGGCAGAATTGGCGAGAAAAAAGTTCGCCTTCCTTCGGGAACCTGTGCATTCTGGTCTCTCACCAAGGCTGTCCAAGGGAATTTCTGTAAGCCATCACTACCATCTCTGCACAGGGAGGATGACTCACTGGTCCACGCCGCAAAAGAGAAAGCCGACTTTTTAGGCTGCCTTTTTGCGTCCAACTCGACTCTTGATGAAAAGGGGAACACACCGCCGACCATTCCGCAGTGTGAGTGTTCTATGTCTGATGTGCGATTCACACAGTGCTCAGTACGCGTAGCACTCCCCTCCATGGACACCCACAAGTCGAGTGGGCCTGACGGAATCCCGCCAATTGCGCTGAGGACGTACGCTCCAGAGTTGGCACCGGTTCTAACGCGTCTCTTTCGACACTCCTACTCCCTAGGCGTTGTTCCGAATTCATGGAAGACAGCTTTCGTGCACCTGATCCCTAAAAAAGGTAACCGCTCTGATCTGTCCAATTACATGCCTATCGCCGTCACTTCCTTGTTCTCGAAAATAATGGAGTCCATTATTAACTGCCAGCTCATGCGGTACCTTGAGGAGCACCAGCTGATTAGTGACTGCCAGTGCAGTTTCCGTCTGGGTCGCTCAGTTGGTGATGTTCTTGTTTACCTAACACATAGATAGGCGCAGGCGATCGAATCTGGCACAAAGCGCTTCTTTCGAAGCTTCCTTCCGATTGGCTTCCCGAGAAATGGTGCAATTGAATCACCAGTTTCCTGGCTGGTAGGAGTATCGAGGTCATAATAGTCGGTGCATGCTCCGATTAAAAGCCTATTAATGCTGATGTTCCACAAGACTGCGTGCTGTCACCAACACTGTTTCTTCTGCATATCGATGATATGTTGCAAACCGGTAACATACATTGCTATGCAAAGGTCAGCACTGGTGATGCTCTATACACCGGCCGTGCTAGTATTTCTCGGGAAAACGTCGCCGAGTACCGGAACAAAGTTGTGTCTGAAGTCGAGACTTTGTAGAACAAAGTCTCAGTTTGGGGGCTACTAAATCTAGTCTAGTAATCCCCAGAAGACAAAAGTTTGCGCGTTTACCGCTAAAAGGAACCCCTTTGCTTTGTCGTATCTCCTCAGTTTCAAGGCACTCCCCTTGTTGCCTTAGCTAGTATGGAATCCTCGGCGTCAACATCGGCGACGTGCAGTTTCGTGGTCACTTGGAAGGCACTTAGGGGTGCTCTGAGGAATTGTTCGGACTAATTCCAGCCGGTCATTTTCACCATCGCACATCGCGACAAAACTTGCCATACCATTCATACCATCTGGATGATTGGCGGTCCACCACTGTGCGATTAAGAAGAAGTTTTCTCCCTTGCACAACTTCTTTATGAAATCGATTACCACCAGTGATTTCTCCGGACCGATACGACTTAGGGACCTTCAAGAAAAGAGCCTACTTCTTTTTAAAAGGCCGGCAACGCATCTGCGATTCCCTTGGTGTTGCAGTTGTTCATGGGCGGCGGTAGTCACTTACCAGCAGGTGAGCCGCATGCTCGTTTGCCCCTCACAGTTTCATCTGACACAGGTCTTGTAGGCCGCGAGCTATTTAAAAAAGGGAAAGGCAATGATGAGAATGAGGATGATGTTGGTTTATGATTTGGTATTGTTACCAATCATCATGTCCCTTATGTTCAGTTTTTTTGAGCTATCTAATCGCTCATGTCGATCCATGTATTATGTCACCTTAAGGGTGAATTGATTTTTCTCCAAATTTACACGGTACCCTGAACTATGGCCTATTTAACAAAAAAAATATATTTAAATTGGTTCACAATTGCCGAGGATATTGCATTACATAGACTAAAAAATAACGTCGAATTAAAAACCTCCTTTTTTGAAGTCGGCTAAAAGCAGACGATCGCTAATTGCAGAGTTAATGTAAAACTCAAATAAATTATAATTCATTCAGAAACTACCCATGTTAATTTAACATTAAGACTTGATATTTTATAAGATTTTTTGAAGGATGTATCACATTACATGTTCATAAACACTATAAATATGTTACCATGTTAGACAGAAGTCAATATCTTAAATTATTAAATATTCTTAAATTCTTAACTTTATCAATAAAAGACGGATGTGAATGCCATTGAGGAGAATAGGTGGTATGAGAGACGAATCAACCCTAGCAACTAATTTAGAAATACCAATAATCATTGCTTAAGTTTTTGTGGGATTAATAGATAAATCCATGACATTTTATGCACTACACACTTCTCCCTCTAATTTTCCAGTTGGCTGGTAGGAAATGAAGGCATTAAGTTCGCTGTTTGTAAATTTAGCATAAAAAAAGTGTTAAAACAAAATAAATAACTAATATTTCAAAAGAGAATAAAATGCTAAATACTATAAGATAGTATTTCATGTTATATATTACTAAAGTTACGGACTTACCAGTTTGAAAAAAAATCACCAAGGAATCATATTATTAAAACACGAATGTAGAAAGTGAACTCTCTTCAAACAGCTATTTTAATGTTCAAACGTTACGTTCTATCTAGATGTCTCCTCCAACAGTACTGAAATCAGATTTCAGAGTCGGTGATGTATAAGTGAACGATTTTATTTGTATCCTTAGGCTTGTGATCCACTGCGAAGCGAAGCCATAGCTTTTACATATAACGAGTGTATATTCAGTCAATGGAAATTCATATTTTTGGAACGATGTTCCTTATCACATGGTAAGAATTTGACGGATGGAGCTAAGCGAGAAAAAGTGTAAGATTTTTCCGTCACGACCCCCTTTCTATAGTGCGAGCGAGATGGAATAATATCTATCTCCCTCGCACTTTTTCTTTCTTTTTTTTATAGGAAAAGGGTGACAAACGAGCACACAGTCCACCTGATGGTAAGTGGTTGCTGCGGCCCATAGACATCTACATCTATCCTCTATTACAAATCAAAATGTAGATGCGTTGTCACCCGTGAGGACTAAGATGGAATGCCTCATTTCCAGTAAAAAGGGCCTCCGGCCACCTGCACTCACCAAGCGAAACGCAGAGGTAAATCTCTACTTCACGCTGGTTTTCTGTGAGGTCGTGGTACCACCCCGGTTCGAGCCAGCCTATCCGTGCGACAGCAAAAGCTGCCGCGTGGCTCTACCACTGTTTATTATTTTCTTATCTTGCCATGAAAGAAATATTATTTTAAATGACGCTTCATTTTAATAGACGCTAGTAAGTCATTTATTTGTATTTGTTAATCAATAATAATATACTACGAAAAGAACTTCGTTCCAACCGAGTGTTCCACAACACTCACGCATTTTTTAAATCATGTTGTTACGAATTCGTATGTTAAATAATATCGCAATTAGTCACACACAAGACTACCTCGTTGGTCTAGTTGGACCAATATCAGTTATTGAATGTCCGTCAATAAATTCTCAGTAGCAGGCGGGAGTTAAGAAATTGGCGGTGATTCATCTCCGTGCTTCGAAAAGCACGTGAAACCGCTGGTCCTGCGCCTGGCAAAGGTACATGTCTGGTCCTGAGATCGTCAATTCGCTTGCCAAGCGTGATGATTAAGGCCAAACCTACCTACAAGAGGAGTGGCCCACGTCCAGTAGTAGAATTTTAAAATAATAAGATAGGATTTGTTTATTATTTTAAAATTACTTCCACATTAATAACCTTAGCATATAATAAGTACGGACTGTTAAAAAAATTATCTCCACATTTTGTGAGTAAACCACAACAAATGAAAAATGATTCACGTTGTACCGGTAATATTGGAAAGATTTGGTCACATATTCCTATACTGATAATACGCGACCAAATCTTTCTAATGTATATAGATATATACACATATAGGATATTTATAGTACATTCATTCATTTATATCACGTGGATGTTATGTCTACTAGGATAATACCTACTAATAAAAATGCTATAAAATATACAGGCTGTTTGCAAGAAATCTTTATCTGTCGCACCTTCCTAAAGCCAACAAATAAGCCAAGTAAATCTTCACCGGGGGTGGCAAGGCAATAGCAGTCCATCTTAATTGAAACGGCAATAAATAAACGGTGTTGGACCTCGGTTTTCGAATTCTTTATTTGCTTGCAATGCGAGATTATTTTTGTTCAAAGTACCCAATTCGATACAATGGAAAAGTTTCCTAAAAATGCTCCCTAGATTTGCTTTTGTTAATAAAAATCGAGTTTGTATTTATATACCTACAGGTGTTTATGTTTTATTTAGAATGTGATATCATCTATAATAAAATTGAAGTGTCTGTTTGTAATGTCAAAATAACAGCTTTTTAGTAAATGTCTATGGGCCACTGCATACACTTACTATCAGGTGAATTGTGTTCTCATTTGTCACCCTTATTCTATAAAAGAAAAGAAGTTTGTGTACTGGTAAGTAAGCTTCTTAATAGAAGAGGAGTGCAACGCTTACAGGCTGTAATTATGTTATTATATTTTTGCTAGGAATAAAAAGAAGAACAATCTTGTCGTATACATGTGAATTTTGGCAGAAATAAATAACAGGTATACTGGCGCACATAGTATTTTATATGCAAATGTATTCTTGTATTTTTTATTTAAGTTTGCTTGATGATAATAAAGATGATGTTATCGCAGATGATTTTCAAGCACGGCGATAACTTTAATTTCAAAGAAATGTATTGTTGAGATTCTGTAAAACCTAATTCCAAAAAAACTATGGTCACCGATTTCGGAGATAATCTGTAAATTAAAAAATTCCATTGTAGTCGGAAATTAAATAGTCAATTAATAGTAGTATTAGTAATATAGGTCAAGTATTTTCAAATATTAATACATTAATCGAGTAATATCTTTAGATTGTTGCATATGTTTGGATTATATAATTGGTTTTTCATAAACGGCTCTAACGTTTTGGATTAAATTGAAATTTGATACAATTATATTATGTGCTGAAGTGTTAAAATTTAATAAAAATGTAAATCACGTATTTCTGCAACAGCAAATACTGATGTGAGAATGTAATTCTTCTGATATTAATTTCTATAACTAAAAATTTCAATTTAACCGAAGCAACGTATTGGATTAAATATTTCCAGTCATTGAAGAATGCATATTTTTCTAATATGGATGGAAAATTAGGAAAACACGTAAAACATACTTTCATTTAAATATGTAGTGTTCGCGTAAACATAAGAAATCATTTAATTAGAAAAATAAGGACATTACTACTCATAAGTACGATTGTAAGCCTAACGTTTTTTGTAATCAAAGTGAGGAGTACGAATTTTTAAGGAGTCGGTTAATACATTTTATGTGTGGTAGAGCCATGCTGCAGCTAAATAACTGTAGCACGAATGGGTCGGCTCGACCGGGGAAGGGCCACGCTCTCACAGAATACCAGCGTAAAATGGCAGCTTAACGCTGCTACAGTAGCATAACAATAAGGTAGCAGGCTGGGAAAAATGCCACGGGCACCCAGCTGGAAGTGTCCCCCGGTCTGAAAGGGCCGTGAACACAAGAATAAATAATAAAATAATGAATAAGCAATAAATAAAAAATGAAAGATGAAATTCATATGCTCGTAGCACAGATATTAATACGAACAGCCAAAAACAGCGCTTGGCAAAAATTATGTTCTACAATTGATCAATCGGCCTCTCAAAATGACTTGTGGCATAAAATGAAATGGTTGAAGGGGTATAGGGCTTACAACCCTTTTATTGATAAAAATTAAGCTTCAGAGTTGATTAATACTTTGACAGCTGATTTTGTTTACCCTATGAAACCTGTTGTTTCTCATTACAGTAATTAGAAAAGAGTATTCGGTCAACTAACACGTCCCCAGGGGTGGACAATATTTCATACTCAATGGTTAAAAATCTCTCAAATAATGGAAAGTACTTATTGCTTGATCTATATAACAAGTTTTTGTCAAGTGGTTTCGTCCCTAGTCAGTGGAAAGATATATTAATTGTGCCAATTCCTATGTGAGAGATATAATAGTTTGTCTTCGGCATTACGGATTTCCACGATGTTCCATTTATGTACTCGTATGTATAAATTTTTCACACTATTATAAAAAGCAGGTTAGAGTGGTATATCGAACAAAATAACATTTTATCGAATAACACAATAGTTTTTAGAAGAGGTCGTTCAGCGTTACTTTCTAGTTTCGTCTCTGAAATTCAATTAGGCTTTACAGATAGAATAGTTATAATTAGTTGTTTCATAGATATAGATAACGCATACAATAACGTGGATATTTCTAGTGTAATTCAGGCTTTGAATCGTTACGGTATAGATTCAACTATATGTAATTACCTATGGAATTTTCTCAGACACAGATCATTAAAAATACAAGTTGACAATGCCATAATTTACTGAAATACAGGTTGGGGCAATCCCGACCTGTATCTCATTACTCAGGGGGACCCACTGCCACCATTGTTATGAAACATACTTACTGCACACATAATTATGTGACGGCATGACGGCGGCGTCAATTAAATTAATAATAAAAAAAAAACGCCGGCACAGCAAAACTTGTAAACAACACGTGCACCAATCACGCCACTGTGCCCCCTTTCCCCTGCGCCCCCTTTCCGTAAGAGGGGGGGGGGGGTCACTTCCGATTCGGCAGAAAGACCATACAGGCCAAAGCGAGTCCCACGGGTGATGTTTAGTGGGTAGCACTTCATAGTGAGTCCCACATAACCACGCAGCCGGCTACGTGGTATGATAGGAGTATTCACCACCTCCCTTCCCCGCTCCCGGAGGGTAGCCTTGCTTTGGTGCAATTTATAATTAATAAAACTAAATATTATCTTGTAATCCCTGGCTTCTTAGTAAGCTTGGCCTACCCCTATCTTTTACATATTTTTTTTATAGGATAAGGGTGACAAACGAGCACACAGTCCACCTGATGGTAAGTGGTTGCTGCGGCCCATAGACATCTACATCTATACTCGTTTGCGAATCAAAATGCAGATGCGTTGTTACCCGTGAGGACTAATATGGAATGCCTCATTTCCAGTAAAAAGGGCCTCCGGCCACCTGCACTCACCAAGCGAAACGCAGAGGTAAACCTCTACTTCACGCTGGTATTCTGTGAGGTCGTGGTACCACCCCGGTTCGAGCCGGCCCATTCGTGCGACAGCAAAAGCTGCCGCGTGGCTCTGACCACTGTTAATATAATAATATAATAAATAAAATATACAAAGAGGTACAAAATGTTCGCATACTCGTATCACAATATTATGCAGATGACTTTGTTTTAGATATAGGCCGAAAAAATTTATTGGAAGTTGTTGCAAGAGGCGTTAGATTTTGTAAGTACACTACTTTTCAACATAAGTCTAAAAGTGTCTCCTATAAAAAGTAAAGTGTGTGTGTGTTCTCCTGTGGATTTAGACCTACTGTTATACGGGGCTTCACGAAATGTCTTTTAAAAAAACTATTTAGGAATTACAACTGGATTTATTATAGAATGACACAATTTTGGAATTGAAATTGAGAGGCGAGTATTTCGGATGAGAGTGAATGACGGACTGTGCGGTATTCCTAGTGTTGAAATAAGAAAGTACCGAAGCTACTAAGAGAGTGCTGACTGTGTGCTTTGAGTCAGCGGATCCCTATTAAAAGGGAATCTATAACAACCCCCCCGTTGAGAGGAAACTCACCCTTGAGTGAGTTTACAGCTACTCTATGCGTAGCTGTGGTTGATCGGCGTGATGATAATCTTCTGTATTTTCCTTGTTAAAATTAAAATACTCTCTGAAATACTTTCCTCTCTTACAAATTATATAGGTTATAATAGATATGCAAAGTGTTACAGATATAAGACTTATTATAGAGAAACTAACATTATACAAATTTTGACTTTCTAGGGTGTCTAGTCGTTTGATAATCTGATCGGAATCAGTGTTGTAAGATTTTAAATTTTCTAAATTAAAAGTTTTTACATTTATAGAAGATGTAAGGTTAACTGAAAATTTGTTTAGGTTACTTAACTTACAACAACTATCATTAATTATATTAAAATCCGAATATATTCCGGGAACATTTATACTAGGGTAGAGCTTAGTTTCTAATTTCAGATTCTTATGGAAAGCTACGCAGTCAGGTGGAATTGTGAGTATGCCTGTCCCTGATAGAGTGTATTCGGTTAAATTGTTACTACACTCCACCGATAACTTAGTGGGTTTGGTTTGAACAAAAATCCATTTATTGTTGTATAGTTTATGCCATATATCCAGATCACCGGAAATTAGTCTATATGGACAGTTATCTGGGATTGATGTCAAGGCTTTCGTCATAATTTCTATTTCATAGGGTACATTATTGGATACCGTAGCTACATCTACAACATCACAAAGGTAGGTATTTGTGGAGATATTTTTACAATTATTTATGTCTTGTAGATAAACATAACTTGTTTTATCTTTGCTTAGCGCTACAAACTTTTCAGAAGGGATGATCATGGCAAAAGAGTTTGCTCTATCTTGAGCATGTGGAGTTGGCAATGGTAAGTTCTTATATATATTATATTCTAACAAACAAGCTTATTGTCTAAATAATAACATACTAAATCGGCAATGTTAATTAAAGTATGAATGTTGTTTAATTCTAGAGATATTGGAAAATCTTTGTATTTTGGCATGATTCTTAGGTTTTTAATTATATCATTATGCATTTGAGTTGGGCTTAGTATAGATGGATGTAGGGTGTTGGTTTTTACAAATAAAATTGAGTTTAACAAATCTTCGACTTTGAAGGACATTGTAAGTAAGTTAGATAGCAAGGTATTTTAAACATTGGATAGTTTCGTTCGAAAACTGAGTATATTTAGCATTTCAGATGCATTTTTAACAGTAGAAGATAAGAGTTCAATGACGCTATTTAACTTTATTTGGTTGTCATTTAATTCCTCCAGGGATTTATTAACATTAGAAATAGCGGATTTGGAAACTAAGATATACCTTTTGATAGACTCTGCTAGTTTGTTTTCGTTATTAAATAGAGCATGAATAGCTTTGTTGTAGTTTTCAGCGTCATCTTCATCCAGTGTGCCGAAAATGTGTTTTAATACCGTGCCAATACCTGAGAACCAGGCAGATCTCTTGGACATACCGTTTAGGATAATTTGGGAAATCGCATTAAAATCTCTTAAGATGTCGTTGTAAAGTGCTTCTAGGGGTTGTAACATATTTTCACACTGAGTATAATCTATGTCGGCACTCTCACGACACTGAAATCGGATTATTTTAAATACTTCGTGAATGTTTTCCAAATGGTGTCGGATTGGATGTACGTTTATCGGAATAACGATGTGAAAATTGATCATTAATTATCCTCAATGTACCAACTGGGTCGAAGAATATACCAGGGCTCTTGTCGATGCGTTCAATATATTGACCGTTGCCGGTTGCAACAATAATAGCACAAAATACGGTGGTGGTTCTGTAAATAATATTTAAGAGTTTAATAAGTCTAGATTGTATAATAATGTGTATATAATGTAAAAGAAAAGTGTATAAATAAATTGTAAGTGTTAAAATATATGTCTTAAAACGACTGTAATTTTAATATTTAATAACTTATGTCATGAGCGTGTTTCACTTCATCGAAGTGGTGTTTAACATGGCGTCTGTTAATGAGGAGAGTAAGGGTATTATTACTGTAGACCTTGACAACTTTGTAAGGCCCCTTCAAAATGGGGGAGAGGGCTTTGCGAAGACGAAGATGATTTTTGATGTAGACGTAATCTCCTATTTTATATTTGACCGTGCGAGAGTTTCTGTGGTAGTATGTTTTAGACCTTTCTTTTGAAATTTGTATATTTTGTTGGGCTTTCTCTCGAGAAATCTTTAATAGATGCTGTAGCATTTTGATGTAATCAGGATAGGTAACGTTACTTTTTGATTCGAAAATAGCATCGGGAATATACGGCTTATGACCAAAAAGAAGTTCGTAAGGAGTGAACTGAGTTGTTGTATGGACGTTACTGTTGTAGGCTAACATCGCTGTATAGACGTATTTGTGCCAATCGGTTTGGTTTTCGTTCACGAAGGACTTAAGATACTCTTTCAAGGTGGCATGGCTCCTTTCAAGAGCACCTTGAGTCTGGGGATGATACGGAGAGGACCATATCTGTCTTATTTTTAAAAATTCACAGGTACGTTTGAAAAGGTCAGCCGTGAAATTTGTTCCTTGATCGGTAATTATGGATTTAGGGATCCCAAATTACGATATGAAATGAACTAGAGCTTCGCATGTTTCTTCTGCGGTGACGTTGGAAATTGGATAGGCTGTAGAAAATTTGGTTAGATCATCTTGGAGAGTGAGTATAAATCGGAGTTTGTGAAAACCCGCTTCGGGTAAGGGGCCTATTATGTCTAGGCTTATTTGCTCAAATGGGCGAGTAGAAGTCGTTGTGATTTGCATAGGAGACCGGTTAATCTTGCGTAACGGTTTATTTGTTTGGCAAAGTTTGCAACTTTGTATATACCTCTCTATATCTGCGCGCAGGTTTTTCCAATAATAACGTTCTTTAATTCTATTATACATTTTGTTTGATCCTAAGTGACCGGCTATTGGTATATCGTGATTTTCTTTCAGAATTTTCGATATCTCTGTTGGTACAGGGTATTTTATGGAGTTATGATGTATATTTATTGTTATATTTGTATTGTTATATAAATACATAAGCATGCCGTATATTTTGACAAACGAATGTTGTTCGAACAGGTTCTTAAAATCAGAAATTGCGATTTCACTAATATCACCTTAAAGTATAATGTCGTCCCTGGCGGCTTTTAAGGTTTTAAAGATTTCGGGATAGGAGCAGTCATCAAAATAATATACTTTTGTGAAGAGAAGATAATAAATTTTGCCCTTTGACTCTATCTTTTTAAATGAGTGAAGTTCTGGTTCTTCGTTTAAGACCTTTGTGTCACTTAAACCGGAAAGAATATCCTCAAGGTAGGGATTTGATTCGTCAAAATCGATAGGTACGGGAACTAGAATTGTTTTGCAGTTGCTTTTTAAAAGGCTCTAATTATATTCTTTTATGTAAGTATTAAATGTCTCATCCTTTTTAAAAAATGTTTTAAAGAATGTAGAGTAATCGTCGTTGCAATGGGCCAGGTTGTTTTCAGAGTCTTTATTTGATTCGTTACAGGAATTTTGTGGCGATTTTGCGTCTAATGGAATTGAATCAGTGTGTTCGGGATTCAACAGTTCTGATGGACTGAGATTCAAGTCACCCAGTTCAATGAGTTCTTCGAGAATGTCTGAAGGAAGTTCAGGATCTTGAGTAGTTTGAGGTTCTTCGTGGGAGGTGGAAGGTTGCGGATCTGAGATAGTAGACTTGTGTAAGTAATGCGATTGTTGCATTACGCGTCATATAACCCGACCGCGTACTGTAGTATTACACATGACTTGACCAAATGAAACATGGCACATGACACTCAAACATGACGCGCAGCGCGTTCTTCGGTGTCCGTATTATCTCGTTAATTGTCGCTGTATGTGTAAGTGAGAAGGAGCATGCGCCGGTCTGCTGAATAAGAAATAATGGAACTATTATTTAGAATTAGAACCATATAATTCATGTAATAAGGTTAACGTTTTACTGACATCGCGGACCGCCTAGTGATGTTTAAAATTTACCAAATATTCAAACGCAACTCTATTCTATGTTTTTACGATGCCGTTACATCTCGTGCCATCTCTATCACTTTCTTGAATGTCTGAAGACAAAAAAACTATTACAATTATTATTTATTAGTTGTAGTTAAAATGCTAATACCATTGTAAATAAAAACATAATTTAAAATTTAAAATTTTGTGCAATCGACTTCAATATAGGTTATTTAAGAATAACTCAATAACCATTGGTCTGACCTTGATCAAACTCATATGGGACCACACGAGCACTATCAACTTTCATATAAAAAAAGAATCATCGAAATCGGTTTGCCCAGTACAAAGTTATGAGGTAACACACATAAAAAAACGAAAAAAAAAACATACACTCGAATTGAGTACCGTCTCCTTTTTGGAAGTCGGCAGAAAAATGTTAGATTTAAAAAAAAACATAATGTAAAACAATTAAAAAAAAACAATTACTGTAAATAAAATCAATTTTTAAAAACGCCAATATTCATAGTATTGGCCAATAATCAATATTGCAATCTATGTTTATTGCCAGTCCATAAGCCCGGAATGCCATTTTCTTTAAATAATTTAGTAGATTAGGATAAAGTGTGAAGAAAAATCGACTTTATGACAACAAAATCAAGTGTACATTCCGGCGCAGCGAGTAGCGAGGGCATTGCGTTTGGCAATTGTCACATTACAATGCAAGCATATCTTTTACAACGCGAGCATTTCATTACAATAGCCATCCTGTGGCGCGTCATTTCGCGTCATGTTTGGAGTCATGGTATAACGTAACATTCCTCGGTACGAAATGTAATGTCATATTACATCACTTTAAAACGCACTGTTTTGCGCATCTCTATGAGATAGTATCATTTTGTACAACCGGATTAACAGGGAAACGGGATAATGCGTCTGCGTTACTGTTAATTTTGCCCTTTTTGTATTCGACCTCGTAGTCGAACTCTTCTAATTTTAGCCTCCACCTTACTAGTTTTGACCCCGGGTCTTTGCAGTTAAATAACCACTTAAGTGGGCGGTGGTCGATAATAATTTTAAAACGACGGCCATATAGGTATGGCCTAAATACTTTAGTACCGAAAAGAATTGCTAAGCATTCCTTTTCTGTTATACTGTAGTTACACTCGGCTTTATTTAAAGTTCTTGAAGCATAAGCGACAGGTCTATCATTCCTTATGGGACCTTGTGATAATATGGCCGAAATAGCAAAATTTCACGCATCACAAGTCAACACGAAAGGCTTTGTGAAGTCTGGGTAGGCTAATATTGGAGCAGTAGTCAAACAATTTTTTAGTGTTTCGATGGCTAGTTGTTGCTCATTTTGCCAATCAAAAGGAACATTTTATTCAGAAGGTTTGTAAGAGGTTTTGCAATTTTGGATAGATTTGGTATAAATCTTCGATAGTATGACACTAATCCCATGAAAGATTTGATATCTTTTGGACATCGAGGTTGGGGAAATTGTTGAACAGCTTTGGTTTTCTCTGGATTTGGCTTTACCCCCTCGTTGGTAATGATATGACCAAGATATGATACTTCCTTTCGGATAAATTCGCACTTATCTGGTTGGAGCATAACATTGAAGTGTCGGAGTCTGTCAAAGACGTTGGAAAGATTATTTATGTGTGTTTGAAGGTCATATGAGTAAATAACGATATCATCTAGGTAGACGAAGCACTGGAGTCCTTGTAGGCCAGATAGGGCAGTGTTCATCGACCTTTGGAATGTTGAAGGGGCGTTCTTTAGGACAAAAGGCATCCTTGTGAATTCAAAGTGTCTTTGTGGGACAGAGAAGGCAGTTTTAGGAGCGTCCTTTTCAGACATTCTTATCTGGTTGAAACCGGAAGCAAGATCTAAAGTGCTAAAGTATTTACATTTCCCTAATTGATCAAAAATTTCTGTTATGTTGGGTATCGGATAGGAATCTCCTATAGTGATGTCGTTTAGACGGCGGTAATCTATGACTGCTCGCCATTTACGTTGCCCGGACGCATCGATTTTCTTTGGAACTATCCAAATTGGTGATGACTAGGGTGATGTCGAGGGTTTGATGATGCCATCGTCAAGCATTTTATTTATTTGGCGTTCTACTTCTGGTTTATGAATGTCAGGGAAGCGTTAAGACTTAGTGTTGATTGGTATGGAAGACGAAGTAGGAATTTCGTGTTGCAAGACGTTTGTGTTAGTTAATTTGTCGCCAGGCAAATGAAAGATATCGGAGTAAGTACAGCAAAGATGCATAATGCTTTCTCTTCTTTGTTTAGGTGTGACAATCTTAAGAGATTTAAAGTTTGATCGGTGCGAGTAAGGACGTTATTTCGTGAACCGTCTGAAGAAATATAAAAGATTTGATGATTATATTTATTTTCCAAAGGTTGTAGCGTTACTTTTAGATCGGAATCGACGATTAATTCGCTTTCGGAAGTATTTACAACGGAGATATTAATTCTTGAATTTGATTTCACTTTTACGATGCAGTTAGCTATTAGGAGCGATTCTACGGGGTTCTGATCGAGAACAATTCCTTCTTTAATGTCCGGATTTCTTACAGAACACTCTATGATAGTTTCACATCGAGGTGCAATAGTATAGACTGGCTTAGTGAAACAAAGCTCTATTTCATCTTTATTTACTTTTAAGGTGTTGTTATCATAATTAATTTTGCAATTTAATTTGATAAAGAAGTCGCTACCGATGATTCCATCATACGGAAAATCAAACGCTGGAAATACGTAGAAGTTATGTTGGTAGGAACAAAATTCAATTGGGATGTGACCAAGGGATGTAACAGAGTCATTTCCTATACCAGTAATTTCTATAGTATTGTTGTTTATTTCAGGCATCTTTTCTACAGCAGAATCTTTAATAATGCTTATAGCTGCGCCGGTATCGACGAGCAAGGATAAGGATTTTGACGAGACAGTTTGAACTTTTATAAAAGGTAAGTATTTTTTTGATGGATTTGTAGAGATGTTATATATTTTAATATTGTTTTCTTTCTTTTCAGATGCAGGAGATGAAGTACTCTTCGATATGACGCCGTTGATAGGCTGTTTGGTAATTGAAGTAGAATTATTAACTTTCAATCTGTCGGTTTGGGGCTGGATACCCTGTCGGTTAGATTGAGTTGGAACGGGAATAGATGCAGGAGACGAAATACTCTTCGATATCACGCCGTTGATAGGCTGTTTGATAATTGAAGTAGCATTATTAACTTTCAATCTGTCGGTTTGGGGCTGGCTACCCTGTCGGTTAGATTGAGTTAGAACGGGAATAGAAAATGAGTGAAATGCTGCGTTATGATTGGCAATGGGGTGAGTATCGGCTTCGCTATTTAGTCTTCCCGTGCGATACTGGACGGGAAATCCTCCGCGTTTAAATGATGGTTGGTGTTATCGATATTTTGATCGTCTGCAATAGCAGCATTGATATGCTGGTTACGATTCGGGAAAATGTGAGGCGGTGGACCATTATTATTGTAGTTATTGCGATTAACATTATTATTACTATAATTGTTTTGAACGTTACCAAATCGTCGTCGATTATTAGCCTCGCGTTTGCGGCATGTTTCTAATGTATGACCGGGTATTTTACAGTATCGGCACACTGGGTAATCAGTTCTGAACATAGAGGAAGGCCCAGCTGAATTATTAAAAGGCCTCTCTCGCGTGGTTGTTTGGTTTTGTTGGAAATTACGACTAGTAAAGCGTCTTTGGTTTGAATCCTGGATATTTGTTTGACTAAGGTGGCGTCGAGTGACCTGGAATATTTTTTCTTCAGACACGGCAAAATTAATAGCATCATTGAGCGTATCGGGATCGCGGCATCGAACTACTGTTGATAGACGAGGATTTAAGCCAACCACGAAAGTGTGTAACGCTAAGTCCTGCATTGCCGCGAGACGGCCTGCCAGTTCACCCTTTTTTCTTGTAGGTATTGATATATTTATTTTCGTTAACAATTTAGACAAACACGTCTCTATACGCAGGGCGTACTGGTTGACCGTTTCGTTATTGGATTGACGACATTCTTGTAGGTCTGAGAGCAGTGCAGCGTAATGTTTTCTCTCACCGAATTGGGATTTAAGAAAGTCTTCTAACTGTGACCAAGATTCAAATATTTTAATCGAGCAAGCACTTTCAGCGCGTCCTTCTAATTGACTAAGTGTGTATTTTAAAAGGATATCTCGTTGTTGGTCTGACGCGAGGTTCATAGCATTACTACAGTTATTAATAAATGGCATTAATTTTTCTCGGTTGCCGTCAAACTTACTTATAAATTTACAAAGAATATTGAGATCGATGCTTGGTGTCGAAATAACCGGTGTAAGTTCGTCTTTAGGCATTGTGACCGACGAGGATTAGTCAAAACAAAGATAAGGTACTCGGCGTTTCGCGTGGGCGTAGTAGCGATAAGGCGTTGCACTGGTCTCGATTACAAGCAATAGCACACAATTAAAATATAATGTTTAAAAGACACTTGACATACAATTGATTATGTTAAAGTGAATGAATGAGAGTATAACTGAAATATGAATTAATTTTGTATTTTTTTGATAGTTTCAATAAATTAAGTTATATATTTTGTAAAGTTTATAAAACATTCAGTATTATTCACAACATTTAAGACTGTATCAGTATAATATTCCTATAAAACTGGAGGGAACATGTCGGGTTTATGTACCTGTATTTTTGATCAGGATTCAGGAACACGGCGACAGCGTAGAAAACAGCGGAAGTGCGCAGCACTATTGACTTCGTAGACTCGGTTTGCGGATGATGAGCAGATGCTAGGTGGTATTCTTCTTCTACTCTCTTTTCTTCTTTTTTCTTTCAGCTGTATGACTTCTAGCATAAATTTTTCATGTGGCCAGGCGGGTATCGTTTTCGGAAGTTCAGTGAAGAAACGAGTTATAAGCGGTAAGTATTTATAGAGATCACAACACAGAACGTTCTAGTAATTGCACAATTGAGTCCTCAGAGGCACCAAGGATCTTTTATAGATCCCTTCACCGTTGCCACCAATGTTATACGGGGCTTCACGAAATGTCTTTTAAAAAAAACTATTTAGGAATTACAACTGGATTTATTATAGAATGACGCAATTTTGGAATTGAAATTGAGAGGCGAGTATTTCGGATGAGAGTGAATGACGGACTGTGCGGTATTCCTAGTGTTGAAATAAGAAAGTACCGAAGCTACTAAGAGAGTGCTGACTGTGTGCTTTGAGTCAGCGGATCCCTATTAAAAGAGAATCTATAACAGTACGTTAGTTGATTTAAAAAATAATGATTTTTCCTTACAAGTGGTTGATAATATAAAATATTTAGATTTGTGGTTGGATCGTGGTCTTAGATGGGGAAGGCATATAAATGAACTTGCAGAAAAAACGTTTAAGTTTTTAAATATTCTTAAACTTCTGTGTGGACCCAGGTGGGACCTACACCAATCATATTTGCGTCGGTTGTATATCGCAATCATAAGAAGCAGAATTGATTATGCTAGTTTCCTCTATGATAGTAGTTGTGTAACGCACCTTAAAATTATAACATGTGCAAAAACAAGCTATGAGAGTTATTGGTAGATTTTTAAGAAGCACGCCAATACATGTTGATGAAGAAAAAGAAACCTCTGTTAGCAGTTGTACATAATTTTCTTAAAGGCTCTGATATTCATATGTTAATGCAACTTGAATTGTTCTCCTTGGATACCTGGGTTAGTAATGTGGATCTTTGCGGCAATGTATTTCCTCTTAGAATCAATTGATAAAGCTAAACACGCTTATAGCAATGTGGCTCTGAGACATATATGATTAAAATTTATTGATGATAAATATTTGCAATCTTATAAAATTTATACAGATGGATCTAGGGATAATGTTATTAATATATGTTCCGTACTGGCACCATATTTTTTTGATTAATATTTATTCTCTATATACATAGTTACTTTTTTATAAAGTTTCGAGTGGCAACAATTACTAAATGAATTCTTGGTCTCGTAACAATCCTTTTTACGCTAGAAGCTGCGCTTGTGTCTGATTGGTCGAATGGCTAGATCACTTGCGCGCCATCCACCGAGCTGAAACGTTACGAACTTTTCTTTTTCGAAAAAATATTGTTTGTGTCCCCTTTTTTTTACAACGAGTACTAAACAATACCCGAAAATACTGTGCCAGTGACCTACGTATTATTCTATTCGGAGAGATAGGGTTATATCCCTTCGAGTCACCTAATCATCCAGCCAGCTCGCTGAGCCTCCGCAGCGTAAGGCAGTGGAAGGCGGAGACCGGCTAGTTACCAGACCCTTAGCTCTTTCCTGAAGATAACTTTTTGATCATTCGAGCCGCATTTTTCTTTATTGTTCGGGTTTGTTGTCACTCGTTAATTACATTAGTTTCATATTTCATTTCGTTACCTTTTTACAATATAACATGGCGGAATCATCGTTGCATTCTCACGACATTTTCGAACGCGATATCGTTTTAGAAGCAGTAAAGCATACTTTAGAAATTGTAGATTCTAAATTCTAACAGATATGCATTTCTTGAACGTTCAAAAGATATCGTTTCCCAACAACGTAAAGTATCTTCCCAGCTGTAACTGTGTAATAGGAATAGTTAACTACTTTAACAATAACTTGTAGTTGTCAGATACTGCACAGCTCGCTGCTCTCCTATTATCGAAGTCCAGAATATATTGATAGGCACTAAAGAATGAAGCAGCAGGAAAGTGTTAATAAACAAAATAACTTTCAAGCCTTCGTTTCGTTTCGATATAACCAATCACTAACTACTCGAATAGGTGATCAAAGAGAATATAATATAGGTGATATAAGATATGCTGCCGCAATCGAGTAGAATATCCTGTAGTCTTATTTAATCGAATCCCAAGATTTTCGCTCTATAACTTCATGGATTTTCGAAATTCGTGTTATTTTTTTTATTGCAGATATTACGATACACGTCAATCAAAT
Source organism: Parnassius glacialis (assembly GCA_033319125.1). Classification (NCBI taxonomy): domain Eukaryota; kingdom Metazoa; phylum Arthropoda; class Insecta; order Lepidoptera; family Papilionidae; genus Parnassius; species Parnassius glacialis. Next base: position 22,544,056 of record JAVANC010000002.1, read on the forward strand.
GTCAATGTCAAAATGACATTTTTTGCATACTGCTGATCTGATCTCAAGGAGGTTGTAAAATATAGGGAGTGCGCACTTTATAGTAGAGAAACGTTCCTAAATCAGTGACCTTGAAATTAATGAAAGGCACCGAGTTAAGCGTTCCATTTCTTTCTAATAGAGTGTCCATGATACAATATTTTGACGATATTAATAGTGTAATGTATACAGCATCACGGAAAACGAAATGCGTATTTTTTTCAATATGGAAAGTACTGAATAGTGTTATAATTAAACTCCGTTTAATATTTTGATTACATTATTGCTTCGCTACAGTATCAAACCTTACGGCAACTAGTGGCGGCGTAGCGTGGGTTGACACCCAGGGCGGTTTTCTATCAAGCACCCCCCAAAATAAAACAAAAAATGCTATACATGCTAACGGGACTTTATTTTGCTAAAACATTCTAATATATTATCAAAGTTTACTTTCTTGTCATTTTCGATAGATAAAATAGAAAAATTGGTTAGTCACGCTTGGCTCATTGTGGACCTTAAGTAAGATTTTATTAACTTGAGTTTTGAAAAGCTTCCTTCACATGAAACTTAATAGTAAAAAATCTTAGGCAGCGCTAGATTCGGAACAGATTCATAATAGCCCAATTTTACGAAAAAAGCTCCAATGAATTACATTGAACCGCTTCTTGGTAAAAATGCTGGCAGCTTTCAAGTCGTAAAATCTCCAAATCAGATTTTGAACTGTTACACGAAGATCTTCATCTGGTGACTTTAGCAGAGTGTAAGGCTAAACAACACTAAATGTTACTAGAATATCATCCATTACTCTGTAGCAATGGTCTAGTTCCTCGTAAAATCTGTCAAGACACTCTAACATAGCTCTCTGCAGCTCCTCTGGCAATGTTGGTCCAGCATATCGGGTCATTTCTCCTGGTAAACGTTTTCGAAATCTCCTCATTCCTCTTCTTCCTTCAATCGAAATGTTCACATTCTCACATTTTTTGTTACGTAGGAAATAGCTTTTTCCGCCAGTTAAATATGTTGGCTTTGAAGAAAATTTTTTGGTCTTTTATTTTTATCACATACTTTTCCAGTGATAATCTAGATTATTATTTTATTATTTAGTATTTACTCTTGTGTCTGACTAATTTCTTTTAGGATTTTACACCAAAAGGAAAGATAGCATAAAAACTGAAGTCACACAAAGCTGGTAAGAATGTAGATGCTGCTTCTCTTGTATCGACGTTTTATCTGTTGGTGCTGGGATCATATATATCTTCGAGGGTTTCTACTAGTTTTTTAAATTATTCTGCAGTGGTTTAACAGCGTCATGATGAGCAATCCATCATGTCTCTGAGAGTATTTTGACGGATACGTCTACACTTTGACATGTGGATGGTGAAAAGAACCTGTAAACTCTTTCTACTGTTCCGAAAAAAAGTTAAACATGAATTAACGCTCCCTAAGTGAGTGTACTCCACAGATTTAGCGAATGATTAGCACAAGACGTTTTCTACGTGGTAGAGCCATGCTGCAGTTATATTAGTAGTATAGTTGTAGCGCAAATAAGTCGGCTCGACCAGGCTCGACCGGGGAAGGACCACGCACTCACAGAATACCAGCGTAAAATAGCAGCTCAACACTGATGTATTTCGTATGGTGAGTGTAGAGAACCGGAGACCCTTTTTACTGGAAAAGAGGCATTCCATCTTAGTCCTCACGGGTGACAACGCATCTGCATTTTGATTCGCAAACGAGGATAGATGTAGATATCAATGGGCCACAGCAACCACTTATCATCCGGTGGACTGTGTGCTCGTTTGTCACCCTATCCTATTTAAAAACAAATATTTTCATTAATTTGACAACGTCAAATTTAAACCCCCTAGTTTTTAGGGAAAAAACATACGTGTTTTAGTGGGTTTTTTCGTGTTACTTAATAATAAACTTAATTGAAATAGAATGTGGAATATACCAACTATGATTAACGATAAAAAAAATGTAAGATTATCGTTCTAGCATACGTCTAAAATATTACTTTAAGTCAATAACTGTCTAAACGTTATCAATGTTTTTATTTCGTGTAAAGATTTATCAATGTTAGAATGAGATAAAATACAAAACTCGGTGTCTCTCTTTCTAAGAAAAATGAGGAACGGTTACCATGTTCCAAGCACTCACTCCCTATATTATATTATAACCTCCTTGTCTGATCCACATGCGTAAGCATCATATTACTCTGTGTGATCCACCATGTTTAATTCTATGTTGTGTTGCTCATCTTGACCAAGTTAATTTTAATGTACATTGGAATGAAATGAAATTAAACAAAAGTAACAACAAAAAAATGGTTAATATATTATATCGCGATATTAACATATAGTGTACATAGTGCTAGCCCAGGCTCCATACATTTCTGGAATATCTCCAAAGGAGACTTATTATAACTATATTATACTTACTTAACTATACTTACTTACTATCTAACTTATAAATGATGTAGAAATTAAAATAAAATAAAAATGTTTTTATTTTAATTTTTCTTTCATACTTCTCAAGAAAAAGTTTGCTGAAAATTGTAGAGTTCTTCTTTGGATTCCAACCAAACTGTCCAATGAGGGCTAATAATCTTCCACTCACCAGATGTCGCTAGTTGTGACTGAGGTAAAGTTTTTTGTTATACAGTTGTCAGTTAATTGAGAAATTAGTTTTAAATAATAGTTTATCATTATCTACAGTATTATATTAATACACAACACAATGCGTCAGTGGTTTGAATTTAAATTTTTGGCACATTATAACTATTTTTTTTTAAAAGTCGTCTTTTAATTATATTTATAGTTTGGTTTATTCATTTCTAATGTAATTAATATAAAATATACCTAATAATACAGAAAGAAACCTTAAAGATCACATTTTCCTAAGAAATTATCGTCCCCGCTATGAAATCTGTCAAATATTTTACCTCACTGTAAAGTGGCGCCGCCCTGGTGGCAGAAAAAGTCGTGGATGCCCTCATTAACTTGACATGTTGACAATTCAATAAACAAATTAGTCTGACCTAAGGTCAAGCCAAAGAGTATATAGTATATAGTACATAGTATGTAGTACATAAGGCCAAAGACATTTTTTTTTAAATGAAGGTAAATATAACTTAGAGTCACTACTAAGTTCTTATCCAAATATAAATATTAATATAAAAAATAATAGTAATAATACAATATTATTAGTGAAAAAAAACACATGTTTATGACCTATAACAACAAAGTTATTTTTGCTTTGTCATTTAACAACACCCGTGCAGGGGGGGTACAGTTCCATAGTAATGCATTTGGTCATAGAAAGTAACGCCATCAAGTGTATGATACGGGTCATAATTTCCTCAGTTTAGTTAGTTTAATACTCACTAGATGGCTTTAATATCTTTGTCACCTGTCCATTAAAATTATTTTTACTTATCTTATAAATTATAAACTATATATTTTGTCATATGTATGCATGACAAATAAAAGTCCATGATTTATAAATTATATATAAATTATACGTTCCGATTATATTTAAGTTCGATTGAAATGATTAGTCTGTACTACAAGCTCTGTAGCCGAAAATATAAATGTATCTGTATCTGCTGTTGCGAAAAAAATAACCTAAATTATTACATATTTTTAATTTTTATGAAATTAAGTTAAGTTTCAAAGTTAATTTTTCATTAATTAGATATTATTTTAAACGGGAATGTATCAAACCATTTTCAAAATGAATCGAGTTCGTTTTGTTTAACTTTTCTAAGACAAATTCAAAAGTTTGATGTCGATTTAGTTAATTTTGTATTTCTATTTTATTTTTTCTGCTATTTTAAAGTTAATTTAATCATCAAGATAAATCAAATAATATTTGTAGATCATCAAGATCAGCTTCGCCGTGTGCTTGTGCTTGTGCTTGTGAAGGGCCATCTTCAAAAGCAATAGTCATTGGCATCTTAAGCGACTCTTTAATCCCTCTAATGTGTTTTAAAACATGTTCGGGAACGTTATAGGAATGACAACATTTTCCTGATCTTTTAAGGCCATATCTGCTGTGTAGGATCGAGTTTAGTGTATTTAGTGACATACGATTTCTTAATTTTGTTTTTACAATATTCATTTGGCTTATTTTGCAGTGGGGCCCCCATATATCCAAATTAGCAAGCATACTAAGTTCTGCAGCTTATGCTGTAAAAAAGATTAGAGGTCTCACTAGTGTCGAGACAGCTAGATTAGTTTATTTTAGTTATTTCCATAGCATAATGTCTTATGGGATTTTGCTATGGGGAAATGCGGCTGATTCAAAAACTATTTTTGTTTTACAGAAGAGGGTTTATTTACAATCATTAGAGTTATTTACAATCTAAAACCGAGAGAGTCTCTTAGAGATAAATTTAAAGAAATTAATATATTAACTTTGGCCTCTCAGTATATTTACGAAAATTTAATGTATGTTCACAAAAACAAAGATAGTTTTAGTAAAAAAAAGTGATATACATTCTGTAAACACTAGGAACAAACACAAGCTAGTGATGCCAGTTTCTCGACTCCACAGAGTTAGTAATTCATTCTTGGGGCAATGAATACGCTATTACAACAAGATCCCGAAAAGTGTACAAGTTCTCTCTATTACCAATTTAAATGTTTTATTAAGCTGAAACTGTATAAAAAGGGTTATTATAGTATAAATGAATACATGGTTGATAATAACCCCGGGAATGAGGTGGTCGCTTCCAAGCAGTTTCTAAAATAAATTTTGTAAATAGTTCGTAATCATTTATATTGTAAAATTTATTTAAAAACAAGTCCCGCTGGGTTTCTTGCTGGTTCTTCCCAGGACAGAGCGTTTTTTTTCGAACCAGTGGTAAAGTAAAAAATTACTTTCAATAAGAATTACATATGTAATGTATATTGAATAAAAATTATCCTATTCTATTCTTTTCTATCTCAGCATTCGAGTGTGGCAAAAAATATATATAGATACGGCCAAAGAAGCTAACTCCGAAAATGGATTATTATCTGCCGAGTCTTTATATTCATGAACCTCCGACCGAAATTCGACAGTTGAACATTTATTTTCCCAGTCGGTATGTCGAATATTCCTCCACTGTACAACTATACGTTCAATTTTATTGGCCTGGTACGTAAAATTCGAAAAATGCTAAAATATACAATATGCTAAAGCCGATTTTTTGAACCATTTTGAATAAGACAATAAAAGTTTTAAGCAACGTGTAATGAATGTAAAGATGTATTAAGTTATAAGTCGTCCACCGCCAATTTAAAAATCATTCATCATCATTCAATCGCCATTTTAAAAATAATTATAATCCCCTGAAGACGCTGAAGCACTACAAATGGACATCGAAAAACCGTAGCAAGATGGTGTACTGATAATCACATGTATTTAAATATTAATAAATGTTTTGTATTGTCGTTTTTTTTGAATTTTATTTTGTTGAAAATTATAATGATGAATGAATAAACACAAACATGGCGAAGTTAACAATTTGACTTCGCCATAATTGTGAGAGCGAGATAGATAAAACAAACATGCGCGAGAGACACGATACGCGATAAAATAACGCGATTTCGCAGATGAAGGTAGTCGTGCGTCCGTATTATCTCGTTAATTTTCGCTGTGTGTAAGCGAGAAGGAGCAACCGGCGGTCGGCTGGTTAAGAAATAAGTGAATTTAGACTTAGAACCGTATTATTCATGTATTAAGGTTAATGTTTTTTAACAGCGCGGACCGCCTAGTGATGTTTTAATTATGCATCGTGTATTACTTTATTTATGACTTTATTGCCCAAATATTCAAATGCTATTCAATTTTATGTTTTTATGATGCCGTTATGTTGTCTCGTGCTTTCTATATCACTTTCTTAAATGTCTAAAGAAAAAAAACTATTAAGTACTAATATTATTTATTAGTTGTAGTTAAAATGCTAATACCATGTAAATAAAAACAAAACCGTTAGGTATTTAAAAAAACAATCACTGTAAATAAAATCGGTTTTTAATTATGCCAATATTCATAGTATTGGTCAATAATCAATATTGCAATCTGTGCTTATTGTCAGTCATAAGCCCGGAATGCCAATTTGGTTGAATAGTTCAGTAGATTGGGATAAAGTGTGAAGAAAAATCGACTTTATGATTTAGACTCGACTCGATTTTGTTATCATATACAAAATCGTCATTTCGCGTCATGTTTAGAGTCATAGTATAACGTAACATTCCTCGGTATGAAATGTAATGTCATATTATATCACTTTAAAACGCACTGTTTTGCGCATCTCGTTTCATAAATTCGTACCTATGTTTTATTGAGCTAAACCATACCTTATAATTATCGCTTACCTAAAATTTACAAATACTTACATAATCAAGTTATTAACTTAAGTATAATAACGCATAGGCGTCAATTTTACGCTTGGCATAATGGGCATTGAGCGATACGCGCGCTCTATACCTTGCGTAATCTAAGTTCTGAATACTCTTTATTTATTGTTCTAAGGGGGCCATTAATTAAATTACTTTATTATATACTCTTTGGAGGGATCATATTTCTGTCAAATTTGACTGCCTCATGTCTTCATCACCGGACAGACAGATTAAATATTTTTTCTAATTATAGAATCCGGAGACAATCTGTTTGACAAAAGGCAAAATAAAATTACATTTTAGAACGCAAACCGAGGATTAATTTTCTTGTTGTGTGGGCAAGTCTATCGATTTATCATAAACATTCAAGATAAATATCGAAATTAATTTAATATAGTTGAATCATTCCCTAGCGTACATGTAAAATATTTTGTATATAATTAAAAATTAAAAATTTTGTACAGCCGACTTATATAAGTTATTAAGAATAACTCAAAAACTAGTGGTCTGACCTTGATCAAATTCATATGGGTCTACACGAGAAGTACCAGCTTTCAAAAAAAAAGAATCATCGAAATCAGTTCACCCAGTAAAAAGTTATGAGGTAACACACATAAAAAAACATACAGTCGAATCGAGTACCGTCTACTTTTTGGAAGTCGGCAGAAAATATAATATAGCTGAAGTTCATCGAAACTTCATCAACTTTTTAGGATGCTAAATTTCTTCAATGTCCATCATAATTAAATCAATAAAGTCCCTGTAATGGCGGCGTAAGACATCTTCAACCCCGTATCTCCCCGTGGTTGTCGTAAGAGGCGACGGAGGGAAATGAACCCAGAGATAAACTGCGGTCTCCAACTGCCTACCAAAGTGTGGAATTATTGGTAAACATCCACCTTATGATGCAATGCATGGGCGAGACCTGTGTTTAATTACAGTGGTCATACAGCTTGTAATGAATTAATAAATGGATGAAGAAATCAATACTGTTACTTAACCTAACAAAGATAATAGCTACCACATAAAGATGACGAAATATAGAATGTAACAGTGTCTAAAAAACTGACACATACGTATAGGTTTGCAGATCATTGTGTAGCTGGGATAATATCTTTTTGCGATTTGTTAGTTATAAGATAGCTTTGTTGTTTATTCTACTTCTTTTGTGTTATATGTATATTAATTTCGTACAACTATATTACATTTATCATTTAATGGAGACGTATACTATAAAAGTTCATAACAGGAAATGGCTTTTGAAAATGTACCAGCAGGGTGCACAGTTGCACACAGTGAGCACACAATCAACGTGATTGTAAGTGGATGATGTGGCCCATAGGCATCTTTATCTATGCTTTTTTATTAGATATGGGTGACAAACGAGCTAATAGTCCACCTGATGATAAAAGGATGCCGTAGACCATTAACACCTCTGGATCGATTTTCGTTGTTTTACATCGTATAAGTTACCAGTAAAAAAGCTTCCGGCTGTCTACACTCCATCATACGAAATACAGCAGCATTATTCTGCTGCATATTTTTACTGGTAACGAGGCACGCTAACTTAGTTCGCAGCGGTGACAACGCATCCGCAATTCGATTCTTAATTATTGAAGTTTGATGTTAGTGTCTATGGGCCACAGCAAAGAAGAGGTGTTGTAAACCAAATATATTAGAAACACAGTATTAGCGCCATCTATCCTTACCATTTGTAAAGAGAAACATCTATGGTTCTCTTTCCTTTCATAAACTACTTACCTACCTGGAACAAACAGTTCACACAGAAACCATATATGGCGCTACATCTGTGCTGCTTGCTTTAGCGACACAGTCGGAAGAGCGGCCATTACATTACATTACATTATCAATACATTTGTATATATCATTACAATTAAAAAAGTTGTCACGAAGGTACGTGAGGAAAAATATAACAAATCAAAAACGTCTCCAGTGTTTCCTTCACAACAAACTACCAAAAAAGAGGTAAGTGACGTGCTGTGTGCTCGTGTATCAACTTACCTCTGCAAAAAAATATGGAAGATTTGCCCATTTATACCACACTGAGCAAACGGATTTTTTTTATAGGATATGGGTGACAAACGAGCACACAGTCTACCTGAAGGTAAGTGGTTGCTGCGGCCCATAGACATCTACATCTATCCTCTATTACAAATAAAAATGTAGATGCGTTGTCACCCGTGAGGACTAAGATGGAATGCCTCATTTCCAGTAAAAAGGGCCTCCGGCCACCTGCACTCATCAAGCGAAACGCAGAGGTAAACCTCTACTTCACGCTGGTTTTCTGTGAGATTGATTGGATGATTCTGTGGATTGGTAATGGTTATCACAGAGCTGTTACCCTCATATATGTAACGCTGGTGTACATCACCAGTAAAGAATTTGAGTTTTTGGACTGATCACTGACGCTGGTTTCCGTTGTTGGTTTCTGTTTTGTATTTGACAATATACGAGATGGAATGCCGACATCATGCCGGAGGTAACGAAGTCTTTAAGTCTTTACCATTACAGCCTATTAAAGTCCATTGCTGAACATAGGTCTCTCTAATAGATAGTCTCATAGGGGGGATATTTTGTCATAGTTGTCACACCTCTATTTTTAGTCGTTAATAAACCTAGCAAGCTAACAGCATAGCAAAGTGACGAAGCAATCAGCTTTTTTTTAGCAATCAGTTTCAAAATAGGAGGTTCAGATGCCTGGGTGATCAGTAATCGATTGCTCAAAACAGAATTTGAAAATTCGAAACCGTTCTCGAGATAATCGTCGGACAGACAGACGGACAGACATCGTGAAATCAATAAGTGTCTTCGCAAGCTTCGCCACTTAATAAGAACGCGCTGCTGTCCATCTTCTGGTTTGATTCCCTTTGTTTCAGGCTTTACGCGTTGTCACCCATCTATTACGTCACGTGAAAGGTAAGTGGCGTTAAGATTTTAGCATACCGCAAACACATGGAAAGCATCGAAAGTATTGAACCGATTGGTAACGCTATGAACGTAATATAATACAGTTACAACATAATTAAAAATTAAAAATTTTGTACTGCCGACTTCAATATAAGTTACTAAGAATAACTCAAAAACTATTGGTCTAATCTTGATCAAATTCATATGGGAACACACGAGAAGTATCAGCTTTCATATAAAAAAAATAATCATCGAAATCAGTTCACCCAGTACAAAGTTATGAGGTAACACACATAAAAAATACATAAGTCGAATTGAGTACCGTCTCCTTTTTGGAAGTCGGCAGAAAAATATATTTACCAAATTCATGCAAATTACGAGTATCATCATTGTGACTTTTTTCTTTGTAAAATATAAAAATCAACAAAATAATTAAAAACATTCTATGTTTTAAATAGTATATGACATAAATTTTAACCAAAAATAAACGCATCATTACATTGACAATGTCTTGAGAATTCACCTGTTTGAGTAATTGTGAGGATTATTACTATTATTAACACTACAATCACTTACAGAACAAGTAATCATTTCGGAAAAAATGATTTGGTGAAAATAACCAATAGTACACTCTAAAAAATAACAAAATATCTTGGATCTATTTCTTGCGTGCCGATATGCCATTCAAAATATATTACAGAGTCATGAGATTTGGTATCCTTTTCTATCTTGCATTTTTACCATAAGGAATTTTCTTCTCCCTTTCACACTATGTTGGTCTATACGCCAGTATATTCGAAGTCTATGGGTATAGCCAGTCCAGTGTTCTTGTCATGAAGTAAATACAAAGAGGAGACGTTGTAATTAAATTTCACTATGTAACAACGCGTGACAATTTGCGGGGTGAGGGGATGCAAAGCCCCGCCCACTTTACACTATCTACATCTACCGATAAATAGTAAAACTACTCGAATTGTTCCATATCGATGTTGCAATGTAGTTTAGCTACCTTACGGTAGATGGCGGCCTGTTCACAAAATGTTATAAACTATAAAAATAATATATTGGCGATTAAAATTTCTTTATGTCTGAATTATGGAGTGTACAGTACAAGGAGGACCATCTCTTTATATGAAAAGCGTCCCTAAAAACGCGTCCAATAAGGGTGGCACTGCAGTAGCATAGGATAAATAAAAAAAAGCGTCAAAATTAATTAGAACAAGATGGAGAAATAAACAAGGACCAACCAATCCGCTTGGTTTTGTACTACGTAAATAGTTGAGGTTTTGTTATACTGACATTTTTCAAATATTTGAATTCAGCTGACTTCATTCCGTCTACAACAGCTATACTCATATCGTAGTTTTTCAGACGCCAGCGCTATTGTGGTAGGTTTTGGAACCTCTATTTTCAGTAAATAGTAGGACACTTTTTCATCTTTCGCCTCTTATAAGATGGTTCTCCTTGTACTCTACACTCCATAGTCTGAATGCAAAACAAATTTCAGCACCTTCGTATGATTATTTTACCAATACTGAGCTCTACGGACCTTTATATTTTTTGTTCACATGACACAAAGTGTCGCCATCTAGTGTCGAATATATTTAATTATATTTGAAAGCCGACGTAAAGAGCATTTTCTAGTACTATATTTATTAACAGTGGTAGAGCCACGCGGCAGCTTTTGCTGTCGCACGGATGGGCCGGCTCGAACCGGGGTGGTACCACGACCTCACAAAATACCAGCGTGAAGTAGAGGTTTACCTCTGAGTTTCGCTTGGTGAGTGCAGGTGGCCGGAGGCCCTATTTACTGGAAATGAGGCATTCCATCTTAGTCCTCACGGGTGACAACGCATTTGCATTTTGATTCACAAACGAGGATAGATGTAGATGTCTATGGGCCGCAGCAACCACTTACCATCAGGTGGACTGTGTGCTCGTTTGTCACCCTTATCCTATAAAAAAAAAAACTATATTTTAATAAATTAGGTGTAAAATTATTTACAAATGAAATGTCACGCCATCCATAACATCAGACTGTCTATCTGAGTAGTCTTTACACGATAAAACACAACACTTAATCCTTTTCTTCTTAAAACTACGAAAATACACCGATTTGCGATTTTCAACACATAAGCACACAGGACGAATGTTGACAGTATACTAACTAAAGCCACGCCCACTATTATGACGTCAGGACCTACTTAGAATCACAGTGCACAGTTGCTTATGGCGTCCCCTTTTTGTATTTGCTTCTTGGTTCTTGTATATATCAAAGTGTTCTTTGTGGTACATACAGAGGTCAGTGATATAGGTTTTGGCGGGAACTTGCCCGGCGGCGGATTTCTGCTCCTCTATTATTGCTTAAATAATGGTTTAAAGTGGATTATGATATGTAAAAGTTGTGCGATTTTATGTATAAAGTGTCTGCACATGTGATCTATTAGTGGAAGCGGTGAAACAAGTGCTCTGGTGGTGATGAGATTCTCAAGATAAGGTGCCTGTCTGCGTAGGCGCCTTGAGATATCATCACCAACTGTCATCTGTCTGCTGGCTCAAGTTGCCATCAAAATCTCCCAAGGGCTGCACAATGTAACGCATCAACAAATTGTGAAGCAGTGATGCAGAATATGAAGGCTAATGAGGGCTAATAATCTTCCACTCACCAGATGTCGCTAGTAGCGACTGAGGTAAAGTTTTTTGTTACACAGTGTCAGTAAATTGAGAAATTAGTTTTAAATAAATAGTTTATCATTATCTAGAATATTATATTAATATACAACACAATGCGTCAGTGGTTTGATTTTTAATTTTTTGCACTTTATAACTCTTTTTTTTTAAATCGGCTTTTAATTATATTTTATAGTTTGGTTTATTCATTTCTAATGTAATTAATATAAAATATAACTAATAATACAGAAACAAACTTTAAAGATTACATTTTCCTAAGAAATGAGGGCTAATAATCTGCCACTCACCAGATGTCGCTACTAGCGACCGAGGTAAAGTTTTTTGTTACACAGTGTCATTTAATTGAGAAATTAGTTTTAAATAATAGTTTATCATTATCTAGAGTATTATATTAATATATAACACAATGCGTCAATGGTTTGATTTTTAATTTTTTGCACATTATAACTCTTTTTTTTTTTAAAAGTCGTCTTTTAGTAATATTTATAGTTTGGTTTATTCATTTCTAATGTAATTAATATAAAATAAAACTAATAATACAGAAAGAAACCTAAAAGATTACATTTTCCTAAGAAATTATCGTCCCCGCTATGAAATCTGTCAAATATTTTACCTCACTCGAAAGTGACGCCGCCCTGGTGGCAGATAAAGTCGTGGATGCCCTCATTATCATCCCCGCTATGAAATCTGTCAAATATTTTACCTCACTGTAAAGTGGCGCCGCCCTGGTGGCAGAAAAAGTCGTGGATGCCCTCATTATACATTGTAACTTCAGGCTCAGAAGATCTAGAACCCAGAGCCGTAAAACCAGTAAAAAACGTTTAGTGTCTGTGTTAGTGATGGGACTCGAGTTAATTTCTTTCACTCGAGTCACTCACCAGTGATAGCCTAGTCACTCGAATACCACTCGGATGAAGATAAAACTCGAGTGACTTTTTTTCACTCGAGTTACTTGCCTATCAAAACCTAATAACACCATTGTTTTCCACGATTTGTAAGGGTTATGTTAACGATGTGTTCAGGAATTCTGAATTATTCAAAATTTTAAATATTCAGAGGAAATGCAAGATTTAGTTAATATTGATTTCGCGGGTGCACATTGTTTGCAAGTTCTCAATAACCGATTATGGGTTCATTGACATCGGTATTTCGATGTTTGACATGTGTCAACATCGAAGTTAAAACATAGATGTTTTAATTTTTAACATCGATGATCATCGAACAATAGCATCGAACATCTAATCATCGAACATCCCTACTTGCTGTCTGTGCGAGTTAGAGATACCCGATTTTTTGTTTTGAATCTCGATCTATTGGATCGTAATGGATCGTAACCTCGTGAATTGATTCGCAATTTAATCATTTCCATTGAATCGATCTTATTCGATCTCGGAAAATCGTATCGTAATTTTATGAAATAAAGAGATAAGCACAGTATGCATGCAAAATTATTTATTTTAACAATACCTGTTACGGTATCCAGTGAGTTTTTCCAAATTATTATTTTTGAAAAGTATAAAACAAGTTTTACATTATAAATTCCATTTATCTACACTCTTCAAAAATAATAACTTTGACAGCCGCACTGGATCTAGCCTATTACGGGTATTTTTTTCTAAAGTAAAAGTAGCGTAAGTACTCCTTGCAACATCGTCTGCAAATCAGCCCAGCCATTTTTGAGATTAGCCGGAACAAACAGATAGACAGACGAAGAGACAGACAGACAAAAATTAAAAAAAAATACTTTTGTATACGTTATACGTTACTATACAGGGTATTTTTGAAACGCTCCCGAAAACAAAGACAGATGATAGAAGATACTACACCTTAGCACATGGGTCACAAATAAATTTGATCCCGACGAAAAAAAAAATCATCTTTTCACAACGTTGTATTAACTTTATTCACGCTCCATCATGTTAGTACATCTAAATGAAACGATAATTTCATAAAAAAAATCATGAAAATACTTAAACAGAAAACCAGCAGTGAAACTTAAAAATTACATCAGCTGATAATAGGGTCAATATCCTCGCGGACATCGAACGCTTATAGATCCCATCACGTAAAAACGCTGGCCTTGAACCTGGGCACTGAGCGATTTATCGAAGTTTCATTTTTTAGTTTAATTTTTCATTTCTTATACAAAATCAAAGATAACGATGAGATAGTGTTTATAATTGTGTGAGTACTGAGTACCCAATTAGGTACGTTTATTAATTTCAATAATTTTTTGTAGTAAAGATAATGTACGAGTAATAAAATGTACAAAATCAGGAAGAAGAGTAAAATTCCTTGAGTATTATCGCCCGTATCACGGTCTCTAGAGGGGGGTGATGTGGAGGCATATCGAACCTGGAACTTCAAAGCGCGGCAGCGAGTGAGCGTACAGCTGTCTTTATACTATGGTACAGCTACTTCTGCTAGCGTGCTAGCTAACATATGGCACGACTGTATCTAGGTCAAACGGCCACGCCTCAATCGACTTGAGCGTGAGCGGGTTCCCCCCGCCAGTCTGCAACTGCTACCGACATAGAATGCATGTCACTCTTGCGTTTCTCCGGGATATCGTATTCATTAATATAATTATTGTAGTCGCGAGGTACATATCGAGTTGTGTGTAAGTTCTATTGTTTGTGTTAAATTGTCTTTCCTTTGTTTTCACTGTGTACATTATCCGCCTTCTTAAATGTTCTGTGTACTTGCAGGGGTGTCACTTCCACTATGGAAGGTATGGAGCACTCCATGCCTCAAGTTAGACATGCGCGCCGCGCCGGCGCCGCCGCGCCACGCCGCGCCCTGCCCACGCTGCGCCGCGCCGACAAATCCGATCGGCGCGCCGTGATCAACGCGGTACGGGCGCGCGGACGCAGGGTCAATAAAACCATGCAATTATTTAAAAATTCAAAAATCAATAAAAAAATGTAAAAAGATCGTAAAAATCGTTCGGTATCGTTTACCGGAATTGAAGCGAGCGGCGGAAATAGAACAAATTAAATTTTTACAGTCTCTGGAGCGCGTATCAGAACTTTCAGTATATATAAAAAGTACTCTGTGATCAGAACATTTGCTACTAGCACGCCTAGTGAGCGCGTTTTTTCTATAGTGGGACTAACTGTGACTGCTAAAAGATCTAGACTATGCCCAGTACGAGTTAATAAAAATATTTTTATTAATGAAATTATACATTGTGCAAAAAACACAATTTTAATTTCTTATAATTTGTGCAAAAAACGAAAAAGATGTGCTTTTTCGTTTTTGCACTAATTATAAGGTATAATTAATCAGATTAGACAGATTTTGTAATTGTGGATGAAAGACTGAGGAAGAAAATGCTAGACACTCGGGCATACCGCGGTGTAGGCCTCGACACAGACCACTTCATGGTCATAGCCCGAATGCGTGGCCTCTTTAAACGGTGGCGACACCGAGGGGCCGAGCCTGCGAGTGTTTTGGACAGAGTAAAAGTGGAAAATCTACAAGAAAAAGAAAAGAAAGACGAGTATGTAGAGAAACTGAAAGAAAGTTTTAAAGGGATAAAAGAGATAGGAGTGATTGAAGATTTGTGGGAGACATTTAAGAAAGGGGTTGTAAATGTTGCAATTGAGGTATGCGGGATAGCTAAAAGAAGGAAAGGGAGAAAGAATGATAACGCGTGGATGGATAAAGATGTACAAAGGGTTGTGCAAGAAAAGAAGAAAGCGTGGTTGGATTGGTTAGCAACAAAAGCTAACCAAAAAGTTCAAAAGGCAACGGATGACGAGATAAAGGAAGCAAGAACGAAGTATAAAAGATTGAAAACAGCAGCGAAAGAATTTGTGTCTAGAAAGAAAAAAGAACGAAAAGATGATTTCGATAGGAGGCTCACTGAAGATTTCCAGTCAAACATTAAGTTTTTCTGGAAAACCATCAAAACAGCCAGAGGAAAAACTTCTAACTCGGAGCTGAGTACAATCAGGAGTCAAGATGGGAGCATTATAAAAGGAGAAGAATGTGTGTTAAAGAGATGGAAAGAGTATTTTGAAAGTTTGTTTGAAAGAGAGGAAGTGCAGGTACAGCATCTGCCATCTTCCACGGAAACGAATATAAATGTTGATGAAAATGAGATAAGCATGGATGAAATAGTGAAAGCGTTGAAAAGTATGAGATTAGGTAAAGCTGCAGGGTATGACAGGATTACCGTCGAGATGCTAAGGGCTGGACAGGGCCTGGTGGCTAGTCACCTGTACCGCCTTTTCAAGCTGTGCTGGCGAAATGGGCAAGTACCGGGAGACTGAAGAAAAGCCGTAATCGTGCCATTGTATAAGGGAAAAGGGTCACGGCAAGACTGCATAAATTACCGTGGTATAAGCCTTCTTAGCATTGTCGGTAAATTGTATGCGAAAGTGTTGATTGAAAGGGTTGTGAATGAAACAGACGAGAAAGTATGGGATGCACAAGCGGGATTTAGAAAGGGAATGGGATGTACGGATCAGGTCTTTTCCTTGCGGTGCATAGCCGAAAAGTGTTTGGCTAAAAATAAGAAAGTCTACTGCGCCTTTGTAGATCTAGAAAAGGCTTATGATAGAGTGGTGAGGAATGAATTGTGGTCAGCACTGTCCATGAACGGTGTGAGCAGTATCCTCATACGAGCATTGCAATCTCTTTATAGGGATTCTAGTGCTTGTGTAAGGATAAACGGGGCATACACTGAATGGTTTTATATCGAAAAAGGTGTTAGACAGGGATGTGTAGCGTCACGGTGGCTGTTTAATCTGTTCATGGACAATTGTTTGACAGATTTAAAAGAGAATGAAAGTGGGTTGAGAATGAATGAGTTACTCGTCAAATGTTTTCTCTATGCTGATGACCAAGTATTACTTGCGTCTTCGGCCGAGGAGTTGCAGGAGATGGTAACTGCTATGAGTGGAGCTTTTGTTAGAAAGGGAATGAAGATGAATGTAAGGAAGACGAAAGTGATGGTGTTTGAAAAAGATGAGGCAGTGACAGACTGCAATATCGTGATTGAAGATGAACAAATTGAACAGGTGAAAGAGTTTGTGTATCTGGGGTCAAAGTTTACAAGAGATGGAAAGTGTGAGAGTGATATCGAAAGAAGAGTGAATGCAGGAAACATGGTGAATGGAGCTTTGCACTCCTTTATGAGCAGTCGGAAGGTGTCTAACAAGGCTCGATTGGCTGTGCATGAGGGGGTGTTGGTTCCGACACTCATGTACGGAAGTGAAAGTTGGGTATGGCAGAAAAAACATGAAAGCAGAATAAATGCAGTTGAGATGAGAGCATTAAGAAGTATTATAGTAGTTAAGCTGAGTGACAGGATAAGAAATAGTGAGATAAGGAAACGTTGTGGTCTGAAAGAAGATGTAGTGACAAAAATTGAGAAAGGTATGCTGAGATGGTTTGGCCACGTCGAGAGAATGAATGAAGAACGATTGACGAAAAAAGTGTATAAGGCGAGTGTGAATGAAAGTGTTGGAAGGGGTAGACCTAGGCGGACATTTCTAGACCAAATTAGGGACGTCTTGAAAAAAGGCCAGGTTAAGAGTACCCTAAACCGTAGAGCATGTATGAAGGGAATAATGAAAGTGGACAAAGCGAAACAAGTATGTAAGGATCGTAGCAAGTGGAAAGAAGTGGTCTCTGCCTACCCCTACGGGAAAGAGGCGTGGTTATATGTATGTATGTAATTAATCAGAACTTGTTTGGTTTGTTTTTATTTTGAGAAATTAAATTTGAATTCCTATCCAGGTCTATGTTCCACTTGTTACTACCTTATTTTAAATAAATGTTTATAAAAATTAAAAAAAAATACGGCCACGCCGGCGCGGCGTCGCCACGCCGACCACAATGGGTCGGCGCGCCGCCGCCGCCAAATTCTTGCTCGGCGCGCATGTCTACCTCAAGTTTTTCAAGGTATGGAATTCCATAGCTGAAATTAGGAAAACTAAATACCCCATATAAATAAATCGCAAGCCCTTAAACCTCAATACCCCACATCTTATAGTTCAATAAATAAGTTGAGTATATACACTGCAAACTCTTAAACCTTAATACCCCACGAGTAATGCGAACAAATTTGAAAATCGCGCCACACGCAGTTATTCAGTAGCGCGCATGCGCGAAACCACTACACGTGTGTGCGTTGAACTAATGCCTACGTTCACGCCTTATCGCTATGTGTACATATACACAGTAACATGGGAGCTCGTGCATTTGTGTTAGTGCCTCAGGAAAATCGTGATATTCGGCAATGTAGAAAGATTTAAGCGGTGTTTTTTTGAATGTATCACAATCACATAGAGAAATGGATAAGTATCTTGTTAAAACTCCGAGAAATATCTCAAATGAAAGCGAGACGAGGACAAGTGCAACGCAGGTTATGTCCGCATTGTCTGCTACCTCGTCAAAAACAACTGCAAATGTCAATGTTGATAATAACATTACAAGAGAAAGTCAACAATCGGAAAATGAACATAGTATGTGATGAAATGATTTACACCTTTTAGTGTTTTGCATGAGCTATTAATGTTCTCGGAAAGAATTTCGTTCGTTGCATTCAAGACGCTTGTACTATTTTACACAAGCGCGAATCAATATTCGAGCGATAATCGCTAATAAAATAAAAAATAACAATATATCAATCGCTCAGCGATTGATATATTGTTATTATTTACAGTGAATGAAATATTTTTTATATGTATTTTCAGCCGAATCAGGAATGCCTGCCTCTTTCAAACGTTGGAAAAAGACTCATACGTGGTTAATGCCTAAATCCGGCAAAGTATTTTGTAGTTTCTGCACAGATGCAATAACCAAGAAATTTCCGTTAGTCGAAAATAGAAGTTGTCAAATTTCGAAAGAAGCTTTTGTTACTGTAGGTTTCAACTGTTGGAAAAACGCTGCACAAACTTTTAAAAGTCACGAAAGCAGTGAATTGCATAGTGCTGCTACTGAATTTGTATTAAACAAAAACAAGCTGAACATAGTTGATATAATACAAAAATCGAATGAAAAAGAGAAGTTGGAAGCTAGGATAGTGTTAAGGGCAATTTTTACGACAGCTAGTTATCTTGCGAGACAAGGGTTATCATTTAGAAGAGAAAACGCTAAAGAATCGAATTTTTATAAATTATTAGAATTAAGATCACACGATATTCCTGAATTAAAAGCATGGTTGAATAGAAAAAAATATGAGCATTCGTGGCTTCACCACACAATTATAAACGAAATACTAAGTATGATGGCTGACGAAATAAAAGAAGATATTTTAAAAGAAATTAAAGAGAATAAATATTTTTCGATCATGATCGATGAAACGTCGGATATAAAACGGCTCGAACAAGTATCAATTTGTTTCAGATCAGTTGCTGAAGATTTGACTCTAAATGAATATTTTATAGGATTCTACGACACAAAAGATACAAAAGCTGAAACGCTTTTTGAGATTGTCACTGATGTAATCGAAGAATCTGGATTAAGTATCGCAAATTTACGAGGACAGTGCTACGATGGTGCTAGTAATGTGAGTGGTAAGATTACAGGGCTTCAGACACGAATACGCGAGGTAGAACCTCGAGCGCTGCATGTTCACTGCTTAGCACACAGTTTGAATTTAGTAGTACAAGATTCAATGGAAGATATAATTTTGATAAAAAATTTCATCGGGATTATTAAAGATCTACTAAATTTTATACGTGATTCCCCGAAGCGCTTAGGACGATTTCATGATTTGCAGTCTGAGAAAAGCCCCGATCTGACACCATTTTGTCCTACCAGGTGAGTAAAGTATATTCATTTATTTTTGGTAATATCCACCGTGTAGATATCATTTATATTGATAAAATCATGTACCTAATTTTGTAGGTGGACCATGAGAATAAGTTCTCTTAAACGATTGTACCATGATGCTAACTATCAAAGTGTCATTGATTTTATGCTATTAACAAGTAATGCCCGAGACACTGATGCAATTACATCATCAAAAGCAAAGGGATTCTCAAAACATTTACAAACCTTCGAAACATATTTTTTGCTTACAACTATGATTAATATTTTTGAGGCAATTGAACTACTGAATACACAGTTACAAAAGTCACAACTATGTCTAAATGAATCAAATAAGCTTGTCGAGATTAGCACGAAAAATCTTGAAACGCAACGAGATCAGAAGTTTGAAGTTATTTGGAAGGAAGCAAACAAAGGTATTGCAAAATTTAATGTAGAAGAGCCTTCTGTACGCCGCGAAAGAAAAACTCCACGCCGTTTTGATTCATCAAGCGAAGCTCATATTTTTGATACGCCGGAAGATAACTACAGAAAAATTTATTTTGAAGTTTATGACAAGGTTCTAATGTCTTTAAACACACGATTTGAGACAGAAACTATAAATTTATTAAGTAAATTTGAGAACTTTCTTATTGGAAAAAATAATATAAATGTTTTAGATATTACTAATTTTTACAATACTCAGAAAAAGAATGAATCGAAAGAAGACAATTTTGACGCACAGTTGTTAACTAATCAGAGAGATTTGTTTTTAAATTACGCGAAGAATAATAATGTTCAGCTTGAAAGTGTGAAAGACGTCGTTGCTTTTTTAAAATCAGAAAATTCTTATCGGTTAATTTTTAATGAATATACAAAGTTGGTTAGACTTTTATTGACAATTCCAGGATCCACGTGCACTAATGAACGCTCGTTTTCGACGCTCCGTTTTCTTAAAACTTACACGAGAGCAACTATGGGTCAAGATAGGTTAAATCACTATGCTATTTTATATGTTTATCGCGACCGAGTTGAAGCTTTGAATATAGGTGATTTAATGAACAAATTCATACTTAAAAATCAGCATAGAAAAAATACATTTGCTATTATTAAACAATAGCCGAGCATAACGTTTCACGCGTTATTGTTGATAATAGTCATACGCATCAAATTGTGCGTTGTGCAATTCTTGAAATGTAATTTCATGTATTCATAAGTTGTTATAATGTTTAAATGTTAATAATATGTAACGGGTTGCAATGTATGGTGCCAAACACATTTAATAAATAAACTATGATGTTCAAACTTGATTGTATTACTCTGATGTGAGATGTGAGTATTTAGATTCAATTATTTCGCGATTCGTTTCGTCTAATTATTATATACGATACATACTTCTCTATAAAAATTTATTTATTGAATATATGTGGGGTATTAAGGTTTACGAGTTCGCGGTTTTATTAAGTATTTATTAATTTGACTATAATATTGGAGATGAAGTTGCAAAAGTTTACTTTTTTGTACGTGGGGCTTTAACAATTATGGGTTATTTACTCGATTTGTTTATTAAACTGTAAGACGTGGGGTATTGGGGATTGAGATTTCGCGTTTAACTTTATCACAGCGATTTTCCATACCTCAGATTTTTACAAAGTGACACGCCTGTGTACTTGTAGACAATAAACGTTTTGTGCGTTATATGTGGTGACTTTTATTGACACTCTAAACACCCATACAACCATAACTTTTAAATTCCATATGAAAATTAGTCGTAGGGATAAAACTTATAAATAATAAACGTTGACGATGTCTTAACATACATAACGCTTTAACGGTGTGTGGAAGATTCTCCAGTGCGTCAAGGACTTTACATTGTGCGCATTTGTTTTAGCGTATTTGATTAATAATTTTAGTTTTTAAAACAGTTCCGTGTTGACTATCTAAAGAAATGTTTATTAAATGATTGTTGTTATTACTTGCTATTTATTACTTAATGATATTATCCTTATTGTAACGTTTTAAGTTTCTTGTTTTATTTTTATAATGCCTAACGCGTACGTTTATAGAAGCTCGCAGGAATGCTTCGCATGCATTGCGAATTTACCGAGAGAAATTCCCGACCGCTCGACATCCAGCTGACTGATAACAGCAGCATTTTAGCGAGTGTTGGAAAATCGGCCCATTGCTCTGGTAGCGGCAGGAGGTGGAAGTCAAGTGGCTGTTCACTCTGAGTAGCGCATTTTAAATGTCGTTCGCCGGAATCCGAACCTAGGTACACGAAGTATCGCTAAATTGTTAAGGCGTCGGGATGGAACAAGTGTGTCATACTGTACAGTTCACAAAGTGTTAAATTGTAACCGAATGCGCCCAAACAAAGTGTACAAAGTGCAAGCTTTAGTTCCCGGCGATCACGACCGCCGGCGAGTTTTCTGCCGTTGGTTATTAGACCAGCAACAACGTGTGCCTGGTTTCATTGAGCACGTCACCACGGAGGATTTAGAGCGGTAAGCTGTTTCATACCTAATTTTTTTAAGTAACTTAGTACTGAACTGATTTGAATAGGTACATAACTGAATACATCGAATAATAAACATACCTACACGATGAATAAAACACATGGTGCACCTTGGTTACATATCATTTAAGTATTTTTTTCATTAGCGGGGAATCGAACCAGTTATTTGGGTTATTTTACCTGTGAATTCGAATTAAAGTGGCTACGTGGAGACAAGCACAGTGGCAAAATAGTAGGTTAAGTAGATAAGTTAGGTATTTAGACAAGTGTTGTAAATTATTAGGTATTGTGATGTGGTATGGCCCATTAGGCTAGTGGGCGCGCGTCCTCTGCGAATTCTGCGTTCTCGCGTACATTGACACTTAATCAGCTGATTGTAATTCAGTAATTCCACTGATGGTTTTATGTTTAAGTATTTTCATGATTTTTTTTATGATATTATCATTTCATTTAGATGTACTAACATGATGGAGCGTGAATAAAGTTAATAAAACGTTGTGAAAAGATGATTTTTTTTTCGTCGGGATTTAATTTATTTGTGACCCATGTGCTAAGGTGTAGTATCTACTATCATTTGTCTTTGTTTTCGGGAGCGTTTCAAAAATACCCTGTATACTTTAGTATGAATTTAGTAAAAAGCTGTTATTGAGACATAACAAAAAGACACTTCAATTTTATTTATTTGTATAGAATATAGATACTTACGATATCGGCAATTACCATAGTAGAACTTTCTTCACTTTTGCTTAGCTCAGAATAAGTGTATGTGATGATGTCTGAGATGATTTTTTAAATTGGTAGTATTTCCACTAGTTTTAACCATCTGTTTACATATTTTACATTGTCCACCCATGTCACATTTAATTAAAAAAGCCCAAACGTTTGATTTGGTTGGTGGGGCCGTATTTAAAAGTATTTTAAAATAAAAGTTTACGCTCACAGAACAGCTCAACTTTTCGTATCGCAATAATACAAAGAATAAAAGATCATAGAACACTAACATAGGTAACCCATAATAAAATTAACAAAATATAATCATACCTACCTTAATATTTCATACATCACCGCTTTTGATGTAAATCGAAGCTATTAGCATTCAATGTGTAGGTAGGTAATCTTAATTTGTTTTAGTTATTCTGTCCCCTCCTCGGCAATACGACAGGTATGCAAAGATCGGTTCGTACATTAGTACATTCCGGTTCGGTTGATGTTAAGGTTTTACTTGATACGATTTTTTATACGATCTTATAGGCATACGAATCGATCTGGGTGAAGATCGCATTCCCTTGAATCGATTCAAAAATCGGTAGATCGTATGACCGTGAATCGATGTTTCAGAAAATCGATCCAGATCGGCATCCGTAGTGCGAGTTTCAGAAATCAAGAAGTTTTAGTTGTGTTTCTATATATTTTGTGTTTTAGAAATTTGATAGTGTTTATAATTTCGTCTAAAAGATTAATGTTATTACTTATTATAATAACTTAATATTTTTATACTTCGTAAGTGTGAAATGCAATAACTAAGTGTTATAGTTGTAAAATGAGTAATATATATATTCAGGAACCTCCTGCGCTTGGAAAGGTAAATTTCGATTCATATGAGTGTTTGATACTTAATATAATAAGTTATTAAGACTTTAACTGCCTTGTATCCGAAATAAATATAAATTTAAATACCGAGCCCATTCACAATTATTTGTATCATGGGAGCAGTTAATTCTCTGAAAGATTCTATGCAATCGTTATTGATATAATTATTTTAGGTTCTCTTGAAGACGACTGTTGGGGAAATAGATATAGAACTATGGACAAAAGAAGCACCAAAGGCATGTCGCAATTTCATTCAGTTATGCATGGAAGGATATTATAATGGTAAGAAAACGGCTTAAGTATTACACATCTATCTTTTTTTCTTCCTTTAAAGGTCTTATTGTCATTGTCATAATGGCATTCCTGAATATTGGTTTTATCTTTTAATGATGGAAAAAAATTAAATAAATTTAGTGAAGACGTATCAAATATCAAAATTTAAAAGTACAGAAATCCATTGTTTTTGAGATATAAACTACTGTAATTTCTCAAAACTGTAATAAAATTGTACTGTAATAAAGAAAAATTTCAAACAATAATTTAAAGTTAAAAATTTTGTACAACCGACTTCAATATAAATTATTAAGAATTAAGAATAACTGAAAAAACATTGGTTAGACCTTGATTAAATTTATATGGGACCATGTGTGAAGCACCAGCTTTCAAATAAAAAAAGAACAATCGAAATTGGTTCACTCAGTAAAAACTTATCAAGGTAACACATAAAAAAAACATATAGTCGAATTGAGTACCGTCTTGGTTTTGAAGTCAGTAGAAAAGTTTCTAATTTCACATTTTAAAAGTAGAGATGTTAGCTTAGTAAAATATGTAAGTTTTAGTCTGTCATTAGTAATGAAATAATAAGAAGTTTTTTGCTACTGGTGTAGCTAGCTACTGTGGCATTGTTTTTATAGTTATATTTATCTTACAGCAGGATATTCCTTATTTGACAACTGATTGCAGCAGACTAGACATTATGTCTTCCTACTCTTTGATTCCCATTCAAGATCATTCATTAGTATTATTTTACTAAGATATGCAATCAATAAAATGGTACCTATATTTTTCAGGTACCATATTTCACAGGGTAGTACCTGGATTCATAGTTCAGGGTGGTGATCCCAATGGAGATGGAACTGGTGGTGAATCTATTTATGGAGAACCATTTAAGGTATTATCATGTTTAAAAGTAATGTTATAGCCTATTGTTATCTCACTCCTGGGCACTTGTCTTCTCTCGTTACAGAGAGGGCAAGGAAATATATTTTTAGGAATATATTCTTATTTGGTAAATTTATTTACTATTCTTTAAATAAGAATTATTTTTTAATAAAGTTAATACTTTATTTCAAAATCCTGCTCTCCTTTTAGTGGTGGCGTAAGATAATCCATCCCATGTCCTAAGATGTAACTGAGGGAAATGAAACATCAGATAGGTAGCAGCATCTTCCCAATAACAACTGAAAATAATTTAAAATTAAACAGTTTAAAATTAAACATTTTGTACAACCAACTTCTATTATTTAAATAATTTAAAAACTATTGGTCAAACAATATATGGAACCATATGAGAAGCACCAGCTTTCAAATAAAAAAAAAGAATCATCGAAATCTGTTCACCCAGAAAAAAGGTATGAGGTAACACACATAAAAAAATCAGTCAAATTGAATACCTCCTCCTTTTTGAAGGCAGTAGAAAAAAAATTGTGGTTGACAACATACCCGATAAGTGTGGCAAACACTTATCTGGTACGTTGTCAACCACAATTTTTTTTGGCATGACAAATATAGGGGATATTTGTCAATTATAAACTAAAATAATTTTTTGTTTGTATTAACTAAATATTATATCTTCTGTATTTTACAGTATTTGTGGTTGTAGTAGTAGTTTGATTAGAATAATAGCAACTCAAGCCAAAAGTGCTAGCTGCGATTGAACTCAATTTGCTTTCTATGAAATTCAAGCGCTTAGCCGTTGAGATGTATAAGTTTGGTATCTGTAGTGATTTTTTATAAATGAGTTTTTACAAAGATGGAATGAAAAACTTTGCAGCCCAGATGACGTTCAGAACACTGAAATGTACGACTTAAAAACAAAAAGTATTTTAGGGAGAGCTCCCTTTTCTCCATTTGCCGAAACAGTTCACAAAGTACTACTAGATGGTAGGACTCCTTTTCCCTCTTTTGTGTAGTTACCACACTCTTACCTATTTCTGCCGCTGCTATTTAGCATCAGAGATAGCTATGCTCCGGTCTGAAGAGTATAGAGGGCCAGTACAATTACGGGCTGTGAAGCATTTCATCATACTTCTCAGAGGTGACACCAGCCTTCTCTATTGGAACTGTAGCAACTTATAATCTGGTGGACTGTAAGCATGTTTGACAAATTGAGATAAAAAAGATTAAATGCGGTAGAGAATGCCTTAGGCATTCAGTTCGCCTGTACCATGTGTGTATATGAAGTTTTAAATAAAGTTCGTTCTACAGAATTTTTTTCTTAAAAAAAAGAAGCTATTCGTTTGAAATTAACAGTATTAACAGTGGTAGAGCCACGCGGCAGCTTTTGCTGTCGCACGGATGGTTGGGCTCGAACCGGGGTGGTACCACGACCTCACAGAATACCAGCGTGAAGTAGAGGTTTACCTCTGCGTTTCGCTTGGTGAGTACAGGTGGCCGGAGGCCTTTTTTTACTGGAAATGAGGCATTCCATCTTAGTCCTCACGGGTGACAACGCATCTGCATTTTGATTTATAATAGGGGATAGATGTAGATGTCTATGGGCCGCAGCAACCACTTACCATCAGGTGGACTGTGTGCTCGTATGTCACCCTTATCCTATAAAAAAAATCATTATCAAAAACTTCTGAACAAAAATTGAGTTACCGAACAATAAATTCAAAGCAGAGAGTGCAGTTGACGAAAAGTTCAAAATTTTATGAGGTTATAAATATTAAATAAATCAGGGAACAGCTATGTAGGCTATATCCTCATATTGACGTCTAGACAAAAAAGAGGCACTGCTAGTTGATAAATGTTATTTTTAACAAATTTAATGAGAAGAGGTCTGTGCCCAGCAGTGGGAGGTATAATATAGGCAGTAATGTTAACTTTTCTTTTAGTTACAAGTGTGGTCATGACATATATAGTTTGTTTTAGGATGAGTTTCATTCAAGGTTACGCTTTAACCGCCGTGGGTTGGTGGCAATGGCAAATGCTGGAAAAGATGACAATGGGTCTCAATTCTTCTTTACTCTTGCTGCAACCCCAGAATTGCAGAATAAACATACTATTTTTGGAAAAGTTACAGGTAAAAAAAGTTTTTATTAACATATTTTAACTTAAATTACTTGGAAAACCAGAAAAATCACCGCTCAACATCGCCTGTCGGGATATTTTACATTTATTAGGCATTTACGATGGTAAACCGTCATTTATTGAAGCTTTTCCTTTAGTAGTGGGGTGATGGATTCTCATAGCCCAATATCACACAGTGTATTTGTAATAATAATCCAGGTAAGCTTCTCTAGTCACTGATGCAAATGGGACTACAGACCACCTTGGATTTAATACAAAAGATAGTGCCTTCAATAACACTCTCATTGTCTGCTAGTTTGATTCCTTTTCCCTAACCCTCAGCCATTTAGTTTCTCATGCCATGTGGTTGGGGCTTATTTTATTATAATATTACATATAAGTATTAACTTTCCAAAAATTTCTTTGACTGCATTTTGTTTTATTGGCAAAAGACATATTTTTATAATTTAAAGTTTAACACATAATATATTGATAGCTTGTGGGTTATATATTGCTGTTTAATCTTAAAAAATATTTATTATGATTACAGGAGACACAATATACAATATGTTAAATTTAGCTGAAGGTCTGATTGGTCCCGATGAACGACCAGAACATCCTCACAAAATAAAAAGCACTGTTGTGGTAATCAATCCATTTACTGACATAGAACCAAGAGTTAGCACTGTTAATGTTGAAGAGGCGCCTAAAAAGAAGAAAAAAGAGCGCATAGGTGTTAAGTGAGTATTATGGATTTAATTTTATCTAATTTGTGGAACTAAATAACAAAATTAATCAAATTAACTCAATTTACAGAAACTTTGGGCTTTTGTCCTTTGGTGAAGAAGCGGAACAGGATGAAGATGAGGCACTTGAATATAGAGGCAAGCCAAAATCAACACACGATTTGCTTGAAGACCCAAAACTTAGCAAGAAAACAGCTGCTGGTAAGAAGTAATGAAATATATTATAAATTTAACTATCATTTCCACTGTGTAGTGGCGGCTTAAGAGAATCAACTATCGCGTGGCTATTGTAAGAGGCGCCAGAGGCATAACAATTCAAAATAATAAACCTGTGGTTGCCTATCCGCACAGCCAAGTTTGGCATATACTATTTGACAACATATTGTACTACAACTATGGAGTGTAGAGTAGAAGGAGAACCATCTCTGTATATGAAAAGTGTCCCTTTTGTTTTCTTTTTTTTTTCTACTTTATTAAAAAACGTTACCCCCACACTAGGATTTTCTCCTGTATCGTGAAGGCAGTTTACAAATATATATTGCATAAGGACAAACATCCAGACCCGGAACAATTATTTGTAGGCCGTACAAATACTTCTTTCGTGAGGGATTCGAACCTGCAGCCCCAAGCGTTGCAACTCATTGCTAAGCCACTACGCCACGGAGCCGTCTAAAAACGCGTCCAATAAGGGCGGCGCTGCAGTAGCATAGGATAAATAAAAAAAAGCGCCAAAATTAATTAGAATAAAATGGAGAAATAAACAAGGATCGACCAATCCGCTTGGTTTTGTACTACGTAAATAGTTGAAGTTTTGTATACTGGCATTTTACTAAATACTCTAGTCATGAAATTTTTCAAATATTTGAATTCAGCTGACTTCACTTCGTCTACAACAGCTATATTCATATAGTAGTTTTTCAGACGCCAGTGCTATTGTGGTAGGTTTTGGAACCTCTATTTTCAGTATATAGTGGGACACTTTCAACTTTCGCACCATATAAGATGGTTCTCCTTCTACTCTACACTCCATAACTACAACATAGGGAGGACCTATGTTCAGCAGTGGACTCTTGAATTAGGTTTGATGGATAGTGGTATATTCATCACCACTTTTCATCCCGTGGGTGTTGTAAGAGACAGCTATTGAATTGACATAAGTCCACATAACAGGCTAATGCAGCTTATGAACACCTCCTATCAACTTTCAACAAAGAAGGCCACTGATGCGAATGTCCAACAGCCTGTAATAATAATAATAATAATTATTAATTAATTTTTATTATTAATTTTTTTTAAACATTACCCCCACACTAAGATTTTCTCATGTATAGTGGAGGCAGTTTACAAACATAAATTGCAAAAGGACAAGAATCCAGATCCGGAACAATTCCTTGCAGATCATACAAATACTTGTTCTTTGCGGGATTCGAACCCGCGGCCTTCAGCGCAGTAACTCTTTGTTAAGTCACTGCGCCACGGAGGTAATTACAATGTTTCTCTTACAATTTGTAGCAGAACAGCAATGGAATGTACCCTTGCGGGGCAGGAGAAATAGCTAAGAATAGTGTTACTAACCCAGATGGACTTCTAGACCGGAATGAAACCCTACCACCTATTGAAAAAAGAGTTATACCGATTTTTGTATCTATTAATTTAAGAAGTATTTTTTCAGAACTAGAATTAGAAGAACAAAGTATAAATGTTGAATTATCGAACAAACAAATAGAAAAGAAAAAAGAAGAGACTGTGGCTGCAGTAAATAACATTCGAGATAAACTCAGCAGTAAGAAAAGAGATAAGAGTCCCGACAATGAAAGTAATAAAAGGAGAAAAGAAGAAGAAGAAGATGAAAGAGAAAGTAGTTCTGAAGAAGAGTATTACTTGGGTAAAGAAAGGGATATGGAACGGCTAAAAGAAAGGTGAGACTCTTATAAATATATTTTGTGATACTGTCTTAAATTATACATAGCCAATAACAAAATAAAAAAATACAAGGCAAGGCAGTGCATTTTCGTGCGTAACTGTGAAACTGTTCATTTTTACTTTGCTATCTTGGTTACTGTTTAAAACGGAACGGAGTCCAGTATACTGTCATCCCAATTTTTTGACACTGTTTTCCAATGAATTATAATGTAGACATTTTATGTTCAACACAAAAAAATATTATTTGGATGTTTTTGCTTTTAAAACTTAATATCCGAGTTTATTTGAATAACAATATTAATTAATAATAATAATCATTCTTGGATTCATCACATGATCAAAGTGCTAAGAGCAACTTACCTCGAAAGCGCAAGTGCTCAGTAAAAACTGGCGGCGATTTACGACGTCATATATTTCCCTAGGGTACTGCGGCAATATACTGGCAGTACATAACGGAACAAATTTTTCACCAGTGAAAGTACTTTGCAGTGCTCGCTGTTTATATCGGAGCATTCCCTTAATAGAATGTTTCTCAGACTGAGGTTTCAAACTGAAATACATCAGCGTAAACTACATATACATAATTCATGCCTAGACAGAGCTCAAAGCAGAAAAAACCCCCTACTACATAGAAACTAGTTTTCTTAAATTATATTGTTATTTACAGGGATAGAATAAGAAATGAAATCAAACAACTCAAAAAAGAGATGAGAGGTTCCAAAGATGATAAAAACAAAGTTGAAGATAGTAAGGAAGAAAAAAACACGACCAAGTCCTTGGAAGAAGATAATGAGCTGTATAAACAATTTGTGGAAGAACAAGAAAAGTACAAGAAAATGAAAGAAAAGATACCAAAGAAGGGTGCTGCTAGGTAAGTTTTGATTTTTTAATAAGACTCCTAACGTTTTCGGGATTTGTGATTATCTTACAAACTGTAATGTCATTGAGATTTATTTTGTTTCCACTTTATCAAAGTTGTCGATTGTTATGCGGTTTTCATAACCCTACAAAACTAGTTTGAAATGTTTACACCTAAAAGTGAACAAAGAAAAATGCTGGTTAAGGTTGAAAGGAAACTTGCATACGTCTTTTCAGAAGCAGACGTACGAAATTTACTAGAAAAACTACACGGAAAAAACCATGGGTGAAGAAGTTGTATGAAAATCGTGATTATCCCGACAATTATACTCATAGCAAGTTCTTAGAGGACCTGCGCAAGAATTTGTATGTTGAAAAAGTGACGTTGAAGGAAGCCGTTTTAGGTTCATTACGCGTTGTGCTGCGTTTGTGTTTGTGCGTGCTCTACGCCATTTTGTTTGTATACATGTACAACAGTTGGATACACACATACACAGTGATTAAAGCATCGGTAGTAACTTCAGGTGTGTGCTATGTTATGTATTTGTGCTTTGAAGAAAGTGCATTAGTAAGACATTTTAAAACGGTTCTTGTTTACTTAGTGATAGGGTATCTATTGTCTCCAATTCTGCATACACTGACAGATACGGTTAGCACTGATACAATATACGCGTGGGCTGTTATAATGATGTTGATACATTTAATTTTTTTCGATTATGACGTGCCAGCTGCAATTGTTTCCCAATCCTTATCGATAAATGCGGCAGTATTTGCCTCAGTATGCCTTGTATCAAGGTTGTCTACACCATTTGACGCATTTATTCTATTGACAATATCTGTGATATTTTTTGTATTAAGTCCTCAGTTGTTTCAAGTATTGTTACACACAAGACTGTTTTTAATTCTAGCAGTTATAATTTTATTATTAACTTTTGTTGGGCTGTATTCGGTGTCAATTACTTTATTATGTTATTTTGTTTTACTAGTAATAATTATAAGTGTTTATTGTCCAGTTATGTTTGTCAGGTGGCAGAAGTATAAAGATAATAAATATGGTCCTTGGGATGAAGCTGTCATTGAAGATTGTGATGATCTAGATGATTAATGGTATTATTAGTATAATATTTTTTTGAGTATTTATTTTGTCTGAATTGTGTTCATTTTGTGATTCAAAACAACCAAAGAATAATAACAAAGCGAAGAGGTATATTTTATGTTCCTCCATTGTATATTTGATGTTACTTGCTATAAATTATTTTTACATTATAAAAGATAATTTGTTAAAGAATTAACTATTAAGTTTCACTATACGTTCTTAGAATTTACTATAGCACCTATAATTGGTCGTGTGGTCGCGGACTCGAATCCCCGGGTTGGGTCGGAAACAATCAGTTATTGGGTTTTCCTATCAAGAAATTCTGCCCGAAGTCAGGTGTGTTTCATCTACTTGCCTTAGAGAGCACGTAAAACCATCGCTCTGAAGGATATTTATAGGTCACTAACAGAACCTGTAGTGGTACCCTCCATACAAGCCAAAATGCACTGCATGCCCTATTAACCGAACATAAACTGATTCATGGTATATTTATTATTATCTATCTGTAACAATTAAAAATTCAAATGTCATAAGGTGGTTTATGTATTAGGTCAATAAAACGCCAACGACACGCAAACACAATAAATCGAACGAATAATTGAGGTATACTAAACTATCAACTCGCCTGCACTCGTTGGCTTCGTGTTGGGCTTCGCAAACACATGTATCCGTTAGAGTTTTGGCGTGTCTAGAGATGGAAAAATGTTAAATTGATTTAAAAAGGGCGATTAACGATACACAATTCAAAGAAAAATTATCGATTAGCTATCGATATACAAATTAAAACCGAAACATATATTTCTTTATTAATTACAATGCATGTAAAAATTAAGTTAAATTTTAATACAAATTATGATATAATAGTTACATAATAGCTGTTCTCGGACCTCGCCCGATTGGTATTTATTACAATTGGATTTTATGGGTTTTAATTTTTTTGCGTGGAATCCTAATTCTTTTTCTAAAATAAAAGTGTCAGTGCCAGCTATAAGTCAGAACAAACAGACAGGCAGATAAACATTTTAAAAATTGTTTTTGTCTTTTTGTTATAAATACCGTATATACTTTAATATGTATTTAGTAAAAGGCTGTTATTTTGATATTACAAACAGAGACTTCAATGTATAGATTATACTATGTATTAATTTGAAAATAAAAATCATCTTCTATTTCATGTTTATTGCAACATTTATATTGGCATTTAAACAAATAAAGTTAGCGCCTTTCGCTATATGAGAATTAGTGTTGCCAGGTCAGTGGACCAAATATCGGGCAATCGCACTAAACAATCTAATTTAATATAATATGTATTACTTGTGAGATACATTGTGTTTTCATGCGATGGCCAAGGCAATCTATGTATTTAAAACATAAAAGATTTTTAATATTGATATGGTCACTATAAGATGTTGTTAGGTTAGCTAATTACGTAATAACTTGGGACAGAAGGACCCTTAACACGTTCGTGGCCGGTAATTTAACTGATAGTTTCTTAAAAAATTACTAAAGTTTTCTATACATTTTAGGGCCACTGTTATAACCGTACTGTCGTAACACATAATAAAAAAGGTATTCCTGAAGGCAGTACGGTTATAACCGTAATACGGCTAAGGCCGTACTGCCGTGTAATATATGGGAATATGCATTGCATGATAACAGTACGGCTATAGCAGTTTAAAAATAAAAGTCAGCATTCATAGGAAATATTTATTATAAAATCAATTACAGCCTAGTAATTAGTAGGAACTTACTCCAGTTCTTAATTATTTAAAATAAAATAAAATAGAAATATCTATTATAATCAATCACAGCCTATTAATTAGTAAGAACTTACTCCAGTTCTTATTATTTTAAATACAAAAAAAAAATGTGTATAAATCAACATTTTCTTAGAATAATAGCTTGACATATTTGGCGTGCTATTCCTCAAAACATGTAGGGCATAAGGGAGTTTTTTCTCGGCATCCCTTGCACCTGTATCTTGTCTCTTTGCGTTTTTTCTTTTTAGTGCAGAGGCTACAGTCCAAATATTTAAAATTCCTCTTGGAATCAGTTGAGCACGGAATATCTTCAGGCCAGTGATCCTGACTAATGCTTACCAAATTTTCCTGTTGAAGTACCTTTTTTGGAGCTCTAACTGCAGTTCGTCGACAGGAATATATGCTACCAGTTCTTATAATGTTTCTACCAGAACAACCACTCTCTAAGTTTATCATTTGTTTTATTAAATCTTCGCGATAATTCAGAAATTCGTATTTTACATCGTTTTTAAAGTATTTTTTGTAGTTAAAGAAATAATTCCAAACAGATATATCTAAGAGATGAAAGAATACTTTCTTATATCATCGAATTGTTTTCTTTGGCGAGGAGTAATATGCAACCATTGGGTCTTTCCTATCTATTCCTCCCATATATTTAATATATTCTCAAACCTCTTCAGGCTTTTGTGAAATTCTTCTAAATCGGTTTGAAACATTTATTAGCTTAGGATGATTTCTGGT
Source organism: Parnassius glacialis (assembly GCA_033319125.1). Classification (NCBI taxonomy): domain Eukaryota; kingdom Metazoa; phylum Arthropoda; class Insecta; order Lepidoptera; family Papilionidae; genus Parnassius; species Parnassius glacialis. Next base: position 22,578,369 of record JAVANC010000002.1, read on the forward strand.
AGTTATGACGTAAACTGGACGCTTATCATATCACGCTGATTCGTAAACTTGCTTTTTACGACACCAAAAAAAATCACCCTTTTTAGTTTTATCTGTGTCAGCCCCTTAGGGTTTGTCTTTATGTTTTTACGAAGTGTACCATTGGTGTGGGTACGCAACTCTAGTAATTTCTGACTCAAATCGACATCATTATAAAAATTATCCATGAATACGTGATGACTTTTCATCAAGTATGGCTTCAGCAGTTTCATAACTATTTGTTTGGTTTTCTTCCCATACGTATTATCATCTTCGCCCTTACCACAATACATAATAATATTCAGAACATATCCTGTTGCACTTACGATATAAAATTTTATACCATAACGAGCCTTCTTAGATTTTACGTACTGCCTGAAATATAGTCTACCCCTGTATAAAACTAGAGATTCATCTAACGATAATTCTTTGCCAGGACCATATACACGACGAAAGTTCTCAGATAGAACTTCAATAAAACCAGTTATCTTCTCGCTTTTTACCTCAATATCTGATACATAAATGGCTCGTAATATTTGATCAAATCTTCTAGATGACATCACATAAGAAAATATCGGGTGGAAATTCAAAGGATCGGATTATGAGAAGAGTTTTTGCCTCTTTGGAATTTTTATTTGGCCTTGTAATAAACAAAGCCCCAAAAGCTAACATTTCTTCTTTGGTTACATCACGGAAAGAACATTTTCTACTATGTCGAGTATGAGGTCTGGTTGTGTTCGTCGAATTATTTCCGTAAGCATTTGTTCTAGACACAACAAAATCCAAAAGATCGTTAGAAAATATTAATTTGAAAATATCTAAAGATTGAGTATTATCAGGTATTTCTACTTTGAGTCCTTCAGATGCGTAATCAATATGAAAAAGAGGGATCTCGGCGGCAACGTCCACCCACTCGTCAGTGTCATTTTGAGAATTTTCACACAATATTTCGTGTACATCAGATGCATCATCGAATTGTTCATGGCACATTAGTATAGATGGGCTGTTTGCCCTGGCATTATCATCCCCTATATCGTCGTTAGTTGTGTTTATAATTTGATCTGAAGTGCACGGCTGCTCCACAGGGACAGTTAAGGTTGAGTGGATGCTTACCTCTACTTCATCATCTGACACTAGAGTATCACTAGATCCTTTGTGTTCTCATCATATTTCTTGCAATTTTTCTTGTCTCTGTAGACTCCACATCTCAGCTCGACATATCATCATAATTAGGTTGAAATTCTTGATCCGATCCATATTCGCCATCATCACTGAACGGGTCCCGTTCTGGAGTCAACTCTGGAGTAGATGCATCCTTCAAAAGTTGCCTAATACGCTCACTATCTGTTTGCTTTTGTCCCATCTAAAAAATATAAATACCTACATTATACAAATTCAATTGATAAAATTTGTTCATAATTACGTCAATATATAGCTCAAAGCTATTTTTATAGTATAACGATTATTATCTTACAATAAGATTTTATCCCTACAGTAAAGTAAAGTAAGTATTTATACTCACTTTCGATCGCGGATCGTTAGAGATATACACGTTCTGACAAGATGGCGTCCCACGCGCCACTAACTCGTGCGTCGAAGTAACACGCATAGGGTAAAGATACCAAAGAGTGCGCAGTTTTGACATATTTATTTTTAAAATAATCAACTTTTGAGTTCAGTCTTCAATTTTACTTATAATTAGGCTTTGGTTCTTTAGGAACACTTTTTTTTACTCTTAATCAACATCCATTAATATTTAATAATTAATAAAAACAAGGACGTGTCTCACGCGCACTCTTAAGGTACAATGACTTAAAGAGTGCGCATCCATGGCTCTTAGTACTAGTTAAGAGTACGCATGAGGGTAATCGAAGTTTTGTCCATGGTGGAACATCTACTTTAACCAAGGCAAACGTCACACTTAAAAACTCCGAATCCTAGATAGTCAGAGCAGTCATCGTGCCACCAAGCCCCACACTGACTACATTGGATACAGTCTTCATCTGGAGGTTCTACGTAGACTTCGGCACAAAGGGGGCATCGAACAACTTCTGTACCCGTACTTGTTTCCAGCAGTGTCGGTCTATTTGGTGTCGTAGATTTATTTTTATTTGATGTCTTGTTTGTCTTCTTGGCCTTTTCTTCTTTTTCTTTTTGTTCTGCTTCTATTTGATTTTTATAAGGAGAACTGGTAAGGATTTCTGATTTTTACGTTTTATGTTTCTTTTTTTCTGAATGTTTGACTTTGGTAATGGTAAGATGTCTTCTGGTCTAAGAAAAGATGATTTGGATGGTGTTGGCTCGTCGTTTTCTGGTGTTGTTATTACTTCCTGGTGATTATCAGTTGATTCAAGGGTTTCGGTTCCTCCGAGTTGAGACAATGCTATATCTGGAGCTGAAATATTAATATTGACGGGTATAGGTGACGAGACAACTTGGGTAACAGTTTCTGTAGTTTGTAAGTGGCAATTCAACAGCTAGATTTGAACTATTAAGGGCTTCGCCTGTACTTGAAGTTTCTGCAGTTGGATTGGGACGGTCAGTGACATTTGCAGAAGCAAAATCTTCATCGGAAAAAATCTGTTCGTTAAAAGGCCAGATGCCACAAGATTCGAATAATTTCTTAGCTCTATCAATTGAACCAACCTTAGGTATGCAGTGCCAAATAGTCGAGCAACTTGATATTGAGTTATAGCACGACTTGGATTTGAAACTTGCCAATTGTCACATGCAACTGCATAAGCTTTTTTTAATAGTCCAAAAAATCCTGTATCCAAACTCTGCATGCGATGGCTTGTGCGTGGTGCTAAGCTCAAAAGAACAACTCCATGATTCCTAGCTAATTCAATAGCCTGTAAACTTAAATGAGATGAATGATTATCTAAAATCAAAAGAGCAGGTTCATCTTTAGATGGCTTGACCATCTTAATGAAATGATTGAGCCAGATTATAAATAGATCTGAGTTCTTATAACCAGAATCGGATACAAGCTGTAGGGAGTCCTCTGGAGCTCCATCCATGGATTCGGGTTTTTGCCGCTTTCTAGGAAAAATTAATGCAGGTGGTACGAATATTCCAGTAGCACCCATACAGCAAACAGCCGTTACTGTTTGTCCACGTTCTGCGGACACAACTTTTCCTACAATTTTCTTGCCTTTTTAGCATAAACTTTAGGTAACTTGTTTGGCACTGTCTGGAGGCCAGTTTCATCCATGTTGAAAATTTGTCTGCCAACAAATTTGAAGGTTGTAAGTACTTGTTTTAAATTATCATAAAATCGTTGCACTTGTACACGATTGAATCCTGCAGCACGCGCCAATCTTGTTTTTTCAGGTTGACGGAGACTGAAGTTATGCCGCCTGGCAAAGTTTTCGACCCATTTCTTGATAGCTTCCTTTTTATCATTATTAAATCTTTGATTAAGACCGTTTTTATTTACTAAATCATAAGCGACTCTTCCTAGCTCCTTCGTCAGACCATAAAAACATGAATCCAAGCGTCGGCAGTGCTCTGCCAAGTTACTGTCTAACTCAGGAGTTACATTTGAAAATCTACCTAAAGAGCAAGGAACAGTGCCTGCTTTTAGTCTTTTTCTTAGAGTCCATTCTGGGACATTCAAAGACTCTGCAACTGATCTTTGACTTTGCCCACGGCATATTCTTTCCTTTGCATCTTTTAAAATTTCTTCAGTAAATACCAATTTTCTATCCGATTTTATTTTATAACTTGACATATTTGCGATCTATAAAAAAACAAAAGATAAATAATTAAAAAAGCTACTTTGTTCCCCATGAGTTACTACCTAAGAGTGCGCATGCGCACTCTTTAGGTGCGCATTCTTAAGATTCACGCTAATTCGATTGGCTATGACAGTTACAATCATTCCAACAAGATTGCATTTATAACCTTACTTAATAGCAAAATATAATAACCAAATTTCAAGAATAACTCACATATTCAGGTGGCACCCTTATGCATATCTTGTAATACGTCTTCGAAATTGTTGATAAATAAGATTAAAAGTACTCAAAACCTTTAAATTGCAATAATCAAACTAATAAATGCCGCTCCAACTTGAAAGCGTGTCTACTGATTCCAAGCGTCACTGCCAACTGACAGTTAGCGCAGTGCTGCCAAGTATTGAAATTTCGTACCATTTAAAATCTGTGCGTACTCTTTGGTAGTGCGTACTCCTTGGTGTCTTTACCCTACAAACACAAGCAACAGCCGTAGTGTAGCTGTGTGCGCACACACGCGTCCTAAACCGACTAACAATACAATTTGCTCTTGTGCCTTACATTTTGACAGTACAATCGTATATTCCTCTCACAGAGTGCCAGTGGAAATGTGTTGTATATATAACTCACAGTCGTTTAGCTGCTTATACCGTACTGGCAATACGGAGAATTTGAAAGTTTACGGCAATAATCGTACCGTATATTTGCACTACAAAAAAAGCGGCCATAGCCATTACCGCGCGCGAACGTGTTAAGTAGGGACTGAATAAATTAACCGACTTGGTATTACATGGATCTCACAACTTACGGTAGAAGAACTGAGTTGCGAGACTTGGTTTTTTTTACAAGTTATGTTTTTGATGGCATAAATATTATACATTTTCGATGATTTTTATCAGGACTTAGGCGCTTATGATATAATACTTATGGACTTGGTCAATATTGAAAAATAGGACACTGGACTTGGGAGAGTTTGTAATATTGCAATAGGACTTAGGCGAGTTTGATATGACTTAATAATTTTAGGTACGGACTCAGGAAATTAAAATTCTTTATTACCATTAAAATATTTTTACTCTAAAAACATGAACTAAAATATGAAAAACTATAAATATGTAAATTTATCGTTTTTTGCTTATTTAGATTATGGCTATAAATAAGATTAGAATCACAGTTCTGCCTTACTGATCATGAAAATATTGAAATTAAATCAGGAACAATAAATAAAATAAAATCAAATATCTCCTCAGGAATACAGTCATCCTTTTCACAGTCTGCAGTTTCAGCATCATGCCCGCGTAGAGCTAAAACTTTTTTAAGATAATTTAACTCCGGAATTTCTGGCCACTGCTCACCGAAGTGTTTTTTTTTAATAGTTTATTAACATCGTCAAGCTTCTCTTGTTTGATGGTGACACTGTGATTTATTCTATTAGGTAACATTTGTGATATTTTTTTACCTCTTTTTTTCTGCCGACTTCCAAAAAGGAGACGGTACTCAATTCGACTGTATGCTTTTTTTAAATATGTGTTACCTCATAACTTTGTACTGGGTGAACCGTTTTCGATGATTCTTTTTTTATATGAAAGCTGATAGTTCTCGTGTGGTCCCATATGAATTTGATCAAGGTCAGACCGATGGTTATTGAGTTATTCTTAAATATCTTATATTAAAGTCGCTCATATTGAAGTCGGCTGTACAAAATTTTTAATTTTTAATTATGTAATGGTAAAAGTTGACTTATGTCATTTCTGTATGACACGTCACCACGTACCAGAATTTTTCGCGTCACCTTTTCAATAATTATGCGCTTGCATTTACTTATTTGGAAGTGTAGGCTCTGGGTGTTTTTAAGCACATTCTTGCATGCTTCTTTCCAATCAAATACAGGCACTTGATCAACAACATGATAGATGGTAGCATTAGATGACATCAAATTAATATAGTAGTTATGGGATTTAAAATGTTTTCTAGAAGCCGAATTTTTTTTTCGGTAATTGCAAACAATCTGTCAGGAGGAGTAAAGCTATGACCTGTTAATGGGAAAATTATCTCAACTTTGGATATATCATATTGCGTCTCGTATAGCCATTTTGAAACCATCTCAATCAAAATTGAGTTTTTGTTTTGGCCAACACAGCCATCGGTCACAAGCCTGACAATTATTTTCCCCTCCATATTTAAACTTTTTAAGCAGTGATAGATGCAAGACGCTATTTCGTTGGAGCTTTTTGGTGCCTCGTCTTCAGTCCAAACATAAGAGAAGACATTTACACGAGTTAAATTTGTCTTTGAATTGCCCACAACAATTGTAAAATTATAAATGTATACCTGCCTCGAATAATATGTTGATTGGTCTGGTATCCTGGGCATAGGTAATTTTTTTCAACAGTCAAATGAAAGGATCTTAATCTTTTAAAAGCTGGAAAAAGCATTTCGCTCTCATTTTATGGATTCTGTGTTGAGCGCGTATGTTTTCCTTTTCAATGCCGTTTGGACATCTTTTCATTTTTTCTAAAAGTTGAAGGCAATAGGAGCAAACATGTTGTCGAGGTGTTCCAAATTTTATGTTAAAAGATGTATTGAATACCTTTCTGAAGTAAGATTTGGTTACCGAGAAGGTTGTGGCTTGATCGTCATACATTTTGTACATCTTAGTCATATTAAGAATTGGGTCTAAATCAATTCTCTGTTTTATCTTGCCCCTACAGTAATGAGAATCCAAAGGTTTAAATTTCATAATAAATTTCTAGACCGATTCCAATTTTGATCTAAATGCAAACACTTTTCGGTCACCACCTCTTCTCTCTGATGCACTAACTAGTCCCATTTTCTGCAAATATTTTATTGACGCTTTTTATGCTCCCTTGTTTTATATTTAAAACATCACAAAAAGCTTGAAGGCAAACTGGAATAAGTTCCTTAGACTTGTTGGTTGGGAATAAAAAAATGGTTGGAAAAAGATTTGGGATCCTGGTATTTGTTGTTGATCGTTTTCGTTGTACTGGCTTTATAGATATATATTTCAGAATGAAATTCTCTTGATCAACTTTTTTGTGACTGCTATAAAACTTCTTATGGAAGTAGAAAATTGTATTAGAAATTAAAGATTCACATTTGTACGAGGGTGGATTGAAAAGTACTCGGCCTAACCAAGAAAATAAACACATACTAAATCAGTTATATTTTTATTTTTCTACATAATCACCATCAAGTTCAATACACTTTTGCCACCTCCCCTTTCAAGCATTTAGACCGTTGAAAAAAAATGATTCTACCTTAGAGTCAAAATATGCGTCTACAGCTGCTTTGACCTCGTCGTTTGTCGAAAATCTTTGACCTCCCAAGTGCTTTTTTAGGTTAGGGAACAGAAAGAAGTCTGATGGTGCCAGATCAGGTGAATACGGCGGATGCGGTAACAGTTCAAAGCCACAGTTGTGAATTTCAGCCATTGACTGTACTGACGTGTGAACACGGGCGTTATCTTGATGAAACAGGACTTTTCTTCTGAGCATTCCTCGACGTTTTTCTTTTATTTCCTCTCGTAAACGACGTAGTAAGGTGCAGTAGTAATCAGAGTTTATAGTCTGACCCCTTTCAAGATAATCAATCATAATCACACCTTTCGAGTCCCAGAATACTGAAGCCATCACCTTATTTGCCGACAAAATCGACTTAGCCTTTTTAGGGGGTGGTGAACCAGGTCTTCTCCACTGTTTTGATTGTTGTTTTGTTTCCGGTGTACAGCAATGAACCCATGTTTCGTCTATAGTAACAAAACGATTCAAAAAATCATCTGCATCGGCTTCAAATAACTCCAAACAGTCGCGTGAAATAGTCAATCGCGTCCTTTTTTGTTCAACTGAAAGCAGTCGCGGAACCCACCTCGCAGACACCTTGTGGAAACCCAACTCGTTGACAATGATGTTTTGAGTTCGTTCATAAGAGATGCCTATAATCTCAGCTATCTCTCTAATTTTTAATCTGCGGTCTCCCATTATTAAATCAAGTACTTTTTTTAATATTTTCGTCAGTAGTTGACGTCGAAGGCCTTCCAGAGCGGGGTTCATCTTTCACACTCTCTCTACCACGCTTAAATTCTGCTATACATTTTTTGACGGATGAATATGACAGAGCACAATCGCCTAATGTACTGCCCATGTCATCATGGATGGCTTTTGATGATAGCCCCTTCTTATGGAGGTACTTAATGACGGCACGCTGCTCGATTTGCTCCATTCGCGGAAATTATGTCCGATTACTTTGTTAATAAATTTATAAAATCACAACTAATTATCGCACACGTTTCGAACTTCACACAATGAACTAGTCTGAACTGAACTAAATAATGTGGGTAGATTTGATTTTTAGAATTGAATGGATCTGTGTTAGGCCGAGTACTTTTCAATCCACCCTCGTATTTGAATTTTTTGATGTGCTTACATGTGGGCATTTTGGGTAAAGATTTCGCCAAGTACCTGTAAGAAAAATAAATAAAATATGATTAACACAAGAAAGTCGGAATATTTATTACCCCATTTAAAATTTCACTATATTAATTGATTTCTCACCTATGCATAAAATAGGTACCTAATATTATCTCCTTATTTTACTAGGTTGATTAAAAAATTTAAACTTGAGTAATATTATTACCCCAGCATTAAATTTAATATCAGCCTGTGAGTTGTAATGTGAAAGCAATAAAAGCTAAGAAAAGTATTAATATTATAAATACGAAAATTTCTTTGTCTATCTATATGTCTACTACACTTTTACAACTAAACGAAAAAAACGATTGACAGATAACAAAAATATCCCTAAAACCGTCCCCGAACCCTAAGCTCGGCCAAGGTTTAGGAATATTTATTAAGCTAGGGTCCCACGGCCTGTCAGGCGACAGGCCGCGCCAGGCGTTGTCCCGCCTGTATGGGCCTGTCGCGGCCCGTACTGAGCGTTCCCACGGCGTGTGCCGGCCTGGTGCGGCCTGTCGACTGACATTCCAACATGTGAAGTGATACGGAGCGCATGGCTGCGTGTGCAGCCGCTGTAGTTTTATTCAGTGGTGAACGTTTGATAAACCAAGCAAAAAGAAAGCAGAGGAAACGACGCTGGTGGGTGTCGTCATTCAACAAAAGCCGTTCTTGTTTTTATGTTGAGGCGACGAAATATCCCAAAGCGCTGGTTCATTTTCATAAAGAGTTAAAAACTCGAATATAAGCTCATTCGTCCATTCCATCATGAGCATGTACGCGCAAGCGCCACCGCAGTTGAAATGAACGATTGCAAGCGACGCAGACGCGCCCGTACAGGCCGCGATAGGCGCCGTCGCGCCGCGCCGCGCCGCGCCTTTGATCTTACCGACTCCCGATGGATCGGACAGGCGCCCACAGGCCACCACAGGCCTCATCGGATGCGATGGTTCCCACGGCCTGTTGTCCGGCCTGGCGCGGTCTGATCTGTGACAAAACAGGCCGTGGGACCCTAGCTTTATATCCTTCTAATTACTAATAAATAAATAAATAAATCTCCCAAATTAAAAAACGCGGTGTAAGTTCGAACGATCACAGGTACGATCTTGTTATGAAAAAATCTTATATTACCTTCAAACTTACCGATTTGGTCCATTTTTCTTTATGTTATCACTTGTACTTTTCTTCTGCTTTTTCTTTGCTAACTCTGGCGGCACAACTTTTATTAAATTGTCCATAATTGAAATAAAAACACGGAGCACGGTTATTAACAGCACGTGGAATAAACAAGAATGGCGGCCATGACACAATAATGACGACGTGTGATTAGCTGTAATGGACTTGGGCTCGTATGATTTGAAGAAAAGAGCGGTGAGAGTATTTTCGCTAAGTGTTGAGCCAATCTGTAAGTTGGTGAATCGATTTGGCTCAGTATGGGACGTAGTGGAGCGTTGGGCTTGTGTATTTTTGGTAACCCATACTACTTTGGTGCTTTGGCACACGTAGGTATAATCGATTTTACGTCTAGATATAATTTTTCGGAGTGTTTCTTTATGAGGTCACTAGTTGTTTTAAGTGTGTTATTTGTTGGGTCGTTTTTAACCATTTTATAAGTGCTCGTATCCGACAAAAGTTCTTGTATTTTAGACTTATAATCCGACGTAGGTATCCATGACTACCGTCGCATTTCCCTTATCTGCGCGGAGAATCGTGAGTTCTGGTTTATTGCGTAGTTTATTCAACGCTTTAAATTCGTCTTTAGATAGATTCGGTTTCGGTGTGACTTAGGTAGGATTGAAAAAAATGCTTGAATTTTCGCCCTTAATTTCTCTAGGAAGCCGAGGACTTAGATTGGGTTGCTCTAAAACGAAAAGAATCGATTTTTTTTTCTGAATAGAAGAAATAAATAAAATTTAAAATGACCGGTACTGGACTTAGGCGAGTTCGATATTTATCGACACTATAATCGCACAATATGACAGAGTAATGTTTTACTATATCTATCAAAAAAAAAAAAATGCAACAATATCACAGTTCAAAAACTAATAATCAGGTAACAAATTCCAATAAATGTTTGACAAAGGAACATTTAAATCATCTAAATCAAACTTTAATGTACGTCCAACTTGTGGATTTAGTATAGTAGGTAACGTTTTCTCTACATCTAGTTAAGTTATTTCTGAGACATCGTCTATACTGGACAGTAAAACCACAGTATAAATATATGGACAGTACGGAAACTAAGCCTAATTGAAGACATAATTACCTACGCCATGTATATATTCTTTGCCTACGCTCCATTGAAGAAATAGGGTTGTAACTTTTGTTTTTGAACTAAATATTTTTGATATTGTTTTTTTTTACACTTTTGTTCTGTAGTGATATCAATCAATCGAATTTAAATAACTAGCTTATAAATACAATTTAAATAGGTAATCTCATGGCGTTGGTTAATCTCAGCAAAAGACGATAGTTTCAACACGGAAAACAATTAAATATTAACATATAACAACTTGTAGAACTATAGATCTTTAACTTTGTCATTACGGCGTAACCTTTTACAAGTTTTGGCGGGAGCGTACGCGACCGCGGTTGGACGAAAACGTTTCGGGCGCAAAAGTCGAAGCGCAGGTAGCGCACGGATAGGGCCCTTGAACGACTGCGAACCGTACCGAGTTTCAATCCGAAAATGCGTGTGATACCTTAGAATAATAACACCTAGAACGATACTTCCCTACAAAGCGGACGTTCAAACATGAGGCAAGAACAAAACTTATGTTTGCGTAAGCAAGTTGTGTTTATGCTAGACGAAACGCACACAAGTGAAAAAACAATGTTCCCAATACATTAAATTTTCCCCAAAAGTAGGGAAGTTGAAACTATATTAAACTAACAGCTATGACGTAACGTATTACTGATACAAATGTGAAAATAAGTTTGTTCGAATACTGTTATCGAAGTGTAGTCCGCCAAATTCAAAACATTCTTGAATTGGATATTTGCCTGTCTAGCCAAGCACTTTTATGAGCCATCGAAATGTGATTGCAGCATATTTTTTTTGTAACTGAATAGAGACGTTATAATTATGACTAATGCAAGTTCAATATATACACCCGCCCGATGCCCGACACACGACTGCTCGACGAACGATTGGAAAATTCAGTATGCATATTCAGTTTGTTTTAACTACTTTGTTTTTAATAATCGTCGAGTAATGGTGCATCGCGCCTCACTGCATGCAAAACGTAAGCTACAATACGAAAATCATAAGATCATTTTAATTTTGGCAGGTTTTACACAGTAGATGCATTCCCGCTTAAAGTGATTGAGAAAACTTTATGAGAAAAACACAAATGAATATTAAAATCATTTATTTCAGTAGCCTTGTAACTGCAACTGTTTCCTGAACAACTGTTGCTTTGATGATACGAATCGTAAAGTATTTTCCACCACCACCTTTATCCCTCATACATACCAATTTATGGAACCAAAGTTTCTCTTTTGCAAGAATGTTATCAACGCAATATTTACATTTTACTCGGGTTGTGAGATGTTTCGCTACGTTTCCAGCTATATAGCCAACAATGTGGTTTCTGCAGTTAGGATAATCGCTACCCCGTGTAATTTCAAATCCGACATCATTTGGAATCGGTGTGTTCAATAAGTGTTCAGTTAATTTTTTATCTTCATCATCAAATCTTTCGGAAAATGAAGTATTATTGATGCAAGTTAAATCAGATGAGCATGTCAAAATAGGTATGTTTTCAAGTGGCACGCAGTTACCAGTTTCACTTAGTTGCAGTTCCATGCGGCAAAACAGTTTTCTGTAGCTACCCTTAAATTGTAGAGCGTTTGGATTGTCATTAAGTCCGCTTTGCATTCTTATCAATCCAAAAAGTAGCTTGATATGGTCCTGGCTCAACCTGTAGGTTGTAATATACTTCAGTTCTTTTGTATCTTCAACTAAGGTATTATATAAGTACTTTAGGTTCTCTATGCAAACCAACAATCCTTTAAAGCCAGGAGAGCACTTTACAGTAAGAGCCGATTGGAAGCTTTTGATTTTGAGATTTATGGAACCCTCTTTTTTATTGTATTTGCGCTTTCTAGTAGTTTTAATCTGTAAGTTAAGTATGTATCTTTTGGTTTTGTCTAAAAAATCGAATATTTCGTTTTTATTGGTATTTGAAAGGGGATGGCAAAACCATGTTGTATTAACCTTCTACTATTAAAAATGTCGAACAGGTCGTTGAAAATTACGTTAAATTTTCTGTGCCCTTACTATTCTTGAATTCGTCCAATTTCAAGACTGCGCGGCAAAATTTCAGTGCCACTGCTACACTTCTACTAAGTAGTTGAACTGTTAATTTTACTTTCATAATAGAGTTCCTAAACTCGAGATGTTTACGAGTTAGTTTATTGGCAATGTGTAAACCCTCTTTTTCTTGCAAGTCATTCAATTTTGGTAAAAATTCCCAGTCCACTTTATTTTCATCTTGGTCTAAGAATTCTTTTTTGTCTTCGAAATGATTCTGAACCAGTTTGATCATATGCCTGGAATCTAAAAACACCGCTACTTCGTTATCAGCTGCTGGATGTTTGAATGTAGTTTTCATATTCTCAGGGTCCTTTAGTCGGCATCCTAATAATTCCAAGGCTGATATATTTGTCGAATGTGCGTCAAATGTTAGAGCAACCACTCTTACACCTAACTCTTCACATTTAGTTAGGCATATTTTTATCAAGTTAGCTTTTTGCCCCTCCCTGTAAGACCATGCACCAAAAATATCCCAATGGGATTTTCCAGTGTTCATTCAAGCATACAACATTAAAAGTTTTAAATTAAATTATTTAATTAAATTAAATTACCTTCCGTAGCCTTTGTGGTACAATCAGATGTACCTGTGCCGATGTCTACACGCCCGTGGCCTCCTTTTATACTTTGTGGTTGCATTGCCATTTCATCAGCTACTAAAGCACATATTAATTTCTTCTGTGTTTATTTTAGTATTTTCGATTTCAAAATGTGAAATGCTTCATCTGTAAAACCAGGGGAACAATTTATGGTTTTATACCAGTGATAAATAGTTTTCGGATGTGGAAGACAAGTACAAATGTTTTACGAACATAGATGTAAGCTCGTGGCGAGTAAAAATGCAAGGTTAGACAGAATTTTCTAAATTCTTGAGTATATTTAAGCATCGGTCGTTTTTTATCCGTACGTATTTTTTTTAGCTAAGATACTAGTAATAACTAGGATATGTCATTATTATTATACCTTTTCTTCCTCAAGTCTATTAAGAGTGGCATTTCTTTTCTTTAAGCGTCGATTTTTTTGCTTTAGAGTCTTAATCTTTCTAGTGTGTTTTGTTGCAACAAGATCTTTTTCCTTAGTTGTCTCCGTAGTGAAGCCTTTTTAGGTGAATCAAAAATTGTATCCAGTTCTGAAGATAAAGGTTCATTGAAGCGCTTCGATTAACATTTTTGTTCGTCTCATAACCTGAGGTTCCCTGAAAAACATTAATGCAAATAAATAAAGTAGTAAGTACGTTTCTGCCTCACCTACTAGTTGCAATAAGGAACATGTAAATAAAAAATAAGCCAATAGCTACTCGTTAATCGACATATTAATTTACTGTTACTTTAGTTCCTATATTATTATTATTTTACTACACAAAAGGTGGACTTAACGCCTATGTATTGGCATTCATTTCATTTATATTATGTGACTTAAGAAAATACTGCTCTAGAGAAAATCGACTGGCATCGAGCGGGACTTGAACCCACGACTTTTTAGTAAAATAATGGCATTATGAATGCTTAAAACAACAAATAAATTATGTGACTTGGTTCTGTGTTGATATATTGAAAACTAACCGGCTGTAGTTGAAAAGTTTAAGAAAAAAAGAAAAGAAAGAAAAAAAGAAAAGAAAGAAAAAAAGAAAGATTTTGTTCTTGACTTAAATCATCAATTGTCTTCCATGCTAAAAACGGGCAGACCCTAGAACACAAAAATTGAATTTAAGAAAAATATTTAAAAGCAATCCATATTAAGACAGTTTATGGGTATAGGGCGGAATTTTTTATACCTTAGTTGGAACTGCACCCTTGCGTAATCTACATAGGCAACCTCTAGTAATATACTTTACTTTGTCCTCAAAATGTAAAGAACAAATTTTTGTATTTTTAGTGGGCTTCCAACTGCTTTCATTTCGATTGTATCTGATGTTTTCTGTCCAACGGGCCGCAATGATCGGATCAGAAGGAAACCTAAAATGAAAACCAAACATGCATTTATTATCAGACCATATAAAAAGTTTCTTTAAAATTTATCATTGATAATTTTTAAATAAAAACAATGCGTGTATGTATTTTTTCAATGTTGGCAACCCTGTTGTTGTCAAGTTGCGTTGCGCACTGTATTTAATTCCTATTGACGTGTTTTATTTTTAATAAAACGACAAAACGCGGGAGATTTTTTCTACCAATGACAACATTTCCATATAGGCATATTACAATGTCATGTGTCACATTTTAAAAATTCATATTTATTTTTGATGAATGTTTTACGTAAAAATATTTCAAGTTCAAAAGAATTACTTACACGTGAAATGTAATGTTATTATGTTTCTTGTGTTTCTCTGATGTACTGTGACATCCGTTCACTGCACAAACCGTCATTTTTAATTAAAATTTCGGGAACTGTTGTCAACACGACACGACTTTGAGCACTAACGGGCCGAGTATTGAACTAAGCCATACTGGCTTAGTTTGAGTTGCCTCGCGTTACGGACGCGGACTCGACTTTTAGGTGTTATTATTCTAAGTGTGATACCTAGTAATTAAAAACCTAATAAATAAAAAAAAATACCTTTATTCTTCATTATTACAATTTTTTTTCAAAAATATACTTTCGTCTGCTACGACACGTTCGGAATTCTTTATTATTGAATTTAATTGCGTAAAAAATTTGCAATCTAATGAACAGTTTTTTTTTAATAAACTGTTGGGTAACAAAGACAAGGTAGGTACTGTAGTAGTATGGGCACTACTTAGTACTTTTAATCTTCACTCCAATAAAAGTCTATGCGTAAAATAATAATGGTTTATTATCACTCAGTTACACTAAACATCTCACACGTTACAATCTTAAGGGATTATTAACTAAAACAAAGAATTGAGTGGAAAACACTGAGAGACCTCGTATATGTCTACAGATTTGCGTCATAATAATCTCTCTCTCTCAATATTGCCAGATCTACATTACAGTGTTTAATTGAAGTGGTGCGTTCAGAAATTAACGCCGCCACAGTACTATGAAATCGATTTTGTTTATTTCTTTGTAAATTAGTTCAACTTTGTAGTTTATATGTTCTTTTTTAAAGCAACAACGAAAATTTTCTCCTATTTTCTCGACATATTGAACAAAATCATCTGATGGTACAATTAGTAAGCTTCGGTTAGTATCTTTGCTGTATTCTCTGTATCTTAAGTAGTAACTTTCTGAACTAAAGTTATTGGCGGCTTGATTTGGAATCTGAGTGAGTCTGAATAAGGAGTTTTCCCAAATTGTCTTCACAATTACCTGCTTTTACAGGTTTTATGATGTTGGATTTTTTTTTGAAAAGCAGATATAAACTGTCTGGTTC
This sequence comes from Parnassius glacialis, assembly GCA_033319125.1. Classification (NCBI taxonomy): domain Eukaryota; kingdom Metazoa; phylum Arthropoda; class Insecta; order Lepidoptera; family Papilionidae; genus Parnassius; species Parnassius glacialis. Next base: position 22,594,242 of record JAVANC010000002.1, read on the forward strand.
GGTAGCCAGACCATTTTTGGTTCGAATTTGTCAGAAAAAATTCTCAAGCACATCCTGATTGAGCCTCCTTGTAAGTAAAAACGTGCACCCTTCTACCTTTATATCTTCAAAAAGCATTAAAATTGAAGTAATCGGTATTTGAAAATCGTATATAAACTTAACAGATGAAGTAACATTTTTTCCATTTTTCGGATTGATTAATTGTAGATGTTAAAAAAAGAAAGTTATCTGTGAACTTTTTCCACAAAATGCTCTTCTGTATTCATAATTATCATTGAGATTTGATGAGTTTAAAACATCAAACATATTGTTCTTTTTTGTAATGTAGGGATTCTTCGATGTGATTAAAATCTACGTAAGTGGGATATACCAGCGGCAACAGAATTACTTAAAAGTTTAATAGCATAGCGAACTTTTATTTTTTCCGAATTTGTTGGATAGATGTGACCGTTCGTCAATTTATCATCGAATCGAATCAGTTTGAAAGTGAAGAAGAAGAGTGTGGAGTGTAACTACTATCAATTGTATTTTCATTAATTTCAGCAAGCACCTTAATTATTAAGTAATCATTGTTCTTCTCCACTTTCAGTTTCATCTATTGCTTGTTCCAGCTATTTTTTTTAACACTCTAATTTTCGTTGTCGTTTTTTCCTACACGGACTTAAAATATTTTTTCCTTTTTTTAAGCGGTATAATTGATCTGGAAATTGATGATTTACAGGTGTTAAATCATTTTCAGTCAGTCGCTTCATCTTTTGCGTTGAATAGCTGTGGTTTTCTGCGCACCATCTGATTAGGAAGTTGATGGATCATCTCCAATATCTATTACGTTAAAGTTTTTGTTCATGTCATAGTTGAAAACATTAGTGGGGGCCACCCCACACTTCACTTACCGGTACAAGGCCGACACTTGAGAACCTTGCTTCCCCATCAATTGTCGGTTTTTCGAGTTATATGGCTGGTCCATTGCCACTTCAGCTTACTAATTCGTTGGGCTATGACGGTTACTCTGGTTCTACTGCGGATATCCCCACTTCTGAGTTTATTAGAAAAAGAAACTCCAAGCACAGTCGTTTCTATAGCTCACTGAGCGACCTTGAGCTTCATCATGATATGACCAGCAGTGAAGGACCACGTCCCAGATCCACAAGTCATCACTGGCAGCGCTGCCCAGCCGAGTTGGGCCACATATTCTAGACTATGGGTATGAACATACCTGTATTTAAATAGATATAAGTTTTATTATGTATTGTCTATTTTTTGTGAGGAATAAACATTATTATTATTATTATATTATTCTTATTATTTTAAATTTTACAAGAACATATTTATCAACACTTATTTCATAAATATCAACTTCTTTATCAATATTTTAATTTATTCCAATTATTCATACATTTCGTCAATGTAAGTTTCTGTCTCACTTAAAGATTGAAGAAAATGTTCATCACAAGACGAATCATGCACAGTATAGGTACATTCCTGAGCTTTCTGAACTCGAACCTACTTTTTAGAAACACCTTTTCACGCTTAATAGGGTTGTCTAAAACACTATCATCAAATGAGATTCTATCTGAGGATTTTATATAGTTATATTGGAGAGAATTTGGCATTTACAATAACGCCTGGTTGAATGTTGTAAATACTTTTGGTGTTTTTCTGGTCAGATGATTCTATATCTCCATGTCTTTGATGTATTTCAGCATTAACTGCCAAATTAGTCGATAAGTTCGTTATCGTCTGCGTCGGATGACGAATCTTGGCTAACGTTTAATGAGGCATTGTGAAAAGTATAATCCACACTTTGATTATATTTAATAATCAAAGAATCCGCAATAGCTGTGTGCGTTTCTTTCTCGTCTTTCTGTAATTGGGTTTCTTCGGGGATGGTATTCTTCTTGGGATTGAATCTTTTGAGTTATTAAGAGCGGTATCTGGTTATTTTCGTTTTGTGTTTTTTTCATTTACGAGATCAGTAACACTTACTGATTTTCCAGGCTCTATAAATGTTTTTTTTTTTTAATTTGTATTCTTATTTGCCGGTTCGCCGGATTTTTTAAACCTTTCAAATAATTGACAGTCTCATAACAAATAACGTTTGCTTGTGATCTACGATAATGAGGAAATTTCTTTAATACAGCTTTGGATTAATAGGATGTATCCCAGCAGCACGAAATTCGCTAATTATCATTTTACTTTGTGTAATTTTTATTGCAACTAGTAAGTTTTAATATTAGGGGAATATTTGTTTGTTTAATGTGTTAGAACTTGGGTGTAGAACTTTGTAGTCCGTTAAAATTCTACTTTGTTCTCTCTTCAATGGGCTGAAAAAGGCCACATCGAAAGGTTGAGTGTGGTGCCTATAAATCATATATTGTGTTCTTCACACTTAGTTATTACATTTATATTCATATGTCACGATAAATTATTTCCAATTAAAATTTTAGAAACAGTGGTTTTCACTGCACATGTCCATGGAAAATATTAGAGATAATACTCGCCTTCAAGCTGTGTGGGCCCATTCATTGCAACTCTGGCACTGAATCCTCTCCTAGAACTTCGAGGCTTCACAGAACATGCGATTCGTACCTGAGCTCTCAGGTACCAAATTTGGATAGACATTCCTCCCACTAAGAGTCAATTTCCAAGACTACATCAATTTTGAGAGATGTGCTGGATGCAGCATCTTTCTGACGCCAATAAGCACCGCTGCCCCCTCTGTCAGTGAAGATGACTGCTTCTGAGCCATTAGCAATATCGTAAGGCTTCAGCATTCTGTTGGAATATAAAAGAAACTTGCGAATCTCCTCATTATAGTGACTTTTAGGTTTGTGCACGAGTATCTCCAAGGAATCGTAAGAGACATTCACCCATCGTTTCAGTTTAGATCTTGATACAGAAAACATTTTTACCGTATTTTTATAGCTTTTTTTTTTATAGGATAAGGGTGACAAACGAGCACACAGTCCACCTGATGGTAAGTGGTTGCTGCGGCCCATAGACATCTACATCTATCCTCAATTACAAGTCAAAATGTAGATGCGTTGTCACCCGTGAGGACTAAGATGGAATGCCTCATTTCCAGTAAAAAGGGCCTCCGGCCACCTGCACTCACCAAGCGAAACGCAGAGGTAAATCTCTACTTCACGCTGGTTTTCTGTGAGGTCGTGGTACCACTCCGGTTCGAGCCGGCCCATCCGTGTGACAGCAAAAGCTGCCGCGTGGCTCTACCACTGTTAAAAAGCTCGTGACCTTTGTCCTCACTGCTTAAATTGCCTTTTTTATACGGTCAGGATGTCTTTTTTTTTGAAGATGGAGATAATACACTTCATCGACGCATCTAAAACAGCAAAATAACAAAATAAAGAAATAGTTTGTCGCTCATATATGATATATGCCCCCCCCCCCCCCGGACCATAATACAAACAATGTGAGGGGGCCAAATTAGAAATATCAAACGATACAACCCAAAATTCAGGAACTTATTCAGATTTTTTGCACAATTATTACCTTCAAATCCTGTGTAATAGTGCTGCACGCGGGCCAGCTGTGATGTTTTAGAGTATGCTCTACGGAAGCCGAATTGCTCTTCTCGTGGAGCAACGTGTGGCCGGAATCTGTTCAATATAAGCTTTTCGAATAATTTTGCTATGTGCGGTAATAGCGTTATAAGGCGGTAGCTAGCCGGATCCCTTGCTGTCCTTCCCCGGCTTTGGTAGCACGATGATTTTTCCTTTTTTCCAGATGCTCGGGAAGTGGCCAGTTCTTGAAATGCTGTTGAACAGTCTGGCGAGTTCCACAATCCCTCTTCTGGGCAGCTGCTTAATTGCCATGGTAGTGATTCCGTCGAACCCCGGCGCTTTCCGGAAGGGAAGGCGCATAATAGCGCGCTCTAACTCCGTAGGTGAGTTAAAGTAATCGCCCCGTAAGGGTGGTGCCGGGTTCGACAGATATTTCTGTACGCGGTCTTGTATGCTTTCTGCATATACGGCATATGTCTTCGCTACGCTGTTCGGTGTAAATTGCGTTTCCAAGTGCTGTGCCATTATTTCTGCCCTCTTGTGGGCATCGTAGATGCGTTTTCCCGTGTTGTCCACTAGTGGGCATACAGGTGCCAGTGTCTTCGAGAGTTGTCGGTTGAAGAGGTGCAAGGAGGCGGGTGACTCTGATGCTTCGTTGACTCGCCTTTCCCATGCTTCCCCCTCAGCGCTCTCACCGCTTCCGACATCTTTTCTGTAAGTGTGTTTAACTTCTTTTTGATGAGTGGGCATCGTGTTCGTGTGCAGAGCTTTCGCAGTCTCCGCTTTTCGGATAATTGGATTTGCATTTAGTGTGGGAGTTCCTCTCTTCGGTGCCCCGTAGAGACAGGGTATGAAGAAAGTTGTAATTGATTTTGGATTGTCTTGTTTAGATGTAGGGTAGCTTGTCTCTACGTCTTCTTTGGAGTTGATATTGGCGCCGAGTTTGAGGTCCTCCAGCGCTTTTCGGAAGCGGATTCAATTGGTATTCATCCTTAAAGCTCTGGGTACTACAGCGTCCGCACTTGAGTCGATGGTGAACAATACGGGGAGGTGCTGTGTGTCCAGATCATACAGCACCTCTAGCCGTATTGGAGACGGCATTTGATGGCACAGCACTATGTTGTGGACATCGGGCTGGTGTTCGGTTTTGTTGGGGATGTGGGTGGGCTCATCTGGGTCCAGCACCTCGTACCCCCAATCTTCAGCATCTTCGTATAGCTTGTTCCCAGGAGGAGTGATTATCGCGGAGCCCCAAGCAGGATGTTTTGCATTGAGGTCTCCGGCGATAATAGTAGGTGTTCTTGCATCAAAAATTTTCCTTATGTCCTGGGGGGCGAACGAGATGTTAGGAGGTCTGTAGGCGGCGTAAATCCTAATTTCTCTGGTTTCCACTTTCATCCTTATCCCTTTGGTCCTCGTTGATGTGAAATTTACATCTGTCTCCACTTCTTCGTGTATGATGTCTCTTCTAAATAGTGCCGCAGTACCTCTGTACGCGACACCTTTGGGGGACACATCGTCATGACGATACACGAGAAGGTTAGGAGAAGTTTTAGTTGAGCGGAGGGGCCCAGTTTTGTTTCTCCCAGCAGTACAATCTGGATGTTGTACCGCTGGACCAGCGTTTGGAGTTCAGCGGCCTTCCCAGTGATGCCGCCGGGGTTCCAATATATTATTCTAAGCTGTCGGCCCTCTGTTGATGGCCGACAGTTGGGCTAAGGCGCCTAATATCGCCGTTAGTGGATTGGACCCTGTAGTCATAGCCTTAAGGACATCTCCTAATATCCTTATCACCACTCCCACCACTTCTGTGAGAACTTCGATGGTGGTTGGTAGGTGACTGTTTTGTGTTATGGGAGTGGTGACTGTTTCAGTCCTTTTCTGGGTTGTTCTCGGGGTTAATTTCCAAAGCGCAGCTGTTGCTGCGGTTGTTGTGTGGTGGTAGTGAGAGAGGGAAGCGAGGTCGGCATTTCTCTCGTGCCTTAGTGCAGTTGGCGCACTTGGGCTGTGCATCACGCGGTGTCTGGCATTCCCATGTGGGGTGATTACCCGCGCAGCGACCACATTTGAATGGGCGATGGCAGTTTACTGAGGCGTGTCCAAATCCTTGGCACCTGTGACATTGTGCAGGGTCAGTTCTGCCCTGCGGTGGCGGTCGCGTTGATCTTGGTGTGGCCGCTATGCGCGCGTACGAGTCCGGTCCTGGTATGGGCTCGGTGTCCATTTCTTGTATGGAGGGGAGGGCAGTGTTGGAGCTGTCTTGTGGCCTTCCTTCCTCTGGGTTTCGTACCTCGTCTGGCATGCCAGTCGAGGATCGTATTGGAGATGGTGATTCCGGTGGTTGACTGTATCTTGTTGTGATTATTTCCCTTTCTGGTGTGGGTGAGGATGAGGGTGAGGCTGTGGTAAGACTCGGATGATGAGTCGGATGATGGTGTAAGAGAGCCTTGTTTGTGCCTCTTTTCTTCCTGGATGTCATCAATTCCCATTTCTGAGGGTGTTCTTTTCTTCGCAGTTTGGCGAGTTGTTATTGCTAGTTCTGGGCTTGGTACGCGCTCCATCTCGCTAGCGATTGGCGCTGAGCTGGTGAGCGGTGGATTGCCTATGCGTCTCGGTATCTACTCTCTGGAGCGAAAGAGGTTCCGCTCCATGAGAGGTCTGTCCAATACCCCCGGTCGCCTGTCCGGTGGTCTTCTGGGTGCGGGGAGGGGGGGTGTTCCTCCTTGTCCGACATCTTATTTGGGTGTAGTTGTGCCCAGCCCGTGCAACCACATCGGGTGAGACCTCTGAGGAAAGCCCAGCGAGACACCCGCGAGTAGGAAGGGGTATGTGAGGCTCAGATGGTTTTGGGCGTCTTCTCACACAGGCTGTAGTATCCTTCTTGTACAAGATAGTTGTTGCTGAGTTTTCGTGAAGCAGGGCTCGGCGGTGGTGTCGACCTTCACTATCCTCAGCTATCTTCGTTTCCAGGAGCGGCCAGCGACGTCTCAACCTCTCGGAGTAAATCCTTAACGATCGGCGGAGTTCGTCCGCTGGCAGGTGCGTACAATAACTTGATCACAAAACACTATTTGAAACGAAGGTAGATAGTTGAGGTTAGGCAGCGACATACTTATAACTTATTAATAGATATGATTGCCTATGTTTGCTAATATGTTATGATGTTTAAATATTATTGTTTATCTTTTCACATTTCACTTATTTTCAACTAACTAACATGTATTTTAACTTAAGTATGATAGTTGTTTTTCTCAGCGAAATAATTATTATGCCCTTACATAATATAAAATTAGCGTTTCATATGGAAAAAGCAGAACGAAAAAAAAATATGAAATTATATATTTAATCAATCAAAGTATGTAATTTTGCTATCTACGAGGGGGTGTTTTTAAATTCGCGGAATGGGTAGGTAGGTAATAAGTGAGGACGTCGCTGAATTACGTGCTATTTGAGCAACTCATTATTATTATTTTTTTATAGGATAAGGGTGACAAACGAGCACACAGTCCACCTGATGGTAAGTGGTTGCTGCGGCCCATAGACACCTACATCTATCCTCATTTGCGAATCAAAATGCAGATGCGTTGCCACCCGTGAGGACTAAGATGGAATGCCTCATTTCCGGTAAAAAGGGCCTCCGGCCACCTGCACTCACCAAGCGAAACGCAGAGGTAAATCTCTACTTCACGCTGGTTTTCTGTGAGGTCGTGGTACCACCCCGGTTCGAGCCGGCCCATCCGTGTGACAGCAAAAGCTGCCGCGTGGCTCTACCACTGTTAAAAATAATACCGGCTTTTATTGTAATTTTATCATTAGTCTTCGAATTATCGTCAACCAAACAAATCAATCGGGAAGAAATTGTGAAATATGGAGAAAATCGAGTTCCGTGCTGTTATAAAGTTTCTTACCAAGCGCGGAAAATCAGTTCAGACTATACTGGAAGAGATGTCATCCGTTTACGGAGACTCTTGTCCAAGTAAATTATGAGTTATGAGACATATTAGGTATGTATCCACTACTCCATATCGTCTCGTGGGTATCTTAAAAGGCAGTAGAGGGAAACAAAACAAGAGATGGGCAGTAGTTAGGAAGAACCTAATAACGACTAAAAATAAAAATAAACTGTGGTTGCTCTCCCCCTTACTAAGCGTGGCTACTATGCCAAATATCCCCCCTATGAGACAATCTATAGGGAAGGCCTTTGTTCAGCAGTGGACTTTAATAGGCTGTAACGGTAAGGCACCCGTAAACGAAAAGAGGTGATGGCCACCGGGTGGGAAAGAAAATATGTGTCACGGCTGATTTGAGAGGAAATAGTATAAAATTTGTTAGATTTTTTAATGTAATATGATATCTAACTAAGCAATTATTTTGTTGAGCATTCTGTCTTTAGTATGTTTTTTTTTCATATTTAAGCTATGTTTCGTTATAATCTAATTTTAATGCTAGACTTTTATTACAAAAAACAATTCCCACCATTGTTTCTCGTGTGTTCCGATAGCATTTTGTTACATTCGAATTAATGTCTAATTTTTTCGCTGCTCACTAGAGAAATAACTGTAGACAGGATAATTTTTGTTTTTGGCAATTTATTTTTATTAACTCTGGTTGTACTTTGTATTTTTTAATAAATAGAAAAATTATATATTTGGCTTTTATTTACGATACTTTTCCTAATTCTAAATCTATTAATTGAGGATTTTTGCCCATTTGCCCATTGCCCAACGTGATGAAAAAGGTGTTATTTAATCATTTTCTTGTTGTCTATCCTCTTAACCTTTAGCACTAAATTAAAATAAAATAAAATTTATATAAATAATATCGGTATAACAATTACAAAATTTGTGAGTTACATTGGGACTTTTGTGTGAAAAACATTTCATTTAAAAATACAAACAATTGTAGTAATTTAAAATCTTGTATCTTTTTATGACATGAATCTCCATTTTGGTTTTAATCATCGATTATGAAAGCGACACTGAAAGTTTTTAGAACTGGCCACTTGTAAATGATATAATAAAAAATAAGTTCAAATTTCGAAAATAGAACTCTGCCAATATTATTGTGTGTATTTTATTAATTTGTCATTTGTTTACGACTTGGCGGCATATTGAAAATTGTCTTTGCCACGTCAGCATGAATTTAACGGGAGAAAATTTTCGTACAATGATTTTTTATGACTTTCGATGTCATTTAAATCAACAAGAAAGTTATGATATACTTCGATTGGTCTTTCACGATGAAGCCCCATCTCGTGCCACTGTTTACAACTGCTTTAATGAGTTTAAACGTGGTCGTACTAATCTCACTGATGATCTGCGTGAGGGACGGCCTCCTACGGAGACGACTGAAGATAACATCAGTGTTGTGCGGCGTATGATAGAGACTGACAAAAGAGTGACTTATCAGTAGATTCGGACAAGCTTAAGCATCGGCATGAGTCAAGTGCACAAAATCCTCCATGAACATTTAAGGAAGCTTTGTGCCCAGTGGATACCTCATAATTTGTCAGAGGCCCGAAAACTCCGCCGTGTTGATTGGTGTCGTGAAATGGTTCAAAGATTTAACGGAGGTGACTCAAATGGTGTGTTCGACATACTTACGGGTGACGCAAGCTGGATTTATTGTTATGATCCTGAAACTAAGAAACAATCTGCTGTCTGGGTTTCCTTCCGAGGAAGTACCAACTAAAGTGAAGAGAGGTCGAAGCGTGGGAAAGAAGATGGTGGCCTCGTTCTTCGGAAGGACAGGTCATTACGCAACAATTGTTTTAGAGGATCGAAAAACAGTTACTGCAGAGTGGTACACTAACAATTGTTTGCCACTTGTCTTGGAAAAAGTTCGGGAGAAACGAACTCGCAGTAGGATCCTCCTTCACCACGACAACGCTTCGTCGCACACCGCCAAGCACACAATCGACTGCTTGGCGACGTCAGACGTGGAATTACTGGGTCACCCGCACTATAGACCTCGCACCTTGCGATTTTTATTTATTTCCGAAAATAAAAGAAAATTTCGAGGAAAACTTTTTATGGACGCTGAGGAAGCAGTGGTTGCGTTTCAAAATGTCGTCGAAGAAGAGTGAAGAGTGCCGACTAAGGAAGAGTGGGCAAAGTGCTTTTTTCAGCGGTTTCATCGAATGCAATGTATTGATGTAAATGGACACTATTTTGAAAAGATATAATAAAACTAATAACTTGCTAGTTTGTTCAGTTCTTGATTTTCTAACAACTTTCAATGTCACCCTCGTATGATGATACTTTCTTTATATAAAAATGTCGACAATTGCGAGTAGCACTCGCGGCATATGAGGGTTATGTATAAACTTAATTATGTGTGTATGTATTTAACAGTGGTAGAACTACGGGGCAGCTTTTGCTATCGCACGGATGGGCCGGCTCGAACCGGGGTGGTACCACGACCTCACAGAAAACCAGCGTGAAGTAGAGGTTTACCTCTGCGTTTCGCTTGGTGAGTGGAGGTGGCCGGAGGCCCTTTTTACTGGAAATGAGGCATTCCATCTTAGTCCTCACGGGTGACAACGCATCTATATTTTGATTTGTAATAGAGGATAGATGTAGATGTCTATGGGCCGCAGCAACCACTTACCATCAGGTGGACTGTGTGCTCGTTTGTCACCCTTATCATATAAAAAAAAATGTATGGCCGATAGTTTATACATCCCGGGAATTATAGACAAGGAAAGCACCGAACAATGCTCTAACGAAAACTAAGTCTGATTGAAATACAAACTTTATTTTGCAGTGAATAAATTGTTCTCCTATACATCAGTCTACATCACGGTCGATATTTCGACTGCAAATGTAAGCTTGTAATCATAAAAAATATATAAGGTGACTTAACTGCAAATTAACGATTTTCAGAATTTTCCTTTATTCATGCTGTGAGCCCTTATTTCTTGTAAAATTTCATGAATGGAGGTCAGCGACAAATATCCGATAGGTTTTGATAAGTAACTGCGAATATCGAAATATGTATATATCTTTTGAATTCGATAATTAACCGGTTCAGTGCGGATGGCACGCCAGGCGTGCCATTGATTACTTTTGCGTGTGGCGTATGACACGCGAGTCGTGTCTTTTTTATAAATGGTTATAAATCGCTCAAATTGCGGTTTTGGAAAATTTATCCAGAACAAAATATTTATTATTTTGCAAGTAGTTCATGCATGCGGCTTCGTTTCTGGATATCTTGAAAATTTGAAATTTTTAGGGGTTGACAACCTTTTTTTTAACTTGTACATGGTATTCTTTTTACTTTGTGGGTTTTCAATCATTTTGTGCAAACATAGTCTAATAAGTAACAAATAACAGCACTCATTGCGATCGCTCACAAACTCTAGTTGAAAATAAATTTCTGGAAAACAAGTGTCATGTTAAAAAAAAACAATGCGTTTGTCTTATTGTTTAATTTTGCTTAAAATGGTTGAACTGCCGCCTTATTACTATCATATGGCCGAATAGTCATACGAAGTACCATGTGCTCTTGTGATATGGTATGAGGTTTATTTTTGCTTGAAGCAGTTTGAAACCGTTCATGCATAAAAAAAAGTTCGCTAATAAATAGTCTTTTGTCAATCTGCCGCCGTATAGCAACACGTAAACACGTAAAAAAACACATAGTTACCCACTAAAAACAAGTATCCTTCCATTTGTAGCTGATGTTTGATGTCAAATAAACTTAATTAGGTGTAAACAAGTAAAAAAAGCATAAAAAATAACATTACTTTTACACATGGCTGATGGATTGGCGCTTGACACGCCAGGCGTGTCGCGAAATATTTGTTCGCCGCCACAGCTAAAAGTTGTCGAAAATAGGTGCCGCAACGAATCGGTTAAGAAGCTTGAATTTTTTACAACTTTAAGGGGCCGGATACCTTAGTATTTGGTTTAGGTAATGTTTTCTCTAATAATTATCAATGATGCAATGCAAACATCACTCGTATGTATTTTAAATAAAATGAAAGTGTTTTTATTTAAGTATTCTGTAACTGAGAGAGATATTAAAAAAATCTAATTGATATTGCTACGTGGTGACCCAATGCAAAAAAGGAGTGACGTTGGGACGGCATGAAGTAACGATAAAGATTTCTTATATTTACGCGAACACTAACACTTTAAATGAAACTAACTTTACGGATTTTATCGCGTTTAATTTAACTTTTTAATTCCCGAGGCTTAGGGTGCTTTACAGCACCCATGGCCACGAGGACTGAGGTGTTTGCCGTCCCGATGTTATTATAGTGATCCCAGCTACCGTCAGTTTTTGAATATTAATTTTTGGTCCGTCCTACGCAGAATGATCTTACAGAATCACAAAGTCTTGCAGTTGTATGCTTGGATTTGGATTTAATTTTATTAATTATAGGATCCCACGCAGATGGTAGCACCCATTCATCTTCTCTATTGAAATTAGGATGTTTTTTTTTAATTTCAATAGCCTTACGAATCATCCTTGGTAGGAATCGGTGTTCTTTTGCGAGTATTTGTGGTCTATCAAATCATAATGTAATAAACCTAGCCAGCTTACAGCATAGCAAAGTGGCGAAGCAATCAGCTTTGTAGCGGTTTCTAACAGTTGCCGTTGAGCAATCAGTTTCAAAATAGGAGGTTCAGATGTCTGGGTGATCAGTAATCGATTGCTGAAAACAGAATTTGAAAATTCGAAACCGTTCTCGAGATAATCGTGGGACAGACGGACAGACGGACAGACATCGTGAAATCAATAAGTGACTTCGCAAGCTTCGCCACTTAATTATGGCGGGTTCGATCTTGAACATGTTCACAGACTGCAGACTGCAGACTTCCCAAAATCTAAAAGCCTATTTCTTAGCCTAAAAGATTATTTTCAAATTGCTAAGGGCTGGAGAAGGAGTGGTGGCAGACCTGCTGTGCACCTTGTTTAATTTATGTTGGGAACTTAAGCGGGTACCGGGAGACTGGTGCAAAGCCGTGATAGTCCCAATATATAAGGGAAAAGGATCACAGCAGGACTGTAAAAACTACCGTGGTATCAGCCTTCTTAGCATTGTGGGAAAACTGTATGCTAAGGTACTAATTGAAAGAGTTATGAAAGAAACTGATGGAAAAATTTGGGATGTGCAAGCGGGATTTAGAAAGGGAATGGGATGTACGGATCAGGTCTTTTCCATGCGCATGATCGCGGTGAAGTTTTTGGCCAAAAACCAAAAAGTTTTTTGTGCGTTCATAGACTTGGAGAAGGCTTATGACAGAGTGGACAGGGATGTGTTATGGCAAACACTGAACTCATTTGGGTTGAGCGCTGGCTTGATACAGGCATTGAAGTCTCTATATAGGGACTCTAGTGCTTGTGTCAGGATCAACGGGGCCTACTCGGACTGGTTTGGCATCCATAAAGGTGTCAGACAGGGCTGTGTGGCTTCCCCGTGGCTGTTGAACCTATTTATGGACAGTTGTTTGGAAAATTTGAAAGCAGAAGAATGCGGCTTAAGAATGGGTGAGTTAACCGTCAAATGCCTTTTGTACGCCGATGATCAAGTCATACTTGCGTCGTCGGCAGCCGAGTTGCAAATGATGGTTACATTAATGAACAGGACATTAAAAGAACAGGGAATGAAAGTGAACGCAAGTAAGACGAAAGTTATGGTTTTTGAAAGAGAAGAAAGTAAAACGATATGTGAAATAAGAATAGAAGGGGAGTTGGTAGAGCAAGTAGATGAGTTTGTGTATTTGGGATGTGTGTTTAGCAGGGATGGTAGATATGATCAGGATATAGAACGACGAGTGAATGCAGGAAATAGATTGAATGGGGCTCTACACTCTATTGTGAAAAGTCAGAATGTGTCCAAAAAGGCACGTTTGGCAATTCACAATGCTGTGTTAGTGCCTACTTTAATGTATGGTAGTGAAAGTTGGGTATGGCAGAAGAAGCACGAGAGTAGAATAAATGCTGTAGAAATGCGGTCATTACGTAGTATGCTAGGGCTGAATCTGAATGACAGGGTGAGAAATAGTGTGATAAGAGAAATGTGTGGTTTGCAAGATGATGTTGTGACTAGGATTAAGAAAGGAATGCTTCGGTGGTTTGGTCATGTAGAAAGAATGAATGAGGAAAGAGTGACAAAGCAAATTTATGTTGCAGAGGTGAATGGCAGAGTCGGGAAGGGTCGCCCTAGGCGAAACTTTATCGACCAAATAGGCGATATATTGAAAATGGGCCAAATTAAGAGTACCTTTAACCGACGAGCGTGTATGCGTAGGTATATGGATGTGGAGGAAGCGAGAGAGGTGTGTCAGGATCGTGCCAAATGGAATTCCATAGTCTCTGCCTACCCCTCTGGGTGACAGGCGTGAGTGTTTATGTTATGTTATGTTATTATTTTCATTGAAAGAAACGATAAAATATACTTTCGTTGTGTTATTTTTCGAAAAAAATTTAGTTACACAATGTCAGCTAGCAAAAATGTGTGTGATTTTTTCATCTGTCATTATCATCATTATCATTATATTACATATTGCAAGATGACGTTGTGACCAGGATTAAAAAAGGAATGCTTCGGTGGTTTGGTCATGTCGAAAGAATGAAAGAGGAAAGAGTGACAAAGCAAATTTATGTTGCAGAAGTGAACGGCAGGGTCGGGAAGGGACGTCCTAGACGAAAGTTTATCGACCAAATCGGCGATACATTAAAAATGGGCCAGATTAGGAGTACCCTTAACCGACGAGCGTGTATGCGTAGGTATATGGATGTGGAGGAAGCGAGAGAGGTGTGTCAGGATCGTGCCAAATGGAAGTCCGTAGTCTCTGCCTACCCTTCTGGGTGACAGGCGTGAGTGTTTATGTTTATGTTTATGTATGTATCATTACAGCCTATATAAGGCCATTGCTGAACATTTGCCACCTCCATAGATTGCCTCTTAGAGGGGTTTCTTGCCATATTTGCCACACTTAGCGCGCGGTTTGGATTTTAGTTGTTATCAGGAAGGTGTGGCCCATATCCGGTTTAATTTCCCATATCATTATCAGTTCTGTAATAATCATTTGATGTCACTTTAACATTATGTACAGGCCGTAACTTCTATTCTCCTTTTTGTTGTTGCAGGGAAGACTTTACTTTGCAATTACTGGCGAAGTTCAAAAACAAACTGCACGCGATTAAAGAAAAAAGTCAAACCGAAAGTGAAACTGTAGAAGGGGACGATGAGAACTTTAATACACCCGATTGGTAAACTTTAAATTATTTTCTACTTTTAAAAAAAATGATCACGTAAATAGCTAGGTAAAACTACTTTCAATAAAAATCACACTAGACATTGTTTTGCACTTGAGTAATTGTTGCTTCAATCACTAATGTAGTAGCTAGCACGAGTCAAGAGTTTACTATGTAAGAGGCTCAATACGTTTGGTAATATAAAAATGAAAGTAAATCCCTATAATTTAAAACTATATATTTGTTAGTTTTCGATATCACAAAAAAAATCTTGCTTTGATTCTTTACTCGTACCTTTATATGTGATGTTGCGCCATGTGTAGCAATCAATTTGAGTAAAAGTTGCAGCCTATTTACGTCCCACTGCTGGGCACAGGCCTCCTCTCATTTTTCAGATGGTTTTACGGCAAGGAAATGTACGCCGCGCTGCCCCAATGCATGTTGGCGAACTTCACGTCTTCGAAATATTTGTTTTTCTTATTTCTCAGACATGCAGGTTACCTCACGATGTTTTCCTTCACCGCCGAGCACGTGGTAAATCAGCACTTAAAATTGCAATTAACAATTTCATTGGTGCCGGCGGGGATCGAACCCCGGGTTGCTAGAGTACTTTAACAATACTTTAACAATTTGAGTGGTTGGAAATATTTCAATCTAAAAACTTGTATTTAAAATGCACTAATAACATAACACGTTGTAACATCAGCTATCTGCCAGTGAAAGTCCCTTTAAAATTAGTCCATTTCGGAGATTAGCGGGCACAGACAGACAGACAAAAATTTCAAAAATTGATTTTTTGTTATAAGTACCGTATATACATTCATGTGCATTTAGTAAAAACCTGTTATTTTAACATTACAAACAGAAACTTAAATTTTATTTATTTGTATAGATTAAATGGTAAGTTTATTGGGACTGTTAGGAAAAAAATCATAACCAAATTTAGTGACAAAAAATAAATAATTAATAATTTAAAATTAAAAATTTTGTACAGCCGACTTCAATATAAGCGACTTCAATATAGGTTATTTAAGAATAACTCAATAACCATTGGTCTGACCTTGATCAAATTCATATGGGACCACACGAGAACTATCAGCTTTCATATAAAAAAAGAATCATCGAAATCGGTTCGCCCAGTACAAAGTTATGAGGTAACACACATAAAAAAAAAACATACACTCGAATTGAGTACCGTCTCCTTTTTGGAAGTCGGCAGAAAAGTGTATTAAACGCGTTGCTACGCTGCACGCGCCGATGAATGTTCTACGTTCAGACCTAAGGTTTGTTCGATTCTACATAAATAAAAAGAGTTGTCTTGATAACTTAGTAATATTATATACTTTTCTGTTGATTACATTATTATAATCTACAAACGAGTATAATCCATATATTTTTAATTAATAAAATAATATATTATTGTAGTACATATATTTGTTGTAACGTTTGTTTTATAAACATTTTTCAATGATTTATGCTTCACATTAGTTACTAACGATATCACAAAACTCTTTGTTACAATTGTTGTTGCAGTACATTGATTTGACGTTATAGGTTCAACAATAGAATAAAATACCATATTATTTTCCTAATAGGATGGGACATACGCTGCGCTTCGAAGAAAAAGGTGCTGTGTTGGCCAAAGACGCATCCACTAAAGGCGATGACTGGTTTGATATCTATGATCCAAGAAATCCCTTAAACAAGAGGAAAAGAGAAAAGTCAGACAAAAAATCTAAAAAATAAATTATTTATTTTATTTGCTGTTTTATTTTTATTTATCTGTCTGAGTGCGCCACAAGATGACATTCATAATATAATCATTATTATAGTATAATTATTTCAAGATTAAAAAATTATGACAAAATAGATTGCCCGCTTGGTGCGTTATAAATGCAATCTCTTCTAACTAAAGTTGTCGTAGATTTAAGATTGGTCTCATCATGCATATAATTTGGTGTAGTGTTACTCTTCCAGTAAAACAGACGTTAACTCTGCATAAAGTTATTTGCAAATTCGTTTTTTACTATTATAAGCCAGTGGTTAACTACTATTTTTTTTATAGGATAAGGGTGACAAACGAGCACTCAGTCCACCTGATGGTAAGTGGTTGCTGCGGCCCATAGACATCTACATCTATCCTCTATTACAAATCAAAATGTAGATGCGTTGTCACCCGTGAGGACTAAGATAGAATGCCTCATTTCCAGCAAAAAACGCAGAGGTAAATCTCTACTTCACGCTGGTTTTCTGTGAAGTCGTGGTACCACCCCGGTTCGAGCCGGCCCATCCGTGCGACAGCAAAAGCTGCCGCGTGTCTCTACCACTGTTGAAAAATAAAAATACTATACCACATACAAGGCATTTATATACGATGCCAGTCCCGAGGGCTAATAAAAATGTCTCATGCTGAAGTTATAATGGCTCTGTTAATCTTAAAAGCAATACACAGTTGTGGGTGATATATGTATGTACCATTTAGAAAAGGCGTACCTTAAATAATTTCAGCCTGATGATGGTGAAATGTCTGGTACTGTAACTGTCAAAATTATTAGGAATTTCCCTTCTAATTTCGGAAAATTCTCTGTGTTTTACCAGAGGCGGATTAAATGTCGACAGCGTCCTAGGCTAGCACCACATCGGCGCCCCTCTGGCGGCTATTTATTATAAATTATAACTACGTATTTTGCAAAACACGAAAGCGGTGTTATTAAATAAAAATCTACCCCAGGATGGTACCAGTGTGGTGAGAGTGCTCATAGGAATTGTTTAAATTAATTTCAGCCGCTTAATTCCACCATCTTACACTGCACTAGAACTCGAAATTCCATCCTCATCATCTCGATGACTGCCCACTAAGGTGTGGTTTACGCGGAATTTTTTGCTTTGCACGACCATACTGTGTAATTTCCAGCGCGCCTCTGTGTAAACTTACGCCCATAGGCACGTAGTTTGTCTAGGATAATCCGTCACTGTATATTACAGAGCTTTAACAGGTTCATGTTTACATTGTCCCTTAATAGATATTGCCAAACATACAAAGGAATTAATTTAAAAAATTGTTAGTTATGCAAGAAAGAAAGAGAAGAAAGGCAATGACATAAACTACCGTGGATAAGAGAAACCATATCTCATAATGTCGGCTGTAATTACCGACGCTTATGGGTAAGTTCATACACATATTATTGCCTCCTACATGCGGCGGTATCGAGTATGTCATGTATGTGATGATGTAGCGCGAATGGGTCGGCTTGGTTGAATTCCATCTTAATATATCAGTTGTGACAACGCATCTTCATTTTGTTTTTAATAGAGGTTAGATGTAGACGCTTATGTGTCACAGTATCCAATATCAAATGTAGTATATGCAAGGCTTAAATACTAGGACCGCCAAATATGGCAGTTGATAATTTAATTTCATAGTTTCTTTATAAAACCGAAGTGACAAACGAACTTAGAGCCCACCTGATGGTAAGTGTCTACTGCAGTCCATGGACTACTGTAGACAACTTTGTCCAAATAAGGCTACAAATAGGTTGTTGTCCTTGAGGACTAAGATGAAGTGCCTGTAATTATATTGGCCCTTTAGACCGGAACATAGTAATGCTAGCACTGGTATTTTGCGGTAGAAATAAGTAGGAAATTAGTACCTACCCAGAAAAGAAGCGAAATCATTTAGTAATAGCCAAGATTTAAAATAACCCAGGAAAAAATTTAGAAGTGTCCCAATACTTGGTTGATTTTCCAATATATGTAAAATATTATTCTTAGTATTTAAAAACACACAAGATGATAATTAGACTATAAAAACTATGACGTCATTACACTGTATTCTCATACCATCTCTATAAAATATTTGTTTCCACAACTATCAAAAAGATTGACTTAAGTGTCAAATATCCAATTATGGCAGATTAAAACTTATATGGGCTGTTAAGAAAAGACGACGGTAGGTACCGTGTAGTGGCGATATAAGAATATCCACTATCGCATATCATCCCGTGGGTGTTGTAAGAGGTGACAGAGGGAAGCAAACCAGGAGGTGGGCAGCAATGTCCTCGAAATGACTCTCGGCAACGCATCTGCAATTCCCCTGGTGTTGCACTTGTTCATGGGCGGCGGTAGTCACCATCAGGTGAGCCGCATGCTCGTTTGTCCCCGCAACTATAAAAAAATTACAACTAAAATTAAAAAAAAAAACGCTTGCCAAGCGTGGCAACTATATCAAATATCACCCCTTTGAGGCAATCTATGGAAGCCTATGTTCATCAGTGGACTTTAATAGGCCGTAATGATAAGAAAACAAGAAACTATATTATATGGTGGTACTAGAACGCCAGAGTTTAAAAATGTTCATATTGGTAAAAAAAGAGGCAAATCGTGTGCTTCAGCTATTGTGCGGCGTAAAAGTGCTTACACGCTGTTGATTTTTAGAGATTGCTAGTTTAATTTAGAATATTGCCTATTGAGAATAATTTAGTTATTACATAATGATCGCATGGCCTATTGATCACAGTAGCCAGGGTAGCATGTTGTGGAGCTCGTGTTTGAACCTCAGTTGGAGCCAATATTTTGTGGAAAAAGCGATTGTTGGTTTTTGGTTCTGGTTTTGTAGAGATTGCCCCGTATCTCTCATATTGTATACTGTTCATAGCCAAATGCCTATCCATACCCAACTCACGGCTAAACGACACGTGCATCGACATAAACTTCATAGTGTTCCATTTTTGTAGTATTATGGTAGCGCCACAGGACAGACTTCACACATATCTGCAGCCTCACTGGAGCCAACCGTCTCATGCCGGCACCTATTCAGTTCCGTGACGTGACGACCATTGGGCCAAAACATTTGCACTCGATACTAACATTGCGAAGTTGTATGCTTTAAATTATTCGAAATTAATCTCTGTACTCGAAGGACATGAATGACCCAAAATTATTTGAAGAATCGACGTAAAATTATGAATTATTTTTTTATAGGATAAGGGTGCTGCAGCTATGCTAGCCATATTTAGCTGAAACATGAAAGGGTCGACTCGATTGGAGTAGGACTACGCGAATAACAGCGTGAAACAGCGGAATAATCCTGGTATGTTTCGTATGGTGAGTATAGAGAACCAGAGACCCTTTTTACTGGTAACGAGGCATTTCATCCTAGTCCTCATGAACTCATGAGTGACATTGCTCTATATTTTGATTCTTAATCGATGATAGATATCTATATCATAACCCATAGACGATAGTGCTCGTTTGCGACAGTTATTCTGTAAAAATATCAGTTTTAGATGACAAAATATTAGTTGGAAGAACCTTATGGAAGAAAATTAATATTGATAGGCATCCTGTCGGACGATACAACTGATTATAGTGTGTAGGTGCATTTAAAAATATTAATGAAATCATTTAAGAAATACCGTTGTCCGTGACATTCAAAAATCAGGAATTTCCTACTGCCGACCAAGAAACTCATAAAAAATCTAACGAGCCATCACGAGGTTTTCGACCCCGTGTGTAACTATATACAATAACTGAAATAAGTACAGGTGTTACAACAATACATAGCGTTATCCTCAAACGCCTCCGATGTTCATACTTTATCAGGATCAACGCCGGTCAAAGTTTACGGGTCAGTGTAGCTGTAATTACACCTGTGGTAGTGATGTTTCTTAAGTTTTTGAATGATATCTTTATGTCGACATTGTAGAGTTGTACCTTCTTGATAAGATTATTTAAAAATTTACTCAACTATGAAAGTTATTGACTTTATTATCGTCGCCGGCTTCGACAAGGGCAAGAAAGAAGAACATAGTCTTTATCGCACTTTGAATATAATACAGTATATAATATTGATTCACACAATAATAACAAAAGCAATTATAGCTGCTTATGCGAAGTCCGCCAACACGCAGTGGAGTAGTGTGCTAGACTAATTGCTCCCTAATAATTTCAGAAATGATTCGAAAGCCCAGCGGTGGGACTTAGGTATATAGTACTGTAAGATTTGATTATTATACAAATACAAATACAAATTCTTTATTTGCAAGAAACACAGTTGATAGGGTCTTAAGTTAAATCTAGTGTACATGTGTTTAGTCTGCTCGCAGACGTGCAAATATTTAGGTACATAATACAAAAAAAAAACTATATGTAAGTGGATCACATAAATCATTGAACTAATTTTTCCATTCTAAATATTCTTTTAGGCTATAGAAACAATTTTCCAATAACCATTTTGTTAAATTATTTTTAAAAGAGACTCCTTCTTTTTCTTTTAAATTCTTAGGTAATGTGTTATACAATAATATACTCATGTTATATACATTTCTCTTATACATATTTTTATGACATTAACGCGAAAAGTAAGACGTTTCATGTAAAACGCGAACTGGGAATATTTTTACATTGTGGTTGTGGCGTAAGAAAATTATTATTATTACATAAACACTTTTTTTCAATTTTATTCAATCTGTATTCATCACCGTCACAAGAGGCAACTGTGAACATGGCCTCCGATAGATGACACATGTATACGCTAACGTGAGAGGTGATATATTACCGGCGACGAGGTGAAGCTGTTTTTTTTATAAAATAAGGGTGACGAACGTTCACACAGTACCCGATGGAAAGTGGTTGCTGTGGCCCATAGACATCTACATCTATTCTTGATTACGAATCAAAATACACATGCGTTGTCACCCGTGAGGACCAGGATGGAATGCCTCGTTTTCAGTAAAAAAGAGTCTCCGGTTCTCTACACTCATCATACGAAACACAGCAGCATTGAGGTATTCAGTGAGAGTATGGTCCTACCCCGGTCGAGCTGACCCATTCGTGCTACAATCATAATATAGCTGATTTACAGACAGGCCAGTTAGGCTAAAGCCTATGGCGCAAAATCCGAGGGGCGTTGAGCATAGCCTTTGTCAAATTTTATTCTGTAAATGAGATATGTTTATTTCTTATTTACAAAATAAAATTTAGTATAATTCCCCCCAGCACCGTGGATGTACACTGATATCCGTAAAGCAATGGCAAAACGTGATCGGGCTTTTGTAAGATTTAAATCGCAATCGCCGTGATGCCAACTATATATATATATATATATATATATATATATATATATATATATATATATATATATATATATATATATATATATATATTTATATTATATATATAAAGCTTCCAGAAACAGATGCAAACAGATGGTTCGAACTGCAAACCGCCGACATATCTTTAGGAGCTCTTCGCCAGCCGGCGCTTGGAAGTTTCTCAATTCCCTTGGATTAGGTAAACAAAAGAACCCTGATATGGGGTCAATATCTCTCAACGATATTAATAAGCACTTCTCCTCGGTACCAATATTCGACAACTCTACTAGACATAAAACTATTTCACTTATCCCATCACTTGCCAAAATAGATGCAAACTGCTTTGCTTTTCTCCAATAACAATCATCATCCAAGAAAAATCAGATGTTTGTAATATTATTTTCTCCATTAAATCTAAAGCAGCTGGTTTTGATGACGTGAATAGAAATATGATTATTCCCGTTCTTGATAACATTCTCCCAATCATTACCCACGTCATCAAATTTTCTTTTTCTACTTGAGCTTTTCCATCTTTTTGGCGCACAGTATTTGTTCTTCCTCTTCCCAAGTTAAATAATCCCATTTTTGACCAATTTCTATACTTCTCTTTCTTTCAAATATTTTAGAATCAGCTGCACACTAACAATTATTCAGATACATATATAAAAATAAACTTCTTAGCCCCTTACAATCTGGTTTTTGTCCTGGACATAGTACAACAACAGCTCTCCTTAAAGTTATCGAGGACATACAAGATGGCATGAAGGAGTCAAAATTAGCAGTATTAATTGACTTCTCTAATGCTTTCTGTACAGTCGATCATGAAATTCTTCTTGCTATCTGTAATTACAAGGGTTTCTCTTCGTCAGTTTTGGATTGGTTATCAACTTCTCTTCGTGGTTACCAGCAAAGAGTTAAAGTCAATCAACAGTCTTTTTCTGAATGGTCTGATCTTACTACTGGCGTTCCACAAGGCGGTTTCTTTCTCCTTTATTATTTTCTATTTTTATCTTTAAATCTCATAACTGTAAATTTCAAACGCGTCTACCATCTGTATGTTCACGATTTACAGCTGTACGCTCGGATTAATCCAGCGGAGGTTAACTCTGCGATCAAAATTTTAAATCAAGATCTTCAGACCATCTGTGGCTGGTGCAGAAGTTATGGAATTGCTGTCAATCCTGCTAAATGTCAAGTCAATGTTTTCGGTAGCCCTCGTCGTCTAGCTAAATTAGATTTTAATTCACGCAGCCTATTGTTTACAATAGCACAAATATTCCTCTTAGAAGTGTAGTTAAAGATATTGGGTAAATGACTGATGCTAATTTATGTTGGAAATCTCAGGTGGCTGAAATAAGCCTGAGAGTGACAATCACCCTGCGTGGCCTTTATTTTTTCAAGAATTTCCTTCCAACCGAGTTTTGGTTTGGTGTGAACACTTGTTTTACCGATTATTGATTATGCTGCTATGTTGATACCCTGAGCTGAAGGTAGGGAAATTTGGAATAGGGCAACGAAACCCAAGGGGCCAACAGCTGGCTGATTTCATGGAGAAAATAACCTCTTTATGATGAACTATTTCTTCCAGAAGCGGCCCCACAGGAAGTGGACCTGGTCGAGCCCCGACGGTTCAACAAAAAATCAGATTGACTTCACTATGGTGACCAGAAGACAACTGTTCAGTGATGTCTCCGTGATCGCGAGGTTCAAAACTGGTAGCGATCACCGAATGGTTAGAGTCACATGAACGTAAACGTTAAGTTGGAGAGGTCTCATCTAATGAAGACAACGGTGCGTTCTCCTCGTGCTCTAATCCAAAGTCCCGAAACCTTTTAGCTCGAGTTACAAAATCATTCTCAGTGCCTAGAATATTGCAATGCAGTGGACGATATGAATGACAAGCTTATGGAAATTGTCCATGCGGTCGGAGCTAATTTCTGCAAGACCCGCCGCAGAAGAACACAAAAACTGTCCGACCACACTCTTAATCTTATGGCCGCTAGACGGACGTGAAGCTGCAGTCTTCAGCAAATTTGACAGCATACAGGCAAACGAACAGACAGATCTTCAAATGCATGCGGCGGGACTTACGCAAGTTTCAATACAGCACGTATTGAAGAACCGATCAAGCAGAACCAGGGCTCCAAAATCTTTGCCAGAGATCTGTCTGCCAGAAAGAACGAACTGTCTAAGCTGAAGACCAAATGTGGCAGCATCATTTCCGGGACACCTGAGGTTTTGAATAAGATTGAGAGGTTCTATGGGCAGTTGTATACGTCATCGCTGGAGCCACACGCAAGTGTGAGTAACGATCGAAGAGCAATTCTTATCTGACACGGTATATCACTGCTGAAGTGTTTGTACAGTAGGGCTACGATGACTATCCGAGTATAGGACCAGAGTACGAAACCAATCCAACCGCAGAGAGATGTAAGACAGGGTGACGTTATATCCCCGAAACTCTTCACCGCTGCATTGGAAGACGTTTTCAAGCTACTGAACTGGAAAGGATACGGTATTAATATCAACGGCGAGTACATCACTCACCTTCGATTTGCCGACGATATAGTCCTTACGGCAGAATCACTGGATGACCTAAGCTCAATGATCTCAATAGTGTCTCCCAACGGATAGATCTAAGTCATATGTAACGTCCATGTTACATATATGTCGGTAGTTGTTGGGGCACTAAGCTCGAAGTTGTTGACAAGTATGTTTACCTGGGACAAATAGTCCGGCTAGGTAAGTCCAACATCGATCGAGAGGTCAATCGACGGAATTAACTCGGTTGGGCAGCGTTTGGGAAATTAAGGCACATCTCGTCAGGTATACCTCAAAACTTGAAAAAGAGACTGTACAACCAGTGCATTGCCAGTGATGACCTATGGAACTGAGACGTGGTCTTTCACTGCTAGCCTGATGAGGACGCTCAAGGTCGCTCAGCGAGCTATAGAGAGGGCTATGCTCGAGGTTTCTCTGCGTGATAAACTTAGAAATGAGGATATCCGCAATAGAGCCAAAGTGAGCACAACGGATTAGTAAGCTGAAGTGGCAATGGGCCGGCCATATAGCTCGATGAACCGACAACCGATGGGGAAAAAAGGTTTTCGAGTGGCGACGTCATACCGGCGGATGAAGTGTAGGGCGTCCCCCCACTAGATGGAGTGACGGCCTGGTAAGACATGCAGGAAGTCGATGGATGCAGATGGCTCAGGGCCGTGCTTTGTGGCATTCCTTGGGGGAGGCCTATGTTCAGCAGTGAACTTGTGAAGGGCTGTAATGAAATGATGATCTGTTACCCTGATGTGAGTCCAGTACTTCTGTGTAAATTGGATTGTTTGTTAAACAATTGCATCCGTTTTGCTTTTGGCCTTCATAAATACGATCATGTATCCTTATATCGTTCCAAGCTTAAGTGGCTCCCTATCAATAAGCGTACATGTATCAGAATTCTTCGCATGCTATTTTCAACCCAATATGATCCATACACTCCACAACTCAGTGTTTTTCGTCGCCGTACCAAATTTATGTACGAGTATCAGTCTTTTGCCGCTGAGGCTATAAGGCTATGGAATAAATTACCTCCTCATATCAGGAAACCGACTTCTATTGCAGCCTTTAAGATAATGGTGACCGATCACTACCTTTCTTCTTCCAGCAACTTTCTTATTTAAATGTTTCTGCTTATATGTGGCTCGATATTAAAAATTATTTGTTTTTGTATAATATGTTCGTATGTAAGTTTTAAATAATACATTAAGCTTAAAATTTATGTATTATGTATTATTTTAAAATTATGTACGCTATGTATCAGGTATAGAGTATATTATTTAGGTTATTTGTAGTTATATATATTTATTTTATGCATATATGTATATATATATATATATATATATATATATATATATATATATATATATATATATATATTACATTCACGTATAGATATTCTTATGTTTTTCTTACTGTTGTTCAAAAATGTTATATTGCTCAAGCTCTCTTCTCTACCTCTAATGTAATTATGGCCTCTTGCAAAGGCTATTCAAGGGAACTTCTGTCAGCCATCTTTTCCATCTCTTCACAGGAAGGATGACTCATTAGCCCATTCCGCGAAGGAAAAAGTCGATCTTTTATGTTCCCTTTTTGCGTCCAACTTGACTCTCAATTAACACACCGCCGACTATCCCGCGGTGTGAGTGCTACATACTCAATATGCGGCTTACACAGCGTCGGTACGCAAGGCACTTCTCTCCCTAAACGTTTATAAGTCGAGTGGTCTTGATGGAGTCCCTTCTATTGCTTTGAAGACGAGTTCTCCAGAGTTATATAGAATAATGAAATCCATTTTTAAGCTGCCAGCTCATAAGGTATCTTGAGAACCACCAGACCGCCAATACGGTTTTCGTCAGAGTCGCTCAGCTGGTGGTCTTCTTATTTATCTGACTCATAGATGAGCGATGGCAGTAGAGTCCAAGGAGATACTTACTGGGGACATTATAATCTCGGCCTCATGTGTTTCCTTGAGTATATAACTCAAGGAAACACATGAGGCCGAGATTATAAGAATGGTTGCAAGTTAACTCAGTTTAACAAAAATCATTTATAAGTTGCCCTTACCCGTGGATAAAGTATCATACTCATACATTTATCCAAGCCTCTTGCCATGCGCTTTACTCATTTGTTTGACACTGGCAAGTTATAATAACGTACGATCAACGTAAAGCTGGATGTTTACTGATAAATTTTAAAAAAGGAACACCTTTATTTCAAATATATTTATTTGGAAAATAATTTTTCGTGAGAATATTGATAATTTTTGACCTGATTTTCGGGCTATGATTTTCAAAAATACTATATAAATACTACAAAAGAGCTCAAAAACATTTTGAACTTTGGCCACTAGTTATGGTGAGTCTGCTTTTACCCGAGAAATAGTTTTTAATCGGTTCGCTGAATTCAAAAGAAAACGGGGAAGCGTTTAAAATAAAGCGAAAACGGTTCCGCCGCCTATCATGGTCACTCAAGAAAATATTTCAGCAGTTGACAACTTATTCGAGATAACCGATACATTACATTATGCAATGTTTAAGCAAGAATAGTTTATTAGACGTGCAAAGATCCAAACCATCATTCATGAGCAATACATTTCTCTTTGTAAATGTTGATCAAGGTTGGAGACCGTCGGGTGGATTAATAATGATTTCTGTATAACAATTTCATGGCAGCCAAAAAAATCGTTTACGTTAACTCAACTTGTTTATCTTGATTATCTCATAAGTGTCTTATTTGTCATAGTTGTAACGCATAGTTATCCTTATTATTAGGAATTTGATGCTGTCCGTCCGAAAAACCAACCTGAAGTTTTTTTTTTGTAACTTCTTATTGTATATTTTATCCCAAAATCAAAGAAAAAATAATAGATTAGAACTGGCTGATTATAATTTCATTCAGCGGTATTTTCAAAGTAATATAGTCTTATGGAATATTGCATATATGAATATTTTGAAAAGATTGATACTAGTAATAAAGAATTAATATTATAATTTTTTTATAGGGTAGGGTGACAAACGAGCACACAGTCCACCTGATAGTAAGCTTTTGTTGTGACCCATAGACATCTACATCTACCCTCAATAAAGATTCAAATTGCAGATGTGTTGTCACCAGTGAGGACTAAGATAGAATGCCTCTTTTTCAGTAAAATGGGTCTCCGGTTTTATGCACCCACTATACGAAACACAGCAGTGTTAATCTGATATTTCACGCTGGTATTCTGTGAGAGCGTGGTCTTTCGTCATTCGAGCCGACCCATTCGTGCTACAACTATACTAATAATATAGCTGCAGCATGACTCTACCACGTATAAAACGTATAAGTATTTAGTTTCTTTTGCTTATCATTAAATCTTTCTGGTACCTAATAATATACGTAGATATAAGACACCCAAATCCTTTAGGATTTTAGTAAAAAGTACATAAGAACATAGATCAAGTAAGTTGTCATTGCACCTGAGCCATACTGCCCATCCTTGATAGAGGTTTAATATGTAATGCCACCGTTACCTGGTATCTTCACGGCAACACAATCGACAAAGACTCGTAACGTAAAAATTAAGCCGTGTAGCGGCCACTACAGTATGTATTTAACAGCTAAAAAAACCGTTATCACCTTAAGCTAAACACAGATTTATGACGAGATGAATAATTTGTACAATGCAATTAATACGAAGGAACATTATTTATCGATATTCCAGAATCTCTTCTCTCAGTACGCAGATGTATTATTAAATTAATAATAAATTTCGCGCGATGCCGTCAGTCTACTGATCGGGCGATAAACAAAACCGTACACGGGGGCTAATTATCTCATTCAACACTGTTCTCTTTGTGTTCATTTCGGAAAGAATAATACGGACATGATAGGACTAAGACTTATGACTAGATCTCATTTTGTAGATTCAACGATGGTTTTCCATTCTAACAACTCATATCTTCAACATACATATATCCATGATTTAAAATGTGGAATTACTTTTTATAATATAAGTATATTGATAATAAACATAGTTATTAATATTAACGACAATGGCGCTAAGTTGGATGAGTACTTCGATCTCAGGTCAATTGTGCGCCAAAAATGGTTGTTTTTCAAGTTTGGGTGATTAAAAACTACTCCTTCCTAAAAGGCCGGCAACGCACCTGCAATTCCACTGGTGTTGCAGAAGTTCACGGGTGACGGCGATCACTTGCCGCATGCTCGTTTGCCTTCTCTTCCATAAAAAAAGTGGTTGTATTCGTGTCTCTGATATCTACCGCAGTATTATCCTTCTTCTTATGTTTATATCAGTTACGATGACTAAGTCGCAAAATACTTCGTGAGACACAATGAAATGATGTTATGGTGCAATTATAGTAGTCCGTGCCACTGTTCCAGTGTGTGTTAGAGGATTTCGCATTTATTAGAAATATTTTAATTTCACAAACATGCAAGTTACATTTTTTCTTTAGGTACCGCTGAGCACGTGGTAAATTAACACATATGTATATAATATAACACAATGGCTAATTGGTGTCGGCGAAGATCAAATCTGCGTACTGAGATATTTTGGGGGACAGAGGGCTTAGCTCTTGAGCTTTTACGGCTCTACAAGGCAAAAACATCTCTTTCTAAGAGCGTAATTGGGTTAATAAGAGTTTATCACACCGCGCCGACAAAGCGCCTGTCTAGTTTGTGTTTTTTTTTTTTATTGGATAAGTGTGACAAACGAGCACACAGTCCACCTGATGGTAAGTGGTTGCTGCGACCCATAGACATCTACATCTATCCTCTACTACAAATCAAAATGTAGATGCGTTGTCACCCGTGAGGACTAAGATGGAATGCCTCATTTCCAGTAAAAAGGGCCTCCGGCCACCTGCACTCACCAAGCGAAACGCAGAGGTAAACCTCTACTTCACGCTGGTTTTCTGTGAGGTCGTGGTACCACCCCGGTTCGAGCCGGCCCATCCGTGCGACAGCAAAAGCTGCCGCGTGGCTCTACCACTGTTGTGTTGGCAGATTTCATAATATGTTTTCTTTTTCAGACAAGCAAGTATTTTCACGGTATTTATGTATTTTATGTTGCCTTTGTGCACACGATAAGTAAGAGCGTAAATTACAAATATCAATTTCGATTGAGTTGGCACTGGGAATTGTAAACTTAGACTTTTTGCAAATCTATGGAAATTAAGCGGCACTTCTATCACTGAATTAGAACTGATCTTAATTATTGATGGACACAATTATTTTTAAGGCTACGTTTTTCGATTCGTAGCCACTAGGTCACCAAAATTTTCATCGGTGATATCATCTTAGCTATGGCAGAAAAAGGTTAAATACAGTGAAGTTTTACATATGCTGAAGTGAGGGACATCAGTCGAATGATCATGTTCAAGACAAATCTTACCCGCTTTGTTGAATCATTTAGCTATCTTAGCTAACTTAATTTTGTTCTCTTGCACCGCTTAGCTACCTTACATATCTCTAGCAGAAAGACGGAAAGACAGCTTTACATACAGGTTATATGGGAGGATAACTTTAACTTTTTTACGTGGTAGAGTCATGCTGCAGCTATATTACTGGTATAGTTGTAGCACGAATGGGTCGGATCGACCGGGGAAGGACCACTCTCTCACAGAATACCAGCATCAAATAGCAGCTTAACGCTGCTGTGTTTCGTATGGTGAGTGTAGAGAACCGGAGACCCTTTTTACTGGAAATGAAGCATTCCAACTTAGCCCTCACAGGTGACAAGCCATCTGCATTTTGATTCGTAATCGAGGATAGATGTAGATGTCTATGGGCCACAGCAACCA
Organism: Parnassius glacialis; assembly: GCA_033319125.1. Classification (NCBI taxonomy): domain Eukaryota; kingdom Metazoa; phylum Arthropoda; class Insecta; order Lepidoptera; family Papilionidae; genus Parnassius; species Parnassius glacialis. The sequence continues at coordinate 22,624,419 of JAVANC010000002.1, forward strand.
CTTACCTGTGTACTGTGTGCTCTTTTGTTACCCTTATCATATAAAAAAATTAGATTTTGTTAAAATGGCAATAAATTTATCGTTATATTACATAATATTATCGTTTCTGTGTTTGTAAATCATCGTCACATTATTTGTTTTGCATAGACGATAGATCATAGTTAAGTAGCGAAGTTGTTAATAAATTCTATATTTAACGACCAAAATGAAGTAAATTTGGAGTGAAACTTATCGCGAAAAGAGCAGAACATCGTCTGCTGAGTGAACTAGTTTACAAATAAATTGGTATTTTAACTCTCTAATAATTCTTCGTTATTCATACGTAGGTAATGTCCATACAAAGCCACGTCTTCATGCCTTTTGCTATTTGAGGTTTAGTAATTTAAGGAGTTTCAGAAATTACATTAGTGCCGCCTTTCCAAAACATCGTGAGAAAGTAGCCGAATTTAATAGTTGGTGTACGTTCTAAAACTGCTTTTATTACTCAAGCAAATTTAAAAAACCAATTGTTATTCCAATATCTGTTCTATTCGTTTTTATATTTTGAAAAAATTACATAAATGACTGCTGGCGACAAACAAGTAAAATCCACGTGGTGTTTAGGTGGTAGGACACTTTTCTGCCTGGGGTCCGTCTTTCTAGGTAGGACTTAATGCCATGGGGCAGTAGAAGGCCACATGCCATAACTCCGATTTAAGTAAACAAAAAATATATAATAAAACGGAATAGAGTATTTTTTATTAAAAATAGATCATTACAAAATACTTATTGAAAGTCATTTTTTCATTTCCTGTTATAGTACTGGGAAGAACCAGCAAGAAACTCAGCGAGATTATATTCTTTTGTATATTGTTTTTGCGCCAAAAAAAGGAAATCACTAAATCTCATATAGATTTTGGTTTTTTTTTTATAGAATAAGGGTGACAAACGAGCACACAGTCCACCTAAGTAAGTAACTGGTAAGTGGTTGCTGTGGCCCATAGATATCTACATCTATCTTCCTTTGCAAATTAAAATGCAGATGCGTTGTCAGCCGTGAGGACTTAGATAGAATGCCTCTTTTCCAGTAAAAAGGGTCTCCGGTTCTCAACATTCACGATACTAAACACAATAGTATTAAGCTGCTATTTTACGCTAGTGTCCTCTGAGAGCGTGGTCCTTCCTCGGTCAAGCCGACCCATTCGTGATACAACTATACTATTAATATAGCTGCAGCATGGCTCTACCACGTATAGCCCTGCTACAGCAGAACATAAGGTATCAATTAATTTTATATTTACACGGTAAAAAGCCGGGAATGAATTCTTAGTACTTTTCATAATTCTGCGGATGCAGCCCGGCTGCCAAGCGTGGAAACTATGCCAAATATGAGGGATATCTATTGGCCAATTTTTGATGATGATAACGAATGCTTTGAAAGCAGGTGCAAGGTGCTTAATTTTATAATCGGATGCTCTCAGGCGAATTGTATCCACGTGTGTACAATGTCCTCAGGAAACAAAAATGACACAGTAGCAGATTAAATTAATTATCAAACGTTGTGTTATAAATCCTAGTTTTTTCTTGTCTACTTGGTAATAGAATTTTGATGACTGTAAATAACTGTAATTTACTGAGGAAATGTGTGCAGCATTCATGGTACCATTGCCCGCGAGGAGTACACGAGGACTAATCCTCGTGCAATGTTACCATGAATAATCACACAACCTATACAAGATGCATGATTTTTAATGACATTTTTTATTAACTCCTGACGCAAACAGAGGGGTGTTATATGCCAACTATACAGCTCTACATCTCCCGTTTAAACAAAAGTAAGTCGGGAGATGACGTCATGCGTTTCGTGGAAGAACGAAGCCGATGCCGCATTGAGGATCCGATCTCTTTACATTTGCAGCGTCTGGAGTCTACTAGGTCAACGAACTTCAAATCCTACGTACTCCAGGTTCCTGCAAAACACAAAGAGACATTCCTCGCTCCCGATTTCTGGCCCTCTGGGGTAGTGTTTCGCCAATACAGGGACGCGCCAAAGAAGAAAGTTCCCTAAATAGTGTTAAGTCTTTATTTTATATATATTTTTAGGTTAAGGTATATATTGCTATGGGCCAATGTTCTTAATTTTTAAGTCCTTGATGCCTGAAATAAAGTTATTGTATTGTATATGTTTGTCGTATGTATCTGTGTGGCTGTCTCTAGTACCGTAGTTGCCAAATGGATGAACCGATTATTAGGATTTAGTTTTTTTTTTGTTTGAAAGGTGACTTGATCGAGAGTGTTCTTAGCTATGATTCAAGAAAATCAAAAAAGTTATAATTTTAAATATGTATAGTAATGTAAAGTATTTCTATCATTTATTAGGTCGTAGGATTTTATTTCTGTCTAAGAGTCTCTCTGGGTAGGTTCTCAGCAGTACGTGCACTGTCGTATTCCAGTTGGAGGGGCATAGAGAGCCAGTTAATTACAGTATGGAAGGCATTCCATCTTAGTCCTCAGAGGTGACAACTTATCTGTAGTCCATGGACTGCAGTAGTCAGTAACCATCACGTAGACTGTTCGTTTGAAACTTCAGGTTTATAAAATAAAAAGCTAAAACAAAAAGATGACAAAGCAAATTTATTGTTTCATTGGCTTTGTCTTCGTCTTACGAATCTTAGAGGTTTTTAGCTGATTTAAAAAAAAAAAGAATGAGGCTTATAATTCGATTGTATGTTTTTTGGTGTGTATCTTTGTCAGTTATAAACCGATTCTCTTTTATTAAATTAGTCGGCTTTATTTTTTATTAAAAGTCTAATTTTTGGCACATTTAATTGGACAAAGAATTTTCAAGTTCGAATGTCAATTATTCACCATTAGAGGTGAATTTATTCTTCAAATTTATAAGAATCTACTACTACTATCTACTAAGTATAACCTAGTTAAAAAAGAGTTATAAAATTTAACAGTGGTAGAGCCAGGCAGCAGCTTTTGCTGTCGCACGGATGGGCCGGCTCGAACCGGGGTGGTACCACGACCTCACAGAAAACCAGCGTGAAGTAGAGGTTTACCTCTGCGTTTCGCTTGGTGAGTGCAGGTGGCCGGAGGCCTTTTTTACTGGAAATGAGGCATTCCATCTTAGTCCTCACGGGTGACAACGCATCTACATTTTGATTTCTAATAGAGGATAGATGTAGATGTCTATGGGCCGCAGCAAGCACTTACCATCAGGTGGACTGTGTGCTCGTTTGTCACCCTTATCCTATAAAAAAAAAAAAAAAACTGGGCCAAAATTAACGAATATATGTGTAAAATATATACAGACAAAAAGAACATACAGTCGAATGGAACCTCTTTCTTTTTAACCTCCAACGAAAACAGAGAGTGTTACATGTTTGTAGTATGTATCTGTGTATCTGTGTGTGACTGTGGCATCATAGCTCATGAACGAATTAACCGATTTTAATTAAATTTCTTTCGTTTGAAACGTATCTTAATCGAGAGTGTTTTTAGCTATGTCTTAAGAAAATCTATTCAGCCGTTTGAATATCATCCGCTTTTTGGTGTTTCGGGGGATTTCAGAAATTTTAATTTAATTTAATTTGAAGTCAGCTTAAAACTTAATACTTACAGCTTTTTATTATAAGATGCTTGCTTGACTATGGCTTATGCTTTGTGTATCATTGCTAGTGGATAAGTATTTAAAACTTTAATAATAAATTAATGTTGCCAGATTGGAATCACAAATTGTGCTTGTAGTTATGAAAGACTGATTTATCATCACTTATAAAACTAACAAGTCTCGTGCATTTAAAACAATTAAACATGTTCCCATGCGTATCTTATAATTATATGATATACATCTTATGAGTTTCCAATAACAAAAAAAACCTTTTTGAAGAATCTCTTATTACAAGGTCTTTAAACTTTATGATTGACCCTCATAATTTTTTGTGGCCTCTATTAGCATAACTATACATAGCTCTTCCTACAATTGGTAGTATTCCGTTAAATTTTTGCCTATTTAGTACTAGATGAGAATATAAAGACCATACTTATATATATTATACGTGGTAGTGCCATGCTGCAACTATATTAATAGTATAGTTGTAGCACGAATGGGTCGGCTCGACCGGGGAAGGACCACGCTCTCACAGAATACCAGCGTAAAATAGCAGCTTAATGCTGTTGTGTTTCGTATGGTGAGTGTAGAGAACCGGAGACCCTTTTTACTGGAAAAGAGGCATTCCATCTTAGTCCTCACGGGTGACAACGCATCTACATTTTGATCTGTAACAGAGGATAGATGTAGATGTCTATGGGCCGCAGCAACCACTTACCATCAGGTGGACTGTGTGCTTGTTTGTCATCCTTATTCTATAAAAAAAATACTTTAAGATAGTTTTGTATTGTGTAATCTATTAAGTATAGCTAAACTGTTTTTATTTATAAGTTATGTTTTATTATTGTCCTGAACTTGCACCTGCCAACTTCTTTATTTATTCCATTTTTCGTCGGGTTGACTGATAGAGAATGCCATAGGGCATTAAGTCCGTCCTTTGTAACCCCTAGTTGGTGTGTTGCAATAAACGATAAATAAATAAATATTCCATCTTAGTCCTCCGAAGTGTTACCGGCACCGGAAAGTTTTATACGTGGTAGAGCCATGCTGCAGCTATATTAGTAGTATAGTTGTGGCACTAATGGGTCGGCTCGACCGGGGAGCACCACGTTCTCACAGAATACCAGCGTATAATAGCAGCTTAACGCTGTTTTGTTTCGTATAGTGAGTGTAGAGAACCGGAGACTCTTTTTACTGGAAAAGAGGCATTCCATCTTAGTCCTCACGGGTGACAACACATCAGCATTTTGATTCGCAAACGAGGATAAAAAATCTACTGACGATTGGTTGTTCGCTTTCGATTTGTTTAATGGACAGTGCTGGAGGAAAGTGAACTGCAAGCAACACTATGAGTAAGTTGTATATTGTGTCTTCCAGACAGAAATTTGGTCACGTCGGCCAGTCTCAACGGAAACAAGCCCTTTGCGCAGGATAGGATTATAGTACACGAGTGTGTGCGCAAACCCAAGTGCACTCTCTATTTCCTTCTATTATGAGAGTGTCATAGCCCGATGGGACGGCAATTCAACACGACACAACATATTTATATGTGGTGGAGCCATGATGCAGCTATATTAGTAGTATAGTTGTAGCACGAATGGGGCGGCTCGACCGGGGAAGAACCACGCTCTCACAGAATATCAGCGTAAAATGGCAGCTTGACGTGTTTTGTATGGTGAGTGTAGAGAACCGGCGAGCCATTTTACTGGAAAAGAGGCGTTCCATCTTAGTCCTCATGGGTGACGACGCATCTGCATTTTGATTCTTTATTGAGGATAAATGTAGATGTCTATGGGCCACAGCAATTAGGTGGAATGTGTGCTCGTTTGTCACCCTATCCTATAAAAAAACTACTTTTTTGTTTCATGAGTTTTTCTTTGTGGTGTAGTATTCAAGTGAACTGTTAGCTGAATATTCTGTTGCTACTTGAATGTTCAAAACAAATGCAACACTTTTATTTACATGATACAGGCACACGAGAACTAGAAAATTGATATTTTAGAGATAAACATTTATTAAAGAGTTCATGCATGCTTTTTGGTCTCTTTTACGCGAGTCGACCCATTCGTTCTACAGTCATAACGTAGCTGCAGCGTGGTTTTACAACGTGAACGACCACATATTTTTAAAATATTTGTAAAGATTTGATAACCACGTTTAAATAAAAAAAAACTTGTGGTATATTTTATTTCGAAATGTTGTTGATTAACAGTCAATAGGGTGTAGGTGTAGGCTTAGACTTTACAGGTGTAGGTATTGTTAGTTCGATTAACCAACGTTAAGGTTCACATGAGTTGCAAGGAAGTGTGCTCTGATCATCGAACCGAAACGCACTGGTCACACCCAACGAAGATTTGCAAGTTCTACGCCACAACATTAGCAAATTTAAAACTGTATAGACGTCTTCGTTGATCCTTGTAAAGAAAAAAGTTTCATAAGTTCTTATTTTGACATTGACATGTCTTCCAACGCTGATGTGGCGCGAAAAACTTGTTAAATAACGATTATCTGTTAAAAGAAGAATCTTTTTTTATAGTTTATTTTAATTTAATACGAAAACATTATTTATTAGTTCTTACATTTTAGAAATGGTTAATCTTTTTTAGTATGACAATCGTAATGTCCGTTAGAATGTTGTATATTCTTGTTGTGTGTCCAGTGTTGCTAGTATCTGCAGTATTTACATTGACCATCGACTCACAACTCGGCACTTCTATAGAAGGTAAATGTATATACATATTTACTTATTATATATATATATATATATATGTCTCTGGCCAAAGGAGGAAGGAAGACAGAACATCACATACGTTACAAATGAAGCCGAAATCATGTTCAACTTCTTAACACGTACTTATGCATCTTTCTTCTTCTTTCTTTCTTTAACAGTCAGTAAAAGTCCACTGCTGTGCACACACTTATACACCTAAAACCATTCCGTTGGTGCAATGGTACAAGGTTCAATAATTTTTTTATACATTATACATATGTATGAGTGATTTCGTGTTCTTGCAATAACATGAGGATGGTTTTGACTTGGTTTCGGTGTCACTTGAAATGTACGCAGCCCTCCATCTATGTTCATTGGTCTGATACATAAATGATACATAATATAATATTTTTAATTTTTTTTTTAATTTATGTTAAAATTTAAATTATTATGGTTAAAATGGAGAGCAAGGTTCGCGGTATGGGTATGGTAGCAGCGTCATCTCGTATTTACACCAGATGTAAGATATTTGAACTGGCGCCAAAAATCTCGCATACTCCAATCCACTTGTAAGAATATCGACAATCAATTTCACATCTCATTTCCAACTAATGTTGAACTTCCCGAGGAGAGGTAGACATCATAAACCGTTGCAATTATGGCAAGTCCTAGCCATCATGAGAGAGGCATGTCACCTGGTGGATTTTTTACATAATACATTAAAAGGGAGGTAAAAACTAGTAATCAGCATTTTTACTGATTACAATTTGTAATGTGTTGTTTTGGATCAAATTTAAAAAAGGAAAAAAGCAAGCCGCTGTAGGACGCTCGCCGTAAATTTTCACAGTATGCGACCAACCCGGGTTTGATCCCGGCCGGCACTGTTTTCATAAGTGGGATATTTATATTTTTTTTTATAGGATAAGGGTGAAAAACGAGCACACAGTGCACCTGATGGTAAGTGGTTGCTGCGGCCTATAGACATCTACATCTATCCTCTGTTACAGATCAAAATGCAGATGCGTTTTTACCCGAGAGGACTAGGATGGAATGCCTCATTTCCAGTAAAAAGGGCCTCCGGCCACCTGCACTCACCAAGCGAAACGCAGAGGTAAACCTCTACTTCACGCTGGTATTCTGTGAGGTCGTGGTACCACCCCGGTTCGAGCCGGCCCATCCATGCGACAGCAAAAGCTGCCGCCTGGCTCTACCACTGTAAAAACTTATATGCTGTAATGTAACATTTTTAGTTTTTAACTTCTATAAAATAACTGAAAAATGTATGTTTTAATTATAATATACAACGTGTAACAAAAACCCTGTGGTTCCCGTTAAGTACGTTATCAGAGTCAGTATTAAAACGTAAAGAAATAACTTTCTTTCAAAAAACTTGAAAATAAAAAAATATATATTAATTAAAAATAAATGCAAATTGTATGTGGTTTTATTACCTCTGCATTATTCGAAGGGTAAGAGGACTATGAACGAACCCCTTAACCGATGCTCGTGTCAGTTAGAAGTAATAAAACCACATACAATTTGCAAATTTTTTTTAAATAAAATTAATTAACTTAAACACTTAAAGGGAACCACAGGGTTTTTGTTACGCAAGATCCGGCCCCGTCCCCGCAAGGTGCTCGGCGAGGCGGTTTGCAATGACTCTTTCAAAGAGCTTGCCCACCTCGTCGAGCAGCACCACGGGCCGGTATGCGGACGGAGAGTCCGCAGGGCGCCCCGGCTTCCAAATGAGGACCAGCTTCCCCGTCTTCCAACGAAGCGGGAATTGGCCTCTCTCCAAGCATGCGCTTAGGAGCCCCTCCAGTCGGGGCCCGAGAGCCTCCGAGGCCAGGACCCAGGCTTTGCCAGGCAAGCCATCGGGTCCTGGGGCGGTATTCCTGGCCTTGAGCCTACGTACCGCCACTCTCAGGTCTACCCCGGTCCCTTCCGGGATGTCGTCGTCGTCGTCCTGGTGGTCCGCTTCCGGCACCGCAGGTGGCGGAGCCATAGGCGGGGGCGGATGTTCCGCTCGCGCAGGGAACAGAGCGCTCACCACGTCCTCCACGAGCTGAGGCCGGAGACTCTGCGTCAGCGGGGGGGCCCAGGTGCGGAGTTTATCCCGCACCATCTTGTAAGGGCGCCCCCACGGATCTCTGTCGAGAGTCTCCAGCATCTCCTCACGGGCCCGATCCCGGGCCCGCATGACAGCCTCCCGGAGGGCGGTCTTCGCCGCTCTGTATCCCTCGTACAGCTCCGCCTCAATGGCTGCCGCATTCGGTGGACGAATGCGGAGCCTGCGATGCCTGGCGTACAGGTGCCGCGCGGCGACACAAGCCTCGCGCAGACACGTCAGCTCACGCGACCACCAATACACCTGACGCCGGGCGCTTCCTGGCCGGACGCGGGGCATTGCCACGTCACATATCTCGGACATGGCCTCCTGGAACCACCCTGCCTCATCATTGACGTCGGCAGGCCTATCCGGTGATGACACCCAGGCCAGCACGATCGAGGCTTCCAGGAGGAGCTCCCGGTCCAGCTGCTTCAGCGCCCAACGCGGACCACTCGGGGCCTGTTGGACTGGCGCGCTCGAGGGCTGGGTGGAGACGTCAAACCGGATGTACCGGTGGTCGGAGTAGGTCTCCACCCCCTCCATGACTCGCCAGTCAATGGCACGCGGCGACAGAGCGGGGCTAGCGAATGAAATGTCCACCACCGACTCGCCCCGCATCCGCACACACGTGGGGACAGAACCCCGATTTAGGACGACCAGGCCTGTCTCCAGAGCCCAGTCTTCCACCATCCTACCCCGCACATCTGTACGACGAGAACCCCAAGCCAAGTTCTTGGCATTGAAGTCCCCGAGGACAAGTACGGGGAGGGGATAGCTTCCGACGACGACTGCTCTCAGCTCTGCAAGAGAGTTGTGGAGCTCGGCGAGAGATCGGTTCGGGGAGAAGTACACCCCCACAACGACGAACTCCCCGAACCGTGCTGCTACGCACCCCTGACCCCTCCTGACACCTTCAAGGGTCGGGGGTACCGGCGGCGGCCGAAGAAATGATGGCCACTGAGCCGTTAAGGTCCGCCACCCAGTCATCCCTAGGCCAGACAAAATACGGCTCAGCGACCACAGCGATGTTAATCGACCACTGCGCCACGCTCTGGAGCAACAGATCCTGAGCGCAGGCGCAGTGGTTGATATTCGCCTGGAGGAAGCTTAATGGGGCCGTTATAGGCATTCCATTTCAGCTTCCTCCACGGGGCGCCCCTTTGCGGGCGTCGGTGTCGCGGCGACGGCGGCGGCAACAGTGACAGCGGCGGCGGCGGCAGTTGCGGCTGCGGCGGCGGCGGTGGCCATAGAGGCATTGGCGGCGGAGGAGGGCCCTCCCCTACCCGCGGCCTTGGCCTTGGCGGGTGGCACGCAGGCCCTGCTTCCGGCCCAGTGATCGGCTGGCTTGCCGGTCGCCGCACATGCATCACAGTGCGGCGTGGCGCAGCAGGTCGCCGATTTGTGTCCGGGCTGACAGCAGCGGAAGCAAAGGCCACTGCGGTCGGCTACGTCGTGGCCCCCGACCACCGTAGGCGCGGGCCTGTGGACGGCGAGCAATGGGTAGCTCGCCGTCCGTCCGTCTAACGACGACAGGCCGTGTCGACGGCGCGTTTTGTTCCACGCGCGCCTCAAAGAGCTGTCAGCAGCGTGAAGGGGCCCGCAAGGGCCGACGCCTGCCGGGGCTGCGGGCTGTTCGAAAGAGATACCGCGGCTCCGGAACGTAAGGGCACTGAAGGAACACGGATGGTTTTTAGTCAGTAAAAGTCTGACACTCCCTTCCGCTCCACCCAGAGCGAAAGGCGTCATTTGATGATTTTCCATCCGCAAAAAAAAAAAAAAAAGGGTTTTTGTTACACGTTGTATATGGGGAATATTTTAAACACATCTTTTTAAAAACTGAATTACAAACGAACTTCCAATTCACTTTATGATAAGTGAATACTACCGTCTATTGACACCTGCAGCCATCTTTAAATAAATAAGGCGTTGTCATCTCTGAGGACTAAGATGGAATGCCTCGCAGCCTATAATTAGTAGTTTTATACTTAATGTAAGTACAAAATAAATAATATCATTCGCAAATTGTAAGAAGATTGAATAGAGTTGCCACAATATTAGGGATATGTGTCACAGTCTTATCTGAACAAACTTTATGATCAAAGAACTGACCTGAAAAGTTTAGGTAGAGGGCCCTTAAGTATCAAAATAAGTATTTTATGTTATTAGATATTATTATAAAGCCATTTATTTCCTTAACAAAAACACATTTCATTAATTATTAATTTCATTAAATTATTTAAAATTAGTAACATGATTATAACATAATACGATTATGAAAGAAAATACATTTAAATAAAATAAAATTATCGCTACAATCAATAATGACTATTTACTTTTTGACACACATTTATTTATCTAATTATTGTTAAGGACCTCACTACGACAATAGGAGGCCTCCAGATTAATTTTATATTTTATTTTATGTTATACTCGTAAAAATAACTGCTTCCCATTTGAATTCAAATATACATAAATGCTTTACAACTCATACTCATCCTCCGACATGATCCGATACATTTCAAACGTGGTAGAGCCGTGCTGCAGCTACATATATTAGTAGTATAGTTGTAGCACGAATGGGTCGGCTCGACCGGGGAAGGACCACGCTCTCACAGAATACCAGCGTAAAATAGCAGCTTAACGCTGCTGTGTTTCGTATGGTGAACGTAGAGGACCGAAGACCCTTTTTACTGGAAAAGAGGCATTCCATGTTAGTCCTCACGGGTGACAACGCATCTGCATTTCGCAACGTATTTGCATTCACGTGGGTCACAGCAGCCACTTACCATTAGGTGGACTATGTGCTCGTTTTTCACCCTATCCTATAAAAAAATATGAAGCCTGTGCACAGCAGGAGGACGTATACAAACTATAGCTTCACTTTACTTTTAAGTTTTAAAACACATAATTTCTCATTTTAGATATTTTCATTGAATAAATAGTGTTTAATAAAACAGGTCACAATATAAAATTAACGGCAATAAAAATAAAAATGGATATACTTATTAATTTTCAGTAAATAAAAATAGCGTTTAATTACGGCCATAACTTTAAAGTAATACAAAATCATTAAATATCTCAGTGTATGTAATTACTCTTAGTAATAATCATCAGTGCACGACGGTAAAGTCAACGCATCATCGTGATAATCACAAAACATCACCATTTTCAGATTAATAATTTCTTTAAAGAAAAAACATAACATATATATTGTACGTGGTAGAGCCATGCTGCAGCTGTATTGTGGTTGCAGCACGAATGGATCGGCTCGCCCGCGGTGGGACCAAGCTCTCACAGAATACCAGCGTAAAATAGCAGCTTAATACTGCTGTGTTTCGTATGGTGCGTGTAGAGAACTGGAGACCCTTTTTTTATAGGATAAGGGTGACAAGCGAGCACACAGTCCACCTGATGGTAAGTGGTTGCTGCGGCCCATAGACATCTACATCTATCCTCTATTACAATTCAAAATGTAGATGCGTTGTCACCCGTGAGGACTAAGATGGAATGCCTCATTTCCAGTAAAAAGGGCCTCCGGCCACCTGCACTCACCAAGAGAAACGCAGAGGTGAACCTCTACTTCACGCTGGTTTTCTGTGAGGTCGTGGTACCACCCGGTTCGAGCCGGCCCATCCGTGCGACAGCAAAAGCTGCCGCGTGGCTCTACCACTGTTAAAAACTTTTTACTGGAAATGAGGCATTCCATCTCAGCCCTCAGGGGTGACAATGCATCATAGATGTCTATGGGCCACAGCATCCACTTACCATCAGGTGGACTGTGTGCACGTATGTTACCCTTATTCTATTAAAAAAAAACATAAATGTTAAAATATAAAATTAAAGACAGTTAAAATAACAAGGAATATCTCTTTTATTTATTTTTTCTTCAGTAAATAACAAAAACACATTTCAGTAAATAATAAAAAGCAGTCGTATTCAAATTGTAAGCGCATTTTATTTAGACTTGGTATTGCAAAATATCCTTCATATTATTTGCTAGTGAAAGGCCTGAGTAAAAAGCTTTCATTGGTATGTGCATCTTGCCGCCATTCCTACCTGCCATTCAGGACCTCAACACTCTAATACAATAACCTGTGTTTGCCGTACTTGTCACAAGCTATATCCCTAATACACGCTTGAACAGAGCATACACACCATCCTGCTCAATGCAAACATACAGAGGCGCAGGTCCAGAACGTAGTGTCCATAGTGGCAGTCACTAGAATAGTTTACCACACGTGCTGCCACGTCGTACGCCCCGCTGAACGATCTTTGTTCATCCCCTACGTCTAACATCAACGAACACAGTGAAAGTTATACGTGGTAGAGCCATGCTGCAGCTATATTATGTAGTATAATTGTAGCACGAATGGGTCGGCTCCGGGGAAGGACCACGCTCTCACAGAATACCAGCGTAAAATAGCAGCCACTGCTGTGTTTCGTATGGTGAGTGTAGAGAACCGGAGACCCTTTTTACTGGAAAAGAGGCATTCCATCTTAGTCCTCACGGGTGACAACGCATCTGTATTTTGATTCGCAAACGAGGATAGATGTAGATGTCTATGGGCAACAGCAACCATTTACCATCAGGTGGACTGTGTGCTCGTTTGTCATCCGATCCTATAAAAAATAAAGTAACACGTAATAAATAACATGATTTGTTGTTACTGGTAATTATTAAAAATTTCTGTTATAAAATTTCAGATTGCTTCGAGCGCATTTCGATAGGTGAGCAGTTGCCCAGTGACGCCATCTACCGTAATATATCGGAGCTAACAACTAAAGAATGTGAGCAAATCTGTAAACAAGATAAGCAGTGTCAATCCTATGACTATGGGTAAGTAGTTTTAAAACTCACCGATAGATGGTATCTTTTAAATTCGATTTTAGTAGCCAAATGTTGTGAAATTAAAAATACATTAAGATAATAGCAAATAAAATCAATTTAATTTAGAATTTTAACACATAGAATTTTTAAACGTGTGTGTATATAATACAGGTCTGTGTGAATAGTATATTATGAAGGTATATTCTTAAAGTAACTATAGATTGTTTTGCAATATTAGAGTGATAAAAAATCTAACAATGCACCTGATGGTAAGTGGTTACTGCAGTTGTTGGACACAAGGGATCTAATGTAAGCTTTAAAAATAATAAAATCAAGAAGAATAAATTATCACATCTAAATGTTAAAATTAAAAGCCACACAGCTTTAAATATACTGGCTCTAACAGTAGCGTAGCTGTGCATTCACGGCTGATTGTTAGCAGGAATAGGTAAGTGGTTGGAATAAAATAAGTGGACTTCTAGACAGGTCCGATAATAAACAGTTTCTTAAATGATCCGCATGCTCGTTTCCCCCCCTCTTATATTAAAAATAAAAATAAAATGAAACATTCTACTTAGTGTTAATAGGTGTTCTACTTAGTTAGGAAGTCAGTAAACAATTTTATTTTTAAAATATTTAATCTTCATTTTAGTGTTGGAGCAAAGGGAAACGCTACATGTAACCTCAGCACTTTAAGCGAAAAAGAAATAAAAGATAAAAGTGTTCTAAACCGACACCCAGATTACGATGTGTATGTCCGAAGATTTCAATGTGAGCAATCACCACCAACCCCTATACAAGCTGAATTTGATGACTCTGATGGATTATTAAATAGGCCGACATTTAGACCCAATAATGATCCAAAAAAACCATTGTCGGATGAGTTGCCAGATGATTTCGAGTCTTATGGCAACAGCAAACCAGATATTAAGCCATCATATAACAATGAAAGGCCCGATGTATATGACAATTCTAAACCAGATTATGATAATTCTCCAAGTTATGGCGTCCACAAACCTCAAGATATTCCATATGCACCTGAAAAACCTCAAAATAACATATCGAATACTAAACCTGATCCTTATGACGTGTTACAATTACAAAATCCATATGAAAGACCAAATCCACAAGGAACTCGGAGACCGGAAGAAATGTACGGTCATAGACCGACGCGCCCAGGTTATGGCCTTGATCTTTACCGACCGGAAACTCCCCAGTATCAATATGTAATAAGACCAAACAGAAAACCTTCTCATCAATTTTCACGGCCCGATTTTGATGTTGGATATCAAAACAAACCTGATTATCCTAGTAAACCTGATCCGTATGGACAAAGTAATTTGAATCATCCATCAGATCCAGTAATACCACCTAAGAGACCATTTAAGCCTATTAAACCAGGTGATTATTCTACAAAACCACACGATGAAACTAACAATAGTTACAACAGTCAGTATGCCAGCAATTATGGCAGCCAGTATCAAGATAACTCTATTTATTTAGAAATCAAGGACCCACCACGGCCCTTCAAACCTTTATATGATTCAAATAAACCTAATTATGGCATCAGCCAAGGAAATTACGACTATGGGCATCTTGGTTACGGCTATGATACGTACTCTAATCAAAATTCTTTATCCCATTTACAAAGTAGTCAATCCCAATATTCCGATACGGGGACTGTAGTTCACGATAGTAATTATCGCCCAAATCAAGGACCTGCCCACGAGCCTACGAAACCTTATATAGATGACCAAGGCTCCACTTTTGGTCAGTCTGCGTATAACTCTAATAATGTATTAAGACCACAATCTACAAGAAAACCTCTCAACTCTAATAAAAAACCATCTTATGGAAGTAGCTATAGTTCACAAGGAATCACTGATGGGTATGGAAGTTCTAGTCAAAGTTATGGTACTAACAATAACTATCAGAGTAATAGTCATGCGCTTGCTGGAAATGATAATTATGAGAGCAGTGGCCAAAGTAACTATGGCAACAATCCAAACTCAAATAAAAAGCCACATAATAGCAATCATGGATATGACAGTAGTTCTCACGGGTACTACGGTGAAAGTGATCAGTTATCACATAATACACTCTATGGCGGCAACCAAGGCTATGGTGTTTCAAATCAAAATTACCATAATGAACCTCAAAGTTCATATCGCCCTAACAAAAAACCATATAATAACAATCAAGGATATGACAGTAGTCAGTCAGGAGGTTCCGATCAAAGTTATCTTAGTAATAACTATGCTTCATACGGATCTCTTAATAAGCCCTATGGCAGCAATAATGGATATGGAAGTAGTAACCAAAATAGACCCAGCTATGATGGTGGAAGTCAGTCTTCGTACGATAAACCATACGTTAGCGGTTCAGGGTACGGAAGTAGTAGTCAGAATTATTATGGATCACTCGGTGAAAACACCCAATCATCGATTAATAAGCCGTATGGTGGAAATCAAGGATATGGTGGTACAAGTCAAAATGATCATGGATCTTACGGTTCGGGTAATAAGTTACAAGGGAGTAACTCAGTATATGGGAATAATAATAAAAAGCCTTATGAAGTAAATAGTGCATCTTCCTATAAACCTTATGAAGATGGATATGAAAACTCTAGTGAATACAACAGTAACTCTCCTACCTATGGTATTAGTCATTCCTCTAGTAATAAACCTTACGGGAGCAGTCAAGGCTATGGAGGACAAAACAGTGATAGCAATAACTTGGGTTCCTATGGCAGCAGTCAAACTACGAAAAAGCCATATGGTGCCACACAAGGACAAAATGTAAATTCTGGATATGGCAGTAACCATGCATCATATGATAATCACTCTTCAGCATATGATACCGCTGCCGGTTATGGCGATCAGACACATAGCTCAGGCTACAACAGTGGTCCTTCCTATAATGACAATCGTCCTGTAAATAGCCAGTCTTCCTACACCAACCAACAAAATCCTCAATATTCACCTCAAAATTCATTCGAATCTAGTTACAATAGACCAACAGGAGGAGTTGGTTATCAAAAACCAGGAAACCAGTCCAGTTACAGCCCTGGCTATGATCCGGATAGGCCAGATGTTAAACCAGTTTACGAATACGAAATAGATCGACCTGGTGATGTACCAAGTTATATCGCTAGACCTAATGGAGATGTTATTACTTCAAGACCAGTTGCAGTTGGTGATTATGGAGAAAAGCCTGGTTATAGACGCAATCCGGGCGAAGAAATTTCATATAAAGGTATGTTCAAATTCATTTTACATTTTTGTAAAACAAGCGCAGTACCTATTATAAGAGCTAGAAGATAGCACGTACTGCAACAAATTTCAAAGAATAATTCATATTTTTTTAATTTTTTTTACCTATGCTTACAAAAATTATGAATGAGTTTTCATAAAATAGGAGTACCTATATAAGGCGTGATAGCTAAATGTATTAAAATTAATTTAATAATCCATAACTTTACTATACAGGACAAAATGTCAAAGGAGGTTCAGTAAATATAGGCAATAACGTGGATGGGACAGTCCAACCAAAATAGTCATTCTATTATATACAGGAATTCAGCCCATCTGCTTGTTGGCTACTGTCATTTCGGATAAATTTGATTTTTTTTAATGGCTGAGAAGGTGAACTGGCGACTGACCTGATGTAAGTGGTCATCGTCACCCATGCAACCAACACCAAGGGAATCGTTGCCGGCCTTTTAGAAAGGTTCTTTTCTTGTATATCCCAAAGTCGTATCGGTCCAAAAAATCGCCGGTGACAATAAATTCTACCGGTGGTCGTGCGGGGTCGAAAATTACACGTAAAGCACACGATAGTGCACCACTAACCATTGAGATGATAAGGATGGAATTTAGAGTTCTGTCGCAATAAGCGATGATGAAATTGAGCAGCTGTACTTAATCCGTAAAATTTTTCCGAGTACTTCCCGTTGTAAATGTGAAATGATGCACAGAAATGCAAAAAATTGAGTTTTGGGACCTCCAAATTTTTCTTAACATTATGTTAAATTAACTTTCTTTATAATCAACGACCGGAAACAAAGTATCAACGGCACAGAATATAGTACAGTAATTATATATTAACGTGGTTTCCCAAGGGTGAGTTGGGAAAAACATGTAGAATAGTTAACAACACAGGTAGAGTCTATGCTCATTATGTTCGTTTCGTTCCTTTACGTGGTAGAGCCACACTGCAGCTATATTACTGGTATAGTTGTAGCACGAATCGGTCGGCTCAACCGGGGAAGGACCACACTCTCACAGAATAACAGAGTAAAATAGCAGCTTAACGCTGATGTGTTTCGTATGGTGAGTGTAGGGAACCGGAGACCCTTTTTACTGGAAACGAGGCATTCCATCTTAGTGCTCACGGGTGACAACGCATCTGCATTTTGATTCGTAATCGAGGATAGATGTAGATGTCTATGGGCCACAGCAACCTCTTACCTAGAGAGGTAGACTGTGTATTCGTTTGTTACCCTTATCCTATAAAAAAAACTCATATTTGTCTAAATAATCTGCTACAAGAATGTCATTATTACATAAAGCGAGTTAGTGGCAGGCTACGAGTATGATAATGTTGATCCTTTTGGTAACAAAACTATATTTTATTGTAAAAGTCAATGTTTACCGATTACGATCATAATTCAACAACCTCACCTGTTTTGTTTTGGAATTCAACGCACCATTATTAATTGTATGAAATGACCATTTTAATTAGCATTATAATGCAGCGTCGTCTGGCATGACCGTAGGGCATGACCTTACAAAATACATATACGAGTATCACAACTAAACAGTTAAAACATAATGAAAATATTATGTCAAATGAAAAGGATATATAATTATATAACAGATTGAACAATAGAAAAATAATAGAATCAAGCTTTACTATGTGAAAATTAATTATATTTAGAATTGAAAATTATTAGTTAATGGTAGGAAAAAATCTAGTACACATATAGAAACGAATTTTTAAACATAGATAATTTGCTTAAAAATATTAAGTTAAATATTTTGATATACGAATTTAAAATACATATATACGTATCTATGAGTTCCAGTTAGTAAGAATATGGTGTCAGTCACATCATTCTAATAAAGTTTAGCTTTGAAATATAATAAACAGTGGTAGAGCCAGGCGGCAGCTTTTGCTGTCGCATGGATGGGCCGGCTCGAACCGGGGTACCACGACCTCACAGAATACCAGCGTGAAGTAGAAGTTTACCTCTGCGTTTCGCTTGGTGAGTGCAGGTGGCCGAAGGCCCTTTTTACTGGAAATGAGGCATTCCATCCTAGTCCTCACGGGTGAAAACGCATCTGCAATTTGATCTGTAACAGAGGATAGATGTAGATGTCTATGGGCCGCAGCAACCACTTACCATCAGGTGGACTGTGTGCTCGTTTTTCACCCTTATCCTATAAAAAAATATAGCAGAGTAAATTAAGGTACACGATTTTTTTCATTCTGGTTTTGCTAAGTACCTAATATGTTTTAAAACCCTAGAATCGCTTGCTTAATAATACAAGGCGCTTGATTCAAAAGACGTGATGAAACATGAAACGAACTTCCTCTATCTCTCTTCTTCTCTATCCTTGTTCCTAAAATATGAAGTTATTGACTTGATTTTCATCAATCAAGTCTATAACTTCATATTTCAAGAAGTTATAATTTGGACACGACCGTTATAGTGCTGAAATTATTCCGCGCCGGCACAGTCTCTCACTATGAAACTAAAACCATTTTTTTAAATTATAGTGTTAATAGCCAACCTTGTAAGTGACCACCACAGCCAATAGACCAAGTTTAAACAAAGATGATTACAGAAGATGCGTTGTTACCTCTGTTGTCTAAGGTACAAAATATCTCAGCTTGGAATTTTATCGGTTTTATCCTTCAATCGACGGATTCAACTCGGTTGGGCAGCGTTCGGGAAATTACGGCACATCTTCTCGTCAGGTATACCTCAAAACTTGAAATAGTGATGACATACGGAACTGAGACGTGGTCTTTCACCTTTCACTGCTGGCCGGATGAGGAAGCTCAAGGTCGCTCAGCGAGCTATGGAGAGGGCTATGCTCGGAGTTTCTCTGCGTGATAAACTCAGAAATGAGGATATCCGCAATACTCAATTCGACTGTATGTTTTTTTCTCATAACTTTGTACTGGGTGAACCGACTTTGATTATTCTTTTTTATATGAAAGCTGATAGTTCTCGTGTGGTCTCATATAAATTTGATCAAGGTCAGACCGATAGTTTTTGAGTTATTTTTAAATAACTTATATTGAAGTGGGCTGTACAAAATTTTTAATTTTAAATTATTTGTAGTCCATTTTATTTTTAAATTATGTAGCCTAGGCGAAATTAATATAACATTAAGTTTAATTATAAAAATAAAAAAAATATCTGCTCTCCAAGCGATGAAAATTTTGAATGTGATATATATTGAATTATTATTATTTTATTGCAATCATGAAATATAAAAAGCCATAAAATTATGAACTAGGTATTTTTAAGAATAAGAGACTTGGTACATATAGAAGATTATTTCTTTTTTATCAGACTGTATACGTCTCAAGAAAAAGGACCTCACCTGTTGCAGGGTGGATTTGCCTTTATCGTCAATTACAATCACAGAACTAGATCTTTTAGATTTTTGACGCTGCTTCTCGTCCCCACTCTTGGTATTTCACGCCTGGCATAAACGATTGGTTTTATCCCCCTTTATCGGAAGTCTGAAATTTCTTTAAAATCGAACAATCGACAAATTTGCCTCATACGACATCCACGGGATGGACGGGGGTTATGGATTCTTAGGCCACACCATATTTCCACCACACTATATTTCATTACTCATATAAAAATAGAAAATAAAAGTTATCCAAAATGAGTCTTTGTATTCAAATATTAGATTATTAGATTATTATAGAAGGCAGGAAATTATTTTTACTAACTGAAAATTGTCATACTCAAAGCCGTGACTACGAGGTGTGATGGTCACCGACGTGTTCGCTTTATGCTGCGAGGTGAGATATTGACCTAGCCTATTACCCTGACCCGATGTAATTATTAAAATTTTATAATTTTGTACATTTGTGTATTTTATGTGGCAGTCGCGTTAGATAATTTCATCTCCTCTTGTCGTCTCCAAAATCGACGAAGTAAAGGATCAGAAAGTTTTGTGTTTTGTGAAAGTTTTGGCGTAAAAGATGATGATATATAAATTTAACTTTAATATAAAATCTAAAAGCCCTCTCAGAAAACTCAAAAAGCTATAAAGATTGAATTAATTTTCCACATTTCAGTTATAATTATAGTTATACACATTTCAAATATAATATCACACATAACAGCATCAGAAGACGGTGGTAGAAGATAGTGTACAGAATGAGTAAAGTCTTGGCGTTTACTTTTTATTAAAAGTTAAATTTTTGACCTTATTTTTCTTTTGAATGGACATTATAAGCCCAAGGCAACAGCAAAAATTTTGTTTAGTTACTTTGTAAACTTCATCCCTAATTATCCCATCCTTAAAAAAAGTTTTTTTTTCATATTTATATGTCACCATCCCTAATGACCAAACATATTTAATAAGAAAGAATCATTAAAGTAGCTTACATTTGACAAAGATATCAGATATCATCCATACGAAAAAAAAAAACATACGGTCGAATTGAGAATCTCCTTCTTTTCGAATTTGCCTAAAAAGTTTTTAGAATTA
This sequence comes from Parnassius glacialis, assembly GCA_033319125.1. Lineage (NCBI taxonomy): Eukaryota > Metazoa > Arthropoda > Insecta > Lepidoptera > Papilionidae > Parnassius > Parnassius glacialis. Next base: position 22,645,407 of record JAVANC010000002.1, read on the forward strand.
ATATCAAAAATGTGTGTAAGTGTATAACCTTTATTTTATATATTTTTCAAAGAGTAGCCAAATTTTAAACTTCATCATCATCATCATTACAGCCCTTCACAAGTCCACTGTTGAATATAGGCCTCCCCCAGGGAATGCCACAAAGCACGGTCCTAAGCCACCTGCACCTATCCACTTCCTGTATGCCTTAACAGAGCTTCACTCTATCCAGTGTAAAGACGCCCTACACTTCATCTGCCGGTACGAGGCTGCCACTCGAGAACCTTTTTTCCCCATCGATTGTCGTGAAACATAACATCTTAATTGGATCATATTTGATCAGTTAACCCTCTTAATATTTTTACTATATGTGTCCTTTCACACTGGACGGAGTACTAATTTATGGTGGTTAGAAAACTGAATACGTAACCACTGGATTGTTATTCAAATTTCTGGATAACTGAAATTATAAATTATGAAAACCTCCTAAACAAAAACAGTTGATGATCTATTAACGGTTGAACAGTTTTTCTTCAAACATAGCTAAGAACACTTTCGATTTCCTTCTTTTTTCTCGATTTCTTTCAAACGAAAAAAAATCGGTTCAAACGTTCAGGAGCTATGATGTCATAGACAGACATACAGATACACGTATACATATTGAAGGCGACTGTGATTGGTTGTCGTTAAAACCTTCCATGCTGATAACTTATTACAGATCACACTTATTTTTACAATGACATACATACTACACATACCATCCACACCATCTGGATGATTGGCGGTCCACCACTGTGTGATTTAGAAGACGTTTTCTTCCTCGCACAACTTCCTTGTGGAATCGATTATCATCAGCAATTTTTCCGGACCGATACGACTTAGGAACCTTCAAGAAAAGAGCCCACTCCTTTTTAAAAGGCCGGCAACGCATCTGCAATTCTCCTGGTTTCCCTGGTGTTGCAGTTGTTCATGGGCGGCGGTAGTCACTTACCATCAGGTGAGCCGTATGATAGTTTGCCCCCTCTCCTCTAAAAAAATACTACAAACTTATAACACCCCTTTGTTATCGTCGGTGGTTATTCCTCCTAATTCCGCTTAGTTTTTTGAATCAGATAATAGCGGCCTTTTCATCTTCAGAGAACCTGTTTGATTTATCAAAGTTGACGTTTTGCTTATCTATTTCGTAACTGTAAATAAACCAAATGCCGAAATTTGATAGATCACATGTGAGGATATAACACTTCAAGAGTTGTTAATGAATACAGACTTTCTCGCACACGGACATTAATTTTGAGCTTAATTTTCACCACATTTTTTTGTAATTACATTAAAAATTATAGCCTGATTAGATACAAAAGACCTAAAAAGAGTCAAATTAAAAGAAAAATATACTAATATGTAGGTTTTGTAGCGGCTTAATCTGGATAACTTACAACACATCATAATTCGACCTGAATGGTGAGAATGTTGCCGCCATACTGATTAGTAATGACTATCTGTCACCCGCTTGACGTTTCCGGTAGAAAGTAAGGTTCACTACTAAATTCAATTACGTACCAAATTCGAAAATCAACATAGCGTTTCGTCCTTGATTTTATTTCGGTCTATGCACTCAGACGAGATCGTAAGTTCCAAGAGAATATAGGCGATTAGAACATATATCATACATAATCATCATCAGCTTTCTTAAGTCCATTGCTTGACAAAGATTTTCCAAATCGCTCTAGCTAATATGATGTTAGAAAGGCCGACAGTCATAACGCGGAGCAAAATTGTTGATAAATGTATACGTTCGCACTGGTAACGCTGCTTTTTCAGTCATTGTCGTCATCATTTAGCCATTATTGATAAATTATGATCTATCAGTCATTATTGTGGACACATTTTTTTAATGAAGTAGAGTAAATGATGTTCTACACTTTTATTGTGGGCAGATGCGGATTAAATGTCGACAGAGCCATAGGCTAGCGTCTTTTCTGCACCTCTCTGGTGGTTATATATTATAAAATATAACTATATTATAATTTATAATATACTTTAGTTGCGAATAATTAGGACACGTAACAGTTAGGTGTGAATCAAAAATGTAATGAGAAAGTGAGGGCGATGCAGGTGTAATCATATTTAATGAAATCAAATCATATTACGTACATTTTTTTACTTTAAAAACTTCCGCGCGTGCCACTTTGAACCCTTGTGCACCTAGGTAGGGTCGTTGCGCCGGTAAGCCGACCGGGTCTAGTTTTCGGCCTTTGGCACCAGGTGATGCAGTAAATTTGATTTAATAACGATTTTAATAAATATAATCGTGCAAAATTAAGTTTAATGCATTTGTAAATAGTTGCATTATATATTGCAACATTACTTCATCGGGTAAACACAATACGCGATTTATAATAAATAGTTCAGTTTGACGCCGGCACAGGAGCTGTCAAAGAGTGTAAGATCGTGCAAAAAAAAATAGTGGCGCGCGTTTCACTCAAAAGTAAATTTTGCGCTGTATTTACAATGATTATTTAATATTGTCCTTATATTTCACTGTATAAATAACTTAATTTTAAATTTTCACATAGATTACTATAATATTTTATTGTAAAAGTTAATAAATTAGGTGGCCGGAAAGTGACACATAAAATTTTCCTATTATTTGGTTATCGGCCATGTGGCCGGAAAGTAGCCCGAGTTTGGTCTAAATACTTTGTCTCTTTCATTTATTTGGTTACCTACTCTTAGTCTTCTTTCTTATTTATAATGAATTTTATCCTTGCGAAGACACTAGCTTTCAGTTTTCGGCCACCAAATACTGCAATTTGAATGGTTATTGATGAAACTAAAATACCCATTTTAGTTGCGGCCGAAAACTAGATTGAGTCTAAAATTATTATTTAGTTTTCGGCCAACTTGAAATTGTATGAAAGAATAGGAAATTATTTCATACAATACCAATATCATCATACAAAAAAAACCGAAAATTGAAAACTGCTTTGGTTGACGAACATTTCATGAAATATTTCATTCGCGTTGCGTTTTAGGAAGAAGAATCTTCTTCGTAAGACACAACTAATAAGACATTATTTTCTTCAGATGGCTCCTCCAAAGAAAAATCCTCCAAAGAAATATAATTAGTAAATGGTTTCAGAAAATGTGGTCTTAATGAATTTGATCACCATGTAGTGGAAAATGTGTCCGGAATACCCCGGAAAGACTAATTAGTGAAAATTCAGATATCAGAAAAAATATATTTCTATATTATATATAAAACCGACATAGCCCAACGGATTAGTAAGCTGAAGTGGCAGTGGGCCGGCCATATAGCTCGAAGAACCGACAACCGATGGGGAAGAAAGGTTCTCGAGTGGCAGCCTCGTACCGGTAGGCGAAGTGTAGGGCGTCCCCCCACGAGATGGAGTGACGACCTGGTAAGACATGCAGGAAGTCGATGGATGCAGGTGGTTCAGGACCGTGCTTTGTGGCATTCTTTGGGGGAGGCCTATGTTCAGCAGTGGACTTGTGAAGGGCTGTAATGATGATGATAATGATGATATATATAAATAATTAACGCAGACCTAGTTTCCACAAAAGAAGTTTTGAAACATTTAAAATCAAATCTGGCAGAAAAAAACATGGTTGTCGATGTTCTAGTAACTATGAATTCATCTACCGAAGCATTAGAATCGTTTATCGATAACAACATTTTAACATTCCATTTGTCAGGAAGTTATTTGGATATCAGTTCCTTAGTATCGTTAGATGATGTTCTTGTAATCCCAACTCAAATAAGCATACCAATGACAACAGTACTGACAATGCCGGAAATGGTAATAGATTCCAGTAATGCAATAATAACGATTCAAAGTAGTACAATGGCCACGATGATACCACCACCACTAACACCGATGATAACAAACAACGCCTTTGAAACTTTAGAAAATGTGCTGGTTGATATTCCAATAAAACAGACTAGTACACCTCTACAAACTAGTGAAACATTGGCTTCAGTACTATTAAATAAATAATACAGAGAGGCGATAGAAAAAACATTTATTTAAACCGAAACTCGTAAAAAAATCAACCATTAACAGTACACGTACACCTTCTTCTGTAGCAATTTGATATGCAGAGTGGCGAAAACTTTATAAAGATAAAGAGAAAGTCAAAATAGAGAAGTTAGAACTAAGTTAAAAAAAGATAAAATATTTTGAAAAGAAAAGAATATAAAAGGAAAAGTTAAAAAGTGCTATAGTTCAAAAACGAAAAATCGCAAAATCCAAGAATTCCATGAAGGAAAATGAAAGAGTAAAAGTAAATTTTACCTGGTGTTATGACATTTTAATAAGCGATACAGAAGAAGATATGGAAAAAAAATTCGATGTGACTTTTGCACCAAACGGAATTGAGATGTATAGATTTTGTTGGACTAAAATATGAGGCAGCTTTCGGGAAATTACAGCACATCTACTCGTCAGGTATACCTCAAAACGAGACTGTACAACCAGTGCGTGTTGGCAGTGATAACCTATGGAACTGAGACGTGGTCCTTCACTGCTGGCCAGATGAGGAAGCTCAAGGTTGCTCAGCGGGCTATGAAGAGCGCTATGATCGGAGTTTCTCTGCGTGATAAACTTAGAAATGAGGATATCCGCAGTAGAACCAGGGTGACCGACATAGCCCAACGGGTTAGTAAGCTGAAGTGGCAATGGGCCGGCTATGTAGCTCGAAGAACCGACAACCAATGTGGAAAAAGGTTCTTGAATGGCGGCCTCGTAACGGCATACGAAGTGTAGCCCCCCCCCCCCCCCCCCCCCCACTAGATGGAGTGACGACCTGGTAAGACATGCAGGAAGTCGATGGATGCAGGTGGCTCAGGACCGTTTTTGTGGCACTCCTTGGGGGAGGCCTACGTTCAGCAGTGGATTTGTGAAGGGATGTAATGGAAAGGCTGATGATAATGAAAATATGAGTAAGTACAAAAATATGAGAAGATTTGATTGCCATATTTAACGACACGAAATTTTATTATAATTTTACAAAAATTATATTAAGGTTAAGGCACCTTTTCTATCGTATCTAATGCAATCGCCGAAAACTAAAATTCGTGTGGCCGAAATTTAAAATTTGGGGCCGAAAACTAGCGTTTTACGTATTTTTCACATCAAAAATTATTATAAAAAAGAGATTTTTCTTGTAGCATCAATGAGTTACAAAAATGAAAACTACATTATGTAAGCTATAAATTAACATTAACAGCACTAGGCCAGCATAATGGCAATTATTTTTTCTAGTACCTTAAAATTAACAACTCCACTAAAAGGCCGAAAACCGGCGCAACGACCCTACGTGCCTAGTTTGCCTTAAGAATAATCCGCCGCTGATTGTGGAAAGTCAGAATAACAATGCTGTGTTAGTTCTTACCTTAATGTATGGTAGTGAAAAATGGGTGTGAAGCACGAGAGTAGAAAAATTATAAGAGTAGATAGAATAGATGCTGTAAATATGCGGTAATTAAGGACAATGTTAGCGCTGAATCTGAATGACAGGGTGAGAAATTGTATGATAAGAGAAAAGTGTGGTTTGCAATTTTGTGACTAAGATTAAGAAACGAATGATATAATACATTGCTAAACATCTGGTCCTCCTAGGTAGGGATGTGGTCGAGTTATTAAATAATCTTACTTCATACCATACAGAGTTGCAAAAAAAGGTTTTGTTGTATGAAACCCTGTTCAGTTATAATTTATTTTTAAAACATGATTATTTACGAAGTAAAATATAAATGTAAAATTTAAAAGCGTCGTCCACACTTTTTACGAGTTAAATTGAAATATCGTGTTTAATTCATCATTAATAAATTGATCTGCGTCAGAAATTATTGTTCGCGATGATTTTTACGATTTCAAATATCGCTTTGTACCGTACGAATCGTTTGATAGCATTCAAATGGCATTTATTGATAAAAGTCCTTCTAAGGACTCTCTGGTAAAACAAATATCAGCATAGTCGACAAATTTTGAAAAATGAAGTAAGTAGTGGTCGCCTCATGAAGGCTATTACGGAAGGAAACATGTTGACAGTGAAAAATTCAATTGAAGGGAATAGGTAAATTACATATGAAGAGATTCAGCATATATTGCAGATTAGATCGGGAAAGGTTCACTAAATTTTGCACGAAATATTTTGCGTATTTTGCGTGGTTGCCGCTCAACCTTACTGACGCTCAGAAGCAGGCCCAAGTGAAAGGATGCCGTGACATGATTATCAAATTTCAAACAGACCCGTCGTAAGAAACGTCAGACGATGGTTTGATTGTTCAAAATGAAACAGTGCTTACCAAAGTGAAGGGACCTATTTCATCATTATCATCAGGGGCATCAATTTCTAATAGTATGTACTACCAATTGTACACTGATTTGAGCAGTATGTAACCAAACACGGGGCTTCGCGGGCTACTGCTTTACCATGAAAACGCGTACACGCACACAGCGCTCAAAGAGAGGGATTTCCTGGATAGGACACCGAATAAGATATTAGGTCACTCTCCTTTCAGTTCCTGATTTAGTAACGGGTGACTTATTTTTATTCCTTAAAATAAAAAATAAAAAAACAGCTAAAAAAAAAGGTACAGTAACCATCGCCGGAAGATGCTATTTGAAGAGGTCGTAGAAGAGCTGTCTGAGGCGAATTGGTAGAAATTTTTTTCACGACGCATAAAACTTTATAATGTTGTTGGTGGAGAGTTTTTTGAAAGGATTTATTATAAAATCTTTAACTTTTTAAGAGACCTTTCTGAGTGGCCTACGTATATTTTACACGGAAAAAATATGTGTTTTATTATATATGTCTCTGAGAAGAATATTTGTGAAAGACAGATAGATATAATAACAAATAAAGAATTGATCCCAAATTTTGGTACGGAACATAAACGAGGTTCGTAAATTAAGTTGGGAGCAAAGCAGCGAGAAAAGCTTGTTTAAATTATTATAAAATAATATTATTTATGGGTTTTTATTGCTGTGTTGGTTTCGATAACGAATTAGCCACGTTATTTAGCGCAGGAAATTTTCTTATGTAACAACCTGCAATAAAATCAGTCGTTCTTAATTTTTTTTCCTCTAAGTTATGAGAACATAATGGAAGGTCTAAACAATTTAGCTCGAGCCTACCGTTTACAACTTGCTGCAAGATAGAAGGTGTATGGTCTAAGTTATGTGTTGTAAGAGAAAGCATTTATTTTGATTAAATTAAATAATGACGTTATGTAAAGAAGGTTGAATCTTGAATACCAAGATAGACAAACAAATTCTAAAAACCAATATTCTAAAAAAATATATTTAATGATTGCTTCTAAAATATAAAAGATAATGATTTATTATATTTACGCGAACACTACACATTGAATAAAACTATTTTTACGGATTTTATCGCGTTTAATTTACTATTTTAATTCCCGACGTTTCGGAAGTCTGCAGTCTGTGAACATGTTCAAGATCGCCCCTGCCATTATATCAGATTTTGATAGACCACAAATCCTCGCAAAAGAACACCGATTCCTACCAAGGATGATACGCGAGGCTATTGAAATTAAAAACCATCCTAATTTCAATAGAGAAGATGGATGGGTGCTGCCATCTGATTGGGATCCTATAATTAACAAAATTAAATCCAAACCCAAGCATACCACTGCTAGACTTCAAGATACTGTAAGTTCATTCTGCGTAAATCGAACCAAAAATTTATATTAAAAACTGAAGGTAGCCGGGCTAACTGCGTTATCGGGATTTCAAACATCTCATTCCCCCCCCCCCCCCCCCCCCATGAACATGGGATGCTGTAAAGCACCCGAAACGTCGGGAATTAAAATAGTAAATTAAACGCGATAAAATCCGTAAAAATAGTTTTATTCAATATAATAGATAAATTTTTTACTGGAATTATACTTTGTACATAAATATTGTATTGCTGAAAAATGTTTGATCTATGTATACATATATAATATTCTCCTATCATTATTCAGGGAGAAAAAAGAAGCATTATTTCGAAAGTTCTTAACTCCTGCACATGCATTCCTTCACATCCTTCCTGTATATGCATTTCTTCACATGCATCCTGTAGCCCGAATTTAGCAACATTACAATATCTACAATATCGCGAAATAGTAAATTGGCACCACCTCATACAGTCCATTAATTTACGTAAAATCATCCCTTTTAATAACTCTGAACCAGCAGTTGGTCATTTAAACCAACACCTTTTGGCCCCTCGCCATGAACAGAACCATAGCTGAATCACTCCAGCCGAGCTAATTAATTTTGTCCACTCTGCTCCTTCGAGCCAAATCAAAATACCCTCTTCATTCATCATCGTCATTAAAGCCCATCACAAGTCCACTGCTGAATATAGGCATGGCCCAGAGGAATGGTACAAAGCATGGTCCCGAGCCACCTGCATGTCTTACTAGGTCGTCACTCTATCTACGGACGGGACGGCCCACACTTCGCCTTTCTATATGAAGTTGCCACTCGAGAACATTTTTTCCCCATTGGTTGTCGATTCGTCAAGCTATATGGCCGGCCTATTGGCACTTCAGTTTACTAATCCGTTGGGCTATTTCGACTACTCTGGTTCTACTGCGGATATCCTTATTTTTAAGTCTATCACGCATAGAAGTTGTAGGTGGAAGTTGGACTTACCTATTCGAATTTTTTTTATAGGATAAGGGTGACAAACGTGCACACAGTCCACCTGATGGTAAGTGGTTACTGCGGCCCATAGACGTCTACATCTATCCTCTCTTACAAATCAAAATGCAGATGCGTTGTCAGCCGTGAGGACTAAGATGGAAATATTCATTTCCAGTAAAAAGGGTCTCTAGTTCTCTACACTCACCATACGAAACACAGCAGCGTTAAGCTGCTATTTTACGCTGATTTTCTGTGAAAGCGTAGTCCTTCCTTGGTCGAGCCGACCCATTCGTGCTACAACTATACTACTAATATAGCTGCAGCATTGCTCTACTACGTATAAAAATATTTCTTCTTGAAAAATATTTGTATTGTTGTTAATTATTTGTCCCAGGTAAACATACTCATCAACAACTTTGAGCTTAGTGCTCCCAACAACTACCGGCATTGGTGTGACATGGAAGTTACGCATGACTTGTTTTGTTCATGTTCATCTTAAGACCTATCCGTTGGGAGACACTATTGAGTTCATTGAGCTTTAGGTTCTCCAGTGATTCTGCCATAGGGACCATATCTTCGGTAAATCGAAAGTGAGTAAAGTACTAGCCATTGACGTTAATACCGTATCCTTTCTAGTCCAGGATCTTGAAAACGTCTTCCAATGCAGCGATGAAGAGTTTCAGGGATATAACTTCAGCCTGTCTTACACCTCTCTGCAGTTGGATATGTTTCGTACTCTGGTACTGCACTAGAACTTCAAGTACCGGTTCTGCAACCGCTTTCAGAAGCTCCGCTGTAATTCGATCCTCGGCCGGCAACTTTCCGTTTTTAAGGTGCTAGAGAGTCTGGATTATCATCGGAATAGTGTCGGATAAGTCTTGCTCTTGGATCGTTACTCACACTTGTGTGTGGCTCCTACGATGACGTGTACAGCTGCCCTGCCCTGCCTTGCCCTGCCTCTCAGTCTCACTCAAAATCTCAGGTGTTCCGGAAACGATGCTGCCACATTCGGTCTTCAGCTTCGACAGTTGGCTCTTTCGGGCAGATAGATCTCCAGCAAAGACTTTAGAGCTCTGGTTCCACTCGATCGCTTCTTCAGTATGAGCAGTATTAAAGTTGCGTAAGTTTCGCTGCATGTATTTGGAGATCTGTCTGTTCAGTTGCCTGTATACTGTCAAATCTACTGAAGACTGTAACTTCATTTCCCGTCTAACAGGCGTGACATTAAGAGTGTGATCGGAGAAGTTTTGTGTTCTTCTGCGGTGGGTCTTGCAGAATTTAGCTTTGCATGGACAGGCACTGAAAACAGTTTTGTAAGTCGAGCTGAAAGGTTTTGGAACTTTGGGTTAGAGCACGAGCAGGGCGGAGCGTTGACTTCATTCGATGAGACCTCTCCAACTGAACGTTTAGGTTCAGTGTGCTTCCAACCATTCGGTGATCGCTATCAGTTTTCACCTTCGCTATCACTGGGACATCACTGAACAGTTGCCGTCTCGTCGTCATAATGAAGTCAATTTCATTTTTGTCAAACCGTCGCGGCTCGACCAGGTCCACTTCTTGCGAGGCCACTTCTGGAAGAAAGAGTTTATCATAAAGAGTCCCTCCAGTCTACCGTGAGCTCACCGTTCTCTCTTGTGCCTAGTTTTGCGTTGAAGTCTCCCATTAACACGGGTTTGGAGGAATGCATGGCTTTAGAGATGTCCTCATACATCCTCCACCTGCTCATCGAGATATGCTGAGGTTGGTACGTAAACCTGTATGACCTTTTAGGAATATCGTTTGGTAATTCTGAGTGTAAGGTACGCAACCCGTGTTGAAACACTCGTAATCTTTACTATGTTGTTAACGAGAGACCTGTGGACGATAAATCTGACACCTCCTTGGGACAGATGGTCGCCCTCCCGGTGATAGAACAAGTTGCCGGATTCGAGGATAACCGTGTCCTCTCCCTCTATTCAGACCTCGGATAATCCTATAATATTCCAGCGCAACTTGTCTATCTCTTCTTCCAGCTCCAATATTTTCTTGTCAGTCCTCAGGGTGCATGCGTTATATGTTGCCAGGTTGAGTCATCTTAGGTGGCAACCAAACCTCCACCGGAGATTCTCAGCACCCGCTGCCTCGCCGTTACCATGGTCTACACCGTAGCCAGTAATAGCGGATTCGCTAGGGACTGGAGGCCGTCTCTTAGTAACTTTATTCATTCATGGGGGGTATATTGCCATAGTTGCCACGCTTGACGAGCGCGTTGGCAACCGTAGTTTTTTTATTGTTATTTGCTGTTATCAGAAAGATGCTGCTTCCCACCTTCCTTCTGTATCTCTCTGTTGCCTCTTAAGACACCTACGGGAAGATATGTGGTAGTGGGTATTTTTACCCGCCACTACATTGCATCCTCTTAATATATAATAAATAAATGTTGGTATTATTTATAATACCAATATTTATATAATTATATATAGTGGTTAATTATACTCATAATTAAGCACTTTACCAGTCCACTGCTGAACACAGGCCTCCCTCAAGGAATGCTACGGTCCTGAGCCACCTACATCCATCGACTTCCTACATACCTTACCAGGTCGCCAAGCCATATAGTAGGGGATACCCACTTCGCTTACCGGTACGAGGCCGTCACTCGAGAACCTTTCTTCCACATCGATTGTCAGTTCTTCGAGCTATATTGTCACTTCAGATTAATAATGCGTGTTACATAAACACCAATATGCTATTGTCATTTGTCACCTATAAAAATAAACAACTTTGGGTGATAAATGTGGAAATCGAACTCGCCTGATTGTAAGTAGATGCTGTGGCCCATAGACGTTTACGTCTATTGTAGATTAAAAATCAAATATAGTTGCGTTATCGTATCGTAATGTATCAACCCTCAGGACTGAGATAAAATGCCTCACTACCAGTAAATAGGGTCTTTGGTTCTTTACACTCATCACACGAAACACAGCAGCATTGAGCTGCTGTTTTACGCTGGTATTCAGTAAGAGCGTGGTCCTTTCTCGAAGGAGCCGATCGAATCGTGTTGCAACATTATACAGGCGTAGCGGCTGTACCACTTTAAAACAAATAGCAATATTGAAATTTGAAAATATATAATATCTACTCTATGTAATAATCTTGCACTTACTGGAAATCGATAAACGTAATGTTTTATTATATTTGCGCGAATAGTGTAGTGTGCATTTGAATGAAAGAAACTACATAAAATCTGTAAAAACTACTTTCATTCATAATTCACAAACAGATTAAACGTGTTCAGAAAACTTCAAATCCATATTTATTATCTTAAATATAAATATTACCCAATATTCGCGGTGCCGTGTGGTCGCGGCATAAAGAACCTTTTCCATTTCGTCCCGTGGATGTTTTACAACACGACTATGATGTATGAAAAATGTCAAAAAAATCTTATGGCTTCCGATAGAAGGGCGGCATCCATATAATTAACTAAAAATTAACCATAACTTAAAATACAGCACGGTGACCGCCAGCAGCGTCAAATATGCGAGTTAGCTGGAATTGTCAATACCCCTGACAAACGTGACGGTAAAGGCAACTCCTATGTATAACGGGAGGCAATTGTCTAGAAGTAAACTTTTACAAGATGACAATAAAGAAGAAAAAGAAGTCTTAAATTATCCGGCCAAAATTTCTCCTTAGGATATTAAGTGCTGATGAACAAGACGGAGAAAAAGTAGTTCTATCGTAGTAGTATTCAGATGAGACAAATAACTTTTAGCTTGGGCCTGATTGCGGGTATCCATGAGCTGCATCAGTTACTTACAAATATTAACGACTAGTTAAAGCCTATTTTAACTGCTTAAAGCCTAGATAAGCCTATTTGCCACTTTAATTTTATAAAAGTGGTTGTTCTTGCAATATATAAGGTTGGTTGTTTCTTATATATACCTATATATTAGTATAATATAGTTGATCAAAGAAAACGCAATATTCTTATAACTTGGTACAATTTTGTATGATAGCGATCTAATATCTAAGAATCTTTACAACATTGTGTACGAAACTTATTGTTGAAGTTATATCATACCCATGTAGCTATTTGTTCGTGGCCTTCGCCATTATGCATTATGTTATATTGGTTTATCGCTTTTCAAAAGATCGTTTGATTTTTAACTATTGTAAAAACTTAGAGTGGGTGACTTGCGTTGCATATTAAAATGTAAGTATTTATTACACATATGATGTAAGTGACGGTTTCAGCCAGTTAGAACCTGAGTAGGTTTATTAAAAAAATAATGCAGGTAGGAGTTTTTGTGTACATTACATAAATACTGTATTACTACTATTATAACATTATACTATTGTAACAGTGGTAGAGCCACGCGGCAGCTTTTGCTGTCGCACGGATGGGCCGGCTCGACCCGGGGTGGTACCACGACCTCAGAGAAAACCAGCGTGAAGTAGAGGTTTACCTCTGCGTTTCGCTTTGTGAGTGCAGGTGGCTGGAGGCCCTTTTTACTGGAAATGAGGCATTCCATCTTAGTCCTCACGAGTGACAACGTATCTGCATTTTGATGCGCAAACGAGGATAGATGTAGATGTCTATGGGCCGCAGCAACCACTTACCGTCAGGTGGACTGTGTGCTCGTTTGTCACCCTTAACCTATAAAAAAAATACAAATTTGTATCTTTTCTTTCTCTTTGATTCTCTCTCGTCTATCTGATGAAATGAAAAGTCCTCTTTAATCAAATCATAAAAACTAGCGAAATATGTTTAGTGTGAAGTAGGCTATGATATCCCAGCCAGTTCTCGGTGTACTCCATTGAATGACAAAAGAGGCTCATTTAGGAACGGCTCTCACAATCACTTTACCCAAAATCGAAACACATAGACTCGCTGTGGCACTCATTAACCGACCTTCCTCGGGGTTAAGTATGGATTAATCTTTAAAGAAAAGCATGATAGTTGGTGCATGTTAAAATATTGATGTAGGTATTTGAATTTAAGGCTATTAGCATTTTTTTGAAACATTTCGTTGTCTCATTTGCTTTAACTGCTACACTTGTTAAGTGAATTCGCATATTAGGGTGTTATAACAGTTATATGTTATGTCCACGCGAACTCCACACATTTAAATAAATGGTGACCAAGGGTGCTGTATAGTGCTCAAAACGTTGGGAATATAACGCAATAAAATCCGTATAAATTAGTTTTATTTAAGTTATAACTTACTGGTGCAAAATAAAGATGTGCAATTAATTTTCTTTAAACACAATGTAATATATTTTTAAGACTTAACAGGAAATCAAACGAAACAAAGATTTCTATGAAATCACCTCCATTTATTAAATTCCTTTTTATCTTGATCTGAATAGTGACCTGACTCAGAATTTTTTGCATAGTGATGTCATTAAATACATTAGCTTCCCTTATGAAAAATAAAAAGATAAATCTTTGTGATCCATTGTGTGAGCAGCCTTGGGTCGCGAAACAATGCTCTGATGAGTTTAGGAAGCGTGTCCCTTTTATTAACATCGTATTCTACAGTTAAAGTGCTTTAGTGTTTTTTTTTTGTTTTCGACAGTTGATGTGATATATGATTTTGTTTTTTGTTTGCCGTGTAGTGGCGGTCAAGAATATCCACTACCGCATATCCTCCCGTGGGTGTCGTAAAAGGCGACAAAGGGAAACAGGCGGGAGATGGGCAGCAGCATCTTCCTGATAATAGCCGAAAGTACAATAAAAAAACTGCGGTTGCCAACCCGCTCGCCAAGCGTGGCAACTATGGCAAATACCCCCCAATGATGAAAACAACAAACAGACGGCCCCTAGTCCCCGGCGGCCCCGCTATTCCTGGCTACGGTGGCGACCATGGAAACGGCGGGGCAGGGGGTGCTAAGAATCTCCGGTGGAGGTTCGGTTGCCACCTACGACGACTCGACCTGGCAACGTACAACGCACGCACCCTGAGGACTGACGAGAAGATCGTGGAGCTGGAAGAAGAGATAGACAAGTTGCGCTGGCATATTATAGGATTATCCGAAGTCCGAAGAGAGGGGGAGGACACGGTAATCCTCGAATCCGGCAACTTGCTCTATCACCGGGAGGGCGACCATATGTCCCAAGGAGGTGTCGGATTTATCGTCCACAAGTCTCTCGTTAACAATGTTGTAAATATCGGGAGTGTGTCGACGAGGGTTGCGTACCTTATACTCAGAATCACCAAACGGTATTCGCTGAAGGTCATACAGGTTTACGCACCAACCTCGGCACACCCCGATGAGGAGGTGGAGGAAATGTATGAGGATATCTCTAGAGCCATGCATTCCTCCAAAACCCAATATACGGTGTTAATGGGAGACTTCAATGCAAAACTAGGCACAAAAGAGAACGGTGAGCTGAAAGTAGGGAAATTTGGAATAGGGCAACGGAACCCAAGGGGCCAGCAGCTGGCCGACTTCATGGAGAAAGAGGGACTCTTTATGATGAACTCTTTCTTCAAGAAGCGGCCCCACAGGAAGTGGACGTGGTCGAGCCCCGACGGTTCGATAAAAAATGAGATTGACTTCATTATGACGACCAGACGACAACTGTTCAGTGATGTCTCAGTGATCGCGAGGGTGAAAACCGGCAGCGATCACCGAATGGTTAGAGGCACACTGAACCTAAATGTTAAGTTGGAGAGGTCTCGTCTGATGAAGTCAACGCTCCGTCCCCCTCGTGCTCTAATCCAAAGTCCCGAAACCTTTCAGCTCGAGTTACAAAACCGTTTTCAGTGCCTAGTAGACTGCAATGAAGTGGACGATATGAATGACAAGCTCGTGGAAACTGTCCATGCGGTCGGAGCTAAGTTCTGCAAGATCCGCCGCAGAAAAACACAAAAACTCTCCGATCACACTCTTAATCTCATGGCTGTTAGACGGGAGATGAGGCTACATTCTTCAACAGATTTGACAGCATACAGGCAACTGAACAGACAGATCTCTAAATGCATGCGGCGAGACTTACGCAACTTCAATACAGCTCGTATTGAAGAAGAGATCGAGCGGAACCAAGGCTCCAAAGTCTTTGCCAGAGATCTGTCTGCCAGAAAGAGCCAACTGTCAAAGCTGAAGACCGAATGTGGCAGCATCGTTTCCGGGGCACCTGAGATTTTGAGTGAGATTGAGAGGTTCTATGGGCAGCTGTACACGTCATCGTTGGAGCCACACGCAAGTGTGAGTAACGATCCAAGAGCGAGTCTTATTCGACACTATTCCGAAGATATCCCGGACGTCAGTCTGAGCGAGATTAGAATGGCTCTCCAGGACCTTAAAAACGGCAAGGCCCCAGGCGAGGATGGAATTACAGCGGAGCTTCTGAAAGCGGGTGGAAGACCGGTACTTGAAGTCCTTCAGAGGCTCTTTAATTCCGTCCTCCATGATGGAATTACACCGGAGGCGTGGAGCAGAAGTGCGGTGGTCTTGTTCTTCAAGAAAGGTGACAACGCTCTTTTGAAGAATTACAGACCGATTTCCCTTCTGAGCCGCGTCTACGTGCTGTTTTCGAGAGTCATTACGAATCGTCTCGCGCGCAGACTTGACGACTTCCAGCCTCCCGAACAAGCCGGTTTCCGAAAGGGCTTTAGCACCATAGACCACATACATACCCTACGGCAAATTGTACAGAAGTCCGAAGAGTACAATTTGCCACTATGTCTGGCGTATGTGGACTATGAGAAAGCCTTTGATTCCGTCGAAATTTGGGCAGTGCTGCAGTCCCTTCAGCGGTGCCAAGTTGACTGTCGGTATATCGAAGTGCTGAAGTGTTTGTACAGTAGAGCTACGATGGCTATCCGAGTACAGAACCAGAGTACGAAACCTATCCAATTGCAGAGAGGTGTAAGACAGGGTGACGTTATATCCCCGAAACTCTTCACCGCTGCATTGGAAGACGTTTTCAAGCTTCTGGACTGGAAAGGATACGGAATTAACATCAATGGCGAGTACATCACTCACCTTCGATTTGCCGACGATATAGTCCTCATGGCAGAATCGCTGGAGGAACTAAGCACTATGCTCAATGACCTCAATAGTGTCTCCCAACGGATAGGTCTTAAGATGAACATGGACAAAACAAAGATTATGTTTAATGTCCATGTCACACCTATGCCGGTAGTTGTTGGGAGCACTAAGCTCGAAGTTGTTGACGAGTATGTTTACCTGGGACAAATAGTCCGACTAGGTAAGTCCAACTTCGACCGAGAGGTCAATCGACGGATTCAACTCGGCTGGGCAGCGTTCGGGAAGCTACGACACATCTTCTCGTCAGAAATACCTCAAAACCTTAAAACAAAATTGTACAACCAGTGCGTGTTGCCAGTGATGACTTACGGAACTGAGACGTGGTCCTTCACTGCTGGCCGTATGAGGAAGCTCAAGGTCGCTCAGCGAGCTATGGAGAGGGCTATGCTCGGAGTTTCACTGCGTGATAAACTTAGGAATGAGGATATCCGCAGTAGAACCAGAGTAACCGACATAGCCCAACGGATTAGTAAGCTGAAGTGGCAGTGGGCCGGCCATATAGCTCGAAGAACCGACAACCGATGGGGAAGAAAGGTTCTCGAGTGGCAGCCTCGTACCGGTAGGCGAAGTGTAGGGCGTCCCCCCACAAGATGGAGTGACAACCTGGTAAGACATGCAGGAAGTCGATGGATGCAGGTGGCTCAGGACCGTGCTTTGTGGCATTCTTTGGGGGAGGCCTATGTTCAGCAGTGGACTTGTGAAGGGCTGTAATGATGATAATGATGATGATGATTTTGTTATCAGGCACGTTTAACTTTAAACAGTAAAAAACAATGAAATAAAACGAAGCATTCTATGTTTAAAAACTGTATTTAAAAACTAGCAGACATTATTTTGCATCTTTAATTCGACTTGTTGAAGATGGGCCATGTTAAAAGTATCCGACGACCATGTTTGCGTAAATATAGGTACTCGTAGATGGGAAGTCCATAGTCTCTGCCTACCCGTCTGGGTAATAGGCGTTAGAGTTTCTGTTATCTTATCTATTGTTTTGTTTTACATATTATTTTAGTTGATTATTTTAGTGACATCTAGCTATCAGAATTTATATCATACAGCATTACCAATAATACTCTTCATTACCGTTATCATTGCATCGCAATTCAATTAAACTTCTGGATATAGATGTTAGAAATAGTCATTAGATGTGGATGACTCAGAACACTGACAAGAAGTTTATTTTTAATTGCAATTAACTATAGTACAATTACCATTGGTTTCCTTAGCGATTAAAGTTATTGCCTTTCAGTTTTTGGTTTTTCTATGTGACCGTAGTAAGAGTTTTTATAGTTGTTACAATCGTGAAATGTATCTTGTAATTTCAGTATTATATACCTCGCACCTTTGCCGTTTTGGTCCGGCGTAAAGAAGGTAGTTTAATTACTAATCATTGGAAGCCGGATGAACGACATCTTTTGTTATTTCCCGCAGTCATGTCGTATGGCATCCACGGAACGAAACAAGTTTGTTTTTTCTTAATTCGCCATCGCACGGCTTACTTCTATTCAGGGGCGTAGCTACCGCCGTATCAGCCGTATCAATGATACGGGGCCCCCGGGCTACAGGGGCCCCGAACGCGTATAAGCAAAAATTCCAAGGACTTTTATGGGACAGGAAAGGCTATCACTATTGTCTTTATAAGCAAATAATTTAGTAAAACTGAAATCGTCTTCAGCTATTAATTCCACCGAATCGTCTTCAGCTATGTTTGCCGAACAAAAGGCAAGAAAATTGTAATATATTTGATATGAATTGTTTGGATAGCTTCCCGAGAGCGAGATTAGAATGGCTCTCCAGCATCTTAAAAACGGCAAGGCCCCAGGCGAGGATGGAATTACAGCGGAGCTTCTGAAAGCGGGTGGAAAACGGGTACTTGAAGTCCTTCAGAAGCTCTTTAATTCCGTCCTCCATTGTGGCATTACACCAAAGGCGTGGAGCAGAAGTGCGGTGGTCTTGTTCTTCAAGAAAGGTGACAACGCTCTCTTGAAGAACTACAGACTGATTTCCCTTCTGAGTCGCGTCTACGTGCTATTTTTGAGAGTCATTATGAATCGTCTCGCGCGCAGACTTGACGACTTCCGGCCTTCCGAACAAGCCGGTTCCCGAAAAGGCTTTAGCACCATAGACCACATACATACCCTTCGGCATATTGTACAGAAGTCCGAGGAGTACAATTTGCCACTATGTCTGGTGTATGTGGACTATGAGAAAGCCTTTGATTCCGTCGAAATTTGGGCGGTGCTTCAGTCCCTTCAGCGGTGCCAAGTTGACTCTCGGTATATCGAAGTGCTGAAGTGCTTGTATAGTAGAGCTACGATGGATATCCGAGTACAGAACCAGAGTACGAAACCTATCCAATTGCAGAGAGGTGTAAGACAGGGTGACGTTATATCCCCGAAACTCTTCACCGTTGCATTGGAAGACGTTTTCAAGTTTCTGGACTGGAAAAGATACGGTATTAACATTAATGGCGAGTACATCATTCACCTTCGATTTGCCGACGATATAGTCCTTATAGCAGAATCGCTGGAGGATCTAAGCACTATGCTCAATGACCTTAATAGTGTTTCCCAACAGATAGGTCTTAAGATGAACATGGACAAAACAAAGATGTTTAATGTCCATGTCACACTTATGCCGGTAGTTGTTGGGAGCACTAAGCTCGAAGTTATTGACAAGTATATTTACCTGGGACAAATAGTCCGATTAGGTAAGTCCAACTGCGACCGAGATGTCAATCGACGGATTCAACTCGGTTGGGAAGCGTTCGGGAAATTACGGAACATCTTCTCGTCAGGTATACCTCAAAACTTGAAAACGAGACTGTACAACCAGTGCGTGTTGCCAGTGATTACATATGGAACTGAGACGTGGTCCTTCACTGCTGGCCGGATGAGGAAGCTCAAGGTCGCTCAGAAAGCTATGGAGAGAGCTATGCTCGGAGATTCTCTGCGTGATAAACTTAGAAATGAGGATATCCGCAGTAGAACCAGAGTGACTGACATAGCCCAACGGATTAGTAAGCTGAAGTGGCAATGGGCCGGCCATATATCTCGAAGAACCGACAACCGATAGGGAAAAAAGGTTCTCGAGTGGCGCCCTCGTACCTGCGGACGAATTGTAGGGCATCTCCACACTAGATGGAGTGACGACCTGTTAAGATATGCAGGAAGTCGATGTATGCAGGTGGCTCAGGACCGTGCTTTATGGCATTCCTTGGGGGAGGCCTATGTTTAGCAGTGGACTTGTGAAGAGCTGTAATGATGATGATGATGATGATGTTTGGCTAGTTTATAGTTCCTAGGAGTATTAATTGTAAGTAACCAAAGACTATCGCTATACCTCTGATAATTATATTAGTTATTGTAAAAAACATCACCTTCTTCCTCTTGCTAAGCGCCGTGAGATTGCTGGTCTCACTTTTCTGTTAAAAATAGCTTGTAGTGCTATTGACACTCCTGAACTTTTATCTCAACTACATCTTAGCTGTCCTGCCAAACCTCTTAGACACAACAAACTTTTAAGTCTCCAGTTTGCATCTACAAATTACAGACAAAATACATTTATTTGGCGAGCGAGCAATAATTTTAACAAGCTAGCTAAAGAGTTTGGCTTCAATTTGTTTAACACTAGCGATGCGTCAGCCAAGCGCATACTTAATAATGTATTTTTTAGCTCTAAGTGAGACATTGATGCTTTTGTTACAAAACTTACGATTTACTTCTTTTATGTTTGTGTTTTTTCTTTCTTTTATATGTATAATATATGTTATATCAGATAAGCCCTCACTTGGCATAAGTATGTTAGTATTGGATACTTTTGAGTGTTGAATCGTGTTTATTACTGTTGTTAATTCACCTATTAGTGAGGGCCTTTAATTGGTTTACTGTAATATTATCTAACCTAATTATGATAGCTGTTGGTCTTCCAAATAAAATAAAATAAAATAAATAAGTAATAATTTAAAATCAATATATAATAATTTCAATTCAATGCAAGCGTTTTTGTTCCTTTTATGAAATCTTTACTCTTCATTGGGGCCCCTCAACAAATTTTGATACGGGGCCCATCTAAGGCACGCTACGCCACTGCTTCTATTATATATAATAAATAATGTTTTGTATAATATAAATTACAATAAAATTGTGTGCCTTTCGAAGCTCTTAAAGGAACTGTAAAATAAACAGGTGTTCTCATACCTCGTAATGGTTTCCTGCACGAAGTAATCACCAAATTATTTTAGGAAGAACGAAGGTTAAAGTTCTTAGAATATAATAACTCGTCTATTGTTTTATTGCAGGAATAATTCTAGTTAGTTAGGCTTTGGGCTGTTTATTTTTAAAATATGTTACAGAAGCGTTGTCTTTCACAGCAAAGTATTGCTATTTTCTGTTGTTATTCGTTGAATATTCAGTCTTTCTTATTTTGAATTACTTATGGGTGAGTATCTGTGATAATCGTATTATTTTTTAATCAAATAGAATTTTTTTTCACAATTATTAAGTTAGTGTGTAGTTACTCAGGTTCAAGCATTTGTTCTAAAATTTCATAATACGTGAGAAAACAGCAAGCAATTTTAAGTGATGGTTTTATATGTGGTAGAGTTACACTAGACCTCTATTATAGTTGTAGCACGAATGGGTCTTCTCGACCCAGAAAGGACCACCTTCTCATAGAATACCAATGTAAAATATTAGCTTAATGCTTCTGTATTTCGTATGGTGCGTGCAGAGAACCGTAGACCCTTTTTACTGGAAACGGAGCATACCATCTTTTAGTCCTCAGTCCTCATATTTTAAAAATCAGTACGTTCTCAAGTCGACTGTATTTTTTTGTAAGTGTCCTGTGTACTGAGCTATGCGACATCTTTGCAAACTGTAAATCGGTTTTTATAATTTTTGTAATAAGTTAAATTTGAAAAAAAATTAGTGTGAAATTTTATGGTCATTAATTCAAGGTTAACATTCTAGTTTTTATCTTTAGCTTGTGATATAGCTTAGTCGACTCAAAAGGATTATATAATTAAACTCAAAAAAGGTAACAAAAACGACTTAAAAATCTAAAAAATATAAAATTCATACCAACATAATTAAAATTAAAATGGCTCTTGAATTTGTTACTAATCCATAGGGTAACGAAAAACTAAAGCCAAAGATATCAGATAAGTCTATACTTTAGTAGTATTAAGGATAAGTCTGGTACTTTACTTTTAGAACGTGTTTTTTTAGTTATTTAATTGTACAACAATAGATTGAATAAAACTATTTTTACGGATTTTATGGGGGACTGAGGTGATTGACGTCCCGATCAGAGTTAAACCGGAGTGTCTTCAGCTTTTTTAATTAATAATTTTGGTCCGCAGAATGAACTAACTGTGTCTTGAAGTCTTGCAGTGGTATGCTTGAGTTTAGTTTTAATTTTATGAATTACAGGATCTCAAGCAGGTGGTAGTACCCAGCCTCCCTCTCTATTGAAATTAGGATGTTTTTTTAATTTCAATAGCCTCACGTATCATCCTTGGCAGGAATCGATGTTCTTTCGCGAGAATTTTTGGTCTATCAAGTCTAATGTAATGGCGGGGGCCGTCTAGGATATGATCACAAACTGCAGACTTCCCGGAACGTTGGTGCTTCACGTCAGCTATGTGTTCTTTTACGCGGTTTTTTATAGATCGTTTTGTTTGCCCTATATATGAGAGACCAAAACGTCAAAAAAAAGCAACCGAAACGTCGGGAATATAAAATAAGTTAATTAAACGCGATAAAATCCGTAAAAATAGTTTTATTTAATGTGTAGTGTTCGCGTAAATATAAGAAATCATTATGTACAACAATAGCTTACCGACCGATTTTATTTTGTTTTTATTTTTACTTAGTGTCACAGTTTTCTATAAATTTCATTCATGTTTTATTTAGGTAATAACACTTAGATTTCGTTCGTTCTTATTTCTTAAATGCTAAATGGATCGTAAAACATATTAACTAGGTAGGGTTGTTTTTATTAAAAAGTTAAGCATTTGTTACAAAACGCGAAGTGCGTACCTATGAGATTATTTCTCATGTGAATTACAATAGTCGGATATATTGAGGTTTTGCTGCGAATAAATTTATTTTTTTAACAGACAATAGGGCGACTGATGGGGTTATCAGGTGTAATCAATGTGACGTTGTTTTTGTATGGACCTTTCAATTTCACTTATATTTTTTTCATTTTTTTTCTAAGTTTTTAAAACGCAAGGTTATTAAATCGTGTTATGTTTTTATCACTGTTTTCTAGACTTTACATATGGATAATTTAACATAGCATAATGTACTCTTTATTAAAAGGTAAATTACTCCTTTTTAGGGTTTCGTACCTTAAAAGGAAAACACGGAACCCTTATAGGATCACTTTGTTGTCCGTCTGTCTGTCTGTCAAGACCCTTTTTCTCAGGAACGCGTGGAGGAGGACTGAAATTTATATCAAATACTCAAGTCTACTATCCCTTGGAACTGTGAAAAAATCAAACTTCTAAGCCAACGCAATCAAAAGATACAGCCGCTTATGCCGCAAATTTTCGATATTCGGAAGGGAATCAAAACCTACAGGGTACTTCCCGTGAACTCAGAATTTTAAAATTTGGTACGAAGCAACGTATTATAGCATAAATAAAGGAAAAATTGCGAAAAGTATACATTTTTAGTTACATCATATAATAAAAATATTTTTAATAATTTGAAACTTATATACCTGCGGATTTGTTCGGAACCCTCGGCGCGCGAGTCCGACTCGCACTTGGGTGGTTTTTTTTTGCCTAGGAGTCAGACTGGGTAAGTATCATCCTCTTATTATTTTGACGCCAAGCAGCAGTACTGCATGCACTGCTATGTTCTGGTCTGGAGGGTAAAGACATCCAGTATGATTACAGACTGTTTTTTGTTTAAAATTGGTTCCTTGGGCTGTTGTAACCATTTTTCATCGGATGGACTGTAAGTTAGTTTGTCACTCCAATGTTAAAAAAATAGTATTAATAAAGAAATTACTGTAGTATTTATAAGTTAACATTTAATCAGCACGTAACATATAATAAATAGGTGTTTGTTACTGTAGTTTAATTTTTAACGACCTGGAGCCTTATTTTTAGAATATCTCCATACGGAGTCGTGAAGTCTTAAAGCCAAAATTTGTGCAAAACGCAAATTTTTGACAGCAGCAGCTTTTTATAAAACCAATTCTATCTCATCGTCCTAAAAGTATAGCGGTGGATCAAATCTGCTAAGCTAGCCACATTTTATTCTGTTTTGTTATTTACGTTTAATTCTCTAATTTGGGTTTTAATGCTTTTAGTAGGTTTTAAGTTCTGTAGGTTTTATTGCTTGTTATTGCTAAGTGATTTTGGTAAACGTACTACTAAGACACTGTTCTGATAGTATGTAGTAAGTACTCTTTCAATTAATTATTTTTTTTATTATTCTTTGATGGCAATATTTCGGATTTGTTTGACTTATGGAAAGATTATCCATATTATTTTGTCTACAATGTTTCGTTCGCATATAAGCTTATGTCAGACAATACTACTGTTCAGTCGCGAAATGTTACGCGCTCTAACCTCATTGACCCACATACTATAGCTGGACCTATCAGTAACGTACTTAATAACAAAAATAATTTAAATTAAAATAAAATGTCAATGATACTCAAATATTCAAGAATGGTATTATAAGAAAACATTTTATATACTTTTAGTCATTTCTGCAATTAAATAATTGTGTCATATAATTTAAATGGAAGCGTTAATATATAGTGATGGATTATTGTATGGATTTTTTGGATTATGACATCGAAGTGCAGTGAAAATGAACGTGTGTGCAATCATTTTATTTTTTATAAGTGTGCAAAACATCAAATGTTCTCGAGTGATCCTCGTGGAGAATGCTCCAAGTATGTAATAATTCTTTTTTAATTTATTGCCAATATTATTTTGGGCCGGACATATAGCTTGAGAAATCCTTAACTGATAGGGAAGAAAGGTTCTGGAATGGCAATTTCGTAGCTCGTACCGGTTAGCAAAGTGTAGGGCGGCCCGCCACTAGATGGAGTGACGACCTGGTAAGATATGCAGGAAGTCGTTACCGTTACCGGTACAGCCTATCAAAAGTCCATTGCTGAACAAAGGCCTCACCGATTGCCTCATAGCGTGGATATTTTCCATAGTTGCCACCGCAGTTTTTTATTTTGTATTTGTACATCTCCTGGTTTGTTTCCCTATTTCACCTCTAACGACACCTACGAGACTACATGGGTAGTGGATCTTTTATTGCTTAATTAATTCAAAATAATTCTTCATAATGTACTATTTTGAAGGTAAATATTTCGAAAACATAATATTAATTGTCCCCCTTCATAAATATTTTTAAAGAACTACTTAATGACACCCCCTGGATATAGAGATCGTACTAATAAAACGTACATAAATATAATTAATATGTATAATTTATATTTCTGTAATCAGTGAGTTGAAAGACGGTATATTTGTTTATACAGTGGATTTCGGGTATAACGACGATGAAGGTACCACTCTATTTTCGTCGTTATATCCGGAAGTCGTTACAGGCAAAGGTAACGAATTCAATACATTACAGTTGCTACTCAGAATATCTCTTTGTAACTGAACCATAAATTTAACTCCGAAACTTACATGCTTCCCTAACTACTTAGCTGATATCTATAAACAAAAGGTAAAGGTCTCCATACTATCTGTGTAGATGTAAACAAAAGATAAGAAATGTTTTTGAAAGAAAGAAATCTTTGTGTCTTTGGCGGCCGACTCGGGTCGCAATATCTGCATGGGATTTCTAGGAATTTGTTACAAATGATTCATTAAAAACAGTCGCTACACCCGAATCCGGCGTTACATCCGAAGTCGCTATAGCCACATGAATTTCGTACTAAAATATGCTTTAAATTCAAGGGCCTTAGATTTAACGTCGCTATAGGCAAATGGTCGCTACAACCAAGGTCGTAATAAATAAAATCCACTGTATATGGCTTAAACTTACCTAATTTCAACTTACTAGCTGAAGTAATACTTATTTGACTTTCGTTTTTATACCTAAAAGGAGATTTGTACTTATAAAGAGTTTTAAGCAATTGTAGCATTTATTTTAAAGTTAAAAAATATCATGTTATGTCCTAACGTAGTTAAGCAATAACATGGTTCCATTATTTGTTCTTAAAACAGTCGCTTTTATTTTGTTTCTTGAATCGATACATGTGGAGGTTAATTCAAATTTAAAATCTTATAATTATTAAAAAAAGAAACGTTATCCTATACTAGGCTTTTCAACATCAGAGAAACATTCAGATATGGAACAATTATTCGTACAAAAACTTGTTCCGTGCGAGATTCGAACTCGCGGTCCACAGCACCGCAACTAACTGCTAAGCTACTATGCTACAGAGCCGTCGCTAAATTATAGCCGTCGGTAATGTATTATTGCAAGCCATAGATGTATATAAGTATTTATATTTTAGCATAGTTGTTTTAAGTAGTAAATATTTTTTACTAAGTAATTTTTAATTTGTACCTATTGTTGTTACCTACAACCTACAACGGAGCTTCTTGGTATTTGTTATTGTACAAAACAATAAGTACTTATTTGATTGGTAAAAAATTCTAGCTACAAAAGGTTTTTTGTGCCAATGAATATACATATGACTATTAATGATTAAGCTATTATAAGTGCCTTAATTTACGTTCATAACAGTTCAATACTAGGCTTAGAACTTTGCTTGCCGTAATTGCCACCCCTGGCAGCAGAATCGGCTATCGCAGAGTACTGCGTCTAGTATGACTTGCAACGTTATTTCTGCGCCCTGTCACTTATCTGTGATTTTTTTTATAAAAGAGGAGGCAAACGTGCATTCAGCTCACCTGAATGGTAAGTGACTACCGCCACTCATGAACAACTGCAACATCAGGGGAGTTGCTGATGCGTTACCAGCCTTTAAAAAATGAGTAGGCTCTTTTTTTGATTGTCCCTAAATCGTATCGCTCCGTAAAAATTGCTGGTGGTGGTAGTATAAAGAATTTGTGCAAGGAAAAAAACTTTTTCACACAGTGGTGGACCGCCAATCATCCGGATGGTATTGATGGTATCGCGAGTTTTGTCGCGATGTGCGATGGTGAAATTGTACGTCATTATTGCGTCTGAAATTACTATAATTTAAGCATACAGAATGACTATTCATTATTAAGTGGCGAAGTTTGCGAAGACACTTATTGATTTCACAATGTCTGTCCGTCTGTCCGTCTGTCCGTCTGTCCGTCTGTCCGCCTGTCCCACGATTATCTCGAGAACAGTTTCGAATTTTCAAGTTCTGTTTTCAGCAATCGATTACTGATCACCCAGGCATCTGAACCTCCTATTATGAAACTGATTGCTCAACGGCAACCGTTTAAAACCGCTACAAAGCTGATTGCTTCGCCACTTTGCTATGCTGTTAGCTTGCTAGGTTTATTTATTTTTGTAAGAAGAAATTTAATTCTTAAAATGAAAAAAAATGAACGACAACAACGAATTATTTCCGGATTGAGGTAGCGTTTATCATTTTCATTATAAATTGTACACCACTGTTTACTGGGGGGGTAAGAAAATCCACTAACTCATATTATCCCATGGGTGTCGTAAAGTGCAAGAAAACTGAAACAGATGATCTGCAGCATATTTCTAACAAATACTCACGATAATAAGATAATAACTATGGCAAATATTCCCTCGATAGGCTTTTGTTCAACAGTGGACTTGTGAAAGGCTGTAATGAATTTATATAAAAAGATAATTGTTTCGTTCGAAAATCGAACCAGCAGCGCAACGTCTAGCTACTACGCTACCGATCCTATTATTGGCGTCAATCAACTTGATTGAAGTCTATTTGATTTCAATCTTTTCCAACCACAGTGATGAATTCCGAGCACATATTGTTTAGTCTATTAACTGTTGATGTCACTATTAGTGTACGTGTTGACATAAAGGTCCTCTATAGTTGTAATTTTTTTTGTTTTGTGATAAACGAGCACACAGTCCATCTGATGGTAGGTGATTGCTGTGACCCATAGACATCTACATCTATCCTCGTTTGCGAATCAAAATACAGATGCGTTGTCAGCCGTGAGGACTAAGATGGAATGCCTCTTTTCCAGTAAATAAGGTCTCCGGTTCTCTACACTTACCATACGAAACACAGGAGTGTTAAGCTGCTAATCGTATTTACGCTGGTACTCTGTGAGAGCGTGGTCCTTCCCCGGTCGAGCCGACCCATTCGTGCTACAACCATACTACCAATATAACTGCAGCATGGCTCTACCACGTATAAAATATAATTTTCCATACTTGACGTTAAGCTTGTGTTAAACATTGGGAGGGTAGAGTGAGGTTTCAAAGATACTCAAGTGATTTCATAGTGTACATGGTAATACAGAGCTGATACAGATATCTTCATTAATTGTGATTTTCCCGTAATTGACGTTACGCTTGTTAAAACATTGGCAGGGTAGAGTGATGTATCAGAGACTCTCAAGTCATATCATTTTTAGTGTATACGTATTTTTAAGTCTATTATAGAGGTCCTTCTTTAGTTGTTAGTGTGATGTATCAAAGGCACTCAAGTTTAAATTACTACTAGTGGACGCGCTGACACTGAGATCCTCCATTAGTTCCAATTTTCCCGTACCATGCGTAATGTTTGTTAAAGCGCTGGTAGGGTAAGATGATGTGTAAGAGACATTCAGGTGATATTAATAATAATAATAGTGTGCAGCCTCTGTAATTACTTTCTGACGAGAGTGGATGATCCGTTCTATAGGGGCATTATTTCTTGTGACAAAGGACTTACCCCTCTATCCTTAGCCAACGAACAATGGCAAGACCCGGCAGTACAGAGCATTTCTGACCGGGAGACCGTATGGAAGGAGAAGGAGCTCCACGGGAGGTTCTATAAAGCTCTACATGAGCCTTTCGTAGACACAGTCGCCTCCCTTCACTGGTTACGTTTCGGTGACCTCTTTGGGGAAACCGAGGGTTTTGTCAGTGCGATACAGGATCAGGTTATCAAGACCAACAACTATCGGAAATACATCCTAAAGGATGGCGCCGTCGACACCTGTCGAGCTTGTCGCCATCCCGGTGAGTCACTTAGGCATGTCATCTCCGGTTATTCGGCGCTTTCTAACTCTAAGTATTTGGTCTCTGTATTGTCCTGTCTAAGTATCTCTGTACTGTCTAAGTATTTGGATCTAGTATAGGCTCAACTTAGTAGCCAGGATTTTACACCAGGAGCTCGCTCTGAAATATGGTCTCGTGGATCGGAAACTGCCGTATTATAAGTGCTTGCCGGAAGCCGTGCTCAAAAATGACCGCGCCAGGCTCTACTGGGACCGGGCCATCATCACAGACAGAACTATTCTTGCGAATAAGCCTGATATTGTGCTGATGGACCGGGCAAAGTCAAGGATATTTTTGATCGACATTACCATTCCTTATGACAAGAACCTCGTGAAAGCCGAAACAGATAAGCTGACAAAATATCTGGACCGGACTCACGAGGTGACCGACATGTGGGGTGGTCTGCCGACCGAAATTATTCCTGTGATCGATTCTGCGAACGGTTTAATTCCAGTCAGCCTCTCGGGTCATCTGAGGCGACTGGGACTCCGTGACGGACCGCTCCAAGCTCAAATGCAGAAGGCGGTGCTCCTCGATACCGCCCGCATCGTCCGCCAGTTTTCAACTTCATCACACAATTTCATCTTATTATCACCACTACTGTATGCGTTGACACAGACTTCCTCCATTATTATATTTGTATTTGTCTGTACCTATCATTATGTTTGTTACAACAAAGACAGAGCAGAGCTGGATCCCAAACAGGTGGTAGAACCCATACTCCTTCTCTATTTGAAATTAGGATGTTTTTAATTTCAATAGCCTCACTTGGTAGAAATCGATGTTCTTTCGCGAGGATTTGTGGTCTATTAAATCTGATGTTATGGCAAGGACTCTAGGCTGTGATCATAAAGTGTAGACTTCCCGAAGTGTTGCTCTTTCTCGTCAGTTATAATATGTTCTTTCACTCGGATATTTATAAATATCTTTTCTAGAATGACATTCTATAAGCCGCCGAAGAAGATTAGTCAGTTTTTATATTTGTCCATTGTAATATCTCTTTAAAAGATGCAGAAGTTTACGAGCTTTGTTGTGAATGTAGTCTCTCTTATCTTATATAGGGCAAATAAAAAAAAAACAAAGTGCATCAAATCGTTAAGTATTATAGCAGTGGACCCTTCCTTCCCCTAAAACTCTCCGCTAGGAGTAAAGTATTCTGTGCCTAAAACCCTCTCAGATGTGAGAAGAGGCCTGTGCCTGGCAGTGGGACGTATACGTAAGTAAAGTAAAGGCACCTACTTTGCTTTACTTTTACTTAATCTCAAACACATAGAGCTACTCTTATAGGAGCTTCTATATTGAATTTGTTTATTTAAATAGGTGAAATTAATGTGAAAATCAATGTAGATCAAACCTAATGTAATGCCGGAAGTTGTCCTAAACATGGTCACTGGCTGGAAATTTCCCTGATCATCAATGTTTTATGCCAGCTATAATAGTATATTCTTGTCTCGTATTATACGGGGCTATTTTTCAAAGAGTAGCCAAATTTTAAAGTCATGTTCAAATATATAAATTATAATATACCGTTATTGCAGTTTTTGTAAATACAAGTAAATACGCCTTCTACTTTTATTTGAAATTATCCTACCTACCTATTTTGCCTACCAATCGACCCTTACGAATGTGTGCGTGTGCAGTAAAATCAGTTAAAATAATACATTACCACACATTCTGAATTTAAAAGATAAAAAGGTTAGAATATTTGAGATTTTTTTATTAATTTTTCTTCACCATTTGTCTATATTACTTATTCTGAACCTTCCGTGCAAACTTAGCCGGTTATTGCAAAATAACCCTGTATAGAACAGAAAGACACAAGAAATTAATATTTTAAAAGTATATTACCCCTGTAAATAAAAGAAATAATTACGTTATTAACATTATAATATATGTTTAGCATGCTTCCGCCGGGTATTGGCTGGACGACGGACACTAAGGAGCTACGTCAGAAAAGTTGTCAACTGTGAGCGGCTTGAAGACTGCCAAAGGGAATGTGCGATAGAACAACGCTTCCACTGCGAAAGTTTTAATTACAGGTACGCTCGCTTATTAAAAGGATAAAATATAATCTCGACGACAAAATCTAACATTAAATTGATACAAAAAATAAATATATAACATATCAAGGGATGGTTATTTGTAATCATTATTGGTCAATAAAAACAAGTCATCCAACGTTATAAAGCACTTGGATTTAAGTTCCATTACGATTAAATAAATTCAACTTCATAAAAAGATGTCTCGAAGTTATACATTATTGGTTTCCTGCCTTATTAATGATTTAATTTTAAAATTCGTAAAAATTGTAAAGATTTTTGTGATAAACAAAGTACATAAACAATCGCGCCTCTCACCCAGAGGGATAGGCAGACATTTTGCTTTGTCGCTTTTTCCCTCATTCATTCTTTCTACATGACCAATCCACCGAAGCATTCCTTTGTCAATATTCTTTTTTTGTAATAAAATAAATATTAGTACTCTTAAAATAATATTATTTACAGCTTGAATTCCTAGTTGAATATATATATTATGGACTCTTCTTATTACTGAGAAGGTTTTTGTGCTATCAAGGTTGCCAATGTAGTTTATGTTTTATTTAAAAAAGTAAGCTAACGGCTTTCTTAATTCACAATGTTGGTCTCAAGCCTCCTCTCATAACTGATAAGGTTTTGAAGCCACTTCGCTGCGCTGGCCGTTGAGGCTCGTACATATTGGTGTAAGGGCGGACTTCACATGTCCTCGAAATATTTTTTAACATCTCCGATAAATTCTCCTTCATCGGCGAGCACTTGGTAAATCAGCACTTAAAATTGTAATGAATTATATTCGGACTGTAGTCTGTTATTTAGTATAATAAAATTTTAAGGGTATACTCAGATACTGGATAAGGAGAAGTGTTAAAGTTCAAGTGATAGGATACTCTTCTAACACGTAACATAATTATACGCGGGAGCCGCGGACACAACATACAAGCTATCTGTATTCGACAGTTCGTTAGTAATACAGAGTACAGACTTGAGTCATGACTGTGATATAGTTCTATTTCGGTTCAAAATATTTAATAATCTATGCTTTATATCAAAAAAGAAAAATTTAAAAAAGATAGGCCGGATTAAGAGTACCCTTAACTGAGGAGCATGTATGCGTAACCTCTTTTTTGCCTTACAGAATTAAAACTTGTAAAATAATTAAAAATTAAAAATTTTGTACGGCCGACTTCAATATATATTATTAAGGATAACTCAAAAACTATTGGTCAGACCTTGATTAAATTTATATGGGACCACACAAGAAGCACCAGCTTTCAAATAAAAAAAGAATTATCGAAATCGATTCACGTAAAACAAAATTATGAGGTAACACACATAAAAAAACATGTCGTCGAATTGAGTACATTGTTCACTGCTGAACTTGGGAATATGGATCTCGCGTTTTAGGGAGGATTTCGTCTAATCGCCATTCGTAGCAAGCGGATTGAAGTACCGGACATCTAGCACTTTTAACGCTGCTCCTCGTCGTTAATTTCGCGAATTTTATTTATCACTAGTTGGTACCCGGTGCGTTGCTGCCACATAACAATTAATTGTAGAAATGTCGTTTTAAATTTGGAAAGTTGTTTAATTAGAAATAATGATACATTAATTGAAGTGGAATATATAAAACTTTCAAATTAACTTTTCGGTACGATATTAGCGTCTCCTACTGTAGTTAATTGTACTATACCTATAACCTTCGCGTAGTGCAAGCAATAAATTGACAAAGTTTTACCTCAATATGATGAACGGTATGGCAACACTAAAAAACAAACAAACAAACAAAAACTATTTTTTTTATACTAGATTTGCCATAAAAGACACGGTAATATCCTTCTCGATTTTATTTTTGGAAACCTTTACATCTTCCTAGCGTTCCCCTTAGTTGCTTCTAACGACCCACGTATTAAAATATGATGTTTAATTCTCTTACGCCCTCATCACACGACATTTGTTTAATAGTACCCAACACAAAACACTGAAGGTCACAAAGCATTTAGCAAGAGGGTTTCAGAGTAGTGAAGTCTGATACAGTGGAACAGTGTAGGTTAGCGAAATTCTCATTTAAAACATGCTTGTTCTTAACCAACTTGTTCCTGCATCAACTGTTGGTGTGAACAATAACAAAATTTTGTGATCATAAATTATGTGGTAACACTCCCACGACGTGTTCGCACGATTGTTTGTCAGTTTCCTGATCTGGAGGCTCTTTCACGGCCTTTGTGTAAGGTGGTTTTAATTGACCCTTAAAAATAATATTGAAGACCTTGCTATGTATATTATGGCACGATAATCAAAGATAGAGTAAGGAAAGAAAATTATAATAGCAATCTTTTGAAGTTTATGTTGTTAGAAAAATATCATCATACGTGGTAGAGCCATGCTGCAGCTATATTATGGTCGTAGCACGAATAGGTCGGCTTGACCGGGGAAGGACCACGCTCTCACAGAATACCAGCGTCAAATGCCAGCTTAACGCTGCTGTGTTTCGTATGGTGAGTGTAGAGAACCGGAGACCCTTTTTACTGGAAACGAGGCATTCCATCTTAGTCCTTACGGGTGACAAATTTGATTCGTAATCGAAGATAGATGTAGATGTCTATGGGACACAGCAACCACTTACCATCAGGTGGACTGTGTGCTCGTTTGTCACCCTTATCCTATAAAAAAAATTTGCAATCAAAGCATTTGTTGCCATACATATTTTTAACATTTTTAGGGTTCCGTACCTCAAAAGGAAAAAACGGAACCCTTATAGGATCACTTTGTTGTCCGTCTGTCTGTCTGTCTGTCTGTCAAGACCCCTTTTCTCAGGAACGCGTGGAGGTATCAAGCTGAAATTATATATCAAATACTCAAGTCTACTATCCCTTAGAGCTGTGAAAAAATCAAACTTCTAAGCCAACGCAATCAAAAGATACAGTCGTTTATGCAAATATTATGCCGCAAGGGAATCAAAACCTACAGGGTACTTCCCGTGAACTCAGAATCTTAAAATTTGGTACAAGGCAACGTATTACAGCATAGATAAAGGAAAAATTGCGAAACGCATACATTTTTAGTTACATCATATATTAAAAATATTTTTAATAATTATAACCTACGGATTTGTTCGGAACCCTCGGTGCGCGAGTCCGACTCGCACTTGGCCGGTTTTTTTTTTTATTTCAATAATCTATTATCTTATTGCCATTTCATCAACTTTTTCTTTAAATTTATGAAGTAAAGTATTGTTTGGTAAATAAACAAAACTGATAGAGATTTAACCACTGAAGGATCTAACTTAGCAATATGAGCCTCTATGAGTCAGATGGCAATTCTGTATATGTATTCAGCTTTTTCGACTTTTAAAATGTCACACTCACTAATTAAAAAAATAACACTATATGCAGGTTAAATCAACGTAATATTATTATCGTTGTCAGAATTTTGTATGTAACATACTTTTAAAAAATGTGTTAATAAAACAGGCTTTCGTAAAGCGATTGCTAATAAGTTGAAAAGAAGTAGTAAAAGTAGCGCGTAATTTTAAGTGTAAAGTTACGAATTAGATGGTCTATCTGTCGATAATAATAAATATCGTTTGTCGTTGTTGTAATTAGATATTGTGGCTTTTAGACATCTAAATCTATCCTGGATTAGGAATCAAAATACAGTTCCTGAGAACAAAAAAATTCAAAATACAGTACAGTCCTTGGGAAATAAGATGGAATGCCTCGTTTCCAGAAAAAAATATCTCTGTTCTTTATATACTCACCATACGAAACAGCAGCATTATGCTGCTATTTTGCGCTGGCGTTAAGTATGCTAACAAGTATTGTTATACGCATGGATACAATCATAAACATTATGTCCTTACAGATCTTTAAGAGAGCCGTGGTAGCTCAGATAGTTAGCGCCCGCTGTAAGTTTCACAGTACGCGAGCAACCCGGGTTCGATCCCCGCCGGCACCAATGAAATTGTTAATTGCAATTTTAAGTGCTGATTTACCATGTGCTCGGCGGTGAAGGAAAACATCGTGAGGAAACCTACACGTCTGAGAAATAAACAAAAATATATCTCGAAGACTGCACGTTGATTCATAATCGAGAATTAATATAGGTGTCTATGAGGCACATCATTACACGTATCATCGGAAGGACGGTGCGTTTGTTTGTCACCCTTACTCCTTTAAAAATGTAATCTTATCACATACATAAATATAGCAATAGCTGTGGGTAAACTAGAACGATTGAATATTTGGTATCAGTGCGTACACTTCTTTCAATATAAGATCAGCAAAGCTGATATCGTCGGACACTATTCAAAAGATATCTCGGTGGGCGAAATATAAGAAGAATGTCAAGTTAATTTATTTTTATAATCTTTTATTAATCAAGCATACGATTGAAATCTGATTAGATAACAAACAATAGGGAACAATGTTATAGTTAAAAATATTATTATAACCGGTATGTAAACAAAAAAAAAATGTGACAAAAAGTAATAAAACTACTAGTTATAATTCTTAAACTACTGGTTCAAATTGAATGAAATTTGATATATACCGTGTTTATACAACGCATGCTTGGTGACTGAAAATTCAGGCTTCTACTATTATCCACAACTAAGTTAGGTGGTCGAAAAAGACCTGAACTGCTTCGAGAATAGGATGGTACGGCCGTGCCGCTTTTTTGCTCGACATGGCGAGATTTTCTAAACGAAATATGATGGTCAGTGACAGTAAATAAAACAAATTTTACAGTTTTTATCGAGTGATTTGGGCAATTTCCAGCTATGGTCACGTACTATATTATACAAAAGCAAAATATTAAAAACTGCAACACATTACATTTGTTGGAGACAAGCCAACCAGCTAAAAATCGTTTTTCCCTTCTTATTTATAAAGCAAGGAAGAGCTGCCCCGCTGTTGTTGTTTATCATTTTTGAAGTTTATATATATATATATATAATAAAAATATATTTATATATTTTTATTATATATATATATATATATATATATATATATATATATATATATATATATATATATATATATTTTTTTTTATTAATAAAGCCAATTAATACGGCACTTCCGCACAAAGTCCGCTCCTAGTCACTTTTATATGCGGTGCAGATGTGACTCATGTTTTACTCATGAGACGCATGCTCCTGCTTTCCTGCCTATGTTCAATAATGGACTGATGATGCGCTGTGATGGTGATGATGATTTGAAAGGATAGTGTCGTATAACTTATTATCTGTTATTTATTTACGCGTGCAGGGAATAAAAATCATCTTTACCTCCGAAGATAAATTTAAAAAAAATATTAGAAGCTTGTAACTTAGCTATACAGAGTGATTTTATATAAGCAACTAAAAGAGATGTACTGTGGCCGGCGGCCTCGCCACAATCGTAATCTGTACTAAACATCTGCATTGTTGTCGTACGTACCTGCCGCGTCACCTTGCATTTGTTGCTCGTAGGGACGGATTGGGATGAAAAAAAAGAACATCATTTTTAAACATATTACTTCTTCATTTTCATTAGCCCTTAAAATCCACTTCATATGGGCCTAGAGTTATTAGACGTCAGGATTTTTCCTGACATGTCAAGTTTTTTAGGCATTCTGGGGGATTTTTGGAAATGTCGGATTTTTGGTGAGTTAATCAAATAATAAATAAGTTAGTATTGTGCTATCTGTAGGAACAATAAAACTAAATCAAATCAAAACAATTAATATAAAAAAATATATTGTAATTTTTTTAATCTACCTACATAAAAAATCAATCTACGTACTTTTGCATTGTGCTTACACAAAATTGAATCGAATTTTGTGTAAGTTTCACATAATATTCGAATCAATCTCTGTAATTAATTATACATATAAAATCTTTGGTATCTCATTTTGCATCAATTTAAGATGCACATCAACTTTGCATCCTCGTTTTAAAAGATTGTTAGGGACAAAATGGATATTTTATAATTTTAAAGTGCATTTGAACCAGTTTTTAAATTGAAACACCTTTTATTTATACTAAAACCGCAAAATACATAATAACCGTAGCATAAAAATATAGGGTGAAATAGGGTGCCACAGTTTGTATGAACACACCGTGACACCCTACTTCACCCTTTCAAAATCCTTTCTTTTCAAAAGAACCTATAGTACAAACTTCGCACCCTTGTTTCAAAAACATATGGGTGTAATTTGAAAAAATAAAAAATACTTATTTTATTATTTCATTATAAAAATATTTTGAGGGTATGTAAAGTCCTTCTACACACATTGGAGCAGCTTGATGGACAAATGGCTCCCTGACTCTCTAAGAAATGAGCAGACGCCTGTGTCCAGCTTTGGGATGTATAATGGCTGCAACACAGCTATTAACTTTAAATTAAAAAAAAAAAGTTTTTACTAAAATTAAGAAATTCAAAAGTAAAAAAAAATAATAACATAAAGTCCGTCCCTGTAAAAAAGGCAGTTATTTACATACATACGAAAATTTGCATAAAGATGAGATAAATCTTTGCGTACAGCGTAGCAGTGGCCTAAATATTTTTAAATGATGGTTTTTGGGTCGCACTCAAGGTTACAAACATACAATACTTATATTGAATAGACCTAATTTTATGAAATTTTCACTTGTTTTTAATTTCCGATGTTTTAGGTGGTCAAGAACTCTGTATATTCATAACATCAGTCGTAGTTAGCTATAAAAATTGAAGGTACACCGACCTTCAATTTTTATAGTAATTTTTGGGCCCATCTTCACAGAACGGGCTTACATCTTGAAGTATTGTACCTTCAAATCCAAACTCAAGCATACTATTGATGCTTGGATTTGGATTTGATTTTAGTAATTATGGAAACTATTAGATGGTAGCAAAGAAAATGGGATGGTTCCCGAAAAAAACCTTTTCTTTTTAAACGAGTCAATTATGGAAATGACTGAATAATATTAAGGCTTCCGATAGATGGTGAAATGATCATCTATCTTACACCAGACTTAAATACCCAATTTGGTGACGGATGGCAGCGTAAAAATTACGAGATGTCTGGTACTCCGATTTTCAATCCACTTTTTTTATAGAATAAGTGTGAGTGATAAACGAGCACACAGTCCACCTGATGGTAAGTGGATGCTGTGGCCCATTGACATCAACATCTATTTTCGTTTGCAGCCGTGAGGACTAAGACAAAATGCCTCTTTTCCAGCAAAAAGAGTCTCTGGTTCTCTACACTCACCATACGAAACACAGAAGCATTAAGCTGCTATTTCACGCTGGTATTCTGTGAGAGCGTGGTCCTTCCCCGATCGAGTCGACCCATTCGTGCTACAACCATGATATAGCTGCAGCATGGCGCTACCACGTTTCAATATTTCATTGCCAAGCATGAAGATAACGAGTTATAACTGCAGCTAAGAAAGACAAATGCATCTTGGTCTGATTAGATATAAACATTGACGAAATCATATCTCGTATTCCTCGTACATAATCATCTACTCGTAAGAGGCGACAGTAAGAAAGAAATCAGGAGATGGGCAGCAGCGTCTTCCTAATAACGAATAAAAAAAATTGAGGTTACCAAGCCTGGTAAGCAACTATGATAAACAGGCCGCTACGAGGCAATCTATGTGGGAAGCCTATGTTCAGCAGTGGACTTATACAGGTAGTAACTTTAATAGGCTGTATCGGTAACGGTTACGGATTCCTGCTACAAAAAGTCCAAATTTAATGTTTTTTTAATGATTATTCATTAAATTTTGGTCGCTGAATGTATAAAAGTTACTACCTGTATAAGTCCCACTCCTCCTCTCATTTCTAACACGACTATTTTTAGGGCAAGTACGCAGGGCGCGGTCAAACTGAGGTTGACGAACTTTACACGTCTTTGAAGTATTTTTTATGTGTTCACATATGAAGGTTTCCTCAAGATTTAAATAAAACTAATTTTACGGATTTTATCGCGTATATTAACTTATTTTATATTCCCGACGCTTCCAGCTTCTTTCTGCTGCTGCTTTCCAGCACCCGTGGTCACGGGGGACTGAGGTGTTTGACGTCCTGATGTCATAGTTATCCCAGCTATCTTCAGTTTTTTGATATTATTTTTTTTATATTAATTTTTGGTTCGAGTGGTATACTTGGGATTGGATTTAATTTTATTAATTATGGGATCCCAAGCAGATGGCAGCAACCATCCATCTTCTCTATTGAAATTAGGATGTTTTTTTTTATTTCAATAGCCTCGCGAATCGACCTTGGTAGGAATCGGTGTTCTTTTGCGAGGATTTGTGGTCTATCAAATCTAATTTAATGGCGGGGATGATCTTGAACATGTTCACAAACGGCAGACTTCCCGATACGTCAGTGCTTCACGTTAGCTATATGCTCTTTTACGCGGGTTTTTATAGATCTTTTTGTTAGCCTTATGTACGAGAGACCACATTCATAATCCAGCTATTACACTCCTGAACCTTGTAGAGGAATATGACACATAACGGATGGTAAAAATTGACCAATCTTCTACAGCGGCATGAAGTACTAAGTAGTCAGTCCCCCGTAACCACGGGTGCTGGAAAGCACCCGAAACGTCGGGAATGTAAAATAAGTTAATATACGCGATAAAATCCGTAAAATTAGTTTTATTTAAACGTGTAGTCTTCGCGTAAATATAAGAAATCATTTCCTCAAGATGTTTTTCTTTCTCGCCGAGCACGTGTTAAATCAGCATTTAAAATTGCAATTAACAATTTTATAAGTGCCGGCAGGAAACGGAACCAGGTTCCTCGCGTACTGTGAAATTTACAGCGAGCGCTGCCCTGAGCTACCAGAGCTCTCACAAAATATATAGTACTTAATTATATTGTTTTTTTTCCTAGACTGGACCCAACATTCCGCGGCAAGGGCCTCTGTGAACTAATGACTAAACCCATAGAAGCTTTCGATCTTCGGCGTGACTTTGTTGAAGATAAAGATTATGATTTTTATGAACTTGACCGAAATAGCTTGGAACCTAATTGTCCAGAAACTCTCAGAGGTCCCGGGTTGTTACATTCGGGTTTTTTATCCTCTAAGCGACCTCTAGAGAATGTGGATCGATGGAAAGATAGAATAGATTGGAATGAGAATAGTTATCAAAGTGACTATGAAAGATACAATAATGAGAGGAGAACATTAATTAATTCTAGTAAGAAATATCACAATCAAGTTTTTGTACCATACCAAATAGGTAAGTTGTTTTATTTCTTAATTTATGTCACATTTCAACACATTGCACAATAACACGTGTTCATAGGTCCAGAGAATACAGCATTACGTATGAATTTAAGTAATTACTTTCTTTACAAATAATTTGTTTCTCGTTAGGTATTTTTGTAACTTTGATTCAACAAATTTGACGATTTGAACCAAAGAGAATATAATCACTACGTTTAATTTGAACCATAGATTTAGATTTAGATTTTTTTTAAATAAAATCATAAATTAGGTCAGGAAAGGATTCTACTTTTTATAAATTTGGAAATAATTTCCGGTTGTTAACATTTTATATTTACAGGAATAAGCCGTAGTAATGAGGGTCCAGAATCCTCGAGTCATTATGGCGGATCATATGGAGGTGATAATTATTACAAAGATAAAACGAACTATCGTAAATCTATCAATCACTGGCAGATACCCACAGAAGTGGAGCGTGCAAACTATTATGGTGTTAAATCTCATGGATTGAACACAGATTTTAACTACCACAGCTTGGGCAAATCTAGTGGATCAGAGGACGGCTATGGTTACGGTTACGGCGCTTGGAAGAGGGGAAGATGGAATAGCTCTTGGAATGGATTGGATTATGAGGAATCAGGGCAATACAAACACAGCAAGCCTCCTCATTTATATTTTAAGTCTGAAGATCGAATGGACGAACCGCCAATAAAAGGTAAAATAAATCTTTTATGTATAGTATAATATACATATAAATAGATGATAGAAGAGCCACGCTGTAATACGTGGTAGACTTTTGTCTAATAATTGGGTTGTGTGTTTTGTGTAATAATTGGTCGGCTCAACTGGAGTGGGAAACACGCTCTCACAGAATACCTGTGTAAAATAGCAGCAGTAAGATTTTTCTGTCACGACCCCTTCTCACGTAGTGTAGACGGTCTTGACGGATATAAGAAAGCGTGATTGAATAATATCCATTCCTCGCACTTTTCTTATGTTGCCATTAAAGAAATATTATTTTATTTTAAATGACGCTTAATTTTTATAGACGATAGTAATTAATTTATTTGTATTTGTTAATCAATAATATAATATGTTTACCAATAATAATATACTACGAAACGAACTTCGGTCTAATCGAGTGTTTCACGACACTCACACATATTTTTTTATATTCCCGACCTTTCGAGCACAGCACCCATGGTCACGGGGTGATTGAGGTGTTTGACGTACTGAGGTGTTACACGCGGAATGTCACCCAAGCCAGCTAGCAGTTTAAACATAACCCAACTTTTTATTAAAATCCAAAAAAATGCAGTAACGTAGACCCATGATAATCTGAGCTCACAAAACATTAAAATAAAAAGAAATAGAAGTATTAAATTGCTTTTAAAACCTAATACCTATAACCTCGCGAATTATCCTTGGAAGGAAGCGGTGTTCTTTAGAGAGGATTTGTGGTCTATCAAACCTAATGGAGAGACGGGGGCGATCTTGTACGTGTTCTTTAAAGAACACATAGCTGATGTATAGAATCGACGCTCCGGGAAGTCTGCAGTCTGTGAACTAAATTGAAATATATATTATATTATTTGAGAATAAAGTGTTTTTTATTATTAACAGATTGTTCGTCTCGGCGTCGTCCCGGCATGTCATTGGGGTCTGGAGCAATAAGACGATCTCTGTTTGCACGCAATGTTGTCGACTGTGAAACGGCTTGCTTCGGAGAAAAAGAGTTCAAATGCGTATCCTACAGTTATAGGTAACTTTGTTTATTTTTTTTTACATTTTTTTATCCAAAATTTTTATTTATTAAAAACCACATCTACTATTTGGTACTAAGTTCATCAGTTCGCCTGCTAAGCGCGGTGATCCCTTCCATAATGGGAGGGTCTTATGACCGGCAGTGAAATGGTACGATATGATATAGAAGGAAGAATTTGACTCTTCATCCTTCTTTTAAAGTTTTTACATGTTGACGACTCTTAATAATATCTATAATATTGTGGTCTTTAAGGTATTCAAGTTCACGTGGATCAGACAACTGTTTCCTAAGCGAGCGACCATACCGCGGATTAGACATGTCGGCGGATAGCGACTCTGATGTGTACGCCATGCCTCAGGACCAGGATTGTGCATCAATTAGCAGAAAGCCTTGGATTGAGAGTGGTAAGATATGAATTATTATCATTGAATTTAATAAATTAAAAAAACAGATTTATACGCTATGACTGAACTTGTAAGTATTACAGTTGTTCTGAGAGTTGTAGGTAACCAAAAAATCATTTGTCTCTATTTTTGTAAATGCTATTTCATTTCGTTTTCACTCCGGACTTTTAGAGTGTGAATTTAAAATTTATGATTATTTTGACCACAGCGCCATCTATCGGGTCCAGTTATTGTGATTTCTTTTTAAACATTAGTATGTTATGAATATATCTCATTTTGGTCTATTTATGAAGAATTTTGTTAATAGTTCAACAGTGATGTGCTGCACCGCTATCTAGTGGTGAGTTACAAAAAGTGCATAGCATTGAAACGTTCTCCGTGAAAAAATATATTTGTGTACCAACTTTCACGGTAATCGGTCAAACACTGTCGAAATCTACTAATTTTAAAGAGATTATACCAATATCCCTTTAGATATAATAATTATAAAAATATGTATGTTCATATTCCTAGAGTGCTTCTGGCACGTGCGCTCTGACGCGGCGGTGGAAGGCGGTGCGGCGCGCGCCTCGCTCACTGTTACAGGGCTCGGCGCCTGCGAAGCCGAGTGCATACGAGCGCATGCTTTCTTTTGCCGCGGATTTAGTTTCAGGTATTGTGACATTTGTATGCTAAACTCACAGATCAACAAAAAGAAAACTACAGGTGACGCACCATGCCATTATCAATTTAATGTAAGGACACGCACTCACGAACATATATATTATGTATGTGTGAGTGAGTATTTTTAATATAAATTGTGCAGTCTATCTTTGTTTGTTGGTATGAGGCTGCATTCGTTCAGATATGTTAATACATCAATAAGAAGATAGTATTTATATTAGAGTAAGATTGGTAAACAAGCATTTTTTTTATAGTATAAGGGTGACAAACGAGCACACAGTCCACCTGATGGTAAGTGGTTGCTGCGGCCCATAGATATCTACATCTATCCTCTGTTACAAATCAAAATGCAGATGCGTTGTCACCCGTGAGGACTAAGATGGAATGCCTCATTTCCAGTAAAAAAGGCCTCCGGCCACCTGCACTCACCAAGCGAAACGCAGAGGTAAACCTCTACTTCACGCTGGTATTCTGTGAGGTCGTGGTACCACCCC
Source organism: Parnassius glacialis (assembly GCA_033319125.1). Classification (NCBI taxonomy): domain Eukaryota; kingdom Metazoa; phylum Arthropoda; class Insecta; order Lepidoptera; family Papilionidae; genus Parnassius; species Parnassius glacialis. The sequence goes on from JAVANC010000002.1 coordinate 22,688,878, forward strand.
GATTCGAGCCAGCCCATCCGTGCGACAGCAGCATACAGTCCACCTGATGGTAAACACTCTTCTCTATTAAGAATCAAAATACAGATGCGTTGTCATCCCTAAGGAATACTATGGAATGCTTTGTTATCAGTAAAAATGATAACGAAACCACGCGGAGACTAATCAAGTGCCTTAGAGCTATTAGTTAGTTATTGACAAATCGTTAAATTCCCTCTTTTTGATCATGTAAGGGAATTTATGTTTTTTGAGTATTTCATTTTTATTTTTACATATATATATATATATATATATATATATATATATATATATATATATATATATATATCTTTATATATAAAAAGTACGTGTCACGTTGTTTGTCCGCCATGGACTCCTAAACTACTGAACTGATTTCAATGAAATTTTTGGTCAATGTGCAGTTTGGTCCAACTTAAAAGATAGGATAGCTTACATCTCAATTTATAGTCGCAATACAATATTATTTTATTGAAAATTATTTGTCTATTATTTGACAGTCACAATTATCTGTTACCTCCAAACGATTCTGTCAGATGACGATATCTGTTGAATGGATTGAGTAAATATTTAATAGATGGCGCTATGTTAAAAATGCAAACGTTTAATATAAGCTACAATTTGGTAGCATAACCACTACGTGTTGCTGTAAGTATTCAACAAATAGAACCAATTTCAAAAAAATATTGCAGACTGTGTGCAGTTTGGTCCAACTTGAAAGATAAGTGACCCTCAATTTTTTTATTGCTAATTTCAGGAGTTTTTTTGGGAAAGCAAATGGTCGTTCGGAAAGGGCAGAACAACGTCTGCCTGGTCAGCTAGTATATATATATATATATATATATTACTAGCTGACTAGGCAGAGATTCTGCCTCTTTCGACGACCCTTCATTTAAAAAGTGCTTAAGTTCGTAATAAAAAAAATATTGAGTGTCACTTATTAGGATAAAAACTATCCGAACTAACTATCTCTTAAGTTGGACCAAACTGCACAGTGTTAACTATTAACTAATCTGTGACAGTGTTCAAAATTTCATTAAAATCAGTTCAGTAGTTTAGGAGTTCATCGCGGACAAACAACGTGACACGTAATTTTTATATATAAAGATTATGAATGCACAAACGCCCAGAGCCAGAACTGATATTTGTAGGCCATACTCATTCATGTTCCGCATAAGTTACAGCCTATTTACGTTCCACTGCTGGGCACAGTCCTCTTCTCCTTTCTGAGAGGGTTTTAGGGCAAGGAAATGTCCGCCGCGCTGCCCCAATGTGTGTTGGCGAACTTCATATGTCTTCGAAATAATTTTCCGCATGAGGAAGACAAATTGCTTATCTTCTTTACTACCGAACTGTCTGTATATTTAACTACTTATCAACCAATAGTATATTGCTATACTTGGGATCTCTTTAATAGTTATTGTATATGTATATTAAGTAGAGAGAATTTATTCGAACCGTCATACTTGATATGTAGATTGACGATTGCAGTATCGGATCAGAAGTTTTCCAACTTTAGCGCTGCAGCCCATTATCTTTTTCTACCGACTTCAAAAAGGAGGAGGTACTCAATTCCACAGTATGATTTTATTTTTATTTGTGTTACCTCATAACTTTGTTCTACATAAATCGATTTCGACGATTCTTTTTTGATTTAAAAACTGGTGCTTCTCTTGCGGTCCCATATAAATTTGATAAAGGTCTGACCAACAGTTTTTGAGTTACCTTTAATAATATATATTGAAGTCGGTTGTACAAAATTTTTAATTTTTAATTATTGGTGTTTAGTTTTCGGCGTTTGGTGAGTAGGGATTTTGGCTGCAACATAACATCATCATTGTGATTGAATTTTTTTAACCGATCTCAACTTATCTAATACCAGTAACCGGTAGACTTTTCTCGAAATAAGGTGATCCTGGACTGTCGAACTAGGTTATTATTATACAAAGTTTTACTATCCCATCGCTATGGTATCGGTTAGCGTTAAATAATAATTAATTCTTGGAGCGAATAAATACCTTAGGTGCAGCATTATATCATTTATAACTAAATGTATATTGTTTCGGAATGGAACGAAGAATAAAATTTTAATTGAACGTATAAAAATAGTATAATATGTGAAGTTAAATACTTAAAATAATGATAGCCATAACATCGTCCAAAAATTATTTTAATAGTTCATCAAGTAAAGGATGACGATACGGATCATGACAATTAATCAGGGAAAATTTAAATAAAACAATTGCAAATGGTCATAAAATTATTTCCAGGTTTGACTCGCCAACCATTGGCGACAACTTGGAAAACTGCATACTCACATCATCTCCTCCGACTTCACTGGAGGTTGGACGAGGACTTCGCTCAACTATTGGTCATGAACTTTACGCACGGGGAAACTATGGCCGCGGTTGCGAACCCGCACTCTATGATGATGTACAGCATCGTGAAACAGGTATAGACACGTATTGATTTATAGGTGATATATTATCTATTTATTACTTGAAAGTACGCTCGTTGTGGCTTTAAGAGTTCATCATGTAATTTCACCCGGTTCTTGTCGTAAGAGACGACTGTGGGAAATCTTAGGAAGATCTCATAGCATTCGGTAGATGACTCCACAAGTATCGTTTACACCATACGTAAAATACTCACCTCGACGAATGGGTAGAAAGAACAAACGTGCAATATACTTAATAATAATAATAATCTTCGGAAAGGAGGTACAAAAGTGACCCACCTGTTCTATATGGATTATCTCAAGTTATTTGCCTCCAATCGCTCCCACCTTGTGGTGTTGCTAAACATCACTTGTGATTTTAGTAATTCTATTAGAGTGGAGCTGGGGACAGATAAGTGTGTGGTCCTCCATGTCGAAAGGGGTAGTAGGGTTGCTAGCTCTGAGGCCATAAGCTTATCTATGCCTATCAACATAAGACCATACCCGAGGCTGAAACATACCGATATCTGGGTATGTCACAGAATATAGGTATCGATGAGGCGGCTATGATATATACAGTCAGTTTGCGATTAGTTTTATACACGCTTGACGAAAGTTCTTAACAGTCCTTTGTCGGGCGTTAATAAAACACACGCATATAATGGCTAGGTCATGCCTGTCCTCATGTATACTTTCGGCATACTCAGATGGACTTAGATCGAACTTAACACTCTGGATAGAAAAGTCCGCACTGTTATGAGGTCCCACAGGATGTATCACCCGAAATCGTGAGTAATGGGACTGTACTTACCGCGAAAACATGGTGGGCGTGGCTTTTTAAGCGCTCTTACCGCCAAGTGTACAACCTCCGAAATTACTTCCTGGCGAGATCGGATGATCAATTCTACAGCGATGTCATTTCGTGTGATAAAGGGGTTACTACTCTATCCTTAGCCAACGCGCAATGGCAAGACCCAGCAGTACAGTGCATTTCCGACCGGGAGACCGTATGGAAGGAGAAGAAGCTCCACGGGAGGTTCTACAAGGCTCTACACGAGCCTTTCGTAGATACAGTCGCGTCCCTCCATTGGCTACGTTTCGGTGACCTCTTTGGGAAAACCGAGGGATTTGTCTATGCGATACAGGATCAGGTTATTAAGTCAAACAACTATCAGAAATACGTCGGAAATATCGTGAATGTAGAGAACCGGAGACCCTTCTTACAAGAAACGAGGCATTCCATCTTAGTCCTTAGGGGTGACGATGCATCTGCATTTTGAGTCTTAATCGAGGATAAATGTAGATGGCTGTGGGCCTACGCGTCCATTTACCATGAGGTGAACTGTGTGCTCGTTTGTTACCCATATTCTATAAAAAATACTTTCAACAAGTATTATTTGTAATCTATATTAAATAGGTGATAGATTCTCTTACGTGACGTAATACTAAAGTACACTGCTGAGCATGGGTCTTCCCATAGCTTGGCATCTACGGCAAATATGAGCCTACCTATGGGAGAGGCTTATAGTTGACAGTGGACTTTAATAAGCTGTAACGGTAACGGTTGCCAGGCTAGGCTAGTTGTTATTAGAAAGTCTTTGCTGCAAATCTGGCTTATTTCCCTCGTCACCTTTTACGACACTAGGGACAATATGTGAACATTTTTACACCACCTGGTTGACTAACCAGGTTAATTATAAGAGTATAATCAATTAATTATTTTCAGAGTGCTACTTGCAATACGATATGGCCGCTAAGCTGAAGGGTTCTGCTGTGCGAGGTCAAGCGAGAGTGAAAGATGAACAGGAATGCGGGCGTGCTTGTACTGATGCGCCTTTCAGATGTCTCAGTTTTTCATTCAAGTAAGTATACAACCAACGAATATAAAAAGTTTGTAGCTTACTATTTGGGTAAAATGATAGTTAATAAAAATATACAGTCTACACATTAACACATTTTATTTTATATATTGAACATTACATATCTGAAAGGCTGCAAATACAGTATATTGAAAACCAATAATGAATATTTATGGGATCTCTTGAAAGTAAAAACTGGTTAGTTTGTACTAAATATCTAAATAAAGTTCATTTTCCAATAGAATTCACTGGTAAATATCTACTTGTTAGCCGACTTCAAAAAAAGGAGGTTATCAATTCCACTATATTTTTTGTGAATCAATTTTATTAATTCTTTGTTTATGAAATAGGTTATATTTTAGAAGTTGTGCCAGATAATAAATTTGAAGATAAAATTATATATCTGAGAGTGGGAAAATAGGGGATGAAGTTTTTAAGGGATGAAGCCCATCTCAAAAAACCAAAAATAATAAAATAATTAACTTCTGAAGTCGGGCCTTGAATTCTTCTCTATACTCTTCCAAGCACCGATTTAGTCTGCAGCGACTTAAGAAACTATGCGGAAATTATTTTATCCATTTTAGTTCATTAAAGTTGGCTTTTACTCAAAAAATAATTTTAAATTTTAAGTAAACTTCTGATTAATTTGTAATTTTAAGTAAACTCCTTTCAAATACGAACCCTTAAATATCAAGACTTATCTTAAAGAGCTCACATAAATAGTTAACGAGACGTACAAGAACAAACCAATAAAACTGCAGGATATCAATTAATGTAAATAGCTGAAGTCAAGCGTATCCGTTAAAGGTATTTTATCAATATTAGAATCAGAATTAAATAATATTCATATTTCTTTTTTCTTTCAGTAATCATGTCCACCCCGAAGCAGATAACTGCTTGCTCTCTGAGATCCGTCTATTCGATTTACAACGTGGAGTGGACTACGAGCATTCTACTGACGATTGGTTGTTCGCTTTCGATTTGTTCAATGGACAGTGCTGGAGGAAAGTGAACCGCAAGCAACACTATGAGTAAGTTGTATATTGTGTCTTCCAGACAGAAATTTGGTCACGTCGGCCAGTCTCAACGGAAACAAGCCATTTGCGCAGGATAGTATTATATTACACGAGTGTGTGCGCAAACCCATGTGCACTCTCTATTTTCTTCTATTATAAGAGTGTCATAGCCCGATGGGACGGCAATTCAACACGACACAACATATTTTTATGTGGTGGAGCCATGTTGCAGCTACATTAGTAGTATAGTTGTAGCACGAATGGGTCGGCTCGACCGGGGAAGGACCACGCTCTCACAGAATACCAGCGTCAAATAGCAGCTTCATGCTGCTGTGTTTCGTATGGTGAGTGTAGAGAACCGGAGACCCATTTTACTAGAAAAGAGGCATTCCATCTTAGTCCTCATGGGTGACGACGCATCTGCATTTTGATTCTTTATCGAGGATAAATGTAGATGTCTATGGGTCACAAAAACCATTTACCATCAGGTGGACTGCGTGCTCGTTTGTTAACCTATCCTGTAAAAAAAACACAACAAGCACAGACACAACTACTTTACGTGCTTTCCGAGGCACGTGGGTGAAACATCATCAACTTTCTGACTTTGAGAATTTCTCGACAAAAATACCATAACTGATTTTAGCCTGACCCAGGATTCGAACCCCGTACCTGATGAACAGCAGTCGCGCTTGCGATTATTAGACAAACGAGGCATTACCCAAAGTTTTATGCATGGATATTCACGTGGTTTAGCGTCTATAGTTTCTGACCGCTATGTTTTGGACCCTGGGTTGATGCTACAGTACGTGTTGTCGAAATGCACAGTCAAAGTCCAGTGTTGGCTGTAGGATGTTATTTAAAAGCTTTGTACCAACTTACCAGTATTTCATGCCGGCACACCGCCTGCAACTTTACAAGGCGCTGGTTCGGCCTCACATAGAATACTGTTCCCGTCTCTGGGCTGAGGCTCCCCAGTGCCAGCTCCTTCCAATAGACCGCATCCAGCGCAGAGCGGCTCGAATCGTCGACGACCGAGTCCTTTCCGATCGGCTCGATTCATTGGCATTGCGAAGAGATGTTGCATCCCTTTGCATTTTCTTTCGCATTTACCACGGGGAGTGCTCTGAGGAATTGTTCGGATTAATCCCAGCCGCCAAATTTCACGAACGCACATCGTGGCAGAACTCCCGATACCATCTACACCATCTGGATGATTGGCGGTCCACCACTGTGCGATTTAGAAGATGTTTTCTTCCTCGCACAACTTCCTTGTGGAATCGATTTCCATGAGCGATTTTTGCGGACCGATACGACTTAGGGACCTTCAAGAAAAGAGCCTACTCCTTTTTAAAAGGCCGGTAATGCATCTGCAATTCCCTTGGTTCCCCTGGTGTTGCAGTTGTTCATGGGCGGCGGTAGTCACTTACCATCAGGTGAGCCGCATGCTCGTTTGCCCCCTCTCCTATAAAAATAACCACGCAGGGTAATGCAGCTTCTAATCACCACTCTCTGTAAGATTTGGCTAGCTCTTATAGATACATGGTAGCTTAAAGTCTGTCGTGACAGCTCATGGGTTAAGCGATCGGTTTTAAATTTCACAATACGCATGAAATCCGACCACCAATTAATGGAATTTCAATTTAGGTGCTAATTTATAACTTGCTCTCCAATGAACGAAAACATCGTGAAGAAACCTGTATTCTCGAGGATATGTGAAGCCAACCAAACAATTGGAACAGCGAACTAATTGCTTCATGGCCCTCACCGTAATGAGAGGAGGCCTGTAACCAGCAGAGAAATATATACAGTAACTTTACTTTTTCTGAAAATACGTGAAACTGCAATTCGGATAAGATGTTCTTATATTCCCGTAACATCTTCATTTATTCAATTGAATATTTTCTATTGAAATGTCTATTAATTTTTTTTTTTTTTAAAAACGGTACCCCCAGGCTAGGATTTTCTCCTGTATCAGTAGTATCAGTTTACAAACATAAATTGCACAAGGACAAACATCCCGACCCGTAACAATTATTTGTAGGCCATACAAATACCTTGTTCCGTGTGGGATTCGAACCCGCGACCCCAGCTCAACAACTCATTGCTAAGACACTGCGCCACGGAGCCGTCAATTTAATTTAAAATTGTCTAATTAAAGTATATTGCTGCGATATATGTTATGTATGCTTTTAGTTTTAGTTTTTTTTTAATTATAGTATTTGAATATCGTTAAATACAGAAATTATTTAATCTTTTCATAGATATAATAATATTCTAAGTTTTTATGTATTTACACGTATGATATTTTGCAGCGCCCCAAGTTACGAATTACCTCGCCCGCTACCACCATCAGTGTTAGATTACCCAGTTTCTGGACCAAGTGGTACCGATCTGTCTGATCCACCAGGTATCTGATATTATTTTTATTGTTATATGAAAATATTACGATCAATTTTGGAATTGAAAATATTATTTACATTTAGAGTATATGAGTTGTCGTAGATCTGAACACTAAATCTTATAATTCTGACTTCGATCCCTTTGATATCGTTAATCGCAATTTTGAGTGCTGATTTACCACGTGTTCGGCGGAAAAAAATATTTTGAGGAAATATGCCATTATCACTAGAGCATATCAAAAGTTTACTACTGAACATCGCCTCCCTCGTACATTGCCCCATTTATTAAAGTACACTGTTGAACTTAAGCCTCCCCTATAGATTGTTATATAGGGGTAATTTTGCCATAGTTGCCACGCTAGGCAAGTGGAATGGCAACCGCAGTTTTGTTATTATTTAAAGTTGTTATCAGGAAAATACTGCTGCCCGTCTCCTGTTCCAGTATCCTTCTGTCGCCTCTTAAGACACCCAGGGGATGTTATGGGGTAGTGAATTCTTACACCGCCACTACACTGTTGGTTTATATATAATTAATTGTTCATTATCAATCGCCAAATATGGGCGGTGCTGCAGTCCCTTCAGCGTTGCCAAGTTGACTGTCGGTATATCGAAGTGCTGAAGTGTTTGTACAGTAGAGCTACGATGGCTATCCGAGTACAGAACCAGAGTACGAAACCTATCCAACTGCAGAGATGTGTAAGACAGGGTGACGTTATATCCCCGAAACTCTTCACCACTGCATTGGAGGACGATTTTCAAGCTTCTGGACTGAAAAGGATACTGTATTAACATCAACGGCGAGTACATCACTCACCTTCGATTTGCCGACGATATAGTTCTCATGGCAGAATCGCTGGAGGACCTAAGCACTATGCTCAATGACTTTAATAGTGCCTCCCAACGGATAGGTCGTAAGATGAACATGGACAAAACGAAGATCATGTATAACGTCCATGTCACACATATGGCGGTATTCGTTGGGAGCACTAAACTCGAATTTGTTGACAAGTATGTTTACCTGGGACAAATAGTTCGACTAGGTAAGTCCAACTTCGATCAATCGACTCTGCTGGGCAGTGTTCGGGAAATTACGGCACATCTTCTCGTCAGGTATACCTCAAAACTTGAAAACGAGACTATACAGCCAGTGCGTGTTGTCCTTCACTGCTGGTCGGATGAGGAAGCTCAAGGTCGTTCAGCGAGCTATGGAGAGGGCTATGCTCGGAGTTTCTCTGCGTGATAAACTTAGAAATGAGGATATCCGCAGTAGAACCAGAGTGACTGATAAAGCCCAACGGATTTGTAAGCTGAAGTGGCAATGGGCCGGCCATATAGCTCGAAGAACCGAAAACCGATGGAGGAAAAAGCTTCTCTAGTGGCGGCCTCGTACCGGTGGACGAAGTGTAGAGCGTCCTCCCACTAGATGGAGTGACGATCTGGTAAGACATGCAGGAAGTCTATGGATGCAGGTGGCTCATGCCCGTGCTTTGTGGCATTCCTTGGGGGAGGCCTATGTTTAGCAGTGGACTTGTGAAAAATAAAACAAGTTTATTAAATAACTTACTTACTTATCTTCACGCACAACCCCTGAGGGGGTAGCCAGAGAGAACAGATCGCCAAGTGTCACGATCCTTACATACCTGTTTCGCTTCTTAAATAAGATTCTTTAATATTGATATCATTCATTTATTAAAGAGTTACCCTTATGGCAATTGGCCACAAACGACCTCTGGAGGTAGACGAAGTGCGTCGTAGCCTGTATATACATATACTAGCTTTTTAACACTTGATAATGGAAATTAGCAAATGGTGTTCTGCTGACTACTACTGTTGAATACTATTGATAATACTACTGATGGTAAATTGATGCTGTTTCCCACAAACGTCGGAATAAAAATGCAGAATGCGTTGTCAGTCTTGAGGGCTAAGATGGAATGCCCCGTTTTCAGTATAAAGAGTCTCCGATTCTTTCTACTCTTACCATACGAAAAATACCAACATTAAGCTGCTATTTCACGCTGGTATTCTGTGAGAGTGTGGCGCTTCTCCGAAAGAGCCATTATACAAGTTGGCAGCAGTAGCTTTTTAATATTATGAGCTGTTATCAGGAAAGTGCTTCTACGCATTTTCCTGTAATGAACCATTGCAAGTTTATTGATTATTTCATACATAGTTAAATAACATAAAGTTATTAATACTAATAATATTAATGTAAACATTCTCCGTGTTACAGACTTACCTTACTCACCTGCTTCAGGTCCAAGTGGACCTGGTTTTAAACCTGGATATCCAACTGGACCCGAGCCACCAGCGCATAAACCCAGTTACAACGCGCCAACTGATTCTGGGTTCAAACCGAGTTACTCCCCAGGACATTTAGCCGACACAGCTTACTCAGGGCCAAGTGGTCCTGATTACAAACCTGGTTACCGACCGTCAAGCTTTAGTTACATAGGACCGAGTATACCAGATTACCCACCTGCTCAACCTTTTAAGCCTACTGTTGCTAAGCCACCCGGATATGCACCTTCACCGCCAAGTGGACCTGATTATTTACCTGGGTATGACCCTACTTCTCCTAGCGGACCTGGTTATAAGCCAGGATATGTACCGATTGAATACGATCGACCACATCTTCCACCATCACCGAAACCAGTGTCCAGACCAGGTCAAAATAGGCCAGCGTATCAAGGCGATCGGGAGGAGAATGGGCCAAGTAAGTTGCAAATAAAGAAACTGTTCTTGTATCAAAAATACTTATAACATTTAACACACATAATATTTAACATGCAAGTGGTATAGGGGATTTCATTTCAAAACCATTTACTTCTGTAATTAAAATTTTTAAACATGGTAAACGATTTTACAATGGGTTACATCATCCAGAGCAGAGCGAATGGGGACCAAGTACATATCCAAAGCTGGTGCTTTTCATGTGGTCCCATATAAATTTGATCAAGGTCTGTCAAATGATTTTTGAGTTATTCTTAATAATTTTGCTGTACAAAATTTAAAATTATTGTATAAAATACTTAGAGAATGAAGTTCATGATAGTATTTTTTTGCTCCTTATCTATCGGCTCCTATGCCTGGGTGTATACCGGGTGATATGGAGTAGTGAATTCTCTTACGCCGGCACCACGTAGCGAAATAACTTATTTTCATTCATATTATTCTTAAGAAAATTACAAATTTCATAACCATAGTGTAGAGTATGTTGTTGAAATTACTACTAAAATCGCATACATCTAAAGTTAGTCCTAATCTTGCTTTAGACATTTATTAAATGTACTACGATATCAGTCAATATTCATTATTACTCTAAAGCTTTTTCATAAATATTTACAGTTAATGATTTATTATTCAGAATAAATTTATTAAACCTGTTAGTCAGATCTAGATAATTAATAATAATATATTTGTTGACACAATAAAACAGGATACACATGAATATTCATACAAAATGTAGCAGGAGATTAAGGTAGAATCAAGAATTAAATTACTTGCTTGAGAATTGTAGCGAGCAATTACACATTGAATTACAAAGTTCAACCACTAAAACTAGGAACTTATTTTTCTGGTGCAATTTTCTTTACCTTTTTTATTTATTTTTAAAATTTGCAAAGAATGAATTGATCACTTTAAAAATATGTATTGTTGGTGAATAAATGAGTTATTACTTTTAGAGTTAATTTAGTAAAGTATAGTACTATTATAGTGGAGTACAGTACTTGTTTTTTTAAATTATTTTTTTGATCTTAAGTGTCATAATAGGCTCTTAATTCAAGAATACATGGCTGCAGCTGTATTATTTCACGTTCTTACATAATACCTGTACCAATTAGCACAATGCTGCAGTGTTTCGTGTGGTGAGTAGAGAGAACTAGGTAACCTTTTACTGGTAATGAAATATTACATCTTATTTCTCAAGGGTGCCAACACTTTGAATGATAATCGATGGTTGATTAAGGTGCCTATAGGTCATATTTTTCACTTAAGATTAAGTGGAGTGAGTACGCTCTCATTTATCACCCTTATTACTAAAAAAAACGTAATATGGATTTCAAAAATGATAAACAGATAAAAACAGTAAAAAAATACAGAAATCTTTAGTTAGGCTTTTATGGATGCTATTCATAAATTAAATTCATGAAATCGTTGGGGAGTTATGTCATTTATTTCTTATTATATTTTAACTCGTTATTTTCGCTTAAATGGATGAGGCCTATGTGCAGCAGTTGACATTTCGGGCTAAAAGAAGAAGATTTCCATTTTCAATGAATCAAGGAACAACCAAGTTTTGCGAAGCGTTAACTACTAATCATTGCATAAAATTTACAAATTTTAACCAATTAATTGCTTTCTTTCAGTAATAGTGTCGTGGCGCCATTACACAGTGTCAGGTTATCCTTGTCGTCGGGGAACAACTTGTGCTCAAAATCATGTCGCAGGTCACTGGGCCTGTGAACTCGAGGGCGGAGAAATAGGTATATTTATCGTTTGTATTCATTAAATATATAATAGGTATATTTATCATGTATTCATAAAAAAAAAGGAAATTAATAAACAGATCGGAACATGAGTGAAAAAACTTTGTAAGATGAAGTGTTTTCCTGTTATCCTGACCTAAACGTGTGCGGAAAGAAAGAAGTCTGTTACTTAATAGTTTTTTAACAAATCAGAAAGGGGAGGGTTTTTTTATTACATTAATTATGTGAACGATAATCATCATCATCTTCATTATCATTACAGCTACCATTACAAGTCCACAGCTGAACATAGGCTTCCACTTTGACTTCTTGCATGTCTTACCAGGTTATCATTATGTCAAATGTGGGATCGACCTATACTTCTCAGCGGTACTAGGCTTCCACACGAGAATCTTTCCGCCCCATTGCTTATTAGTTATTCGAACTACGAGTATATGGCTGGCTCATTGCCGCTCCAGCTTACTGCTACGTTGGGCTATGTAGGTTACTCTGGTGTAATATATATATATATATATATATAGCAACCTTGAGCTTCCTCATATGGCCAGCAGTGAAGGACCACGTCTCAGATTATATGAATCATTTTAACAGTGGTAGAGCCAGGCGGCAGCTTTTGCTGTCGCATGGATGGGCCGGCTCGAACCTGGGTGGTACCACGACCTCACAGAATACCAGCGTTAAGTAGAGGTTTACCTCTGCGTTTCGCTTGGTGAGTGCAAGTGGCCGGAGGCCCTTTTTACTGGAAATGAGGCATTCCAACCTAGTCCTCACGGGTGAAAACGCATCTGCATTTTGATCTGTAATAGAGGATAGATGTAGATGTCTATGGGCCGCAGCAACCACTTACCATCATGTGGACTGTGTGCTCGTTTTTCACCCTTCCACGTCCATATCCGTCTCAGAAATTAGAGCAGGCCTGCATAACATTGTGACGTAGAGTATAAGTAAATATCTGAGCGTATTATAATATACCGATTTTTTTACTATTACTACAGGTTCTTGGGATTATTGCTGCGCCCCAGAACATCGCTGCGGATATAGCGAAGGATTCCAAAAGCCATGGTAAGGAATCAATTAAAATGTTAAGACGTTGTCTTATTGTATATGTACATATTTAACGGTATTTTGGACTATTGGCTGTTAAATATTTTTATCATATAGGAAAACTAACAAATAGGTTGTTTGTTATTCTTTACTATCTTCACCTTAGATAGTGTCCATCATCGGTCTATTTATTTTTGATTTCGCAAATTTCGAAAAGTCTTACAATATTAGAAGTTCATTTCTAATAGTTCATCATATATAAGAATAGTACTACAAAGCTAGTTAAAAAAATCGGTTGTCTGCAAAGTCGGTTTACTGACGATAGTTGAACGTGACGTCATAAGAAATATTTAATATCGAAAGAATCATTACCTTTATCGCCGCAATTATCGTTGCTATAAACAATTGACACCACATTCGCTCGCACAGTCGCTCGTTCCGCGCTCTCGCTTGCACTTTAAATGGAACGCCTAGATAACGCCGCATGAGTCACGTTTTTTCGTTCGTGCAGCGAGCTTCATCGATTTATAAGATGTTGTCACGTCAAAACTAGCGATTTAATAAACAAATACTCCGAAAAATTAATTCTCGACGTGAATTCGATAATACCATCATGTACCAAACCACCTATAGGTTGTATGGGTTACCGAAGATACACAAAAGCTCAACTACTTCCAATTGTTAGCCAGATCGTTTCACTGACTTATAAGTTGGCTCAACGCTTGACAAAAATACTGTCACAGCAGAGAGGACATACTAGATCACACACAAGGGATTCATACCAGGTTGTGAGATAAAAGGTCTACATTTCGCGGACAAAGAAACTATTGTCAATTTTGATGTTCAGTCACTATTTTCATGCCTACCTATTGATGACTACATCTCCGTTGTAACCAGGAAAGTGATAAAGAAGAATAGTATATTCTATTTGTCTTGATATTCCCAGGGAATGAGATGATCGTTACCATGCTGTTTTCTAAATGTTTTCATACTTAGTTGTATAAAATATTATATTGTAAATTAATGTTTAAAAACGTCTCTCTGGGCTGCTTGCTGGTTCTTCCCAGGACAGAGGTTTTTACGAACAAGTGATAAAAGCATAAATGACTTTCAAATAAAGTTCTTATAATCTATATAAAATAAAAAGTATTTTATTATTTGATGGCAATTTTTATACCTATTGATTTTTACTAAGTTAGCCTTTGTATGTGATCCGCAATTAATTATTTTGTCACTGAATAATGAAGTAGTAAATATGTTCAAGTCGGAATAAAATATTTTATAAACCACATTTTAAATTAAAGACAAAAATATAAAATATTACATTTTATATTTTAAGGTGAAATCGTAATTGTTAGGAGTAAAATAGTCTAGTAAGTATTGTTGCAACTTTTTCTCAAGGTCTGCTGCAGTAGGGACTTGTTGAAGCGATGGCATAGCTTTCTTGACTTTGAAAAATTGCTTTGTAAAGGCGAACTTTGGATAAAATTAATTTGAATTTATCTCTGAAAATATGATACTCTAAATGGTTGATTTTACGGCTAGATAAAAAAATTCTACCCATCTGATTATTTTCCAAACCAAGTTGTATTATTAGAGTAGCATATAGGGGACGACTCATAAAGCAACACCGGCCACCGAATTACCGGACTCCTATGTGGGGCGACTCGAAGGAAAAATTACCACGTTCTCACAAAGAAAATCTTTTAACATTTTGTAAAAGCAGACTTCAAACAGTTAAAAAATATTTTCATTCCATTTTATGTATTTAACGCATTGGAACCAATCTTGCAATTTAGTCCTTCCCTCTTTTAGGATGTTATCGCATTTTATGATTATTAAAATATTACAGATATGAATATTCTTTACTTTTTACCTTTAACAAGAACATACTAAATTAATTTAAAAATAATTTTAAGGTGTTACGTTGGTCCGTCCCATGAGCAATGGCGTCCGTGCAGTGAAAAATATTATCCTTATTATAAGCACAAAGTGCCGCATCCTTCACAAGGACATAGAGGTAAATTGTATTTCTGAAATCAATGAAAGTATTATAGTTTTAAAAAAAATTAATCTTACTAATATGTCATATAACTACCACAAAAATGCAGTTTTGCCTAAATTTATATAAGTAAAAAATATAATTTTAAAGTATTATTATTTTTGTTGCTCACATCAAAAAAGTAATTTTCTTGAATTTTATGTAGAAGTTAACGTTCCTCGACCCACGGGCCAATGGCGCGATAAACCTGCGAATATACCTATTGAGAAGGAGAGATTGCCTGGACCATATCCACCCGGAGCTGATAAAACATATTGGGACAACCTATATAAAAACGGACCACAGGCTTATTACGACACGCTTGGAAATCCCTTGCCAGGTATTTATCGCTTAAGTAACGTTATAATATATAGTCAAAAAAGTAAAGTAATGTTACAGTCTGTATACGTTCCACTGCTGGGCACAGGCCTCCTCTCATTTCTGAGAGGGGTATAGCGCTGCCTAATGCGTGTATAAAAAAAACTTTACATGTCTTCGAAGAATCGTTTTTTTATTTCTCGATGTTTTCCTTCAGCGCCAGACACGTGACAAATCAGTACTTAAAATTACAATTAACATTGATTCTGGCGGGGATCGAACCCGGGTTACTCATGTACTGTGAAATCACCGATCATACAAATCAAGTTACTAAAATATTTTTTCATTATTAATGTCATACATATTTACTTACTTTTAATAAAATAAAAAGCGAAACTTACTAGAGTAAAGAAAAAGAAGATAGAACTTTAGCCATGATTATATTTTAGAATTCATTTTTGGTTTATATAAAAAATGCTGTTATTTCAGGATACACCCGAGTACCAACAGAGGAGAGACCTAGAATTAAATATCGGCACAATCCTGCCAATCCAGGTAGTGGAACTTGGGTACCAGTTCCAGAATTAGATTCACATAATAATCATGCAGTCCCAGGACCTCTTGGAGTTCCTAGGTAAATCATCATCAACATCATCGTAACATCGTAGTTGTCAGATATATTTTAAGTTTTTTATGAGTTCGCATACGAACTTATAGTGGTTAAATTATTTTTCTCGATTATTTTATCTGTGTTCGGATGGAATAGTAGAGTATATCCATTGGTGCAGGTAGAGTTTTTACACACTATACTATCTTAATTTTTTCAGATATTGGCCGGTAGCTTATCTCCATAAAGGACCACCGCCAAATATGACATATTTTAGATATAACGAAACAGATAATGCATCTTTTGATAAAGTTCAGTCGCGAGACAACGGAGATTCCGTAGTTTTACCAACAGAACGTGTAACATCTGAATCTAAAAAAGTAGATGTGATTAAACCTAAATTTACCGATATAGAAGGCAGAAATATACGACATAAACCCGTAGAAAACAATACAAAAACTGTGGAAAATAATTTAAATTTAGACACTGGTGCATTTACTAATACAACTACTACAACCACGACTACTACAACGACTACTTCAATTCCTACAACTGAAATCAGTCAATTAAGTAATGTAAGTGAGACTTTCAAAAACATGACAAAAGGTAACATTACAGAAACAGAATTGAAAAATCCGGAAAATGAAAAAAATATTGAAGAATTTGAAAACATAAAAGGCATAGATGGTAAATTAGAGGATTTTTCAAAGTCTATAGAAGTATTCGATTTAGAAGACGGAAGTAAATGTGATAAAGGACACAACGTTAAAGCGCTGGAGGCAGAGGAACGACAAATTGAAGCAATCGGAAGATTATTAGCTTCACGTCGTGGCGGGAAACTAATTCTTGAAAAACCTTCGCAAAAAGATTTGGAGGACGAACACATAGCTGTTGGTAAAGATTTATTAGAGTTTAATTTTGGAAATAAATTTCCCACAACTGAAAGACGTGGTATTGTTCAAAGAGTTAGTAAAGACGATATAGACAGGGAAATATTTTCTAATGATAAAAGCTTAGAGGTAAGTGAGACGACGTTTGTTAGACCGCCTCGCGTTCTTAGTACTACAGAGAACATACGTAAAGCAATTGTAAACGGAAAAGTGTTTTATGATGCTATGATAAGAGAACAAAGAGATTTATTCTCTAATTCAACGAGAAACGCCAAGAGTCTGAAATTAGAAGAAGCGAAAGGTCCATCAGTTGTTTTTAATAACACCTATTCAAAAAGGAAAATTTTACAACCAAGAAACGTGAATCCAGTGAGAAAAGTACGACGAGTATACAGAAAAAGATACAACCCAGAAGAAGTGAGAAAGAGATTATTAGAAAGAGAAAAAAGTTTGAAACAGTTAACTAATGCGACAACAAATAACAATAGCTAGTTCTATCTAGTTTCAAACTTTACTGATTCGTAATATTCATCGGTGATATGTTTGTTTAGTAGTTACCATAATATTAGTAGTATCTTAGTATATTTTTATTTTAATAATTAAATTATTGTGGCCTATTTTCAATCCTTGGTAATATGCCACAATAAAGTGCGAGTAAATAAGAGTGCGTAGTTTTATGTCTACGTATCTTTGTGATTTATAAAAGTAATAAGAAATAATCAATTTTATTAAAAAAATATAGATCTTATTAAATTATTGTCAGTTCGACCTCAATATTTGTCATCTTGTGAGTTGAATTGACGATGCTTTTAAAATTAGTAATAATCATATAATTGTAAGACATTTTGTAGTTTAGTTTAAGCGGTAAATTATTATGTTTGTAAGTGATTCCGGAATTAATTCTATATGCAATATTACCAAATTAAATTTAACACCATATTTGACGTAATTATATTAAAAGTTGCGTTAATATAGGAAATAAATCGGGGTTTGGTTTTTGTACAAAACAAGTATATAAATGATTCTTTCCGGTTTGTTTTTGTCCTTGTAAAATTTATGTGTAGGAGAGAGAGAGTCATATAATGGATGCAACGTCTATTTAACCAGAAAAAGGTAAAACTAATAAATCTAATCCAATATCGTGATTCAGAACAATTTGGATTAAGTATGATTGCCTCAAAAGCTTGTTAACGAGAGTCTTCACATTATCATCATCATTATCATCAATACACCCCATCACAAGTCCTTTACACAACGCCAACTTCTAGGAAGACACGGACTAGAGCCATCTGTTACTATTATTTCCCAAGTCTACAACCATAGGGGGACAAACCTGGAGCTTGCACCCCCAGCCACGCCGTTACCATAGTCGCCATTGTAGCCTGGAATAGCGAGGAAGCCCGTTTCTTTCTGCCGTTGACCATAGGGTTATGTTTATCATAGATGTCACGCTTGACAGCCTGTGGTTTGCTATTTTCTAGATGATATTTGGAAAAACCTGCTGATCATTTCCTGGTTTGTTCCCTCTATTGTCTCTTATGATCACTGCCGGAAGATATGAGGTAGTGGATATTCTTAAACGAGTGGCGTTTAAGAATATCCACTACCTCATATCATCCGGCTAACAGGAACTAAATTCATCCAGAATATCTTGATGAAGCACACATCAAATGGCCACTGACCTTAATTACTTTTTTTAGTAAATAATTTTACCAGAGTCGAGTTTATTGACAAATTAAGTAGGTGCTATATCCTTAATTTCCATACATGTATATTTATTTAAAAAAATATAATTAACATTTAAAATAAAAATATTCTACTTATGATTTGTTTTATTTCACAATTGCATTTGGTAGTATAGGTGTATTAACTTATTAAGGAATTTGCTGACAAAGTTTGTTTGCAAAAATGTTTCTTTAGATATGAGAGAAAGGGTGACATTATATTCGTATTCCTGAAACTATTCAATGCTTTATTGGTAGACGTTTTCAAGGTACTGAATTGAAAAAGATACGATAGTAACATCAATGGCGAATACATAACTCACCTTCGATTTGCTAACGATATTAGCCCTGACAGAATCCCTGGGGGATTTTAGAACTACGCTCATTGACCTTAATGTCTGAAGTCGATTCTTTGCTCAACAAAGTCTCGGATTGGGGGCGGCTAAATCTAGTCCAGTTTAATTATCAGAAGACACAAGTTTGTGCGTTTACCGCTAAAAAGAACCCCTTTGTCGTAACTCCTCAGTTTCAAGGCAGTCCCCTTGTTGCCTCAGCCAGTATCGGAATCCTCATATCTAGGCCTCTAAAAAGCTTGGTGTGCTCAGCAGAGCGGGATAGATTTCATGCCGGCACATCGCCTACAACTTTACAAGGCGCAGGTTCGGCCTCACATGGAATACTGTTCCCATCTCTGGGCTGGGGCTCCTCAGTGCCAGATCCTTCCACTTGACCGCATGAGAGCAGCTCGAATCTTCGACGACCGAGTCTTTTCCGATCGGCTCGATTCATTGGCGCTGCAAAGAGATGTTGCATCCCTTTGCATTTTATTTCGCATTTATCACGGGTAGTGCTCTGAGAAATTGTTCGGATTAATCCCAGCCGCCAAATTTCAAGAACACAAATCGCAGCAGAACTCCAGATACCATCCACACCATCTCGATGATTGGCGGTCCACCACTGTGCAATTTAGAAGATGTCTTCTTCCTCGCACAATTTCCTTGTGGAATCGATTACCACCACCGATTTTTCCGGACCGATACGACTTACGGCCAGGCCACGGGGATCGGCGGCACGAACGGCGAAGCGGCAGGCGGGGCGACAATTCGCGCGGCGTGGTTTGAGGGCCACGGGCAGTCAGGTTCGCCGCCACGACCAGATAGGCGAAGAGCGAAATGTCTTTATCAAAGTTATCTCGATATTGCTTAGAAAGTAATCGTTTTTTGGTTCAAGACATAATATTTGGAAGAGATTGTGGAGTACATGATTTGAATAGGAATCAGGTGATAGATAGAGAACTCCACAAGAAGTACGAGAAGTACAGAATGTATCCAGAAATTCTTTCGAATATACCAGAATGAGTGTCGAAACCTTCGATTATATTCTTGTTAATAATAACTACTATTTCCAAAGCTGCTAGCAGGCCTAGCATACTTGCCGAGATTCTTCTCGGCAATAAAAGTTTCACTATTCATTTTTCGCCGCGAAAACAACTAAAATATTTTGTTTCCTATACTATTCGCCGCGTCTGCCGCTCGTTTCCGTGGCTTGCGTCGTGCTAATTCATGCCTTTGTTTCAGTCGCCCGCCGCGCCGCCAGTCGCCCGTGCGATTCGCTCGGTAAATTTCGCCGGTCGCTTCGCCACTCGCCGCTGCGCGTGGCTTGACCCGTACATTTCTATACATTTATTTTAGTCGCTAGACGCCTCGCCGTTCGCACCGCGCGAATTTTCGCTATGGCGAATGTCCCGTGGCCAGGCTGTTAGGGACCTTCAAGAAAAGATCCTACTCCTTTTTAAAAGGCCGGCAACGCATCTGCGATTCCTATGGTTCCCCTGGTGTTGCAGTTGCTCATGGGCAGCGGTAGTCACTTACAATCAGGTGAGCCGCATGCTCGTTTGCCCCCTCTCCTATAAAAAAGTAATATTTTTCAACTGGTAGATCTTAAAAAATTAATGAAAAAAAGAAAGATAGGGAAAGGAAGAGACGCCGTCCTATATTAGAAGAGCTGTAACACTCGTCTTGTAGCAAAGGATGAATACCGTCA
Source organism: Parnassius glacialis (assembly GCA_033319125.1). Lineage (NCBI taxonomy): Eukaryota > Metazoa > Arthropoda > Insecta > Lepidoptera > Papilionidae > Parnassius > Parnassius glacialis. The sequence goes on from JAVANC010000002.1 coordinate 22,709,761, forward strand.
CACATTTCTTTGAAAACACACAGTATGTCATGTTTAAATGCCAACAAGATGTTTTACGCAGTCAAACATAATAATTTAACCCAATAGAAAGTAAACGACGCAGTGACTCAGCTTGCAACTTACGCACGTAGTCGTAGTTGTTGGAGGCCTGCACTCGGATATTATGTGCAGTTAGCGCATTTCACTTGTGAAAGTGCATTTGAGACCAAAGCGAGACGTGCGACATACTGGTACAATGCCATAATATTAAATTTTGTTGTTTTACCGTGTGTAGAAAGTATATAGTGAAACTATAAATTTTATTATTGCTTTATCATCTATAATAATAATAATAATAATGTCCCCCAGACCGAATTTCGGCCACGGCGGCCAGTCTCAACGAAGACTGGCCATCGGCGTAGGACAGGATTATAGTGCCCAAGTGTATGCGCAATCACAGGTGCACTCTCTATTCCCTCACTCTCATAGCCCGATGGGACAGTAAACCGACACGACCGGAGAGAGATCAGGCGCAGGACCAACGGCTTTACGTGCGTTCCGAGGCACGGGGGTGAAACACCGCCAACTTCCCGACTCCGGGCAGCTACTGAGAATTTCTTGATGGAAAAACTCAATAACTGATTTTTTGGCCCGACCCGGGATTCAAACCCGGGACCTCATGAGCAGTCGCACTACTACAACCACTAGACCAAAGAGGCAGTCAAAAATCAATCAAAAATAAAATCATCTATAAGTGTATTCTAAAGCGGGGGTGGACATATCCTTCCCCAATTTCTCCCCACGTAAAGCGTGCCAGAAAAAGCCCGAGGCTGCAATTAAGAAGTTGTTTGCCAATATGGGGCTCTACGCTTACACACTTAGTTGTGCATACAGTTATAACCAATATTCTTAAAATAATTCACGTCTGATAAAGTAATAAATAAATTATCAGCCTCCATACGTCGCATTGGGAACTGGCCTCCACTCATTTTCGAAATGATTAAGGGCAATTAGAGTCGTGCTGCTCAAATGCAACATGCATGCTTATACAAGCATGCTTTTTTTATAAGAGAGCGGGCAAACGAGCATGCGACTCACCTGATGGAAAGGTGGTAAGTGGCCTTTTAAAAAGGAGTAGGTTCTTTTTTTGAAAGTCCTTAAGTCGAATTGGTCCGGAAAAATCGCTGCTGGTAATCGATTCCACAAGGATGTTGTATGTTATATCAGGCAGACCTAGCATGTCCTCGAAATGTATTATAATTTATTTGATATACTGGTTTCCTCACAATGTCTTCCTATGCTGCTGAATCCGTAGAAAATCACCACATAAAATAATCTGTCGTTGACTGTAAGACCACTCGTAATATACAAAATAAAAATATCTTTCGCCACAGACACACGACTATTCTTTCACATTTTAATAGCTTATAATTTGTAAATGGCGGAGTCAGTATGAATGAGATGTGAAGGTAACATATTTTATTACTACTGGATAGTCTGTTATGGTAAGTACAACTGCCCTTTGAAATTATAGGCAATTATAGTAAAAAATGAGACTAGTTTTTTTTTAATTAATTGGATTTGTTCTGTGTACTCGGAGAAATGAATTGAATAATGTAAAATTAAGTTGTTATAGTTAATTTGCTTTAATCCACGTAAAGAAAGAAAATGATGTTTTTTGTTATAGGATAAGGGTGACAAACGAGCACACAGTCCACCTGATGGTAAGTGTTTGCTGCGGCCCATAGACATCTACATCTACCCTCTATTACAAAATGTCGATGCGTTGTCACCCGTGAGGACTAAGATGGAATGCCTCATTTCCAGTAAAAAGGGCCTCCGGCCACCTGCACTCACCAAGCGAAACGCAGAGGTAAACCTCTACTTCACGCTGGTATTCTGTGAGGTCGTGGTACCACCCCGGTTCGAGCCGGCCCATCCGTGCGACAGCAAAAGCTGCCGCGTGGCTCTACCACTGTTAAAAATGTGTCCTGATCAGTTTGAATGGTGCACTTTATCCGTCACCACCAATCCTAGTACCACCACAACAACACCACCACACACACAACTTTATTAAAATGGATTTCGGCAAAGTAACGCCTAATTCTATTAATTATCTTACAATGTAAAATGTTGATCATAATGTATATATATGTATTTATATCTTAAGGTATGTAGATATCGTTTTTATTCAGCATGCTCGTTATCCAGCAGTTGACTCATAAAAGAGTACGCATTTTTCGTCGTATGATATATTTCTGTCCTCTTTTTTTATGTCCGTGGTAATAATATACAAATTCTTAAATGTAAATAATCAATAAATTTAATCATATCAATTTTATAATTCTCATCTGTCAATTCCAACGAATTATTTTTTATACTTTAAATGAAGAAAAACCAGGGACTCAGCTAGATATAAATTAGTTCGCGTATACTTTCGTGATTATTTTGGTACGAATGACTGAATACATTTTTATTGCAAATTATACTAATTATCATAATCACAACGATAGCAGTTTTTGAACAATTTGACAAATTAAATTTTAATATCTTATATCGAAAATAAAAAAACAATGATTTTATTTTTATTAATAATGGTTATATTTTTTATTCCATTTTATATACCTTGGGCGTCGTAAAAATAAAAAAATAAACTACGTTTACCAACCTATGGTTAATATCCCTCCTATGTGTATGGGGTAATCTATGGGGGAGTCTGAAGACGTCCTCGAAATATTTTATTTCTCCATACATGCAGGTTTCTACACGATGTTTATAGACTGCCGTTTATACAATGTATTTTATCAGAACTTCAAATTACAAATAATATTGTCATTGATGACGGGAGGGATTAAACTCAGTTTGCTCGTGTACCATGAAATTTACGGCGAGCGTAAGCCTCTGAACTACGCCTATTAGTGTGATAAACATGTTAACAGTTTCTGTTGGTAAATGGTTACTTAATGCATGAATGCCTGAGTCCTTTTGGGTAGGATGCTGTGGATCCTAGCATCAAAATTCGGTCTCAGCCAAAATTTATGCATATCATACATTGTTTTTTTTGTGTCGAGTTTTATTGTTGCTGTCCCATGCATAACAATGCATATTGTTCGATTGTCATTTTCTTCCGACCACGAATTCTAGCGACCATCCGATCTTACCACATTAGGAGTATGGGCAAGTTAAAGTGAATGAGTGCCTCAGTGTCAGTATGTATGAACTTGTAGCATTAGTTAGTGGCCGATCCCATAACTAAACATACGGGTAAGTTAGAGTGAGTGAGTTCCTCTGTTAAAGTATACGGTGTTTTAGCACAATACCCCTCTTGCGTAGGTTACAGCTCTGGGTAAGTTTCCGAAACTGTTGCCATGGAAATCTATTCTTGTTATCTATAATTAACTACTTTTAATAACTATTTATTTCAAAACACTATCTTCATTAATTATTATTTTGATCCTTAGCAATTAAATTAAAACTAAGGTCTTGCAAAGTACAATATCAAAATGTCCGTCCGCGTTGACCCTGGCGAAAGTTCGCTTTCACTTGTAATCCGTCGGGTAAAAGTGTTATTTGAACAATCTTATAGCTGATATTACAAACTTCGCAGCACTTTCTTCAACGAGTTTATTGAACTTTGCACTTGCCTCTCAAGTTGCGACACGACAAAGTTCCCAAAAGAATAGACACTTGTTTGGTAAATGTTTATTTTGTGCAGTAAACTTTGCACCTAGTGAAAACATCGCTAAAATTTTCCCAGTAATACCAGTAAACTTTGTTGTGCGTTCTAAAGTGATCAAAAGAAAAAGAAAACTTGTAGTAAAAATATTATTTAATGCATTATTTTAGGTTCGATGTTTTAAGAAGGTATTTTTAGTTATTTGCTATAGATTATAATCTCAAAGTACCACAGACATCTATCACCTTTGACGCTACTAGCTATCACTAATCTGGGTATTTTATGGCAGTCGCAAGCGGGATAGTTATACCTCATATTACAAATAACTTAAAGATATTTAATTTTTTTATAGGATAAGGGTGAAAAACGAGTAGATAGAGAATCTAATGGTAAGTGTATGCTGTAGCCTATAGATATCTGCATCTATCCTGGATTAATAAACAAAATGCAGATGCGTTGCCACCCTTGAGAACTAAGATGGAATGCCTCGTTTCCAGTTAAATGGGTCTCCGCTTCTCTACACTCACCATATGAAACAAATCAGCACTGAGCTGCTATTTTACGATGTTATTCTGTGAGAGCGTGGTCCTGCTCCGGTCGAGCCAAAACATTCGTGTTACAACCATTATAGAGCTGCAGCTTCGCTCTACCACGTATAAAATCATGTTAATCATTTGCCTATAGACTGACTCCAACAGCAAATGAATCATACTCCAAAACTAGTTTTCCAAACTGGGTCGTGTGATTTTTATTCTCGCCAGATACTTATACAGAGGAAGTTGTATATACTAATTAAGGAAATAAAGAACAAAGGAGTGCCGCCTTTCGAAGCTTTCTATTCCAGAATAATAGAGTCCTAAAATATACGAATTTTAAAATGCCGAATCTATATTCTATAAAAAAAAATCCGTTGAATGTATCAGCACAGTATGTGGCAGAGCCAGGCTGTAGCTTTATTATGGTTGCGGTAAAGAAAAAGGTCAGGTCAACCGGGAAAGGCACATACAGCATTTCAGAGTTTTTTTTATAGGATAAGGGTGACAATCGAGCACACAGTCCACCTGATGGTATGTGGTTGCTGCGGCCCATAGACATCTACATCTAAAATGTAGATGCGTTGTCACCCGTGAGGACTAAGATGGAATGCCTCATTTCCAGTAAAGAGGGCCTCCGGCCACCTGCACTCACCAAGCGAAACGCAGAGGTAAACCTCTACTTCACGCTGGTATTCTGTGAGGTCGTGGTACCACCCCGGTTCGAGCCGGCCCATCCGTGCGACAGCAAAAGCTGCCGCGTGGCTCCACCACTGTTAATCAAATAACAGTATTGTGTATGATGAAGTATTCTTTCATAAATTTCAGGTTTTTTTTTATATAATAAGGGTGACTAACGAGCATACGGTCTGTAAGCACACTTTCTGTATCTTGTAATATCTATGTGTATTCGTTAAATGTATTTTCTAATCCAATTATTTATATCTATGATTTCTAATTTTAGTCCAATTATTGTATAGACATTTGATACCACATCGTTGCCGGAGTGCAGAACTCCAGTCGATGTATCAGATGCATCTGTAAAAACAGCCATGTCGGCATCTGCGTACAGTTCAAAACAAAAGTATTTATACAATAATGATACGAAAATTAGAAATCATAGATATAAATAATTGGATTGAAAAAGATACGGTGGCTCATAGATATCTACATTTATCCTCAATTAAGAATCAAAATGCGTTGTCACCCCTGAGTACTAAAATGGAATGCCTCGTTTCCAACAGTAGTCTCCTGTTTTCTTTACATACCATATGAAACACAGCAGCATTAAGCTGCTATTTTATGCTGGTATTCTCTAAGAGCCTGGCCCTTTCGCGGTTGAGCCAACCCATTCGTGCTACAAACTTAATATTGGTGCAGCGTCGGTCTCTACCACGTTTATTACGTGGTAGAGCCGCGTGTTTCTTGGTTGCTGTTGGTTGTGTCTGATAACCATCTTTGAAGATATGCTGCTTCCAACCAGCTTCTTTTAGGTTATGACTTTCAACAAAGCGTAAGGTGAAGGTGAGAGTAGAAGGTGTGAGCCACAGATCTAAAGGTGTCAGCTATTTTTCGCATGGGTAATTCTATTTACGTCCAATATTGTATACAAGAAATCATAAACTGTAAGGAATAATTAAAAGAAGAAACTAAAAATGTGAAAACTCTATTTTGCGAGAGCAGACAATTTTATTTCAATAGCGCCATTTTTATAAATGTCAAACAAAGATAGTACAGAATAGAATAGAATAGAATAATTTTTTATTCAATAATGTGTAATTCTTATTGAAAGTCATTTTTTACTTTACCACTGGTTCGAAAAATAAACCACTGTACTGGGAAGTACCAGCAAGAAACCCAGCGGGTTTTTTTAAAGCAAATTTTACATTAATGGTTGTACAAACTATATAAGTACAAAATTTATTTCAGAAACAGCTTGGAAGCGATCACCTCATTCCCAGGGGTTATTATCAACCATGTATTCATTTATACTATAATAACCCTTTTTATACAGTTTCAACTTAACAAAACATTTAAACTTGGTAATAGAGAGAGTCTGTTCACTTTCCGGGATCTTGTTGTAATAGCGTATACATTGCCCCAAGAATGAATTACTGACTCTGTGGAGTCGAGAAACTGGTATCACTAGCTTCTGTTTGTTCCTAGTGTTTACAGAATGTATATCACTTTTTTTACTAAAACTACCTTTTTTTTGTGAAATTTTCGTAAATATACACTCTCTCGGTTTCAGGTTGTAAAAAGCTCTGATGGCCCTCTTCTGTAAAACAAAAATAGTTTCTGAATCAGCCGCAATTCCCTATAGCAAAATCCCATAAGACATTATGCTATGGAAATAATTGAAATAAACTAATCTAGCTGTCTCGACACTAGTGAGACCACTAATCTTTTTTACAGCATAGGCTGCAGAACTTAGTCTGCTTGCAAGTTTGGATATATGGGGGCTTCACTGAAGCTTTGTGTCGAGAGTGATGCCAAGAAAAACAGTGGATTCAACAGGGCTCAGTTCTTCCCCATTTAAAAACATATTGGTACTCAGATTTTTAACATTCGTTATTGTAAATTTAATACATTTAGTTTTATTTCCGTTTAAATGTAGATTATTAACGTTAAACCAATGCACTAATTTTGATATCTGGGGGCACGGCAGTGCCCCCGCCAAGTCGAGCAAAAAAGCGGCACGGCCGTACCATCCTTTTCTCGAAGCAGTGCAGGCCATTTCCGAAACCCTATAACTTCGTTATGAATAAAACTAGAAGCTTGAATTTTTGCTAACCAAATAGGCATTGTATAAACTCGGTATATTTCATATTTCATTGAATTTGAACCAGTAATTTAAGAATTATAACTAGTCAAAGTTTCTTAATTTTGTCACTCACTGACTGACCGATCATCAAAACTCTAAGGCACTTCTAGCAGGCATAGAAACTTCAAATTTGGAATACAATTATTGTTTAATATATAAATCAAGGAAAAATTAAAATATTTTACAATTTCGGTCCAGTTTTCGAGAAACACCAACTGCATAAATAACTTTGTAATCCCATATAAATATATAGTATTACAAAGTTACATTTGCAGTGAATAAATCAGTGTACCTATATGTGTATAATGGAATAATAGGTGTAAATAGCTACCTAGATATAACTATCTACAAAAAGAAATAAGATGCCATCAAAAACATAACTTGTAAAAAAAGCCAAGTCTCGCAACTCAGTTTTTCTACCGTAAAAAGTTGTGAGATCCATGTAATACCAAGTCGGTTAATTTATTCAGTCCATAGATTGATACATAGATTGACTTGGCAATCGCATGAAAACACAATATATCTCACAAGTAATACATATTAAATATTAAATTAGATTGTTTAGTGCGATTGCCAAGTCAATCTATGTATCAATCTATGGACTGAATAAATTAACAGACTTGGTATTACATGGATCTCACAACTTTTTACGGTAGAAGAACTGAGTTGCGAGACTTGGCTTTTTTTACAAGTTATGTTTTTGATGGCATAGCATTATTCACTTCGTCACATTTAAATGATTGACGTTTAAGTTTAAAACTCAAGGAAGTATCATCATCAAATAATACTATATCATGATTATCCTCTACAAGAGAAGGTGAGTCATTAATATACACTAGAAATAGGAATGGGCCGAGACATATAAATAACAGCCTATGTTTTAAGATGAACTCTAAACAGGTTGATCCTGCGATTTCCTCATCTAAATTCGTTTAACAGTTCCTTAATTATAAACCTGAATTATTTATTAATTTATTTATTTAAAACGATCTTGTTTTATGTTAAAAAAGTTAAGTTACAGCCTATATACGTTTCACTGCTGAGCACTCCTACTATTTCTGAGAGAAATATGGAGTAATTTCATCGTCACGCTAAGTGTGGCGGTATTTTTATACTACGGCAGTGGCCGTTAGTACGTGTCTATGTTATTACAGGTATGAGAAGTTTTTATACCTAGTACACCACAGAAATTTTATTAGAACATAGGTTATACTCGTACATGAAATTCCAAATTTTTGTTAGTAAGTACACCTTATCTTCCAGTCCGTATCTAGAGTCCAGGATATTTTAGCCCTAATTTATTTTGAACTGTCCCTTTTAATAATTACAGTAGTCCCCGAATTGTATTCCAATAAATATGCTAAACCGTTGACTTTCAAAAAGTATTTTTGAAAGCTCTTTCATACGTGAAACGGTAACGGAGAGGTAATCATCATCATCATCATCATCTTTACAGCCTTTCATAATTCCACTGCTAAACATAGGCCTCCCCCAAGGAATCCCACAAAGTACGGTCCTGAGCCACCTGCATCCATCGACTTCCTGCATGTCTTACCAGGTCGTCACTGCATCTCGTGGGGGGTCGCCCTACACTTCGCCTACCGGTACGAGGCTGCTACTCAAGATCTTTTATTCCCCATCGGTTGTCGGTTCTTCGAGCTATATGGCCGGCCCACTGCCACTTCTGCTTACTAATCCGTTGGGCTATGTCGGTTACTCTGGTTCTACTGCGGATATACAAATTTCTAAGTTTATCACGCAGGGAAACCCCGAGCATAGCCCTCTCCATAGCTCGCTGAGCGACCTTGAGCTTCCTCATACGGCCAGCAGTGAAGGACCACGTCTCAGATCCGTAAGTACGGAGAGACAATGCTTTCTAGTAATTAAGTTGTGCATTTCTTGAGCACACTCTTCGAAATGCATCCTGTATAAAACCGAAAAGCTGCTAAGTGGCATTTTACAGCAGGAACTCGTATATGACAGCAATACTCAATGTACGACCGGGCTTGCGCTTTATGTAGAGTAAGCAGCTCTCCCAGCGTAAAGTATCACCGCACAATTGCAAGGACTACTAACTTCCTTGCAGCTGCTTTGGCTTTAGACTCAATGAACCGCCCGTAGTTCAGGTTTGAGGAAACTTCAGCCCCCAGACCTGAAGGCGGTCGGTATGTTCCAGTGATACATTTTGGAAAGAAGGAGCAAAGGTGAGCTAGCTCCTATTTGCAGTGAAGAGACATGCTTATGTCAAGGAGTCGTTCAATTTTACAAGATTGGCATCGCCTCATTTTGAGACTGTCTGTAGTGTGAGATTGACACGCTCAATCATAGTTTCTCTTCCGGACTGGATTTGATCCCTATGGCCCGAGCACTTGGTTGGTATCTCTCCACACTTGTGTGTCTGCATATCCATAGATACCGGGCATAAGCAGATTAATATGCAGCAAGAAAAAAGATGCGGAGAGAACGGACTCCTGAAGAACTCTGGCGTTAGTCGCTATAGGATCAGATGAGCAGCTATCGACGACAACTCGCAGAGACCGCTCACTTATAAAATCCTTCACCCAGTCAATAAGGTCAAGGGATAAGCCATACGATGGAGACTTAACCAAAAGGTTAGCAAGCCAATCTCTGTCAAAGGCCTTCGACACATCAAGGGAAACAGTGAGTGGTTCTCTACTATTCTCGAGTGCCTCACTCCATATGTGCGAGGCATACGCTTGAATTTCCCTTCTCTCAGGTTTTTGTCTTCTGGGTAATTCTGTTCTAGGTATAGGAGAGGTAGGCTTCCAATATATACTCCATAATCTTGCCGAGTATGGAGGTAATTGAGATTGATCGATATTTGGCAGTGGCGGTAAGCTATAAGTTTTCTTCCCCAATGCCTTAATGAATACAGTCATCAATGTTAGATTTCAGATTCATTAATTTTAGACGAATTTGATATCAGACACGCCAAGAAATTCCGGATACTATCAATAGTTATCAATTGCGGAGAATACACGATATTATTGTTCTAGTATTCTTATACACGTTGGAAGCGTCGAGTCCGAGTATGGTTGCCTTTATTAAAATTTACTGGTTGGATTCAATGTATATCTATAATTACAAGTTCAATATTACATGTTGTTATTCTTTTGTCATTATATTTTAATTAAAGAGCGCTCTTGACTCACTTCTACGCGGCACAAAGAAAGAAACGAATAAAAAATAAAGTAACAGAGAAAGATATAACTCTAGAGTGAGACACTTGGTGGAATACCAAACAGCCATGTGACACCCATCGTCTCCATTACTGAGTACGCCAAAGTACGCGACTCCTAACCCACTAATGTGGGTGTACGTACTGTGAATGTGTAAGACGATACTATGAGGTCAAACTATGCGAGCCTCTTGGCAATTTCTCTTTGCGTTTAATGCATTATTAAAATATGTGAAATCGCCTTATTTTGCGCACGACGAATAACTACACACTCCTTTAAATGAGAAAGAAATATCATTAGTTTTGCAAGCGTCGCAAATGATAATGGAAACATTATATTTACACGGTCAAAGTTTCGGCTATTTAGTAACATTAATGCTTGACATAAGTAAGCCTAAATGGTGTTTTGTTTTGTTGGGTTTCTTGATAAAATAATATTACTTTTTGTGTACCTGTTTTATCAGTGAAAGCGTATAATAAGTCAAAACCAATTAAACTAGAAAATATCGTTAATCGTAACATCATTAGTCGTATGTCTTTCAAAAAATAATATAAAAATAATACAAATGTGTGATAAAAATCGTATTTGATAAATCGATTTAATAGGTTATTAGTAGAGTTCAAAAAACGAGGAAAATACTATCTAGGAAATGGCTGATTCGGTTAAAATGATTATTCTTTTATTAAGTATTATATATATTATATTATATATTTCAGGTATGTTCTATATGAGAACATATAAATTTGAGAAACTTTTTTCAATTAAAGTTACACACAAAGTTCAAACACTTATAAGAATTAAATAATTTCCTTGTTCGATAGATCGACCAGAAGAGATCACGTAGTTTACATTTATTATTATACTTTTTGAGAACAAGGAAATATTATGATTGTGATGTGATATGATGTAGATTATGCATTATGTAGTTAAATTGTTCTTTTCAGAAAATCTTTCAGGAAACACTTTTATTTCAAACTTTACTTTATGTAATAAGAAATGTATATATCCTTATTGGTTTAGTATTATTATGTATTTACATCATTAAGTAAAAATATAATATTCCACAATCGTGAGAAACAAGATCAGAAGACTCTTTTTCTAGTAATAAGCTATTCCATTTCAGTCCTCAGGGCAGCATATCTTCATTTTGATGCTTAAGCGAGCATAGATGGAGGTGACTATGGGTCACAGCATCCATCATGAGGTGGACTAGGTGCTCATTTGTCATCTATATAATAATAACCTCGTTCGGCACCCAGGATCACCTTCTATCGAGAAAAGTCTACCAGTCACTGGTATTACATAAGTTGAGATCGGTTAGAAAAATTCAATCACAACGATGATGTTATGTTGCAGCCAAAATCGAATCACCAAACACCAAACGTCGAAAACTAAACACCAATAATTTAAAATTATTTTTTTTTACAACTGACTTCAAAATAAATTATTAAGAATAAATCAAAAACTATTAGTCACATTTTGATCCAATTTATATGGGACTACATGATTAGCACCATCTTTCAAATAAAAAAAGAGTCATCGAAATCGGTTCACCCAGAAAAAAGTTAGGTGGTGACACATATTACAAAAAACCTGTTGAATTGAGTACCACTCCGTCCGTAAAAAATTGAAGTAGCAAACGAATTAACAATTCACATGATCGTAAGTAACTACTGTTTACCAAAATTTTATGTATGTACACAAAAATAAAAATTGTTTTATTAAAAATTGTAATGTACATTTTGTAAATACAAGGAACAAGCACAAGTTAGTTATACCAGTTACTTGACTCCAAAGAGCCAGTAATTCCTTCATGGGTCAATGCATACGCTTTTACAACAAAGATCCAGATAAATAATTACTACATATACATAACTTTTGCAGTTATTAGCTAGCAAATATGAGAAGGCAATATTAGTAATTTGTTTTCAGTTTTCTGGTGTAACACTTTTTTCTTTGTATTATTGACTTGAGCTTAGTTAACGATCCAATCGTCAATCATATAACACAAAGATTACTTTAAACAAAGTTAGGTCAGAATGATTGAATGCATGAATTTCTGAATTTGCTTAGGACAGTATTAAGCTACCATTTTTGATTGATACAACTTTCGATAGTAGTTATGACAGCGGTTGATATGTATATGAGAACATTACCATGATTCATGATCATTACCAAAAGTGATACTCTTTATTGTACACCAAGAAAAGATAAAAATAACAAAAAGAAAAAAAAACAACTATTGAGGGAAATAAAAAGGGCGGTCTTATTGCTACTTTGCAGTCTCTTCCAGACAACCCAGAAGAAGAAATAAATAAAAATAATAAAAAGAACAATAAACAAAAAAACACTTTCATTTATATATTATTTCGCTTCTTATCTTTAATATTTATAGTATGTCAAATATTTTTATATGTTTGTATAAAAGTAAAAAACATTTGGAGTAAATATTGGATTTAATATTTAACACAAAATTAATATTTAAAATTTAATACATATATTTCTCTCAAATATTTTTATATTTCATCTTGTCGTCCCTTAGATTTTGAATAGGTGCGACCTTAACCTGTAGTGATACCTGTTCTCTAATATTTAAGTATGCGCTAGTACGGTCAGCAAATATAAACAACTAATTTCGTAATAATAAATAAATTAGATTTTAAAAATACTTAATGAAATTACTAAGTAATTACTAATCCTCGCCCCTTGGGTGCAGGAAGAGGTGCCAGTGGGAAACTAACCAGGAGATGATCAGCAGCGTCTTTAGTAACAACTAAATAGAAAAGTAAACTGCGGTTGCCAACCAACCTGCAAAGCGAGGCAACTATGGCAAATATCTCCTCTATGAGGTGAACTGTGGGGGAGACCTATGTTCAATGGTGGACTTTTGAGAGTCGATAACGGTAACGGTAATAAACTGAGGAAACTATGTATGTATGTATATATATATATATATATATATATATACATACATATATATATATATATATATATATATATATATATATATATATATATATATATATATATATATATATGTGTGTGAATGAAAGTGTTGGAAGGGGTAGACCTAGGCGGAAATTTCTAGACCAAATCAGGGACGTCTTGAAAAAAGGCCAGGTCAAGAGTACCCTAAACCGTAGAGCATGTATGAAGGGAATAATGAAAGTGGACAAAGCGAAACAAGTATGTAAGGATCGTAGCAAGTGGAAAGAAGTGGTCTCTGCCTACCCCTACGGGAAAGAGGCGTGATTATATGTATGTATGTATGTATGTATGTATATACTATGTATATATATATATATATATATATATACATTATATATATATATATACATACATTCTAACAGTGGTAGAGCCACGCGGCAGCTTTTGCTGTCGCACGGATGGGCCGGCTCGAACCGGGGTGGTACCACGACCTCACAGAATACCAGCGTGAAGTAGAGGTTTACCTCTGCGTTTCGCTTGGTGAGTGCAGGTGGCCGGAGGCCCTTTTTTACTGGAAATGAGGCATTCCATCTTAGTCCTCACGGGTGACAACGCATCTGCATTTTGATTCGCAAATGAGGATAGATGTAGATGTCTATGGGCCGCAGCAACCATTTACCATCAGGTGGACTGTGTGCTCGTTTGTCACCCTCATCCTATAAAAAAAAAATATACATATACATATACATAGTTTCTAAATATACATTACAACAATTATTATCCTAATAACAATTCCGCAGAAATACATATCTTCCGCAATCAACGATAGAAAGCTTAAGCATTAAGACACATTAATAAAAGCCTTAAGGATTGTATAGTGTAGATAGTGTTTATATATTAATGCCACCAGAGATTATAGAGCTAGTAACCAATACGTCATAGAGCTTCTTAACCCTTTCCCTGTCCCGTGAATCATATATGAACATTTCGATTATTTAACTATTATGTCTATTTCGCGGACAGGGAAACTATTAACATAATTTAACCGCATAATTAAAACTAATTTTACGCCACTTTATTTTAAACTGCTTCATAATTTTTGTTGCTTTACCCGGTTTGCAAATATTAATTTATTAAAATTTCATTAATCAAGACATAATTCACATTAATTATGAATATACTATTATCGCAATCGTGTTTTTGTTGACGGTATTTATTTGTCCTCAACAGGAGAACAAATAAACTTTCTATTGTGTCTTGGTTTGTCGGAATGCTTTATCAATAATGGACCGTGGGACAACAATGACGTGCTTGTGTCGATGATTTATATCGATGGAACTATTTAATGCTCCATTGTTATTAGGGAAACCTCAAGACAAATGATTGTTATATCTTGAGTCTTCTTAAAATTATTTTCAGTACAGATTACTACTTTCCAATCTAACTGATTGTCATGTGGCAATTACTCTTACTATAAATGTAAGGATAAAAATATATCTTTGATTGCTTTGTGGATGACAAAACAGAACATAATGGTTTTATCGCAATATTTTCCGAAAGCATTACATTTGTGTTAAATTCCTGCTAATATATAATTACTACGTAACCCCATAAGCTTCAGTGGCTAAAGCTTATCATTTCAAAACGTTATACGCTAAACTTAATAAGTCTACTCCTGGTGAGTAAAAAAAGTTTATTCCCTTTTTCATTATGGAATAATCAATTCAGACTTAGTAGGAAGATTGTTCCTTATACCTATCGTCGCTCTTGACTAGGTCGATTGACCATCGCAGAACCAGACGTCTCGCACCTTAACGCTAGTATAGATACCTTACGCCTAGTATAAAGAGACGCTAATACCAACATGTACCTTTGTGGCACCAATGAGATGAAATGGGATGATGGATATGATGGCATGACACAAAATAGATAAATACAAACGTGAAAACTTGCAAATTTAAATCTATAAACAAAATATTATAATATTTATTTGTATAAAACACTTTATCATACGCATGAAACACATCACTACACTAAGAACCGCCCCTAAGGAAATGTTTTTTCACCGCTTAACAGAGCTTAGCGAAGAATTTTACCCTCGCTTTGTTCAAAAGCTTTTAAATGAATAATAAACTTTTAAGCCAAGTAATGGCTATAAAAGAACATGACCCTGCCAATCGATCTATGTTAGTAATTTCATACGAAAATCTTCATACCCTTCCTTTTCATTCCGTAAAATTCAGCCCATCTTAATGTGGGAAAATATTGCCTTCATATCATGTTTGGGAGGCGGAATGACGATCTCAATAGCAGACGTCTTGCACCTTTGTAAGTGCTGTCCATCACAACCTGAGTATTTTCTATGTGATGAAAAATAAATGGTTATAAAGCCATGTAAAGGAACCATAAGATTTCTCTGTCAATTCCCTTAGTCGCCTTTTATGACTCACCCACTGGATGAATTTGGCTAATAAAATCTCTTAAGCTACCATCACATAGCATCTCCTATTTAAAAATATTAAAACTAAGCACAGACTCGGTGAATTTTGACGGCTCCGTGGCGTAGTGGCTTAGCAATGATTTGCTACGCTGGGGGGCGCGGGTTCGAATCGCGCACGGATCAAGTATTTGTATGGCCTACAAATAATTGTTCTGGGTCTGGATGTTTGTCCTTGTGCAATTTGTGTTGGTAAACTGCCTGCATGATACAGGGGAAAATCCTAGTGTGGGGGTAACGTTTTTTTTTAAGAAAAGAAAAAAAAAGAAGAAAAAAAGAATTCTTATATTTTATAGTTAGATTTATCGAGTCACTATTATAGAATTTTATCACTTTTGAAAACATATTTTTCCTGAATATATTATAATATTATGATATTTATCTCTTTTAAAGATGCGTTCGTTATTTTGAGATGGAAAGCACTGACGTAAACGTTTCAATAAATATTTTCAACATTGCCAAATGTTATACAATAACATTCATCAACATTAATCCGTTAATAGTCCATATTTGGAAATGGGCCTCTTCCACAGTAGATTTTCCATAACAGTTGGCGATAACAGTACGTTGCAGGACTTTGACTATGCTCTCCGGTTTTGGTCTAGGTAGTTCATACATACGGGATAGATACGTTGGCACACATCGGAATCCACGGATCGGCATTTTAATACCAACGTATTGGAATGAATGGATTTAAATTACCGTATTATTATATAACTACTATAATTATAATACAATCCTTTTATTTACCTATTGAAGAATAAATAATTATAATATTTAAATATTCAATTTTTTATTATGTTTCTGTTAGAATTTGAAATATCTTAAGTTTTATGTTGTATTATTACCTCGCTTAATATAATACATACATATACATAAACACTCACGCCTGTCACCCAGAGGGGTAGGCAGAGACTACGGACTTCCATTTGGCACGATCCTGACACACCTCTCTCGCTTCCTCCACATCCATATACCTACGCATACACGCTCGTCGGTTAAGGGTACTCCTAATCTGGCCCATTTTTAATGTATCGCCGATTTGGTCGATAAACTTTCGTCTCGGGCGTCCCTTCCCGACCCTGCCGTTCACTTCTGCAACATAAATTTGCTTTGTCACTCTTTCCTCTTTCATTCTTTCTACATGACCAAACCAAATCGCTTAATATATTTAGTTAAAATATTTTATTTTATAAATAATCGCAAGATGCACTATTTAATTATATTGTTAATTAATTATTATATCTATTTAATGTTTTTTTCTTGCAACGGCTATTACAGGTTACTAAGTGATAAGTACCATATGTATTATTTATACACCTAATTGTAAATACCTCCATATCATAGTGGACAAATAAATACTTAAATACTTGAAATTTATTTTAGTGTTTGTTTTTTTAAACGTTAGTTGACCTAATAAAAGCATTATAGAACAAACTGTTTTAGGTATTATACATCGCTACAAACCGTCATCGTTTAATTGCTCTGTTTAACACTATGTAAACCATGAAACGAATTCATAATAAAAGTTAATTAATTTACCGTTCCCATGATATTACGATAATTAGCGATCAATATTCAAGTTGTAGCTTGGGCATCAGTTTATTCAACCTACTTCGACTTAGAACTATTATAAAGTTACTATGACTATGACACAACCTGTTGCACTAAATGATAAAAGAAAAAAGTAAAAATTTGAAAAATTATTAAATTTTATTTAAGTAAACAACTTTTACTTTTACTCTTTATGACTTAAAGTTTACTTTCAAAATTAATGTTTCAGAACTCTATTTTTCTGACTTTTCATTTATATAATGTAATAAGTACAAATCAATGCTTTACTACAATTTACTACAGTATGTAATATTGGTGTAATTTGAGCGTGATTTGTTAATGTCGCAAGTTTTTGTGGTAGAATTAAAAAAGAAATGTCTATCTATCTCCTTCTGATAAACGGCTATCTCTCACAATTTCTCATTTCACCGTTCACTTGTTTAGCAAGTTGTTATTAACTATGACCGAGTCTCATCTGTGACTTGATCTGTGAACTGTATTACTATTATTCTAAAGTCAATTTTAGTTTGAAGAAATATTTAACTTAAAACCTTATCAAAGTAAAAGACGTCTGGTAATATGTGTGTTTCTTATTTTACAGTGTTAAGTTGGTCAGTCGGCTAGTGGGTTCTTCACTGTGAGTGTAGATGCACGCCTCCACCAAACGGAGCTCCTGAAAAAAAATCGATCAAATAATTTAAGCCATTAATAATTAAAATGCCGAGAAAACCGTTTCGGTGCCGCCACTAGTTATGCGAAATTTATAAATAAAATTAAAGGAAAAAAATGTGAAAAGCGCTTACTTCAGTAAATGTATTTTTAATTTCTTTATATAAAAAGTTGTATTTGCGCGGGAAGTCTCACTTCAAGATGACAGTCCATAGGTGTCAATTTTTAAAATTTTACCGTAGTGCTGTGAAAAAAATGTTGTTTGTTGTTGTGTTGTTGACTCTTATGGGCAATTTACCCCTAAATTGTAAAGGACAAGAATTTGACAGAGGTAAGGAAAACATATAGTGATAATAGTGTGATAAATAAATATTATGAAGATATATTTTAATAGGTTAAGCGAACATTGTGTACTTGCATATTTGTAGAAATAAAAAAATCAATAATTTATTTTCATGAAACTGTTAATTGTTTAAAGTATTTTAATTAACTGAAATTATATCAATATAATATAATATATATGCATCTTATCAAAAATTATATGATTTAAATATTTTTTAATAATGCATGACATTTCATATTGTAACAAATTTGAGGAAAGGGATAAACATACCGCGCACGTTGAAATCTTTTATACTAAAAATGCTAGATTTTATAATAATTTCTTTACAAGTTATTGTAACATTAAAGTTCAAGCTATATACATCTCACCGCTGGGCACAGGCCTCTCTCATTTCTGAGAGGGTGGGCTATGGAGTAATTTATTCGTTACGCAGCTCCAGTGCATGTTGGAGGATTTCGCAATTCATGTTCTCATAATATTTTTATACCTCAGAAATGTAGGTTTTCCTCACGATGCGATGTTCTACTTCACCGCCGAGCACGTGTTAAATCAGAACTTATCAGTAAATAACAATTTCATTGGTTTACTAGCGTAGTGTGAAATTTACTAATAATGGCCAACTTAATTTGCAAAGTCATAATGCATTAGAAATTAAAATCCTTGAAAAAAATTTTTTTTCTTGTACAAAATTTAAATATTATATATATCATTCGGGACAAATGGTTAAGAAAAGTACCATTATCTTCTTTTAAATTTAACTTTTCTCCCGTTCTAGAGAGTATTTGCCCTAATCGTCACACTTTTTAGGGTATTGACGAGATTACTGTATCAGATGTCTCACACCTTTGAAGTTGCTGGTCGATGCCGGTCTGTGTATTTATTGTACACCTGACGGAGATGATATAGTTCAACTGCCTTTTATCGGAAGCCGCTAAGAATATTTTTTTTAGATTTCCCATAGTCGCCTCTTATGACACAACTTAACGAAATGGGATAATTGATTCTCTTACACCGCCAATAGAAAGAACAATTATAACTACTTATAGAGAAATCTCCGTGTAGTAAGTAGCGGCGTAAGAGAGTTCACTAATCCATATCATCCCGTGGATATCATAAGCAGCGGAAATGGGGAATAAAATAGATAACAACTTTAATTAATTAAAAGCTTTGGTTGTAAACCCACCTGTAAAGCGTGGCAGCTGGGGAAAATATATCCTGTATGAGGCAATATACGGAGGAAGCCTATGTTTAGCGGTGGACTTTGATTGGCTATAATGATAATGATATTGATAGCGAAATGGCATAGTATAATAGTATGTCATCTGCCCAGCACATGACTCAATGACAGTGTTATGAATTATTATTAAATATTTAATTATAGTGTGCGCACTTCAACTGTGATAATAATTCATGATAAAATTTTACAAACACGCACATGTAAACAAAACGTTAGTAATGTAGGCATCTTCTTTTCGCGTTCTTGCGTTCTTTTTCTCTCTAGTAGAATAATGATTTTCAAGAAGGAAGGGGTTTCTCACAGGGATAGCCAAATCATATATTCCGCTCTACAAAATAAACTACTTTGTTGGTGACTTAGTAACGCAGTAGGCAATTGGTGTTGAGTAACTTCAGGTCCCGCATGGAACGAATATTTGTATGGTCTAAAAAGCGATTGTTTTCGTATCTGGATGTTTTTTCGTATTTTTTTTGTAAAAAACTTTACCCCCACACTAGGATTTTTCCCGTATTTCAGAGGCAGTTTACAAAGATAAATTGCACGAAGACAAACATCCAGACCCGGAACAATTATATGTAGGACATACAAATACTTGTTCCGTGAGGCATTCGAACCCGGGGTACCAAGCGCAACAACTCATAGATAAGTCACTGCGCCACGGAGCCGTATTTTTGTAAATTGGAACGGTTTCACGAGACCATTACATTATAAGTACATTTTAATTATGAAAAACATTTTTTAAAAAAGAAACAAAGAAATAAGTAGCAGAGAATTTATAATAATATTAGCGGAGTGATTTTGTAGCTTAGACAAACATAATTTAGATTTATTCGTGATATAAAAAGTAAAGTTAATTGTTTATTCTAATATATTGATTTATAGCTTTAAAAAAACGTGTGTGTACTAATGTATGCACGTAGGAAGTTATAATTAACAAAACAAAAATAACTTAAAATAACTAACTTAAATATAGTTATCAGTTCCCACGAAAACTAGAGCGACAGTTACCCAATGTAGTTGTCGCTTTGAGGTGTCAGTGTGCGCGCGCAACGTAACAACTTCATAGTAACGTTTATACCTGTCGGTGTGCGGGCGAATTGAAAAAAAAAATCACTCATAATTTTTCCTAAACGCCCCAAAAGAAGTATAACTTCAAAAATATTAACACACGAAACATTCTAATTAATATAACAAGTAATTGGACTTCTCTCTTTATTGCGTAGGAATAAATCTGAGCGAGTACCTATTGCTGCGGCCAAATAGCATTCCTTGCATTGCTGTGTTTCGATCTGAAGGACTGTGAGGAATTATACCTACCCTGCAGGGGCAGGCATGTGCAGCCTTCTATGTTTGAAGTTGGTTGCAGGTGTCCATGAACGTTTTTTTTTATTATAGGATAAAGGTGAAAACGAGCACACAGTCCACCTGATGGTAAGTGGTTGCTGCGGCCCATAGACATCTACATCTATCCTCTGTTACAGATCAAAATGCAGATGCGTTTTCACCCGTGAGGACTAGGATGGAATGCCTCATTTCCAGTAAAAAGGACCTCCGGCCACCTGCACTCACCAAGCGAAACGCAGAGGTAAACCTCTACTTCCCGCTGGTATTCTGTGAGGTCGTGGTACCACCCCGGTTCGAGCCGGCCCATCCATGCGACAGCAAAAGCTGCCGCTTGGCTCTACCACTGTTAAACTTTACTGTCCACTTACCATCAGGTGGACTATTATTTCATTTGTCACTTCAGTTTTACATTAAAAAAATCTTATTGAAACATAGCCAACGATAGTGTTAATTTCTACTAGTGAAAGATTAATCACAGATTTTTCAAATTGGTTTAGTAGTTTCTGATCTTACGTCTTAAATAATTTAAAATTAAAAATTTTGTACAACCGACTTCAATATAAATAATTATGAATAACTCAAAGCCTATTAGTCCACATATATGATATTTGAATACTTGATCACTTTTGCAGCACCAGCTTTCAAATAAAAAAAGAGTTATCTAAATCGGTTCATTAAGAAAAAAGTTATGAGGTAACACACATAAAAAAATACGTACAGTCGAATTGAGTATCATCTCCTTTTTGAAGTCGGTAGAAGAATAAACTCACAAACTTTAGACGTACTTTAAAATATTAGAGTAAATATGTCTAAATGATTATTTAAAAGCGCCTCATTTACGTGACGTGCCTCGAAGAGTAACAGTTAAGTAACGTGCCATCAATTTGGAACAGGCATCTGAAAAATCGCGCTCAAATGTTAGTGAACTAAAAAGTAATTTATTTACATAGCGTACTAGAGAATAGTTGTTAAAAATGAAACTAGGTCAAATGAAATCGTACAAGACAAGACAGTATGCAAATATAATGTATTTGTCCGTATTTATAACGGTCGTACATTTGATTATTAATTAAGAATTAATTATTTTATTGGAGATTAAATTAAGGAAACTAAAGCTTCAATATATATTTTATCACTTAGTAAGTAGATAAAATAAAATTTAAAGTACATTATACTTATTTATAAATATATTGAAATACACATATGATTCGTTAAATAAAAATATATATATATATATATATATATATATATATATATATATCTTATCTTTAAAAAATAAGAGGTAACTTGAGACTACCAATCGCGAAAGAGTCGAATAATGGTAGGCTTGCGTAGTAAGGGCATTTTTTTATTTGTTTCCGTCTAACAATATACAGTAAAAAGAGAGCAACAATGAATATATACTTACGTCTGAATGAATATTGATAGGTGACCAGTTCTCCTTTAGATCTCTGTAGGTGACCAGTTCTCCTTTATATCTCTGTGGACTAAGTAGATAGACAGAAGATTAAAGTAGATAGATGATGAATATGCACAGGGAAGAAAATTATGCAACACAAATAATGTTGGATATAAAAGTGAATGTATGTAAGAGCAGAGGGAGGCCTAAGAAAATATTGACAAACGAGGGATGATATGCGTAAAAGAGGATTGAGTGATAAGATAATGGCTGATAGGGGAGAATGGAACACCACGGGCAGAAAGAAGATCTTTAGAAGGAATTAAGAATGAATAAAAAATAATGTACATAAAAATCGTCTTCCCGGATTTTTTTTAAAATTATTGACTAATTCCAGTATAACATTTTATAAGCTTAATCAGGTTCAAACTACAACATGTTTATATAATACACATAATACATGACAAGTATGACACATTTTTATTTATATTACAAGGGTAACAAATGAGCACAACACAACAGAGAGATCCACCTGTAGGTAAGTGATTACTGTAGATGACACACATCTATCCTCAATTACAAATTTAAATACAAATGCGTTGTCACCCGTGAGGACTAAGATGGAATGACCCGTTTCCAGTAAAAAGGGTCTCCGGTTCTCTGCACACACAGTGCAACACAGCAGTGTTGAGCTGGTATTTTATGCTGGTATTCTGTGAGAGCGTGGTCCCTCCCAGGTCGATATATATATATATATATATATATATATATATATATATATATATATATATATATATATATATATATATTTCTTCCTCGCACAACTTCCTTGTGGAATCAATTACTGACTTAGGGACCGTCAAGAAAAGAGCCTACTCCTTTTTAAAAGGCCGGCAACGCATCTGCGATTCCCCTGGTTTCTCTGGTGTTGCAGTTGTTCATGTGCGGCCATAGTAACTACCATCAGGTGAGCCGCATGCTCGTTTGCCTCCTCTTCTATAAAAAAAATTAACAAGCACAAATACATCATTAGAATTTGTAGTATGTTTCATGAGTTATTTGTGTTCATAAGTTACAAACTTATCTTTGAAACACACATTCGACCCAACAGTAACACTACACACAAACCCTTTGAAACTATTCAGTAACAGCAGTTAACCGTAATAATCATTGCTTCTGTCTGCTCGGGCGTTCCAAATATTTCGAACCGGGTCACAGTTCCTGACTGCGGACAGGTATCATTTGGCAGACGGACCGGTCTTGTAGCCTCCGTACTAATGGGGTTACAGCCTTTTTACACGCGCCCCACTCAGAAATTCTCAATTATTAAGATCGTTTTACCGCTTTCATTGAACCTTTAGATCTATGGAAATAAAAATGATTTATCGATCCAGTTATCACATTATGTCACCTAAATGACAAAGCTTTTTATGTCTTACCATCAGGTTGGTTGTGTGCTCGCTTGTAACCCTTATTCTTTAAAAAATACTAACAATACAAATAATTAGCAAGATATTATTCCTGGAATTCCATCATAATTAATAACAAATACATAATTTATTTTTCACACTGGAAAAAAAAACGTAAATATACGTTTTGTGTACGTTTGTCTTTATTATCTTTTGTCTATTTGTATAGTTAGCCATTCACATAGCTATAAAGCTTATTGGGAACACTTAAGCACTACTTGGTGATACATATCACACAGCTAGGTTTTTTTACTATATTACTGTACTTCTGAGATCTTGTTTTAAAAATATTACTATATTTAAAACAAGATCTTAAAAGTACACCGTCTTTACAAGCTAGATAGTGAAACGTTATTATTCAGTCATTTCAGACAAACCAAGAATAAACCTAACAAAATAACCAATGGTTATATTTTTAAAACTACAATACCCTCAATGACGATACAAAGTTATGCCATCAACTGACACCTGTACAAAGAAGTTAAGGTTGCCATACCGCTGTGTAACCTCTTTTCTATTCTAACACAATTTTCACTTTCTTCGACCCGACTCGACGTTTACTTTCTATCGTGCCTTATTAAACACCTAACCTCTAGC
Source organism: Parnassius glacialis (assembly GCA_033319125.1). NCBI lineage: Eukaryota > Metazoa > Arthropoda > Insecta > Lepidoptera > Papilionidae > Parnassius > Parnassius glacialis. Next base: position 22,734,010 of record JAVANC010000002.1, read on the forward strand.
AACTATTTAGATCCGTAATGCGTACATCGCTCGGTTAAATTGAAATTTTCGTTGAAATTGCATTATAAAGAACATCGAACAAGTATTGTACGCCAAACTTGGTCCGTCTCCTTGATATAGGCTAAAGTTTCACAGCATGATTAAAATAACAAGGCAGGTCTTCGTTAAGGTAAAATGCTTTCGTTTTGTTCACAGAGTAGTTTTATATGATTGTGGCTATGATTAGGGCTATTGTGTTTATGTGTGCCAATCTAAGACATCGATGAAAGCTAAATATAATTTACACGGCAATCTTGTTCTTTTCTTTTTCTAGTTTCACCACCGGAGAAATCTATGTCCAGGAGTGGTTACGATGACGAAGAAAAGTAGAGATCAGAGTGTGAACATTTTAATATTATTACCGTTACGGTCACAGATCAAAGTCCACTGTTGAATATAGGCTTTCCACGAGGATTGCCTCATATTTGCCACAGTTGCAACGCTTGGCAGTCGGGCTGGCAACCGTAGTTTTATATTTTTTAGTTTTTATTAGAAATATGCTGCTGCCAATGACCTGTTCAGTTTCCCTCTGTCGTCTTAAGAAGGATAGCTATGGGATGATATGAGATAGTGGATATTTTTACACCGTAACTATACGGTGACCAATAATATTATTAATGATAATGTAATAATGTTATTAATACTGTATTTTATAAATTTTGCTGTACTTTTAATTTTGTACGTGGTAGAGCCAAGCTGCAGCTATATTTATAATATAGTTGTAGCACGAATGGGTCGGCTCGACCGGGGAATGACCACGCTCTCACAGAATACCAGCGTAAAATAGCAGCTTAACACTGCTGTGTTTCGTATGGTGAGTGCAGAGAGTCGGTGAGCCTTTTTACTGGAAACGAGGCATTCCATCTTAGTCTTCAAGGCTGACGCATCTGAATTTTGATTCGCAAACGAGGATAGATGTAGATGTCTATGGGCCACAGCAACCACTTACCGTCAGGTGGACTGTGTGCTCGTTTGTCACCCTATTTCTATAAAAAAAAACTTGCTAAATAATATTTGAATGTATTTCTTAAAGCGCCTTAAAAATACTACTACTAATTGTGTTTAAGGAGCATTAATAAAACCGTATCGTTCGCGCACGAATAATCGTTCTAGTTGAAAAGTAAATGGAGTGAAGCTGGTTCAGTGGAAATTTTTAATTAGATCAAGTAACTGTAAGATTTTTTTTATATGAACCAATATTATATACGTTTATAGAAAGAACTTTTTGACTAAAGTTACAACGCAATCGATATATTTATCGAACCCAAAATCGATTAATCTCTAAACCAACATTTTTATTTTAAGAACTGCGATTCCGAAATTTTAAATCACCTTACTCATACGACCATTTCTTGCTCAAGTAAATTTATACTAACGACGATAACGTTTATATTTATAGAGCTTAGTTGCCATACTTTCTCTAGTTAAATATTTACAAAATAAATGCAAATGCACGTTGTTTAATTTTAATTTTTAACTTTCAATGTTAAGGCAGCAAAATAAAAGATTCATCGGATCGTTCCTCGATTAATAAGTCCAGGAAGTCGATGCATGCCGCTGGCTCAGGGCATTGCTTTGTTGCAATTTATGAGGGAGGCGTAAGTTCAAAGGTTGCGATGGGCTGTAATAATAATTCTGATGATGATGACAGGAATGTTATATTATGATTTTTTTTACTACATAAGGTCTAGTGGCCAGAGCGCTTACATGGCAATAGGTTTAAATCCCCGATCTAACATTTGACCGAAAACTGAAATCGTGGGCTGCTTGTCTGTTTATGCTGTAACTGTCTATGTGTCGCTGACACTACTTATGCAGAAATCACTCATAGATGTTATGGTACCAAGATATATTAAATATGAGAATTTACGGACAAGAAAATTGCACTGTGTTTGCATAAAAACAAAATCAATATTGTAGAGGCCGGTTAGACCGAAGAAGCACTACGATACCACTGAATATAAGCGTAAAACAACGCAATAATTTTCTTTTAATACTTGAGTATCGTGAATCGGAAACCCGACATAAGAACAAGCGAAATTGGTGCGTGAATGCATAAAAATACGTTACGTTTTTCCATTCAGCATAGATGTAGGTGTCTTTGAGCCGCTTTATCTTACTTACTATTATTAGATTGATTGTGTACTCGTTTGTCACCCTTATTCGTATGAAAACACTGCTGTTTAACATCTTGGGATGTTATAGGAATAGATCGAGGAGGAACTTGAGGAGCTTGGGTCACATGTACCCGTACAATGAACTGAACAATTAGCTGCAATAAAAATAGCTTTCTATGCCGTGGCTGCATCTTACTTTACACTTGTGATCGATATTATGTTTTTCGTAGTGAAGCGTCTGTAAGCTAATGGTTAAGGTTCGGATTACGAAACTTAAAAGGTTATGGATTCGAATACGCTATTCAACTACTGGCGTCAACCACTCCAAATACGAGTATTTTAAGCTTCACTGGAGGGGCTAAAGAGAAGAAAGAAGGGTTTTGTTAGTGTTAGTAGCACTTCCAGATCTCTTTTTAAATCGAAAGCTTTTATTTGTTACCGTTAGTTTTCAGGTGACTTACAACAAATATAAATAAAAAAGGCAATCAACGCAGTAATATGTTATTAGTAATGTTGTTATCATCAAGATAAGAAATATTATAAACAAATGTCACTGTCTTTGGAAAGTCAAGAGAACATAGTCATATAATAAACAGTTTCTCTTATTTTCCCTTTTGTGCTTAAAATGAGCCTCGACATTTTGCTTCCGCTAACAGAGGCGCTGTATTTCAATATTTGGTTAAACGTTATTTTCATTTAAATTAAGATGCCTTTTAATAAATTGAAATTCTACTTAATGTTAAAACTGGCTGAAATTTGGCATAGGTTTATTATATGAAAACCGGAAAATTAAAAATAATTAATTATAATACTTTAAATTAAATATTAAAAATAACATCTTGTTATTATTGTTATTTTTTAAAACGTTACCTCCACACTAAAATTTTCTTCTGTATCGTGGGGATAGTTTACATATATAAATTTCACAACGACAAACATCCAGACCCGTAACAATTATTTGTAGGCCATACAAATACTTGTTCCATTTCCGCGGCCTCGAACCCACGGCCCATGGTTTAGCAATGAATTGCAGCGCTGAGCGCTACAATTCATTGCAAACCATTGCACCACGGAGCGGTCGTAATAATATTTTAAAAGTTAAATATTAAAATTACGGCCTATATACGTCCCACTCCTGGACACAGGCCTCAGAAATGAAAGGAGGCCTGTGCCGAAGGAAATTGTACTCGTAAGTATATGATATTTAATATATATTGTATTAATACAATATTTTAATTTAAAAAGCCAAGTTTTGTGCAATAACACAAATCGTTGGTTCTCGGTTCTGGATATCTGTCGAGTTTGTTAAGAAGATTGAATGTTTCGTTACTAGTAAAGAGATACTTTAATTTAATATTATCTACATTGAAAGATTACTTACTTCCTCACTAAAATAGATATATTGATGCCAACTAACCTAGTATAAATTAAATAATGACCATATATGACCTTACACTACTATAACAGTTTTTAAAGAATAAAGAAATCAATTTGATTGTGGGCAAAGGTTGTATAAAACAAATTTTATACATTTTATTGCCATTAAGTAATTTAAAAATTATTCAAAACATGGGAGTTACATGGAACTAGAAATAAAAATTTTAAAAAAATGAACGAGAAAAAAAACTATCCTCTATAATTTTAACCCTAAAACATGAGTTATGCAAAGTATAGTAAACGACGGGAGTTAAAAAAGTTAATAAAAATTTCTGATTACTGTTGCCATAAGAGAATCCCCTACGCCATATCGCCTTGCGGGTATCTTAGGTGGGCGAAAGAAATGACACAGGAGATTGGCAGCAGCATCTTTTTTTATAGGATAGGGTGACAAACGAGCACACAGTCTACCTGATGGTAAGTGGTTGCTGTGGCCCATAGACATCTACATCTATCCTCGTTTGCGAATCAAAATGCAGACGCGTTGCCACACGTGAGGACTAAGATGGAATGCCTCTTTTCCCGTAAAAAGGTTCTCGAGTTCTCTACACTCATCATACGAAACATAGCAGCGTTACGCTGCTGTTTTACGCTGGTATTCAGTGAGAGCGCGGTCCCTCCCCGGTCGAGCCGACCCATTCCTGCTACAACTATACTACGAATATAGCTGCACCATGACTCTACCACGTATAAAAAAAATCGTAAAAATCCGCCGTTTGAATTCTGTCCACACTCGTTACAAGCATTTTTAGCTTATTAGTTATTGGTAGTATTATAAATAGCATTACTACGAGAAGTATAATTTTAAAAGCATTGGTTTTATAGCTGCAGCATGGCTCTACCACGTATCATCCTAATTAAGAGAAGACTGCGGTTGCCAACCCTGCCACCTGCCAGGCGTGACAACTATGACAATTATTTCCTATTGAGGCAATCTATGAGGGAAGCCTGTGAACGGAGAATTTTGATAAGCTGTAATGATTGAATGAAAATAATAAACGTAAAAGAAACTATTTTATTGACTGTCATTTATTTTAAACGTGAGCACTGATTTTATTGCCTTTCATTTCCCATGGATGATGCAGTGTACTCGAAATGGGGAGAATTAAAAAAAATCAAAAAACGCGAAAAAAAAATGATATAAAATATATATAGTTAGTTCCAGCCTGTAATCGTCTCACTTCTGGGCACCAGCCTCCTTTCACGTCGGAGAGGATTTCAGGGCAAGGAAATTCCCAACGCGCGCTGCTCAAACTCTTATTGGCGGACTTCACATGTCTTCAAAATATTTTTTTTTCTTATTTCTCAGACATGCAGGTTTCCTCACGATGTTTTCTTTCACCGCCGAGCACGTATTAGCACTTAAAATTGTAATTAAAATTTCATTAGGCACTCATTGCTAGAAATTTTCTTATACTTTAAAATTTAAATGGCGTTATCGCTGCTTTCTTTTAGATAACAAGCACTTTCCTTTTTAAATTCATAAATATGTATAATTTATAAAATTGGACTTTATTGAAATGTACAATTTTTTATTAACATGACACAAATACCTAGTTAAAAGTAACTTTTTATTCATCATCATCATTATTTTTATTGCAACTTTTTATTGCTCATATTAAATTATTTAAATTCATAATTTTTTAAGATATCATGGTGAAATCGAGACTTGAAAAAAAACTAATAAATATACGTATATTATGTACAAATCTAGGCTTATGTATGGCATTTTTCTATAGAATTACAGTTTAAATAATATATTATTGTACGCCAATTTGTCTGTGCTAAATTAAAGTGTTTGTTTCTTTCTTTGAAGAATATACATTGCTATTATATATGTATTATATATACATTGCTATTCTTGACAATAAGATCTATTAACTATTCCATTCGGGAACCGAACCCGCGGTCCGTTACGCTACCAACAAACGCTTAGCATTAGGACTGAGATATTTTAGCACGCTTTCGTAAGTAATCTATAAATGTATGTATGTATGTATTTATGTATTAATGAATGAATTCCATGGAGTTTTATAATTCAGTTTTCACGCCGCTCCGGCTGAATAATCTAAATTATTCAAACTTATTAGTCTAGGAGAACGTGGCAGATCGACCTTCACCCATCTGAGAACCAGATGAGACCTATTTTTACGAAATTTTATTGATTTATAAACACGCGTATGATAGCTTGCCTTTCGAAAAGTGTGCCATTTGGCTATTTTGATGAAATTAATTTTAATCATTTTTTTTTCATAACCTTGATTCTTTTATGACCAAACAAATTTAGTTCAAACAGATAGTTTTTAGTTTGGAGAATATGCTTTGGTAGGCTTGTCTACTTATTTCTGAACATGGCTACCTGGCAAGCAAGTATGAACAGGTAATTAAATATAAGTATAACTACACCGTATGTTAACCAATAAAAATTATTTTTATATATTTATAGTTTCAAGCTTAATCAGCCTCAAGCAAAACTTTAGTGTCACAGGGGTGACGCTGGGATAGGCCAGATGATCTCATGGCCTCCAAGAGCTGGTACATTGTGTCGTATATACCAGGTATAAAAATACATAGACAGAAACAGACAGAAACTTGGGATGTACCTATGTACAATTTCGAAACAGCAATATTATGGTTGTAACATGAATGGGTCGGCTCGATCGGGAAAGGACCACGTTCTCACAGAATACCAGCGTAAAATAGCAGCTTAATGCTGCTGTGTTTCGTATGGTGAGTATAGAGAACCGGAGACGCTTTTTATTGCAATCTTAAGTGATTTAATTTATGATGAAGATGATATGTGAAGTATTCCATCTTAGCTCTCAGCGGTGACAACGCATCTGCGTTTTGATTCTTAGAATATACTAAACAAAAAACTAAGGATAAATTTAGATGTCTATCGGCCAAAGCATTCATTTACCGTGTGGCTGTGCTTGTTTGCCATCATATACTATAAAAAAGGAAAACATCAGGTATTATAAACACTAATTCATGGGCATTCATGTCATTGTGACGACTACTGTCTGTCCACCCTACTACAGGATAGGCTTATGTCCAGCAGTGGACTATTACGACTCATAAAGAATTAAGTGAACAAATAGACCAAAGAGCGGTAATGTGGAATTCATACGTCCAGCGATGTCTGAGAGAATGTTCAATTATCGAATATATTAACATAATTAACAGCTTGTTGCAAGACTTGCGCATATCAACAAACTTTACCTGCTATTTTCACTGGAACGTTTTATCGTTTAGACTTACTAATCGTAATCACAGCAATAACGCGAGACAACAAGCGTGCGCTGTTAGCGCCTGGTATGCGTTTCTATCATGCTCTGTTTGATAAGTAAGCGAACTTCCGTGAATATTGCGGGTAAATAGATGAACAATTTATAATATAATAGGATAACGATTTATATGTTTTTGTTTGTTACACAAGAATGTATTATGTTCTAATTTTAAGATACTTTGGAGGGCTTAGTAGCGCAGTGCCTAAACATTTTACTGCGGTGCGTAGTACTACAGGCTTGAATGACGCACAGTATAAGTATTTAGATGGCCTAAAATTATTGTTCTGGATCTGGTGTATATTAAAACGTCTCTACCGTACAGAAAATCCAAGAGGAGGGTGGGGGGAGGGGGGGGGGGGTCGTATTGAAAAATATAATTATAAAGAAAGAGAAATTTATAAAAAGTATTAACGCCTCTTAATCTTTATGTCTTATTTGATCTACTGCTGGATACAGATCTTTACAAGAATTACTGTGATAGGTTGACGCGCATCAGAGCGTTGATAAATGGGTATACCACATAGCAGATTACAACGTTTGCAAGTGAAGTTGGCCTTGGCTTGATGTTTTTACGTGATTCTCAAAAGGACTTGACGCTCTTTATTAAGTGTTAAAACAGGACTCTTTTCTACCGACTTTAAAAAGGAGACGGTACTCAATTCGACAATATGTTTTTTTTTTATGTGTGTTACCTCACAACTTTTTACTGGGTGAACCGATTTCGATGATTGTTTTTTATTTGAAAACTGGTGCTTCACATGCAGTCCTATATACATTTGGTCAAGGTCTGATAATTAGTTTTTGAGTTATTCTTAATAATTTATATTGAAGTCGTACAAGTTGTACAAGATTTTTAATTTTAAATTATACGCTGTGTGGTGGTGGCATAAAGACTATCAGTCCATATCGTCATGCTATGGCAATTATAGGGGAAACGACGGAATTTTTTTTATTCCCTTTTATAGGTAGCGATTGAACCATATCGTAAATAACCGATCTAAAATATTTATACTGTAAGCGGAAAGTACCTTCAAATATGCATACTAGGACTACCATCACCAATTCGACTGCCAGGCGCGGCGATAATGGCAAATTTCATAACTATGGGAGACGCATTGGACAAAACGAAGAATTAATCAGGGTATGTTAGATTTTTCGGTTGCATACTATCACCAAAAATGGGCATTGCGCGAGCCAATCATCCTGAGTCCTGAAGGATCAGTATTGGGTGTGCACTTTGGCGCCTGTTTACCCCACATATAAAAATACACCCTTGTTTCTATTTGTACTATTAACATTATAATTTATATCAGAATTAATGCTTAACATTTTCTAGATCTGTATCAAATGTCTACATAACGCATGAAGCAAATTATGACTTAGGATTATAAATACCTTCATTAAGATACTTTGTATGAGAAATGCGCTAACTCCTCAGTAATAATTTCGCCATCGTGTTTAAATGTTAAGTCAACTTCTTACAAGATTTACAACTTGCTCACGCGGCTTTCAATAAAAGGAACCAATTGAAGATTTCACTTTTTTCTATTCCACCTTAGCAACTTGTAAGAAAATATATTTATAAATTAATATAGTTTTATTACTACGTATAATTTCACAAATATACTCTATACTAAACTACATTAAAAAGTTAATATGATAATGACTGTTTTAGTTTATATTAAATGATAAAACTAATGCTTTTAAAAATGATACTTCTCGTAGTCATATTTTATTTTAATATTTAATTAATAATACTACCAATAACTAATAAGCTAAAGCTGTGTGTGTGGACAGAAGTCGGACGGCGGATTTTTACGAACACGGTTCATATAGTTTTAATTTTTTACATGGTAGAACCATGCTGTAGCTATATTAGTAGTATAGTTGTAGCACGAATGGGTTGGTTCGATCGGGGAAGGACCACGCTCTCACAGAATACCCGCGTAAAATAGCAGCTTAACGCTGCTGTTTTTCGTATGGTGAGTGTAGAGAACCGGAGACCCTTTTTACTGGAAACGAGGCATTCCATCTTAGTCCTCACGGGTGACGACGCATCTGCATTTTGATTTGTAATAGAGGATAGATGTAGATGTCTATGGGCCGCAGCAACCACTTAGCATCAGGTGGACTGTGTGCTCGTTTGTCACCCTTATCTTATAAAAAAAACTATTAATATTGTTTTGTCATCAACCTATTATTTTTTCTTTATCAGTCTGTAGAAGTCCACTACTGGACTTGGGTGTCTGCCGTTGGAGGGAAAGATTTGCTTTAATTGTCACCTTTGACGCCGGTTGTCTTTATATTTTCCTTCAAACCATAAGATTTTTCTTATGATAATAATAATAATAAATTCTTTCCCTTTCCCCCTAACCCTCGGCCGTTTGGTCTCCCCTGCCGAGGGCTTCCATCTGGTGGGGTTTTTATTTATTTATGTATTTTTTATGTGTTTATTTTATTTTGTTGATATTTATGTATGTTTATCATTTTCATTTACAATTATATATTTATACAGCCCAACCAGATGAGAAAACTATATAGATACCCCTATAATAATAATAATAATATGCGTAAATGCAGAAGGCGGTGCTCCTCAATACCGCCCGCATCGTCCGGCGGTTTCTTTCCCTTTCCCCCTAAGTGTCGGTCGTTTGGTCTCCCCTGCCGAGGGTTTCTATCTGGTTGGGCTCTTATTTATTTATGTATTATACATACAAACGCACAAAAATATAATATATAAATAAGCGTGAAATACTAAGGTTTTATGGAATTTTAGAAAATAATTTTACATAATAATACATTATTTTATATAAAAGTAAAGTCACACATTTGATAAAAGTCGGTGGTGAAAACAAAGGTTTGGAATGTATGACTTTTAAAAGTGATCTCTGTGATTTCAGAAACACTTCTATAAATTTAGTCTTCATTGCTCCACCCCGGTTAGGAATGCAGAAAGTAGTAATAGAATGGATTAGTTAAATATAAATCTATTTAAGTAGTTTGTTAGAAGCTACATATCTCAACTGTTTAAAGAGCCAACTTAGTTTTCTAATTTGCGCATTTACAAGTTTAATCTGATCAAACCAAAATAGTCGCTGATCTAAAACAAACTTTTATTTACTTTATCCATAGATGAGCATAAACAATTAGCATTAGTAGTATCACATGTATGAATTTTATGTAAAAAGTATCTGGTTGAGTTTTTTTAGTTAATGTGAAGCAAATATAATTGGTTTTTTGGGCGTTTAAAGTGAATAAATTAGACTTATGCTAAAATGCAAATTTGATCAAGCCAAGCTCAGACCCTCTATACTAAATAACAATTTCTGTTTGAAAATACAATTGCAGTATCACCAGCGTAGGAAAACATGCGGCTATTTTAGATATATAATTTCCATAGTCTCACACGAAACCCACAGGATGACGTAGTAGAGTAATGGATTCTCTAGCGTCACCACCACACGGAACTATTAGACTGTCTCTTAAATTAATTTTTTTCGATATATTCCGGTAAATAAATGACATCAATTATCCTTCGTGGCTCTTGGTATTTAACAAGTAAATATTAAAAATAATTTTATAAACCAATACAGTATGTACTGGAAATAGCAAATAAAACGATTCATTGATTACTAGATTTTAAGACCAAGAGCGCAAGACATATCTCAAAATGATACCGATATGTTTATAATAATAATAAAATATCAACTAAAGAAACGACAGGAAGAAGCTCTTAGAACATGTACAACATTGTTCGAACGATTATTGTATTTCTCCATAAAAACGGTACTCAAAACACTGCGACTAAGAGCCGCAGGTTCAAATCGCGCACGGATCAAGTATTTGTATGGTCTACAAATAATTTTACCGGGTCTGAATTTTTGTGCTTGTGTAATTTATGTATGTAAACTGCCTCAATAACACAAACAGTGTGTGAGTATCGTTTTATTAAAAAAATAAGCGCCACAGAATCGAAAAACCACTTTTATTCAATAATAGTACAAATAATAAATAACACATTATTATAACTCTTCCTCGTAAATTTCCTCTGTTGAACATGGGCGTCTCTCGTTGTGAACGAGCTCAAGGCGCTTGGCAGGCTTTCTCTCACTTCCGACGCTGCTTAACCACCAACATTGCCGGTTTGTATGAGACAGTAAAACTACCATATCGGAGGCCATGCGATATGTCTTGAATATTTTCTTTTACGACACTTACAGGATAAAATAGGGTAATGCCCAACGCCGTTTTCACAAGACATATTTAATAACTCAGACATATACATAGACATAACAGAGAATTGTAGTTGGGACTTCAATTGCGCAACAATTTGAAAGTGTATTCTTAAAATTAAATTGAATTAAAGATTGGATATCGAATCGGCCTATTACGTACTTTCAACCGACAAGTTTCGTGCTATTACCGTACTACGGGATTGTATCACTTTCCATCACGCCGATTGTAGAGAGAAAAAAGTATGGCAAATTCTTTTTAATAAAAAGAAACAAAACTAACTTTCACTCTTCAACCGAGAAATGTATGACATCATAACACCCGTGCAACATTTCTAACCGATTATGCAGCAGTCGTCATTTGTGTGGAATTTCGGAAAGACTTTTAAAACTAAGCGATAAAATTTAATGTCCATATGAGAAAGTGAATCGGAAACGACTTTTCTTAAATTTCAATTATTAATTACTTTATTTTGCGTTTGCCTTTCACTTGTCGTTGTAATCTGGAACTATAAACTTTTCAAGTAATTAGTTATTGGTTCGTGAATAAATTATAAATAAATAAAAGTTGTGGTAGCTCAGATGGTTAGCGGTCGCTGTAAGTTTCACAGTACTCGGGCAACCCGGGACCCGGGTTCGATCCCCGCCGGCACCAATGAAATTGTTAATTGCAATTTTAAGTGCTGATTTACCACGTGCTCGGCGGTGAAGGAAAACATCGTGAGGAAACCTGCATGTCTGAGAAATAAGAAAAAAATATTTCGAAGATATGTCAAGTTCGCCAACACGCATTGGGGCGGCGCGGCGGACATTTCCTTGCCCTAAAACCCTCTCAGAAATGCGAGGAGGCCTGTGCACAGCAATGGGACGTAAATAGGCTGCAACTTTTACTTTACTAACTTTTAATTTCGTGAATAAATTAATTATTAGTAATATTTTTTTATCAAAATTTATTTTACGTATTTTGTATACCGTTATTTTTGATACCATTTATTCGTAATATTTTTTTATAAAATGTTCTTAACATTCGCATAAATTGCGAGAATATGTTGCTCCTTTCCAAGAAAGGCTAGTTAGATCGAAAAGTTATTAGTTTTTTATAGAATGAATATGACAAACGAGCATAAAGTCTACCTGATGGTAAATGAATAATGCGACCCATAGACTATCTATCTTCAACTAAGAATCAAAATGCAGGGTTATCATCTACGAGGACTAAAATACAATGCCTCGTTTATAATAAAAAGGGTAGCTGATTGTCTAAGTGTACATACAAAATATAGCAGTCTTAAGCATCAGCTTAAGACTGCTATATTTTGTATGTACACGTAGAGAATTGAGAGTATCAACTCAACGCTAGTATTCTGTGAGAGCTTGGTCCTTCCCAGGTCGAGCCAACCTATCCGTGCTACAACTATATAATAATAATGTTCTTAAGACCGATCTGTCCTCCGGTCTCAGCGGCCAGTCTCAACGGAGACTAACCTCGACATGAATAAAATGTTAAAATTATACGCAAGCATAGGTGCACTCTCTATTCCACTTTTTTTCTCGACTATAACAACTCTCTTACACTCTCGTGGTCCGATGAGACGGTAATCTGACATGACTGGAGAGAAATCAGGTGGAGGAGCAACGGCTTTACCTGATTTTCCGAAACACGGGAATGAAACACCGTCAACTTCATGACTCCAGGCCGCTACTGAGAAGGACTTGTCAGAAAAGCCAAATACCTAACTGATTTAAGCCTAACCCGGGATTCGAACCCGGGACCTCATGATCAGCAATCACGTTTACAACAACACGTAGCAACAACACGTAGGTGTTGTAAACGTGATTCCTGAAACCTAGCAGTCAACCATATTATAGTATGCTCTATCACGTATAAGTTTTAAACAGTGGTATAGAAAATGAGGCATTCCATCCTAGTCCTCACGGGTGAAAACGCATCTGCATTTTGATCTGTGTTACAGCCTTTCATAAGTCCACTGCTGAACATAGGCCTATGTATATAAGTTAAGTCCAAAAAGGCCGAAATTAGCTTAATATTAGTAATAATTAGATTAATTTCCTTATTTTAATAAATGTCTATTTATAATTTTTGTAGTAGTTATTGTGTTTGTCCTATAAAATGTACATAGTAATTAAAAACATTCTTTGGATCCTAGTGCGTAATGGAAGAATTAACTTATTTAGTTAATTGTTTTATATTTATCGAAAATTCTACACAATTCGAAATTAAAACGCTACGCTTACTTACATTTTCCTTTTGAATTATCAATGCAATAATAAGCCTCCAGGCAGTCATGAAATCACTAAAATTATTTGGGTAGTTTTTATTATTTGCATTATTATTTGCATTTGCAGTATGTACATTGTTGGGTTGCGTACATTGTAATGTCGAAGGGGTATAGAGACCCAATATAATTACAGACTAAAAGACATTTCACAGTGATGACAACGCAAGTATCTGTTGCTTTCTTTTCTTTAAATTGGTTCATTGGTTCATGGATTTCTGTAGCCTTTAAACTTTAGTAATTTTATAATAAAAATATCAAAGACGAATACCAAACGTTTCATGAAAATCATCATTAAGAATTAAGCGGCATCGAAGAGCTAGACAATTCTTCTCCAGTTCGAGTTTTTACTGATTCAAATATATCATAGCAGATAGCGAAGAGGATCGTCGTTTGAAAAAGAAAAGTACTCATTATTGTTACATTTGCTAATGCAAGACAATATTTTTTTATTAATAAAAACAAAAGTACAAGTAGCACTATTGGGTGAGAGTCGAAGATAGTTAAACAATCCTAGTCTCTCCAAATGATATTTTAAGGACGTTAACATCAACAAGAACATTGAAACAAGGGGTTACAAAATTACGCACAACAAGACTCTACTTTACCATTTTTCAGTTCAGATTTTCCAAACAATTATATTATAGATATTCGAAATTCAACTGAAAAATCAGCTATGATCACTGTCATTTCAAACAATGACGTTGAATCTACACGTTGGAAGAAAATTTACTCCGGCAATTGGAAAAAAAGTTAAATATATTAAACAAAGCTGTTTTATTTCGGTAAATGCTTCTCATGATTGTGAATGGTTCGTTGGTACGTTAAGTTAAGCCAATATTAGTGTCAAAATAATTTTTAAGAGTATTAAGGCGCCAAAATTCGTGAAACTTACTGAAACATTTCGGTCTCAATCCACAACAATGATTTTACTATATATAATGCCGTCACTCAGCTTTGAAAATCAATGAAATTAATGTATGTATTTGCAGCGGAGCAGGGATTCAAAACTTAGTCAAAGATTTTATGTAGAGCAAATTATAAGTTTAATTTTTCTTACTTTTGTCTAAAGCGATAAACGTAAATATTGCAAGCAAAAGTTATGAGGACCTAAGGTTATTTTCAAAAACTTTAAACGTCCACAACTCGAAACGGAAGAATTACGAATCGTGAATGAAATAGCAAACTTCACATATAAATGAAATATATTAGTTTCTCAGACAAGTAGGTTGCAGAACCAATTTAAAAAAAAACTTTTGAAAAAAACTTTTTTTTTTAAATACTGAATAATTATTTAAAACTAAACGTTAAATAGAGTCTTATTACCCTACAATTTTATCGAAATGATGCTACCGGAAGGAGTATACTATTGGCATACAGGATACGCATTCCACCTACATAGTAGTGATGCGTACCGAATAATAAATAAAATACTTCTCGATAATTGAGAACACAAAATTACGATCCACTTTCTATTTTATTTTTAAATTATCCATTTCACTCTACATATAAAGAGCCGTAGTAACTCATGGACTAAATATTCACCGTAATAGCATATACCATAGAACACAATAGTAACTCTTGGACTTATACATTCCATGTTTATGTTGAAATTATATCAAAAAATAATGTGCCACTTGTTGTTTTACTTGCCTAAAATTGTTTAATGGATTATTGGTTTTGTGATTATGTAGACGGATGGCTAACCACCTGCCACTTTTTTTAAATCTTCTGTCTATAGCCATATTTGTGCTTCAATGTGGTCCGAGCTACCCGTTGATTTTTAGACTCTGCCTGCTAAGTGTGTACTCGAGGCTAAGGACATGACGTTGTGTGAATGTATAGTCCACGATATAGAATTTATTTTCTAAAAGGCCGGCAACGTATCTGCATTCCCCCAGTGTTGCAGTTGTTCATGAGTACCGGTAGTTATTACCGTCAGGTGAGCCGCATGCTCGTTTGCCCCCTCTCATATAAAAAAGTCTGAGACTGGTCCTTTACTGCTGACCGTATGAGGACGCTCAAGATCACTCAGCGAGCTATGGATATGGCTATGCTCGGGATTGCTCTGCGTGATTAACTTAGAAATGAGGACATCCGCAGTAGAACCAGAGTAACCGATATAGCCCAACGGATTAATCAGCTGAAGTGGCAATGGGCCGGCCATATAGCTCGAAGAACCGACAACCGATGGGGAGAAAAGGTTCTCGAGTGACAGCCTCGTACCGGTAGGCGAAGTGTAGGGTGACCCCCCACTAGATGGAGGGACGACTTGGTCAGACATGCAGGAAGTCGATGAATGCAGGTTGCTCAGGACCGTGGTTTGTGGCATTCCTTGGGGGAGGCCTATGTTGAGCAGTGGACTTGTAAAGGGCTGTAATGATGATGATGAATAATACAAAAAAAATTGTTTCGTACGACTTATAGTGAAAGACGCCAACGGCTGTAAAACTCGTGATACCATTCATACCATCTGGATGATTTGGCGGTCCACCACTGTGCGATTTAGAAGATGTTTTCTTCCTCGCACAACATCCTTGTGGAATCGGTTACCACCAGCGATTTCTCCGGACCGGAACGACTCAGGGACCTTCAAGAAAAGAGCCTATTCCTTTGTAAAAGGCCGGCAACGCATCTGCAATTCCCCTGGTGTTCATGGGTGGTTCATAGTCACTTATCATCAGGTGAGCCGCATGCTCGTTTGCCCCCTCTCATATAAAAAAGTCAAAGTTAAAGTTACAGCTTACTACGTCCCACTCCTGCGCACAGGCCTCCTCTCATTTCTGAGAAGGTTTTAGGGGTAGGAAAAGTTCGCCGCGTTGCCCCAATGCATGTTGGTGGACTTCAGGTCTTCGAAATATATTTTTTTAGTTTCTAAGACGTGCAGGTTTCCTTAAGACATTTCCTTCACTGTAGAGAACGTGGTAAATCAGCACCAATGAAATTGTAATTAACCGGATTGCTATCACCTGAGCTGCCACAGCTATTAGCCTAATGTTGGCTATAGAGAAGTTCCTTGCCAAACTGAATAAACAAACTCGGTACAATAAATTGAAAATTAATGGCTCGAATTAAATATGCGATTGTTTTACGGTTGCACTTGACGGAGGATATGCGAGAACACATTCATAAGGAGGCTCGAGACCCAATTTTCCCCAATCGTTTTGTATACTGATCACGTATAATACTTTCTCGTCCGATCAAAATGTGAGACACATCTAAGATAATAAAAGTGAAATAAGTAAAGTAACATTCACTCTACCACCTTTATGTGATTTGGTATGCCAGATTTTCTTTACTCACTAAGTGTACAATATAATAGCAATGTAAATTACAAATGGTATTTATCAGTAATCTTTAACAAACGTTACCATAAAACACTTTAATGACATATCAATATATATATATATATATATAATCAATTTATTAACAATAAATTTAATGTAAATAAAATAAACCAATTATATGTTTTGTTAAAAGATTTTACAAAACCTTGTATAAAACTGTAAATATTTAAACTTGCTAGTAGAAAATATATTTATACCCATCTATTGATTATTATTAATAGTGCGTAAAACATTAATCTATTTTTATTATCCATTAAAACATTAAAGTCTACTGCTGAACCTATGCCGTTTTATGTAGCTGACCCTACATAAAACGGATTTTGCCATAGTTACTACACTTGGCATGCAGGTATGGTCACTTCAGTTTTCAGGAAGATGCTGCCAGTTATCTACTGTTTTAGTTTCCAGGGGTGGATTCCAAGGATGACAAACGAGCACACAGTCCACCTGATGGTAAGTGGTTGCTGCGGCCCATAGACATCTACATCTATCCTCTATTACAAATCAAAATGTAGATGCGTTGTCACCCGTGAGGACTAAGATGGAATGCCTCATTTCCAGTAAAAAGGGCCTCCGGCCACCTGCACTCACCAAGCGAAACGCAGAGGTAAACCTCTACTTCACGCTGGTTTTCTGTGAGGTCGTGGTACCACCCCGGTTCGAGCCGGCCCATCCGTGTGACAGCAAAAGCTGCCGCGTAGCTCTACCACTGTTAAAAACTGTTTACTAAAGCTTTTTATTGTGTCCTCTATGGGGGATTAAGGGGTATTAATTATCTATAGATCGTACTTTGACTTTGCTCAGACTTAGCTTACGATAAACTTAGCTGAGTATATACTCAGCATAATCTTTGATTCTGATTTTATAGTTGTATCCGGCTAAGAACGCCCAGAGCACGCATTATGGTTTTGACTTTACTGTATAAAATTAAAAAATATATATATTTAAAATCGAAAAAAAGTCCAAATTATATTTCATAAATTATTTATTATTACTTGAAATAGAAAACGGTCGTATGAGAACAGTAACGGATGAGATGAGGGCAAAGTCAGAAAAAAAAAGAAAAAAATAAGGTTTTAAAAAATTCGAAATAAGATTGAAATTACGTAAATAGGAAATGGATTAATGCTATATAAAACTAGAAGACGGCCTAAAATTACCTTTTTATTGTTTTAATTTATTAGAGTAACATAAAAACAACAATTTAAAATTATTACGGTGGTTTTGAATAATATCCTGAGTTTTACGTAAGTCGTCGATATCGTTGACTTCAAGAGAAGAAAGTCAAAGTACGGTCTATAGATCTCAGCCTAAGATATTGGGTGGTGGTTTATTTTATGATTTTACAGCCTGCAATTGCAATTTTTATTTTGGTTATTATGAGAATATTGTTTCCATAACTAGTGTAAGTAAACACATCAACACGGTGTAGGGATTTGTTTAATTAAATTGAACAACTAAAAAGTATACAAATTTAAAATATTTCTATTATTAAATGGTTCGTCATTTATTCCAGATTAATTGCAAATTTAAATAAAATAAAAAATAAAATATGTTGGCGGTAAAAATAGAGTTTAAATATAGGGAGCGAACTGTTGTACTCAAAGTAATTGTTGTTTTTTTGAAAACCGCTATTTAAACATCTCTTTTTCTCATCAATTTTCTGCTTATGCGCGACAATGCCCATTCATATACGTCCAGGGTTGCACATAATGATGTCACGGTTCTAGAATGGCCAGCACAATTTAAAGATTTAAATCACTTTGAGCATGCTTCGGATATGCTCTAAACAAGAGCTTTGAAGATTTTCCTGAAAATCTGGTTACAAAAGACCAACTTTTTATGCATCTCAGTAGGACCTGGGACCATAGTCTTCCACAGAATATTGACAACCTCATTCTTAATATGCCCAAGCGATGCAGATGTGTTATGTACATCAAGGGTGCTTTTACTGATTATTAATTCTTAATAAATAGCCAACCTTAAAAGGTCTTTACTTTAGTTTATTTTTTAATTTAAATATTTAACTAGAAGTTAAATATGTTATCCAGTTTTCACTTTTGCGTTTTTTTCTGCATAAAAATCTGAAATCTCATTTAAAGTCAATATTTATATAAAAATGGTAGATTATTAAATAAAGTTTTCTTGGACATATACATGTCTTAAGAAAATATTGGCATACTCTTTGGGATTCGTGTGTAGTTACAATATCCCTATATCGTCTAGATGTGTTTATATTAATATGTCATTTAGGTACATAGACGACAATGATAATAATAATTTGCATACCTATTTTAAAATATAATCTAAACTTTTTGTGTTATTAATGTAATATGCTGCTACTGCAGTTTCTGTGGTTGTGGTGTATTTAATTTCAAAAACATCTTAATACGTAAATTTAGATAATTTGAGTGTTATTTCTGAGGTTTTCCTAACTCAAAATAGTCTTTTTATTGTATTTAGTCTTTTTTTTTAATTATTTCGTTTGTTTGTTGTCTGCTCCTTTTGTTTTCTTTAGTTTGATATATTTATTGATAGTTTGTATCCTAACAATTCTGTTTACTTTTTCAGATGCAAGAAGACTTTTTGGCGGCTATAGAATTACACCTATATACTGTAAAGCATCTAGAGCTGCCAGGTATAACAGAGGAAATACAATATGTATGTTCAATCACGACTGTACCCAAAGAGGTGGTGAGGTGGTAGGATCTTGCATGGACGGTTTCCTGTTCGGAGCGTGTTGTCAACTAAAGTCTGATAGCCAATCTCATATTCCTAAAGGCCCTGGAGTTGTAATTCCAGGTTACGTGGATTATTCTGAATCCGAAACAGAGGGCGACGAATACGATAATTTTGATCAACTTGATTCATGGCATAATAGTTTCAAGCCTGTGGTAACACCTGGTTATCGACCTAGTGATAAATATTCAGTTTTTACTGCAACAGCGTCAACTACAGAACCTAATTTTAGCACCGAAAGTGTTCAAGCTGAAATAATATCGGAAGGACTAAGCCAGATTACAAATACATTATTAAATACACCACATAAAGATAATAATTTAATTTACAGTAAACCTGAAAAGACAGACACACTTAGTACAATAGACCATGCTGGCGCTGATACTATACTTTTACATAAAAATGGCTCCGAAGTGGACGATATTGTTAGACCCTCTGATTTTAATATACAAATATCTTCAATGCAGACAAAACCTACAATTTCTCCATCAACAACTTTCCAGTCGCCGCCATCTTTTACTGTGTCCACACATAAACCTATATTTAAACCTATTTTTAAACCAAAACCAGCGATAAAAACGACTTCCGAAAATCCCTCAACAGAGAATTATGTAATGATCTCAACGGTAACAAAAGAAACTCAGAAAATTACGGAATTATCATCAATAGATAGCATTATACTAATGTTAAACGAAAGTACACCTAGTATGAAGGAAGACCTAAGTTCATCCGCTACACTCGATATGATGGAAACAAAGTCTTCACCAATAACCGCATCAACCCCAGTATATCATAGCGGTGTATATCCAATAAATCATATAACTTCGGGACACTATGTAACATTGAAGCCATCGTCGTATCCTAATAATGAATACATATCTAATAGTGCATCTGTGACAAGCAAACCCAGTTTCACAAGTAAAAAACCTTCTTATGGTATAATATACACGACTCCTAACGTCATATCACAGGATAATAAGCCCACATCTGTAAAGCCCCAATTATCTTCTCCTAAACCTATTCAATCCACTAGTCAAGCAATAGAGGCTTTTAATAGATATCCTACTGATCCTGGTGAATTTGGACAGACTGTTACAACATTTACTTACGTAAGCTCGACTACAACAAAGCCGACACCTACCACTAGAAAGCCTCCATCAACCAGCTACGTGTCTGTTGTAAAACCTTCCAGAAAACCTATTACATATTCAACAAACACAGATTCTACTTATGATGTTGCCCTAGATTCTTTCTCAAGTGCAACGCCAACTGTAATTTTACTAAATAATTTACAAACGACAAAACCGGATTCTTCTGAGGACAAGGAACCAGAATTTGTTGAAATATCACAAGAGCCATTTAAAAAACCTGTTAGTCAAATCACGGTCAATAATCACATTGAATCTACAAATAATATTTTTATGGGAAAACCACCTCAAGCATTTGAGCGACCAGCATCACCTACTGTAGTTATCACTCCTAAGCCATCGCCTAATACTACTCCATATCCGATAAAATCTTCTACTAAACCAATTTCAATTTCAACAATGGATGTATCTAATTTTGACACTTATACAGAATTTTATTCTGCTACTACACTCAAACCGGAACTTCAAACGTCTGTTGATGACTTGAATAACTTTCCTCCAGTTAGAAATCCAATGCTTAATACCACAGGTACTAATACTATCGTACTTGATACAAATGTGTCAGATAATGAATTGGATTCATTACACGAAGTCGAATTTACCACACCAACTTGGCATGAAGATGATAAATTAAATGAAAAAATGAATCTATTCGTAAACAAGATTGTCGGAAGTCTCCAAGGAACTTTCCAGGAATTGCATGACATTGTAATACTTGATAAAAAGCCTAATACAACTATAATCAAAGATACTAAAACAACTACATTGAAACCCACGAGAAAAACGCCAGCTACAACAAGAAGACCAATTACAACTACTAAAAAACCTTCACGAATCACTACCACAAGGAAAACGCCTATAAGAACAACTAAAAGACCTACTAAGTTAACTACTGCAGTCAGAAGACCCACAACTACAACTACTCTTCCAACTACCACAAAAAAATCGGTAAGAAAAAAAATAAAGACAATTTTGTAGTGACAAGCAATTTACTATTAATTTAAAAGTAAATAATATTATAAACCAAAATAGTAAATACCTACCTATGACAATAAATATTTAAAAATACATTTAACTAAATAATGTATTTAACAGAAATCTTAAACTCCAACATTCTTAAATAATTATACTTAATCTTTATCTAGTGGAAATTAAAAGTCTCCTTTCCTTTTATTTAACCATTTTGAAAGTATAGTCACAAAATTATAGTCCTAATCGTGACATACCAATACAAAATGGGCTTGCTCTGGGCCTGCGATAAATGTTTTTTTAGGTCACAACCACTAAAAAACCTAAGCCAACCAAAAAAGCAACATCAACGACCGTAACTCCCAGCACCACAACTGAACTATATGATGAAATAACAACAGAAAGCTACACGGAACAAATAGTTAACTACAATGACAAGAATTGTAAGTATTACACTATTTAAATACTTAAAAACTTAAATATGTTAATTAAAAAAATATGTTCATAATAATAATAAGCTGACAAAATAACTGGAACTGGCTCACGAGGTGACCGACATGTGGGGGGACCGAAATTATTCCTGTGGTCGTTTCTGCGAACGGGTTAATCCCAGTCAGCCTCTCGGGTCATCTGACGTGACTGGGACTCCGTGACGGACCGCTCCAAGCTGAAATGCAGATCCGCCGGTTTCTTTCCCTTTCCCCCTAACCCTCGGCCGTTTGGTCTCCCCTGCCGAGGGCTTCCATCTGGTTGGGTTTTTATATATTTATGTATTTTTTTGTATTTATTTTATTTTATTGATATTTATGTATGTTTACCATGTTCTTTTACAATTATATATTTATACTGCCCAACCAGATGAGAAAACTTTATAGATACCCTATAATAATAATCTTTATTGAGATAATATGAAATTACAAATAGCTTATGAAGCCTCTGAATCCTAAACTAGGTAAGAACCTGTATGTCAGGATTCAGCACCTTCTCCCATGTTTCTTAGCCTAATTCAATAACTTAAAAAGTCGGAAAGTTTGCTGTGCTTAAGTATTTTGTACGACTTCTAGACTTCTAGTCAGTACTTTTTTTTAAATTCTAATATAATACAATTCAGCAATCATCATCACTTCATCATTATCATTAACATTACAGCCCTGTACAAGTGCATTGCTGAACATAGGCCTCCCCTAAGGTATGCCACAAAGTATGGTCTTGAGTCACCTGCATCTATCGATTTCCTACATGTCTTACCACTCCATTTAGCGGGTGGTCGCCCTAGACTTCGCTTGTGTTGTTATGATGAATAGAGGTTTTATGAATATTTGGATGCTTACTAAATTGAAAATTTTAAATATTTCAGTGTGTGGTGTCCGACCACTTATGAAATCTGGTCGCATCGTAGGAGGAAAGAATGCTTCCTTTGGTGAGTGGCCGTGGCAGGTTCTAATTCGAGAGTCTTCGTGGTTGGGTCTCTTCACAAAGAACAAGTGTGGCGGAGTACTTATTACTAATCGTTTTGTCACCACAGCTGCGCATTGTCAACCAGGGTAAGCACTTTTTTCATTAATATACTCCTTTTTACTAATTATTCTATTAATATCTTTAGTATATTCTTCGTCTTTATTAGTTCCTGAATGACCTACTATGGGATATCAGCATCATAAATTTGCATCGTATTTTCCTTTAAAAACCAAAGTGTTCAGGTTATCTTATTGAACTCCCACCATATTACACTGCTTCAGTATATTCCTTGCTGTTCGATCAGTTGCTTCCGTGATTATTTAAGCCAAATCTGAACTAAAAACTTAACGTATGCAATACAAAAATGCTGGGTTTTAGATTTGGAATTGTTTCTATCACTTATTTAAACCCTTTTCTGACAAAATGTGACAGTTTCTAAAAACAAATTAATGTCTCTCATTCTATTTTATACAAACACTAGTTTTTCGGCCCGCAGTTACCCGCGTCCACGTTATATCATCCAGATAGTCATGGCCCACACTTATTATGAGATCGCATAATATGGATTGCAGATTTTAAGATAGACTAAGGCTTTAATAATAATCAAGGTCGCCTATTTGTACTCCCATACGTTCATTCTCCTTCTTTAATGAATTATTTTCTGTTATAGCTGTACTCTTATGGAAGTCCTTTTTCCTACAGATTTGCACTCTAACCTTTTTTCCTTCAAAAATCTACTCAAACAAAAAAAAACCTTATTGTATAATTTATGTATACCTCCCTCCAGACAATCGTTGTGAACAATTCTTTGCGTAAGGTTGTGTGGAAGAAATCGCTTCCAGAGCTTTTAGTTTTTATTTCAATGTGTATTGATACAAACAATAAAAATATTTATAAGAAGTATATAATATAGAATATATCGATAAATTTAAAAACGCATCAAAATAGTTTACGTGGTAAACCCACGCTGCTTTATTATAGTTGTAGCACGAATGAGTCGGCTTGTCCGGGGTAAGTCCACGCTCTCACAGAATGCCAGCGTAAAATAGCAGCATAATGCTGCATATGGTGAGTATAGAGAACCGGAGACCCTTTTTACTAGAAATGGGGCATTGCATCTTAGTCGTCAGGGGTGACAACGCACATATTTGAGGATAAATTTAGATATCCATGGCCCACAGCATCCACTTAAAATCAGGTGAACTGTGTGATCGTTTAATGAAATATTAGATTACTACAATAAATTGCAGCATCATGCTTAGAAATTATACAATAATTTAAATTACTTTAATAACTTATAATAAATAATGAAATACATCATGTTATGTGATGTTATTTTAAGAATGTAACCACCTCTAAGAATGAATTTCATTTAGCAGCTTCATGGGCTCATTGGTAGCAGTGTTTGGTGAAAATGATATATCAACTAACTTAGAGCCGAGAAGACCGGTAACAAAGAACGTTAGAAGGATCATACCTCATCCAAAATACGACGCTGCAACTTTCGAAAATGACTTGGCTTTACTAGAACTGGACTCTCCAATAAAATATGAACCACACATTGGTAAGAAGCTATGAATGTTCATAATACAAATCACACATATATGTTAGATAAATTAAAAGATAACTAAATCATGGAAATATACTGATATATTCCGTCTCTTCATACACCCTAAAAAAAGAGTATTAAGTTTATGTAGTGTATTAAGCATGTTGCTATTCTTCAAATTGCTTCAAGTTCCAAAAAAATGCAAACCAGGAACAAATACTCATATTTCATTAATTAATTCATAATTATAGTAGTGAAATATTTAAAAATTCCACTGCTAAACATAGACACCCACTTTGATTTACTCATAGGACGAACGTGTACCATTGTTACCACATTTGACAGTCGTGGTGACAACTTCAGTTTTTTTTAATTATTTTGAGAAATTGTCTGGAAGATATTATTGTGTCATTGTTATAAGCCGCTTCTACAAGAAACACTTGAATTATTGCATTTGAATACAAAGAGTTAAGCTAAGGTCGAAGTGTATTTGACAGTATTTTTAACGCAGAGACTTGGCATTTAACTGTTGCGCAGGTTTAAATCTCTCATGGAATAAATTTTTGAATGTCTTTTAAATAATAATTACATGACGAAATTATTGTTTTTGTATTATTTATGTATGTAAAACGCCTTTACGTACAAGTAGAATTTCTAGTGTGGGTTTTTTTCTAAACAACAAAAACTTTTGCGGCATTACGGCGTCTGAATAATTTGACAGATTTAAGTAGTTGTACAAATATTTCAGGAATGTAAAGAGGGCAGGGGGCTTATTAGAAAAACAAAGAAACTTTAAATGCTACCTTACCTTCATAGATGCATTTTGCTGATTAATGGACAAGACTCTGACGAGCGGCTGATATAGGAAAATCAAACCAAAACTGTCGAAACAAATGCAAGAGTATCAGTACTGTGCTCCAAACCCGCCTGCTCATCGTAGTGATTATGATTAACCTAAAAAAGAAAAAGCTTGCCTGTTTCCAGTTTTCCAGCAGTTGTCTCAAAAAAGATTAAGAAAAAAGTTGCTTCATGATTAGTATGTTGTCGCGAATTATACACATTGACAAAAACTACTTTTAAGGATTTAACGCTTTTAATTAAGACTTGTTTTTTTTAAACTCCTAACGTTTCGGAATTAAACGCGATAATATCCGTATAACCAGGTTTATTAATAAAGTGTCGTTAATTTTATCGAATTTGTTTTACCTAGGTTGATATTATGTCCTTAATAATTAATTTTATATGCTACTGTGTGTTCAATAATATTTTAGTACCAATTTGTATGCCGCCGGATGATGCCGATTTTACAAATCGTATGGCAACTGTTACTGGGTGGGGAAGGCTCAAATATGGCGGTGGAGTTCCAGCCATTCTTCAAGAAGTACAGGTAAGTCTTTCTATCCTTCATATCGTATACACCAATATTTGATTGTGATAATTATGCATTACATGTTTGCAAAAGGCTTTTTTTAATAATTTAGTTTTATAGCCGTAAAAGGAGCACCGTGAATCATTTATCATAGTTTAAACTTGAATACTGCATCTTGAAACCTAATGCTAAATCGGTTTTAAGTTAATCCTATCATGTATTGTTTTCTTTTTATATTTGTGTGGCACAAGGCTAAGAGGTCATCTGTTGTTAAATGTCTATCTAATACACCTTATGGACCCTTGCAATTAACTTTGAAGATAATAGGCATAGTTGCGTCAGGAATGATATTCCTGAATATTTAGAAGAATTGCCTCATATTTCTGTCTGAGGTCAGTCATTATTCTGGCTCTTTTACGCTTCAAACTAGAACACAACAGTGGATGGTACTGTATTGAGGCAAAAGGTAAAATGGTAATACTTTTTCTTAACTATTGTAAGTCAAGTGCTTGATTAACTATCCCACCTGATAGTAAGTGGTGATATAACTGAAGACTGTTAAACGGTCTAAAAGTCTATTCACTCTTGCCTTGAGTGAATAGACACATACATATTGAAATCAGATGGAAAGACAGAAGTGGGCAAATCATTCTTCAGATCTTTTACTGTATGCATGGTGAACGACGAAGCTCCTGGATAATAAAGGAACGCTTTAACTTTTCCTGTCACTGTTGAAATATTTCCGTAGCGCTTAGGAATTTGTTGAATACTCCTTTTACTTGGAAATCACATTCTGGACAGAATATTTCATAAAATTTGCTTAAATTAACAATTTGCGTGTGCAGACAGATTACACACTTGCGTGTGTAATCTGTTCCGACAGAGTTTTCGAGATTTCGATCCGAGTTGAATCGAACTCTTGCTAAATTGAATTGAATTCAAACAACACGTTGAAATAAAAACAAGCAGAATAATTATTTGTTATTTTATATTCCAGGTGCCCGTTATGGAAAACAGCCACTGTCAATACATGTTCCAAACAGCAGGTCATGCGAAGAAAATTCTCGATTCTTTCATCTGTGCTGGGTATTCGAATGGGAAGAAAGATTCCTGCGAGGTAAAAAAATTTTTTTTGTGTTTAAGTAATAAACTTTTTTCTGATCTTTTTCTATTACTATTTCTAGATTTTTTTTTATTTTTTAAAACTTCGAAACAAAACATTTAACATTAAATCGTCGACGAGTGAAGTCTGATGACCTTTTATAGATGGCAGTATAACCATGTCTTATTTTTATAAT
Organism: Parnassius glacialis; assembly: GCA_033319125.1. Taxonomy (NCBI): domain Eukaryota; kingdom Metazoa; phylum Arthropoda; class Insecta; order Lepidoptera; family Papilionidae; genus Parnassius; species Parnassius glacialis. The sequence continues at coordinate 22,761,299 of JAVANC010000002.1, forward strand.
ACTAGCTGTTCCCCGCGACTTCGTCCGCGTGTAATTTAGTGTTTTAATTATGTTGCGCGGAACCCTAATTATTTTTCCTAAATATAAGTAGCCTAAGCTACTCCTCATAACAGTCAGTCTGTCAGTGAAAGTCCAGTCGAAATCGGTCCAACCGATTCGGAGATTAGCCGCAACAAGCAAACAGACAGACAAAAATTTTAAAAAATGTGTTTTTGTTATATGTACCGTATATACTTTCATATGCATTTAGTAAAAAGCTGTTATTTTGACATTACAAACAGGCACTTAAATTTTATTTATTTGTATAGATATAGATAAGAGTGATAAAGGAGCTAAGACCCCACATTATAGTAATCAGAATCATATAAGTATACAGCCAAAATCATAGAAAAAACTAATAACAAATATGAGTAGCCAGATAACTTTGAGGAAATACCTCTCAGTGGGTAATTATACTAGTTTTTCTTTTGTCTCCTTGACTACTGAGTGTAGTAAAGACGACTAGGTGGTACGACTTCTTTTCTTCTGCCTAGAAGGTCGTCAGGGTAGGTATCACCCTCTCACCTATTATTTGCCAAATAGCAGTGCTTGCTCTGCTCTGTTCCGGTTCCGGTTTAAAGGATATAGAGAGTCCCCTAATAGATCGTTTCTTATTCAAACTGCGAAATAAACTCATAGTATCCGTTTGACCGATAGTTTTTGAGTTATTCTTTTTAATTTATTTTGAAGTCGGTTGGACAAAATTTTTAATTTTTAATTATCTTTTCTCAGGGTGACAGCGGCGGTCCTCTAGTGGTGAGAAATGACGACGGTCGGTGGGTGTTGGTAGGAACAGTGTCTCATGGTATTAAGTGCGCAGCTCGGTTTCTACCTGGCGTTTATATGAGAACAACTTACTATAAACCCTGGTATAGAAGCGTAACAGGAGTAAAATGAATTAGTGTTGGAATTTTTCGGTGAATTATATGCAAAAGCGGTTTTAAATTTGTAAAGGATATGTAGGTTTGCAGATTACACACAGATAAATGTTATCAATAGTGTTTTCTTCGCGCCTACATCTATAATATGCATACCGCTATTAATTAAAAAAATACACAACAAAAATGCAATTAATCTGTAGTATATCCTACTTTTTTAATTTTTCATCACATAATTATAATAGATCCTAGAAACAAGCCCTAATGGTATTGCTATTAATGTCGTCAGTAAAAACTTTCGAATAGACTAAAGTCATTTTTGGTCTTAGTCATGTGAATGAATTAAATGTTATTATAATTAATTTTAATTTTGCATTCTAAAATGCTCTCTACCTAATGATTTTGTTAAAATATCAATTACAAATATGAAATTACTCATTATGTTATTGTAATAAAATATATTTCATTCATTTGACTTTGTACATTAAAATGTATTTATTTAAGTAAGGTCTTTGATTAAGGTTAGGATACATTTAGCTTTAAGAATAATAAATTAAACCACTATATCTTCATAACTTAACCAAAATTAAAAGTCTACATCCATAAAAATATTAATTTATGTATAAACTATTGTTAAATTCGCTCAATTTATGTAAGTAGTAAATGTTAATTATTAAAATGACTGTTATGCATTTAATAAATATTTAAGAAGTTGTTATGATATTTGATTCATCTTTATTCCATAGTTGATTACTTTAGGTTTGTCTTATTTATTAGTATTAACGTCAAATTAAGATATTATAATTAACAACCCGATGAGGTACGAGGAAAGTCGATGAATGCAGGTTACACAGGATCATAACTTGTACGAGTGTCAGTGTGTGGTGGAGGCATTTTTCAGCAGAAGACTCGTCATGGACTGTACTGATGACGTTGATTTCATTAAAGGTAAAAAAGCAAAGTAACGTCCAACATCCATCCCACTACTGGAGGCGTGCCTGTCTCATTTCACTGCCTCAACGCGCTTAAGTTGACTTCATATGTCTTTGATATATTTTTAACTTCGTGAGCCGAGCACTAATCACAATTACAAATTATTAAAAATTCGATTGCTGCCAGCGGCAATTAAACTCGGTTGGGTGGAATACTATGTGTAAAGTTTTTATTATACATTTAAATACAAATAATTTGATGCAGTTATATTAAGTTTGATAACACTAAATATTTAAGTTTCCCTCTTTATAAGAAATAAACCATATACCCTATAGTGTACAACCAGCCTTCATCATCATCATCGTCATTGCAGTCCATCGTCACCCAAGTTCAATCCTACGCATAGGCGGGAAGGTCAAAAAATTCCATTAAGCGCGGTCTACAGCCATCTGCATCCATCAACTTCCTGCATCTCTTACCAGGTCATCACTCCATCCAGTCGGAGGCCGCCCCACAAGAGCGGCGAGACTCACTAATGCAGCTAGTATTAAAGAAGCGACTGAAAGCAAAACATCTAAGGCATCCAATCCCGCACGTTATTTGTAATCTCGGTGTTTGTGAGGTCTATGATTTTTGATCCGGCTGGAACCCGGAATTTGCTTTCGGATCGCGCAAGTGTAGGTAAATACTACATGACCTGAACTTGAGTGTTGCGTAAAAAAAAAAGAGGTCTTTATATAAGATACAATAATAAGAGTGTACAACCAGTGTACAAAATAAGAGTAAATAACCAGTGTGTGTTGCCAGTGATGATATAAAAATCTGAGACGTGGCCCTTCACTGCTGGCTATGTAGATGGTTGTGCTCGTAGTTTCCTTGTATGATAAACTTAGAAATAAGGTTGTCCGCAATAGAACCAGAGTAACCAACATAGTGTAACGAATTGGTAAGCTGAATGGCAATGGGCCGGCCATATAGCTCGAAGAACTTAGCCTTAGTCACGAGCATTTTGCCATTTTTGTAAACTTTCATATATATACAAAAGCATTGCTGTGTAAGACAGAAAACCAGCGTGAAGTAGAGGTTTACCTCTGCGTGTCGCTTGGTGAGTGCAGGTGGCCGGAGGCCCTTTTTACTGGAAATGAGGCCATCTTAGTCCTCACGGGTGACAACGCATCTACATTTTGATTTGTAATAGACGATAGATGTAGATGTCTATAGGCCGCAGCAACCACTTACCATCAGGTGGACTGTATGCTCGTTTGTCATCCTTATCCCATAATAAAAAAAAGTAACCGATTTTTGTTATTTATACATTTGACTGTTCTGTTTTATGATCAATCAATAAGTAATCTTCGGACTAAGCCATATCATATCACAAGTCACTCAAAAACTAGATTTTCTTGCGTTTTCATAAAATGGCTGAAGACGAGCTTAAGAAAGGATTCGTTTATATTACACAAATATGGCAACATAAATTACTATGGACAAAAAAACGAAATGTGAAAATTAAAAAAAATACACAGAAATAGTTTAGGTTCATCGTTCTTAGATAAGTTTTTGGCATTGATATTAAATCAGCAAAATGCACCATATACAGGTAAAGTTGGAGTTTGGAGGTAAGCATGATATTTCATCATTAACATTTAACCACAGAGTATATTTATGCATTCGACGGCTCAATAGACCAATGCCTAAGAACTTGCTGCAGCGCTGCGGGTTCTAATACCGCAAAGAGCAACCATTAGTATGACCTACATATAATTGTGCCATGTCGAAATAAATACAAAAGCTATGTTTTACAAATATTAGTAGATAAAAATTAAATCCAGTTTCAATTGCATCATACATATTTATTAGAATAATAACAGCCTTACAATAATATATTTCTTTAAAATTTTAAATGTTTTTTGCATTTTTTATTTATAAATGCTTATATTCAACTAGAAGCAATATTGGATTTTTTGTCTATAAATGTTTAACTAGAAGCACATATTTCTTTTAGATTCAAATGCAAAAAAAAAATGCTAGATCAAATAAAACTTACACAATTGGTGTTTTTAAATTGCACTACATTTAACTACGAGTACTTTAAATGTAATTTTCTAAAATAATTATATTTTAATTAATGTTATATTTTCGTGACAATAATTCATATTTATTGGTATTGCACAGCAGTATTTTCCATATATTTGATACATTTTTTAAATTTTAATCACCTACTCTAATATTTTAATTAATAATACTAAATTATATAAGATTTCTTATATTAAATTGAATACAATAATTAACATATATTAAATAATGTTATTTAATATACGCAAAGTACACATTTAAGAATAATTAAATAAATAATTCAGATAATCAAAATGTTTCATTTATGCGAAATTGAAATAATTATGTGAATGGAAAGTTCATAACGGCCTAAAATATTTTTCTAAAAATATTACTATTTACAAACTAAAAGTACTTACACTGTAAAAGCAAAAATTGTGCATAAAACAAAACTCCTTTCCATTTATTATTAAAATACTAGAAAATTATATTAAAATAATTAATTATGAAATACGAGTACAATACGATAATTGTTGAGTTTACACGAAAAATAAAATAAAAGAGACAAAAGGAGTTATATAATTAAATTATTTCCCAATTTTACCTTTATAATGTAAGCATTTCTTACAAATTGCATCAGCCCTATCTCTAATTGAAAGTGCTGATATTGCTTTTTCGGACTCTGGCTTAGGATCTTCAATTTCAAAGGGGCCTTCACTAAATTGTTGAATTATTTTCTTTATGTAATTACCGGGACCTCTTATAGTTAATTTAGAGCTGCAAGCATTGTTTCCGCTTATTTCATGTTTATTGTCTATATCTTTTTGTCGATACTCGCTAAACATATCAAGTCCATCTTGAAAATTATCAAACTCTTGGGTAATTTTATCACCAATATTAAGCTTTTCTTCAATTGCATTAAAATGTACCGGTTTCTCAGACATGTCGTTATAATCGTCAAGAAAGTTTCTGGATCCGTTAGGAGTTATAGTAATTTCATTACTTTTCATGTCTATAGTTACTTTAGCATCTTCAAGGTTCAAACCCATAAGAGATACGTCCATGGACTTAGACCTGTGCGGTCTAGTTACAACCGGTACTTGTAGCTGCGTTGAATCTGGAACTATATCATGCTTTGTACCGCTAGATGTCACTGGCGACGATGACTTAGATGATTTTTCGCCGGGGCTTGATCCTGAATTTTAATAATCTTTTTAAAAGAAACACAACACAATATTTATAGTATTTAATTTATTTTCATAAATTGGTTAAGTCAATCCGTAATACATTTGTTATTATTTATAAAATGAGAAGTTTAAGAAAATTCGTTATTAGCACATTAATTGGCCAATAACAACTGCAACATACTCGTAATTTAGCAATTTATTAAGAAACTTTAATTTAGCTAAAACAATTAAATAACCCACCACCAACAATATATTTGTTACCTCAATAATTCGCTCCAAAGGGTTCACTCATTGATCCTAAAATAATTTTTAAAACTTTTACTACCTAAAACTTTTATTTTAATTAGTAATAACAATTCTAATGCATGCATAAAGCAAATAATGCTCAGTCAATAACACAAGAAACTTTAACATAATACAGAGAACGTGAAAAAACATTTGTTATCAATGAAAAAATGAAGTTTTTCACTAATTATGTTCTGAATTTAGTTTATAAAATTTAAAAAATTAAATATGATTAAAATTACATCTACAACATACTTTTCAAGTCGAAATCATTTGACTTAAAAAAAAGTTGTTGCTCAAATTATTAATTATTACTGGGATTCATGACGTACCAGCAGAAACCTCTTCTCTTTCTTCTTCAGAACATTGAGGAAGCGATTGCTCCATCATGAGGCCCTGCACCATATCCATGCAGGAATCCAGCGAGAATTTCTTACCGCACATTTTGATACCGCGAATACGTCGACGCATCTCTGGTTTTAAAGTGCCGATATGTTTGTTGTTAGGTTTTATATATTGTTATGTCATCAAATGGATGTATAAAGACAAAATGCGTAAAAAGGCTTTTTTGCTATATAAAATATTTCAAGTATTTGTATAAATTAAAATCACCAATATTGAACGCTGAACAAATGCATTGAGTGTTAGACCTTAGAAATAAATTAAAATATTGTGGTTACATTAAATAATGGTAATAATTTCATAATGAATTAGTGAAGCTTTTATATCTTAGATCTTTCAGTATGTCAGACACAGAGTAATAATAGTAAACAGAGTAGTTGTATGATCCAAATGCCACCAAGCGCATGAAATATTAATAAAATGCATGAGGAATATTAACGATGTATAAGCAAAGTTAAATTGACTTCTATAGAAATTAATAAAATTGAAGTATCTGTTTTTAATGTCAAAATAACATTTAACAAAAAAATAATTTTTAATTTTTTTTCTCTGTCTGTCTGTTTGTTCCGGCTAATGTCTGAAATGGCTGGACTGATTGTGACCGGTCTTTCACTCGCCGATAGCTAATGTTATAATGAGTAGCTAACTTAGGCTACTTTTATTTTAGGAAAAGTTAAATAAATTAGGGTTCAGCACAAAAAAAAATTAAAACCTATGAAATCCAATCGTAATAAGTTGCATGCGTATGAAGTCACGGGGAACACCTAGTTTTGTAATAATTTAGTTGTTTTCATTAGTCATTAAATCTTCAACTCATCAACTCACCGGGGCTATCTTTAGGCTCCATTTTTAACTGAGCAAAAGTTTGCGCACAGGAATTAAGCACTTGTTCGTAGTCACATATTGCAGCATGAGTCCCATTGACGATTTTTGGACTCATTGGACTGTTAGCTAGCAGAAGACTTGTTCCAAAAGTGGCGTTAAGCTCCCTAGTTTCTAAAATCAAAGTAGTATAATAAAAATCAAAATTTGATTCATCATCATCATTAAAATCTGATTAAAGATAGGTATCTCGTATCGTCTTCATATTTGGGTATATTTATCAGTCGTTGTTAGAAGAATATCTATCATAAGTGTGATCAGATCTTTCTATTATGAAACTGCTTTGATATGTAAAGCTCTGAAAAGTTTACCTTTTAGGGAGATCCTTGGCTTCTTTGGTACAACAATATTTCCGTATTCAGATCCAAACATTTCGGTCAAAATTTCAGAAGCTACCGTTTTAATTTCGTTCCAGTCATCTAAAAAAAATATTCGAATCTAATATATAAAAATCAATTTTTGTTTGTTCGTATTTTATGCGCTGCTATACCGTTCATCAGATTTCGCTAAAACTTTGTCAACTTATTACTTGCACTTGAGCAAAGATCGTAGGCATAGTAGAATTAACTTATAGTAGGTAGCGCGCATATAGTATCGACAAATTTATTTAAAAGTTATATATTATATATAATATAATTTCAATGAAACAATTTAATTCCTCCAAATTTAAAACGTCATTTCCTCTATTGTTTCTTCTGAGGTCAACGAGGAGCAACCCGCCAAGAACAAGCAAGTTAGTTATAAAAAAACTAAATATATTACATTAAAGAAAGTGTAAAATAAATAGAATGAATGTTGTTGCATAATTTTTTTGAGAGTTAAGCGTAAAGGAAAATTCAAGCCCTAAAGGGAGCCAGGCAGCTTTTGTCAAATTCGATGAGGAGACACAGAATCTCCAAACAGGAAGCAACCGTATATTGTGAATACAGTTCGTCTGCGCGTGCTTACGAACCTCCAATCTCTTGGAGTTGTGTATGATATTTAAAGACCACGTCAAATCCTACTTCTCGTTAAGGTCCGCCTGATTAGCACGTCACATATTAAGATGCACTACAAGTCGCTTGTCCTAGATTTGGATCCCAATTCAAACAAAAACATTAATTGTTGGTTTTGTGTTCAGTTGTTATTGCCCTTTTGTTTCTGCCATTGCCAAGCGGCAGCTTTTGCTGTCGCACGGATGGGCCAGCTCGAACCGGAGTGGTACCACGACCTCACAGAATACCAGCGTTAAGTAGAGGTTTACCTCTGCGTTCCGCTTGGTGAGTGCAGGTGGCCGGAGGCCCAATTACCCCCCCCCCCCCCCCCCATCAACATGGTAGTGGAATTAAACAGAATACTGCCCCAGTAGGGTACTAGCACCCTTGGTGAATCCCTCGCTGAGCATCCATGACCAAACCACTCCACTCCTAGGCGTGGGTGCTCAGTCTGCCCCGCGTAATCTGAGGGGGAGGGGGGCAAAATTCCGCTCGCGACTAATACTGCTCGGGGCAAGCTGAGCAATAAGACCAAGGCGACCCCTTTCACGCTATCCGTGAATTTTGGAATATCAGGGGACTTAATTCCAACCTTAACGCTGTCCATTACCATCTAGAGACTGCGAAGCCGGCCTTGCTCTTTTTAATCGAGACTCAGGTGTCCTCTCCCGCTGATACTTCATATCTCTCTTACCCGGGGTACAAATTTGAACACTCCTTTGTGCCCCGGGCTGGAGTTTGCGTATACGTCAGAGAGGACATCTGTTTTCGACGCCTCGGCAGTCTTGAAGGTACGGACCTGTCCAACCTATGGCTGCGCGTAGACAGCGACGACCATTCCCGCGTCTACGGGTGCCTCTATAGGTCCCATAGCGGTAATGCCGACACAAATCGACTCATCGACCACGTCCAAGTGGCTGCAGACACAACTGGTTACTTCGCCTACGCGGATCCCAGATGTGGAGGATCATGTACCTTCCCTGTTGGAGCTTCTGCTGACCTCTCATCCGGACGGATATCAGGTCTCCGTCGATGCCCCTCTGGGTTCTTCGGACCATTGTCTGATCCGGAGTACGGTGCCACTCACGCTCCCATTGCAATTGCGATCTGCAGCTTGCTGCCGTGTTTGGCACTATAGGTCGGCCGATTGGGACGGGATGCGGTCTTTTTTTGCCCCGCCCCCAAGGGTAGTGACCCTTGGGGGCGGGTTTGCTTCTCGCTGGAAGATCCCATCGTTTTTGCCGATTCTGTTGCTTATATTAGTGGCACTTCAGGGTATGGAACTTTTCATTCCACCCTCTGTGGTGCCCATCGGAGGCAGATCCTAGCCATGGTTTGGTCGCTCCTGTAAAATAGCATCACGCTATAAGCAGGAGTGCTACCAGGCCTGGGCTGACGCATCAACGTCCCGGGATGTAAACACCGGCGCTCTTAAAAAGAAGTATAATTCCGCCTCTAGGTCCTTCAAAAGTGTCATTACCAAGGCAAAGTCAGAACACATCGGCAGAATTGGCGAGAAACTAGTTAGCCGCCCTTCGGGAACACGTGCATTCTGGTCTCTCGCCAAGGCTATCCAAGGGAACTTCTGTCAGCCATCTCTGCCATCTCTGCACAGAGTGGACGACTCACTGGCCCATGACGCAAAGAAGAAAGCCGATCTGCTAGGCTCTCTTTTTGCTTCCAACTCGACTCTAGATGATGGGGAGAACACACCGCCGACCATCCCGCGATGTGAGTGCTCCATGCGGGAAGTGCTGTTTACACAGTCTTGGTGCGTAAAACACTCCTGTCCCTGGACGTCAACAAGTCGAGTGGGCCTGACGGAGTCCCGCCTATTGTGCTGAAGAAGTTTGCTCCGGAGATGGCACCGGTTTTAACGCGTCTTTTTTGGTACTTCCACTCCCTAGGCGTAGTCCCGAACTCATGGAAGATATCTTTGGTACACCCGATCCCTAGAAAAGGCGACCCGTCAGATCCGTCCAAATACAGGCCTATCGCTATCACCTCCTTGTTCTCCAAAGTAATGGAAACGATTATTAACAGCCAGCTGATTAGTGACCGCCAGTACGGTTTCCGTCGAGGTCGCTCAGCTGGTGATCTTCTGGTCTACCTGACTCATAGATGGGCGGAGGCAGTGGAGTCCAAAAGGGAGGCGTTGGCCGTTAGTTTGGACATAGCGAAGGCTTTTGATCGGGTTTGGCACAAAGCGCTTCTTTCGAAGCCTCCTTCCTATGGGCTTCCCGAGAAATAGTGCATTGGATCACCTGTTTTCTTGTAGATCGGAGCATCAAGGTCGTAGTTGACGGTGCATGCTCCGATTACAAGCCCATTAACGCTGGTGTTCCACAAGGCTGCGTGCTATCACCAACGCTGTTTCTTTTGCATATCAATGATATGTTGCAAACCAGTAACATTCATTGCTGGTGATGGTGATACTCTATACACCAGCCGTGCCAATATTTATCTGGAAAACGTCGCCGAGTACCGGAACTAACTTGTGTCTGAAGTCGAGACTTTGTTGAACAAAGTCTCAGACTGGGGGCGACTAAATCTAGTCCAGTTCAATCCCCAGAAGACACAAAATTGCGCGTTTACCGCTAAAAAGAATCCCTTTGTCGTTTCTCCTCAGTTTCAAGGCACTCCCCTTGTTGCCTCAGCCAGTATCGGTATACTCGGTGTCGACATATTGAGTGACGTGCATTTTCGTGGTCACTTGGAAGAGAAGGCTAAATTGGGCTCTAAAAAGCTTGGCGTGCTCAGCAGAGCGGGACAGTATTTCATGCGGGTACACCGCTTGCAACTTTACAAGGCGCAGGTTCGGCCTCACATGGAATACTGTTCCTATCTCTGGGCAGGGGCAGCTCCCCAGTGCCAGCTCCTTCCGCTTGACCGCATCCAGCGCAGAGCGGTTCGAATCGTCGACGACCGAGTTCTTTCCGATCGGCTTGACTCACTGGCACTGCGTAGAGATGTTGCATCTCTTTGCGTATTTTATCGCATCTACTACGGAGAGTGCTCTGAGGAATTGTTCGGACTAATTCCAGTCGCTCAATTTCACCATGCGGTCCATGCGGTCGGAGCTAAGTTCTGCAAGACCCGCCGCAGAAGAACACAAAAACTCTCCGATCACACTCTTAATCTCATGGCTGTTAGACGGGAGATGAGGCTACATTCTTCAACAGATTTGACAGCATACAGGCAACTGAACAGACAGATCTCCAAATGCATGCGGCGGGACTTGCGCAACTTCAATACAGCTCGTATTGAAGAAGCGATCGAGCGGAACCAAGGCTCCAAAGTCTTTGCCAGAGATCTGTCTGCCAGAAAGAGCCAACTGTCAAAGCTGAAGACCGAATGTGGCAGCATCGTTTCCGGGGCACCTGAGATTTTGAGTGAGATTGAGAGGTTCTATGGGCAGCTGTACACGTCATCGTTGGAGCCACACGCAAGTGTGAGTAACGATCCAAGAGCGAGTCTTATTCGACACTATTCCGAAGATATCCCGGACGTCAGTCTGAGCGAGATTAGAATGGCTCTCCAACACCTTAAAAACGGCAAGGCCCCAGGTGAGGATGGAATTACAGCGGAGCTTCTGAAAGCGGGTGGAAGACCGGTACTTGAAGTCCTTCAGAAGCTCTTTAATTCCGTCCTCCATGGTGGCATTACACCGGAGGCGTGGAGCAGAAGTGCGGTGGTCTTGTTCTTCAAGAAAGGCGACAACGCTCTCTTGAAGAACTACAGACCGATTTCCCTTCTGAGCCGCGTCTACGTGCTGTTTTCGAGAGTCATTACGAATCGTCTCACGCGCAGACTTGACGACTTCCAGCCTCCCGAACAAGCCGGTTTCCGAAAGGGCTTTAGCACCATAGACCACATACATACCCTTCGGCAAATTGTACAGAAGTCCGAAGAGTACAATTTACCACTGTGTCTGGCGTATGTGGACTATGAGAAAGCCTTTGATTCCGTCGAAATTTGGGCGGTGCTGCAGTCCCTTCAGCGATGCCAAGTTGACTGTCGGTATATCGAAGTGCTGAAGTGTTTGTACAGTAGAGCTACGATGGCTATCCGAGTACAGAACCAGAGTACGAAACCTATCCAATTGCAGAGAGGTGTAAGACAGGGTGATGTTATATCCCCGAAACTCTTCACCGCTGCATTGGAAGACGTTTTCAAGCTTCTGGACTGGAAAGGATACGGAATTAACATCAATGGCGAATACATCACTCACCTTCGATTTGCCGACGATATAGTCCTTATGGCAGAATCGCTGGAGGACCTAAGCACTATGCTCAATGACCTCAATAGTGTCTCCCAACGGATAGGTCTTAAGATGAACATGGACAAAACAAAGATTATGTTTAATGTCCATGTCACACCTATGCCGGTAGTTGTTGGGAGCACTAAGCTCGAAGTTGTTGACGAGTATGTTTACCTGGGACAAATAGTCCGACTAGGTAAGTCCAACTTCGACCGAGAGGTCAATCGACGGATTCAACTCGGCTGGGCAGCGTTCGGGAAGCTACGACACATCTTCTCGTCAGACATACCTCAAAACCTTAAAACGAAATTGTACAACCAGTGCGTGTTGCCAGTGATGACTTACGGATCTGAGACTTGGTCCTTCACTGCTGGCCGTATGAGGAAGCTCAAGGTCGCTCAGCGAGCTATGGAGAGGGCTATGCTCGGAGTTTCTCTGCGTGATAAACTTAGGAATGAGGTTATCCGCAGTAGAACCAGAGTAACCGACATAGCCCAACGGATTAGTAAGCTGAAGTGGCAGTGGGCCGGCCATATAGCTCGAAGAACCGACAACCGATGGGGAAGAAAGGTTCTCGAGTGGCAGCCTCGTACCGGTAGGCGAAGTGTAGGGCGTCCCCCCACGAGATGGAGTGACGACCTGGTAAGACATGCAGGAAGTCGATGGATGCAGGTGGCTCAGGACCGTGCTTTGTGGCATTCTTTGGGGGAGGCCTATGTTCAGCAGTGGACTTGTGAAGGGCTGTAATGATGATGATGATGATGAATTTCACCATCGCACATCGCGATAAAACTCGCGATACCATCCATATCATCTAGATGATTGCCAGTCCTCCACTGTGCGATTCAGAATAAGTTTTCTCCCTCGCACAACTTCCTTGTGGTATAGATTACCACCAGCGATTTTTCCGGACCGATACGACTTAGTGAACTTCAAGAAAAGAGCCTACTCCTTTTTAAAAGGCCGGCAACGCATCTGCAATTCCCTCCCTGGTGTTGCAGTTGTTCATGGGCGGCGGTAGTCACTCACCATCAGGTGAGCCGCATGCTTGTTTGCCCGCTCTCCTATAAAAAAACCTCCAAGCCTGCCTCCAATCTAATCACATAATAAATTGTGCACGAGTAGATTTAAAGCAAACGGGTGCATCTGCATTTGCTTGCAATAATTTTCGAAAATCAGCCAAGGCACTATAGGCACTATTAAAAAGTAGGATAAATCGTTATTTTATAAACTGCGTTTATCAAAATGACATCAAAAGCATAATAGCAAGAATAATATTAAGATTAAATGTCACCGAGAATATCCTGATTCGTTGTCCTTTGCGAAGTAACAGTAAAACGTATGACGTAGACACTCTTGAAGCAAGCAGGAACAGCATGAATGTAGCCGCGAGCATTTAAACGTTTTAGCAAGCATTCGGTCAGAGTATTATCGCCTTTAAGGCGAAATACGACCATTCCTAAAACAGAGAATCATATAAAAACATATGTATTTGTGGTGAAATGTTAAAGATAATAAGTACGGAATGACATATTTTATGTCTTAAATAATTATTATTGTATAGTATTTTATAATTTATAGATTATTAAATATAGAACCAATAATTAACTTGTTTATTTTATATAAAGAATACTACATACCCAAGTTCCTTGGTTGTGGCATTTCAAAACGTTGGTCGGCTAGTACGAGAGCTTCAAACTTTTGTGCTAACCGTACACTCTGAAATAATGAATTATTACCTAGTAAAGGCATCTATTTACATATATGTTTTGATTTGTTCACCTCTCCTGTTGTATAGAATATTTTCCATAATCGTCACACTTAACAAGCAAATTGATTATCGCAGTAACAGACCTTGACACAGACACAGAACACCTTAGACACTGTTGCCTGTCACCAGTAGGCATATTTTTGGTTTAGCGTAAAGGGCACAGCTATGTCGACATCTGTCAAAAGCCATGCGATGTTTCCCACCCAGGAAACAAAACGATAGCCAACAAACAGCACACGGTTTTAATTTAAGTAAACAAAATTATTTTAAGCATACGTATTCAAATATTCAATTGTGCAGTAACTAAGTAACTAAGTAACATTTAACAGGCGTTGCAAAAAAAGTATTGCGGCTAATTTTAAATACTTTACGAACAGACCGCTACTCATTTTTCACCTCTGTATACAGAATAGAGAAGAATCCTGCTTGCTGCGTGGGTTCGCGGAATATACAAGATCTATAAATATTTTTATTTTCTATATATCAAGTAGATTTCTTTGCGATGATTTAGCTACTAATTTTTCGTAATATTATATTTTTACCTCACGAATATGCTTTTGCAATCCCACAACGCCATAATTTCTCAGCACAAACCAAAGCTTCAAGGCTCTAAAACGTCGACTCAATGGAATCTGCCAATGCTGTGAATGAAACACTTATTAATTAAACAAAAGTTTTGTCTCTTGTACAAGTAAGCAGGTTAATAATTGTACATGCCAATTTGTTAATTTTTAAAGGTCTTCCATTGTTTTTACGAATCGCTATATTAATATTATTTGTTAATTTAAATTAAGCATTAAATAAGTGTGCAAGTTAAAAAAGTAAATAATAATAATAAGAAATATATATATATATATATATATATATATATATATATATATATATATATATATATATATATATATCTTATGAATATATAGCGAGCAGCCGAAACCATGATCAGCTTATTCCTCGAACACGCATCTAACATCATAGTTTTAGTGTGCGTATCTAGAAGTTGAGAATAGTTTGGCGTTACTTGAAACGTAATGTTCTGTTTATCTTTATTTGTAGCTCTTAGTGTAAAGGTTATATTGAGTATTTGTTTCTTTTTTAATAAGGTTGTTATTTTATTTGCCATAAAAACCACCACCGAAACCGTCACACCACCAAACATATAAACTAATATCGTACGAGTGGTTCTTTCTTATCTGGATTTTCTAGCTGAATCTGTGTACCGCAGCCTGGTGATATTTTGTTATAGCCATGGAGATTTCTCAATTTTTCATCACCATCTTCATCATGATTGCTGTCTCCATTGGGATAGCTTTCACTCTTACTCCCGTTTGAAATTATTTGTTGATCTTCTTTTGTTTCGACATTTACAAGTCTTTTCTTTGTGTTCGATTTCTGTGTTCCGACCTTTTATTGCACATTTGAAATATTACATTAATAATATTTAAAAATAACTGCAATGATAAAAGTGAAGGAAAAGAAGAAAACTTGGAAGCGTGTGTTGGGTAGCGAGCCTTAGCTTATAATCTCGAAACAGAGTTCATAACGTACTTATATAACCGTTAAAATAATAATATAGGAGATAAAGAAACTTTTAAGTTTTTACTTTTAAAAATATTAGCTCGTGTATCGTGTAGTGATCACAAATAAAATAGCTCACTGTTCGCATGCACGCGGAAATGTAGGACAATAAGATCTTCGTGAATATGTCTTATCGTTGGCTGTTGTTGTCTATGAATGTATTTATTTGTATAATATATGTTGATATATTTATATGTATGTATTTTTTATATCTGACGTAATCTATTAAAATAATGTATATATTAATCTATATTTTTATTTCTTAGTTTACAAAACTAGTAGATGTAGTTTTTTTATTTTAAATAATTAATATAATTGCACTTGCCACTAATTCTCACCGTATCCACTGGTAGAGAGACTGGTAGAGAATGTCAATAGGCATGAAGTCTCATTCCGTTGTAATATTTCATTTCATAGGTTTGCAATAAAGAATAATAAAATAAAAATAAATAAATCTAGCAGAAGGTCCAAAATATTAACGCACGACATTTTTTTAAAATGTTACCCTAACACTAATTTTTCCTATATTTTAAAGTCAATTTATATGCATAAATTCCAATTGAACATACATTCACGCATGTAAAAAACATCATTTGTAGTTTTTACAAACTTATTTCACACGGAAATAGAACCCGCGGTCTGCTAAGTCAAACTATTGCAACTAAACATTCGAGCCATCAATGTGGTCCCTACAGCCAATGGATGATATGAAGACGTTTCCTATAATATAAGACCACCCATTAACCCAATACAACCAACAGGGTTATACGTCAACGTGATGTTATCAAATCTTAGCATGTAATATAAAGTTGAAAACTTACCATATAATCTATCGCTTTTCCTGAAAGGTATAAAATAAAGAATTAATACTTTTACCAGGGCTTCACTTATATAATATATTTTAGAGGAAAAATAAACCATAATCACAATTACTTTGTACGCTATTTACAATATTATGTCATGAGCAGTCATTTATATATTGTTATAAATGCTAGGACAAAATTCTAAATTGGTTGCTAAGCTATGACAACTGGAAAATAGAGAAGTTAATTTGTATTTACATTCATACACACTATACATACACCATACACACACACGCGCGCACCAGCGCGTATACCCAAACCCACGTGTTTGTGGTAACTAGAAAGATTTCTCTTCTTTGTTAATATTTATTTTAAGTTTGTTTTGGATTCTACAATATTAATAATAATATGTACTGTTCAATGACCTCAATAGTGTCTCCCAAAAGATAGGTCTTAAGATGAACATGGACAAAACAAAGATCTTGTTAAATGTCCATGTCACACCTATGCCGGTAGTTGTTGGGAGCACTAAGCTCAAAATTGTTGATGAGTATGTTTACCTAGGACAAATAGTCCGACTAGGTAAGTCCAACTTCGACCGAGAGGTCAATCGACGGATTCAAATCAACTGGGCAGCGTTTGGGAAACTACGACACATCTTTTCTTCATGAAAACGAGACTGCAAAACCAGTGCATGTTGCCAGTGATGACTTATGGATCTGAGACGTGGTCCTTTACTGCTGGCCGTATGAGGTAGCTTAAGATCGCTCAGCGAGCTATGGAGAGGGCTATGCTCGGGGTTGCTCTGCGTGATAAACTTAGAAATGAGGACATCCGCAGTAGAACCAGAGTAACCCAACGGATTAGTAAGGTGAAGTGGCAATAGGCCGGTCATATAGCTCGAAGAACCGACAACCAATGGGGAAAAAAGGTTCTCGAGTGACAGCTTCGTACCGGTAGGAGAAATGTAGGGTGACCCCTCACTAGATGGAGAGACGACCTGGTGAGACATGCAGGAAGTCGATGCATGCAAGTGGCTCAGGACCGTGCTTTGTGGCATTCCTTGGGGGATGCCTATGTTCAGCAGTGGACTTGTGAAGGGCTGTAATGATGATGAAGAATAATACAAAAAATTTGTTTCGTACGACTTAGGGTGAAAAACGCCGACGGCTGTAAAACTCGCAATACCATTCATACAATCTGGATGATTGGCGGTCCACCACTGTGTTATTTAGAAGATGTTTTCTTCCTCGCACAACTTCGTTGTGGAATCGATTACCACGAGGTTTCCGTTTTCTTCTACGGAATGGTAATGTTGACCAAAAATATCTTTGACTGTACCCGGTCCATAAGCACAATATCAGGCAGTGGTGACGGTCCGGTCCCAGTAGCGCCTGGCGCTTTTGTTATTGAGCACACCTTCCGGCAAGTACTTGTAATAAGGCAATTTCCGAGCTACGAGACCGTATTTCAAAGCGACCTCCTGGTACAGAATCCTGGCTACTAGGTTGCGTCTGTTAGAAAGCGCCGAACAACCAGATATAATAAGACTCGCCGGGATAGCGAATAGCTCGACAGATGTCGAATAATTATTATTAAAATGATTTATTAAAAAATCTTCTGTTAAAATTAGATAACGTACCAGAATTTTCGTGACGTAAGTAAATAGGGTTCACGTTGAACGTTCTGTGAAGAGCTGTGCTATCTTTTACCCTGAAAATAAATTACACTGATTTTAAGGTTCAATTTTCATTATTCTACAATAAGAACTTTAACATGTATACAAAGTTTTATTTGACTGTTTATTAACTGATATTTGTTTACTTCTGAGATAAAGTATTAATATTAACAGTGAACATATTAAATATTATTACTTTGAGCAAAAACGAGAAAAGTTTTTAATTTATTTTTATGATTCTGATATACACTAAGATTCATAATATATCATCGATACTTTTTGTTAACTCTTCAGTTCATCTTCCATCACTGGTACATACATACTTGTAACATAAAGTCCTAATATCTCGATGCGTAAACTTTTCTTAAGGTGTGGTTTTTATAATTTTAATTATTTTTGAGTTTTACGCAGAAGTTAATTTTAGTAGCTTTTCAAACTTTTACTAATAATAACGTCACAGACTAGACTCAAGAGTTTCTGCCTTTTGTCCTAGTTACTGTCTTACCTTTGCATTGCACAAAAGTGTAATAATAAATTTATAAAGTGACATTTGACATTTAAAAATAGATAACATGTCTTCTATTTAAAATATTTGTGAAGTATCATAATGTGTTATCCGTTTGTGGACTCAAATATAATGTAAAGTTTAGGAAGACAATCCCTCTAGTCTAGTCTAGTCTAGCTTAGCGATGGGCAATGCAAGAGTGGTAATGAATCAATTAAATAAGATATCAAGCAAAGTAATTAATAGTACATAAAATAATATATAATGTACCGTAGGTCCCACTAGATGAAGTGACGACCTTGTAAGACATGCAGGAAGTCGATATATGCAGGTGGCACAGGACCGTGCTTTGTGGCATTTATTCGGGGAGGCCTATGTTCAGGGGTGGACTTGTAAAGGGTATTGATAATGATGATGATGATAGAATAAACGAAACCGATACGTTGACTTTTGAGAACTTAACAATTAGTAAGCTTCAAAATCTACTTTTAAATCACTAGATATTGGCTTTAATTTATTAAGCTTAATTTACGGCGACATACACGGGAAAACGTCGCCGAGTACCGGAACAAACTTGTGTCTGAAGTCGAGTCTTTGCTGAACAAAGTCTCGGGTTGGGGGCAACTAAATCTAGTCCAGTTTAATCCTCAGAAGACACAAGTTTGCGCATTTACCGCTAAAAAGAACCCCTTTGTCGTATCTCCTCAGTTTCAAGGCACTCCCCTTCTTGACTCAGCCAGTATCGGAATCCTCGGAGTCGACATATCGAGTGACGTGCAGTTTCGTGGTCATTTGGAAGAGAAGGCCAAATTGGCCTCTAAAAAGCTTGGCGTGCTCAGCAGAGCGGGACAGTATTTCATGCCGGCACACCGCCTGTAACTTTACAAGGCGCTGGTTCGGCCTCACATGGAATACTGTTCCCATCTCTGGGCAGGGGCTCCCCAGTGCCAGCTCCTTCCACTTCACCGCATCCAGCGCAGAGCGGCTCGAATAGTCGACGACCGAGTCCTTTACAATCGGCTCGATTCACTGGCAATGCGAAGAGATGTTGCATCCCTTTGCATGTTCTTTCGCATCTACCACGGGGAGTGCTCTGAGGAATTGTTCGAATTAATCCCAGCCGCCAAATTTCACGAACGCACATCGCGGCAGAACTCCCGATACCATCCACACCATCTGGATGATTGGCGGTCCACCACTGTGCGATTTAGAAGATGTTTTCTTACTCGCACGACTTCCTTGTGGAATCGGTTACCATCAGCGATTTTTCTGGACTGATACGACTTAGGAACCTTCAAGAAAAGAGCGTACTCCTTTTTAAAAGGCCTGCAACGCTTCTGCAATTCCCGCCCTGGTGTTGCGGTTGTTCATGGGCGGCGGTAGTCACTTACCATCAGGTGAGCCGCATGCTCGTTTGCCCCTCTCTTATAAAAAAAATATAATTAATTTCATGCATTTATGATAAAATAAACATTTTACTATTTTATTATTGTTAGGAAATACCATTTTCAAAATATTTCAAAATCAGCCTGCCTTATAATTTTCTCTAGATTCCGAATTACTGCTAAAGTTTTTACAGTAATATACAAATAATACACCTTATTAATTTATCAAAGTTAATGTAAAAATTCTAAGCATAAAAAATAAAGCCTACTAAATAATCAATATTTTTTATACAGAGTCATGCCTTATTTGTCTTTTTGTCCCAAGGCAAATGATTGATTCATTTTTCACCAAATGTTAAGCCAATGCCCCGAGTTTTTTCAAGGTTAATCTCATTCGATAATCACATTTATAATAGATTTTTATCCCCAAATTCATATTTTACATATTCTAGGAACCCTTTTTACTAGTAATAGTGGATTCTATCGTAGTCTTTGACAGAGACATCACATTACGCATTTTAATTTTTAATTGAAGATAGATGTAGATGTAGATGTAGAGTCTTTGGAACACATTATCCACTTACTATCAGGGTCGGGTGCTCGTTATCTCCCTTACTTTAAAAAAAATTAAAATACTTACCACATAGCAGTGCAATCGAAATTCACCATCAGCCATTTTGAAGGATTGAAAGCAAAAGAATTAGCTAATTCCACACCATCAAGCCAATGCCTAAAATAAGAAAGAAATGCTTCAGTGAACAAATAAAAAGTTAAATAAAGTCTAGTCGAATTTTCCTATTTTTAATATCAAGTACTAAAAGTAATAAAAGAACTAGAACCTTATTTGGACCTGTGTCATATACGATAACCATAAAACTAGGAACTAACAATTTATTAATAATCCAGTAAATTGGATTTATTATAAGTCATGTGTACTAGCTCATTGACGAGCGTACAGCGAAGCTGAACGTCAAGCGTGTATAACAAACGCAAATTATTGTAACAAAGAGTGTCCAAGGAATTTAAAATATTTGAAAACGCTTAATTGCGTTGACATTGTTTCTAACAAATCGAGTGGCTAGCATTGAGGACATTACATTGCAACAGGGTCTGTTTATGATGACACCACGCTGCACTCACTGCTAAACCCTCTCCGCTGAGGTACGTAACGTTAGGCTAAGGCATACTTAATACATTTAATGTATTTTTTATTCGTGCGAATAGCTATGCAGATCTAGCAAGATCATTATCACTGCTATGATCTTTTTTATAGGATAAGGGTGACAAACGAGCACACAGTCCACCTGATGGTAAGTGGTTGCTGCGTCCCATAGACATCTACATCTATCCTCTATTACAAATCAAAATGCAGATGCGTTGTCACCCGTGAGGACTAAGATGGAATGCCTTATATCCATTAAAAAGGGCCTCCGGCCACCTGCACTCACCAAGCGAAACGCAGAGGTAAACTTCTACTTCACGCTGGTATTCTGTGAGGTCGTGGTACCAACCCGGTTCGAGCCGGCCCATCGGTGCGACAGTAATAGCTGCCGCGTGGCTCTACCACTGTTAGAATGATGTTGAATTGATCTATTATGATTGCTCCTATGACTTACATTTCACTGCTAAGCCTTCTTATATCTTCAATTAATTGAAATATATCTTCAATTAATTTAATATCCACTTATTCTGGGCTAAGCATATAATTTCTCAGGTGAGTGTTTCGTTTGCGCATTAAGTTCCAGAAGCAGTTAGAATATGTAGAGGTATTTAATCCGTTAACAGTATCGACACATTCGTGAGTTACATCAAAAGCAAGACCAGCCATTAGTCATATTTGTGAAACAGCAAAATAAAAATTTCTTTCTTTCTAGTGGGGGTTCTCCCTACACTTCGCCTACCAGTATGAGACTGCCACTCGAGAACCTTCTTTCCCCACCGGTTGTCGGTTCTTCAAGCTATATGGCCAGCACATTGTATACAATACGATTACGGCTATGTCGGTCTCTCTGGTTCTACTGCGGGTGTCCTCATAAGTTTATCACGCAAAGAAACCCCGAGCATATCCCTCTCCATAGATCGCTGAGTGACCTTGAACGTCCTCATAGGGCCAGCAGTGAAGGGCTACATCTCAGATCCATAAGTCGTCACTGGCAACACGTACGGGTTGTACAATCTAGTTTTCAGGTTTTGAGGTATACCTGACGAGAAGATGTGTCGTAATTTCCCGAACGCTGCCCAGCCGAGTTGAATCCGTCGATTGACCTCTCGATCGAAGTTGGACTTTCCTAGTCGGACTATTTGTACCAGGTAAACATACTCGTCAACAACTTCGAGTTTACATGAATTAAATAAACATTTAATTCATGTAAAACCAATATGGCGACCATCACCAATATTATATTAACGTGGTAGAGCCATGCTGCAGCTATATTGTGGTTGCAGCACGAATGGGTCGGGTCGTCTGGGGAGGGACCACGCTCTCATAGAATACCAGCGTAAAATAGCAGCTTAAAGCTGCTGTGCTTAGTTTGGTGAGCGTAAAAAACCGGAGAACCTTTTTACTGGAAACGAGGCATTCCATCTCAGTCCTCAGGGGTGACAACGCATCTGCATTTTGGTTCTTAATTGAGGATAAATGTAGACATCTCTATGGGCCAGAGCATCCGCTTGCCATCAGGTGGATTGTGTGCTCGTTTATCACCCTTATTCTACAAAAAAATATTAAATTGGGGAGTAAGGTTTTTAATATTAAGAGAAATATGATAACTAAATTTTATTTATATACCTATATTCAGGACAAACGAATGCGCTGCCTGCATACGCAGCGTCCACGTGTAACCAAGCAGAGTGGTTTCCGCAAACCTGTCCGATCTCCCGCAGATTGTCAAAAGCTACAGATCCGGTTGTACCCAATGTTGCACACACCTGAAATAATGTTTATCATTTTAAAGTATAGAATCTCGGATATATGTATAAAAAATTAATGGGAAATTACCGTATATTACATACAACATAATGAAGCCTGCACAAGTTTCACTTCCATATAAATTAAACTACCGAACTGTCAGCCAAAAATAAATAATTGGACTGTTATAGTTGTTTTACATGGTAGCGCCATTCGGCAGTTATATTATGGTTGTACCACGAATGGATAGGGTATATTTTGATTCTTAATTGAGGGTACAATTTGTAGATGTCGGGATCCATTCACTATCTAGTAGGCAGTGTGCTCGTTTACTTACGTCGCCCTTATACTATTAACAAAAATAAAAGATATATAAACAAGTGGTCGATGAACATTTATGTAAAAATTAACTTGAAAACTAACTATTAAATACATTCATAAATTGAGAGCTGGCCTGTGTTAAAAACTATATTAACATTCATAATGACGTACTTTTTTGTATTTACCTTAATAGGCAACGATCACTTAACTCCGTTGAGAGTTTGAAAATATTTCGTTAAAATAATAATGATTTTAAATAATTATGTTGGCACTACACCGAATCTATCCATCTCTAATCCACCGAATATATCATCCTATTGTTGGAGCACATGAACTAAAGACGAACCTTATTATTCGCGTCAATATAAAATTAGCGAGACAATTTTGAGACGCGATATGCGCTTAAATTATAATTAACAGTCTCATTGAAGCTTAATAGTTTCCTGTTGATTCACTTATAATATTTTACTAAGTAGCTACTCGTATCGTAACCCGTTCGTTCTATTCTCCTGCCTATTATTTATTTATTTATTTAACCATTTATGTACACACAAAATAATGTTAAAATGAAGAAAAAAAAAGATATTTTGTACAAAGGCACTGCTTATTTCATATTGAAATCTCTTCCAGCAGGCCTGATACTGATGCCTATGTGATATAGCGTCAATACTTTGAAAGTTTTTTATTAAATAAAATATTTAATATTTTAGAATAATAAAATATTTGCAATGTATTTTATTATTATTATCATCTTATTATCTTTATTGACACGTTCGTAACGTGCAAATGACGTAACGTAAACGAAGGGTAAACATTAATGAGCTATCTTTTTTTTTTACAGGATAAGGGTGACAAACGAGCACACAGTATACCTGATGGAAAGTGGTTGCTGCGGCCCATAGACATCTACATCTATCCTCTATTACTAATCAAAGTGTAGATGCGTTGTCACCCGTGAGGACTAAGATGGAATGCCTCATTTCCAGTAAAAAGGGCCTCCGGCCACCTGCATTCACCAAGCGAAACGCAGAGGTAAACCTCTACTTCACGCTGGTATTCTGTGAGGTCGTGGTACCACCCCGGTTCGAGCCGGCCCATCCGTGCGACAGCAAAAGCTGCCACGTGGCTCTACCACTGTTTATCTATTGTAAATCCCCTGGCTACTGATCTAATATATAAAAAATAATGTTTGTTTATTCGTATTTTATACGCTGCCATACCGTTCATCAGATTACACTTAAACTTTGCAACTTATTGCTTGCACTTGCGCGAAGATTATAGGCATAGTACAATTAACTTACTGTAGGCGGTGCGGTTATCGTACCGACAAATTTATTTAAAAACTAGGTATATATCATTCAATTTGATCATGAATGTATTAGCATTCCTAATTAAACTATGTAACTCTTGCAAATTTAAAACGACATTTCTACAACAAGTGGGATACGGGAAGTAAAGATTGTGTAAGAACCTCGAAAGGATGGTTTTTGGCCATTTTGACCCCCTAGGAGTGTAAGGAGAACTTTTTGCCACTATACCATGACCCCCCTGACATCCTCTATCATTATAGGCTATTTAAACTGACTATGCCGAACGTTCGATCCACCCCCAATTTTTTGGTTTTTGGCCATTTTAACCCCCTAGGAGTGTAATGAGAAATAATGCCCCTATTCAACCATGAGCCCCATGACATCTTCTACATGATAGGCTATTCAAACTGACTAGGCCTAAAGTTCGAGTCGCCTCCACGAGTCACTTCCAATTATTTCCTCTGCGGCAGCAACGCGCCTGGTACCGGCTAGTATATTATAAAAATTGTCATTTAAATATAAAAATGACAATATTAATACGTTTCAATTATATACGTTTTACATAAACTAAATTAATTTTACAAAATTGGTTTATATTTTTAAAATATGGTTGTTATTACAGTGAAATGTATGTAAGTTGCAATGTTGTAATTTCGGAAGTTCTTACTGTCATTAGAAGCAGAAGTAATTATGGAGAATGAAAGCTTAATAAGATTATGTGTGTCGGCATTTTCTGAAGAGGATATTGATGAAGCGAAGAAGTTATTGTTTACCTCGACTAAGACGAATCGAAAAATAATGTCAAGAAGAAAAGACAAAAAGCAAAACGAGCTGGAGGATATGATATGTATTTAAAACAACTGATCCTGATCAATTACCAGTGTTTGTAGCTTATGATTTGTTAAAAAATGCCAATTTTCGAAAAGATATTTTGGTTCTACGTGCTCAAATAAAAAACGATTATGTGACTAAATAACATCTAAAACTTCCATAAAAAAGTAACAGATCAATTACCAAATCAAATGTTTAACCAAAATGTGAACGAAATTAGAGGAGGGTATACTGCGAACAGTGAGTCGTTTCGATTGCAATCGTTGTTGTCAGAGAAAGAGGCGCAGAGCAACACTATATTGTACCGAGATATCGCTCCCTCATTTACTCGCCGCAGTTACACCTATTAACTCAACTGTACTGGAAGACCGAGATGGCTTGACTGTTCGCTCGTCAGGGAAACAGATGCGTAAAGCTCCAATGGCAGATGTTCTTCTTCAAACAGGGCGAGTGGCTTTAGAATAAAAATAACACAAGGAATTACTGGATTTTAATGCAACGTAAAAAGTTAACTAATCGTTGTAACGGAAAAACTGGCACTGCAACATCTACCGGATCTGGGGATTTTAAAGCGTCGGAAACTGAAATTCCACTATCTATATCCAATGTAAACAAAGAAACTACTGAGAATGATATTTGTGGTTATATTCAAAAAATGCCTAAAGGTACATTGGAAAAAATCAATATGAAAGTAGAAAGGCCCTGTAATTCATTTAAGGTATTTGTTGCAAAACATTCGCCGCGTATCACCCGAAAACATTGACAACATTTATGTTTCACACTGTTTGCAACTCAACAAAAGTTACCAACTTTTGTTTCCGATGTTTCCGCGCCGAAATGAAACATGTCGGCAACAATTTGAGAAACATTTTAGTTGACAACTTGCTGTCTCCACCAAAGTTTTGTTGGCAACAATATTTCTTCAAGTGACGATATTATGCAGGCAGCCACAGTATTTATAATTTTATGCAAAAAAATAACACCAGTAGTTCTGGAGTTGTCATTAATAATGAGTAATATTGTCGGTTATAGGCAACATTTTTAATTTCATTAGTTCTCTCTTCCTTTCTTTTTAAAAACGTTACCTTCACTAGGATTTTCTCCTGTATCGCAGGGACAGTTTACATACATAGAACAGACCGGGATTCGAAACCGCGCCCCTTAGCGCAGTAACTCTTACTAAACCACTGTGCCACGGAGCCGTCACTTGTCTCTTTCACATTTTTTGCTATATACAAACATGCGATACGCGACTTCATTATTAATGAAAGAGTGGCAATGAGAAATATTATACTAACTTCCAGTATATGCTGATCTTGCATTAGTAGGCAGTCACTAGTACTGGGAGGTCTAATCACACTGAACAATTTTTAAATGTCATTGGCATTATACGCGAAAAAATCGAAAAATCAAATAATAAATTTGTAACTATGGCGTCATAACTAAGTAACCTAATTATTAGATCTACCTATAAATAATAATATAATTTTGATTACACACATCCCATAATATATTTTGTGAACGATATAAATTAATTAATGTGTCGATTAACTCGTTCGTCCACGTGAGAGACATGTTGCCGACAAATGTTTCCAACAAGCGTCTACACAGAGGGAACAAATGTTTGCAACAATCGTATTCCTTTGATGTTGCCGCCGAAAATGGGAACACGGTATCCACCATTGTTTACAAGTTTTGTAGCCAACATTAGGTAATTACAGAAACATTGTCACCAACACGTGTTGACGACACAAAAGTTGGTAACAAAACTTTGGTGGAGACGCGGCTATAGATGATAAGCTATGGCCGGAAGGCATCAGGTTTAGAAGTTTTATTTAATATAAGAAGAATTGTGACAGCGTTAAGTATCTGCTTGGTGGTCATAAAATCTCCAACACTTAAATGCACTACAGTCTTAAGAACGTTACCGTTGCAACCTTCAACTGTAAAAGCGTTCTGCGTTCAATCAACTGCCTATCAAAACTATGTACGGATGCTGACGTCATAGCCCTACAGGAGACCTGGCTCCTTCCTCGTGACGTGCCTTACCTTGGATGCATCTACGGAGACTTCGGATATGCCGGAAAATCTGCTGTCGACACGTCTACAAGTATACTGAGGGGAAGACTATACGGTGGAGTGACGCTTTTGTGGAAAAAATCAGTTTTTCGTTCGGTTTCCATTATAAACTGTCACTGTGTTCGCATAGTGTGTAATGTGTATCAAGATTGAAATTGATAATCATAATTAACTTATTTTTTCGGTATATATGCCTACAGATAGTGTTGATAACCTCGTAGGATTCACGGAGTGTCTCAGTGAGATTGTTTATATTATTAAGAATATTGGAGTGGAAAATGTTTTTATGCTGGGAGACTTTAATGCTAATATAGGTTCCAGATTTTCTAGTGAGTTGCTTACTGTTTGTACTGATCAGTTATGGTCTTGCATTAATTTGGAACTTTTACCCACTGATAGTCATACATTTACGAGCTCAGCTAATGGGTCTCTAAGAGGTTTAGATCACTGTGTTGTAACCTGTGCGGCTAAGCCCTTAGTAGTTAAAGCCTCGGTATTATATGGTGTATATTTGTCGGACCACATTCATATGTTTGTTGACTGTAATATTAGTTTGATTATACCTAAGATCGTTACCTCAACTGTCTATAGTAACAACGTATATTGGGGTGGTAGAGAAGAACAACAAATAAAACAATGCCTAGATTATTTTAATTCTAAATTACGTCATATTGATTTCTCGACCGAATGTCGTAAATGTGCGCATGATTTGTATAACAATACTGTACACTTTTTGCTATGAGACAAAATATATCGAGAGATAGTATGTATACTTAAGAAGGCGCAGAAGTTTTGTACATTTTTAAAGGAAATAATAAATGTAAAAACAAAAAATGCATACCGGTAAGTACGTTCGTCAGGCTTACTGTGAGGCTTGATTACATTATAAAAATTGGATATTAGATGGTAAACCGAGATCTGATTACGTGTATGCAAAATAAATATTTCTAGAAATATCTTTAAAAATAAATTAAAACCCTTATAGGACAGGTAACTACAAATAAAAATGGACAAAATTTCTTAGTGTCATTTAGGAAAACAATTCAGTAAATTCTGGAAATAAAAACACAAAACAAGCCTCCCTGTGAGTGTGGCAGGGGTATGTGGGCCATCTGAAATCGCTAATGCATTTCGTAAGCATTTTATGGTCAAACCTCCAGTAGTTAGTATTGAGCAGGTGTGTAATGCTCGGGCCACCTATCCGGGTGGCTCCCAGATTGGTTTCTCGGATTAGATCATCAGAAACACTATTCAACGGATGGTTAGAGGTAAATCATCTGGTTATGATGGTTTGAGCATTGAACACTAGAAATATGCGGGTGTTCACTTACCTCGAGTAGTTCCTATGTTTTATAGTTTATGTGTAAGTCATAGTTACTTACCGGCTGAGCTTACTAAAACCGTTCTATTGCCTATTATTAAAAATAAGGCAGAGGATGCCTTTGATATTACAAATTATAGGTCAATATTCTTGGCCACTATTATGTCGAAAGTTCTGGACAGTTTGCTTGATAACATATTAGCGGAGCATGTGCAACTAAATGATAACCAATTTGGATTTAGGCCCGGTTTGTCGACTGAACACGCTATTTTGTCCCTTAAACAGACTGTCCAATACTACACTGCCAGAAAAACGATAGTTAGGAGGCGGTGCGCCTCCGCGCTGACTCGTTTGCGGAACAGCACCAACAGTATCTTTGGGGTATTCGTTGATCGGTGGGACTTGCCACTTACAAGCGTGGGTGTGAGTCCACACAGAAGCATAACAGTGCATATGTTGTGTGTGGATCTATCTCACAACTGTTTGAATTTTTCTGTTTTTATTTTCTTTTAATGTACTTTTTTAATAACCCTAGCTATAATGTTATTTTGTTAAAAACTCATATGGGCTCTGCCAGAAATAAATAAATAAAATAAACTAATAAATTAATTAAATAATTGTAACATGGAAATTAAGAAATATATTTTTAGAATCGGTGCAGATTTTGACAATCATAGAATTTTGTATGAGTCTAAATTGATTTAAAAAAAATTACTTTGACTTTGACTTTAAGTGGACTTGTAATGAACTGCAATGAGTTAAGTTATAATAATGTCGTCTGTACCGTATTTCGGTCACGGCAGCAGTCTTAACGGAGACTACACATCTGCACAGGTGCACTGTATTTTCCCTCACTATCAGTCCGATGGGACAGCAAGCTGACACAACCGGAGAGATATCAGGTCTTTACATCATTTCTAAAGCATGGGGGCGAAACACCGCTAACTTCCTGACTTCGGTTGCTACTGAGAATGTCTTGACAGACAAACTCAATAACTGATTTTTGTTGGCCAAACTGGAATTCGAACCCGGTACCTCATGATCGACTGCTGAGCGTTTACAACCACTAGACCAACAAGGAGTTCTTTCATAGAATTTTTTACTTATTATAAGCCAATGTTTGACTACAATCCGAACTGGTGGTAAGTGGTAATGAATCCCTAAATTGTGAAATGACAGTGCATTTCACTGCACTGCACATCATAATAAATGCCTATTAACTATTGCCTTGATGATACCCAGATTGTAATTGGACAGAAAGTTGCTAGCAAATAATTCCACTCCTTTGCTGAAAACAAAAAAATAAGCAAACAGTTTGGTTCGAATGCGTGGAATATACACAACAAAAAGGTAATGACCCACACATCGGCTGGTTGTCCGGTGGTGGAAAATCAGGGTTTCTTTTAATTTGAAAGACGAAACAAAGAAAACAATAATATAAGACTATTGCTATGTTACGAATCACACTTTTATAAGCTATCAAACCAATAGCGCTAATGAAAAATAAACCGTCATTAAAAGTACTTCAGAAACCGGGCACGAAAGAATTATCAATCTGTTGTTAAATAAATTGTCTAAAAATAAAAAATGGTGTGTAATAAATTCAGACGGAAACGTCTTTCAAGAAATTTCCTTTGCTGTAATATTTCCGCCAGTCACTTATTGCTTGTCCTATCTAATGGTCTCTCCGCATAATCTCTGCAATACAAATTGGCCCCAAAGGGAACACTGCTTCTTGTTCGCGTTCATATTAAAATGAAAACAACTAATCTCTCTATAATGATCGTTTTAATTTAAGTGATTCTAAAGATATTGTTTTTAAAATATTTATCCCTTGAGATGTTCCTTTTAAAACATTTATATATATATTACGGCTAAGAGCCGAAGTGCGGTTACACCTAGCTCTAGCCTGCTAGAACTAGGTGCGGCTAGCAGTAGTTGGTTAAATTTAGGTGTACTGTTAAATATGTAAAAACATGGATATACGTATCAAGATATATCAGCGACAGTAGGGTAAGGTGCGGTTTTCAAAAACGCAAACATTTATCTAATTTATAAATTATATATGATACACCTAAGTATAACCAACCCCAATAGGCTGCATCTAGTAGTAACCTTGTTTCCTTACGATCCAAAGAAAATATGTCCCTCCAATGTCCTGCGCACTCATCGACTGATTATGATAAATTATTTCCTATTCTTGGAGTAAGACTTTGGAACTCCTTACCCCAGTCAATTAAAAGTGCTCGATCCTTAAGTGTGTTCCAGAAACAGGGAAACAGGTTAAGGAATACGATTTGTCTATCTAACCCCTCTCCCATCCTCCGCATAATTATGGTCATTGATCTACCTGAAGAATGTTGTCTTTATAATGCATAAGTTTGTATCTTTATTTTTTTATATCTTTATTTTTTATTTTAGTGCACCCTACCCATAGTTCATTTTCTTATTTTTATTTATTTCTTCTTCTGGGTTGTCTGGAAGAGATTGCTATGTAGCAATAAGACCGCCCTTTGTATTTCCCTCAATAGATGTTTATTTTTTTTCTTTTTGATATTTTTATCTTTTCTTGGTGTACAATAAAGAGTATTGTGTTGTATTGTATGTATCGTATTGTAGGCGGCTAAACCCAGTTGTATCCGGCTTTTAGCCGTAACATATACATAAATAGACTCTTAGGTTAATTAGTAATGTAGATGTTACATATTAAACAACTTAAAACAATTTATTGTAGTAGACCACGTATAATAATTATATTACAATTAAACGTGCAAATCATTTGTTCACTTATATGCCCGTTTGTCTTAAAATATTTAGTTTATATTTATAAGAAACACTGTAGCTACATATACCCCAATCTAATTAAAATACTAGCTCTATAATTAGTTATCTCAGGTTTTTTCTAAGCTAGAACTCTTGATTTTCAATCAGACAATGTCTCTATGTTCTTGGAGTTTTGGCGGGAACCTGACGACCAGTAGATTGCTGCTCTTGTTCTACCGTATCAATAATAGTTTTAAATGGATTTGAATACGTAAAGTGGTGCGGTTTTGTGTAATAAATGTCTGCACATTTGAACTATTAATGAAAGTGATGTAGCAAGTTCGCCACAAGTGTTTGCTTGGTGATGTAAGGATTTAAGTATTTATCCGCATATGAGACTTCAGATATCATCGTCATCGACTATTCGCTAAGTTAAGATATCGCCGAAATCTCCCAAGAACTGTGTATTGTGACGCGTCAGAATATTGTTAAAAGTTTTGTGAGCAAAATACAAATCAGATTAGGCTTTATGGTCTAATACCCTTACTTGCCTTAACACGTTCACTGTCCGGTTTTGAAACACAATAGCAATGACCTATATGTAGTGCACGGGACAGCGAAAGGGTTAATTGGCGAAACGTAAGAACAACAACAATCTCTATATTCGAATTCTAATAAAAAAAAAGAAATTTGTATATATGACTTGACGACCGGACCAGCGTCGAATCAGTGCTCAGGCTTGGCTTTTGCTGAATTCTAACTGGGACTAAAAATAATGCATAAATACAAAGTTTTCGTTTTCAAATGATGTTCTTTTGTGATATCCTCTCTGGTACTTCAATGTAACCCACCTCCAGTTTTATCACATTATGTATTAAAAAGGGTAAGAAGCTAAACAAGCTAGTATCTGTTAGAGCCTTTAATTGTGGCACTTTATAATCCCCTGGTCAGTAGAGAGCCAATGGAAATATTCAAATGCTATCATTAAGACTAAATTAAGCAATCAGCAGACCATTTTAATCATCATCTACAATTAGGAATGAATTAACTAAGAAAATCTAACTAAGGTCATAAATATAAGAAATCATTAAGGTCAACTTACCCAAAACGGCACAAGTCCTTTGGTCTTATCATTGATGATAGCTTCCTCCAACTTATCTCCACGCATGCTTTGGTTTTCATCAGATTCGATATATCTCATCCTTACCAAACCTTAAAGAAAATTGTTAAATCTAAAGCAATGCCGATAACACTAGAAATTTTATTTTGAATTTAAAACGAAAAGTGAGTTTGCAAGCCAATACTACATTGTTAGTTACAGTTTTAAGCACCGATTTACTGTTTAGTCACTATTCTAGGAAAATATTCTGTAGAAACCTATAAATCTGTCAAATTAATAATACTTCGAATATTACAGTTATTACATCTATTAAATCAATTACTTTTTTTTATAGGATAAGGGTGACAAGCGAGCACACAGTTCACCTGATGGTAAGTGGTTGCTGTGATCCATAGACATCTACAATTATTATTACTTCGATTACGAATCAAAATGCAGATGCTTTGTCACCCGCGAGGACTAAGATGGAATGCCTTGTTTCCAGTAAAAAGTTTCTCCGGTTCTCTACACTCACCATACGAAACACAGCAGCGTTAAGTATAATACAGCCATAATATAGCTGCAGCATGGCTCTACCACGTGCA
Organism: Parnassius glacialis; assembly: GCA_033319125.1. Classification (NCBI taxonomy): domain Eukaryota; kingdom Metazoa; phylum Arthropoda; class Insecta; order Lepidoptera; family Papilionidae; genus Parnassius; species Parnassius glacialis. Next base: position 22,794,149 of record JAVANC010000002.1, read on the forward strand.
CATCTATTAAAGTCGTACAGAAACTACTTCCGCTCTATTAACCTCCTGGAAATTTCTGAAGTAATGGTGACATGATGTTGATATTTTAAGTTGGTATTCTGATCGAACATCCTTCCCTGGTTGAGCTGATCCATTCATATTGTAGCCAATTACTCTGCAGCGTGGGTTTAAATTTCATATAAACCTCACCGATCAAACCAGCCTTCTCAACCGACGAATGAGCTTGATCTGAACAGTAGCAAATAAGATGCCCAAGTAGTTCAGATGACTGCACATCCGGATTGAGCTTCGAAAGCTCCATCAAAGCTCTTGTTCGTGCTGCCAGTAAGCTTACTAATGTTGCTTCGCTAGCTGTAGTCTAAAACACAAATAAACACACAAATGATTATTTCTAATTACAGGTTATTTTGCAATAACTGGCAAAATTTGTGAAGGTTCAGAATAATCAAAATAATATAGGAAAATGGTGAAGAAAAGTTAATTAATAAAAATCTCAAACATTCTGCCCTTTTTATCTTTTAAATTCAAAATGCGTGGTAATGCATTATTTTAAATGATTTTACGGCATACACACACATATTTGTAAAGGTCGATCGATAGGCAAAAACATTGTTGCCCATAAATACATAACAAACATTAAATTTGGGATAATTTCAAATAAAAGTAGAAGCCTTATTGCTCGTATTTTCAAAAATTGCTATAACGAGATATTATTATTTATACATTTGAACTTGAAGTTTAAAATTTGTCAACGCTTTGAAAAATAACCCTGTATATATACACATATAATGTATGAAAATCGAAACCGAATAGAATAAAAAGTACTAAGAATATTTATTGAGTTATTTAATATTTTTACCACTGGTTCAGAAAAAGGATTCTGTCCTGGGTAGAACCAGCAACAAACCAAGCGGAACCTTTTTTAAATAATAGATTAAAATGTATGTGTACACTCGTTATTACAAAAAACATTTAGAAACAGCAAATTCATCATCATCATCATTACAGCCTTTTACAAGTCCACTGCTGAACATAGGCCTCCCCCAAAGAATGCCACAAAGCACGGTCCTGAGCCACCTGCATCCATCGACTTCCTGCATATCTTACCAGGTCGTCACTCCATCTAGTGGGGGACGCCATACACTTCGCCTGCCGGTACGAGGCTGCCACTCGAGAACCTTTTTTCCCCATCGGTTGTCGGTTCTTCGAGCTAAATGGCCGGCCCATTGCCACTTCAGCTTACTAATCTCTTGGGCTATGTCGGTCACTCTGGTTCTACTGCGGATATCCTCATTTCTAAGTTTATCACGCAGCGAAACTCCGAGCATAGCCCTCTCCATAGCTCGCTGAGCGACCTTGAGCTTCCTTATCCAGTGATGACATATGGAACTGAGACTTGGTCCTTCACTGCTGGCCGAACAGCAAATTACCAGGGATTATTTTCAATTTATTATTACAAATTCTTTAATATTGTATTATGTTATAAAACAATTGCACTTAGTAGTGCAATTGCAATTAGTGAAAGTTTTGAACTTCTTTATAGACAGTTCTTGTAAATTTTGTGGGACTTTGTTGTAAAGGCATATATTTTACTGCTAGCTTATACTTGTTCTTAGTATTTTTAGAATAGAATATATTATATTGCTGTACTGTGTACAAGTAGTTTTTTTTTTATAGAATAGGGGGCTAACGAGCATGCGGCTCACCTGATGGTAAGTGACTACCGCCGCCCATGAACAACAGCAACACTAGGGGAATTGCAGATGCGTTGCCGACCTTCTAGAAAGGTGTAAGCTCTTTTCTTGAAGGTTCCTAAGTCGTATCGGTCCGGAAAATTTGCTGTAGGTAATTGATTCCACAAGGAAGTCGTGGGAGGGAGAAAACTTCTTCTAAATCGCACAGTGGTGGACCGCCAATCATCCAGATGGTATGGATGGTAACGCGAATTTTGTCGCGATGTGCGATGGTGAAATTGAGCGGCTGGAATTAGTCTGAACAATTCCTCAGAGCACTCCCCGTGATAGATGCGATAAAATACGCAAAGAGATGCAACATCTCTACGCAGTGCCAGTGTATCGAGCCGATCAGAAAGAAATCGGTCGCCGGCAATTCGAACCGCTCTGCGCTGGAGGCGGTCAAGTGGAAGGAGCTGGCACTGGGGTGCCGGCCCAGAGATGAGAACAGTATTCCATGTGGGGCCGAACTTGCGCTTTGTAAAGTTGCAAGCGATGTGCCGGCATGAAATACTGTCTCGCTCTGCTGAGCACGTCAAGCTTTTTAGAGGCCAATTTGGCCTTCCCTTCCAAGTGACCACGAAACTGCACACTATTCGATATGTCGACGCCAAGGATTTCGACACTGGCTGAGGCAGCAAGGGGAGTGCCTTGAAACTGAGGAGATACGACAAAGGGGTTCTTTTTAGCGGTAAACGCGCAAACTTGTGTCTTCTGTTGATTGAACTGGACTAGATTTAGTCGGCCCCAATCCGAGACTTTGTTAAGCAAAGACTCGACTTCAGACACAAGTTTGTCCCGGTACTCGGCGACGTTTTCCCGAGAAATATTGGCACGGCCGGTATATAAGGCATCACCAGTGCTGTCGTCTGCATAATAATGAATGATAAAATATCCAGAAATTTAAAAATTTATTACAGGCCATACTCGTACAAGCACTTGTTCCGTGCAGGTTCGAACCCGATGCCCAACAACACTGCATCCAAACGCTTAGCCATTGCACCACCATACCGTTTAAAAACATAATAAAGCCTAAACAAAAATATTACTTACCTGGATTACACCACCACCAGGGCTATCATTCTTTTCATTGAGAAAACAGTCAGGAAGTCCGAGAATCTTACCGAGCCAATTCATAGCGATTGTCTCTAACTCCGTACCGGCTGGAGATGAAGCCTTTACAAAACACAAATATTTATTTCTTATTTGTGGTAACTTTTGATAATAATATTTTTATTACAGGAAAGATTCACAAGGTAGTAGCTTGAAACAGCAGAACAGAATATATGAAAATCAAAATTAAATTTTCCGCATGATGTTTTATTTGTCTATTTAATACAAATTTTGCAATCGATTTTAAAACTAACTTCCTCATGTGGTAAGTGATAAAGAGTTTAAATCCTAAACATAGCTCAGATCTGGATGACAGACTAAAATGCAAAAAAATATTACGTTTTAGTTTAGTTCAGTCTTATACAGATACAGGTACGAGTAAAACAAAGAAAGTGCGGCGCATGTATTAGGTAATGCAATAAAGTTATTGAGTATTGAGTATAGATAACAGGATTGTAAGGAGTAGCTGTCGTTAAGAAAATTCACACAACAGTTCTTATCTTTACTGTGCAATAAAATTGTTAGTGAGAAGTGAAATATTCATGCATCAATTATTAATATCTATTGCATACGTCACATAACCGTGTACTGGCGGGCTAAGAATATCCACTAGAGATGGGCAGCAGCGTCTTCCTGATAACAGCGCAAAATAATAAAGAATTCCCTTGCCAAGCATTTACTGTGCAATAAAATTGTTAGTGAGAAGTGAAATATTCATGCATCAATTATTAATATCTATTGCATACGTCACATAACCGTGTACTGGCGGGCTAAGAATATCCACTAGAGATGGGCAGCAGCGTCTTCCTGATAACAGCGCAAAATAATAAAGAACTCCCTTGCCAAGCGTGGCAACTATGGCAAATTCTCACCATAAGGCAATTTGTGAGGGAGGCCTATGATCAGCAGTGGACTTTTATAGGCCATAATGAATGGATACGTCACATGGTTTTCATTTTATCTGTATGGGAATTACTTTATACGGCCGTTTTAAAAACTTATTATTTTTTATTTAGCTTCGTAGTAAGCAGCTTGCTTTATAATAACCAATACCTTAGCGAACAATAAATATAAAAAGGACATAATATTTTCCAAAAAGAGTCTACTTACCCAGGTAAAACAAAGTACATTTAGGGCACTAGAAAGCATCTCTCCCATTATAGAAGGATAACAAGTCAAAGCTGGAAAGTATGCGTGCATGTGCGGACTCTGCCAGTGCACAATCTGAGAAAAAAATAATATAACTTTTTATCACTTTCAGAATTTTCAATCGAATTAGCGTTTATTTTGTTAAATAGAAACAAAATTATATCGGATAAAAGTATAGTTTTTTTTTCTCTTTAAAAAACGTTACCCCCACTCTAGGATTGTCTCCTGTATCATGGAGGTAGTTTACAAACATAGATTGCACGTAGACAGACATATATAGGCCATACAAATTCTTGTTCCGTGCGGGATTCGAACCCGCGACACCCAGCGCAACAACTCATTTCTAAGCCACTGCGCCACAGAGCCGTCAAATGTTATAATCTGACTACCTCGTTGATCTAACGGTTGTAAAGTGCGACTACTGTTCATGTGGTCCCAGGTTGCAGAGAGAGTGCTAATATCTTTGTGCACACACTCGTGCACAGTAATCCTTTTCATATATTATATTTTAGTCTCCGTTGAGACTGGCCGCTTTGACCGAAATTTGCCTCGACGCCATTGTAAAATTGGCAACCATGTTGCTTAAAACTAAGTGTACTTTACTTAAAAAGTCACCGATCCTATGTTAAATTCCTTTTTCTACAGCCATTTGTTACTATGCTACTATTTTTCAAAACATACCCCTGGCATAATGTGGTCTTCTACATCACGAAAGATATCATCCCATTTCTCTGGTTGGTGAGGAGCCTCGCTTGGAAGCCGTTTGTGGAGGTACCCTGGCTGCACGTTGGGATATACACGACGTTCCCTAATGTTCTCCAAATAGTCTGCTATGTAGTCAACCATCTCCTTTGCTGTGAGAGGAAAATATTAGGCTAGTATTACATGCATATAAAACTAGTCTAATGGCACATAAGCATTTATAACTATTTATATATTTAAAAATCACATATTATATTGAAATAATGATATCTTACAAGATTTTATGCGACATATTTTATTATGTATTCTTTATATTAAAATATTTTTTATTAATTTACATTTAAACATTACTAACTTCAGAGTAACTCGTGATAATACGTGATGTTTTTAATTTGAAATTAAACTTAAAAAAGTAAAATTGAGATTCTATATAGGTCCCACTAGGCGCTGACGTTTTTACATTTCTAATAGGGATTTTGGAAAAGGCAAATGTTAGCAATGTAACTCAAATGTGTGTCAGTAGGATTCAAATTTCTCTTAAATTACTACTATTAACTTCTTACTATATCAGTGTTTCATTCTGAGAAGTATAGAGCCAGAATAATCACAGATTGTAAGACATTCCATCTTAGTAGAGGTGACAATGCATCTGTAGTTGTCTTCGTAACTTTGAACTTGGCTACGGGTGTCCATGGACAGCAACTGCCACTTATCATGCGGTGGACTGTACAGTTAGTTACAGTGTTGCTGTATGATTAGTTCGTTGTCACTTTAGTTTAATAAAAAACTCAGAACAATGACGCGATGATTTTAAATTGAATAAAAATAAGTTTTAAATACATTATAAGTTTGTTAATCATTAACATACATTGCTACGAGTTCTTCCCCTGGAAACTGATACTGAAGTGAAGTCTGGAAATCCAATTAACAAGACGTGAAGGGACAGGCAAACAAAAAACACAGTAATCGAATGCATTGTACACAAGTGGCACTCGATGAAAACGTCGCACAAAGAAACTATTACATTGACTGAACAACTGCTTTACAAAGAATCCATTTACAGCTTGTATTTAGATTTCTTATACAAGAAAGGAAGCTTAAAAGCTTGCAAACAGCTCTTAGTATTATAAAATTGCACAATTTCCAAACCTTCCTCTGATATCACAGTTTTCTCCTATATCACCATAAATATAATTAAAAATTAAAAATTTTGTACAACCGAGTTCAATATAAATTATTAAGAATAACTCAAAAACTATGGTATGGAACCACATGTGAAATACCAGTTATGAAATAAAAAAAGAATCATCGAAATCGGTCCACACATAAAAAAACATACAGTTGAATCCGTCGTGACCGTCTCCTTTTTGAAGTCGTTAGAAAAAATACCCAAACCCAGATATTTCATTTGGGTTTGGGTATTTCATCATTATTCAAGCCATAAAAAATTCGTTCTGTTCGGTATTTGAGCGCGTGGCTCTGTAACGTTTAAAACAAATTTACTTATTGTAGATTATAATGATAGCTGGCTAAATAAAATAATATTTATTAAGTCAATCTAATTAAGTATATCGTGGTAGCTCAGATGGTTAGCGCTCGCTGTAAATTTCACAGTACGCGTGCAATCCGGGTTCGATCCCCACCGGCACCAATGAAATTGTTAATTGCAATTTAAGTGTTGATTTACCACATGCTCGGCGGTGAAGGAAAACATCGTGAGGAAACCAGCATGTCTGAGAAATAGGAAAAAAATCGAAGGCATGTGAAGTTCGCCAACACGCATTGGCGCAGCGCGGTGGACATTTCTTTGCCGTAAAACCCTCTCAGAAATGAGGTATATAGGCTATAAATTTAACTTTAAGTAAATGACCCTCCGCCACCGTATAGATCAGTTGTAATATAACCAATAAAATATAATTACTCAATAATCAGTCACTCGCTAACGTTTCACGGGTGTCATAAGAGACGAATTCCAGAAATTCTAGAAATATCTTACGGCCACCAAAAGATAGCAGAATAATCATCTGGTATAATACACCAAAATATATAATATTCAGACCGTCGGTTGGAAGCAGTTTTAAAGGTGCGAGTCTTCTAGTACTACGGTCACAACGATCACCTACTTATTGCAAGAAAGAGGCCCAAGTCCAGCAATGGACAGTCCCAAGAAGGAAGATAGTACTGATAAGATTCCCAATAAAAGAGGTAAATCAAATCATCATTATCATCATTACAAGCCTTCACAAGTCCACTGCTGAACAAAGGCCTCCCCCAAGGAATGTCACAAAAGACGATCCCAAGCTGCATTCATTGACTTCCTGCATGTCCTACCAAGCCGTTACTGCATCTAGTGGGAGAACGCCCCACATTTTACCTGCCGGTACGAGGCTGTCACTCGAGAACCTTTCTTCCCCATCGGTGGTCGGTTCTTCGAGATATATGGCCGGTCCATTGCCACTTCAGCTGAGTAACGTTGGGCTATTTCGGTCACTCTGGTTCTACTGCAGGTGTCCTCAAACCTCAGTTTATCACGCAAAGAAACCCCGAGCATAGTGCTCTCCATATGCTTGTTGAGCGATCATGAGTTTCCTCATAAGGCCAGCAATGAAGGATCACGGCTCACATCAATAAGTCATCATTAACACTTTTTATAATTCTTGTCATGGGGGGTATATTGCCATAGTTGCCACGCTTGGCAAGCGGGTTGGCAGCCGCAGTTTTTTTTGTTGTGATTTGCAGTTATCAGAAAGATGCTGCTGCCCATCTTCTGCCTCAGTTTCCCTCTGCCGCCGCTTATGATACCCACAGGAAGATATAGGGTAGTGGGTATTCTCACCCACCACTACACGGGGATCATTAAATTATTAAAATCATAGAAATTATTAAACTGAATAAGTTATAACTTCAACGTCGCTTAAAATAAAATAAGTATACGTTTTAAAAAAAATGAACAAGCTTCGGTCATGGGCTGTGATGATACTCGTACTAGTGAAAATACAAGATCTCAGTCATAGAAATAGATGGTCACAAAATTATTGTACTGTCATCGGTACTTAATACGTCTGAAATTCTGACGTCTGAAAGTGGGTGAAAATTTATAAAGGAGAATGGGATTTTTGGGCCTGAAGTTAACTAATTGGTTTATACTCCAAAAAATTGGCCATATTTTTCTTAAGTAAAATACAAAAATGTCTTTTTACAATCTAGATTTCGAAAAAATAATAAAATAAGAAATAAATTAGAATATCGATTATAGTGTATTATTTATGGCAATAAATCGAGTACCATAAAGAATGCACTAGTGAAATTGTCGTTTCTGAACGTTATCTTCCAATAGAGGACCTCTCATTTTGAAACTTTTTTTTTTGAAACAGTTCTACTGTTTTTAAACTTCAAACTATTTACTTAAAAGAAAAAGGCGCAGTATAATCGATTCTGGATTAATATGATCATTTTAATATCTATTTTCGATTATTTTTCTGTGTTAACTAGGGAGATAAAAAATTGCGTACATATCTACAAAATAATAATAAAACATACAAAATGTCAAAATTCCAACAAGTAACAGTTACAACAATAATTCAAGTAATCGATCTCAGATCGATATCCCTAATATTCACTTCACTTAGTTGTTGTTGTCTTAACTTGCATTAATAGTTTCACCATTTCGTTTCATTATTAACCACAGTTTTGTGGTGATTTTATACTGATCTTGGTTTTATATCTTTAATTAATTATAGTGACAATTAGCCTGTCACAGTGTAATATCAGTGAAAAATCACCTGTTACAGTGTAGGTAATAGATAATCACACTTTTACTTATCCTACAATAACTCAGCTCCTAGATTGACAAATCTTGCCAGATTTTCAGCTATGAATTGTTTATATATACGCTTTCAAATGGACTTTCATCTTGTTAACACTTGGGCCCAAGAATGTATGGAAACGTATCCTTCTCCTTTAGAATAATAAAATATAATCATATTCGTACATAAATACATACATACGTACATCCAGGTCAAACTAACAATAATAGTTAGACTTTAAGAAAATATTAACAACGCGAATTGGTCATGAACTGTAATGATCTTGCTACGAATACAAAGACAAAGTGTAAAATCATTGTATTGTCATCGGTTATTAATACGTCTGCAAATTTACAAACTATTCACACGTTTGAAAGTGGGCGAAAATTGAATAATAAAATGTAATTATATTGATGCACTCCTACAAATCGAAGTCAAGCCAATAATAATATTTAAAGTTTAAGAAAACATAAAACAACACGCATTAATCGTGAGCTGTGATGATCTTAGTGAGAATACAAGGCCATAGTCATGGTATTATTGCATTGTCATCGGTTCATATTATTTCTACAAATTAACAGATTAATGAGACGTTCGGACGTCTGATTAATCTGTGGTGAAAAGTGTGTGAAAATTAAATTATATAATTCAATATCATTCATAGTTCAGTAATGATGAATGACTGGGAGAGAATGCCTTAAGGTCATATATACAATTTTTTTTTCTTTCGACTTCCAAAAAGGAGACGGTACTCAATTTGACTGTATGTTTTTTTATGTGTTATTACCTCATAACTTTGGACTGGGTGAACCGATTTCAATGATTATTTTTTATATGAAAGCTTATACTTCTCTTGTGGTCCAAGGTCAAGGTGAGATCAATAGTTTTTGAGGTATTCTTAAATAACTTATATTGAAGTCGGCTGTACAAAATTTTTAATTTTAAATGATGTGCATAAAAGGTTAAATAAATAAATATATTCATTGAGGTTAAGCTAATAATAAAAACGTGTTAATAAGATATTATTTTTATGGCACACAAAAACAAAGAAAGAATTCTATTGTTTCGTGCAAAACGTATTCAAATAAAAATAGTCCGGACATTTCTCGCATAAAAGAGGTTTAGTGTTAACTGACAAACAACTCAATAAGCGAACATTTTAACCGGCAGCAAATGCGAGGGGATCAATCGAAGCTCATTTTATTTTATTATTCACAGTATATTGAATCGCAAATAACTTGTACTAGCGACAATCCTGTGAAAGATATAAACACGGTACAGATCTGTAGCCTAGTGTCTCGCAAATGTTTTGTTATAATGTCTTTTTTAGGTAGACTATTAGGTATTTTTCAAAAATGCGCCATATGAGGCTTTCGTGGAAAAATGACTCGTCTTGAACTCAAAATTTCAAGCACTTCCCGATGATCTAGAGACTTGCAATTTTGAACATAGCTCAGAATTGTATGACAATGTAGGAATACAAGTAACGTGGTATATTAATTTTATTTACTACAAATTTTTAAAAAATCACTTGTTTATGCCACAGAATAAATAATATTTATTCGCCTGAATAATAATTCTGAAAATGCACTTAACGGGAATTGTTTGCCGTTAAATCTTTTGAAGTGTTATTTTTATTAAACTGTACGAAATGATATTTTAACACAGATGTAAAGTTTGACATAAAATTATTGAAAAAATTGGAAGTATAATAATAAGGTTATTAGTGAAAACTTGTGTGCGCTTAGGGCATGCAGAATTGAATTTACCAATTTATATATATGTATATATATTTGTTAGTTCACAATTCTATTGGCATATTATTAAAAGTCATTAGATCAAGATGATTGATAGTTTTATTTGTATATAACTATTATTATGAAGAGAAACGGTGTATTCAACGTGGTACGGATACGAATATCCACTCCTCATCCCGAGGGTGTCGTAAGAGGCGACAAAGGGAAAATGAAACTGATGATGGGCAGCAACGTCTTCCTGATAATAACTTAAAATAATATAAAACTGTGATTGTCAAGCCGCTTGCTAAGCGTGGCAACTATGGCAAAATCCCCCTCCCTGAAGCAATCTACGAGGGAGGTCTATGTTCAGCAGTGGACTTTAACCGGCTGTAACGGTAGTAATAATGATACTGCTTGTTAAACCTTAATAATGAAATTATACAAGAGTGGCAATAGTTTAGTATATGTTTCTAGATAGGTATATGTTTCTCATATCACGCTATTGTCATGGTGGATGATGGCAGGTAGTTTTAATTAACCAGTTATTTCATATTATCACTTAATACATTGATCTCTTAGTTAAAATAATCACAATGAAATCAGTTTCTCAAGTTTTATTTCAATTATTGAAACAGCAATTGCACTGTCACTTGTCATATTAAGGAAAAAAACTAAATAGAATTATAAAAACGTTAGTAGATTTAAAAATAAATAGACAAGCGAAATTTCAACGAAACATTGAAGTTTCTACGTAAGCAAATACAATTTAATAGATTTAATTATAGATTAATAGATATATTTCATTTTATTGAAAACGAATAAAAAGTCAGTCAAGGCCAAGGTCAAACTATACTATAGTAAATACTATAAAATACTATAGTGTACCGTGCTATTCATTAATTGATCGAATGAATCGAAAACCATGGATCGCCCCGAAAAAATTCGATCTTGATAAGGAAATCAGGAAATTTTAAGGGATTTTTCGCGAAAATATTTAAAAATAATACGAGTATATAAAGTAAATTTTGATAACTTTCCCGGAGTTTACACGTTATTATTTATATCTAAATATTTCTATTCTTTAAGGCTCACATACAATGGACGAACGTATTTTAAATGAAAAAAAAATCTAAAATAAATTAAACACATAAAGAATTATTAATCGGCCAATTTGAACAAGATAGCGCTCGGTAATCATAGCTCCATAATCTGCAAGATTAGGAACGCGTATTCGGAATCCGTATTAGGAACGCCAACCTCATGGCATACCTAAAAGAGAGTGACCTTCTCTATGACTGCCAATACAGGTTTCGCCGAAATTAGTCAACTTAGTACCTTCTGGCGTATGCTCCTCAGATATGGGGCGAAACCCTAGAGAACAATGGGAAAGCACTTGGTGTTTTGGGCAAGTTTCTAGTGAACAGCTTATTCTCTGACCTGATTGATTGGGTGAAGAACTTTTTGAGTGAACTTTCTAAGATAATTGCCAATCCTAATGCGACAAACACCGGTATTCCTTAGGGGTCCGTTCTCTCTGCAACTCTCTTTCTGCTGCACATTAATAATATACTTATACCTGATATCGTGGTGGGTATGCAGACGACAGCACAGTTGTACGGAGGTACCAATGCTCGAGCCAATTGAGCTCGAATCCAGACCGAAAAAAATGCTATACAGAGCGCTCGAATCCCTCACTGCCGGCAGTCTCCTAATAGGAAAACGCCAATCTTATGAGATTCAAAGCCTCTAAAACACAAACATGTCTCTTCACCACTAAAAGGATCCTGCTCACCATGGCTCCTACTTTCATGGATGTATCTTTGAAATATACTGACCGCCTACAGTTGTTAGTTGTGATTTCTCCGCAACTCGACGATGAGTGATTCAATCGCACTGTCTTAGCGTAACAAAAGCCTATTCACTCTTGCTTTGAAGACGCCCTGATTGTATTCAGACGGAAAGATAGATGTCGGCAAACTATTCCACTCCTTTGATGTACGCATTACAAAAGACGAAGCAAGCCGTTTGGTGGCGTGGAATATCGACAACAAAGGGGTGAAGACCCACCGGCCGCCTAATTGTCCGATGGTAGAAAGGAGAGGGAGGAATTAAAGCGTGTAATTCCTGCGCACACTCAACAAAATACGTCGTATAGAATACCGAGAGACTGGCTACTCTGCGCCTGTGTTCGAGGCTGACAAGATTGGTTTCAACCGCGCATTCGAACCAAACGGTTTGCTTCGTCTTTCTTAATATGTACAGCAAAACAGTAAAATAATCCGCCGGCGTCTGTCTTTCTGTCCGATACAATCTGGGCGTATTAGTGTCAAGATAATAGGCTTTGATTAGACAAAGACAGTGAGATTTACCATCTAGGGCTTCATCACTAGGGCTTATGATAATTAAAAAACATCCTTTTTGTAAGGTTTTACTAGATCTGGAGACTTATGTTGAATTTTTTTATATGACTTCTTTATTTAAACTTATAAAATACAAGTTGGTATCCGGCGCGTGGCGACTTCTAAAGAAACAATTGTGATATAGTTTTAAATTTCGAATGGTTATCTTGTTTAATGAGGGCATCCACGACTTTTCTGCCACCAGGGCGGCGCCACTAGAAAGTGAGGTATAATATTTGACAGATTTCATAGCGGGGAAGTTAATTTGTTTGGAAAATGTAAAAGTTATTGTTTCTTTCTGTACTATTAGCTATATTTATATTAATAACATTAAAAATAAATAAACCAAACCACAGATATTCATAAAAGTAGAAAAATAAAAAAAGTTAAAAATGTGCAAAAAATTGAAGAACAAACCACTGACGCATTGTTTTCTGTATTAATTTAATACTCTAGAAACTGATAAACTTTTATTAAAAACCAACTTCTTAGTTAAATTACATTGTGTAACAAAAAAACTTTGCCTCAGTCAACTAGCGACATCTGGTGAGCGGAAAATTATTAGCCCTCATTAGGAATTATAATACATTGATTGAACTAGAGCAATAGATAACTTTCAAATAAATTTGCCGACACGATACGCGCGCCACCTACTGTAAGTTAATTGTACTATGTCTATAACCTTGGCGCAAGTGAGTTTATAATGTTTTACCGCAATCTGATAAACGGTATAGCAGCGCATAAAATATGAACAAATAAAAATTAATTTTTATATATGTGTTAGACTAGAAGTTAAAAAAGAGAGGCAGACAAATAGACGTGAAGTTAATACTATAAGAGTTATATTTTAGTATGATTTATAAATATGCTATTCTACATTAGCATTGTTCAGGCTACTAAAATTTAAATGGTTTAAGATTATTTAATCAAACGATTTGAAAATTCACTTAGTGTGCTTCTAAAATCTAAAACTAAGTATTTCCTAAACTAATAATTTCCTATATTTACGCGAACACTACACATTGAATAAAACTACTTTTACGGATGTTATCGCATTTAATTATACTTATTTTTAAGTTCCCGACGTTTCGAGTGCTTTTCAGCACCCATGGTCACGGGGGATATGGCCATGGGTGCTGAAAAGCAGTAGTTTTATTCAATTAAATTATCATTTCATAATTGCAGACAAACCTTTGACGCGAAATTCTGTGTGGTCCATGGCTCTCTGCAAATACGGCAAGCTCGATCTAAAATAAAAATAAAAAGATATATCATCAACTTTTACTATGAATAAAGTTCGAGATACGATTTGATCTACGATCAGAAACTGAAGGTAGCCGGGCTAACTATGACACGACATCGTTCATCATGCGTACAGCAAAGTAGTGGAAGAAGTTGCCAGCATCTGTCTTTCCATCCGATTACAGTGTGGGTGTTTTCAAGGTAAGAGTGAATAGGCTTTTGTTAAGTCAGTGCGCTTCACCATCTTAGGCTACATCACCACTTACCCATCAGGGGGGATTGTAGATAAGCGCTGGCTTAGTAGATATAAAAAAGACATCGGGACATCAAATATCTCAGTCTCCCCCCCCCCCCCCCTCCCGTGACCATGGGTTACTGTAAAGCACCCGAAGCGACGAGAATTAAAATAAGTAATTAAACGTGATAAAACCGTAAACATAGTTTTATTCAATGTGTAGTTTTCGAGTACACTTTACACTTTGTTTTCTCTATTTATTTTTTAATTTTACTTAATCATTATCATCATAAGATTTTCATTAGTTAAAACTATACAATAGTTATAATAGTATAGTACAATAGTACTTATTTTAATCAGGCACTTTTTGGTATAACTAGTAGTCTAGATCAAAACTTCCTGACCGCAATGATATGGGGCACTTCTGTACGGAGCAAAAAAATTTTTGTAACACAAAATATACCTTATACGTATATATATTTTCTTTTTCTTTAAACAACAACCGACACGAATAAACCTAATACAGTTTATTTATATTTGCTTTCTTTACAATTCTACATTTTCTCTTTTCCAGTGTCTTGTATTGATATAGACCGCGTTACGAATATTACTAAATTAGTTAACGAAGTATACAACTTACATAGCGACGTTTAAGTAATATCGACATTTCAACTTCTACGGCTTCGTATAGTCGGCGCATCCACAGCAAAATAACGTATGTAAGTGAAATATTTGAAACCGAATTTATTACAAACGAAAAATTGTACAGTCAAAGTGACAGACAAACAGACTAAACGTCCACCTGATGTTAAGTGGCTATTGCAACCCGTGCACGAATAGAATAGAATAATTTTATTTAATATAGATCAAATGTGAAATTCTTACGTATTGAAAGTCATCTTATTTACTTTTACTTTATCACTGGTTCGAAAAACACCCTCTGTCCAGGGAAGAACCAGCAGGAAACCCAGCGGGACCTTTTTTTTAAAGTAAATTTTACATGAATGGTTGTACAAACTATTTATAAAATTTATTTTAGAAACAGCTTGAAAGCGACTACCTCATTCCTTATCAACCATGTATTCATTTATATTATAATAACAGTTTTAGTTTAATAAAATATTTAAACTTAGTAATAGAGAGAGCTTGTATATTTTCTGGGGCTTTGTTGTAATAGTGTATACATTGCCCCAAGATTGAATTACTGACTGTGTGGAGTCGAAAAACTAGTAGCACTAGCTCTTGTTTGTTCCTAGTGTTTACAGAGTGTATATCATTTTATTTACTGAAAGTACATTTTGTTTTTGTGGACCTAAATTAAATTTTCGTAAATATACTGAGAGGTCAAAGTTAATATATTTAACTCTTAATATTTTTCTCTAAGAGACTCTCTTGGTTTTAGGTTGTAAATAGCTCTAATGGCCCTCTTCTGTAAAACAAATAAGCATATCTAAATCAGCCGCATTTCCCCACAGAAAATCCCATAAAACATTATGCTGTGGAAATAACTGAAATAAACTAATCTAGCTGTTTCGACGCTAGTGCGACGTCTAGTATTTTTTACAGCATAGTCTGCTTGCTAGTTTGGATAATATGGGTATTCTACTGAAACTTTAAAGCATTGAAGAATCCCTGCAACCATTTTTAAACAAAGAGGGCTTTGTGGCGTTTTATACACTTCGAAACTAAAACGAACATATCAGATTAAACAGTTATTCAGGTTATCCACGCCCTCATTAACTGAAATACAACAGTGGATATATCTTTGCTCAACAGCAGAAAACTGTAAGATTGCTAGACTTATCTACCCGTCTGAGAACATGCATCTGCCAGTAGCACTTTTAAATAAAATTTTGCATGTTATTATTGTAATCTCCAAGATTAAAATATGCCTGCCTATGAAATTTCGGAGCTGGTGATTATTTTATACAATAAAATAATTACCAGTACCATTGGTTTGTTGAATGTAAAAACTTTAGTTAAACAATGTTGTTGTTAAAAGTTCAGCAGTGAACTTTTATGAGCTGTAATGGATAGAATGCTAGGCTATTGCAAAACTGTCCTATACAGTCCAAAACGATTAACGGGCACCTACTCGACATTTTATGTTTTTACAAAATTCTCTAATATTTACAATAAATATAAACACCTCTATCATTATATAATATCAATATATAATCTATTGTTTTATTTAAATATCATTTGTAAAGAAATGATGATAAAATATGTTTTTTAGGTTAATCTATATAAATCTTTATATATAAAAATTACGTGTCACGTTGTTTGTCCGCGATGGACTCCTAAACTACTGAACTAATTTCAATGAAATTTTGCACACTGTGTGCATTTTGGTCCAAATTGAGAGATAGGATAGTTTTTATCCCGATAAATGACCCCCAAAATTTTTTATTGCGAATTGAAGAATTTTTGTAGGACATAGGGTCGTCGGAGAGGGCGGAATAACGTCTGCCTGGCCAGCTAGTAAAATTATAGATTTGCAGTTGTTCGCGCATCACGGAAATACTACTGAATAGATTTCAGTTAGATTTTCTAAGTTGTATTTCTTAGACACTTGGCCCTTATCTAAAAAAATATTGCGATATCTTCATTTAATACAAACTTATTAAAGTTTTCAATAACATCGATTTTTATAAGCACTACGTGTTCAGTGATGTGTGTAAGCAATTCGGACGAAGTCGTGGGTATCTTTTTTCTCTTGTGTTTCATTAATGATATATTTTTATAATTTTTATACTTTTCAATTGAAACGTAAAGAAATAAAAATATATAAATTAATTGAAATCAAATACCGACAATAAAACCTTTTACTAAAAGTCAATATCAACTAACAATTGAATGATGCTTAAAATGACAAATCTTTCCTGTAAAAATAAAACGAAAGTGTTCAAACCGCTGACAAATTGTGATATATCGTCCTTTGTGTTGACTCTACGCAAGTTTATATATAAAAATATTGTATTTCTAATATTAAACTCTAGTTTTATATTTATATTTTATGAGTGGAGCAACAAGGCGACAACACTTTCTTGAAGAACTACAGACCAATTTCCCTTCTAAGCCGCATCTAAGTGCCGTTTTCGAGACTCATTACAAATCGTTTTGCACGCAGACTTGACTACATCCAGCCTCCCGAACAAGCTGGTTTCTGAAAAGTTAGCACCATAGACCACACACATACCCTTCGGCAAATTGTACATAAGACCAAATAGTAAAACGTATATATGTTGCTTATAAGAAAGCATTTGATTTCATCAAAACTTGGGCGGTGCTGCAGTCCCTTCAGTGATGTTCAGCCCAAGTTGACTGTCGGTATATCGAAGTGCTGAAGTGCTTGTACAGTAGTCCTACGCAGAGTACGAAACCTATCTAACTGCAAAGAGGTGTAAGACAGGGGACGTTATATCCCTGAAACTCTTCACCGCTCCGTTAGAAGACGTTTTCAAACTAATGGACTGGAAAGGACTGTACAGTTACAATTACGATTACGGTTACCGTATTAACACAATGACACCAACATGGACAAAACAAATATCATGTGTATCATCCAAGTTACACCTATTCCAGTAGTAGTTTGGAGGACTAAGCTCAAAGTTGTCGACGAGTACCTGGGACAAATAGTCCGACTAGGTAAGTCCAACTTCGACCGAGAGGTCATACCTCAAAATTTCAAAGCGATTGTACAACCAATGCGTGTTGCTAGTGATGATTTATGGATCTGAGACGTGATCCTTCACTGCTGGCCTTATGAGGAAACTCATGGTCACTCAACAAGCTATGAAGAGCACTATGCTCGAGATTTATCTGCGTGATAAACTTAGAAACGAGGATATCCACAAAAGAACTGGAGTAACCGACATAGTCCAAGGGATTAGTAAGTTGAAGTGGCAATGGGTCGGCCATATAGCTCGAAAAACCAACAACCTATGGGGAAAAAAGGTTCTCGAGTGGAAGCCTCATACTGGTAGGTAAAATGTGGGGTGGCACCCCACTAGATGGAGTTACGACCTGGTAAGACATGCAGGAAGTCGATGGATACAAGTGACTCAGGACCGTGCCTTGTGGCATTCCTTGGGGGAGGCCTATGTTTAGCAATGAACTTGTGAAGAGCTGTTATAATGATGATGATGAGGTGATGAGCTAGTTGAGGTGACGGAGTTCATTTTTCTAAATTGACATAATATTAGATTGCTAATAAATGTTATTTTAATCATAAATTCTACATAAATCTACTTTATTTGATCCAAACATATATAAAATAAAAAGAAGAGCCTATAATATGTCCGATTTCTAAATTTAAAACAGCTTTTTCTCATCGTTTTCAATGCTTCCTTGACCCACATCTATACAATAAATTACACAATGAACTTGACATTTTTCCACTTAATTATTAATTGTGTAAAAAATATTCTATTTTTAATTTTTTGAAATTTTTAATTGAAAATTTGTTGACGACATGAGAACAAGAAAATTAATTGCCGTGATTCTGATTTTTGTTACTTATTATATCACAGTACACATCCATATCCTCCCTTTCAAACCAATAAATTAGAAACTCCTAACTGTCCTTCATACATAACTTACGTTTAACAAATAAACTTCAACCAAATTTGTCCATTATTCATTGCTTTTGTCATTTTTAATCGTTAAAAATACACTCAAATCTATATTGTAGATTTGAGTGTATTTTTCCTTAATATGCTATTTGTTTCTTACTGTGTAAAATATTTCATACATAAGTTTGCTCATAAATGTACCAATGTCTACTATTACAATATGGAAGGTCTGGAACCCTGTAACACAGGATTACCAAGTACAGGGTTCACAGAGCACAGATGGTCTTATGTACCTACTCCATATAAAGAAATAAATTAATAAATAAAATTTATTTAATTAAAAACAAATGCTGTCCGTAAATCGCGCTAAAACTCAAAAACGGCTGGACCGATTGTGATGAAATTTTTGTGTGAAATGTTTTTGAGTCACTGGATGATTTACATTCAAAATTGGATCCACTAGGTGGCGCTCGTGTCGAGATCCAGTAAAACTCCGTGTGAACTCGGGGCGGTTCGCCCATTAGTACATGTACTGGAGTACGCAAAGAAAGATTTAAAGAGTGGTTTCCACTATTCGAAAGACCTTAGTCTAATTTAAGTCCTGCGATCATTATTATTCTGAAATATGAGAGTTTCCATGTGATAACTTGAGTTCTCAAGTTTATGTGATCTCATAACAAGCGTGGGTCATGACTATCTGGTCGTTACAAGCTAGTCTATATATATATATATATATATATATATATATATATATATATATATATATATATATATATATATATATATATATAAGAAAGTGTGCATAGTGCCAGTGACTTATGGATCATAACTTTAAATAATAAGGTAACCCTGTGCTTTGCTACGGAGGCAGGGCAGACATGGCGAACGCTCTGTCCCGACGAAAATGTTCCACTGGAAGTTAACCAACAAAAACAGTTGGATATTCCGTTGGTACAGAGCGTGCAGAAAGACTTCTTTCACAATTTACATAGTGAACAAGATCAGGTACGCCTTCTATCTGTTTCGACTAAAGAATCTAGTCACTGGTTACACGCTTTGCCATCAAGTAATCTCAGCACATTACTTGATGGTAAAGCTAGCGCATCGCCGTAGGAATCCGACTAGGATCGGCGATTTGTCAACCCCATCAGTGCCTCTGTGGTAGCAGCGTCGACAAGTTTGGGCTTCACGGACTTTCATGTAAGAAACGTGCTGGTATATTTTCACGGCACGGTTCTTTGAACGAAGTCTCCCGAAGGGCTCTTGTGTTTATAAATGTTGCCTCGATTTTAGAGCCATCTGGAATATTTAGAGACGATGGCAAGAGACCCGACGGTATGACATTGGTCACTTGGGAGAGAGGTAAAATTTGGGATGCTATGAAAGGCCGTCGAAGTGTCTACGCAAGGTAGACACTTCGACGGCCTTTCATCCAAGATTGTGTCACATCTATAACCATTAACCTGTTTTTATTTGTTTAATTATGTATATCTAAAACTTTTAGGGACAGTTACACAACTATTTTCAAATAAAACAATAGTACTCATGCACCAGCATACGTTTTTAAATTTTTTTGCGTAGTATAGGTAGGTTGCAGCGTGTTATGACTGCAACATGAACGAGTCGCCTATTTTTTTATAGGATAATGGTGACAAACGAGCACACAGTCCACCTGATGGTAAGTGGTTGCTGCGGCCCATAGACATCTACATCTATCCTCTATTACAAATCAAAATGTAGATGCGTTGTCACCCGTGAGGACTAAGATAGAGTGCCTCATTTCCAGTAACAATGGCCTCCGGCTACCTGCACTCACCAAGCGAAACGCAGAGGTAAACCTCTACTTCACGCTGGTTTTCTGTGAGGTCGTGGTACCACCCCGATTCGAGCCGGCCCATCCGTGCGACAGTAAAAGCTGCCGCGTGGCTCTACCACTGTTAAAAAATACTAAAGAAAGAGACTAGACTAGAGAAAGACCACGCTTGCACAAAATACCAGTGTAAAATAGTAGCATAATTCTGTTGTGTTTCTCGTAGTGAGTGTAGAGAAAGAAAGGCCTTATTTACTAGTAATGAGGTATTTCATCGTAGTCCTCAGAGTTGAAAATGCATCTGTATTATAAACGTTTGTTAATTGAGGACTGATATAAGACTTCTTGGTTCTCAACATCCAATTACTAGCAGGTGGACAGCAGATATTTTTCTATTAAAAGAATACCCTTACCACAGTGAGAAGGTGCTGCTCTCCGTAAATTGTCTATTAATTTGGGTTGAGCGATTTAGATGCATTTTCTGCCATCAGTCCGTCGCCTGAACCATGTATATCAGTAGGATACGAGGTTCGCAATTGGAGAAAAACCTACCAATTATCCTTACAAAGACCACGAACACCTCAGAGATCACTAACAAAATATCCGATGTTCAATTTGTCTTAATTAATATATCACTGTTTTATTTGACGAATTAATTTATACAATAATTTAATATTAAACAATTATTAATGGCGATTTTAGTTTTTATTTTATACGTAAAAACTTATGTTATGTTTATTTAACTATAAACTCTTACTATAATTGAATAGGCACTATTATACAACGACGGGCAACAATAATTAATCATTATCTGATTTTTTCCATTTATAAATTTAATATGAAACGGCCTGATTAAAAAAATATACTTACAAAGTTTAGATAAATTCTTCAAAACTTCCTCTATGGAGTCACAAAAATTTTATTTTTTATTTACTTTAAATAAAAGACGTTCGACTAACACTGGAAGTTGGTGGCGTAGTGTAAAGCTTATATAGAGGGGTGGCTGCTTGTTGCTCGATAGATAGATGAACTGGTCGTTGGATCAAATATGCCTCGGTTTTATAGCTGTACTGAAGCGGATAGCGATAAATTTTTACAATATAGACAGCAAAAGGCTATGATAAAACAAAGCATATTCAAATTCCGTTGTAAAATTAATATAAAAGCAGGAAATCTCCTCTGGTGAAAAGTATCGAAACCGAAAGTTAGTTTAGAAAGTATATATTCAATAATATTATAGGGGCTACACACGATCACTTTTAACTGTCAGTTTTGACTGACCAGTTTTAACTGACAGCGAAAACTGAGTGTGTGTACGATGAAAACTGACAGTTTTTTTATTATCAGTTAAAACTGATGATATATTGTTGATACATATTTTTTAACTGAAATGACGGAACTGATCAGTTACAACTGTGCGTGTGTAGGCGGTGTTTCTTCAGTCGTGTTGCGATCAGGAGATTGAGGTATATTTCTTCACTCATTCTGAGATAGTTATGCTAATCCTTCGAAAAAATTTTTAGTTCGATTAATAAATTAACATGGGAATAAATTTTCCTTTTTTTTAACCACTCTTTACACCACTCTTTGCGTATATTTTATTTATTTTTACCTATTTAAAATTAATAATAAACCATGCACGGCTAAAGCGTCGTCGTCGGCTGATGACATCTTGAGATGGTAATGTTGTTTGTGGTCATAGAGAACAGTTAAAAGTGAACGTGTGTGGGTGCAAAGGACGACAGTTTTCACTGTCAGTTAAAACTGGTCAGTCAAAACTGACAGTTAAAAGTGATCGTGTGTAGCCCCTATTAAAGGTATATATTAAAATTTTACGGCTTGAAAGTAAATAAGAAAACAAAATAATTTGCAACAGCAGTTAAAATATAAAACATAACATAACATAAGCATTCACGCCTGTCACCCTAAGGGGTATGCAGATATTACGGAATTCCATTTGGTAATATCCTGACACTGATATATCTCTCTCGCCTCTTTCGCGTCCATATAACTACGCATAAAAATATACTTATGACTATATAAATTCGACATCGCGTCATTACTACTAAAAATAATAAATTTAACCACCGTATTAAAATTTCAATTAAAACATTTGGGCTCTGACATCGTTCACGTAAGCAAATCAATCGCTACGCCTATGCACTATGTGCGCACAAATCGCTGGAGGACACCAAACTAGAAAAATGTTCGCCTTAAATAGTTATAATAGATTTTCCGGGTGAACTTCAAAAGATTATAGATCATTATCTTTCATATGATAACACATATTAAAACATCATAACATTACGTTATATCAGTATCTGACATTTTAAATAGAGTTGACATTTTAATTTAAATGAAGAATAACGTCATAGTTACACACATAATTTTTATTCGTTTCTCAGAAATAACTTACAAAAAAGCACATCTAAGCGATTTCAATTGTTGTGACAAACGAGCACACAGTCCACCTGACGGTAAGTGGTTGCTGTGGCCCATAGACATATACATCTATCCTAGGTTACGAATCAACATGCAAATGCGATGTCACCCATGAGGACTAAGATGGAATGCATCCTTTCCAGTAAAAAGGGTCTCCGGTGCTCTACACTCACCATACGAAACACAGCAGCGTTAAGTTGCTATTTTGCTCTGGTATTCTGTGAGAGTGTGGTCCCTCCCCGGTCGAGCCGACCCATTCGTGCTACAACTATACTACTAATATAGCTGCAGCATGGCTCTACCACGTATAATTTTTTTTAAACATTTTTAATAATAATGTAAATTTTCTCAATATCTATAATAATCATGAAAGATGTTGAATGTTTTCTGTAACAGAGCACCATTTCCACATATCTAACTCATCTTGATTTACTTTTAAAAAATTACTCATTTAAAGTACTCAATCAAATAGTAGCAAAATAAGTCCTAAAGTAAAGGCCTTTTCTATTGGTTTTGGTGGATATAAGAAATTTTTCAATAATTTCTCTATTCAACTAATAAAAAATATAAAATTATATTGGGTCATAGTTTCTATAAAATACAGTTACGGAATGTTCTTCACGTTTTCTTCGTATAAAACTATTTTTGAATAGATTAATGGGTGATGAAAAAAATTGTTTACAGTAACTAACTAAACGAAAGAAAGTTAATTTAAAACCAAGAGAAATAGCACCTTCTACGATAAAATCTGATTCACACTAAATGAAACAGCTGATGTGTATAGTGGAACATTCATATTATAAGTTGCTGTGTCTATAAGAAACGATCAGTAAGTTAATTTTATTGTCATATCTACTTTTCTTGATAAGGTTTATGTATATGATATATAGTTATAATGTATTACAAAAATATTTATAAATATGTATGTATTCTATGTATGTATATGTAGGTATATGTGTATACATATGTGAGTATGTATATATGTATTTGTGTGTTTATGTGTATATGTATATATAATATTATGTATATGATTATTGCATTGTCTTATATACTATATATACCTTGTAATATTAATATATACTTGTTTATCTGCTATTTATGCGCACTTCTATATTTTTAAATGAAAATTATCTCCTTCATCAAGGTTTGCCTGGAAGAGATCGCTGTTTAGCGATAAGGCCACCTAATTGTACATTAATTTATAAATTTAAGTTTGCTGTGTTGCGTGTATTTTGTGTGCAATATAGAGTATAAATAAATAAATAAATAAATAATTTAACGAAGCGATTAAAAAACAGTGATCATATTTAGACCACGAAATGGGTATAATCTTACATAAAAAATCCGTGCACTCACATTTAAAAAAAAAACAATAAAATTACATGAAATTGTCTCTTGAAATAAAGTTTTTGCCTTTTCTTACTCACCAGATATTTATCCGTCAGGTTTTCATACATTTTGATCGTTTACCGTTACCATTACAGCCTATTAAAGTCCACTGCTGAAAATAGGTCTCCACCATATATTGCCTCATAAAAGGAATATTTGCCATAGCTGCCATGCTTGGCAAGCGGGTTGACAACCGCAGTTTTTTTTTTATTTTTAGTCATTTTTATGAAGACGATGTTGCCCGTCTCCTGATTTGTTTACCTCTTTCGCCTATTAACGGTATATAGTACCCCATATCACGGGATGATATGGGGTACTATATACTCTTATACCGCCACTACTCGGTTTGATCGTTTACCACAAATTAAAAGAAAAAACGTTCAAAATCAAAAGCTTTCAGCGGCTTTTTAAAATGACAACTTTCTATTAGTAAAAAAGAGATGGAAAAAGGTAGTAGAAAATCAGGGCGGATGTAATTGATTAAAATACAAATAATTAACTTAAGTGCTAACCATAACATTTATTTTACAAAGACCGACGAAACGTTTCGGTGTCCCAATATTTTGTTTCTGAGGCATCCAGGTTTCGACAGGATGTTTCTAACACTTAATAATTTAGCAATTAAAATTAACTTATCAAGTCAATGGATGTATTAATAGAACTCACTTCGATTTCTTAATCATGAGCATCAACTTGCAACAGATCACAGTTGAAACGGGACTTCTTCAAAAGTTCCATTCACTGCAGCTTCAGGATAATTTTTTTCTCTTGACAAGTTTTCTAACGTCAGTATTTGAATGCAATCCCGAGCATAACCTCAAACTCTACAATGCCAAAATTTTAATCTAGACCATATTATGTTACTTTTTTGTTTAAACCTAAGCTCTTTTAGTTCAAGTTTAAACTCAGGTTATATCTGAATATTCTGAATACTCTGAATACCAGCGCTGATTTCAAAACTTAAAGTAATTAGTAATAATTTCAGCTATTGTGCGGGATATATAATAATAATAATAATAATTTATTTCAATCCATCAGATCATAGTTAGTAGTACATTGGAAAAAATGAATTTTGAATTACATATGATTTAAATTAAAATAAAATTATATTATATTGAAATAAAATTATTAACCAGACTTAAAACCATTAAAACCAAATTAACATTAAATATAAAAATCAATAATATGACTGCCTCTGAGTCATTTGTTTGTTAGTCCTTACACTAATCATATAACAATGATTAATGTACTGACAATCGAACCTGTTCGCAAATACGCTCAAGATGGTGTTGGAGGTGGTCCGGAGCCTGCGCCCCAGAGATGTACACCGATTTCGCATTGTTGTGTAGAAACAGTTGACACGGGCGTCAGCGAACATCCCTGATGCGCTGCAATGCCCAGGTAGCCCCGACAGCACCCTGAACGCATTACTATATTGCACACGTAGTGCGTTGTACTGCTTCTGGGTATATGGCATCCACAGGCTGGCAGTGTACAGGGACGTACAAAATGCTCTGAAAAGAGTTATTTTGACGGTCCCTGAGCAACGAGCTAACCTGCGGTCGATCATATTGGCCCTCACAGACAACACCCTCCGCTCCCTATCGATGTCCGCATCGTCCCTCAGGTTAGGGGTCACGATATTTGACTCTTTTTAACTCGACACCAGTCAGTCTAATAGGCGAAACAGTCTCCGGGCAGCCCCGCCCCCTGGCCCGAAAGACCATGCATTCACTCTTCTTTGCGTCATAGAGCAACCCGTGATCCAGCGCGTAACGCTCGCAGATTCCCAGCAACCTGGACAGACCATATACCGAGGTACTCGGCAGAACCATGTCGTCCGCATAACTAATATTATTGACACAAATACCGTCAATATGGCAGCCGACACGGGTGCTGCTGAGCGCCTCTATCAGTGCGCTCATGTACAGGTTGAAAAACTTTGGCGAGGTCAGCCCCCCTGCCTCACCCCGCTCTCCAACATATACGGCTGCGACAGAGTACCCGACCATCGAACGACGTTGACCTGGTTAAAATCCAGTACCTGAAGATTTCTATCAGTTCGAGAGGCATTGAGATGTCCTTTAATTTTTACCATAACATGTCATAACTAACCAGATCGAACGCCTTCGAGAGGTCGAGTAAACAGGCATAAATAGGTGTGCTCCTTTCGGAGTAATACTTGACAGTTTGCTTTAAACATGAGATAGCTGACTCATTAGACAGTCTGGGTTTAAAACCAAATTGATCGTCATGAGTGTTTACATACCCGTCAAGCTGTGTATTAAGCAAACCGTCAAGAACCTTAGCAACCACTGTGGCTAGAGAGATTGGTCTGTAGTTGCTCGTGTTGCTGAGGTCACCAGTTTTACTCTTAACAATTGGTACCACCACAGTCCTCATCATCTCTGCTAGTAAGTACGCATGTGCAATACAAAATGTATATAACATGTCAAGAACTCTGGGCAGGTGAACCCCGACATGCTTTAGATGCTCAATGCTCAGGTTGTCATGGTCAGGAGACTTTCCGTATGACATTGATTTTATAACTCCCCGAACATCTTTCGCTATGAATCTGGTACTTATCTCCAGCCCATATGACCCCTCCCTCTACACTGAATGGCCGTGACGTTCCCAACTGTGATTTCACCATAAAGTGATCCTTAAATAAAATCCGCAATACATTTTGGTTCACTCACCCCGTTGACGCTGATGGGTAAGCCGGGCTTATTCATAGTTTTCCAAAAGTTACGAAAGTCATGCTTCGAATGGTGAGAAGCGAGGATCCTATCCATCTTTATCTGCTCTCTATTATTTTGGCACCACTTTAAGCGTGATTTAAAGATTCTGCGACTCTCCCGCAGCTCCTCCCAAACACGTCCTACACTTGGTTTACCCCAGAGTACCCATTCCATAAATTTACACCGAGCTACCCCGTGAGCGTCATGCACATGCTTGTTCCATCCAATCACCGGTGGTTTTCTTCTTGGTTTAACAAGAGTATGACTCTCAGAGGCGGCTATACACAATGCATTTACAATCCTATTATACATACTGTCAATTATACGTCTGTGATCTTGGTTGTCACAATGTTTATCACTACAGTTACCGAATTCAGGCGGGAAGTCAATTTCTTTTAACCAACCATTGCATAATTTTGTAAATAAGTCTATTTGTTCGAGGTTTCTCTCCCCCATTTTATTTTATTACATTTACGATATTATAAAGAGGCGTCTCGAGTACCAGAATTTAAGTTTCAAAACTAGCGTGGGAATGAAAAAAATAACCCATTTTATAGAAAACTTATTATTGATATTATTTCCAGTACAAATACAAATAATCTACCATAATATAATGCAGTTAAAATATTTTTTTCCTTTATAAACACTTCCTCAAATGAATATTATGCCATTTGGGATTCTTGACAGTTAATAATCAAAAGTTATGCACTGTTATTCCAAAATTCCTGTTGAGATTCCGGTTGTATGATTATAAATATTTAACTAATTCATGACTTAGTTATTAATAAAATATTTTCTGTGACTATGCGGCATAGATCTTCAACACAGATAATAGATCTTTTGTGCTGATATAAAATATATTTGTATAACAAATTATTTCTATTCAAATATGGTGTCGTGTTTATAATTGTTTATATGGATGTTTTATATATACTTATTTCGTGATTATTATAATTCTTCTAATTATTATTTATTTATAACGATCCTGCTGAGAGGAAATGTTATATTATTTCCCACTGTTATAATAAATATACATTTAATTACGTGTGAATATACTGCTGTAATTTTTAAACCTTGGCCTAGGCTTATCGTGTTTAAAATAACATTGATTATATTTGTCCTTTAAGATTTTTAATTTACCTTACTTTACGCTTACCAACATCATTAAGAAAAATTGAATAGCTATAATATATATTTTTACTTTGCGGTAAAAGTAGCAGTTTATAAACCGAGATTTCATCCCCTGGATGTAATAATATGCAAGTATGAAAATTACCAGAAAGATGGATAATTTACGTGGTAAAGCCATGCTCCTGTGTATCATGCTGCATGAATAGATAGGGTCGACCGGAATAAGGCCACGCCCTGGGAGAATACTAGCTTAATAGTGTCAAACTACAAGTCATGCTGTAAATATATTGAAAACTGACTTTTCCCGCGACTTCATTTGTATTGAATCACTGTTAGTAGGTAATGTATTTGTTTTGGATAATTGAAATATTTTTTAAAAGACATTACAAATTACTGAAACACCGAGGGTGGTATATCCGTCCAATGTTATATTTAAATTTAAACTATGTAACGTAGATATACATTAAGAAAATATGAAAAATAAACTAAGGACGAGGGTATTAAAGTTCATAAATACTGAGGTTATTTGCTTTACAAAATAATAATACACCATGCATAACACAGCAGCATTAAGCTCTGCTAATACAGGCTGGTATTCTGTGAGAGCGTGGTTCTGGGGTCGGCTCTACCCAGGGTAGAGCCAACTCAATCGTGTTACTATAACATATATAGTTGTAGCGTGGCTTTATCACGTATAAATAGTTTAATCTTAAATTAAATCACTTAAGATTCCATTAAAAAGCGTCTCCGTTTCTCTACACTCACCATACGAAACACAGCAGTGTTAAGCGGCCATTTTATGCAGGTATTCTGTGAGAGCGTGGTCCTTCTCCGGTCGAGCAGACCCATTCGTGCTACAATTATACTACTAATATACATGACTACCTCGTTGGTCTAGTGGTTGCAGTAGTACGACTGCTAATCATGAGGTCCCGGGTTCGAATCTCGGGTTGGGCCAAAAAATCAGTTATTGAGTTTTTCCATCAAGAAATTCTCAATAGCTGCCCGGAGTCAGGAAGTTGGCGGTGTTTCACCCATGTGCCTCGGAAAGCACGTAAAGCCGTTGGTCCTGCGCCTGATCTCTCTCCGGTCGTGTCGGTTTACCGTCCCATCGGGCTAGAGAGTGAGGGAATAGAGAGTGCACCTGTGCTTGCGCATACACTCCTGTCCTGCGCAGATGGCTAGTCTCCGTTGAGACTGGCCGCCGTGGCCGAAACTCGGTCTGGAGGACATTATAATATACATAACTGCAGCATGGCTCTACCACGTTAAAATGGTACGTTTGTACTACTATATGTAGGCTTTCAATATACTCGTATATACATATCGGTTACGTCAGAGCAGACTTAAAATACTCAGATCGGCTACAAGCAACAACGTTTCCGGTGCGAGAAATCTTGTATTGCGATCGTCAACCTACCTGCTAACCGTGACAATTATGATAAACCAAAGCTATACTGAGACAGGCCATATCTTGTAGTAGACTTTAATAGTCTGATGATGATAAAGAAGGAAAATAGATAATTCTTTGGACACGGTCTTCGAATCCAGCAACTTGTTCTATCACCGAGAGAGGGCGACAATCTGTTTCAAGGAGGTGTCGGATTTATCGTCCACAAGTCTCTCGTTAACGACGTTGTGAAGATTGGGAGTGTGTCGACGAGGGTTGCGTACCTTATACTCAGAATCACCAAACGGTATTCGCTGAAGATCATACAGATTTACGCACACACCTCAACTCTTTATGATGAACTCTTTTTCCAGAAGCGGTTCCACAGAAAGATTAACTTCAGTACTGAGACTAGACGGCCACTTTTCAGTGACGTCTCAGTAATCGCGAGGGTGTAAACTGACAGCGATCACCGAATGGTAAGAGGCACACTGAACCTAAACGTTAAGTTGGAGAGGTCACGTCTAATGAAGTCAACTCTCCGTCCTCCTCGTGCTCTAATATAAAGACTTGAAGAAAAAAGAAAACATAAGAGCTCAAATTACAAAATCATTTTCAATACCTAGAAGACTGTAATGCAGTGGATGATATGAATGAAAAGCCCGTGGGAAAAAAAAGCTAACCAAATGTGATAGCATTATTTCCGGGACATTTGCGATTTTGAGTTAGATTGAGAGGTCCTATGGGCTGCACACGTCGTCGTTAGATCCACACGCAATGTGAGTTACGATCCAAGAACAAGTCTTATTCAACACTACTCTGATGACGGGTCAAAAACAAGTACTTGAAGTTCTTCAGAAGTTCAGCAATTCGAGGCGTGGAGCAGAAGTGCTGTGGTCTTGCTCTTCAAGAAAGGCAACAACGCTCTCTTGAAGAACTGCAGATCGATTTCTGTTCCGACCTTCGTTCGAAATTTGAGCCTTCAGTGGTAAGAGGTTAACTGTCAGTGTATCTATGTCTTGAAGTCTTACAATAAAGTTAGACTAAGGCTACTTCAAGGATGGACTGGAAAGGATACTGTACCAACATCAAGGGCGAATACATCACTCACCATCGCTTTGCGAACAATAGAGTTGTTATAAAAGAATTGCTGAAGAACCTTACCACTACGCTTAATGTCTTTAATAATGCCTGCTAACAGATAGATCTAACGATTAACATGGACAAGGCAAAGGTCATATACAACGTCCATGCCACAGCTATGCCGGTATTTTTTTGGAAGACTGAGCCCAAGGTTGGCGGGTATAACTTCGAGAGACCACTCGACGGATCCAGTCCGGCTGGAAAGTTTTCAGCAGATTACGCGACATCTTCACGTCACATACGAGTATTAAAGCTTTAAAACAAAAGTGTACATGTTAACATTGATAACATATAGTTCTGAGACCTGGTCCTTCACTGCTGGCCATATAAGTAAACTTGAGGTGGCTCAGCGAGCTGTGGACTATATGTGTGCTAGAAGCTGCTCCGCGTGATAGCCTTCGCAATGAGGATAACCGACATAGAATCAGAGACACCAAAATAAATATGAATAAAAGTAAAACAAATGATCGTTCACGCTTCACGCTTTAACACAGATTCCCTCTCCGGGGTATAGACGCAATAGTTAAACAATCGAAATGTTCAAGGGACAAGCAAAGGGTGAAGATAAAAACTAGCCCATAATTAATGCTGTTTTCCCGTAAAGTGTAACTTGTTTTAAAATTATTCACTGTCAAGTTCAAACTATTTAATCAAAGATGCATCCAGTTTTAACTAGATATATGTTGTATATAATGATGTATATAATGATTAATGATGTA
The DNA here is from genome assembly GCA_033319125.1 of Parnassius glacialis. Lineage (NCBI taxonomy): Eukaryota > Metazoa > Arthropoda > Insecta > Lepidoptera > Papilionidae > Parnassius > Parnassius glacialis. Next base: position 22,825,606 of record JAVANC010000002.1, read on the forward strand.
TAGTATTAGAGTAATTACATACATATATGTATAGTACTCTTATTATGTCAACATGTTCAATTATCACTTTTAGCATGTCATTGAACAAAGAGTTATGTTACCATGACTACATATTAGCATACTCATAATTGAAACAATCAACAGCTCGAAGAACCGACAACCAATGGAAAGGAACGGATTTCGAGTAGCACTCTCGTAATGATAATAGAACTTTAGGGTGGCCCCACATTAGATGGTTGGGATTGATGACCTGTTAAAAGATGTAGGGAGTCTAAGGATGCATGTGGCTCCGGACCGTACTTTGTAGCATTCCGCGGGGAAGCCCTTTTGAAGCAGTGGACTTGTTAAGGACTGTAGTCTAATCTAATAAACAACATTAACACAATATAAAAGTGTAACTTTACTAAGACAAAATCTAACATCTTCTGTACGGTTAGTTGACGAATAATTTATAATCTGGAAATATTTTGCTACTAGCGTCTACTGGTTTTACTCCTCAATTTTGTCACACAGGTGATTGTTAACGGATTAAAATATAAATTAAAACTTTAAAATACTAAACGAAACTAGAGAAATGTAATATTTATATATTAGAGATAATTTTAAAAATAAAACGTTTAATTTAACAATGTAAAATGTTACTTTAATAAATACAACAACATATTCTTTATTGAAAATAGTTACAGGCATAAGCCCAATACCATCAGTCTTATTTTATTAACTTAATGTAACAATATTAAAGCTAAAAATAAAATACTGAATTTTAAATAAACGAATGTAAAGTAATACTGTGGAATAAATTAAGATGTTAAATATTCGTATAGAATACAGCTATAAAACAAAAAAAAAATAATTAAAACTATTAATATTTCACATACAGACTTCAAAGGTGTTCAATAAATAGGGCACTATATATTTAATTAACTTAAGAATATGCCCAAATTTATTAACGTAATTGGAACAACACTTTATTTAGGCTTTTTAGTTGGAGGACTCTATTTAAAAAGTATTTATCAATTTTTTTATCATTTCAACAGACTCATTATGTCCAATGTTCTCAATATACGTAGTAGCCTTTTTCGCGTGGTCTTCGTACAGCATTTTGGTTTTTTCAATAGCATCTGTTTTCAAAATATTAAATTTTAAGTCTTCGTAGTCTACATCCTTAACATCAGTTTTCGCCTGGTCTATTATTTTATACAAATTTGGATTTCCTTCTAAAGCGAAAAGCACTGGAGCACTAGCTAAACAGAACTGATCCTTGCTATCTGATGTCAGACTCTGCAACTCCGTAGCTGCCTGCCAAGCTAAACCAACATGACATCCAAAATGATAAGCATAATTTTGAGTTTCACGATTTTGTTTAGCTATAAGCATAGCTGATTGACAAGCTCTACCAAGCAAACTAACCCCATTAAAAACAGTTCGAGCTGTCCATTCTTTTCTGGGTTTTCCTAATACATCATCAGCTGCTATGGATATAGTATCAAAAGTTATAATATCGTCAGTCATAGCTTTAGGCTTTCCTGGTAATGGCATGTTCTGTTCATCCCTGTCCCCAAAGAATTCCCCTTCGGATAAATCTTTCAAGCCTGATGATACAATGTAAAGAACATCAGCGTTTTTAAGCCCTGCTAACATTGTATTAGCCGTAACTAAAAGATAATCACCTAGAAGAATAGCAATTTTGTTACCAAAAATGGCAGATTCCGTGTTATTTGATCGTTTTGCAAATGGAACATTAACAATTCCGCGATGAATCAAATGACCAGTTCTCATTAATTCTATCAATTCCGCCAGTGCCCTTTGCTGTTCATCTATTAACTTCGTTTGTGAAACTGATCCGTGGGTTTTTACAGATTTCGATAACAAAAGTATAATCAGACCCCACGGTTGCAAATTTTTGGAATCGCCATATAACACGTTCTTTGCGGTTTGCATAACTAAATTATTATTGCCAACCTGAAATTTATAACAAAATATTAAATTCACTACATCATAAAACATATTAAATTATATTGGATTATATAGAGTCATGCTGCAGCAATGGTGCAAATATGCTATATGGTTGTAGCAAGAGTAGGACGGGTTGGCCGGAATGACCACGCTCTCAAATAATAACAGCGTACAATAGCAGCTTAATGCAGCTGTTTTCCGCATGGCGAGTGTAGAGAAGCGGAGACCCTTTTAACAAAGAACAAGGCATTCCATCTTAATCTTTAGATATGACAACGCATCTTCATTTTGATTATTAATTGAGGATAGATGTAAGTTTTATACGTGGTAAAGCCATGCTGCAGCTATATTACTGGTATAGTTGTAGCACGAATGGGTCGGCTCGACCGGGGAAGGACCACGCTCTCACAGAATACTAGCGTAAAATAGCAGCTTAACACTGCTGTGTTTCGTATGATAAGTCTAGAGAACCGGAGACCTATTTTACTGGAAAAGAGGCATTCCATCTTAGTCTTCACGGGTGACAACGCATCTGCATTTTGATTCGCAAACGAGGATAGATGTAGATGTCTATGGGCCACAGCAACCACTTACCATCAGGTGGACTGTTAGCTCATTTGTCACCCTTATTCTATAAAAAATAGATCTACAAAGTAAAAGTTAAACTAGATCAAATTACGTTTGAGTGTAAGTGCTGAAGCTAAGCTGCATTGTGCCTGATGAACACATATCTCGGCTCGACCCGGGGAGAGTTCTCATAGAATACCAGCGTAAAATGGCAGCATAACTCTGCTGTTCTTTATATAGTAAGTGAAGATAACCGGAAGTCCTTTTTACTAGTAATAAGATATTCCATCTTAGTTCTCAGAGGTAAAAACGCATCTGCATTATAAAGGATTTTTAATCGAGAACAAATGTAAGATTCTCTGGTTCTCAACGTCCACTTAGCATCATGTGGACTATATGCTCGCTTGTCATACTTAAATTTACAAAAAAAAATCTGAACACATGACATACGATACAAGCTCGTCAAATATTTGTTTGTTTTATATTCCTACTATTTTAGACCTTATTTTAACATTGTTAAAAGTACCGTATATACTTTCAAATGCATTTAGAAAAAAGCTGTTATTTTGAAATTATAAGCAGACACTTCATTTTATTATATTTTATTTATTTTTATGTATAGATATAAATTTATTTTTACGTTAATTAAAACGGTTAAATCAATTAATTATTGTAAGACAACATATTATTAATTTTTTCTCGCTCACAAAACTTCAGGCATTGCGACAATATTGCCGTCCATTCATCTGAAAACATGTCGCACTCGATAATAATTTAATTTTCTTCCTTCTTTATAGCCCGCAATAACATTATCATAGCAAGGAGGATCGGTCGTAATCTTTACACTGGACAGACGAATTTCCGATCGCATTATCAAGGTTTTTTTTCTTAATTTTGACGCTGGTTCCTTTGCCAATCTATGGGTTTTTTATCTGGTATAAATATGAAATGATAACACTACCATCATTGTTTTATAGTAGAGGGGGCAAACGAGCATATGGCTCACCTAATGGTAAGTGACTACCTCCGCTCACGAACAACTGCAACACTCGGGGAACCAGGGGAATTTTAAAAAGAAGTAGGCTCTTTTCTTGAAGGTCCCTAAGTCATATCGGTCCGGAAAAATCTCTAATGGTAATCGATTCCACAAGGAAGTTGTGCGAGGAAGGAAACATCTTCTAAATCGAACAGTGGTGGGCCGCCGCTCATCCAGATGGTGTTGATGGTATCGGTAGTTCTGCCGCGATGTGCGTTCGTGAAATTTGGCGGCTGGGATTAATTGGAATAATTCCTCAGAGTACTCCCCGTGGTAGATGCGAAAGAAAATGCAAAGGGATGCAACATCTCTTCGCAGTGCCAATGAATTGAGCTGATCAGAAAGGGCTCGGTCGTCGACGATTCGAGCCGCTCTGCGCTGTATGCGGTCAAGTGGAAGGAGCTGGCACTGGGGAGCCCCTGCCCAGAGATGGGAACAGTATTCCATTTGAGGCCGAACCTTTAACAGTGGTAGAGCCACGCGGCAGCTTTTGCTGTCGCACGGATGGGCCGGCTCGAACCGGGGTGGTACCACGACCTCACAGAATACCAGCGTGAAGTAGAGGTTTACCTCTGCGTTTCGCTTGGTGAGTGCAGGTGGCCGGAGGCCCTTTTTACTGGAAATGAGGCATTCCATCTTAGTCCTTACGGGTGACAACGCATCTACATTTTGATTTGTAATAGAGGATAGATGTAGATGTCTATGGGCTGCAGCAACCACTTACCATCAGGTGGACTGTGTGCTCGTTTGTCACCCTTATCGTATAAAAAAAAACCTGCGCCTTGTAAAGTTGTAGGCGGTGCGCCGGCATGAAATACTGTCCCGCTCTGCTGAGCACGCCAAGCTTTTTAGAGGCCAATTTGGCCTTCTCTTCCAAGTGACCACGAAACTGTACGTCACTCGATATGTCGACACCGAGGATTCCGATCCTGGCCGAGGCAAGAAGGGAAGTGCCTTGAAACTGTGGAGATACTACAAAGGGGTTCTTTTTAGCGGTAAACGCGCAAAAATGTGTGCTCTGAGCATTAAACTGGACTAGATTTAGTCGCCCCCAATCCGAGACTTTGTCCAGCAAAGACTTGACTTCAGATACAAGTTTGTTCCGGTACTTGGCGAAATTTTCCCGAGAAATGCCAATAGGCATGGCCGGTGTACAGAGCATCACCGTGTTGTCATCTGCATAGCAATGAATGTTACCAATTAGCAACATATCATTGATATGCAGAAGAAACAGCGTTGGTGATAGCACACAGCCTTGTGGAACACCAGCGTTAATAGTCTTGTAGTCAGAGCATGCACCGTCTACAACGACCTTGATGCTCCGATCTGCATGGAAGCTGGTGATCGAATTGCACAATTTCTCGGGAAGCCCATAGGAAGGGAGCTTCGAAAGAAGCGCTTTGTGCCAAACCCGATCGAAGGCCTTCGCAATATCCAAGCTAACGGCCAACGCCTCCCCCTTGGACTCTACTGCCTCCGCCCATCTATAAGTCAGGTAGACCAGCTGATCGACCTTGACAAAAACCGTATTGGCGTTCACTAATCCGCTGGTAATCCTCAAGCACCCTACTGCATGAGCTGGCAGTTAATAATGGATTCCATTATTTTGGAGAACAAGGAGGTGATGGAGATAGACCTGTAGTTGGACGGGTCTGAGCGGTCACATTTTTTGGAGTTCGGATGGACAAAAGCTGTCTTATATGATTGTGGGACTACGCCTAGGGAGTAGGAGTACCGGAAAAGACGCGTTAGAACCGGTGCCAACTCCGGAGCACACGTTCTCAGTGCAATTGAGGGGATTCCGTTAGAAGAAATCTATAAAAATTAATAAATAAATAAATAAAAATAAATAAATCTATCGAAGCCAATGTATATTCTAAGTTTATTCCTAAGTTACCTTTTTCGAAATCCACGTTATGCGATAGCGTCTTAGCATAGGGTAGGGTGTCTTTAATATAATATGTGTTATATTTTAGCATAATGAGGAATAGATATTCTTAGCCTAATTCTAAAATATATTTTTTTAAATATTTTTGAGTTCCCTCTCAGAAATGAGAGGAGGCCTGTGCCCAGTAGTGGGACGTATATCGGCTGTAACTTTTTTTAATTTTTGACTCAGTGAAATTTACGATTTTCGGGTTTGTAAAATAAATAATATGACATTTTAATGTGAAATTTATAAATGTGCAAATGATCTAAAAATGTTTTCAATAATTACGTTACATTATTCCTATATAGCTATTTTATTATTGTCAGGAAATATGTCAAATAAACTAAACACAAAAATTACGCGAAAATATTTTATCTGATCAATGCACATGTGTGAATATCGATTGAAGCATAGAGCCCAACCAAATACTATATAAAACTGTATCAATTCAATATTATTGATTCATAAATATGTAAGTTTAACCTAACTTAAAGACATTTTGTTTTTAAAGTTAAAACAGTTGATATCGCCGAAGATGACCAGTAAACAGAAGATGCGCAGGCGACCATGGCTGACTGAAATGTGTTAAGAAAAAGCAGGGGGGCTGCATTTCCGCAGCAGCGGATCAGTCGCAAGCCTAAGTTTCCTATGTTTATTATATTGCATTAAAAACTATGCCTTAAAACTATTGTCTCTACAAGTTTAGAGGTTGGCTTCCAGATGCTTTCCCTACCGTTTTTTCTGCCCCCTTTCGTACAACAGTATACTAAAATATTGGTTACGAGTGTGTAATTATTCAAAAAATACTTTAAAAAATACGAGGGAAACTTCAATTCCTACTCGCTCTCCTCTTAAAATTGATAATAGGTTTTGTGCATTTTTTCCATTCTAAATAAACTTTTCTATTACTAACTATTCTTACTTAGTCTGCCTTCTTCGATCAAATTAAATATTCTTCTATCAAAATAAATATATAATGCTATAATAAAAAACAATGTATTGTAAAAAATTACGCAATGTAATGTTTTAAATCTAAAATAACAATTAGATAAATTCAACATCTATTCAACTATCTATTAACATTTATTTATTAAAACTCAATTTCAGTTATAAATATTCCTTTGTATTTGTTTATATTACTTATATTCTGCTTATTATAATTATAACAATAATTTATATAATTATTACCAAAATTACGTTTCGTTGAAAATTGCACTCTCAATAAATTATTATTATGAGCATAACCAAAAATTGGTTTAATTTTATTCAATCTTTGAGCGGTAAATTGTAGTCATTTTTTTTTGTAAAAGTGGTAGAATAAAATTTAAAAACTTACCAATTTTCTTAAATAAAGCGCCAAATTTGCAAACTCGTCGCTTAGTAAACATCTTAAATTCATAAAAGAAGTCGAATAGCCGACGACTTTCTCTGCCTCGCGTATTATATTGCTCCAGTTCGTGAAAGGTGGTCTCAATAAAATTAATATTTCGTCCTTCGTTAAACTAGCCATTGTCGATTCGTATCTTTTTTGAAAAAGATAGGAAGACGCGCGTTTTAAAACACGTGAAACTGTGTAGGACACCGCCATAGCAATTACTTTTTTCCTTCTCCAACACTGGATAGGGAACGGGCGGTTGTGCGTGCCGTTAGCAGCTGAATGTACCGTAGTGTACATTTAGTGTTGTCAGATATCGATACACTTCTGATAGAATAATTATGTATTAACATCCAATAACAAAACTATAAACAAAATATTTGTGTCTATATGTATCTCCCTCTATAATATATTAAATTTTAGTCATGTTTTTTGGTGATTCTTAATGTCAAATCACCTAATAATGTCATGCAACGTTTGTGTTGAATAACTTATATAAAATTATTTTTAGTAAAATAATTACACATTTTATAGTGTCAGAGAACTTTCATCTCTATACCAAAATTATTTTATAATTTAAAATCTAAATTAAAAATATGAAACAACACTTTAAAATGATTTTTTTTTTAGGTATAATAAACATTATAAGCATAATGTATACTCGTACATAATAAACAGATTGTTCACTAAATAAGCATTATATAAAATTTCATAGCACTCAAAACTCTATTCCCACCGGCAACACTGACATTTTAAATTGCAATTAAGTTTTAATTTAACACGTCCTCGGCGATTTCGGATAATTTTATGAGGTAACTCCCATGTCTGTGACATACAAATTATTGAGTACATATGAAGTAAGTCTGGCCGTATGAGGAATCACAAAGTCGCTCAGCGAGCTATGTAAAGGGCAATGCTCGGCGTTTCTCTGCGTGATAGACTTAAAAACGAGGATATGCGCAGCAGAACCAAAGTAACCGACATAGCCCAAAGAAGTAGTATGAAGTGACGATGGGTCAGCCATATAGCTTGAAGAACCGACAAACGATGGGGAAGAATGGTTCTCGAGTGGCAGCCCCCCCCCCCCCCCCCCATTTAGACGGAGTGACGACCTGGTCAGACATGCAGGAAGTCGATGGATGTAGGTGGCTCAGGACCGTGCTTTGTGGCATTTCTAAGGGGAGGCCTATGTTCAGCAGTGGACTTGTGAATGGCTGTAATGATGATGATGATATGAAGTCCGCCAACACCTTAAGGCGGTGCGGTCGACTATTTCTTGTTTTAAAACCCTCTCATAAATATGAGGAGCGCAAAGTGGGACGTATAAAGGCTCACTTAAAAGAATTTATTTGTATAATTATTACAACCACTAGATGGAGTTAAGACAGATGAAACACGCAGGTAGTCGATGGATGCAAGTAGCAAAGGGCCATAATTTGTGGCAAACTATGGCTTAGAGCTAGCTGTTTAGTAGTGAACTTGTGATGTATTATGATGGGTTGCAGTGATCATCGATAGTGGTATAATTAGTCTTACTTAGAATATTTTGTTTCCTTGTAAAAATTAATAAGGTTCATTATAGCAAACTTACATATTTATATACATGTATTACATATATTAAAGGACGCTATTATTTCTAAATCTAAATCTCCCAAAGAAATAAATAATAATATTAAATACACTGGCAACACTAGCGCTCTTGACCGTGAAATGTGGAACAAATCATTAGTCTGATCACTCTTATGAAGACAGTATAATACAAACAAACATACCAAGTCAACTCTTCTTCGATGTGCTACTCGAATTTGATATTTATGATAATAAACATAGATACTGCTTAAGGAACAATTACATGGTTCAAATTTATCTTGGTTAGCAATGAAAGTGTCCAAGTTAGAAAGATCTCTCACAATAAAGAAATAATGCTTAGGGTATACTGTGTCTAAGTTCTATGAATGCGGAGTGTATTAGCTCAATCTAATGTGGCTATAGAGCAGGAGAATCTTTTTTTCGAAAGTTCCATTTATTTGTAGGTTTACGAACTGGCCAGTTACCTTCATTTCTCTTTAAAGAAGCTGGCATGGCCTTGAATTAAGTAATCTTACTATGGTAACGCTCTCTTAATTTTGATATGTATTACATATAGATTAAAAATATTGTATAACTTTAATATTTCCGCAGCTTAAACGGTAAATAAAAGTTTTCTTGACAGCTAATGTATTTCTTTAATTATATGTCATGTAGCTGTAAGAATATCCAGTACCACATATCGTCCCGTGGGTGTCGTAAGAGGCGACAGAAGGAAACAAGAAGATGTGCAGCAGCATCTTACAAATAACAATTAGCAAAAATACTGCGGTTGCCGACCCGACTGCCAAGAGTGGCAACTATAGCAAATATCTCCCTTATGAGGTACTCTATGGGGAGCTATGTTCAGCAGTGGACTTCGATAGGTTGCAATTAATTATTTAATAAATGAATGAAACACATAATGGATATATAGAAGCGTCAGTAGCCTAATGACGGGGCGCGAACCGCGAACTCGAAAGGTCGTGGGTACAGAAACAGAAACAGAAACTTTTTTATTCAATATAGATTATAAATAATACTTATTGAAAGTCACTCTTTTGTATACAAAAGACAGACATTTTGACAGAGGTTTTTTTTCGAACCAGTGGTAATTATAATTACCACTGGTTCGAAAAAAACCTCTGTCCTGGGAAAAACCAGCAAGAAACCCAGCGGGACTTTTTTTAAATAACAGCTTACAATCATGTATGTTACACAAATTAACAACACAACAAATAAGAAATAGCATGGTAGCGATCACTTCATTTCCAGGGGTTATTATCATCTATAAATTCTTTAATACTATAATAACCCTTTTTATACAAACTTAGTTTAATAAAGTTTTTGAACTTTGAGCAGGTCAAATTTTGTATATTTTTTGGAATTTTATTGTAAAAGCGTATACATCGCCTCAAGAATGAATTACTGACTCGATGGAGTCGAGTAACTGGTACTACTAGCTTTTTTTTTTTTTTATAGAATAGGGGGCAAACGAGCATGCGGCTCACCTGATGGTAAGTGACTACCGCCGCCCATGAACAACCGCAACACCAGGGGAATTGCAGATGCGTTGCCGACCTTTTAGAAAGGTGTAAGCTCTTTTCTTGAAGGTTTCTAAGTCGTATCGGTCCGGAAAATTCGCTGGTGGTAATTGATTCCACAAGGAAGTCGTGCGAGGGAGAAAACTTCTTCTAAATCGCACAGTCGTGGACCGCCAATCATCCAGATGGTATGGATGGTAACGCGAGTTTTGTCGCGATGTGCGATGGTGAAATTGAGCGGCTGGAATTAGTCCGAACAATTCCTCAGAGCACTCCCCGTGATAAATGCGATAAAATACGCAAAGAGATGCAACATCTCTACGCAGTGCCAGTGTATCGAGCCGATCAGAAATAACTCGGTCGTCGACGATTCGAACCGCTCTGCGCTGGATGCGGTCAAGTGGTAGGAGCTGGCACTGGGGTGCCCCGGCCCAGAGATGAGAACAGTATTCCATGTGGGGCCGAACTTGCGCTTTGTAAAGTTGCAAGCGATGTGCCGGCATGAAATACTGTCTCGCTCGGCTGAGCACGCCAAGCTTTTTAGAGGCCAATTTGGCCTTCCCTTCCAAGTGACCACGAAACTGCACACTATTCGATATGTCGACGCCAAGGATTCCGATACTGGCTGAGGCAGTAAGGGGAGTGCCTTGAAACTGAGGAGATACGACAAAGGGGTTCTTTTTAGCGGTAAACGCGCAAACTTGTGTCTTCTGGGGATTGAACTGGACTAGATTTAGTCGCCCCCAATCCGAGACTTTGTTAAGCAAAGACTCGACTTCAGACACAAGTTTGTCCCGGTACTCGGCGACGTTTTCCCGAGAAATATTGGCACGGCCGGTATATAAGTCATCACCAGTGCTGTCGTCCGCATAGCAATGAATGCTGCCAGTTAGCAACATATCATTGATATGCAGGAGAAACAGCGTTGGTGATAGCACGCAGCCTTGTGGAACACCAGCGTTGATAGGCTTGAAATCAGAGCATTCACCGTCTACTACGACCTTGATGCTCCGATCAGCAAGGAAACTGGTGATCCATTTGCACAATTTCTCGGGAAGCCCATAGGAAGGAAGCTTCGAAAGAAGCGCTTTGTGCCAGACCCGATCAAAGGCCTTCGCTACGTCCAAACTAACGGCTAATGCCTCCCCCTTGGACTCTACTGCCTCCGCCCATCTATGAGTTAAGTAGACTAGAAGATCACCAGCTGATCGACCCCGACGAAAACCGTACTGGCGGTCACTAATCAGCTGGTGATCCTCAAGGTACCTCATGAGCTGGCAGTTTATAATGGCTTCCATTATTTTGGAGAACAAGGAGGTGATGGCGATAGGCCTGTAGTTGGACGGGTCTGAGCGGTCGCCTTTTTTAGGGATCAGGTGCACCAAAGCTGTCTTCCATGAGTTCGGGACTACGCCTTGGGAGTAGGAGTACCGGAAAAGACGCGTTAAAACCGGTGCCAACTCCGGAGCACACGTCTTCAGCACAATGGGAGGGACTCCATCAGGCCCACTCGACTTGTTGACGTCCAGGGAGAAGAGTGCTTTGCGGACCGAGCGCTGTGTAAATCGCACATCCGGCATGGAGCACTCACATCGCGGGATGGTCGGCGGTGTGTTCCCCCCGTCATCTAGAGTCGAGTTGGACGCAAAAAGAGAGCTCAACAGATCGGCTTTCTCCTTTGCGGCATGGGCCAGTGAGTCGTCCTCTCTGTGCAGAGATGGAAGAGATGGCTGACAGAAGTTCCCTTGGACAGCCTTGGCGAGAGACCAGAATGCACGGGTTCCCGAAGGAAGGCGAACTAGCTTCTCGCCAATTCTGCCGATGTGCTCAGACCTTGCCTTGGCAATGACGCTTTTGAAGGACCTGGAGGCGGAATTATACTTCTTTTTTAATGCGCTGGTGTTTACATCCCGAGACGTTGATGCGTCAGCCCAGGCCTGGTAGCACTCCTGCTTATAGCGTGATGCTATTTTACAGGAGCGACCAAACCATGGCTGGGATCTGCCTCCGATGGGCACCACAGAAGATGGAATAAAAAGTTCCATACCCTGAAGTACCACATCAGCAACAGAATCGGCAACAACGCTGGGATCTTCCGGCGAGAAGCAAACCCGCCCCCAAGGGTAGGATGCAAAAAAAGACCGCATCCCGTCCCAATCAGCTGACCTATAGTGCCAAACACGGCGGCAAGCTGTAGATCGCAACTGCGATTGGAGCGTGAGTGGCACCGTACTCCGGATCAGACAATGGTCCGAAGAGCCCAGAGGGGCATCGACGGAGACCTGATATCCGTCCGGATGAGAGGTCAGCAGAAGGTCCAACAGGGAAGGTACATGGTCTTCCACATCTGGGATCCGCGTAGGCGAAGTAACCAGTTGTGTTAGACCATATGCCAAAGCAAAGTCATAGACAGATCTACCCGCATGATCGGTTAAACGAGAACCAAGCCATTCAGCGTGGTGGGCGTTGAAATCACCGAGTATCACGATCTCTGCGGATGGGACCTGTTGTAGCACGGAGTCTGCAGCCATTTGGACGTGGTCTATGAGTCGGTCTGTGTCGGCATTACCGTTATGGGACCTATAGAGGCACCCGTAGACGAGGGGATGGTCGTCGCTGTCTACGCGCAGCCATAGGATGGACAGGTCCGTACCATCAAGGCTGCCGAGGCGTCGAAAACAGATGTCCTCTCTGACATACACGCAAACTCCAGCCCGGGGCACAAACGAGTGTTCTAATTTGTACCCCGGGTAGGAGAGATACGAAGTATCAGCCGGAGAGGACACCTGTGTCTCGGTAAGAAAGAGCAAGGCCGGCTTAGCTATCTCCAGATGGTAGTGGACGGCGTTAAGGTTTGAATGAAGTCCCCTGATATTGCAGAAATCCACGGTAAGTGTGGCAGGGGTTGCCTTTGTCTTCTTGCTCCGCTTGCCCCGAGCAGGTTTCGTCTTGAGCGGGATTTCGCCCCCCCCAGAATACGCGGGGCAGCCTGAGCACCCACGCCCAGGAGTGGAGTAGTTTGGTCGTGGATGCTCAGCGAGGGATTCTCCAGGGGTGCTGGTACCCTCCTGGGGTAGTCTTTTATTTAATTCCACTACCATGTTGATGGGGGGGGGGGGGAATTGGGCCTCCGGCCACCTGCACTCACCAAGCGCAACGCAGAGGTAAACCTCTACTTCACGCTGGTATTCTGTGAGGTCGCGGTACCACCCCGGTTCGAGCTGGCCCATCCGAGCGACAGCAAAAGCCACCGCTTAGCTCTACCACTGTTAGCTTGTGTCTACTCCTAGTATTTACAAAATTAATATCACTTATTTTTGTAAAACCACTTTTATTTTTGTGTACGTACGAATCCGCCATTCGACTACTGTCGTGAACCACTTCTAACACAATCATTTTAAGGTTACCAGAAGTGGTTAAAGGGAATATTAGTAATGTTTAATAGCATTACTAGTATTTTTATGAAAAAAAAAAATCATACTTTTGAGCTTTTTGCATTTAGGCCTTATATCTATCAAAAAGGTAAAAAAATTATTAAGGAAACATGTGTTTAATAAGGGTTATTATACTAATAAAGAGTACATGATTGATAATAACCCATAGGAATGTAATGTGACACGCAATAAACAAATTGAACTTGAATTTGGAATAAGGTGTTCGGTACCATGCTGTTTCTAAATGTGTTTCATACTATGTATTTGTATAAAATAATATACGCGTATTGTAAATGAGGGCTAATAATTTTCTGCTCACCATATGTCGCTAGTTGACACTGAGGTAAAGTTTTTGTTACACAGTGTAATTTAATTGAGAAGTTCGTTTAAATAAAAGTTTATCACTTTCTAGAGTATTAAATTAATACACAAAACATTGCATCAGTGGGTTGCTCTTTAATTGTTTTGCACATTATTAACTTTTTTTTTAAAATTTTCTACTTGTATGAATATCAGTGGTTTTATTAAAAATAGCTAATAGTGCAGAAAGAAACAATAACCTTTACATCTTCCGAACAAATTAACTTCCCCGCTATGAAATCTGTCAAATATTAGGTGTAGTCTTAAGTCCCGCTGGGTTTCTTGCTGGTTCTTCCCAGGATAGAAGTTTTTTTTCCGAACCAATGGTAAATTACAAAATTACTTTCAATAAGAATCACATGTAATCTATATTGAATAAAAATGATTCTATTCTATTTCACTTGTACATTTTTCGTTTATATATATTGTAAATATTTTATATACATACTAGCTTGTTGTGTGCCCTATTCCGGTAGGTGGTGCGATGTGTTCCACTCCGGAACTTTTACAGTGTTAATATTTTCTTTTTTTTATAGGAGAGGTGGCAAACCAGCATGCGGCTCACCTGATGGTAAGTGACTACCGCCGCCCATGAACATCTGCAACACCAGGGAGGGAATTGCAGATGCGTTGCCGGCCTTTTAAAAAGGAGTACGCTCTTTTCTTGAAGGTCCCTAAGTCGTATCGGTCCGGAAAAATCTCTGATGGTAATCGATTCCACAAGGAAGTCGTGCGAGGAAGACAACTTCTTCTAAATCGCACAGTGGTGGACCGCCAATCATCCAGATGGTGTGGATGGTATCGGGAGTTCTGCCGCGATGTGCGATCGTGAAATTTGGCGGCTGGGATTAATTCGAACAATTCCTCAGAGCACTCCCAGTGGTAGATGCGAAAGAAAATACAAAGAGATGCAACATCTCTTCGCAGTGCCAATGAATCGAGCCGATCGGAAAGGACTCGGTCGTCGACGATTCGAGCCGCTCTGCGCTGGATGCGGTCAAGTGGAAGGAGCTGGCACTGGGGAGCCCCTGCCCAGAGATGGGAACAGTATTGCATGTGAGGCCGAACCTGCGCCTTGTAAAGTTGCAGGCGGTATGCCGGCATGAAATACTGTCCCGCTCTGCTGAGCACTCCAAGCTTTTTAGAGGCCAATTTGGCCTTCTCTTACAAGTGACTACGAAATTGCACGTCACTCGATATGTCGAGTAATATTATATAAAATAAAATATTAATAACCTGTAAGTTTTCTTTTTTATACGAATATAAATTGTGAATATTGATCTCTAATATTATATATTAAAATATACAATACTAAAAACTATAATAATAATTAAAAAAAAAAAACTAAAACTAGAAACTTAAATATCATATAGTCCTACTCCCCGCGGTATCGTGCCAAGAACGCTGGCTGCGTTTCCCCGCTGAATGGCTATCTTAGCCTTTGAGCAAGGAAAGAACCAGCCCTCTTATCACCAGCAGCAACGACCAGCCGCGGATGGAGTTCCTTTAGGAACTCCACCGCACGTGGACCCCACGGACCGATAGTCTCTACAGCAAATGGCACAAATATGTAGTCATCTCTCAGAGACTCATATTTGCGCCACTTACTCAGTTCAGCTGCCTCTGATGCCGCCCCGGCTCTAAACGAGGTACCCCTGAGATGAGAGACCGCCAGAGTGTCTACGCAAGTAGCATCCCACACTAGGGCTTTACCTCTCTCCCAAGGGACCAATGTCATACCGTCGGGTCTCCTGCCATCGTCTCTAAATATTCCACAAGGCTCTAAAACCGAGGGAACATTTATAGAGACAAGAGCCCTTCGGATGACATCTCTAATTAATAAACTGATTACAGCGCCACATATTGGATTATATTGTAGCTATAAGTTATCGCCTTGACAAAACAAATATATCGTGTGAATACAACCTCAACGGTCGAGTCGTTTATAATTTACACTAATACACACACAATAAACTAAAATAAACAGTCATACCGATAATATTATTATTTTTTAAGATGTACTGTAAATAAATTTACAAAAAAATATTTTTTATACTTACACGTTACGCCTGTAATCCCCGAGGGAATAGGCAGAATCCGAAGAGCAGCCTCCCACTCGAACCACGTTTAGCCAATCAATATGAGTATACATGTTAAATTGTAAAAGAAATGATAGGCAACTAGCCCTTTACATATACAATCACATGCCCAATATCCCACTAGTTGTGTTTTACGAGAAGCTATGAAGACACAGTTGATACTTTTTTTATAACTCGCGCATAAACATTTTATTACGTGGTAGAGGCATGCTGCAGCTATATTAGTAGTAGGTATAGTTGTAGCACGAATGAGTCGGCTCGACCGGGAAAGGACCACACTCTCACAGAATACCATTGTAAAATAGCAGCTTAACGCTGCTGTGTTTTGTATGGTGAGTGTAGGGAACCGGAGTCCCTTTTTACTGGAAACGAGGCATTACATCTTAGTACTCACGGGTGACAACGCATCTGCATTTTGTTTCGTAATCGAGAATAGATGTAGATGTCTATGGGCCGCAGCAACCACTTACCATCAGTGCTATATATAGTACTGTGTGCTCGTTTGTCACCCTTATCCTATAAAAAAACATAGGACCTACACGTCCCAGGCCAACATGGGACAAATATGAAATAAAACAATTTTTATATTGTACTAATATTAAGTATATAATTAAATTATATTTAAGTGGCTTAAATTTCGTAGGATTCTGCATATCTGGGTTATGACAGGAAATTAATCGCTAGCGAATTGCTGCTCCTATATCATCGTTTCTGTAATTGGTCAATTTTACGTACTAAATGTCTGCGAGTGTGAACTATTATTACTACAAATGTTATCTAAAAAATGTAAAAAAAAAGGTAAATAAACTCTAGTTAATAATACATAGCATGTAAATTTGAATAACCGATCGCATAATGTATGGGGAAGAAATCAAGCTTTGTTTTGGTTGGCCCTAAAGTTTTAATTACGAGGAAGTGTTTACAGGCCTGGGTTAACGAATCGACCTCCCGCGATGTAACACGAACTCTGCCTCCAGATCCTTCAAAAGAGTTATTGCCAAAGTAAAGTCACCATCACCACTACCATCTCTGCACTCATGAACTACTGACCCATGCAGTATAGGAGAAACCTGATCTTTGATGCTATGGTTTCCTCCTGCCTGCAGTGCATCCTGAAGTGCATCCTGCAGTGTGAATGATTCCTGCAGGATGTTTGGTTTACAGAGCTCATTGTTACAAGCACTGCACTAATTAGTGGCAGTCAATAGTAATACGAAGAGTTCGGAGTTCCTTCTGATCGCCTTGTTTCACTAGATTGCGAGAAAAAATCAATTTCCAAAACCAAATGTTAAACAGATGCTACCAGTGGGCTTATAAAGGGGGAGATCCCAGATTATACAGATTTTTTTTAAATTAAATATAAAGAGATGTTATGTTATGCACTTTGGAAATAATATTTTGATTTTTAAATCGCAAGAAAAAGAGATATGGTACAAAACTATCCAAGAATCAACTTTTGAAAATGCTTTGGTTTATTGAATGCCTAGTGAATAGAAAATTTGTTGTTTTAGGAATGCGAATTCATTCTGGACACATTCAGTGCAACAAGCTTGCTTTCATGATGCAAAAGAAACAATCTTACAATTACGAACATCAAGTGTTGCTTAAATGGTATATCATTTAGTTAGTATATTGTATAAGTAATTTATTCAATTGTTTTGTGTTGTTTAGATATACGGGGGACCGACATGTTAAAAATAATAACCTTAATTAAAAAACAATTAAAAAGGGGTGGTCCTGAGTCTTGTTGAATCCACTGTATTTTCTTCATAGGGGCTTTCATACGAAACTAGCTAGCAAACAGTTCTGCAGCATATACTTGTACTGTAAAAAAGACTAAAAGTTTTACACATGTTGAAATGGCCATAATATTTTATTTTAGTTATTTCCATAGCATAATGTCGTATGTATTTTTATTATATAATGGAATCATCGTATAATTTGGGATCTCTTCTTTCTGTGTAGATAATTTTTGAAAAAAAAAATCATAATTATAAATATTTATTTACAAATATTACATATAAAAATTAAAAACTAAATAACCAAACCCCATTCCGAACCTTATCGAGGCTTTCAAAGTTTTTTCTTATTAATTACTTTTCTTCCGTGTACAAGATAATTTAACTGCCATTGCAAGAAGTAAAAAAATATTAATAAAAATAAAAAAATGGCTATAATTATAGGGAAATAAATAGTACCAAACGTTTTCGTAAGAATAGGATAGATCCAAATGCCTCGCTCTATGTATGTGTATGCTAACCTGAAAAAAAAAAAGAAAAAACATACCTAGTCATTTGTCATCAATATTATCAATTCGTTGACAGATAAGAACTGAACTTAAAAATGAATTTTGATCTCTTGCTGGTTTTTTTCAGGACAGAGATTTTTTCGATGAAGTGATTTAACATCAAGCCACAAAACCGGTGCCACCTGCATCCATCGACTTCCTGCATGATTCACCAGGTCGTCAGAGGCAACTCCATCTAGTGCCATTCGAGAATATGTTGTTCGAGCTACATGCCCGGCCCCTTGCTAGTTTCAGACCCGTTAGGATACTCTGGTCACTTTGGTTCTGCTGCGAATATTCGTGTAAGAAGTTCTATCACGCAGAAAAACTCCAAGCATAGTACTCTCTATAGCTTGATAAGCGACGTTAACATTCCGCATGCGGCTAACAATGAGAGATTGCGTCCTTGATACATATATGTCATCACGCCCTGGTGAGAATGATGATGACGAGAAGATGTGTCGTGATCTCTTGCATACTGCCCAACCCTACGTGAACCGTCGTTTGATCTTTAGGTCAAAGTAGCACTTACCTACTCGGACGATTAACTCGTCAACAACTTCATGCGTAGTGTTCCCGAAAACAAGCATAGGTGTGACATGAAATAAAAATTATTCTGTTCTTAGCCCTTAAAATCCAATGTCGGATATAGGCCTTCTCAAAAATGCACTTCTTCACCATACTTGGCAGTCAGAGCGCAACATGAATGTAGTTTTTTATTACTGTTCTAGATATTAGATTTTTTCAAATGTTTCCAGACTTTCCACTTTTTTACTATTTTATTTTAGACTACTATTTTTATTATTGTACTCCGTAGGTCTTTAACTTTTTGTAGTCGATATACAGGGTTATTTTTAAGAGAGTAGCCAAATTTTAAACTTAAGTTCAAATATATAAATAATAAAATAACTTTATGGCAATTTTTGAAAATACAAGTAAATGAGGCTTCTCTACTTTTATTTGATGATATCCCAAATTGAATGTGATTTATGGGCAACAACGTTTTTGCCTACCGATCAAACTTTACGAATGTGTGTGCGTGCACAGTATAATCAGTTAAAGTAATGCATTACCACGCATTTTGAATTTAAAATATAAAAAGGACAGAATGTTTGAGATTTTTTTTTAATTAATTTTTCTTCACAATTTGCCTTTATTATTTATTCTGAACCTTCTCTGCAAATTTGGCCGGTTATTGCAAAATAACCCTGTATAATATCATGCATTCGAACCAGACGGTTTGCTTTGTTTTTGTGAGCATTTTTCTAAGTTTTCTTATGCGATTATCTTAAATAAAACAAGAGAATCGTCTAAATAAAAGTAGTTTTACGGATTTTATCGCGTATATTAACTTATTTTATATTCCCGACGTTTCGAGTACTTTACAGCACCCACAGGTCATGGGGAGGACTGAGGTGTACAACTAGTTTTATTTAAATGTGTAGTGTTCGCGTAAATATAAGAAATCACTAGAGGGTCATGTTAGCCCAGGGGCTAAGCGCCTTACTAAAAACATATAGCAAAAGAACGCAGTAATTTTCCAGCGTCCGTCTTTCCTCTTTGAATAGTAAAAGCATGAAGCAAAAGTAAAAGGGATTTTGTTTTGCATAGTCAGTGCGCTTCAATCTTCAACTGGATCAACATTTATCATCAAGTGAGATTATAGTAGTCTAGCACTAGTTTACAATAGGTAAAAAGGTAAAGTCGTCACATACGATATTCATAGACGAAAGAGAGTGATTCACTTTTGTACGCCACCTTCATAAGTTGGACACTCTATAAAATACAAATATCCTGGATTTCATACAGTCTTTCAACAGTGGTAGAGCCACGCGGCAGCTTTTGCTGTCGCACGGATGGGCGACAGCAAAAGGCTCGAACCGGGGTGGTACCACGACGTCACAGAAAACCAGCGTGAAGTAGAGGTTTACCTCTGCGTTCCGCTTGGTGAGTGCAGGTGGCCGGAGGCCTTTTTTACTGGAAATGAGGCATTCCATCTCAGTCCTCACGGGTGACAACGCATCTGCATTTTGATTCGCAAACGAGGATAGATGTAGATGTCTATGGGCCGCAGCAACCACTTACCATCAGGTGGACTGTGTGCTGGTTTGTCACCCTTATCCTATAAAAAAAAGTCTATACTCACACTAGAAAGTATAAGGAAATGTGAAACAACACATGCAAGATATTCCTCAAATGTGACTTCGGCTCGGTCCTCGGCCGAAACACAATTTCCCATAAAACAACTGGAACTATAGCCGTATGTATAACATGGTTTGATGTCCAGCTCAGCACTTTATCGGAAACTTTTGGTAAAATTAATTCTCTATCATAGAGAAATAAGGACCAGAATACTGTAAACACCAACTGAAATAAAGATGAATCAAATGGAATCAATGATTTCTAAACATAATTTTATTAAACACAAGGGTATATTTTTCTTTTATTTTTTTTATTTTTTCTTTTAAAAACGTTACCTCCACACTAGGATTTTCTGCTGTATCGTAGAGGCAGTTTACATACATTAATTGCACAAGGACAAACATCCAGACCCGGAACAATTATTTGTAGGCCATACAAATACTTATTCCGTGCGGGATTCGAACCCGCGGCCCCCAGCGCAACAACTCATGGCTAAGCCACTGAGCCGTCATATAAAATCAAACATCTAACTAACTAACTTAGTTTATCTTTACTCGCATATCTGAGCCAGTTTTTCATACATGTGCGTCCATCGCAAACTATGCCAGCTAAGCCAGGTAAAATAGCCAAACTAAGTCAAACTAACTTAGTTGTGTAGGCCAATCCGAAACTACGCGAACTAAGCTAAGCGCCTCTCATCCCCTTACCTTACTCCTCGTATTACAATTACATAAAGTAGTTAATTTATTGGTATGAAGTTTAAACTTGGTAAACAAATTCAGATGCGTTGTCACATCCTACGACCAAGGTATTCTATCTTCCCATTTCTAGTATAGAGGATCTCCGGTTTTCGTCAAACACCAGTCACCATACAATAATATAAAATAAGTAACACAGTAGTACTACCCTACTATTTCACGTTGGTATTTTTTAATAGGAAAAACGAGAATGCGGCTCATCTGATAGTAAGTGACTACAGCCGCCCATGAACAACCGCAACATCAGGGGATTTCATATGCGTTGCCGGCCTTTTAGAAAGGTGTAAGGCCTTTTCTTGAAGGTCCCTAAGTCGTATCGGTCAGGAAAAATCGCCGATGGTAAACAATTCCACAGAGAACTTTAACGATGAAGAAAACTCCTAGTAAAACGCACAGTCGTGGACCGCCAAGCATCCAGATGGTGAGGACGGTATCGTGAATTTTGACGCGATGTGCGTTCGTGAAATTTGGCGGCTTCCTCAGAGCACTCCACGTCGCAGATTCGATAGAAAATGCAAAGGGATGCAACATCCCTACACAGTGCCAGTGTATCGAGCCGATCAGAAAGAACTCGGTATTTAGTGCAAGCGTGGCCCTTACTCAGTCGAGCCGACTCGCGAAGGGTAGAACGCACGATTCTGTGGCATAATAAACTGCAGCACGAATACTAAAGTATTTACGAATATGTACCACGTTTCAGGACTCCTGTTTTGTTTAGGAGTCCGTCTCGATACTAACCACCCTTTATTTTTGCCGTCGAGCAGTAATGCGAGCACTGCAGTATTCTGGTCTGCAGTGTAGACAGAGAAGATAGAGAGTATAATTACAGGATGACGAGTATTCCATCCTGGTACTTGGTAGTGACAACACATCTGTAGTCTTCAGTAGTCTTCTTTGTCTGCCGACTTCCAAAAAGGAGAAGGTACTCAATTCGACTGTATGTTTTTTTTTCTTTTTTTTTAATTGTTTTTTACCTCATAACTTTTTACTGGGTGAACCGATTTCGATGACTCTTTTTTTATTTGAAAGTTGGTACTTCTCTTGTGGTCCCATATGATCAAGATCAGACCAATAGTTTTTGAGTTATTCTTAATAACTTATATTGAAGTCAGCTGTACAAAATTTTTAATTTTAAATTATTTAAAGTTAGTTCTAGGTGTCCATGGGCATGTTTATACGTTAGCCACTTTTAGCATGGACTGTTAGTTTCAATGTCTCCAATATTATAAGCAAGACGTGAACCCTACCACTTAAACTAACCGCTGCGCCACCGTGTCCTCCAAAAATAAAGACATAGTAGAGAAATAGGTACATCTATGACATTATCAAATGACGAAAAATATAATACATACCAACGTCGATGGCCAAAGTACTCCCGCAAATAATGTATCCCTGCAGCCTCTTAAATGCTTAGGTAGTTTATATTCTTTTTTACTAGAATTCAATAGCGTTAATATGTCACATGTGACCCCAATTAATGCATAGAAAATTTGAATAATCTGCAAAATACAACAAAGTTTATAAAACATGATTATATAACCTTTTTGGCCCTCGACGAAAACAGACGGTGTTATATGTTTGTAGTGTGTATCTGTATGTCTGTCTGTGGCATCATAGTTCCTGAACGGATGAACCGGTTTTAATTAAGTTTTGTCGTTTAAAAGGTGTCTTAATCAAGAGTGTTTTTAGTTATATTTTAAGAAAACTTGTTCAGCCGTTTGAATATCAATAGTTGTTTCGGGTTTTTTGATTGAACCAAAATCAGTCTAATAAAGTGATATCCCAATTTTTTGCAATCGCATGTATTCGAAAGTAGGATCGTTGTCTACGTCAATTTACAAAAACATTTTCCTTTCATTTCTTAGAGATAATGATTTTGTACGATTTAGTTAAATTTTAAATTGAAGATTTTTAAATTCATCTATCGATATAATTATTTATTCTGGTAATAAAATATTATAAATTATAATACATTTATTAAAATATACAATACTAAAAACTATAATAATAATTAAAAAAAAAACTAAAACTAGAAACTTAAATATCATATAGTCCTACTCCCCGCGGTATCGTGCCAAGAACGCTGGCTGCGATTCCCCGCTGAATGGATATACTTAGCCTTTGAGCAAGGAAAGAACCAGCCCTCTTATCACCAGCAGCAACGACCAGCCGCGAATGGAGTTCCTTTAGGAACTTCACCGCACGTGGACCCCACGGACCGATAGTCTCTACAGCAAATGGCACAAATATGTAGTCATCTCTCAGAGACTCATATTTGCGCCACTTACTCAGTTCAGCTGCCTCTGATGCCGCCCCGGCTCTAAACGAGGTACCCCTGCGATGAGAGACCGCCAGAGTGTCTACGCAAGTAGCATCCCACACTAGGGCTTTACCTCTCTCCCAAGGGACCAATGTCATACCGTCGGGTCTCCTGCCATCGTCTCTAAATATTCCACAAGGCTCTAAAACCGAGGGAACATTTATAGAGACAAGAGCCCTTCGGATGACATCGTTCAAAGAACTGTGTCGTGAAAATCTACCAGCGCTTTTCTTACATGAAAGTCCGTGGAGCCCAAACTTGTCGACGCTGCTACCACAATTTAACTACAACTACACCAAATCTTAAACAGAATTATTATGCCATTATATTAATTATTACACAAAAACAAAAATAGTTTTATTAATAATAGCCATGTATATTCTGTAAATATGTACTAGGCATAGTCACAAGTAAGCCATACCAGTTACTCGACAGAGTCAGTTATTTCTTCATGGGGCAATGTATGCGATTTTACAAAAAAGTTCCAGAAAGTATGCAGACCTTATCTGTCAAAAAGTTTAAAATTTTTATTAAGCAAAAATTGTCTAGTAAGGGTTATTATACTACTAAAGAGTATATAATGAGAATAACCCCTGGGAATGAGGTGATCGCTACCATGATGTTTCTAAATTTTTCATACTAATTGTTTAAAATGTTATATTTTAAATTATTGTGCTTTTTAAAAAAAAGTCCCGCTGAGTTTTTTGCTGGTTCTACCCAGGACAGAGGTTTTTTTCAAACCAGTGGTAAACCTTGAACGACTTTCTGTAAGTGTTATAGATAGATTACAAAATTAATCTATATTGAATTAAAATTATCTATATTGAATAAAATAGAAAGGACGAAAAATTTATTTATGAACAGAACTTTTTTTTGGAGTTTATGGCCTGGTATCTAGACCTTTAGGCCATTATGGACAGAACACATTACAGACTAGCACAGATAATAATCAACAGCTTATACTGTTCACGCATAGCATCGATAGATGGCAGAACATGTGTTTTAAACACTGATATATATTTCAACAAAATTATTCTATTCTGTTCTATTCTTTAGCTGTAAAACCCTCAGATATATATTTAATGTTGCTTCACACAAAAATTAGGAAAATTTCCATAAATTATTTATTTTAAAAATTAGGCACTTCCTATAGTAACCAAAATTGGCCAATTATACTGCCGTCAGCAGACATCAGCAATGACCTTCTACTAAATGGACGGCGGATCTAGAACAAAATTCACGAAAATTGTGTCCCGAGTGAACCTATATTATCGTAGGTGTATAGAAATATATTAAACTATAACATACCATATTGACAAAAGAATACTGCTCAATTTTACATGCGACAATTTATTAGCTCATTAAATTCGACTAGGGGCAGCACTATTTTCACCGTAAGCAGCTTCTAGCGCAAAATTATCGGTATGGTTATTTGTTTTACAATGAATATGAATTAAAATTAAATATTATGTATCTAAACAAAATCACTTTTAAATTATTAAATATTAATATCTCCTACCGAAAACATAATATATAAATATAAATAGTTTTTGCTCGTTTTCAAATAGATTACGGCATTTGGAACGTGTATGTATTAAGTCGGACGACAAAACGAAGACTGGCGCGGGATTGGAGCTCTTTTTGCATTTTGAAACTCTTGGCTTGGACACTTTTGAGCACGGATCCGAGGTTCATTTAGTAGTAAGTCAATGGAAATCACCAAACAAATTTAACGAACATGAAAAATAAAAGAAAAACATATCTACACACATAACCGAACTCTTTACCATATTATGAAAAAAAAATCAGTCCAGTTTTTATACAGAAAACAAGAGAACAAGAGATAGTAAAAGAGATAAATAGTATGTCTCTGCTGCCCTCTATACGAGGAGGTTTAAGGCACAGCGTGACAGCAATACATCTGTTAAAAAACTATTCCTCAAATGTCCATCGCATTTTCAGTTGACTAGAGTGTTCAGTAGTACATATGGCGTAAAGGAGTACAAGACATTTGATGCTGCCGCCATTCGCCTACGTCCAGAATTTTCTATCATTTCCCTCAGTTGCCTCTTGCGATCCCCATGGGAGGTATTCATTCTTGTTCATTTCAGTGGTGACGCATTTTCTGACACCGCTACCACACTACGAATAATTTTTTACTTATACTTACATATGTCCAAATAGTAAAATATCGTGACTGCAGATTGCTGAAGTTTTTCAATCTTGGATCCTCAAAGTGTTCCTTTTTTAGTCCTTTTATCATAAAATATGTGTTCGTTACGTGCATTACTATCGTAGCTGCGTAACCAAATATGCGATAATATATATAATTATCCATTGTACTGGAATAAAAAAGATTTCACATTTTAATTAAATCATTAAAAATTAAAGTGTTATCTTATGTAAAGCTACGATGATTTAAATTTCGATTAACTCTTCATTTATGACCAGTTTATATTTAAAACAAGAAAGAAAAGCGCATAGGGAAGTGATAGGAAATAGTGAAAGTCAACATTGCACCAACTGAAAGGGTCTAACAGACAGGGGTTAGTCATTCATTGACGTTCTACCTCGAAACTCCAAATCACACCACGTTTGGTCCGGGAACAACCAGTTGGATATGACCCCCGTGAAGGGGTGTCACAAGAGAACGTCTGTTGCCCTTTCTGAAAAGAAAGGTTAGACGACTAAGATTACGGGTCCCTCGGGAGTGGCCCCGACCTCGCCGTCCGTAGAAGCGATGGAGCGATGGACTGTATGTTGTTATAGTTGGATGATACTTTAGGAAATAAAACATCAATTTATCTTCAAAATTTCCCCATAAGAGTGCAATGTTGACTTTCACTATTTCCTATCGCTTCCCTATGCGCTTTTCTTTCTTGCTTTAAATATAAACTGGTAGCTGGTCCCGAACCTTATTGTTTTAATACGAGCTGTTTACATTGTCTACAGGGCCGTGTAGTGTCGGTGTAAGTAGATCCACCACCCCATATCATCCCGTGGGTGTCGTTAGAGGCGACAGAGGGAAACAAGTCAGGAGATGGGCAGGAGCGTATTCCTTCACACGTAACCAGCAAGCCAAGCATAGCAACTTTGGCAAATCCCCCCTATGACGGAATCTATTTTCAGGTATGGATTTCTATAGGCTGTAACAGTATGGTTTAGTTTATCATTGTTCTTGTATTATACCACCGAACAAAACGTATAATTTCGCCATCACACAAAATAAAGCACAGACATCTCATTCCTTTTTGACTTATTGTTTTTTATAAATCTGAAATAACAATCCACCTGCAATCAACTTCAACAAACAAGGTCACCGATACGTTGTCATATCTGAGGCCTAAGGTGAATTGCCTCACGGCGTTTTTTTTTTTGCGCCCGAAGCAATTTGGAAATGGGCTACCACAGAGGGAGGCAGAAAATGCATTACGCATACCACGATAGCCGGTCTATCGTGGTTATGGGGGACTCACTGCCTACAAGGGGAACCTAAGTGATACCCCCTAAAAACTGCCTTTAGGGACTGGCAACCAGCTGTTGAAAGCTTCTTATGCCGTATCTAAAGCGACCCTCTTTTGGGAAAAGAGGGCGCAGACGGCTAAGTGCCGTTTAGGGAGTGCCTACGAAGGCATATTATTAATTTTAAATAATTTTTAATTTAATTAGAATTGGCCTGAGCCGCCAGGAGGCAGTTCAGGTCGTTTGACAACTTATTTGGCGGGTCCGAGAGAGTGTTTCTCGGCCTGCGGACGCTGTAGCGGGAGGGGAGTGGGGCTGTATAAGTAACTGCCTCACGAATTAATGTGTTGTTATGCGACTCTGATACTTCAAAGAAGTTTTCAGAGAGTTTTTTAAGAAATTGCTGGATTGTTGGGATTTCTAAGTCCCGATGAAGGTCGGCATTACGGACGTACCAAGGTGCGTTCGTAGCTTGACGACAGAATAGGTTTTGAACTACTTGGAGTTCGTTAATAATTTTATCGTTAGCGTGTGCAAAAATAGGAGCCGCGTAAGACATTACCGGTCTCACGGCGTGTAATTATACTGGCTTTTATACTCTTCTGACAGCAACACAGAGTGGTACCTACCCAGACTTACTCGTAACCGGAAAAGAAATCCTACCACCTATTAAAACGTGCTTACGTTCAACGGATGTGTATACATCCGAGCGAGAGCGAGAACGTCGACAAACGTTCATTCAATTGCCCTAAGCATAAAATAATAATTAAGCTTCAAACCGGAATTACTGGCTTAAATCAAAGAAGTGAACTTGTAAACAAATCTAGAAAATTGTGCGAGAAATTACATACACTCTAAAACTAAAGAAAAAATAAAGAAAAATACCTATAGAATATTACATTATAAGTGAGTAACATAGGTTGTATTTTATTTAGAAATGGGATCCCTAAGAAAATTCTAATATTGTAACCAAAGGTATCAAAAAATTGCCTATAAAAGTCATTACTGGCTTCATTACTGATGGAAGAATAAAATAATGTACTAGGCAGTTATATCTAATATCCACAAACAAGTCCACGACACATTATGTTCAACTATCAGAGTTAAGTGAAAATAACAGCTTCTGTGTTCTAATATTAAATTAATACACAGCTAGAAACATTGTACCGTGGTATTTGTAATGGAAAAGCCTTTGTACAAAAAAACTTAGAGACAATGTGATTGTTGCAACCAACCTTAGCTATCCGGCTTCAGGTTCAGATGCCGGACAGCTTGCATTATTTCCACTTATTCCGATGATATCGGCAGACCTATCCATTTCTTTTAATCGTCTTCAATTCCTTGTTAAATCACCTACTGCTACCAAACCCAACACCACTGCAAATATGGTATACAGAGAATATTTCAGGTAACTTTAGATTTTATAATCCGTACTAAGTATGTATCATAAGTTTTTTTTTATTATTGATAGGCTTGCGTTTGACCACTATCTCACCTGATGGTAAGCGATGATGCGGTCGACGATGGAGCACGCTTGCCTAGAAGTTACCTATTTACTCTCAACTTAAAGACCCTTAGGTTAAAACTATCCTATAGGAAATAGACTCCGGCAGGGAATTCCACTCCTCCAGTACGTACAATGAGTGTTCTCAAAAGTTTGGACTCACTTAGGGATAGAGTAGCTTTTTATCAGTAAAAATAATTTTTATAATCGGCATTTTTCTAGTTGTCTGTCATCATCATTCATCATCATCATTTCAACCCTTCACAAGTCCACTGCTGAACATAGGCCTCCCCCAAGGAATGCCACAAAGCACGGTCCTGAGCCACCTGCATCCACCGACTTCCTGCATGCCTCACCAGGTCGTCACTCCATCTAGGGGGGTCGCCCTACACTTCGCCTACCGGTACGAGGCTGCTACTCGAGAACCTTTCTTCTCCATCGGTTGTCGGTTCTTCGAGCTATATGGCCGGCCCACTGCCACTTCAGCTTACTAATCCGTTGGGCTATGTTGGTTACTCTGGTTCTACTGCGGATATCCTCATTTCTAAGTTTATCACGCAGAGACATCCCGAACATAGCCCTCTCCATAGCTCGCTGAGCGACCTTGAGCTTCCTCATACGGCCAGCAGTGAAGGACCACGTCTCAGATCCGTAAGTCATCACTGGCAACACGCACTGGTTGTTATTGTCTATATAAATTTAAAATAAATATATATAAGCGGAGTGCACGTAAGCGAGCTTCTAACAAAATAAATGTATTAATAGGAACGAACTTTTTAAATGTGGTTAAGTAAATTGAATAACCAAGCTAAAATATGATTTAACGATAAAAATACAGAAATAGAACAAATCAAATAATCTTATTTCTCAATAATTCATTACAGCCTGCTATCTATCCTCACCCAGGGCATTGCCGTTATTAAGATGCTGAAGAGCCATTCTAATCACGCTTAGATTGATATCATTGGCCTAGTGACGTATGAGACATGCTCTTCGGTCGTCACTCACGTTTGCGTAAGGCTCCAACGACTATGTGTATAGCTGTTCGTAGAACCTCTTAATCCCATTTGTATTGAAAATGATGCTGCCATAGTCAGGCTTCAACTAAAATAATTGGCTCTTTTCGTCAAACAGATCAAACTTTGGAACCTTAGTTAAACAGAACTACAATTGCTTTTTCAATACGAAAACATATATTGAAACCGCGTAAGTCTCACGACATGCATTTGGAAATCTAACCTGTGCACTGTTACGTCTGTTAAAGATTACAGTTTCATGTTCTGTCTAACAGCCATGAGATTAGGAGTGTAATTGGAGAGTTCTTCGGATCTACGATGACGGATCTTGGAAAAGTTAGCTCCGTCCGCATGGCCAGTTTCCACGAGCCCATCGTTCATATTATCAACTGTATTGCAATCTACTAGGTACTGAGTTATTTTGTAATTGAAGATGAAAGTTTTTGGGACATTGGATAAGAGCACGGAGGACGGAGCCTTGATTTCTTCAGACGTGCCTGTCACTATTCGGTGATCGCTGCGAGCTATTACCCTCTCGATGAATGAGACAGCACTGAACAGTTATCGCTTGCTCGTTATGATAAAGGAAATTTATTTTTTTGGACTTGGCCGGTTCAACTACCCGTGGGACCGTTTCCCGAAGAAGATATCCATTATACCCCTCATAAACATGGAGTCAGTCAGTTGTTGTCCCCTCGGGTTTCTTTGTCCTATTCCAAATGTTTCTAACTTTATCATATTTCTATTGTTCATCGTCTTTTATTGTGTTTAGATTTACAATGAAGTCTCCCTTCCGTAATGACTACCGTATAATGAGTTTCTAAAAAAATGTATGGCTTTAGAGATGTCAAACATCACCTTAACCTCCTCATCGTTGTGTATCAAGGTTATTAGGTAAACTTGTTTGACCTTTAACGAATACTGTTTGGTGGTTCCGAGTACTTGGCAAGAGACTTTTAAAACTATAGTTTGTTTTTGTTTATTTATTCATTTTCGCCTCACAGTTGCCACAATAGTGGGAACTGTTATCAGAATGGTGTCGATATCCATCCACTTGTTTAGTTTCTCTCTGTCGGATTTCATGACACCCACGGGACGACGAATGATTCTCTTACGCAACCAGTGCACGGGAGCTATTAATCAAATGGAATTCAATGTTAAAAATACAGTTAGATAATTTAGCAAAATGTACTGAATTTGGTTATCTTAATCAGTTTTATCAGATTCTTATCTGTTAATTGTTATTACATTTAAAAAATTAAATGTAATAATAACTAATGTACATGTTGTTTTATTGTTCTATATCTATACAAATAAATAAAATTGAAGTGTCTGTTTGTTATGTCAAAATAACAGTTTTTTACCAAATGCATATGAAAGTATTTACGGCACTGCATTTTGATTCTTTATTGAGGATAAATGTAGATATCTATGGGTTACAGCAACCACTTACCATCAGGTGGACTGTGTGCTCGTTTGTCACCCTTATCATATAAAAAGAAAAACAGCCGGAGCGATTTGGACGGGATATTCACTTGCAGATAGCTGATGTTATAAGGAGTAACTTAGGCTACTTTTATTTCAGTAACATAATTAGGGTTCCGCGCAAAAAAAATTAAAACCCATGAAATCTCAGCGTAACAAATTCCACGCGGGCGAAGTCGCGGGGAACAGCTAGTTTAAAATAAAAGAAATGAAACTTTATGTACCTTAAACATATTATATAAAAAAGGCCACGAAACGTTAAATATCACATAATTAATTGATTTCTCAATTAAAATGTTCATCATAACATTAGCGCGTGTGATTTATATATATATATATATATTATATATATATATATATATATATATATATATATATATAAAAATTACGTGTCCCATTGTTTGTCCGCGAGGAGTACCCTAAACTACTGAACTGATTTCAATGAAATTTTGCACACTGTGTGCAGTTTGATCCAACTGGAGAGATAGGATAGTTTTTATCCCGATAAGTGACCCTCAATTTTGTATTGCTAATCTCAGAAGTTTTTTTTTAGGAAAGCAAATGGTCGTCGGAAAGGGCAGAATAACATCTGCCTGGTCAGCTAGTATAAGTATATATTACTTTTAATATCGTTAGAACGTTTTTATAAAAAAATATGTAACTATATAAATCTTACCTTTTATTATCTATGTGCAAGAAAATAATATTATACCAGTATCCATTCACTAGACAATTGTCACAGCGGAGCCGGCCACTACAATTCAGTAACGATATAGAACTGCTTGTCATTTAGTTCCTACGCAACGATAAACTCATGAACCACTTTTAAAAAGGTCTCTGATAAATTGGATTCCAAACTCTACTACAAGTACATAAGGAAGAAACAAGTGTTACATAGGTTTCTTTGATAATGGAAAAATTATTTTGAACATTAGGAGGACGTTCATACATAGTGATGATATTGAAAATATCTCGAAGCTTCATATTCAAAAGCAAATAATTCAAATAAAAGTTATAAATTTTAATTAAACAAAACTGATGTTTATTTCTATATAAAATCCAAACTGAAAATCTGACTATTAAGTTGTCATATTGTTGGGATTTTTAACGTTCCATTTAACTTAACAACTGTATGTAAGACAAAAATATAATCGTAGCCATTTAATTTTACTAAATTCGAAATAGATTTTAACGCTCCTCTGTAACACAAAATATCCATATAATTTCGTTGTTTGTTCTTATGTGTCAAAACAACATAACTTCTGCTGAATTTGACCTAATTCGGTAAAACTTTTGGAGTATATTCTTTCTATATAGATCTCAATTTTGCGCGTAGAAAATATAAATAAAATTTGCGACACCATATGCCTATTTCTAAAAATGATTTATGAGCTTTATTATTAGGCATGGAATATTAATCAATTTTATGAAGATAAATATTGCCGAAAAATTTAAATAATTCAACACTCGACTCGGCGCGCGAACGACACCTAGCCACCCGATGAGAACCGAGAGGAACTAGCAGTGAACACCTCAATAAGCGAAGTGTCACGTCGCGCGGCTGAGACGCGTGATATTTGCGGGTAAAACCGATCTGCCCCAGCTTCGCCTTGGTAGGATCTTTAAATATGGCGTTAAATCTACAAATACCATTTATTTAACGAATTCTCAAAAAAGATTTCCAAGTTTTTTGGATAAAATATAAGTTAAGTCACTCCTGGCATTGCTCTATCTGTTCGTTCAGTTTTATAGAATGAGTTCAACCATTCGGAAGATTAAACCAGACAGACACACAGACAGATTTAAAAAGTCTATCAATGTCTCAATGTCATGCAAATAACCCCTTCAACTCAATAAAGGGCCTTTTTTATTTATTAACACAATACAGTTTACAGTTGAAAAGATAAAACTTTCTTAAAATTAAATGTTTAAGTAAGTACTAAACTATAAGCCAAAACATGTGTTTATGAAGTACATTATAATGAGTTACATCTGCTAAAGTTATAAATAATTTAATAAACAGTGACTTTGCAATCAACCATCCAACAGACTACAAGAGGACTGTTACAGATTTAAAGCTAGAACAAAAGTAAGTAGAAACATAAAACAGGTGAGACTATTTTATTTCAGTTATTTCAGAATATCACGGATAGATCTATTGAAGACATTTGGATTTGAACCTAGAATATCAACATTTGGATGGTACTGGGATATATTATTGTAGAAGCGACACATCCAAACCACTGAGTTTTAATTAGTGACCGACCGAAGATTCCGTATCGGTTTCCGTTTTTGGCAAGTTTCGGCAAAAAAATCTAGTTTCGGTAATAATTTTGGTTTCGGCAAAATATCTGCCGAACCTTCGGTGGCGCCAAAACTGTGTTCGTGGATTTTCGTGCGTCTTTCCAATGAGTTCGTGACTCGTGTATTATTCATAATTATACAGAAACAGAAACTTTTTTATTCAATATAGATTATAAATAATACTTATTGAATATAAGTAAATAAAATAAGAAAATACTTATTGGTTCAAAAAAAGCCTATGTTCTTGGAAGAACCAGCAAGAAACCCAGCGGGACTTTTTTTTTAAATAACAGCTTACAATCAGAGGCGTAGCGTGGACTAATATAAACGTGGGCGAAGTTCCATTTTCTTTCGTTCCAAGGATCTACCTAATAGATCTATCCTACTAAACATGCTTTAACACGACATACCTTTTTTATAGGATAGGGTGACAAACGAGTACACAGTCCACCTGATGGTAAGTGGTTGCCGTGGCCCATAAACATCTACATTTATCCTCGTATGTGAATCAAATTGCAGATGCGTTGTCACCCGCGAGGACTGAGATGGAATGCCTCTTTTCCAGTAAAAAGGGTGTCCGGTTCTCTACACTCACCATACGAAAGACATCAATGTTAAGCTGCTATTTTACGCTGGTATTCTGTGAGAACGTGGTACTTCACTGGTCGAGCCGACACATTCGTGCTACAACTATACTACTAATATAGCTGCAGCATGGTTCTACCACGTGAACCTACTCATACGTGTCTATTAATTCCTAACAAGTCTCGTATTCCGTCAATGTAATAGTCGCAGTCTTTGAAGGTAGTTACAATGGCTTCGCAGTTGCACTTAAGAGGGGCTTCTTGCGAGGCCCCAAACAAATACACTTAAATTTATGATTTTTTTTATGAGCGTAAAAGTGCTCAAATTAATTAGTCATCTGTGGTAAAGTCTGGGGGCACCGCATTTTAAGGGGCCTCGCGAGGCCCCTTTAACTGCGAGGCCGTAGGCGACGGCCCA
This sequence comes from Parnassius glacialis, assembly GCA_033319125.1. Lineage (NCBI taxonomy): Eukaryota > Metazoa > Arthropoda > Insecta > Lepidoptera > Papilionidae > Parnassius > Parnassius glacialis. Next base: position 22,859,753 of record JAVANC010000002.1, read on the forward strand.
CTTCACCCACAAAACAAATGAAAAATAGCTTGGTAGTGATCACCTCATTCCCAGGGGTTATTATTATACATAAATTCCTTAATATTATAATAACCCTTTTTATACAAATTTAGTTTATTAAAGTTTTTGAACTTTGAGTACGTTTTGTATATTTTCTGGGATTTTGTGTGTGAGTGTGATATTAATGCTCTCATTGAATAATATTAACAATATTGTGAACATAATAAAATATGTTTCAATCAGCGAGTACAGTGTCTAGAAGTGTCAGTGAGCAGAGTGTCTAGAACAGGTAAATGAAATTTTATACTTGGGGAGTGCTTTTAGCCGGGATGGAAGATGTGATTTAGATGTGGACAGGCGTGTCGCTGCCGGGAACAAAGTCAATGGTGCCCTGACTGCGTTAGTCAAAAGGCAAGGCGTAGTGAAGAGTGCACGCCTTGCAATACATAACGCAGTGTTGGTACCGACTTTGTTATATGGCAGCGAAACCTGGGTATGCCAGAAGAAGCATAAAAGCAAGTTGAATGCAGTGGAGATGCGATCTCTTCGTAAAATGTGCGGCGTTACTATGGCCGACCGGAAGCGAAACGAAGAGATTCGCAATATGGCAGGTTTGAAAGATGACCTTATCACAAAAATTGATAAGGGCGTGCTTCGATGGTTTGGGCACGTTGAGAGAATGAGTGAAGACCGAATGGTGAAGGAAATATATAGCGCGAAAGTTAATATTAAAAGGTGTCGAGGTAGACCGAGACTAACTTTCGAAGACCATGTGAGCAAACTGCTCGAAGAGGGGAGGGTCAAGAGTACTCGGATACCTAGACGTGCATGTATGAAAAAGATAATGAATCTGAAAGAAGCGAAAGAGGTATGTAAGGATCGTGACACTTGGCGATCTGTTCTCTCTGGCTACCCCGTCAGGGATTGTGCGTGACGATAAGTAAGTAAGTAAGTAATCAGCGAGTAACTTTTTATGGGTGAAGTGTTGATCTATTTACAAAATTGACTTGAAAAAGTATTCCTTAACGTTAAATTGTTGATTTTTACTTTATAATAAATAAATATATTGCTACATGACTATTACAATTACTTTTTTTCATTAACATGCATTACCTATCTGTATATGTATAAAAAACATACCAGATTTCAGTATACAACAAAAAAATAACATGTCTAAATAAGTTTTGGTTTCGGTTTCGGCCGAAACTGACACCCAGACTGAAGGTTCGTTTTCGGTTTCGGTTGAAAATCCTGTTTCGGTCGGACGCTAGTTTTAATATGATGTGTTTTTACGATACACTTGGAATGAAAACAGTTTAGGCTTGCAGTCACGGGCTCTGTAGTAGGTGTTTATGTTAATCGATGCACGTAGGGTCGGAAAATCAATCGTAGAGTATACTGTTTTATGTAGATATATAAGCCCGAACATTATTCGTCTCGTTTCCAGGGTAACCATGTTCAATTTCTGCAGCCTATCTGTGTAGGAGGCCAACTTGCGATGGTAACCATGATGAAAAGAAAGAGATCTGAAGAGAAAAATATTTACTACCATGGACAGTTTCCCCGGAATATCTTTTTTGATATATTGTTAATATAAATAGGTAGATACTTAAGTATATACCTATCTTAATTTTATATATTTTATAAAATGTTTTGATGGGGAAATAAAAAACGGGGACACGGAGTACATAATGGCTGCTTTATTTTTCATATAAGTATTACTTTTCATAATTACAAACCTTTCATAATTAATAATTAAATACAGTAAAAGCTCCTTATTCGCGCTTCCTTCATTCGCGTTCTCATTATTCGCGGATTAAAAAACTGCGACACAATTACTATATTCGCGGCTAAATATTTCTTTATTCGCGGATCTAATCGGTACATACATATCAATAAAAAGAATTCCAATAGGGATCCAACCCAAGATCCTTTGTAAATACGTCGTCAAATGGATTAATAAAAAAGTAAAATATGTAGACTGCTGCTATGTTCTAATGCATCTGGAGATTGTGTTATTAAATTACTGATGCTTTACGGATCGTTAAATCCTCGTGCTATAAAAAAATTAAAACAAGGAAGACCTGCCAGTGTTTTGGCGTGCTAATAAGAAAGCGCTATTTTTTGTGACTAGTTCCGGAATCGTTTTGTTTCTGAAACTAAAATTTATCTAAAAAAAAATTAGACTTTAAAGCAGTTCTAGTTTTGGACACTGCACCAGGTCATCCTCGCGAACTTGAAACTATGTATTTGTATCCAAATATAAAAGTAACATTTTTACCTCCCCACACGGCTTTGCTTCAATCTATGGATCAAGGAATAATCTAGGGCTTTAAGCTCTATTACATTAGACAAATCTTCAAACTCATATTGAATGTGATCCTGATATGAATGTTATGGTATCCTGGAAGAAATTTGACATAGCAAAATTTTGTTTATTCATTTATTTTTTCGGTGCATTCATCGAAAACATAAAAGAATTATTGAAGAACTGAAGCCATGCACATTGAAATCATGCTGGGAAAAACTGTGGCCTACTCTGACTGCGAAAAATCACGAAGGATTTGTGCAAATTCAAACTTTGACTGCAAAAATAACCGAAATTGCGAATAGAATAGGACGACATGGGTTTCGAACAGATAGAATCAAGTGACATTCAGGAGTTGCTTGAATCGCAAGATGAAGATTTGACTGAAACCGACTTGGACGACATGTTAAATTCACAGCCCATTGAATAAGAGGCTTCAACAAGCACTGGAAACGTGACATGCAATTTGAAGAATCTTTGTGAAGGTTTAAGAATGGTAAATGAGCTTTGTGATTTCTTTATGAAAATTGATCCATTAATGGAACTAAGTCTTATTTTTAAGACCGAAATTGCTAATGCCACTGCTGAATATCAGTCTGAATAGAAGGAGTTTTTAAAAACTGGCAAGCAAGAAAAAATTACAAAATTCTTTAAACCATTGCCTAAGCCTAAAGATAGTAAAATAATCAATATGGTCAAAAACTTCTATTAAATTGATTTTTTATACATTTGTTTTTATTTTGTTGCCTAGGAACGTAACCCATATAATCCCATATAAATTACCATTCCATATTCACGGTTTCTGTATTCGCGGCATATTTACGGAACATATACCCCGAGAATAAAGAGCTTTTACTGTACATTGTTGTAGAAGTTTATTTTAACATTCGATATGAATGTAAACTTAAAAATTTAAGTAAGGAAACTTGTAGGGGAATCAGTTAAATAAGATTGCTCTGTTTAAAGGCCAATATGTTTATGAGGCTTCATCATGCTTCATGTTTATATTCTTTCATCTGTCCCTGTAAAGTATAAACTAATAATAAGCTTATTAAAATTTTAGCTGCATAAATTTTAAAAACATAATGGTCTTAACAGAGTAAAGTGCACCAAGTGTCTGAGGATACAGATGCACTTTCTATTCTCTCAATCTCGGTATGTTAAGAAAATGGTCACTCATTCATGGACTGACCGCGGCAAGTGCAACTTAATCTCGCAGATCTATTGATCCGCGCAGCTATTACTTAACCACGAGTTCCTCTTCTCTACGACTAACGCTGTAGCGTGTTCATACGCGTATTTAAGCCCTCGGCACAATATCGTCGGCCATCAAACATTAATCGGGCATCGAGCGTTGTGAGTATTAAATACTATGGAATTTATACTATCCTGGCACATTGAACCGCGCGTCTCGTGCGCGGGCGTCTAGTGGCGCTTTAAGAGCATTACTAAATATATTAAATCTAACTACACTAAATATTTATATATCATTTATCAAAAGGTTATTTATCATTGTGACTTAGGAATATAATCCGTAATTCCACGCAACCCCTTTACTCAACGAACTTCCTCTCACTATCTTAAATAAATTAAAATATTATAAAGTAAATATACCTAAAATAACACTAAAAGAGTTTCTAATTAATTAACTAGATGGTCGGTATGATATGTTATGTGTATGTTGTACAATTTTAAGTTATTATATAATATTCATAGTATCTTAAATGATAACATAATTACTGTAAATTTCCTGATCCAATATGTTTATACCTGATTTATCTCAAATTTGCATATTTATTAATCTACTTAGTGATTAGCTGATTAGTTAATAAATATATAAATCTACCTTTATTATCAATAAAGTTTTATATAAGATAATAGTTTATAGTTAATACACCACAGCAACTAAACCGTATGTGGTTTCTGCTGTAGGGCAAAAAAAAATCACTTGTTTTTTAATATTTTGAATAAATGAAAAAAAAATCAGTAATGCTATGAATATTGCACTAGTGTGATTCTATTTTTATCGAAAGTTTTGAAAGTTACATTTTTTAAGTCTTATTATAACAATATTATACTTACTGGTACAAATAATGTAGAAATGGCTCCTTTTAATATAATAGTTTTAATTCTACTTTTTCTTTTATACTTCTCAAGTAAATGCTTGCTGCAAATTGTTGAGATTTTCTTTGGATTCCAACCAACCCGCCCAATTAACCTTAACCAGTTTATCTAATTACAGAATCCGGAAGCAATCTGTTTGACAATCGGCAAAATAAAATTACATTGATAGAACGCAAACTGAGGATTTATTTTCTTGTTGTGTGGGCAAGTCTATCGATTCAATATAAATATTAAAGATAAATATCGACATTTATTTTGATATAGTTGAGTCAATCCCTAGCGTACATGTAAAATATTTTTCACATACATATTTTTTTAAATATAATTTACAAATCAGCAGTCGGAAGCACCAAGTGGTACAGTCCCGCCAAGGTCGCGGAGGATAGTCGAGTGGTGCATTACCATACCAACAATCCTCTTCCCTTGCAACACCACCTCGGCTGCAGCGATATAGAGAGAGGACTCTCCTCTAGCCGCAGCTCACGAACACACATCCAAGGGCTCGACAAGCCCACTCAGAGAAGCCAGCTTAGGCCAGCCCTTCAATTCGGGCCAGCCATGTAAGTCGCCCTATGTTTGCCGTGGGTTACCAAGCCACGGCCACCAATCCCCCCCCCCTCAGGGATGAGTTATTTCTCACCTAAACTCACTTAAACTCACTAAGGCCATTAATAATTTTGCAGTTCCAATATAAATTTATTCCCTTGATACAATAAATTAGTCATAATAATTATACAGATTTAACAAACTTACGTCTTGTAAGCACAAAGTCATCATCAGGCGACCTTTCTACACTTGAATCTGGGGGAAAATAAGGTGAGAAGAAATAAAAAAAAACATTCGAAATAATAATCTAATACTTTTATACTTACTGGAACTGGTACTACTATACAATATTGTGGTGTATACTGCACTTTTTCAAAGTGGTGCGCTTCTCATGTCAAATAAAACAGTCGTCTGTGAAGTGTTTAGGACAAACATAATTATTTTGTTTCGGACGCCAATTCACAATTTTTATGCATTTTAGCTATAATTTTAGTATAGGTTCTAGTTTTAGGTAGGTTGGTTGTGAACAGATATGGGTAGAAAAGAACATCGATAAGTATTATAGACAAGGAACTCAACAGCCCTATTGAATTTTATTGTTTATCAAAACTCAGTAATATAAAGGCAAACAATGATTAAGATTAGTAACAAATTTTTAAGTACCTATATTATCAAATAGTTTTAATTTGCTTAATATTAGTTGCAAATTCACTTACTTGTTGGATGTTGTCCCACTTTCCCTTTGGTAACGAGTTTTACATATTACGCACACTCATTATTAATAAAAATAATTCTTATTATGTAACTAAAATCAAACATAATCAAACTACATAAAATACTTTAATTTTTAGTTTAAAAATTCAAAATACAGAGATATGATTTAAACAATGCAAAAGACTTTGCCATATTATGTCAATTTTAGTTCCCGGTACGGACAATGATGGCTCTTCAAATCGGCATAAGCATTTTGTATGGCATAACCAGTCCAGCGTACTTGTATATATATGTGTAGAGGTCAGTGCATAAGAAATTTTCTTCTCCTTTGCACACTATGTCGGTCTATACGCCAGTATATTTTATGTCTATGGCTCAGACACAACTGATTCGAAAAGTTTCGCACAGCAAGACAGCATACTGATAGGTCTGTAGGTTTCTCAAACAGCTCTATTTCCACTTTTGAAAATAGGGACTATGTGAGTCGTCGTCCATTGGTCAGGGAAAATTCCTGAACTGAGTGATTGGTTAAAAAGTATACAGAGTGGCAAACTGATTTCATTTACACAGGTCTGGATAAAAAGGAGGTATTGTGTCCGCCTAGCTCCCTTGGAAGAATCAATTAAAACATTAATGACTTTCTCAACAGTAACTGAGACAGAAGCTAGGGTACTCCTACTACTGACGGGACATCGATAGAGTTAGTGGAGGTCATGAGCTGAACTATTAGTCTCAAAAACTGAACCAATATAAATTTAAAATAGGTCACAACATATCCGCTTATGATCAGAAGCTTGTATTTCAAATTGGAGTGAATGTTATGCTTTAATGATTAATCCTAAGAATGCTCAGGCTATTTTCATCGGTAGTTCTAGATTAATTGGAAAAATTGACTGGTCTTCCCTACCTCCTATTTTACTAGAGTGCACTCAAATCCCTTACAGTAACAAGATTAAAAACTTGGGGTTGTATTTCGTTTCTTGTATGTCTTGGACCTCACAGGATAATGAGGTTAGTAGAAAAATGTTTGCTGCTTTAAGCTATTTACGTAGATTACGTAATTTTCTTCCCACAGTAACTAAAGTTACGCTCGCCCAGTCTCTACTTCTGCCTATCCTTGACTATGCTGATATTTGTTATATTGACATTACCGAGGAGCAGCTTAATAAGCTTGAGCGCATTCAAAATTTATGTATTAGATTTATATTTGGGCTTCGCAAGTATGATCATATCTCTGAATTTCGCTAACGGGGTAAAAAACGAGGCATGCTGCAGCTATATTAGTAGTTTAGTTGTAGCACGAATGGGTCGGCTCGACCGGGGAAGGACCACGCTCTCACAGAATATCACCGTAAAATAGCAGCTTAACACTGCTGTTTCGTATGGTGAGTGTAGAGAACCTGAGAACCTTTTTACTGGAAAAGAGGCACTCCATCTTAGGCCTCACGAGTGATAACGCATCTGCATTTTAATTCGCAAACGAGGATAGATGTAGATGTATATGGGCCACAATAACAACTTACCATCAGGTGGAGTATGTGCTCGTTTGTCACCCTACCCAATAAAAAAAAGAAAAAAAACAGCTCAAATGACTCCCGATCCGCCTTCGCACGAATACTCACATTCTCTCCAGTTTGTGTAGCGTGCTGTTTAATCCTTCCACTCCTCATTATTTATAAGACCGTTTCCAGTGTCTTTCCCTTACTCATAATCGGTTCCTTCGATCCTCTGTCAATATTTCTCTATCTATTCCTGCGCACTCTTCCTCCTTTTTAAGAAATCCTTTACTGTAACAGCTGTACGTTTCATTCTTTCAAAAGTCTTTGTTAAATCTTATTACTTAGAACGCTATTAGATATATTACTTTTCCTTTTTCGTACTCTTTTCATTCAATATATATATATATATCTTAAGATTTAGATACATAATCTTCACTTATCTTTATTTATACGTAATTTCATATTTTTATTTTTATTTTGTACGCCCCCCTCTATTTTTAACTATTGTATGCATCAGTTCTCTACACTAAGGTTGTCTGGAAAAGATCATTTTCAGAGTGATAAGACCGCCTTTTGTACATATTCTACTTAAGATTTAACTGTACTCGTTTTTGTTTTGTTTATTGGTGTACAATAAAGAGTAAATAAATAAATAAGCTTCAAGGCTGTTATATTTCATCAAATGGGGTGTTGAGTTACTCTCTTGACGTTTGCTATTAACAAAAGACCAAAAAGGCTTTGTATTCCTACGTAAATCGGTCTCAGTAGAGGAAACATAAATTTTTTAACATTGAGATATTAACTTTTTGCTACGTGCACGAAGTAGACAGAAAATATCATAATCTCGAAGATTTTTAGTTTTTTTTTAATATAATTTGTGGATTTTTTTATTCTCAGCAATACACTTCCTTAAGCTATAGTTAAACCAAACAGGGTAATTATCCTTCATTTTATGAGAATAAAGGGTGTTTCCTAATAATGTTAGGCAAAGTGTCATCAAATACATCAATATCTTCATTTATTTCATTATCAATATCTTCATTAAATTTTTTCAAGATAATTTTAATTAACGACTTTATTTTCGCTTGAATTGCTATATTTTTTATTTTCAAATTAATTATTCGCGCTGTGACGATATAGTCTTCAGCTCAGACCCAGATATGTCAATTTGCGCTTCGGAGGAGAACGAATCTCCACTGAACGCTGTTTTTGATCGACCGCGTAGACGTGCCCAGGGAATGCCGCAACAACAATTTGAAGCCTTTAGAATGGAGACAACTCAACTTATAACAAATTTCAACACTTCGCATAGGGAAGAGCTTCGACAATTGTGCACGAAAATGCAAGAAATTCAAGACACTAACAAAAGCATAGAAGCATCATTAGCTCATTTAACGACACAGAATGAAGAACTGAAACAAAATAAATAGCCTTGAAGATCGATCACGGGAAGATAGGGAGTATATCGTATTCCTGGAAGATAAATTGGAAGATTTGCAGCTCTCATCTCGCAAGACCAACTTCGAAATAAAGGGAGTGCCTAAAAAGGAATCTGAGACTAAACAGGACTTAATTGATATGGTGGTAACACTATCAGAAACTATTGACTGCAAAATAAACAAGACCGATATTAAAGATATTTATAGGGTCAGAGGAAAAAAGCCAGAACATAAGAACACCCCCATTGTAGTGGAAACTGGCTCAGTGCTACTGAAAACATATCTCCTAAAAATGGCTAAATCTTTCTACATACGAAATAAAACCAAATTATGCGCATAGCACCTTGGTATGAAGTCTCACGCGGATATACCGGTTTTTCTTTCAGAGAATCTGACACCAAAGGCTGCCCGGCTTCACTATGTGGCCCGTGACCTTGCCAAGTCTAAAGGCTATAAATTTGTGTGGACATCTTATGGCAAGATTTATGTGCGGAAAAGCGAACAATCGCCAATTATCATGATTAAAACGGAACAACAGGTACATAAATTACTTTTAGAACAAGACTGACTATCTACTATATATTATTATATTATATATTACTGCCCATTTTCAAATCCAAGTGTGTCTAATCTGTTCCCTAATATAACCTTGATGCTTTGTATTTTTACATTTTGTATATGGCTTAATATTATGTACTGTTATACCATATTGTGCTATCTGATGTCTATACATATAGAACTTATGAAAATTGTTAAAAACTTTTACCAAACACTACACACTTTTCCCACACACGCTCACATACACTCATACAATTTAGAAACATAAACTCTCAAACATACATGATTATGCCTGTTCAAAATACACATGATAAAATCCTACAAAAACTCGCTCCGAAAACTCAATCCACACTAGTATACATATGTCTTCACATCTTCACTCTTAACATAAGCTACTCACTTAAAGTATTCATGAAACTAATCGAACAACACTTCTCCATTATACCCCTTTTTACTATCAACTTACCTACAGTCATGCAAATTTTAATTATCACTACCCCTAGATTATTGTTATATCTGTTTCAATATGGATGAAACGTTGTATACGCTTCAAGAATTAGACAATATTAAAATAGCAAAGGCTCTAGAGTGCGATACCACTGATCTTGAGAGACTCATACAAATTAATAAAAATGACTTTACTATAGTATCTCAGAATATTGTTAGTATCTACAAAAATTTTAACGATTTTACTCTTACTCTGACAAACTTATCTTTTGAAATCGATATTATCACCTTCACGGAATGTAGATTAAACCCCAATAAACATCTTCCACAATTAAACAACTATGAAGTCTATTGTACCACATCCCAACTAAATCAAAGTGACGGAGTAGTTGTATATATAAAAAAAAGCTTAAAACACAAAGTCAAGGAAGTAATTTTACATCAAGCTTCATGTCTACAGATTGATGTATTGAATAATACAGTTTTATGTATTTACAGATCACCATCGAACCCAAACACTACAAATTTTATCAATACGCTAAACTCTCATTTAGATACTATTCCCTCGCATTTAAGCATTATAATAACAGGTGATATCAATATAAATATTCGACCTAAACCTAATGAACCTCTGCATGAGTACAAAAACAGAATGAACTACCTGGCTTGCTAACCATGGCATATTAGCGGGACACATCTTACCTACTAGGCAACAAGGCTGCCTTGACCATTTCATGTTAAAAATCAATAAAATTAAATACAAATCAACTATAGCGATTTTGCAAACTACAACTACGGATCATTTTACAACATTTCTATCAATCTCAAAAATAAAAAATGTAACTAAGACCACTATAAATTTTGATGCTGCTCTAAAATATTTACAAAATAGTAATCTATCTGATATTTTATTTAGCGACGACCCAACGACTGTGATTAACTACCTAATAGAAAGAATTATAGAAAGCCTAAAGATGAATACTGAGGTCACGCGTATATCATGCAACAAAAGAATTATACAGCCGTGGATCTCTCCAGGAATACTGCGGTGCATACGAAATCGCAACCAACTTCAAAAAAGGCTACGTAATGACCCTCACAATGAAATTCTTTGCATTACTTACCGACGCTACCGAAATTTCTGTAATAATTTAATAAAAAGACTAAAAAGAAAATACGACAGGGACACCATCACAAAATCTTTAAATAATAAAAAATTGCTTTGGAACAATATTAAAAACATTACATACTCGAAAGAAAAACATAACACTAATTCTAAACTGCTCAATTTAAGGTCCTCGCCCTCTGAATCGGCTAATTTTATTAATGACTATTTCGCCAATATAGGATTACAACTTGCAAATAACATTCAACACGATACAATGACATCTAAAACACTTATAGAAAATAAACCGACACAACCAAATTCTTTTGTACTACTGCATACACATGTTGATGAAGTTCGTAGTACTATTCTCCATCTAAAATCTAACAGCGCCCCAGGATGGGATAATATTCCCAATAAATTTCTAATGTTGGCGGTTGATGACTTGGCTCCCATTATCACCCACCTTGTAAATCTTTGCTTCTACAAAGGTGTGTTTCCTGCACCGTTGAAACAATCAATTATAACACCCGTATACAAGGGTGGAGATGATGAAGATATTAGCAATTATAGGCCGATCTCAGTTCTGCCAGCAATATCTAAAATCTTAGAGAAACTACTTAATACTAGACTACTAAATTACTTAAATAAATTTAACAAATTATCATCTTCACAATTTGTTTTCAGGCGGGGAAAATCGACAGAAGATGCAATCACGGAGTTAAGCTCTTTTGTAACTAGGCAACTTGACAACAGTAAAAAGTGTCTGTCGGTTTTCCTCGATCTGAAAAAAGCTTTTGATACTGTGTCCATCCTTGTGCATAAACTTGAAGAAATGGGAGTAAGGGGGACTCCGCTTGCCCTTTTTGAGAGTTACTTAACGGACAGGAGACAAAGAGTAAAACTACCTGGTTGCACTAGTGAAGCTGTTGATGTGACGTGTGGTGTGCCGCAGGGCAGCGTATTAGGACCTACCCTCTTTCTCATCTACATCAACTACCTATGTAGCATGAAGATCTATAACGCCAGAGTTTTGTCATACGCTGATGATACGGCTGTAGTATTTGCCGGTGATTCTTGGGAGGTGGTCAAAACTAGTGCTGAGGCTGGTCTGTTGCGAATTGCTCAGTGGCTGAAACACAACCTCCTGACCCTAAATACTTTTAAAACCAACTATATATGTTTTAGTACTAACAACAACTCGCAACCTCAGGCCGACTTCAGTTTAAAAATTCATGAATGTACAACGGATTCTAATAAAAACACCTGTAACTGCCCTAAGATTGATAAGGTAGTTCAGACAAAATATCTGGGAGTAATTGTAGACCAAAGACTTTCATGGTACCCACACCTTGATCATGTCATCAATAGAGTGAGGAAACTAACATGGATCTTCAAAACCCTCAGACATGTAATGCTGGGCAAATCGGATGAGGACTCACCAAATTATCTCCTCAATCAAATCTACATTGCTCTTGCTCAATCCGTCTTAGCCTACTGTATTCCTGTCTGGGGTGGTGCAGCAAAAACTCGATTTCTGGAGTTAGAGAGGGCGCAGCGTTCTCTTATTAAAGTTATGTACTTTAAGAAGAGACGCTTTTCTACCGATCTTCTATTTCGTATCAGCGGCTTACTCTCTGTCAGGAAGTTGTATATATTCTGTACAACCCTCAAAACTCACAAATCATTGTCTTATGATCCATACCATTTAAATAAACGACGTAGAAACATGGTTGCCCAGACGTACAGAACTAAAACCACATTTGCAAGCAGACAATTTATATCGCGTTCTGCCTTTCTTTATAATAAAATAAACAAAGATATTTATATATACGACAAAACATATCACAACTGTAAAAAACTTTTGTTAAATTGGATTCATCACAAGACATATGACGAAACTGAGAAGCTACTGGATTGTGTAGCATGATTTGTTCAGATTCAGACACTGTAATCACACACACTCTTTATAACTCACGCAAGCATAGACACACACACACGGACACGCACACACACGCGCACGCGCACGCGCATGCGCACGCACACGCACACGCACACGCACACACACACGCACACACACACACACACACACACACAGTACAAGCACAAGTAAATAAACTAAGAATAGAATTAATATAGAATTTAAGTAATATATAGTATTAATATGGATATAGAATATGTTTATCCATACTGCCTTGTAACATAGATATAGTAATGGAAGGGCGGACCCTCCAAACACAGGCATTATTTGCTTAAATGGAGGTTCCAATGTACTATTTTTTAAGGCATGTACTTTTTAAAAACGAAATAAAATTTATTATTATTATTATTATGTCGGAAAGACACAACAGGGATGACCATATGTATGTCAGAGAGTTCAGTTTTTACTTTGTACTCTATTAAAATTACATTTTTTATAATTTAACCGTTTGAAAGGATTAAGTGTAACTATTATGGTATTTCAATAGTAAAAGCTGGATGATGTGTATCTAGACGACTTAAAGGAGAGCACTCATTAACAATAACATCCTCAAAGGTAGTAAACACCAAGTCTAAGAACCGACCATTCCTGTTGGGCACTCCATTAAACTGATATAGACCACATAATGAAGCAGTTTCTAGCATGAGGCTCGACTTGCGGTCAGTGGAGAGAGAGAGTTCCACGTAGGAGAGACCTGAGATACCTCTCCACTGTACTAGTTTAATATGACAAACAAACACTTCAACTTAAGTTTTAAGTGCAGATTATCATTATCATTACAGCCCTTTACAAGCACACTCCTTAAGAAATGTATAAAAAACATAAATAAAAAATATGTCCATGATCTCGCTAAATTACTAGGGAGAGAAACTCAATGTTCTAATTGACGAAGACGGTACTATAGTTTACATTTCATGTCAAGAATGTGACATTTACAATTTTTTGTAAACAAACCTTCATAGAATGTGCTCGTTTCAGTCGTCGAGTGGACCTGATGTAATTCGTCACATTGTGCTAAAGACGTGTGCTCCCAAAGTGGCACCGGTTCTGACGCGCCTTCTCCGGTACTCCTTCTCCTTGGGCGTAGTCTTAAACTCACGGAAGACAGATTTGTTGCAGAAGCTTAGTCAATTCATCTGCTACCATATCTGTTGTCAGTATATAAATTACTTACATTAACAATATCTTTATTCAAAATGTTCCGTATATATAATGATAAAACTTGAAGTCAACCTCACTGCAGCTTTTATCGCCGTCCTTAACACGACGGTCACAGACCACAATCTTGTGTTGCTTCAGTTATATAAAACATCCACCCACAAAGCTCCAACTAAGTCCAAACTAATTACAGATTTTGATGGGGCATATAATACTCTCATATCAACAAGTATCCCCTTTTCAGAATTGCCAAATAGCCCTGAAGAATTTGCCAACACTTTTATTAATATAATTAAGTCAGCTATCCAACAAAATTCTAAACTATCCTACTTTTCTAACAATAAAAAGATATTAAAACCCTGGATAACTCCCGGAGCTCTGAGGTGCATAAGGCAAAGAAATTACTTGCAACAAAAGGTAGAAAAGGACCCCCATAATACAATTTTAATAATAACTTACAAACGTTTTCGAAATTACTGTTCCAATCTCATCAAAAAACTTAAACGACAGCATTATGGCAAACTTATTAATAAATCTGCTAATAACCCCCGTAAATTCTGGAATACAGTAAATGAGATAACTCGGTACAAACCACCCAAGACTAATAATGTAGCCCTAATTAATTTAAAACCGCTACCACTAGATTCGGTTAACTATGTTAATAACTATTTTGCTTGTATAGGCAATAATTTAGCTGGAATAATTACTACAAATTCAGGTACTAGAAGTCGGGTACTAGTAACTCCTATCTCTAACTATACACAGCCCTCATCCTTCGTCCTGCTAAACACTGACGACAAAGAAGTCGAGAGCATCTTGATGAGTCTGGACTCTGGGAGCTCACCTGGAGGGGATGGTATCAGCACTGGCTTTCTAAAGCATGCTAGAGCCTTTGTTGTGCCGTACATACGTAACCTCGCAAACCTTTGCTTTAGTACTGGTGTATTCCCCAGCGTCTTAAAGAGGTCTATGGTAACCCCTGTGCATAAGAGTGGAGACAGACAGGATGTAAACAATTATAGGCCTATCTCTGTCCTTACCTCCATCTCCAAAATAATTGAAAAGCTGCTTAACAATAGATTAGTTGATTTCCTAAATAAATTTAAATTATTATCAAATTCCCAATATGGTTTTAGAAAGGGTCTTTCAACTCAAGATGCGATTCTTGATCTCACTTCTACTATAGTTGGTAAAGTAGACAATGGCAGCAAATGCCTTACAGTCTTTTTGGATTTAAAAAAGGCCTTCGACACCGTCTCTGTGCCTATTCTTTTACACAGGCTAGAAAGCATAGGTATTAGGGATACTCCACTCATGCTTTTTTAAAGTTACCTACAGGACAGAACTCAGCAAGTAAAAATAAATAATTTACATAGTAATAAAGCCACGCCTAGTTTTGGAGTCCCGCAGGGTAGTGTCCTGGGCCCGACTCTCTTTTTAATATACATAAATGATCTATGTAATCTACGAGATGTCGGGGGCAGGATATACTCCTACGCGGACGACACTGCTCTTGTTTTTACTGGTAGCACCTGGAATACTGTCCAAGTAGGTACTGAAAGGGGTTTAATCATCGTATCTAATTGGCTTAGAGATAACCTTCTTACCTTGAACACCCAAAAAACAAACTACATCTGCTTCACTCCTTCTAACAAATCCCAACCTGACCATCACTTTGCCATAAAAATCCACACTTGCTCAAACCCTGGAAACATGATTTGCGACTGTCCTACTATTGATAAAGTCAGCCAAACTAAATACCTAGGTATAATGTTGGACCAACGACTTAACTGGCACTCACATTTGGAACTATTAACTAACCGCATTAGGAAACTCATATGGGTATTCAAATCACTACGGCAGGTCATGTGCAACAAACTTAAAAACCGAATCTATGTAGCCCTGGCCCAATCTGTGCTCACATACTGTATCTTGATTTGGGGAGGAGCTGACAAAACTCACTTCCTTGCACTCGAAAGAGCTCAGAGATCACTTATCAAAGTCATCTACTACAAACCTTATCGTTTTCCCACTGACACACTATATAGAATGAGTGACCTACTCAAAGTACGAAAACTCTACGTTCTGAATCTCATCTTAACGTGCCACAAATCATTGCCTTATGTCGACCTAAGTCATAAAAGAAAGAAGGATGTTGTTGCCCCCGTCACTGCTGTACGTACTGCTTTCGCTAGAAGACAATATAGTTGTCAGTCCGTCCATATATACAACAAAGTAAATAAATTACTTAAAATATACCCTATGTCATCTTACACTTGCAAGAAAACTTTAATAGAATGGTTGGACTCACTTAGTTATGAAGATGTTGAAAAACTTTTCATAAGAATAAATTAAAACTCCGGTTAAACTTAATGTCGGTACCTGTATGCGGAACACCCATACCGATCCCAAGGAACCTCATCCGTAGGGCTTACAAGTGACCGACACACACACGCACACACGCACACACACACACACACACACACACACACACACGCACACACGCACACACACACACACACACACACACACACTAAATATATACACACTAACTAATTTTCCCACCCACATTTCTATAATTGTAAGCTTCTAGATATAATATAGTTTAATAGTCTTTTTGAGCAAACCGTAAGGGAAGTAGCGAGTTATTCCCAACACAAGTGTCTATGACAACTTAAAGGGAAAACTCGATAAATCTTTGTTATAAGACTTTTTGAAAATAAAGGAATTTTTATTTTTTATTTTATTTTTAATGATGTCCTATTCCATGGGTCTAATAGAGATTGAACTTTATTAAATTCGGAAAATTGTCCTTCAGAAGCTCGTATGAAAACATCTAGTTTTTCCACATAACGAGATCGACCAAATTTTCGTTAAATTTTTCAGTTATTTTCCTAATTTTGGAAAATGGACGTTATATCCTTGATTTATTTGCGATTTGAAAAGAATCGCCTTGTTTTGAAAAGATAAAATATGAGAATATGGCTGCGAAATCAGTTGATATTTGCCTTGAAGTCGCGTATTTAAAACATTCAAATGAGTGGTGATGTCTACAAGGAAACCTACCTCATATAACCAATTAAGATTTTTAACTTCAGGGACGTCCTCCTTGTTTTCCGTAAGAAATGTTTCAATTTATTCGATTAAATTTAAAAATCGTTTAAGCGTTAATACATGGTTAAGCCACCTTACTTATGTACATAACAGTAAATCTCCATATTCGCTTTCTATTTTTCAATAAATTGTATAAATTTTCTGTGATCGAGAACTCTGTATTTCATGAAGTTTACAGTCGTTACAACTTTCATTATGTTTTCAAATTCCAATAATTTTGAACGTAAGACTTTTTGATGTAAGGTGAAATGAAACTGCATTAAATCTTCGATATTTACGTCTTGAGTTTGCAGGTGCTGTTTCAACCGAGTGACAAACCAAAATTAACTTCGATTATAGAATACCCTTTATAAGATATGGATGACAAGCGAGAACCCAGTCCACCTGATGGTAAGTGGCTACTGTGGCCCATAGACATCTACATCTATCCTCGTATGCTGATCGTGAGGACTTTGATGGAATGCCTCTGTTTCAGTAAAAAGGGTCTCCGGTACTCTACACTCACCATACGAAACACAACAGCATTAATCTGCTATTTTACGCTGATATTTTGTAAAAACGTGGTTCTTCCTCGGTTGAGCCGACCCATTCATGCTAAAATTATATAATTAATATAGCTGCAGCGTGGCTCTACCACGTACAAATATTTCCCGATAATTTCGATAAATCGGAAACCATTTCGGAATATTTTTCCAAAAGTGCTTTGAGCATATCAGTACGCTTGGTTTGCCCTGTCAAGGTACCCATTCCAATCATTGACTTCAAAATCATTTACAACTCGGAGAATTATTAAAAACTGAACTATGGGACTGATATCAAAGGATTCATCGAGGGCTGAAGAAAAAAAAAATATTTTTTTAGCTCTTGAGGTTAATTGTTCTTCTATACCACCTAAGAACACTGTAATTCTTTGAACTGTCATCCGATTTAGCTGAATTTTATCAAACTTTTTCGCCATCTCCGTACACGTATATACGTGGTAGAGCCGTGCTGCAGATATATTAATAGTATAGTTGTAGCACGAATGGGTCGGCTCGACCAGGGAAGGATCACGCTCTCATAGAATACCAGCGTAAAACAGCAGCATAATGCTGATGTCTTTCGTGTGGTGAGTGTAGAGAACCAGTGACCCATTTTACTGGAAAAGAGGCATTCTATCTTAGTCCTCACGGGTAACAACGCATCTGCATATTAATTCGCAAACGAAGATAGATGTAGATGTCTATGGGCCGCAGTAACCACTTACCATCAGGTGGACTGTGTGCTCGTTTGTCAACCTTATTCTATAAAAAAAAACACATTTTTTTGACTATTTGTAAGTAGTGGTGGGTCGTTGTCGATTTTTGACGGACAAATGCAACCGTTTGACAACAAAAAACGGTCGTTGTTGCAACCGGTTTGAAAACGGCTTAAAGAGCGAAAACTTATTCAACATGGAATAGAATTAAGTTTTCGTCGAGTGAAATAGTTGCAGTTTCTTACAACTAGGTAAGTACTGTTTTGTCTGTCTACGTTTGTAAAAAACGAACACTGAACCAAAGATGAACGTTAAGGATGACGACGTAACGAGTGAGATAGATAGTTAAATCATTGCGTTCTCGATTGTATTTTCATAAGCGTAAAATTAAAAATCGCACCAAGTAATTCAAATGCTGGTTTGTGCAACGAAGACTGTTTGAACACAGGACGTAAAACGGTTTCATCTTCGCAGAACACAAAACGGTATTTGCAAACGGTTCGTCATCGCAACGCCCACCCCTATTTGTACACAATCTTTAACAAACTCAACATCCATAAATGGTCGAAATTTTTTCTCCATTGAACTAGAAATTTCGAAGCTGACTTCAGTGGCAGTCTCAGCATCTTGAATAGGTTTTATAAACATAATTTGCTGGCTCTTTTTCAGTGGTGCTATTTTTCGGTTTCGTAATTCCCTTGTCAATTTGATAAAGGTAGGATGCTGTGTTTCTTAGCGTCTTTTAACGTTATATTCCTTTGGAGTTGAAACAAAATTCTTTCAAATCATACAAATTATATTAAGCTACATAACAAAAAAGTACTTCTCAATCCAAATATCTTGAAACTTCCGACTTTCATCTTTGTCCTTACGTTTTTTACTAGGTCCTGGGTCTAAAACAAATTAGTACTCATAGGTAGTTAATAACTTGCCTATTATTCACAAACAAGTGAATTGTTATGTTATAATTATTATTACTTACCGACTTCCACAGTAGTTGTTTTACACAAGAAACAAATAATCTAGTCCATACTTGTTTTGTTTAGGTATCTATAAGAATTTCCGCAAACTAATCTAAAAGTAGTTATCTAACATTATTCGTCTAATCGCCGCCGTTACTTACGCAATGCACCTTTGACATGAACAGAAAAATCACTTATTTCCTCATCACACCGCGCGGCCCCCCGCCATCCCTGCCGCAATGGACGAAGACGACCGACGCCACAAGCCGACCAAAGTTCAAATATTGCGATTCGCGGCGGTGGCGTAGGTATTTAAAAATGTCATAATTTTGCTATTTTTTTAATAGGTCGCTGGCGGGCCGCACGTAAATCTATAGGAGGCCGCATGCATCCCCGCGGGCCGCGGTTTGTGCAGTCATATACTTACGAGTATATGCTTTGATTTGCTCAGTGTCATACATAATATTTTCACTTAGTTTTTGTGCAGGCTGATCATCATTACATATAATAATTTTACAATTTGTTTCAAAACACTCAAATATAAACGTTCTTATAAATAAAGCTTCTCTGCAGTCATTAGAAAGGGCTACGTACTCCTCCTCAGTGTTAGTATTTGTTTTCTATTTTGTTACCTACTTTAAAACAAAACTAATGAATGATCTAATTAACTATCAACTAATTAACTAACAATCTGCGTTATCATTGCATATAAGCAAGACAATAACTAAATGTACTTTTTACATAACGCATCACGTGTTTAGCTACTTTCCAGTGATACTCATCAAAGCATTCATTGAACTGACTGAAAACATTGCATAAGAAATATTACCCCATGTGCACGCTGCAATATACATTAAGCAACCATTTAACTATCTTAATTGCAATTTTCCATTTTTAAATTCATTTTTCACCAGTTTTAGTTCACATTCCATTGGAGTAGTTGACATATTGGAACGCTGTAAGACATTTTTAATGTAACTTGACTGATCTAATGTAAATCTAGCACCCTTTCTGCACAATCTCATCCCTAAGATGCTTCTGTTAGATTTTCAATTTTTTGTTATTATATATTATTAGAAAACAAGATGATATCATCATCATACAAGCTAACAAAGGTCATGCCTTGAATATGTTTTTTTATAGGAGAGGGGCAAATGACCATACGGCTCGCCTGATGGTAAGTGACTACCATCGCCCAAGAACAACCGCAGGAGAAGTGCAGGTGCGTTGACGGCCTTTTAGAAAGGAGTAAGCTCTTTTTTTGAAGGTCCCTAAGTCGTATTGGTCCGGAAAAATCACCGGTGATAACCTATTCCACAGAGATGTCGTGCGTGGAAGAAAACTCCTAGTGAAAAGTACAGTGCTGAACCGCCAAGCATCCAGATGGTGTGGATGGTATTGAAAATTTTGCCGCGATGTGCGTAGGTGAAATTCGGCAGCTGAGATTAATCCGAACAATTCCTCAGAGCTTCCGCTGTGGTAGATGCGAAAGAAAATGCAAAGGGATGCAACATCTTTTCACAGCGCCAGTGAATCGAGCCGATCGGAAAGGATTCGGTCCTTAACGATTCCAGCCGCTCTAAGTTAGATGCGGTCAAGTGCAAGAAGCTAGCACTGTGGAGCCCCAGCTCAGAGATGGGAACAGTATTCCATGTGAGACTGAACTGGCGCCTTGTAAAGTTGCAGGCAGTGTTATAATGTCCCGCTCTGCTGAGCACGCCAAGATTTTTAGAGGCAAATTTGGCCTTGTGTTCCAAGTAACCACGAAACTGCACATCACTCGATATATCGACACCGAGGATTCCGTTACTGGCTGAGGTAACAAGGGAGTACCTTAAAACTGAGGAGATATGACAAAGGGGTTCTTTTTAGCGGTAAACTCGCAAGCTTGTGTCTTCTGAGGAGGACTAGATTTAGTTGTCTCCAATCAGACATAAGTTTGTTCCGGTACTCGGCAACGTTTCCCCGAGAAATATTGGCACGGTCGGTGTATAGAGCATCACCAGTGCTGTCATCCGCATAGCAATGAATGTTACCGGTTTACAACATATCATTGATATGTAGAAGAAACAGTGTTGGTTATGGCACCCGGCTTGTGGAACACCAGCGTTAATAGGCTTTTAATCGGAGCATGCACCTTGATGCTCCGATCAGTTAGAAAACTGGTGATGCAATTGCACAACTTCTTTAGAAGCGCATAGGTAGGAAACTTCGAAAGAAACGCTTTGTGCCAAACCCGATCGAAGGTATTCGCTACGTCCAAACTTAATATGCTTTTACCAATACCTCCGCCTGCGCCTATCTATGTTTTAAGTAAACAAGAAGATCACCCGATTAGCGAGCCTGGCGGAAACCGTACTGGTAGTCACTAATCAGCTGGTGCTCCTCAAGATACCGCATGAGCTGGCAGTTAATAATGGACTCCATTATTTTCGAGAACAAGGAGATGATGGCGATGGATCGGGTGCACGAAAAGTGTCTTCCATGAATACGGGACAACGCCTTGGGAGTAGCAGTACCGAAAAAAGACGCGTTAGAACCGGTGCCAACTCTGAAGGGCACGCCCTCTGCACAGTTGGCGAGATTCCGTCAGGCTCACATGACTTCTGTGTGTCCAGGAAGAGGAGTGCTTTGTGTACTGAGCACTGTGTGAATCACACTTCAGGCATAGAATACACACTGCGGAATTGTTGGCAGTGTGGTCCTCCTGCCATCGAGAATCGAGTTGGACGCAAAAAGAGAGCCTAAAAGATCGGCTTTCCTTTTAAGGCGTGGGCCAGTGGGTCGTCCTCCCTGTGCAGAGATGTTAGTGATGGCTTACATAAATTCCCTTGAACAGCCTTGGCGAGAGACCAAAATGCACGGGTTCCCGAAGGAAGGCGAACTAATTTCTCGCCAATTCTGCCAATGTGCTCATACTTTGCTTTGGCAATAACTCTTTTGAAGGACCTGAAGGCGAAGTTATACGTTTTTAAGCATGCTGGTGTTTACATCCCGAGCTGCCGAAGCCTCAGCCCAGGTTTGATAACACTCCTACTTACTGCGTAATGCAGTCGTACATGAACGACCAAACCAAGGCTGAGATATACCACAGATGATGGAATAAATAGTTCCATTCCCTGTAGCACCACATCACTGACAGAATCAGCAATAGCGCTGGGATCAACCCGCAAAAAACAAACCAGCCCTCATAGGTGAGGTAGAATGCAAAGAAAGACCGCATTCCGCCCCTTTCCGCCGACCTATAATGCCAAACACAACGGCAGCCTGCAGAACGCAACTGCAAAGGTACCGTGCACACTCCGGATCAGAAAATGGTCCGAAGAGCCGTGAGGGGCATATTTGAAAACTGATATCCGTTCGGATGAAAGGTCAGCAGAAGATTGTAGTGTTATGCAACTTACATTTCATTGTACACTAATTCTTCATTCTGTTTTGATATTCTGCATTCATGTTTTGCATCACTTTATACTATTTTTTTTTCATTCTGTTTTTGATTTTCTGCATTTATATTTTGCATCACCTTTATTTCTATAGGATCCTGTAACGTTTTTACACAATAACATATCATTTTACTTCGTATTTTCACACTATTTATCACTTTTAAAATAGCTGTCAATGAAGTCTTACCTTTTATGGTCTTTTATTGAATTCTCTGTAACTCTACAATTTCAGGCTTCATGCACGCAGCCGTGCATAAGTTTTTCCTATGTGAATTATATCTCATTTCTTACTTAAATGTAATGGTTTTCCAATTATATACCTAAAACTAAAAATTTATATTTCTGACAACCATTATTTATATGGTTGTCATGGCAATTTTTATTCAAATTCGTTACCGATATGATGTTTTATCTCGATATTTTCACATAAATACTCTTTTGCTCTAGGTCATTTACAATAAATTTCCTTTTAATTTAAATAATTTCTCGTTCTCTCTAAAAAAGGTATAAAAGCCAAACAATTGGAGAATACAAGACAGTCTCGCTTCAGTTCTCAAACGAGAAACATCTACTAAAGGCCTTATCCCGGGGCCGCTCTGCCCCGGGATCCTGCAAACCTCCATCTACATCCGGCGCATCCTGAAGTCGTCGGCGCATCCTGCAAACCAGGCGCCGGGATCCTGCAAGCCTCCATCTACATGTGAAGTCGTCGGTGAATTCTAATTCAAGTGCGGGGCCACACTACTCCGCGCGCTACGACTGCTTGATCCAGGCGCTGAGTGCAGCCTACTGCCCGCGCTACCTTCAGGCGCGCTTCGACTGCTGGCTCCAGGCGCTGCGTCCCTACTGCCCGCGCTACCTCTGGGCGCGGCGACTACTTCTCCAAGAACTGAGCGCACCTACCCCAGGCGCTACGTGCGCCGGCTCCGGACGCCGCGTGTGCCCAGTCCAGGCGCTGCGTGCCGTCGCCGCTGAGAAACCTCAAGCTCTGCGTGTGTCGATTTCTACAAAAGCAGCGAGGCTCCAGGCTCCACTATCATACTAATTCTCCTATTCTCCTATCCCTTTTTTTTAATATAATTGTATTCTCATTTCATCCATCACCTTCATATTTCATTTTTTTTATAAGATTGTAAATACCTTTTAAAAAAATTATAATATATTATTTTCTTGGTCTATTTTGTTGTTTTGCTGTTCTTAGGTTAGGTTCTTTCTCTTTTAATTGTCGCTTCACGACAGTTTGGCGCCCAACGTAAAAGTCCTCTTTCTCTCTTAATTCTTCACCTTTACTGCGCCTTGTCTATTCTCTTTTGATTTAATTGCTTTCCCTTTCGTTCTTAACTCATTATTCATCATTCATTTACACAAACTTTTCATACCTTCTGTTCACGCAAAAGCGTTAGTGTCAGGCATCGACGTTAGATGGCACTCGGCTCGGTCGATACGGAATGACGTTCGTGCGTGTTGAACGTCTGAGCTTGCTGAAAGGTGGGAGTCGAGAGCGAAAGATTAGATGTCTTCTTCGCGTCGAAAGAGAAGGCAGTCCGTTTTGTTTGGGAGCTCTTAGATCTAATTTTATGTTAGGCGCGTATAGTAAATATACCACTGGGAATGGTAGCGCGTGTTGAGAGTTTACCCGGGACTTTAGGTTTAACGCAGAATCTGTATAAGTGGATTCGACTGTATTAGTTACTAGTGCGGTAGTTAATATTCTAGAAATAACGGTGACCTTTGACCCGTACGTTCTGTGTTCATTTTCGCGAGTCAATCGTAACAAAGGAAGAAAGTGACTGCGGAAGGCGACCTTAGCTTGGAGAGGAGCTGAGGGCCGAACTGCTGCAGGGGGGACGGTCAAATAAGGTCAATAACACTACCAGCCACACCCAAATACACATCACTGACCTTTACTTTCTAGCACAATACATCCACACGAGACCTGACCGAATCCTGAGGGACCAGTCGCCTTGAATAGAGGTAAGTAAGCTCTGTTCAATAATTGTAACGCTCCCCCCGGATTGTTTAGTGTAATTAGACTTTTAACCCGTGGCGTGAGGACGCCCGACCAGCATCTGCCCGTAGCTTCTTCGTCTATGGGCCGCGAAGGATTCTACTCCTGGGATGGGCAGCTGCCGGCCGTAACACCTTCAAAATTCTAAAACAAAATTTCTTCTAGTTTTTCAACTTATCTGGATTGTATTTAGGTCTACATATAACACTTCATTTACATTCATCACTCTAAGTTACATTCATCACTCTAATAATTTTATTCTAGATAACTTAAAGAGGTACAATTTTTAATAAAATCTTTATTTCTTAAACTTAACTTTACACTTTGCACTTTTGTTTTTGAAAGCTGAAGCGAAACGAACCATAATTTTCTAAACATTTATTAACTTTTAGTGTGTATATATGTATAAATATCACCACTTTCACCTTATTATTTCTATACATTTATTAACTGCTAATTTGTATATTTGTATATATGTATAAACCTTCACTTGGGAGCAACTGACTACTCCCTTAATTTTCTTTATCTTTATCTTTACTTAGGAGCGGCTAACTACTCCCTTAATTTTCTTCACCTTTATCTTCACCTAGGAGCAGCTGACTACTCCCTTAATTTTTTATCTTCACTTAGGAGCGGTTGACAACTCCTTAAATAAGCCTGAATGTCCTCTCGAAAACACACTTTTAGAGTGGTGTCTCTTCGACTAATTTATTTTTTTTCCACACAGGAGCGGTTGACTACTCCTTAAATAAGCCTTAATGTCGTTTTGAAAACACACTTTTAGAGTGGTAGTCATTGAATGTGAACTCCACCCTTACCTGAATGCAGATGATGAATGTAAGAGATAGTATATCTGATTTTGACTGGTGATGTCTGTTTCTGCAAAGCTGTGTTTTTATGGTTTATTTTAGAATGTACATGTCAAAATTTTTGCTGAGTCAAAAATTTTCCAGGGTCGGGACGAAAATGTAGTGTTATGCAACTTACATTTCATTGTACACTAATTCTTCATTCTGTTTTGATATTCTGCATTCATGTTTTGCATCACTTTATACTATTTTTTTTCATTCTGTTTTTGATTTTCTGCATTTATATTTTGCATCACCTTTATTTCTATAGGATCCTGTAACGTTTTTACACAATAACATATCATTTTACTTCGTATTTTCACACTATTTATCACTTTTAAAATAGCTGTCAATGAAGTCTTACCTTTTATGGTCTTTTATTGAATTCTCTGTAACTCTACAATTTCAGGCTTCATGCACGCAGCCGTGCATAAGTTTTTCCTATGTGAATTATATCTCATTTCTTACTTAAATGTAATGGTTTTCCAATTATATACCTAAAACTAAAAATTTATATTTCTGACAACCATTATTTATATGGTTGTCATGGCAATTTTTATTCAAATTCGTTACCGATATGATGTTTTATCTCGATATTTTCACATAAATACTCTTTTGCTCTAGGTCATTTACAATAAATTTCCTTTTAATTTAAATAATTTTTTCGTTCTCTCTAGAAAGATATAAAAGCCGAACAATCGGTGAAGAAAGGCAGTCTTGCTTCAGTTCTCGAATTGGAAGCATCTTCTAAAGGCCTTATTCCGGGGCCGCTCTGCCCCGGGATCCTGCAAGCCTCTGTCCTGCCTGAAGCCACTGGACTCTACGAACCTCTACTCTATCTGAAGTCGCTGGACTCTACAAACCGTTACTCTGCCTGAAGTCGCCGGGATCCTACAAGTCTCTGTTCTACCTGGAGTCACCGGAACCTGCAAACCTCTGTCCCGCCTGCAGTCACCGGATCCTGCAGGCTTCTGTGATGTCTGAAGCCGCCGAGGATCCTGCAAGCCCCTGTCTGGCCTGAAATCGCCGGATCCCGCAATTACCACATTCACCGGAGGTCGCCGCCTAGAGACGCCCACGCCTTCTCACCTACGCCGTGCGTGCTCGTTCCAGGCGCTGAGAGCACACCTTGGATCTTCCGACTCAGCTTCGGCACTAATCTCTTTTTTTTATTACTTTTTTAAAATAATCTGTAAATCGCATCATCCATCCTCATATTCATACTCCATTTTTGTTATATAAAATTGTAAATATTTTTGAATCTTAAATATATTATTTGTTTTGTTGTATTTTTGTTGTTTTGTTGCTCTTAGGTTAGATTCTTTTTGTTCTTAATTGTCACTACACGACAGTTTAGTGTTATGCAACTTACATTTCATTGTTAACTAATTCTTCATTCCGTTTTGATATTCTGCATTCATGTTTTGCATCACTTTATACTATTTTTTTTCATTCTGTTTTTGATTTTCTGCATTTATATTTTGCATCACCTTTATTTCTATAGGATCCTGTAACGTTTTTACACAATAACATATCATTTTACTTCGTATTTTCACACTATTTATCACTTTTAAAATAGCTGTCAATGAAGTCTTACCTTTTATGGTCTTTTATTGAATTCTCTGTAACTCTACAATTTCAGGCTTCATGCACGCCGCCGTGCATAAGTTTTTCCTAAGTGAATTATATCTCATTTCTTACTTAAATGTAATGGTTTTCCAATTATATACCTAAAACTAAAAATTTATATTTCTGACAACCATTATTTATATGGTTGCCATGGCAATTTTTATTCAAATTCGTTACCGATATGATGTTTTATCTCGATATTTTCACATAAATACTCTTTTGCTCTAGGTCATTTACAATAAATTTCCTTTTAATTTAAATAATTTTTCCGTTCTCTCTAGAAAGATATAAAAGCCGAACAATCGGTGAAGAAAGGCAGTCTTGCTTCAGTTCTCGAATTGGAAGCATCTTCTAAAGGCCTTATTCCGGGGCCGCTCTGCCCCGGGATCCTGCAAGCCTCTGTCCTGCCTGAAGCCACTGGACTCTACGAACCTCTACTCTATCTGAAGTCGCTGGACTCTACAAACCGTTACTCTGCCTGAAGTCGCCGGGATCCTACAAGTCTCTGTTCTACCTGGAGTCACCGGAACCTGCAAACCTCTGTCCCGCCTGCAGTCACCGGATCCTGCAGGCTTCTGTGATGTCTGAAGCCGCCGAGGATCCTGCAAGCCCCTGTCTGGCCTGAAATCGCCGGATCCCGCAATTACCACATTCACCGGAGGTCGCCGCCTAGAGACGCCCACGCCTTCTCACCTACGCCGTGCGTGCTCGTTCCAGGCGCTGAGAGCACACCTTGGATCTTCCGACTCAGCTTCGGCACTAATCTCTTTTTTTTATTACTTTTTTAAAATAATCTGTAAATCGCATCATCCATCCTCATATTCATACTCCATTTTTGTTATATAAAATTGTAAATATTTTTGAATCTTAAATATATTATTTGTTTTGTTGTATTTTTGTTGTTTTGTTGCTCTTAGGTTAGATTCTTTTTGTTCTTAATTGTCACTACACGACAGTTTAGTGTTATGCAACTTACATTTCATTGTTAACTAATTCTTCATTCCGTTTTGATATTCTGCATTCATGTTTTGCATCACTTTATACTATTTTTTTTCATTCTGTTTTTGATTTTCTGCATTTATATTTTGCATCACCTTTATTTCTATAGGATCCTGTAACGTTTTTATACAATAACATATCATTTTACTTCGTATTTTCACACTATTTATCACTTTTAAAATAGCTGTCCATGAAGTCTTACCTTTTATGGTCTTTTATTGAATTCTCTGTAACTCTACAATTTCAGGCTTCATGCACGCAGCCGTGCATAAGTTTTTCCTATGTGAATTATATCTCATTTCTTACTTAAATGTAATGGTTTTCCAATTATATACCTAAAACTAAAAATTTATATTTCTGACAACCATTATTTATATGGTTGTCATGGCAATTTTTATTCAAATTCGTTACCGATATGATGTTTTATCTCGATATTTTCACATAAATACTCTTTTGCTTTAGGTCATTTACAATAAATTTCCTTTTAATTTAAATAATTTCTCGTTCTCTCTAAAAAAGGTATAAAAGCCAAACAATTGGAGAATACAAGACAGTCTCGCTTCAGTTCTCAAACGAGAAACATCTACTAAAGGCCTTATCCCGGGGCCGCTCTGCCCCGGGATCCTGCAAGCCTCCATCTACATCCGGCGCATCCTGAAGTCGTCGGCGCATCCTGCAAACCAGGCGCCGGGATCCTGCAAGCCTCCATCTACACGTGAAGTCGTCGGTGAATTCTAATTCAAGTGCGGGGCCACACTACTCCGCGCGCTACGACTGCTTGATCCAGGCGCTGAGTGCAGCCTACTGCCCGCGCTACCTTCAGGCGCGCTTCGACTGCTGGCTCCAGGCGCTGCGTCCCTACTGCCCGCGCTACCTCTGGGCGCGGCGACTACTTCTCCAAGAACTGAGCGCACCTACCCCAGGCGCTACGTGCGCCGGCTCCGGACGCCGCGTGTGCCCAGTCCAGGCGCTGCGTGCCGTCGCCGCTGAGAAACCTCAAGCTCTGCGTGTGTCGATTTCTACAAAAGCAGCGAGGCTCCAGGCTCCACTATCATACTAATTCTCCTATTCTCCTATCCCTTTTTTTTAATATAATTGTATTCTCATTTCATCCATCACCTTCATATTTCATTTTTTTTATAAGATTGTAAATACCTTTTAAAAAAATTATAATATATTATTTTCTTGGTCTATTTTGTTGTTTTGCTGTTCTTAGG
Organism: Parnassius glacialis; assembly: GCA_033319125.1. Lineage (NCBI taxonomy): Eukaryota > Metazoa > Arthropoda > Insecta > Lepidoptera > Papilionidae > Parnassius > Parnassius glacialis. Next base: position 22,889,089 of record JAVANC010000002.1, read on the forward strand.
TTAGGTTCTTTCTCTTTTAATTGTCGCTTCACGACAAGATCCAACCGGAAAGGTGTATGATCCTCCACATCTGGAATCCGCATAGGCGAAGTAACCAGTTGTTTCAGACCATATGCCAAGGCAAAGTCATAAACAGATCTCTCCATAGGATCTGTTAAACGTGGACCGAGACATTCAGCGTGGTGGGCGTTAAAATCGTCAAGTATCACGATCTCTACGGATGGGATCTGTTGTGGTAAGAAATCTGTAGCCATTTAGACGTGGTTGATGAGTCAGTCTGTATCGGCATTATCGCTAAGTTTTTTCATATATTCTCTACGACTCAAAGGTTTCTCGCTTGCATTTTATGGGCAATATATAACATATGAATTAACAAACGTCATATTCAATATGCCATACAACATTGCCATTGGCCATCTATTAATTTACCGGTTGCTGCATTGAACACACCTTCCTCTTCATATGAAGATAAAAGATTGTACCGTGAATGGATCTTGATAGCTCTTTGAGGTAATATCCTCCCTGGGGTAGTCTATTCGTTTTTTGTAGGCTTTTCAATATATGGCATAGCGTTTAACATATATTTGGTTCCACTATCCTAAAGCACAAGCATTTTTATGTCATATTTACTAGGCTTATTCGGAATGTACATCCAAAAAAGACATCGTCCGCGAAATTCAAGCAATTGAAGCAAAATGAAAAATTCCCAAACTTTTCTTCGGGTTCGGGTTTAGAAACACCAGAGACTTACCATCCATCCTGAGACACCTTATTAAAAAAATTGATACGATCCCTACGACTCTCTCGTTCCTGAAAATGAACTATCAAAGATTTCTTTAATAGATAAATGATTGTCTTTCATTGCTGCACTTAGGGTGAGGATCACAATAAAAGCTCGGATTTCTAGTAAAGTTGTGTCTCGAAAAGTAGCCTTAGTCATGTTTTCTCGGTGTTTTGCAATTATTTCTACATTAGTCCACTTGATGATCTCCTTAATTATTACATCAATGATGAAGAGATCAAAACACAAAACAGAACCATAAATATTTCGGCACACACGAGTTGGGCCTCTGCTGGTTCGAATGATATTGATAGCAGAAGTTCTTGAATGTGTTTGACCCTTACCTGTAGACCAACGATGTTTGTTTATGTCTTTAATTAATGCTCGACTCAGAATAATAATACGCTGATCACGTTTGGCCTCCGTTCGACCACGGGATGCTAGCCAGTTTGAGACGATTCCTCTTCATAATCAGAAGAATTTTGTACATCTTCTGGAATAATATCCACAATTTCCTCTTCAAAGTTACTTTGCACATTGTCTTCACTTAGATGTTCTTCTAAATCAGTGTTAGCCTATTGAGCATCATCGGCATCAGATTCCTCTCGTGTGCCTAATAATGTTGATATTTTATCTGCGTCTAACTAGATAGATAACGTGCCATGGTGATCACAACATAAATATTTCCTGAAAACAAAATAAAATTAGTTTATGTCCCAAAAAATCAAAAATACTATAAAATTAATAATGCGCCAACCCGCTCGCCAAGCGTGGCAACTATGGCAAATACCCCCCAAATGACGAGAGTAACAAAGAGACGGCCCCCAGTCCCCGGCGGTCCCGCTATTCCTGGCTACGGTGGCGACCATGGTAACGGCGGGGCAGGGGGTGCTAAGAATCTCCGGTGGAGGTTCGGTTGCCACCTACGACGGCTCGACCTGGCAACATACAACGCACGCACCCTGAGGACTGACGAGAAGATCGTGGAGCTGGGAGAAGAGATAGACAAGTTGCGCTGGCATATTATAGGATTATCCGAAGTCCGAAGAGAGGGGGAGGACACGGTAATCCTCGAATCCGGCAACTTGCTCTATCCTTAGAGTATTAAACTAACAGGAGACGACATTGAAGAGCGTTCCCCTCTGTCAAAAGTACGAGAGCGCGGATCATTCCCGTTATATAAAACTAGTTGCGCCGCGTACGGCATCAGTTAACATGTAGTCGTAAGCGTGAGTTGACCTCCAGAAAAATGCCGAGTTGCAGTGTGTTTTCTTGTAAAAAAAGATCACAGACCTCAAATTTACAAAAAGACGACGTTACCTTTCATCTTTAAGTATTTATTTTGATTTAAATAATTAATATAAGCATAAAATCACGAAAATTCTGATTAATATAGCTGAGCAGGTTGTGTTGCCAACTTAAAGTATTAACACTATAGTAGGGACTTTTGCACCACTAGGACATAATTAAATTTTGCTTAATTGTAGACAAATGTCGTTTCTTTTTGATCTTATTACACAAGACAAAATCGTGTTATTGAATAGTCTTAAATTCATTAATATTATTGTGATCTATTTGCAAAACTATATTATTTCAAACAACATGAATAATCTTTAATTGTTTTTAACGAAATGAAAACATCAATTTAAATTGTTTTATTGTATACATAATATATTTAAAACATTTTAAATAGATATTTTCATTTCATTATGTTACGTTATGAAACGAAAAGAAGGGGAATTTCGAGTATATAAAATGGTATCATCAAGACTATAATAGTGATGTTCACTGTTATCTTTAGTGTCGATGTTTTTATTTGACTATAAGTAATACTTTGTTATATAATACCAAGGTGTTATTTAAAATTATTTTTTGTACAATGTTTAAAAAAGATCTTTGGTTTTACGCCAAGTTTAGATAAAAGCATGTGGCAATCATATAACCTGGGTACCTAAACGAACAAGCACTATTTGTTCCGAGCATTTTGACCAATCGGTTTTCGTAATCCAATCAAATAATAAAAGGAAACTAAATGAAACTGCTGTACCGACTTTGAAATTATTGGAAGTAAATTTATTATTTTGCTACAGGTTTATTTTACATTATGAAGGATAAAATTTAAAACATGTAACAAATCGAAATGGAAGGTTTAGTGAATGATATTTATTCATTTTAAAATGTTATTTATAAGTATATCGTCTTAGATGGTGTCAACCAAATTGTTGTTTTCATATGAGACACAAATTATTAGCGCTTAAATAAATAACTAAGGACAAACAAATAATCTCAGTGTCATATTTATAATCTATTATTATTAAATATATACAGAGTACTACACTTTTGTACTGTAGAACACAAAATATTACCGCTTTTTACGACGACATTAATTATTTTCAATCCTAAGTAAAATGACGAAAAAAAGTATGTTTGGTTAAGCGTAAACTTCGGCCAAGAGGTAGCAAATGTTTAATTTTTTTTAATTGCTCCATTCCGTTGCTGCGTAAAGGAAGGACAAAAACAAATAAACAAAAAGTCACACTTTCACATTTGTAATATTATATTAGTATGGATTGTCAAGAATGATAGATAAACTTTTGAAACCGGTTTACAATCGGCTTTTTGAGGGTGAAACTATACACTCCCGCTCTCTTTCTTGCTCTAGTAAATAACATTTCTGAGTGACCAAAAAGGATAGAAGCACAGGAAAGTGCGATTCCGTGCTGCCAGATGTAGTTCAACCCTAAGCCTTAAAACGGTTTAACTCTATAGGTTGGGTAAAATCTGTAAAATTAGACCGTTTAAAACCCCTATACAGATAACCTTTCCGGTTGATCATGACATTAAAAAATGGTAAAAATATTTCATAGACTAGGCATATTATATATTTTTAAGCATACAGGAACATTATTTCGACAATGATTACGTTCCACATAACACTGAACTGGCAAACTTGGTGATGGAAAATATGCAAGCACTAGAATTAGCTACCTCGCAAAAAAAGAGTGATCCCAAAAAGTGTATTCGTCACATATATACCAAACTTATTCACTTTAAAAACCTACTACCTACTTTTTCAATTTGTTTTAATTTTGGTAATTTTGTATTATTATTTTGTACCTTATGTATTTTTTTAAACTTACTTTGAATGTAATATTACACATTAAAAATTTGTTCATTTTTATTTTATTTTATTTGTTAATGTAACTTGCATAAAATTTCATCGACATATCCATATCGACAAGGCCCTCGCACTAGTTGTTTATGGCTTATGCACTGTAAGGATGAGACATTTATGAGAGATTTTCAAGGTTGTGTGCGTTTTGCTTAATCGTGTGCTCATATTATGCTGTATGCGTGCGTAACGACGTGGCCCAATGTTTACGATTTGCTTAGTGTGCGTTACTTCGCCTCCCGCTAGAAGTGACAGACTTTTTTGTTTGGAACTTTATGCGCATGGCGTCTCCTGTTAGTTGAATACTCTAAGGCTCTATCACCGGGAGGGCGACCATCTGTCCCAAGGAGGTGTCGGATTTATCGTCCACAAGTCTCTCGTTAACAACGTTCTAAAGATCGGGAGTGTGTCGACGAGGGTTGCGTACCTTATACTCAGAATCACCAAACGGTATTCGCTGAAGGTCATACAGGTTTACGCACCAACCTCGGCACACCCCGATGAGGAGGTGGAGGAAATGTATGAGGATATCTCTAGAGCCATGCATTCCTTCAAAACCCAATATACGGTGTTAATGGGAGACTTCAATGCAAAATTAGGCACAAGAGAGAACGGTGAGCTGAAAGTAGGGAAATTTGGAATAGGGCAACGGAACCCAAGGAGCCAGCAGCTGGCCGACTTCATGGAGAAAGAGGGACTCTTTATGATGAACTCTTTCGTCAAGAAGCGGCCCCACAGGAAGTGGACTTGGTCGAGCCCCGACGGTTGGACAAAAAATGAGATTGACTTCATTATGACGACCAGACGACAACTGTTCAGTGATATCTCAGTGATCGCGAGGGTGAAAACCGGCAGCGATCACCGAATGGTTAGAGGCACACTGAACCTAAATGTTAAGTTGGAGAGGTCTCGTCTGATGAAGTCAACACTCCGTCCCCCTCGTGCTCTAATCCAAAGTCCCGAAACCTTTCAGCTGGAGTTACGAAACCGTTTTCAGTGCCTAGAAGACTGCAATGAAGTGGACGATATGAATGACAAGCTCGTGGAAACTGTCCATGCGGTCGGAGCTAAGTTCTGCAAGACCCGCCGCAGAAGAACACAAAAACTCTCCGATCACACTCTTAATCTCATGGCTGTTAGACGGGCGATGAGGCTACATTCTTCAACAGATTTGACAGCATACAGGCAACTGAACAGACAGATCTCCAAATGCATGCGGCGGGACTTACGCAACTTCAATACAGCTCGTATTGAAGAAGCGATCGAGCGGAACCAAGGCTCCAAAGTCTTTGCCAGAGACCTGTCTGCCAGAAAGAGCCAACTGTCAAGGCTGAAGACCGAATGTGGCAGCATCGTTTCCGGGACACCTGAGATTTTGAGTGAGATTGAGAGGTTCTATGGGCAGCTGTACACGTCATCGTTGGAGCCACACGCAAGTGTGAGTAACGATGCAAGAGCGAGTCTTATCCGACACTATTCCGAAGATATCCCGGACGTCAGTCTGAGCGAGATTAGAATGGCTCTCCAGCACCTTAAAAACGGCAAGGCCCCAGGCGAGGATGGAATTACAGCGGAGCTTCTGAAAGCGGGTGGAAGACCGGTACTTGAAGTCCTTCAGAAGCTCTTTAATTCCGTCCTCCATGGTGGCATTACACCGGAGGCGTGGAGCAGAAGTGCGGTGGTCTTGTTCTTCAAGAAAGGTGACAACGCTCTCTTGAAGAACTACAGACCGATTTCCCTTCTGAGCTGCGTCTACGTGCTGTTTTCGAGAGTCATTACGAATCGTCTTACGCGCAGACTTGACGACTTCCAGCCTCCCGAACAAGCCAGTTTCCGAAAGGGCTTTAGCACCATAGACCACATACATACCCTACGGCAAATTGTACAGAAGTCCGAGGAGTACAATTTGCCACTATGTCTGGCGTATGTGGACTATGAGAAAGCCTTTGATTCCGTCGAAATTTGGGCGGTGCTGCAGTCCCTTCAGCGGTGCCAAGTTGACTGTCGGTATATCGAAGTGCTGAAGTGTTTGTACAGTAGGGCTACGATGGCTATCCGAGTACAGAACCAGAGTACGAAACCCATCCAATTGCAGAGAGGTGTAAGACAGGGTGATGTTATATCCCCGAAACTCTTCACCGCTGCATTGGAAGACGTTTTCAAGCTTCTGGACTGGAAAGGATGCGGTATTAACATCAATGGCGAGTACATCACTCACCTTCGATTTGCCGACGATATAGTCCTTAAGGCAGAATCGCTGGAGGACCTAAGCACTATGCTCAATGACCTCAATAGTGTCTCCCAACGGATAGGTCTTAAGATGAACATGGACAAAACAAAGATCATGTTTAATGTCCATGTCACACCTATGCCGGTAGTTGTTGGGAGCACTAAGCTCGAAGTTGTTGACGAGTATGTTTACCTGGGACAAATAGTCCGACTAGGTAAGTCCAACTTCGACCGAGAGGTCAATCGACGGATTCAACTCGGCTGGGCAGCGTTCGGGAAGCTACGACACATCTTCTCGTCAGACATACCTCAAAACCTTAAAACGAAATTGTACAACCAGTGCGTGTTGCCAGTGATGACTTACGGAACTGAGACGTGGTCCTTCACTGCTGGCCGTATGAGGAAGCTCAAGGTCGCTCAGCGAGCTATGGAGAGGGCTATGCTCGGAGTTTCTCTGCGTGATAAACTTAGGAATGAGTATATCCGCAGTAGAACCAGAGTAACCGACATAGCCCAACGGATTAGTAAGCTGAAGTGGCAGTGGGCAGGCCATATAGCTCGAAGAACCGACAACCGATGGGGAAGAAAGGTTCTCGAGTGTCAGCCTCGTACCGGTAGGCGAAGTGTAGGGCGTCCCCCCAACGAGATGGAGTGACGACCTGGTAAGACATGCAGGAAGTCGATGGATGCAGGTGGCTCAGGACCGTGCTTTGTGGCATTCTTTGGGGGAGGCCTATGTTCAGCAGTGGACTTGTGAAGGGCTGTAATGATGATGATGATGATGATGATGATGAATAATGCGCTGCGTTAATAGTTACTCAAAAGATTACAATACGCCTCTCGAGCGCATCAAACTGTTATAACTAGAAAAATATTATACTTACCGCACACGCCCGGCCGCAGTTCGAGAATGCTGGTTGACGACTGAGTTGAGTGAGAAGGACAAATGCGTACGCGCAACGGATATAAAGAGAAAGTGGTATTGCGTTTTCGTCACTGACCTCTATATATGAACTGGCTATAGCTTTACACCGGACATGAGGTGATTTGATTTTCAACATTTTGGCGCTGCCAGCAGAAGTGAACTTCCACGGGACTAATAATATAGATAAGACAGTGTGATAAAATATATCGATAAAAATTCTATACTCAGGCTTACCCGTAACGTCAATCCCTTTTATGTATTATATTAATATACTGCCATACAAGAAATAAAAGTATCAATTATTACCCATTAAACTTTATACCTTATATAATACCAAGATCGACGAGTCTTTACGTTTTATTCGTAACTACAGAATGGATTTTCCTCCGGGTTTCAACATTGGGTATATTGGTTCATTCGCGAGGCTTAAATATTCAATTAGTATTGGAAATATTAGTAGTATAGTTGTATAGCACGAATGGGTCGGCTCGACCGGAGAAGGACAACGCTCTCACCGAATACCATCGTAAAATAGCAGCTTAACGCTGCTGTGTTTCGTATGGTGAGTGTAGAGAACAGGAGACCCTTTCTACTGGAAACTAGGCATTTCATCTTAGTCCTCACGGGTGACGACGCATCTACATTTTAATTCGCAAAGGAAGATTGATGTAGATGTCTATGGGCCGCAGCAACCATTTACCATCAGGTGGACTGTGTGCTCGTTTGTCACCTTTATCTTATAAAAAAAATATTCAACCATTGTTAGTAACTATACAAAATAATGATAAAAACATAATTTCATTCAGTTCTAGTATTATAGAGAACTAATCAGCTGCTAAAATAACGCCTATTTTAGAATTTATTTACAGGTCTGTATATAGACAGAATAAACTATATCTTGTAATATATAAACATTAATGTTTGTTTGTTCCTATTTTATGCACTGCCATACCGTTCATCAGATTGCGGTAAGCTTTGTAAACTTATTTCTTGCACTTGCGCGAAGGTTATAGGCATAGTACAATTAATTTACACTAGGTGGCGCGCGTGTCGTACCGACAAATGATTCGAAAGTTATAAGTCATTCAATTTCAATGATAGTATTATTAATTGTATTCAGTTTATGGCAGTTGACCTCGATGATCTGAATGAATGCACAGTACTACCACAGCTTTTTTGGAAATGTTGCGGAAGATTTTCGTACTGGAATAGAGAACTCACAATTGACTGTGTTAGTCCAAATAGATTTCTCTAACAGTTTTTTATGCTGTCGAACATAATATTCTCCTAGTTAAATTTTGTCACCTGGGTTTCTCTTCGTCAGTTCTCCTCATATCTTCGGGCTCGTCAGCAGGCAGTTCGAGTAAGTCAGATCATCTCTGATTGGTGCCCGTTGCCTTCTGGTGTTCCTTAAGGCTGAAGTAACCTATGTACTTGTAGGTGATATTCGATGTATTAGAAAGTAAGCAGTATTAAATAAACACTCGAGTTGAACAAACGTGTTGATCTTTCATTCCATTATAAATAACATAATTCATGGCAACCCATGCCAAGCGCGCGTGTCCGGGTGCAGGCTAAAAGTGCGGACTTTGCACATTCCTGTGTGCCTCGGCAGTGAATGCAACTACGTAATAATAATGAATAAGAATATAATTATTAACTTTGTGACTAGGTATGCGCGTGTTCATGCCAAAAAACAAAATGGGGAATAGTAATTCGAGAAATGAAGAACATGAAACGACGATTGCCCAAACTGGAGGAACCAATACTGTGGAAATAGAAGAAAGGATTATCATATAAAGATTGACAATATATTGATCACAACGTTTTTAATTTTGGCATTAATCGTCCTGGTTGTTATCATATTTTTGAAGCTGAAAGAAAAACATAAGAAATGGGTAGAAAAGAAAATTAATGCAGAATTTTTAAGAAGAATGCGTACTAGACTGTCTAACAGACGTGAACCGCGTAATGAAGAAGATGTATAAATTTGTGTTGCCTTACTTTCTCCGAGTGCCTCTACACCGTATATCTACGTAACCGGCCTACCCCTGTACTGAACCCTGGACATAAGTGAGCGATCCTTGACTTCTCCGAGTGCTCCTACACCGTATATCCACATGACGACGCCTGTTTTTGGTCTCTGCGCGTGAGCAGATAAGCAGCGTGAAACCATGGTGTGTTTTATATTAGTGCAGTTCCTAAAAAGTGCATTTCCGTTTAGTTTTTACGAGAATAAGTCAAACCTTTTTTTTTCGTGACAATTATAGTGACATTGGTAATTTTATAAACTTCTTTTCAAAAATTATCTTAAATTTAGTGTTAAATATAAATTATGTGTTAGTTCTAAGAATTCGGACCGCTGCGATCGGTCGAGACGCAATTCAGCATTTGTAATCGGTGCACTGTATGACTGTGCTTCGTTTTAGAATAAAATTAAAATCAATTGAATGAAATATGAACCGAGTACAAGTTAACTTTAGCTTCTATATGAAATTAATGGTATTATGGCTGAGAAAATAATAAAAGATTATAAGCAATTGTCAGAAATAAGGAAATATTTGATTAAAAAGGGACAAAGTAGGTATAAAGTTTCTATTGCGTTGAATAAGTTGAACGAAGCCGAGATATATTTAAATAATAGTAAAGATATATTTTTTACATTAAGTAATATTAAGGATAAGTCGGAAATATCTTTAATTACTGAAACATATGACAAAATTTGTTCTTTATTTACAGAAAGAGCGAAATTGTGTGTTTCACCCAGCTTAGAGATGAAATCAGAAAGGATGGATTTTGATTTGAAAACTGCTTGTAGCTTGATACCTCTTTTAGATGATAGGGAAGATACTACGAAACGATTGATTGATGCTGCGTAAATGCTTGCAGACATGCTTAGTAGTGAAGGCCAGCAACTTTTAATTAAATTTTTTCTCAAGGGCAGGCTATCAGAAAATGCTAAGTTGCGCGTATCCAATTCTTATACTTCAGTAGACTTGATGATTCAAGATTTTCGTAATAAGTTATTGACAAAAAAATCTTTCACTGCAATACATAATCAAATACAGTCTCTGAATCAGGGCTATAGGACTATTGAACAATACGGATCTCAACTTGAAAAACTATTAATCGATTTGAAAATTTCACAGGCTGAGGGTGACGTCACTAAAAGAACAGTTCTGAAACCAATTAATGAAAACATGGTGATTAAAAAATTTACGGACGGACTTAAAAATGAAAAGTTAAGTACGATTATAGCTGCTAGAAATTACACATCGCTAAAAGAAGCCATTCAAGCGGCCAAGGATGAATCCACTCCATCGTCATCTACTCAGGCAGAGGTAATGAAAATTTCATCTTTTCCTAGAGGTCGAGGTAGATACAATAATGGTTCTTTTAGATTCCAAACCAGAGGTCGAGGGTTCCAGACAAATTACCACAACAATTACAACAACAGAGGTACTAACTTCCAAAATAATAATAACAATTTTAATAGATATCGAGGTAGGTAATAGGTATCAAGAGGACAAAACATGTTCTACAACAACAAGAAAGGTAATTTTAACAATAGAATATTAGCGTTACAAAATGATAGGCCAGTATGAACTGCTGATAACGTAGAACACCCAGCTGATGAGAGAGAAAGAGAGTAACCAGTTTTTTCGGACTTAATAACTTAGTTTTTGCTTGTAGAGGTAACACTAAATTCGTAAATTTTTATGTTAATAATAGGAAGATTATACTACTGGTAGATACCGGTGCATCTATTTCGGTAATTAAGGAAAAACAAATTCCTAAGTCGAGAGTAAATGGAATCGGAGGAAAAATCGAAGCTTCGAGTTATGTTATTTTAGACATTTACAGTTCTAAATATGATAAATTTACGAGCAAGTTTTACAGTTTCAAGAATTTACCTATCGCCGTTGATGAAATATTAGGATTAGATTTTATGACTAGATATAAGGCTAAAATAGATTTAGAAAATAGTTTGCTGACGCTGCAAATTGATGGTTAGCATTGTATTTTACCGATTTTCGATAAACCTGATTATAGCAACTCGTTAGTACTCGCACCTCGAAGTGAGTCTATACATTATGTGTATTTGAATAAGGAAGTGGAAGAGGATTGTTTTGTGTGCACGAGAGAGATAGAAAAGGATGTATTTTTGGCAGGAACTATTGTTCAACCGAAAAATAAACGCGTTCCAATTAAGATTTTAAATACTAGAGATGAGGAAATAAGATAAAACAATTTTACTTTAGATGTGGAACCTTTGAGAGAGTATAACATTTTCAAATTTGGTCAATGTAAAAGTAGCTCCAATAGGGCTAAATCTTTGTTACCTTTATTAGAACTTAATCATTTAAACAATGAAGAGAAAGAATCTATTGAAAACATTTGTTCTAAATATTCTGATATTTTCTTCTTACCAGGTGACAAATTAGAAACTACTAATATTTGCGAACATACCATTACATTAACAAATAAAACTAATCCAATATATATAAAACAATATAGATTACCACATGCATTAAAAACTGAAGTAAATAAGCAAATAACAAAGATACTCGATGACGACATTATCGAGGAATATTCTGGCGAATGGTCAAGTCCTATACTATTAGTACCTAAAAAGTCTGAAAGCTCATAGAAATGGCGTTTAGTAATTGATTTCCGTAAATTAAATGAAAACATTGTAGACGATAAATTTCCGTTACCCAACATAACAGACATCTTAGACTCACTATCTGGTTCAATTTACTTTACTCATCTAGATTTACAACAAGGATACTACCAAGTAAAATTGGCACCTGAAAGCAGAAAATACACAGCTTTTTCAACTAGTACAGGACATTACCAATTAAAACGTTTACCGATGGGTCTTAAAACTTTCTGTAGTGCTTTCAGTAGGGTCATGTCAATAGCAATGTCAGGACTAGCGTTTGAGAAGTGTTTCATTTATTTAGATGACCTTATTACGTTTGGAAGGTCTTTAGCTACTCATAACCAAAATTTGATAGACGTTTTTGAAAGATTAAGGAAGGTCTAAATCCCGCTAAGTGTCAATTTCTAAAAAAGAAAATTTTATATTTTGGTCATGTAGTAACCGCTGATGGTATAGCACCTGACCCAGAAAAGCTAAAGTTCTAGATAAGTTTCCAGTTCCTCAGAACACCGATGAAATAAGACGCTCTGTTGCTTTTTGCAATTACTATAGAAAATTTGTACCTTCATTTGCTACCATAACAATGCCTTTAAATAATTAACTAAAAAGGGATGTACCTTTCATTTGGAATTTAGATTGCCAAAATGCATTTAATTTCTTAAAAAACGCTTTAATTTCCCCACCAATATTAGAATACCCAGACTTTGGTGAATCTAATGAATTTGTACTGCAAACAGACGCCTCATACTTGGTTGTAGGAGCTGTGCTGTGTAATAAAAATAGAAAACCTATAGCTTATGCTAGTAGACCATTAAATAAAGCTGAAAAGAACTATCCCGTAATAGAAAAAGAATTAACAGCAATAGTGTGGGCAGTTAAATATTTTAGACCCTATTTATTTGGCAGAACTTTTACTGTCATGACTGACCACAAACCTTTGATTTATTTATTTGGAATGAAGGATCCATCTAATAGGTTAATTAAATATCGTTTAATTCTTGAAGAGTACGATTTTAAGATTGTGTATGTGAAGGGTAAGAATAATGTAATCGCAGATGCATTATCCAGAGTGTCTATAACATCAAGTGAACTGAAATGTATGAATGAGAAGGTTTTGGCAGTGGTAACGAGACAACAAAAGAAAAAGATGGAGCAGAATAGTACGATAGAAGAGACTGCGCTTAGTAAGTACCCTGATGAGTGGCCTGATCAACCACGCGTCGTGGAACTATTAAGGCAGCCATGTGATTCCGTAGAATTGAGGTTGACTGACAGGGAAGTAATAGGAAAATTTAAGAAAGGAAATAAAAAAGTGATAGAAGAAGAATGTTTTATGTATGTACCAGATAAAATGTTATTGTGTGTTAATTTAGGTTTTAAGTTAACAGTGGTAGAGCCACGCGGCAGCTTTTGCTGTCGCACGGATGGGCCGGCTCGAACCGGGGTGGTACCACGACCTCACAGAATACCAGCGTGAAGTAGAGGTTTACCTCTGCGTTTCGCTTGGTGAGTGCAGGTGGCCGGAGGCCCTTTTTACTGGAAATGAGGCATTCTATCTTAGTCCTCACGGGTGACAACGCATCTGCATTTTGATTTACAAACGAGGATAGATGTAGATGTCTATGGGCCGCAGCAACCACTTACCATCAGGTGGACTGTGTGCTCGTTTGTCACCCTTATCCTATAAAAAAAAAGTTGCATTTCTCGCGAGCCGAATTTGCAATTAAACTTAAAGAGTTTTGCGAAAAAATATAAGTAAAAGAATTATGCATAGTAAAAGATGAAAAGAATACCGAGTTTATAAAAGGAATATGTACTGAAGTTAAATCGTTGAGTGAATGGTTCGAACCCCGAATATGTGTACTGAAAGGAATAGAGAATTTATGATGAAAACGAGGAACAATTTATTTTAAATGACTATCATTTATTACCCACTAGTGGACATGCTGGAATAACTAGAATGACGAATAATATTAGGAGAAAATACTATTGGCCAGGACTAGATTCGGATATCCGTAAATATATAAGTAAATGCGTATTATGTCAGAAAATTAAACAAGGTAAATATACCAAACAACCTATGACTTTAACCTCCACAGCGTCGACTACGTTCGAGAAAGTTTTTCTCGATTTAGTTGGACCTAGGATGAGAATGGAAATTGTTATATTTTAACTCTCCAATGCGAGTTAACAAAATATATTTTGCCTAATAAAGAAGCTGTTACAGTTGCAGAAGCTTTTGTAAGTAACTTTATTTTAAGATTCGGTATTCCGAAATATATAGCTACAGATTTCGACGGCTCCGTGGCGCAGTGGCTTAGCAATCAGTTGTTGCGCTGGGGGCCGCGGGTTCGAATCCCGCACGGAACAAGTATTTGTATGGCCTACAAATAATTGTTCCGGGTCTGGATGTTTGTCCTTGTGCAATTTATGTTTGTAAACTGCCTCCACGACACAGGAGAAAATCCTAGTGTGGGGGTAACGTTTTATTTAAAAAAAAAAAAGATAGGGGGACAGAATTCATGTCTCGGGTTATGGAACAGGTATGTAAGTTATTAGAAATCGATAAGTTATCGTCAACTGCATACCACCACCAATCAATCGGTTCTCTTGAGATAGCTCATAAACATTTAGGTGCGTTTCTAAGAACTTATTTTACTAATTCGAATTTTCCATGGTCCCATTGGGTTCCATTTTGGTGTTTTAGTTATAATAATTGTGTGAACACTCAAACTAAGTACACTCCTTTTGAACTTGTTTTTGGTAGACAATGTCGTTGCCAAATAATTTGAATTATGATGTTGAACCACTTTATAATCCTGATAATTATTGTTTAGATTTAAAATATAAATTTCAAGTAGCCTTAAGAGATGCTAGAAATAATTTGATAACTTGTAAGGAAAAAAGGAAAGATAAATATGATGAATCATGTAATCCTGTATTTTATAATAAGAATGATCTTGTTTTACTTAAAAATGAATGTGCTCGTAAATTAGATTGTGTTTTTGATGGACCTTATAAAGTTGTAGAAGATTTAGGAGTATATGTGAAAATTTATAATTGGTAAAATTGATATTATTCATAAGAATAGGACTAAGCAATTTAGTAGTTAAGAATATTCTTTCTTTTCTCTTTTTTTTTCTTTGCCCCCAAAGGTGAAGTAACCTATGTACTTGTAGGTGATATTCGATGTATTAAAAAGTAAGCAGTATTAAATAAACAATCGAGTTGAACAAACGTGTTGATCTTTCATTCCATTATAAATAACATAATTCAAGGCAACTTCCTCAAGACGACTTCTAAACAAACTGGATCGACTTTTCAATAATTGTATACGCTTCATTTTCGGTTTACGTAAATACAACCACATTTCCTCTTATCGTTCTCAGCTTAAATGGCTACCTCTCCGTAATCGCAGGTATATCAGAATACTGTGCACATTATTTTCAGTTTTACACAATCTGTTTGTCCCTGAATATCTAATTTGCAAATTTCAGTATCATGTCGATTCCCATAATCTTTGTCTCCATTCTACGGAAAAATCTAACCTCCATGTTCTCCTCTGTCACACTAGCTTTTTACACAAATCTTTTACTCCCCATGTGGTAAGGTTATGGAACGAGATACTGGGCAGTGTACGCGCAGCCACGAGCAAGGCATCGTTCAAACGCTTACTCTGGAATCACTATCTAACGTTGCAGGAGTAGTTTGTGGATTTCCATTTCATTTTATGTCCTTAAATTCCAAATATTCCCTTTTCCTTTTTTTATTTTTTTTATAGGAGAGGGAGCAAACGAGCATGCGGCTCACCTGATGGTAAGTGACTACCGCCGCCCATGAACAATCGCAACACCAGGGGAATTGCAGATGCGTTCCGGCCTTTTAGAAAGGTGTAAGCTCTTTTCTTGAAGGTTCCTAAGTCGTATCGGTCCGGAAAAATCGAACGAGGAACGTGAGCCATTATCATTTACTATTCTAACAGTTGCATTGCTATTTAAATAATAAGCATTTAAAACTTATTTGAAGATAACAATTAAAGTTAATTATTAAAAATGACTTCATCAGCAGAAATTAATAAAACACGATTACGTGAATTAACTACAAAAAGAGTGTCCGCAAAAGAGCAAATAACTAAATTTAAAAATTATTTAAATAGCATTAGCAGTAAAACTGATTTAGACAATGTGCAATTTACCGAGTTAAGTTTAAAACTCACCAAATTTGAAGCGTTATCCCATAAGGTTGATGATTTGCAGAGTGAAATAGAGGTTTTAAATTATGAAAATATTTCGGCTGAAGTTGAGGAGCGCGACAATATTGAGCAAGAGATAATAATAAACATCGCCAAAGCCAAAACTTTAGTTAAGAGATTTTCTAAATAATTAGAATGTGAAAAACGGCGCAAATCCGTGCACAACGCCTCATGTTGCGTGGATGATACTGGTTGCAAAACAAGGGAAGGATGTGTGCGAGGTAGGTGTTGCGAGGGATGTGTCCGAGGGATGTGTCCGAGGGATGTGTGTGAGGGATGTGTGCTAAGGAATGACGCAAGAATCACGTTTAAGTTTCACAGCGTCGCTACGCATCCTCGCACCGCTCAGCGGTCTAGCATATCTCTAGTGGCAACGCTCACACCGTTCCACAGCATCGCTACGCATCCTTGCACCGCCCAGCTACCTCGCTCACCTCTGTTGGAAACGCAGCTTAAGGCAGGTTGGCGGACTTGACATGCATTCGATTTTTTAATTTAACAGACACGAGTTACCTCATAAAATTATCCAAAATCGCAAAGGACGATTTAAAATAAAACTTATTTGCAATTAATAACTTCAGTGGTGCCGGCGGGGATAGAGTTTTGAGTGGTTTGAAATTTTGTATAATGAATAAGCGTGAACTACCACGCTTCTATTTATTATGTACGAGTATATTTTATGCTTATTATATTTTTACCCAATTTTAAAGCTTGTTTCTTATATTTAATTATGAAATAATTTTAATATAGAGATAAAAGTTCTTTGAAACTATGAAATGTCTGATTATTTTAATAACTATAATATTAAATAGTTTGGAAAATCCAAAATTGTACGCCTTATGAGAGTTTCATTTAATTTTGCTGAAAAAAAATTGTATTCCTGACTTTTAAAATATATTATTTATGTTTTAAATTTAGCGCTCTATTATTTTAACATACATATCAAAATGAACAAAGTTTACCAAAATAAATCAATTAGATAAAGTATAAAATCTATATAAGCTGTACATTTGTCTATCAAGGGCAAAAAATATGAAAGCGCCTTAAAATTTTTAATAGCAATAAAACTTGTTAAAGTTGAAAACCATTTTATTAATGAACTACGTGTACTAGGCTATTAATATGAAACAGGGAACCATTTGAAGTAAGCTATTAAAAAAAACCCGGTCTCGATACGTTAATAATACAACATCCGGATGGCCACGTACATTTTTTTGAAACCGTTTTTCTTTCAAAGTAGCAATATAAAATGATTTTTTTAAAAATATTAAATCGATTAACCAGAGCGTTTTCTTGATATACGGCTGAGTATTTTATCGTATTAGTGCAATATGTTTATGATAGATGCATTTTAAGAACACGAAATTGCTTGACTAGACACATTTGAAGATAATTTAAAATTAAAAATTTTGTACAGCCGACTTCAATATAAGCGACTTCAAGAAAGGTTATTTAAGAATAACTCAATAACCATTGGTCTGACCTTGATCAAATTCATATGGGACCACACGAGAACTATCAGCTTTCATATAAAAAAAGAATCATCGAAATCGGTTCGCCCAGTACAAAGTTATGAGGTAACACACATAAAAAAAAGCAAAAAAAAAACATACACTCGAATTGAGTACCGTCTCCTTTTTGGAAGTCGGCAGAAAAATGGATATTAGTGTTTAAAGTTATTGTTGACGAATTCAAAAAAAAACTTATAAATATTCTGCTATAACGAAGACAGACAAACAAACACAGATAACATTAATGCTGTGTTTATTTGTCTGTCTTCGTTATAAATGCATCCACCTTGAAGTAGTAAGCGATTTAACTAAGGATGCGTTCATAATGTCACTCAGACGTTTTATTGCACGCCGAGGAAAGCCAACGGAAATATTTTGTGACAACGGGACCAATTTTGTAGCCGTTTCACGGGAATTAGGCTCATTTATAAAACAAAATCAAGAACCCCTACTTGAGTTTGCAAATCAAAACCTTATTAAATTTTATTAAATTTATACCGACTTACACTTTTCATTTTGGCGGTATATGTGAAGCGGGTGTTAAATCTGCGAAACACCACATAAAGCGTGTCATTGGAAACAGCCATCTAACGTTCGAAGAAATTGGCACTTTATTTGCCCAAGTGGGGGCTATTCTGAATAGCCGTCCTTTATGCCCTCTGTCCTCTTCTTCCAATGACCTTCTTCCTTTATCTCCGGGACACTTTCTTATTGGGAGACCATTAACAGCAGCGCCGGCACGGTATCTGGTTGAAGCCAAAGAAAGTCATCGTGAACGCTACGAACGTCTAGAGAAAATACAGCAACATTTCTGGCAACGGTGGCAGCGTGACTATCTGTCTGAAATGCAGCAAAGGAGAAAGTGGAAGAGTAATGCTGCCAACCTAAACGTCGGGGACATGGTGCTTTTGGCGGAAGACAATACCCCTTCGCTTTCATGGAAGCTTGGCCGTGTGCTACGGCTCATTATGCGAGCTGATGGAATCTAGAGTAGCAGATGTCAACACAAGCAGAGGCTGCGTGCGTCTTTATCTCGTGCGACTTTGTAAGCTTCCGACAGCTGAGGATCTTCAGAGTTGAAAGTGATCTTTCAACGGCCGGGAGCATGTTCAGGCTTGATGCCTGAAGTGATTTAAGTGTAAAATACGCGAATGAATGATTGCCTTCAGCTCGTCAGCAGGCACTAATGTGCTTCTCAAAGCAAATTCACAATGTTATCTCACTTGTCATCCAAACGCTGTACGATTAACATTCTATGTCTAATATAATTAATTTTGAAAAGTAAGAACATTTTATTTGCACCAGTTTATCCTCTAAAGAGGATAAACAGTAGGTTTTTTTTTATAGGATAAGGGTGACAAAGGAGCACACAGTCCACCTGATGGTAAGTGGTTGCTGCGGCCCATAGACATCTACATCTATCCTCGTTTGCGAATCAAAATGCAGATGCGTTGTCACCCGTGAGGACTAAGATGGAATGCCTTATTTCCAGTAAAAAGGGCCTCCGGCCACCTGCACTCACCAAGCGAAACGCAGAGGTAAACCTCTACTTCAAGCTGGTATTCTGTGAGGTCGTGGTACCACCCCGGTTCGAGCCGGCCCATCCGTGCGACAGCAAAAGCTGCCGCGTGGCTCTACCACTGTTATTGCTTACTGAAATAGTAAGTGTTGGTTAATTATTTTTTAAGATTACCATTAACTGTCGTGCATATTTGTTTTGTCGAAAATTTTAATTTTCCCCATCTATAAATATATTTAATAAAAGTTGATTTAAAATTGATCGTATCTTTCACTATCTAAATAAATAAGTTTACATTATATTTTTTGCTCAGTCCTTCTATAGCAGGACTGAGGAAACTGCTTTCTATCTACGAGACATATGCGGAGGAGCATGGCCCTAAATACAACTCAAAAAAGAGTGAAATATTAGTATTTAAGGCACCGAAACGGAAGCCACGACATGTGCCACCCGTATGTCTCGATGGTGTACCTCTGAAAGTCGTACAGAAGTTCAAATATATCGGTCATATAGTTACGAGCGACCTAGGAAATGATGAGGATATTGAACGAAAGCGCAGAGCGTTGTCGGTAAGGGGCAATATGCTTGCCCGCAGACGCCCGGTGCACTGCAGACGTGAAAGTAACTTTATTTAAAGCGTTCTGTCAGTCTTTCTATACCGGTGGTCTGTGGGTGACTTATACGCGCCGGACCTACAGCGCCCTGCGTGTTCAATATAACAACGCCTTTAGAATGCTGTTGAGGCTGCCGTGGCGCTGTAGTGCCTCTAAAATGTTCGCAGACGCACACACTAATGACTTTTTCGCCATTATGCGTAGAAAAGCAGCGTCTATCCTGCAGCGCTTACGTACCAGCAACAACGGCATCCTAAGGGTAATTGCTGCCAGGCCCGACTGCCCCATACTGCACCACTGTATGACGGTAGCTATTGGGCGAAAAAAATAATTTGTACATAATTCACATTAACTAACAATACTAACTTAGAAGTTAAGGAAAATTGTTACTAACATCTAACAATCTATGGATGTTCCTTACGTCTGAAATAAACACTTATTATTATTATAGGGGTATCTATATAGTTTTCTCATCTGGTTGGGCTGTATAAATATATAATTGTAAATGAAAATGATAAACATACATAAATATCAACAAAATAAAATAAATACATAAAAAATACATAAATAAATAAAAGCCCAACCAGATGGAAGCCCTCGGCAGGGGAGACCAAACGGCCGAGGGTTAGGGGGAAAGGGAAAGAAACCGGCGGACTATGCGGGCGGTATCGAGGAGCACCGCCTTCTGCATTTGAGCTTGGAGCGGTCCGTCACGGAGTCCCAGTCGCCTCAGATGACCCGAGAGGCTGACTGGGATTAACCCGTTCGCAGAAACGACCACAGGAATAATTTCGGCCGGCAATCCACCCCACATGTCGGTCACCTCGTGAGCCAGGTCCAGATATTTAGTAAGCTTATCTGTTTCGGCTTTCACGAGGTTCTCGTCATAAGGAATGGTAATGTCGACCAAAAATATCCTTGACTGTGCCCGGTCCATCAGCGCAATATCAGGCTTATTCGCAAGAATAGTCCTGTCTGTGATGATGGCCCGGTCCCAGTAGAGCCTGGCGAGGTCATTTTCGAGCACGGCTTCCGGCAAGTACTTATAATACGGCAGTTTCCGATCCACGAGACCGTATTTCAGAGCGAGCTCCTGGTGTAGAATCCTGGCTACTAAGTTGTGCCTGTGCAAATACTCAGAGTTAGAAAGCGCCGAACAACCGGAGATGACATGCCTAAGTGATTCACCGGGATGGCGACAAGCTCGACAGACGTCAACGGTGCCATCCTTTAGGATGTATCTCCGATAATTGTTGGTCTTAATAACCTGATCTTGTATCGCACAGACAAAACCCTCGGTTTCCCCAAAGTGGTCACCGAAACGTAGCCAGTGGAGGGAGGCGACTGTGTCCACGAAAGGCTCATGTAGAGCCTTGTAGAACCTCCCGTGGAGCTCCTTCTCCTTCCATACGGTCTCCCGGTCGGAAATGCTCTGTACTGCCGGGTCTTGCCATTGCTCGTTGGCTAAGGATAGAGGGGTAAGTCCTTTATCACAAGAAATAACGTCCCTATAGTATGGATCATCCGCTCTCATCAGAAAGTAATTGCGAAGGCTGCACACTTCGCGATTATGCATGGTAAGTGCGCTTAAAAAGCCGCGCCCACCACGCTTCCGCGGCAAGTACAGCCTCATTACTGACGATCTCGGATGATGCATCCTGTGGGACGTCATTATAGTGCGGACTTTTCTGTCCAGAGCGTTCAGTTCGGTCTGAGTCCACCTGAGCATGCCAAAGGTATACATGAGAACAGGCATGATCCAACCGTTATATGCGTGCGTCTTATTCACACCGGACAAAAGGCTGTTAAGCACTTTGGTCAAGCGTGCATAAAACACATCGCAAACTGTTTCATACCCGCCTCATCTACACCGATGTTCTGTGACATACCCAGGTATCGGTATGTTTCAGCCTCGGAAAGGGTCCTTATACTGATGGGCATAGACAAGTCCATGCCCTCAGAGTTAGCAACCCTTCCCCTTTCGACATGGAGGACCGCACACTTATCCGTCCCCAGCTCCATTCTAATAGAATTACTAAAATCACATGTGATGTTTAGCAATTCCATAAGATGAGAGCGACTGGAGGCGAATAACTTGAGATCATCCATATAGAAAAGGTGGGTCACTTTTGTACCTCCTTTCCGAAGCTGAAATCCCCTCCCGGAACTCTCCAGTAAGGTACTGAGAGGGTTCAGAGAGAGGCAGAACCAGATTGGACTCAAACAATCGCCCTGGAAGATACCCCTTCTTATCCTTATGTGGCTCTCCGCAGCCGTCATTCGCTCGCCTAAATGACAAAGGATCGTACTCCACTGCCCCATACATTGCCCGAGGAAGTCTCGAACTGTACAGTCGACCTTGCACAGCTCAAGGACCCTCTTAAGCCATGTATGAGGCACCGAGTGGAATGCCTTTTTGTAGTCTATCCAGGCGGCGGAGAGGTTCCGACGGTTGCGTTTAACCACCTTGCCAATGACCCCGTCAATGAGGAGTGGTTCCTTGGTTCCACGACCACCGCCCCGACATCCATTTTGAGCGCGCGACATCACCTGATTTGAATTTAGGTGTTGAGTGATTCTCGCGCTCAAAATGGATGTTAGTGTCTTGTATATGGTAGGTAGACACGTTATGGGGCGGTATTTGCTCGGGTCTGTGGAATCCCGGTCTTTTGGAACCAAATGAGTGATCCCAGTAGTGAAGAGGCTAGGGAGCGACTTTTCGTCGAGAGCCTCTTGAAACTGTCGGGCGAGCACAGGGTGACACACCACGAACCCCTTCAGCCAGTAGTGATGCAGTCCGTCGAGTCCCGGACTTTTCCAGTTCGGGGCCCTACGGACCGCCTCAGCTACGTCATCCGGCGTTATGATGACGGGGTTCATGGGCGTAACATTCGCACACTGACTCGCCACAACTTCCATCCAAGGGCCCTCGCTGTGGTTTACGGGCTCTGACCACAGGCCGCGCCAGAATGCGATAGTGTCGGCCTGATTCGGTGCTGGGCCCGTTCCACGTACCATTGGTCGCTCCAATGATTCATAGAGCCTCTTCTGATCACTCTGGAAGAGATGATTCTGGTTGAACCGTGTCGACCTCTCGGTATATCGCCGAATCCACTTCCCCCAAGCAGCGATTCTCTGCTTCAGGTCGTCTATGCGCTCCGTCAGTTTTTGCGTTATGTCCGGCTGGGACAGACTGATATTTGTCCCAGCAAACGCCAACCTGACGGTGCGCACAATTCTCGGCCTATTATTGCCCGACCTGAAGCTTATTAGTCTGCCGATGAGGGCTCTTGCCTTTGCGATACGGTCCTCAATTCTTCTTCTCCAGGCTGGGATGGCGCTACTTTGTCTAGTAGCGCGTCCAGTCGTGGGAAGTTTGGCGCCAATAATACGGCAAACTGCCAGTGCGGCGCCAAAAAGAATTGAGTCCGTCTCGCAAAGGTCCCGGCTGGCTTCCAAATAGGTCATCAGCATTGGGTTGAGAGCCCTCACGACAGCCCAATTCCGCTTGCTTAGGGGAATGCGCGGGAGTCGCGGTCGATTTTCGAGAGGCGAACTGCGCGTTTCCATAATCGCCTCCTCCAATTTGCTCCTCATCTGCTCTAATTCTTGGGTGACCATTCCATTATCGCCTGAATCAACCAGAGCGGGAAGATCCATGGCAGCCTCTAAATGTGGCTGCTTGTCTGTGGCCTGAGGAGCCGCATCCCCAGCTCACGTCGTAATCGTTCGTGTTCGGCATCATCAAATATTTTCGAGCGCATGATGTACCGAACTCGGTCTGCCAGGTTTTGCTCTGTGACGGGAACAGACGGCTCCACCTCAGCAAAAAAGCGATGCATTCGAGCCCGATACGCTATCCCTCCAGTTTCTTCCCCCTTCGCCCTATAGTACGCCCGCAATGCGTTTGTGTTCATATTTTTATTCCAACGCATGCGGCGTACTCCACCAGCGGCAGGTGCCGCTTTCCGGGTCCGAGAGGACCCTGCCGACACCAAGCCATCTGGTGGGGATGATGGATGCGAGGGGCTGCTAGGTGGTCGTGCAGCACCTCGCGCTCGGCTGGCGGTCCGCATGCTGCCGCGTCCAGCGCCAGCTCCAGACGCGCCCCGGCGACCCCCAGGCAGCGGCCCTATGCGCGTTTCTCTTTGTGCCATCATCCATTTTATAGGCGTCAGTTAACGGGAGACGCCCAAACCCGGCGCCGTTTCATGATGGAGCCATATGCACAAACGGGCCTTTGCACCCTCAATTTTGCCGAGGCACGGCGCTAACACCTCTTGGCAAGGTGCTGACTGACTGCGCCGACGTAGCGGTTTTGCCACTTAACTGTTACGTCAGCGGGCGATGGGGTCGTCACTTCCCTACGCCTAAGCTTTATTATTATTATTATTATTATTATATAACATATACTTACTATGTATCTTCTTTGGCACGAGTCTATAATATTCCTGTTACGGCCGGCAGCTGCCTATCCCAGGAGTAGAATCCTTCGCGGCCCATAGACGAAGAAGCTACAGGCAGATGCTGGTCGGGCGTCCTCACGCCACGGGTTAAAAGTCTAATTACACTAAACAATCCGGGGGGAGCGTTACAATTATTGAACAGAGCTTACTTACCTCTATTCAAGGCGACTGGTCCCTCAGGATTCGGTCAGGTCTCGTGTGGATGTATTGTGCTAGAAAGTAAAGGTCAGTGATGTGTATTTGGGTGTGGCTGGTAGTGTTATTGACCTTATTTGACCGTTCCCCCTGCAGCAGTTCGGCCCTCAGCTCCTCTCCAAGCTAAGGTCGCCTTCCGCAGTCACTTTCTTCCTTTGTTACGATTGACTCGCGAAAATGAACACAGAACGTACGGGTCAAAGGTCACCGTTATTTCTAGAATATTAACTACCGCACTAGTAACTTATACAGTCGAATCCACTTATACAGATTCTGCGTTAAACCTAAAGTCCCGGGTAAACTCTCAACACGCGCTACCATTCCCAGTGGTATATTTACTATACGCGCCTAACATAAAATTAGATCTAAGAGCTCCCAAACAAAACGGACTGCCTTCTCTTTCGACGCGAAGAAGACTTCTAATCTTTCGCTCTCGACTCCCACCTTTCAGCAAGCTCGGACGTTCAACACGCACGAACGTCATTCCGTATCGACCGAGCCGAGTGCCATCTAACGTCGATGCCTGACACTAACGCTTTTGCGTGAACAATTCCATTTCGGTTCGGTTCCCTAGCGTTACACGCTCCGGCCTAATGTCACCGGCGCTTCAACTCTCACGTACAGAGAGTGTCACCACTGTGTCACTAGCCAAGTTTCAGCGATAATTGCCACGTGTATCTTCTCTTGACTAAATTAGTCTACAAATGTAGTTAACTTAGGCCTAAGACTTGGTGCATTCCATTGTAATATTTTAATCTTAACATGTTGATTTTATTTTCCATTAAATAGTTTAATAACACTCTAACATCCCTCCTCTTAGCAGAACATTTATAAGATTTTTTTTTGAATTCATCAACAATAACTTTAAACACTAACATCCATTTTTCTTCAAATGTGTCTAGTTAAGCAATTTTGTGTTCTTAAAATGCATCTATCATAAACATATTGCACTAATACGATAAAATACTCAGCCGTATATCAAGAAAACACTCTGGTTAATCGATTTAATATTTAAAAAAAAAATCATTTTATATTGCTACTTTGAAAGGAAAACGGTTTCAAAAAAACGTCCGTGATCATCCGGATGTTGTATTATTAACGTATCGAGACCGGGTTTTTTTAATAGCTTACTTCAAATGGTTCCCTGTTTCATATTAATAGCCTAGTACACGTAGTTCATTAATAAAATGATTTTCAACTTTAACAAGTTTTATTGCTATTAAAAATTTGAAGGCGCTTTCATATTTTTGCCCTTGATTGACAAATGTACAGCTTATATCGATTTTATACTTTGTCTAATTGATTTATTTTGGTAAACTTTGTTCATTTTGACTTGTATGTTAAAATAATAGAGCGCTAAATTTAAAACATAAATAATATATTTTAAAAGTCAGGAATACAACTTTTTTCAGCAAAATTAAATGAATCGCTCATGAGGCGTACAATTTTGGATTTTCCAAACTATTTAATATTATAGTTATTAAAATAATCACACATTTTATAGTTTCAAAGAACTTTTATCTCTATATTAAAATTATTTCATAATTAAATATAAGAAACAAGCTTTAATATTAAGTAAAAACATAATAAGCATAAAATATACTCGTACATAATAAATAGAAGCGTGGTAGTTCACGCTTATTCACTATACAAAGGAGAATGGGATTTTTGGGCCTGAAGTTAACTAATTGGTTTATACTTTAAAAAAATTGGCCATATTTTTCTAAAGTAAAATACAAAAGAGTAGCTCTTTTTACAATCTAGAATTCGAAAAAGCAATAAAATATGAAATAAGTTAGAAAATCGATTGTAGCGTATTCTTTATGGCAATAAATCGAAAAAACTACCATAAAGAATACACTATAGAAATTCTCGTTTCGGAACGTTATCTTCCAATAGAGGTTTTCTCATTCTGAAACTTGACAGTTCAAACTTCAAAGAAAAAGACATATTTTCGATTCGATTTGAAACGAGCGCAATATAATCGAATCTTGATTAAATTGAGCATTTTTATATATATTTTCGATTAATTTTCTGTGTTAACTAGAGAGATAAAAAATAGTTGCGTACATATCTACAGAATAATAAAAACTACAAAGTATCAATATTCCAACAAGTAACAGTTACAATGACAATTCAGTAGTAGGTAATCGATTTTTTTTTTATTGTATAGGGGGCAAACGAGCATCCGGCTCACCTGATGGTAAGTGACTACCGCCGCCCATGAACAACCGCAACACCAGGGGAATTGCAGATGCGTTGCCGACCTTTTAGAAAGGTGTAAGCTCTTTTCTTGAAGGTTCCTAAGTCGTATCGGTCCGGAAAATTCGCTGGTGGTAATTGATTCCACAAGGAAGTCGTGCGAGGGAGAAAACTTTTTCTAAATCGCACAGTGGTGGACCGCCAATCATTCAGATGGTATGGATGGTAACGCGAGTTTTGTTGCGATGTGCGATGGTGAAATTGAGCGGCTGGAATTAGTCCGAACAATTCCTCAGAGCACTCCCCGTGATAAATGCGATAAAATACGCAAAGAGATGCAACATCTCTAAGCAGTGCCAGTGTATCGAGCCGATCAGAAAGAACTCGGTCGTCGACGATTCGAACCGCTCTGCGCTGGATGCGGTCAAGTGGAAGGAGCTGGCACTGGGGTGCCCCGGCCCAGAGATGAGAACAGTATTCCATGTGGTGCCGAACTTGCGCTTTGTAAAGTTGCAAGCGATGTGCCGGCATGAAATACTGTCTCGCTCTGCTGGCCAAATTTTTAGAGGCCAAGCTTTTTAGAGGCCAATTTGGCCTTCCCTTCCAAGTGACCACGAAACTGCACACTATTCGATATGTCGACGCCAAGGATTCCGATACTGGCTGAGGCAGTAAGTGGAGTGCCTTGAAACTGAGGAGATACGACAAAGGGGTTCTTTTTAGCGGTAAACGCGCAAACTTGTGTCTTCTGGGGATTGAACTGGACTAGATTTAGTCGCCCCCAATCCGAGACTTTGTTAAGCAAAGACTTGACTTCAGACACAAGTTTGTCCCGGTACTCGGCGACGTTTTCCCGAGAAATATTGGCACGGCCGGTATATAAGGCATCACCAGTGCTGTCGTCCGCATAGCAATGAATGCTACCAGTTAGCAACATATCATTGATATGCAGGAGAAACAGCGTTGGTGATAGCACGCAGACTTGTGGAACACCAGCGTTGATAGGCTTGAAATCAGAGCATTCACCGTCTACTACGACCTTGATGCTCCGATCAGCAAGGAATCTGGTGATCCATTTGCACAATTTCTCGGGAAGCTCATAGGAAGGAAGCTTCGAAAGAAGCGCTTTGTGCCAGACCCGATCAAAGGCCTTCGCTACGGCCAAACTAACGGCTAATGCCTCCCCCTTAGACTCTACTGCCTCCGCCCATCTATGAGTTAAGTAGACTAGAAGATCACCAGCTGATCGACCCCGACGAAAACCGTACTGGCGGTCACTAATCAGCTGGTGCTCCTCAAGGTACCTCATGAGCTGGCAGTTTATAATGACTTCCATTATTTTGGAGAACAAGGAGGTGATGGCGATAGGCCTGTAGTTGGACGGGTCTGAGCGGTCGCCTTTTTTAGGGATCGGGTGCACCAAAGCTGTCTTCCATGAATTCGGGACTACGCCTATCTCAGATCGATTTCCCTACTATTCACTTAATTTAGTTGTTGTTGTTTTAACTTTCATTAATCGTTTCAGCATTTTGTTTCATTATTAACCACAGCCTTTTTAGTGAATTTATACTTATCCTGCTTTTATATATTTAAGTAATTATAGTGAAAAATAGCCTATTACCAGTGTAATAACCATGAAAAATCACCTATTACGGTGTAGGTAATAGATAATCTCACTTTTACTTATTCTACAACACCTTAGCTCCTAGATTGAAAAATCTTGCCAGATTTTCAGTTATGAATTGATTAAATATACGCATTCAAATGGTCCTAATTTCATCTTGTTAATACTTGGGCCCAATAATATATGGAGACATCTCATTCTCCTTTCATACCACTCAAAACTCTATCCCCGCCGGCACCACTGAAGTTATTAATTGCAATTAGGTTTTATTTTAAAACGTCCTTTGCGATTTTGGATAATTTTATGAGGTAACTCGTGTCTGTGAAATTAAAAAATCGAGTGCATGTCAAGTCCGCCAACCTGCCATATGCTGCGTTTCCAACAGAGGTGAGCGAGGTAGCAGGGCGGTGCAAGGATGCGTAGCGATGCTGTGGAACGGTGTGAGCGTTGCCACTAGAAATATGCTAGACCGCTGAGCCGTGCGAGGATGCGTAGCGACGCTGTGAAACGGTGCGCAGATGAGCGGTGCGAGCATATGTAGCGGGCTCGTTTCAGATGCAAGCAGGGTGGGCTGTGGTGGGAGCGGAGCGTGCGCGCCACTGCCCGTTGATTCTTGCATCATTCCTTAGCACACATCCCTCACAACACATCCCTCACACACATCCCTTGCAACACCTCCCTCGCACACATCCTTCCCTTGTTTTATATATACAAAAACCTCGCTCCGCTGAGCCGTTTCCACTAGAGCTGCGCTGAGCAAAGCTAGGTAAATGAAGTGATTCTATTGGTTCTTAACAAACACATCCCTCGCTACGCATCCTCGCACATCTCTGGTGGAAACGCAGCCTTAAGGCGGCGCGGCAGATTCTTCCTTGTTTTAAACCCGTCTCAGGATTAAAAGGAGGTATGAGCGCAACGTAGGACGTATAAAGGCTCACTTATAACAATTTATTAATGTAATTACAACACTCACTAAATGGAGTGACGATCGATAAAACACGCCAGTAGTCGATGGATGCAGCTGGCTATAGAGCAGGAATTTATTTTTTCTAAAGTTCCAATTATTGTACGTTTACGAACCGGTTTATTTCTCTTTAAAGAGACTGGCATGGCCTAAATTATGATATATATATATAATATTAATATGGTAACGCCTCTTAATTGTAATATGTATTTCATATAGTTTTAAAATCTTGTATAACTTTAAATATACGCAGCTTAAACGGTAAGTTTTCTTGACAATTAATGTATTTTTTTTAATTATATAGCATATATGTAGAAGGCCTATGTTAATGACTTTGATAGGCTGTCATCGATGAATGAATAATTGAACGAAACACCTAATGGATTATAAGATTTTTATATTGTTAATTTTTAGTTTATGCTCATTTTCAGTATTTTTAAGTGGTAGAGCCGTGCTGCATCTATATTATGGTTGTAGTACGAATGGGTCGGCTCGACCGGGGAAGGACCACGCTCTCACAGAATACCAACGTAAAATACCAGATAATGCTGCTGTATTTTGTATGGTGATTATAGAAAACTGGAGACCCTTTTTACTGGAAACGAGGCATTCCATCGTAGTTCTCAGGAGTGAAAAAGCATCTGTATTTTTATTCTTAGAAGATAAATGTAGAAGTCTATGGGTCACAGCATCCACTTACCATCAAGTGGACTTTGTGCTCGTTTGTTTCTCCCACTCTATAATAAAATTTAAGATAGTAAGTTAGTTGGTGCGATGTGTTTCACTCCGGACTATTTAAAGTGTAGTGTAGTTACATTTATCTTTAATTACTGATACATTGTGTTCAGACTTTTTGATTTTCTTTTTCTGCACTACAGATTGTGAACATTAGTCACTTTGATCCCTAAATAATAAATTGATTGATTACCTATCGGATCCTATTGTCGCTATAATGCGTCGTCTCAACAAAAGAAATATATCGTGTGTTAATCGATTAAGTCCTTCATAATTTATACACTCACAAACAGGCGCACAACCTATTACAATATGCATCAAAGTTTGACGTAAATATATCATTACAGCCTTTCACAAATCCACTGCTGAACATAGGCCTCCCCCAAGGAATGCCACAAAGCACGGTCCTGAGCCACCTGCATCCATCGACTTCCTGCATGTCTTAACATGTCGTCACTCCATCTCGTGAGGGATCGCCCAACACTTCGCCTACCGGTACGAGGCTGCCACTCGAGAACCTTTCTTCCCCATCGGTTGTCGGTTCTTCGAGCTATATGGCCGGCCCACTGCCACTTCAGCTTATTCCGTTGGGCTATGTCGGTTACTCTGGTTCTACTGCGGATATCCTCATTTCTAAGTTTATCACGCAGAGAAACCCCGAGCATAGCCCTCTCCATAGCTCGCTGAGCTTCCTCATACGGCCAGCAGTGAAGGACCATGTCTCAGATCCGTAAGTAATCACTGGCAACACGCACTGGTTGTACAATTTCGTTTTAAGGTTTTGAGGTATTTCTGACGAGAAGATGTGTCGTAGTTTCCCGAACGCTGCCCAACCGAGTTGAATCCGTCGATTGACCGCTCGGTCGAAGTTGGACTTACCTAGTCGGACTATTTGTCCCAGGTAAACATACTCGTCAAAACCTCGAGCTTAGTGCTCCCAACAACTACCGGCATAGGTGTGACATGGACATTAAACATGATCTTTGTTTTGTCCATGTTCATCTTAAGACCTATCCGTTGGTAGACACTATTGAGGTCATAGAGCATGGCGCTTAGTTCCTCCAGCGATTCTGCCATAAGGACTATATCGTCGGCAAATCGAAGGTGAGTGATGTACTCGCCATTGATGTTAATACCGTATCCTTTCCAGTCCAGAAGCTTAAAAACGTCTTCCAATGCAGCGGTGAAGAGTTTCGGGGATATAACATCACCCTGTCTTACACCTCTCTGCAATTGGATAGGTTTCGTACTCTGGTTCTGTACTCGGATAGTCATCGTAGCGCTACTATACAAACACTTCAGCACTTCGATATAACGACAGTCAACTTGGCACCGCTGTAGGGATTGCAGCACCGACCAAATTTCGACGGAATCAAAGGCTTTCTCATAGTCCACATACGCCAGCCACAGTGGCAAATTGTACTCCTCGGACTTCTGTACAACTTGCCGAAGGGTATGTAATGTGTTCTATGGTGCTAAAGCCCTTTCGGAAACCGGCTTGTTCGGGAGGCTGGAAGTCGTCAAGTCTGCGTGCGAGACTCTCAAAAACAGCACGTAAACGCTGCTCAGAAGGGAAATCGGTCTGTAATTCTTCAAGAGAGCGTTGTCACCTTTCTTGAAGAACAAGACTACCGCACTTCTGCTCCACGCCTCCGGTGTAATGCCGCCATGGAGGACGGAATTAAAGAGCTTCTGAAGGACTTCAAGTACCGGTTTTCCACCCACTTTCAGAAGCTCCGCTGTAATTCCATCCTCACCCGGGGCCTTGCCGTTTTTAAGATGCTGGAGAGCCATTCTAATTTCGCTCAGACTGACGTCCGGGATATAGTGTCGGATTAGAATCGCTCTTGGATCGTTACTCACACTTGCGTGTGGCTCCAACGATGACGTGTACAGCTGCCCATAGAACCTCTTAATCTCACTGAAAATCTCAGGTGCCCCGGAAACGATGCTGCCACACTCGTTCTTCAGCTTTGACAGTTGGCTCTTTCTGGCAGACAGATCTCTGGCAAAGACTTTCATCTCCCGTCTAACAGCCATGAGATTAAGAGTGTGATCGGAGAGTTTTTGTGTTCTTCTGCGGCGGGTCTTGCAGAACTTAGCTCCGTTCATTGCAGTCTTCTAGGTACTGAAAACGGTTTTGTAACTCGAGCTGAAAGGTTTCGGGACGTTGGAACAGAGCACGAGGGGGACGGAGCGTTGAATTCATCAGACGAGACCTCTCCAACTTAATGTTCAGGTTCAGTGTACCTCTAACCATTCGGTGATCGCTATCAGTTTTCATTCTCGCGATCACTGAGACATCACTGAACAATTGTCATCTGGTCGTCATAATGAAGTCAATCTCATTTTTTGTCGAACCGTCGGGACTCGACCAAGTCCAGGCCGCTTCTGGAAGAAAGAGTTCATCATAAAGAGTCCCTCTTTCTCCGTGAAGTCGGCCAGCTGCTGGCCCCTTGAGTTCCTTTGCCCTATTCCAAATTTCCCTACTTTCAGCTCACCGTTCTCTCTTGTGCCTAGTTTTGCTTTGAAGTCTCCCATTAACATCGTATATTGGGTTTTGGAGGAATGCATGGCTCTAGAGAAATGTATGGCCACATACATTTCCTCCACCTCCTCATCGGGGTGTGCCGAGGTTGGTGCGTAAACCTGTATGACCTTCAGCGAATACCGTTTGGTGATTCTGAGTATAAGGTACGCAACCCTCGTCGACACACTACCAATCTTTACAACGTTGTTAACGAGAGACTTGTGGATGATAAATCCGCCACCTCTTTGGGACATATGTTCGCCCTCCCGGTGATAGAGCAAGTTGCCGGATTCGAGGATTACCGTGTCCTCCCTTTCTCTTCGGACTTCGGATAATCCTATAATATGCCAGCGTAACTTGTCTATCTCTTCTTCCAGCTCCACAATCTTCTCTTCAGTCCTCAGGGTGCGTGCGTTGTATGTTGCTAGGTCGAGTCGTCGTAGGTGGCAACCGAATTTCCACCGGAGATTCTTAGCACCCTCTGCCCCGCCGTTACCATGGTCGCCACCGTAGCCAGGAATAGCGGGGCCTCCGGGGACTGGGGGCCATCTCTTTGTTACATTCATTCATAGGGGGGTATTTCCCATAGTTGCCACGCTTGGCAAGCGGGTTGGCAACTGCAGTTTTTTATTGTATTTTTGCTGTCACCAGGAACATGCTGCTGCCCATCTCCTGCCCGTTTCCCTTTGTCGCCTTTTACGACACCCACGGGAAGTTATTCAAAATGTAAGTTCTGTTCACTGTGAATAATTGGTTTCACCACCTTACATGCAGAAAAAACAGAAAGTTAAGAAAGTTGTGCTTGTTCCAATAAATGAACATCGTCTAAAGAGATTTAGAAGTAATGTAGTGAAAAAGCTGCCATTTCTACGTTATATAAACAATACTAACTATTTATATGGATCATTATTTTAACTTACAAGTCTCGAATTTAATAAAATATTTACTTTTAAATCACTCCCTTTAAACAGTCGCAAATCATTTAATGAGTCAGTAGGAATCCATAGAAGTAGACAAAAGCTATATGATCTTTACATGTAATAGAAACAGAAACTTTTTTATTCAATATAGATTATAAATAATACTTATTGAAAGTCACTCTTTTGTTTAATTACAACTGGTTCGATGAAAAAAACCTCTGTCCTGGGAAGAGCCAGTAAGAAACCCAGCTGGACTTTTTTTTAAAATAACAGCTTACAATCATGTATGTTACTTTACACAAATTAACAACACAACAAATTCGAAATAGCTTGGTAGCGATCACCTCATTTCCAGGAGTTGTTATCATCCATAAATTCTTTAATATTATGATAACCTTTTTATACAAACTCAGTTTAACAAAGTTTTTGAACTTTGAGCAGGTACAAATTTTGTATATTTTCTGGAATTTTGTTGTAAAAGCGTATACATCGCCTCAAGAATGAATTATTACAGACTTGATGGAATCAAGTAACTGGTACTACTAGCTTGTGTCCGTTCCTAGTATTTACAGAATGAATATCACTTATTTTTGTAAAACTACTTTTATTTTTAGGTACATACATTAAATTTTCATAAATGTTTTGAGAGGCCAAAGTTAATATATTAATTTCTTTAAATTATTGTCGCAGCGACTCTTTAGGCTTTCAATCATAAATGGCTCTTATGGCCCTCTTCTGTAAAACAAATATAATGTCAGTGTTAGCTGCATGCCCCATAGCAAAATACCATACGACATTATGTTATGGAAATAGCTATATAAGATTAAGACTTTTAACCTTTTTTACATTATATGCTGCAGAACTAAGTCTGCCTGCTAGTTTTGATATATGGGGGCTCCATTGAAGTTTCGCGTTTAGTGTGATTCCAAGAAAAATGGTGGTATCTACAAGACTTAGTTTCTCCTCATTTAAAATAACATTAGTATTTAACTGTTTGACATTTGGAGTCATGAACTTCATACATTTCGTTTTAGTGCCATTTAAATACAAATTATTAACATCGAACCAATTTATTAATTTAAATATTGCATTATTTATTTCGTCATAGTTTAATAATTGTCGACTTAATTTGAAAATTAAAGAAGTGTCATCTGCAAATAATACTATATCATGGTTATCTCCTACTATGTAAGGTAAGTCATAAATGTATACAAGAAACAGAAAGGG
Organism: Parnassius glacialis; assembly: GCA_033319125.1. NCBI lineage: Eukaryota > Metazoa > Arthropoda > Insecta > Lepidoptera > Papilionidae > Parnassius > Parnassius glacialis. Next base: position 22,923,621 of record JAVANC010000002.1, read on the forward strand.
CCGAGAATTGAGCCTTGAGGCACGCCCATTTGTACGATTGACCGGGAAGAACCCATACTGTTAATGACAATTTTTTGCGTTCTCTTACTTAAATATGAAATAATTAATTTAAGAGCATCACTTCTTACACCGTAGTGTTGAAGTCTCCTGATTAATGTTTCATGGTGAACACAATCGAAGGCCTTGGATAGGTCACAAAATATACCCAAAGCATCCTGTGAATTCTCCCATGCATTAAAGATATATTTAATCAGCTCAACACCGGTATCAGTTGTCGTGCGACCCCTTGTGAAACCAAATTGATTTTTATGAAGTAAATTATTTACATTAAAGTAATTTAACAGTTGATCAAGAATATTTTTTCAAAAATCTTAATAAGTCTTGGTAGTACAGAAATAGATCTAAAATTGGCGTGGGTCTAATTTACTACCAGATTTAAATAAAGGTATTACTTTACTATGCTTCATTAAATCAGGAAAGACACCAGATTCGATACCAGTATTAAAAATAATAGACTGAGGTGCGATTGTATCTATTATAGACGCAATAACTTTAACAGAAATCCCCCACAGATCCGCAGTTTCCTTAACATCAATAGTTTTAAAATATTTTACAATATGTTTTGATGATACTTTATAAAACGTAAAATTCTTTGTACACGCATTTACATTTTACTTAAGTAATGACTCGTCGACAGCAGGAGAACAATTCAGTGACTTAGTGGTTAATATCGGAATATCAGTAAAATATTTCTCAAAAATCATTGCAACGTCCTGATCGGATTCAGTTAATTTGTTGTTAACACTTAACTGGTAGTTTAAATTTCAAGATTTGATCTTACCAGTTTAGTTTGGTATATGTGGTAAATAAATGTTTGTTAAGGGAGCCATGTGCTGTGATAACATTTGTTACTGTCCTCATCTGCGGCTTGTTCAGTCTCATTAGAACCTAGGTTAAACGACTGTTTATTTTGGGCAGGGCCTCCCGTAATAGATTTTTCCAAAGCTGAGCGTGTTATTCAGTGAAATTTCTACGTACCGGTAACCGAACGTTACCAAGGGGATTGGTATGATTGGTTTTGGCCCTATGGTAGCCAGAGCCGATCCTCTTCTGGCCAGTTCGTCTGCTGCATCGTTGCCTCTGGATCCACTATGTCCCTTTATCCATTGCAGAATTCAATTCACATTGTTCTGTTTACATGCCTCAATTAACCGTTCATGGCATTCATATATTAGTTCCGAGTTAACCACATTGCAACTCAGAGCTTCTAGTACCGCCATACTGTCGGTCAGTATTCTGATAGAGAAGTATTTTACCTTCCTAGCTTCTATTGCTATGGCCGCTTGAATGATAACCATAAATTCCGCCTGAAAGACTGTTTCATGGGTACCCAGCGGTATGCATATGTGGATATTAAGGTCTTTAGAGAACTTTTCAGATCCTCCATCTTCATTTGTTTTAAAACCATCGGTGAAAACTTAAAGCTCTTTTGGGCTGAATCCCTCCGGCTGGCTGGTTTCATTTGACTGTACCTTATGCTTCTTATCGAATACAAATTATTTGGGAATCTTATCGTACTTGGCTTGTAAGATAGGAGTTTTTGAGTAAATTCTGTCAATTATACCTATATACAATTATAATATATATGAGGGACTACTTACACTTCTACACTTACTCCAAAGATTAGTTTAATTAGGTTCTTGATCTATAATCATCATCGCATCGCCTCTAAGGCTACTGTTGGTGTAATCCTCACTCAGCCTGTGGCAGCCATTTAATCCAGTCTCTGGTAATGCTGAAGCTTCTTTATGTGAACAAGAGAGTGGAGACGGCCAATGCCTGACTTGGCTCTGTTGCGTACTACACATAACTGTTGCGAAACTTATGCGGACGTTGAACGTGACGCCCAGATATTTAGCCTAATATTCCCAAGGGATGGGGCGGGCATATAAGGAAATTACATTTATTCTGGTTTTTGATCCACAATTCTTGTGGTGTGGTTTTGGACTCCATTGAAAGCACATACTATATTAATTCTCTATTGGCGGAACCATTTGCCTAAGCAGTTGGTAGATTTTGGATTTTTTAAAGTGAGACTAATCCTATTATAATCTAACACAAAGAGTGGCGTATCGTTCACGATGAAACCAGTGTTTACCATTGGCTCTTAAGGGATATCACTCGTGAAGTGTGTAAAGAGGAGTGGAGACAAGACGGAGCCTTGTGGGACCCAGCGTTTAAAAAATGTTTTGAAAAACTTGTTTCCTCCACCCGATAGCGAAAAAAGTGATTTGTAAGGAAGGATTATGTGTACGAGCCTGTGGTTTAGTTTTTACAGTTTGTAGAGAAAGCCATCGTGCCAGACCTTATCAAATGCCTTTGCAACATCGAAGAAGAGGGCTCCTGTGTTTCGAGATTTTTTCTTTGTCGGATGATGATTAAAGCCATACAGAATATATTACACTGTAAGGCGATGAATTTGGTGAGTGCACGAGTGTTCGGCTCTAAATGCAAACTGCTCGTCGGGGAGAAGTCTGTTAATTACAGTGAAGTAAAGGAGGCGCTTTAGAATGATGCACTCGTATAATATACCCAATGTGTTGAGTAGACTGATGGGCCTATAGTAACAGCCTACATATGTCCCACTACTAAGCACAGGCCTCCACTCATTTCTGAGGTGGTTTTAAGGCAAGAAAATGTTCACCGCGCTCTGCCAATGGCGAACCTCAAATGTCTACGGTATTTTTTTCTTATTTCTCAGACATGCACGTTTCCTCACCTTGTTTTCGTTCACCGCCGAGCACGAGGTAAATCAGCATGTAAAATAGCAATTAAGAATTTCATTGATGCCGCTGGAGATCGAATCTGGGTTGCCCATGTACTGTTAAATTTACAGCTAGTGCTAACTATCTGAGTTGCTACGGCGCGTTGGGCCTATAGCTGGTGGGTCAATTGTGCGTTTTCCCTGGTTTTGGGATCTCTATTACGTCTGCTTCTTAGACGTATACTGTAAAGAGCAGCTCGAGTAAAGCGCATTGAAAATTTCTATGAGGAGGTAAATTAGTGGTGCTGGAAGAGATTCGATCACCTTGTTGCTGACGCCGTCTGGCCCAGGGGCTGATATATTCTTAAGGTTTCTGTGACTTCGTCAACAGTCACAGGATCGAGTGGTTCAACCCGCTGCTGGTAACGCATACGACGAACGTTCGACTTCCGCTTCTACCTCTAGTATGTGAGCGGGATCTATTGGTGCGCTGGATGGGTTACATTGTCTCTCTAGATTAATTCCTGTCACAACGGGCGTATTATTTTATTATCCTAATCTATCTCTATATAAAACAAATTGCTGTCCGTTGGTCTCGCTAAAAATCAATTTTGATGAAATTATTTGTTTGAGTTTTTTTTTTATAGGATAAGGGTGACAAACGAACACACAGTCCACCTGATGGTAAGTGGTTGCTGCGACCCAGCATGACCCATACATCTATCCTCTATTACAAATCAAAATGTAGATGCGTTGTCACCCGTGAGGACTAGGATGGAATGCCTCATTTCCAGTAAAAAGGGCCTCCAGCCACCTGCACTTACCAAGCGAAACGTAGAGGCAAACCTCTACTTCACGCTGGTATTCTGTGAGGTCGTGGTACCACCCCGGTTGTTTTTGGTTCGAGTTCATCTTTGAATTTCTAAAAGAGTTCCAAGGGTAACAAGACAATGTCAATGCGATTTTTAGGGTTCCATAATTACACAACAAGGAACCGTTATAGTTTAGCCACGTCCGTCCGTCCGTCCGTCCGCGGTTTTACTCAGAGACTCTAGGTGCTACAAATCAGTAATTTGGCATAGTTATAGGCGTGATTTAGAAATCATATATATATATATATATATATATATATATATATATATATATATATATATATATATATATATATATATATATATATAAATGATTAATAACTCACGCCTACAAAACTGTGAAATATAATTTTAAAAAACAAATAGTAAGTGGCAGTAAATGGGGGATGATATTTTTACCCCGCTACTCCATCGTGTCGGGTATCGTTGAATATGTCTTTCAAAAAAACAGCATATTTTCGATTCAAGGGTTTGTTTGCGAAATATTTAGCTTTAAAGTTATATTTTTACGTCATGTGTCCTCTCCAACCCCCCCACGCCCTCTACCAACTACACAATAGTAGTATAAAGCACAATAGTAGCATAAGTTAAAAGGAAAGTTGTCACAGCTAAGAAGAATTAACAAGTTAACGAGTAATAGTAGACCAACTTATAAAATGCACTTGGATTAGTAAAAATTACGTAACAACTCCATAGAAAATGACATAAAACTAGCTGCATTATAACTTTGTAATATTATTGTAAACTGTAAAAAGTAAAATATTTTTGAAGAAAACGACATAATACTACAAGTTTTGACTTGAAAACGAGACTGAAAATTTACGGCAAATCTTCTCGTCAGGTATCCTTTTGAGGTATACCTGACGAGAAGATGTGCCGTAATTTTCCGAACGCTGCCCAACCGAGTTGAATCCGTCGATTGACCTCTCGGTCGAAGTTGGCCTTACCTAGTCGGACTATTTCTCCTAGGTAAACATACTCGTCAAAACCTCGAGCTTAGTGCTCCCAACAACTACCGGCATAGGTGTGACATGGACATTAAACATGATCTTTGTTTTGTCCATGTTTATCTTAAGACCTATCCGTTGGGAAACACTATTGAGGTCATTGAGCATAGTGCTTAGGTCCTCCAGCGATTCTGCCATAAGGACTATATCGTCGGCAAATCGAAGGTGAGTGATGTATTCGCCATTGATATTAATACCGTATCCTTTCCAGTCCAGAAGCTTGAAAACGTCTTCCGATGCAGCGGTGAAGAGTTTCGGGGATATAACGTCACCCTGTCTTACACCTCTCTGCATTTGGATAGGTTTCGTACTCTGGTTCTGTACTCGGATAGCCATCGTAGCGCTACTATACAAACACTTCAGCACTTCGATATAACGAAAGTCAACTAGGCACCGCTGTAGGGGTTGCAGCACCGCCCAAATTTCGACGGAATCAAAGGCTTTCTCATAGTCCACATACGCCAGACAGTGGCAAATTGTACTCCTCGGACTTCTGTACAATTTGCCGAAGGGTATGTATGTGGTTTATGGTGCTAAAGCCTTTTCGGAAACCGGCTTGTTTGGGAGGCTGGAAGTCGTCAAGTCTGCGCACGAGACGATTCGTAATGACTCTCGAAAACAGCACGTAGGCGCGTAGAAGGAAATCGGTCTGTAGTTCTTCAAGAGAGCGTTGTCACCTTTCTTGAAGAACAAGACCACCGCACTTTTGCTCCACGCCTCCGGTGTAATGCCACCATGGAGGGCAGAATTAAAAAGCTTCTGCAGGACTTCAAGTACAGCTTTTCCACCCGCTTTCAGAAGCTCCGCTGTAATTCCGTCTTCGCTCGGAGCCTTGTGCTGGAGAGCCATTCTAATCTCGCTGACACTGACGTCCGGGATATCATCGGAATAGTGTCGGATAAGATTCGCCCTTGGATCGTTACTCACACTTACATGTGGCTACAACGATGATGTGTACAGATGCCCATAGAACCTCTCAATCTCACTCAAAATCTCAGGTGTCCCGGAAACGACGCTGCCACACACGGTCTTCAGCTTCGACAGTTGGCTCTTTCTGGCAGACAGATCTCTAGCAAAGACTTTGGAGCCCTGGTTCCGCTCGATTGCTTCTTCAATACGATCAGTATTAAAGTTGCATAAGTCCCGCCGCATGCATTTGGAGATCTGTCTGTTCAGTTGCCTGTATGTTGTCAAATCTGTTGAAGACTGTAGCTTCATCTCCCGTCTAACAGCCATAAGATTAAGAGTGCAATCGGAGAGTTTTTGTGTTCTTCTGCGGCGGATCTTGCAGAACTTAGCTTCGACCGCATGGACAATTTCCACGAGCTTGTCATTCATATGGTCCACTTCATTGCAGTCTTCTAGGCACTGAAAACGGTTTTGTAACTCGAGCTGAAAGGTTTCGGGACTTTGAAATAGAGCACTAGGAGACGGAGCGTAGACTTCATTAGAAGAGATCTCTCCAACTTAACGTTTAGATTCAGTGTGCTTCTAAACATTCGGTGATCGCTTCCAGTTTTCACCCTCGCGATCACTGAGACATCACTGAACAGTTGTCGTCTGGTCGTCATAATGAAGTCAATCTCATTTTTTGTCGAACCGTCGGGGCTCGACCAGGTCCACTCCCCGTGGGGCCGCTTCTGGAAGAAAGAGTTCATCATAAAGAGTCCCTCTTTCTCCATGAAGTCGGCCAGCCGCTGGCCCCTTCGGTTCCATTGCCTTATTCCGAATTTCCCTACTTTCAACTCACCGTTCTCTCTTGTGCCTAGTTTTGCATTGAAGTCTCCCATTAACACCGTATAGTGGGTTTTGGAGGAATGCATGGCTCTAGAGATATCCTCATACATTTTCTCCACCTCCTCATCGGGGTGTGCCGAGTTTGGTGCGTAAACCCGTATGACCTTCAACGAATACCGTTTGGTGATTCTGAGTATAAGGTACGCAACCCTCGTCGACACACTCCCAATCTTTACAATTTTGTTAACGAGAGACTTGTGGACGATAAATCCGACACCTCCTTGGGACAGATGGTCGCCCTCCCGGTGATAGAATAAGTTGCCGGATTCTAAGAATCACCTTGTCCTCCCCCTCTCTTCGAACCTCGGATAATCATATGAAATCCTATTTATCTCTTCTTCCAGCTCCAGGATCTTCTCGTCAGTCCTCAGGGTGCGTGTGTGATAAGTTGCCAGGTCTAGTCGTTGTAGGTGGCAACCGAACCACCGGAGATTCTTAGCACCCCCTGCCCCGCCGTTACCATGGTCGCCACCGTAGCCAGGAATGGCGGGGCCGCCGGGGACTGGGGGCCGTTTATTAATGTCACTCATGGGGGGTATATTGCCATAGTTGCCACGCTTGGTGAGCGGGTTGGCAACCGCAGTTTTTTATTGTTATTTTGCTGTTATCAAAAAGATGCTGCTGCCCATCCTCTGCCTCAATTTCCCTTAGTCGCCTTTTACGACACCCACGGGAGTCTTCCCGTGGGTGTCGTAAAAGTGGTGGACATGGGGTAGTGGGTATTCTTACCCGCCACTACACGGGTAACTACTACTATAGATTTTACTTTTTTATTAGTAGGATAGGTGGGAGGATTTTTCGTACTTAACTACTACTTTTACTTATATGATATATTTTTAGTAAGTAGTTATTGTAGGCGTCATTCAAAGTATTGATATAATCATATAGCCTCATACAGTTCATTCTCATTCGTCACACACTTTATGCGGCCGACCTCAGGATAATTTAGGGTAGTGGTGCTTTACGTAACGTACCTTTACGTAAAGCACCACTACCCTAAATTATCTATCTAAATATATATATATATATATATATATATATATATATATATATATATATATTATTTATATATATTACGGTCATATATGTATATCTTAAGATTGCACTGCTAGAAATATATAGATAGATAGATAGATAGTCAACTATGATCATCTTTGTACTTACTTGGCATGTAAATGATTTGATATAAATTGTATTATTTTCAAAATCGAAAAGTTTGTTTAATCTTTTTGAATATCCCTGTAAGCCTGATTGGAAAATAAGTCCTTTAAATACCATCTTCCTATTTGGGCCCATTTTTGGTCGTGATAGCGATCAAACCGCGAACTCATTTATTATGCTCATTATAAAGAAAGCTCACATATTTTGACGGCCAACTACGGAACCCTACGTCATTGCGTGGCTCGACACGCACTTGTCATTTTTTATTTTCTATTGTCTTATGTGATGACATATATTAGATATCATATCATCTTTTTAACAGTGGTAGAGCCACGCGGCAGCTTTTGCTGTCGCACGGATGGGCCGGCTCGAACCGGGGTGGTACCACGACCTCACAGAATACCAGCGTGAAGTAGAGGTATTGATTCGCAAACGAGGATAAATGTAGATGTCTATGGGCCGCAGCAACCACTTACCATCAGGTGGACTGTGTGCTCGTTTGTCACCCTTATCCTATAAAAAAAAAATCATAACTTCTTATCACTGCACGGCTAGCATGGGCTGGGGACAAAAAATGTATCCACCGATTATAGCTACTGACAAGAGGTAACATTATTTATTTATTTATTTATTCTTTTTTGCGCCAAATATTTGTACAAAAGGCGAGCTTAATACTACATATATGGCATTCTCTACCAGCTAACCTTGGGTAGAACAGAAAGTGAGATTTATTCATTCTTTATCTTGTCCTGCCAAAGCACGGCAATGGGGAGAAGTATATCCCCGTTTGACATAACGAGTAGAACATATATCCCCCATCCGCAGCATGGAGCCAAATGAAAGATAAAAAATTATGCTTTTTTGATATTTGAAAGGGACAATTTTATCCCAGTTCATTAGACGTGGGTTTAATATAAAATTCATACAAAAATCTTTCTAAGTCTAAGTCTATCTCCCATTTTATCTACTGTGGATATTATATCCACCGGTGTGCCCATGCTTGAAGGGTGGATAATATAAAGCGAGGAGATAAACATTTTATCCTTTCCCCGAGGATAAAATTGTCTCCTGCCCATGCTAGCCCGGCTGGATACATTCATTAGTCAACCTTGTTTATGTTAAAGTAATCTTAACATAATAATTTAAAATCTATTTTATCTATGAAGATAATGTACAGGAAAAACAAAATAATCTTAATTATATAATATTTATTTACAAATATTACTAAATAACCAAACCTCATTCCGAATCTTAACTAGGCTTTCAAAGCGTTTTCTTACTAATAAATTTTCTTCCATGCACAAGATAATTTAACTGCCATTGCAAGAAGTAAAAAAATATTTTCAAAAATAATAAAATGGCTAAAATTATTGGGAAATAAATAGTACCAAACGTTTTCGTAAAAATAGGATAGATCCAAATGCCCCGCTCTATGTATGTGTATGCTAACCTGAAAAAAAAAATTAAAAGATGTCTTTTGTCATCAACATTATCAATTCGTTAATAGCTAAAACCAAACTTGATGAATGGATATGACCATATACTACTATGTCCCGCTGGATATTTTGCTGGTCTTTCGCAGGACAAAGATTTTTTGGACAATGTGTTAACTTTACGCCACAAAAAAAACACGTTCCTGAGTCACCTGCATCCATCGACTTCCTGCATGTCTTACCAGGTTGTCACTATCTAATGCCACTCGAGAACAAGTTGTTCGTGCTGTATTGCCGGCCCATTGCTAGTTTCAGATCGTTTGGATATGTCGATTACTCCGGTTCTGCTGCGGATATTCTTATTAGAAGTTTTATCGCGCAGAGACGATACAATACTATATATTCTACATATAGCAACAGAGCAGAGTCATTTTCCAGCTTCAATAGTAAATAGGGCTTTTTCTCACATAGTCAGTACACTCATCCATTTTCGGTTAAATCAAGAATTGTTATCTAGTGGGACAGTAGTCTGGCTTGCAATAGGTAAAAAGACAAGTAGTATTATACGATATTCATGGGACGAAAGAGTGATTAATTATTATACGCTACCGTCATAAGACGGATACTGTGTAAAATACAAATATCCTGGGTTTCATACAGTATATACTTACACTAGAAAGTATAAGGAAATGTGAAACAACACATGCAACATATTCCTCAAATGTGACTTCGGCTCGGTCCTCGGCCGAAACACAACTTCCCATAAAACAACTGGAACTATAGCCGTATGTATAACATGGTTCGATGTCTTGCTCAGCACTTTATCGATAAATTTTGGGAAAATTAAATCTCTATCATAGAGAAATAAGCACCAGAATACTGTAAACACCAACTGAAATAAAGATAAATGTAATTAAATTAATTATTTCCAAACAATTTTACTAAGTACACGAGTATAAAACATGAAATTTAACCTTTATTAATAAGCTCAACACATCCAGTTTATTTATTAGTCTTAAGTTTAAACTTGATAAAAATGCGGATGCATTGTCACACCTTAAAACTAAAATATTTTATCTCCCTGTTTTCAGTAAAAAGACTCTCCGGTTTTCCTAACCTAGAAGTAAAACAAAAGTTCCGAAACATAGTGTTTTCGTAACAACTTTAGCATTCGTGCTGCAGCTTGTTATGGCTATGGAATCGTGCGTTCTATCCGTCAGCTCGACCGTCTCGATACTTACCAGCCTTTAACTTATTTCTGCCGCCGAGCGGCAATACAAGCACAGCTGTGTTCCGGTGTGCAATGTATATACAGACAGTATAAATACAGGTTGAGGAGCATTCGCTCTTAGTCTATAGCGTTCTTTGCTTTAAGTTGGCTGTATATCTCTATGGGCATGTCCATGTTTGCAACTTACTGTCAGATGGACTGTTCGATTATGACTTCAAGCAAAACCTGAACCCACGTATATGTATGACACGTAGCTAATTAAAACATATTTAAATAACACTTTAACTAAACACTGCACCACCGTCTTGTCCAACAATATAGGCATAGTAGAGAAATACATCTGTGATATAATAAAATAATGAGAAATCTAATACATACCAACGTTGATGGCCAAAGTACTCCAGCGAATAATGCATCCCTGCAGCCTCTTAAATGTTTAGGTAATTTATAATCTTTTTTGCCAGAATTCAAGAGCGTTAATATGTCACATGTAAGCCCAATTATTGCATAGAAAATTTGAATAACCTGCAAAATATAAATATATAAACCAAGATGCGAAAGCCATTGAGCCTGATCTCTCTCTCTCGTGTGTCGGATTATCGGACTATGAGAGAATGTCTATGATAGAATAGAGAGAGCCCCTTTGGTCTGGAAGATATTTAAAATATGATTTGTTACTGCAAGCGTTACGGTAATCGCAAATGCTTCATTTGGGATAAGCCCATGTCATCAAAAATCATGTCACGAAAACATTTAACGCACATAAAAAGATATAATGATATAGTGAATGAGCCAAAATCAGTCTAATAAATAGTCTAGTCAACAAGTTCAAAAACGTGTTAATTCTTATTCCCTCTCCGAAATACATAATGCGATCATTCGATTTCGAATGACGTCTAGAAATATGTATTGTGTTATTAAAAACTAAGATAAAAAAAGATATTTAGATTTTTGTTAATAAATCAAAAACTATTAATTAAAAGTTATAAATAATGGAGATAGAATTCTGGGAGTACAGATTTTTTATTGGAAATTTTCTCCTCTTTAAGGGTCTTTTTTCAAAAGTTCTAAAATAACTCAAGAAATATTAATATTTCTTGAGTTATTAACGTATTTTTGTAATAACAATTACAATTTTTTATGTGCTAATAAATCCTCGAGATACAATTTTCTACACTTCGTTCCGAATCTAATGAGCTATCGCACATATTTTTAGAAACAGGAACAAGAATTAACACGTTTTTGAACTTGTTCACTATATTTTTGCGGCTTTTGCTAATCATCCAATTACCTTAATTAGATTGAAAATAATTATACATACTATAACCGTAAAAGAAATAAGAAATAAATAATCGTCCGATTATCGTATGTATAGACAATTCCAACGGCTGTTGCCAAAAATAATTATTCATCGATAATCGTATAAATAAAAAATAATGTTTATGCGTACTAGATCCATGCTGCAGCTATTTTAATAGTATAGTTGTGGCACGAATCGGTCGACCGGGCAAGGACCACGCTCTCACAGAATACCAGCTTAAAAAATCAGCGTAATGTTGCTGTGTTTCGTATGGTTAGTGTAGAGAACTGGTGACCGTTTTTACTGGAAAAGAGGCATTCTATCTGCATTTTAATTCGCAAACGAAGATAGATGTAAATGTCTATGGGCCACAGCAACCACTTACCATCAGGTGGATTGTGGGCTCGTTTGTCACCCTTATTCTATAAAAAAAAACTTAGAGACATTGTGATTCTTGCAACCAACCTTAGCTGTCCGGCTTCAGGTTCAAATGCCGGACAGCTTGCATTATTTCCACTTAATCCGGTGATATCGGCAGACCTACCCATATCTTTTAAGCGTTGAAGACGCTTCCTTGTTAAATCACCTACTGCGTCCGATAATTTTTAAAATTTAAAAGTATATTTTTGTAATATTATATTATATACTTATCATTATAATGTACGCTGCCTCAGGTGTAATGTTTCATTAGACACAAAACGCCTAATAAAAAGTAAGTATCAGAGTATATTTATTTTTTTATTTAATCTTTATTGTGTTACACCTTAATCTAAGCATTACAAGTCAGATAATCAAACAATTAAAAGTATATATACAATTGCCTAAAATTATTAAAAATATTTATTATTACATTTATTTTTTAAGTTTACAATATTTAAAATATATCGGACGAATAGAAATAAATAAATCATACGATAATCGTATAAATAAGAAAAACTAATCCTGCGATATGAAAATGATTTTGTACAATATGGTAAAATTTTTAATTGAAGATTTTTAAATTCGAATTATTGCTGTAGAACCATCAGCTATGTATTTAATGTTGCTTCACACAAAAACGAGGAGGTTTGAGGCACAGCGCGACAGCAATACATTTGTTAAAAAACTATTCCTCAAATGTCTTTCTTTTTAACTAGACCATTCAGCAGTACATACGGCGTAGAGACGTACCGGACGTCACGCACCTTCGATACTGTTCTCAGTCGCCTACGTCGGGCGTACAAGAGAATATAACCATCTGTTTTACAACCTATCGGAAGCCCCCAAGAATTTTCTGCCATTTCCTTCGGTTGCGTTGGAGGAATTCATTATCATTCATTTGAGGGGTACTGCATTTTCTGACACCGCCGCCACACTGCGTATAATATTTTCACTTATACTTACAAATGTCCAACAAGTTAAATATCGTGACTGCAGATTGGTGAAGATTTTCAAATTTGGGTCGTCAAAATGTTCCTGTTTTAGTCCATTTATCATAGAATATATGTTTGTTACGTGCATTACTATCGTAGCTGAGTAACCAAATATGCGATAATATATATAATTATTCATTGTACTGGAATAAAAAAGTTGTTGCATTTTAATTAAATTATTAAAAATTAAAGTGTTATCTTATGTAAAGCTATGATGATTAATTATATTTTTTTTTAATTTTACGTGGTAGAGCCATGCTTCAGCTATATTAGTAGTATAGTTGTAGCACGAATGGGTCGGCTCGACCGGGGAAGAACCACGCTCTCACAGGATACCAGCGTAAAATAGTAGCTTAAAACTGCTGTGTTTCGTATGGTGAGTGTAGAGAACCGGAGACCCTTTATACTGGAAAAGAGGCATTCCATCTTAGTCCTCACGGGTGACCACGCATCTGCATTTTGATTCGCAAGCGAGGACAGATGTAAATGTCTATGGGCCGCAGCAACCACTTACCTTCAGGTGGACTGTGTGCTCGTTTGTCACCCTATATATATATATATATATATATATATATATATATATCTTTATATATAAAAAGTACGTGTCACGTTGTTTGTCCGCGATGGACTCCTAAACTACTGAACTGATTTCAATGAAATTTTTGGTCAATGTGCAGTTTGGTCCAACTTAAAAGATAGGATAGCTTACATCTCAGTTTATGGTCGCAATACAATATTATTTTATTGAAAATTATTTGTCTATTATTTGACAGTCACAATTATCTGTTAGCTCCAAACGATTCTGTCAGATGACGATACATGTTGACAGGATTGAGTAAATATTTAATAGATGGCGCTATGTTAAAAATGGAAACGTTTAATATAAGCTACAAATTAGTAGTATAACCACCACGTGTTGTAAGTATTCAACAGATAGAACCGATTTCAAAAAAATTTTGCAGACTGTGTGCAGTTTGGTCCAACTTGAGAGATAGGATAGTTTTTATCCCGATACGTGACCCTCAATTTTTTATTGCTAATTTCAAGAAACTTTTTTGGGAAAGCAAATGGTCGTTAGGAAAGGGCAGAACAACGTCTGCCTGGTCAGCTAGTATATATATATATAGGTACACAACTTACAGTTCACTTGATTAGTGGCTACTGCAGTCCATAAATTCCTGTAACCAACTTCACACAAACAAGGCCACAGATGCTCTGAGGACTAAGATGGAATGCCTCATAGCCTGTAATTATACTGGCTTTCTATACCCATCAGACAGCAACACAGCAGTACAAGCACTGCTAGTTGGCGGTAGACATAAGTAAGAGAGAGGTACACACCCAGACCTACTCGTAACCAGTAAAGAAATCCTACCACCTATTAAAACGTGCTTACGTTCAACGGATTTGCATACCTGCAAGCGAGAGCGATAATGTCGACAAACGTTAGTTCAGTTGCCCTAAGCATAAAATAGTAATTAAGCTTCAAATTACTGGCTTGAATCAAAGAAGAAGACTTTATGCGAATTTGTAAACAAATCTAAGAAATTGTGCGAGTAATTTCATACACTGTATAACTAGTAAACTGAAGACTTTTAAACAGTGGTAGAGCCACGCGGCAGCTTTTGCTGCCGCACGGATGGGCCGGCTCGAACCGGGGTGGTACCACGACCTCACAGAAAACCAGCGTGAAATAGAGGTTTACCTCTGCGTTACGCTTGGTGAGTGCAGGTGGCCGGAGGCCCTTTTTACTGGAAATGAGGCATTCCATCTTAGTCCTCACGGGTGACAACGCATCTACATTTTGATTTGTAATAGAGGATAGATGTAGATGTTTATGGGCCGCAGCAACCACTTACCATCAGGTGGACTGTGTGCTCGTTTGTCATCCTTATCCTTTAAAAAAAAAAGATAAATACCTACAGAAAGCTACATTATAAGTGAGTAACATAAGTTGTATTTTTTAATCCCTTTTCGAATTTCTCCCTTAAAAATGACCCAATAAATGAGACACCCAAAATAACAAGTGACCTGAGAAAGAAAAACTCCGAAAAATTAAATCTGTACGTAAAATCGATAATACCAACTTGTGTCAAACCACTGAAGTTGGTTACTCACTGGGTTAACAAAAATACACAAGCTCAATGCATTGAGCTAAATTGGTTCACGAACTTACAGATTGGCTCAACACTTAGCGAAAATACTCTCACCACTCAGAGGACATTTTTATATGTATGAGTATTCTTGAGCGTGGTGTGATTCAAAATAATATTCTTGAGCGTGGTCCTTCCCTGGTCGAGCCGACCCATTCGTGCTACAACTATACTACTAATATGGCTGCAGCATGGCTCTACTACGTATTAAAAGAGCATACAAGAGCACACACAAAGGATTCCTACCATTTGTCAGTGAGATTAAAGACCAACATCTATCAAACAATGAAACTATGGTCAGTTTTGAAGTGCAGTCACTGTTGAAGACTGCATGCGAATCGTAACTAGAAGGCTTGAAGAAAACAACATGCCCATAGAATTTGCAGTACTCAGACACTGCCTTACATCTGGCTACCTGTTGTGGAAGCAAGAGTTCTACAAGCAAGTAGATGATGTGGCGATGGGTCACCTGTATCTCCCATTGTCGCTGATATATTCATGGAAGACTTTGAGGAAAAAGTCTTGCTTATTTTAAGATTCCACAAGCGGTATATAGACGACACTTTTACAATTCTACCTTTAGATAAAGTAACTGATTTTTAAACTATCTTAAATTCAGAAATTCTAAAATTCAGTTCACAATGGAGTTAGAGGCAAATAATTCTATAGCTTTTTTAGATGTGTTAGGAATTCAGAATCCTGATAACACCTTAAGCCACACTGTGTATAGAAAAAGACCCATACAGATATATATATATATATATATATATATATATATATATATATATATATATATATATATATATATCCGTGGGTATTATGACACGTCAAGCAAGTTTTGCACGATAACAAGCTTCGGGACCTATGTCACATATATCACAATAGAGAAAAGCGGATGGGTGCTACCATCTGCATGGGATCCTATAATTAATAAAATTAAATCTCAACGCATACATCTGCTATCTCTATCTGATACTATAAGTTCATAATGCGTAGATCAGAACAAAAAATTAATAATTTTTATCTGGGGGTAGCCGTGGCTAACCATGACATTGCTACGTCAAACACCTGGGTCCTTCCGTACCATGGGCGCTGTAAAGTGCTCTAAATGTCGATAAAATGCGTAGAAAATAGTTTTATTTAAATATGTAGTGTTTGTGTAAATATCATCAATCATTATGTAAATTCCTCTTTAAAATTTTCGAATCAGATCTTTCGTTTAGAGGTTTTCTACAACAACAACGATTATGAAAATGTTAAACGCAAGGGAAATGCCACTTCGTGACGTCTTCTTCTTTCGAATTGTATAAAAAAAACTTTTAACAGTCACTGTTTTTATTATATTCTTTTTGATAATTTTAACAAGAAAAAAAACCAGAGAATCTGTTCGACTTTCATTAATAACTTTTATACGGTGTTGTGCCATGTAGTGGCGGTTAAGAATATCCACTACCCATATCTTCCCGTGGGTGTCGTAAGAGGCGACAGTGGGAAACAGTCAGCTGGGCAGCAGCATCTTCCTGATAACAGCAAAATTACAATAAAAAACTGCGGTTGCAAACCCGCTTGCGAAGCGTGGCAACTATGGCAAATACCCCCCCATGATGAAAGTAACAAAGAGACGGCCCCCAGTCCCCGGCGGCCTCGCTATTCCTGGCTACGGTGGCGACCATGGTAACGGCGGGGCAGGGGGGTACTAAGAATCTCCGGTGGAGGTTCGGTTGCCACTAAAACGACTCGACCTGGCAACATAGAACGTACGCACCCTGAGGACTGACGAGAAGATCGTGGAGCTAGAAGAAGAGATAGACAAGTTACGCTGGCATATTATAGGATTATCCGAAGTCCGAAGAGAGGGGGGAGGACACGGTAATCCTCGAATCTGGCAACTTGCTCTATCACCAGGAGGGCGACCATCTGTCCCAAGGAGGTGTCGGATTTATCGTCCACAAGTCTCTCGTTAACAACGTTGTAAAAATTGAGTGTGTCGGCGAGAGTTGTGTACCTTATACTCAGATTCACCAAACGGTATTCCTTGAAGGTCATACATGTTTACGCACCAACCTCGGCACATCCCGATGAGGAGATTGAGGAAATGTATAAGGATATCTCTAAAGCCATGCATTGCTCCAAACCCCACTATACGGTGTTAATGGGAGACTTCAATACAAAACTAGACATAAGAGAGAACGGTGAGCTAAAAGTATGGAAATTTGGAATAGGGCCATGGAACCCAAGGGGCCGACTTCATGGAAAAAGAGGGACTCTTTATTATGAACTATTTCTTCCAGAAGCGGCTCCACAAAAAGTGGATCTGGTCAAGCCCTGACGGTTCGACAAAAAATGACATTGACTTCATTATGACGACCAGACGACAACTGTTCATTGATGTCTCAGTGATCGCGAGGGTGAAAACTGGAAGCGATCACCGAATGGTTAAAAGCACACTGAACCTAAACGTTAAGTTGGAGAGGTCTCGTGTAATGAAGTTAACACTCCGTCCCCCTCGTGCTCTATTTCAAAGTCCCGAAACCTTTCGGCTCGAGTTACAAAACCGTTTTTAGTGCCTAGAAGACTGCAATGAAGTGGACGATATGAATGACAAGCTCGTGGAAACTGTCCATGCGGCTGACCGCATGGACAGCTCTGAAGCTGAATTCTGCAAGACCCGCCGCAGAAGAACACAAAAACTCTCCGTTTACATTCTTAATCTAATGGCTGTTAGACAGGAGATGCAGCTACAGTCTTCAACAGATTTGACAGCATACAGGTAACTGAACAGACAGATCTCTAAATGCATGCGGCGGGACTTACGCAACTTCAATATAGCTTGTGTTGAAGAAGCGATCGAGCGGAACCAAGGCTCCAAAGTCTTTGCAAAAGATCTGTCTGCCAGAAAGAGCCAACTGTCAAAGCTGAAGACCGAGTGTGGCAGCATCGTTTCCTGGACACCTGAGATTTTGAGTGAGATTGAGACGTTCTATGGGCAGCTGTACACGTCATCGTTGTAGCCACACGCAAGTGTGAGTAACGATCCAAGAGCGAGTCTTATCCGATACTATTGCGAAGATATCCCGGACGTCAGTCTAGGCGAGATTAGAATGGCTCCCCAGCACCTTAGAAATGGGAGGGCTTCAGGTGAGGATAGAATTACAGCGGAGCTTTTGAAAGCGTGGAAAGCGGGTGGAAAACCGTACTTGAAATTGTTAACGAGTATGTTTACCTGGGACAAATAATCCGACTAGGTAAGTCCAACTTCGACCGAGAGGTCAATTGACGGATTTTCAGCTCGGCTGGGCAGCGTTCGGGAAACTACGATACATCTTCTCGTTAGAAATATCTCAAAACCTGAAAACCAGTATAACCAGTGCGTGTTGCCAGTGATGACTTACGGATCTGAGACGTGGTCCTTCACTGCTGGCCGTATGAGGAAACCCAAGGTCGCTCAGCGAGCTATGGAGAGGGATATGCTCGGGGTTTTTCTGCGTGATAAACTTAGAAATGGGATATCCGCGGTAGAACCAGAGTAACCGACATAGCCCTACGGGTTAGTAAGCTGAAGTAGCAATGGGCCGGCCATATAGCCTGAAGAACCGATAACCGATGGGGAAGAAAGGTTCTCGAGTGGCAGCCTCGTACCGGTAGGCGAATTGTGGGGCGACCCCCCACTAGAGGAAATGACGGCCTGGTAAGACATGCAGGAAGTCGATGGATGCAGCTGACTCAGGACCGCGCTTTGTGGCATTCCTTGGGGGAGGCCTATGTTCAGCAGTGGACTTATGAAGGGCTGTAATGATGATGATGATACGATGTTGAGTTCAATAATAAAAATCAATGGGGTTAAATGGTCTAAGCGGACGGCAGTCCATATATTTTTTCAATTACATTTATGTTATATAATCTAAAGTGAATCAATTAGAAAGTAAACTAATCTTATAATTCAATGTCTTTAGTTAGTGTAACGTTAATAATAATATGGATTTGATGTCTAGCTAAAAGAATAAGAACGATCTTATGTAGCGAAATTGAGGTACGGCCACATATCGAGAGTAGAGCACTCCCTCACGTTGTGAGGCGTGCACCGCGTGTAATTAACGAAGCGCACGTAAGTGTGCTTCTAACAAAATGAAATATATTTCGGAGAATCAGTGGTGCCATCTATGATCACACGGCGGCAACACTGGTTCTCGCACGATAAACAACAACCGACAACAAAATAGTGACGTCATACAAATACGATGCCTCCGTGGCGCAGTGGCTTAGTGAGTTGCTGCGCTTGGGGCTGCGGGTTTGAATCCCGCACGGGACAAGTATTTGTATGGCCTACAAATAATTGTTCAAGTTGTGTTTGTAAACTGCCTCCACGATACAGGAGAAAATCCTAGTTTGGGGGTTACGTTTTTTTTAAGAAAAAAAAATAAAAAAAATGAAAAGAATACTGAGTCGTGCCTAGATGCGGCCTTGACTGTGGGAGCGGGGACTTGACTGAGATCTTTTAGTTACTTTGATTGTTAGGATAAGTCTACACTAGATTATCGCTGTGACTGCTTTGCTCTAGGCTACCCACCATGACGGATCTCGATGAAGATAGGGGCCCATTAGGCCAAGAAAATCGCCCTTTGCCAACAAATACATAATAAATTACATATCATACATAATTAAAACGAATTTATTAAATCTTTATAGTTTTAGCACGAATGGGACGACCACGCTCGCACCAAAGTAAAATAGCAGCTTAACGCTGCTGTGTTTCGTATGGTGAGTGTAGAGAACCCGTGACCCTTTTTTACTGGAAACGACGCACTCTATCTTAGTCCTCACGGATGACAATGCATCTGTATCATGATTCCTAATCGATGGTAGATGTAGATGTATGTGGGCTACAGTAATCACTTTTTTTATAGGATAAGGGTGACAAACGAGCACAGTCCACCTGATGGTAAGTGGTTGCTGCGGCCCATAGACATCTACATTTATCCTCGTTTGCGAATTAAAATGTATATGTATATGTGACTTTGCTTTATGGAAGTACAAATCTTGTCAAGTATGTTAGGATGTTAAGTGCGGGAATTCTTTCTCTTATTTATTTTTCTATTCAATGCAAACATTAATAGCTATTAAAATTTTCGCAAATATATTATATTACCTTTTTATATAATAAATGGGAAGCAACCTTTTCCTTATAAAAGCTCAAAATAATAAAAACTTCGATTACAAACCCACCTGTAAAACAGTTCACCTGATGATAAGTTACCAGCGTGAATTAGAGGTTCACCTCTGCGTTTCGCTTGGTGAGTGCAGGTGGCCGGAGGCCCTTTTTACTGGAAATGAGGCATTCCATCTTAGTCCTCACGGGTGACAACGCATCTGCATTTTGATTCGCAAACGAGGATAGATATAGATGTCTATGGGCCGCAGCAACCACTTACCATCAAGTGGACTGTGTGCTCGTTTGTCACCCTTATCCTATAAAAAAAATACCTCATAAATTGCTTAAGAATATCCCCCATATATGTCTAGCTGTCACGATTTACATGTGGGTTTGTAATCGAAGTTTTTATTATTTTCAGCTATTATAAGGAAAAGGTTGCTTCCCATTTATTACATAAAAAGGTAATATAATATATTTGCGAAAATTTTAATAGCTGTTAATGTTTGTAGTGAATAGAAAAATAAATAAGAGAAAGAATTCCCGCACTTAACATCCTAACATACTTGTCAAGATTTGTACTTCCATAAAGCAAAGTCTAGCACTGGCTTATAATCGTTAAGAAAAGATGTCTCAGATCCACATCTGTAACCTAGATCCTACACAACATGACTTTTGTCTTGTCCATATTCATTTTAAGACTTATTTCGTTGGAGACACCATTTAGGTAATTGAGCCAAGTAAGAAGTAAGACCCTCTAAGACCCTCCAGCGATTCTGCCATAGTGACTATATCATCGGCAAGTCGACGGTGAGTGATGTACTGGTAATGAATGTTAATACCGTATCCTTTCTAGTCTAGTATATAGCTTGAAAACATCTTCCAATGCAGCGGTTATCGTTGTTTTGGGACATAACTTCTTCTTGTTCTTGACTTGACTTCTCTTCAGTTGGATAGGCTTCATACTCTAGCTCAATACTCGTCAGATAGTCATCATAGCGCTACTGTACAAACATTTCAATATACCGACAGTTAACTTAGTACCACTGAAGGGACTGTAGCATTGCCCAAATTTCAACGGAATCAAAGGCTTTCTTATTTTCACATACACAAGTGGCAGATTGTACACCTCAGCCTTTAATGCAATTTGTGTGCGGGTATGTTTGTGATCTATGGTAATAAAACCTTTTCGAAAACCGGCGTGATAGGGAGGCTGGAATACATCGAGTCAGCGTGAGAGACAATTCATAATGACCCTCGAAAACAGCACGTTGTTACGGCTCAGAACAGAAATCTTTGTATAGTTCTTCAATAGAGCCCTGTTCTCTTTCTTGAAAATCAAGGCCACCCCAATTATGCTCCGTGCCTCTGGATTAGTGTCACCATAGAGAACAAAATCGAAGTGCTTCTGAGGTACTATAAATACCTGTTTTTCCACCCGCTTTCAAAAGCTCCGCTATATTTCTATTCTCACATAAGGCCTTGCCGTTTTTAAGGTACTGAAGAGCCATTCTAATCTCGCCTAGACTTATATTATCGGAATAGTGTCGGATGAAACATGTTCATCGGTCGTCACACTCATTGCATAAAGCTCCAACTACTAATTGTATAGCTATCCGTAGAACCTCTTAATCTCACTAGTCTTGAAAATGACGTTGCCACAGTCGGTCTTCAACTACTGCATTGTTGGCTGTTTCCGACAAACAGATCTCTGTTGAAAATTTGAAACTTTAGTTCCGTTCCATCGCTTTTTCAATACGAGATATATTGAAGCCAGGTAAGTCTTACCACATGCATTTGGAGATCGCCCTGTACCTTTTTTATTTATCTATTTATCAGTTAAAAAAATTACATACAGATATAGGTCCTATTTACGTCTAAAAACCACGGAGGTTTGACTTGATGCTAAATAATTAAGTTTAAGTCATCATATTATGTACTAAACACGGTCTAAGTAATTAATTAGGTATGTGAGTAGATAGTAGGTATAGTAAGAATATAAAAGCTAAGAAGATAAGTTAACAACTTAGTTAAAGTCAGTAGTAGCAAGGTAAAAGAAAGAACTAGGCAGGTGGGTGTGCGTTATTGTTAAGTAAGTAGATATAGTAAGTAATTATAATTTAGATAGGAAAAAGCTTTTGAGTTTAGTTTTAATGTTTTGTTGTGATATTTATTCGCGTACATCAAAAGGTAAGTTATTTATTAAATACGGTACTTGATAAGCGGCCGTCCGTTGCCCGTACATGTTATTAGCAGTGATGTGCCGGAGGCGGTTTTGTGTCATAGCGCGCTTACGTATGTACAGAATGTTCCACATATGACTTTATTTTATCGCAAAAGAAATATTGTTTTAATAACATTAGTTTAATTTGGTCATGACTGGTAAGATTTTACAATGTTTATAAATCGCATCTTCACCATCATCAATTTGGACACGCAAATTTGGGTATACGATATTTTTAAGAATTCTAAATTGAAGATCATAGATCTGTTTTAAATATGATTTGTACGTCCGACCATAGCTTGGCAAGCCATGCTGAATATAAGATTCAACCAGAGAGTTGTAAAGCCTAAGTCTTACTTTGAAGGGTATGCGATTTTTTAAGATTTTTATATTGGCTAGAAATTAACGCAACCAAATTGAACAAGTGTGTAGACCCAGTTAAACTTTGAGTCAATTATAAGACCGAGGTATTATTGTGTAGCCACAACTTTGATTGTAGGCCATTGGCAAGTTAGTTAGTTGATGGAGGCATTCGTGATTATGAGCAATTAATGGTTTTGGAGTAGGATACCTCATATATGCGGATTTGATAGTCATGAGTTTGGTTTTATCAGCATTTCAATTTCATTCAACATATTCAAATCGGTCTGAAGTCCAATTACACGCATTTGAGATTTCCTTATCCAAGAAGTGATGACACGTATCGTCTACGAATTGGTAACAGGAACTATGTTTCAGACAGTTACCCATCACGTTGTCATAAGATAAAAAGTGCAACGGGCCAAGAACTGATCCTTGGGCCGCTCAAATGCTCGTTTACCTCATCTGTAAACTTACATAGAAGTACCGTAGTATTTTTATCCGCTTGAAATCCGTACTGCTTTTTGTTTATGATTTCGCGTTTTCGGTAAAAATTATGAATCTGATTACCGATAACTTTTTCAACTATTTTATCAATACTAGAAAGAATAAAGATGATTGGTCGATAGTTGGAGTAATCGTCGTGTTTGCCGTTTTTGAAAACAAGCCTCACATAGCCTATTTTAGGTCGTCGGGGTCTACAGACGCAAAACTGTGGTTAATCAAATTAGCAATCGGTAAGGATATATGTTTATCAACCACTTTTAAATCAGCCATTCTAATACTATCAGGTCCAGGAGCCTTATGTGAGTTCAGTCTCTTAATAAATTTGTTTACGTCGTCCTGAGAAACTTTTTCGAAGAGAATACTAGAATCCACCGACCTCGAAAATGTTAGTGAATCGGTTAATTTTAAGCTACATTGAGAAACAATGCCTTTTACTGCCTTTTCAAAGCTATTTGCGAAGTTGTTAGCTATCGCTTTGGTCGTAAGGTCCTGTCCGTCAAAAGCCTTCAGTATCGCCTAGTCAATGGATAATGTTAGTCTTCCTAACATCTGGTCAATGATTTTATTATATTTTTTTTGTATCTTTAAAGTTTTTATGTATTTCATTAAGATTGTTGCGGACGGCGGGAGAACCGCCGCCCCGTCGCCGCTTCATACCCCGTTGCGCCCCACACCCCGCACACCGGCAGCAGATAACCAATGAGCGCGCGGCATCGTCGTGCGACGCTACTCACAGACTAAGACGCTCTCTTGCGGCATATAAGAAGGGCGTTTTGGTCTGTGAGTTGTTAATTTCGAAAGCGGCACTTGAAGAGAAAAAAACTCAAGAGAAATCAAGACTCCATAAGTGAAGGCCCCTCTCTGTACATATAGTTATAGTTAATAGCTAGTTAATAGTGCCGAATTGTGATAATTGAATACAGTATAGTTCTACAGTACCATCTTTCCTTTGAGAAGTAGCGTAATATCAGTAAAGTAATCAATCATACAAACCACTAGCAACACATTAAATACATACAGTCCATTTCAATCCATTATATTATTGGTCCATCGCTGCCGGATAAGAAGCCAGAAGAAAGAAGGTAATTACAGAAGAAAGAAGGTAATTACAGAAGAAAGAAGGTAATCATAGAAGAAAGAAGATCGTTACAGAAGATCTTCAAGGAAGAAAGAAGTTCGTCGACGAAGAAAGAGATCGTCGGTACTAACTTCTTCTCTGTTTCTTACGGCTACGTCATATACGTCATATTGTCTGTTTCCAGACAATTTCTTGTTTCTTAAACCGCGTTTACGCGGCCAGGTGGTTGCTCCCTAACGGTGCCAAACTGTGACCATCTGGTAACGCCCTTGTGGCGGGAACGGCGTCCAATACGTGCGTCTTTTTGAAGAGGATCGGAGGTCGCAACGTGGAACGTCATGACGAACACACTAAGCCAGAAGACACGGAACGACGACGAAACGCCGGTAGGAATGCGGATATTCGAAGAAGCACCCGCGTCCCCGTCCGATTATCTCGCGTTGGCACAAGCGCTCTCCGCCTCGCCCCAGGCCCCGCTCGCGCCCACATCAATGCCCGCGCCCGCGCCCCCGCCGCTGCGCCACGCTATGTCCGTGTCTACAACCGATCACTTAGAAGAGGTTAGCACATCCGCGCCGCGTACAGAGACGCTAGCCGCGATTATATATATATATATATATATATATATATATATATATATATATATATATATATATATATATATATATATATATATATATATATATATTTATATATATAGTAAGAAACAGAGAAGAAGTTAGTACCGACGATCTCTTTCTTCGTCGACGAACTTCTTTCTTCCTTGAAGATCTTCTGTAACGATCTTCTTTCTTCTATGATTACCTTCTTTCTTCTGTAATTACCTTCTTTCTTCTGGCTTCTTATCCGGCGGCGATGGACCAATAATATAATGGATTGAAATGGACTGTATGTATTTAATGTGTTGCTAGTGGTTTGTATGATTGATTACTTTACTGATATTACGCTACTTCTCAAAGGAAAGATGGTACTGTAGAACTATACTGTATTCAATTATCACAATTCAGCACTATTAACTAGCTATTAACTATAACTATATGTACAGAGAGGGGCCTTCACTTATGGAGTCTTGATTTCTCTTGAGTTTTTTTCTCTTCAAGTGCTGCTTTCGAAATTAACAACTCACAGACCAAAACGCCCTTCTTATATGCCGCAAGAGAGCGTCTTAGTCTGTGAGTAGCGTCGCACGACGATGCCGCGCGCTCATTGGTTATCTGCTGCCGGTGTGCGGGGTGTGCGGGGCGCAACGGGGTATGAAGCGGCGACGGGGCGGCGGTTCTCCCGCCGTCCGCAACAATCTTAATGAAATACATAAAAACTTTAAAGATACAAAAAAAAATATAATAAAATCATTGACCAGATGTTAGGAAGACTAACATTATCCATTGACTAGGCGATACTGAAGGCTTTTAACGGACAGGCTCTTACGACCAAAGCGATAGCTAACAACTTCGCAAATAGCTTTGAAAAGGCAGTAAAAGGCATTATTTCTCAATGTAGCTTAAAATTAACCGATTCACTAACATTTTCGAGGGTGGTGGATTCTAGTATTCTCTTCGAAAAAGTTTCTCTGGACGACGTAAACAAATTTATTAAGAGACTGAACTCACATAAGGCTCCTGGACCTGACAGTATTAGAATGGCTGATTTAAAAGTGGTTGATAAACATATATCCTTACCTATTGCCAATTTGATTAACCACAGTTTTGCGTCTGTAGACCCCGACGACCTAAAATAGGCTATGTGAGGCTTGTTTTCAAAAACAGCAAACACGACGATTACTTCAACTATCGACCAATCATCATTATGCTTTCTAGTATTGATAAAATAGTTGAAAAAGTTATCAGTAAACAGATTCATAATTTTTACCGAAAACGCGAAATCATAAACAAAAAGCAGCACGGATTTCAAGCGGATAAAAATACTGCGGAACTTCTCTGTAAGTTTACAAATGAGGTAAACGAGCATTTGAACGGCCCAAGGATCAGTTCTTGGCCCGTTGCACTTTTTATCTTATGACAACGTGATGGGTAACTGTCTGAAACACAGTTCCTGTTACCAATTCGTAGACGATACGTGTCTTCTCTTCTTGGGTAAGGAAATCTCAAATGCGTGTAATTGCAATTCAGACCGATTTGGATATGTTGATACGATGGTGCCATGGCATCATGACTATCAAATCCGTATATATGAGGTATCCTACTCTAAAACCATTAATTGCTCATAATCACGAATACCTTCATCAACTAGGAACTTGCCAATGGCCTACAATCAAAGTTGTGGTTACACAAAAATACCTCGGTCTTATAATTGACTCAAAGTTTAACTGGGCCTACCAAATTGAACATGTGTGTTATTACAAAGTAAGACTTATGCTTTACAACTCTCTGGTTGAATCTTATATTCAGTATAGCTTGTCAAGCTATGGTCCGACCATTACGTCCGAACGTACAAATCATATTTAAAACAGATCTATGATCTTCAATTTTGAATTCTTAAAAATATCGTATACCCAAATTTGCGTGTCCAAATTGATGATGGTGAAGATGCGATTTATAATTATTGTAAAATCTTACCAGTTTATGACCAAATTAAACTAATGTTATTAAAAAAATTTAAGATATTCGTTTTCTGTCTTTTATAGCTTTGTTATTAATTTAGTGATAAGTGTACTTTACCTACTTAGTCTTTAGTTTTTTATTTAATTACTTTATATGTTTACTAATATGTTTTGTTTTAAAATTTATTTTAGAGAAATATTAAAATGCAATTGTAAACCTTAATGAGTGCAGTTTCGCCAATAAACTGTATTCTCAGTTTGGCGAACTTAATGTTTTTTGAACCAATTGTATTTACTATGATAATAAATAAATTAAAAAAAAAAAAAAAAAAAAAACAATATTTCTTTTGCGATAATATAAAGTCATATGTAGAACATTCTGTATATACGTAAGCGCGCTATGCGCACAAGCGCTCTCCGCCTCGCCCCAGGCCCCGCTCGCGCCCACATCAATGCCCGCGCCCGCGCCCCCGCCGCTGCGCCACGCTATGTCCGTGTCTACAACCGATCACTTAGAAGAGGTTAGCACATCCGCGCCGCGTACAGAGACGCTCGCCGCGATTATATATATATATATATATATATATATATATATATATATATATATATATTTTTTTTTTTTTCCGATAACAAAGACTAGTTCGATAGTGCGTACCGTCGCGCCTGTAGCAGACGTTGTACATAGGCCCGCGTCCCGTCGGTCCGTTCAGTCCGTTCAGCCCGGTCGACAGCTAGCACGATAGCAAAGTTAAAACAAATCGAATATAACGCCGCGGAGGAACTAGCTGCAATTAGAAGGAAGCAATTGCAAATCGAAGAAGATCTTATCAAGAAGAAATACGCTAGGGACGTCGCTCAACTGCAGGAAGAAACAGATAGGGAAAGTTTAAACGAAGACAATTTAGTGGAAAATAGGGTACGCGTTGATAGGTGGTTAGAGAACGTGGAGACTGTGCGGGGGGAGACGCCCTACCGCCCGTCTCAGCCCGCGCCCCGCATCGAATAGAGCAGGCCCCACCAAATAGAGGAATCGGTTACGACCACACTGCAGATGCCCAGGGGAGGTTCGCAACCGGCGAATGATGTTCAACCGCGTCGCGTAGATACGATACAGAGGGACAATGGAGTCGCCGTAGAAATGAACCAGGTGGTTCGCCGTGTACGGGTTACGTCGCCGTCGCGCGTCCAACGCCGCACTCTATCGCCTATACATAGATCGCCATCGCCACATCGCCACGCGGATCGTAGATTACCGTCGCCGTGTAAGGATATAGGTATACATAGATCGCCATCGCCACATCGCCACGCGGATCGTAGACTATCGTCGCCGTGTAATAAGGATGAAGGTGTACATAGGTCGCCAGCGCCACAGCGTAGGCTAGAGGGAGATAGGGATAGAGATAGGTTGCTCACCCCGCGAGGGAATGATAGGGGTATAGAACGACTAGCGGAAGCTTTAGAAAGCATGATTAGAGTTAGGCGCGCCGCCGCGAAGCAGACGCAGGACTTGCCTATTTTTAACGGTTCGGCCGCGGAATAGTTAGCGTTTAAAGCCGCGATGAAAGAATCCACGCGTTTATATGGATTCACAAATACGGAAAATATGGCAAGGTTAAGGAACTGTTTACGCGGTGAGGATAGGGAAGTAGTATCGGCGCTGCTGTTTACCGCGAAGGATCTAGCAGATATTATGCGAACACTGGAGCAGTGTTTCGGCCGCCCGGAAGTAAATATTGATCGTGCGTTAGAGGAATTAAAACGCCTTCCGAGCCCGGGTCAAACCGCCCAGGAATTAAATTCGTTCGCTATTAAGTTGCAAAATATAGTGTGTATTATGCATAACGTCGACGGCAAAGGATATTTACAAAATCCGATGCTAACTAGGGAGGTCACTAGCAAACTTAGCCCTCACTTACGGTCGCGTTGGTGCGATTATGCGGAGCACTACGGAAGTGCGGACGAACCGGACATTGTCACGCTATCCCGGTTCATGATAAGAGAAGCTGACCGTGCGTTAATTCATGCCTATACGTCCGTAGCGCCGACTAAGGAATCGCCCGTAAGGCGAGAAGCGCCGCCGTCGAAAAGAGTAGTATTGACACGCCGCGTAGAGTATAGTACCCGCGACGTAAAGACATTCACCGCCCAGGAGAACACCGGTAGTGCCTCGTGTATGTGTTGTGGGGGTGAACACCCAATCGCCAAATCTAGGAAGCTAGCGCAAATGGGTTTGGACTACCAGTGGAAGTGGGTTAAGGAAGATGGGGTGTGTTTTAGGTAAACAGCAAACACCGACGCTTTAGATGTAAAGCTAAGAAATGCAGCGTCGACGGCTGCAACGCCCCCCACCACGCCCTCTTTCACGCCCGCAAGGTCCGCGTGCCTGTAACGTCGGTAAAACCAGGTGAAACCGTGCTCGTCGCGTCGAATGTTAATAGTAGTGCGTCCGTGTTATTTAAAGTGTGCCCCATTACCGTACGCGGACCGCGTGGTAAGGAAGTTGATACGTTTGCGTTACTTGAGGAAGGCTCTACTATATCATTAATCGACGACGACTTAGCTCGCGAGTTAGGAGCGGAAGGACCGACGAAGCCGCTTAACATTCGAGGCGTGAATAATAGTCAACGCGAGGCCAATAGTAGGCTAGTTAATATAGGGATACGTGGCAAGAAGCGCAGTGAGATGTATAGTGTAAGTGCGCGAACAATAGCAGATTTAAAGATAGGCTCGTAGTCTGTGAGTATGGTGTGCTTTAAACAGCACTTACGCGACTTACCGAGTTCGGTATGTTACGACGACGCGAAGCCGAGATTATTATTAGGCGCCGACAACTGGCATTTAATAATTACCCGTAATTTGAGAATAGGACGTCGAAGGCAGCCTATAGCCGCACGTACGTTACTAGGGTGGGAAATTCAGGGAACCGTGCCGCGGTTAACGTGTAGGGAAGACGGCGAAACCGTATTACACGTAGCAAGCACTAGCGGACGGCCAGATAGGGACATCCGTACGTTTGCCAGTCAGGACGAGGAGCTAATGGAACTCCTCAAACAGCAGTATGAGATAGACTCTATAGGTATCTCGCTAAAGAGTAGGCCGCGACGGGAAGAGGAGCGCGCTGTCGACATATTCCAGCGCACCGTCAAGAAGGTCGGCGAACAAGTTGGACTGCCATGGAAGGACGACAACGTGCGGATGCCACCCAGCTATGAAATGGCAGCTCGAAGACTACGGACGATTGAAAGAAAAATGGACCAGTCGCCGGAGTTTCTGGATGCCTACACAGCCCAGATAGACAACCTCCTGGCGAAAGGATACGCAAGGGAAGCCGAGGGGATAGAGAGAGAGGACCCCAAGAGCTGGTACCTGCCACACTTCGCAGTACGGAACCCGAACAAGCCGGGGAAGACAAGAGTAGTGTTCGACGCGGCAGCGCGCGCATCCGGTAGATGTCTTAATGACTATTTACTCGACGGCCCCGACTTATTACGGAACTTACCGGGCATACTGTTTAAGTTTAGGGAGAATGAGATAGCCGTGTCCGTGGATATTAGGGAAATGTTCTTGCGTGTCAAAATCGACCGTCGCGACCAACCCGCGCAATTGTTTCTCTGGCGAGGAAACCAGCGACACAGCCCGCCGCGGGAGTACGTTATGACGTCAATAACTTTCGGCGCGAGGAGCTCGCCGTTTCTCGCACATAGTGTTAGAGATTATAACGCGCGCGCACACGCAGAGACATACCCGTTGGCGCTTAACGCTATCGTACGAAGTCATTATATGGACGACTATTTAGAAAGTTATGCAACGGTAGAGGGAACGGTAAATACGGCGAGGCAGGTTATGGAAGTGCATCAGAAGGCCGGTTTCACCTTGGCAGGCTGGAATTCCAACCACGCAGCCCTATTGGAAGACAAGCCGGAGGAACTACTGGCGAGCAAGCCTAAGGAAGTAGGCTTAAGCAAGATAGCCCAGGCAGAACCCTAGGGTTGTTATGGATGGCCGACGAAGACGCCTTAACCTTTAACACGTCAATGAATAGGGTACCGCACGAAGTGAAGACGCTACAGCGACCACCGACCAAGAGAGAGGCATTAAGCGCAGTCATGTCTGTGTTTGACCCGCTCGGACTGCTTAGCTAACTCACCATCACCGCCAAGATCCTGCTAAGAGGCCTATGGCGAATGAAGAAGGTCGGATGGGATGATGAACTACCCGAGGAGACAGCGGATGAGTTCCAGAGGTGGCTGCGAGTCGTCGAGGAGGTGTCACGACTGCGACTGCCTAGATACTATACTCCTACGGGGGGAGTGGTAGAGCGTCAATTTCATGTTTTTAACGACACAAGCGAACGTGCGTACGCATCCGCGGCATATTGGCGTATACGATATCGCGACGGAACGGTTAGGATACGATTAGTGGCGGCCAAGGCGAAAGTCGCTCCGATTAAGGCGCAAAGTATACCGCAATTAGAGTTGCAGGCGAATTTAATAGGCGCGCGACTCGCGGAATTCGTGCAAGGCGAGCACAGAGTGGTAGCCGATAAGGTAGTATATTGGACAGACTCCACTACGGCGCTCCACTGGGTACAAAATGATACGGCGCGTTACACCCCATACGTGACTCATAGATTAGGGGAGATAGCTGAGAAGACGTCACACGAGCAATGGAGGTGGATACCGACTGCAGAAAACATCGCAGACCAGGCGACGCGCATGAACTACGTAAGCAAAGAAGAAAGTGACCAATGGTTCACCGGACCGTCCTTTCTTTACGAGGAAGAAGATAAGTGGCCTCACCGGAAGGAAGAGAGGACAGGGGATGACGAAGAATTGGAGGAAATCGTGGCGCACCAGAGTGACACCAAGGACGCTCCATATCTGCCAGACATAGAAAGATTCTCTTCCTACGAGAGATTGATCAGGGCCACAGCACGAGTCCTGCAGTTCGTCGATGCCATACGAGGAATGGCGCACGGACTGACATTGCAGCACATCCAGAGGGCAGAGCGGATGTCGATAGAGCACAGCCAACATGAAAGCTTCGCTGAAAACATCAGTCGACTTCAGCGGGGGAAGAACCTGGCAACCGGTAGCGCGCTAAGGAAGCTCGACCCCCTACTGGAAGATGGCGTACTACGAGCCAGGGGAAGAATCGACGCAGCCGACGTGGACAGCCAGATGAAGAGACCCATCATATTGAACGGACGCCACCATTTTGTGAAGCTGCTTGTAGAAAAGGCGCATCAGGAGGCAAGCCACGTCAACAGGGAGAGGGTGGTCTACGACCTACGCACCAGATATCATATCCTCCGGTTACGACCGACAGTACGAGAAGTGGAGCGGAGATGTCTGCGATGCAGGGTACGCAAGGCGACAACACGGCCAGCGGTTATAGGAGACCTACCACCTGAACGATTAGGGACATTCGCGCGACCATTCACCTACACCGGAATCGATTATTTTGGGCCTATAACAGTTACGATAGGACGTCGGCACGAAAAATGGTGGGTAGCGTTATTCACCTCTTTAACTACGCGCGCGGTGCATTTAGAATTAGTATACTCCCTTACGACGAACTCGGCGATATCGGCATTGCGGCGCATGACGGCTAGGCGTGGGTGGCCACGGGTCATATACTCGGATAATGGTACAAATTTTCATGGGGCAAATACTGAACTGCAACGGGCGATGGAAGAGTGGGCAGGACTACTCGCTGACTCAACGGACAGATTGGAAATTCATCGCACCGGGCGCACCGAACCAGGGAGGCACATGGGAGCGTCTCGTGCGCTCAGTGAAGACCGCACTAGAAGCCACTCTGCATCAGAAGGGCCCACGGGAGGAGATTTTAGCGACGCTCCTGACAGAAGCAGAAAATACAGTAAAGTCTCGACCGTTGACGCACGTACCGGTCGATATCAACGGCGAAGAGGCGCTGACACCCAACCACTTCATACTGTTGGGACCATCGGGCCTACCAGTCACCGCGCCGTGCACACCTATTGATCGTCGGGCGTGGAGAGCGGCGCAAGGGCTCGCCGATGAATACTGGAGGCGCTAGGTTAAAGAGTACCTGCCGACACTGATTGCGCGCGGGGGCTCCCGAGATGCTCAGCAGCGCCAAATCCAAGAAGAGGACCTCGTCGTGGTTGCGGATGGCAACCTACCAAGAAACATGTGGCTGCGGGGGATCGTGACGAAGACCTTTCCTGGACCGGACGACGTGGTGCGCAACGTCGAGGTCAGGACCAGGGGAGGAGTGCTGCGGCGGCCTGTCAGGAAGCTAGCCGTCCTCCCGAAGGAAGCTTAGGCTCGCATGCTACGCCGGGGGGAAGATTGAAGTTGCGGACGGCGAGGGAACTGCCGCCTCGTCGCCCCTTCATACCCCGTTGCGCCCCGCGCACCTCGCACACCGGCAGCAGACAACCAATGAGCGCGCGGCATCGTCGTGCGACGCTACGCACAGGCTAAAACGCTCTCTTGCGGCATATAAGAAGGGCGTTTTGGTCTGTGAGTTGTTCATTTCGAAAGCGGCACTTGAAGAGAAGAAGACTCAAGAGAAATCAAGACTTCATAAGTGAAGACCCCTCTCTGTACATAGAGTTATAGTTAATAGTTAGTTAATAGTGCCGAATTGTGATAATTGAATACAGTATAGTTCTACAGTACCATCTTTCTTTTGAGAAGTCCCCTAGCGTAATATCAGTAAAGTAATCAATCATACAGTCCACTATAGCAACACATTAAATACATACAGTCCATAAAGATAGTATGTGTTTCGTTTTGTTTCCATTAGTTTATGGAGTTTATTTCCTGTTTTATTATATTCCGGTCTAATATTAGGGTCAAAAGAGCTATTTTCCCGAAGCTTTAACAAGTAATCCCGTTTTTCACACAATCGGGTGACATTACCATTGATCCAAGGGGCCATAGGCCGATTCCTACGATTTCTAGAATACCTAACAGACCTACTAATAGTGGCAGTCTTTATAGCTGCTAGAAACGATTTTTTTATAAATGAAATTATATCATTTAACGAACTCATGTTATTTATCTGTTCCCAATCTGTAACGCTCACCTCATTACTAGAAATGGTGTGATCGAAAGTATTTTTTTGTGTAACATCCTGTACGCGTCGTATAGGTGGCGAGTCGTCAAGGCACGTAAGCTATGCCTCGATGGTCGGTCGGCCAGTGCAACGTCCAACACAGCCGAGTACGGATCTAATGTGGGGAACCTCGCAAATATGTGATCTATGCAAAATTTTGTGACTTTATTTTTCCTTCTTTCAATTCTAGTATAATTTGAAATTCCGCACTCGCTAAGTGTTTGCAAATAAGTGTCCCTGTAAGATGAAATGGTTTTTAGCTCATTGTTGGAGTCGTCGATTAGTAAAAGGTTTGTTTTAGCGTCGTAGTTTGAGATGTACCTACCCGCCAAGCTCCTTTACAAACAAATCCTTGTTCCTTTTTGGAGGTTTATAAATTTCACATACAACTACATACATCTAAGTTCGGGGTCAGTTTTAAGATACCCGTTATGTTTTCGAAAATGATACTTTCATGTGGTGTTAATGTAAACTAAAGATGTTTTTTTTTATAGGATAAGGGTGACAAACGAGCACACAGTCCACCTGATGGTAAGTGGTTGCTGCGGCCCATAGACATTACATCTATCCTCTATTACAAATAAAAATGCAGATGCGTTGTCACCCGTGAGGACTAAGATGGAATGCCTCATTTCCAGTAAAAAGGGCCTCCGGCCATCTGCACTCACCAAGCGAAACGCAGAGGTAAAACTCTACTTCACGCTGGTATTGTGTGAGGTCGTGGTACGACCCCGATTCGAGCCGGCCCATCCGTGCGACAGCAAAAGCTGCCGCGTGGCTCTACCACTTTTAATTATCATTGGTTTTTAACATAACCAATGATACCGCCTCCCCGTTGCGCAGATCGCAATCGGTAATACATAATATTATAACCCGGTAAATTAAAAAATATTTATTATTATTATTATATTATTTATAATTATTTTAATTAACAATCATATCTGTTACGTCAACTTCATAAAATTCTTTATGAGTGATCGTATATTAAAATGTAGGCTAGTAAGTAATGCATAATGTTTTGGGGGTAATTGTTGAAAATAATTGTTTTCATCGTTACAGTTAAGACATTCTTTAATGTCTATAATCATAATAAAGATTGAAGAGTAGTTAATAAATAGGTGGGTATATTCGAACAATGGAAAACAAAGAAAATAATATGATTGAGAGGTTTTATAGCTATCTAATTGTTTGAAGAGTAATTCAATATCATTATCTGATCGAATATAGTAAATTTTAGTATTAGGACCTCTCCTGACAAGCACTTTATCGTCCTTATACCAAATATATTGAACGACTTTACTAAGATTCGCTTTGCTGTTATATAAAAGAGATTTTAAGTGCTTTGTGAGGGCTTCCCTGATGTACACTGGTTGTTCTTGCTTCAGCTGGTTTCTTTACCAGCTTCAATCCATTGTTTTTGAGCTGCCTTTGTTTTCATCTCTACGAGGATTGGACTAGGGCGGTCCTTAGAGCTGGGCAAGCTTTGTGAAGATTGAACGTCGCTCATCTTCGTATTCAGTTCTGAAGCCAGCGTTTCTAAGACTTTATCTTCGTCTTTTAGGGAAGCCTCCGGCAGACCTGCGATTTCTACCATATTCGATAAAGATTTCTGCTGCGACGTTTTTACTTCTTCCTCTAGTATGCTCACTCTAAGGTCAAGGTTTGTGTTCTTATTTTGTAGTTCTTGGTTTTTATTTTCGAGTTATTGCATACCTTAAGCGAAAGCGCAAGGTATGTTCTACTGTCGCCTAACAATTAAGATTCCAACATTTTATCGAATAAAATCGTATTTAGCAATCATATTATACATATAAATGATATAAAAAGCACACTGTTAGAAAGATAAATGATTGTTGAACTTATTAATAATTTTTTAAATCGATTAATTGCTATTTTTAAATAAAAAAAGGGTTTTAGTGGCTTATGGTGTGGATTTATCATGTACCTGTGGCTTGTAAACACGATAACTTTTGAAAATATCAATTGTTTAACTCAATCTATTTTCAAATCTCTTCATCTATCATGTGGGAAGCCACTGAATGTAAATGGCAGTGTAATTTTGTTTTGTTTAGCTATAATTAATTTTTTTCGGCTCCAAAATGGCGAAATTTTCGTTGATTTGGTAGCCTCTTATACAAATTATTTCTGTAAATGGGGAGCT
The DNA here is from genome assembly GCA_033319125.1 of Parnassius glacialis. NCBI lineage: Eukaryota > Metazoa > Arthropoda > Insecta > Lepidoptera > Papilionidae > Parnassius > Parnassius glacialis. Next base: position 22,959,900 of record JAVANC010000002.1, read on the forward strand.
ACAGCCACAGAGTAGTTTATTTCCATAGATAAGAGTTTAAGAGTGTATATACGGAAATTTAGTTCGGCTTCAGTCGCCGTCATGAGTGGACATTGATTCGGTTGTTTGCAACGGCTCAAAAATATCGCTGTACAAATACACATTATTCGAATAACCAAATTTCTTAAATACTTGATTATAATAATAATAAGAGATTTTTTTATTACAATATTTAAAAGCACAGAATAAATAATAGTAGTACGTACTAAAAGTAAGTAGTATAATTTTTTTTGTCATGGGTGACATTATCATGCTTTTCGAGGGTGTCGAAACCGATAGGATTGTCGAAATATAAATCCAAGATGGCGGCTGCAATAGGTATAATTTTTTTCATAATGGGTGTCATTTTCATGGTTTTCGAGTGTGTTGAAGCTGATAGTGCTGTCGAAATGTAAATCCAAGATGGCGGCTGCAAAATATATCAATTTTTTCATCATGGGTATCATTTTCATGGTTTTCGAGAGAGTTGAAGCCGATAAGGTTGTCGAAATGTAAATCCAAGGTGGCGGCTGCAATGGGTATCAATTTTTTCATCATGGGTGTTATTTTCATGGGTTTCGAGGGTGTTGAAGCCGATAGTGCTGTCAAAATGTAAATCCAAGATGGCGGCTGAAGTACGTACCAATTTTTTCATCATGGGTGTCAATTTCATGGTTTTCAAGGGTGTTGAAGCCGATAGTGCTATCGAAATGTAAATCCAAGATGGCGGCTGCAATAGATATAAATTTTTTCATCATTGGTGTCATTTTCATGGTTTTCGGGGGTGCTGATGCCGATAGTGTTGTCGAAATGTAAATCCAAGGTGGCGGCTGCAATAGATATCAAGTTTTTCATCTTGGGTGTCATTTTCATGGTTTTCGAGGGTGTTGAATCCGATAGTGCAATCGAAATGTAAATCCAAGATGGCGGCTGAAGTAGGTACCAATTTTTTCATTTTGGGTGTCATTTTCATGGTTTTCGAGAGTGTTGAAGCCGATAGTGCTGTCGAAATGTAAATCCAAGATGGCGGCTGCAATAGGTATCAATTTTTTCATCATGTGTGTCATTTTATGGTTTTCGAGGGTGTTGAAGCCGATAGTGCTGTCGAAATGTATTTAAACTACTTTAAAAATTCCGTATAATCATGTTATACGTAATTTTTTAATGCGCTTAAGGTATGCCCAATTGGATTTACCAATATATTTTATTTTGTTATCGTGTTTTTTTTAGGGTTTGACCAATAGTACTCAGCTGCTCACCCAGGAAATCAATTGAAGTTTCTAGATTTCCGATTTCTTTCTGGAACGTTTTCTTTAACTCGCGGCTGATGTCCCTGATAATCTTCTGGGTATCAATCTGGGTATTCAAAGAACTCACAAACACGGAGTCATCGTCATCAACCTTTTCGTTCGGAGTGAAAAAGGAAGACCTACGGGTAACATTTTTTACAACGGGTAACAATTTAATTTTTTGTCGAACTATCAGGACTGGATCAGGTCCACTTTCTGTGGGGCGTTTTCTGGAAGAAGACATCTATCATAAAATCTCCCATTTTACATGAAGTCAGCCAGTTGTTGTCTCCTCGGATTTTTTGCCCTATTCCAAATATTCCTATCTTTATCATATTCCTACTGCCAATCGTCTTTTATTGTGTTTAGTTTCACATTGAAGTCTCCTTTCCGCAATGACTGCACTATAATGTGTTTCAGAGAAATGTATGACTTTGGAGATGTTCTCATACATCGCCTTTACCTCTCCATCTTTGTGTGTCAAGGTCAACCTCTCTGACCTTCAACGAATACCGTTTGGAGGTTTCGATTACTTGGCAAGCAAGTTTGAAACTGTAGTTTTTTTATTGTTTACTAGTGATCAGCCCCCGCTTCGCACGGGTGATTTATGACTCTCGACAACAGCATTACATACTGGGTAAAATTTTAAATCTAAATTATCCAGGGGCCTACTCAAACATACACAAAAAAATTAATCAGAATTAGTCGAGCCATTTTCTAGCTTTAGCGAGACTAACGGACACCAATTGATTTTTATACATAGAAATTTATTCATTTTTGCTTCCTGGGGGGTTTTTTGCATTTCGAGCGAGTTTGCAACCGCAGTTTGCTATTTTTATTCAACTGTTATCAGAATGGTGTGGCTATCAATCTCCTTGATTAGTTTCTCTCTGTCGGATTGTACGATACCCATGGGAATGCAAATGATTATCTTACAAAGCCAATCCACGGCAGCGATAAATTAAATGGAATTTAAGTTTAAAAATACAGTTTAATAATTTTACAAAATGTACTCAATTTATTTATCTTTATCAGTTTTATTAGGTTCTTATCTGTCAATTGTTATTTCAATTTAAAAAAAAATAGTAAAATAATAACTAATGTATTAGACTGAGGCAAGTGTGACAAATGCAAATTATGCGGCAGAGATACGTTTTTTGGTTAAATGGACAACAGAGGAACGATTACGTCATTGACTATACAGACAGTTAAGTAAATAGCAACAACATAGATGAAACTATGTACTTAACTGAATATTTTCACACGAGTAAATAAACGGAACAGAAATAAAGCTTCATACAAACGCGCGAATCCTTTGCACTACTACAAGCACGCGGGGTATATGTGCGTGACCACTGGCCGCTTGTCGCGTACGCGGCGAGACTGGAAAAAACTGGTTACGCTGGCACTCCCAGTGGACAACAATCTCAGGGTCAGTGCGACGCACGTTGTTTGTTTTGTTAGTTGCAAATTTGAATATTTTAATGTAAATACGTAGTATTATTAAAAGAATAATACTAGAAAAAATAAAAATATATCGTACTTTAACTATCCCAAGGAAGTACTAGGTAGGTAAATATTTGATTGTTTCTTTTTCAAGTACCTTTAATTTATTGTGTGATCATTTTTTTAATAAGAAGAGGGTTCTACACGGTGTGTTTTTACCTTTTTATGGATATTACAAGCTTTTACTAAACATTTGTAGGTATGTGGGTGAGTTGATATGTAGTAGGTATGTGAGTTAAGTTCTAAAAGCTTTTATAAGTTCACATATTGCAAGTAAGATTTGAACCACTTCACGATGTCTGATTGAGTTGAAATTTTGTATACCGTAACTTCAGTGACAATTCAATAATATGTTAGGTATTCTTTTGTTTAATTTGTCTTCACCTATTGTGACAACCCTACCAAAATAGGTAACAATTTTGCACGTTCTTAGGAAGCTTTGCCTCTGTTCCGTTTATTTACTCATGTGCTATGCATCGACAGAGATAATTTTTTTTAAACTACTCAACTGGCGAAAGCCTGCGCTGTTTAAAAAGGCGAAGTTTTTAGGTGCTTCGAATGTGATTTAGTTATTTTAAACAAATACGAAGTGAGTCTCGATAAAGAATAATATAGGTACTTTTTTTCTGTGACCTGAAATCCACTATTCCAAAAAAAACAGCAATTCCGACGCTCTAAAAGCTATTAGCCAGGAAAAAGTTATTATTATGCGTTATGAGAACAAGGAGATGTCAATGTGACTTTTGAAACTGTATTATTGGAGACGATTTGACGAGGAAAATAAGAGCCAAAAGTTAACACAAAGCGTTTAGGAGTAGGTGCTGAAGTAATTAACAACAATGACTATATTGAAAGAAAAAAAAATTGAAATTAAAGAAAAATAAAATAAAGAAACAAGAAATTGTCTAAAATAAACCCAAAAAAGCAACAACCTATAAAAGTAAAGAGAATGGTTTCCCTTACAACCAGTGAATCAGACGATTTTTCAGTAAGAGCGATTATGTAAGTGTTCAATAGAATCTTGAACTAATCTAGTCAAGAAAAAACAAAAAAAATTAGAAGCAAAGAGGAAAAATCAACACACATTCTTACGATACAACATCCACAGAGAACCAACAGAAGCCGCATTTTCACATTTAAAAAATCTTTTAAATAAATAATATATTTATTAATAATGTTTTATTGAACGAAAAATATCGCATATATACACGTACCGAAGATTATATCATTTATTATTGATTGTTAAGGTTTCTGAATTTTAATATTTATTTGTTAGTATTTTGTGCGCGGCCATACCATTCATCAAATTGCGGTAAAACCTTGTCAATTTATTGCTTGTACTTGCGGGAAGGTTATAGCCATAGTACAATTTACTTACAGTAGGTGGCGCGCGTATCGCACCTACAAATTTATTTGAAAAATAAATATAATTAAACTTTAATGAATTCTGATTAAATTCCTGTCTTATTGATGGGTAACTGTGACAGTTTTCCACCTTAGTTAGTTTTAATTAACTCAAATTACAAAATTCTACTTATAGCTAATAAAATTCTTGATCAAACAAACAACCTCTTAATAATTGATGTTTTGAAATGCAATTATCTATATTATATCCTTACAGAGTAGAAGTATTTAAATGTTCATTTTAGTTTTAATTAATTTATGTCACAATTGCGTCGGCTGACTCTACTAGTCTATGTAGTTTCATATAAGGATAACAACCTCCACTAAAAGAAATTATACTTTTTGCAACATGTTATACAAAATATTCGTCTTCGTTAATAAACAATAATTACAACTTTGTAGGCTTGCAGTTCTTTAAATATCACATGATTAATTGATTTATCAATTAAAATGTTCAACATAAGATAACATTTAGATAAATTTTAATATAGTTTGAATGTTATTATAAAAACTTATTAAACTATGCAATAATTACCTTTTGTTATGTATGTGCAAGAAAATAATAATATACAGTATCCACTATTCACTACACAACTGTTACAGTGGAGCCGGCTACTACAATTGACTAACGGTATAATACTGCTTGTCATTTAGTTTCTAAGCAACGATAAACTCATGAACCACTTTTGAACGGGTTTCTGATAAATTGTATTCAAAACTCTACTACAAGTACATAAGGAAGAAACAAGTGTAACATATTTAGGTTTCTTTGATAATAGAAAAATTATTTTGAACTTTAGGAGGACGATCGTATCTAGTAAAGATGTTGAAAATAGCTCGAAGCTTGGTATTTAAAAGTAAATAATTAAAATAAATGTAGTAAATTTTAATTAAACTAAACTGATGAGCCGTGGTAACTCAGATGGTTAGCGCTCGCTGTAAGTCACAGTCCTCGAGCAACCCGGGTTCGAACCCCGCCGGCACCAATGAAATTGTTAATTGCAATTTTAAGTGCTGATTTACCACGTGCTCGGCGGTGAAGGAAAACATCGTGAGGAAACCTGCATGTCTGAGAAATAAGAAAAACAAAATATTTCGAAGACATGTGAAGTTCGCCAACACGCATTGGGGCAGCGCGGCGGACTTTTTCTTGCCCTATAACTCTCTCAGAAATGAGAGGAGGCCTGTGCCCAGCAGTGGGATGTAAATAGGCTGCAACTTTACTTTACTTTATTTTAAACTGATGTTTATTTATGTACAAAATCCGAAGTGAAGATCTGGCTATTAAGTTGTCGCATTGTTGGGATTTTTAACGTTCCATTTAACTTGACAACTCTATGTAAGACAGAAATATAATCGTAGCTGGAACCATTTCCTTTTATTAAAGTCGAACAAAATTTTAGCGTTCCGCTGTTACACAAAAATTCATATAAATTCGTAATTTGTTCTTATGTTTCAACAGCATAACTTCTGGGGATTTCAACCGAATTCGATAAAACATTGGGAGCATATTCTTTCAATTTTGCGCGTAGAAAATATAAAAAATATAATTTTTTTATCTAAATACTTATACAATAAAGCGGAAGAGCTTTTTTGTTTGTTTTAATACGCTAATCTGTGAAACTACCAATTCGATTTGAATAATTATTTATCTATATGATAGTCAGATTTATGAGGAATAATATAGGGTGTACCTTTCAGTTTGCTTTAAATTTTTGTTGTGCAAGTCAGATAAAATCGTTCCGGAACTGTTTTGTCTGCGTGCGCTGGCCTAAAACTTAGTGGTACGTAAACAAAATGTCCTACAAATATATTGATATTTTCTCCAACTAAAAAAAATTCGCGACACTATATGCCTATTATTTTCTATACATAAGCCACAATAAGGTTTTTGTTACCAAAAATTATTGAAAATTAAAATGTAATTTATGAGCATAAAACTAATTGTACGGATTTTATCGCGTATATTAACTTATTTTATATTCCCGACGTTTCGAGTACTTTAAACCATGGTCACTGTAGAAGCGTGCTCGTCGCGACCCCTGCCAGCCCTTTTCAGGGCTGCAATTCTACTTACCTGCGCACCCATGCCAACGAGGGTTAGGGCGTCCCCCCAAGGCGACGCACACCAGCTCGTCCCCGTTGGTGTGGAATGCAGCGCGCAAAGCGGCGATGGGGACCGCCACCCGTCACGCACAGCCCGACACGGCGGAAGGTGGAGGACAGAGTGCAGAGTTGGCACGTGGAATGTTAGAGGAGGCATGAGAGATAAGACGAATGAGTTGATTGAAATAATGAAAGAAAGAGAATTAGATGTCGTGTGTATGTCGGAGACCAAACGGAAGGGCGGTGGTACGGAAGAGCTCCCTGGCGGGGCGTTAGATCTATGGTCCGGAGTCCCGGAGAGCGAGAGCTGAGGGTGCTGCTGTCGTCTCGGTTGGTCGATGTTATAAAAATAAAATAAAATCAATTTATTTCAGACTGAGTCCATACAAGTAACATTTACATTATAATAAATTTAATCTCATCTAATTTAGTTTTATATAATTCTATCTAATCTTTTTAATTTATCAATATAATTTATTAAAATTAATTTATTTATTATTAATTAATTTAATAAAGTTATAATTAATAAATCAATTCAATATAACTTAATTCGATTGTTTAACATTACAATTACTTGAATCAAATTAATCTATAGTTTAATTCATGTATCTGCCACCCTCTGGGGCACCGGGCACATGCATTTGTACCCAGTGCCGCAGAAGGGGGCAGTCAGGCTTGTCGCTGAGCACGTTATGACTGAATATAAAGTTGTGAACTCAAGACTTCTCTGGGTTCGCTTTAAATTGGGACTGACGAAGTTATTCCTTTTGGCTGTTTATGCGCCGGTAGCTTTGTCGTCCAGGGCTGAGCTGGAGGAGTTTTGGGAGAATGTAAGAGAAGTTCTAGATTTGGCTAGGGGAAACGAAAGAATTGTTGTATGTGGTGATTTGAATGGATGGGTTGGTACCGCTCGACCAGGGTACGAGTCGGTGCTTGGAAAGTTTGGGGATAAAAGGGTTAATGATGCTGGCAAGCTTATACTGGCGGTATGCAAGGAAAAGGGTCTTCTTGTGACAAACACTATGTTTAATCACAAGAAATCCATATGTATACTAGAGAAAGAAAGAATGAGAGAAGTATGATCGATTTGTTCCTGGTGGATGACCGACTGCGAAAACAGGTGATGGATACGCGAGTGTTCAGGGGTGCTGACCTGGGTACGGATCACTATCTAGTGATTACTAGATTTAGGGGTCTGTTCGCGGGTTGGCGCTACCGGACGGCAGTAACAGAACCACAGTCGGTCTGTCGCATCCGAAGCTGGAAGCTTCAGGAAGCGGATACTAGGGACAAATATCATGCGAGGGTAGCCGAAAAGCTTGACACCATCGATGGCAGAAATGAATGTGTGGAAACAACATGGCAGAACCTTAAGGATGGAATGGTAAGTGCAGCGGAAGAAGTGTGTGGAACGATTAAAAGAGGCAGTAGTAAAAGAAGAGATGCATGGTGGAATGACGAAGTGAAAGAAGCTGTAAAGAAGAAGAAGAAGAAAGCATGGTTAGACTACTTGGCCTCTAGTAATGATAAGGATATGAGAGAGAAGATGAAAGAAAGATATAAGCTGCAGAAAGTTCACACGAAAGCATTGATTGAGGAAATGCGTGAAAGGTGTAGAATGGAAGCGGACGAAAGGTTGTCGCACAACTTTAAGGAGAACTCCAAACTCTTCTGGAAAGAGGTTGGAAGGACCCGAAGTGGTGCGACGGCCTTAAGAATGAACAAAGTGCTTTCGAGAACTAATGACGTCCTCTCAGACAAATCGGACGTCATGCAGCGATGGAGCGAATTTTATAGAGAAATGTATGCGTGTGATGATCTTAGTGAGGGATCCGGGGATGACGCCGAGACTGGTACGCCAGACCCGGACCTCGATGACACTGAGGTCATCAGTATGAAAGAGATTGAACGTGCGATTCGAAGTTTGAAATGTGGTAAAGCTGCGGGACTAAACAGAGTTACTGCTGAAATGGTCAAGTATGGTGGGCCTCGCGTCTGGGACAGCTTTCGTCTGCTGTGCAATTTGTGCTGGCGGACGGGGGATGTCCCGGATGATTGGCGATCCGCAGTCATTGTGCCTTTATATAAAGGTAAAGGTTCACATTTTGACTACAGGTGCTATCGGGCGATCAGCTTGACCAGTTTAGCAAGTAAAGTTTACTCGAAGGTTTTGACACGTAGGATGCAAGAGAAATCGGAAAGATTTCTATGGGAGGCACAATGCGGATTTAGACCTGGAAGAGGATGCACGGATCAAATGTTTTCTCTACGCATGATCACGGAGAAGCTTCTGGCTGCTAACCAGAAGATTTTCTGTGCTTTTGTGGATCTTGAGAAAGCATTTGATAAGGTTGTAAGGAAGAAAATGTGGGAACTGTTGCCGGGGTACGGTGTGGATGGTCGATTGCTAAGGGATGTGCAGTCACTTTACTGTGACTGTAAAGCCTGTGTACGGGTAGGGCATGACCTGTCACCCATATTTAGCGTACAAACGGGCGTAAAACAGATTGTGTCATGTCTTCCTGGCTGTTCATACTGTATCTTGACAGCTGTTTACAGAAGCTGAAAGATAGCTGTTTGGGTGTGAAATTGGGTGACATAAAAGTAAATTGTCTGCTGTATGCTGATGATGCAGTGCTTATTGCACCATCAGAGGCAGAACTGCAGGCATTAGTCACGTGTATGAAAGAGGAATGTGAAATTAAAGGTCTCCGTTTGAATGCTAATAAAACTAAGGTTCTGGTATTTGAAAGGGACGAAGAGAGAACGAAGTGTGAAATATGGGTAAATCAGGAATGTCTAGAACAGGTAAATGAAATTGTATACTTGGGGAGTGCTTTTAGCCGGGATGGAAGATGTGATTTAGATGTGGACAGGCGTGTCGCTGCCGGGAACAAAGTCAATGGTGCCCTGACTGCGTTAGTCAAAAGGCAAGGCGTAGTGAAGAGTGCACGCCTTGCAATACATAACGCAGTGTTGGTACCGACTTTGTTATATGGCAGCAAAACCTGGGTATGCCAGAAGAAGCATAAAAGCAAGTTAAATGCAGTGGAGATGCGATCTCTTCGTAAAATGTGCGGCGTTACCATGGCCAACCGAAAGCGAAACGAAGAGATTTGCAATATGGCAGGTTTGAAAGATGACCTTATCACAAAAATTGATAGGGGCGTGCTTCGATGGTTTGGGCACGTTGAGTGAATGAGTGAAGACCGAATGGTGAAGAAAATATATAGCGCGAAAGTTAATATTAAAAGGTGTCGAGGTAGACTAAGACTAACTTTCGAAGACCATGTGAGCAAACTGCTCGAAGAGGGGAGGGTCAAGAGTACTCGGATACCTAGACGTGCATGTATGAAGAAGATAATGAATCTGAAAGAAGCGAAAGAGGTATGTAAGGATCGTGACACTTGGCGATCTGTTCTCTCTGGCTACCCCGTCAGGGATTGTGCGTGAAGATAAGTTAAGTTATATTCCATAGTGGGGTTTTTCCATCACGAAAACCCTCTGGTTGTTCCATGAATATGGTTTTTTTTTATAGGATAAGGGTGACAAACGAGCACACAGTCTACCTGATGGAAAGTGGTTGCTGCGGCCCATAGACATCTACATTTATCCTCGTTTGCGAATCAAAATGCAGATGCGTTGTCACCCGTGAGGACTAAGATGGAATGCCTCATTTCCAGTAAAAAGGGCCTCCGGCCACCTGCACTCACCAAGCGAAACGCAGAGGCAAACCTCTACTTCACGCTGGTATTTTGTGAGGTCGTGGTACCACCCCGGTTCGAGCCGGCCCATCCGTGCGACAACAAAAGCTGCCGCGTGGCTCTACTGGTATTTCTGACAATTCTCCATTTAGAAACGTAGTTTTAACATCGAGATGATCCAAACTTCTAATAAGTGTATACCTTAACACGGGTAAGAAGGTTTCAAAATAATTTCCTCCATATTTTTGTGTATAGCCTTTTTCTACTAGCCGAGCCTTAAATCTCAATATTATTTCATTTTTCCAAAAAACACGCTTTTGTAGATAACCGAACTAAAAAGTAGAAAATAATTTTCAATAAGTTTAAAATAAGGAAATAGTAATCAACATAAAAAATATTTTAATTGCAAAAAAGCGTGGGGTGTTTTAGTTTTTATTGTTTATTATTAGTGTTCTTTTGGTTTTAATAGTTATAAATCTGTAATCTGTTTTATATTTCGTTAGTTAAAATAAAATGGAGGAAGATCCTGCCTATCCCGACAGGGTTCCATATGACTTCCATACTGATCCCGAAAATATCTAATATAAAATATCATCAGTCAGTATCATCAATCAGTATTGTTTTGTAAAGTTTTTTTAAACTACTATTTATTTTCTATATTTTAGTGCGACAAACTACAAAATCGTGTTTTTGAACGGAAGTGTTTTTACGCGGCTTACAGTAGATTGAACTGGCAGAAATCGAATCCTGAGGATCCTGGCAAGGATAATGGAACAAACTATTTAAATTATTGCATTTTCATCGGTCCTTGATAAGTGTGCGAAGTTTCAAATCAATCTGACGTTTTGAAGGGGACGAAAATCACATTCATAAATTCCGTTACATACATACATACCAAGCTAATAAAAGCGTGCTAAAAAACGTAAACCAACAGCTCTCAGAAACATGAAATAGTCAAAAACAGAACAACATTTGTATACCCCACAGAGATGTGCCCCAACCACCCAAAAAATAACCATTTGTGTCGGACCATATGCCAAGTCAAAGTCATAAATAGATCTTCCCGCATGATCGGTTAAACGAGAACCAAGCCATTCGGCGAGGTGGCCGTTAAAATTACCAAGGATCACGATCTCTGCAGATGGGACCTGTTGTAGCACGGAGTCTGCAGCGATTTTGACGTAGTCAATGAGTTGGACTGTGTCGGCATTACTTATAGAGTCACACGTAGACGCGAGAATGGTCGTCGCTGACCTTCAAGACTGCCGAGGCGTCGAGAACAGATGTTATCTCTGACGTATACGCAAACTCCAGCCCAAGGCACAAAGATGTTCTAATTTGTACACCAGTTAGGAGAGAAGTATCGACCGAAGAGAACACCTCCGTCTCGGTTAGAATAATTAAGGTCGGCTTCACCATGTTCAAATGGTACCTAGTGCTTCGTTAACGTTGAAACGATTAAAATCCCCTGATGTTGCAGAAATTCACGGAGAGCGTGACAGGGGTCACCTTTGTCTTATTGCTATACTTGCCACGAGCAGTATTAGGAATTTCGCCCTGCAGTGGGCGACTAGGAGCTGATGATGAAGTAGTTTTGCACCTTTAAACTATTTAGTTTAATTTAAATAGGGCTCCAATTTCATTTTTGCCCTGGGGCCCTTGGTTACTTAGCTACGCCACTGGCCATCGGTCTAGATATTTTTAAGTGTGACAATTTCTGATGCTGCACAAATAAGTATTCAGTAGCATTCTAAAATTTAATTTTATCAGTTACTTATCATTAGTTTATTTAACAGGAAGTAGAGGGAGCTACACTACATTAAAACTGTGAAAGTCAAAACTATACTATTTAGTAATATCAGCTATAGAAGGTTGGGGTCCGACTGGATCAAGAGCCAGCCTAAAGCCGCGAAAATTTATTTATTATATAAAAAAGATATAAAATTATGTTGATTCTGCTAAAAATCTGTTTCTGTTAAAAAACACGCTATCAGCGCCGCTAGCGGTAAAAAACTATTTGACGATATGACCATATTATCATAAAATGGCAATGTTGTATTTAATTACTAGCTTTTTACCCGCGGCTTCGCTCGCGTGCGCTTTAATTTAGGAACATCATTAAAAAGCTGTTCCGTGCCAAATTTAGAAAAATTCGATCACTTTTAGAGTCACCTCGGTGTCTTGTCTCTATGTCTGTCAAACATTTTTTTTTTCATTCTAAAATGATATTAGACCTAGATGATTGCTAACATGCTACAGAAACTCGTGAATATATATGTCTAATAACACCCACTATTTTTTCTTAGATTATTTTTTATATCGGGCGTGTCTTCCGATTCCGATGTATCCATAAGAAAGTCTTGAAATCAAAATGTATTATTATTATTATTTACATTTATTCATAGTTAAAGTTAATTTAGTTTTAACAAAGTAATATAATGTTTATTTGAGACATTTTATTCATATCATTGGTCCTATTTATTATTGATTGGCACCATAAGATAGATGTAGATTTTTTTTTACTTCGAGTAGACTTGAAAATTTCATTAATACAGTTCTATAATAATGAATACTACACATGGATTAAAACTAATGTTACGGGTTTTTTTTACGCATCTTGGATGAAAGTTCCGAGTAAAAGAACATATCGTTGATGTGAAGCACCGAAGCTCCGGGAAGTCAAGTATGTCAACATGTTTAGTATCGTCCCAACCATTATATCGGATCTGATAGACAACAAATCCTTGCAATAGAACATCGAATCCTACCAATGATGAGTCGCGAGACTATTGAAATTAAAAATATCCTAATTTTAATAGGGAAGATGGCTGAGTGCTACCATCTGCTAAGAACCCCATAAATAATAAAATTAAATTCAAACTACTACTGCATTTATTCTATTCTATTTTAACTACGACATCAGGTCGTCAAACACTTCAGTTCTCTCGCTCCACCCGTGACCATGGATACTGTAAAGTGTCCAAAACATCGGGAATTTAAAAAGTTAAAATTAAAGGCGATAGAACCCTTCAAATTAGTTTTATTCCTTATAAATATTATTCACAGTAAACGTGAGGATCACTACACTCATGAACGGGAGTAGAAAAATGTTCGCCCTGTTGTGGCGGTGAAAAAAAATCCAGCACCTCATATCGTCCCGTCGTAAGAGGTGACATAGGAAAACAAACTGGAGATGGAATGGGCTGCATCATCTTCTTGACAACAGATCAAAATAATAATAGCTGCGGTTGCCAACCCGCCTACCAAGCGTGGCAACTATACCAAATATCCAGCTACTTGACAATTTATGGGGGAGGCCTATGTTCATTTCAGTGGACTTTTGATAGGCTGACGAAAAAGACTTCTACTCATCTTTGCAAGCCATAATATTTACGGTAGAGTGAAAACAAAAAGTAACATACCCGAAAACACGAATGAAATAAAAACTGCATATGTTGCCCTATGAAAACTAAAACAATGGCAGCTTACATACATGTTACTAATAGGCACAGGCCGCAGAATTTTTGGCCAAAAAAGTGTTCGCTGCGTTGATTCCAACGCGGGATGAATGTAATGTTAATGATTCAATTATTTACATCGTTTAATCAGTAGCATTGTATTCTTTCATTTTATCTTTTATCAATGACTTGCCATTTTAGTTTATTTAGAAGTAAGTAGATGGCGCTAATATTAGATGAAATAATGAAAGCCAAAACCATACCATCTAGTAATATCAGCAATTGAAGCGAACATTTATTTATTATATCAAGGGATAAAGTGATGTCATGGTCTCTTAAAAGTTCTGTTTCTGTTAAAAAATATGCTAGCGGTGAAAAACGATTTAATGATATCGTCATAATTTGACCATATTATGAAATAGCAACGTTGTGTTTAGCTATTAATATCTTCAAACGATTTCTATTCATTGATTTGGTCATGCTATATCATCAAATAGACAAATAGTGTTAAATATTATGAAATGACGACACCATTTCACGAAATGATAGACTACTTTATCATATATGATCAATTCTACGATCTGGCCACGACATATATAAAAATCTCTTGAATAAAACTATCATGATAACGAAAATTTTGCAACAATTGTAGACAGACCAGTTTTAATCACTTTAGTTATATTATATTAGTAATTGCAATAAATACCTTATCAATTTTCATATTTTTGATAGATGTCACTATTATTTATTGAAATTATTACACTTTTAAAATAAAATAACAAAATACTAAAAAACTAAACGTTAGAATTTTATAATAATTTTAAAAATCTAATCATTTAATCATATACATGCAAGTTATTTATATGTATTATTTCATTTATTAGTAACTGAAGGCAAAATATACTACTTTTTCCATTTGATGATAGATGGCGCTGTTTTAAATACCAAATCGGTGTAGTTTCAAATTATTATACCAAGATTACACCTATATTTTAAACTTTATTTACAAATATGGTATTTATTTGAAAAGCAACAGTCATCCCGCCTATAACCAAGATTTAATAGAAAATTAACATCTCAAGGAAATAAAAAACTTAACCTTCCTTTTTTGAAGTTTCGTAATCGGATAAAAAGTAGCCTATAAGTTGCCCCGGGCTACTCACTACCTATATGCAAAATTTCATGTAAATCGGTTCAGTAGTTTTTGCGTGAATCCGGAATACACAGACAGACAGACAGACAGAAAGACAAACAGACAGACAAAAATTCTAAAAACCACTAATTTGGCTTCAGAACCCTTTATTTAGTCACCTGGACTTGTTTTTTCTAGAATATGTTAGAATTACAGACACGACTTTTCTACAGATTTATTATACGTATAGATAGATTAATATCGTTAAAAGATCTATTCATTGATTTGCCTAAGCAGTATCATGGTCAACAAACAGTGATAAATATCGCTGATTCGATAATTAAAACTGTATATAGACAGACAAAAATTCTAAAAACCACTAATTTGGCTTCAGTACCCTTTAATTAGTCCCCTGGACTAAATACTGTAACTGGACGAAGTACTGAAGCGAGTAGAGCATAGAACACTTAAGGTGCCTACTGACATGCCTGCCGCAGGGGCAATCTAGGGTGTAGGGGTGAGGATGACTCTTAATTGCCTCCTTAATTGTGATGTGTGTAGGCAAGCAGGGGCAATTTTTTAAGTCGGCCCTGCGGCAGGGCAGCAGGAGCGCAAGACCTTCCTTGTAGGGATGGGCAAAGGGAAAAAATATATCGATATATATCGAATCTATATTTTTAAACAGTATCGATATATATCGCGTGATGAATATCGATATATCGTCACCATTTGAATGATGTAATGATAAGGTCCAAAATTTGATCTACTGACGGTTGGACAACGAAAAACACGATACAACATTTTAAAATATATCGAAATTGATACGAAATCGATACTCTAATATAAATATCGATTTGTCGATATATCGCGATTTAAAATATCGACGATATATATCGAAATATTTATTAAAAAATATCGATATTTAGATATATCGATTTTTTACCCATGCCTACTTCCTTGGCGACTTTCGTGCGGAGCACACGTATGAGTACAAATCAGACCCGCAGAAAGAATGTTATTTGAACGTTGTAACTTACAAGTAACATTACTGGGATTTGTTACCTAACTTATCATAAGGGCTAGTATGGAAAAGTAAATATTCCAATAATATTAAAATTGCTGGAATATAAATAAAATGTCATTAAATAAATATTTAAACAAAAATACAAATTTTAGTAAATAAATTTTATAAAAACCATCATTAGAAAACTATCCTGGCTATTTGTAACACTAGTTAAATTATAGTTACTAAGTACGAGATAGTTAAGTTATATCACAGAACAAATTGGTTATGTTAAATTATGACGAGTAAAATTAGTCATATTTAATTGTCTTTGACAGTCTAAAAATAGCGTGGCAGAGCTACGCTGCAGCTTCTAAGCACTATATTATGGTTGTAATTATTAATTAATTGGTTGTTTTATTGATTAATGTGGGTGTCTATAGGCCACAGTGCCCACTTACCATCAGGTGGACTGTGCTCATTTGTCACCCTTATTCTATATAAAAAAGAGCCAAGGCTATATATACTGATTCATTGATATTTCGATAAAACTGCCCTACCCGTAGGCGGGGAGTAGAGTTTTTACCATAGATAATGTACTATATAGGGCATAGATGAGCCACTGAAAAATTATTAGGTGACGAAAGGAGGGAAGTTTCCTCTGCACTTTTATAGATGGCGTTCGAATTATAAATTACTGAAAATTACACTAGATGGCGCTATCAACTAGGTTCAGTATTATTTCGTACGTGTTTCTATAAGTTTAAAAGGAAATGTATTTAATTACTAACTAATTTGTCTTAAATATTTCTTCATTTTCTTCATATAGTTTGTTTTAAATGACCAAGGTATGAAATGCTTCGTTTATGTCTTATTGTCGTGGAAAAAGTTATTTAGCATTCACTACTTATTTATTTATTGCGTTTGTTGTGTGGTACCATTGAGTTATAAAATCAATGTGTGGTACGAATGATAGCAGTTATTACAATCCTTTATGTATATCAATCTGTAAATAACGGTATACTTACAATTTATAATAGAAAAGTGCAATAGTGGATTAAGACTTTTTTATCAGAATGTCAGAGGCTTACGGACTAAGACCAGTTTTATCTATTTCTATCTGATATTGAAATCGCTTTAATTACAGAGATGTGGTTATGCGACAGTATACTTCAACTACAAATACGACCTTTTCCGTCGCGATCGCGGTGCTCTCAGTGGTGGAATGATGATCGCGTGCGCTTCCCGGCTTAGGGCGTGCGGGCGCTTGGCCTTCACCTTGACCGCGACAATCTTGAGTGCATATGTATAACAATACCGGCGCGTGCGCTTGACTCACTGCAAGATTCAAATAATATATGTGCTTATATACCGCCAAACCATGCGCTTGCATTTAATATGCAAATTTTTTTACAATTACTTATTATCGCGATTAGTTAAAAACCAGATGATCATTTTATAGTAATTGGTGGTTTTAACTTGCCTTGTATATGTTGGAAATTAAAGAAACCTATAATAATGATTAATATTTACGCGAAAACTACACATTGAATGAAATTAATTTTTTACGGATTTTGTCGCGTTTAATTTAACTTTTTAATTCCCGACGTTTCGGGTGCTTTACAGCACCTGTGGTCACGGGGAGGGGGGGGGGGGGGGTCTTAGGTGTTTGACATCCCGATGTCGTAGTAAGCCCCCCTACCTTCAGTTTTTTTAATATTCATTTTTGGTCCGATCTACGCAGAATGAGCTTACAGTATCTTGAAGTCTTACAGTGGTATGCTTGGGTTTGGATTTAATTTTATTAATTATAGAATCCCAAGCAGATGGCAGCCCCCATCTATCTTCTCTATTGAAATTAAAAAACATCCTCGCTCCTCCACCTCTCTCGCCTCCTTTACATCCATATCCTTTATATCCATACACGCTCGTCGGTTAAGGGTATTTCTAATGTGGCCCATTTTCAAAGTAATGTTGATAAGTCTTTGTCTAGGGCGTCCCTTCCCGACTTTACCGTTCACTTCTCTTCTTCTCCGTTCTCTTCAACTCCGTTCATTCTTTCTACGTGACCAAACCACCGAAGCATTCCTTTTTTAATCTTCAATTAAACGTAATCTTGCAAACCACACTTTTCTCTTATCACACTATTTTTCACCCTGTCATTCAGATTCAGCCCTAGCATACTCCTTAATGATCGCATTTCTACAACATTTATTCTACTCTCATGCTTCTTCTGCCATACCCAACTTTCACTACCACACATTAAAGTAGGGACTAACACAGCGTTATGAATTGCCATTCGTGCCTTCTTTGACACATTCTGACTCTTCATAATAGCGTGTAGAGCGCCATTAACTCTATTTCCTGCGTTCACTTGTCGTTCTATATCCTTATCATATCTACCATCCCTGCTAAATAAACATTCCAAATATACAAACTCATCCACTTGCTCAATCAACTCCCCTTCTATTCTTATTTCACATAACTTTTTACTTTCTTCTCTTTCAAAAACCATCACTTTCGTCTTACTTGCGTTCACTTTCATACCCCTTTTTTTCAATGACCAGTTCATTAAAGTAACCATCATTTGCAACTCGGCCGCCGACGGTGCAAATATGATTTGATCATCGGGGTACAAAAGGCATTTGACGGTTAACTCACCCATTCTCAAACCACATTCTTCAACTTTCAAAGTTTGCAAACAACAAGGATATAATAGTACCTACGATTAAACCAAAAACTCTAAAAAGAAACTTCTTTAGGAAAGCTGATTATAATAAATTAAAAAAAATTTATAATTACGACTGGTCTTTTCTAAAGTCTCACGATTTGGAATACATAATTGACACTTTTTATGTTACATTAAATACCGCCATCTCTAATTTTGTGCCACAAAAAAATTGTGTCGTATACTTATAATGAGGGCATCCACGACTTTTTCTGCCACCAGGGCGGCGCCACTTTACAGTGAGGTAAAATATTTGACAGATTTCATAGCGGGAATGATAATTTCTTAGGAAAATGTAATCTTTAAGGTTTCTTTCTGTATTATTAGTTATATTTTATATTAATTACATTAGAAATGAATAAACCAAACTATAAAATATAACTAAAAGCCGATTTTTTAAAAAAAAGTTATAAAGTGCAAAAGATTAAAAAGCGAACCACTGACGCATTATGTTGTGTATTAATATAATATTCTAGATAATGATAAACTATTTTCATAAAACTAATTTCTCAATTAACTGACATTGTGTAACAAAAAACTTTACCTCATTCGCAACTAGCGACATCTGGTGAGTGGAAGATTATTAGCCCTCATTATCCTGTTTGGTATAGTAATACCTTAATAACATTGATTAAATAAAAAGCTAAGTATCATACTACTGGAAAAAAAATGGAAACCCAAATGATTTGGAATCTTTTTCTTTACTGCGTTCCCGATTAAAAAACTTGAAAGGGAATGTTATTCGTCTTATATAAATTTTTCACAAGAAAAAATTAAAACTACACAAAAATTGTTATGGGCTTATATAAAATCCAAGAGGAAAAATAAATCAGTTTATCCTCATATAATGCAATATAATAATAACCAATTTTCAAATCAAAATGATATTTGCAATGCTGTCAGTTAATTTTTAGTCGTAATTTTAATCAACCGGCATTACATCATGGAATCTTTATACATAATAATTTCTTTGGCAATGATGTTATTAGTGATATATATCTTTCTGTAACAGACATAAAAAAGCTTCTTGATAATCTTGATTGTTGTAAAGACTCTGAATATGATGAGATTCCTCCATATTTCTTTGTGAAGTGTGCAGAATCACTAGCGGCTCCTATAACATTAATTTTAATCGATGTTATGCAGAAGGTTATTTTCCCAAGATTTGGAAAACTGCTAATGTCATTCCGGTCCATAAAAAGGAATCAAAACAGCCATCGAAAATTACAGACCTATATCTATTCTTAATGTGTTGAGAAAACTGACGGAGAGAGTTGCGCATATGCATTTGTATCCCCTGATTGTTCGTCACATTCCTTCGAAACTTCATAAATTCGTTCATAGTCGCTCAATTAGTACTAATTTATCAATTTTTTCCATTGATGTTCTTCCAGGTATGGATGATGATTTTCAAATCGATGCCATTTATACAGATTTCGAGAAAGCTTTTGATCGCGTGGATCACATTATTCTTTTGCGTAAACTCCAGTAATTCATGGAAATTTTCTAAAGTGGATCTACGTAACCAATCTCAGGCTGTTATAATAGCTAGACATCGCTCTGATTTCGTGGATGTGCCATCTGGAGTCTCACAAGGCTCGATATGCAATGAAATTGAGTTGTTCTTAAATAGCAACAATATTCATATGTTATGTATTACTGAACATTGGTTAAAAGCTTATAATTTAATGTTTAACTTCAGTAATCACCAGGTGATCAGTTTGTTCAATAGAGAATCCGTTTTAAGAGGTGACTCGTTAATTTTAGCTAGTGAATTATTATCATGTAAAGAACGTAAAGATATTGTGAACCTCTCTGCTGAGCGAACTGTAGAAATGGCATGTGTTGAGTTTGAGCACCTCATTGTTGTGACCGTCTACAGACCCCCATGTTCTATTTTTTTTTATAGGATAGGGGGCAAACGAGCATGCGGCTCACCTGATGGTAAGTGACTACCGCCGCCCATGAACAACCGCAACACCAGGGGAATTGCATACGATACGATTTAAAAAAATATGGTTATATAATATAACAGAATAAATCTGTTGTAATATGTGGAGACTTTAATATCAATCTCTTAGAAGCTTCCTTCACCAATATTAAACTTAGATCATTGTTTAAATCATATGGTCTTTTTAATTTATTTTAGAGCCAACGCGTATTACTGAATGTAGTGCAACATGTATAGATAACATTTTTACAAATGTTAAGCCGTTGCATAAATGTATAATTCAAAAATTGAGTTCTGATCACTGTGAATAGTTAGTTTCGTTACCTTATGTTCACAAAAAGCAAGTAGATGAGAAAATTGTGTTTGTTACAATAACGCACGTCGCTTAGAGAAGTTTAGAAGTAACATTGTGAAGAAACTTCCATTACTTTGATACCAAAATAATCCTAATTTTTTGTACGGAACATTGTTTAAGCTTATTTGCAACGTATCGTGATAAGTGGTACGGATGTATTTTGATACGATATCTGATACTCCATGTCCCAAATCTTGTTGGTGTTCCCCGATCATCGTAGCAGATGCAACACACGATCATAAAGTTTGGACGTGGAAAAGATACAAAGAGCGGAGGAAAGATTGTTTAAAACGAACATATATAACATGTAACAAAAACCCTGTTTGAAACCTATAGAAATAACTTTTTTTAAAACGACCATATTTTTTTTATTTTATTAAAAAAATTTTTTTCATTTTATGTGGTTTTATTACCTCTTACTGACACTAGCCGATGCTAAAGCTAATTAAAGCGGGGTCTTTGACAATCCTCTTACTCCTCAGACAATGCGTAGGTAATTAAACCACATACAATTTGCATACAATTTTTTTTAAATAAAATAAAATAAATATTTTGCGAGTTTTAAAAAAAATTCTATAGGTTTTAATAATGATCCTGATAACGTACTTAACAGGAACCACAGGGTTTTTGTTATATATTGTATATAAGAACAAATTTTTAAATGTTACTAAATAATAAACAAAGTTACAAATGCGTTGTCACCTCTGAGGACTAAGATAGAAGGCCGCACAGCCCGTAACTATACTTAAACAAAAAAAAAATAAAAAAGACTGGCTCTCTATACCCTTCAGACCGGATAAACACAGCAGAGCACGCCTTGCATGTGGCAGCAGAATTAAAACACTTCTTCAGTATTATTTCATACCGATAGTTAACCTGGCCTCGGTGTTGTGACAATGAAACTAATCGAAGTCTTTCTAATACTAAAAAATACAAACCTCAACTTCAGCAAATTATAGAAACCTTCGAACTAATTGAAGGTCTCCTTTTTAGGGTTCCGTAGTTACACAACAAGGAATCCTTATAGTTTATCCATGTCCGTCCGTCCGTCCACTCAGAGATCCTAAGTGCTACAAACTTGTAATTTGGCATAGTTATAGATATGAATCACGCCTACAAAACTGTGAAATAAAATCTTAAAAACATTTTTATTTTGGGTACCTTCCGTACCGGTACATGGAAGATGATTTTTATCCAGTCTATTCCATCGTGTGGGGTGTCGCTGGATAGTTTTTTCAAAAACACTGGGTGTATGAATATAATGGAATACTTTTTTATCCCATATTGATTATTACAACTAATGGAAAGTGGAAAGCGGTGTTTTTTTATTTTCCACTGGTTCGGAAAATACCTCAGTCCTGTGAAGAACCAGCAAGAAACCTAACGGGACTTTTAAAAGATTTTTGTGTTTAAGTGTTTTTAAAAATGTATGTAACAACATCTTTTCCATTCAGGGGTCCGTTTGCGAAATATTTAACTTTAAAGTGGTATTTTTTCATTAAAGTCACATGTGCCCCACCCCCTATACTAACTAAACCGCTGTTTTTAGAAATGTAAAAAGTATACACAACAGTAGTATATATTTTAAAGTTAAAAGGAAAACTATCACAGCTAAGTAGGTAGAGTTAAGAAGTCAACGAGATATAGTCGACCAACTTATAAAATGTACTTGGATTAGTAAAAATTTCGCAACAACTCCATAGAAAATGACCTAAAACTAGCTGCATTATAACTTTGTAATGTTATTGTAAACTGTAAGAAATAAACTAGTTATAGGTATGCATTACTATTATAGCTTTACTTTTTCATTTGCAGGATAGGCAGGTAGGATCTTTCTTATTTACTTACTTACTACTTTCGCTTATTTTTTAGTTGATAGTTATTGTAGGCCTCATTCAAAGTATTCATACAATCATATAGCCCCATGCAATTTCATTCGTTACACTCGTGGTTTACGCGGCTGACCCTTTTATATATATTATATATATAAAAGGATAATTTAGGGTAGTTCGTTACGTTCATCATATATCTTAGGGTTGCACTGCCGGGAGTATAATGTTGAGCGCCACCATTAATGCCTGGTACATGGCAACACTAGTTACCACTAGCGCCTTCTGAGTAGCAGAAGTAGGAGAGCCAAGATCCTTTGAGAGTTTTTCATGGAAGAAATTTCTAGAACTATCGATACCTAGTCAGTCGGGACTGGTATGTACTCGAACATTCTAGATGTTTCTACAGTAGAAGGTTCTGGAAATTATCTGAGGCCCTATGTTAGGCCAGTATACACCGCGTCCCGGTCAGTGTTGAGTTGGCGATACAAGCGAATACTTCGAAGCGATACAACTGCGAACTAAAGTGATTAGTAGTACAATTATGTTTTGGTATTATACTCCGGCCGCTGAGTTATTACCGATTTGACACATGACGAATTGACAATACTAGTGAAGTGACTGAACCAGTAACCCTAATATCATTTGGGAACAGTTTGTTTTTAAATATTTTAGTAAAGTGTGTAATTAAATAAAATCAAAACAATAATAGTTAAAGACACAGGTTCTTTATTAGGTGGAGTATCCTTGATGGGCGTAGATAATTGGTCGAGGACATATCAAAATAAAACAAATTTGTAAACACTGTTACACATTTTAATGAATAGAGTAGGTACAAGATGTTTTAATAAATGACTACCTATCATTTATTAAAACAATTATTCAGACTCTGAACCAGATTCGCCAGAGCCACAGAACACAATTACTCTCTACCAAGAGAAGAACATGGCCAGAGCTGTCATCGCTATCAGTCACTTGTATGACAATTTCATTGTCTATAATGGTGTCCACTCTTATATCGCGTTCATAATCTTCTGTTATTAGTTTTCGAGTCTTTTCGACGACCTTGACCCAATCTTCTTTCGTTATTTTGCTGCAAGCATCTTTTAATAGACCCATCATTTTATTAGTACTGAATGGCGGAGTCGTATTATTACGAGCTGCGTAACCTGTAATGTAAACATTAAATAACGTTAATTTATTACATTAAATAAACGAAATGTTACACAATTACCTACATGTAAGGGACATGAGATATTTATTTCTTAGTTATGTATCTTTTACTTATATGCTGAATATTGGATGTTATAATAGTACAAATTATTCATATTCATAACTTATGCGATAAAAAACAATACCTTTGATTTGTGCCCATATTAGCTCAATGGCATTGTACTGGCAGTGATAAGGCGGAATTCGAAGTACCCGATGTCCATGTGCTAGAGCTATCTCATCTACTTCATAACGGACTCTTGATGTTTTATTTTCGCGTACCAACTTTACTAAGTCAGACTTTAGCATTTCGGCAGTAGTTTCAATTCCATTTTGGTGTAGCCATGCTACGAGATCAGCTTTCTTGTCGGCCTGAGTAGGAGCTTTATTCACTTGTTTCGAGTGATATGAAGCGTTGTCCATTAGTATGATAGAAGGCTCTGGCAGGCTGGGTAATAATTGATTTTCGAACCAATTCGTAAAAGTGTCTGTATCCATCTCCTCGTGGTAATCGGAAGTACTTTTTGACGCGAAAGCCAGCAGTCCATTTTCAAAGAAACCACTTCCAGCAGAACCGGCGTGACAAATTATCAGTCGCGATCCTTTTCCAATTAGAACCTTTGAGGTTGATGCTTTTGTTTCGTCAGTCCAAGAGCGTGACACAGTGTGGTTCGCATTTAACCATGTTTCGTCAACAAAAACGACGTTGTCCCAAGACTCGATTTTTCTGGCTTCTCTTAAAAACTCGCTCCTTTTAATTATTAAATCAAATCTTTCCATTAATATTTTCCTTTTATTCGTTTTTTTATATTCAAACCCAATTTCGTGCAATAGTTTTGACAACGCCGTTTTACCGCCTTTAAACAAGCCAGCTTCTTTTAAAGAGACCAAAAGCAAACGTCTAGTTGGAAACTCGTTCCTAGTATAATAACCATATATGTGGTTTCTTATTGCATCTGCATCAAAAACATCAACACCTGTCACGGGCTTTTGTCTTCGTTTTTTCTTAGGAGTGCGTAAAACATTATCTTCACTTCCAGAAGCACCAAATTTTTCTTTATTTATATTATATAGTGTTTTTGCACCAATTCCAAGAGCTTGTGAAACCCGATCTTTCACTTGAGTGACAGGAATCAAAGGGCCGCCATTTTGTGACTCACGCTCAAAGTAATCCTGTAGCTTTAATACAAGCTCACGACATTGACTATTCAATGTTTTTCCTCGTTTCGGCATTTTCAACAAAATTACCAAACACAAACAAAATTAGTCCAATAAAGCGCAACGATAAACAGGAGAAAGCTGAGTCAAAAAACAACGGTTACACAAGAGAACGTAGTCTGTGCGCACGAGAGTACGGAAGACGACTAAACAGATTAAAATAGCGGTGGTAAGGTTGTAGCCAGAATAGTATCGCCAATTACTTAAAAAAATACACCTATAACATTGCTTAATTGAGGGAGAAAATTATATTTATTAAATGTTGTTTTATATTATATTATGAATGTTAAAAATTATACATAATCATTTTAATTGTATTTATTTTTAAATCATAGAAAACAGTATTTCTGTCTTTGGATCACACATAAATCTTAAAAATCATAGAGATACTGGCAACACAGTGCAATTAGGAGACGCAAAAAATGGTAGCATTATAGTCTAGTTGCTCGAAGGAATAAGTAAAATAAAAATATCCAAATAAAATAAATATCATATCTATTCCAATGAATTCGGACCGAATACTATCAAGCACATCACTATGAAAACTAGACGCACGATGTAACTTTGTACAAGCGCGCCAAAGAACAAAAAATAAATGTTTTCATATTATTTACAAACTATTTTAAGTTTTGAAACAGAGTTTATTGGAAAATTACTTGATTCTGACATTTTGACATAAAGTTTTATATTAAAGAGGTATTCTAAATCATTCGGCAAATGTGTCGCTCGTGCAAGGTTATATCGATTAATTTAAGAATAATCTGTCAAATCGGTAATAACTCAGCGGCCGTACTATAGTGTGGTTTTAAGTTGTAATTTAATTGATTTTTAATTGTCTCGAACCTCAAGCTCGTAACAATAGTATAGATAGATAGTATACTACGACCATCTTTGTACGGATATGGCATGTAAATGATTTGATCTAAATTGTACTATTTTCAAAATCGAAAAGTTTTTTGAATACCATGCCTACAAGTCTGATTTGAAATCAAATCATTCAATTAACATCTTCCTATTTAGGTCCATTTTTAGTCGTTACGTCGTCTAACCGCGAATTCACTTATTATGCTCATTATCAAGAAAGCCCACGTATTGTGACGGGCAAGTACGGAACCCTATCTCTACATTGTGCGTGACCCGACACTTACTTGATCAGTTTTGTAAAGATTCTGAAATACTGCTTTTTTCCTCTTTTACTTGTTTTTCGTATAAAATAAAACAAGCAGTGTGAGGATATTGCATAGGTCATTAATATAAATTTCGAAGAGCGTTGGACCGGTAATACTTCCCTGCAGAAGTCCGTTTAATATGCTTTTGGTCCTCATTTACTCTCTGCATTCGTTTACTTAGATAATCCGATAATAGTTTAAGGGGAATACTTCTAATTTTATGCAATATTATGGTGATGGAGACGATGTTTACTTTATTAGTGTAGTGTAATCGCTTACGATAATTTTTATGCACCTAATAGGACTCCTGAGATTTTTTCAAGGAGAGGGTGCATGTATTAGCTCTTTATATGCATATAATTTTAATGATTACTTTCACTAACACATGTTCACGTTCTTCTTTGCACTGTGAAAAGATTAAGAAACCGCAGTGTGATAAAGAGATAATTTAATTTTTAAAGAAACCGGACCAAATTTGAGCCTCTACCACAGACTTCATAAATGAACCACTGAGAAAATAACTGACAAAAACTCTAGAATACCTGTTTTTTTTTTCAATTTAATTTTTACTAAAAAATATAATAAACCTGTAATAAAAACATGCGTGACTGTCGTGGAACACTCGGTTGGAACGAAGTTCTTTTCGTAGTTGATACACGTATTATATTATTGATTAACAAATACAAATAAATAAACTATTATAAGAACGTGAAGCGTCGTTTAAAATAAAATAATATTTCTTTCAGGGCAAGATAAGAAAAAGTGCGAGGGAGATGGATATTATGCCATTATGCTTCTTATAGCCGCCAAGGCCGTCTATAATTATATATTACGTCAGAAGTGATCGTGACGGAAAAATCTTACATCATTCTCGCCTATCCCCATCCGTCAAATTCGTACCGTCCGATAAAGAAATTCGTTCCAAAAACTAAAATCAATCCCTGTAAATTTTGATTTTGACGGGAATGTAAGGTAAAGAAAAATACATAAAAATTTAAAAATATATATTTTTTATTTATTTATTCTTTATCGAAATCATCTTAGATCTTACAATGAGCGAACTTAATGCCTTTTTGGATTATTTGTTAGTCAACCCTGAGAGAATAAGATAAGTGTTGGCAGTTGCAGTCTTTGTTGAAAAGAAAGGAAAAACTGCTAAACATGTGTTACATTACATATACATATAAAATACATGCATACATAAATAAATAAATATACAAACATATTATAAAAATATTGGTAAATCCAATTGGGCATACCTTAAGCGCAATAAAAAAACCGGCCAAGTGCGAGTTGGACTCGCGCACCGAGGGTTCCGAACAAATCCGTAGGTATATGAGTTTAAAATTATTAAAAATATTTTTATTATATGATGTAACTAAAAATTTATGCTTTTCGCAATTTTTCCTTTATCTGTGCTATAATACGTTGCTTCGTGCCAAATTTTAAGATTCTCAGTTCACGGGAAGTACCCTGTAGGTTTTGACTTTTGATTCCCTTGCGAATATCGAAAATTTGCGGCATAAACGGCTGTATCTTTTGATTGCGTTGGCTTAGAAGTTTGATTTTTTCACAGCCCCAAGGGACAGTAGACTTGAGTATTTGATATAAATTTCAGCTTGATACCTCTACGCGTTCCTGAGAAAAAGGGTCTTGACAGACAGACAGACAGACAGACAGACAGACAGACAGACAGACGGACAACAAAGTGATCCTATAAGGGTTCCGTTTTTTCCTTTTGAGGTACGGAACCCTAAAAATTACGTATAACATGATTATACGGAATTATTAAAGTAGTTTAAATACATTTCGACAGCACTATCGGCTTCAACACCCTCGAAAACCATGAAAATGACACCCATGATGAAAAAATTGATACCTATTGCAGCCGCCATCTTGGATTTACATTTCGAGAGCACTATCGGCTTCAACACTCTTGAAAACCAGAAAATGACACCCGAGATGAAAAAATTGGTACCAAATTCAGCCGCCATCTTGGATTTACATTTCGACATCACTATCGGATTCAACACCCTCGAAAACCATGAAAATGACACCCAAGATGAAAAAATTGATATCTATTGCAGCCGCTACCTTGGATTTACATTTCGACAGCACTATCGGCATCAGCACCCCGAAAACCATGAAAATGACACCAATAATGAAAAAATTTATATCTATTGCAGCCGCCATCTTGGATTTACATTTCGATAGCACTATCGGCTTCAACACCCTCGAAAACCATGAAAATGACACCCATGATGAAAAAATTGGTACCTACTTCAGCCGCCATCTTGGATTTACATTTCGACAGCACTATCGGCTTCAACACCCTCGAAACCCATGAAAATGACACCCATGATGAAAAAATTGATACCCATTGCAGCCGCCACCTTGGATTTACATTTCGACAACCCTATCGGCTTCAACTCTCTCGAAAACCATGAGAATGACACCCACAATGAAAAAATTGATACCTATTGCAGCCGCCATCTTGGATTTACATTTCGACAGCACTATCGGTTTCAACACCCTCGAAAACCATGAAAATGACACCCAAGGTGAAAAAATTGATATATTTTGCAGCCGCCATCTTGGATTTACATTTTGACAGCACTATCGGCTTCAACACCCTCGAAAACCATGAAAATGACACCGATGATGAATAAATTGGTACCTAATTCAGCCGCCATCTTGGATTTACATTTCGACAGCACTATCAGCTTCAACACCCTCGAAAACCATGAAAATGACACCTATGATGAAAAATTTTATACCTATTGCAGCCTCCACCTTGGATTTACATTTCGACAGCACTATCGGCTTCAGCACCCTCGAAAACCATGAAAATGGCACCCATGATGAAAAAATTGATACCTATTGCGGCCGCCATCTTGAATTTACATTTCGACAACCCTATCGGTTTCGACACCCTCGAAAAGCATGAAAATGTCACCTATGACCAAAAAAAATATACTACTTACTTTTAGTACATACTACTATTATTTATTCTGTGCTTTTAAATATTGTAATAAAAAAATCTCTTATTATTATTATAATCAAGTATTTAAGAAATTTGGTTATTCGAATATTGTGTATTTGTACAGCGATGTTTTTGAGCCGCTGAAAACAACCGAAACAATGTCAACTCACGACGGCGACTGAAGCCGAACTAAACTTAATACAAAGGTACTCTGTGTACTAAACTACTCTGTGGCTGTAGATCCCCATTTACAGAAACAATTTATATACGAGGCAAACAAATCAACGAAAATTTCGCCATTTTGGAGCCGAAAAAAATTAATTATAGCTAAACAAAACAAAATTACACTGCCATTTACATTCAGTGGCTTCCCACATGATAGATGAAGAGATTAAAAAATAGATTGAGTTAAACAATTGATATTTTCAAAAGTTATAGTGTTTACAAGCCACAGGGACATGATAAATCCACACCATAAGCCACTAAAACCCTTTTTTTTATTAAAAAATAGCAATTAATCGATTTAAAAAAAATATTAATAAGTTCAACAATCATTTATCTTTCTAACAATGTGCTTTTTATATCATTTATATGTATAATATGATTGCTAGATACGATTTTATTCGTTAAAATGTTGGAATTTTAATTTTTAGGCGATAGTAGAACATTACCTTGCGCTTTCGCTTAAGGTATGCAAAATTAAAGGTGAATAAAATGTTTTGTGTCTTCATGTAATGGAGATAATTGATTCGAAGCAGTGTTTTTAAACATTGTTTATTGGAAGCATTATTAATATCTCTGAAGATATTAAAAATGCTGAATAAATAAAAATAATTAATCCCTGAGGAGGGTTCCAAATTAATGTAGCCTGCATGGTAGAGAATTACTTGAAAACGCCGGTAGTTAGTACTATGCTGGAGAAAACTGATCTTAAGACTATTTGATGGACGAGGTGAGATACTCGATCTCGAAATGAATAAAGAAAATGGAAGTTATCTTTAAGATAGTGCATTTGGGTCAAAGAAGATAGAATAAAAGAGTATTAATATTAATTACAGTAATTTTTTTATGTAAAATAAACTTAGATTTTAAAGGATTTAGGATCAATTTACTTTTATTTTGATCTTCTTTCTTTATAATTTTTCAACCCGTAACTGTCTATTAGTCCACATGAGCCTCTCCCATTATTATCGCAATTACGCCATTATTATTTCTTACGAAACCCACGGGACCGGAAGTAATAAGTTCTCTTATGCCATCACTCGGCATTTTTTTGGGATACCTAGAACAGATATATATATAAATAAATAAAATATATATATAAAGGATCTGCATAATTACCTACTCTACATAATTACTTAAATATATTTCTTTAAATAAAAATTGTAAGATTTGAATTACTTACAAACATTCGAAGGTTTTAGTAATTCAGATCTTATTCGAAGGTTAAAGGTTACATTGCGTTGTGAAGTACCTATAGTAGCTGAACTTTTTGTTTACTTTCATAACGTTAAAAATATATCTACAATAGCAATGTTAACAACAGTCTTATTAGTTAGTAGTTCGTGAGTATTCTTACAGAGTGTGTGCCTGTAAGCATTATCTTTGTATATAAAAACAATTTTGATAAAATGTCGACGTAAAGATTTCTTTTCGTATATACTGTAAGTATTTATATTATATAAAACATTAAGATTTCTTTTCGTATATACTGTAAGTATTTATATTATATAAAACATTAATGTTTGTTCGTTCGTATTTTATGCGCTGACATACGGTTCATCAGATTGCGGTAAAATTTTGTCGACTTATAGCTAGCACAACATGCGTTAAGGTTATGGGCATAGTACAATGAACTTACACTAGGTAGCACGCGTATCGTACCGACAAATGGAAACGCCCAACAATTTGCATTTGTTAAATTAATATATCTTTTTTTTATGGTAATTAATCGCGATATTTATGTATCCAAAAAAGATTGCAATATTTTTGCACAAAAAAAGTACCGAAAAAGATAAAAATGAAATTAGGTAAATCCGCAAATCATTAGTCTGTGGATAAAATAAAAAGTGTTGCCAATTATAAATCTCGTTAAAAAAGTCGATTCTGTTTTTTCAATGGATTTTTTATGGTGTCACTATTATAATAGTAATATTATTTTTCGATAATTATTGTGATGTTATAATAATTAAACAAGCGAATTGCTAGTTGATTTACCATGAACTCTTTAGAATATAACAAAAACGCTACTGCACAATTAACTGTTATTCTTCTGTTCTTAAAAATACATTTAAACTGGAATTTAAATAAATAAAACAAAACATATTTTACAAGGTGTTGCGCTTTAAGTTCTGCACTTAAAGCGCATCAAAGATTATTCTTTTTTATGAAATTATAAATCGAATTAAAAATCGCTATCTATATATCGATTTTATGTCTGTTAATTGGCAACATCCAATCTGGCAGCTAGGCACATGTCATAATTATCAAAACTAAATAGTCACAAGTCGAATTCCTTTGTATTTGTGTTATTTTGTTTGTTTTCTCGCGGATTTGTTATCTAAGCAACGAATAAGTTTTCTAAATAGACTGGATCGTTCTTCTCACGCTATTGACCACGGCCTGAAAATGGATCCCGCTCCCACTTCTTACGATAACCTCTGCACGAACTTGGACTCGATATCAACTGTTACGATGACCCCAACTTTCACACCGCCCAGAGTTCTTCACAGCTCTCAGTAACTCATTCAATAGGACATTTCTGCTGTGTCAATTGTGGTTTAAATGTCACAAAAATAGGAAGTCATTTGTTGTTAAAACACTGTTCTTGTGAAAATAAAAAAAAAAAACTTTGGACTTTTTTTAAACCACTTACTTAAACATTTCATTCTTTTAATTGCGTATTATCATTTCCATATGCTTTTATATGTGGGCACCATTGAGTTATATGTACTACGTACTAGAGAAGCCATTCCAAACAAAAATTGTGTCCTACTCTATGTCTTCGCGCATGCGCGGTAGTAGTAGTCGCGCATGAGCGAAGACTTTAATTTGATATAAAATAAGATATTGATATAAAATAAATATAAGAATTTATTATAAAATATCTTCATTTAATCTAAACAAACATATTTCTAAATAAAATGTAATAATAATTATTTTATGGAATAAACAAATCTTCAATTTACACAATATTTAGTTTGTATGGACTGTAGGGACTGCACTACAGTTCAGTTGAACATAGTCAATGTTCGGAATGGCTTCTCTAGTACGTAGTACATATAACTCAATGGTGGGCACCCATGGCCGAAGTGTCTATGAACGGTGGGCATTCTCATTTGTTTGAAAGTTACATTGAGTTATATGTGCTACGTACTAGAGAAGCCTTTCTAAACAAAAAATGTGTAGGTACTACTCTTGTATTCGCGCATGCGCGGGAGATAGTAAAGTCACGCATGCGCAGTTGATTTAAGCGCGTTGCGCCTGCGCGGTCAGTTTTTAATTTAAACTTTAATTTGAAATCTTTTATTATTAACGCCGCTCCCCACTGCATGTATATTGAAACCACAGACTAACTAGTAGATTGAAACCAAACTAAATGACAGACTGTACGGATTACAGTACAGTTCAGTTGAACATAGTGTATATTCGGAATGCGCAATATAGTACGTAGTACATATAATATATCGATGGAAAGTTATAAATAATTCAATTTCAATGAATTTATTATCATTCCTAATTAAACAATATTACTCTTCTAAATCTTAAAAATATATTTCCTCAATATCTTCTACTACGGCAGCAATGTGCCGGGGTACCAGGTGGTCTAATATATAAAATATAATTTTTGTTTGTTCGTATTTTATGCGCTGCTACCGTTCATCAGATTGCGGTAAAGTTTTGTCAACTTATTGCTTGCACATGCATGTTATAGTGTTATGCAGAGTATAGTGAAGGTTATGAGAGGTATAGTACAATTAACTTACACTAGGTGGCGCGCGTATCGTGCCGACAAATTCGTTTTAAAGTTATAAAGCATTCAATTTCAATGAATTTGTTATCATTCTTAATTCAAAGATATTACACTTCCAAGTTTAAAACGATATTTCCTCAATTATTTCTTCTGTGGCATCAATGCGCCGGGTACCAGCTCGTGTTAAATAAAAACGAGCTTTGTAAATTAATGATACTTATAATAAACAATTGTGAGACATTTTTTTTACTGGTTATTTTACACTTGAAAAGGTTACACAGTATAAATGCTACTTTAATGAAATAAAAACTTTTTAATAACTTTGTTAGTAATATTTATTCATAAAAATACATAAACCAAAAATACGTTAAGTTCACTGCAAAGTGATATAAAACTAACTGGTATTTTCCGTATTAAAATATAATTTAATACATTTTAGTATTTTATATCTACTTTACATGTCAGTATGGATGTTATGTGATTTGTAATGCTATAGGAGAAGTTTTTTTTATTTTATTTATTTTGGGACTATTCTAACATTCTTTTAACATTATTTTAACAGTGGTAGAGCCACGCGGCAGCTTTTGCTGTCACACGGATGGGCCGGCTCGAACCGGGGTGGTACCACGACCTCACAGAAAACCAGCGTGAAGTAGAGGTTCACCTCTGCGTTTCGCTTGGTGAGTGTAGGTGGCCGGAGGCCCTTTTTACTGGCAATGAGGCGTTCCATCTTGGTCCTCACGGGTGACAACGCATCTACATTTTGTATTGTAATAGAGGATAGATGTAGATGTCTATGGGCCGCAGCAACCACTTACCATCAGGTGGACTGTGTGCTCGTTTGTCACCCTTATCCTATAAAAAAAATTATTCTATTAACCTTTAGATTAGTGTGGTTGGAAGGGGATATTTTCGTTTCATCGTTGTATCGTCCGAATTTATCCCAATAGGTTAATGCTATCGCTTTCCTGAATGTAGTTTATGAATGTGTAATGTTTTTCAATAGCAGTGCAACGGTGCAATTTTCTATTATCTAGTTCGGTGGGGGATACGGAAGAAATCCCGCCTGACACGTCTCAAAAAGAGTTTTATAACTCTTCATTAAAGGTTAGCTTTAATCTCTCTTATCTCTCTCCTTTACACTTTTTGTCTTTCATCGTGTTCATGTGATATGAATGTAATCTTGTTTTAAATCTTGTCGTCTAGCCTAAAGAATCGCATGCGTATCGCCCTGTCCTACAACAGGATCATTCCTATTCAGTTTTGGGACTCTCCCCGATCAGAATGACTTCAAGCCTACTTCAGCGATCCATTGCCTTACGATCTATATGCTTGTGTCGCTATCTCTAGATGTAAAAACTGCTGTTTATATTTGTGGTGTACATCGATTAACATTAGTTTTCCACAACCATTATACATCATTACAGTCCTTCATAAGTCCACTGCTGAACATAGGCCTTCCCCGAGTAATACCACCTGCATCCATCGACTTCCTGCATGTCTTACCAGTTCTTTACTCAATCTAGTGGGGGGCCCTACACTTCGTCTACCGGTACGAGGCTGTCACTCGACAAGCTTTCTTCCCCATCGGTTGTCTGTTCTTTTAGCTATATAGCCGGCCCCACTTCAGCACTTCAGCTTACAAATCCATTGAACTATGTCGGCTACTCTGGTTCTTCTGTGGATATTCTCATTTCTAAGTTTATCACGCAGAGAAACCCTGATCATAGCTCGCTGATTGACCTTGAACTTCCTTATACGGTCAGCAGTGAAGTACTACGTCCAAATCCATAGGTTATCACTGGCAACACGCACTTGTTGTACAGTCTTGTTTTAATGTTTTGAGGTACACGAGTACACCTAACGAGAAGATGTGTCATAATCTTGCGAACACTGCCCAGCCGAGTTGAATCCGTCGATTGACCTCTCGTTCGAAGTCGGACTTACTTAGACTATTTGTCTCAGATATACATATTCGTCAACAACTTCAAGCTTAGTTCTCCCAACAACTACCGGCATAGGTGTTACATTGACGTTACACATTATCTTTGTTTGGTCCATGTTCATTTTAAGACCTATCTTTTGAGAGGCACTATTGAGGTCATTGAGCATAGTGGTTCGGTTCTCCAGCAATCCAGCCATAAGGATTATATCGGACAACATTTTTTTATGAACTTATGTACAATCTCCTTTCTATCTTACTATGTTCACAAAGCACTTAATATTTGTCTTTTCCTTAACATAACTTCGGCAAAGTACACGTAACACCTAATTTTTTTAACGGTCTTATTTTGCTGACTTCATTCGTTTCTTACATTGTGACGGATGTGATATATTTTTCAGGTACAAGAATAAAAGTTAAAGACTAAGTAATTTAAAAGTAATTTAGGCTTTATGTTAGAAATCTCATTTTGAAGAAGTAACGTAGTTTGGTGACGTAATAGTAGATTTTGTATGACCTGTTACGAGTATGTTCAATTGTATGTCTAGAATCATTCTTCCTTAAATGTCTAAGAGTTAAATACATTACTTTACTATTGGAGATTTTTTACTACTAAGCCGATTTCTTTCAAAATCCTTATCTGAAATGCCTTCTAATCACGACAATCAAAGCTATCGAAAATTGATAAAATGGCGGCTATATTGAAATTCCTTGTTAATTGAGCAGTTGCTTTCAGTATCAATGTTAATAGACCACAAAGGTCCAGAAACTAAATTCACAAATAACACCCTTTTTTATTCCGTCAACTAATTTTTATCCGTAGTTCAAATTACCATTCAAATATTAAACTTAAAAGAATATATAATAAAAATAAAAGAATAGAAGAAGAAATAATAATAATGATGTGCTCCAGACTGAACTTCGGCCGCAGTGGTCAGCCTCAACGAAGACTAGTCAGGACAAGATTACCCGAGTGTTTGTGCTAGAACATTTCCAGGCTTTATTACCTTACTCTCATAGCCCGATGAGCGGTAATCTGACTCGACCGGAGAGATCAGCGCAGGACCATACCGGCTTTACGTGCTTTCCGACGACTCTGGGCTCTGGGTTGATTTTGTCTCGACCCGTAATTAGAACCAGACTCACCAATCAGCAATCGCGTTTAAGACCACAAGACTAACGAGGCAGTCTTTAAAGAGATGATAGTGTGCATAATATATATTATAATGGGCAAAATTTTAAAGTATTTGTTAAGTTTTTTTTTTAAATAGGATAAGGTGACAAACGAGCACACAATCCACCTGATGGTAAGTGGTTGCTGTGACCCATAGACATCTACATTTATCCTCAATAAAGAATAAAAAGCACAGATGCGTCGTCACCCGTGAGGACTAAGATGAAATGCCTCTTTTCCAGTAAAAAGGGTTTCTGGTTCTCTACACTCACCATACGAAACACAGCAGTGTTAAGCTGCTATTTTACGCTGGTATTCTGTGAGAGCGTGGTCCTTCCCCGGTCGAGCCGACCCATTCGTGCTACAAGTATACTTACTACTAATATAGCTGCAGCATGGCTCTACTACGTATAAGTAATAATCAGAAAAACAAGTTATATTTCGCAGACTCTTTTAAAATAAATTGTACCACGACATCTTGACAACGATAGCTAATATTTTAATAGATATATATTATAACTAATAAAATTGCCTTTCGATCCGATCAAAATTATTCACTTATTAAGTGGCGAAGCTTGCGAAGTCACTTATTAAGTGGCGAAGCTTGCGAAGTCACTTATTGATTTCACGATGTCTGTCCGTCTGTCCGTCTGTCCGTCTGTCCATCTGTCCCTCTGTCCGTCCGTCTGTCCGTCTGTCCCACGATTATCTCGAGAACGGTTTCGAATTTTCAAATTCTGTTTTCAGCAATCGGCAACCTCCTATTTTGAATTTTTTTTTCCGTTAGAAACCGCTACAAAGCTGATTGCTTCGCCACTTTGCTATGCTGTTAGCTTGCTAGGTTTATTATCTCTTCGCTTTGCTTTCTTGTCGGATAATTATTTAATTTTTCAATAAAACTGAAATTGACAAGTTGAATTCACTTTTCTGTTTACTTGCTAACAATATTTTCCAAAATGTCAAAAAGTAATTTATCCAGTAAAAAATGATAATTTGTTACAATGTTGATACTTTACAAATAGAAATAGAAGAAGTTATCAGAAAAAAAAAATCAGATAACTTCTTTAGGAATTTTGAGAATATCATTAAATAACTATTTAAAAGAGCAACAGATAAGTAATTCTAGTATACCTTGAGCATCAAGTCAAATAATGAATAAAATTTTAACAAGTAAACTTTGTTCTTATAGTATATTAGTAATTCTTGTTAGAAGAGAAGGTAATGTGAACTAAAATCAAATATTAAAATATATTGATTACTAACTTTTTACCCGCGGCTTCGCTCGCATGGTCTTCAATTTAGAAACATCATTAAATGCTAATCCGTGCAAAATTTAGCAAAATTCGATCACTTTTAGAGTCACTTCAGTATCTGTGTCTCTATGGCAGTTTGTCAAAGAATTTTTATGAATTCCCAAAGACTATTTGAACTAGATCATTGATAATTGGCATATATATATAATATGCTACAGGAACACGTGAATAAATAACTTTTTCAGAATTGCATTAATATCATATGTCTAGAAACATCTAGAATTTTTTTTATATTGGACTTATCTTCCGATAAATTGTCGTGGAATCAAAATTTACTATTCATATTTACTCTTTACATTCATTTATAATTAAAGTTAATTTAGTTTTAACAAAATAATGATGATTTCATGGTGTTATATGCGATATTTGATTAATATCATTGGTCCCATTTAATATTAATTGGTATCACAAAATAGATTATTATATATTTTTTCTACATTCGAGTAGACTTCAAAATTTCATAAATGCAGTTCTAAAATGATGTATACTACACATGTAAGAAAACAAATTTTAATAAATCACGTTACATTTTAACTTCTATTTAAGCGTATTGTATCTAACACATCTTTGGAAGAAAGATACATAAAAATTTGCGTAAAAGAATATATTGCTGATGTGAACCACCGGCGCTCCGAGAAGTCTAAAGTACGTCAACATGTTCAGTATCGTCCCAACCAACAAATCCTCACAATAAAATATTGATTAAAATTGGGTGCTAC
This sequence comes from Parnassius glacialis, assembly GCA_033319125.1. Lineage (NCBI taxonomy): Eukaryota > Metazoa > Arthropoda > Insecta > Lepidoptera > Papilionidae > Parnassius > Parnassius glacialis. The sequence goes on from JAVANC010000002.1 coordinate 22,998,086, forward strand.
CATCTACTTGAGATCCCTTAATTAATAAAATTAAATCCAAACCAAAGCATACTACTGCAAGACTTCAAGATACTGTGAGCTCGTCTTGCGTAGATCGGACCATATATTATTAGTTAAAAGTTGATTGTAGTCTACGTAAACTATGACATCAGGATGTTAAACAACTCATTTATTTTATCATTTACCCCTATGTTTAGCTCAGTGGACTTTTGATAAGTTGTAATGATAACGATGATGAGTTCTATTCTTTCGAGTCTTTGCTACTGTTAATATTTACGCTAGTGTGAAAACAAAGAAATAACATGTTCGAAAATATGAATGAAATAAAAACAGCATAATCGCCCCATTAAAACTAAAAAAAGTAGCAGCCTACATACATGTCACTACTATGCACAGGCCATAGAGCTTTTAGCCAATAAAGTGCCAACGCGCGATCACCTCAACCGGGGAACTTCTCAGATATACAGGTTTTCTTTCACCGCCGAGAACGTGGTAAATCGACACTTCAAATTGCATTTTACATATATTTAAAAATATATAATAATGCTCATGTACTATAAAATTTACGTTTGGATCAGTTTGATTACCGCCTTTGACAAGTAAAATAAAATAAACCTTTGTTTAAGTAAAATCCGGTATCTTTGATATATATGTATGTAAAAACAAGGACTGTCACAAAATTATTAATTTGTCTGATAGTATGAAAACTCAAAAATCTTAAATGACAAACTGATTTATAAGTCTCATTAAAGGTATAAAATCTAAAGTAGCAGTTTAAATACGTCTCACTACTGTACACAGGGCTCCTCATTATTTAACGGTGGTAGAGCCACGCGGCAGTTTTTGCTGTTGCACGTATGGGCCGGCTCGAGCCGGGTTGGTAGCACGACCTCACAGAATACCGGCGTGAAGTAGAAGCTCTGCTTCTGCGTTTCGTCTGGTGAGTGCAGGTGGCCGGAGGCCCAATCCCCTCCCCCTCCCCCATCAACATGGTAGCGGAATTACACCAAAGACTACCCCAGGAGGGTACCAGCAACCCTGGAGAATCCCTCGCTGACCATCCACGACTCATCCACTCCTGAACGTGGGTGCTCAGGCTGCCTCGCGTATTCTGGGGGGGGGGGGGGGGGGCAAACTTCCGCTCAAAAACATAACTGCTCGGCGCAAACTGAGCAACAATACCAAGGCGACCCCTGCCACGCTATTCGTGAACTTCTGCAACATCAGGGGACTTCACTCGAACCTAAACGCCGACCCCTACCATCTCGCGACGGCGAAGGCGGCCTTGCTCTTTCTGACCGAGACGCAGATGTCCTCTCCGGTTGATACTTCGTATCTCTCCTACCCGGGGTACAAATTGGAGCGCTCCTTTGTGCCTCGGGCTGGAGTTTGCGTGTATGTCAGAGAGGACATCTGTTCTCGACGCCTCGGCAGTCTTGAAGGTTCGGACCTATCCATCCTTTGGCAACGCGTAGACAGCGACGACCATCCGCGCGTCTACGGGTGCCTCTATGGGTCCCATAGCGGTATTGCCGAAACAGACCGACTCATCGACCACATCCAAATGGCTAAAGATTCCTTGCTACAACAGGTCCCATCCGCAGAGATCGTGATCCTTGGCGATTTTAACGCCCACCACGCCGAATGGCTCGATTCACGTTTAACCGATCATGCGGGGAGATCCGTTTATGACTTTGTCAGGGCATATGGTCTGACACAACTAGTTACTTCGCCTACGCGGATTCCACATGTGGAGGATCATACACCTTCCCTGTTGAACTTTCTGCTGACCTCTCAGCCGGGCGGATATCAGGTTTCCGTCGATGACCCTCTCGACTCTTCGGACCGTTGTCTGATCCGGAGTGTGGTGCCACTCACGCTCTCCTCGCGGTTGCGTTCTGCAGGTTGCCGCCGTGTTTGGCATTACAGGTCGGCGGATCGGGACTAAATGCGGTCTTTCTTTGCATCCTACCCATGGGTTTGCTTCTCGCCGGATGATCCCAGCGCCGTTGCTGACTCCGTCACTGATGTGGTGCTCCAGTTAATGGAACTATTTATTCCATCATCTGTGGTACACATCGGAGGCCTTGGTTTTGTCGTTCTTGTAAGACTGCATTACGCAGTAATCAGGAGTGTTACCAAGCCTGGGCTGCGGCTTCGGCCTTGGCCTTCGGCCTTCGGACTTTGGCAAGGCAAAGTCAGAGCACATAGGCAGAATTGACGAGGATCTAGTTCGCCTTTATTCGAGAACCCGTGCATTCTGGTCTCTCGCCAAGGCTGTTCAAGGGAATTTCTGTAAGCCATCACTACCATCTCTGCACAGGGAGGACGACTCACTGGCCCAAGCCGCAAAAGAGAAAGCCGACCTTTTAGGCTCCCTTTATGCGTCCAACTCGACTCTTGATGACGGGGGGAACACACCGCCGACCATCCCGCGGTGTGAGTGCTCCATACTGGATGTGCGGTTCTCACAGTGCTCGGTTCGCAAAGCACTCCTCTCCCTGGACATCCATCAGTCGAGTGGGCCGGAATCCCCCCAATTGTGCTGAGGACGTGTGCTCCGTAGTTGGCACCGGTCCTAACGCGTCTTTTCCGGTGCTCCTACTCCCTAGGCGTAGTCCCGAAATCATGGAAGACAGCTTTTGTCCACCCGATTTCTAAAAAAGGCGACCGCTCAGACCCGTCCAACTATCCTTCTCCTCCTTGTTCTCCAAAATAATGGGATACATTATTAACTGCCAGCTCATGCGGTACCTTGAGGATCACCAGCTGATTAGTGACCGTCAATACGGTTTTCGTCGGGGTTGATCAGCTGTTGATCTTCTGGTCTACCTGACTTATAGATGGGCGGAGGCTGCAGAGTCCAAGGGGGAAGCGTTGGCCGTTAGTTTGGACATTGCGGAGGCCCTCGATCGGGATTGGCACAAAGCGCTTCTTTCGAAGATCGCTTTCTATGGGCTTCCAGAGAAATTGTGCAATTGGATCACCAGCTTCCTTGCAGATCGGAGCATCAAGGTCGTTGTAGACGGTGCATGCTCTGACTACAAGCCTATTAACTAAAACTTTATTTACAAATATTATATTAATTAAAACTTTATTTACAAATATTATATTTATTTGAAAAAAAAAACATCCTTCATCCCGCCTATTAACTAACAAATAATATATAATAGAAAATTAACATAACCTTCTTCTTTACCTTCTTTTTAAGTTCTATAATCGAATATAAAGTAGCCAATAAGTTTCCCCGGGTTACTAACTAACTACATATAAAATGTAATGGAAATTGGTCGAGTAGTTTTTACATGAATCGGTAATACACATACAGACAGATAGACAAAAATTCTAAAAACCGCTAATTTGGTTTCAGTACTCTTTATTTAGTCAGCTGGGCTTGTTTTCTTTTTCAAGAGTATATTAGTATTACAGACACGACATTTCTACAGATTTATTATATGTATAAATTATCTTAATAAATTAAATATATATAAAGTTTAAACTTGTTTACATTGCCATACATACAGGGATAGCCATAGGAAAATAAACTTAGATATTATTTAAATTTTGAAAATGCTACCATTTTTTATTTTCATTTAAATTAAATTAAAATCCTAGAAACACAATTCTGAAATCATTTTTGATTCTCTTAATCATTTTTGGCATGATATTATAATATAATGTACAGACACCGGCAATTTACATTCTTATTTATATTGTTTTGCTAATTTCGTGCATATGATACACTCATCAAATTGAATTGACTTCCCACAGAATCAAATAGAAGATATTATATTTGAACATTTTTTGTGAACAATAATAGAATATTAAGAATATGTTTGAAATTAAAATAACAAAATAACCTGTTAATTATCTGAAGGTCATGTTGTTTCGATCTTAAATAATGAGTTGAATACCTAATATTTTAATTACATATCACACTCACAGGTTTGTTGCATAGTGTTATCTTTGACATGTTTTTGGAATTCACTCAAAATAAACCAAACTGGAATCACTACTGAACGTGGACCTCTTTTTAGTACGCATACTTTGCCGTAAACGTTTCAATTTATAAGTAGACTGACGTCGTCACAAGTCTGTTTGAGGTCGCAAATTTTTTCTTGGAATTCATACACTTAGTACAGGTTAAATACCATGCCATACAAAGCGAAAAGAATATGCGTGTTCCTGCGAAGGTAAATCGGGAGCTTTTTGTTGAATTTGGACATGTGATCATATTTGCGAAGCCCAAATATAAATCTTATACATAAATTTTGAATGCGCTTAAGCTTATTAAGCTGCTCCTCGATAATGTCAAGATAGCAAATATCAGCATAGTCAAGGATAGGGAGATTGAGCAAGCGTAACTTTAGTTAATGTGAGAAAAAATTACGCAAACTACATAAAGAACTTGACGCAGCAAAATTATTTCTACTTACCTCATTAACTTGTGAATTACAAGAAAATCCCAAGTTGTTAACTTTGTTACTGTAAAGGACGTGAGTGCAGTCTAGTATAATAGAAGACAGGGAAGACCAATCAATTTTCCCAATTAATCTAGAACTACCAATGATAATAGCCTGAGTTTTCTTACGATTAATCGTTAAACTATAACATTTACTCCAGTTCGAAATACAAATCATATCGGCGTTAATAGTGTCAACTGCTTTAGACATCTCCAAGAGGGGACTGAATATAGATTTGCAGATCATCAGCATACAAGTGAGGAAGAGGGCAAATTTTCATTTAAAGAGTTAATGAAAATAACAAACAGGAAAGGAGGCGATACGCCACCTCATGATACACCAGCCGCTGTACTAATCGAGGTAGATAAAATATCTTGCCCTGAATGCGCTGTCGATGATCAAACAAATAACTTCGAACAGTCAACTACAGTTGGAGATATGTTGAGAAAGCACAGTATGCCTAACAATATGTTATAGGTTAAGATTACAGGTGAAAGGAGAACAATAAGAGGGATGACCATTTTCCGAATAATGTCACTGCCAATTAAATTAGAATGGATGAACATTATGGCTCTCTTAACATCGCATCTATTATTTTGACTAAAATCAAAAGCAGAGTTGTCCGGTGCAGGAGTTTTTGAAATTAAATCTAGTTTTATGTTTTGCATAACCTATATATACGAAGATGAGAAATGCAAATTAAGTTGATTGAGATCAAAGTTATGGTGAGTGAAGTTTTGTCGCAATTTACAACTCCTAAAGAATTAAAGAATTTCCAGACCCTAGCAGAGTCATGATCTTGTACTGATTCGTGGATATGGCGTCATTGTGCTTTTCTACACAGATTGTTGATACAGATACACAGACTGATGAATCTATAGTTCAAATCGCTAGGAACTGGCTTGTATTTTGCTTTGGCTCAATTTTTATGTGGGTGATTTTTTTTATATCCATCAGTCAGCCAGTAAGAGGGAGGATGCTCAACACGCACTGGACGAACAGGAGCATTAACGGGGTAAAGTTGACTTAATAGAGAATTGTACAAAGCTACCTGTTCGTCAACAGTAGAAGCATTACCGAAAAAACTCCAATCAATCTTTACAGCGTCGATTATGAAAAGGTCACATCTGATCTTATTAACTTAAACTTTAAAGACGTTTATTCAACAAATGACCCTAACCACGTGGTATCTAAGTATTAATATCTAATTGAACCTATTATCCACATCGTAACTCGCAAGACTAAAAAATTATGCTGTTACGCAGACGCAGGCCTATTAAACCCTGGATTACACCAGGTTTACTCAAATGTATTCGACATAGGGACAGCCTGTATAAGAAATATCGCAAACATCCTAATAACGAAATTTCAAAAATATCACTTAAAAAGTACCGCAAATTTTGTAATTATTGTCTTTTACGAAATACAAAGAAAGAATATCAAAAACTTGAATTTAAAACAGCTGGTAAAAATTCAAAGCGAATATGAGATGTCAGTCGAAATATCATAAACTTCACTAGTGTAATGAATTCACGGTTTATAACAAAGTAAAGTAAAATATACTTTATTGTACACCAACGAACATATTACAGTAATTACATATTTAAAGGGACATTGGTACAACAGGCGGCCTTATCGCTAAAACAGTGATATCTTCCAGGCAACCATAGGGCAGAGGATACTATTTTTAAAAGATAGCGGAAGGGGTGTGCAGTATATAATATAGAAAGATAAGTAGAAGAACATAAGTGATTAAGGAAAAAAAATGAATGACGAAAGGTAGTAACTTAAGAGGAAAGGAAATAAAGTTTTAATTCATTTTTAAATATAGGAAGAAATTTAGATTCTTTAATATGTAAGGGGAGAGAATTCCATAGTCGTATAGCGGTAACCGTAAAAGAATTAGAATAGAAGGAAGAGGAATGTCTAGGAGTACTTAGAAGGAGATTATTTTGAGATCGTAGAGGTAAAGAGTGTAAACTACTTAAATATATAAATCGGTCTGTCAAATAAGAAGGAGTGGTCGGATTGAACAGAATGCAGTAAAGAAGATGAAGAATGTGAGTATTCCTGCGAAGGCGAATCGGTAACCACTTGAGCTTATGGTGGAATTCGGATATGTGGTCATACTTTCGTAACCCAAATAATTTTGAAGGCGTTCAAGTTTATTAAGTTGCTCGATTGTTAGGTCAAGATAACAAGTGCCCGCGTAGTCAAGGATGGTTAAAAGAAGAGACTGAGCCAGCGCAACTTTAGTAGGAACGGGGAGAACATTGCGTAATCTTCGAAGTGAACCGACTGCGGCAAACATTCTTTTACTTATTTCACTCACTTGCGGTCCCCAAGATAAAGTCTGATCGAACATAATACCTAAATTCTTAACTTTGTCACTGTATGGGATAAGAGTCCCTTCGAATATGACTGGAGGGAGCAGCGACAAAGTTAACCGAGAGATTAATTTCGAACTCCCAATAATAATGCCTTGAGTCTTCAATGGATTAACTTCAAGCCCAAATGAATGGCACCAATGAGAAATACGAATAAGATCTTCATTAATTAATCTAATTGTATTAGGGAGATCCGCAATCTTACATTGAGAGTAGATTTGTAAATCGTCTGCATATAGGTGGTAAACAGAAGTTATGTGGGAACAGATCAAATTGATGAAAATAGTGAACAATAGAGAAGACAACACGCCACCTTATGGGACATGGGACTTTGACAGCAGACCAATCAGAAAACGTGTCTTGAATTTGTACACGTTGCCGGCGCCCTTGCAAGTAACTATGAAACCAACCAATTACTTCAGGAGATATGTTAAGAGAACTTAGGACAGCGAGTAAAACATCAAAGTCTACAGTATTGAAGGCATTACTAAAGTCAAGCAATGTCAATACTGTAACCTGCCGATTATCCATGCCCAGGCGAATATCATCAGTGATTCTAACCAAGGCCGTAGTCGTACCCATGACCGGGATAGAAACCAGATTGGAATAAATTCAAAAGGTTATGATTGGACAGGAATTTGCTCAGCTGTTGGTATATTAGGCGCTCGAGTACTTTAGAGAGAAAGGAAAGGATGGATATAGGACGGTAATCCTCATATGTCGGATTAGATTTTTAGGGAGTGGAGTTACTAGGCCGTCTTTCCAGGATGAAGGAAAAACACTGGTGTCAAGGAAACGATTTAAACAAGTGATCTTTTAAACGAAACTGATCCCCAAAATTCGATTAATCGAAGTAATACTTATTTTGTTGGCGTTGGAAGTAAACACCTTGCAGAAAAGATATATGGAGTTGAACTAACAGATTCAAACTTTACGCAACGGACAGAATCTTTTGTATTACTCGAGACTGACATTACAGAAGCAAATCGATTGATTATGTCTCTGAAAAGCAATTGTGCTACTGGAGGGGATGGTATTTCTTCCAAATTTCTAAAGAAACATAAATATATCATAATCGCTCCACTCACCCACATCTGCAATTTGAGTCTCACTACTGGTATTTTTCCTGATAGATAAAATAAAGCAATTTCGATCCCAGTTTTTAAGTCAGGTGATCGGAAAAATATATCGAAAACTACATAGCAATTTAATTGTTATCCGCAATTTCTAAGGTACTTGAGAAAATTCTAAACACAAAACTTATCAAACATTTGGAATCCCGTAAATTGTTATCTGTTAATTAACTTGTTTTCCGAAAGAAATTACCCACTGATGGTACTGTACACAAATTAGTAAATCATATTGTTATTAAACTTGATAATAAGCAAAAATTTGTCGCCTTGTTTCTAGGCCTTGTTAAAGCTTTTGATACAATTTCGATCCCTGACTTGATTTCAAAGCTTGACTGCCTGGGAATAAGAAAACCTACATATATCTGTTTCACAATTACCTGACAAATAGTTTCCAATGTGTAAAAATTGGCTGATACCTGAGTATCTTACAACCTATAACATATTACCTATGGTGTACGTCAGGGTAGTATTCTTGGTCCAGCCGTATTTTTGTGTATAATAACGAATTGTGTAATCTATACCTAGAAGGTGATTTCATATTTACTTATGTTGATGATACAATACTTGTTTTTTACGCCAGTACTTGGACTTGGTAAAATATTTTAAATTTTAAATCACATCACATCAATCTATCTCATCTAAATATTTAACACCTGGGTAGAGAGATTGGTAAGCAGAGAGCCGGCATCTTCACAATAGTAACGCTGCTTAACAAGTCTTTGTAACCTTGGGTTCAGTGTTTTGGTTGGATTTTTCGATAGTTGAAACATAAGCAGTTAATGTATAGTTATAGGGTGCACTAATTGCCTCTTTGGTCTAATGGTCCTCGGTTCGAATCCCGGGTCGGACCAAAATCAGTTATTTTATTTTCTATCAATAGATTCTCAGTAGCAGGTTGAAGTCAGCAAGTTAGTGGTAATTCACCCCTTTGCTTTAGAAATGACGTAAAGCAAGTTATAAATAATAAATTAGTCTGACGTAAACTGGTCTTATTGGCTTGCTTTGCCGTTCCATCGGACTATGAGAGTGCACCTGTGTTAGCACACACACTCGTGCGCTGTAATCCTATCCTTTGCAAATGACTAGTCTCCGTTGAGACTGGCCGCCATGATGGAAATTCGGTCTGGAGGACATTATTATTATTATTATATTAAAAGTTGCACTGCGTGCAGGTTAAGTTAACATTTGGAGAAAATGTCTGTTTGTTCTTTCTCAGTTTCATCAAGCTAAAAATTAAAAAAACTTTAAAGGTTTTATCTGATATATAGCATGTTCGCTGACCTTTCTTTACATTCCTTTGTTTGGAAATGCAAACTTTATGTTTTCAACTATTGCAAAATTAAGTTGTTTTCTTAAACCCACATGACTTTAATTAAATCATTTATTTAACCGAAAATATTCCTTATAGTCTACATTGTCAAATAATTAAACAAATTTCAATAAGAGTCGCAGTCGAAAACGTTAAAAATTCGAAACAAGGAATTATTAAATACAAGGTTATTTTAATAGGTTTAATCATATCGACGAACAACAATACGACAAAGGTTGGATACTTATTGCATAAATACGGCCAATCAAAAGTTTTAATATACAGTGTTATAGTTTAAATACATAATATGTTATATATTCTTTTATAGAATAAGACTGACAAACATCAAACCAGCACACAGTCCAGCTGATAATAAATGTATGCTGTGGCCCATAGATATCTACATAAATAAATACTATTTTAAATAATAATTGTTACTTGTTTCTAAAATTGACTTGTCTCAATTTTATTTCAGGCTTTCTAGATTCTACAGATGCAAGTGGATGAAGTTAAACTCATATCTGCCAGATTCTAGTTTATCCTCGAGAAGATTTATTGTTTAATATGGAGTAAGTTATTTCTTTAAAAAAATTGTAGTTCCCTAAATCCAATGATGGATTTTTAATAAGACTCAATGGGAACTTGCCTAGGGATCTACCGAAGACAGTGTATAGGTTTTTTAAACTACTGATAAAAAACTATTCTAAAACTTTTGATATTACGAAAACTGCAGATCTGTGGGGGATTTACGTTAAAGTTATTGCGTCTATAATCGATATAATCGCACATCAACTAGCTATTACTTTTAATAATAGTATTGAATATGGTGTGTTTCCGATTTAGTGAAGTATTATAGTAAAGTAATACCTTTATTTAAATCTGGTAGTACATTAGACCCCGTCAATTTTAGACCAATTTCTATACTGCCAGTGATCAAATGTTAATAATATAATACAATACAAACACTCACGCCGGTCACCCAGAGGGGTAGGCAGAAACTACGGACTTCCATTTGGCGCGATCCTGACACACTTCTCTCGTCTCATTTACATCCATATATTTACGCATACACGCTCGTCGGTTAAGGGTACTCCTAATCTGGCCCATTTTCAATGTATCGCCGATTTTATCGATAAATCTTTGTCTAGGGCGTCCCTTCCCGACTTTGCCGTTCACTTCTGAAACATAAATTTGCTTTGTCACTCTTTCCTCGTTCATTCTTTCTACGTGACCAAACCACCGAAGCATTCCTTTTTTAATCCTAGTCACAACGTCATCTTGCAAACCACACTTTTCTCTTATCACACTATTTCTCACCATGTCATTCAGATTCAGCCCTAGCATACTCCGTAATGACCGCATTTCTACAGCCTTTATTCTACTCTCATGCTTCTTCTGCCATACCCAACTTTCACTACCATACATTAAAGTAGAGACTAACACACCATTATGAATTTCCATACGTGCCTTCTTTGACACATTCTGACTCTTCATAATAGCGTGTAGAGCCCCATTAACTCTATTTCCTGCGTTCACTCGTCGTTCCATATCCTTGTCATATCTACCATCCCTGCTAAATAAACATTCCAAATATACAAACTCATCCACTTGCTTAATCAACTCCCCGTCTATTCTTATTTCACATAACGTTTTACTTTCTTCTCTTTCAAAAACCATCACTTTCGTCTTACTTGCGTTCACTTTCATACCCCTTTCTTTTAATGACCAGTTCATTAAATTAACCATCATTTGCAACTCGGCCGCCGACGATGCAAATATGACTTGATCATCGGCGTACAAAAGGCATTTGACAGTTAACTCACCCATTCTCAACCCACATTCTTCAACTTTCGAAGTTTGCAAACAACTGTCCATAAATAGATTAAACAGCCACGGAGAAGCTACACAACCCTGTCTGACACCTTTTTGAATGCCAAACCAGTCCGAGTAGTCCCCGTTGATCCTGACACAAGCACTAGAGTCCCTATAAAGAGACTTTAATGCCTGTATCAGACCAGCGCTCAACCCAAATGAGGTCAGTGTTTGCCATAACACGTTCCTGTCCACTCTGTCATAAGCCTTTTCCAAGTCTATGAACGCACAAAAAACTTTCTGGTTTTTGGCCAAAAATTTCTCCGCTATCATGCGCATGGAAAAGACTTGATCTGTACAACCCATCCCCTTTCTAAATCCAGCCTGCACATCCCAAATTTTTCATCAGTTTCTTCCATAACTCTTTCAATTAACACCTTAGCATACAGTTTACCCACAATGCTAATCAAGCTGATACCACGGTAGTTTTTACAGTCCTGCTGCGACCCCTTTTCCTTTTATATTGGGACTATAACGGCTTTGCACCAGTCTGATCAAATGTTAAATTTATTAATGTAAATAATTTACTTCATAAAAATCACTTCAGCTGATTAAATATATTTTCAATGCATGTTAGAATTCACGGGATGCTTTGGGTATATTCTGTGACCTATCCAAAGCCTCGTGTAAAAAGTAATACTCTTAAATTAATTGTTTCATATTTAAGTAACAGAACGCAAAGTTGTCATTAATAGTATGCGCTCTTCCGGTTTGATAGTACAAATGGGCGTGCCTCGAGGCTCAATTCTCGGCCCCATTCTGTTTCTTGTATATATTAATAACTTAACTTACATAGTAGGGGATAACCATAAAATAGTATTATTTGCTGATGACACTTCATTAATTTTCAAATTAAAACGATAATTATTAAAATATGACAAAGTAAGTAATTCTGTATCTAAATTAGTAAATTGGTTTAATTTTAATAACTTGCGTTTAAATGTCACTAAAACGAAATGTATGAAATTCATGACTCCAAATGTCAAACAATTAAATACTAATGTAATCTTAAATGGGGAGAAACTGAGTCTTTTAGATACCACCATTTTTCTTGGAATCACACTACTCGCGAAGCTTCAATTGAGCCCCTATATATCAAAACTAGCAAACAGAATTAGTTCTGCAGCATAAGCTGTAAAAAAGGTTAGAAATCTTACCAGTGTTGAAACAGCTACACTAGTTTACTTTAGCTATTTCCATATCATAATGTCGTATGGTATTTTGCTATGAGGACACGCGACTGACACTGAAATTGTATTAGTTTTACAGAAGAGGGCTATAAGAGCAATCTATGGTTTAAAAATCTAAAGAATCGCTCCGGCAAAAAATTAAGAAAATTAATATATTAATTTTGGCCTCTTAATACATTTATGAAAATGAAATGTATGTACACAAAAATAAAAGGAGTTATACAATAATAACTAATATTCATTCTGTAAATACTAGGAACAGACACAAGCAAAAATACCAGTTACCCAACTCCACCGAATCAGTAATTCATTCTCAACAAATCTGACCCCAAATTTTACCTGCTCAAAGTTCAAAAACTTTATTAAACAGAGAGTTATTATAATATTAAGGAGTTTGTGGATGATAATAATTCCTGGGAATGAGGTGATCGCTACCATGCTATTTCTAATTTGTTTTGTGTGGTTAATTATGTAATACACATAATTGTAAGTTGTTATTATAAAAGTTCCGCTGGGTTTCTTGCTGGTTCTTCCCAAGGCAGAGGTATTTTTTGATCCAGTGGTAATTACACAAAAGAGTGACTTTCAATAAGTATTATTGATAATCTTTTTTAAATAAAAAGTTTCTATTTCTGTTTCTGCAATTTTCAATTTTGCAACAGGTTTTTGCAATTGTTATTTATTTGTAACTGGAACACGTGGAACAGATATGCGATTTTACCTATAACAGCGCACTCCTAACACGATGTTTGTTAGAGTGCAGATTTTTTTTTATTTAACGTTTTTTTTTCAGAAATATAAATAATTACGCCTACTACCGACTTTTTGGCTACGTCACTGCGCTTGCTTTACATCTAGGCAATGGACTTTTGATGTTTTTTGTGTTGCAAAACACTACCGTGAAGGATCCTGAGCTAGAAACATTATATTCCATACTGTGGGCGTACATCACCATTTGGAATGTGGTAGGTTAAAATCTATATATAAGCATTTTGAATCTTCCTTTTGAATCTATGTATGCATAGTAATAATAATATATGTCGTCGATACCACCATCTTATTTATTACTATCGCCAAATAGTACTGTTCGCACTGATACGTTCCGGTCTAAAGGTTATAAGAGAGCCAGTATGATTCTAGTTCTTAGTTGTATGAAATGACAACACTCCTTTATCCTTCTTTGTTTGAAGTTGGCAGCAAGTGTCCGTGGACTGCAGAAAGTTCGATTGTCTATAATGAATCAAAGATCGTTTGGGTAGTTGTCATAGAAAAAAATATTTTAATTAGTAATAAAATCTTTATTATTAATTAAAAAGATTAATACTTCTGTAATTTTAATTATAAGATAAATAATAAAAAGTTTAAGTGTAATAAGATTGCACAGTGCAAGCTTACACGTTGTAATCACTTTAACCATTGCATAAGTTTTACAGTTTAGGTTAAAAAAAATTAGTTTAGGTTTAAAATTAAAAATTTTGTACAGCCGACTTCAATATAAGTTATTACGAATAACTCAAAAACTATTGGTCTGACCCTGATCAAATTCATATGGGACCACACGAGAAGTACCAGTTTTCAAATAAAAAAAAGAATCATCGAAATCGGTTCACCCAGTAAAAAGTTATGAGGTAACACACATAAAAAAACATACCTTCGAATTGAGTACCGGCTCCTTTTTGGAAGTCGGCAGAAAAGGTTTTTTAGTACACGTCTTTGCCACGTACGTGTTCTTGTAGTATCATTATCCTATTATTAATTATTAATTAACTTAACGATTGATCTGTTGTATAATATAGTTTATTATCTACCAGTTTGTTGTATTCACCACCATCCAAGCCGTACATGTTTTTGGTCCTTCGAGCCGGATACACTTTGCATAGATTTTTAGTATATAAAAATATACAAATAAGATGTTTATTTTAGTCCACAAAACTATGACGTCGTTAACGTTGTACCGTTAGGTGGTTCAGAAGTAGGTGGGTTCTTAAAAAAGTCAAGGTTTATAGTTAATAATTTTTATTTATCTTACTTCCGCACACGTACATAGTAAGAGTGTAGGAAGGGGATCCCTGGCATGATATAGGGGGCGAAGTTCAAGCGCTGTTTCTTCAGGGTCGTAGACAGCCAGCTAGCAATAGAAGCCGATGATACCCAAGCCCGACGATGATGATGGCCGTTGGTAGGATGGTAGGCCAACACTCCGTTAGCTCACGACACGACAAGAATGTAGGACTTAGGTGGTAGGTGGAAACTACCAAAAGCACTATATGCGCCCTAGTCAAATTCCAGCACCCAATTCTTTTCTCGGAAGATAAAATTCCTAAGCACTAAGCAACCTCAACAAAAGAGATAGGAATTAAGCACAATAATTACAATGTTTGCTATTGTTAAATAAATAAGAACTCACCTCAGCCGGGTTAGCTGCACTTTGAATGATTTAAATTTTGAATTTAGGTAAGCTAGTTCTACAGTCGTTCATTTAGGCTCAAGCAGTCTCAGGTAGAAATGAACAAGGAATGGTCAGAACGGAGACTCGTGGTCGTGTCCGAATTCTATTGAGTATTTTTATTTAGAAATCGGTGAGCGAAACGGTTCACGGTGCGCGGATTAGATTAACTAATCTATAGTTCCGTAGAATAATTATTTTAAATTAATTATATGTATTATTTTATTTGTTTTTATTTTAACGTTATATATATACATATACCTAATATATATATATATATATATATATATATATATATATATATATATATATATATATATATATATAGTGTGAGCCGTGGTAGGTCAGATGGTTAGCACTCGCTGTAAGCTTCACAGTACTCGAGCAACCCAGGTTCGATCCCCGCCTGCACCAATAAAATTGTTAATTGCAATTTTAAGTGCTGATTTACCACGTGCTCGGCGGAGAAGGAAAACATCGTGAGGAAACCTGCATGTCTGAGAAGTAACAAAAAAAATATTTCGAAGACATGTGAAGTTGGCCAACACGCATTGGGCTGCGTGGCGGACATTTCCTTGCCCTAAAACCCTGTGAGAGGAGGCCTGTACCCAGCAGTGGGACGTAAATAGGCTGCAACTTTTTTATATAGAGATTATATTATATACTATTCTCAATTTAAGATTAGTTAATTATAATTATTTGTAAGGGTGCATACAGATGCACCGCTACAATGTATATAGCCATTCAATTTCTCTAGAAAAATTTTCGCTTTGCCATCTCATATAGTGTTTAAGTAAATATGAGTATCAACTAGCGTTTTGTCTACAGCTACAACACCTTTTTAGTTAACTTTTACCTTTTTCGCAATATTTACAGAAGACTCGTGGTCTTCATTCATCTCCCAAACGTTTCTTATTCTAAAATAAGTGTTTAAATATATTAAATGTTTTGTTTCAGATTTTTCAAATAATATACTCGTGTCTAGGAATCTTATGCGATTTGCCAACATCACTGGAGGCTAAGGAAACGACTCTCGCAAAAAACCTTAAATCTTTTCGTGAATGGATTTTCACTAGTATTAGTTTACCACTCTGTTTTGTGAGTTTCTATTTTGTATCTATTCCATATCGTTTTTACATCAAATACAGCTTTTAAAGGTGTCACTTTTATTCCAATAAAAAAGCTAAAACAACCTCGCGAACATTTATTAGCTTCATATTCTCTCGAAAATGGGAGGAGGTTATCCAGCAATAGGATGCTTATAGGTCGATACTTTGCATTACAACGGTATAAGTCACCGGTACCCTCGTGGCGGCTGGTCTCAAACATCTCCATTTACATTTTGTCATCATTATTTATGTAAATTAATTTAATTACTAACACTATAATTTAAGTTATATTTCATTTCACTGTTACTAACATTCTTGTATGGGTCCTGTGTTGCCTGAAATAAAGATATTTTATTTTTATTTTTTTTATTACCTACGTAATAACTTATGGGTTTCCAGATGGTATTTAGCATATTTTGGATATTTTATATATATGACAGAGAATTGGTTTTTCCGGCATCTATTGACAAAGTTCTAAGGAAAGAATCCAACCATTTATTGCATACGGCTATTCTCCCTATAGTTCTATGGGAATTTGTTTTCCTACCCAAAACGGAACCTAAATCGCATAAGTGGAATTTAGCTGGCGCTTACGGATGTTATGTGACTTATTTATATGTGTAAGTATGATAATTATTATTTCAGTAATTTAAAAATGTTAATTGTTTGTTCTTGGACACATTATCCGCCGCCAAGCAGTAGTGTACGGAGAATCCATTGTTATGTTCTAATTTAAAAAGAAAGATACACTTAAGGAGATCGCTATAAATTTTACAGTACGCGAGCCACCTGGATTCGATCTCCTCTGAAACCAATGACATTCTTAATTGCAATTATAAGTACTGATTTACATATTTGGCGGTAAAGGAAAACAGCTTGGGGAAACCAGCATGTCTGAAATTTTTTAAATATTTTGAAGACACATGAAATCTGCTAGTGCATTGGGGCATCACGACAGACTCTTACCTGTTTCAAACCCTCTCAGAAATAAGAGAAGGCTCACCTGGTAGTGAAATGTATGTCAGCTGTAGTTTACTTTATAGCTGACTTAAAAAAAGTACGAGGTCTACAATTCGACTCGATATTATATTTTATTTATTTATATGTTACGCGATGTCTTGGCATAATGTGAACGGATTTTGATGTTTCTTTTTTATTAAATTGGTTATAATTCGGGAGTAAAACAAATTTAAATATAAATTTGGAGAAAAACTTCTACCCCTATTGGTGACAAAATATTCTATGAAATTTTTCATGTAACTATTTAAATGACATTGAATCAACTCAACTTTTAATAAGAGGTAAAAGAACGGAAAACCATAAAATAATTTCACATTTAAAGGTAGAGGCTTTAATTATTTTTACTCTATGTTTTAGCACTGTTTAAGTACTCAAATATTCTCCCAAAAACGTTTTTAGTTTTTATACTAGCGCAAACGCAACAAAATTTGCACGCGAAAAAAAATGCGTGAGTGTCGTGGAACACTCGGTTGGAACGAAGTTCTTGCGTAGTACCTATATTATTATTTATAAACGTAGGTATTATATATTATTGATTAACAAATACAAATAAATGAATTACTACCGTCTATTAAAATGAAGCGTCATTTGAAATAAAATAATATTTCTTTCATGGCAAGATAAGAAAAAGTGCGAGGGAGATGGATATTGTTCCATCTCACTTCCTTATTTCGCTGCCAAGGCCGTCTACACTATGACGCAAGGGGTAGTGACGAAAAAATCTTACACTTTTTGTCGCCTAGCTCCCATCCGCCAAACCCGTACCGTCCGATAAAGAACTTCATACCAATAATACATCTATCCTCGATTAAGAATCAAAATGCAGATGCGTTACCACCCATAAAGACTAAGATGGAGTGCCTAGTTTCCAGTAAAAGGGGTACCATAAATATAAAAATAAAAACATCATTTATTTCTTCTTATTAATTTTGTGGCATTATTTTTCATTACTGGCCTGCACTGTTCTAGGTGCCACTTCTAGAAAAAAAATGCTTGTGGCCTCTAGCCGCCACTTGTACATACCATATCATACATACTCATTGTTTCTTATGTATTCCTTATTCACCTAGAGTTATGTTTTTTTTCCAGATTATTATCAACATTCGCTCGCCGTGGTATATGGCCTTATCCCATTTTAAAAATTTGTTATGGATCCATATACTTTCCAATGATAATCACAGTTACTGCTATAATGTTGTATATAATTTACTACGGTCAATGGTACATTAACGCATTACTGTGGGGAACTAATGTTACGTCAAAAGAGAAAGTCTGTTAAGGGTATTAAGTGTGACTTAAATTTATTTATTAAAAAAAAGAAAATCTGTTGATTTTATTTCTCAAATTAATCAGACCATCATTTCAGCGCAGATAAAATTATATCTTCGTTAAAAATATTTCTAAAGTTATTGTAAATATTTGTACGCCCTGACAAATAAGCAACTTCTAACTGTAAATAGATTCAAAATCCTGTATATGTTACAATAGTGAAGGTGATATATTAAAAAAATCTTCGTATTTTCATCTAGTTTGGCTGGTTTCCAGTAAAAAGGGTCTTCGGTTCTCTACTCCCACCATAAGAAACACAGCAGCATTGTACTGCTATTTTACGCTGGAGCGTGGTCCATCCCCTGTCTAGCCGACCCATTCGTGCTACAACCATAATTTAGCTGCTGCATGCCTCTACCACTTTAATTTTTCAGGGCTACTTTAGACTTCTTTATAATGCCTACGTACGGAGCGTTTTGGAGTATGCGATTCCCATATGGTCTCCGTGCATATTTACCAATCTATAAAAACCCTTAAACATTTTGGTTTTTTAATTTCTAATTGGGCTTCCCCGTATACAAAAATTGTCGGCTTGTTGACCTCATGACTCTGAAAAACTGTAGGGCGTTAATGGAATGGTGCTTGTTATTTTATTTACTGCATGAACGGTCTAACTGTCCTTTTTTTCTCTGTGGCAACCCCGGTAACAAGTACTTAAATAATTTGCACCCAATTAGTTTCGTAAAAATAAATATTGTAATTGATAATTTCCACCTCAAATTTAACTTATAGTTGTTAACTCCGAACAAACTGTATTATGTCCTGTAAACATTTATATTATATGTGTACATTCAATAAAACATATATTTTTTTATTTAAACAAATTACTTTCAGATCTGATTCATAAATATTTTAATAAGTTAATGAATCAGTCGATTTCGTATACACTATATACAACGCACATTTAATTGTGTACATATATAAGACAGAAAATATGATTTTATAACCATTAAGTGTGCGATGTATTTCGACACGGGCACGCCGAGTTTTGCTGCTAGTTGTAAATATTAAAAGGGTTGGGAATTGCAGTAATTACGGTATTCGTTACCTGCTGTCACTAAGTTGAGAGACTAAAAATTAATTTATTTAGATATTTTTACTTTTATTTATTACACAATACAATTTGTTCGTAATTAACAACTATAACTTAAAGAGGTGAAAATTATCAATTGCAATATTTATTTTTACGAAATTAATTGGAAGCAAATTATTTAACTACTTGGTACACATGGCGCCACTACACGGCAAGTCAAGAACATCTATGAAGAACTACCCCATATCTTCCCGTGGGTGTCGTAAAAGGCGACAGAGGGAAATTGAGGCAAATAGCAGCATCTTTTTGATAACAGCAAAATAACAATAAAAAACTGCGGTTGCCAGCCCGCTCACCAAGCGTGGCAACTATGGCAATATACCCCCCATGAGTGACATTAATAAACGGCCCCCAGTCCCCGGCGGCCCCGCCATTCCTGGCTACGGTGGCAACCATGGTAACGGCGGTGCTAAGAATCTCCGGTGGTTTGGTTGCCACCTACAACGACTCGACCTGGCAACTTATCACACACGCACCCTGAGGACTGACGAGAAGATCCTGGAGCTGGAAGAAGAGATAAATAGGATTTCATAGGATAATCCGAGGTTCGCAGAGAGGGGGAGGACACGGTAATCCTCGAATCTGGCAACTTATTCTATCACCAGGAGGGCGACCATCTGTCCCAAGTAGGTGTCGGATTTATCGTCCATAAGTCTCTCGTTAACAACATTGTAAAGATTGGGAGTGTGTCGACGAGGGTTGCGTACCTTATACTCAGAATCATCAAACGGTATTCGTTGAAGGTCATACGGGTTTACGCACCAAACTCAGCACACCCCGATGAGGAGGTGGAGGAAATGTATGAGGATATATCTAGAGCCATGCATTCCTCCAAAATCCACTATACGGTGTTAATGGGAGACTTCAACCTAAAACTAGGCACAAGAGAGAACGGTGAGCTGAAAGTAGGGAATTTCGGAATAGGGCAAAGGAACCCAAGGGGCCAGCAGCTGGCCGACTTCATGGAGAGAGAGGGACTCTTTATGATGAACTCTTACTTCCAGAAGCGGCCCCACAGGAAGTGGACCTGGTCGAGCCCCGACGGTTCGACAAAAAATTAGATTGACTTCATTATGACGACCAGACGACAACTGTTCAGTGATGTCTCCATGATCGCGAGGGTGAAAACTGGTAGCGATCACGAATGGTTAGAGGCACACTGAACCTAAACGTTAAGTTGGAGATGTCTCGTCTAATGAAGTCAACGCTCTGTCCCCCTCGTACTCTGTTCCAAAGTCCCAAAACCTTTCAGCTCGAGTTACAAAACCGTTTTCAGTGCCTAGAAGACTACAATGAAGTGGACGATATGAATGACAAGCTCGTGAAAACTGTCCATGTGGTCGGAGCTAAGTTCCCGCAGAAGAACACAAAAACACTCCGATCACACTCTTAATCTCATGGCTGATAGACGGGAGATGAAGCTACATTCTTCAACAGATTTGACAGCATACACAGGCAACTGAACAGACAGATCTCCAAATGCATGCGGCGGGACTTACGCAACTTCAATACAGCTTGCATTGAAGAAGCAATCAAACGGAACCAAGGCTCCAAAGTCTTTGCCAGAGATCTGTCTGCCAGAAAGAGCCAACTGTCAAAGCTGAGGACCGAGTGTGGCAACATCGTTTCCGGGTCACCTGAGATTTTTAGTGAGATTGATAGGTTCTATGGACAGCTGTACACGTCATCGTTGGAGCCACACGCAAGTGTGAGTAACGACCCAAGAGCGAGTCTTACTCTTATCTGACACTATTCCGAAGATATCCCGGAGGTCAGTCTGAGCGAGATTAGAATGGCTCTCTAGCATCTTAAAAACGGCAAAGCCCCAGGCGAGGAAGGACTTACAGCGGAGCTTCTGAAAGCGGGTAGAAAACTGGTACTGGAAGTCCTTCAGATGCTCTTTAATACCGTTCTCCATGGTGGCATTACGCCGGAGGCGTGGAGCAGAAGTGTGGTGGTTTTATTCTTCAACAAAGGTGACAATGCTCTCTTGAAGAACTACAGACCGATTTCCATTCTGAGCCGTGTCTACGTGCTGTTTTCGAGAGTCATTACGAATCGTCTCGCACGCAGACTTGACGACTTCCAGCCTCCCGAACAAGCCGGTTTCCGAAGAGGCTTTAGCACCATAGACCACATATATACCCTTTGGCAAGTTGTACAGAAGTCCGAGGAGTACAATTTGCCACTATGCCTGGCGTATGTGGACTATGAGAAAGCCTCTGATTCCGTCGAAATTTGGGCGGTGCTGCAGTCCCTTCAGCGGTGCCAAGTTGACTGTCGGTATATCGAAGTGCTGAAGTGCTTGTACAGTAGAGCTACGATGGCTATCCGAGTACAGAACCAGAGTACGAAACCTATCCAATTGCAGAGAGGTGTAAGACAGGGTGAAGTCATATCCCCGAAACTCTTCACCGCTGCATTGGAAGACGTTTTCAAGCTTCTGGACTGGAAAGGATACGGTATCAACATCAATGGCGAGTACATCACTCACCTTCGATTTGCCGACGATATAGTCCTTATGGCAGAATCGCTGGAGGACCTAAGCACTATGCTCAATGACCTCAATAGTGTTTCCCAACGTATAAGTCTTAAGATGAACATGGAAAAAACAAAGATTATGTTTAATGTCCATGTCACACCTATGCCGGTAGTTGTTGGGAGCACTAAGCCCGAAGTTGTTGATGAGTATGTTTACCTGGGACAAATACTGACTAGGTAAGCCTAACTTCGACCGAGAGGTCAATCGACGGATTCAACTCGGCTGGGCAGCGTTCGGGAAGCTACGACACATCTTCTCGTCAGACATACCTCAAAACCTTAAACGAAATTGTACAACCAGTGCGTGTTGCCAGTGATGACTTACGGATTTTAGACGTGGTCCTTCACTGCTGGCCGTATGAGGAAGCTCAAGGTCGGTCAGCGAGCTATGGAGAGGGCTATGCTCGGAGTTTCTCTGCGTGATAAATTTAGGAATGAGGATATCCGCAGTAGAACCAGAATACCCGACATAGCCCAACGGATTAGTAAGCTGATGTAGCAGTGGGCCGTCCATATAGCTCGAAGAACCGACAACCGATCGGGAAGAAAGGTTCTTGAGTGGCAGCCTCGTACCGGTAGGCGAAATATAGGGCCACCCCCCACGAGATGAAGTGACGACCTGGTAAGACATGCAGGAAGTCTTATGAAATAACTTGTGAAAGGCTGTAATGATGACAGCCTTTCATAAGTCCACTGCTGAACATAGGCCTCCCCCAAGGAATGCCATTCCATTCCATTTATGTTTGTATACCTTCCATTTAAATTATACTAATGTTAGTTTGTTAATATGTAATAAGGAAGAGCACTGTGATCTGAAATACAGATATATATTTATCTAGTTCAGACACAGATGTTCCATCATTTATTATAAACTAAGTATAGACCATAGAATAGTTATTTATAAATGTGATAGTTATCTAAGTGGTGAAAATAATCTATATATTATTATATATATATATATATATATATATATATATATATATATATATATATATATAAATAAATAAAAATTCATATTTATATTAAACTGCAAATCTGAATATCATATTTTTGGGCGACTTCCATAATTTCTGAAAAAAAAATCACAAAAACAAAACAAGTCACAAAGCTAAATAAATGAAATAAATTACAAGTAATATTAAACAACCTACTACTTTGACGAGAGTCTAATTCATCATCATCATCATTACAGCCCTTCACACGTCCACTGCTGAACATAGGCCTCCCCCAAAGAATGCCACAAAGCACGGTCCTGAGCCACCTGCATCCATCGACTTCCTGCATGTCTTACCAGGTCGTCACTCCATCTCGTGGGGGGTCGCCCTACACTTCGCCTACCGGTACGAGGCTGCCACTCAAGAACCTTTCTTCCCCATCGGTTGTCGGTTCTTCGAGCTATATGGCCGGCCCACTGCTACTTCAGCTTACTAATCCGTTGGGCTATGTTGTATATATATATATAATATTTGCTTACTCTGCTTCCTTGATTTTCCATTTTTGTTACTTTTTTACTATTTAATATAGATAGTAAAATGAATACTCGCAACGCCAAGACTCGCCAGATTGAGTACCAAATTTATCTTGCGCTCCAAGAACTCAAGGCATCCAGGGAGCAGAGTGAGCTGTTGCTTAAAGAAAGCG
This sequence comes from Parnassius glacialis, assembly GCA_033319125.1. NCBI lineage: Eukaryota > Metazoa > Arthropoda > Insecta > Lepidoptera > Papilionidae > Parnassius > Parnassius glacialis. Next base: position 23,021,619 of record JAVANC010000002.1, read on the forward strand.
ATGACAATGAAATGGAAATAATAAGTATAATTTCTAAAAATATACAATTAAAATGTGATATGGTAAAGTAGCATAAAGAGTATACAAGTGTAACAAAGGAAAGGGATCAGCTCCAGAGGATAGTCGATGAGTTTGACCGATGCACCAAAGAATATGAGGAAACCCTCAGATTTATTGCTGCATTGCAGTTACAATTAACTGAAGCTAATGAGCAGACTTCACAATTTAAGCAATACATTGATAACTTGCAAGCATTTCAAACTCAGAGACTGTTTAATGAGCTCGTAGAACCTATAAAACGTTGCAACGCTCTACAGCAATACATTTGGCTGATGATTCTACAACATCAAGAACTGCAGAAAGGATTACCGGCCACAGAAAGAAATTAAGAAAATTTATAAAAATCAATAAATATATTAGGAAAGTGCAAAATTAGTAAAAAACTACAATTAATACTAAAAATTATATAAATGTATGTAAGGAAAGAAAGAGTTTTTTTAAAATTGAGCTGGAAAACATGAATAATTGTTATGAGACTGAAATAGAGTGTCTTAATCACTTCAAACCTCATTACAAATTATGTCAAGTAAATATAAATCAGCAAAGAATGAGATAAAAGAACACATACTGGCCATAAATAATCTGGTAAAGTCATCTAAATATAACGAGGAACAAACTAAAAAATGAATATCAGTGCTCAGTGCCAGGTTCTTTAGGGTCAGTGTGTGAAATAATATGACAATCAGTAATACCTCATTTTCTTCTCTTCACCTACACTCTATGACAGTACCATAACAAAGCAAATAAATTTGAAAAGTAATTCATATAATGAAAAAGAATATTATTGTGTGTAGTGATGACAAAGGCAAAAACTTGGAAATATCATTAAATAACTGTTTAAAAGGGCAACAGATAAGTAATTACTGCATGCCCGGGGCGTCGTTCAATGATATTATGAATAAAATTTTAACTACTGTTAATAGTAAGGGTAGATAGTAATCTAACACTAGTTAGTTAATAAAATGCGGTTAAACTCCCCCACTCGTACAAACAGTATAAAGAACTGCGCAGACCAGCTTGGGTCATTCAACGATTCTCGGTCGGTCGCGGTAATACTTTTAGTATCAGGAAACAAGGTGACGTTGCAGTGATGCCGGCCTATGTTGCATCGTGATGGGCTATGTTGCTGTTGGTTTGCATACATCATTTTTTTAGAATATATATTATATTTACTTCTAATACGTTCCATGAATATTTTATAAAGTAAAGTCTAGTAAGTAGTTTTCATTTATTTAAATACCTAGTTAATATTAACTACTTATTAGTTAGTACTACTTAGTTAATACTAACACTAGTAAATTTTGCCCTAACTGTATATTAATCATTCTTCTTGAGAGAATAGGCAACACGAGGGCAACACTGAAAGTTTTTAGAACTGTCACTGAACTGAAGATATAAAAAAAAATAAGTTCAATTCTTGAAAATGAAACTCTTTACTAATATTACTGTGTATGTATTTTATTAATTTGTCATTTGTTTACAATTTGGCGGCAAATTGAAAATTATTGTTGTGTCACGTCAGCATGAATTTAACGCGAGTTCCTATAGCCCCGACCTCGTACATTGCGATTTTTATTTATTTCCAAAAATAAAAAATAAACTTTAACCAAAACATTTTATGGACGCCGAGGAAGCAGTGGCTGCGTTTCAAAATGCCGTCGAAGAGACCCCTAAGAACGAGTGAGCAAAGTGCTTTTCTCAGTGGTTCGATCGGATGCAGCGATGTATTGGTGTAAATTGACACTATTTTGAAAAGATATAATAAAACTAATAACTTGCTAGTTTGTTCAATTTTTGATTTTCTAAGAACTCTCAGTGTCACTCTCGTATGAACAAGAATCAATTATTAAAATATATTAATTATCTTAATAACTTAAATGTGCATAAAGTTGTCTTATTTACATTGCCTGACATACAGGGGTGACTACAGGAAAATAAATTAAGATATAACTAAATTTTTATTTTATAGGATAAGGGTGACAAACGAGCACACAGTCCACCTGATGGTAAGTGGTTGCTGCGGCCCATAGACATCTACGTCTATCCTCAATTACAAGTAAAAATGTAGATGCGTTGTCACCCGTGAGCACTAAGATGGAATGCCTCATTTCCAGTAAAAAGGGCCTCCGGCCACCTGCACTCACCAAGCGAAACGCAGAGGTAAACCTCTACTTCAAGCTGGTTTTCTGTGAGGTCGTGGTACCACCCCGGTTCGAGCCGGCCCATCCGTGTGACAGCAAAAGCTGCCGCGTGGCTCTACCACTGTTACAGTTAATATTGAATAATTTGACATATAATATATAGTAATTCTTTTTTTACATTATTCTAAGCCAGCGCTCAACTACAGTCCCACCTGTTGGTAAGTGGTGATGTAGCCTAAGATGGTGAAGCGCTCTGACTTAACAAAAGCCTATTCACTCTTGCCTTGAAGACACCCACATTGTGATCGGATGGAAACACAGCTGCTGGCAACTTATTCCACTCCTTTGCTCTAAGCATGATGAATGATTTAGCAAACCGTTTAGTTTGAATGCGTGGTAAGTCAACAATGAAAGGGTGAAGACTGGCCGTACGTCTGGTTGTACGATGGTGGAAGGGAGAGGGAGGAATGAAATTATGTAATTCCTGCGCCCGCTCTCCGAAATGCATTCTGTAGAAAACCGAAAGGCTGGCTGGCTACTTTGCACCTGTGTTCGAGGCTGGTAAGATTGGTTCTATCCAAATTCGGGTCACCAATAAGCCTCTTAGCACGCCTTTCCATTGAGTCCAAAGCTGCTAGGTGCCATTTTACAGCACCAGTCCATATATGGCAGCAACGAACAGGCTTACACGACTGGACTTACACTTTATATAAATTAAGCAGCTGCCCCGGCGTGAAGTATGTTCGCACCTTTACAAGGACTCCTAACTTCCTTGCAGTTGCTTTGGTCTTGGACTCAGTGAACCGCCTAAAGTTCAAATTTGAGAATATCTCAACCCCCAACATCTGAAGGCGGTTGGTGTATTCCGGTGATACATTTCGGAAAGAAGGAGCCAAGATGAGCTGCCTCCTTTTATGTTTTTAGCTGGTATACCATCTGGTCCACTAGCTTTACTGACGTCTAGACACCACAAGGTTTTAAGAACCTTCTTATTTGTGATACGATCCTCCGACATAGAGATCCCGCAGTTATGCAATTTAGATGGAACGTTGTTGCCACTGTCCATACGTAAATTGAAGACATAGAGAGACGCGAAGAAGTCTACTTTCCCTTTAGGCGTATGCACCATTGTGGCGTCCGGTTTTACCAACGAAAGCAGTATAGGCCGACAGAAGTTAGTCTCGACCGCTTTAGCGATAAACCAAAAAGCTCTAGTGCCGCATGGTGTGGCAGAGAGATTTGCGCCAATATGTTTAATGTGATCGAGACCAGCTTTTCGTAATGCTTTTTGGTAGAACTTGGCGACGACATTGAAAGTTATCTTTTTGGGGCTAATATCCGGAGCTTTGCGGATTCGAGCGTCAACCCAGGATAGCTACGCTAAACGCTTGCGCTTTTCAGCTTGGGCGCATTCAGCGTTAAACCATGCGCGAGCTTTGCTACCGGTGGGAGCGTCAGAAAAGGGAATAAAATACTCCATAGCAACACATCGGTTATTTCATCCGCGCAACTCAGCGGATACGCAGAAGAGAAACAGATCTCCCGCCAAGGATAGGATGCAAAAAAGTGTCGCATCTCACCCCAATTATCTGTCTTATACCGCCATATTGGTTGAACACCTTGGGACTTGTAATCAGGTGGAGAATCTGATGATACAGATTTCACCAGACTGTGGTCAGATGTACCCAAAGGGGAAGTAACCTGTACTTCATACCTGTCTGGTTCGTCGGTTACATCGGGTACCCTAGTCACTTCCTTTACCAGCTGAAAAAGTCATAGCGTCAATAATTCCACGCTTTTCTTCCAGCATGGTCGGTCTTCTGGTATGGGAACAGTCAGCCTTGGTGACAGGCGTTAAAGTCCCCCAGAAATTCCAGCTGTGCAGTAGGATATCGATATAGGGCCACATCAGCAGCCTCACTAAGGTGATCAAATAATCGTGTTTTCTTCTGATCACCGCTGTGCAATCGGTAGACAGAGGCATAAAGGATTTAGCAATACCCGTAAGGTGACGGAGACGCTGGAAGCAAATGTCATTGCAGACGTACACACAGACTCCGACACGTAGATGGAATTTGTGCTTCAGGGAAAATCCAGGATAGTCATGGTACGCCGCATTCAATGGACATCCAATTTAGGTTGCCATCAATAACAGTAGGTGCGGCTTCTCAGTTTCAATATGGTGATGGACTGCGCTGAGATTAGAGTGCAATCCTCGAATATTAGTGAGATGCACTTTCAATAAGACTACGTGTAATGGTTATTTAGCCATACTTTTCTTTTTAAGATACATATTAAGAGTTAGGAGTGAATAAGGTTGGAGAACGGCAGTTACTCTAGGCGTTGCATTAGCAATCAAACGATACTAGCAGAGTCACTGCGTCCATGGGAACTTGATCTGGAAACTGCGGGGACGTGCGAACCCCCGACCTGCCCCCCCCCCCTCCATCGGGAGAGATCGCAATCGGGTCCTCGCGTCCGGTCGCTAACCGGCACGATGTAGCCATCCTGGGATTTTTTGCTCGTTGGTGGGACAACCTTTGATGTGTAGCTAATTCACTAATTGGGCTCTCAACTACCTGCAGTCGGCCAGTGGAACACCGTGCTTTGAATCCCGCTACTCTCCACTACCAAGCACCCGACACAGAAACAACTGACGCGTTGCACACGGTTCACTCACATAACGCTACTGTTCATACTCATTCTCCATATAACTTCACCTAGCATCATGCCGGAATACGACAACGTCATTTGGCGACAAGACTTTCCATTGGAGGGTGTTAACTGAAAAGATTATATGAACTTTACCATGAAAGATCATATAATCTTACCGATACTTTTAGAGAATATGTCAAAAATTATTCTAAAATATTTAAAAGACTGTTCTTCACATCCAAATGTTTACATATTAGCAACAAAATTAAGACTGCTAAGAATAAAACTAAAATGACGAGGAATATAATTAATAGCGAAACCGGTAAAGAGAAACCTCGTAACACAAAATATCAATTAAAAATTAATAATAAATTAACTAGATCAAATCAAGAAGTCCCAGCGGTGTTTGAGAAATATTTCACTGATATTCCTCTTTTGACAATGGAGTCATTGAATACTTCTCCAGCTGTCACAGTGCGCCCCCCGTCTCCGTCCCCTTCGTGCTCTGTTTCAAAGCCCCGAAATATTCAGCTCGAGTTACAAAACCGTTTTTAGTGCCTAGAAGACTGCAATGAAGTGGACGATATGAAAACTGTCCATGCGGTAGGAGCTAATTTCTGCAAAACCCGCCGCAGAAGAACACAAAAACCCTCCGATCACACTCTTAATCTCATGGCTGTTGGACGGCAGATGAAGCTACATTCTTCAATAGATTTGACAGCATACAGGCACCTGAACAGACAGATCTCCAAATGCATGCGGCGGGACTTACGCAACTACAATACAGCTTGTATTGAAGAAGCGATCGAGCGGTACAAAGGCTCTAAAGTCTTTGCCAGAGATCTGTCTGCCAGAAAGAGCCAACTGTCGAAGCTGAAGACCGAGTGTGGCAGCATCGTTTCCGGGGCACCTGAGATTTTGAGTGAGATTGAGAGGTTCTATGGACAGCTGTACACGTCATCGTTGGGGCCACACGCACGCAAGTATGAGTAACGATCCAAGAGCGAGTCTTATCCGACACTATTCCGAAGATATTCCGGACGTCAGTTTGAGCGAGATTAGAATGGCTCTCCAATTACCTTAAAAACAGCAAGGTCCCAGGCGAGGATGGAATTACAGCGGAGGTTCTGAAAGCAGGTGGAAAACCGGTACTTGAAGTCCTTCAGAAGCTCTTTAATTCCGTCCTCCATAGTAGCATTACACCGGAGGAGTGGCGCAGAAGTGCGGTGGTTTTATTCTTCAAGAAAGGTGACAACGCTCTCTTGAAGAACTATAGACATATTACCCTTCTGAGCTGCGTCTACGTGCTGTTTTCGAGAGTCATTACGAATCGTCTCGCGCGCAGACTTGACGACTTCCAGCCTCCCGAACAAGCCTGTTTCCGAAAAGACTTTAGCAGCATAGACCACATACAAAACCTTTCGACAAGTTGTACACAAGACCGAGGAGAACAATTTTCGACTATGTCTGGCGTATGTGGACTATGAGAAAGCCTTTGATTCCATCGGTATATCGAAGTGCTGACGTGCTTGTACAATAGGGCTACGATGGCTATCCGAGTACAGAACCAGAGTACGAAAACTATCCAATTGCAGAGAGGTGTAAGACAGGGTGATGTTATATCCCCGAAACTCTTCACCGCTGCATTGGAAGACGTTTTCAAGCTTCTGGACTGGAAAGGATACGGTATTAACATCAATGGCGAGCACATCACTCACCTTCGATTTGCCAACGATATAGTTCTTATGGCAGAATCGCTAGAGGACCTAAGCACAATGCTCAATGACCTCAATAGTGTCTCCCAACGGATAGGTCTTAAGATGAACATGGACAAAACAAAGATCATGTTTAATCATCATGTCACACCTATGCCGGTAGTTGTTGGGAGCACTAAGCTCGAAGTTGTTGACGAGTATGTTTACCTGGGACAAATAGTCCGACTAGGTAAGTCCAACTTTGAACGAGAGGTCAACCGACGGATTCAACTCCGTTGGGCAGCGTTCGGGAAACTACGACACATCTTCTCGTCAGACATACCTCAAAACCTTAAAACGAAATTGTACAACCAGTGCGTGTTGCTAGTGATGACTTTTCGATCTGAGACGTGGTCCTTCACTGCTGGCCGTATGAGGAAGCTCAAGGTCGCTCAGCGAGCTATGAAGAGTGCTATGCTCGGGGTTTCACTGCGTGATAAACTTAGAAATGAGAATATGCGGATATTCTAGATAGTGTAGAACCAGAGTAACCGACATAGCCCAATGGATTAGTAAGTTGAAGTGGCAGTGGGCCGGCCATATAGCTCGACGAACCGACAACCGATGGGGAAGAAAGGTTCTTGAGTGGCAGCCACGTACCGGTAGGCGAAGTGTAGGGCGACCCCCCACGAGATGGAATGACGACCTGGTAAGACATACAGGAAATCGATGGATGCAGGTGGCTCAGGACCGTGCTTTGTGGCATTCCTTGGGGGAGGCCTATGTTCAGCAGTGGACTTATGAAAGGCTGTAATGATGATGATGATGATGTCACAGAGCCCTTACTCAAACAGAATGTTAATCCGTGTTTAAAATAATTTAGATTTGAAAGGGTATTACCACGAGATATTTTAAAATATTTCAAAATCCTTGATGTAAAGAAAACTGTAGATTTATGGGGGATTTCCGTTAGACTTTTTTTTATATAGGAGAGGGGGTAAACGAGCATGCGGCTCACCTGATGGTAAGTGACTACCGCCGCCCATGAACAACTGCAACACCAGGGAGGGAATTGCAGATGCGTAGCCAGCCTTTTAAAAACGAGTAGGCTCTTTTATTGAAGGTCTTTAAGTCGTATCGGTCCGGAAAAATCGCTGATGGTAATCGATTCCACAAGGAAGTCGAGCGAGGAAGAAAACATCTTCTAAATCGCACAGTGGTGGACCGCCAATCATCCAGATGGTGTGGATGGTATCGGGAGTTCTGCCGCGATGTGCGTTCGTGAAATTTGGCGGCTGGGATTAATCCGAACAACTCCTCAGAGCACTCCCCGTGGTAGATGCGGAAGAAAATGCAAAGGGATGCAACATCTCTTCGCAGTGCCAATGAATCGAACCGACCGCAAAGGACTCGGTCGTCGACGATTCGAGTCAATGCGGTCAAGTGGAAGGAGCTGCCACTGGGAAGCCCCTGCCCAGAGAACGGAACAGTATTCCATGTGAGGCCGAACCTGCGCCTTGTAAAGTTGCAGGCGGTGTGCCGGCATGAAATACTGTCCCGCTCTGCTGAGCACGCCAAGCTTTTTAGAGGCCAATTTGGCCTTCTCTTCCAAGTGACCACGAAACTGCACGTCACTCGATATGTCGACTCCGAGGATTCCGATACTGGCTGAGGCAAGAAGGGGAGTGCCTTGAAACTGAGGAGATACGAGAAAGGGGTTCTTTTTAGTGGTAAACGCGCAAACTTGTGCCTTATTACACCTCATCTGCTATTATTTTTTAACTAGTATTGAATCTAGTTTGTTTTCTGATTTAATTAAACATAGTAAAGTAATACCTGTATTTAAATCTGGTAGGACATTGAACCCCGCTAATTTTAGACCTATTTCTGTACTACTAATTTGCAGTAAAATATTTGAAAAAAAAAATTGACATTGAAGCCATATTTCTTTTGCAAAAGAGAACCGCACGGGCAATTTATAACTTAAATTATAAAGAGTCCCTTAGAGAAAAATTTAAAGAAATAAACTATGACATCGCAATTTATATATGAAAATGTAATGTATGTACATAAAGACATAAATAGCTTTGATAAGAATATAGATGTTCTTAGTTGTGACACTAGGAACAAATTTAAGATTGTAAACCAGTTCCTAGACTTCATAGAATCAGTAATTCATTTATAGGGCAAAGGCTTTTACAACAAAAATCCCACAAAATGTACAAAATTTGTAAGTAAACAAGTTTAAAAGCTTTATTAAAGAAAAATTGTACGAAAAGGTTATTATAATATCAAAGAATACATTAATGAAAATAACCTCTGGGAATTCGGTGATCGCTACCATGCTGGTTCTAATAAAATTCATTTAAAAATTGTACAAACGAAATTATTGTAAAGTGAGATGTTTCGAAATAAGTATCGCTGGGTTTCTTGCTACTTCTACCCATGACAGAGATATTTTCCGAACCAGTAGTAAATAAAAAAATGACTTTCAATAAGTATTATGTAATAATCTATACTGAAAAAATTATTCTATTCTATTCTATAAATGTACTAAGAATTTGTGCAGTAATAAGCTGAAAAATAAGTTATTTTTCGCCGATTCTTTTAAAACAGACAGTTCTATGACCTCTTTGACAAAGTTCATTGAAATTTACTAAAAAAATGTATTTTGATCAAAACTATTTTCATTGTCGTCTCTTCGCTTTGCTATCTTGTCGGATTGTTTTGTTGTTTTTGTTTTTAATAAAACCGAAATTCACTAATTACCAAAGACCTTGAATTTTCTTTTCTGTTTACCTTGTAACAATATTCCTACCAAAAATATTAAAAAGCAGTTTATCCAGTAGAAAAGGATACTTCGTTATACTTAACAAAATATTAGCTTGTTACTTTTTTATTATAAATTATATATATAGCACTTTCAGCGTACAAACTGAAATTTACGTATTTATGTAAAGGGTCTCAATGGATTGCATAGTACAAGATCAAACAGAGGAATCGAAAGAACATAAGAGTACAAGTATTGAAAATATGCTATACGCGTTGGTATTCACATCTCTTGATCTGCAATAGCATTATCACCATCAAGTATAAACCAGATGTAAAATATCCAAACCGGAAACGTTATGCTACGAAGTCAAAGGTGTGAGATATTTGGTTGGAACTGCGATCGCAAATCTGCCAGCCAAACATGTCCATTGTGACAGATGGTTCTGCAGTGTACTGCTATGGATCGAAGAAGAAGATATTCAGAAAACTTCTTCTATTTAACAGCGCGTAAGCAATGAGCAAACAAACAATGACCTCTCGTATACAAGAAATGACCATATAGTGGCGATATAAGAATATCCCATATCATCCCGTCGGTGTCGTAGGAGGCGACAGAGGGAAAAAGTCAGGAGATAGGCAGCAGCATCTTCCTAATAACAACTAAAAATAAAATACTATGATTGCCAAGCCGTCTGCTGAACGTGTCAGCTGTTGCAAATATATATATATATATATATATATATATATATATATATATATATATATATATATATATATATATATATATATATATATATATATATATATTATCGCATAAATTAATATTTTATTTTCCCGACGTTTCGAGCACTTTATAGCACCCATGGTCACGGGGGAATGGAGGTGTTCATCATCCCAATGTCATAGTCTTCACATCAGCTGTGTTCTCTAACACGGGTGCTGTAAAGTGCTCGAAACGTCGGGAATATAAAATAAGTAACTATACGCGATGAAATCCGTAAAAACAAGTTTTATTTAAATGTAAATGTGTAAACGTTTTATTTAAATGTTGTTTATTTAATGTACTAAGATGCAATGTATGGAAGAGACCTATATTCAATAGTAGACTTTGGAATATGATGTAACAGTAAACAATACAATGGGATGTGCTAAAATATAGTGGCTTCTTACTTTATTATTTTGGTATTTTTGGCAAATGATACAATCTTCTAATTAAATTCACTTCCCACGGTAATTAAATTAAAACTATCATATTTAAACAATATTTTGTGAACAATAATATAATTAAAATAATATATTATAAAGCCATTTTTTTCCTTAACAAAATTAAAATACATTTCATTAATTATTAATTTCACTAAATAATTTGAAAATTAGTAACACAATTATAATATATAAGATTATGAAAGAAAATATATATTAATAAAATTAAATTACCGTTACAATCAATAATGATTATCAACTTTTTGACACATATTATTTTTATTTATTAGGTTATCCAACAGTTATAAGTTATAACTAGTGATGCAACGAATACGAATACGAATATTCGTATTCGCCGAATAGTAGACATTTACCGAATATTCGTATTAGGTGAATACTGATCACGAATATTTAAAAACTAATATTTTTGTACGCAATTCTAATTACTGGCGGACTTGGATAACGCGCGTCGTCGACGCGTAAAAAGACTCCCCAAAATATTTTTCACTGAAACTATGTACAGTCGCCTCGGAAAGACGTTTTTCAACGGCTGGGAACATCCAAACTGAAAAAATAAATCGCCTAAAACCAGAAAATCTTCAAATCTTACGTATTTAAATAAAAATTTGCCTATTGTCAATCTTAATTATTAGAACAATAGAAAATCATAAAACAAATTAGTTTTTTATTACCATGGCGAGATATTCGTATTCGTATTCGTATTCGCCGGGTGGTAGGTTTGATATTCGTATTTGTATTCGTATTCGTAAAAGTAGTATTCGTTGCATCACACACACACACACACACATCACAATACATTTGAATAAAAATACAAGTCGCAACATGTCTTAAACTAAGTGCATAACTACTTATAGGGGAACACATCAAACGCTTAATAATAATAAGTTAAATATATATATAAAAAAAGAAAAATCATAAAACCTATGTTTCGTCGTTTAAGTCGTTTTTGTTTTAACAAATTAGAGAAGATATTTTTTTGTGATAAAATCCCTGATCTGCTTACGAAAATGTTTTAAAGTATTAAAATTAACATCTACCGATGTGCTGCGTTCATTATAAAGTCTACTCACAGGAATATAGGAACTAGGATTTCTAAAACTAGAATATCTAAGAACAGTTTTACATCATATTTTGTTTTTGTAGTGTGTACTTTGGGTCCTTTACTTTTTTAACTTAACATTAATGACCTACCAAATTACATTAAATATAATACAATATTATTTGCTGAAGACATTTCTATATTAATACCAAAAATAAATATTAATTCTAGCTATAATAAAGAATATGAAAATGAAATAAATAATAAAATTGAAGGGATAAAGAACAACATCCAAGAATAAATCTAAAACTAAATTTAGGCAATTCTACAATGTTTAAAGTAAACCGCAATTACTGACATTAAGTATAATGATGATAAAATTACTGCTACCGAATGTACCACATTTTTAGGTATAAGTTTATACAAATTACTATAATTGGCAAGATCACGTAGATAAAGTTTGTTCTAAAATATTTAAATTTAATTTTGCTTTACGAAGGCTACCTTCAATCTCGTCAAGAAACACTTCTCTTATAGCATATCATGCATATGTCGCTGTTGTATTAAGATATGGTCTTATATTATGGGGAAACTCGACAAACGTAAACCGTGCTTTTATAGCGCAAATACGCTGTATACGAGCAATTTGTGGCATCAGGCCACTAGTTTCTTGCCAACCACTATTTAAAGAATAAGGTGTTCTTACTCTGCCATCCATGTACATTTTTGAACCTCGTAAAAATGTATCCTTATTTTTTTTACAGTATACAGTGGATCATTATTTATTTATTTATTTATTTACTCTTTATTGTACACCAGAAAACAAAACAAAAACGAATACAATTAAATCTAAATTAGAAAAATGTACAAAAGGCGGTCTTATCACTCTGAAAGTGATTTCTTCCAGACAACCTTAGTGTAGAGAACTGATGTAAACAATAGTTAAAAATAGAGGGGGGCGTACAAAATAAAAATAAAAAATATGAAAATACATATGTAGAAAGGGTAATTGAGTATAGTATAGAGACTAATTTTGTAGTTAGGAATAATAATTAATTCGCTTACACGAATTTATTATCCAACGAGTCGAGGATAAACTAGTAACGGAATACGACAAGCGTACCGTTCCACGTCAGAGCCAAGACTGTCCTAACGGCGGCCGCACCGTCCGTTTTATACAAGCAAAACGAGCGCCACTGCAGGTGCAATGGTGCAGGTGTGCGGAACACGTGTTATTTACAAGAATTCTGTCTAACTGCACCGACGGCTACCGCGCCGCACGTGCAATGGTGCTGGTCCCGTCACGGCCATACTGACATGCGTGCGTCCTCGCACGCGCTCTATCACAATTTTAGTTATCTGTAGACAAAAAAACATCGTTCGACTATCCTGACATAACAGCGTCTGGTCCGGTCTATATTGACCCTTCAGACTTGGGTGACAATCAGTTTTGATCCGGCAGTAAGCCCTACAAAACTTTAATCAACTTTATGCGAAATGGGAATGATTAGTCTGTAGCTTTTCTATTTCCTCTTTTTTTTTCAAGTACTGTTTTCGCTAGTCCGGAATCACTTTTCCCTATAGCCATACCATTGGACCGGCACAAAGCCCTGCAATGATAGTAAGAACTATTTTTTTTCTTACTCTTTTTTTTTCAAGTAATATTTGCTAGTCCGGAATCACTATTCCCTGTAGCTATATCATTGGACCGGCAAACGCCCTGCAATGATAGTAAGAACCACTTTTTTTCTTGCTCTCTTTTTCTCAATTCAGTATAGAGCAGGTACAGACCAACCATACCGCAAATATGTCCCTGTCACAATCACACAAAAGTGTATCGTGAGGGACGAAGTGACATGCTAACACCTAAGTATGTAAACCAACAGCAACACGACACATTCCAGTGCAGCACAGACCAGCCTGCCTGCAACTCCATGTTCCTTTCCTGCACAAGAATGATTACTTCGCTAGAGTGTTGCAACGTCTCTAGTATTTTCTAGATGCACAGACACCGCTACCTCTGACTGTCGCACGTCCTCGTGCGGTTGACAGTGAACAGCATACGGTCTATCAGTTATCACCACCTGCTAACATATATTAACTCTTGTTAAATATTACAACAGTCTACCATCCCAGACTTCATTTAAATCATGGACGCGCCGATATGGTTACCTCCAGGCAAACGCACTCCAGCTTTCAGTTCTGCTGCGTTCGTGCCACATTCGCGCCAGTGAGCCGTCGCGCCGTACTAGCGCTGGCGAATCGTCGTACTGCTTTGCAATATTAAAAGAAATCGAGATAAATGTATTGCGAACCATGGAACTCCGAGCTTCCAAAATTCATCACATATTCTCTTAAGAAACGGCAACTGTATGACATTTGAAAAAATTGCAAAAAACGGAAACTATGTAGAGAGACAGATGATACCACAACATATTTCAGAGGGAAGGAGGCAACTGCGCAAAATCTACGAAAGCCGTCCATTTACAGCGCCAAAGCACCGTTTGTTCGGCGGCCGCTTGAATTGCCCTGCCGTAAGATTAGCCGATAAGTTACCTACTGTAGCGGTGTACGCTCAATCTTACCAGCGCTCGGCCGTACCTGACCATGTTCGATTAGCCGTCACAACATCTTCCTCATTGATCATTGTTGTAGAGACTTCTACGAATCTCTCGACATCAAACCCCAATCTTATCGACGACACAATATTCGGAGAAAACTGCAACACTGATCAACACATTAGAACACAAAAATATCACTTATTATTTTCAATTCATAGCGTGTTAAAGTTAATCCTTTATTTTGGTACATCTCCTAAACGTTTTGAACTTCAAAATATAGCAAATGATAATCATGTTTCGCGTGAATTATCAAATTACAACGAAACTTAACAACTTAATTAGAAAGCCTTCAACATTTCTTTCGAGATTTATTAACATAGGTACGTCAAGAAATAATGACAATACTTGCGGGTACTTTTAATACAAATCAAACAAATTAAAAAAAATTGGCTTAAATAATTTCACTTTATCTTTTCTCTACACTTTAATGATACGACAATTTCTTAATTAGCATAGCAAATTTCATTACGGTATTTAACATAAAACAGATTCATTATTGCGGAATGCATTATAGTCTTCCACAAATGTAATAATCCTCATACTATTCGAAGATTATATGTGGGCAAAAATGGGGACTTTATCCAACGTCTGATGTAGAAAGGGTAATTGAGTATAGTATAGAGACTAATTTTGTAGTTAGGAATAATAATTAATTCGCTTACACGAATTTATTATCCAACGAGTCGAGGATAAACTAGTAACGGAATACGACAAGCGTACCGTTCCACGTCAGAGCCAAGACTGTCCTAACGGCGGCCGCACCGTCCGTTTTATACAAGCAAAACGAGCGCCACTGCAGGTGCAATGGTGCAGGTGTGCGGAACACGTGTTATTTACAAGAATTCTGTCTAACTGCACCGACGGCTACCGCGCCGCACGTGCAATGGTGCTGGTCCCGTCACATACAAATAAAGGCAAGTGAAGATTATGCATGATATAATATAATAGATTAAATGAAAAGAGTACAAAAAAAGGAAAAGTGATTTATCTAATAGCGTTCTAAGTAATAAGATTTAACAAGACTTTTGAAAGAATGAAGAGATTGAGCACGACGAATGTGGAGAGGTAAAGAGTTCCACAAACGTACAGCAGTTACAGTAAAGGATTTCTTAAAAAAGGAGGAAGAGTGCGAAGGAGTAGAGAGAGAAAGATTGACAGAGGATCGAAGGAACCGATTATGGGTAAGGGAAAGATACTGGAAACGGTCTTTTAAATAATGAGGAGTGGAATGATTAAACAGCACGCTATACAAAGTGGAGAGAATGTGAGTATTCCTGCGAAGGCGGATCGGGAGCCATTTGAGCTGATTGCGAAATTCAGAGATATGATCATATTTGCGAAGCCCAAATATGAATCTAATACATAAATTTTGAATGCGCTCAAGCTTATTAAGCTGCTCCTCGGTAATGTCAAGATAGCATATGTCAGCATAGTCAAGGATAGGTAGAAGTAGAGACTGGGCGAGCGTAACTTTAGTTACTGTGGGAAGAAAATTACGTAATCTACGTAAAGAGCTTAAAGCAGCAAACATTTTTCTACTAACCTCATTAATCTGTGAGGTCCAAGACATACAAGAGTCGAGATACAACCCCAGATTTTTAACCTTGTTGCTATAAGGGATTAGAGTGCAGTCTAGAAAAATAGAAGGTAGGGAAGACCAGTCAATTTTTCCAATTAATCTGGAACTACCGATGATAATCGCCTGAGTTTTCTTAGGATTAATCATTAAACCATAACGTTTACTCCAATTCGAAATACAAGTCAGATCAGCGTTAATAGTGTCAACTGATTTAGACAAATCTTCAAGAGACGATTGAGTATAGATTTGGAGATCATCAGCATACAAGTGGTAGGAAGAGGGCAGATTATGACTTATAGAGTTAATGAAAATTGCAAACAGGAGAGGAGACAACACGCCACCTTGTGGTACGCCAACCGCTGTAGTAGTCCAGGTGGAAAAAACATCTTGCACCTGAATGCGCTGTCGGTGACCAAACAAGTAACTTCGAAACCAGTCAACTACAGTTGGAGATATGTTGAGAAAGCGCAGGATGCCCAACAAGATATCAAAATCTACTGTATTAAATGCATTACTAAAATCAAGTAACGTAAGAATGGTAAGCTTTTGTTTCTCCATTCCATACCGAATATCATCAGTGATTTGTAAAAGTGCAGTAGTCGTACTATGGCCACGACTAAAACCGGATTGCAAAGGATTTAAAAGATTATGCTTTAAAAGATAGATGCTTAATTGATTGTGCACAAGACGTTCAAGAACTTTGGAAAGGAAAGGCAAGATAGAGATAGGTCTATAATCAGAAAAACTAGATGGATTCGACTTTTTCGGAAGAGGAACTACAAATGCATCTTTCCAAGCTGAAGGGAACATAGAAGAATTCAGTGAATTATTCAGGATGGAAGTGATTACAGGTAAAAGGAGATCAATGAGAGGGATGACCATTTTCCGACTAATGCAGTCACTACCAATTGAATTTGAATGGATGGACATTATGGCTTTCATAACATCACAACTGTTAAATTGACTAAAATTAAAAGCAGAGGTGTCCGGAGCGGGAGCTTTTGAAAGAGAATCCAAAGTATTGTGTTTTGCTTTATCGTTAATGCAAGACGAAGATGAAAAATGCAAACTAAGTTGATTGAGTTCAAAGTTAAGATGAGTGAAATTTTGCCGTAATTTCCCAACTCCTAAAGACTTAAGAAATTTCCAGACCCTAGCAGGGTCAGGATCTTGTACTGATTCATGGATATGGCGTCGTTGTGCTTTTCTACACAGATTGTTGCAACGATTCCGTACTAATCTATACTTCTCTCGATTCCGGTCGCTAGGAACTGACTTGTATTTCGCTTTGGCACAATTTTTAATGTGGATGATTTTTTTTATATCATCAGTCAGCCAAGGAGAGGGAGGATGCTTTACACGCACTGGACGAACAGGAGCATGAACGTCATAAAGCTGAAATAACAAAGAGTTGAACAAAGCTACCTGTTCATCAACAGTGGAAGCATTGACGACTACACTCCAATCAATTTTTCGAGCGTCATTTAAAAGCTGCTTCAAGTCCAAGTCACTAAAGTTACGCTGAAGTAGGATCCTTGACTTAGCTTTAGGGGGACGGATTTTGTAAGACAAGTATAAAAGGTCATGATAGGAAAAAGAATCAGCAGCATATTGCCCAAATTTATGAACAAGGTCAAGTGAAGACACAAACATTATGTCGAGAAGAGAAGGGGCACAGTTCGGGAAAAAGTGTGTGGCAGAAGTAGGAAGAAGTTTTAAATTTGCTGCTTCGATAACAGATTTTAGTTTTATTGATCTGGTGTTGGTTTTTAAAAGACAAGTATTAAAATCACCCATAATTATACTATGACAATAGATAGGTGTAAGATTTTCAAGAATGTTTTCTAAAGTGGTGAAGTAGTCAACAGTGAGAGAGGGGCTGTAAAAGACTCCGAGAAGTAATTTATTATGACCGAGAAGAACTTCGATAAAGAGAAATTCAGCTTCGCCTCCAGTCTGAGAACCAGTTGAAACCTGAATTACTGAATACGGTATATGAGAACATAGATAAATAGCAACACCGCCACCGCCCCGATCGGTACGGTCATTACGAATCAAATGAAAACCTGGAAGCGAGTAGGATGTTGATGGAAGACATGGTTTTAACCATGACTCCGAAACAAGGATAGCGTGTATATTTTTGCTATTAAAAGTTGACAACATGTCGGGGTAATGAGCAGGAATACTTTGAGCATTTATGTGAATAGCATTAAAGTTTTTGCTACATTCAGTAAAAATTGAATCTAACATAATATTTAAGGGTGCAATGCTTTCAAAGCTATCAATGCTGCTTAATCCATCAGAAGCAGAATCAAAGGCGAAGGAATTGGAACTCCGAACACTATCATCTGAAGAAATCATATTAAATTATACCTGATTACTAAATGTATGTATATATGTGTGTGTATATATATATATATATATATATATATATATATATATATATATATATATATATATGAAATATGTATATGTATATATAAAATAAATAAATTCAAAAATAAATAAGTCATCAGTAAACTACCTGCCAGCAGTATTGAAAGAAATCTATAATTAACTTAACAATAAATGAAGAAACGGAACGTTAACGTACCATAGACACAAAAAATGAGAGGTGTCAATGTCAGATGAGTCAAAATGTCAAAAAGTGACAATACGTCTTACCAATTAACAACATACCTTGCAAAAATTATGATAATAAACATTCTAATGAAACATTATACTAAGAATAACATACCTTACAGAAAAAAAAATATGAACATTCTAAAGAGAGATTATAAATCATTACATTTTACCTCAGATTAAAGAATAGACAGATGGAGCGCGTAGAACACGAGAGTGAAGCCACGAAAGCAAATACAAATTCAGAAGCGAATACAATCTCGCGTCAGTACTAAACTACGCGTCGTACTGCTTACACGTCACAAGTGATTTATTATTTTATGTTAAAACATGCCGTCTTGTGTTTTTAAACATTGTAAAAGTTGTTCCCAAAAACAAAAGAAAAGAAGATGGAGCATCTTTCCACAGGTAACTATTGCTTATTTTAATGGTTTGTTATTTATGTTCCCTCTAATATATTTGGCTCTCTTGGAACACAAAATACTGTCAACAATTGGTCTGTGTTGCCAGTTTACATCGAAATAGGTCTCCTTGAATTAGGGGAATGTGCATTGGACATAGGAGGATTGATTAATTTATACATTTATATACGGAAATAACTTATGTATATATATTATATCTTTGTTCGAAAATATTGTTATTTATTTTAACCCACCAATTAGTGCTTAGTTTTTCAATTTTGAGATTTTCTATCGGCCGCTCTATTTTATTGTTATATACAATAATTTGACTTATGTTTTTGCAGATTGCCGACAGATCTAGTACTACGCAATGTATGGGTTACTATTATTCGTCAAAGTGGGCAGGATAATAATTGGATGCCTTCAAAATTTTATGTTGTATGCTCATTGAATTTTAAAGAGGATGATGTATACTTTACCGAAAAAGGTCGTCGATTGATTAACAAAAGTGCAAAACCGACCAAAAATTTATGCGCGTTGCCGCCATCACTGGAAAAACCAAGTTTGGACCAAGTTGGTCCTTCAAACTTACTCGAAGCTAGTCAACTACCCGAAAAATCTTTTAAAGATAATTCTGTATTACCTGAATTTAGAGATTCGGACCTGGACTCTATATTCGATACACCTAGAAAAAGTCAATTAAGAAAAGATTTAAGAAAACATAAGTTGTTATGAGTTGCTACTAAACATAAGTGAAAAACATTACAACAAAAAAATCGACGACTAAAAAAAAGGAATGATTCACTAAAGAATATTTTAAAGGATTTAAAATATAAAAACTTTATAAATTGCGACACTCATAGCTTGTTAAGTGAGAATATTATAGCAACTGAATTTTTTCATAATTTACACATGCGAAGCTCTGGTAAAAAAATTATTAAATATTCCCCGGCCATCAGAAAATTTTGCTCTCCAAAGGGCTATGATTACGTTAGAAAAGCCTTCAATAGTTGCCTGCCTCATCCTAAAACGTTGACAAAATGGTATACCCACATTAAAAGCGAACCTGGATTTACCCAAGAAGCATTCACAGCGTTGCAAAAAATGGCAGAAGCTTCTCCTCATAAACTTATTTGCGCACTTATGTTTGAAGAAATGGCGTTGCGCCAGCAGAAGCTGTGGGATGGTAAACGGTACATAGGGGTTGTCGATATGGGCGATGAATTAACAGAGTCTACAACTTTGGCATCTCAAGCATTTGTATTTATGTTAGTAGGAATAAACCAGCGATTCAAGATACCTTTGGGATACTTTTTGACAAACAATTTGACTGGGGAACAGAAATCTAATTTAGTTAAACTATGTCTCATGAAATGTCACGAAGCTGGAGTCAAAGTTGTATCACTAACATTCGATGGGCATGCTACAAATTTTACTACCATGGAGCTACTTGGTTGTAATATAACTGATACTGAAAATATGAAAACAACATTTAAGCACCCCTCAGATGCTAGCGAAGTTGCATGCTTTTTAGATCCCAGTCATGTAATAAAATTACTTCGGAACCAGCTAGAAGCAAAAAAAGAATTCTTAAATAAAAATGAAGAAATTGTAAACTGGAACTTTTTAGCTAAACTAAATTGCAAGAAGATGAGGGCCTACACTTGGCAAATAAACTTTCTAGAAAACACATTTCCTTCAGAAACCAAATTATGAAGGTAAAGCTTGCTACACAGACGCTAAGCAGGAGTGTTGCGAAAGCACTGCAGTTTTGTAGAACTGATCTAAATCTTCCAGATTTTAAACGTTCGCAACCCACTGAAGAATTTGTTCAATTAATGAATGACATGTTTGATATTTTTAACTCATTTCTCATTCGATAACAGAAAACCTATATATAAAGGAAATAAAACTGAAATTTATGCACTTTGGACCGGCTTCAGGATTACATACAAAAATTGCAAATAAAAAGTGTCACCAAAAGAAAATGTATTAAAGACCGTCGACCAACGTACGTTATAACGCGATTTTATAAGAGAGTTGTGGAAACAAGATGCAAACCTGGTTTTATTGGAACGTTGATAAATATATTAAGTTTAAAGTCACTTTATGAGCGTCTGATAGAAAAAAAAATGTATGGTGTTTTAACCTACTTATAAACTTAGCCAAGATCATCTTGAAATATTTTTTGGCTGCGTCAGAATGCATGGGGGCCATAATGATAATCCAAACGTGAAACAGTTTAAAGCCATATATCGAAAATTGTTAATGCATTTAGACATGAGAAGTCTAGAAACTGGAAATTGCATTCCGCTGGAGAATATCGCAATATTGACGTGTACTTCCGCTACACAAATTATTAATTTAACAACTTCATCGTACCGACAAGAAGACACTGATAACTTTGAAAGTGTTTCTTTAAGTTTTCTAAAGGACTTGCCAACAGATGTCAACAATTTAGCACAGTATTTAGATGTGCCAGTTTTTAATGACATGAAAAAAATGATTGTTGGATATATTGCAGGATGTGTCATACGGTACGTCAGAAAAGAAATCAAATGTGAATCTTGCTTGACACATTTGGTATCTATGGAAAACAAGATTTTCACAAATTGATTGGCTTGAGAGATAGAGGAGGTTTAATTTTTCCTTCCATAGACACTTATAAAGTTTGTACAGCGGCTGAAATTGTAATACGAAAAATTTTAAAAGAAAACGTAATAAAAACAAAAAATGATTATAGGCATGTAACTTCATGGATAATAAAGAGTTTTATTGGCAACCAAACGATTTTTATGAATCTGGAGAATGATCATCAATGTTATGGAGTTGATCACAAAATTAATCTGGTAAAATTATTAATAGAAAAGTATTTAATGGTTCGATTGCACTATATAGCAAAATTAGAAACGAATGCTCGATGTTTAGACGCTAAACGGCAATATTATAAGAAATTAGTGCAAAACAAAGGCTGTTAAGATTTTAGGTGTGTAAAATAATTGTTTATTACAATTATTTTTTACACCTAACTTTAACTTTAACTGTTGTAATATGTTGAATTACTTATGTTTTTCAATTATAATATACCTATTATATGATAAAAGAGAAATGTCCAAAAATTGTTATAAAGTATTTTTATTGTCTGATATATATTAATAAAATCAATTAAATGTAATTAATTATGCGTATTTATCTTTTATTGAATCATTAATTATTTGAAAATAATTATTCTGTCCAAATACTACTTAATTACCTATAAAGCAAATGCACATTTTTAATTTGGAGTTGGGAACTTGGGAGTTTTTTCTCAATATCTGGTAACTTTACACACACATAGGTGCACGTGTCCCTACAATGCCGCTCCTAGCTGTCACGCACACTTAAATAATAAGTGGCGTCACAGCCTTTGTTGCGCATGTTCTATCTGTCTATTCTTTAATCTGAGCATTTTACTATCTAATTAACGATTAACAATGACAAATAATGATGATAGAAAGCAAACAAGAAAAATAAAAGTAAAGTTATAGCAATAAGGATTACAAAATTAATAAAATGATGATGTTAAATAAGAAAGTTCATTTTTTACCGACCCTCTTAGAACGCTGTGGTGCACTTTTATCTTCGGGAGCCTTATTGTAGCAGATATCCAGACAAAAATATTTTACCTACATTAAAAACTAGTCTGTACTCAAAAAATTGTTATGTGATGGCTATTCAAGTGTTAAACAAAATCCCAAATGAAATAAGGCAATTAGATTATAGTCGATTTAGACGTAATTTATTAAAGTGGCTTTGTTGTGATTTACCGCGTACTCTAGTACCATGGACGTATAAATATGGTAATTTCTTATAAATATCTTAATTTATACGTCCATGTCTAGTACATTTGTAAAGTCTTGTCTATCAAGGAAGTCCCACATTCTGAGCCGCGGAGGTTCGTTGTCATGGTATAGAAAAGAATATTTTTTTATTCAATATTGATAATGATAACAAGTAATACTTATTGAAGGTCACTTTTTAACTTTTAACTTTTACCACTGGTTAGGGAAAAACACCTCTTTCCTGGTAAGAAAACGAGTGGGATTTTTTTTTTCAAAATTAAATTTTTTGGATTATTATTTAAAATGTACTTGACACGCTATTAAATTTTCAGCGTATACGTTTTCGGTCAATTTCAGGCAGGCTAGTCATTCCCTATACAACTTACGAAAACGACACTTTTGAGCTATATAACTAGATGGATCAAATCCACCAGCTCTCCGACTATAACTTAATCGTGTAGGTATGTCAAAATGTGTGAAGTTATTTTTTATATAGAAATTGGATGATAAACGAGCGCACAGTCCACCTGATGTTAAGTGGTTGCTGTGGCCCATAGACATCTACATCTATCCTCAACTACGAATCAAAATTCAGATGCGTTGTCACCTGTGTGGATTAAGATGGATTGCTTCGTTTCCAGTAAAAAGGGTCTCCAGTTTTCTACACTCACTATACGAAACACAGCAGCGTTAAACTTTTATTTTACGCGGTATTCTGTGAGAGCGTCGTCCTACTCCGGTCGAGCCGACCCATTTGTGCTACAACTATATTACTAATATAGCTCCAACATGGCTATACCACGTTAAAGTAAAGTAATCCCACCAACTTAACCAAACAGTTTTTTACAGTGGTAGAGCCACGCGGCAGCTTTTGCTGTCGCACGGATGGGCCGGCTCGAACCGGGGTGGTACCACGACCTCACAGAATACCAGCGTGAAGTAGAGGTTTACCTCTGCGTTTCGCTTGGTGAGTGCAGGTGGCCGGAGGCCCTTTTTACTGGAAATAAGGCATTCCATCTTAGTCCTCACGGGTGACAATGCATCTACATTTTGGAGGATGGATATAGATGTCTATGGGCCGCAGCAACCATTTACCATCAGGTGGACTGTGTGCTCGTTTGTCACCCTTATCCTATAAAAAAAAACAATAAGCAAAATTCTATTCTACTTGCTTTCTAGCATTAAATTTTTTTACTTGCAACTTATTACTAAATTTATTGTCTTAAAGTAATTACATACACATGTATGCATATAAGGAATCTAAAATACCACATAAAGGGATTCAAAATTGTCTCTCTTTTTCTAATTTAGTTTTCAAACAAGGCAAAAAGAGACAAACTTAGAGAAAGATGACGCGAGTAATTCATGCGTAGAGGTAGAAATGACAAGTCCATGTTTGACAAACAACAATTCGTTGTTGATCGTCTAACAAGTACTTACCAATAAACTTGACTTATATTAGGTGTTGAAAAAGTGTAAACAGTTACTTAATAAAGTAATTAAATATTTTATTAAGTATTTAATTACTTAATAAAGTCAACTTACTTAATAAAGTCAAAAATTGCCTCTAAAAGCCATTACTTGGAGTGGGTTGCAAAAACTGTTGATGGTAGGATAAAATTATCTACTAGGTGATTATAGAATGTATCAATATCCACAAACAAGTCCACGAGACAAAATGTCAAACTATTAGAGTTAAGTAACAATAACTGCTTTTGTGTTCCAAAATTAAATTAATACGCAGCTAGAAACTTGTCATCATGGTATTAACCCTTATTTAAATAAATAATTTCATAATCAAGGTTATTTATAAAAAACTAACTCTGAAAAAACTGAAAAATTAAATTCTACTTTATTAGCTTTTGACAGCACACATAAACAACAGATTTACATATCGGAAGCTCTTACACCGAAAGGAAGACATTTATATTACCTGGCGAGAGATTTTGCAAAAAGTCATGGTTTTTCATACTGCTGGGACATCCTATGGAAAAATTTTGCTTCGAAAAAAAGGTTTGCCTCAAATTCGAATACAAGAAGAAGGGGATCTGTTTGAACTTAAAGAGAAAACCGCATTGTGACTGTCTATATTATTTTATTACAATACTCAAAATAAGTACCTTAAACATATTATTTTTATGAACAAAAACAATATTATAATAATATATGCTCTTAGGCGCGGTCCGAAGGGGAGGGTCACAGGGACCCCCCCCCCCCCCCCAAATCGGACGCATCAAATTGAAACATCCTCTAAAAATCACTGACAGACTCTTCGCGATAATTATCAAGGCAATGACGAGGAATATTTTCGGAGGACTGTTTATATTCCACTGATAGACAGCTTAATGACTAACCTACAAGACCGACTTTCTGCGGATACGAGGAACCTGTTCGGATTATGCATTTTTATGCCAAAATCTGAATCAGAATCTATCAGAATGTTATTCCCATTTCTTGAGTGTTCCTGCTGCGACTCTCGTTACAGAATATAAAGACATAAAGACATTTATTCCGACACTTCATATTACAATGACAAATTAATAAACAAAGTTAATACGAATAAGAATAAAATAATAATAAAAAAATAAAAAAAAAAACACAAGAAAATGAATAAACAAAAAAAATAGAGGATATAACAACAATTCATGACTTAATAATCGAAACAGATGAAGTGGCGGAAGGGACCGCCTCAGCATAAGCCGCGGGATAGCGACGCTGATTTTCAGTCGGCCCCATACGGTCCCACGGAGACCGTGCCATAAGTGTCGACATTAAGCGAGTAGTAGATACATATGACAATAACAACTGATGAATGACAATAACAAAATGGAAAATGCGTTTTGTATAATTGTGCTGAATGCAAGTTACTGAACGCTACGTTAGATGTGACGGGAACATTAGTAAGTGTCATAATTTAATTTAACAGTGTATATTATAAAATCACTAGCTGGCCAGGCAGACGTTGTTCTGCCCTTAGCAGCGAACATTTGTACTATAAAAATCCTTAAATTTGCAATAAAAAAAAATTGAGGTTCATTTATCGGGATAAAAACTATCCTATCTCTCAAGCTGGACCAAACTGCACAGAGTGTACAAATTTGGGGCGAGTGGTTTCGAAGTTCATCGCTGACAAACAACGTGACACGTAATTTTTATATATAAAGATAATGTAATGTATGATTTGTTATATATACACACACATACATACATCTGCTATGGATTTCAAATTCGAAACGGGAGCTCACAGAAAATACTGATACAAAATTTCCTAACTGCGTGGTTTCTATAATCGACGTATGCGACGATGAATTTTACCCAAATATAAATATAAAAATTATACGTGGTAGAGCCAAGCTACAGCTATATTAATAGTATAGTTGTAGCACGATTGGGTCGGCGCGACCGGGGCAGGACCAAGCTCTCACAGAATCTACCAGTGTAAACTAGCAGCTTAATGCTGCTGTGTTTCGTTTGGTGAGTGTAGAGAACCAGATACCATTTTTAATGGAAAAGAGGCATCCCATCTTAGTCACCACGGCTAACAACGCATATTTTATTCGCAAAGGACAATAGATGTAGATGTTTATAGGCCACAGCAACCACTTACCATCAGGTGGACTGTGAGCTCGCTTGTCACCCTTATCCCATAAAAAAATTAAGACTGCTGAATTTTTTTATACAATATGGGTGACAAACGAGCACACAGTCTACCTGATGGTAAGCGGATGCTGTGGCATAGTCATCTACATTTATGCTCAATTAAGAATCAAAATGCAGATGCGTTGTCACCCCTGAGGGCTGAAATGCCTCGTTTCCAGTAAAAAGGGTGTCCGGTTCTCTACACTCACCATACCAAACACAGCTAGCTGGTATTCTGTGAGAACGTGGTCCCACCTCGGACGAGCCGACCCATTCACGCTGCAACCACAATATAGCTGCAGCATGGCTCTAACACGTAAGATTCTGGCTACTCTTCCTATAAGCGGTGCGACATCAGAGATATCATTTTATACGCTAAGGCATGTTATTTGTTCCGACTATTTAACTAGCTCCATGCCTAAACCAGCACAAGTAGATGTAGTCTATACAGACTACTGCAAAGCATTTGACAACATCAATCATTTAATTCTTTTACGTAAACTCCTTGCAATGGGTATCAGGGTTTATTATTCAGATATATTATTCAGATGGTTTAGGTCATACATCATAAATCGAAGTCAATCTCTCGTCCTTGGTGGATATCGTTCGTCTGCAATCCATATATCGTCTGGCGTACCACAAGGATCCCTATTGGGGCCCTTGCTCTGCTTAATTTTTATCAATGATATCGATACATGTTTTAAAAATTCCAAGATTATTCTTTACGCTGACGATATGAAAATCTTATGTCCTGTTACAAGTTAGGAAAGTTGTTCTAGCTTTCAAAAGGATCTCTTCAATTTAGAAGCGTACTGTTCTAACAATAAACTCGATCTGAATGTTTCTAAATGTTTTATCTGCTCATTTACTCGTGAACCTAATCTTATAATTTATAATTATAAAGTACACCATACTTCTTTAAATAGAACCAGCACTATCTAAGATCTCGGTGTTACTTTTGACTCTAAATTGCTGTTTAACAATCACGTTGATAATTTTGTTACGAAGGCTAACAAAGCGCTGGGTTTCAAACTAAGATTATCAGCAGATTTTAAAAGCATTAAACACCTTCAAAATTCTATATTGCGCTTTTGTACGCAGCCATTTGGAATATGTCTCTGAAATTTTGAATCCAAAGTATAATGTATATGTTTATAGGATAGAGCGCATACAAAAAAGATTTTTGAGTTTTCTTCAATTTAAATCAAAAAAGTTTATACCCAGCTATACTCTTCGATGTAAAAAAAATCACATATTACCTTTATATGAGCGTAGAAATATTGCAGATCTCTCTTTCCTCTTTAAAATTATGAATGGTAATGTTGATTGTCCTGAACTACTAAGTAAAATAGGCTTACATATGCTGCACTAAAAGTATCGAGAATGGAATATTTCCACTGTTCCTGTCATATTAAAATGTTTTTAATTGAAAAATCCTTGGTTTTAAAAATTGAATAGCATTTATTTATTTAAAAAAAGATTCTCGGTCTTGTCGTTTGAAGTCGAAGTCGTTTTGAGTCGTTGAGAAAATGGAAAACCGGCCATGTTACGACTATTCCTCTTGAGGGACAAAGAACGGTTAATGCAGAATGGTATGCTAGCATTTGTTTGCCACAGGTCGTTTCTGAACTCCGTAAAGATAACTGCAACCGCCGCATCATCCTCCATCACGACAATGCGAGTTCTCACACCGCACACAGAACAAAAGAGTTTTTAGAGAAAGAAAACATAGAATTATTAGACCATCCGCCGTACAGCCCCGACCTAAGCCCTAATAATTTCTATACTTTCCCTAAAATAAAGAATAAATTGCGTGGACAGAGATTTTCATCACCTGAAGAAGCTGTGGACGCCTACAAAACGGCCATTTTGGAGACACCTACTTCCGAATGGGATGGTTGTTTCAATGATTGGTTCCATCGTATGGAAAAATGTGTCAAATTTCGCGGAGAATACTTCGAAAAGCAATAAATACTATAAGCCTTCATTTTTGATATAATTATATTATTTTTGCAAATTAGCTGTAAGTTTTCCAAGCAAATAAAAATAAAATAAAATAAATAAAACTTGGTTGAGAGCAAACATGTTAGAAGAGAGGCTTACAGGTTTAGTTCTTCTAAATATTCATCCAGAGATAGGCCCAGACGTCTCAAATATTATCACCCGATTTGCCATTAAAAATAGAAGACTTCCATTTATTTTATAATGTGTGTAATAAAGTTGTGTATTTTGCAATAAAGTCTAATTTACTCGACATATTTTATTATTAGTGAACCCCTCCAAAATTTCAGGCGGCGACCGCGCCTGTATGCTCTACACTTAATTAATTAGCTAATTCCAACAAAAGTCGCAGTATAAAATGTTTAAAACTCGGAACAAATAATTGATTAAATATTAATTTGTTCTTAATGGGTTGAAACATAGAGAACAATACCACAAAGGTCGGATCATTATTGCGTAAATATGGCCAATTAATAGTTTCAATGTGCAATGTCAAATAATATGTTATGTATTTTTTTATAGAACAAGAGTAACATTTTTTTTATAGGATAAGGGTGACAAACGAGCACACAGTCCACCTGATGGTAAGTGGTTGCTGCGGCCCATAGACATCTACATCTATCCTCGTTTACGAATCAAAATGCAGATGCGTTGTCACCCGTGAGGACTAAGATGGAATGCCTCATTTCCAGTAAAAAGGGCCTCCGGCCACCTGCACTCACCAAGCGAAACGCAGAGGTAAATCTCTACTTCACGCTGGTTTTCTGTGAGGTCGTGGTACCACCCCGGTTCGAGCCGGCCCATCCGTGCGACAGCAAAAGCTGCCGCGTGGCTCTACCACTGTTAAAATGCAAGCACACAGTCCCTCTGATGGTAAATGGATTAACATTAATTACTATATTGTTAGGTACTTGTTTCTAAAATTAACTTTCTCAATTTTATTTCAGGCTTTCTAGATTCTACATACGCATCAGCTGATGAAGTTAAAATCATATCTGCCAGATTGAAGCTTATCCTTGAGAATTTTATTATTTAATATGGAGTAAGTTATATGTTTAATTATATATATTTCAATGTAATTAGGCTCATTTTTGGAAATATATAACCTTTTAAGAGACTGCATTATGGCCCCCTTCCAACACACTTACATTATCTTTGCAAATAATGCAACTTAAAATTTAGAAAAAAATTAAAGGAAGGAAATAGTAAAAAATTATAATGAAAATATAGCGAAAACTGTAACATTTTTACTTTAGAAAATATTAGCGATAATCGACACAACGGAAATCTTAACCTAACGCGTCTCTCAACAATTTTTTTATTATTTAACCCTTTTATATTTTAGACCTATAAATAATTTCGCCTACCACCGACTTTTTGGCTACATCACTACACTTGCTTTACACGGAGGCAATGTAATAACGATGCTTTACGCGTTGCAAGGCGATATCACGAAGGATCCTGAGATAGAAACTTTATACTCTTTACAGTGGGTGTACTTCACCATTTGGAATGTGGTAGGTTAAAATCTACGTATAAGCATTTTTAAGATTCCTTTTAAAAGTTGTTCCGACTCTTTAACTAGCTCCATGTCTAAACCAGCACAAGTAGATGTAGTCTATACAGACTACTGCAAAGCATTCGACAGCATCAATCATTTAATTCTTTTACGTAAACTCCTTGCAATGGTGTATTTAATGCATAATAATGTTATGTGTATGCATGAAAATAAATAAAGTTATTTATATTATAACGGATAATTCACCTTTACGGTACAAACTAGTTGGTGTGCGCAAGCTCTAAGGTTATGTAATATGCATATCGGTGTAGCGTGTATGCATAAAGCAGTGTGTATATGAATATTTTTGAGAACCGTGATAGCTCCCAAAATGCTCCGGCTGCGATGAGTTGATGAATTGAATGAAATGAGAAGATGGCCCTTACCCGCTAGGCAAGCGGATAAGTAATATCCTTACCTTAATTATGTTACTTCCCACAATCAATGTGTGAAATTTTAGTGCAGTAGTAAATAAATTTTCCCTTATTATTCGGCAAATAGTATATCTTTGCTAAAATAAAAATAAAATAAAATATCTTTATTTCAGGCAACACAGTACCCATACAAGAATGTTAGTAACAGTGAAACGAAATATAACTTAAATTATAGTGTTAGTAATTAAATTAATTTACATAAATAATGATGACAAAATGTAAATGGAGATGTTTGAGACCGCTACGAGGGTACCGGTGACTTATACCGTGGCATGTAGCCGTATCCAGCGCTCAAGCAGCGGCGAGTCCCACCTATCTGCCATTGTGTTGAGAATGCTATTGGAGCTGCCACGCAAACGTTTCAGAATCGATGCAGCACGCTTTCTAATAATGGCGTGGAAACCATCAGTGTGCATTTCAGAAAACATTACTGACGCGCTGCAAAAGCGCGGCAGCCCCATCAGCATCCTAAACCCATTATTATACTGGACACGCAACGCGCTGTACACCCGCTGCGTATAGTTAACCCATAGGTTGCCCGTGTAAAAAGACTGGCAGTAGGCTTTGAAAATATAATAAATAAAAAAAGAATGAATAAAAAAACATGCTTATTCTAGTGGAACAGTCAGTTGGAACGAAGTTCCTTTCGTGGTATATTATTATTGATAAACGTATTTATACTATTAATTAACAAAAACAAATAAAATAATTAGTAGCGTCTATTAAAATAAAGCGTCATTTAAAATACAATAATATTTCTTTCATGGCAAGATAAGAAAAAGTGCGAGGGAGATGGATATTATTCCATCTCGCTTCCTTATAGCCGCCAAGGTCGCCTACATTACGTCAGAAGGGGTCGTAACGGTAAAAACTTGCACTTTTTCTCGCCTAGCCCCCATCCGCCAAATTCATACCGTCTGATAAGGAACTTCGTTCTATAAATCTGGGGGCACGGCAGTGCCCCCGCCAAGTCGAGCAAAAAAGCGGCACGGCCGTACCATCCTTTTCTCGAAGCAGTTCAGGCCATTTCCGAAACCCTATAACTTCGTTATGGATAAAACTAGACGCCTGAATTTGCCAAGTAGGCATTGCACAAACTCGGTATATTTCAAATTTCATTGAATTTGAACCAGTAATTTAAGAATTATAACTAGTCAAAGTTTCTTAATTTTGTCACTCACTGACTGACCGATCATCAAAACTCTAAGGCACTTCTAGCAGATATAGAAACTTCAAATTTGGAATACAATTATTGTTTAATATATAAATCAAGGAAAAATTAAAATATTTTACAATTTCGGTCTAGTTTTCGAGATACACCACCTGCATAAATAACTTTGTAATCCTATATAAACATATAGTATTACAAAGTTACATTTGCAGTGAATGAATCAGTGTACCTATATATGTATAATGGAATAATAGGTGTAAATAGCTACCTAGATATAACTATCTACAAAAAGAAATGAGATGCCATCAAAAATATAACTTGTAAAAAAAGCCAAGTCTCGCAACTCAGTTCTTCTACCGTAAAAAGTTGTGAGATCCATGTAATACCAAGTCGGTTAATTTATTCAGTCCATAGATTGATACATGGATTGACTTGGAAATCGCACTAAACAATCTAATTTAATATAATATGTATTACTTGTGAGATATATTGTGTTTTCATGCATTTCATTCATTCAACTTCTTAAAGTAAAATAACCAAAATTTTCTTACGCTAACTATTAGCAACTCTGATGCTAATAGAGTTCTATCAGACAGAAAGCGGTCACGCGGTCAAACGCTCCGTGTACGCATTCTGCGTTCGAGAGTTCAGTTGCTCACGAATCCCGCTGTTGGACGATCTACGTGGTACCACTACCACCATGTTTCTTGAGTGTAGTTCTTCGTCGGAAAACGAATTATTGATATCGTGGACATTAGCAGTATCAAAAAGGAAAACGAAACATTGGGTGTGAGAATTTCATTGACTATTTCGTAAATTCCTTACTAATGAAGAACTTTTTTATAATTCATTGTCAGTCCTCATCTCTCTGGCAATAATTACTTACCATGCTTCTGATATTTTTCCTCGGTTTTTATAATCATCATTCTTCACGTCACATAAAAAATATTTTTCTCATAATAACCTAATCAACTTCTCAGTCTCCATCTTCCTTCCCGATGTGGACACCGAAACAGCAGTGGACGTGCGAAAGCGTGCGGTCTGGTTGACCGACGTGGTCAGAACGCCTGCTATCTGGGTAATGTTGACAAAAGTAATGTTTCCAACTGTTTCCAACAAGCGTCTCCACCGAGGGAACAAATATTGGCAACAAGCGTGTTCCTTTGATTTTGTCGCCGAAAATGGTAACAAGTTTTGTTGGCAACTGTTGTGTTGGCAACTGTTGTGTTGGCAACAAAACTTTGGTGGAGACGCGGCTTAATACAACACAACGAACGCAGAACGCGAACGCGGAACGCTTGAACACGTGGACTCCTTGTGTCTGATAGATCCCATAACTGCAGCACGAATGGTTCGACTCGACTTGGAAGTTACTACGTTCTCGTATAACACCAGAGTTCTATTATCTAATAGACGTTACGCACTAATGATTGATAGAGTCATGCTGCAACTTATTATAGTTGCATTACGTACGGGTAAGCAGGCACGACCAGGCAAGGAACACGCTCGTTAATATTTTAACAGCGTTTTTTAAATATTTTTTAATAAAAATAATACTATAAATACTATTAACATTACATGCTTATTGACTATTTAAATACTACAGAAATCGAAATCGAAAAGTGGATTCGAACTTGATTGAATTGATTGAAGATCGATGTAGGTATCTTTGGGCTGCAGCATACACTTCGTATCAGGTGGACTATGTAATAGTTTGTCATTGTTACCTTTACTCCAATAAAAGGCTAAATCAGAAACCTGACCTAACCTAAGAAAACATGAGGATTATACCCAGCAGTAGAATGCCTATGGACTGAAACTTTACATTACATAATAACTTATATGCGTTTTCAGGCGATATTTATAATATTCTGGTCAATATATATATATATGACAGAGAAATGATATTTCCGGCATTTATTGATAAAGTTCTAAGACAAGAATCCAACCATATAATGCATACGGCTATACTCCCTATAGTTCTCTGGGAATTAGCTTTCCTGCCCAAAAGTGAACCTAAATGGCACAAGTGGAATTTAGCTAGCACTTACGGATGCTACATAACTTATTTATATGTGTAAGTATGAGTATTATTATTTCAGTAATTTAAAAATGTTAAATTGTTAGTATTTGTGTACGTTATCCACCGCCAAGCAGTAGTTTACGGCGCATCTATTATTATGTTCTCATTTAAAAAGCAAAAAGCTAGTAGTTATAAGATTTAAGGAGTACCAGACACGTAAGTAGCTCAAACACTAAGCGCTTGCTGTAAATTTTACACTACGCGAGCAACCCGGATTCGATCTCGAAGGGAAACGTCGGGCAAACTTTAACAAGGTGGCAAACGAGCTTACGGCTCACCTGATGGTAAGAGACTACCGCCGCCCATGAACAACTGCAACACCAGGGGAATTGCGGATGCATTGCCGACCTTTTAAAAAGGAGTAGGCTCTTTTCTTGAAGGTCCCTAAGTCGTATCGGTCCGGAAATATCACTGGTGGTAATCGATTACACGAGGAATACGTGCGAGGGAGAAAATGTCTTCTAAATCGCACAGTGGTGGACCGCCAATTATTCAAATAGTATCGCGAGTTTTGTCGTGATATGCGATGGTAAAGTTGAGCAGCAAGAATTAGTCAGAGCACTCACCATGTAATATGCGATAAAATACGCAAAGCGATGCAACATCTCTTCGCAGCGCCAATGAATCGAGCCGATCGTAGAGGACGCGGTCTTCAATAATTCGAGCCGCTCTGCCCAGAGCTCCAGCCCAGAGATGGGAATAGTATTCCATGTGAGGCCAAACTTGCGCCTTGTAAAGTTGCAGGCGGTGGACCGGCTTGAAATACTATCCCGCTCTGCTGAGCACGTCAAGCTTTTTAGAGGCCAATTTGGCCTTCTCTTCCAAGTGACCACAAACCTGCACGTCACTCGATATGTCAACACCGAGGATTCCGATACTCGTTGAGTCAACAAGGGGAGTGCCTTGAAACTGAGGAGATACGACATAGGGGTTCTTTTTAGCGGTAAATGCGCAAACTTGTGTCTTCTGAGGATAAACTGGACTAGATTTAGTCACCCCCAATCCGAGACTTTGTTCAGCAAAGACTCGACTTCAGACACAAGTTTGTCCCGGTACTCGGCGAGGTTTTCCCGAGAAATATTACCACGGCCGGTAGAGCATCACCAGTGCTGTCATCCGCATAGCAATGAATGTTACCGGTTTGCAACATATCATTGATATGCAGAAGAAACAGTGTTGGTGATAGCACGCAGCCTTTTGGAACAACAGCGTTAATAGGCTTGTAATTGGAACATGCACCGTCTACTGCGATCTTGATGCTCCGATCAGCCAGAAAACTGGGCCTATACATGTTAAATTATTTTATTTAGTTCCTTATTAGTTTAGCTTTTACTTTTTATTATAAGTATTTTTTTTATAACCTGCATTGATTGGTCCTTGAACAGTATTTTCGGTATCAAGCAGCAATGCATTCGTTGTTTTGTTCGTTTGAAGAGAAATAGAATTACTCGTAGATGTAATCTAAGGATTTAAAGAATTCGTTGCTAGTTCTCAGTAGTGACAAAACAGCAGACCTATAGCTTTAAAGTTGACTACTAATATCCACGGGCTATATAATTTTTAACCGTAATTAAATAATTTTAACCGTAGTTAACTATGACATTGGGATGTCATACACCTCAGTCCCCCCCCCCCCCCCCCGTGACCATGGGTGCTGTAAAGTGCTTGAAACGTCGGGAATGTAAAATAAGTTAATATCCGCGATAAAATCCGTAAAATTAGTTTTATTTAAATATATAATTTTTGTCTATGTGATGTCACATAACATAATTTAATTTTTAGTCGTAATTCTCACCTTGACATTTTTCTAGCATTGTAATTTTCATTCAACAGGAATTTGTCAACTGCGCATATAAGTAGAAAATTAGAGGTGCTTATTCGTTAGCATCTTTGCTTTATTATGTATTATAAGGCAGGGTTTGAATTTATTAAGAAAAGTGATCGCTATGATCTGTCCAACTATCCCTACCATACTATCTATACTATCCATCACTTCCTTGGTTTCCATAATAATGGAATCAATCATAAACTGCCAGCTCATGAGGTTCCTCAAAGACCATTTGACAATTACGGTTTCCGTTGGGGTTACTCATAGATGGGCCTAGACAATAGAATACAAGCATTAGTGGTTAGTTTAAATTTGGTGATAGTTTCGATCGGGTTTAGCACAAAGCGCTTCTTTTGATAATCCTTCCTACGGGCTTTCTCACAAGTTTTCTTGCAGATTGAAGCATCAGGATCGTAGTGGACGGTGTTCGCTTCGAATACAAGCTTATTATTGCTAGTGTTCCATAAGACTGCGTGCTATGACCTACACTTTTTATAGAAGACAGGGCAAACCAGCATGCAGCTCACCTGATGGTAAGTGTTGACCGTCGCCCATGTACAACTACAACACCAGAAGATTTGCAGCTGCGTTGGCAGCCTTTAAAAAGGAGTAACTTCGTTACGCTGTTTTTTCTGCATATCAATGATATTATGTTGCAAACCAGTAATTTTCATTGCCATGCAGATGACAGCATCAGTAATGCTTTTGATACCGGACGTGCCAGCGAGAATCTAGATAGAAATCACATCCTTGAGTTCCAAAATAAAGTTATGACAGCTAAGCTAAATCTATTCCAGATTACTTTTTTATATACATAGGGTAAAGTGACAAATGAGCACACATACCACCTGATGGTAATCGAATGCAGTGGCCCATAGACATCAGCATCCATCCTCGATTGAGAATCAAAATGCAGAGGCGTTTTCAACCCTAAGAACTAAGATGAATCGTTTATGACTGAGTTCTTTCTGATCAGTCGATTTCTTGGCGTTGTGAAGAGACATTGTATCCATTTGCATTTTAAATTAATGTATAATTGCCTTTACCACGGGAAGTGCTCAGAGAAATTATTTACAATAATTTCAGCCACCAAATACGACCACCATCATTCATTCATTATCACACATCGCACCAAAATTCACGATATCATTAACATCATCTGGATGCTGTGCAAGATTATGAAAACGATAATTTTTGTTTTAAAATGACTTCAAAACACGATATTTTTAAGTCAACACCTATTGGATGCAAAATGTACCGCAATATTACCTCACTTCAATAAGGATGGATATCAAAAAACCAGGCGTCAAACTCTCTTTCAAAAACTTTGTAGCCTCTACTTGTGGCCTCTAGTAGCCACATGTCGATACAATATCATACATACTCATTGTTTATTTTGAATTCCTTATTTATAATGTTTTTTTTTTTTTCAGATTATACTCTTCATTCGTCCGACGTAGTATATGGCTTTATCCCATTTTAAAAGTTTGTTATGGGTTCATATACTTCCCAATGATTTTCATAGGTATTGCTATAACGTTATATTTAATGTACTACGGTCAATGGCGCGTCAACTCACTACTGTGGAGGACTAATGTTACGTCAAAAGAGAAAGTTTGAAAAGGATATTAATTGTGAGTTGTGACTTAAATTAAATTTAAAAAAAAATAAAGTCCGTTGATTTTATTTCCCAAATTAAACATAAAATCACTGCCACACAGATTAAATTCTATCATCGTTTATTTTTTTTAAATTATTGTAAATATTTGTACGCCTTAACAAATAAGCAATTTGTAACTGTAAATTAGATTCAAAACTCCGAATGTGTCACAGAAAGTGACGTAGTAAAAAAAGTTTTCTTCGTATTTTTATGCTATCATCTTTTAAAAAATTTATAATTTGTGAACGGTGACAGAAATAAAAGTCGTAAAAGTTGGCTTTTTATATTTATTATTAACCCTTATATATAATTTTCCATTGCAGGGTTTCAAACTATCACCGGATACTTTATTTTCTGCCGACTTCCAAAAAGGAGACGGTACTCAATTCGAGTGTATGTTTTTTTTTTATGTGTGTTACCTCATAACTTTGTACTGGGCAAACCGATTTTGATGATTCTTTTTTTATATGAAAGCTGATAGTTCTCGTGTGGTCCCATATGAATTTTAACAAGGTCAGACCAATGGTTCTTCTTCACATACTAAGATGGAATGGTTCATTTCCCGTATAAAGGCTCTCTGATTCTATACACTCACATACGAATCACAGCAGCTTAAATTGCTTTACGCTGCTATTATGTGAGAGCGTAGTTGTACACATATATGTAATGTATTTATGTTTCAACTTAAAGTATTTTTCAGAAGGATGTAATCCAGCGTCCCCAACAGAAGTGACCTTGTTTGTTGCCATCCATCTAGACGGCAGATGTCATCCAAATTTTTAACCATGTTCCAGGCAGATTTAGGTCAAAGCTTTTCAACCTGTACATAAATGACCTAATCGTTGAACTCAGCAGCAAAAAAGTCGGATGTCGTATCGACAATGTAAGTTTTAACAACATAAGTTACGCAGATGATATGGTGTTGCTGAGTCCCACGGTTAAGGCC
The DNA here is from genome assembly GCA_033319125.1 of Parnassius glacialis. Classification (NCBI taxonomy): domain Eukaryota; kingdom Metazoa; phylum Arthropoda; class Insecta; order Lepidoptera; family Papilionidae; genus Parnassius; species Parnassius glacialis. The sequence goes on from JAVANC010000002.1 coordinate 23,059,568, forward strand.
ACCAGAGAACTCTTTAAGATATGTGAGAAGTATGCGTTAAACCATGGCTTGCGATACAATGGTAATAAAAGCGAATTCATGGTGTTTAGGGCCGCTGGCTGTAAAAGCCCAGAAAATGTGCCTGCAATTAAATTGAATGACATTGAATTAAAACGCGTTGATAAATTTAAGTACCAAGGGCATTTTGTTACCGATGACCTAAGTGACAATGTTGACATTGAAAGGGAACGTTGGGCGCTGGCAGTCCGATGTAATATGTTGGCACGTAGGTTTGCGCGGTGTAGTGAACAAGTAAAGATAACACTATTTAAAGCGTACTGTCAAGTTTTCTACACGTGCAGCCTGTGGTCGAATTATTCACAGCGGACTGTCGACACCTTACGTGTCCAGTATAATAATGGCTTCAGGATCTTGTTGGGGCTACCCCGATTTTGCAGTGCAACAGGCATGTTTGCAAAGGCGCGTACAGATGACTATTACGCCCTTATAAGAAAGAAAACAGCCTCGTTGCTTGGCAGGGTGCGGGCTAGCTCCAACTCCATCATGAAAATAATTGCTGAAAGATACGACTCATTCCTCCTTAAGCAATATTACCGCCTATGTTTACTTAATAAGGCGCTTGTATTTAAGAATTAGATTTAGGTACTAACATAGGTTATAAGTTCCATATCTACTAACAAATTTTATGGATCACTTGGTTATCTGAAATAAAATTATTATTATTATTATTAGGTAATCAGGCTTCTCAACAGAGGTGACCTTGATCAGAGCCTTGTTCCATTTGTGGATTGTGTTTCGGCCACATGGATAACAACCTACCGCTAACACGGTCGAACTTCACTGTGAATCCCGCTCGAGTAGAATTAAGATGTAGAAATGGCTCCTAATTTGTCCAAATTTCAAAAGGTGGGCCTTGCTTTAGCAGTTTTGTGCGAAATTGAAGACGGAAAACAAAGAAAGTGGATGAAGCGCTGATTAAACGAACGATTACGATACTCAGCCATTCAAACTTATAGGGGTTATTGGAAGTGAATGGTATTCATAACTTTTTGGTTTGGAAATGTGGATGACATTTTGCACCCGCACCTGCTGCCTGCCGCAGCACAAATGTCTTTGGTAAGATGTAATCCGCTAGCTGAACGGATGTAATCCACGGGCTCCAACTGCGGATAGAAGCGCGCGTCCTGCAAGGACGTTGGAAAAAGGAGTACATAATGGCTGCTTTATTTTTCATATAAGTATTATTTTAATAATTACGAACATTTATTAATTAATAATTAAATACATTAGAGAAGTTTATTTTAACGTTCGGCTTAAATATGAATTAATAAGTTAAGTAAGGAAGCAAAGTCTGTTCCGACTCCAGCGAATGGTCGGATGGCCCTGACGCGGTCGGGTGGTAAGTCACCCATCATAAGCTGCGATATGGTGACCTTAAGTTTATAACAAGGTATGCACTTAAAGAGGACGCTCCGAATGGTGCGTCGGCCAGCCAAAATACAAAACTCCCGCTGCAAAATAGCCGAAAGAGCATTACACCCAGCGTGGGCATTCTTAACATGATGGTGAGTTACCAGCAACCGAACAAAGGCGCCGTCCTTAGGGAGCAGTAACGGGTGTCGAGCCCCGTACGGCAATAGAGAATTTTTCAAACGTCCGCCAACGCGCAGCATCCCAGCGTCGTCCAGGAAGAGGTTTAGACAGTCCAGAGCGCCCTTGACAACGGAGCCCCGCTTCAAGGTTTCAATCACGGGCTCAAAATTCTCCGCTTGGACCATACGGGTCCAATGCATCAAAGCTTCACGACGCTCGCTAGGGGACAAAACGGAATCAGAGATTCGGTTGGACGGGTCCTCGAATTGCGGACAAATCGACGCAACCAAGCAGTCACTCCTAAGAGCTTATCGAGAGAGCTGTACCGTTCTAGCAGGGAGAAATCCCGAGTGGGCTTATCCTTGCCCACTCCTACTCGGGCTCGTAGGCCAGGCAATTCAATCAGTTCGGAGTATTTATTCTGGGACCAGAATGACTGAGACTCAGTCAACCAACTGGGACCCCACCACAGCTTTTGTTATTGACCACCCAACCAAAGAGGGGGCTTCACAGCCGCGAGAAGCGCAGTCTGCGGGATTCAACTCCCCTGGGATATGTCTCCAGCTTAGAGACGTCCCAGAACTCTGGATTGGAGACACGCGGTTCGCCACAAAGACCTCAAGATTGTGAGGTGCAGCTCTGAGCCAACAAAGTACTATCTCACTGTCCGACCAAGCGTAGACGTCCGTAATGTCGATTACAGACTTCAAAGACGAGTGAACGTGGTTGAGGAGTCGCGTGAGAAGAGCGGCTCCGGACAGTTCAAATTTAGGGATAGTTAAGCGGAACCTAATGGGAGCTACCTTGCTTTTAGCAAGTACGAGATGGACGGAAGTATGGCCAGAAGAGCTCACAGTCCGCAAATATACGACAGCAGCATAGCCTTTCTCAGAGGCGTCACAAAATCCATGTAGGGTACCCCTGCATTTCCCTGGAGGGAGGAAGCACCTTGGCATGGAGACCCGGTTGATGTCTGGAAGGGAAGACACAATGGAAAGCCACTCTCGCAAGAGAGCACCGCTAGTAGGCTCGTCCCAATCCAACCCGGATATCCAGAGCTTTTGAAGAAAGCACTTAGCCAAAAAAATTACCGGAGTGATCCATCCATTAGGACCGAAGGTGCGGGCTACTGTAGGCAGCATGGAGCGCTTGGTCCATGCTTTAGGAGGGGGATCGAGTTTGACTCGATACGTGAAAGTATCCTGAACAGGCTGATATTGAATGCCCAGCACAGTCAACAAATTAGGATTTTCAGGGCGCTCGAATAGATGAAGGTCTTGTCGATCCTCTCCTGGGAGGTCCTTCAAAATATAAGGGGAGTTCGACAACCATTTGCGCAACTCATAACACAATTTTAGACGCTCTCTCTCAGCGAGTTCAAGGAGGGTTCGCATGGCGATATACGGGCTGGAGCGGAGTCCATAGGTGGTGATGTTCAACTCAAACACCTGTATCGGATCGCTGGGCTTCTCGCGCCACAATATCAGCTGATGGATGGATGGATAGACCACTGATTGTCGAAACATCATGCGAATGTCGGCTACAAAAACCACTTGGTGCCGACAGAAGTGGGTCAAAATGTCGGATATGTCCTTGATGAAATTAGGACCAGAGTGGAGACACTGGTTTAGTAACACACCATTTGACGAGGGGGCGGAGCCGTCAAAAATTACCCGAATTTTACTCCCAGGGGTCCTCAAGACCGCATGGTGAGGGCGGAAGTAGTGCTCCTGTGACCGCCAGTCGAAGTTGGACGGTGACATGTGACCCAGCTCTTGATACTCGCGCATGAATTCGACATACTTGTCGCGAAAGGCTGGGTCGCGCCGCATACGGTGCTCCATGGAAAGCAACCTCTTTTCGGCCAGGGTACGAGATTGGCCCAAAGGGGGCCGTGGGTCAAGAAAGGGTAAGCGAGTGACAAAACGACCGTCGACACGACAGCCGGTATTGTTCTGGTAGAACAACTCGCACTCACGGTCCAGAGGGTTGACTCGAGCGAGCTGCATGTGGCGGCTCCTCAATTTCCCAGAACCGCTGGAAAACGTCCGAAAGGGACACGTCCACAACAGAGAGCGGGTCAGCCGTCTGAGGAGGTGGATACCACAGAACCGGTCCAAAGAAGCTATGCCCAAATACAGTGGACATGGCTGACAAGCCATCGGGCTGTAGGGCTCGTATCTCGCCTATCAAGATGAACCCCAGCGCGTCGGCACCCAGCAACAAATCTATAGGCCCAGGTTGGGAACACTGAGGGTCTGCTGGTCTCAAACCCGACGCACAACGAACCGCGCTATCATTTATACGGATGTTAGGGAGAAAACCTACAATGTCATCGAGGACATATACTTTAACTAGAATGTGAAGGTGTTCGCTGGCAGGGCCAAACACCAACTCCGCTTGTCCCCTAGGAGCAGGAGGCTCGGCACCTCCGATACCTATCATTGGACATGATTCAGAGCTCCAGGGGAGCCCTAGTCTTCCCAACAACCAAGTGGAGGCCACACAGCGTTGTGAACCCGAATCCAATAGAGCGCGAACCGTTAAACAGTCGCCACTCGGGTTGTACACCTTCACTGAGGCCGTCGGCAATAGAACAGTTTGACAAGTGGACTGTTGACGGCTCAAAGGATCAGGGGAGGCGGCCGTGATGGGAGCTAGGGCAGCAGCTACCTAGCTGGAGCTGCCTCTATCGGACCGGCACTCCAGTCGGGGGCCCCTAAAGCGGCATTCCGGCGGCATCTCAATGACCCGTGGTTGGAACTCACCGAACGGGCCAACCTGGGGAGCTTCGGGGAACCTCGGCCTTGAGGCCCGGAACAGATTCGAGGTCGCAGAAACCCCGTAGTAACGGTACTGACCAAAGGGGGGAGGGTGGTACTCCAGTCGCGGCCACTCAGCTAATGGGGGTGAGAAGGGTCTAGCTGACCGCTAAGTGGCCGTGAAGTTTCTCTCAACACGCTGAGGGGGGCGACGACCTCCCCGCCCCTGGGGAAAGACCCCCGACTCGTCGCGAGAGGGACCCCCTTCAAAACCAGGGGCACGGTGGCCGGCAGGCGAGCGCCAAGCGTCGCCCGTCGAGTTGAGGGCCCGGCAGAGCCCCGAAAGGAAGCGCCGTTCGCACCCAGGCACAAAACAGCATGATGGATGCCCTGCCAGTGCGGACATAGCCGCTGGTGCGGAAAGTCTCGTTGGAGGTGCCTTTCCAAGCACGAGTAGCACCAGCGGCGCTCCTTGGCGATAGTTCGCCTCGCCGGGACCAGCTTACCCAATAACTTAGGGCACGACGTCACCCGGTGATCGGATGCTCGACAATTGGAGCAGGGGGGCGCCTCCCTGGCCGCTAGGCCGCTATAAGATGGTAGGGGGCGGCGCCCTCCCGCGGGAGCTTCGCTCGGCCTTAGGGAGGTTGGCGACGACTTGCCCGGCGGATTCCGCCTCTCCCTGGGCACGTCTCGGTTGGCAACCCGTAAGTCGTCGACGGTGCCCGCTGCGTTCTCAATTTGCCGGCACTGCTCCTCCAAGAACCGCAACAGGTCCCTGAAGGGCGGAATATAGGAGGCGCCGTCCCCGCCGTACCTTTCCTCAAAATGGATCCGAAGATCTAGAGGCAGGCGGGACAGCACGATGTGGAGCAACAAGAAGGACCATTCGTCCACCGGTAAATCCAGCCGCCTCAACGAATTACAGGCCACCACGACTGGATTTACGATTTCCGCACGTAGTCTGGCTCGGTCCCTAAGCAGCGGGAGGTTTAGAAGCTGCCTAACGTATTCGTCTGCAATTCGCCGGACGTTGGCGTACCTTCCGGCGAGGAGGTCCCGGGCAGTCTGGAAGGGTCGTCTGACAATTTCAAATAGCCGACGACGCCCAGGGCCTCCCCCTCCAGTGAGGCCAGGAGGTACGCCATCTTCTGGCTTGGTGTCAAGTCCCTCCAGGCGTCCACTAGGCTATCAAAAAGACCAACAAAGGTCAGCCAGTCGGAGAGGACCCCGGAGAACCTTGGCAGGTCCAGAGTTGGGAGTCGTCCCAACAGGGCGTGATTGGAGAAACAATCAACCACGCTCTGCTACCAGAGATTGTTACGGCCCTCAGTTGCCCCGACAGAAGTCGACTGTACTAGGGCCCATGAGTAGCACACTCGACGGGCAACCAGAGGATTCGGGCCCAAATGGCCTATGGATAATTATGGGCTGGATAAACAAACACAAACTTACCGAGATCCGGAGGTACAGTCGACTACAAGGTACCGTCAGGGATAAGTAGTGGTGTGTGTAAGTGGTGTAAGAAAGTGTGTACATGTAACCTGACGTCCCCGAGGTAATCGGGCAGCAAACCCACATGCTCTGCTCTGCTCCACAATGTGCGATCACTCCAGTGGGCGTTCACTTTTATCTGAACTCAAGTCTAACGTCACTTAGCACAAAATTATAATCGAAGACGAACGCGACCTTCTCTCGGGTCACAAATCTTAGCGTTCTACCCGAAAAAGGAAAAATGCCTTCGTACGATATTAAAATGCCATACAAGCAACTCGTCGACGCAAATTAATGGCAATCGAAGTTAAGTTAATCACTCAAAACTCAAAGAAAGCCTCGTTGTCACGTAAACGCACGAAATAAGACAACACAATCAGAGGTGGTCTTAACGCGACCTAACGATTCGATAGTAACTTCCAGACTTCCAACCGACACGGCCGCCGCGGACAATTGACCGCCCACACGTCAGGCGACCGAGCGGTGAGCGGAGAGACGCGCGCGGGCGCCAGCCCAAGCCGTCAAACCGATTTTGAATGCAAGTTTTAAAATGTTAAGATTTGGCCTAAACAATATATATTCATTATTTATATTTATTTAAGCCTTTATTTCCCAAAAAAAAAACAATTACATAAAATTAAATATTTAACAAAATTTCATCTACATTTACAAAACCAATCATGCTTCAAAGAAAACTTCAACAAACATTTAGATATAAAATTTGCCAGAATTTAGAATAAATTTTATAAATTATATACATATATATAATTATTTATATATATTATCATATACATATTTAATTATAATAATCTTTTTCAACGACCTTTCTAAAGTTTTAGAGTACTATAATAGCACGATCATCTTAGTTAGGACCTTTATTTAATAACTTTTAGGTGTCTCTTTGAAAAATTAATATTCACTAGAGTAATTGAAAAGTGTTAAAAGTGCCTTAAAATTATTTTTAAGCTAAATAACCCCGTTCACGAAGACAGTACTCAAAAGGGTTACGCATAATAAATCGTCCCTATTTCACTTGTATGAGGTTCACAATTCCTTATAATTTATCCCTTCCCGCTTGGAGAAAGTTCATGATATTTATATGAAATACAAAAGCAAAACCCTTATAGGTTTCGCTCTCCCACATTTTAAAAAAATGTGGGGGAGGCACACGCCTCCACTCACGCCGTGTGTTAAGTCCACAGCAAAATAACTGACGGACCAGAAAAAGAGCTCCTTGGTAGTACGTAAACACAAACATCGACCGAAGTCGCGCATGTCAATGCGTGTAAACGCCATGCGGAATACGATCAAACCCTGCCACAGTGAACGTACGTCACACTAGTCACACTGGCCATGAAAAGCCCTCCGCGAGCGCCAACACCTGCCAGACCACCGTTCCTGCAGATGTCATGTAAGTGTAAGTCATCACTGCCAATTTTTTTATAGTAGAGTGGGCAAACCAGCATGCGGCTCACCTGATGGTAAATCACTACCGCCACCCATAAATAAATGCAATACCAAGGGAATTGCAGATGCGTTGCCGGTCTTTTAAAAAATAGTAGGCTCATTCCTTGAAGGTCCCTAAGTCGTATCGTTCCGGAAAAATCTCTGGTGGTATTCGATTCCACAAGGAAGTTGGGCGAGGAAGAAAACTTCTTCTAAATGGCACAGTGGTGGGCCGCCAATAATCCAAATGTTATGGATGGTATCACGAGTTTTGTCGCGATGTGCGATGATGAAAATGAATGGCTGGAATTAGGCCGCACAATTCCTCAGAGCACTCCCCGTGGTGATGAGAGTTGAGAGATACAACAACCCCAAAGAGATTCAACAACTCTTCGCAGTGCCTGTGAGTCAAACCGATGGGAAAAACCTCGGTCGTTGACGGTTCGAGCTGCTCTGCGCTGGATGTGGTCAAGTGAAAGGAGCTGGCACTGGGGAGACCCTGCCTAAAGATGGGAACAGTATTCCATGTGGGACCGAACCTGCGCCTTGTAAAGTGGCAAACGGTGTCGCGATCCGCGTAGGCGAAGTAACCAGTTCTGTCAGACTATATGTCAAAGCAAAGCCATAAATAGATCTACCCACATAATCGGTTAAACAGGAACCAAGCCATTCAGCGAGGATAACGATCTCTGCGGATGGAACCTGTTGTAGCACAGAGTCTGCAGCTATTTGGACGTAGTCGATGAGTCGATCTGTGTCGGCATTACCGCTATGGGACCTATGAGGCACCCGTAGGCGTGGTCGTTGCTCTCTACGTGCAGCCACAGGATGGACAGGTATACGCAAACCCCAGCCCGAGGCACAGAGGAATGTTCTAATTTGTACCCCGGGTAGGAGAGATACGAAGTATCAGCCGGAGAAGACAACTGTGTCTCGGTTAGAAAGAGCAAGGCAGGCTTTGCCGTCTCCAGATGGTAGTGGACGGCGTTAAGGTTCGAATGAAGTCCCCTGATGTTACACAAATTCACGGATAGTGTGGCAGGGGTCGCCTTTTTTATTGCTCCATTTGCTTCGAGCAGTATTAGCCGTAAGCAGAATGTCGCTCCGAACTACGATGCAACTATCATACGGATGGCGCCCTCTCACAACACACCCACATGATCTCTATCGACTTTGACAACAAAATTAGTATTGTTGTTAACTAGACGTAGCACCTTTATACGTGGTAGAGCTATGCTGCAGCTATATTGTGGTTGTAGTACGAATGGGTCGGCTCGACCGGGGAAGGACCACGCTCTCACAGAATACCAGCGTAAAATAGCAGCTTAACGCTGCTGTGTTTCGTATGATGAGTGTAGAGAACCGGAGACCCTTTTTACTGGAAACGAGGCATTTCATCTTAGTCCTCACGGGTGACAACGCATCTACATTTTGATTCGTAATTGAAGATAGATGTAGATGTCTATGGGCCACAGCAAACACTTACCATCAGATGGGCTGTGTGCTCGTTTGTTACCCTATCCTATAAAAAAAATCGGTTAGCGGGTCCAAGTTTACCTCGGTCTTGGACAGTATGAAGCAGTCTACATGCCATGACAATAATCCTTTTCAGGTCATTTCTATCAATATAATAACCCCGTGTTAATTTCATAGAGCTTACTCTATGTCCTTTGTATATGGAAGTTCAAATCATTACTCTGCTATCATAATGCTTATGCATCTAAGAGACCTTCAGAGAGATATTAATTTTTTTCAAAAATTTTACTTAATGTTGGTAGTACAGAAATGGGTCTAAAATTGCCGGGGTCTAATTTAATACCAGATTTAAATAAAGGTATGACTTTACTATGTTTGATTAGATCAGGAAACACACCAGATCCGACGCTTGTATTGAAAATTGTGGCTAGATAAGGTGCTATAGTATCTTTTTTTATATAGAATAAGGGTGAGAAACGAGCACACAATCCACCTGATGGTAAGTGGTTGCTGTGGCCCATAGACATCTACATCTATCTTCTTTTTGAGAATTATAATTCAGATGCGTTGTCCATGTCATTTTAATTTTATCGGATGCATTTTTAATGTTGTTGCTTAAATGTATAGCATTAGCTGGGGAGCATTTTTTTAAAATTTTAGAATATGTTTTTTAAAGTGATGACATACTCTCTAAATATAACACTATGATTATATGATCTTTCAATATAAATCTCCTATAAGTTTCGTCGTTTTTTTTTTATAAATTCCTACTGTCGTCGATTCATTCAATGATTTGCGACTGTTTATAGAGAAAGTTTTAGAAGTAAATATTATATTAAATTTACAAGTTATAATTATAAATAATGAAACATGCAAATAATCAGCACTATTTTTATATGAAAGTGGTGGAAGTCCTTTTACTATGTTACTTCTAAACTTCCCCTAACGGTGATCATTTATTGGAACAAACACAACTTTCTCATTTTTGTTTTTGTGTATGTAAGACAATGAGACTGTCCACAGTGATCTGAACTTAAATTTGAATGATTGATTTATGCAAGGGCTTAACATCTGTAAAAATGTTATACACTAGTCCCAGCAATACGTGTCGGTTCTAAGAATAAATTGACAATATTTTACGATTTAAATAATGAACTAAACTTAATACTAATGGAAGAATTTTCAAGGCGATTGATGTTAAAGTCTCCACATATTACAACAGACTTGTTCTGCTCACTAAGATTGAGTAAAACTTCTTCCAAAATCCTTTCAAAATATTCGTCAGAAGCACATGAGGGTCTGTAAAAACATTCACCAATTAGGTGCACGAGCTCGACACAAGCCATTTCTACAGTTCGCTCAACAGAGAGGCTCACAATATCCTTACGTTCTTTATACAAATGATTTATCAGCTAATATTAAGGAGCCACCACGTAAACTTTCTTCTCTATTGAAGGAACTGACCACTTGTTGATTTCTGAAATTAAACATTAAATTATAATCTTTTAGCCAATGTTCAGTAATACAAAGGATATGTACGTTGTTACTATTTAAAAACAAATCAACTTCTAATTCTTTGCCCATCATGCCTTGTAAATTTTGATGCACCAGGTGTAAACAATTCTTATTACTTATTTATGGGCTGCATTCTAAATGATTCAAACTCTTATTATTGCTAGAGATTGCCTCTATTTTCGGATTCACTAATTTAAATTAATTGGAACTGATTCCAAATTAAATGCCAAATGATGACACTGCTCAATAGAAGCAGTCTTGGTAGCCAAAAACTTGGCTAAGCTAAAATGTAAATTATAATAAGATAGCACATTTGCTACCATTCTTAAATTATATTTGGATAAGTAATACCGAGCCGTGGTAGCTCAGATGGTTAGCGCTCGCTGTAAGCTTCACAGTACTCGAGCAACCCGGGTTCGATCCCCGCCGGCACCAATGAAATTGTTAATTGCAATTTTAATTGCTGATTTACCACGTGCTCGGCGGTGAAGGAAAACATCGTGAGGAAACCTGCATCTCTGAAAAATAACAAAAAAAAATATTTCGAAGACATGATGTGAAGTTCGCCAAAACGCTTTGGGGCAGCGCGGCGGACATTTCCTTGCCCTAAAACCCCTCTCAGAAATGAGAGGAGGCCTGTGCCCAGCAGTGGGACGTAAATAGGCTGCAACTTTAACTTTATTTATTTATTTAATTTAAGTATTACCTATCTTTTGTCCAAAACTGCTTAAGGCGCTAATCCTAGTGAACGACCTGAAGCATTCGGTCCGCCGACTCTCACTACAATATTATGTCGCGTAAGAAATCTGCAAGACGCCACCTACTGTACGAACGTACTATTATTTTTTCAACATCAATAAACTATTTTATGGAAATAGGCACGGCAGACAATGATAAATGTATTTTCATATTTTTTATTCGGTAAATTAGTTACATTATATTAGAATTAAGTATTCTTATATATTATCAAATTAATAAAATGACACCATTTATTTTAAACGCTCTATCTTACATGAGATAATGAAGTATTGAAAATAGTGAGTTTAAAAGATACCTACTTACTATAGGTAAATAGGTAGGTAGGTGTTTTTTGATTATTGTTAATTTTTACGTGTCACGTATTGAAAAGTAACATACCTACCTATTAATTTTAGAACTGAGCACCTTGTAACTTAGCCTGCTTATTACTTATGTTGACATTATCCTCACCCCAATGATTGATGAGGATGAAAAAAACATGTTTGTTTTTATTTTTATTTAATTTTATTTCTACATACATATTTATTTTTACATACCTAATTATATTTATTTATGATTATGGGTTAGGTTAGGTAAGGTGAGGATTCCGTGACGCAGTGGCTTAGCAATGAGTTGCAGCGCTAAGGGCCGCGGGTTCGAATCCCAAACGGAACAATTATTTGTATGGCCGAAAAATAATTGTTCCGCGTCTAGATGTTTGTCCTTGTGAAATTTGTGTATGTAAACTGCCCACACGATACAGAAGAAAATCATAGAGTGGAGGTAACGCTTTTTTTAAGGCAAAAAAATGTGGATTCGAACCTTACATGCTAATGGTGCTTCAATTTTTTAATTTGCATTTACTGACATATTAGACGAGGAATTTACTATGAATAATTTAATTTTTTTTTTTTTTTGTTTTTGTGGCATTCTTTGGGGGAGGCCTATGTTCAGCAGTGGACTTGTGAAGGGCTGTAATGATGATGATGAATTTAATTTAAAATATATTCGAATAGTAGGTATTATTATTTTATTTACTTTAATAGCTACAGCATTTATAAGATATGTTTTACCTTGAGGTCAAATATAATTTTGAGGAGCAACAGTTATTACTTATCTTTTATCTGCGATTCCCTATTTAGGAACAATATTCGTAAATTGAATTTGAGGGGGATTTGCTGTTTATAATGTTACTTTAACTCGTATTTATTCATTTCGCTTTTTATTCCCATTTAATATTAACTGGGGAGGTATTTTTTTATAGAATAAGGTGACAAACAAGCACACAGTCCACCTGATGGTAAGTGGTTGCTGTGGCCCATAGACATCTACATCTATCCTCGTTTGCGAATCAAAACGCAGCGTTGTCACCCGTAAGGACTAAGATGGAATGCCTCTTTTCCATATTAGTTACTAATTAGATATTTTTACCCAATTACAATACCTGCTGAGGTATTGTGATTATATGTGATTAGGAATACTGGGTTGGTATTAATAAATAGAACAAAATAAAATATAAAGTCAATTTGATTATCTTGAATGTAAGAAAAAGATTACAAATTTTTTAACTTCCTTAAATTATGAACAAATGGAAACATTATTACAATACAGCTATTAAATTAACATTATACATATACTGAAAATTTCGGTAATCAAGGAAGTGACACAACATGACTATTTAAAAATGTATTTATTGCTTTTGGAAGTATTCTCCGCGAAATTTGACACATTTTTCCATACGATGGAACCAATCATTGAAGCAACCATTCCATTCGGAAGTTGGGGTCTCCAAAATGGCCGTTTTGTAGGCGTCCACAGCTTCTTCAGGTGATGAAAATCTCTATACACGCAATTTATTGTTTATTTTAGGGAAAGTATAGAAATCATTAGGGCTTAGGTCGGGGCTGTACGGTGGATGGTCTAATAATTCTATGTTTTCTTGCTCTAAAAACTCTTTTGTTCTGTGTGCGGTGTGAGAACTCGCATTTGTCGTGATGGAGGATGATGCGGCGGTTGCAGTTCTCTTTACGGAGTTCAGAAACGACCTGTGGCAAAAAATGCTAGCATACCATTCTGCATTAACCGTTCTTTGTCCCTCAAGAGGAATAGTCATAACATGGCCGGTTTTGGAGACAAACGTGACCACCATTTTTTTTGCAACACTCCGTGAACGAACAATTTTTGTTGGCTCATATCGAACTCTACTCATATTCGAACACCCAAACTAGTGACTGGTGTTTTGTTTCGGGTTCATACGCGTATATCCAGGATTCGTCACCTGATACGATGTCGTATACAGCATTTGAGGATCCTGCGTGGAATCTTTCGAGAGTTCTGACGCACCAAGTAACGCGAGACGCTTTTTGCTCTTCACAGAGCGAATGCGGTATCCATCGGGAAAACAACTTTTTTACACCTAATTGTTCATGCAAGATTATTTGTATTTGACTCATGCCAATGTCTAAAGTTGCCTGAATTTCGCGGTATGTCACATGTCGATCTTCCTCAATCAGCTTACGCACAGCATCAACGTTTTCTTGGGTGACTGCAGTTTTTGGACGACCTTGACGGGGATCATCACTGAGCTTGACACGTCCACGTTGAAATTCAGCAAATAAATTGTGGTTTTGGATGGGGCTTCATCACCAAATGCAGAAATCATCCGGTCAACACACTGTGTTTGTGTTAAACAACTTCGAAAGTCATAATAAATCATCGCTCTTGAATTTTCTCGAGTCAATTCCATTTTCGCCACGACTAAACTTGACTTTCTCGAAAATAGAAATAAAACGAACATGCTATCCTCGCGGGCGAGTCCAGCCTCAATGGGCATTGCTGAAAACCAACGCTACCGCAATCCTGCGATAGCATTACGTTGAGTCAGTGCCCTTTTCAGCATCACATCACTCATGCAATCGGATCATTTTATGACTGTTTTTGTTATTTACTTTTATTTTTGATGTTTTTATGTATTATTTTATTTTCTGTATCATAACTGTATGAGTGTATGTTGCTGAATAAATGCATGTCTATGTCTATGTCTATGTCTAAACAAGTTTGACAAAACCTTGTGACAAGACAGAAAATCTTTTTTTAAATAAATAAATGGTATTCGATTTTTAAAACCAAGGAGTTTTCAATTAAAAAGATTTTAATATGACAGGAACAGTGGAAATATTCCATTCCCGATACTTTTAGTGCAGCTTATGTACATACACCCACACTCAGTATAAACTCACACACTACGCATACAACATGCACACTATATAATATATAATAACTAATAATTATTTTTATGTATTAGTGCTATGAGACTGATGGTAAGATACTAGTCATGTTTTTATTATCTTTATTGTTTTCTTTATAAGTATACTACTGCTTACTAGTTGACTTCGATCACTGATCATAAAATGTAATTTTAACTTTAGGTCTTTACCTATGAAATTGCCACTTTTTATGAAATAAGTTAACTTAATTTTTTCTATATGTTTTAATTGATGCCGTTCTTGAAGATATCAGCTGGACGGGAGACAACAAATTTTTCAAAGGCATTTTTACTGCCTAAGGCTTAAAAGGCTCTTTGTACTCGCCAAAAAGTTATCCAAATTCCGGGAAAAGAAGAAGTCTGTAGGCGCAAAGTCTGGTGAGTACGGCCAATGACGGAGAGCTTCCTACCCCAGTTCTTGTAGCTTGGAGACCCGTCTGTTGTGCAGTATGAGGTCACGCGTTGTCGCAGGGGACGAGCGATTGATCGAAACTGTTCGGAGACGTGCGAGCCTTTCTATGATTGTGATTGTAAAGCCGACATTTAAATGTAAATTTTGACTTAGGGTTTTACCTATGAGGTCAAGTTCTGTGAAGCCAAATCCAAGTGGTCCATGGTTTGAAATACGTTTCAATTCTGAAAGGAAGTGGCTTACATCAATAATTCTTCTGTTCATTATTTTTCCTTCGTTTCTGCTCAATCAGTGGTAGAGCAACGCGGCAGCTTTTGCTGTCGCACGGATGGGCCGGCTCGAACCGGGGTGGTACCACGACCTCACAGAATACCAGCGTGAAGTAGAGGTTTACCTCTGCGTTTCGCTTGGTGAGTGCAGGTGGCCGGAGGCCCTTTTTACTGGAAATGAGGCATTCCATCTTAGTCCTCACGGGTGACAACGCATCTGCATTTTGATTCGCAAACGAGGATGGATGTAGATGTCTATGGGCCGCAGCAACCACTTACCAACAGGTGGACTGTGTGCTCGTTTGTCACCCTTATCCTATAAAAAAAAAAGAAAAAAAAATTTATACGAAATTTCAATCTGAAATAAAATATAGCTACTTTTGATTTGTGCCCTTAAAATATTTGCCTTTTTTAGTTCATCTGAAACTGTTATTCATTTTCAAATAAAAAAAGAGAAGTCTACCCTTTCTAACTTTTCAAGTTTAAAACACACGTGGAAGGTATCCGAAACTTACTTCTTCAATGTCTTTAGTGGTTTTTTCAATGTCTTCATCGGTTACTTCTGCGTTCTCATTTTCCGTCAAGTCTTCGTAAACTGCAAAAGAAATAAGGATAGTATTCGTTACTTATTCGTCGATTCCTCCTGGACTATTTTAGGTTTTTATTAATGATTGGTTGGTTATTCTATTTTATTTAAATTCAAATTATTTCATTGTTAATCACCTAGCAATGAAATAATTTGCTAATCATTCGTAAATAATCTATACTTATAATAATATAAAGAGAGAGTGTGAATTTTATGAGTACAATTATACCTCCCTAACATTTAAGATAGATAATTGTTATCGCATTACTTGTAAAATAAATAAATAATTGCTAAATAAACGTTCGGTTTCAGTACTCTGTGATCTATGAGATCGCTCGATTCTGTCGGTCGTCGGTCATTATCATGCTCTTTGGTCTGTGGGGGCTCGTATTTAGTTTTGAGAGAACACAAATAAATACTTAATTTTACTGTTTATTTATTTATTGCATAGTTTTCTGAATTTTACTGTGTGTAACTGATTTAATATTTTGAATAATATTTACTAATAATAATAATGTCCTCCTGATCGAATTTCAGTCACAGCGGCCAGTCTCCACGGAGACAAGACATCTGCACAGGGCATTATATTGCCTAAATGTATAGTGTAGTGTAGTGTAAGTGCCATAGTGCCGATGGGACGGTAAACCGACACAACCGGAGAGAGATCAGGCACAGGACCAACGACTTTACATGCTTTCCGAGGCACGGGGGTGAAACTCCTCCAACTTCCTAACTCCGGACAGCTTCTTGTCAGAAAACTCAATAACTGATTTTGACCCTGACTGCATCTTTAGTCTAGTGATCGTAAACGCGACTAATGAATTACTAACTAAATTATATGCTTTTGTATCTCATATACATATCCTCGAAAGATAAAATAGGGAGTACTAACTTGTTTCCATGAAGTATCTCAAGCTGACTGACACACAAGCGCTTTTGTCTTATAATGCTAGTAAAAATTGGTCGAGGTGATTATCGCAATCATTTTGAATAATAAGAAGATAAATCCTATTCGCGAAATACTATTACATTCCCAATTATGCAAAGATATCGTAGATATGTATGCGTAGATAACGGTTATAAAGGTCATGTAAATAGTTTGATCCGGGTCGTTCAAAATATGTGATTGCAATCATCAATACTTTTATGCTGGTCAAATGATCAACACATTCACGATTGACACATGTCTACTCCGCGTATCGCTGCGCAGTTGCATAGTGCGGTTGTATGAAATAAAGCTTTGATTCTGTTCCGTTCCTTTACACGTGCACTTAGCATGCTAAGCAGTAAATCTAATTTTCCTTGTGAACGTTACACAACTGAGAAAGAGATTATATCTAATACTTACTCATTATTGCTTATTTCCATCAGTTGCATATAAGAAATTTGCATTAGAGGAGGCTGTGCATCACTTTCGTTATCTTTTATCTTAAAAAAGATTATTTATTTATACATTAAATTTCAAATATTTACACACAAAAATAAATTCATGACAAGCACTGAACTAAGTACCTAGGTACTGGATATTATGTGTGTTCATATCTGTAGTTCGATTTCTACGAAGAATCAATTTTATTTGTCGATAAAATAATATTATATGAAAATGAGATGTTATCACTTTAATAACTACTGACATCTTAGAGTAGTTTTTGTACGTCTATAATATGTTTTTAGTAGGTATAATGGGTACATACCCGTTATCAACATAATTTTGTTGAGAATATTCAGATGTTGTTGTTCCGTCATAAATATTTTGTCCTTTTCGACCCCAGCTATAAATAAATAAATGGATTTATAAATAAATTGCATAGTTTTATATACGCAATAATTAAAAATATACGATAATTAACTAATAATTTCACTATTATTGAGAAAATAATTACGAGACAGCTTGCCGAATTTCGCACAATTTTGCTGCATTTGCAGGTCTTTGTCGCAAAACTTTCTTGTATTTTGGTATTTTGTGTGCCGTATAAACAACACCAACAGTAGCGTCTTTTCGCAAAACGCGGTAGGTAGTTCTAAATACACACAAAAGTCTTCGTCGCGCAGTAAAAAACACAACAAATATATAACTTACCCAAAAAACTATACCAAAACAAACTAATAATACTATCGACTGATAAAAAAACACATGCGCTGGCTGGCCTTTAATGACACAGATTTCACTAAACGTAGTGATTATATTCTCTTTGGATTTGACCTTCAAGAGCTTGGCGCGCACTGACCATAGATAATACACTAGCACTGACTGTTGCTACCCCGCGGACAGTGAATACACCCAGATTTTAAAATAATTTCTTAATAAAATCAAATTTTGGTCTTTTGAAAAAATTTTATCGATCGAAATGATCATTAATAAATTGCCTATCCATTAGTGTAAATCGCAAAAGAAAATAATGCTAATTTTACGAGGATTATTATAATTATTTCACACACTTATCAATAATTATTTCACATTTATGTGGTTTCGTTTTAAGGAGATTATTTTAATATTTATCCTTTAAAAAAATTGGATATGACTATTATGGAATCAAGATTATTTTTAGAAATTGAATGTGTTTTTTATTAGTTGATATATGTTTTTAATAAAAAGTAAATAGCTCTTAAAACGGCACAAATAACGACTAGCGCGATATTTTGCTCAACCATGCGCCTTAATTACATTATTCATGTCAATTAAATGAAAGAAGATGAACTTGGTTCCATACAAGCTTGGGCCCGGCGTAAACAAAGTTTAAATATATTTTATTTTAAAGAATTAAACATTTGCTACTTACGACTAAAAATCATATTTTTGTAAGACCTGGGGTTTTGTTTTTATTATGGTTTATTATTTGTAGGTTATGTAGTAAAATCACTCGTTCTTGGAATAAGTTGTTTCAATAAATTGAAAGGACACAAAAGGATGCAGTTTTTTAGTTATTATTAAATAAAATAAAATAAAATACAACTCAAACTTTTTTATTGTTAATTATTTTCTGCAATTATTAATAAAATGTCATCTCAAAAAGCAGCCTGAGGCTGTACATTGTCTGTTCTATTCCTCTCAAAACCCAAGTAACACATTATTGTCATTATGTGAACGCAACAACCTACTGTCATGTAAATCAAGAGAAAAGCCAAGGGTCAAGTTAAATTAATTCACGAAAATAAAAACACGAAATATATCCACAAACACAGCTACAATGCCAAATGCGTATGACTATGACAAGTTTAAACTCGAAGTTACCAATAAACGTAGTGGTTATATTCTCTTTGGTTACCAAGCCTCCTTCGAAACATGCAATGATCAACGACCATACAGCCTATTTAATTGTGTTTGTGTTTATTAAAATATTTTGTTTAGTTTAATAACGTAGCCTATTTAATCGATTTTCTAAAATAAATTCCTTTATTCAGTATTAATCTCTACAGATTCGCCTCAACGTTTCATTATTATGAGTTTTATTGATACTGAAGACTATTTATTACAAAAAATAGCTTTCATTATCTAATGCCATAGACAAATTACATAAAAAATATTTAAAAACGTTTTGTTTTTGCTATGGTAAACTCATTAGTTTTCGTTTTTGAGTTTAAAAAAACTGTTTTTTTAATTGTCCCATACACTACAGAAATAAAAACCATTTAATTATGCTTATAATTTATCTTTATATTACCTACATATTTTTGTATAACTGTTACGAACGATGTCAAGAATCCATTTTCATACATCTTCTTTGTCACTATTATCATTACAATTATATTTCAAATTTAAATTATTATTACATATTAAATTTTTCATTTGTAAATTTGTTCCGTATATGATATCTTATTATTTTTCATTTATGTTTCGGTATAATTTTACAACTAGAAATAGTGCAATTGCTATCGCTCCATTTCGCAGATTAGAATACAAGCTTGAACATAATCAGCCACTGAAATATAGCTATCATACATGCCTCCAGGAGTACTTGGACCTTAATCACATGGAACCTGGTGATGGCCTTTCACCTAAATCTGGTGTTTCACCTAGTGTGGTCTACGATGCAAGTTGTAAGAGTACCCACGGTAACTCCCTGAACGATTTACAGGACCCAAACTTCATCTGGATATAGTGGAGGTTCTACTGAAGTTTCGAATTCCTTCTTTTTATTGCCTTCACAGCTGACATTAATCAGATGTACCGCAACATTTTAGTCCGTGACACAGATAGGGATTTCCAGCGTATCGTATGGCGCACTTCTCCTGACGAACCTATACGTGACTATCGTCTTCGTACTGTAACTTTCGGAGTTTTTTTTTTATAGGATAAGGGTGACAAACGAGCACACAGTCCACCTGATGGTAAGTGGTTGCTGCGGCCCATAGACATCTACATCTATCCTCGTTTGCGAATCAAAATGCAGATGCGTTGTCACCCGTGAGGTCTAAGATGGAATGCCTCATTTCCAGTAAAAAGGGCCTCCGGCCACCTGCACTCACCAAGCGAAACGCAGAGGTAAACCTCTACTTCACGCTGATATTCTGTGAGGTCGTGGTACCACCCCGGTTCGAGCCCGCCCATCCGTACGACAGCAAAGGCTGCCGCGTGGCTCTACCACTGTTAACTGTTCCTCGTCTTACCTCGCACTTCATACAATGCGACAGCTTGCGCTTGATGAAGCCACTCGCTTTCCACGTGCTTTTGAAGTCATAAAATTCGACATATTTGTGGATAATATAGTGTCAGGCGACAATACGGAGACAGAAGCTCTTGCTCTACAACAGGAGTTAATAAGCATATGTCAGGCTGCCGGCTTCACTCTTCACAAGTGGCACAGTAACTCGCCTGCGTTACTCGCTGCGGTTCAGCCCACAAGTTCTCATGGTGAGCGGCACCATAATCTACCTTTTGCGGAGATAGAAAATGACATGAAAACTAAAGTACTTGGTCTTCAGTGGAACCCAAATTCAAATTCATTTACTTTCAGTGTTCAAGTTGGCCTTTTATTGCCAGTCACCATTTTTGCTAAACATTTAATCCAGTTGTTGTGGATAGCGCGTGTAGATTGGGATGAACACCCACCCCAAGACATAATAAATTCATGGGCCAGTTTTACTAACGGGCTTCCACTCTTATCGAAAGTTATTTTTCCGCGACATATATTTACCCACACTCATTCTGTACAACTTCACGGCTTCTCAGATGCATCCGAGAAAGCGTTTGCCGCATGCGTCTATCTTCGAGTGCAGGGAGACATGGGTGCAGTGGACACTTACCTTCTTCTAGCTAAAACACGCGTGGCGCCTACTAAACGTATGTCCATACCGCGTCTAGAGCTCATAGCAGCCCTATTATTATCTATATTAATGAAAGCTACCTTAAATATTTATGGGAATCGCATACCTCGCGATCAGATATACGCGTGGTCGGATTCATCTGTGGTACTAGCGTGGTTGCGTTCTTCGCCACATCGCACATGAGTGGAAAAACTTTGTTTCCAATCGCATAACAGAAATTATAAGTAATATACCGTACTGCCGTTGGAGGCATGCTCCATCTGCAGATAATCCGGCAGACGCGGCTTCACGCAGAATGCTTCCCGCCAATTTTTTATATCACATCATATGGTTCCGCTGTCCTCACTTTTTACAAAAGGATGAGGCTACATGGCCTGTTTTCAAAGCTACTCAGACACAAGAAGAGAAACGTAACATTGCAATTGTTTCCAATCCATGTACTTCTTCTTCCACCAACGAAGACGTAGAAATTATATCGCGTTATTCATCCCTGGGTAAACTGGTTCGAATCACTGCTTTATTATTCCGTTTCTATAAAAAATGTAAGAAGGTTCAAATCCCTCTTTCTAAACACATTTCCGTAACCGAGTTCAATTTTACTTTTAATCGACTTGTATTTCTTGTACAACATTCCGTTTTTCGTGATGACATTTACAACCTTTCTAAGGGGAAACAAATCAATTAAGACATTTAAATCCCTTTATTGACTCAAACAATTTTCTTCGCGTAGGTAGGATGATACATAAGTCCCTTTTACCATATGAATCAAAACACCAATTAATCTTACCTAAAAAACATTTAACAAGCGTTAACGATTCTAATTATTAATTATACTCACGTATCTCACTTGCATGCCGGTGCGCAAAGTACTCAATACATACTTCTACAAAAATATTGGATCTTATCCGGGCGTGACGTCATACGGCAATGTATTCATCGCTGCGTACGTTGTTTTCGAGCACGTCCCGTGCGCCAGCCGCCCAGCATGGGCCCATTGCCTGTCTCACGTTTGCGACCCGAACGGCCTTTTCTTAAAACCGCCGTAGATTTCGCTGGTCCTTTTTACGTTCGGGCTAACAAAGTGCGAAATGCAAAAATAGTAAAATGTTACGTATGTGTATTTGTATGTATGTGCGTTAAGGCCATACACCTCGAAATAGTTTCGGAACTTACAACAGAGGGTTTCTTAGCGGCACTAAGTCGCTTCACGTCACGCCGAGGTCCATGCAAGGATATTTATTCAGATTGCGGTAAGAATTTCATCGGCTGTGGCAGATACCTAAAGGACTTGTATGCCTTCCTACAGAATGACACCGTATGCAAGTCATTTTGGTGGCCTTTTTGAAACGGGCGTCAAAAGTTTTAAACACCATTTTCATCGGGTAGTAGGTCCTCGTATCCTAACCTATGACGAGATGCATACGCTATCATGTCAAATAGAGGCAGTGCTAAACTCACGTCCGCTTTGCGTATTGAGCTCCGATGCGAAGGATCCCCTCCCTGTAACTCCGTATCACTTTCTGATAGGTGGACCGTCAACAGCTATCCCCTACATTTCGCTTGTGGATGAAAATACGGGTAGATTAGTCAGGTGGCGTTTGATACAACAATCGGTTCAACATTTCTGGAAAAAAATGGAGCTTAGAATATTTGCATGAAATCCAACAACGTGGCAAATGGTTCACCAATCGTGGAAATTCGGTCCGTGAAGGCATGATTGTGGTAGTATGCGATGACAACCTTCCACCTTTACAATGGCGACTTGCACGTGTACACCGTCTGCATCCAGGCTCTGATGGGATTTCGCGTGTTGTAACTCTCCAAATTGGGAAAACATATTTAAAGCGACCAGTTAATAAAATTTGTCCACTTCCTATAGAATAATCAATATAAATAATTATTCATATTCGTTATTTTACTTTCTTTAGAAATAATTTTAAATATTTACCAGTAATCTTAAGATATAGTTTGATATTTACTAGGTTTAACTTTGTTTATACTCCTTACATTTTTTTATCAAGGGCTAGTTTGTATTGCAGATTTGTTTAGATTTAATTAAAAGAAACTGCGTACTTTTAAGGTGAGCGACATGTTCCGTATATGATATCTTATTTTTTTTATTAATATTTCGGTATAATTTTATAACTATAAATAGTGCAATTTGAAAGGAAAACATTTTCGTCTTACGTATAACATTTCGAATAAATATTTTTTCTTACTGGCAAGCACTCCTTAACTTTGAAGCGAGCAACCCTTTTTTCAACTACATCTGCACCAACCACTAGTAACGGCCAACTTTCTCGTCAACGCAAGCATTAACGCTTTTGACGGTACACATTACGTCCGCGTTCCGTTACCAGCAGTAGATAAGATCTCATTTCCCTGCTCCATCGAATACTAAGGCAGTTTCCATACCTCACGTGTGGATAAAAGAACAATAGTAGACACATTTGGTCAGAAGATACATCACACCGGGCCCGGTAAACATCGGGCAGCTCAGAAATTACCCAGGTAAGTGTTTACCAGGTCTTATGTATACATAACAAAATTTAAGTTATGTCTTAGATTATTTTCCTGTGGCAATCCCTGTATACAAGGCAGTGTGGATAAGACAATTTTGTGTAAATTTAAGTTATTAAGTTGTTCAGTATATTTTAATAACTGTTTGTTTTAAACAACAAACAATTGTGTTAAATTTACAACAACGAATGTTAAAAATCTGAATACCAATGTGTTTTTAAATGGGGAGGAATTGAGCCCTGTTGTATCCACTGTTTTTCTTGGCATCACTCTTGACGCAAAGCTTCAGTGGGGCCACCATATATCCAAATTAGCAAGCAGACTAAGTTCTGGAGCCTATGCTGTAAAAAAGATTAGAAGTCTCACTAGTGTCGAGACAGCTAGATTAGTTTATTTTAGTTATTTCCATAGCATAATCTCTTATGGGATTTTGCTATGGGGAAATGCGGCTGATTCAGAAACTATTTTTGTTTTACAGAAGAGGGCCATTAGAGCTATTTACAATCTAAAACCGAGAGAGTCTCTTAGAGATAAATTTAAAGAAATTAATATATTAACTTTGGCCTCTCAGTATATTTACGAAAATTTAATGTATGTTCACAAAAACAAAGATAGTTTTAGTAAAAAAGTGATATACATTCTGTAAACACTAGGAACAAACACAAGCTAGTGATGCCAGTTTCTCGACTCCACAGAGTCAGTAATTCATTCTTGGGGCAATGTATACGCTATTACAACAAGGTCCTGGAAAGTGAACAGGTTCTCTCTATTACCAATTTTAAATGTTTTATTAAGCTGAAACTGTATAAAAAGGGTTATTATAGTATAAATGAATACATGGTTGATAATAATCCCTGGAAATGAGGTGGTCGCTTCCAAGCAGTTTCTAAAATAAATTTTGTAAATAGTTCGTAATCATTTATATTGTAAAATTTATTTTAAAAAAGTCCCGCTGGGTTTCTTGCTGATTCTTCCCAGGACAGAGGATTTTTTCGAACCAGTGTTAAAGTAACAAATGACTTTCAATAAGAATTACACATGTAATGTATATTGAATAAAAATTATTCTTTTCTATTCTATTCTACACTGCCTCTGCTACCAACAAAAAATATTATTGTTCTAGTTGGCCAAAATTTTGCAACTATAATTTTATTTAGGATGTCACTAAAAGATGCTCCAGGCATGCAACAATTTATAATTTTTCTCCCTTTAAAGCGTTTTTTAAAATTATGCCTAAATTTTTTCCCACGTCATCGCTATACACAATTATATTACGTTTGATAATATTTGAATTATTTTTTTTATTTTAATCTCCTCTCCTATGGTACTGTCGTAGAGTTTTGGTGGTGATATAATAATATTATCAGCACACACCGACTCTGAAGAAACTGGTATTGACCGCTGAAACTCACATTGATGTTTTACTAAGGAGTCAAAACGCTCCTCATTAGATTTACATGAATAGAATAGAATAATTTTTTATTCAATATTGATTATTACATAATTCTTATTGAAAGTCATTTTTTTATTTACCACTGGTTCGGAAAATACCTCTGTCCTGGGAAGAACCAGCAAGAAACCCAGCGGAACTTTTTTTTTCAACCATTTTCACTTAACAATGATTTCGTTTATACAATTTTTAAATGATTTTTCATAGAACGAGCATGGTGGCGATCACCTTATTCCCAGGGGTTATTTTCATTCATGTATTCCTTGATATTATAATAACTCTTTTTGTACAGTTTTTCTTTAATGAAACTTTTAAACTTGTTTATTGACAAACTTTGAATATGTTCTGGGATTTTGTTGTCAAAGCATATACATTGACCAATAAATGAATTACTGATTCTGTGGAGTCTAGTAACTGGTATTACAAGCTTACGTTTTTTCCTAATGTTTAAAGTATGCACATCCTTATTTAAAGCTGTTTATGTTTTATGTACATACATTACATTTTCATAAATATATTGCGATACCAAAGTTAATATGTTTATTTCTTTAAATTTTTGTCTGAAGGACTCTTTACAATTTAGGTTATAAATACCCCAAATGACTCTCTTTTGCAAAACAAATATAGCTGCAATATCAGTCGCATTACCCCACAGCAAAATTCCATGAGACATTACGCTATGAAAGTAACTCAAATACACTAATCTAGCTGTCTCAACATCTATGAGACTTCTAATCTTTCTTACATCATGTGCTGCAGAACTAAGTCTGCTTGCTAATTTAGATATATGAGGGCCCCATTGAAGTTTCGCGTCAATAGTAATACCGAGAAAAACAGTGGTATCCTCAAGACTCAACTCCTCCCCATTTAAAAGCATATTGGTATTCGAATGTTTTACATTAGGTATTGTAAATTTAATACACTTTGTCCTAATGCCGTTTAAGAACATATTGTTGGCATTAAACCAATTTACTAATTTCGATAGAGCATTATTTACATCGTCTTCATTAATTAACTGCCGTTTGAGTTTGAAAATTAAAGAGGTATCGTCAGCAAATAATACTATATCGTGATTGCCCCCTACAAGAAAAGGTAAGTCATTAATATAGATTAAAAACAGGAATGGGTCAAGAATCGAGCCCTGAGGAACGCCCATTTATACTACCGATCCGGAGGAAGCTATACAATTGATCACGACTTTTTGAGTTCTGTTACTTAAATATGAAGTAATAAGTCTAAGTGCCAAAATTTTTACACCGTAATGTTGTAGTTTCCTGATTAATGTCTCATGATGAACACAATCGAAAGCCTTGGAAAGATCACAGAAGGTATTCTAAGGCATCTTGTGAATTCTCCCAGGCATTAAAAATATATTTCATAAGCTCAACTGCGTCGTCTGACGTCGAGCGACCCCTTGTAAAACCAAATTAGTTTTAATGAAGTAATTTATTTGTATTAAAAACAATTAACAATTGATCCAAAATTATTTGTCAAAAATTTTACTGAGCATTTGTAGTACAGAAATAGGTCTAAAATTAGCGGGGTCCTAAGATTACTACCAGATTTAAATAAAGGTATTACTTTACTATACTTCATTAAATCAGGAAACACACCAGAATCGATACAAGTATTAAAAATACATAAGCTGCACTAAAAGTATCGGGAATGGAATATTTCCACTGTTCCTGTCATATTAAAACATAAACACTCACGCCTGTCACCCAGAGGGGTAGGCAGAGACTATGGAATTCCATTTGGCACGATCCTGACACACCTCTCTCGCTTCCTCCACATCCATATACCTACGCATACACGCTCGTCGGTTAAAGGTACTCGTACTCTTGTTCCTGTCATATTAAAATCTTTTTAATTGAAAACTCCTTTGTTTTAAAAATCGAATACCATTTATTTATTTAAAAAACGATTCTCGGTCTTGTCACAAGGTTTTGTCAAACTTGTTTAGTCGTTGAGAAAATGGAATTGACTCGAGAAAATTCAAGAGCGATGATTTATTATGACTTTCGAAGTGGTTAACACAAAAACAGTGTGTTGACCGGATGATTTCTGCATTTGGTGATGAAGCCCCATCCAAAACCACAATTTATCGCTGGTTTGCTGAATTTCAACGTGGACATGTCAAGCTCAGTGATGATCCCCGTCAAGGTCGTCCAAAAACTGCAGTCACCCAAGAAAACGTTGATGCTGTGCGTAAGCTGATTGAGGAAGATCGACATGTGACATACCGCGAAATTTAGGCAGGCAGGCAGGTGACGAATCCTAGATATACACGTACCAACCCGAAACAAAAAACCAGTCATGAGTTTGGGTGTTCGAAAATGAGTTAAAGCCAACAAAAATTGTGCGTTCACAGAGTGTTGCAAAAAAAATGGTGGCCACGTTTGTCTCCAAAACCGGCTATGTTACGACTATTCCTCTTGAGGGACAAAGAACGGATAATGCAGAATGGTATGCTAGCATTTGTTTGCCACAGGTCGTTTCTGAACTCCGTAAAGAGAACTGCAACCGCCGCATGATCCTCCATCATGACAATGCGAGTTCTCACACCGCACACAGAACAAAAGAGTTTTTAGAGCAAGAAAACATAAAATTATTAGACCATCCGCCGTACAGCCCCGATCTAAAATAAAATAAAATAAAATAAAATCTTTATTGATCAACTAAAAATTTACAATTATCTTGAAACATGGTTGGAACCTTCTTTTAAGTGTAAAAACACCTGTGCCAGAAGATTCCGCTCCTCCATAGCCATAATACAGATAGTGATCAACTTAATCCGTAAGATATAATAAACTATTAAAGAAAAGTATAGTGTGTGTGTGTGTGTGTATGAGTGTGTGTGTGTGTGTGTGTGTGTGTGTGTGTGTGTGTGTGTGTGTGTGTGTGTGTGTGTGTGCGTGTGTGTGTGTGTGTGTGTGCGTGTGTGTGTGTGTTGTGTGTTTGCTTACTAATATTGTAGTGTCTAACTAATGCATTGTAAAATAGCCTCTGCTTTTTCATAGTTTAATTTTTTTAACCATTTTATCAACAACTGTTTACAATTATATCTATTCATTTTATATATATTGAGAATTTTGTTTATTTTATTGTAAATAAAAACTGATTGTTTTTTATATTGATGAGAAGCAAATTTTGTGTTTACTTTCTGCGCTACAATTACTGTACTTCTTCTTTTTCGCAAAATGTTCGAATCATAATTAAGACTACTATGCACTTTTAAAACGGTTTGTAAAATGTATAATTTTCTTACAGTAAGTAGCTCACATATTTCGTATAGCTTTTCTGTACAAAATCCATACGGTTTAAAAAACATTACTTTTAGTAATGCTCTTTGAGCCCTTTCCACTTCCAAAAATTTGGTTTTGGAGGCGGCACCCCATATAGGAATACAGTATGCCAATATAGATTGTACCAACGCAATGTATACTTTAATTAGTATATTTTTTGATGCTACGTGTCTAAGTTGCTTAAAAATCCAAATTAGCTTTCTGACCCTACCTATAAGATGTTCTATTTGGTTGTGCCACGTCAAACGGTGGTCTATAATTATACCTAAATACTTAATAGCCGATGCTTTGTTTATGGTTGGACAAGTACAATCTGTATCACTAACGTTTTTACATTTATGAATTTTTATATTAAAATCATTTTGTGGTTGGGTCCGGTTATTGATGGTAAAGCACAGGTAATTAGTTTTTTGGTCATTAATCGTAAGCAAGTTAGTCCTAAGCCAGAAGGCTATTTCGGCCAGTCCCTTTTCAGCATGTTTGTGAACTGCTTCCCAAGTTGTATCATGAAATACAACAACCGTATCATCCGCGTAAGAAAAAATTTGAGCTCCATCTATTTTTAGCTTGCATAAATTGTTAATATAAACAAGAAACAAGGTAGGGCCCAGTACACTACCTTGTGGGACACCGTAGGTAACAAAAGAGTCATCACTAACATACTGTCCAATTTTAACTTTTTGTTTTCTTTCAGACAAGTAGTCCTTCAATAAGTTGAGTGGTGTACCTACGATGCCAATTGTTTCTAGTTTTTGTATAAGGATGGGAATCGAGACAGTGTCAAAGGCCTTTTTAAGATCTAGAAAAACGGCTAGGGTTTTCCTTCTTTGATCTAGTTGGTCAACGATTAAGGAGGTAAGAGCTGTTACAGCATCTTCTGTAGATTTTTCTTGTCTAAAACCAAATTGCATATCAGACAGTATTTTAAATTTATTAAAGAATTGTACTAGTCGTTTATTTATTAATTTTTCTATTACTTTTGAGATACTGAAAAGAACAGTAATAGGCCTGTAATTATTAATATCATCTCTGCTCCCATTTTTGTGTACTGGAGTTATTATGGCTTGTTTTAATAACGACGGGAAAATGCCTTGCTTAAAACATAGATTAACCAAATGACAAATAATTGGTACTACTTCATTTTTAGCAAGTTTTAAGAATTTGGTTGGAATATTATCATATCCGGGTGCACTGTCTGATTTGAGGCTCATAAGTATATCATGTACCTCTGTCATATCAGTGTCTAAGAACACAAACGAATTGGACTGTGTACGATTAGTATCCAAATGATTTTTTGTTTCTGTATTAATTTTTAAAAGATTATCCGCTATAGACTTGCCAGTGTTAGCAAGAAAGTTATTAATGTAATTAACTGATTCTTTAGGAGATGACTTTATCTTTAACAAAATTGTATTATCCTTATTTGAGTTATTTAAATGGGCTATTCTTTTTATGTTGTTCCAAAGATTCTTAGAGTTCTTAGATGAAAGTGCTAGTTGCTGTGTTTCGTATTTGCGTTTTAATTTTTTTAGTAAATTGTTACAATAATTTCGATATCTCTTATAACTTATTTTTAAAACTTCATTATGAGGATCAACACGAAGTTTTTTCTGCATTTTATTTCTATTCCTAATACAGCGTAATATTCCAGGAGTGACCCATGGTTTCATGACACGTTTGCTTTTGGGTACGTGAATTTCAATAGTGTTATGTTGTAATAACTCAGTTATTTTGTTTATTAGCATTTCTATCACAAAATTGGGGTTGTCACAAAACAATATCTCTGAGAGATTTTTTTCAATTAAAGTATTATGTGCCTTTGTAAAATCAGTCCGTAACTTTGTATTTACACATTTCCCTTTTAACCTTATATTTGACAAGGTTAGCAATATCATAGAATGATCAGTGATAGTGGTGTTTAAAACAGCAATTTGGGCATTATTTTTACTTCTATCTAATTTGAGCATAAAATGATCTAAGAAATTACCACCTGTTGTTGGCAAATAGTGACCAACGAGTAAACCATGCGTGCTCATCGTGTTCAGGTATTGAAGCATATTGTTGCGCTCATAATTCTGCTCTATACCTTTAGAAATTACATTTATATTTAAATCACCAGTCACTACAATGCGTTTACGTGATTTAATCGTTTCCAAGTGTAGGCTTAAAGAGTTAATAAAGATGTCAGCATTTTTGTTAGAGGGTGAGCGATATATACCTAAAATGGTAGTGTCATGAGTATCAATCTGTAAACATGAAGCATGCTCAAGTCTTATTTCTTTGACATTTCCTTTGACACCTTTTCTCATATACACCACTACTCCATCACTTTGATTGAGATGAAAATTTGTAGCGAAACATGAATAATTTGTTATATTTGGAATTAATTTGTAGTCCGTAAGCCAACATTCTGTTAATACAATAATATCTGGATCGAAATTTAAGTGTGTGAGTGTCAGGTGTAGATCTTCAATATTACTGTAAACACTTCTAATATTTTGAGAAATGATTGTTAAATCACTATTTTTTACGCAAATATTTTATGGTATATCCTCTACATCACAGCGAACAGCCTGTGCAGGCTCCGTGGCATCAATGTCATTTAGAATTCTTATGGAACTATCCATTCTCATAAAGAATATATTTGCGAGTGTAACTAAGACCACGTTGGAGAGGTCTGTCACAGTTTTGAAGTTGCCAATAGACAATCTGTTCACAATTTATCTTAAGTGAAAAAATAGATTTCGGAGCTATTAATTTACGAGGATTAAAGTTTGCAAAATGAAATGAGATGTCTATTATATTAAGTTGTATGTAAGTGTGTATGGATTTTAGATGAATAGTTAACAATAACATATAAGTATAGTGTATTATTTGTATGCAAAGTATGAAAATAAGTGTGTATAATGTAACGCTGAGGTCTGTGTGACAATAAAATTGTATCAATAGAGAAATAAATAAAAAAACAATTAAACAATTCATGAAAATAAAGTATACAAAGAGCATAATGAACATTTGTAGATACAAAAAAATTATTAATATTATGTTTCTACAAAAATACTCTATGGTTAATACGGAACCTAGTCATGAATCCTGTTGGAGTTGTTGAATTTGTACTTCAGATTTAATTATTATTATACGAGAGTTTTCGTCTTTTCTCACATAAACTTTACCATAAGCTGTCCAACAAAATTTATATTTCTTGGATCTGACGAGGTCTCGGGCGAGGAAGTGTAGTCGAGAGCCTTTTGCTGTGAGCTGCTCTGAAACAAAGACGGGAGTATCTTCTTCTGTATGAAATCCCAGGTGCTTTGCAGATAGCTTAATCTTATGCTTGATATTAAAGGCCTTGCTCATTTTCAGTATTTCCGATTTTATAAGTGTTGAACATGTTTCAACAACAATTGGAGTATTGCGTAATCTATCCTGCTTTCCGCGCACCCTATAGATGTCCTTGATATCAGTCTTATTTAAGTTGCACCCAATGTTTTTCGACAAACATGTTACCATATTAATGAGATCTTCTTTGGTTTCACCCGAATTTTTAGGTACGTTTTTAATCTCGAAATTAGTTTTACAGTTGTTCATTTGCATGTCTTCAATTTTGTTCTGTAACAGAGTAATATAGCTTCTGTCCTCTTTTATCTTGCTTTCTAAATGCTCTATTTTCATGCGAAATTCTTCATTTTGCGCAGTTAAAAATGTAATTGAACTTTCAATGTTGTTATTTGATTGTTGAATATTTTTTAAAGTGTTAGTAATTTGTTTAAGTTCTTGTTTTTGCACTGCCAATGCGGAGGATATCATGTTCTTAATTTCCTCTTTAAGACTGCCAAAGTCCATAATATTGTCGACTTCCCTCTTTCGCTTGTTCCGAGAAACAGCAAAGTTCGGGGGAGTTCTGTCCCTTTGCTCTACTTGACTAACGTCGTTTTCCGAGAGAGATTTATTCAATTGGCTGTCCATAGTACCAGGCAAACAGGAATATCTCAAAGCTTTAAATAATGAGTAGCAATTTTGATGAATAAAATCGTAAGGACGCTCGCTAAGATACAGTGCGTAGGTTATTTCCTTAAATTAGCACCACTTATAAACTAGTACTCACAGGAAACAAGCACAAGCGTGGATATTGGGCGTTACCGGATCAGGATCACAGAAATACGTGCGTTGCTATTGGGCGTTACCAGAGCGTGTTCAAACGTACCACTCACAAAATGGTAATGTACTAGGGCTGCATGAAACTTGAATACACACTCGTTTATATTGGCTCCTTGAACTTCTTGTTTCCTAATTTTATGAAAGATTTATGGATCACAGAATTGTAATTTGTAATTAAATAAAACGGTAGACAAAGTACACGGACACGTTAGCTTCTTACGACGACCGGGGGGGAAGAGGCCTAAGCCCTAATGATTTCTATACTTTCCCTAAAATAAAGAATAAATTGCGTGGACAGATATTTTCATCACCTGAAGAAGCTGTGGACGCCTACAAAACGGCCATTTTGGAGACCCCAACTTCCGAATGGAATGGTTGCTTCAATGATTGGTTCCATCGTATGGAAAAATGTGTCAAATTTCGCGGAGAATACTTCGAAAAGCAATAAATACATTTTTAAATAGTAATGTTGTGTCACTTCCTTGATTCCCGAAATTTTCAGTGCCGCCCTCGTAATAGCAAGATGAGGTGCAATTAAATCTATTATGGACGCAAAAACAGTAACGGAAACCCCCCACAGATCTGCGGTTTTCTTTACATCAATGGTTTTGAAGTATTTTACAATATCTTGCGGTAATACTTTTTCAAATCTAAATTCTTTTAAACAGGTATTAACATTCTGTTTGAGTAATGACTCGGCGACAGTTGGAGAAGTATTCAACGACTCTGTTGTCAAGGTAGGAATATCGGTGAAATATTTCTCAAACACCGCTGCGACTTCTTGATTTGATTTAGTCAATTCATTGTTAATTTTTAATTGATAGTTTGAGTTACGAGGTTTGTCTTTACCGGTTTCACTGTTAATTATACTCCACGTCATTTTAATTTTATTCTTAGCCGTCTTAATTTTGTTGCTAATATGTAACGATTTGGCTGTGGAGCAAACTCTTTTAAACATTTTAGATTAATTTTTGACATATTCTTTAAAAGCATCGGAAGGATTATATGATCTTTCATGGTAAAGGTCATATAACCTTCGTCTGCTTTTATGAATTCCTACTGTCACCCACTCATTAAATGCCTTGCGACTGTTTCTGGAGAATGTTTTAGAAGTAAATGTATTTTTTAAATTCATTGCTTATAAGGGTAAATAATTCTCCATATAAATAGTCTGCATTGTTCTTATAAGAAAGCGTCAGAAGGTTTTTTTACCATATTACTTCTAAATCTCTCCAGGCGTTTTGCATTAATATGAACAAACACAATTTTCTCAATTTCCTGTTTTTTGTGCATATAAGGTAATGAAACCAGTTGTCCACAGTGTACAGCACCTGTACTATAGTACTGTAGTACAACACCTGTAAAAATATTATCAATACAAGTTGCACTACACCCTGCAATACGTGTAGCTTCAAAGAATAAATTATCAAGATTATAGGATTTGAACAAAGAGCAAAATTTAATACTAATGGAAGAAGTTTCCAGGAGATTGATATTAAAGTCTCCACACACTACTTGTCTTGTCTCCACACATAACATGTCTTCACCAGATTATCCATAGCCAGTATGTGTTCTTTTATTTCATTTTGAGCTGATTTATATTTCTTGAACACAGTTTGAAGGGAGTAAGAAAGTAGTAAAATTTCTGGTTTAAGGCACTCTACGTCAGTGTTATAACATTTTTAATGTTATCCACTATGATTATTAATAAGTCATCGCGCGACGCGCGGTCACTTATCAATAATCTGAGGGTATTCACCTCAATTGAATACAATTTAAGTTCATATACCAATGTTTGCTTTTCTTTACACACGTTAACATAATTATTGGTATTAACCTTATTTTTTATTAATTTTTGTATTTTCTTCATGTATATAAACATTTATATATTTCTTCAATTTAATTTACTGCAACTAATCCTTACTGTTTTTCCTAAAATGGAAGAGTCGTCACTTATCAAATCTATTTTTGCTGATTGCTGTAATATTTTAGAATTATTACATTGCACAAGCTTAGAGAACAGGCTTTGAGTCTGGGAGTCTTTTATCTATGTATGTTTTAAATTGTGCTATTTGCTCATTAGCCTCATTCAACTGTAACTTCAATGCAGAAATAAACCTCAAAGCTTCCTCATATTCCTTGCTGCATTGACTAAGCTCATTAACCGCCCTGTAGCTGATCTCTTTCTTTTATAACACTTGTGTAATCCGTATGTAACGTAACCATATCACATTTCAATTGTGTATTTTTAGCAATTATGCCAACTATTTCCTTTTCCTTGTCATCCCTTTCCCTAAGCAACAGTTCACACTGCTCCTTGGACGCCTTGAGTTGAGAGTTTTTTCGTTTTCTTTTATTGTCATCATCACTGCTGTATGCATTCAGAGATATTATTAATTCATTTTCAATAATATTGTCTATATTCACATCTCGTTCAAAATCTTGTAAAATTATTTCCTTTGTTTTCTCCACGACCTTTCTCTAGTCTCCTGTAGTGACTTCTGCACAGGCAGTTTGTAGCAGAGTCAGCATTTTAGCAGTACTGAAGGGTGGTTCAGTATTGTTCCGCGATGCATGACCGTTTATTTGTGCCCAAATAAACTCAATAACGTTATACTGGCAATGGTAGGGAGGCAATCGAATAACTTCGTGTCCATGGTGTAGGGCTAGTTCATCGATTACATAGCGGGGCTTGGACGGCTTACTTGCATTTACCAGATTTAACAACTCAACTTTTGATAAAGTTGGACTTTCTTCCACACCATGTCTTACCAGTCACGACACAATTTCTTGCTTTTTATTTGCTCCTTTTCCCGATGGAACTTTTGAGGTGGAGGCCGCTGTATTATCGGTCTATGACCACGAAACCGTATGGTTTGCATTCAACCATGTTTCGTCAATAAACACCACACTGTCCCAATCTTTAATTTTATTTAGTTGGCGTAAGAATGTTACTCTCTTCAAAATAATATCGTAGCGTGCCAGCAGGATTTTCCGCTAGTTAGATTTTTTTAAATTAAAGCCAATCGATTTTAAAACCTTAAATAGAGACGATTTACCGCCAAAAAATAAGCCTGCCTCTTTTGACGAACGCAATAGCTTTTTCAATGTAGGATATTCTTTTCTCAAATAATATCCACAAATGTGGTTGCGAATTGCAGCAGCATCAAAATTATCAACGCCAACAATTTTCTTGTCCCTCTTCCTTTTTTTCGGTGTACGTAAAGATTATCTTCGGAGCCTGATGGACCATATTTCTCTTTGAGAATTTGAGTGACTGTTCTCTTCCCTATTCCCAATGCTTCGGCAAAACGTTCTCTCAGTTGTGTCAATGGTAAAAGAGGCGCATCGTTAACTGATTTACGTTCAAAACAATTTTGCAATTTCACCACTAGTTCGCGAGATTGACTGTTTAGTGTTTTTCCTTGTTTCGACATGGTAAAACAAGACTGTTTTTCTTGTTTACTAATCGTTAAGCAATCGGAGTCCAATTCATAGCCAGGTAAACGTCAACGTAAAATCAGTCCAATAAAAAGCCGGGTCAGAAGAAAATAAGAGAGAGCACACCATAAACACACCGCACAGTCACTTCGCACAACGACAAAAGACTGTGTCATGTAATGGCAACATAACAATTATTTTTGTATTTTTTAGTTAATTAAAAGAATAAGATGTTTTATTACTATCACAATGTGGTTATTCATTTATAGTGAAATATTTCTTCACAAGTACATACATAATTACTGCATTCGAATCTACTTATCGATTTTCAATTTTTTTAGGTAACATCCTAGTGTTTAAAAAGAAAAAGGGTTCACTGATGCAACATTGTAACGACGTTTAGTTCTCTTTAGAACAGATTTTTTTATTATATTATTATAATTAAATCGTTTATTAGTTTAATTAAATTCTAAATTTACTTTTTTTTTGTCATTATTACAATAAATATGTAATCGTAATTGAAATAAGTGAAGCATTGTCACTTATTTCAATTCAAACAGCAGTTCAAACTTCGAAAAAATAAATAATATTTTATGCCCACCGTTTCAAGGTTACGTTGTTGAATTTTGATGAAGTGTCATATGTGATCTATTAAATTGGCCCTATTATAAGTAACTTATTTTATTGGACCGGAATACTAAAGCTAAGTGACTTATGTAATTCGCTATTGTACTATATATTATTTTTTAAATGTTAATGCCATTTTGTGACCTGTGTATTTCAGAATTATGTATTGTTGGTTTGTTCATACTAATTATATAAAACAACATATTATAAATATATTTTATTTAAAAGAAATATGCCACTGGGTTTCTTGCCGATTCTTACCAGGACAGAGGTTTTCTCGTAACCAGAGGTAGAAGTAATACATTGAATGACAATGATTCTATTCTATTCTAAAGACTTTCCTGAATGCCTGCATTTAATCATAAATTATATTTTAATGCTCTTACTTGTGACTCAACATTTTAATAAATGCAGCAATATAAGAGCTAAGTAATTCTACAAAGCAAAATTTGCTACGTCATATATTTTTTGGGGGCTTGGCAGCTCACATGCATACGAGATTCATTGTGGTTAGGTTTCAGATATCCTTTGCCAAACGATGTCCAACAGTTTTCGTAGTTGTGGTTTTGGCAAACATTCTAGCAAGGTATATTAGGCGTATTGTTGATGCAGATAAGTGGTCTGACGCATATAGGTTTTACAACCATACCTTGAGGCTCGCAGTAAACGTTGACCAGTGATCATTTTGTTGTAGTTTCTTGTAGCTTTAATAATCATTTCTCTCTTTTAACCCGGCGTCATGGGGGTTGGGTCTGTGCGACCCGCCACATTTTATTGCGCTTCTAGTTCGGTTACTATGCGTGCGACGTTGCCGTTCTTCTCAATAGCTGGAACTGTTGAGTTGTTCTATGCGTCTCAAGCAACATGTTAGTCGTCGCACAGCCGCAGTGGGAGTTACAGGTGCACAAAATTGAATAAAGTACGTGAGACCCATCCCCGCAGTCAGTGTAACAATTTCACGCCATTTTGTATAGATATTTTTTTACTTATTATCCGTGTTTTTATCCTTTTATATTTGATTTTTTGTTGTTGTTTACAATTGTATTTACTGATATATATAGTTCAATGTATTTTATTTGTATTTTTGTAGGTACTTAGTAAAAATGGATCGCGAAGAGATAGAACGACAGTGTATTTTTGCAATTTTACAAGAATCTGACTCTGATTCTGAGTTGTCAGACCAGGATGTGTGTGACGAAGAAGATCACTTGAGTGAGCGTAGTAATCCTAGTGACACAGAACAAGATATCTCAGAGGCTGATGATGATGACATTTCACTGTCTACTCTATTGCATAGAAGTCGTTCGCGAGAAGAGCAATGTACATCCGAATCGTCTAGTTCTTCAAACGCAAACCGTGAGTGTCCTTCGGGTTTTTATTGTGGCAAAGACGGTACGATGTTGTATAAGACGCCTTTTCAGCAAAATGTCAGAACCAGAACTGAAAACATAGTCTGAAGTGGAATGCTGGAATCTTTTCATTACTGAGGATATGCTGCAAATCATACTTATGTATACTAATGCACGCATTATACCTAAAATAGCTTCATGTACTAATTTATCTAAGTACACCCATGTAAAAGAATGTACTATAATTGAATTGAAAGCTTTTATAGGCCTCCTTTATCTAGCTGGTCTTTACCGATCGGGAAGGCAAAATTTGAGCGATTTATGGGCTACTGATGGCACAGGTGTGGATATTTTTCGGCTTGTAGTGTCTTTGCAGAGATTTCATTTTATTCAGAGTTCTTTGACGTTTGATGATTATTCTACTCGTGGGCAAAGACAGCAACTAGACAGTCTGGCTCCAATTAGAGAATTTTTTCAAGCATTAGTTGAAAATTGTAAAAAAACTTATACACCAAGTGATTGTCTAACAATTGACGAAATGCTTGTAGCTTTCCGAGGTAGATGTAAATTTCATCAATATATACCTTCCAAACGTGCTAAATACGGGATAAAAATCATTGTTCTAGTTGACGCAAGACATTTTTATATAAAAAACTTAGAGATATATCCTGGGAAGCAGCCTGAAGGCCCTTATTCTGCCAGTAACAAGCCATTTGATATTGTTGACGGGATTGTACAGCCAATTACAAGAACAAACAGAATTACCTTTGATAACTGGTTCACTAGTTATGAACTGGTGCAGCATTTGCTCAAAAAACATAACTTGACATCAGTTGGTACCCTGCGCAAAAATAAAAGACAAGTTCCAGTAGAATTCATTAAAACTCGCGGAGTTGAAGTTTTCTCATCTCGATTTGGTTTTCAAAAGGATGTCACACTTGTCACTCATGTGCCTAAAAAGAACAAAATAGTATTGCTGATGTCTAGTTTACATCACGACAACAAGATTGATAAAACAACAGGAGAACAGCGCAAACCTGAAATAAATACATATTATAATATGACAAAATGCGGTGTGGATGTAGCCGACGAGCTATGTGCTACGTACGACGTAAGTCGTAATTCTAAAAGGTGGCCATTAACAATTTTTTATGCCTCGTTGAACGTGGCTGCTATTAATGGCCTAATAATAAACAAAATAAATAATAATTGTTCAAAAACAAAACGAAAGCGATTTATAAAACAACTAGGTCTCAGTCTTGTTATGGAACACCTAAAACTTAAAAATGCCAAAATGTATCAGTGCTTCCACGTGAGTTGCGACAGAAAATTGGACAATTTGTTGGTGAATTTTCAGGGGAACTACCAGCAAAAAAGCCTAATGTTCGCAAACGTTGCCAAGTGTGTTCAGCCAAAAAAGACCGTAAGACGAACTACACCTGCGAGAGTTGCAACAAATATATCTGTGTAGAACATATAGTACATTTTTGTGCTGACTGTACCAAAGATACGAATTGATTTTTTTTACTTAAGTTAATTTAGTTTCCTACAAAAAAGTGACATTAAAACATTAAGGCTAATTGTTAATTAATAATATAATTACATTTAAATAGAAGAGAAAAATTTTGTTGACATTTGTCGTTCTTTTTTTAAAGTTCCATTTAATGTAAATAAAACATAAATATAATATGATATTTGTGTTTCATTTATTTACTTAGATATCTATAGAACTAAACATGAATAATATTTACTTTATCATTTATACAGTATTGGAATAATTTTGACAATAATAAACGGGTCGGTGAGACCCACCCCAACGTCCGTGTAACCACCGTGTTCCACCCCCATGACGCCGGGTTAAAGTTGATGTGAAATCGAAGATGATAGGACCATTTGACTTATTCTTCAGCTTCATCCGGAATACATGACGGTGTTCGAGTCCTAGATCGAAATGTTTATTACTGTTCCAAACTTTTTCAGTAAATTAAATTAAATTTTCCTTGTCTTCGGATTCCGATACCGGAACATTCCTTAACTCAACTGTGGTTGATGGTGCATTTTCGTCAAATTGTTCAAAGCCTCACATCTAGAGTTTTAATGTGGTTTTCTCTTTTTTAAGTGTTTTCAAGTTATTTAGACAATCGTCATATTTAACGCACAGATGTATCACTGTATCCTTGATATCATCACTCTGCTTTGATAGTGCGTTCATAGATGACACCAAGGAAGCGAAATTGGCCTC
Source organism: Parnassius glacialis (assembly GCA_033319125.1). Lineage (NCBI taxonomy): Eukaryota > Metazoa > Arthropoda > Insecta > Lepidoptera > Papilionidae > Parnassius > Parnassius glacialis. Next base: position 23,099,481 of record JAVANC010000002.1, read on the forward strand.
TTGCAAGGTATTTATTTCATCCAATCTTGTCATTAGCTCCGATATTGATGAATCAAAAGTACTGCTTCAACCGCCATTCAGATCTTTTTTTAAGGTTAACACATATATTATGTTCATGGCTCCCGAATTTATAGATCCCTGAATTGGATCCATAATGTGTGAGAAAAATAGGTTGAGAACTGCTTTTCGTAGATGTGCGTGTAACGGAAATTTTGATTAACTTAATTAAATCCAAAATCAAGTGATGATGATTATATTACATAGCAAATATTCGTGTTGATAACTTTAAAAACTAATAGTTGACGCGGTATGAACACTAAATCTTAAGTCAAAAGTAAGCGATGATAAAAGGAACCGTTGCCACGTCGTAAGAGAATACACTACACTTCCTTAGAAGTAAATAGAGCCCACACCATTGCTTGAGTATCTTCGATTTAAAGATTTTTATTTACTCATTAAGGCAAATACATGTCACTTACACAAGGACATTAATATCATAATATAAATCATCATTATCATCATTATTAACCTTTCACAAATCCACTTCAGAACATAGGTCTCCAGAAATCACGGTCTGAGCCACCCGCATCCATCGCCGCTGCACGTCATACCAGGTCGTCACTCCATCTAGTTGGAGATCGCTCTACACTTCGCCTACCGGGACGAGGCCGCCACTGGAGAACCTTTTTCCCCATCGGCTGTCGGTTCTTCGAGCTGTATGGCCGGCCCATTGCCACTTCAGCTTACTAATTCGTTGGGATATGTCGGTCACTATGGTTCTTCTGCGGATATCCTTATTTCTAAGTTTATCATGCAGAGAAACCCCGAGCATAGCCCTGTACATAGCTCGCTGAGCGACCTTGATCGTCCTCATATGGCCAGCAGTGAAGGACCACGTCTCAGATCCATAAGTCATCACTGGAAACACGCACTAGTTGTACAATCTCGTTTTCAGGATTTAAGGTTTATACCTGTCAAAAAGATGTGTCGTGATTTCTCGAACGCTGCCCATCCGAGTTGAATCCGTCGATTGACCTCTCGGTCGAATTTGGACTTACCTAGTCGGATTATTTGTCCCAGGTTCTCGAAGTTGTTGACATACTTGTTACATATATGGATGCCCCTTACAAAACCGCGAACTACGCAGCTACCTCATTTTCCCACACAACATTTCAACATTGCTTCCACTAAGCAGTTTTGCTGACTTGATGGGAAACTCGGTCGCCGTTCACTCACAATGACGCACGCGATATCAACCGACATAGCACCTTTACCAGAAACCTATTGCAGCGAGGCAATTCTGCTAACCTGATGGGAAATGTAGCTGCCGTGGATTCACAGTGACACCCGCGGCATCACCCGCCAGCATTATATATACGAAACTCCACGATGCCACATTACTTCGTTTCTAACATCGGGCAGGGTGTAGGTTTAATTAGATTTAATTAGTATTAGTTCTTTTAATTGTAATATCTTTTAAATTAAATTTAATAAAAGTAATTTTGTTTTTTTTGTCCTCCGGCGGCGACATCCATAATTGGCGCAGTCGGTAGGATACTCGAGTAGGCTCAGTGTAGTTATATCGGCATATCGCTACCACTGTCACGAGTCATCGGGTATCCAAAGAACCTGGAGTCCAGATCGGAAGATAAATCCAGACATCGATCCCAGAGGAACCAGAATGAAACTCATGTAAGTACACTCAAAAATCGTTTCTGTGTGTTGCTTCAATTATTCTAGTAGTAATTTTTATTTCCTAGAGAGCCTGCATCTGCCAGACTAGTTCGTAGGTTCAAATTAGGTAATAAGAGAAACATTAGTATGGATTTAGATAATTCAATTAACTCCTCGGTAGATTCGAAATGACAAACGTAGACATTATCTTTAAAGCCTTACGTTTAGTACCAGATCTTGATGTGAACCCGAATATATTGACTAGGTTCATTCATTTGTGTGATCAGATAGTTACTGAACATATAAGTGAAATCTAAAAAAAAAAAATTTCTGGGTCAACCGCACGTATTATAAATTCGAATGGTATTTGTGAAGATTGAGATAGCATAAAAAATGCCTTCTTCAATAATTTTTTAGACCAACGAGACTAGACAGCTCTTAATAATGACCTTATGTTGGCCACGCAAGGGTTCGCCCCAGGAATTTTACGACCGTGTGTTAATTTATCATCATGATGTACGTGACTTTACACGAGAGCGTTGCTACAACCATCGAAGTCAAACGTAGAAAACGTTTTTCAAAGACTCCGAGAGTCGATCTTTAAAATCCAGTTAGACAAATCGGAGTTCCTTAAACTAGAAACTGCTTCTCCCGAACACGTGATCAGTAAGGATACTATAAAACCGAATCCTGATAAGATTTCTACCATATCCACTTCCTAGAACGCTTAAGGAAATTAAGCAGTTTCTCGGCTTGGTTACTACCGAAAATTTATTCCAGACTTTGCACGTATAACAAAACCTTTAACACAGTGTCTTAAGAAAGGTAGGAAAATTGTAGCAGATTCAGAATATATTGCTTGCTTTAGTGTAAATTATTATTAACTAATGATCCAATTTTAAAATACCCGGATTTTACGAAAGATTTCTTGCTTGCGACGGATGCGTCTAATTTAGCTATAGGTACTATATTGTCATGGACAAAACAAAGATTATGTTTAATGTCCATGGCACACCTATGCCGGTAGTTGTTGGGAGCACTAAGCTCGAAGTTGTTGACGAGTATGTTTACCTGGGACAAATAGTCCGACTAGGTAAGTCCAACTTCGACCGAGAGGTCAATCGACGGATTCAACTCGGCTGGGCAGCGTTCGGGAAGCTACGACACATCTTCTCGTCAGAAATACCTCAAAACCTTAAAACAAAATTATACAACCAGTGCTTGTTGCCAGTGATGACTTACGGAACTGAGACGTGGTCCTTCACTGCTGGCCGTATGAGGAAGCTCAAGGTCGCTCAGCGAGCTATGGAGAGGGCTATGCTCGGAGTTTCTCTGCGTGATAAACTTAGGAATGAAGATATCCGCAGTAGAACCAGAGTAACCGACATAGCCCCACGGATTAGTAAGCTGAAGTGGCAGTGGGCCGGCCATATAGCTCGAAGAACCGACAACCAATGGGGAAGAAAGGTTCTCGAGTGGCAGCCTCGTACCGGTAGGCGAAGTGTAGGGCGTCCCCCCACAAGATGGAGTGACGACCTGGTAAGACATGCAGGAAGTCGATGGATGCAGGTGGCTCAGGACCGTGCTTTGTGGCATTCTTTGGGGGAGGCCTATGTTCAGCAGTGGACTTGTGAAGGGCTGTAATGATGATGATGATGACTATATTGTCTCAAAAACCCATAGGCGCGGTGAAACCAGTGTGCTATGTATTCTCCTACACTAAACGAGAGCGAGATCAATTACAGAACCATCGAAAAAGAATTCCTCGCTATAGTCTGAGCAGCCAAATATTTTATACCTTATTTATTCGGAAGGAAATTCAAAATTGTGACAGATCATAAGCCACTCCAGTGGGTTATGAATATATGCGGCGGGTCTTGCAGAACTTAGCTCCGACCGCATGGAGAGTTTTTACGAGCTTATCGTTCATATCATCCACTTGATTGCAGTCTTCCAGGCACTGAAAACGGTTTGTAACTTGAGCTGAACGGTTTCGGGACCTTGGATTAGAGCACGAGAGGGTCGGAGCGTTGACTTCATTAGACGAGACCTCTCCAACTTAACGTTTACGTTCAGTGTGCCTCTAACCATTTCGTAATCGCTACCAGTTTTCACCATTGCAATCACTGACACATCACTGAACAGTTGACGTCTGATCGTCATAATGAAGTCAATCTCATTTTTTGTCGAACCGTCGGGCTCGATCAGGTCCACTTCCTGTGGGGTCGCTTCTGGAAGAATGAGTTCATCATAAAGAATCCCTCTTTCTCCATGAAGTCCCCCCCCCCCTCCGGTCTCGTCTAATGAAGTCAACTCTCCGTCCCCCTGGTGTTCTAATCCAAAGTCCCGAAAGCTTTCAGCTGCTGGCCCCTTGGGTTCCGTTGCCCTATTCCAAATTTCCCTACCTTCAGCTCACCGTTCTTTTTTGTGCCTAGTTTTGCATTAAAGTCTCCCATTAACATCGTATAGTGAGTTTTGGAGGAATGCATGGCTTTAGAGATATCCTCATACATTTCCTCCACCTCCTCATCGGGGTGTGTCGAGGTTGGTGCGTAAACTTGTATGACCTTCAGCGAATACCGTTTGGTGATTCTGAGTATAAGGTACGCAACCCTCGTCGACACACTCCCAATCTTTACAAAGTTGTTAACGAGAGTCTTGTGGACGATAAATCCGACACCTCCTTGGGACAGATGGTCGCCCTCCCGGTGATAGAACAAGTTGCTGGATTCGAGGATTACCGTGTCCTCCCCCTCTCATCGGACCTCGGATAATCCTATAATATGCCAGCGTAACTTGTCTATCTCTTCTTCCAGCTCCAGGATCTTCTAGTAAGTCCTCAGCGTGCGTGCGTTGTATGTTGCCAGGTCAAGACATCTTAGATGACAACCGAACCTCCACCGGAGATTCTTAGCACTTCCTGCCCCACCATTACCATGATCGTCACCGTAGCCTGGAATTGGGGGCCGCCGGGGACTGGGGGCTGTCTTTTCGTAACTTTCATCATGGCGGGGATATTTGCCATAATTGCCACGCTTAGCGAGCGGGTTGGCAACCGCAGTTTTTATTGTACTATTGTTGTTATCAGAGAGATGCCGCTGCCCATCTCCTGCCTGTTTCCCACTGTCACCTCTTACGACACCCACGGAAAGATATGGGGTAGTGGATATTCTTAACCGCCACTACACGGCACGGCACGGAACATAAATTATGGTTGATTAAAATTATAAGTTAATATAAGTTACAAGGACTATATAAGTCGGTGGTCCAAGTTATAAAATGTCTTGTTTGTTTAATGCGGCGTTAATAATAATTTTTTCTTGTAGATATAGATGTTGAGTTGAAGGAAGCTCATTGTACATATGTGCTCCCGCAAATATTACGGTAAGTGGTTTCTGTAGCCGATAGATATCTACATCGATCCTCTCGATTACGAATCAAAATGCAGACGCATTGTCACCTGTGAGGACTAAGATGGAATGCCTCGTTTTCAGTAAAATGGGTGTCTGGTTCTCTACACTCACCATACGAAACATAGCAGCGTTGAACTGCTATTTTACGCTAGTATTCTGTGAGAGCGTGGTCCTTCCCGGTCGAGCTGAGCCATTCGTGCTACAACTATACTACTAATATTATTATGGCTCTACCACGTAAGAAGTTCTGTCTTCTGGGGATCGAACTGGACTAGATTCAGTCGGCCCGAGTCCGAGACTTTGATCAACAACAGTCGACTTCAGACACAAATTTGGTCCAGTACTCGGCGACGTTGTCCCGAGAATTATTCGCACGGCCGGTGTATTTTCAGTATTGCTGTTTCAAATGTATCTAGTTTTTTTATTAGTGATCGATGCTCCCTAGACATTCAGTGGAGACACGATGACAGAGGTAGCAAATATTCACAGCGAGGGATCGTAATAATTATAACTAGAATAAAATATAATTTTAAATAACACAGTTATTTAAAATTATAATTAAAACAAGTTAAATATTATTCAAAACAGTTTAATATTAGGTATCGTAAGCGTCGTCACAAGGAGCTCCGTTTTACACATAATTTAAGGTTAGTTGATTGCCTTAGAATTTCTTTAGTACTCTTTAGACTCCTCGTCGACGTAGTAGTTTGTTAAAAACTACTTGCAAATTGTTGTATTTATTTTAATTTAATTCGGAATTTGAAGTGGCTTTGTGCTAAATAGTTTTTGCGATTTTGCTTCTACACAGAAATTATAAAAGTCGCCCAAAACTATTATATTCAGATTGGTAAGTTAATACAAATATGTTTTATTATATTTATATATTTTTAATTGTATGTTATGACGTCAAATTTTATCAAAATTGTAATTCGTTCTTATAATTTTACATTACTAATTTTATTCATACGAGTATAATAGAATTTTCCCATGAAATTTTTCACGTGGAGTTTTTATTAAAACAATTTCGTAGACCACGTATGGAAAAAAAAATAAGGAAGCATTGCTGCGAAAACTTGTTTCTGTATTATTATCCACATGATGTTAGAAGTTAAGCTACTTTAAATTTAAATCATGTTTTTTCTTTAATTTATTATCTTGTAATGAAATAAAGTAAATATTTATTCTTAAGTTTATTTAATCAAGAGTGCATCGGGAATCTACTAAAATAACTAAAATTCTTAAATTTGATTCTGCTTTATAAATTAGTTTAGAGAGAAAAATGGGAATACGCTGGTAAAATAAAGATTTATTCTTAATACTAGCTGTGTCCGGCATGTTTCTGAAATTTAGATAAATATATTGATTTTCAAAAAACTTTCTTTTAACCAAGTTTATTTTGTCATATTTGTACATTTTAATCCGATTTAGAGCTACGTTAAAAATTTCAAGCCTCTAGCACATCGGGAAGTTAGTATAAAATCAATTGTTAAATTCGACCCGAAGAGATATACACGAAAGCGAGTTAATAAAAACGTGGTAAAACAGTAATCTGTAGAAATACATCATTCATAACTGTAACTGATTAAGAGAACTCTTAAACAAGCATATCGATCATCAAATCCATGGCTAGATTTGTTGATTTTATCGAGAGCCATATGAATGCATTACTTGGAAGGTTGTCCCTAATGATGAAATAGAAAGTGCACCTGTGTTAATGTACATACTCGTGCAATATAATCCTGTCCTACGCAGGTGGCTAGTCTCTTTTGAGACTGGTCGTCGTGACCGAAATTCGGTCTGGAGTACATTATTATTATACATACTGGTTAAGTTAATATATGGGGAAAAAGTCTACAAATTATTTCTTTCAGTTAAATTAAGTTAAAATACAATACGTTAATGATTTTATCTCCTGTGGAGCAAGTTAGTTGACCTTCCTTTATGTTAAACTTTATGATTTGAACTTCTGCAAAATTAACTTTTATTTTTGAGATGAACATTATAATTATATATATTTTCAAAGTAGTAAACCATGCTGCAGCTACATTATGGTTGTAGCACTAATGGGTGGGCTCGACCGGGTTAAGGACCACGCTCCCACAGAATACCAGCGTAAAACAACAGCTTAATGCTGATGTGTTGCATATGGTGAGTGTAGAGAACCAGAGACCCTTTTTAGTGGATACGAGGCATTCTATCTTAGTCCTCAAGGGTGACAACCCATCTGCATTTTGATTCTTAATCGAGGATAAATGTAGATGTCTATGGGCCACAGCATCCACTTACCATCAGGTGGACTGATTCTATAAGAAAATATGTAATAGTTACAAGAAATAAATCCTAACAACATTCGTTTACATATATTATCTATGTAACCGAAAATATTCCTTATGGTCTTCACTTTTCTACCGACTTCAAAAATGAGGAAGTACTCAATTCGACTGTATGCTCTTTTGTGTATTACGATAACTTTTTTCTAGGTAAACCAATTTCGATGATTCTTGTTTTATTTGAAAGCTGGTTCTTATCATGTGGTTCAATTTGATCAAAGTGAGTTATCCTAATAATTTATATTGAAGTTGGTGAAATATCGGAACAAAGAATTAATTACTTAGTAGTAATTTTTTTTTTTGGTACTAACCCATTAAAGTTAAAACAGAGAAGAACAACTATACCACAAATATCGGATCCTTATTTTGTAAATATGGCTAACCAATAGTTTCAATATGCAATGTTATAATATGTTATGTACTTTATATAGTATAAGGATGATAAGCGAGTACACAGTCCCCCTGATAGTGAGAGAATGCTGTGGCCTATAGACATTAATGACTATATTATTACTTGTTTTTAAAATTAACTTGTTTCAATTTTATTTCAGGCTTTCTAGATCCTATATATGCGTCAGCTGGATGAAGTTAAACTCATATCTGCCTGATTTAATCATATCCTTGAGAAGATTTATTATTTAATATGGGGTAAGTAATTAGTTGAGCCGTGATAGCTCAGATGGTTAGCGCTCAGTGTAAGTTTCACAGTACGCGAGCAACCCGGGTTCGATGCCCGCCGGCACCAATAAAATTATATTATTTGCAATTTTAAGTGCTGATTTACCGCACGCTCGGCGATAAAAGAAAACGTCGTGAGGAAACCTTCATGTCTGAGAAATAAATATTTCAAAGCCATGTGAGGACCGCCAAGTGTGAAGTTCCCTAAAACCACTTGCCTAGGGCACTACCGTAGAGATAGCATCGGTTATTAAACTTCTGATATACTTATATTGTTTTATTATGAAAAAAATGCATGTTACTAGTCAATCAAAACAGAACTGAATCTCTCGCTCTCACTGATTATATTTTAAAATGAAAATAAAAATAAGTAGATAATTTCTTTTTTCTTTTTTGAAAATTTAGCGATCCTTAAATTTGTATATGATAATCAATTCTTATATTTACGCGAACACTATACATTGAATAAAACTACTTTTACGGATTTTATCGCGTTTAATTAACTTATTTTTCTTATTTTTATTAATTCCCGACGTTTCGGGTGCTTTCCAGCCCCACGATCACGGGGGACTGAGGTAATTGACGTCCCAATGTCAGAATTAACCCGGTGTACCTTCAGCTTTTTTAATTATTAATTTTGGTCCGATCTACGCAGAATGAACTTACTGTGTCTTGAAGTCTTGCAGTGGTTTGCTTGGGTTTAGTTTTAACTTTATTAATTACAGGATCCCAAGCAGGTGGTAGTACCCAGTCTCCCTCTCTATTGAAATTAGGATGTTTTTTTTTAATTTCAATAGCCTCACGTATCATCCTTGGCAGGAATCGATGTTTTTTCGCGAGAATTTGTGATTTATCAAATCTAATAATATAACGGCGGGGGCCATCTAGGATATGATCGCAAACTGCAGACTTCCCGGAACGTTGGGGCTTCACGCACGGTGTTCTTTTACGCGAGTTTTTATTGATCGTTTTGTTTGCCCTATATATGAGAGACCACATTCACAATCAAGCTTCTACACTCCTGCATCTTGTAGAGGAATATGGCACTTGCATGGATGGTAAGAACTGACTAATCTTCTTCGGCGACTTGAAGAATGTTCTAATAGAAGCTCGCTTCAAGATGTAGCCAATCTTGTCTGTAACACCTCTGACATATGGTACAGCAGGCACACGCCCGACTGTAGCCGGCTTTACTCGGTCACTGTGACGTAGGCGCGGGACCGGAAGCTTGTTGTCATGCAAAACCTGCTTGACGTGCTGAAGCTCGGCGGCCAAGTGTTTGCTGTCACAGATCCCTCGTGCTCTCTGTAACAAAGATTTGCCCACGGTAGCTAACTGTGAAGGATGATGGTGGGATTCACCGTTTAAATATTGGTTTGTATGGGCATAGTATAAAGACAGGGAAGTAGGCTGTCTCCGGCCCAATCCGCGATATAATTGCCTACTGTCTCAGGGTTGTCATTGTCACCAAATCATTAGTTTAAAGCCCGGCCCTTGCCAAAAATAATACATCTCTGTATAACTAATTCAGTGATCATTAGTCGATAAAGTTCAACAATGGTTTTCCTAACAAATACAGAAATGTATTAAGATTCAGAGCAGTATTATTTATAAAAAAAAGGGATAAAATAAACCGGCGGGGCGGTGTGTGAGCTCGTGTTTAAATTATTTGCTTAGTATATTCTAGTTATTTTTTATTTTTAATAGGCATAATATAGTATTTGCACACATAAAGGACCATATTAATTTTTATTTTTAATTAATACAAGCATATATATATTGAATCACACATTTATTACAAAATTACAAATTAGCTACAAAAAAATACTTTCTTCGGTTTCGACTATTACGAAACGACTTGTTATTAAACTTTAATGTGTAATATATCCGCATCCTTATAAATAACTTTTGCAAATATAATTAATTACGATTTTATAACCGTAAGTAGGTACTTAGTTACTATTCTTCCTCTGTCTGATAGACAACTAATACAACAAAAATATGTAAATGTATGTAAAAAAGCCGTAACGCGCGAACCTCGTGCGGTGTTAGCCCAGACTGGCGTAGTGAGAAACATTCCGAGATTGTGTTTAAGTGTGCGTGCGGCGCCTCATAGATACTATGGCGCACACATACAAGCCGCGCGCAGTGCGTTTGTTTGAAGATAACGTACTTCCCTGTCTTTATACTATGGTATGAGTCTTTTTTTATACACAGTGTGACCTATGGTGTTATTAGGATTTTGAATGACTAACACATCTAGGAAAGCTAAAGAATTATTTTGCCTCTAACTCCATAATAAATTGAATTTTAGAGTTTATGGAATTAAGATGTTCTAAAAATGCAGTTACTTTGTCTGATCGTAAAATTGTCAAAGTATCGTCGGATCGGACCATGGATGCTAGAAAGCACCCGAAACTTCGGGAATTAATAAAAATAAGAAAAATAAGTAAATTAAACGCGATAAAATCCGTGAAAGTAGTTTTATTCTATTGCATACCTTAAGCGAAAGCGCAAGGTAATGTTCTACTATCGCCTAAAAATTAAAATTCCAACATTTTATCGAATAAAATCGTATCTAGCAATCATATTATACATATAAATGATATAAAAAGCACATTGTTAGAAAGATAAATGATTGTTGAACTTATTAATAATTTTTTTTAAATCGATTAATTGCTATTTTTAAATAAAAAAAAGGGTTTTAGTGGCTTATGGTGTGGATTTATCATGTCCCTGTGGCTTGTAAACACTATAACTTTTGAAAATATCAATTGTTTAACTTAATCTATTTTTTAATCTCTTCATCTATCATGTGGGAAGTCACTGAATGTAAATGGCAGTGTAATTTTGTTTTGTTTAGCTATAATTAATTTTTTTCGGCTCAAAAATGGCGAAATTTTCGTTGATTTGCTTGCCTCGTATATAAATTGTTTCTGTAAATGGGGATCTACAGTCACAGAGTAGTTTAGTTCACAGAGTACCTTTTTATTAAGTTTAGTTCGGCTTCAGTCGCCGTCGTGAGCATAGATAATATACTATATAGGGTAGTCGTGAGTGGACATTGTTTCGGTTGTTTTCAGCGGCTCAAAAAGATCGCTGTACAAATACACAATATTCGAATAAACAAATTTCTTAAATACTTGATTATAATAATAATAACAGATTTTTTTATTACAATATTTAAAAGCACAGAATAAATAATAGTAGTACGTACTAAAAGTAAGTAGTATAATTTTTTTTGTCATGGGTGACATTTTCATGCTTTTCGAGGGTGTCGAAACCGATATGTAAATGTAGGTCGAAATGTAAATCCAAGATGGCGGCCGCAATAGGTATCAATTTTTTCATCATGGGTGTCATTTTCATGGTTTTCGAGGGTGCTGAAGCCGATAGTGCTGTCACAATGTAAATCCAAGATGGCGGCTGCAAAATATATCAATTTTTTCATCTTGGGTGTCATTTTCATGGTTTTCGAGGGTATTGAAACCGATAGTGCTGTCGAAATGTAAATCCAAGATGGCGGCTGCAATAGGTATCAATTTTTTCATCATGAGTGTCATTTTCATGATTTTCGAGAGAGTTGAAGCCGATAGGGTTGTCGAAATGTAAATCCAAGGTGGCGGCTGCAATGGATATCAATTTTTTCATCATGGGTGTCATTTTCATGGGTTTCGAGGGTGTTGAAGCCGATAGTGCTGTCGAAATGTAAATCCAAGATGGCGGCTGAAGTAGGTACCAATTTTTTCATCATGGGTGTCATTTTCATGGTTTTCGAGGGTGTTGAAGCCGATAGTGCTATCGAAATGTAAATCCAAGATGGCGGCTGCAATAGGTATCAAATTTTTCATCATGGGTGTCATTTTCATGGTTTTCGAGGGTGTTGAAGCCGATAGTGCTGTCGAAATGTATTTAAACTACTTTAATAATTCCGTATAATCATGTTATACGTAATTTTTTTAATGCGCTTAAGGTATGCCCAATTGGATTTGCCAATATATTTGTATATGATGTCAGTATTCGCAATATTTTTTCTATATTTCATATTGAACGTATTTTCATTTATAACTATGCAAGTTGATAGTCAAAAGGAAACCAATATAAACCTAAAAACTAGGGCACCATTTTCTTTAAGAACCTAGGGCACCAAAAAGTTTAATCCGGCGCTGTCTATAACCCTCCTAGTAACTAGAGGAGGTCTGAGCTTAGCAGAGGAACGTATATAAGTTGTTACTTTACTTTTTTTACTTTAAGTAGGTAACTAATATAATACCTTCCATGTCCTGTTTAGTAAATTAGCATTAATTAGCAATTTGAGCAAGAATCTTATACAGTGATCTCTAATCTGCGATCACCAAGTAAGGAAAGGTTACTGACAGCAATATTTAATAACTTTACTTACTTTACTGTAATATACAGTAATAAACGAGCTAACAATAACCAACTACCATCTAAAACATGTTAAAAGTCGATTTATACAGGCAGCTTAGAACCGTGTTTTGTGACATTTCTAGGGGGAGGCCTATATTTAGCAGTGGATTTATGAAGGGCTGTATCTAATGATTTTTTTAAAGAATAAAGATAACAAACCAGCACACAGTCCATGTAATAGTATGAGGATACTATATCCCATAGACATCTACATCTATTCTCAGGTGAGAATCAAAATGCAGATGCGTGGTCACCAGTGAGGATTAAGATGGAATGTCACGTTTCTAGTAAAAAGAGATCATTCATCGACCCGAGTAATCCACTACAGGACATGAGCTTATTTTTGGGAGGATTATCTTTCATCGCCACGCCACGGTGATCAAAGATCACAGTACCAGAGGTTTTACACTTTTGACACTGTTCCTCTTTGCTGATCTCGATATTTTTGTAAACGATATCTGGCATGTGCCATATAACATTAATTGACCTTCTCCTCGGAAGAAACCGTAGAACGCCGACAACATATTGTACTTGAAAGGACAATGTCCAAAATCGCCCTGTGTAATAAAATCATCGGACATACACGATAATTAATTTTCTATTTTATTATGTTAGTTGCAAATACTTTTATAACACGGACTAGCTGCGTGCAAAAATGAACATTAAAAAGTATTATATTCGACTAAAACATTAATCGCCGCCATCTTCTCCAAACATCATGAAGTGTCGAAAAATGATTAGGGATGCCCAATCAATCGTAATCGATTTTTGAATTTTTAATGAACTGTTGTATATTTTTTAATCTGAATTGCATTTTCAATTTATTTCGAATAAAGTTGCAAAAAGAAGCTACAATAAAAATTTTAAATTACCATCTCCTTATATTCTTTTATATTATTCCCTAAAAGTATAATTTAAAAAACCTACTATACCTATTGAATGAGGTCATACTCGATTTTGAATTGGTAGTTAGAATAATGCTGAAGAAAAATATTCGTAAAGATAATTATTCAGGATTTTCTAATAATCGTTTAGAAAGGAGTGTATTTTACGTATATACTAAACGATAACTTACGAGTTTACGACAATTAATATAAAAAAAACACTTCTAGTTACTGCATTAATTATAAATGTGTTCTTTAAAAAGAGCAATATTGCAGACTAGATACAGATGTTATTATTAATATTGTAACAAGTATGGAAGAAGAAGAGATACACGTGTTATTATAAGTAAAATAGGATATTGTCCTACTTGTTATGGTATTAATATTATCGTATGACAAAAGATGATGTATTTAATACTGTTTGTAACGTATGGCTATAATGAATCTTAGGACATATTCATAAACCGTATCGTATTTGGCAATCCTATTTTTGATGTCACTAAATTGTAACTTTTCACTTGTCAGTCTCTCATGAAAAAAATACGATCTCCAAATCGATTCGAATCGAACATACTAGAATCGATTCTCGATTAAATCAAGCATTAACAGATCTATTTTTGATCAATCGCGACATTTTCAAACATGCCTAATATAGACACAGAACATTATTGACGATAATTTACCGTAAATAAAAGCAACTGTATAGAAACATCATTAAATTAATAAACATAACATCACGCCTGTATTTCCCTGAAGGAGTAGGTAGAGTTGTGTAGTACTGTTATGTTATACTTCCCATGTAATAGGGGCTACGCGTATTGCCAAACACCGGACACAAATCCAGACTCCGTGCTACTACTGGGAACTTCAAGCTATTAACACCTAATAATAATTTGCCCGACCTTAGGATCGAACCCAGAATAGAACAATTTTTCTGTCTGTCACAAGGAACAGATGTTCCAACTATGCAAAAGTATTTCTTGAATCGTTTTAAATATAGTTAGTTCTTGAATAAGTCCGATTCAAGAAGTTTTTGTATCGACATTGGACAAGAATTCTTCAGATCTATATCGATCTGGATAATCGATTATTTTACTATAAACAATCGATTTAACGATTTCAAATTGACATACCTACTTTCTACTGTCATCTCTCATTCTGTCAAAATTACATTGGTTGGCGTCGTTTGCAATTGTAATTTGTAATTTGGCTATTTAACGGACTCTGATTGCTTTCAAGAATAACTTACCTTGCTGTGATTTTTGGAACTGTCTACCACTCAAACGATAACCTAGCATTCATAAACGGACTTACACATACACAATGGAAAGTGTATTTTGTGTAAATTGTGGCTCTGCTGGTGGTACAATATTGTTGAAAGATGAACAGAGAAGGAATCGTGCAATATTGCTGTAATTGCATCGTTGTACGCAGAACCATCGGTTGCTGCGCCCATGTTATGACTATTATTTGGTATTTGAGCTTTACGACACATCAAAATAATATCGACATCCCTGTACAGTTTTTAGACAATATTCTAATTTCCAATTTAGAAGATGAACAATAAACATGAAGTTGATCTGTGTTTTATTTCTAATTCAAACATAATAAGTTAATGTAGGTATAAAAACAACTTATACTACCAATTACGTACTAAGTCGGTAAGGCTGGTTTCATAGTCACGCGTTTGAACAGCGCCGTCCAGACGCACACGCTTGCAAATGCACTAGATAATAGTCGATAATATTCACGCTGTTCACACGCGCGCTGTTGAAACTTGGTTGAAACCGTGGTTGATATGCTCGCTGTTCGACGGCATGTCTAGCGGCGTGACTGACAGCCCAAATCCTTATACATTTAGGTACTAGGTATCTTACCCTACCGTATATGCTAATGACAACATCTAAATGCTAACAGCCATTATAAATATACATTTTTTTATATTAATACAAACAAAAATTATCTCTCATTTCAAAACCAATGCTCAGAAAGCAGGTTTGTTAACTAGATTCTATGCATTTATACGTTGCACTTACATACACTTAGGCTTTAGAACAAAAACTGCATACCTAATTATGTAGATAGGTACTAAAAATAGCTAAATGTTTTAGGACATCTTTTTTCAGTTTGTTAAAAATCACTCAGATCTATGAAAAACTATAACATTCGTGGTTCGATTATAACCTCAAAATCTGATACTTTTTTGAAATATATCTATTATGCAGCTAGTCCGCTATAAAAATAAGATCAAATAGGAATTTACTAATGATCAACAATAAAATACATAATTTTCCGATGCTCTTGGTTCCAGGGCGAACAATGTATGGGCGCAGAGCAATGTCCTTTGACAATGACACTCCTTACTTTAAGCTCGTCACTTTAAGCGACCCATCTGTTAAGAAATAATATGTATTACGGGCTTTAGTTGTTTTTCTGAGGAATTACGTGATAATAACAACTTTTGCACAGATAACCTTATATTGTTTATTTGTTGTGTCTTTACGAAGATATCAAGTTGCATTTTTTTAATGCCCGAGTACGAAATGGGGACATTACGTCCAATGACCTATATTGTAAACACAAGGCTAACAGTTTCGTCTGCATGTTCTTCATCTGCATAGGTTTTGCATAACCTTAACAGTAAAGTCAGGAGCTTCAAAATTGTTCAACTAATTCTATTAGTCTCCTATGAGCTGCTGTTTCGTATGATGAGTGTAGAGAATAGGAGACCCTTTTTACTGGAAACCAAGCATTCCATCTTAGTCACCACGGGTTACAACGCATCAACATTTTTATTCTTAATTGTGGATAGATGTAGATGTCTACGCGCCACAAAATCCACTTACCGACAGGTGGTGTGTGTTTGTTACTCTTATTCTATAAATAAGACGGGTTATAACTTTAATAGACTCTATATTTAAACCCAAATATTTTCTAATCTGTGGCGGCGCTGTCGTCACGCCACAAGCGAAACACGTCGAAGTCTAAATCGCGCTAACAAAGTTCCGAAGTTAAAGCAGCATATATAGAATAGCTCCGAAATACCAATCGGAGTGTTGGCCGCTCCCCGGGCAGAACACCTTGCCCGGCGGGAGATCTCCTCTTTTCCTCCCACCCGCCACAAATCCATAATAAATGTCAATCTCGATTGCCTTTGTCGGTTTATAAAATGTAATATGTCGAAGGCCAACGACTTGTATCGGGCCAAAAAAATCAGTTATTGAATTTTTCCGTCAAGAAATTCTCAGGGACAGCATCAAGAAGTTGGCAGTGTTTTCACCCCCGTGCCTCGAAAAGCACGTAAAGTCGTTAGTCTTGTACCTAATCCCTTTCCGGTTGTATCGGATTGCCGTCCCATCGGACTACGAGAGTCAGGGAAAAGATAGTGCACCTGTGCTTGCGCATGCACTCGGGCAATATAATACTGTCCTGAGCAGACGGCTAGTCTTAGTGGAGACTAGCCGCCGTGACCAAAAGATTTTTCCGGACCGATACGACTTAAGGACCTTCAATAAAAGAGCCAACTCCTTTTTAAAAGGCCGGCAACGCATCCGCAATTCCCCTGGTTCCCCTGGTGCTGCAGTTATTCATGGGCGCCGGTAGTCACTTACCATCAGGTGAGCCGCATGCTCGCTTGCTCCCTCTCCTATAAAAAAATCTAATAACTGGTTTTCCGGTAGTATCTTTGTCGAATATTTGTTTACATGTGCTATATCATACTCCAAGTCATAGTAAAAACATTTTATTCAATTTAGACTTGTTAAAGCTGTTATGTACGTCTATGTAAAATCTAAACCGGCTTGTATCTAAACCGGCTCGCCATAACAAGACCTTCTCAACCGGCGAGAAATTCTGAGTTCCTTTTTAAGGTCGTACTACAATTATCCATGTAATTATTTTAATAACGACTAATTTATCTTAGAATGTGAAATTCCGGTGTGCGTGAATCGATATATATGTACTGTACTTATCACTCAATGTGTGCGTGTGTTCGTTTCTTTTATTATTCTCCTACTAAAGGGCTTGACCAATTTTGATGACGTTTTTATGGGGTACCTATGGGGTTGGCAAATGGTGCTATTGTCGAGATCCAGTAGCCTCTCGTGCAAAGCCGCGACGTGTGGCTAGTACTATAGAACATACCTATAAAATATTAGTCAATATTTATATTTATATATATTTAACAAAACATCAATATCAGTAACCAAGTCTTTTGCAAGTACAGGGTAAGAGTTTTTGTTTTAAAAAACGTAACCCCCGCACTAGGATTTTCTTCTGTATCGTGGAGGCTGTTTACAAACACAAATTGCACGAAGACAAACATCCAGACCCGGAAAAATTTTTTGTAGGCCATTTAAATACTTGTTCCGTGCGGGATTTGAACCCGCGGCCCCAGTGCAACAACTCATTGCTAAGCCACTACGCCACGGAGCCAAGTTAATCCAACTCATCGTTTTCTTCAATCGTCATCATCAGCCTACCGTAGTCCACTGGTGGACATAGGCCTCACTCAAGGCGCGCAACTTAGCCTGGTCTTCGGCATTCCCGCATCCATTTGCTGCCAGCCCCCTTGCGCAGATCGTACATACATCGTTTATTTCAATATATTGATCTATTTTCATAGTATATCATTTTAACAATATTTCCTTAGCAAGCTTTTTAGTATTTGATGTGTAACATCTTTCCTCTCGTTTTCCCGAACACTGTGGGAGTGATTTCGTGAAATGAGACGGAAGTGTGTAACAGGAAACCGGGGAAGCACTCTATTATATTTGACAATGAGCGCGTGCAGTGGTAGTAAAGTGTACTATCATATAAACTAATTTATTTGTGTAAACTATATTAATAAATGTATTTGCTGTTGATAATAAGTGTCTAAAATAAGTGAAGGTCATTGATAAAAAATGCAAGTAAGTTATAATGAATCATTTTTTTTAACTTATTATAAGCCATTGCTTGACCAAAATCCCACCTGGCGGTAAATCACTACTTCCAGGTTTGTGTAGTGTTCGCGTAAATATAAGAAATCATTACACCACTTCCAGGGCTGCATCACCACGCAGCCCTAGATGGTAAATCGCACTGTCTTAGCGTAACAAAACCCTCTTCACTCTTGCCTTGAAGACGCCCAGATTGTATTCGGACGGAAATATAGACGCCGGCAAATTATTCCACTCCTCTGCTGTATGCATTACAAAAAACAATTCAAACCGTTTGATTCTAATGCATGGAATATCCACAACAAAGGGGTGAAGACTCGTCGACCGCCTGGTTGTCCGATGGTGGAAAGGAGAGGGAAGCATTAAAGCGTGTAATTCCCTGCGCACACTCACCGAAATGCATCCTATAGAATACCGAGAGACTGGCTACTCTGCGCCTGTGCTCGAGGCTGACAAGATTGGTTTCAACCAAATCAAGGTCACCAATGAGCCTCTTAGCACGTCTCTCCACTATGTTCAACGCTGTCAGGTGGCATTATACAGCACCAGCCTATATGTGACAACAATACTCCATACACGACCGTACTTGCGCTTTATATAAGGTAAAAAGCTGCCCCGGCGTGAAGTGCCTCCGAATCCTTGCAAAGACACCAAGATTCCTTGCGCTTGGTTTGGCTCTGGACTCAGTGAACCGCCCATAGTTGAGGTTCGGAGAAAATTCAACCTCTAACAACTGAAGGCAGTCAGTGTACTCCGAATACATTCTGGAAAGTAGGAGCCAGGATGAGCGGGCTTTTTTAGCGGTGAAAAAACACGTTTGGGTTTTTGATTATTCGTAATAAGCTTTTTTTTGAGGTTAATTTCTGTCACTACTCAACTGATATTTTAAATTTTGATTAAAACTAAACCTTATTATTTTTATCTCAGGTATTCCCTTATAGTATCCCTTTCTTATATAAAACAACATTTTTTATGGTTGCCTATAGATGTCCACTATTTGATTTTAATTATGTTTTCAGTTTAGCAAGCTTGTCATGGTTAAGCTTGAATCTTTTATACTGTTTTTGGATCAGAAAATGCGTTTTGAATTAATTACGGCATAAAATTAATTTTTAAATTAGTTAATAAGTACTAAAAAGTCTTCTCTGCCCTACGCCTAGAGTGTTTTTGTAAAGCCGTAAGAGCGGCGGGAGAGCAGCCCCCGTCCGATGTAGCGATTTGCTACGCAAAGGCGAAGGGGATGCACTTCCCGCAGCGTCGAAGCCGTTGCGGAAGTAACTTTGGGTCAATATTCTTACCCAAAAAGCGCGAAATAACCATTTTATAAATACCTCTCAAAATAAATCAAAAGCTACTTGGCAAATAATAAACAAATCAAAATTGTGTTTGCCACAGGAGCCTATAATGTATGTAAAAAAAGAAAATTTGTTTTTTACACATCCCATGGCGATTGCAAATGCATTTAACAATTATTTTATTGATGAAATTGAAAATAATGTAAACGCTTACATCACATTGAATAGGATTAGTATTAAAAATTTGACATTGAATTCACTATTTATGCAACCTGTTTCAATTAATGACATAACAAGAATAATTAGTGGTCCTAAGAAACACGAACACTGTTGGATATGATGGCGTGTCTACAAAAGTGATTAAATACACCAAGGAAATAATTGCCCCACCATTAGCACATATAATTAACTTAACTATTACTGATGGCGTATTTCCAAAAAAACTTGAAAAAAGTTATTATTAAACCCCTATATAAAAAGATGACGAAACAGATTTAAAAATTACAGACCTATTGCAAAAATTCCTATATTCACAAAAGTTTTTGAAAAAGTCATCTATAACTCTTTATACACCTATTTCGAAAACTATAAATTATTTTAGATTAGTATAATAAATCATAATTTTGACATTATTTAATTTGTATGAAATATTTTAAATTTGATTGTACGAGTACATGTTATTAAAAATATTATATTTTGACTTTATATAACTTCAAGATATTTAGTACGACAGCAATGGACTTTACAAAACTATTGAAATTTTTATCTTCATATTTCTCTTTATATTTAACATAATAATAAAATTCTTCATATTTCTCTTTATTTTTAATAATATTCTTTATAAATATCTAGTAACACTAGTACGGGAAGAAATACTGGGTGAAACACTACTTATGAACGAAATATTAACCGTGAATACCATAGACTTATATAAAATAACATAAATAGGAATCATAAAAACTTAAATTAGTTAATTTTAATAAATCTTTTTATATAATCTGCTAAGAATTTAATATTAAAAGCAACTAAGTGTTCATATTCAACAGATGGTGTGATGTTTCACCAAGAACAAGCATTTAAAATGTTTTTTACCTAGCTGTAAGTGTTATTTACATTGTTTTCCATGTTTTTACTGAAAACAAACTCGTCAAAGCTGTGTTTGTAATACTTCATAGAAGTTTTCAAGTATTCATGATATTTTAACGCTTAATAATATTCTACAAATGTTACACTGGAAGAGTTATATCTCTAGTTATATCTAGAGTTATATCTAGTTTGTCCAAAATCTAGTATGTGTAGTATAGTATATTACCCCTTTAGGGTTTTGGCAAAGCAGCAACTTCATTCAACTATGAAGTTCATTTATCTGACCTTCTTCTTCTTCGCACCATGAGCCAAGAAGAAAAAGAAATGGCCCCGAGTTCTCGGCGCCCCTTTAATGGGGCAGGGGTGCGAAGAATCTCCGGGAGAAAAACCAGCGACGACGTTCGCCACTCGTCACGTCCTGTCTCCCGGAGGGGCGAAAAGTGGATTGCGGAGGCCCTTCTGGCTACGCTGAATGTATGTGGAGCAATGAATGATAAGATGAATGAAGTATGCGAAATGATGAATGATAGAGGAATAGATGTGTTATGTGTAAACGAGACGAAACGAAAGGTAAGAGATGTCACTGCACTTGGCATGTATACCCCTTACTGGTCTGGAGTAGACAAGACCGAGCGGGCATGCCAGGGAGTCGGTGTTATCCTTTCAGAAAGAATGGGTCAATGTGTGAAAGAGTATGAATGTGTAAGCCCAAGGCTGCTATGGATACGAATGAAATTGGGCTTAAAGAAGTTGTTTGTGCTAGGGGTGTACGGCCCAGATATGTCTAAGCCCACTTATATCCGAGAGCAGTTTTGGGACATGGTAAGACTGGTGTTGATGAAATGTAAGGAAAATTGAAAATATTATTATGTTAGGAGATTTTAATGGAAGGGTTGGGGTGAAGAGGTCTGGTTATGAAAGGATATTAGGAACGTTTGGCGATGAAAGAATAAATGAGAATGGTGAAGACCTCCTCACCGTATGTGTGGAAAAGAATATTTTTGTGGCGAACACTTTCTGAGGGATTTTCAATAAGTATGAATGCTATACGAGACGAGAATGGCTGCGTGCTGAATGATGAAGTTTCGAATTTAAAGAGATGGAAGGAATAGTTTGAAAGCGTGTTCAAGAGTGAAGAGTCATCTGAAGTAAGTGAAATAGAAATTCCGGAAGAAGTGGAGAGAGGTAGGGAGATAAGTGTAGATGAAATAATGAAAGCAATGAAAAGCATGAAAGCTGGTAAGGCAGCCGGATATGATAGAATATCACTCGAAATGTTAAGGGCTGGAGAGGGGGTGGTTGCAGGCCTGCTGTATACCTTGTTTAATTTATGTTGGGAACTGAAGCGGGTACCGGAAGACTGGTGCAAAGCCGTTATAGTCTCAATATATAAGGGAAAGGGCTCGCAGCAGGACTGTAAAAACTACCGTGGTATCAGCTTGTTTAGCATTGTGGGTAAACTGTATGCTAAAGTGTTAATTGAAAGAGTTATGGAAGAAACTGATGGAAAAATTTGGGATGTGCAAGCTGGATTTAGAAAGGGGATGGGGTGTACGGATCAAGTCTTTTCCATGCGCATGATAGCGGAGAATTTTTTGGCCAAAAACCAGAAAGTTTTTTGTGCGTTCATGGACTTGGAAAAGGCTTATGACAGAGTGGACAGGAATGTGTTATGGCAAACACTGAACTCATTTGGGTTGAGCGCTGGCTTGATACAGACATTAAGGTCTCTTAATAGGGACTAGTGCTTGTGTCAGGATCAACGGGGTCTACTCGGACTGGTTTGGCATTCATAAAGGTGTCATACCGGGATGTGTGGCTTCCCCATGGCTGTTTAACCTATTTATGGACAGTTGTTTGCAAACTTTGAAAGTTGAAGAATGTGGGTTGAGAATGGGTTTGTCAACCGCCAAATGCCTTTTGTACGCCGATGATCAAGTCATATTTGCATCGTCGGCGGCCGAGTTGCAAATGATGGTTACTTTAATGAATTGGTCATTGAAAGTAAGGGGTATGAAAGTGAACGAATGCAAGACGAAAGTGATGGTTTTTGAAAGAGAAGAAACTAAAACTTTATGTGAAATAAGAATAGAAGGGGAGTTGATTGAGCAAGTGGATGAGTTTGTATATTTGGGATGATTATTTAGCAGGGACGGTAGATATGATAAGGATATAGAACAACTAGTGAACGCAGGAAATAGAGTGAATAGGGCTCTATACGCTATTATAAGGAGTCCGAATGTGTCATATAAGGCACGTATGGCAATTCATAATGCTGTGTTAGTCCCTACTTTAATGTATAGTAGTGAAAGTTGGGTCTGGCAGAAGAAGCATGAGAGTAGAATAAATGCTGTAGAAATGCGGTCCTTAAGGAGTATGCTAGGGCTGAATCTGAATGACAGAATAAATAAATAATAAATGACAGATATATGGATGTAAAGAAGGCGAGAGAGATGTGTCAGAATCGCGCCAAATGGAAGTCCGTAGTCTCTGCCTACCCCTCTGGGTGACAGGCGTGAGTGTTTATGTTTTAGAGTGTTTATGTTCTCTTGTGATTTAAAGGCACCATTAATTAATTAGTAATGCGTAGCTCAATATTGTATTTGCACTCCTCATAAGGTAATAATACAGTGTACATATTCCAATTTTCTGTAACAACTTTTATACCTCTATTATGCAAATAAATGATTTTGATTTGATTTGATTTGATTCTTGTGTCATAAAAGTGAAATTATGATTTTGCAAAAAAAAATTATTTCTCATAAACTATACTTTTCCGCAAAGGGGGAAGGCTAGGGGGGACTTCACCTGAACCCACTCCCTCCCCGCACCACCCGTCCACACCAGTACGCAAGTACCGGATGTCTATAGTTTTAACATATTTCATATAACTACAATACCTAAAAAGTTGCTAGAACATAAACTTTAAGTAATAAAGGTTTTCACATTTCTTTTATACAATTTTACTCATATCTTCCAAACAGGTTATGCGATTTTCATAATTCCAGTTGGAATGTTAGTTGTAGATCTAAACCTATTTTTCGTAACTAAAACGATTGAAATCCACAAACAAAAATAATAATTTTAACTTAGGTAAATATACAAAAATTAAACATTCAAAGTTCTCTTTAAACTTACTTTAGTCGGCCTAAATAAACTATAATAGGAATTTCAATATCAAATTTAAGTAAAATAGGCTAGTTAGAGAAAAAAAACATAATATCTAACAAATCTCTCTACATCCTTATTAATAACTTATTTCTGACTCGATACGTTAACATTAAAAACGCGCGAGTAGCGATCCTCCTACTAATTGTTTGTAAAATGTTATGAATTTATTCAAAAAAGGTTAAATTTTAAACTAATATAAATTTATAAATCTCTAGCGTATCACATCGACCTATTCAACCGGCAACAGTCCTTTTTTTATATTTTTCCATACGTTCCAAATGTTCTCAAACATAAACATTGACGTAAGGGTAAAAGTTGTCGTCGGAAGCTATCCCCTCCCCGTACTTGTCCTCGGGGACTTCAATGCCAAGAACTTGGCTTGGGGTTCTCGTCGTACAGATGTGCGGGGTAGGATGGTGGAAGACTGGCTCTGGAGACAGGCCTGGTCGTCCTAAATCGGGGTTCTGTCCCCACGTGTGTGCGGATGCGGGGCGAGTCGGTGGTGGACATTTCATTCGCTAGCCCCGCTCGGTCGCCGCGTGCCATTGACTGGCGAGTCATGGAGGGGGTGGAGACCTACTCCGACCACCGGTACATCCGGTTTGACGTCTCCACCCAGCCCTCGAGCGCGCCAGTCCAACAGGCCCCGAGTGGTCCGCGTTGGGCGCTGAAGCAGCTGGACCGGGAGCTCCTCCTGGAAGCCTCGATCGTGCAGGCCTGGGTGTCATCACCGGATAGGCCTGCCGACGTCAATGATGAGGCAGGGTGGTTCCAGGAGGCCATGTCCGAGATATGTGACGTGGCAATGCCCCGCGTCCGGCCAGGAAGCGCCCGGCGTCAGGTGTATTGGTAGTCGCGTGAGCTGACGTGTCTGCGCCAGGCTTGTGTCGCCGCGCGGCACCTGTACGCCAGGCATCGCAGGCTCCGCATTCGTCCACCGAATGCGGCAGCCATTGAGGCGGAGCTGTACGAGGGATACAGAGCGGCGAAGACCGCCCTCCGGGAGGCTGTCATGCGGGTCCGGGATCGGGCCCGTGAGGAGATGTTGGAGACTCTCGACAGAGATCCGTGGGGGCGCCCTTACAAGATGGTGCGGGATAAACTCCGCACCTGGGCCCCCCCGCTGACGCAGAGTCTCCGGCCTCAGCTCGTGGAGGACGTGGTGAGCGCTCTGTTCCCTGCGCGAGCGGAACATCCGCCCCCGCCTATGGCTCCGCCACCTGCGGTGCCGGAAGCGGACCACCAGGACGACGACGACGACATCCCGGAAGGGACCGGGGTAGACCTGAGAGTGGCGGTACGTAGGCTCAAGGCCAGGAATACCGCCCCAGGACCCGATGTCTTGCCTGGCAAAGCCTGGGTCCTGGCCTCGGAGGCTCTCGGGCCCCGACTGGAGGGGCTCCTAAGCGCATGCTTGGAGAGAGGCCAATTCCCGCTTCGTTGGAAGACGGGGAAGCTGGTCCTCATTTGGAAGCCGGGGCGCCCTGCGGACTCTCCGTCCGCATACCGGCCCGTGGTGCTGCTCGACGAGGTGGGCAAGCTCTTTGAAAGAGTCATTGCAAACCGCCTCGCCGAGCACCTTGCGGGGACGGGGCCGGATCTTGCGGAACACCAGTTTGGTTTCCGCAAGAGGCGCTCTACGGTGGACGCCATCATGCGCGTGAGAGCCCTCACGACGGGGGATGCAGTGGCCAGGGGGAGGGTTGTTTTGGCGGTGTCTCTCGACATCGCCAACGCCTTCAACTCCATGCCCTGGAGCTGCATTAGGGAGGCACTCCGGTATCACCGGGTGCCGACCTATCTCCGTCGTATAGTCGGGGACTATCTGACGGACAGGGCCGTCATCTACCCCGGTCGCAACGGTGAGTGGAACCGGCGAGAGATGTCGTGCGGTGTCCCACAGGGTTCGGTTCTGGGGCCGCCCCTGTGGAACATCGGTTACGACTGGGTGCTGCGCGCCGACCTCCCTACCGGCGTCAGCGTAGTTTGCTACGCTGACGACACGCTGGTACTGGCACAAGGGGGGTCGTACGAGGCGGCGGCGGAAACTATGACACGCGGGGTTGCGATAGTCGTTGAGAGGATCCGGCAACTGGGTCTCGAGGTGGCTCTGCACAAGTCCGAGGCCATGCACTTCCATGGTCCTCGGAACAGGCCACCACCGGGATCCTCAGTGATGGTAGGAGGGGTATCCATCGGCGTCGAGTCGACGTTGAAGTACCTAGGACTCGTCCTCGACGGCCGATGGAACTTCGTTGAGCACTTCCGACGTTTGGCTCCCAAACTGGAACGGACCGGGGCTGCCTTCAGGCGGCTCCTGCCGAACCTGGGGGGGCCAAACGCCTCCTGCCGGAGGCTCTACGCGGGGATCGTGAAGTCCATGGCCCTTTACGGGGCCTCGGTGTGGGCGCGTGGTTTGGCGCGGCTTGCCGTCCACCACCTAAACGCGCCCCAAAGGGTGGTTGCCGTAAAGATGGTTCGCGGCTACCGCACGATCTCCCGCGAGGCGGCGAGCCTCCTTGCCGGATTACCGCCATGGGATCTGGAGGCGATAGTCCTTGCGCGCCTGCACGAATGGCGCGCGGAGGCACTATGCCGGGGGGAAACCCCGCTGCCGCGGCAAGTTGTCGCGCAGCGGACAGACTTCCGGCGTGATCTCATGGCGACATGGAGAGAGCGACTGTCGCAACCCCGTGCTGGGCACGCCACTATAGCGGCGATAAGACCCCTCTTTGAGGAGTGGCTTGAGAGACGCCACGGCGTCCTCACCTTCCGCC
The DNA here is from genome assembly GCA_033319125.1 of Parnassius glacialis. Taxonomy (NCBI): domain Eukaryota; kingdom Metazoa; phylum Arthropoda; class Insecta; order Lepidoptera; family Papilionidae; genus Parnassius; species Parnassius glacialis. The sequence goes on from JAVANC010000002.1 coordinate 23,126,160, forward strand.
TGACGCAGGTCCTCACCGGACACGGTGTGTTCGGGAGGTTCCTGCACCGAATCGGGCGGGAGGAAACGCCCGGGTGCTCCCACTGCGAGGATCGACCGGAGGACACGGTGGAGCACACCGTGGAGGTGTGCCCTGCTTGGGCGGAGCACCGCCGTGTCCTCGTAGCGGCGATAGGCGGCGGCGACCTCTCGCGTCCGGCCCTGGTCGAAGCCATGGTCCGGAGCGAGACGGAATGGGATGCCGTCACCACCTTCTGCGAAGCAGTGATGCTAGCGAAGGAGGTGGCGGAGCGGGAGAAGGAAAGAGCAACAGCTTTCCTTCCCGGCCGCCGCGGGAGACGCTACGGGCGTCGGGGGCTACGTCGTGGCCCCCGGCCACCGTAGGCGCGGGCCTGTGGACGGCGAGCAATGGGTAGCTCGCCGTCCGTCCGTCTAACGACGACAGGCCGTGTCGACGGCGCGTTTTGTTCCACGCGCGCCTCAAAGAGCTGTCAGCAGCGTGAAGGGGCCCGCAAGGGCCGACGCCTGCCGGGGCTGCGGGCTGTTCGAAAGAGATACCGCGGCTCCGGAACGTAAGGGCACTGAAGGAACACGGATGGTTTTTAGTCAGTAAAAGTCTGACACTCCCTTCCGCTCCACCCAGAGCGAAAGGCGTCATTTGATGATTTTCCATCCGCAAAAAAAAAAAAAAAAAAAGGGTAAAAGTTGAAGTCTCCTTGAAAATATCGCGAAGCAACTCGCAAAGACCCAAGTTGTATTATAAGGTCTGTATTACTTGATCGCGTATATTAAACCCCGTGTAGTGGCGGGTAAGAATACCCACAACCCCATATCTTCCCGTGGGTGTCGTAAGAGGCGACAGAGGGAAACTGAGACAGAAAATGGGCAGCAGCGTCTTTCTGATAACAGCAAAACAACAATAAAAAACTGCGGTTGCCAGCCCGCTCGCCAAGTCGGCAACTATAGCAATATACCCTCCATGATTAAAGTTACGAAGAGACGGCCCTCAGTCCCCGGTGGCCCCGCTATTCTTGGTTACGGTGGCGACCATGGTAACGGCGGGGCAGAGGATGCTAAGAATCTCCGTTGGAGGTTCGGTTGCCACCTATGACGGCTCGACCTGGCAACTTCTAACGCACACACCCTGAGGACTGACGAGAAGATCTTGGAGCTGGAAGAAGAGATAGACAAATTGCGCTGGAATATCATAGGATTATTCGAAGTCCGAAGAGAGGGGGAGGACACGGTAATTCTCGAATCCGGCAACTTGCTCTATCTCCGGGAGGGCGACCATCTGTTCCAAGGAGGTGTCGGATTTATCGTCCATAAGCCTCTCGTTAACAACGTTGTAAAGATTGAGAGTGTGTTGACGAGTGTTTCGTACCTTATACTCAGAATCACCAAACGGTTTTCGTTGAAAGTCATACGGGTTTACGCAGCAACCTCGGCACATCCCGATAAGGAGGTGGAGGAAATATATGAGGATAAGGTCTCTAGAGCCATACGTTCCTCCAAAACACACTATACGGTATTAATGGGAGACTTCAATGCAATACTAGGCACCAGAAAACGGTGAACTGAAGGTAGGGACATTTAGAATAGGGCAACAGAACTCAACATGTCAGTAGCTGGCCGAATTCATGGAGAAAGAGGGACTCTTTATGATGAACTCTTTCTACGAAAAGCGGCCCCACTACATTACATAAGGAGATGAACTTCATTATGACGACCAGATGACAACTGTTCAGTGATGTCTCAGTGATCGCGAGGGTGAAAACCGACAGCGATCACTGAACAGTGAGAGGTACGCTGAACCTAAACCTTAAGTTGGAGAGGTCACGTTTAATGAAGTCAACACTCCGTCCCCTCGTGCTCTAATTCAAAGTCCCGAAACCTTTCTGCTCGAGCTGCGAAACCATTTTCAGTGCCTAGAACATTGCAATGCAGTGGACGATATAAATGACAAGCCCGTGGAAACTCTCCATGCAGTCGGAGCTAAATTTTGCAAGACCCGCCACAGAAGAACACAAAAACTCTCCGATCACACTCTTAATTTTATGGCTGTTAGACGGGAAATGAAGCTGCCGTCTTCAGTAGATTTGACAGCATACAGGTAACTGAACAGACAGATCTGCAAATGTATGTAGCGGGACTGACGGAACTTTAATACTGCTCGTATTGAAGAAGCGATCTAGCGGAACCAGGGCTTCAAGGTCATTGCTAGAGATCTGTCTGCCAGAAAGAACAAACTGTCGAAGCTGAAGACCGAGTGCAGCAGCGTCGTTTCCGGAACACCTGAGATTTTGAGTGAGATTGAGAGGTTCTATGGGCAGCTGTACACATCATGGTTGGAGCCACACGAATGTGTGAGTAACGATGCAATAGCAAGTCTTATCCGACACTATTCCAATGATATTTATTACTCTTTTTACGTGGTAGAGCCATGTTGCAGCTATATTTGTAGTACAGTTGTAGCAGGAATAAGTCGGCTCGAACGGAAAGGACCACGGTCTCACAGAATGCCAGCGTAAAATAGCAGCTTAACGCTGCTGTGTTTCGTATGGTGAGTGTAAATAACCGGAGACCCTTTTAACTGGAAATGAAGTATTCCATCTTAGTCCTCACGGGTGACAACGCATCTTCATTTTGATTTGTTATGGAGGATAGATGTAGATGTCTATGAGCTACAGCAACCACTTACCATCAGGTGGACTGTGTACTCGTTTGCCACCCTCATCCTATAAAAAAAGACATTCCGGACATCAGTCTGAGCGAGATTATAATGGTGCTCCAGGACTTCAAAAACGGCAAGGCCCCAGGCGAGGATGGAATTACAGCGGATCTTCTGAAATCGGGTGGAAAGCCAGTACTTGGAGTCCTTCAAAAGCTCTTTAATTCCGTTCTCCATGTTGGCATTACACCGAAGGAGTGGAGCAGAAGTGCGATGGTCTTGTTCTTCAAGAAAGGCAACAAACGCTCTCTTGAAGAACTACAGACCAATTTCCCTTCTGAACCACGTCTAGGTGCTGTTTTCGAGAGTCATTACGAATCGTTTCGCACGCAGACTCGACGACTTCCAGCTTCCCGAACAAGCCAGTTTCTGAAAAGGCTAGCATATAGACCAAATACATACCTTTCGGCAAATTGTACAGAAGTCCGAGGAGTAAAATTTGCCACTGTCTGGTGTATGCGGACTATGAGAAAGCTTTAGACTCCATCGAAACATGGGCAGTGCTGCAGTTCTTTCAGCGGTGCCAAGTTGACTGTCGGTATATTGAAGTGCTGAAGTGTTTGTACAGTAGGGATACGACGGCTTTCTGAGTACAGAACCAGAGTACGAAATCTATCCAACTGCAGAAAGGTGTAAGACAGGGTGATGTTATATCCGCAAAACTCTTCACAGCTGCATTGGAAGACGTTTTCAAGCTTCTGGACTGGAAAGAATACGGTATTAAAATCATTGCGACTGTGGCGTAATGTTGAAAAAGTACAACTGACAGTGAAGATGCGCATTAAAATACGTCAGGATCCTTCCACCTAAACTATCTCAAAACAACTGTTAGATATTGCCAATGGAAAAGTTGCTGTACATGAAAATATTTGTTCCATAAAACTGCCAACCGATTTCTGCACAATCACCAAATCGCAAAATACTCTCATCGACCACATATATATCGATGTACACACACTATACAAAAATCTTTAGTTGCTAGCAGAAAGCGCAATTTTGGCAGCATAAAAATGTGGACTCTCTTATGAATTGATCACCTCGAATTCTTCCGGACAAAGATCACCATATCCTTGAAAGTTGTAAAATAAACTCATGTGGAGTTTTATTCTTAACATATTTAACTGAAGAAAAATAAATTTGCCACATAATGTCGGAGTGTCTAAACAAAAACTTGTCGTGTTAATACGTAAACTTATTTTAATGTTAACCGATTAGCCTTAACCTCGTCGATGTTACGTAAACGCAACGTCGCCCATTGCTGAATACTGCTGCTTTGTTTAAAATCCAAACAGTATAAAAGAGATATAATATATACAATATAATAATGCACAAAATTATACTCACAGTTGTAATACTAGTTCCCAATTGTTAATTTTTTTGTAATAAATTCTGAGGATGCACTTTTCTTATTCTAAAGATGAAACTTTGTCTAGTTTCATACTAAAAATATTTTTCGAACCCCAAACCCGTTAAAACCATTTCAATTTTTAAGAATCAATTTATAAAAATAAAACTTTAATAGTTATTCATGATCCTAAAGATTTTCCAACAATTTCACTCAATTAATCTCAAGTACTACCGACGTTAGATAATTTAAAATTAAAAATTTTGTACAGCCGACTTCAATATAAGAGACTTCAATATAGGTTATTTAAGAATAACTCAATAACCATTGGTCTGACCTTGATCAAATTCATATGGGACCACACGAGAACTATCAGCTTTCATATAAAAAAAGAATCATCGAAATCGGTTCGCCCAGTACAAAGTTATGAGGTAACACACATAAAAAAACATACACTCGAATTGAGTACCGTCTCCTTTGTGGAAGTCGGCAGAAAAGACTAACAGAATTTACTATGTTTCGTTAAATTAGGGAACACACCTTTTATACTAGTAATAGTAAAAACGATAATGGCTAGAAGATGGGAAATCTGAGATTTTAAAACGATATGATACACATTAAGGACGCATTAACTTTAAACTAAATATCCCATAGATAACGTTCTTAACTTCAATAGTCTTAAAAGAGACAAAAGTTTCAATATAGACACTTTGGCGACCTGTCATCTCAAGGCTACCTCGATTAGAGCCGGGACGACATCAGAGGCAGCTGAATTAAGTGGTCTTTGAGAAATGACTACATATTCGTGTTATTTGCTGTAAAGGATATCGGTCCGTGGGGTCCACGTGCGGTGAAGTTCCTTAAGGAAATGTATTCGCGACTGGTCGTTACTGCTGGTGATAAGAGGGCTAGTTGTGTTCTCGCTCAAAGGCTAAGTATAGTCATTCAGCGAGGAACGCAGCCAGCGTTCTTGGTACGATATCACGGGGAATAGGACTGTGTGACAATTTAAATATTTAGTTTAAGATTTTCTTTATTATAATCTTTATATTAATTTAATATTGTATGTAACCTTATAGTTAGATTCAATTTTATACTATGTTTTAAGAATGTGAATAAGTACGAACTCTAATATATTAAAACTTTAAAATATGATATAATAAATTTTAATAACACTTTATAAAATTTAAGTTTTTGTACAAGTTCATAATATATTTTGTTTGTGTAGTCGGAGGCAACAGAGCATGAAAAATTTAATAATTCTACAATGAATACAGAAAATCAAAAGAGAATTTAACATACTTGTTTATTCTGTATTGCTTACATTATATTATAAATAATGAAGCGGCTTTCACACTTGTTAGATCCCCTAAACGTGCGACGCCTATAAAACAAATATATATTTTTATAACTATATATGTTTTATATTTTATGTTTTCAGAGCTATAACTAATTACGCCTACTACCGACTTTTTGGCTACATCACTGCACTTGCTTTACACGGAGGCAATGCAATAACGATGTTTTTCGCGTTGCAAGGTGATATCATGAAGGATCCTGAGATAGAAACATTCCACTCCTTACAGTGGGTGTACATCACCATTTGGAATATGGTAGGTTAAATTCTACGTATAAGCATTTTTAAGATTCTTTTAAATGTATATTTGCATAATAATGTTATTTGTATGCATGAAATCCTCCTCTCATTTCTGAGAGGGTTTTAGGGCAAGGATATGTACGCCACGCTGCCCCAATGCGTGTTGGCGAACTTCACATGTCTTCGAAATATTTTTTCTTATTTCTCAGACATGCAGGTTTCCTCGCGATGTTTTCCATCACCACCGAGCACGTGGTAAATCAGCACTTAAAATTGCAATTAACAATTTCATTGGTGCCGGCGGGGATCGAACCCGGGTTGCTCGAGTACTGTGAAGCTTACAGCGAGCGCTAACCATCTGAGCTACCACGGCTTTGTCCATCATCCATCCATCCATCGGTATAGTGTATATGCATAAAGCAGTGTGTATATTAATATTTTTGAGAACCGTGGGAGCTCCCAAAATGCTCCGAAGATGGCCCTTACCGCGCTAGGCAGGCGTATAAATCCTATCCTTACACTGGTTATGTTACTTCCCATAATCAATTTGTGAAATTTTAATTCAGTGTTTTAAATTTATTAGTCGACAACCAGTATCTCTGCTAAAAACATGATTTAAAAAATATGAATTAACTGATTGAGTGTTTCTAATTAAGAGAAAAAGTGGCTTCGTGTTGGTATACCCATAGAAACACAGTCAAAAAAAGACTATAGTCACCGTAAATATGAGAACAGACGTAGCCACTAGGTGGTTGACAAAATTCTAAGCGGAGAAAGAGTCCTTCCTTTTCTGCCTAAAAATTTGTCTTGGTGGGTGAAACCATCGTATCATTCATCATTACAGCCTTTCATAAGTCCACTGCTGAACATAGGCCTCCCCCAAGGAATGCCACAAAGCACGGTCGTGAGCCACCTGCATCCATCGACTTCCTGCATGTCTTACCAGGTTGTCACTCCATCTCGTGGGGGGTCGCCCTACACTTCGCCTACCGGTACGAGGCTGCCACTCGAGAACCTTTCTTCCCCATCGGTTGTCGGTTCTACGAACTATATGGCCGGCCCACTGCCAATTCAGCTTACTAATCCGTTGGGCTATGTCGGTTACTCTGGTTCTACTGCGGATATCCTCATTTCTAAGTTTATCACGCAGATAAACCCCGAGCATAGCCCTCTCCATAGCTCGCTGAGCGACCTCTTATCATTACTGTTGTCAATTAGCAGTGTTTGCGTTGCTGCGTTCCGGTCTAAAGATTATAAACAGCCAGTATGTTGAAAACATACTGGCTATTTATAATCTTTAGACTATTAAACATTTTATCTTAATTGTCAGAGGCTACAACGCATCTTTAGCCTTCTTTGTTTGAAGTTGCTGCAAGTTTACTGCAGTACCCACTTGTATCAGGTGGACTGTAAGTTTGATTCGATAGTTGATAAAAGTGAATCGATAATCGGTTTGGTATTATAAAAAAAATGTTTTTGCTTAAAAAAATTGCTATGTCTATAATATAATACTACATCTATATAAAATATTAGATAAATTAATTTTTTTTATTTATTCTGGTTTCCCCTTTATGTGTGATAAAATTGATTGAACATAGCAACCGTACATAGTGAGAACATCATTTTAGTAATTGCATAAATTTTAGTTTTATACGTGGCAGAGCCATGCCGCAGCTATATTAGTAGTATAATTGTAGTACGAATGGGTCGGCTCGACCGGAGAAGGACCACGCTCTCACAGCGTAAATTAGCAGCTTAACACTGCTGTGTTTCGTATGGTGAGTGTAAAGGACCGGAGGCCCATTTTACTGGAAAAGAGGCATTCCATCTTAGTCCTCACCGGTGACAACGCATTTTCATTTTGATTCGCAAACGAGGATAAATGTAGATGTCTATGGGCCACAGCAACCACTTACCATTAGGTGGACTGTGTGCTCGTTTGTCACCCTATCCTATAAAAGAAAAGTTAAGTTTAGGAGGGTCCTTAGTTCACGTCTTTACCGCGTATTTGTTCTTGTGGCAATCATTGTCCATTAAGAAGCATAACATTTACTGTTGGAAAACATATTTCCTATTTTTTTTCCATCAGTTTCTTAAATTTATCACCATCCTAGGTGATCAGATGTATGAATCGTGCAGCTTTATGGTCTTTCGAACTGGATACTCTTTAACCAAACATTTTTTATCCTAACATTAATTTTAAATATTATATAAACAAGTGAGATGCGGGAAGTAAAGACTGTGTAATAACCTCCGAAGGAGGCAGAGTTATAGCCGAAATATTTTTTTTTGGTTTTTGTCATTTTGACCCTCTAGGAGTGTAATGAGAACTTTTTTGCCCCTATTCAACCATGACCCCCGTGACATCCTCTACATGATAGGCTATTCAAACTGACTAGACCTAATGTTCGAGTCACCCCCCACCCACTTATTTCTAAAGTTTTTACTTACAATTATTTTGTTTCAGGTTTTTCAGATATTATACTGCTTTCTAGGAATCTTATGTGATTTGCCAACATCACTCGAGGTTAAGGAACCAATTTTCACAAAAAATCTAAAATCTTATCGTGAAGTGATGTTCACTAGTATTATTCTACCACTCTGCTTTGTAAGTTTCTATTTCGTATCTATTCCATATCGTTATACAACAATTACAGATTCTTAAAGTTAAATAACCAAAACTATTCTTATGTTAACTGATACGTTATGGACCAACACTGACGTTAGTACAGCTGCAGGACGAATGGTTCGACTCGACCGGCAAATAACCATGCTCTCGTATAAAACCAAAGTCCTAATCTAGTAAATGTTACAATCCGCAAAATTTATACATAATGACATAATTGTCAAATTTCATATAGAATTCCATTCAATAAATCTACGAAATTGTAAAAGTAACACTGCACCGGAAACACCGATTATTGTTAACAGAAAATAAACCAGTATTAAAACATGCAAAAACCCTAATGATTGATTGAGCCACGCTGCAGCTTAATATGGCTGAAGTATGTATGGGTAGGCTCGACCAGGTAAGGAACACGCCCGCAAGGATTTTAATAGTTTTTTTTAATGAAAAGAATACTAGAAGTACTCATTTAAATAAAACTAATTTTACGGATTTTATCGCGTATATTAAATTATTTTATATTTCCGACGTTTCGAACACTTTATAGCACCCATGGTTACGGGGGGGACTGAGGTGTATGACGTCCCAATGTCGTAGTTAACCAGGGCTACCTCCAGATTAAAAATTATTAATTTTTGTTCCGATCTACGCAGTATGAACTTACAGTATCTTGAAGTCTTGCAGTTGTATGCTTGAGTTGGGATTTAATTTTATTAATTATGGGATCCCAAGCAGATGGTAGCACCCAGTCATCTTCTCTATTGAAATTAGAATGTTTTTTGATTTCAATAGCTTCGTGAATCATCCTTGGAAGGAATCGGTGTTCCTTAGCGAGGATTTGTGGTCTATCAAATCTAATGTAGTGACGGGGGCGAACCTGTACGTGTTCACAGACTGCAGACGTCCCGGAGCGTCGATTCTTCACATTAGCTATGTGTTCTTTAACGCGGGTTTTTATGGATCTTTTAGTTTGTCCTATATAAGAGAGGCCACATTCACAATCAAGCTTGTACACTCCTGCATATTGCAGAGGGACATTACGCTTGCCTGATGGTAAAAATTACTAATCTTCTTCGGCGGCTTGAAGTATGTTTTAATGGAAGCACGCTTTAAAATGTAGTCAATCTTGTCAGTGACACCTCTGACATATGGCAGTACAGCAGGCACTCGCTCGACTGTGGCCGACTTCACTCGTTCACTGTGACGTAGGCGCGGGACCCGAAGCTTATTGTCGTGCAAAACTTGCTTGACGTGTTGGAGCTCGGCGGCCAGGTGCTTACTGTCACAGATCCCTCGTGCTCTCTGAAACAAGGATTTACCCACGGTAGCTAACTGTGAAGGATGGTGATGAGAATCATTGTTTAAACATCTATCTGTATGGGTCTTTTTTCTATACACAGTGTGGTTCAAGGTGTTATCAGGATTCCGAATTACTAACACATCTAGAAAACTAAATAATTGTGTGCCTCCGAACCCTCCTCCTCCTGAAACTCCATTGTGAACTGAATTTTAGAATTTTTGGAGTTAAGATGATGATTTCTTATATTTACGCGAAGACAACACATTAAATGAAACTAATGTTTACGGATTTTATCGCGTTTAATTAAACTTTTTAATTTCTGACATTTCGGGTGCTTTACAGCAACGTGGGCACATGGGCGATTTCTTCTGGAGGTAGCCGTGGTTAACTATAATATTGGGACGTCATACACCTCAGTCCCCCCCTCCCCTCCCGTGACCATGGGTGCTGTAAAGTGCTCGAAACGTCGGGAATATAAAATAAGTTAATAAAAGCGATAAACTCCGTAAAACTAGTTTTATTTAAATGTGTAGTATTCGCATAAATATAAGAAATCATTACTAAAAGTACTGTTAACATTAAATCCTAATCTTCTTAGTAGCTACTCAAACTAAGCTTTGATACTTGTGCTAGGAGCGGTTCAGTAAAGAAATCAAATGGCGGATTCGAACCCTCGACTTCTTCAGTTCCGCAGTCCGTGCTCTAAACCTTGATTGAATATCGATGTACGTACTTTTGGGTCACAGCATACACTTCCTATCAGGTGAACTATGTGCTAATTTTTCATTGTCACCTCTACTCCAATAAATAGCTAAATCAGCCTCGCAAACATTTATTAGCCCCATTATACTCTTGAAAATGCGAGGAGAGTACCCATCAGTAGAATGCTTATGGGCTGAAACTTTACATTACATAATAACTTATATTATTATGCGTTTTCAGGCGATATTTATCATATTCTGGCCAGTTTATATATATGACAGAGAAATGATATTTCCGGCATTTATTGACAAAGTCCTAAGACAAGAATCCAACCATTTAATGCATACGGCTATACTCCCTATAGTTCTGTGGGAGTTCGTATTCCTACCCAAAACTGAACCTAAATCGCACAAGTGGAATTTAGCTGGCACTTACGGATGCTACATAACTTATTTATATGTGTAAGTATGAGTATTATTATTTCAGTAATTTAAACATGTTAAATTGTTAGTCTTTGTGTACGTTATCCACCGCCAAGCAGTAGTGTACGGTGCATCTATTATTATGTTCTAGTTTAAAAAGCAAGAAAGCTAGTGTAATTATAGAGTTCGGGCATTATAATTTACTTCGCATTGTCGGTGGGCACTGCACTAGCGAAACTCGGATCTCGAGACCGTCGTATTTGTTCGGCGGCGCGCTCGGACGGTGCGGTATATACTCTTAAATGGTTGTTCGGATAATTTTGTTGTAATATATTGATTATTCAAACATATTTGCGGTTTATAATGACCATTATGAAGAAGATTACAAGGACAGCAGCAGATAACCTCCGGCCAGAGGCGAATCAAGAATCACACCGCTTCGCCATAGAAAGCTGGTTAGTCCATTTGACTTTTCGGATGATTATGAAGCCTGAACTGACACGTGAGCAAAACCGGAGTCAACCTTGCTCACCACTGAATTAGCTATCGAAGACTCGGAATAGAGTGCACTTATAGCATTTAAGGAATACCAGACACGTAAGTAGCTCAAAGACTAAGCGCTCGCTGTAAATTTGACAATACGCCGACACCAATGACATCTTTAATTGCAATTTAAGTGCTGATTTACGAGCCTAAAAAATTTCAAATATTTTGATATAGCCTGAAAAGTTTAAAATATTTTGAAAACACGTGAAATCTGCACTGAAGCATCGCGCCAGACTATTCCCTGCTTCAAAACCCTCTCAGAAATTAGAGAATGCCGCACCTGGCAGTGGAATGTATGTCAGCTATAGTTTACTTTATAGTTGACTTCAAAAAGACGACGTCTACAATTCTTAATGTCATATTGATATATTGGTCGATCGTGAATAGATTTTGATTTTGATTTTTTATTAAATAGGTCATACTTGTATAAATGTTACTATTTTCCTGTCTGTTACACGGAATCTAAGCACTGCAACTCTTTCAGAATATGACACAAATTCAATAATGTTCCCTTTCCACCTCTTTGCTACAAGAAAACCCAACCCATAAAGACCCGGTGTTTCCCCAATGTGAAAGAAAATGTTACTGTCCATTTCAATCATATCTTCGCCCATTCTTCTTACTTCCGAAAATCCTATCACATCCCATTTTATTTTTTCTAGCGCATTTTTAAGTTCTTCAAGCTTATCTTCAGTTTCTAAAGGTTGTGCGTTAAATGTTAAAACATGAGTGCATTGAAATCCTTCCGACTAGCTTTCTACCAAGAACGAAGACTTCTACCATGTCCTTCATAAAGCTTTTGAAGATCATAAGGGCTCATGGACCATAATGATGAGCGATTTCAACGCTAAAGTTGGGCCTTGACAGGAAACTAACGACCCTAGTATTCAGAAATCTCATCGTCGATGAACCTCAGTCTCTCATCTAGCAAGACTTTTAGTGAAAAATGTAGAAGTATTAAATAATTTCAAATTCCATTCTTACCATAGATTAGTACGCGCAAGACTGAAATTCGACTTAAAAATTCATAGATACCAAATAATTACAAAACCAATAGGAAGAATAGATAAAAATACATTAATTCCCAATCAAGATGAGTTTATTTTAGAGTTTCAAAATTGCTTCAGTTCTTTAGAAATTAATAATATTGCTGATAATGATATAGAAAGCCAATAAAATATAATCGAAGATAACAAAAGAAGAGCTTGTAATAAAATTAAAGCAAAGAAACAAAAACAGAAGAAAATTAGCAAAGCTACCGACATTTTTATACACGACAGACAGAGAACTATTTACAAAAGAGTAGAATATAAAATTGTAAAAATAGCTATTCGTAAAGATATTCGAAACTATAATCTTAGACTACTTACATCCGCACTAGAGAATTCAATGTCATTGAAAAGAGCTAAAGAAGGTATAGAAGTAGGAAAATCAGTAATTTTAAGCCTTAAAGACGATTAGAGTATAAGACACGGCGATAGAGACAAAATATTACAAATATGTATCGAATATTATTCTCAATTGTATCATAACCAAGACTTCCCACAGTCTACTTCCGAATGTTCGTGTCCCGAGAATATTGTACCAATCACAGAACAAGAAATAAGCCTAACTTTAAAAATAATAAATACCAGAAGAGTCCCGGGAAAGATGGTATAACAACAGAGGTGATAAATCTAATAAACATCAATAATTACAGGCCCATTAGCCTTATTTCACACCTACATAAAACCTTTATTAAAATAATTGAGAACAGCATTAATAGACAGCTAGATTATCATCAACCCCCTGAATAGGGCGACTGAATAGGGATAATTTAGACCTGGCTTATCCACCACCGACCACCTGCACGCTGTGAATCAAATCATTGAGAAACATGCAGAGTGTTAACTTCTTTTATATCTGGCCTTTGTCGACTACTCTAAAGCATTTTACTTAACACATAACTCTATTTTCAATGCCTTATAAAATCAAAACAATGAACGAACTTACATACATTTACTTAAAAATATTTATATTAACAGTATCGCCGCAACAAAACTGAATACCACAGGACCTTCTTTCCCTATTCTAAAAGGAGTTAAACAGGGCGACCCGATATCGCCGCAACTCTTCATTGCCGCCGTAGAAGAAGTATATCGGAAACTGGCAGATAGTCGGCTCGAGAAAGGCATCAAGATCGGATCAAAGAGGTTATGCAATCTTAGATTTGCTGACATGACATTATTCTTTTCGCGTCCTTGGCCAACGAACTTGGAAAAATGCTCAATGAGCCACGAACAGCTAACCTGGAGGTTGGACTTCTGATGAATAGGAAAGACCAAGCTAATAACAGACCACGTCAAGCACAGGATACAGATAGATGACGTGGAGGTTGAATATATTCATGAGTATGTTTATTTGGGCCAAACAGTCTCTTTTCAAACAAGGCAAGAAAAAGAGATCGCCCGACGTATAGAAAACGCCTGAAAGAGCTATTAGGCCTTAAAACACCTAATGAAGGACGACGCACCAATATTCCTAAAAAGTAAACTGCATCCTCGCCGTCTTGATATGGTGCCCAAATCTGCTCTCTCCCCAAACAGCAGAGGTCTGATATCGGTGTGTGTCAGCGAGCAATGAAGCGCAGCATGCTAGGAGTCAGACTAACAGACCACATCAAATACCGCTCTGCACTCCAGAACCCAAATCACTGATGTCTCCCGTAAATCCGCTAAACTAAAAATGGAACTGGGCCGATCATGTCTGCCGTATGTCAAAAGAACTTTGGGCCAAAATTACAACTCGGTGGACTCCTATAAATGGCAGAAGACGAGGCAGACCCAGAAAACGATGGCGGGATAAACTGGACTCCTTCATGAAAGACTGGTCCTCCATAGCACAGAACCGTGAAAGGTGGAAAGAGGTTGGGGAGGCCATTGCCCAGCAGTGGGACGTTATCTGCTGATAATATAAGATAAGAAGGTCATATTTCAGAGGTAAAATAAATGTATACCCATATTAAGAGTAAATTTTTTATAACCTGCATCAATTGGTCCTTGAGCAGTATTTTCGGAATCAAGCAGATATGGTCTCGTTGTTTTGTTTCAGGTTGGTGAGAAAGAGAGCTAGGTCTAATCCAAATATTTAAGGAATTCGTTGTTAGTCCGCAGCGGTGACAAAACAGGTTTAAAGTTAACTGCGAATAACCACAGGCTATATAATTTTTTGTCATTATTATGTGACATAACATAATTTATTTTATAGTCGTAATTGTCACCTTGACATTTTTCTAACATTGTAATTTTTATATTCGACAGGAATGTGTCAACTACGCATCTAAGTGGAAAATCTTTTTTTTTAATATAAGGCAAGGTTTAATTCTATTAAGAAAGGTGATCGCTTAGAACTGTCCAACTATCGCAATAAAATAAACTGTCAGCTCATGAGGTACCTCGATTACCATCAGCTGATTATTAACCATTACGGATTCCGTTAGGGTCACTGATAGATGGGCCTGGGTAGTAGAGTACAAGGGGTTACAAGCTTTGATGGCTAGTTTGGATTTTGGCGAAGGCTTCGATCGGGTTTGGCACAAAGCGCTTCTTTCAAAGCTTTCCTGTCATGAAATGACAGCACCAGTAATACTCTTGATAACAGTCGTGCCAATATTTCTCGATAACACATAGTCGAAGTGCTAAAACAACCTTGTGTCTGAAGTCAAGTTTTATACGTGGAAGAGCCATGCTGCAGTTATATTAGTAGTATAGTTGTGGCACGAATGGGTCGGCTCGACCGGGGTACGAATTCACGCACTCACAGAATACCGGCGTAAAATAGCAGCTTAACGCTGTTGTGTTGCGAATGATGCCTTTTACTGGAATCGAGGCATTACATCTTAGTCCTCACGGGTGATAATGCATCTGTATTTTGATTCGTAGTCGAGGATAGATGTAGATGTCTATGGGCCACAGCAACTACTTACCATCAGGTAGACTGTGTACTCCTTTTCACCCTTATCCTATAAAAAAGTCATATATTTATACCATAAATATAAAAACATCATTTATTTTTTCTTATTATTTTTGTAATATTATTTTATATTAATGGCCTGCAAACACTTATAACTTAAACACACGATATACCAACAGTCAACACCGCTGAAGGGACTGTAGCACCGCCCAAATTTCCACGGAATGAAAGGCTTTCTCATAGTCCAAGGCAAAGTGGCAGATTGTACTCTTCTGTCTTCTGTACAATTTGCAGAATGATGTGTACGTGGTCTGCCTCTTCAGAAAACGGCTTGTTTGGGAGGCTGGAAGTCGTAGAATCTGCATGCGAGACAATTCGTAATGACTCTCGAAACCAGACGTAGACGCGGCTCAGAAGTAAATCGGTCTATAGTTCTTCAAGAGAGCGTTGTCGCCTTTCTTGAAGAACAAGACCACCGCACTTCTGCTTCACGCCTCCGGAGTAGTCCCACCATGGAGGATGGAATTAAAGAACTTCTGAAGGACTTCAAGTACCGCTTTGCCACGCGCTTTCAGAAGCTTCGCTGTAATTCCACCTATGGAACTGAGACGTGGTCCTTCACTGCTGGCCGTATGACGACGCTCAAGGTCGCTCAGCGAGCTATGAAGAGGGCTGTTCTTGGGGTTTCTCTGCATGATAAACTTAGAAATGAGGATATCCGCAGTAGAATATTATTTATTTGTCATAAGACTAATATACAGTAGTAGAGCTTCGCAGCAGCTTTTGCTGTCGCACGGATGGGCCGGCTCGAACCGGGGTGGTACCACGACCTCACAGAATACCAGCGTGAAGTAGACGTTTACCTCTGCGTTTCGCTTGGTAGGTGCAGGTGGCTGGAGGTCCTTTTTACTGGAAATGAGGCATTCCATCTTAGTCCTCACGGGTGACAACGCATCTGCATTTTGATTTGTAATAGAGGATAGATGTAGATGTCTATGGGCCGCAGCAACCACTTACCATCAGGTGGACTGTGTGCTCGTTTGTCACCCTTATCCAATAAAAAAAGACTCAAATTATATGCAACAAATTTTAAAGCGAATTAAACGCGGGTGCTAACGCGCGTGGCCTGCGCGTAGCGGGTGCGTGTCGTCGGAACGCGGCCTTATTGTTTATTATGAATTCCTTATTTATTATGTTTTTTCTTTCAGATTATTCTCAACATTCGCCCGACGTGGTATATGGCCTTATCCCATTTTAAAAATTTGTTATGGGTCCATATATTTCCCAATGATTTTCATAGGTATTGCCTTATTGTTGTATTTCATTTACTACGGTCAATGGCGCATTAACGCACTACTGTGGGGGACTAATGTTACGTCAAAAGAAAAAGTTTGTTAAGGATATTTAGTGGGACTTAAATTAAATTGTTAAAAAAAAGAAAATCTGTTGATTTTATTTCCCAAATTAAATAGACCTTCACTACAACACAGATTAAATTCTATTTTCATCATAAAATATTTTTAATGATGATAAAATTTAAATTTTAAAGTTATTGTAAATATATTTTTATACGTGGTAGAGCCATACTGCAGCTATATTAGAAGTACAGTTGTAGCACGAATGGATCGGCTCGACCGGGGAAGGACCACGCTCTCACAGAATACCAGCGTAAAATAGCAGCTTAACACTGCTGTGTTTCGTATGGTGAGTGTAGAGAACCGGAGACCCTTTTTACTGTAAAAGAGCCATTCCATCTTAGCCTCACGGGTGACGACGCATCTACACTTTAATTCTTTATTGAGGATAAATGTAGATATTTATGGGTCACAGCAACCACTTACCACCAGGTGGACTCTGTGCTCATTTGTCACCCTCATGTCACCCTATCCTACAAAAAAAATATTTATGTCCTAACCGATAAGCAATTTCTAACTGTAAATAGATTAAAAAACTTTGGATATGTTACAATAGTGAAGGTGACAAACTAGCACACAGTCTACCGGATATTTTTTTTAGAATAAGGGTGAGAAACAAGAACACAGTCCACCTGATGACACAGAATAAATAATAGTACTACGTATTGATGATAAGTGGTCCATAGACATCATACGTTTATGCTCGATTAAAAATCAAAATGCAGATGCGTTGTCTCCCCTGACGACTAAGATGGAATGCCTCGTTTCCAGTAAAAGATGTCTCTGGTTTTCTGCGCTCAAATAGCGGTCCTACTCCGGTTGAGCCAACCCATTCGTGCTACAACCATAATATAGCGCGTTGGCTTTATATACAAGAATGAATAATTACACTTAGAGCATTCGCTCATCAATGGATATAACTAAAATAACTAATAGAGTACTTGAGGGTAATATGGTCATCCGGTTAATATGGTCACTTTCTTGTAACTTAAAAACTACAGCCTAATTTGCATAGATGGCTTTGTGATACGATAGCTTTTCATCAGTCATTCCAATAATAAAGGGTCAAAAGGCCGCCTTAAGCTTTATCGCCGTATAAAACCAAAATTAGAAGAAGAACTGAAACAATAACACAAAGTCGTATACTATAACTAATATGTTAAGAAAAAAATAGCAAACAAGCTTTGGAAATAATTAGGAACACTTCGAAAAAACTACTTAAAAAAATTAACTACACTACACAATACAAACATCGACTAAAATATTTACAAAAATATCCAACTGTCAAAATGGCGTCGATAAAGGAGCGCCTTTTTGATCCTTTATTATTTCATAGACTGATCAAGAGCTATCGTATCACAGAGCATTCTATGCAAACGACGCTGTAGTTTTTGAGTTATAAGAAAGTGACCATATTAACCGGATGACCATATTACCCTCACGTACTATAGTTAGTTTTTAAGTTGATTTTTCGAAGTGTTACTAATTATTGCCAAGGCTTGTATGTTATTTTTTTCTATATTAGTAATAGTATACGACACTGTGTATTTGTCTCTGTTTTCCTCCTAGTTTTGGTTTTATAAGGCGGCAAAGCTTAAGGTGACCATATTACCCTCACGTACCTAACTATAATTTATACGATATTCAGTTTGCTCCTGGCCCAGTACGTTATTGTCCAAACAAACACAAGCGAAAGTGCGAGTTGCTACTCCAACTTTCGCTTAATATCGGAATATAAAATTTATATCGGATTAAAGTACGTACAGAAAGGTCAAAGCAGACCCTAAAACTAATACGCTTAAAACAACTAGCGATCTAATTAAGAAATACTCCGATAAATTGTTGTAGCACGAATGGGTCGGCTCTACCGGGTAAGGACCACGCTCTCACAGAATACCAGCGTAAAATATCAGCTTAACACTGCTGTGTTTCGTATGGTGAGTGTAGAGAACCGGAGACCCTTTTAACTGGAAAAGAGGCATTCCATCTTAGTCCTCACGGGTGACAACGCATAGCTGCATATTGATTCGCAAACGAGGGTAAATGTAGATGTCTATGGGCCACAGCAACCACTTACCATCAAGTGGACTGTGTGCTCGTTTGTCACCCTATCCTATAAAAATAAAAAATAAATAAAAAAGTGTTCCGGGGCCCCCTAGCTCAAAGGCTCCGCCTCCATGAACGACGTATGAAAAAATTATACATATAATATTCTAATTGAATAAAAAAATCTGCTTTTAATTTTTGGGCCCCTGACCAACAGACCGCGAACGGCTCGAACTGAAATCATTGTTTGTGTCAGAACATAAATATCATTGTTAAAATAAATCGCCCAGTTCTTTTTATTGTCTAAGTACCAATATGATTAACTGTAATCTACTTTGTCATTGTTTATTTCTACCAGCTTCGTTCGCCTGGTATGGTTGATCCATTGAAAATCATCTCACGGGATAAAAAGGTGATGACGGAATGGAACGGTGTGCCAAATTTCACCTAAATCTATACAGTAGTTTTTACGTGAAAGCTTAACAAACAAACAAACTTTCACATTTATAACATTACTAGCAACCTGCCCGGCTTCACACGGGTTTAATTTACATGTGATATTACTATTTACTAAATTTGTTTAAAAAGCGCTGTTCGATCGATTTAGTTCGTCGCTTTGTTGTTGATAATTTATTGTTACGAAAAATTCGCTAAGTAAGCAAATATCATATCGTGTATTATCGTAAAATATAAGTCCAAATTCGTCCACGGCTTACAGGTTTAACAACTTTGGGTAATTTAGCTGTTAAAGTTTTATCATTATGTCTTTATATATAATGTTTACAGCTGACTTTTCATTACATAATACGAATAGATTTTGTCCGAAAGTGACCCGCGAAAGGTCTATATGTAACTGTTCATGAGAAAAACGCTCAACGCTCAGCCAGCAACTTGGCCTTTGGAGTTATTGATCATCACTGAAAATGGCGATGGTTATATTGGGATAAATGTCTTTTGTCTACCAATTCTTGAAGGTCATTTTCTAAAAGGCAAGGATTTTCGATGTCAAGATTAATTCTTCCATTGTCTTGTGGCATATGCCCTTTGAGCAACAACTCTACAAAATGTCGGCTTTCATGTTCTGACAACGAAGAAGGCCGCGGCGGAAATGTGCCGGCTTTTGATCTCTGATATATTCTTAAGTCTTCATTTAAATTATATAATTTATGGGATATTTTTAATTTATATGAAATGCTTAAGTTAAATACCTATATGATTAAATCTCTTTGCAAGTTAACTAATTTATTTTAATAAATATTAATGATGAATTAAAGAAAACATCTTCGGAAATAACGCCCGAAGCGAAGTATAAAATATTGAATTTTTTAAACTATTCAAACTTAATTAGAATATATTGCACATATTATACCTTCCGTTAAAAAATCTCTAAATGATAGTGAAAATGTATCAAAACCCGTTGCCTGGTTGCGTATTTTAAAAGAAGTAAGTAGTTTTCGATTTTAAAAATACCCCCTTGTATTTTTAAAATCGAAAACTACGAGTACTAAACAGTCAATCGCCCCGTAAATTAAAACGTGTCGTACAAACTCTTGCACGTCATTTCACCCTCTAAGGGTTAGACTTTTTGTAAATCTTATCTTAGTTAATGCCTACGTAATAAAAAAGCTAGCTATATTGTCATACTTTCATGCTTCTACGTTCTGCGGTTTGAGCTATCTTTCATATCAATATTTTTCATATACAACTTGCACCCTCGTTTTAAAGCCGGTTAGACTTTTTTTTAAATACTAGTAATGCTATTAAGCATTACTAATATACACTTTTACCACTTCTGGTTAGCTTTAAATAGTTGTGTTAGAAGTGGTTCACGACAGTAGTCGTATGGCGGATTCGAACCCATGACCTTTCGAGTTCGCGGTCCGTGCTCTGTCATTAGCCTACTGACGCTTCACGACGCTTCAGAAAAAATAAAAAATGTTAATTTTATTGGAACGAAGTTTTGGAACGAAGTTCCTCATCAGACGGTACGAATTTGGCGGATGGGGGCTAAGCGTGAAAAAGTGTAAGATTTTTCCGTTCCGACCCCTTCGGACGTAGTGTGAAACGGTTTTGGCGGCTGTAAGGAAGCGAAATGGAATAATATCCATCTCCGTCGCACTATTTCTTATCTTGCCGTGATAGAAATATTATTTTATTTTAAATGGCGCTTTTTAATAGACGCTAGTAATTCTTTTATTTGTACGAGGGTGGATTGAAAAGTACTCGGCCTAACACAAATCCATTCAATTCTAAAAATCAAATCTACCCACATTATTTAGTTCAGTTCAGGCTAGTTCATTGTGTGAAGTTCGAAACGTGTGCGATAATTAGTTGTGATTTTATAAATTTATTAACAAAGTAATCGGACATAATTTCCGCGAATGGAGCAAATCGAGCAGCGTGCCGTCATTAAGTACCTCCATAAGAAGGGGCTATCATCAAAAGCCATCCATGATGACATGGTCAGTACATTAGGCGATTGTGCTCTGTCATATTCATCCGTCAAAAAATGGATAGCAGAATTTAAGCGTGGTAGAGAGAGTGTGAAAGATGAACCCCGCTCTGGAAGGCCTTCGACGTCAACTACTGACGAAAATATTAAAAAAGTACTTGATTTAATAATGGGAGACCGCAGATTAAAAATTAGAGAGATAGCCGAGATTATAGGCATCTCTTATGAACGAACTCAAAACATCATTGTCAACGAGTTGGGTTTCCACAAGGTGTCTGCGAGGTGGGTTCCGCGACTGCTTTCAGTTGAACAAAAAAGGACGCGGTTGACTATTTCACGCAACAGTTTGGAGTTATTTGAAGCCGATGCAGATGATTTTTTGAATCGTTTTGTTACTATAGACGAAACATGGGTTCATTACTGTACACCGGAAACAAAACAACAATCAAAACAGTGGAGAAGACCTGGTTCACCACCCCCTAAAAAGGCTAAGTCGATTTTGTCGGCAAATAAGGTGATGGCTTCAGTATTCTGGGACTCAAAAGGTGTGATTATGATTGATTATCTTGAAAGGGGTCAGACTATAAACTCTGATTACTACTGCACCTTACTACGTCGTTTACAAGAGGAAATAAAAGAAAAACGTCGAGGAATGCTCAGAAGAAAAGTCCTGTTTCATCAAGATAACGCCCGTGTTCACACGTCAGTACAGTCAATGGCTGAAATTCACAACTGTGGCTTTGAACTGTTACCGCATCCGCCGAATTCACCTGATCTGGCACCATCAGACTTCTTTCTGTTCCCTAACCTAAAAAAGCACTTGGGAGGTCAAAGATTTTCGACAAACGACGAGGTCAAAGCAGCTGTAAACGCATATTTTGACTCTAAGGAAGAATCATTTTTTTTCAACGGTCTAAATGCTTGGAAGGGGAGGTGGCAAAAGTGTATTGACCTTGATGGTGATTATGTAGAAAAATAAAAATATAACTGATTTAGTATGTGTTTATTTTCTTGGTTAGGCCGAGTACTTTTCAATCCACCCTCGTATCTGTTAATCAATAACATAATACGTTTATCAATAATAATATACCACGAAAGGGACTTCGTTCCAACCGAGTGTTCCAAGATACTCACGCATGCTTTTATTTTAATTCAAGATGAATAATATGCACCTATTTTCCAATTAAAAAAATATACCTATTGATTATTTTTTCTCCATAAAAATTGAAGAATATTACGGCCCTCCGTAAGGGGTTGTTTTGAAACATCTCAGTAGAGTACTTTCAGTATGTCTCGAGTCAATCGCCCCGTAAAATAAAAAGGTTCATAAAACTGTAACATGTTATTTCCCCCTCCTCCCTCAGATTATTTCATAAGGGGGATATTTGCCATAGCTGCCAGGCTTGGCAAGCGAGTTGACTCAACCGCAGATTTTTAATTTTTAGTCGTTATTTAGACGCTGCTACCCATCTTCTGATTTGTTTCCCACTGTCGCCTCTTACGATACCCACGGGATGACTGGGTAGTGGATATTCCTACGACTCCATTACACGGTAACGCTCCGCTTACTAACGGTTGAATTTTCGAAAATGCTTACGTCATAAAAGACAGCTACCATCAGATTTCTTCGTCTAGTGTTTTGACATGTGCGTCTTAATACAATATTTTTCATACAAACTGCACCACCTTTTTAAGACCCTAAGGGTATATATTTTTTGAAGGAACTAAAAATGTCAAATTTTTTATTGTTAATTCCGGACTCTATGCACTGACTTTCAAATTAAAAAAAAACATTAATTAATCTTTCTCTGGTACCGGTGGTAATTTTTAAATATACCCCATATTCAAAAATCGCTAAATCCGAATTCGTTTATTTCATTCTTTTATAGAAAGGGGGTGACAAACCAGCACACAGTCCACCTGATATTAAGTGAATGCCGTGTCCCATAGACATCTATATTTATCCCAATTAAGAATCAAAATGTAGAAGCGTTGGCATCCCTGAGGAGTAAGATGGAAGGCCTCGTTTTTAGTAAAAAGGGTCTCCGGTTCTCTACACTCACCATGCGCAACACAACAACATTAAGCTGCTATTTTACGCAGGTATTCTGTAAGAGCGTGGTCCTACCCCGGTCGAGCCGATCCGTTAGTGCTACAGTCATAAAATCGCTGCAGAGTGGCTTGTCCGTGGCATGGCGTGACCTTTAGTAAGTTTCAAGGCAATCGCTCCGCAAAATAAAAAGTTTCATATAAACTGTAAGACCCTATTTCATTCCCTTAGAGGTTTATTTTAATTCTTTCTTAGTAGATGCCTACGTTTAAATGGAAACTACTGTCCAATTTTCAGATTCCTACGTATAGCGGTTTGAGCTGTGCTTTGTCATTTACTCAGGATATCCTCTTGTATATATAGGAAGTACGACTTTTTTTTATAGAATAAGGGTGACAAACGAGCACACAGTCCACCTGATGGTAAGGGGTTGCTGCGGCCCATAGACATCTACATCTATCCTCTATTACAAATCAAAATGCAGATGCGTCGTCAGCCGTGAGGACTAAGATCAAATGCCTCTTTTCCAGTAATAAGGGTCTCCATTTCTCTATACTCACCATACGAAACACAGCAGCATTAAGCTGCTATTTTACGCTGGTATTCTGTGAGAGCGTGGTCCTTCCCCTGTCGAGCCGACCCATTCGTGATACAACTATACTATTAATATAGCTGCAGCATGGCTCTACCATGTCTAATTATAATCTGCTGCGTTACACATACTACATAGTAGCTTTGCTTTATGATGCCCTACCATGCCAGTGCTTATGCCAGTGGGCGATAAGGAGCTGATTATGAAGTAGTTTTGCACGTTTAAATTATTTAGTTTAGTTAGTAATAGGGCCCCAATTTGATTATTGCCCCGGGACCCTTGGTTGCATATCTACGCCACTGCTTACATCTGGCTATCTATTGTGGAAGGAAGAGTTTTACAAGCAAGTAGATGTTGTTGTGATAGGCTCACCTGTGTCTCCCATAGTCGCCGATATGTTCATGGAGGACTTTGAGGAGAAAACTCTCCTCACTGCAGTATATTGTGGGTAGATTGATATTTTGTGTAGATACTGTACCTTCATAAAAATCATTAATCAATGTTGAACCAGCTAGCGTTTATTTTATGACACTTACTGCACCTGTAACTCGAATGTTCTACAAGTGGTACGTAGACGATATTTTCAAAATTGTGTCATCAACAGTCACAAAGCAACTGCATTTTTAGAACATCTTAATTCCATAAACTCTATTCAATTTACTATGGAGTAAAATTCAATTTACTATGGAGTAAATTGAATTTTACACAATAATAACACCATAGCTCACACTGCGTACAGAAAAAGACCCATACGAACCGATATTTAAACGGTGAATCTTATCATCATCCTTAACAGTTAACTACCGTGGGCAAATCTTTGTTACTAAGAGCACGAGAGATTTGTGACAGCAAACACCTAGCCGCCGAGCTTCAGCACGTCAAGCTGGTTCTACACGAAAACAAGCTTAGAGCAAAAAGAAAGTAGCAAAAAGAACATATATCTGACGTGAAACACCAACGCACCTGAAAGTCTGCAGTTTGTGATCATATCCTAGACGGCCCCCGCCATTACATCGATTTGATAGACCACAAATCCTCGCGAAAGAAGAACGTGCGGCTATTGAAATTAAACAACATCCTAATCTCAATAGAGAAGGAGGTTGGGTACTGCGACCTGCTCGGGATTCTATAATTAATAAACTTATAACTAAACCCAAGCATACCCCTTCAGGACACACTAAGTTCATTTTGCGTAGATCGGACCAAAAGTAATAAATAAAACGCTGAAGGTACTCCGGGTTAACTCTGACATCGGGACGTCAATCACCTCAGTCTCCCGTGATAGAGTGATCCCGAAACGTCGGGAATTAAAAATAAGTATAATTAAACGCGGTAAAATCCGTAAAAGCAGTTTTATTCAATACTAGCTGTTCTCCGCGATTTCGCCCGCGTGTAATTTAGGGTTTTAATTATGTTGCGCGGAGCCCTAATTCTTTTTCTAAAATATATGTAGCCTAAGTTACTCCTTATAACATCAGCTATCTGCAAGTGAAAGTTCCGTTGAAATCGGTCCAGCCGTTTCGGAGATTAGCTGGAACAAACAGACAGACAGACAGACAGACAGACCGACAGACAGACAAAAATTTTAAAATTTTTGTTTTTGTTATAAGTACCGTATATACTTTCATATGCATTTAGTATAGCTTGCTACATATATATTTATCTATGATTTAGTAAAAAGTTGGTATTTTGACATTACAGACACTTCAATTTTATTTATTTGTATAGAGTATAGATTTGAATATTTTGATGTATAGAGTATTTATTTTTAAAAAGCCGTTGAAGTTATAAATTTCAGTCACAGCTGCCAGTTTTAACGGAGCCTAGCTATCTGTCTCACTCTCTATTCCCTCGCTTCAATAGAACGGCAATCCGACGCAACCTGTGAGAGATCCGGCACAGGATTAACGGCTTTGCGTGTTATAAGAAGCACAGGGTTGGAACACCGCCAACTTCCTGATTCCGGACTAAGAATTGCTTAACAGGAAACCCAATAACTAAATTTGGCCCGACTCAAGATTTGGACCCAGGACCTGATGTTCAGCAGTCTCGCTTACGACCACTAGATCAACGAGGCAGTAGTTCAAGTTTACACAAGTTTAGTTAATATCTTAAGAGTCTTCTTTATTATATAATACTGTTGCCATCTCTGGGCCGGGGCAACCCAGTGCCAGCTCCTTCCACTTGACCACATCCAGCGCAGAGCGGCTCGAATCGTCAACGACCGAGTTCTTTCTGATGGGTTCGATACACTGGCACTGCGTAGGGATGTTGCATCGCTTTGCATTTTCTATCGAATTTACCACGGGGAGTGCTCTGAGGAATTGTTCGGATTAATTCCAGCCGCCAAATTTCACGAACGCACATCGCGTCAATATTCACGATACCATCCTCACCATCTGGATGATTAGCGGTCCATGACTGTGCGTTTTACTAGGAGTTTTCTTTCCTCATACAACTTCTCTGGAATTGTTTACCGGCAATTTTTCCGGACCGATACGGCTTAGTGACCTTCAAGAAAAGAGCTTACACCTTTCTAAAAGGCCGACAACGCATCTGCAATTCCCTTGTTGTGTTGCGGTTGTTCATGGGCGGCGGTAGTCACTTACCATCAGGTGAGCCGCATGCTCGTTTGCCCCCTCTTCTATAAAAAAACTAGCTGTTCCCCGCGACTCCGCTCGCGTGTAAGTTACCCATTAAGACATCAGCTATCTGCCAGTGAAAGTCCCGTCGTTCAAAATCGGTCCAGCCGTTTCGGAGATTAGTAGAAACAGACAAACAGACAGACAAAAATTTATAAAATTGTATTTTAGTTATGAGTACCGTATTTACTTTCATATGCATTTAGTAAAAAGCTGTAATTTTGACATTACAAACAGACACTTCAATTTTATTTATTTGTATAGATGAGTAGCAGACGCAACCTGTACTGTAACCTGTAGCCTACTTTGTTAGGTTAGTTGCAAATGCCTATGAGCTGCAGCCCATGCCACGTACCATCAGGTGGACTGTAGGTTTGTTTTGTCACTTCAGTTTTTTTTTAAAAAAAGGCCTTCATAGTTAAGCAACAATTGTTGTTCATTAATATTGAACAGTATTATCAGTTAACTATACTATAACAACAGCGGCGATTACAATATTAGTCGCAGCAATACTAGCCTTGTAAAACTTGCGTACAATAAAAAATAAAAATGGACGAGAAATGAAACACTATCCCTTGCAAGTGATTCGAGAATAATAATAAAAACAATAACATTTATTTTCTATTGGTTCTCAAACTCCATTTTTATCTACTTTTAGGTACAATGTTTTGTATTGAGTTCTCAAATCAACAAAGCTAACGTAAGTACAGGTTGATCGAAAAAGATATCGGTTTTGGAAAACCGAATTACAAAAAAAATGTCGCAGGTTTTCTTATCTTTCGACCAACGTGCACATACTAAATATGTATTTATATATTCTGATTTTTTTACATAGATATAGGTTTTATATTTTGATTTTTAATATGCTTAGATAATGTGTAAAAATACGTAATATTCAGTTAACAAATCAATATTTTTTTGTAATATAAAATAATTATCTCATAGAAAAACAAGAAGTACAAAATTTACTATTCCATAATGATCGAAACACCCGTACAATTGGTATCATTTAAGTATAAAATAGAAGCTCTTTTAGAATAACCAATACAAAAAGTAACAAAAGAAACAAATGACCTTCTATGTGAAACTACACAAAAACACGAACTTATTACCCATTATTCCCGCAATTTTCATTCTTGCCTTTATACCAAATTGTTTACATTACACCTTATCATTTAGTGTCCAATTCTCTAACGTTTTAGTGAAAATTTAGCAAAACATAGTATAAAAGTTTTAGAAATACCTACTAAATCTACTCAGCAATTAAACGTTTACCCTATGCCTATCACTATCGCTCTAACATCTCTTATTCGCTTGCGAAAAAGAGATACGGCGTCTTACATCATTCTTCAATTTTCTGCACCAGTCACCAAGTCTACGAGTTCTCAAGACGAAGTATATAGAATGGACACAATTTCGTTATAATAACACACATTCTATATGTTGACAACATACATGTTGCTTTTTGAAAAGATTTCCGTTATTTTTTTTTTTCAAAAATAAATTCGAGAATAGTGGAAACAACCTGTATCTAAATCCAATATACGTGATATTAACTACGCGTACACGTTTTTACAGCAAGAAGAATTTACTTTTATTTTACTTTGTTTTAATTTTTTCTTTTTTTTTTGGATTTTGACAAGGTTGTGTGTTCCATTTTATTTTTATGATTAGACGGTTATTCTTTTTTATTGTTTATGCAAAAGCTTAAATGGTTTCAGCCGATTTTTTCAGTCTTAGTGCTTTAAATTGTACCGTGCTCTAAAACAATACGTGAATGGCAAATGTCCGTTTTTATATGAAAATTCACGTTATTAACATTAAAGTTACGGTGTTATGTTATGTTTTTAAGTTACAAATGAATCAGTCTCTATTTTCATTAAAATAAATCGGACATTGCTCATTGGTATGCCGAAATCATTGTAATGATTGTACTAAGTCATCTAATTACAAGCGACCAATTATTACACAATTTTAAAATTAAACAAAAATTTAAACTTTCTGAATATACTTTGTAACATGTGACGTCACTAAAATGCGATAGTTATGGCTGCGTAAGTAAGTTGTGGATTAAATATACAACGGCTTACTATCGACTATAATCATATTTATAACTTTAACCAAAACAAATTGGAAATATATATTTTATATAACAGTGTGTATTTTAAAGTAATATTTGAACCACCCGTATATTTTTGTTAAACTCTATATAATATTCTCACTATATATGTATAATTATATCTATGTTAATTGATATTTTAAAAAAACTATGTGTATGTGATTATGAGACTGTCAAAATTTAAATAAAATATAAAAACTAAAAGCTCAAAAATGGAATAAAAATAAAACAAAAAGAACATAGACAATAACAGATTGCTTTATTTAACAAAAAATATATAATATATAGAAAAGAAAAAACAACATTTTTCACGTGACTTTTCAAGATTCACATCTGTCGACTCAAGTGGAAAATTTGTTTTTATTTTGTAATAGAATGTAAAATTAAAAATAACCCATCGAACCTTATAATAATATTTAATATAAAATACATATGAATATTAGCTATTTACAAAATACGAGTTAAGATTTATACTTTTTAACACTATTATAAACCAGTCTATAGTAAAGGCTATTCGACAAAACTTAGCGTAAGTGTTAGAAAATTGATGGTTATTCATAATTCTAAAAACCTAGCAGGCAATTTGGATGCATAAAAATAGCAACTATAGTAAAGAAAAAATGTAAAATAAACGTTCAGCAAAAAAAAAAGTAAAATAAAGTAATAACAAATTAGGTTGTATATGATTAAAAATGTACTTTGCGGTTTATAAATATAATATCGTTATTATTATGCGTCGACTTCATTTTTATTATGCAGTACAAAACAATCCAAACATGGCACCCAAGCGAAGAAAAGTGCAAAAATAATGAGATCAAATTTAACTCTATAATGATATAAAACTGTAAATTGCCTGCTATGAAAACATATAAAACGCATTTTTTCTATGCAAAATGTCATATACCCATCCCGTTTTTGAGTGCCAAAAATTAAAGCGTTCATTTCACAAATAATTTACAAAACAACGAACATCGATTTGTATAAATTACGATAATTCGAAATAAAATTGCGATACAGTAAAAGTATTTATAATAATTTGAAAAATGAACACATGAAAAACGCTGGTGGTATTCTATTCTTAAAAACTTGCATCTATAATATCGATATAATATGTTCGCTGCAACTTCATCAAACACAAAAGTGAACTTAAAGTTGAAGGCAAATTTATGACACATCATATAAATCGATTTCACCCCAAGGCACTCAATAACGGAATGATTCTTTTAGACTGTAATTTTGTTCAATAAACCGCACATCAATAAGTTATGATGCAACTTACTTTACTTTAAATTACGTAATTAAACTTTTCAAAAATTTTCCATTGCTTTATTTAACGTGTTCGACTCATTTGTTTCATTAAAGAAAGCTTAAGAAAAAATACAGAATAGTGGGCAGTATTCAGTATACCTAACATAATCGACATTCTACACTGAAGGGATAAAAAAACATCAATATTAATAATCATTTGAAATAAATAACAAGTTACAATTCTCTTTAAAATAACTAATAAAATAATTAAAAAACCTATCAATAAAATGTCTCGCTTATAAGAAACTGTTGTGTGATCTTCAAACCTGTCTACATCTTTATAACTTTTATTTATTTCTTAATAAAAACTATCTCTATTATTATATCTTTATATATAATTATTATTTCTTCATTCAAAGTTAGATACACTTTACGTTAATTATAATATAACCCGTCTATACAATACGTAATATAACATACATAACATAATATGTTACATTATATATTGACATAGAGGCCACACGTTCAGGTTTCACGCGTTCCCGTTACTCTGCATATAGTCTCGCGAACATATAAACCCATAATATTTATCCATACATTATGACATTAAATGTAAATTATAAACTGAAGACATCCACCCGACCCTAGATTCGAATTAAATAAACATTTATATATTAATATTGTACGTACGTACCTATACGTAAATATCATATCATAACAGTCTCAAAGTACATACATACAATTATAAATAGGTTAACAAACGTCGCGCGGATGTCTTCAGTTCCAGCTACGGGGAAAGGGGAAACTAAACGAAACATAGCTGTCAAGTCTTGATAAATCCTGAGCCCGCCTCACTGCTGCCAGCATCCCGCTTTCGTAGGCAAAAATGAGATCGAACCAGTCGCGAATTTCCGTGCTGCGACCACCCTAACCATGTGTATAGTCCAGGACGCTGTCTAAAGAGAAGAGTTCCTTATAGAGCGCCGGGAACACGTGGTGCGGGTGGGCCGCTTTGAAACGGCATAGCGCCTCCAAATGCATAAGCGAAAGTTCTCTGTAAACAAAAAGAATCGTACAATAATCGAACGTACTATAAAAAAATTATCAACATTTTCATGACCAACAAATCAGTTATTATGTCTTCTTCATCATCTCAAGAATATGCTGGTATGCATTTCTTCAAAGCTAATTACTTAACATTAAAATTACAGCCTACGCGTCCTGTATCATCTCCAGTGCCTTTTTTGAGGACTTCACATATCCAGGAAACATTTTTATTCCTGACACACACAATGTCTTCGTTAAATTTAATTATGTCACTTCGTAAATCAGCACATAAAATTGCAAATAACAATTTTATTGGTGCCGGCAAGAATCGAACCCGGAAATATTTAATAATATTGTGAAATTTACCCAAGGTTCCAATTCTTACAATATTTACTACGTTGGACAGGCAGGATGATGAGTGCAGGGCCGAAACCCCTGTAGTAATAATGATACGTACAATATTGCGTACACTGTGATTTATTTTATACATTTTTAATTTAATTTAATTATTAAATAATACTACAGAAGAGCCGTGGTAGCTCAGATGGTTAACGCTCGCTGTAAGTTTCACAGTACGCAAGCAACCCGGGTTCGATCCCCGCCGGCATCAATGAAATTGTTAATTGCAATTTTAAGTGTTGATTTACCACGTGCTCGGCGGTGAAAGAAAATATCGTGAGGATATGCATGTCTGAGAAATAAGAAAATATATCTCGAAGACATGTGAAGTTCGCCAACACACATTGGGGTAGCGCGGCGGACATTTCCTTGCCCTTAAACCCTCTCAGAAATGAGAGGAGGCTTGTGTTCAGCAGTGGGACGTATATAGGCTGCAACTTTACTTTACTTTTACTAAAGAAGACTATTGCCGATTTTATACTTTTAAGAAACTTTGAAGATTGGTGAAGGCTAAGGGCGGCATTTTTGGGCCTAGCATCTCATACGCCACTGGCTTAAAGAAATTAAACGAGAATATCCTATAGCGCAACCACGAACATATAGATACACATATAGATAGATTGGATTTGAAGGCTACGATTTTTAAAAAGATATATTAATTTCATCGCATAAATGATCTTTGTAAAACATCACTTACCTGAAGGTGGGTATCTTAGTGAGAAGCGTGTCTAACACCGTAACATCACCCTTGAGAGGCGCGTGGTTTGTTTCTATCTCGTGTCGCATCGCCGCCATCGACATGTTGAACAAGCACTGGATCTCCGGATTACCACGCACGCCATGTCGTTCTGAATATATATGTTACAAAATTATAATTAACCTGAACATTTACATTTAATAATAGAATATGATTACATTTACAACTGTACTATATATGTACATTTGTAAATGTAATCATATTCTAATAGTAAATGTAATTATGATCATCACTCCTTTTAATTACAACGCTGGAGTTTGATCATGCTACGCTGAGCAGAAAAGTTGGTGAGCATAGACCCCATACCCAAAACCATTTGCTTGATGGTGCTGATCCTAATCACCAATTTGTGATACTTGGATTTAACATTTTTGTGTGGATTTTTCGACAGCAGGATTGATGAGACGGAGAGATATATATAGTTAGAAAAGGAAATATTTGTTGTCTCCCTCACACCCTAACACTTTAAATGAAGTATGTACATAAAAAGTTGAAATAAATGCATATGTTTCTGATTTATGGAATTTCAGAAAAATGTCTGCCATAATACTTTTAGATGTTTGTTAACAAGATCATAAAATATTTCATAAAAATTAAGAAATCATTTAACAGTTACTACCAATATTTCTTGTAATGGAGTACGTACACTATTTTTTTTGTGTATCTTTTCTTATAAGATGCAAGAAGGAAATGAGCGTTGGCGAGCGTGCAAGCAAAAATAACGGAGTTCAATCTCCAACGACACAGTAAAAATTTTCTATACTATTTCATGTTTTATCATCGTAAATTTAATTTGTAAAAACTATTAATTTAACACCAGCTCCCTAAAACTTTTTGAATAAAAAAACACGGTCACACAATACTCACCTGGCCACAATAGCACAAGGCTCTGGTACAGAGCCAGTTCAGTCTCAGTCAATTTGAGTCGAGCGATGGTCTTCGCCGCATCAAAAATACCCACAACTAGGGCCATATCCCGGGGGTCACTGAAACATTAACACATACGACCTTTCTTATAATCGTTTATTATCTCTTGCGTAAATGTATTCATTATCTCTATAACTGTCTCTTTCTTTTGTAATTTAGTGAAAAGAGAGAAAGCAACTTTAATTTACAACACTCTTCAACCGACATGGAGTAGCATCATATGCATAACCGAGTAAATGTCACGTGAGATAATGAATCTTGATATATAAAAATAAATGTTTGTTTATTCATATTTTATGCGCTGCCATACTGTTTGCGGTAAAACTTTGTCAACTTGTTGCTTGCACTTGCGCGAAGGTTATACGCATAGTAGAACTAACTTACAGTAGGTAGGTAGGTTTAACAGTGGTAGAGTCACGCGGCAGCTTTTGCTGTCGCACGGATGGGCCGGCTCGAACCGGGGTGGTACCACGACCTCACAGAAAACCAGCGTGAAGTAGAGGTTTACCTCTGCGTTTCGCTTGGTGAGTCCAGGTGGCCGGAGGCCCTTTTAATTGGAAATGAGGCATTCCATCTTAGTCCTCACGGGTGACAACGCATCTACATTTTGATTTGTAATGGAGGATAGATGTAGATGTCTATGGGCCGCAGCAACCACTTACCATCAGGTGGACTGTGTGCTCGTTTGTCACCCATATCTTATAAAAAAAAAGGTAGCGCACGTATCGTGCCGAAAAATTTTGTAAAAGTTATATATCATTCAATTTCAATGAATGTATTATCATTCCTAATTAAACGCTCTTCCAAATTTAAAACGATATTCCCACAATTATTTCTTCTGCGGCAGCAATACGCTGGGTACCTGCTAGTTACATATAAAATATAAAGATATTTTAATCAATATATATGCGAATGTATCTTACCGAGCGTGCACGCACTCGCGTATCGGCAACACAACGTCGCCGTACAACACTTGCTCGCGGTTAACGTCGATCAGCCGCGACAGACGCACTATTGCTAATTCGAACGAGCCTGCGGACAATATACTCCTAATAAATTATAGGAATCACTATTAATTGTATAAATCAAATATTCAGAAAACACTGCTTCAAGTTCGCTGTTTTATACGTGATAGAGACACGCTACAGTTATATGATGGTTGTAGCGCGAATGGGTCGGCTCGACCCCCGGTCGAACGTGGTAGAGCCATACTGCAGCTATATTAATTGTATAGTTCCAGCACGAATGGGTCGACTCGACAGAGGAAGGGCCACGCACTCACAGAATACCAGTGCGGAATAGGAGCTCAATGCTGCTGTATTTCGTATGGTGAGTGTAAAGAACGGGTGACCCTTTTTATTGGAAGCAAGCCATTTCATCCCATTCCTCGAAGTGACAACGGATCTGCATTTTCATTCTAAATTGAGGATGAATGTAGATGTGTATAGGCCATGGCATCCACTATCAGGTGGACTGTGTGCTCGTTTGTCATCCTTATTCTATAAAAAAATACAATTAATAAAATATACAGTCCCCGGTCGAGCCGACCCATTCGTGCTACAGCTATACTACTAATATAGCTGCAGCATGGCTCTATCGAACTCTCTCCATAAAACGTATAAACCATTTATAACTTATGTAGGACCAATGATGATGAGAGCTTGTGTGATGTGAAAGATAGTTTTTAACTAAATTAAATTGATAACCAATCTTTCTACTAAAATAATTATATTTTCAATTTAGTCTGTTTTCATTGAATTACTTAAAAGAAAACGTTACAATTACAATAAAAGTCTTACCCGATTTGAGTAGCAGTATCTGATCGTCTTGCGTGAGCTTCATGAAGCCAGGAATGAGTTTGGCGAACTCGATGATATTCTGTATCATTCCTGTAAGTTTGTCGGCACAGTCGAGCCACATCTCCTCGTATGTCATCGAATTGTAGAATAACAACCTGTTGAACAGAGGTAATTTACGTAAGAAGCGATCGGATAGTCGATGTACAAGTACGACGTTAATAAAGAGTTCATTGGTGTTTATATCGCTTTAGAGTTTCAAGCTCTTACAGCAGGAGTTCCCAAACTTTTAAAGTAATGGAACACTCAGCAAATCCCTTTTATTTTGTGGAACTCCACATCAAATAATTACATATCATAGACAGGGCAATTGAAATATTAAATATTTTTCTCGCTATCTACGTATCTATATAACAGTAATAAGTTCTTTTCATCACATATTTTGCACCAATTCAAAATAATGTTTGAACCAAAGTGTGAAATAAACAAGCAAAAATAAATAATTTCGCGGAATCCTGGTAACTTTTCCACGGTACCCACTTTATGAATATCTGTCGTACAGCACAATTAAACAATTAATATTAGCGTAAAAGCGCTTGATGTAGGTGATTTTTTTTATTTCGTTATTATATTATGAACTTATTTGAATGCAAATTAAAGTACACATTACAACACAGCGTTAGAGACATCACTTTATTTCGTCCCGTGGTTCTCGTTTAAGGAAATTACTATGTGTTCCAACAGATGGCGGTATAACCACCTCGCTAACACTACGTAGATACAAAATATCTAGACCGGCAGCGGGCAACACCGTCATAATTGCGAAACTTCTGGTACTACGATTCCCAATCCGCATGCTAAACGTGACGATAAAGGCAAAGACGAGAACAGCTCCGTGGCGCAATGGCTTAGCAATGAGTTGCTGCGCTGGGGGCCGCGGGTTCGAAACCCGTACGGAACAAGTATTTGTATGGCCTACAAAGAATTGTTCCGGGTCTGGGTGTTTATCCTTGTGCAATTTGTGTTTGTAAACTGCCTCCACGATACAGAAGAAAATCCTAGTGTGGAGGTAACGTTTTTAAAAAAGAAAAAGAAAAGAAAAAAATTACAGGCTGATGAAGATGATGAAGATCTGTGATGTGCCGTAGCAGATAAGATAAGTGCTCGTCTTAAATGTCATAGTATGCGAGCAAAGCAAATACAATTCCCGCTGATACCAATAGTTACTTTGTAAAGTTGAAGTGACAAACGAACTTGGTCATCTGATGGTAAGTAGCTTCTTTTTTCTTTTTTTTATAGGATAAGGATGACAAACGAGCACACAGTCCACCTGATGGTAAGTGGTTGCTGTGGCCCATGGACATCTACATCTATCCTCGATTACGAATCAAAATGCAGATGCGTTCTCGCCCATGAGGTCTAAGATGGAATGCCTCGTTTCCAGTAAAACGGGTCTCCGGTTCTCTACATTCACCATACGAAACACAGCAGTATTAAGCTGCTATTTTACGCTGGTATTCTGTGAGAGGGTGGTCATTCCCCGGCCGAGCCGACCATAATAGATCTGCAGCATGGCTCTACCACGGCTACTGCGCCCATGAACACCATAAACCATTCTTAAATAAAGAAGCTACAAATGCGTTATCACCTCTGAGCTTCGAGATGGAATCCCAAACAGGCTCTAATTATATTTGCTCTCTTTACCCTCCATACCGAAATACACCAGTGTACATATTGAAGGACAAACTTTAGACAAAAAGAGCCACTACCAGGTAAAACTAATTTTACCCGTAGATGTTTTCAAGGTTAGAGTGAATAGACTTTTTTCTACCTAAGTCATTGCATTTAACCATCTTCAGCTACATCACTAAAAAGTCTCATAAGTCTGCGTAAAGTTTTCTTGCGATGCGATGCAATTTATGCCATTTAACTTACGAGTGAAAGAAAACATCGCGAGGAAACCAAACGCTGCTGACCTGTGAGAACGTGGTCCTTCTCCTGTTAAGCCAACCTATTCGTGTTGCAACCGTAGTATAGCTGCAACGTTGCTCTACCATATTCAAACTGAATCAATCAGACAAAAATAGTGTACAGAAAATATTTGTGTATACTCACTTGGATACGTCTGGTGGTTTCCGGAACATTTCATGTATATATTCCAACTTTGGATTTGTGTTTGCGTGCGCCTCGGCCAAGCTCTTCACCAGCACCTTACTTATATCGCCTTCAGCTATTAACAAATTGTGGAAATGTCTTTTTATGAAACTTAAAACAGAAACATTTAGGATACTTTGTAAAACATCAAATGCTAAGCAATTATGATATCGAAAATGTTAGCTCAGCAGGTCGCTTTTACAAAGTACCAACGTAAACATTACTGTAATGTTTTTTTTGTTTCATATTGCGAGTGACGAGAAATATAGGTTATTTAATGGTCACGAGACATTCTACCATAGCCCTAGAGGTGACTCCATTAAGGTTCATTAATAATTTAAAATTAAAAATTTCGTACAACCGACTTCAATATAAATTATTAAGAATAACTCAAAAACCAGAAGAGACCTTGATCAAATTTATATGCGACCACATGTGAAGCAACAGCTTTCAAATAAAAATCAATGAAATCGGTTCACCCAGTAAAAAGTTATGAGGTAACGCACATAAAAAAACATACAGTCGAATTTGGTACCGCCTCCTTTTTGAAGTCGGTAGAAAAGATTAAAAATGCACATGCATTTTGAATTCTAATAGGTGTAGGTATCTGTGAATCACAACATCTGCTTACCATTACCAAGTAGACCGAGTGCTATTTGCTTCTTTTTAACATCATCATCATCATTACAGCCCTTCACAAGTCCACTACTGAACAAAGGCCTCCCTCAAAGAATGCCACAAAGCACGGTCCTGAGCCATCTGCGTCCATCGATTTTCACCCTTAAGTGCTGTTAGTGTTACCGTTACAGCCTACTAAAGTCCACTGCTGAATATAGGCCTGCTCCATAGATTGCCTCATAGAGGGAATATTTAGTTTTTTTTTATATGATAAGGGTGACAAAAGAGCACACAGTCCACCTGATGGTAAGTGGTTGCTGCGGCCCATAGACATCTACATCTATCCTCTATTAAAAATCAAAATGCAGATGCGTCGTCACCCGTGAGGACTAAAATGGAATGCCTCTTTTCCATTAAAATGGATCTCCGGTTCTCAACACTCACCATACGAAACACAGAGGTAAACCTCTACTTCACGCTGGTTTTCTGTGAGGTCTTGGTACCACCCCGGTTTGAGCCGGCCCATCCGTGTGACAGCAAAAGCTGCCGCGTGGCTCTACCACTGTTATTATTGGCAACCGCAGTTTTTTACGTTTAGTTACTAGGAAGACGCTGCTGCCCGTCTCCTGATTTGTTTCTCTCTGTCGCATCTTATTACACCTACGGGACTACGCGATAAAAAAGTTGTTTATAAAAACTAATTTTGCAAGTGTACCCGCAAACATACATAGGCACTCTTACTCGTTCTGTTAATCACATCCGACGTATTGCTTAAGATATAACATGTAAGCTCTGTTATAGTGTCATACACGTGGACACAATTATACATCTAGACTCGCAATCATTGAGTTATATGTACTACGTACTAGAGAAGTCATTCCAAACAAAAATTGTGTCCTACTCTATGTGTTCCCGCATGCACGGGAGTAGTCGCGTATGCGCGAAGACTTTAATTTAATATAAAATAAGATATTAATATAAAATGAATATAAGAATTTAATATAAAATATATTAATTTAATCTAAAAAAACGTATTATATTTCTAAATAAAATGTAATAATAGTTATTTTATGGAATTCACAAATCTTCAATTTACGCAATATTTAGTTTGTATGGATTGCTCAGTTGAACATAGTCAATGTTCGGAATGGCTTCTCTAGTACGTAGTACATATAAGTCAATGTTCGCAATTAACAATTCATATTTTATACAAATTGTTGGTATCGGTAGGTTTCACCTCTACGACCACAACGCATGATAGCAATCACGTATTCCGACCATTATGGCACGCGGTAAACAGTTACAAAATACTATAACACGTTTGTAATTCTGTTGTAAAACACAAAAACCATATATAATTATAACTATTTAACTTAGCATAAAATAAAATGTTAAGCATATTTATTAATGAAATCTGAAAATAAAGGGTAAAGAAAACTATTTCATGAAGCCCTGCACAAAATTAAACTTTAAAAAAATATATGTTACATTGACAGTTACCAATAAAATGACAAGTATATAATATTTTACGAAATAAATATAATGTCTGTGAATGTGAAAAAATAATATATTAATATGGTATTAGACCCTATATCGGCCATAATATTAACCACATTTTTATTTTCTTGTTGGCGTAAGTATTTAATAATTTTGTTTTCATAAACTATATTTTTAGAACAGCTAACTTTTAATCATTTATTTTTAGATAAATTACTCTTAGAAAGAAATATAGATATCTGGTTACGATTCGGTTTATCTAAGTTATTAAGTGGCGAAGCTTGCGAAGTCACTTATTAAGTGGCGAAGCTTGCGAAGTCACTTATTGATTTCACGATGTCTGTCCGTCTGTCCGTCTGTCCGTCTGTCCGTCTGTCCGTCTGTCCGTCCGTCTGTCCGTCTGTCCCACGATTATCTCGAGAACGGTTTCGAATTTTCAAATTCTGTTTTCGGCAATCGATTACTGATCACCCAGGCATCTGAACCTCCTATTTTGAAACTGATTGCTCAACGGCAACCGTTAGAAACCGCTACAAAGCTGATTGCTTCGCCACTTTGCTATGCTGTTAGCTTGCTAGGTTTATTAAGATTGTGAACGCGGTTGTATATTTCGTGAATAAAATTGTCTGCAGGCAATAGAGAGAGGCCACGTACCATTTGTTAGATTATAGCAATTTGAATATCTAATGTGATATCAAAATGTATTTTTTTGTTTCCAGCTTGCATGCTGAGCTGTTGCCTTACCATGCCACTAATACCATATCCTCTAATAATTGTTGAATCAAAGAAATATCCGAGAGATCAACATAGTACGGTATTTATGGCTTTATCCAAATTTATTCCTACACCAAACATTGGATCTATTTATTTTTAAAATTCTACACTAATTTTCTCCTAAATTCAAGTAAGGACTATACAATAAAAAATACCTAATACATTTTAAAATATTATAAATTTACGGACTGACTTTAAATGCATGTACATTTTCTTTTTTAGTGTGAAGGCCCGTTCTACTACGTATGTTTTAATAAAAATAAGGTATACCTTAAAAGACACAGATCACCGAAATGAAAGAAATGAATTAATTTAAATATTGTTTGTAACGTTTACGTAGCTTTAATAAATATAAAATTATTAAATGCTCTCATTTTTTATTACACAGAAAATACGAGTAACAAAACTATCATTATTAAAATAAAGCCCAATCTAAAACGAAAACCATAAACTAGCCTACAAAATAATAAATCAAACGAAATGAAAATTTGAAATAGCGAGCAAAATAAATTCAACCAAATTAAAATCGGAACCAAACGACATCCAAACTTCTACCACTTACAGGGCAAATCGTCTCCACTCGAACCGCTCTGACTGGACCCCGGATGTCTCCGATTTGTAACTGCATTCGGATTGACCATTCCCATTCCAGACATATTATTCATATTTAAAGGATCCATTAACCTTCCGTGTCCACTACTCGATGTCAGATCATCTGGACTAAGCTCCTCGCTCGTCAGTGACACTGAGCTCTGGCCGCTAACTAAAACTGTGTTCTGTATGTCCATTGGACTATGCTGTATGTTCGAAGGACTATGCAGGAAAGTCGTAGAGTCAACATAGCTAGCAACTAGGTTGTCAACGCCCATGGATGTCTCCGGTTTTATTTCTTGCTTTATGTTAATGACCCCGGATGATATGGATGCGGGCGATTGGATCCTATCTTGGTCGTAACGCTCGAAATCCTGTTGTATTCGAGTTCGCGTGATATCGTTTATCGATGTCTGCCGCATGGATGTCGTTGAGGTGGTCGCGGTTGTGGTGGATGTCGAACCGGTTGGTCGGACGATGGTTGAACTTTTTTGTTGTTCGTCTATTGACAATTTTTTTTAATTATAATGTTGTTTCTTACTTAACACAAAGCGATATAACTAATCATTATAATAAATAAATTTTCATCTTATAAATTTCGTAATTTACTTTCAAAACCTAGCTCATTGACATTAAAAACATACAAATAACAGTATTAACATTACTAATACTAAAGTTAATCACTCAAAATAAGTTTTAAATGCTTGTATTACGAATGATTTACAACGGTAATCGAATGGTGGATTCGAACCCACGACTCTCTTAGTTTGCTGTCCGTTGACCTCAACTATTACTCTACTTTCACTTCTCATCTATATATAATTAGGTTTATTGAAGTTTCAACTTACCATGACCACCAATAAAGTCTGTGTCCAAAAAGCCGCTGGTTTGCTTGGGCTCATAAGCGGTGGTGGAGTCCACGTAATCAGCGGACACGTCGTACGGCTGCTGCTGTTGCGGCTGGGGCTGGATGCCGCTCATGTTGGACGTGAGGGCCGGCCCCGTGTTGCTGTAGCCGTATGATGATAGCGGCGAGCTGTAACCCGGATAACTGAAAATATAAGGATAGAATTTGTATAAAAAAAACAGTGCCTGTAACCTTTACGCGCTATTGATGTAAAAGTTAATATTATTAAATACATTGAGTTATATGTACTACGTAGTAGAGAGGCATTCCGAACATAGACTATGTTCAACTGAACTGTACTGCAATCCATACAAACTAAATATTGCGTAAATTGAAGATTTGTGAATTCCATAAAATAATAATTATTACATTTTATTTAGAAATATAATATGTTTGTTTAGATTAAATTAAGATATTTTATATTAAATTCTTATATTTATTTTATATAAATATCTTATTTTATATCAAAATAAAGTCTTCGCCCATGCGCGACTACTACTCCCGCGCATGCGCAAAGACATAGAGTAGGACACAATTTTTGTTTGGAATGGCTTCTCTAGTACGTAGTACATATAACTCAATGATTAAATAGCAATATATACATCTGTTATGACTTGATTGTTATTACTTAATTTCGATTGTTATTATTTATTGATTATCTTCGATTTATCAATACTTTTATTTATTAATAAAATAATAATATCTGTATATGTTTATATGTAACAGTCAAAGTACTTTCCTAATCAAAACTACTTTTGTCCGACTATAATAGTCTAAAGTAGTTGTGACTAAAAAATAAAAGTTAATAGAAGTTTTGCATAAAAATACAGGTAAAACATAGTTTTAATCACATCATTACTAACATCTATGATCCTTGTGGTCGAAATAAACGATTTTTATTTTATTTATTTTATTTTAATCAAGACTAGTAGTAAAAATCACTTTTGACCAAGAGTATTTAGTAAACAAAAAGTGATCGATAATTTTCAAAACGATCAATTTTAGGACAAAGTAATTTTTCATCGGCTAGCTGCACATTGTCACTGATATTTAAAAAAAAGTCATATCAGTGATAGCAGGTTTAGGTGCGGCCCTGGTGTGGCCAAAGCGAGCCTCTAGTCGATCCTATAGAGCTTATAAAAAAATTATTAAATCTACGAAAAGCTGTTTGCTAAAAGTGCTTTTGCTGCAACTGCCCAAAAAAACACTTAACTATTTTCATTTGTTGAAAGTCGTTTTGACTAGGAAACAGTTCTAACTGTAACATATATAACACATACTTTAAGAGGAAATTAAAACTAATTTAAGGAAATAAGAATATTAAAATATTTCGGTTCAATAAAACGACCCCATAGAAGGACAGTGGCTTAATTGTAGCTCGTGTGTCACTTGACTTGAAAGAACCGATCATAATGTAACTGAAGGAAAGATTACGTTATCGCTGCTCGATCAAACGAATATTGGCTACATAGTATGAAATTGTCCTGCATTGTCCTGCCTACCCTTCTTTTAAGCGTACTACTTAAAAACTTTGATCTTGTTGGCCTTATTTGCCTCGATTATAATTCAAAGTCAAATTCAAAATCAAAATGTTATTATTCAAAATCGGCCTTATTTCGAATAAAAGATTATGAGTTTCGAAACTTTCCGGAATTTATAATAATATGGTATTAAATGTCCAAAAATATGTTTTTCATTCAACACCCTCCCTCATATACTGTCTCATTTGAGATCCTATTTGCCATAGTTGCCACACTTGGCAGGCGAATTAGCAAACGCGGTTTTTACATATTAGTTTTATATTATTTATAAATTTACCACTGGTCAATTGGTCCCAGAGTATATTATATACCAAATAATATCATAATATTAGAGTAAAAACCCTGTAAAAATATTTGCAACCTGAATTCTTTAGACAGGCGGCTCAAATTATACAAACAGTAATACCATTTCAAAGCTGAAAACTCTAAAATCACAGTATAGACGGAAACAAAAAAATTATATAATACGCTTCAGGCCTCATAACATTAAATGCGACGCGTCAATTAAAATCAATAAATTCAAACATACAACGATTGACATAAATACACTCATCACATTGCTATCTATTGGCGGTTACAGGAATTATCTGAGTACCGCTATTCGATACTAGGTGGCGCTATTTACATTTACCGCTAGGCGTCATTCACTGTCACGGGCGGTTACCGTTGCGGTAATGACGCTTGATGCACCGCTGACACGAATGTCTGCGACGAATTACGGGTAAGCAACGGTAAGGGCCTTTTGTGTAGACACTGGAGAAAGCATCTCCGCATAGACGATTATATAACGGGAAACTAGCAACGAATGAAAAATGCAATGATTACATACTAGCAGAGAAACGGTGGCTTTTTTGCTTTGTGATTAAAAATACGATATTGTTCCAGTTCTACAGCATAATTTATTTCAAGCTAACGCGTATAAGAGTTATCATGTTTTTGTAAGACAGAAATCTAAGTGCTATTTTTTTAAAGAATACGATAAGGCATAATATATCAATGGAAGTAATTTAACTTCGCTAGGAATGACACGGTTCACAGCTACATCACGCTTATTCTAATGAACACTAGATGGCACTATTGGATACAAACTGCACTAAGAAAACAGTGTATTTCACGGTTTTTAATTGCTTAATTAGTTTTATAATTCTAAAATTAATAATTTATATTATTACTAATTTTATAATTATAAGATTATTTAAAACAAGGCTCACTTATGTAACTAATTTCACTCATTAAATCGCTTACCCATTGTAATGACCGTGGAATTGATCGCTGGAGCTAGGAGTTTGTTGCTGAGCATCATATACTGAGTCAGGTGCTGCATCCGTTTGTGCGCGCATTTGCGCGCGGTGGAATCGAACCTCGTCCTCCACTTTCTCACGTTGCTTCTTTGACATACGGCCAAATTTCACCGCTGAAAAAAGGGAGAAAATAATTTTAAATTTCTTTTATCAATACGAAATTAAAATATATTGATTTTAAGTTTACAATACAAGGTTGTTATTAATATCGACGATGAAATTATTTTTTTATCACAAAGGCAAGTAGTTACGCAATTTACCGCTAGGTAGCGTTGAAATCATTCTCAAATTGATGTAACAGGTACAACCTAACTGATTTGTGTCGTTTCCATACCTTCTTTAAATTCACACGGTAAAAAAGTCACAACTCAAGTCAAACTCAGTTAAAAATCGGTAAAATATATCTGACAATTCAGTGCGCTCTCAATGACACCTAGCATACTGTTACTCAATACCTCACTAAAACATGCATAAGAACTGTTATAGTGTGCGAAACGCATCGGTGTGGGAGCGTGTTGCGAATGTGTGCATTAAACAGGACGGTTAATGGCCCGCTGTGTGCGTGACAACACGTACAAGATTAACGCGTGTGCGCGCAGTACACAGCGGCCGTTGGCACACTGCCTAGTGGAACAACGAACTCTGGTAACTCTGACGTTGTATGTATACGTACTACGTACGTGTGACGTGTAGCAAGCCTTACTACGTAACGCCACAGTAACGCGGCTCGATCCCGTTGGCTGGTA
Source organism: Parnassius glacialis (assembly GCA_033319125.1). Lineage (NCBI taxonomy): Eukaryota > Metazoa > Arthropoda > Insecta > Lepidoptera > Papilionidae > Parnassius > Parnassius glacialis. The sequence goes on from JAVANC010000002.1 coordinate 23,170,998, forward strand.
AGACAACTAAATTGAAACGTCGAGTGCTTTAAGAAAATGTATTGCTATGTGCTTAGTCATTTAATTTGGTCGACTAATTTCTCGCTGTCAAGTGAGACCGCTTTTGTGTAAAATTTTCGGTTCCATACGATTATGAAAAGCCTTCTTTGTCGATAAGTTCGATGACCCATGGCATTTGCCGAGTAAAGTAGATCTCTTTTAATTTGTATGTTATTTGAATAGATAGGTCGTGTCGGCTAGTTGTAATTGATACGTGTTTTGGTACTGTAACCTCTAGTTTATATGTTCTATTTAATAGATTTTCTAAAAAAGACGATATTTTTTGGCGAACAATGTCCTGACAATGAGCTGGCTCTTTTCGTTAGCACTGGTATTTTAGGAGTTCGAAAATAATAAGTTTTAGGCCACTTTTAAACTCGTCTATTGGTTTTTGTTAACTGTACTGCTTATAGTGTGTTCTATCTGTAGAATCTATATCTATATATACGCTAGACTTTTGTTAAGTAGCCTACCTATAAGTCAATAACTAAGTAACTTGTCACTAAGTTTGAAAAATAACAGGATTAAGGATTACAAAGTCATCAAATATTACAACGATCACGATTTTTTCTTATTTACGAATAAAAAATACATAATCAAACATATTTATTTATATATTTTTTTATAAAACTGACGTTGTAAAGTATCTAACAGTCTACCTCTGTATCACAATTTCAAACAAATAATGTTAGAGTTTAAAAGAACTCAAAGAGCACGTATTGTATGAGCCGTGACGATCTTAGTGAGGATATTACGTTCTGTTTAGGAAATTATTGTATTGTCAACATTTGCAAAATTTCAGATTATTACGACGCCCATTATAAAATTCCCAGAGAGTAAATAGCAGGATTCGCTCGCCGTAAATTTCATAGTACGAGGAGCCCAGGTTCGATGCCCGCCGGCACCAATGGAATTGTTTATTGTAATTTGTAGAATTGGTAGAGCCACGCGGCAGCTTTTGCTGTCGCACGGATGGGCCGGCTCGAACCGGGGTGGTATCACGACCTCACAGAATACCAGCGTGAAGTAGAGGTTTACCTCTGCGTTTCGCTTGGTGAGTGCAGGTGGCCGGAGGCCCTTTTTACTGGAAATGAGGCATTCCATCTTGGTCCTCACGGGTGACAACGCATCTGCATTTTGATTCGCAAACGAGGATAGATGTCTACATCTATCTGTCTACATCTAGATGTCTATGGGCCGCAGCAACCACTTACCATCAGGTGGACTGTGTGCTCGTTTGTCACCCTTATATCGTATAAAAAAAAATTAAAGTAATTTATCACGTGCTCGGGTAGTGAAGGAAAACATCGTGAGAAACCTGCATGCCTAAGAAAAAAAATGTGACACTTTCTTACCTCAAAATCCCTATCAGAAATGATGAGAAAGGTTCCCAGCATTGGGACGTATAATATTGTCTGTGACTTTTTAACTTCTTTACATGCATACATACATACATACCTACTTGTGTTTTTTGATGATATAGTAAAGCATGATGAAATGAGATGGTAAAGCGCACTGACTTAATAAAAGCCTAAGTCACTCTTGCCTCAGAAACACTCACATAGTAATCGGATGGAAAGACAGATGCTGGTAACTTTTCCAGTCCTTTGCTGTACGCATGACCGACAATGAAACAAACCGTTTGGTTCGAATGCGTGGTAAGTCGACAACGAAGGTTTGGAGACGGTCTCTTGCCATTCAAACTTTCAAACTAGAACACTGCTAGTGTTTGGTGTTAGAAAGAAAGTTACCGACGCCCAGACGGTGTTTTAATTTGATTATAGCACTTAAGTCCTTATAAAAGAAAGTAAGGTAACATCCATGTATCTATGTCGCACGGCTTTGTACTAATTTAGTTGAGTAGGCTCGTACCAAGCGATATTAGTAGATAACTAGATACTACAGATAGAACTATTGATAACATAATATCGTGATAGAATTCACGTCATTCGTAACCGAATGGAATTGGGTTACACTTTTTTACCGTATATTTTCAAATTCGATCGAGTTCGTTACATAAACATAATGACTGGTATCTATTCGTGTCTGTCAGTTACGTGCTTACAAAAACATATATTACTATGTTGATGTTACGCTTCACGCCTGCACCGTTGCACAATGTGTAGTAACGTTCCATAAAAGAAACAGAAATTCTATCGATATCGATATTATGTTAATACTACTATTTTATTTGTTTTGTGGAGGCGATTTATATACATAAATTGCATAAGGACAAACCAAAAAAAAATTAGGCCATCAAAATACTAAGACTTGTTCCATATGGAATTCAGACTCGCCACAACCTAAAACTTAGCCAATGTACCGAGTTACCACATTGCTTTAAAGTCAGTCAAAGTAATTTCAAGATGAAGCATACTTAATGAACAAAAAGTAACGAATGGATGCGAAGAAAAACTATGTGTGTACTTGAATAATTATAAATGCAGTTACACAATAAGTAAGCGAAAAATGATCAACTTTCAACTGTGAATGTGTATATATTAATCCTAATTCGTTTCGGTCTGTTTCCAGCAGAGTTATCTTAACGGCGATAATAGGCTGTGTAGTACAAAACCATCAATTGGCGTTTTTACTTTTCAAATTACGGAAGTGTATCTTTAAAAATATTTTTTTTATTACTGATATTTGTTTTTGCGAATATATTATTTATAGAATAAGGATGACAAACGAGCACGCAGTTCACCTGATGATAAGTGGATGCTGTGGCCCTTAGACACCTACATTTCCTTCCTGAAGACTAAGATGCAATGTCCCGCTTCCAGAAAAAAGGGTGTCCGGTTCTCTACACTGGACTTTAGTATAGTATTCTATGACAGCGTGGCCCTAACCTAGTCGAGCCGAACCATTCATGCTACAACCATTGTATATCTGTATCATGGCTCTACCACTTTAATAATATAAATAATTAATTTTTGCGATATCGACATAATATATACCCATCTTTAGGCCATCACTAGCCATTACATAGAGTTGTGCAATGGCGGCGCGTCACCGTACGCTTGGGCGGCGCCTAGCTATGCGCATACTGGGACGGGATTTGCAGCTCCGACAAAATGGCGCACCCATACCTTGTACATAAGAATCTGAAGTTATCGGTTCACATTTATGTTGTAATGTTTTGTATACAACGTGTAGGAAATGAGGACATAAAGTACATTACATTGTCTTCTAATGCATTATACGTCGTAAAAGCCACGCACGTTAGTAAATAGAATGGACTGTTATTAATATGCTATTTGAGTACGGTTTCTAACCCGTCTAATAAGTCCAAGATATTGTTACAAATATAACCACTTAAATTTATGGTAGATGCCAATATCCATTTGTACACTATGGAGGAGCCGTGTGATGGATATGATAGGGAGAAAAATATTGTTAATCATTCGAATGCGCGTTTTACTCGTGCGACTAGCGTTCTACTGAAAATTATTCGAATCAAACCTTAGTCTTATTTCATAAAAAAATTAAATATGTATTTCAACCGTGCGACATTCAAAACAAACTATAATTTTATATTTTAAACTATCTGTTACCGTACCTTGTCCGTGTGGAATTTATTACGATTGATTTCATGGATTTTAATTTTTTTGCGCGGAACCCTAATTATTTTTCTAAAATAAAATAGACTAAGTTACTCCTTATATAATCAGTTATCTGCCAGTGAAAGTCCCGTCATAATCGGTCCAGCCATTTACGGAGGTTAGCCGGAACAAACAGACAGGCAGATTTTTTTTGTTATAAGTATCGTATAAACTTTCATATTGTGCATTTAGTAAAAAGCTGTTGTTTTGACATTAGAAACAGACACTTCAATTTGGTATAGATTTCCCAATTGTAGCTAATCTATATTTCGCACTATATATTACCAGTTAAAAAGCCCGCATATATAAACCATAATCGTGGATAGCCGCTACGAAACACCACGCCTTAGGCGTGACCACACAAACATAACAACAGGCGACATAATTATTTTCCTACACTATCGCATTTTCTTTATCACTTGGACCACGGCAAACGTGATTGTATAAGACCAACATTGTATTATCAGAACTGATAAGATGTCGTTGACCTCGTGCTCGCTTCCTCATACCACCACGTGTTTACGACGTAATTTTATTTCACGATATCACCGTTTGTAAGTAATCCGCATTCGAGAATCAAAACTGCACGGAAAACGCATTCGCAGACAAAACAAATTAATGATGTTTTATTATTTTAAGCCGCAATAGAAACAAAAAATTGGCCAAGTACGAATCGGACTAGCCCATGAAGGGTTCCGTAGCAGCAAGTAACATAATTTACGATTTATGACGTTTAAAAAAAACTACTTACTAGATCTCGTTCATACCAATTTTCAGTGGAAGTTTACATGGTAATGTACATCATATATTTTTTTTAGTTTTATCATTCTCTTATTTTAGAAGTTACAGGGGGGAGAACACACATTTTACCACTTTGGAAGTGTCTCTCGCGCAAACTATTCAGTTTAGAAAAAAATGGTATAAGAAACCTCAATATCATTTTTGAAGACCTATCCATAGATATCCTACATGTATGGGTTTGATGGAAAAAAAGTTTTTGAGTTTCCGTTCTAAGTATCGGGAACCCCCAATATTTATTGTTTTTTTTTTCTATTTTTGTGTGAAAATCTTAATGCGGTTCACAGAATACATCTACTTACCAAGTTTCAATAGCATAGTTCTTATAGTTTCGGAAAAAAGTGGCTGTGACATACGGACGGACAGACAGACAGACATGACGAATCTATAAGGGTTCCGTTTTTTGCCATTTGGCTACGGAACCCTAAAAAATGACCATAAATTTCGTCAAAAATTGCTGTTATAATTTTTATTCTTGTGGTATAATATGATGTTCCTTGAATGAAACTTTTTGCCATATAGTACCTATTTAATTTGTTTACGTTTATTAGTTAAATGTGGATACGATTGAAGTCTGTTCGCTTCGTTCGGCTTTATATGTCTACGTGTTTTGCGACTATTTATTACATACTAAATATTGAAAAGTTTGCAAAAAGCCAATATTTCTCTACCTATTTGTGTGTTACATCGTATTTCTGAAGATTAAGGTGGCAGAGCCACGCTGCAGCTTGTAGTACGAATGGGTCGGCTCGACCGGGAAGAAACGACGCTCTCACAGAATACCAGCGTAGAATAGCAGCTTCCTTCACCTTCACGTCTTACCAGGTCGTTATTCCATTCAGTAGAGGTCGCTCTATACCGAGTATGACGGTACGAGGCAAATGGTGACACATAGCATTTTATGTAAGAGTACTAAAGCAATCATTGCTGTCGAAAGTTTTGTACGTGGTAGAGTCATGCTGCAGCTATATTAATGGTATGGTTGTAGCACGAATGGGTCGGCTCGACCGGGGAAGGACCACGCTCTCACAGAATACCAGCATAACATAGCAGCTTAACACTGTTGTGTTTCGTATAGTGAGTGTAAAGAACCGGAGACGCTTTTTACTGGAAACGAGGCATTCCATCTCAGTCCTCAGGGATGACAACGCATCTGTATTTTGATTTTTAATATTGTATAGATGTAGATGTCAAATCTAAAGGTTACAGACAGCAAGTGTAAGTACAGACTGAAGTATTCCGTACTTTGTGGCATTCCTTGGAGGAGGACTATGGTCAGCAGTGGACTTGTAAAGGGATAAGATGATGAACTCCATCTTGGTGCTCCGAGGTGACAACGAATTTATTGCCTTCTTTGTTTGAAGTTGGTTGCAGGTGCCCATTGGCTGCAGTAAGTTATGAAATATAAGTTCATTTGACACATCTCTTTTATACATTAAAAACAAGGAATGCCACTTGACGCTATCTTGGAAAGGTATAAAAGTCCTGCTGTGGACTTAAAATGGACACAAATGTATGATGTATAATATTTAGTTATAATTAAATACGTACCATCGCGGCTCATACCAAGTTTGAGGCACTTCTGCAGCCGGCAGTACTGGCACCGGTTGCGGTTGACGCGGTCGACCACGCAGGCCTTGTTGCGCGGGCATTGATAGTTCACCACTGAAAGAATGTGCTGTGTTAATAAAAAACATTTAAATTCATTCGACGAATGCATCAATGGGGATGCATATTTAGCAAAAAGTTTTAATTTTTATTTTAGAAAGGTGACAAAGCCTAAGTTATAAACGATCAATATAGCTTATTGTCGTTTGTGATAAAAATATATACGCTTTTTTCAGTTCACCCCTGAAGACGAAAAACCATACTTTACTAGGTGGAATCTTCAGCTACCTAGGAATTAGTCTGGGTGGGTAATACCCTCTCCTATTTTTGCAATACATTTAATCCACCTCTGCTGGTGGCAGGCGATGGGTACTGGTGGCTAAATAGCTATAGACCGTGTTTTTGCCATACCTTACAATAATAATAATAATATCGTATATTCGCTAAAACATGGTACATTAAAGGTGACAAATAATTGCATGCATATTACATAGTCCACATGTTTACAACATCTGGCATGCGAAAATTATTTTGTATATATTTGGTCTTTAAACGTTCAGCAGTGGACTTAGACGGTGATGACAATGATTAATATAATATAGCCAACATAAGTAACAATATCTTTTTACACGGGATAAAGCCACACTGCAGCTATATTATGTCCGGAGCACGATGAATGGTCGGCTCGGTCAGAGAAGGACAACGCTCTCACCGAATATCAGTATAAAATAGTAGTAGAATGCTGCTCTGTATCAATGGGCAACGTAAATCGTCGAGTTCCGACTTCGAACAAAGATTAGATAATTTTTATACGAAGCTCGAGACCTCAGGGGTGACAACGCATCTGCATTTTGGTATTAATTGGGGAGAGACTTAGGTGACTACGGGCCTCAACAGTTTAGTAGACTCAATTACTTGTTTGTCATATTTACTTGTATAAAAATTTATAGAGGAAAAAGAAAAAAATTACCATAGACAATGTAGATGAAGATAGTGTATATATTCGAATGGGTATTAAATAAAATATTGAAACTACCAAATACCCAAGTCTACGGTACAGATAAAGCAAAAGTAAGACCTCACTGTTCTTACAGACAAAATAACAGACGCTAGAAAAGATAAGGAGCCAGGAAAACTGATAATCCCGGCAGCAATAAATATGATTCAAACACGATTGAAGTCGAGATAAATCGTAATATTACAACTTAGTAGGTTTGATATATATGGCATTATTAACTTAGTTACTTGTTAGATAAAATACAACGAATAGTGGAGTTTGATCAGTTCAAATTGTGTGCAATAGATATTAGGAGATATATTTTTCTACACATGTTAAGGTGTAACGTATTAACGATATGCATTGCAAACGAACACTGAGGAAAATTACACTGCACATTATTTTTGTATATGAGAGAAAAGGCATGTTTCCAGAAACACTACATATTGTTGAGAGTTTAAAAATTATAATTATTAATTCAGAAGTGTCGTGAAATTTATAAGCAGATTATATATTAAATATATATGACTAAAATCTGGGTAAAAATATGTATACAGGGTTATTTTTCAAAGAGTAGCCAAGTTTTAAACTTAAGTTCAAATGTATAAACAATGCTTAACGATCCGTTATTGCAGTTTTTGAAAATACCAGTAAATAAGGCTTCTACTTTTATTTTTAATTATCCCAAATTGAATGTGATTTATGGGCAACAACGTTTTTGCCTACCGATCGACCCTTACGAATGTGTGCGTGCGCAATAAAATCAGTTAAAATAATGCCTTCCCACGCATTTTTAATTTAAAAGATAAAAAGGATTGAATATTTGAGGTTTTTTAATTAATTTTCTTCACCATTTGCCCATATTACTTATTCTGAACCTTCTCTGCAAATTTGACCGGTTATTTTGCAAAATAATACTGTATATTAAATTTTAAAGATAAAAGCAAAGCTTTGTCTTGTAAAGCAAAAATATTGTACCTCATTCGACAATAATAAGGGCTTCCGCTCACCAGATGTCGCTAGTTGACACGGAGCGTCGTTTTTTGTTACTCATTGCCATTTAATTGAGAAGTTAGTTTTAAATGAAAATTTTATCAGTTCCTAGAGTTTTATATTTAAACACAAAACAATGGCTCAGTGGTTTGCACTTTCATTTTTTGCACATTTTTAACTCTCTTTTTAATTTTTCTACTTTTATGAATATCTGTGGCTTGATTTATTTATTTTTAATCTAATTAATATAAAATAGAACTAATACTGCAGAAAGAAACATTAACCTTTACATTTTTCGAACAAATTAACTTTCCCGTTATGAAATACGTCAAATATTACACCTTCTTTTAAGTGGCGCCGCCCTGGTGGAAAAAGTCGTGGACGCCGAAAATCATTGTACCAAAATTTGAAATTTTATTAACCCTTCCTTTATAAAAGCATATTTAAAAGTAATGAGTAATATAAATCGATATAAATCGATCATTAGCGTAGTTGCCAAATCAGCATTTAAAAGGTCGACACCATTAACTTTGACATTAACCGAAACAATAATTTCGGTCATAAAGCTGATCATACACGTATACGTGTAAGTATCTATAAAGTCTATGGGAACGTCTATCACTGACATTTAAAGTTAAAAAAAAATAAGACAATTTTCAGACCAAGGAGGTTATTATATTATATTAACCTCCTTGTTTCAGACTGATTCGTAGTTTTTTTATAATCTATATTTTTTTAAGAAATCGAAAAAATTAATGATCTTGGGTGGACTGTTTAATATCCAAATAACGCCACATTAATAGATTCAGGCGAAGCTGGGACGAGTAGTTGTATCAAATAAAACTCGTTAACAGTGCAATTTGTAGGTTGACTTAAAAATTGTCTGCCATTTTTGAAAATTAAAAAAACTGAAATCGTATTAGAATATTAAGAAAGCTTAATTTAAGAAGCCGACCTGTGCTCTGGGATCTTCTGAAAAAGCCTTTGCATCCCTCGCAGGTGATTACGCCGTAGTGGACACCCGACGATTTGTCTCCGCACACCTTGCATGGTATGATCTCAATTTGAGCTGCAACAATAAAAAAAATCCATTTAAGAATATATAACTTATGTAAAACAACTATAAAATTACTAAGACACATTATCTAAATATAAAGTCAAGTCAGTCAGGTAGGTACATAATTTATTCTAATTATTTCTGCAATGTAGTATTTAAGAATACGAAGTGTTAAATTTTCACGATAATTATTAATGTGTTAAATATTAAAATATATACCTACGTACATTCAAAATAAAATCGAAAAAGCCTTTCAGATTGAGAGAATTAAAGTATAATTATAAAAAATGATTCAAATTACAACTACAAATAATTATATTTTAAATAATTTAACCATTACATTTTTCTTTAAGTTTTATATAGTAATTTTCACTTCTCATTATCAAAAAAGACAACAATATTAAATTAATATAACAATGAATATAATATTAATATAATAACTATAATATTATCATGACGAATAAATATTATTATCAAATTAGTAGACATTTCGTTATGAGTTTTCATTTTGAGCGCCATTTTTGGTCTTAGGGTCAACGACACTGAGGCAAGGTCGGAGCGCGGCCGATGACTGTCTTTACATGTGTGCATTTGTATCCTTTCCGCACAAGCACTGGTCCATAAACGATGCGCAGGCTATTTTAATTGCTATTTCCGTCTAATAAAACTTTAAATAACTTGTATAGTTTTGACAGACGGGATTGCATAGCATGCAACACTACTTGCCCTTTGTGATCTTGTTAATGACTTACAACTCTATTTTACTATAAAATAGGACCCGTTATAGCGTGAATTATTTCATTTCGTTCCTTTTTTGTTCATACAAGAACATTTTAAGGGTAGAGTAAAGTAACCGTTGTTTGAAAAACTAATTTATGACATAGTAATAAGAGTCGTTATCATGTGTATCTGCTTGCTGGTACTCTTGCAACACGTGGTACAAAACAATTGATATTTCCAAACCTTTTTAGTGTGTGCTTCGATAGGTAAGTGTGCTTGCTGTACAAGCATCTTTTGTTCTCGATTTGTTTTTGCTGACTTGTTCTAAATCCTGTCCAACAATCATAGAAAGTTATCAAAATTACTTTATGAAATATCTAACTTTAAAATGAATAAGAGACATTTAAAATTTGGAATAGACAGGACATCACTTTAAACTTATAAATTATTAATAGAAAAAAAAATCGTTTCGTAAGTTTTTATTTAAGGGGTTTCTATTGATTCATTAAAGATATCGATAGTAAAAAAAGGTGGTTTGAGAACTTGTCAAATTAAATAATATTTAGTTACTAACACTCAGAAATGAGAAGCGGCGTGTGCCCAACAGTGGGAGATACCTATAATATGGTCCATTATATGTACACTATATCCTATACACGAAGATGTTATACATTATCATATATTGACGATTTACAACTAAAATGCAATTAATAATATACTTTAAATTATCTTAATTCGTAAAACTCGATCATATGCGCATGAGCTATTAAGATGTAATCAGGAGCTAATGGAAAGTGCAATAAAACACAGTTTTAATGTCCCAGCCACGTGTAAAGTTAATATCCTCGATTTAGGTTTTGATCAGCTATGTCTACCGGTTGCGAATTGTTAAATCTTGATTAGTTTATAAATATGGACATAGTTTCTCATTGCATATAAAAATGTTGTTGATTTTCGGACCCAACATCCATTTTATACGTGGTAGAATCACGCTGCAGCAATATATGGTTGTAGAAGGAATGGGTCGGCTAGGGCGGGGAATGCACTACAGCGTAAAATATCAGCTTTATGCTGTTTCGTACGGTGAGTGTACAGACAGCCGGAAAGTCTTTTTAGTTGAAACGAGGCATTCCATCTTAGTTCTCAGAGTTGATGTATATTTCTATGAGCCACAGCATCATTACCATCTGGTGGACTGCGTGCCTTATACTATAAAAAAATATTTCTTAAACTCAGAACGCTAAATTACTTATTTTTAGTTTAGTTTCCTTAACGATATACTTTTTTTTTAATAGGATCAGGTGACAAACGAGCACACAGTCCACTTGATGCTAAGTGGTTACTGTGACCCATAGACATCTACATCTATCCTCAATAAAGACTCAAGATGCAGATGCGTTGTCACAACGTGAGGACTAAGATGGAATACCTCTTTGCCAGTAAAAAGGGTATCCGGTTCTCTACACTCATCATACGAAGTACAGCAGCGTTAAGCTGCTATTTTACGCTGGTTTTCTGTAAGAGCGTGGTCCTTCCCCGGTCGAGTCGACCCATTCATGCTACAACCATAATATAGGTGCAGCATGGCTCTACCACGTAGAAAAACTACTATTATAACTTAACTATGTGAATATAGGGCTTCTTCTTATTTACTTGACGTGACTGACTTATAATTTCTGTTTTTTTTTTTTTACTTATTATAAGTCAGACCTCAATCCCACATTAGATGGTAAATCGCACTATATTAGCGTAACAAAAGCCTATTCACTCTTGGCTTGAAGACTCTCAGATTGTATTCGGTTGGAAAGATAGACGCCGGCAAATTATTCCACTCCTTTGCTGTACGCATTAGAAAAGTCGAAGCAAAACATTTGGTTCTTATTTTTGATTTTAATTATATTTCACAAAACATAAAAAACAGTAACGAAATAGCATATGGTTAACCATTTTTATAATGAGCGAATTAAACAATGAATTAAAAAGTGTAACTAATTAAGCGCCATCCTATTTCCAAAGCTCTGAAAGAATGGCATTCAAAAGCGGTCTCCATTACATAACAATGGCGTTTGTTTTGATGGCTGCACGATGCCCGTTGTCTGTCAGTTGCGAAATTACATTGTCGGGAGGTTTGGCAACGTCCACAACTTACTAGCGAAACAATTTATGAAAATTTCTGAATAATGCCTTACGCGTTGAAGGGAATACTTTAAAATACAAAATGATATTTTTAAACACTTTTTGTTGTTTTTTTTTTAATGATGAATAGGTTGCTAGTTTGATATCCGTGGCTTCTAATAAAAATAAAACCTTTTTCGTTTATGCGCAGTAATAAAAAAAACTTTTAAGATTCTATAATTGTATTTGTACATCTTTACACATAAATACAATCGTCATTATCAGCACCATTAAAGCCTTTCAAGTCCCCTGCTGAACATAACTAGCCTCATGGAGGGAATATTTGCCATATTTGCTACGCTTGGCAGGCGAATTGGCAACAACCTACTTTTTATTATTAGGGTTGTCACCAGGAAGATGATGCTGCCCTGGTTTGCTACCTTTGGCGCCTCTTAAGATTAAGACACCCACGAGATGAAAGGCCGGCAACGCATCTGCAATTCCCCTGATGTTGCAATTGTTCATGTACGGCGGTAGTCACTTACCATCAGGTAAGCCGTGCTCGTTCACACAAAAATCCATATGTGAATGAATGACCAAGTTCTTCAAAACCAATCAGTTCTTTGATAACCCTGCTAATGAAAAATTTAATTTTTTTTTTGAATATGAGATTCGTCACTGCATTAATGCTGCCCAGACAGCACACCAATGTTAACGACCTACGGTTGAAGGGCCATCGCATGGACGGTCGCCAAAGCAAGTGCCATATGCAAAATCGAGTCAAAAGAATCTGCTTACTTTATGACTTATCTGTGAAGGAATTTTTATAACAGCTTCTTAAGATTTCGTACAACAATTACTGCATAGTTATATGACAGGACAGTATAACTATGCAGTAATTGTTGTTTTAATTGCAAAGGACGATGGAAAAGCTATTTATCCGACTCCACTATATCGCTCGTCTCTATGCTGCACAACACATTCTCGCAAAATTATAGTTTTGACTGAAATTGTGATTTTTTTTTTGGTTTCTTTAGTCGAGACATCAATGAACTTCCTTTGAAATTGCAAAGGTGTAAATTACTATCCTAAAATATTAGTGTTACTGCAATATACTTGGATTTTATTTGATCATGATTAATAAAAAAATTCTATTGATTTTTCTATACATACCTAACTACAATTTGCGGTCACATAATATAAAAATCAACTTATAGCAGTTTATAACTTTACTTTTTTATATTGCCTATTCTAATCTAAATCTGCTCTATATTGGCTCTAAATCTAAACTAACAGAGGTCATAAACGGGCTCATTTAACTAATTGCGCCTAACGGGACTGAACCAAGACCATAACAAGGAATTAAGATAAAAAACCAGGCATCTTCGGATTACTATAGACAAGTGGACATGATATAATCTGACTTGTGCATCGATTGTAGCGACAGAGAGAGATAGATACAGCGGCATGCGCCCGGTTGCATTCGGTCAGCTGATTGTTACGTCACCGGTCACCGACCCTCGGGGCCCGTTCGAACGTTATTCCGAACTTGAATCGTTCGGGATATCACACCCATGTGACGTCACTGCCGTACCGATTCGAATTCGGTACGATTTGTAATTGCGTAACATACGGTACGCAAGGTTGCCGCGGGGTCATTGAACACAGCACGTTGAATTATTTTATACTCCGAACATTGCGGTGGTAGGTATGCAGTTTCAGTGTGTTTACGATTTACGTATTATGAATCCCGCGACATTTGTAGAGTTCAGAAGGTAGGTAGATATTAGGCTTGATTCTTTTACAATATTATAAAAGATAAATTTATAAGGAAGGTCTGAATAAATACTAAATAAATTTAATTATCATTACAACAATAGAAAAATCTTTTTATAAAATCATTAAGCTACTAGGCTTTACACATTTTTATAAAATTATAGAATAATTATGTTAAAAGTTCTAAACTTTAAACTAATTTTTACTTTGAAATTTGAAACATATTTTACTGATGTATCAATTGTTTAAAAGTACCTCACCGCTGAAGACATTTAATTTATAATACCTAATTCTTTATAGAATATTATTTAATCCGTATTTATTTATTCATAAAAATATCACGTTTAGGTATAACCCATATCAACATATACACACCCACAAACGTCACAGTTCATCGCCCTGAGATCAAATCCAAGGCTCTAGTTCCGAATTTGAATTTTAATCTAACGGCCTGTAGGATACGGGTGAACGACCGCGCTTGTCCGAACTAACGTTTGCCGCGCAACCGTTTCTTGACTATCCAGCTACTCTATCAACGTGTCTATTTTATTGCGAGAAGGTTTTAATTCGAATAACAATTTTTTTAGGTACTAGTTTTTAAATTTGGAAAGTCCTTAACGTAATTCCTACAGTTTTCTTGGATTTCACATATACATTTGAGCCACAGCATTAAAAACATTTCTACACGGAGCAACACAAAAACTTAATTTGTATGGAATTTAAAATTCGAATGTCCATTTTGAATATAGTTCAAATTAACACACGAGCAATATTTTTTACGTAAGTTACACATGACTACATTGACCACTACTGCAAGAAATCGAAGAAAAAACCAACAAGATTTTTTCGACATTTTTGTACATCAATAAATTATTTTGCCTGGTTAGATGTTGCAAAGTTTTTAAGTGCGCTTTGGCGTATTTAGCAGACTTATTTAAAAAAAACAAGCCACCTAGTGTTGTTGCGTTCCTCCTATAATTTGTAGTTTTATTTCGATCTGTGTATTTCATTACGATGTTTACAAAAGTTCTCGAATGTATATATTCAGTTTTGGCTTGAAATCAGCTGACGCCACGGTTGGTCGCGACTCATTTTGCCTTATAATTTACAATAATTATTATTACCTATATAATTATTATTTTTATTGTTAGGTATAATATACATTTATATGTATATATTCAGATCATCACTTACACTTATGTGTAAGTGATGATCTGAAACACAGGTACCTAGTTCAGGAATATAGCTAATATTATTTAAGCTTCACTTTCAATTTTTCTTTTGTAGATTCTACATTATTAAATGGAAGTCCGTAGTCTCTGCCTACCCCTCTGGGTGATAGGCGTGAGTGTTTATGTATGTATTTTCTGTGCAAACATTTTGCAACTAGTGTAAGAGGAATTTTATTTCCTTATCTTTCGGTAGTCATCAATTTTATAAAACTTTTATTCAAAACATACCTTTATTTAGTGAATTATATGTATGATGGCCTTATAATGAAGACCCAAGCTTTACCTGTTAGGATGAGTAATGCTTGAGTATTCATTATAAACCAGTACATTATGCGATGTTACAATAATAATACTGTGTTGATTGTCTGTTATATTTAATCTATGCACATTTCATGTCATCCTAGTAGTTTCTGTTTAAACAAACGAAAAAAGTAAAGAAACCTACGTAGTTTGTACGGTTTTTTGTGTGTGCTCGATTGTCATCCTTATTCTATTTTTTTTAAATAAAAGCAGTAGATAATGATATTTGTTTGTTTGCAATACTTAAAACCGCAAAAATATTATTGAAATAACTGCTTTTACCCACAACGTAGTCCGAGTAGAACTTAAGGAAAAATATCCTGCAGATCTATTACAAATAAATAAAATATAAGTGTCTGTTTGTAATGTCAAAATAACAGTTTTAGCTGAGCAATTGAGTTGCAGCGCTAAGGGCCGCGGATTCAAATCCCGCACGGAACAAGTATTTGTATGGCCTGCAAATAATTGTTCCGGGCCTGGATGTTTGTCCTTGTGCATTTAAGTTTGTAAACTGCCCCCATGATAGAGGAGAAAATACTAGTGTGAAGGTTACGTTTTTAAATAAAAGAAGAAACAAAACAAATATATACGAAAGTATACACATACAGTACTTATAATAAAAAACAACTTTTAAAATTTTTATCTGTCTGTCTGAGTGTTTGTTCCGGCTAATCTCGAAAATGGCTGGACCGATTTGGACGGGACTTTCACTGGAAGATAGCTTCTGTTATAAGTAGTTACCGAGGCTACTTTTATTTAAGAAAAATAATTAGGGTACCGCGCAAAAAAAATAACAAAATTAAAATCCCATCGTTATAAATTCCACGCGGACGAAATCGCGGTGAACAGCTAGTCTGTAATAATATTCTTTGGCAAACCAGTTCAACTGTCGAAGAACCACTCTAAGCTCAGTTTTTTGTTTTTATCTCGAAAACTATGAGTGAATGGGAAAATGTAGGTAAATAAAAATTGAAGATTTATTAATTTTACGTAAAAAAAGGTCTTACGCCTTATTCTTTGACGTTTTGCTGTAAAATGTTGTTAAAGTAGAAAATGATAAAATCGATTTTGTACAAAAACTTCAAGAGACAAAGAAAGCGTAAGGACCATATTCGTGTAACATTGCAAACCAAAAAAGTTTTTTGCCAAACCTATCTGAGAAATTCAGCACATTTCATCATCTCATGACCACCATTTATGTTTTAGGAGGAAATATAGCCTACATCGCCACTGACATTGCTCTCCATCTGTTCGTGACGTTTCATCACAATAGGTTCGACCATTCCGAAAATTAGCCCGGACAGGCAGACAGACAGACAGCCAGCCAGACAAAAAAAATTTAAAAGGCTTTTTGTCTTAACAGACGTCTAATTGAAATCAGTTATTTAGATAATGAAAACAGACACTTAAATTTTATTTATTTGTGTAATAAATTAGTTTCTTTTAATTTAATGTAAATGTAATCAAAATACGCAAATTATACCAAATTATTCCTTCTAAAGTGGAATCGACAATGACCTCAAATCAGTTAAAACATTATTACATCACAGATTCGAATTTGCGACGCGACGTAACAATGCTATTGGTAGAAGTTAGATGCTTAGATGACGTCACGGGGACGTTGACGTTGTTGAATTTCATCTTATAAAACCACGGTAAAGTCTAAAGGGCATAGATTTTTTTTTATTTCTACAAAGTAAATAAAATATCTTGGTTGTAATAAATCTTTTGTCTTTGACATAATATTATGATGTCATAAGAATGTGAATTCGTTTACTGAATTTAGGTTTTCATTTATATAGTATAGTGCATCAGTGATCTAGATTTTGTGCGTGATTATTGTATATGAACGGAAAAGTTTTTTGTCTTTGCTCATATAAAAATGTATATTAAGTAATCATTTTTTATATTTACGCGAATATTAATCTACAACTTTATAAAAGTATTTTTACGTATTTAACAGTGTTTAAAAGTTACAGGCTATATACGTGTCACTGCTGGGCACATGTCTCTCATTTCTGGAAGTATTTTATTGTGTTTAATTTTATTTAATTTAAATTCCCAACATTCCAAAGGGTTACAAACGAGCACACAGTCCACCTGATGGTAAGTGGTTGCTGTGGCCCTTCTATTCACATCTATCTTCGATTACGAATCAAAATGCAGATGCATTGTCACCCGTGAGGACTAAGATAGAATGCCTCGTTTCCAGTAAAAGGGGTCTCCGGTTCTCTACACTCACCATACGAAACACAGCAGCGTTAAGCTGCTATTTTACACTGGTGTTCTGTGAGAGCGTGGTCCTTCCCCGGTCGAGCCGACCCATTCGTGCTACAACCATAATATAGCTGCAGCATGGCTCTATCACGTATAGAAGTGGTTCTAACCTCTTATTAATATAAGTATTTATTCCCATTATTTACGGAACATCTTTCATTTACCCATTACAGCCTAGAGAAAGTCCACTGCTGAACATAGGCCTCCTAGATAGATATCTCATAAACAAGGGATATTTACCATAGCTATCACGCTTGGCAGGTGGATTGGCAACTGCAATTTTGTAATTATTTTAATTTGTTGGGATGATATGGGATAGTGGATTCTCTTACGTAGCCACTTCACATGGAACATCAGAGTGTTCCAAATAATAATCGTAGTGTTTTCTGATGTCTAAAAAGCTACTGAATAGGATGCAATGAAGTCAGCAATTACAATATGATTTCAATTAATTGAAAAAATGCGTGAGTGTCGTGGAACACTCGGTTGGAACGAAGTTCCTTGCGTAACATATTATTATTGATAATAATAATAAACCTAGCAAGCTAACAGCATAGCAAAGTGGCGAAGCAATCAGCTTTGTAGCGGTTTCTAACGGTTGCCGTTGAGCAATCAGTTTCAAAATAGGAGGTTCAGATGCCTGGGTGATCAGTAATCGATTGCCGAAAACAGAATTTGAAAATTTGAAACCGTTCTCGAGATAATCGTGGGACAGACGGACAGACGGACGGACAGACGCACAGACGAACAGACGGACAGACATCGTGAAATCAATAAGCGATTTCGCAAGCTTCGCCACTTAATAATATAACTTTATTTCAGACATAATTAGTCCATATTAAGTGTAAACGTTTAAACGTATGTATTATATTATTGATTAACAAATACAAATAAATGAATTATTGAAGTCGTTTGAAATAAAATAATATTTCTTTCATGGCAAGATAAGAAAAAGTGCGAAGCAAATGGATATTATTTCATATCACTTCCTTATTTCGCCGCCAAGACCGTCTACACATGACACAAGGGGTAGTGACGAAAAATCTTACACTTTTTGTCGCCTAGCTTCCATCCGCCAAACCCGTACCGTCCGATGAGGAACTTCGATCCATAAATCTAAAAATTGGTTTTGATATGACATTTGTAGTCAAGTTATGCGAGACGACATATAAACAAATCCTTTTAAAACAGTAAAATCGGACTGTAGACCTCAAACGAAGAGGAACTATGTTGAAATTTTAAGATTGATAATTGAGATCGTATTTTCAGACTTGAAATTAAGTCACAAAATACAATAACTGTCCAATGGGAAGTTATTGGTAAAAGAAAAATTTACAATAAAAGTGACTTATATGATTTCTAGATATATTTCTTTATCGTAAAAATGTTTTAATTCAAATTAAAATCCATAACCAGGGAAATATACAAGCATCCATACTAATGCATTTAATTGTCTGGACAGGAAAATTTAAAAATAGAATGAGTTTTTATCGTATCACGAGGACAACAACCCTTTCCACGCAATCATATGTTCACATACATCTATTTACCTTATAAAGTGTAAAGTTTATTGACTACTTTCGTGTCGCGTAATATAAAAACATAATTTGTATCTTCTTTTATATAATATGATTGTTTAAAAATATTTAAAAAAAAACTGCCTTTCAACCAAATAAAAAACGATCAAATTAGATTCAACAACAACAATATTTGAAAACTTAGACATCAGTCGTAAGTTTTCACAAATCGAACAAATACGTTATTATTTAAGACAGTAAGATGCTGTATAGTGCCAAGAACATACGTTTCCTCGCTGAATAGTGAGAAATTAACCAAACCCCTTGTCACCAGCGGCGCAAGGTCGAGCTGTCACGGATGCAGTTCCTGTAGTCTAGTGTTCTGTTCATTACAGGACAAAAATGCCATCTCTCAAAGTCTTATTTGTGCCATTTTTAGAGTTCACTTAGCTCACCCGCCGAGGTCTTAATCGAGGTATACTTGAGATGAAATATGACCAAAGGTTTGACCGATTTCCTAGTCCAAGCTATTACCAATCACCACAGAATAAATAACTATTACAACGAATAAGCATTAACAAAATATTTTTAATAATATATAATAATAATATTTTATGATATGATATTTTTGTGATGTTTATGTTTTATTATTTAGTGGCAAAAAAGTTTGGTTTAGGTTAGTCGCTTATTATTCATTTAAAAATAAATTGCAATAGTCTGATGCGCTTTGATCGATGTCGAAAAGCTAAGGTGACTGTCTGTTTTAATAAAAAAAAACTTAAAACTAATATCATAATGTCCAAATAAAAAATTAATTTCTCTTAAACTACATTCACAGCGCATAACCGAAAACTGTAACACCTAGTTAGTTAAACGTCATACGTCAGTTAATTTGGGACGCGCCCTAAAATAAAAGTGACAGCTACTCGTGACGTCGCAGTGACGTCACTGGTCAACGACCCTTTTGTGGGCGGAGTGCGTTCGGTTTTTGAATTTTTAACCGGCTATTGTTCAGTACTTCACAGCCTTAGTTTGCTTTATTATACCAGAATTCAGTTATTCATAATATGATATTATGTTTAACAACGTTAAAAAGTAAACTGGAAAAAGAAATCCCATTTTTTAATATTCAAAACCGTGTTTGCTAATTTGCTACGAATAAAATTGCATACTTAGGTGAGAAAAAAGGACTTACAAAAATTATTTTAATTTTGAATGCGTCTCTTAGTTATACCTCGGATTAATGATAACACAAGAAGGAACCCTCTATTTGTCTCTTCAGATCTATCTACAAGCATAATAAATGACTCACTAAGGTCAACGTGTCATTTTATTAACAACCATATCGACCTTGAACTGACGAATTAAGCAATTTACTCTCATTTTGAAGAATAAGCCATGCTAAAATGTTCATCCGTACGTGTTTGTACAGTGCCCAGGAATTTGTCAAACAAAACAGTAATTTTCTTTTAAGTATTAATGCTAGAAATGCATTTTCTGATTGATGACAGATACAATAGAAACCTGTGGCATTTCATTTAAATTTAAGATGAAATACCTCCTTTCCAGTTAATAGAGTCTCAGGTTCTCTACACTCACCATACGAAACATAGCATTAAACTGCTATTTACGATGGTATCCTGTGAACGCGTGGTCCTTCCCCGGTCGAGCTGACCAAATTCGTGCTACAACTATAATATAGCTCCAGTGTGGCTCAACCATGTATAAAGTTCAGCTCAATTCAAGCTTAGTTCAACTCAACTCAACAGTTCATCGTCGCTTAAAAACGTTGTCCGTTACCGTTACGCCTACTAAAGTCTACTGCTGAACACAGGCCTCCGCCATAGATTGCTTCATACGCAGTTTTTTAATTTTAATAATTATTAGGAAGAAGTAGCTGCCCATCCCCTGATTTGTTTCCCTTTGTCTCAACATAGACCCACGGGATGCTAAGGGGTAGTGGATATTCTTACACGGCCACTGCACAGTTAAAACGCTATCAATAATGACTTTATATTTATAGCATATATTTTTACCTCCTAGCACGTGATATGCAAATACAAACATGCATATCAACCTAACACTAAAACTTCCAGTTATTTAACGTAACTTTAATTGGTGTTATAACTAATATTTTCTGGTTAATTTATGAAAAGATTTTTTTGCAATAGTATATACATCTTTTTACTTTAATGAATTGGAAATTTTAGCATCATCTTCTCATGCTGAACATCAATCGACTTCCTGCATCTTTTACCAGATCGTCACGCCATTTTGTTTTAAAATTAAAATTAAACATAAGAGAGTTAAATAAAACATGTTTGCATGCACAGTTAATAAGGACGATGAAAACGAATTCGAACATAACTCCGGTAAAACAATTAAGTAACAAGTCAAAGTGCAAAGTGTGTCAAGTGCGTTAACCCCGACCGAAAACACGTGCAACATTCCTCAGTTCCAAAATGTAGTGTTATGGCGAATTATATAATTAAAATCGGACCTTATCAACAACTATTAACTTTTTTTTGTAATGAAATGCCTTGTCGAGATGCTAATCTTTTAAATATGAAAATTTCAATATATCTAAACTTGTATTTTCCTACATGAAACTAAGTATAAATTAGAATAACGTTAGACGATTGCAAATAGCTGTGAGGTATATGTTATCCTAACCCAAATTTTATGGACAATTAACACAAATTCCAAACAAAGAAAAAAACCAAGCTATTAGTGGAAATTTATTTTGTGGGGCACAAACATTCAAATGCAATTGGGAGCGTTGCAGATAGTGCAAATTAATTGTAAATAACGATGTTGTTTTTGGGACAAGTGACGCAAAATATGATCGTAGTTTTGTCCTTAACTATCAAATATTGCACAATTTGTTGTTTATTTTTCAATTATTTAAGCAGAAAACGTGCCGTTAGGAACGTCATAGGTATAATACGAAGAATTAAAAAGTAAATTTATTTAAAGTTGTTCCATTTATAAATAATGAAATAATTAGACAAACCAAAATTTCAAATAACAGTTTGAAGACGAATTACCGTCAGGTGGACTGCGTGTTCGTTTGTCACCCTTATTCTATAAAAAAAATGTCTAATAGATTGTGACTATACTGACTCACTTATCCTTTAAACCAGCAGCTATAGGTGCACTGTTTCTAGGCAGTAAGTAGTGTAGTGTGGGTGTGAGCAAGTGGGTAGGTAATAGGATTGGTATCCCGGACTGACTCCTATACAGACATGTAGTCTTCTCTTACCACCAATTAGATACAACTACGCAGCACCTTTATACGTGAACAATACTTTTATACGTGGTAGAGCCATGCTGCAGCTATATTAGTAGTATAGTTGTAGCACGAATGGGTCGGCTCGACCGGGGAACGACCACGCTCTCACAGAATGCCAACGTAAAATAGCAGCTAACGCTTCTGTTTCGTATGGTGAGTGTAGAAAACCGGAGAACCTTTTTACTGGAAACGAGGCATTCTATCTTAGTCCTCACGGGTGACAATGCATCTGCATTTTGGTTCGTAATCGAGGATAGATGTAGACGTCTATTAGCCACAGCAACCACTTACCAGCAGGTGGACTGTGTGCTCGTTTGTCACCCTTATCCTAGGTGTTGTTATGAAAAAGACAAAAACTTTGCAAGTGGCTCACCTACGTTATATTTGATTCTCTATATTTATTTTCTTTCTCTGTCATACCTAGATAGCTAGTTCATAAGTTGACTTATGCGATTATATGTTTAAATTTAAAAATAAATTGATAAATTTAATGTAATTTCAAATATAGAAGCCGCCTGCTACGTGTTAAGTGATTATACTTTTTAATAAATATTGAAAAGCATGAAGTCCGTAACGTAAACCATAGACTACATTTATATAATGCTACCGTTTATGAAGATTATACAATAGTCTGAGAAGAGACAATCAAAGTCAAAATAAAAAGTTACCTCTAATAGAGTTAGCGGCCTTCTTGTCCATAAACATGCCAGATAGGGAGGATCCAAACATTCCGTCGCTGTTGCCTGGTGGGGGAGAAGTGCTATCCGCAACTGATCCAGATGTGATGTCCATCCCCATCTGGTTATGCATCACCTGGACGTCAGTGTGCGGCTCCCGTTTCAGTTGCACTCCTTGAGGAAGCTGGGACTGCTGGTGCAGCATGGTCGAGGCCGACGAGTGGCCACCGTGCTGATCGGGCGGCCATTGCGACCCGAATAGCTCGTGGAACTGGTTGTTATTCATTATTCCAAAATATGTGTTCCTACTCGAAATTTTTCTCTTCTTTTTAAGTTATTTTCGACCAATGATTTTGTGATCGTGCGAATTGAATTCGCATTGCTATTACTATTATCACTTTTTGTTTGTTTTTGTTTTTTAATTTAAAAAAAAAACTTAAGATCGACTTTGTCGTGTTTAAGGCAACGTTATTTTATCTTCACACCATAAGAATTTTTCTTCGAAATAACTTTATGGCACTCCCGACTGTTTAGTCAACTATGTTGAATTTTAAGCACCACTGTTTTTAACTGATAAATATATTGAGGCCGAGCGGTGATGTGAGATTTCTTTTCGCGAAATTTATTTCAGGAATTAACTTTTTGAAGAGCAACGAGTTTCTTGGCATTTTGTATCCGTGGTTTTGTTTTATTATCTCCTTTTTCTCTTAAATAATTCTACATAAGGCACTGTTTTTTTAAAATAATTATTGTTTTGTTTCACTTGTTCCCGTATACTATTTTCCATAAAGCAAAAAAAAATACAATCTGTAAAAAGAAAACCAAAACACAAAAAAGGATTTACTCGATTTTATTTAATATATTTATGGAAGTAAATATTATAGTCCAAGGAGATTTACGAAATTTTAAAAAGCTATTTTAGTAAACTGAACAGCGCTCAATTTTCTTAAACCAAGTTTTTCTGCATTAAATGTGTTAAAGCTAGTTTAATAATTTTATATGACGTTTATGTCACCACGTTCCATTAGAAACAATCCGTTCACTGTTGCACTAATCAAGGCACTGCCACTATTTTCAGTAAAGAAAAACTATTGATGCGATCACCTCACTGCTGTAAGGAAAAATTTGTACGTTAATTTTTGTACTATGGGTTGTGCACAACTCGGGTACGCGTTGGGGACTGGCCGTCTTGAGATGTTGACGCCTGAGCGGTCCGATCGTGACTGACGCATTGACGAATCTTCGGTCGGGCTCACGAAAAAATTATATATTTTTTCATTCGGACCGAATAATCAACTTAGCTCATAGTGATAGTTCACTCGCCTCAGCCTGGTGCGGTACATAATGGGCGAAAATAATTTCGCCAAAATTGAACTTTAAGCAAGAATTGTTTTCTTATATATTTTTATCAACTATCAGCTGTAAGAATCCATAGTCAAATCCTAAAACATGTAAATAGTAATGAAATAAATGTGGTTTAAAATTGCCCAGCATAGTCCGCATCAAGTACAAGGCGAGATATCGATGTGTGCGTCGAGCGGTATTATGTACGGACATAGCGGCGCGCGCACACAGACGCGCGGGCGTCACAGCAGTTCATTGACCCCGGGACCCAAACAAAGTAGATTTCGGTGAAATGCTGTTGAACTCTAGTTTGAATGTTGATTCTTCGGCACTTTTGTTGCCTGCATTACTTTAGCGATATTATTTTCAATTTTGAAATGTTTTACAATTGTTGTAATTGTTGCTAATACGCTGCAGTTTAAACACCTTAATGCAAATTTTGTTAACGGTCCAATGACCCCGGAAAAATAACGTTGTTAAGCGCGTAACGTCTACACGTTCATTTTCCGCTTCAATATTCATAGAATTTTATCTAAACACATATAAATAATTAATCTCCAATTAAACAGTGTATTTCATTGTGCGTTTTATTATATCATCATAATTAGTAATTCCATTTACACTTTAAATTAATTAATATATAATTAAAATTAATAAGCTTCATCCAATGAAAAAAATATTGATATAGGAATCTATAAAGGTTCTTTCTTCAAATATATAGGTGTTGCAACCGACAACGATGAATTTGAAAACCGTAACTCCAAATAGGTATTACTGCAAATTTTTAAGATTTCTTAAATTTTACATAAAATGGTTTTCTAGGTCATCGGTTTGTAGGCACACGTGCTCACCTTAGCCAATTGACCTAACAGTGAGGTCGCATTCACACGCTTTCCTAAAGTGAAGTAATTATTAAATGATTTGCCCGCCTTACTTTAGTAAAAAAAAAATAAGTTTGGTGAAATACCAAGATTTCTATTATCTTGTTTGCAACAAGGAAGCAACAGAAATATTACGGAACCTAGTACGGAAATTAATAGGTTATTAGACGACTGTCCAATTATTAAATAAATTTTTCATCCATATTAAACATGATACGGAGTAGAAAAAATTTAATATTTGTTATAATAGTCCAAATTATTACTATTAAACATTATTATCTATAGATTTATCTGGATCTAAGCTTACTTTGAATACCCAGTAACTTGACCTCATTGTAAGGTCACGCGCATTGTGGAAAAATAGGAAATTACACAAATTCCCGACATATTTGAGGGTTAGGAGTAAATAACCTAGCAGTGGCGGCGACCTTGCGAGCGAGACGCAAGTGACGTCATGCACTCTATCTCCCTCCCCCTCTTGGGCTAACGAACTATCGATTTGGGACCACGTGCTGAGTTTTCATCACCAAGAGTATATATATAATAATGATGTTTATAGTAATGAGTCACGGCTGAAATGGTCATCAAAATTTCAAGCATCTCTCCAGATAGAAACCGTCGTAAAAATTTCGTTGTATTTTTTTAAAAAGGATATCGAGGAAGCCAAGCAAGGGGCGCCACTCAATGTTCGTAAAAGAATTTTGATACTTTATTATGACGTAGTCTTGACATTTTATGTTATGTATTTAAAATTAAAAAGTTGAAGAACTTTTATACATATTTCTAATATTATATGATGTCTGTATTGAAAATTTAATTCAATATATGTAACACAAATCAAAACTTGTGAAGTTAACTTTGAAGAGTCGACGCCCATTTAGTTGTTGCCTGTCTTATTTATCAATCCAGTCGCTCCCGCTTGGATTTTCTGAGTATGCACTAACCTGGGATTACATGGTCATACATCATGGGATGTTGGTATGCCATGTGAACCATTAGTCACAAGCGTACGTAATAATTTGGACAAATTATAAAACAGCGTACGGTTAAGAAACTGGTGAATACTTTAATTCAGTTTCCGTCCTAGTGTGTGTGTGTGTGTGTGTGTGTGTGTGTGTGTGTGTGTGTGTGTGTGTGTGTGTGTGTGTGTGTTTGTGTGTGTATAACAAATATGCAAACTTGTAGTTTTAAACAAACAATTTAAGGTGCTTTTTAATATATTTAGTAATAATATACATATATTCTTTCATAACCTTTCCCCTTAACCTTTGACTGTTTGGTCTCACCCGCCGAGAACTTCCGTCTATCCGTCTATATTATATAAGTTTTATACGTATTTCATTGTATCATTTATGAAATTAATATAAATATATTTTACTAATCGAAATTTAATTAAATAAACTACCTTACTATATAATTAAATAAACCAACGACATAATTAAAAAAGATCATATTGGATTGCTAAAGAACCGAAAGTTACTCGCATGGCATCA
This sequence comes from Parnassius glacialis, assembly GCA_033319125.1. Lineage (NCBI taxonomy): Eukaryota > Metazoa > Arthropoda > Insecta > Lepidoptera > Papilionidae > Parnassius > Parnassius glacialis. Next base: position 23,197,716 of record JAVANC010000002.1, read on the forward strand.
AGTATATCTATTAAATACCAAATATGAAGGCAAATATGTAGCCAATACCAGAACTAAATGCTTGTAAAGTCTAATCCATGTGCAGGATAACACTGCTTTAAAGATACCGACCCCGCATGTATTATTGATGTACCTACCGATTAGATTCTCTATGACGTGCCCGCATCAGTTGCTGGACGTACACCTCAACAATATTGCAATAGCCTAACAGGCGATCGTGGGACAAGACGAATGCGGTTTAGAAAGTGTTTTTGTCCTATTTTATTAGCTGACTTCAAAAAAAGGAAGAGATTTACAATTCGACTTCGTTTTGTTTTGTATGTATGCTTACGCGGTATTTTTGTCACTTGTAAACCGAGATTGATGATAATTTTTTTTGAAACAGGTAATCCCATATTAATTTGGAGATGAAATTCCACCCCTAAGAGTGGCAAAAGAGGGCATGAAGTTTTAGTATCAACCATTTAGACGACATTGTAAGATTGGAATATATTTCTTAGTCCACTCTAGAAAGAATAATTTAAAATTAAAAATTTACTACAACCGACTTCAATATAAATGATTAAGAATAACTCAAAAACTATTGGCCAGACCTTGATCAATTAGACCACATGTGAAGCATTAGCTTACAAATAAAAATTGAATCATCGAAATCGGTTCACCCAGTAAAAAGTTATGAGGTAACACACATAAAAAACATACAGTCGAATTGAGTACCGGCTCCTTTTTTAAGTCGGTAGAAAAATAAATAAAATGTAAAAGCAAACTTCAAAAACCAGTAGGAATAAAATATTTTCACATCCTGAAGTCGGGGCTTCAATTCCTCTATACACCATTACTTAGTAGCGATTTAGGAATCTAAATTTTTTTTATTGTTTTTTGGTTATTTAAAGTACGTTTTTACTTTTTATTAAAAGCTATTTTTTTATAATCCGTGACGTGAATCCGAATTTCCACATCAACCTTATTATTTTATGTGATTTTACCGTATATTTACTTAAGTCGAAAAGACTCGACGGATTTTAAAATAGTATGTAAGCATCGCCTTCATTCTGTATTTCATAGGGTATATCTATGGGAAAATAAAAGAAAAATAACCAATACGCAAGTATCTAATAGCTCATTAAATCCCGTGGGTTTTTATAAGAGCCGTCAGAGAGAAACTATAACAGGAGACGCGTAGCCGCCAAGAGTGACATCTATGCCAAATATGACGATGATTTGCCTGTGAGACAATCTATGGGAGAATATGAAAACGTTGAGTAATTTACTTTCGATTGGCTGTTATGATGATTATGATTTCTATAATCTAATAAACTGTCCGCGTTTATATGAGTAACATCAAAAATGTCAGAAACGTTAAAGTGTGTGTCAGTAAAGAAGTGTGAATTCCTGGTGATAAATAATTTTATTACATGAATTCATAATCAGCTATTCATAGCTTGGACTAGGGTTTAAATTAAAGGTCTACAGCATAATGAATAGTAGCCACCTATAACTTCCAACGTGTTAGAAATTTGAACGACTAACCCTATAAAAGGAGCGGAGATCAGTGTTACATGTCATGTATGGGCGTCATCGACCTATTACTATCATATTTCTTACTTAAAAATTTTCCTGGCGTATGAGTCAGCAAGCGTCATTATCGCAATATGTCAACGACCCTCTTTACGTTAGTTTAAACTGTAATTGCACAATCATTTTTACATACACTCGTGAAATTTTGCAACATCACAACGTTACACTTAAGTCAGGCATGTTACGTTATTAAGGTATAGTAGATCTCAAATAAGTAAGTCGTTCCCTTCATAATATTGTTTTATATTCCTAGTGAACGTAAAGTTAAACAATAGGTAGCTAATTGTACCTTTATTCATAAATTTTTAGTGTATTGAATTTGGCTGGTTGCTCCCTTTAGTTAGGGAACCTCCTTCATCAACACGCATACGTTCCATATTCGAAAATATTTCCACAAATTATATCAACTACATACGTTTAACAATTTAAGAAAAATCAATGCTGTCTTTAATCCGGCCAGTCTTTAATTCGGCAGGAAAAATCACACGCACAACCACAATTAATGAAAAAATATCACTCATAGATAAATGTTCGATTTTTTTCGAACGATGATTCCTTCAGTTACTCGATACACAGGCACAGTCATTAAAATCGTATCTATATCCAATATCCATTTAAAAACCGCATGAAATGAAGAAGTACAATTTTAACGGAAAAACTTAATGATGTGGGAAATCAATAATATCCAACATAAAGCAATATCATTTTTATAGATTCTATTCGCAATAGTATTATGTAATTTAAAGGGTTTTGTTACAGAATCTCAAAAAAGAAATTTTAGAATTTTACTGTGAAGTCAAATGAGAATGTTTGGTTCTACACCCTTAGTATAGATTCTTAAATAAAGTATTTTTCTGAAAAAAAAACGGCATAAAAACATACATGGCAGTATGGTTCGAAAATCTAGTCCTATCTGTCTTTGCTTGTAACTTTCAGTTTCTCTACACTCACTACACGAAATATAGGAGCACTAAGCTGCTAAAGCGCGAACCTTCCTCGTTGAGTTCTCGTCGAATCAACGCATTCATGCTACAATTAAAATAATATAGCTGCAGCATGGTTCTACCACGTACGAATATATACAGGCAAGGTTAATCATCTCACAATGTTCGACCTAAACAACCAGGCTGCTAAATCACCTGCCAACGTGTGTAATATTAAGAGAGATTTATGTTTAGAACGGTTCTGTTTACAAACTAGTTATGTTGATACAATATAAATTAAAAAGCAACAAAACGACTGAAATTAAAAAATGCACACCCTACATACTCCATTTGTCGTTTATAATTTATTTATGGGACTGCGTGTTTATTTTTCAATTTGTTAGAAAAGACACGTATTCTGTTTCATCACCATTTGAGTCGAACGAGGCTCTGTAGTTCGCTCTCCCATCTTGTGAATAGGGGCCGATCTTTTAAGTAATACATTTCAGTTAGAATATCCTTGAAAATACAAATTCTTACAGCATTTTGAATAAGGATGATAAACGAGCACATAGTCAACCTGATGATAAGTGAATGCTCTTATATGTGGCCCATAGATGTGATGAATCCAGATGCGTTGTCATCTCTGAGGACTAAGATGGAATGCCTCTACCACGTAAAAAAAGTAGCAGGTGACCAGGTTAGGTATACAGGTTAGGTAGCATGTATACCTAAAAACAAATTGAAAAATTTCTTCAGAACGATTAGATATAACGGCCAATATTTTATATTATACTGTATGAGACGGATTTAAAATTCGAACTAAGGAAATACAGCGTTCGAATTTCAAATTAAGTTCGAATTCGGCACCACAACACCAGTACTGTCCAATGAACTATGAACTATGTTTGAACTCAGAAGTCAGAACTTATAATAACTATATAATATGGCTTTAGGTCTTTACATAGATATTACTTTTAATTATTTTTATCAGTCATAATCATAATACTCGTACATATAAATCATAATCATTTAATTTTGAATAAAACAACTCATCATATATCGGATAAATTTATGCTTATTATTAGTAAAATAATAAAAATTCTATAACAGTAAAATTTATCTTGCAGTCTTAAAGAGCGCTTCATACACTGTAAACTATGATTGAACTTGGCGACCTTATTTTGTAAAAAAAGTTACATAAAATTACATTATTTATTATAATAACATTTGAACATGTGAAATGCATAAAAACATATTCAATCCGAAGCCGATCCGATCTTTTAGTATGGTACTGGATAATATGTGTTTAAAAAATGTGCAGAATTTATTGGAGATGAATCCGTGGTATAAAAGCACGCAGTACCTACCTATAAATTACTTGAATTGGAAGCGCATCAAGAATTAAAAGTATCTTATCAGAAATTAATATTTTACCTTCTTGCGTAACGTGCAGACCCTTAAATCAATAAATAAAAAAAGTAAATATAATTATATTATCGTAATAAATTAATATCACGTGAACTGTTAGCTCGTTTGTCACTTTATTTTTGAAAATAAATGTTTTTCATTTTTTTCATCATAGCCTATAAACATTCCACTGCTAAACACAGGACTTCTAATATTATAATATTACTTACATATTTATAGATAATAGTGGAGATATTTTTCATGGTTGTCACGTTTGGCAAGCGAGTTGGCAACCGCAAAAACTGTTTTTAATTGTGTTGTTATCAGGCACTTAGGCACAAGTTTTATTTCCCTTTGGAGTGGTGTAAATGTGGTGGTAGTGGATTATCTTACGCGGTCACTACACGTCGAGAAATGTGTAATAAAATATTGTAAGATCAATATTTTTTATTTGATTAGAGCAACGTTGAAAGGGAAAGATGTACACGATTCCAAATTCAAATCGTGTCAAAGTATTCGCGAACTGCAACGGCAACGGGCCGGTGTTACTGGGTAGCTAGAGAAATGCCGTTGAACTCGCAGTTTCGGGGTTCGTCGCCCGCGTGGCCACGCAATCACCAGATAACACTCGATATCGATCGCAGATTTAGGGCCTATCCTAACTTATCGATATTTGTTAGCTTTATCAAACATTCTTTCTGACAACTAATTTAAACAAAATTGAACGCTAGCAATTTTAAAATTGAGTGTTTATTACCTTAAAGAAAAAAGACGATTCCAATAATATATTTTTTGTAATTTTGCAGTGATTTCCGGTTTATTAGGGGTTAACTGAAAGAAAAACTCACCATTATTCTTCCCAAAGCGGTTTTATTTATATTGCGAGAACTCTACCAAAGTTTGGATTGTGGGATTTAATAATGGCGTTATTGTAAAAGCTTTGTGTTAATATAGTTGGCACATAAATTTACAATTGTGCAATATGATTAAAAAAAAAACAAATCTCTCGTATTAGGAACCATTTAATAACTTAATATGGCAGTTTTTGTTTGTAACTGATAGAATTCCGTTAAGCCCGTATAAAGTTTCACACGCGTTAAGAAACAGGATATTATATAACTATTAACTAGTCTTTCATTACACAACTCTAATTAATATCTAGGAGTCGTGGTACCGCGGCTGGCTCACCTAAAATTTCATGGTACCAGAGTTCGATTTCTGCATGTACTTCCTAAATATTAAATAGTTTACGTACGTGCTCATCGGTAAATGAGGAAATTCTTAGTAAACATGTAAGATTAAAACAATTTTGGCGGACATTTTAACCCAGCCAATAGTTATAAAAATTTTCAGTTATTCTTTTTTTGTTTATTATGCAACAAGAATGTCTCATAGTGGACCGTTATATTAATAACAATTAATATTTAATTTAACCGATTGTACAATAATTCATCATCATGTTATAGCCCATCGCAAGTCCACTAGTAAATATAGGTCTCCCCCCCCCCCCCCCCCCCCCGCCCCCAAGGATCCCTTCAATTACCACTTCGCTTACTCTCGACTGCTACTCGGAAACCATTCTTTCCCATAGGTTGCGGTTCTCAGAGCCATATGCCCGTACATTGCCAGTTTAGCTTACTGATTCCTTGGGTTATATCGGATACTGTGGTTCTTACGAATATCCTTCTAATAATTGAAAATATAATAAAATATAACATAATTTTGAACACAACTATACAGGAATATAATTAAACTGTCCGACAAGTTAAAAAAATATTCGAGAGGAAAATTCATTATAAATATTATAATTGGCTTTAGCAAAAAGTTTTTGGCGGAACACGCTTTAACTTGCACGTACGGTCGTTCCTCTCATCATTTGTGTGATGACGAAATCTGACAAACACGTCATACCTAGTAATATTCAGTGTAGGAAAAATTACGACCAGGGTACGGTTTAATGAAATCTCTTTTATTAAGTGGCGAAGCTTGCGAAGACACTTATTGATATCACGATGTCTGTCCGTCTGTCCATCTGTCCCACGATTATCTCGAGAACGGTTTTGAATTTTCAAATTCTGTTTTCAGCAATCGATTACTGATCACCCAGGCGTCTGAACCTCCTATTTTGAAACTGATTGCTCAACGGCAACCGTTAGAAACCGCTACAAAGCTGATTGCTACGCCACTTTGCTATGCTGTTAGCTTGCTAGGTTTATTTAATCGTGATAATTTGACAACCGGTTCAAAAATACCAATTAGAAAAAATATTTAATATCGAATCATATGTAGTTAGTCTGATTAAAAAGACATCTAAAATACAAGTAGCAGCACAGCGTACACACTGCTGTGTACTCATTGGATAGTGTGAGTAACACAACGAATATATTCTATGTTATTTTAGGCAAGGCATATGTACGCTGCAGGTGTCTCAAACCAGCTGGGTCATGACACCTGCGTGTCAAAAATAATCAAAAACATGTTTTTTTAATAGAATAAGGGTGACAAACGAGCACACAGTCCACCTGATGGTAAGTGGATGCTGTGGCCCATAGACATCTACATCTATCTTCGATTAAGTATCAAAATGCAAATGGATTGTCACCCCTGAGGACTGAAATGGAATGCCTCGTTTCCAGTTAATAAAGGGTATCCATTTCTCTACTATTATATTTTACGCGGGTATTCTGTGAGAGAGTGGTCTTACTCTGGTCGAGCCGACCCACAACCATAATATAGCTGCAGTGTGGCTCTACCACGTATAAAAAGGTAAAGTTAAGGGTAATAGTTAGTCCTAGTCATAAGTGACCGAGGTGAATGAAACATGCATCAGAAATGTCCCAAAGCGCTTTAAGCGGCCACGTTTTTAACTTTTTTCAACCGTTATAAACCAATGTTTCACTACTATCCCACCTGATGCGCGCTGACTTAGCTTAACAAAAGGCTTTTCACTCTTGCCTTGAAGACACCTTCATTGTAGTTGGATGGAAAAACAGATGCTGGCAGATTCCACTCTATTGCTGAACCACGCTGTACACGTGACGTACAACAAAGCGAACCGCTTGATTCGAATGCGTGGTAAGTCGACAGCGTAGGGTTTGAGAAAAAAAAACTGACAAATTAAAAGAGATCGCACTTATATTACATAACAACCAATACTACAGTAGTGTTTTGCATATTTGAACGTTTTGTATTCTATTTAGCAACGTTATGACATTTCATTAGTCTCGGAAACGAGGATTATTCCGTGGGCGCTTGTTACCATAAAGTAGGTTTTAATATCGCTTTTGTTTACCCAGTGGAATATTTAAACGCATCGTGTAGCACAACCTCAGAATTTGAATTAAGAATTGGGACAGAGATGAGTGATTCTGAGAAATTAAAAGCAGATTAGATATAACTTCTAGTTGCAATTTTTCGGTATCGCCGAAAAAAATGCATTGGCTGTTAGTATGCGAAAATTCCTAACCTTGCTGTGTGTGTGTGTGTGTGTGTATGTGTGTGTGTAAGAGCGTGCTATAGGCGCACTGACCATCATATAAATTTATAGTCTTGGAAGTACACAACCCCGATGTCAATAAGATTTAATAAATCAAGCGCCCAGCACGCGGGAGTTATAAAATAAAAAAAGGAACCGGGAAGCATCTACACTGCACGATAAGCCGGGCCGGTTCCTTCCACAGCCCACGTGGTGGGTCAACGCCTGCCCCACTGCGCACTTGGGTTCGGTGAACGCTCACTACACACACTTTAATACCCAGTACACGCACACTGCAAACCGTAGCAGTGAACGCACGCACACATGTAAAGTGCAGGCAAGACGGAGTCGCAGGTGACTAATTGTTGGTAGGAATAATTGAATTATATTTAATATGGTAAATTGTAGCATGAAGACTTACTTATTGTTTCTTTCGCTTGAATAATCTATGCATTAGTGTGTATTTTTTAAACTCCTTTTTTTGCATCCTAAAATCTATTAACTGCCCTCTTTCTGTTTTTTTTGTATAGGATTGGGGCGACAAACGAGCACATAGTCCACCTGATGGTAAGTGGTTACTGTGGCCCATAGATATCTACGTCTATCCTCCATGACGAATTTAAATGCATATGCGTTGTTACCCGTGAGGACTAAGATGGAATGCCTCGTTTCCAGTAAAAAGGGTCTTATTTGTTTGGGTTTTATTTGTACTTTAAGTGATTAAATCTTATTTTTCTTTATATAGTTTATTAACATAACATAAACATTCACGCCTGTCACCCGGAGGGGTAGGCAGACACTACGGACTTCCATTTGGCACGATCCTGACACACCTCTCTCGCCTCCTTTACATCCATATATCTACGCATACACGCTCACCGGTTAAGGGTACTTCTAATCTGGCCCATTTTCAATGTATCGCCGATTTGGTCGATAAATCTTCGTCTAGGGCGTCCCTTCCCGACTCTGCCATTCACTTCTGAAACATATATTTGCTTGGTCACTCTTTCCTCGTTCATTCTTTCTACATGACCAAACCACCGAAGCATTCCTTTTTTAATCCTGGTCACAACGTCATCTTGCAAACCACACTTTTCTCTTATCACACTATTTCTCACCCTGTCATTCAGATTCAGCCCTAGCATCCCCTTTAGTGACTGCATTTCTACAGCATGTATTTTACTCTCATGCTTCTTCTGCCAGACCCAACTTTCACTACCATACATTAAAGTCGGGACTAACACAGCATTATGAATTGTCATACGTGCCTTATTTGACACATTCTGACTCCTCATAATAGCGTGTAGAGCCCCATTCACTCTATTTCCTGCGTTCACTCGTCGTTCTATATCCTTATCATATCTACCATCCCTGCTAAATAAACATCCCAAATATACAAACTCATCCACTTGCTCAATCAACTCCCCTTCTATTCTTATTTCACATAACGTTTTACTTTCTTCTCTCTCAAAAACCATTACTTTCGTCTTACTTGCGTTCACTTTCATACCCCTTTCTTTTAATGGCCAGTTCATTAAAGTAACCATCAGTTGCAATTCGGCCGCCGACGATGCAAATATGACTTGATCATCGGCGTACAAAAGGCATTTGACGGTTCCCTCACCCATTCTCAACCCACATTCTTCAACTTTCAAAGTTTGCAAACAACTGTCCATAAATAGGTTAAATAGCCACGGTTAAATATAGTTTGTTATTGAACGTATATATATTTTTAAATAATATGACAAATGTTGTAACAGTCCACTAGAGGGTAAGTTACTTTAACAAAGTGATACCTAGTATGTTTGCCGCCAAATAGCCGTACTTGCACTGGGTTTGGTCTGAAGAGTGTAGAGAAGCAGTATGATTACAGGCTGAGACATTCCATCTTAATTCTCAGAGCTGACAACACACCCACAGCCTTCTTTTGTTTGAAATTGACTGCAGGTGTCAATGGACTGTAGCTACTTAGGATCAAGTGTCCTGTAAGTTCGTATGTTAATTTAATTTAAAATAAAAATAAATGCCTTAAAGCCTATAATTAATACTCGTCTCCATACCTTTATATTATGTTTCATTATCAACCCGGGTAAAATATTTTTGGGTAACAATTTTACAAAAGACAGGCTTAATATCAGATTCTTACATCATATGAAATAATCCGCTCTAATACTGGCAAAATGGTATTAAGAATTATAAAAAAAAAAATTTACGGCAAATTTATCTTTATTGTTTTATATCGCTGCGTCTGCGGCCATTTACATACGGGTGCTGGCGGAAAAATGGAAAAATTGGAATATTTTTGAATGCGATTTCCAACGCAACCCCAACGCCAAACAGGCGTAACGCAATATCAACGAGGAATTTGCACTAAGTATCGCAAAATGAACACCAGTGTGTTTCCAGTAAGAAACTACTGTTTTTGAAAGTTCGACCTGAACAGCAAGCCCATGGACTGCCGAAAGTTGGCAATGGAAAAGTTCAAGCTTATTGCGAAACCACAAGCGTGGAATAATGGTTGGGACCCAGGGTAGGCAACCAAACCAGCCTATCGCAAAATTATATCAAAAAACCTTTATCACTCTTTGATGGACCGCACCGGCAATACTAATTACAGTTTCATGAGATCTGGTATAGCAATTACAATAGCGGTATACTGTCAAGAATATCAAATGATAGTAAACAAGCTCGAAATTAAACAGTCAAAACTTTTTTGGTTTAGTCCACTACTTATCAAAGATGACGTTCATTCATACGCCGCTCAACATTTAACGAGCATCGACTAGAAAATTTTCGTCAAACACCATGCTTGCCAGCCCTTGCTCCAATTGATAGCATTTCTTTTATCATAATTTGAAAATTTCTACTCCGATGAAACAGCGAAATCCGCGTTTAAAAATACTGCTATTTCCGGTCCCAACTATGATTATTACATCAATACACATCCATCAAATTACAAAACCACTTATGGATCAAGCAAATTTACATACTGTTTTTTGAAAGGCCAGTAATGCAGTGCCAATTCCCTTGGTGCTGCAGTTGTTCATGACCTAGCTCGTTTGCCTCCACTTACATAAAAAAGCTTACAAAAATGCCTCCACAATTATTGCCGATTTTTGTATTGATAAAAACTGTAATTTTTATAAACCATTATATATTATCATAACGCCGTAGTATGGTCATTGTATCTTGGATTTTAATCATAATATCTTCAATTTTCTTCTCCTACCATGCGATATAACATATAAACTCTCATCGTCTGAAGCGTCGTCAAGTGATAGTGATATGTATTTTTTTTTAATTAAGGGTGGCCAACGAGCACTCAGTCCACCTGATGGTAAGTGGATTATGTGGCCCATAAACATCTACATTTTTTTATATTATTTATCCTCGATTTAGAATCAAATTAAACAGAATATATATAATATGGCTGTAGTATGGCTCTACCACTTAAAATTATTGAGAGACAAAGACAACTGACTAGTCCACTGCCGAATATAGACCTCTTTCATAGATTGCCATAAAGTACAGCCTTCAGTTCCATCGCCTGCCTGCGTGTTTATCAGGTCGTCACTCTATCTGATGAGGGGTCGCACAACACTGCGTATGCCAGTTCGAAGCTGCCATTGGAGAACCTTTCTTGTAACCATTATATAAATATATAATTCAATAGAAAAATATATATAATAGAAAAAAGGTTCTCGAGTGGCGGCCTCGTACTGGCGGACGAAGTGTAGAGCGTCCCCCCACTAGATGGAGTGACGACCTGGTAAGACATGCAGAAAGTCGATGGATGCAGGTGGCTCAGGACCGTGTTTTGTGTCATTTCTTGGGGGAGGCCTATGTACAGCAGTGGACTTGTGAAGGGCTGTAATGATGATGATAATTCAATAGCAAAAATACAAATAACGCCATTGTAGAAATTTTGCTTTAGACATAATATAAATATAATTTAAGAAATACAATTTAATTCCCAACGTAACAAATATATAACAGTTTATTTCAAGCACAATGTCATGTCCATCTAAAATATCCAATTTCTGGAGTTACGACTTGTTTAGCTTTAGGATTTTTCCCACTGTCTGAGCCGTATTAATTAACAGTTGCTAACCGTGTAGTTATAACTGTTATTGTAACGTTAACCACGATCTGGCGTGAAACAGTACAAAGTCATAACGCTATCTTGTCGTTTATTACGGGACAGAATTTAATTGCATTTCTTGCAGTTTTCACACCGGCACAACATCCTGTATTCAATTTAAATAATTTTACGGCTATAAAATGTTTTTATGGAACGAACGGACAAGTTTTTAAGCTCATTGTTACGGTCCATCACAGTTCCAATGTTAATAATAGGTCTCCCCAAGGAATGCCATAAAGTACGCAGAGTCACCATCCATCGACTTCCTGCAATTGTTCCCATTACGGCCTACCAAAAGCTTACTACTGAACATTGATCTTCTCTATAGATTGCCTCATAGGGAGGCTATTTGCCATAGTTGTCACGCTTGGCAAGTGAATTGACAGTTTTTTTTATTCAGCTGTTATCAGAAAGATGCTGTTGCCCATCTTCTGGTTCAGCTTCCCTCTTTCGCCTCTTACGACACCATCATCATCATTCTCTAAACCATTTCCCATTATCTGGGGTCGGCGCAGTAAATCTTTTTGTTCCATTCCTCTCTATCAGCCGTCATTTCCATACTTACTCCTTTCATTCTCATATCACTCTTCACACAATCGATCCATCTTTTATTCGGCCTTCCTCTGCCCGTGTGTCCCTCCATGTGTGTGCCTCTTACGACACCCACGGAACAATAAGGAGTAGTGGATATTCTTACATCGCTACTACCCAGTTAAGAGGTTTGCAATGGACGAACTTAATGTCCTGTAGCATTCTCTGTCAGTCAAACCTGATACATGTTTACATTCGAACTGCCAAGTTTATACTTTTAATAATTTTCAAGTGAGACACAAGAAATAATTTAAAGAAACTAAACAAGAATGAGTGATGAAAATGTTCATCAATCAGTTAATTAATTCTTCAAAAATTTCATTATTATTAGGGCAAATATTTATATTAAAAGGACTTGCATTCATCTGTGGACTAATATGTGGTAGTGGATATTCATACACCGCCACTACACGGTTAACTTCATGCCTTACCAGATCCTCACACCATCCAGTTGTGGAGTCGATCGACACTTTGCTTACCGATACGAGGCTGCCATTGTAGGTTCGTCGTGTTACCTATATAATGTACAAACAGTTTAAACCGTGTAGTGGGCGGTGTAAGCACATTCCGCCCATATTGTCACGTCGATATCATAGGTAGGAGACGACAAAGGGAAACAAAGTGTGAGACGGACAGCAACGTCTTCCTATTAACACCTAGAAAATCAAAATCTGCGTCTGCCAAGCCGCCTGCCAAGAATAGCAACTATGGTAAACATTCCTATAGAAAAACCACGTAAAAGATCTATTTAATAAGTATTTATGAACAATAAATAAATTACTACTAAAACTTTTCAGCTCCTCCTTCAAGCTTTTTAAGCGCTCTATTACAAAAACATTAGTTGTGAAGTAGATTTATAAAAAAAAAAAATAGATATGAATTAAAGAAATTACCAGCGAGCATGTACAAACGAATTGGGGATGCGGTTATTTGTTTCGTTTTTATTTACAGGGGTGTTTGTCCCTGTATCCGGGGCAGCAAGGGCCTGAAGCCGCAGTGTCTACGCCCTCCGTGGGAGACGGCCTTCGGGCGGTCGTTTGATGACCCCTAGAAATTCAGGTTGCTTCAAGCTATTGCCCTTGATATATCAAGCTCGTAATAAATCAGTAAACGCTGACGGCCGTTTTTAAAATCAAAAGGTCGGTATAAAAGCTAAATTATCCGTTAAGGGGAGCATAATTTGCATTCAGTTTAAATAAACAATTTGATAATATATAACTAGTCGAGCAGACATTGTTCTATCCTTTCTAGAAGGTGGCACGATGTTATTCTCTCTCTCTCTCTCCCTCGAAAAATTCTCTGTACTTTTTTAGAGTGTAAAAATTCGATCAGAGCGCCACCAATCGGTTCCTAGCTTAGATATGAACCATAGTCTCGACAAAATATTGTGTGAATGTGACAGTCACTCAAGTGGATTAGAAGTAACACGATCACTACGAATACGTGGTAGAGCCATGCTGCAGCTATATTAATAGTAGAGTTGTAGCACGAATGGGTCGGCTCAACCGGGGAAGGACCACGCTCTCACAGAATACCAGCTCAAAATAGCAACTTAAAGCTGCTGTGTTTAGTATGGTGAGTGTAGAGAACCGGAGACCCTTTTTACTGGAAATGAGGCATTCCACTTAGTCCTCACGGGTGACAACGCATCTGCGTTTTGATTCGCAACCGTGGTAGATGTCTGTGGGGCACAACAATTCTTAACTAATTATTTTATCATTTTCATCACTGATTGATAATTCTAAGCTTGTTGCAGCCATACATAAGACATGGTCACAAGCATCCCTTAAAGTGGTATGATTTGCCACAATCACCTGGCTTGGCAGGTACATTTGTTATTGTAGCCCTAGATATCTCGCACCTTAAAAGCTCCGGAACCGATCTCGATTTAGGACTAACAGATTTTAGTTTGTCATCGAAGCTCCTCCTAAACTTTTCCTTATCCTTTTGTTTACCATACCCTCGAGAGGAAAGCAACTGACAGATTCCCCTATACACTGCCGTAGTAAAGTCAAAACCGTGCTTCTACATTTTTCCGAAATTCTAAAGTTTTTGTAACCTCGCTTTCTTCGTGTCTTTACGGTTAAAATTTTGTAATCAGTTTTAAAGCACTTACTAACATTCGTTTTAGGACATTTATTGGCAAAATATGCAATTTTAATGACAGAGAATGCAATAATTTAGCTGATCTGTTGGACACGATGGAGATTTTGTATTTAATTAAGTTTATTTAATGGGTCTAAATATATTATACATATTCAGACGTGATGAAAGGAAGTTTTAGTATTTAAAAAATGTGTATCTTAAAAAAATTGAAATGCGCGTTTTGGAATAGTATTAACTCTATAAAAACTTCGATATCTGTACACAAACAAAATAGAACAATAGTGGCGGAAACAAATGATCATAGGCAAAAATTGGTATAATATCTTGCAAATATCCCTAACAATCTTCACGGCTACACATACATACTTTATCGTTTATTATTATATCAGTGCGTCTTTTAAACGTCTACCGTGACGCAATTACGTCAACGGCCGGGAGCTGAACCCGAGACCAAGGTCGCTTATTTTAGCCGTTGATGACAAATTCACTTCGATACTAAAAATAAAGTTCGATTGTTTTGTTTTCAATCCACGCATTAATACTAAATGTGAATCTCGAATACACTGTATTCAGGGGACACAGAGCTTTCTATATTATGTATGGATAAGTTTTTTTTTTATAAAATAAAGGTGACAAACGAGTACACAGTCCACTTGATGGTAAGTAGATGCTGTGGCCCATAGACATCTACATTTATCCTCGATTAAGAATCAAAATGCAGATGCGTTGTCACCCCTGAGGACTAAGACGGAATGCCTCGTTTCCTGTAATAAGGGTCTCCGGTTCTCTAGACTCCCCCACACGATACACAGCAGCCTTAATCTGCTATTTTACACTGGTATTCTGTGAGAGCGTGGTCTTTGGTATGTCCGTGGTCTTTGATAGCTAGATAGAATAAGGTTAAAACGTAACTGTTATGAGAGAAATAGTTTATTCTATTTATTAGTATGTTACCGCTTCTTCTCATGATCCTTTGCAGAAGAGACTTGTGGAAGTGATGGCACAGATTTCTTGGCTTTCAAAAAGTGCTTTGTAAGGGTCGTTTTTGAATAAAAATATTTTTGACTTCGACCTTTTTTATAGCATAAGGATGTCAAACGAGCACGCAGTCCACCTGATCGTAAGCGGTTACTACGGCCCATAGAAATCTTACATCTATCCTCGATTTCGAATCAAAATGCAGATGTTAAACCCAGTTCGCGAAACAGCACCATGCGCTATCACACATGTGCTTCGTGTGTGTACCACCCGTGAGGACTAAGATGGAATGCCTCATTCCCAGTAAAAAGGGTCCCTCAGGGTATTCTCAGCTTTCAATTCTAAATTACTATAAGGTATAAGTCTCTCTGTAATAGACAGGATTTTCCGCAATCACCACAGTTGTCAGGCAAATTGGAGTTCGTATTGCAAATCTTTTACGAATATAAATACTTTTCTAATTGCCAACTTTTAAGATGATAACTCCGCCATTTGACCTCGATTACGGCCGGCACCTTCAAAGGCAGCCGAATTTAAGTGTCGCAAATATCATTCTTTAAGAGATAACTTTGAATATGTGTCATTTACTGAGGCTATCGGTACGACGGGTCCTTGCTTCATAGAACTATGCATATTAGCGAGAAGTTGTCGCCGCTGGTTACGAGAGAGCTGATTACTTTTTTATCCAGTGGAAATTCAGCCAGTATTCTTGATACACAAAGAATAAAATTAATATTTAACTTTTAATAGTTTTTTTATATTTAATAAGGTAAATAAATGCTGTGGCCCATAGACATTTTCACCTATCCTCGATTAAGAGCCAATATGCTGATGCGTTGTCACCTCTGAGGACTAAGATGGAATGCCTCGTTTCCAGTTAAAAAAAGGTCTCCGGTTCTCTACACTCGCCGAACGAAACAACAGCATGAAGTAGATACCTTACGCTGGTAATTATGTAAGCGTGGGGTTTTCCTGGTCGAGCCGATCCATTCGTGCTATAACCATTAACACAGCCGCAGCATGGCTCTACTACATATAAACTGCCTATTGGTAGTATATAAAATGGCAAGTCTTCAAATACGTCAAATCCAGTTTCAATATAATTAAGTAAAAAGATGGTTTTTCATGTTAAACCCAGTTCGCGAAACAGCACCATGCACTATCACACATGTGCTTCGTGTGTGTACACAGCTGTAAAAAAATCCCTAAGACCTCCCTCAACAAGGTACTGGCCGACGATATTATAACGGAAATCGGACCGTGGCCAAGGATCAACTTACACTGGTCCCTCTTATTTTGGCACATTCAACTCTGTAGGTTCGACGACCCGCCTTATAGAGTTTTATCTTGCGAAATATACGCACATTTTGAAATAAATGAAATTGCACGATGCTAATGAAATGCCTTTCACCCGTCGTATATAAACAAATGTACAAAGCTAATGTTTCTTTCGTTTAAGTTTATGCTTAAAACCATATTATGTATCTTTATTGGAGGACTTTATTCATATTTATAATTTATAAGGTTATTGAATATTACTCTCGTGATTAGACGGTTCACATCGACCTTATTTTAAAACAGATTTAAATAACAAATAGCTCAAATAAAACTGTCATATAAACATTGTTCATCGCATTACAATCACGCAGGATCTGTAGCTGCGATTGCCGATTCATACCGAGGCAATTGCTTCATTAACTGACCGAACTAACGGCTCCGCATGCTGCCACATCTCCCGGATTTGCATAAGCAAGGATTGAACCCGGTAGACCACAATCGATTGCCCCCGAGCACAACAGCACTCAAACATTGCCATGTACATGTACTCGTAGTCGACGTTCATTACACTCGGCGTGGAGTAATGACCTCCCGAAAAATTCGTTCAGTGACGCTTTGTTATTGATTTTTTTTCACTTCCTACTCACCTCCCTTTTCACTTCCAGACGTCGTAATTGTATCAATTGATAGACCATATAAAAAAAAATGTAGTTTGCGTAAATCTTAAAAATTTAAATTCAAGTTTCTTCAATTTTGCTTATGGGTAAACATCTACAAACGACATTCTAAGATTTTGACTCTTCGGTGAAAAACATATAGGTACTGATTAACGGAGGGACAAATTGTTATTATACTAGTTTAAAACAACGTTTCAAATAAACGAAATTTTGTTGGAATGGACAATAAAACAAATTAAAAGTCTTTTTAATTATAAGTATAATTAGTAAATAACTAGTGTAACTAGTAAAATCTAAAAGATCACTTCTAATGTCTGCATGCGAATGTTTCCTGTGAAAGGAATCAATTACACACATAACTCTTTTGCTTAATTGCATTCAACGAGACTATATCTGAGAATTGCGAAACGAATTACACCATTAAGCAAAAACTTACGAAAAACGGTGTGTACGCGAAAAAATGGCGAAAAAGAGCAATTCTGTTGGAGCGAATTGTCGGGTGCGTGTCATTCAACTTCACTCGGTCGTTCGTTGACCCCCAAGAATTTTGGCAGGTCAACGCCCGGGTCGCCGGCCGAACGAGCGATGTATTTATAGTGATGAACGGAGACGAAAATATAATTTCTATGTGCGTTGGAAGGAGCGAGGTGTATCGACACGTGACGTTTTGCAGACGGAAGGCTTTCGATAAGCTCGCGAAGTATTTTCATTAATTAATTAGATTTTTCGATGACTATGTCGGATAGGTTCCTTACGAGACGCTGTAGACTTGTTACTTATGAGTGTTAGTTGAGGCACATGACAGATACGTAGAGGAGATGCGGTACATGAATTAACTGATGCTGTTAGTAACAATGCTATAAAGAATGCGTCTTAAGAAACAATATGACAGTTTGTTTATTAATTCAAATTTCATCTATACTTGACATAGGCTGGTGATGGAAAGACGAGCATCTGGTGATCGCATGTTGGACTAAAATATTTAAAAAAAACTACTAAAATCCCACTGTGATAATGGGATGCTGCATTAGCTGCAACAACCTACCTCAACATGGTCAGGTAGGCAATTCTTAAAATATGAATACCTAATAATGGATTGTTTTAAAAAAGTCCCATTCCAGCAGACTTGAAAAGTATGACGTTCCCTCGGCCGCTTTTCTCTAGCACTTCTTCTAAATACACCAAAAACACCAGAAAACTATAACTAAGTTTGTTTGTCACAACAATTTTAGAAAAAAAAATCTGATAGTGATAAGCCACTTCAGCCCACGAGGCGTTTTGAGATGTTATTCCTTAGGACTCTTTTATCTACTAAAGCCAGTTCATGACTATGGCCATCTGATGGTAAGTGGTGATGTATAATATCGAGAGTTGAAAAAAAAATCATAAGGAGGATCTAATCTCCCTCCTAACTTAGACGGAAGATGAGATAGAAAAAGAAAAAAATAAGAGTACTACGAACTACAATTATTTATATATTGTGTGATTAATAAAAATCAAATCTGCAGTGGCGGTATATGAATATCTGCTACCTCATATCGTTTCGTAGGAGTCGTAAGAGGCAACAGAGTGAAACAAACAAGGAGATGGGCGGCAGGTCTTTCTGACAAGAACTAGAAAATAAAAACTAAGTCAAGTCAGTGCCAAGCGAGTCAACTATGGCAAATATCCGCCCCTAGGAAGCAATCTATGGCGATAATTAATTTCTTAGCGGTCAGCCACCGCAGTCTATTTCACCTGAGGATGCCTCGTGTAGGGGCGAAACACGTGTGGTATTGTCGACGGTGGTGTGTCTTTTTTATAGGATAAGGGTGACAAGCGAACATACAGTCCACTTGATGGTAAGTTACAAATCAAAATGCAGATGCGTTTTCACCCGTGAGGACTAGGATGGAATGACTCATTTCCAGTAAAAAGGGCCTCCGGCCACCTGCACTCACCAAGCGAAACGCAGAGGTAAACCTCTACTTCACGCTGGTATTCTGTGAGGTCGTGGTACCACCCCGGTTCCAGCCGGCCCATCCGTGCGACAGCAAAAGCTGCCGCGTGGCTCTACCACTGTTGAAGACTGTCTTTCCTAGTGTAGTGATGTTGAGAGTAGTGAGGCTAGGATTAGTGGTGACAGGTATACTTCACCAATTGAAAGAGGGTGACAGGTGCTCTGGAAACTAGGTAAGACTCATCATTTTATACTATTACGCGTATCTTAGCAAATTAGAGGCCTATTTTTTGTTTATCTATAGACTTTGAAAGTCAGTAATGATGATGATGGTGGTGGTAAGTAAATGTTGGAATGTTAAACTCGAAAATCAGATACCTGCCATCAGCACAAGTGCAATGTATAAATAAATAAATAATTTATTTAGAACAAAAAAATTGGGTAGGTACATAAGTTGTAGGCCCATCAAACTGTGCAAAAGTTCGTCGGCGGGATTAGCGCTTATTTTATTATAAGTTAATTACAAATACATAAGTAGAATTGCATAGCCCATTGCTTAACATGTTACCACTAACGAGATACTAGCTACATGAATGAAATCATAAAATGATAATGAGGACTTTATTACCATGTGTCTAATTGAGTTTCAAGATTCCTGATTTTTGTATATAGCAATGAAATAACGCAACAGGATCGAACGTACTATTTAAATTTTTTCAGACTGGCCTCTAATAATGCTGTATGCTAAATTATTTTATACATTTTTATAATGATTATTACCTTTTTGCACGTGGTAGAGCCATGCTGCAGCTATTGTAGTATAGTTGTAGCACGAATGGATCGGCTCGACCGGGAAAGGACCACGCTCCCACAGAATACCAGCGTAAAATAGCAGCTTGACACTGCTGTGTTTCGTATGGTGAGTGTAGAGAACCGGAGACCCTTTTTACTGGAAATGAGGCATTCCATCTTAGTCCTCACGGGTGACAACGCATCTACATTTTGATTCGCAAACGAGGATAGATGTAGATGTCTATGGGCCATAGCAACCACTTACCATCAGGTGGACTGTGTGCTCGTTTGTCACCCTATTGTTTTATTTTTGTAAACTAAACGGGTATGTAAATATCTTTCACAATTTATAAGCCAAAGAGATTAATTTATTTTTGTTTTACGGGCAAAAAGCCAAACATTACTAGTGGTAAACATAACACTCAATATATATACGTTGAGCTAAAAAAAAATCACACAAAATGATGACTACAGCTAGTGTGCTATTTCAACGTTTTGGATCGTGAATAAAAAAAAATTAAACATAATACTGAATATTTTAAGTTGTTTTATCAAACTTATATCGTATAAATGACAATTGGGAGACACAGCTTACATACACTCCACAGCTGAGCACAAACTTTCTCTCACTACTTCAAGGGCTTAAAGAAGAAGGAGGAATCCTTCGCAATGCCACAATAACCCAATATGTATTGCCGAATTTCACATGTCCTCATATATATTCATATTAAATAAAGCATACATTTATGATAAAATAAACTAACTCAATTATTACGTGAATCCATCCTTTTTCTTATCATAAGAAATGGTCAGAGATCGTTCGACCGGGGTAGGACCACGCTCTCACAGAATACCAGCGTAAAACAGCAGCTTAACACTGCTGTGTTTCGTATGGTGAGTGTAGAGAACCGGAGACCCTTTTTACTGGAAACGAGGCATTCCATCTTAGTCCTCACGGGTGACAACGCATCTACATTTTGATTCGCAAACGAGGATAGATGTAGATGTCTATGGGCCACAGCAACCACTTCCCATCAGGTGGACTGTGTGCTCGTTTGTCACCCTACCCTATATAAAAAAAAAACGGAATATATAGTGCCTAAATACGAAATAACACATTACGATACAATGAATAATATTACTATGAAGTTTTCAAAACTTGACAAGCCTTTGTTGACGTTGCTTGTTAAGTTGCCTGGCTTGTGTTTACCACCGCTAAGGTCATGTGCTTCGAAGGCTACATTCCAAGCCATCAGTTTTAGTTGTGTGATGTTTAACAAAAGGCTTCTTAAGGTTAACCCCAGTTGACCCGTTATCGAATATTTTTTAAACATCTACTTAACAACGTTCTGTAGGTGTTCGTCTGTATTTAGACAGTTTATCTTAAGTAAATTTTTGTAGTCATATGCCAGACTCTAAAATATATTTATTTAAGATAAATCTATTACGTTAATTGTAACTGTATCGTTTATTCAAGTACTTAAGTCGTGTTCGGTAAAGAGGGTTTGTGAAATAATAACAAAAAATATTTTACACACACACAACACAAACACTCACTCCTGTCACCGAGAGGGGTAGGCAGAAACTACGGACTTCCATTTGGCGCGATCCTGACACACCTCTCTCGCCTTCTTTACATCCATATATCTACGCATACACGCTCGTCGGTTAAGGGCACTCCTAATCTGGCCCATTTTTAATGTATCGCCGATTTGGTCGATAAACCTTCGTCTAGGGCGTCCCTTCCCGACACTGCCGTTCACTTCTGCAACATAAATTTACTTTGTCACTCTTTCCTCGTTCATTCTTTCTACATGACCAAACCACCGAAGCATTCCTTTCTTAATCTTTGTCACAACGTCATCTTACTTCTTAATCTAAATTTAACATAATGAACCGTGTAGTGGTTGTGTAGGAATATCCACTACCCCATATCGTTCCATGGGAGTCGTAAGTCTTCCTAATAACAACTAGTAAATAAAGAACTACAGTTGCCAACCCGCCTGCCATACGTGGCAACTATAGATATTTCCTTTATGAGGCAATTTATGGGGAGGCCTATGTTCAGCAGTTTGAGCAAGTTAGAATTCGATAGGCTGTAATGCTAATTAATGGCTTTAAAATAATTATGATTTAGTAAGAAATTACTAAAAGAGTATTAAATATGTTTTTTAATTTTAAAATTGATAATATATATATATATATATATTTATATATATATATATATATATATATATATATATATATATATATTTATATATATTATTTTACTTTCACAACTAGTATAGCTATATATATGTAGAAGTTTAATGGTAAAATTAAGTTCTTAAATAACCTAGACTTTTGATCAAGAACCGAAAAAAGACAAAGCTATTACTCAATCTCATCATATCCTGTTTTTTTAGCAAAAACCTGAACTGTTTTTAGATTTCTGATAAAATTAAAGCTTAGGTTATGTTAGGATGATTATATCATAAAACTAATTAATTTGAGGTTTTTGTTGATCGAAATACTGGATTTTCTCAGGTTTGTGATAATGATTTCTTATATTTACGCGAACACTACACACTACACTACACGGATTTTATTCAAAGGTTTGTGATAACATAATTAGTAATTTTGTCATCTTCCGATTCTTGATCGCCGAGGATTTTGACCAAAAACCAGGTTTTATCATAAACCTACGACATACATATATAATTTTACTTTTCATTATCCCGTTCTATTTTGATTATTGCCGCACCTCCTCTTATATTACATGTCTATCTCTGTTTAGCCTAAAGGAAGACTGGGAGAGAATGCCCTATGCCTATGTCATTACATTAGCCATATGTACTACTTTGTGCATGGAAGTATAAATAAATAAATAATAAATGTCACGTCACGTTTCTTAGAAGTAATGTTTAACCCTCGATAAAATGTACTAAAAGCATTTACGATAACCAAATTGTTTATCGGGCAGTTGTTCTAATTTTATCATTCATTCATAAATATTCAAGAAAATCAGTCATTTGTGATTCCTATACTCTTGTGTGTTTCGTTGAAAATCAGCATCACGGACTGTTGGTCAAAATTTAATTTGTGAGGTTGATTTAACTGCAGGCAGCATGATGCATATTAAGATTATTAAGGAAATTTATTGTATAGTCAAGATAGAAAGTATGTTTTCCAACCTGTATGTGTTTCATTCTAATATTGCTTGTACCAAATGCACGTTTTTCTTTCTTTCTTACCTTCTTAATAATTCATGACAAATATAAGAAATAACAGAACCTAATATAACTAAATATAATATAAATTCATATCAAACCTTTAATCAAAACTTTGCGATCTTTTTCTCACATAAGGGCCATATATAGTACATTTCATTAAATTCCCAAATCAGCTCTCGTTGACCTTCCAAATTCGGGTCAAGGTCACTGACCTATTAGCACTTGAGCGCGCAGGAGTGAATATTGTATCACTCATTAATTCGTCACGTAGAGAGCAATGACTTAGTATTTATTGTGAAATAATTTAGCAGTAGCTGTGGCAAACCTCCAGGAACGATGTATCAAAGAGTGCATTTGAATTTTGCTAAAATTGATAATATATATATATATATATATATTATTTTACTTTCACAACTAGTATAGCTATATATATGTAGAAGTTTAATGGTAAAATTAAGTTCTTAAATAACCTAGACTTTTGATCAAGAACCGAAAAAAGACAAAGCTATTACTCAATCTCATCATATCCTGTTTTTTTAGCAAAAACCTGAACTGTTTTTAGATTTCTGATAAAATTAAAGCTTAGGTTATGTTAGGATGATTATATCATAAAACTAATTAATTTGAGGTTTTTGTTGATCGAAATACTGGATTTTCTCAGGTTTGTGATAATGATTTCTTATATTTACGCGAACACTACACACTACACTACACGGATTTTATTCAAAGGTTTGTGATAACATAATTAGTAATTTTGTCATCTTCCGATTCTTGATCGCCGAGGATTTTGACCAAAAACCAGGTTTTATCATAAACCTACGACATACATATATAATTTTACTTTTCATTATCCCGTTCTATTTTGATTATTGCCGCACCTCCTCTTATATTACATGTCTATCTCTGTTTAGCCTAAAGGAAGACTGGGAGAGAATGCCCTATGCCTATGTCATTACATTAGCCATATGTACTACTTTGTGCATGGAAGTATAAATAAATAAATAATAAATGTCACGTCACGTTTCTTAGAAGTAATGTTTAACCCTCGATAAAATGTACTAAAAGCATTTACGATAACCAAATTGTTTATCGGGCAGTTGTTCTAATTTTATCATTCATTCATAAATATTCAAGAAAATCAGTCATTTGTGATTCCTATACTCTTGTGTGTTTCGTTGAAAATCAGCATCACGGACTGTTGGTCAAAATTTAATTTGTGAGGTTGATTTAACTGCAGGCAGCATGATGCATATTAAGATTATTAAGGAAATTTATTGTATAGTCAAGATAGAAAGTATGTTTTCCAACCTGTATGTGTTTCATTCTAATATTGCTTGTACCAAATGCACGTTTTTCTTTCTTTCTTACCTTCTTAATAATTCATGACAAATATAAGAAATAACAGAACCTAATATAACTAAATATAATATAAATTCATATCAAACCTTTAATCAAAACTTTGCGATCTTTTTCTCACATAAGGGCCATATATAGTACATTTCATTAAATTCCCAAATCAGCTCTCGTTGACCTTCCAAATTCGGGTCAAGGTCACTGACCTATTAGCACTTGAGCGCGCAGGAGTGAATATTGTATCACTCATTAATTCGTCACGTAGAGAGCAATGACTTAGAATTTATTGCGAAATAATTTAGCGGTAGCTGTGGCAAACCTCCAGGAACGATGTATCAAAGAGTGCATTTGAATTTTGCAACGCTCAAATAACTTTTAAATGAATACAGGTGTTATTTAGTTTTTTATTATGAGGTTTTTTGAATTGCTGTTTAATTGATAAATTTTTCGTGATAACAAAATACTTTTTGAAAAAAGGAAGTCCATTAAAATATTTGCCATAGGTGCTACGCTTGGCTGGTGCACTGTGAACAGCAGTCTATTAATTATTATTGTGTTATAAAGAAGACGCTGCTCTCCATCCCTCAGTTAATATTATAATATCCCCATATTTCAGTTTACTTTTGTCGCCTCTTAGGACACCCACGGGATGATACAAGGTAAGCGGATTCTCTTACGCTGCACTTCATGGTTAAACATGAAAGCGAGTCTATCATTTTAATAAAATGCAACACTTCCAGTTATTTTCAAATTTTACGAAGACGGACCCATATTGCAATGTGATCATATTATTCACATAAATATAATTTTACATTTCCGCCGATTACAGGATTTTATATCGATACACCTAATAAGTATAACTTTAAATAAATAATAATGTTATATTTAAAGATAGCATAGATTTAAATGCAATGTAAGAACTAGGGACTTTTATAATTCAAAAATTAATAAAATTAAAAGTAGAAGAATTTTTGTTTGTAAAAAGCGCCATGAAATATATTAAATCAAACAAAACACCTCAATTGAAATCCTGAACGGAAAGTATCAGATATGACACTTTCGTTACAACTGATGTTTTTTTTTCGCATCAAAACACTTGATCAATACGTCGTTGCTGGGACCAACAACCGCTGGCAAGGATCAACGCACTCACTTGACACCTAGACACGAACCCTACTTGGGAGCTGATCCGGTCAGCGCCATCTGCTGTCGGGTAGCGGAACTATAGGTCAAATACAACTAACGAGGTGAACGAACTACATTGTAAGGTGATTACAATATGTAATTGTCTATTTTTGGTAGCGTAGCTGTATTGGATATCACAATGGTTGTAATTGAAATGATGTTTACTTTCATGTTTGAACATAATAGTGATCATTAAGCGAGACGTTAATTTTAGATTTATGTGCCTTTATGTGTGTTTAATGATTTTGATCTAGGTTTAACTATTTATAATTACTGGGTAACTTTACTAAAGTATCTTTTATAAATCATGTGTTCACCAAATCACATGAAAATGCTTAGTATATTTGTGCTTAGTAACACCACGTAAAAAGTGCAGAAGTAAAGTAGGCACCACTTTTTAATGTATTTATAAATATAAAATTGGTCGTTGGTTATGATATGGACAAAGTTAATAAATATTTGTATTGAAATCATATTTATATAAGAATACGATATTTATAAAGGACTTATTATTTTATTGACAAAACACGAGGAAAACGTGTGATAAGATGGTTTAAGCTTATGACTTAGTATAGTTAATGAATTTTTAATTGAAATAGTATTTACCTTTTTTAGATTAATAATAATATTTCCGACGTAAAATTACTTAAAAAAAAATAAAATTAAACGCGATATAATCCGTAAAAATTAGTTTCATTTAATGTGTAGTCTTCGCGTAAATATAAGAAAACATTAACAATAATAATTTATTATATCAAAGTATAAAATATAAACGAAGTTAAGAATTTTATGATAATATACAAGTTCCTTAACCTTACCTATTACAAATCCAATGCCAAACATACGCCTTCCCCATAGATTGCCGGAGGATTCGCAGGAGGCATAATTACCATAGTTGTCACACTTATCAAGCGGGTTGGCAGCCGTTGTTTTTTTATTCAGCTGTTATCAGGAAGATGCTGCTGCCTATCTTCTGTTTCAGTTTGTCTCTGTCGCCTCTTGAGATACCCACGGGATGATACGGGGTTTACAAGTTAAAATGTTAATAATTAATTAGCAAAGACATACTGAACTTCGATACGGTCATTATGGCAGTATTGCTGGAGGACGTGGTAGAGCCATGCTGCAGCTATATTAACTGGCCGGGGAAGGACTACGCTCTCACAGAATACCAGCGCAAAATAGCAACTTCATACTGCTATGTTTCGTATATTGAGTGTAGAGAACCGGAGACCCTATTTACTGGAGAAGAGGCATTCCATCTTAGTCCTCATGGGTGACAACGCATCTGCATTTTGATTCTTTATTGAGGATAGATGTCTATGGGTCACAGCAACCACTTACCATCAGGTGGACTGTGTGCTCGTTTATCACTCTATCCTATAAAAAAAAGGACCTTAGCACTTTGCTCAACGACTTCAATAGTGTCTCCCAGAGGGTAGGACTTAAGATGAAAATGGAAAAGACCAAAACCATGTCTAACGTCTCTACTGGAAGTTTTTTGGGAATAACTGCGCTCGAAATTGTTGATGATTTTCTGTGCGTCGGTCCAAATATCCCTATTTGATGAAATTTATGTTGTTCTGATAAACATTATTTCTTCGTCAGGTTTAAAAAATGAATGAACTAAGAAGTTATTAGCGCCTTTTAATGCCATCTCTTAACTAGCAGCAGCACTAAAGTTTAAACTGCCAAACTGAGGTGAATGACCTTACGAAACCGACTTATCTTGCATTGTATGGCATTCTTATGACACATTGATGATTAATGCCTTTTTCATAATGTACATTGTATATTGTTTTGATGAATTTAAACTTTTTGCAATGCACCTGGGTTTTTGTATAATTTGAATAAGTGAACGATCTTATTGTTTTATACAGATGATTTGGATTAAAGGATGCTTTAATGAAGGTACGTGGCGGTAATATGGTCACTTTAAGCTTTGCTGCCCTGTTAAACCAAAACTAGGAGGAGAATAGAGACGAAAACACAAAGCCGTATACTATAACTAATATATTAAGAAAAAAATAGCAAACAAGGTTAGGCAATAATTAGGAACACTTAGAAAAATGAACTTAAATAATTTAAAATTAAAAATTTTGTACAGCCGACTTCAATATTAGTTATTAAGAATAACTCAAATAACTCAAAAACTATTGGTTTGACTTTGATCAAATTCATATGGGACAACACGAAAACTATCAGCTTTCATATAAAAAAAAATCATCGAAATTGGTCTACCCAGTAAACAGTTATGTGGTAACACACATAAAAAAAACATACGCGTCGAATTGAGTACCGTCTCCTTTTTGGAAGTCGGCAGAAAAACTAACTACACTTCACACTACTAAAATCGACTAAAATATTTAATAAAATAGTGTCAACTGTCATAATGACGTCGAAAAAGCCGCGCCCTTTTGAACCCATTATTTGATTGACTGATGAAGATTTATCGTATCATAAAGCATCTATGCAAAGAAAGCCGTATTTTTTGAGTTATAAGAAATATTAACTTCAAGTACTATATTAAAAATTTTGCTGTGTGTACAAAAAACAAAGCACCATCTCTTACTGATATAACAGTCTTTTATATTATTTCGTTAAAATAACAGTGATCCAAATTTCTTGCACTGCATATTCATTTGAAATACGAGACGGAGGAAAATTATAGCAAACGTGGTTATAAATATTACCTAACAAATTATGCATACAATAGTCTTAACATAGACTATTACAAAAGCGTCAATACACTTTAACTTTGTAATACTAGCGTATTACAAACTTAAAGTGTATTGACTCCATGTGCATAATATTAAGGCAATTTATAAACTAAATAAAACTATATTTTTATAGGTTTTAACTTTTTCTTAATAGAATAATAGTGACAAATGAGCACACAGTCTACCTGATAGTAAGTGGATGCTGTGGCCTATAGACATCTACATATGTCCTTCATCAAGAATCAAACGGCTCCTGGCGCAGTGGCTTAGCAATGAGTTGTTACGCTGGTGGCCGCGGGTTCGAATCCCGCAGGGAACAAGTATTTGTATGGCCTAAAAATAATTGTTTCGGATCTGGATGTTTGTCCTCGTGCAATTTATGATTGTAAACTGCCTCCACGACACAGGAGAAAATCCTAGTGTGGGGGTAACGTTAAAAAAAAGAAAAGAAAATGTAGATGCGTTGCCACACCTGAGGACAAAAAGGGAATGCCTCGTTTCCAGTAACAAGGGTCTCCGGCTCTCCACACTCACCATACGAAACAGAAGCATTGACCTGCTATTTTACACTGGTATTCTGTGAGAGCGCGGTCCTCCTCCGGTCGAGACGACCCTTTAGTGTTACCAACCACGGTATAGCTGCAACATGGCGCTACGACGTAAAAACTTATATTTTACTTATATTCCCTACGTTTAGTATGATTTGAACCTACGGTCGTCGTACAGTTGTCATTTTTGACCTGGTTTACATTTAGTTTATGATAACACATTCGGTAGTCCTGCCATAGCATCAGGTTATTGAAATTAACTTTTTTTTATAGGATAAGGGTGACAAACGAGCACACAGTCCACCTGATGGTGAGTGGTTTCTGCGGCCCATAGACATCTACATCTATCCTCGTTTGCGAATCAAAATGCAGATGCGTTGTCACCCGTGAGGACTAAGATGGAATGCCTCATTTCCAGAAAAAAGGGCCTCCGGCCACCTGCACTCACCAAGCGAAACGCAGAGGTAAACCTCTACTTCACGCTGGTTTTCTGTGAGGTCGTGGTACCACCCCGGTTCGAGCCGGCCCATCCGTGCGGCAGCAAAAGCTGCCGCGTGGCTCTACCACTGTTAACTTACTGCTGGCTGACCAAGGGCATAAGCATCTATTTAACACTAGCTTAACTGCTGGCTTGTGTATCCGTTTGTAAGTTCTTTTAGTGTGCATACTGATATAAAATGTTTAATATGTATGATAAAATGAATTTTCAGATACATAAAATAATAATAACGTAGGTAATCAGAGCTTCAGAGCTTTCAGAAATTTATTTTCTTGAGAATTATCTTTTAGAAATATACTGCAATCTAGTAGTTATAGTCTAAGGCGCTAAGAATCGAAAAGGAAGATTAGCCATTGAAGTTAGAAGAGGCTTACGTAATACCAGGAGACCGTGATTATATTATAGTTTTATATTTTGGTGCTAAGCGGTTTTCTTATAATTTATTCTTATAATATGCAATCCTTTCCTTATTAAAGAATCATCCTCAATAAAGAATCAAAATGTCACCCGTGAGGACTAAGATGGAATACCCCTTTTCCAGTAAATAGAGTCTCCGGTTCTCTACACTCACCATTGAAACACGTCAGTGTTGAGCTGCTATTTTACGCTGGTAATCTGTGAAAGCGTGGTCCTTCCCCGGTCGAGCCGACCCATTCGTGCTACAGCTATACTACTAATATAGCTGCAGCATGGCTCTACCACGTAAAAAGATGACGATGCTGATGAATATAAATATTGCTTAGTAAATTCAACCTACGAATAACGTTTCAAATTTGTGTCAATTAATTAAATACCTCGTACCAGTAAAAATAATCTCTGTCTCTCGTCACTCAATATTCGAAACACAACAGCAATAATCTGCCATTTTATTCTGGTATCCGTGTGTGCAAACGTGATCCTTTTCAGGTTAAACCAGCTTATTGGTGCACCAGCAATAATACTACAGCGTGGCTCTACCATGTATAAGTTACATTTGATTATTAATATTAGGATTTATAAGTTATATTATACAAATAAAATGCATAGTTAAACTGCGAGTGATGAATGTTTCGATAAAAGAAAACTACTTGGCCTTTAACCGATTCATAACATAACGGATTGAATAGTTACTTAGCGTCAATTACATATAAATTAATGGGTAATTAAAACACGATAGTATTAAAAAAAACAACACTTATAATCGGTCAACGCACGTTTAGGAAAGCAGTGCAACTTGTTAAATAGAGGTATCTGATAAAAATTATATAATATTCAGACATCCGTCACCGGTCTAGTAAAAACATTCTGCTCTTCTAGCGACATCTCTTGTTGACACATATAACTAACTATTTTATTTGGGTAAATTATTGCTTAGCTATACAAAAATATGGTTTACATATATGATATATTATAATTACGCAAATTAATGTATTATTTTGGTATAATTTCTTTATTTTAGATGTTCTTTTAAAACGCTACTTGCCACTAGATGGCGCTGTTTGTATGTTAAATGAACCAACTTAAGCTTTAATTGTAACACGTAACAACTCAAACAGTTGGGGACTCAAATTACACTATTACACTAGAGCAGTTGTAGCTCCGGGTCAAGATTTTACGTACCTTAAATTTTGTACTGTGCAAATAATCAAACGCGTAGTGGCGCTGTTAGGATATCCAATACCCCATATCGTCCCGATAAAGTAAGAGGCGACAAAGAAAAGCAAAGCAGTATATGAGCAGCAGTGTATTCTTAATAACTACTAGAAAATAAATATCTGTGGTTGCCAAATAGCCTGCCAAGCTTTGTAACTTGGCAAATACCCCTCTTATGAGCAAATTTATGAAAAGGTCTTTGTTCAGCAGTGGACTATGATAGGCTTTGATGTTGATGCAGCAATCAATGTTCTATCTTCGATATTGGCAACACTGCAATTATTTACGCCAATTTCAGTACTAAACAATCTGCCTACCATGGTTGTAAAGATAAATGTCGTGAGAAACATCATGTGTAAGATACAATATTTATATTGAGTATACGTGGATTTCGTCAGCCCAACATAAGCGTAGAAGAATCAGCCTCCTTCAGCCTCTAAAAACAAAACGAAAACTTTCATCCACGCAAGACTATAGGTTGCCACAAGTATCCCACAGTCACAGATGCACATACTCGTCCGAACCTACCCATCCCTGGTGAAATATTCTGACGACTGTCTTCGCGGTAATTTTGTTGGTTCATATATTGTACCGTAGAATAATTATAACTCGAACCTTTGTGATTAAACCAGTCTGTAGTGCGCGGAATGCTGTACAAACAGTCCCGCCCTTTCAACACACCCCAAGGAGGTTGAAGGTCACATCACAGTCTCTCTATAATGAAAAGGACCCTCCTAGCTCTTATGAATTTTATCTTAAGTAACTCACCTTATAAAACGAGCGACGAACGCCTATTACACAGTAGCGTAAACTTATATCAACGATTATGTATATTAAAAAAAAAACTAAGAAATATAATTATCGACGTAGTTTTATTTATTAATAAATAAAGTATAAAAATGTAAGGACAAATATTTTATGTATGTTATCTAAAACAAACGAACCCACAATCCATTTGATGGTAAGAGTGGCTACTCCAGCCCATGGACATCTGCAACCAACTTAAAATAAAGAAGGCTGCAGGTATTGGAGGTGTGTACGAATCCAAGATACAAAAACTATACAAAGTAAAGAAGAGCTCTAGCTCTAGAAACATTGCAGTGGAAGCACTACTATTTAGCGATAGCCCAAGTACTGCTATTTTGCAGCAAAAAATAAATATCGATCAGATATTTACTAGCGGAAGATTTTCAGATTTTAACAATTTGTTTAATTATTAAATTATTTAAACAATTTGACTAAACATTATCGGTAATATTTTAGAGGCCACATGACCTTAAGGCATATTTTCCCTCGCAGATTCCATTACTGTACTTTCGTTGAGCATGTTGCTAATAAGTACTTTATAGTGTGATTACTGATTATAAATTTTGTGCAATACCGGGCACGAAAATAAAACTTGGAAAGTAGGTTTTTATTTTTTCTACTGATTTATAAGAAACGGAAAAGCTATTGTTCATAATTTCAAATGCTTTCAAAATTTTTATAAATCGTTGTAAATCATTTGAACGACGAATTATCATATTCACTTGTGGTAACAGTTTTAACTGTTTAAATGTTACCACGACTATTCTATTTAAGACACAGTGACAGTCTTAAATAGAACGAAATGCTTGCGTCTTGCTCAACTGACTACGAAAATGTACTATATAGTGTGATAACTTGATTTAGTCAAATAGTATTCAAACGAATATGAAATTTCGCTTTAGTGAAATCTCTTTTTTTAATTTGAAGGATAACTTGAGTAGAAGTTATCATTCAAATTAAAAAAAAAGGATCAGTGTGTGATACAATTTTCAGGACAATTTTTTTATACGCTCGATATTTAGTTTGACAGCACAACATGTGTAACTTTATATTTTTATACTTTAAAAAGATCTGAAATCTGAATATTTAGCTCTTTGTAAACAAGTTTTATCAAGCAGTTAAGTTTTGTATAACAAACAAAACATCAAACAAAACTTTACATTTTTAAACAAAGTAATTTGGCGAAGGTTTGGTCTCGTTTTAAAATGTTTGGCCTTTGGGCCTTTCAAATTGTAGATGCGATTACCTATTATCGCATCGACAGTCGAATTGATGATCGCAGATTCATATGTTTGCACGATTGACGGCTGTAATAATAATAATAATTTAAAAAAAAACATAACCACATAAAATAAAAATAATTATAGAAATAAAAACTGGTTGTGTGTGAAAGCGGCCGTTGTTCGTCGGCGCACGCTCGTGTTGCGGCGGCGCGCCGTGTTGTGCAATCCGCCAATGTCTGGATTATCGTGACTGTGTAATACGCGAGTTGAGTATGCTATGCGCTATGCTACACGCGGTGCGTTATCTATATATGCGCGGGTTGTGAAAGCTTGGCTCATTTTAGCGTGTTTTGTTTAACTCGTTTATTATAAACTCATTGGAGGAAGGCGGCTACCTTCGCTAAGATCGACAAGGAAATTAAAGCCTTGTAGCTTTCTTGAAAAATATTATCGAAAAAATAACACTTTTTTAAGAACCTTTTCAAATTCCATTAACGATGAACTAACATGCCGCATGTGTCTTAGTATGTATATTATATAATTATATTTTAAATTATACCTACAGCTATAACTTATATAGATAAATTAATTAGTACCTACCTCAATAAGAGGTTCAAAATCTTTCTTTTGAATCTCACGACATTATTGTGCATTTATTTTGGATTGTTTATTTATCAAAACCCAAAGTGAAATCTTCACCACCTTTTTAACCGACTTCCAGAAAACAAAAAGGTTCTTTATTAGACGCGTATGTTTTACTTGTGTTGACCGATTTCTCGGAAACAACACAATCGATTTAAATTATTATTTATTAATTAAATAGTTTGTACTTTAGGGGTGGGGTGGTCTCATATGAATTTAAAAAAAATCATTTCTAAAGGTGGGCAGAATAGAGGATGAAAATTTTAATAAACCTATTTAAACATGATTCTAGTTGTTAAGTTGCACTTGTGACTTTTCTTAGAGTACTCAAGTGAAACATATTTCAAAAACTAAAAAAATAATTAGGTAATTTCCACATTTCTAACTTTTCAAGTTGGTGTTAAGATATACTAAAGATTGACGAGTAAAGCCCTATTATGTTAATATTTATTTAATGTTTTGAAGTATTTTTAAAATTTTTATTTTATGTTTAGCTATTGAAATATACGATAAAACAATTGGATGCCATTCATCAAGGATTACTAATGTCAATATATATTTTTAATTTTGGCTAAGATTCCCTTTTTATTTTTGAACAAAACAATACATGCTAAACACGTGATCTCCGCAAAACCCGGAAATGGGGCGAAGGTCGCGGAATTCGACTTTGACCTCAGAAACGTGAACCTAAGATTCAAGGTCACCGAGGTCAGATTAGGGCGCAGCCCGATCGAGTGCTTGCCCAAAACGTGTCGGGCTGCGACCTGGGCCGACCTGCCTGACCTACATCTGATTCAAGTTTGAGGTCGACATGTAAACTGATTTAATAAATATAGATGGCGTTGTTTTTGCCACTGCAAAACATTGGCCAATGAGAAATATGCTAGGCAAATGTAATGCACTTAATATTGTGTAATTATTGATATCGACATGTGCCGGGGTCAGAAGGAAATATAAATAGATTAATCGAAGTATTATGACGGTAAAAATAGGCCGTTGCCCTGTTATTTTGGCGCGAAATAGATGTTACTCCTAAATATGCATTTCTTTTTATTTTTTATATAATGACTGAAAATGTTATTGTCTTTTTAAACGTAATATAATTTATTCCAGACTCTAAGAATGAAACTAAGAATATAAAGAGTAAACAGAATCAAAAGGACTCATTTTTATTGTAAAAATTTGCAGCACGTCGAGAACTCTTTATATACAATATATAAGGATTACTATTATACATTAAATTTGGACTAAAAGCATGTTTTGTATATTTAAGGATATAAAACTGCACAAAACAATCTGAAATGTATTCAACTATTGTTACCATTCTCTGTACCCCTCCGTTCTGAACGAAACTAAAGAAATCAACAAAGGGAAATGGCTGAAGAGGGCTTTTAAAAGGCCACGTGGCTTCTGGAAAATGGGTTACTCATAACGCTTTCAAGCAAGACGCTATCGCTCCTCCCTTATCAACGTAAAACGAATGAGGGAGACAAGATTACTCATTAGTACCTACAGTAACAAAACGCACTCCACGAGTTTACAAAAGGCATTACAAAAGGATTTACAAAAGACATCTGTGGGTTAAATTTGATATTTTCTGTGTGGTAGTGGCGTGGACAAGACTATCGTACTATTTCGTGACGAGCGTGTGTTAAGCGTGGACTATGGGAAATTTCAGAAAGACCTCATGGCGATAAGTAGCGGTGTAAGGATTCTAACTTGCGACAGACGTAACATACCGATTAAAGCAAATACTCTACAACATCGACCACTAATAAAATACTAGATACACAATCCCATGTAAAAGTTGTCAAAAACTGTCACCAATTGTTTTGACGTAATTCTAGTCGAAATACATTAATGTAAATTCTACCTTAAACGCATTACCTAAAGTTGTATTCCCAAAGTTATGTACAAATTAAAAGCGCATCCAAATGTTCGAGTGGGCGCTCATTCGGTAAGGACATTTTTGTCACTGATTGTGTATCTAGTTTTTTATTAGTGATCGATGCTCTACAACAAGAAAAACTAATGTCCAGGACTTATATATGAACTTATGAAAGAATGAACATGTTATTTTTGTAGCATTTTTTTTAAGTATTAATAAGTGATGTAGGAGTTTGTTTTTGAGGCAAATGGTGTATACATCCAAATCAACGTTAAAAATGCGAATATAGTATTTTATTACAACAAATTACTGGATTTAATAAATCGAACTTCGCACCGCCATAACGCTGTATATCGGATGATTTCAAATTTGTATTGAAACAGTGCAAATTAACTGATACCAGTGTTTTGTTGGTTGTAGTAGGTACTTTTAGTGGTTTTCGTGATTTTTATCAACTATTGTTAGAATGAATATTGGCAATACGATTTTAATTTCACACATTAAGTAACACCGCGCTAGAAATTTAGCAAAGTGAACAGATTGAGTGTTATACAGAGCAAATTGACTGACAGCAATGTTATTTTGTAGGTTGTAGTAGGTACTTTTAGTGGTTTTCGTAATTTTTATCAACTAAGTATTGTTGGTAATGAAAATATATGTATGTGTATTAACAATACGATTTTTATTTCACACATTAAGTTATAACGCTTTAGAAATTTAGCAAAGTAAGCCAATTGAGTGTTATAATACTTTAAAAGCGACTTATAAATAATTTTAATAATAGAAAAAAGAATTAAACTCAATATGTTATGATATAGGGCATTGTATTTTTCTGATAATCATTTCCTAAACTAAGTACTACAAATATAGTTATTTTGCACTGATAGTGGCGCCATCGGTTGATGGTAAAATTTGAACCATAAAGGCACTAAGCCAGGGGCTCCCAAACTTTTATTGTAATCGAACACTCAACACTTCCCTTTTATTTTATGGAACCCCACATCAAATGTTTACATATCATAGACAATATAACTGAAATATTATAATATAATTCTCGCTACCTACCTACGTATCTATACAAAAGTAAGGGGTTCTTCTCATCACATATTTTGCGCCATTTTAAAATAATATTTCTACCAGTGTGAAATTATTTAACAAACAAAAATAAGTAATTTTGCTGTACCATGGTGATTTTTCCAATGCACTCTTAGGTTCCGCGGACACTTTAGGAATCTTTAGGAAGCTACCGTCTATATCTTTATCAAATCTATGAAAACTGTCGATAGATAATATTAACATAATATGTTTTATTTAATGACTTTCCTGTCCATAACATGAAGTGAAATATTTGCAATATACCTAGGTAAACATTTTTATACACGAATTTAATATTAAGTTAAATATAATTTAATAAGAGTTAGTGGCAAGAAGTTGAACATTTTTTATAGACGTCATTAACACGCGAGGCACGTACTCGCACAAAGTGAAGTGGTTGAAGAGAGTCCGAGTCCGAGTGTCGGTAGAAACCGTCGAGCGATGAGTGCGCCCACCTACGACAGCTTACATTGTAGAAGAAAAAGGATATAATATTTTTTATTGGAATTAACCTGGCATGATTTTATTAACTACTAGACGTTGTTCTGCACTTTCCAGTAGGTGGTGCGATGGGTTTCATTTGAATATAAAATTCATTAATAACTGAATTGAAACACCTACAAACGACACACAGTCCAACTGAT
Source organism: Parnassius glacialis (assembly GCA_033319125.1). Lineage (NCBI taxonomy): Eukaryota > Metazoa > Arthropoda > Insecta > Lepidoptera > Papilionidae > Parnassius > Parnassius glacialis. Next base: position 23,235,052 of record JAVANC010000002.1, read on the forward strand.
GGTAAGTGGTTGCTGTGGCCCATAGACATCTAAATCTATCATCGATTATGAATCAAAATGCTGATGCGTCGTCACCCGTGAGGACTAAGATGGAATACCTCGTTTCCAGTAAAAAGGGTCTCCGGTTCTCTACATTTACCATACGAAACACAACAGTGTTAAGCTGCTATTTTACGCTGGTGTTCTGTGAGGGCTTGGTCCTTCCCCGGTCGAGCCGACCCATTCGTGCTACAACTATAGTACTAATATAGCTGCAGCATGGCTCTACCACGTATACTAAGTTATATGATAGTCTAAAAAGTAAGTAATACTGCCATAATTTGCGGATGAATCATGTCTTAAAATATGTTATATATAATCTCAATATATCTAATAGAAATACTGCGATTGCAAATTAATTGGCGAGTTAACAAAATCATCATTGTCTTGTTGTATGTACCACAGAACATAGAAACTTCTATCTATGTTCTGTGGTATAACGATTTTTTATTATTTTATGCATTTTTTCCGTACTTGGTAAATTAAATATAAGAGTGACTTTCAATGAGTATTATTTATAATCTTCTTATTGAATAAAAAAGTTATTATTTCTTTTTCTATTTCTAAGCGCTTGAAATTATAAATATCTTTAAAATAAACACATCTTTATTGGTTAATTTGTCTCCAATTGATCCAATCTCCAAAGATACAAAATCTGATGACACTATCGCTCAATGCAAAATTATTGTCGTAAACAATTTATACCCATTTTATGTCGTTTTAGCACATAATGTAAACGGTACATATATTGTGAATATTCTCTTAAAAATGTAGAGAATATTATTTACCATTACCTGCTTACGTAACGTGTGAGTGTTTTTGCAGCGTATATTATTGCGAGTTTTTTAATTATGACTGACCTAATATTTTTTCTCTACTATATTTTCATTCCAAATTCAAATTTTAATATTTAAAAACGAGTGGACGTTCGTGTTAACAGCCGAAAACGAAACTACATATAATGAAAATATGTAACTCGTTTTACTGTTTTTAACGTTTAATAGCGTAGGTAGTTATAATATTAAGCGCATTATATTAAGCCTTATATAGTTCAATATATTTACATTTTCATATGTATACAAACATTTTATATTTCAAGGCATGCACGTTTTGAAACAATGTTTTCACGTAACGCCGAGTATGCGGTACTAATATGATACTAAATGCGAATATCAATGCTTAAAATTGAAATCAACAATTTTATTGATGCCGGCCGGGATCGAACTCGGTTAGCAAGCGTGCTACGAAATTAAAAGCGAGCGCTATTGCCTGATCTACTTCAGCTATTGCCTCATCATATACTATAAGTATCAAATTTACAAAGTAGACATTAACTCAGACTAGTCCTTCATGCTTTTATTAATTTCCTTCAGAATAAGTAAAGTTCTGCTCCCAGATATTTTTTATTTTTATATTGTTTTTATATTTTATATTTTTAAAATAAAACTGTTTCCCAAACTTTTCAATAAGCAGCGAAGTACATACATGCACACACACATACACACACACGATGACACACTGTGGCATTGCTTCAGGCATAGTTACGAAACTCAACATGAAACATTGTGTGCCGATGTTATCTATTACATGGAAACCAAGATAGACTCCACTTTTATCTACTTATAGGTACAAAGCATTGGTTGTGGTTTTTCTTAAAAAAACAATATGACGGCCTAACAATGATTTTAAATTTTCATATTTCAGTTAATTATATGATTTAGAGATTTACAGTTAATTTTTTATGTTTTAACCTCTTCAAAAACAGGTGTTTCATATTCCTAGGAATGGCGATAGCATATTTTATTTTAATTTTTACATTTATACTTTATTTTACCGGTGGCGCGTAAATTGTTTAACTATTATATCTGCATGCATATTTCAGCCGCTAATGTTAAAAACAGTTAACAATTAATATAATTTTTACATAATTACTGAAATTATAACATGGTGAAATTCGCAAGCGAAAATGTCTTAACATGTATTATAAGACTAATTAAATATGATCAAATAATTAACATAACAATAAAAACATCTAAAGAAAGCCGTTTCGTATTTCACATTTTGTTAAATAACGCTGTGTAGCATTGTAACAAGCATTACATCACATAACTTTCAAACGAGTAAATTTTAAATTCACCGAGTTGTGTCACAACCGTAAGTAAAAAATATAAACATGTATACATATCTAACCTCCGAACATTCCCAATAACTTTTTAATAAAATATTGCTCACAAACACACAACACTAAAAATAACTGGTCGCTTGTAATTCACAGCACACACCACTAAAAAAACAATGCTTGTTTTTTTTTAAACGCGGATATCTAATTTCGAAAATGCGCGCCGAATTTGTAAGGACCCGCTCACACCGAGATGTTGCAAGCGGGCCATCGAGGGAACAACTAGGAAATGAACACAGGCGTGTGGCACACCACTGAGCCTACCCACACGTCTGCACAGCATATTCATATATGCACACTAGTGCATGTGTTTAACAAGGTGCATGCGTTTGACAGGCACATGAAAATCTATTTGTAGGTCTAATTTTATTTCAAATTTTAACTTAACGATAATGTTGTCAAATTTTAATACTTTTAAAAATGTATGACCTGCCAATAATATAGCAAGCAATAAATATAATACAATATAATGAAAAGGACACAAACTAATGTAATCTTAAATATTTATTTATTGAAATGCAAAATTAAACATGTAGCGTAGAAACCGCGTAGCGGTCCCACAGAAAATGTTACTCGACAAAACAACAACCGTTATTACATAACAAACCGAGTAAAAGAGATATAGATAGTTTTACTCAAGCGTTGGAAAGAGATGAACAGAATTGTGTAACACAGGGAAAGCTCTGTACTTACTTTCTTTGTAAGACAGACCACTATGCTGTCTTTGATTTCCCGATATGTGTGAGGAAAATTTATGTGTGAGTGTCTATACATTTTTGCGCACCGAATAAAAAAAGCTTAAGCGCAATGATGTATTTTTTCAAAATGAACTCTGTTAAAACCTGTAGAAAAGTAATTTCAAGAGCTACCTATATTGTATTAAAGTTGTTTTAATTGCTGACAGCTAGGCCTGGCAGCTTTTTAAAGGGTTCATTGACACATGGTTTGGCACTCTTCTTAAGCCTACTTATTTTTTTCACTACGATATAAGCTGAAAAGTTTACAAAAGACGCGATATTTTCACAGATCTGAAAGTGGGGCATGCGTACTAGGTTCAGACTTTTTTGATCGATTTTCCTTAAATTTAAGGGAAAAACATTTAAAACTTCTAAATGGAATTTTTCTTTTAGCGACATTCCAGTTATATGTTGTTTGTTACGAGAATTGACAAAAATGAGGTCATGAGTAATAGTTAATCAAATCAAAAGAAATAGTAATTTTCCTATTCGATAACAGAGGGCGCTATTTATTTTTATTATTCATAGATTTGTTTTCAGTTTGTCTAATGTGTTACATAAAGAGTTAAGCTGTGTTACAGCGTTTTTTAAATTATAATATCGTATTTCATTTAATTACAAAAATAAAACTAAAATGAAAATAATTATAGTTGTTTTACAATCGATTCTTAAGATGAGGATCTATCTCTATAAAATATTGCATTTTTATTTTATGATATTTTTTTTCTGTTAGGAAGTTAAATGTTTTAGGGTAATATATTAATTTGTAGTAGCATCTATTCTGTTGGCTTATTTCTCTTGATTAATCCGCAGAAATAATTAAATTTTTATGACAATATTGAAATGTCAGACTACATGAAGTATCTGAATTGAAATTTTAATTATTAGTGCCATAAAAACTTAACAATTATTAAGCTTTGTCTCAAAATAGATGCCTATACAGTAAATTGCTATTGCATCACAGCGGAGGAAGTGAAATAACAGACATAATATTTATATATCTACCTCTTCTCATCACTATAGCATTATCCTTGTCGCGCTCATGCAACTCCTCGTATAAATCGCGGAAGCGAGCGATATATACCTCTACTACTTTAACATCATGAATACGTATCTATCTGCTTCACTCGTGCAAGGCAACAGAGAGCGTTGACCTGTCCTTGTTGTGTTAGTGTGCAGCCTTGCTTTACAGTTATATTCACTTGTTTGTATGTATTCAACGTGCATCATAAAGAGGATTTCACACAGTCACAATTTAAATAACAATTTTAATAAGATGTAGTTGCCAAGTACGTAATGAAAACAATTGACATTTTCTGTTGAGAATTCAAACCTTAATGAAGATTTGCTCCAGAATTGTATTTACTCGCCCTTACCTGTAAATAAAGAAGTATTTTTAGATATATGTTACTAATTAATTCTTAATTTGTAAATCCTTAAAAAGTAAAGAATAAAATACGCATATTGTATTGTAATATTTTCACACTTTACTCAAGTAAAAAACGATTGTAAATTAACTAAACGCGGGTTAGTGGTAAAAGGAAAAAGAAAAAATTATTAAAACTTAATTGTTTTTTTTATATCATGCATCCGCCCTTACTTTGCTATGGTTATAAAAAAGTTGCGTCAGTGTCCATAAAAAATGTCTGCGAGGCGTCAACGAGCATTACATCACTGTTCGGTGATATGTATTGGTGTGAGTCACCCCACACACATGGGTCAAAAATGTGTGCACACGTGTTTCCTATTCACGCTGTGTTTATGCCAACTTGCGAGTGTGCGTGCGGCCTAATCTTTTGTGGAATGCGGGTTTCATACCTTAATGAGTCCTTTTTTAAAAGCGCTGAAAAGGGGAAATTCTTTGGACTGGCTCTGGCTTTCAGATTTTTCCCTCTTTAATTCTTTACTTTCATTTTGCGTACGGCAACTCATTTAAACACTCATTTATTTCAACTTAATTAAATTTCTCATGCTGTTTTTGGTTTCATAATACACTGTCAATATTAGCGTACATCTTAAATTTATTAAAATTAGTATAATATTGCGATTAAATATTTCGGTTGTCTATAATTAATATTCTAGTTTTATGAAAATTTGCAATCTTATTTTCACTATTCGCAATTGACTCCTCGTACACGCATTTAATTTGGGGTTGTTGAGATAATAATATACATACCTACAAATATAAAAATACGATACTAGATTTTTTATCTTGATATTGATTAAATTGGCATTAACGTTGTACGCTTTTAAGAACATTACGTATCGTTATGAGTGTACATGTATCAAGCAAACGGTGATCGCAGTCATTTTAAGTGTTTAAAGATCATCATAAAGATAAATGTTTGCATATTACACTGAAACGATGTAACGGACGGGCGGACGGACGGATGGACGCTGATTATTAATAGAGGATAATTTATACCCGGGAACGAGTAGCATTTTTATCTTCATTCTTATAACGGTTATCGCATCATAATTGCCACTACATTAACATGTAAATTATAATTAACGCTGGATGATTGATACCCTATTTGCGTAAGCTTGTCATGTGTATCAAAAGTTAAAAATTGACATAATGTGAAAAATTAAAAATGTAAATTTTAAGACTTCTTGTAATTTCATAAACTTTAAAAGTTAAAAGTTTCAACCTATATACGTCCCACTGCTGTTCACCTGCCTGCTCTTATTTCTGAGAGGGTTTTAGGACAAGAAAGTCTTCGAAATATTATTTGTCTTAATTCCCAAACATGCACGTTTCCTCACGATGTTTTCCATCACCGCCGAGCACGTGGCAAAAGCACGCAAGCAATCAGCACTTCCAAAATGCAAGTAACAATTTCATGAACGTCGGCGAGCACGAACCTAAGTTTTTCGCGAAGTGTGAAATTTGCTAACAAATAAATTGTTTAACTAGCGCAATTTTAGTAACTCACAGAATACCAGCGTGAAGTAGAGGTTTACCTCTGCGTTTCGCTTGGTGAGTGCAGGTGGCCGGAGGCCCTTTTTACTGGAAATGAGGCATTCCATCTTAGTCCTCACGGCTGACAACGCATCTACATTTTGATTTGTAATAGAGGATTGATGATGTAGATGTCTATGGGCCGCAGCAACCACTTACCATCAGGTGGACTGTGTGCTCGTTTGTCACCCTATTAAAAAAAAAACTAAAATTACACATTGGTTCTACATGTATGTTCTAAATCTAGGCACAGACTACCGCTCAATTTTTTGTTTTCTTTCATGGCTGAACATGTACTAAATCAGCATTAAACATTGTAAATAACAATTTCAATAATGCTGGCAGGAAGTAATCTTTAAAAATAATTTTTTTTATTTATTTAACCGAATTTAAAACACTTAAAATTGGAATAAAATTAATTCGAAATAAGAAGTAGGTTATTTATAAATTCTACACAATAAAATTATACTGTTATGATATTTTATATAGATGGGATGACAAACACATACACACACAGTTCTCTACATTCACCATACGAAACCGCTACAGCGTGGATGTACACGTATATATCTTTTCTATATTTAAAATAAAACATAGAATGAAGTTCATTAAATATAAAATAACTTTTAAAATTGAAATAAAAGTAGTTCGAAATAAGAAACAACGATTGTTTCATAAATTATCTTTACATATAAAAATTACGTTTCACATTGTTTGCCCGCGATGAACTCCTAAACTACTGAACTGATTTCAATGAAATTTTGTACACTGTGTGCAGTTCGGTCCAACTTGAGAGATAGGATAGTTTTTATTCTGATAAGCGACGCTCAATATTTTTTTTATTACGAATTTAAGGATTTATTATATGAAGGGTCGACGAAAAGGGCAGAACAACGTCTGCCTGGCCAGCTAGTATACATAATAAAATCATACTGTGATGACCTCTTTTATATATTTCAAATGAAAAGTAAAATGAAGTTAATCGCGAGAACCTGACCTACTACAATACATTGAAACACACGTAATGATCGCTACATGACGTCGAGTCCAGTACGCGTACATTTATACTCGGAAGTTGCTACGTACATAATTATAAAGAAACTACCGAACACTAGCGATTGTGTTTCCTACAATTCTAACAAGGCAAATGCACCAAGTTTATTTTATACCGACTTCAAAAAGGAGGAGGTACTCAATTCGTAATTTTTTTCTGGGTGAATTGATTTCGATGATTCTTTTTTATTTGAAAGTTGGTGCTTCTCGTGTGGAGTTATTAATAAACCTAGCAAGCTAACAGCATAGCAAAGTGGCGAAGCAATCAGCTTTGTAGCGGTTTCTAAAGGTTGCCGTTGAGCAATCAATTTCAAAATAGGAGGTTCAGATGCCTGGGTGATCAGTAATCGATTGCTGAAAACAGAATTTGAAAATTCGAAACCGTTCTCGAGATAATCGTGGGACAGATGGACAGACGGACAGATGGACGGACGGACGGACAGACGGACAGACGGACGGACGGACAGACGGACAGACGGACTGACGGACAGATGGACGGACGGACGGACAGACGGACAGACGGACAGACGGACAGACGGACAGACATCGTGAAATCAATAAGTGACTTCGCAAGCTTCGCCACTTAATAATTTATATTGAAGTCGGTTGTACAAAAAGTTTAATTTTAAATGATATTTTGACATTTCAATTTGATTGTTAGTGAAAGTGTTAACTAAAATTTTGTATTTACAATTATTATCTTCTAAAATCACTCAGATCAAACAGCCTTGTATAGGTTAACAGCTGCTTTTACTTCATAACGCTATAATATTGCATTGCCTTATCATGGGTTTTACCGGCTTTTACTATAATAGAGATGAAGTTGTTAGAATTTAAATTGCTCATTTCCACTTAATGAAATAAAACGATGTGTGAAATAAATTAGCAGCTTCACGCTGCTGTGTTTCGTATGGTAAGTATAAAGAACAGGACCCATGTTTACTGGATCAAGGCATTCCATCTTAGTCCTCAGGGGTGAGAACGCATCTGCATCTTGAATCTTAGTCAAGCGTGAATGTAGATGTCTATTAGCCACAGTACCCACTTAACATCAGGTGGACAGTGTGATCGTTTGTCAAACATATTGTAAAAAAATATCTACGTATGCTACAAAATGCTACAAAAAACTGTCCTGAGCCACCTGCATCTATGGAGTTTCTGCATGTCTAACCAGGTCATCCCTGCTTCTAGTAGTGGGCCGCCCCCCTCTTAGCTTACCGGTTGGAGCAGGCACTTCAGGAACCGTCTCGGAACAGAGAGGAGGCCTGTGCCCAGCCATAGGATGTACATATATATGCTGCAACGTTGCTTTTACACATTTAAAAAATGTATTTTCTCAAAACGGATACAGTGCTAATATTAAAGGCTAGATTCTGTGAAGTTAATGCTGTTAGCCTGTACGGCTTTTACAGCTTCATCGGATTCAGGGCTCGCGGCCTGATCAAGGGGGGGGGGGGGGGCGGAGATTATTTATTTTAGTACAACGTTGCGGGCGCGACGTTGCACTAAAATCGACAATCTTAGGGGGATAATACTGTGTTCAGTTCTATGATCACATTAACATAACATATCCACCATTTTTTTAAAAAAAAATCTTAGGGGGATACTACTGTGTTCAGTTCTATGATCACATTAACATAACATATCCACCATTTTTTTTTAAAAAATCTTAAGGGGATAATACTGTGTTCAGTTCTATGATCACATTAACATAACATATCATCAATATCATCAGCCATACCATCTGGATGATTGGCGGTCCACCACTGTGCGATTTAGAAGAAGTTTTCTCCCTCGCACAACTTCCTTGTGGAATCGATTACCACCAGCGATTTCTCCGGACCGATACGACTTAGGAACCTTCAAGAAAAGAGCTTACACCTTTCTAAAAGACCGGCAACGCATCTGCAATTCCCCTGGTGTTGCGGTTGTTCATGGGCGCCGGTAGTCACTTATCATCAGATGAGCCGCATGCTCGTTTGCCTCCTCTTCTATAAAAAAAAACATGGATGAGTTGTCTAACGGCCGTCCGAACAGGGGGTGACGAGCCCCGACTCTGATGGCTAACTCGTATCGGTCGATGTTCTGGGCGGTAAGAACCGCCGCTGGTGTACGGTGTGTACGCGGTGTGGAGGGGTGTGCGGCGCGCTCATCTGCGGACTCGCTGCTTCCCATGCTTTGTTGTTCTAAGAGTGTTTGTGGCACTAGTTGATTGTGTAGTGTTTGTGTGTGGCCGGCGACATTTCGGTCGTCAAAATCTAGCGGAGCAGGATAATACTAAAAGTCGCGTTTAACAATGACATCTGTTGAAATAAATCTCATGTGATTCGCATACTATGTTCAAGACGAACTCCTATTTACTATTGTCAAGCTTAAAATGACATGCCATAATATTTTTTTTTATCTTTATTGCATTCCCTATAAGAAAGGATACAAAGGACGAACTTTATGCCTATAAACATTTTCTACCAGACGAACCATAGTGGTGAGAATTGGACGTAGTTTAAAGAAAACCTTTAAAAGAAAAAATATTTTAAGTAGCAACGGTTGAACTACAGTGACTTCGATGCTTGCGAATGTGGGTTTCGAGATATTTAAAAATACAAAATCATAAATGTTTTTACAAAATAGCAAAACAAATACGTACATAAAATCTCCTATGGTTTTTTCACGTAAAACATACGCGGCATTCATAGACATAGACCTAAATAAAAAGGCTTTTGTGTAAACACAATAAAGGCTAATGACCTAATTTACGCTACCAAGCGCAGCGGTTCGGTTCCAGCGTTGATGAGTCAGTGTGTCAGTCAGTTAGCATTCTTATATATAGATCTAGCTACGTCTTAGATTTTATGACTCAGTTGTGTAAGATAATGATAGATTACGACTATAAATAAATAACTTTGTTTATGTCGCGTGATCGAAAGTTTAGTTAAGTTTTTTTAGTCCAGATTTTAATTTTATATATTTACTTGATAAGTGGTAATGAAGTCTTAGAATAGAATAGAATAATTTTTATTCAATATGGATAACAGCACATAATACTTTTTGAAAGTCATTATTTACTTTTACTTTATTATTATATACATATCTATTCTATATCTATTGAACAGAAAGGGACCAAAAGCTGAGCCCTGAGGAACACCCATTGATACTACCAATCCAAAAGAACTGCATCCATTAATAACAACTGTTTGTGTTCTATTATTTAGATATGACATAATAAGTTTAAGCACTATATTTTTTACACCATAATGATGTAGTTTCCTGATAAATGTCTCATGGTGAACGCAGTCCAAAGCCTTGGAAAGATCACAAAATATATCCTAAGCATTTTCTGAATTTTCCCATGCACAGAAAATAGTTTTGATTAGCTCAACACCAACATCAGTTGTCAAGCGACCCCTTGTAAATCCAAACTGATTGTTATGGAATAATTTATGCCATTAAAACATAACTTGTAAAAAATACTAAGTCTCGCTACTCAGTTCTTCTACCGTAAAAAGTTGTGAGATCCATGCTCGTAATACCCAGTCGGTTAATTTATTCAGTCCCTACTTAAAGGTCCTTTTGTCTTAAGTTATTACGTAATTAGCTAGCCTAACAACATATTTTAGTGACCACATCAATACTAAAAATCTTTTATATTTTAAATAAATAGATTAATTTGGCCATCGCATGAAAACACAATGTATCTCTCAAATAATACATATTATATTAAATTAGATATTTTAGTGCGATTGTCCAGTCAATTTATTTATTTAAAACATAAAAGATCATCAATGGCCGTCACCTTTTGCGACACCTATGGGATTCTTGTAAATGGGGTAGGAGTGTAATATTCTACCACCACTACACGTTCGATTTTATACATAAATATGATGCATAACTAATAATAAATGATCGACCGCCTATGAATATGAATATTAGCAACGTCGGAGAAATTGTAGGTTTTTTTTATAGAATAAAGGTGACAAACGTGCATAAAGTCCACCTGATGGTAATGTGCACTTGTAAATGGTGTGATCCATAGACATCAACCTTAATAATCAATTAAGAATCAAAATACAGGTGCGTTGTTACCCCTGAGGACTAAGATGGAATGCCTCGTTACCAGTAAAAAGGATCTCCGGTCTCTACACTCACCATACGAAACAACGCAGCATTAAGCTGCTATTCTGTTACGTTGGTGTTCTGTGAGAGAGTGGTCCTACCCCGGTCGGGCCAACCCATTTTTGCTTCAACCATAACATAGCTGCAGCGTGGCTCTACCACGTAAAAAAAGTTTATTTAATAACTTCTATAGCCACATCATCATGATTTTGTTTAGTATTTCTGAACTTGTATCCAAATATGGTAGTAGTCGGTCTATGATTGATGGCACAGGTATATAGTTTAAATAATGATTAAAATATTTTTGTTTTGCACCTTACTACCAAAGATTAGCTGGCAGAGAATGCCTTTTTGGCATTAAGTTCGCCTTTGTACCAAATTTTTGTTTGTTTGAGTGCAATAAAGAATTTTCTATCTATCTATCTATCTAATTTCATAATTATGTAAAAAAAATATTTTGTAAAACAATATGGCGGATGAATCATATGTTATGTAGTTTGTTTTCTTCAAAATTACTTTTATTGTGCACTTACTTTTTACTTTCAAATAACTGACTACTTTTTTTTTATAGGATAAGGGTGACAAACGAGCACACAGTCCACCTGATGGTAAGTGGTTGCTGCGGCCTATAGACATCTACATCTATCCTCGTTTGCGAATCAAAATGCAGATGCGTTGTCACCCGTGAGGACTAAGATGGAATGCCTCATTTCCAGTAAAAAGGGCCTCCGGCCACCTGCACTCACCAAGCGAAACGCAGAGGTAAACCTCTACTTCACGCTGGTATTCTGTGAGGTCGTGGTACCACCCCGGTTCGAGCCGGCCCATCCGTGCGACAGCAAAAGCTGCCGCGTGGCTCTACCACTTTTTTGTGCATATTTATTTGTATTTCCGTACTTTTTATTTTCCTTATATTAACTTTTTTGTAATTGTTACATTTCAAAGTATGATATATGCAAATACACAACCAGGCTGGGAAAATAGAGAGCTTAGAGATGATTTTTTCATACTTAGGCATTAAAAATGTAACAGTTTATGTTTTCATCTATCTGTTTTAACTTCCAGACCAATTTTTCATACTTTTTTATATATTATGTGCCAATGCTCAACTTCTATCCCACCTGATGTTAAGTGATATGGCCGAGTACGGTAAAGCGCACCAACTTAACAAAATCCTATTCACTGTTGCCTTGAAGACGCCTACATTGTAATCGGGTGGTAAGCTTTTATGAAATCGTCTGTATACTAGGCGTGATTATTAAATGTAGAAGATCTAAGAAGTGATAATGCTTTCTTATATTTACGCGAACACTACACATTGAATAAAACTATTTTGGTTGGTTTCGGGTGCTTTACAGACACCCATGGAGTGACTATGGGTTGCTGTAAAGCACCCGAAACGTCGGGAATTAAAATAGTAAATTAAAGGCGATAAAATCCGTAAAAAAAAATAGTTTTATTCAAGTGATAATGCTTTAAATCACGTAAATAAACGTATTAAAAATATTATAATAATAAGCGTTGGCCATTCTGCCTGATCCTATACAAATTCGAAGGAATTTTTTTGAAAATTTTCACCCATAGAGGGAAAGTTTTAATGTAAATATTTAGGAGACAATCCAGTTGTTACCTTGGACTTGTGATATTCTTTAATTCGCTTATAAGTGGTAAAATTAATAATTTTGTACAACTGACCTCAATATAAATAAAATGAGAACATTATCAATGTAGTCGAACTCGCGTAGCGTATTTTGGCTTAATATGTTTAGATAACTCAAAAACTACTGGTCAGATCTTGATCAAATATATACCAAGAAAAAGTTCTGAAGTAACACACATAAAAAATACAGCCGAATTAAGAACCTCCTTCTTTTTTGAAGTCTGTTGAAAAAGGAAATAATAACTTTTTTTTTTATATGATAAGGGTGACAAACGAGCACACAGTCCACCTGATGGTAAGTGGTTGCTGCGGCCCATAGACATCTACATCTATCTTTTATTACAAATCAAAATGTAGATGCGTTGTCACCCGTGAGGACTAAGATGGAATGCCTCATTTCCAGTTAAAAGGGCCTCCGGCCACCTGCACTCACCAAGCGAAACGCAGAGGTAAACCTCTACTTCACGCTGGTTTGAAAATGTAAATAAAATGTAAATACCGATTTCATAGCCTTTAAATCTTTTATACACTCATCACTTAGCACAGGCTTCTAAACTGATATAGAAGAATTTATGATATAGAAGAGTAGAATTTATTTTATTCTTTAAAGTCGGCCTTTACTTTTTTTTTTACAAAACACATTTTTCATTCTGTACCAAGAGAGTACACTTTCAAAAAGATCCCTTATAAATTTCAAGTAGATCCGACGACAATTAAAGTCAGGTTATATATTTTTCATTATATATTTATTTAAATAAAACTAGTTTTACGTATTTTATCACATATATTAACATATTTTATATTCCTTATATTGTTTAAATACGCGACAAAATCCGTAAAACAAGTTTTATTTAAATGTGTAGTGTTCGCTTAAATATAAGAAACCATTATATATATATATATTGTTTATAATGGCTATCTGTTACACGCATAAAACAAATACAAGTTGCAAAAATATATAAAAAAATAATTAGTTTTACCGAGTATTATAGCAGCGTACTAGTAATAGTCGACGTGCCTGCTAACTGCATTCACATTATGTAAGAGTCGATAGTCAACGTCCATGCAGAGTTATGTGTAACCCACCTAACGGGTATTCGTTTAACCAATCACCAATACTTCACGGATTTATATTCAACACATAAGTTTAGTGCGACTGCAACCTAGCCGAGTAGTTCTATCTGCATAATTAGGTACTTCTATTAGGCCTAAGTACGCGTAACTAAAATTGGTCAATGTCGTATTTTTAATTAATTACCACCACGAGAAAATATGTTACCTATATGAATGTAGAGATAGGATTATGTTACCAAGTTGTTAAAATTGTAAATTGCAATATAGTCATATATTAGATGTAAATAAACATATGTATAAGTATGAGCGATAATAGCACAGGTAGAGACTCAGAAAATATGCAATATAAACAATTTACAAATTTATTGTATATAAAAGTAAGCTTTATAAGCCCTATAAGATCTAGGGTTATTCGAAAACATTATTAAGCTCTACATTTAATTTGTCTTCCACTACAAAAACTAAATGTCGAGCGAAAAATTTTTTCTTTAATAAACATTATTAAACTCTACTTGGCCTTTCTTTGGGGAGGCCTATGTTCAGCAGTGGACTTGTGAAGGGCTGTAATAATGATGATTATGAAACTCTACTTGTAATTTTGTATTAATTGTATTAGTATGAAAAAATATTTTTATGCAAATTTTCATCCACGAAAAATATGAACGAATAAATAAAGAAAGAAAATGATTATAACCAAAAGCCATATTAAAGTATATATTATATGAAATGCTGGAGACATTACTTGTTCGTGGAGATTATTTTATTTGTTTCGTTTAAAGACAATATAAATAAACGTAAATGTGCAAAACTTTTAAATTTTAAGCCGCACGAAAAAGGTTTTATAGAAAGCGAGTCTCGATTTCCCGTGCGAAAATTCGCATAGTGTGCCAAAACAAAAAAAAACTTTTTCCCGACAATACGCACTCGCGAGACGATGCACCGTGTGCCCGTACGCTTGTGTGTCATGACACGACATACCTACGCCATTTGTGTGAGTGCATCCGTGTGACCCAATTACGAACGCGCTCGGGCAACTTCGGCCATTTCCGTCGCTCGAACATATGCCGCACGACGGCCATCTTTACTTATTGACATGGCCGGCTTAACTTGACCTATACTGCGGACGAGATTTAGGTGACTGTGTAACCCGTCGAGGGGTCAAAGTAATTGGACAATAACTGTAACTATTACGTGAATCTGTGTTCTGAACAACTATCACTTTGTTTTGCATTATATTCGCAAAGAGTCTTACTCTGTCCTTTAAATTTTAGATAATTCTAGAAGAAAATTTTAAAATATTATTTAAAAAAAAGGCTTTCTGCTAAAAGTTTTTTTTTTCCCCGTAAGCTGTTGCTTTTATTTATATAATGTTACTGTTGATTCTTAAGCATTGCTTGTGTTGTGAAAATATTGTTCTTATGTAACATGTATAATTTTCATTTCAATTACTCTACGAAGAGTAATGAGAATAATAAGTTATGTAATCGATATTGTAAATTGTTATCGATTTAAATAAAATCCACGTAACTATAAATAACAGGAAATTAACAGCAGAGATATCGCGTGCCTGCTTCGGAGATACTTCCGTATACAAAATTTAATTTTTCTCCACACTCTACGTTCAGTAAAGACTATTCGGCGGGCTACTTTCACCTATTCGAAAGTGGCGGCTGTTATCTGTACACGTTATGCACGTACGTCACTATTTTCGGATATTCGCTCCCATGAAAGCTTTAATCGCGTAGCATCCTCATGCGTTTTCATCGACAACTTTCATATATATTTTATTTTTGCAATATCTAAGTCTGAACTATGAACATGTTAGTAATATAATGCTATATATAGGTTTCGTCTTAGTTTAAAATATGAAAAATCATATCAAAAAAATTTTTCTTTATGAATTTACTACTAACTATAAATATCTACTTAATAAGTTTATTTACCAACTTACAAATTATGAACAAATTTTATTTTATTAATCACAATAAAGTCACAATTGAAAACTGATTTTATGCAAGTAAATTCTGTGCAACCACAACATAGATTAGATTAAAATTTTCAACAATTTCTACATAAACAAAGTTACTTATTTATCGTTACTAAAAACTCCATTCATATAAAATCGTGAAGTATAGAAAAGAGAAAAATCTCCCAGAAAAGATTCAGTGACTCAAAAGATGTATGCAAAGCTCTTTTCTTAGAGCAAGCTAGGTACATTTAAAAACGCTAGTCTGAAAAGATACGTAGTACTTACTTCTTGATATATAAAATATATGTCATAAACGGAATGCCACCGGTGTCTTCCGTATCTAAAAATTCATACAAGTCCTTCTCTTAACACTGTTTTAATTCTTTCATTAATGATTGCAGCCTATTTACGTCCCACTGCTGGGCACAGGCCTCCTCTCATTTCTGAGAGGGTTTTAGGGCAAGGAAATGTCCGCCGCGCTGCCCCAATGCGTGTTGGCGAACTTCACATATCTGAAATATTTTTTTCTTATTTCTCCGACATGCAGGTTTCCTCACGATGTTTTTCTTCACCACCGAGCACGTGGTAAATCAGCACTTAAAATTGCAATTAACAATTTCATTGGTGCCGGCGGGGATCGAACCCGGGTTGCTCGAGTACTGTGAAGCTTACATCGAGCGCTAACCATCTCAACCATCATTGTTCAAATCAATTACTTATTAAAAAAGATAAGCGATAACTATGCTAATTGATAAAGCTGCTTGAAAAAGGAAAGGCGTTATGTGGCGATTATTATCTTTTACTTTAAATGTCACATTTCGACAATCAGTTCAACTTTCGTTAAGGACGAGGGCCGCTTTCAGAATACAGACCACTTTCTCTTATGTACCAATCATCTGGCGTTCGGAGACACGAAACCTCCATATCTTATTCTCGCTTTCGACTTGTATATCTGTTTGTCAATCGTACATTCATTTCTCATATACACAAATCGTGGCTATCTTTTGTGAATCTTATGTTTCAAATATTGTTTTATAAAATGTATGAATTAATATTTGAAAAAGGATATATAAGACATCGCTATAATTATAGGATTTCCATTATTATAAAATATTTGAATGTAATTTTGAAATAAAATTGCAAACGGCAAACTGGTAATCCCTGTACCAGCTTTTCGCACCTTGAATAACCTATTTTTAAGGAAGGAAAAATGCCTCTTTATCACTCATTGGCTCACTTATCAAAACCTTAGACATCTTCTAGGTAACTTAAAAACTTGAAATTTGGTATCAAGTATAATTTTTTTATAGAATATGAGTGACAAACGAGCACAAAGGTTCATAATGCAGATGCGTTGGTATACGTGAAGAGGTTTGTTTTTTTTTATTATAGGATAGGGTGACAAACGAGCACACAGTCCACCTGATGGTAAGTGGTTGCTGTGACCCATAGACATCCACATCTATCCTCAATAAAGAATCAAAATGCAGATGCGTTGTCACCCGTTAGGTCTAAGATGGAATGCCTCTATTCCAGTAAAAAGAATCTCCGGTTCTCTACACTCACCATACGAAACACAGCAGTGTTAAGCTACTATTTGACGCTGGTATTCTGTGAGTTCGTGGTCCTTCCCCGGTCGAGCCGACCCATTTGTGCTACTATTTATATTTATACTACTAATATAGCTGCAGCATGGCTCTACCACGTAAAAATAACTAAGACTAAGATGGAGTGCCTCGTTCTCAGTAAAAAGGATCTCTGGTTCTTTACACTCACTATACGAAACACGGCAGCATTAAGCTGCTATCTTACGCTGGTATTCTGTGAGAGCGTTGTCCTACCCCGGTCGACCGATTAGTCGACCCATTCGTTCAACAACCACAATATAGCTGCAGCATGGCTCTGCCTCATCTAACTCATTATTAAGCGTATACAAAGGATATAATTCTGAAAACTGCAACAACTGTTTTTAATTAAATCTTTGTTGGCTCTTAGTTAAAGCGGAAGAAAATTATAATGTTAAATTAGAGAGTAAACATTAATTCTGCATAGTCAAAAAATACTTTCACCCGTAGTTAGATAATAAACCTGCTGCTAGCCTGTTGGCGGTAACAAGAGGCGTGGTTGGGTTTTACGGCCTAAGCAAAATCTAAATATTATAATATTGAATGTTTCTTTTCTGTCACGAATATATTTTAAATACTATTCG
Organism: Parnassius glacialis; assembly: GCA_033319125.1. Classification (NCBI taxonomy): domain Eukaryota; kingdom Metazoa; phylum Arthropoda; class Insecta; order Lepidoptera; family Papilionidae; genus Parnassius; species Parnassius glacialis. The sequence continues at coordinate 23,253,047 of JAVANC010000002.1, forward strand.
TCCGATTATGACGATGCTTTGGCGAGTTGTTGTGGCCGCGCCCGCAAAGTTTTTTGACAAAAAAATTTAATATATTGTTGTAGTTTTGTTCGGTCGCTATACGTATCTATACAATTATCGGAAATATTGTAAGGTATACCGGAAATGACTAGTCGGAAATTCTAAATTTAATTCTAAAGTGTAGAGTTAGTAATTTATTTATGGGGCAATGTATACGCTTTTGTAACAAATATATAATAAGTTTATGTATCGCCAAGTTATAAAATGAATAAGCAAAGATATTATTAAAACTCCTGGGCACCTCGTTCTCATCCCCATCGCTACCAAGCCAGTTCAGATATGATTTGTATAATTAATTAACTAATCACATAATTTTTTTTAACTGTAAATTGTTCCTTATTTTAAAGTTCTGGTTCGAAAAATACCTCTGTTCTCTGCAACTAATCTAAAAAATTACTTTCGATAAGTATCATTCATAATCTATATTGAATCATCTTATATCCTAGGCAAAAGAGTCGACTTAAGTAAATGTCCAGAGATCTTGTGTTTTCTGTTATTATTTATTTTTTATTTAGAATGACGATGACAAACAAGTACACAATCCACTTGATGGTAAGTGGATGCTGTGGCTCATAGACATCTTCATATATCCTCAATTAAGAATCAAAATGCAGATGTGTTATCATAACACATAACCATACATATACATAGACACATAGTCATGATAACTTATCACCACTGAGGACTAAGATGGAATGACTAGTTTTCAGTAAAAAGGGTCTCCGGTTCTCTACACTTACCATACCAAACGTTTAAGTCTTAAGCTGCTTTTTTACGCTGGTATTCTGTGAGAGCGTGTTCCTTCCCCGGTCGAGCCGCCCCATTCGTGCTACCACTATAATATAGCTACAGTATGGCTCTACCACGTTCAGATGGTACTTTGACCATTTTGTATTTATATCTGATGTTAATTAACCAGAGTCTGGTAATGCGAATGGAAATAGTTACGACTGTCAAACGAACGAGTCGAACTGCAAATCTTGTCTATATCGGGTGCAGCTCATCTACTACAGTGGACTTCTTGTGTTTAAGCAAACACTACACAATTAAATGAAATTAGTTTTCACGGATTTTTTATAGTATAGGGTGACAAACGAGCACACAGTCCACCTGATAGTAATAATAATAATAATGTCCTCCAGACCGAATTTCGGCCACGGCGGCCAGTCTCAACGTAGACTAGACATCGGCGCAGGACAGGATTATAGTGCCCAAGTGTATGCGCAAGCACAGGTGCACTCTCTATTCCCTCACTCTCATAGCCCGATGGGACGGTAAACCGACACGACCGGAGAGAGATCAGGCGCAGGACCAACGGCTTTACGTGCTTTCCGAGGCATGGGGGTGAAACACCACCAACTTCCTGATTCCGGGCAGCTACTGAGAATTTCTTGATGGAAAAACTCAATAACTGATATTTTGGCCCGACCCAGAAATCCCAGGATTTGAACCCGGGACCTCATGATCAGTAGTCGCACTACTACAACCACTAGACCAACGAGGCAGTCACCTGATAGTAAGTAGTTGCTGTGGCCCATAGATATCTTCAGCTATTCTCGTTTGCGAATCAAAATGCAGATGCGTTGTCACCCGTGAGGACTAAGATGGAATGCCTCCTTTACAGTAAAACGAGTCTCCGGTTCTCTACACTCACCATATGAAACACAGCAGTGTTCAGCTGCTATTTTACGCTGGTATTCTGTGAGAGCGTGGTCCTTCCTCGGTCGAGCCGACCCATTCGTGCTACAACTATACTACTAATATAGCTGCAGCATTACTTTACCACGTATAAAAATTTATTTTATATTCCCGACGTTTCGAATACTTTACAGCACATAAGGTCACGGGGAGGACTGAGGTGATCGATGCCCCTAATGTCGTAGTTAACCACGGCTACCTTCAGAATATAATTATTAATTTTTGGTCTGATCTACGCAGTATGAACTTATAGTATCTTGAAGTCTTGCACTTGTATGCTTGAGTTGGAATTTAACTTTATTAAAAAGTAAAAAATGATTTTATTTAAATCCTACAGTGGACTTTAACAGGCCAGTAATAAAGAATAAAAAAGCAATAAATACTTCTCAACAAATCTCAACTGAATGAATCTGATTACACACATCATACGTTTGCGATTGTGTTTATTACGATAATTAAGCACGCGATTATCACCCTTTTTGTAACGTTTATAATGCACTAAAACATATAAGTTGAAGGACCTACGAAACGCAGTCCGATGCCGAGTTAGGATCGCGTGAGTTCTATGAAATACGGTGAAGGCCTCTTCTTAAATGCCTAACGTAAATTATCAAGCCATTATATCCTGTATAATTGTACGCAAAAACTTATTACACGATTAGAAATATGTTTTCAGCGTTAATAAGTTAAATAACAAGTTGTCTACACGTTGAATACTATTTTTCTATTATTTTTCAATAAATATACTTTTAAATTATAAAGTATTGAAAAAAAAATAGAAACACTTTATTTTATCTATACAAATAAATAAAATTGAAGTGTCTATTTGTAATGTCAAAATAACAGCTTTTAACTAAACGCAAAAGTATATACGGTACTAATAACAAAAACCAATTTTTAAAATTTTTGCCTGTTTGTTTGTTCTGGCTAATCTCTGCTGCACCAATTTTGACGGGACTTTCACTGGCAGATAGCTGATGTTATAAGGAGTAACTTAGGATACTTTTCAAAAAAATTAAAACCCATGAAACCGTAGTAAATTCCACGAGGGTGAAATCGCGGGGGACATGTTTGTTTATGAATAAACCAAAGTGTTCCTATTTTCTTGTAAGGGTGACAACAGAGTACACAGTTATCCGGTGGTAGCTAGTACGATTACTAGGGCCTATAGACTCCTACATCTATCCTCGGTTAAGAATCAAAATTGAATAATCGACTCGGTAGCGCCGTAGCGAAGCGAATGCTTAGCCGTTGTTAAACATTTGACCGCGGCGCTGTCAAGCCGCGGTTTTGAATCCCGCGTATTTGTTACTGTCTACAAAACAAAAAATATCTCAGTAGGGAGCTACATTTTTATAAAAAAGTATAAAAAAAATTATGCAAAAATGTTGCAGTGTTGTGGCCTAGTTATTAAGTAACATCTAAGAATTACCATTCACGATATATAAATATATATTATACTATATCGTGAATGGTATTAAACTTATAAATTAATGATAATGAGTAACAAAACGACGGCACTTAAGGCAATTTTAGTAAGAGAAAATCAATTCTTCACCAACATCATGTTAAAACTCTACCAGGTAGAGCCAAAGTGCAGTATACGATTGTTGCACGATCGGGTCAGTTCGAACGGAGAAGACTGGTACAGAACTTAATTCTGCTGTGTTTCATATGGTGAGAGTTGAGAACCGGAACCTAGTTATTAATAAGGAGGCATTACGATTTAGACTTCAGTAGTGACAATGCAACTGCAATTTAATTCTTAACCAAAGATAGGTATAGGAATATTTGGCCCACAGAATTCTTTTACCATCAGGTAGACTACGTACTCTGTTGTCATCATTGCTGCTATAATCGAAACGTTATAAAAATCTTAATAAAATTAAATATTATAAAAAAACTTTTTTTAACATTCTCTAATCGAAATTTTATCAAAATGTTAATAAAATTGAATGTTATAAAAACACTTTTTCACATTTTCTAATCGAAATTTTATCAAAATGTTAATAAAATTGAATGTTATAAAAACACTTTTTCACATTCTCTATGACTATTCAGACATGTGATGTGAATTATCCTTTCTCTAAACATAGACAATGGGTATAATTTTTTTGCACATGCCGGTTTGCCGTCAGCTCAACGTCTAGTATCTAACTAAAGTCACGTTATTCGACAGGTTTCTAACGAAATATATTTATTAATTCATCAGCGAGGTCGAATGTGCACGCGACTGCTGGCTTGCTACTGTGCAAATTATGGGATAACTAATGACGCATTGATATTTTTATAAATTGAAAAAAATAAAAAACTTTAATATGCGTAAGGTAAATCGCGTAAATATTTTTTGGAACGAAGTTCCTTATCGCACGTTAAAAAGTTTGGCATATGGGGGCTAGGCGAAAAATAAGTCTAAGATTTTTCCGTCACGACCCTTTCTATAATGCGAGCGAGATGGAATAATATCCATCTCCCTCGCACTTTTCTCTTTTCTTGCCATGAAAGAAATATTATTTTAAATGACGCCTCATTTTAATAGACGCTTGCTAATTCATTTTTTTTTTCTAATACAATAGTATAATACGTTTATCAATAACAATTTACTACGAAAGGAACTTCGTTCCAGCCGAGTCTTTCACGACACTCACGCATGTTTTTTTTTACTTAAAATTTGCTTTTGATTCTATTAAATATATAGTTTCTTGTATTTTATGCTTTAGTTATACTATTGCCGTAGACAAAAATTACAAATGTTGACAGTCATGAGCTGCCAAAACGATTTTTTATAGGAATTGGAGTGAAATGCTCGTAAACGACGTCATAATTTTTTGTAATAAAAAAATCTTTTGTTTTACGTTTCAAATTAACAAACCTATTTAACTTTAACAAGTAAACCGACCCAGTTAGTAGCAGTGTTTCATAATAACTACTTGAAATAACAAATTCAACATAGATAATGTAATTTATTGATGGGCATGTAGTACGCGTAGTCAGTAGGCGAGCTACCCGGGTTCGATCACGCCGGCGCCAATGAAATTGATAATTGCAATTTTAAGTACTGATTTTCGATATGCTCAGCGGTGAAGCAAAACATCGTGAGGAAACCTACATGTCTGAGAAAATATATTTAAAAATATATTTTGAAGACATGTGAATCTCTCCAACACGCGTTGGGGCAACGCGGCGGACACTTTATTGCCCTAAAAACCCTCTCATAAGTGAGAGAAGGTCTGCGCCCAGCAGTGGGACGCATATAGGCTGTACCTTTTCTTTACTTTTACTTATGTTATTTACCTAATTATATCGCTATAATATATTTTTTTCAGTAAGTCATAGCTGCATAAAAATGAGTTTATATGTAAATATGATTTTGCTACAATCGCATCTTATCAAAACTGGTCATGTTTTCTACGTGCTATTACTACTACATAAATGCACTCAATGAAAATAATATAATCGAGTGTACTAACTTACAAGCTATGATTCAAAAGCAATAGATTCCTCTCTAGTACTAAGCAAAGTTACAGCCTATATGTCACACGCTGAGCACAGGCATCCACTCGTCTGAGAAGGTTTTGGAGCAATTATTCCAGTATTGGTGGACTTCACATTTATTCGAAATATTTTATTACTCTGACATTTACGTGGTAGAGCCATGCTGGAGCTATAGTATAGTATAGTATTAATAGTATAGTTGTAGCACAAATGGGGCGGCTCGACCGGGGAAGGACCACGCTCTCACAGAATACCAGCGTAAAATAGCAGCTTAATGCTGCTGTGTTTCGTGTGGTGAGTGTAGAGAACCGGAGACCTATTTTACTGGAAAAGAGGCATTCTATCTTAGTCCTCACAGCTGACAACGCATCTACATTTTAATTCGTAAACGAAGATATATGTAGATGTCTATGGGCCACAGCAACCACTTACCATCAGGTGGACTGTGTGCTCGTTTGTTACCCTAATTCTATAAAAAAAACTTTAAGCTTCCTTTATGATATTTTCATTCACCGCCGAACACAAGTTGCTCGTGTAATAGGTACGTAATTTACGTCGAGCGCTTAACCTCTGTACTACCGCGGCTCTAGCTTTTTTCTCTATGATTTTTATATTTTTACACTGGCTGGTAACTTAAAAAAAAAATCCATAAGGCACTGTATTCAACGCTAAATGGCAGCTGTTATATTACATATAACAGTAGCAAATACGACGCTACCTGCGACGGCGATATATCTAGCCCCAAGGTTGCGGAGGCACGCGACAAGCGAAGTGCCCGATGCCGAGTTCCACGGCACTCTAATATCTGCGGAATTGTAATATGAAAAGTTCAGAAATTTCTACAATTATTAAAATTGTTTTAAAACTCATTATTCCATCGATTTGAATTATTTTACTACGTGAAGAGGAGTAACTTTTAAGAGCACATTAAATAAATAACTTGAGAATGTGTGTGTGTATGATCAATTATTCAAGAAAACTTAGTTATTTTCTTTTTTTCTTTACGATGTTTAAAAAGTTGTATTTACATACGTATTTTCTATATACTTATAAGGTTTTAAAATTGCATATTTAAAGAGGAATGGACACGTCATTCGGCTTTCCCTTGAAAATCATGTCGCAACAAGGAAAACACGGATTTGTAATGTGTTGCCGGCAAAACAGACAATAGAAAGTGCTGTGACGTTATAGCAGATGGATATCTTTAAAAATAACGGGCGATATGTGACTAATATTGTAATTTGTGGGCTTAAAAGTTAAAAACGAAAAAGTAAACATAGAAAGCAGCATAATGCGTTGTCATTTCTAATAGTATAATGAAATAGCCTGGTTCTATAACCTAATTTAACCAATAATGGCGGTGTAAGTATATCCACTACCCAATATTGTCCCGTGGTTGTCGTAAGAGGTTACAGAAGGAAACACACCAGGAGAAGCGCAGCAGTGTCTTCCTAATAACAACTTAATTAATTAAAAAACTTTATTAAAAAGGGATTATTTGCCACAGTTGCCACGCTTGGCAGGCGGGTTGGCAACCGCAGTTTTTTATTATTTCAAGTTGTTATCAGGAAGACTCTGCTGCTCATCTCCTGTTTCATTTTCCCTCTGTCGGCTATTACGTATTCGGGACGATATGGGGTAGTGGATATTATTCTACACGTGGTAGAGCCATGCTGCAGCTATATTAGTACTATAGTTGTAGCACGAATGGGTCGGCTCGACCGGGGAAGGACCACGCTCTCACAGAACACCAGCGTGAAATAGCAGCTTAACACTGCTGTGTTTCGTATGGTGAGTGTAGAGAACCGGAGACCCTTTTTACTGGAAAAGAGTGAGTTCATCTTAATGCTCACGGGTGACAACGCATCTACATTTTGATTCGCAAACGAGGATAGATGTTTATGGGTCACAGCAGTGGTTGCTGTTACCATCAGGTGGACTGTGTGCTCGTTCGTCACCCATCCTATAAAAAAAATTACACCGCCACTACACGGATAATTGTAAATTAAAAAAATAAACGGTAAAGATAGTTAATTTTTTTAAACAATGTAGAAAATGTGTAGTCATCGAGTCATCGAGTACAATATAATACTCATATTTCGGATGTATCAGTTTTGCTGTCCCTACGTACGTTCAGGCGGCGCGGTGCGGCGCTGTGCTTGCGCAAGCAGTTTGCTCACTTTTTGTTTGCCTTACACTTTGTACGCGTACTAGGCTATCAGTTACTTGGCCTGTGATACGCGCGTCGGAAACTGCTACTTAACGGTGAACTTTGGGTGCGTCGTTATTTAATACTAGCTGTTCCCCGCGACCTTGTCCGCGTGTAATTTATCACGATTGAATTTCATGGCTTTTATTTTTTTGTCGCGGAACCCTAATTACTTTTCTAAAATAAAAGTAGTCTAAGTTACATCAGCTATCTGCTTGTGAAAATAACGTCAAAATCGGTCCAGCCATTTCTGAGATTAGTCGGAACAAACAGACAGACAAAAATATACTTTCATATGCATTTACTAAAAATTTATAATTTCGACATCACAAACAGATTCTTAAGTTTTATTTATTTGTATAGATTTTAAATTAATAGCTAGCTGACCATACTGTAGGTGTGTTTTATGAATAAAGGTTCATAAGATATTAATTTTTGTTCATTTATATTCATACAATATAATTATTATGGTTTTGAAAGATTAAATTGTACATCTAATACCTGACAAAGTGATATCAGGTTGCATGGTGTATTCGCCTAGATAATTTTAGTTGTAGGTAGAATTAAAGTTATTTTATTTGCATGAATAAGAGAAGTTTCGAATTTTGTTTGAAAATTAAAAAAAAACGACAATGATTGTCAAACTACGTCAAACGCTAATTCCAAAAATTTATATCTCAAAAAAGTAATTAGTATATTCGAAAATAAATATGCAATAATAGTAAATTCGAAAAGAAATATGCAATAATAGTGCAATTTAAATAAATAGTGATAGAGACAGGCAAGGGTCGCACATCCGCACTTTTGCGCGCGCATTCATAGATAGACCGGCCTTGCGGGTGCTGTTCAACTCTGTAAGGGTATGTGCTATGCAGGACAAGATGTAGCGGAGCGGGCGGGGATTAAAGCTTTAGAATCAAGAAAATTAAAATTAAAAATAACACATTATTAAGACCGAATTATCATTGTCATATCCCATCACAGCTGAACGTATCATGCCTCCCTCAATTTCATAAAATATTTATTTTTATTAGATATATCAAAATATTTTGGAATAAAACTAATTTTACGGATTTTATCGTGTTTAATTTTAACTTTTTTTATTCCCGACGTTTCGGGTGCTTTTTCAGCAGCCATGGTCACGGATGGGACAGAGGTGTTTGACGTCCTGATGTCATAGTTAACGAAGGGTACCTACAAATTTTAATTATTAATTTTTGGTCCGATCTGAGTTCTATTTCATGTCTAGCATTCGCATAAATATTACAGATATTATTTTTTAAAGAAAGTCTCTGTTCATACTATTTTTCTTTATTTTTGTATACATTGAAGTACTTAAGTTCATTATACTTTGTATAATCATTTCTGCTCAGGTTTATTAACAGTATCATAAATTGTTATGTAGTTTATATGCAGGTTTGTTCAATAAAAAAAAAACATAAAAATGCATAAAAGCCTATAAAATAAATATTTATGTATATTGCTTCTACCAAATAAACAGTTTCCGCTTAACGCTATCTACTTTGAGCTCATTACGTGACACACTTTTGAGTTGGCTTCAAGCCGCCTCAAAGTACACAGGAAAAACGATGATACAGCTTCATCATTAAAGTCTTTTTTTAAATGAACTCAAGGGAAAGCATAGTTTTAATTGAGACGGGCGCAATGGTCGGGCGTCCTGTCGCAAATTTCGAAATTTGAAATTCGAAATTTGCGGCTTTTACAAAACGTAGTATGCATTGCATTCATTTTCATTTTAATATTTTTAAAATATTTGTTAATAAAGTTATTGCTCGTTATTGTTTATCATCTTTCATTATCATGCAATAAAAAGATTGTTAGCATTTAAAGAGTCTATTACAAGCTAATATAAATACTAAACTAAGCGGTTCTTGTCATTATCATAATGATTACGCGAAAATAAGTTATCTGTGCAACAATAGGGAATAAATCTAAAATTCAAACGAATAAGTTGGCTGTAATCAAAGTCCACGTTTAGACACTAACTTAAGTCTTATCTTGGCAACTCAAAACCTAGGCTGTCTTGATACATATTATTGTATATTGTATATATGTATATATTGTATCTAGGAATACTAGAAATGTTAGAATAGTTTTAAGCGCGACTACAGACATACATATGAGGTAAAAGTATGGGTTTTAACTCTCATTTCTGAGAGTGTTTTAGAGCAAGGAAATGTCCGCCGCGCTGCCTAAATGCGTGTTGGCGAACTTCACATGTCTTCGAATTTTTTTTTCTTAATTCTCAGACATGCAGGTTCCCTCACGATGTTTTCCTTTACCGCCGAGCACGTGGTTCAGCAGGAGCTCATATGGTTAGCACTCGCTGTAACCTTCACATAGTGTATATTAAATTATAATACTACAGTAGGGCCTCGATAATCAGAACACACAAAACTTTACACCCTGTTCGATTTAATGAGGCATTCGGATTATAGTATGTAGATATTTTAAAAGGTATTTTTATGTAGATATTTTAAAAGTGACGTACTTTGACGAGTGGTATTAAATGGCAAAGAAAATCCTTTATCACTTAATTAACGCAATAAAAGTTTTTCTGAAATTGCAATATCTACTAGAGCAGGGATCATTCAGATTATAGAGGCATTCGGATTATCGGGGGTTCGGATATCGAGACTCAACTGTATGTGAAAAATATTATTCTAATATATTTTATTTTAATTTTTCCGGAGCACACTAAAATTCATCGTTTTTTTCATCATTACAGCTCTTCACAAGTCCACTGCTGAACATAGGGCTCCCCCAAGGAATGCCACAAAGCACGGTCCTGAGCCACCTGCATCCATCGACTACCTGCATATCTTACCAGGTCGTCACTCCATCTAGTGGGGGGACGCCCTACACTTCGTCCGCCGGTACGAGGCCGCCACTCGAGAACCTTTTTTCCCCATCGTTTGTCGGTTCTTCGAGCTACATCGCCGGCCCATTCACTTCAGCTTACTAATCCGTTGGGCTGTGTCGGTCACTCTGGTTCTACTGCGGATATCCTCATTTCTAAGTTTATCACGCAGAGAAACTTCGAGCATAGCCCTCTCTATAACTCGCTGAGCGACCTTGAGCTTCCACATCCAAATGACATTCAAATATCTTAATATTTGATTGGTAATCTTGGTAAATTGTCATTTGGTAATCTTTTTCTGAATTATAAATTTATTAAAAAAATTGTCTTTATCAGTGTAGGGTTAAGAAAAAGTAAAGTAAACTTACAGCCTATATGCGTCCCACTACTGGGAATGGGTCTCCCCTAATCTCTGAGATAGTTATGAGGCGATTAGTTCGCCGCACTGCCTCAATAAAGAAGTCCCGTGGAGAATATGCGAACCAAAATGTAAAGTACGGCATTTGTCAGCATATGTACGTGGTAGAGCCACGCTGCAGCTATATGATGGTTGTATTAATTCTGCTATGTTTCGTATGGTGTGTGTAGAGAACCGGAGACCCTTTTTACTGGAAACGAGGCATATAACTAAGTCCTATCGTAGTCCTCAGGGGTGACAACGCACCTACATTTTGATTCTTAATCGAGGATAATTGTAGATGTCTATGGCCCACAGCATTCGCTTACCATCAGGTGGACTGTGTGATCGTTTATCACTCTTATAATATTAAAAAAATGTCAAACTTTGAGAAGACGGAGGCGCTGCGGCTAAGGTTCTTTCGTGAAATATTTTTGGCTTCATACAGCTTTACTTATAACCGTGATTATCGCCTACTTAAATTAAATTAAGTATTGATTATCTCTATATCTGTCTTTTTCTAGTATTATGTAGTGAAGAGAGAGAGAGAGAAAGAGAGCAGTTTTAAGTATTTTTTAAAATGACGTTAGTAAATAATTGAGAGTGTAAAGTAAAAAAAATGTATTGAATGTAAAACAAAAGACATATTACCTGAAGTTTACCTAAAAAGTTAAATTAGTATTTTTTTCACTAAGGCAGGGGGTTCCCACAGTCTTAATGATATTGAACGAACATGATGACAGTTTTTCAGTAAGCAATTAAGTCTACCTGCGTAAACAGATTTGGTTGTCTATAAATAAATCTTTTTTAAGTTTAAAGTTTTTAAAATTAACTTGCGTATGAAAAGCCATTCATAGCAATTTTAAATTATTGTTTTACTATCCAAACACCAACAAAACAGTACACATTTTAAGTGTTATCGAAACCATACTAAACTTCTTGACATGAACTCACACACATATTATCTTTCTTCTTTCTTTTTTACCGTTACGGTTACAGCCTATAAACCGTTACCGTTATATCGTAAAGTTAACTACTGAACATAGGTCTCCCCAATAGACTGCTTCATAGGGGGATATTTGCCATAGTTGCCACGCTTGGTAAGCGCGTTAGCAACCGAAGTGTTTATTTTAGTCGTTATTAGGAAGACGCTGCTGCCCATCCGATTTGATTCCCCCTGACAACTCTTACGACACCCACGGGATGATATAGGGGTAGTGGATAATATACTTACAACAACACTACACGGTTTCTTTCTTTATCAGCTCATAAAAGGTCACACACATATTCACTTAAAACCATGTAGTTGCTTGCAAATAATTTAGATGCATGTGTGTGCATGTGAGTGTGTACGAGTGTTCATACAATAACTTGAGCTTGAATTTGGCGTGGTTTTGCAACACATAAAACGTACGAAGCGCTCTTCCTCTTTTCGTTGGTCTGAGCCGTATGAGTGTAAAACATGAAAGTTCTTAAACATTACGCGTTATTCTGTTGTCAATTTCATGCTTTATAATTTTCATTATTAAAAGGGAAATGCTTGAAGGATTGCTAGAATCATCAGAATGTTAGAATACAAACGGGCCCAACGTGATACCTGTACGACATGAACGGTCAGCATATCTTTGTTTATTGTACAGTTGATTGTCAAACAGTTCCACAATCTGGATTTTACCAACATGCACGACGACAAGGCAAGATAGAAATCTGGTCTCTTTTTACATGAAGAAGCCAAGCTTCAGTTGTATTACGACCGCAGCACTAATAGGAAAGGCCCACGCTTTCAAAAAATTATAACATAAAATAGCAACATAATCCTGCTGTATTTCGAATGGTGACTGATAAGAACTAGAGACCCTTTTACTGGTAACGAGGCTTTCCAACTGTAAATATTCAAGGGTAACGCATCTGTACGTGGTAGAAACATGCTGCAGCTATATTAGTAGTATATAGTTGTAGCACGAATGGGTCGGCTCGACCGGGGAAGGACCACGCTCTCGCAGAATACCAGCGTAAAATAGCAGCTTAACACTGCTGTGTTTCGTATGGTGAGTGTAGAGAACCGGAGACCCTTTTTACTGGAAAAGAGGCATTCCATCTTAGTCCTCACGAATTACAACGCATCTGCATTTCGATTCTTTAATGAGGATGAGGAGTCTTTAGTAGATGTCTATGGGTCACAGCAACCACTTACCATCAGGTGGACTGTGTGCTCGTTTGTCACCAGATCCTATAAAAAAATCTGCATTTTTTAATCGAGAGATTAGGTGTCCTTGAATCAGAGCTTCTACTCACCATCAGGTGGAGGGTGTGCCTCTTTGTTTTCCTTACTTTTGTTTGAAAAGATGTTTAGAAGTTTTATAATATTAGAAAACCAGAGAAATCAAATCTTGTAACTATTTTCATTAACCTTCTATAAGAATCGAATTTAGACGTAGCATATCCAAAAACTAATCCCTAATGACCTGGTTTCGCCTATCAGTGTTGTCGTAAAAAAACCTAACTAATCAGTTGTCGCCTTGAAGGGATATTGCGAAAATTGTAAAAAGCGGGTCCGTGTTAGCGACAACCGTTTCACAACGCAAGGCCGAATTTCACCTCTACAATAATAATGGAAACTAATTTGTTTATTGTTGTAGGGAAACCGTGCTCTCTGGTTATTAAAGATCGGCCAGACTTAAATACTTCGTTATATTGCTTTGTGTCGACCATATTCGGAAAGAGTTGCATCGGTCACTTCTTTATAAACCGCTCAGCTGTTTGATATGATTTTGAATAAATATACGTTATAATGCTTGCTTGATGGAAATAAGATAAACATAGTGAGATCTAAGTGTAATGGTACAGCGTTTTTGTATATAATAAGAAATAAAGGTATTTTAAATAAAAAAAAATCCAATAGCACTCATCGCCTTCCTACGTGTTAATAAATATCAATGAACATACAAATACTGAACAGATTTGTACTGTACATATCTTTTGCTACTACAAAGTCACCGGCCTACGATTAGGTGGTGACGTTTGCTGGTATTTTTTGTGTAAAAGGGGCCGTAGTGAGCGCAAAATACCAGATGGTCTGCATGAGGGTTTTATGCTCTTGTATAAAAAGGATAAAATAAATTATAAAGTATGCATATATTGCAAGAGGTAAACAAGATAAATATAATAAACTTTGTATTACTTCTATTAATGTAAAGGAAATAAAAAAAAATTGAACTTTAATTAAAAATAAAAGCCGACATCAAAGAACTAAGCTTCAGAACTCAGGGCTTACAATTAAATACACTAGAATTATTTTTAGTAACAGTTACTTTTTTTTTAATTTAGCTTTTGACCTTTTTGAGTGGACGAAGGAATATCTGTATATTGCTCGAATGTTATCTAAACAGTTACATTAACAATTTGTCTCGTATTTTTTCACCCTTAGGAGTGGAGTTCTCCAAAATTATAATATGTATGTACGTATAATAAATTAAAAAAATCATTAAAATCAGTCACAATTTGCGAAAATGTCGAGTAACACACATATAAAAAGAAGAACACACCCAAATTGCGTTGTACCCCCTTTTCTTGTAGTCAGCTGAAAGAGAAGTCCTAAATCGTAGCTTTAATGACTGTCTGAGTGTACAGAAAGCAGTGTAACCTCACCTAATTTGTTCTGCTTTCATTAAAACTCAAGGTCAACAAAGATGACAAAACAAGAGGTAAATTTACCAAGGCGGTTCTTGGAGTGCTTGTATAGAAAATGATTGCTAAGTTCTGTCTTGTCAAAGTTGCAACTACAAATGACGTTGTTGCGACTCCTCGCATGCGTGCTTTTTTTTCTTTAATATATAAGGGCCTAGCTGTTATGACTGCCTGCTCTTGTAAAGTTTTCAAAGTGTGTTACGTAAAGGGTGTTTTGTACGTGGTAGAGCCATGCTGCAGCTATATTAGTAGTATAGTTGTAGCACGAATGGGTCGGCTCGACCGGGGAAGGACCACGCTCTCACAGAATACCAGCGTAAAATAGAGGCTTAACGCTGCTCTGTTTCGTATGGTGAGTGTAGACAACCGGAGACCCTTTTTACAGGACAAGAGGCATTCCATCTTAGTCCTCACGGGTGACAACGCATCTGCATTTTGAGTCTTTATTGAGGATAGATGTAGATGTCTATGGGTTACAGTAACCACTTACCATCAGGTGGACTGTGTGCTCGTTTGTCATCCTATCCTATAAAAAAGAATACACGGAAAGCCTCTCCAGGTGATATATATGGATGGAACCCCCACGATGTTTGCCATATACATTAAGGACTCCATCACACACTGACTTGCAGCCACGGTGTTAAAATTGCGGTCATATAATTTGTTATATACACAGAAAGAACATTATTACTGAAGTATTTTCCACCTTCAATCAACAAAATGTATATACAGGGTTATTTTGCGAAATTTGGAGAGAAGGTTCAGAATAAGTAATATAGGCAAATGGTGTAGAAAAGTTAATAAAAAAAAATCTCAAACATTCTGTCCTTTTCATCTTTTAAATTCAAAATGCGTGGTAATGCGTTATTTTAACTGATTTTACTGCGCACGCACACATTCGTAAGGGTCGATCGGTAGGCAAAAACGTTGTCGCCCATAAATCACATTGAATTTAGGATAATTTCAAATAAAAGTAGAAGACTTATTTACTCTTATTTTCAAAAAATTCAATAACAGTATAACTCATTCAAAAATAACCCAGTATATTTTCTTTAAATAAAACTGTATGTCAATATTTTGATACTATTTATAGAATTTTCGCAATTACTATAGTGTAAGGGAAGAGGATCAGTCCTCTAAACGGGTGAAAAAGTACAAGGTCAATTGCCATCTTATGAATTTTTATTAAAACAAATTTTACGTAATTTTGTAATTACAATGTTGAGCCAAGCCCTCTTTTAAAATTAAGAAAGTTGTTACATCATTCCTCTGTTATGTTAATAAATGATCGCGAACGAAGTCGTCGGCATAAACGCAAAGCGACCTATGTGAATACATAAACACTCACACATGTATCATAAAACACTGTAGTCACTTGATAGTTCAGCTAGGAGGCGTATTGCAAACAGGAAAGTAGCTTGCAAAGTTATTAATACTGCTGCCTAATGTCATATGAATATCCCGCTATATTATACGAGTACTAAAGTCGTCTAATTCTCGATTATCGTCGCCGGCGGTCTTATATGTATTAAAATAATAAACAAAATAAAACAATTCATTCTTTCTTTTTTGAAACTTTTGACTAACTTAAATAAGCAGCCCAAATCTCTAGTAGTAAAAACAAATGATTTTTTTATTACATCGTTCAAGTATTAAATTTGCTTTTTCCAATAGATAATTGATTGTAAACGAGGCACGATACAGTCAGTCACACACTCACACACAGTGTAAGCTAATATTATCATATCAGTCGCTAGTCGCTACCAAACTGCGTTAGTAGGTACCTGAGCGCATGTTGTACGCATGCGCATGCATAAATATGTGTACAGCGATGCAACACACTTGATACTTTTGCATTGAAAATTTTTCTATTCAAGGGTTCGATTCATGAAATTTAAATAGATAATACACACTTGATTAAGTACTTTCTGCAGTATGGAACGATATCGAAATTGAATATTAAAATTTCCAGATTTCTATGATTGCAATAATTGTGCATAATTGTTCAGTATTTTGGTATGCTCTTCCTTCTCAACATCGTTAATAGTCCATCATCGGTTGGAAGACTTGGAACACTTTGGCAAGCAGATCAGCATACCCAAAAATAACCATTAGGGAGTTTAACTTTAAGAAATTGGTACTGTGATGTTCCAGTTACTATAAAACTGATAATGTGAGACCGTCGATAGAAGAACGATATTTTACTAGCTAATTATTTAATCTATTTCAACGACATTCATGGAATGAAAAAGGGTAACAACATACCTCAATCTCTCTAACCGGCTCTAATGATACCAGCAATTATTATTCAAAACAACATTAATAAAGTTATAATTCTAATAGTGTTTTTTAATATTAAAGTTAAACTTATACTTATTCCGGTGTTTGGTAATTAAACACTTATTTAATACATTCTTTTAAAGTTATAATGGTTATATCTAATTTGTCTATAAAGAGTAATTAAAATTCATACCCTAAACAGGTAAAATAATGCCAAACACGTTGTTTAGCACACAGATGTCGTTAAACTGTCGAAGGTAACTCTGCAGGTACACTAAGTACCAAGACGACTCGCGCACACGCATCGAGGCAGTCGCTATATGGGTCTTGGCCAGGCAACTTTTTCTTGCACACTTTAGTACTAAACTAACGCTCGACCTGTCACATGTTTATGCGATCCTGTTAGCTTAGTAATTTTGGTACATATAAGCTTCATATGTTTGACTGTTTTATTCAAGAAACACCGTTTTAAGTTTTAACTTACTTCATAATAACTACGCGTAGAATTTTATGTTCTATCATTCTATATAGAAGCATCCTCAAGCGTATGAGACAATTGTGTTTATTCTCTTAACCTACTTTAATAAAATGTTGGTTATCATTCTTATAGATAAGTTAAAATTAATTATTTTGTACAACCAACTTCAATATAAATTACTATAAAAGAATAACTCAAAACTATTGGTCAGACCTTGATCAAATTTATATGGGACCACATGAGAAGCACCAGCTTTCAAATAAAAAGAAACATCGAAATCAGTTCAACCAGAAAAAATTATGAGGTAACACATATAAAAAAAGAAAAAAACGTACAGTCGAATTGAATACCGTCTCCTTTTTAAAGTCGGTAGAAAATAAATGGGGTAAAAGTATTGTTAATTAAAGACTTAATTCAAGCAGGTTTTGTAAGAAAGAATCCCATCAAAAACATAAAAGCGATATTGGGGTCGTCTGCTTTTCCGATAAAAAAAGTATTATCTATAAGAATGAACAATGTACGTGAAACTGCTTGACACTTTTTGACACCGAACATCAACGATTTCTAGTTTTCAGATATTCAGACCACAAATCCTCGCTAAAGAACACCGATTCCTTCCAAGGATGATTCGCGAGGCTATTGAAATCTAAAAACATCCTAATTTCAAAAGAGAAGACGGCTGGGTGCTACCAGCTGCTTGGGATCCCATAATTAATAAAATTAAATCCCAACCCAAGCATACAACTGCAAGACTTCAAGTTACTGTAAGTTCATACTGCGTAGATCGGAACAAAAATTAATAATTTTTAATATAGACGTAGCCGTGGTTAACCATTACATTGGGACGTCATACACCTCAGTCCCCCCCCCCCCCCCTCCCCGTGACTATGGGTGCTCGAAACGTCGGGAATATAAAATAAGTTAATATACGCGATAAAATCCGTAAAATTAGTTTTATTTAAATGTGTTCGCGTAAATATAAGAAATGAATATCTAATTATCTACTTTAATGCCAAATTTCAAATTTCTATGTAACACAAAATGGTTTAGGTCCTTGATGAGTAAGTGAGTGATAAAAATGGCACTTTTCAGACCTAAATAGCTCGAGAACTATCCGAGGGTGCTTATGAGCTATGCAAGACTACATAGTGTGTGGGTTTAATAGTTTTTGAGTTAGAAGGGATTTAAAAGTAGCTCAAAACAATTCGTGTAAACATACACACTGCCAATGCTTCTTTCCTTTTCTGTAACTGGAAGAAAAACTATGACGTGTCTAAATATAACCTCGCAAAGATACCAAGTTTTTCTGTTCTCCATTTACACCAGTCATGGTCTAACCAACACTGATCCCAAATTTAATCGAATAGTTAGGCAACAGTTTTAGCAATGTTGGCGCACACCTTTCAAACGCTTTCCAGCTGGCGTATTCTTGGGATGTCTAATACCCAGCATTAGTATAAAAATGTTGTAAATCATAGTAGATGCATCATAGTGGTACTACATCTTATTGAACTTTTCTATACTTTTCCCACCACCTTACATATTGTGGAACAACTGTTACATTGCATACAAAATATTTGGCAAGTCTCAAATTGGAAATATTTCACGTCGCTTTCTTTAAATACCACTAAACAAACAGGCTGTTGTGTCGTTAGCCTTGGTTGTCATTGGTGTTTATTGCTTCATAACGATCGGGTTTATTTAGGATAAAAGCAATAAAATCTCGCTGACATGCTGAAAAAGTATTTTGTTAAAATGTCGTAAATATAGGCGAGGTCAATTTTCAGTTTCCCTTTAATTACAAAAATCTTTAGCCACATCCTAAGGGTGTTCTGCTATAACGTGGAGGCGTATGTATGTAAAAGTGTTCTATGTCTGGATATTCCTCCATATGTACAATTTCACATGGGGAAATATCCATACAGAACACTTATTTGTAGACCAATAATTATAGATACTTGTTCTGTGCGGCATTCGAACCCGAAACGACGATTAATGGCACATCCTCTTTAAAATTGGAAAGGCTTATATGCAGCCCAACTTTAGCGGGCTGATAATAAAGAAGATATATAGTTAATTTGATCAAACTTCTATGTTTTCTGTTTACTTGAAAATGTGTGAAATGAAATGAAACCTCTTCATTTTTCGATGTCAGCAATTATATTTTATTTGTCAAAAGTTAATATCAATGATCAATCTAATACCGTTCAAAATAAGGTTCCTCTGTACGGAGAAGAAACGATAAAGCGTATATGTGTACGTGGTAGAGCCATACTCCAGCTATATTATAGTTGTAGCACGAATAGGTCGGCTCCAACGGGGTAGGACCACGCTCTCAAGAATAGCAGCGTAAAATAACAGCTTAATGTTTGTGTTCTTATGGTGAGTGTAGAGAACCGGAAACCCTTTTTATTGGAAAAGAGGCATTCCATCTTAATACTCAGGAGTGACAACGTATCTTCATTTTGATTCTTAATCGAGGGTAAGTATCAATGTCTATGGGCCACAGCACTTACCATAAAAAAGAAACTAATCAGGTATCCGCGTTATTGACATTTTTTTTAAGTCAATAATATCATATTTTAATCAAAATTGTATAGGAATAGACCCATGAATAAACAAAACATGTTCTATAATAAAATTACACAACAAAACAAAAACAAACAAAGATGAAAAATTAAAGCTAATAAGTGTGTTGTCCTCATGCGGCACCTGTTCAAAATTAAAACGCATGTGGCAGCCATCATCGGCCATTTGTATATTAAGTGATTGTACTGATACAAAAAACTTACGACTATGTCATAAAAAGAAATTAATAAAATTACATTACAATAAAAATGTTTTCAATAAATATAATTCAAAACCAAAGCCTTGCTGTAATTCGATAACCATATACGAAATATTGCTTAGTCCGCAGTATCAGGTAAACTTGTTTAATTTCAGTTTACGTAGCAAAAAAAGTTGATATTATGCTGATGATCTATTATAGCTAGCATTACTTGTAATAAGCCAGGGCAGCAATATGTTTACATCTATAAACGATTTTGTTAAAATTTTCCATGATTCCGCTACCAAAATTATTAACATAAGAAAACTTCAGATTTAATAATTAAAGATAAAAAAAATCTCTTCTTCTTCTTTATGTGCTTAATTTTAATTAACTCTTCTATTTCTTTTTAAGCAATTATCGTCAGATTTTATTTTAAGTTGTCAAATTCTAATGCAATTTCATTGAGTTGTAATGTATGTAGAAAAAAATGCCAATAAATTTTATTTATGTTATTTCAACGGGTGCGCGCCTGCCGACTGAATGAACACGACTGAAACGACTTGCGAGAAACTCATGTTGGATAACCTATTCATAATCAGAATCAAAATAAGAAAAGATACAGCTCATATACGAGTATACATCCCATACTTAACACAGGCCTTCTCTCATTTCTAAGGGGGTTATGGAGTTATTAGTCAGCTGAACTACTCCAATGCGTGTTAGCGGTATTCGAATGTCCCTGAAATGTATTATTCCTCATTATCCTTCAGACATGTGGTTTCACCGCTGGGCATGTGGTAAATCAGCACTTGATATTAATACTACCATTCGAAACTACCCAGCCATGTAAGAGCGACGTAAGGGAATCCACTATCCTACCTCGTAACAGTTGATAGAAGTAAACTAAAAACAGAAGACGAGCAGCAACGTTTTCCTGATGACAGCTCAAAATAATAAAAACATATTTTATTGACGGAAATATTTTATACCGGGAAGGCTTACACACAGCCGTAGGAATCCATCTAGGATCGGCGATCTGTCAACCTCATCGGTGCCGTTGTGGTGGCGGTGACTTTGAGCTCCACGGACTTTCATGTTAGAAAAATGCTGGTAAGTTCCCGTCCCGTCCCGTTTTCTTGTCTCTTTAAATATCGTATTGGTTTTAGAACCGTGGCGGATATTTAGACACGATGACTTATACGAGGACTTTAGTTCCTTGGGAGTGAGGGAATAGGGAGGAGATAGGGATTGGGAGTATTGGTTACTACCTTTGCGGCCTCTCATCTTAGGTGTAGCTTGTTTAGAACTGGTGTAGCATCGAAGGCGGCTGTACTGAGTGAATGGCGTACATTTGTGTTTCTGAGAGATAATATCAATATTTGAACCATTTTCTAAAGAGACTGTCGGTCCGTGAGGTCCGAGTGACGGTTAAATTTCTAAAGTAACCGTGCCTTCAACTGGTCGTCACCGCTGAAGATTAGAGGGTTGGTTCTTTGCTCGCCCAAAGGCTAAGTACGAGTATAGCCGTATAGCAAGTCATGCAGTCACTATCCTTGATATTATACCACGAGAGTAGGATTCTTTGACAAATTTAGTTTTTAGTTTATTTTACTGTTATATACTCGTAGATATATTGTATATTAAAATGGTAAGTGTTTTTAGAAGCTAAGCTAAAGCTAAGAAATATTGTAGAACTGTTTTAATTATTATATTTGTTGAAACATTTGACAAAATTCGAAAGTTATATAAAATTTCCTATTTGAAACTCCGTCATAAACATCTAATAAGGATTTATGCAATTATTCATTTAGTATTATATCAAGTATTTGATTGACTTTAATGTAAAACGATGCGAGAACATACTCGATTTCTTGGCTGTTCAATTTGTTTGTGACTGTTATAATAAGTTACAATGCATCATTAGTCCACACATGGATGCAGGCGCTTTTAACGTTAATATTTGTAAGAATAATAATGAACTGTTTCAAGAATTAATTAACTGATTCATGAACAGTTTGAGAAGCCGTAGACAGTCCCACCCATTATTGTTTCATCATCATCATCATTACAGCCCTTTACAAGTCCACTGCTTAACATAGGCCTCCCCCAAGGAATGCCACAAAGCACAGTCCCGAGCCACCTGCATCTATTGACTTCCTGCATGTCTTAATAGGTCATCACTCCATCTAGTGGGGGGACGCCCTACACATCGCCTGCTGGTACGAGGCTGCCACTCGAGAACTTTTTTCCCCATCGGTTGTCAGTTCTTCGAGCTATATTGCCCATTGCCACTTCAGCTTACTAATCCGTTGAGCTATGTTGGTTATTATTTTTATTGGTACTTTAAATTATGTCTTGGGTCTCAATGAAAAAATCGAATCGCTCAAAAGTAAATATGTATTCAGGTTTGACTGACTGAGAATGCTACGGGGCATTAAGTCCGTTCATTGCAAGCCTTTTAACTGGGCAGTAGCGATGTAAGAATATCCACTACTTCCAGATGCGTTCTCAGCCTTGAGTACTAAGATGGAATGTCTCGTTTTGAGTAAAAAGGATCTTCGGTTCTCTACACTCACCATACGAAACGTAGCAGCATTAAGCTGCTATTTTAAACTAGTATTCTGTGAGAGCGTGGTCTTACCCCGGTCGAGCCGACCCATTCGGGCTACCCCACATTAATATAAATAAGAGAAAATCCTATTAAAATTCTAACGTTTTTAAAACCATACATACGACTAAGAAATTAAAAATAATGCATCCGCACTGGAGCGGACCCATTACCGTCACTCTAAAAGATTTAAATATATTATGTAAACTTTTTCGTGAAATCATACATTTTTTCTCTTCCATTAAAAATATTAAATAATTATGACATAAGAAATGAGTTTTAAATTGAATTACAAATTTGATTAGAAGTAATTATTCTAATTTTTATAAGGTTATATGAGTGAAGAATATATTAAAATATTTAAATTCATCAAATATATATGAAAATAGAGATAAAACTTTACGTGATAGAACCACGATGCAGTGTGGATCACGAATGAGCCGCCAAAGCCGGGGAATGATCACACTTGCACAGACGTAAAATAGCAGCATAACAACGCTATATTACGTATGGTTAGTGACAAAAACCGGAGACCTTTTATACTAGAAAAGAGACATTCCATCTGAGTCCTCATGGGTAGCAACGAATCTGCGTTTTTGTTCATAATAGAGCCATGCTTCAGCTATATAAGTACTATGGTTGTAGCACGAATGAGTCGGCTCGACCGGAGAAAGACCACGCTCTCACAGAATACCAGCAGAAAATAGCAGCTCAACGCTACTGTGTTTCGTATGGTGAGTGTAAAGAACCAGAGACCCTTTTTACTGGAAACGAGGTGTTCCATCTTGGGGTATCATCAGGGGTGACAACGCATCTCCATTTCAATTCGTAATCGAGGATGAAACTGTGTGCTCGTTTGTTACGCTTATCCTATAAAAAATATGAGCCACAGCACCCACTAACCACCAGGAGGAGTATGTGCTTTGCTCTAAATCTTTAGTTATCAGCCTTAAGACGGGTCTTCGAAACAATTACTAATTAATTACTGGTTATTACTAGGGACTAATCCGGTTTAATACACGCACGAAAAATAACACACTGTTAAAAATTTATTATAGAACTGGTTGTCGTTTTGTTATACTACCACCAGTTGGTTACGCAACCACGAACGTGTATTTTTAAAAACGAAACCAGATTTCGTAGCAGTATTTTCATTGCACTGGCATACAAAACAACATATCAAATTATCCTGTGTGATATTTTAATTTTAGAATGCAAGCACACGCAAAAGTATTAACGCTGCATCGTTTTCACTGTTCTTGTTTATGTATCTGATAAAGTTTGAGTTTTCTTATATTTGAAATAAATTATATTCACATAGTTTCAAAAATAAATAATTAAAAAAAATTTCGTTACCTATTTACGCTCCTGACACTGTCATTCGATTATTTTATCCCACTTTGGATAATAAACTTCATTTATTTATAAAAAGTAGCCACATATTATTTATTATTTATATATTATTTAATATTTATATTGTGTGTGTATACAGGCGAAATGAAAGCATTATTTTCTTGGCATTTAAAACTGAAAACAGAACGAAGTAACTGAGAACTACTTAATATAATGCTACCATATGGTAATGCATTAATTTATTTTTATTTATTTATACAGATATAAATTACGTATTATTTTAAAAATTTCTAATAGAAAGAACAGTTCTAATGATCATACGGTTCTAATTAAAATTACTAAATCTCAACAAAAAATATTAGCTCATATAGTGTAAAAGTCAAAAGATAAAAGTATAATTGCTATTAATATATACTTATATTGTTATTAATATATTATTACGCTATAAAAACAAAGGACTGTATTACGATCAATCTAAGTTTTTTTTTCTAATATAATATCGTTCAATTAGTTCGTTCAGCCTAGTAGATATCATGTAAATCACAATCACAATCACATTCGGCTCGTTCACCGAATTCATCGCCAGCACCTCAGTCTTGTTAAATGAAAATTAAAGCTCTGATTGACCACGTGTTCGACGTCGAGGGAAAAACCGGGAGGATACTTTCAATTCTACGATACTACAAATATATTATATAAATATATATGGAGGACATGTGAGTCCGCCAACACGTATAGGGGCTAATCTTTACTCCAATAACCCTTTTAGAAATTACAGAATAGCCTAAGTTATGTAGGTTGTAACTTTATTGTTAAAGAATCCGTTATATCATCACACATGTGAAAGAGACTGTGAATTCAATGACAGAAACAGTAACTGTTACCGAATTTTAATTGGCCACTTTCTTTGGGCGTGTGGCTTTAAATTGCGTAACAGCGAAATGAGAAACAATTATGTACGTATTTAATATACCGGAAAGGAAGTGTTTGGGCTAACTTTCTAGAAACTATATATTTTTATGAGATTTCGCTCACGCAATAATGTATCTGCGAGCTTAGAGTCTGGCCAATTATAATTTAGGCTTTGTTAATTTAAAAAAGAAAGCGCTGTCTTTATTGTACCAATTCAAATAATATTTAATTTTGAAAATATTATTTAATATTAGTTTATAAAAACATAATAGTTCGTGTAGAATTCTAACTTTGATAAAAACAAAGATATTTTGCCTACTCTAAAATAATTCGGCCATATTTCAATGAAAACATAATCAACATAATTAGAACTTTATGTGAAAGAAAAGAAAGTTTCAATTTTAAATTCCAGCGCTGCTCATAAATGCTTTATGCTCAAACGTACTGTAAGTTTTATTTTATGAAAAAATATATAAAATGCCCCTAACTATGAATAGCGGATAGTAGGTTAAGTTATTTTTTTCTCATTTAGAAATTAATAAAGTTTTTGATATCGATCTATGTTTTTATATGTACAGAAACGAATGATGATTTAGATTTTTCTTTCAACAGTGATTTAATTTAAGCTAAGTAACACCGTATGAAAATAAAAGAATCATACTGTTTAATTTGAAGCTGGTTGAGAGTTGCGACCACGTGCGACCGATCCGAACGCGAAATAAGAAGAAATTACCTTTAATGCTCCCACCTGAGGTGTGTGGCTGTTGGCTCTGCTGCACATTGCTCTGGGCCTCCAGCTTGGTGCTCACCGAGTTCCACATATCGAACATGTTCAACATCATGGGTCCCACCGGACCGAACGCTCACACAGACCGATCCATAACAGTCACGTTAACTACGCGCGAATCATCAGCTCATCCATTATTAAAGAACACTGAAAATATTAATAAGTCTCAACACTGTTCGTCCGTTGTACGTACAAAAACTTAAGGCTACTGCACTGATCCCCGGTTGAATTTTGTATTATATATTGCCATTTTACTATTTAATATTTTTATAAATACTTTTTCTATAGATATATATAAACTTTCTCAAATGGTCAACTAATGTAAATATGCTATATATTTTAATTCAACTACGTTATTCGGATTTAAATATCAGTCTAAAATTTCGTTCGTAAGGTTTGGGCTTATTTGCTTGGGAGGTTACACGTTATATCGTAGGTTTTGCTAATTTGTGAGATTATTGTTATAGATAAAAACTATTTTGTGACTATATATTGCATGTAAATGTCGGTAAACTGTGGTAATATTGTATTAAATGCCCTCGGAAAAAAATTGGTAATTATTTAATATTGTCGTGCGCTTTGTTCGTATAAAAACTTTTGTCGGCTTTGTGTCTGAATATTGTAGAATGTTCTATGGATGCGTTTTTTTCTCTTCATAGTTTTTTTAAATGTCCGCGCTCCCTATATCCTTCCACTTGCAAAAGTTCAATAGCTCATCGACACGGTCTCAATCACTGGCACGTTAACAACTTGCAACATTTTCGATGACTAAACGGGATTCGTCGCGCGAATGCGAATTTAAAATTTAAATCCTCCTTCTTGACCGGTGGGTTATTGCGTTATATTTTGGAGATTTTTAATCGCGTTCTCGCATGCACTGAATGCAGTTGCAGTGGCTTGTGGGTGTTTCAGCTTCAGTTGGGAGGAGGGGTGTCGGAAGCGCCGCCGTCGACTGCGCACGCCCGTAATCGATCCCGCGTGGCTAGTGAGGTGTCCCGACTAAAACACTACTTTTCTTGCGTGCTATGTGTATGGTGTGCACTATAGAAATGTCAGCCTCGTTTAATACTATGTATGGATAGATGAAGGCGTCAGTCCTCTATTATGTCATTCACTTTGATGTTTCTCTCAGCGTACTTTACAGTTGCTATGCTGCATAAAAGCTAACTATAGTTGTCTCGCATGTACCTATTCGTTGTTATAATTGTATTTATGAACTTAAAAACGATATATTAGCCACGTTCTTTAAAAGTTTTGAATTATTATAAGAAGAAAATGAACACGATCTCTAAAAGAGACCCTACGGAAATAAAAGTTACAGTCTATATACGTCCAACACTGGTGACAGGCCTACTCCCATTACTGATAGGTTTATAGATCAATCAACCGCGTTACTCCAGTTTATGTTGGCGGACTTCAGATGTCTTCGAAATATTTTTTTATTCTTCAGACTTGTAACTTTTCACAAAATGTTTTCCTTCGACAATGAGCACGTGGTAAATCAGCACTTAAAATTACAATTAACAGATTCATTGATTCCGAAATAGTAGCCTTTTACAAATCCTATATCGAAGTGAGAACGTTTGTCTGCGTGTTAGTATAAACCTTGAAAAGCGCTACATATGTAGTCATTCTAAAGAGTCTGATTGTGCTTATTAGAAATACGAATATTGTAGTCAGTCTGAAATACGCAAACCATACGAGGATTTTTGATCAAGCAACTACTCTGTTTTATTTGAATAGATGAAACTCTAATATGTTAAAAATTCATCGCTTTATTTCTGGGGTAAAATACTACAAAACGGTATCAAAACTACAATATAAAGTAATGCTTTTTGGAAATCTGAATTTTTTTCTGTGACTAAATTTTAGCATATTCATTGTTGCAACTAAAAAAAATGTTGTATTGTGATAAAAAAAACAATATAAAGTTTGAAGTACATAAACAGATATTCTTGGACTCAGTAGGCTACCATCGGATGAATTCTAAGTTCGTTTATCAATTCAGTTAAAGAAATACAGGTCGTCGTTTTTCTTGCAATCTAATTAGAAAAGAAAAATGTTTAGATTTTTTAGATTTTTAAAGAATGTTACAAGTGAATATTTAAAATTAGATTTTGAATTTTGACGTGGGTTCTAAGTTCGTTTATCAATTCAGTTTAAAAATAAAAACAGGTCGTCGTTTTTCTTGCAATCTAATTAGAAAAGAAAAATGTTTAGATTTTTTAGGTTTTTAAAGAATGTTACAAGTGAATATTAAAATTAGATTTTGAATTTTGACAACTTCTAAAAACTTTTATTCTCGTTTTGTTTTTTCTTCTTCGTTGTTTTTAAACTGTAAAAATATATCTAATTGGAAAGAAGCCCTAAAACAAATCAAAAGAAACATAGTTGGTGTAAATATAAATCAGCATTGAGTCAATTGAGTGGTCGGTGCGTGCAGTGCGCGGGCGCAGGCGACACTCGCATTACGCAAGATTACGTTACGTCGCACACAGGCGCGCGCACAAATGTAGCTGCTTTTGGAGGTTTGAGTGCTTGTCACACGCTGAAGCGTTAGCGTTGTAGAATAATAATATTTTTTTAGATAATAAAGATTTAGGTGAAAAACTAAATTCGCTTATATATCATTCCTTACAAATTAGTGCGATTTAAAATCTATCTAGAATCTTAATAAACCCTCAAAATATTATCTGAATTGTGTATACAGTATACAATGGGCCCACAAAAAATATAAACAAAGTTATTTTTATAAATACATTGAAAACATGCGTACTACAAAATATAATAATATAAAAATTATATTTACATTTAGACATTAAAATTATTAATATAAATTTGCATTAAAATATTTGAAATAAATGATAAATGGACTTACTTGTAAAAGTAACTGACTACTTAGGGTAAATTAAGACAGAAAATTGAAATATTTTTCAAATCAGGTGTAAAAACAAAGTTTTTACTTATAAAAAAGTAATCATATTATATAATATTTTCAGCGTTTATAATATTTTGTTATATTTTTTAATAATATCTGATATAAAATACTTCAAAATAAGTCGTCAATATTTATAGCCACTAGTTTGTAAGTATTGTGAAATACATTTTAGATGGTTATTAACAAATAAATATGTATATAATAAAATTATATAAAACTTTAGTTTATATAACTTTTGTATTATTATTTTATATCATTTTTGTATTTATACGTGAAAATAAAGTTATTAAAATGTTGCTTAAAAACTATTCAAATGATATATGGCGATAAAATGTTGCACGATTGTTACCGCTCTCTCTACAGTCTTTAACTCGGAACGTGTCGTTTCCAAGTGAAAGTGGCAACTGCCAAAATCTCATGTGAAAGTGAGCGAGAGTTCGCTTGATCGATGCCATAATTATTATATGAGATATGCTAAAAGCAAAAGCCGGATGTGAGACCTGAGATGAAGAAAAAGTACTCAAATTCAACGGAGTTTCGAATAAATTAAGACAAAATACGTTTAAGAAGGAATGATTATAGGCATAATTTTTACTTCATACATGATTATATACAAATAAATCTTAGTGAAATTTCAAAATTATGCTAGGCTTAATGATTTCAAAATATTTGAAATAATGTCATATTTCTCTTATGATGCGATCTTTTTTTTAATTAAAAGATATAGTCTAAAAGTATGTATATATTATATTATTTATGATATTTTAAATATATCTCAAATAAATTAATATTACCTGCGAACATAGATGTCGATCATCGACAACGTTTTT
The DNA here is from genome assembly GCA_033319125.1 of Parnassius glacialis. NCBI lineage: Eukaryota > Metazoa > Arthropoda > Insecta > Lepidoptera > Papilionidae > Parnassius > Parnassius glacialis. The sequence continues at coordinate 23,282,430 of JAVANC010000002.1, forward strand.
TTATGTTAGGAAAGCACTTCAAGCTTATTATTTGAAAACTCTTTAATATAAAAACAATAAAAAAATTATCTATTTTTATCTTTCAATGCCTTCTTGAGCTGTTGTTTATTAGAAACTTTGTTTGTTAACCGAAATTTAACTTGTGCAACAAACAATTTTTTTCCTTATGACAACATATTGGACAATTATTCAAATATAATTAGAACGTAAGTAAAAGTTGTTAATCAAAAAAATATTGCATTTAAATATTCTGTTTAGTAATTATTTCATAAGATTACTATTTTAATAACTACTGCATAAATGATCTACACATGTTATTAAAGTTAACATCAAGGCATTTTACCTTCAGCATGTTTGGTAACAATTTTGTTAATAATATGTCATGAGATAAACAGAAAAAATCCTTACAACGTCGACCCAGAATCAGTGCAAACAGAAATAAAAACGATAACAATTATCTCGAAAAACAAATAAGCACATCGAAAAAACGCCCTTCAGCCCCGAAAGAGAAAAATGATATTTCCCAAGAGTTTCCTAACATCCAGCGTCTCACTCCAACGCAAGGTCGCTTTTATATCTGACTCGCTCACAGTATGCAATACGAGATCTCATGCAACTAAAGACCTTGATAAATTGCAAGATTCGTGATAGATAATTGGTATACGGGTGATTATTATACAAGCCTTTGCAATTATACAAATTTTTAAAATATGTAAAAATATTTTTTACGTGAACATAGCCAAAAGAAAATAGCCTTTAAATTTCAAAAACAAGCGATCGAATTAAATGACATCGATGGGTGTTAACGAGATAATTAAAAATGAATTGCATTCCATGAAAACAATCGTGTTTCATTAGTGCTGCTTATACCACAACGTAACGAAAGTACAACGGACGAACAATCTTAAAATGTCTATACGTATTACTCACATCCAACGCTATGCATTACAATCCAAAAGTCACAAATGGTACACCAAATAAGGTCCAACTATAATTGACACAACTCCCGTAAGGGTGAGAGGTAACCCAAAAAAGCACAAAATGTGAATTTTTATACAAATTAAAGTCTAGTTGAATTTTTCGCGCCGGCGGCAAATTCGGGTGCCAAAATTTGAGTTTTAGGCGCGAAAAGCGGCCGCGCGCGCGCGTTCTGCAACACAAACTAAATTTTGTAAGCGCAAGCGAACGGTTTGGCGCACTCCGGCACACAAGGCAGGACTGTGAAGGTACTGGCCACAAGCACTTAATTTGAAGAGTTGTTCTAGGCATCAGAGGGACGCTAAACATTAGTTTGTGTTACATGTACTAAACAGGTCTTAATTTTTGAACGGTATTACTTTCAACAGCTGTCGTATAAATTGGGTTAACCATGATAGGTTTGTATTAAAATCACCTCTAATAAAGAATAAAACGACCAATATTCCACAGCTGCAGAGCTTCTTTGTTATTTAAACTAGCTTCCTTCATTTATACTTTCTTTAAAGGTACACACATAATAGAGCCTGTTGGGCACAGCAACATAAGGTATTCGGTATTTATGTAATTTTAGCAAAGAAGTTTTATTTACCATCGCCATCGCTGATATCAAAGCCTGTTTACTCTAAAAAATATAAACTATAACAAAGATCAGAAATGAACATTTCAAAAGCACAATTTAAATGGAAATTAAGTAAAATATTTAAACCTCAGATATATTTTTAAACTTACATATTGTTGAACGAGTAACCCTTCAGCGCTGAGTGGTTTTCGTTCGCAAATTAACCCTTTGTAAATCAAGCACCCCTGTACAAAAATGACAGGACATGTAAAGTCCATTGAGCCTTAAACCGGGAGGACCGGTCAGGGAGGGTTGTTACGTATTTTTAAACAAATCGAGGGGTCACCAGTAAATGTAAAAGATGCTTTCATTGTCCAAGTTCTTTATTATAACAGGTCGCTCATGCGAAATAAAAGAGCTGAAAGATATATGAAAACCAATAACTCTCACTCGAAAATATTTCATTGAATTAAGCAGGAAAGTTAAAGATACAGCTATTACGAACTTCGTCTCAATAATTTTCATATAATGCAACATTATATTACTCTTGCACTTTAAAATCGTTTTAAAAGAAATTTGGTCGGGAGTAGGAATAATTTACAATATAAAGTAAATCAATATGAGTATTTTGTCTGGTTTCTAAATTTAAAAACTTCTTATTTTTCCTTACCTTATGCAGTGCAGTGAGTGAATTGAAACCATTTATAAAATAATTATAAAAAAAAATAATACTGGTCAAAAAACTATGACGTCTTTTGTTTCCATAAATCGTAAGTCGTACCACCCCCATATCGTCCCGCGGTGTCGTCAGAGGCGCGAGAGGAAAACAAACCAGGAGATGGACAGCAGCATCTTCCTAATAAGAACTAAAAATAAAAAATAAAAAACTGCAGTGGCTAACCTACCTGCGTGGCAATTATAGCAAAATGGCAAATTGGTTCCCTATGAGGTAATCTATGGTGGAGGCCTATATCCAGCAGTTCACTTTTGATAGTCTGTGATGGTAACGGTAACTCAAATAATGACCACATTATTAACTATTTTTATGTATTAGTTATGTATTAACTAAAAATTTGGATACGTCAGCCCTATAAGAGCATGTCACCGAACCCCATTTAGAGTTAGTTGCCATAACCAATATTGGCATAGATGATATTATATTATTATCTATTTTTATGTAATTCTATAATTTTGACGCAGAAATCTGTATCGGGGGCTACAATGATTTGATTACTCAAGATCACTTAACGTGAGCGTTTTATCTGCTTAAAGCTTTAGACACTTATATCGATAAAGCAAATAATTTTAAAGGAAACAGTGATGACAGTACTAAAATTACATTAATAATAAACCTTTCAATGCTAAAAGCATTTAAAATTACGTATTTTATATGAACCATACTGATGATGTGGGTCTTCTGTCTGATTTTGACTACGGATATAACTTTGAATCAACGTCGAAAGTTATTACGTGTAATGTGTTTTCGTACAAAAGTTATTTACTTGAGATTTGAAATAACTTATAGTGTTTCTGAAAAAGAGCAAAAGAATAATAATTTCTTCTGATATTTAGAGGTAATAGGATTATTGAATGGTAATTACACGTTAGTCTAGAAAATGTCCCAATTGTAATAGTAAGAATCGTCTACACGGGAAATTACGTGGTAGAGACACGTTGCAACTGGATCAGCGTTGCAGTACGAATGGTTATGTGGTAGTGCCATAATGCAACTGTATTATGGTTGCAGCATGAATGATCACACGATAGAGCTACGACGCTGCAAATTTTAGGTTTACGAGATAAAACCAAGCTGCAATTGTACTATTGTAGCAGCATAAATAGTAACGTGGTAGAGCCATGACAGAGTAATATTATGGTTACGTAACAGAGCGACGCTGCAGCAGTATTATAGTTATGTGATGGAAATACGCTGCCAATGTTTTATGCTTCAGCACTTCAACACGAATGGTTACGTAGTAGAGCCAGAACGCGTCAATATTATGTTTAGAGCCAAGCCTCAACTAAATTATGACTATAGCACGAATGGTTACGTGGTAGAGCCACGACGCAGCAATATACCTGCTAGAGCAGCATTATAACTTAATTATGGCTATGACCAAAATAATTACACTGTAGAGCCTCACTACATCAATATTATAATTACGGGATAGAGCCACATTTCAGCTGAATTATACTTTCAGCACGAACAGCAATATTATGGTAAAAGACACATGGCTTTATTGTTACACACTCTTCATTAGGGCAGTAGCACAAATGGTTACACTGTTGAACCACTCTGCAGCTTATTATGGCTGTAGCATAAATGGGTTCGATTAACCTGTGTTGCAACAAGAAAGTACACTCTAACCGACGATCAAGTTATTAGGTATATAGGTTCCACAGCATTCACGTACCGCCAAGTGAAGTGTATGCTTGTTAATAGCCCTTACTTTTACAAAAAATAACCGGCCAAGTGCGAGTCGGACTCGCGCACCGAGAGTTCCGAAGAAGTCCGTAGGTATATAAGTTTAAAATTATTAAAAATATTTTTATTATATGATGTAACCAAAAATTTATGCTTTTCGCAATTTTTCCTTTATTTGTGCTATAATACGTTGCTTCGTACCAAATTTTAAGATTCTGAGTTCACGGGAAGTACCCTGTAGGTTTTGATTCCCGTGCGAATGTCTGTATCTTTTGCTTGCGTTGGCTTAGAAGTTTGATTTTTTCACAGCTCCAAGGGACAGTAGACTTGAGTTGATTAGTTCCTGATCCTGTTGAGATAGTTCCTGAGAAAAAAGGGTCTTGACAAACAGAGAGACGGACAACAAAGTGATCCTATAAAGATTCCGATTTTTCCTTTTGAGGTACGGTACCCTAAAAAAGAGGTAAAGAAGGCCAATCAAAGAAAATCAAAGAAATAAAAAATGAAGCGAAAAGCTTTTATGCGTCTGAGTGTATGTGAATAAGTTGATAGGCAAATCAACAATGTAAGTAAGAAGACAAACCGCAGCTGGCTATAAACCCGAATATTAAATTATTTGTAACCCACCAATGGCGACTCTCGATGTTTTCTCCTCCGTAGACAATCTAAATAATAGCGACGCTCCACTAAAGTGATACACGGTAACCCAATTTTGTTACGATAGGGCAGTGATAACATGCGTATCGGGGTTCATATCTCGGTCATTGAACGATAAACATTAAATTACCCGACGTTAGTGACGCGGCAGTGAAAATAAATCATATCAAAATGGCATAAGCTTTTTCTTAATTTTTAAATAGAGACTTAACCATATAATATTTTTTTATAGGATAGGGTGACAAACGAGCACACAGTCCACCTGATGGTAAGTGGCTGCTGTGGCCCATAGACATCTACATTTATCCTCGTTTGCGAATCAAAATGCAGATGCGTTGTCACCCGTGAGGACTAAGATGGAATACCTCTTTTCCAGAAAAAAGGGTCTCCGGTTCTCTACACTCAACATACGAAACACAGCAGTGTTAAGTTGCTATTTGACGCTGGTATTCTGTGAGAGCGTGGTCCCTCCCCGATCGAGCCGACCCATTCGTGCTACAACTATAATACTAATATAGCTGCAGCATGGCTCTACCACGTAATAATAAACGATAGCTGTTAAAAAAATCCGTAAACAAGCTACCTGGTATATGACTTAGTGTTTGGTACATGGTGGAGGAGTAGTGATCACTGACTAGATCGCTAGCACCATTGGTACACCCTTTATTGAGTTAGGCAGCTAAAAAGTGTAGCATATACGATATAAGTGGATGATAATGAGTGATAGCGCGGGGATAAAAATTTTAATTAAATCCATAATACCTGAGCAAACCGAGTTCAACTAACCCCAACTGACACCGATAAAATTATTAATTCTCTAACTCTTCATGTTTGAGTACTTCTGATATTTCAAAGGAGTTGTGATGTTTGCTAACACCTATTAGGGATATATCCATCTATAAATCTGCCCTGACTCCTCGCCCACAACCTTTTTGGAAATGAGAGGCATATTCTCAGCCGTGGGACGTAGATAGGACATGTAAATGGAAGTATATTTAATTTTCATTACATGAAAGCTCACCGTATCTCAGTGGCTTAAGACAGGAGCGCCATTGAACAAGGTTTCGAACCCCATACTGAACAAGTATTTGTATGGTTTACAAGTAGTTTTACAAAATTAAGAAAAATATGTACGTGATGGTTACTCCGCTTTCTATGGGAATCTACTAGATTGTCCTAGGTCCTAGATGACCCTTAGTGTTTAAACCCTTAACACACCTAGTGAACGAGATTATATGACGGACTCTGTAACGCTGCCTTTAAATACCTTAGGCAAAAGAAAAGAGTAAAACGAAACTCAAAGAAAATTCTTAGTTAGAAATCAACAAAAGGTTCAAAATCAATATAATACACAAACATAATAGAAAATATGTTCAGTGGAGGCAACGTAAGAAATAATATAGCTGTAGTTAAAAATCGATTCAAGGGAAATCCTAACAGAGTTCTTTATTCTTCGACAAATGTCGAAGTTTTATATTAAATCAGCCTTTATATTGCATAAACTAACCATAATATCTCAATAAAATGGAAACATAGGTATATGACATTTTATTATGCAGTTAACAGTTAATATTTTGTTGTTACATACATTTATAAAGTTTCCTTGCCATTTAGGTTTTTGTGTAAAATCATTATCAAATATAAATTAATAAATTAAATTCCTATTAAATTCGCTGCTAAACAGTCCCCATTCCGAAATCACATACAAAGTCGGAATAGAAAGCATTTCCATATTCCATATTCATCACTGAAAAAGCACTTTGAAATGTTTTAGCACTTTTTAGCATTTTATTTTCTACTTTAACGTGTAATTTTTCTAGAGAAGTACAGACAATCATGGCAATATAGAAGTGGAAAAACAAACTAAAATAAATGCTGCATACGCAAGTGAATCATTGTGCTACAACAAGCCACACTGAAGCAGGGCTCTTTGCCTTTTATTGTTAGATGAGTTACCCTACTAGATTTTTATACATGTATATATTTCTATAATATTTCTACCTGATAAAGCACCTGAACTATGGTTGCAACACAAGTGGAACTTAACCAGGGATGGATCACGCTTGGACAGAATACCATTGTAAAATATCAGCAAAATGCTACCGTAATTCGAATGTTGAGTGAAGAGTACAGCAGACCCATTTTGCTGTTACTGAGGCATTCAACTTTATCTTCAGGGGTAACAACGCATTTACCATTTAAGTGACATATCGAGGATAGAGGTAGTTGATTTCAAAGCATTACCATCCACTTACCATCTGGTGCACCGAGTGCTAGTGTATGTGATTCATGGATATCTAAAAAATTTAAGAAAAAAATATAATCGGGCTTTTTGAGCTATTACATAGTTTAAGCATCTCAATAGTAGAAATATTTTTTCTTCAATTCAAATAAAATTTCGTGCCATCCACATATTATGGGAATCTTTCCTAGGACTTAAATTTGTTAAGTACAAACATGATTCCAATGTTGGACGTAGTTTTATATATCGATTATGACCTATTTTTACGACATAAAACGTCCTTGCGAATCGGGTATGCAGGCGTTTTCTCTCGAAAAAAGCTATCTAAAAACTACCAGTACTTAGATATCCGTCGACGTCATATATGTATAATTTATTTATTAGTAAAATGTATGTATTATGTAAGTAATTATCATTTTGTGTAGTGTTATCTAATATATAAAATTCTCGTGTCGCGATGTTTGTTACCAAACTCCTCCGAAAGGGCTGAACCGATTTGTATGAAATTTTGTGTGCATATCGGGTAGGTCTGAGAATCAGCCAACATCTACTTTTCAAACCCCTAAATGATAAAGGTGACCCCCCCACCCCTAATTTTTTTTTAAGTTTTTTAACAAAAAAAATATTTTTATTTTATTATGATTTAGCAGGAACCGTGGTAGCTCAGATGGCTAGCGCTCGCTGTAAACTTCACAGTACTCGAGCAACCCGGGTTCGATCCCCGTCGGCACCAATGAAATTGTTAATTGCATTTTTAAGTGCTGAACTACCATGTGCTCGGTGGTGAAGGAAAACATCGTGAGGAAACCTGCATGTCTGAGAAATAAGGAAAAAAAATTTGGAAGACGTGAAGTTCGCAAACACGCATTGGGGCAGCGCGGCGGACATTTCCTTGCCCTAAAACCTCATATAAAAAATAAGTAAATAGGCTGCAACTTTACTTTACTTTACTTTTATGATTTAGCATTGAAAAATACATAAAACTTAAAATTTTAACCCTTCTACGATCAACCCCTATTTTTTAATCGCGATTTTTAATATATATGGATAAAGAACGTTTGCCGGGTCAGCTAGTTTTATTCTATATTGCCGCATCTACGTCAAATTCTCACCACTCCATGTGTTGACTGGTAGAGAATTTCTCGAGGCATTAAGTCCGCCCTTTGTATTCTTTTGTTTTAAGGAATGCAATAAAGAATAAATAATAAAAATAATAATACCCTAGTCGGCTGCCTGATAGCCAGGCGACGGAGAGAGCATAGCAGACCTTCCTACAGGACTTATACCAGGACTCATAATTGGATACCTCATTTAAGGCCACAATTGAGCATGTTGTTCTCACGAGCCCATTTCCCAAAAAAGAGAGTGGAAGGTCACAGCTCTTCAAGAGTTCACTATGTTAGAACTTCTCTTCTGCATAGGACTTCATCTAGATAGGTACCAAACATCTTACCACACCCAAAGGGACTTCTAGTTACAAAATTACAGGCCTTATAACCAGATAAATCTATGTCAGAGGCAATACCCTTGATTATTTTAATGCATGTCTCATTGAAAGCTTAAAGCTGTCCACGTTATATCATATAAATTACTGTTAACTTCATATAAATTACTATTTACTTCATATCATATCCCATATATTTAATCACCACTTACATTTACCGTCCTTACTCACACATGGATCGATGCACCGACCGCTTTGTTGTAGACTGGCTTGCAGCGTAAGCCTTAATTACTTGCAGTCATATTAAAAGTACACATTTTATTTTTAACAGGAATAAAATAAAGTTCATATTAGTAATTGATTTTAATTTTAACATAATCCTAGAATGGGAGAGACCGAACTGGACTCTTACTGACTGATGCAGAAGAAGAAGAGAAATAAGTAATGGTTTCGGTCTGTTTGTGACCTTATATTTCTTTTATCGGATTAAAAATTTATTATCGCCTCTATTTGTCCACAGAAGACAAGCGTTGACAAAATTTAGAAAGAGTACGTTGATCTGCCCTTAAATATAATTGCGGATTTTACACGCCTTCAATTGTTTTTTTTGGATCATGTTTTTTTCATCTGATGACGTTTATTATAAAATCATATTTTTATTTGCTTTTGTTGTAAAGCAGTATATTATTATTCGATTATGTTGAGTTTTACATGGGCCAAAGGACGTGATTCCAGACCGTAATAAATAAAGCATGAATTAATGATTGAAACGATGATACGTACTGCAATGTCAACAAACCGTCTTATTTTTTTTTTATTTTTTATCCAGTGCTTCATATGATTTAAAATTAACAACATAATTCTAGTTTTTATTTATTAGAGCAATCTTATAATATACTTTATCTGGGCATTTCTGGGGCACAGATGGACATTGTCTTTTCTTAAAATAAATCCAATCCGCCTGTCAAAGGTGGCGATTATGACAAATCCTTCTTATTGTCACAAACATACGTAACTATGACAAATATATAATTTTCGTCGTGTTGTAGCGGCGCAGCGTAGAAGAATCCACTACCCCATATTTTCATCCCGTGCGTGTCATAATAGGCGACAGAAAGAAATAAAACAGGTTACGAGCAGCCGCATATTTCTGACAACCACTCAAAATAATAAAAAACGGCGGTCGCCAACTTGCTTGCTAAGTTTGGCAAATATCGCCAATAAATGCCTATGATGCAAATTTTTTTGGGAGGCCAATATTGTGCATTGGACTTTGTATAGGTTGAATAAATTAATGAAAACTCCATAACTACATAATTTAAAATTTTGTACCGCCGACTTCATAAATCTTAAAATCTTAAATCTTTATTTGCAAGAATCACGGTATAAAAAGATGTTACAATTTATATAGTGCAGTCGTGTTTCGCTAATAATAGCATGCAAATTATAATTTTAAAATGTTTAGATAATATTAATAATTATATAAATCTAAAAAATCTTTTAAGTCAAACCAATCATACAAATGTTTCTTATATAGTCTTTCGCTTAATAATTTAAATTCTTTATTCAATATAAGTTATTAAGAATAACTCAAAAACTATTGGTCTGACCTTGATCAAATTTATATGGGACCACACGAGAAGTACCAGCTTTCAAATAAGAAAAGAATTATCGAAATCGGTTCACCCACTAAAAAGTTATGAGGTAACACACATAAAATTTTTACTTTTTTGAGGCACTGGATGCATGTTCATGTCCATGTATCCGTTGCCTCGGATAGGCAACCCAGATATATGAACTAATGTTTATTTAATTTACTATCTACTTTTAACAAATTATGGTCTGCAATAAATGATTAATTATTATTATTATATCATTAATATAAGTTATGTTTATGATTTTGTTAATATTAAATAATTATTATATTTTCAATATTATTATGAATACTTATGCATTTGATATAATTTTAGTAATGAGTAATAATTTTAGTATTAGAATTAACTTGAATGAATGTAATATTACCCTATATTCCTTGCTGGTCGAAATAAATAAATAAAATAAATAAAAAATATACAGTCGAATTGAGTACCGTCTCCTTTTTGGAAGTCGGCAGAAGAACAAATAGCTGAGACTACTAGTGCCTTTTTGTAAAATTTTAAAGTTATTTTTTATTATAGATTTTTAAAACGGTGCTTTTTGCTACTTAAAAAGTTTAGGCAACAATTGTGTCGCTAGCGCTATGAAAATAACTTATAGGAGTAAAACTTCGCTAAAAGATCATTATAACTGTAACGACAACTATATAAGGAAGTACAATGGGAGTGGCTATTACATTTTTTGCGACCAATAGCGGAAATCCACAATTGCGGTTTTAAATCATTACCTCCCTATCTATTCAAATTCTTCAGATTTTCACCTTTACTTCATTAAAAAGAAACGACTATTTTGATTTATAGCTTTAAATTATAAAAGTAAAAGCCCCTCATTCCTTTGAGGAGGTGCGGCAAAGAGGCTGTCAAACCGTATTAATGCGAGGGACTTCACATGTCCTTGGAATGATTTATTAATTTCTCAAATTCGCAAGTTTCCCATCGATATTCTTTCAACACCGATTATGTGGCAAATCAGCACTTAAATCCAAATGCTGCCGACAAGGATCGTGATTAGTAGAATCAATAGAATCATTTTTTTTTATAGTATAGGGTGACATACGAGCGCACAAACCACCTGATGGTAAGTGGTTGCTGCGGCCCATAGACATCTACATTTATCCTCGTTTGCGAATCAAAATGCAGATGCGTTGTCACCCGTGAGGGCTAAGATGAAATGCCTCTTTTCCAGTAAAAAGGGTCTCTGATTCCCTACACTCACCATACAAAACACAGCAGCATTAAGCTCCTATTTTACGCTGGTATTCTGTGCGAGCGTGGCTTTACCCTAGTCGAGACGACTTATTCGATCTTCAACCATAATATTACTGTAGCGTGGCTCTACCAAATACAAAGTTAATAAAAAATAGAAAAAAAAAGTAAAAAAAAAGACACCAGTAAAATAAAGTGAAACTCTCATTATAGCTATCTTTTATAAGTTTGTATTTACCTACACTGCGCAATAAAACCATTTTAAACAAACAGACCATCATATTTACTTAGCGACAAACATTCAAATCTATCAATCGATATGCAAGTAATATGACACTAGCCACGTAGGCATGTGTGCTGTCGAATTGTGCATAGTGGTCAATTTAACGTATGGCAAAAGTATTTAACTTGGAACTACGGTGGAATGCAAATAACTTAGTGCAACTATTAACTATTAATATTACAATTACCACATTGAAATTCCACTGCTGAATGTAGACCTCTCTCCTAGATTGCCTCATAGGATATTTACCGTAGTTGCCAGGCTTGGCAAGAGGGTTGAAAACCACACTTTTATTTTTACCCAGCAGTTATCAGAAAGATGCTGCTGCCCGCCACCTGATATAGTTTCCTCTGTCATCCCATTAGACATCCATGGAATTTATTTATTTATTAGGATTACCAACAGAAATTACAATAGTAATACAAAGATCATTTTCATAACAAATTAAACACATTATAATTGTATTTCTTTTCATGGGTAATCACAACATGCGTTGATTATTTTGTAAATAAAGGAATTATAAAGAACAAAAACTGAACTACATCATTGAATGAATATAAATTTAAAAAAAAATAGAATTATTTGACAATATTATAAATAGCTTCATTGTCATATTATATTATATTAATCACACTATAAAAAGCAAAAACCATTCCAATATTATAATTAATAATTAATTAATTAATGTTTAATAATAATTAAATAATTAAATAATAAAATGATATGGGATAGTCGATATTCTTACACCGCCACTACATTGTTGAATTAATAATATTATTTTATAATATTTAAGCGACAAAGGAGCTAATAATCCCTCTCGTGACGACGTGATAGGCATCAGGTACTGCCAAACCTAAATATTGTTCATAGGCCTTACCTCGTTGGGAGAGGCCTATGACCAGCAATTGACTATAATAGGTATTTTATAGACGTAGTTCAGCAGACGAAATTTAGACGTAACCTCCATGAGTTTTATGAATGCGATATATACATATGTAAAAAGCATTTATACAAGCATACGAGACCACAGTCCACCTGATGGTAGTTGGATGCTGTGGCTCATAAACATCTACTTTTACCCGCAATCAAGATTTAAAATCAGATGCATTGTAACCCGTTAGGACTAAGATGGAATGCCTCGTTTCCAGTAAAAAGGGTCTCCGGTTCTCTACACTCACCATACGAAACACAGCAGCGTTAAGCTGTTATTTTACGCTGGTATCTTCTTCATTAGTTTGTAGAAGTCCGTTGCTGGACATGGGTCTCTCCAGTTAGGAAGGATTTATCTTAATCACCACGCAGTGCCAATTCAAACGGGAACCCGTCACCGATGTTGGTATTTTATGTCTGGCGTTACCCAAATGGCTATGACGACATCTACCGCCATTAGACATTCTAGCGGTTTTTCTAGCATTTTCCATAGACGCAAGGAGAAGGTGTTGGACAATTACGTCACTAGCACACTGCAAGATATTTTTAGAATACCACGCAATTATAAACTCCATACTTACACATTCCGACGTCTTAACTTACCTGGAATAAAATAAATTGTTATTATTAGTTGTGTATATAAGGTGCTCTACCCTTAAGGACGCATAAGAAACAATAGAAATGGCGAGATCACGATTTCTCTTTAGTAAAAGATACGTACTGAAACTATTTTTATAGAAATAAAAGTGAATAACGGACATACATCCCACCTGACGGTAAGTGGATGCCGTGGCCTGTAGACAGACACATTTATCAACGATTTAGAATCAAAAGGTAGTTGCGTTGTCACAACTTAGAACTAAGATGGAATGTTTTGTTACCAGTAAAAAAAATGCTACAGTTTTTCTCGCTTACCATATGAAAAACAGCAACACTGTGCTGATATTTTACGCTATAATAGTCCACAGCATGGCCATATCATTTATAGTGTCACGAAGGAACCAGAACGACTAAAATATTCAAGTTAAGAGCGCATGTATTTTTTTATAGGAAAAGGGTGACAAACGAGCACACAGTCCACCTGATGGTAAGTGGTTGCTGCGGCTCATAGACATCTACATCTATCCTCTATTACAAATCAAAATGTAGATGCGTTGTCACCCGTGAGGACTAAGATGGAATGCCTCATTTCCAGTAAAAAGGGCCTCCGGCCACCTGCACTCACCAAGCGAAACGCAGAGGTAAATCTCTACTTCACGCTGGTTTTCAGTGAGGTCGCGGTACCACCCCGGTTCGAGCCGGCCCATCCGTGCGACAGCAAAAGCTGCCGCGTGGCTCTACCACTGTTTAAAAGATTACATTCATTACATATCTACTAAGACAATGTCTTAGTAGATATGTACATATCTACTAATGTACATATCTACTAAGACAATGTCTTAGTAGATATGTAATGAAGGAATCTGCGAAAAGCTCGTTTCAATAACTGACACCTCTAGGAAATTTTAGGTCGTATAAATTACACATTATATTACTATTTTGCATTTATAAAACCCAGGACCAGACGAATGCTAAAATGCTGCTATTTAAGCCACTTTCAAATAAATCTTATTTTAGGAGAAGGTCGCGCAAAATTGGACTTAATCTAAAATTATTTACTATACAAAAAGAAGACCTAAACGCTTAGAAAATCACCGCCCAATATGTTTCATGTCCTGCCTTTATAAGCACTTTGCTTCTTGCCTATTACAGAAAATATCTTTAGACATCGACAGTCAATCAGCCTTGTGAACAAACGGGCTTTAAATTGGGTTTCAGAACAGAAATCATGTCCATATAGTCGAACGTGTAATAGAAATAATATTTAGCATTCCGCAGGCCGTTTTACGTAGCCTTCATAAATTATAAAAAAATGTTGCAATTCTATCTCACAAGCATCTGGTATGCTTCATTTAATGAAAATATAGACGTAAGATATAAGTAGGGTCAGACTGGAAAGATCAGGTAGGAGTTCAAGTATGAGCCGAGGAGTAAGGCAAGGATTATCGTGAAGTGGGCGGTGTAAGAATATCCACTACCCCATATCATACCGTGGGTGTTGTAAGAGGTGGTAGAGGGAAACTGAAAGAGGAGGTGGGCAACAGCATCTTCTTAACAACAACTCAAAATAATTAAAAAAACTGCGGTTGCCAACTCGCCTTCCAAGCGAGACAGCTATGGCTTAATCTCCATAGAAGACTCAGAAGGGCTAGAACCCAGAGCCGTAAAGCCTGTTAAATAAATCCTCATAGATTGCCCCTATGAGGCAATCTATGGGGAGGCCTATGTTCAGCAGTGGACTATTATAGTGTAGTGATGGATGTGATGGAACAGGTGCTTTACTTTTTGGCCAAAGTTTGAAGTGTAACTGGGCTGGACATGTGGCGAGATACACAGAAGGTAAGTAGACATTAAGGGTATTGGGAGGGGCCACCAGCAGGATCGGGACATAAATATTTAAGATTACAAGAAAAGCTCGGCGTATCACCACAAAGAATACACAGGTTTAGCTTTCTTTGAAGGAGGCTTTCACTCGAGAAGGGTCCGTACAAATGTAATTATTTTGTAACTTAAAACTATTTAATAATTATAAATATATTTGATAACTTATATAAAAATCTACTTTATTTTTAATAACTATCAAATTCTATTATGAATTTTACATTTACTCATATTAACTTTTTTATTATAATGTAGCTAGTACGGAACGAATAAAGCTTTGTATTCGCTGGCGTGAATAGGCTTTTGTCCAGATAAGTCTGTGCACTTTACCAGTCTGCTACGTCACTGCTCTTCATAAGGTTGGAGTAGTCAAACAATGGCTTAAAATAAGTAAAAAAAGGCTGAATATGAACTGAGTATCATTACAACAATGCGCTAAATGACGTATTTCTCAAAAGATTTCCTCCCCATATTAACCACATTAGTCAAGAGATTTGTAAGCGAAGAACTGTAGCCCTTCCAATGGTACTCATAATGCTGCTCATCATCAGTAGTTTGAGGATTTTGTGTTGAGTCATGCTGCCTCTATATTAGTAGTATAGTTGTAGCACGAATGGGTCACTCGACCGGGGAAGGACCACGCTCTCACAGAATACCAGCTTGAAATAGTAGCACAACGGCGCTGTGTTTCGTATGGTGAGTGTAGAGAACCGGAGACCCTCTCTTAATGGAAACGAGGCATTCCATCTCAATCCTCACGGGTGACAACGCATCTGCATTTTGATTCGTAGTCGAGGATAGATGTAGATGTCTATGGACCACAGCAACCACTTACCATCAGGTGGACTTTGTGCTCGTTTGTCACCCGTATTCTATAAAAAAAAATTGTAATCGGCAAATTTTAGTGAATTTTCTACCATTAGACGCTCAACTTTCGTCCATTTAAAAGCAAAGTGCAATTCGAAAAAAATTAACCACATTCTCTTTACTCATGATTCATGTACTCCATTGAGAAATAAGCGACGAAAGTCTGAAAATCTACTACCTGCAACTGGAACTTAACTGGCTGAGATGTAACTAATATTGTGATTCTTCATAACATTGAAGTTTTAAGTACTATTTGAGCGTTAGGTATTATTAAAGCGCGTTCGCAATTTTTGTTGTCACAAAGGATCTTTATAAATTATAAAGGAAGTCTAGATAAAAGAAAATATATTTATACATATATAAGCGTTAACTCTGTCTTTGTAGTTTTTGTGCAACAAAGTTTATATAAATAAATAAATACACAAATGATATAAATTAAACTTTCAATATGCATACCACTGTCACACAAGAGGTGAAAGAAAAAATACAGCTCAGGCTATTAATTAGTAAAATATCACAATCAGTCAAGCAAACAGTAGAATGTTTCAAAATTTTGATGCTATGGATAGGCATTACAGATAAACCTGTTTTTAAACCTGAAACCATATTGCGAAATACGTGTTTAACAGTTAAAAAAAAACACTTTCTACTTTCAAAACCTTTCATTTAAATTAAGATAGCGGTGATCCTACGTAACAAGCTCTTCAGTTCAGTATATTAGGTGAGAGATTTTTAATTAATTAGATACAAACTGCTAAAAACGAAAACCTCTGAGATTATCTGAGATAGTTTTTTATTTACACAATTAAAAAGTTATCTAAAAGTATATCTTAACACAACAAATAAAAAAATTTAAATTTCGTTTATGTGCTTTCCGTCTAGCAATTTCAAATACTAAGAATTTAATACTTTTTAACAGTGGTAGAGCCACGCGGCAGCTTTTGCTGTCGCACGGATGGGCCGGCTCGAACCGGGGAGGTACCACGACCTCACAGAAAACCAGCGTGAAGTAGAGGTTTACCTCTGCGTTTCGCTTGGTGAGTGCAGGTGGCCGGAGGCCCTGTTTACTGGAAATGAGGCATTCCATCTTAGTCCTCACGGGTGACAACGCATCTACATTTTGATTTGTAATAGAGGATAGATGTAGATGTCTGTGGGCCGCAGCAATCACTTACCATCAGGTGGACTGTGTGCTCGTTTGTCACCCTTATCCTATAAAAAAAAACTTTTGTTACGAGTTGAGCCTCAGGGAAAGATTTGTCATAGTTGCGCAATTGGCAGTCCAGTTACAAGATTTCCTTTGACGCTGCTCTGCATCAAAGTAGGTGGCCTATCTTACGCAATATATAAAATAATTACGTAATATAGATATTATTTTTTTCTTTTTTTTATTCCAGGTTATTAAAAGTCCACTCTCATATTTTTCCACAGCAGCGATGCTTGGCTTGCTTGCTTACATCAGTTTCATCATACTTCAGTTTTCCTCTGTCACCTCTTATGACAGCCACAGGATGTCATGAGGGATGGTATATGCAAAACAATAACTCTACACTACATTACCATTATTTTGAAATATTACCAATGAAAAATAAAACATATTTGTTCTATGCACTCGCAATTCGCAGGACCCTTAAATTTCGTAGTGTAACTTTAGTGGTCCACAGAGGTGATCAAGTTAACAAGTCCTGATTTACACGTGTGTTACCGTGAAAATAACCATTTGTAGAAGACATGTATATTTGAGTGAAAAAATTATATTTTGCAGATTTCTGAGGTCTGACAAACTGAAAGGGCCTTGTACGTTCTTAGTTTACACATTATAAATATTGCAATGGCGTAGCAAGAGGGGAAAAGGGGCCGTGTCAGATTTTAGATGGGGGTGGGTGTTTTAGGAGAGAAAAGTCAGCTTTCGGCTTTACGTTTTGAATGATGCCAGTAAAATTCTCACAAAAGGTAATTAATAATAATATTATATGATATAATAGATTCTTATGATTAAAATATAATAAGCATTTTTATAGCAAGATTGCCGAGGACAGGGTTTAGTATATAAGTATATTATATTGTTTTATTTATGTACCAATAATACACATAAACCATAAAATACTCTTGTCGATTTTATGTTTTTTTAAGATTCTTTCGAAATTGGGGGGAGGGGCGTCATTTTTCGGTCTCAAGGCTGGGCAGAACCAACCTACGCCACTTATATTTGGTGTATTTTAAGATTTCCAAACCCTTGAATTAATGAGATAATTTAAATAATTGAATATGCAACGTGAATACAATATGAAAAATATCATCATTTGTCGTGTTTGACCCAAGGTAGTGATAACATTGTACACTATCATTATCTTTACATTAAATTATGATGATACTGAAAAAATACTGAAATAGGTGAAGCATATATGTAAAACGCACGCACGCACAAACGCACGCATGCACGCACGTACGCACACGCAAGTACGCACGCACGAGACACACACCCACACACACACAAATACAGAGAGAGAGAGAGAGAGAGACATACAGACACAGGCACAGACACAGCCACAGGCACAGACACAGCCACAGGCACAGGCACAGGTACAGGTACAGGAACAGACACAGACACAGACATAGGCACAGGGACAGGCACAGAAACAGACACAGCCACAGACACAGACACAGACATAGGCACAGGGACAGGCACAGAAACAGACACAGCCACAGACACAGACAGAGACACAGACAGAGACACAGACACAGACCAGACACAGACTCAAATAACATTCTTTGAAAATTACTCTTATTAGTTAATATTGAAAATACACACTGGAAAATTGTTTTGAATTAAATCAGGCTAAGAAACATGGGAGAAGGTGCTGAATCCTGACATACAGGTTCTTACCTAGTTTAGGATTTAGAGGCTTCATAAACTATTTGTATTGTTTAAATTTAAAAATCTGCTCATTAGTTTAATTTAACTGTATCTCAAATTAATCTGCGGGCTCATATTATTTGCTGCATCGGTAAAACTCATCGACTGTCCCCTGGAGCTGATCCCTTTCCTTTAAAATATGTATATAGTCTCTATGCAACTTCACCATATCACTTTTTAACTGTGTATTTTTCGATATTATACTTATTATTTCCTTTTTTAGCAGCTTGGGTATAAATACGAGTATAACTTCAGGCGTGAACTAGATGGTATATTACCGTTTCTATCGGAAATCATAAGTTTTTGTGACATTTCTCATAATTTTCGATTACGACCCACAGGATGGAATGGGCATATGGATTCTCTTAAGCCGTCGTGATCAGTTCCAAATAAATGACTACGTAATATAATTTTGATTTTACTTAACTTTAACAGTGCCCCTTAAAACTCGAATAATTTTTCTGTTTAAGATCTAGCGACTCGCTTCAGCTTCGCCTGGTTAGGATATATTCATCATCATCATCATCATCATCATTACAGCCTTTCATAAGTCCACTGCTGAACATAGGCCACCCCCAAGGAATAAAGGAAAGGATATATTAATAATAGGATATAAGCTTTATTTAGATTTAAAATAATTATCAAAAACCATTAATTATTTATTGATTTCTTAAAAAATTATAATTAATACTAACTACTAATTCTTTCCGATAAAATATAACCTATATCACTCCTGGGATTGTTCTCTATCTTTTTGTAAAATTGCATTACAATGGGTTCAGCTATTTTGAAGATCAGTCCGAGCAGACACACAATAATTTTGGAAATGGTTATTTATGTCTTTATGGCATACAAATAAGCCCCGGAACTCAAAGAAAGACAGTTTTTTTTATAGGATAGGGTGACAAACGAACACTCAGTCCACTTGATGGTAAGTGGTTGCTGTGACCCATAGACATCTACATTTATCCTCAATAAAGAATCAAAATGCAGATGCGTCGTCATCCGTGAGGACTAAGATGGAATGCCTCTTTTCCAGTAAAATGGGTGTCCGGTTCTCTACACTCACCATACGAAACACAGCAGTGTCAAGCTTCCATTTTATGCTGATATTCTGTAGCTGCAGCATGGCTCTACCACGTTATTTTGATATTACAGCTGGACACTTTAATTTGATTTAATTTGATATATATATATATATATATATATATATATATATATATATATATATATATATATATATATATATATATATATAAAACAGATCCGAGGCTTATAATCTTCACGAAACTGGTACATTATATACAGAGATTTCATATTTTCATGTATAACTTCGATCGAAAGTTCAGTTTTGATAGACATAGCGTCTTGTTTGTTTGCTTTCACTTGTTTCCCTAGATGATAGGCAGAGTTCAAACCGCGAGCAGCGTGTTACTCGGACCACGATTAGCCAAAAATATGACTAAAGACTGAAAATTGTTAAAGAAGTGTGTGGTGGCTGACCCATCGCTTACTATTAAAAATCCTATATACCACTAGTCGTCATTTGCGTCATACTAATCAAATAATACAGCACATTATTTTTTGTTAAAAGGCCCACGTAAACATAGGACATCATGAAAATATATTTCAATTGAGCGTTTACCAGCCTAAAGATATTTAAGTTTATTGCAACGTCTATCAGTTGCCACAATCTTAACTATTCGATTAACTTTACTTTTACTCTAGTCTTATTCGAGCTCTTTAGGAGGGCTATATGTTTCGGGTGTTTCATGTTGGCGCTCTTATAACCTATATAGCTTTAAGGAATGGTAGAATTATTGTAAGGTTTGTTTTTATCTGCGGAGTGCCACAGGGCACATTTTGTGGTATGTATTTCCATCAATATCAGCCGCAAAACATTACGAGACGTTTACTGCACTGCTGTCAGGTTCTTCTTTTTTTTCGCAAATTATAATTTACTTAAGTTCTTTTATATTAAATTAAAGTATCAAACGAACTAACAGTCGTCAACTAAAGTCGTGTAGTTAAGGTATTTTTACTTTGTTTACCAACATCTTTAAAAATAATTGATATATATTTTATTATAACACTCGATCTATGTTATATTTACAAGTTTCCATTACTGCTCAGGAGTCTCTCAGAGTTCTGGTTACATCCTCTCACCTATTTTTGCCGAGAGTCAAAAATTGCTCCTTCGTACATATAACGTTATAAAACGACAAGAACTAATTTGCAAGTCAATTTAAGTGTACTACTCCTGAAATAAATTTTTGCAATTTATGACGACGACTTAACAAACAAGAGATAAATTTACATTTACAAAATGTCAACGCACCCAATTTAGGTCAGAATTTATAAAAAATATATATGTTCATAGCGTCACGTCATGCGCGCTTATTACCAAGCAGATTTCTCAAGAACAATAACGCATCAGTTAGTCGTAACGAATGCTAATAACACAGCAACATGCAAAAAGCACTTGTAAAGAACAGGTTAACTCAAATAACCTAAGCCCTAACGGATTGCCCGTTGCATCCCGGATCCACACATACATTTCCCACATACGTCACGTTACACACATATGCGACAACAGCTGAGTGCGAAACTGTGTCAGTAGCGGTACCGTTAAACGGTACTTAACAAAAAATGCTTAAGCTACTCGTCAACAGGTGGCGCTATACATAAAAAATAAATAAAATATTTCATAATATTACTTCTGCAGCATGATCCAGTTGGCCTCCTTTTACAACCATCTTTCTTCTTGCAAACTATTATATGACATACTGTTTTATAAGAGTTTATGCATGTTTGTGGTTTAGAAACAAACAATATAGGTCACAGATAAGTGTACTTTATTGAAACATACCTATCTATGGCTGACAAGCAAGACATAAAATAATGGTAGGTAGGTACTAGAATACAGTAAACAGCAATTTTAATATAAAATTATGCATTGATAACATTGTTTTTAATCTAAAGTAACGAAAATAGTTATTTGTCAAATTAAAGTAATTTAACATTTTTATTTGCACTAGTACCTATATAAGCAATATGTTTAGTTGTATTTACGATTTATTTGTATTTTTAAGAAACGCATTATGCGATTAGTTTTTTGTACTAAAATATTACTAAATGTATACGTTTAATAATGAGTTAGATAACTTCTTATATTAGGATAAAAGACGAAGTTGCTTTATGTGAATTTTAACCACTTTATTTCGAAGGATTTTAAAATAATGTTAGTTACATCATGCAACAATAGATGTCTCTGCAATTACAAAGCGGATAACTCCCTAAGATACATGCGATTGGGTTTAATTAAAATAATTACTTTACAAACACGGATACTTCTCTAATTATAATTGCTAACACCGGTCACTTCAATGGTTCTTACAGAAGTACCGTTCTGTCCGGTTTTAATATGTGCCAAATAGATGCGAGCTTTATTCAATAGATGGCTTTAGTTTAACGGTAAATGCCGTTGCTCATCTCAAATACATCTTAACGTTAACGATTAATAACTTTTATTATCCAATAGGTAATATTTTAGTGTGTATTTTTACGATTATGTTTACTTTTGCAACGTGGTAGAGCCAAACTACAGCTATATTACGGTTGTAGCATGAATGTATAGACTCGACCGGGGTAAGACCACGCTCTCACAAAATACTAGTGTGAAATGGCAGCTTATTACTGCTGTATTTCGTATAGTGAGTGTAGAGAACCGGAGACCCTTTTACTGGAAACTAGGCATTCTATTTTAGTCCTCAAAGGTGACAATGCATCTGCGTTTTGATTCTTAATCAAGGATAGATACTGATGTCTATGGGCACTGGTCACAGCATCCACTTACCATCAGGTGGACTGAGTGCTCGTTTGTTATTATTCTATTAAATAAAATTACATAATTTTATCGATCACCTTAACTTCAAACAGTGTCTACTTATGCTTGATTTAAGGACATACAAGCAGCAAACAATACAACCTGGATTATAAAAAAAACACTGATAGAGAAGAACCGGCATAATATCTAGGATAATTAACATTTTCCTTATATCACATAAACAGTAAGTATTAATTAAGTAAATTAAAGTTTCTGTTGATATGTTAAATAGTATTCTCTATATTTTGTAACATAATATACTAAAAGTATGTTATATTACGTAAAAAAATGTATTAGCCTGTTTTGTTTTAATGTTTGCCTTCGTGTAAACAACTAAATAATCGATGTTTGTATGAAATTTAATTGAATTAAACCAATTAATACTTCCCATCACTCAGACCACGTAAACCAATTTGTTCGAACAGGCTATCAATTTGCAGTGAAAATTTTGCGTGAACAATTGATTGATTGTCCTAGTCAAATTTAATTAATACTGTTGAGTATCTGGCAACCTATTCATTTCAGTGATTAAGACGCAATCACATTATTACACTCAAGCCATGTAAGTGCAAGTGTGTATTAAGTAGAAAGGGCCAAATGAAGCTTTCTAGATAAAATATAAACCGGGTCTCATTCAGATTATTGTTTGTTTTTGCAACATAAGAATGTCACAATACCCTCTCACAAGTGAGAGGAGACCTGTGACCAGTAGTGTGACGTATATAGGCTGTAACTTTAACTGAAAGAGTATCATAAATCAGAGGATTTTTATAACATCAAAATTAATGATGCATCATAATTTCAACATATTAGTTATAAAATATTAACATTAAATTATGACTCATATATTTAACATTAATAATAAATCATAATCAGGAACTCTACACAACATCTGTACCTGATCTAACCTTATGTAGCGCGACGTCACTTCGGACTTCAGATTAAAATGTTTTTGTTTCCGATTTACTCAATTTTAATAAATATTTTGTTAGGCTTCATACAAATTTCCTAAACATGTATTATTTTAGAAAGGTGACAAACGAGCACACAGTCCACTTAATGGTTAAATACAATGCCCTAGCTAAATCTATTCTCGATTAAGAATCAAAATGCAACTGAGTTGTACCCACCCTGGGGGGGTGACATACGAGCATAATCCACATGATGGTAAGTGGATGCTGTGACCCATAGACATTTACATTTTTCTTCGATTAAGAATCAAAATGTAGATGCGTTGTCACCCGTGAGGACTAAGATGGAATGCCTAGTTTGCAGTAAAAAGGGTCTCCGGTTCTCTACACTCACCATACGAAACACAGCAGCATTAAGCTGCTATTTTACGCTGGTATTCTGTGAGAGCGTGGTCCTTCCCCGCTCGAGTCGACCCATTCGTGCTGCAACCATAATTTAGATGCAGCATGGCTCTACCACGCATTAAAAGGGTATCCGGTTCTTTACACTCACCATACGAAAATACAGCAGCGTTATGCTGTTATTTTACGCTGGTATTCTGCTACAGGTTTTCCTAGATCGAGCCGACTCGTTTAAGTTGCAGCCATAATTCAGCTGCAGCATGGCACTACCACGTCAATTGTCATGTTTTCTAAACGGTTCTTTGACGCAGTACAGTTCAATAAAAGTAGTTTCTAATTACTCTACTAAATTTAACATGTATATAAACCCGCGGCGTTCACTAGAAGATAGCATTGTGTCATGGTAGGGGACCGACGTCGTGTATTGAGATAGCATTCTGGTGTATAGTCAACTGTCGTGCTAAATACAATTGTCGATAGAAATTCCCTTGTCGTGTTTTGTTTCTTGTTATAACGTCCAGTTGTACGGTTTGTCTAATTTATACTTATTGATATCAGAATAATGAGGGCTAATAATCTTCCACTCACCAGATGTCGCTAGTTGCGACTGAGGTAAACTTTTTTGTTACACAATGTCAGTTAATTGAGAAATTAGTTTTATGAAAATAGTTTATCATTATCTAGAATATTATATTAATACACAACACAATGCGTCAGTGGTTTGCTTTTTAATTTTTTGCACTTTATAACTCTTTTAAAAAAAAATCGGCTTTTAGTTATATATTATAGTTTGGTTTATTCATTTCTCATGTAATTAATATAAAATATAACTAATGATACAGAAAGAAACCTTAAAGATTACATTTTCGTAAGAAATTATCGTCCCCGCTATGAAATCTGTCAAATATTTTACCTCACTGTAAAGTGGCGCCGCCCAGGCGGTAGAAAAAGTCGTGGATGCCCTCATTGATCTAGAAATACTAAATTGAGTGCGCCGTCTAGTGGCGGTGTAAGAATATCCACTACCCAGTCATCCAGCGGGTTGCGTAAAAGGCGACAGAGGGAAACAAATCAAGAAAAGCGGTTGCCAACCCGCTCCCAAGCGTGGCAACTATAGCAAATATCCCCGTATGAGGCAATTTAATGCCTCCCGCTTATGGTCAACGGTGAACTTTAATAGGCTGGTAACTGGTAACGGTGAATACTAAATTAGACCTGTTTTCGATTCTATTCCTTAATTATGTTTTACTATTAATTAAATCGAGATATAAATTTTAAATGTAGATACGAACCAACACTTTAAGATTATTCGTTTTTTTTTTATTGCAACCTATATACACACTTCATTCTTAAGTAGACCAAAGTTAAGTCCCTAATAACACTAATGAAATGAGTGATTACAATACAAAGAGCTAATTTACCACGTACTTAGCGGTGAAGGAAAATCCCAGAGCACACACAGACACATACACACACATACATAAATCAGCATTTAAAATAATGTCAGTGGTATCGATGGGGATCCAAGTCGAGATGCTCGTGTAGTATAAAATTCAAGTAATAAGATATACAAATAAGTTCTAACTGTATGTTAAAATATCCGAACTATGTACGTGAGATATACCTCGTCTCGGCCTCCCCGCTGGGATGTTACTTAACCTAAACGATCGATGTAATGAATTAATTATTCAAGAGTTTACGGGTCGCCGACTTTAAGAATTTAAAAATGCACGTATTTGATTTAAGGTTTATTTAAATAATATAATGTACTAGAAAATAAGTACGTATATCCGTTACAGCCTATCATAAGTCCACTGCTGTAGCATAGGTCTCCCCCAAAGATTGCTTCATAGGGGGGATATTTACCATAGTTATCGTAGTTTTTGGGGTTCCGTACCCAAAGGGTAACAAAAGGGATGCTATTACTAAGCCTCCGCTGTCCGTCCGTCCGTCAGTCAGTTTGTCTGTTAGCGGGCTGCTTCTCATGATTCGTAATAGGTATACAGTTGAAATGTTAACATGTGTATTTCTGTTGCCGCTATAACAACAAATAATAAAAATCAAAATAAATTAAAATTAAATGACGCTCCCCTACTAGAATCCTGTGATGGTACGGAACCCTACATGCGCGAGTCCGACTCGCACTTGGCCGGTTATTAAATTCGTCACTCAAACAAAAAATCACTCTGTCGCCTCTTACGACATCCACGGGACGCATACTATACTAAGTACGTTTATATTAATAAATAATATATATATATATATATATATATATATATATATATATATATATATGTGTTGTATATTGTGAGTAGAATACACTAATACACTACAGGTGGTAATGGTACACCTAAACTAATTATCCTATATTATTCTAATAGTATTTTATACTGTACACCATCTTATTTAATTAACCCAATAGATAGCAGACTTAAAATAAAAGATAATAAAACTATGTCTGCAGTATTCAAAGGTTAAATAAAAGTAAAATATCAAATGTGAGAGATAACACATGCTACTAAAAAAAATAGAACACTTGATATGCTAAATCGATTTCTGTTAAAACGAACTGGTAACCACAGCAAGGCATATAAATACGAGTTGCTACTCCAATTCTATTGTTTTATACAATTTAATTCAAACGAAAACACATAATTCCGTCGGTACTAGTTTTTTTTTATATAGGATAAGGGTGGCAAACGAGCACATAGTCCATCTGATGGTAAGTGATTGCTGTGGCCCATAGACATCTACATCTATCCTCGATTACAAATCAAAATGCAGATGCGTTGTCACCCGTGAGGACTAAGATGGAATGCCTCATTTCCAGTAAAAAGGATCTACGGTTCTCTTCTCTCACCATACGAAACACAGCAGCGTTAAGCTGCTATTTTACGCTGGTATTCTGTGAGGGCTTGGTCCTTTCCCGGTCGAGCCGATCCATGCGTGCTACAACTATAGTACTAATATAGCTGCAGCATGGCTCTACCACGTGTAGAATAATATCCACTACCCCATATCGCCCCGAATACGTAATAGCCGACAGAGGGACAATGAAACAGGAGATGGGCAGCAGCGTCTTCCTGATAACAACTTGAAATAATAAAAAACTGCGGTTGCCAACCCGCCTGCCAAGCGTGGCAACTGTGGCAAATAATCCCTTTTAATTAAGCTCTTTAATTAATTAAGCTGTTATTAGGAAGACGCTGCTGCACTTCTCCTGGTGTGTTTCCTTCTGTAACCTCTAGTAGAGCCATCTCTACGACGTAAAAAAACAATGGTACATTTTAAGATGATCGTTGTTCTAATGGTCGTAAGCACGATTGTGAGTTCAAAGCCTGGGTCGGGCCAAAATCAGTTATTAGGTTTTACCGTCCTGAAATTGTCGGTGTTTCACCCATATACCCCTCGCCAAGCACGTAAAGCTAATCAAGTCTCTCTCCGATGGTGTCAAATTGCCATCCTATCTGACTATGAGATTGAGGGAAACAAAGTGCACCTGTGCTTATGCATACACTTGTGCGCTATATTTGTTGAGACTGACCGCCGTGACCGAAATTCGATCTGATGGACATTATCATCATTTTTAAGATATGTGAATATTTAAAAGAATACAAAATCAAACTTTCAATTCCTTCAATATCATTACAATATAGAATGCTTTAAATCAATTATTTTAGATTATTTGTCTGTTTTCAACGAGAGACAATTCACACTGAATGGTTTGTAGAAATGACGGCGTAGAAACATGCACATCTACCCACGGCAGAGAATTAAGAAGCCGATACTCAGAACTTAAGTTGACTACCCTTTTGCTAGAAAATGCATTCTCATTTAAAATAATAATACGAAGGAAATACCTGGAAAATAAACGGATAATGTAGTGACGACTAAAAACAAATGAGTATACTTAAAATGATTTTTAAATGTAAAAAAGTTAAAGTGAAGGTATTGTTTGATTAAAATATTTATAATGATCACAAATATATATTGGCAGAAAATGTTTCTAAAAATTAAACGTTAATAATCGATGATTTAATCCTAATTGATTTATCTTCATTTGGCCTTTAAATTATGTTTTTTTTTTTGTATAGAATAAATGTGACAAATGCCCAACTAGTCCACGTGATAGTAAGTGGATGGTATGGTCCAAAAGCATCTATACTTCTCATCGATTAAAAATCAAAATGAAGATGCGTTGTCACCTCTGAGGACTAAGATCAAATGCCTTGTCATTAATAAAAAGGGTCTCCGGTTCTCTACACGCACCATACGAAACACAGCAGCTTATTCTGCAGTTTCTAGCTAGTGAGAGCGTGGTGCTGCCCCGTTAGAACCGAGCTATTCGTGCTGTAGCTGCGTACAGCTAGCGTAGCTGTAGCATGGCTCATACTAATATTGGTTGCCTGGTAGAGAATGCCTCAAGGCATTAAGTCCGCCCTTTGTATTTTTTTGTTTTAAAGAATGCAATCAAGAATAAATAAATAAATAGCTCTACCACGTAGAGATTACTGTACTACTTTTACTAATCGTAGTAAAAAGAAATATAAAAACATATACGAAGATACGGCTCATCTTATTAAGTGGCCATTGCTGCTCATAAAGAGTGTTCTTAAAATTTGAAACTTTATCGCAAGCACAGCACCCCGCTGACATGGATAACGCATTGCTTACACTAATGGGGATAAAACATCTAAAGATGTCGAAACCAGATCTCACAAACTGGTGATGGTACAGTGCACTACTAATATGAAAGTATTAATTCTGCACTCACTAACCCGCCGGACTAATATGTATAAAGGCATCGTTTTCTTCAACATAAAAACAACGTAAAAACAACATAAAAGGCAACGTTTTCTACAACATAAATTCAATATAAATTTCAAACTTCACAGTTTCAATAAATGTGTACCTGACAATTTCTTGGATAGGCCTATGTATAAGAGTAGACTGAAGGGGCTGAAAGAAAAAGAAGTTCTGAGCATAATTATCCATGATTAGTGAAAAAGCCGGTCTGTCCAATCTTCAAGTAGATATTTGAACAACTGTGGATTATTTCTCTCCAACCAAAAGTTACTTTTTTTTAAAATCGTAAGTCTAATATGAGATCTTGTGGATTTATTCCATACTATCCGTGTTCCCTACGTTCAGCGGTGGACTTGGGCTGTATAACCTAGACCCATGATTACGACGTCTATTTATAATGACCAAGACTAACAAATAAACGCGACATTGTGTGTTTGCTTTTTATTTCATGCTGTAACATAAATTCAATATACATTTAAAACTTCACATTTTCAGTTATCTAAGCTGAAACCTAAAACCAAAATAACCTCTTCCTTTGCAGTCTAGTTATTTATAGCGCCGTTCGCTTTAAGCTACGTAATCTTAATGTCCTATTTTATGACCTAGTAACAAAAGACTACTTATTTTAAAAAGTACTATTGCATTAAATGAAGCAAATTTTTACGGATTTTATCGCGATAAAATCCATAAAAATTATTACATATAATGTGCAGTCTTCGCGTAAATATAAGAAATCATTAAGTACTAATTCTATGCATGTGTTTTTATAGGATAAGGGTGACAAGCGAGCACACAATCCACCTGATTGTAAGTGGTTGCTGTGGCCCATAGATATCTACATCTATCCTCGTTTGTGAATCAAAATGCAGACTAAATGTTGTCAGCCGTGAGGATTAAGATGAAATGACTTTTTTCCATTAAAAAGGGTCTCAGGTTCGCTACACTCACCCTACGAAACACAGCAGCATTAAGCTGCTATTTTACGCTGGTATTCTGTGAGAAAAAAGCCCTTCCCCGGTCTAGCTGACCCATTCGTACTACAACTATACAATTAATATAGGTGTATCATGGCTCTACCACGTTAAAAACATGTTTCCCAATATGAAATTTTTCAAAATCTATATTACAAACCATTAACTAATACTGACTATGAGCCATTAATTTTAACCGCTTAAGTATCTATTTTAGTTAAAAATATAAAAAGGAGCGCGTTAATTATTTTTATAGCTTTTGTTATATTATAATTTTTCTTCATTAATATATTATCGATCAAAATATTAAAAATAAAATTCCAAAATTTACCAACGTTACTGTGTACTGGCAAATGACATCATTCCTGAAATTTCCTATACCTACATAAATGCGATAATACAATCTGGGAAAAAAATCATTAACGTAAAAGCTACGATTAAATTACCTGATGCTGTAGTGGTGGCAACTGTTGTTATCGACACTGTGCTCGATGTTGACGTTTCGCTGTTTGTGTTAGCCGCGTTCGTCATCTCCACGATCCTATCAACCGCAATTCGATTCCCTGGCAGTATGCCTGAACTTTCTGCAGCCTCTTGACTTGTATCTCCTACTTCTGTTTCTTCCACTTGAGGGCTTGATGCTGTTTGACTCAAATCATTAGCAACAATCACATTTACGGTCGTCAAAGATTCCATGTCTGAATTCTCGCCAGCGACATGCGTATTGTCGATGTAAACAGCTGCGGACCGCGCCCCCAGTGTTTCCATTACACTCTCAGCTAGTGAGCGTGTTGACATTTCATCAATGTCAATATCTTGTTTTATATCGATAATAATTTGATGTCGCTTTGTTCCGCTCCCTGACGGACTCTGAACTTGATGGACACTGACCTGGGCTTCTGTGCCGGGCTGTGACATGTGATGCTGAATAACGTGCGTCAGCTGTCCCTCAAGCGTGTTATCTCTATTGCCCGCCATATTGTTCCTTCTTCTTACAGGACTTAATATAAATTGCACACACTATCGATACCGATGCACAACACTATATATACTTTCCGAAGCGAAGACACTTGAAGCGATCAGACTTATCAGGTTCAGTCAGTTTAAAATAAGTATTGCACAAGAGAAGCTCTAATATAAAGATAAATACTCACGGGATATGTTTTACAAACTAATGAACACGGGTATCACACTCCTTAGGGCTTAGGGTATATTCCTTTGAACACACTCTGCTGGTTACCTTCCTTTAATTCCGTATATGATTTGTTTAGGCTAGCCACTGCAGGACTGCACCGCGCAGATGCATCAAAACTAGGTCAGGGGTCAACATCCTACCAAAAATGATTTTTTGATATCGTACGTCGATTCTTTGTGCGTTTCAGTAAGCCGGAAATTCGTGTGGCAGTGATAGTTACGTTCCGAGGCACAGTTCGTTCTCACATCGTCGTTCCGTTTTTCATTAGTCAGGCGTCGTCACAGTCTACCGTATTATTTGTTGTTGTGTTTGAGGAGTCTGTGCGCGCTAGAGACACATTGACACGGTGTCCTATATTTTGAGAACGCGGACCAGTGAGGCGGCGGGTAGCCGTCGTAGCCACTGCAAGGCCTACGAAAGCGTAGCGCTACGCCGCCGCAACGCGTAGGCGCGATGTAGCACACTTCCGTGAATTGGTCTGAAGATTTCTGTTAAGATTTTAGTACACTTGTTTTTTTTTTTACGCACTCGTATAGTAAATTTCATTTTCATTAAATATTAATTTTATTATACGAGATTTCCTTCGCAACTTACGAAATTTTTATTATTGGGATTATATCAAAAATATTCGATATTCATAACATTTTTCATTTTTCGGTATACATACATTAAGAAACAATTTATTGAGAGATAAAAAAAGAAAAACGTCATCGAAAACAGCGGAAGTGTTTTATAAATTAATGGCTTAGGAGCCTGTGTTTATAGTCAAGTGTTGACATAAATCGCAACAATGGATTTATCCCGGCGAAACATGTAAATACTCACTCTTAACTTTAAAAAAATACGGTATTATTATGCGCCTCACAAGAAAGTCGATTAAAATATACATTTATCCTGGGATATCTCCGCGAAAATTGCTGCCGTGTAAATCGGCTCACATTCGGCGACACGTGCCTACGCATGCGCACAGTACTACTATACTTGTTCTCAGTCTATTTCTATACCTCTGTCCCTGTCTGCACGCTTCGATCGTTTCACAATGACGAAAAAGCATATAATCGAATTTATGTTGGTTCCCGGGCTCGGTGTATACGTAGCGTCAACAAAAACGCGCAGTTTTACATGGACGGCCTTGGACTAATTTAAAAAAAGCGAGCCTCTTCACGCTGAGCCACATTCAAGATATATGTCGATTGACTGTATTCAATTTTTTTGCCGAAAATTTACCATGTTTATATCATTTTCTCACATTTTCCGTGAGTGATTACACTATACAAGTAACTTATAGAATATTTATCTAAATTTACAGATGGTTTATGAAATTATTTGAAAAAGCAAACCATTATGTAATTGTGAGTAAATTTTAAATATGTATATTTTAAATTAAAAAATAATAATGTAATTTTTTTTTCATATTGTTATATATTTCTCCTTCTTCTATTTAGTATCAGAAACAAAATATTTTATAATAGTGAGAAAATAAAATTTTACTTTAGATAAAGTTTATAAAGTAAAAATTTAAGAAAAATATTACAAGTTTCTGCTAACCGTACCCGAATTTTCATTACGTAACACAGTATGATCTAACGTCCCCAAATAAGGAAACCCCGTGTAAACAACACCTCAGTCAATAACTTTCTCCTTTACGTACACATTAAAAATGTAACATATTACGATATCACATGCGAATTTAAGTTATAGAAATTAAAAACCTAATCACCTAAATGGCTAAATTTGTTAATATTTTTCCTAAAGTGTTGTTTAGGTAAATATGTCAGTATTGTTCAAGAACAATGCTTAACTTTACGCCGGTCTTCTTTGCGTAACCTAAACGTAAACAAGTACATAATTTATCTTAGCACGACTAAGTCCACCATTTTGTACATCACGCGTATTAAAGCTTTTTAGCTACAATATTTCATTTATTTGTTAGTCCTACACAAGTCCACTGTTGAACACAGGCCTCCCTCACGAAATGCCACATAGCGCGGTCCTTAGCAATGATTCTACAAATGAATACGATATTTCGTAGGAATTTATTGTTCTTTTAAATTATTTCTTCGTTCTTTAAATCATTAAAATTTAAATAAAAATTAAAAACTCAACAGGAAACTGTGAAATACTTCAAAAGCTCCAGCAGCTTCAAATACTTCAATCATATGAATATAATATAAATTTTCTTATGTGCAATGATGACAATTAGTAAATTTCTTCTTATTTAGCAGCTATTTCACTGCTGGATAAGACGCCCTTTCAAGCTGCAGCAATTTAAGATAAGCAACCTTAATAGATTTTTTTCATACTCACCATGTAAGTGCAAGTGTGTGTGTGAGTGCGGAATAAATATTGTTCACTAATGATGCCTCAATCCATTACTAGTACATGACGTTGGGTTTTAGCTTTTAAATAATATCGTCAATAATTGAACGTTTTCGGCACCATTTTAAGCTACTGATAAAATCAAGCAGCAAGTGGTATAACATGTAAATATTTATGTAAAATACATAGGACGTACCGATAAAATGAAATCTACTCTAAAAGCCTAAATCCTAAAGCCTGGTAACAAAAAAGTTTCACCTCAGTATTTAATATATCTTTAATGATTATATGTCATTGCTTGGCTTATAATTAGTAGTAAGTAAGACTTAGCGGTCACCCACCGCAGAGTCTACATCACCTGAAGATGCCTCGTGTAGAGGCGAAACACGTGTCGTATTGTCGTCAGTGGCGTGTCTTTCCTAGTGTAGTGGTATTGGGCGTAGTGGTGCTGGGATTAGTGGTGACGGAGATAGGCACCCAATTGAGGGAGGGCGAGAGGTGCTCTTCAAACTAGGTAAGACACATCATTTTATTTTATCGAGCGGGTGTACGCGAGGTAATTTTTACTAATTTTAATATTATATAATGGATTTCCGCAAAGTAACGCCTGATTCTATTACAGTATACGTTAATTTTTCTAGTATGTTTTTACTATCTGCCTTAATTAAATTCTGAATATCAGTATACGGATAAGAAGCATTTTGCAGACTTTTAAATGCTTCATTTCATAAACACATCAAGATTGTGACTTTTAAAATTGTAACATATCAGAGTAATAACTAACAATTTTGATTTACGAACAATTACGTCTGTTTGCAGATGAATGAAGAGTTCTATCTACTACCTCAGCCCACAAATTCTATTGCTGAACTTAGGCCTCCCCTCATACATTAACTCATAAGGGTACTTTCTTCAGAGCATACCGTTACCATCACAGCCTATTAAAGTCCACTGCTGAGCATAGGCTTCCCCCATAGATTGCATCATAGGGGGGATATTTGCCATAGTTGCCACGTTTGGTAAACGGGTTGGCAACCGCAGTTTTTTTATTACTTTAAGTTCCTATCTGGAAAAACTGCTGCCCTCTACTCTTACGACACCCACGGGATGATATGGGGTAGTAGATATTCCTACACCACCACTATACGGTCTAAAGCATGTAATGAAATTATATCGTAAATATTAAGGTTTTTTATCTTTTGAGATAATATATAGAGTTTATCCTCACCATGGCTTCTTTTCGTTTTAAACAGCGGACTCCATCAAAACATATAATTGAATAATATGGAAAATTTACGTTAACCTTTTCTAAAAAAATCTAAGAAAAAAGTAAAAAAAAGTAAAAGTAAAGGTCTACAAAAATATTTGGTCTTTTGAAGAAAGCCCCACTCCACTAAGCATAATTTTTTGTGAGATTTCGACCACCGTGGGTGAATTTGAAAGCGCTAAACCAATTTTAATTTTATTTAAGTTATCTTTAATATAATAATAATAAACCTAGCAAGCTAACAGCATAGCAAAGTGGCGAAGCAATCAGCTTTGTAGCGGTTTCTAACGGTTGCCGTTGAGCAATCAGTTTCAAAATAGGAGGTTCAGATGCCTGGGTGATCAGTAATCGATTGCTGAAAACAGAATTTGAAAATTCGAAACCGTTCTCGAGATAATCGTGGGACAGACGGACAGACGGACAGACGGACAGACATCGTGAAATCAATAAGTGTCTTCGCAAGCTTCGCCACTTAATAATGTAATAAAATTAGCAAATTAATTTAAATTAAACACGATAAAATCAGTGAAGGTACTTTTATTCAATATATTCGTGTAAATATAAGAAATCACTTAGTTTATTTAATATATAATGGTAAATATGTATATCAATATTACACATCAATATTCATAATATTTATACATTATTATCTATTTTCGATTAGGAATCAAAATATATCGTCACCATTTAGATAAAATACCTAGATAGAGTAAAATTCTGTGAGAGTGTGACTATTCCTTCGCCGCTGTACTGTGTTACTCTACCATATAAAACGTTCATCATCATCATCATTACACCACACAAGTCCACTGCTGAACACAGGCCTCGCCCAAAGAACGTCACAAAGCACGGTCCTGAACCACCTGCATCCATCGACTTCCTCAGTCTTACCAGGTCATCACTCCATCTAGTGGGGGGACGCCCTACACCCCG
The DNA here is from genome assembly GCA_033319125.1 of Parnassius glacialis. Classification (NCBI taxonomy): domain Eukaryota; kingdom Metazoa; phylum Arthropoda; class Insecta; order Lepidoptera; family Papilionidae; genus Parnassius; species Parnassius glacialis. The sequence goes on from JAVANC010000002.1 coordinate 23,317,764, forward strand.
CCCGACGGTACAAGGCCGCCACTCGAGAACCTTTTTTCCCCATCGGTTTTCAGTTCTTCGAGCTATATGACAGGCCCATTGCCACTTCAGCTTACTAATCCATTAGGCTATGTCGGTGACTCTGGTTCTACTGCGGATATCCCCATTTCTAAGTTTATTACGTAAAGAGACCCTGAGCATAACCTTCTCCATAGCTCGCTGAGCGCCCTTGAGCTTCCTCATCCGGCCAGCAGTGAAGGACCACGTCTCAGTTCCATAAGTAATCACTGGCAACACGCACTGGTTATACAGTTTCATTTTCAAGTTACCTCACGAGAAGATGTGTTACAATTTTCCGAACGCTGCCCAGCCGATTTAAATCCGTCGATTGACCTCTCGGTCGAAGTAGCACTTACCTAGTCTAACTATTTATCCCAGGTAAACATACACGTCAACAACATCGAGCTTGATGCTCCCAACAACTACCGGCATAGGTGTGACATGGACATTAAACATGATCTTTGTTTCGTCCGTGTTCATTATCCTTGTTCATCTTAAGACCAATTCTTTGGTCGACACTATTGAGGTCATTGAGCACAGTTCTTAGGTCCTCCAGCGATTCTGCCATAAGGACTATATCGTCGGCAAATTGAAGGTGAGTGATGTACTCGCCATTGATGTTAATACCTTATCCTTTCCAGTCCAGTAGCTTGAAAACGCCTTCCAATGCAGCGGTGAAGACTCTCGAAGATATAACGTCACCCTGTCTTACACTTCTCTGCAGTTGGATAGGTTTCGTACTCTGGTTCTGTACTCAGATAGCCATTGTAACCCTACTGTACAAACACTTCAGCACTTCGATATATCGACAGTCAACTTGGCACCGCTGAAGGGACTGCTGCAGCACCGCCCAAATTTCGACAGAATCAAAGGCTTTCTCATAGTCCACATACGCCAGACATAGTGACAAATTGTACTCCTCGGACTTCTGTACAATTTGCCGAAGGGTATGTATGTGGTCTATGGTGCTAAAAACCTTTCCGGAAACCGGCTTGTTCGGGAGGCTGGAAGTCGTTGAGTCTACATGCGAGAGATTCGTAATGACTCTCGAAACAGCATATAGACGCGGCTCAGAAGGAAAATCAGTATGTAGTTCTTCAAGACAGCGTTGTTGCCTTTCTTGAAGAACAAGCTCACCGCACTTCTGCTCCACGCCTCCGGTGTAGTTCCACCATGAAAGACGGAATGAAACAGCTTCTGAAGGACTTTAAGTACCGGTTTTCTACCTGCTTTCAGAAGCCCTGCTGTAATTTCATCCTCGCCTGGGGCCTTGCCGATTTTAAGGAACTGGAGAGTCATTCAAATCTCGCTTAAACTGACGTCCAGAATATCATCGGAATACTATCGGATAAGACTTGCTCTTGGATCGTTACTCACACTTGCGTGTAGCTCCAACGATGATGTGTACAGCTGCCCATATAACCTCTCAACCTCCCTCAAAATCCCAGGTGTCCCGGAAACGACGTTGCCACACGCGGTCTTCAACTTCGATAGTTGGCTCTTTCTGGCAGACAGATCTCAAGCAAAGACTGGAGCCCTGGTTTCGCTCGATCGCTTCTTCAATACGAGATGTATTGAAGTTGCGCAAATCTCGCCGCATCCATTTGGAATTCTGTCGGTTCAGTTGCCTGTATGCTATCAAATATGCTGAAGACTGCAGCTACGTTTCCCATCTAACAGCCATGAGATTAAGAGTGTGATCGAAGAGATTTTGTGACCTTCTTCAGCGATTCTTGCAGAACTTAACTCCGACCGCATGGACAATTTCCACGAGCTTGTCATTCATATCGTCATTGCAATCTTCCAGGCACTGAAAACGGTCGAGCTGAACGTTTCCGGGACTTTGGATTAGAGCACAAAGGCGACGGAGCGTTGACTTCATTAGACGTGACCTCTCCAACTCAACGTTTAGGTTTAGTGTTTCTCAACCATTCGGTGATCGCTGCCAGTTTTCACCCTCGCGATCACTAAGACATCACTGAACAGTTGCCGTCTAGTCGTCTTAATGATTTTTTTCATTTTCTCATTTTTTGTCGAACCGTCGGTGCTCGACCAGGTCCACTTCATGTGGGGCCTCTTCTGGAAGAAAGAGTTCGTCATAAAGATTCCCCCTTTCTTCATGAAGTCGACCAGCTACTGGTCCCTTGGGTTCCGTCGCCCTAGCCTAGCTCACTGTTCTCTCTTATGCCTAGTTTTGCGTTGAAATCTCCTATTAACACGGTATTGGAGGAAGGCATGATTTTAGGATATCCTCATACATTTTCTCCACCTCCTCATCGGGATGTGCCGAAGTTGGTGCGTGAACCTGTATAACCTTCAGCGAATACTGTTTGGTGATTCTGAGTATAAAGTACACAACCCTCGTCGACACACTGAATCTTTACAACGTTGTTAACGAGAGACTTGTGGACGATAAATCCGACACCCCCTTGGGACAGATTGTCACCCCCCCCCCCCACTCTTTGAACCTCGGATGATCCTATAATATTCCAGCGCAACCTGTCCATCTCTTCTTTCAGCTCCAGGATCTTCTCGTCAGTCCTCAGGGTGCGTGCGTTATATGTTGCCAGGTCGAGTCGTCTTAGGTGGCAACCGAACCTCCACCGGAGATTCTTAACACCCGCTGTTACCATGGTCGTATAAAACGTTACCAAAATATAAAAAAAGACAAAAAAGTATTTTTACGCATATGTATCGTATGTAAAAATAAATATATTTACATTAATGGTCAACTCCCACATTCCCAAATCATATTCACTCATCATAAATATATATACAGCAATGGTGAACCTACAGAAAATATAAAACTACTCAATACTCGTATGTAATCTTATGTACAGCTGTGGTGGTCGCAGTGGGCGGGACACTACGGTATGCGGCGTTTTCCAAGGACGCCCGAACTAGACTACATCTACCTGAATTGTCTTTGTTTTATTTTGTAAGGTTGGGGAATTATAAAAATGGTGGACGATTGCATAGCGTACAACAACTAAGACTGATTAAGAACAAAAGTTTTGGAAAATTTAGTCATTGAATTTTTTTTTTATAGAAATAGGGTGACAAACGAGCACACAGACCCCTGATGGTAAGTGGTTGCTGCGGCCCATAGACATCTACATCTATCCTCTATTACAAATCAAAATGTAGATGCGTTGTCACCCGTGAGGACTAAGATGGAATGCCTCATTTCCAGTAAAAAGGGCCTCCGGCCACCTGCACTCACCAAGCTAAACGCAGAGGTAAATCTCTACTTCACGCTGGTTTTCTGTGAGGTCGTGGTACCACCCCGGTTCGAGCCGGCCCATCCGTGCGACAGCAAAAGCTGCCGCGTGGCTCTACCACTGTTAAAATACCACTGAAGAAAAATTAAATCCAAAATATTAAAAATAGTAAAATTATTTTCACATACCTAATAGCTTTAAAAGTTGGCGCCAAGACATCGTGTGGTTCTATGATAAGACCCCGATTTCAGAAGCTAAATGTTACGTGAAAAATATTTCATTATTTTAAGTGTATTCAAAATACGGTTTTTACTTTTTATTCAGAGTTTAATATAGGAAACCGTAATTTCAAAGTCGGTAAACTTACACAAATGAAAATCATATAAGTTGGGCAAAACTTAAAGTTTGCTAATTAAGCACGTTTGTACCGCTGCTGTCGTGCGCGAGGTGATTATTATTTTTAATGTGAACGCACTTTGGCAATTATTTTTTATAGTTTTTTTTTTATTTTACCAGCGCGTAAACAAATACGCTAATTGGGAGTTATCAATTGTATCACAATAAATAATTAAAGGTTAGCACAAGTCATGAATAAGTTAAAAAATTTTTTTTATTGTTTTACCTTTCCCTGACAAAATATTTTATTAAATGTAGAGCAAGAAAAAGATAATGGATCTATTCTCCTTTCAAAAATTATATGTATCTTCAAATTATTTTGTAGTTTACTCCTTCGAAATCGTTTCGTATATAACGTACGAAATGAAAAATAGGTGGGTATATAGTAAAATGAAGTCGTTAACAAAAAGTGAAGCCGATTTGGTTTTACTCTGCGCAACATACTCGCACATCCCATCCCATAGGGTGAAATGAAAAATGTAGAAAAGTATGTAGTAAAGTCATATATTTTTATGTAATGTAGTTTATGCTATGTATTTTATTAAATTAATATATAAATAAATATACGGGTTCATTTACTTCCTTTGCCTATTGTGTATATGTTACGACAATCGTTTTTCAGGAATAAACTCCAGTCACGCGTTGGAGCTGACACGCACAATTTTTTTATAATGTCGTAAAAACATGGTACGTAATTAGTTATTAAGTACTCATTATATCAGTGGTCTTCTTGTCGTTTAGTATGGTAAAATCTAAAAATATATTTCAAAAAACTAACTAATTAATTCCCTAAAATCTATTAACACATTCTTGCCACTTCATGCCGTGTAGTGGCAGTGTAAGAATATCCACTACACCATATGGTCCTGTGGGTGACCTGAGGCGACACAAGGAAATTAATAATTTAAAATTAAAAAAAAACGACGGTTTGCACTCTGGGAGTGCCGGCAGAAGTGAAAACTTGAATATTAACGTTGTGCATTTTTGATATTTTGGAATGGTTAGGGAATAATTTTGCACGAATTGCTTTAATTATCAGTATAAAAGTACTATCATTTATGTGGTAGAATACAATATTTATTTATTGCGCTATCGTACACAAACGTGACAATTTATAATACATTAAAAAGTTTATCTCTCAGAAAAATCACACACACGAACGTTCGCGCAAGCGTCCTGCGCCGCCTAAACGAAACAGCAGGCGCAGGCATACATTTACGCCGCGCCGTAGAAAGAGAGGGGGTTACTTCCTCTCCTACGCCGCGCCGGCTGTCTACTCTCCGTCCGTCTTACGAATTTTCTATCAGGTCACGTGTCCTGACGCGAGTATAACATTTTTTACCCATTACAAAAAAGTGCACAACCCCGCTAAAGAAGTTTTCATTTCAAAATGTTGTACAGCCGACTTCAATATATTTAAGAATAACTCAAAAATTATTGGTCTGACCTTGATCAAATTCATATGGGACCACACTAGAACTATCAGCTTTCATATAAAAAATAATCATCACATAAAAAAAACATACAGTTGGATTGAATACCGTCTCCTTTTTGGAAGTCGGCCGAAAACAGATGACGGACAGCAGCATCTTCCTGATAATAGCTCAAATTAATATAAACTGCGGTTGACAACCCGCTCTCCAAACGTGGCAACTATGGCAAAATCCCCTACGAGGCAGTCTCCATAGATTCTTATATGTGGACATAAACCTCCCCCATGGGAGGACTACCAATCAGTCAACTATTTAACGGAGCGAATTTTTTGCCTTTCAAATTAAGGTCTATAGAATATGGTGGATGAGATAGAGACTCTCTAGCTTTGGTTGTGGTACAACATCTGTAATCTAGTTGGCAATTAGTTGGCCATGTAATTATATCGTCCCGGATTTGTCGTAAGAGGCGACAGAGGGAAACAAACCAGGAGTTTTCCTAATAACAACTAAAATTAATAAATAGAAACTGGCAACCTGCTTGGCAATTGGCAATTTTGTCAAATATATATATATATATATATATATATATATATATATATATATATATATATGTTTTTATTTATTTATTCTTTACTGCATTAGAATTAGAATACAAAGGGCGGACTTAATGCCTTCAGGCGTTCTCTACCAGTCAACCCATGGAGTGGTGATAATTTGATGTAGGTGCGGCAATATAGAATGAAATAACACTACACAAAATTATAATTAACTACATAATACATACATACATATATATATATATATATATATATATATATATATATACACACACAAATTGGATATATAAATACATGTAATACATAAACATACAAATATACATATAATATATATATATATATATATATATGCATGTATGTATATATTATTTAGGTATATGTATGTTTGTATGGATATACGTTTTTTTACTTTATATTAAGTACATTAATATTGATACTGGACAAATTTAAAGAGAAGATTTGGCAGTTTGGCCTTTTTGACAGACAGACAATAAATAAATAAATAAATATATATATATATATATATATATATATATATATATATATATATATATATATAATGTCATTGAAACTTGCAAAGCAGTTTGTGTCACGTTGTTTCCACGTCCGAATTTTGTATTCAAATATAACACAAATATTCTGAGAGTTCATGTTTATAAATAATATTGGAATTTGCAGAAAATACAAAACCCGAAGAAACGAATTGATAACGGATTTGGAGAAAAAAAATATACATAACACACCTTCAAAATAAAAATTTATTTGAAGTTAGAATTCCAAGCCAAAGCTCATACGGTTCAAAGGGGACAGTTCAACAAAACGTCAATTTCATAGATAAAGACTCAATATAGTCTGACAAACTCATCTTCAGTATACTTATAGTTTTAATCGATATATTACATTGAGTTTTGATGTAAAAAGACCACATTAACCACTTACGATGAAATGGACTGATCCATCAAATTTTTCTTTAAAAAATTCAAAGAAATATTCTGAGAAATATTATTAATCGGCGTACAAAAGGCATTGGACGGTTAACTCACCCATTCTTAACCCTCATTCTTCAACTTTCATATTTTCCAAACAACTGTCTGTAGGCTGAGCAGCCACGGGGAAGCCATACGGTCCTGTCTGACACCTTTATGGATGCAAAATCAGTCCAAGTAGGCCCCGTTGATCCTCACACAAGCACCTGCCTGTATAAACCCAGCGCTCAAGCCAAATGAGTTCAGTGTTTGCCATAACACTGAACTCATTTCGGTTGAGTCCCTGTCCACTCTGTCATAAGTCGTTTCCAAGTCCATGAATGCACAAAAATCTTTTTGGTTTTTGTTCAAAAACTTCTCCATACCATGCGCATGGAAAATACCTGATCCGTACACCCCATTCCCTTTCTAAATGTCGCTTGCACATCCCAAATTTATCCATCAGTTTTTTTCATACCTCTTTCAATTAGCATTCTTTTCATTCCATTAGTTTTCTCATAATGCTAAGAAGGTTGATACCACAGTAGTTTTTACAGTCCGTTAACGTGGTAGAGCCATTCTGCTGCTATATTAATAGTATAGTTGTAGCACGAATGGGTTGGATCGACCGGGGAAGGACCACGCTCTCACAGAATACCAGCATAAAATAGCAGTTTAGTGCTGCTGTGTTTTGTATGGTGAGTGTAGGGAACTGGAGACCCTTTTTACTGGAAATGAAGCATGCCATCTTAGTCCTCACGGGTGACAACGCATCTGCATTTTGATTCGTAATCGAAGATAGATGTAGATGTCTATGAGCCACAGCAACCACTTACAGGTGATCTCTGTGCTCGTTTGTCACCCTTATTCTATAAAAAAAAGTCCTTTCCTTTATATATAGGAACTATCACGGCTTTGCACCAGTCTCCCGGTACCCGCTTAAGTTCCCAATATAAATTGAACAAGGTGTACAGCAGGTCTGTCACCACTCCTTCTCCAGCCTACTATATCATATCCGGCTGCCTTACCTGCTTTCATACTTTTCATTACTTCCATTATTTCATCTATGCATACCTATGTCTCTATCTATTTTTTCTTCTTTCGGAATTTCTATTTCATTTAATTCAAATGTCTCATCACTCATATACACGCTTTCAAAGTGTTCCTTCCATCTCCTTAAACTCGAAACTTCGTCATTCAGATTTTTTTTATAATTTATATTTCTGTTCTGTGTTTTTATAATTTGTACCTAATTCAAGTTTATGTATGTTAGAGATTATATTTTCGCTATAATCCGTATTCTATTTTTAATTCCACGTCCACGCTACTATGAAATATTTAGAATATTCCACACATTTTTAATAATAATAATACTACTACACTAGAATCTAGGTTTGTGTCAATGCACGCACCTGTGACCACAGTCAATAGATTTGTCCGTGACACAAGCACAAGTCAGCGTCCCCTGTTATCCAATAGCGGTACTAAATTGCAAATTTAAAAGTAAAACCACCTGCAGTCACGTGCGCCAGCTAACGGGAGTCAGCCAAACTGCGTCCATTGACCTCCGTACAAAATGCGTATCCGTTGCGCAATGGTATTCCGAATATTCCGTCATCAATTACTAGGGTCGACAAACCATCGGAATAAAAAAGGTGGTACACAAATAAGAAGTATAACATACGATATTTAATATAGTTCTAGAAGTTTTACTAATTATGTTATATTTTTAAATTAAAGTACAACCACCAGTTTTTTTTATATATAAAAGGGGGCAAATGAGCATGCGGCTCACCTGATGGTAAGTGACAACCGCCGCCCATGAACAACTGCAACACTAGGGGATTTGCTGGTACATCGCCGGCCTTTTAGAAAGGAGTAAGTTCTCAGTTATATCAATTATATAGAAATAGCATTACTATTATGTATTTACTTATTCAATTTCCGTGCATATATTATTTTGAAACTGTAGTTTTTATAGGGATGCCAACTCTAATATATAATATCTCTAATTTCTCTCAAATACTATTATTACTAAAACAAAGTATATTGTAAACGAAACTGCCTGTACTCTACTATGGCGCGAGACTGTTAATAAAGGCTTAAAACAGCAAACATATTCCATGAGAAAATAAAATATTCATTTAAAACTTCATCATTTATATTGTCCATACCGTTGTAGGGAAGGATTGGCCCTTGATTTGCTCTAATCGTCACATCATAGATGGAGTGACGATCGCAGCTACAACTTGAATTTTGAACATAATTTTTTTTCGCCAAACTACAAGATTATGGATACAGAATCCTGGGATACCTTTTACAACTACATTACTACTAGTTCGATTGTAAAAAGTGTTGTTGAGTTTTTTTTGTACACAACGGAATAAAAATATTAATAAAAATAAAAACTTTATAATAGCAATTGGATAGTCATTTTAAAACAAGGCAGAATTAAAAAAAAGTAAGTAAAATATCTGTAGTTATTACATAATATGCGGTGTCACAGAATTTTCGGCGTGTACAACCCTAACCATAACAGTTCTTTCAAGTTGCCAACTGTCACGTACAATTTGCTCGTGGCGCGAATTTCAAACATGGAACCGTTTTTTTTTTTTATTTCATCTTAAAATAGGTCAGCATTTGTATGTGTTTAGTGCCTAGTGTTCGTTATTGTAATTTGTGTAGTGTAGACTTACGGTTTATGAGAAGACAGCTAGGTCACATTCGAAACCTAGGTTAGGTAACCTTACCCAAGGTTAAGTTGTTGTTATAATATGTAAATGATGAATTTTTGAGGTCAATGTTACTTTTAATGTCACTTTTAATGTTTCTTACGTTATTATCGCCCAGGTCTCCCCCTCCAATCATCACATCGTACACACTCTACTGATGAACGTGAGTATATTAATACAAAGAATTTGTCACAATCGCCACGGACGGTAGATGCTTTGTCGTGGGGTTGGGCTTAGTAGCTGTGATTTGGTCACCCACGGTGAACTAAGAGGAACCCGAAATGAAGAGCCGGTCCGAGGTAGCCACTTTCGATGGGATTGGTGAGACCACTTCGAATGTGTGTTGGTGGACTGCACCGAGACCGAGAGGGGTACGCCGTATGTTCCGGTGCGCCTCACCTAAGAAAGAATAGAGGGAAAAGTTATCCTCTTCTAAGGAGAGGTCCCCAAGTGGCAGCCAGCGCTATTTGGGCTGTGGGTGTGTGAGAAAGTGTTACCGTAGACTTGCTGATATGTAACTAAAGTGTAGTCCAACATAACCCATCATTGCTCCTGCGAGGCAGGTAAGGGTAGGTATTTCAACATGAAAAAAAATTTGCTCTATTTTATGCTGGAGTTAATCATTTAGTAAAAAACACTACAGTTGCTCCAAACAATTACCACATTTTATGATTCATTATTCGTAATTTAGATTTGGAAATTAAACACTTGGCAGTACAGAACTTAATGTAGTTATAACGAAATGACCAAAGATACGCAGACTTAAAAGTAGTATAAAGACATTCTAATAGACATAAAAATTAATTGAGTTCCCACACTCAATTAAACGTATTCAATATAATACTACAAACATAACGGCATGGAGCGTAGTGCCTTTTTTTATTTAAAAAAAAATATTTCGTCTCTAGTCGCAGACCGGTTAAGGTTAACGAACTCTTTCGGCACGTAATTCTAAAACTGATCAGCCATTAATAAATAACATGGATTGATTGAGATATGGAAATGAATACGATTGCTTTAATCAAAAAACCGCTAAAAGCTATACGCCAAAAGGATGACTTCAGGAATTTTTTCAGCTTAAAATAGATATTTCGACAATTTAATTAATGAGGCTTGACATAAATTACATAAGTCGATTGGATAACTTCTATACAATCCAAAATTTGGTAGTTTTCTTTTTTGGTGCATTTACGTGTAAAATTCTTAATAAATAAATTCGCTAAAGAGCTAAAGTTACCGATGTCTTGCAGAACAAAAGTGAGCTTTTATTGCTTGTAATTACTGCAGCCCATGGACTCTAGCAACACACTACAAACAAAGAAGATCACAAAAGTCCACACGCCTGAAGACTAAGATGGAATGCTTTGCAGCAGTATTGACTCTCACACCTTTCAAACTGGAACAGTGTAATAATTCCCTGTTGCTTGGTTGTATTAGGTAAGAGGGTGGCACTAATAAAAATTGACTCTAATGCAATGAAACCCATTAACATAAAGTAGCCCAACAGTATAAATGTAATCCACTTCGTAAATAAAAGAATAAGCCTACCATAACTGCTATTATTTTAACCGTAACAGATAATAGACACCGGCTTCTAAAATACAGCTTTTACAACTAGTTTGGAAACTAGGAGGGTACGATTTGTTTGTTTAAAGATTTTTGGCAAATAAATTATTTATTCATTTCATTTAATGAAGAGAGTGTATCACAAAGGCTTTGGTAATCTGAATATAAGTTAAGAAGCATCATTATTGTCACTTGAATATTATAAATGATGTGTTAATATGTTGTTATGCAAAAACGCCAATGAGATGAAATTAATTTTATTTTTTTTAATTAATTACAAAGAGTAGAATTACCATATTTCAAGCTGATTTTTTCAATCATTTTTAACGTCAAATGAAGCATTTTAGTGCGTTAAATAATAAATGAAAGAAATGCAAAAGCAAAGTGAGGTAAACGAAATACAATGAACTATTTTTTTTTTGGTTTTTCTTTACTCTATTTACTTTGGCATGGTGCTAAGTTCACACACTTAAATATGCTTCATTTTACCCATATCAAAGTCAACAATATTTCTATACTAAGGCTCCTATCAAACTTATCATGGTCGTCTTTATCAAGAATTAACTAAAATTGGAAAAGAAAAAAAATCTAAAGTTTTTATTTTAAAATTTTAGTTTGTTAATAAAGCATACGACCACTAATAACCACAGGTCTCCTTTTATTACTGCTAGCATGGGCTGGGGACAAAAAATTATCATATTATATCCACTGACAAGAGATTAAATTACCTTGTCCTTATGCCAAAGCACGGCAACGGGGAGAAGTATATCCCCGTTTGACATAACGAGTAGAACATAATATATCCCCCATCCGCAGCATGGAGCCAAATGAAACATAAAAAATTATACGTTTTTGACATTCGAAAGGGACAATTTTATCCTAGTTCATTGGACGTGGGTTTAAGTTTATATACATACAAAAAATCCATCCAAGTCTAATTCTATCTGTCGTTTTATCTACTGTGGATATTATATCGACCGGTGTGCCCATGTTCCAAAGGTGGATAAAACTAAACGAGGGGATAAACATTTTCTCCTTTCCCCGGGGATGAAATTATCTCCTGCCTATGCTAGCCCTGCTGGGAGGGTTTTGGAGAAATTTGTCCACGCGACACTAAAGTTTCAAAATTCTCAAAATATTTTAATTCTTAGACATGCCGGTCCCCTTCAATTTTTTCCGTCACTGCCTAGAACGTGGTACATCAGCGCTTACAACTAACAATTTCATTGGTGCCGATGGCGATCGAAACCATAGCGAAAATAAAGTAATTTCTAATTTAGAAAGAATTAATTTTCATATTTTCACTTTTGTCCTTCCATTTTCCTACAAACTTTAATAAACCTCTTCGTAGTTTTTTCAAGTTGCTAAAAACTTTTATGGCCTTTTCTAAACCTGAGAATAAATAATTCAACTCATTATTGTATTTGAAAGAGTCAGTACATAATTACATGACTATAAAAGCAAGAAATACAATTATGTATGTATGTATGTACGTATTATAGCAGAACCGAAATATCGGTCATTGACCGCTGAAACGAAAATTCGTAATTAAAAAACAAAAATGTAACTGTTTTGTCTAGACGTTTTCGTGTTCTTTTAAAGTAATGGCCGACACTATTTACGCGTAAAGTTTATTTGAGCATTTACCCCTTGGATAAAATCTTCAAAAGTTACATTGCGTGTCAGTGAATGATAAGCGTAAAATCTAGAAAACAGACGAGACCCTGATGACCGTTTGATGGCATGGCATATTAACTTTAGTTTCATTACATCCTATCAATAGTCCACTGCTAAACGTTGACCACCCCCTTAGATTGCCTCAAGCGACTTGGCAATTGCAGCTTTTTTTATTTTTTTCATATATCAATAAGATGCTACCACCCATATCTTGTTTTAGCTTCCTTCCCTCTATAATCTCTTACGTCATCCACGAGATCATATGGGATATTGATATCCAAATTACATGCCGATTCCAAAACCCACAGACTGGTAATGTGGGGCAGCTTCACCAGTGCGAAATTCTATGCTCAATATCTTCCCAACGTGATGAGTGTGGGTAATCACTCAAGAAATGTATGCCTGTTGGCACATTTTCGAAAAGGCCTATGCAACAGACTAAAATGACTTAAAGTTAAGTCTAAAGTCATTAAAAATAAGACTGAGTGCATTTTGTTGGAATTTCACTAATGATTTAATATTTTTAATAGAATGTGTACGATATACGAAACAGTCCAACCAATGGTAAATGGGTGCAGTGGCCCATACAACTATCCATCACTCCAACCGTACTAAAACGCAGATGCGTTCCCACCCTTGAGGACCAAGATGTAATGCCTCATTTCCAGTAATAAGGGTCTCCGGTTCCCTACACTCACCATACGAAACATAACAGTACTAAGCTGCTATTTTACGCTATACATAGACGTTAATTTTTAAAGCGAAAACGTCTTTAGAGTGGCTGTGATTTGAAACTCGATAAAACGAAAAAGTATCATTAAAAAGAGACAAAGAGATAGCAAAAAGATAGCATACAATATAGTGTTTCCTATTAGCTCGATCTCCTTTTCTGAAGGTTTACTTCTTTTGCGTGGGAACTGCACATAATTTTTTTTAAATCGAAATGGCAAAAGAGCAGTGTCTACTCCAGTCAATGCACAGTTTACAGTTACAGCAAACTCCAAACAAGGAATTTAATATATATAATTTAAATTTTTTACGTGGTGGAGCCACGCTGCAGCTATATTAGTAGTATAGTTGTAGCACGAATGGGTCGGTTCGACCGGGGAAGGACCACGCTCTCACAGAATACCAGCGTAAAATAGCAGCTTAACACTGCTGTGTTTTGTATGGTGAGTGTAGAGAACCGGAAACTTTACTGGAAAAGAGGCATTCCATCTTAGTCCTCACGGGCGACAACGCATTTTGATTCTTTATTGAGGATAGATGTAGATATCTATTGGCCACAGCAACCACTTATCATCAGGTGGACTGTGTGCTCGTTTGTCACCCTATCCTGTAAAAACATCTACAGATGCATTGTCACCTCTGAAGACTAAGATTTCCTCTCTCATATTTTTAGACCGGTACACAGCAAGTCACACTGCTATTTGAAGATAGAAAGAGGTAAGAGTGTGGTAAACTAGACGGACCCTAAAAAAAGGCCACCACCTATTGATGAGAAAAACACCACGCTTATGTTTCAAATACAATATTATACCACCATCATCATCATTACAGCCCAACACAAGTCCAACAAGTCCACTCCTGAACATATGCCTCCTCCAAAAAATGCCACAAAGCACGGTTATGACCCACCTACATCTGGGTTCAGCAACATCTTGGGTGTTCGGTCCTCTACACTCACTATACTAAACAAAGCAGTTATTTAACGATATTATACACGGAGCTTTGCTCCGTGCTATTCTATAATACTATTTACCGCTGGTATTCTGTGAGAGCGTGGTCCTACCGCGGTCGTGGTACATCGTGGTGGTCGTGATACAACTATAGCTAACAAATAACAGCTCTAGCGTGGCTCTACTACATTCAATATTAATGATTTAATGATAAGTGGATGCTGATTCATTGATGACTAAATCTATTGTAGAGCCAGAATCAAAATGCAGATCATTATCTTCTGTGAGAGCGTTGTCCTTCCCCAGTCAAGTCACACATTCGTGCTACAACTATAATATAACTACAGCGTGGCTCTACCACGTATAAAACGTAACCGAATTGCTAAATATTTTTATAATACATTTAATTATAATGTTATATACACTATAAATTATTATTTAAAAAGTCCCGCTGGATTTATTACTGGTTCTTAGGACAGAGGATTTTTTCCAAAGCAGTAGTAAAAGCATATGTGATTCATATAAATTCCATCTAAATATATAATATACTAGCTGACCAAGCAGACGTTGTTCTTCCCTTTCCGATGACCATGTGTCCTACAAAAAATCATTAAATTCACAATAAAAAAAATTGAGAGTCACTTATCTATCCTATTTCTCAATTTACAACAAACTACACATTGTGAAATATTTCGTTGAAATTAGTTCAGTAGTTTAGGAGTTCATCGCGGACAAACAATGTGACACGTAATTTTTATATATAAAGAAGATTTTTATAGTTGTAGCGCGAATGGAGCGGCTCGACCGGGGAAGGACCACGCTCTCACATAATACCAGCGTAAAATAGCAGCTTAACACTGCTGTGTTTCGTATGGTGAGTGTAGAGAACCAGAGACCCTTTTTACTGGAAAAGAGGCATTCCATCTTAGTCCTCATGGGTGACAACGCATCTGCATTTTGATTCTTAATCGAGGATAGATGTAGATGTATATGAGCTACATCATCCACTTACCATCAGGTGACTGTGAGCTCGTTTGTCACCCTATCCTATAAAAAATATAAGAAGTTAATCTTGCAATAACTCGAAAATGGCTGGACCAATTTTGGTTTTTTTTTATAGGAATAAGGTGATAAACGAGCACACAGTCCACCTGATGGTAAGTGGTTGCTGCGGCCCATAGACATCTACATCTATCTTCGTTTGCGAATCAAAATGCAGATGCGTTTGTCACCCGTGAGGACTAAGATGGAATGCCTCATTTCCAATAAAAAGGGCCTCCGGCCACCTGCACTCACCAAGCGAAACGCAGAGGTAAACCTCTACTTCACGCTGGTATTCTGTGAGGTCGTGGTACCACCCCGGTTCGAGCCGGCCCATCCGTGCGACAGCAAAAGCTGCCGCGTGGCTCTACCACTAAAAATTATTATATATAGTGAATTTTTTGTGTGTATTTGAGTGAGTCCCTGGATAATTTAGACTTTCAATTGAACCCGGTAGGCGGCACTGTAGTCGAGGTCTAGGAGTCACCCGTACAAAGTCGGAGCGGAACGCTAGTATTGAATAAAATTAATAGTTTTAATAAATATTTATTTATACTATTATATTTTATATGATTTATCACGACTTGTATTTCCAATGTAACTTTTTTTTTTAATAAATAATAGTCAATATATTTTTTTATGTATTTACAGTGAGATTTTATGTTGCTCTTGAATCGATTCACAAATCAATGTTCGACAACGTGTTTATGTTACTTTTTTACAATGTACGGGTTGCGGTGGTCCCACGACATGGCGTCTCGGATCGCGTCCACATAACGGAGTTGCGCACAGTTACACAGTATGTGGGTGAGGCTAACTGCGCGCACCGTTAGCGACGTCACGTCACTCCAGTGCGGTACCCAGCAGTTGCTCAACCACTAATTCAGTATCGATGTTTGAATGGGTAATGCAAACGACTGTTTTTCGTTGTATTTTCATAACCTATCTTCCTTTACCTATTTTGAACCATACAAGTCACATTAAAAGGATTTCTTACTTGTTTAAGCAAATTTAAATTCAATATTTACAACAAGCTTTCAGATTAAAATACCTTTTTTTATTTCTTTTATTTATATATTGAAATGCATCTAGTTAAAACTAATTTAGCTGTTGTTATTCCAGACTAGATATGGCAAACGTATATTTAACACATATTTTAATTTTACTCCTAAAACATACGTTTCATCACAGAATATGAAGATTTTTACCATAAAAATCCTTTAATATTCTAAAATAACTATATGCAAGTGGGTTACAAACAACTATATCCAAGTGGTTATCGAAGGGTATTATCATTGGTAGGAATGACCTCAACGAAAACTCTATCGACAAAAACAACACTGTCACTTCACTAGCAGAGTACCGTACAGTACTACGTCACGAAGAAAGGGACTGTAGCAACGGTAAACAGAGGGCCGTACGGTAGCGCTGCGCGCTCGCAAAACTGTCGCTTTTCTATCGTCTTGCTCGTACCTAGAAAATATTGGACTCTGAATAGGAATCTCTCCAGCGTCAGTCTGCTTACATGGATCATGTGAAGCAATTATACATTTACTCTATGTGGAATGAAATTTTATGAGTTATTAAAAGAAAACAAATTCAATAGTTAGAACCAAAGACATGTAGAGTAATAATTAACATTGGCGTTCATATTAATTTTTGTTAAATAACATCGCTTACCATTCATCATTTATCATCAGATGGTATTGTAGCCAAGCATCTTCATCATCCTGCCGCTATCCCAAGTTAATTAGGATCGGCAAAGCATGTCTCCCTTTTCCATTTTCCTCTATTAGCCGTTATCTCTATACTCACTCCTTTTTTACGCATATAATCCCTAACACAGTCCATCCATCTTTTAATAGGCCTCTCTCACTCTTATATCCATCTACTTTCATAGGCATCATTCTTAATTTAATATAATTTTCTTCCCTTCAAATACTATGCCCATTCCACGCTAGTATACCACTTCTCACCCTTTCCGTGACTGGGGCCACTTTTAAGCTACCTGTGATAAATTCATTTGTGATCTCAACATTCTCATTCCAGTCACTCCTCTTTCATCTATCTTTTTCATATCCCAACACTCGGATCCATACAATACGATAGGTCTTTTGATCGTCTTGTAGATTTTCCTCTTGAATTCAAGATGAACCGCAACAATTCAAACCGTCACAGATCAATAAAAGGTAGTTATTTCGATATAACAGACAGACATTTCAATTTTATTTAATAAATGTATTTATTGATATTAAACATTTATAAAACAATAAATATAGTTGAATTGTAGTGAAGATTGTGTCAGTTAACTGACCTTGATATAATAGAATAAATAATAAACTAAGTAGATTCTAAGGATTTCTTATTTATAACTTGTTAATCGTCAACAATTGAACAGATTATAACTTTAAAAAATCATTTATAGTATAAGGGTGACGAACAGGAACAAAGTTCACCTAATGGTAAGCGGATGCTGTGGCACATAAACATCTACATTTATTCTCGCTTAAGAATCAAAATGCAGACGCATTGTCACCCTTGAAGACTAAGATGGAATGCCTCTTTTCCAGTAAAAATGGTCGCCGGTTCTTTACACTCACCATAGGAAAGCACAGCAGCATTAAGTTGCTATTTCTATACTAGAGCCGATCCATTCGTGCTACAAACATAACATAGCTGCAGCGTGGCTCTACCACGTTATGTGACAGTCTCAAAACTATATCAGTTGCCTGATTGACTATTATAAGCAATCTTTTAGGAGAGCCGACAGAAGTCGACATTGAAATGTAAACCAAAATACATAGGTATTTTAAAAAATACAAAATATCAATGCATCCAAAGATCCATATTTCCTTTAAAAGCAGTCTAGGATAAGGGTGACAAACGAGCACACAGTCCACCTGATGGTAAGTGGTTGCTGCGGCACATAGACATCTACATCTATCCTCGTTTGCGAATCAAAATGCAGATGCGTTGTCACCCGTGAGGACTAAGATGGAATGCCTCATTTACAGTAAAAAGGGCCTCCGGCCACCTGCACTCACCAAGCGAAACGCAGAGGTAAGCCTCTACTTCACGCTGGTATTCTGTGAGGTCGTGGTACCACCCCGGTTCGAGCCGGCCCATCCGTGCGACAGCAAAAGCTGCCGCGTGGCTCTACCACTGTTTTGTTTAAATATATAAGAATTTTGTCGTGTAATAAGTGTAAAGAGAAAAACCCACTACCCCATATCATCCCGTGGGTGTCGTAAGAGATGACAAAAGGAAACTGAAACAGAAAATGAACAGTAGAGCAATCTACGGTGGAGGCATATATCCATCATTAGATTTTTGGTAGGCTTCAGTGAATGAATAAATTAATCAAATATTGCCAAAAATGCTTATAGCATAGTTGGCAACACTTAGGGAAGGCCTACGTTCAGCGGTGGACTTGTGAAGGGCTGTAATGAAAAAAATTAACAATTTTTAAAGCCATCCTGTAGCTACATTATTGTTGTAGCACAGGAGTGCCGGCTCCCCGGAGGCATAATAATGCTGCTGTGTTTCGTATGGTGAGTGTAAAGAACCCTAGACTCTTTTTACTGGAGACAAGGTCTTCCATCGCGTCTGCGTTTTGATTCTGAATGGAAGATAGATGAAGATGTCTATGGGCCACAGTATCCTCTTACGTTCAGGTGGACTATGTGCTCGCTTGTCACCTTGATCCTATAAAAAAAATTGTGAATTTCGAAATTTCTTCACGTTATACGCCATTTACGTATTATAATATGTATGTGCTAAGAGTATGTATGTTTTACAGATTTGGCGCCAATTTTTAACTTAATTACGAATTTATTTTCTATGGTAGCGTCGTTGGGAACGAGAGATCGCCCAATTTTTTTCTCTTCAATGTGGCCAAGTATAAAACAGAAGTAAACAATTTTCGGATTTACTAATCAGGGCATCCACGACTTTTTCTGCCACTAGGGCGGCGCCACTAGAAAGTGAGGTATAATATTTGACAGATTTCATAGCGGGGAGTTGAATTTGTTCGGAAAATGTAAATGTCAATGTTTCTTTCTGTACTATTAGTTATATTTTATGTTAACAACATTAAAAATAAATAAACCAAACCACAAATAATCATAAAAGTAGAAAAATTAAAAAAAGTTAATATGTGCAAAAAATTAAAGAGCAAACCACTGACGCATTGTTTTGTGTATTAATACTCTACAAACTGATAAGCTTTTATTAAAAACCAACTTCTTAATTAATTTACATTGTGTAACAAAAAACTTTACCTCAGTGTCAACTAGCGACATCTGGTGAGCAGATAATTATTAGCCCTCATTCCCTTTGATCTTTGATTTTTAATATTTTGGGATGTTAAATATAAAATATACTTTATGGCATTAAGATTTATTTTTTTGTAAAGTAATTACCCCAAAACATGTTGTTTCAAGGAATGCTAAATAATTTTTACGTTCTTGAATTATTATGATCAACGTCGACGTAAGATCTTATAAACCTTCTACTGTGTCAATGACCCCAGATTTTGAAAATAATTCGGCAAGTTTTCTTCGTAAAAACTTAATTTATACAAAAAAAAATGTATTTTAATGTTTAAGTATTTGCGTGTGTAAAGAAACTAATCAAATTTAATTGAACGAATCAGTTATAACACTCGATCGTTGATATGAATCCATCATTATTTTTGATAAGAAAACATATCTATACAATCAAAATACAATACTTAGCTCATCCAAATGTATGAGAAAAAATATTTTATCAAAATCGAATCATGCATAACAATTATACAAATCACGGTATTTAAAAAGTTGAAGCCACAAGGAGCAAGCACGACTGAAAGTGACACATGTCAAATTTGGAATTGAAAGAATAAGATGCCAGTTGCCGTATGAAATTCAAATTTTACTTTTCGTTAGTCACTCGGATCCTTCCGTCAACAAAACGGAAAAGTGCATTCACCTCTTCGTAATTCACACAACTGACCACAATGCCTAAGGAAATTCACAAAAGCAATTTATTATTTGTTAGTTCTTTGGTGAAAATATTTTTTTATAACTAAGACACTTACCTCGTATTGTACTGGGCATTTTGCTAAAAATCCCTTAATGACACAATAAAAACAAGAATCCAATGTCACTTGCTAATTATCACTAGGTATAGTTAAATGCTATCCGAACTCCGACATGTCTTTAGTACACCTTTATAATGTTTAAAAATACACAACAGGTAATACAACACAGCACAAGCACTTTGCAAAAATAGGTATTTGCTTATCTATATCTAACCTAACTGTCAACTAGAATTGCCAAAGTTCCCGCGCATTCGTACGAAAGCCGCTCGCATACGTCCTAGTGACGTGGTGTGGCGGCAGATTGTGCTTTTTTCGTTCCGTCGACGGCGCGCGGCGGACTCCGGTTAACTGTATTTTTTTTCGTGATGCGAACTGAGTGGTAACGGTGCTGGTGCCGGTTCTTCTACCCGGTGGATCTTCAGTTGGTGTAGAATCGATTGGTGCCTGATCAATTCGCCGAACGCATACCTAATGCTATTACACGGCTATTTTCTTTTTAATCGCTAAAAGATCCGCGAAAATGGCGGTAAATATACAACAAGTCAATGTATGTTGAAATTTTTTACGTGGTAGAGCCATGCTGCAGCTATATTAGTAGTGGGTATAGTTGTAGCACGAATGGGTCGGCTCGACCGGGGAAGGACCACGCTCTCACAGAATACCATTGTAAAATAGCAGCTTAACGCTCCTGTGTTTCGTATGGTGAGTGTAGCGAACCGGAGACCCTTCTTACTGGAAACGAGGCATTACATCTTAGTCCTCACGGGTGACAACGCCTCTGCATTTTGATTCGCAAACGAGGATAGATGTAGATGTCTATGGACCGCAGCAACCTTTCACCATCAGGTGGACTATGTGTTCGTTTGTCACCCTTATCATATAAAAAGGAAATTGTTATGATAATGGCCAGTAGCTCAAAGGTCGTTATAAAGTAAAAAGTAACGTTGGAGCCTATTTACGTCCCACTACTGGGCACAGGCCTCCTCTCATCTCTGAGAGGGTTTTAGGGCAAGGAAATGTCCACCGAGCTGCCCCAATGCGTGCTGGCGAACTTCACATGTCTTTGAAATATTTTTTTTCTTATTTCTCAGACATGTAGGTTTCCTCACGATCTTTGCCTTCACCGCCGAGCACGTGGTAAATCAGCACTTAAAATTGCAATTAACAATTTCACTCGACTCAAGGTCGTTATATTTAAATTTAATGATAATTATTTTATACTCCAAAGATAATATTGTTCTCTAATATATTCCTTACAAATATAATATTTATCACCTGTATTGCGTATCTGATTTGGCCTGTTAAAATCCACACTGAACAAAGGTCATAGTCATGGATTACACCATAGAGAGTTGGCAACCACAGTTTTTTATTATTTTGAGTTGTTACAAAGATGCTGCTGCCATCTCCTGTTTCAGTTTCCCTCTGTCGCATCATACGTCACCCACGGAATGATGTACGGCACACTCTATGTATTAAATTCACTTTTACCACCACTACACGTCAAATATTATAACAACTAAATCAAACGTTAAGATTACCATAATACGTGACAATCCAATAGTTTAATAACAAAATCTGCACGAGCTTTTTAAAAAATAATTGTTATTATTCCGAGTCACCTTTGTTTTTAGATCCATTTAATTAACTATAGCACAATATGTTTAATAAACAGAAATTGTCTACGATATTTAAGACTAATAATTAATTTTTCTGTTATATTATACAGGAGTAGCCCTCTTTTACAACTACGAGACGTTGTTAACTCATTGAAATGCCTTATAGCATAATAATTGCTTTCATCTTATTAAAAATTCTTGGGCACCATATAACATATTTTGTTTTATTATTTGAATCGTTGCCTTCAATATCTTCGGGACTAGATCATTTAATGTAATGAATTCAAAGTAAAGTTATAACACCTCAAGAGATAAACGCTCTCTTCAAAATTTTATATTACACGGGCAACCACATTTAAATTTTAACCGCAATCAATGAAATTGTAAATAATAATTTTAAGTATTGATTTACCACGTGATCGGCGATAAAAAAAACATCGAGGGTAGACTTACTGTCAGAGAAATATAAAAAAAATCAAGAATCTGTAAAGTGCGCCACAATCACAGCAGCAATTTTCTTCCTCGCACAACTTCCTTGTAGAATCGATTACCACCAGCGATTTTTCCGGACCGATACGACTTAGGGACCTTCAAGAAAAGAGCCTACTCATTTTTAAAAGGCCGGCAACGCATCTGCAATTCCTCTGGTATTGCAGTTGTTCATGGGCAGTGGTAGTCACTTACCATCAGGTGAGCCGCATGTTCATTTGCCCCCTCTCCTATAAAAAAAAGCAAGGCGGCCACTTCCCTGCTCCAAAACCCTTAACAACTAATTTGGCAGTGTTGCCGTTGATGACCTCAAAAATACCTACGTACATAGTATTTTTTTATAAAAGTGAAGTGACAAATGAATATACCGTCCACCTAGTATGTGTGGCTATTGCAGGCCAAGAACTCTGAGTCTCTGAGGACTATCATTGGAATTCATAGTCGAAGATGGAACAGTCCTCCGAAATCCAACATTCTACCTTTACCTAGAGGTTAAATTTTGAATCAACCTTGTCTTTTTTTTCGTAAATAAGAAATTATTTATTATTTAAGCATTTACAATATAAAATATTTGATTATATACAATATTAAAAACTATAATAAAAGAAACTAAAACTAGTAACTTAATTATCATACAGACCAACTCCCCGCGGTATCGTGCCAAGAGCATTGGCTGAGTTTCTTAGCCTTTGCTTAGCCTTTGAGCGAGAAAAGAACCAGCGCTCTTATCATCAGCAGCAACGACCAGCCGCGGATGGAGTCCCTTTAGGAACTCCACCGCATGTGGACCCCACGGACCGATAGTTTCTACAGCAAATGGCACAAATATGTAATCATCTCTCAGAGACTCATATTAGCGCCACTTATTTAGGTCAGCTGGCTCTGATGCCGCCCCGGCTCTAAGCGAGGTAACTCTGAGATAAGAGGCCGCCAAAGTGTCTACGAAAGTAGCATCACACACTAGGGCTTTATCTCTTTCCCAAGGGACCAATGTCATACCGTCGAGTCTCTTGCTATCGTTTCTAAATATTCAACAAGGCTCTAAAACTGAGGGAACATTAATTTATAGAGACAAGAGGTTCGTCGTCACCCGTGAGGACTAAGATGGAATGCCTCTTTTCCAGTAAAATGGGTCTCCGGTTCTCTACACTCACCATGCGAAACACAGCAGTGTTAAGCCGCTATTTTACGTTGGTATTCTGTGAGAGCGTGGTCCTTTCTCGGTCGAGCCGACCCATTCGTGCTACTACTATACAATAAATATATCTGCAGCATGGCTCTACCACGTATAAAATTATGAGATTTGGTATCCTTTTCCATCTTTCATTTTTGTTATAAGGAGTTTTCTTCCCCCTTGCGCACTATGTCGGTCTATACGCAACTATATTCTAAGTTTATGTAAAAAAACCATAGTTTCTTGTTAGTTCTTCTCTGAGATGGTCTTGGTTCTTCGAACAGGTAAAGATTATTACGTCCATAGGAGCTTTTTAAACAAGCCTAAATTTAATGAAAAGTTAAAAAAAAATTACTGGAATTCCACTTCTGATGATTTCTCTGGTTGTTTTCACAAAGCATTTTTATATGTTATACTTAAAGTTAATACAAAGTAGTTATAGTGTTACAAATTTTGTAAAAAATGGATTATATATGTACGAATTATCGGACGGCAGCAAAAAGTGAAAAATATTTAAGTAATTTCGTACAGTCGTCTTCAAGTTATTTTGAAAATATACCATTATCTTACTACAGACTAACGGACGACTACGACAAAACTTTTTTCATTGAACTTATTTTATAATAATATTTATTGCAAAACTAAAATAATGCATTGTTAATGTGCTTTTCACGTATTAGTGCGGTTTAAAAATAAATTAACGAATTTATAAGAGTTTTTAATTTAATAAGAGCGGTTAGCGTGACGTTCGACGTGTGCTGTTTATTGCAGAAGAAAAGCAGTTATGCAATGTACCTGATAAACTAGTAATTACTATTTTTTTTATAGAATATGTGGTAAGTGGATGCTGCGGCCCATTGACACCTACATTTATTTAATTATTTATTTATTTAACAAATGATGTACACACAAAGTAATGTTACAATGAAAAATTAAAAAATAAAGATATTTTGTACAAAGGCACTGCTTATTTAATATTGAAATTTCTTCCAGCAGGCCTGATTCTGGACAAATTCAAAGAGAAGCGCATTTAGTGTGCACTCTCATAATAAATTTTATAATATTAATATACTTTATATTACTATGATATACTACGATGGCTATCCGAGTACAGAACCAGAGTACGAAACCTATCCAATTGCAAAGAGGTGTAAGACAGGGTGACGTGATATAACCGAAACTCTTCACCGCTGCATTGGAAGACGTTTTCAAGGTTCTGGACTGGAAAGGATACGGTTTTAACATCAATGGCGAGTACATCACTCACCTTCGATTTGCCGACGATATAGTCCTTATGGCAGAATCGCTGGAGGACCTAAGCACTATGCTCAATGACCTCAATAGTGTTTCCCAACGGATAGGTCTTAAGATGAACACGGACAAAACAAAGATCATGTTTAATGTCCATGTCACACCTTTGCCGGTAGATGTTGGGGACACTAAGCTCGAAGTTGTTGACGAGTATGTTTACCTGGGACAAATAGTCCGACAAGGTAAGTCCAACTTCGACCGAGAGGTTAATCGGCGGATTCAACTCGGTTGGGCAGCGTTCGGGAAATTACGGTACATCTTCTCGTCAGGTATACCTCAAAACTTGAAAACAAGACTGTACAACCAGTGCGTGTTGCCAGTGATGACCTATGGTACTGAGACGTGGTCCTTCACTGCTGGCCGGATGAGGAAGCTCAATGTCGCTCAGTGAGCTATGGAAAGGGCTATGCTCGGAGTTTCTCTGCGTGATAAACTTAGAAATGAGGATATCCGCATTAGAACCAGAGTGACCGACATAGCCTAGCGGATTAGTAAACTGAAGTGACAATGGGCCGGCCATATAGCTCGAAGAACCGACAACCGTTGGGGAAAAAGGTTCTCGAGTGGCGGCATTTTTAGATATATATAAGTATATAATCTTAATTAAGAATCAAAATGCAGATGCGTTGTTACCTCCGAGGACTGAGATGGAATTCCCCGTAGCAACACAGCAGAATTAAGCTGCTATTTTACGCTGGTATTCTGTGAGAGCTTGGTTCTACCCTAGTCGAGCCGACCCATTCATGCTATAACCATAATAATAGCTGTAGCGTGACCGTAAACTAATCCGTTTTTTTTCTTGATATGAAGCTAATATAAGCGATAGTTATAGAGGATTTGTTGCAGTATTCCCAGTAGTCTTGCCAAGTAGTCTTACAAGTAAGTCTATTGGGGATGTTCGTGGCGTGTTGTATTCCTAGTAGTCTTACCAAATAATCTTGTAAGTAAAACTACTGCGAATATTTTTACCAAGTAGACATACATCATGAAAGAGAATTCTCTGTAGTCCTTACCCTATAAAATTACATGAAATTTTTATCAGTACTTTAGTAGTTTATTTTAGCAACAGGAGTAGGCAAGCATAAACTTGCAAGAGGTAGTCGGATAGTTCTAGTTTATATTTTGTTCTTTCGTGGTGTATGTCTACTTTGAAAAATATTCCCAGTAGTTTTACTTATAAGATTATTTGGCAAGACTACTGGGAATACAACTCGCTACGAAGATTCCCAATAGACTTACTAGTAAGATCATTGGGAAGTTCCCATTAGAAAATTCCCATTAGTCTTACTAGTAACACTACTGGGAAGAAAATTCCCAGTAGTCTTCCTAGTAGGAGTAATTGGTAAGAGTACTGGGCATACCCCGATTTGTTTCGTTGACGGGATTCGGGCTGTCACCAACCAACTCTGACATTTGTCAAATTGAAAGTTACTTTTGTCTATGCTTAACTAGAATTATAGTCAAAATAGGAGTTTCGCTAGGCGATGATTCAAACGCTATGTGTCGAATTTAACTTTTAAGCATAGACAAAAGTAACTTTCAATTTGACGTATTCCCAGTACTCTTACCAAGTAGTTCTACTAGGAAGACTATTGGGAATTTTCTTCCCAGTAGTCTTACTAGTAAGACTAATGGGAATTTCCTTTTGTATGTTTGTAGTTAAATTCGACACATAGCGTTTGAATCATCGCCTAGGGAAACCCCTATTTTGACTATAATTCTAGTGTAAGATGTAATGCTTCACAGCCTGTATTTTTATTGGCTCTCTTTACTCTTCAGACCGAAACGCAACTGTGTAAGCAAAGTTATTTGGACCAGAAACAGGTAAGAGGGTAGTATCTACCTACACTGACTCCTAGATAGAACAAAAGTTAGTCGGGAGTACCACCTAGGATAGAAAGCAGACGCAATATGAAAACAACGAAGCGAACGCGTTTTCATGTTAGTTCTAATATGTGTAGGGTGACAACGAAGGGATAGAGACCAGTCAAGAGTCTGATTTTCTGATGGTAAAAGAGCAAGGGAGGAATCAAGTGATTTAATTCCCACGCACACTCCAAAATTAATCCTGTAGAATACCAAGTGGTCAGCTACGTTACAAGTATGTTCATGATTGGCAAGATTGGAATTTTGGAGAGTTTGAACAAATTGAAGTCATGAATAATCATCACAATACGTTGCTTCACTGTGTCCAATCTAGATAGAACTTGTTTGTTTTGCAAGGGCACCTAACTTCCGAACGGCTGCTTTGATCTAGGAAAGTAGGGTCGGAATTTTAAAAAATTCGTCTCGACGGAGAAAAGCCAATTAATACCATTATACAATAACAGCACAATGCCACTGTGTTTCGTATGGTGAGTATCTCTACATTCACTATACTAACTAAGTTTGTTATTGTGAGTGTCTCTTTATTCATCATAGAAAACCTGGACTGATACCATAGCTACTTTTTACTGGCATCAAGACTTTTTATCCTAGCTCTCAGAGGTGAGAACGCATCTACATTTTGATTCTTACTCTAGGGTAGATAGATAGATGAGTCTAAAGGCCACACAGTATCTATTAACCATCATTTGGACTCTGCACTCACTTTTTTCCCTTGTGACCTTTACTTGAATGACAAAATCAATTATCATTTCATCAATTTTAAGCTGGTTGGATAATCTTCTTCGTATGCCATTTAAGGTTTTTCATTCTTAGAATGCCATTCAAAGTTTTCCATTTTCCATTTTATGTTAAAGTTGTCACATTTTTTATAGGATAGGGTGACAAGCGAACACAGTCCACCTGATTGTAAGTGGTTGCTGTGGCCCATAGACATCTACATTTATCCTCGTTTGCGAATCAAAATGCAGATGCGTTGTCACTCGTGAGGACTAAGATGGAATGCCTCATTTCCAGTAAAATGGGTCTACGCTTCTCTACACCCACCATACGAAACACAGCAGTGTCAAGCTGCCATTTTACGCTGGTATTCTGTGAGAGCGTGGTCCTCCCCCGGTCGAGCCGACCCATTCGTGCTACAACTATACTACTAGTATAGCTGCAACATGGCTCTACCACGTATAAAGAACATAAACATTTAGGAATACACTTCCCATACCTAGACAGCAAGTCATTTGAGCCTTGCTGGTCTTTTTTTAAACTAATTAAACGTAATTATAAAATGCCGCGTGGTGGCGGCGCAAGAGAATACCCACTTCTTCCCTTGTCTTTAAGTACCAACTATGAGGAATCCTGGATATTTGAAAAATTATAAAAAATATTTCGAAGATACGTAAAGTTTTTCAAGACGTTTACACAACGCGCGATGAACGCTTCCATGCCCTAAAGCCCTCTTAGAAATGAGTATATGTTACAGAATGCTTTACTTTACTTTTAGAAATTATGTGTGCATATCAATATACATGGTAGAGCCATGCTGCAGCAGCAAACAGTTTCCGGGACGGATTTTGAGTGAGATTGAGAGGTTATATGGGCAGCTGTACACGTCATCGTTGGAGCCACACGCAACTGTGAGTAACGATCCAAGAGCAAGTCTTATCCGACACTATTCCGATTATATCCCGAACATCAGTCTGCGCGAGATTAGAATGTCTCTCCAGCACCTTAAAAACGGCAAGGCCCCGGGTGAGGATGGAATCATAGCGGAGTTTCTGAAAGCGGGTGAAAAACTGGTACTTAAAGTCCTTCAGAAGCTCGTCAATTCTGTCCTGGCACTACTCCGGAGGCGTGGAGTGGAAGTGCGGTAGTCTTGTTCTTCAAGAAAGGCGACTACGCTCTCTTGAAGAACTACAGACCGATTTCCCTTCGGAGCCGCGTCTACATGCTATATTCGAGAGTCATTACGAATCGTCTCGCACCCAGAACTTCCAGCCTCCCGAACAAGCCAGTTTCCGAAAAGGCTTTAGTACCATAGACCACGTACACTCTTTGGCAAATTTTACATAAGACGGAAGAGTACAATCTACCACTTTGCCTTGATTCGAAAAAGAAAGCCTTTGATTCCGTCGAAATTTGGGCAGTGCTGCAGTCCCTTCAGTAGTGCCAAGTTGACTGTCGGTATATCGAAGTGCTGAAGTGTTTATACAATAGGGTTACGATAGCTATCCGAGTACAGAACCAGAGTACGAAACCTATCCAATTGCAGAGAGGTGTAAGACAGGGTGACGTTATATCCCCGAAATTCTTCACCGCTGCATTGGAAGACGTTTTCAAGCTTCTGGACTGGAGAGGATACGGTATTAATATCAATGGCGAGTACATCACTCACCTTCGATTTGCCGACGATATATCCTTATGGCAGAATCGCTGGAGGACCTAAGCACTATGCAATACCGTCTTTACCATAAGGGCACACGGGGTCCGTGCCCGTAACGTCACGGGGGCCCCGAAAGGCCGATTTATTCGCTTACAATAAACAATATTTTTTCTATTTTAGGAAAATATAACCCGACAAAAAAAATCATAGAGCAAGTGAGGGTGTTTTTAGTCACTTTCTGGTAACAATGAGCAGTGACAAGTTACAAATTGCCGAGTTTGACAGAAAACGTGGCATTGACAGATTTCCAAAGTAGAAAATATGTATTTCCATGTTTCGCCACCATCTAAACGTTTTTGTCGAGCTGTATAATTGTCTTACCTTAGCCAGGATTTTTTTAATTTTCGGCAATCTATGTATTTTGTATAATTACAGCTAAATGAATGTGTAATTAAAATTACACATTTATTTTAATCAATAAATTTAATCTTTTCCTAAATAGTGAACATTTTAATAAATATTTTGATACAAGAATGTTCCTTTGCTTAATGGTTACCAATTGTAATGGAGAGCGATCATTTTCACACCTAAAGAGAATAAATAATTTAAAATTAAAAATTTTGTCCAACCGAATTCAATATAAATTATTAAGAATAACTCAAAAACGATTTGTCAGACCTTGATCATTTTTTTTATGGGACCACGTGCGAAGCGCCTACTTTCAAATAAAAAAAATCATCGAAATCGGTTCACCCAGAAAAAAGTTACAAAAGTTAAACACACAAAAAAAACATACAGTCGAATTGTGTACCTACTCCTTTTTGAAGTTGGTAAAAAATAGAAGATTTTGCACTACCGAAATCTCGAAAGAAACCACTGTCGTAATGGTAACCAATTCAAACCACGAGCATACTTATCTAATTAATAACATATTATTTGGTTTTTACCAATTAACTATAATAAATGTAAGATCAGCAGAAAAATGTTTTTGTCATTCACTTTTTTTACTTTCCAACAGGGCCCCAAATACTTGTGTGCCCAAGGGCCCCGGTATGGTCTAAGACGGCATTGGCACTATGCTCAATGACCTCAATAGTGTCAAGACAAGATACTCAATGTTACTCATCCTTAATAAAGAGTTTATAATAATTTTCGAAGTTCCATTGCACGTTTTTGTTACAAGCAAATTTTGTTGCAAGCAACATCAATGTCTGCAAGTATCTATGCCGGCAGTGTTCTTCAATTTTAATATAAATTTCTATGTCAAAAATTTAGGCTCAAAATCGAATAAAACATTAGGTACCACGTAAAGATTGTTACATTTTGCTAATCCTTTAGAAATAGGCTCTCTTGCGACCGCCACAATCATATTGAGGTTTAGGGACGTCAAAGCGGGTCTGAAGGCAACAGCTTTATAACGTTTGCTTACAATATAAAGCTACCTTATAATTTTTTTATTTTTTTAAGTGGTATAGCTATTCTGCAGTCATATTATGATTGTAGCACGAATGGGTCGACTCGACAAGTTAGAGAACACGCTCTCACAGATGCTGCTGTGTTTAGTACAAGTATGATGATTGTAGAAAATCGGAGACCCATTTTACAGGAAACGAGGCATTCCATATTAGTGACGTGACAACGCATCTGCTGATCCCTAATCAAGGATGGATGTAGATGTCTATGGGCCACAGCATTCACTTACCATCAGGTGGACTGTGTGCTCGTTTATCTCACTTATACCATAAAAACCGTGTAGTTGCGGTGGAAGAATATCCATTAACCCATATTGTCCCGTGGGTGTCGTTTTAGGCGACATTACCAGCCTTATTCTAAAAATAAAGAATAATTCTTCATCTGCTACGACAATTTAATATGTCAAAGGTTTTAAAAAAAACTTTAAGTTATCGTATAAAATTCTCGAACGGATCTCATGTTGCTTGGATACAGTAAAATTTATTTTATAGATATATTCTAAAAATAGTAGGTGTACGCGTGTTTCCTTGCGTCATGAAAAATCGCTTTTAACTACTGCAGATTATTGCACTTATATAAATTTTTAGATATGTAAGTTTCCTCGCGTGGTTTTTCTTCACTGCCTAGCAAATGGTAATGCTGTAATTAAAGTTACAACTAACAATTTCATGGTGTCAGCGTTCCATAAACAATTTTAAAGATAACTTCAGTAAGTACTAAAATTACATAATTAAGAATCCGCAAAAAATTATATTATAATTAGTAAATTCGAAAATTCACAAAATGGCGGAAACACGGAAATCTTCCGTGTCTCACATTCCAACGTAAACAAAATGCATAAAAGTTCATTGAACCCAACGGTATCGTGAATCTTTTTCCAAACCAGTCATGACATGATGTAACTTTAGTTCGGCTATTCCACTATAGATGGCTGTAGTGTAACTTTTATTCAACTATCTTTTGTCATATATAGAATTTAACATAACTCTTAAAAATAACGTAATTTTAACATTCACAAAAACAAACAATGTTAAATAATCATTGTTGTTATTGACAGTAGTTATTTAATGCGACATCTTGTGTCCAAAGGAGTCATTAGTAGGCTTATAACGACATCTGTTATAAATATTATATTATGTAACTAACAAAACGGCAAATAGCTACGTTGACATGATACAATGTAATTGCTTAGAAATTAAATAGATGTCACTACTATTGCACCTAAAACTTACGAAAACGAACTTATTTTGATACCAAGTTTTTGTAAATTGTTTTGTAATTGTCAAATATTTTTTATTACTTAGATTATTCATATGGCATATTCAGTTTTTGTTATTTTTTTTTATATAGGATAAGGGTGACAAGCGAGCACACAGTCCACCTGACGGTAAGTGGCTGCTGTGGCCTATAGACATCTATATCTATCCTCGTATGCGAATCAAAATGCAGATGCGTTGTCAGCCGTGAGGACTAAGATGGAATGCCTCTTTTCCAGTAATAAGGGTCTCCGGTTCTCCACACTCACCATATTATAGCTGCAGCATGGCTCTACCACCTATAATCCAAGATTCTACAAGCGGTACGTACTATGTAGACGACACTTTCTCAATTTTACCGTCCGACAAACTAACTGCATTTTTAGGCCACCTTAATTCCATAAACTCTAAAATACAATTCACAATGGAGTTAGGGACAAATAATTCTTTAGCTCTTCTAGATGTTTTAGCCATCCGAAATCCTGATAGCTCTATTGGTTACACTGCCTGTAGGAAAAAGACCCATACCAACCGATATTTAAATTGTGACACACCACCAGCCATCACAGTTAGCTACCGTGGGAAAATCTTTCAAGCTCAAGGGATTCGAGCTGCGTAAATGCTAGATATAAGAAATCATTTCTGCATTTTATATTTGAGATCCTTTAAATATGTGACGACCCGTGACCTGCGCCAATTTTCCCGATGTACCAAGATTCCTGTTAAATTAGATTAAAATCGATTCTGATTTACCCTTAAGGCATGCAATAATGCAGTATCAAATAGCAGCAATGGACACCCCATCCTTACTTTGCGTAACAAAGAAAAAATACATTTGATGAAAAACTGACATAAATAATTTAAAATTAAAAATTTTGTACAGCCGACTTCAATATAAGCGACTTCAATATAGGTTATTTAAGAATAACTAATACTAAATAACCATTGGTCTGACCTTGATCAAATTCATATGGGACCACACGAGAACTATCAGCTTTCATATAAAAAAAGAATCATCGAAATCGGTTCGCCCAGTACAAAGTTATGAGGTAATACACATAAAAAAAAAACATACAGTCGATTGAGTACCGTCTCCTTTTTGGAAGTCGGAAGAAAAAGAAACGTAACCTAATGTAATCTAACCTATCTTTTTATTACTCTGCCCATATTTCAATAGTTTTTATGATATTGCCTACTCATATTGGGCATTTTGTCAAATTGTCTGGACATTATCAATAATGTGCTATTAATCGCTTGGAGAAGGCTATGCTCGGAGTTACTCTGCGTGATAAACTTAGAAATGAGGATATTCGCAACCAGAGTAAGCGACATAGCCATAGCCCAACGAATTAGTAAGCTGAAGTAGCAATGGGCCGGCCATATGGCTCGAAAAACCGACAACCGATGGGGAAGAAATGTTCTCGAGTGGGGGGCCTCGTACCGGTAGGCGAAATGTAGTGTCCCTACTAGATTGAGTGACAACCTAGTAAGACATGCAGGAAATCGGATCCGAATGCCTTTTTTTGCTGGGAACGAGGCATTCCATCTCAGTCTTCGGCTGTAACGAAGCATCTTCATTTAGATTCTTAATCGACGATAGATGTAAGTGACTATGGGCCACAGCATCCACTTGTCATCCCGTGGACTGTATGCTCGTTTTCCACTCTAACTCTATAAAAAAAAACTTCGGCTCGTACAAACTTTTCTAATTGATTTTTTTTTCAGTTCTCCCGATTTATTACTATAATCATGACTTCCTATTTCATTCTGATTTTAATTCATTACTAAACGCCTTCACATATTTGTTGGTCTTCTACTACCACTCGTACGGCCGCGCTATAACTCAAACGCAGATGTCGTAGTAGGAACTCTCCCCTTTATTTTTCTTGTTTCATCTTTCATTTTCGCATAAAGTAATGTTTTCATCGAAATCGTTCATACAATGCAACTGTACTTTTTATAAAAGTTTCTTTTTAACATTGCATATTATGTTAAAATAATTTAAAAAACGTAATTAAATTAATATACAGAATCTTGAAAACTCTCGACATTATAATTCATACGACAGTGTCACGGTAGCTAAAGAACCCCTGTCTTTAAGCTCCGCTGTCAACTTAATACCTGCCTTTATATAAATATGTCTAGCACTTAAACTTACCTGTTCTAGTTGCTCTTACTTGCTTCATTGTGATGCGTAATTCTGCCAAATCTATGTACGTAACAATATTTTTAATAGAGTGAGGATGACAATCGTGCGCATAGTTCACCTGATACCCTGATAGTAAGTGGATGATAAGAGTAAAAGTTCATAGACATCTGTCTATGAACTTTTCATAGACAGATGTCTATGAACTTTCTACATCTATCTTCGAATAAGAATGCAGATGCATTGTCACCCCTGAGAACTAAGATGGAACTATACTTAACATACGAAACACAGCGGCGTTAAGCTGCAATTTTATGATGGTATTCTGTGAGAACATGGTCCTTGTCCGTGGTGCTCTGGTCGAGTCGATCCATTCATGTTACAACCATAATATAGCAGCTTCTCTACCGCGTATGAAATATATTGGTATATACAGGGTTATTTTGCAATAACCGTCCAAATTCGCAGAGAAGGTTCAGAATAAGTAATATACGTAAATGGTGAAGAAAAATTAAATAAAAAAAAAAACTCAAACATTGTCCTTTTTGTATTTAAATACAAAATGCGTGGTAATGCATTTACTGCGCACGCACATATTCGTAAGCGGCGATCGGTAGGCAAAAACGTTGTTGCCCGTCAGTTTAGGATAATTTCAAATAAAAGTAGAAGCCTTATTTACTGGTATTTTCAAAAACTGCAATATCGGTATATCATTATTTATGTATTTGAACTTAAGTTTAAAATTTGACTACTCTTTGAAAAATTAACCTGTATATATCTATAGTAAAAAATGATAACTGTTATAAAAAGTGTTTATGTTAAAGAAATATTATTTCATTACATTTAATGAAATAATGACAGAATATACTATTATTTGCACCACAAAACAAACTGAAATATATTTAGTATTATTACAAGTTAACTAAAAGTGTACCTTCTTTTTTGGCGGTCTTATCACTGCATAGAGATCTCTAGCACGCAAACAAAGCGTAAAGAAATAAAGCTGCAGATACAATTCCATTTGATGAATATTTTATTTATTAGTATAAATTATTTTAATGTGTGTATAATTATTATCCTTTACCGATATTTCATGTTTTGTGGCGTCGTTTGTAAGTTAATTTTCAATTTTATATTATCACTCTCCCCTGCACTAAATCAGTACAAGTTTTAGTACTGTTTTAAGAGCGCAATTTTTTACTATTAGTTCTATATCTCTTATAGAACTAAGGTTTGGAGTGTACATACTACACAGCCATTTGATTAACAATATTCTTATAGCATCTGAGATCTGATAAAGTCAATACTATATACAGGCAACACACATACAATCAATACAGTTGAAGTATCCGTGAATGGAAAGAAATTATAGCGCATATGTGACAGTATTATAATAGTGTTACAGTAGCTGAACAGTTGTTAACATTATGGTTTTACACATCTTAAACTTTAGGTGCTCTAAACAATTTAATTGTTAAAAGAAAATTCTTTTGAAGATCAATTAAGCCCCTTTGACATTTATAACAAGCTGTATGGTATGTTGCTTGTGACGCTGCTGTCTTGTCTGCCTTCTCTGAGTATTTTACTTATTTTTCTTCTTTCGGTGCATAGACCATAGCTGTAAATGAGGATCTCTTACTATAGGAATATAGGCCCATGCAGTGAAACAAATTGATTTCCGATGCTCCGAACTTATTTTGCATGGGCTTAAAATGGGATCTACAAGAATATTTTTCATCTTTACCATTATCACATGTTACGTATTGATAAGATATTTTTATATATTATGTTCATGTTAAATAAATACATAATTTAAAATTTAAAATTTTGTACAACCGACTTCAATATAAATTATTAAGAATAACTCAAAAACTATTGGTCAGACCTTGATCAAATTTATATGGGACCACATGTGATATCGTCGAAATCGGTTCACCCAGTAAAAAGTTATGAGGTAACACACATAAAAAAAACATACAGTCGAATTGAGTGCCGTCTCCTTTTTGAAGTCGGTAGAAAAGAGCCAATTCCCAAATCCCACAGTAACCAAATATTACAAACTGATGCTGATGACATACAGCTGCATTACCTGTGGACGCCGGCTCTGCGCTTACCAACATCGCTGCACAACTGTGAGTATGTAAATCTTCCAAGTAAGCATTGCCACCTGGTGTACTCATGGAACAACCTATGCCCATCAGAGGACCCAATTCCACGTTTCTAAGGCTACCACTGTGCTTTCGGGTTAGATAATTAGATTATATAACTTTCATGCCCTATCCACTTTAATATTATACTTTTCTTGTCGCCTAATTCATTCCTTTCCCTTTAAAATCTATTCCTTTCCAATCTTTGAAGTTCATTCCTCTTCCTTTTCAGAGAAACGGACTCCCATTGACAGTTGTGTAAAAATCAGTTAGACCTAAATACTAAATCTAGGTCCGGGAAGCAATATTATTCGTGTTTTTGTTTATAGAAATAGGGTGATAAACGAGCACACAGTCCACCTGATGGCAAGTGGTTGCTGAGGCCCATAGACATCTACATATCTCCTCGCTTGCGAATCAAAATGCAGATGCGTTGTCAGCCTTGAGTACTAAGATGGAATGCCTATTTTCCAGTAAAAAAGGTCTCCGGTTCTCTACACTCACCATACGAAACACAGCAGCATGAAACTGCTATTTTTCGCTGGTATTCTGCGAGAACGTGGTCCTTCCCCAGCCGAGCCGGCCCATTCGTGCTACAACTATACTATAAATATAGCTGCAGCTTGGCTCTACCACGTAAAGAAATCGTGTAAAAGTAGCCAGCACTGGAATTTCTAACCTGCCAGCCTAGCTTAGTAGACTTATAAATTTTTAAAGATACAACCAGTCATGAGCTATTTTTAGTAGATAAGTA
This sequence comes from Parnassius glacialis, assembly GCA_033319125.1. Taxonomy (NCBI): domain Eukaryota; kingdom Metazoa; phylum Arthropoda; class Insecta; order Lepidoptera; family Papilionidae; genus Parnassius; species Parnassius glacialis. The sequence goes on from JAVANC010000002.1 coordinate 23,354,780, forward strand.
TTGATATCTGTAGTATTTCAACAAAGGCGGGACAGAATCAATTAACAATGGGCTTGTAATTAAAAAAAGACCAAATCCAACACAAAACAAATAAAATGTAACGAACGCATAGAATAAAAGACTTACCTAAGTACGCAGCAATGGTGCAAACACCAGGTTAACTGGTTGTCTCTCTCCTTCATATGACGCTATATAGCTTGATTTATACGCTCCCTTTCTCACATCTCACTGCCCCTCAGACGTGTGACATCCCCGCAGGCTTAACTCTGTTATGCAGGGTTGTACATCAAACATTTGTTTGTTTAATTTAAAAAAAAAGTCAATACACCTATATATTAGTACAAAGTATAATTTACATTTATAATTATTGATATACCGTATAACTTCTTTTAACTATTATTTATTCTATGGTATAACCTTAGACCAACAAAGGAAGATTGACAGAACATTACGTACATTTCAAGTGCCGCGACAAACATGCAAAAATACACACGCGCATAATATAAGCAACTGAAACTATTTGCAACCAACAAAACATTTCCATCTTTATTTGTTGGTCTGATGCTGTAATAATTTTCTTCAGACCCAATTTCGAAGAGACTGATCTAGAGAATAGATTCTCTAATCCGTGTAGGTGTCACCCTGTTAACTGTGTCTGACACCAAATAGCAGTGCTTGCACTGCTGTGTATCGGTCTAAAGGATATAGAAAGCCAATAAAATTTCAGGCTGTCAGGCATTCTACATTAAGCCACTTACCATCAGGTGGACTGTAAGTTCGTGTGTCACTTTAGTATTATAAAAAAAACTAGCCATCTAGACAGCACAATAATTTAACACCCGAGTGTATACGCAATCACAGGTGCACTCTCTATTCTCTCACTCTCTTGGTCCGATTACACGACATTCCGATGTGACCTGAAAAAGAACAGGCTGAGGACAAACAGTTTTACATGATTTCCGAAACCCGGGGGTAAAACATTGCTAACGTCCTAACTCCAAGCTGAGAACTTCTTAACAGAAAACGCGAATTACTGACTACCCCAAAAAAGAGTCATTTTCAGGAATGGGCTATTACGCCCCAAATACGTTAGTCTCAGACGGCCTCTGTATTCTGAATATGTAACGTAAAATACAACAAAGTTTGTAGGTAACATGTACCTTTTTGGCTTTATAGAACCAATAAAGCTGATAGAGGCGACGCAGAAGGACTTCACCTGGTTAAAATTGGGCAATATCAGATGAGGAGGATATATTAAAACGATGTATGTAAGCGACACTCTTAAATGAAAGAAAATAATCAAATGAAAATCAAGTCCCAGCTAGTAGAAACATCAAATTTTGCACTCACCAAACCGCCTTCAGAATTACAGCTTAGTGATTATGACAGATTGTTCTCAGCGTTGAAGAACTCCAAGTCAAGCTAATCAGTCACCGGGTTTCTTATATCTATGATATTATCATGACGTCCTTGCTTGTAGCTTTGTTGCTTGTTAACTCATCGAGCATGTAGTGCACTGACACCAGCGATCATATCAGTCATACTAACATATTAAAAAAATAAAATCTTTGACTTCCCATGTCTATCAACCCTTGATAGCTCAAATATAAAATAAGCATTACCCTTGTCTTTTAGTTAAAAATACTTACACATAAATTGAGTAGTTCGGTCCGAGGCAGCCCTGCCGGCGGTCGCCGCGCGCACATAAAATCAATATTTATGGACGCCGATGTATTTCACCTCTGGCTGTGCCCGCACTAGACTGTGTCTCTTTCGATTCTATAATAGCTATTATCGATTTGGCCTCTCCATGCCTCAGGCTCAAGCGGGTGAGACCCGTCTTAGGTCTGATTTCGTTACACTTTGCCGCGTAAATTTCGTTTTGTACATGTTAATAAGGTTTGGTTTTGAATTTTTTGTAACTCCATACAGCCTATTTGTTGTTTAATAAATAATGTGTTTCCACTTCGAATACTTTTGCCCGTAATAGCTCCTGCTGCCGATGCTTGCTGTATTGGATTAGTGGATACTAAAATTAATTACAACTATACGAAAGGATTTATTTTTCTTACTAATTTTACAAATTTTTAAAAATTTTAATTAATATTTTGATCTAATATATCTTCTAATACAACATATGCATTGGTATTTTACGATCTGCTTCTGTATATAATGATGATGATGATGTTTACATACATAAATTGCCTACGAACAACATCCACCATTCTTTGTTGTTCCATGTATCACATTGAGTTATTATCTTATTTATCTTGAAATTGTTATAAACCATTGCTTGTCTACCCACCTGATGGTATGTTGTCATGTAGCCGAAGTTAGTAAAACCTACTAACTTAGCTTAACACAAACGGTAAAATTAAAAATTTCGTAAACCGTCTTCTGTGATCTGTGTGTGTCTGATCTTAAAAAGAGGTAAATATTAACGTAATGATACTACATAGGTACTACCCCGTGTGATGTGGAGTAATTCGAACCCGAGTTCGAACCCCACCGACACCAATCACATTATAAATTACAATTTTAAATGCTGATCCACCAGCTCATCTGTGAAGAATAACATCGTAAGGAAACGTGCATACCCAAGGAATAAAATATATCGATGATTTTTAAGTTCACTTAGGTACTGAAACAGAAAGACTGGCTAATGAGGGCATAAACGACTTTTTCTGCCACCAGGGCGGCGCCACTTAAAAGTGAGGTATAATATATGACAGATTTCATAGCGGGGAAGTTATCTTGTTCGAAAAATGTAAAGGGTAATTTTTCTTAAAGGGCTATTAGCTATATTTTATATTAATAAGATTAAAAATAAAGTAAATAAAGCATATCACAGATATTATTATATAAAAAACTATAAAAGTAGATTTTTTTTAAAGTTAAAAATGTGTAAAAAATAAAATGCAAACCACTGAGGCATTGTATTGTGTATTAATATAATACTCTAGAAACTGATAAACTATTATTAAAAACTAACTTCTCAATTAAATAGCATTGTGTAACAAAAAAACTTTACCTCGGTGTCAACTAGCGACATCTGATGAGCAGAAAGTTATTAGCTCTCATTACTCAATAATCCTCTCAAAAATGTGAGGAGGCCTGTTCACCACTGCGGAACATAATTGGCAGTTGCTGTGGGACATAATAGGTTGCTACTATCTAATCTTACTTTTACTAATGGCGTGGATCAGCGGCACCGGAGGGTTGGTAAAAAATTGAATATTTAGGACTAAAAATTTTACTTTAAGTATCTTGGTTCAGTTTATCATAAAATATATACAATATTAACTACAATTAAAAGCTAAAAATGTAAATGTTGATGGCTCCTTATTGAAAATAATGGACGTTGTAACTGGAGACTCGTAGCCTGTGAAACAGTGACACGGAATAATAAACAGTGACCTCTTCCTACGACATATAAAAAAAAATAATAAAAATAAAAATAGTTTATTCAGTAAATGATCATACATTAATTATAACCGGGGCCGGGGTCTCCTTTTAAGTATAAAAACATATACTTGTTCGATTATCGCCCTCAAATCCTATCGACTAATTGATACACGTATTCATAACATTCGATTAAAAAATTGATCTTGGTAGTTGACAAATTGGTTGTTTTTTAAAAAACTAATTGCATACTTTTTTATCTACGCAATTATTTTTCTCTAATTCACAACGTGAGCGTAATATGTATCGCAGTTTAAAATTTCTCCTATGACTAACACATTGTGTAATAGCAGTGTAAAAATATCTACTACCCCATATCATCCCATGACGATAAAGGGAATGAGGGCTAATAATCTTCCTCTCGCCAGATGTCGCTAGTTGACACTGAGGTAAAGTTTTTTTGATACATAATGTAATTTAATTGAGAAGTTGCTTTTTAATAAAAGTTTATCAGTTTCTAGAGTATTATATTAATACACAAGACAATGCGTCAGTGGTTTGCTCTCAAATTTTTTGCACATTTTTAACTTTTTTTTAATTTTTCTACTTTTATGAATATCTATGGTTTTGTTTATTTATTTTTAATGTTATAAATATAAAATATAGCTAATAATACGAAAAGAAACAATAACTTCTACATTTTCCGAACAAATTAACTTCCCCACTATGAAATCTGTCAAATATTATACCTCACTTTCTAGTGGCGCCGACCTGGTGGCAGAAAAAGTCGTGGAAAGCCCTCATTATGATAAGAACTAAAAATATTACAAAAACTGCTGTTGCCAATCCGCTTGCCAAGAGTGGCAACTATAACAAAAATTCCCCCTATGACCTATGAGGGATGCCTTAGTTTAATTCTGAACTAAGCAGTGGAATTTTGAAGGGTTGTATTGAATGTATGAAAGTTGAACATGAATAACACAATACGAACCATCAGCCTTAATATTAAACTGCATATAAAGCTGACCTATTTTATTACACCCGATCTGGTTTTATCTACACTCGCACAAAATATTGGCGCAATGCGGATGCTTAATGTTGATGTGCCTGAAATATTCAATTCTTCTAAAGCGACACTAGTCTGCTATAGGCCACTGACAGCGAACAACAAATTAAAAACCGAGGTTTAAATCCTTTATTCGTTTCATGATTCGCTTATAGCATATAATTTAGGCTTAGTTTGAGTTGTAAATAGAAAAATTATTTTTGCTTTTACTGTTTGTTATATTTAAAAAGTTTCAACAACGAGTATTTCCTTTTAGTTCTCACATTGTCCGTTTCTATTCGCTCATATCCGATTTTAAAGAGATATTTTTTTTTCTATAATAATTACAGAATCAAATATCACTTCTTCGCTTTCACATAATAGTAAAACGCCTTAAAAACGACGCTCGACTAAACGAAGCGATCGTGACACGAATAATTAAGGCGCGTGATCGAAGAACCATTTCGAGTTTTGAGAAAACTTCCGTGGATTAATGTTGTCAGTTTTTCCCGCCCTCCAGGATCTTGAATAAATAACAGTACGACTCGTACATTATGGAGCGAAATAAAAGTCATAGATCCGTCTCTTTCATTTACTGTTTATGGAAACATATATATAACAGTGGTAGAGCCACGCGGCAGCATTTGCTGTCGCACGGATTGGCCGGCTCGAACCGGGGTGGTACCACGGTGGTGTTTACCTCTGCGTTTCGCATGGTGAGTGCAGGTGGCCGGAGGCCCTTTTTACTGGAAATGAGGCATTCCATCTCAGTCCTCACGGGTGACAACGCATCTACATTTTGATTTGTAATAGAGGATAGATGTAGATGTCTATGGGACGCAGCAACCACTTACCATCAGGTGGACTGTGTGCTCGTTTGTCACCCTTATCCTATAAAAAAAAAAATTTAAAGATTTTTGCGGACCGATACGACTCAGGGACCTTCAAGAAAAGATCTTATTCCTATCTAAAAGGCCAACAACGCACCTGCAGTTCCCCTGGTGTTGCAATGGGGTATTACATCCATTTTTAAAAAGTGTTTTAAAGAATCCTAGAGTGATAATGAACCACTATAATTTTTATTTCATTTTTTTTAAACCGAATAGTGACATAAAAATTACTTTTAATCTATCATTTTCAATTTTCGCGTGAAAACGCTAGCCGCCATACTGTTCAACTCGTGACGTCACTGTCGTAGAATTTTGACAATTTTGCAAAGGAATAATATACTTTTGAATGTTTAATAATGAGTTATCATTTATGTCATTGTTGTGTTATGCCTAATTGCAAAAATACGAGCACAAGAACGCCGGGGAAGTTATGGATTAAAGTGCCAACTGATTTAAATATGAGAAATACTTGGTTAAAACTGGCAAGAAGAGACCCGAATGCATTATCTACAAAATCTAAACTATACTTCTGTGAAGATCACTTTGATTTAATTATGACTTATATTTAACTATCAATTAAACAAAACAAAACATCATGACATGATAGGTACCTATTGCAAGTCAAATTTTATAATAGATTAGGTTTATCGCTCGTCTGTCCCGCCCTTTGTGGGCCATTTTGATGGCCCTTGCAAGTGCATTGCAGTGTTTTACTTAATTCCTGTTTTCTTCTATTATATGGGAATAAAGACATGGTTTGTACTCAAACCAAATAAAAAAGTGACTTTTTATTTCGTCTGAGAGTTTGTACAAAAAATTTAACAAAATGTTTTTCTCAGCTAAGCTTATATTATAATATCTATAACATTAGTGCTAAAAGCGAAATAATAAACTCGCTTTTACGAATTCGTCTTCCATGATACCTTTTGAATAAAATTCAGGATAAAAGTCAACAATCGTAATAATAACTTGAAAAAATTCGAAATTAGCTAGTTAGTACACAGCACATAAGTTAGTTCTTTGACCTAGTGACGTCACGACGCTATCTAATATGGCGGACATTGTTTTGCAGATTTTTTTACCTGTGCCTCAAGGCACAGGTAAAAAAATTATTCTTTAAATCGAAATATAAAATTTATAATGCATTTTTATAAATAGAAATAAATATTTCTCGTTTACCTTTTACAAAATCTATCATAAATATTTATTCTTTTACTTTTTTTTACATGGTGTAAAATACCCTATTGTTCATGGTTGGCGGTAGTCATTTACCATCAGGTGAGCCGCATGCTCGTTTGCCCTCTTCATTAAAAAAAATAATTGTCCTTGAATATTCATATTATATACCTTTGTATTCTTTCCATCTAATTACAATGTTGGTGTATTCAAGGAAAAAGTGACTAGGCTTTTATTAAGCTAGTCAGTACTAAGACATCTGTGGCTTCTTCAGCACTTGTCATTGGGTAGGATGGTATTCAAGCACTGGCTTAAAATTTTTAAAAACATATAAGCTAAATAAAGCTAAACGACCTATCGACAATCTATAGCTTTAACCGATCTGTTTGTGTTTAAAATATTTAAGTCATAGACCGTATGACAAAGTTAATTTTACAATATATACGTATTTACTTTTTATTATTTACGTGAAAGAGCTACGCTGCAACTATAGTACCTAGCAGTAGCAGCTTGCAAAATACCAGCGTAAATGCTGTTGTGTTTCGTATGTAGAAAGAGGGAGAACTTTTTTAATGGAAACGAGGCATTCCATCGTAGTTCTCAGGGATGACACTGCATCTACATTTTGATTCTTAATCGAAGATGAATGTAAATGTCTATGGGATACATCATCCCAGAATACCAGCGTGAAGTAGAGGTTTACCTCTGCGTTTCGCTTGGTGAGTGCAGGTGGCCGGAGGCCCTTTTTACTGGAAATGAGGCATTCCATCCTAGTCCTCACGGGTGAAAACGCATCTGCATTTTGATCTGTAACAGAGGATAGATGTAGATGTCTATGGGCCGTAGCAACCACTTACCATCAGGTGGACTGTGTGCTCGTTTGTCACCACTATTCTATAAAAAATATACATATTACTAACGTTACAATAAAATTCTGCTCAGAGGTGGAATCTAAATAGCACGGAAACTGCAATAAGAACAAATATTCGGCCAATATCTGATGTCGGTCATTGCACAATACGGCAGAAATGCTTTTTGGCCATCCAGCTGTGGGACGTATGTAGCCTGTAACTTTTATACATACGAGTACATTCTTAATTACAATGATTAGGAAATAAGTAATTGAATTGCAAGTTCTTTTAAATCTTGGATGTTGGCCATCCTTATTAATTACTATAATTATAATTACTATTATAGCTGGTACCCGACGCATTGCTAACGCAGAAGAAATATCGTTTTAAATTTGGAAGAGTTTTATTGTTTAATTATACATTCATTGAAATAGAATGATACATATACTTAACTTTCAAATAAATTTGTCGGTACGATACGCGCGCCACCTACTGTAAGTAAATTGTACTATTCCTATAACCTAAGCGCAAATGCCAACAATAAGTTAACAAAGTTTTACCGCAATCTGATGAACGGTATAAACAAGCATAAAATGCGAAGAAACAAATTTATATAAATTTTTAATTTTTTATATATTAGATGATTAAGGCATACTCATGAGTATTTGTCGGTAGGTACTAATGAGATAATTCACACATACATTTTACTATTTGACAAAAATGCCATCTACAGGAATCCTTTTGTTCTGCCGACTTCCAAAAAGGAGACGGTACTCAATTCGAGTGTATGTTTTTTTTTTGTGTGTTACCTCATAACTTTGTACTGGGCGAACCGATTTGGATGATTATTTTTTTATATGAAAGCTGATATAGTTCTCGTGTGGTCCCATATGAATTTGATCAAGGTCAGACCAATGGTTATTGAGTTATTCTTAAATAACCTATTTTGAAGTCGCTTATATTGAAGTCGGCTGTACAAAATTTTTAATTTTAAATTATTTTTATAAAGTAGATACATTCATTATCTCGATTTCGCTTACCTTCGCTAGATATCTTTCTGACATGCTTTAAAAGTTTACGAACATTTAGAGCTTTATACCTGAATTATATTCGCGTCGGTCAGAAAATAGTCCCTACTTCTACCGTGCAATTTCACAACGATGTTTGTGTACGTTAACGCCGGTGTGTGCAAGTCTTTATATCGCTACATCCTTTTCTATCCGCAGAACACGGAAGATTGCATCGCACTTTGTAACACAATGCCTTACTGAGTTATTAAAACTGCCGACTCTGTGCCGTCTTGCTGGATAACAGCCACTATACTCACAGTTGAGGTCGTTGCTCTCTTGACTGGACCGTCCAGTTCTTGTGAGCCCCTTCGTCTCCCGCAGTACAGCTAAAATTAGACCACTAAGGAGAAGCATTATTAAAATGAGGAGGTCGTGAAGTATTGGCTAATGATATGTTACAATCGACGGAAAGCGGTTGACAGGTATACGAACGCGTTGCAGAAAATCATTCGTCAAGTAATGGCATACCTAAGTGGTTTATTTAAAAACTTATGATTTTCTTTAGGCCGAAATTATATATAAAAAACAACAAACCATAGGGTAGTTTGAATTCATGTTATAATTGCATAATTGAAAATAACAATAGAGCTTTATTAATTATAATGTAATAATATACATTTTCTGCTCTTTCAAAATAATCTTATTTGCTCTATACTAGGGTCGCCAACCGTCCTGTTTTCCCAGGACATGTCCTAGTTTGTTTTTAGTGTCCTGGGATATCCTGGATAGTTTTAAGCTGGGTTTTTAAAGTCTAAAAAACGTAAAAAGCGTTTTTTATTTTATTTATGTATGGTATCTTTTGAATCTAGTCACATATAAAAAGCGAAAATGAACCAATACTTGCATACATAGTACAAACATTCGCCACGTTGTCGGTTCGGTTTGGTTCGCAGTAATGTTTGACAAGGGTGACAAGGCCTTTACTACGTCCTATTTTTAATCAGAATTGTCCTGGTTTTTCCAACTTCAAATCCTAGTTGTTAAATTTGGGGTTGGCAACCCTACTCTGTACTCGGACATGTTTGGAAACACTAGTAAACAGGAAAACAAATTTAATGAGTATTTGCATAACACTAATAGTTTTGTATGCTAAACGAAAGCTTCTTCAACAGATCTGGCGAAATTCAAAAACGAGGCTTCTAATAAGTAGAACAGTATCATTAAGTATTTATTATATAGACTCAGTGTAATTTTTATGTCCTGACCTATGCTACTTTTTTCTTAAACAATGCATATTGTTTATAATATATGTATAAATAAAAATCAATTGTTGTCCGTTAGTCTCGCTAAAACTCGAAAATGGCGCGACCGATTTTGATGAAATTGTTTGTGTGTACTTATGTAGATCCCTGGATAGTTTAGATTCACTCGAGATCCAGAAATCACCCGTGCGAAGCCGTCGCGGATTACTAGTATTATATAATTATTCTATACGTGTGGTTGTCACTGTCAACTAACTATTCATAAACAGCTGGACTGATTTTGATTATTTTTTGTTTGCCTTTGAGTGGGTGCCTGCATGGTTTAGATATACAATTAGAACCGGTAGGTAGCGCCGTTGTGAATATCCAGAAATCATTTGTGCGAAGCCGAGGCGCATCGCTATTAGTTTATAATTTACAAGTATAAAAAGGCCAGCGTGGGCTTAGCCCACTCCACACATGTTAACTTTAAAATCAGTACAAATACTAAAAGTAAATAAGATATTATATGCGTTTCGGCCTAGTTTCGTCTTAGCGAGCGATCCAGGCAGCCAGCTTCACTTGTCAATTATGTTTAGATATTATTACTAGCTGTTCCCCGCGACTACGCCCGCGTGTAATTTAGGGTTTTAATTATATTGCTCAGAACCCTAATTCTTTTACTCAAATATAAGTAAGTTACTCCTATAACATCAGCTATCTGCCAGTGAAAATCCCGTCGAAATCGGTCCAGCCGTTTCGGAGATTAGCCGGAACAAACAGACAGACAGACAGCAGACCGACAGACAGACAGACAAAAATTTTAAAATTGTGTTTTTGTTATAAGTACCGTATATACATTCATGTGCATTTAGTAAAAAGCTGTTATTTTAACATTACAAACAGACACTTTAATTTTATTTATTTGTATACATATAGATTAGTACCGAAATATTCCATGATGTTTATTTTTATTTAAAGGGAATAATCCACTACTAGACATGGGTCTCTCCCGTTTTACGTAGATCCTAACGAGCAATCGTCGTTATATCTACGTACTAGCTTTTTACCCGCGGCTTCGCTCGCGAAAGCTTGAATTTAGGAACATCATTAAATACTGTTCCGTGGCAAATTTAGCAAAATTCGATCACTTTTAGAGTCACCTCGGTGTCTGTGTCTCTTTGACTGTCGAAGATTTTTTTTATTAGAAAAGACGTAGTGTAGATATTTGGCGTAGATATAATATGCTACAGGAACACGTGAATATACATGTCTAGAAACACCTACTATTTTTTGTATCGGGCGTGTCTTCCGATGTATCCATAAGAAAGGTAAATTGTCTCGGAATCAAAATTTGTTATTATTATTAAGATTTTACTCTTTACATTCATTCATAATTAAAGTTAATTTAGTTTTAACAAAATAATGATGAGTTTCATGGTCTTCTATCAATTTCCGGCATAATGTTTATTTGAGATATTTATTCATATCATTGGTCCTATTAAATATTGACTGGTGCTATAAAATAGATGTAAATATTTTTTACGTTCGGTTACACTTCAAAATTTCATAAATGCAGTTCTAAAATCATGTACCTATACAGTATACATCATTATAGGACTGCATTTATGAAATTATGAAATTTAGTATACAGTAAACTACACATGGAATAAAACTAATATTACGGATTTTATCACGTTTAATTTTAACTTTTTTACGTGGGTTTTTTTACGAATCTTTAAAAGAAAGTTCCATAAAAACCATATCGTTGTAGTGAAACACCGACGCTCCAGGAAATCTAAAGAATGCCAATATGTTTAGTATCGTCCCAACCATTACATCGGATCTGATAGACAACAAATCCTTGCAATAGAACACCGATTCCTACCAATGATGATTCGCAAAAAGTCGTGATAAATGGTAAAGATTCTTCTCCGGATCGGTAGTATCAATGGGCGTTCCTCAGGGCTCGATTTTTGCCCTATTCCTGTTATCTTGTAGCGAACAATCACGAATCACGATATAGTATTATTTGCTGATGATACCTCTTTAATTTTTAAACTCAAACGGCAGTCAATTCATTATGACGATGTAAGTCATTAAATGAAACTAATTTTTACGGATTTTTTCGCGTTAATTTAACTTTTTACTTCCCGACGTTTCGGGTGCTTTTCAACACCCGTGATCACGGGAGGGACTGAGGTGTTTGACGTCCCGATGTCATAATTAGCCCGGCTACCTTCAGTTTTTGAATATTAATTTTTGGTCTTTTTTGGTCCAAACACAAGAGTAGTGTAGAGGAATATAATGCTTCCTCTACACTACTCGCGAAGTAACTTCGACGAAGTGCTCGTTGAAGTCGATCGCAGTCCGAAGAACGTGACCACACACTCGTGCGACTTCGCGAAGTGCTCAGTCGTCTTGAGTCTCCCGCACCCTTAACATGAATGAAGTTCAAGAGGCAGCTACTATAGGTACCTAATTGTGTGAACAGTACGATGTCAATGCGTTAACTAAATAAATAATAATGTAGAAAGTTACATATTTAATATTTATATATATAAAAAAATATTCATAACTGGCGTACGCCGAGTAGTGTAGTGAGACGCTTCGTGTAACTTCGGGGTACTTCGCGAAGTCCTTTGACTCTGGCGCAAAAAACCGACAGCGATCGGCAGTCGCCCGAGGCGAAGCGAGGTTAGACGAAGTGAATCGAAGTACCTCTCTACACTATTCGCCTCGTCCAACTTCGCGAGTAGTGTAGTGCCTCCTCTACACTACTCGCGAAGTAGATGGAAGTTGGACGAGTAACTAGAGGAAAGTATATTTCAAATATTACTTCACAGTTTTAAACCTAACAGTGTTAAATTAAAAATCAAAACACGTACGCGACGAAAAACGCTCATTTTCCTAATTTCTTGACAAGTAATGATCCCGGTAAAATTATGCTTACTTTACATTATCTCATATATAGACTTTTTGATTTGTATGAATATGACTATAGACATAGTAATGCTGTTATTTTTGTTAAAATTTACAAGTTATTTATTTTCTTTTAGTGGAAATTTATGGGGCTGTAATTAGATATACATACGAAATCTATGGAGTGCATAATGTCAGCCGCCCGGCTGTTATTTGGTTTGACTTTACTAATAAGAAGTTACTAATTTCAGCCACGTAATATAAATCAGGGCTGTCATAAACTGTAATAAATACTATTAATTAGATCATAACTTATTTTACAGTTAAGGGAGTTATGATCAATTCCTCTGTTTTAAAATTGGTTTTAGATTTTAAAGTTTAGCAAAAGATGTACTAGCTTTTCTATCTGACATTCGGTGTATATTAAGGACAGCTTATGTATACAATAGTAATATTTCAAAACTGAAAAAATCATTGTAATGCATGGAATTAAAGGCTTTTTTATTTTATTTTTATTTTAATTTATTTATTATGTATTCAATTATTTTTTTAGAAAGAAAAAACAAGCAATAAATATATACAATACAAATAAATAAAATTGAAGTGTCCGTTTGTAATGTCAAAATTACAGCTTTTTACTAATTGCATATGAAAGTATATACGGTACTTATAATAAAAACACAATTTTTAAAATTTTTGTCTGTCTGTCTGTCTGTCTGTTTGTTCCGGCTAATCTCCGAAACGGCTGGACCGATTTTGACGGGACTTTCACTGGCAGGTAGCTGATTTCATAAGGAGTAACTTAGGCTACTTTTATTTTCGAAAAATAATTAGAGTTCCGCGCAAAAACATAAAAATCCTAACACGCGAGTACTAGCTGTTCCCCGCGAATTCCCCCGCGTGTAATTTAGGGTTTTATTTACGTTTCCTTGCCGGATTGCCGCCATGGGATCTGGAGGCGATAGTCCTCGCGCGCCTGCACGAATGGCGCGCGGAGGCACTATGCCGGGGGGAAACCCCGCTGCCGCGGCAAGTTGTCGCGCAGCGGACAGACTTCCGGCGTGATCTCATGGCGACATGGAGAGAGCGACTGTCGCAACCCCGTGCTGGGCACGCCACTATAGCGGCGATAAGACCCCTCTTTGAGGAGTGGCTTGAGAGACGCCACGGCGTCCTCACCTTCCGCCTGACGCAGGTCCTCACCGGACATGGTGTGTTCGGGAGGTTCCTGCACCGAATCGGGCGGGAGGAAACGCCCGGGTGCTCCCACTGCGAGGATCGACCGGAGGACACGGTGGAGCACACCGTGGAGGTGTGCCCTGCTTGGGCGGAGCACCGCCGTGTCCTCGTAGCGGCGATAGGCGGCGGCGACCTCTCGCGTCCGGCCCTGGTCGAAGCCATGGTCCGGAGCGAGACGGAATGGGATGCCGTCACCACCTTCTGCGAAGCAGTGATGCTAGCGAAGGAGGTGGCGGAGCGGGAGAAGGAAAGAGCAACAGCTTTCCTTCCCGGCCGCCGCGGGAGACGCCCCGGGCGTCGGGGGCTACGTCGTGGCCCCCGGCCACCGTAGGCGCGGGCCTGTGGACGGCGAGCAATGGGTAGCTCGCCGTCCGTCCGTCTAACGACGACAGGCCGTGTCGACGGCGCGTTTTGTTCCACGCGCGCCTCAAAGAGCTGTCAGCAGCGTGAAGGGGCCCGCAAGGGCCGACGCCTGCCGGGGCTGCGGGCTGTTCGAAAGAGATACCGCGGCTCCGGAACGTAAGGGCACTGAAGGAACACGGATGGTTTTTAGTCAGTAAAAGTCTGACACTCCCTTCCGCTCCACCCAGAGCGAAAGGCGCCATTTGATGATTTTCCATCCGCAAAAAAAAAAAAAAAAAAAAAAAAAAAAAAAAGGGTTTTATTTACGTTGCGCGGAACTCTAATTCTTTTTCTAAAATATAAGTAGCCTAAGCTACTCCTTATGACATTAGCTATCGTTCAGTGAAATTCCCGTCGAAATCGGTCCAGCCGTTTCGGAGATTAGCCGAAACAAACAGACAGACAGACAGACAAAAAATTTAAAAATTGTGTTTTTGTTATAGGTACCGTATATACTTTCAAAAAGCTGTTATTTTGACATTACAAGCAGACACTTCAATTTTATTAATTTGTAACTTAGAACATAAATGAAAAACTCATGACGAGTAAAGTGGTTTAGGACCAGGCTTTGCGGCAGTCTATGGCGGAGGATATCCCGTAGTGGACTTGTGTAAGGTTATAATGACGATGATGATTTGAAAACTTGGATGATTAAATTATTAGAAATCGATATACTTCATAATATTTTATCATAATTTGCTTTAATTTATTGAACTGCTTTAAACTAAAACACATTAAGTTAAGTAGTAAAACGTTAAAATAAAATAATGTTGTCGTATGCCTTAATAATATTCCACGCTTGTCACATGCAGATTCAAAATTAAAAGTTACCTACAAAAGGTACTTACCAGAAACTCAAAAGGCACAACCCTATGCTATGCTGGCATTAAGTACACAAAAGGACGACATTCGGTATAGGGTGGCTGGCATTTGAGCCATAACGCCTTCTTTTGCTTATCGTCGTTTTTAAAATTGTTCTTGTAATAATATGATTGTAAATAAATGTTCATTATATTTTTAGATTAATAACTTATCGATTAAAACAAATGTTTAAAAATATTGTGCCCTAATTAAATTAGTAGAAATTTTTAAAGTTGAAATTGGCACTAAAAGGCTGGTAATAGGGGCATCCACCTATAAAGTAGATACGTTTGTTGTTACTTAGTTGACCTAACTCGAAGTTGATTGTAGGAGCGGGGACGTAATTCAATAAAATAATAAAGAAGAATGCGTTTTTATCCGTCGTTTATTGCCATGGCGGACGTGAACATCTTAATATTTTATCGCGCAATGGAGTGAGTCAGCCATATTACCTATATAAGTAATACGAATGGAGTGACGAGTGACTGACCGCACGCATTTACGAATTTACGATAGTCTTATTTATAAGTTTAAAATGAAAGCATGTTATTAATTATTAATAATTTTCATAAACATTTTATTAATATTAGCAATATATTAACGAATTTAAAAGAAAAAATTAAAAAGATGATTTCAATAAAGAGGTATAGGACCAGATTATTTCTATATATATTACTTCTGGCTTATGGGTGTACGATAAAGTGTTTTCTTTTTAGTGATTTATTTCTATTGAACGCTGCGCGACACTTACGTAAACTTGTTTACGCCGGTTATCACTAGATGGCGGTAGAGACTTTTAATCCTGTTCTTAATGCCTATGAAGAGAAAGGGAATTGTTCGATGTATTGTGCTTAATATTATGTTAAAATAATTTACAGTTATGTTTATTGCCAAGGAAAGTTACCAAAACTAAGTAGTGTAAAGTTACAGCATAATTTACATCTTAATTTTTACAGTTTAACTAATTCAAAAGTCTATAATAACTCTATAATAATAAGAAATAATAAATGTATAATTATGTGCAAAAATTTACATTTCTGAGAAAGTGGGTTGTACCCAGTTGTACCTACCACACTTTTATATAGGCTTTTTCTTAACACGCCATTACCTAATATTTTTTTCGGCAATTTAGAACGAGGACCTAGGTACCTATCTTATCCATATGAGTAGATACTACGAGAGATACCTATACCAAGTAGTTATGAGATAATCATCAATAGTAGCCCAAATAGTCATAATATTAGCCTGAACGCATCGATATACGATGCGTTCATACATCGAGGTTCGTGGTAGTATCTACATAGGAATATACCTACCTACCTGAACGTAAGTCTACAAGGTATGATTTGAACTTGTGTTAGTTAATGAGATACCAAAAAATACTACTGCAACAGAAATGTAGTAGGTACTTTAATTGTTTTTAGTTTTTACAATCTGGTGCAAAACAGCGAAGTGTATGAGCATTTTTCTTAGTAGGATATCTTATCGTATGTACCTACATGAATTTATTTACAATCAACTTTTTCATTCTAAATTTCAAGTTAGTGAAACTTTATTAAGAGTGACATACTAGGTTTTATTTGAATTTCTAACAAAATATATAACGAAACTGGCCCAATAATGCCGGCGTTTAGCATATGTTATCGCCGTGTTTGGCAGTGTTGAAGTCAGAATTATCACACGTTTCTGTTCCATGAAATACGCCTCCTGTTTTTAGGTTACGTTTTTAAAGAATGTTAATTCGTTATCTGGTAAAGCTGGGTATAACATTTTATAGGCTTATCTTTAGTTTGATTCCCATGACACTTGTAAAAAGCGTGCGACTGCAGAGTAATAGGCTATTTGATATTGGTTTTTTATGCAAGTAAAAGCTGTGGTAAAAGTGACAAACACTCAATACGCCTGATGGTAAGTGGATGCTGTGGCCCATAGAAATCTACATCTATCGTCAATTAAGAATCAAAGTGACGAATTGCGTTGTCACTCCTGGTGACTAAGATAGAACACTACGTTACAAGTAATACTATTCGCGGTAGAGCCATGCTGCAGCTATATTAATAGTACAATAGCAGCTTAATGCTGCTGTGTTTCGTATGGTGAGTGCAGAGAACCAGACACCCTTTTTACTGGAAAAGAGGCATTCTATCTTAGTCCTCACGGCTGACAACGCATCTGCATTTTAATTCGCAAACGAAGATAGATGTAGATGGGCCACAGCAACCATTTACGATCAGGTGGACTGTGTGCTCGTTTGTCACCCCTATTCTATAAAAAAAAGAACTAAAAAGGGTAACTAGTTATCTGTACTCATCATACGGACGACAGTGCATTAAGCTACTAATACGCTGTATACTGTGAGAGTGTGGCCCTTCCTCGGCCGAGCAGACTTATTTTGCTACAACCATAATATGATTGCAACACCAACATGGCGCTGCATGTAAAACCACGTTATGCCGCTATTTTACGCTGGTATGATGTAAGAGCGCTTTCGAGTCACTCCAATTGCGCTGCACCCATAATATAGCTGAAGCGTGGCTCTACTTCACAAAAATAATAAGGAAAGTAACCTTAAAAAATATTTACCACTATGTTTGTTAGACATTAAAAACTAGTCTCCGATTTTAGTACGAATCTGCAGCACTGTTACTCGTTTTAATAAACTTTGGCAAAGCCAGAATTACCTACACACAAATAAGAAATCCCGATCTCTCAATTCGTATTCGATATAGAAATTTCTAATATTTATTATCAAAATTTCAAATACATAGACTTTCAACGAGGAAACGCAACCAGAGCTCTTGACATGTATGTATGATTTTCTGCCGACTTCCAAAAAGGAGACGGTACTCAATTCGAGTGTATGTTTTTTTTTTCATGTGTGTTACCTCATAACTTTGTACTGGGCGAACCGATTTCGATGATTCTTTTTTTATATGAAGGCTGATAGTTCTCGTGTGGTTTCATATGAATTTGATCAAGGTCAGACCAATGGTTATTGAGTTATTCTTAAATAACCTATATGGAAGTCGCTTATATTGAAGTCGGCTGTACAACATTTTTTAATTTTAAATTATTATTTTTTTTTATGTATGGTTACCTCATAGCTTTTTACTGGGTTAACCGATTTCGACGATTCTTTTTTTATATGAAAGCTGATACATCTCGTGTTGATCAAGGTCAGACCAATAGTTTTTGAGTTATTTTTAATAACTTATATTGAAGTCGGCTGTACAAAATTTTTAATTTTTAATTATTTTTATTTATTTTATTAAGTCTACTGCAGAACATTGTCCTCCTCCAAGGAATGCCACAAAGCACGGTCCGGAGCTACCTGCATTCGACTTCCTGTAGATTTTACCATGTCGTCACTCCATCTAATGGGGGGGGGGGGGGGGGGTTATACTTCCTTTACCGATACGAGGTTGCCACTCCAGAACTTTTCTTCCCCATTGGTTTTCGGTTCTTCGAGCTATATGGCCGGCACATTGCCACTTCAGCTTACTAATCCGTTGGGTTATGTCGGTTACTCATTTTCTACTGCGGATATCCTCAATCACGTAGAGAAACCCCGAGCATAGTCATCTCCACTGATTGCTGAGCGACCTAGAGCTTTCTTATAATACGGCAAAAGACAGTTACCTATTGCAAAAAATATTGTTTAATATTATGTACTAGATCTGCAAATTCTTTTTAAAAGTACAATAGTTCATAAATTCAACTCATAAAATTTAAATAATGTCCGGTGATTTGATATTTTGTGTCTAGGGCCTGTCACAAGCTAAAGTTATGACTCCGAAATGTTTCAATAAAACTCTTAGCGGTTCTTTATTTAAAAATCTTATGTTTGGTACTCTCTCTCTCTCTCTCTCTCTCTCTCTCTCTCTCTCTCTATCTCTCTCTGTTTAAACCATCGTATCTACGTTCGTGCTTCAATCAAAAAAATCATTATCCTCAGAAAGGTTGTTTATTAAATTTACTAAAGAAATCAACAAAACATTATATTTATAATAGAATTATATAAAAAATCAACATTAAACAAATTATGGCACTTTTTACCAGTAGTTACGTTATCCTGTCTTCCGCAAATATGCATGATGCATATTGCAGGTCTCGGGCCTCGGGGCTGACCCCATTGCCCGGAATCTCCTCGCGGTGCATTACTATGCACCGGTCGTGGGAGCCGTTATGGCATTGTTGGGTTAAAGCAGCGACTCGGGTTTAATTCCCCGGTCGCTGTGAGTTGGTTGTCCGGTATGTCAATAATCAGTGTGGCTGGCGGCTAATGCCGCCAGGCGTCTGGGTTGGCCTATCTGCGGCATTGTGGGTTGTTACTCGACTCTCTAATCTCTATAGAGAGGAGTTCTCTTGGTAGAGGTCGCCCGTCCGGTGGCCGAGCGTGTAAAGGAGCAAAGTTCTGAAGGTGCTCGTGTGGCCCGTTATCAGCGCGGTCGAACATACCGCGCGCTAATCGGGCCACAAATTCCTTGATGGTCTCCACCTTGAGGTTGGCCGCGATGACGTCATTCCGGACGTAGCGACCTGCACCGACGATGGTCCGTAGGGATAGGTTTTGCTGAACCTGCAGCCGCTGCCTCTGCCGTTCGCTCAGGAGTGCGTACCAGGCCGGCGCGGCGTAGGTGATCTTGGTCCTTATGTACAGTTTGTAAATTTTCAGCTTCGTTTTCAGCGGCAGCTTGGATGCCAGGACTGGACGGAGCATCGCCCGCGCACATCTGGCATTGCGGACGACGATGTCGACGTGCGCGGTCATGCGCAACATCCTGTCGATCCGGCATCCAAGGTAGGTCACGGCCTTCTCGTACGCAATCTCCTGGCCTTTGAGCGTCAACGGGGGCGGGAGGTTCCGGTAGCGGCGGGTGAGGAGGGCGGCCGTTTTCCCAACATTCACAGCCATCCTCCACTCATCCAGCCACGGTGGCAGCAGGTCCAGCAGTCGCTGCATCTTGGTGACGGCGAGATGGGGGCTTCTGGACGAGGTGAAGTAGGCGCTGTCGTCCGCATACAGCGCCAGCTCTACGTCGTCCTCCCATTCTCGTAGGTGTCCTTCCAATGTAGGGATGTCATTAGTATAAGCCGCGTACAGGATCGGCGAAAGACAGCTGCCCTGTGGTACGCCAGCTCTAATGGGTTTTACTGCGGATTCAGCGTCTTCGACACAGACGTAGAAGCTCCGGTCGGCTAGAAACGACGCCACTAGCCGCAGCATAGCCGGAGGGACACTCGTCTGTTGTATCATCTTATAGAGTAAACCAGAGTGCCACACCCTGTCGAACGCCTTCTCGATATCGAGGAAGACGCCCAACGATGTGCGTTCTCGGTTGTATTCCGCCGCCAAGTAGTGCAGCTCTCTGGTTAGCTGTGTTGCTGCAGAGTGTCCCCTCCTAAATCCATGTTGGTCCGCCCTCAGTTGGATACACGGGCGGACTCTTCTCAGGGTGATCCTCTCAAATAGTTTGGCTATGTGCGGTAGCAGCGTTATAGGTCTGTAACTAGCTGATCTACGCCTGTCCTTCCCGGGTTTAGGCAGAACTATGACTTTGCCTTTCTTCCAGTCCTCCGGGAAGTGTGAAGTCCGCAGTATGCCATTGTAGAGTCGTCCTAGCTCTACAATGGCTCTATGGGGCAGCTGTCGGAGTGCAGCGTTCGTAATCCGGTCGTGCCCCGGCGCCTTCCTCGGTTGCAGGCGGGCAATCGTCCTCCGCATTTCAGCGGGGGAGGACCAGTAGTCAGCCTCATTTCTCCACAAGTCAGCCATGTCTTACCCTGTAGTCAGCCTCTCACTTACTCTTGCATATTTGGCATAGAAATTCTTTATTATGCATATTTTCAAATATCATCATCATCATCATCATCACCATTATCATTAAATCCCTTCAGAAGTCCACTGCTGAACATAGATCTCCCCCAAGGAATGTCACAAAGCACGGTCCCGATCCACTTACATCCATTGACTTCCCGCATGTCTTACCAGGTCGTCACTCCATCTAGTGGAGGGACGCCCTACACTTCGCCTGCCGGTACGAGGCTGCCACTCGAGGACCTTTCTTCCCTATCGATTGTTAGTTCTTCGAGCTATATGGCCGGCCCATTGCCACTTCAGCTTACTAATTCTTTGGGCTTTGACGGTTACTCTGGTTCTACTGCGGATATCCTCATTTTTAGTCTATCACACAGAAAAACGCCGAGTATAGCCCTCTCCATAGCTCGCTGAGCGACTTTGAGATTCCTCTCATACGGCTAGCAGTGAAGGACCACGCCTCAGATCCATAAGTCATCACTGGCAACACGCACTGGTTGTATAATCTTATTTTGAGGTTTTGAGGTATGACTGACGAGAAGATGTGTCGTAATCTCCCGAACGCTACCCAGCAGAGTTGAATCCACCGGTTGACCTCTCGGTCGAAGTTGGGCTTAGATTTGCCGACGATATAGTCCTTATGGCAGAATCGCTGGAGGACCTAAGCACTATGCAATGACCTCAATAGTGTCTCCCAACGGATAGGCCTTAAGATGAACATGGACGAAACAAAAATCACGTTTAACGTCCATGTCACACCTATGCCGGCAGTTGTTGGGAGGACTAAGCTCGAAGTTGTTGACGAATATGTTTACCTGGGACAAATAGTCCGACTAGGTAAGTCCAATTTTCATATATGTCCTTAGCGAATTCAGTACATTTCAAATGTATCATGCAAGACAATTGTCACATCCAATATTCTTTAAGTCAATAATTTTAGTGTCGCTAGTCAATTCCTCTTCACAGTTTTTGCAGCTTTGTTTATTGGACATATAGTATTAAATTAAAAATACGATGTGTGTCATATTGATCTTCCTTCTTTTGCTATTTTTGGAATTCAACAGCTTTTACGCTTTCCTTTTTTTGTAATTCTGCTTTCTTTTTTGACTTTCTTCTTCTTTCTGAGTTTAAGCTTCAAATCTCTTAATTTTTAATCAATACATCATTATTTTTCTCTTGCTTCACTTCTTCCTTTTGTTTCTGAAATTTTCTCCACTCCTTGGAAGAAACAGCTCCTATTCGTTTCATCCCATTTCTAATCGCCACCATAACTTGTGTTAATTGCTCTTCTTTGTATTGATGGATGGATTTTGACATAATGGAATTCTAAGACAATGTATGTAATGTATGTATGTAATGTGATTTTCATGCAAAAATAACCGTGCATACATTTAACCCTTATTGAAAAGGCTTTAAGGTACTATTTTGTGCAACAGGACTAACGGCTGACTACTGGATTTCTAGATCCATTGGTCGACCCCTGTTGCAATTTGCAACATGGAACATTTGTACGCGGCTGACTACTGGTAAAATACACTTTTCGTCTTATAAGAGTTAAGCCCAAAGTAATGAGCAAAATTGGGACTATTCGTTCCGTTAATTTCAACTGTATATAAGAAAATCACGAAAAAACCAGTAGTCAGCCACCTATGGCTGAGTACTGGATCTACCTTAAAAATTCGAAACCCACTAGTCGGCCAC
Organism: Parnassius glacialis; assembly: GCA_033319125.1. Lineage (NCBI taxonomy): Eukaryota > Metazoa > Arthropoda > Insecta > Lepidoptera > Papilionidae > Parnassius > Parnassius glacialis. Next base: position 23,377,338 of record JAVANC010000002.1, read on the forward strand.
CTAAATTACAACATATTGAACGAATAAAAATAAAATATTGAACGAATAAAATGCATGTAATAGTTAATTTTATTACAAAATAAACATTTTATTGTGACACAGTATAACAATCCGCCACAAATTACAGCAAATACACTCAAAAACTTACCAATAACTCGAGCAGGTTTCCTTAAGAAAAAAATTGCAACAGCGACGCATCTAGTCATGTCTTTGGCAGCAGTGCAAATTAACGAGTGTAGCTCGTGAACCTGACATGCTATTGGTTCGTAGGTGTGCGTATTAGTTAATAAGGAGTCACAGATTCAATTAAACATTATTTTAATGATGTAAACAAATTTCAACACTATTCATATGGAAATAATGTCTGTAAAGGCTGACTGGTGCGGGGCTGACTACTGGGTGTTTTACCCTAATATGACTTATTTTACGTAGCGTTGATACTCGTAACTAAATAAAGCGTTTGACGACTTGAATCGTGGGTTTTAGATTGAAGCGATTGTGCGAGAAAATAATAAGAAATTACTCCAATTCTCTAATGGAGGCGTGGTAGCACAGGGGCTTAGCTGTAACATTCACAGTATCTACGCAAGCAACCCGGGTTCGATCACCGCCGGAACCAATGAAATTGTTAATTGCAATTTTAAGTGCTGATTTACCACGTGCGCGGAGGAAAATATCGTGAGGAAACCTACATGTCTAAGAAATATAAAAAAAAACATTTAAAATACATGTGAAGTCCGCCAATACGCATTGGGGCAGCGCGGCGGACACCTCCTTGCCCTATAAATCTCTCAGAAGTGAGAGGAGGGTCGTGCCCAACAGTGAGACGTATATAGACTGTAACTTTGCTTTACTCTAATTCTCAAAAATAAACTCAAGTTCTATAGTACAATAAGTTCTCGGAAAGGTGCTGCTGCCGATCTTCTGTTTCAGGTTTCTTCTGACTCCTTTTAGGACACCCACGTGATGATGATATGGATTTTCTTACGCCGCCACTTCATCTTCAGCTCGAATTTAATTAATTATGTATAACTCATTTTTAAATGTGGTTTGCACAGACATAAAAAAGTGCCTTATTGACATTCAAGACATTTTTTTTATAGGATAAGGGTGACAAACGAGCACACAGTCCACCTGATGGTAAGTGGTTGCTGCGGCCCATAGACATCTACATCTATCCTCGTTTGCGAATCAAAATGCAGATGCGTTGTCACCCGTGAGGACTAAGATGGAATGCCTTATTTCCAGTAAAAAAGGCCTCCGGCCACCTGCACTCACCAAGCGAAACGCAGAGGTAAACCTCTACTTCACGCTGGTATTCTGTGAGGTCGTGGTACCACCCCGATTCGAGCCGGCCCACCCGTGCGACAGCTAAAGCTGCCGCTTGGCTCTACCACTGTTAAAAACTACTGTACTGTACTGTAAACATAATGCGGCCTTCAAGGCAAGAGTGAATAGGCTTTCGTTAAGCTAAGTCAGCAGCTTTAACATCTTTGAGTGCATCACCATTTACCATCAGGTAGGATAATAGTCAAGCAATGGCTTATAGGTAATAGTAAAAAAGCGGCATGTGACATTGTCTTGGCACAAGTTGAAATTAAATAGTTGGGCGACTCCACCACTAGATGGAGTGACGACCTGATGTAACACGCGTGCAGTCGATGGATGCAGGTGGCTCAGGACCGCATTTTGTGGCAATCTATAGGATGGGCCTATGTTCAGCAGTTGACTAACTTGTAATGGGTTCTAGTGATAGTGATAGATATGAATAATTTATGAGATGGAACCTCGAGGAGGTTCAGAATATGGCATTGTAATTTTAACTTTTTGTATATTACATAAAGCCATATTTACTTTGTTCATCATATAAAAATATAAAAGTAGGAATATGGTATCTGATGCAAATGTATAATAACATTGTAAATAAAGCAGGTACTTTTTAGGGAATATTTTATAACTTGTACATTTTAGTATCAATTGTCTAAAGTAAAAAGTCAAGCGACGGCCTGCATATTCTCTCATTTTAGAGAGGGTTTTAGGTTATGTAAGTGTCCACCGCGCTGCCCCAATGCGTATTGAAAGACTTCGAAATATATTTTTAAAAATTTTCAAACATGCAGGCTACCTCACAATGTTTTTCTTTGCCGCCGAACATGTCATCAGCACTTAAAATTGCAGTTAACAATTTCATTGATGCCTGCGGAGATCGAACAGGAGTTGCTTGCGTAGGTAGGTACCTACTGTGAATATTACTGCGAGTGTTTAGGCCCTGAGCTACCATGGCTCAATCAATCAACCTATCTTTATTTATTCATAAATATTACACCTAAATCTAAAATAGTGATGGTGCTAAATTCCATTATTTCAAAGGAAATACTAAGTAAATTAGAATTAGCAGGGTAAGCTATGAGGTGGAGTAAATACGTCCGTATATTATAACGTTTTCGGAGAGTGTGATATGCTCCAGTTTAGACGGCTCGCAGTGCACAAATCCTTCTCAACTAGCTAGGTATAGGTAGCTGTTTTATTGCCGCTTATGTCGTGTGCGGCAGGTAGAGAGGACTCCGGAATAACGAAAGAGACAAAACCATCGCAACGACCGTAACCCGGCTACATTTTAACGCGGCCATTTAGACCGGCTATGGACTTTCTTTCAACCCCGCACGGAGGGGCCGTGATACATTCAATCAATACAATAACCGGATCTCGATGTACTTGAGTTATCTTTAAACTAACAACGTCGGCCATTTTATACACGGCTCACACGAAAACGAATCGCGTTATGCGAAATCTAACATCACCGTCGCATCGGACGGGAAAAAATAGCCTAAATACGTGTGCGATACATTTACAAAGCGAACGATAACGGCAGGACGCCGCATCGTTTAGGCTTTGAACAATCGGTCGAGGGACGCGACGAATGTAATCTGCGATCAAAATGGAAGCGGGCGGCCATCTTAGGTCTGCCGCGAGCGAGAGAGCGCGCGGTCCGCTTCGGGAATTTGGGAAATTGGTGTTTTTTTTTTGTTGTAAAGAGAGCAGTATATAAGAGGTCGGTAGGCAGAGGACAGGACTGGTGCAGGGCGAGGGGTGATCTCCGCACGGGCAAAGCGGTGTGAAGGGAAAGAACTGTGGTAGACCGCACGCGAGGAACTATCGCCAGATTGCTCTCGAGATATCTTTTCACTTATTTATTTTTTACTTTTAATAACTGTACTTGTATTTCTCCCATGTTTCTGTTATTCTTATGATTCTATATTTTGAAGTTAAATTGAAATAATATTATTTCGTTTTTATCTAAACCGAACGATGATTTTTTTAAAGTTTAAACTTAAAAGTGGATGATAATATTGGTGGCGTAAAATAATCCCCTACCTGATATTATCCCGTGAATGTATATAGAGGGAAGCTGAAACAGTTGGGCAGCAGTATCTTCCTGCCCGCATATTTGCCCACCTGCAAGGGTGGCTACTATAGTAAATATTGCCCCTTTAAAGCAATCTATATATTTGAATTTTGAAAATTAAACAGGTAGAGATAAAAATAAGATAAATCAATGTGTGATTTCCTATTAATTTGTGTCCTATAATTATTCATTTTAAATATTTTTTCAACTTAAGTCTTCGTCCAGCATGCAATGACTGCATTTATAACAGCAAACAAAGATATTCAACGTTAAAATTTTAAACTTTAAATTGCTTATCTTATCTTTAGACTAGTCTGTGTTTTTTGATTGCCTCGTGTAGCAGTCACCTATCTTTCATTGCACGTACGCGCGGAGCGCGGGGGGGCGGTCGCCGCGCGGCATACGCGGAGCCATCTTGCTAGCGGTCGTCGAATTGCTCGCGTCTCCGCGACTCAAATCGCCTTTAATTCGCACTAATTAACCGTTTAACACAATAAAAACATAATAAATAAGTGCCGAAGTACGCCGACATAGTGCCCCGGACGTTGTGATCTGAAACATTGTTGACATAAATTGTGTGTGTTGTTGTTTTAGGTGTGTGCATTCCGTCTGTCTAGGTGAGTAGTCACCAGTCTTTGTGCGCGACAATTATCATTCTGATCGATTCGGCTCGCGCGGGGGTGTGCAGCCGGCCCATTTTATATCTTTTGTTGTTTTGTAACGCTGCTAAATCAATAATTTTAGTGGCGGCTAGCTGCGGGCATCGCGTTCTTAATTCAAATCCTTTGACGTTCCTAATGCTGTCGGTGTTATAATAGTGAAAGATTGTAACTGTTACCTACATTTCAAGTACATTACATACACGTTGTATTTGTTGTAATGGTATATGCATTGAAATAGCAAATACTAACGGTTCGAAAGTTAGTTTCGTTTACTTGTGGCAATACGAACACGTAAAGACAGTGAATACAGTCAAAACTTCGTGCTTGTCACCGGTGATAAAGGTAAATAAAATTTGAGTTCATTGTACCTAGTTTGTATCTCCTTGTAATAAAGATGAATACAAAATTATTGATAACGACATTGATTAGCTTTCTCATTGTTGTAAATAAAACAAAATTGAAGTAGTAGTTACGCAATTTAAAGTATCCGAAGAAGTATTAACAGTAATAAGCGATTTTACCTACATATATTTATTACGGTTATAGTATAAACACTGAAAGTTTTCAATAGATATATTGTGAAAGTCAGTCATATTTACACACAATGTAAGCAGTTATGCTGTGTTACGATTTTCGTATTATGTATATTTTATGTAATGTACGGCACTTGGATAGTGTAACTATTCCCTAAACATATAGGTTTAATGTAAAAAAGAACAAACTCTTGAATAAAAATAGTATTGAAGTTTGATTTTTATCGTTTAGGTACATGGTACACATGCTTAGATAAATATTATGAAAAAGTACACGAATTATCTCATTTATACAAGCGTCCGTCTATGAGTTTGTCTTAAACTATCAACAAAAATGTGTATTTTTATTAACATCATGATATTGATAACGGAATAGTGATTTTGATTATTAACGTAAATATTTATTTGTCTTGTTCTAACGCATTTGTCTCTGAAAAGTTTAATTTCAAATGGTTTAACAATCATGGCGGATACGCAAGCACATCGAGCATGAAATAATTGCATTCACAACCGCGCCTTGTGAACGGCCTCACTAGCTTACTAGATATAGGTAGGTACCTATGTAGTTTAACGAGAGTTACTGGCTATAGTTATTACCCGAACGTGTCAAATAGTACCGACGCTGTTTAGCCTTTGGCATCTTTTTGCGATCTCCGCGACTTTGTCGCTTTGCGCCTCTGACGAGTCGGGTTCATCATTTTTTTTGTACCTACAAAATTACTTTCTGACATTGGTTGAGGTGCTCCGACCGCTTATTATCCGACTATTGTGGAATGTCGAACTTCTTATACACAACATATTTCATTGATGCTGTTTATAAATTGTACGGTTCTTTTAAATGCTGATTCATAGATCGTTATGGACGAAGAGATAATAGTTCTAACTTTTAATTTCTAAAGTTTTTAATGATCATTTGTTTCATATAGTTACCACCTGGTAAAGACATGCAGAAGTCGATGGATGCAGGTGGCTCGAGATCGTTTTTGTGGAATTCCTTGGAGAAGGCCTCCGTATGCAGTAGACTTGTAAAGGGCTGTAATGATGATGCATACAGCAGTAGCGTCTACGTAGTTGTTTTGTTATTAATTGCGCATATTACTTTTATTTACTAACTATATCTATTACCCCATTTCATCCAGTGTCGTAAAATACGACAGAGGGAAATAAAACAAGATGGGCAGCAGCATCTTCCTGATAACAACTGAAAATAATAAAAAAATCGGTTGTCATCCCTTCTGCCAAGCTTGGCAACTTTGGGAAATATTCATTAAGAGGAAGGCTTATATTCAATTATTGACTTTTAGGTTGTAATGATAATTGATGACGAAAACTTGCACTTAGCCTCATTATTTTATTTAAAAATCATGAACAAAACATTTACTGTCTGAATCAATCTAATGGTAACACTGGATAAATTTGCATAGCATTTGCAAAAAAACGGAAGAGCAAAAGTACAACCAACTCTTGCTTTATTTATACCTTTCAAGTCCGCCCACGTAATCGCTTTACTTACGTTTCTTCTTCTCGCTATAGCGACTATCTACATCTTAAAAAAGTCTTATAAGATTTGTTTTTCACCTATATTACATTTTTTATACTACTTGATATTTGTAGGTAGGGTGTTAAACGAACACACAGTCCACCTGATGGTAAGTGGTTGCTGTGGCCCTTAGACATCTACATCCATCCTCGTTTGCGAAGCAAAATGCAGATGCGTTGCCACCCGTGAGGACTAAGCTGGAATGCCTCTTTTCCAGTAAAAAAGAATACAGCAGTATTAAGCTGCTATTTTACGCTGGTGTTCTGTGAGAGTGTGGTCCTTCTCCGGTCGAGCCGACCCATTCGTGCTACAACTATACTACCAAATACAGCGGCATAATGGCTCTACCACGTAAAAATGAATACAGTAAAATATATTATAATAATAACATAATGATTATAATAATACGTTATTTATATTATATTGTGCTAAATTTAATTTTACTGTCTTATAACGCAATAATTTAAAATTAAAAATTTTAAATTTTGTTCAATATAAGCGACTTCAATATAGGTTATTTAAGAATAACTCAATAACCATTGGTCTGACCTTGATCAAATTCATATGGGACCTCACGAGAACTATCAGCTTTCATATAAAAAAGAATCATCGAAATCGGTTCGCCCAGTATAAAGTTATGAGGTAACACACATAAAAAAAACACTCGAATTGAGTACCGTCTCCTTTTTGGAAGTCGGCAGAAAAGCGCGCCGTATTAGTATGTAGTACCAATCACCTCAATTTGTCTCCTGATTGTTGTTAAAATCGAATCTAATCAATCAATCAATCAGTCAGTCATTTGTCCGGATCTAACAATGATATTGGTTAAAGGAGCATCGTCTAGGTAACTGATAATCTGCTGCCTAATGTAGCAATTATAACATTTCCCCCCTGATAACTGTGTGGTATTTTTATTTGAGACTATTATAGCGTTCCGCATCGCCCTCGCATGGGTGATTTCTGCATCTCGACAGTAGCGCCACTTACCTGGTCCAAATGTGAATCTTAACCATCTACATACCTACGGGACATATCTGAACACACAAAAAAATTTCATCAAAATCGATTTAGTCGTTTTTCTGATTTAGCGGGGCTAACAGACAGCAATTGATTTTTATATACATAACACTGAACTAATTATGGATGCTATTGATATAAAAATGCAGTGGATTTGTGAAGGGCTGTAATTATGATGATAATGACTTTGTTTGATAGAGACAAAGTTTAAATAAATAAAATAATGTTGTTGATGATAATGATGATGATGACGATGAATGATATAATAACAATGATTTCTTTACGTTAATTGAATCCAATAAATATTTTAGGCACACAAAACAAAAACTAAAGAAATAAGTGAATTATTATTTAAAAAAAAGCAACGATCTATATTCTCTACTTTATCAGCTATATCCATGGCTGGATAGATATTTTCAAGAATATCCAATAAGGCATTTCTTAAAAGATATGCATTACTCATGTCGAACCGTAAGCATTTAAAATTTACTTCGAACGGTATACACGAATATCTATACAAATAAATAAAATTAAAGTGTCTGTTTGTAATGTTAAAATTTTTTACTAAATACATATTATGAAAGTATATACGGTAGTAATAAAAAAAACATATTTTAACATTTTTGTCTGTCTGTCTATCTGTTTGTTTCGGCTAATCTGGTGTTGTAAGCTGATGTTATAAGGAGTAACTTAGGATACTTTTATTTTAAAAAAAGAATCAGGGTTCCGCGCAAAAAAAAAAACCCTTGAAATCGTAGTAAATTCTACGCGGGCGAAGTCGCGAGGGAGAGCTAGTAAGTAATATTAATAGTATTTTGATTACAAGTAAGAAAAATAAACATTGAAAAGATATTGTGAAGAACATACGATAATGACTCGATGATATTGAAAATATCATCCGACAGTACTTGTTGATATTTTGTGTAATATTATACACATTATAATTTGTTAACGCTTGAGTGGTTGAATGTGAAAGTAGTACGCAGTAATAGAGATTTAAATTGAAATACTTAGGACAACAAAAATGGCTTATAAAGGCATTTCGTGATTTAGGATTCGCAGATTGTGCATGTGCAGTGTTAATACGTATCTAATTAATTGAATACTGTGGCGTGGGACCTTGCCCCAGATTTCATCTATAATTTCTATACTTTGTCACGTAGAGAAGCACCAGGCAGAGATTGTACTTCAAATCAATAATTGATTTAGTTTGAGATATTAAAATCGTTTCAGATGGGCAATTTAACGGACGGATTTTTTATGATTTGATTTAAATTTTCGTCTGATAATTGATGAAACGTCAAGTTTCCATTATTGCCATAAGTCAACTCAACAGGATATTTATCTTCGTCTTATCTTGTGAGAACTTTGAATTCGATTTCCCAAATCTAATCTCTGGCTTTAGTGTAATAATTTGTTTAACGGCATCTACAGCTATTTATAACGAATTCCAGATCATAAATACCGACCTACATAATAAAGCGACAAGAACAGTAGCCAAATAGTGTCTAATAGTAGTAAAAAGTCGTGGGTTCGAATCAGCCAATCTTTTACTGTCGTATACTTCACCTAACCTTAAGGCTAGCACAAGCGTTTTGAGGTTACTTCGAGGTGTAATAATGTTAATATGGCCTGTACCTATGGCAGATGATTTACATTGCGTCTTGTCGGAGGTAAAACGTTTGTCACTGGAGCCCGATACAAGACTGGTAACATCGACCGTATTTCCGACATTTGTTTTCTCTGTCAGGCTGTATTAGTACACTAGTGCGTTTATTCACGCGTTTATCAGCCTAGAACTGTAAGTAATGTAATGTTCCTGATGAAGTAATATAATTAACGGTGTTAATTTTCTTTAAAAAAATAAAAACCAAGACTCAACCCCTCCCTACATCCCCATGAGCCGACCGAAAGTTACAGTTACTTTAACAGAAGTTAAAGTCAGGCTGGCAACGTAACCTGTGTTGCAGTAGTTTATAAGCGGCGACACTAACCATCAGTTGAACCCCATGCTCGTTTGCCCCTCTTCTAAAAAAAAAACTTGCGGAACAGTGAAGTATTTCATTCGTCGCTACCTTGGTGAAGAAATTTGCGAGCATTGTTTTAAGATCTTAAGTACAAGTAAAAATAAAATTATATCAAGATTAGAAGAATAACCTGAGCGTTGTACAAACACTGTTCTAGTCTTGTCAAAAACGTGACAAGATTGTTCGAGATTCAAATAAGAAATTGTATTTATATGTAAAACCCGTGGATAAGCAAATAATTACGTACTGAGGTATACTCAGTCTTCGTTTTCTAATATTTACGCAATAAAAGTAAATACTGCAATTAACACCTTTATGTTTATACGAAAATAAATCGTTGCCATAGTCATCATATCATTATAACATGTACGTAAAATAAATTTCCTTTTTTTTTTAAATGCACAAAACATTTAGTTACTATTATATGGTACTATATTTAATTTTTTCCGTATACATATTATGTAAAATTAAAGCAGTACATAACTTTCTACAACATATTTGTGTAATATTTTCGTGCTGAGGCCCTGGGACTGACACTTACCTGATCAACTTACTTTCTTTTATGGAAGAGGAGGCATACGAGAATACGGCCCACCTGATGGTAAGTGATCACCGTCACCTCGATCGATCTGCAACACCAGGAGAATTGCAAGTGCGTTGCCGGCCTTATACATTTTATCGTAACATCTTAGGCATGTGAATACTTATTGATTTTAAATTCGTACGCGTTTTGCTTATAATATTTACTTTGCAAAACAAAAAAATTATGAATAAAGTATGTAACAATAAGTTTAATCTATGTAGAACGAATAATAACACATAAATTTAACTTAACACATTAAGTATCTTAAAAGCAAAGATATGTTGTATAAGTTAAACCATCGATCTAGAGAAAGTTTTTAAAATGACCTTATCTAATGACTTTATTGCTTCCAACGTTTGAAAACTGGTCGCATGTCGTACGAATACATATTACTTTTAAACATTTTTTTTTATTTGAGACAAGATGATCGTCGTAAACGAAAGAATGTATACGTCCACTCAAATGGTTTTACGGACAATCGAAAACGCAAAGGAATCTTAGCCTTATTTGGTGCGGGTTTTGTCTTTAAATGGATTGCACCATTCTGCCTGGACTTCCAAAAGACTTGTTGCTGTGCAGGGACTTAGAAACTTGCAAAATTGCTTTTTATTTGACATTCCTTGACGTTTTGAAGCAACGGCGCCTTTAACGACGCTAAGATGAGGCTTTTGTGTGTCTTGATCAATGTAAACTTATACATGCTTGAAACGCTCTTTATGGTTATTTTTTTTAAATTCATGTTATCATCATCATCAGTATTATAGTCCACCACAAGTCCATAACTGAATTAGGACTCTTCCGAGGAATGCTACAAAGCATGTCTCTGAACCATTTGTATCCATCAACTTCTCTTACCAGATCCTCACTTCGTCTAGTGGGGGAGGGAGGTTGCCCTACACCGGGCTTACCGGTACGAGGCTGCCACTCGAGAACCTTGTTTCCCAATCAGTCGTCGGTTCATTACAGCCGCTATATAGCCGGCTCATTGCTACTTCAACTAACTAATCCATTAGGCTATATCGCTGTATGAGGCAGAGACGCTCTGAGTTTATATCTCTCATACGGCCGACAGTGAAGGACCAGGTTTCATATCCATATGTCGTCACTTGCAACACGCATTGGTTGTGCACTCTTGTTTTCAAGTTTTGAGGTAAACATGACTACAACATTTGCCACAATCTCCCGAATGCTGCCCAGCCGAGTTGGATTAGTCGATTGTCCTTTCGGTCTAAGTTGGTCTATTAGGCAATTTTTTAACAGTGGTAGAGCCACGCGGCAGCTTTTGTTGTCGCACGGATGGGCTGGCTCGAACCGGGGTGGTACCACGACCTCACAGAATACCAGCGTGAAGTAGAGGTTTACCTCTGCGTTTCGCTTGGTGAGTGCAGGTGGCCGGAGGCCCTTTTTACTGGAAATGAGGCATTCCATCTTAGTCCTCACGAGTGACAACGCATCTGCATTTTGATTCGCAAACGAGGATAGGTGTAGATGTCTATGGGCCGCAGCAACCACTTACCATCAGGTGGACTGTGTGCTCGTTTGTCACCCTTATCCTATAAAAAAAAATTGTCAAAGATAAACATTGATGAGTAGATATGTTTAACTTTAAGTGTAGTGTTCCCATTATTCACTAGCACGTGCACTTTCATATAAGGTCAGTTAACTGGCGCTGCTGAAGGGACTATAGCACCGCCCAGATTTTGACGAAATCAATTAATTATTAACGAATTATATTCGACATACTTAAGACAAAGTGGCAGATTGTACTCTTTGGTATATCACAACATTAATAATTACTAAGGTACGTGAGGGTAATATGGTCACCTTATGTTTTGCCGTTCTATAACACCTAAAATAGGAGGAAGACAAAGACAAAAATACATAATCGTATACTACTAATGGATTAAGAAAAAAATAGCAAATAAGCTTTCGCAATAATCAGGGACACTTTGAAAAATCATTTTAAAAAACTAACTACACTACTCAATACTAAAATCGACTAAAATATTACTATACTAGCTGGCCAGGCAGACGTTGTTCTGCCCTTTCCAACGACCCTTCCTATAATTTTTTTTAAATTCGCAATAAAAAATTTTGAGGGTCATTTACCGGGATAAAAACTATCCTATCTCTCAAGTTGGACCAAAATGCACACAGTGTGCAAAATTTCATTGAAATCAGTTCAGTAGTTTAGGAGTCCATCGCGGACAAACAACGTGACACGTAATTTTTATATATAAAGATAATGTCAACTGTCATAATGGCGTCGATAAAGCCGTGCCTATTTGACCTTTTATTATTTGATTGACTGATGAAGAACTCACATCACATAACCATCTATTGCAAACAAGGCTGTAGTTTTTGAGTTATATGGAAGTGACCATATTAACCGGATGAGCATATTACCCTCAAGTACTATACTTAATTATAAGACCTGAAGAAGAACGTAGTATTAAAGTGACTTAAAGCTATCACATTGAGTCACTTGTATAACAATCTCGCTCCTTCGTACGCTATTGCTTCTCTACAATCTTTTCTCGTAATTTATCGGTATAATTCGTTTGACTTAGTAAAAGTATTTTCGAGTCGATTTTTTCACTTCATGAAATTTATTTTAAAACACCTATAAATATGTTTCTTAAAATATAGTCATACGACCTTCGATCGCAAAAACAAATTCCATATTTTCTAAAATATTTACTTATCTATTTATTTAATGAAAGCTTAGTTGGCTCAGGAATCACACGTTACCCTAACGTTTTCACAGTACGCGAGCATCCAGTGTTTTTAATCTTCGCCGTCACCAAGCCGACATCAAAATAAATTAATAATGCAATCTTAAGTGCTGATTTACCACGTGCTTGACGTTGAACGACAACATCTTGATTCTTGACGAAGCCTGCAAGTCCGCCAGCACACACGTCATTCTGAACTGAGAGGAAGCCTTTGCTTAGCAATGGAACGTATATGGTTGTAGCTTTATTTATTTATTTAAGTATATTTTACTATTTTTCGAGATTTTATTTTATAGAGATGAAAATATTTGCATAATGCTCCTAAAATATCACTCAATCCACGTATTGAAAGTCCTTTATTATTTTAGATAGTCAACAGCTAAATAATTTAAGGACCTGAGTCATTCGTGACTCATGGCCTCATTATCTTTTGAAGCGAACACAGCGCAAAATGCATAGACGTTTCAAACGTGTTTAGTTTTTACAGTCGCATTATATATTATGTTGTTTATTTTTCCACGACCCCCTACCGCAGAGTATTGTGTAGGGGCCTGTGGGTTCGTTGGTTTGCGTTCAATTCCCAGTCGCAGTAGCAATTACAGGCGTTTACAGGCGTTTGTCTAAATAACTCCGTAGAGATGGTCTAATTTAAAACTGCACTTGCACCCTTGTATTTTTGATATATTTTGTTACACCGTATTTGCTTACTTAAAACGTAAAATGTATTTTAGAAGTTTTTAGCATTTTCATTATAATTGGCCATGATAAAAGAGATAAAATCTACTCAAATACAAAGGCGTGTGTAGTTTTAAATTGGACTATCTCTAATATAATTTATTAAGTTGTACTTGTAGCCATATGTTATGTCGCGTATTATATATGACTTATTTTTTTAATATCATCACCATCCTCTCTTCCTATGTTGGCCCTCTTAAATAAGTATTTTTCGTAATCGCCACGCTTAAAAGTAATGATAGCAAACGTTAATAAACCTAGCAAGCTAACAGCATAGCAAAGTGGCGAAGCAATCAGCTTTGTAGCAGTTTCTAACGGTTGCCGTTGAGCAATCAGTTTCAAAATAGGAGGTTCAGATGCCTGGGTGATCAGTAATCGATTGCTGAAAACAGAATTTGAAAATTCGAAACCGTTCTCGAGATAATCGTGGGACAGACGGACAGACATCGTGAAATCAATAAGTGTCTTCGCAAGCTTCGCCAATTAATAAGCAGAGCGATAAAGTTATTCAGAATGATTTTTGTATTAGTTTTCTTCTATGTTGTGATAAAATCAGTGATTTAAGATTTTATCTTATTCGTTCTTATTTATACTTACTTATACATTAAATAATTCTGCGAAAATGAAGTCCCTTTGTTACCTTGAATACGATTGCACAAAGGAACAATACGTGTACTATGCAACCAGTATCGTATGTTTCAAAGAACGGAATACTGGCCACGTATTAAGACGTAAGAGCTATATCACAATATTTCGTATATATAGAGTAACGAACGTGACGCCCCGCCCCGCCTTACTTCCGCTTCCGGGGTACATGAACAACACACGCTCTTGTCCTCAGTAACGGCCAACCAAATGTGTATCAAACGCGCCGCTACGCCGCACATCTTAAGGTATGATTCCGAACTCCGCTGTACGCAGCAGTGCTGCCACAACAGTGCTGCCGCAGCACTACTGGTCCCCATATATTTTCTATAAGTTTATATGAGATTATTGCTGCTGCGCAGCAGTGTCGCCCTGCCGCTACGACAGACCAGTATCCATATCCAGCGACTAGTGACTCATTCGCTGCCACAGCGATACCTGCGTGAACGTTGACCAGCAACAAAAAGATAAATTTCTCTGATTCAGAGGAGGAACAATTAATTAACTTGATGAATTTATATCGAGCCCTTTACTATAGCATATTATTGTAATAATTTAATTAATGACAATATATGGAAAGATATATCGAAGGAGATCATAAAACAAGTTCTTCCTCATCCAACAATATAAATAATCAAATCAATGCAACTGAACAAATACACAATACGACAAACAGCCACAACGCCACAAACAGGGCAACATTGCCGTCTTGCTCGGAATCAGCGCGACAGGCAGCACTGCTGCGCAGCACCACAGGGCGACGGCTGCGGTAGCACTGCTGCGTGCTGTCGAGATCGTAATCATTACCTTTAGGCCTTAAGCCTTGCTTACCTAGACTTCATCATCATCATCGTCATTACAGTCCTTCACAAGTCCACTGCTGAATATAAGCCTCCCCCAAGGAACGCTACAAGTTCTACCAAGTTGTCAACCTAGGCTAAGGATAAGCAAAATACAATCAGAATCTGTAATAGCTACCTACCTCAATCTTTAATATATTACATTGATTTCAGTCCTAAGATTTCTCGTAGATGTGTTCAACTCACCCCACACCTGACAAATTCTTTAACAGTGGTAGAGCCACGCGGCAGCTTTTGCTGTCGCACGGATGGGCCGGCTCGAACCGGGGTGGTACCACGACCTCACAGAAAACCAGCGTGAAGTAGAGATTTACCTCTGCGTTTCGCTTGGTGAGTGCAGGTGGCCGGAGGCCCTTTTTACTGGAAATGAGGCATTCCATCTTAGTCCTCACGGGTGACAACGCATCTACATTTTGATTTGTAATAGAGGATAGATGAAGATGTCTATGGGCCGCAGCAACCACTTACCATCAGGTGGACTGTGTGCTCGATTGTCACGCTTTTCCTATAAAAAAAAAACATAAAGGCCCACCCCAAATTATACATATCGCTCAAAGAAACAAAAAAAATGTAAATGTAAATATGACCATTGAATATCTAAATGCATCCACTAGTAATCATCATCATCAATGTCTGTCAAAGTCCACTGCTGAACATAAGCCTCCCCCTTATACTTATACTATATAGGGGGAATACTTGTCAGGCTCGGGAGGCGCTTTGGCAGGCTTTTTTTATTATTTTCAATTGTTGTCAGGAAAATTTTGCGCTTTATCTCCTGTTTAGTTTTCCCCTATCGCTTCTTATGACTCCAACAAAATGATAATATGGTAGTCAGTTCTTTTAGCACTGCACATCGTATCTAAAAGATTAGAATAATCTATTTATCGATTAATCGATATCAGATCGACGTCTCAGGAAAAATTTAAATCACTTCTTCTCATTTCATATAACAAGTGGTAAAATTAAAATTTTTGTGCAACCGACTTCAATATAAATAAACCTAGCAAGCTATCAGCATAGCAAAGTGGCGAAGCAATCAGCTTTGTAGCGGTTTCTAACGGTTGCCGTTGAGCAATCAGTTTCAAAATAGGAGGTTCAGATGCCTGGGTGATCAGTAATCGATTGCTGAAAACAGAATTTCAAAAATTCGAAACCGTTCTCGAGATAATCGTGGGACAGACGGACAGACGGACGGACAGACAGACAGACGGACAAACGGACAGACATCGTGAAATCAATAAGTGACTTCGCAAGCTTCGCCACTTAATAAACCTAGCAATCTAACAGCATAGCAAAGTGGCGAAGCAATCAGCTTTGTAGCGGTTTCTAACGGAAAAAAAATATTTCAAAATAGGAGGTTCAGATGCCTGGGTGATCAGTAATCGATTGCTGAAAACAGAATTTGAAAATTCGAAACCGTTCTCGAGATAATCGTGGGACAGACGGACAGACATCGTGAAATCAATAAGTGACTTCGCAAGCTTCGACACTTAATACGTATCATCGCAAGCTTCGCCACTTAATAAAATGAGAACATCATCACTGTAGTCCAAGTCAATTAAATACGCATTGCTAAGGATAACTCAAAAACTACTAAATTTATATGGGATCACATGAGAAGCACCAGTTTTCAAATAAAAAAACTGAGCAGTCTTACGGACATTTTGTATAATTATATTATTTTGCTAATTATGTAGCAATGTCTCACCATAATTTCAGATAAAATTAACACATTATTATAAATACTGCATCAGACTGTTTGTTGACAGATGTTTTAATTATTGTGTTATTACTTCGACGCTTTTGTTTTGTATGTATTTTGTTATGTAAATATGTTCTATGTGTAGAAGTAGGTATTTCTTACAATAAAAATAGTACCGTCACATTCTGTTGATAAGCAAAGTTGTATTTATTTTCGAAATTATTGTACTTTCAAGAGCATACGAATTCGTCGATTATAGCCCATCTTTTGGGATAAAGGGGTCACCTATGCTCTAGTAGTAATAATATCGTCATCCTTAATCAGAGACACTGTTTTGAACTCAGACCTCGTCCATATTAGAAAGGACTTACTGGACTTTGTAAGAGACAGGAAGTCAATGGATGGCTAAGGACCGTGCCTAGTGCCATTCCTTGGGGGAACGCCTATGTTCAGCAGTGGACTTGTGATGAATGTGATGATCATTATTATTATTACTGATTTAGTAGAATCACACATTCACTTTCCTTTAAATAACATTTCCTATATAAAATATTTGTGAGCCGTCCCACGGTGTTAAGAGACAATTATTTAAGAGTACGTGTTGTATATCAAAATATTAATGCTTTCCTTATTGAGATTCATCGTGGCCGCGATATGCGCTTGGAACGTGAGCTGTTACAGTCGATTGAGTTTTTACTAACTCAACGTTTAATATTATTATAAAACTTGTCACGAATATAGCAGAGAGCAAATAAAACAATCGCGGGAAACAAGCTGACAAGTGACCTGAACGGATGCAAGGTGGCGTCCAAGGTCACCTCTCAGGGCAGGTATTAAACAAGTGATAAGAATGTCGAAAGACCTTTATTAACACGCTAATTGCTTGTATGTTGTGTAAATATATAGCGCCATAAGTAAAAGATATGGCGCCATAATATAGTAAAACTCTAACTCGATAATTGTTGCTGAATTTCGAGAAATTGTGGTTGTTCACAATTCTGATTTACAAAAAATAGTGTTAATAATACCGTTGATTTGATTTTAATTTATTTACATAACATTGAAATATATTACAATATTAAAAACTTAAATTATCATATAGCTCTATTGCTCGCTGTAAATTGTACGCTGAAACCGATGTTCGTTTTTTATAGGATAAGGGTGACAAATGAGCACACAGTCCACCTGATGATAAATGGATACTGTGGTCCATAAACATCTACATTTATCCTCAATTAACAATCAAAATGCGAATGCGATGAGTCCCTATTCTCTGGTTCTCTACACTCACCACACGAAACACAGCAGTGTTAAGCTGCTATTTTACGCTAGTATTCTGTGAGAGAGTGGTCCTTTCACGGTCGAGCAAACCCATTTGTGTTACTACTAATATAGCTGCAGCTTGGCTCTAACACGTAATTATTCATGAAATAACGTTGAACAAAGGTATTGCCTGATGTAACGTGATAATAGGTTCTAGTTGGTAAACACATTGACGTATAAAATACCTAGTCACTCTTGACTTGAAAAATCCTAAATTGTTGGGTATAGGAATACTGACGCAGGTATAGAAGTTGAGGTACGTCAACGAGGTGAATGAGAGAACATGTATGAGAGAACTAAATAATATAACATTTTTATACCTACATTTTTAGGGTTCCGTACCTCAAAATGAAAAAACGGAACCCTTATAGGATCACTTTGGTGTCCGTCTGTCTGTCTGTCTGTCTGTCTGTCTGTCAAGACCCTTTTTCTCAGGAACGCGTGGAGGTATCAAGCTGAAATTCATATAAAATACTCAAATCTACTGTCCCTTAGAGATGTGAAAAAATCAAACTTCTAAGCCATCGCAATCAAAAGATACAGCCGTTTATGCCGCAAATTTTCGACATTCGAAGGGAATCAGGGAATCAAAACCTACAGGGTACTTCCCGTGAACTAAGAATCTTAAAATTTGGTACGAAGCAACGTATTGTAGCACAGACAAAGGAAAAATTGCGAAAAGCATACATTTTTAGTTACATCATATAATAAAAATATTTTTAATAATTTTAAACTACGGATTTGTGTGGAACCCTCGGAGCGCGAGTCCGACTCGCACTTGGTCGGTTTTTTATTAATGCCCACATTTATTACCCGAGCTACGAATATTGCAAAATATTGATAATCACGCTGTGGTTAACCGTTTGACTGCGTCGTTGCTGACTGCGTTCGAAAGCTGCACGAAACAAGTGTTTTTTTTTTTCATGGTATACAAATAATTGTTTCTGGTTTGGATGTAAGTCACGAATAAACCAATAGTGCAATTTGTGTATGTAAAACACACGTGGTAGAGCTTCGCTGTAGCTATATTATAGCTGCAATACGAATGGGTTGGCTTAACCGGGGTAGGACCACGCTCTTACAGAACACCAGTTTAAAATATCAGCTCAATGCTGTGTTTCGTAAGGTGAGTGTAGAGAACCGGTGACTCATTTTACTGGTAATGAGGCAATCCACCTTAGTTCTCGGGAGTGACAACGCATCTGCATTTTGATTCTTAATCGAGGATAGATGTAGATGTCTATGGGCCACAGTATCCCCTTCATCAGGTGGACTCTGTGCTCGCTTGTCACCCTTATATAGAAAAACACCTAACTGGCATAATTTTTTAAAGAGGATCAGTTGTTCCAGCATTCATCATTCACTTTTTATTTACAGTTCGTCAAAAGTCTATAGCTGTCAATTTGTACCTAATTACCCATAGTTGTCCTTTTTGGTAGAATGGCAAAATGCCACTGCGCGTCCTCGGGCTTATTTAACTTTCTAAGCTCATACCGCAAAGGTTACGATGAAGTGTTGGATTCACTAAAACAAATAATACATATATAGCCTATTGTTATTAATGAAAAACACTACTATAATGGCACATTATTTTGTTATTCTTTACTGTAAATAAAGCATAACATACATACATGATAAGCTGAATAGTGAACATGAGATAAACTTAAAATAAAAACAATTACATCTGCCTAAATATTAAAGTATTTTTTATTAATCGTCTGACGTCAGCATCTAGTTAACAGTGGTAGAGCCAAGCGGCAGCTTTTGCTGTCGCACGGATGGTCCGGCTCGAACCGGGGTTGTACCACGACCTCACAGAAAACCAGCGTGAAGTAGATGTTCACCTCTGCGTTTTGCTTGGTGAGTGCAGGTGGCCGGAGGCACTTTTTACTGGGAATGAGGCATTCCATCTTAGTCCTCACGGGTGACAACGCATCTACATTTTGATTTTTAATAGAGGATAGATGTAATGTCTATGGGCCACAGCAACCACTTACCATCAGGTGGACTATGTGCTCGTTTGTCACCGTTATAATATAAAAAAATCCATACATCTAAGTTCAATAAACAAATAAATAAATAAAACAAAGTGATAATACAATAGTTTTAGTATCCTCAGACGTTTAGTTTAAAAAAAAGTCGAATTAAATTTATCCATTAATAACAAAAAAAATATATTTCTTAAATTAAACAACTGTTTTCTAATTACTCTTCATAGATTTTAAAAGAATTCTGACTTGATCTGAATAATCCAACGGTAGTATTTGTTAAATTGTAAATATGTATCACTTAACTGTATTTTAAAACGAAGTCGCTACCGCGGTTTTCTGTAAATTCGCTTATAATTTTAAAACTACTTGATAAATTAGGATGCGAATTTAAAATTTATGTGTAGAATAGAATAGAATAGAATAATTTTTTATTCAATATTGATTATTACATAATTCTTATTGAAAGTCATTTTTTATTTACCACTGGTTCGGAAAATACCTCTGTCCTGGGAAGAACCAGCAAGAAACCCAGCGGGACTTTTTTTTTCAAACATATTTCACTTAACAATAATTTCATTTATACAATTTTTAAATGATTTTTAATAGAACCAGCATGGTGGCGATCACCTTATTCCCAGGGGTTATTTTCATTCATGTATTCCTTGATATTATAATAACCCTTTTTGTACAGTTTTTCTTTAATAAAACTTTTAAACTTGTTTATTGATAAACTTTGAATATGTTCTGGGATTTTGTTGTAAAAGCGTATACATTGCCCCATAAATGAATTACTGATTCTGTGGAGTCTAGTAACTGGTATTACAAGCTTATGTTTGTTCCTAGTGTTTAAAGAATGCACATCCTTATTCTTATTAAAGCTATTTATGTTTTTATGTACATACATTAGATTTTCATAAATATATTGCGATGCCAAAGTTAATATGTTTATTTCTTTAAATTTTTGTCTGAGGGACTCTTTACAATTTAGGTTATAAATCGCCCGAACGGCTCTCTTTTGCAAAACAAATATAGCTTCAATATCAGTCGCATTACCCCATAGCAAAATTCCATAAGACATTACGCTATGAAAGTAACTAAAATACACTAATCTAGCTGTCTCAACATCTGTGAGACTTCTAATCTTTCTTACAGCATATGCTGCAGAACTAAGTCTGCTTGCTAATTTAGATATATGGGGGCCCCATTGAAGTTTCGCGTCAATAGTAATACCGAGAAAAACAGTGGTATCCACAAGACTCAACTCCTCCCCATTTAATAGCACATTGGTATTCGAATGTTTTACATTAGGTATTGTAAATTTAATACACTTTGTCTTATTGCCGTTCAAGAGCATATTGTTGGCGTTAAACCAATGTACTAATTTCGATAGAGCATTATTTACATCGTCATAATTAATTAACTGCCGTTTGAGTTTGAAAATTAAAGAGGTATCGTCAGCAAATAATACTATATCGTGATAGTCCCCTACAAGATAAGGTAAGTCATTAATATAGATTAAAAACAGGAATGGGCCAAGAATCGAGCCCTGAGGAATGCCCATTGATACTACCGATCCGGAGGAACCTTTACCATTTATCACGACTTTTTGAGTTCTGTTACTTAAATATGAAGTAATAAGTCTAAGCGCCAAATTTTTTACACCGTAATGTTGTAGTTTCCTGATTAATGTTTCATGATGAACACAATCGAAAGCCTTGGAAAGATCACAGAAAACACCTAAGGCATCCTGTGAATTCTCCCAGGCATTAAAAATATATTTCATAAGCTCAACGCCGGCATCAGACGTCGAGCGACCCCTTGTAAATCCAAATTGGTTTTTATGAAGTAATTTATTTGTATTAAAAAAAATTAACAATTGATCCAAAATAATTTTTTCAAAAATTTTACTAAGAGTTGGTAGTACAGAAATAGGTCTAAAATTAGCGGGGTCCAATGTACTACCAGATTTAAATAAAGGTATTACTTTACTATACTTCATTAAATCAGGAAACACACCAGAATCGATACAAGTATTAAAAATAATAGCAAGATGAGGTGCAATTAAATCTATTATGGACGCAATAACTCTCACGGAAATCCCCCACAAATCTGCGGTTTTCTTTACATCAATGGTTTTGAAGTATTTTACAATATCTTGCGGTAATACTTTTTCAAATCTAAATTCTTTTAAAGAGATATTAACATTCTGTTTGAGTAATGACTCGGCGACAGTTGGAGAAGAATTCAAAGACTCTGTTGTCAAAATAGGAATATCAGTGAAATATTTCTCAAACACCGCTGCGACTTCTTGATTTGATTTAGTCAATTCATTGTTAATTTTTAATTGATAGTTTGAGTTACGAGGTTTTTCATTACCGGTTTCGCTGTTAATTATACTCCACGTCATTTTAATTTTATTCTTAGCCGTCTTAATTTTGTTGCTAATATGTAACGATTTGGCTGTGGAGCAAACTTTTTTAATTATATAACTTTATTAATGTATAATACACACACATTTTGTTTAAGGAAAGTAAAGAAAAATATTGGCCTTTGTGATGAGGATGTAAAAATATGACATTGGAGAATCGTACGAGTCGCTAATTGCTTTTAGACCTAGTCTTTAAAGGCGTAATGCTCCTTTTACTTTAGAAGAGTTCTAAACCTTGCACCATGTTCTTTTTAATTCTTTTATTAAATGTTTCAGTTATAAATGTGTTCTAATTCCTATGTCTACTCCAACATCATTGATTTGGTTTGTAGTATTGTTCTGTTTTGACTTTACTTTTTAGCAGCAATATGTAATTACTAATTATAATTACTATACTCAAAACTTAACCCTTTAGATGTATATGAAGTAAATATTTTTATTACAAAACAAGAATTACGTGCCTTTTATTTCTTGACAAAGATTAGTGCTTTTCCCCACTGTGGTAAAATATTTTTTCAAAATATCTTATCACATGTAATATATGAACCCGAAACTCTTGCATATTAGCACTATTGAACTTAAATTGCTACTGACCTGTTGCAGTATTTATTGCAGTTTTGGAGTTTTTAAAAATCATCAATTGCTTTATGTATGTATAAGACACCAGTCTTCCAAGATTTTTTTATAGAAGGAAATGAAATAAATGAGCACGCAGTCCACCTGATGGCAAGTGGATGTTGTGGCCCATACATTGTACATTATGTTCGATCATAATTCAGATGCGTTGTCACCGCTGAGGAATATGGTGGAATGCATCTTCATCGGTATAAAGGCTCTCCGGTTTCCGTAATTTATCATAGGAATGAAAGCACTGTTGCTATTTCAGGCTCGTATTTTATTCGATCGCAGTCTCGATTAACGCCACCGATTCATGTTGCGGCGGGGCTCTCTACCGCGTAAAAATAATTAATAAATGTGTATAGAATTTTAGTCATCGATTTAAGAGTGAAGTATCGATGCCATTATGTTAATAGTATTATTATATATTACTATTAACATAAATATATTATTATAAATAAGTAAAAGATTGACTATGAAGTGTGTTTGATATGAGGTACTTTATTCCAATATTAAGCAGTCTTCGCATATACAGTTTTTGCAGTTCTTGCACACAAAATATTAGTTTGTTTTTATTTGTTTAAATTTTTATGCACAATAAATAAAATCGAACGTATGGCTGACTTAATGCCTTAAGGCATTCTCTCCCAGTCAACCACTAAGCTAAGCAGAGATAAATATATGGGAGGTAGTGCAGCAAAAGTAAACTAATAATGAGGGAAAAAAAAGGTAAAAAAAAGATGTTCATACAACTCGAAATTTAAACCCGAGGCAAAAATCACTATTTACTTTCAAAATATTACATAATAGCGCAATCGTTGTCACAACTGTCTCAGACTCTTTACCTTCAGATTTAGTTTTGAAATCAGCATGTTACGACATGAAGGCTCAAAATTGACAAAGTAATATAAATTTTAATTACCCAGTCAAAAATCGACGTGGGTCCGATGCGATTTATCCTCTCTGTCAGTGATATATGTAAGAATTTTGTGAGAATTGTAAGTAAATATCCTTTTTGAATAATCTCCAAAATCGATTTTAATTTAAACTTATCAAATATTATTCGGCACTGACCGTGGTAGCTAAGCGCTCGCTGTAAATTTCAGAGTACGCGAGCAACCCGGGTTCGACACCGCCGGTACAAATGAAATAGTTAATTGCAGTTTTAAGTGCTAATTTACCACGTGCTCGGCGGTGAAGGAAAACATCGTGAGGATATGCATGTCTGAGAAATAAGAAAAAAATATTTCGAAGACATGTGAAGTTTGCCAATACGTATTAGGGCAGCGCGTCGAACATTTCCTTGTCCTAAAACCCTTTCAGAAATCAAAAGAGGCCTGTGCCCAGCATTGTATATAGCCTATATATATATATATATATATATATATATATATATATATATATATATATATATATATATATATATATATATATATATATATATATATATATATATATATATATATAATTCAAATTATTTTGTAGACGTCTCTTCTCAAGATAAGCAGAAAACATAGGCAGTGATTTAAAAAAAAAACAAAACAAAAAACTACGTATTAATATGAATATCAAACAGTTATTTTATGTCAAAAAATCGTCGATTCACTCGGGAGCGGTGATAAATATCACTTAGTAGTAGTTATTTAATCACAGTAATGCAGCTTAAAAGTTATTCACAACAGCGATTGTCTCGAAGGAAACTGGTGAGATATTTTATCAATTTGTCGAGTATGCGACTGGCTTCCTTCCAGCGCAGTTTAATGCATCAGGATGCCAAATTAGTGTTATGGAGACGAAGGCACCGTTGCCAAATCCGAAATTCCCATATAATATGTAAAATGCACGTGAAATTGGTATTTGCTATGTTTTAATTAGCTTTGCCTTTTAAGGTTCTATGGGGTTTTTTTACTATTGAGTTTGATCATCCAACAGGTGGTCGGCGGCTTTTACTGTCTGTACTGTGTGTACTATCAACTCCAAACGAAAATGGCTACAGATGCCTACGATGCCTTTTCGTCCCTGACAATTAAAGTGCAGTCTTGAGGGTATATTATATACTGTCTTTCTTACGAGTACAAACCTGAAAACAATAGTGATTTATTAAGCTGAAATATTGTGTTGGCCTATGTAAATGCTGGTTGGGGGTGAGGCTGGAATCATCATGATGATGATTACTGAAATATTTGTGGTAAATTTTCTTAACATAATAATTATGGTCTAGGCTGAAATTTCAACATTGTGAGTTTAAATTCCACGTAGTCTCTGTACCTCTCTCTCTCTCTCTCTCTCATCTAAACGAAATATATAAAGATTTGAGAATTTGAAACGATGACAGTGCTACAGATATCATAAAACAAACGACTTTAAGCTTTTTGTGATTACTGTACAATCACAAATAATGAAATGGGCAGAATAACTCCTAACTTTAAATTTATGTAATTATTTATTACTATGATTTAATGGGTTTTAATTTTTTTTACGCGGAACCCTAATTCTTTTCCTAAAATGAATCTTTTGTTGGTGTACAATAAAGAGTATTGTATTGTATTGTATTGTATCTTATGTTACTCCTTATAACATCAGCTATCTGCCAGTGAGTCCCATCCAAATCGGTTCACTGGCTTTTGCGTGATGCGTGTTCAGACAGACGTCGTGTTTGAGTTTTATTATAGTATAGACAGATATATTTACTAAACACATATTTCCTAATTAACCTAAGGCGTTAGATTTGTTTTTATTACCTTATTTTTTTACGGCAACTAAAGAAAAATAAATGGGTTTAGAATTTTGACTATAATAAATACATTTCATTTAACGTTTTGTTTCACAAAAGTTACTTTGAATCGTACCCGCATGATAATATGTTTTTAATTCGACAGATTAAATAAAGATGACCTTGTTGTCTTCAAAGTACATTTCAAGGTTTTCTATACGCGTGTTATATCATAATGCCACAGATTATAACATATCGGTATTATGATTAGAGTTGTGCATTAATAATAGTCTATGCACAACGATAGCTGTAATTATATGGTTTTTGAATTACACGAATCATCCATTCTATTCATTTTAATTGGATGTAACAACTGCTCTGAGAAGATAGTCTTCATGTGCTACAGATGTAACTGCGTTGAATGTTATTGATCCAGGACGCGGGATAGCGTCTACTTAAATGGTATAGCATATCATTCTTGACTAATTAAGTTTGTTTTATAACATACACGTGGCTATTTATATTTCACCCTTAGGAGAACATGAGTACCATGATTTATGACAACGCAATGATGAATTAAACTATAATGGACCCAGTTCTTACTTTTATGTTGGAACGGATTTACGCGCTATTATGTGTACCTATAGTAAAAGTGATAAGCGTCTAGTAATCTATGTTTACTTATTTTGGAGCCTATGTGGTATCATATTACATTACAAAAGTGACGTAAGCCTCTGGAACTGTCATTCCTTATGTGCGAATTATCTGCTCTTATTATAATAACTTACTAACTTAGTCAAAGTACCAAATAAAGAAATTAGAATATTTCAATAGAAGAAAAAAATCTATCAATTGTTGTGTATGTTCTTTAATTAAGCATTTCTGATTTCTGCGAAATTTAGTGTTGCATAGGTTTTATATTGGTGAGTATTTGTGGAGCTTACAAACTTAGTCATGAATTAATAATAAAGAAAAGAAAAGATTGGAAACTATCGTACAAATAAAAAGACGTATTCAGTTTTGAAAAATTAGGAGTTTATAAAAAGAAAGATTTAAATGTAAATTGCCCTAGTTTATCGGTTCTTTTGTATGTATATGTTATATGTTCGGGCATTTCCGATGACTGACGGCTTCTGTCGGATCGATGCGCCCGTGCTCGTGTATCGGTAAACAGCGAGTCAGCGCGATCGAGACAAAGGCAACTTGAGAGCAGTTTTTTGTCGAGGTTCGAATGGAACCCGCATCTTGAATAGAGGATGAACTTTTTACTTGCGCAATTAATATACGATCGATTTTTTATATTCTAATTTAATGTTTTTTTATAGAATAAGGGTGACAAACGAGCACACAGTCCACCTGATGCTAAGTGGATGCTGTGGCGCCCATTATAAAAAAAAGTAAAGTTGCAGCCTATTTACGTTCCACTGCTGGGCACAGGCCTCCTCTCATTTCTGAGAGGGTTTTAGGGCTAGGAAGTGTACGCAGCCGTTCATTTATCCTCGATTAAAAATCAAAATGCAGTTGCGTTGTCGCTTGGTGTGAATTAACAATAGTTTACGTTGTAAGTTTAGTTATTGAAGTTTTTAAAGATTATTTAATAAACAAAACGTATTCATAAATAAGGGCAAGTTGCTACTACATTACTATAAGCGGTACTTTAAAATAATAATCTCATCGTCTGCTTAATACTATCATTATGTGCTATTAGTAATTCAACCTTCGGTGCTTCATTAGCGTTAATATCAAGCGCAACAATAGACACGGCACCTTGTCTAATGTTTATTTGGTGAAACTGAATACTACAATAACTTTCATTTTCCAATTCTTTTGTGAATGTGAATCGAATGCTCCTAGTGAGTTGCATCATTACGTTCGTTTACAATAAGCGGGCCTGGCTTCGAAATTGCAAACATGGCGAAACAATGCTAAGTGGATAGCTGACGAGTTAATAGCGTCTGTAGTCTGTATTACCTAGATTTAATCATATTTTTATAACAGTGGCTTTTGCTGTCGCACGGATGGGCCGGCTCGAACCGGGGTGGTACCACGACCTCACAGAATACCAGCGTGAAGTAGAGGTTTACCTCTGCGTTTCGCTTGGTGAGTGCAGGTGGCCGGAAGCCCTTTTTACTGGAAATGAGGCATTCTATCTTAGTCTCACGGGTGACAACGCATCTGCATTTTGATTCGCAAACGAGGATAGATGTAGATGTCTATGGGCCGCAGCAATCACTTACCATCAGATGGACTGTGTGCTCGTTTGTCACCATTATCTTATAAAAAAAAATATTCATTAATTTCGCAAGTTTTTCTGTAGCCAATTTTCATTGTGGTTTTGAACCATGACATTGACAATCCTTAAATGTATTGATAATTATTATTATTTAGACCTGAAACTAAACACCCATTTATGATATTTATTCACTTAACATCAGGTGGTTCACGCGCTCATTTACCCTCTTTTCCATAAAATATGTTAGCTGAAAGTTATGTTATCAGGTGTCGAACACGGCGTTCACAATCGACTCTCACGGAAGTAGCTCGGTAATAAGCGTGACAATCGCTTTGCTTAATTATATTAACGTGTACCGCGCGCATAAACCTGTTTAACCTTGTTATATCTAGCCAAAAACTATAAGTCATTAATTTTTTATTGAATTTTTTTAACTTTATTACTGTAAGTGTAGGTTATGTGAACATACAATATGGAACTAAGTGTATTCAGTATGTTGTCTTCTTGTATATTGTAGTACGCTTTAACAGTTTAGTGCTGGACATGGGTCTTCTTTCGTGATAGGAACAACTAGTATTAATAATCGCCCCGCTTTGGAAGATTGGCGATCGCATAGCCAACGCCAAGAGTCTCGCAACTTTGACGTTGCGTTCTGTCACCGTTCTATCGATTTTACATTTTGACATTATACGAGATGGTACGAGTATATATGTACCATCTATCGGAAGACATGAATTCTGCCTTTTCTATAGTCACCTCCGACGATTCCCACGGGATCAAATGGGGAGAAGGTCGAATTAGAAGTTGATCCATTTGTTTTATTTGATATAACATTTTTATTATTTTTGGAAGTTTTCATTTCTTATTATATTAGTCGCAAGTTAATCACAAGTATAAAGAAATACATTTACAAACAATGTAGTCCTGACCTTCCTATGTGTGATGTAATGCTCATGATCAGTACGGAGGTAGCTTCAATCTTAACGTATGCTAGCGACTTAACACAAATTTTTCAGACCAAAAATGACCTAAATTGGAATATAGATCTACAATTCAGCAGTAGTGCCTAACTTACATCTAAGTTATATTTGCATTATATTATAGAAAAGTAAGTGTAGACACACAGTGACCAGTTTACAGTGGGACAGGCCGATCGGAATTCGGAATACGTAAACAACTTATCCTGTTGTGTTAGAGTGTCCTGAGCCGCTCAAAATTATATATTGCGATGGAATAACTCCTTACTGCATTTTTTTTTGGAAATATCAACGTGGTTAATAAAACAAACGTGAAAACCCATTTTCAATTGCTTTCTGTGATACAGAGCTAAAACCAGAAGCATCTGGAAAATAATTTTAATTGGCGAATGTTTTATATCTTTAGGATCCATGTTGTTTTTTTATAGAATAAGAGTGACAAACGAGCACACAGGCTACCTCATGATAAGTTGATGCTGTGGCCCATATACATCTACATTTATCCCCAATTAAGAATGAAAATGCGAAAGAAGGTGAGGACTGAGATGGAATGCATCGTTTCCAATAAAAAGGGTCTCCGGTTCTGTACATATACGAAACATAGCAGCAATTAACTGCTATTTTGCGCTGGTATTCTGTGAGAGCGTGGTCCTTCCCCTATCGAGCCGACCCATTCGAGCTACTACCATAATATAGCTGCAGCGTGGCTCTACCACGTAAATGTAGTAATTGTTGGTGAGCGATAACCAATTCCTCTATAGCGTGATATGTTATATGTTTGTATGCTTAATATTTGCTTAATAAGTGTACTACCAAATTGGTGTATTTACATGAATTATGAAGAAATAAATAAATGAACATATCTATGACAGTAATTTAACTAAATTGTATTTATTGGAGCATTGTCTTTATAGAAGTACTGAAGTCATTTGAATAATCAGTAATTTATTATTTAAGTGGCTAATGGGAGAGCCACGTATCCTAATTTCGTAGTTGCAGCTAGTATCGATCGACTCGACGACTCAACTTAGTAAGAGAATAGACTACACTCTCACAGAATACCAGAGTGAAATAGCAGCATAATAGCGTTCCGTAAGGTGCGTGATGAGAACCAGGGTTTATTTTTACTGGTAATGAGGCATTCCATCTTGGTCTTATTTACTTTTACTGTCGCTTGGACAATGACTACGTCTCGACAGAGTACATAGATAAATAATTTAAAATTTTAAAAATTTGTACAGCCGACTTCAATATAAGTTATTTAAGAATTACTCAAAAACTATTGGTCTGACCTTGATCAATTTTCAATTCATATAGGACCACACGAGAACTATCTGCTTTTATATAAAAAAAAGAATCATCGAAATCAGTTCATCCAGTACAAAGTTATGAGGTAACACACAAAAAAAAATACAGTCGAATTGAGTTCCGCCTCCTTTTTGGAAGTCGGCAGAAGATTGAATACCGCTGTAGTATGTGCCCTTCTGTACTGAACTGTACTTTAAGGAATTCTCACATGAGAGTCGTTCATAAGAAAAAATCAAAGTATAATGATTTTTTTATGTATTCTGCAGCAGAAGATTAAAATAAAGAGGTTTTTAAATCTACGTTTATTTTTAATCTATGACAGTTATGATGTATTTTTGAAGATTTTCTTGTCCAACAAAATAGAGCGACTATGTGACACGGAGTTTTCTTTTGTTTTAGGGTCTAAGGAAAACAATCTTAAATGCATATTCTACTGCAATTTGTAAACCTCATCGAAACTGCACAATCAATTAACTTCTCCATAAGCACTTCTTTACAGATGTAAACTTAGAATTTTCTTTAGAAATACACGTCAAGAACGCGATACCATTCAAGTGCTAGAAACCACGCAATCCTTAATCGAGCGCGAATGTTTTACAATTATAAGGCTTCAGTTCTTTATACATTAACGAGGTAACAAAATATTTCCGGACGTAAACTTGTTGATATTTTTATATCTTGCTGAAACCAAAAAGAGATGTTATTTTCGGTCAAATAGAATATGTAATAATATGAATATTGTAATAAAAACCATTATAAATATTGACAATTAACTATTGAACCAAAAATTCGGCATTATTATAGTTTATTGACAAGAAACGAGTTCTCAATGTTAAGTAAAAGTGAAATAGTTTTTATAAATATATTATGTTATTGAACGTTCAATGTCATTCACCTACATGTACATACTTTAAATAAAAACTTTTTAAGAATGTTTACAACAAAATTACTTGAACTGTTGAGAACGATTATACTTACTATGTTAATAATACTGCTTATTAAATTCTAACAACCTTACAATGATTGTCCTGTAACTATTAATATTGTAAATACTTAATCATATTTATAATCTAATATGTTCTAATAAAACATCTTGTTAACGTTTTTATTTTCATACTCTGCCATATTTCTTATAATTATTAAAAAAACTTCTTCAACGAGCTTTATTATGTCATTTAATTTCACGCATAGATCTATAATATTATCACAGTTTAAAGAGTTATTATAATGTTTTATTTCTTTTTATTTGTATTTACTATAATATAGTAAATAATTAATTTAGTTTAATAAAAGAAACATGAAATAAAACGCACTCATAACCTCTCTGGCGAATATTATTCATCTGTTGTGGAAGTGCAATAAAAATGATAAAGGAGGAGGCCTGTATTTGAGTTTGAGTACCTAGATACGTTCCTGCATCGAAGGCCATCGTGCCGTTTGCAATGTAGTTATTAAGAAGCAATAACTGTGTATTATCAACATAACTTATATTATAGGTGTGTAATAAATAATAATTTCCATTCGTTTTATAACTTTCGCTGTCTTGGATTTTTGTTCAGTTTATGCAAAAACTATTTATTTCATATTCGATCAACTGAAATAAAAATGCTTAATGGTAGCAACATCAGAGTAAACCAGGAAGGCTTCCGGTAGATGGCAGTAATAACCATCTCGTTTACACCAGACTTAAAATAACTAGCCTAACGACGGGAAGCAACGTTGAAGGTGCAATGTCTCTAGAAATTGCCTTGAGTCCGATGAAGCTAAGCCAAAAGACTAACAGCACTAACATCATCAGATGTCTTCATTTAATATAAAGTTATTAAAGTTGTAAGAAACAACGATTTTTATAAGCACTACGTGTTCAGTGATGTGTGTAAGCAACGTGCACGTAGTCGCGGGTGTCAGCTAGTAATTATATATTATTATATAATTTTTTTTTGCATCGCTCACCATCCACCAAATCTGAGAAATTGAAAGGTGCCGCAAGAAGCGACAGAAAGAAATGAAATCAAGGATGGACAGCAACGTCTTTCTGATAACAACATAACAAAAATAAAATTTAGCGATTGCCTACCCGCCTGCCAAGTGGCATCTATGGCAAATATGAGGCAATCTAGGTGGGCTGGACTGTAGTTAATCAAACTTAATTTTTGAAGTTATAACATATTGCCCATAGTCGCTTCTTAATGGGTTTCATTAGGGCGATATAATGTAATGGATCTCACGCCGCCACCGCACAATGCATGATGAGTATTCAGCTGATTTAGGAGATTTAGTCCGATGAAGCTGTAAGAGCCAAAAGGCTAACAGCACTAACATCATCAGATACTAGAAGAAGGTATTGCCCACCCACCTGCCAAGCGTATTAAGTTTGTCAAAGGCAATCGGGAGAGGTCCACGTTTAGCTGGACTTTTATAACCTGAAGAAGAAAAAGTATTATAGACGTAGAAGTTGTATTAAAATCATTACATCAAAAGTTCACTGCTGAACATAGGTCTCCCGTTTGCCACTCGCCATAGTTGCTACGCTTGATAAGCAGGTTGTCAACATTGAAGTAATATATACTAACGTACATACTAATAGCTCAATGGTTTTTAACCGCAGTTTTTTTTAAATTTATCTGATATAATATGTTGCATCCCACCTCCTGTTCCAAATTCCCTCTGTAGCCTCTTACGACACTCACGGGATGATATTGGGTAGAGGATATTCTTACACCGCCATTTTACGGTTAATTTAAAAAGTATCATACGTGGTAGAGCCATGCTGTAGCTATATTAGTAGTATAGTTGTAGCACGAATGGGTCGGCTCGACCGGAAAGGACCACGCTCTCACAGAATACCAGCGTAAAATAGCAGCTCAACACTGCTGTGTTTCGTATGGTGAGTGTAGAGAACCGGAGATCCTTTTTACTGGAAAAGAGGCATTCCATCTTAGTCCTCACGGGTGACAACGCATCTGCATTTTGATTCGCAAACGAGGATAGATGTAGATGTCTATGGGCTACGGCAATCACTTACCATCAGGTTGACTGTGTGCTCGTTTGTCACCCTATGCTATAAAAAAAAGTAATATTAAAACAATCAGTTGAAATAGATAAGGACAAGTGGTAAATTTTAAAATTTTGTGCAACCGATTTCAATATAAATTATTAAGCATAACTCAAAAACTACTGGTCATACCTTGATAAAATATATATGGGACCACATGATAAGCACCAGCATTCAATTAAAAAAAGAATCATCGAAATCGGTCCACCTAGAAAAAAGTTATGGAGGTAACACACATATATAAATAATACAGTCGAATTGAGTACCTCCTCCTTTTTGAATTCGGTAGAAAAATAGTTTATATGGGGCAATAATTCGTTAGGATGCTATTTTCATTAATTTCTATTTAGCGATAAAATTAATCGTCTGTTACAAAAAATCATCCAATTTTCTTATAAGCCGAAGTATAACAAAGGAGTATCCGAAACAATGGGCTGTAAAATTTAATATCGTGAAC
The DNA here is from genome assembly GCA_033319125.1 of Parnassius glacialis. Taxonomy (NCBI): domain Eukaryota; kingdom Metazoa; phylum Arthropoda; class Insecta; order Lepidoptera; family Papilionidae; genus Parnassius; species Parnassius glacialis. The sequence continues at coordinate 23,410,886 of JAVANC010000002.1, forward strand.
GAAGTAACGGTTACAAAGTTCGACCTGTATTTTTGCAATGTATCAAGCCTACCACACAATATATATGGTACTAAATATATACTACGAAGGTATGTTTACCCGTTATAATATCATATATGTATTATTATTAATAAAAATATTACTAATATATGAAAATTAACCATGACTTTCTCTTAAAAAACAAATCGTGTCCGTACTTGAATATCAATTAAAATTAAAACATCGAAGAATTTTTTTAAATGAAAAATTTATGAATACAAACAACAATCTGTTTGTCATATACGCTGCAGATTTACTTAAGCTTAATAATATATAATGGTTCAAATTGTAAATTTATTTAAATTAGATTCGTGAGAGCCAAACTTTACCATGGTAAAGAGCACTTTCCATCACCGGGCTGAGATTTGTATACGATATTGTACCAACCTCGTGCAGTAGTCAGCAAGATGTGTGATCTTACAATCAATGTTAAACCCTAATCATATTTGAAAGTATTACTTTTAAAGCGTTAATTAAGTATTCTATTACTTAAATAAATTGTGGTATCAAAAATTTAAAAAAAAATTGCACTCTCTTAGTTTTTAACTGGAATTTTGCCGGTTTCTGTGAAATATATTGTCTGGGAATCTCGAATTAAAATTCAACATTATGCTTATCTCTTCATTCCGCACTGTTCTGGGAAATCTATAATGTAGCAGGATTGTAAGTGAATGCTTCTGCTATTGTTCTTGTAAAAGCTGTAGAAATGTGCATGGGATTTTAAAACTTATGGCTAGGGTGTCATTCATAGGTGTCATTGCATATCTTGTATTGTACATAAATGTCTTAACTTCAAGTATCCGTCGATTGATATCATTCCATATTTACAACACGTTTAAATTATTACGTTTGATATAATATGAAACTAGAATTAAATTAAAAAAAAATACAACAACTACGTGTTGTTTATGTTTTAAAATTACGCCATTACAATGGATGAAATTTATGTATACTAAAGAAACGTAGCGCCCAGTGATGTATTTAATGCGGCCCAAGGGCTCAAATATAAGGCCATATGCACTTTGCTTTGCTCTCAAATACTCTTAAAAATGTTCACTGTTCCATGCTCCTCGTCTGTCTTAATATATTGATTCGGTTTCATTGTTTACTAGCTTTTCCCCGCGATTTCGCCCGCGTGTAATTTATTACGATTGGATTGCACGGGTTTTAATTTTTCTTTTCGTGGTACCCTAATTCTTACAAAATAAAAGTAGCCTCAGTTACTCCTTATAACATCATAATATATCTACTAGTCAAAGTCCCGTCAAAATCGGCCCAGCCATTTCGGAGATTAGCCGGATCAAACAGACAGAGACAAAAAAATTAAAAATTCCATTTTATACAATACAATACAATACAATACAAACACTCATGCCTGTCACCCAGAGGGGTAGGCAGAGACTGCGGACTTCCATTTGGCGCGATCCTGACATATTTTATATGTTATATAGTTATGTTATTCTTCTTCAATTTCAATTATTTGCTGGCACGTACTTTTCATTTTATTTATTTTATACAGCAAAACCGGTCCCAAGAACAGTCAAAAAGATCAATCATAACTTAGGCAAAACACGGTCATAATGTTGTCCAGACCAAAGATGCAGTTAACTACACATATGTGAAGTTTATCTGTTATCAAAAGAAAACTAACTGACTTGACACTGGCATACGTGCCAACGAAATTGTCGTTTCCTTAGCAAAACAAGTATCTACTTCCGGTACCCTCATGCATCATATAACATATACTCATGACCTTATTTCTCCTGCGAAAATCCTTTGGAACTCTCTTTGGAAAAAACCCAGAAGTCTATCGGTAAATATTATGCAGAACTCCAACCTGACAATGACAAACCATGGTTTATTAAATTTAGAAATTACTCCAAACATAGTAGATCTGTCATATGTAGAATTATATTGGGAGACACTTGTTCGCCTGTATTTTTGGCAAAACTTAAGATTAAAGTTAGCTCAATTTGTGAGTGTGGATTAGACGAAGGTGCGATCGGTCATAATTTTTTTAACTGCCCGAACCTCTCCGTTTCATTATAAAATTTTCTTCCTAATAACTTCCCTCGTCCTATAAATCTTAAGTCTTTGTTAAATTTAGCTTACACTCCTTCTGTACAAACTTTATTGGACTTCATATCCATTAATAACGTTAAACTATAGTACTTTTGCCACTTGCCTATATCCATTTTATTATATTAGCAATAATTTTGTAAAACTATTATAATGTCAATTCATTCGAAAATAACTACATAAGTATGTTCGTAACATAAAGCTAAGTAAGCGCATCTACGGAAACGGAAACTAGTCGAATACTCTGTGTGACTCTCATGAAATACTTGACGCAGGCATAATCCATTGGAAGTTGCCAAACTAGGAAAAAAAAATTTAAAGAAGAAGAAGAAAAAAACTAAATATGTTATACTAACTGGCAGTGCTGGCAGGCAGACGTTCCTTACTGATGGGAGGCGGAACTTTTTACAGTGTAAATAGCCATAACATTTAGTAAATAACTCGACTAAAGCGCCAGTTATCGGATATATGGACCAAGAGATATACTATTGTAAATATGACTCATTTTGTTCCATAAATATACTATACTTATAAAAACTTAAATTCAGTGCCTCCTATCCGACCAGATCGTAGCCTACATAATAGAGCCTGCATATTCATTGTCATAACAGAGTAAGTATATTGTGTCAATATTACCTCAATCAGTCTAAACTAACAAATAACAAATGAACAGCTAAAGAGAACAGAGACGTCATCACACGTTTGTCATTTGGATCTTTTGAGAGCGTATTGCCGTTATCATATTTTTTAAGCTACTGAACATTTAAATAAAACAATGGGTGCCCTATATCTATATTTAAATAAAATGATTAGGTTTGCAGTTGTGCGGCATATCACGGAAAAACTACTGGATAGATTTCAATTAGATTTTCTAAGTTTTATGTTGTATTTTAGACACTTGGCCCTTATCTAAAAAAATAGTGCGATATCTTCATTTAATATAAAGTTATTGAAATTTTAAGAAACAACGATTTTATAAGCACTACGTGTTCAGTGATGTGTGTAAGCAACGTGCACGTAGTCGCGGGTGTCAGCTAGTAATTATATATTATTATATAATTTTTTTATGCATCGCTCACAATCACAATTTTAATACGTGGTAGAGCCATGCTGCAGCTATATGTTGTAGCACGAATGGGTCGGCTCGACCGTGGAAGGACCAAGCTCTCACAGAAAACCAGCGTAAAATAGCAGCTTAACGCTGCTGTGTTTCGTATGGTGAGTGTAGAGAACCGGAGACCCTTTTTACTGGCAAAGGGGCATTCCATCTTAGTCCTCACGGGTGACAACGCATCTGCATCTTGAGTCTTTATTGAGATAGATATAGATGTCTATGGGTCACAGTAACCACTTACCATCAGGTGGACTGTGTGCTCGTTTGTCACCCTATCCTATAAAAAAAAAAACAATCCACCAAATCTGAGAAATTAAAAGGTGCCGCAAGAGGCGACAGAAGGAAATGAAACCAAGGATGGACAGCAACGATTTTCTGATAACAACAAAAATAAAAATCTGCGATTGCCTATTTTTTTTTATAGGATTAGGGTGACAAATGAGCACACAGTCCACCTGATGGTAAGTGGTTGCTGCGGCCCATAGACATCTACATTTATCCTCTATTCCAAATCAAAATGTAGATGCGTTGTTACCCGTGAGGACTAAGATGGAATGCCTCATTTCCAATAAAAAGGGCCTCCGGCCACCTGCACTCACCAAGCGAAACGCAGAGGTAAACCTCGACTTCACGCTGGTATTCTGTGAGGTCGTGGTACCACCCCGGTTCGAGCCGGCCCATCCATGCGACAGCAAAAGCTGCCGCGTGGCTCTACCACTGTTAAATAATAATAAGCCTATGAGGCAATCTAGGTGGGCTGGACTTGAGATGGACTGTAGTTAAACTAACTTAATTTTTGAAGTCATAACACATTGCGCATAGTCACCTCTTAACCCATTAGGGCGATATAATGTAATAGATCTCACGCCACCACCACTCAATGTATGAGATGAGTATTTAGCTGATTTACCACGTGTTTGGCGATGAAGGTAGACATTTCAGGACATTTTGTAGTTCGCTGTAGGACGCACATATATTACACCGGCTGTTTCCCGCAACTTCGCCTGCGTGGAATTTATCTGCCGACTTCCAAAAAGGAGACGGTACTCAATTCGAGTGTATGTTTTTTTTTTTTTTTTTTTTTTGCTTTTTTTTTATGTGTGTTACCTCATAACTTTGTACTGGGCGAACCGATTTCGATGATTCTTTTTTTATATGAAAGCTGATAGTTCTCGTGTGGTCCCATATGCATTTGATCAAGGTCAGACCAATGGTTATTGAGTTATTCTTAAATAACCTGTCTTGAAGTCGCTTATATTGAAGTCGGCTGTACAAAATTTTTAATTTTAAATTATTGCGATTAGATTTCATGGGTTTTAGAGTATGCTAAATTACTCCTTATAACATCAGTTATCTGCTAGTGAAAGTCCCATCCAAACGTTTTTGCGTCGTTCGTGTTCAGACAGACGTCGTATTAGAGTTTTATTATAATATAGAAGAAGAAAGAGAAATCATTATATACACTTACCATCAGGTGAACCACATGCTCGTTTGCCACCGCTTCCATAAGAAAAATTTTAAAAGGCTTTAAGTCTATATAGGTATACTATATTTTAAGTTTTAAGTTTTTTTAAGTTATAAATAAATAAACAAATACTATATTATGATTGTGTGCTTGTTTAACGTTTGTTTTCAAATTTTTACTACATATTATTATTACTTTAATTACATGAAAATCTATAAAAAGTAAGGCGTCAAATCAGAAATCAAACCTTTTTGAATATCATAGTGCAAAAGTTTTTTTTTATTTTTTATTTCAGATTTACATAAGCTCAAACTGCGATCTTTTAACACTCATTTTGTTTTATAATATTTGGTGCTATTGTTTTCATAATTGAGTATTACTTTTTGTCTGGCGTCACAATGCATTCGATATGTGCAAGCCGTCATTTTTTGTGAAAGTATCTTTACCTTCTCTCGCCTGCGTAATGCACGAGCAAGATAGCTAGACGGTTTTCCTTATGTGTGATTGAGATAGTTTAAACACAAGCTTAGGGAAGGAAGCCTTTAAAACACATTATAATATTATGCAGAATTGGCCCAGTCGTCAATCATAATGTCGTGTAATAAGATTCAAAATTGAACGAAACATTTTGATGATTTGGAAGTGTGTGAGTTGAAACTGAATGCCAAAAATTTAGCACACCTGGCTAAGGGCAGAGGCGTTAACGGTTATTATTTAATACCACGCTCAAAGGTCAGTCTCATGTTTCTTGTATAATATATATTATGATACATACCAGACAGATCTTATTTTAGATGTAGATGTCTATGTATGGGCCGCAGCAACCATTTACATCAGGTAAGACTGTGTGCTCATCTGTCACCCTTATCCTATAAAAACAAAACTATTAGTTCTAAAAATAAAAAATAAAAACATGCGTGTGTCGTGGAACACTCTGTTGGAACGAAGTTCCTTTCGTAGTATATTATTATTGATAAACGTATTATATTATTGATTAACAAATACAAATAAATGAATTACTGGCGTCTATTAAAATGAAGCGTCATTTAAAATGAAATTTCTTTTATGGCAAGATAAGAAAAAGTGCGAAGGAGATGGATATTATTTCATCTCGTATCTTTAATGTCGAGGGTTTTATTGGAAGGCGTGGTGCTTGAATGGAAGTATGCTGTCAACGTAAGATGCCGCGGACACATTATTCGCCGCTGCTGTCGATCACCATTTGATACATGAGGAAAGTAAATTTATCTCAAACTATAGAAAGGGGATCGTGACGGAAAGATCTTACATTTTTTCTCGGCTAGCCCCCATCCGCCAAATTCGTACCGTGCGATAAGGAACTTCGTTCCAAAAATGAACATTTCTTAGGATTAGGAATCAAAATAAATACTGCTTCAACAATTCAGAGCGAATCGTGGAGCAATCGTACATTAGAAAGTGACCGCTTGCGTGTCACTCGCCCACTGAGTTTTCCCATACTATTGTAAGATCTACTTTAGCGTACTATAATATCCAGTACACAAATCTGTACGCAATAATAAGTTGTATCTTATTCGTAGAAGGACCATTGTTCAATGTACGAGAATACCCTATTCAAGTTTTGCATACGGTTTTGAACTATTGATCGCATGAGTGTTGTTGGGTATGGGCAGTATTTATTACATTTTATTTTTGTAGGTTTAATGACTATGTTTATATAAATCATGGTTAGATCGATAGAAGTTATTACTACTTACGAAGATATCAAAAATGACAGTAATAAATAATATATTGTTGTATATTAACGCTTCTATAAAAATTGCATCCATATAATATTAGGACGCTTTTGTTTTATCTTCGTTTGACGTATAATAAATTACACACAGCTTATAAAAAGCAACGTGTATGTAAAGCCCGGCTGCTTCCCATGGCCCCCCTCATGCATTGTTTCTACAGGGAGGGGGATGTAATACAATAATGCAAATCTTCGCTTCAATCAATCAAAATGCATGCTATAATTTAATCTGCTTTCAGAAAGCTTTTACATTATGGTTTTGTTGAAAAACTAGATGCTTAGTAGCGTTGATCCGAATAATGGTAGGTTAGTGTGGGAACATGATGGAACCGATTTTATACTCTTAGTATTTATACGTTCTGTTTAAGTAGCCAGCCAGAACAAATTAGTGCCACGATTTTATGTAAATAGCATTATACATAAGTCGTCACGAGATGGACTTGCAGTCAGATGTTTTTTGATAACGTCACGCAATATTTTTTTCTATAATTGTTTTTGCTGTTCTATGCAGTACGCTGGTATCAAACTTATAAGGCCCTAAAAGTGACCAAATAACAAAACTTGAACATTGAACTATAGTTAATAAATAAACCAATGAACAATAGATAGATTAATATATTTTTAAGTTTGTGTTATGTTTTATAAAACATTCCAAAAAGAACCATTCAAATTTTTACAAAATACAAATTTTTTCTTTATAGTGTATGAAAGTTTTGAAGATGAATTATTATTACGTAAAGTATAAAAACAGCATATTTATATAGTATTTTTACACGGAAAAATGCAGATATTAAATACTTTGAACTGCATAAAGCACGAAAATATTAATTTATAAAGTGTAATATTATGGTATTCGTGACAATGTATTAGATTAGATTTACGCTTCTCTTTGTAATGGTGAACTAAACGAAGTATTGCTCAAATTTATTAGCAGTCTCAATAGTGCGAAAGAGTGGATACCTATCCCAAAGAAATCTATTTTTTAAGTTTATAACGAGCCGTGGTAGCTCAGAAGACTAGCGCTCGCTGTAAGCTTCACAGTACTTTTTTTTCCGCCAATGGTTACACCACCATTGACGGGAGTGTATTTTCAATTTCAACACAGATGCTGTTTTATACACAATATATTTTTAATTTAGTTACTGTAAAGGGGACATACTTTACTGCTGCGATTTGATACAGAGTAAAGTGTTCCTCTTAATTTATAGTTAACATAGAATTAAATGTATATATAACTAATACACACATTAATATCTAAAACTAAACTAATAATAATCCTTTGCGTCTCTGTTTCTAACTTTTGTAAAATTTTACTAATAATCTTAAAAGTAAATACAACATATTATTATTAAAACTGAGACTTTTTAAGCTTCACAGTACTCGAGCAACCCGGGTTCGATCCTCGCCGGCACCAATGAAATTGTTAATTGCAATTTTAAGTTCTGATTTACCACGTGCTCGGCGGTGAAGGAAAACATCGTGAGGTAACCTGCATGTCTGAGAAATAAGAAAAACAAATATTTCGAAGACATGTGAAGTTCGCCAACACGCATTAGGGCAGCGCGGTGGACAATTCCTTGCCCTAAAACCATCTCAGAAATGAGAGGAGGCCTGTGCCCAGCAGTGGGACGTAAATAGGCTGCAACTTTACTTTACCTTACTTTACTTTACGATATCTTTGAAATTTAGCGTCAGTTTCTTTTTAACCCTTTCGCTGTCCCGTGTACTACATATAGGTCATTGCTATTGTCTTACTATTGTGTCTGAAAATCGGACACTGAAACTTCGTCTTCAGCTACAAAAAATAGTTTTGCTTCTAATCATTTAACTGTGAATAGACATCATATTGCCCATCTTAAACTTGAGTAGAATCCATTAAGCTTATAATCAATACATTGCAATTGATTCTAATCTCCAATGGAGAGTGGAGTTCGAAAATTGGAGATGCAAGCCCTGCTACCCTCCTCTTGTGCAAAAAATATGTCAGTGAAACATTAAAATATCTAAATGTTTAAGTATTTTTTTTTTATAGAATAAGGGTGACAAACGAGCACACAGTCCACCTGATGGTAAGTGGTTGCTATGGCCCATAGACATCTACATCTATCCTCGATTACGAATCAAAATGCGGATGCGTTGTCACTTGTCACCCATGAGGACTAAGATGGAATGCCTCGTTTCCAGTAAAAAAGGGTCTCCGGTTCTCTACACTCACCATACGAAACACAGCAGCGTTTTGTTGCTGTTTTAAGCTGGTGTTCTGTGAGAGCGTGGTCCTTCCCCGGTCGAGCCGATCCATTCGTGCTACAACTATACTACTAATATAGCTGCAGCATGGCTCTACCACGTAAAAAATATATTGAAGATGCGTAAGTGCGACTGCTGATCATGTTGCGGAGCCGAGTTTAAATCACCGGTCGGGCCAAATATCAGTTATTGCGTTTTACTGTTTTTTGTGTTTTTTAAGTTGGCGGTGTTTCACTGCCGCGCCTGATATCTCTCCAATGGTGTGAGATTGCCATCGGATTATGAAAATGAGGGAATAGAATCAGGGTTGGCTGATTTAAATCAGACTGATTTAAATCATGATTTAAATCACGATTTAAATCGCTTGATTTTGATTAAAAAAATCATTGATTTAAATCAACATGTATAAATTAATGTAATAGGCAGAAATTGAAATAATACTGGCTTAAAATAAGGTAAAATCTTTTGTTGTTTTATGTTATTCTTATTATTCTACTACAATAGTCTCATAAACTTAGTAAAATCAACCAAAATTTTTTTTTAGTAATTCACCCTTAAGATATGAACTGTAATTAATTCAGTATTAATTATTTTACTCATACATTCACAAATTTTTTTAATCCTACTATGTCAAAAAGTGTTACCAACTCGTGAATTTCAAAATGTACAAAAAAAATCAAAAATATCATGATTTTTTTTATTAGCATGATTTGATTAAAATTAAAAAAATCATGATTTTTTCCATCCCTGAATAGAATGCGTCTAAGCATGCGCATACACACTATAATCCTGTCCTGCTCAGGCGCAGGAAATTCGGTGTGGAGGACATAATCATTACATACTTAATCTCAGTTTCTTCGAGGAAATTTAATGTCAAAAAAAATTATGTAACAAAGATGTTACAGCTAAAACAAATACTTACGTGACATTAACATTGTGTTTTCTCTCAATAGAAAGTGAAATTAATTCTAACTGACGAATTATTATGAAAAACACATAGCAACTTTTAAATGAATCTTAATATAAAAAGCGCTCGCAAAAAAGTGACCTACGTAAGTTTAACAAGATGTTTTTGCGCGATGACGCATTGTTTAGCACAGCGGGTGGTTTCCGTTCTAAAAATTGTTTATTGTTCATATGTGAATATTATAGGTTTAATAAACGACATTAGTATCTATTACATTTAAGTTTTAAGACGTTCAATTGTTTAATTGTTCGACAATACGGATGACCGCCCCGAAGATTTTTACCACAAAGATTAGGTAATTTTTGAACAAAGTAATTTTTAATATTAACGGAGAATAATTATATGTATTTGTATTTATACATTATTGTACCGTTGGTAAGGCGGCTAACAGAAAGGCTCGCTTACCTTTAGGAAATAACAGTAGGTACCTATACGTTGCAACTGCAATGCGTATTCCAGTAGAGCCAAAGTTATTCCAATAAAAGGATTGGATGCTGTGTTAGAGACATAATACAATATTAAAACAAAAAATATTAATTTGACATATTGCCGCTTTGGATTTGGTTAAGCATACGTGTGTTATCTTTTGCCTTTAATTTCCGTTAAATACTCGACATACAAGTGCAGTGTGGCAGCGGCGTAAGGAGGCAAATGTAACGTGATCGAGAAAGTTTTTGTGGCTTCCGTTGGGGGGGGGGGGGGGGGCAGTATACCAACTCGAATATGGCAGATGTAAATATCCCAATTTCAGACCGTCGACGACAAGCAACGACAAATTCAAAGGTGTGAGACATCGGATATTGCGATTTTCTATCCACTTACCAAGCGTGGCGATTATGGCAAATCAACGGAAGAGTGCTATTTTTTTTACAGAAGAGTTGTAAACAGACATGCGTCTGCACTGATCGTGATTACCGCCGCCAATGAACAACTGCAACACCAAGAAAATTGCGGGTTTTTTTTTGTAGAATAACGGTGGCAAACGAGCACACAGTCCACCAGATGGTAAGTGGTTGCTGTGGCCCATATACATCTACATCTATCTTCGTTTGCGAATTAAAATGCAGATGCGTTATCAGCCGTGAGGATTAAGATAGAATGCCTCTTTTCCAGTAAAAAGGGTCTCCAGTTCTCTACACTCACTATTTTACGCTGGTATTCTGTGAGAGTGTGGTCCTTCCCCGTTCGACCTGATCCATTCGTGCTACAACTATATTATTAATATAGCTGCAGCATGGCTCTACCACGTATAAAAACGCAGGTGTGTTGTCGGCCTTCTAAAAAGGAGTAGGCTCATTTCATGAAGGTCAAGAAGCCGTCGGTTCTATGCCCAGCTGTGGACTCTTACGTATTAATGAAGAATGATTTGTAAAAGTACTATTTTTAATTACCTTTATCACTTCCCGCTGTACTATTTTTAATTACATTTAATCAAAATCTATTTCTAATTCTGAAACCAATATAAAAGAGTAATTTTAGCTTAAAATGTTGTATTCATATATTTTTTTCTCTCTTGCGTCTATTCTTTGTTTATGATTAAATTCTGTATTTTGCTTCAAGAGTTTACTAACGATAATTATAGACTATGGGCGTTAAAACAAGTGGGTGTCATTACGATATTCCAATATTATCTTGGAAGAAAAGATCTTTTCTCATGTAATATCTCAAATATAACGAGACAGATCGTTTTGAGATGATGTTAAATGTTGTATTTTATCTATTATAATACTAGCTGCGCTCGGCACACAATAACTTAGCAAGGTTTCATCGTAATCGGCTGAATGGTAATAAACGCAAATGGGATAAAGAGAATAACGAAACATTAATTTTTATATAATAAACATAATATATAGAATTTAGATTTCCATATCTTAGAAAACAATTAGTGTTAAATTTTAAATATACATTATTTAATATTGTAATACTTATGTTATACGAGTATACCTACTTATTTATAAAAGTGATATTTTACATATATTTTACAAGAAAAGTTGTTCATTACAATAAATTTGCGTATAGGGTAATAAGTACAATGCTCGTGTGATTTTATTTAGGTATCATCGAGGTTGGTGTGTCTAGCTAGCAATTTAATCTCGCTCTGACGGTGAAATATTTATAACCGTAAAATAACGTTTCATCACAACTACTAATAATTTATGCCCTAGTTTCAATAGTGAAGAAAAAAATGTCTAATTGCGAATTGAAATATTTTGTGTATAAATTTTATTAAGAAACCAAACACTTTCATTGTTGCTTGTTATTGTTCAGATGTTAATAATACATATGTATATTCTAATGGCGACCATATGGCACAGGGATTCTACAGGCTACGACTGTTGTCTCTCGGGTTGTGGATTCAAATCATAGCCCGAACCAAGAACACATTAGTTCTGTTTTAAGATTAGAATGTGTTCCGTGCTTGTGTATTTTTCTGACACTGCATTTTAGCCTGCATCCGATCCGATCTCATTATGTAATATTTTAGCAAATTTCCAAGCAGCTATTCAAGTTCAAGTCCAGTATGGCTACGATCAATGCGCAAAAAGAATAAATGCATATTATACACATATGGATTTAGCATGACGCATCCCAGGGAAAGTGACTGAGATTTTACTTACCCTTTATATCTCGAACGTTCACATTAATGCCTGGTACGTGTTCTGTATGAAATTAGGGTGAACACAAACCGCTCACCCCTCGCGACTGTCCGTTTGTGTGGTCCGCTACATCTATCAAGATACGTTGTGTTATATTTACACTTCCGAACATCTGCTTAGCATTAGCTGTAACTGGTTATATAAATCTGATGATTGGACTTGTAGAGGTATCATGCAGCAATTTCCTGCGTTCACTACAAACATACATCATGTCGCTTTAACGCGTAAATTACATATTACAACATGTTTTGAGCCCATGCAGTGCCTAGGTTATATCTATATTTAAAGTTGTGTATGTGCGTGTGGGAGTGTTTTTAAATTATCGCTGGAGTTAAAGGAGCTTGTCAAAGCTGCAGTGTGATCGAGTGTGATATTATTCAAATGAAAATGGCTACGCATCTGCGATTCTCCTGGTTCGCCTGGTGTTGCAGTTGTTCATGGGCGGCGGTAGTCACTTACCATCAGATGAGCCGCATGCTCGTTTGCCCCCTCTCCTATAAAAAAATGACGCCGCAAATGAAACCATGAATTCAAACAAGAATAGTTTATTTAGTATTCCAACAACATCAGTCATTAATTGTATTTTTGCACATGATAGAGCCACACTGCAACTATATTATGGCTGCAGTAGTACAACGCTCTAAAAATTCCAGTTCAAAATAGCAGTATATAATGCTGATCAGGATAGGTATCACAGCTTCCTGGGACCTTACTTTGTGCTCGTTTGTCACCATCACTTGTGTGTATTGTTACTTTAATTCCCAAGTCTCAAAGTTTCGAGTGCTTTGCAACACCTACGGTCACGAGTGGACTAAGGAGTTTCACATCCTGAAGTCGCCCTTGACCAAGTCCGGAATTATTTTCAATTCGATAGATGCAGAATGAGCTCATCGAACCCAAACTATTCGTTGAAACTAGCATGTTTTAATTTGAAAAGCCTCCAGAGTCCACTTGAATCATGAAAATACCATCAAATTACAATAATTTTAATAATAGTTGGTTTTATTTAATTTGTAGTAACCGAATAAATAAAATTGATTATAATTTATGGTTAACATTAAAAATATTAAGTATTTCAAAGCCTATGTATCTAATTTCTTTTTATTTTCAATAGAAAATGTGTTGCTCTTACTAAACAGAGAAACTGAGACCTTTTTGCCTTTGAATTTTCATTGTGTGTTCCTCTTATGACGTAAGAATTATAAATACAAATGTATAGATGGAGAGTAATCCACAGGGCGTTACCGTATTAATCTGCACACGAGTAAATACTACATCTTAGCGGCGACTTGACATGAAGAAAGTACACCTGTCCCATTTCCACATTCAAATATGAGGCAAGCGCGAGAGGGATAGGAGGCAAAGGGCTGGAATCAATACCACATGACAGCGGCCGGTGTTTTATTTTGTTGGAGACATCGTTTTGTTCGTGTGAGTGATGCATGTGTAATACGGGCGTTGACTGTGGATGTAGTGAGCTCGATTCTGCGTTCTGAAAAAATATATTGCGAGTCATAATCGAATGCTTTACGACAAGCCATTATTTATTAAATTAGCGGTGGTTCGCGCTCGTATTTCTAAAGGTCTGTCATCACTTTATAATTTTATTCAGTACTCACCATAAATATTAATGTAAAACTAAAATAAGTTTTCGCTAACACTAACTAGTTAGTACCTAGTATTTAAAAGATCTTATTGCTTTTGAATTATATGTAATACCAATGTAAATTGATATAACTTGATTTATAACAAACAATGCTTATGATAATAAAAAAAAATTATCATCACCCAAAAGATTGCCACTAAGTATGTTTTATGAGGTCGCCTAGGTTTATGAAGGTGGTCGCCCAATGCTTACGCTACATTTACAATTAATAAGGACATTGCAACAAGTGTTGAGCATCAAAGGTATATTGTTTCTTCATCAGGCGTAACAGTAGATATTAGATTTTTAAATAAGAACTTTTGATGGAGAAGATTATTGAAACCGCGTAGAAATGAATTTGCCGTACACAAATGACTCATTTAAAAAACGAACTACACACAAGGCATCAATTATTTACTGTTGTTCCACGTAACGGCAAATCATACCGGGAATCACGAGCATTCAACATTTACTAAAAGTGGGGTTGTTTAAGGTTGGGGTCGTTTCGAACCCTAATATTACTAAAATTTGTCAGCGACGGTCAATATTGCTGTAGGTACAATTTAATTGAAAGGCGTTTTTGTTTGTTATGGAAAATCATTTGCTTACTACAATATCAAAAAATCGGTTTTATTTTTAATACTAGTGATACGTAGTAGTAATACGTACCTGATAATTGAAGTTAATTTAATACCGCTTCTAGTAAGACACCAGTTACTATTGTCTGAGTACTGTACTATATTTTATGAGATTTTTTTTTATATAGAATAAGGGTGACAAATGAGCACACAGTCCATCTGATGGTAAGTGAATGCTGTGGTTCATAGATATCTACATTTATCCTCGATTAAGAATCAAAATACAGACGCGTTGTTATCCCAATGGCAACGCATCTGTATTTTGATTCTTTCTTGATTTGATGGGGATTAAGATGACATGCCTCGTTTCCAGTAAAAGGGGGTCTCGAGCTCACTATACTCACCATACGAAACAGTAGCATTAAGCTGTTATTTTACGCTGGTATTCTGCAAGAGCGTAGTCTTACCTCGGTTGAGCCGACCCATTCGTGCTACATAATATAGCTGCAGCGTGGCTCTACGAATATAGGTGTTAGTTCTTATATCTAATTCAAAAGAGTTTGTGATTGTGCGTGTATACACTTTCGGCTTGTTATGTTCCAGAGCTTTCCGCCTCATAATATTCTTGTTGTCGTCGATGTAGAGAACGGCCAGAAGAATAGAATTAAATACTATAAACAATCGTTAATTAGGTACACACATACATACGTTAAGTATAATGTACTTATGTAGGTTTGCAGCCTATATTCGTCCCATTGCTAGACAAAGGCTGTATCTCACTTTATACGTTGCAGAGCCACGCTGCAGGGTTATGGTTGTAGCACGAATGGATCGACTCGACCAGGGTAGGACCACGCTCTCACAGAATAGCAGCTTAATGCTGCTGTGTTTCGTATGGTGAGTAGAGAAAACCGGAGACCCTTGTTACTGGATGGGAGGCATTCCATCTTAGTCCTCAGAGGTGACATCGCATCTGCATTTGGATTCTTAATCCAGGATAGATGTAGATGTCTATGGGCCACAGTATCCACTTACCATCAAGTGGGCTGTGTGCTCGCTTGTCACCCTTATTCTATCTAAAAAAATCTTAATGCTGATTAAAGAACGGTTCACCTCGCTGCTACTGGTATTAATGGCCTTTACGTCTTGGAAATATTTTATTTCTCAGATATATCATTTGCTATTATTATTATTACCACGTGTTACAATTAAGTGCACGTTAGCACCTAATATTGCAATAAGCAATAAGAAATCTCTTATGCTCGTAACATACTAAATATTTAGGTTAAGCTGATGTGTAATTAGTACCTGCTAAGAGTTTCTAATATTCTCACGCAGTTCCGCAAGTACTCTGTTCATTCGAAAAAGTTCAAAAATAAATTGAAATCATTAACTAAAAATCAATGTTTCGTCGTATTAAGAAACCTACAAACTGTTGGCTTACGTGTTATTAAGCTGGTGCTAACAAAACGAAAATTAGTTTCGATGAGGTTAAGAAAAAGATAAATTAGGGGCATTAAAGAAAAAGGGCACCTTTTGTTCGAATCGATCAGTAGATTGTAATACACGTAAATTAAAAACAATAAGGTTCATAATCTTTATTAATCTTCGCGAATGTGTACGTGTCTGCGCCTGTTTGTGTATATATGTGTGTGTGTGTGTTGCGATAAAGTAAACTTTTTTTTTATCTGGTGTAGGCAGGCCTATTCAAGAATACACCAACTGGCATGTATTACCTGAACAATTTGCCAATACTGACTATGCCGGACAGGAGAGTAACGCAGCGATGCTTTAACGCTGGTGGTGCTGCTCCCCATCATTTTGGCTATCGGCTCTGTGGTGCAGTGGCTTAGCAATGAGTTGCCCGCTAAGGGCCGCGGGTTCGAATTTCGCACGGAACAAGTATTTGCATGGCCTACAAATAATTGTTCCGGGTCTGGATGTTTGTCCTTGTGAAATTTGTATAATATGTAAACTGCCCTACGATACAGGAAAAATCCTAGTGTGAAGGTTACGTTTTTAAAAAATATAAAAAATTGTGTTTGTCTTGGTTTTTGCATTTACGTGGCTATACCGCCTTTTGTCAGTCGCTGCGTTATTTTTTTTCTTTATTTTGAAATTTAGAGGCCCTATATCGGAACTATAAAATTATCGAAAAACTGGTTTGTCACGAAAGAAGAGCCGCGTTGTGCCTCTTGCCACAGCACGTTTTTCGCATATTTTCCACGGGACTTTTTTCTTGTATCATACTAGTAGTTAACTAGTTTCAACCTGAGACTAGTAATAAACTTCTTTTTGTAATAAGACGGCGTAGGTTGAATACAAAGTGCTTAATCAATTTAATGAGAAAATGCGAATTTTACGAATCGGCTTTATTTTGGGCGTTTGTTTATGAGTAGCGTGCGCGTGCAAACCATTAAGGCTAGATTATTATTAGCCGTTAGTAAATATTGGCACATATTCAGGACTTTTAAATTCGCACAGTCATTCATTTCTATTCTACTTATTAATTATAATCTTTCGGTTAAGTAACTTCAATGCGAAATTTAAGTTTTATACCCTATTGAACCGCATTAGCTCAGACTTTGGGGCTAAGCGCACGCCGTAGATTTCGCAGCACGCGAGCAACCCAGGTTCGATCCCTGCTGGCATCAATAAAGTTGTTAATTGCAGTTTTAGGTGCTGATTTTACCAATATTGCTCTGCAGTGAAGAAAAACATCGTGAGGAAACAGTAAATTCCTACACTGCTCAAAAGTTTAATTTGTTAATTTTGTAATTCGAAAAATCAGCTATTCGTCAAAACTTTAACGCGTTGAATTATCTCCATATCTTTGATATTAATGAATGAAAGGTGAATGTATAAAGCAATTAAAATAATTGTATTGTATTGTATTATTGATATGTATTCCGCGATATTATAAATTTATTATAATTTTTGAGTCTGCAATCTAAGAATTTCAGGAGTTCTAAGTTTAATCATGACTATACATATATACATACATATAATCACGCCTCTTTCCCGTAGGGGTAGGCAGATACCACTTCTTTCCACTTGCTACGATCCTTACATACTTGTTTCGCTTCGTCCACTTTCATTATTCCCTTCATACATGCTCTACGGTTTAGGGTACTCTTGACCTGGCCTTTTCATGGCATTTGGCCATCATGACTATGTATGGCCGAATTAGGCTTTGATTCTAATTTGACCAATATACTATTTGATAAACTTGCGAAATCCATCTGGAACTTGATTGTATAATTTTAAATATAATAATTATTGTGATATGAGTGGCATCCGTCTAGTTATTTACATGTAAAATCAAATGCCTTAAGAAATTAACACTAATTTTTTTTAACTTATTTCGCAACGGAATTGATTTATAAATAATATTTTAAAGATTATATATAATCTCATTTTAAGATAACAATATGTTAAGAAAATTACATGCTAATAATTCGTATCTTTTGTTGCAGAAACCACAACTGGATTTGCAAGCATGTGTTAAGTGACATAAGTGCAGTGTAAGTGAAGTGGGTGAAGTGACATGGAGTGAAACAATGTGTGTCCTCCAAACATCTCCGGTCCATTGTGCCTCGGATTCTGAATGATAGCTACCAGTCAACGTAAGTAGTATTTTATTTTTTTAATAAGTAATAGTGGTTTGAGTTTTTGAGATTGACAGAGATACTTCAACTTGTTCTATTTATCAAAATATGTTCGTATAGTGGACTTGCTAGAATGAATGAATGAAAGAATTTCTTTATTTTGCAAATATGGGTGATACAGAATGTGGTGTCAAATGTAGAGGTTCCACCATATTTTACTAGAAGGCATGCAAAAAACAGAAATGTTTATATCAAAAGGTTGCAGGTTTGATTCCCAATGTCTGGTATATTATTATGTTATATACAATCTTACGAAGTTAACAAGTGAAGTTCGATAAATGTTATTTAAGTCGCCCATTCGAAGATTTAATCTGTGAAGCTACCTTGTAGGATAGAGGGACTAGGTTCTGAATATTCTTAAATCGAGAATGAAGCGACGATATATTTATGTAGTAAACAATTTAATAATGTCATACATAATATACTCGCCATTACAACTGCACAGCGGAGATTTTTGAAATCATATATTAACAGAGGCCAATGTAAAATGTCAGACTGTTTTTTTTTATAGAATAAGAGTGACAAACGAGCACACAGTCCACCTGATGGCAAAAATGAATGATGTGGTTCATAGACATCTATGATACATTTAACCTCGATTAATAATCGACATGCAGATGCCACCCCTTAGGACTAAGATGGAAAACCTCGTTTCTTGTTATAAGGTATGTTCTCCAGTTCTATAAACTCACTATTCGAAACAGCAGCTATAAGCTGATAGCTGCAACATGGCGTTTACGTAAGTTGTTATTACATTATTTATTTGTACAACATAACTAAGTGACAGGATTTTTATTACAGTTCAGATAGTACGGAGAGTCAGTATCTTTTTCACCGGCCCGTTAATGAGTAGTGCTGAACATGGGCCTCTTCCACTGTAAGGAAGCTTTTGCCTTATTGCATACGTTTGGCAGGCGGTTTGATAATCGCAGCAGCAGACGTCTCGCAGTTTTGACGCTGCTCCCCGTCGCTTGTCAGGCCTTTATCAAACGAGTAGGCTTTTACGCGCTGAGGAAGAAGGATAGGAAGAAGTTTTGTGTAAAATAATACATTTTATACTACAGTGCGTTCAAATTTGTCCGAGCAAATTGCATGTACATCTTGTTGACTATATACATTTCATTTACTATCTATTGTAAAGTGGAATGTATTTATGATATTCCTATAATGGTTCTACTGCTGAGCAACTGGTACATTTACTATCCATTGTAAAGTGGAATATATTTATGATATTCCTATAATGGTTCTACTGCTGGGCAACTGGTCTTTTTTGCACGGATATGCAGTCGAGCGAATCAAGAAGAATTCGTACACTAGTGTGGATTAACGCACTCATAACATTTTAAATAATCTTGATTTCTCAAAAATATGTTAGGGAACCCCTTACGTCGTTTTACTTTACTACTGAACGTGTAAAAACTTTCTCTTATTATATAATTCAAACCAAGTATCCGTTTTTCATGTCCACAGTTGGTCTTACATCTTAAAAAAAAAAGTTTCATTTTGTTGCCAATAAATAAGAGTAAATAGAAAAGAAATGGTGAATTACGTGCTGACATTCAACAGTTAAATATTACTACTTAAAAGAGTACCTATTATTTGATACCAAAATTCATTTCTATTAGTAAACTTTTTTTTCGCCTAAAAATTGTAAACACAATGATATACAATTCTATTATAACTACAAGAATCTAACTTATTACTTATTTTATGGCTACAATATTTTAAGCATATACAACGAGATTCCACTTTATTGATTAAATTGCAGTTTTCATGCATAGATGTTATAAAACAAGTTATCGTTACCAGCGTTCATTGGATTAATATTACAACGATTTATTATTGACAAGAAAAACAAGTTTTAAAAATATATATATGTACTAGCTCGCCAGGCAGACGTTGTTCTGCCCTTTCCAACGACCCTTCCTATAAAAATCCTTAAATTCGCAATAAAAATTTTTGAGGGTCATTTATCGGGATAAAAACTACCCTATCTCTCAAGTTAGACCAAAATGCACACAGTGTGCAAAATTTCATTGAAATCAGTTCAGTAGTTTAGGAGTTCATTGCGGACAAACAACGCGACACGTAATTTTATATATAAAGATATGTTTCAAAAATAGTACAGAGCCTAAGTCTTAATATTGCTTACAACATTAACACTACAGCTACACACATTAATCCAGTCATTACCGTGTCTTAACATAGTCACATATAAATACGATTTGTGGGTTTAAGCCGGTTTAAATGCAATTAATAGTATTTGGGTTAGTATGTATTCAATCGGATAAATTACGATAGTAGATGATTAGTACGATAGAGAGGGTTTCATACATTTGCAAATGTTGTATGTAAAACGCCTTTTTACTTCTGTAGTATATCCTATGTTTCGGCGACATCGCTTGAAAAAATAAATAAATAGAAAATTACCATAATTCACACAAAGCCTTGATGACAGTTCTATAAATCAAATGTTTACTTTTATTTTTATATTAAAAATTAAACACGTTAGTAAAATAATATAGCACAGAACCACCTTAATTCAACATAGGTGAGAAAACAATCACTATTTTTTATAGTGAAAACGCTTGTGTAAGTATTTGTTAGAGAGAGGCTTTAACCCTGTAGTTCTTGATGCTTTTGGAAGTTGTCTAATTATACTAATTAATTAGCGACCAAAGAATAAAATATACTAATATATTATGCAATAACGTAAATCCATATAAATGAAAAGGTCAGGTCTCGGTATATGAATGTATATTTAGAGGAAGTTTATTGATATAATGTTTTTATTTTTATGTACTTTAAAGGTAATGTCTAAACGTATACTGCGATCGCCAACCTATTAGACATCGTGGCGATTACAACAAATCATGTCTGCCAAAGAGGCCTGCATTTAACAGTTGACTCTTATAAGTTATTGACATTAAAAATCCTACAAATTCGCCATGGTCTGACAAAGTAATTACTTACGTAAAAAAAATATTAGTTTGTAGACATAAAATTAGTTTAATCGCTTTTGTCCAACATAAATAAAGCGCTTCCGTCACATAGTTGAAAGCGGCATAAACAAACTGTTTAATCGATCAACGGCCCTCCGTCGCATGATGTCCGAGTTCGATGGTTGTTGGGTAATTTCCTCAGCGCTGGCCTACTTGCTGATCTGAAACATCGCACATACTTAAACGTTTGGACTATAAATAACAATTAGTGTCATCATGGCGTTACATGTCGCGTACAAAAGCTAGACAACGGTTAACTGAAGATAAAGACCGCATCTAGAAAAGGTCATTATTTAATAGTTAAAAGGCGGCGTTTATTTCATACAAAAACGTATTCCTGTTTTCTACCCGGATAATGGCTAGAGTAAGTTTTTAATATGATAAAATATATTACAACTACCTCCGCCGTTTTTTTTAATACTAATTATTTTAAATATTAGGAATTTTCTAATTTTACTAAAATGTTCAAGTATACCCATAGAAGTATTAGGCTTAGAACCGCAGTAGGCGCACGCAAAGTGAAGCCATTTCAAGTTAGCCTTTAAAGGCTAAGTACGATTTTTGGCGCGTTAGTACTCGGAGTCCACGTAGTTGTGTAAACAGCTCGCACAATTATTCAAAAAAAATGACGTATTTTACTGTGAAAGGGTGCCACAACTCATCACATAATCACTAAAAAAAATTAAAACTCTCATTTCACGAGTAATTACTGCTTAGCATATTATATTTTTGTAAAAACACAAACACATTCATCAAAACAAAATTATTAATTTTGACAGACGCCAATATAATGAAAATGTTGCTAGGCGTAGTAAAATATTTTACACCATTTATTCTTATTATTATAATTTAAAAAATGCATATTGAAAAAAATACATACATACTGCCAATAGTCTCATTCACATATAAATATGTATTTTTATTTGCCAAATATTATTAGGGTTCCCATGTGCCACGAAAAAAAAATATGTAAATTTTATTTTGTTTTGATAATGTGCAGTTGTTTTTACCTTTTTATGGTATGTATTTTAGGATAAATAACATAGCCTCTGATTGTTTTTTTATTCTAATTTACATATATTTAACATTTTTAGTTCGATTCTTTTATGAATCTAAAAAAGATAACATTTCGAGGATAGCGTCATCAAAGCGGCATTTGTTTAGAAAACAGTTGTAGTTTCATGGTCATTAAGAGAATACTGTTTTTAAGTACTAGAGTATATTTTATTTTATATTTAATAAACATTTTCACAGTGGTAGAGCCACGCGGCAGCTTTTGCTGTCGCACGGATGGGCCGGCTCGAACCGGGGTGGTACCACGACCTCACAGAAAACCAGCGTGAAGTAGAGGTTTACCTCTGCGTTTCGCTTGGTGAGTGCAGGTGGCCGGAGGCCCTTTTTGCTGGAAATGGGGCATTCCATCTTAGTCCTCACGGGTGACAACGCATCTGCATTTTGATTCGCAAACGAAGATAGATGTAGATGCCTATGGGCCGCAGCAACCACTTACCATCAGGTGGACTGTGTGCTCGTTTGTCACCCTTATCCTATAAAAAAATACATTTTTTAACAGTGGTAGAGCCACGCGGCAGCTTTTTCTGTCGCACGGATGGGCCGGCTCGAACCGGGGTGGTACCACGACCTCACAGAATACCAGCGTGAAGTAGAGGTTTACCTCTGCGTTTTGCTTGGTGAGTGCAGGTGGCCGGAGGCCCTTTTTACTGTACTAAATGAGGCATTCCATCTTAGTCCTCACGGGTGACAACGCATCTGCATTTTGATTCGCAAACGAGGATAGATGTAGATGTCTATGGGCCGCAGCAACCACTTACCATCAGGTGGACTGTATGCTCGTTTGTCACCCTTATACTATAAAAAAAACATTTTTAATTTCATGTTTTATTTGAATAGTTTATCTCCTTCTGAATCTTATTTTGTTTTAATGCAAAACATAATATCCAATAAAGTAATAATAATAATCACGTGAAGCTGACGGCACTCTTAAGTCTCGTGATTCCTTCTAATATTATATCCATTCTGTGAAAGTTGTATGTTGTAACCTTTACGTTAAGACCGATTTAAATTAAATATATCATGTAGATTCTTAGAATGACAAGAATCGAGATCAGTGTATGATTTAATATGCGGGTGAAGGCGCGGGCCACAGCCACAGCTAGTAATGAATAACTAATGAAAAAATATCTGACAGCTAAAATGATTATCTGACAACTATTCACTTGTTACGTGTAAGTGGGGCTGGATTGGAAATACTGGAAAAAATGGACGTAGGCATTTGCCTCCTCCATTTCTTTCACTTCTCTATATAACACAGAATAAGGCCATTGAGTATTATACAAAAATTAATATTTACAAATAATATAAGATTTTATGGAAGATCAATAACAGATATTTATATAAATATACCACTTCTAACATAATAATATAATTAGATTTGTGAATTTAACACAAGATATTACGTATATTAATAATTTAAATATTACAAAAGTTAACAAAAATAAATAATGTTACATTTTTCTCTTTGCAAATAGTTAATAAATAATTATAAACGCAACCTAAATATTAATTCTATGACTATGTCTACTATTACATTTTCCCCACTTTTTGGGGAAAATGTCATTAACTTGCATACATTACTCATTTGCTTGTGTGCTGTGGGCAAACGTAATAACAGGCCGCTTATGCACACATTCATTGTGTTGTGCCTTCAACTTTGAACGGAATTTCGAATGACACTATCACTCTATGTGTAATTACTCTAAGAGTATACCGTTATTGCCAGACCTTGTTATTTATTCATGTAATGGGAAGGTCGTGCGCAGTTTTGATTCTTTTATTACTGTGTCATTCCTTTGTCCCTAAATAAACTGTCACAAATTGCATCATTTATACGTGATAGCAGTGGCTTTACATTATAATGTCGACTCGACTGGAAAACACTATATTCCCCAAAATGCCAACGTAAAATAGACGAGAACCGTAAATGCATATCATCTTAGTCCGCAAGTGTGACATCCGCATTTTGATTTTTATCGAGGATAGATGTGCCTAGACTGTGTGCTGGTCTGTCACCCCGTCTGGTAAAAGAATCAGTTTTTTATTTCATCTAGGATTTTTTCCGAAAATATTGACTGAGAGCACTTTGTGGTGAGGATGGGCAAAATCGATACCGGT
Source organism: Parnassius glacialis (assembly GCA_033319125.1). Classification (NCBI taxonomy): domain Eukaryota; kingdom Metazoa; phylum Arthropoda; class Insecta; order Lepidoptera; family Papilionidae; genus Parnassius; species Parnassius glacialis. The sequence continues at coordinate 23,435,313 of JAVANC010000002.1, forward strand.
ATAGGTGGCACTTGGAACATTACTAGGTCGTCTCCCTTGATATGCTCCATCTCCCACGTAGTTTGGAGTGCTTAATTTCAGCTACGCCTTAGTGGTAGGTGTCGGTATTGGGTTTCGACAAAACTTATCATACTATCAGGTCGTTTTCAAGGTGGGCAGCATCGTGAGCATAATACAAATCCAGAGTTGAAAAATATCAGAATTTTAAGTTCATAGTTTTTTTTTTAAATTTTCAAATTGATACTGTGTGAGACTGCGTTGTATAATACTAGAGCCCAATGACTTCGTCAATCTTACTTAGCGGTACCATGTAGCGACATCTATGGAAATGTATTAAATAAAGAACCATGTATTTAGCGCGTCAAATTTTCATATCGATATACATCGCAACCGCTTCCGTAGATAGATAATAGATGGCGCTAGAGTAGTCAAGTGAGCTCGGCCACGGTCCTTATTGCTTTGTAAGAGAGATATTAAATAATATTATCCATTTTTTGAAACGGACGTTAAATGGTTTTACATAATCGCATTGAAGCATGGCACGATTTGAGGAGTACATGGTAAGGTTGTAGGTTACTTACGATCGCTATTATGAATTCCATTTTTAGTGTTCCGTGACAAATTCGTGAATACCATTTTTTGTTAGTTATTTTTAAATATGAAATATGAAAAAGACATCGTATAATTTTGTTAGTTTGTGGTTCTCATTCTTGTTATATCGAAAGCATGCGATAAAATGGGTCTACTAGATCATGTTTTTGTATACTGCAGTTACTGCATCCTAAAGACACATACTTTTACTTTAAATTAGGAAGAGAAAAAGATAACTTCAAATTAAGATGACCATAAATGATTTGTTACCCTTGAGGATTACGATGACCTCATCACAAGCACTAGCTCGCTTTGTCACTTTAATATTACAAAAAGAAATGATATTTCTAAAAAGGCAATTTACTTTAAAAGCCTACAAACTTCTTTTAGTTAAGATTAGAATTTAGTTAACGACTAAACATTAACGAGTTAAGGCGCCGTTGGACCGTAGTAGCTCAGGGGCTAAAGCGCTCGCTGTAAATTTCACAATACAGGTTCAAACGCGTTGGCACCAATAAAATTGTTAATTGCAGAAGCAAGAGACGCCGGATACTGTGATCACCAACCTGCCTGTCAAGCGTGGTGATTTGTCATAATCAATCCTTCCTACAACGAGACGCATGTCTAACTGTGAACTTAATTATGATGAAGGCATATATAACTTCTGGAGTAATAAAAAGTATATATGCTCAATATTACTTCATATTCATATTCATCATATGCGTTTGTCATCATAGTGCATTTGGCAGTATGTAGAGGACAAAAACATTGTCTACTGCCACTTATTTTTAATAAAATAATTAAAAAGACGAATGTGTTTTGGTATTAAGGCGAAAAAAGTTGTAATCGTTTACTGGGTTTTTATATTAAATACGAAATTGCTTATGCCATGCTGACTAACAAAGAAATTTTATTTAACACTAGACGTCATATTTCTAGCGACGAGAGAGAACGCCTGAAGGCATTAACTCTATCCTTTGTAATCCTTTTGTTAAAGTGTAAACAACAAAGTTTAATAAATAAAAACTCGCAAACTTAGTCATAAAAACTTAAAGGAGACTTAGAGAACCGGAGACCCTTTATACTGGAAACGAGGCATTCCATCTTAGTTCTCACGGGTGACAACGCATCTGCATTTTAATTCGTAATCGAAGATAGATGTAGATGTCTATAGGCCACAGCAACCACTTACCATCAGGTGGACTGTGTGCTCGTTTGTCACCCTTATCGTATAAAAAATAAAAAGGATGCTTTTTGTTGATCTAGAACCATTTAATTTGGCGAGAAGTAAGATCTCACAGCACAAGTAAAGGAAAAATTCGCAAATCGTTAATATTTAAGTTTGTCGTTCAGTGACTTAGCTTTTTGTTAGAGCAATGATCAGTGCTTACCTTACCTGTAATTCCTGGGACGGGTAAATAAACTACATACATGAGTTTGTACGGAACACTGAAGGCGCGGATCCTATTCGCACTTGCCCGCTTTTATTTTTAGTTTAGTTAAGTTATTGTACGATGATGTGCACTGTTACGATTAAATTCGCCGTGCGCTTTGAAGTAACGTTATAACGACATTATAATATGATCTAAGATAATATACCGTTGCATTCTATTTTTTATTTTTATATGTTAAAGCGACAATGCGACCAACAATCTAAATGTTTAAACCTTGCTCTTAAAGTGTCCATTACAAATGGTAGTAAGGCACCTAATCTCCTTAGAAGTCCCTCTGGGTAGGCTATTACTACCCTCTCAGCTAATTTAGCCGCCAAACAGCAGCGCTTGCACCGCTGTAATCCGGCCTGCAGGTTATAGAGAGCCAGTATGATAACAGGTCTTGAGGTGTCATCATCTTAAATCTCACAGGTAACAACGTACCTGTAGCCTTCTTAATTTGAAGTTCGTTGCACTTACCACGAGGTAAACTGCGAGTTCGTATGTCACTTCAGTTCTATAAAAAAATGCTACCAACATTTATATATAGACGATAAGAATAAATTTAATACAATATTGTAATTTGATAACGTTAAAATAATTAAGTTTATCTCTATATATAAAAATCTATTGTTGTCCGTTAGTCTCGCTAAAACTCGAAAACGGCTCGATTGATTTTGTTGAAATTTTTAGTGTGTTTATGTGGATCCCTGAATGGTTAAGATTCCCAATTGAACCCGACAGGTGGCGCTGTCGTCGAGATTCAGAAATCACCCGTGCGAAGCCGGAATGCATAGCCAGTATTATAACAGTCACATTAAGCTTGATTTTAAATCTATACACATAAATAAAATTGAAGTGTCTGTTTGTAATGTCAAAATACCAGCTTTTTATTAAATGCATATGAAAGTATATACGGTACTTATAACAAAGACACAATTTTTAAAATTTTTGTCTGTCTGTCGGTCTGTCTGTCTGTCTGTCTGTCTGTTTGTTCCGGCTAATCTCCGTAACGGCTGAACCGATTTCGACGGGACTTTCACTGGCAGATAGCTGATGTTATAAGGAGTAACTTAGGCTACTTATATTTTAGAAAAAGAATTAGGGTTCCGCGCAACATAATTAAAACCCTAAATTACACGCGGGCGAAGTCGCGGAGAACAGCTAGTCAGTTATAAAAATGCGAATGAATATATAAAAGTGTTAATAATAACATGCGATTCTTTCGTTAATAATTTATAACCTTTGCATACCTAGGTTAGGTGTTTAAATAATAGGAAGCTATAATTGCTTTTTAATTATTCCTTATTTCAAGCATTGCTTGAGAAATTGCGATTATTATACTGTACTGGTAACGCAATCATCCTTTGTTAAATATTTGTAATGTTTATATCAGTTTAAACGATGTGTAAAAATATTACGTGCATGTAAATTTTAAGTAAAACAAAATTAATGAAATTAACAATTAAGCATGTATCGAACAACAAACTTTAATAATTTAAAAAGCAAATACATAACTGATGTTGAATATACCTTTACAGGTATACAATATGTAAGTACATTCAAAGTCACACAGATTTGCTTTAAAAGTGGGTCACTTTTAGGGTAACCATCTTGGAAATATTTTTTTATTAAATGCAAAAACTTCTTAATTAATTTATCTACGTAATGTTACATTTAATCGAATATTTCTGACGGCTTGGTAGCGTAGTCGATTAACATATGGTTGCAGTGCTGCATGGTCTAACAATTGATTTTATAGCCTACAAATAATTTTACTGGCTAACGATATTTGAAGTTACTTTTAAAAGTACGAAAGAAAAAAGTGTTTAGTTATAGTAAATTGTTTTTATGTTTGACTGTACGGAAAATATATTTAAAACTTAACTTGCTAATTTAGTCACCTTTCCAAAAAGAAAATAAATATATTATTGTCCGTAACATGGTAACCCTACTTAGCGGTGTTTATAGTGGCGCTGCATTATTGAAGCCACTGTGCCGTGAGTTATTAACTTGAGTTGAACCTTTATGCAATCGTGTGTACGTTAGAAAACTAATCGTGACGACAGCTATGTATATAAGGAATGTGATTATTTAGTATGTATGTTTTAATCGTACAGCAGCAGCAGAGTGAATTTACAAGATTTAATAAAAAAACCTGACGATAGCTACCAATGCATATTGTTTAATTTTTTGATATTTTCTTTAAATAAATAATGCTCTCTTACCTTTTGAACGAAGTATTAGTAATACATTGCTTTGCCATAATATTCCATAATTGTAATCATAAACCATAAAGTTTAAGTGTCCATTACGTACTTAAATATTGTAAACTAATCAAAGTATACCTGACGAGAAGATGTGTCGTAGTTTGAAGTGGCAATGGGCCGGCCGTGTAGCTCGAAGAACCCCGACCGATGGGGAAAAAGATTCTCCAGTGGTAGCCTCGTACCGTTAGGCGGTGTACCCCCCCCCCCCCCCCCCCCGCTAGATGGAGTGACGACCTGGTAAGACATGCAGGAAGTCGATGGATGCAGGTGGCTCAGGACCGTGCTTTGTGGCATTCCTTAGGGGAGATCTATGTTCAGCAGTGGATTTGTGAAGGGCTGCAATCATGATGATGATGATTTTGAATCGAAGCATATCTTATAGTCTATCTATATACCTAATATATTTCATATAAAGGACGTTAGAAATATTATTCAAGCGCCCTTTAATATGAAATATAATTATATTTTATCGATCCTAGTATACGTGTCCAAATATGAATATGTATTTCCAAAGAAAAAAAAACAAGATTATATTTAATATTTTTACTTGTTTGTTTTCAACATTTTCCAGAAGATGCTATGTGATATTGGCCTGCGTGTGATTATTCTTTAATCTCACACCATACTTACAATACTTGCAATTTTACTTACTTAATATGTGGTCATAAACTAGTAAATTCGATGAAAATTTGTCACAGAAGAGCGAGTATTACATTCAATTTGTAAACGCGCCGACCATACTCTCCATTGTAGCACTATTCTTCGCCAGTACTGCTGAGGCTATCCATAGATTACGACCAGAACAATCCACTTATACCAGCGGCTATTAAAACAAAGTGCTCGTTATACATAGTTCTGTACAATTTTTGTTATTTATGTCACGTAGGTTTAGGTGAATTCTGAGTGCTTTGAGGTTTGAGCATAACTTTTATAATTTTGACATTGTTTCAATAAATAATTTATATTCATAGCAGTCCATTACAAAACCTGCTGAGCTAATTTTTTTACAATATGGGTTACAAACGAGCGCACAGTCCACCTGATGGTAAGTGGAAGCTGTGGCCCATAGACTTCTATATCTATCCTCTATTAAGAATCAAAATTCAGATGCGTTGTCAACCCTGAGAGCTAAAATGGAATGCCGCGTTTTCAGTAAAAAAGGATATCCAGTTCTCTACACTCACCATACGAAACACAGCAGCATTAAGCTGCTATTTTACGCTGGTGTTCTGTGAGCTTAGATGTGGTCCCTCCCCGTTCGAGTCGATCCATTCTAGCCAAAACCATAAAACGTAAAAAATGATAATAGGTAGCCTCCATAAATTGCCACTATAACGGTCTTAAAATAAAAAATAAAAAAAAATTCCTAAAAATAGAGCTATAGAACACAGTTTTGTGTCGTAATTTATGTACATTTTTAAATATACATAGTATAAATAACAGTTATAATATGTAAAACAAATCTCTAACGACAACTAGTTTATGTAACCGTGCCTTTGCACCAAAACATTTAACTTGTAATGTTTCGAAAGTTGTCGCATTAGTACTAGTCACACAACTTGTTTTGTTGCTGATTTGATCGTACTGAATAAAACTTTGAATTTGGCACTGCTCCCCTTTGCTGGTCTGGTTATTTTGCACCTGGCGTAAATGATGATTATACCGCCATCTATTGAGAGCCATAAGATCTTTTTGGCTCTTCAGATACCCATTTGAAGAAATTGAATAAGCGATAAAAAATTACCCATAGAGAGGCTTTACTTAGCCGTGGTAGCTCAGATGGTTAGCGCTCGCTGTAAGCTTCACAGTACTCGAGCAACCCGGGTTCGATCCCCGCCGGCACCAATGAAATTGTTAATTGCAATTTTAAGTGCTGATTTACCACGTGCTCGGCGGTGAAGGAAAACATCGTGAGGAAACCTGCATGTCTGAGAAAAAAAATTTCAAAGACATGTGAAGTTCGCCAACACGCATTGGGGCAGCGCGGCGGACATTTCCTTGCCCTAAAACCCTCTCAGAAATGAGAGGAGGCCTGTGCCCAGCAGTGGGACGTAAATAGGCTGCAACTTTACTTTACTTTACTTTACTTTGGCATAGTACTTTGTAAGTACTAGTTTGCTTTCTAACTACTGATTTTGTAGGAAATATTAATAATCTATGTAAACTAACCTTGTTTGTTACCTACGTCATAGAAGTCCCCTCAGTTAAATAATACATTATACCGTTTGTCCTGTAAAACAGTAACTTGTAAAATAAAATGAAATGAAATATTTTTATTTCTTCGAAGTAAGTACCTAAATAAAACTTCGTTTGCATAATATCTTTCCTTTTCAAATCTACAACGGTTTGAAATCAGGTTTCTCCGGCCGCAGAAGAAACGGCGAAAAAAATCTCCACAGGTATCCTCTCTTTTGGAATTTTTTAAAAATAAATATTAAGTAGCAAAATGATTACAAACGCATTGGTAGCTTATTCGTGCATAGCGGACTGGCACTCACAAGCAGTAACTATACAAAAGTATGACGCATGCGGCTGTCATCGCCCTCCTCGTCCATAAAGGGAAGTGGACGACATGATGCCGCCGCAAGAAGACCTTAAATTAGCATGACATACCCATGCCACAGCACTACATAGACACTGCGACGTCTCCCCATATACACAATACTAAGACGGTTTATTTAACACACATGTAGTTTCCCATGGAATAACTTACATTTCTCTCTTACAGAACTTTAGATGTAGCTAAATATTATGTTTACAAATACTTATTTATAATAGGCATAACATCAAATAGTTACATCACGAATTTACATATGTGTTGAAATGGAGTTACACAATTCCATGCTATTTTGTTTTCAAATTATTCACCTAAAAGCTTTGGAGAATAAACGCTTTTTAACGTAATTTTTAAATTAACCTTCAAAAACTCATTATATGTTCGTGTTCATTGTCCCATGAATTAATTATTTATATTTGCTAATCTAAATTTTGAATTATCCATTTTATTACTATTTCTTTATGTACGTTGATGTTAATCAATTATTTCTTTAGCAAAAATATTTATATGTTTCCTTACACACGTATATATTTGCATATTGCATGCTCGTAAAAGTTAGAATATAAATATTATGTTAGTATATAAATATTAGAATATGAATATATTATTTTAATAATTCCCTTAAATAATTACGAGAACGCAAATTATAAATTGAACGTATTGTTCTTTTTTGCAAAATAATAACAGTCTTCACGTCAGCTGCCACAATAAAATACTGTGATACATGCTGTGAAAGAAATTAAACTACATCCGCCAGCTGACGAAGCCTTACGTAAGCACCACCAACCACGTAAGCAGCTGAGCTGAGCTTGTTACCCAAAGTTTCTTTCTATGTGATGTGTAGACTGTAGAACCCATTGTAATCCACAATCCAGAGTGATACCAAAATAAGCTGTTTTTTAATATAAAATTCAAGTTATCATTTTGCAAGATCATTGCATTTGATTGTTGTTTTAGTTTAGGCAACACAAATTCAACGCATTTAATTTTTCTAGTAACACGCGTTAAATTATTCACGTGGAACCAATTTAAAACTTTACAGTAAATTGTTAGAGTACAATTTACTTAATTATTTAAAAAGTAAATATATATTGAAGAACCTGCCCATTAAGGCCATATATTTAAACTATAAAGTAGATTCTGATAGAGTCTGATTTACGCAATTTACTTTTGATAAATCACAAAATATACTAATCGCATTCTGTGAATACTCTCATGCACTATAAATGTGCTGAGTTAAACACACCCCTGTATCAGTTATGGAGCGCTCCTTAGTAAATCCAAACTGATGCTAGTGAAGTAATTTATTCTGTATTATTGAAAAAGGAAAGCGTTTGATTAAAAATTAACTAGTCCAATATTTTACTCAATGCGAGTAGGGTTGTTACAGGCCTCAAATTGCCAGGGACTCCAAATTTTATCAGGAGGAGGAGAAGTCACGAAATACACCTTTGTCCATACATGAATTAAAATATAAAATTACGTGTCACGTTGTTTGTCCGCGATGGACTCCTAAACTACTGAACTGATTTCAATGAAAATTTGCACACTGTGTGCATTTTGTGTTTCAGTAGGCAGCAATATAAGCAAGGTAGATGCCGAAATCTTAAACCTGGCATTATCAGACCATGAAACGGGTCAAGCCATATCGTTTCAAATTCAAAGAAAACCTACTGTAACAACCTGGCATGAATTTCGCAGAGACTACAGTAAAGAAAACATTCAAAAGTTTTCTGACTGTCTATCGCGTCTCTCTTTTTCGGAAGTGTACGATCAGACCAGTGTTGATGAGGCCTATAGATCATTCCATAACTTGTTAACTCTATTTCATGGACTTTGCTTTCTTATAATTAAATTTACGAGAAACAACATGTGTAATAGAGGTAGGTGGAAAACAAAAGGTATAAAAAAGTCAAGTATTACAAAAAGAAAACTTTACCTAACCTATAAATACTCAAAACTAATAAAATGTTAAATTAAAATAAATACGAAAAATATAACTATCTTTTGAAAAAGTGCATATACCTAGTCAGGTCATAAATTCTGTCACATGTTTAATATAAAATAATTGAAACAAGTTTATTCATTATGTAACCATTTATATACCAAAATAAACTTAACAAAACATAGATTCTTATGACACTAAAGTTTATTCAAAATGACCTCCATGATTTTGAATACAGGCCTTCAATCTGCGCGGCCAGTCGTCTATCGCAGCACGAACGAGGTCCATGTTAATATCGGCGGCTGCCTTAATCAAGGATGAGGCTTTGAGCACGCCTTTTCCTCCAAGTGTTGCCATATCTTGTAATCTAACGGATTCAAATCTGGACTGGAGGAGGGCCAGTCTTCGTGCCGGATGAAGTCGATTTCACGCGCCGCCAGCCAGTCTTGTGTGCTCTTCGCTCTATGAGCTGGCGCCGAATCTTGTTGGAATACCCAGTGCCTGTTATTGAACATGGTATGAGAAACAGGTTCCACAAGGTTCGTCAGGACTGTATTTTGATACACAACTGTATTCGTTTTTACACCTTTACATGTACCTCTGTTAAGCCCCAATAAGAAACTCCCAACCATACCATGAGCGAGGATGGAAAATGACCTCTTTGGACACGCGGAATACGGTTGCTCGCTTCTTCACTACTGTGTGCGTACACCTTATCATTTTGTTTGTTGTAGTCTCTTCTACGGTAAAAATTTTTCATCCGAAAAAAGAATTTCCCGATATTTTTTTCCCGCGTACCGCTTCAACAAAGCGCGGCATCTCTTCAGTCTCAGGTACATTAGACGAGCATTCAAACGATGTCCTGTTTTTCTTCGATATGCCCGAAGCCCTAAGTCTTCATTTAACACCCTTTTCACCGTGGTTCTGCTTAACCCCATCTGAAGGGCCAACAGTTTCTGCTTACGTTTGGGATTTCTTTGAATTCGCGCCTTCACAGCTTTTATCACTGCTGGACTCCTAACAGACCGAGGGCGACCACTTCTTGACTTGTCATCTACACTAGAGTCTTCATTGTATCATTTGATGGTACGATAAACGAATCTTTTGGTTATATTCAAATTTTTCAGTGTGTCAAAAATTTGAATTGGCGCGTAACCGCAACGATGCAACGCAATAACTGCAACACGGTCTTCTTTAAGCGTCCACTCCATATTTAAAAATGAGTAAAATTCTAAAAAGTATACAGTTTTATTTTCATGAACAATTCGAAATTCGAATTCAATAAAATTTTTTCTGGCCTGCATTCTAAAAGAAAAGTTTTTACTGTGTGACAATACTTATGACCTGACTGTGTATAAAGCTCAACAAAAAACCAACTTAAAATACATTCTTAAAAGTAAAAATACTTGCAAAGCTGTTTGGAATTCAGTAAATTCAAATATAAATGAAACTACCCAAATTAATAAAATTGACGTAATTAAATTTAATGACCATACAATTAGTAACCCTGACATGATATGTGAATTATTTAACAATTTTTTTATTGACCTAAGTAACATCAATAATACAAATAAATCTGGTAACAATTCTGCTCAACCAAATATAGATACAAATCCAAATACAATTTTCTTACAACCAACGGAACCAGCGGAAATTAAGAAAATAATCAAAGAATTAAAAAACACGGATTCAGTTGGCTACGACGAACTCAGTACCAAAATACTACAGTCATGGGCCTGTTATATCTGTACACTACTGAGTTTCCTTATAAACCTATCATTTGTCGAGGGCTCATTCCCGGAACATCTTAAGATTTCTATAATAAAACCAGTTCAAAAAAAGGAGATGAAAAAGATATCAATAACTATAGACCAATAACTTTGATCCCCGTAATATCAAAGATATTTGAGAGAACTATGTACGATAGACTAAGTAAATTTTTACAAAAATTTGGTATCTTAGCTGAAGATCAATTCGGTTTTCGCAGAAACAGATCCACGACTTTAGCATGCTTCAATTTTATTAAAGACATAGCAGAAAGTATCGATAGAAAAACTCCTGTAACTGCTCTCATGCTTTACATCACCAAAGCTTTTGATCTTGTTGACCATGAAATTCTATTAAAAAAAATTGAAAGTTACAGGATAAGAGGTGCGGCTTACACATGGCTAAGCAGTTACTTGCAAGGCCGAAAACAATGCACAGAAATCACTCGGCTAATGCAAGCACGACAAGACACCATATTTACCAAAGAACTACATCGTTCACAGTTTAGATTTAATGACCGTAGTATCCCTCAGGGTAGTATTTTAGGACCTTTAATCTTTTTGCTATATATTAATGACTTGTCTAAAATAACCAAGCATAAATGCATCTTGTTCGCAGACGACACAACTTTTATATTTAAATGCACCAAAAAAGACATATATGAAACCGAAATAAATAATTCTATTAATACTATTGTGACATGGCTTAATTCAAATAATCTTTTACTTAATATTGACAAAACAAAAATAATACAAATTGGAAATTACAAAATGGAACCTATAAATATGAATATAAAATATGAAAATTCGAAGATAGAAAATGTTGAATCAGTTATGTTTTTAGGCATAAAAATTGACAAAAATTTAACTGCAAGCCTTACATTGACCAGGTTTGTACAAAATTAAACCGGTTTGTATATGCTTTAAAAAGATTGAGAAAAACTATATCACAAAAAGCAGCCCTGGCTGCTTATAACGTTATGTGTCTTCAGTATTATTATATGCTCTGCGTTTGTGGGGAAATTCTGTTGATGTGATTAGAGCGTTTAAATTACAAAAAAAATGTGTGCAAGCGATATGTGGTGCGTGATTTCTTGATAGCTGCAAGCCTTTGTTCAAAAAGATACGCATATTGCCGTTGCCATGCATGTATATTCGAGAAATATGTATTTTTGTAAAGCGACACCCGAACTACCTCAAAACCCACGCTGAATCTCTCGAAAGGCAAACAAGGCATAAAAATAGATTATTTCATCCCAAATGCAGCTCTAGATTTTATGCAAACAGTGTTCCTATAATGGCTATTAAAATATATAATAAATTGCCCAATAACTTAAAAGAAATGCCTTTGAATAAATTCAAAATTGAGATTAATAAATGGCTTCTTGACAAGTGTTATTATAGTGTTAAGCAATATTTTAATTAATTGCAATATTATTTAATGTATTATATAATTTATTTAATCTTGTGACATATATGTACAATTAAATTTGATTATTTTAAGATATATTTACACACCGGTACAACTCCCGGTAGAATATTATTGAGACTTACTCTTATACTAAATACCTGTATTACCTAAACATTTTATTCTGCAAATAAAGATTTTGACTTTGACTTTGGTCCAACATGAGAGATAGAATAGTTTTTATCCCGATAAATGACCCTCAATTTTTTTTATTGCGAATTTAAGGATTTTTATAGGAAGGGTCGTTGGAAAGGGGAGAACAACGTCTGCCTGGCGAGCTAGTAATAATATATGTATAAGCCAGAACGTGCCTAATACAATTTATTACTCTCTCAGAAATACCCCATAAATCTTCCATCTTCTTTATATTTAAAGAGTAGCGATCCGCCCCGGCTTCGCACACGTGATTTCTGGACCTTGACAATAGTTCGACCTACCTGGTCCAATCAATCCAGGGACCCACTCAAACACACACAAAAAGTTTCATCAGAATCGGTTGAGCCAGTTTCGAGTTATGGCGTGAGTAACAAAATTAAAAACTAAAATTTTTCGTGCCTACATCAACATTCTCAAACAAAAACTGTTTTTTTTTTATTATTATTGATATTTTTAATAAGGGTGACAAACGAGCACACAATCGTCCACCTGATGGTAAATTGATACTGTGGCCCATAGATTCTATATTTATCCTCAATTAAGGATCAAAATACAGATGCGTTGTCACCACTGAGGACTGAGATGGAATGCTTCGGGCTGCTATTTTACGCTGGTATTCTGTGAGAGTGTGGTCCTACCCCGTTGAGCCACGTGACATGACTCTACCACGTGCTTAAAGACTAAAAACAGCTGTGGTTTTTATTGGTATATTGTAAACAAGCTTAGAAATCCGTCAGCTTCTACTTTGTTGGATTCAAAGGGTCCATGTTTTGTACTTAAAAAAATATCAGAACACTTTATTTTGACCAGATTTCTCATGAATTATTTTCCAACCTCATGCTGCTGCAAATTTATGAAAGTTGGTTTAGAAATCCTGCATACTTTACTAAATTTTATTAATTAGTCTACTACAAAATGCTTTTGTAAACGAAAACCGTTCAGGCTGGTGATACAAAAACATGTCGGCACGGATTAGACAGGGCGCTAACCGATCGTCACACAAACTGCTCCTTCGTTCTCACGGCATATTAACTCCAGTTTCTTAGGCTAACAGTTAAACACGACCGATCGCCGCCCGGGCAACAGTTGAGACAATGCGGGGTCGTCGAACCGGCGACCGCGCGAACACTGCTCGGTGTTTAGACGGAAATGGATAGAAAGTATAGTTTTTCTAATAAAGGTTTATCGAGAACTTGATGGGGTACTTCTTAACCTATTATAACGACAGCTTATCAAAGTGATATATTATATATTATGTCAGAATATCAACTAAACCTGAAGTGATTACACCTATAATATCTTTTGGATTTAATTTTACTTATATCATAATAATAATATGTAAAAACATTAATTATTGTTAACATTCTTGAGTAATTGAGTACTTAGTGCTTTCTCCACTCCTTCCGTAGATGCAACATAACGCTTATAACCTTTCGAATAAATATACTGTCAAATTATCTCGGTTTTAGAGCCTTGTGGAATATTTAGAGACGATGGCAGGAGACCCGACGGTATGACATTGGTCCCTTGGGAGAGAGGTAAAACCCTAGTGTGGGATGCTACTTGCGTAGACACTCTGGCGGTCTCTCATTTCAGGAGTACCTCGTTTAGAGCCGGGGCGGCATCAGAGGCAGCTGAACTGAGTAAGTGGCGCAAATATGAGTCTCTGAGAGATGACTACATATTTGTGCCATTTGCTGTAGAGACTATCGGTCCGTGGGGTCCACGTGCGGTGAAGTTCCTAAAGGAACTCCATCCGCGGCTGGTTGTTGCTGCTGGTGATAAGAGGGCTGGTTCTTTCCTCACTCAAAGGCTAAGTATAGCCATTCAGCGGGGAAACGCAGCCAGCGTTCTTGGCACGATACCGCGGGGAGTAGGGCTATATGATATTTAAGTTTCTAGTTTTAGTTTTTTTTTTTAATTATTATTATAGTTTTTAGTATTGTAGATAAAATAAATATTCTGTCAAATCAATGTTAATAACTTTAACTTATTGTTATTTTTATTGTTGGTGAGCTAAGATATAGACTAGATGTAAATCACTATGTATACTACCTTACATAATATGCCAAGCAAGTGTCAGATGTGAAATAAATAGAAAGTGCTTTTACTTTTATTAATATTTTTAATTATTTTTCTAAAATATAAGCCGAAGTTACTCCTTACAACATCAGCTATATACCAGTGAAAGTACCATCAAAATCGATCCAGCCGTTTCGGACATTAGCCGGAACAAACAGACAGATGGACAGACAGACAGTCAGACAGATAGACAAAAATTTTAAACATTGTACTCGTATTATAGTAATAAGTTACCGTATATACATATACGGTATAATTTTATATGTATTTAGTAAAAAGCTGTTATTTTGACATTACAAACAGACACTTCAATTTTATTTATTTGTATTTTATTTATTTGTACATAGATTTACTAGTTTATAGATTACCATTAAAACTTAATAATATTATATGTTTTGACAAACATAATAAGAGAATATATTGTGTTAATACTTTTAAGAATAATGTTCCTATTTCTGAACCAAGGTTGCATAGTTACAAGACGTAACGTAGACGTAAACCATGATAAATTTTCTTCAAATTATACTAAACAAAAAATTTGTTGTTGAGTTCTCTCTGTATAATTTATTGAAAGTTGATGCGTTATCAACGATGCAATAACTGGTCAACTTTAGGCCTATAACAGCTTGTATTCGTATATACGTTCCACTGCTAGGCACAGGCCTGTTCACATTTCTGAATGGGTTATGAAGAAATTAGTCGGCCCCCCTTCTCTAGTGCGTGTTGGGGCTTTATCACTTCAATTATCATTGAAATATTTTACTCCTTATATATGCAGGTTTTTTTACGATGTTTTCCTTGAACGCTAATCAGATAGTAAATCAGTACATAGAATTAACAATTTCATTTTACCTGTGAGAATCTAACCCGGGCTGCTTGCGCAATTAATAATCGCCTTAATAAATAGGCATGATAGTATGATAATTAAGGAATTTAACTAAGAAGGCTTGTGCTACAAGTCGTCTTTCAATTTGGACAGGATAGGAGCTAGAGTCGGCAGCACTTGTTTTACTCAATGTCAATTACATGATATGCTTATCTAAATTTGAATAATCTAAATATCTCCAAACTAAAAATGTTTCAGCTCACCGAACTAAGAAAAAAACGATTAGTTAATATATTATACTGCAATTAATTAAAAATAATAATTGCGATGCAGTTTATAGTAATATAAATCATCAAGCGAAAATGGAGTCATATTTTATTAAGAATGTGCGAATTTACCTATATTAATTTTTGAGGGTAAAATTTATTGCTGATGCACTAAATTTTTCAATAATTATCATCGACCATCAGCGACACTGTTGTAATTCATGTTCTTCTTTAAACCAAATTATTTTTAATTATTGTGACTGCCCACTTTAGTAGAAAAAATCATTATATGGATTCTAATTACCAAGTAGAGCATATCAATTAATTTATAAGTAGGCATTGTCAGTATTTGATCGTATTTCATGATTAGAAAGAAGGACTACATCGGGGTACATGTTCATGTAAAGGTGGTTTTTGTTCACATCGAATATATGAATAGAGAAGAATTCTAAATTACTTCTATCCTAAGATTTGAATTTCACTTATTTAATGTTTATTTAAAGTCAAATTTTAATCAAAATAACTCAGCGAGCGATGGAGAAGACTATGCTCAGTTTCTCTGCTTAATCAGCTCCGTAACGAGGATATTTGCAGAAGCACAAGAGTAATTGACTGAGTCCAACGAATCAATAGGCTGTAATGGTTAAGGGCGGGCCATATGGGGAACCAATGGGGAAAAAGATTCTCGAAAAGCAGCTTCGTAGTGGCAAGCGCAGTGTTTGGCAACTCACTAGTTAGAGTGACCACCTAAAAAACATCCAGGGAGTTGATGGGTGCAGGTGATTCAGGAACTGCATTTTATGCCAATCTTTGGAGTAGGCCTACTTTTGGTAGTTAAAGCAGACTCTGAATAAACAAACACAACGTTCGGCCAGTTTCCATCCTTTCGTTGTTGACTTAGCACGCGTTCGAATCAAACGGTTTGCTGCGTCGTTCATCATGCGTACAGCAAGGAATGGAATAAGTTGCCAGCATCTGCCTTTCCATCCGATTACAGTGTGGGTGTCTTCAAGGCAAGAGTGAATAGGCTTTTGTTAAGTCAGTGTGCTCCACCGTCTTAGGCTACATCATCACTTACCATCAGGGATTGTAGTTAAGCGCTGGCTTAGAATAATGTAAAAAAAATCTCTCAGGTCTGAAGAACATGGAGATCCAGTACAATTACGAGCTGTAAGTTATTTCATCTTCGTGCTTGGAGGGGGGTACAGCGCATAATATTGTAGTCTACTTTATTTGAGCAGATTTCTGTCGATTTATAATGCTATGATTTAAAGGTATTTGACATGCAAACGATTAACTTAAGCAAAATGAAATATGTACTCGTACTTGCCAGTTGCCTGGAAAAAGGTACAAAATATTCCACTTCATCTACCCAGGTTTTATTAGATCCGAGGTGATTTATTCTAAGATGAATTACAGTAGGATTTAAATATTTTCCGTTTGGATTACCCAAGTAACTTGGGAGAATATTGTGGAGCAAGTCTCAATATTCCGAAAGTTGATTAGTTCTTTTCGAATTTTAAGGTATCGAGGTTAATTCACGGGTATCATGTTTACTACGGCTTCGAAGCCAGTTTTTTTGCTTTAAATCATAAATATTTTGAGATAAACTTTTTACACGTTTACTACTCATATCTAAAAATGGAATGCTACAATGATGTGAAAAAACATAAGTATAATTGCTTTTCTGCGTGGCAAAGCGTTTTTATAAGAATAAGGACCACGTCCGCACAGAATCGCAAGCATAATGCTGTTGTTGTGTTCGTATAGTAAGTGACGAGAATGGGAGACCTTTCTACCCGACTGAGGAGGCTAATGTGTTTATCAGCCAGTTTTTTTTTATTTTTAGTCGGTATTCGGGAGACGCTGCTGCCTATCTCCTGATTTGTTTCCCTCTCTCGAATATGCTTACACCGCCACTACAAGACGGTGTGTATGTTCGTTGTTTGTTAATTTGTGGCGCTCTAGTCTAAACGCGTGGGCCGATTTTGATGATTCTTACGTCAAACGATTTGTCCTAATTTTGGCAGTGTCAATAAAGAGTTGACAGTAATCAAAATTCAATATGGCGACAACCAGACGCCATATTGCTTAAAAGAAAAAAAATTAAGTTGACGAATTATCTCAAGTGGGTTATCACTGATTAGGTCCTCTCGGTAGAGAGTAATTGTGTTGTGTGATTTAGGTCTTTGAAAATCATATTTAGGTTTCTCTCGTCATTTTTCTTTTTGAATAGCCATTTAGGATCTGTAACGATTTAAAGTTGGTTACCGATCATATTCCCTTTTTCTAAACTTGTATTAAAGTTGTGATAAATTTCTTATAATTGTAATCGTATAATGAGTATTCCATCTAACTTCTCAATGATTATAACTCATCTGCTTTTTGATTTTTAATCTAATAAAGATATCGTTGTCTATCGGCCATAGCATCCACTTGCCGCCTGGTGAACAGTTTCTTTTCTTTTCTTTTCTTTTCTAGAAGATAAGTAAGCGCTATTTGTATATTTCACATTAAAGGCTCGCTATTTATGCTCATATCGCTGATTCCTGATAGAATGTAAACCTTATGGTTGTTCTCAATCTCTTTGGTACTGTTTGAATTTGCTTGAGATCCTAAAATAAAAATTAATATACTCGTAAATAAAGAAAAAGAAGTAAATAACTTTCCGCTTTTTTATTACTTGTCAGTATAAGAAAGAAATTTGCTACGTTTAATAAATTTATTATTAAAATAGCAAATGTGCCATAAAACTGCAAAAATTATGCCTGTTATCGACCATCGCAGGTTGTGAACAATTAGATTAGCATAAAGTTGGTTCAGGCGTTTAGTTTGGAGAATTTAAATTTAAATTGCAGTTCAAAGTGGAGCATAGTACTTGTTGTACTGGGAGAATGGTTATTTCTTAACTCTAAACCGGTTTTAATTCATAGTTTGAATCAGGATATCCTATTTTGTAAAGATATACTAATAAGCTCGACATTTGAGTGTTGTTATTCAGTTGGACTACCCGTCGCCGTTTTTAGGGATTTATTGGGTAAATACGGTATGATTTATACCAATATCTATTGATAACACCACAAAATCCGGGCCTTTCTTTAAATCACCTGCTACTACACCATTAGGGTGAGATGGAGACAGGCTTTCTCTAAAACCCCTACCATTCGAAACCTTCAAATACTCGCATTACGTGGCTTACAAATATATTTTTATTATA
Organism: Parnassius glacialis; assembly: GCA_033319125.1. NCBI lineage: Eukaryota > Metazoa > Arthropoda > Insecta > Lepidoptera > Papilionidae > Parnassius > Parnassius glacialis. The sequence continues at coordinate 23,453,890 of JAVANC010000002.1, forward strand.
TAATGATATTAAACTGAAATATAAATTACAAATTAATTTTCTTTCTATTCATGGAGTATTTAGGGAGAAAACGTTAGGGGGAATCCATTCAAGCCGCAAGTCACCCCAAGGGGGAGTAATCTACTCCGCGTGGGCGCACTACTTACAAGTGAAGTTTATGTACGCTGTTCTATTTTAGACAAATAAAATTTATAATATGAATACAGAATCAATATGAAAAATATTTCTAATCATGTTCAATGGAATATTTTAACGATAGTACACAATTTATTTCCTATATTCCACCGACTTCAAAAAGGAGGAGATTCTCAATTCGACTGTATGTTTTTTTATGTGTGTTATAACTTTGTTCTATGTGAACCGATTTCGATGAATCTTTTTTTTATTTGAAAGCTGGTGCTTCTCGTGTGGTCCCATATGAATTTGATCAAGGTCAGACCAATAGATTTTGAGTTATCCTTAATAATATATATTGAAGTCGGTTTTACAACATTTTTAATTTTTAATTATTACATTAAAAATGGGTGCAATTTGGCCTGCCCTAACTACGAACTTTCCATTTGGTAACAAGGTAAAAATTATAATGTTTTTAGAAAAATAATCAAAATGGATTTTGATAAAATTTAATGTATTCTGGTTTTAATATATTAAGTATCGTACTAGTGCCTACTACTCATGATGCTACTGCTCATAAAATTCATTTCGTAATAATTTATCTGAAGCTTTTTGATTTCACCGCACTTACACATACGAGTATACACAGGCATCTTTTTAATGCAGCAGCACAAGCAGGTACATAATATTTTCTAGTTTATTTGTTGCTTAACAAGAGTTTTTTAAAGATCATCATTTTTCAAAGAATATTTGTAACGCTAATAACATTATTAATACTCACGTTCACCTCACCACTTCAAATAAGCTTAAAAAGCTTTTGAACCCACGATTTTTGATTACATTAAAATGGCATGGTTTAATATATTCTGTTTTTAATATATTACGTATCACGACATAGCCTAGATTAGCTTATAGAATGAATAATTTGAAATAAAAGCAATGAAAAATATCTCATAGCTTTCAATCCATTTATTCCATTCCTATAAAAGAAGTAGGAAGTAGTATCTGTGCTGAATGTAATGAAATTTTATATTTCATTATGTTCACTCACTTCTAAACGTCTGAGTTTTTGAAGACGTATAAAGTAAATTCATGAATAAATTGATGAGTGAGACCTATTATTCTCACTAGGATCGTGACAGCTCATGCGTGTATCGTCATTAATGCATGTTATTAATGACGATACACATTATAGTTTTTTTTTAATTCTAATGGCCGAATACTCAAACGCTGCCGAATTTTATGATGCCGTTAAGTCTCGTGCCGTCTCTATCACTTTAAGTCAAACGACATCTTAAAATTGAGTAGCGTTTGAAAATTTGGCCATAATATTAGTGTATGTATTATAATCACTACGCTTGACAGACGGGTTATTGCTTATAAAGGAAATGGATTTCGTAACAATAGGCAGCTGTATTATTATGGTTGCAGCACAGATGGAGACTGGGGAAGAACCATCTCACAGAATACACAGCGTAAAATAACTTAATATTGCTATGTTTCGCATGGCATGAGTGTGGAGTACCAGAGATCTGGGGGCACGGCAGTACCCCCGCCAAGTCGAGCAAAAGAGCGGCACGGTCGTACCATCCTTTTCTCGAAGCAGTTCAGGCCATTTTCTAAACCCTACTAACTTCGTTGTGGAGAAAACTAGAAACCTGAATTTTTAGTAACCAAGTAGGCATTGTATAAACTCGATATATTTCATCAAATTTGAACCAGTAGTTTAAGAATTAGAACTAGTCAAAGTTTCTTAATTTTGTCACTCACTGACTGACCGATCATCAAAACTCTAAGGCACTTCTAGCATACATAAAAGCTTCAAATTCGGAATACAACTATTGTTTAGTATACAAATCAAGGAAAAATTAAAACATTTTGCAATTTCGGTCCAGTTTTCGAGATACACCAACTGCATAAATAACTTTGTAATCCCATATAAATGTATAGGATTACAAAGTTACATTTGCAGTGAATGAATCAGTGTACCTATATAATATGTATAATATAATGGAATAATAGGTGTAGATAGGTACCTAGATATAACTATCTATAAAAAGAAATGAGATCCATCAAAAACATAACTTGTAAAAAAACCAAGTCTGCGAGACTTGGTTTTTTTACAAGTTATGTTCTTCTACCGTAAAAAAGTTGTGAGATCCATGTAATACCAAGTCGGTTAATTGATTCAGTCCTTCTCTCTTAAGTTATTACGTAATTAGCTAACCTAACAACATCTTATAGTGACCATATCAATATTAAAAATCTTTTATGTTTTAAATCGCTAGTAGAAAGTATTATAGTATTCTATGAAAATGACATATAATATCTCAACGCTAAGTTAACGTGTTAACGTTGGTTTCATTATTTTTATAGTTTTCTATGACCATTCAAAATTATAGAAAGGTAACGGGGCTAACTTCGCTGATCCGAAAAGAATGGAATGAATAGGGTGGAATGTGTACCCCTGCCTCTGTCATGAAAGATTATGCTGATTAGCTACTGTTAAGCTTTATCATTTTTATGGCTTTTTACAAATGTATTTTTAAACTAGCTGCTAGCCAGCGCGTTGCTGCCACAGAACAAATAATTATGGAAATATCGTTTTAAATTTGGTGGATTTATATTGTTTAATTAGGAATGATAATACATTCATTGAAGTTGAATGATATACAACTTTCAATTTGTCGGTACGATACGTGCGCCACCTACTGTAAGTTAATTGTACTATGCCTATAACCTTCGTGCAAGTGCAAGCAATAAGTTGACAAAGTTTTACCGCAATCTGACAAACGGCAGGGCATAAAATACGAACAAACAAAAATTTATTTTATTTATTCGATTATTATATTTAAATTTAATTAATTACATACATTTGCAGGTTGAAAATATAATAATACAAATAAATTAATATTTATGCATTGCTTTGAATAATGTCGTAATTTTTGAAATGTAAATTACCATTAAAAATAAAAAAAACAACAATAAAGTAGTTCGTTGTACACAGACGGTGTGCTAGTATAACTAAAAAAAATATTTTTATTGTAATATACGGTTCTCATCTGCTTTTTTATATTTTTTACTAGCTGATCCTGCGAACTTCGTACCGCAATGTTACCATCGTATAAATATTTGTCAATATTTATACGATACGATATAATATTTATACGATACTAACGTCACTCAATTGTTTTGCCTTCCCGGAACCCCTACACTTACACATAAACTTTATGGTATGGTACCAAAGTTCAAATTGACTTAAGTTTTAAGTATTATTACGAATCTTTTGTATGGGAATATAGAACAGTGTTGTTTTTAGACTTTTTCAGGCATTTTTTAAAATTTTTGTCTCCGTAAGAACCATCTTTCTAAGTTTATCACGCAGAGAAACTAGGAGCATAGCCCATAAACTTAGAAATGAGGATATCCGCAGTAGAACCAGAGTGACCGACATAGCCCAACGGATTAGTAAGCTGAAGTGGTAATGGGCCGGCCATATAGCTCGAAGAACCGACAACCGATGGGGACAAAAGGTACCGGCGGACGAAGTGTAGGACGTCCCCCCACTAGATGGAGTGACGACCTGGTAAGATATGCAGGAAGTCGATAGATGCAGGTGGCTCAGGACCGTGCTTTGTGGCATTCCTTGAGGGAGGCCTATGTTCAGCAGTGGACTTGTGAAGGGCTGTAATAATGATGATGATGAAGAACCATCTTCGTACTTCAAAGAATATTGTAAAAAAAGAATTAGCGAAATCGGTTCAGCGGCTCTCGAGATTTGTGCTTAGCAACACATTCAGCGATTCATTTTTGTATTATAGATGAAATGAAACATAAATTAAATGCTAATGAAATACGAAATAATAACAATTTGCGATTTACGTATTTGACCTTAAGATTTTTCGAGGTTAATTACTGTAGACAACGTAAACCACCTATTTATGTTTTATTATTTAGTCAAAAAATACGTAGTAGCACTGTTCAAATGGATTCAATCTCCTTCTAAAGACTTACACATTGTACTCGGAACATTAATTTAAAAAAATCTTTGTTTGCATTAAATACTCGTATGACGAAGCCATTCCCCTATATACCTACTAATATTATAAACGTGAAAGTTTGTGAGGATGTATGGATATGTTACTTTTTCACGCAACAAATATTATATGGATTTCAATGAAACCTTACAATTATATAGCTTATACGTCAGAATAACACATAAGCTATAATTCATAAAGATATTGTGTAAATTGGCCACAATATAACGATAAATGTTATTAAGTCTGAAAAAAATCTGTCATCTGCGAGCTATTTTGGCGTGCGGTGCAAACTGTAAGAGTTACACGAATATAATGTATGGTGGAATTGTTTCTCCTAAATAGTTCTACAAAAAAGTACGCGACAGTATAATCACTATAATCTATATTTTATATGTAAGCCAAGGAGTAACTTAGTATATAATTCCACGCGGGCGAAGTCGCGGGGAACAGATAGTATATTATGTTTACAACAACAGGGTGTAATCCCGCCGTGCGTGATGGATGAATAAAAACGTGTCGTAATTTAATCCAATTGTCTTTATTACATATTTATGACTTCATTTTATTTAACTTAATTCAAAACACGAATGCCAAATTATATGTGTATTGTATGTATGCTACAAGTATGTAACACTTTATATTTGTATGAATAACCTGTTGTTTTGTCGTTTCAGGCGTGGCATGGACAAGGAGAATGGTGAGGGTGGCGACGCGGCCGGCAAGCCGCCGCCCGACGGCTTGCTGGACGCCGCTGGTTTATTCGGAGGTGAGCTCATTCGGATTTAACAAAAATCTATTATTTTAAATTATTTAATACAGTAAACGCAACGATAGACTTTAAGGGTTCGGTATTTCAAAAGAGGAAAAACGGAATCCTAATACGACCACATTTTTGCCCGTCTGTCCGTATGTCAAGGTCCCTTTTTTCAGGAACGGGTAAAGATATCGAGTTAAAATTAAAATTAAACACTAAAGTTTACGGTCCCATGCCATGGTGTAAAAAAATCAAGCATTCGAAAGGCCGTTCCATTTATATCACGTATTTTGATTCTCACAAACTAACTTGTTAAAATCTATATGTAGGGCAATTCCCATTGACCTATAATCATGAAATTTGACAAGGAGCAAAGTCTCACAGTGCACAAATAAAAGAAAACAATCTTAAATCGTTAATGCAATTGGAGCACTAACCACGATGTAGACCGATGGCCGGGAGAATATTTTTTCCACTGCAAAGTTAAGTTTGTCTTTCAATCCGACTTGCCTTTACGTTAGATAAATGTTGGGTGCTTACTTTACCATTAATTCACGGCATGAATGAACAATCTACATACCTAATTGTTAAGTCTATAGTTTTTAAAAGATGTCTTACGCTAGTTTCCTGTGTTCAAAAACATTTAAAAGCGGTTACTATAATTTTATGTTACGCAACTTGCTAAGCGTTAAAAATGATTACTTATTTTATTATACATGTTATCTACTTCCTGCATGTCTAACCAGGTCGTTACTCCATCTAGTGGGGGGTCGTCCTACACTTCGCCTACCGGTACGAAGCTGCCACTCAAGAACCTTTTTCCTCATCAGTTGTCGGTTCTTCAAGCTATATGGCCGGCCAATTGCCATTTCAGCTTACTAATCCCTTGGGCTATGTCTGGTTCTACTGCGGATATCCTCATTTCTAAGTTTATCACGGAAAGAAACCCCGGGCATAGCCCTCTCCTTTGCTCGCTGTGCGACCTTGAGCGTAAGACATGCAGAAAGTCGAAGGATGCAGTTGGCACAGGACCGTGCTTTGTGGCTTCCTTGAGGGAGGCCTATGTTCAGGGACCTGTGAAGGACTGTAATGATGATGATGATGATTATCTACTTCATTGGTTACTTACTTTACACGTTTGGGACTATAATCGTGTTGGAATAAATTTACTAAATCCAGTAAAACCAACAGCTGTCATAAGCTAAAGCGGTTAGTGTCTTAATTGAATAACGTAAAGTTAAGTTTAATAAAGCAATATAACACTATTATATTGCTTGTAGTGTCGGTGTAAGAATACCCACTACCCCATAATCGAGGATAGATGTAGATGTCTGTGGGCCGCAGCAACCACTTACCATCAGGTGGACTGTGATAGGAAACATACACAAAAAATTTCATCAAAATCGGTCCAGCCAGTTTCGAGTTCTAGTAAGACTAACAGATAGCAATTGATTTTTATTATATAGAGATGTCAATTATCAACTATAGTTCCTATCATAGACTTAGAAAATTCTTTCTATCCTAAGTCTAGGGCTCCTATCAATGTTGTCCTCATTAATTTAATTTAACAATCGTTTACTTAGTAAAATTTATTTTGAGCAAGTCGTTTGTTTGCTACGGTATTTTGTTGTATATCATTTATTTTAACCCATTTAGTAACACCTTCAGCTGAAGCGTTTATTTTTTCGTATAAAGCGAATTACTGTTCTATCTTGTTTTATTATTTATTCTGTGGTTCTATTGGGTATCTGGTGTTTGTCCTACTACTTCTTTATTAAGTTCGTAAAATCTTTTCCCGTGTTGTTTTCCAGACTTGCTGACTTCTAAAGCCGCGTATCCACCAAAAATGTTGACAACAGTTATGTTTCCAACTGTTTATAAGTGTTTCCAATAAGCCTCTCCACCGAGGGAATAAATGTTTGCAACAAGCGTATTCTTTTGATGTTGCCGCCGAAAATGGAAACACGGTTCCCGACATTGTTTCATGTTTTGTGACCAACTGTTGTGTTGGCAACAAAACTTTGGTGGAGACGCGGCTTTAGACAAACAAGCCACGGTTAAAGATGCCCAATCTTGAATCGTTCATTGATAAAAATCCGTACTTCATCTTGATTCGCAGATATTTTTTTTTTTTATAAATATAGCGTAAACTGGCTTATTTATACATAAAATAACTTAACGACTACTAATTGAAATTTAAAATTTTACCACCTTCATTGGTCAACAAGCGCCTCGAACGTTATCATTTATTGAAAAAGAATTTTCACGTATTAGTGCTTAGTTGTCGTTCAACACTGATGTGGTATTGTACCATGACACCATATATGTCAACCCGACCGAGGTCGTCAACCTTGCACCAAGCGTGTTCCCGACAACCAAATGTCTTTGCGACGGCAATGACTTCTATTGTTAGGCACTAAGTTACAAAGTCGATTGATTTCGATGTGCTTACTGTGTTCACCACGTTATTATAGTAAATTGTTAGTAAGTTTTCTAATAATTTACGTGACTTAAAGGAATCGAAACAGCATGGAACGGTCAAATCTCTCTAATATTTCTAGAATGTCCCTTTAGGCTATAAAGATAGCTTAAATAATGTATTTACGCTTAATGGTTACAAGTACAAGTTAAGAACGAAAAAAACTATCAATATATTCGTTTTGTTTTCTTGCCACTCATTTCAGAGTAACAATTAACAATAAAAATGATGTAGCGTTAAATGAAATCAACATTTTTATTTGATTTATTATTAACTTTTGTATTACTTTTTAAACAGTGGTAGAGCCACGCGGCAGCTTTTGCTATCGCACGGATGGGCCGGCTCAAACCTGGGTGGTACCACGACCTCACAGAATACCAGCGTGAAGTAGAGGTTTACCTCTGCGTTTCGCTTGGTGAGTGCAGGTGGCCGGAGGCCCTTTTTACTGGAAATGAGGCAGTCCATCGTAGTCCTCACGGGTGACAACGCATCTACATTTTGAATTGTAATAGAGGATAGATGTAGATGTCTATGGGCCGCAGCAACCACTTACCATCAGGTGGACTGTGTGCTCGTTTGTCACCCTTATCCTATAAAAAAAAATACTTAATCGTCAAAATTAATCCTTTGTGTATGAGCTCTAAAGAAAAACATATCTAAACCACATACAAACGTATCAAAGGTACGAAAAGATAATAATAATAAACAGGTAAGAGTAAAATATCGACGGTTTGATAGCCCAGTGACTAAGCATTTAACTGTCGCGCTTTTAATACTGCACGGAACTTTGTATTACAAACCTACAAATAATTTGTTCTGGTTTGTATCCATGTGTCAAAATCCATTTTATTTCATTGACTATAAAAGTAATAGAAAATAAATCATCATCGTCGTTATATATAATATTAAGTCTACATAATATAGGCTTTAAGAACTGGACGGGGGCATTGAGAATTTTGAAGAAATTACCTACTAAGCCTTATTTATGCAAAACAAATGACAGGTGAAAAATAAACTATTATTTATCGCTTTAGAATTATTAAAATAAACCTATAAATCCACCCATCATACACTGACTCTGTGGTTACGGGGTATTAACCATTAATTTTCACCTAATCACACGTACCACATTACAGCCTATAAAAGTTCACTGCTAAGCATAACCCTCAACCATAGATTATCATATATGGGGGATTTTGCCATAGTTGCCACGCTTGGCAGGCGGGTTGGCAACCGCAATTTTTTACAATTTTGAGTTGTAATTAGGAAGATGCCGCTGCCCATCTCCTGATTAAGTTTCCCTCTGTCGCATCTGACGAAACCCACGGGACATGGGGTAATGGAATTTTACACCGCCACTACACGATAACTATACCGGCGACGGGCAAATTCAAACAACAAAAACAATATTACATACGCCAAATGAAACGAAATTAAGAATGATGTGTTTGCTTGCAGCATACTGGGGCCGCGAAGGTTCCGGCGGCGCGGCGGCTGCCCAAGCGCAAGCCCAGGCGCAGGCGCAGGCGGCGCTCTTCGGCTTCGGCTCCCGCTACCCGCCACCCACGACCCTCGGCGTCGCTGCCAATCAAGCCGCCTCCCTCGGAATCCATCCAGCTGCTAGTTAGTATAATTCTAATTTTCTTTTTTTTAATACTGCATCGTTACTAGGACAAGGAACGCCGATCTCTAGTGTAAATAAACTACATTGAAATCCGTAATTGGATATTTCGTCATCATTATTACAGCCTATCCTAGCCTACTACTGAACATAGGCTTCCTCAAATATTGCCTCATAAGGGAAATTCTAACCATATTTGTCACGCATGGCCGGGTTAGCAATCACACGTTTTATCTTAGTTGATATAGGAAGACACTGCTGCCCATATTTTGTTATGTTTCCCTCTGTCGCCTTTTCGATACCCATAGAATGATAAGGGATACAGTATCAATGGGTAGTTATCAGTCGACGGAACTAAAGACCATTCATACACATTTTCCCAGATTTTTAACTTGATGGTAGAGCTCTAGACCTTTCGATTCCTTCATTCTGGTTGGTCATAGTATTCTTCCCTGTTTCAATCGAAATTCTCAGCCAATCACAAAGTTTTTGGAAATTTAAACGGCAGCCTTAAGCCATTTCAAATTTGTTTTAAAATATGGAATACCTCAGGATTTTTGTATATTATGCAGCTGCAAGCTAAATCATAAAAGCTGTGTAAACGAAATGCATACGGTAATACGCTCTCAATAAGTTTTGAGATATACAAAAAGTATTCTAGATACTACTAATATTTATTTTACATCTTTTCAAAATATTCTCCATCATTCTCTATACAAAGTTCCATTCACCTAAACCAACTCTGAAAACACTTTTGCCAGTCTTGATCTGACAGGTCGGAAATCATTTCTTCGTAGGCTTTAAAAAACTTGCCTTTTATTTTTTCTTTGACTCTTGGGAACAAAAAGAAATCACAGGGAGCTAAGTCAGGGTTGTAGGGTGAGTGACTTAGAGTTTCAACACCAGATTCCTCAATAAACGCTGTTGTTCTAAGGGAGGTATATGAGGAGGTGTTATCTTGATGCAGCATGATTCCCCGAAGCCCGGTCTTTGGTCTTCTCTCGCGCACAGCTTGTAAAGCTTTGGGTAATTCAACTGTAGTCTACCATTCAGAGTTGACTGACCTACAATTTTCCAGCATTGACGTCGACAAATGTCCGCTCCGCGAAAAAAACTAGCCACCATTTTTTTGCCGACCTTGCGAAGTCTTTGCAGTTTTGTCGGTAACTGTCCTTCCGAGTAGACTCATACCGACGATTACCTTTTATTTTCCGGATATTGATAGATCCATGTCTCGTCACCAGTAACGATTTCTAAATCACGCCTAGATGCCCCGTTTTCACAACGTAGACGCATTTCATGGCACTAATCCACACGAGTCTGTTTTTCGCTTTCGGAGAGCAAACGGGGGATCCATCGTGAACAAAGCTCCTCACTCCAAGATGTTGATGTAGGATGGTATGAATACTCCCCGAACTAATGCCTACAATCTTTTCGATGTCCGTATATATGATCGTGGGTCTTCTCGCACCAACATTTCGGTAGTCCATACATTTTCTGCCGTTACTGCTGTTTGCGGGGCCCCGGTTCTTTGATCATCTTTAAGATTAATTTTACCCCTTTTGAATTCAGAAAACGACCTAAAAATTGTTGCGCGTGATGGAGCTGAGTCCCCTAATGCTGATTGTAACCGTTGTAAATTTAATTGTTCGGTTAAACCAAATTTAAAATCATAATATATCATAGCGCGCAAAAGTTCACGGTGAAGATCCATCGTTTTAAATGAAAAAGCACAGGAAGCGTTGCAGGGAAATTAATAGAACTTTTTTTTTTAATATTGAGCAATTGGCTTATGGAGTTCTATTTTTAAATAAATTTGCTTTTTAGAAACATAATATAACACAGGTGCGTTCCATTTTTAAATTTCGAGCATCTCAAAACTTATTGAGTGACCTACTCTACTATATATTATCTATTAAACTATATTATCTATTAAAAATATTTATCTTATGGTATAGTGTTTCAAACATTACGGCTAGGTTCTTGTCGGCGTAGATATTTTTTATGGAATAAGGGTGAATAAACGAGCACACAATCCACTTGATGGTAATTGGATGCTGTGGCCAATAGACATCTACATTGATTCTCGGTTAAGAATCAAAATGCAGATGCGTTTGCACCTCTGAGGACTGAGATGGAATGCCTCGGTAGCAGTAAAAAGGGTCCGGTTCTCTACACTCACCATACGAAACACAGCGGCGTTAAGCTGCTATTTTACGCTCGTATTCTATGAGAGCGTGGTTCTACCCCGGTTGAGCCGACCCATTCGTGCTACAAGCATAATATAGCTGCAGCGTGGCTCTAGCTCTACCGCTAGTGCATTATTTTCCAGTTTCCGTGTTCAGAACGCTCTTCCTTAACTTGTTTATACGGAATGACATCAATCTCCATGTTAAAGTATACATTATTTAGCAAAAATATAATTGAAAACCTGACAACCGATGGGTAAAGATTCGGACGACCTTTCACTAGATAGTAGACCGATGTGATAAAATATGCAGGAAGTCCTATTGATGCAGATGGCTCAGGACATTCTTTTGTGGCTGGCGATCTATAGGGTAAGGTCCATGTCAAGTCAATGGAAGGTCTAGCAGTAAACTTGTGATGGGGTGGGGTCCACGAATGGTTTTATTGACAAATGGAACGGAATAATGTGCCAGCATCTGTCTTTCTATACAATTACAAAGTGGGTATCTCAGGCTAGAGTAAATAGGCTTTTGTTAAGCTAAGTTAGTCCTCGGTTACTTTACTACTTACCATCAGGTGTGATTGTAGTGAAACACTGGCTTGACAGTAGTTTAAAAAAACTGTGCTTCAATTTCAGGTGCGGCATGGTGGTCAATGGCCTCACATCTAGCCGCGCAGGACTATTTAGCCCGTTTGCAAGCCTCCGGTCTAAATTTCCCACCGCTTGGAGACCCCTACTCAGCCCTATCCGCTTTGTCTGGGGCTAGTGCCGGGATGAAACAACCACCTAAACATCCAAAACAACCTATCCGTAATGATAGGTAAGTTGTACTTATACGAACGAGTATGTGAACAAACGTAATTTAAGTACTTATAATTTGTATGCTCTTTTATACATTATATATTTATTTAGCTACTTTAATTAAATGAAAATGTATTTTTTCAACATAAAAAAGGTATATGCATAAATCATAATTTTTCAATAGGACATAATTCCATAACTCTCAACAAAAATTAATAACGTTAGAATTAAGGTCCGCTAGAATCATCAGCCCGACGCGATGCGACACTCAGCGTCCACTTTATCAATAATTGTTCAATTAGACGAAGAAAATGAAAGACAACATTTATTCTAGTGTCAGTACATCATTAATTATTATTGATTTCAAGACCGCATGGTATCGAGGTCAAAGTACCTGAGTAAATACACTGCGGATTCTATGAAAAATAGCCGAAGCCAACATTTGTTTAAGAATAAAAATTGTTGTTATCAATTACATTGTTCTGGCTGTTTCAAATTATTCCTCTAATTTTGCGATTTCTGAAACCTTTTATGTCGCAGTCTACAGAAGTTTCACCCGTTATCTATCCATATTCGATATAACACATATTATAAATGATATAATATATATATACTATATTATACTGATAAGATCAGATTTAGAACTTGATGCCAAGTGCAAACTTCTGCAAACAGAACTTTAGTACGTACACGCACGTAAATTAATTATAACTAACTTGCTTAAATGTTAGTTTCAGTTTTAGATTATAATTTTCAATTTAAAACCAGTGATTTATTAAAAAAATATTATTCTATTTTATTCTCTTAGACATGTGATATATAAGCACTTTAAATCATTTACTTTATCTAACACTTAATTGTTATTTAATATCTGCATAATAAACTTATTAGCTGTTTAGTGGTCGTAAGCATTCATGCTAATCAAGGCTGCGAGTTTAAATCCTGAGTCTTACTTAGAGTATTGGGCTTTTTTGTCAAGAAATTCTCAATAGCAGCCCAGAGTGGAGGAAGTTGCCGATGTTTCATACCCGTGCCCCGAAAAGCACGTAAAGCCATTCGTCCTTTGCTTGATCTCTTTGGTTGTGTCAGATTGCTGTCCCTTTGTAATATGCGTGCGAAGGAATAGAAAGTGTTAGCTTGTCTCCACTGAGACTGGCCGCCGTGACCGAAATTCGGTCTACGGTCTATTATTACATACATAAATAACTTTTACTACTGGTATAAATATGTACTACAAACAGGGGATTAAAGTTTTATTATTAATATCTTACTGTAAAGATTTTTAAATCACTTTGTTTTTATGTTGTTGCTGAAGAACTCTGCACTTGATACATTTATTATTGTTTTGATTACATACTATCGGCTGATATCATCTTTGTGATCTTATATCGAATCACGCAAGCGCTTTATTAGTGACAATTTTTTATGGTTAATTAAATATTAATATAATCACACATTTTTCTTTATAAACCTAAATTTTCGCCAATTCTTAAGCGAGGCCAATCTTCAGCAGTGTACTTAATAACTGGGCTGTAATGATGTTGAACATAATATAATACAACCTATTTGCATAATTTATTCCTTGCTGCTTTTGTTGTTATACATTGTTTGTATTTGTTTCGTTGTGTTAAGGTTGTATTCAAGGTATTTTATTTGCTTGTTTAACATTTATAACAAGACATTAGGCTACTTTTTTTTGACTAGAATTGTCCTTGATACAAAATACGTTGCAGTGCAAACTGGCCAATAAAAAATAAGGCCCAAATCAGGTAACGTGGCCGATGTTTGATAATTCGTCCAGGTTTGTCAAACTTATTTTAGATGCATCCAATTGATTGTATGTATAAATGATAGTTTCCACCTTACAAAAACGCATTTTTTTTCATAAAACATTCATTACCTGATAATTATGAGGTTGACCATACTTAGCTTTGTTTAGTTTTAGAAATATCAAGCTTTAAATTAGCCTGCTATGTGACCTTTTTAAAATAATACAACTTTTTTAATGTAAAATTAGGGAAAAAGTAAAATATTTGAACTCTTACTGTATACTTTCAGTAAAAAAAGTCAAGTATATATAGCATTAAAATTTTGGAGAATATGATTAAACGTGCGATAAGAGTTGTGTGGTCAGAATAGCAGCCCCTACAGTAACCCTACCTTACGCGTGCCTAAACATGCACTTGGCCAATTTTACCCCTTGCATGTATTCTATGAAACTGGCTGTAGTATTCCAACACAATGTAAGGACATCTTCAGAAACAGACACTTTTTTTATTCAATATAGATTATAAATAATACTTATTGAAAGTCACTCTTTTGCTTAATTACCACTGGTTCGAAAAAAAACTCTGTCCTGGGAAGAACCAGTAAGAAACCCAGCGGGATTTTTTTTAAATAACAGCTTACAATCAATCAAAATAACATAACATATAACATAAACACTCACGCCTGTCACCCAGAGGGGTAGGCAGAGACTATGGACTTCCATTTGGCACGATCCTGACAGACCTCTCTCGCTTCCTCCACATCCATATACCTACGCATACACGCTCGTCGGTTAAAGGTACTCTTTAACCGACGAGAGACTCTTTAATCAAAATCTGAGAATCAAATTCAATTTTACACAAATTAACAACAAAACAAATTAGAAATAGCTTGGTAGCGATCACCTCATTTCCAGGGGTTATTATCATCCATAAATTCGGTAATATTATAATAACCCTTTTTATATAAACTTAGTTTATTAAAGTTTTTGAACTTTGAGCAGGTCAAATTTTTCTGGAATTTTGTTGTACTAAATGCGTATACATCGTCCCAAGAATGAATTACTGACTCGGTCGAGTCGAGTAACTGATACTACTAGCTTGTGTCTGTTCCTAGTATTTATTTATAAAAATGCCATTGTTTTTCTTTTTTTTTCTCCCTTTACAATAAGTTATTATTTATACACATTGACGATCAAAGGTACTTTTTCTTGTAACCAATTTTTATTTTTTTTATGTTTTTATGAATTTTTAATTACATCCAAATAAAGCGCTCGCTGAAAATTTTACCAGCAACTAGCAGCCCGGGTTTGATCCCAACCGGCATCAATGCAATTGTTAATTTCAATTTTAGTACTGATTCATATCTTTCGAAGACTTTCAATTAGTTTTAGTACTGATTTACTTGTGTTCATATCTTTCGAAAACATTAAGTCCGGCTAACAACTGTGCGGACTAATTGCAGTTGTGTAAATTTTATTCTATTATTTAACTTTAGACTTAAATTTAAAGTAAAATTAGTTTTTAAATTTAGTTGGAGTGGCAAAAAAAGTACCTTATCATGTTACTAGCTTTAGTAAGTGGTATTATTTAAAAAAAATGTATAAGTATTCAGTAAAGCTTAGAGGGATAGTATTGACTTGCTAAAATCATTAACGTTAATAGAAAACCCTAAAAAATAATGGGAATGACATAACATCACAATGTCATCACAGTCTTGTGTGATGTGACACGACTCAACATTTTTTTCTACAATTGTTAAACTAAATTAAGAAAGCAATGGATAGCATTAATTAATAGAGTAGAAATTTGAGTGGCTAAACCCACAGTTTCCTTTTTCTTGCAAGAACGGCCTAACACTTTTCTTTTTAATTTTGCAGTAGATCAGGTAGAAGTAGCAGTGGTACGTCATCAAGCGCATCAATGAAAGATAAGAGTCCATCCACTAGCGGCGCCAACTCGCAACCAACCATGAGTGAGTGGGGCACGTATCCCTTTTCATCTTGTAATTGAATCTATCTTTATAATAAGTTTTTAGTGATTCTGTTTGTTTTAGCTTTATGTTTATTTTTTGCATATTATACTTATAACCTCTTTGTAATCTTTAAATTTAATTTCAAATAATTTATTTTGTATATTATCATATTCCATAGTGTTTAATATTATTTGCAAAGAAAAATAAAATTATGAAAATCATTACTAATAACAAGAACAAACTATTATAAATGTATTTTTAATAAAATTATCTTTTCATTTGCTCAATTAAATTATTCAACATTCACTACTAAATTCAGGAACTTCGTACGGATTCCCGAAGACATCATCTCCGTCGACAATGCACTCCCAAGCGTCGCTATCCAGCCTGGCTTCTCTCAACAGCTTGGTGTCGGCACCGCATCAGTCCAAACCCTCCAGCAAACCTCCACCTGCACCTACTCCACCCAGTAAGTGTGCTGGAGACATTTATTGTTTTGAATCTGTATTATTTATAAATAAAAGTAATAGCCTTATTTATATTATTATATTATATATTATTCCTCTCCACTGTTGGAGAGAGGACTCATCTCATTTCTGAAACTAGGTTCAATCTATGTAAAGCATACTTATTCTGCTTTATCAATGGCTAGAGATCGGTTTTAGAGACAATTTAATAATTTTTTTGATGTAATACCAATAACAACTTTGACTTCACACATGTTGATGTTGTTCTGTAGAAATTTCTCTATTACTCACAACAATATAATAATGTACCTTAATAAATATAATTACCTAGCTAACCAAGCAGACATCGTTCTGCCCTTTCCGACGACCATTTCCTTTCCTAAAAAAGACTGAAATTAGCAATAAAAAAATATTGAGGGTCACTTATCGGGATAAAAACTATCCTATCTCTCAAATTGGACCAAACTGCTCACAGTGTGCAAAATTTCATTGAAATCAGTTCAGTAGTTTAGGAGTTCATCGTAGACAAACAATGTGACACATAATTTTTATATATAAAGATTATCATCATCATTACTCCGTGAACTGTCTACTGCTGTATAAAGACCAATCAAAAGATGTGTCATAGTAGGCAGTGACAATCACTTTGCCAAAGATTTTGCTACTTTGATGCTTTTTTTTTTTTATAGAATAGAGGGCAAACGAGCATGCGGCTCACCTGATGGTAAGTGACTACCGCCGCCCATGAACAACCGCAACACCAGGGGAATTGCAGATGCGTTGCCGGCCTTTTAGAAAGGTGTAAGCTCTTTTCTTGAAGGTTCCTAAGTCGTATCTGCTGCTATCTTATGCTGCTCTCTGTCGTGAATCTGGGTATTCTATTTCTGACAAGTATGAGATATTCTGCAAATTTTTTAGTCTACCTGATCTTCCCAGTATTTTAAGAAATTCGAAAATTAATTCTCTCGTCAATTCGGTAATCATCAGTATCAAAGTAAAATAATCAATTTACTTATATTTTTATAGGAAAGAGCTCATCAAGTTCATCTGGCAAGAGCAAAGACCGTGATCTCGCTCTATTACGTGGCGATCTAATGTTGGCTCAAGCGGCAGCTCATGGTGCATATCATGCTGCTGTTGCCGCTGCCACCAAAGGAAAGGTAAAGATGTATAAATTTATAATATATCGAAATGATAAAATAAACGTCCACATTGATTTGAACAACCTTCTGATAGCTAATTGCTTATAGTTTTTCATACATAAAAAGAAATGTAAAATTGTATGAGCTCAGGATAACAATAGGATGGGGCTTATTGATAATCTTACTTTCTAAACGTCTATTTTTATCTGACGCTATTTGAAGATGACACAATATTAAATTTTTTTGCACATCCTAAACAACACACCTAAATTTATACGCGACAAAAAATAACGCACATTATTTTGCTGCCTTGAGTCCTCTTGATTCATACCACAGTCTTGCTTAAGAGAATTTTAAATTAATGCTACCTTAATGTTAACATGAAGCATGGTATAATGAAGTTCTTTAATAATATTTTTTTTGTTTTAGAATATGTCACCATTAGGTTACCCATTTGGAATGCCGGGCTCAGAGAAAGATCGACATTCGAGCATTGATTCTCTCACAGGTCTTCCGCACACCATACTCAGGTAATAAGATAGAAGTCTTTTAAATGAAGAGCTTGATCGTCTTATTAATCCTTTTTTTTACCATATTGTATATATTGATGTTTTCAAATCAGTAGAAGCTATAAGCTATAATTACATCCTATCTTTTTTCCTATAGTGCCGCTTTGGAAAGCGGGTGAGTTTAGAGATATAGATATAATGTTTGTTAAGAAACATGTTTGCACTTGTGTTAGACTTTTGTTTCAATATCTTTAATATGGTATTTCTTATGTTCAGTGACCCATCATCGGTGCTAGGGGGCGTTCGTCTTCCACCTGACACGGAAATTATCAAATACACTTCGTCTCTAGCGGGACCAAAGGTAAAAAGTTCATATAATTGTTTTTTAAATTATTAAATAAAAAAAAAACGAATGTTTATTTAATTATCATTCTTTATGAAATATATGGAAAAGATGTAAGTATATTCAACTGTGTGTTGATTGGAAATTCTGACGAATGAATTAAGATATAAAAAAATAAAATTAAAATCTGGCCCATTGCTGGACTAAGGCCTCTTGTAATTTCTGAGAGAGTTATGGAACAATTAGTCTGCGGGTTGCTCGCGTACTGTGACATTTACGGCGAACTCTTAGACACTGAGCTGTTATTGTTTAATATTTAAAAAATAATAAGGATGATTATTGTAGAACAAGAATTATTGTTGCAAAAATTAAGATTACATAATCTCATATACATCCCACCGCTAAGCACAACTCCTCTCTCATACTGAGATGGTTTAGGTAAAAGAAATCCACCATGTTGTGTGTGTGTGTGATTGACTGATTTCACGTGCCTACTTGAAATATTAAATATTCACATATGCAAGTTTTCTCACTATGTTTTCCTTCGCTGAACACTTCATAAATCAGTATTTACAGTGGAGTTAAACATTTATAGTTGTGTCGGCGGGGATCGAAGTCATGTTGCTTTGTACTATGAAATTTAAGATGACCTCACGATTGTTGCATATTATAATCATATAGAAAGTAAACAAACTTAAGACAACTTGATACATTAAATCAATCAATTATTTTCGGGTTTTATCACCGCCATTCACAGTGAAATGGTTAATTGCCATTTTACAGTGTGATTTACTACATGCATTGCGGCGAAGGAACATATCGTGAGGAATCCCGCCTGAAAAATTAAAAAAATATTTCGAAGACATGTGAAGTGCCTACAGGCATTGGGGGTAGCATGGCGGACACATCCTTACCCTGAATGCCTCTTGGAAATGAGAGAAAGCCTGTACCCAGCTGTGGGACGTATAAAAGCTGTATCTTTACTTTACTGTTATAATTATTTCAGGTTCCCCCAGGGACAACTAACCGCGGTCGCAAGAAAACCATATCGCTTGATCCGCCGCAAGTCTCTGTTCACCCTTCAGCAGGTGATAGGTCCACGCCGTTGCCGAACAAGCGCCCTAAAGTCGTGAGTGCTATAAAAATTTACCATTCTTCAGAATTCCACCAATCATGAACTTCTTTCTTATTATGATGCCTTCCTAGCTGAATCTCACCATGGTAACAATTTTAGAATACTGTTCGATACTATTAACTGTGCAGTAGGTATTACGTGCCAAAAATGTATGTGCTAATATAGAGGCACTCGATCTCACCTACCCTGTCCTAATACAAGCTTATGGAGGTAGGTTAGGGCGCAACATAAAAGGCACGACGGAAAGCAGTCATAACATGACCATACCAGACCAATTTTAATACTTTTGTACAAATTTTGGCTGTGCAATCCTCGTATGTTGTTTCTCTATTTCATTTTACTTCTGAACACTTACTTTTTTAATGATTGTACTTTAAATAACTGTTTCTTTAAACTCTAACTTAAATTTACATTATACTAAAAAAAAAAAACTTTATGTTTTCGTCTTTATATTGCTTACTGTTTGGTGTAACTCCCTACAATAGCAGAGCTCCATGTTCAGCAGTGAAATGTAACGGGCACATGAAATATTGGAGTAAAACATACAATGCATGTCAGAAAAGAATCAAACTTATTAACCGACACTTCACATTGTATTGTGCATTAATTTCAAGAGTGCGTTTGGTAGAGTGCGCAAACCTTCAAACTAAGAAATAAATTTAATATGTATTTTAAGTTTTTATTAAATTTAGGTTCATTTTTTGGTTTCACATTTTGTTGGTTTAGGTTTAGGATCTTAATTAAAACTTCAGTATACAGGAGGTTCATTAAATAAAAGATAGTATAAATGTTCAAAGTTATTTTTTTTTAGAATAGGTTGACAAACGAGCACACAGTTTTCCTTAAGTCGATGCTGTGGCTCATAGACATCTACATTTATGCTCATGTAAAATTCAAAATGCAGATGCGTTGTCACCCCTGAGGACTAAGATGGAATGCTTTATTTCCAGTAAAAAGGGTCTCCAGTTCTCTACACTCACCATATGAAACAAAGCAGCATTAAGCTCCTGTTTTACGCTGGTATTCTGTGAGAGTGTGTGTGGTCCTACCCTGGTCGAGTCGATCCATTCGTGGTGTAACTATAATATAGCTGCAACATGGCTCTACCACATACCTAACTATAACGACAAGGTTAGCCAAGTTTACTATACAATAATTTATGTCACTAGAAAGCTATAACAATTAATAAAATCAAATATTAAGGCTAACTTTTCAAAGGCCTCGCTGCAGCACAAGTGGGTCGACTCGAATAGGATCGCATTCTCACAGTATACCAGCGTGAAACAGCAGAATAATGCTGCTATGTTTCGTATGTAGAGTGTCTAAACAGTTCTCTAACCGGACACCTTTGTTACTGGTAATGAGGCATTTCACCTTAGCCCTGAAGGGTGACAACGGATCTGGATTTTGATTCTTAATCAATGATAGATGTAGATGTCTATGGGCGATAGTATTCACTTACCATCAGGTGGACTATGTGCTTGTTTGCCATGTTTATTTTATAAAAACGCTTCAAACGTCACATTAAACACTTTCAGTGTCCCTTTGTGACCATTGGTGCTATATAGCACTCAAAATGAGTAGTTAGTTAAAAATAAAACAAAATTAAATGTGGTAAAATAAGTAAAATAAGTTTTGTTCCAAAATGTACAAATCAGTAATTTCTATTATATTCAAAAATGAGGGAGAAATTGTTAGTCAACACGATGGTGTTAGCGTGCGCATAGTGTGTTAAATATTTCGTGTAGGAGGATTACGGCGGTTCCCGGTCCTCTGTGGAGGTGATCCGGCTGCCGGGCAAAGCGGACAGGGCGGGCGGGCCGCTGGCGGGCACGGCGGGCACGCCGCCGCCCAACCTGGCGGACTACGCCGGCATCTCGCGCGAGCTGCTGCAGACCATCGCCAGCCAGAGCGGCGTCAGCTTAGCGGCGCTCGAGCGGCAGCTGGCCGGCGCCCAGCCCGCCTCAGGTGCGTTGACGTTCACACTACCATTACCGGGACCTCTGTTTGCGGATCCGCTCAGCATACTTATAACGACATCATTTAAATCTTTCGATTGAAAAGTAGAAACTAGAATCTAGTAAAATCTAGAATGCGTGGTGTTGTTGATATTAAGTTACTACACGACTCCTTGAAAGATTTGTCCATATTCACCAGGCTTGGTGGTTGTAACCTCGCACTGTTGGGACCTTTGACATAGTTACCCCTTACGACACCTATGGGACAAAATGGGGTCTTCCACAAAGTCGTCAAATTATATTTTATTAATATGTATATATATCTATGTAATGAATTGTGCAACAGATTCCGGTCTCAACCTGAGCACAAAATCAGCCTCGTCGGAAGATGCACCACTAGACCTGGGCGTCAAATCGGCAGCTGACGAAGACGCTCCACTCAACCTGTCATTGAAGCCTATGCCGCGTGAGCATTGTTATCTAAATAACTTTAATATTTAAATTTACTGTATTCTTAATAAGATATTGGTGTCAGTTATCATTTGATTCATAAATATAAAAATCGGCGTTAATATTACAAAAATTAAACTTTATATATAACTTAAGTCTGTAACTTCCAAAACTAATTAATTATTTTACGGATTTTATCAAGTTTAACATATTTTTATTTCCCAACGTTTTACATGCTTTACAAGTCACCAGTTATAGCTGGCGCTAGACTAAGGTTTAACTTCAAAAGAGTGTCAGCTTGTAAAATAATTTAAAAGTAAACCCGATAGTATCTGTAAAATTTGTTTCATCTAATTTCTCAATAATTGTTAAATACTTATTCTTTAGAATTGTATTAGTTTGATTTGTCATTGTTTTCGTTTACAGCAAGCACGCAGGCTTCAGATGCGTTGTCCCGTCTCACTTCTCTGAGCAGCTCTCTAAATGCCTCCTCCAATAACGACAGAATATGTAAGTTCAAAAGTCAAATCAAATTAGTTTTATTGTGATAGTCAGGTTTTGTGTGGGATGTCAACATGGGAGAAATTTTAGACATACATACATACATACATATAATCACGCCTCTTTCCCGTAGGGGTAGGCAGAGACCACTTCTTTCACCTTGCTGCGATCCTTACATACTTGTTTCGCTTCGTTCACTTTTATTATTCTCTTCATACATGCTCTTCGGTTTAAGGTACTCTTGACCTGGCCTTTTTTCAAGACGTCCCTGATTTGGTCTAGAAATGTCCGCCTAGGTCTATCCCTTCCAACACTTTCATTCACACTCGCCTTATACACTTTTTTCGTCAATCGTTCTTCATTCATTCTCTCGACATGGCCAAATCATCTCAGCATACCTTTCTCAATTTTTGCCAGTACATCTTCTTTCAAACCACAATATTTCCTTATCTCACTATTTCTTATCCTGTCACTCAGTTTAACTCCTATCATACTTCTTAACGCTCTCATCTCAACTGCATTTATTCTGCTTTCATATTTTTTCTGCCATACCCAACTTTCACTTCCGTACATGAGTGTCGGAACCAACACCCCCTCATGCACAGCCAAACAAGCCTTATTAGACACCTTCCGACTGTTTATAAAGGAGTGCAAAGCTCCATTCGTCATGTTTCCTGCATTTACTCTTCTTTCGATATCACTCTTTCCAATTTTAAATTAACTGCCATATATATACCAAAAATGGCGGATCTATTTGGCATACAACGTAATAGAGTAAGATATCATTATTTCATTACATTTTCTATGCAAGGTAGTTATCATTTTTAAATGTAAAATAGTTGGGAATATTTTATCTCTTTACAAAAGACCTGGTAGAGCCATGCTGCAGCTATATTAGTAGTATAGTTGTAGCACGAATGGGTCGGCTCGACCGGGGAAGGACTACGCTCTCTCAGAATACCAGCGTAAAATAGCAGTTTAACTCTGTTATGTTTCGTATGGTGAGTGTAGAGAACCAGATACCCTTTTTACTGGGAAAGAGGCATTCCATCTTCGTCCTCACGGGTGACAATGCATCTGCATTTTGGTTTGTAATAGAGGATAGATATAGATGTCTATGGCCTGCAGCAACCACTTACCATGAGGTGGACTGTGTGCTCGTTTGTTACCCTTATCCTATATGAAAAAAATAATAAATTTATTTCGATATTTTTTAGGGCTAACAAGATAACCTAACACACTGGTCTTCAGCGTTATATTTTTCCAGTTATTATGTTTTTGATGTTGTTCTAACTTAGCAGCTACATATGAAATCATTTCTGATATTTTTTTTCTATGGTTTTAAGCTCGCCGCAAACCAGGGGCGAAACCCCGTCGAGTAGCGCCTGAACTGAACTCTCAAGTAGCTGAATCACCACGACCTAAATCCAGCGGTAGCGAGGACAGTGAATGTAAGAGTTTTTCCACTATTCGTGGTTTAAGATATTTATAATATTTTTGTAAATATATAATCATATATTTAAATATAATATATATTTATTTTGTTACAAAAAATAATAATTCATTCGTGTATTATCGACAGCTGTTGGCGGTTGGCCGTCGCGCGAGGGACGGCCCAGGAATTTGGGTCGTGGCGTGAGCAAACCCAAGAAGAACACGGTGGCGTCGCTTCTAGCACAGAGTCGTGCGCTTGGACTACGCCCTGCGCTTGCGCACCAACTTCTCGCCGAGACCGACCTGGTGCGACAACACCTTTATCATAAATCATGAACATTAGAGACAACTCAAATTATGCTTGAGAGTACTTGATTGTTCCTTCTAATAAATGAATAGCGTTCTTGTACAATTCAAATAGATTGCGAATATTATGAGGTAATTTGCTCTAACGGAATATTAAATTATCTTATGTTAAACTATTTTCAAATTTATCTAAATGAAATAAGGCCAAAATTCATTTATCAATGGGAAAATGCCGAAATAGTTTTCCTTATAATTTGAGCTCACTCTAATTGACTCAAAGCACCTTGTTATTGTGGCAGATATTATTCTTTGAGCAGATATTCAGAGAAAATCTCAAGTTTGAACTGAAACATTAAAATGTTAAAATTTGTGTAAATAGTCTAGAGTCAAATTTTGAACTTTTATTTTTAATTTGTTAAGATTGTTTCCTAATGTCGGCCTAAGCGAGTCCTGGATTCTAAACCGATAATATTCCGAATCTGGTTTGACTGATTGTTGTTGCGTTTTTGACAATAGCACTTACTGTAACCTGTACATTCGATCTTATCGCATAGGCAATCGACAGTGATTGGGTCACCAAGGTAGTTTCGAATTATTTTTAAGTTCTTCTTTATCACCAGCTGCAGTCCTGATGGATGGAAATTTAGATTTCTATGAGCCACAGTATCCACTTAGGATACTGTGGCTCATAGAAATCTAAATTTTTCTCTAATTAAGAATCAAAACGCAGATGCGTTGTCGTCCCTGAACACAAAGATGAAATGCCTCGTATCAAGCTGCTATTTTATACTGGTATTCTGCGAGAGTGTGGTTCAAGCTGACCCATTCGTGCTACAACCATAATATAGCTTCAGTGTGTTACTACCATGTAAACATGCTAGACAGAAGCCTATCACATTAGGGAAGATTTGCCATAATCGACACGCTTTTAGTCGTTCACTGCCACTGTCTAGTGGTCGATACTTCGATTTGGCTCCGAATGTCGGGTCGGGCCAAAATTAGTTATTGGGTTTTTCTATCAAGAAATTCTCAGAAGCAGCCTGGAGTCAGGAACTTAGCGGAATTTAACCGTCATGCCTCGGTAACGTACGTAAAGTCGTTGGTCCTGCGGTCCTATCGGACTATGAGAGTGAGGGAATAGAGTGCATCTACTCCATCGGTGCTTGTGTATACGCTCGTGCCTTATAATCCTGTCCTGCAAAGATGGCTGGTGCGAGCATTCGGAGTGCAGGACATTATGACATGTACTGTGTGTGCAGGAGAAGCTGCGGTCGCTGCTGGGCGAGAGCGCGAGCACGGACTCGGAGTGTCCGTCGGACAGCGGCCCGTCCGACTCGGACGCCTCGGACCCGGGCCGCCGCCACGACGCGCAGCTGCGCCTGCCGCTCGCGCTCGGTCAGATACGCACATACAAACATATCATATAATATTAAACATGCCCGTTTTCACGATATATAATGTAACAATAATTAAAAAAAAATTTTTGAATGTAAGCAATCTAACAAATTAAATTTAAAAAACAATTATCGTCAATTGCTTATTCCTTAATTAAACAGGTTCGCCTGCATTTTGATGTTAGACGATTTGTTTTTTTATAGAATAAGGGTAAAAGTGTTTGCTGGGACCCATAGACATCTACATTTATCCTCGATTAAGAATCAAAATGCAGATGCGTTGTCACCCATGAGGATTAAGGTGGAATGAAATTTTAAATTAGACAACTGACCACAAATATAATAATTCAAATTACATTCAGACTGCCCCAAACCTGTGTTAAGGTGGAAGCTCCAGGGTGGCCGGTGAAATTCAAATTTTCTTGCGTTTTTTGGAATTTGCAGGTCAGGGTTAGGTTGTATATTTAACAAAATATGATTCGCGACCGTAGCGATTATGTGTTTACAGAATTATTATCATTAAAATCACCAATACAACCCTGTAAGTTCATATTAGCCCTTTGAATGAGTTTTTCCAGACAAAAAATTAGCGTAAAAGTCCACAGCTAAACATAGGCCTCCCCTATTGATTGTCTTATAGAAGGGATTTGCCATACTTGCCACGCTTGGCAGTCGATTTCGCGACCACAGTTTCTTATTATTTAGAGTTATTATCAGGAAGATGCCTTTTTTTATAGGATAAGGGTGACAAACGAGCATACAATCCACCTGATGGTAAGTGGTTGCTGTGGCCCATAGACATCTACATCTATCCTCGTTTGCGAATCAAAATGCAGATGCGTTGCTACCCGTGAGGACTAAAATGGAATGCCTCATTTCCAGTAAAAAGGGCCTCCGGTCACCTGCACTCATCAAGCGAAACGCAGAGGTAAACCTCTACTTCACGCTGGTTTCCTGTTAGGTCGCGGTACCACCCCGGTTCGAGCCGGCCCATCCGTGTGACAGCAAAAGCTGCCGCGGGGCTCTACCACTGTTAAAAATGCTGTTACCCATCTCCAGTTTCATTTCACTTTGTCGCCTCTTACGACACCCAGAGGATGATATTGGGTATTGGATATTGGATATTTTAACACCGCCACTACATGATTGAAATTCATAATTCGACCATAATTGATTAACCTTTTGAGTTTGTATATTAAGTATAATGTATTTCACTTTTACCTCTCAGTATGTATGTGTATGATCTATGCTTTCAACAGCACATTAATATATAAAACACAGATATCTAATATACAAAACACAATGTAAACGGTTTTTTGCCTTGACGTACACTTTACAGGCTATTGAAAAAAAATTGAAATAACACAAAATTCACAGTTCATTCTGTCAATCTGTCAGTAAATATTATGTTGGCAGAAATAAAATAAAAGCTAAAATAAAATAAATCAGTAATTATTTTGTTGGTATACATGAAATTATATAACATTAAGTCCTATCGGAATGTCCATCTGCCAGGCTCAGGCATCTCATTACTGAGCATTTAAGCAAGAGCCCATAAGTCCACCTGATGGTAAGTGGTTGCTATGACTCATAAACATCTACATCTATCCTCAATAAATAATCAAAATGCAGATGCGTTGTCACCTGTGAAGACTAAGATGGCATGCCGCTTTTCCAGTAAAAAGGGTCTCTGGTTCTCTACACTCACTATACGAAACACAGCAATTTTAAGCTGCTATTTTACGCTGGTATTCTGTGAGAGCGTGGTCCTTCACCTTGTATAAACGATCTGTTTTATGGTTTATCGTATACTGTGAAGCTTATTTTTTTTTCTAATTACTATTTGTGCCTGTAGGTTGGAAACGTGTGACGCTAATCAAAGGGCTGTCACGTAACTGCAACATAAAAGGTGACGTGAGCTACACGCCTCCCGAGCCCCACTCTGGACTTACTATAAAGTCTACACACGAACTTGCCACGGTAATACAAATTGTGTAGAAATTTTAAATTATGGAAATCTTAAACTATACTCTTTTGATAGTAATAACAAAAAACAATGAATCAAATAAAGGCAATTATAAATGACACTACAGTAAAAAAGGTTGACGAATTGCTTACAGTTTCACACACTTATATTTGAGCAACATAATTCTGATATTAACTTGAATTAAATTTCTGAGAAGGGGAAAATTTGGCTAAGTTATTATTATTTTCACATAATATGAAAACTATATCAATTGGTTAATAAGTTTGGTTATAATGATTTCTTTTATTTACGCGAACACTATACATTTAAATAAAACTAGTTTGCCTAAACCTCGTGACCATGGGTGCTGTAAAGTGCTTGAAACGTCGGGAATATAAAATAAAATAAGTTAATATACGCGATGAAATCGGTAAAAACACTAGTTTTATTTAAGTTTGGTTATGTTTTTTCTAGTATCTACCCTGCTATTACATCCAAACACTTCCAGCCAAGTCCTCAAGTAGCAGAGGCATTATGCAAGCAATATATGAAAACTGGTATACCAGACTTACAATTACTACATGTAAGCTTTGTTGACATTATTACGGCATTTAAGCAACATAATTTATGGGAAAAACCAGTTTCCGTTTGCAGTCAAAACATAAGCATACAACTGCTGTTACAAAATGGTCCATTTTATTGATACTAAAAGTCTTGCTATATTTAAAATCTATCGTTAAATCAATTCTGAACTATAGTAATTTATATGATACAGCTGAATGTTGCATGATGAGTCGTATTCCGAATTTTTCCGAAATACCCTTCATATTTAGATTATAATATATTGTGTAATTGAAAAAGGAAATTATGATATGCATGAAATTTAAATTTATTATTTTGATATAATAATATTTTTCATTCTTGCCGAAATTAAAAAATAAATACTGTTGACATATATGATGTTTCACAGGCGTGCATAAAATAAAAGCTCTAATGGTAGAAGCTATAATGTGACTAAACGTTTTATTGTTTGTATTTTAAAATATTATTGTTTTAAAAAATTGAATTTATCAAAAGAAAAAATACTAGTGAGGTATTATTTAGAATTAAGGAAATATTGGTTATCTAATGTATGTGTGTTTTTGGACAGTTCCTGGAGTCGAATCCGTGTCCGCCACTAACGACGGACAACTTCAGCTTCAGTGCACGCACGTTGTTAGGCGAGTACGTACAGCCTGCTCCTGATCTGGCAGAACCACTGATTTTCAACGAAGCTGAAATCACGAAAAGGTGCGTTTATAAAATATATGGCTTGCAGCATTATTTAATTTTTTAACTGCTCATAAAATACTTTTGAAATAATATGTTAGTGAAATTCTATGACTGTACGCTTATTAAAAAGGTAATTAACTTTATTTAAAGTGTGTGTTATTTTTATTATTAAACTAAAATCTAGAAAATGCTTTAGTTCAGAATGTCACGAGAACACTACTTCATCTTCAAAGCTTTCTTGTTTGCTTTTGAATTCAAAATCCAATTAAAAAAATGTGGCGTGTGAAAAAGCGAACTCACAAAAATGATGAGTTCAAAATATTCTCGGGGGTTTCAATCGTTTATTTAATCATAGTAAATCATATTGACTGAGGTCCACCGCTGCGAGCTAATTCCCGCCAAATTCTTATGAAAACATATTGTGTTCCATCAACAAATTTAATAGTATATTTAATTAAGGGGCTACTCCATGTGAACGACCTTGAGCATTTGGCCTGCCGTGCCGACTCGCTACAATATATCGCGTAAGAAATATGTAAGACGCCACCTACTGTACGAACGTAGTATTATTTTTTCAACATCAATAAACTATTTTATGGAAATACACAGCGTATAACGATAAATGTATTTAAATTTTTTTTATTCGGTATAATAGTTGCATTATATTAGAATTATGTATTCTCATATATTATCTAATTATGAAATTTTATAATTTTTTTTTCTTTTTTTAAAAAACGTTACCCCCACACTAGGATTTTCTCCTGTATCGTGGAGACAGTTTACAAACACAAATTGAACAAGGACAAACATCCAGACCCGGAACAATTATTTGTAGGCCATACAAACACTTGTTCCGTGCGGGATTCGAACCCGCGGCCCCCAGCGCAACAACTGATTGCTAAGCCACTGCGCCACGGAGCCGTCGCCGGGTTATAGGTAAAGTGACCATACGTCCCGTTTTGAACGGGACTGTTGCTTTTCTCGGTCACCTGTCCCATTTTCCCCAAATAAAGCTGCGGGACAAAATTGTCCCGTAACTCGTTGGATGGAAGTATTCAAAGCCAACAATCTTCAACATAATTTTTTTAATCGAATATATTTTATGTCTACCTGGTACAAATGCTCCAGTAGAAAGAGTATTTTTCCTATTTTGAATAAATTGTGGACGTCGGACAAAAACACTTCCGGTTCCAGTTCTAAAGACGATTTTGTTAACAAAGGTAACAATAAAAAAAACTTGCCCAGAATTTTATTCTTATTTAAAATCATCACCAACTTTACCAAACTTTCACCAAATTTAATCCACTAACAAATGTAATTAATAATTAAAAAAATATGTTGCATTTAATAATTACCGTCTATACCGAATATAATTTTATAGTGAGCACTAATTGTATAAAGTTATAGTTTTTAGACTATAAATAAACACATTCCCGTTTTGAGTTAAAAATAAATGGTCAGTTTAGTTATAGGGGTTTTTGGTTTGTAAACTGTAATTAAATGATGCCCGGGTTATTAGTACTTACTTAGTAAAAGTAGGTAACTTTTTACCGAATTACAATACCTACTAAGATATTGTGGTTAGGTATTAGGATAATTTTTTAGTGTCCGACCGAAACAGGATTTTCAACCGAAACCGAAACCGAAACCGAAAACGAACCTTCGGTCTGGGTGTCAGTTTCGGCCGAAACCGAAACCGAAACTTATTTAGACATGTTAATTTTTTTTATTGTATACTGAAATCTGGTATATTTTTATACATATACAGATAGGCAATGCATGTTAATGAAAAACAATTATTGTAATAGTCATGTAGTAATATATTTATTTATTTTAAAGTAAAAGTTAACAATTTAACATTATGAAATATATTTTTAAGTCAATTTTGTAGAACAATCAACACTTACCCATAAAAATTACTCGCTAATTGAGAACATATTTTATTGTGTTAACAATATTGTTAATATTATTCAATGAGAGCATTCACTTAATATATCATACTCACACACGATATACACACGACTTATCAAAATCCCAGAAAATACACAAAACCTGCTTAAAGTTCAAAAACTTTAATAAACTTTGTATAAAAAGGGTTATTATAAATATTAAGGAATTTATTGATGATAATAACCCCTGCGAATGAGGTGATCACTGCCAAGCTATTTCTAATTTTTTTTGTGTTGTTAATTGTGTAACATACATGAATGTAAGAGTGGCGTAGCTAGGCATGGGCAAAGTGGGCCATCGCCCACGGCCTCGCACTTAAAGGGGCCTCGCGAGGCCCCCAGACTTTACCACAGAGAGACTAAATAATTTGATCACTTTTACGCTCGAAAAAAGTCACAAATTAATGTGTGTTTTTTTGGGACCTCGCAAGAAGGCTCTCTTAAGTGCGACTGCGAGGCCGTTGGTAACTACCTTCAAAGACCGCGATTGTTATATTGACGGAATACGAGACTTGTTAGGAATTAATAGATATGAGGTAGGTACGAGGGCGACACTGAAAGTTCTTAGAAAATCAAAAACTGAACAAACTAGCAAGTTATTAGTTTTTTTTATAGGATAGGGTGACAAACGAACACACAGTCCACCTGATGGTAAGTGGTGGCTGTGACCCTTAGACATCCACATCTATTCTCAATAAAGAATCAAAATCTAGATACGTATTTATTATATTTTTTCATAATAGTGTCCATTTACATCAATACATTGCTGCATCCTATGAAACCACGGAGAAAAGCACTGAGCCCACTCCTGTTTAGGGGTCTCTTCGACGGCATTTTGAAACGCAGCCACTCCTTCCTCGGAGTCCATAAAACGCTTACCTCGAAGTTTTTCTTTCATTTTCGGAGAAAATACAAATAGCAAGGTGCGAGGTCGGTGCTATAGGGCGAGTGACCCAGTAATTCCACGTCTAATGTCACCAAGTAGTCAATTGTTTGCTTGGCGGTGTGCGTCAAGGCGTTGTCGTAGTGAAGGAGGATCCTGCTGCGAGATCGTTTCTCCCGAACTTTTTCCAAGACAAGTGGCAAACAATTGTTAGTGTACCACTCTGCAGTAACTGTTTTTTGATCCTCTAAAACAATAATGACCTGTCCTTCCGAAGAACGAGGCCACCACCTTTTTGCCCACGCTTCGACCTCTCTTCACTTTAGTTGGCAACTCCTCGGAAGGATACACCCAGACAGCAGACTGTCTCTTAGTTTCAGGATCAGCTTTCGTCACCCATAAGTATGTCGAACGCAGCATTTGAGTCACCTGCATTAGATCTTTGAACCATTTCCCGACACCAATCAACACGACGGAGTTTTTGGGCCTTTGTCAAATTTTGAGGTATCCACCAGGCGTAAAGCTTCCTGGCCGCTAAATGTTCATGGAGGATTTTGTGCACTTGACTCATCTGAATCTGCTGATAAATCACTCTTTTGTCAGTATTTATCATACGCCGCACAACACTGATGTTATCTTCAGTCGTCGCCGTAGAAGGCCGTCCCTCACGCAGATCATCAGTGAGATTAGTGCGACCACGTTTAAACTCATTAAACTAGTTGTAAACAGTAGCACACGATGGGGCTTCATCGTGAAAGGCCAATCCAAGTCTATCATAACTTTCTTGTTGACTTAAATTACATCGAAATTCATAAAAAATCATTGTATGAAAATTTTCTCGCGTTAAATTCATGCTGATGTGACACAGACAATTTTCAATTTGTCGCCAAATCGTAAACAAATAACAAATTAATAAAATACATACACAATAATATTGGCAAAGAGTTCCGAGAGAAATTTGAACTTATTTTCTTATTATTTTTTTTTATTAACAGTGTTAGAGCCACGCGGCAGCTTTTGCTGTCGCACGGATGGGCCGGCTCGAACCGGGGTGGTACCATGACCTCACAGAATACCAGCGTGAAGTAGAGATTTATCTCTGCGTTTCGCTTGGTGAGTGCAGGTGGCCGGAGGCCCTTTTTACTGAAATGAGGCATTCCATCTTAGTCCTCACGGGTGACAACGCATCTGCATTTTGATTTGTAATAAAGGATAGATGTAGATGTCTATGGGCCGCAGCAACTACTTACCATCAGGTGGACTGTGTGCTCGTTTGTCACTCTTATCCTATAAAAAAATATTACATCGTTTACAAGTGGCCAGTTCTAAAAACATTCGGTGTCGTCCTCGTATGTCGTGTCAAATCATGTTTGGTAGGATAGATCTACTGGGTAGATCTTTGGAACGAAAGAAAAGGGGCCTCGCTGATGCAACTTAGTCCACGTTTATATTAGTCCTCGCTACACCTCTGATTGTAAGCTGTTATTTAAAAAAAAGTCCCGCTAGGTTTCTTACTGGTTCTTCCAAGGACAGAGGCTTTTTTTCGAACTAGTGGTAATTAAACAAAACAGTGACTTTCAATAAGTATTATTTAGAATCTATATTGAATAAAAAAGTTTCTGTTTCTGTATAATTATGAATAATACACGAGTCACGAACTCATCCGAACGACGCACGATAATCCACGAACACTGAGTTTCGGCGCCGCCGAAGGTTCGGCAGATTTTTTGCCGAAACCGAAGCTATTACCGAAACTAGATTTTTTTTCCCGAAACTTGCCGAAACCGAAACCGAACCTTCGGTCGGTCACTATTATTTTTAACTGTATACTATACTGATAATATTGAATTAGCTTTTTATAGTGTAAATTATAATATTTGTCGGAATGTTAATTACGGCCACCGGACGGGCGACCTCTACCAAGAGAACTCCTCTCTATAGCAATTAGAGATAACCCGAAATGCCGCAGATAGGCCAACTTAGACGCCCAGGCCGAATTAGTCGCCTATAGACGATCATAGACCAAATTAAACGCCCTATTCAAACCAAACCTTACATGTTAATGGTGCTTAATTTTTATATTTGCATTTACTTCAAAGAAAATACACGCAAAAAGCTTCATCGCGCAGTAAACAACACAACAAATATATGTATAACTAATACGAAAAATTATACGCAAAACAAACAAATAATACTACCTATAAATTACCTAATAAGTAATAATATTATCGACTGATAAGATGACGTGAGCGTGTGCGCTTGCCGACGCTGTGACTAACGACACGGGTTTCACCATCAAGAGCTCAGCGCTCACTGACTCTAGCAAGCCCGTGGGCAGTGAGTACGCCCAGTTTTTAAAAGAATGTCTTAATAAAATCAAATTTTGGTCTTTTGAAAAAAATTTTATGATAGAAATGTTCATTAATAAATTGCCTATCCATTGGTGTAAATCGCAAAATAAAATAATACTTTACGAGGAGATGCATGTTATCAATAATTATTTCACATTTATGTGGTTTCGTTGTAAGGAGATTATTTTAATATTTATTCCTTTAAAAAAATTGAATATGACTCTTATGGAATCAAGATTATGTAGAATATTATGTGTTTTTTATTAGTTGATATATCTTTTAAATAAAAAGTAGATAGCTCCTAAAAACCGCACAAATAACGACTAGCGCGATATTTTGCTCAACCTGCGTCTTAATAGGTTTTAAGACGATGTAGAACTTGCCATTGTTGAATCCGAAGTGTATAACTAAAACAATTTGTGTAAATGTTTTGTTCTGTTACAATTCGTGTTTTCGTCGAAGACTTATAAAACGTGATAGGTTCAGCAGCAAAGGGGCCATTCGACCGGGTATGGAGTTTGCTGTCACTCTAGCATGAAATTAAGCTCTGTGTTTAATATGGTGCATTTGGAGAACCCGGGTACATTTTTACTGTTAAAGAGGCATTCCATCTTATTCGACAGGGGTGACAATGTATTTACATTTTGATTCTTATCGAGTATAGATAAAGGTGCCTATAGGCCACAGAATAAATACACTTGCCATCAGGTGGATTGTGTACTCATAGCTATAAATCATGGTCTTAAACTGATTCGTCTTGAGCTAATTCTCTGGAACAACATACAATCAGATTCAAATATGTATAAATTGTGTTTTTGTTATACATGTTTTTGAAACTCGTGTGTAATTTTTAAATGGATGTGTGTATGCTGGATCAATTAACTATATTTTGTACTATTTAGGCTAGTTCTTAGTGGAAACATCTTCGAGCATACAGAAATATGGTGATTATATACAAGTGTACGTTTTTGTATAATATTATAAAACTTATAAACTCTTGTCAATAACGGCTGCACGTCCAGCCTCGCTGCACGCTTCGCACAATGCTGTCTACTCAGACTCTACTCTCTTAAACTGGTATTTAGAGAATTTGAGCTTAAAATCGAAATTTTGCAATGTTCAAATTTGAGTCTAGTCCATACTAGCTCCATAAATTTTGATATTGTGAAGTTTGAGTTTAAGCTTATAGCTAAGAAAGTGAACGAAATAATATCTAGGAAATGGAAAAGGATAATAGTAGGCAAAACGGTAGTACGTTACTAATCGGCATAGGAACTTGGCAAACAGTTCACCACAGATCACAGAAATATTCACAAATATAACGTTTTGTACGTGCGGCCGCGGTGCATAGTATGTTTTACATCCAGCCGTCATTATTTGTGGTGAATAGGATTGAGAACGGGCCGGCTAGGTTGGGTGAAGAAGTATGGGAATGTCGGTATGCAATATGACTAAGAGTTGGGTTTTTGCTGTACCAAACTCGAGATTTTCTCGGAATACTGGCTTTATAGCTACTCTTACGAAATTTTTTGGATTGTAATGACGCTGAAAATGTGTTGTGTCAGGTTGGAAGAGGCGCGTGCGCTGGCAGCGTTGAGCACGCCCCGGCCCACGCCGCCGCCGGTGGAGCGGCGCATCGAGCTGGCGCGCCGCCAGCAGGCCGCCCGCGACGCGCGCCGCGACTCCGCGCCGCGCCGCGACCAGGTAAGCCGACCCACCACCCTCACCTGCTCGAGCTCAATGCTGCTGCGTTTTCTATGCTCACTGCAGACAACCGGAGACCATCTTTACTGGAAACAAGCCATTCCGTCTTAAGCCTCAGGGGTGACGACGTATCTGCGTTTTGATTCTTAATAGAAGATAAATGTAGATGTCTATGGGCCACAACATCCACTGTCAGGTGAACTGTATGCTCGTTTGTCACCCTTATACTATAAAAATAAACTGCAGCAGCCGTGGGATACGTAAAATCAGCAGGTTAGTAGTCTGAGTAGTAGTTTGTCAATAACATTTTGCTTCGCATTGCGCAATAACTTGTAGTGAGTTTTATAGGTACACAAAAATAAAATTTTGTTATTGTTTTGTTATTTTCCTTAAAATGAATAAAAGATTTATTAATAATGCTATTATTTCATCTGTCATGACTTCCGCAATATTCCATATTATCTTGGAGTAAATTTACAAGACCATGTTTAAACTATATTAATTTATCGAAAAAAAATTAATTCTCGACATTTTTTTTTGCTGACGGTACAAAAAGGTCGCAGAATGTAGTTGTCAGTAAATGCGATCCTACTCTTATTGCGCTCGTAGAATACAGTTTTGTGAAGTACGCGCTGTTAGCAGATAACCAATGTGCTGATATCACAAGCTATGCTTTACCTTTGCCGAAATACTCAAACACTACTCAATTTCAAGGCGCTAATAAGTCTCGTGCTGTCTCTATCACTTTAAGTCAAAGTGACTGTGACACCACGAGACTTAACGTTGTCTTAAAATTGAGTAGCGTTTGCGTATTTAACCATCAGCATTCGCCACATATACGAATGTCCTATACATTATTATGTGTATTGCTAAGGTATGCTTGTTTTTATTTAATGATATAAACCATATATTGAGGCGTTGTATAGACATTGTTTTTATAGTTTATTATTTTATATTTTATTTAATTTGACTATTATTTTTTTTTCGAATACAACCTATGCGATATTTCGATGACTTTGCATAGACTTAAGCTTAAATAATTTTACTTCATTAAATTTCCTGTACAATTATTTTAATATTTTATTCGCGTGAAAACGAGAAACAGGTATTTCATTACTAATTCATACCATTACCAATTATACATTTATCCTTTCATCGCAACCTATAATCAATTTATCTTGTACGCCTTTATAAAAGAAGGTTGTACTTTCCTAGATAATTCCTAATTGTATTACATTACATATTTCATACATTATTCATATTACTCACATTAAGACATGAATTAAAAAGAGATACAACTCTTTTGTCGACTTCACTCATAGTGATAATAATCATCAGCTATCATCCCTTATTCCACATATTATATCAAAAACAACAGTGGATTCATAGCAAAGTCATCATCATTCATTTCATTCACAGGCTCGTCTCGCACGAGAGTTAGAAAGATCCGAAAGGGCTGAACTAGCGAAAAGGGAAAAAGAAGTGCGAAGTCAGCAGCTGTTAGAGGTAAATTGAACCTTTTTAATTGGGTAATGTCGGGGTCATTCGCCAGTCTTAACTTATTATGTACACAGTCTTGTCCTCTGTTAAAATATTGAATAGTAGTTTCTCTATAACAGCTGACAAAACCAACTGATATTATATTACATTTCTAAGCAGTCCTTTTAAGCTTTCAAAAACCTTAAAAGTATTAAACGATTATTTTTATAATGATAGGTTTATTATACCCATTTTCATAAATTATAATTAAGTTTTAACATTTATTTATCTTTTTTTTTTAATTATTTAATTTCCTCATTTGGTATGTCACTGTTATTCAGACATTGTTTATATTTATTTGTATTGTTTTTTTTTAATTTACATGTGCTTGTGTTTGTTTTTTATTTTTTATTTTTATTATCAATTCGATGCTTGGCAACATTGTGCTCACATTCGTAATATGTAGATATTTGAAAGCAAAAAGGGCCAATACAAATATGATAGAGAAATGGTTACTTTTTGCTTTTCGTAGATAGCGTTGGACTTCTTAGCTTTTAGATGGTAGTTGAGTTGTGTGTCTCAATAGCTACGTTTGTTATCTTTATATACTATTATATTTATTTATGTAAAATTTACCCTTATACTTTCTATGGGTTATGTGTTACCTAGTTCTAACATCAAAAAACAATCGCAAAAACATTTACTTTGACAATGTTGTCATAATCCAATTGATAATAGAAAATGTTAAAACAAAAAAAAATTAACGATGGCAATCTGAACAGCATATCAACAAGAACCGAACGCAGCTTACCATCGAGCCGCTGCCGTCAATACCGAAAATGAGTACCGATTCCAAAGAATGGAAAATTCCTGAAATAGTGATGGGCCCTGCTGTTAAAACCAACAAGGACCGCACTATGCCACCAATTAGTCTATCCCTAATACCTGTCAGCGGACCGAAAGATAATCAAAATGTACCAATAAAAACATTGAATTTCGACCAGACTGGCTGGAAAGAGGAGATTGAGGAGTATAACGCTCTAGATAAAATGAAAGATTTTGCAGAAAAGGCTGCTTTCGATTTACCGAAACGACCAAAAGATAAATATTTTGATTTTACGTTGATGAAAGCAGCAGAAAAGAAATCAAAAGTGCCAGACAAAGAAAACAAGTTAGAGAAATTAATCGAATCATATTCGAGAATCAGTGAATTCATAAACGGCTGCGATTGGTCGAAATTAGAAGGGGATAGTAAGACCGAAGACCCTAAGAGCCTCGAACAGAAATACTTAGACGCTAAAAACGAATTTATGTCTCAAAATCTAATGCTAATGCCAAAAGATACTCAAAAATCTGTTCTGAAAGAAGTCATAGACCTGAGTGGTGACGATGAGAACATACTCAATGATATTATAAGTAAAAAGATCAGTCAAGGAACATTTAACGTAGGGAAAGATGGTGCGCTATCTATTTCGGTACATCCCTTCGGCAGTAAGGACATGTACTTGGTACGTGTTAGCAATTACAATGAACACTAAAATACTAACGTTTTCCGGGTTCACTAACACGTCTAATCATTGTTTGTGGTATGTGTATGGGTGTTTTGTATGATTATCATTATCTGTATCCTACGGCTCATTTCACATGGCCTAATAGAAATGCACGTTACATAACGAAGAGATCATTAATTAACGGTGATGGTATGTATAAGTAGTGTGCTTCTTAATAATGGAATGGAAATGTATTCATTATTCATTCATTCGTATATGTACACACATGTAATGTTGTCCCGTGTACTACATATAGGTCATTGCTATTGTCTTACTATTGTGTCTGAAAATCGGACAGCGAAAGTGTTAAGACCAACTAAATAAAAAAGAATGAATTATATAGTTCTCATGTGGGACTTGGTCCATGGCAAGTACAATCAAATTCATGTTGTATTATGAATGATGCCTTGGGATATATTTCTCGGTCAAATATGTCTTAAAATTTTTCATTTGTATACCATTCTGTTTAGCATCTTAAACTTTGAGAATCTTGACATAAAAAACTATTTTGGTGAAAACATTTTATATGCTAATTGGGGTTCTTTAGGTACTAATTTAAATGATAAATATCTGTTTACAATAAATTCGATCAAGTAATACAGAAAACCAATATGTATATGTTTTGGATTCAACCATTTTTCTTTTTTTCTTGCACGCTTTCTATTATGACAACGCTTACTTATATTTTCTGTTGTAAAATTCAATTCATAATAAATTAATTAATACGAGCATTAGTTTTATTTAACACGTATTTAGTTTTTTTCTATTTTCTATTTGTTACATGTTCGCTGCTTTCATTATAATTTGCTCTACCGCTTTCGATGTTGTCTCTCCGGATGTATTTGAAGGCTAAGAGACGGAAACAGGAGGAGTTAGAAAAGCAGAAAATAGAGGATCAGGCAAAAAGGCAGCAGGTTTGTATGTGTAAACATAAATATGATTAGATTTAATTATCGATAATTTCTTAATTAAAGCTATTCACTTGTATTTAATAAAAGTAACACTTCAAAAATATTTTGACTGTCAAAATCTGAGAAAGAATTTGCTTCTATATTTTTTTTATATATGTAGACTGTAGAGGTTTAATTATGTTTTAATAAGGTATATTTCTTAAAATGCTGCAATTATTATAATACTTAAAAAATAAATTTTTAACAGTGGTAGAGCCACGCGGCAGATTGCTGTCGCATGGATGGGCCGGCTCGAACCGGGGTGGTACCACGACCTCACAGAATACCAGCGTGAAGTAGAGGTTTACCTCTGCGTTTCGCTTGGTGAGTGCAGGTGGCCGGAGGCCCTTTTTACTGGAAATGAGGCATTCCATCTTAGTCCTCACGGGTGACAACGCATCTGCATTTTGATTCGCAAACGAGGATAGATGTAGATGTCTATGGGCCGCAGCAACCACTTACCATCAGGTGGACTGTGTGCTCGTTTGTCACCCTTATCCTATAAAAAAAAAAAAAAAAAAAAAAACTCACATAATAGGATAGAAAAAAATGTATATGAAAAGATGGCTCCTTATGGTCTATGTTTCGAAAATCTGTGTATGTGCGTGCCAATTCGCTTTCCAAATTTGGCAATTATCTTAGATTCTCCTAGTCAGCGAAAAGCGTATATCCAACTGTGTTCTATTAACATTGTATTGTTTTAGTTTCTAAGTTTATAACTACACTATTGTATTAGGTAATACACCTGTGATTATAGTTGTAAATGGTAAAATAAATAAATAAATAAAAATTATCTATAATAATGTAAAAACATTCAGTACATTATGTTTTCTACAATGTAGTATGTAGCATGATATGATATTGTTTCCTATCGTCTTCTAAAATAGTTTATACTTTGTTACAGGAAAGAGAGCTTAAACGACAGCAAGCTATTCTGTTGAAAGAACAGGTAATTTATGACGTAATCTATTTTTGCGGTTCTCGTATAAGAGTGCTAACATTGTGTTGTGTATGGTTTTGTGTTTGATCACATATTTAAGCCGTTAAGAAAATAGTTATTAAAAAAATCAGACACGAGTTGTGTTCTTATCTCAGATAAACAAAGCAAGATAGAGAGAACACTACGTATATTTTAAATGATACCCAACTTTTTTCTAAAACGTCCACTTACGTTTATAATTTGCACCTAAAATCATTTGATTTTTGGTGCATATTATATCATCATGTCTGAAAGAAGATGTAGTGACAAAAATTGAGAAAGGTATGCTGAGATGGTTTGGCCATGTCGAGAGAATGAATGAAGAACGATTGACGAAAAAAGTGTATAAGGCGAGTGTGAATGAAAGTGTTGGAAGGGGTAGTAGACCTAGGTGGACTTTTCAAGACCAAATCAGGGACGTCTTGAAAAAAGACCAGGTCAAGAGCACCCTAAACCGTAGAGCATGTATGAAGAGAATAATGAAAGTGAACGAAGCGAAACAAGTATGTAAGGATCGTAGCAAGTGGAAAGAAGTGGTCTCTGCTTACCCCTACGGGAAAGAGGCGTGATTATATGTATGTAAAATCATTTGCTACCAACTACATGGTTTGAGGTTCATAATATGTGTGCGTTCTTATAGTAAGGTAAGCATGGTTTTGGCGTCACTTTAAAATGTACGTAGTGTGATTTATATTATTTTTTGTTGGTCTTTGTTGGTTATTTATTGTACGGTCACAAATGATCAGCAAACATTTTGATAATTTAAAATAAAGTAATATATAAAATATAATATTATGTACTTAGGTTCTAACTGTTTAAGTGTTTTAACCGTTTTGTGCATATATTATGGGTTTTCAGTTTAACACTCGCTGACCCGTGTACTACATATAGATCATTGCTATTTTTTTTTCTTAAATTTTTTGGGATTTTTGTCAAAATGACATGCCAATCCCATCATACGTTTTACTATTGTGTCTGAAAATCGGACAGTGAAAGTGTTAAATAATTTTTAAGAATAAAGTGTTCATTCAGTTTCCGACAAAGTAATTCTCTTTTTTAACATGTTATTTTTTAGATGTATATTGTTTTTAATTGAAGTTAAAAAAATATTTGAAAATATTATATCCGACCTAATTTTCTTAACGGCTCAACTAAACGTTATAGCGTGTGTGTTAATAATAATTGGAATTAAAATTAATATTTGGCTTATTTCATTTGACATTTATATTCACAATATATTTTCTTTTCCAATGCACGATTGGATCGACAACTACACATCACAGCAAAAGTACATAACTGAGGTAATTCACATCAAAATTAATTTTCTCATTTATTGCAATGTTATTGTATATATATATATATATATATATATATATATATATATATATATATATATTATATATATATAATGTGTGTGTATGATAATTATGTAGATTTCATTGACTGAATATAATAGGCATGTAACGAACTTGCTGACTAATGGATTTTAACAAATAACTGCTTGAATGTTAACTTTTGGAAATTTTAACATATGATATGGTTCAAAGCTTCAAAGTGTTTTGTAATGCTAACAATGTTGAATGTCTGCATGCCGATTAAAATTCGTTATTAAGGTTTAGGTAATAGTAAAATATGAGCTAATAGTGTTGTACCTTTTCCGCCGGATTTTATAATACTTGATAACTTAATATTTTATTTTTAATGTGCGATCCCTTAAATTTTATACATCATTCTTATTTTCTATAACAAAAACTTGTTGATAAATTGCTTTCGGTAATATCTTTTCCAAACCTGTTTGCTTTCGCGTGTTTCTTTATTTGTAATGTCCTTTTCGTCCTCTGTCATATGATATACATATCGTGTTTTTTTTATAATGCGTCAACCTACATACATACCTTTGCGTTTCGCTTGGTGAGTGCAGGTGGCCGGAGGCCCGTTTTACTGAAAATGAGGCATTCCATCTTAGTCCTCATGGGTGACAACGCATCTACATTTTGATCTGTAATAGAGGATAGATGTAGATGTCTATGGGCCGCAGCAACCACTTACCATCAGGTGGACTGTGTGCTCGTTTGTCACCCTTATCCTATATAAAAAAATGGAATATCGACAACAAAAGGGTGGAAGGCCATCGACCGTCTGGTTGTCCGACGGTGAAATTAGGATTGTTTTTGAATGGCAAGACAGACGTCAGATTATTCCACTCCCTTTAATGTACGCAATGAGAGAGACGAAGCAAACCGTTTTTGGTTCAATTGCATGGAATATCGACAACAAAAGGGTGGAAGTCTATCGACCGTCTGGTTGTCCGACGGTGAATTAGATAAATGCATCCTATAGAATACCGAGAGGCAGACTACTCTAAGCGTTTGACAAGGTTCGAGGTTGACAAGATTGGTTTCAACCAAATCAAGGTCTCTCCACTGAGTCCAACGCTGGTAGGTGGCATTTTGTAGCAGCAGCCCAAGTGTAATGTCATCACCATCATCATTACAGCCCTTCATAAGTCCACTGCTGAACATAGGCCTCCCCCAAGGAATGCCACAAAGCACGGTCATGAGCCACTTGCATCCAACGACTTCCTGCATGTCTTACCAGGTGGTCACTCCATATAGTTAGGGGTCGCCCTACACTGCGACTACCGGTACAAGGCTGCCAATCGAGAACCTTTCTTTCCATCGGTTGTCGGTTCTTCGAGTTATATGGCCGGCCCACTGCTAATTCAGCTTACTAATCCGTTGGGCTATGTCGATTACTCTGGTTCTATTGAGGATATCCTCATTTCTAAGTATATCACGCAGTGAAACCGCGAGCATAGCCCTCTTCATAGCTTGCTGAGTGACCTTGAGCGTCCTCATAAGGCCAACAGTGAAGGACCACGTCTTAGATCCATAAGTCATCACCGGCAACACGCACTGGTTGTACAATTTCATTTTCAGGTTTTGAGGTATACCTGACGAGATGTGTCGTAATTTCCCGAACGCTACCCAGCCGAGTTAAATCCATCGATTGATTCTCGATCGAAGTTGGACTTATCTAGTCGGACTATTTGTCCAATGAAAACATACTCGTCAACAACTTCGAGCTTAGTGCTCCCAACAACTGTCGGCATAGTTGTGACATGGACGTTAAACATGATCTTTGTTTCGTCCATGTTCATTATAAGACCTATCCGTTGGGAGACACTATTGAAGTCATTGAGCATAGTGCGTAGGTCCTCCAGCGATTCTGCCATAAGGACTATATCGTCGGCAAATCGAAGCTGAGTCATGTACTCGCCATTGATATTAATACCGTATCCTTTCCAGCCCAGTAACTTGAAAACGTCTTCCAATGCAGCAGTGGGAAGCTTCGAGGATATAACGTCACCCTGTATTACACCTCTCTGCAGTTGGATAGGTTTCGTACACTGATTCTGTAATCTGATCCATCGTAGCTCTACTGTACAAACACTTCAGCACTTCGATATACCGACAGTCAACTTGGCACCGCTGAAGGGACTGCAGCACCGCCCAAATTTTGACGGAATCAAAGGCTTTCTCATAGTCCACATACGCAAGGCAAAGTGGCAGATTATACTCTTCTGTCTTCTGCACAATTTGCCGAAGTGTGTGTATGTGGTCCATGGTACTAAAGCCTTTTCGGAAACCAGCTTGTTCGGGTAGGCTGGAAGTAGTAGAGTCTGCGTGCAAAACGATTTGTAATGATTCTCGAAAAGAGCACGTAGAGGCGGCTCAGAAGGGAAATCGGTCTGTAATTCTTCAAGAGAGCGTTGTCGCCTTTCTTGAAGAACAAGACCACCACACTTCTGCTCCACGCCTCCGGAGTAGTGCTACCATGGAGGACGGAATTAAAGAGCTTCTGAAGGACTTCAAGTACCGGTTTCCCACCCGCTTTCA
Organism: Parnassius glacialis; assembly: GCA_033319125.1. Lineage (NCBI taxonomy): Eukaryota > Metazoa > Arthropoda > Insecta > Lepidoptera > Papilionidae > Parnassius > Parnassius glacialis. Next base: position 23,498,249 of record JAVANC010000002.1, read on the forward strand.
AAAGCTCCGCTGTAATTCCATTCTCACCTGGGGACCTGCCGTTTTTAAGGTGCTGGAGAGCCATTCTAATCTCGCTCAGACTGACGTCCGGGATATCTTCGGAATAGTGTCGGATCAGACTCGCTCTTGGATCGTTACTCACACTTACGTGTGGCTCCAACGATGACGTGTACAGCTGCCCATAGAACCTCTCAATCTCACTCAAAATCTCAGGTGTCCCGGAAACGACGCTGCCACACTCGGTCTTCAGCTTTGACAGTTGGCTCTTTCTGGCAGACAGATCTCTCCCGGTGATAGAGCAAGTTGCCGGATTCGAGGATTACCGTGTCCTCCCCCTCTCTTCGGACCTCGGATAATCCTAAAATATGCCCGCGTAACTTGTCTCTCTTCTTCCAGCTCCGCGACCTTTCGTCAGTCCTCAGGGAGCGTGCGTTGTATGTTGCCAGGTCGAGTCGTCTTAGGTGGCAACCGAACCTCTACCGGAGATTCTTAGCACCCCTTGCCCCGCCGTTACCATGGTCGCCATCGTAGCCAGGAATAGCGGCACTGCCGGTGACTGGTGGCCTTCTCTTTGTTACTCTCATCATGAGGAGGGGGGTATTTGCCATAGCTGCCACGCTTGGCGCGCGGGTTGGCAACTGCTGTTTTTTTATTGCAATTTTGCTGTTATCAGGAAGATGCTGCTGCCCATCTGACTGTTTCCCACTGTCGCCTCTTACGATACCCACGGGAAGATATGGGGTAGTGGATATTCTTAACCGCCACTACACGGCGTGTAATTAAAATGTGATACAAATGTGATGTATGAAAACATATTTCTTAAAACAATATACCAGTCGCTTAATCATTTTTTATTTTAAGTCATCTTGAATCCTGTGGCTGAATAAATAGTTTAAATCGTAATACAAATTGTGGTTACATGCACCTCGTATATAACCAAACTGCTAGTTACGGAGAAGGAAACGTTTGTTGAATATAGGAATTAGATATTAGTCGGAATGGAGCGGTTAGATTATAATGAGCGTGGTGGTGTGCAGGAGCGCGAGCGGCGGCGGCAGCACACGACGTTCGTGCGCCAGCTGGACGCGCGGCGGCGCTGGGCCGAGCGCGAGCGCCGCAAGCACCAGAGCCTGCTCGACCGCCTGCTCGCCAAGGAGCGCAAGCTGCAGCAGCGCCGCCGCGAGATGGAGCTGCTCGCCGAGCTCAGGTACACGTGCACGCGCACACCAACACACACACACACACACACACACACACACACACACACACACACAAACACACACACACCTATGTGTATATCGCAGGAATCGACAGTGGAAAATGTTGTTCGGCTTCTTTTATAAAATAAAACCATTGCTTTATCCCAGTCATGATAATTGGTGATACAGTCGTCAGTGGTAAAATCACGAACTAGAAATATTTGTGTTTGTAAAGGACATGTATGTGTAGAAAGCCCATTAAGAAATGGAAAGCTTGGAAGATTGTAATGTAGAGAGTCATAAGGAAAAGTTTTTAAGATGGAATATAATATTTTTTTATTTTAACATAGTATTACTACCACCGGTTCGGATAAAACCTCTGGTCCTGGGAAGAACCAGCAAGAAACACAGCTAATTTTATAGTTGAGAATAATAATTAATTCGTATGCGCGATGTGTCAAGGATGAGCTAGTAGCGGATTACAACCAGTGCACCGTGCCGCGCCAGAGCCAAGACTCCCTAAATGGCTTTTTTTTGCACCCAAAGCAAGGGGCTACCCTCCGGGAAGCGGGTGAGGGAGGTGGTGAATGCTCATAGCATACCATGCAACCAGCTGCGTGGTTATGTGGACACTATGAAGTGCCTACCCACTAAACACCACCTGTGGGACTGGCTTTGACCTTTATGGCCTTTTTGCTGTATCGGAAGCGACTCCCCTTAGGGAAAGGGGGCGCAGCCCTTAACGCCGCTCCGTCCGTTTTATACAAGCAAAAGAAGTAGCCGTTAAGGCGCCACTGCAAGTGCAACGCGCGGCTGTGCGGTACACGTGTTGTTTACAAGAATTCTGGCTAGCTACAGAGGCGCCGCCACATGTACAACAGGCGCAGGCGCCAACATATATTTTATTTCTTTCCTTTTTTGTTTGACTGTTCCTGTTATATCAATATATTATTCATTCTTTTACAGGAGGCCTCAAGAAGACTCATCGCTATCGGATCAAAAACCCCTACCCACGCTAAATAGGATTCCTGGGCTTAAGCTGCCCGGCCAAGCCATGGCAGACTTACTACAAGTTTACGAGTTCATTAACAACTTTGGGCAAACTCTTGGCTTCGGTGAGTTTTTCATAAATTCATCGTTATTACTGTGTATTTTCTAACTTACCAACAGGAAAAGCTCAAGTCTCATGCTCAAGAGCTATATGATGATTACAGCTAATCACAAATAGAGCTCATTGACTGCCTTAACGTTACGTCTTGGGACAAAGTCAGTAGGTTATTGTTAGTCAGGTATGTTTTAAGATATATTTGAAATAAAATATCAAAGCGGAAATAGAAAGAGAAAATTATTTTAATAAATCAGATACTGAAGTACAAACACAAAATTATGCGAATCTTAAACTATTTGAGGTGTTTATTACCAATTATTTGAAATTTATTATCAATCGCTACTATGTTAATTGGATTACTTTATTGGTTAGAACATAAAAATATTTTTTGTGAACATTAAAGTAAAAAAAAAAAACTAACTTGCAACTACTTGAAACAAAAAACTATACTTATAGTATGAGCACTCCTGAAGACTTACTTGATTGGGCTCAGCTTTTGATTCACATGGAACACAACACTTTTTAAGAAGTTAATAACTATTCAGAAGGAATTCTAGGTACCTATAAAGGGATTACTTAGTCACTTTTTATGTATGTGTGTACTTACAGCAATTGTTTTTCCTCTCTGAGTACCTGGCTACTTCGTTTTAGGTTACATTCTATTTGGAGTCCAAATCTGTGCAAAAATATGTTTTAGTTTTTAGATCTGGTTGTGTTTTGATACTTTATGTTTCTCTATTAATAACCTACCCTCAATTTTATCACGATTAAAAGTGTTACATTGGTAACGGGTAGGCTAGACCAAGTGTGTACGTTTTTTTTCTTTTTTATAGGATAAGGGTGACAAACGAGCACATAGTCCACCTGATGGTAAGTGGTTGCTGTGGTCCGTAGACGTCGACATCTATCCTCGATTACGAATCAAAATACAGATGCGTTGTCACCCGAGAGGACTAAGATGGAATGCCTCTTTAACAGTAAAAAGGTTCTCTACACTCACCATACGAAACACAGCGGAGTTAAGCTGATAGTTTACGCTGGTATTCTGTGAGAGCGTGGTCCTTCCCCGGTCGAGCCGACCAATTCGTGCTACAACTATATTACTAATATAGCTCCAGCATGGCTCTACCACGTAAAAACGTACACTTGAAATCCCTTTATGAAGCAATATAAGGGCATATACACGCAATGGACTTTTGATTGGCTGTACAGTAACGTAAACTTAGTAAGTACTATTAAAATATTATAGCTTTCGATTATTCGAATAAATATTGACATGGCCGGTATCATCGACCATGAGAAGATGAATAGTGATATATTATAAAGTGCGCACATGTGGTGTGTCGCAGACGTGGAGTCGCTGCCGAGCCTGCAGACGCTGCAGAGTGCGCTGCTGGCGGAGTGCAGCGCCGACGCCGAGGACGAGCTGCTGCAGGTGCTCACGCAGCTGCTCGTCTGCGCCATCGGTGCGTACCCGCCACTGCCTCGCCGAACACTCACGCAACATTCGTTCCGTACTGATCACTCAGACATTACGTGCTTTGATTCACTCCATCGTCTGCGGATTCTGATCTCCTGATATCATCATTATCATTATTATTACAGCGTTTCATAAGTCCACTGCTGAACATAAGCCTCCCCCAAGGAATGCCACAAAGCACGGTCCTGAGCCACCTCCATCCATCGACTTCCTGCATGTCTTACCAGGTCGTCACTCCATCTCGTGGGGGGTCGCCCTACACTTCGCCTACCGGTACGAGGCTGCCAATAAACAATATTATATCTCCTGATATAATATTGTTTATTGTACTGAAACTTCTTTATCGTCGTAGTGAAGAAATTTAGTACGGAATTTAAAAAAAAAAACGTCCGTTTTTGGTAATGTTTTACCGCCGGGGCTGCATAAGTAATAAAATAAAAGAAGAATGATATGTCGTAAAGAAGTTTTACTTCGTACCTGTGTATACAGTGAGGGCATCCACGACTTTTTCTGCCACCAGGGCGGCGCCACTTAAATGTAAGGTATAATATTTGACAGATTTCACAGTGGGAAAGTTAATTTGTTCGGAAAATGTAAAGGTTAATGTTTCTTTCTGTGGTATTAGCTATAGTTTACATTAATAAGATTAAAAATAAATAAACCAAACCACAGATTTTAATGAAAGTAGAAAAATTTAAAAAAAGTTAAAAATGTGCAAATAATTAAAGAGCAAACTACTGAGGCATTGTTTTGTGTATTAATATAATACTCTAAACTGATAAACTTTTATTAAAAACTAACTTCTCAATTAAATGACATTGTGTAACAAAAAACTTTACCTCGGTGTCAACTAGCGACATCTGGTGAGCAAAAAATTATTAGTTCTCATTACACGCACAGTTTTTTTTATTAATAGGCACATCATTAGCGCTCAATTTGGCTATTGTAATTTTATATTCTAATTACACTATTACAGAAACATAAATGATTAAAGGTTAAATGATTCTTTTGATAGATACAATAAATAAATAAATATATATATATATATATATATATATATATATATATATATATATATATATATATATATATATATATATATAGTTTTTACAGAATAACAGTATACGATACGCTGAAATTAAAAGAATATACATAAGCATATGCATATTAGCATAAGCATATTACACGAAAGCAAATGTAAAGTAATTGAAACAGGCGACAGAAGGATTTTAACAGGAGATGAGCAGAAGTATCTTTCTGGTTACAATTCTGCTGGTCAAATCTTTGTAAATAATCTATCTGAATAGCTCAACAATAAATATCATTATCTATATCTGTCGGTTTTGTAGAGGTTTAAATTATACCTTTACTAAAATTCGCAGAGGACCCGGGGATCCCCCACCCAGGCCGTCATACGACACTGTTGGGGCAAGCTATCCGCATGGGCGACATCACGCCCGCCAACCTCAGCGAGGTTCTGCGCATTTACCTTTACGCCAACGCTACCGGGGAAATCAAGGCGCTTACTGGTTAGTCACATTATTTTAAATGTTTGTATTGCAGTGGAGAAAAAACGTAATCTTATTCTTTCATCAAAGTATTTCTTTTGTTTTTTCTGTTGAATTTAGAATGACTTGGTGATTTCTTGCACATACATAAAAAACCACATCGAAGTCAAGATGAGGAGAAAAGCGAGGAGTGTCTAAGGTGTATAATTCTAAACTTTAAACTATATTTATGGATTATATTATATTACGATATTAATAATGGTTAACAGAGACTTCTAAGAGTGTCTATGTGCCTGTATGAACCATTCAGAGGCAGTTAAACTGTAATTTAGAGCATATCGATTGTTTTAAGTCTAAAGGCTGCACTGAAAACAAGTGTATTTCTTTTAGTTTTTAAATATCTAATGAGAAAAATGTTTTTTTTTTATTTTAAAATATGTTATATATCAAACGTGCCGATTCGTGATTTTTAACTAAACAAATAATGTTATTATAGTTTCTTTTCAGTGTCAAATATTACATTTTAGAAATCCTTAATGAATTTAATACCTTATAATATGAGACCTTAAGTAATAGGACCAAAAATAAATAAAATAAAAATAGAATAAGGTAATAATTAACAAATCACTAACTCATTCATGTGATCTGAGTAAGATCAGATGAATTTATTCAAACGAGATTTCCTCCCTCGTTTGGATAAATTCGTCTATTAGGCGCTCTTTAGTTAAACAACAGGAAAGTTGTTTTTCAGTAGCAACGTCTTGTACACACCCTAACCTGTGCCTACAATGTAATAACAGAGTTATACATTGTAGATGATTATGAGGTCATGTCAATTAAATTAATGTTAATGTTAATGTTGTGTAACTAATTTATGTTAACTAAACTAAATATTATTATTCTTACCAAATCAACAGGGATTGTCTTACATTTAAAATATAGTAGAATCTTTTAGTCAGTTAGTCTTTTAAAACTTGCTGGCTACTGATGAAGATTAATTTTACGTCCTAATAATTTTTATTCAGGTCTAACAGCCGAGCGAGAACGAGAGCGCAGAGTTGCAGACCACCACCAGAGCGACGCAGAGATGCAACACACTTGCTCCAACACAAAAAATGCCGCCTACTACGAACATTTGCATAATAACTCTACATACAAACTATCTGGTAATAAATCTTTATAACAAAAAGATTCCTTTTAAAAAAATATATAGTCTATCTATATTAATAATACGTTTTTCTCAGAAACGCTTCGCGATAAGCCATTCCTCGCTCTAAACCCGACCACAAAAGCGCGCATGTTGGCGTACTTGTGCGACGAGCTGTTGCAGAGCAAGGCCGTGCTGCGTCAGATAGACGCCTCGCTCGAACACCTTAACCAACTGCGCAAAGAGCGATACCTCATGGACATGAAGATTCGCAAGTTTGTATTTTATTTATCTGTTCTTGGTGTAGTAAATATAAATATGTTCCAACGTATTGTTCGTTAAACTTTCCCATAAATTACCTCATAGGGATCTATTTATACTATTTGCTTGGCAGGCGCTTTGGCCACAGTTATTTTTATTGGTTTTGTTATTGTCAGGAAGATGCTGCTCCCTATCTCCTGTTTCAGTTTATCTATGTTGATTCCAACGAAGCCTACGGGATGACATGAGGTAGTGGATTCTTTAACGCCGCAAGTATATGGTGTTTCTCATCGTCAATTAGTAATTAAATATTTGTACTTAAATAATAACTATTATGTGGTGCGAACTTTCACGAAAAGATTTACATCGTTTGTTTTTATATGCACAACAAAAGGTTTTAAGTTGTAACCCTTAGCTGATATCAGTTTATCAGAACTATACTATATTCTGTACTCTAGCACAAGTCTGATTCTTTAAGGTTTACGTGATCACCATTTTGACTTGTAGCATTACCATAGGCTTATTTAATCTCCAAAAATAATAATTAATTCGTTTTTAATATTGACTAACATGTATTACTGACACGCAACGTTGTTCCAGAGTGCGAGTTCTGCACCAGCGCAAGCTACGCGCCGAGCAGGCGGAAAAGCAACAAGCGCTGGCACTGGAGCGCATGCAGCGCCTCGTCGAGGAAAGCACCGCCATCAACACCGTGCTGCCACATCTACCCGAAGAAGGTAACTAACCTCGTGTGCCGATCTTTTTTCTTCTTCCAATTTATTGTTATGCCTATGTTAACAGTTCACTGCTTAACGGCGTCGTACCTATTAGCAAAAAAAAAAGCATTTTCGTGATCGCAGTCTCGCACGAAAATGCTTTAAAATCCCTCTTTACTGTTTGTATGCTATAAGTGGTAAAGAGGGATATTTTTTAAATATTTTATTATTGTTTGTGAGTGTTTCTTAAGATATTCTTTCTGTGAGCGTTGTAAGAGGTTACTAAATAAATTATATAATATCAAAGAAAATTATACAAAAATAAAAAGTCTCTCTTGCCCGAGAGCTTACTTCTGGTTGGGTTGTGTCTATTTATTTAATTATATTTTATTAATTTTTTATGTTATTCTATCGCTTTTTATATTTATAGTAAATGTTTATATATTTGTATAAGTATTTATGCATCCCTCATTATTATTGAGACAATAAAACTGTCTCATTAATAATAATCTTCATTGAACACAGATAACATAACTTGTGAACTTATTAGTGTTGATTGCTGAACTGAGAATCAACGCTGATAAGTATAACAATACAACTACAATAATATTACATTATTTTATATAATATTTTTAAAACGTTTCTAAAATAGTTTGCGTAAACGCAAATAAATTTTGCAATACAAGTTTGTAAATGAACTATGTGAATACTTAGTTATTAAAATAGGAGTCAATTACATAGTAATTTCCTACCAAACCTCTTGTTTTATACGTGTTTACGCGATCATTGCAATAATATAAATTGAATTTTACAGATCATTCTATTAGCGACAAGAGTGAAACGCCGAAGAAACTTGATAAGATCGATTCGCCGCATTTGGAACACGAAACAAATAAACAACCTGAAACACCGTCCCCATACAAAGATAATGCACCTATTGAAGAAAGTGATAAAGAACTATCGCCATTAAAAGATCTCTCTAACAGTATAAAGACTAAGGAGATATTAAACAACAATAAAGACGATTGTTCACCGCCAGATAACTCGAAGATTGATAAGGATAGCGTGATCGGTGATTGTGATGCAATGCTGAGTGACTTGGAAAGTGAAGGAACCCAACCAGAGGAGGTAACATTTTTGAGGATTTATCACTATTTATTGGCAGCCTCATGAAAAAATGGATTTCTAACTTGTCCCATTGACTTGGTTTTCCTACACCGCCGAGCAAGAGGTAAATCAGCGTTTAAAATTGTAATTACCAATTTCGTTGGTGCCGGCGGGGATAGAACCCGGGTTTCTCGCGTACTGAGAAATTTACAGCGAGCACTTAGCCCTTGAGCTACCACGACTCTTTATATATGACCACATAAACATCATGTTGCTTGATGACCAGTGGCAAAAGTATATAGATGATATAATTCAAAGTAATTAACTATCTTTTAAAGTTCTTTGCGTGGTAGAGCCATGCTGCAGCTATATTAGTAGTATAGTTGTAGCACGAATGGGTCGGCTCGACCGGGGAAGGACCACGCTCTCACAGAATACCAGCGTAAAATAGCAGCTTAACACTGCTGTGTTTCGTATGGTGAGTGTAAAGAACCAGAAACCCTTTTTACTAGAAAAGAGGCATTCCATCTTAGTCCTCACGGGTGACAACGCATCTGCATTTTGATACGCAAACGAGGATAAATGTAGATGTCTATGGGCCACAGCAACCACTTACCATCAGGTGGACTGTGTGCTCGTTTGTCACCCTATCCTATAAAAAAAAGTTCTAAATATTGCCCTAAAATTAATTTATTGGCAGTACTTATACGCTATCACTTTTAGTAAGCACTGAAAGTAATCCTAGAGAAGCGGAGTATATTAATTTTTCGAGAAAATGTTCACCATACCCCCAAGCCGGTTTTACTACTGATCGATTAGCTGTTAGATGTAAAAGTCTTACGCTAACTGTACACACATTAAAATTAATGATAAGGAAAAATCCGTCCACAAACACTACTTAAATTTTACTAATTCATAAAAGCTTTAAAAAAAATTTACTACGCAAATATCCGCGCTATAAAATAAAATGATGTGTCTTACCTAGTATGAAGAGCACCTCCCGCCCTCCCTCAATTGCGTGCACTATCCCCGTCACCACTAATCCCAGCACCGCTACTCCCAACACCGCTACACTAGGCAAGACTTTACTTTAGGAAGCACTGACACTGACTTACACGTGTTTCGCCTCTACACGAGGCATCCTCACGTGATATAGACTCTACGGTGGCTAACCGATAAGTGAGTCTTACTTACTTACTTATTAAGTGACTCACTTAGCGGTTAGCCACCTCATCAACACATCAGCCTCATTTTATTTTATAGCGCGGTTATTTGCGAAGTAAATTTTTTTAAAAGCTTTTATATAATGGATTTCCGCAAAGTAACGCCTGATTCTATTAATTATATTTACTAATTCAACTGCCTTCAATCTTTGCAAGTAATTCATGTCAACATGGACATTTTTGGAAAGGCCTATTCTGACTAAAAAAAAGGCTGTTGAAGAAGTAGAATAAACTGTTGTCCTTAAATAACTATGAACATATTCGTAGGACGAAGACAAAAATCTGTCGTCAGAAGAACTCGCTCGTAAACTGGAGAAACTATTGAGGCAATCAGAACAACAGCTGCAGCAGCTTTCAGCCGGCTCGCATGCACTCAGAGCGACATGTTATGGACAGGACAGGTAAGATTGTAATTTCTACAAATGCTATTTTGATTCTGCATTGATTATTCATATTATAAAGTAAAGGTATCCATTGTAAAGTGCCTAAGTGTTTGATTGTGGTGCTGTGGGCCAAGGATTTAATCCAGCATCCGTTGACTTGCTTTTAGTAATAGTAGGTCAGTGCCAGCACTCAAATAATTTTTTTGAGTCTGCATGTTTGTTTATATGCAATTAATATATAAACGCTTTTAAATATTCTTATTGAGATGGTGAAAACATGAAAAGAATACTCTAAAATTTTTCTTAACACATAAATATATTTTACTCGAAATGGCTGCCTTTAATTCTTAATTAGGGAAACAACCCTGTTTTATTTTTAAACCATCGATATATATGTACTACGTACTAGATTGCGCATTCCAAACATACACTATGTTCAACTGAACTGTACTGCAATCCGTACAGTGTGTTATTTAGTGTGGTTTCAATGTACTACTATATGTATGTACTACTACGATATTGAAACCACAGACTAACGTCTGTGGTTTCAATATCCATGCAGTGTGGAGCAGCTCTAAAAATACAAGATTTCTAATTAAAGTTAAAACCTGAACGTAAATAACAATTCAGTAATCAAGTAAGTAAAATTATTTGTTGTTCAAGTGAATAAATAGGTAATAATATCGTAATATTACAATAGAAAAAATCATGAAAAAATATATTTCTTTATATAAACTGACCGCGCAGGCGCAACGCGCTTAAATCAACTGCGCATGCGCGATTTTACTAACTCCCGCGCATGCGTAGTAGTACATAGAAGTGCACATTTTATGTTTAGAAAGGCTTCTCTAGTACGTAGTACATATAACTCAATGTTTTAAACAAAAATAGGTAGCCTTCACCACAGACCAAGAAAGGAAAAAGACTAAGCGTTGCGTACATTTCAAGTGACGCAAAAAAAAATCTCAATCTTTGTAAGAACAGGCACTTACGTATACATATGCATCTTAAGTCATTTGCAACCAATAACATGGTTTTAGGTGCATATGTGTGCGTCCAGTAATGAACTATTACTGGCTGATAAAAAAGAAAGAAGAAAGATAATATTTGCGTAAGTACAAGCTAAGTAGTTGAGCATGGTTTTGGCATCACTTGAAATGTACGTAGCGCTCTGTCTATATTTCTTTGTTGACCTAAGGTGAAGGCTACCTATTTTAGTTTAAAAATACGCTACACTTTACACTACACTTTGAATTTAGCCAAAATGCCGAGAAAGGATATAAAACAGGCTTGTTTCACTAATTGAACATTAATGGCAGCCATTTCCAGGCCTTCACTCGCTGTGTGCCTTTCGACGTATTTACTCGTAATTCGTGTAATACGAATTATTTTTTGTCTAGTTAACTACAAATATTTTTTTACTAGTTTTAATGTAATAATAAACAATTAAATTTGCTGAAATGAATATAAACATGATTTTAAATTTCTTCTAGTTATGAATATGACTCATAGTAAAGGGCCGAATGGTAATGCAACTATAGATTATACAAATAATACTGCGTCAGTGGTGCGAAACAGTGAAAGAAATAGTTTGTGTTGATTTAATCTAAGAAATATTTCTCAAGTAAAGGCAGCAATGCCAATGCTTAAACTATTAATAGAAATAGAAAACTTTAACGTTTTCATAGCAGACTGTTTATTTAGGTATTGGCGACGATACTGGTCACTAGGCAAGAGCGGGGGAGTATACGTGGAAGCTATGGAATCAGCCCAACCTGAGATATTAGCCTACCAAGAAGCATTAGAAGCGGCTGCATTGAAAGGGCAGCCTTTAAGTGATACTGCAAAGAGAAAGAAAAAAGGTAAAAAATATTAATGTTTCAATAACACAATAGCTGTAGTACAATAAAATAAAAGAAGTAAAAAAAGAAGTATAACTTCGGCTCTAGGTCCTTCAAAAGAGTTAGGGCCAAGGTAAAGTATGAGCCTATTGGCAGAATTTGCGAAAAGTGAGTTCGCCTTCCTTTGGGAACCCGTGCATTCTGTTCAAGGGAATTTCTGTAAGCCATCACTACCATCTTTGCACCGGGAGGACGACTCACTAGCCCACGCCGCAAAAGAGAAAGCCGACCTTTTAGACTCCCTTTTTGCGTCCAACTCGACTCTCGATAACGGGGGGAACACACCGCCGACCATCCCGCAGTATGAGTGCTCTAAGCCTGATATGCGATTCACACAGTGCTCAGTACGCAAAGCACTCCCTCTCCCTGGACATCCACAAGTCGAGTGGGTCTGACGGAATCCCGCCAATTGTGCTGAGGACGTGCGCTCCAGAGTTGGCACCGGTTCTAAAGCGTCTTTGCCGGCACTCCTACTCCCTAGGCGTTGTCCCGAATTTATGGAAGACAGTATTCGTGCACCCGATCCCTTGAAAAGGTAACCGCTCTCATCCGGCCAACTACAGGCCTATCCCCATCACCTCTTTATTCTCGAAAATAATGGAATTCATTATTTTTAATACCGCATGAGCTGTCAACCGCCAGCAGGTACCTTGAGGAGCACCAGCTGATTAGTGACCGTTAATACGGTTTCCGTCGAGATCGCTCAGCTGGTGATCTTGTTTACCTAATACATAGATGGGCGCAGGCGTACGAGTTCAAGGGGGAGGCTTTGGCTGTTAGTTTGGACATAGCGAAGGCCTTCGATCGGGTCTGGCACAAAGCGCTTCTTTCGAAGTTTCCTTCCTATGGGCTTCCCGAGAAATTGTGCAAATCCATCACCAGTTTTCTGTCGTAGTTGACGGTGCACCTTCTCATTACAAACCTATTAACGCTGGTGTTCCACAAGGATGCGTGCAATCACCAACGCTGTTTCTTTTCCATATCAATGATATTTTGTAAACCGGTGACATTCATTGCTATGCGGATGACATCATTGGTGATGCTCTATACACCGGCCGCGCCTACATTTCTCGGGAAAACGTCGCCGAGTACCGGAACAAACTTGTGTCTGAAGTCGAGTCTTTGCTCAACAAAGTCTCGGATTGGGGGCAACTAAATTTAGTCTAGTTTAATCCTCAGAAGGCACAAGTTTGCGCGTTTACCGCTAAAAAGAACCCCTTTGTCGTATCTCCTCAGTTTCAAGGCACTCCCTTTGTTGCCTCAGCCAGTATCGGAATCCTCGACGTCGACATATCGAGTGACGTGCAGTTTCATGGTCACTTGGAAGAGATGGCCAAATTGGTCTCTAATAAGCTTGGCGTGCTCAGCAGAGTGGGACAGTATTTCATGCCGGAACACCGCTTGCAACTTTACAAGGCGCAGGTTCGGCATCACATGGAATACTGTTCCCATCTCTGGGCTGGGGCTCCCCAGTACTAGCTCCTTCCACGTGACTGCATCCAGCGCAGAGCGGCTCGAACCGTCAACGACCGAGTCCTTTCTGATCGGCTCGATTCACTGGCGCTGCGAAGAGACGTTGCATCTCTTTGCGTATTTTATCGCATTTACCACTAACTGTTCGGACTAATTCCAGCCGCTCAATTTCACCATCGCACATCGCGACAAAACTCGTGATACCATCTATACCATCTGGATGATTGGCAGCTCACCACTGTGCGATTTAGAAGAAGTTTTCTTCCTCGCACAACTTCCTTGTGGAATCGATTACCACCAGCGATTTTTCCGGACCGATACGACTTAGGGACCTTCAAGAAAAGAGCCTACTCCTTTTTAAAAGGCCGGCAACGCATTATTACAGTTACAGTTGTTCATGGGCGACGGTAGTCACTTACCATCAGGTGAGCCGCAAGCTCGTTTGCCCCCTTTCCTATAAAAAAAAAAAACAATACTACACAATATCTTAAAAATAAAAAAGGTAATAAATATTTGTAATTTAATTTATAACATTTTTTTAAAGGAATTGAAATTATGAATACATATTGATGCTTACAATATTGCGGCTGTATTACAGCATAACACAATATCTTAACTTAATAAATAAAAAGTCAAAACATACATTAATATTTATTTTAGAAAATTTTATTAAAGTCATAAAAATAATGAATTATTATTGAATGTACATTCACAAGTTTAATTATTTAATATTTAATTTCTATCAGGCTTAAAGGAAAAGAAAGATGTACCCGATGAGAAGCAAGAAGGAGAAAGTGAAGCGCAGCGACAAGAGGAAGCGCTACAAAGCGAGCTGGAGCTTCGTAATATTAAATCTGAATTGAATCTAAGTGACCACACGCAGATCATTAAGTACGAGCCTAATGTGAAACATGGCACTTGTAAAGTTGAAGGTCAGTAAGTTGGTTATACATTTATTTTCTATGTGGTAGTGTCGTTGGTTAATATGGATTCGACTTTAGTCGATATAGTACTGGAATTTTTGTAATTGAGACCACGCTTAACAAAACCGAAGCTTGCCGATTATAGCTGATAAGCTCTTTAAAAACTCGATATATTCGTCCTCTTACTGTAGGTGTTTAAGGGCCCTAGTTATTATGAATCTTTACCGTGTTCGTTTGATCACATATTAATATACATTAATAAGATATATTAATATACAAATAGATATATAGAGAATATAATTTCACTTAGTATAAGGCATCCCGCCTTATTCTAAGTGAAATCATAGCGCACAGTTCGCTGTGATTCCAACTGAACAAGTCATGTTAAAATACAACTCAGGTAGTTCGCTCATACTTTCTATATCTATATCGACCGAGCTGTTAGCTAATTAAAATGAGCTTTAATATAGCTGTTGTTTCATGTCGTAAATGAATATGTTTTATTAGGTTCTTCAATAAAAATGGAAGAGAAGTATATCCAGCAAAAACAGAACAAAGAAGAAGAAGATATGTTAGATATTGAAGACTCCATTCCCACCGCTTTCCTAGTCCAAAAACCAACTCACAAACCAATGTATGCAACACAAGCCGAACCTATGGACAAGCCTCAAGAGATTGTTAAAGTAGAAAACGTCGTTAAAACAGAATCGACAGAAAAAGAAGAAGTTGAAGAAAGTAAAGATGAACTAGTCAACAATCTAGAAGAATTGAGGAAAATGGCGGAAGCTGTTTCATCTCAATTAGATGCAGCGAAAAAAGCAGAAGAAAAATTGAAGGAAGAAGCTGAGGTCAAAACGAAAAAGGAGCTCCTCGATGCCGAAAGTGCACACGCGCAACTTTACATGAAAATGCTTGAAGGAAAATGGTTCTCAATTTTAAGGCATGAGAGTTCATATTTGACAAATATTAATGACGAAAAATTACATGAGCAAAAGATACCAGATTTCTGTGACAATGAGCACACATGCTCTGAGGTTGTTATGTGCCAAGGTCATAAATGGGACGTATCTAACAATTTGCATTTACTTAATGACCCTAGTCTATTTACGCTAAACAGTATGGTCACTAGTGTTCAAGTACCAACTAATAACATTTACACAGACTCTAGTTTGACAATGTCTGGTCTAGATCAAGAAATGATGGATGCAAGTATCAATAGAGATGATAATGAACAAGAAGAGGAGATGGAAGAAGATAACAAAGAACAAGTAAGTTTTCTGTTTTATTACATGATTTTTAAGTTCCGAGTAACACAACGGTATAATTATTATCGGTGCTTACATAAACATTGAATTTGGACATTAATAAATTTGAGCTTAAACTCAAATGTCTGAACTCAACTATAATGCATCTGGGTTTAGTATTGTTTGTGATAGTTTAGTAGAAATCTAAAGAGTCTATTTACTAGTAACGAGGCATTCTATTTCCATTCTCAGGAGTGACAACGCATTTTCAATCTTAATCGAGAATATAAATGTAAGTTTTTATGGATCACATCATCAACTTACCATTATATTATGGATTGTGTGCTCATTTTTCACGCTTACTTGCTATAAAATCCAAGGAGTTCCGAAAGCATTGATGACAATTGATTTTTATTTCATTCAATAATTATGTTCCATACAAGGATTTTTTTAAAGAAGAAGGAGTTTGTGTATCTGGGTTCAAAGTTTACGAGAGATGGAAAGTGTGAGGGTGATATCGAAAGAAGAGTGAATGCAGGAAACATGGCGAATGGAGCTTTGCACTCATTTATGAGCAGTCGGAAGGTGTCTAACAAGGCTCGTTTGGTTGTGCATGAGGGGGTGTTGGTTCCGACACTCATGTACGGAAGTGAAAGTTGGGTATGGCAGAAGAAACATGAAAGCAGAATAAATGCAGTTGAGATGAGAGCGTTAAGAAGTATGACAGGAGTTAAACTGAGTGACAGGGTAAGAAATAGTGAGATAAAGAAACTTTATGGTCTGAAAGAAGATGTAGTGACAAAAATTGAGAAAGGTATGCTGAGGTGGTTTGGCCATGTCGAGAGAATGAATGACGAACGTTTGACGAAAAAGGTGTAAAAGGCGAGTGTGAATGAAAGTGTTGGAAGGGGTAGACCTAGGCGGACGTTTCTAGATCAAATCAGGAACGTCTTGAAAAAAGGCTAGGTCAAGAGTACCCTAAACCGAAGGGCATATATGAAGAGAATAATGAAAGTGGACGAAACGAAACAAGTATGTAAGGATCGTAGCAAGTGGAAAGAAGTGGTCTCTGCCTACCCCTATGGGAAAGAGGCGTGATTATATGTATGTATGTATGTAGGATTTTTTTTTTTTCATAAATTATAATTGTTTTAGGATAACGACCTTGAAAAAGAACTTCAAGCGGATTCTGCAAAGATAGAAGCAGCAGCTTTAAAAGCGAAAGCTTCGGGCTTAACAAGCCTAGGCCTTTTGAACTTTAACGCCCTGTCTACGTACGTGACGTGCGACAGTCCTCCGCCCATACACATGACACCTGAGGAGATGGAGCAGTTGGAACATTGCAAAGTCCATGGACTGCCCAAGAAATTGGAAGGTGGATTCGTGCCTAGAGAACTCAGGTGAGATATTCGATTTTTATCGTATTTACCTTATAGTTATACATTTTATTGTGAAACTTCATATAATGTTGACTAAAAAGGTCATTGGGGGTTTTAAAGATACAAATGTTACAAACACAATAGCTGATGGATTTTCTTTAACTGCTTTGTATCTACTTAAATGTAATTTTGTTATAAAGGGATCTTAGATAAAGGAAATTTTATCTTATTTTCAAAAATAATAAGATTTCTGTTCAAATAATGTAATAATTGAACTAAGATTTATATATGTGTATTATATAATAATCTTAAATTAATTCCGTTCTCCATGGTGGGACTACTCTGGAGGCGTGGAGCAGAAGTGCGGTGGTCTTGTTCTTCAAGAAAGGTGACAACGCACTCTTGAAGAACTACAGACCGATTTCCCTTGTGAGCCGCGTCTACGTGCTGTTTTCGAGAGTCATTACGAACCGTCTCGCACGCGGATTCGACGACTTCCAGCCTCCCTAACAAGCCGGTTTCCGAAAAGGCTTTAGTGCCATAAATCACATACATACCCTCCGGCAAATTGTATATTAGAACGAAGAGTACAATCTGCCACTTAGCCTTGCGTAAGTGGACTATGACAAAGTCTTTAAATCCGTTAAAATTTGGGCGGTGCTACAGTCCCTTCAGCGGTTCTAAGTTGACTGTCGGTATATCGAAGTGCTCAAGTGTTTGTACAGCAGGGCTACGATGGCTATCCGAGTACAGAACCAGAGTACGAAACTTATCCAACTGCAGAAAGGTGTAAGACAGGGTGACGTTATATCACCGAAACTCTTCGCCGCTGCATCGGAAGACGTTTTCAAACTACTGGACTGGAAATGATACGGTATTAATATCAATGGCGAGTACATCACTCACATTCGATTTGCCGACGATATAGTTCTTATGGCAGAATCGCTGGAGGACCTAAGCACTATATGCTCAATGACTTCAATAGTGTCTCCCAACGGATAGGTCTTATAATGAACATGGACGAAACAAAGATCATGTTTAACGTCCATGTCACAACTATGCCGGCAGTTGTTGGGAGCACTAAGCTCGAAGTTGTTGACGAGTATGTTTATCTGGGACAAATAGTCCGACTAGGTAAGTCCAACTTCGACCGAGAGGTCAATCGACTGATTCAACTCGGCTGGGCAGCGTTCGCGAAATTACCACACATCTTCTCGTCAGGTATTCCTCAAAACCTGAAAACGAAATTGTATAACGAGTGCGTGTTGCCAGTGATGACAGACAGCGAGCTAGGAGAGGGCTATACTTGGGGTTTCTTTGCGTGATAAAATTAGGGATGAGGATATCCGCAGTAGAGAACCAGAGTGAACCAATGGAGTAGTATGTTGAAGTGGCAATAGGCCGCCCCTATAGTTCGAAGAAATGACAACCGGTGGGGCAAAAAGGTTCTCGAAGCGGTCGCCTTGTACCGCTAGGCGAAGTGTAGGGCTAACTCCTACTAGATAGAGTGATGACCTGGTAAGACACGCAAGCAGTCGATGGATGCAGGTGGCTCAGGACCGTGCTTTGTGGCATAATTTGGGGGAGGCCTATGTTCAGCAGTGGACTTGTGAATATCTGTAATGATGATGATTATATTGATTGATTTTTAATATGTTGTAAATATGATATATATGTTTATACGTATTTAGTGTATTTTTATTCTGATAAGTCATATTTACCGAGTAGTGGTGGTGTAATAATATCTACTATTTTATATCGCCTCGTGGTTGGTCGTAATAGGCGATAGAGGGAAATAAACCAGGAGATGGGCAGGAGCGTCTCCTTAATACCGAATAAAAATAAAAAAAAACCGCGTGCGTACTAAAAAAGCGTGCCAATTAGGACAAATATTCCCTGATTGATACAATCTATGAGGGAGGCCTATGTTCAGCAGTGGATATTAGTAGGCTGTAACGGTAACGGGAACTTTTGTTTATAATTTTTAGTGTATATTTATTTTTATTGCCGTTTTAAGTTACTTAAAATGAAATTAAAATAGTTAATTAGTTTATACGTGTTAATGAGCCATTAGCCATTGAGCTAGCGGCTATAGAATGAATAGATGTGTAGAATGTAAGGTGTTGGGCATTGAGTTATATGTACTACGTATTAGAGAAGCTATTGCAAACAAAAATTGTGTGCTACTCTTATGTTTTCACGCATACGCGGGAGATAGTAGAGGTGCGCATGCGCGAAAACTTTAATATAAAACAAATATAAGAGTTTAATATAAAATATACATAAAATACTCTTATTTTAATCTAAATAAACATATTTCTAAATAAAATGTAATAATAATTATGTTATGGAATTCACAAATGTTCAATTTGCGTAATATTTAGTTTAGTGTACGGATTGCAGTACAGTTCAGTTGAACATAGTCATTTTAACATAGTGAATGTTCGGAATGAGAAATGTAGTCCGTAGTAGATATATTATATGGATGGTGTTGGGCATGTGTGGTGTGCGGCAGGCACGGCTGGTGGCGCGTGGCGGCGGGCGAGCTGGGCGGCGTGCTGCGCGCGCTGCACCCGCGCGGCGTGCGCGAGCGCGAGCTGCACGCCGCGCTCACGCACCACCCGCACCACCCGCCTACCTTCGCGGACAACGTATGCAACACCCTTCCTTATTCCTTTACTTATGCCGATTATACTTTTGCCAGTGTCAAGTAATATAAAAAAAGGTTCTCGAGTGGCGGCCTCGTGTACCGGTAGGCGAAGTGTAGGCCGACCCCCACTAGATGGAGTGACGACCTGGTAAGACATGCGGAAAGTCGATGGATGCAGGTAACTCACGACCGTGCCTTATGGCATTCCTTGAGAGAAGCCTGTATATAGCAGTAGACTTGTAAAGGGCTGTAATGTAAAAAAAAATTATATGAAATTATTTGTTATAAAAATTTATTTAAAAATTTCTTCACAATCTGTTGATGCGTCATATTGCGACGATTTTGAGAGCAGCTTGATCCAGCAAACAGTCATATCGATAGTATCTCAAAGCGTCTTAACTAACACAATTCCTTAAGGTTCATATCGCAGCACTTGTTTCATCTTTACCACAGATAGTTTCTATGCGCAACATTTAGTACGCATAACCATACCATTTTATTAACATCAAAATTGTAGTCACTTTATACGCATCACGTCATCTACGTTCGAAAGTTAACCAACGGAACCCTATTACTAAGTATCCGCTGTCCGTATGTCCTTTCGTCCGTCTGTCTGTCTGTCTGTCAGCGGGCTGCATATCTTGATCCGTAATAGGCAAGCAGTTGAAATTTTCACAGAATGTGTATTTTTGCTGCCGCTATAACAACAAATAATAAAAATAAACTACTACCTACTAGAAACGTGTCTTTTGCAGCATATATACCTAATATTAAATCTTGTACGATTGTACGGAACCCTCCATGCGCAAGTCAGACTCGCAGTTGGCCGGTTTTTGTTATGAGCCGAAGCAATTTTTTTGGAATAGCTATACCCAAACAAAGAATGCCTATGCCTAAAATGGAATGCCTTACTGTCTGTAAATAGTGGCTCTGTTGCCTGCCACAAGAAGTAGATAAGAGTGTCAACAATGCAGACGGAAGTCCTAATCTTAAGTACCTAGGGTAGATATGTTTAAAAAGGAATATTAAATAATGCTTTAAAAACGAAAATTATAAAATTTTTAATTTGAATTATGTTTTATATGGACATAGATATGAGCATAAATTTTTATAGACAATTAGTGGTATATAGGGGATATAACAATTTCTCCAATGAAAAACTCCCCTACACGTGGTGCACTTTGTTATTGAATAAACGAGACTGGCGACGATATAAGTTTGGTGTGCCCATACAAAAAAGGGACCCAAATCACAAATGGAGGATGGAAAGCAACATATTTAGTGCGAGTGCAAAGGGAGATTATGTCTATAAATATTACAAGGTTTTTGTAATTCGTATGAGGATTCACTAAATTTTATTTCTAAGCCGGATTATCCATTAGAGTTTTATTACAATTTTTAAACAAAAAATAATTCTACATTAAAACTCTTTCCATATTTACAGGCACATATTGGCAAAACCGACACAACGAATATGGAAGTCACTCCATTAACTGGCGAAAAACCAGATCAAGACTTTCCTCCACCTGACTCGCCGAACTCCTTCTGTGCTACTACAGCACGTCGCGTAGACATGCAGCTATTAGCTATGGTAAGAACTTATCTTAAACTAGAACTAGAAGGGTTTTTTTGCGTCACCTCTAGTGCGTTACTAGTGGTAACGCAAAAACCCCTTCTAGCGTTCTTTGCTTTAAATTTATGAACGCAAAAATTACCGCTGAAACCAATTATACATTTTACAAAATAAGCAGCATATCTGGATTGGATATATATGATGAATTATATAGAGCAACTGTTATTGATCGGAACGTCAAAATTTAGTTACTGGCTCTTTGGAATGAAATGAATTAATTAATAAACACTACAGTATCTTGTTTTTCGTTCAGGTTGAAGCGCTAGAAGAGAGAGTAGCAGCGGCGTCAATGCAAGTGAAAGGCTGGCGACCATCACGTCTGCCTCTCCCTGAAGAAGCTACTGGAGCTGAAATAGTAGCCCGAGCACGGCACAAGTTGGCTTCAGTCGAGGCACACATTGAGAGGAGATACCTCAAACCGCCTTTGGTACAAAGGTATGCTAGGTAATGTGACTCACTTACTCAGGATGCTAGTTTGTCGTGTGGTGAGGCTTTAATTTATGGGGGTAGTGTGTGGTAAATAGATTTATTTTAAGGTAAGAAAAAAGGCCCCAATTAGCGTTTGTTTGCAGGGAATATTATCTGGGTTGGTTAAGAATAGTTTTATGCATAGAAATGCACGTGAGGCGTTGTTATTGTGCACTTATAAGGTTTGTTCTATTATTTTTATTATATTCACAATTATTTAGCATTAATAGTGGTTATACTAAATAAACTTTCACTTTAGAGTTAAAATGGTTATCCGGCTCGGAAGACCACTTTATCAGTTATCCTTAGTGTAAAACACCCTTTGTCTTTATTTGGATGCACTGAATCTCTGAACTTCATTAAAATTATTGGTTTAGTTTAAAACTTATTAAATATAAGTTTTAAAACTAAACCAATAATTTTAATTTTTTTTATTAATTGACGGTGGAGGTTCAACCTTTATTGCGTGTCGAGTGTTTTATTGAAAAGTGTTTGAAGACAAAGTACTAGTTCAGTTCGTAATTTGAATTTTTGGAATATCATCGCATGTTCCGGGTTAGTAATGCATAACAATTCTAAAAATTTAAATTATATATGATGAAAATCTTCATTTGTTGAATATATTATGGGTTTATATGAAAAGTGACTGTGACAGTAAATTGATATGTTTCAAGTTTGTAATATTATACTTTATAATATTCAAATTTAATTGAGATGATATTTTGAAATTTTGCAACAGTTGGCTTAAAAGAATGAAGTTTTGGCATTTCTCTCCAAGATTATAAAGATGTTTCCCTTGCTTAGTTTAGTAATGTCGACAACTACGCGAACACAGGCACACTCTCGTCATAATAACCTAAAAACTTGTTTTTTTTTTCTAGCAATTAGTACTTATTTTGCCGTGTTTTAGTGGTGTAAGGGATTCAATAACCTTATTTATTACTTGGTGTCGTAAGAGGTGACTACGAAAAATACCAGAAAGAACCAATGGTCCTCGCGACAATAGAAAATATCACCCCTATGAGACGCAATCTGTGGGGGAAGCCTTGGTTCAACAGTGGACTTAGATAAGCTGCAATGATGATGATGACCCAATAGTCTCAGATTCGTGATCATGTAATAACTTTGTAAATGACAGATGGTACTGCGATTGCTAAACATACGGATAGCTAGGCGTGGCGATTTAGACAAATTCTTCCTACAATGGGACAGGCTATGTCCAGTTATAGACTGGCTGGTAAAGAATAAGATCTTATTCATGATGTCACAATTATTTCTGACTTTGTACTCTGTTGAGTAGTAATTATTATACTAGTTCATTAACATTATATTTTTGCTGCAGCACCACAGAGGCCACTTTAGGAGCGGTGTTGCAAGGAGAACATGGCAATGCTTCGGCCACCTCACCGCAGAATTCCGAAGCGAATGAAGGGAAAGGTAAGGGAAATAATCAGTCTCATGTGTCAGTAAGACATTCACAACAGCTTCTTATTTTATATAGGAGAGGATAAATGTAAAAATTAAATACAATAAATACGAAAAAATCTAAAAAAAAGCTGTAAAATTAGTTTTACATATGTTTACACAGTATTACAATGTATGTGATAAAAAAAAAATTTATGGAAACATATTTATTTCATGAAATGCAACATGCTAAACGTTTCAAAAATATGATAGTAAATTTCTATTGAACAGACAACAAGGGTATAGCCCGAGGGTTGGCGACATGGCGCGAGGCTGTTGCTCGCTGCAATACGTCAGCACAGCTCGCCATGTTACTGCAGGCCTTGGAGGCAGCTATTGCCTGGGACAAGAGCATCATGAAAGCCGTAAGTATTTTATATCCGGCTCGAAGGATCATAACGTTATATTAGTTAGTGCAGTTATAAGTTAGTTAGTCGGATTCGAAACACTTTGTTTTAAAACCCGTCGTTTTCCTTACAGAATTGCCAGTTTTGCTTGTCTGGAGACAACGAAGACCAGTTATTGCTTTGCGATGGTTGTGACAAGGGTTATCATACCTATTGTTTCAAGCCTCGCATGGAGAAGATTCCTGAAGGCGATTGGTGAGTATCTAATAACAACGTCCCATTGCAGGACTGATCGGGATACTATTGTTATAGAGGAGAAAAAAGTCCGCGGTATAACTAATAACTTCATAGGTACTAAATAGACTTGTTATGTATTATATATTATTTAACCGATATAGCATGAAACACATGAAATCGGTAGAATTCGAATGAACCGTAAAATTGTTTTTTTTTGTTGTCGTTTCGTTTTTGTCCTTTTTAGTGCCTGACGAGCTTTAATTTTTGGTAATTACCGTTACTAAACGTCCACTGCTAAACATCCCTCCCTGATAAGTAGTTTCAAGGGGGTTACTTGCCACAGTTGCCACGCTTAGCAGGTCGGCTGGCAACCGCATTTTTATTATTTTTTTTTAATTAACAAATAGATTCTGCTGCCCTTCTCCGGGTTTGTTTCCTTCTGTCGCCTCTTACGACACCCATGGGTCGAAAAGGGGTAGTGGATATACTTATACGCCACTGCACGGTGTTCTGGTTAGTCTGTATAGTCGTGGTAGCTCAGCCATGCGGTCGCCAAACCACTCGGGTTCAATTCTTTTTTTTTATAATTGCTTATTTGCAATAAGTGTTAACTTATCATGTGCTCAGCATTAAAAGCAAACATCGTGTGGACACCTATGCGTGTGACGAATAAATATTTCGAGGATTTGCCAAGTCCCCACAACACACACTGGAGCAGCGCGACTGATGGACCAATTACGCTATATTACTATTAGATATAACAGAAGGCCTGAGTACAGCAGTAGGACGCACATACTTTACGACATATGAATATCGTATAGTTGTATGATATGTTCCATTACACGTACAAAAATGTATGCCGCTGACTATTCGTGTCAGACGCTAAAAAAATTAAAATCCATGAAATCCGATCGTAATAAATTCCACGCGGATGAAGTCGCGGGAACAGCTAGTCTTTAATATAATGTATTTTCGCAAAGTAACACCTGGTTATATGAATTATGTTAAAAAGTATGTAATGGTCTGTTATTTATGTTTAATTCTAATTTTTGTTAATTTGTTCTGAGCACATTTATTTTAAATAATTCTGTACCTATATCTATATCTGTATTCATCCGTGTGTATGCATGTTATTAGTGAGATAAATGATAAATGTAACGTTGCAGGTACTGCTGGGAGTGCGTGAACAAGGCGCGCGGCGAGCGCGTGTGCATCGTGTGCGGCGGCGCGGCGGCCGGCCGCACCATCCCGTGCGCGCTGTGCGTGCGCGCCTACCACCAGGACTGCCACTACCCGCCGCTCACCAAGGTCACCCGCCACCCATCACCCATCACCCATCACCCATCACCCATCACCTCACTACCTTGTTTTATACAATAACGCTGACAAACGACCGCGCACTCCACCTGATGGTACGTGGATGCTGTGGCCCTACACGTCTGCTACTATCATCTATTAAGAATCAAAATACAGATGCATTGTCATCCCCGAGGACTAAAATGGAATGCCTTGTTTCCAGTAGTAAAAAGAGTCTCCGATTCTCTACACTCACCATACGAAATACAGCAGCATTAAGCTGCTATTTTACGCTGGTATTGTGAGAGAGTGGTTCTACCCCCGTCGAGCCGACCATTCATGCTACAAGCATAATATAGCTGCAACGTAACGCTACCACGTATAACGCTAACACATTCACCCACAAACAAACCTGCTGATCACCTCACAATCCTATCATTCCTCTACATTATTTCTAATGACGACATCGACGACTTTTTCTGTCACCAAGGCAGCACCACTTATGAACCAAGTGAAATATTTTACAGATTTCATTAATTTGTTAGAAAACTGTAGAGATTAATGTTTTCTTCTCAAATATTAGTAACATTTTATATTAATTACATTACAAATAGATAAAGCTAACTACGGATATTCCTAAAAGTAGTTAAAATGTGTAACAAAAAATTGAAGAGTACAGCACTGAGTCATTGTTTTGTATATATACGCAAGTGGAAACCGAAAAACTTATAATTAATTTGTAACTTTTCAACGATAACAACACCACTGAGCAAATACAAAGAGGAGGTCTTGTAATTAGTTTTCACTATGTAACAATGCAAAAACATTTGCGAAGTGAGGGGATGTTAAGCCCGCCCACTTAACTATTTTCCATCTACCGATAAATAGTAAAACTACTCGCATCGTTCCATATCGATGTTGCAATGTAGTTTATCTACCTTAACGATAGATGGCGGCCTGTTCACAAAATGATTATAAAGACTATAAAAATAATATTTTGGCGAATAAAAATTCTTTAGGACTGAATCCAAAACAAATTTCAGCACATTCGTATGATTATCTTACCAATACTGAGCTCTACGTAGCTTTATATTTTTAATTCCCATGACAGAAAGTGTCGTCATGTAATGTTGAATATATTTAATTACATTTGAAAGCCGACGCAGAGATTTTTCTAGAACCTTTTTAACAAATTAGGTATAAAATTACTTACAAATGAAATGTGATGACATCCATAGCATCAGAGCGTCTATCTGAATAGTTTTTACACGATAAAACACAACACTTCATCATTTTCTTCTTAATACTACGGAAATACGCCGATTTGCAACACTGTGTGACCATCTGCGTAAAATAAGATAATATAAGTTTATTCTTAAAATTTTCTAAATTGTTAAATGTATCCTCTTTCAAACAGAACCCGCGTGGCAAATGGTACTGCTCGCAGTGCATTTCACGTGCACCACCAAAGAAACCGCGAAATACAAAGAAGCGAGAAAGCAAACATAAGGACAACAGCATCGACCTTGACCAGAGTATGGTTCCAAGGTTAGTATTCGTCTATTATATACTCATACCTATTTTATTTATATATTTGTAAATATTTTACCATAAGTAACACGCACACAGGGCTATATTTCAATAATAGGCTTTCATTAGTCTGAATACGCATGACACTTACGCTGGTAAATATCCACAAAACCTTAAATAAATCCTTCCAATTTTTTTTTAATTTAAAATAGATAAAATATAAAAATTGGATTGTTCCCAGCCCGGCGGCATCGCAGGCGTCGACGTCGACGACGGCGGAGGAGTGCGCGGCGAGCGCGCTGCACACGCCCGAGAAGCACGACGAGCGCGACGAGCCGCTCGCCGAGCCGGAGAACGGCCTCAACCACCACCCTGGTCAGCTCATTATATTCATCAGCCACCTCGCCTACATACTTTACTACGTCAACACACTGTTCACTTGGTCGCGCGATTTAATACACTTACGTCATTACATTTTTTATATACATAGAATAAGGGTGACAATCGAGCACACAGTTCAACTGATGGTAAGTGGATACGGTTGCCCATAGACATCTACATTTATCCTCGAATATGAATCTAAATGACAACCCCTTAGACTTAAAATCGAATGCCTCGTGTACAGTAAAAGGGGTTTCTGGTTCTTTACACTCACCATACGAAACACAGCGGTATTATGCTGCTAATTCAGAGACATGGCTAAAGTGATGATGTTTTCTGATCATAAATCGTACTCTACATCGCCACATCATACTGCATTTCACCTAAAATTGTATGTTTACCTATTATATAAAACAAGAGATGTATATACCAACAGTCGGTGAATTAACGGAAGACGGCCCGCCGCCTGAGAAACGACGCGCGTTGCAATTTGGCGGAAATGGAGCTTTGCAACACGATGAATCGGATCACATGGACGGTCAGTATCGGAGGTTTTTATCTTAATAATTTCAAATAAGCTATTAAACTAAAATGAATCAATAAATGTAGAAATCATCAACTAAATAGCACTAGATAAGTGGTTAAATTTTCCTAATATTCGTCAATCTGTTTGAGTGTGGTCTTTAAGCTGGGTGTCCTACATGGGTTTACACAATACACTAAAATATTCACATAAAACATATTTTATTTGTTTTAATACACACCTTGTTTCCTGCAAAATAAATTATAAATAACCAATACAAAAAACAATAAAAAATAAACTATCAAACACGTCAAGCCTTTCAATTCGTTAAGCATAAAAACTAGATTTTAGTCAGGTTTACTCTCGATATTGTAAACACTGTTAAACAAATGGGCTCCGCCATTGTAAGAGGGAAATTTTATTATTATGAATAAATTAATTAATTTAAAAAACTTCCATCATCATCATTACAGCCCTTCACAAGTCCACTGCCGAACATAGGCCTCCCCCAAGAAATGCCATAAAGCACGGTCCTGAGCTACCTTCATTCATCGACTTCCTGCATATCTTATCAGGTCGTCACTCCATCTAGTGGGGGGACGCCCTACACTTCGTCCGCCGGTACCGCCACTCGCGAAAATTTTTTCCCCATCGGTTGTCGGTTCTTCCAGCTATATGGCCGGCCCATTGCCACTTCAGCTTACTAATCCGTATATATCCGTAATACATAAGAAAAAGTTATAAAAATCATAATCATACATTTTATTAGTTATAAATAGATGATCGATTTGGTGTGGAAAATACCATTCTTTATCAAGAATTAGGCGTGCGCGTATGCGGTGTGCAATGTGAACATTGTGTGTATGGGACATGTAAAACAAAAAAATGTTTATGTTAAAACTAACGGGCGAAGGGAACCAAAATGTGATTGTATGAAGAGTAGTTGTGTAAAGCGACCCAAACGGACTGTGATACTACGATTTTGAAGTAGCAGTTAAAATGTATATTCAATAGCAATGAATATTAGTTTTGAGTCTGAACTCATTGTTGTGTGCGGAAAATGAACATGTTATTATAATTTTTTATTTATTTTACCATAAAAATTACAAAAACAAAATTATATTTTTTGAATTGACGTAACATTATTTATTTGTTACAGTAGAGGACGTCAATTCAGAGAATCTGCCTTTGGTGCCGCGAGCGAAAAAGGAGAAAACCAGTGCCAAAAAACAATTGAAGGAATTACAATTTTGCAAGTAAGAACATTAATTGAATTACTTATTAGTAAAGTTTTTGTAGGCTGTATGTATTTCATACTTTCGGCAATGTTGCAATTGCATTGCATTGCAGTTTAGAAATA
Organism: Parnassius glacialis; assembly: GCA_033319125.1. Classification (NCBI taxonomy): domain Eukaryota; kingdom Metazoa; phylum Arthropoda; class Insecta; order Lepidoptera; family Papilionidae; genus Parnassius; species Parnassius glacialis. Next base: position 23,527,190 of record JAVANC010000002.1, read on the forward strand.
AAGCCCGTTTGAATCACAAACTACACGACTTCGTTACTAACCGTCGGTCGTCTGCTTATGTTCCAGTTTACGTGTGATAAGGGCTTTTTGAAAATTCAAAATAACAGTTTTAGAGCAAAGTAGGGTTAGCTAAGAAGTTCTAAATATTTAACATTTATTCATTTGTTCCAAGTTTTCTTAGGGCATATATATCCCATGTTTATGTAAGGGTTATAATAAAAAAATGTGCCATTCTTGTTACTTGTCTAGCATCTCGTAAATAAAAACAACAGTTCCCCTTATTATTATTATTATACATTACATCATCGTTATTAATTTTATTAAGATTTGCTTATAAATAATAAAGTTACAATTTCTGAAATTCAATTTCAATGGCTATTTTATGATTTTTTTCCATCTAGGAAATTTACCGAAAACGTGTTTTGAAAACAATGGTCCACCCATAAATGTGATCAAGATTAACATTTTGTTAAAAAACTGTTTTGTAAAGCCTAGTTTGAGTATGTACAGCGCCTTAAGGATAGATGTAGATGTCTATGGGCTACAGCATCTACTGGTGGACTGTGTGTTCGCTTATCAACTTAATTCTATTTAAAAAAAATTGGGTTTATGATTGTGTAGGCGATGTGCTAGTTAATACCACTTCTGCAACTATTTTCCATCTATACCCATATTTTTTGGCTAAATGGGTTTCAATTAGCTTGCTGCTCTTTGGACTATGTCTACCCCCTCGGTGAATATAGGCGTAATGGGCTATGTGTGTTATTTATTTGTGTATTCACTGATTTTTACACCTACGAAAATGCACAAAAATTTAATTATTGTATATCATTAAGGTATATATTTCGTCGTTTAATTAACGGCATTATCTTTTGAGTACATTTTATAAATTAATAACCTAACTTTTCTTTTAAAACTTTACCATTATCAAAAATAGCCAAGGAAATAATTATTCTTACCATGAGCAAAAATCTGCGTCAAATTACGAGCGATTTGTTTGCCGACGCTACGGCTGACGGGCGGCCGGCGCATGCTTCAGTTCCAAAAAAGACATCCCATTCTAAACGTGCGCGGATTTTAACTATGCTCGTCTCAGAAGGCTGAAAGTCTGCGAAGCTGAGTTTATTTGCAATTTGGAAGAGAAGTAGATTATGTCATTAAATAGAATACCTTACCTCGGAGACCCTTTTTACTGGAAAAGAAGTATTCCACCTTAGTCCTCAGGGGTGACAACGCATCTGTATTTTGATTCTTTATTGAGAATAGATGTGGATGTGCATGGGTCACAGAAACCACTTACCATCAGGTGGACTGCATGCTCGTTTGTCACCTTATCCTATAAAAAATAGCTATATCCATAAACCCTTCAATTCTCTATTCTCTACACCATATTTATCTAAACTCATTGCGTTGCGACCGACGCCGAGCACAAGACACGTCTCATTTTTTGTTTTTAATACAACAGTCTATTTGATATTGAACTAATTGCAGAAATTTGCTCTGCGAGATGGAGTGTCATGAGCACGCGTGGCCGTTCTTAGTGCCGGTGAACACGAAGCAGTTTCCGCAGTATCGCAAAGTAATCAAGTGTCCCATGGACTTGTCCACTATTAAGCGCAAGCTTCACGATGGATGGTAAGTTTATATCGCCAATTCCACATGAGTATAATGTTACATGTAATATATTCATCTCATCATTATCGCCTAAGATCTAAACACTACGCAAGAGTATCAATATAAAATATATTTTATACACCTTGTTTACTACTAAAACTAAAGATAACAATAAACGACTACAAGCCTTCAGGCTTACTCTCTATATATTTTTTCATCAGCCTGTAAAAGTTCACCGTTGGACATGGACTTCCTTCTCCATTGTAGGAGGTTTTATGATATATTATATAAAAACAAGTTTAATTATCATAAAAGCATACATTTTATATAGCCGACCTCCTTTAAACTAAGGGATTTGGTACGCAAGATGTGGTGAATTGACGACTCTAGATTATTTTTATCTCTAACGGTGATGAATATCACAAGATCATCTTGGAGTTTCTTTTAGATTTTTTTTGAACCTTTTGAATCCAGCACTTGCTTAAACACAATTTTTATAGTGACGCTATTTTTAAGTTTCGCTATACTCATCAGCAGGGCTAGCATGGGCCGGAGACAATTTTATCCCCGGGGAAAGGAGAAAATATTTATCCCCTCGTTTAGTTTTATCCACCTTTCGAGCATGGGCACACTGGTGGATATAATATCCACAGTAGATAAAATGGGAGATAGACTTAGACTTAGATATATTTTTCTGCCGACTTCCAAAAAGGAGACGGTACTCAATTCGAGTGTATGTTTTTTTTTATGTGTGTTACCTCATAACTTTGTACTGGGCGAACCGATTTCGATGATTCTTTTTTTATATGAAAGTTGATAGTTCTCGTGTGGTCCCATATGAATTTTATCAAGGTCAGACCAATGGTTATTGAGTTATTCTTAAATAACCTGTCTTGAAGTCGCTTATATTGAAGTCTGCTGTACAAAATTTTTAATTTTTAATTATTGTATGAATATAAACTTAAACCCACGTCCAATGAACTAAGATAGGATTGTCCCTTTCAAAAGTCAAAAAATCATAATTTTTTTGTCTTTAATTTGGCTCCATGCTACGGTCGGCAGATATATGTCTATTCGTTATATCAAACGGGGATATACTTCTCCCTGTTGCCATGCTTTGGCATAGGGACAAGATAATTTTATCTCTTGTCAGTGGATATAATCGGGGGATAAAATTTTTGTCCCCAGCCCATGCTAACCGTGCAGGCTGGATATGCGGGTGGGTGAGCAGTGAAAGAGCTATCCGCTCAATTAATGAGCGAACTGCGACATAATTAGCCTATTACGAGATTGTTGGCATGTTTTGTTAATATTTTTGTTTGATTGTGCGCAGCTACAAATGCAAGGAGGAGTTCGCGTCGGACGTGCGACTGATCTTCAGCAACTGCGAGGTGTTCAACGAGGACGACAGCCCGGTGGGGCGCGCGGGCCACAGCATGCGCCAGTTCTTCGACGCGCGCTGGCCGCACGCGTGACCGCGCCCCGCCGCACGCCCGCCCCCGCCCCCGCCCCCGCCCCCGCCCCCGCCACCGCCATCCGCACTGTACGTCACGCCGCCTGCGACAACTTCACTACACCCGGACACTCACTGGAAAACGGAAGTGAAACTTCCGATCCCGAAATGAAAACTGAACCTCACTCTACTAACGTATCACATAAATTAATGTGAAACATAACAGGAACGTAGTAGAAATATATGACAAACAATGTTATGTTGACTATTTTTGAATTTGCTCGCTGTTAGCACTCACAAATAGACAAAGCTTCCTCATTACCAAAATACATGCAGTTATAAGACAATACTTTAGTAAAAAGTTTTTAAGAACATTATATAGTTAAAGAGAAAAAACACTGCCACAACTAAGTTTAATGTATTGCTGTTACTTAAATTCTCTCAGGAATGGTTATGATATTAGACTCTTTTTTATTTGTGTGCAATTAAAGGCATTTGGGCTATTACTTATTCTAGAACAATAGTTTTATTATGGTGAATATTTCTAAAATATTTTCGTCTGGTTGGATTAATATATTAATTACGTAAAAATATATAAAGAATGTACGATAAACATAAATATTACGATACAATGAAATAATACAACAGTATAAAAATAAAGTTAAATTAATAAATAAATCTCAACAAGACAAAATTTCTCGACGTAAGGAATTAAACGGCCGAGAATTAGGAGAAAGAGAAAAATCCGGTGAACAATGCTGCGAAAGGTTTCAACCATGGTTAGCACGTTCAAAGAACTACTGGAATAATTTCGGTCGGCAGACCACCCTACATGTGTTTATCTTGTGAGCCAGATTCAAATATTTTGTCTTTTATTGTTATATTAAAACACAAACAGCTTTAAGCTGAAGCGTACATATCTATTTAAATTCTCTTTTAAATGTTCATCATATTGATGTATGATTGACATTAGAAGCTGAATGGACGAAGTGTTGTCTTCATTTATAACCGTTTCACAAATATTGCATCCAACAAGAACACAATAATATGTTCTGTGATATCAGTAATACTAAAATATTTGATTTTGACTGTCTCGTAATTGTAGTGTCACAAATCTCGAGCATAACGTTAACCTGCGCAGTAGCCGATTTATTTCCTTGTTGACGTACGAAGGTGCGTTGCGATAACTCTGCACTTCCGATGGGTCTGTTCGAACCTTGCTTAACGATGCAAGTCCTCCTGAGAAGTTTCTTCACGCGATAGGTCGTCGATTACTAGATATTGCCCTCTACTAAATACTATTTTATAGACGTCGACGATTGACCAGCCAACCGACCAAACGCCTGAATAGTATCTAGTCGACGACGCTCGGCGATGACTACTCATCTCTCGTATGTTATTTACTTACTGTACATTTCCTGCGAAATGTACATGCGCCAACATGCCTTCTGTTCTGTCGCTCCGTGATTATCACGACTCGTACCGCTATCAACCATAGATTACTCAATATCAAATATCAGGTGTAGTAAAAACTATGTCATTTTTCTTGTGTCTTGACATGGATTAAGTGTTTATCCTTAAAACAATTATAACACAATATATACTAAATGAAATTTCTCTCTTTCCTTTCTACTTATGGTTTCATATATAAATTAAAATTAACCATATTTTTATTGAAATGTAGTAAACAACAAACTATCGCTGACATTTTCCGCACAAAACATTGTAAGACTAATTATTTTTCCTCATATTGTTATACCTCACACGGTTTTTTTTTATTATGAAATCCATAAAAGTAGATTTTTTAATGACATGTATACTAATATCGATGTTTTTGGCTTATTACAAATTGAAACCCTACAAAACTTGGCAAAGACTTATAATAATATGTATACATTCCAAAACAAACATGACATCAGTTGAGGCAGCAATTCTGTAACATGTGAATCTCATTTAGGACGTTAATAAATGGAGAAGTGGTGTGATTTCTATTGTTGTGAACTTGTGAACGGACAACACGCACACGGTTATTTTGTTGGATGTACTTGTATTTAATTATGTAGCTGACTGTATATATTAGTATTAAAAGTAATATTAGCGATAAAAAGTATTAGATCGAGATCTATTTTTAAGCATAGAGAATATAGAGTATTGATGTCATTTTTCGAATATTATTTTTTTAAATAATTTGCATGTAGCAACGAAGCAGTATTTTGAATAAGTCTCTTATTCCCTGCATTTTATTCGATTTGAAAAATTTTAAATTCTCGTTTCGGTGGCCAGTTAATTCAGTCGTAGTCGAGTGGAATTTGTAAATGTGTATTTGGGTGTGTAAAAATTATTAAATAGTTAATACATAAAAGCTTATTATATGGAACAATCTGCTTGGACAATTTAAGTGGCATTTTTCTGAGCGCAAATGCCATGCGATTTGTGTATTTAAATAGTCTGTACAAGACTTACTTACTGCCTTTAAATTGCAGTCAGGGATTGGTTCATTAATATAATATAAATTTAAAGGGAATATAAATTTAGAGAGCAAGTAAGTGTAGCTTAGGGCCTAATTCAAAAGAGACAGGCGTTTTGCTGTTATATTCGAATGAATACATTCTCTTTTCTTTTATATTTATAACATTATTGGTGACTAAAATATTTTCATTTCGTAGTAGGAAAAATCCATGCATACTTTGAAGAGTGTAGTTTCTTTTCTTATACATAAAGTTGATGGTCGCCATATCTTAGCAAACCAAAATAAGATTGAAACCAGAAAAAAAACCATCGTAAAAACACCTTTTTGGGGTTACTTAGTGAATTTTTGACTTGAACGAGTGACATTTTTACAATTTAGTCAAATGACAGCTCCATATGTAAAATATTAATATGCGTTTTCGTGAATTGTTGTAAGAACTGTTTCAATAGGTTTTCAGATTTCTATATAAATTTAAATACCTATAAATATCTGAAATTAGAACTACTGGATTTGATGTTACTTTGCAGGAAGATAAAAAAAAACAAAAAAGATGTAACTAAGTATTATTTTCATTATTTTAGAAGAATATATTTCTTAACCTCTTTCTATTTATTGTTCTTTTTATATTTGCTAGAAAAAGGATTATCACACTAAGTAAATACTCAAATAATTTAGTTACTAATAACATGTTGAAAATGCTGTGGCAACTAGCAACCCTTGTCACGTCCCTGTGTACACTAGTGTCGCTTATTCATATCTAATTTTGTTTTCATATAAATTTATACTTTTACTAATTATGCTGTACTTGACTCTCTTTAAAAGATTGTAAATGTTTAATAATTCAACAGTCATATTATTTTATTTATTTTAGGATTTATTTATTTCAATAATTGATTATAAGTTAAAACGATATTGAAAATTGTGATTGGTGAATCCAAATTACTAGTACTTATTTACAACAGTGAATTCTTTGTCGCTCTTTGTTTGATAAGGATTCGCAATTTGGTTCGTATGGTGTAAAGATATCCATTGTCATTCCTCTTGCACAATACTGTGTTTCTTTTTATATACCGAGTATTTAGCGAAAGTATTAATAATTTTACGAATACTTAATCCAAGCTTTTAATTTTTAAATTTATTTACTTACTGTGTTTTAAATGATCCCTTGGGCGATCATTTCATAGACAGAAATTTTAAATAAATTATTATTGCGTATCTAGTTTTTTAATCTTTGTATACTTAAAACGCCTTTGCTAAAATATGCTTTCGAACCTGAAACCTACTGCCATTACATAAGGTCAATATTCGGAATTCGTAAAACATATTTTGGCTAGGATTGTGAAATTCGTCCGCGGGCATATATGAGGCGTGATTACAAAGTTTTATGTTGTGTGCATTGGTTGATTTTAATTATAAAATGGATATATAAATTATATATACGAATAAATAAATAATTTTTGAAGCACTTCCTTCTTGTTTTTTATTCTGTATTCCTTTTATATGTAGTAATTTGTGATAGCCGTATATTGCAGTAAGAATATTAACTTTGTTTTTATTATACTTGAACATAAACTTCCATAGGTTGTCTTATATTAGTTGCCTTGCTTGGCAGACGGGTTGGCAACCGTCTTTTATTTTTCAATTGGTCTGACGCCGCTGCCCATATATCCCAGTTGCTTCGTTACCCTATGGCGCTTTTTACGACACCAACGGAACGACATAATGTAGCATATAGTCCATAACAGTGGAATCGCACCGAAAATAAGAAAAGTTTTGGGTCGGTTTATTACTGGAGATACAATTTAAGCTTAAGTGTAAGCGAAACGAAGCAAAACTAGATACAGTAGCAACAAAATAAAGAGACCACCTTCCAAGAAATTCAAGGTGGTTCAACCGGCCGAATAATTAATGGTTAGCCTTTTTTTTAATTAAGAAGGAATCAATATTTTTCATTGATTACAAGTGTTTCTATAACAAGAGAATACGCTGCTGATATGATTGAAAGATGGTGTGAAGGAAATTGCAAACTGCTTTTGCACGAAAACGGCGCCGGTGTATATGCTGATATCGCTACTGAACAAAAATGGGCTCTGCAATTTTGGAATAATCACCTTACAACCCTAATTTAGACCATAGCGATTATTATTTTCATAAACGAAAATGGAGCGAAGTGAAAATCAGTAAGTGGGAGGTGAGATCAAGATCGCAATTTTTGCCTATTGTGAGGAGAAAAACATTTTCGGACTGCTTTAACATATTAACTGATTTGAATCTATATGGTGATAAACAAAGAGAAGTTGAGATGTTTAGAAATAACATAATTTGGAGTATGTATAATTTTATAGTTCTTGACCTCTATTCCGAGCAATGGCGAAGCTAGAGCTCCAAACTAGGACAAGCCCAAGATATGGTTTTATTGTTTTTAGCAGTTTTATAAAAATACACCAATCTTGATCTGTCTCCTGTCTTCAGTTTCATATTCAGTGCTGTCGAGGACGTATTTAACAAAGCACACAGAAGGCATACTACTGCTAGATAGATTGTATGACTATATGCATATCTTCGGTGGCTTTGAAAAAAGCCGTTTGGGTTTGCTTGAGCGAAAGAAAAATATATTTACATATAATACAATACATGAACAAAAGAAAAGCATGAACAAAGTACGAACAATGTATAAAATTTAAAAAAATAATATTTATATTCTCAATCCAATCGTCTCTCTTTCTTAAAGAAAGATTTGATTACGTCCGCGTAAAATGTTGTTGAACAATTTTCCCTATTCCTCGAAAATTTAAAAATTTTCCCTATTCCTCGCCGATTAGCACTTTAACACACTTCAATTCATCACAAGGGACACTATTATCCTCCATTTTCACTAAAAATCTTTAAAAAAAAGATAAATTTTCAACTAATAAGTAAATATAAACACACAGAGTAAACATTGAAATGTGAAGTTGCAAACATATCGCCCGGGCGCCCCCGCGCTCCACTAACTTCACACTAATCAATAAATTAATATTTAAATACTGCAATCTCATTGCATATGTAGTATAGGAGCTAGCAACGTCGCGAAAACGAGAATTTCAGGTAGGCTAGTTTTTAGAGATGCCTTTTCTCTCACTCTTCCGGCTAAAAATTCGAAAATTTAATTGGCAACAATTTATTTGTCAACCAAATTAAATACCGCATCACTTTTCAGTTTTAAATCGGTCTCACTGATAGTTTAACGGTAGAATTATTATTTGGCAAATTAATTTTGGAACTTTCTATACTTAAATAACATAATTTTAAAAGTTCGGTTATACTTAAACATTTTGATTTTCTTTTAAATTAAAATTAGCGTCTGGGACATGGTACGCAATGATAAAAATGTCTGGCAATAATATATTTACGTTTTGGAAAGCTAAATAAACTTTTTTTTTAATAGGATAGGGTGACAAACGAGCACACAGTCCACCTGATGGTAAGTGGTTGCTGTGGCCCATAGACATCTACATTTATCCTCATTTCAGAATCAAAATGCAGATGCGTTGTCATCCGTGAGGACTAAGATAGAATGCCTCTTTTCCAGTAAAAAGGGTCTCCCGTTCTCTACACTCACCATACGAAACACAGCAGCATGAAGCTGCTATTTTACGCTGGTATTCTGTGAGAGCGTGGTCCTTCCCCGTTCGAGCTAACCCATTCGTGCTACAACCATACTATTATAGCTGCAGCATGGCTCTACCACGTATAATTTAATGAAACATAAAAAATTCTTCTTAAAATTATTTTAGTTCTACAGGTACGAAGCGCACTAATGTACTCAATCTCCACCGCCAGCCAGATAGCCCGTATACGTATATATAAGAATGAGAGAAAAGAGATATCTAAAAACTAGCCTACCTGAAATGCTCTTTCGAAAACGTTGCTACCTCTTCAATGATTCATATGAAAAAGACCACATTTTTTTTTTTTGGATTCAAATGTCGAAGGAAACAAAGCCGCAGTCAACTTACCCTTAAAAAGTTACTAAAATGAAAAATGCAAATTATGTAGCATAGATTTATGTAATAATATTATTATATGGACATTGTTAGACTGATATGCATCACGTGGAACCGGCCGCCAGTTTCGCTTGTGCTCGTTTCATTTTCATTCGTCGGTGACTGCGCTTCCTGTTCATGGGAACGCTGCCAATTAGCTTTCCAGATTTTTGCAACGCCACGAGCTTTGCAGTTTTACTCTGCAAAAAAAAAATGATTAAATTTTAAGCACCTCATCAAACAAGGTAGTAAGGAAACTAAAGTTTTTAGAGTGATTAATAAGTTTGAACAATCAGTCTTTCGAATTGAAACGCTATTTCAATAAGCTCATAATATATTTCAGGAAACGCGACATAAAATCCATTGACAAAATTGGATACAATACAAGAAGCATTTTGTGCCAACCGCACAGAGGCCAACCAGCAGGTGACGTCTAGCTTAAGTCATATTAATTGTATCAACTCTAAGAAAGTCAACTATGAAGTTAAGCCTCGCCTATATGTTGATACATAAAACTTTATCAGTTGTTATCCTCAGCAGGAAGGTTAATAATAAAAATGCTATTCGCGCTCATGCATAAATGAAAGAATACACGTGGATGACTGCAGAGTACTCTTCTAAGATTCATTTAAAGTTCAAAGGACACAGTTTGATGATAAAATTTTACAGCCTATTAAAGTCCATTGCTGAACATAGGCCTCTCCCATTGATTTCCTCATAAGGGGGATATTTGCCATAGTTGCCACGCTTGGCAAACGCGTTAGCAGCCGCAGTTTTAGTAGTTATTAGGAAGACGGTGCTGCCCAGCTCCTGATTTGTTTCCGTCTGTCGTCTCTTACGACACCCACGGGATGATATGGGTAGTGGATATTCTTACACCGCTATTACACGGTAATATACAGGTAATAAAATAACTAATACCTTATACAGACAATAAAATATTTTGTATTTTGAAACTCCCATCTTACCGTGACAGAATTCCGTATGAACATTTAATAATGGATTGGAAAGTTATTAATATTACTTGTTCATTCTTAACTTGATTCTCCTTGGTATGTACTGTTTATAATTTTCTACTGCCCAGCAGTAGTGTTCCAATATTCCAATTTTAAAGGTATGGAGATATAGTATAATTATTATAGATGGAAAGTAGTTCCATGTTAGTATTCAGAGTTGAAAATCTAAATGACGAACCTACTTTGTTTGATACCAGTTGCAGGTGTTTATTGGCAGCAGTAGTTAGGGTATTACCACACCAATCGATCGATGGTGGAATGATTAGTCATCGTCGATCGATAGTTTCTACCACACCGAGCGATCAATTATAGAATGGATCAGTTGACGTCGATCGAGCTGCTTGATTATTTGAGAACCCGCCCCGCTCCACCGACCGCTCCCTATTGTCATCTGAATACATTTTGAAAGACATTGATGATGAGCCTGGTTGTGTGATTAAATTGTTGATCGCCGTCGATCGATGAATGAACAAAGTTTTATCGATCAGTATTTGTCGATCAGCTAAAGCGACCACACCAATCGATCGACGTTGATCAATGGCATCGATCGGGGATCGATCGATTGGTGTGGTAACACCCTTACTTACAATCAGTAGTTGTACTGATAGGTTGTCCTTTCATTCCTGTACTAAACAAATTCAAAGACTTCTATGTATAACTACTATACAAGAAATTCAAAACAAGACTGTGTCACAGCTGTTTACCGCGGGGACGGTGACGCGGGCGTGGGCGCGGGCGCAGGTGTTTAGCTGGTACGGTAAATATGCCACGCAGTTGTATTTTTCTTTACAGGCAAATAAGGAATCAAGTTACAACTAATGACAATCAGTGTTAGAGAGTCGAAAACAACTCTCGCGGTTTACAAAACAAAGAACTAGTCTTCACAACCGCTCGAAGTCGACTAAAGAAGTTACGGAGAATTGAGAAATTGAGAATTGACAAAATTACATTATATACTTACTACAACATAATGGGACGTTCACACTACCTTTAATAAATTGCTACCTAATTAGCATTAGTTGAACGGGTAAAACAGGTCACTGATAAGATGTGATGTGACATTAAAATTTTATAAATCTTTTTTTAAATTGTATAAATTCTAACTTATAGTAAAATTATTTTGTGCGTGCAGTTGGGGTCATAATTCATAGCTCGGCCTCGGCCCGTGTTTGCGATGAGCATGTTGCGCTGGCGCAACGCCTTTATCGATAACAACAAATTTAATTTTAGATATAAGTTATTATCTTTATATTTATATTTATTTTAATATAACTTGTTACATTCCAAACATTTGTACTTATAGTTTTTTTTAATACATAGATACCTAATTAATATTTTATTTTAAATCATTGTTATTCTTATTTTAATAAATACGTTGTTTTATCTAAATTTTTTTTCATTTTTATTACTAACCTACATAATGACAAAACTAAATTCACTATCGATAACGCTTATCGACAACAATAATGCGCATCACTGTGCTCGCCCCTAAGGCCCGTGAGTGGAAAAGAGAGTGAAATTTTCCGATGATTTATGACCCAAACTGCACGCACAAAATGATTCTAGTATAGTTACATTTTTTCTAAGCATACCTTAGCTTCAGTTTTGCTGATTTTGCCTTTTTTCTGAGCAGTGTATAGAACATTTACTCTCTTATTTTCAAGCATGGAGTGATGTTTTGAGAGTGCTAACTGTTGATCAATAAAAAAATTGAGTTAAAAAAATAAATTAAAAACAAGGTAAAGATTTCGTAAAAAAAGATGATAAATTAGATCATAGTAAACAACAACAAACAACAGATGAGTACTTTATATAATGTGTAATTTTTTTATAGGATAACGGTGACAAATGGGGACATCTACATCCATCCTCAACTACAAATCAAAATGCAGATGCGTTGTCACACGTGAGGACTAAGACAGAATACCTCGTTTCCAGTAAAAGGGGTCCTCAGTTCTCTACACTCACCATACGAAACACAGCAGTGTTAAGCTGCTATTTTGGGCCGGTATTCTGTGAGAACGTGGTCCTTCCCAGGTCGAAACAACCCATTTGTGCTACAACTATACTACTGATATAGCTGCCACATATAATTATATATACTTTTGAACGTAATCCTCTGTTCAAATGATTTTTTATGAAAGTAAACAATATTAAGCTGGGTATTTTTATTTCAAAATATTTAGTACCTATACAATTTTTTTTAAATAATTTTTTTTGTTTAAGCAACACAGGTATGTTATCACTATTAAAACCACTGTTATCATAATGAATCAATTATGATAACAGTGGTGTGACAAGGGACCCCATCACAATTAGAACTTTTAAATTTGTTTAAACTTTTAACATTTAAACAGATTACTTCCCTTACTATCTTAAAATGTTAACGACTATTAGAGACATAAAATGGATGTGAGTCCAGTACGCTAAATAAAAACTTAGTGATTAAATTAAAATAAATATTTATAGATTTTAAAATATAATAATATTCTGTGGCAACTGGTAGCAAAAAGACAAAAGTACTTTTAAATAAAGTTTGAAAAGTAAGCAAATAAATTATAAATATAAATATATGCACCTCATATGTAATTTCATTTGCTAGTTCTACATAAGCAATAGCACTCTTCTTTCCTTCACTTTGTTTAGGTATCCGCACATCCTTTATAGAATCTTTTAATTCAGAAAAATGTTCAATAATCTGTAACAGAATCACCTTTTATGATTTAGATTCCAAGGCTTGAATAATTGCAATATTCCTGCCCGCATACATATTAAGCGCTAGTTGGTGAGATGCAGAAAAAAGCATATTATTATCTATTTAGATATTTATTTTGCATCTATTCCAGAGATTTAAGTTAAAGATATCTGTAACTTTCGTTATATTTAGGCTGGTTTCAGAACAATAAATAGTGTCTGAAAGAAATTTACATATACTGACCATCTGCATGCATAATTGCATAAACTCCACAGTTCTTTGAAACAATTGTCATTAATAATTAAAATATGATGACATATGAATATGACAATGATGATATTAGGATCTCAGACATGGTTTTATACTGCTGGCCATATGAGAAAGCTTAAGGTTGCTCAGCAAGCTATGAAAAGGGCTATTTTAGGAGTTCTTTTGCATAGTAGAATTTGTAATGAAGGTATCAGTAGCAGAACAATTGCAATGGGCTGGACATATAATTGGAAGACCTGAGATTGGAGACTGGAACAACCAATGGAGTCTCGAAAGTATAGTTTTAGGGAAAATTATTAAGGCTGACTGAGAACAGAGATAAGCAAAATTCTAATAATTGTGATAACTAATTCCAATTTTAGATTATTAGAAACCTACCTTCTCCTTATTGATACCCAGAGGCAAATTCCCAACAAACACTACATATCTCTTTGGACCTTTGACCTTTGTTACTACTTGTTTCTTATCATCCTTTTTAGCTTCCTTTTCTTCTAAATTATTTTCAATTTCTTTTTTCCCATTCATATTAGTTTCTAATTTTTGTTTTTTATTTTTCTTCAAATTTTTCTTACTTTTGTCAGTGACTTCACCCTTTTGTGTGTTATCACTTTGTATTGCAGTTTTTAACATATTATGCAAGATCCGAAGCTTTCTTAGATCCGAATCACTAAGTTGATCTGTACTTTTAAGTATTGCTTGCATTCTATTATGGATAACATCAGGTAAAAGATTTTCTGATGTACCCTTAAGATTATCTCTCAAAAGTTGACGGATTCTTCCTAGAAAATACAAAATTACTAATTTTATGTTTGACTTAATAACTGATTTATCATATTTATTACTGTAATATGAATTAACTACCTTTTTGATTATTTGTCAATGTCACACTGCGAAATTTTTGTATTAACTGTTCATCTTTCAAAATTGGATATTGCTCAATTCCTACATTTGACTTACTTTTCTTATTTGTTTTGGATGATTCTGTATTCTCCATGTCTGTTATCTGTGTTAAACTATTTGAATCTGGGCTATTTTTGCAAACAATATCATTACTAAGCTCATTTTCCCCTTTACTTTTTCTCTTACGTTTCTTACCAATAGCAGCTTTTTTCATATTTATTTCTGTAAGTGGCATTCTGCAACTAAAACAATTAATAAAATAACAATAAAATAATTTGTAAGTGTGGTATTTTAAGGCCGATTTACACTTTGACAAGTACATTGTGTACAGCGAATTAACTTGCAAACCTAGCGAGTTAAGTAGAAAATCTCGTTTGAACTGCAATCAGTGAGTTAAGTAGCAAATTAACAATTTAGTTGAAAGGGATTGCCAGTCAGTCTATTTTTCAGCAAGTCGAGTTTTCGTTCAAAGTGTTGCTCTTCCGCGTGTCTCCCGCCACACGCAACTGAACTTGCCGCTCGTGTGAACAAGCAAGTTTAGTTCAGTGTGTAAAATGACAGGACAATAAGTTTGCATTCAACCATCAAAATATAAAAATGTATGTTAACTTGCTACAAAGACATTTGAACGCTACTGCCCACTCAACCGTTTACTGCCCTGTAACTAAACTCGCTACTCTATTTGTCGAAGTGTAAATGGGCCCTTAGTGTGTAGTTTTATACAGTGTTCCAATATATTAACCTTGCATAATATGTGGAACAGAGTTTATTTATATATTATGCAGGATCTGCAGAATGTACAAATAAATTTTGTTCCCGCACACTGAAGTTTTAATGATTAATTAAAAGCGAAAATTTCATCTAAAAAGGAAAAGCCCATAACTTACAGACTCCTAGCAACACTTCTAGGAAAGGCGTGCCAGCTGGAGCAGTGAATTGAAAACAACTTATGAATGATGGTGAGAATGAAATTGATGATTAACCACCCATATAAGCCTTTTTAATTAGGTAATAGCTGAGTGTGCTAGATTTTGGCTGGGTCTTTATATTTCATAACCTTTCCCTAAAACGTAGTGACTATATTATCTTTGATTGATTGATCCTTTCCCTGGATAAAATTTCCAATATGGACCATCGATTTAAATGCCCATATTTTTTTTGTAGATAGTAAGTACTCACTAAAAGAAAGCGTTTTGCAAAGTTTCAATGTGTGGAAACGCGTACTTTTTGAGAAAAAAATTATTGTAAATCAATTATTTTTGCAATATTTATGTCAATTACTACGGTAAAACTGACACTATTTTGTATTGTCTTTGTCATCGTCGGTAGAGATGTCGATTCTTTCCGAAAAAGATCGATTCGAATCGTAAGCTGATGTATCGATTCACAAAAAAATCTATTTCTAAAATATCAATAATTTTTCATGTTTGCATTTATAATGTAAATATAAATACATTTTATGAAAAACCAGAAAGATACCATAGTAAATACTCTCTTATTGAAATTTATTTTATTTTAATTAATTTATTTTTACTAGGGCAGATAACAAATAAAATAGGTTAGGTTCACCTTATGTCAAAGAATCGAATTGATTGACCCCGACTCCACCTGGTACGAGTCTGTCCTACCCCTAGAGTGGTTATAAAGAGCCGGAGGCGCGTAGGGGGAGCAGCCTCGGCCTGCTGTAACAAATCGTAGGCATCGGACGAGCCGGAGCGGCTGAGGCTGGTCGCCGAAGGCGACCAACAAGCCGAAGCTGCGGAGGCGAGAACGGATGCCTGCGATTTGTTACGCTAAGGCGTAGAGGCTGCTCTTCCCGCAGCGCCGGAGACGTAGCAGTCTCAAAATAGATACAGAATTCCTTCTGAATCAGTCCCCCTATATTTTATGATGAAGGGGATTTTTTTTCTCATAAAATGGATATATATTTACATTATAAATGCAAACATGAAAAAAATATAGATATTTTAGAAATCGATTTTTGGAGAATCGATACATCAGCTTACAATTCGAATCTATTTATAAAATCGATCTTTTTCGGAAAGAATCGACATCCCTACTGACAATAACAATAAAAATGGCGTCAATTTTATTGTAGGATTAGACATAAACAATGCAAGAATAATTGATTTTCAATAACATTTTTCTCAAAAATTACGCGCTTCCGCATGTTGTAACTTTGTGTGTGCTTCAAAAATATGGGCATTTAAATCGATGGTCCATATTGGAAATTTTAACCCTTTCCCTTTCAAGAATTCATCACATGATTATTGATCGAAAGATTTTGCTAAATTACTTTCTCGTTTTACCTACTCAACTCGACACTTTTGGTGGTTACTTGTTACCATTTACTCTTTGTTTACTACCCTCGTCAGACAGTAGAACATATTCCTGATATATAGTGTATTATCTATGAGTACATCCTTGCTCACCACGCTATGCAGAATGGCTGGTAAAGATGAACCATATAATCTCAAATTGGTTAAATAAAACCATGAACAGCCGAGTCTCAGCAGAGAGTTTGAAATCGGCATTTCTAAATTTCATTTCTCGATCGCGAATCACTCATATTCGTTTGTATACTAGCAATATAGGTATTTAAAAAAGAAGTTGTAGGATATAAATTGTGCAAATTAAGATGGCATTTAAAGTTTGTATATTTACCTTAACACCACATATGGTCTCTTAATAATCAACCAAGAAACCAGGTTTTAGAAGTTTTGAGCTTATTGGAAACTTAAAATTTTATTATTTAAAAAAAAAAGATTAAGTAAGGTTATGTTGTGTTGTTTGTTTCGATGTTTTATTTTTTAATTTGTATACCACGAGGTGTGAGGAAAAGATCCATATATCATACAGCCATTGCATTTTTTTTAAATGTTTTGTCCTACACATATACTTAGGATAGCAATAGACGGCCTTATTGTGCAAGGGGGAAGAAAACCACGACCTCACAGAATACCGGCGTGAAGTAGAAGCTCTGTTTCTACGTTTCGTCTGGTGAGTGCAGGTGGCCGGAGGCCCAATTCCCCCCCCCCCCCCCCCATCAACACGGTAGCGGAATTACACGAAAGACTACGCCAGGAGGGTACCAATACCCCTAGAGAATCCCTCGCTCAGCATCCACGACTTTCAATTCAAATTCCAATCCTGAGCGTTGGTGCTTAGGCTGCCCCGCGTATTCTGGGGGGGGGGGGGGAGCAAAATTCCGCTCAAAAACATAACTGCTCGGGGCAAACTGAGCAACAATACCAAGGTGACCCCTGCCACGCTACCTGTGAATTTCGCAACATCAGGGGACTTCACTCTAACCTAAACGCCGTCCACTACCATCTTGAAACGGCGAAGCCGGCCTTGCTCTTTCTGACCGAGACGCAGGTTTCCTCTCCGGCTGATATTTCGTATCTCTACTACCCGGGGTACAAATTGGAGCACTCCTTTGTGCCTCGGGCTGGAGTTTGCGTGTATGTCAGAGAGGACATCTGTTCTCAACGCCTCGGCAGTCTTGAAGGTTCGGACCTGTCCATCCTTTGGCTACGCGTAGACAGCGACGACCATCCGCGCGTCTACGGGTGCCTCTATAGGTCCCATAGCGGTAATGCCAAAACAGACTGACTCATCGACCACGTCCAAATGGCTACAGATTTCTTGCTACAACAGATCCCATCCGCAGAGATCGTGATCCTTGGCGATTTTAACGCCCACCATGCCGAATGGCGCGATTCACGTTTAACCGATCATGCGGGGAGATCTGTTTATGACTTTGACTTGGCATATGGTCTGACACAACTGGTTATTTCGCTTACGCGGATTCCAGATGTGGAGGATCATACACTTTCACTGTTGGACCTTCTGCTGACCTCTCATCTGAACGGATATCAGGTTTCCGTCGATGCCCCTCTCGGCTTTTCGGACCATTGTCTGATCCGAAGTATGGTGCCACTCACGCTCCCATCGCGGTTGCGTTCTGCAGGTTGCCGCCGTGTTTGGCATTACAGGTCGGCGGATTGGGACGGAATGCTGTCTTTCTTTGCATCCTACCCATGGGGGCGGGTTTGCTTCTCGCCGGATGATCCCAGCGCTGTTGCTGACTCCGTCACTGATGTAGTGCTACAGGGAATGGAACTATTTATTATATCATCTGTGATACCCATCGGAGGCAGATCTCAGCCTTGGTTTAGTCGCTCCTGTAAGACTCCAAGACGCAGTAAGCAGAAGTGTTATCAAGCCTGGGCTGTGGCTTCGGCGACTCGGGATGTAAGCACCAGCACACTTAAAAAGAAGTTTAAGTTCGCCTCCAGGTTTTTACTAGAAATGAGGCATTCCATCTTAGTCCTCACGGGTGACAACGCATCTGCATTTTGATTAGCAAACGAGGATAGATGTAGATGTCTATGGGCAGCAGCAACCACTTACCATCAGGTGGACTGTGTGCTCGTATGTCACCCTTATCCTATAAAAAAAAGATTAGAAGTCTCCCAGATGTTGAGACAGCTAGATTAGTGTATTTTAGTTACTTTCATAGCGTAATGTCTTATGGAATTTTGCTATGGGGTAATGCGACTGATATTGAAGCTATATTTGTTTTGCAAAAGTGAGCCGTTCGGGCGATTTATAACCTAAATTGTAAAGAGTCCCTCAGACAAAAATTTAAAGAAATAAACATATTAACTTTGGCATCGCAATATATTTATGAATAGAATAAAATAGAATAGAATAATTTTTTATTCAATATAGATCACATGTGTAATTCTTATTGAAAGTCATTTTTTACCTTACCACTGGTTCGAAAAAAAAAACCTCCGTCCTGGGAAGAACCAGCAAGAAACCCAGCGGGACTTTTTTTTTTAAAGCAAATTTTACAATAATGGTTATACAACTATATAAGTACAAAATTTATTTTAGAAACAGCTTGGAAGCGATCACCTCATTCCCAGGGGTTATTATCAACCATGTATTCATTTATACTATAATAACCCTTTTTATACAGTTTCAACTTAACAAAACATTTAAACTTGCTAATAGAGAGAGCCTGTACACTTTTCGGGACCCTGTTGTAATAGCGTATACATTGCCCCAAGAATGAATTACTGACTCTGTGGAGTCGAGAAACTGGTATCACTAGCTTGTGTTTGTTCCTAGTGTTTACAGAATGCACATCACTTTTTTTACTAAAACTACCTTTGTTTTTGTGAACATACATTAAATTTTCGTAAATATACTGAGAGGCCAAAGTTAATATATTTATTTCTTTAAATTTATCTCTAAGAGACTCTCTCAGTTTTAGGTTGTAAATAGCTCTAATGGCCCTCTTCTGTAAAACAAAAATAGTTTCTGAATCAGCCGCATTTCCCCATAGCAAAATCCCATAAGACATTATGCTATGGAAATAACTGAAATAAACTAATCTAGCTGTCTCGACACTAGTGAGACCTCTTATCTATTTTACAGCATAGGCTGCAGAGTTTAGTCTGCTTGCTAGTTTGGATATATGGGGGCCCCACTGAAGCTTTGCGTCGAGAGTGATGCCAAGAAAAACAGTGGATTCAACAGGGCTCAGTTCTTCCCCATTTAAAAACACATTGGTTCTCAGATTTTTAACATTCGTTGTTGTAAATTTAATACATTTAGTTTTATTCCCGTTTAAATGTAAATTATTAACGTTAAACCAATGCACTAATTTTGATATAGCATTATTCACTTCGTCACATTTAAATGATTGACGTTTAAGTTTAAAAATCAAAGAAGTATCATCAGCAAATAATACTATATCATGATTATCCTCTACACTAGAAGGTAAGTCATTAATATACACTAGAAATAGGAATGGGCCGAGAATTGAGCCCTGAGGGACACCCATTAGTACAGGTGAGCCGGAAGAACTTTTACCATTGATAATAACTTTCTGCATTCTATTATTTAAATATGAAATTATAAGTTTAAGCGCTGTGTTCTTGACACCATAGTAATGTAGCTTCCTGATTAATGTCTCATGGTGAACGCAGTCGAAGGCCTTGGAAAGGTCACAAAATATACCCAAAGCATCCTCTGAATTCTCCCATGAACAAAAAATATGTTTAATAAGCTCAACTCCAGCGTCATTTGTTGAGCGACCCCTTGTAAAACCGAATTGATTTCTATGTAGCAATTTATTAATATTAAAGAAACTTAACATCTGATCTAAAATTATTTTTACAAAAATTTTACTAAATGTTGGTTGTACAGAAATTGGTCTAAAATTGGCGGGGTCTAATGTACTACCAGATTTAAATAAAGGTATGACTTTACTGAGTTTCATTAAATCAGGAAACACACCAGATTCGACGCTTGTATTAAATATAGTGGCTAGATAAGGTGCTATTATATCTATTATAGATAAAATAACTTCAACGGAAATCCCCCATAAATCTGCCGTTTTCTTAACATCAATAGTTTTAAAATATTTAACAATATCTTTTGGCAGTACTCTATGGAATTTAAAAGTATTTGAACAAGCCTTTACATTTTGTTTGAGCAATGACTCAGCGATAGTAGGAGAAGAGTTTAATGATTTAGTTGTCAAAAAAGGAACATCAGTAAAATGTTTCTCAAAAGCCATAGCAACTTCTTGATCTGATCGGGTTAAATTATTGTTAATATTCAATTGAAACTCCGAGTTGCGCGGTTTGACCTTGGTTTGACCTTATGAAAATGTAATGTATGTACATAAAAACATAAATAGCTTTAATAAGAATAAGGATGTGCACACTTTAAACACTAGGAACAAACATACGCTTGTAATGCCAGTTACTCGACTCCACAGAATTAGTAATTCATTTATGGGGCAATGTATACGCTTTTACAACAAAATCCCAGAACATATTCAAAGTTTCTCAATAAACAAGTTTAAAAGTTTTATTAAATAAAAACTATGCAAAAAGGGTTATTATAATATCAAGGAATACATGAATGAAAATAACCCCTGGGAATAAGGTGATCGCCACCATGCTGGTTCTATGAAAACTCATTTAAAAATGATATAAACGAAATTATTGTCAATGTGAAATATGTTTGAAAAAAAAAGTCGCGCTGGGTTTCTTGCTGGTTCTTCCCAGGACAAAGGTATTTTCCGAACCAGTGGTAAATAAAATAAACCGGCCAAGTGCGAGTCGGACTCGCGCACCGAAGGCACATGAGTAAAGACCGAGGGTTCCGAACAAATCCGTAGGTATATAAGTTTAAAATTATTAAAAATATTTTTATTATATAATGTAATGTAATTAAAAATTTATGCTTTTCACAATTTTTCCTTTATCGGTGCTATAAAATGTTGCTTCGTACCAAATTTCAAGATTCTGAGTTCACGGGAAGGTACGTACCCTGTAGATTTTGATTCCTTTGCGAATGTCGTAAATTTGCGGTATAAACGGCTGTATCTTTTGATTGCGTTGGCTTAGAAGTTTGATTTTTTAACAGCTCCAAGGGATAGTAGACTTTGTAGTGTTATGCTACTTACTTATCATTTTACATTAATTTAAATCCATTTTTCCATTCTGTTTCGATTTTCTGCATTCACTTCAAAACTGGATATTTTACATCACCTTTATTTCCATAGGATCCTGTAACGATTTTAAACCATAAGAACACAATCACAAATCATTTCTACTTCGTATTTTCACATTATCAGCACTTTTAAATTGGTGTCAATGAAGTCTACCTTTTTTCGATCTTTTAGTTAGTTTTCCTTAACTCTACAATTTCGGGCTTTGTGTGGGTAGTTGCGCTACCTTTTTTCCTATATCAATAATATCTCCTTTTCCACTTAAATCTTGCCGTTTTCTTATTACAAGCCTAAAACTAAAATTTGACATGTTTTGTTATTGTTGTTTATTTGGTCTCCATGGAAATTATATTCAAATTTGCTACCGGTCTGTTGTTTCTATTTCGATAATTCCACATAAATACTCTTTCCTCTTGACCATTTACAAAAAATTTGCGTTTAATTTAAATAATTTTTCCGTTCTCTCCAGAAAGATATAAAAGCCGAACAATCGGTGAAGAAATGGAGTCTTGCTTCAGTTCTCGAATTGGAAGCATCTTCTAAAGGCCTTATCCCAGGGCCGCTCTGCCCCGGGATCCTGCAAGCCTCTGTCCTACCTGAAGCCACTGGACTCTACGAACCTCTGCTCTATCTGAAGTCGCTGGACTCTACAAACCGTTGCTCTGCCTGAAGTCGCCGGGTTCCTACAAGTCTCTGTTCTACCTGGAGTCGCCGGAACCTGCAAACCTCGGTTCCGCCTGAAGTCACCGGAACCTGCAAACCTCTGTCCCGCCTGCAGTCACCGGATCCTGCAGGCTTCTGTGATGTCTGTAGCCGCCGAGGATCCTGCAAGCCCCTGTCTGGCCTGAAATCGCCGGATCCCGCAATTACCACATTCACCGGAGGTCGCCGCCTAGAGACGCCCACGTCTTCTCACCTACGCCGTGCGTGCTCGTTCCAGGCGCTGAGAGCACACCTTGGATCTTCCGACTCAGCTTCGGCACTAATCTTTTTTTTATTACTTTTTTAAAATAATCTGTAAATCGCATCATCCATCCTCATATTCATACTCCATTTTTGTTATATAAAATTGTAAATATTTTTGAATCTTAAATATATTATTTGTTTTGTTGTATTTTTGTTGTTTTGTTGCTCTTAGGTTAGATTCTTTTGTTCTTAATTGTCTCTACACGACAGTTTGGCGCCCAACGTAAAAGTCCTCTTTCTCTCTTAATTCTTCACCTTTACTGCGCCTTGTCTAGTCCCTTTTGATTTAATTGCTTTCCCTTTCGTTCTTAACTTATTATTCATCATTCATTTACACATCCTTTTCATATCTTCAAAATTCTAAAACAAAACTTCTTCTAGTTTTTCAACTTATCTGGATTGTATTTAGGCCTACATATAACACTTCATTTACATTCATCACTCTAAGTTACATTCATCACTATAATATTTTTTATTCTAGATAACTTAGAGGTACGATTTTTAATAATATTTTTATTTCTTAAACTTAACTTTACACGTAATTATAACAATGAAAAGGGTTATTAAGTACGAATTCCTTAACAAGGCCGAACTTGAATACGAAGTGAAGATTAGATGTGAGGAACCAGCTAATACTGTTTTGCTTCTAAAAAAACAAGTTTTACGTTTAGTTGCGAATTCTCACCCTGAAGATATTCTGACTTCTCCAATTCCGATCGAGGATGACTTGTCTCAAATTGATTCTACATTGACCTATCTGGACTGTAAAATTAAAAAATTTTTACAAGGTGAAACCAAATATTTACGACTAATAGAAACTTTTATTAACCATGTTTTTTACAGATTAGAGGGAATAGATACTGACTTATATCCAGACTTTAAAGCTAATTTCGAGACTTTGAAGATGAAATATGACGCTATGGCTAAACAATTCGAATCCTTGACTCCACCTTCAACTGAAAATGACGTTCCATCACTTGACCCTCCTGTTGACCCGACTGTTACGGTTGACCCGACTGTCACGGAACTCCCTCTTGTTTCTACTTCTAACTAACTATCTTCTAACTAACTTCTATTCAGGTCCATACCCCGTATCCTCCACCACCACCTCAATCTTTTTCTCCAACCAACGTCTTCAAAGATCTGAAAAGACACACCTTCAATGGTAAAAGCTGTCCAAGATCCTTTCTTCAAAAACTGGAAGAATACTGTATAGCTCGTGGCTTGTCCAAAGACTTGTTGATTTCACAAGCGTTTGAAATTTTCACTGACAATGCTCTTCATTGGTTCAGATTTAAATATAATCAGAATCCAAACTTAACGTGGAACGAACTTTCTTCATTATTAATCAAAGACTTTGGTGGTTTTGATTATGATCACAAACTTTTAGAAGCGATTAGGAATCGAACTCAAGGTCGAGATGAACCTATTGTCATCTATATTTCCATCATGTCTGGAATGTTTTCTCGTCTTTCGAAGAAACTTCCTGAAACAGAACAATTGGAGATTATTTTGAGGAATATTCGCCCATGTTATTCTGTCTTCATAGCTCTAAAAGACATTGACTCTATCGACTCTCTTTTGGCTACTTGCCAAAACTATGAAAAATTCCTAGACAGAGACAAACAATTTAAAGAACCAAATGCACAACAAAGTCCTCTTATTTCTGAATTCAACTACAAGCATTCCACTTCAAGTTCAGTTGACTCTTCAAATTCTTCTAATAACTCACGACCTCCTCCTCCCCTCATGAATAAATTCACTTCATCCTACAAATACCCTTCTAGGCAAGTTAATAGTCTCTCTCAAACTAAAGCTCCTCAAGAAAGCTCCTTTTGTGTTCGCTGTCGTAAACAAGGTCATTCTTTGAACACCTGTACTCAACCACGATTCGTGATTTGTTTCAAATGTGGTCTTAAGGGTTTTAAAACTGCAGATTGCCCTACTTGTTCTCCCAAACCTAATACTAGTTCAAAAAACTAACTACTGACTTGAAAAGTAACTTAAACTTTGATAACGACGATTGGACTAATTGGATTAAAACAATTCAAAACTTCTTGTCTTGTTACAAAATCTCTTCTACACTCTACTCCAAGGAACAAGATCTTAATCGTCCATTCGTTAATGTCAAAATTTATAACTTAACTTTATCTGGCTTACTAGATTCTGGCAGTTCAGTAACTATTCTGGGTAATAATTCTCATTTGGAAATTCTTAAACTGGGCTGCAAACTTTTCAAGTCAGATCTTATTACTATCTCTACTGCTAATAATCAAAAAGTTAATTCCTTGGGTTATTTTGACTTACCTATTCATTTCAATAATCAAACTCATTTAATTAAAGCTTACGTTTTCCCCGAAATATTTCCTTCGCTAATATTAAGTATTGACTTTTGGAGAAAATTTAATCTTTTACCTAGTGTTTTATCTTCTCTTAACTTTACAGAATCTAAATGTTCTGCTATCGAAACTAAAGATACTAAAGTTTTACCTTATGAGCATTTAACTCCTAGTCAAAAGAACATCGCTAATGACATCATCCAACGCTTCAAGACAATTTCTTTTGAAGAAAAAGGTATCCTGGGATGCACACACTTAATCACCCACAAGATTGACACTGGTGATTCTCTTCCAATCAAACAAAGATGTTACAGACTGTCTCCTGAAAAACAAAAAGCGTTAATTAATGAAGTTGACAAGATGCTGCGATGGAACGTCATTGAACAATGCGAAAGTCCTTGGTTATCTCCAGTTCTCATCACTCCGAAGAAGAATGGTGAATGGCGTTTCTGTGTTGACAGCAGGAAGCTTAACTCAATTACACGTCGTGATGCTTATAAGTTACCACTAATAAGCGAAATTTTGGACAACCTGAAGAATGCCAAATACTTATCAAGCATTGACATTGCGAAAGCATTTTGGGAAATTCCCTTGAATCCTGCGGATAAAGATAAAACTGCCTTTTATGTACCTGGAAGAGGTATGTTTAGATTTAAAGTAATGCCTTTTGGCCTCACCAACTCACCTGCAACTCTACAAAGATTAATGGATATGCTGTTTACTCCTGAATTTGAGAA
The DNA here is from genome assembly GCA_033319125.1 of Parnassius glacialis. NCBI lineage: Eukaryota > Metazoa > Arthropoda > Insecta > Lepidoptera > Papilionidae > Parnassius > Parnassius glacialis. Next base: position 23,553,215 of record JAVANC010000002.1, read on the forward strand.
CAAGGTATTTTGCTATCTGGACGACATTGTTATTATTAGTGAGACTTTTGATGAACACATATCGCTTCTCATGAAAGTTCATGAAAAACTATCATATGCCAATCTAACTATTAACTTTGAGAAGAGTCAATTCTTCAAGAAAGAACTGAAATACCTTGGTTTTCTTGTGGACGAGTATGGTCTACGTGCAGATCCAGATAAAATAAAAGCTATTTTAGAATATCCTGTACCTACTTGCAGAAAAGAAGTACGAAGATTCATAGGCACATGCAGCTGGTTCAGAAGATTCATTCCAAACTTTAGCACTATTGCCTCTCCACTCAACCAACTAACCTGTTCCGGGAAGAACGCTCCTAAATTTTTATGGAATTCACAAGCTGCAGCTGCTTTCCAGAAACTTAAAGAAGCTTTGGTAACTGCTCCTGTCCTTGCTTGCCCTAACTTCGAACTACCCTTCTCTGTACATTGTGATGCATCAAATTATGGCATAGGAGCAATGCTTACTCAACAACAAGATGATAAAGAAGTCGTGATTGCTTACATGAGTAAAGCACTAAATAAAAATCAACAGAACTACTCAACTACTGAAAGAGAAACATTGGCTGTAATAACGGCATTAGAACATTGGCGATGTTACCTAGACAATGGTAAAGAATTTACAATATATACTGATCATGCTGCGCTTAAATGGTTTCAGAATTTATCAAACCCATCAGGAAGACTTGCTCGCTGGACTTTACGCTTATCATGCTTTAACTTTGTCATAAAACATAAAAAAGGAAAGGATAACGTTGTTCCAGATTTATTATCAAGACATAAAAATCAAGAACGTCCTGATACACGACAAACTTCACCTCAAGGCGTACATCCCATTACGATTGAAGAACCACCTGATCGTAGACTTGAACACTACAACAAAATTTTTCTCGGATGTTCCAACAATCCAGACGCATATCCCAACTACACTATCAGGGATAACAAACTTTACCGCTGTATCCATTCTCCCGATCGTCTAAACGATGACTTTATTTGGAAAGAAGTTCCACTACCTCAAGATAGACAGGCACTTATTGAAGCTAACCATGGTTCCCCTTCAGAACTCCATCTTGGTATCTTCAAAACATTCAAGAAAATATCATTAAAATACTATTGGCCTGGTATGTTTAAGGACATTGCTGAATTAATCTCGACTTGTGAAACCTGCTTAACCTACAAACACCCTAATCATTCTCCCTATGGTCTTATGGGTAAACCCAAACTTTGCTCCAGATCTTTTCAAACTATATCCTTAGATCTTATGGGTCCATTGCCAATGACTCGAAGACGGAATCAGTATATTCTAGTAATTAACTGCAATTTTACTAAATATACTATGATTTTTCCCCTTAAACGTGCTACTTCAGCTAATATTATTAATGTTTTGGAAAATTCAGTTTTTCTAGTTCATGGCATTCCTCAAACTATTATAATGGACAACGCTGTTCAATTTCAGTCGCGAGAATTCCACTCATTTTTAAATTCTTATAATGTTCCTTGTATTTTTCACACAGCTTTATATTGTCCTCAGGTTAATCCTACGGAGAAGTTTAATAGTACAATTATTACAGCTCTAGCATCTCTAGTAGGAGACGATCATAGATCCTGGGACAACCATCTTGCTAAGATTCAGTACGCAATGAACAGCGCTACAAATGTAGCTACTGGTTTTACTCCAAATTTTTTAGTCTTTGGTAGGGAAACAATACCTTGTGGTTCCTTCTATACTCCAACTCAGAACCTCGAGGAATTGGTATTTATGCCTCGTGATATTTACGCGTCTAATGCTGGTCTCCTCTCATCTATATTTCACAAAGTTCAAACTAAACTTCACATAGCTCACGCTAAAAATAGCGCTCGCTATGATCTTCGTCGGTCTTTTAAAGAATTCAATGTGGGAGATACTGTTTGGCGTAAAAAACATGTTTTAAGCAATGCCGGCGCATACTTTAATGCTAAACTTGCCCCTAAGTTCATCAAGTGCAAGGTGATAGCTAAACTGTCACCACTTGTCTATGTGCTTGAAGACCCTAATGGAGTTAGAGGCAAGTGGCACATCAAAGATGTAAAATCATAAATTTTCTTAACTTTTATTAACCGTTAATTTGTATATATGTATAAATATCACCATCATTCTCACCTTATTATTTTATTTCTTTTAATTTGTTTGTTTGTTTGATGATCCAGTGTTCTTCAACACATCTTGCTTTAGGACCTCGAACTTTCGTTGGTTAATCGTCACTTTTTATTTTTATTTCAGACACATCTCGTTGGTGATGTTGCTGATCTCTGGCTTTGAGCCCTACCGCTCTGGCCGTTCTTAATCTTTACTTAAGTCATAGCGACTAAAGCTTACTTGAGGTATTTCTTTATCTTTATCTTCACTTGGGAGCGGCTCACTACTCCCTTAATTTTCTTTACCTTTATCTTCACCTGGGAGCAGCTGACTACTCCCTTAATTTTTTATCTTCACTTAGGAGCGGATGACAACTCCCTAAATAAGCCTGAATGTCCTTTCGAAAAACACACATTTAGAGTGGTGTCTCTTCGACTAATTTTTTTTTCCCACGCAGGAGCGGATGACTACTCCTTAAATAAGCCTTAATGTCATTTTGAAAACACACTTTTAGAGTGGTAGTCATTGAATGTGAACTCCACCCTTACCTGAATGCAGATGATGAATGTAAGAGATAGTATATCTGATTTTGACTGGTGATGTCTGTTTCTGCAAAGCTGTGTTTTTATGGTTTATTTTAGAATGTATATATCAAAATTTTTGCTGAGTCAAAAATTTTCTAGGGTCGGGGGGAAAATGTAGTGTTATGCTACTTACTTATCATTTTACATTAATTTAAATCCATTTTTCCATTCTGTTTCGATTTTCTGCATTCACTTCAAAACTGGATATTTTACATCACCTTTATTTCCATAGGATCCTGTAACGATTTTAAACCATAAGAACACAATCACAAATCATTTCTACTTCGTATTTTCACATTATCAGCACTTTTAAATTGGTGTCAATGAAGTCTACCTTTTTTCGATCTTTTAGTTAGTTTTCCTTAACTCTACAATTTCGGGCTTTGTGTGGGTAGTTGCGCTACCTTTTTTCCTATATCAATAATATCTCCTTTTCCACTTAAATCTTGCCGTTTTCTTATTACAAGCCTAAAACTAAAATTTGACATGTTTTGTTATTGTTGTTTATTTGGTCTCCATGGAAATTATATTCAAATTTGCTACCGGTCTGTTGTTTCTATTTCGATAATTCCACATAAATACTCTTTCCTCTTGACCATTTACAAAAAATTTGCGTTTAATTTAAATAATTTTTCCATTCTCTCTAGAAAGATATAAAAGCCGAACAATCGGTGAAGAAATGGAGTCTTGCTTCAGTTCTCGAATTGGAAGCATCTTCTAAAGGCCTTATCCCGGGGCCGCTCTGCCCCGGGATCCTGCAAGCCTCTGTCCTACCTGAAGCCACTGGACTCTACGAACCTCTGCTCTATCTGAAATCGCTGGACTCTACAAACCGTTGCTCTGCCTGAAGTCGCCGGGTTCCTACAAGTCTTTGTTCTACCTGGAGTCGCCGGAACCTGCAAACCTCGGTTCCGCCTGAAGTCACCGGAACCTGCAAACCTCTGTCCCGCCTGCAGTCACCGGATCCTGCAGGCTTCTGTGATGTCTGAAGCCGCCGAGGATCCTGCAAGCCCCTGTCTGGCCTGAAATCGCCGGATCCCGCAATTACCACATTCACCGGAGGTCGCCGCCTAGAGACGCCCACGCCTTCTCACCTACGCCGTGCGTGCTCGTTCCAGGCGCTGAGAGCACACCTTGGATCTTCCGACTCAGCTTCGGCACTAATCTTTTTTTTATTACTTTTTTAAAATAATCTGTAAATCGCATCATCCATCCTCATATTCATACTCCATTTTTGTTATATAAAATTGTAAATATTTTTGAATCTTAAATATATTATTTGTTTTGTTGTATTTTTGTTGTTTTGTTGCTCTTAGGTTAGATTCTTTTGTTCTTAATTGTCTCTACACGACAACTTGAGTATTTGATATGAATTTCAGCTTGATACCTCCACGCGTTCCTGAGAAAAAGGGTCTTGACAGACAGACAGACAGACAGACGGACAACAAAGTGATCCTATAAGGGTTCCGTTTTTTTCTTTTGAGGTACGGAACCCTAATGACTTTTCATAAGCATTATGTAATAATCAATAAAGTTCTTCAGAAGCACTACTTTCGTCCACTACTCCGGAGGCGTGGAGCTGAAGTGCGGTGGTCTTGTACAGATCGATTTGACTTTTTAGTCTCATTTATGTGCTGTTTTTGAGAGTCATTACTCGAATCGTCTCTCATGCAGACTTGACAATTACCAGCATGACAAAAGACCACATGGATGCTATCGGAAAATCATACAGAAGATCGAAGAGTAAAATGTCACTTTAGCTTGCGTATGTGAACTATGAAAAAGCCTTTGATTGCCAGCAAGGTTGACAGCCATATTGACTGTCGGCATACATATCGAAGTTTTGAAGTGTGTTTACAGTAGCCTACGACGGCTAGGTGTCGTCATACCGCCGTCATGTTTTTGTTTTTCTCTTTTCATTTAAATTATAATAATTTTTAACAGTGGTAGAGCTAAGCGGCAGCTTTTGCTGTCGCACGGATGGGCCAGCTCGAACCGTGGTGGTACCACGACCTCACAGAATACCGGCGTGAAGTAGAGGTTTACCTCTGCGTTCCGCTTGGTGAGTGCAGGTGGCCGGAGGCCCAATTCCCCCCCCCCATCAACATGGTAGTGGAATTGAACAGAAGACTACCCCAGGAGGGTACCAGCACCCCTGGAGAATCCCTCGCTGAGCATCCACGACCAAACCACTCCACTCCTGGGCGTGGGTGCTCAGGCTGCCCCGCGTATTCTGGGGGGGGGGGGGGGGGCAAAATTCCGCTCGCGACTAATACTGCTCGGGGCAAGCTGAGCAATAAGACCAAGGCGACCCCTTTCACGCTATCCGTGAATTTTTGCAATATCAGGGGACTTCATTCCAACCTTAACGCTGTCCATTACCATCTAGAGACGGCGAAGCCGGCCTTGCTCTTTTTAACCGAGACTCAGGTGTCCTCTCCGGCTGATACTTCATATCTCTCTTACCCGGGGTACAAATTTGAACACTCCTTTGTGCCCCGGGCTGGAGTTTGCGTATACGTCAGGGAGGACATCTGTTTTCGACGCCTCGGCAGTCTTGAAGGTACGGACCTGTCCATCCTATGGCTGCGCGTAGACAGCGACGACCATCCCCGCGTCTACGGGTGCCTCTATAGGTCCCATAGCGGTAATGCCGACACAGACCGACTCATCGACCACGTCCAAATGGCTGCAAACTCCGTGCTACAACAGGTCCCATCCGCAGAGATCGTGATACTCGGTGATTTTAACGCCCACCACGCTAAATGGCTTGGTTCTCGTTTAACCGATCATGCGGGTAGATCTGTCTATGAATTTGCTTTGGCATATGGTCTAACACAACTGGTTACTTCGCCTACGCGGATCCCAGATGTGGAAGACCATGTACCTTCCCTGTTGGATCTTCTGCTGACCTCTCATCCGGACGGATATCAGGTCTCCGTCGATGCCCCACTGGGCTCTTCGGACCATTGTCTGATCCGGAGTACGGTGCCACTCACGCTCCCATCGCAGTTGCGATCTGCAGCTTGCCGCCGTGTTTGGCACTATAGGTCGGCCAATTGGGACGGGAGCGGTCTTTTTTTGCATCCTACCCTTGGGGGCGGGTTTGCTTCTCGCCGGAAGATCCCAGCGTTGTTGCTGATTCTGTTGCTGATGTGGTACTTCAGGGTATGGAACTTTTTATTCCATCCTCTGTGGTGCCCATCGGAGGCAGATCCCAGCCATGGTTTGGTCGCTCCTGTAAACTAGCATCACGCTATAAGCAGGAGTGCTACCAGGCTTGGGCTGACGCATCAACGTCCTGGGATGTAAACACCAGCGCTCTTAAAAAGAAGAACAATTCCGCCTCCAGGTCCTTCAAAAGTGTCATTGCCAAGGCAAAGTCAGAGCACATCGGCAGAATTGGCGAGAAACTAGTTCGCCTCCCTTCGGGAACACGTGCATTCTGGTCTCTCGCCAAGGCTGTCCAAGGGAACTTCTGTCAGCCATCTCTGCCATCTCTGCACAGGGTGGACGACTCACTGGCCCATGACGCAAAGGAGAAAGCCGATCTGCTAGGCTCTCTTTTTGCTTCCAACTCGACTCTAGATGACGGGGAGAACACACCGCCGAACATCGCGCGGTGTGAGTGCTCCATGCGGGAAGTGCTGTTTACACAGCGCTTGGTGCGTAAAGCACTCCTCTCCCTGGACGTCAACAAGTCGAGTGGGCCTGATGGAGTCCCACCTATTGTGCTGAAGACGTGTGCTCCGGAGTTGGCACCGGTTTTAACGCGTCTTTTTCGGTACTCCTACTCCCTAGGTGTAGTCCCGGACTCATGGAAGACAGCTTTGGTGCACCAGATCCCTAAAAAAGGCGACCGCTCAGATCCGTCCAACTACAGGCCTATCGCCATCACCTCCTTGTTCTCCAAAGTAATGGAAACGATCATTAACAGCCAGCTCATGCGGTACCTTGAGGATCACCAGCTGATTAGTGACCGCCAGTACGGTTTCCGTCGAGGTCGCTCAGCTGGTGATCTTTTGGTCTACCTGACCCATAGATGGGCGGAGGCAGTGGAGTCCAAGGGGGAGGCGTTGGCCGTTAGTTTGGACATAGCGAAGGCTTTCGATCGGGTTTGGCATAAAGCGCTTCTTTCGAAGCTGCCTTCCTATGGGCTTCCCGAGAAATTGTGCAATGGGATCACCAGCTTTCTTGCAGATCGGAGCATCAAGGTCGTAGTAGACGGTGCATGCTCCGATTACAAGCCCATTAACGCTGGTGTTCCACAAGGCTGCGTGCTATCACCAACGCTGTTTCTTCTGCATATCAATGATATGTTGCAAACCAGTAACATTCATTGCTATGCAGACGACAGCACTGGTGATGCTTTATACACCGGCCGTGCCAATGTTTCTCGGGAAAACGTCGCCGAGTACCGGAACAAACTTGTGTCTGAAGTCGAGACTTTGTTGAACAAAGTCTCAGACTGGGGGCGACTAAATCTAGTCCAATTCAATCCCCAGAAGACACAAGTTTGCGCGTTTACCGCTAAAAAGATTCCCTTTGTCGTATCTCCTCAGTTTCAAGGCACTCCCCTTGTTGCCTCAGCCAGTATCGGAATCCTCGGTGTCGACATATCGAGTGACGTGCAGTTTCGTGGTCACTTGGAAGAGAAGGCCAAATTGGCCTCTAAAAAGCTTGGCGTGCTCAGCAGAGCGGGACAGTATTTCATGCGGGCACACCGCTTGCAACTTTACAAGGTGCAGGTTCGGCCTCACATGGAATACTGTTCCCATCTCTGGGCAGGGGCCCCCCAGTGCCAGCTCCTTCCACTTGACCGCATCCAGCGCAGAGCGGTTCGAATCGTCGACGACCGAGTTCTTTCCGATCGGCTTGAGTCACTGGCACTGCGTAGAGAGGTTGCATCTCTTTGCGTATTTTATCGCATCTACCACGGGGAGTGCTCTGAGGAATTGTTCGGACTAATTCCAGCAGCTCAATTTCACCATCGCACATCGCGATTGAACTTGCGATACCATCCATATCATCTAGATGATTGGCGGTCCACCACTGTGCGATTCAGAAGAAGTTTTCTCCCTCGCACAACTTCCTTGTGGAATCGATTACCACCAGCGATTTTTCCGGATCGATACGACTTAGGGACCTTCAAGAAAAGAGCCTACTCCTTTTTAAAAGGCCGGCAACGCATCTGCGATTCCCCTGGTGTTGCAGTTGTTCATGGGCGGCGGTAGTCACTTACCATCAGGTGAGCCGCATGCTCGTTTGCCCACTCTCCTATAAAAAAAAATATATTTTTTATGCAGTGGGGTATTTGCTTTTTTAGTTTATTTGAAACTTTTTAATTCTAGTAATGAATGATTCGTTCAGTTCTGGGAAAATTCGATTTCTCCGTGTTTTCACACGTAAAGACTCATGAAATGTTTTGTTTGTGGAGTGACGTAGGTACCCATATATGACGCTATGCGCACTTTTTAACTTAGCGATGAAATCAAAGCTTGGGTTTTAAATTACAGTATTTTTACAGAATATTTTATTAATATAAATACCATTAACACTTTTTTAATCATTAAAATAAAAAAGTAAAAAATTATCTTAATATAATTAAAAAAAATCTTGTCTAAATATGTTCATGTCAATAACCGCCCAAATTTGCAGAGAATACATCAATAAGTTATACAATTTGAAATGGTATTTAGGACAATGATTTCCAAAGTTCTTATTTTTTTGGTTTGATTGTTTTACTTCAAGAACATAAAGCCGTATATAAAATGAAGGAAAATACTGGGTAAAAACGTATTTTTTATCTAGCCTGTACATTTCTGTAAGGCTAGATAAAAATACGTTTTTTAGAGGTAATAAAAAGTTGTATGATATTTTAGGTCATCAATAACATTTATGTGACAACATATAAGTAAGTGTTGTCAAATAAATTTAAGTAAATGTGTCTTGGAAGGCAAATAAAATATTTAAAACCACGTTCGTGATAGTCATTACGACCATTTTAACCATTCTAAGATAGTGACCGTGTAGTGGCGATGTAAGAATATCCACTACCTCATATCATCCCGTGGTATTCGTAATAGGCGCCAGAGGGAAACAAACCAGGACATGCAGCAGCATCTTACTAATAATGACTAAAATAAAAAAAAAACTGTGGTTGCCAATCCGCTTGCCAAGCGTGGCAACTGTGACAGATGTCCACCCAGGAGGCAATCTATAGGGGAGGCCTATGTTCAGCAGTGGACTTTAAAAGGCTGTATCGGTAACGGTTAAATAGTACTTGACCACTATTTTATATGTAAACATTATCATACATACATTTTTATATTAAATAGATACAAATATATGTATTTATGTACAGTTTTGGTTTGTATTTTTGAAAGGAAGTGAATGTTATTAAAAAAAAAACTCTAGGAATAACTAACTAACTGTAAATCCTTTTAATCAAAAAGTTAATAAAAAGTAAATTATAATATACTAGCTGGTCAGGCAGACGTTGTTTTGCCCTTTTCGACGACTCTTCATATAAAACATCCTTAAATTCGTAATAAAAAAAATATTGAGTGTCACTTATCAGGATAAAAACTATCCTATCTCTCAAGTTGGACCGAACTACACAGAGTGTGCAAAATTTCATTTAAATCAGTTCAGTAGTTTAGAAGTTCATCGCGGACAAACAATGTGACACGTAATTTTTATATATAAAGATTTATGTTTATAGTTTTTACCAAAATATATAGACAAAAAAAAAACTTTATATTCACATTTATAGCATATTATAAATATTTTTTTAAATGAAATTTATTATACCCCTCGGTAATAGAAAAGGTCTATTATGCAGCAGTGTACTTCGAATGGATGGTACCTCATGAGGTTTTTTCTTTATAGAAGATGTGTGACAAACGACCACGCAGTCCACCTTATGGTAAGTGGATGCTGTGCTGTGGAGTGTTTATTGTTTTCATAGGAGAAAAATAAAAACTTATTCGTAGAATGTGTTCCCACCATAACCTAAAAATAACAAGCCTTTTCATTTGAAATAAGTTTTACGTGGAATATCTGCTAGGTACGTTTAAATAGCGATTCAGTGTCATCTTGTCATATATGTATAAACTAGCAAGCAGATTCAGTTCCGCAGCGTGTTGTAAAAAATATTAGAAATCCTACCAGCGTTGAAATAGCTAGACTAGTTTAGCTAGCTATTTCCATAACAAAATACAGTATGGTATTTCACTAAGGGGAAATGCAACTGACACTAAAATTACATTTGATTTGCAGAATGGCCCTCATTAGAGCAATTTACGATTTAAAACCTATAGAGTCTCTAAGACAAAATATTAAGGAAATGAATATAATATTAACTCGGGCCTCTCAATACATTTAAGAAAATGTAATGTATGCATACAAAAATATAAGTAGTTTTGAAATAAGTTATATCCACTCTGTAAATACTAGGAGCAGATGTAGTAGTACCAGCTACTCGACTCCACAGAGTCAGCAATTCATTCTTGCGGCAATGTATACGCATATAATATGTAAATTCCCAGAAATTATAAGTTTTAATTTTTTAATTATAGTTTTAAAAAAAAAATTCAGTTATGAATCGCGTTTCTGTCCACACGCAACCCTTCTCCGTATAATCAATTTTATAAAGTGGTTTTGTTTTACAGATGTTCAATAATTAAAAATTAAAAATTTTGTACAACCGACTTCAATATAAATTATTAAGAATAATTCAAAAACTGTTGGTCAGATCTTGATCAAATTTATATGGGACCACATGAGAAACACAAGCTTTCAAAGAAAAGAGAATCATCGAAATCAGTTCACTCAGAAAAAGATATGAGATAACACACATAAAAAAATACAGTCGAATTGAGTACCTCCTCCTTTTTGACGTCGGTAGAAAAAGTAAAAGTACAACAACGTCGTCTTAACGTTATAATCACTTTATAATATAGTAAAACATTTTGATATAATTTGGAGTTAAGATTTGGTTACCTGATACTTGGTCAAGAATAAGTTAGTAAGTAGATAAACTTACTACTACGCCACAGGCGATTCTACTGGAGATACTTAGTGCTACTAGTGCCAGTATATTAAAAAGTATTCTGCATACCTGTGCGAAGCCAGGGCGAGTGGCTAGCAAAGTTGCAGAGTATATAACCACTAGCAGAGTTGTTAGCAAGAAGATAAACTTACTACCACGCCATACGCGATTCTCCTGGAGATACTTAGTGCTACTAGTGCCAGTATATTAAAAAGTATTCTGCGTAACTTTGCAAAGCCAGGGCGGGTGGCTAGCAAAGTTGCAGAGTATATAACCACTAGCAGAGTTGTTAGCAAGAAAATAAACTTACTACCACGCCATAGGCGATTCTCCTGGAGATACTTAGTGCTACTAGTGCCAGTATATTAAAAAGTATTCTGCGTACCTTTGCAAAGCCAGGGCGGGTGGCTAGCAAAGTTGCAGAGTATATAACCACAAGCAGAGTTGTTAGCAAGAAGATAAATACTGAGACAGCGTTCTTGATACTATTCTTCTGCTTGAAATAGAATATAAAATGCTAATTTTCAGATTTTTTATACTTTTACTTATTTTATAATTACTAATTACTTACATATATTTCTTTTATTCCAGTTTTTCCCAGTGCGTGTTGCCAGTGATGACATACGGAACTGAGACGTGGTCCTTCACTGCTGGCCGTATGAGGAAGCTCAAGGTCGCTCAGCGAGCTATGGAGAGGGCTATGCTCGATGTTTCTCTGCGTGATAAACTCAGAAATGAGGATATCCGTAGTAGTACCAGAGTGACCGACATAGCCCAACGGATTAGTAAGCTGAAGTGGCAATGGGCCGGCCATATACCTCGAAGAACCGACAACCGATGGGGAAGAAAGGTTCTCGAGTGGCAGCCTCGTACCGGCAGGCGAAGTGTAGGGCGTCCCCCCACTAGATGGAGTGACGACCTGGTAAGATATGCAGGAAGTCGATGGATGCAGATGGCTCAGGACCGTGCTTTGTGGCATTCTTTAGGGGAGGCCTATGTTCAGCAGTGGACTTATGAAGGGCTGTAATGATGATGATGATGATGATGATGGATTTCTTTTATTTTAGTAATAACTATAACAATATAAACAGGTTAAAGTTTTAAAAAAATATGCAGCCTTTATACGGGTCATCATCATCATTACAGCCCTTCACAAGTCCACTGCTGAAGAAAGTCTCCCCCAAGAAATGCCACAAAGCACAATGCTGAGCCACCTGCATTCATTGACTTTCTGCATGTCTTACCAGGTCGTCACTCCATCTAGTGGGGGGTCACCCTACACTTCGTCTACCGGTACGAGGCTGCCACTCGAGAACCTTTCTTCTCCATTGGTTGTCGGTTCTTCGAGCTATATGACCGGCTCATTGTCACTTCATCCTACTAATCCGTTGGGCTATGTTGGTTACTAAGGTTCTACTGCGGATAACCTCATTTCTAAGTTTATCGTGCAGAGAAACCCCGAACATAGCCCTCTCCACAGCTTGCTGAGCGACCTTCAGCTTCCTCATAAGTCATCATTGGCAACACGCACTGGTTACCCTATACGAGAAGATATGTCGTAATCTCCCGAACCATGCCCAGCCGAGTTGAATTCGACGATTGACCTCTCGGTCGAAGTTGGACTTACCTAGTCGGACTATTTGTCCCAGGTAAATAAACTCGTCAACAACTTCAAGTTTAACTTCGAACAACAACGGGCATAGGCGTTTTTTATAGGATAAGGGTGACAAACTATCCGTCTATCTGATTAAGTAGTTGCTGTGGGCCATAGACATCTACATTTATCCTCGACTACGAATCAAAAAGCGGATGCGTTGTCACCCGTGACGACTAAGATGGTATGCCTCGTTTCCAGTAAAAGGGTCTCGGGTTTTCTACACTCACCTTACGAAACACAACAGCGTTAATCTGTTATTTTACGCTGGTATTTTGTGAGATGTAACATTTACGTTACATATAAGACACATTGGGAGGGAGTATTGAGGTCATTGATCATAGTGCTTAGGTCCTCCATTGATTCTGCCATAAGCACTATATCGTAGGCAAATCGAATGTGAGTGACGTACTTGCCATTGATGTTAATACCATATCCTTTCCAATTCAGTGGCTTGAAAACATCTTCCAATGCAGAGGTGAAGTGTTTCGGGGATGTAAGGTCACCCTGTCTTACACCTCTTTACAGTTGGATAGGTTTCGTACTCTGGTTCTGTACTCGGATAGCCATCCTAGATCTACTGTACAAACAAGTCAGTACTTCCATTTACCGACAGAACTTGACACCGCTGAAGGGACTGTAGCACCACCCAAATTTCGATGGAATTAAATGCTTTCTCATGGTCCACATACACAAGCCAAATTAGCAGATTGTACTCTTTGGTTTTCTGTACAATTTTCCGAAGGGTATGTATGTGGTCTATGGTGCGAACTTTTCAGAAACCGGCTTGTTCGGGAGGCTGGAAGTAGTAGAGACTGCGTGCAAAACGATTTGTAATGATTCTCGAAAAGAGCACGTAGACGCGGCTCAGAAGGGAAATCGGCCTGTAGTTCTTCAAGAGAGCGTTGTCGCCTTTCTTGAAAAACAAGAACACCGCACATCTGCTTCACGGCTCCGGAGTAGTGCCACCGCTGGAACAACGACGTAGTCGTTCTACCGTGTGTCGTGTTTGTAAAAAGTGAATAAATAATATTAATATCTTTATATTAACAATCCCAAGAATCTGTTAATATAAATTACCTTTTATGACATATTTTAAAATATAACATATTCGTTATTGTAGTTTATAAATGGAAGCTTAGGTAAGTGTCTGTGTGCCATAGAAAATAGTGCGCTTTAACTGAATTTAATCTCAAATTCTGTATTCATTGTCATTTTACAAGAATCTTTTAATGTGTCATAATCGTTAGCTTTATCTTATCTTCATCATTATAGCCCTTCATAGGTTCACTGCTGAACATAGGCCTCCCCCAAGGAATGCCACAAAGCACGGTCCTAAGCTACCTGCATCCATCAACTTCCTGCATCTCTTACCAGTTCATCACTCTATCTAGTGGGGGGTTGCCCTACACTTCGCCTACCAGTACGAGGCTGCCACTCGAAATCCTTTCTTCCCCATTGGTTGTCGGTTCTTCGAGCTATATGGTCGGTCCATTGCCACTTCAGCTTACTAATCCGTTGGGCTATGTTGGTTACTCTGGTCCTACTGCGGATATCCTCATTTCTAAGTTTATCACGCAGAGAAACCCCGAGCATAGCCTTCTCCATAGCCCGCTGAGCGACCTTGAGCTTCCTCATACGGCCAGCAGTGAAGGACCACGTATCAGATCCGTAAGTCATCACTGGCAACACGCACTGGTTGTACAATTTCGTTTTCAGGTTTTGAAGTATGTCCAAGTAGAATATGTGTCGTAGTTTCCCGAACGCTGCCCAGCCGAGTTGAATCCGTCGATTGACCTCTCGGTCGAAGTTGAACTTACCTAGTCGGACTATTTGTCCCAGATAAACATACTCGTCAACAACTTCGAGCTTACTGCACCCAACAACTGCCGGCATAGGTGTGACATGGACGTTAAACATGATTTTTGTTTTGTCCATGTTTATCTTAAGACCTATGTGTGCTTAGATCCTCTAGCGATTTCCTTTATCCTATCTGAACTAGTACTTTTGCTGCTAGAAAGAGCTCTAATGCTTATAAACCAACTTCGCTTCAAAGAAAATATAACTCTCCTTATGATATATGACAAACGGGCTAACTTTGATCTGATTGTAATTGTGTACCACAGCGCAATGATGATGTGTTGTATTCCGGAGGACTTAAATAGAATTCTTAATAGTCTGTAATTATACTAGACTCCTTATTATTTAAACCAGAATTTATCCTTTACCAGAACAGAGAAACGGTTACAATACTGTTAGATGGCAGATGTAGTTAAGAGTGGCAGGTAAGAGACTCTTGGATAGATAACAAGCTCTACCACTAAAATAAAACTTCTAAATCATTGAGCTTTTATTCTGTAAATCAAAGCTTTGCTTCAAACAAATACAAAAGGTGACCGGATTAAGTGCAGTGAAGCAAAAAGTAACTGTTGGAAAGTATTTTACATGAAGTCCAAGAAGACGGGGCTCGCCTGGCTTGCAACGATAGTTCGTTCAGTGAGGCCGCAGTCTCGTAGCGGTCAAGGCTCCGCGGCGAACGCCCGTGCTTCGTTTAAAAATATAAAAAGTCTCACAGAAAAAGCGCGCGCGCGGTTATCGAAAGAAAAGAAGATTGCAAAGACCGTTTAAATTTATAAGTACATTTATTTTTATTTTATATTTTGCTACAACCGAGTAATTAATTGTCGACTTTTAGTACAAATAACTGTTAAATCTTCAGTGCCGGTGGATAATGAGTTCGCTGTGATTGTGAGAGTATTCGTCTTGGAGTCTATTAAACAGGTGAATATAAATTTTGAATTTCATACCCAAGATTATGAATGATAAAAAAAATATTTTAGATTTATATACTTCTACTCTTTATTAATAGGATAATAAACATACTTCCATTACAAGTTTGTTTCAAATTTTGTAAATCATTCACCGTTTCTCGAAGTTCAAATGCTATTTTTTTCTTATTTATCAGTGTTCACTCGAGACGATCGGGAATAACGGCCCTGCAATCATAGGTTGTTGCTCTTCCTATTGCGCCCGCACCCGATAAATAAATCTATTAAAGGAAACCATCTAGTTCTAAACTATTAACTCCATCCTAGAAAGCTCGACGCTGAAGGCAATAAAATATGATTTATGTTTTGAAAATGTATACTTCAAAATATATAATTAGAACTAAAAAGTCCTTTTTCTAATTGTATAATAGATAATAAAAATATTTTTAACAATAAATCCAATTTTTATAAATATAGTTGGAATGCTTTTTCTAATTGTATAATAGATAATAAAAATATATTTAACAATAAATCCAATTTTTATAAATATAGTTGGAATGCTTTTTCTAATTGTATAATAGATAATAAAAATATATTTAACAATAAATCCAATTTTTATAAATATGGTTGGACAAGTGAATTTATTCTCAAGAAAATATTCTTAAACGCGGAATTGACTTTAGTTCGTGTTTTCCGCACTGTCCGCCGTGTTGTGAGTGAATGTAGGTCAGTGAAATGATCGAAACACGGTCCCGTATGGAATCCGACCCGGACTGCGACCGACCAATTTCGGTGTCACGCTGACGGCCAGCACTTTCATAATTATTATTCTTTTTCTTCAAATCAAGACTTTAAAATGTCCTATTACCGAATACCACGTTTTTAAAATTAATTCTAACATGTTTTTTTTTTTGCAAATATTATTTTAAAATGTTGTTCGTAATCTATAAGAAGCCTTAAATACAGTAACGATGATGAAGGCACCTAAGAATACTTCCATTTCAATTGACTTACTTTTAAGATAAGCTCCAGATAAGCAGGTTCCGAGGCGGAGGTCATTAACATCGCATACTGCTTGCGTTCCGTAGACGACGGAGGATTATTTTATCTTCACTATAATGAAGTTGTTGCACAAAGGATCACACTAAATAATTTGCAAATGAAGTCGTTATGGTAGTTTTAATAAAATCTGTATGAACTAAGGCGATGCCAATAAAGCCACGATGATATTGACACATTAATAAATGACTAAATTAGCGCGACATATTGATTACGATAAAACTGTATTAATCCAAAAGCTGTAATTAGACTATCTTCTAAAGTAAAATAACTGACTTCTTTGCTTAATGAGTAGGGTGATATTGAGCATTTTATCAATCCATATTACAAACAAATCTACGACATACACAAAACACTGCCAAGTCGAATGAGAAGCTTTGACATAGTGTACGTCGTCTCTCATCACAGGTTCGTCGTCTCAGATCACAGATTCTACGTATTTATATTTGATTAAACTGTTACGATAATCTTTTGACAAGTCTCCACTTGCATTACATTTGGCATAATTCTTTAATTTGTGTGACCCTTAATTTCCGATAATGGAGTAATGTAGAGTAGAGTAGAGACACACATCCAAATAAATAACTGACAATTTTTGAGTTGGGGTTTAATTACTTAGACGCATAAATAATACGACTTTTTGACCATTGTATAAGACTAAACGTTACTTTTTTAGATCTTTTACTATTTTTATACTGTGTGCTTGTTGGCTTCTAAGCATAATATTGTAAATTATCATTTGGTATGCACACAACGTGTGAATGTCGCGTCTTGGAAATCGTAGTTCGTGTTCTTTGTATTCTACATATTAATATTATTTACACAGAAGAAAAACCAACAGTGCCTTATATTATTTTGAAAGGCCAGCCTGTAAACTTGTAATTTTTGATGTTAGAAGACTTAGTCATACTTAGCTACTGTGCCTTTACGGTGAATATTTATGCTTTTATTTTTAGCATAACTTGATGTTTAATTTCTCAGACGTAATAGGATTCCTTACGATGTTCTCCTTCAATGAAGCGAACGTGGATAGTCGGCACTTAAGTATTTGACAACTTCAACTTTTGGTGCCAATATCAGAGATTTTATTTAAATTTAAATTTCCAAATTTAAAACGAGTGCTCGACCATTGAGCAAGCCTTTAACAACCAGTAATTTATTGGAGAATTCAGTTTTATTGCATTCTTAACTTTTAAGAATCATACTCATATGCGTATAGTTGATCCATTTTGCAATTTCTCTGTTAATTGTTTAATCGTACATTCCTTTATATGTATATCATCATCATCATCATCATAACAGCCTATCAAAGTCCACCTTGGAACATAAGGCCTAATATATCTATTGCTCCATAGGGGGGTAATTAGCCAAGCAAACCTGCTAAGTGCTAAGCGTGCCAACTTTATGTATATAATATGTACATTAATTAAAACGAATCAAGTGTAGAGAATATAAGTTATTTCATATATTACATATTTAAGTATTCCTTTTCTTGTAATAATTATCGCCGTAACGTTAACACAAACCGAAAAAAATAATTAAAATATCATAATATAAACACACATTCCAATTTTCAAAACATTTATACTGTGAGTACTAAACGATATAAAATTTTGTAAAAAATGAGCAGGCTAGTAAGCTCCTAAAGCTTTAACAGGTTTTTTGTGCCTTTTTTAATCAAGGCGATTTCGTTCATAAATTTACGATCGAAAACGAAAACTGGACGCTGTTTCAAGTGGGCATTTGGCGAAAGCGATGTAATTTACGTTGTCCCACATACTACTATATAATTTAAAAACGACTTTTGGTACGACTATATATATATAGTCACGTTTCGTAAGAATATTTTAGCGCCTTTATACTTTTTTTACGTTATTTGCTATTCTTATATTTTAAAAATACATGTTGAATTATTAAGACAAGAATCTTTCATGATTATGTAAATAAAATGATACAGTCTTTTTTAATTCCGTTTTAAACAAACACACCTTTTTACATTGTATTTTACTAATTTTAATTAAACAACTTGCTAAATGGCAAAACAAAAAGCGAGTATTATGATTTCCTAGAGGAGATTATAGTATAACCTTAAATGAATCACATTTCCCGATAATTTTACCTACATTCGATATGCGGTGTGAGAGGTACTCGAAATTTTCATTTAACCAGTAAAAATATCTTCTATACAAATATTCACAATCGGTCGATTTCGATAGCAACTGCCAAAATCAAATAGGCTCATACGCTAACCTATCGCCAACGTCAAGCTGTTCTATTTAAACCAATATTATATAAATATTTATTGTTCTAATTAAACCAATTATAGTGAACACAATTATAATGAAATTAATGTTATCTTGGTTGACATTGACCACAACGACCCCGAATATTATTTTTTTTTATTGCACCAAATATTTGTACAAAAGGCGAGCTTAATGTTATATAGGATTCCCTACCAGCTAACCTTGGGTAGATTAGAGAGTGAGTTTGGGCAGTTAACACATACATAAAATATACACACATAAATAATATATATATATATATATAACTACAAACATATAAAGTAAGTTGACTATTATCGGGAGTTCAACTGAAAAGAACTGATACTGAACTGAAAAGAAATATTATAATAGCACATGTGAACGCGCTTACATAAAAGCATTGTATTTCCAGACTACCGGTGCCCAATACCATGAGGTTGGAAAGCAGTATAGCCCTCGTCATTAAACAAAACAATGGTCCCAATATATTTCTTACTTACGATCAACACAACCAGATAAATCAGTTAATTTTTGCTACATAAATAGTTTCGATAAAAGTACTTAAAATTAGATAAAGCATCCATAAGATCCTTTAACAAAATAATATTGAAGATTGACAATATACTTATTAAACTTTCAAAATATTATTAGTGTTCAGAATATACAAATTTACTTCTTCTTGTACAGTAATTTGTTAGGAGTAACTTGATAATGAAGTTTCCAATATAAAATATAAATAACAAAAATATAATACGCCAATATAAATGAAAAGCGTTGACTTTTTATTTCAAGTAGCATATCAATTAGATGGATTAGATTCATTGCAAGCTACATCTTTTAAAAAATAATTCATTCATTCATTATAGCATCATCATTATATTAAAAGTCTACTGCTGAAACTAGGCTTCCCTCATAGATTGTCTTATAGAGATATATTAATCATAGTCACCACGCTTGGCAGAGTTGGCAACTGCAGCTTTTTTATTATTTTGATTTGTTAACAGGACCTGTTTCATTTCCCTTTGTCGCCTCTTACGATACCCACAGAATGATATGAGATAGTGAACTTTCTTATACCGCCACTGCACGGCAAATTATATGTATTAGTTGATTAATTTGAATCAATAACATCACTCATAAAATTTATTTACCAAACATACCATTAATTTATACATTATTCCGGCACGCGTTGAAGTCTTTTATACTGAATTATATGGACAGAGTGTAGAACCAGTTACTTTATGTTAAATTCTCGTCATGGTTTATTACTTTCGTCGTTATTAAAGTTTTATCAAGACCTTGTTAGTCTGGATCTATCCAGACGTTTAACGAAAAACATCTGCCGATGGTTCAAGGAATTCTTTTAATCAAGTATCTTATTCTAGTCGGTAGATGCAATAAATTTTATGTAGGTTATGTCTTATGTCTAATATTATAAAACTTTTTGTAATATAACATATTACTAAAAACCAGTATTAATTTTCCATCGTCTTGATTGAAGGGGGTTTATTAGAATACTTAAAAGTTTTAATAAAAATCTTATGATAGATTATCTTAAACGCGATTAGATATACTGACCACAATCCAAACTGTTGAGAGCTCCTGTACATATTTTTTATTTTTTTATATGCCCGTTAATAAGTTTGCCTTTATAATAATATATATGCGACTAAAACAAACAACAAACGTTAGCTATATTAACAAAAAATAAAATCATCTCTTTATTAGAAGGTATCAACCACAATCAAATAACTGTTCTATGCTCCAAAATGTTAACTAATTTACACACAATAACAGCTGCTGAATATCGCGACATGTCTGATATATTATACCTGCTTGTTTAATATTTTACCGAAGCCCACTAATAATTCGACTTTTTAAAGTAACTGTATATTGCAATTTAAATAATTTTACAGGTGCATGAGAAAAGATAAAAATATTATTTACAAATTTTATCTTTTATTAATTTCGATGTTGGTTTCTTATTTAGGATAATAGCTTTATAATAAAGTATATATATTTCAAAGAGCAGTAAGTTTTCATGTTCTATTTTGAGTTAAAAACAAAATAACAGCCGTTAAAAGAATTGAAATGGTTCAGTTCTATTGGTAACGACATATTTAGAACTTTACAAGTGTAACTTAATTTGAACGGAGATTAACTTAAAATTTTATGGCATATCTAGATGAATATTTTGGATTAAAAACGATTGATGAATGTACTATTTTCTTGTAATTATTGTATTATTATTCTATTATATATTTGTATACGTGCAAAACTTTTTAAATATCAAAAATAATTTTCATTTCGGTTTATGTTTTTAAAGCTCCTATGAACGTCAAAATCTACCACTGCACCGTTTTCAAAAGCAAGTCTAGCGTTATTGCTTTTTCCGTATATATATTTTTTACCAGACCGCAAGTAAAAAAAACCGAATATACTCCTCCTGAAAATCTAATGCACACACACATACTCGTGCGTGTTGCTATCACACAGCATATATTTGGCAGCCGTTAAACGTGTTAGCGGACTTTACATATTCTTGAAATATTTTATTCTTCAAATACGCAGTTCCTCGTAATGTGTTCTTTCACTGTGGAGCACGTTGTAAGTCAGTAATTAAAATTTCGCAACAATATCAATGGTGCCAGCGGGGAACTAACCCGGGTACTAACGGAATTTACGGAGAGCGCTTAGCTGTTGAGCTATCACCGCTCAGCAGGAACGTATACCTGTATATACCATCAATGCACAAGATACCATTTCTTTTAAATAGTGTCCTTTTTTGCGACAAAATGTGGTTGAGTTTGGACATATGAATGAAAACCAAAAAGTACATTAACAAAAATTAATAAATAAAAATTCGAAATGGCTCTGTTGTCGTTGTATGAAAAGAAACAACTAAAATTAATACCAGGTGGAAGTTAATGGTTACAAGTTTCTTAAGTCCCAATTATGAATATCCCCAAGTTACAAATGTCGGATGCTATGGTTTTTGGAGGATGTATCTGTGTACATAAGTACGTACATAATGTACGATCTTGGTCTACTTTCGACTCGCACAAGACAACAAATAATAATGTGTGTAGTGGTGATGTTGAATATCCACAACCCCATTTCGTCCCAAGCCAAGAGCTATGGCAAATAACCACACTATACACATCCATTGACGGCTCCGTGGCGCAGTGGCTTAGCAATGAGTTGCTGCGCTGGGGGCCACGGGTTCGAATCCCGCACGGAACAAGTATTTGTATGGCCTACAAATAATTGTTCCGGATCTGGATGATTGTCCTTGAGCAATTTGTGTTTTTAAACTGCCTCCACGATACAGGAGAAAATCCTAGTGTGGGGGCAACGTTTAAAAAAAACAAAAAAGAACACTGAGGTAATCTAAGTTGTGTATCGCTAGCAACGCAAAGTCGGGAATTTCCATTAGGAAAAATCCAAAATTAGGGGCTTTTTAGGTGCTAATTAGGTGCCAAGTTTAAAAATTAGGTGCTCTAAAATTTTCACCGCAACGAACTGTTGAAATTTGCGTTGCTAGCAAAACGTCTCGCTAGCAACGCAATGAAGTTATTAGATATACGATAAATATTAATAGCAAGGAATTAAGTGCTAATTAGGTGCTGCAAGTATACGCAATAACAAGGCGCCCCTAATAAACATAAAGTCGTTATTCAGAACATAGCAGATGCAAATTTCAAATTTCCTGAAAATCAAAATAGAATCAAATTGCTTTCAGAAAAAGTCCAATTTAGGGGCTTTTTAGGTGCTAATTAGGTGCCAAGTTTAAAAATTAGGTGCTCTAAAATTTTCACCGCAACGAACTGTTGAAATTTGCGTTGCTAGCAAAACGTCTCGGTAGCAACGCAATGAATTTATTAGATATACGTGAAATATTAATAGCAAGGAATTAAGTGCTAATTAGGTGCTGCAAGTATAGGCAATGACAAGACGCCCTTAATAAAAATAAAGTCGTTATTCAGAAAATTATTCAGCAAAGCAAATGCAAAAATCAGGTCCTTGTGTTTATGCCATCTAGCGTCTATCGTACTTACCACCTTGAGATTCCATCGATTTTGATTCGATAAAATGACTAGAACTATAGAAATTTGTAGATGGCGATATTTATTACAGAGCAATTTACTGGAAAGAAAATATCCTTTCGATTTAGTACACTAAAGTTTAGGCTTCACATGTCTAAAAATAAGAATTGTAACATTTATTTGGTTGAAAATTATATTAAATAATATTATATCTCTATAATATTATTTAATATAATTTTCAACCAATTTTCAACCATTTTCAAATAAAATCATATTAAATCTGAAAAACAATAAATGCCGTTCATACCTTATAGTAAGGTAATGGTGGTTTTAAATCCGATAGCTTCCAGAATATTACCGTCATCTACATGCAACCTCAATAATCTTTCAGCACCTAATTAGCACTTAATTTTTAAGCACTGATAAAGATAAAAAAATACCGTTCATACATTATGGTAAGGTAATGGTGGTCGTGGATCCCATAATTCCCAGAATAATATCTTAATCTGTATCGGGTTTCGATAATTGCTCAGCACTTAATTAGCACTTAATTCCTTGCTATTAATATTTATCGCATATCTAACAACTTCTTTGCGTTGCTAGCGATACGTTTTGCCAGCAACGCAAATTTCAATAGATCGTTGCGGTAAAAATTTTAGAGCACCTAATTTTTAAACTTGGTACTTAATTAGCACCTAAAAAGCCCCTAATTTTGGATTTTTCCAAATGCAAATTCCCGACTTTGCGTTGCTAGCGATACACAACTGGTAATCTATGGAGAGGCCTATGTTCAACAATGAACTCTTGATAGGCTGTAAATGTAAGTAGTACAAGTTTACCTGAATTAATCCAGCAGTTTTTAGTTATGAATAAATGAACTGAAAAAATTGCAAAGTAACTGAATTTTACAATTGATAATCTATACTGTTTATTTGGGCATGTTATGAATATGGTTAGAGCAATTATTTTTAATATGACAAATTTTATTAGTATTAGTAGTTTCCTATCTTTTCAAACAATCAAAAGTAGTTGGCGTGCAATAGAATTCCCGGATCGAACCCATTTTTTTAAAGATTTTCTTATAAAGTTGAGGACAAGTACTTAACTTAAAAACGTTTACTTACGGATTAATAAGAATAATACTTTTTTACAACCCCATAATGAGAATATTGGTTTTACTAAGAGATATTCATAAAAACACTGGCTTGTATATTGTTGACCAAAAATTCAGTACATTTAAAAGTGCAGTAAAAAAAACTTGTTGTCCATTTATTAAATTGAAAATTCAAAAACCCCGAAACAAAAAGAGGTGGTGATCTTCAAACTACTGAAAAGATTTTCTTGAATCATAGCTAAGAACACTCTTGATCAAATTCACATTTCAAACAAAACAAACTTAATCTAAATCGGCTCATTCGTTTGGGAGCTACGATGCCATAGACAGACACACAGATACATACGTTAAACATATCATACCTAACATAAAAACATATAACAATAAACATATACAGGGTGGCGATTAGGTTATCACATTAAATAGCACAGCGGTTAAAACAAGTTCATATAAGTCTTTTACAATGATAAAGTAAACAATTATACCAAAAATGAAAAATGAATCTTTCAAACAAAAGAAATAGCGTAAAAATTGACACGAAATCAATCACCTTGATAATATTAGTTTACTGACCTGAAGTGATCTGTAAAAACGGCAACAGTGAGGCAGGTGTGCAGTGCTCACGCGGCATCTACATAGGTAATTATTAACCTACACTTTCCCATTCATAGGTAATTAGACAAAAAACGAAATAAAAGGGTTACCGCGACTAGAATGTTAATTGTTATATATTTCTTTTGTTGTGTATGTTCAAATAACGTTATGTAGGATAAGTCTTTTCATTTAATGTGATAACTTTATTGCCACTCCATATAACGGGGGTTAATAAGTAAAAATTAAATGTAATTACACATTCAAAGCTACTTCATTATATTTAAAAACTCAGAATATCGTATGATCGTGTAAAACTATCACTTAACAAATACATAATGTGTTAGAATTTTTTTAACAATTCTTACATCTAAAACGTATAATAATTGACGGATTTAATTCCTTTTGAAATTCTCTATCAGTCGATCAAATGATAACTAGAAAACTTAAGCAGCAATTAATTACAAAACACACAACTTCTTATGAAATTCGCTGGTTGATTATTTTATCAGCCTTCTTCAAACAAATGTTTATTTTACAAATATTTTATACACATAAGACACATTATTATAACTGCGTAAAATGGATAAATTTTAATTCATACATATCTTTCGCTACAACATAGGGTTCTAACCACTAGATGATCAGGGCCATCGCCATACTGTGTTGTAGTGATATAAGAATATCTACTACCCCAAGTCATCCCGTGGGTGTTATAAGAGGCGACAGAGCCAAACAAGATGAGCACAAGTGTCTTTTTAATAACAACTAGAGAATTTTTTGAATGTGGTAGAGCCATGCTGCAGCTATATTTATAGTGTAGTTGTAGCACGAATGGGTCGGCTCGACCGGGGAAGGACCACGCTCAAACAGAATACTAGCGTAAAATAGCAGCTCAATGCTGTTGTGTTTCGTATGGTAAGTGTAGAGAACCGAAGACTCTTTTTACTGGAAACGAGGCATTCCATCTTAGTCCTCACGGCTGACAACGCATCTGCATTTTAATTCGCAAACGAGGATAGATGTAGATGTATATGGGCCTCAGCAACCTCTTACCATCAGGTGGCCTGTGTGCTCGTTTGTCACTCTGTCCTATAAAAAAAACTAAATGTGTAGATGTCAAGAATACCAACTAGAACAGCCGGGCATGTTTTAGAGGTATTCGTACTCGTATCATATAATCATAGTTAAGTGTTCGTAGTTGAGCTGGGACGGCGCAGGCGCAGCTTTTATGTATGTCAGTCGCGCAAACCGTTATCAGTTCAGTTCGGTGCCCGGCTGGGGCTGGCGTGTGTGAAAGTTTGCGTGGGTGATTTAGATCGAACATCGGACATTTGCCTATAACGTGACCGCAATTTTTTAGCTTACTAGTGAGAATAAAATTAATTAAGTAATGTAGTGAGTCTTACATTTAATCTCTATTTAATTGTTTCCCCATGTCACAATGAAAGGATTTTGATGCAGTGTCAAAGACACGAAACTACACACAATACTCACCGACCTTAATAGAATAATTTTAGTTTCGAATTCAGCCACCGTAAAATTGTCATATAAACATAGTATTAAGCTATGCAATACTTAATGGTTTAAAATGAAATATAAAACATGCATAATACCTCTCTTTTTAAATAATTTGAAATTTTGTAACTGCGGCACGAATGAGTCGACTCGACCAGGAATGGAACACGCTCACACAGAATGACTGCTGTTTAGCGCAGTAACAAAGCATTTGGCTGCGGCCCTAGATAACTACTAACAATTTGTATGACCAATCCTCTGTCTGACACAAGATAAATTCCTGATATAGGTAATTTTTAAGGTGGTTAAATAGAAGCATAACTGCTGTTTTGTGTGGAAAGTGACGGGAACCGGATACCATTTTTACTGGTTAAGAGACAATCCATATTAGTCCTCATGAGAGGAAAAATGTATACGTGCCAGAGAATCCATCTTTCTAAACGAAACTGGTAGTAAAGTTCGTATTCTGTCAAAGAGTCAATCCGAATAGATCTGAATAGATACCACTACTACTTTATGTGTACCGGTTCAAATTCTTCAGAGAGCTCGTCGTTACGAATCGAATTATAAACTAAGAGTCATTCCATCGTAATCTTGGGTCGGAGAGTGAGAGAGTTATTGATTATAGTATGCGACTTCCACTCCAGTGGCAACTTACTTTAAATGTAGGAATATTTGCAAAGATAAACACAAACATAAAATATAACTTTAAAGCTCGAACGGTAAAACAGGTCTAACAATTAGGACGAACCGCTAGAATTACAAACATTGTATATACTACAACGTTTTACATTAGCGCTAAAATAAACTTCAACTACCAACTAACTACAACGTTTTAAGTGAAAACATGAAAAAACACTAAACTTATCTTATTGCGACACTTTGTGCTTTCACTTTTAAAACATTTACAGAGTCACAAGGATTACCTTTGTTTAGTGGTACAAAATGATTTTTTTTTTGTAGAATAATGTGGCAAACGAGCACACAGTCCACCTGTCGGTAAGTGGATGTTGTGGCTCATAGATATCTACATCTATCCTCAATTAAGAATCAAAATACAGATGTGTTGCCACCCCTGAGGACTAAGATGGAATGCCTGGTTTCCAGTAAAAGTGGTCTCCGGTTCTCTACACTCACCTTATAAAATGCAGCAGCATTGCGCTGCTATTTTACGCTGATATTCTGTGAGAGCATGGTCTTTCACCGGTCGAGGCGAACTATTCGTGCTTCAACCATAATATAGCAGCAGCATGGCTCTACCACGTAAAATAAAAAAATGAGTAAATATCACTATGAAATTGCTGTTCTATTGCTGGCTGATTTGTAGTTTGACGTGTAGCATCCGAATTGTAATTCCAAATTCAATTTAAAGTAATTTCCTTTATAGATTTAATCCTAACAGTTTCAAAACTAAGTTTTAAGAATCGGTTATGATCGCTGTCAACACGAAAAATATGTGGTGGGTTTTTTTGTTTAATTATATACAAATGTGCTGGAAATTATGATCTCAACAACAAGTCTTGACAACGACCAAAAACTAAAGTCAATAAAGAAGAATAAAAAGTTGTAACACATAGATTACAGTATCGAATACATCTTAAACCACATCAATATTAGTAGCAGCTTCTAACGTATGTGACAAAACTGTATCGATTCATTTGCACCTTATTGAGAGGAAATGTGGGCTGAGAGACTTTTGAAAATTAGGTATTTGAAGAAACTATCGCTGTCGCTCTGCGAGCGCTCTATGTTCGATAAGGACAACTGCAGATTCGACTGAATAACCTAAGTAAAAGGGCATTATTCGAGATTTGGTTATCTACCATTTTCTCCCAATATTAAACCAATTTAAAAGATATTTCATAAGCTGAATAAGGATATACACTG
Source organism: Parnassius glacialis (assembly GCA_033319125.1). Taxonomy (NCBI): domain Eukaryota; kingdom Metazoa; phylum Arthropoda; class Insecta; order Lepidoptera; family Papilionidae; genus Parnassius; species Parnassius glacialis. The sequence continues at coordinate 23,580,902 of JAVANC010000002.1, forward strand.
TGTCCCTATGTTTTTCTTCTTTCTGTATTAGTTATCAAATTTGAACACTAGGCCTCTGTTGACAGCGGTCTAAATATGCAATTTTGTGCATTTTGTAAGGGTTCTAGTGCTTATAAAGATAATGTATTATCAAAAAGGAATACATAGGGGCATAGAAGAGTTTGATATTTATTTTACTGGAAAAACTCATTGCTAAAGGTTTCAAACCAGAAAGAAAACAGACGATAGCGTTTGTATGGAGAAAAGACCCCACGCATTTCCTCATAAGAAAAGAAAAAAGCTTGAAAAGTTGGTAACGTATGAATTTACTGAAGTTACGGAACCTTAATTTGTTAAATCGGCGCACAAATGGGTTTTTACTTCTTATATAAAGAGTGAATTATAATGAATTAATATTTATTAAAAGTGAATTATAATAAACAAGCTTTTCGCTCCGTGTTTTTTTTTATATTCTACTAAGCCAATGCTTATCTACGATCCCACCTGATGGTAAGTGGTAATGTAGCCTAAGATGGTGAAGCGCACTGACATAACAAAAGCCTCTTCACTCTTGCATTGAAGACACCCACACTGTAATCGGATGGAAAGACAGATGCTGGCAACTTATTCCACTCCTTTGCTGTACGCATGATGAACGACGTGGCGAACAGTTTGGTTCGAATGCGTGGTAAGTCAATAGCGAAAGGGTGGAGACTGGCCGAGCGTCTGGTTGTCCGATGGTGGAAGGGAGAGGGAGGAATTAAATTATGCAATTCCTGCGCACACTCTCCGAAATGAATACTGTAGAAAACCGAAAGGCTGGTTACTTTGCGTCTGTGTTCGAGGCTGGTAAGCTTGGTTTTAACCAAATTCGGGTCACAAACACCTTTAAAGAACCTTTAATTGATTAATTCAACGTAGTTCCTGTATTAGGGAAACTTCCATAATTACGCCAAGTGTGTCGACAAAACAACTGATAGTTCAATTAAGTCTATAATTTTCATACAATATTTGTTTAAACTTTTTTGTTAAAAGCGCCAGTTTTATAGATAGGGACTTAATATATGTATGTATGTAGATTAGATTTTATTATTTGTTAGAACATTTGAAAAGTAGCGTAATATTCAAATAGCAATTCTATACCGGATATCCCGTTTGCGTTTTTCTGTTCTTAATGCTTATATATTAAGGTCGTCGGTGATTCCGCAATTCTCGAAGAGCGTTTATTCTTATATTATGCATAATAAGATGGTAGAACTTCGAGTAAATACTAGTACTAAGTAAACAGTGGTAGAGTCACGCGGCAGCTATAGCTGTCGCACGGATGGGGCGGCTCGAACCGGGGTGGTACCACGACCTCACAGAATACCAGCGTGAAGTAGAGGTTTACCTCTGCTTTTCGCTTGGTGAGTGCAGGTGGCCGGAGGCCCTTTTTACTGGAAATGAGGCATTCCATCTTAGTCCTCACGGGTGACAACGCATCTACATTTTGATTTGTAATAGAGGATAGATGTAGATATCTATGGGCCGCAGCAACCACTTACCATCAGGTGGACTGTGTGTTCGTTTGTCACCCTTATCCTATAAAAAAAACACATATATACACACACATATATGTATATATATATATATATATATATATATCTATATACATATAAATCTATCTATCTATTTATATATTAGCTGACCAGGCAGACGTTGTTCTGCCCTTTCCGAACGACCATTTGCTTTCCCAAAAAAACTCCTGAAATTAGCAATAAAAAAATTGAGGATCACTTATCCACTTATCATCAGGTGGACTGTGTGCTCGTTTGTCACCCTTATCCTATAAAAAAAAGTTATTGCACTAACATTAATGTATTTTGTATGAAGGTTGTAAAGAAGCAAACTAAGTTACTGGCATTGTCGAGGATAGATATAATCTGTAGAACACATCACAACAAAAACAAGGCTTTTTGTAATACCACACGAAAAATACACATGCCAGCGACTTATAGTATCCGGACTTGTAGTAATCCGTGCGACAGCAAAAGCTGCCGCGTGGCTCTACCACTGTTAGCCTTGGCATTGTTAGCCTTATGGAAAGTTAAAACTGTTAACTATCTATCTAGAGTGGTTTTATTATGCATTACATCATTATAAAACCGCTCTAGGTGGATATATTTTTACATGGTAGAGCCATGCTGCAGCTATATTATGGTCGTAGCATGAATGGGTCGGCTCGACCGGGGTGGGACCATGCTCTCACAGAATACCAGCGTTAAAATAGCAGCTTAATGCTGTTGTGTTTCGTATGGTGAGTGTAGAGAACCGGAAACCCATTATACTAAAAACGAGGCACTCCATATTAGCCCTCAGGTTTGACAACGCATCTGCATTTTGATTCTTAATCGAGGATGAATTTAGATGTCTATGGACATATATATATATATATATATATATATATATATATATATATATATAATAACAGATGCACATAATTATATTTTATTACGCGAATCTTATTTAGTTAATTTTTAACATCCTTAATGGATTTACTCATAGTAACGTCTGTTTCTATTATTTGATTTAATAATTTTAAAATGTAACTTGTTTGTTTTTTTCTTCGCACCGTGGCGAGGACAAGGGTGGAAGAGTAAAATAAAATATTTTTAAATTCAGAAACCTCAAAACCTCCTTTTTGGTGTAATATTAAATATTGCGAAAATACCGCATCATATTATCGTAAAGATTATATTAAAATGCCACACACCACATTACACATTCGTTTCCGCTTTATAACTCTTCACTACTGTCCAATCAAATCTAAAAGAAAATCAGCTGGTAGCTGGTATAATCGCGTGCTATGTACCTAAAGATGACGGCGATGCTTTGCCGTCCCGCTAGGAAAATGATGAGACCGTTAGAACTGGCGCCAATAGCTGCCTCACGCCGCGCATCGCGTGACCCCGTTGCGCCTGTATCTGTTAATTAATTACTGTCTACTGTATACAGACCCTTCTTAATTAATCGAAGCAGTTTTCTTTATTCTAATGTATGTTACAAGTATGTATGCAAGTATGTTTTTACGTGGTAGAGCCATGCTGCAGCTGTATTAGTAGTATAGTTATAGCACGAATTGGTCGGCTCGACCGGGGAAGGACTACGCTCTCATAGAATACCAACGTAAAATAGCAGCTTTACGCTGCAGTGTTTCGTATGGTGAGTGTAGAGATCCGGAGAACCTTTTTACTGGAAATGAAGCATTCCATCTTAGTCCTCACGGGTGACAACGCATCTGCATTTTGATTTTTAATAGAGGATAGATGTAGATGTCTACGGGCCGCAGCAACCACTTACCATCAGGTGGACTGTGTACTCGTTTGTCACCCTTATCCTATAAAAAAAGTATTCATTGAAGAAGTTAACCTTTAAATATATTAATACCAATATAGTGCATTTAAATTAAGAATATCAATTAGGTATAGGTGCGATTCAATCTACCCTTACTGTCTACTTTCTATTCAATGACTAATTTTGTATTTTTTTTTTAGAAACTACTAAATCAATTTTATTAAAATCCTAACTTGAAGATATTCATTATGCAATTAGGTGAATATTTGCTATAGTTGCCCCGATCAACTATTTCAGTGATGCCGTCGAAGATAGAACGGCATCGAGGTGGAGCGGGAAAGGAGACGAACACTTATTTACTTATTTACTTTTATTTTAGTTTTACGTTTTTCAGGCTAGCATACCGATCTTGAAATTCCGGGATTAAATAAAATGTACTACGTACGCGAGCTAAGTGGATTCAGTCTACGCTGGCACCAATGTAATTCTTGATTGCAATTTAAGTGCCGATTTACATCGAGTTTGGCGGTGAAGGTGAACAGCGAGAAGAAACCTGCATGTTTGAATAATAAAACCTTATACTCAGAATCACCACACGGTATTCGTCGATGGTCATACAGGTTTACGCACCAACCTCGGCACATCCCGATGAGGAGGTGGAGGAGAGATCTCGTCTAATGAAATCAACGCTCCGTCCCACTCGTGCTCTAATCCAAATTCCCAAAACCTTTCAGCTTGAGTTACAAAAGCGATTTCAGTGCCTTTTTCGAGCAAATTTGAAGTCCGCTAACATGGAGCAGCGTGGCAACTTAGTACTCCTAACCCTATCAGAAATGAGTGGAAACCCATTTCCAGCAGTAGAACGTATATAGACTGTAATTTTACTTTAAAACAACAAATGGTATAAATCAAGTCAAACAAATAACCCTATGTAACCTAACACTAGAGTCAACTGAATGTTGCTAACTAACAAACAGGCTCAGCCGGCTGTGCAAGATCCATTTAACTGTATATACTGGTCACTGGATACTTCCTTAATTCAAGATAGTTTAAAGCTAACTAACTCGCCCTAGCGCCTACTCCTTTCGAGATACCAGTTTAAATGTTACCAACTCACTCACAAATTGTTAAATTTATAAACATACATAAAAATTACTTTCATACAAATCCTGATAATCACTACAAGGGTTTAAAATAGCATAATCTATACAAATATATAAAATTGAAGTGTCTGTTTGTAATGTCAAAATTACAGCTTTTTACTAAATGCATATGAAAGTATATACGGTACTACTATAATGAGTATTCCTCTTAAATTTAATAAAGACTGCTTTCGATTTCACTTTTATGAAGCTACAATACTATATAAAGAATGTAATAAAATATGTAATACGTGTGTATAATGTTTACGACGAGACAAAATATGAAACAATACAAAAAATACTTAAGGAATTACTAACTCTTTGTGTAACGTAAGTAATTTTAGTTCATAGCTGCCCTTAACTGGATTATATCACAAAGAGGTGCCTGGCGTAATTAATATCTTCCGTATAAGCTGCAATAACAAACATTAAGAGTAACTCAATATATCTAAGGAAATACTTTACATATGTACCCATATTTAGAATTCTGCGAGAAGTCTCAGTAATATTTGTAACTGAGTAAAGTTAACCAAGTTAGCAAATTCCAACTAGACAATTCAGTTTTCCGAATCTATATAATATGAATTATAATTATTATCAATTATTGACTAAACAATAAAATATAAAATTACCATAATAAAAAAATCTAAAAGCATAATTTATCATACAGTACTATTCCACGCAGTATCGTGCCAAAAACGCTGGCTGCGTTACCTCGCTAAATGGCTATACTCCGACTCTCATACCAACAGTGCGACGGCAAGTCGCGGATAAAATTTCTTTAGGAAATTTATACGTGGTAAAGCCAAGCTACATATACGCTATAATAGTACAGTTGTAGCACGAATGGGGCAGCTCGACCGGGGAAGGACCACGCTCTCACAGAATACCAGCGTAAATTAGCAGCTTAACGCTGCTGTGTTTCGTTTGGTGAGTGTAGAGAACCGGAGACCATTTTTACTGGAAAAAAAGAGGCATTCCATCTTAGTCCTCGCGGCTGACAACGCATCTGAATTTCATTCACAAACGAGGATAAACTAGTGGACTGTATGCTCGCGAAGATTTTTTTTATAGGATAAGCGTGACACCTTATCCTATAAAAAATCTTTACTGCACGTGGACCCCACGGTCTGCTGCTAATAGTACAAATATGCAGTCATCTCTCAAGACTCATACTTGTGTCATTTACACAATTCAGTCGCCTTTGAAACCGCCCCGGTTCTAAACGAGACACATTTGAGATAAGAGGTTGCCAAAGTGTCTAACGCTGTAACGCACGCATCATTCCACACTAGGGCTATACACCTCTTCCAAGGAACCAAAATCTCGTGCCATATTCTCTAAATATTCCACACGGCTCTAAAACCGAGAAGATATTTATAGAGACTAGAGATTTTCGCATAGCATCGTTTAAACAACCGTGATTGGACAACTACCAGTACTTTTCTTACACAAAATTCTTCATTATTGACAACATGACTCAACATTAATTATATATTACTAGTATGTGACAATTATATACCACTGTTAACAACTGCTAAGATATGTTATTTGAAAGAATAAACGTATACTCATACAGTTTTAAACACATGAATAAATATAAAAATGAACATTTTTGTTTAATTATATTTTTTTTTTCAAATTTGATATTAATTATTATCTCAATTGTAATGTGTTATAATTATTAGACATAAAACTATTTTTTATCTTGTTTCAGATAATACTGCCATCAAGTTTCTACTAATAACAAAAGATGCTATTTCAGTCATAGCAGAAAGAAGTCGAAAATCAAAAGCAGTAGATAGTAACACAGTTAAATATGGGTCCACCTTTGACCACATGGCCTTACAGCCATCCCAGAATAAAAAGGGAGAGAGAAGAGAAGGAGGAAGACAGTGCTGGAAAAGTGTTCAGTGATAGTAACATTTACAGAAAGTGTTCAATATTTAATCTTGTTAATAATTTTCGTGTAATATGTTTAAATTTTACGGTTGTTTTAATATTTTTCCAAGTGTTTTTTAATTTGCACTCGGTAACAGCCGGTCCAGTGATACTCGGTCTGGATTATTTACAAGGTAATTTTTATTATTTATTTCTAGTCGTTCTAATAATTTATTACATACGAATATTTCATTATCTATTCAAATGGTAAACTATACGTATATAAAACTGAGGTAGGTATCCCAGATACCCTTGAATGGAATTTTGGACACTTTTGTTACTATCAAAGTAAACGCAACTTACGGGTAATTTCTCTAGTATATATACAGTAATCTATGGGATAATCTGTACGCAGGCCCCTTTTTGCGTTATAATGTAAGGAATGTCAAGTGATATTTTGGATTTCACTTTTTGTAATCCCTACTATTATATTCAATTCTAAAAAAAATCTTTGTATTTTTTCATTTTTTGACAATTTTTCTTTTTTCTATTTTAGGGATATATTTACTTTTTTCTATTTTAATAATATAATCTGTTTAGAAAAATGGCTAATATTTTTTTCTTTTCAAATAAGGATATTAAAAGACATAAAGCAGAAGAACCGAAAGCGAAAGCGTCAAATATTTTGCAACCACTTGGACGTACGACTGACAAAACACTTAATATTGTAATAATGGTAGTTACTCGTATTACTGTAAACAGTGGAAGGTAATTAGTGTACACTAGCAACAAATATAGATTAAAGAGAACCTTTCCAGGATCAATTCATTTTCTCTTTTACATATGGCAATAAAATAAAATTACCTAAAAAGTTTTTATAACTGTAACGTTGTTTTCGATGATATTTGTGCTGCTAGCGTTTTACAGGCTTTTACAAGTCCATTGGACTTAGGGCTAGATTTAGATTAAATTTATTTACAAATGCTAAATGAAAGTAATATTATATTATTATTCACTCTACTTATATCTTGATAAATTTTATTTAAAGTTTGTCCTTTAAAATAAAATTGATTGATTATTTCTGAAGATACTAAGAACAACAACATTATATTACATATTTTCTATTTGTTTCATTCATTGTATGTAAAAATACATGTTTTATATTCAAGTGTTTGTAAAATTAAGCGCACACTTGTTCAGAAGACGCAGGCACATCAAAATTTCGAAGAAGTATCCACATGTTTGGTCCGCACTTTCACTTCCTTTCTTTAGCGTCGGAGGATTAAAGTAGGTCACAATGTGTCATGTGGTATGAGGATTTCTCACCGAAGCTAATTTACTCCCACACAATGTCGCTGCCGCACCTCGCTGAAATTACTTTGATAATGATGCATAAAATGTTATATAAATTATGATACATTACAAACAAGATGATATTTTGGTGTGAATACTTACGTTATATACCACTGACTTAGAGTTTTAGCTATGCAATTTTATACTTATTTTCCTTAGTAACAGCAAGCTTTATTAAAATAGATTTCTAGAATCCCTAGATCTAGAATCAAAATAATAGTAGCATAATATACTATATATATTTTAACAGTGGTAGAGCCACGCGGCAGCTTCTGCTGTCGCATGGATGGGCCGGCTCGAACCGGGGTGGTACCACGACCTCACAGAATACCAACGTGAAGTAGAGGTTTACCTCTGCGTTTCGCTTGGTGAGTGCAGTTGGCCGGAGGCCCTTCTTACTGGAAATGAGGCATTCTATCCTAGTCCTCACGGGTGAAAACGCATCTGCATTTTGATATTTTTGATATATACATTTGATATATTCCCTGTGTAGTGGCGGGTAAGAATACCCACTACCCCATATCTTCCCGTGGGTGTCGTAACAGGCAACAGGGGGAAAAAGACAAGACAAGAAAACAAGAAACAGTTAAGACAGAAGATGTGCAGCAGCATCTTTCTGATAACAGCAAATTACAATAAAAAAACTGCGGTGGCCAACCCGTTCGCCAAGTCCGGCAACTATGGCAATATACTACCCATGACGAGAGTTTTTACTCGTATCGTCCACAATTCTCTCGTTAACAACGTAGTAAAGATTGTGAGTGTGTCGACGAGCGTTGCGTACCTTATACTCAGAATCACCAAACGGTATTATTTGAAGGTCATACAGGTTTACGCACCAACCTCGGGACATCCCGATGAGGAGGTGGAAGAGAGATCTCGTCTAATGAAATCAACACTCCGTCTCACTCGTGCTCTAATCCAAAGCCCCAAAACCTTTCAGCTTCAGTTACAAAACCGTTTTCAGTGCCTAGAAGATTGCAATGCAGTGGACGATATGAATGAAGCTCTTGGAAACTGTCCATGCGGTCGGAGCTAAGTTCTGCAAAACCCGCCGCAGAAGAACACAAACACTCTCCAATTACACTCTTAATCTCATGGCTGTTAGACGTGAAAGGTAGCTGCAGTCTTCAGCAAATGTGTCTGCATACAGGCAACTGAACGGAGATCTGTCTCCAAATGCATGCGGCGGGACTTATGCAACTTTAATACTGCTTGTATTAAAGAGGCGATCGAGGGGAACCAGGGCTCCAAAGTCTTTGCCAGAGATCTGTCTGCCTGAAGGAGTCAACTGACGAAGTTGAAGACTGAATGTGGCAGCGTCATTTTCAGGACACCTGAGATTTTGATGGAGATTGAGAGATTCTATGGGCACCTGTACACGTCATCGTTAGAGCCACAAGCAAGTGTAAGTTACGATCCAAGAGCAAGTCTTATCTGAAACTATTCCGATGATATCCCGGACGTCAGTCGCAAGTTTAGAATGGCTATCCAATACCATAAAATGGCAAGTCCTCGGGCGAGGATGGAATTACAGCAGAGCATCTAAAAGGGGGTGGAGAACCGGTACTTAAAGGCCTTCAGAAGCACTTTAATTCCGTCCTCCGTGGTGTCATTACTCCGAAGGCATGGTGCTCCATTCCTTCGGAGTAATGCCACCATGCATGCGCACTTCTGCTGAAGTGCGCATGCATAGTGGTCTGTCTGTGTTCTTCAAGAAAGGCGACAATGCTCTTTTGAAGAACTACCGATCGATTTTCCTTCTGAGCCGCGTCTTCGTGCTGTTTTCGAGAATAATTACGAATCGTCTCGCACGCAGACTCGACGACTTCCAGCCTCCCGAACAAGCCGGTTCCCGAAAGGGCTTTAGCATCATAGACCACATACATACCCTTCGGCAAATTGTACAGAAGACCGAAGAGTACAATCTGCCACTTTGTCTTGCGTATGTGGACTATGAGAAAGTCTTTGATTCCGTCGAAATTTCGGCGGTGCTGCAGTCCCTTCAGCGGTGCCAAGATGACTGTCGGTATATCGAAGTGCTAAAGTGTTTGCACAGTGGGTGTACGACGGCTATCCGAGTACAGAACCAGAGTACGAAACCTATCCAACTGCAGAGCGGTGTAAGACAGGGTGATGTTATATCCCCGAAACTCTTCATAGCTGCATTGGAAGACGTTTTCAAGCTACTGGAGTGGAAAAGATACATTGTTAACGTCAATGGCGAGTACCTCACTCAACTTCGATTTGCCGACGACATAGTCCTTATAGCAGAATGACTGGAGGACCCAAGCGCTATGCTCAGTGACCTCAATAGTGTCATAAACATTCTTATCTGACAACACAAAACAACATTATTTTTATATATTAAACATCAAATAAGCATTTATTTTTTACAAAATTTGCATTTACATTATACAGATGATTATTATGTAATACACGACTCTAAATTAATCTCAAAAAGATAAAAACGTGATCGTTTCGACCGGGGATCGAAGCCGGGTTCCTTGAATATTATCTTGAAATTTGTCTAAAATTTTGCTAAGAAAACAACAAAAAGTAATCCAACCGGGAATCGAACCCAGGACCCTTGAATATTGTCTTAAAATTTCTCTAAAAATTTGCTAAGAAAACGACAAAAAGTAATTCGACCGGGAATCGAACCCGGGATCTGAGGATATTAATTCGAAGTTTCTTTAAAATTTTACTAAGCGCCTTCCACATAAAATAATTATTCCTTGATGATTAATCTTTAGAAGCTGCCCGTAGTTGGTAAACTAATAAATTGAAATAATATTTATGGACGCGTCGCCAACAAGTAATATGAACGATTTTTAATATTCCTTTGTAATTAGGGGTATTTATTTAGTTTTCTCATCTGTTTGGGCTGTATAAATATATAAATGAAAATGATATCGAGTATCGACCAGCATCGCCTTCTGCATTTGAACCCGGAACAATCCGTTCTCATCATACAGAATGGTAATGTTGATCAAAATATCCTTGACTATGTCCGGTCCATCAGCATAATATCAGGTTTATTCGCAAGAATAGTCCTGTCTGTGATGATGGCCCGATCCCAGCAGAGCCTGGCGCGGTCATATTCGAGAACGATTTCCGGAAAGTACTGACAATAAGGCATTTCCGATCCACGAGACCACATTTCAGAGCGAGCTCGTCGTGTAAAATCCTGGCCACTAGGTTGCGTTGTGTCTATTCAAATACTCAGAGTTAAAAAGCGCCGAATATCCGAAGATGACATGCTTAAGTGACTCACTAGGATGGCGTTAAGTTTAGTTTGAGTTCACCCGAGTATGTCAAAGGTATACATGAGGACAGGCATGACCCAACCGTTATATGGGTGTGTCTTATTCACGTCTGACAAAAGCCTAATAAGCACTTTGGTCAAGCGTGCATAAAACAGATCACAAACTGGACTGTTTCATGTCCACCTCATCAATACCTATATTTTGTTATATACACAGATATCGGTATGTTTCAGCCTCGGAAATGGTTCTTATGTTGACGGGGATAGATAAGTCTATGCCCACAGAGTTAGCAACCTATTCCCTTTCAACATAGAGGACCGCACACTTATCCGTCCCCAACTCCATTCTAATAGAATTGCTAAAATCACAAGTAATGTTTAGCAAATCTATAAGATGGGAGCGACTGGAGGCGAATAACTTGAGATCATCCATATAGAAAAGGTGGGTAATTTTTGTCCCTCCTTACCGAAGCTGAAATTCCCTCCCGGATCCCTCAAATAAGGTACTGACAGGGTTCAGAGAGAGGCAAAACCAGATTGAACTCAAATGATCGCCCTGGAAGATACCCCTTCTTATCCTTATGCGGCTTTCCACAGCCGTCATTCGCTCACCTAGATGACAAAGGATCGTACTCCACTGCCCCATACACTGCCTGAGGAAATCTCTAACTGTGCTGTCAATTATTATTATGGGTACGCCGTGTAGTGGCGGTTAAGAATATCCACTACCCCATACCTTCCCGTAGGTGTCGTAAAAGGCGACAAAGGGAAACAGGCAAGAGATGGGCAGCAGCATCTTCCTGATAACAACAAACTTACAATAAAAAAACTGCGGTTGCCAACCCGCTAGCCAAGCGTGGCAACTATGGCAAATACCCCCCTATGACGAGAGTAACTAAGAGACGGCCCCAGTCTTCGGCGGCCCCGCTATTCCTGGTTACCGTGGCAACCATGGTAACGGCGAGGCAAGGGGTGCTAAGAATCTCCGGTGGAGGTTCGGTTGCCACCTAAGATGACTCGACCTGGCAACATACAACGCACGCACCCCGAGGACTGACGAGAAGATCGTGGAGCTGAAAGAAGAGATAGACAAGTTACGCTGGCATATTATAAGATTATCCGAAGTCCGAAGAGAGGGGGTGGACACGGTAATCCTCGAATTCGGCAACATGCTCTATCACCGGGAGGGCGATCATCTGTCCCAAGGAGGTGTCGGATTTATCGTCCACAAGTCTCTCGTTAACAACGTTGTAAAGATTGAGAGTGTGTCGACGAGGGTTGCGTACCTTACACTCAGAATCACCAAACGGTATTCGCTGAAGGTCATACAGGCTTACGCACCAACCTCGGCACACCCCAATGAGGAGGTGGAAGAAATGTATGAGGATATATCTAGAGCCGTGCGTTCCTCCAAAACCCAATATACGGTGTTAATGGGAGACTTCAATGCAAAACTAGGCACTAGAGAGAACGGTGAGCTGAAAGTAGGGAAATTTGGAATAGGGCAATAGAATCCAAGGGGCCAGCAGCTGGCCGACTACATGGAAAAAGAGGGACTCTTTATGATGAACTCTTTTTCCAGAAGCGGCCCCACACGAAGTGGACCTGGTCGAGCCCCGACGGTTCCACAAAAAATTAGATTAACTTCATTATGATGACCAGACGACAACTGTTCAGTGATGTCTCAGTGATCGCGAGGGTGAAAACCGGCAGCGATCACCGAATGGTTAGAGGCACACTGAACCTAAACGTTAAGTTGGAGAGGTCTCGTTTAATGAAGTCAACGTTCAGTCCCCCTCGTGCTCTGTTCCAAAGTCCCGAAACATTTCAGCTCGAATTACAAAACCGTTTTCAGTGCCTAGAAGACTGCAATGAAGTGGACGATATAAATGACAAGCTCGTGAAAACTGTCCATGCGGTCGGAGCTAAGTTCTGCAAGACCCGCCGCAGAAGAACACAAAAACTCTCCAATCACACTCTCAATCTCATGGCTGTTAGACGGGAGATGAAGCTACATTCTTCAACAGATTTGACAGCATACAGGCAACTGAACAGATAGATATCCAAATGCATGCGGCGGGACTTACGCAACTTCAATACAGCTTATATTGAAGAAGCGACCGAGCGGAACCAAGGCTCCAAAGTCTTTGCCAGAGATCTGTCTGCTAGAAAGAGCCAACTGTCAAAGCTGAAGACTGAGTGTGGCAGCGTCGTTTCCGGGACACCTGAGATTTTGAGTGAGATTGAGAGGTTCTATGGGCAGCTGTATACGTCATCGTTGGAGCCACACGCAAGTGTGAGTAACAATTCAAGAGCGAGTCTTTTCCAACACTATTCTGAAGATATCCCGGATGTCAGTCTGAGCGAGATTACAATGGCTCTCCAAACCTTAAAAACGGCAAGGCCCCAGGCGAGGATGGAATTACAGCGGAGCTTCTGAAAGCGTGTGGAAAACCGGTACTTGAAGTCCTTCAGAAGCTCTTTAATTCCCTCCTCCATGGTGGCATTACACTGGAGGCGTGGAGCAGAAGTGCGGTGGTCTTGTTCTTCAAGAAAGGTGACAACGCTCTCTTGAAGAACTACAGAACGATTTCCCTTCTGAACCGCGTCTACGTGCTGTTCTCGAGAGTCATTACGAATCGTCTCGCGCGCAGACTTGACAACTTCCAGCCTCCCGAACAAGCCGCTTTTCGAAAGGGTTTTAGCACCATAGATCACGCACATACCCTTCGGCAAATCGTACAGAAGTCCGAGGTGTAAGACAGGGTGATGTTATATACCCGAAACTCTTCACCGCTGCATTGGAAGAAGTTTTCAAGCTTATGGACTGGAAAGGATACGGTATTAACATCAATGGCAAGTACATCACTCACCTTCGATTTGCCGACGATATAGTCCTTATGGCAGAATCGCTGGAGGACCTAAGCACTATGCTCAATAACCTCAATAGTGTCTCCCAACGAATAGGTCTTAGTATGATCATGGACAAAATAAAGATCATGTTTAATGTCCATGTCACACCTATGCCGGTAGTTGTTGGGAGCACTAAGCTCGAAGTTGTTGACGAGTATGTTTACCTGGGACAAATAGTCCGACTAGGTAAGTTCAACTTCGACCGAGAGGTCAATCGACGGATTCAACTCGGCTGGGCAGCGTTCGAGAAACTACGACACATCTTCTCGTCAGACATACCTCAAAACCTTAAAACGAAATTATACAACCAGTGCGTGTTGCCAGTGATGACTTAGAGATCTGAGACGTGGTCCTTCACTGCTAGCCGTATAAGGAAGCTCAAGGTCGCTCAGCGAGCTATGGAGAGGGCTATGCTCGGGGTTTCTCTGCGTGATAAACTTAGAAATGAGGATATCCGCAGTAGAATCAGAATAATCGACATATCGCAACGGATTAGTAAGCTGAAGTGGCAGTGGGCCGGCCATATAGCTCGAAGAACCGACAACCGATGGAGAAGAAAGGTTCTTGAGTGGCATCCTCGTACCGGTAGGCGAAGTGTAGGGCGACCCCCTGACGGCCTGGTAAGACATGCAGGAAGTCGATGGATGCAGGTGGCTCAGGACCGTGCTTTGTGCATTCCTTGGGGGAGGCCTATGTTCAGCAGTGAACATAGCCCCCCCCCCCCCCCAAGGAACTTATGAAAGGCTATAATGATGGGGTATCTATATAGTTTTCTCATCTAGTTAGCCTCTTTAAATATATAAATGTAAATGAAAATGGTAAATGTATATATAAATATCAATAAAATATAATAAATACATAAAGTACATATATAAAAAAAATTCCAACCAGATGGAAGGCCTCGGCAGGGGAGACTAAACGGCCGAGAGTTAGGAAGAAAGGGAAAGAAACCGGCGGACGGTATCGAGGAGGCTGACTGGGATTAACCCGTTCGCAGAAAAGACCACAGGAATAATTTCGGCCGACAGTCCGCCCCACATGTCGGTCACCTCGTGAACCAGGTCCAGATATTTTGTCTGTTTATCTGTTTCGGCTTTCACGAGGTTCTCGTTATAAGGAATGGTAATGGTAATGTTTGTTATACATCGTGATATTCGACCTCATTATTTTATTCATGTCGGACGTTGAATAATCACGATAATTTGTCGAAGAAAAATATTATAATCTCTTTAATGATTTCTTAAATTATCTTTATTTTCGTCTTTATCCATATACGTGAATAATTAATTTTTGGAGTTTATTGGACGGTATGAAAATAGATGGATAGTAAAATACATACATACATACATATAATCACGCCTCTTTCCCGTAGGGGTAGGCAGAGACCACTTCTTTCCACTTGCTACGATCCTTACATACTTGTTTCGCTTCGTCCACTTTCATTATTCCCTTCATACATGCTCTACGGTTAAGGATACTCTTGACCTGGCCTTTTTTCAAGACGTCCCTGATTTGGTCTAGAAATATCCGCCTAGGTCTATCCCTTCCAACACTCATTCACACTCACCTTATACACTTTTTTCGTCAATCGTTCTTCATTCATTCTTTCGACATGGCTAAACCATCTCAGCATACCTTTCTCAATTTTTGTCACTACATCTTCTTTCAGACCATCTTTTTAGTAAAATCAAGCATTAACAAAAAGTGAAGCCGTTATGGTTTCCCTCCGCACGACATACTCGTATATCTCATTGCGCGAAATGAACAATATAATATAAGCCATAAATTTTTATGTAATATATTTTATCATATCAATATAAATAAATATATGAGTTCATTTACTTCCTAGTGTATATATTTTAAGACAATCGTTTTTCAGGAGTAAAGTCCAGTCACATGTCGAGCACAGTTTTTAATATTTTTTTATGTACTTAATATATTTATTATATATTTATACGTTCTGAAATTATTGCCAATGTTCTTGTGAAAATACTCTCATAATAAGTCTTAAAATTATCAACCAAATCATTCGTATAGTTCTAAATTTTTTATCAACATTCCGTGGTCCAGCTACTCGTTCTGATAAAATCGTAACTATCTAGGTTAATATGTCAGAATATTCACCTTGGCTTTGCGAATCAAGTTCTAACGGTAAAATGTTACTTTAACGTCAAACGGAACAAAATTTGGTCGATTTCTAATTTGCAAATTAAAGCCATGATATTCGCATACCTTCATTTATTACAAAAAAATACTGCTTATAGTAAGGAAATAACTATTTCCACCACTGTATTTCCTACTTTAGCTTCCATTTCATATTCCTCATTCATTACCAAATGCACTAAGTATATATATACCTAATAATATTATATGTAACATATATAGTATTTGTTCCTGAAATTTTATATTGAAGTGAACGTGTTAAAAGAACAGCGTTGAACTCTTTTGTACAGCATTATTAAAGTGATTGTTAAATTGAATTAATTTAATTGTTTAAATATTCATTTTGCTTAATATGCAAACGTTACTAATTAGAAATTTATGTCGTTATAAACAAAGAATATTATTATACATTTTAGTGTAACCAAGCCTTTTCAAATATAAATAAGATATTAATATAAAATTTGTATAAGAATTTAATATAAAATATTGGTAAATCCGATTGAGCATGCCTTCGCATTAAAAATAACGTGTAGCATAATTATACGGAATATTTTAAAGTAGTTTAAATACATTTCGACAGCACTATCGGCTTCAACACCCTCGAAAACCATGAAAATGACACCTATGATGAAAAAATTGGTACCTACTTCAGCCGCCATCTTGGATTTACATTTCGACAGCACTATCGGCTTCAACACCCTTGAAACCCATGAAAATGACACCCATGATGAAAAAATTTATACCTATTGCAGCCGCTATCTTGGATTTATATTTTGACAGCACTACCGGCTTCAACACCCTCGAAACCCATGAAAATGACACCCATGATAAAAAAAAATTATACCTATTGCAGCCGCCACCTTGGATTTACATTTCGACAGCACTATCGGCTTCAGCACCCTCGAAAACCATGAAAATGACACCCATGATGAAAAAATTGATATCTATTGCAGCTGGCATGTTGGATTTACATTTCGACAGCACTATCGGCTGCAACACCCTCGAGAACCATGAAAATGATATCCATGATGAAAAAATTTGGTACCTACTTCAGCCGCCATTTTGGATTTACATTTCGACAGCACTATCGGCTTCAACACCCTCGATGCCCATGAAAATGACACCCATGATGAAAAAATTTATACCTATTGCAGCCGCTATCTTGGATTTATATTTCGACAGCACTATCGGCTTCAACACCCTCGAAACCCATGAAAATGACACCCATGATGAAAAAATTTATACCTATTGCAGTCGCTATCTTGGATTTATATTTCGACAGCACTATCGGCTTCAACACCCTCGAAACCCATGAAAATGACACCCATGATGAAAAAATTTATACCTATTGCAGCCGCTATCTTGGATTTATATTTCAACAGCACTATCGGCTTCAACACCCTCGAAACCCATGAAAATGACACCCATGATGAAAAAATTTATACCTATTGCAGCCGCTATCTTGGATTTACATTTCGACAGCACTATCGGCTTCAGCACCCTCGAAAACCATGAAAATGACACCCATGATGAAAAAATTGATATCTATTGCATCTGGCATGTTGGATTTACATTTCGACAGCACTATCGGCTGCAACACCCTCGAGAACCATGAAAATGATATCCATGATGAAAAAATTTGGTACCTACTTCAGCCGCCATTTTGGATTTACATTTCGACAGCACTATCGGCTTCAACACCCTCGAAGCCCATGAAAATGACACCCAAGATGAAAAAATTGATATCTATTGCAGCCGCCAGCCATCTTGGATTTACATTTCAACAACACTATTGGCTTCAACACCCTTGAAAACCATGAAAATGACACCCATGATGAAAAAATTGGTACCTAATTCAGCCGCCACCTTGGATTTACATTTCGACAGCACTATCGGCTTCAGCACCCTCGAAAACCATGAAAATGACACCCATGATGAAAAAATTGATATCTATTGCAGCTGGCATGTTTGATTTACATTTCGACAGCACTATCGGCTGCAACACCCTCGAGAACCATGAAAATGATATCCATGATGAAAAAATTTGGTACCTACTTCAGCCGCCATTTTGGATTTACATTTCGACAGCACTATCGGCTTCAACACCCTCGAAACCCATGAAAATGACACCCATGATGAAAAAATTTATACCTATTGCAGCCGCTATCTTGGATTTATATTTCGACAGCACTATCGTCTTCAACACCCTCGAAACCCATGAAAATGACACCCATGATGAAAAAATTTATACCTATTGCAGCCGCTATCTTGGATTTACATTTCGACAGCACTATCGGTTTCAGCACCCTCGAAAACCATGAAAATGACACCCATGATGAAAAAATTGATACCTCTGCCAGCCGCCACCTTAGACTTACATTTCGACAGCACTATCGGCTTCAACACCCTCGAAAACCATGAAAATGACACCCAAGATGAAAAAATTGATATTTATTGCAGCCGCCATCTTGGATTTACATTTCGACAGTACTATCGTCTTCGACACCCTCAAAAACCATGAAAATGACACCCATGATGAAAAAATTGGTACCTACTTCAGCCGCCATCTTGGATTTACATTTCGACAGCACTGTCGGGTTCAACACCCTCGAAAACCATGAAAATGACACCCATGATGAAAAAATTTATACCTATTGCAGCCGCCACCTTGGATTTACATTTCGACAGCACTATTGGCTTCAGCACCCTCGAAAACCATGAAAATGACACCCATTATGAAAAAATTGATACTTATTGCGGCCGCCATCTAGGATTTACATTTCGACAACCCTATCGGTTTCAACACCCTCGAAAACCATGAAAATTTCACCCATGACAAAAAAATTGAAACTACTTACTTTTAGTACATACTACTATTATTTATGCCGTGCTTTTAAAATATTGTAATAAAAAAAATCTTATTATTATTATAATCAAGTATTTAAGAAATTTGCTTATTCGAATATTGTGTATTTGTACAGCGATCTTTTTGGGCCGCTGCAAACAACCGAAATGATCACAGAGTACTTTCCTATATACTGGAAATAATGTCCACTCACGACGGCGACTGACGGCGAACCAGGCGAACTGATATATACAATAATCTATGGCGATGGCGAACTGAGTTAGTGAGTAAACTACTCTGTGGCTGTAGCTCCCCATTTACAGAAATAATTTTATACTAGGCTACCAAATCAACGAAAATTTCACCATTTTCGAGCCGAAATAAATTAATTATAGCTAAACAAAACAAAATTACGCTGCCATTTACATTCAGTGGCTTCCCACATGATAGATGAAGAGAAGAGAAAATAGATTGAGTTAAACAATTGATATTTTCAAAAGTTATAGTGTTTACAAGCCTTAGGAACATGATAAATCCACACCAGAAGCCACTAAAACCCTTTTTTTATTTAAAAATAGCAATTTATCGATTTAAAATAAATATTAATAAGTTCAACAATCATTTATCTTTCTAAAAATGTGCTTTTTATATCATTTATATGTATAATATGATTGCTGGATACGATTTCATGCGACAAAACGTTGGAATTTTGATTTTTAGGCGTTAGTAGAACATACCCACGCGCTTTGCGCTCGGCATGCAATACGTCATTCTATGGAGTCCATTGCTGGATAAAGATCTCTTCTACTTGGATGTTACGTAGCTTGATAAATGTTTTTGATTGCCTCGTTGGCTAGTGGTCGTAGCGTGACCAGGGCCGGATTAACCTTTAGGCAGAGTAGGCAACTGCCTAGGTGCCCCGCATCGTGTAGAGGCCCCGTGCGCGCACAAATAAAATGGAAAATGTTTCATACAGAGAAAATTTTATTGAAAAATTTGTAACCTCAATGACAATAGGTATTATTACGTTTTAGCGACGCATACTTTCAGTTGATGAAATACTTCATACTTACAAAACAAAACCATCTAGTATCGAGTAGTAGAACTAATAATATGGATACGTTACATTCCTATATGCTGGCTGCAAACGGGCCTCGAGAATTCCATTGCCTAAGGGTTAATCCGGACCTGAGCGTGACTTCTGATCATGAGGTCATGGGTTCAAGTCGCCGGTCGGGCCAAAGTCTATTAATGTAATAATGGGTTTCACAGTCAAGAAATTCTCAGTAGCAGTCCAGACCTCGAAAACCACGTAAAGCACCAATTCTGAACCTGATTTATTTCCGATCGTATAGAATTGTTATCCCACTGGACTATGTCTATGAGGGAATGTAGAGTGCACTTAAGCGCAGACACTCGTGCACTATAATCCCGTCTTACGCAGATGTCTAGTCTCCGTTGGGACTGGCCACCGTGACCGTAATTCGGTCTAGGGTACATTGGCTTCATAAATCTTACCAATCGCAATTTGTTTGCTATCTGCTTATGTTCCAATGACGTATACAAAATTTAAATAAGTAATGCTAGTGGCATCTAGCGGCTAATTCAGTTATCATGATTGAATTAAAGGTCACGTTTAGTGTCTCGTTTAATAATTTTAATTAATTTCGATAGATGGCGGTTGTGCTAAAAATATTTTGAAGTCACATAATATTCATTTACCCTTGCAATACATAGCGTTAGTAGTCTTAATATTTTAAATTTTAAATGCATTATAATTAACGAATTTATATGTTGTGTAGTGTAGTATATGACAGGTTAACACATCCTAAAAACGTGACAAAAATGGAAGTCACAATAATGATAAAGCAACTAGATTGTATTGTTGTAGTAGATATGATTACCATATGATATTTTACAATTTACATAAAGAAAACAGAAAATTTAATATCTCTCTGCTCTCATCTGCTATTCCTAACCTATTTCAGAATTAAGGTCCCTTCGACTAATATCGAAGAAACTTGCAGGTTCTTTTAATTTGCAAGTTTAAATTATTCATTAAACATAAACTTTTGAAAAAGGGTTAGTTTTGTATAACATTGTATAATACAAAAAACACATTGGCTAGCTAATAATTGACAAACAAAAGGTTCGAAACCAGTACCATAATAACCAAAACAAAAGTCATATTATGAAATATCTCTTTAACGCATTTTTTGTTCTTGTTTCAGGTCCAGTGCCTCTAGCTAGAAATATAAGACACTTGCCATGCATATCAAGACGATCGGGCCAAGGAGGAATGTGTATGTTTGCCATAGACTGCCTCAAAGCAAACGGTACTCATTTAGGAACATGCATTGATCGATTCTATTTTGGTTCATGTTGCCAAGTTCCTGATAAAACTGTGATCCCACAGGTAGTTGAAAACAATATTGATGATAACTCAATAGATGGTGCGAATTTCGTTCATCCGGAGACCGAAGATAAAGATCAAAGCTTTGTAAATAAAATTCCAAGTAACAAAGAAGAAGAAGATATAGCGAAAAAGCCATCTACGGAAAAAGTTACAGAATATAGTACAGAATCGCATGTATCTGAAGTAGATATATTAGAGACCAAGTCAGATGACCAAACAACTCTCGATAACAAAATTGAAAACGGAGGTGTTAAATCACCCACAACAGTTACAGTAAATTTGGCTCAAAAGCAAACCACAAAGATAAATTCACAGACTTCCGATGTAACGATCACAGAAATACCCATGAAATTTTCAACGTTCCAGACAGTATCTGGAGGTATTGGTAGTATAGAAGCAGAAAAAATAAAGGATAATGAAGCAGATACTTTTGTTTCGACCACACAAACAACCTCTAAACCTATTACGCCAACCACTACAATAGCTAGCACGAAGCCTTATGTGTCTAGAAAACCTATAAAACCCACATATAAGCCGAGGCCAACATATCGACCTACAACTAATTTTACAAAACCTCAATACAGTCAAAATGGAAAGCCAAGACCAACAAAACCTCTGTCAGTTTTTAACACAACCAGAAAACCTCCATATAAAACACCACCAAAAAGGAATTCAACTAAAAAACCTTTACCGTCACCACCGAGATTAAATATAACTATAATACCACAATCAACCAGTACACGGCCACTTTTTACTAGACCTTCTGCGCCTGCTATAACTTATATTAACACAACTGTTTCTAAAACTGAAGAAGTCTCTACTTCAACCATAACAACTCCTAGTACTAAAACAACGACGACTACTTCGACAATAAAAACCACAGCTTTTCCAACTGAACAAGTACCAGAAGTTACTGAGGCAACTGTTTCTGAATCTTCACCAACAACAACTTCCTCGACCGAAGCTGTAACAGAAAAGTCAACAGAGAAGGGTATAATTATGACAACAGAGGCATCCCAAGATACTGTACCACCTGAACTAGATAGAGATGCGATTGTAACCACAGAAGCAATAATGGAAAACGATACTGTTAAGCTGACCACCAGCTTTGAGACAACTACCGAAATGGCAACGACTACGCCTGGGTTGATAGCTTCATCGGAATTCCCAACTTTGGTTACTGGCTCAAGCACAGTAGATGCGACAACTAAAACCCCTGAAGTTGTTACTACATCTTCCGATGGTAAGTAGAAATAGTTTTCTTTTTTTATAACCTATCTCGATAAAACTTCGATTGTTTTTAAGAATAGTACTCACATTAAATTTGTACCTGCTGAGTCCAGCCTATCCAATATTCTACTGCTGAACAGGCTTCAACCACAGATTGTTTCATATTTGCTTGTAGTTTTCACCTATTTTGGGTTGTTATCAGAAAGTTGTTGCAGCGCATCTCTTGTGCCATTCCCCTCTGTCGCTTCTTAAGTAAATATCTATTTAGAATAAAGATCTATACCTCTATACTTTAATCCCACATAGGTACTACACATAGGTAATTATTTGAAATAATACTGTTTGTTTACCCGATACACAAGTTTTGATACAACCATCTACTTCACATATTTTTCTTAGTCATAAACACTCACTATATAATTATCTAAGATCAATGACTGGACTGCCTCAAAGCATAAGAATTATTTATTATTGCTTCTCAAGAATTTCTCTCGTCATTAACGGCACTGACGCATTGTGGCAATACTTGACAAGTAGTGACTCACTCAACGGTAGCTTATAAGATGAATCCATGAATAATTCCGACATCGAATCTTATTATTCAAAAGTTTTTTTTAATAATCTCTAAAATAATAGTTTGTGACAACTTTAAATATTTGTAGATATGAACTCAATATATTTTAGTATCAATATACTACAATTTAGACGATCATTGCTTTAAAGTGTTTTGTAAGCCAGCAACCCGAAATTACAACACCGGCAATACTATAAATTCTGGCTTCAAATTTAAAAACTTATTTAACATACATACAAGTACATAAGCTCTCACGCCTATCACACAGAGGGGTAGGCAGATACTACGGGCTTCCATGTAGCACGATCCTGACACACCTCTTTGGCTTTTCCACATCCATAATTTGCGCATACAAGTCGATCTGTTTTGACACAGAATATATAATAGTAGATTAGGGTACTCTTAGTTTGGTCCATCTTCAATATATCGGAAATTTGGTTGAACTTCCACTCGGTCACTCTAAATTAATTTCGACATATAATATATCAAAACATGTTAAATTCGATAAGCCCCATAAATCGCATTGTATTAACAAGTATATTCCCACCAACTCAAAAATAAAACGTTTATATGTTGTTACTGTACTTTTACAATATACAATATTTTATTATATACAATATTAAAACTATAATAATAATAATCGGTATCGTGGCAAGAACGCTGGCTGCGTTTCCCTGCTAAATTGCTATACTTAGCTTTTGAGCGAGAAAAGAAACAGCCTTCTTATCACCAGCAGCAACCACCAGCCGCGGATGGAGTTCCTTTAGGAACTTCACCGCACGTGGACCCCACGGACCGATAGTCTCTACAGCAAATGGCACAAATATGTAGTCATCTCTCAGAGACTCATTTTTGCGCCTCTTACTCAGTTCAGCTGCCTCTGATGCAACCCCGGCTCTAAACGAGGTACCCCTAAGATGAGAGGCCGCCAGAGTGTCTACGCTAGTAGCATCCCCCACTAGGTCTTTACCTCTCTCCCAAGGGACCAATGTCATACTGAAAAATAAAAAATAAATAATAAATAATACTTTTAAATACATGTTAAATCAAAATTAAACTGGGCTGGATATATCATATCGGACGAGTTGTGAATCAAACTTTCCGCAAAGTAGTTCCAACACAACGTTACACGAGACGCGTCAGGCCCAAGCAGAGAAGGCGGTATAAATTCGATACCATAAATCGTGAAAAGGGCGTATCAAAGAGCCAAAAAGTTTCTAAAAAAACATAGAAGTCTATCATAGCCACTGGCACTATTTACCGAGATGTGGAATGTGTATTTGTTTAGCTCACTTTTTTCTTCATTTTAATGAATTTCTCACTGCTGAGAATCACGACTCGCATCATCGGATGCAGTCTATTCCTATATCATTTGACGATATGCATTCCGGTCTTGAGCACATCTTGTCCTTTCTTGGATAGCCGTTTAAACAAATATCTAGATTTGGTCCACAGAGCCGGATGCTAGCCAAGAGTCTTGAAAGGATTGAGCGCATATCCGATACTCTAGAACAGGTAATGCTGCTCCCCATCACAAATTTTTGAACTTAGGTTAGACAGTTTCGAATGAATATACGGTCAACTAATTGACCGGTGGGCCACGTTAATTAAATAGCAAATTGCTCCGCGTGTAAGGCAGGTTAGTAATTAGTATTTGGAGCAAAACAGGTAGGTCCTAAGTTGAAATGGCATTTAAAATAAATTTATTAGTTTTATTTATTTCTGTAGTTTCATAATTATCTATCCACATATAACAGAATAAAGTTAGAAAACGTATTATCTTAAATACTCTGCAATGCACGAACTCAGCGATGCCCCACCTTGGCGTGTGACGGATAAACGGCTCACGTATCGGGGTCGCGCATGATCGGAGCCGGGTCAGCCTTGTTGCAGTGCCTCAGTGAAAATGTGCGCCTCACTTTCTTTACAACTGTTACTGCTTACACTGCGCTCGCTGTTGTCATACTTTGTTGCTTTTTTGTGTAATATAATAATACGTTTGAATTTTGGTCACTTACGATTTTATTAACAAGTAATAAAGCCAATTTAACCATATATTATAATATTAGAATAATCGTAGTTAAACGTAATATAATACCATAAACTTTCATGCTGAAAGGTAGACAGAGACTAAAAACTTCCATTTGACATGACCTATAAACGTAACAACTTTTTATATAATTAGAAAATCTAAAAAAAAAATCAAGACAGTAATACTTTAATTTTTATTTAAACATCAATCTTATTTTATTCTTTAAAGGTAAGGCAAAAACTCAGATTGTTAAAACATAGTTATTGAGTAAAACTTACAACAGGAATTTCATTTTAATAATGGCACATCGTTCATTTTTATTGCAGCTTATCAAAATCCACTATAGAACATAGGCCTCCCCATAGACTATCTTAAAAGGGATATATTTGCCATAGTTGCAACCCTTGTCTGGCAAGTTGGCAACCGCCATTTTTTTTAAATATTCTAGTTGCTATTAGGACGACGCTGCTGCCCATCTCCTGGTCTGCCTGCC
Organism: Parnassius glacialis; assembly: GCA_033319125.1. Lineage (NCBI taxonomy): Eukaryota > Metazoa > Arthropoda > Insecta > Lepidoptera > Papilionidae > Parnassius > Parnassius glacialis. The sequence continues at coordinate 23,606,524 of JAVANC010000002.1, forward strand.
TCCGTCGCCTCTTACGACACCCATGGGACGATATCAAGAAGTGAATATTCGTATACTATCTCTACGTGGTAGTATTACACAGTACATTTTATTAGTCGAGATCACAGTTATGACCACCATAACTGTACAGTTTTCCGATACAAAAATATTAACACTTGGTATTGGCACACAAATATTAGCGTTAGCTTAATTTTTTTTTTGGTTATAGGCTAGGGTGACAAACGAGCACACAGTCCACCTGATGGTAAGTGGGTGATATGACCCATAAACATCTACATTTAACGTCAATAAAGAATCAAAATGCAGATGCGTTGTCACCCGTGAGGACAAAGATGGAATACGTCTTTTCCAGAAAAAAGGGTCTTCGGTCATCTACACTCACCATACAAAACACAGCAGTATCAAGCTGCCATTTTACGCTGGTATTCTGTGAGAGCGTGGTCCTTCCCCGGTCGAGCCAACCGATTTGTGCTACAACTATACTACTAATATAGCTGCAGTATGGCTCTACTAAGTATGAGAATTGTCTAATCGACTAAAGTGTTACTTGGCAAATTATAAAACAACTCTACCTGAAGGCGTTGTTTAGCTTTGGGTATTGACCTGATTATTTATGGTACAAATCAAAGTCAGTTGTGGATGTTGAACTTTCGTAAACAAATTATAAAATTAAGATGTATATAAATACGACAGTGCAGGGCACTTATCTAATTTAATGGTTTTCGATACAAATTTTATATACATATAAGGCTTTTTTCCTAGGTGACCCCTAACTACATCTCAGAGACGATATGGGGTAGACTTCTGCCGCCACTATACGATGACCCGCAGCATCATCCTTATAACAACTCCAAAAAAACGATGGTTGATAACATGTCTGCCAAACGTGGCAACAATGGCAGATATCTATGGTCTAGATATCTCTCAGATATGAGGCAATCTATGGGGGAGTTCTATGTTCAGCAGTAGACTTTTAGTAAGTAGGTCACTCAACAAGTTTCGAGATATACAAAAAGTATTCTAGATACTATTAATATTTATTTTACATATTTTCAAAATATTCTTCATCATGCTCTATACAAAGTTCCATTCGCCTAAACCAACTCTGAAAACAATTTTGCCAGTCTTGATCTCACAGGTCGGAAATCGCTTCTTCGTAGGCAGCCACAGCTTCTTCGGCGATTGAAAAAAACTTGCCTTTTACTTTTTCTTTGACTCTTGGGAACAAAAAAAAAGGAGCTAAGTCAGGGCTATAGGGTGGGTGACTTGGAGTTTCAACACAAGATTCCTCAATACATGCTTTTGTTCTAAGGGAAGTATGTGAAGAGGCGTAATCGTGATGCAGCATGATTCCCCGAAGTCCGATCTTTGGTCTTCTCTCCAGCACAGCTTGAAAAGCTTTAGGTAATGCAACTGTAGTATACCATTGAAAGTTGACTGATCTACAATTTTTCAGCATTGAAATGTCCGCTGCGCGAAAAAAAAATTAGCCACCATTTTTTGCCGACGTTGTGAGGTCTTTGCAGTTTTGTCGGTAATTATCCTTCTAAGTAGACCCATACCGATGATTACCTTTTATTTTCTGGATCATATTGATAGATCCATGTCTCGTTACCAGTAACGATTTCTGAAACACGCCTAGATGCCCCGTTTTCAAAACGTAGACGTATTTCATGGCACCAATCCACACGAGTCTGTTTTTCACTTTCGGAGAGCAAACGAGGGATCCATCGACAACAAAGCTTCCTCACTCCAAGATATGACATTCATACCATCCTACATCAGGATGGTATGAATGCTCCCCGAACTAATGCCTACAATCTTTCCATGTCCGTATCATTATTTTCTACCGTTACTGCCGTTTGCGGGGCCTTAGTTCTTTGGTCATCTTTAAGATTAATTTTACCCTTTTTGAATTCAGCAAACCACCTAAAAATTGTTGCGCGTGAAGGAACTGAATCCCCTAATGCTTTTTGTAACCGTTGTAAACCTAATTGTTCGGTTAAACCAAATTTAAAATATATCATAGCGCGCAAATGTTCACGGTTAAAATACATCGTTTTAAATGAAAAGCGCGGGAAGCATTGCAGGAAATTTAATCGAACTTTTTTTTAATATTTGGCAGTTGGCTTATGGAGTTCTATTTGTAAATAAATTTGCTTTTAGAAAGATACAACACGGATGCGTTCCATTTTTAAATTTCGAGCATCTCAAAACTTATTGAGTGACCTTACATACTATGAATGAAAAAGGTTTTTTATAATGTTGATAATTATAGTAGAACCTCGATAAGATAAAGACCAAGGGAAAGGTTAAATAATTTGAGTTATTGAGGTTTTTACTTATTAAGGGTTTAAGTTAAGGAGTTTTATTGGTTTATGTTTGTACTTACAGAAGTTCGCTTATGAGCTTTGTTTACGAATTATATACATAGATAGACGAGCTAGGTTAAATTCAAATGAAACTGTTAAATTTTATTACATATGTACTTTATTTTTGGTTTAAAGATACATTTATTCAAGTTTATTTTATTCTACATAAAAAAGTCGGCAATTCTTTTTTGTTTCAAACTAACGCTCCTGGAACGATGGCCAAAAGCTAATGATATTAATGATATATATAATGATTTCAACAGTGGTAGAGCCACGCGGCAGCTTTTGCTGTCGCATGGATGGACCGGCTCGAACCGGGGTGGTACCACGACCTCACAGAATACCTGCGTGAAGTAGAGGTTTACCTCTGCGTTTCGCTTGGTGAATGCAGGTGGCCGGAGGCCCTTTTTACTGGAAATGAGGCATTCCATCTTAGTCCTCACGGGTGACAACGCATCTGAATTCTGATTCGCAAACGAGGATAGATGTAGATGTCTATGGGCCGCAGCAACCACTTACCATCAGGTGGGCTGTGTGCTCGTTTGTCACCCTTATCCTATAAATAAAAAAAAATACAAATAAGTTACTGTAATTAGATCTTAGTCTATTGTTTACATTTGAAGCAATTTGGTAAACACGTGTAAGCAAATAACAATGGTCTACAGGGAACCTTTATTATTTGCACATTCATTTAAAAAGACTCATTGATAGATGATTGAAGTTACAAAGGTCGTCGTCGTTACAACTTTCAGTTACTGAGGTGCGATGCCCAAATTATTCGTATAAGTTATAGAGGGTTTGTATTTTAAGTAAAAGAGGTTTAGGACTGCCCAGTGGAAGGAAACACACATTTTATGAATTTATAGAGGTTATTACGTTGTCGAGGTTTAAGTTATCAAGTTCTACTAAATTAAGTCTGTCATATGGTGGCATTGTAAGAGAATCCATCACCACATTAGTCGGCTTATAAACGGCGACTTCGAGATATGCCAAAAAGATCTTATGTTATGACTTCTGATAGGCTCTGATAGTAACCCAAAGAGTCTCTCAGACAAAAAATTAAGCGAATTAATTTTAGGCATCTCAATACATTTACGAAAAAATAAGTGACAATCATTCTGTAAATACTTGGAACAGATACAAGCTAGTAGTACCAGTTACTTGACTCCGACTCAAGTCAGTAATTCATTACTGGGATGATGTATACGCCTTTTTTTATAAAATAAGTGAAGTACTTTTTCTATAAAAAAAAGCGTAAAAAGGCGTAAAAAAGGCGTTAACGTTTTCATGCTATAAAACTGGAATAAGGATTGGATCTTATTGTGTTTCTTCTTGATTCTTCCCGGACAGAGAAAAAGAAACTACTTTAAAATGTATTATTAGTAGCATTAAAACTTGGTCGTTGTAAATTTTGTAATATTAATTATTAAAAATTAAAAATTATTTAAAATCTACTGTCTTTAGTTATGCTGCTCCCAATTATCAGTATATGCAATTTGGGTGTAAAATGTATGGGTAGATTTCCCGAGATCAGTCAGGTGACAGACACTAAGTTATTAGATATCAATGTATACGTTGTTAGATAGCATAACTAACTAGTTTGCATAATTAATTATTGAACCCCAATAGCAGTGTTGAGGATAATGATGTTTGAAAATAAATCTTACTCTGCACTTCCAAATCCCCTGGATACTAATAAATTGTTAAAATTGACATTAAAAAATATTAACAGACATTGAACATTATATTGATTTTATTATAAATTTTATATAAAATTTGAACATGGAATTACAAAAATTTAATAAAGATCATAGATCGGAAGCCTAAATTAAATTAAAGTTTGGACTTTGACATTGATACCGCTTGCAGGTCAGAGTGATTTTTTTTTATATTCCCCTAAAAGTCCCGCACCGTCCATTAAATTTTAATTGATTTGTATCTTATTAATAGCTGCCTATTACAAGTAATGTTTTAAATATGTTTTCAGAAGAATGGTCCCCAATAACTCCACCGGAAGGCTGGGTACTAATATCAACAATGCAGCCGAAGCCCGAGACTATAGCCTCAAGTCCAACAACAACTTCAACAACAACTTCAACAGCAGCTTCCATAACAACCCCAACAACAACCAAGTCAATCCCAACTACCACAAAAACAACCCCAACAACAACCACAACAGCTCCAACAACAACCACAACAACTTCAACGACAACCGAAATAATCCCAACGACAACCACTACCACTACCACTACTACAACAACAACAACAACACCTACTCCTTCAACCACTACAACAACTACAGAACTAACAACTACGATCATCCAAGAAACTGCACCTACACAATCAGTTCACTCAGAATTAACGTCACTCATCACAGAATCAACAACAACCCAGCACACAACTACATACGTCCCCCCTAGTTTGTCTCAATCACCAATTATTATAAGCATCCCGTCGGCAACAGAATCATCAACTTCAACATCAACACCAACCTCAACGCTACAAAGCTCAAAAGTGCCAGTAACTCCAACTACATCTTTGCCAACAACTGAAGCACCAATTGTGGAGTTTACTGTAAACGTGACATTGTCACCAACTGTACCGAGCTCTACGTTGAGCTTGACGTCAGAAAATGCTACAACAGCTTCGCCGAATTACGTTACAGACGGCACCACACTTGAATCGTCTGAAAATGGTAAGCCTTCACTTTACATTACTAAAAGGTAACAAGTTCTACAATTTCTCTGAATTCTGAATAAAGATATATTTACTTGAAAAAATCGCGTAAACTCTGCGATTTGTTAATTACATCCATATAAAATCGCCCATAATTATCGTATCGCTTATTAATAATATTTGTAGAAAATATTTGTAAATTATTATTTACTACAAATAAATTTATTAAAATGTTAAATAAACCAATTAAATTAACCTTATCTATATTACAAAGTTACGAAAAAAGACTACCACTACAGAGCATGATAGCCACCGGTAGCTATCCTGGACATATTTTATTATGTTTAAAGAAATATATATATATATATATATATATATATATATATATATATATATATATATATATATATATATATATATATATATATATATATATATATATATATATATACATATATATATAATATTAACAACTTGATAATTTTTGTTGTATTTTAGTAATATTCGCTTTATTTTCAATTTCAGACACTACAACTTCGTCTCCCAATGCGACATCCTCGACAACGTTGAGCACCGACACAATCAACATGTCTGATTATAGAGATGGTTAGCTTTTTAATTAAATAAAATTTAAAATATTATTTAAAAATGCTATTCAAGATGTGTAAATTAATTAGCTACGATGAAGAGCACCACCATGACTAAGCACAACACTACTACTCCAAAAACCCGTGCCCAAAACCATTACTAGAAAACACACACCATCGTCGATTTTTAACGTTTTTAAAAAAATGTTAACCGCTAAGCTCTTTACCAGATAATACACATACCATTTTATTTTTTATTACAAGAGTTTTAGCTAATAAATTTTCACATCTTTAATATAATAAATTTCCGAAAGTTAACGCTTGACTAGTGTGCAAGTTTGTCTAATAACATCTCAAAGCAATTTACTTCCTTTCCTTAAAGTGTCGATAGTGCACCTAACTAGGCTTTGGTTCGCCATCGTGGTGGTAGAACCCGGGCAGCAACTCAGGGTACACTGGAGTTAAGAGAGTTTTCCGTACGTTACTCAATGAAGCTAGCTGCGTGCACCTCAATAACAACACAATCGCTCAATTACACCTCATTTGCTCAATAAAAACAAATACTAAGTAAGTAATATACCAAAGACACTTAATGGATTTTGGATCAAACACTGAATAGAAACATTGTAATTAATTGTAATCGTTAAAAAAGTAAAGTAGTTAAAAACGATTGTTTGCAAAAAACCACAATACATGCTACAATGACTTAGTTACAAAACAATTTTCTATAGTCAACGCATCCTTGGCTCTCTTGATTTCCGTGTACAGTCATAAACAAAATGAGTTGCAAGACACAATAGGGAGTAACTGAACTGAAATGAATAGCATTATACATAGCTTAACTCTCTTATAAAGCTATAACGATAAAACTTTAAATTTATAACTTGTTTATTTATACATGTAAATAAAGATGCTTAGGTATGGCAAACGTTTCTCCACAGTCAAAACAGAGGAAAAACGTGCTTCTTGATAAATATTAGTATAATTACTGATACATAACAAAATTATTTTGTTGAATGGGCAGAAAATGTAAGAAAATATTTTGACATTAGCCTTATCTAAATCGTTTCGACGGGCTTTCATGAAACCTAATAATTTTGAACCTTTGCAATCGGTTAATGATTTAATACTAAACATTAAAAGTACTATCCATAAAAGGCTGTACCATTTTAGTATTATATATAGAGCAATGATCTTGTTTTGGACAAAAAGAAAAATACTCGGCTGTTCCCGTGGATAAATGACGCAGGTAGGTCAAAGAACTCCCAAGCCCCTGACTAAACGACTTCAGACTCCTGAGTGTATCAACAACTACAAAAAATAAAATCAACTCAGTTCAGAATTTAAACAAAGAGTTGTCAGATAGCGCGCGATGTGGTCGCACGCCACGGCCAAGGCGAACACAAGGACATACCGCAATATCTGTGGTTTCTAAATGAGTGCATTCGCAATAAAAATATAAACAATAAAGTGACAAAGCCAGCAATGAAAATTCGTGATATTTTATATGCTATTTCAGAAAAATACTTATATAATCTAAAAAGATTCCATGGATTCCAGTACTTTCGAAGCCTCAATTACTAAACTTATGTGTATAATATATATAAATATAATATAATATATAAACAAAAAAATTGTAGTATTTTATATTTATTATAATTATTAATTTACTAACTCTAAACAATTCTAATATGTAATTATTATCTAGTTATAATAATAATGATAATTGAGAATTGCACAAGGTCAAAATTAATTATTTAAAAAAACTGCCTATGTAAATAATTAGTGTTTAACGTTGATGAAATACATTGTTAAAACGTTCATAATAATAATGAATTTCACGTGTCATATAAACTTAGCTACATATGGACTAATTACGTATTTGTTTGGAATTTTCGGACAATCGCTGTGGTAAGTGAGTGGTGTTGAACAATGATAATAAACTCAACTCTCCTGGTGCTGGCAGTGTGTGGGCGACGGCTTTGGCCGCAGGGGCGCATCGTTGGCGGCACCAAGTCGAGCTTCGGCCAATGGCCGTGGCAGATATCGCTACGCCAATACAGGACATCTACGTATCTTCATAAGTGCGGCGCCGCACTGTTGAATGAAAACTGGGCTATCACCGCTGCACATTGCGTTGAACAGTGAGTAATAAAACCTTTTAACTTCACGTATAGTATAATTAATTTCTTATCTAAAGCCATTGTATTTCTATCTGTCTTACAGTCCACTGCTGACATTTGTACTGTAGGAAGGATTTGCAAAACTCGCCAAGTTCATCTTTTAACTATTCCCGTCGATCTGGGTGTTTTCCACTTGACATGTCAAAGATGGTATACCGTTTTCTTCCATCTATTGGAGTCATTAAGTTTTTCCGAACTTTCTCACAATCGTCTTACGCCAATCAAAGGATAAATGGAATGATGTATTCTCTTCTACGGCCCACTACAATTCACGAAAGTGGTGCTAGTTGTCTGTCTCTTGGAATTAGTCTAAAATCAACGTACGATAGCTCGGCGAGGGTGCTGATGGTAGATAGTGCTGTTACCGGGACTTAGTAAATAAATATAGAGATAGAGGTGACTTACGTGATAGAGCCGTGCTACAGCTATAGTAGTATAATTGTAGCACGAATGAATGAATGAATGTTGTTTAGCTTTGGGTAGTACCTGATGATTTATGGTACAAATCAAAATCATTTGTAGATGTTGAACTTTCATAAACAAAATATAAAACGAAGCAGTATATAAATGTCAATAGTGAAGGGCACTTATCTAATTTAATGGTTTTAGACACAATTTTTTTATACATATAAGGTTTTTTCCTAGGTTACACCGTGTAGTAACACCTAAGATTATTTGTACGTGGTAGAGCCATGCTGCAGCTATATTAGTAGTACAGTTGTAGCAGGAATGAGTCGGCTCGACCGAGGAAGGACCACGCTCTCACAGAATACCAGCGTAAAATAGCAGCTCAACGCTGCTGTGTTTCGTATGGTGAGTGTTGAGAACCGGAGATCCATTTTAATGGAAAAGAGGCATTCCATTTTAGTCCTCACGGGTGACAACGTATCTACATTTTAATTCGTAATCGTGGATAGATGTAAGCATCTATGGACCATAGTAACCACTTACCATCAGGTGGACTGTATGCCCGTTTGTCACCCTTTTCATATAAAAAAATAATAAATAAGTTACCTTCTGAACGGATATCTCATGACTTATTGACACGAAGCATTGCATATTTATTGCCCTCTTAGTAGATGGCATGCATGAGGATTCCCGTATTTAAAAAAAACAGATCGCCTTGGTGATAGCGCATATACATCTGACCCTATTATGTCATCGGCTAGGAGGACGACTTAAGAAGAAAGTCCAAAAAACTAAGAATGCCTCAAGGAAATAGGTTAGAAGCTATTACTTAATCTGTCGGTTTATTAAACAGAAAAGGAGACCTACCACATAGGGACACTTTAAAAATACAAAGCTTTATGAAACATTTCAATTTAATAACGCAAAGAAACTCCGAGCATAGTCCATAGCTCGCTGAGCGACCTTGAGCTTCTTCATCCGGCCAGCAGTGAAGGCCACACGCGTCAGTTCCATAGGTCATTACTGGTAACATGCACTGTGGCACAAACTGCTGCTGTTTGTGCGAAGGTATTGAACAGAGTTGAATTACATTAACTGCGGCGCTTTAAAATATTTTCTTCGAATGCGAAATGAACTCTTCCTTGCTAATTAATATTCAGGATCCTTAAGTAGTGATAATTTAAACCTTGCAGATGCAAGGTATGTTAGCGGTTCGAAATTACCATCTTATATATATATATATATATTATAGATTGTGTATAATGCCGTTATAGCCTGTCCACTGCTGAACATAGGCCTCCCGCAAAGATAGTCTCATAATTAAAAGCTTTTCAGTGGTTCTTGAATAAACAATATAAATGTTAGTCACTAAACAGGAAGTTACCTCCATTAACTTCTTTTTCTCTCCATTCAATTTCATTCTCTTCTTCTTTATAGGAGAGGGGGCAAACGAGCATACGACTCACCTGATGGTAAGTGACTACCGTCGCCCAAAAACAACTGCAACACTATTGGAAATGCAGGTAACTTAATAATAGTAATAGATATTTGTGTCTGTTTTGAAGCGACAGCAGGCTAATGGCAGGGTACAGAGCGCGAAATCAAAAGGAGGTGGGTTCAAACCCGGCATTCCATGAAATTTAATGAACTTTATAATTCCATAATTTAAAGAACCACTCCTAACACACTCATTGAAGCTTACCAGGAGTGGTTATAGGGAATATTAGTAATGTTAATATCATTGTTAGTATTTTGCTATGGACCTATATTTCGTTAAAAATATGGACAAAATACGAACATAATATAATATTGTCTTTTTTTTTAAACGTTACCCCAACACTAGGATTTTCTCCCGTATCGTGGATGCAGTTTACAAACATAAATTGCACAAGGACAAACATCCAGACCTGGAATAATTATTTGTAGGCCATACAATTACTTGTTCCGTGCGGGATTCGAACCCGCGGCACCCAGCGCAACAAATCATTGCTAAGCCACTGCGCCACGGAGCCGTGTTTATAAGCACGTGAGCGAATCAAGGGTAATGTCTATTTGCATTACGACAAATAAGCAACTAATTTAAAATAAAGAAGTGAATACTTCTTATTTTCCTTATCGAATTATCGTTGTTAATCAGTTTCCTCAACTCCAGCTTAAGGTTTACTAGTGTTTTTATGTCACGTTGTTCCACAGACAGGTTTGAGGCCGGCATGTTTTTTTCGACTAGTGTTTGCTGGCTGGAAATAGTTTTAATGTTATCTAGTCGGTTTTATCAGTAGACTGTTATGAATGTTAAATTGAATTGAATGAATGTTTTTATGTGGTAGAAATGGCTCTAATGGTAAAGCCATGCTGCAGCTATATTAGTGGTATAGTTGTAGCACGAATGGGTCGGCTCAACCGGGGAAGGACCACGCTCTCACAGAATACCAGCGTAAAATAGCAGCTTAATGCTGCTGTGTTTCTTATGGTGAGTGTAGAGAACCGAAGACACTTTTTACTGGAAAAGAGGCATTCCATCTTAGTCCTCATGGGTGACAACGCATCTGCATTTTGATTCACAGGCGAGGATAAATGTAGATAGATGTCTATGGGTCACAGCCACCACTTACCATCAGGTGGACTGTGTGCTCGTTTGTCACCCTAACCTATAAAATAAATATGTTTTTATTTGTATAAAAGCTTTATTCTATATTATACAACTATAGAACAGAGGCATAGTCTTCTTTTTTCTTCTATAAACGGGTGTCTACAAGGGGATTACCCATAATTGATACGCTTGGCAGGCGAATTGACTATCGCAGTACCACGGGCGACATAAAAAAAATTCTAGTGTTTGGCTAAAGTTTTTATGATATTAAATAAACAAGTTAGGTATAGCAAGGTTGATTGTCTTGTGATGTGGTGACTTTACCGTATAGTGGCGGCGTAAAATAAATCATCACTCCATGTCGCCCCGTGGATATTATACGAAGGCTATAGAGTATGAACAATGCCAGAAAGATCTTTTGACTTCTTCTTTGATAGAAAGAGGTATATCAATCTCGTTTACGCCAGACCAGACAGGAAGCAGGGCCACAGGTGCGACACGTCTGGTACTGCGATAGTCAATTCGCCTGCCAAACGTATCAATTATGGGTAATCCCCTTGTAGACACCCGTTTATAGAAGAAAAAAGAAGACTATGCCTCTGTTCTATAGTTGTATAATATACAATAAAGCTTTTATACAAATAAAAACATATTTTTTATAGGATAGGGTGACAAACGAGCACACAGTCCACCTGATGGTAAGTGGCGGCTGTGGCCCATAGACATCTACATTTATCCTCGCCTGCGAATCAAAATGCAGATGCGTTGCCACCCATGAGGACTAAGATGGAATTCCTCTTTTCCAGTAAAAAGAGTCTTCGGTTCTCTACACTCACCATACGAAACACAGCAGCATTAAGCTGCTATTTTGCGCTGGTATTCTGTGAGAGCGTGGTCCTTCCCCGTTCGAGCCGACCCATTCGTGCTACAACTATACTACTAATATAGCTGCAGCATGGCTCTACCACATAAAAAACATTCATTCAATTCAATTTAACATTCATAACAGTCTACTGATAAAACCGACTAGATAACATTAAAACTATTTCCAGCCAGCAAACACTAGTCGAAAAAAAGATGCCGACCTCAAACCTGTCTGTGGAACAACGTGACATAAAAACACTAGTAAACCTTAAGCTGGAGTTGAGGAAACTGATTAACAATGATAATTCGATAAGGAAAATAAGAAGTATTCACTTCTTTATTTTAAATTAGTTGCTTAATTGTTGTAATGCAAATAGACATTACCCTTGATTCGCTCACGTGCTTATAAACACGGCTCCGTGGCGCAGTGGCTTAGCAATGATTTGTTGCGCTGGGTGCCGCGGGTTCGAATCCCGCACGGAACAAGTAATTGTATGGCCTACAAATAATTGTTCCAGGTCTGGATGTTTGTCCTTGTGCAATTTATGTTTGTAAACTGCATCCACGATACGGGAGAAAATCCTAGTGTTGGGGTAACGTTTAAAAAAAAAGACAATATTATATTATGTTCGTATTTTGTCCATATTTTTAACGAAATATAGGTCCATAGCAAAATACTAACAATGATATTAACATTACTAATATTCCCTATAACCACTCCTGGTAAGCTCCAATGAGTGTGTTAGGAGTGGTTCTTTCAATTATGGAATTAAAAAGTTCATTAAACTTCATGGAATGCCGGGTTTGAACCCACCTCCTTTTGATTTCGCGCTCCGTACCCTGCCATTAGGCTGCTGTCGCTTCAAAACAGATACAAATATCTATTACTATTATTAAGTTACCTGCAATTCCAATAGTGTTGCAGTTGTTTTTAGGCGACGGTAGTCACTTACCATCAGGTGAGTCGTATGCTCGTGTGTCTCCTATAAAGAATAAAAAGAGAATGGAATTTAATGGAGAGAAAAGGAAGTTAATGGAGGTAACTTCCTGTTTAGTGACTAACATTTATATTGTTTATTCAAGGATCACTGAAAAGCTTTTAATTATGAGACTATCTTTGCGGGAGGCCTATGTTCAGCAGTGGACAGGCTATGACGGCATTATACACAATCATACTCATCTTCTTAAAAACGCTGGAATCAAACTTTATAAACCCTCATAACCGTAACATAAGGTTGAATTTTGAACTTTGAAATATTGGACAAAACGCCTTTTAACAACAGGAAAAATCGACAAAATTTCTTTCCAGTTTTCCTTTGCCTTAGTTTGTTAATTAATATTTTGATTTTTCCTAATATAAATAGTTTCATGTGAGCTATATTCTGTGGCATTCCTTAAAACCTTTGATCAGCAGTGAACTTGTAAATGGTTGTAATTATGATGATGATCATTTTCTCTCACATTTTAATGATCAATGATAATTCAATAATGAACATTTTATAATTCAACATTAATAAATCTCGAAACAAAATAATTGCAGTGTCCCGTCTGGTTGTGTGTTATACATTATTCATTCACGTTTATATCAGTGTCCGATACTTTTTAAATTGCAGGGTAATGCCCTCTTTTATAGCTTCCACAATAAAATTGATGTCCTTTGTTGTAATTTTAAAATAATTTATTTTTAAATCAACATTTAATAAAAAATAAAAGCGTAGGAATATTTATTTCTGAAGTTTCGCATGTAGAACATTGACATTGATAAGTGGAAAGTACGTAAAAAGAAAGCAACTTCTTACCTTTATACCTACTACTAGCAGGAATGTTGCTATTTCTGTAAATAGTCCATTCCACTACGAAACAATTTCTGTTTTCTTTTCCTTCCTTTCATGTCTGGATATTAAGACTTAGATCACGATATATTTAGACATATATCGTTGTTTGCCCAAGATCCTGTTCCTGGATGCGGCAGGAGCTCTTGGGTGATGTATATAATAAATTGATGTAGTCGAATTCCCAAAATAAAAATCTTAACTTTAATTGTATTAATTGCGTATAATTTAAGAACTACAGGATGAAAACAGGACTTCTATATTGAAAGATAATTACAAATGTACATAAAAGGTCAGCTACCGTGTTAAGTTAACTATACTATCGTGTTTAAATAAAACTAATTTTACGGATTTTATCGCGTATATTAACTTATTTTATATTCCCGACGTTTCGAGCACTTTACAGCACCCATGGTCACGGGGGGGACTAAGGTGTATGACGTCCCAATGTCATAGTTAACCACGGCTACCTCCAGATTAAAAATTATTAATTTTTGTTCCGATCCACGCAGTATGAACTTACAGTATCATGAAGTCTTGCAGTTGTATGCTTGGGTTAGGATTTAATTTTATTAATTATGGGATCCCAAGCAGATGGTAGCACCCAGCCATCTTCTCTATTGAAATTAGGATGTTTCTTGATTTCAATAGCCTCGCGAATCATCCTTGGAAGGAATCGGTGTTCTTTAGCGAGGATTTGTGGTCTATCAAATCTAATGTAGTGACGGGGGCGATCCTGTACGTGTTCACAGACTGCAGACTTCCCGGAGCGTCTATTCTTCACATCAGCTATGTGTTCTGTGTTCTATACACAGCTATGTGTGATGTGAAGAATAGACGCTCCGGGAAGTCTGCAGTCTGCGAACACGTACAGGATCGCCCCCGTCACTACATTAGATTTGATAGACCACAAATCCTCGCTAAAGAACACCGATTCCTTCCAAGGATGATTCGCGAGGCTATTGAAATCAAGAAACATCCTAATTTCAATAGAGAAGATGGTTGGGTGCTACCATCTGCTTGGGATCCCATAATTAATAAAATTAAATCCCAACCCAAGCATACAACTGCAAGACTTCATGATACTGTAAGTTCATACTGCGTGGATCGGAACAAAAATTAATAATTTTTAATCTGGAGGTAGCCGTGGTTAACTATGACATTGGGACGTCATACACCTTAGTCCCCCCCCGTGACCATGGGTGCTGTAAAGTGCTCGAAACGTCGGGAATATAAAATAAGTTAATATACGCGATAAAATCCGTAAAATTAGTTTTATTTAAATGTGTAGTGTTCGCGTAAATATAAGAAATCATTATACTATCGTGTCTTGAAGAAGTCTAGAACCGTTATTTTAATTCGTATTTTTTGATTGGGCCGGGCTATTCGTCATTGTTGCGTTTCGATTTACGTTATAACGCAACAGTCGTCTTCTGGCATAATTAAACAACGATAGATCTTCTAATGCTACTAACCTTATGACAATCATTAACAACAAAGTTAAAAACAAATTTACAAATATAATTAGGTTTACCCATTCGATAAAACATCGATACATCTAATATATTGAGGCCTCAACAATACATCGGTTGTATTCGATGCATCGTTGCTATACATGAGGAGTGTCTTTAATGTATATCATCTAGTGTTGCTAGGTGCCCGATTTGCACGGGATGTATATCCAGTTTTTCCGATTTTTGGACTATTAATTATTCGTTCATTAGCTCCATTCCAAAAAAATAATTATAAAGCACATTGCGCATGTGTCAAAAAGACTAGTGTAACTCATGGCGGCCAAAATGACTACAAAAAAACTGTTTTATTTTATTTTATTGGATGTGTAAACCAACTTCTCGATTATTTTTATCTCCCGTCCCGATATATGACCTGGCAACACTAATATCATCAATCCCTAATTAAACGGAGTTTTGGCGGGAACTTGATCGGCGGCGGTTTGCTGCTCCTGTATTATAGTTTAAATAATAGTTTGAAGTGGATTTTGATATGTAAAAGTGGTGCGATTTTATGTATTAACTGTCTACGCATGTGACCTATTAGTGGAAACGGTGAAACAAGTGCTCTGATGGTGATGGATTCTCAAGATAAGCTGTTTGCATAGGCGCCTTTATATACCATCGCCAACTGTTAGCTGCCTGCTGGCTCCAGTTGCCGTCAAAATCTCCCAAGGGCTGCACAATGTGACGCATCAACATATTGTGAAGCAGTGAACTATGAAAGATAATAATACATAAAGACAAGGCTTGAGGAAATTATATAAACCGAATAAAAATACTCAAGACTTGGCCTAAAGCCGTAGATACCAGGCCATAAACTCCAAAAAAATCCCTAATTAAACCACAAACTAGTGTGCAATTAACTAGCTTGTCTGACTCACGCACCACCCTTATGAAATCCTAAGAATATATATTCAACACTTAGTTTTTAGTTAGTAAAAGTTTAAAAGGTAATTGTAATTAGTTTTATTTTCGATACTTTATAATATAAATCCCATATTACTCCAATTCTGAAATCTCTATAGACACAATATCTTAAGTAACCACATATTCCAAATTTGTATACAACATTCTCAATAAAAAAAATTGATATGGAATTCTCATTTTCCGCGAATATTTTTTATAATACGAGTATGCAATATGCTTAAAAATATCCAAATTAGGTACAAATCGATAACGACGACACCAAACTACACAATCACATGTATGCTATAAAACCAAACATTTAAACATTTTTTCACAATAAACATGACAGTCGACATAAAGGTGCATTATTTTGTCATTACATATCTTATCTCTTAAAATTTTACGAAGAAATTTATGATAAGGTTCAGATTCCTTACCAATGGCGTGTATAAACATTCAAAGTCAAACTAAAGGGACATGTGAAATGTTATTTTAGTATAATTTAAATATAATTTAAAATAAAAAAATTTGTACAGCCGACATCAATATAAATTATTAAGAATAACTCAAAAACTATTGGTCTGACCTTGATCAAACTCATATAGGACTACACGAGAAGTATCAGTTTTCAAACAAAAAAAGAATCATCGAAATCGGTTCACCCAGTAAAAAGTTATAAGGTAACACACATAAAAAAACATACAGTCGAATTGAGTACCGTCTCCTTTTTGGAAGTCGGCAGAAAAGAACATAGATTTTTAAATTAGTTTGTGTGTACCAATTTTAGTTTATATACTAAACTATATATTCCATGTCCAAGTCAAATTATATTTGTCTATTTAAAGTAAAGTTACAGCCTTTATATGTTCCACAGCTGGGAACAGGCCTTCTCTCATTTTTGATAGTTTCATGGGTGCCGGCGAGGATCAAACCCGGTTTGCTAGAGTACTGTGAGCTTAGCCCTTAAGCTATCACGGCTCTAATTTGTCCAACGAATTATATTTAAATATACATTACATGTAACACTTATTACAAACTATAATAAAAAAATAACTAAAACTAGAAACTTAATTATCATATAGTCCTACACCCCGCGGTATCGTGCCAAGAACGCTGGCTGCGTTTCCCCGCTGAATGGCTGTACTTAGCCTTTGAGCGAAAATATTTTTTATAAATATATCATAAAAGTATATTTCACAGTACGCGAGCAACCCGGGTTCTATCCCCGCCGCACCCATGAAATTGTAAATTGAAATTTCAAGCGCTGATTTACCACGTGCTCAGCGGTGAAGAAAGATATCGTGAGGAAGCCTGCATGTCTGAGAAATAAGAAAAAAATATATTTCTAAAAAAAATATGAAAAAATGAAGTTCGCGAACACGCATTGGGACAGCGCGGCGGACATTTCCTTGCCTAAAACCCTCTCAGAAATGAGAAGAGGCCTGTGCCCAGCAGTGGGACGTATATAGACTCTTAACTTTAACTTTAACTTTTATATATTTATATAAGTCTTGTAAGAAAGACTAGAAGTATTAATAAATCACACTTATGTCATCAGTCTGTGTTATTTAAGATCGGTGTTTCCGAATTATTATGTCGACATTTGTCGTTCGCCAGAACCTCGTCCGTTAAATAGCAGTCACCATGTGTTAGTTACCACTTGGCGAAAAATTTACTTATTTCGTAGATAATAATAGATCTTTATAAATTTATTTTCTTTCTAGTGTACCGCCTTCAGAGCTACTAGTTCGTCTCGGCGAACACGACCTGGCGACTGAGGACGAACCCTACGGTTTCGCTGAGCGGCGAGTACAGATTGTAGCCAGCCATCCGCATTTCGACCGAAACACTTTCGAGTACGACCTAGCACTGCTTAGGTAATTTTTCAAAGACTTGTTATTTATTATAGTAACACATACTTTTCATGAACGTGAATCACCCTGCTGAGTTTCTTATTATTAATTGATTACGTGTTTGTGTTGATTTGTTTCTTAAAAGTTTTTGCATCGCGACCCCTAAAAGCTGAGAAAACTCATCCATTGTATTCGTTTATATCATGTTATCACATTTACAGTTATTATAATACGCAATTAAAACTTATAAACTAAATATTTATCAAAGGATTTTTCATATCTGTGCCTTAATTATAACAGATTATAGGTACCATAGTTGTAAGGACAAATACACTATCTATACAAATAAATAAAATTGAAGTGTCTGTTTGTAATATCAAAATAACAGCGTTTTACTAAATGTATATGAAAGTATAAACAGTACATATAAAAAAAAATTTTTTTTGAGAAAAAAGTTATGAGATAACACACAAAAAAAACATACAGTCGAATTGAGTAACTCCTCCTTTTTGATGTCAGTTGAAAAGCCCATTCACTATCGCCTTGAAGATTAGGTTGTCATCGGACAAAAAGATATACGCTTGCTGTACGCATTACGAAAGACTAATGAAACCATTAAGTTTGAATGCCTGGAATATTCCCACTGCCAGACAAAGTTTTCAAATTGTTGGAAAGGGAGAGAAAATTTTACTTTGCCTACTCGGATTCCGGATGTGGAGGATCATACACCTTCCCTGTTGGACCTTCTGCTGATATCAGGTTTCCGTCGATGCCCCTCTCGGTTTTGTCTGATCCGGAGTGTGGTGCCACTCACGCTCCCCTCACGTTTGCGTTCTGCAGGCTGCCACCGTGTTTGGTATTACAGGTCGGCCGATTGGGACGGAATGCGTTTTTTTTTTTAATCCCACCCATCGGGGCGAGTTTGCTTTTCTCCGGATGATCCCAGCGCTTTTACTGACTCTGTCATTGATGTGGTGCTACGGGGTATGGAACTATTTATTCCATCATCTGTGATACCCATCGGAGGCAGATCTCGGCCTTGATTTGGACGCTCCTGTAAGACTGCATTACGCAGTAAGCAGGAGTGTTATCAGGCCTGGGCTGAGGTTTCGGCGCCTCGGGATATAAGCACCAACATGCTTAAAAAGGAGTATAACTTCGCCTCCAGGTCTTTCAAAAGAGTTATTGCTAAGGCAAAGTACGAGCACATTGGTAGAATTGGCGAGAAATTAGTCCGCCTTCCCTCGGGAACCCGTGTATTCTGGTCTCTCGCTAAGGCTGTTCAAGGGAATTTCTGTAATCCATCACTACCATCTCTGCACATGGAGGACTACTCCGAAAGCCGACCTTTAAGGCTCCCTTTTTTCGTCAAATTCGACTCTCGATGACGGGGCAACACACCGCCGACCATCCCGCAGTATGCGGGCTCTATGCCTGATGTGCGATTCACACAGTGCTCAGTACGCAATACACTCCTCTCCCTGGTGTCGAGTCGTGTGGGCCTGACGGAATCCCGCCAATTGTGCTGAGGACGTGCGCTCCAGAGTTGGCACCGGTTCTAACGTATCTTTTCCGGTACGTCTACTCCCTAGGCGTAGTCCCGAAATCATGGAAAACAGCTTTCGTGCACCCGATCCCTAAAAAAGATAATCGTTCTGATCCGTCCAACTGCAGCCCTATCACCATTACCTCCTTGTTCTCGAAAATAATGGAGTCCATTATTAACTGCCAGCTCATGCGGTACCTTGAGGAGCACTAGCTGATTAGTGACCTACTAATACGGCTTCCGTCGTGGTCGCTCGGCTGGTGATCTTCTTGTTTACCTAACACATAAATGGGTGCAGGCGATCAAGTCCAAGGGGGAGGCATTGGCTGTTAGTTTGGACATAGCGAAGGCCTTCAGTCGGGTCTGACACAAATTGCTTCTTTCGAAGCTTCCTTCTTATGGGTGCCAATATTTCTCGGGAAAACATCGCCGAGTACCGGAACAAACTTCTGTCTGAAGTCGAGTCTTTGCTTAACAAAGTCTCGGATTGGGGGCGACTAAATCTATTCCAGTTTATACTCAAAAAACACAAGTTTGCGCGTTTACCGCTAAAAAGAACTCCTTTGTCGTATCTCCTCAGTTTTAAGGCACTCCCTTTGTCGCATCAGCCAGTATTGGAATCCTCGGCGTCGACATATCGAGTGACGTGCACTTTCGTGGTCACTTGAAAGAGAAGGCTAAATTGGCCTCTAAAAAGCTTGGCGGACGAACTAGAGCGGGACAGTATTTCACCACTTGCAACTTTACCAAGGCGCAGCTTCGGAATAAGCTTACATGGAATACTGTTCCTATCTCTGGGCTGGGGCTCCTCGGTACCAGCTCCTTCCAATTAACGGCATCCAGCGCAGAGGAGCTCGAATCGTCGACGACCGAATCCTTGCGAGAGAGCGCTGCGAAGAGATGTTGCATCTCTTTACGTATTTTATCGCATCTACCACGGGGAGTGCTCTGAGGAATTGTTTGGATTAATTCCAGCCGCTCAATTTTATCATCGCACATCATAACAACACTCTGGATACCATCCATACCATCTGGATGATTGGTGGTCCACCGCTGTGCGATTTAGAAGATGTTTTCTTCCTCGCACAACTTCCTTGTGGAATCGATTACCACCAACGATTTTTCCGGACCGATATGACTTAGGAACTTACAAGGAAAGAGCCTACACATTTATGAAAGGCCGGCAACGCATCTGCAATTCCCCTGGTCACGCAGTTGTTCATGGGCGGGGATAGTCACTTACCATCAGGTGAACTGCATGCTCATTTGCGCCCTTTCCTATAAAAAAATAAAATAAACTATAACTACTTAAGGGCTTTTCATACAAGAAACAATACATTAAGCAATATTCTCGTGAAATAGTACACTATTTTCGTTAATTTTCACCGTATTGGGTAAGTGTTCAAAATACTTGAATACTACGCGTACGTCCCAGGTCCTCTCCGATGTATAATCAGAGCCAAGATTTGTGAAAAATACACACATTTTTTATTAGCTTCGCGTGTTTCTATCTATCTATACGAGTATAACGTAATATTTTAATGTAATTTTCACCAACTTGTAGACGGCCGATTGACTTGAAAATTTACAACATTAACAATCAAGGACCGATGACAATACGATAATTTAATTACTTTATCCTAGTACTCGTATCAAAATAGATACATAAAATAGAAAAAGAAAAGGATAAAAAAATAGGAATATGATAAGATATTTCTTTGTGACAGAATCTGAACCTACCTCTGATATTATCTCAAAAGCGCTACAATTGCTACGTATGCTATGTGGGGTAGCTTTCTTATCTTTCAGAATTTGGTTTGTAAAGAGTAAAGACCAATTTTCAGACTTTGAGTTTGACTAAGAGATAGAATGAATATCTCAGAGCGCGTAGGTACACATTATTGTGGCACTATAATGGCCTGCGCAATGAGGGCGTCCACTACCTTTTCTGCTACAAGGGCGGTGCAGCGCCACTTAGAAATGAGGTGAAATATTTTACAGATTGCATGAAGGAGAAGTTAATTGTTAGAAAAATGTAAGGGTTAATGTTTCTTTCTTAAATATTAGTTATATTTTATTAGAATAATAAAGAAAGAAAGATAAAGAAATAGTTATATTTTTTAATATAATTTTATAGGAAACGTTATTAAAAGAAAAGACTAAAAAATATGAACAGGTATTGCTTCTTTATTATCTAAAATAGCCTTAGTTATCTGTATGTATACGTCTGGCTAGCTTGGTATCCATAAATGAGATCTCATATGATTATACCAAATTAAAGGAATGAACAGCGGTTGTGTTAGTTTAAATATATTCACAAAAGAATGTCGTTTTTCCATCATAGGTAAGCTATTTATAGCAAAGCTAACTATTAAAGCTATGTGTATCCATAAACAAATATTCTTTAGTGACGCATTGTATTTAGAAAGGTACGTAAAATAATCAAACATAATCAAATAATACCGCACATCATCTTTGTACATATTTATTACTTACTTTGTTCAACAAGTAGATATGTATCATTTCAAGGTGAGCACTAGAATAACTAGATTTTTTTGTGTGAAGAATATCGCGATAAATATATACTGCCTTATTATAAAACATGGTTTATTGTTTAAGCCTGAGACTAATTATAAGCCACTTTTTGTAATAAGACCGTGTAGGATTGTTGCCAGTTCACTGATATTACCTAGCATCAAGCGCGTTCGTAATTTCGGAGGGTTGTTTTTAATCAAATCTAAACAAAATTAATAACGGTTATTATTTGATTCGGACACCAAACGTTATATACTGTACACTGTACAGGATATATTCAAATACCATAGGTATACGAGTACATAAGGGAAAACAAAATAACCCGCGCGCATAACATTTATGTAGCCTTGTATGTAGCACAGGAAACTCTTTAAATTATGTAGTATTAGCTAAGCCCAAACATCAATGTGAAAAAATGAGGCGATATAAGAGGCTGTAATGGTAAAATTCAACAAGAGACATAAGATACATAATTGTCCACTTTAGATTACATGTAGTCGAATTATTCATGGACATTCGCCAAATGTATCGGCTGATATAAGTTAATTCCGACAAACGTAATTTTCAGCCAATATTGTGGCGGGTTAAAGATAAAAACATTTAAGAGTTTCAACATAATACTATGAAGTATGATATTACTTGATTGACATTTTTTAGCGATGCGATGCTCACTTAGGTCAAGATACTCACTCCAGTGAATCTAAGGTGTTGCCTAATTATATTTTTATAGATGACAAAGTAACGGGTGTGTATTTTTATATAATACATTTATTGTAAAAAACATTATTAATATTATATATCATTAAACATACGTAGGTTCTACGAACCAGTGACGTTCCAGCCGAATATTCTGCCGGTATGTGTGCCGGACAACGACGATGACTACGTGGGCAAGACTGCATACGTCACCGGTTGGGGCAGGCTCTACGACGGTCAGTATATTATTCTCAAGGCTTTAGTAAAGAAATCTAAGTGTTCCAAAAACATCAATCGCTTAATGTATACTGTAATAAACATTGGTGTAGCAATTAAACTGTGTAGTGGCAGTGTAAGAATATCCACTACCCCATATCGTCCTGTCAAGGACGTCAAGGTCGTCTTGAAAAGGCGACAGAGGTTAACTTAAACAGGAATTGGGCAGCGGCATCTACCTGAAAACAACTCGAAATAATAAAAAACTACGGTTGCCAACCCGCCTGCCAAGCGTGGCAAACTATAGCAAAATCATATGAGACTATTTGTAAGGGAGGTCTATGTTTAGCAGTGGTATTTTATAAGCTGTAATGGATACTGTAATAAGTCTTAATTTCATATTCACAATATCCCAAAAATTATATGACTGGGTCACCTACTAAAATTCTTAATCAAAACTACACACAAACAGATACAAAAGTGAATCTTAGATGTTAGTTAATATTAGAAGCTCCTATATACTTTTTAATATTTTGATTAAAATATGTAGTCCCTTTATTATATATCTGTGATTGCGATGAGACTTACGTACTGCATACGTGTAGAGCCATGCTGCAGCTATATTAGTAGTATAGTTGCAGCACGAATGGATCGGCTCGACCGGGGAAGGACTACGCTCTCACAATACCAGCATAAAATAGCAGCTTAACACTGCTGTGTTTCGTATGGTGAGTGTTGAGAACCGGAGATCAATTTTACTGGAAAAGAGGCATTCCATTTTAGTCCTCACGGGTGACGACGCATCTGCATTTTGATTCTTTGTTGAGGATGAATGTATAGTCCGTTCGCGTTAAGAAAATAGTGAGGCATCAGTGCAACTACAGGGTAAATGTGTATTCACAGTGGAGTAAAAATTCTTTTTTTTTCCAACATTTAATTAAATTTAATGGAAACAAATTTTCATAAAATTACTTAAATCACTAATCAGTATCGCTAGATTCTCTAGTTACATTAATTATGAAAGAATTTTGTTCTGCAAGTTCCGTGATGTCATCCAAATTCCACATGGTATTTTCTTCGCGTACCACGTGGTCGCAGCACTTCTTCCAACGATTAGCGTCTATTAATGCTATTGCGTCATCTAATAATTTTTTTATGTCACTCATTTTGAACGTGGAGTTATTGGCACCAACATAATTTTTTATTTATATTTATATATTTATATTTATTATCACTGTGAACTCGACTTTCTAATTTCTTGCATTTTAATTGGCTGCGGGGCGTGGCCAGGCCTCCCGACAACGATGACTCACTATTTTCTTAACGCGAACGGACTATAGATGTCTATGGGAGGCAGCAACCACTTACCGTCAGGTGGACTGTGTGCTCGTTTGTCACCCTATCTTATAAAAAAAAACTTATAGTGAAACGAAAAAGAGACGATAAAAAGGAGACAAACATAAACATCTATAGGATTTAGCCTGCGAGAAAATAAGATAGAATAACAATATACAGTGTTTCCTATTATGTATGGAGATTATGCATGTGATCTATGAGCAGTAAAAATCAAGGACGAAATTTGTTGATTAGAAAATATTTAAGTACCTACTTAAGATGATGAAATTGAAAACTTCTGAGTCTGTATAATACGTAATGTAATATATTATGTAGAATAAAATGTAAAATAGTTTTTAAAATTTGTAACAATATTATAATAAATAAAGCCTACAATTAACCTACTCGTGATACTTTGAACTCGTCTCACTTTCTCGAAGTTTAGTTTCTTGAAGGTTTCACTTCTACCGCGTGTGATTTAATAAAGAATTTTAAAAAATACGAATTTAATATCAAATAAATAAAATTAATTATATTGAATAAAGTTATTATATCCAACCATTCTTCACAATCTACGATTTCATATCATACCAAATGATATTAAATTAGTCGTGTTAAGGCCTTCTAGTGTCTATTTTACGGACCATATTGAGAGTCAATCAATGTTTGTTCCAAATGATTTTACCTATAGAATAAAGTACACATCCCTATCACAAACCAATTTTAGTCGAAAGAAAACATTCTTTTGATTTAATACACTAAAATTTAGGCTCTACGCGTCTAAAAATAAGGATTTATTTGTTATAAAATTAAACTTTTATCTATGAATATAAACTGTAATCTTCTCAGAGGGTCCGTTGCCTACCGTACTGCAAGAGGTGCAAGTACCGGTGATCAACAACACCGCCTGCGAAGCGATGTACCAAGCGGCTGGATACACGGAGCATATTCCCAATATCTTCATCTGCGCTGGCTGGAGGTCCGGTGGTGCGGACAGTTGTGAAGGTCTGTCTTCTCGCACCTTTTTTTTCCTTTGTTATCAGTTATCACCCTATTAATTTCAATCAACGAGATGGCCGCTTATGGTTGCCAACCCGCCTGCCAAGTGCGATAATGGTAAAATTTCCACCCAACGAGGCAATATACTTATATACTTGGGAGATAGTTCAGCAGTGAACTTTGATGTGCTGTAATCAATAATGAAATATAAAATATCTACAAATTCAATTGGCGTCTACAAATGAAGTGTGCACGTTACCAGGCGACAGCGGGGGTCCGATGGTGGTGCAGCGGGAACGCGACGACCGCTTCGTGCTGGGCGGCATCATCTCGTGGGGCATCGGCTGCGCGGAGCCCAACCAGCCCGGCGTCTACACGCGCATCTCCGCCTTCCGTGACTGGATCAACCAGATACTGCAGTTCTAGAACATTCATCGACTCATTTACTTAACCTTTGCATTGTGACTGCTCACACACCAGAATTGGAAGTACTGTTTAAATTTAAGTTCTGGTGTAATTAAGTGCTGTTTTTAGGGCATCTTTTGCTACTCACGAGGAAGACCCGTATTTTTTTAAAAGCAAATATAATAATAAAATCAACGGTCAATTTAGGTTCTAATAATGACAGTAGGTATTTTTCTATACTCTTCTATTCCAAAATACCAGAACTTTTCAGGTTTACAGAACAATGTACCTTATTACATATAACAAGGAAATGTATGATTTTCGGTTAATATGTCATTAACCGAAAATATTATTTTACATGATCCGCCGCGGCTTCGCACGGGTGATTTCTGTATCTCGATAACAGCGCCACCCACCGGGTCCAAATGTGAATCTAAACCATCTAGTGACCCATTCAAACATACACAAAAAATTTCATCAAAATCGTTTGAGCCGTTTTTGAGTTTTATCGAGACTAACGGACAGCAATTGATTTTTATATATAGAGATAGTGTACTGGTTAAATTAACACGTTCACTGTCCGGTTTTAAAACACAATAGTAAGACAATAGCAGTGACCTATATGTAGTACACGGGACAGCGAAAGGGTTAAGCTGAAAGCTTCTTAACGGTTCTTATTATTGTTTCGATTTCAATTCTGCTACGATCATCAGAGAACTGACTTGTCGATCCTTATATGTAGCTTTTCGTAAAGGCTAATTATGTCCTCCTCTTCCTTTACAATTTTTATTTTTACAGTATAAGGGTGACAATGATGTGGTTCATAGACATCTACATCTATCCTCGATCGGGAACCAAAATATAAATGCGTTGTCACCTTTGATAGTTAGATAAAATATTTCATTACCAGTAAGGGTCACCACTCACATCTACACTCACCATACAAAACACAGCAGTATTAAGCTGTTATTTTACGCTGGTATTGTGAGAGCGTGGACTTTCCCCGGTCGGGAGACCTATTCGTGCTGCAACCATAATACAACTATAACGTGAATGTACCACGTTGTAAATATCGCGCTATATGTATAAGCGTAGGAGATTCTTTAATAATATACAAACAGTGCAGTTGCAGAACAACAACTGTCATAATTACGATTTATCAGAAATAATCTAACTTAATTTACAAAATTACCAGCAGCAGCAGCACCTGTACTTTAATAAACTACAGGTGCTGCTGGTATTTTTTTAAAAAGAAATCATATAATTCAAGTAGTTAGTAAAAAAACTTTTGAATCCGTTTAAAAGAAGTTACACATCATATCTTTCTTAAAGGTGTTTAATAAAATCTGCTGTTGCATTTAAAAGAAAAGTCGACTTGAAACGTTTGCTACATCTTGTAATCTACAACTTAGTGTAGATTCGCTTGATATGCGTAAGGATCGTGTTTGCTAATCTATATCCAATATATCTACTGTATAATTCATGAAATATGATGTAATGTAACGCAAAAAAAATACTGCTTTTCATACTGCAACTTTTATTCGAAGAAGTTGCAAAACTTTTTATAACTTTAGCATCACAAAATAATTGTCAGAGTCGACACTTTTATCTTAATTATTTTATAATAAATTTAGTTTATAATCAGATTCAGAATCAATGGTTTTTGGAAAACTATTGATTCTGGTTGCACGGTACAATATCAGTTCAATTTTAATTAAAATTATAGAGTAACAATTGTTTCAGACATTCCAAAAAAAATTTTGTTGCGTTATGTAAAAAGTTAATGTGGGAGGACATATGAGAGTTGAAGATTGATATTTTAAAAGTCTAAAGCTTATTGTCAAAAGCAGCTTACGAAATCTGTGAACAAATGTAACTTACTAACGATATTGAATTTATAAATGATATGAGTAGATATTATACTTAAAATATCTAAAAATGTTGGATTTCCTGTTTTACGGAACATACATAATTGCGATCATAATATTGCATTTAATATGTTCTGATCGCAAGACATCATCCATCAGGTGGGACAGTAGTCAAGCATTAGCTTGGAATAGGAATAGAAAAAAAACCGAAATACAATGAATAATTTTAATAGGCGATCTATTTTCTAAAAGAAATTTTTAAAAACGATAAATAATTTAGCATTGGATTTACTAGACTCGGATTTTGATCTACATAAGCTTTATTTATTAATAAGGCTTGCTCTTATCGAAATATTTGTAAGAAACAGATAGGTTAGATAATATTTATTAACGTTTGTTCGCCAAAATGTTCATTTATTATGAACGATTATCGAATTTATTCAAGGATACCTTAATTGACCTATCTAATTAAATAACAAATTAGATTTGATTATTATATCCAACATAGAAAGCTTGTGATGATGATATGATAATCACAATTCTTCATTATTTTTAAAAACATTTTATTGATTCCGTCCATAAATTATTTTATTTATTAAGTTATTTTAAAATTGTAAATAATGTTAACTTTCAAAATAAATGCATTTATTACTATTATTTATAAATTAGCCATAATTGTAGAAAAAAAAACAATTGAGATGTTGTTTAAATAAAAATAGAAATTTTGTGAATTCGCAAATAAATATTTTTTCTATGTTTTTTCCTTTTTTATTTTATTTTTTTCCAATTATTTTCCAATTCATGTCATTTCGAGTTTAGTGCATAATCTTAATTCTTTGCATATGACATTTTTTTTAGTACATATAGTCCTTATGGCAGAATCGCTGGAGGACCTAAGCACCATGCTCAACGACCTCAATAGTGTCTCCCAACGAATAGGTCTTAAGATGAACATGGACAAAACAAAGATCATGTTTAATGTCCATGTCACACCTATGCCGGTAGTTGTTGGGAGCACTAAGCTCGAAGTTGTTGACGAGTATGTTTACCTGGGACAAATAGTCCGACTAGGTAAGTCCAACTTCGACCGAGAGGTCAATCGACGGATTCAACTCGGCTGGGCAGCGTTCGGGAAACTACGACACATCTTCTCGTCAGACATACCTCCAAACCTTAAAACGAAATTGTACAACCAGTGCGTGTTGCCAGTGATGACTTACGGATCTGAGACGTGGTCCTTCACTGCTGGCCGTATGAGGAAGCTCAAGGTCGCTCAGCGAGCTATGGAGAGGGCTATGCTCGGGTTTTCTCTGCGTTCTAAACTTAGAAATGAGTATATCCGCAGTTGGACCAGAGTAACCGACATAGCCCAACGGATTAGTAAGCTGAAGTGGCAGTGGGCCGGCCATATAGCTCGAAGAACAGACAATCGATGGGGAAGAAAGGTTCTTGAGTAGCAGCCTCGTACCGGTAGGCGAAGTGTAGGGCGACCCCCCACGAGATGGAGTGACGACGTGGTAAGACATGCAGGAAGTCGATGGATGCAGGTGGCTCAGGACCGTGCTTTGTGGCATTCCTTGGGGGAGGCCTATATTCAGCAGTGGACTTATGAAGGGCTGTAACGATGATGTAATGATGACATGTAGGTTATATACATTATATGCCCCCTGCATACGTGCATGCGGCTCACCTGATGGTAAGTGTCGACCGCAGACCACGAACAACTGCAACACCAGGAAAATTGGAGGTGCGTTGCCGGCATTTTAAAAATGAGTAAGATCGATTCTTTAAGGTCCCTAAGTTGTATCGTTCCAGAAAAAGCGACGTTTGTGAACGATTCAACAAAAAAAAAACATGCGAACAAGAAAACCAAGTAAATAGCACAACAGTAAACCGCCAAGCACCCAGACAGTGTGGATGGTATCGTGAGTTATACCGCGATGTGCGTTAGTGAATTTTGCCTGGAATTAATCCAAACATTTCCTCTGAACACTCCCCGTAGTAAATGCGACAGAAAATGCAAAGGGATGGATGCAGCATCTATTCGCAGCGTCAGTGAATCGAGCCGATCAGAAAGATAGATAAATAGATAGATAATTCTTTATTGTACACCAAATCAATACATAAACGAAAGAAAATGAAAAAAAAATTACAACACAATGGGCGGTCTTATCGCTAAAAGCGATTTCTTCCAGACAACCTTCGGATGAACAGGATTACAAAAAGCAGAAAATTGTGTGGTTTGGTGATGCAGAAACAATATTTATAAACATTTCCATATAATATATGAAATAAATAACAAATAAAAACATAAAATACGAATGTATACATAGTTAAGATAGTGATTGTGTACAAGCTTCTGAAAAACAGATAAAGATTGGGCGCGTCTCACTGACAGAGGTAGGACATTCCATAGACGAACTGGATAGTAAACGATCTGTACAAAAATTTGGTGTTATAGGCAGACATTTTTAAAGTAAAATTTTCTGATGATCTCAAACTTTCGAAAGGGAATAGTGAAGGAATTCAAAGCGATTCTTAAGATAAGAAGGATAGGAAGGATTAAAGAGAATATTGTAAAGAAGTGACAGAATATGAGCATTCCAGAGTAGACCAATAGGAAGACACTTGAGCTTATTTTATTAGCCTATATAGCCAAACTATATTTAATTAAAGGCATTGCTAAAATCTAACAGAGAAAGGATAGTTAATTTACCATTTTCCATGGCAGATCTTATATCTTCCATAATATTGACTAAGGCTGTGACAGTACTATGCCCAGGACTAAAACCAGATTGCAGAGGATTTAGAAGGCAATTATTGCGAAGGAAAGCACTGAGCTGATTATATACCAGGCGTTTGAGAACTTTGGATAGGAAGTGCAATAAAGATATAGGACGATATTCCGAAAAAGATATAGGGTGGGGCTTTTAAGGCAACGGTATGATGAGAGCGTCTTTCCAAGTTGATGGAAAATCACCACAAGAAATGGAAGAGTTGAGGATATGGCAAAGTATTGGGATAATTATGCCAAGAATCCGAAGGGTCATATTACGGCTGATACAGTTGCTGCTAATTGCATTCGAAGTAATTGATATAATACTCTTCTTAACACAATTGATTTAGGACAAAATATGAATGATCAGGAGTTGGAAGCGATGAAAGAAAATTTAATGTGTTCAATTTTGTAGCTCCATTTAAGTTGGACGAGGATGAGAAGTGATGATTTAGTAAATCAATATTAAATCTTTAGAGAGTACATTATTAAGGGACTTTCCAACCCCCATTGATCTAAGAAAACCGCAGACTTTAGCTGCATCACCAATTTGTACCGATTTATGAATATAGTGATGTTGAGCATCCCTACACACCCTATTGCAGTGATTTCGAATAGGAACATATATTTTTTTAAAGAATTAGGTTGATTTGAGCCCCTTTACGTCGGATGCGGTCAAGTAGAAGGAGCTGACACTGGGGTGTCCTGGCCTAGAGATGAGGACAGTATTCCATGTGAGGCCAAACCTGCACCTTATAAAGTTGCAAGCGTTATGACGGCATAAAATACTGTCCCTCTCTGCTGTGCATGCCCAGTTTTTTAGAGGCCAATTATTCCTTCCCTTCCAAGTGACCGTGGATATTCCGACGCAGAGTATTCTGAAATTGAGGAGATTCGACAAAGCGTTTTATTTTAGCGGTAAACCCTCAAACCTTATGAGGGTTAAACTGAACTAGATTTAGTTCTCCACAATCTGAGACTTTGTTTAATAAAGACTCGACCTTAGGCACAAGTTTGTTCCGATGCTCAACGATGTGATCGAAAAAAAATATTGGCACGGCCGATGTAAAAATCATTACCAGTGCTGACGTCCGCATAGCAATCAATGTTACTGGTTTGCAACATATCATTGATATGATAGTACGCAGCCTTGTGGAATATTGGGATTAATGGGCTTGTAATCAGAGCATGCACCGTAGTATACGGTGCATGCTCTGATTTCTGTTGTAGTGTAGTTGTAATCAGAGCATGCACCGTATACTACATAATATAATAACTATAATATATAAGCCCATATAATAACTTTGATGCTTTGATTTGCAAGAAAACTGGTGATTCACTGCATCATTTAATCACAAGTTTTCTTAAAGATCGTAAAGTGTAGTGCGTTGTAAGGACATCCACTTTCCAATATCATCCCGTGGGTGTCGTAAGAGACGACAAGAGGAAACAAATCAGGAAATGGGCAGCAGCGACTTCCTAATAACGACTAAATTTAAAAAACTGCGAATGCCAACCCACTTGCTAAGTGTCGCAACTATGGCAAATATCCCCCTATGCTATGAGGCAATCTATGGAAGGCCAATGTTCAGCAGTGGACTTTAACAGGGTTATGATGAAGAAGAAGATTTCTACAATTTAAGAAGAAAAATTTCCCGTTGTAGACACTACTTGTTTGGATCGTTATGTTTGACAGGCGGATTGACTATAGCGAGCTTGATATATTTAAATAACTTGTTTAAAACTCGAATTAACATCAAAGTCTACACCGGTTCGGAAAACAATCAGAGAAGAACCGGCAATAACTCTGGGGTCTTTGTTTTTTTAAATTCTATTTTACAATTTCTTCAAAATGCATAGAGTATTTATTCACTAGTTACGTCAAATGTTTATTTACAATATGATTAATGCACTGATATATAATAGAGGTCAGTGGATTAATGTGATGATATCTTAGAAACAGAAACAGAAACAGAAACTTTTTTATTCAATATAGATTATAAATAATACTTATTGAAAGTCACTCTTTTGTATAATTACCACTGGTTCGAAAAAAACCTCTGTCCTGGGAAGAACCAGCAAGAAACCCAGCGGGACTTTTTTTTTTAAATAACAGCTTACAATCATGTATACATATACACAAATTAACAACACAACAAATTAGAAATAGCTTGGGAGCGATCACCTCACTTCCAGGGGTTATTATCATCTATAATCTATCTATAGAGCTTAGAGTACTCGTAATTACCACAGAACACAATTATTCTCATACATACCTACGTATGCAGATAACATGTTAAACGTAGTGATTATAATATTATAGTGTTGGCGAAGCGCTTAAAACATAGTTTATCATTTTTTGGTTCATAAAAAATAAATAATTTCGTGTTTTAAAATATTGCTATTAAATTGTATAAGGCACTTCGAATAAAGAGATAATCTATGTTAAAAGTAAATATATTCGATATAATGTCGAACGAAAGTTCGGGGTTGGATTCACCGGTGGAGAGTTAATTCCATAAAAGTTTGTCTTTAGATTAATTTAGAGTCATGTGTTACATAGTAATCGGCTATGCAATGCGAATAAAAGTCTTATATTGAATTAGATACTTATTTTAGTTGATAATATATTTTGCCCTTGTGATAAGAGATAAGATTCATTATGGCTGATAATAATAGCATATGTAAACAAATAATCTTTCATAATGAACAGAAATAGTTGTAATTTAGACAAAGAAAGCACTAGTCTCCCACCGATATGATAAATGTCGTGTAAGAATTGGTTGTTCATGTTATATGGGATATAAACAGGGTCCAAATAATGTATAATAAAAAAAAAACTGTAAATAAATGTTTCAGGATTATTGTGTTAATAAAATTAGTGCTGTGTTAAAAGTGTCTAAATTTGTGCTTCAAATAGTGAAATAAAAGTAGATTTATATAAGAAAATTAAAGTTGAATTAAGTGTAAATTTTTTTTTAAATTGTGAATTAAACTGTTGTATTAGTTAAGATATTCATGTTTTAATTAATATCGTTATTTTAACCACATGTGTTATATGTTTAAGATTTTTAACTTTGAAAATGTTTTGTAAAATAGGTGTATTTTGTTGAATATCTTAATATGTTTTTATGCGATAACGATCTATAGTATCTCATAATAATAAGTCTTTGTGTGTGATTCTTATAAATAAAATTGTGTAACCATATGTTTTATATAAAGATATGGGGCAAAATACAAGGGTGCAATGGTGAAAATCAATGTTAAGATATGTCGAAATGGTGCGCGGTGTGCGGTTCTCTTTCGCGTATAGCTCGCGACTAGGATAGTAAACTGGCAATTTTTCCGTAGCAAAGGATCTCCTAAGTGTGAGTTGTTTGTGGATTAGCAGTGGTCCCAAGCAACCGCCGGTACGACATACTCCGCTAAACGTTGAGTCCGCAAATTCTGAGAGGCGTCGAGGTCACCGGCCCTTAGGCATATTCTTAGGCACTCAAGAACGTTTTCGTGCTACTTCAGTGTCTAGTCGCGTTATTGAGTGCCATCTAGCACTTCCCCCAACCGTTTCTTAAGGAAAGGGGTAGGCAGTGCCCCTAAAGTGTTGCGGCCACACGTCATCTCTCCCCTCCCCCCGCCCCCCTACCCTAGGAAACCCTCGGATTAGCCGAGTATGTTGGATCGGCCCCTTCTTGTTAAGAACTTATCAAATCCGAGGCGGTCTGTAGTAGCGGCTACATTCAGCCAAATTCCAAAAAGGAAGCCATCGTCGCCTAAAGGACACGCACCGAGCGCCGCGCTCACGCCTACCGTACCTGAGCGTACGAGTGGACAGGAACCGTTGCCCCTACCGCATCGGGCGAAGAAAACGGCGAGGCAACACACACCACCAGACACGGAAGCATCACTATTCGAAAAATGCGTAGAATCACCAACCCAATCGACGTAATCCACATCATCGTCATCATCATCATCGGATGACGAAGAAACCGCCATAGGTAGGTACAAGATGCACAGATCGCCGCCGAAGTCACTGAGCTCACGTAAACCAACCCCCTCCATCTCTCCGGACCGAAGGAGTAATATCGACACGGCCGAGTATGAAGATGGAGGTAAGAATCTTACGGCTGGGGTTCCACTACGTACGCGAGCCTAGCCTCATCTGCTGGAGGAACCCGCCCGCGCCTACCACCAACCCCTCTGACCTACCAATGGATGACGGCCAGAGGCCATCCTCCAGTTACGCCCAACTGGCAGCTGCCCCGGCAGTACCACGGCCCAAGACGGCGGAAGTACCTGCAGCCCAAGCTGAGAAGGAAACCGAAAAGGCACAATGCCCTCTGATAGTGGTCGTGTGCCTTTCGGACTGGACGAAGCATTTCGAGGTGCTCAAAAGAAAGTTGGGGCACCCGTCGAATGCTCGTCCGTCGGGGAAGGGTGTTAGATTTACCCCCCAGAGTCCGGAAGAATTCCGGACGACGAGAAATACCTTGTCGAGATCTCCGAGAAATTACCAACAATGTCGTAGTACTGTTACAGCCCAGAAGAGGACAAGCCCACTAAAGTGGGCATCCGCGGGCTACCAGTGGGCACGAACGCAACTCATATAGGCGAGTCTATTAGTGCAAAAGGATTTTCTCGTAGGTACGTAAAGGAAATCCCTCCTCGTAGGGGCAGACCTGGATGCCTCTACTTCGCCCAGCTGGACCACCTGAGGCTGGACCAACTAAAAGAGCTTTATGCTATTGATGAAGTCCTATATGTGAAAGGAGTCATCATCAAAGCCTAGCAGAGACGAGTGGACCCGACTCAGTGCCACCGCTGCCTTCTGACACATGTCGACAAACTGCTTCAGGCCAGAGAAGTGTGTCCGCTGCGCTGGTAATCATCTTACCCAGAAGCACACCAGAATCGATACAAGTGTTAAAAATAATAACAAGAGGAGGTGCAATTAAATCTATTATGGACGCAATAACTGTAACGGAAATCCCCCACAAATCTGCGGTCTTCTTAACATCAATAGTTTTGAAGTATTTTACAACATCTTGCGATAACACTTTTTCAAATCTAAATTCTTTTAAACAGGTATTAACATTGTGTTTGAGTAATGACTCGGCGACAGTTGGATAAGTATTCAATGACTCTGTTGTCAAGATAGTAATATCAGTGAAATATTTCTCAAACACCGCTGCAACTTCTTGATTTGATTTAGTTAATTCATTGATGATCGCCGGTGCCCAGTACTGAGGAGGATTGCGAGGAAACAAGGGATCACCTTACCGGGGACGCTACCGAAAGCCCCCAAGAAGGTCCCTCAGAGTTGCCCCAGAACTGTAGAAATACAGGAAGATGGGTGGGCAACAATCAGAGGAGGGGTGAGACAAGCAATCCCCCTCCCCGTCACCCGTACCACAACCGCAACCAACAGAAACGGTGTAACCCGCTCCAACTAGGGCGCCCCGATGGGCGACTCTGCAGCCACCCGCCAATGACGCCACAGAAAGGTAACCCTCCAAAAAGACGAAGCGGGTGTGCAGGAAAAGAAGGAGCAGCCTCCTCAGGCTGTGACTTTTACCCCTACCCCAGCGGTAACGATAGCCCAGACGTAGGTTACCAACACACACACACAACCAACGTGGGTAGAGCCCCACAAAGGGCTCTATCAGAAAATAGAGCGCACTCTACCCATAAGAGGAGCGAAGTTAGAAGAAGACATCCGGACAATAATGGAAGGTGAAACACTTACCATTATAGCAGGGGACCTAAACGCGAAACACCCGGCGTGGTGATCTAGACTGGTCAACCCGCCGGGTCGTGAACTTTATGACGATCCGGAGATGAACAGCTACGACGTATTAGGAAGTCCCGAAGAACCGACGCACATACCAGCCGATCACCGGAGGAGTCCCGATGTGCTGGTTATCGTGCTCACTAGGAACATCAACTGTCCGATAGTGGTAGAGGTGCTGTACGACTTGAACACACAGCATCTCCCGATACTAATCACCTTAGGCCTAAGGGCGGTGACGTCGCCATCCACAGCTTTCAAAACCAAGATCAACTGGAGGCTCTACCAACAACATCTACTGGAGAGGCCTCCAGCAACCACCCTGATTAACATAGCGGACGACGTAGAGGCCGCTGCAACAAGAATATCAACAATGATCACCGAAGCCCTCGTGTCCTCTACGATCGTCCCCCTCACCAAGAAACTTGATGAACTACCACAAAATATAAAAGTGCAGATTAGAAGAAAGAGAGTACTAAGAAAGCTCTGGGCGCGCCCTCGCTGCCCCAGAATCAAAGCACAACTCAACAAGCTAACAGACGAGCTGTCGATTACAATCCGGGCCCACAGAGGAGAGGCCTGGGAGCGGCGCATATGGAAATCTGAAGAGGAACTCTACAAATTGAACCGACAGCTAACGAAAACTAGACCACCTATTTGCCCGCTGATTAACAATGCGAGCGATCGATGCTATGAGGCCAAAGGTAGAACGGATATCCTAGCTGAGCACTTCGAGGAACAGTTTATGCCGAACCCAGCAAGTGCGGAGTTCATGGAGCTTCATGCCCAAAAGGAGAGCCGCGTACTGGAGTTCCTGTCGTCGCCCGCGCCACCGCTTGCAGAAGAGTGGTTCATCTCCCCGCCTGCAACCAAGGAAGGCGTCTGGGCACGACCGGATCACGAACGCAGCAATCCGACAGCTGCCCAACAGAACACTTGTAGAGTTAGGAAGGCTCTACAATGGTATTCTGCAGACTTTCCACTTCCCGGATAACTGTAAAATTGGCAAAGTTATTGTCCTGCCTACACCCGGGACGGACAGGCGTAGAGCAGCTAGTTATAGGCTGATAACGCTGCTACTGCACATAGCCAAACTGTTTGAGCGCATCATCTTAAGAAGAGTCCATCCGTGCATACAACTTCGGGCGGAGCAACACGGATTTCGGAGGGACCACTCTACAGCTACACAGCTGACCAGAGTGCTGCGCCACCTATCTGCCGAACATATTTAGGAGAAAACATCGTTGGGCGTCTTCGACTGTCACGCGGTATGCTCTACCGCGCCGAGAACGGGCCACACCTACACCTCAACAACTTCGCGCCGCTATACGCCCGACCACCGGACGGGCGACCTTTACCAAGAGAACTCCTCCCTATATAGATTAGGGAGTTGAGTAACAACCCGCAATGTCACTGGTTGACCAACTAAGACCTTTTTATTTTTTGACACCAAAATGCAGCGACCGGGGAATCGAACCCCCAGACAGCTGCTCTTTACTAACAACGCCGAATAAAATTGGCTCCAAGAACCGGCCCATAGAAGTGGGCCGTGAGGAGAACCCGGGCAACGGGGGAGATGCCCCGAGGCCCGAAACCTGCTGGGTGTTACTCACATACCTCAGCAGACGACAAAAGGTTTCCGTAGCGACCGGGGGAATCGAACCCGCGACCGCTGCTTTTTATGACGGCCAGAGGCCATCCTCCAGTTACGCTCCCAGGACCGGCCCATAGTAGTGGGCCGTGAGGAAAATCCGAGTAATGTGGTGTGCCCCGAGACCCGAGACCTGCAGTGCTAGGCACCTGCAGACGGAAACAACGTAAGGACATTTGTTCGGGACCCGCTACCAGTTTATAGTTTAAAGCAAGAGAGAAGAAAACAATAGGGAAAGTAATTAAAGTTTCAACGTTGCACTCTTATGGGGAAATTACGAAGATAAAATCAATGTTCTTTTTCCTACTGCACCTTCCAAATAAGATCAATATACAGTCCACTGAATGGACGTCAAGAACGGGATCACTCCAAGAGGACCCGTAACCTTAGTCGTCTAGCCTTTCTTTTCAGAAAGGGTAACAGACGTTCTTGCGTGACACTCCTTCACGGGGGTCACGTCCACCTCGTCTTTCCCGAACCCAACGTGGCTTGATTTTAGTTTCACGGAGTAGAACGTCTATGAATGATTAACCCCTGTCTATTGGACCCTTTCATATACTCTTTGATGATAATCTGATTCACAGAACACACAGTTACTCTCTATCGAGAGATTTGATCATTTTGATGTGATTTAGTAAAGTTTTATTCGCTTAGTCCATGATCTCATATTATGATCGTTTTATTAAAAAAAAAACAGTACTGTAAGATGAATACACTCTGAATGCTGAGTATAAAAAGTGTCCTCTTTGTCGCATTATTTCACGTATTGTTTTTTACATTCGTTCGCCTGGCTCGGCCACCCTTAATCGGCATTTGAGATGTGCACTACTAATCCAATCGGTACAAATACCTGTAGGAGTATTTGTACCGATTTCTTTTTCAATGTAACTCTGTTTTTGTAGAAAAATCCAATCAAATGTGACCCTGCCAGCACGGCCCCGTGTAACTTTAAAAATAAATTATGTAACAAACCTTTTTTTTTTAATTAAATAATTTACACGATGTACCGCAACAGAAATTGTGAGTTGGTGATAGTAAAGGATTCTCGGGATGGAGCGGCTAAACAATTTACATTACAATTTGCTTTAGAAAAAACTTTTGGGTAAAGCTGTGATTTTAGTGACGATAGTGATGAACTGTAGAATATAAAATACAACGAAGATGTTGCGCCACCTTGTAAATATTTTAATGTCTTTGTGTGATACCTAAACCGCCAAAAAAGTGAGAAAGGGAAAATCTAAAGACGAAGCAAGTCAATACAGAGTGTCTAGAAGGAATGTTGCAAGAGCTATTGTTAGCATGTTAAAATAAGGTATATAAACTATTTTTATACGTGGTAGAGCCATGCTGCAGCTATATTAGTAGTATAGTTGTAGCACGAATGGGTCGGCTCGACCGGGGAAGTACCACGCTCTCACAGAATACCAGCGTCAAATAGGAGCTTAACACTGCTGTGTTTCGTATGGTAAGTGTAGAGAACCGGAGACCCTTTTTACTGGAAAAGAGGCATTCCATCTTAGTGCTCACAGGTGACAACGCATCTGTATTTTAATTCGCAAACGAGGATAAATGTATATGTCTATGGGCCACAGCAACCACTTACCATCAGGTGGCCTGTGTGCTCGTTTGTCACCCTATCCTATAAAAAAAAAATCAAGGTCTTAGAAACAGGAGTAGGTAAATAGCTTTCTTCAATATACCTACGTATTTAGTTTCAAACTAAGTAATTTCAGAACAATAAAAGCTAACTATATTAGAGAAACAATTTCGTTCCTTTATTTATCTCGTCCTAAAGAAAGATTTATAAAATTATATGTGTACTATCCTTACTAATTTTTCCAATTAAAACAATGTAATTAGGTACCTAACCCATATCGCAGAATAAATTAATAGTAGTACGAGCTCATATGTTCCCATACCATAAAACAGAACTTAAGCTTGCCACCATTGAGTTATATGTACTACGTACTAGAGAAGCCATTCTAAACAAAAAATGTGCACTACTCATGTCTTCGCGCATGCGCGGGAGATAGTAAAGTAGCGCATGCGCAGTCAGTTTATATAAAGAAATATAT
Source organism: Parnassius glacialis (assembly GCA_033319125.1). Lineage (NCBI taxonomy): Eukaryota > Metazoa > Arthropoda > Insecta > Lepidoptera > Papilionidae > Parnassius > Parnassius glacialis. Next base: position 23,646,196 of record JAVANC010000002.1, read on the forward strand.
TTTTTCATGATTTTTTCTTTAATAATATTACGATATTATTAACTACCTATTTATTCACTTGAACAACAAATAATTTGACTTGACTACTGAATTGTTATTTACGTCCAGGTTTAAACTTTAATTTGAAATTTTATATTATTAGCGCTGCTCCACACTGTATAAAAATTGAAACCACAGACTAACTAGTAGATTGAAACCACACTAAATGACACACTGTACGGATTGCAGTACAATTCAGTTGAACTTAGTGTATATTCGGAATGTGCAATCTAGTCTGTGGACAGACTTATTCATTTTCGGACACCATACAATTCTTCAAAAAATGTGGAACGCTTCACGATTTTGCGTGTCATCCTTGCGCAGGGGCCATGCTAATCTTCTCTGTATCGTTCCAATTTTAGTATATGTACTGCCGAAGCAAGTACACTTACATGTATTCAAAGTTTATATTTATAGCTAAAATGTGTAAAAATGTTAATAGCGCGATTGTCAACATTAGATATTAATATATTAAGTAAGTTGTGCCATCTACCGGCACGTTAAAACATCTATTAAATAGCACAATTTAAGCAAAGCCACAAATGCCATCTAGTCTAGTCATCATCATCATCATTACAGCCCTTCACAAGTCCACTGCTGAACATAGGCCTCCCCCAAGGAATGCCACAAAGCACGGTCCTGAGCCACCTGCATCCATCGACTTCCTGCATGTCTTACCAGGTCGTCACTCCATCTTGTGGGGGGACGCCCTACACTTCGCCTACCGGTACGAGGCTGCCACTCGAGAACCTTTCTTCCCCATCGGTTGTCGGTTCTTCGAGCTATATGGCCGGCCCACTGCCACTTCAGCTTACTAATCCGTTGGGCTATGTCGGTTACTCTGGTTCTACTGCGGATATCCTTATTCCTAAGTTTATCACGCAGAGAAACTCCGAGCATAGCCCTCTCCATAGCTCGCTGAGCGACCTTGAGCTTCCTCATACGGCCAGCAGTGAAGGACCACGTCTCAGTTCCGTAAGTCATCACTGGCAACACGCACTGGTTGTACAATTTTGTTTTAAGGTTTTGAGGTATTTCTGACGAGAAGATGTGTCGTAGCTTCCCGAACGCTGCCCAGCCGAGTTGAATCCGTCGGTTGACCTCTCGGTCGAAGTCTAGTGTTTATAGTTAATTAACTACAAAATGCTTAATTAATGTGATAACTTATAAATCATATAGAATATTAAAAAATATTCTATCCTTTTTCCAAAACCTAAACTTTTATACTAAAATTTTAAACATTTGTAAATTCATTTAAAACTTGAAATTAAAAAGCGCCATCTAGAGAAAAAATATAGAACATAAATTATTACAAAAGATTTTATAAATACATAAAGCTTAAATAAATATTTTATAGTTTTCTTTTAACTTTACAAATAAAATATGTGAAAATAAAAAAATAACAAAAAGAAGTATTTAATATCAAACCTATACTACATCTATATACATAAAAACTTTTCTAAAGACCAGATAATGAGCTAGCTACCACATAGCTCGAGGATACGACAAAAGATGGTGAAGATAGGTTCGCGTTGTGTAGGGTGACCTCCCACTGAATAGAATGAAGACATAGTAAGAGATGCAGGAAGTCTGGATCTGGATCTGGATGGAAGTGGCTCAAGACGGTGCTTTGTGGTATTCAATGGGGGCCTCAGGAGTGGAATTGTGATCGGCTGTAATGATGATAATGTTATAAAAACATAGTAAATAACACTACTATATTATACCGTTAAATGAACTTAATTTTACGCATTTTGTCGCGTTTAGTACAATAATAATAATAATAATCTTTATTTGCTAGAATATGATTGTACCATGGTGTTTGAGTATAATTCGTTCTACATATTCTACCTTAGTGGTGTACAAATATTATTGGTCAAGTAACCTAAACAACAACTCTTATCGAATTTAACAACATATATTAATTTAACAAAATATTAAATTATTTAATATTATTTAGTTGATATGATAATTAATTTATTATGCCACAGTGTCAGAAAATGTCATCAAAATATATTAGTAAGTACTATTATATCAAGTAAGATTATTATTATAGGTTAATGTCATATATTAATTATTATTCTTGTGTCAATAATTATATAATGTTAGATATCCAATTTTCATTAATTTCTTTCTATTTTTACATCAAATTTATTAATTAATTAAATACATAAGTCAAATTTTATATAAAATAATGTCAAAAACATTATTTTTTTTAAACATTGGAATCTTGTAATTACGTAATTAATCATATTCTAAAATTATCATTCATTATTATTCGTATGTAGGTCGTTGTCATTTAAGAACTCTTCTACAGAATAATAACATTTAGTGAGCAACAATGCCAAAACAGATTTCTTAAATGACAATAAACTTTTACGCTTTAAATTATCAGGTAATTTATTATAAATTCTTATCGACATTGCAGAAGCATTTCTTTTTGTAACTTTTGCAATGCAAAAAGTTGTCATTAACAGTATGAGTTCTTCCGGGTCGATGGTACAGATGGGCGTGCCTCAAGGCTCAATTCTCGACCCCTTTCTGTTTCTTTTATACATTAATGACTTACCTTACATAGTAGGAGATAACCATGATATAGTATTATTTGCAGATGACACTTCTTTAATTTTCAAATTAAGTCGACAATTGCTAAAATATGACGAAGTAAATAATGCTATATCTAAATTAGTAAATTGGTTCAATGTTAATAATTTGCATTTAAATGGCACTAAAACGAAATGTATGAAATTTATGACTCCAAATGTCAACAATTAAATTCTAATGTAATTTTAAATGGGGAGAAACTGAGTCTTGTAGATACCACCATTTTTCTTGGAATCACACTAGACGCGAAGCTTCAATGGAGCCCCCATATATCAAAACTAGCAAGCAGACTTAGTTCTGCAGCATATGTCGTAAAAAAGATTAGAAGTCTAACTAGTGTTGAAACAGCTAGACTAGTTTACTTTAGCTATTTCCATAGCATAATGTCGTATGGTATTTTGCTATGGGGACACGCAGCTGACAATGAAATTATATTTGTTTTACAGAAGAGGGCCATTAGAGCAATTTATGATTTAAAGCCTAAAGAGTCGCTGCGACAAAAATTTAAGGAAATTAATATATTAACTTTCGCCTCTCAATACATTTATGAAAATGTAATGTACGTACACAAAAATAAAAGTAGTTTTACAAAAATAAGTGATATTCATTCTGTAAATACTAGGAACAGACACAAGCTAGTAGTACCAGTTACTCGACTCCATCGAGTCAGTAATTCAATCTTGGGGCGATGTATACGCTTTTACAATAAAATTCCAGAAAATATACAAAATTTGACCTGCTTAAAGTTCAAAAACTTTATTAAACTAAGTTTGTACAAAAAGGGTTATTATAGTATTAAAGAATTTATAGATGACAATAACCCCTGGAAATGAGGTGATCGCTACCATGCTATTTCTAATTTGTTGTGTTGTTAATTTGTGTAACATACATGATTGTAAGCTGTTATTTAAAAAAAGTCCCGCTGGGTTTCTTGCTGGTTCTTCCCAGCACAGAAGTTTTTTTTCGAACCTGTGGTAATTATACAAAAGAGTGACGTAGTAGTATTATTTATAATCTATATTGAATAAAAAAGTTTTTGTTTCTGTTTCTGTTATATAAATTGTTGTTATATTATTAACTCCATCCGTGCTCCTGTGATAGCAGCGTCGACTAGTTTGGGCTCCACGGACTTTCATGCAAAAAAAGTGCTGGTAGGTTTTTACGGTACGGTTCTTTGAACGATGTCATCCGAAGGACTCTTGTTTCTATAAATGTTCCCTCGGTTTTAGAGCCTTGTGGAATATTTAGAGACGATGGCAAGAGACCCGAAGGTATGTCATTGCTACTTACGTAGACACTGGCAGCCTCTCATCTCAGGCGTACCTCGTTTAGAGCCGGGGCGGCTTCAGAGGCAGCTGAACTGAGTAAGTGGCGCAAATATGAGAGATGACTACATATTTGTGCCATTTACTGTAGAGACTATCGGTCCGTGGGGTCCTCGTGCGGTGAAGTTCCTAAAGGAACTCCATCCGCGGCTGATCGTTGCTGCTGGTGATAAGAAGGCTGGTTATTTTCTCGTTCAAAGGCTAAGTATAGCCATTCAGCGGGGAAACGCAGCTAGCGTTCTTGGCACGATACCGCGGGGAGTAGGACCGTATGATAATTAAGTTACTATAATAATATAGTTTTAGTTCTTTTTTATTATAGTTTTTAATATTGTAATACAATTATAAATAAAATTTTAAATGTTATTCGTATTCTTATTATATTATTAAAATATTTTATTTTTATAACTGCTTGAAAAATGGAAAATGAAAAGTGAGAAATATTTTATTTCTTTAGAAAGACCATACATGAGCTAGAGAGCTATGTATAATACTTGTTTTTGTTTTTTTATTACTTTCACGTATTTTGTTTAATAAAATACGTGAAAGTTAGAAGTTGAAGTTAAAAGAAAACTATAAATATTTATTTAAGCTTTATGTATTTATAAAATCTTTTGTAACAATTTATGTTCTATATTTTTTCTCTAGATGGCGCTTGTTAATTTCAAGTTTTAAATGAATTTACAAATGTTTAAAATTTTAGTATAAAAGTTTAGGTTTTGGAAAAAGGATAGAATATTTTTAATATTCTATATGATTTATAAGTTATCACATTAATTAAGCATTTTGTAGTTAATTAACTATAAACACTAGACTAGATGGCATTTGTGGCTTTGCTTAAATTGTGCTATTTAATAGATGTTTTAACGTGCCGGTAGATGGCGCAACTTACTTAATATATTAATATCTAACGTTGACAATCGCGCTATTAACATTTTTACACATTTTAGCTATAAATATAAACTTTGAATACATGTAAGTGTACTTGCTTCGGCAGTACATATACTAAAATTGGAACGATACAGAGAAGATTAGCATGGCCCCTGCGCAAGGATGACACGCAAAATCGTGAAGCGTTCCACATTTTTTGAAGAATTGTATGGTGTCCGAAAATGAATAAGTCTGTCCCCAGCAATCAGGACATACCAGTTTTCATAAATTACATTATAAATATGATGATCAAATTCAGTGGCAAGTTCTGTTGAGCTCGTACTATTATTAATTTATTCTGTGGTACATATATGGGTTAGGTATTACATTTTTTTAATTGGAAAAATTAATAAGGATAGTACAATTATAATTTTATAGATCTTTCTTTAGGACGAGATAAATAAAATGAAATTGTATCTCTAAAATAATTAGCTTTTATTGTTCTGAAATCACTTAATTTGAAACCAAATACTAATATAGTATATTGAAGAAAGCTATTATATTTACCTTGATTTACCTAAGTAGGTACTCCTGATTCTAAGACTTTGATGCACCTTATTTTAAGATGCTAACAATAGCTCTTGCAACATTCCTTCTAGACACTCTATATTGACTTGCTTGGCTTTCAGATTTCCCCTTTGTCCCTTTTTTGGCGTTTTAGGTGTCACACAAAGACATTAAAATATTTAGGTACAAGGTGGCGGTAAAAGAATAGCCACTACCCCTTATCGTCCCGTGGGTGTCGTAAGAGGTAACAGTGGCCAACTGAAACAGGTGATGGGCAGCAGCATCTTCCTGATAACAACTCAAAATAATTAAAAATCTGCGGTTGCTAACCCGCCAAGCGTGGCTATGGCAAAATCCTCCCTATGAGACAATCTATAGGGGAGGCCGCCTGTGTTCTGCAGTGGACTTTTATAGGTTGTAATGGATGGATGGACGAGTGGGTCGGTTCGAGCGGGAAAGAAACAGGAGCTCACAGAATACCATCGTGAAATAGCAGCTTCAAGGTTCTGTGTTTCGTATGGTGAATATAGAGAACTGGAGACTCTTTTTACTGCAAACGAGGAGTCCTCGCGGGTGTCAACACATCTCTGCAAATTGACTATTAATAGAGGATAAATTTAGATGTCTATGGGCCACGCCCACAATATCAATTTACCGTGTGGACTGTGTTCTCGTGTATCACCCTTATCGTGTGCCTGCCAATCGTAACTATTACGCCAAATCCTTCATATTACGAGAAAGGCATATGCAGTAATCGACTGCTAACTGGCTGACGAGAAGTAGGAGTAGTAGACAGATCGTGATGTCACCCACTAAATCATAACTACAATACCTACTTTACTTGCGTTTAATATTATTCCTTGACAAAAAATCTATTTGTATCCACAATGAGCGTTTTCTTACTTCCACTCCTAATATTTTTTATTAAAGGCCAGCACAAATGGTTTAGCTCAAGCCGGAAAGGACCATACATTAACAAAATACCAGTGTTTTATAAATACCAAATGTTAGTTACGAAAACCCTTTTCAACGAGAACGAATCATCACAATGTGATGGATTGACATGTCATGTCAATCCTTATGAGTGAAATGTGTCAGTGTTTCTATGAGAATAAATGTAGATAAATAGATGATAAATGTAAATTTAGTTTACACTCCTTTTGTACAAACTTTATTAGACTTCATATCCATTAATAACATTAAACTATAGTACCTTTGCCACTTACCTATATCCATATTATTATATTAGCAATAATTTTGTAAAAATATTATAATGTTAATTTATTCGAAAATAACTACATAAGTAAGTTAGTAACATAAAGCTAAGTAAGCGTATCTACGGAAACGGAAACTAGTAAATATTCTGTGTGACTCTCATGAAATACTTGACGCCGGGAGAATCCATTGGAAGTTGCCAAACTAGGAAAAAAAAAATGAAGATGTCTTTGGACCACTAGATGCATTGCATGCTCGATTATCATCATCATTACAACCTTTCATAAGTCCACCAACCATCACAAGAAATTACCTTAATTATCACCCTTACTTGTATGAATTAAAGTAATTGTGGCATTTCCTCCACCTTCCTCTCATCTCTAATACCTGAAAAGTTACTGATCAACCCAAATTCTGCATTTCACATTAGATATTTAACTTTTATTTTTATAAAATGTGAAAGCGAACTTTAAAGAACTAAAAAGGATAAAATATTTTTCTCTCTTCTTCGTGGATGTTATGTTAAAGGTGAGAATAAAAAATAAAGCACATTATAATTATAAAAAAATGTTTATTGTACATTAAAATTATTAAATTATAATTCACTTCATTTGTATCATGTGAGCAAGTGTCCAGTCATGCTTAAGTTCCACGGGCTCTTCAACAATCACTCCATCGGCTGTCACAACACCAAGCTGGTAACGTGGGAAGGAGCGCGCATCGCGGTAAAACAGTACCTCCATACATTTGCGAACAAGAGCTCTGAAAAATAAATTAGTAACAATTTTTAATATTAGGATGAGAAATTGTGTGATTAAAGAAAATGTGTGGTTTACAAGATGTTATGATCAGGATTAAAAAATAATATTTCGGTGGTTTGGAAACATAGACAGAATGATGAGAGTGACAAAGAAAATTTATACATAAATCAAAGGTCAGCGAGGGACACCATAGATGGAAGTTTAGGGACCAAATTGGCGATATATTTAAGATAGGTTAAATTAAGAGTAGGTTTTTTTTTAAAAGGAAGTTTACATGGTAGAACAATGCTGCAGCCAAATGGAAGTTTATATGGTACAACAACGCTGCAGCTATAATATGATTTTAGCACAAATGGGTCGGCACAACCGGGGTAGGACCACACATTTCAAAATAACAGCTTAATGTTGCTGTGTTTCAAAGGTGAGTGTAGAGAACCAGAGTCCCTTTTAACGGGAAACAAAGCATTCTATCTTGGTCATCGGGGGTGACAATGCATCTGCATTATAATTCTTAACTGCAGATAGATGTAGATGTCTTTGGGCTGCAGTGTCCACTTGCCATGAGGTGTACCGTGTGCTCGATGATCACCCTTATTCTATAAAAAAAGACCGTACTCTCTGAATCCCCTCTGGGTGACAAGCGTGACATTTCATGTAATATTTTTTATTTAGAGCTTTATATTTTTATGAAACTACTTTTAATATTTATCAACAGTTAAATTTTGCTTTTGATGAGTAGTGACAGCATAAAAGAATACATCATTCACCATTTCTTCCCGTAAGTTTTATATGAGGCAACTACAATTAATGCAGATATTATATTCAAATATGTTAGATAGATAGTCTACTATATTAAAGACTGACTTTGATACCCAATTATTATTTTTTAACATTATTCCTTCGGGAATTGTTGTGTCCTTTCAGGTACAGATAGGTAAATACAAGACTATCTTAACACAGATAATCTAACTGCACAATTTACCAACTGAACAACATTAACAAACTGCACAGTAACATGATTATTATTGTTGTGGTCGAAAATAAATCAGAATGGTTATCATCATAATATCATCTTCAACCTTATTAATATATCATCTTTAAGTTCAGTCATAGAATTATATTTCCTGCTTTAATAAAATATAACAACACTTTTAACACTTACTTTGCAGATTCTTCATCAAGTGGTCCTTTCTCAAGTGCATCCCGTAATAAAGGTGTTGCCATGTATGCACCCATTCCTGTTGCAATTGTGGCATCTTCATAGGCTGTTCCTAGTTTATCTACTGCTCCTAAGAACGGCTCTCCATCCTGTTAATAATATACATTCAGCTTAATGATACAAATTATATTAACAGTTATAGATTTTATTACTATAGTTTAATAGTGTAAATTGATAACCACCACCATTATTATACCCTATAAAGTCAACTACATCCCATAGATTGCTTTATAAGGGGGATAGTATCCACGCTTGGAAAGCATGTTGCCAACTGCAGTTTTTATTAACTATGCTGTTATCAGGAAGAAGCTGTTGTCCATCTCCTGGTTCAGGTATTCCCTTAGTCGCCTCTTGCAGTGGCGGTGTAAGAATGTCCACTACACCACTACCACTGGTGAGTGTCGTAAGAGGCGACCAAGGGAAATTGTTAACATATTATGAACAAAATTGATAACAAATTCATTTTAATATGTATTATTAATCTATACACAATCAATATTATACAAGTAATTATAATCATTATGTTCATGTACAGGCTGTGGTTCAATATCTGAAACGATTATAAAGCAATTAGTCTGCCAGACTGCTCCCTCGCTTGCTTCGGAATATTTTATGTCTCAAACGTGGAAGTTTCCATGCGATAAATTCATTAAACATTGAAAACATTCAGAACTTAAAATTGTAATTAATAAAGTATATTAGTGCTAGCGGGGATAGAACCTCACATATGTAAAATTTTAGCGATTGCTTAGCCCCTGACTTGAGAGAGGGGCTGCTCTCTCTCCATGCCTACGGCATTACAAAAAATGCTCTAGGGGTAGGACAGACAAGACTATGTGGAATTGGGGTGTCCTGGTTCAGTCTTAGAACTCAATTTTTGAGTATCAGTATCTCGGAAACTAAGCAACAAATCGAAAAAATTTATTCTTACTTTTCAGTATCTCTCATTGAGATCTATGCGCATCCGCCTTCAAATCGTGACACATTCCTGGCCCCACGCAAAATAACTACTTTAGTTGTGGAGCTGCAGAAAATAGTATGTTGCTATGTAACTAACTATATAACCTTACCCAGCATTGTATGTTTGGTAGGGTTGAATGTGATGGATATTTTCAAGAGATGTACATTTACTGAAAAGGCATGATGCATTATAATAGAATTCTGACCTGAATACCAGCAACAACATAATTATTCCATAGAGGGTCCATCTTGCTACGTTTGTTGTACAGAACACGAGTAAGCCAGCAGTGCAATGATTTAGGTTTTAACTGCAGACCATCACCAATACACTGCTCATCAATTCTGAAAGAAATAAATACAAAATTCTTTTATTATCTAAACTAACTTTCGTTCATCAAATTTATATTTTTTTGTGCAACAAAGTTTAAATAAATAAATCATACTTCACTTACATTTTCTGCTCAATAATATCCTTTAAATATTGATAATCAGCATAATCTCCACCCGAACCAAGCAGAATGAGATCATTAACCTTCAACACTCGAGGACAGTCCCTGAATCTAGCTAGTGAGCCATATGATCCGAGAGTATCAGCGGCAATCACACACCCTTTATCAAATTTTAGGCCAATTACAGTTGTAGTTGTTGTTATTGGATTGGCCGAACTAAGAAAGTAAAATATATCATGTTAAATAAATTGAAAACATTTTATGCCATACATTTATTAAGTTTATTTTGATGAATATTGAAAATTATTTTTCATTCCTTGTCTTCGTACAATATTTTGGTCACTATGGAGATAGCTGTCTACATAGATCTAGAAATAATAATCAAAATTTAGCGAAAAATATAAAAAATAAACTTACTGAGCTTTAAAATCCTGTACAGTGCGGCCAACGGGCCCTAGACTTGCATTTCCAGGAAAATTGTAAAAAGATCCCGGGGCAGGACCGTTTTGCCATAATGGTAATGGATTAAGCACATCACCCATAAATGCCATTTTGTTAAATTTAATCCCAACAGATATAATCCCTGTTTCGATTGAAAATATGAGAAGCGGTAACCGTGAATAAAATTCCTATAATGACAATGACAAACAACAATGAAAATGACATGAAATGAAATCATAGAGCATAAAATGCACAGAGTACCTTTTATATACTGAAAATGAAATGCATATGAATCTTATAGAGTGCGCGCAGAGTTATCTTGCAGGCACTCTATAAGGCAATGATGATGGCGTACTTAATGTTACCAGCTTAACTAATATTTTTTTCCTTCATTTAATCTTATTACTAGAATTACATAATTATATGAAATTACATAAAAGACTGAATTGATTACCAAAGCTCAGTTAAAAAAAACTGTAATGTTCAGCTTTAACTTACAAAGACCTAATCAATATTAAACCCTTTATTTACTGTTTAAGATTCGCATAATAAACATATTTCTTGATTGTAACCTCCGTAAGTTTGACACAAGTATCACAAATTTCTATGGTTAGATTTAAATTAATATAAATTATTGCTTAAAAACATTTGAAAACGTTTAATTTATGCAAGCAAGTTTGAGAAAAAAAAAACAAGCTTCACTGTTATTTTTGGTATTCTTCTCAGCACATCCTTTTATTTGATATCCATATCATTGGAATGCACAAAAATAACTTGTCCCCCATCTTTAAGAGACCGCCATATTGGATTTAGAATGAGGTCACTTATTTTCATCTAAACTTAACATATATGCAAAATTTCCGCTCCGTCGTGAACCTAAAAGTTAATGAAATTTAACTTTCAACTTTTTTTACATAATTATAGGTGAAGGTATTATATGCGTGTCAAAAATGACTATTATTATGATTAATGAACACTGATATTTTGTCTATGATGATTTTTTCAAAAAAGTTATTTTAAAATATTTATTATAAAGAACGAAATTAAGAGTCCGTGGAAACCTTTGTTTGTTTGTTTGTGGAAACCAATCTTTTATTGAATAGCTAAATCTATTTGTAAATTTGGTGTAACAATGGTCCTGCAGTGGGTCAACGCCTTCCATTCTCACATCTTCATCAGAATCCATGCTAGTCTTCATCAGAAGACTCGGATGTGTCGGCCTGTGACATTAATTATAAATTTATCCATTTAAACTAGCACCTTTTGTATTCGTAGCTCATAGTCTTTAAGCTAATACTCAACGTTGTTCTGCCATATTTAAAATCAATATCAGCTTTCAATTCCAACCAAAGTTTATTTATGGCAGGAATCTCTTTCATCACAACGTCAAACGATTGATTTAAATTCCTTATAGCGCCACGTATGAAAATCGTCTAAATCATAATTTTTTCCTCCGGTTCCTGGTTTTTCCCGGCGTCGCAATTTTTTTTTGGGTGATGGTGAGTTCAGAAACGCCCAAAACATATTAAAAACAACGCATTATAAATACATGATATTAATGACACGAGGAAACTTAAAACGTACAAATCGAGAAAATTAGGGAGTTTTATTTGTTATGGCAGCCCTAAAAATTACCTGTGAAATATGAAACGTGGGCCCTAAGTTTGGAAAATGGTACTGTAGGCCAGTTATTGTCTCGTTTTTCTTCACAAGCATGTTTGAACTTCAAGGTAATATGCCTGCCAGAAATTTTAATAATTTTCGGCATAATGATGACTATTATTTACTGCAAAAACGAATAAAAACACGACAATATGGAGTGTAGAGTAGAAGGAGGACCATCTCTATACATGAAAAGTGTCCCTAAAAACGCGTACAATAAGGGTGGCGCTGCAGTAGTATAAAATAAATTAAAAAAAAGCGCCAAAATTAATTAGAATAAGATGGAGAAATAAACAAGGCCCGACCGATCCGCTTGGTTTTGTACTACGTAAATAGTTGAGGTTTTGTATACTGGGATTTTACTAACTACTCTAGTCATGATTTTTTTTAAATATTTGAATTCAGCTGACTTCACTCCGTCTACAACAGCTATATTCATATCGTAGTTTTTCAGACGCCAGCGCTATTGTGGTAGGTTTTGGAACCTCTATTTTCAGTGTATTGTCGGACACTTTTTCAACTTTCGCACCTTATAAGATGGTTCTCCTTCTACTCTACACTCCATACACGACACCTCACAATCTGTTTTGACATCTGCCATAAACAGTAAGATGGCGGCACACGAATAGTTCCAATTTTGGCCGCGCGCAGAGTTATCTTGCGCGCACTATACCTATCTATTATGGAGTGTAGAGTACAAGGAGAACCATCTTATAAGGGGCGAAAGTTGAAAAAGTGTCCTACTATTTACTGAACATACATACAAAGCAATTATGGAGTGTAGAGAGAAGGAGGACCATCTCTATATATGAAAAGTGTCCCTAAAAACGTGTCCAATAAGGGTGGCGCTGCAGTAGCATAGGATAAATTAAAAAAAGCGCCAAAAGTAATTATTAGAATAAGAATGAGAAATAAACAAAGACCAAACAATCCGCTTGGTTTTGTACTACGTAAATAGTTGAGATTTTGTATACTGGCATTTTACTAACTACTCTAGTCATGATTTTTTTTATATATTTGAATTCAGCTAACTTCACTCCGTTCACAACAGCTATCTTCATATCGTAGTTTTTCAGACGCCAGCGCTATTGTGGTAGGTTTTGGAACCTCTATTTTCAGTAAATAGTAGGACAGTTTTTCAACTTTGGCCCCTTCTAAGATGGTTCTCCTTGTACAAACACTCCATAAAAGCAATGTATGATTTTTTAATAACTGACTTTATGGCTCTGGGTTCTAGCCCTTCTGAGCCTGAAGTTACAATGTATAATTATCCTTCATAGTACACTGCTTCACAATATGTTGATGCGGCACATTGTGCAGCCCTTGGGAGATTTGACGGCCACTTGAGCCAGCAGACAGCTAACAGTTGGCAATGGCTTCAATGGATGGATCTCAAGGCGCCTAAGCAGACAAACTTTATCTTGAATATCACATCACCATCAGAGCACTTGTTTCACTGTTTCCACTAATAGTTCACATGCGCAGACACTTAATACACAAAATCACACCACTTTTACATATTAAAATCGTCTTCAAACCATAATTTTAACAATAATACAGGAGCAGCAAATCACCGCTGGTTAAGTTCCCGCCATAACTCCGCATCAAAGAGTATAGTAACTGTCCTATACAGGAACTCCGCATTTAATGAAGCACTTGGTCATTTTTTTGGAGCTTATGGCCTGGTATCTAGACCTTTAGGCCAAAGCACTTGGTCATTGCACACTGCACAGACAAGGGTTGCCAAAGGAGATGAACTTGGTTCCATACAAGCTTGGGCCCGGGGTGAACAAAGTTCAAATAAATCTTATTTTGAAGATTTAAACATTTGCTATTTAATTCAAAAATCATACTTTTGTATGGCCTGGGGTTTTGTTTTTATTTTATGTTTTATTATTTTTAGGTTATGTAATAAAATCACTCGTTCTTGTGATATGTTGTTTAAAGAAATCGAAAAGGATACAAAATAATGCAGTTTTGTAGTTATTATGAAAATAAAGCATTATAAATTAACCTTTTTTAATTTTTTAATTATATTCTGCAATTATTAATAAAATATCACCTAGAAAAGCAGTCGGAAGCTGTAACTTCTCTGTTCTATTCTTCAAAAACCCCAAGTACCACATTATTGTCATTATGTGGGCGCAACACTCTACTGTCCTGTAATGCGAGAGAAACGCCAAAAATCAAGTTTCCACGAAAATAAAAACACTAAATATATATTTTTTTTATAACTGTATGGCCCTTGGTACTAAATATATTATCGACGAATACAACCATAACATCAATGAGGGCATCCACGACTTTTTCTGCCACCAGGGCGGCGCCACTTTACAGTGAGGTAAAATATTTGACAGATTTAATAGCGGGGATGATAATTTCTTAGGAAAATGTAATCTTTAAGGTTTCTTTCTATGTTATTAATTATATTTTATATTAATTACATTAGAAACGAATAAACCAAACTATCAAATATAAATAAAAGCCGATTTTTTTTAAAAAGTGTTATAAAGTGCAAAAAATTAAAAAGAAAACCACTGACGCATTTTGTTGTGTATTAATATAATATTCTAGATAATGATAAACTATTTTCATAAAACTAATTTCTCAATTAACTGACATTGTGTAACCAAAAACTTTACCTCAGTCGTAACTAGCGACATCCGGTGAGTGGAAAATTATTAGCCCTCATTGCGAATGGAAAGTTGAAACTCGAAGTTATAAAGTTAAATCTTCTTCAGAACAGGCAATGACCAACGACCATACAGCCTATTCAATTGTATCAGATATTATTCAAATATTTTTTTAGTTAAATAAAATGGTTTATTCAATTGATTTCTTTAATTCAGTATTAATCTCTACAGATTCGCATAAATATTTTAATATTATGATTTCTTTGATAATGAAGGCTTATTTAAAAAAAATAGCTTTCAATATCGAATGCCATAGACATTAAATACAGAAAAATATATAAAGACGTTTTGGTTTTGCTATGGTAAAAGCGTTAGTTTTCGTTTTTCAGATTTAAAAAAATGTTTTTATGAATATCCCATGGATTACAGAAATAAAAACCTTTTAATTATGCTTATAATTTATCGTCTAATTACCTTTATATTTTTTATAACTGTTACGAACGATGTCAAGCACCCAATTTCATACATCTCCTTTATATTTTAGGAGACCGTACTATAAACTGGAAAAAATCGTATTTTGCTAAGAACTCAATAAATAAATTATCACGCATTAAAATTTGAACAAAACAATCGCAAAAAAATTCAGAAATAATATTACTATAACGTCAATCCAAAATTTAACATTTAGGGTATAACATTTAAGAATCTGACACTAAACTTTATTAAGACTTTTTTTATTAAAGAAAAGGGGCTCGGACTGTGGCCACTCCGCGCTCTATTACAAAAACAGAGTTACTTTTACTTTTTCATTAAACATAAACTCACACTCAACATGGAAAAATATACTTTATCTATTACTGTTAAGCCCTGAGATCATTTTACATTACAAAATAAATAACAAAGTTAAACTATTAATCATAAATCAATACAAACATAGCTCTCAGAGTATAATATGATCTACCAGGTACTTGATTAAAAATACGATTGACTATAGTAATAGCGCAATATTTAAATTAAAATTAACCGAGTAATACTCATAATCAACCGGTACAACTTCGAAAAATTATTGGATTGGAAGCATTTATAAAAAAATACAAAGAAGAGTTTAGAGCTCGTTCAAATTTTTTTTTATAGAAGAGGGGGCAAATGAGCATGCGGCTAACCTGATGGTAACTACCACCGTCCATGAACAACTGCAACACTAGAGGAATTGCAGATGCATTGCCAGCCGTTTAGAAAGGTGTAATCTCTTTTCTTGAAGGTTCCTAAGTCGTATCGGTCCGGAAAAATCGCCGGTGGTAAACAATTCCACAGAGAGGTTGTACGAAGAAGAAAACTTTTATTAAAACGCACAGTCGTGGACCGCCAAGCATCCAGATGGTGAGGATGGTATGGTGAATTTTGACAAGATGTGCGTTCGTGAAATTTGGCGGCTGGAATTAATCCGAACAATTCTTCAGAGCACTCCCCGTGGTAGATTCGATAGAAAATTCAAACAGTCGTGGACCGCCAAGCATCCAGATGGTGAGGATGGTATGGTTAATTTTGACGCCATGTGTGTTCGTGAAATTTGGCGGCTGGAATTAATCCGAACAATTCTTCAGAGCACTCCCCGTGGTAGATTCGATAGAAAATTCAAAAGGATGCAACATCCCTACGCAGCGTCAGTGTATCGAACCAATCAGAAAGAACTCGGGCGTCGACGATTCGAACCGCTCTGCGCTGGATGCGGTCAAGTGGAAGGAGCTGGCACTGGGGGGCCCCTGCCCAGAGATGGGAACAGTATTCCATGTGAGGTCGAACCTGCGCTTTGTAAAATTGCAAGCGATGTGCCGACACGAAATACTGTTTCGCTCTGCTGAGTATGCCAAGCTTTTTAGAGGCCAATTTGGCCTCTCCTTCCAAGTGACCACGAAACTGCACACTATTCGATATGTCGACGCCGAGAATTCCGATGCTAGCTGAGGCAGCAAGGGGTTCTTTTTATCGGTAAACACGCAAACTTGTGTCTTCTAGGGATTAAACTGGACTAGATTTAGTTGCCCCCAATACGAACCTTTGTTCAGCAAAGACTCGACTTTAGACACAAGTTTGGCCAGGTCGACTCTCGTCGACGTTTTCCCGAGAAATATTGGCAAGGCCGGTGTATAAGGCATCACTAGTGCTGTCGTCTGCATAGCAACGAATGTTACCAGCTTGCAACATATCGTTGGTATGCTGATATCGTAAAACATATATTAAACTGTAACTATCATATATATGCTGATCATATACAAGTGTATATTTCTTTCAAGTCAAATGAGAGTACTGTAGCCATACAAAAATTACATGAAGACTTAAATCGTGTAGTTGACTAGTCTGAAGCAAATACATTAGTACTTAATCCTAATAAAACGAAATATATGCTACTTGGTACCAAAAAACAAATCAATAAAGTTTTGGCAAATTGTCCTTTAACTTCAATTAAAAGATGTAAATATTGATCGAGTTACTGAGATTAGAAAGTTAGGAATATTGATGGATGGGGCACTACACTTCGAAAACCATATAATAAATAACGTTAAAAATTGTTTTTACAGATTAAAAGTGCTATACCAGATAAGGGATGTATTAAAGAAGGAAGTCCGTATCAGATTATGTGAGTCCTTGATTCTGTCCAAATTCAATTATGCAGATGCAGTAATAGGTCCTAGACTTCTCAACCGTTCAAAGAAACTTATACAGCGCGTACAAAATGTCTGTGCCCGTTTCTATTTTAAAATACCTCCCCGTGCACATGTTACACCTTACATTAATAATGCGAAAATGATTAAAATGGATTACCGCTGGCAGTTGCATTTTGCTACGCTGTTGTTTGCTTGTATCAATTACAGGGCACCGTCTTATCTCTATGAAAAATTGCGCTGGGCTCGAGACAACGTCTTAACGAAACGTCGTCAACGTCGAACAGAAGAGTGTTTTTGTTTGTTTAAACGTGCTAATCTGTGGAACTACCAGTCCGATTTGAAAAATCTTTTTGGATATTATAGTCAGATTCATGTTAAATGGTATAGGCTATATAGCATTAGGCTATAATCTCAGCTAGCCTATATTTGTTAAGCAAGTCAGAAGAAAAAGCGCTCCCAAAATGATAAATTTATATAGAAAAATATAAATGTATATAAAAAAAGTACGCGATACCATATGTCTATTTCTTATATATAAGCCACAATTAGGCATTTTGTGACAAAAAAAATGAAAATTTAATTATTAGGCATGGCATATTTATCCTTACGAACGAAAGTTACTTCATTATCAAGACAATTCTATGAAGATAAACTTCTAACTTTATACCATGTTAATATAGTACATAGTTTAAGAGATAATGTAAAATTAGTACCTGGCTTGACGCGCAAACAACCGGTACGAACTGAGAAGCCAGTATTGAAAGCTTCTATGAGCGAGGTTAGGTTAGCCGTTAGTTCAATCATTATCTATATCTACACAAATAAATAAAATTGAAGTGTCTGTTTGTAATGTCAAAATAACAGCTTTTTACAGTACTTATAACATTAACGCTTTAACATTTTTGTATGTCTGTCAGTCTGTTTGTTCCGGTTAATTTCCAAAACGGCTGGTCCGATTTTGACGGGACTTTCACTAGTAGATAGCTCATGTTATAAGAAGTAACTTAGACTGCTTTAATTTTAGAAAAATTATTAGGTGTCCGTGCAACAAAATTACCGCCCTAGACTAAACGCGGACGAAGTCGCAGGGAACAGCTAGTAGCTAAAATAAATTCAAAATTAATTGAGTACTTTTATCTATCTCCCGGGTGAGCGTAACAATGATTAGTTACATCTTTATTTCTAAACTCTTTCATTTCACGTTGCTATGGTATTTTGAAAGTTTAATTGATTAATAAGTATAAGAGGTTGATAGCAAATTTATCAAGAATTATTTCTTGCCTACACACTTTTCATGTATCGTGTACAGTTTTTCTTTAAAACTGAAAAAAAAAAACCGCGCATAATATGCCTACAGATAAAATAAAAGCACTCCATTAATTATGACAATGTTTCCATACATTACTATCAAATAAAATATTTGATTGCAATTATAAAATGCTTGAACTAGGTGTCATGTCATACCACGCATCTGGGACACGTGATGACGCGGGTAAAACCGCGAAATTATTAGGCGCTGTGGCTCTATTTACCTAATATAGATTGCTTATTTTATTATGTTTAGTTTTCCCCGAGTGGTCATGCAGCGATCACTCAAGAGTTCGGCTTCGAACGTGTGTAACTCGAAAATTATCCCACGAGAACGAAATACCTGAATAAACGGTATCTAATAAACGGAATAACGGTTATTTGACAGCTCCATGGCGCAGTGGCTTAGCAATGAATTGTTGCACTGGGATACGCGGGTTCGAATCCCGCACGGAACAAGTATTTGTATAGCCTACAAATAACTGTTCCGGGTCTGGATGTCTGTAAACTGCCTGCACGATACAGGAGAAAATCCTAGTGTGGGGGTAACGTTATTTTAAAAAATGAAAAATTTCGATCTCCGTCGGCACCAATGAAATTGTTGCAATTTTATATAATAGTAATCGTATATATAAACTTTACTTTTTTTACAGACGAAAATTTTAAAATTTTGTCTGTCGTCCAAAACGCATCACCTCTTTCAATTATATGAATTTCCATGCCGTCTTTTGTCTTTGGCGTCCAAATTACAAAATAGCAAAACTTTTCGTTTCGAATAAAACTCGAATAAGCGCGCGCGTGTGTGTAAGCGTCGTCCTCCCGCATCGCACCGGGGGAAACATTATTCAGTGACTTGCACGATAATTCATAGTAACATGCGCGCGTAAAAAATACGAAAAGGCCTTTGGAAGAAGGGGTTTTATGAAAAAACCACTGCATAAATCAATTACAAATAAAATTTATTGAATTGTTCGATAATTGAGCTGTGTCGGTACCGACTTTGTTTTGGAAATTTTACTAATTTACGCCCAAAGTTGTGTTAAAATTGGCAATAAAAACGAATCTTTGGTAGCTCGTAACTTTTTAATAACATTTTATTTTCCTTTTTCTTGGATTTTAGGGCCTGGTATCTAGACCTTTAGGCCAAGTCTTGAGTATTATTATTCGGTTTATTATAATTTTCCCAAGCCTTGTCTTTATGTATTATTATCCTTCATAATTCACTGCTTCACAATATGTTGATGCGTCACATTTTGCAGCCCTTGGGAGATTTTGACGGCAACTTGAGCCAGCAGGCAGCTGACAGTTGGCGATGGTATCTAAAGGCGCCTATGCAAACAGCTTATCTTGAGAATCCATCACCATCAGAGCACTTGTTTCACCGTTTCCACTAATAGTTCACATGCGTAGACAGTTAATACATAAAATCGCACCACTATTACATATCAAAATCCACTTCAAACTATTATTTAAACTATAATACAGGAGCAGCAAACCGCCGCCGATCAAGTTCCCGCCAAAAGAACCATTTTATTTTCCTATTCTGTTTCCGTACAGACAAATTTAATAATGAGACAAAACGATATCATGTTTAACTTTGGATGTACACTGTCAAACAGCGGAGTAAAACCCCTCCGAAATGTCTATGGAAATAATGTCGACTAGAGTCACCTTAACCGTAAACACTCTTTACCTACCGACTGCGATCCTACCGTTAAGTTATTTATTGTTTGCACACTTACATTATATATCTCGTTTCTCGTTTTTCCGCGTATCCTTGTTGTGATTATTCTACTGTTAGCCTCGCGTTGGCTATTAGATACGCCTCGAATATTCAGCGGATTCGTTGGTCCTTACGCGCTTAACTCGCTAGCTAATTCGTCGTCGATCAACGATATCGTGGACCCTTCGTCGAGGAGCGCGTAGGTCTCTATCTCCTTACCACGCGGTCCGCGCACGATAATGGGGCTCATTTTTAAAGCACTCACGCACTACTAGCTGTGTTCGACGCGACGGGCACTGTTTCGCAGACAGAATCATCTGCCAAACCAGAGTTTGGCAGATGTTTCCGGTGTCCGAGTCTTGTGGGCGTGAATTAACGCGTGATGGGGGGCGCTGCAGCCGTCGACACCGCACTTCTTGGCTTTACACCTCAGGCGTCGATGCTTACTACTTAGGCACCTAAAGCATACCCCATCTTTCCTCACCCACTTCCACCGGTCATCCAGATCCATCTGTACCAGTTTCTTACATTTAGCCATTACGTGTTCACCCCCACAACACAAACACTGGACACTTTCGTTGTCCTCCTGGGTGGTGAACGTTCTTACGTCGCGGGGCCTATCCTCTGCGCGGTGTGTTGCTGCAATATTTTTTGACGGCGGTGCTTTTCGTTTTACGGGCGCTTCCCTAGTCGGCGCTACGGACGTATAGGAGTGACTTAACGCACGGTCAGCCTCTCTCATCATAAACCGGGATAGTGTAATATCCGGTTTGTCAGCACATCCGTAGTGCTCCGAGTAATCTCACCAACGCGACCGTAAATGAGGCCTAAGCTTGCTTGTGATCTCCCTAGTGAGCATCGGATTTTGCAAATATCCTTCGCCGTCGACGTTCATAATGCAAACTATATTTTGTAGTTTAATTGCCAACGCGTTTAATTCCGAAGGCGTTATAAGTCCTCTAACGCACGATCTATAATCACTTCCGGGCGGCCGAAGCACTGCTCCAGTGTCCGCATAATGTCTGCCGGATCCTTCGCAGTAAACAACAGTGTCGATACAGCTTCCCTAGCCTCACCACGTAAACAGTTCCTCAATCTTCCTATGTTTTCCATATCCGTGAATCCATATAAACGAGTGGATTCTTTCATTGCGGCTTTAAACGCTAACCATTCCACGGTCGAGCCGTTAAAATTAGGCAAGTCATGCGTCTGCTTCGTAGCGGCTGGTCTAAATCGTACCATGCTTTCTAATGCTTCCGCTAGCCGTTCGATACCCCTATCTTTCCCTTTTGGGGTGAGCGAATCTAAAAAACAAGATTGTTTTATTGCTCACTCAATATCCACAAACTAATAAGGAGTAGCACAATGGTCAATATCAAAACAAAAAATCAGTTACTGGCAACCAAAAGGTTCCTACCTATAGCTGGCAAGTGGCAACACAGATTGACAGTTTGTCAACAACTTAGAAGTTCATGCCTTTTGATTTTCTTTCCGAAAAGTGACACAACAGAATGTCTAAGAGAGGTTCGTGAAATTTCAAATATCTGCTTAAATCTAGTTGATTGACACAAAAAATATTAATCAGATTTGTGAAATGTAACTCTACTGCATTGAATATTCTTAATGGCTGTATATTTTTAATATCTCATTGTTTTTCTTCATGTGACAAGTGTTTTAAGTGAATGCTCTTAAAGATGTGCAAATTTTTGTTTTTAAGGACGTGGTGGTTCTGCGGGAGCAAAGTTTCGCATCTCACTGGGTCTTCCAGTGGGTGCCGTAATAAACTGCGCCGACAATACAGGTAAACAAGTACTGCATTCATAACCTATTTAAAATATCGTAAATGACTGAACATTCGATGATGATAGAATTATTTTGAACACGTAGTGTTATTGAATCATAATGATTATTTCCTTGGCTGTGTCTGAGATTGTTCAGTTATAATTATCTTGTATAAATAAAATTGAAAATTAAGCAGAAGTAAAAACATGGAGCATCAATACTGGATATCCAATCATATAAAGTTTAAGATAGGAATATGGTGAATGTAGACCTTTTAATGAGTTCTACTAAGAAAAGTTACGAATACAAATTAATATACGCACTACGCAAAAGTTCATTTGGGTAATGACAGACACGAACTTGAGAATGTAGCAGCGGTGCGGAACTGTGTGCTGTGCGGTGTGGGTACAGGGGGCGAAATTTAATATGAAAATATTGCTTGGTCGATCGAAAAAATATATATTACATTATATCTTATAGTGAAAAGTGGGTTTAAGGCTTTTGACATTGTGGCTAGATAATATTTCTGACTGTCTGGTCTTTGGTCTATAATGTCTTGCCTTCAGGCTTCTTGGTGAGAAAGGAGTTAAGGGTTAAGAAAATAATGCATATAGATAATGTGATGCACAATAATTTTGATGCTAGTTTGTTATTGTCTCCTTGTTTTTCTTTATGCCTGTTATATGCCTTATGTTATTAGATTCAATGAATTTGCCAATTGCAAATGCAAAACATTTACATTGATTGACCAATGTAAAGGTTAGCTATTGTCTTTTATTAAGATTGTATGGTACCTACATATGCACTGAGCTAAAACTAATCAAACACTAAAACTATCCAATGTTATAATTATGTTACCCTCATATAGTAAAAATATACCAAAATAATTATATGTAAATGGCATCAAGGGTATCTTAGACTCAGTTACACGGTTTCTAGGTCACCTTGTGTGGGAGCCTTTTAGAAAATTAAATAAACAAATAAAAACATCTTATATAATACAATGGATTCTCAATAATTTGTCACTTGTTAATTTGCACTGTCGCAGTCCCTTGAAAAATACTCAAATTCATTATAATCAATATTAATTGTTCCCCTCAGTAATTTGAAGTTGAAGAAATAGTATCTTGCCCGTCAACATACAATAATTTGAAGTCTGGGCTTCCTTACTCTCGATAATTTAAAGCGTATCACACACAGACCTGTTGTTTGTTTACATACATGTACAGATCTGTCAATTGTTTACATAAATGAGAGACTTCTTTTCAAAATGAAGATTTGTGAATAATTGTACTAATGTTTAAAATCACGAATTTTGATCAAACACTTGTTTACTTGATTTTTTCCTCCCTCCCTCTTGGTTATGTTAACTATTACTATTTATATATTAATTACTATGGTAATTTTTCTCTGGTACCTTGAGTTTCAAATTATCGAGAGTCTACTGTACTTCTGTTTAATGGCAAACTGCCTTACCTGCGCAAACTGGTTTACGCAGGTAAGGCAGTTTAAGCAGGTAAACATGTGCATCTGGATGGCTAGACGGTAGCTCGCAGAGTTCTGGAAGCACTGCTTGTGCAATTGTTCCTTGGCTAAACATTTGGACTGTGCAAACTTGGCTTGTACCGTTTTACTTGAATGTGTAGCCGGTCATTCAAGATGCGCATCAGTCTGAGGAATTTATTTATGACATAGCATGCGTCACAAATCAAAAAATTAATGATGTAAGGAGTTATTCAAAGGAATTTTAGTTACCGGCTTTATGGAAAATTAAAAGAACAAAAATAATGGCAAGCTCTCAAAACACAACTAGTACCTTTATATATACTGCAGATCACTTTGTACGAGCTTACCTGCACGTGTGGCCACTACACAGTGTTCCATCTTTTTGTATTAGTCATGACTGTACAGGCAAGACCAAGTGTGTGGCCGGGTCATAATGTCTAATGGTTATTGTTGTTTTTGTTGATATTTAAATAATTCTACAAAATATTAATGGGCAGTGGTTTGCTTGGCAAAAATATTGTGCATGATGTACGCTTAGGCTACAGACAATTAAAAAAGCAAAGTATAAATTTGAGGATAAGGATGTAGCAAGTGTGGGGTGAAGTGTGCAAGACAAACACATGCTCATACATATTACAGCAGCTGATATTCTGGCCTCTGCCAGAACTCCACCCATCATTTTAAACACTTACACAGGAATCCAATATTTCTGATTTTATTGCTTAAGTAGAAGAAGTGTAAATAACTTCATATTCATATTTAATTTAAATAACTAAAGTGTAATGACCAGTATATTTCAGACAAGATATAAACAAATCTAATTTTATTTTATTCTAGGAGCAAAGAACCTCTATGTGATTGCGGTACAAGGTATCAAAGGTCGCCTTAACAGGCTGCCAGCTGCTGGTTCTGGTGACATGATTGTAGCTACTGTCAAGAAAGGCAAGCCTGAACTCAGGAAAAAGGTTAATATTGCTAATATTTTACAACATTTAACAAAATTGACCAAGAAATTTAGTTGTAGTTAATGCATAATATCTCATTATTTACAGCAAAATGCATGTTACTATATTATGTTTATATGACTGCTCATTGGTCTAGTGGTTGCAAAATGCTAATGCTGATCATGAGGCCCTGGGTTTGAATCCCAAGTCGGGTCAAAAAAAAACAGTTTTTGAATTTTTCCATCAATAAATTCTCAGTACCTGTCCAGAGTGAGGACGTTGGCGGTGTTTCACCCCCTGCCTGATCTCCCTCCGGATGTGTCGGTTTACCGTCCCATCCGACTGAGTGTGAGAGAATAGAGAGTGTACATGTGTTTTACCATACACTTGGGCACTATAATCCTGTCCTGCGGCGATGGCTAGTCTCTGTTGAGGCTGGCCGCCGTGACTGAAATTCAAGGATTATTTCACAATTCTGTAGGATTATTATTGTTATGTTTCATGGTATACATTTTGAAAGTTTGTGAAAAAAAAACATATTTAAAGAAGTTTCAATTCTCTCAAATCACATTGAATTTCTTCCTAATTTAATATTACTCTATTCAATTTACTTATTTTAGGTAGTATTCATATTTATTTATTACATGAATATGTTACAAAAGACAAATTACTTGCAATTGCAAGTCAAAACTATTGTATGTTCTGTGCCTGTGTCTGGGTCACTAGAGGAGTTTGGTGGGAGTGTAGTAAGCAAGTGAGTGTAAAGCCGCGTATCCACCAAAAATGTTGACAACTTATGTTTCCAACTGATTACAACTCACAAATGTTTCCAACAAGCATCTCCACCAAAGGAACAAATATTTGCAACAAGCGTATTCCTTTGATGTTGCTGCCGAAAATCGAAACATGGTTCCTGACATTGTTTCAAGTTTTGTTGCCAACACTAGGTAATTACAGAAACATTTGTTACCAACACGTGTTGGCAACACAACAGTTGGTAACAAAACTTTGGTGGAGACGCGGCTTTATTTATTTATTACGATTACCAACAGAAATTAACAGTATACAACAACAACAGTAATACAAAGATCATTTTCTTAACAAATTCAACACATTATAATTGTATTTCTTTTTATGGGTAATCACAACATGCATTGATTATTTTTTAAGGAATAAAAACTGAATTACATCATTGAATAAATACAAATTATTAAAAAGAAATAGATTTATTTGACAATATTATAAATATTCTTGTTATATTATATTATATTAATCAAACTATAAAAATCAAAAACAATTCCAATGTTATAATTAATAATTAGTTGATTCGTTAATTCATAGAAATTGATTAATTTTGATTTGAATGTGGATAAACTATCGCAATTAATATCGAGGCCAGAAAAAGTAAAGAAAATAAATAAAGAAGTAAATAAACATAATCTCCATGACTATCACTTTTTCATGTAAGAGATATGTATATTTACATATTGCATAAACATAGTAGTTTAATGTGGTGTATAGGCTTGGGCAAAAAATATCGAAATATCGTTATTTTAAATCGCGATATATCGATATTTATTTTAAAGTATCGAATTCGTATCAATTTCGATATATTTTAAAACATGTTTGACAAAACATGTCACAACAAAAGTATTCATGTGTGGGTGGTTGTCGTTGTTTTTTTTTTCGTCGTCCAACCGTCAGTAATATGAAATTTTGGACCTTATCTTTATATCATGCAAATGTTGATGATATATCGATATTTATCATGCGATATATATCGATACTGGTTAAAGCTATCGATTCGATATGTATCGATATATTTTTTCCCTTGCCCATCCCTAGTAGTGTCTTTGAATAAAAAAAAACTTACCACAATAATATTATTATGGTGTGGGGAAGTCCACTGAACCGTTATAATTGTAATCTATAGACATTGTATCTAATATGAATATGAAATAACCTTATAGTGAAGAAATTGAATTGCAATGATGATATGCCAAAGGTTTCGCTAAATTTAACTGCTGAATCCATAGCGGGTCTGTAGATATGCCTTGGCTGACTGAGCATTTTAGAATTAAGGTTATTTTTAATACTCATTGAAATTACATCTTCCCTTGACACTTAAACTATTAATTAAATAAAAATAAAGTGCTTAAAAAACTACTTACATAAACACTTATATACATTCCAGGTAATGCCAGCAGTAGTGATCAGGCAACGGAAACCATTTAGGAGGCGGGATGGTGTCTTTATATACTTTGAAGATAATGCAGGTGTCATAGTAAACAACAAAGGAGAAATGAAAGGCTCTGCAATCACTGGACCTGTAGCTAAAGAGTGTGCTGATCTGTGGCCCCGTATTGCCTCCAATGCAAGCTCAATAGCTTGAATTACCTTAATATACAATTAAAAAAAACAAGTCTTTTATATTCATCTTAAACCCATTTTCTATATTTTATCCCTATGCAGAGAAGAGATATGTAGATCTGTACTTACATTTAAATCACACACACACACACACACACACAAATTACGTGAATACGCGACATGAGTGATCTAACCGGTTAACTATGTTAGCTGAAATAATTGCTACAAATTGAGTCTGGACTCTGGGAGCTCACCTGGATGGGATGTTATCAGCACTGGTTTTCTAAAGCATGCTAGAAGCCTTTGTTGTTTTACCGTACATACGTAACCTCGCAAACCTTTGCTTTGGTACTGGTGCTTTCCCCAGCGCCTTAAAGAGGTCTATAGTAACCCCTGTGCATAAATATGGGGACTGAGAGGATGTAAGCAATTATAGGCCTATCTCTGTCCTTACCTCCATCTTCTAAATAATTGAACAATTGCTCAACAATAGATTGGTTGATTTCCTAAATAAATTTAAATTACTGTCAAATTCTTAATATAATTTTAGAAAGAGTGTTTCAACTCAAGATGCGATTATTGATCTCACTTCTACTGTAATTAGTGAAGTGAACAATTGCAGCAAATGTCTTCAGTATTTTGGATTTAAAAAAGGCTTTCGACACCGTATCTGTGCCTATTCTTTTACACAGGCTAGAATGCATAGGTATTACGGATACTCCACTCATGCTTTTTAAAAGTTACCTACAGGACAAATCGGGTAGTAAGAATAAATAATTTACACAGTGATAAAGCCACGCCTAGTTTGGTGTCCCGAAGGGTAGTGTCCTGAGCCCGATTCTTTTCTAGCGACTTCAAAAAGGAGACAGACTACTCAATTCGACTGTGTTTTTTATGCGTGTTACCTCTATAACTTTTTTACTGGGTGAACCGATTTCAATGATTCCATTTTTATTTGAAAACTGGTGTTTCACATGTGGTCCCATATAAATTTGATCAAGGTCAGACTAATGGTTTTTGAGTTATTGTTAATAAGTTATATTGTAGTCGGTTGTACAAAATTTTTAATTATTAATATTATGATCTATGTAATCTACGTGATGTCGGGGGCAGGACACCGCACTTATTTTTAGGGTTCCGTACCTCAAAAGGAAAAAACAGAACCCTTATAGGATCACTTTGTTGTCCCTTCTGTCTGTCTGTCAAGACCCTTTTTCTCAGGAACGCGTGGGGGTATCAAGCTGAAATTCATATCAAATACTCAAGTCTACTGTCCCTTAGAGCTGTGAAAAAATCAAACTTCTAAGCCAAAGCAATCAAAAGATACAGCCGTTTATGCCGTAAATTTTCGACATTCGCAAGGGAATCAAAACCTACAGGGTACTTCCCGTAAACTCTGAATCTTGAAATTTGGTACGAAGCAACGTTTTATAGCACAGATAAAGGAAAAATTGCGAAAAACATAAAGTTTTAGTTACATCATATAATAAAAATATTTTTAATAATTTTAAACTTGCACCTGCAGATTTGTTCGGAACCCTCGGTGCGCGAGTCCGACTCGCTCTTTGCCGGTTTTTTCTGATAGCACCTGGGATACTGTCCAAGCAATTACTGAGAGGGGATTAATCACCGTATCTAATTGGCTCAGAGACAACCTTCTCACCTTGAACACCCAGAAAACAAACTACATCTGCTTCACTCCTAACAAATCCCAACCTGACCATAACTTTGCCATAAAAATACACACTTGCTCTAACCCTGGTAACCTGATTTGCGCTGCCCTACGATTGAAAAATTCAGCCATACTAAATACCTAGGTATAATACTGAACCAACTACTTAGCTGGCACTCACATTTTTTTATAGAATAAGGGTGACAAACGAGCACAGTCCACCTGACGGTAAGTGGTTACTGTGACCCATAGACGTCTACATACCGCCTAAGGGTATTAGTGTTCTGTGTCTGCATCTAAAATATCAATAAATCAATCTCAATAAAGAATCAAAATGCAGATCGTTGTCACCCGTCAGGACTAAGATGGAATGCCTCATTTCCAGTAAAAAAGGTATCCGATTCTCTACACTCACCATACGAAACACAAGCATTAAGCAGCTGTTTTACGCTGGTATTCTGTGAGAGCGTGGTACTTCCCCGGTCGAGCCGACCCATTCGTGCTACAACTATACTACTAATTTAGCTGCAGCATGAATCTACCACGTATAAATGGAACTCTTAACAAACCGCACTAGGAAACTTGTAAGTTTAAAACTTATTCAAATCACTACGGCAGGTAATGTGCAACAAACTTAAAAACCGAATCTATGTAGCCCTGGCCCAATCGGTGCTCACCTACTGTATCTTGATTTGGGGAGGAGCTGACAAAACTCACTTCTTTGCACTCGAAAGGGTTCAGAGATCGCTTATCAAAGTCATCTACTCCAAACCTTATCGTTTTCCCACTGATACACTATATAGAATGAGTGGCCTACTCACAGTCCGAAAACTCTTGTTCTCATCTTAACGTGTCACAAATCTCGGCCGTATGTCGACTTGTGTCATAAAAGAAAGAAGGATGTCATTGCCCTCGTCATTGTTGCACGTATTGCTTTCGCTAGAAGACAATATAGGGGTCAGTCCGCCAATATATACAAAAAAGTTTTTTTTTTATAGGATAAGGATGACAAACGAGCACACAGTTCACCTGATGGTAAGTGGTTGCTGCGGCCCATAGACATCTACATCTATCCTCGTTTGCGAATCAAAATGCAGATGCGTTGTCACCCGTGAGGACCAAGATGGAATGCCTCATTTCCAGTAAAAAGGGCCTCCGGCCACCTGCACTCACCAAGCAAAACGCAGAAGTAAACCTCTACTTCACGCTGGTATTCTGTGAGGTCGTGGTACCACCCCGGTTCGAGCCGGCCCATACGTGCGACTGCAAAAGCTGCCGCGTGGCTCTACCACTGTTAGAGTAAATAAAATACTTAAAATATACCCCATGTTATCTTACACTTGCAGGAAAACTTTAATAGAATGGTTAGACCACTTTAGTTATGAAGATATTGAAAAACTTTTCATAAGAATTACTTAATTAAAACTTCGGTTAAACTTGATGTCGGTACCTGTATGTGGAATACTCATACCGATCCCGAGGAACCTTATCTGTAGAGCTTATAGGTGACCACTATACACACAGACACGGGCGTGTGTACACACATATAGGTACGCTCATGCAGGTGGTATGTGAATGATCACATACCACCTGCATATACATATATACACGCACGCACACACACACACACACAATTAGCATGCACAGACACACTTAACATATATACACACTAACGCACATTTATACTAACACACGCTTACATGAACCTTTTTTACGTGGTAGAGCCATGCTGCAGCTATATTAATAGTTATATAGTTGTAATATGCAATAGTAATATAGTTGTAGCACCAATGGGTCGGCTCGACCGCTGAAGGACCACGCTCTCGCAGAATACTAGCGTAAAATAGCAGCTAAAGCTAGGGTCCCACGGCCTGCTTTGTCACAGGTCAGACCGCGCCAGGCCAGACCAACAGGCCATGGGAACCATCGCATCCGATGAGGCCTGCGGTGGCCTGTTGTCGCCCGTCCGATCCATCGGGGAGTCGGTAAGTTCAAAGGCGCGGCGCGACGGCGCCTATCGCGGCCCGTACGGGCGCGTCTGCGTCGATTGCAATCGTTCATTTACACTGCGGTGGCGCCTGCGGCGTTTACTCTGATTATGGAGTGGACGAACGAACTTATATTCGAGTTTTTAACTCTTTATGAAAATGAACCAGCGCTTTGGAATAGTTCGTCGCCTCAACATAAAAACAAGAACGGCTTTTGTTGAATGACGACACCCACCAGCGTCGTTTCTTCTGCTTTCTTTTTATTTGGTTTATCAAACGTTCACCACTGAATAAAACCACAGTGGCTGCACACGCAGACTTGCGTTCCGCATCACTTAACATGTTGGAATGTCAGTCGACAGGCCGCACCAGGCCGGCACACGCCATGGGAATGCTTAGTACAGGCCGCGACAGGCCCATACAGGCGGGGCAACGCCTGGCGCGGCCTGTCGCCTGGCAGGCCGTGGGACCCTAGCTTAACACTGCTGTGTTTCGTATGGTGAGTGTAGAGAACCGGCGATCCTTTTCTGCCGACTTCCAAAAAGGAGACGGTACTCAATTCGAGTGTATGTTTTTTTTTATGTGTGTTACCTCATAACTTTGTACTGGGGGAACCGATTTCGATGATTCTTTTTTTATATGAAAGCTGACAGTTCTCGTGTGGTCCCATATAATTTGATCAAGGTCAGACCAATGGTTATTGAGTTATTCTTAAATAAATTATATTGAAGTCGGCGGTACAAAATTTTTAATTTTAAATTATTAATTTATTATTGGAAAAGAGGCATTCCATCTTAGCCCTCACAGGTGACAACGCATCTGCATTTTGATTATTTATTGAGGATAGATGTGGATGTCTATGGGTCACAGCAGCCACTTACCATCAGGTGGACTGTGTGCTCGTTTGTCACCCTATCCTATAAAAAAAACCTAGTTCATCACGCCACTAGAGCTGCAATTTATATTATACCAAACCATTATGTATGGTAATCATTCTAACCTTCTAGATATAATATAGTCCACATAGTCTTATTTAGCCAATCTTAAGGGAAGTAGCGAGTTATTCCCAACACAAGTGTCTATGACTACTTAAAGGGAAAACTCGACACAAATCTTTGTAATACGTAAGCCACTCAATAACTTTTAAGATATACAAAAAGTATTCTAGATACTATAAATATTTACTTTATATCTTTTCAAAATAATCTCCATCATGCTCTATACCTAGTTCCATTCGCCAAAACCAACTCTGGAAACACTTTTGCCAGTCTTGATCTGACAGGTCGGAAATCGCTTCTTCGTAGGCAGTCTTCTTCGGCGCTTGATAAAAAACTTTCCTTTTATTTTTTTCTTTGACTTTTGGGAAAATAAAGAAATCACAAGGAGCTAAGTCAGGGCTGTAGGGTCTTAAGAGTTTCAACACCAGATTCCTTAATAAATGCTTTTGTTCTAAGGGAGGTATGTGAAGAGGCGTAATCGTGATGCAGCATGATTCTCCGAAGCTCGGTCTTTGGTCTTCTCTCCCATCCAGCTTGAAAAGCTTTGGGTAATGCAACTGTAGTATACCATTCAGAGTTGACTGACCTACAATTTTCCAGCATTGATGTCGACAAATGTCAGCTCCGCAAAAAGAACTAGCCACCATTTGTTTGCCGACATTGCGAGGTCTATGTAATTTTGTCAGTAACTGTCCTTCTGAGTAGATCCATACCGATGATTGCCTTTTATTTTCCGGATCATATTGATAGATCCATGTCTCGTCACTAGTAACGATTTCTGAAACACGCCTAGATACCCCGTTTTCAAAACGTAGACGCATTTCATGACACCAATCCACACGAGTTTGTTTTTGGCTTTCGGAGAGCAAACGAGGGATCCATCGATAACAAAGCTTCCTCACTCCAAGATGTTGATGTAGGATGGTATGAATGCTCCCCGAACTAATGCCTACAATCTTTTCGATGTCTGTAAATGTGATACGTGGGTCTTCTCGCACCAACGTCAATTGATTTTCTGCCGTTATCTTTGGTCATCTTTAAGATTAATTTTACCCCTTTTGAATTCAGCAAACCACCTAAAAATTGTTGCGCGTGATGGGGCTGAGTCCCCTAATGCTGATTGTAACCGTTGTAAACTTAATTGTTCGTTTAAACCAAATTTAAAATCATAATATATCATAGCGCGCACATGTTCACGGTTAAGATCCATCGTTTTAAATGAAAAGCGCGGGAAGCGTTGCAGGAAAATTAATAGAACTATTTTTAATATTGAGCAATGAAGGCTAATAATCTTCCATTCACCAGATGTCGCTAGTTGTGACTGAGGTAAAGTTTTTCGTTACATAGTGTCAGTTAATTGAGAAATTAGTTTTAAATAATAGTTTATCATTATCTAGAGTATTATATTAATATACAACACAATGCGTCAGTGGTTTGATTTTTAATTTTTTGCACTTTATAACTCTTTTTTTTAATTTTTCTACTTTAAGTTATATTTATAGTTTGGTTTATTCATTTCTATAGTAAATAATATAAAATATAACTAACAATACGGAAAGAAACCTTAAATATTACATTTTCCTAAGAAATTATCGTTCTCGCTATGAAATCTGTCAAATATTTTACCTCACTGTAAAGTGGCGTCGCCCTGGTGGCAGAAAAAGTTGTGGATGCCCTCATTGGCTTATGGAGTTTTATTTTTAAATCAATTTGCTTTTTAGAAACATAACACGGATGCGTCCCATTTTTAAATTTCGAACATCTCAAAATTTATTGAGTGACCTATGTAAGACTTGAAAATAAAGGAATTTTTATTTTATTTTTTTGATGCTCATATTCAGCGATGATTTGATTGATTGTTTACGGGTAATTTTTTTATAGGATACTAGAGATCCGCCCCTTGCTTCGCACGGGTGATTTCTGGATCTTGATAACAGCGCCACCTACCGAGTCAAATTGTCAACCTAAACCATTCCCGGATCTACTTAATTTAATCACACACAAAATTTCATCAAAATCGGTCCAGCTGTTTAGGGAGTTCAGTCACACGGACAGAAGAATTATACAGATGGGTGACAAGCGAGCACACAGTCCACCTGATGGTAAGTGGATGATGTGACACTTAGATGTCTACATTTATTTTATACTTGAATCGAATCAAAATGCAGATGTGTTGTCACCCCTGAGGACTAAGATGGAATGCCTCGTTTCCAATAAAAACGGGCTCCGGTTCTTTACATACACCATAACAAACTCAGTAGCATTATAAGCTACTATTTTATGCTGGTATTCTCTGAGAGCATGGTCCTTCCCCGGTTGAGCCCGACCCATTCGTGTTACAACCATAATATAGCTGCAGCGTGGCTCTACGACACAAAAAAGTCGCTATTGCTGTCACACTTTAAAACCTTCAATTCTTATGTCCTCATTAATATACTAACTAGTATACTAAGGTACTTCTAAACACAAATAAGGCATACAAATCTATTACAGACAACAACACTCCCCCTTCTTTTGTTGGATATGGCTGCGCGCCAAAACAGAAATACGAAAACAAAACACCCGACCGCACTCTGCGTTTTTCGCACGTCGTATAAATGCCCTAACTGCCTTAAGTATTATTGCACTGCACGGTGGTAAATGCACTAAGGGAGTAAAGTAATGTTGTTTGACGGCTCCGTGGGGCAGTGGCTTAGCAATGAGTTGTTGCGCTGGGGGCCGCGGGTTCGAATCCCGCACGGAACAAGTATTTGTATGGCCTACAAATAATTGTTCTGGGTCTGGATGTTTGTCCTCGTGTTCCAATTTTCTTGTAAACTGCCTTCACGATACAAGAGAAAATCCTAGTGTGGGGGTAACGTTTTAAAAAAAATATGTACCAGGTCCACTCTGACGCCCTAATTAGGGAACCTTGCTGCCTTACTCTTATTACAACTACTTGGCTTAAACACATACTAGTCTAAAGTTAAAAATTATTTATTAAATAAATCAATTCAAAAACTTGTTATATTATTGTGAGAGAAATATTTGAAAGTTATCTGAGTTTTTATTTTTTGGGAGACTAAAAACTTTTTTTGAAGTCTGAAGGTTTTACAATTAGACTTTTTTGTATGTTTGTACAACAAAAAAAACCAGTAGGTAGTTGACCTATTCTTTTTTATAAAACAGGTTATAAATTCAGGAGTCCCTTATCATAAGTCCTGTTTTTAAATGTAATTTTTTTTATAGGATAAGGGAGACAAACGAGCACACAGTCCACCTGATGGTAAGTGGTTGCTGCGGCCCATAGACATCTACATCTATCCTCTATTATAAATCAAAATGTAGATGCGTTGTCACCCGTGAGGACTAAGATGGAATGCCTCATTTCCAGTAAAAAAGGCCTCCGGCCACCTGCACTCACCAAGCGAAACGCAGAGGTAACCCTCTACTTCACGCTGGTATTCTGTGAGGTCGTGGTACCACCCCGGTTCGAGCCGGCCCATCCGTGCGACAGCTAAAGCTGCCGCGTGGCTCTAACACTGTTAAATCGAGTAGTTTGACCGACAGTTGTAATTATAGACCGATATCCATAACTACAACTTGTGCTAAACTGTTTGGCACACCACATAATTAAGTGGCGAAGCTTGCGAAAACACTTATTGATTTCACGATGTCTGTCCGTCTGTCCCACGATTATCTCGAGAACGGTTTCGAATTTTCAAATTCTGTTTTCAGCAATCGATTACTGATCACCCAGGCATCTGAACCTCCTATTTTGAAACTGATTGCTCAACGGCAACCGTTAGAAACCGCTACAAAGCTGATTGCTTCAGCACTTTGCTGTTAGCTTGCTAGGTTTATTAGACGTATTTTCAAAAATATACACATTAACAATGCTCAGTTTGGATTAAAAAAAGATAGGTTCCACGGATGCGACGATTTTTACTTTAAAGCAAACAGTTAATTATTATAACAAGCGGAAAACAAATATTCTGAGGAATTTCTCCTACAATGCGGCGTGAGGCAGGGAGGGCTAACATCGCCTCTGCTTTTTAATCTGTATGTTGATCAGCTGATCGAAGAGCTTAGAAGCACCAGACTTCTTGGTTGCCATATTGGTTTTGAATGCTTTAATAACTTGAGTTATGCTGATGATATGGTGCTGCCCTCGATAGGTGCGCTGCGTGCATTACTCCAGATATGCGAGAAATACGCGATGGATCATAACCTTATTGTACAACAACCAATAAGTCTGTTTGTTTGCTTTTTAAGAGTGGTAGGGTTCAACCTCATATCCCCCCAGTGTATTTGTGTAACGACGTTTAGATACTTGGGTCATATAGTTACTCAGGATCTGTGTGATGCTTCCGATATGGACCGCGAGCGACGTTCCTTGTCAGTGCGTGCCAACATGATAGCTCGACGCTTTCAAATGTGTTCTTATGCCTCCAAACTGGCGTTGTTTTCGGCTTACTGTCAGCCCACTTTACTTACACTCCTTGCTGTGGACGAATTGCACTAAAGAGGAATATCGCAGGCTGAAGATGCAGTATAATGATTCGTTCCGCGTGTTGTTCCGCCAACCATGATACTGTAGCGCGTCCCAGATGTTCGCAGAGGTGTCGCACTGAGTCGTCACCGTATCGGGCGATTTAGAAGTTCTGCTTTTGGGTCGCAGAATAATCCTATCAAAATGATTTGTAATATTTGTGCATTTAGTGAAATTTTTAGTAGGTGGTCAAATTTATTAATATCTAAATAATAATATTTAATAATTTCATTAATTAACCAATAATAATAATTAAAATCTAAGGTGTAATATAAAAATTTAATTTTGTAATGTATGATGTAGTATATATAATAATAGTATAGGTGGCTATAGTTCGGCCGTTCAGAGAATGCGTTCCTGACACGTCGCGTTTGAACTGACGACGTAACTTTGTAATGGCGTTGCAGTTACGATAAAAATATTTTTACTGGTTGTTTACCGTTTTAACAATTGATGAGCATTAAAACAACATTATTATACTTAGAGTATTAAACTAACAGGAGACGACATTGGAGAGCGTTCCCCTCTGTCAAAAGTACGAGAGCGCGGATCATTCCCGTTATATAAAACTAGTTGCGCCGCGTACGGCATCAGTTAACATGTAGTCGTAAGCGTGAGTTGACCTCCAGAAAAATGCCGAGTTGCAGTGTGTTTTCTTGTAAAAAAAGATCACAGACCTCAAATTTACAAAAAGACGACGTTACCTTTCATCTTTAAGTATTTATTTTGATTTAAATAATTAATATAAGCATTAAATCACGAAAATTCTGATTAATATAGCTGAGCAGGGTATGTTGCCAACTTAAAGTATTAATACTATAGTAGGGACATTTGCACCACTAGGACGTAATTAAATTTTGCTTAATTGTAGACAAATGTCGTTTCTCTTTGTTCTTATTACACAAGACAAAATCGTGTTATTGAATAGTCTTAAATTCATTAATATTATTGTGATCTATTTGCAAAACTATATTATTTCAAACAACATTAATAATCTTTAATTGTTTTTAACGAAATGAAAACATCAATTTAAATTGTTTTATTGTATATAAAACGTTTTAAATAGATATTTTCATTTCATTATGTTACGTTATGAAAGGAAAAGAACGGTAATTTCGAGTATATAAAATGGTATCATCAAGGCAATAATAGTGATGTTCACTGTAATCTTTAGTGTCGATATTTTTATTTGACTATAATTAATACCTTGATATATAATACCAAGGTGTTATTTAAAATTCTTTTTTGTACAATGTTGATATTGATATTTGATATTTATTTAATTCTGAACAATACAAATTGTGTTGAATCGTGTTTAAAAAAGATCTTTGGTTTTACAGCTTTCCAAAAGATCCTTACAGGCGCCAAGTTTGGATAAAAGCATGTAGCAATCATATAACCTGGGTACCTAAACGAACAAGCACTATTTGTTCCGAGCATTTTGACCGGAGGTTTTCGTAATCCAATCAAATAATAAAAGGAAACTAAATGAAACTGCTGTACCGACTTTGAAATTATTGGAAGTAAGTTTATTATTTTGCTACAGGTTTATTTTACATTATGTTATGTAAAATTTAAAACATGTAACAAATCGAAATGGAAGGTTTAGTGAATGATATTTATTCATTTTAAAATGTTATTTATAAGTGTATCGTCTTAGATGGTGTCAACCAAATTGTTGTTTTCAGATGAGACACGAATTATTAGCGCTTAAATAAATAAATAAGGACAAACAAATAATCTCAGTGTCATATTTATAATCTATTATTATTAAATATATACAGAGTACTACACTTTTGTACTGTAGAACACAAAATATTACCGCTTTTTACGACGACATTAATTATTTTCAATCCTAAGTAAAATGACGAAAAAAAGTATGTTTGGTTAAGCGTAAACTTCGGCCAAGAGATGGCAAATGTTTAATTTTTTTAATTGCTCCATTCCGTTGCTGCGTAAAGGAAGGACAAAAACAAATAAACAAAAAGTCACACTTTCACATTTATAATATTATATTAGTATGGATTGTCAAGAATGATAGATCAACTTTTGAAACCGGTTTACAATCGGCTTTTTGAGGGTGAAACTATACACTCCCGCTCTCTTTCTTGCTCTAGTAAATAACGTTTCTGAGTGATCAAAAAGGATAGAAGCACAGGAAAGTGCGATTCCGTGCTGCCAGATGTAGTTCAACCCTAAGCCTTAAAACGGTTTAACTCTATAGGTTGGGTAAAATCTGTAAAATTAGACCGTTTAAAACCCCTATACAGATAACCTTTCCGGTTGATCATGACATTAAAAAATGGTAAAAATATTTCATAGACTAGGCATATTATATATTTTTAAGCATACAGGAACATTATTTCGAAAATGATTACGTTCCACATAACACTGAACTGGCAAACTTGGTGATGGAAAATATGCAAGCACTAGAATTAGCTACCTCGCAAAAAAAGAGTGATCCCAAAGTGTATTCGTCACACATATATATATATATATATATATATATATATATGTGTGTGTGTATGTGTGTGTAAATGTGTGTATTTATTTATATATGTATATGAATTATATATATATATATATATATATATATATATATATATATATATGTGTATATATTTTTGAATTGAATAATATCATTACAACTTAACTGCCCAAACTCACTTTCTGTTCTACCCAAGGTTAGCTGGTAGAGAATGCCATATAGCATTAAGCTCGCCTTTTGTACAAATATTTGGTGCAAAAAAGAATAAATAAATAAATAAATATATACCAAACTTATTCACTTTAAAAACCTACTACCTACTTTTTCAATTTGTTTTAATTTTGGTAATTTTGTATTATTATTTTGTACCTTATGTATTTTTTTAAACTTACTTTAAATGTAATATTACACATTAAACATTTGTTCATTTTTATTTTATTTAATTTGCTAATGTAACTTGCATAAAATTTCATCGACATATCCATATCG
Organism: Parnassius glacialis; assembly: GCA_033319125.1. Taxonomy (NCBI): domain Eukaryota; kingdom Metazoa; phylum Arthropoda; class Insecta; order Lepidoptera; family Papilionidae; genus Parnassius; species Parnassius glacialis. The sequence goes on from JAVANC010000002.1 coordinate 23,685,406, forward strand.
ACAAGGCCCTCGCACTAGTTGTTTATGGCTTATGCACTGTAACGATGAGACATTTATGAGAGATTTTCAAGGTTGTGTGCGTTTTGCTTAATCGTGTGCTCATATTATGCTGTGTGCGTGCGTAACGACGTGGCTCAATGTTTACGATTTGCTTAGTGTGCGTTACCTCGCCTCCCGCTAGAAGTGACAGACTTTTTTGTTTGGAACTTTATGCGCATGGCGTCTCCTGTTAGTTGAATACTCTAAGTTATTATATCAATAATCAATGAATGTTATAATTTTGTGCCAAATTGAGTGTTTTTTTTAATACGATAAGGGTGACAAACGAGCACACAGTCCACCTGATGGTAAGTGGCTGCTGCGGCCCATAGACATCTACATCTATCCTCAATTACAAGTCAAAATGTAGATGCGTTGTCACTCGTGAGGACTAAGATGGAATGCCTCATTTCCAGTAAAAAGGGCCTCCGACCACCTGCACTCACCAAGCGAAACGCAGAGGTAAATCTCTACTTCACGCTGGTATTCTGTGAGGACGTGGTACCACCCCGGTTCGAGCCGGCCCATCCGTGTGATAGCAAAAGCTGCCGCGTGGCTCTACCACTGTCAAGTAACTTGGTAAACAATATTTTTTTAAATCTATACTGCCCTATTACAAGGCTATGTCAGCGCTTTATATTTGTAGTGCTGTGCTAACAATAACAGGCAATAACAGTATCGTAATCTGTTCTTATACAGTTATACTTTATAAAATAATACGTTTTGTTTTTCTTTTTAAGAATTTGAAAATAATGGACTATAAGATAACTTTTATTAAATATAAAAATAAAACTACGACCAAACCGAACGCGCGAAAGAAAGTAGCATTTTTATATTTAGGTTGAAAATGGTAACCCCAAATGGCGTTATGGGCCGCAATTTTGTGACGCTAAAACAGTCGTCTGTTGTCGTTTCGTGCGCATAGACCACGTTCTTCAAGTGTTTTTGATCTGTTTTTATTTGATTACCCGGCTTTCGTTTATTGGACTGTTTCTGCTTTTCAAATTGACATCGGCGCTAAATCGGACTTCGATTGTGTTTTGTATTGCGTTCATTTTACTTTTGGTGCATAATAATGCCTAAACGTGGACAAACATTGAAAAGTGGAGCCCGTGAGTTAATCATCAAGCTGCAAGATTACTTTGAGCGGGAGCGGCAAAATGGCGGACCCCTGTTACCTGTCGAACAAGTACAAGAACGCGTCTCTTAGGCGCTTGGAGTTAGCAAACGAACGATAACAAATATTAATAAAGAAAAGTTCGGCTCTACTGGCACGGAAGATAATATTTTACGTACTCCGAAGAAAAAACGTAGAACTAAAGCCGTGACAGATATTGACACCTTTGACGCCGATGCAATCAGAAATCATATATATGGTTACTATTCCAGATATGAATATCTCAACAGGAAGAAGCTTTTGGCATCATTAAGAGAAGCTGGACTGTTTAGCGGGGGTGAAACTGCTTTAACCAAAATCTTAAAAGATATTGGTTTTTCGTATAAAAAAATAGACAAAGGAAAAATTTTATTACAACGATACGACATAATTTTAAAACGGATAAGTTTTTTGAGAGAAGCAAAAAATATTGATAACTGGGATAATGTCATGTTCATTGACGTGACATGGCTAAACGCCAATCACAAGGTTTCCGGTTCTTGTACGGATGATACACAAGCGTCGACGTCGAAAGTACCAATGGGTAAGGGGGCCCGTCTGATAATATGCCACGCAGGTTCTGCAAAATACGGCTTTGTGGAGAACGCGTTACTGGCATTTCAATCAAAAACCACAAATGACTACCACGAGGAAATGAATGCCACTACATTAAAAGAGTGGTTTCAGAACGTGCTTTTGCCCAGCCTACCAGAGCCTTCTGTAATATTAATGGACAATGCCTCCTATCACTCGGTTCAAATACAGAAACCACCTACCCAAGCTAATAAAAAAGAAGAAATGCTGGCTTGGTTACAAGCAAAAGGCATTGACACAAATATGCAGATGCTAAAACCAGAGCTAATTAGTTAAAGAAAATAAAGCGGCAAATGTGCGATACGAAATCGATGAACTGGCTCTGGAGTACGGTCATCGCGTTCTAAGAATTCCACCGTATCATTGCCAACATAACGCGATTGAGCTAATCTGATCTCAAATAAAAGGTTACGCCGCCCGCCACAATACTTCCCCGCCATTCAGCACGAAAAAGATGATAACCCTATTAAAAGAAGCCTGCGGGGAAGTCACAAGAGATGACTGGGTAAAGGTTGTTGAGAAGACTAAAAACCTGATTGTGGAACATTTTGACCGAGATATCAGGATTGATTCTGTTATTGATAATAATATAATTATACATGTAGGCGAAGATGATGATGAAGACACCACCTCCTCAAGCGAATCGGAGTCTGATTAATATTCTGTACGCACGTTCAATTCAATGTACTTTATTGCATAGAAATAGATTGTAACTTTGTAACAAAGAATAAATAAAACAATTTTATTATATTAATATTACCTTTTTTTGGTTTCCACTTAAATTACTAAAATATAAATTTTAAATGATTCCGCCAATTTAAAACGAAAATAATCTTAAAAATAACGCGGCGGTTCATTTTGGAGGAACGGTAACGAACTCAGTGTTATGTTGTGCCCATCACTAGTCGTGACTAACTGATAGGTGTCAGGAACGCATTCTCTGAACGGCCGAACTATAATGATGAAGTTTTTAATGTAACTACATATTTAGACGAGATTGAGATTTGATTTATATTATTTGTTTATATCCACGCAGTGAGGTAAAAAAAATCACATTCTAAAGTTGGTGCTTTAATTATTCTCACTGTCTTAGCACCAACTTCAGAATGCAGTTTTTTTTGTAGTTCTTTGAAGTCGGCTTTTGCTTGTTGTTTTAAGTTGTTCTACTCTATAAAAATATTAAATGAAACAAAAGTTATGGAAAGACTTATATTACTTAAGTCTAAAGAGTAGATTGCATACAGTGTTACGCAAAGCACTTTAGTTACAATATAAAACGCAAAAACAAAAACATACTGAAATTTATCACCTAATTATTTGTTCATACTGATTCACTAACACAATAGTCTTGTGAACTTAAACAAACTTATGTTCTTTCCTCGCACTTCACGCTCTGTTTAGTATAAATTCAATATATTAAACTAACAGTATTTTATGTACACAGTACACATGTAACAGTAAAAGTAATGTTTAATATATTATGGTTCATATATTCCGTTACACATAATGTACATAGATAGTTTAATTAAAAAAGAAATAAAGTTTGTGTTATTAAATTTAGAACTACTAAACTAGATTATTAATTATTATAAAGTGCAATTCATAACGCCGCCGATTACTCGAAGTTGAATATAATAATAGAACAATATTCTATCGCCTTTTCTTGTGAGTCTTGGTTGGTCCCTTCACGAAACACCAGTCCACTGAGATTGCTTGACCTAGAATGTCAGCACCATCAAGAGCTTCACGGGCACTCTGAAATTCAAAATTATGATTATAATGGCATTGGTAGTAAGTATTATTTTAATAAACTAACACCAGCCTAAAAAATTTGATCCAAGTAAACGCAGGGTGGGGTTCTTTCACCTCTCCTGTGGAATATGGTCATTAATGAACTTATAAGCTAATTAAATGCCAATCACTTCTACACAGTAGGTTATGCTGATGACCTGACAATACTGGTGTCTGGAAAGACAGCAAGCATTGTGTGCGACTTGACCCAAGCGGCTCTCCGTATAGTGGAGAGATGGTGCAGGGAATACGACTTAACCGTTAACCCAAATAAAACGGTCCTAGTAATGTACACACAAAAACGAATGCTGAATAACTATCATCTCCCAAGTCTTTTCAGCACAAAACTACAGCTCTCCTCTGAGGTAAAATATTTAGGTCTTACCTTGGACAGCAAACTTAACTGGATAAACACATAGAAAACAAAATCAATAAAGCTAGTATAATTTTCTGGCCATGCAGAAACATGGTTGGCAAAAGATGGGGTCTGACGCCAAAAATCATACTGTGGCTGTACAAAACTGTAATTCGGCCCATGATCACATACGGCGCTCTAGTATGGTAGACCAAGACAAATGAAGCCGCCACTATAAAGGAGCTTCAGCGCTACCAGAGACTAGCATGTATGGCTGCCACAGGGTGTATAAGGACTACGCCAACAGCAGCTTTAGAGGCGATGGTGGAGCTAACCCCGTTTCATCTACAGGTACAACAAGAAGACTCAAGACCTTAAATCTTTAGAGTAAGAATAGAGTCGCTCATACAGGCATAATTGATAGAATTCACTCAAAATTTCCTATTTTACAAGCCAAGTACGATAAGATCCCTAAACAATTTGTATTCGATAAGAAGTACAAGATACAATTAAATTAAACCAGCCAACCGGAAGGATTAAGCCCAAAAGAGCTTAAAGTTTTCAGATTCTAAAACAAATGAAAGTGTAGGATCTGGAACTTTCTCTGAACACCTCAATATACACATATACACACTGCTGGGTACCACCTACAACACAGTCTTTCAGGCGGAATGTATGGGTATCATTCAAGCGGCCATAGCAATAGACGATAGGAAGGTTAATGACTTCTCCATCAGAATACTGACCAACAGTACAGCGGTACTACAAGCCCTGAGTTGCAATGTGGTGAACTCGAGACTAATATATGAATGCCATCAACGATTAAATGAGTTATGTAAACACAACAATGTGACTGCAATGGATAAAGAGACACATTAGATCCATAGGCAACGATGCAGCAGACGAACTGGCCAGAAGAGGATCGGCTCTGGCCAATATAGGACCGGAACGAATCATACCAATCCCCTTTGGTAACATTTGTTCACTGGTATGTAGATACTTCACTAATCAACACGCTCAATTATGGAAAATCTAGTAGACTGTAGACAAGTTAGGGAGGCCCTGCCTGAAATAAGAACCAAGATTCTAATGAGACTGAACAAGCCGCAGATCAGGATAGTAACATGTGCTATCACAGGACACGGCACCTTTAACAAACATTTATTCACCATAGGTGTTACAGATAGTCCCCTGTACAGGGTATGTATGGGGAGGGAGAAACGGCGCCCCACGTGTTGCTGACATGTCCGGAGGTCGCTCCATACAGGGCTAAGCATCTCGGCACGCTAGGATTACTCCCCGAAGTTGCTCGCAGCATCAAAGGACTGATGAACTTCTTCGGGGAGATCTCATGGCTCGAATAATTACAATATTCCTGTGCACACACGCAAAATACGCGCTTAGACGTGGACTTGCGGAAAACATCCCGACGTATACTAAACAAAACTAAATGATAACATTAAAATGATAAATTTTAAGTCCAGATTTACTGCATTTCTAGAAAGGGTAGCCACATTGCGGCTATAGTATGTCTGATACACGAATGGGTCGGCACGACCGTACTAGGTCAAAATATGAGTGTGGAAGAGCAGCACAATTCTGTTTTGTATGGTGGGAGTAGATAACCGGCAATCCCTTCTACTGGTAATGAGGCATTCCATCTTAGTGCTCTTACTTAAGGATAGATGAAGATGTCTATGTGTCGCAGCATTCACTTACCATCAGTTGGATTGTGTGTTCGCTTGTGTATTAATTACGGAGTGCCTCACTCCCGACAGAATCGAGTTCCGAAGCAATCGAATTTTATTCCAGCTCGCGGTAATTTCGTACTCCCGAAACCAAAGCTTGTAATTCGTAGGTGTAGAATTAGTAAAATCAGTAGAATGACTTATTGTCAAAATGTGACTAATCAAAATGTCTACATTAAATAATTTACAACCTTAAAATTAATATTTCTTACAAAAATATTACTATTGTCTAATGTTTTGATTGGTCGTAAATATGAACGAAATACTTGGAAACGGCGCGCACGACCCGCGGACGGCTAAGGTATAAATACGCCGTGACTGAGTGCGAAGCGTCCCCCCAAACAAGCTTTCGGCCTACCTGAACTGCCTCCTGGCGCACATCTCAGCGGCTACTCACCGCCTGCGCCCCGTTTTCCCTAAAGAGGGTCGCTTCCGATTCGGCAGAAAGGTCATACAGGCCAATGCCAGTCCCACAGGTGGTGTTTAGTGGGTAGGCGCCCAGGTTTTATAGTGAGTCCCACATAACCACGCTGCCGGCTGCGTGGTATGCTTAGAGCATTCACCACATCCCTCCCCCGCTTCCCGGAGGGTAGCCCTTTTCATTGCTTCCGGGCGCAAAAAAAATGCGAAGCGTCTCTTTGCATCCCAGCGCTCGCATCGGACGGATCTGTAGTACTAAACTGCGCGTAATAATAAACTCGTAAAACAGCTCCTCTCGGACCCACATAATGCTTCATGCTGACTCTTTTCAGAACTGACTTGCCTGTGTTTCACGAGACATTGAGTGTAGCTACACGTACAATCGAATGGTGGTTCAAATTGGAATTATTAAAACGAAATTCTTCAGCTTTCCGCCCGCGTTTTTTTTTTTGTATTTATATAAAAATACACATAATTATTTTAATTTATTAAGAACAAATGTAACCAGATTGTGTTTCTCTATTCAAATAATAGCTTCGGGAGTACCTAAGCTGTTAAATTCCGATTCGTACCAACACAGGAAACAACAATAGGATACCCAATTGAATTCGAAATCAATTTCGGAAGCACCTGATGATCCATATTATTCATTCATTCATTAATTCAATACAACCTATTAAAGTTCACCGCTGATCATAGGTCTATATTGTAATAGTCCATGGACTGTACAGTAGCCACTAACCATCAGGTGTACTGTGAGTTTGTTTAGCACTTTAGTTTTAATAAAAACTTTTAAGATTCTATAATTGTATTTGTACATCTTTACACATAAATACAACCGTCATTATCAGCACCATTAAAGGTTCATCATGGAGGGAATATTTGCCATATTTGCTACCTTGACAGGCAGCTTGGCAACCACACTGTTTCATCCCCCCCCCCCCCCCCGTAGCCACTTCCGAGGTCCACGCTACAGACGACGCGTTGTCACCTCTGAGGACAAAGATGGAAAACTCACAGCTTGTAATTATACTGGCTTTCTAGAACATTCATAACGGAACACGGCAGTGCAAGCATCTACCCAGATGAACTAGGCACAAAAGACATACTAACACCAAGTAAATATTATGTTTATAGCAAAATAACTTACTGCAGCTTGTTTGTAAGTTTCATATTCAACTAGAGCGTAACCTTTTAAGAAACCCGTTCGGCGATCCAAATTCAAGTGAATATTTTTGATTTCACCAAATTCAGAAAACTGATTCTGCAAAAAAATAAAATAAACAAAGGTTACATATAAATGTTCTAATACTAGGATAAAGCAGCTGCAAAGAAGCTGGGAGTTTTTGCAAAGGTGCGGTGATACTTCACGCCGGGACAGCTGCTTACTTTAATAAAGCGCAAGTCCGATCGTGCATGGAGTATTGCTGCCCTCATATATGGACTGGTTCTGCAAAATGTCACTCAGCAGCTTTGGACTCAATGGAAAGGCGTTCTAAGAGGCTTATTGGTGACTCAAATTTGGTTAAAACCAATCTTACCAGACTCGAACACAGACACAAAGTAGCCAACCTTTCGGTTTTCTACTGGATGCATTTCAGAGTGTGCGCGCAGGAATTGCAACCAGATGATCGGTCAGTCTCCACCCTTTCATTGTTGACTTACCACGCATTCGATTCTAACAGTTCATTACGTCGTTTACCATGCGTACAGCAAAGAAGTGGAATAAGTTGCCAGCATCTGTCTTTCCATCCGTTTACCAACACTGCCACTACATGTTGCATAACAATAAATTTAACTAAACTAATGTTTAAACTACATTATGCACTATGATAAAAACACATGAAGCATTTTAATTTATTTATCATGAACTCCTGGTATTTCAAAATCTTTTTAGTATTATGCTGTACACAAAAATGCTGCTGCATAGCCTTCAACTATTTGCGGTGTCTTTGGTATTACAATATAAATAGTGCTGCTTAACAGCACAGACTTGTACCAATTTAATGTCTGCATTTTAAAGAAGCAACTAAATGCTGTTGTACAACCAACAACTTTATATTCACATAAGTTTATCCTATTGAAATAATAATAATAATGTCTTCCAAGTCAAATTTTGATTGTGACCGATAATCTCAATGGAGACAGGATTATACAGTGCACAAGTATGACCAATGGCTTTACATGCTTATGAGACATGGGGTCAAATAGGGTTGCCAACCGTACTAAAATACATAGTATTGTACTATATTTCGGATCTGCGTACTATATACTGTTGAAGACTTATACAGTATGCAAAAATACTATATTTACAACACCAAAATCTAACAAACAAATTCTTAATTTTAAAAATTTATGAATGCACCTTTACAATTAATTTTGATCGTTGCAATAGCATTTATCCTACAAGATTGTAACTGTGCAAGTATTGTTGTATTACTGTTATATATATATTATATAAAGTATTACTATAAATTTATTTAAAGTAATTTCATACCTGCTATCTATTCCCACCACTTCGGCATTCACAAATTGTATACTTTCGGTTATGAATTCGAATTGGCGAGGAGAAAGAGACCGAAGTAATATCTCATTAATAAAAAAATAAGCATTTGATTTACGTTAATTTAAAAATTGAATGTGATAAAACATATGAAACTTTTCTTTAGACTAAAAAATTTAAAAAAATTAGAAGTGGAGAAGTTTCATAAAAATAAATTAATAACAAATATATCCTTGTCTATTTTATGTTTTTTTTTGGCTCATTTTAAAAGAATACTATATTTTGCGGAAGAAATGAAATGAATAAAAACACTAGGGTGACAAGATTTCTTGCCACTAGTGTCAAACAACATCCAACTTCCTGAATCTGGGAATTTCTTGACAAAAAAACCAAATAGATTATTTTGGCCCTACCAAGGACCAGTCAAACAATATGATGTGTAATATACAAATAGTTACTAGTAATTCATTAGATAATTATGATACTAAACTTCTTTTATATAATCCTCAAAAACAAATTTAAATTTGTTTATGAAGCAAGTATATTTTATACTTTACTCCATAAGCAAATTGAAATTAGTAAACATTTGGCAATTATTAACTCAAATTTTTATGCAAAAACCATAGTGACTGTAGGTTAAATACCTGTATATCTTCTTCTTGAGCTTCTTCATGAACATTGCTCACAAATAATATCCAACCTTCTACAGACCTTTGAGGACCAGGTGCATTACCATCACCTTCTGGAGCCAGACTATCATATCTAAAATAAAATTGTTGTATAAATATAAATGGTAGGTAAATTTAGCGAAGAATTATCATAATTTAAAGAGTATAAAATATTTTTTTCCAAGCTAAATGCAACTTTTCCCTAGCCTTCTCCCTCTTACGGAAAAGTATAGTTTATGAGTAATGATTTTTTTTTGTAAAATCGTAACCCAAATTGAATATTGACCCAGTTACTTTCATAATAGCTTTGGCTTTGCAGGAAGTGCAGCCCTTTCGCCCTTGTGCAGCAAATCGCAGGCACCCATGCTCAGCTGTGCAGCTTACAATTTGCTACGGCAGGCAAGGGATGTTCTCCCTCCACACCTATGGCTTTACAAAGATACTCTAGGAGTTGGGCAGAAGAGACTATGTGGAGTCAGGGTGTGCTGATTCAGTTTTAGTTCGAGCTATCTTATCTATAGAGTCAGGTTGCCCTAAACTCTGCTATGATTTATAAATTTTGTTTTCTTAATTATTTTTTGAGTGCTCTCCACTGCAACTCAATTCGTTGTTTATGAGCCCCATCTTTAGCCACAAATAAATTGTCTAGGTCCGAGTGATTAAATTCTTATGGGTGTAACCATACAAAAAAAAAAAAAAAAAAACAAATTGACATATTTGCGTTTTTTATATGCAAGTTTTTGTAAAATTTATATTTTGTTGTAATTCATTCAAAACGCATTTCCGAAATCCAAAAATAGTGAAAAGGTTCTAGCTGGACCCTGACAAACCTAAACTGTAAATATAATTAAAATCAAGTACCAGACGTATACTTTATAATACAAGACCAAATTAACATATTTGCATTTCGTTATATGCAATTTTTAGTGATACTTATTTTTATCATAATAAATTCAAAACACATTTTCGACATCCAGAAACAATGTAAAAGGTTTAAGCTTAACCATGACAAGTCTCCTATACTGAAAACATAATTAAAATCAAGTACTGATGTCTATAGCCAACCCATTATCAGATTGAATAGCCGTTAAACAGTAAAAACAGCCAGAATGGCTTTGTGCCATACAGCCTATCCGTACAGCCACCGCTGATGTCAATTAATGTACTATGTTGCCGGTGTTATAACCTGTTCATATTTCTGGAAAGGCTTGTTGATAGACAAAGCTAGATGACAACTAATTTTTAATTTGTAGTTCTTTGATGAATTTGAAGATATTACCTGTCGAAAATTGTCAATTAAATCGTCCCAATTCAGCACTTGGTTATTATGTCTAATATTTAAAGTAAAAAGTAAAAGTAAAATATACTTTATTGTACACCAAGGAACATATAACAAAATTTATATAGTTAAAGGGACATTTGTACAACAGGCGGCCTTATCGCTAAAACAGCGATCTCTTCCAGGCAACCTTAGGGCAGAGGGTACTATTTTTAAAAGATAGCGGAAGGGGTGTATAGAATATAATATAGAAAGATAAATAGAAGAACATAAGAGATTAAAGGAAAAAAAAAAGAAAAAAGTGAATGACGACAGGTAGTAACTTAAGAGGAAAGGTAATAAAGTTTTAATTTATTTTTAAATATAGGAAGAGATTTAGATTCTTTAATATGTAAGGGGAGAGAATTCCATAGTAGTATAGCGGTAACCGTAAAAGAATTAGAATAGAAGGAAGAGGAATGTCTAGGAGTACTTAGAAGGAGATTATTTTGAGATCGTAGAGGTAAGGAGTGTAAACTACTTAAATATATAAATCGGTCTTTCAAATAAGAAGGAGTGGTCGGATTGAACAGAATGCAGTAAAGAAGATGAAGAAAGTGAGTATTCCTGCGAAGGCGAATCGGTAACCACTTGAGCTTATTGCGAAATTCGGATATGTGGTCATACTTTCGTAACCCAAATATAAACCTTATGCAATAATTTTGAAGCCGCTCAAGTTTATTAAGTTGCTCGACTGTTAGGTCAAGATAACAAGTGTCCGCATAGTCAAGGATCGGTAAAAGAAGAGACTGAGCCAGCGCAACTTTAGTAGGAATGGGGAGAACATTGCATAATCTTCGAAGTGAATTTAGTGTTTTCTTGTTCATTATTTACTGAAAACATCAGAGTATTGAGAAATATAAATTATCTTTCATATTTGCACAAAGTTTTATGTTTTCATGCACTTGTGTTGTACTTTCATGTACTTTTTTTTTATGGAATTCATATTCAAATGAGTTTATTACTTTGCTTTTAACACTAATGTTATATTATAATATAAACTTAGGGTGTGAGTTATTACTATAGTTTTATGTATAAACCATGTAATTATTTCCATATAATACAAGAAAACACGAATTAAGTAAAATATTAAACTTTTTCGCCCGGGCAGTATTAGATAGTCGCAGATATAGATAGTATTAGATAAGACTTTACCATTAAAGGGATAGTAGTACCACTTCGTTAGCATCGCTAATCCCTACCTTCCTCTATTCCCTCGTTCTGAAACACCGCCTCCGCCGCCTTCATTGCCAAATCCTCGTCCTTTGCGTTTTCGCGCCTTCTCTTTTAATCTCGCAATTCCCTCTTGAAAAGTGAAGATTTTTGTGTAATAAAAGTAAAAATGGTTAAGTGTACGTATAATAATCATTAAATTTTTTAAAAAGTAGCACTTAAATGCATAAAGAAATTGAAGAAAGTTAAGTCAAATGTAACCTCTAAATCACTTATAAATTCTCACATATTCAGTAAAGCAAGATTAATTTGTAACTACTTTACAAGAGTCACTTAAAATAGTTTGCATTACATAAAATGCATTATTAGTATCATGCAAGATTTAACTTACGTTCACCGTCTTCATCAACCTCAAATTCCTCTGAATTTTCAATATCCAAAACATCCGCCATAGTTTTGAAGCTTAAAATGAGCAGTAAGTAGTAATTATGAAAAAAACTAAATTGATCAATCAATTAATTATTTTTCTCTGAAATTAAACAAACATTATTATGTATTATGTACTAAAAATTACAATTTACAATCAATTACAATAACACACGCGTAGTGTTTCTATTAGGCTAGCCGCAGACACACAATATTATTGACAATAAACTACGTATTGTCAATAATATTGAGTGTGTGCGGCCTGTATTGCGATATTGTTCAATATAATTGTTGATAACCAGAAATTCTGATTTTGTCACGTCAATATTGGGTGGAGGCAGGGGTATTGTCAATAATATTGTCGTTTGCGGTCGCTCGGCAATATTTTAGTTGAGGAAAAGATTTCAAGGAAGGGGGACGTTCGTTTTTGTTCAAAATGGAGGACGAAAACGGTGAAAATAGTGGTGATACTGTTGATGATAGTACTCTCACGGAAAATCAATATGTGTGAAAACATAGGAAACTTATTCAGAATTATTCATTACATCCTGCGAAGTATCTCGCGATGAAGTTAGGAAAAATAATGCGCTTGATAAGTTGCTCGATATTTATAAAAATCAAACCAAATAGCACGAGAGAAGACGTATAGAAAGAAATTGAATGAAAAAAAAACATTAATCCATGGTTTCTTTCTTGATTGCCCTTTATTAGTTAGTGAAATTAATTTAAGTTAATTTAATCTAATTTCTTTTTAAAAAACGTTACTTCCACACTGGGATTTTCTGCTGTATCGTGGGGGCAGTTTACATACATAAATTTCACAAGGACAAACATCCAGACCCGGAACAATTATTTGTAGGCCATACAAATACTTGTTCCGTGCGGGATTCGAACCCGCGGCCCTTAGCTCAGCAACTCATTGCTAAGCCACTGCGCCACGGAGCCGTCAAATTAAAAATTAATGCAATACTCAATCTAACGCCTTTTTTCTTTCTATCCATTATATTAAACGTGCACACATGAATCTAGCTGCAGAGCGACTAAGTCAGATTGTACCGGGATGCAGATTGTGCGGAACCATATATTGATGAAAATTTTTGACTATCTTGCATTGACAATATTATTGCGTGTGTGTGGCTAGCCTTAGTTATGAGCATTATAACGTTACGTTATAATGCTCATAGCTAATAATAGACGTTTCCATAACTGTCTATATGTTATTAACGTATAGACAGTTATGGAAACGTCTATTTACTTTATAACGTATAGATAGTTATACATAACGCTCATAACTGTCTATTTCTTATAACGATCAGCAACGCACAGAGTACCTTTGAACCGCAACGTTGCAACGTAATAATTATACATAACACTCATAACTGTCTATTTCTTATAACGATCCGCAACGCACAGAGTACCTTTGAACCGCAGCGCTGCAACGTTGCGTTGGCTTGGAATCGTGATTCGTGATATTAAAACATCACGCACTCGCTGCCGTACAAAAACAAATGTTATGCCGTGTACGATAAGAACGAAACTGCAGCGGGGCTCATATTGAAACTTGTAGGTGAGCGAAGCGAAATTCGAGAAAAAAGTTTATTTTTTTCTTTTTCATATGGATACTTGTATAACTATTTCAATTTTATTATAAAATTCTATACAGTAAATACGAGTTTTTACCATATATTGAAAAATAACACTTGTGTCCCATAATGTAAGGATTAAACCGCATTAATAGCCTTGACATTGTTAAGACGAAATATTATTATTGACATTCTGTCCTTCAACTTTTTAACTTGAGTTTTCATATTAATTAGATCTCTGAGGGACAAGTGCAATAATAAATTTTGGGTGTGATATTATTATTTAAAAACTTTGCTTTATTTGCTAATTCCAAGTTTATTTCGAAGCATAAAGCACGCGTAGTGATATTAGTGTTCATAAAAGAAGTCTAAAATGAACAAAAAGCTTTGTAAATATTTATTTGATTTCGTGATTGTAAATATAGATATAGCTTCGTTTAAGGTTGCAATATAACAAAGAAACAATGTCGCAACAAAACACTGTGTTTTTTTCGGGAGTTTTTCGAAAAAAACTGATAATTTATATAAAAAAGCGCGTTGTAATATTTGTAAAAACGAATTTAGGTTTCAGACGACTTCAGGTTATCTGAAGTTACATTTACGGCAGTGATATATAGAAGCGAACACACAAGTTTCGTTAGAACAGCAAACGATTGCTAGATCTTCGAGACCTGCCTGTGAACACTTTGGGTGTCCTTGCGTCAGCACTAACTTAAAAGACAACTTTTTGAGCCAGCCTTCGATGTCAAATCCAACCTCCGTGATGCGATCAGCTGTACTGTACCGCAGTCTCAACATAAATAAGGAAAAATGGATGCCTTCATTCCTAGAAAGATGTCAAAAGATCAAAAGTACGAAGGAAAATTCATTTCAGCAACTAAATTAGTATTTACTTAGTGAAACGAAAATAATTTTGATGATAACTGTTCTATGATGGTATATTGTTAAGTTGTGATTACATGGAAAATAGACAGTTATGAATATAGATAGTTATGAATATAGATAGTTATGAATATAGATAGTTATGATAACGTTATCCGTTGTACCATAACGATAACTTTACGTTATTTAGAAAAGACATAACGACACACCGCTAGTTTCTATATAGTTTATGCAATATTAAGAAAGCGTGTCAAAGACATAGACCTAGTACAATCCTCTATCTACGGTCAAAGAGGTATTTTTTTTTAACGACTAGCTTTCCGGCTCTGGGTTCTAGCCATTTTTAACCTGAAGTTACAATGTATAAATATTATCCTTCATAGTACAGTGCTTCACAATATGTTGATGCGTCACATTGTGCAGCCCTTGGGAGATTTGGGCGGCAACTTGAGCCAGCAGGTAGCTGAAAGTTGGGGATGGTATCTCAAGGCGCCTAAGCAGACAAACACCATATCTTGAGAATCACATCATCATTAGAGCACTTGTTTCACCGCTTACACTAATAGTTTACATGCGCAGACTTTTAATACACAAAATCACACCACTTTTACATATCAAAATCCACTTAAACCATTATTTAAATAATAATACAGGAGCAGCAATCCATCGCCGGTGAAGTTCCAGCCAAAACTCCAGAGTAGAGTAATCATAGAATTATTACGCATAGAAACGCAGTCCAGTACAAAACATGAGCGTTAAAATGATGCAAAGTCATTATGTTAGTGGGCGCGAGTCGATTGTGCCTACGCTCGTCACACGCATTCATACACGCCATTCAGTGATACCAGTTTCTGGCGTTTGCAATCAAATTGTGCAAATCACTATTTATTGATTAATTTTAAAAAATCGATATAATAAAGATTACGTATTACGTACGAAGATTATTTAGTAGAAGTATTTTATGAGAATATAAAATGGAATAAAATAAACACGATAATGATGTTACTAATATAACTTTATTATACATATATTAATGGTAAAAAATGCAGACGTAATAAAATTTAAGTATATTATTAAACACAATTAATTTGCTCGAATACAATAAGCACATCGTGTAATGATTAATTTTAACTGACTTCAAAAAGGGAGGAGGTTATCAATTCGGTGTATTATTTAATGTTTTTTACCTCAGAATTCAACAATTTCTAAACTGATTTAGATTTTTTTATTTGAAAGGATATACACACAGGTTGATCCAATACAAACGCTGAAATTTTAATGGTTGTTTTCCCGAAGTAAAAAGATTTTGCCTTAGTAGTACAATAGATTTATTAAAATAAAATTATTAGGATGTAAAAATGGCAGATTTACAATCGAGGAAAACAAAACTCGAATGCGATCTCAAACCAATAGCAATATCTCACAAGTAGATTGGGCGTACAAGCTAACTTATACCGAATTACTATAATAAAGTCAAAAAAAAAATTCGCTGGACGTAATGTAGTGTTACGTCTATCGCACGTGCTACCGCACGCTTCCTACACAGTGAAGGGCCACTAATAAATGTTCATAACATGGACTCTCAAGCGTAGTGATACGACATAAACTAGTTTGGACGCCGGAATAGCTTGTGAGGTATTACCATTGTAAATCTGCCCTTTTTTATTGTAATATTTTTTAATTTAATAAATGAACTCTACTATCGAGACAATATAATTTGGCTGGGGGATAACAACCACTAAAATTTCAGCATGTATATACAAATTGATCAAGCTTAGAAATCAGTGTACATACATATTGATAACCTTTCTTTTTGGTAGTCGGTTAAAATAGGCTTTGTTTGGGTCTAACGTAACATCTGGTTAATGTTTGGGTGTAAAGTGACATCTGGTTAGTAAAGGCGTTCTTATTAATAATCTCATGATGTTGTAAATAAAAAAGTTTTTATTCTATACTCTAAAACGTAACCTTAGTCAATAAAAAAAGCAATTAAAATAAAATAGTTGCGTTAAAATGGCGTCGACGAATCGCGATTAGCTGATCACTCCGTATTAGTTTTAAATAGGCACCCATTTTTAATATAATGTTAACACTTAGAGAAGTAAGTATCTATATATAAACATTTGAGTTTTACACAGAGCGTTGCGATTAAACGTTTTAAACACAAATAGAAAATAAATATTTTTAAAAGAAAATTGTGATTTTTTTCCCACAACTAGCAACATTTGTATTATGAGAGCTTAGGTAAGTATCTTTTTAGTTTTACGTACTTATAATGAATTAAACGTATAAAATTATATGTGAAATGTAATACCATCACTTCTTTTATGTTTATCATCACCGTTGTGACAATATTTTACAACACAAACGGTAATTTTTACAATTTTTAGCGAGCTCTTCAACGTAAGACGTGATGTTTGGCACTGACGCGTCGCTGAGTCAACTTACGCGGTTTCGCGTTAGTTTGACTTGCTTCACTTTCAGCGCGCGTACTAGTATTCTATGCGTAATAATTCTATGAGAGTAATAGTATAGTAGAGTATAGTATATACGGAAATATAGTAGAGTATATACGGATTATTTAACAGACTACTAAAAGGATTAAAGATATCGGTTTATACAAAGGTACTCTGTGATTAAAGGATACTGCTTCCAAATAGAATATAATCACTACCAACGTTTAAAAGCAGTTTAAGAGCGTTTAATAGGCGGGACTTCCATAGTAAAAGTAAATGTATGAAACTTATGAAAGTACACCAAGCTACTATACCAACATCAAGATATGACATTTAGTTTTGACAAACAGTGCTGCAACATTGACGAATTACAATACCGGAAATGACTATAGTCGGTAGTCTTGTCTTGTTTAAGGTGGAAGCTCAAGGGTGGCCCGCGAAATTCAAATTTTCTTGCGCTTTTAGGAATTTGCAGGTCAGGGTTAGGTTGTATATTTAACAAAATATGATTCGCGACCGTAGCGATTATGTGTTTACAGAATTATTATCATTAAAATCACCAATACAACCCTGTAAGTTCACGTTGTTGAATGAGTTTTTCTGGAAATAGCCATACAATGGGCTAATATGAACTTACAGGGTTGTATTGGTGATTTTAATGATAATAACTCTGTAAACACATAATCGCTACGGTCGCGAATCATATTTTGTTAAATATACAACCTAACCCTGACCTGGAAATTCCAAAAAACGCAAGAAAATTTGAATTTCGCGGGCCACGTCGTCTTCACTGGCAACACGCACTGGTTGTACAGTCTCGTTTTCAAGTTTTGAAGTATACCTGACGAGAAGATGTGCCGTAATTTCCCGAGCGGTGCCCAACCTATTTGAATCCGTCGATTAACCTCCGGGTCAAAGTTGGACTTACCTAGTCGGACTATTTGTCCCAGGTAAACATACTCGTCAACAACTTCGAGCTTAGTGCTCCCAACAACTACCGGCATAGGTGTGACATGGACATTAAACATGATCTTTGTTTTGTCCATGTTCATCTTAAGACCTATTCGTTGGGAAGCACTATTGAGGTCATTGAGCATAGTGCTTAGGTCCTCCAGCGATTCTGCCATAGGGACTATATCGTCGGCAAATCGAAGGTGAGTGATGTACTCGCCATTGATGTTGATACCGTATCCTTTCCAGTCCAGAAGCTTGAAAACGTCTTCCAATGCAGCGGTGAAGAGTTTCGGGGATATGACGTCACCCTGTCTTACACCTCTCTGCAATTGGAAACGTTTCGTACTCTGGTTCTGTACTCGGATAGCCATCGTAGCCCTACTGTACAAGCACTTCAGCACTTCGATATACCGACAGTCAACTTGGCACCGCTGAAAGGGACTGCAGCACCGCCCAAATTTCGACGGGATCAAAGGCTTTCTCATAGTCCACATACGCCAGACATAGTGGCAAATTGTACTCCTCTGACTTCTGTACAATTTGCCGAAGGGTATGTATGTGGTCTATGGTGCTAAAGACTTTTCGGGAACCGGCTTGTTCGGGAGGCTGGAAGTCGTCAAGTCTGCGCGCGAGACGATTCGTAATGACTCTCGAAAACAGCACGTAGACGCGGCTCAAAAGGGAAATCGGTCTGTAGTTCTTCAAAAGAGCGTTGTCGGCTTTCTTGAAGAACAAGACCACCGCACTTCTGCTCTACGCCTCCGGTGTAATGCCACCATGGAGGACGGAATTAAAGAGCTTCTGAAGGACTTCAAGTACCGGTTTTCCACCCGCTTTCAGAAGCTCCGCTGTAATTCCATCCTCGCCTGGGGCTTTGCCGTCTTTAAGGTGCTGGAGAGCCATTCTAATCTCGCTCAGACTGACGTCCCGGATATCATCGGAATAATGTCGGATAAGACTCGCTCTTGGATCGTTATTCACACTTGCGTGTGGCTCCAACGATGACGTGTACAGCTGCCTATAGAACCTCTCAATCTCACTCAAAATCTCAGGTGCCCCGGAAACGATGCTGCCATATTCTGTCTTCAGCTTTGACAGTTGGCTCTTTCTGGCAGACAGATCTCTGGCAAAGACTTTGGAGCCTTGGTTCCGCTCGATCGCTTCTTCAATACGAGCGGTATTGAATTTGCGTAAGTCCCGCCGCATGCATTTGGAGATCTGTCTGTTCAGTTGCCTGTATGCTGTCAAATCTTTTGAAGAATGTAGTTTCATCTCCCGTCTAACAACCATGAGATTAAGAGTGTGATCGGGGAGTTTTTATGTTCTTCTGCGGTGGGTCTTGCAGAACTTAGCTCCGACCGCATGGACAGTTTCCACGAGCTTGTCATTCATATCGTTCACTTCATTGCAGTCTTTTAGGCACTGAAAACGGTTTTGTAACTCGAGTTGAAAGGTTTCGGGACTTTGGATTAGAGCACGAGGGGGACGGAGCGTTGACTTCATTAGACTAGACGTCTCCAACTTAACGTTTAGGTTCAGTGTGCCTCTAACCATTCGGTGATCGCTGCGGTTTTCACCCTCGCGATCACTGAGACATCACTGAACAATTGTCATCTGGTCGTCATAATGAAGTCAATCTCATTTTTTGTCGAACCGTCGGGGCTAGACCAGGTCCACTTCCTGTGGGGCCGCTTCTGGAAGAAAGAGTTCATCATAAAGAGTCCCTCTTTCTCCATGAAGTCGGCCAGCTGCTGGCCCCTTGGGGTGCGTTGCCCTATTCCAAATTTCCCTACTTTCAGCTCACCATTCTCTCTTGTGCCTAGTTTTGCATTGAAGTCTCCCATTAACACCGTATATTGGGTTTTGGAGGAATGCATGGCTCTAGAGATATCCTCATACATTTCCTCCACCTCCTCATCGGGGTGTGCCGAGGTTGGTGCGTAAGCCTGCATGACCTTCAGCGAATACCGTTTGGTGATTCTGAGTATAAGGTACGCAACCCTCGTCGACACACTCTCAATCTTTACAACGTTGTTAACGATAGACTTTGCAACGATAAATCCGACACCTCCTTGGGACAGATGATCACCCTCCCGGTAAAAGAACAAGTTGCCGGATTCGAGGATTACCGTTTCCTCCCCCTCTCTTCGGACTTCGGATAATCCTATAATATGCCAGCGTAGCTTGTCTATCTCTTCTTCCAGCTCCACAATCTTCTCGTCAGTCCTCAGGGTGCGTGTGTTGTATGTTGCCAGGTCGAGTCGTCGTAGGTGGCAACCGAACCTCCACCGGAGATTCTTAGCACCCTCTGCCCCGCCGTTACCATGGTCGCCACCATAGCCAGGGATAGCGGGGCCGCCGGGGACTGGGGGCCGTCTCTTTGTTACATTCATTCATAGGGGGGTATTTGCCATAGCTGCCACGCTTGGCGGTTGGCAACCGCAGTTTTTTTATTGTATTTTTGCTGTTATCAGGAAGATGCTGCTGCCCATCTCCTGCCTGTTTGTCGCCTTTTACGACACCCACGAGAAGATATGGGGTAGTGGATATTCTTAACCGCCACTGCACGGCAAAAACTATTAAGCGAATAAAATCGCTAAAAATAAGTCAGATAATTCTATTTTATATGTGTGGTACAATACCCTCATATCCATAAGTAACGATTCATGTACTGCAATAAATAAATAAATAGATAAAGTGGTAAAATTAAGAAAAAGGAATTAAATAATTTTATATTTATTTCGCCATTTTGTGGATCTCGCTTAAAGTAATCTCGACGTGTGATCACGCTGGTCTTCAATTTCTTGAGGATATTTCAATGAAAACTCCGCAATGAAATGCAGTACATTTAATATGCTATTTAATTAGTAATTACAAATAATTAAATTTAAAGCTTGTTGCTGTGTGCGGAGCTCGAAGCGTAATGGCCGGGACCGGCCAGTTCGTTCCTATGCGTGACGTCATTCTTGGACGCGTTCAAGATTTAACAACGTGAATGACTAACCCCCTAACGCTTGACTCGCCTTAACAAAAATTAAAAATTAACTTTTTTTTTTATAGGATAGGGTTTTATTATTGAAACGCTTGAGGCACAGACAAGAACTAAACTCTTTATTCAAAACATAGTAGTACATGCTTTAGGGTAGAGGGCGCTACTCGTACTAGTTTAAAATCTTATAATCTATGGATATTGACGATATGGAACAACACCCCCACTTATCGCAATATGCATTAACTACTATAAGTAAATAAAATCATTCAATACATACTATACCAAGGCGACACATAAATTTGTAATGTTTCACTGAACATAAACTTTTAGTTAAAATATCAGCTGGCATATCAGCTGTTGGTAAATACAGAACTTCAACAATTTTGTCCTTTACTAGATCCCGACAAAAATGATATTTAACATCAATGTGCTTTGTGCGTTTGTGAAAGACTGGGTTTACAACCAGTTTCTGTGCACCTTGGTTATCATTGAACAGCCTTAATGTGTACATTTCACTGGTTATTTCATATTGCAGGTTTCTCAGGTATAATGCTTCCCTACATGCTTCAGATAGACCCATATACTCTGACTCTGTGCTTGAGAGAGCTACACATTTCTGTTTCCTACACTCCCATGAAATAACACCATCAGATAGTAAAAAACACAAACCAGTATATGATTTCCTATCCACAGTGTTAGAAGCCCAATCAGCATCTACATAACCTGTTAATTCTGAATTACCTTCTTTACAATATTTAATTCCATAACTTTTAGTTCGTTTTAGATATTTTAGTACTCTCTTTGCATACTCCCAATGCTCTTTTGTGTGACAATTATTAAATTGACTTAAATAACTTATAGAGTAACTAATATCTGGCCTAGTTAACACTGACAGGTACATTAAACTTCCAATCAATTGTTGGTAGGGCACATGACTATTTACACTGACTTGACCTTTGTTTACATCTAACCTGACCTCCATAGGAGTATCAACTGGTTTGCAATCACTTAATTTAAATTTGCTCAAAAGTTTATCAATATATGTTTCCTGACTTAAAGTTACATATCCTTTTTCTTTATTTAAAGTTACATTCATTCCAAGACATTGTCTAACTTCCCCTAAGTCCTTAATGCTAAACTTATTAGATAAAAGCTGTTTCAAGTTCTCAGTCTCAATGTTATCATTGGAAAATATAAAGAAATCGTCGACATAGCCTGTAACAATGGTCTTACATTTATTGACATTCTTTATATACATACATGGCTCTATTTTTGATCTTTTATAACCATTACTGACTAATAAATTATCAACCTTTTTGTTCCAGGCTCTAGAGGCCTGCTTAAGTCCATAAATAGCTTTCTTAAGTTTCAATACTTTATAATTTGAACTACTAGTATAATAACAATCAGGTATTTTCATATAAATAGTCTCCTCTAAATCACCATTTAAGAACGCAGTCTTAACATCTAAATGGTTAATATCTAAACCTAACTTAACAGATAATGCAAATAATAATCTAAGGGTTGTGTGTCTCACTACAGGCGAAAATGTTTCTGTATAGTCTATACCATGTTTTTGGGTAAAACCCTTTGCTACTAAACGAGCACGGTAACACACATTGTTTTCACAGTCATATTTTTTTCGCAAAACCCACTTGCACTGCACAATAGTACCATCTTTTGGAACATCAACGAGTTCCCACGCACTATTCTTTTCAAACGACTGTAATTCATCCCGCACTGCTTCCAACCACTGTGCTTTCTCTGGACCTTCCAAGGCTTCTTGCAAGGAAATCTCACCCATGTTGATGTTGTCATCTTCTGCACAAGCACTTGCAAAACCATATCTATCTGGTGGGTGCCTGCGCCGAGGACCACTTGTCATGTTGACATTGTTTCTTAATGTAGAGTCATCACTATCAGTTGTACCAGACTCGGAGGTATCTAATGCATCACTTTCACAAGGTACGTACAGTTCACCGCTGTCATCTGGGTTCAAGTTATCTGATTGTTCAAGTGAATCTTCCTGAAGAGTCACATCTTCATCCCCCATTGGAACCGTATCCACCTCATTGTCCTCCACTGGAACCATAGTTACCTCATTGGAACTACTTTCTTGTACCTCCACAACATTTTCTGTCTCTATATCTTCCAATACAGTAACATCTCGACTAGTGGTGATGACATTAGTCTTCGGGTTGTATATCCTGTATCCTTTGACTTCATTGGAATAGCCAACAAGAATACACTTTTCGGACTTTCTGTCCCACTTTAGTCGCTTTGGTTTCGGTACATGTACCATGACTGTACTACCGAATACACGTAAATGACTTACATCAGGCTTTCTGCCTGTCCATATCTCAAAAGGAGTTTTATAATTTAAAGATCGGGTCACAGTCCTGTTCTATAAGTACACTGCAGTATGTGCTGCCTCTGCCCAAAATCTTGTCTCGAGTCCTGCATCGAACAAAAGACACTTCGCTTTCTCCACCACAGTCCGGTTAAATCTCTCTGAAAGACCATTCTGTTCAGGTGTGTATGCATTTGTTTTCTGATGTACTATCCCATGTTTCAACAAAAAATCATCAAACTTACTGTTGCAGAACTCTGTCCCATTGTCACTCCTCAAGATTTTTATGCTGCGATTAAGTTGATTCTCAACCTCAGCTTTATATTGCTGAAAACATTTTAGTGCCTCATCTTTTGTTTTTAAAAAATAAATATATATCATACGGCTAAAATCGTCTATGAAGAGCATAAAGTATCTGGAACCACCTATTGTCCGGTTTTCCATCGGACCGCAGAGATCAGTATGCACAATGTGTAGTAACTCTGTACTTCTGCTACCTTCTTTGGGAAAAGGTAAGCGGCTCTGTTTGCCCTCACAGCATGCAACACATGATGACTTGGATATATCAGTCTTACCATCCATTGTCAATCCCTGTACAGCATCTTGCATTTTATTTAAATATTGGCTGTTGACATGACCAAGCCGTCTATGCCAAACTTCGCTGGACACCATCACTGCAGCTGATGAACGATTCTCAGGCATGTTTAGTTTATACACCCCGTTCAACAGACTTGCTGTTGCCACCAGAACTCCTGCTTTGTTGAAAATCTCACAACCATCGTTGTTAAATGAAATTCTATTTCCTTTTGATATGAGTTGACTAACAGACAGTAGATTTGTAGTCAACTTCGGCACGCATAATATACCTTCTACCGTAATATCATATTGACAGGTGCGCGTCTTTGTCGTAATCTGCACATCTCCAGTACATAATACAGGTACTTTATCTTTGTTTGCCACGACAATTTCCTTGATCTTATGATCACTCGACACATTTGACAACCATTCTTTATTTGCAGTAAGATGAACACTCGCCCCGGAGTCAATATACCAGTCATTTTTACAAAATTCACCATTCAGGAACACAGCACTGAACGCATTACTCTTTGTACTTTCATTTTTATTTGTATACGATGTATTTTTGTTCGAAAATGTACACTGGTTACGGTAATGTCCTGTTTGTTTACATTTGTAACAGGTTATGGTTTTTGGTTTTGACTTTGACGTTTGGGCGTTGTCTTTGGTAGCACTGTTACCAACATTCCGGTTCTTCTTAATACTTGCAAACGCGCCACTTGAGCTGGGAGCGCTACTATCGCTGTTTCCGCTTTCTTCCATGTCTAACAACTTTGTTTTAATGGCGTCCGCTGTCAATGGTATGCCGCAATGCTCGATCGCCATTATCATTGGAGAATATTTTTCGGTTAATCCCGCTAACAAAAGCGACGCGACCCACTCATCATTGATGTTGAAACCCGTACCACTCAATTTTTGGCTCGTTTCGATGATTTGAGTCACGTACGAAGTCATTGAAACACTATTTTCAAGTCTGATGGATATCAAACTCCTCAGCAAACTGATTCTCCTCGTGAATCCTGAGTCATCAAATAGATTTTTTAATTTTTTCCACAGCTCGTGGGTCGTTTTTACACTTTTGATGTGCACATACAGCGACGAGTCTATTGTCAAAATCAGCTTCGCTCGAGTTTTCGCGTCTCCTGCTGCTCCTATTTCTGCTGGTACAGTCTCCGATTTGATGCAATCAGACATTCCCTCTAGCACAAGGAAATTCTCAGCCGCGAAAGCCCACTCGGTGTAGTTTTCACGCCCTTTTAGTTTAGGCACACTGATTATATAGTTCGTCGTCATTTTCACAGTCACAGCGTTAATCACAGTTTATCTCAATCTGCAAGGTCTATTTCCACTATTAATGTCCGAAAAACTTGCGAGAAAACTTAATACTCTGGGCCCATAACCTTTTATTATTGAAACGCTTGAGGCACAGACAAGAACTAAACTCTTTATTCAAAACATAGTAGTACATGCTTTAGGGTAGAGGGCGCTACTCGTACTAGTTTAAAATCTTATAATCTATGGATATTGACGATATGGAACAACATAGGGTGACAAACGAGCCCACAGTCCACCTGATGGTAAGTGGTTACTGTGACCCATAGACATCTACATCTATCCTCAATAAAGACTCAAGATGCAGATGCGTTGTCACCCGTGAGGACTAAGATGGAATGCCTCTTTGCCAGTAAAAAGGGTCTCCGGTTCTCTACACTCACCATACGAAACACAGTAGCGTTAAGCTGCTATTTTACGCTGGTTTTCTGTGAGAGTGTGGTCCTTCCCCGGTCAAGCCGACCCATTTGTGTTACAACTATACTACTAATATAGCTGCAGTATGGCTCTACCACTAAAATAAATTAAATATTTGAAAGTAGAAGCAATATAAACTCAACTGGAAATTACAAAACGGGCGATACTTCATACAAGTGCTAGGCGCTAGCATAGATTATACACATTGGTGTTGCCAGGTGTCCCGATTTGCGCGGGATGTCCCGGAATTTCAGGGGTTTGGAGGCACGTCCCGATTCACCCTTGATCGGGACGCCAAATGTCCGATATTTTGCTATCCTCCTGAGTCCTTTGTATTTCGATCGATAAAATGAATACATCTGTAAGCTGTTACTATGACTGTTACTACATTTAAATATTTCAGCTTGGACATATCATAATTTCTCACCAAACTCGGACTAAATAGTTAACATCAACGTTATAAATTTTACACGTAGTGTTGGAGAAATACAGATATCATTCAAGCTGTTTCGTTTTTTCTCTCACCGAGTGATGCCACCCGCCCAGACACGCTATGCATTGACGTCGTCAATTCGACAATTATTTATTATTTAATTCTTTTAGTAGTAATTAGTACAGTACCTAACTTAAGTGCTGCTGTTTAGATAAGTACATTTAGTAAAATGCAAAGATCTTGTGGGTTAGATCTTTCACTAGTCAATTTCTTCAATCGGTTGTAGGTAATGTTGTTTTTAATAAATAAAGTGACATTATGCGTGCGATGCAAAGATTTTATCTGTGTGTTTGAGGTTATAATTTGATTTAGAATGAATGTGTGCTTTTTTATTGTATGATGCCGTTTTTAAGGGTTTTTTGAAGTGCATGCGTTCTGTGTTCATAAGATTTATTACTTTTTCAGAATAGCATTAAAATTAGTCATTCAGAAAATTCAGAGTCTTTAACGATATCTAATCGTTCAACAAGTTGTGATTTGCCAAAAAAGAAAAACGCATATAGACGACTATGCAGTTCTCCGATGTTTGAACGATAAAATATTCGTTCATTAGCTAAAATAATTATAAAGCACATTGCGCATTTTTAAATAAATATAAGAAATCATCACATTGCGTATTGTGTCAAAAATACTTAACAGTTTTTTAATTTTGTCATTATTAGGAAGATGCTGCCGCCCATATCCTGATATGTTTCCTTCAGTCACCTATAGACATGAGAGATAAATAACATCACGGTGAAAAAGTCAACGTGATCAGCCTATAAGTCTCGGTGACTAACTACATTCCAAAATAACGTTGTTACTTCGCGCCTCCATCGTACCTTGTTACGACGAGCTTCACTCGTTCACTGTGACGTAAGCCCAGTGTAAGTTCAGTGTTTACTGCATAAATATAAGAAAAATAGGGGATATGGGATGTGGTCACGTGATCTGAAGTCAAGTGTTTCTCAAATATGGCGACGACTCCACCTACTGTCGTGAAGCGACAATTAAAAGAGAAAGAACCTAACCTAAGAACAGCAAAACAACAAAATAGACCAAGAAAATAATATATTATAATTTTTTAAAAGTTATTTACAATCTTATAAAAAAAATGAAATATGAAGGTGATGGATGAAATGAGATTACAATTATATTAAAAAAAGGGATAGGAGAATAGGAGAATTAGTATGATAGTGGAGCCCTAGAGCCTCGCTGCTTTTGTAGAAGTAGGGACACGGAGAGCTTGAGGTTTCTCAGCGGCGACGGCACGCAGCGCCTGGACTGGGCACACGCAGCGTCCGGAGCCGGCGCACGTAGCGCCTGGGGTAGGTGCGCTCAGTTCTTGGAGAAGTAGTCGCCGCGCCCAGAGGTAGCGCGGGCAGTAGTGACGCAGCGCCTGGAGCCAGCAGTCGAAGCGCGCCTGAAGGTAGCGCGGGCAGTAGGCTGCACTCAGTGCCTGGATCAAGCAGTCGTAGCGCGCGGAGTAGTGTGGCCCCGCACTTGAATTAGAATTCACCGACGACTTCACGTGTAGATGGAGGCTTGCAGGATCCCGGGGCAAAGAGGCCCCGGGATAAGGCCTTTAGTAGATGTTTCTCGTTTGAGAACCGAAGCGAGACTGTCCTATATTCTCCAATTGTTTGGCTTTTATACCTTTTTAGAGAGAACGAGAAATTATTTAAATTAAAACGAAATTGATGACCTACAGCCAAAAAGTATTTATGTAGAAAGAACATTATACCAGAGACGAATTTAATGAATTTAATTTAAATAAAAGTTACCATAACAACCACAAAAACAATGGTTGTCAAATTGAGGAATTTTTAGTTTTAGGACTGTTATTAAGAAACTATTACATTTAAGTAAGAAACGAGATAAAAATCACATAGGAAAAACTAATGCACGACAACGTACACTAAGCCTGAAATTGTAGAGTTACAGAGAATTCAATAAAAGACCAAAAAAAAGGTAAGACTTCGTTGACAGATAGTTTAAAAGTACTAAATAGTGTGAAAATACGCAGTAAAATGATATGTTATTGTGTAAAAACGTTACAGGATCCTATATAAATAAAGGTGATGCAAAATATAAATGCAGAGAATCAAAAACAGAATGAAAAAAATAGTATAAAGTGATGCAAAACATGAATGCAGAATATCAAAGCAGAATGGAGAATTAGTGTACAATGAAATGTAAGTTGCATAACACTACATTTTCCCCCCGACCCTGGAAAATTTTTGACTCAGCAAAAATTTTGACATGTACATTCTAAAATAAACCATAAAAACACAGCTTTGCAGAAACAGACATCACCAGTCAAAATCAGATATACTATCTCTTACATTCATCATCTGCATTCAGGTAAGGGTGGAGTTCACATTCAATGACTACCACTCTAAAAGTGTGTTTTCAAAACGACATTAAGGCTTATTTAAGGAGTAGTCATCCGCTCCTGCGTGGAAAAAAAAAATTAGTCGAAGAGAAACCACTCTAAAAGTGTGTTTTCGATTGGACATTCAGGCTTATTTAAGGAGTTGTCATCCGCTCCTAAGTGAAGATAAAGATAAAGAACATTAAGGGAATAGTCAGCTGCTCCCAAGTGAAGATAAAGATAAAGAACTTAATCTTAAGCAAGCATTAGTCGCTATGACTTATGCAACATCACCAACGAGATGTGTCTGAAACAAACATAAAAAGTGAAGATTAATCCAACCAACCTTCGAGGTCTTAAAGCAAGATGTGTTGAAGAACACTGGATCATCAAACAAACAAACAAATTATAAGAAATTAAAATAATAAGGTGAAAATGATGGTGATATTTATACACATATACAAATTAATAGTAAATAAAAGTTAAGAAAATTTATGATTTTACATCTTTGATGTGCCACTTGCCTCTAACTCCATTAGGGTCTTCAAGCACATAGACTAGTGGTGACAGTTTAGCTATCACTTTGCACTTGATGAACTTAGAATAGAATAGAATAGAATAGAATAATTTTTTATTCAATATTGATTATTACATAATTCTTATTGAAAGTCATTTTTTTATTTACCACTGGTTCGGAAAATACCTCTGTCCTGGGAAGAACCAGCAAGAAACCCAGCGGGACTTTTTTTTTCAAACATATTTCACTTAACAATAATTTCATTTATACAATTTTTAAATGATTTTTAATAGAACCAGCATGGTGGCGATCACCTTATTCCCAGGGGTTATTTTCATTCATGTATTCCTTGATATTATAATAACCCTTTTTGTACAGTTTTTCTTTAATAAAAATTTTAAACTTGTTTATTGATAAACTTTGAATATGTTCTGGGATTTTGTTGTAAAAGCGTATACATTGCCCCATAAATGAATTACTGATTCTGTGGAGTCTAGTAACTGGTATTACAAGCTTATGTTTGTTCCTAGTGTTTAAAGAATGCACATCCTTATTCTTATTAAAGCTATTTATGTTTTTATGTACATACATTAGATTTTCATAAATATATTGCGATGCCAAAGTTAATATGTTTATTTCTTTAAATTTTTGTCTGAGGGACTCTTTACAATTTAGGTTATAAATCGCCCGAACGGCTCTCTTTTGCAAAACAAATATAGCTTCAATATCAGTCGCATTACCCCATAGCAAAATTCCATAAGACATTACGCTATGAAAGTAACTAAAATACACTAATCTAGCTGTCTCAACATCTGTGAGACTTCTAATCTTTCTTACAGCATATGCTGCAGAACTAAGTCTGCTTGCTAATTTAGATATATGGGGGCCCCATTGAAGTTTCGCGTCAATAGTAATACCGAGAAAAACAGTGGTATCCACAAGACTCAACTCCTCCCCATTTAATAGCACATTGGTATTCGAATGTTTTACATTAGGTATTGTAAATTTAATACACTTTGTCTTATTGCCGTTCAAGAGCATATTGTTGGCGTTAAACCAATGTACTAATTTCGATAGAGCATTATTTACATCGTCATAATTAATTAACTGCCGTTTGAGTTTGAAAATTAAAGAGGTATCGTCAGCAAATAATACTATATCGTGATTGTCCCCTACAAGATAAGGTAAGTCATTAATATAGATTAAAAACAGGAATGGGCCAATAATCGAGCCCTGAGGAACGCCCATTGATACTACCGATCCGGAGGAACCTTTACCATTTATCACGACTTTTTGAGTTCTGTTACTTAAATATGAAGTAATAAGTCTAAGCGCCAAATTTTTTACACCGTAATGTTGTAGTTTCCTGATTAATGTTTCATGATGAACACAATCGAAAGCCTTGGAAAGATCACAGAAAACACCTAAGGCATCCTGTGAATTTTCCCAGGCATTAAAAATATATTTCATAAGCTCAACGCCAGCATCAGACGTCGAGCGACCCCTTGTAAATCCAAATTGGTTTTTATGAAGTAATTTATTTGTATTAAAAAAAATTAACAATTGATCCAAAATAATTTTTTCAAAAATTTTACTAAGAGTTGGTAGTACAGAAATAGGTCTAAAATTAGCGGGGTCCAATGTACTACCAGATTTAAATAAAGGTATTACTTTACTATACTTCATTAAATCAGGAAACACACCAGAATCGATACAAGTATTAAAAATAATAGCAAGATGAGGTGCAATTAAATCTATTATGGACGCAATAACTGTCACGGAAATCCCCCACAAATCTGCGGTTTTCTTTACATCAATGGTTTTGAAGTATTTTACAATATCTTGCGGTAATACTTTTTCAAATCTAAATTCTTTTAAACAGATATTAACATTCTGTTTGAGTAATGACTCGGCGACAGTTGGAGAAGAATTCAAAGACTCTGTTGTCAAAATAGGAATATCAGTGAAATATTTCTCAAACACCGCTGCGACTTCTTGATTTGATTTAGTCAATTCATTGTTAATTTTTAATTGATAGTTTGAGTTACGAGGTTTTTCATTACCGGTTTCGCTGTTAATTATACTCCACGTCATTTTAATTTTATTCTTAGCCGTCTTAATTTTGTTGCTAATATGTAACGATTTGGCTGTGGAGCAAACTTTTTTAAATATTTTAGAATAATTTTTGACATATTCTTTAAAAGCATCAGAAGGATTATATGATCTTTCATGGTAAAGGTCATATAACCTTCGTCTGCTTTTATGAATTCCCACTGTCGCCCACTCATTAAATACCTTGCGACTGTTTCCGGAGAATGTTTTAGAAGTAAATGTTTTTTTAAATTCATTGCTTATAAGGGTAAATAATTCTCCATATAAAAAGTCTGCATTGTTCTTATAAGAAAGCGATGGAAGGTTTTTTACCATATTACTTCTAAATCTCTCCAGGCGTTTTGCATTAATAGGAACAAACACAATTTTCTCAATTTCCTGTTTTTTGTGCATATAAGGTAATGAAACCAGTTGTCCACAGTGATCTGAACTAAGTTTTTGAATTATTGATTTGTTGATTGGTACAACACCTGTAAAAATATTATCAATACAAGTTGCACTACACCCTGCAATTCGTGTAGCTTCAAAGAATAAATTATCAAGATTATAGGATTTGAACAAAGAGCAAAATTTAATACTGATGGAAGAAGTTTCCAGGAGATTGATATTGAAGTCTCCACACACTACAAGAGATTTATTCTGTTTATTAAGCTTAACTAAAACTTCTTCCATAATTTTTTCAAAGGTATCATAATTTGAACATGGGGGTCTGTAAACACTGACAACAATAAGGTGCTCAAGCTCAACACATGCCATTTCTACACTTCTACAGTACGCTCAACAGAGAGGCTCACAATGTCTTTACGTTCTTTACATGATAAGGATGTATTAGCTAATATTAAGGAGCCACCACGTAATTTAGTATCTCTATTGAACGAACTGACCACCTGGTGATTACTGAAATTAAATATGGAGTTGTAACTTTTTAACCAATGTTCAGTAATACATAAAATATGAATAAGGTTACTATTTAAAAATAATTCAATTTCTAGTTCTTTGCCTAACATACCTTGTATATTTTGATGCACCAGGTTAATACAGTTTTTATTATTGCTATTTTGTGAAATTACACAATGAAGTATAGTTGAATTGTATTCTAAGGTATTTAAGTTATCTTTGCTAGAGATTACCTCTATTGTCTTATTATCTAATTTAAATTACTTGGAACTAATTCCAAATCATTTGTGTAATTATTTTTCTGCTCAATAAAAGCAGGTGTTAAGGTAGCCAATAATTTGGCTGGGTTAAAATATAAATAATGAGATAGCGTATTTGCTACCAGTCTCAAACTAAACTTTGATAGGTAATACCTATCTCTTGTCAAAAACTTCTTAATTAAATTATTAATATCCACTAAATGAAATTTATCATTATTATTCTTACAATTAAATGTCAAATTTAAGTTATTATTACATGTCAAATTATGCATCATTAAATTTAAATTATATCTTAGTTTATTTTCCTGTGGCCACCCCTCTATGTAAGGCAATGTAAACAAGATAACTTTAACCACATTTATGTTATTGAGATATTCAATATATTTTAATAATTGATTCTTGTTCATATTGCCTCTTCTCCCAACAAAAATTATTAATATACTATTAGGGTTAAATTTACTAGTTAAAATTTTATTCATAATATCACTGAATGATGCTCCAGGCATGCAGTAATTACTTATCTGTTGCCTTTTTAAACAGTTATTCAATGATATACCCAAATTTTTTCCTATGTCATCACTATACACAATTACATTATTTTTTTCATTACTTTTTAAATTTATCTGCTTTGTTATGGTACTATCATAGAGTGCAGGTAAAGAAAATGAAGTATTACTGCTTGTCATATTATTAACACACACTGTCCCTAAAGAAAGGGGTCCTTAGGGGCAAGTTTAGCATTAAAGTATGCGCCGGCATCGCTTAAAACATGGTTTTTACGCCAAACAGTGTCTCCTACATTAAATTCTTTAAAAGACCGACGAAGATCATAGCGAGCGCTATTTTTAGCGTGAGCTATGTGAAGTTTAGTTTGAACTTTGTGAAATATAGATGAGAGGAGACCAGCATTAGACGCGTAAATATCACGAGGCATAAATACCAATTCCTCGAGGTTCTGAGTTGGAGTATAGAAGGAACCACAAGGTATTGTTTCCCTACCAAAGACTAAAAAATTTGGAGTAAAACCAGTAGCTACATTTGTAGCGCTGTTCATTGCGTACTGAATCTTAGCAAGATGGTTGTCCCAGGATCTATGATCGTCTCCTACTAGAGATGCTAGAGCTGTAATAATTGTGCTATTAAACTTCTCCGTAGGATTAACCTGAGGACAATATAAAGCTGTGTGAAAAATACAAGGAACATTATAAGAATTTAAAAATGAGTGGAATTCTCGCGACTGAAATTGAACAGCGTTGTCCATTATAATAGTTTGAGGAATGCCACGAACTAGAAAAACTGAATTTTCCAAAACATTAATAATATTAGCTGAAGTAGCACATTTAAGGGGAAAAATCATAGTATATTTAGTAAAATTGTAGTTAATTACTAGAATATACTGATTTCGTCTTCGAGTCATAGGCAATGGACCCATAAGATCTAAGGATATAGTTTGAAAAGGTCTGGAGCAAAGTTTGGGTTTACCCATAAGACCATAGGGAGAATGATTAGGGTGTTTGTAGGTTAAGCAGGTTTCACAAGTCGAGATTAATTCGGCAATGTCCTTAAACATACCAGGCCAATAGTATTTTAATGATATTTTCTTGAATGTTTTGAAGATACCAAGATGGAGTTCTGAAGGGGAACCATGGTTAGCTTCAATAAGTGCCTGTCTATCTTGAGGTAGTTGAACTTCTTTCCAAATAAAGTCATCGTTTAGACGATCGGGAGAATGGATACAGCGGTAAAGTGTGTTATCCCTGATAGTGTAGTTGGGATATGCGTCTGGATTGTTGGAGCATCCGAGAAAAATTTTGTTGTAGTGTTCAAGTCTACGATCATGTGGTTCTTCAATCGTAATGGGATGTACGCCTTGAGGTGAAGTTTCTCGTGTATCAGGACGTTCTTGATTTTTATGTCTTGATAATAAATCTGGAACAACGTTATCCTTTCCTTTTTTATGTTTTATGACAAAGTTAAAGCATGATAAGCGTAAAGTCCAGCGAGCAAGTCTTCCTGATGGGTTTGATAAATTCTGAAACCATTTAAGTGCAGCATGATCAGTATATATTGTAAATTCTTTACCATTGTCTAGGTAACATCGCCAATGTTCTAATGCAGTTATTACAGCCAATGTTTCTCTTTCAGTAGTTGAGTAGTTCTGTTGATTTTTATTTAGTGCTTTACTCATGTAAGCAATCACGACTTCTTTATCATCTTGGTGTTGAGTAAGCATTGCTCCTATGCCATAATTTGATGCATCACAATGTACAGAGAAGGGTAGTTCGAAGTTAGGGCAAGCAAGGACAGGAGCAGTTACCAAAGCTTCTTTAAGTTTCTGGAAAGCAGCTGCAGCTTGTGAATTCCATAAAAATTTAGGAGCGTTCGTCCCGGAACAGGTTAGTTGGTTGAGTGGAGAGGCAATAGTGCTAAAGTTTGGAATGAATCTTCTGAACCAGCTGCAGGTGCCTATGAATTTTCGTACTTCTTTTCTGCAAGTAGGTACAGGATATTCTAAAATAGCTTTTATTTTATCTGGATCCGCACGTAGACCATACTCGTCCACTAGAAAACCAAGGTATTTCAGTTCTTTCTTGAAGAATTGACTCTTCTCAAAGTTAATAGTTAGATTAGCATATGAAAGTTTTTCATGAACTTTCATAAGAAACGATATGTGTTCATCAAAAGTCTCACTAATAATAACAATGTCATCCAGATAGCAAAATACCTTGTTCTCAAATTCAGGAGTAAACAGCATATCCATTAATCTTTGTAGAGTTGCAGGTGAGTTGGTGAGGCCAAAAGGCATTACTTTGAATCTAAGCATACCTCTTCCAGGTACATAAAATGCAGTTTTATCTTTATCCGCAGGATTCAAGGGAATTTCCCAAAATGCTTTCGCAATGTCAATGCTTGATAAGTATTTGGCATTCTTCAGGTTGTCCAAAATTTCGCTTATTAGTGGCAACTTATAAGCATCACGATGTGTTATTGAGTTAAGCTTCCTGCTGTCAACACAGAAACGCCATTCACCATTCTTCTTCGGAGTGATGAGAACTGGAGATAACCAAGGACTTTCGCATTGTTCAATGACCTTCCATCCCAGCATCTTGTCAACTTCATTAATTAACGCCTTTTGTTTTTCAGGAGACAGTCTATAACATCTTTGTTTGATTGGAAGAGAATCACCAGTATCAATCTTGTGGGTGATTAAATGTGTGCTTCCCAGGATACCTTTTTCCTCAAAAGAAATTGTCTTGAAGCGTTGGATGATGTCGTTAGCGATGTTCTTTTGGTTAGGAGTTAAATGCTCATAAGGTAAAACTTTAATATCTTTAGTTTCGATAGCAGAGCATTTAGATTCTGTAAAGTTAAGAGAAGATAAAACACTAGGTAAAAGATTAAATTTTCTCCAAAAGTCAATACCTAGTATTAGTGAAGGAAATATTTCAGGGAAAACATAAGCTTTAATTAAATGAGTTTGATTATTAAAATGAACAGGTAAGTCAAAATAACCCAAGGAATTAACTTTTTGATTATTAGCAGTAGAGACAGTAATAAGATCTGACTTGAAAAGTTTACAGCCCAGTTTAAGAATTTCCAAATGAGAATTATTACCCAGAATAGTTACTGAGCTGCCAGAATCTAGTAAACCAGATAAAGTTAAGTCGTAAATTTTGACATTAACGAATGGACGATTAAGATCTTGTTCTTTGGAGTAGAGTGTAGAAGAGATTTTGTAACAAGAAAAGAAGTTTTGAATTGTTTTAATCCAACTAGTCCAATCGTCTTTATCAAAGTTTAAGTTACTTTTCAAGTCAGCAGTTAGTTTTTTGAACTAGTATGTGGTTTGGGAGAACAAGTAGGGCAATCTGCAGTTTTAAAACCTTTAAGACCACATTTGAAACAAATCACGAATCGTGGTTGAGTACAAGTGTTCAAAGTATGACCTTGTTTGCGACAGCGAACACAAAAGGAGCTTTCTTGAGGGGCATTAGTTTGAGAGAGACTATTAATTTGTCTAGAAGGGTATTTGTATGATGAAGTGAATTTGTTCATTAATGGAGGAGAAGGTCGTGAGTTATTGGAAGAATTTGGAGAGTCAACTGAACTTGAAGTGGAATGCTTGTAGTTGAATTCAGAAATAAGAGGATTTTGTTGTACATTTGGTTCTTTAAATTGTTTGTCTCTATCTAGGAACTTTTCATAATTTTGGCAAGTAGCCAGAAGAGAGTCGATAGAGTCAATGTCCTTTAGAGCTACGAAGACTGAGTAGCATGGGCGAATATTCCTCAAAATAATCTCCAATTGTTCTGTTTCAGAAAGTTTCTTCGAAAGACGAGAGAACATTCCAGACATAATGGAAATATAGATGACGATAGGTTCATCACGGCCTTGAGTTCGATTCCTAATCGCTTCTAGAAGTTTATGATCATAGTCAAAGCCACCAAAGTCTTTAATTAATAAAGAGGAAAGTTCGTTCCAAGTTAAGTTTGGATTCTGATTATATTTAAATCTGAACCAATGAAGAGCATTGTCGGTGAAAATTTCGAACGCTTGAGAAATCAACAAGTCTTTGGACAAGCCACGAGCTAAGCAGTATTCTTCAAGTTTTTGAAGAAAGGATCTTGGACAGCTTTTACCATTGAAGGTGTGTCTTTTCAGATCTTTGAAGACGTTAATTGGAGAAAAAGATTGAGGTGGTGGTGAAGGATACGGGGTATGGATCATAACAGAAGTTTGAGAAACAAGAGGAGGTTCCATGACAGTCGGGTCAACAGGAGGGTCAAGTGATGGAGAGTCATTTTCAGTTGAAGGTGGAGTCAAGGATTCGAATTGTTTAGCAATAGCGTCCAATTTCATCTTCAAAGTATCGAAATTAGCTTTAAAGTCTGGATATAAGTCAGTATCTATTCGCTCTAATCTGTAAAAAACATGGTTAATAAAAGTTTCTATTAGTCGTAAATATTTGGTTTCACCTTGTAAAAATTTTTTAATTTTACAGTCCAGATAGGTCAATGTAGAATCAATTTGAGACAAGTCATCCTCGATCGGAATTGGAGAAGTCAGAATATCTTCAGGGTGAGAATTCGCAACTAAACGTAAAACTTTTTTTTTAGAAGCAAAACAGTATTAGCTGGTTCCTCACATCTAATCTTCACTTCGTATTCAAGTTCGGCCTTGTTAAGGAATTCGTACTTAATAACCCTTTTCATTGTTATAATTACGTGTAAAGTTAAGTTTAAGAAATAAAAATATTATTAAAAATCGTACCTCTAAGTTATCTAGAATAAAAAATATTAGGTATTATAGAGTGATGAACTCTTGATAAAGAGTAATTGTGTTCTGTGGTGATGAATGTAACTTAGAGTGATGAATGTAAGTGAAGTGTTATATGTAGGCCTAAATATAATCCAAATAAGTTGAAAAACTAGAAGAAGTTTTGTTTTAGAATTTTGAAGGTATGAAAAGGTTGTGTAAATGAATGATGAATAATGAGTTAAGAACGAAAGGGAAAGCAATTAAATCAAAAGAGAATAGACAAGGCGCAGTAAAGGTGAAGAATTAAGAGAGAAAGAGGACTTTTACGTTGGGCGCCAAACTGTCGTGAAGCGACAATTAAAAGAGAACCTAACCTACGAACAGCAAAACAACAAAATAGACCAAGAAAATAATATATTATAATTTTTTAAAAGGTATTTACAATCTTATAAAAAAAAAATGAAATATGAAGGTGATGGATGAAATGAGATTACAATTATATTAAAAAAAGGGATAGGAGAATAGGAGAATTAGTATGATAGTGGAGCCCTAGAGCCTCGCTGCTTTTGTAGAAGTAGGGACACGGAGAGCTTGAGGTTTCTCAGCGGCGACGGCACGCAGCGCCTGGACTGGGCACACGCAGCGTCCGGAGCCGGCGCACGTAGCGCCTGGGGTAGGTGCGCTCAGTTCTTGGAGAAGTAGTCGCCGCGCCCAGAGGTAGCGCGGGCAATAGTGACGCAGCGCCTGGATCAAGCAGTCGTAGCGCGCGGAGTAGTGTGGCCCCGCACTTGAATTAGAATTCACCGACGACTTCACGTGTAGATAAACTGTCGTGAAGCGACAATTAAAAGAGAAAGAACCTAACCTAAGAACAGCAAAACAACAAAATAGACCAAGAAAATAATATGTGATGCAAAACATGAATGCAGAATATCAAAGCAGAATGGAGAATTAGTGTACAATGAAATGTAAGTTGCATAACACTACACTACAAGAAATAGCGTTGCTTTTGTCGATATTTTCAGTATCGATGCTATATAAATTATGACGTATTGTCCATCTCATAGGTATATATTAAATAAAAAAATATTAGATCATTACACTATTGCATTGGGTTAATCCTGTAATAATGGTTGTATTGAGATGATAAATAAATCTTACGTTCAACTCAGAATAGGAAAGTATTGAAATTGTAATTGCTTTAAGATATGGTGAAGCAACAGTCAAAAGTGAGC
Source organism: Parnassius glacialis (assembly GCA_033319125.1). NCBI lineage: Eukaryota > Metazoa > Arthropoda > Insecta > Lepidoptera > Papilionidae > Parnassius > Parnassius glacialis. The sequence continues at coordinate 23,724,265 of JAVANC010000002.1, forward strand.
GAAGAGACCAAGGAAACAGCACTTGATTGTAGCTTTAACTCCTTTCTTTTCAGAACACGTATACGACGTGCATCAGAATATTATACTGAGTTCGTGCAACGAGCTAACGTTTTTTCGTAACGACGACAATCTGCACATAAGCACTCCATCCGTGCGTCCCTGGGTCGACGCATGCATTTTTTTCTCCTCTGCAGAGATTAACGAAACCACCACTATAGACCATGTATTAGGCTTCGTATCGTATGATTTTTTTGTCCATCCTATACTGTCCTACTACCAGGCAGAAGTCTCCTCTAAGTTTTTCCCAGTGGTTTTGTCCTGCACCACATCGAACCAGTCCCAACGGTATGCGTCCAGGTTGCGTGAATTATATCATATATATAGACTTTATAGCGGCTGGGAAGTTAGTTGCGAGCGCAAGTCCTGTACCTTCACGCTTCGCTTTACGTACAGTGATCTGAGACACCATCAAGTTTTCTTTCAACTATATCTGCACGGACTAGCACTCGCACTTAACTTCCAAGCCGCCATGAAGATTCGAGAACACCTTTCTTTCGTGGTAATGGTCGGTTACCTGTTCAAGTCACCTTGAACGTGCAGTAGACTGACCTTTATCTTGATTTATTTAAAGTTTGTGGAGCATGTGTTCTTTCATACATCGTTACTAGCCGTCATCTCTCTTTTTTTTTGATAATAAAGATTATTTATTTATTTATCGCAGTAATCTAATCGAGCTGAGCACCCCTTTCTAACCATATCACCGTTCACACAATCCATTAATCATTTAACTATCCTTACGTATTCCTCAATCTTCAGCATCCCATGTTTTTTTTTTTTTTTATAGGAAAAGGGTGACAAACGAGCACACAGTCCACCTGATGGTAAGTGGCTTCTGCGGCCCATAGACATCTACATCTATCCTCTATTACAAATCAAAATGTAGATGCGTTGTCACCCGTGAGGACTAAGATGGAATGCCTCATTTCCAGCAAAAAGGGCCCCCGGCCACCTTCACTCACCAAGCGAAACGCAGAGGTAAATCTCTACTTCACGCTGGTTTTCTGTGAGGTCGTGGTACCACCCCGGTTCGAGCCGGCCCATCCGTGCGACAGCAAAAGCTGCCGCGTGGCTCTACCACTGTTGAAACTGTTGTTCATACCATATGACAACCAATTTCCATCCAACATTTCGATTAATAGGGGTGGCTGCGCCCCTTCAGACTTCCACTTCCATACTCATTTCTCATTATATCCCATTTGTGTAACACCACAAAATATCAATTTTGTAGTATTTACAACTTGCAAGATGTAATGACTTCCACCAGTAGCGTAATTAGTGGTAGATACTGGATGTAAACGAGAGAGTAAGGATTAAAAATAAATAAAATAATAATGTATACTGATTAAAATCATTTATTCGTGACGAAATAATATTATTTAGTCAGAAAATTTATTTTAGACACATGAACCACATCACCCTTAAGCCAAACTACATCCAACGTTCTATTTATACATTCTTTTACAAAATGCAAGGAGCATATTCTTCTTTGTTTTGATGATCGGTCAGTCAGTGAGTGACAAAATTAAGAAACTTTGACTAGTTATAATTCTTAACCTACTGGCTCAAATTTAATGAAATTTGAAATATACTAAGTTTATACAATTTCTACTTGGTTACTGAAAATTCAGGCTTCTAGTTTTATTCACAACGAAGTTATAGGGCTTCGAAAATGGCCTGAACTGCTTCGAGAAAAGGATGGTACGGCCGTGCCGCTTTTTTGCTCGACTTGGCGGCGGCACTGCCGTGCCCCCAGATTATGGAAAAAAACTAACCTGAAAAATGACAATCCTTCTTAATTTTTACGAGAATTTGAACTACATGCGACAATTTTTCATGTTGTTTTTGTTCAATTACCCTTTACTAATGAACAAAAAAGCTCCAAAATAGTCAAAATTCACTGTAACACTGCAAAATAACTCTGAACAAGGCTTGGACGACAGACGAACTACCACAAATGAACGTCATCCTAAAATGGCGTCATACTTCAAGGTGGAGCTTGGTGAAATTATGAAAACTGTCAACAGAAAATTGAAGTCTAAGATATGTACTTATCTTTTTTTACATTTGAAAATCATTACGTGTGAAAATGAGACAGATATATTTTTGTTGGCAAGGTTCATGTTTGCATGATATTTGTATAACCAAAAAATATATATGCAATTTACTGCTTATCCTCTATTTTTCTTATATCAATGGTTTAATGTCACAGACCCCTCGTGTTCTCTGAAATAAAAATTTACCCATGGTAGCTAACCGTGAAGAATGGTGGTGAAAATCCCTGTTTAAATATATATCTGTGTGTTGATATTTTTTCTATACATAGTGTGGCTCAAGGTGTTGTTCGGAATCCTGATAACACCTTGAGCCATACTGTGTATAGAAAATAGATCCCGAATGAAATGAAAACAAGACCTAAAAGACACGTATTCAGGTCAAAAATCTTAATAAAAAATGATGTGTATCCTACTTAGAGTATTAATAGTTGAATACTCTAAGGTATCCTATTGTCATTATTCTTGAGAATTTAAAATTTACTAATAGGTATGACATCTTAATAAAACTAAATTTATTATCAATAAAATTTTGTTTAAATTTACTTCACGAGCAGATGCACAATATGTTGGATGATTTAAAAGACATATTACATGGAAATGAAATTCTACAAAACGATAACTTATCTGTGGCTCAGAGTAAAATACATTTACTAAATTCAAAACCTTCGATTACAAAGCGTGTGGGTCAAATAATAATCGATAAGTATACTGAATTTATACAATCAAAATCTAATTTAATGTCGGATTCATTTGCGCAACGGATGGAAAGACCGTTTGATTTTTTCGATGAGGAATTTGCTTTTGGAATCAACCTTTTGAACAATAATGTTGCATGCGTCGGTGACAATATGACTAAGCTCATACAAATGGGTAAGATTGTTTTTGTGACACAAATTTTAAACTACTTAAATGATACTTTGAAATTACAATGAAATATAGGTAGTATTAATAAAATCAATCAGTATTGAAGTGGCCAGTCTAGAAGTACCTATGAGGTTAAATTATATTTTCAGCAATGGCCTATTAACGACAAAGAACTAAATGACGAAAATTTTCTCCTATTTGATTCATAACAATTTATCGGCGCGTCGTATCGGATCGAGAGTGAGCTAGAGGTTGCGTCACACTAGCGAAGCGTTATATCGATGGTGGCGGAGTAGAATTGAGGGTAGATCGGGAAATCCCCACTTGTTTGCGCAGTATAAAAAGTTCAGTGTAGGTGCCGAGAGGAGCGCGAAAGAGCCCGTCTAAGTCATTCTATGTAGTAGTAATTCTAAGATCGTATCGTGGTTCTGGCTGTTGTGGTGGTTCTTCTGGTGCAGGTGAGGAAGATGGTGTTATTGAGAGGCTGCTCTGTGTTACACTGAGATGTGTAGTGTTGCTGTTGATTTGCATAGCTCGGTTATATGTGTAATAAACACTAATAGTGGGTCAACTCCTTTGTTGTACCGCAAAATACTTACAAGGCTGTCTCGACGTCAAGGCGCTAAAAATATGCAAGGGTCGTCAAACACATTCCCTAAATAATAATATCATAACATTATGTTTTATCAGTATTCCTCGTAATAATATATTTTTCTATACAAAGATACAAATTAATTACTACTTTATAAAACTAGTTGCATTCCGCAGCTTCACCTGATTCGTAGTGATGGAAACAAAGGCTTGTGCTGGTAGTACCTACCTAATTTTACTACATTTTACCTATATAGCAGTATCTCAGGTATTCCGCTTAAAATATTTGGTAGGGGGTTGAAAGGAATAAATAAAACAGGTTAAAATTACACGTTGGTTCTGTTTATTCAATCGCTACGTTACAGATGTGCAACCGACAAATATTTACGACATTTATAATTGGGTTTTTTTTAATTGTTTTTTGTTGAATATAATGATATAATGAATTCTCATACTTACATATAATTCAATTAAAATCGTGATGAATTTAATCACATGGTTATTAGAATTCTATTTTACTTAAAGCACCATACAATCTTTCCCAATATTTCAAAATAATATCACGTAATATCATGTTGCTGGGTGAACACCAAATGCGTGCAACTAATTCCGTGTACATGACATCCCTAAACGGGTGTACCGGTACACAAACGAAGCCGACCGGTAGTACCACATACGTCGCAGGTAAAGGGGGACTCCACTCTCTTTCACCGAGTTGACTCACTATTAGTATTTATTACACATATGCTTCGGTGTTATCATGTAATTATGTCCCTCACTTTACACCGGTGTGTGATTGTGGCGGGGACGTGTCACGATGTGGTCGAACTGTATTGCTCTATAATTAATGTATAGTGGGTTATACTGTCTTATTACTGATAATGATTAATTGCGTAAGCAAGAGAGTAAGTTTACGTTTTAAGATTAGATTTCAGACTTTTATTATTTTTAACAGTTAACCTTATCCTGATGTATTTCCGAGATCAGAAGTGGAATCTCCTGTTGTAGTTCCGACATCAGAAGTGGGATCTTCTGAGTGAAGTTCCGACATATTTTATTCATGAGATTTTGTTGGGAATGTTTGTTGTAATATAGGTACGTTGTTGTTTTACTAGGATAAGTATAACAAGATAAGACAGAACCTTTACAACTTACTTGATTCATGAAAACTTAAAGCATTGTTTCTTCTGCCTACTATCTTAGAGCTAGATAACTAATTAAGGATACTTACGAAAACTTTGAAAATAATTATCAGAATACAAAATAACAAGAAAGTATGGAGTAATTTTAGCTTTGATGCGCTGGTTTGATAACTCCGTGATACAACTTTTCTATAGAGATTAGGTTCGGCGGGTCAAACCATTGTTTCGGGTCGTTATCATATTGAAATGTGCAAATAATGGGTAGTGTATCCTCAGCATAAGACAACATGGTTTTCTCCATGTTTGTAATGGTGTTGTTCCATAACACCTATCTTCCGCACAGGCCCAGTGAACCGAAGGAATATTCCCACCTCTATGCTTAACTTTCTGGTATACAACGGGTTCATTTTTGTTTTTGTAGAACGATGTACGCATTGCCTGCTGTGAGAATGAACTTGGTCTCATTGGAAAACAGGACATTTTACATTGATAAAAGGTCCAGTGCTGATGCTTGTGGCAAACACCATGCAGTATAATTATTACATTTTAAAAAAATTAAGAACGAGCACACAGTTCGCCTGATGGTAAGTGGATGATGGGTACCACAAACTTCTACATCTACCCTTGATTATGAATCAAAATGCAGATTCATTTTTTACCCCTGAACACTAAGATGAAATGCCGTTAAAAGCGTCTCCGTTTCTCTAAAATCACCGTTGATATTCTGTGAGAGTTGTTCCTTCCCCGGTAAAACTGATACTATTCGTACTTTAACTATATAGCTGCAGCATAGCTCTACCACGTATTTTCATTACCACAAATTTGGGCTCAGGTTTCAGTTAAGGTACTTTACGAGTTACTCTTTCAAACACTTTTGGATCCTCAAATCTTCGACAAAGGGTCCTGCAGACATGCTTGCCATTAGTTCTGACCCAAATACTTTAATCTGAAATAAACCTTTTAATGGATCTCGTTTAGACACGATGTTTATCCGGTTTTTTTCCCTCTGGGAAAGTATTTAGTCAACCCATTCCTTTTGAAATGTCGAATTGCATTAGAGAGCATTGATTTGTAACGTTTTAAATACTCAGCAATCTTGCGATACACCCAGCCACACCCACAAAATGTTATTATTATTTTCCTTATTGTTGAGTTGCAGCTATTTTTTGTCCATCTTTATTGCACACGAAAAAATTGTGACAGTAAATAGTTACATTCATCAGGAATGGTGCTACAATTATATGCAACAACAAAAAGAAAATGTTTTTGAAATTGATTTCTCAGATTACCAGCATAATATAGCAGTTTAAGGCTGCTGCGTTTCGTAGGGTGTCTGTAGAGAATCGGAGAACCTATTTACTGGAAATGAGATATTCCATCTTAGTCCTCAAGGGTGACAACGCATCTTCATTTTAACTCTTAATCAGGGATAAATGTAGATGTCTATGGACCACAGCATCCACTTACTATGAGGTAGAATGTGTGCTCGTTTATCACTGTTATTCTATAATAAAATAATTGAAAATGAAAATACTTTTACTGTCCCTGATTAGATGGCCAGGTTTTAAAGAAATGAAAGTATCAAATACCACTATACATTTAATTAGCGAAAACAGTAATTGAAAAACTATTTAGTTTATTATGCAATCTATACTTTTTTATACTATAAGCAATTATCAGATCTCGATCAAAATAATTGCTTTCAAAACAATTATTTTGGTTTGGTCGAGATTTTCATCTATCCTTAATTAGTTAGCCATCACTGTATATGCTTAGACCGTGTTTTGAGACCATGTTTTGAAAAATTTTCGGCGATATTCGTCTGTAGAACTGATTCGCCACTAGGGTCGAAAAGTTTGGTGTCTCCAAATGCTCAATTTTCCTGGCTCTATGACCTGCTCGTAACGAACTAGAAGTATTTTTTACGCAGGTTGGGAAAAAGATGGGAGAAGCGCCGATACTTATTTCTGTCAGTGTGTATTGCTGCCTTTATCGGCCTATTGGTGGAGGTTGTGAAAGTTTGTTATCCCTTCTCTAGAAAATTTGCTTTCGTCTGTCAACAAAATTGATTTCCAAAACCATACATATGTAATGTCTCTGTTAAGAAGGAAACAACAAAATTAGATTCTCTTTCATATCTTGCACACCCGTGCTATAAAACGGATTTTTATCATTATGGTGCATTGTATTTTTTTTTCATTGCCTTCCATTGAGAAATGTTAAGATTTCGAGCTACTGCTCTGGTACTAGTATGAGAATCCGCTAAGAAAGCTGCCAAAATGTCTACTTCGACGCTAGGATTGCGTCTACCTAAGTTGACTCCAGGTTCCTTGCGATGTAGCCCATATTCAACAAGCCCACGAAATGAGTTGTAACAGATTCTGACATTCGGTACCCTGCGATTCAGATGGCGCTTTTATACATCCGTCGTGCCAAAGAACCATTGTCATTTGCTCTTCCCTACATAAAGATGATATCCGCATAATCCTCATTGGAAAAACTAGCCATAGTCACTTTACAATTCAAAAACGAAGAATGACTGCACTAAATGTTAACCCAAACAATCGCAATAGTCCAAAATCAACACGTGCAGTAGCGCAAACCCAGGGCAATGGCTATGACTGGACACGGTGAAATAAAAACTGTCATATACAAAAGATATCAACAGATGCAGGCGTGCTAAGGGCTACAACTGGATACGGTTGATTGTGAATTGGTGCGAATACGAAAACAACGTTAAGTTAGAAGGGCTCTTTACTTGACTAAATCAAAATAAGATGAGACAATGACGAGTCCCTTCATAGTTACAGACACAGACTAAAGAAACACGACCTTGATACTTTAGTAACTAAGTCGACTTTGCTGTAAAATAAACAAATGTGTCACCTCGCAGCGTGGCCTTTGATTGGAGAAAACCGTCAATTTAATTCTAGCACCTGCATCAATTTTTAGAATTAAGTAACTCGGATATATTTTCGCACACAAAAAGTATGTTTTATTTAGTCTGCCTAAAAATTTAAACTATCTCTCTCAATATGGTTTTTAGGTCTCAATTTAAATAATTGGTGACATATCCGCGTAAATGATACCTCAAATGAAAGAGTAATAACCAAGCATCTTTTCAAAAAGATTTGAACAAATAAGGACCATCCACTTATTTTTAACTTAGCGTTATAAACCTGTTTCTATAAGTTTTTGAAAATTTTCGTGAAGTTAGTGTCTCTACAAAAAATGTCTGATGACACAGATGCTTAGACCATGTTTTGAGATTGCTTACACACTGACAATTATTAGCAACAAAAACAAGAATAATCGTTAAAAATGAAATAAATAGGCGTACTTCGTCTAAAATTACTATGGCCTTAATGGTTCTAAATGGTCTAGACTACCTTTCCCTTTGCAGCCAGTGCAACCTGTATACGTGCCAAGGTTTGGTACGTCAGCGGCCCGTATTGCTTTATGCGTGTTGAGTGTGTAGTGCTGAAGGCATAGATCAAGGAGAAGTAAAATACATTACATGTCCTGTTTGTGTTAAACTTTATGTCCTATACATTCACGATCTACGTATCGAAGTAAGTAGTGTTTACAGTTTACACTAAATTCATAGTTTATAGTTGATATTACACGGTACATTTTTACCTTTAATTTCCAAGCAATTTTTACAAACGGAAGCATAATGAATAGTTTAAATTGTTTGTTCATAATCCATTGGCATTGCGTTTTCGATATTTTACAATTTCTAGGGAATATTTATTCGTATTGACCTATAAGAATTTGCATGCGTTTATAGGAAATATAAATGATTGCTTCATTTATTCGTTCACTTCAGCCATTAATCCAGCATAAAAGAAAAAAATTCAAATTAAAAAATATAGTAAAATAATCTTATTTAAATGTCTATGAATTAAGTAAACAGGTCGGGGAAAAGTTAAAACTACTAACATGCCGATCTTACTTCAATTTTTCGAAAATAGCATCGACTCTATCATATTTATATATTTATAAGAAACTTTTTCCCCGACCTATTGTAATAAAATAAATATGAGCAATATATTTTAATACATATGTATGTATTTATAATTAAATTAATAAGTGTTGATTGTGATAGTTTTATTTCATTGTTGTTAATGATATTATTTGTTAAAAATATACAATATTTGAAATCTAACTAATCTTTCATTATTGAAAATTCCATGTCATTTGTAGAGAAATATTTCTACGTAATAATATTATGACTGAATTAACCCTAATGTGAACCATGTAGTGGTTACAGTGTAAGAACGACTAATATAATACCCCACATCGTCCCGTGAATATCTTAAAAAATCGTCATAATATTGAATCGAAATTTTGGAATGAAGTTCCTTATCGGTCGGTACGAATTTGGTGGATGGAGGGTAAGCGAGATAAAGTGTAAGATTTATCCGTCACGACCCCTTCTGACGTAGTGTAGACGGCCTTATTGGTTATAAAAAAGCGATATCGAATAATATCCAAACCCCTCATACTTTTTCTTATCCTGCAATGAAAACAATATTATTTTAAATGACCATTCTTTTTAATAGACGCTAGTAATTCATTCATTTGTTTTTTAAATCAATAACATAATAGGTTTATTAATAATAATTTTCTACGAAAGGAACTTCGTTTTAACCGAGTGTTTCACAACACTCACGGATGTTTTTTTTTTTTGGGAAATAAAATTACGATTTGTTTGCGTACAATCCTGGCAATTTCATGTGTCGGAACTTCATTTACAAGATCCCACTTCTGATGTAGGAAATACGTAAGTAGTAATTAGTTTGTATCTTTGTATAAAAAAACAAACTATTACGAGGAATACTGATAAAATATAATGTTATGTTATTATTATTTAAGGAAATGTTTTTGTGACAACCCTTGCATATTTTTAGCGACTTGTAGGTATTATGTGGTATAACAAAGTTGTTGACCCACTATTAGTATTTATTACACATATGACCGAGGTATGCAAGCCAACAACAACATTACACATTTCAGTGTAACACAGAGCAGCCTCTGAGCAACACCATCTTCCTCGCCTGCACCAGAAGAACCACCACAAAGGACAGAACCATTATACTGTCTTAGCACTACTACTACGTAAATGACTTAGACAGACTCTCTCGCGCTCGGCATCTACACTGAACTTTATACTGCACAAACGAGTGGGGGCTTTCTCGATATACCTTCAATTCCACCTCGCCACCATTGATATAACGCTCCGCTACAGTGACGCAAGCTGTTGCTCACTCTCGATGCAACCGGTATTTTATAGACGCACCGAAAGATGCTTTTCATTAATAAAATTACCATGCTACTTTAATTTTTATTTCATGTTGTGTGATTAAAAAAAAAGTTTACTATACATCGCTATCAAGGAGGTTATAATATAATATAGGGAGTGAGCTCTTTAAACATAGTAAAGGTTCATTTTTCTTAAAAAGAGAGGCACCGAGTTTTGTATTTTATCTCCTTCTAACATTGATAAATCTTTACGCAAAATAAAAACATTACCAACGTTTAAACAGTTATTGACTTAAAGTAATATTTTAGACGTATACGAAGGATAATCGTAAATTTTTTATCGCTAATCGTAGTTGGTATATTCTATATTGTATTTTAATTAAGCTTATTATTAAGTAACATGAAAAAAAAACCACTAAAACACTTTGATGTATAAAATTTATGACTCCAAATGTCAAACAATTAAATACTGATGTAATTTTAAATGGAGGGAAACTAAGTCTTGTAGATGCCACCATTTTTCTTGGAATCACATTAGATGCCAAGCTTCAATGCTGCCCCCATTTATCAAAATTAGCAAGCAGATTTAGCTCTTCAGCATATGCTGTAAAAAAGTTTTGAAGTCTTACCAGTGTTGAAACAGCTAGACTAGTTTACTTTAGCTATTTCCATAGCATAATTTCGTATGGTATTTTGCTATGGGGACACGCAGCTGACACTGAAATTATATTTTTTTTACAGAAGAGAGCCATAAGAGCAATTTATGATTTAAAGCCTAAAGAGTCATTGCGACAAAAATTTAAGGAAATGAATATATTAACTTTGGCCTCTCAATACATTTATGAAAATGTAACACGTACATTACATTTTCATAAATAAAAGTAGTTTTACAAAAATAAGTGATATTCATTCTGTAAATACTAGGACAAGCTAGTAGTATCAGTTATTCGACTCAATCGAGTCAGTAATTCATTCTTGGGCCGATGTATACGTTTTTACAACAAAATTCTAGAAAATATACAAAATTTGACCTGCTCAAAGTTCAAAAACTTTATTAAGCTAAGTTTGTATAAAAAGGGTTTCTATAATATTAAAGAATTTATGGGTGATAATAACCCCTGGAAGTGAGGTGCTCGCTACCAAGCTATTTCTAATTTGTTGTGTTGTTAATTTGTGTAACATACATGATTGTGAGCTGTTATTTAAAAAAAGTCCCGCTGGGTTTCTTGCTGGCTCTGCCCAGGACAGAGGTTTTTTTTGACCAGTGGTAATTAAACAAAAGAGTGACTTTCAATAAGTGTTATTTATAATTTATATTGAATAAAAAAGTTTGTTTCTGTTACACGAATGTTGTTTCCCTAAAAACTAGGAGGTGCATTTTACGCTATAGATGACAACACTGTTTTAAAATTTAACGTTATCAAATGAATGAATATATTGGTTTTTTTTATAGAATAGGGTGACAAACGAGCACATCGTCCACCGGATGGTAAGTGGTTGCTGTCGCCCATAGACATCTACATCTATCCTCGTTTGCGAATCAAAATGCAGATGCGTTGTCACCCGTGAGGACTAAGATGGAATGCCTCTTTTCCAGTAAAAAGAGTGTTCGGTTCTCTACACTCACCATACGAAATACATCAGTGTTGAGCTGCTATTTTACGCTAGTAACGCTAACTATACTCTTATATAGCTGTAGCATGGCTCTACCATGTAGAAAACGCCTTGTGCTAATCATTCGCTAAATCTATGTGGAGTGCACTCACGTAGGGAGCGTTAATTCAAATTTAACTTTTTTTCGGAACAGTAGAAAGAGTTTACAGATTCTTTTCATTAGCCACACGTCAATGGGAAACTTTAATAAAAAGTGTAGGCGTATCCGTCAAAAGACTCGGAGACAAGATGAATTGCTCATCATTACGTTATTAAGCCACTGCAGAATAATTTAAAAAAAAAAACTAGTATAAACACTCAAATATATATATGATCCCAGCACCAACAGAGAAAACGTCAATACAAAAGAAGCAGTATCTACACTCTTACCAGCTTTGTGTGACTTCAGTATTTTATGCTGTCTTTCCTTTTGGTTTTAAATTCTAAAAGAAGTTAGACACAAAAGCAAAGACTAAATAATAAAATAATAATCTAGATTATCACTGGAAAAGTATGAGATAAAAATCAAAACCCAAAAATTTTTCTTCAAAGCCAACGTATTGAACTAGTGGAAAAAGCTATTTCCTACGTAACAAAAAATATGAGAATGTGGACATTTTCATTGAAGGAAGAAGAGGGATGAGGAGATATCGAAAACGTTTACCAGGAGAAATGACCCGATATGCTGGACTAACATTGCCAGAGGAGGAGCTGCAGAGAGCTATGTTAGAATGTCTTGACATATTTTATGAGGAATTAGACCATAGCTACAGAGCAATAGATGATATTTTCCTAACATTTAGTGTTGTTCAGCCTTACACTGTGCTAACGTCACCAGATGAAGATCTTCGTGTAATAGTTCAAAATCTGACAAAAATCTACGATGATTTTTCTGCAGGGTATATAATTTTGGCGATTTCACGACTTAGAAGCTGCCAGCATTTCTTCCCAAGAAGCGGTTCAATGTAATTCATTGGTGCTTTTCTCGTAAAATTGGGCTATTCTGAATCTGTTCCGAATCTAGCGTTGTGTCTAAGATTTTTTTACTATTAAGTTTTATGTGAAGGAAGCTTTTCAAAACTCAAGTTAATAAAATCTTCCTTAAGGTCCACAATGTGCCAAACGCGACCAACCAATCTTTACATTTTATCTATCGAAAATGACAAGAAACTAAACTTTGATAATATATTAGAATATTTCAGCAAAATAAAGTCCCGTTAGCATGTATAGCATTTTTTGTTTTATTTTGGGGGGTGCTTGATAGAAAATTGCCCTGGGTGTCTACCCACGCTACGCCGCCACTAGTTACCGTAAAGTTTGATACTGTAGCAAAGCAATAATCTAATCAAAATATTAAACGGAGTTTAATTATAACACTATTCAGCACTTTCCATATTGAAAAAAATACGCATTTTGTTTTCTGTGATGCTGTATACACTAATAATATCCTTAAAATATGGTATCATGGACACTCTATTAGAAAGAAATGCAATGCTTAACTCTGTGCCTTTCATTCATTTCAAGGTCACTGATTTAGGATTTCTCTAGTATGAAGTGCGTACTCCCTATCTCTCTTACAAAGCAATAAGGACCGTGGCCGAGCTCACTTGACTACTCTAGCGCCATCTATTATCTATCTACGGAAGCGGTTGTGATGTATATCGATATGAAAATTTGACGCGCTAAATACATCGTTCTTTATTTAATACATTTCCATAGATGTCGCTACATGGTACCTCTAAGTAAGATTGACGAAGTCCTTGGGCTCTAGTATTTTACAACCTCCTTCATCGCTATACATATTCTTTTGTATTGTCGATGACAAATTGTCATTTGTCATTTGTTGTTGTCAAGTTTGACAAAGTGACATGACAATGACAAGTTGTCACTTGTCAAGTGGCTAAAATTATTGAGATTTCATTTTGTGCTCCTAAAAAATAAACATAAAATAAGTTTTACTTAAATTTTTAAGAAAACTATGCCGGAAGTATCTCTTAAGGACTCCATAATGACATCTATGAATGGTAAATTTTATTTTAATGCTATTCTTAGTAATAACATGAGGTTTAATTTGTTTTACACCAAGTTACATAATTTTAGTTTTTTCTATTTATATTCATCTTCTTCGTGCTGTTGCTTAATTATAGATGCAGGGTGCCCTATATCCCTGTGACTGCTAGGGTTACATAATTTCTTCAAGATATATCACCAATAAATTATAAAATTTTGTCGTCTTAAAAATTTTGTGTGGTTGATATACTTTTGATTAAAAAAATGTATATTTTGTGATAGTGTATGAATGGTTACTTTAATTAATACTACCTTTCAATAATAGGTGTGTTTATTTGTCATTTTTTAAATAACATTTCTATTAAAATCCACATAGGACTGGATTGCTATAAAAATATAATACTCTGTATTAACAGTGCGGTTAATGAGTTAATTGATTGCTTAAATATAATAATAGTAATTTATCTGTTTAATTTGCATCTGAACTACTAAAACTTCAATTCATTCAATTTGAAAGTCTATACTTTTATGTTGCCTTATTGCAGTTTTTGTTTGTCAGTATTGAATTGAAATATTTTGTTAGGTAGATATAAGAAAATTATAATTATTGTCGTTTATTATGTAATTTTAATTTATTTTATTTGAATACCTTAATGTCTTAAAATAATTTCTGCACAAATATTTTTTTATTATTTTTTTCATGGTATCTATGGGCATGTAGACCACAGCACAGTTTTTGAGAGATATCAGTGGAATGCTCGGGCCAGTCTGGATCAAATGCAATCTGAAAGAGAAGCTTATCTCTCACTGCAGGAAGTCTCTCAATGGGGCAATGCTCATCTTGTGAGTTTCAATGCCTCCAAAACCATTAAAAGAAACTGCCTCACTCTGGCTCCTACTTTCCGGATTGTATCCTTGGAGTACACTGACCACCTTCAGTAATCAGGGGTAAAATTTTCTCTGAAACTCAACAATTGGTGGTTCATTGAGTCCATGGCTAAAGCAGCCGCAAGAAAACTAGGTGTCCTTGCAAGGGTGCAGCAGTACTTTACGCCAGGGCAGTTTCTTACCTTATATATAGCGCAAGTCCGGTTGTGCATGGAGTACTGCTGTCACATGGGCTGGTGCTGCAAAATGCTACCTAGCAGTGTTGGACTCAGTGGAGAGATGTGCTGAGAAGCTCATTGGTAACCTTGATTTGGTTGAAACCAATCATTTCAGCATTGAGCACAAGCGCAGAGTAGCCAGCCTCTCAGTATTCCATAGGATGTATTTCATTTGCATTTACATTTTCTTGTTCTGTCAACAAATATCAATGAAACAATTTATTTGATCATTTACAATTATATTAGGTTGCAACAATGGATATTCCACAGATGTGATATATATATCTTGACTATGAAAAAACTTTTGACCGTGTACCATTGCAGCGACTTGCATAATAATTAGAACACTTCGGTATACGTGAGAAATTGTTGGCCTGGATCAGTGATTTTCTGTCAGACAGAACATTCTGCGTACAACTTGGAAATATTATATCTAGACCCAGGAAAGTATTCAGTGGAGTTCCGCAGGGATCTGTTCTTGAACCATTGATATTTAACCTATATCTACCAGGTTTGAAAAGCAAGTTACAGCTACCATTTTCATTATTTGCTGATGACACAAAAAATTTTGGGGACCCTATTATGCAATATCAAGTTATACAAAAGGATCTAGATCAGATGGAATCATCTGCAAATGGACTAGTGATTGGCTCCTAATACTGAACACAGATAGTGTATGATTCTACATATAGGGAAAAATAATCCACGAAATATATATTATCTAAGTGATCACCCATTTCTTCTGTAAAATCACAAAAATACCTTGGCATTACAATAACTAGTGACCTCAAATGGGAAACTTAGTAACATAGTAAAAAAGGCAAACTCTATGATGTATAAATTCAATAAAGCTTTATGTGTCTCACTTCTAAAACATTTATCATGATCCACCAAACATGCTTAAGACCTTTGTTGGATTTTGCATATTATGTGGATGAAACCGATATTTCCATAAAGATAAAATACTACTGGAAAATGTTCAAAGGAATGCTACTAAAATGGTAAAACAACTGCGAAACATGACATATTAGCAGAGAATGAAGAAGCTTAACCTTACAACACTAGAGTGCCGTAGACAGAGAGGTAGTCTGATTGAAACATTCAAAATACTGACAGGATATACAATGTACGTACTCTGCAAAATTTGTACTTACTGAATAGCAACAAACGTTAGAGAGGACATCAACTTAAACTCTGCCATAGGGCTGCTAAGCGGAATCCCATGAAGAATTTTATTACAAATTGTGTTGTCAACAACTGGAATAAGCTACCGCAAAATGTGATTGATGCTACAAGATTGTACTCCTTCATGACCAGATTAGATAAAATCTCCAAACATCAAGATTACACATCAGCTTTTGATGAAATAGCATAGACAATAATAATAGTTTCTTTCCCTTTCGCCCTAACCCTCGGCCGTTTGGTCTGCCCTGCTGAGGGCTTCCATCTATATATATATATATATATATATATATATATATATATATATATATATATATATATATATATCTTTCATTTACAATTATATATTTTTATACAACCCAACCAGATGAGAAAACCATATAGATATCCCATAATAATAATAATACAATATGCAATAATTTAAGCGAAAGAGGTATGTAAAGATCGTGACACTTGGCGATCTGTTCTCTCTGGCTACCCCGTCAGGGATTGTGCGTGAAGATAAGTTTTTTTTTTTAAGTTAATGTGACAAAGTAATTTACTATACTAAAAGTACTACATTATTAATAAATAGAATTAAAACAAAATAAATTACTTACAGCACAAGAACCATGGCCAGACAATGTGAAGTTGTTTCAGCCTTATGAAGTTGAACAAATTTTGCTACCTGATAATGCTAGTTGCCTTGCAGTTCAAGCTTTCTTAAAGGTAAAAACACAATTGAAATGATTTTATGTTATTTCATTATAACTCTGTGTAAAATCTTTAAACTAATTCGGCATTTATAGCAATGATATTCATACAGTTTGTCTGTTAGAATTGTAGAAGTTTTTTCAGTCTTAAAGTTTTTTGATAAATTTCATGTTATTGGAGATTATTGTGGGTGGCCACAATAGAATATTCCAATAGGTTAATTATAATAAAAAACTTCTCTATATTTCTTTATCACTTATTACATCTTTACATCATAATTTCTCATAATAATATCATACTTATATTATCTTTAAATCATACTTCTACTGCAGTTATTTCTTTCCTTTTATATTTGATCATTTATTAAAGTAATTTATTTTCTCTAGAGAAAGATCTTATCCAATTTCAGATGTGCAACCTTCCCTTTGAAGTGGAGATGCGTTGGAATGCAGAGTTTATGTCACCTTCTGGTCGTGTGCCATTTATAAAATGTGGTGCATTTGTAGTATCAGAATTGGAACCTATTGTTCAGTTTGCTGCTAATAAAGGTGTGACACTTTGTGGTCGTTTATCGACTGAAGAAAAGGCTGAAATGCGAGCATATATGAGTCTCATCACCAATGTTTTAGTAAACGCTGAGGTAGGTTGATGAACATTAAATTCTTTGTCACCTAAGTAATATGAATTCCTTTTTTATTATATATTTTTTATTGATGTAGATACTATGAACTATTTCCTACCTTAAATACAATGGTAACATAGCTAACATTAGAACTTCTGCTACAAGGCTAGACTATAAAGAGTCTACTGTCAGATATGGGTCTCTTCCATAATAAATAGAAACTTTTGCAATGTTACCCTCATAGCTCATAGCGAAGCCTTTGCTGAGAACACTAATGAACATAGTCAAAATAAAAAAAAAAACATAGACTTAATCCCTTTTCTGAAAAAGTGTATGGAGCAGTTAATCCTCCACGTTGCTGCAGTATGTGTTAGCTGACTTCCCGTGCACTCCAAATATTTTATTTCTCAGAGACTGGTTCAAATTATAATAATAGAATGGGGATCAAACTCAGTTTGAAATTTAAGCTTAGTTAATAATGTTTTTTTTTTCTTTATTCTTTCTATATATTCTGGATATAAATCATCATCATCAATAGCAAAATTGCAAACACAGTCCTAAAAATATAACATAAAATCTTCATGCTTATTATATCAAATTTTTTTCGTTTATAATGTGGATGTTGCGTTACTAACTAGTAATCATTTATTTCTTCATTAATTATTGTTTCTGGAAATTCCACTGCTGAACATAGGCTTCCCTGGTAGATTGCCACATATGGTCAATATATTTGCCATAATTGCTATGTTTGGCAGGCAGGTTGGCAACTGCAGGTTTTTTATTTTGAGCTGTTATCAAAAAGATTCGGCTGTCTATCTTCTGTTTCATTTCCTTGTAGCCTCACGACACCAAAATATGGGACGATATGCGGTAGCGAATTTGCTTACGTCACCAATACACAGCTAAATAATAATTGTACATACACACTAATAAAAAAACATTTGATGGCTCGGTAGCATGGCTGGGTCAGCGGCTTTGAATTCCACATGGACAAAGGGTGTTTGTATGACCTAAAACTGATTGTCCCAGGGTTGGATGTTTGTCTTTTGTGCAATTGTTCATTCATCTAATTAAAAATTTAATACAGCATATCAAAAGGCCACTGTGAACATAGGCTTCCCATATATAGATTGCTTCCTAGGGGAATATTTGACACACCCGTCATGCTTGGCAAGCGGGTAGGCAACTGTAATTTTTTTTTAATTTCATTTGTTATGAGGATTATGCTGCAGCTACTTAGGGCACTTACGGGATCAAAAGGGTGTAAAAAAATTCTTTAGCGAACCATTTTTGTGCAAAAGTTTTAAAACATGTAGGATCTGCACCTATAATCTACCTAGTCATATGTCACGTGAAATTAGTTATTAAGAGTGCTTTTATCGTTTTTTTATATGCAGTTATACATATCATGGGTGGACGCTGACACCTTCAACGCAGTAACTCGTGTTCGAAACGCATCTGTGTACCCCTGGCCGTTGGGTTGGCTTCAGACGCGCTCTAAGCGGAACAATGTTATAAAGCGCCTAAAAGCTCTGCATTGGTATGACAAGACGCTGGATCAAGTTTTAGCTGATGTGAGTAAGAGAAAATATTTTTTCTAAATAACAAGTTGAACACCTCCAATTAAGTTTATATTTTTTATATTGTTTATAAAGAATGTATTGCAGTATTCTAAAAAAAGTGGTGGTGACGCCAGAGAACCTGTGATCATATTGCGTTCTGTGGGTGTTGTAAGAGGTGACTATGGGAAAGCGAGAAAGTTCTTATGGATTCTGAATTATGATGCATGGTTTTATAGCCGATAGATGCAAATTACACAGGCCAGCGTGGGGAAGCGGAGTTCAAGATTTGAGACATCGGTTAGTGTGATGGTCAAGCCGATTGTATTTTGCGTAACCATACTGTATATTCTATGATACAGAGTGTATAATAAAACTTGATTTTACCATTTTCACTCGTAACTCCTATTATTTTAAGAAATACATGTTGATATATATTTAGATTTAAAATAAAAAAAATTATGCTGTACTTTTTGAATAGTTTTATTGTACATTAAAACTATAGAAATTTTTATTAGAATGTAAAGTAGTAGTAAAGTAAATAGTGGGTGGTGTTATCGCTAAAAGCGTTTCCTTTCAGACAATCTTTGGATGGACAATATTGTGAATCTAGTGTTCCAAAATGCAACTATACTATTGCTTCTTCCATTAAAGTTCTCAATTCTTAAATCACAAAATTTCATTGGCTTTTCAGCCAACATAATTATCGTCATCATTACATTTAATAATATAGTTAAGGTGGTTTTTAATACTTTTACAGGTTGAACAATGTTGCAACTCATTAAGCCAGCGTCTGGGGGACCGCGACTATTTCTTCGGAACGTAAGTATTTTTAATTATAACAATATTTTTGTTAAAATAGTTATACCGTAAACTATGAACATATATTTGTTCAGGCCATAGATGGGAAAAGGATAGGTCGTATGTTTGAAGGCGTTAAAGAATCGACTACTGCTTATCTTGTAGTATGTAAAGTAACAGTTCCGAGCAGAGGTCTCCTCTCATAGGGTGTTACCACACTAATCGAGCGATGCAATCGACATGGATTATTTGACGTCGATCGAGCTGCTTGATTATTCGAAAACCCGCTTCGCTCCACCAACCGCATTTTGCAAGATATTGATGATGAGCCCACAACTACATCGAGTAATCAAATATTTATCGAGCAGTAAAGCTACCAACTACACCAATCGATCGACGATCGATCGATTGGTGTGGTAAAACCCTTAGAGAGTTTTTTTTGAAGTAGTTAAGAATCCGCCGCGTTAATCCAATGCATCATGGCGGACTTTACATGTGCTCGAAATATTTAAATTCCTCAGGTTTTCTCACGATGATTTCGTTTACCGAACAGTACTTGGCTAATCTGCACTTAGTTTGGCTCAGGTTAGAACGGGCTATTTTCTACAAATACTAAGCGTGTTATTCGCGTATGAACAGGATTATTGTGGTAATTCGAGCCATGTACTCTCCTCGAAGAAGTTCGTCGAGTGACGAGTGACCTCGTCGTGATGCTTAGCACTGTATGTGCACTTAGAGAGAACAGCATTGCAGTATAAGACATCTGCTTGTTTATCAGAAAATCTGCTTGCGAAATTTGTATTTTGAAATTACTGCTTTTGTACTGCCACGCGGCAGCTTTTGCCGTCGCATGGATGGGCCGGCTCGAACCGGGGTGGTACCACGACTTCACAGAATACCAGCGTGAAGTACTCTGCGTTTCGCTTGGTGAGTGCAGGTGGCCGGAGGCCCTTTTTACTGTAAATGAGGCATTCCATCTTAGTCCTCACGGGTGACAACGCATCTACATTTTGATTTGTAATAGAGGATAGATGTAGATGTCTATGGGCCGCAGCAACCACTTACCATCAGGTGGACTGTGTGCTCGTTTGTCACCCTTATCCTATAAAAAAAATGCAAAATTTAGTTGATTATAATTTTTTTTTAAAACGATCGTTCGTGTCATTCTGCATACAAATATCGAAAAATATACTTTAATTCTTATCGTCTTTATGTTGAAAAACAATGTAAGGTTATTTTTTTGCCTTAATTATGGGAACCAATTTTTATATATATACTAGCTGGTGCCCGGCACGTTGCAGCCGCTGAAGAAATTGTATTGTTTAATTAGGAATGATAATACATTCATTGAAGTTGAATTATTTATAACTTTCGAATAAATTTGTCCGTATGATACGCGCGCCACCTACTGTAAGTTGATTGTACTATGCCTATAACCTACGCGGAAGTGCAATCAATATGTTGACAAAGTTTTACCGCAATCGCATAAAATACGAACGAACCAACATAAATTTAAATATATTTGATAATGTATAACCGATTGTTGCAGCTAGTCTTAGATGATTTAGGTTCACATTCCATATACATTAGTGTGTATAATATCTTATACACAATGTAATAAAAGTCTTTCACATTAAATCCTATATCCATAATAATAAAAAAACACCAATTACAGACGCCATACGGCTTACAAAATGCTCCTTTCATAATCCTGTTCCATCCTTTTTTATCCTTGCTCTTCAGACCTACTCCTTTAGATGCCTTGGCATATGGCCACATGCGGGCAATCCTTTCTGCTACTGGACCTAAGGCTGCACTTATGATCAAACCAATTACAGGTGCCCTTTTAAGGCATCTTATAAGGATGACTAATCTAACGCAAATGGCTCTTACGGTAAGTCTTCAAAAACTGAATTAAACACTACATTACGCTTTATTTTAATTTAGACCGCGTGGTTTAGTGATCAGAATAAACAACTGAGTGGCGGATCCTTTGAAAGATTCCGACTAGAGTTCGAGTACAGGGTTATGTAATTATTTTGTTAAAGTAGATTGTGTATGCTCAAATATTCAAACGCTGCTCAACTTAAAGACGTCGTTAAGCTTTGTGCTGCCTCTGTCACTTTAAGTCAAGTTGACTGTGACACCACGCGACTTGGTGACGTCTTAAAATTGAGTAGCGTTTGAATAATTGGCCAAGTTGTTGTACCAAAGACGAGATTAAAGCGTTGTACAACTTACGCAACAGACCAGAGCTCACGATTCTCCGTGCAGATAAAGGAAATGCTACGGTAATAATGGATACGTCAGATTATAATTTGAAAATACAACAACTTTTATCGGACGAAAGTACGTACAAAAAGGTCAAAACAGACCCTACAACCAATGTGCTTAAAACAACTAGCGATCTAATAAAGAATTACTCCGAAAAATTAAATCTCGACGTAAACTCGATAATACCACCGTGTACTAAAGCACCGAGGTTATATGGGTTACCGAAAATACACAAACCAAACGCTCCACTACGTCCCATAGTGAGCCAAATCGATTCACCAACTTATAAGTTCGCTCAACACCTGACAAAAATTCTGTCACCACTGAGAGGACAAACTAGAGCACACACAAATGATTCGTACCATTTTGTTAGTGAGATAAAAGACCTACATCTTGCTGACAATGAAACTATGGTCAGTTTTGATGTTCAGTCACTATTTACATGCTTACCTATTGATGACTGCATCTCAATTGTAACCAGGAAGCTAGAAGAATACAACATGCCTACAGAATATGCAGTATTACTCAAACACTGCCTTACATCTGGCTATCTATTGTGGAAGGAGGAGTTTTACAAGCAAGTAGATGGAGTGGCGATGGGCTCAACTGTATCTCCCATAGTCGCCGACATATTCATGGAGAACTTTGAGGAGAAAGCCCTTCTTACTGCTCCTGTAAATCCAAGATTCTACAAGCGGTATGTAGACGACACTTTCACAATTTTACCATCTGACAAAGTAACTGCATTTTTAGACCACCTTAATTCCATAAACTCTAAAATACAATTCACAATGGAGTTAGAGGCAAACAATTCTTTAGCTTTCCTAGATGTTTTAGTCATCCGAAATCCTGATAACACTATTGGTCATACTGTGTATAGAAAAAAGACCCATACTAACCGATATTTAAATGGTGAATCGCACCATCATCCATCACAGTTAGCTACCGTGGGAAAATCTTTGTTTCAGAGAGCACGAGGGATCTGTGACAGAAAACATCTGGCCGCCGAGCTTCAGTACGTCGAGCAAGTATTGCAAGACAACAAGCTTCGGGTCCCGCGCCTACGTCACAGTGAACGAGTGAAGCCAACCACAGTCGAGCGTGTGCCTGCTGTACTACCCTATGTCAGAGGAGTCACAGACAAGGTTGGCTACATCTTGAAGCGAGCTTCTATTAAAACATACTTCAAGCCGCCGAAGAAGATTAGTCAATTTTTACCATCCGTCAAGTGTAATATCCCTCTACAAGATGCAGGAGTGTACAAGCTTGATTGCGAATGTGGTCTCTCTTACATAGGACAAACAAAAAGATCCATTAAAACCCGCGTGAAAGAACATATAGCTGACGTGAAGCACCGACGCTCTGGGAAGTCTGCAGTCTGTGAACATGTTCAAGATCGTCCCCGCCATTACATCAGATTTGATAGACCACAAATCCTTGCAAAAGAACACCGATTCCTACCAAGGATGATACGCGAGGCTATTGAAATTAAGAAACATCCTAATTTCAATAGAGAAGATGGATGGGTGCAGCCATCTGCTTGGGATCCTATAATTAACAAAATTAAATCCAAACCCAAGCCTAACACTGCAAGACTTCAGGACACTGTTAGTTCATTCTGCGTAAATCGAACCAAAAATTAATATTAAAAAACTGAAGGTAGCCGGGCTAACTGTGACATCGGGACGTCAAACATCTCAGTCCCCCCCGTGACCATGGGTTGCTGAAAAGCACTCGAAACGTCGGGAATAAAAATAATAAAATAAACGCGATAAAATCCGTAAAAAACAGTTTTATTCAATGTGTAGTGTTCGCGTAAATATAAGAAATCATTATATTGTGCATTTACTTAATTTTATGCTGAAGTTTAATTACCTATCATTACTGAAAAAAATATCAAAAAACATATATGTCAATATATTATATTAATAATGAATACTTAGAGACAATTCTAAATGTAAACTATGATAAAAGAGTAGATATGATAATAATTTGTAAGATTATTGAAGGTACCATATTATTAAATAATCTCCGTTTGATGTAGTTTAACATATGTCTTGTTTCATTTAGCCCCAAGAAGATTATTTGCTAAGCCAAGCCTCTCAGATATCTATCAAAAAGCGTATTACCTCAGAGATGAATACGTCTAAAAGCAGCGCACGAATTAAGCGATCTAAGCTATGCATCAAGAGCTCAAGCAGAGATATTGTCGCATGCAACAGAGATGTCTTTGGTTAACTGATTTTATTTAATTTTTAATTTGTTTGTTTATATTGGTATATTTTCTACATTCATGTCCATAATATAGAAAAAAATATAAAAATAAAGCAATTCTATAATTACACAGGATTCAAACCCTTTGCCTCAAAACAAATCATAATAATGACATCAGAAGGGGACAAAGTAACTTGCGAATATAGCGATCCCAATAAATATGACTGCAACGTCAATGAAAATCTTGCATTCATCTCTGAATACATAGAAGAAATTATCAAAAAGGCCGAGAACATCGTAGCTGAAAAGGGATTTGGAAATGATGATAAAAATGATTTTGAAGTGATTGTAGTTCCGAATAACAATGATTATAAATATCTCAACGCAGATAATATAAATGAGTATTTAGACGCCATCGAGGAAAACGATTTGTCAAATACAACTACTTCTGTAGATACAGCAGAAGACATAATACAGATCATTAATGAAGATGATGAAATTGACAGTGATGGTTTAGTAAATGATAAACTTTTGCTGAGAGCAGAAGTTACTAACGGTGACTTCGACTCTGAGAAGTATAACCTACTTAAAAAAATTGACCCGAGGTAATGAAACTAAATTCATTTATATTTTACAGTAATTAATAAAATCATGTCTTAATAGTCTATTTTATGTAAAAAAAACCCGGTATCAATTAATAAGAAAGTATTGCAGAACGCTTACAGTATCTTGAAATTTTACAGTAGTCTGCTTTGCGTTATGTAAGTTGCACAAAGCGATATAGCACCGAACCATGTTGAAAATGGAATTTTTTGATATTTGACGGTTTCAGTGCTATAAAATCTGACCTAAATATGGGAGACGATCCTGAACATGCTTAAACACTGGACCTTCTGGAGCATAACCATTGAACGTTTGCATTGTGTTATATTACGCGATTTTATAGCGTTTTTTAATTTGCTGTATCCTAAAGCAATAAAATAAAAATTCATCATATAGTAATTTGCGAAGGAATCGTTAAACAATATTTTACTAATTATTAAGACATCCCATTAGCAAATCCGAAAAGACAATGCTTGTGTTTCAACCTAGGCGGACGGACGCTTTTTAGCTTTTTTACAATATTTTTTTTATTTACCTTGGTCTACAGTCTAGGCAATTCTAGATCGTCCACTATTTTAATGTGACGATACATAATGGTGGAACTATGATGGCATCAATGTTTTCTATTAAATCGCGCTATTAAGACTTTAAAAGTCGAAGTTTGTGTATATTATATTGAGTAATCTTTAATTTTACATAATATATAGTTTTTTTTAAACATAATCTTTTGCGAATATCTTTAGAATTACTCGTATAATTTAGATTGCCTGTTTGTTTGTGTTAGAGATTTCATATAGTTCCCAGGGGATTTAAATTGTAAATGGGATCCATAGAATTTGTCATTATTAACAGAACTTGCTGTAGTTTTATTTATTTTTATTTTAACAGTAAGGAGTATATTGGAGATTGTTTGGATGCAAATAAAAATCAACGTCAAGCGTCTTACGTATCTATTAAATCTCGCTGTTCGCTGAATCATCCAGGTTTATTATTGTTTACTTTCTGATTTTTTTTATGAAGTTGTCACGTTATCGTATTATGTAATAATATTATGTTTAGTTTTTTTGAAAAATATTTTAAAGGCGAATATTGTTGCTGTAATGGGGCCGTACTATTGAGGCCTATAGATTTCGATTTTACTGGTTTTAATTTAGACTATGTGTACGTACTTTTTTTCTCCAAAAGTATGTACGTACTACACGTTCAACTGCTGGACACATTACGTACATTCGTATGTTTGAAATTTTTTCATCTCGTTTATGCCGAGAAAATAATAACAATATCGTCTTTGTCCTCAAACCGAAATATTGCGTAATAAATACCTGTTAGTTTTTATTTAAATCTACTCTACAGTTTTGTAACAAGTAAAAAAACTACTGAGAATTAGCCACCAACTGGAAAGTAGATAGTGAGGAACGACCGAATCTCACCAATATTAAATTTTTGCTCAGTGATTGCCAAGCAAGCATAGGAATAAAAGTGGCCTTCCGTTAGCAACATTACAACATGATTAACTGATTTTGGATACATGGAACATTAATCTAATACATATTTAGCATAGAAGACATGCTTTAATAAAAAGCATGTCTTCTATGCTAAATATGTATTACATACTTGATAAACGCTGTTCTGCCACTTCCGTTATGTCGTACGACGAGTTTGATTTGAATTTAAAATTGATTAATAAATCGACCATAGCGTTACCAATCGGGTCTATATTTTGGACTCTTTTTGGCAATAAACCAACATATATTTTTAACTTATTATAAGCTAGTGCTTGACCAGTATCCCACCTGGTGGTAAGTGGTGATGAAGCCGTAGATAGTAAATTGCACTGAATTAACGTAGCAAAAGCCTATTCACTCTTGCCTGACTGCCTGGTTGTCCGATGGTGGAAAGGAGAGGGAATAATTAAGGCATACCGTGAATATGAGTCATGTTAGCACACAGAATTTGTTAATAAATTGACTACAGTGCCACCTATCGGATCCTAGCATAACTATAAACCATCGTCTCGAGAAAACCAATATGTAATTGTTTGAATATGTTGTTCAGAAGTTATGCGATCAATACGACGATTTTATAATATATAAAAGCTTGAGTATTGAATTTCAGATTCTAAATCGACAATAAATGCTCCAGGCGATGAAGAAATAAGCATTGAAAGTTTGATGGAATATTTGCGAAAGAGGAACGCCAATTTCAACAATTGCGTTGAAATTGCCGACATTGATTAACTATAATTTCAACTATTTTTCGATGTATTTGTTTTATATTTATTTTTATAGAAGAAAATTGTATTAAATTGACAGCTTAAGTCGAATGATTGATATGTTTAGGTGATTTTTGGTTGTCAAATTATTTTACAAGTATAAAATAAAAATTATAGTAAATCCTCGGACTTTTAAATATCTATTAGAAGTTTAAATTAGCATTATGCAGAATGGTACACACATACGTAAGTTGCCTTTGTTGTCATTTTTAGTAGCCACTTGTTTTATAATGGTTTCGACTAGAGCATTGTTTTAAAGTCTTTAAAATTACAGGCTGTAAAACATTTCAACATAGTCCTTAGAGCTGACAAGTGATAACACATCGGTAGCATTACCTTCCTTACCTCAGACCAAAGAAAGATAGAATACGTTACATGCTAAGTGACATGGGTACCAAGCTCAATTTATTGTAGAACACGCACTCAGGCACATATTAGCATTTAAAATAATTTGCAACAAACAACATGGTTTTAGGTGCATCCAGCATTTGATTTTTAGTACTGATAAAGAATTAAATAATTATTGCGATGAAAAGAAAGAATATTTGTGCGTGTATGCGTGTTAAGTTATTCATGGGTTCGGCATCACTTGAAATGTAGATATGAATTGTTCTATAGTGTAGATGTAATTTCATGATAGGAACCCAAAGTTCCTTACATGAAGTTTGCCACACACTATATTGTTGAACCTTTCGTTTTCACCAAACGTTCTCATTTGTCACCAATAGAAAATGTATATCGAAATTGTTTATTGTAGTAATAGCTGAAACTTACTTTGTTTATTTTAGAAATTAATTCAATATTTTCTCCACAGGCCGACTGAACTGGATGCCCTCGTCTTTGGTCACGTGTTCACAATTATAACGACGCGTCTCCCTTGCCGCAAACTGGCCGACATCGTTCGGAGGCACGAGACTCTTGTGGCACTCGCCAAGCGCATCGACGAGCAATACTTTAAGCGGCCATAGCGTGAGGTCTTCAAGGACATCTCCACCGTGTTTAGAAGTCCTTGAACCCCCTTCTCCTTCACTTGACATCTATCTCTATCGGAATAAGATCATGATATTACTTAAAGTACTTTTTCCTACAAGAAATGAAAAGTTTTATGTAACTATACACCTCTTCAGCGATAATCAGTCCAATATGCACATGAAGCTCTCCTTCAGTATGTAGTGTAGGTCATGAAGTAACTTTGTATTTGCTTCATGAGTATAGGTATATATAGAGGATTATGGCGTTATGCCTAATGAGTGGATTGGTGGCTGAGGTCCCATTTGCCTAATTCGGTATATTACATAATATGACATAGATGATTATACCGTCAAGTGTCGTAAGTCACGAGATCTTGCTGGCATTTTCTATATAATAGTGATAACGTATTCAGATTTTATGTCGTGTACAGTTTTCAGAGTGAGAGAAACTGTCTATCTGTCATTTTTTGTAACTGGTTGTCACCAATAATAGTCATTGTTATTTATTATGTATTGTTATAAATATTAGATACTAATAGTTCTCTTCCAATTAAACTTAAAATGCTTGGATCAAGAGTGGTTCATGACCTTAGTCGAACTCGAAGGGCGCATTCGAACTCTTAGTTATTGACTTTTGCTTAATTAATATTTCGACAAATATTACCAGCAGTAATAATATTCAATTATTTCAATACTTAACATTTCCATGAAACATTGTAAATTCGTTATTATTAAAGAATTCGCTCTCACCTTTTTTCCCTGTAGAACCGGTAATATTTACATTTACAACACTGGTAACACTGTAGTATGATGGTATGCAACATATCTTAAGTATGTTAACAATATTTGTTTGCGATAAAACTGCTCATGGAACCATATTTTTAAATGTAGGTAATCTATTAGCGTAAGTTACTAAATGTCAATAATTGTTAATTATGTAATATATTTGATAAATTACATTCATTATTGTCATGTTTAACCAGATGACATTTGTTAGTGTTTAAATTAGGTTGGTATATGTCAAAGAGATTTAAAATATATATATACTATAGAGCGGGCATTGGAGAAATTTCTATACAAAAACTTTAAGCTCGTGCGTGTGTGACGCCCTCTAGCTAAAAATAGCAAAACTACACTATCATTTATTAAGACAACATTTTAGCTATTCCCCAGTAGGTGACGCTTAACCTCTTAGAACTTGACATTTTTTGGACATACTTAGTCAGAACTATGGTCAAGCCTAAGAGTATAGTAGGTCAGGCCAAAGACAATTTTTTTTTAAAGATGGTAAATATAACTTAGAGTCATTACTATGTTCTAATCCAAAAATTTAAAAAATATTAACAATTAAAATATCGAATTATTTGTATGAAGGTCAAGTGAGCGCTAGAGTAAAGACGATTGCAAGACGATTTGTCGATAAATGAAATGTTTCGAGAAATTACCAATTACTGTGTAGTGGCGGTGTATGAATATTCATATCATTCCGTGGGTTTCGTAAGAGGAGACTGATGCACTGTTCAGTTCCACGGTACACGTACCTTGATATTGTGTAACAGTAACAAGGTACGTGTAACGTGGAACAGAACGTGGCAACTATGACAAGTATACCCTCTATGAGGAATATAGTGGAGGCCTATGTTCAGTGGGTTTTTTTTTTAGGATGTAACGGTGTTTGTTGTAATAGTGATAAGAAAAAAATGTTGGAGCAAAAAGGCAAACATTTTTTCTAAATTTAATCTCCGTGAAATGCGGATACTCCGTGCGATGTTTAGGGCAGGGTTGCAAAGGTGGGTGATATTTGTGGCAGCAAAATTCTGTGCTCCCCTTTATTTCCATGGCCCATGACCAGCAGTGGAAGGAAACTGTAAGGAGAGGGAGGGATTAATTTTATTATTTGAAACAATATTTTTGTGAGTCAAAAAAAGTCATCGAACATCAGACAATTTATTAAACAAAAATTGCGTAAACAAGTTCAATGGTTAGAACAGTAATAAATAACAAAACCAAACAATTCCACTGAAAAGAAAAAAAGATCATATGTCACTTCTACAACTAAAGCAAATCTAACGAATCGTCAAATGTTAAAATCAAATAAATACTGTGAAAAAAGAAACAAAGATATAGAAACACTCAATTTTCATAAAGAAAAGAAATATATAATATTACTAGCTGGCCAGGCAGACGTTGTTCGGCCCTCTCCGATGATCCTGTGTCCTATAAAAATTATTAAATTCGTAATAAAAAATATTGAGGGTCACTTATCGGGATAAAAACTATCATATCTCTCAAGTTGGACCAAACTGCACACAGTGTGCAAAATTTCATTGAAATCAGTTCAGTAGTTTAGGAGTTCATCGCGGACAAACAATGTGACACGTAATTTTTATATACAAAGATTATATTGATATACTCAGTAAGAGCCTCAAAAAAAAAATTAATCATAGGTATTTACTTTATTATGAAATCTTAGACCAACGCCATTTTTCTACTGACTTCAAACAGGAGGAGGTACTCAAGTCGACTCTATGTTTTTTTTTATGTGTGTTACCTCATAACTTCCTTCTGTGTGAACTGATTTCGATGATTTTTTTTTTATTTGAAAGTTGGTGCTTTACATGTGGTTCCATATAAATTTGATCAAGGTCTGTCTAATATTGTTATTCTTAATAATTTATATTGAAGTTGGTTGAACAAAATTTTTAATTATTGTTGAAAACAACTTCGCCATAATGTTCATTATATTATATCGAAATTATAACATAAAACGTAATTTTAAAACTTTGTGGAATATGAAAATTTGTGTTAATTACACAAAATTTATAGTGATCATTCACACCTTGTATTTAATTTTCAGTTCATTCTGTCTATTAAATATAGTGATACGTGAACGACACAGTATTTGAAATGGAAATTTTATAAAGTATATAAAATTGTTACGAAGCAAAATATAAGGAATTAACTTTTAAAGACAGTGTAATTACTTACCCTTTATATAAAAACTAACAAAAATTTCTATTGTTTCCACTTAATATTTTATAAATTTGTAGTTGCCTCTTACACTCACGCGGCGAAGGAAATAACACTAAAGTATGTGACGTAAACGCGACGCGTAGGGCGTAACGACGGAAACTCGTCATTTAAAGTAAATTCTGTTAATTTAGAGAAGCGTAATTTAGTAACAAAACTAATTCTAATAAAATATTAGTTTTATAATTCATATAAATAACATTTAAAAAATAATTGTTCTGAGCACTCTTAACTATGGTTCTGACTAAACGTTGTTATCATATATATACTCTTAGGTTCTGAGGGTCCTTTCTAAATATTACCATACTCTATGGAGCGTTCTACAAAGGTGACATTTGACTGTTTTAGGAATGTTACCCTTTCGATACCAAAGTATCGATAATGTTGTTGAAGGTTACTAAGCTTGAAATGCTTTAAAATATAATAAAAGGGAGTAAAATGATTGTTTCATTGTATCTATTTATCATGACTTCCATCACACGAAAAAAATCACTTTAACTTTTTATGCCTCTATTTTATACTGATTCTGCTTTTATATTTTTAAGTAATTATAGTGAAAAATAATCTGTTACAATGTAATAACAGTGAAAAATCACCTGCTACAGTGCAGGTAATAGATAATCTCTATTTTACTTATTCTACAATAACTCATCTTCTAGATTGACATATCTTTTCGGCTATTAATTGTTTATATATACGCTTTCAAATGGTACTTTCATCTTGTTAACACTTGGGCCCAAGAATGTATGGAGACGTCTTCCTCTCTTTTTATATTATTTTGTCAATTTCATCAGCTGCACTACTTAAAAGACACTACCCACATCAATAAAAATTGTTATATTAAGTTTTTACATTATTTCCTAACTCAAGCTTAACCTACAACTTCTTGTATCTAATATCTTTAACAGTACAATTTTTTTTAATGTCACAAGCCTATAGCACTCTCCTATCACTGTAAGCCAGGATTTATAATGATTTTGTCCTTGAATACCACCAGACAATGACGCCCGGTATGTAAAAGAGAAGACTTGCTGTATTGCTAAACATCAACACAGCAAGTATCCTCAGCATGTTCATAAGCAACACAGAAAATCTCATCATCATGCCTAAAAAAATTTTCCCACCCTTCCACATAAAGTAGGCCACTTAGCATAGTTGGTATATGCTACTCATTTTTGTTGGTATGGGTACAGTATCTTTGACTGTTTTACCTCCTTAAATATTGTAAATGATTAAATCGGCATCCTGTATAATATTTTTATCGATAACCCCAATCGATAAACGTCGTCAATCACTCGTCAAATCATCGACAAACGTCGTCAAACTTTAAATAAATAGTGACGCTACAGGATAACAGAGGGCGCTTAGTACAATAAAAATAAATTTTCTAGAAAAATCTACTAGAAATAATAAAATTTAAAGATTATTCGGTAAATATACGTTATAATTACGATAAAAAACCAAAATCACGTTCATTTTTTGCTCCATATCGTGACTTACAATATCTTAATGCACAACCGGGCATATTTTCTATAAAAATATTTTTTAAAGATATGAAAATAATGCGTCTTGACTTTATGACGATGTCACTAAGACTAACGGAGATATATCCTATAGGACATAAGTTACAGACGACAATTTTGCTGCTGATGTCCGGTCTATTACTACTACTACTTAAATGTCTTTGGTATATGTTATTTTTTTAATAGAGTGACTTAACATTTTAATATGTAGTAGGTATACACGCTTTTGTCATTAGCGTTGTTTCACATAGAAACTAGTTTCCTATTTCTTTTTATAAAAAGTAAGTTGTCTGCATAATCTAAGGTAGTAAGTATAGCGAGTGAGTGTATATTTATAGTATAAATATGTAATAGTTTAGATAGATACTGAAACTGCAGTATAACTTTTTTTTTCACTTTGTAATGTATAATAAATAAAGAATACTAACACTTTATAATACACCCAAAATCTTAGACGCCAATTTGATCAGTTGAGTACGTAGTAATAAAGGCCTGAGCATACCGTGTGCGCGTTGTGAGGAAGCGTAGTTGCACCAGCGGGGTTATTCGAGACGACTTTTTACGATCGTTAACGCTATAGAATAGAACATAAGAATTAATGGGAATGAGATATCTGAACGTTAAGTCACGTGACTGCGTTGATTTCATTTTTACAGCGTTAATGTTCGTCGAATTTCATCTTGGCTATCTGCAGTTACAATAAAAAAAAAACTGAACGTAAATAAAACTTCATATAGCTTGCATCCAGACGTGCTGCGCACGTACTTGCTGTCTTCCAGCCAAAAATATATATAATAATATCAATAAAATGATATAGTCCCGTATTTGTTTTTAAGTAGCACAAAAATGTGAGCAGCAAATTACTGTGTGAAAGTGAAAATGGAGTAATAATTTTGTAATACATTATATTTTTATCACAAACTAATGTTTTCTTTCAATTTTAAAGCCTGTAATGTTTGAATAAAGGAAACCTCTACTTTCTTATAAGCATATTCCTTAAAATATTACTGTCGTACAATATGTAAAAATAGATAATTTCTTTACAAAAGATTAATAAGAGAGAAAGAATATTCTTAAGAGAATAATTATACTAAACAGAAATTCATCGCCGGCATACACTGTCGGCCAAAATTGTATGCCTTCTGAAGTCGAGTATAACTAAATTACTAACAGAAAATACAACCGTGCTGTATAATGTTTAATATTTAACTTTTAAGACTTTATCATTTTTACAATATGATATTCATAATTTTACTATTCCGTTTATTTACTGGAATACCTGTGTACTAATTTTCTAACATCTTACTAAGATAAGAGATATCTTAGAGATATAACAGATAGTTTACTATCCAGTGATTTTTATTAGTACAGGTCCCGTTACGTAAAAAGAACGCTGAGCTACAGTGGAGGGGGTGTGTCTGCGCATGGGTACAGTCGCGTTATAAAGTACTACATGGTACTAGGCTATTTTATAATATAATAGTAATTAATTGTTTTATTGTAGAATCATAATAGGTACTTTACTAGCTACTTAGAACATTGGAAGAGGTTGAAATTAAAAATGGATAATGTTTACATGAGCATTTTTTTTATTTCTGTCGTAAAATATAAAGTACTTTCTAACAAGAAAACTTAAGCTAAGGGTAACAAGCCGTCCATTATATTGTCTTGGGTTACATGGAAGCCAGATGTCGATGGTGTGTTGGTGTTACTGGATTCTACTTCATCATCACTTTCATCTTCGCTTGTGCTTCCGTCATCAGAATCATCATCATCATCAATGCGAATGATAAATGTTTCCGTTATCAGGTCGACCACATGGTAATTTTTTCGGTATTCTTCCTCAACACTTTTAACTTTACTGCACAATTTTCCCCATTCACCTTCTCCCATCATATTTACCTTTTCGTTCACTAGTTTAGTCATAAAACAATAGATATAAATAATTGTTCTTTCCTTCCTTTTTAAAACCATCGTCGCGCGTCGTACAAAGAAAGCTGTGTGTGCGACTGTATTTTAGGAGCGAACAAAGTGCGGGTAGCATGACAAACCAATAGCGTGCGCGCACAGTAATACTGGCGAGCAGTCCCCCGTCGCGCCCCCTTTTTACCATCAATTTGATCGATAAATCGCTCACTGCGCAGGTAGGTACAAGGCCAGCGTTCTTTTTACGTGACGAGACCTATACTGCGAAGTATTCGGTTAGACAAAGGGCGGAACAAAAAAGGTTTAATGTACTAGCTTCTCAAAACCCAGCTTTTAAATGTCATTTGGTTGTAGTGATCTAATAAGTCACAGGATCTTAACTTAAGGCATAATGCCCAGAGCCAACGCCAGTTATCCGAAGACAAAATATGCAGCGCTTCGGTTAA
Organism: Parnassius glacialis; assembly: GCA_033319125.1. Classification (NCBI taxonomy): domain Eukaryota; kingdom Metazoa; phylum Arthropoda; class Insecta; order Lepidoptera; family Papilionidae; genus Parnassius; species Parnassius glacialis. Next base: position 23,759,126 of record JAVANC010000002.1, read on the forward strand.
AAGCGTCAGTGGATGTCCGGTACTGGCAGAATCTCTTATCTGTTAAACTCTATAAAACCTTAGAAGCGGTTTAAGTACAAATCTTTCCTCTATATGCCACGTGCGCGCTCTTAAAATAATATGAACGGTTCAGTACATATACCTAAAGTATTTTTACGCATTGCTTTTATTTTATTTTGTGGTTTGGTTTATTATAACTTTCATCTTTTTATAATTTTTATTCAATTGAAAATCGAAATGATATACTCTGGTTTATTAGATATTGCTGTTGGTGCGTTAGTCTGTTTAAGGCCCGCCACATACATACAGATTTCCGTTTCGGGATTCCGAACGCAGCAAGTGCATATAAAATCAAGGACCCGTCACACACGTACGGCAGTTTTCCGTTCGAAATTTTGCGGGCAAAACAGAATTCCGTATGGGGGTCGACTCGTCCGGAATTCCGCATGTATGTGGCGGGCCTTAACCCATTCACTGCCTTCCTAAGAATTAACATTACCCCCATGCTGTTTTATACTGTTATTCAGCCCGCCCATTGGCGGTCCCGGCATCTCGATAAAGTATCTTGGCTCGCTCATCGGCGGTTTCGGCATAAGGCCTTAGATTTCGACGTGAGATATTTTTAATGTCTTATTTACGACGAATCAAATGTATCTTAATCTGCGTATAAGATAGATTTAAGCACGAGCTTAGTACAAGGAAGTCTAAAATGAAATATAAAAGCATACATTTTAGGGCTTTTTTTTTCAAGTCATGCGTAGCCAACCTTTTTGTATGTTTAATTTTTTTCCCACGTCTTACCTCTTTTGCATTAATTTCTACCTGTGAACGAATATTTCGTTAGTCTCCTCTGCCTAAGACCGAAATATTCGTTCACAGGTAGGTCTTAGGCAGAGGAGATCATAGATAAATAAATAAGTAGCAAGCTAGAGCTAGGAGGAGATCTACCTTCGATGCACTAAGTCAAACAGCAAACGAACTTCCAAAACGGCTCCTTTTATGTAGATTATCATCTGCATTCTTATCTCGCTTCCTAGTTACCGGTAGCATATTGCCTTATCTAGAAGGTGTTACAAAAAGCGGGTAATGCTCTTAGGAAGTGATTCTATTGTTCAAAAATCACAACTTCTTCTATGGGACCTATATCGAAATTTCAATGAAAAAAAAATACTTATACTCCACAAAAACTCGTCTCAGCTGATCGGCGGTTTAGTATGGGCAAGCCAACTTTTTTGAGATTTCGATGTAGGTCCGGTTTTATAGTTTTAATAATAAGGTGCAAGGAACAATAACGTTTATATTTTATTATCACTACATGTAAACATACTTTATTTTATAGATTTTGATTAAAATTTTAACATTAGGTTTGTTAATTCTGAATACGCGTACTGCCCGCCCATGAGCGGGGTCGGCATCACAGGTCAGAATTTCATGTTATTTGGCATACTAATTAAGGGTTGAAATCTGCCCGCCCATGGGCGGGCTCGGAATGTGAATAAAGGTTTTGATTGCCCATTGGCGGGCAAGGCACTGAAGTATTTATTGCATATATGACAAATTATAATATTGAAGCATTTCTTTTTAATATAATTGTTGAATGTACATATTGCTCCTTTTTTAATAATTTTGAATCTCTGTTTATATATATTATATACTTACACTTTATATTTTATAGCCATTGATTTTATGTAAGCAGGAGCAAATAAAATTCGTCACAAATCCAATGCACATACATTTATTTGGTTTCCATCACAATTAAAACAATCACGAGGTACTTTCCCCATTTAAGTTTCAAGCACTATCAAACTACACACAATCAAATCATTCATAAGTACAATACTTAAAACTTAACGTAAATTAATTTCAAATGAATTTTCTAACAGTGGCATAATTATTTAATCATTTAGCGAACAATATGTAAATTGTCTTTATACATTATGACGAGTTACTTTTTTACTCAAAATATCTTTCGGTTGGTCACATTAGCACAAAACAAAATAAATAGGTGATCTAATAGACAATTATGGCTCATATTATCTACTAATCTAAAACATATTTTACAATTTCATTAATTTCTTGCTAAAATTGTCTACGGAAAAACAGTGTATAAAACAAAAATCATCTCTTATACACATCACATGCTTCGATTGAGATGGATGAAGCGGTCTGAGAGGTACTAAATACTCCAGGTTGTCTAAAGAGCATCTAGAATCTTCTAGTTTGGTGGAGGATCATTTGACGCACGCTGAATGTGGACAGTCCGAGACCGATTGCAGCCAGGGCGACTGCCGATCTCGACATCATTTTCTCACGGCTCGCAGGCTGTAGACAAAAATAAAACAAATTAGGCTATAATAATATAACATTTTTGGCCATAACTATGAGGGCTGGAATAAGATAAAAAGATAACCACTGCACAATCTTTTTGGTTGCAAAATAATTTGCAAGCAGGATCCGACAGATTTCTTTTTTTTTATAGGATAAGGGTGACAAACGAGCACACAGTCCACCTGATGGTAAGTGGTTGCTGCGGCCCATAGACATCTACATCTATCCTCAATTACAAGTCAAAATGTTGATTCGTTGTCACCCGTGAAGACTAAGATGGAATGCCTCATTTCCAGTAAAAAGGAATATTTATAATACCATACACCTCACACCATAAAATAAACAAGCACACAAGCTTACTTGGCAGAACGGTCATTTCCTATGACAATATTTTTTATTAATTTTTCATTCATTATTAATATAATAAATAACATATTTTTATTCATTCATTCATTCATTACAGCCCTTCACAAGTCCACTGTTGAACATAGGCCTCCCCCATAGATTGCCTCCTAGGGGGGATATTTGCCATATTTGCCACGCTTGGCAAGCGGGTTGGTAACCGCAGTGTTTTATTTTTAGTCGTTATTAGGAAGACGCTGCTGCCATTCTCCTGATTTGTTTCCCTCTGTCGCCTCTTACGACACCCACGTGTAAAGTAGCGGTGGAAGAATATCCTACCCCATTATAAGTAAAGATAAGAACTAAATAAAATTATTATTAAATCATTAATCGAAAATACTTGGGAGACTTGAATCCATGAAGCTAATACAAAGGGGAGACGGCATAATCAACTGTGCACTGTGATTCTAAGTAGGTCCTGACGTCATCATAGTGGGCGTGGCTTTAGTTAGTATACTGTCAGCATTCGTCCTATGCGCTTATGTGTTGAAAAAATCGCAAATCGGTGTATTTTCGTAGTATTAAGAAGAAAAGGATGAAGTGTTGTGTTTTATTGTGTAAAAACTACTCAGATAGTCGCTCTGATGTTATGGATGGCATCACATTTCATTTGTAAATAATTTTACACCTAATTTATTAAAATAATTCTAGAAAAATCTCTTTGCGTCGGCTTTCAAATATAATTAAATATATTCGACACTAGATGGCGACATTTTGTGTCATGTGAACTAAAAATATAAAGGTCCGTAGAGCTCAGTATTGGTAAAATAATCATACGAAGGTGCTGAAATTTGTTTTGCATTCAGACAAAGAAATTTTAATCGCAAAATATTATTTTTATAGTTTATAATCATTTTGAGAACAGGCCGTATTCTCGTCAAGTTAACCTCATAAAAATAATAAAAAGACAGGGCCCTAATTAGAATTCAATTATTTTTCCCAGTAATCCATAACTTTTAATATTAAAATGCAGGAAATTGTACTCAGGCTGATTTTTACGAAATGATTAAGTTATATTTAAGTGACATTCTATATACAAAGAATCACTTAAATACAATTTAATGTTCTTAGATTGGATTCAAAAAGTGCCTTCGAATGCCTAATTTGGAATAAAATATTTATATTTTAATTGATTTGTAAATAAAATATATTAATTATAATAATTTGTCTATTATTTGTTCTCCCTCAGAGCCCACACATAAATAATAGTCCAGCCGTTACTGCGTGAAAAAATTACACATACACAGTACATACTTAGTGTGGAATAAGCTCAAGGAGACAGAAAGAACACACAAAATGTCGCCTTTATAATATTAGTGAGATAAGTAGGATATTTAGTTCCAAGTTAAATATCCTACTTAATATTGAACATAGAATATTTAGTTTCAAAGAGACTTTATTTTATGGATAAAATAAATATTTCTTGAAGGTTGACTTTCACGAAATGATAAACATATTTAAATTGTATTTAAGTGATTCTTTGCATATAGAATGTCACTTAAATATAACTTAAAAATTTCGTAAAAATCAGCCAACTACAATTTCCTTCATTTTAATGTTGAATGTTGGGTTACTGGGTAAAATAATTGAATTCTAATTGCGGCCCTGTCTTTTTGTTATTTTTTATGAGGTTTACTTGACGATAGATGGCGGCTTGTTCCCAAAATTATTATGTAAACTATAAAAATATTACTTTGGCGATTAAAATTTCTTTGTCTGAATGTATTTGCTTCATGAGATAGACGCTCCGATGCTATGGATGGCATCACATTTCATTTGTAAGTAATTTTACACCTAATTTATTAAAATAGTTCTAGAAAAATCTCTTTGCGTCGGGTTTCAAATATAATTAAATATATTCCACACTAGATGGCAACACTTTGTGTCCTGTGAACTAAAAATATAAAGGTACGTAGAGCTCAGTAATGATAAAATAATCATACGAAGGTGCTGAAATTTGTTTTGCATTCAGACATAAAGAAATTTTAATCACCAAATATTATTTTTATACTTTATAACATTTTGTGGACATGCCGCCATCTACCGTCAAGGTAGCTAAGCTACATTGCAACATCGATATGGAAAGATTCGAGTAGTTTTACTATTTATCGGTAGATGTAGATAATGTAAAGTGGGCGGGGCTTTGTATCCCCTCACCCCGCAAATTGTCACGCGTTGTTACATAGTGAAATTTTATTACAACGTCTCCTCTTTGTATTTGCTTCATGCTTGAATCAGAGGCATGGAGATAATAAAGATATTACATTCAAATCTAAAAATATTTGGTATGTCAAGGATACTTTCATTGAGGATAAGAGGACAACCGCTTTTTATAAATATAAAATGATACAATGAATACCACTTTATAGAATACGAATATAAAACCTATTCGGCCATTACAAAGACGATAATGAAAAAAGCATAACATTTGCAAACTGGTTGGTGGTATAAAGGTTGTATTGAATAATAATTATCACAATCATACTTTACAAGAGACATATCTACAAACTATACAAAAGGACGATCTAAAGATACTAATTAAATGCTCTTTGATAGCGTACAATGTATGCAGATACAAATGCAGCCTGGGCATAATTTCTTTACCAGTATAGAATAGAATAGAATAGAATAGAATAATTTTTTATTCAATATAGATCACATTTGTAATACTTATTGAAAGTAATTTTTTACTTTACCACTGGTTCGAAAAAAAAACCTCTGTCCTGGGAAGAACCAGCAAGAAACCCAGCGGGACTTTTTTTTTAAAGCAAATTTTACAATAATGGTTGTACTAACTATATAAGTACAAAATTTATTTTAGAAACAGCTTGGAAGCGATCACCTCATTCCCAGGGGTTATTATCAACCATGTATTCATTTATACTATAATAACCCTTTTTATACAGTTTCAACTTAACAAAACATTTAAACTTGCTAATGGAGAGAGCCTGTACACTTTCCGGGACCTTGTTGTAATAGCGTATACATTGCCCCAAGAATGAATTACTGACTCTGTGGAGTCGAGAAACTGGTATCACTAGCTTGTGTTTGTTCCTAGTGTTTACAGAATGCACATCACTTTTTTTACTAAAACTACCTTTGTTTTTGTGAACATACATTAAATTTTCGTAAATATACTGAGAGGCCAAAGTTAATATATTTATTTCTTTAAATTTATCTCTAAGAGACTCTCTCAGTTTTAGGTTGTAAATAGCTCTAATGGCCCTCTTCTGTAAAACAAAAATAGTTTCTGAATCAGCCGCATGTCCCCATAGCAAAATCCCATAAGACATTATGCTATGGAAATAACTGAAATAAACTAATCTAGCTGTCTCGACACTAGTGAGACCTCTAATCTTTTTTACAGCATAGGCTGCAGAACTTAGTCTGCTTGCTAGTTTGGATATATGGGGGCCCCACTGAAGCTTTGCGTCGAGAGTGATGCCAAGAAAAACAGTAGTATACATTAACATATACATAAACAGTAGTATACATTACAATTACATTACACTGATGTTGTAGTAAGGTCCAATAAGTTTTCCATCCATTCATCCATTATAGTCTATAAAATTCCACTGTTGAACATAGGCCTCCCTCATAGATTGCTTCTAATGGGATATTTTGCCATAATTGCCACGCTAGACAGGCGGGTTGGCAACCGCAGTTTTATATTATTTTCAGTTGGTATCAGGAAGATGCTGCTGCTATCTCCTGTTTCAATTTCCCTCTGTAGCCTCTTACTCATGGGAGGATATGGGGTAGATATTCTTATACAGCCTCTACACGGTAAGTAAACTGGTAACCTATAACGGCAATTTATCCACCCATCTTCGGACTTCACCACTTACCATCAGGTGTGATGGGATAATAGTCAACAACTTGCATAAAATAGTAGAAAACAGTAAGCGTACTATATTTTTTAACTTGTACTACTGCTAATTCAAGACGAACTGTATTTCACGAAGAAATTACGTTAAGTTTAAAATAAATAAATAGCACAAAACAAAATAAATAGGTGATCTAATAGACAATTATCAAATATCAATTAAATAAATTATTCGACAGTGGTAGAGCCACGCGGCAGCTTTTGCTGTCGCACGTATTGGCCGGCTCGAACCGGGGTGGTACCACGACCTCACAGAAAACCAGCGTGAAGTAGAGGTTTACTTCTGCGTTTCGCTAAGTGAGTGCAGGTGGCTGGAGGCCCTTTTTACTGGAAATGAGGGATTCCATCTTAGTCCTCACGGGTGACAACGCATCTACACTTTGATTAGTAATAGAGGATAGATGTAGATGTCTATGGGCCGCAGCAACCACATACCATCAGGTGGACTGTGTGCTCGTTTGTCACCCACCCTTATCCTATAAAAAAAAGGTATTGAATTATAGGTATACGTATTTATAAATTTGTTAGAAAGGTGTAATGTTGTACAAATGTATATGTATTTATTTGCTTAATTTGCTTGCGAAGTCACTTATTGATTTCACGATGTCTGTCCGTCTGTCCGTCTGTCCCACGATTATCTCGAGAACGGTTTCGAATTTTCAAATTTTGTTTTCAGCAATCGATTACTGATCACCCAGGCATCTGAACCTCCTATTTTAAAACTGATTGCTCAACGGCAACCGTTAGAAACCGCTACAAAGGTGATTGCTTCGCCACTTTGCTATGCTGTTAGCTTGCTAGGTTTATTATTTATAATGACACTACTTAAAATAATCACTTATTTTAGTTTGACAAAAAGATTTTGATACATTATTAATGACAAGGTTTTCAATATAATTTAACTTTTGTAGCGCGTCTTCACTTTTCCCGAAAGAAGATACATAGCGCCTTAAATCGTTCACTGCTGATAATGCCTCTGCGTTTGACAAAATCGGAATTGACTCTCCTTCATCTCCATCGTCATCACTTAGGGGCTCTTTTTGGGTGTTATTCACATCTTGAATAAGATCTTCAATCGAACAGGTTTCGTAAGGTGCAACATTGTCATCAATGGAATAATGTAACTTTTCCGACCAAGATGGCGTATTAGACGGGATGACGGATCGTATTAAGCGTGTTAAAAATGTATGAAAACATGTCTCAAGTTGCAGGGACTGACATAAAATGGCGTATTAAAGGAGAAATCGTATTAAACCGCGATCGTATTAAGCGAGTTTTACTGTATGTGTAATAAATGAGCAGTTAGCCAGTAAATTGATGCTGTGGCGGAGAGACACCTACACCTATCCTCGATTAAGAATCAAAATGCAAATGCGTTTTCACCTTTTCCCCTTGAAATCTAAGATGAAATGAATGTGTCATTACCAGTTTGCAATGGCACCGGTTTTTCATTTTAACCATTCAAAACACAGCCACAGAATAAATAAAATAATAGGCTACTATTTCAAGCCATGGCCCATCCCCGGTGGAGCCGAACCCTAGGTGCCGCATCCTTATTGCTTTGCAGCGGGATTCTATCACGTACAAAGGCGGTTGGGTAAGTTCCAGTTCCCACCAATACCAGTTATACAATCCCAACGCTATGGTTCTGTAGGTCATCATTGAAAACAGATTGGTTGTACACTTTTGCTTTATGGTTCCGAGATAAACCTTGCAAATTAACATCTTTGCATGTATTCTGTTTAAGTTATTAAAATACATTTTCTGTGCTATTCTAGCTATTTTTAACCCGCTACAAAAATAAAGAAACAGTATTTTTAGTTGTTTTTATAGAAATAGTTTTCACACTAACAATAAAAACACTCGGTCATGTGAACGTTTGCAGCTGTTTATTAATAACTTTAGTCTCGACATTTACGGCGCCACCCGTGTTCAACGAGTTCAATAGTTGGCGCTTTGACAAAACGTAACATGTGATAGAAAACAAACTAAATAATTCTGCACTAGCTGCATCCCGCAACTTCGCCCGCGTGTAATTTAGGGTTTCAATTATGTTGCGCGGAGCCCTAATTCTTATTCTAAAATATAAGTAGCCTAAGTTACTCCTTATAACATCGGCTATCTGCCAGTGAAAGTCCCGTCGCAATCGGTTCAGCTGTTTCGGAGATTAGCCGGAACAAACAGACAGACAAAAATGTAAAAAATTGGTTTTTTGTTATAAGTACCGCATATACTTTCCGAAGATATCCCGGACGTCAGTCTGAGCGAGATTAGAATGGCTCTCCAGCACCTTAAAAACGGCAAGGCCCCAGGCGAGGATGGAATTACAGCGGAGCTTCTGAAAGCGGGTGGAAGACCGGTACTTGAAGTCCTTCAGAAGCTCTTTAATTCCGTCCTCCATGGTGGCATTACACCGGAGGCGTGGAGCAGAAGTGCGGTGGTCTTGTTCTTCAAGAAAGGTGACAACGCTCTCTTGAAGAACTACAGACCGTTTTCCCTTCTGAGCCGCGTCTACATGCTATTTTCGAGAGTCATTACGAATCGTCTTGCGCGCAGACTTGACGACTTCCAGCCTCCCGAACAAGCCGGTTTCCGAAAGGGCTTTAGCACCATAGACCACATACATACCCTACGGCAAATTGTACAGAAGTCCGAGGAGTACAATTTGCCACTATGTCTGGCGTATGTGGACTATGAGAAAGCCTTTGATTCCGTCGAAATTTGGGCGGTGCTGCAGTCCCTTCAGCGGTGCCAAGTTGACTGTCGGTATATCGAAGTGCTGAAGTGTTTGTACAGTAGGGCTACGATGGCTATCCGAGTACAGAACCAGAGTACGAAACCCATCCAATTGCAAAGAGGTGTAAGACAGGGTGATGTTATATCCCCGAAACTCTTCACCGCTGCATTGGAAGACGTTTTCAAGCTTCTGGACTGGAAAGGATGCGGTATTAACATCAATGGCGAGTACATCACTCACCTTCGATTTGCCGACGATATAGTCCTTATGGCAGAATCGCTGGAGGACCTAAGCACTATGCTCAATGACCTCAATAGTGTCTCTCAACGGATAGGTCTTAAGATGAACATGGACAAAACAAAGATCATGTTTAATGTCCATGTCACACCTATGCCGGTAGTTGTTGGGAGCACTAAGCTCGAAGTTGTTGACGAGTATGTTTACCTGGGACAAATAGTCCGACTAGGTAAGTCCAACTTCGACCGAGAGGTCAATCGACGGATTCAACTCGGCTGGGCAGCGTTCGGGAAGCTACGACACATCTTCTCGTCAGACATACCTCAAAACCTTAAAACGAAATTGTACAACCAGTGCGTGATGCCAGTGATGACTTACGGAACTGAGACGTGGTCCTTCACTGCTGGCCGTTTGAGGAAGCTCAAGGTCGCTCAGCGAGCTATGGAGAGGGCTATGCTCGGTGTTTCTCTGCGTGATAAACTTAGGAATAAGGATATCCACAGTAGAACCAGAGTAACAGACATAGCCCAACGGATTAATAAGCTGAAGTGGCAGTGGGCCGGCCATATAGCTCGAAGAACCGACAACCGATGGGAAGAAAGGTTCTCGAGTGGCAGCCTCGTACCGGTAGGCGAAGTGTAGGGCGTCCCCCCACGAGATGGAGTGACGACCTGGTAAGACATGCAGGAAGTCGATGGATGCAGGTGCCTCAGGACCGTGCTTTGTGGCATTCTTTGGGGGAGGCCTATGTTGAGCAGTGGACTTGTGAAGGGCTGTAATGATTATGATGATATACTTTCATATGCATTTAGTATAAAGCTGTTATGTTGACATTAACAAAAACACTTCAATTTTATTTATTTGTATAGATTTTAAATTAGAGTATAATATTTTTTTAAATAATATGGGTTGAGTGCCAATCGTAGCTTACCCTTAAATGTAGCCACTTGATATTTGTTGACAAGTTCTAGATGATTAAGGGCAGATGGGAAGCAAAGTCCGTAGGCATGGGTAAAAAATAACGATATACGAGGTCTATTCAAAAAGTATCGCGAATTTTGTATTTTTTCAAAAAGTATTTATTTATTCATAAATATATATTTTGTCTCCTTCAAAGTAATCCCCCTCGGATAGAATGCACTTGTGCCAATGTTTTTCCAATCCTCGAAGCACTTAAAAAAATCATTTTTCGAGATGTTCTTCAGCTCCTCCTTCAATGCCGTCTTTATCTCCTCAATCGTGGCGTAGCGTCGTCCTTTCATGGGCCTCTTCAGTTTTGGGAACAGGAAAGTCACAGGGAGCCAGGTCTGGGGAATACGGTGGCTGTGGCACCATTACTGTGTTGTTTTTGGATAAATATTCGCGCACAAGCAACGATGTGTGAGCAGGGGCGTTATCATGGTTCAAAAGCCAGTTTTTGTTCTTCCACAAAGCCGGACGTTTCTGACGGATTGCTTTTTTGAACTTATATTTTTTTATTATTTCGTTTACAAGTGGCCAGTTCTAAAAACTTTCAGTGTTGCCCTCGAACTAGTCTGTTTTGCTGCTCACTCGTGTTTGGCTCAATCATTCGTGTGTCAGTCATTTGAATTTGAACTATATTTCAATGTATATAAAAGTAACACGACACGCACCCGTGTTGTGCAAGAATATATTGTCCTTTTTTAACTACACTATTTCGAAGTCTCTCTCTCTTTAACACTCAAGACTAGTCGGGACTAGTCCCTTCGGCACTTCAACCAAATACTATGCAGATTTTATACAATAAGTACTTGTAAATGCGAATGGAGACCATAATATGATGCAGTCTAGTGTATCTCATGGATTCATGCGATTGTGATCTCGACACCGTATTGAATGATACCTACTCGACTTATTTTTTATTTAGACATTAAAGTGTTTATTGTTTAAAAAAATTGCAGCAGTGTCGTTTGTGATTATTTTACGAACAAAGGCCAACAAATGGCTGAGTGTAACATTTGTAAAATATAATTTAGTTTTAAAAACTTTTAAGACTGATTTTTAAGCGTACTTATATAATAAAATAATGATTGTAGATAGGTAATTAAAAAAACGAAACAAAAATAATAACAAAAAAAAATGCGTAATTAATTTAGCAGTGTTTAATTTTTGGCTTCTTATATTTTTTTTAATAGAATAGGCTCACAAACGAGCACACAGTCCACCTGATGGTAAGTGGTTGCTGTGGCCCATAGACATCTACATTTATCCTCGTTTGCGAATCAAAATGTAGATGCGTTGTCACCCGTGAAGACTAAGATGGAATGCCTCGTTTCCAGTAAAAAGGGGTTCCCGGTACTCTACACTCATCATACGAAACACAGCAGCGTTGAGTTGCTATTTTACGCTGGTATTCTGTGAGAGCGTGGTCTTTCCCCGGTCGAGCCGACCAATTCGTGCTACAACTATACGACTGATATAGCTGCAGCATGGCTCTACCAAGTAAAATATTTTAATATTTTGCCGTGTATGCTAGCAGCGTAAGAGAACCGATCACTCTGTATCGTCCTGTAGGCTGTAGGTGTCGTAAGGGCCTATGGGAAACTTTAGATAGATCTTAAGTCTTACGACAAATGGCTTAAAATATCTAAATAATAATAATAATTATAATTTATTTACACAAACGACATGGATATTGCATACATTAGTGTTACATCTCTATTTAACAATATTATATCATTCGTGGGAGACTGGTGCCCGTGTAGGTTCAAAGACCCGTATTACAGGTCACCAGCCCCCCCCCCCCCCCCGAATTTACTAGGCACTTAGTATAATATACAGAGATAACTTATGTTATGACTAGAAAATATATTATATAGAGCGAATTAACAGTGTGGCTATATAGAAATAAATAAAATAAAAACTATGTAGGTAATTACGTACGTATGTATGTGAGTCTGTGACTGTTAGTATATCTGTGTATATGTTTGTGTGTATTAATGATATTATTTGGAGTAATTGTTCAGTGTCTGTGTATGATAGAGTCTGAAGATATCTCACGAGTCTATTTTTTTATCTAAATCGGTGACAGGGTACAGCGTCACAAGCTCCAAGTGTGAGATATCCTATTACTGAGATCGCCAATTCGTTTGCCAAGTGGGGCGATAGTGGCAAATCCTCCTAGCTACGGGGATAGATGGATTTTTACGGGATGGTGATGAAAAAACAACTATTTTTTCAGGGGGTTCACTCTTACAACTAATTTAAGGATGTAAAATGTTAAAGTGTAGTGCTTATAAAGATAATAAAACCTATTCGCTTAATTTCGTTATAAGGGCCGGAGAGATTGAGTCTCCTGACAAGACCCACATTTATTGTCGTTTATCATCTCAACCTACATTTTTATCAGTTATGTACCAGTTTTGAAGGCGAAAAGGTTGATAAGGTTATGGAACTTGGCTTATTTAAAGTCATAGTACATCATAAACTTTTGTTAAATCAAAATTCAATACTGCCTATCAAAAGTCAAAATATATAAGATATTAAATTTTTTTTCCTAAAAATAACGTAACACACACTAGGATTTTCTACTGTGTATTGGAAGCAGACGCATACATAAATTGCACAAAGACTAACATCCAGACCCGGAACATGTTGCTTTGTACAACTTGCATACAAAAATTATAAAACCAGGTGCGCAAGTTGCTTATTTGGTAATTAAGAATAGATTTTACAACTAGAGTTTAGTAATGCAGACTAATCAGTCTAGATATTTAGGAGCAACGACCTTGGACCTTCGCATCTGCGCTCTGCGAGTAAGTGCGTCGCAGTTCGCGATAAATAATAGATAGTAAATAGTTTCTACGCACTATAGGTACAACGTATTTTTTATACACGTTAGTCTCGAGTTGTGATAGCTCAGGAGTTAGTGTTTCGCGCATAGAGCACAGGAAAGCCGTATGCAGGCGCGGTGGGGGGTCGAACCAGCCTCGGTGAAATTATTAATTGCAATTTTAAATGGTGAAGGAAATCGGCACATCTTATAAATTGAAAAACAATCATTGGGGCACTGTAGCAGCGCGATGAACGCATCCTCGTCCTAAAACCCTCTTATAATTTAAAATTAAAAATTTTGTACAGCCGACTTCAGTACAAGTTATTAAGAATAGCTCAAAAACTATTGGTCTGACCTTGATCAAATTCATATACACGTGAAGTATCACAGCTTTCAAATAAAAAAAGAATCATCGAAATCGATTCACCCAGTAAAAAGTTATGAGGTGACACACAAAAAAAAAACATACAGTCGAATTGAGTGCCCTCTCCTTTTTGGAAGTCGACAGAAATATGAGAGAAGTCTGTATATACACCCAACTTTGAAGATGTTGTATTTAGGCTTAACTGCCTTGTAAGCGTTTGACACTGTTTTTGTGCTAAATATATGTAACACAAGATGTTGGCGGGAGGCCACCAATCTCGACCTTCAATGTGTTCTTTTCAACGAAAGCTTAGTAACAAATATATAATCGTAATTATATTTGTTCTATACAGACTTCAAAATCTCATGTACACCGATGACATTACATTCCACATTCTATAATTATTTCAACTTTGCAGTAATGGCGTAAACAAGTAAGAAATGTTTTGTTTACGTTATAAACAAGAATAGAAACTTTTTAATTATTTTATTTTACGTAGTCGGAAACTTGTAGCAATGAGATTTGCCTTTATACGTACATATGGTCATTTTTATTATTTTCCATAGAAGTGATTTAAAAACATTAAGTTTACGTAGTTAATACCAAACTTTAAGTTAAGGTAGTTAATACCACAATTTTCCAAGAAAATTAAGTTTATTTCTCTAACCACGCATAATGCGTAAAGTACTTTAGGTAAACTATCAATCAAATTACGTTACGTCTCTAATTAACGGCTTGTTATCAAGAATATTGTCTCGGTGGAATGTTGACTCACATGGGACAACAACAAAAATATTTTTATCACGTATAAAATATAACTATATTTTTTTTGCTATATAAAAACTAACATTATGTTTTAGAGAGCTTCTAATTAAGTACATTTAAAAACAAATACGCATCGGCGGCGACGGCGTTGGATTTGATACGGGTTAAGGTTACGTCTGCTATATTTTTATATATAAAGTGATAATCTGATAACGTCTCCTAGCAACAATTGTTTCGCGGTGTGATATTTTATAATCTTCTTATAAAACATATTTTAAACAAAAACTTTCATCATAAATCGGCGAACGTCGGCTAAAATTAGCATGCTCAATTTTGATGAACTTCGCAGTAAAAAACCGTGACCGATATGAAATAGATTTGAAGTTTTTTTTACAAGGAAGGGATCCTTATCATAGAGATCGAAAATAGTACACTTTTGGGAAGGCTGTTCACGTTTAGCTTCTTGTTTGTAGTTCTCAATGCTACATATTATACTATACTACATAATATAAAAAAAAAAATTGAAATGTCTGTGGGTAATATTGAAAGAACTGCCTTCTATTAAGTTCAGGGGATTACTTGCACGCTGAAGACATGAATAGATCCAACCCAGGCGAAGTCGCAGCAGGCCGCTAGTTTTTAATAAAAAGCAACTTATTTAATAATAACAGTGCGATTTATCATTCAGGGCTTTATCATCACTCACCAACAGGTGAGATTGCAGTCAAACACTGGCTTATAATAAGCAAAAAACCTTTAAAAATAAGAAAAATTACATCATAACCAACACTAGTTTAGCCATACATGAATGGACTCGAATATTAATACAATTTGCGGCGTGATGAAGGCTCAATAGACGTAAACATCCCATAGGATCCTGTATCACATACCACAAATATTCAAAGAAGCAAAAAACAACAGCAAATTGAACAAAAGACCAATCTAAATGTGTTAATGGCGCAAGGACTATGGATGACACATAGGTACAAGTTACACAATGTGTTCGTACAGTCAATCTTTATATCTGAACGAGACAAAAACAAATTACTTTCTTTTTTATATCGAACTTGCAATTCCACATTACGAATCATTTTAAATTTTAACGGTTAAACTCTCATTTATACAGTATTTTAGATAAAATACCTTCTTAACAGTAAACGGGCCTTTGCCCTCATAAGTAATAAAACTGATACAGCATATAGGAATCGTTATTATTAGTTTATTAGGTCTAGTTATATCTAGTTGTCCACGTCAATTCGATGAGACCTATCACACGTGGTAGATAGATTTCTAGAACAATGATTTCAAAATGACGCGTGTATTAACAATAAAAATTATGCGCATTAATTAGATTATAAATAAAACTAAAAAAAAAACAAAACGTGAACGTCCACGTGAATCTAAAGTCCACGCGTTCGTCAATTAAACAAAACTACTAGTATGATTGCCTCGTTAGTCATAGTGGGCATCAGCAAGACTGATACCCGTGGAGGAGTTGAACCCGGAACTAAATGATCATGTAGTTCCGAGTTCGACTCCTGGGTAGGGAAAAAAATAAGTTCTTTTTTCTGGTAATTGGTATTGTTTCACCTCCGTGCTTTGGAAAGCACGTTAAGCCGTAGGTCCTGCACCTGATATTTCCCCGATCGTGACGGGTTGCCGTTCCATCGGACTATGAGAATGAGAAAAATTGAGATAGAGTGATGTGCACTGTAATCCTGGTCGCTAGTCTCCGTTGAGAGTGGCCGCCGTGATCGTAATTTGGTCTGGAATGCATTTAGTATTTATTTCATTTATTAATTACAGCCTATCAAATGTTCACTGTTGAACATAGCAAGTAGCAACCCAATAGATTACCTTATAAGGGGGATATACCATAATGCCACGATTAGCATGTGGGTTGACAATCGCAGTATTTTATTATTTGTATGCTGTAAATTAAATAAGTGTTGATAATATTTTTTATTTATTTATTTAAAAATCTTTATTGCACTTAAGATGTACAATTGGCGGACTTAATGTCTTTAGGCATTCTCTACCAGTCAACCACGAGCTAAGCAGAGAAACTTAAGCAGGTGCCATAAAAACTTGAGAATATATACGTGAATGTAAATATAAACATATACATACTATACTTGTAAATACAAAAATAAATAAATATAACTACAAATAACATAAATAATATACTCTATACATGATACATAAACATACATAATTTTAAACAATACATAATACATACATTTTAAGCATACTTACATACAAACAACAAAAACAACTTAAATAATTTATAATACACTTATACAGAAACATTTAAATAAGAAGGTCAATTGCTGAAAGAAGAAAGGTAGTGATCAGTCACCATTCTTTTAAAGGCTGCAACAGAAGTCGGTTTCCTGATATGAGGAGGTAATTTATCCATAGCCTTATGGCCTCAGCGGCGAACGACTGAGACAAATTTAGTACGGCGAGGAAAAACACATAAAGTAGTTCCCTCGGAGGATCTCAGGTTACGATGGTGGGAAGAACCCAAATACTGAAACTTGCATTTCAGGTATTGGGGAGTGCATGGATCATATAGGATTGAAAATAGCGTGCGAAGAATTCTGATGCATCTACGCTTATGGATAGGGAGCCATTTAAGCTTAGAACGATATAAGGATACATGATCGTATTTACGAAGGCCAAAAATAAAGCGGATGCAATTATTTAACAAACGATCCAATTTGCACAGAAGTACTTGACTCACATCAGGGTAACACACATCAGCATAATCAATGACCAGTAAAACAAGTGTTCGCACCAACATAGCCTTAGTCTCGGTTGGAAGGAAATTCTTGAAACGATAAAGGCCACGCAGGGTGATTGTCACTCTCCGGCTTATTTCCGCTACCTGAGATTGCCAACTTAAATTAGCATCAATCATTAACCCAAGGTCTTTAATTACATGTCTAAGAGGAATATTTGTGCTATTGTAAACAATAGGCTCCAGTGAATTGAAGTCTAATTTAGCTAGACGACAAGGGCTACCGAAAATTATGGCTTGACATTTAGCAGGATTGACAGCAATTCCATAACTTGTGCACCAGTCGCAGATGGCCTGAAGATCTATATTTAAAATTTCAATCGCAGAGTTAACCTCTGCTGGATGAATCTGAGCGTACAGCTGTAAATCGTCAGCATACAGATGGTAGGAGCATTTGAAATTTACAGTTATGAGATTTATAAAAATAGAAAATAATAAAGGTGGAACGCCAGTAGCAAGATTAGACCAATCAGAGAAAGACTGTTGATTGACCTTAACTGTTTGCTGGCGACCACGAAGATAAGTTGATAACCAATCCAAAACTGACGAAGAGAAACCCATGTATTTACAGATAGCAAGAAGAATGTCATGATCGACTGTACAGAAAGCATTAGAGAAGTCAATTAATATGAGAACTACTACTTTTGACTCCTCCATACCCTCTCGTACGTCCTCGAGAACTTTAAGGAGAGCTGTGGTTGTACTATGTCCGGGACGAAAACCAGATTGTAAGGGACTAAGAAGTTTATTTTTATATATGCAGCTGATTCTAAAATCTTTGAAAGAAAGGGAAGTATAGAAATTGGTCGAAAATTGCTTAAAGAAGTGGGATTATTTAACTTGAGAAGAGGAAGAACAAATGCTTTACGCCAAAAAGATGAAAAACCCCAGTAGAAAAAGAAAAATTTATGATGTGGGTAATGATTGGGAGAATGTAATCAAGTACGGGAATAATCATATTGCTACTCACATCATCATAGCCAGCTGCTTTAGATTTAATGGAAAAAATAATTTTACGAACATCTTCATCAGTTATTGGAGAAAAAGCAAAGCAGTTTGCATCGATTTTAGGAAGGGATGAGATGAGTGAAATGGTTTAATATTTAGTTGAGTTGTAGACTATTGGTGCCGAGGAGAAGTGCTTAATAAGATCATTGAGAGATATTGCCCCTATATCAGGGCAATTCCTTTGTTTACCTAACCCAAGTGAATTGAGAAACTTCCAAATGCCGGCTGGCGAAGAGCTTAAAATGTTCTTATGAATATGTCGGCGTTTTGCAGCTCGAACCATTTGATTGCATTTGTTTCTGGTAGCTTTATATATATTCCAGTTGGCATCACAGCGATTGTTTTTAAATCTTACAAAAGCCCGATCACGTTTTGCCATTGCTTTACGGATATCACTGTCCATCCACGGTGCTGGAGGGCGCTTGACCTTAACATTGCGTATCGGGGCTACTACATCGTATAACTGAAGGATATTACTAGTCAGTGTCTCTACCATGTGATTTACATCAGATGTATAAAAAATATCTGACCAGTCAATTGCCTTCCGTTTCAACAACTCCACATCCAGAGTCGCAAAGCTACGCAGGCGCAAAACAGGTGCGGTAACTTTTGGCGAATATTAAGGAAAGACGAAACGTTCAAAATTTGTTATTGTCATAATGTTTTATTCACTCCTTAGAAAGAAGACGTCAAGAAATAAGAATGCCATCAAAAACATAACTTGTAAAAAAAGCCAAGTCTCGCAACTCAGTTCTTCTACCGTAAAAAGTTGTGAGATCCATGTAATACCAAGTCGGTTAATTTATTCAGTCCATAGATTGATACATAGATTAACTTGGCAATCGCATGAAAACACAATATATCTCACAAGTAATACATAATATTATATTAAATTTGATTGCTTTGTGCGATTGCCAAGTCAATCTATGTATCAATCTATGGACTGAATAAATTAACCGACTTGGTATTACATGGATCTCACAACTTTTTACGGTAGAAGAACTGAGTTGCGAGACTTGGCTTTTTTTACAAGTTATGTTTTTGATGGCATCCCATTTCTTTTTGTAGATAGTTATATCTAGGTAGCTATTTGCACCTATTATTCCGTTATACATATTTAGCTACACTGATTCATTCACTGCAAATGTAACTTTGTAATACTATATGTTTATATGGGATTACAAAGTTATTTATGCAGTTGGTGTATATCGAAAACTGGACCGAAATTGTAAAATATTTTAATTTTTCCTTGATTTACATATTAAACAAAAATTGTATTCCAAATTTGAACTTTCTATGTCTGCTAGAAGTGCCTCAGAGTTTTGATGATCGGTCAGTCAGTGAGTGACAAAATTAAGAAACTTTGACTAGTTATAATTCTTAAACTACTGGTTCAAATTTAATGAAATTTGAAATATACCGAATTTATACAATGCCTACTTGGTTAGTAAACGCTTCTAGCTTTATCCATAACGAAGTTATAGGGTTTCGGAAATGGCCTGAACTGCTTCGAGAAAAGGATGGTACGGCCGTGCCGTTTTTTTGCTCGACTTGGCGGGGGCACTGCCGTGCCCCCAGATTCGAAAAGTATATCTGTTTTCTACAAGTATGTTGTTTTTGGCAGCAGTATTCACCTTGAGGGGCACTTCAAATGGAGGTGCTGATGTTCCTATTTTCAACAATTAATAACAATATAAACAAATCATAACAATGAAAAATAGTTGAACAGTAGTGTCCCAACATTTTAAAGATAATTCGCTGATCACACGCTGATAATTTTAAAGAAAAGACTTAACGTTAATTATTTAAAGTCGTTAACCTCGATATGAAAATTTGAGAATAGTTTTTAAAATGAGTCCGCGATTAATAAATACCCCATCAATAAAGAAATTAAAAAATATTCTAAATTTTTCTTGTAAATTAGTTCTCTTTAGACTACTACTAGAAAGGGTTTTCTCGAATAGGAGGAAAGATTTGCATTCACGAGTGTTTCTAAGTTTTTCTGCCAATAGGCCAGCCACTTTGAAATGTAGTGAAATATTTGACAGATTTTATAGCGGTAAAGTAAATTTGTTAGAAAAATGTAAAGATTCATAACGCATTCTGAAATATTATACTAAAACACATATTATATAACATTTATATTTAAACCAAACCACATATTATGTTCCCAAAAGAAAAATTTAAAAATGTGCAAAAAATTCAAGAGCACACAACTGAGGTAATGTTTTGCGAACATGTATCATACACTAGAAACGAAAAGACTATTTAAAGATTATTATTGGCCCTCCTTGTCACGCTTGGCAGCTTGACCTTGCCACCCCTGAGGACTAAGATGGAATGCCTTGTTTCCAGAAAAAACGGGTCCCCGGTTCTCTAAAATCACCATGTGAAACACAGTAGCATTAAACTGCTATTTTACGCTGATATGCAGTGAGAGCGTGGTCCTTCCCCGATCGAGTCGACCTATTCGTGCTACAACCATAATATAGCTGCAGCATGTCTCTACCACGTAAAAATGACAATGTACTGTGCAATTGATTCCAACCAAACCACGACGTCAACAAATTACATGACAAACTGTGGTCATATTAGGTATAGTTTTGTTGCTATAAGGGGCATTACCTTTTTTTCCCCAAATGCCTCAACCTTAAATAAGGCTTAAATGACCGACTGATCGCGAATAGTCTCTATCTTAAAACGTTACACCCAAATGTCACATATTATTATGTAGCTGATAAAAAGCAGTATTTCCTTACCCGCTTTATGCTCACTAGCTTACCTACCCAGCGTGATAAGTCTAAATAGTCATACTGTATTTTTTTTTATAGGAGGCAAATGAGCATATGGATCACTTATGGTACACAATAACCGTCGCCTATGAACGTCTGCGACACTAGAAGAATTTGAGGTGCGTTGACGATCTTTTGAAGGTCCCTAAGTCATATCGGTCCGAAAAGTTTGAAAAATTATTCCAAGAAAATTAAAATATTTTATGGGTTCTTTTAATGTAAACGGTATTCTTCTAATCTATATTGTCTCAACCTACACAATTTCCTTTATTTCGCACAATTCACCCGGTCCTTGACTTCAGTTTTGTTACAGTATTCTTACAAGGTTAAGTAAAGTGTATTATATTGTGGAAACCTACCAAAGATACAACAAATTTTATTAACCTTGAATATTGGTGCATATTTCAAAGTCTTAATTTCACGAAGATGACGTAGTAATGGTGGCACATTTAGGAAACACATAGCGACATATTGAATAAAACTATTCAGCTTCAGCTTTTTAATTATTATGAAGATAAAGAAACCCGGAATGGGTTAATTTAAACATAGGGATGACAATCACCTCGGTCCTCTGAGACCACGGGTGCTGCAAAGCACCCGAAACGTTGGGAATTAAAAATAATAAAAGTTAAACGTAAAAATAGCTTTATTGAATGTGTAGTGTTCGCGTAAATATAAGAAATCATTATTACACAGTGACATTTTTCAATGAATTACGACGGTGAAGAAAAACATCGCAAGGACACAAAGAAGTCTGAGAAATAGACGTGCAGATATAATTTTGTTAGTTTTCGTGACTTCATATGTCTGCATCCAAGCTAAGTCCGATTTTAGCGCATAAACGTTACACGTTTATATTACGTGATGATACGTATCGTATGACACGTGATTGCCTCATAAATTAATGCTTTAATTGTTTAAGCGCATCCGATGACTTCTGACTATGATATTGAGACTTGCCGTATTCGGAATTAACTAGGAGAACAGCGGCGGGGATAGGTCTTGGTTTTGCTCGAGTACTTTTAAATTACACACACGCATTTTCTGAGCTACCACGGCGTTTAGAGAAGACTGTTATATTTTTGTGTTATAGAATACGGGTGACAAAGGAACACACACCTGACGGCAAAAGTATGCGGTGGCCCATAGACATTAAGATTAAGACCAGATTTGCTGAGAAAACTGGCTTAAAATGACTTTACAACGCTGCTGTATATCCCTATGGTAAGTATAGAGAATCGGAGACCCTTTTTACTGGTAACGGGACATTCCATTTTAATCCTCGGGAAGACAACGCATCTGCATTTTGATTCTTAATAGATGATAAATGTAGGTGTCTATGGGCCCCAGCATACGCTTTCCAACAAGTTCTTTTTTAAATAGAACTTATTCTTTCGTAACAAAAAATAACACGCAATGAACTTGCACATAGCAATACAAGTAAATTTTTTATTTTGTTGCCAAGTGCTACTTTGTATAATATATTATTATGTGATCGTGACGCGTGCGTCGACATACGATGGAAATACACTGAAATTTTTTTATAAAGCTTAACTTACTACACTCTTATTACCTTCAAATACAGCGTATTTGAAGGTAATAAGCGCTGCCTCGTTGGTCTAGTGGTTGTAGTAGTGCGACTGCTGATCATGATGTCCCGGGTTCGAATCCCGGGTCGGACCAAAAATCAGTTATTGAGTTTTTCCATCAAGAAATTCTCAGTAGCTGCCCGGAGTCGGGAAGTTGGCGATGTTTCACAACCCGTGCCTCGGAAAGCACGTAAAGCCGTTGGTCCTGGGCCTGATCTCTCTCCGGTCGTGTCGGTTTACCGTCCAATCGGGCTATGAGAGTGAGGGAATAGAGATTGCACCTGTGATTGCGCATACACTTGGGCACTATAACCCTGTCCTGCGCCGATGGCTAGTGTTCGTTGAGACTGGCCGCCGTGGCCGAAATTCGGTCTGGAGGACATTATTATTTAGGGGTATCTATATAGTTTTCTCATCTGGTTGGGCTGTATAAGTATATAATTGTAAATGAAAATGATAAACATACATAAATATCAACAAAATAAAATAAATACATAAAAAATACATAAATAAATAAAAACCCAACCAAATGGAAGCCCTCGGCAGGGGAGACCAAACGGCCGAGGGTTAGGGGAAAAGGGAAAGAAACCGGCGGACGATGCGGGCGGTATCGAGGAGCACCGCCTTCTGCATTTGAGCTTGGAGCGGTCCGTCACGGAGTCCCAGTCGCCTCAGATGACCCGAGAGGCTGACTGGGATTAACCCGTTCGCAGAGACGACTACAGGTATAATTTCGGCCGGCAATCCACCCCACATGTCGGTCACCTCGTGAGCCAGGTCCAGATATTTAGTCAGTTTATCTGTTTCGGCTTTCACGAGGTTCTCGTCATAAGGAATGGTAATGTCGACCAAAAATATCCTTGACTGTGCCCGGTCCATCAGCACAATATCAGGCTTATTCGCAAGAATAGTCCTGTCCGTGATGATGGCCCGGTCCCAGTAGAGCCTGACGCGGTCATTTTCGAGCACGGCTTCCGGCAAGTACTTATAATACGGAAGTTTCCGATCCACGAGACCGTATTTCAGAGCGAGCTCCTGGTGTAGAATCCTGGCTACTAAGTTGTGCCTGTGCAAATACTCAGAGTTAGAAAGCGCCGAACAACCGGAGATGACATGCCTAAGTGACTCACCGGGATGGCGACAAGCTCGACAGACGTCAACGGTGCCATCCTTTAGGATGTATTCACACATTATTATTATTATTATTATTTGAAGGTAGTAAGTAAAATAGTCGTAGCTACTCATTGCCGTGTGGTTAAGAATCCCATCACCCCCTTTCGTTCAGAGTCGTAAATGGTGATGTCAGTAAAATCTTTTGATTTCCTATGGATGGTGATATAACCATCTCGTGAAGTGGAAACAGTGTAGAATCTCCGTCTCTAATCCAAAGTCCCAAACCTTTAAGCCCGAGTTACAAAAGCGTTTTCAGTGCCTAGAAGACTGCAATGCAGTGGCCGATATGAATGACAAGCTCGTGGAAACTGTCCCCATGCAGTTCTTCAAGACCTGCCGCAGTAGAACACGTTAGACGGGAAAAGAAGCTGCAGTCTTCAGCAGACAGATCTCCAAATGCACGCGACGGGACTTACGCAAATTCAATACAGCTCGTATTGAAGAAGCGATCGCGCGGAATCAAGGCTCCAAAGTCTTTGCCGGAGATTTGTCTGCCAGAAAGAGCCAACTGTCAAAGCTGAAGACTCCAGGACAACTGAGATTATGAGTGGGATTGAGAGGATTCTATGGGCTTTTGTACACGTCATCGTTGGATCCACACGCAAGTGTGAGTAACGATTCAAGGGCAAGTCTTATCCTAACACTATTCCGATGATATCCCGGAAGTCTGTCTGAACGAGATTAGAATGGCTCTCCAGCACTTTCAAAACGGCAAGGCCCCCGGCGAGGATGGAATTACAGCAGAGCTTTTGAAACCGGGTGGAAACCGGTACTTGAAGTATTTCAGAAGCTCTTTAATTCCGTCCTCCATGGTGGGACTACTCCGGAGGCTTGGAGCAGAAGTTCTGTGGTTCTTCAAGAAAGGCGACAACGCTCTCTTAAAGAACTACAGACCGATTTCCCTTCTGAGCCGCGTTTAATTGGTGTATTTGAGTCATTACGAATCGTTTCGCACGCCGGCTCGACGACTTCCAGCCTCCCGAATAAGCCGGTTTCGGCAAATTGCACTGAAGATCGGAGAGTATAATCTGCCACTTTACCTTGCGTATGTGGACTATGAGACAGCCTTTGATTCCGTCGAAATTTGGGCGGTGCTACAGTCCCTGCAGCGTGCCAAATTGATTGTCGGTATATCGAAGTGCTGAAGTGTTTGTACGGTAGGGCTGTGATGGCTATCCGAGTACAGAACCAGAGTACGGAACCTATCCAACTGCAGAGAGGTGTAAGACAGGGTGACGAGGATTCGTTACTGAATCAATGGCGAGTCTCGACACTCACGTTCGATTTGCCAACGATATAGTCCTTATGGCAGAATCGCTGGACGACCTAAGCACTGCTCAATGACCTCAATTGTGTCTTCCAACGGATAGGTCTTAAGATGAAAGTGGACAAAACAAAGAACAGGTGTAATGTCCATGTCACACCTATGCCGGTAGTTGTTGGGAGCACTAAGCTCAAAGTTGTTGACGTGTGTGTTTACCTGGGACAAATAGTCCGACTAGATAAAGTCGTCAACTTAGTCCGAGAGGTCAATTGACGGATTCAACCCGGCTGGGTAGCGTTCGGGAAACTACGACACATCTTCTCGTCAGGTATACCTCAAAACCTGAAAACGAGATTGTAAAACCAGTGCGTGTTTCCAGTGACGACTTATGGATCTGAGACGTGGTCCTTCACTGCTGGCCGCATGAGGACGCTCAGCGAGCTATGGAGAGGGCTATGCTCGGCGTTTCTCTGCGTGATAAACGTAGAAATTAGGATATCCGATGTAGGACCAGAGTGACCGACATAGCCCAACGACTTAGTAAGCTGAAGTGGCAATGGGTTGGCCATATAGCTCGAAGAACCGACAACTAATGGGGAAAAAAGGTTCACGAGTGGCAGCCTCGGTAGGCGAAGTGTAGAGCAACCCCCCACTGGATGAAGTGATCATCTGCATCCAACCTGAGTCAGGACCATGCTTTGGTAGCATTCCTTGGGGGAGTTGTATATCCAGCAGTGGACTTGTGAAGGGCTGTATTAATAATGATGATGATGATGATGATGATGACAATTTTGGCTTATTACACATTTCACAATGTTATTTAATACACGGCTTTTTATAGGGGAAATGAAAAAATAATGAAGAAAAGTTATATTATCATAATTTTCTTTCAATATCTTATGATATTTATTTTTATTTTTCTTAGCAATATCTTTAAAGATAATGTTTAGGCATTATTTGGGGAAAATTTTTTGCTCACTCGTTCAGGACACTATTATTAAAATTATTAAATTTAATGTTTTACTTTGATACTTTCAATCAACCTTTTAATTCAAAAATCTTAACTGCTAAACACTTCTGCTTTTGAGTTTTTAAAATTATTATTTTATGGCAAAAAATAAAACAAAAACAGATCATGATAGTGGTAGATATAAATTGTATTATATATTCATATTAACCAATTGGTTTATCGCCTTTCTTCTATAAATAAAAAATAATAATAGGTTTTGGCCACATTTATAAATTATGCTGAAATACAATCATATTTTTTCATGAAAGAATCTAAGAGAAAAATAGACAGCCACCTAGGAGATTACTAATTACATAACTTAAATATAAAATTTTTAAAAAACCCCCCCAAATAAAAAGAGCTGATGATCTTCAGATCAACAGATTTTTGAAATATAGATAAAACAGTCTCAATTAAGACACCTTTCAAACAAAAAAACTTAAGCAAAAACAGTTCATCCATTCAGGGGATATGAAGCCACAGCCAGACACACAGAAACACTATACAAAGATATAACGGAGCATACACATTATATAACATAACATGTTTCAGTAATGTGAAGGCTGAATGTTGTAAAACATGTTATATAACGCGACGGAGGCGTCGTGCGGGGCAACGACAAACGAAAATGTCATATGTCAATGTCATATAACATTGTTATATTGTATTGTTATTATAATGTTGTGTACAGTATTGTTGTTGCAATGTCAAAAAACAAAGATACATAATGTGGACGTGTTATAAAACAAAAGTTACACAACATGTTACTTAATCTGTACGCACCCTAACACCCCTTCGCTATTTGTGATGGGTTATAAAGGTATCCAATACAAACAACATCTGTGCAGAACACTAAAAAATTAGTGAAAACTATCAGTGGGTGATGGTGTGTGGTAAATATTATTATTAGGCAATTTTAATTTTCTTCAGTTAATCTATTCAACAGTCACCAACTTTGATTATATTATGATTTTTCCATATTTCATTGCAATGAGGGCTAATAATTTTCTACTCACCAGATGTCGCTAGGTGCGAGTGAGGTAAAGTTTTTTTTTACACAGTGTCAGTTAATGGAGAAATTAGTTTTAATTAATAGTTTATCATTATCTACAGTATTATATTAATACACAACACAATGCGTCAGTTGTTTGATTTTTAATTTTTTGCACATTATAACTCTTTTTTTTAAAAAGTCGTCTTTAAGTTATATTTATAGTTTGGTTAATTCATTTCTAACATAATTAATATAAAATATAACTAATAATACAGAAAGAAACCTTACATATTACATTTTCCTAAGAAATTATTGTCCCCGCTATGAAATCTGTCAAATATTTTACCTCACTCTAAAGTGGCGCCGCCCTGGTGGCAGAAAAAGTCGTGGATGCCCTCATTAACAACACTCACTTTCATGGTTATAAATAACGATTAATTACCAAAATTATGTGACACATAACAAAGGAGTGCTCACATTTGACAATGGCAACTGATTTTTGGATGTGAAAACAACTTCGAACTTACTGAGATTTTGTTTATCTTGGATTTTTTTTTACTTTAAAATTTTATAATGCCTAAAAAGCTACTTATCAAGGCAGAGCAACTGTCACAAGTGATTACAGTAAATAGAGTAAAAATGTGATGTGCAAGTCAAGTTTTATAATGAGGATTATTTATCTATTCATTCAATACAGATTGAGCTTTAGTGCCATTGCTTGGGACCAACGAACTTTACTGAGATTTGTTTACCTTGGAATTATTTTTTATTTTAAAATTTTATAATCTATAAAGACCAATTCACCAAGACAGAGAGCAGCTGCCACAAGTCATTATACTAAATGGAGTATAAATGCGATGTGCAAATCAAGTTTTATAAAGAGAATTATTTATCTATTCATTCAATATAGATTGAGCTTTAGTGCCATTGCTTGGTACCAACCTTATTGTTATTTGTTTACCTTGGAACTTTTAAAATTTATTTTGCCTAAAGACCAACTCACCAAGACAGCGAGCAGCTATCACAAGTGATTTAATAGAGTAAAAATGCTAATCTATTCGTTCAATACAGCCTATCAAAAATTGCCTGCTGAACATGTCACAAGTCACCTCCATAGAATGATTTAGCCATGCACTATAAACGTCAAACTTAGCAGGAGGTTTGGTTTTTAGTTGTTATCAGTAAGATGAGACTTGTTTGTTCTGTTGTTTTTTATGTAACCCTCAAAATGGTGTAGTATGATAGTGGATTCTTGTATGCCACCACCACAACAAAATAAAAAGGATAGTAAAAAATACTGAAAAATTACAATATAACTTAAAATAAAATAAATAAGCTAACCTAAATTAAGTAAGAAAAACAGTTAACTCTCTCACTGCCATGTCCAGTCACATTGTGCGGAGTATTGCAAAACATAACTGATGGCAGTATATTCTATGTTAATGTAGAAAACCTGTAATATTTCATGTAATTCTAAAGGCAAGATGTTTCTTTCTTACATTATTAAAAAAAAATTATATCATGTAATTGTTGCTAAGGCTTGAGTAAGACAGTTTCATAATACTTTCAATATGAAAATAGCTACACAGTTGCTAAGTGTTCCATGGACATTTTCGTGTATGTGCACTAAGTGTTTGAACACACATAATATAACAAATAATAATATTAATACATTATTTTCTATAAAAATTTAAAAAACTTTTTTAAACATAACTGACAATATGAAAAGAAAAACAAGAGAAAGTCGAAAGTATGTTTTTCTTTACTGCTGAGAGTAAATTTTACCATATTTTATGATGTAATTAAAGACAGTTAAAAAAAAAACAAAGTCGACTATTCATCCATTCTGTGAACAATCTTTGGCATAAATCATGCAAATGTTTGAAACATGGCAAAAAAAAATGTGAGAATGCAAGAATGCGAGGCATCAAATTTATTCCATGTTTTGAAAATGTGTGTCCAATTTTATTCTTGTGTCTGGCACCGTGGCAAGAATTCCTGCAGAATATAAATATTGAGGCTGTGGGATTTGTGCACCTAACGAGAAACATCTAAATAGCCTCATTTCGATAACAAACATCTGCAGCAAAAAGGTATAAAAATAGGAATAATGTTAAACTGGTCATGTCTTTGTTTGGCCCATTTTTAATACAACTTAACTAAATGTATTCGGTAATAAAATTTCAAGAGAAAACAGTATTATTTAAATAACTTAATTTTAATAAATTGAGACAACACAGAAATATAGTTATTTAATTCATTAATTAAAGTTATCTTCTTAAAGTATTAAATTTAAATACCTACAAGTAAAAAGGAAAAAGAAATTCTCACCTGCGAATATGTGAGTCTCAATGCGTAAAGAGCAACTTGTGTCATTCTCATAATGTCCAAACCAAATTATTTGCTGGAAAAAATAGGTAAAATGTTCAAAAATATGTGTAAATATCAAAAAACACAATTACGTCCGTAAGAAAACCACATAAATTAACTCAAGGTCCTATAACATAACCTAAGTAGGAATTTATGACACTCGCGAATTTAGACGAATATATTTTTAAAATAATGTCATAACCATTTTAAAGACCATGTTAAACCTTCTTACAAAATAAAACGGCATTCGAAAATGAAATTGAAAAGTAAAAATTTCCAAATTACGTACAAGCACCCTCCCTCCGATTACCGCGAACGAAAGAAAAAGTACCACCATTCACCTTCACTTTATGTTCGATATGTTACAAATTAAAACATCGATGTTTAAACATCGATGTCAATGAACCCATAATCGATTATTGGGAACTTGCGAACAATGCGAATCCACGAAATCAATATCAACTAAATCTTGCATCTGCTCCGAAGATTTAAAATTTTGAATAATTCAGAATTACTATACGCATTTCCAACCTAAAAAAAATCATATGGTGTGTCAAACTTAATTGTCAACTGTCACCTGTAATGTCATAAAGGTCACTGCTTTCGCTTTATTTTGTAGTGTCGTTATTTGTTGTCGCATAATAACTATTCTACGTAAATTGATGTTCAAGTTAATTGTTACTTTTTTCCTTGCCGTGTATACCAGGGATTGAAAACGGTTCCATAATACCGGTATAGAACAGGTATTTAGGGAATTCGGTACCTATACCGGAACAGGAACCAGAACCTAAATTGGAACCTTTAAAAACCTTTATTTTACCGGTTCCTAAGCAAGTCCGAGCGAAAGCGAGTCCAAACTTGTTTGAAGTGCGGTCGGGTGGACGGTGCGATGCGGCGCACAGCGGAGTATGAGGAGAGGGAAGTTTGTAAAATATCACATTTGTATTGGTGGATTTTTTGTCGCATATCAACGTAGCGTTGCCAACTCTATGGATTTTTCCGAAGATATACGGAATTTTGTCATCATCTACGGAACTACGGAATTTTTATAAACTTAACAAGAATTATTTGTTTTAATCATTAGTGTGAACTTGCCGGCAATGTCATTTTCTCTGTCTCTTCTTCTATTTTGTCTGTATTAAATTATATTTAATAATTAATTCTATGCTATCTCTATTAAAATAAAACCATTTATGCTCATAAATATCAAATTATTGTGAGGTTAGTCGATTTCAAATTGTAATAGCTTAGATATTTTGAATTAAATTACTACTTGGAAAACAGGCAGTTAATATAAAGCGCTTATAACTTTTTTTAAAGATAATTGAATTATCACGTATGTCTCAAATTTTTCTAATTCATGCTATCCCATTTGTTTTTACTATATTATTAAAAAAAAATCTGCTTAAAAAAGAGCGAAGACTAATTGTCTTCGCTCTTCCTCGATCTTTTTTTTCGAATTTCTCAAATTTGTTAGAGTATAGGTTCTTATTGTTACCTAAATCAGTCGAGTCTGAAACACCGTAATTTATCAAATAAACTAACAAAACCAGAATATAAAATCAATGTTAATAAGTCCTTATAATTAAGTTTGTAACGTATTTTTTTAGTATAATTATCCACAAATATTAAAGTGTATTTAGTTACTTTATTTGTTTTTTACTAAAAATGATTTATTTAAAAGTAAACAATTAATTTTAATCAATGTTTTATGATACTTTTTTCTCACATGCGCAGCTTGATTCGATGTTATACTACAATTAAACTTACAACAACAATTTTTTATGACAGAAAGAATTTTTCAATTAAATTCAAAAACAGAAATTGTCGATCCTCAATGGAACGGATATTTTGAAATAGCATCTACGGAATTGTACGAAATTTACATACTGATTTACGGATTTGGAGAAATTTGATTAAAGGTTCTTGGAAACGGTATTTAGAACCGGTACATTGGAACCCAAACCGGAACCGATACTGGAACTGAAACCGTACCGAAAAGAGGAACCATTATAAGAACCTAAATGCAGAACCAGAACCGAAATTGGTATCGGTATTCAATCCCTGGTGTATACCCACATAATTTTGAAACAATATGTAAGTATCTACACATATACAAAAAACATCGATGTTTTGAGTAGGCTAAACATCTAACATCGATGTTGAGCTATCGATGCTAATATCGATGTCATCATCGATGTTTCTGCAACATCGACCATCCCTACTTCACTTCTTGTTCTTATTCTCGTTCAGTCATTCAAAATGTCGTTCACGTTCACAAAATGAGAGCACGGCATCCGTGCCTTTTTGGCCACTATAAAAGGGCGGTGCCACTTAAATATGAGGCAACATGAGGTTTACAAAATGTAAAGGTTTCTTTACTATTAAGTAGTTATAATTTATATTTAGATTAAAAATAAATACACACCACATGCATTCATAAAACTAAAATAATAAAGAAAAAAAGAGTTAAAAATGTTCAAAAAATTTAAGAGCAAACTACAGAGGCTTTGTTCTGTGTATTAATTTATTACTCTATACTATGGAGTGTAGAGAGAAGGAGGACCACCATCTCTAGCTTGCTACATATTTATTTATCTATGACCATCTCTATATAAATATGGAGTGTAGAGTAGAAGGAGAACCATCTTTTAACGTGTGAAAGTTGAAAAAGTGTCCCACTATATACTGAAAATAGAGGTTTCAAAATCTATCACAATAGCGCTGGCATCTGAAAAACGACGATATGAAGATAGCTGTTGTAGACGGAGTGAAGTCAACTGAATTCTAATATTTAAAAAAAATCATGACTAGAGTAGTTAGTAAAATGCAAGTATACAAAACCTCAAATATTTACGTAGTACGAAACCAAGCGGATTGGTCGGTCCTTGTTTATTTTTCCATCTTATTCTAATTAATTTTGGCGCTATTTTTTAAATTTATCCTATGCTACTACAGCGCCACCCTTATTGGACGCGTTTTTAGGGACACTTTTCATATACAGAGATGGTCCTCCTTTTACTCTACACTCCATATATTTAAATGAAAAGTATCTCTGAGTGTCCCTAAAAACGTGTCCAATTAAAAAGTACTCTGTGGTGTCTAATAAGGGTGGCGCTGCAGTAGCATAGGATAAATTAAAAAAAGGCGCCAAAAGTAATTTGAATAAGATGGAGAAATAAACAAGGACCGACCAATCCGCTTGGTTTTGTACTACGTAAATAGTTGAGATTTTGTATACTGGAATTTTACTAACTACTCTAGTCATTAAAATTTAATAAATAATTGATTTCAGCTGACTTCATACCGTTCACAACAGCTATCTTCATATTGTAGTTTTTCAGACGCCAGCGCTATTGTGGTGGGTTTTGGAACCTTCATTTTCAGTAAATAGTAGGACACTTTTTCAACTTTCGCCCTTTATAAGATGGTTCTCCTTGTACTCTACACTCCATACTCTATAGTTAACCAAACCGTCGTGTATGGAGTGTACAGTACAAGGAGAACCATCTCTATATATGAAAAGTGTCCCTAAAAATGCATCTAACTGCAGCGTCACCCTTAGGTGGCGCTGTAGTAGCATAAGATAAATTAAAAAAAGCGCTAAAATTAATTAGAATAAGATGGAGAAATAAACAACAACCGACAAATCCGCTTGGTTTTATACTACGTAAATAGTTGAGGTTTTGTATACTGGCATTTTACCTACTTTTTTATTTTTTTTATTTTTAACTACTCTAGTCTAAGAATTTTTTAAATATTTGAATTCAGCTGACTTCACTCCGTCTACAACAGCTATATTCACATCGTAGTTTTTCAGACGCCAGCGCTATTGTGGTAGGTTTTGGAACCTCTATTTTCAGTATATAGTGGGTCACTTTTTCAACTTTCGCACCTTATAAGATGGTTTTCCTCCTACTCTACACTCCATACCGTCGTGTACATAGATAGGTTTTTGGCGGGAACTTGACCAGCGTCGGATTGCTGCTCCTGTATTATAGTTTAAATAATGGTTTGAAGTGGACTTTGATATGTAAAAGTGGTCCGATTTCTTGTATTAAGTGTCTGCGCATGTGAACTATTATTGGAAACTGTGAAACAAGTGCTCTAATGGTGATGTGATGTAATTCTCAAAATAAGGCGTCTGTCTGCTTAGACGCCTTGAGATACCATCGGCAACCGTCAGCTGTCTGCTAGCTCAAGTTGCCGTCAAAATCTCCGAAGGGCTGCACAATATGATGCATCAACATATTGTGAAGCCATATACTATGAATTATAATTATTATAATATATTGTAACTTCAGGCTCAGAAGGGCTAGATCCCAGAGCTGTAAAGCAGTTATTAAGAAGTATGGAGTGTAGAGTACAAGGAGAACCATCTTATAAGGGGCGAAAGTTGAAAAAGTGTCCTACAATTTACTGAAAATTGAGGTTCCAAAACCTACCACAATAGCGCTGGCGTCTGAAAAACTACGATATGAAGATAGCTGTTGTGAACGGAATGAAGTCAGCTGAATTCAAATATTTAAAAAATTTCATGACTAGAGTAGTAAGTAAAATGCCAGTATACAAAATCTCAACTATTTACGTAGTACAAAACCATGCGGATTGGTCGGTCCTTGTTTATTTCTCCATCTTATTCTAATTACTTTTGGCGCTTTTTTTAATTTATCCTATGCTACTGCAGCGCCACCCTTATTGGACACGTTTTTAGGGACACTTTTCATATATAGAGATGGTCCTCTTTCTACTCTACACTCCATATTAAGAAGAAGAAGTAAGTAGGTACATAGATATAAAAAAAGAAATCTTTTTTATATATCTATGGTCGCGAATACAATGTCCTCTGTGACCAAACCTAAGAAAATACATTCGAGCATAGAATTCAAATTAGTTTGTGCTTTTGACGTTTCACATTCAATATTCGTTCAGTAGAATTTATACCTAGTTAGTCCATAGAGATATATACCTATGGAGAGGGCATATTCACTATAGAAATAGTAGTTATACAAATATCTATAATATCGGCACACACTTGTCAAAAACAGTTTTGTCTCTTTTTAACAAAGCAGTAGCTGCAATAGAAAAGAGCGACATCTACAGTTTGTAAAGTGCTTATTTTGGTAATACTTTCGTGTGACGTCATTAGCTCATCTTTGCGTGACTGCGCCGCCATGTTAATTACCCACCCTACCCCAGCCTACAAAAATGGGGTAAATAAAATAAAAAAAAAACCAACAGACGTATTTTAAATAGCACTTTCCAAAATTGTTTATTATTGTAATAGCACCCCCGTAGATTGTGAATAAAAAATAGGTAAAGATCGCGCATCTTATAACGTCGATACCACTTGAAATAATTAAAATTTTGTAGGTTTTGCAACTTAAAAAAACTTCACCTTTCGTGAATTAAACTTCACCACCATCGAAAATCCATAAAATGCAATATTAAGTGCAATTATTTAATAAAACCTATTTTGTCAATTGCCGAATGCACATGGAGTGTTGGCGCATGCGCGGCACATATAATCTAGGGTTTTTCTTCGGAGGATCTTTCGCGGCAAGTTCACGCCTACCACTATTTTCTCTATTTGAATAGTAAATTGCGTGTAAGAGGTTAACTTAATTAATAAATTAAGCTGAAGAAGAAAATTACAAGTTTAGATTAAGCGCATTTCAAGATGACTTAAAACACTAGCTTAAAGATGGTATTTCATTTACTACACTTATTTATAATGTTAAGAGCGTTTTAGAAAAGATGACTTTATTTTTGTTTTGTATCCATACAGAAAAAGACGTTCAACCTTCGACTTTTCATAAAATTTTATCACAGTGGGTCGAAGAAGGATCATGGATGGCAGATTTAAGTATTTCCAGACCAGCAAATAGATCTCCTTTGGGTATACCTACACCATGTGATCCAAATCAAACGATATATGTATGGCTTGATGCTTTAGTAAATTATTTTATTATTTAACAGCCTTAGGCTATCCCGATGAGAAATTCACAGAGTTTTGGCCACCAACGTACAGCACAAGTATGATTTTCTTTATAAAGCACGCGTTATGTGCACTTTTTTAAAAGCAGCTGTAAACCCATGGTGTTTTATGCACTTGGCATGTATATTTATGAATCAACATCAGGTTTTCTTAATTTAATTTCAAAAGTTCCTTATCATGCCATTATTTTTCATGACAATCAATGTTAATTATATGAAAAAACGTATTAAACATCTGCACTAGAATTTACATAATTTTTGCTTAATAAAACATTTTTGCTTTTAATTTCGCACAGTTCACTCAAGTAAAAAATAAAAATGTTATCCATTCAAGAAAAAGAAATCATATCTGTGGGCAAATTTTTAATGACAGTAATAAACCATCTCTCTTCGAGAGATACCTAGCAATGTTCTCATTCAGAAATTTGAGAACAGAGGAAAGTGTTCTTTACCTTTTTGCAAAAGGTTATTATAAATGACAACATGGATGATACCATACATTTTTTTTAAGTTTCAATTCATAAGAATCAATGAATTTTAATTTTTAGGTTTGAAGGCAGGCAGTGCACTGTTCCGGCATGAGGTTGCATTTGTACTTGGTCAGTTGCAAGAAGAAGTGAGTATCCCTCACTTGAAAGAGTCTCTCGAAGATGCAAATGAAAATGAAATGGTTAGACATGAATGTGCCGAAGCCCTTGGTGCAATCGCTACTCCTTACTGCTTAGACATTCTAAAGAAGTATTTGGACGACGAAAAACGTGTGGTCCGTGAGAGCTGTGTGATTACATTAGATATGTGTAAATATGAAAATAGCTTCACAAAAATTATTTACGTGACTTGATTGGAATGCCTTACGTCAGCTCTTTTATTGTGTAATATTAAGAATTGTTTAATTAGCAATATCTATAGTAACTTATATATAATCTATATTATAACTTTCCTTATACTAAAACTTCAAATACATTCGAATACACATTACACATACACATACATTTTTTCATTTATAATTATTTGTTAATTTTTGTTTAATAAAAATACAAAAAGTTAAACAATATACAATTTTTAAAACAAAGTTGCAGAAATATACGTTTGAAATTATACAGATGGTTAATTTACACCTTACGCCTTCAATTTAATTTTAGGAAATACTATTTTATTATTATGTCCAAATGGTTCAAATTCCACCGACGTCGAAGATTCCAAATACTTTGGTTTTGTGACTTTCCAGAGCCTCGCATTAATCGGTACGTTTAAAAAGTCAATTGTGACTCAACTTCGGAACTACTGGGTACAGAGCGAAAAAGGTAAAGAACACTTTCCTCTGTTCTCAAATTTCTCAATGAGAACATTGCTAGGTATCTCTCGAAGAGAGATGGTTTATTACTGTCATTCAAAATTTGCCCACAGATATGATTTCTTTTTCAGCTTAATTTATTAATTAAGATTAAGATAGAAACGTATGAGTTAACCTCTTACACGCAATTTACTATTCAAATAGAGAAAATAGAGATAGGCGTGAACTTGCCGCGAAAGATCCTCCGAAGGAAAACCCTAGATTATATGTGTTGCGCATGCGCCAACACTCCATGTGCATTAGGCAATTGACAAAATAGGTTTTATTAAATAATTGCACTTAATATTGCATTTTATGGATTTTCGATTGTGGTGAAGTTTAATTCACGAAGGGTGAAGTTTTTTTAACCCTTAATAAGGCTCGCGCCTGTGTTACAGCTAGAAAGTAAGTTACAGTGGAAATAGTGTAAATAGATACTGCAGAATTAAAAAAAAGTATTTTGAAAAAGGGGGGATGGCTTTTTACCCCCTTTTTTTGGGTGGGAAATAATATCCCTTTGCCCGATTATGTATGTGCACTGTGTCTCAAAGTGGGAAAATAATTCCCTTCGCCTATTTAGGCAAAGGGAATTATGCCTAGTTTTGTTGTTATTCATATACTAGTATTTCACCTGGTTTCGCTTTTTTCATTTCATTTATTTTTTAATTTTTTTTTTATGCGTTACGAACTTTTATTTTATTTACCTATGAATATTATCATGCATGCTAAATAAAAAGCGGTATTGCAATCGCATTTTTATTCTAATAATTAATATAGCTAATTACAAGTAAGCTAAAAGCGTGTTAAAAATATAATTATTCTTGGGGTGAAGCCTCGTGGAATAATTTAAAACATTTCTTTGCACATAGTGCAACTTGGCACGTGGAACATACTATTTTTGTTCTTCTCTCCTCTTTTTTTGTGCTACAAAATCGGCATCTTTTGTAAGTATTTCCTTCATCTGGAAGATGGACGCCGACATTGAGTAAACGTATCGCATCTGGAACTCCAAAGTTGGAGCCCTTTTTGTTTTTGAAAACAACCTGGCGTTTTACCTTGTTTGAGTAATTTGATATCAGCTCACGAGCCAATCGCAATCGAAAATTTCTATGAGAATGAGTACTTGCTACATGCACAGTGTTGTAGGTTATATAGCTGTTTATGATTGCCGCATCAAACATAAAGAAAAACAATCTCATCCAAAATTTCCTGCATTTTCTATTGATCGGATATGATTATCTGAAATGATCAAAGTGATCGACGCCTCCCATGGTGAGCGTATACTGAGCGATAGCTGTGGGGATGAGAACTTTTTTTTTAGTACCATCTTTCTGAGTTCTCTTTACAAATACTGTGTCAGTTGGATGGTGAGCTGTTGTAAGAATATTAACATCCCTTGTATCAAGCCACTTGATTGCTGTAATTGGTTTAGCAGTTACAGCTGCAAATTGGTTCCTTTCAAGTCTTAAATGTTTTGGTTGAGACTTTAAAAATTTCCGGAAGATCTTTTCTATTTACTCTAACTGTACCAACAGCAAAAATTTGATTTTCGTACAAATCTTCCATTAGGTTACAGCTAGTGAAAAAGTTATCAAACGCTATCAAAGTGTTCTCAGGAAGGCCGGCTGACAGCTTTTTAACCACATTGTACCCCAGTCCCTCGTCTTCCATACTGTCTCCTTTCCCGGTATAAATTTCGAACTGGTACAGATAGCCGGTTACAGAATCACAACGTGCCCAGATTTTGAAGCCACGCTTGATTGGCTTCTTTGGCATATACTGCTTTAAAGATGATCTTCCTTTAAACTTCACCATGCATTCATCTATTGATTGTTTACTTGAATTACCTGTTTCCTGCTGGAACAATTTATTAAGCTCTTCAATCATTGGTCTCAACTTGTACATTTTATCGTATTCCGGTGAGTTCCTATTTGGTTCTTTTTCATTGTCATTTATGTGTAAATTTTCAGTTATTTTTTTAAATCTTTTGATAGGCATAATTTTTGAAATTTCTGCATTACTGTAAAAAGGGTCATTAGACCAATATAGCTCCATATCAGGCAATGGGTTTAACCCCATCATTATTAATATTCCAAGGTAAGCTTTCATTTCCTCTGATAATACTGGTGTAAAATTATTGCTTTTATTCTGAACCGCATATCTATTTGTTTGTTCCACTAGAACTTGTACTAAATATTCTGGGAAAAAGTTTTGAAAAACATCGATAGGCCGCGTTTTATGACTATATGTTGATTGTGGTTGAATTGAATTGGTAAATTCAGGAACATTGTGTATCTCTGTTTCAATTTTCCACTCCCTTGGTTGTCTTACTGTATTCATAGTTCTGCTTGATCTTGAGCGACGATCCGGTTCTGTTACAATAACATTACTGCTTGAAGGTCTTGCACTTAAGTCATCTGTAGATATTGGAGTATAGTGGGAGTGTTCTTCACGGATATCATCTAAGCATTGCTCTATTTCAGTTTCTCGTTGGTTGCAATCCATAACAAAGCTTTCTTCATAAGTTGCAATATTTTCCTCTGTTGGGAGAACATCATATTGTCCTGTTGTCTCACCCACACTACCAATAGGTCTAGGACTATTTATTTCTAAAATATCTGTGAGTGCTTCTACTGAATATATTTCTTGGCTTTCAATAGTTTCTTCCAAGTTATCAGATACACCAAACAACTCTTCAAGACGCCTTTCAACAATAACATCTTGAGACTCATTCTGGTAATCTGCCGGGCTGGTTACAGGGGCTGTTTGGTAATAGGCATCATCATCTGAGTCAAGATCGGATAAATCTGACAGGTTGTTCATGATATCTTCTAACTCCCGTTTCCCTAAATTTGTTTTTTTATTCATGGTGAATCCTACAAATAAATTATTACATGTAAATATCACATCTACATCCCCTAAGAAGCTTACTTTCATTCAAATTTCAGCATTCTATTATTATTTGTATTTTGTATTGACATATTTGTGAGTTCAAACTTTCATATATATAATAAGAAATAAATTATAAACTCAATCGGGCCAAGGGAATAATTTTCCCACTTAGTATTTCGCAGATTTTAACGCTGTTATCAATGTTATACGCATAAAATCAATAAAAAAACATAGCTAAAGTTGTCATTTCATAAAAGATGGAAACATAATCTACTTACAAGATTTTTCGTTGAACAATAAAAGATTTTTTCTCGGAAGTAACCAAAAATCGACCGTTTTTTTTTTTTTTTTTTTTTTTTTTTCCCTTTCTTGGCCTGCACGGTTTGTGCGTCAGCCATGCAAAAAGGTTAGGAAGTAAGATTTATTTTATTGAATTGGAAATTGGAACGGAATTTGGAAAAGGATCAGGTAAATTTAGTATATAAGTACATAAATAGTTATAACTTTATATGGTTATGTAAAATGAAACTGGCTAAAATTCTATATACATCAATATTTACATAAGATAAAAGGACAGAAATTGAAGTAGGAAAAGGAATTTTAATGGACAAAAGCGAGGAAATAAAAGCGGAACGGTCATGTCGCGGACAAGCAAAGAATATATGATTAAAATCCCCAACGTCATTGCCACAGTCACATATATCGCTAGGCAAAAGTTTAAGCCTTGCCAAATGCAAGGGAATGCATGCATGGCCCAGCCTCATACGAATAAGGGTCGAAGTAATAGCTTTACCAAACGTCAAATTTGAAAACCACGGTTTAGAAGGTATATCCACCTGGATCGTGCTATAATATCGACCTATAGTTTGACTTGAAGAGCGCCAAATGTGTGTCCAAGAATTCAATAACTGGGATTTAGGAAGGAGAGCCAAATCACAACAAAAGTTTTTGTACGGAACTATATCTCCGTCATTGACTGCAGCTTTGGCAAGGCTATCGGCCTTGGTATTGCCAAAGATACCTGAGTGCCCCGGAATCCAAGCAAAAGAAACTGTGTAATTTTTGATGCAACATTGATACAATAAATCACGACATGCAATAATAACTGGATGATTATTTCTGTTACTGCTAAAAGGAAATCTTTCCAAGGCTTGGAGAGCACTTTTAGCATCAGTAAAAATTATCGAGTTTTTTAACTTCATGATTAAAATGTACTCCAAAGATTTCAACAGACCAAAACATTCTCCAGTAAATACTGAAGTCTCTGGAGGTAATTTTATTTTCTGTACAATGCCAAACTGTTGATGGAAAACGCCAACTCCCACACATTCCTCGGAACCGGGTTTGGAAGAATCACTAAAAATTAAATGGCAATGTTTCCATCGGCTGTCACTGTCAATAATATCAATAAATTTGACGTTGGCAGAAGGATCTTGTTTACATACACCGAAATCAAACAAAATAGATGGTTTTAAAATTAAGGCATCATAGTTAACACAAAATATAGGAAGGAATTGTGATCTATGTGTTGGAGCTTGAAGAGCTAAGAATTTTTGGAGACTAACAACAAGGCATGGCGGCGATTTATGAGCCCAGTACGGATAGTCCATACATTCCAACAGAGACCGTAACTTAGAGTAAAGGGGATGATTATAGACTTGTAATGCTCTAAACAGGAACCTGTCACAAAGAAATTGTCGTCTGAGATTCAGGGGCGCTTCAGAACATTCAACCTGCAAAGCGTTAATAGGGCTCGAACGCATAGCCCCAGCAATTATTCTCAGAGCCTTAGACTGGATAATGTCTAACTTATGGAGAGCTACTGCATTACAGGGTTCAAGAATAAATGTTCCATAGTCTAAAATACTCCTTATTAAGGCATTATATAGAAGCTTTAGAGAGAAAGCGTGGGCTCCCCACCAAACTCCAGAGAGGCAGCGCAGTATATTTAGAATCTTCTCACATTTAGCACTTATATAGTAGCAATGAGGGATTCCTGTAAGTCTTGAGTCTAAAATTACCCCAAGAAATGTTGATTCACCTTTAACGGGAATTTTAATGTTATTATAAAATACAGACACTGGTGGAGGAATCCTCATACGTGAAAATAAGACTATACTACTTTTAGGAACCGAGAGGCTTAGACAGTTATTGTCAAGCCAAACTTTTAGCAACTTAAGGGAATATGTCATAGTATCAGACATGTTGTCAACAGAATCACCAGAGACATAGAGGAGTAAATCATCTGCATATTGGAGTGTGTTAACTTTACCCTTAAGGGAGGCTTCCAGATCATGAGAATATATGTTGTAAATTAAGGGACTTAAAACTGAGCCCTGGGGTATACCTTTCCAGGCAATACGGGATTGGTAGGAGTCTTCTGATATTACTTTAAGCATTCTACCAGAGAGAAGATTGATTGTGAATCTTATAAAAATTTGTGGGATATCCAAATTAATCATTTTTTGTTTCAGAATTGAGAGGTTGACATTATCATAGGCTGCAGATACATCTAAGAATGCTGCTAACACAGACTTATTGTACGAGAATGCCAATCTTAAGTCTGTCATAAAAATGCTGAGACTATCCATCGTACTCCTACCTTTCCTAAATCCAAACTGGTTTGGAGATAGTAACCCCTTACTCTCAATAAACCATTCTAGCCTATTTTTAACTAAATGTTCGGAAATTTTGGAAATAACTGAAGCTAATGCAATTGGTCTGTATGATGATGGATCATTAATCGGTTTGTCGGGCTTATGTATTGGGATAATTTCATGAATTTTCCATGATGGAGGAATATTATCTGATGTTAAGATTGAATTAATTAAACTAAGGAAATAAGAAAGGCAGGAGTCATTCAGGTTTTGAAGAAAAGAATATGGGATTCCATCACAACCTGGGGCTGAGTCCCTAAGTTTTGAAAGAACCCCTTTGAGTTCTGAAAGGCTAAAAGAAATTAATGAATCGCTACTATCATGCTGGGAGAGGAGAGAAGGCTGTGGGTCAGAAGAAATATTATCTATAGATGGGACAAATGGTGGAGCTAATTTGTCAAGAAACAAATCAACTGTACTGCTATCCATAAAAGGAGATCTTGGAGGTTTAAAAGCAGATCTGAATCTACGAATATTTTGCCAAACTTCAGATGGAGAAATGTCTGGTGAAATTGAGACACAAAAAGATTTCCAGCCATTGAATCTTTTTTGTTTTAATAATTTACGTGTTTTAGTTATAAGGTTACAAAGAATATTAAAATTTTGTGTTGTAGAGTTTTTTCTGTAATTTTTTTCAGCTATCTTTCTCTCAGCTATCGCAGCAGAACACTCACTGTCCCACCAAGGAGGTGATGGAATATACCCATTGCCACTATTATTTTTTATAGGAAAAACTTCCTCAGCAGCCTGTAGTAGAGCCTGTGTAAAAGCTTCAGCACAAAGATGATTATTGTTGTCATTTAGTGGAGGTATAGTTGATAAATTTTGTTGAACTTTATCTCTAAATAATGACCAGTTGGCATCCTTAAGTCTATATTTTAGCCGGGGAGGAGCCTTTGACATCTTTTCGCCAATTTTTTGAGGAAATGATATAATTAGCGGAAAGTGATCGCTTCCATATGAAGACGATAGAGGCCACCAGTTTAATGTAGGAGCTAGGGATGGACTACACAGGGTAAGATCTGGTGCACTAATACCCTCCTGGGGCTGAGTCCTTCTAGTAGGACAACCAGAGTTTAGTAGGCATAAATTATTATCATCTAAGATGTCTAAGATTCTAGCCCCATAATGATCAGACTTAGAACTTCCCCACGTAGAATGTTGTGCATTGAAGTCTCCCATGACCAAAATAGGGCGTGGAAGGGAAGATAGAATGCTACGAATATCATCAAAGACTTCAGTGGAAGGGTGAGGTATATACATATTTACAAAACAAATATTATTTACACTAACAGCAATAATTGAAAATTTATTACTGTGATTAGGAATGGGTATGTGGACAAAGGGCACACCACCCTTAAGAATTAGTGCAACTCCACCATACCCATCTGTTCTGTCTTCTCTAAGACAGATATGTCCTGGAATTCTAAAGTTGAATCCGGGACGAAGCCAAGTCTCTTGAAGAGAGACTGCAAATGGTTTATAACTATTCAATAAGAAAATTAGGTCACTTTTTTTACTATTAATACTCCGGCAATTCCATTGAATCACCAGAGACTGGTTTCGTGGATGGTCCTGACTGTCCATGAGTTAAAAAACTTTTTGAAGAAGCGGCATCGTTGGGCGGTATTTTAATTAGGTTAGATTGTGAAAGGTACTGAATTATAGAAATGATGAGATCCTTTGTTATTATTTCTGATAGATCTTTGTAATTTTTGAGACAACCTGTAGAAAAGGAAGGAATGTTGCTGTAATCTTTGATAAGCTCTGCATGCGCTTTTTGATCATATCCCTTACTAGCATTTCTGGGACGAGCTTTGGGTTTAGAGAATACTGTTTTCCTATATGACTGTGTGTGACTCTTAGAAGGGCTTGTTGAATTATAGGGGCTGGAATAAGTAATAGTTGGACCAGAAGGGGCCAATGAAGCAGAAGCAACAACGTCAGCATAAGATTTCGAAACTGGTGGATGGACTTTACTGGCTTCTGAATAAGATATAGAGTTTCTAGCCATTGTTTCTTTTATAGCTTTTTGCCTAGCGTACTCCGGACACTTTTTGTCTGTTGCGAAATGGGAACCAGAACATAAGATACACACAGCATCATCTCTTTCAGTCTCGCAGCTTATACCTGAATGGTTGTCACCACATTTGTAACACCTTGGAGAGCCTCTGCATTGCATTTTGGTGTGACCAAAACGGCAGCAA
Organism: Parnassius glacialis; assembly: GCA_033319125.1. Lineage (NCBI taxonomy): Eukaryota > Metazoa > Arthropoda > Insecta > Lepidoptera > Papilionidae > Parnassius > Parnassius glacialis. Next base: position 23,803,729 of record JAVANC010000002.1, read on the forward strand.
TTAAAGCATTGCAGCGTGGGGTAAATATAAAGCTCTACAGATAGGGAGTTGAAACATATAAATACCCTGGGAGGTAACACCTTCCCATCAAAGGTTAAAACTACGGTCTCAGTTGGAATGAACTTGGGTGTCTCGCCGTCATATACCTTTCTGTTTAATCTCCGAACTTTCAAAATACTTCCACAGTTCTGCGGAAGGTCAATATTTTCCATTATATCTTTCTCGTCCCAGTCACATGGAACACCTCTCACTATTCCCATACGGGTGATAGTGAAGGCCGGAATAAATGCTTTGTATTTATTAACATCAAGAGATTTGTGATTTAGAAATGTGTTAGCATCCTGAAATGTTTCAAATTGTAAAGACAATCTGTTCCTTCCAATTTTTTTGATGCTTCCCTCTACAATGCTTTTTATTAAAGTTTTTTTAAGGAAAAATCCAAATTGTACTGGGTGAATAGATCCGGTTTGATTTGGTTGTAAGATTTTTTGAACATGGACAACATAAGGCGCAGGATCTGACGCCTGGTAAAGCGACCTAGCAGCGCGAGGGTTACTTGTGATATTGTTAGAGTGAGCGGCCTCATTATGGTGGATTTCAGTATTTTTATCATCAGACTCAATCACTTTAGTAATAACATTATCCTTTAAATCATTAGGGGAAAGTTGGCAATCTAATATACTCGTATGTCTGTGATTCCTTCTCTTCTTTTGGTTTCTAGCTGAGATTCTCTTTCTTTTAACCGATTTCGTGTTTTCCGAACAGTCTGTATCTATAATTGAACCTTCCGTTTCCATTCCCGACGCATCAATTGTGACTACATGAGACACCTGGAGGGATGTCCCTCCAGGGTCTTCGGGCTCCAACATGGACGCCAAGAGAAAAATCCTATTTACATATAATACAATGAAATGACTTACCAAGTGAAGAAAACAAACTAAAACTATAAATAATCAACAATAACTACTAATATATATACTTTACAACTTAACTGATCCTGTAATATCAAATTAATTTAATTTTCAAAAGTTTAGCCAAAAAAATGACGCCCGCCTACTTCAAAACTTCCCGCGCTTTTTTTTCTTGAAGATTAATTCTAAGTCAAATCGACCGTTATTTTAGCACTTTTTCACGTCACTGAACTTTGACATTGACATTTCAATATAAGGTAGTCATTTTTTGAAAAGTGTTGCAAGTTATGAAATTTAAAATCTTCTAAAGAATAGTATATTTCGGTTGCGTTCATTCTATGGGCTATCTTTCATGTAAAATAAACATGTTTTTCAAAATAGTCTTGGTGGGAAACTATATCCCTTTGCCTTATTAAGGGTTAAGTTGCAAAACCTACAAAATTTTAATTATTTCAAGTGGTATCGACGTTATAAGATGCGCGATCTTTACCTATTTTTTATTCACAATCTACGGGGGTGCTATTACGATAATAAACAATTTTGGAAAGTGCTATTTAAAATACGTCTGTTAGTATTTTTTTATTTTATTTATTCCATTTTTGTAGGCTGGGGTAGGGTGGGTATATTAATTGCCAAGTTTTGAGGTAGATCTGCTCTCAAACTCTCAAAAAAGCAGTGATATAGTGTCGCACACACTTCTCTATGGTGTCGATAGAAATTATTTTAATACGTTAATTTTGTTTAGAAATGAATACGAGTGCGGCACTGAAAATTTAGGGAATCAAGGAAATGACACAAAATTACTATTTAAAAATGTATTTATTGCTTTTCGAAGTATTTTCCGCGAAATTTGACATATTTTTCCATACGATGAAACCAATCATTGAAGCAACCATTCCATTCGGAAGTTGGGGTCTCCAAAATGGCCGTTTTGTAGGCGTCCACAGCTTCTTCAGGTGATGAAAATCTCTGTCCACGTAATTTATTCTTTATTTTAGGGAAAGTATAGAAATCATTAGGGCTTAGGTCGGGGCTGTACGGCGGACGGTCTAATAATTCTATGTTTTCTTGCTCTAAAAACTCTTTTGTTCTGTGTACGCTGTGAGAACTCGCATTGTCGTGATGGAGGATGATGCGGCGGTTGCAGTTCTCTTTACGGAGTTCAGAAACGACCTGTAGCAAACAAATGCTAGCGTATCATTCTGCATTAACCATTCTTTGTCCCTCAAGAGGAATAGTCGTAACATGGCGGTTTGGAGACAAACGTGGCCACCATTTTTTTTGCAACACTCCGTGAACGAACAATTTTTGTTGGCTTTAACTCATTTTCGAACACCCGGCCAAACTCGTGACTGGTTTTATGTTTCGGGTTCGTACGCTTATATCCAAGATTCGTCACCTGATACGATGTTGTATACAGCATTTGAGGATCCGGCGTGGAATCTTTCGAGAGTTCTGATGCACCAAGTAACGCGAGCCGCGTTTTGCTCTTCATAGAGCGAATGCGGTATCCATCGGGAAAACAACTTTTTTACACCTAATTGTTCATGCAAGATTATTTGTATTTGACTCATGCCAATGTTCAAAGTTGCTTGAATTTCGCAGTATGTCACATGTCGATCTTCCTCAATCAACTTACGCAAAGCATCAACGTTTTCTTGGGTGACTGCAGGTTTTGGACGACCTTGACGGGGATTATCACTGAGCTTGACACGTCCTCGTTGAAATTTAGCAAACTAGCGATAAATTGTGGTTTTGGATGGGGCTTCATCACCAAATGCAGAAATCATCCGGTCAAAACACTGTTTTTGTGTTAAACCACTTCAAAAGTTATAATAAATCATCGCTCTTGAATTTTCTCGAGTCAATTCCATTTTCTCAACGACTAAACAAGTTTGACAAAACCTTGTGACAAGACCGAGAATCTTTTTTTAAATAAAATAAATAAATGGTATTCGATTTTTAAAACCAAGGAGTTTTCAATTAAAAATATTTTAATATGACAGGAACAGTGGAAATATTCCATTCTCGATACTTTTAGTGCAGCCTATGTAATAATAAATAAGTATTGATTTTAAAAACAGTTTATTTAATTTTTACTCAACTAATTATTATTATTTTATATTAAAAATACTATAATATGGGATTACAATATGGAATCAAGGATCTCCATCCTATCTCCATACATTTGTTTACTGTACAATATTATTGTACAGTACAGCGTCCAAGTTGCGTGGATTATATCATATATATAGATAAAGCGGCTGGGAAGTTAGTTGCGAGCGCAAGTCCTGTACCTTCACGCTTCGCTTTACGTACTGTGATCTGAGACACCATCAAGTTTTCTTTCGACTATTACACGGACTAGCGCTAGCTATTAACTTCCAAGACGCCATAAAGATTCGACAACACCATTCTTTCGTGGTAATGGTCGGTTAAATGGCCTTCAATCTGCGCGGCCAGTCGTCTATCGCAGCACGAACGAGGTCAATGTCAATATCGGCGGCTGCCTTAATCAAGGATGTCTTGAGTGACTCCAAATTAGGATGAGGCATGAGCACGCCTCTTCCTCCAAGTGTTGCCATATCTTGTAATCTAACGGATTCAAATCTGGACTGGAGGAGGGCCAGTCTTCGTGCCGGATGAAGTCGATTTCACGCGCCGCCAGCCAGTCTTGTGTGCTCTTCGCTCTATGAGCTGGCGCCGAATCTTGTTGGAATACCCAGTGCCTGTTATTGAACATGGTATGAGAAATAGGGTCCACAAGGTTCATCAGGACTGTATTTTGATACACAACTGCATTCGTTTTTACACCTTTCTCACAAAAATGTACCTCTGTTAAGCCCCAATAAGAAGCTCATGGTATGCATGAGCGAGGATGGAAAATGACCTCGTTGGACTTCTTCACTACTGTGTGCGTACAGCTTATCATTTTGTTTGTTGTAGCTCTCTTCTACGGTAAAAATTTTTTCATCCGAAAAAAGAATTTCCCGATATTTTTTTCCCGCGTACCGCTACAACAAAGCGCGGCATCTCTTCGGTCTCAGGTCCATTAGACGAACATTCAAACGATGTCCTGTTTTTCTTCGATATGCCCAAAGCCCTAAGTCTTCATTTAACACCCTTTTCACTGTGGTTCTGCTTAACCCCATCTGAAGGGCCAACAGTTTCTGCTAACGTTTGGGATTTCTTTGAATTCGCGCCTTCACAGCTTTTATTACTGATGGAGTCCTAACAGACCGAGGTCGACCACTTCTTGACCTATCATCTACACTAGAGTCTTCATTGTATAGTTTGATGGTACGATAAACGAATCTTTTGGTTATATTCAAATTATTCAGTATGTCAAAAATTTGAATTGGCGCGTAACCGCAACGATGCAGCGCAATAACTGCAACACGGTCTTCTTTAAGCGTCCACTCCATATTTAAAAATGAGTAAAATTCTAAAAAGTATAGTTTTATTTTCATGAACAATTCGAAATTCGAATCCAATAAACTTTTTTGTGGCCAGCATTCTAAAAGAACTCTCGAGAATATTTCTTCCCCATCGGTTGTCGGTTCTTCGAGCTATATGGCAAGCCCATGGCCACTTCAGCTTACTAATCCGTTGGGCTATGTCGGTCACTCTGGTTCTACTATGGATATCCTCATTTCTGAGTTTATCACGCAGAGAAACTCCGAGCATAGCCCTCTCTACAGTACAGTCTCGTTTTCAAGTTTTGAGGTATACCTGACGAGAAGATGTGCCGTAATTTCCCGAACGCTGCCCAACCGAGTTGAATCCGTCGATTGACCTCTCGGTCGAAGTTGTACTTACCTAGTCGGACTATTTGTCCCAGGAGAACATACTCGTCAACAACTTCGAGCTTAGGGTTCCCAACAACTACCGGCATGGACATTAAACATGATCTTTGTTTTGTCCATGTTCATCTTAAGACCTATCCGTTGGGAAGCACTATTGAGGTCATTGAGCATAGTGCTTAGGTCCTCCAGCGATTCTGCCATAAGGACTATATCGTCGGCAAATCGAAGGTGAGTGATGTACTCGTCATTCATGTTGATACCGTATCCTTCCCAGTCCAGAAGCTTGAAAACGTCTGCCAATGCAGCGGTGAAGAGTTTTGGGGATATGACGTCACCCTGTCTTACACCTCTCTGCAATTGGATAGGTTTCGTACTCTGGTTCTGTACTCGGATAGCCATCGTAGCCCTACTGTACAAGCACTTCAACACTTCGATATACCGACAGTCAACTTGGCACCGCTGAAGGGACTGCAGCACCGCCCAAATTTCGACGGAATCAAAGGCTTTCTCATAGTCCACATACGCCAGACATAGTGGCAAATTGTATTCCTCGGACTTCCGTACAATTTGCCGAAGGGTATGTATGTGGTCTATGGTGCTAAAGCCTTTTCGGAAACCGGCTTATTCGGGAGGCTGGAAGTCGTCAAGTCTGCGCGCGAGACGATTCGTAATGACTCTCGAAAACAGCACGTAGACGCGGCTCAGAAGGGAAATCGGTCTGTAGTTCTTCAAGAGAGCGTTGTCGCCTTTCTTGAAGAACAAGACCACCGCACTTCTGCTCCACGCCTCCGGTGTAATGCCACCATGGAGGACGGAATTAAAGAGCTTCTGAAGGACTTCAAGTACCGGTTTTCCACCCGCTTTCAGAAGCTCCGCTGTAATTCCATCATCGCCTGGGGCCTTGCCGTTTTTAAGGTGCTGGAGTGCCATTCTAATCTTGCTCAGACTGACGTCCGGGATATCATCGGAATAATGTCGGATAAGACTCGCTCTTGGATCGTTACTTACACTTGCGTGCGGCTCCTACGATGACGTGTACAGCTGCCCATAGAACCTCTCAATCTCACTCAAAATCTCAGGTGCCTCGGAAACGATGCTGCCACACTCGGTCTTCAGCTTTGACAGTTGGTACTTTCTGGCAGACAGATCTCTGGCAAAGACTTTGGAGCCTTGGTTCCGCTCGATCGCTTCTTCAATACGAGCCGTATTGAAGTTGCGTAAGTCCCGCCGCATGCGTTTGGAGATCTGTCTGTTCAGTTGCCTGTATGCTGTCAAATCTCTTGAAGAATGTAGCTTCATCTCCCGTCTAACAGCTATGAGATTAAGAGTGTGATCGGAGAGTTTTTGTGTTCTTCTGCGGCGGGTTTTGCAGAACTTAGCTCCGACTGCATGGACAGTTTCCACGAGCTTGTCATCCAAATCATCCACTTCATTGCAGTCTTCTAGGCACTGAAAACGGTTTTGTAACTCGAGCTGAAAGGTTTCGGGACTTTGGATTAGAGCACGAGGGGGACGGAGCGTTGACTTCATTAGACGAGACTTCTCCAACTTAACGTTTAAGTTCAGTGTGCCTCTAACCATTCGGTGATCACTGCCGGTTTTCACCCTCGCGATCACTGAGACATCACTGAACAGTTGTCGTCTGGTCGTCATAATGAAGTCAATCTCATTTTTTGTCGAACCGTCGGGGCTCGACCAGGTCCACTTCCTGTGGGGCCGCTTCTGGAAGAAAGAGTTCATCATAAAGAGTCCCTCTTTCTCCATGAAGTCGGCCTGCCTGCTGGCCCCTTGGGTTCCGTTGCCCTTTTCCAAATTTCCCCACTTTCAGCTAACCATTCTCTCTTGTGCCTAGTTTTGCATTGAAGTCTCCCATTAACTTAACAGTGGTAGAGCCACGCGGCAGCTTTTGTTGTCGCACGGATGGGCCGGCTCGAATCGGGGTGGTACCACGACCTCACAGAATACCAGCGTGAAGTAGAGGTTTACCTCTGCGTTTCGCTTGGTGAGTGCAGGTGGCCGGATGCCCTTTTTACTGGAAATGAGGCATTCCATCTTAGTCCTCACGGGTGACAACGCATCTGCATTTTGATTCGCAAACGAGGATAGATGTAGATGTCTATGGGCCGCAGCAACCACTTACCATCAGGTGGACTGTGTGCTCGTTTGTTACCCTTATCCTATAAAAAAAAAATTAACACCGTTTATTGGGTTTTGGAGGAATGCATGGCTCTAGAGATATCCTCATACATTTCCTCCACCTCCTCATCGGGGTGTACCGAGGTTGGTGCGTAAACCTGTATGACCTTCAGCGAATACCGTTTGGTGATTCTGAGTATAAGGTACGCAACCCTCGTCGACACACTCTCAATCTTTACAACGTTGTTAACGAGAGACTTGTGGACGATAAATCCGACACCTCCTTGGGACAGATGGTCGCCCTCCCGGTAATAGAGCAAGTTGCCGGATTCGAGGATTATCGTGTCCTCCCCCTCTCTTCGGACTTCGGATATTCCTATAATATGCCAGCGTAACTTGTCTATCTCTTCTTCCAGCTCCACAATCTTCTCGTCAGTCCTCAGGGTGCGAGCGTTGTATGTTGCCAGGTCGAGTCTTCGTAGGTGGCAACCGAACCTCCACTGGAGATTCTTAGCACCCTTTGCCCCGCCGTTACCATGGTCGCCACCGTAGTCAGGAATAGCGGGGCCGCCGGGGACTGGGGGCCGTCTCTTCGTAACTTTCATCATGGGGGGTATATTGCCATAGTTGCCACACTTGGCGAGCGGGTTGGCAACCACAGTTTTTTATTGTATTTTTGCCGTTACCAGGAAGATGCTGCTGCCCATCTCCTGCCTATTTCCCTTTGTCGCCTTTTACGACACCCACGGGAAGATATGGGGTAGTAGATATTCTTAACCGCCACTACACGGCAACTACTGAATTAATTCAAACAAAACAACTCACCGATGCGCATAGATCAACGGACAAATTAAACAAAACGATAAACGTGTGGTACAGCCCTTTTTCTCTTTCCAAATAAATATCTTCGACAGTGCCAACAAAAATGTGAAAACAAAGAGAGGAATGATTCTTATTCCCTTCGGCACAAATAGGGTTATTCAATTTCAGTTTTCTTTTCAACAAAATAAACACAATGATCAAATACATTTACAAAAACATATGCACAAATATTCAAAGAACACAATAAATTCGCCTTCTTAATCACAACCGCCACAAATATGAAAACATTTCGTGGGAAACCCAAAGCATTTTTATTTTTATTTAAAGAATTTTAATTAAGTGCTAAAGTAAAGTTAAGACCAAAACCAAATCTAATACTCCTTGACAGCGTGATTCAACGCTCCAGGGGAGCCCTAATCTTCCCACCAACCAAGTGGAGGCCACACCGCGTGATGACCCGAATTCAATAGAGCGCAAACCACTAACAGTCGCTACGCGGGTTGTACGCCTTCACTGAGACCGTCGCAATAGAACAGCTTAACAAGTGGACTGTTGACGCCTCAAAGGCTCAGTGGAGGCGGCCGTGGTGGGAGCTAGGGTGGCAGCTAGCTAGGGCTGCCTCTATCAAAGGGGGGACGGTGGTACACCAGTCGTGGCCACGCAGCTAACGGGGGTGAGGAGGGTCTAGCTTACCGCTGAGTGGCTGTGAAGCTCCTCTCCACACGCTGAGGGGGGGGGGGGTGACGACACCCCCGCCCCTTGGGCACTACCCCCAGACTGGTCGGGGGAGGGACCCCTTTCAAACCCAGGGGCCCGGTGGCTGGCCGGCGAGCGCCGAGCGTCGCCCATCAGAGGGCGTGCCTGAGTGCTCCCGCCCGTGGGGGTCGAGGGCCTGGCAAAGCCCCGAGAGGAGACGCCGTTCGCACCCAGGCACAAAACTGCATGGTGACCACCCCGGCAATGCGGACAGGGCCGCTGGTGCGGGCAGTCTCGTTGGATGTGCCCTTCCAGACAAGAGTAGCACCAGGGGTGCTTCGCCGGACCATCGCCAGTTCGCCTCGCCGGAACCGGTTTGCTTAATAATTTCGGGCACGACGTCACCCGGTGCTCGGCTGCTCGACAATAGGAGCCGGGGGGCACCTCCCTGGTCGCTAGGCCACTGTAAGATGGTAGGGAGCGGCGCCCTCCCGCGGGAGCTCCGGTCGGCCTCGGGGGGGGGGGGGGGGGGGTAAACGACGACTTGCCCGGCGGATTCCGCCTCTCACTGGGCACGACTCGTAAGTCGTCAACGGTGCTCGCCGCGTTCTCAATCTGCCGGCACTGCTCCTCTAAAAACCGCAGCAGATCAGTAAAGGGCGTAATATAGGAGGCTACGTCCCCGCCGTACCTCTCCTCAAAATGTATCCGAAGATCGAGAGGCAGACGGGACAGCACGATGTGGAGCAACAAAAAGGACCATTCGTCCATTGGTAAATCCAGCCGCCTCAACGCATGACAGGCCACCAAGACTGGATTCACCAGGTCCGGACGTAGTCTGTCCCGGTCACTAAGCAGCGGAAGGCTTAGAAGCTGCTTAACATATTCGTCCGCAATTCGCCGAACGTTGGCGTATCTTCCGGCTAGGAGGTCCTGAGCGGTCTGGTAGGCGTCGTCCGACAATCTCAATTTGCCGACGGCGCCCAGGGCCTCCCCTTCCAACGAGGCCAGGAGGTACGCTATCTTCTGGCTCGGGGTCAAGTCCCTCCGGGCGTCCACTAGGCTGTCAAAAAGACCAAAAAAGGTCAGCCATTCGGAAAGACCCCGGAGAACCTTGGCAGTTCCAGAGTTGGGAGTCGTCCCAACAGCTCCGGCTGAGGCTGCTTCCGAGAGTACTCGGGCAGGCCACTCATCCGAGCCTCACGCGCCTATTCCTCATACCTGGCCCCATTCTCCATCAACTCGTCCGTGAGCGAAAAGAACTGCTCGTAGTCAGCGAGGCAGGAGTCCAGGACTCCCTTTTCCACATCCGAATCCTCGAGCTCAGCGTAAGCCTCCTCCACTGCGGCCCTTTGAGAATCGACCTATTCTAGCCGCTTCCTCAAGTTATAGACCCTATCTGGTCGACCTATCAAGACATGGGCGCTGGTAGCCCAGCGCAGCTCCGTCCTCAAGCAATGAATCAGTATTTTGTGCGCTGGCATCACTACTAAATACAAATTAATACGCGGCTTAAATGTAAATCAAATTAACAAATAACAAATACATCATCATCATCATCATCACCATTACAGCAAGTCCACTGCTGAACATAGGCCTCCCCCAAGGAATGCCACAAAGCACGGTCCTGAGTCACCTGCATCCATCGACTTCCTGCACATCTCACCAGGTCGTCACTCCATCTAGTGGGGGGGACGCCCAACACTTCGCCTGCTGGTACGAGGCTGCCACTCGAGAACCTTTTCCCCCCATCGGTTGTCGGTTCTTCGAGCTATATGGCCGGCCCATTGCCACTTCAGCTTACTAATCCGTTGGGCTATGTCGGTCACTCTGGTTCAACTGCGGATATCCTCATTTCTGAGTTTATCACGCAGAGAAACTCCGAGCATAGCCCTCTCCATAGCTCGCTGAGCGACCTTGAGCTTCCTCATCCGGCCAGCAGTAAAGTACCACATCTCAGTTCCCTGTAGAGTAAAGTAGCCTGTGCATTTTACATACCTCATCTGAAAACTGGACGTGGCCTTTCCATTGATGCATCAGCAAGCATATACACTGCAGAATGTTATGCTGTCTTAATCGCTCTTAAATATATGGAAGAACGTCCACATGTATCTAATAAATGGTTACTGATCTCTGATAGCATGAGTGTCTTGGAGGCACTGAAGGCAAGAACTTTAGATGCCAAAACGTCTTTCATCATATACGAGTATGAAATCAAATGTTTGTGGTGGAAATTGAAAGAAAATAATTTGGAAGTAAAATTTTTATGGACTCCGTCACATATTGGTGTTCAAGGAAATGAAAGCGCAAACCATTTGGCTTAGCTTTCCATTGACTCCCATCGAGTTGGGGGTTGATACGTAAACCGACCGACACGAAAGGTTACACTATTATAAGCACACACACAAAGTTACAACATGCGGAAACGCGTAATTTTTGAGAAAAAAGTTGTTGAAAATCAATTATTCTTGCATTGTTTATATCTAATCCTACCATAAAACTGACGCCATTTTGTAATGTTATTGTCGTCAGTAGGGATGTCGATTCTTTCCGAAAAAGGTCGATTTTTAAATCGATTCAAATCGTAAGCTGATGTATCGATTCACAAAAAATCGATTTCTAAAATATCTATATTTTTTATGTTTTTCATTTATAATGTAAATATAATTCCATTTTATGAAAAACAAGAAAGACAAAATAAATGATCTCTTATTGAAATTTGTTTTATTTTAACAGTACCAATTAGGACAGATAACAAATAAAATAGGTTAGGTTCAACTTATGTCAAAGAACGGAATTGATTGACTCCGACTCCACCTGATACGAGTCTGTCCTACCCCTAGAGTGGCTTTAAAGAGCCGGAGGCGCGTAGGGGGAGCAGCCTCCTCCTGCTGTAACAAATCATAGACATCGGACGAGCCGGAGCAGCTGAGGCTGGTCGCCCAAGGCGACCAACAAGCCGGAGCTGCGGAGGCGAGGAGGGATGCCTGCGATTTGTTACGCTAAGGCGTAGAGGCTGCTCTTCCCGCAGCGCCGGAGACATAGCAGTCTCAAAATATATACAGAAATCCTTCTGAATCAGTCCCCCTATATTTTATGATGAAGGGGATTTTTTTCTCATAAAATGGATTTATAATTACATTATAAATGCAAACATGAAAAAAAATTAGATATTTTAGAAATCGATTTTTTGGGAATCGATACATCAGCTTACAATTCGAATCTATTTAAAAAATCGATCTTTTTCGAAAAGAATCGACATCCCTACTGACAATAACAATAAAAAATGGCGCCGTCAGTTTTTTTTATAGGATAAGGGTGAAAAACGAGCACATTTTTAACAGTGGTAGAGCCACGCGGTAGCTTTTGCTGTCGCACGGATGGGCCGGCTCGAACCGGGGTGGTACCACGACCTCACAGAATACCAGCGTGAAGTAGAGGTTTACCTCTGCGTTTCGCTTGGTGAGTGCAGGTGGCCGGAGGCCCTTTTTACTGGAAATGAGGCATTCCAACTTAGTCCTCACGGGTGACAACGCATCTGCATTTTGATTCGCAAACGAGGATAGATGTAGATGTTTAGGGGCCGCAGCAACCACTTACCATCAGGTGGACTGTGTGCTCGTTTGTCACCCTTATCCTATAAAAAAAAATACATTCCACCTGATGGTAAGTGGTTGCTGCGCCCCATAGACGTCTACATCTATCCTCTGTTACAGATCAAAATGCAGATGCGTTTTCACCCGTGAGGACTAGGATGGAATGCCTCAACTAGGATGGAATGCCTCATTCCATCCTAGTTGTACTTCTTAATTCTTGCATTGTAGGATTAGACATCAACAATGCAAGAATAATTGATTTTCAATAACTTTTTTCTCAAAAATTACGCGCTTCCGCATGTTGTAACTTTGTGTGTGTGCTTATAATAGTGTAAATTTTTATCGTATCATAACCCCCAACTTGAAGGGAGTCAATGGAAAGTCGTACCGAGCATTTAACTAAAAGTATAGTTACAGCTGATATTGACAGGATAACCGGTGTTGCAATACCACATACAGATTTATATTCAATTTTGTAAAAATAGAAAATGCAATGGAATGCTGTTTTAGAGGCAGGAAAAGGTCGTTGGTATGCATCAATTAATTCAGAATTAATTATTCCTTTGTTTTCACGCAACGAGAGATATCATAGCAGAAAATTTTATACAATAATGTGCAGACTTAGATTTGGCCACTATCGACTGAACGCTCATCTTTCCAGGATGAGAATAGTAGCATCTGCAACATGCAACTTCTGCGATACAGAAACAGATTAGACTGCAGAACATATAATATTTAACTGCCCAGCGTACGCGATAGAAAGATTGCTACTCATTGAAAAACTTATACAAGTTTATGAAAACTCATAAAGCGTCCCGCGTGCCTTGCAAGATGTTCTTAGGAATACTAAGACACATTTAGCACTTTGCAATTTTAATCATAATACTATAAAAGAAATATGAAATATGGTATCCCTCTTTTTGAAAATATTGGATTGATAAATTTACATGGATTGAAACTTGTGGCCTTTACGGGTTTTTGAAAATATGAAGAATTAAAGAAAATAAAACTTGGCTTCGTCGTTTATGGATTTTGAAGAGATGGAAAGAAGAAAAATAAGACTTGGTTCCGGTCTCTACACTTTAAAGTTCTATATATTCAAAATAAAAACGACAAGGCTGTATGGCTTGGTTCCTTTGCCTGATCTCTCCAGCGAATAATAAAAACAACAAAAATAACATCTATCATCTAACAACAACAACAATCTCAAACTCAAAGTAAATTCTTAATTTCTTACAAAGAGTACAAGGCAATTATTTAATTAAAATGTATGACGATCAATCATCAAACGATGTGGTTTTAATAGAAGAAAACGAGGGCGCGAAAGCAACAGGTATTAGAACATAAACTTTTTAGAGGAACTTCGTTAAAGTAGATATGTTAAGAGAGAGACACCAGCATCATCAATCCAGCACCACTGCTGGACATTTATTCTACTTATAATTAGCTAGTGCTTGATTTAATCCACTTGAAGGTAATTAGACTTGTACCTAAGCTTGCATTTGCAGCACAAACTTATTACGATATTGTGTAACTATATCATTACATATCTTGCTGCTCTTATAATCAAACTTTATCGTTTATTAGAAAATATTTTTAATGTGTCGGTAATCAATTATTTAACACAATCAGTCAATTATGTAATTGATTACTGACATCGAATTCTCGGAAACTGATGAACCAATTTTAATGATTGTTTTTTTTTTCATTGAATAAGTTATGCTTTAGGGGTTGTCATGTATAAATAGGGGTGGAGTTTTTATTATTTTGAATGTAATTTACATGACATTCTTTAATTGTTACTACTTGCTGTTACTAAAAGTTTAAAAATAAACTTAATAAAAATTAAATACCAACTTCTAAAACTATAATGAATAACATGATTTCCACGTGCTAGCTTCTGAAGTCAGTGCTAAACAAAGTGTATCTGATCTTTAACTTATCGATACATTGTATCACTGTAACTATAGTGATGTAGAATACCAAATGGCTGTAGTAACTTGTTCTATTGTTTTGTGGATACTTCTTGATACAAAACAAACTTTCATGATTTTCTAAACTAAATCCCACAGATTTTGTAAACACACTCTTGTTTTCTACCTTCATTAAGCTGCAAGGAACATGTATTTGTATCACCTACAAATTATTGTATGGGGTCTGGACTGGATTTGTCCATGTGCAGTTTATAATGTTAAACTGTCCATGATACAGAAGAAAATTGTGCTGTGAGGGTCAGTTTAAAAAAACAAATGAACCTGTATCTGATTGTGGCAGTATAGTGCCTCTTTTATATTTATTTTTGACTAGTGATCTGCTCCGGCTTTGCACAGGCGAACTATTATTTTCTTACCTGGTAGTGCCATGCTGCAGCTATATTAGTAGTATAGTTGTAGCAGCCCTGTGCAGGGGATGCATGGGGCAAGAAGAAACGGCGGCCCATGTGCTATTGAAATGTCCGGAGGTCGCTACTTAAAGGGCTAAACATCTCGGCACGCCGGGATCACTCCCCGAAGTTCCATGCAACATCAAAGGACTATTGAGCTTCTTCGGGGAGATCTCATGGGTCGAATAAGCATATTATTCCTGCCCACACGCTAAATACGCGCATAGACGTGGAGTTGCGGAAAACAGCCCGTCGTAAACTAAACTAAACTAAAATAGTTGTAGCATGAATGGGTCAGCTCAACCGGGGAAGGACCACGCTCTCACAGAATACCACTGTAAAATATAGTGTTTTGTATAGTGAGTGTAGAGAACCGGAGTCCCTTTTTACTGGAAATGAGGCATTCCATCTTAGTCCTCATGGGTGACAACACATCTGCATTTTGATTTGTAATGGAGGATAGATGTAGATGTCTATGGGCCGCAACAACCACTTACCATCAGTTGGACTGTGTGCTCGTTTGTCACCCTTATCCTATAAAAAAATGATTTCTAGATATCGATAAAAGTGCCACCTACCAGTTCCAATTGTGAACATAAACAGTCCAGGGACTCAAACACAAAGTTTCCATCAAAATTGGTCAAGTGGTTTTTGAGTTTTAGCATGTCTAATAGACAAAAAAATATTTTTATATATAGAGGTAATTTGCTTTTTAATTGCAGGTGGACCAATTATAGAACTTTTCAAGAGCCTTATCACTAATGACTATAAACAAAACACTGTTTTGACTAATGCCCAAATAGTAGACATTTTGCAGATGGAGTTTAACATAGACATCCAAAAAATCCATGAATTGGAAGTAGAAATATATGTAAATGTTATAAAAAAATACCTGAAGGATTGGCCTGAATGGGATGAATTTGAACAATCTGTAATTGACTTTAAATCTGAAAATAATAGTAAAGCAATAACAAGCATTTTAGAAGAAAAGTATATGAACCTGAAAAATTATTTGGGTAGTATGTTAGAAATAGCAAAACAATTATCACCAAATGTTGTTAAGAATATTCCTATGACAGGACAAATGTATAAAATAGAAAGTGTAAACAAGGAAAATGTTGTGATGGAAATACAGGCAACAAGGCAGCAACTTAATCACCTAATATTAAGACATCCAATATGTAATAATTCAATTTTCAATGTGAAAGAACAACTGCCCAAATATTATGACTATCCAAATTCATTAACACTCGATTCTATTCTTACTTGGTTAGGAATAGAGATTGAAATAAAGTTAAAGTGGGCTCAGGGCGTTGTAATAAATCTCAAATATGAGAATTGCCATAAGCTGACACATACACTTGTTAATAAAATGTTAAAACTAGACTCTTATCAAAAAACACCATTGAATCAGCAGTGGGAAGTAAAATGTAAGAAAAAAAAATTTAACGGGATATCCAAAGATAATATTTTGAATTTATTTGAACAATGTATATATAACAATATATCAAACGATAAATACCTGAAATGGAAACCTGTTTTGGTGAGCATGCATAAGTTTTTGATTAATATTACACAAAGTATGCCATCAAGTATTGGTGTTCCTGGAACTTACAGAAAATATTTAAGCAAATACGGTTATGTCAGGTTCTTGTATGAGAATGTGACAGATGAGGTGATAGATGCTGAAAAGTATGATTTGCAGTTACAGGAAGTTTTAAATCCAATGTGTCAATTACATATCGGATTCTATCAAAGCCATGAAGAAGCTATTAAAATACACTGCTACTTCTGTCAGGTGACTTTTATAGGAGAAAATGTTGCATGGGAAATTGAGAATCATTTTAAGAGCCATATTGTTGAACCGGACTGGCAGTGTATAAATTGTAATAAAACTATTACCATGCCCCATTTGACAAGGGCAAACTGGAATCACACTTGTGAGCCTGCCTCTTTGTATCAGTTGCTGTCAATGAAGCAATAACAATATATTTAACATTTTCTACAAAGACATTCTGGGGTGTAAAAGTGATAATGATTCTAAATGTTATTTACGAATTATCGTCATGTTTAAAAAAAAGACTGACCTTGTGGATGCAACAGAAAATCTATCCAATATGTGTATTAGGGATGGTACTTGTTTATAATTCATAATGTAAGGCTTAACTGTAAGACACTAAAAAATATTAAATAAATACCATAATAGAAGCACATTTTTTTTATTAGCCTTGGAGCAGGTTCAAATTGAAGGAAGGAGGGAGATGTGTTTTCATACATATAGCCCATTGAAACTGCTTGGGTTATTTAATAATTTAATTACTTATTTCATTTTTGGGTGTACTTACCCATTTTACATCACGTTAGTTTTTATGTGGCTCCATGCAGCCTAAAAACCGGGAATTGTTCTTCTAAAGATATCTGATTTGTCAGAATGAGACGTTTAGATCTTTTCGCTTTGCCGTAGTCAGGTATAAATATTCATTACATTGTCTTATGTCAAATCAAAAGACAAATATACTGCAATTGGATTGATAATTGAAGTTTAGGCAGGCAATGCGTGGTGCCCCCCCGAACGGATTCTCGGGGGGGGGGGGAGGGAGCCCGCCACGACTAGGCGGGAACGGCTTGGTTACCCACGGTGAACAAAGAGGAATCCACTTGGCTAGCCCGTGGGCCCGTAGGGCTGGCTCGAAGTGTCCACACCGAGTGGGCTTGGTGAGCCCACTTCGGATGTGTTAGTGGGCTGCTGCTAGAGGGATGCCCTCTCCTCCTACCGCTGCAGCAGAGGTGGAGTCGTGGAGGAAGAGGAGTGTTGGTATGGCGATGCGCCACTCGACCTATCCTCCGCGAAACTGACAGGGCCGCAACGGTGATGCGGTGATGGTGGGGCTGCGGAGGGAGAGGAGTGTCGGTATTGCGAGGCGCCGCTCTCCCAACCCTCTGCAACTTAGTCTTGGTTGGCGGCGGAACCTAAGACCAGATCCGCGGCTAAGGTTGGGAAAGCTAGTGCTTCAAAGTGCTCGTTTTTCCAGGCCCCATGGCCTCTGCGTATCGGACTCGGGGGGGAGTCCGTTTCGCAGTAGCAATAAGAGGCCGTGGAGAAAGGCATGCCTTATGTTCCTGGTGCGCCTTACCTGAGAAGGAAGGGAGAGGGGAGAAGTCCGAGGAGGGGCTGCCATGGGGTGGCTGGCGCTGGTGGGGCCGCGGATGTATGTGAAACGTTCCCTTGGCCCTGCCAATATGCGGTGAAGGTGGAACACCATGTGGGGTTTTAGTCGGCGCGAGTCCAACATTTAGCCCGTCCTTGCCCCCGCGAGACGGTATGCGTAGGCATTTCCCCATGAAAAAAAAACAATGCATGCTGCAGCACTATTAGTACATCGTATGCACTGACCTCGATTATATAAGTACCTACGCTAGACATATGATTTTATTTTCGTCGTTTTGGCGCCGATAGCAGAAGTGAGTGTCCACGGTACTAATAATCATGGAGGGTCAAGTCTCTATGGAACCGATGCAAACATCGGGCAAAATAAGCGAAACAGAGACAGCGCTATACGCAAGACAGAGAAATCACTATTGAACCGTGCTACGCATTGTATTTCAATTACAGCTTAGGAACTTTTATTTTTGTATTTTAATATCTTTGTCGCCTGCCCATTAAAAACTATCTTTACTTATCTTATAAATTATAAACTATATATTTTGTAATATACATAACAAATAAAAGTTGTTTAATCCATGAAATTATAAATATAAATTATACGTTCCGATTATTTTTATGTCCGATTAAAATGATTACTCTGTGCAACAAACTCTGTAGCAAAAATATAAATGTATCTATGGCTGTTGTGAAATAAAAACGTAAACTAGATTATTATTTATTACATATTCATAAAATTAAGAAAAGAACAAGTTTCAAAGTTTATTTTACATCAATTAGATATTATTTTAAACGGGAATGTTTCAAATCATTTTCAAATTAAATGGAGTTAGTTTTGTTTAACTTTTCTAAGCCAAATTCAAAACTGATGTCGATTTAGTATATTTCGTAGAAAAATAACTTAAGTGTGGTGTTAGTGTTACTAGCCAGTGAATATTTAATTTATGGTGATTTATTTGAGTTTTTTTACTTAATGATGATGTTTAACGAATAATAATGGATTACTGAAAATGGTGTGTTCTAAGATGCGTCTATAATCATCTAAAATTGAGTGCCCAAGTTTATTTCTGTGTCTATAATATTACTAGTCAATAATATATTTAAATCTCTATGAAAATAATTGTTTTATTTCTGAAAAACTATTAACCGTATTCCATTCCAATTTTCTACTTATGTATCAATGCATAGCTTATTGTTAACTTTAATCTTCCACTTAAGGTTTGTGTTATTAAATATTTAAAAGTTCCAATATGTTATTCATTTATTACTATTTCCATTCCAATTTTTTAATAATGTAGAATGTAATTTATACATTCGTAGAAAATTGGAATGGAAATAGTAATATATTATGATTAAAAATGAAATATTGAATGTAGGGGTGGGCAATGCGCATTATACATATACACACGCACACATTCACATCTGTTAGTTCATGGATCAAAAACTGACGCGCTAGTGTCGCAAGCTGTTGGCATTTTTATTGTATGAAGTTTTCGTTCTTCCCGTCAGGGTACATGTATTCTGTGCTAATAATAAAGAGAGAACAGGGTGACAAAATATATCGATATAAATTCTGTACCCTGGGCTAACATTCTAATTATGTATCATTTTAATATCGTGCCATACAATATAATACAATAAATAAATAAATGTATCAATTAATACTGTCTTAGACACAAGCTAAGTTATACTTAAGGGGGATCCTCCGATAGTCGCGCCATACATTTTTCTTTTCATATATACGTTAAACACAGACACTATTTGTTTAAAAATAATCATTTTATCACTTTTCTATACTGAAATGTGCTCGCGATTGACCTTATTAGGATATAACTTACAGTATTTATTAAGAAAAACAATAGTGAAATGTAGGAACATTTTGACACTTCTTTGTAGTGTGAGTGAATTTTGACAACTTGACAAGCAAAAGCGCCAAAACATAGCTTAAACATTGGCATGCTAGATGGTGTGCAGACGAAATTGTTGTTCAGCAAATACCATTATTTGTGGGTAGATATTATGCAACGATGCCGTACTTCCTAACCTTGACCTAGATGCATGAAGAAAAAGCGATGCCAAACTTCCTTGTCTTGTTTGACTGAATTAAATTTAAACATTCTTTAGTAAATCTCGATTGTCAAGGGATAGGATTTGCGCGCGGAATTTCTTGCGATTTATATTATATTTTTGTATGATTTTCATTGGTTCAATTTGCAATATTTCTAATATGTATTTGATTCCAATATAATATAATATATTGTAATTTATTGTAGGTATAGTAATTAATTATTCAAAATACGCAATTTTGTTTTCGGTGGTATTAGAAACGCAAGTTGGCCTGTGATTTCAAATCTCGTTACAATACTAATTACCTATGTCATAAGTGTCGGTGTTGAGTACAAAACTACAAAGTCAGTGTTTTGTTTGAATATTTTTTTCAACAATAAATAAAATTATAAATTGGTAAACCACTAAAGTAGTCACAAAATTAATTTTACAAACATTTGCATAATATAGTTTTGCGGGGTTACGTAAAAATACCTATTACGTATTTTGCAAACAGTTTCAGACAGACACATATTATTATTAGTTGGTTTTATTTTGTTGTATTACCAAGCTCAAGATCAAGATGTTGGTCATGGACTTTTTTAGTTGATTTGTCCTTGGATAACAGATGAAAATAATGGTTATGTAATTAATATTAATTTTGTTTTATTATGGTTATTAGATTAATAATTATTTATTTATTAATAAAATGTTTATCAATAACATAATTATAAATATTAAACTTTATAAAAATAGAATAGAAATAAATGTAAGTATATTATCTAAAAATTGGTATACACGTGTACGAGCCATAGTAGCTGAGATGTTAGCGCTCACTGCAAATTTCACACTACGCAACCAACCCGAGTTCAAGCCCAACCTGCACTGATGAATTTGTTACTTGTACCGCGGCGGACATTTTCTTTTCCTGCCCTAAACCTAATCTAATAATAAAATAATCAACAAGTCAAATGATTTTTGTTTTAATAAAAGCTTTTGTAGTGTGTGTGCTTTGAAATTAGGAAATATTTGTTCACCTTCCTGGTAATTATCGCATACTGTTGGCGACGCGTCTATAAACAATATTTCAATTTATTAGTTTACCAATTACGAATAGCTTCTAAAGATAAATTATCAAGCAATAATTATACTATAAGAAAACGCTTAGTAAAATTTTAAAGAAATTTCGAATCCTAAGGTCCAGGGTTCGATTCCCCGGTCGAACTTGTTTTCTTAGCAATATTTTTCTTAGTAAATTCATAAAGGGAATTTTTAAGATAATAATCTATGATTCCGGGTTCGATCCACCGGTTGAATTACTTTTGTTAGTTTCTTAACAAAGGAAAAATTTTAAGATAATGTTCTAGAAACCAGGCATCAGTCCCCGGTCGCAGCGATCACTTTTTGTCTTTTTGAGATTAATTTAAAGTTGTAATTTATTAATTATCTGTGTAAAATAAATGCTAATTTTGTATAAAAATAAATGCTTCAAATACTTGTTGTGATCATTAATTTCAATAGTGTAAGGTTATAAAAGGACCTAAGCACTATGCTCAATGACCTCAATAGTATCTCCCAACGGATAGGTCTTAAGATGAACATGGACAAAACAAAGATTATGTTTAATGTCCATGTCACACCTATGCCGGTAGTTGTTGGGAGCACTAAGCTCGAAGTTGTTGACGAGTATGTTTACCTGGGACAAATAGTCTGACTAGGTAAGTCCAACTTCGACCGAGAGGTCAATCGACGGATTCAACTCGGTTGGGCAGCGTTCGGGAAATTACGGCACATCTTCTCGTCAGATATACCTCAAAACTTGAAAACGAGACTGTACGACCAGTGCGTGTTGCCAGTGATGACTTACGGATCTGAGACGTGGTCCTTCAATGCTGGCCGTATGAGGAAGCTCAAGGTTGCTCAACGAGCTATGGAGAGGGCTATGCTCGGAGTTTCTCTGCGTGATAAACTTAGGAATGAGGATATCCACAGTAGAACCAGAGTAACCGATATAGCCCAACGGATTAGTAAGCTGAAGTGGCAGTGGGCCGGCCATATAGCTCGAAGAATCGACAACCGATAGGGAAGAAAGGTTCTTGAGTGGCAGCCACGTACCGGCAGGCGAAGTGTTGGGCGACCCCCCACGAAATGGAGTGACGACCTGGTAAGACATGCAGGAAGTCGATGGATGCAGGTGGCTCAGGACCGTGCTTTGTGGCATTCTTTGGGGGAGGCCTATGTTCAGCAGTGAACTTATGAAAGGTTGTAATGATGATGATGGAGGTTATAAAATAAAACTGCGTTTTATTGTTATTAGTGTTGAGATAATTTATTTTCCAAGATTATTATTGAATTAAATAGTTTATTTACGCTTACAAATATAAGTTAAAAAAGTTACAGCCTATATACACGTCCCACAGCTGGGCACAGGCCTCCTCTCATTTCTGAGAGGGTTTTAGGGCAAGGAAAGTTCCGCCGCGCTGCCACACCCCAATGCGTGTTGGCGAACTTCACATCTCTTCGAAATATATATATTTTTTTCTTATTTGTCAGACATGCAGGTTTCCTCACGATGTTTTCCTTCACCGCAGAGCACGTGGTAAATCAGCACCTAAAATTGCAATTAACAATTTCATTGGTACCGGCGGGGATCGAACTCGGGTTTCTCGCGTACTGTGAAACTTACAGCGAGTGCTGACCATCTGAGTTACCACGGCTCATGATCATATTATGTACTTATTTCTATAACAAACACCATATTTATGTCACAGTAGGACCATAACTTATTTCAAAGAGAGCTCTCGCTATGAACCCATCCAGAGTACAATAAAATAGATCAATGTCTTCTGCTATACGGTTGAGGATGTGGAGTGCGCGCGTAAACGGCGCCTCCTTCACCAACTTAGTGCGGCCGCGCGGCACAGCCAGCAGCCGCGGCCGCCGCCGCCGCCATACGTATCTGTCCGGAACACACATGCGCACTTGTTGCAATACGTCTGGATTGTGAATTTTTCCCCTCATAACCTTAAAGATATATAAGACTATCGCTAAATTCCTTCTAGCTTTTAGCTCGTAGTATCCTACCATACCTAAGGTGAATAAGGTAGGATACTTATTTGGGTAAAATGGGTATACTCCATACATTTTTTATATAAATATCTAATAAATATATTCTGCACTCTCTCCAACACGATACTATATTTAGTTTCATGTGGAGACCAGATGACTGCGTTGAACTCTAATTGGCTCCTCACTAAAGAGTTATACAGTGCAGTAATTGTCTTAATATTAGTGAAGTCCCTAGCTACCCGAAGCACGAATTCTAAATTTCTGTAGGCTTTTTTACATATTTTGGTTATATACTCTCGAAATTCTAGTTTAGAGGAGAAATTAACCCCTAAATCTCTTACTTCTGACACTTTCGCTATTGGTACCCCGTTAATTTGGTACTGGTACGTAACTGGAGATAGTGCACGGCTGAAAGTCATAGTTATGCACTTTGATACGTTAAACCGTAAATTATTTTGTTTGCTCCAGGTTACCACCCTATCTATATCTTGTTGTAACTTTTGGCAATCCACTCTGTTCCTAACAGCAAGGTACAGTTTCAAATCATCTGCAAATAGAATGCAATGAGCATCCTTGACAACCGTCGGAAGGTCATTTATCATTAAAATGAATTCCAACGGACCTAGGTTGCTGCCCTGACTCACTCCGGACCTAGTAAAATAATATTCTGACCTATGCCCCGCATATTCTACATACTGCTGTCTGTCCCGCATGTAGCTAGCAAAAAAGGTTAGTAAATGGGGAGTAAAACCTAAAGCTGCCAGTTTTGTGAGCAGTATATCATTATCCACTAGGTCGAAAGCTTTTTTGTAGTCAAAAAAAGCTACAATTACCTGTCCTCCAGCATCCACTTCAGGTACAATATAATTCATGTAATTAATTAGGTTGCTAGTAGTGCTCCTGGTGGGTCTGAAGCCATGTTGCTCATCTGAAAGCTGTACGTTAACCTGCGAGAGGATGCTCTTGTGTACTGCAGCCTCCAGTACTTTAGCTGGTGTCGAAAGCACAGCAACCGGCCTGTATTGGTCCACGTTCAATGCTGACTTTCCTTTGGGTACCGGGTTGACCTTGGTTGTTTTCCATGTGTCTGGAAACACAGCCTCCGCCAGGCACTGATTAAAGATGTAGAGAAGTGGCCTACTAAGTACTAGACGGCAGTCTTTGAAAATATAGGGCGGTAAAGTACTTCATCAAGCTTTAGTTGGTCTAAGTGTACCCTAGCTGCTCCATTTCCACCACCAGCCTGTTTCACTGCCGTCTCCACGTCCAGCTTTGGCATCTTGGGGCTAAAAACAGAATAAAAATATTGCGCAAACTCAGTAGCACACTGCTCACTAGTAAGTACCTTACCATCTTTTAAAATATTGTGTGGATTTCTGCTGTCCTTTTTTGAGTTAATGTAAGCCCAAAACGCTTTTGGATTTTCCTGGAACTCACTCTGCATCCGGTCTTTATAATTTTTGTATGCGGAGTTTATCAAACATTTTACTTTCGCCCTACATTTAGCAAACGCCTTATAATCAGCCTCTGATTTGCTACTCTTAAACTGCCTATGAAGCCTAGCCTTTAATTGTATGTTGCGAATAATGTCTATTGTGTACCACTCGGGGTAACTGTACTCCGAGTTTACACGTCTTCGCTTTTTCCTTGGAACGCAGTCATCCATAACCGTGTTTAAAACCTCATAAAAATAATCTAGACTACTATTTACATCTAACCTATACATTGGTGTCCAGTCTATAGCCGCTATTAAAGAATACGGGAATAATAATAAATAATAATTAATATAATATATAAGAAAAGTTTGCTTTGTAAAAGTTCCATCCTGTGTGCGTGTGAGTACTCCCCTCAGGCTCAACTATCGGCGACGTAGGCGCGGGCAACCCGCCGTGGCGCGTTCGCCCCCGCTGTGGCAGCACAGTAGCGAGCGGCGGATGATGTGGGTCTGGTGGCACTATCGGCTCAGCCGCGCGCACCTCCAACCCATCCCCCACTGAACGCGTACTCAAAACAAGATCTAGTTGGCGTTCATTGCAATTACCTATTTTGTTGTATTGGGTGAATTCACAAAACATACAACGCACGCACCCTGAGGACTGACGAGAAGATCGTGGAGCTGGAAGAAGAGATAGACAAGTTACGCTGGCCTATTATAGGATTATCCGAGGTCCGAAGAGAGGGGGAGGACACGATAATCCTCAAATCCGGCAACTTGTTCTATCACCGGGAGGGCGAACATCTGTCCCAAGGAGGTGTCGGATTTATCGTCCACAAGTCTCTCGTTAACAACGTTGTAAAGATTGATTGTGTGTCGACGAGGGTTGCGTACCTTATACTCAGAATCACCAAACGGTATTCGCTGAAGGTCATACAGGTTGACGCACCAACCTCGGCACATCCCGATGAGAAGGTGGAGGAAATGTATGAGGATATCTCTAGAGCCATGCGTTCCTCCAAAACCCACTATACGGTGTTAATGGGAGATTTCAATGCAAAACTAGGTACAAGAGAAAGCAGTGAGTTGAAAGTAGGGAAATTTGGAATAGGTCAACGGAACCCAAGGGGCCAGCAGCTGGCCGACTTCATGGAGAAAGAGAGACTCTTTATAATTAACTCTTACTTCCAGAAGCGGCCCCACAGGAAGTGAACCTGGTCGAGCCCCGACGGTTCGACAAAAAATGAGATTGACTTCATTATGACGACCAGTCGACAACTGTTCAGTGATGTCTCAGTGATCGCGAGGGTGAAAACTGGTAGCGATCACCGAATGGTTAGAGGCACACTGAACCTAAACGTTAAGTTGGAGAGGTCTCGTTTAATGAAGTCAACGATCCGTCCCCCTTGTGCTCTAATCCAAAGTCCCGAAACCTTTCAGCTCGAGCTACGAAAGCGTTTTCAGTTCCTAGAAGATTGCAATGCAGTGGACGATATGAATGACAAGCTCGTGGAAACTGTCCATGCGGTCCAAGGACACAAAAACTCTCCGATCACACTCTTAATCTCATGGCTGTTAGACAGGAGATGAAGCTTCACTCTTCATCAGATTTGACAGCATACAGGCAACTGAATAGACAGATCTCCAAATGCATGCAGCGGGACTTACGCAACTTCAATACAGCTTATATTGAAGAAGCGATCGAGCGGGACCAAGGCTCCAAAGTCTTTGCTAGAGATCTGTCTGCCATAAAGAGCCAACTGTCAAGGCTGAAGACCGAGTGTGGCAGCATCGTTTCCGGGATACCTGAGATTTTGAGTGAGATTGAGAGGTTCTATGGGCAGCTGTACACGTCATCGTTAGAGCCACACGAAAGTGCGAGTAACGATCCAAGAGCAAGTCTTATCCGACACTATTCCGAAGATATCCCGGACGCCAGTCTGAGCGAGATTAGAATGGCTCTCCAGCACCTTAAAAACGGCAAGTCCACAGGCGAGGATGGAATTACAGCGGAGCTTCTGAAAGCGGGTCGAAGACCGGTACTTGAAGTCCTTTAGAAGCTCTTTAATTCCGTCCTCCATGGTGGCATTACACCGGAGGCGTGGAGCAGAAGTGCGGTGGTCTTGTTCTTCAAGAAAGGTGACAACGCTCTCTTGAAGAACTACAGACCGATTTCCCTTCTGAGCCGCGTCTACGTGCTGTTTTCATGAGTCATTACGAATCGTCTCGCGCGCAGGCTTGACGACTTCCAGCCTCCCGAACAAGCCGGTTTCCAAAAGGGCTATAGCACCGTAGACCACATACATACCCTTCGGCAAATTGTACAGAAGTCCGAAGAGTACAATTTGCCATTATGTCTGCGGTATGTGGACTATGAGAAAGCCTTTGATTCCGTCGAAATTTGGGCGGTGCTGCAGTCCCTTCAGCGGTGCCAAGTTGACTGTCGGTATATCGAAGTGCTGAAGTGCTTGTACAGTAGGGCTACGATGGCTATCCGAATACAGAACCAGAGTACGCAACCTATCCAATTGCAGAGAGGTAAGGTGAGAGTAAGACAGGGTGACGTCATATCCCCGAAACTCTTCGCCGCTGCATTGGAAGACGTGGATCTGAGACGTGGTCCTTCACTGCTGGCCGTATGAGGAAGCTCAAGGTCGCTCAGCGAGCTATGGAGAACCCTCTCCATAGCTCAGGGTGTCTGCGTGATAAACTTAGAAATGAGGATATCCGCAGTAGAACCAGAGTAACCGACATAGACCAACGGATTAGTAAGCTAAAGTGGCAGTGGGCCGGCCATATAGCTCGAAGAACCGACAACCGATAGGGAAGAAAGGTTCTTGAGTGGCAGCCTCGTACCGGTAGGCGAAGTGTAGGGCGACCCCCCACGAGATGGAGTGACGACCTGGTAAGACATGCAGGAAGTCGATGGATGCAGGTGGCTCTGGACCGTGCTTTGTAGCATTCTTTGGGGGAGGCCTATGTTCAGCAGTGGACTTGTGAAGGGCTGTAATGATGATAATGAAACATAATAAAACAAAATTAATAATAAATACGTAAACATTATTTTCATCTGTTATCCAAGGACCAATTGACTAAAGCAATTCAGGTCCGCAAACGATACGATGCGACCTTGAGCTTGGTACTACAACAAAATAAAACAAACTAATAATAATGTGTCTCTGTCTGATACTGTTTGCAAAATGCGTAATGGATATTTTATCTATATTTTGCAAATGTTTGCAAAATTAATTTTGTGACAACTTTGGTGGCATACCAATTTATAATTTTATTTATTCTTGACCAAAAATGTTCAAACAATTTAAAATACGAAACAATGCCTTTGTAGTTTTGTACTCAACACCGACACATATGACGTAGGTAATTAATTAGTATAGACACGAGATTTGAAATCAAAGGCAAGCTTACTGTTATAAACACTACCACCGAATATAAAATTGCGTATTTTGAATAATTAATTACTATACCTACAATAAATTAAAATATATTCTATTATATTGGAATCACATACGTAATAGAAATAATGCGAAGGACATCGGTCACGGCCAATACATGCTGTGACCTGACTATAAAATATCGCAAACATGACTAGTGTATGGATTAATCTGTTCCCCTAGACACAATCTTAATTCTAAATTAAAAATTATATTATTTAAAAGCCGAGGATAGTAGAACATAACACTTATGTATATCGTCACTTTTGAGGTTATGATGTAATAATTCTGCAGTCATGACTACAACCTCAGCTAAAACCATTGATATGAAAACTATCCAGTACTATATACTTGACTATATAAATCAATATCTAAAACCACAAAAATTAATCAATAGCCTTTCTAATATTTTCACTGTTATGTATCTATGTTCAGCAGTGGCCCTGTGAAGGACTTGAGATATCAGTCGGTTATCCGTAACATTAGCCAGCCACAAATTACATAATAAAACCACAAGAAGCAACCAACGAATGACTGCGCGGTAAATGCTTTGACAGCTCTCATGTCATAATACCGCAGAATATACAAAGAGATACTCATAATACGTTCCGTTTTAAGTATTAGTGCATTCTATATTTACTGTCAGCCTATCACTTGCAACTCATTTCGGAATACTTAATCCATATCCCCCACTAAAAATGATGTTAATGATAATACACTAAAAAATAAATAAAAATCTACAACAAAATGTAACATATAACACGTGTATGTTAAAAAAGTAAACGCATAATGGGAGTATTACTTTAGTGTTATGATAAAACGCGTACCACAGATAAAAACGGGACGGGTTTAGATGCGTTCAAAATCTATAAAAAGTAGTAAGGAAATGATGTTTTTATTACAAAGCTAAATTATTTTACCGGCTCCAATAAAATAAGCTGGACTCCGTAATTTAATATACAAATAAGTAACTATTTTTTGACGTATCAATCATTGGTGGTTGTTTCATATTTGGTCAGGTCGTATTTGACCGATGTTCTTTAATTAATGAAAGTCAAACAAAAATGTATAACACGCAAGAAATTCCGGGCGCAAATCCTATCGCGTAACATTCTCGAATTCAAAATGTATTTGTATTTTATACAGGCAAACGATCGAAAGAAGTTTGGCAACGCCGTTCTTCTTTCAACGTAGGGTACATGCCCTACGTTGAAAGAAGAGCGGCGTTGCCTGCCTGCACATAGGTCCAGGTTAGGAAGGACGGCATCGTCGCACGAATAATGCTTGCTAAGACAACAGAAATTAAATTGTATACATTGCCGTCAAAGGTCGTCAGTTTTATGTTATTTTATTGTTTTTTTAAGGAAACTCGTAAGAACTACCAGGGGACATTCAAAACAGCCTAGAATGAATGCTATACGAGACCAGAATGGCTGTATTCTGAATGACGAAGTTTTGAGTTTAAGGAGATGGAAGGAATACTTTGAAAGCGTGTTTATGAGTGATGAGACGTTTGAATTAAATGAAATAGAAATTCCGGAAGAAGAGGAAATAGATAGAGATATAAGTATAGATGAAATAATGAAAGCAATGAAAAGTATGAAAGCAGGTAAGGCAGCCGGTTATGATAGAGTATCTCTCGAAATGCTAAGGGCTGGAGAAGGAGTGGTGGCAGACCTGCTGTGCACCTTGTTTAATTTATGTTGGGAACTTAAGCGGGTACCGGGAGACTGGTGCAAAGCCGTGATAGTCCCAATATATAAGGGAAAAGGATCGCAGCAGGACTGTAAAAACTACCGTGGTATCAGCCTTCTTAGCATTGTGGGAAAACTGTATGCTAAGGTACTAATTGAAAGAGTTATGAAAGAAACTGATGGAAAAATTTGGGATGTGCAAGCGGGATTTAGAAAGGGAATGGGATGTACGGATCAGGTCTTTTCCATGCGCATGATCGCGGAGAAGTTTTTGGCCAAAAACCAAAAAGTTTTTTGTGCGTTCATGGACTTGGAGAAGGCTTATGACAGAGTGGACAGGGATGTGTTATGGCAAACACTGAACTCATTTGGGTTGAGCGCTGGCTTGATACAGGCATTGAAGTCTCTATATAGGGACTCTAGTGCTTGTGTCAGGATCAACGGGGCCTACTCGGACTGGTTTGGCATCCATAAAGGTGTCAGACAGGGCTGTGTGGCTTCCCCGTGGCTGTTCAACCTATTTATGGACAGTTGTTTGGAAAATTTGAAAGCAGAAGAATGCGGGTTAAGAATGGGTGAGTTAACCATCAAATGCCTTTTGTACGCCGATGATCAAGTCATACTTGCGTCGTCGGCAGCCGAGTTGCAAATGATGGTTACATTAATGAACAGGACATTAAAAGAAAAGGGAATGAAAGTGAACGCAAGTAAGACGAAAGTTATGGTTTTTGAAAGAGAAGAAAGTAAAACGATATGTGAAATAAGAATAGAAGGGGAGTTGGTAGAGCAAGTAGATGAGTTTGTGTATTTGGGATGTGTGTTTAGCAGGGATGGTAGATATGATAAGGATATAGAACGACGAGTGAATGCAGGAAATAGATTGAATGGGGCTCTACACTCTATTGTGAAAAGTCAGAATGTGTCCAAAAAGGCACGTTTGGCAATTCACAATGCTGTGTTAGTGCCTACTTTAATGTATGGTAGTGAAAGTTGGGTGTGGCAGAAGAAGCACGAGAGTAGAATAAATGCTGTAGAAATGCGGTCATTACGTAGTATGCTAGGGCTGAATCTGAATGACAGGGTGAGTAATAGTGTGATAAGAGAAATGTGTGGTTTGCAAGATGATGTTGTGACTAGGATTAAGAAAGGAATGCTTCGGTGGTTTGGTCATGTAGAAAGAATGAATGAGGAAAGAGTGACAAAGCAAATTTATGTTGCAGAGGTGAATGGCAGAGTCGGGAAGGGTCGCCCTAGGCGAAAGTTTATCGACCAAATAGGCGATATATTGAAAATGGGCCAAATTAAGAGTACCTTTAACCGACGAGCGTGTATGCGTAGGTATATGGATGTGGAGGAAGCGAGAGAGGTGTGTCAGGATCGTGCCAAATGGAATTCCATAGTCTCTGCCTACCCTTCTGGGTGACAGGCGTGAGTGTTTATGTTATGTTATGTTATGTTTATGTTTTTTAATGAACGGTAGGGAAGGATATAAATCCATTTTGTATATAAGATATTGATTTATAATAATTATAATATCTTCTACACGCCATCTAACGTTTGTGTGCTTAAACTATGTTTTAGCGCTTTTGCTTGTCAAGTTGTCAAAATTCACTCAAGTCGAAGTGTCAAAATTTTCCTAGATTTCACTATTGTTTTTCTTAATAATTACTGTAAATTATTTCCTAATATGGTCAATCGCGAGCACATTTCAGTGTAGAAAAGTGATAAAATGATTAGTTTTAAACAAATAGTGTATGTGTTTAACGTATATTTCAAAACAAAAATGTATGGCGCGACTATCGGAGGATCCGCCTTAATTTAAAAAAAACTACTTTAGGATAAAACGCGATCATTGCATTCCATAACGAGTAAAAAGGTGATCATTGTCTATAAAACCACGCTAGAACGGGCTAATCTAGCGATTTTATAGTGCGCGCAAGATAACTCTGCGCGCGGTCAAAATTGGAACTAACTGTGTGCCGCCATCTTACTGTTTATGGTAGGTGTCAAAACAGAGTGTTAGTTGTCGTGTTTTTATTCGTTTTTGCAGTAAATAATGGTCATCATTATACCGAAAGTGATTAAATTTGCTGGCAGGGATATTATCTTGAAGGTCAAACGTACTTGTGAAGAAGAACGAGAGAAGAACGGGCCTACAGTACCGTTTTCCAAAGTTAGAGCCCACGTTTCATATTTCAAAGGCAATTTTTAGGGCTGCCATAACAAATAAAACTCCCTAATTTTCTCGATTTGTTCGTTTTTAGTTTCCTCGTGTCATTAATACCGTCACTCAAATAACTTAAGAGGGTACCTAATGTAGCAGCAGCATCATCATCTAAAATTGTGACGCCGGGAAAAACTAGGAACCGGAGGAAAAAAATTATGGTTTAGACTATTTTCAAATGTGGCGCTTTAAGGCATTTAAATCAATCGTTTGACGTCGTGAAGAAAGAGATTCCTGTCATAAATAAACTGCGGTTGGAATTGAAAGTTGATAATGATTTTAAATATGGCAGAACATCGTTGAGTAGTAGCTTAAAGACTATGGTCTACAAATAGAAAAGGTGCCAGTTTAAACGAAAAGTATTGATAGAACCCAGTGATATTGCAGCTTGGAGAGTAAAATATATTCTAAGAAGAATATATTTTCTCTATCCTATTATCTAATATGTATTATCTAAGAATCATCAGGAATTTGTGCCAAATCTACCAACAAATTGCATTGTAGTGATGGATAATGCTTCATACCACTCAAATAAACAAGGCGCCTACAATTGGAAATACAAAAGCAGAGTTCCAAGAGTGGGTTACGAGAAATGGATGATTATTGGACAAAAGCGCAATTATACTAATTTATCAAAAACGCAAAGGAGATCCACAGTATGAAAAAGAACAAATGTTAAATGAACATGGACAAGAGGTTCTCTGTTTGCCGCCTTACCTACCGCGATTTAAATCCCATCGAAAAAAAATTGGGCAATAGTAAAGAGGCGCATTGCAGAGAAATATCACTCCAGCTCTTAGCGAAATAGCCGCTATTACTGAGGTGGCTTCTAGAACAGTAACGACAAAAATGACTGAATGTATGTCTACATGTAGAAAAATAGGAGATAAATATTTCGAATCAAATGGGATGATTGATATGGAAATGGATAAATTTATAATTAATGTCACAGGCGACACATCCAAGTCTTCTGATGAAGACTCTAGCATGGATTCTGATAAAGATGTGCGAATGGAAGTCGTTGACCCACTGCAGGACCATTGTTACACCAAATTTACAAATAGATCTAGATATTCAATAAAAGGTTTCCATGGACTTTTAATTTCGTTCTTTATAATAAATATTTTTAAAATATCTTTTTTGGAAAATTCATTATATACAAAATGTCAGTGTTCGTTAATCATAATAATAGTCATTTCTAACACGCACTTAATATCTTCATATATAATTATGTAAAAAAAAATCGAAAGTTAAATTTGACTAAATTTCAGCTTTTTGATGTAGCGGAAATTTTGCATATACGTTAAGTTTAGATGAAAATAAGTGACATCATTCTAAATCCAAAATGACGGACTCCCATAGATGGAGGACTAGTTATTTTTTGTGCATTCCCATGATATGGGTATCAAATAAAAGGTTTTGCTGATAAGAATACCAAAAATAAAAGTTAAGCGTGTTTTTTACTTTTTTTCTCAAACTCTTACCATAGAAACTTGTGAAGTGTAGTGTCAAACTTATGGAAGTTACAGTCAAGAAATATATTTATGATGCGAATATTTAATAATATTTTTTATGCAATAAATATAGGGTTTAATATTAATTACGTCTTTGTAAGTTTAAGCTGAACATTACTGTTTTTTTTTAACTAAGCTTTGGTAATCAATTCGGTCATTTACGTAATTTGATATAATTATATAATTCTATTCTAATCTAACGGGAAATTGACCTGCGACGGTTTGTTGCTCCTGTATTATTGTTTAAATAATGGTTTGAAGTGGACTTTGATATATAAAAGTGGTGCAATTATGTGTATTAAGTGTCTGCGCATGTGAACTATTAGTGGAAACTGTGAATCAAGTGCTCTGATGGTGATGGATTCTCAAGATAAGCTGTTTGTTTGCATAGGCGCCTTTAGATACCATCGCCAACTGTCAGCTGCCTGCTGGCTCAAGTTGCCGTCAAAATCTCCCAAGTGCTGCATAATGTGACGCATCAACATATTGTGAAGCAGTGAACTATGAAGAAATTATAATAAACCGAATAAAAATACTCAAGACTTGGCCTAAAGGTCTAGATACCAGGCCATAAACTCCAAAACAAAAAACAGTCGCGCGCAGAGTTATCTTGCGCGCACTATAACCGACTATAACAGAAAACGCGCTCATAATCTTTATTATTTTGTCATACAAGTGACAGCTGTCAGATAAGCTTCCTTGCATAAATTTTACGATTCCTTTATTGTACGTTAGGTTTTTAAAAGTGTTTGCTTATTTATCTCAAAATGGACAATAATACGTAGGACACTCAATAAGTTTTAAGATATACGAAAAGTATTCTAGATATTATTAATATTTATTTTACATCTTTTCAAAATATTCTCCATCATGCTCTATATAAAGTTCCATTCGCCTAAGCCAACTTTGAAAATGTCTGTCTTGATCTTGTGCCTAGTGTGAGATGTTGGTTTTACGCACTCGATACCGAGAAAGTTAACTACAATTTGTATGGAATAAAATTAGCGCCAACTAGGGGCAATAATCGGAATCACCATCGAGCATTGATTCTGATTCGACAATGAGAACGTTAACGCACGTGATTGGTTGGAGCGGCAATTTCGATCATTCGAGACGTAACACTTTACGCGGTCGATACCGAAAAAGTATTCACCTAAATTTTTACAGTGAGATAGAAGTGTGAGAATAATTGTTGAAGAGTTAATTTTATTTCGTTTTGTGAGAACGATATATAATTTAGGCAGGACGTTTTTTTCGTTAGAAGGATGTTTGCAGCCACAAAAGCATTAATAACTAATAATAATAGATGACTGCTATTATAAAGCCAGTGTTGAAGCAAGAGCTTGTGCATATTTTAGTCTGTTGTTACACCCCAATGACAGGTACTTTAAGGATAGATATCGCCTTTTCCAAGAAAGTGTTCAACTTTTTGTGTAAATAGTGTTTGATAAATCCAAGTTCCTACCATCACTATTTAATAATTAAGTCAGTAGTAAGTAAGTATCATAAGTTCACTTAACACTAAGTAACTAAATTCCATTTACTGCTCCATAAATGTCACCATAAAATCATATTAGAATGAAAACATCTTCATGTTTTTTGCTTCCAATTTAATACTTTTGTTGAGGACAGCTAGAGACCCGCCGCCCTGTCGCCCCTTCGTACCCCGCTACCCCCCGCGCACCCCGCACACCGGCGCTGATCCAGTGATGTCGGCAACCAATCAGCGCGCGTGTGGCTTCATTTATCGTCGCACGGCACTACTCACAGACTGAGACACCTTCTTGCGAGATATAAGAAGGGCGTCTCGGTCTGTGAGCTGTTCATTTCACTTCGGAGCGGCACTCAAGAAGAAAACCTGAAGAAGACTCAAGACTCCAATTCAAGACCTCCCTCTGTACATAGTGTTAGATATAGTTATTCAGTGCCGAATCATTGTAAATAGTTAATACAGTATATTAAAAAGTACCATCTTTTCTTCGAGCAGTCCCCTAGTATAGCTAACCTCAGATCAGTCAGTCATTAATTAATCAGTCATAAATAAATATACAGTCCACTTTTCATCCATTATATTCTTGGTCCATCGCCGCCGGATTCAAGCCAGAAGAAAGAAGCAAGAAGTAAGAAGAAACAAGAAAGAAGCCAATTATAGAAGAAAGAACATAATTATAGAAGAGAGAAGATCATTATAGAAGATCTTCAAGGAAGAAAGAAGTTCATCGACGAAGAGAGAAGATCGTCGGTACTAATTTCTTCCCTGTTTCTTGTTACGACTACGTCACATACGTCTATTGTCTGTTTCCAGACAATTTCTTGTTTCTTTAACCGCGTTTACGCGGCCAGGTGGTTGCTCCCTAACGGTGTCAAACTGTGACCATCTGGTAACGCCCTTGTGGCGGGAACGACATCCAATACGTGCGTCTTTTTGAAGACGATACGTACGTCTTTTTGAAGACGACCGTAGGTCGCAACGTGGGACAATGAGGAAGACACGAAGTCAGAAGGCACGGAACGAGGACGACACGCCGGTAGGAATGCGTATATTCGAAGAAGCACCCGCGCCCCCGTCCGATTATCTCGCGATGGCACAAGCGCCCTCCGCCGCGCCCCAGGCCCCGCTCGCGCCCGCATCTACGCCCGCACCCGCGCCCCCGCCGCCGCGCCCCGCTATGTCCGTGTCTACGACCGATCGCTTGGGAGAGGTTAGCACATCCGCGCCGCGCACAGAGACACTCGCCGCGATTATTGAAGATCTTCCGTCTACAGAAACTAGTTCGATAGTACGTACCGTCGCGCCTGTAACAGACGTCGTACATAGGCCCGCACCTCGCGCTCCGTCGGTCCGCTCCGTTCGTTCAGCCCGGTCGACAGCTAGCGCGATAGCTAGGTTAAAACAAATTGAATATAACGCCGCGGAGGAACTAGCTGCAATTAGGAGGAAGCAATTGCGACTGGAAGAAGATCTTATTAAGAAGAAGTACGCTAGGGACGTCGCGCAACTGCAAGAAGAAACAGATAGGGAAAGTATTAACGAAGACGAGTTAGTTGAAAATAGGGTACGCGTTGATAGGTGGTTAGAGAACGTAGAGACTGTGCGGGGGGAGTCGCCTTACCGCCCGTCTCAGCCCGCGCCCCGCATCGAGACAGAGCAAGCCCTACCGAATAGGGAAACCGGTTACGACCACGCCGAAGATGCCCAGGGGAGGACGGTAGCGAATGAGGTTCAACCGCGTCGCGTAGAAACGATACAGAGGGATAGTGGAGTCGCCGTAGAAATGAACCAGGTGGATCGTCGTGTACGGGTTACGTCGCCGTCGCGCGTCCAACGCCGCACTCTATCGCCTACACATAGATCGCCACATCGCCACGCGGATCGTAGATCACCGTCGCCGTATAGGGATGTAGGTGTACATAGATCGCCATCGCCACGCGGATCGTAGATTGTCGTCGCCGTGTCATAGGGATGTAGGTGTACATAGGACGCCAGCGCCACAGCGTAGGCTAGAGGGAGATAGGGATAGAGATAGGTCGCTTACTCCGCGAGGGAAAGAGAGGGGTATAGAGCGACTAGCGGAAGCTCTAGAGAATATGATTAGAGTCAGGCCCGCTGCCGCGAAGCAGACGCAGGACTTGCCTATTTTTAACGGTTCGGCCGCGGAATGGTTAGCCTTCAAAGCCGCGATGAAAGAATCCACGCGTTTATATGGATTCACAAATACGGAAAATATGGCAAGGTTAAGAAACTGTCTACGCGGTGAAGCTAGGGAGGTAGTATCGGCACTGCTGTTTACCGCGAAGGATCCAGCAGATATTATGCGAACATTAGAGCAGTGTTTCGGCCGCCCGGAAGTAATTATCGATCGAGCGTTAGAGGAACTGAAACGCCTTCCGCGCCCGGGTCAAACCGCTCAGGAATTGAATTCGTTCGCGATTAAGTTACAAAATATAGTATGTATTTTACAGAACGTCGACGGCAAAGGGTATTTACAAAATCCAATGCTGACTAGGGAAGTAACTAGTAAACTAAGCCCTCACTTACGGTCGCGTTGGTGCGATTATGCGGAGCACTACGGAAGTGCAGACGAACCGGACATCGTTACACTGTCTAGGTTCATGATGAGAGAGGCTGCGTTGAGTCATGCCTATACATCCGTAGCGCCGACTAAGGAATCGCCCGTAGGACGAGAGGCGCCGCCGTCGAAACGAGTTGTATTAACACGCCGCGTAGAGAATAGGGCCCGCGACTTAAAGACATTCACCGCCCAGGAGGACACCGGTAGTGCCTCTTGTATGTGTTGCGGGGGTGAACACGTGATCGCCAAGTGTAGAAAGTTAGCGCAAATGGGTGTGGACGACCGGTGGAATTGGGTAAAGGAAGATGGGGTAGGTTTTCTGTGTTTAAATAGTAAACACCGACGATTTAAATGTAAAGCGAAGAAATGCGGCGTCGACGGCTGCAACGCCCCCTACCATGCCCTCCTTCACACCCACAAGACCCGCGCACCTGAGACATCGGCAAAACCGGATGAGACCGTGCTCGTCGCGTCTAACGTTGGTAGTAATGCGTCCGTATTATTGAAAGTGTGTCCCATTACGTTACGTGGACCACGTGGTAGGGAAACAGATACGTATGCGTTGCTTGACGAAGGCTCGACTATTTCGTTGATCGACGACGACTTAGCGCGCGAGTTAGGAGCGGAAGGACCGGTAAAGCCGCTGAATATTAGAGGAGTAAACAATAGTCAGCGCGAGGCCGATAGCAGGCTAGTTAACATAGGCATACGTGGCAAGACGTGCAGTGAGATATATAGAATAAATGCGCGTACAGTAACAAATTTAAAGATAGGTTCGCAGTCGGTAAATAAAGAGTGTTAACGGTTGAAACACTTACGCGACCTACCGAGCTCGGTTTGCTACGAGGACGCCAAACCGAGATTATTATTAGGCGCCGACAACTGGCATTTAATAATCACCCGTAATTTAAGGATAGGACGTCGAAGGCAGCCCGTAGCTGCACGTACGTTGCTAGGGTGGGCCATCCAGGGAACCATACCGCGATCAACGTGTAGGGAAGACGGCGAGACCGTACTACACGTCGTAAGCGATAGCGGACGGTCAGATGAGGACGTCCAGGCGCTCGCCAGTCCGGGTAGGAAGATGTTACGACTGCCGAGACGCTACGCTCCCACGGGGGGAGTAATAGGGAACCCACCGCGCGACGATAAGGCGTACACGCATCGCGACGGTAGGGACAGGCCTACGATCGAAACGGCCAAGGTGAAAGTCGCCCCGATAAAGGCGCAAAGCATACCGCGGTTAGAGTTGCAGGCGAATCTGATAGGCGCGCGACTCGCGGAATTCGTGCAAGGCGAGCCCAGAGTGGTAGCCGATAGGGTAGTGTATTGGACAGATTCCACTACGGCTCTCCACTGGATACAGAACGATACGGCGCGTTACACCCCATACGTGGCTCATAAATTAGGGGAAATATCGGACAAGACGTCACCCGAGCAATGGAGGTGGATACCGACCGCAGACAACATCGCGGATCAGGCAACGCGCATAAATTATACGTACAAGGAAGAGAGCGACAGATGGTTTACGGGACCGCCATTCCTGTACGAAGATGAAGATCGATGGCCTCGACGTCGGAAAGAGAAGGCAGGGGATGAAGATGACGAGCTGGAGGAAGTCGTGGCGCACCAGAGCGACACCAGGGACGCTCCATACCTGCCAGACATCGAGAGGTTCTTTTCTTACGAGAGATTGGTCAGGGCCACCGCTCGGATATTACAGTTCGTCGATGCCATGAGAGGAAAGGCGCACGGACTAACATTGGACCACATCCAGAGAGCAGAGCGGATGTGGATAGAGCGCAGTCAACAAGAGAGCTTTGCTGAAGACATCAGCCGACTGCAGCAAGGAAAGAACTTGGTAACCGGCAGCGCATTAAGGAAGCTCGACCCCATATTCGAAGATGGCATACTGCGAGCTAGAGGACGGATCAACGCAGCCGATGTGGACAGCCAAATGAAGAGGCCCATCATACTGAACGGACGCCACCAATTTGTAAAGCTGCTTGTGGAGAAGGCGCATAAGGAAGCATGCCACGCCAACAGGGAACGGGTAGTGAACGACCTACGCATGAGATATCACATACTTCGACTACGACTGACCGTAAGAGAAGTGGAGCGGAGATGTCTGCGGTGCAGGGTACGCAAGGCGACACCACGGCCAGCGGTTATCGGAGATCTACCACCTGAACGGTTAGGGGCATTCGCGCGACCATTCACCTACACCGGAATCGACTATTTCGGGCCTATAACAGTAACAATAGGACGTAGGCATGAAAAACGGTGGATAGCGTTATTCACTTGTTTGACGACGCGCGCGGTACATCTAGAGATAGTTTATTCCCTAACGACGGACTTGGCGATATCGGCATTGCGGCGCATGGCGGCTAGGCGTGGGTGGCCCCGGGTCATCTACTCGGACAACGGAACAAATTTCCATGGGGCGGACACCGAACTACGACGGGCAATGGAGGAGTGGGCACCCCTGCTGAAGGACTACGCGTTGACTCGGCGGACAGACTGGAAGTTCATCGCGCTGGGCGCGCCGAACCAGGGAGGCGCATGGGAACGTCTCGTGCGCTCAGTGAAGACCGCGCTCGAAGCCACTCTACACCAGAAGAGCCCGCGGGAGGAGACGTTGGTGACGCTCCTCACAGAAGCCGAGAACACGGTGAACTCTCGACCGTTGACACACGTACCGATCGACATCGACGAGGAAT
The DNA here is from genome assembly GCA_033319125.1 of Parnassius glacialis. NCBI lineage: Eukaryota > Metazoa > Arthropoda > Insecta > Lepidoptera > Papilionidae > Parnassius > Parnassius glacialis. Next base: position 23,843,469 of record JAVANC010000002.1, read on the forward strand.
AGGCGCTGACACCCAACCACTTCCTGCTGCTGGGACCATCGAGCCTTCCAGTAACCGCGCCGTGCACGCCTAGTGATCGTCGGGCGTGGAGAGCGGCGCAAGGACTTGCCGACGAGTACTGGAAGCGCTGGATGAAGGAGTACCTGCCGACGCTGGTTGCGCGCGGGGACTCGCGGGATGTGCAGCAGCGACAGCTACAAGAAGGGGACCTCGTCGTGGTGGCAGACGGTAGCCTGCCAAGGAACGTGTGGCCGCGTGGAATTGTAACACGGACCTTTCCCGGGCCAGACGGCGTGGTGCGCAACGTGGAGGTGCGGACCAGGGGCGGATTGCTGCGGCGGCCGGTCAGGAAGATCGCCGTCCTCCCGAAAGAAGATGAGGCTCGCGAGCTACGCCGGGGGGAGGATGTTGAGGACAGCTAGAGACCCGCCGCCCCGTCGCCCCTTCGTACCCCGCTACCCCCCGCGCACCCCGCACACCGGCGCTGGTCCAGTGATGTCGGCGACCAATCAGCGCGCGTGTGGCTTCATTTATCGTCGCACGGCACTACTCACAGACTGAGACACCTTCTTGCGAGATATAAGAAGGGCGTCTCGGTCTGTGAGCTGTTCATTTCACTTCGGAGCGGCACTCAAGAAGAAAACCTGAAGAAGACTCAAGACTCCAATTCAAGACCTCCCTCTGTACATAGTGTTAGATATAGTTATTCAGTGCCGAATCATTGTAAATAGTTAATACAGTATATTAAAAAGTACCATCTTTTCTTCGAGCAGTCCCCTAGTATAGCTAACCTCAGATCAGTCAGTCATTAATTAATCAGTCATAAATAAATATACAGTCCACTTTTCATCCATTATAACTTTCAATAATTAACATTAAAATAAAATGGCTAATTCTCAATCTCATAATACTAACACATATTGTCGAAACCTTGATCAAATTACAAAACATAAACAAATAGCTAATAATAATGAATTGTGATTCCGATTATTGCCACTAGTTGGCGCTGATTTTATTCTATACAAATCGTAGTTAACGTTCTCGATATCGAATGCGTAAAAACAAAATCTTGCACTAGGCACAGTCGGAAATCGCTTCTTCGTAGGCAGTCACGGCTTCTTCGGCGCTTGAAAAAACTTGTCTTTTATTTTTTTCTTTGACTCTTGGGAACAAAAATAAATCAGAAGGAGCTAAGTCAGGGCTGTAGGGTGGGTAACTTAGAGTTTCAACACCAGATTCCTCAATAAATGCTTTTGTTCTAAGGGAGGTATGTGAAGAGGCGTTATCGTGATGCAGCATGATTCCCCGAAGCCCAGTTTTTGGTCTTCTCTCCCGCACAGCTTGAAAAGCTTTGGGTAATGCCTACCTACAATTTTCCAGCATTGATGTCGACAAATGTCCGCTCCGTGAAAAAAAACTAGCCACCATTTTTTTGTCGACGTTGCGAGGTCTTTGTAGTTTTGTCAGTAACTGTCCTTCTGAGTAGACATACCTACATACCGATGATTGCCTTTTATTTTCCGGATCATATTGATAGATCCATGTCTCGTCACCAGTAACGATTTCTGAAACACGCCTAGGTGCCCCGTTTTCACAACGTAGAAGCATTTCATGGCACCAATCGACACGAGTCTGTTTTTCGCTTTCAGAGAGCAAACGAGGGATCCATCGACAACAATGCTTTCTCACTCCAAGATGTTGATGTAGGATGGTATGAATGTTCCCCGAACATTCATACAATGTTTTCGATGTCCGTATATGTGATTCGTGGGTCTTCTCGCACCAACATTTTAGTAGTCCATACATTTTCTGCCGTTACTGCTGTTTGCGGGGCCTCGGTTCTTTGGTCATCTTTAAGATTAATTTTACCCGAATATATTACCCGAATTTACCCACAAATAAATTTCATGCTAATTAACGTGCATTTTATTTCATTAGTATGTTTATGTAATTAGACATTGTTTATGATTACCAATTAATTTGTAAAATGTAAAAAGGAGATCATTGTGACAATGAGCACCTTGCCAATTACATTTGGGAGTTAGGTAATTAAACTACAAACTATTATTTATTTACCAACCCAATCTTTTAATATAACAATATATTATGTTAAATATACAGTGTTCCTTTTTTATATGGGTACAAATCATATCCTAGTATTGTTGTAAGGGTAGAAATTGAAATTTTAGGTTTAATTCTTTAATTAGGTACTCGAAACAATGAGAATGTTAATGAGCTCCTTCTTGTCCTGTGCCCTTCAATTATTATGTACCCAGTAGAAACAAAGTCTAGTACAAAACACGAGCGTCAGTGACAAAAAAGTACTCTGTGATTAGTACCAAGTAGATATCCTCGCTGTTGCAAATAATTGCATGAAATAAATATTTTATGATACGCCTGGCGTGCCAAGTGCCATCAGCCATGTGTAAAAGTAATTATCTTTTTTATGCTTTTTTCACTTGTTTAGACCTAATTAATTTTAGTTGACGTTAAAAATCAGTTACAAACGGAAGGATACTTGGTTTTAGTGGGTAACTACGTGTTTTCTTTGAAATTGAGAGTAAGTGACTTTTTTATGCAGGGATTACAAACATTTTTTACTATTTTTTATTTTATAAAAAAAATCATTTATATAAATAGGTACATCTAAATCACCCTGGAAAACCTTGGTTTTTATTAAATTAAATTTTCACCTAATAATAATATTTGTAAATATCAAACAATCAAGAACATCAATTTGGAAAAAAATTAGGTTTATGATTCATTAATATTTACAAATGTTAAATATTATTTAATGTTATACAAATGTAAAAGTAAAGTCGGTTTATAAACGTCTAATTAGTAAGAATAGTAAAACAAGTGTTTTCAATATGAAACAAACGCCGGTGCTATACGGCGGCGGATTGACACAAGACTATTTATTAGCAAACATTTTTTATGTATGAACGGTTTCAAACTGTTTCAAGCAAAAATAAACCTTATACCATATCACAAGAGCACATGGTACTTCGTAGATCTATTCGGCCATATGATAGTAATAAGACGGCAGTTGAACCATTTTAAGCAAAATTAAACAATAAAACAAACGCAGTGTTTTTTATAAGAGCTTTTAGAAAAATTTACTTCGCAAATATCCGCGTTATAAAATAAAATGATGTGTCTTACCTAGTATGAAGAGCACCTCCCGCCCTCCCTCAATTGCGTGCACTATCCCCGTCACCACTAATCCCGGCACCGCTACTCCCAACACCACCACACTAGGCAAGACACACCACTGAGGACAATACGACACGTGTTTCGCCTCTACACGAGGCATCCTCAGGTGATATAGACTCTACGGTGGCTAACCGCTAAGTGAGCGGCGAGCCAAAACAACTGCCTTTTATACAGACCGATGACGGAACCGCTCTCTACTTAAGGAGCGAGCGACTGCGTCATGCGATAAAAAATGTGACCAATCACCACCGGACTTACGCAGCCGTTTGAAAAATTAAAAACAAACCGCCGCGCAACGCCCGCCTACCCTCTAACCACGCAACCAATCGTCGATCACCGTGAGGGTGACAAACGACTATATTGCGAGGCTCTCTATTATTACAGAGTAGGCTTAAATATATTTAAGAGAGGTGAGTTAGTAACATTTGTTTGTTCATTCAGCAGTGCAACGGTACTATTATTACTTTTTAATATCTCTGTTCCAGCACACAAAGCCGCAGCCCTTTATTACACGTATGTAAGACTTTAAAGGAGTGGTCGTTGGCTAGGTTGTGTCCAGTGTCCAAAAAATGTTTGACAAAATGGGATTTATCGGGATTGCAATTACTGTACGCGGCTAAATGCTCTTTATAACGTGTCTCGAAATTGCGACCAGTCTGACCCACGTAAACGGCGCAGAATTCGTCACAAACAAGTTTGTAGACACCTGACCTTCTGATCATTTGAACGAGCGCTTCCCCAACCGGTGGATTGATCGAGGCGGACCTATTGCGTGGCCACCCCGGTCGCCCGATTTAAATCCATTAGATTTTTTTCTTTGGGGCTATTTTAAAGAAATAGTTTATTAAGGAGAGAACAATAGCGAACAAGAATTACGACAAAAGTTCGAATTTGCTAGGGTGCAAGTTATTAATAACAGAGGTGCATTCCGTAGGTTACGTAGGAATTTTATTAGACGGTGCAGATTATGTATTATGGTCAGAGGTAGGAATTTTGAGCATTTATTGTAAAATGTTTTGTTTTATTAAAACAATTATTTCACAATCGTTGTTTTGTTTTTTCGTCCTAGAAAGATATTAGAGCCACTCATGGCCATGTGTAATACCTTTTCAGAATTCCTATTAAATGCGCCAAAACTTGTAATACAGGATCACTTTTCAGTAGAGTATTTTTTTTCCACAGTGGGGTCCGAAATAAATAAAAAGTTATGATTTGAGAAAAAAAATATCGTAAAACTTAATATTTTCTTTAACATACCAAACAAACAATCATAAATAGTATGTCTAACGCAAGGAGTCATTTTTACCAATCTATTGAAAATTATAAAAAGATACAGGTATACATTTTTTCGAATTTTAGTAAGAATTAGTTAAAAAAGTCAATTTTCTCATAAAAAAACAAAATAAATTATAACTCTGCTCTGTTGACCTTAAGGACCTCCCGTAGAACAATTTTTTGCAGCTGATGACCTCATCTAACCCCTAGTAGTTTGATCCACGACTTTTTGGCCAGCCTGTATAATGGATTTCCACAAAATAACGCCTGATTCTATTAATTGAATTGTTTTTTTAACAGGAGACTTGTTTTCCAGAAATTTATTTACAACTTGAGTTTGTGAGCGATCGCAATGAGTGCTATTATTTGTTATTTATTAGACTATTTTTTCACAACATGATTGAAAACTCACAAAGTAAAAAGAGTACCATGTACAAGTTAAAAAAGGTTGTCAACCCCTTAAAATTTGAAATTTTCAAAATATGTATCTAGAAACGAAGACGCAGGCATGTACTACTTGGAAAATAATGAATATTTTGTTCTGGATAAATTTTCCAAAAACGCAATTTGAGCGAGTTATAACGATTTTTAAAAAGACACGACTCGTGTGTCATACGCCACACACAAAATTGGCGTGACGCCTGGCGTGCCATCCTCACTGAACCGGTTAACCGAGTTTTATCACTGGGCCATATTTTGTTCATTTGAGAAAAAACTTTCAACCGGCGCATTACTTCCTGGCAGACACATAATGTACTCTATAATTGTACAAAAGTTGGTTAAGTGGAGATTGTTGGCACGAAAGTACTGGAATATGAATAAAATGTCGCTGCTTGTGCGTGCAAAAAATATAACCACAACTAAATTATGATGATAATTTTTCACAATGATGCATTCAAAGTCAACAGGTAAACAAACAGCGGCAGTTTTGATCGCATTGTGGACTATGTGGGCTCCACATCCAATCCCAATGATCTGTCTTCCCAGTGAATGGTTCAATTTGGCGTAAACATTATTACTACCTTTTCTATTCTTTCCTCCAAAATTGCAGTTCGTGTTGTCTCCACAAAATGCCACAATTTTTTTATTCAATTCTTTGCAAGATAATATTTCCTTCGACTTGAACTAAAACAAAACTTGCAGTCATCGGTGGAACAGCGAGTGAGCGCCGACGAGTAGGATCTATCTATCCAACTCTATCCTATTGTCGCGTATCAGCACGGCGCTCCGCAGCCGCAACGCCCCACGCGTTGCGAGCGGAAAAATAAATTTTGAATTATTGTTAGGTCTGTTTGCGAAAGCGGGACCATTTTGCCCTCGCTGGGGACAGCGGGACAGTGGGACAGACAGCCTGAAAGCGGGACTGTCCCGCCCAAATTCCACAACTCTTATGCTGTCTTTAAAAAAAATTGAGTTTTTTAAAAAAGATAGCAAAGAGCAAAGAGGTGAGCCCGCATTTACATTGAAAATATATATATATATATATATATATATATATATATATATATATATATATATATATGTATTATACTCATTGTCAACAATATATTTTCTTCTTTTTTCCTTTTTTTTCCTTCTCAATGTTTACATGTATTTTTGTTGATAAATGTTATGTACACTTGTTATTGATATACATATCAGTGAGCGTGCTACTTTTTATATAATCTAATGTTAATATTTAATATGTAAATTGTAAGTGTGCTTATGAAATAAAATAAAAATCATACGAAAGGAACTTCGTTCCATCCGAGTGTTCCACGATATTCACTGTTTTTTATAGACTAAGGGTTGCAAACGAGCACACAGTTCACCTGATTGTAAGTGAATTCTGAAGGTTATAGACATCTACATTTGTCCTCTATTAAGAATCAAAATGCAGATGCGTTGTCATCCTTGAGGACTGAGATAGAATGCCGCGTTTCCAGTAAATAAGGTCTCCGGTTCTTTACACTCACCATGTTTTGTGTTGCTGATGTAATAACCGAGACTGTTCACTTGGTATTATTTATTATAATATATAATGTTACAAAATGGTAGCATAATAACATCATTAAAGTTCTTGAAAAGTTAAGTCTGAAACAGAAACAGAAACAGAAACTTTTTTATTCAATATAGATTATAAATAATACTTATTGAAAGTCACTCTTTTGTATAATTACCACTGGTTCGAAAAAAAACCTCTGTCCTGGGAAGAACCAGCAAGAAACCCAGCGGGACTTTTTTTTTTAAATAACAGCTTACAATCATGTATGTTACACAAATTAACAACACAACAAATTAGAAATAGCTTGGTAGCGATCACCTCATTTCCAGGGGTTATTATCATCTATAAATTCTTTAATACTATAATAACCCTTTTTATACAAACTTAGTTTAATAAAGTTTTTGAACTTTGAGCAGGTCAAATTTTGTATATTTTTTGGAATTTTGTTGTAAAAGCGTATACATCGCCCCAAGAATGAATTACTGACTCGATGGAGTCGAGTAACTGGTTCTACTAGCTTGTGTCTGTTCCTAGATTTACAGAATGAATATCACTTATTTTTGTAAAACTACTTTTATTTTTGTGTACGTACATTACATTTTCATAAATGTATTGAGAGGCCAAAGTTAATATATTAATTTCCTTAAATTTTTGTCGCAGTGACTCTTTAGACTTTAAATCATAAATTGCTCTTATGGCCCTCTTCTGTAAAACAAATATAATTTCAGTGCTAGCTGCGTGTCCCCATTGCAAAATAACATACGACATTATGGTATGGAAATAGCTAAAGTAAACTAGTCTAGCTGTTTCAACACTAGTTAGACTTCTAATCTTTTTTACGGCATATGCTGCAGAACTAAGCCTGCTTGCTAGTTTTGATATATGGGGGCTCCATTGAAGCTTCGCGTCTAGTGTGATTCCAAGAAAAATGGTGGTAGCTACAAGACTCAGTTTCTCCCCATTTAAAATTACATTAGTATTTAATTGTTTGACATTTGGCGTCATAAATTTCATACATTTCGTTTTAGTGCCATTTAAATACAAATTATTAACATTGAACCAATTTACTAATTTAGATATAGCATTATTTACTTCGTCATATTTTAGCAAATGTCGATTTAATTTGAAAATTAAAGAAGTGTCATCTGCAAATAATACTATATCATGGTTATCTCCTACTATGTAAGGTAAGTCATTAATGTATACAAGAAACAGAAAGGGGCCGAGATTTGAGCCTTGAGGCACGCCCATCTGTACCATCGACCCGGAAGAACTCATACTGTTAATGACAACTTTTTGCGTTCTCTTACTTAAATATGAAATAATTAATTTAAGAGCATCACTTCTTACACCGTAGTGTTGAAGTTTCCTGATTAATGTTTCATGGTGAACACAATCGAAGGCTTTGGATAGGTCACAAAATATACCCAAAGCATCCTGTGAATTCTCTCATGCATTAAATATATATTTAATCAGCTCAACACCGGCATCAGTTGTCGAGCGACCCCTTGTGAAACCAAATTGATTTTTATGAAGTAAATTATTTATATTAAAGAAATTTAACATTTGATCAAGAATAATTTTTTCAAAAAAATTTACTAAATGTTGGTAGTACAGAAATAGGTCTAAAATTGACGGGGTCTAATGTACTACCAGATTTAAATAAAGGTATTACTTTACTATACTTCATTAAATCAGGAAACACACCAGATTCGATACTAGTATTAAAAATAACAGCTAAATGAGGCGCGATTGTATCTATTATAGACGCAATAACTTTAACGGAAATCCCCCACAGATCCGCAGTTTTCTTAACATCAATAGTTTTAAAATATTTTACAATATCTTTTGATGATACTTTATGAAATGTAAAATTCTTTGTACACGCATTTACATTTTGTTTAAGTAATGATTCGGCGACCACAGGAGAAGAATTCAGTGACTTAGTGGTTAATATCGGAATATCAGTAAAATATTTCTCAAAAACCACTGCAACGTCCTGATCTGATTCGGTTAATTTGTTATTAACACTTAACTGGTAGTTTGAATTGCGAGAGTTGATCTTACCAGTTTCGCTATTAATTATACTCCATGTCATTTTAATTTTATTAGAAGCAGTCTTAATTTTGTTGCTCAAATGCAAAGACTTGGCTGTGGAGCACACTCTTTTAAATATTTTTGGATATTTAAAAGAGTGTGACATATAACCTATGTCTGCTCTTATGGACTCCTGCTGTCGCCTATTCATTAAATGACTTCCGACTGTTCAAGGAGAGTGTTTTCGAAGTAAAAGTATTATTAAATTCATTGCAAATAAGCTTAAATAATGTTCCATACAAAAAATTTGGATCATTTTGGTATGAAAGTGATGGAAGTTTTTTCACTATGTTACTTCTAAATTTCTTCAAGCGACGTGCATTTACTGGAACAAACACAACTTTCTCATCTACTTGCTTTTTGTGAAGATAAGGTAACGAAACTACTTGTCCACAGTGATCAGAACTTAATTTTTGTATTATACATTATTGCAACGGCTTCACATTTGTAAAAATGTTATCTATACATGTTGCACTAGATTGAGCAATACGCGTTGGCTCTAAAAATAAATTAAAAAGACCATATGATTTAAACAATGATCTAAATTTAATATTGATTGAGAAAGCTTCTAGGAGATTGATGTTAAAGTCTCCACATATTCTCATAGCCATAGTAATATATTATAACCAATAAAAAAGATCACTGCACTACTTTAACCGGTTCAGTGCGGATGGCAGGCCAGGCGCGCCATCGATTATTTTTGTGTGTGGCGTATGACACACGAGTCGTGTCTTTTTAAAAATCTTTATAACTCGGTCAAATTGCGTTTTTGGAAGATTTGTCTAGAACAAAATATTCTTTATTTTGCAAGTAGTTTCTGGATATTTTGAAAATTTAAAATTTTTAGGGATTGACAATCATTTTTTAACTTGTACATGGTACTCTTTTTACTTTTTGGGTTTTAAATCATGTTGTGGAAAAATAGTCTAATAAGAAACAAATAATAGCACTCATTGCGATCGCTCACAAACTCAAGTTGTAAATAAATTTCTGGAAAACAAGTCTCTTGTTAAAAAAAATGCTTTTGTCTTATTGTTTAATTTTGCTTAAAATGGTTGAACTGCCGTCTTATTACTATCATATGGCCGAATAGACCTACGAAGTACCATGTGATAATAAATAGTCTTTTGTCAATCCGCCGGCGTTTTTTTCCTTTTGAAAACACTTGTTTTGCTATTCTTACTAATTAGACGTTTTCAGATCGACTTTACTTTTACTTTTGTATAACATTAAATAATATTTAACATTTGTAAATATCAATGAATCATAAACCTTATTTAATTAATTTTTCCAAATTAAGGTTCTTGATTACTTGATAATTAAAAATGTTATTATTAGGTGGAAATTTCATTTAATAAAAACCAAGCTTTTTTTTTTCCAGGGTGGTTTAGCTGTACCTACTTATATAGGACATGATTTTTTTATAAAACAAAAACTAGTACAAAAGGTTTGTAATCTCTTCATAAAAAATTCACTTACTCTCAATTTCAAAGAAAACACGTAGAAAACCACGTAATTGCCCACTAAAAACAAGTATCCTTCCGTTTGCAACTGATGTTTGATGTCAATTAACTTAATTAGATCGAAACAAGTGAAAAAGGTATAAAAAAGAAAATTATTTCTACACATGGCTGATGGCACAAAAGGCGTGTCATCAACTTCTGTGGCGTGGCATGTTATATATTATTTGTTCGCCGCCACAGCTTAAAGTTGTCGAAAATCGGTGCCGCGACGAATCGTTTAATATATATATAGGCTGTTACTTTACTTTTGTATCGTGTACATATGCAATATTCAGTTTCAGATACAGAAGTGTACGTAATACTGAGAAAAATATCATGTGGAGGTCATGAAAACGTAAAACATCTTTGTACCTAGATAAAATGTTCTAATCACTGTCAGTTATATCCATGAAGCAAATACAAAGAGGAGCTGGCAAAAGCAACTGTGCACTGTGATTCTAAGTAGGTACTGACGTCATCATAGTGGGCGTGGCTGTAGTCAGTATACTGTCATCGGTGTATTTTCGTAGTTTAAAGCTGAACGTACATTTGTCCGCGCCGCACGCGCCGTACGCGCCGAGTATTTACTGATGGCCTCGCACATTTGCCCGTACGCATCGTCCGCGCCGTACGCAAATCTTTTGTATTACCAACAACTTTTCTAGTTTTTTCCAACCACTGGTGTAAAACGGTACAGTTTGATCGCTCGAAATCATTATGGAAAGCAATTTAGTAATAGCCTGCTTATTGGCTGAGGAAGAAGAAAACAAAATTCGAAGAAAAAGAAGATTCTGGATTCATAATATTAATTTAAAAAGGCAATTGTATTTAGAATATGAAGGGGATATACTTTATTTAAAGACTTATTAGATGATGATGAACGATTTTTTTTTAGATATTTGCATTTAAAATACAAGTAATTTCAAGAATTGCTACATATACTAAAACCATATCTTATTATGAAAAACTCAAGATTTAGAAAGCCAATTGAACCAGAAAAAAGACTTGTTTGAGGTAGTATTTTTATTGATAATAAAGTAATCAGGTATAATTGGGTTTTTGAATTAAATTTAACTATTTTTTTGTTAGTTCAGTATATAAATAAAAATAATTAAAATAATAAATAATTTATCGCTAAGAATACATATTGATAATCGATGCAAAAAAAATCAAATTATGTATAATTAATTACGAATGAATTAAAAGTTATAAAAATACATAAATTATCATGTAAGTCGAAACCACCAGTTATAGTTGAAAATCCACTAAGTTGGCAACATTAGACAACACTGAGTATCAGCACGCGAGTTTTAGCGGAAACTTGATCGGCGGCGGTTTGCTGCTCCTGTTTTATAGTTTAAATAATACTTTGAAGTGGATTTTGATATGTAAAAGTGGTGCGATTTTATGTATTAACTGTCTACGCATGTGAACTATTAGTGGAAACGGTGAAACAAGTGCTCTGATGGTGATGGATTCTCAAGATAGCTGTTTGCATAGGCGCCTTTAGATACCATCACCAATTGTCAGCTGTCTGCTAGCTCAAGTTGCCGTCAAAATCTCCCAAGGGCTGCACAATGTGACGCATCAACATATTGTGAAGTAGTGAACTATGAAGGATAATTATACATTTGGAGAAATTATAATAAACCGAATAAAAATACTCAAGATTTGGCCTAAAGGTCAAAAAGACCAGGCCATAAACTCCAAAAAAAAAGTATCAGCATTAAATGACGTCATCAGCATTCGTCCTGCGATATCGTCATTTTATAAAATTCGGCACGTACGGTGCGGCTGTAATGTGCGAGGTTTCATATGATTTTTTCATACAACGAATTCTAAAATTCGGCGCGTACGGCACGTGCGGCGCGTGCGGCGCGGACAAATGCGCGTTCAGTTTTAACTTTTAAGAAGAAAAGGATGAAGTGTTGTGTTTTATCATGTAAAAAGTACTCAGATAGAAAATCTAATGCTATGGATGACATTGTAAGTAATTGTACACCTAATTTATTAAAATAGTTATAGAAAAATCTCTTTGCGTCGGCTTTTAAATATAATTAAATATAGTTTACGGAGGGGCACACTGAAATGATCGGGAATAGAATATTTCGGATTGAGTTACAATAAAACCTTTTTTAGAATTTTAATACTGGCCTCTTAGAATCTTAATGACATTCAAACAATTAAAAAAAATGTTTACAAACAAAAACTATGTTGTTTTAAAGTTAACACGTCGTTAACAACACAGAGTACTTTTTATATACAATGGAGCTCACGCGTGAACATTTCCGTGCCATATTTATCACAATTTTCGTCGCGGCTTATCTCAAGATAAATGTCTCAGCGAACTTGTTTCGATTTATGAGGTTGAAGCACCGAGTCAAACTACAATATACCGCTGGTATGCTGAGTTCCGATGCGGTCGTGTGTCGCTCAGCACTGTTTATTCTGCAGGTCGACCAAGAACAGCGGTACACGCCTGAAAACATCGCAGCTGTGGGAACTATTATATTAGATGACCGTCATGTGACATACGAGCAGATTCGGGCTGTTATCAGTATCGGAATGACTGCAATTCAGTCGATATTACATAATGAGCTGTGTGTAAGAAAGCTAGTTTCCCGCTGGGTTCCCCACAATTTGTCCGAAGAGCAAAAGGCGGCTCGTGTAGATTGGTGCCGGAATACTCTGCAACGCTTCAACGGAGGGAAGTCAAATGCCGTCTCAGGTGACGAATCATGGATTTATTCATACGAACCTGAAAGAAAACATCAGTCAGCACTTTGGGTCTTCGAAGACGAGGTCAAGCCAACGAAAATGGTTCGCTCCCGTAGCGTGTCAAAGAAAATGGTCGCTACGTTTGTCTCGAAAAAGGGGCATGTTGCTACAATTTATTTACAGAAACGCAGAACGGTTACCGCTGAGTGGTATATCACGGTTTGTTTGCGAGAAATTATAGCCGAACTCCGAAAAAATAACCCGAAACGTCGCATCGTCTTACATCACGATAATGCGAGCTTCCATACGGCTCGGAAGACAAATGATTTTTTGAAGCAGGAAAACGTTGAGCTGATGAGCCATCCTCCGTACAATCCTGACCTGAGCCCAAACGATTTCTTTACATTCCCTAGAATGAAAGATTTATTACGCGTTCAACGGTTTAAAGATCCCGAAGCAGCTGTGGAAGCGTACAAATCAGCCATTTTGTTCGTTTTCACATCAACTTCAGACTGGAATTACTGTTTTAATGATTGGTTTGCACGAATGGAAAAGTGCATTAAGTTGAACGGAGAATACTTCGAAAAACAATAAATACAATTTAGCTATACCGTGCATGTGGTTTTTCTTATTCCCGATCATTTCAGTGTGCCCCACGTATAATCATTTTGTGAACAGGCCGCCATCTATCGGCAAGGTGCCTAAACTACATTGCAGCATCGATATGAGATAGAGATGTAGATAGTGTAAACTGGGTGGGGCTTAACATCCTCTCACCCCTCAAATTGTCACGCGTTGTTACATAGTGAAATCTAATTACAACACCTCCTCTTTGTATTTGCTTCATGGTAGAGCCTCCTAACTACTCCAGTCATGAAAATTTTGAAATATTTGAATTCAGCTGAGTTCACTCCGTCTACAACAGCTATATTCATAGCATAGTTTTTCACAAGAAGCAAATACAAAGAGGAGACGGCATAAGCAACTGTTCACTGTGATTTTAAGTAGGTCCCGACGTCATCATAGTGGCCGTGGCTTTAGTTAGTATACTGTCAGCATTCGTCCTGTGCGCTTATGTGTTGAAAATCGCAAATCGGTGTATTTTCGTAGTATTAATAAGAAAAGGATGAAGTGTTGTATTTTATCGTGTAAAAAGTACTCAGATAGACGCTCTAATACTACGGATGGCATCACATTTCATCTGTAAGTTATTTTACACCGAATTTATTAAAATAGTTCTCGAAAAATCTCTTTGCGTCGGCTTTTAAATATAATTAAATATATTCGGCACTAGATGGCTACACTTTGTGTCATGTGAACTAAAAATATAAAGATACGTAGAGCTCAGTATTGGTAAAATAATCATACGAAGGTGCTGAAATTCGTTAAGCATTCAGACATAAAGAAATTTTAATCGCCAAAATATTATTTTTATAGTTTATAATCATTTTGTGAACAAGCCGCCATCTACCGGCAAGGTAGCTAAACTACATTGCAGCATCGATATGGAACGATTCGAGTAGTTTTACTATTTATCGGTAGATGTAAATAGTGTAAAGTGGGTGGGGCTTAACAGCCTCTCATCCGCAAATTGTCACGCGTTGTTACATCATCATCATCATCATCATTACAGCCTTTCATAAGTCCACTGCTGAACATAGGCCTCCCCCAAGGAATGCCACAAAGCACGGTCCTGAGCCACCTGCATCCATCGACTTCCTGCATGTCTTACCAGGTCGTCACTCCATCTCGCGGGGGTCGCCCTACACTTCGCCTACCGGTACGAGACTGCCACTCGAGAACCATTCTTCCCCATCGGTTGTCGGTTCTTCGAGCTATATGGCCGGCCCATTGCCACTTCAGCTTACTAATCCGTTGGGCTATGTCGGTTACTCTGGTTCTACTGCGGATATCCTCATTCCTAAGTTTATCACGCAGAGAAACTCCGAGCATAGCCCTCTCCATAGCTCGCTGAGCGACCTTTAACTTCCTCATACGGCCAGCAGTGAAGGACCACGTCTCAGTTCCGTAAGTCATCACTGGCAACACGCACTGGTTGTACAATTTCGTTTTAAGGTTTTGAGGTATGTCTGACGAGAAGATGTGTCGTAGCTTCCCGAACGCTGCCCAGCCGAGTTGAATCCGTCGATTGACCTCTCGGTCGAAGTTGGACTTACCTAGTCGGACTATTTGTCCCAGGTAAACATACTCGTCAACAACTTCGAGGTTAGTGCTCCCAACAACTACCGGCATAGGTGTGACATGGACATTAAACATAATCTTTGTTTTGTCCATGTTCATCTTAAGACCTATCCGTTGGGAGACACTATTGAGGTCATTGAGCATAGTGCTTAGGTCCTCCTGCCATAAGGACTATATCGTCGGCAAATCGAAGGTGAGTGATGTACTCGCCATTGATGTTAATACCGTATCCTTTCCAGTCCAGAAGTTTGAAAACGCCTTCCAATGCAGCGGTGAAGAGTTTCGGGGATATAATATCACCCTGTCTTACACCTTTCTGCAATTGGATAGGTTTCGTACTCTGATTCTGTACTGGATAGCCATCGTAGCTCTACTGTACAAACAATTCAGCACTTCGATATACCGAGAGTCAACTTGGCACCGCTGAAGGGACTGCAGCACCGTCCAAATTTCTACGGAATCAAAGACTTTCTCATAGTCCACATACGCCAGACATAGTGGCAAATTGTGCTCTACAACTAGAAAAACTGGCAAATTGTACTTCTCTACAATTTGCCGAAGGGTATGTATGTGGTCTATAGTGCTAAAGCCTTTTCGGAAACCGGCTTTCGGAAACGAGGCTGGAAGTCGTCGAGTCTGCATGCGAGAAGATTCGTAATGACTCTCGAAAACAGCACGTAGACGCGGCACAGAAGGGAAATCTGTCTGTAGTTCTTCAAGAGAGCGTTGTCGCCTTTCTGGAAGAACAAGATCACCGTACTTCTGCTTCACGCCTCCGGTGTAGTGCCAGCATGAAGGACGAAATTAAAGAGTTTCTCAAGGACTTTAAGTACCGGTTTTACACCTGCTTTTAGAAGCTCCGTTGTAATTGCATCCTCGCCTGGGGCCTTGCGGTTTTTAAGGTGCTGGAGAGCTGTTCTAATCTCGCTCATACTGACGTCCGGAATATCATCGGAATAGTGTTGGCTAAGACTTGCACTTGGATCGTTACTCACACTTTCGTGTGGTTCCAACGATGATTTGTGCCGCTGCCAATAGAACCTCTCAATTTCACTAAAAGTCTCAGGTATTCCGGAAACGACGCTGCCACACTCGGTCTTCAACTTCGACAGTTGGCTCTTTCTCAGATAATAACAGATCTCTAGCAAAGACTTTGGAGCGCTGGTTCCGCTCGATCGCTTCTTCAATACGAGCAGTATTAAAGTTGCGTAAGTCCCGCCACATGTATATGGAAATCTGTCTGTTCAGTTGCCTGTATGCTGTCAAATCTACTGAAGACTGCAGCTTCATATCCCGTCTAACAGCCATGAGATTATGAGTGTGATCAGAGAGTTTTTGTGTTCTTCTGCGGCGGGTCTTGCAGAACTCAGCTCCGACCGCATGGACAGTTTGCACGAGCTTGTTATTTATATCGTCCACATTACAATATTCTAGCCCCTGAAAACGGGTTTGTAACTCAAGCTGAAAGGTTTCGGGACTTTGGATTAGAGCACGAGGGGGATGGTGCGTTGATTGTTTCATTAGACGATACCTCTCCAAGTTAACGTTTAGGTTCAGTTTGCCTATAGCCATTCGGGGATCGCTGCCAGTTTTCACCCTTGCGATCACTGAGATATCACTGAACAGTTGTCGTTTGGTCATCATAATGAAGTCAATTCCATTTTTTGTCGAACCGTCCGGGGCTCGACTAGGTCCACTTCCTGTGGGGGCGCTTCTGGAAGAAAGAGTTAATCATAAAGAGTCTCTCTTTCTCCATGAAGTCGGCCAGCTGCTGGTCCCTTGGGTTCCGTTGCCCTATTCCAAATTTCCCTACTTTCAACTCACTGCTTTCTCTTGTACCTAGTTTTGCATTGAAATCTCCCATTAACACCGTATAGTGGGTTTTGGAGGAACGCATGGCTCTAGAGATTTCCTCATACATTCCTCCACCTCCTCATCGGGATGTGCCGAGGTTGGTGCGTAAACCTGTATGACCTTCAGCGAATACCGTTTGGTGATTCTGAGTATAAGGTACGCAACCCTCGTCGACACACGCTCAATCTTTACAACGTTGTTAACGAGAGACTTGTGGACGATAAATCCGACACCTCCTTGGGACAGATGGTCGCCCTCCCGGTGATAGAATAAGTTGCCGGATTTGAGGATTATCGTGTCCTCCCCCTCTCTTCGGACCTCGGATAATCCTATAATAGGCCAGCGTAACTTGTCTATCTCTTCTTCCAGCTCCATATAAAGAGTTCATCATAAAGAGTCCCTCTTTTTTTATGAAGTCGGCTAGCAGCTGGCCCCGTGGGTTTCGTTGCCCTATTACAAATTAGCCTATCTTCAGCTCACAGTTCTCTCTTGTACCTAGTTTGGAATGTAGAGAACCGAAGACCCTTTTTACTGGAAAAGAGGTATTCCATCTTAGTCCTCACGGGTGACAACGCATCTGCATTTTGATTCTTTATTGAGCATAAATGTAGATGTGTATGGGTCACAGCAACCACTTACCGTCAGGTGGACTGTGTGGTGGTTTGGCACCCTATCCTATAGAAAAGGGGCTTATTAGGTGTCAAGTTTAAAAATTAGGTGCTCTAAAATTTTCACCGCAACGAACGGTTGAAATTTGTATTGCTGGCAAAACGTCTCGCTAGCAACACAGTGACGATAAATCTTTATACAGAATGAGCCAGAATAAAGTTCACTTTTGAAACCCATATAAAAAAAGACTTATAATACTTAGAGAGTTTATTCAAAAAGTAACTTAATTTAACATTAATTTAATTTACTTCTTCGTCTCGCCGCAAACACTCTTCTAAGCGGAACTTTAAATTTTCAAAAACACGCCGGCACGTTGCTGTTGATATGGCCGCCATTTCTGCTCGAATGTTCGCTTTTAAAGCAGTAATTGTCCTCGGTTTATCGGAATAGATCTTATTCTTGAGAAATCCCCACAAAAACAAATCCGGTGGGGACAAGTCTGGGCTTCGTGGTGGCCACTCGATGCTACCACTCTTTGAGATGACTTTACCGGGGAACAGCTCCTGTACGACCTCCATGCTGGCATTAGACGTGTGGCAGGTGGCTCCATCCTGCTGAAACCAGGTCAGGGAGTTGTACTCTTGCAGCCCAGCAAGGCTTGGCCTTAAAAACTTTTGAAGCATTTCCACATAACCGTCTGTATTAACGGTTACTGCGTGACCTCGAGAATTTTCAAAGAAATAAGGCCCAATTAGCCCTTTCGCTGAAATGGCAGCCCAAACCGTCACTTTTTGGCAGTGGAGTGGCTTTTGATGCTTGCGCAAAGACTGTTCAGCACTCCAGAAACGGCAATTCTGCTTGTTGACAAATCCGTTCAGGTGAAAGTGGGCTTCGTCCGAGATAAGGTATTCCCGAAGTTGGAAAACCGCTCTAACATCAAGGTGGAAAATGACGCCCTTTTTGTATGGTCATCATGGGAAAGTTCTTGCACCAACTGGATCTTATAAGGATGAAGCTTCATCTTGTCTCAAAATTCGTCTTAAGCTGCTTCGCGAAATCCCCAAAGTCGCTGAACGTCGTAACTGAACTCCGTAAATTGAATTTAACTCTGAACATACGCCGCACAATAATGTAAGAATGACCATTTTCGTAAAACGCTTGAACCGCGAACGCGCGCTGCTCCCCCGTGAACTGACGACTCATGGCGACTAAAATCAACACGCGGCAGCTTTTGCTGTCGCACGGATGGGCCGGCTCGAACCGGGGTGGTACCACGACCTCACAGAATACCAGCGTGAAGTAGAGGTTTACCTCTGCGTTTCGCTTGGTGAGTGCAGGTGGCCGGAGGCCCTTTTTACTGGAAATGAGGCATTCCATCTTAGTCCTCACAGGTGACAACGCATCTGCATTTTGATTCGCAAACGAGGATAGATGTAGATGTCTATGGGCCGCAGCAACCACTTACCATCAGGTGGACTGCGTGCTCGTTTGTCACCCTTATCCTATAAAAAAATATGCAAATAGATTTGCAGGTATTAACCCCGCAGATGAAGTGCAAACGTTTAGGGCAGGTGGGTACGTCCGCAGCAACGAAGCAGCGTGGAGGATCTCGGGCTTACCGCTGCACGAGAGTCACGCCATTGTCACCCACTTGGCAGTCCAGGTACCCAACAGACTTACCTTGGCGAGCGAGTGTATGTACTTCACTGAGGAGAATTTCCGAGACAGTGTGGCGATGCCTTCGAAAACAATACTGACTCCATTCTTCCAACTGTACGAAAATGACAATTTTGCAAAAGCATTTATGAAGGAATGGAAGCGTCGTGTACAGGGAACATTGGTTAAACTGACCATGTGTGAAAGCAGGAGACGCATTGGGTCGGATATATACTGAGCACGTCAGCAACTATGTATGTTATTACTTGCAAATGCTATGCAATGAGGTGCGGGGCCCGATAATTTTCCAGATGCTTAAAATCGTAGATGGTCAAGAGCGATTAACAGCCAAGCCAACATTCAGCCAAGCATGTGAGGCCCGTGGGCTATTAGAAAATGACAACCATTGGGACGCTACTATAGCGGAAGCTCTCCTCTGTCACTTAGCAGCCAATGTTAGTGACCTGTTCACAATTTTAGTGAGCACTTTAGGACTATCCAACCCCCTCCAGCTGTGGGATAAATATAAGGACGCTTTATCAGAAGATATCGCGCATAGGCTGGATGGCGCTCACAATGATCCAACCATTAACGAAGCTTTGGTATTAATTGAGGATAAAATGATTTCCATATGAGAAAAAAAATGAAAACATGTTTTATTATCACAAAAAAATATACAATGGGTAATATCTGTTGGTTTCCTCACTAGGCAAGCCTGTATCGAGGAAACCTGACAGACAGATTGTATTAACATATACACAAAACAGTAATAACAGAACTGCTTATTGCTTGAAATCTTAGAACATAAAAAAAGAAAGCTATAACAACCAAGCCAAGTTATATAAAACTGAAATGTATTGACTATGTGCAATTAAAAAATAAAATAAAAATTTTAATAATAACAAAATTTACCTAATAATTTTACAAATACCAATAATTAGCAAAAGCCAGTTTGTAACAATTCTTCTGTTTCCTCATATGGGTGACCAATCATTTCAATATTATTAATTTCGCAGATATGTAGTTTTTATTACTAATATTACAATGTTTGACGACCTTATTATAAATTTGTCTTTTGATAAAGTCACCAAAATGTTGTGCAAATATAGTATTAACAGATGGTATGGATGGTTTGTATACCCTGCGATTAGTCAGTGGTTTCAGATCATGGGAAGGTAATACGCCTTTATGTACTGCTAAGGACGTGTTTAATACAAAAAGTTGGCGTATAGTGAGTACGCCGGCATCTTTGTATATGCTTTCAGTAGGGTATCTGTATGGTTTTCCTAACATTGTCTTTAAAACTGCCCGCTATGCTCTCTCGATCTCTATTCCGTATATATTTTGAACATACTGCTGTTGTTGATGTTATCAGCGATCGACAAAGAGTGTAATATACAGATTGTAGTATTACCTTATTTGCTATATAGGTACTGTAGCTTTCCCAGATAATTTTTCTGATTCAGTTTGAAAGAACTTCTATGTGTGATTTAAATCCCAAATTTTCATCAACAAGTACACCGAGATATTTTATAACCTTAACCCGCACAAGCCACTCACAAGAATAGCACGGATTCATGTCACATGACTTCATGAATTTTTATATTCAAACCTAACTTCGGACAAGAGGAATTTGTTTTAAGAAAATATATGTACATTGTCTTTTTTGAGTTCAATGTTAGTAGATTATTCCGTAGCCACTGAGAAATTTGAAACATAACTCGCTCAGCAATAAAAACAGAGTCATTAATATATAAGATAAATAATGTAGATCCCAAGATGATACCCTGTGGGACTCCATATTTGATATGTTGTAAGCTACTAATAAATTGACCAATTTTTACACACTGTTTACGATCTTTTAAATAACTTTTAAACCAATCCAAGGCCACCCTTCGAATACCTATCTTTTCTAGATTTTTCAAGAGAATAAAAACGGACATAGTATCAAAAGCCTTGAATACGTCCAGAAATATCCCAATACAAGATTTTTTACTATCAAGATGCGTAGATAGATTGGTCGTTAGTAAGTTTACAGCATCTTCCGTGTTTTTACCCTTACGAAAACCAAATTGTCTTGGAGAGATACAGCTGTGTTTCTCCAGATACTCTACAACGAGTTTATTTACTAGGTTTTCAAGTAATTTTGAAAATACGACGAAAAGCGAGATGGGTCTATAATTATTGACAAAATACTTAGGTTCCTTTTTATAAATCGGTCAAACCGAAGCAGTTTTCTAACTATCTGGGAAAATACCGCATGAGAGACTGAGGTTAAAATATACGCAAGTGGAGTCATAATTTCGTGTTTAATAAATTTTACAAGCGCGTTACTAACTCCGTCTGTACCCGGTGCTTTATTGTCTTGCAACTCTGATATAAGTTTTCCAATTTCTTCATGATCTGTGGGATACATGAAAAACGAATTTGAAAGTGAATTTGGGATTCGAACGGACCTTGCCAAATCAGCCTCATTTTGCTTCATACTTGAGAGAATATTTTCTGCCAGCTTTTTACCAGCTGTAGAAAAATAATAATTATTTGTATAATCGATTGCTTGCACATTTGGACCATCTAATCTTAACAATTCCTTGGGTTCATTTTTGTCATGTTTTTGATTGAATTCTTTCTCTCTTCCACTTCCACATCTTTTCGGCTTATTTTTGTTTTTTGTTAGTACTTTAATTTCATATTAAGATTTTGCCTTCCGTAATAAATCTATGAAGAAATTATGGTAACTACTGGTTTTTATTTTCCGGATCACTACGAGATTGAAGATGCAAACGATCACGGACGCGTATACGACGAATCAAACCAGGAGTTATCCAAGGTTTTATGTTAATCTTGGCTCTACTAATTTTAACTTCTTTGGTATGCTTGTTTAATGACATCTGTGATGTATTTCGTAAAGATTTCATTAGCTATATTAACATCAGATATATTGCTTAAAATAGACCAGTCGTTTCTTTTAAGGTTTTCTTTTATCGTATTAAAATCTCTTTCAGTTATGAAGCGATTGGGCCTTTGAGGCTTTAGTTTTTTAGAGTTCAAACAAAGCATAACTGGGAAATGGTCTGTAATGTCACATTGGTATAGAATGCCATGTAGTGCTTGGCACCTATCCATGTTTCTAACGTAGATGTGATCAAGGCAAGCGGACTCCTTAGTTGGGTGTACTATAGCTGGAATGAATCCGTGTTCGTCTATATAGCACTGGTACTCTAAGCTTTGTGGCGTACTAATAGTTTCCATTATATTTATGTTTATGTTGCCGGCAAGAATGTAGGGAGACCATCTATTTTATTAATGTGTATTTCAAGAGATGCTAGAAATTTTTCCAGATTTTTAAAAGATGGTGAACGACATATTCTAAGAATATTTAACTTTTCAAGTATTTGAAAAAAAAATACGCAATCGGCTTCATCGAGACGTAGTTCTAAAACCGTAGCATGCCATATAACTCTCAGGTATATGACAACTCCGCTATTTTAATTTAAGTGCCTCTGCGTTTTAAAAGCGTTATATTCAGGTATTTGCGTACAAAGTTCTTTCTTATGGTTCTAATGTTAAGACAAAATAGCTTAAATGTAAGTTCCGGAGTAAGGACATGTTCACAACACATATATTATTATTAACCTACATTAAGTCTAATTCCAGGCCTAAATTTTAGGTCACAAATATTTTCGTAGTCGAATTTTATCCGTAAACTAGAATGAGTTGGTTGATTTGAGACAAGACGTTTTGGACGGAAAATACTTCGTTTCTTTACTTTGGGAAACAAACTGGACTGGTAAAAAGTAAAATTTAAAATAAATTCAAAATAACAAAAGGGATAAAACTAATTTTACCGTTTCTATCGCATTTAATTATACTTATTTTTAATTTCCCAACGTTTCAGGTGTTTTCCCGCACCCATGGTCACGGGGGACTACGATGATTGACGTCCCGATGTCAGAGTTAACTCGGAATATCTTCAGCTTTTTTTCAGCAATTTTATTAATTACAGGATCCCAAGCAGGTAGTAGTACCCAGACTCCATTTCTATTGACATTACATTTTTTTTTTAATTTCAATAGCCTCATGTATCATCCTTGGCAGGAACCGATGTTCTTTCGCGAGAGTTTGTGGTCTATCAAATTTAATGTAATGGCGGGGGTCGGGTAACTTCCAAGAAATTTGGTGTTTCACATCAGCTATGTGTTCTTTTACGCGGGTTTTTACAGATCGTTTTGTCTGTGTTATATATAGATCACATGAAATACCACATTCACAATCGAGCTTGTACACTCCTGCATCTTGTAGAGGGATATTAGACTTGACGGATTGTAAGAACTGACTAATCTTCTTCTGTGGCCTGAGGAATGTTTTAATAGAAGGTCGCTTCAAGATGTAGCCAATCTCGTCTGTGACACCTGTGACATATGGTAGTACAGCAGGCACACGCTTGACTGTAGCTGGCTTCACTCGGTCACTGTGACGTAGGCGCGGGACCCGAAGCTTGTTGTCGTACAGAACCTGCTTGACGTGTTGAAGCTCGGCGGCCAGGTGTTTGCTATCGCAGATCCCCCGTGCTCTCTGTAACAAATATTTGCCTACGGTAGCTAACTGTGAAGGATGATGGTGAAATTCACCGTTTGAATGTCGGTTCGTATGGGTCTCTTTTCTATACACAGTGTGACCTATGGTGTTATTAGGATTTTGGATGACTAACACATCTAGGAAAGCTAAAGAATTATTTACCGCTAACTCCATAGTAAATTGAATTTTAGAGTTTATCGAATTAAGATGTTCTAAAAATGTAGTTACTTTGTCTGATGGTAAAATTATGAAAGTATCGTCTACGTACTGCTTGTAGAACGTTGGAGTTATAGGTGCAGTAAGCAAGGCTTTCAAAAGTCCTCCATGAATATATCGGCGACAATGTGAGATACCAGTGAGTCCATCGCAACACCATCTACGTGCTTGTAAAACTCTTAAGGCAATTTCTAAGTAATGCTGCATATTTTTCTGACATATTGTTTTCCTCCAGTTTCCTAGTTACAATTGAGATGCAGTCTTCAATAGGTAGGCATGTAAATAGAGACTGAACATCAAAACTGACCATGATTTCATTGTCAGTAAGACATAGGTCTTTTATCTCACTGACAAAATGGTATGACCACTTAGTGTGTGAGTCTGTCCTCTGAGTGGTGATAGTATTTTTGCTAAGTGTTGAGCCAATCTGTAAGTTGGCAAATCGATCTGACTCACTATTGGAGGTAATGGAGCGTTCGGTTTGTGTATTTTTTGTAACCCATACAACTTCGGTGGTTTGGCACACGCAGGTATTATTGAATCTGACCGACTATCTATACAGGGTTAATAGGGGAGTCAAAATGCTACAAATATGAACCCCATTTGTTTTGCCGAAAATGATCAGGTCTTGAGATATACGGATTTTAAAGATTTGTCAATAATCACCCAGAATTTCGTATTAAATTCTAAATAAAAATAAAAGCTTTTTTGTATGCTTTCTTTTAAGTTTATTTATGTTCTTGAAGCTTCATCCAAGCGAATACAATCATAAAAAGTACAAAAAGAAATCACAATAAAAAATTATTAGTCTTAATAAATATTTTTTACTTTTTTTTTACTCTGTATGTATCATAAAATGTTAGGTTTTTCAAAAAATTACTATGACATAAGACATAAAAATATTTTAAAACCCATTTAAACAGCTATCCAAAAAAGTAATAATATCCCGGTGAAATCAATGAATCATCATTACAGCCTTTCATAAGTCCACTGCTGAACATAGGCCTCCCCCAAAAAATGCCACAAAGCACGGTCCTGAGCCACCTGCATCTATTGACTTCCTATATGTCTTACCAGGTCGTCACTCCATCTAGTGGGGGGTCGCCCTACACTTCGCCTACCAGTATGAGGCTGCCACTCGAGAACCTTTCTACCCCATCGGTTGTCGGTTCTTCGAGCTATATGGCCGGCCCACTGCCACTTCAGCTTACTAATACGTTGGGCTATGTCGGTCACTCTGGTTCTACTGCGGATATCCTCATTTCTAAGTTCACGCAGAAATACCCCGAGCATAGCCCTCTCCACAGCTCGCTGAGCGACCTTGAGCTTCCTCATATGGCCAGCAGCGAAGGACCACGTCTCAGATCCATAAGTCATCATTGGCAATACGCACTGGTTGTAAAATTTCGTTATAAGGTTTTGAGGTATGTCTAACGAGAAGATGTGTCGTAGTTTCCCGAACGCTGCCCAGCCGAGTTGAATCCGTCGATTGACCTCTCGGTGGAAGTTGGACTTACCTACTCGGACTATTTGTCCCAGGTAAACATACTCGTCAACAACTTCGAGCTTAGTGCTCCCAGCAACTACCGACATAGGTGTGACATGAACGTTAAACATGATTTTTGTTTAGTCCATGTTCATCTTAAGACCTATCCGTTGGGAGACACTATTAAGGTTATTGAGAATAGTGATTACGTCCTCCAGCGATTCTGCCATAAGGACTATATCGTCGGCAAATCGAAGGTGAGTGATGTACTCGCCATTGATATTAATACCGTATCCTTTCCAGTCCAGAAGCTTGAAAACGTCTTCCAATGCAACGGTGAAGAGTTTCAGGGATATAACGTCACCCTGTCTTACACCTCTCTGCAATTGGATAGGTTTCGTACTCTGATTCTGTACTCGGATAGCCATCGTAGCACTACTGTACAAACACTTCAGCACTTCGATATACCGACAGTCAACTTGGCACCGCTGAAGGGACTGCAGCACCGCCCAAATTTCGACGGAACAAAGGCTTTCTCATAGTGCACATACGCCAGACTTAGTGGCAAATTGAACTCCTCGGACTTCTGTACAATTTGCCAAAGGGTGTGTATGTGGTCTATGGTACTAAAGCCTTTTCGGAAACCGGTGTGTTGGGGAGGCTGGAAGTCGTCAAGTCTGCGTGCGAGACGATTCGTAATGACTCTCGAAAACAGCACGTAGACGCGGCTCAGAAGGGAAATCGGTATGTAGTTCTTCAAGAGAGCGTTGTCGCCTTTCTTGAAGAACAAGACCACCGCACTTCTGCTTCACGCCTCCGGAGTAGTGCCACCATTGAGGACGGAATTAAAGAGCTTCTGAAGGACTTCAAGTACCGGTTTTTCACCCGCTTTTAAAAGCTCCGCTGTAATTCCATCCTCACCATAAAAAACACCATAAAAACGGCAGGGTCCTACCCTGCCGTTTTTAAGGAGTTGGAGAGCCATTCTAATTTCGCTCAGATAAGAACGGATAAGACTTGCTTTTGGATCGTTACTCACACTTGCGTGTGGCTCTAAAGATGACGTGTACAGCTGCCCATAGAACCTCTCTATCTCACTCAAAATCTCAGGTGTCCCGGAAACGATGCTGCCACACTCGGTCTTCAGCTTTGACAGTTGGCTCTTTCTGGCGGACAGATCCCTGGATAAGACCTTGGATCCTTGGTTTCACTCGATCGCTTCTTCAATACAAGCTGTATTGAAGTTGTGTAAGTGCCGCCGCATGCATTTGGATATCTGTCTGTTCAGTTGTCTGTATGCTGTTAAATCTGTTGAAGACTGTAGCTTCATCTCCCGTCTAACAGCCAGGAGAGTTTTTGTGTTCTTCTGCGGCGGGTCTTGCAGAACTTAGCTCCGACCGCATGGACATATTCCACGAGCTTGTCATTCATATCGTCCACTTCATTTCAGTCTTCTAGACACCGAAAACGGTTTTGTAACTCGAGCTGAAAGGTTTCGGGACATTGGAATAGAGCACGAGGGGGACGGAGAGTTGACTTCATTAGATGAGACGTCTCCAACTTAACGTTTAGGTTCAGTGTGCCTCTAACCATTCGGTGATCGCTACCAGTTTTCACCCTCGCGATCACGGAGACATCACTGAACAGTTGTCGTCTGGTCGTCATAATGAAGTCAATCTCATTTTTTGTCGAACCGTTAGGGCTCGACCAGGTCTACTTCCAGTGGGGCCGCTTCTGGAAGAAAGAGTTCATCATAAAGAGTCCCTCTTTCTCCAAGAAGTTGGCCAGCTGCTTGCCCCTTGTGTTCCGTTGCCCTATTCCAAATTTCCCTACTTTTAGCTCACCGTTCTCTCTTGTGTCTAGTTTTGCATTGAAGTCTCCCATTATCACCGTATAGTGGGTTTTGGAGGAATGCATGGCTCTAGAAATAGCTTTATACATTTCTTCCACCTCCTCATCGGGATGTGCCGAGGTTGGTGCGTAAACTTGTATGACCTTCAGCGAATACCGTTTGGTGATTCTGAGTATAAGGTACGTAACCCTCGTCGAGACACTCTCAATCTTTACAATGTTGTTAACGAGAGACTTGTGGACGATAAATCCGACACCTCCTTGGGACAGATGGTCGCCCTCCCGATGATAGAGCAAGTTGCCGGATTCGAGGATTACCGTGTCCTCCTCCTCTCTTCGGACCTCGGATAATCCTATAATATGCAGGCCTATCTTGTCTATGTCTTCTTCGTGCGAGCGTTATATGTTGCCAGGTCGAGTCGTCTTAGGTAGCAACCGAACCTCCACCGGAGATTCTTAGCACCCCTTGCCCCACCGTTACCATGGTCGCCACCGTAGCCAGGAATAGCGGGGCCACCGGGGACTGGGGGCCGTCTCTTTGTTACTTTCATCAAGGGGGGTATTTGCCATAGTTGCCACGCTTGGCGAGCGGGTTTGCAACCGCAATTTTTTTATTGTAATTTTGCTGTTATCAGAAAGATGCTGCTGCACATCTCCAGCTTGTTTCCCACTGTCGCCTCTTACGACACCCACGGGAAGATATGGGGTAGTAGTTATTATTAACCGCCACTACAAGGTTCAATGTCAATGAATAATAATAATAATAAAAGGGTATTTTCCTTAACGCAGGTAGAGAACTCCAAAGAATGATTGCTCTTAGGAACAAACTCTAGTCACTTGGCGTCTGATTGGTTGTTGACAACTATTCAGAAAGCAGACGGCCATTTTAAATTTGAGTCGTAGCGATGTTCGTTAGTTAGCCCGTCAGGGTACATGTATTCTGTGTTAGTTAGTTTCGACAATCGCTGCGCAAGCACGTGCTTAAACTTTCTTCTAAGAAACTCTCATCACGTTAATTCACTGGTTATTTACATTCAGTCGTTATCGTTATTAATATTTGTGCTGTTAACGTTGTCTGATACTCACTGTTCATTGTTACTGTTTTTGTGCGTGTTTGTCGTTTTTGTCCTTTGCCGACATCAAGTACTGTTATGGTTTTGCTGACGGTAAAGCTGCTTGGGCTGGCAAACATCTTCAGCTTAAGAGAGAGCATACTGAGCAAAAGATTTTTTCACATGCAGTAGACGTACATTTAATAGTAGCAACACTGTCTCCAATAGGCTTCAAACATCCTGCGCACTTAATTACGCTGCTTTATTTATTTACAGGTGTGTTGTTAGTAGCGCGTTTGTCAGCGCTAGTACGATAAAAATGATGCACACGACTTTCACGGTTAAGTGTGGTGCCTAACCGTGAGAATGCTACGTGCCGGGTGGATGACTTTGTACCCTCGTTCTTAATACTGTTGTTATCTGTAGCGAAATTGTGCTAATTTTGCTTTAACTTGAACATAAATCACAGCAAAACTTAAAGAAACACGTTGTCGGACTATATTGTATGTAAAACTCAAAATATTTCCAAAAAGAAACACTTAAATTATATATTTTTTTTATTTATTTACCATATTACAAAGCATTACAAAAAAAAACTATCCTAAAAAGTCGCAAACAGAAAACCACTAAGGTTTGTGATGACGCGACCTGAGTCGACGTTATTAAGTATAATTAATTTAGTTTGTAAAAAGAAAACATTACAGCCTAATTAGGACCTGAGCAAACGCTGTTTTAAGTAGTAACATTTTTTTTTTATAATTGACCCAAAAAGTACATTTTAAGTTTTTTTTAATGTTTTTTATATTTAAGTTATCGCGGAAATGTGGGGGTAGGTTGTAGTCGTGGAACAATGTAACTTGCCGTCCGTTCCCCGTACATATTGTTTGCATGGCTCGTCTGCAGCTTGCGGCTGCTTACGGCGCGCGTACACACGGGGTGCTTAATTTCTAATTTTAACTCTTCATTAAAAAAGTGTTTTTTTTTTAAGTAAATATTTGACTTGTGTATGAACTGGTAGTATATTGCAGTGCTTAAAGAGCATACTATCGTCATCATGAAATTGACGTCGAATTTTGTCTGTTATAATGTTTTTAAGGATTCTTATCTTGAGTTTATATATTTTGTTTAAATAAGTATTAAATGTACGACCATAGCTACCTAAACCATACTGTATATGAGATTCTGCCAGAGAGTTATATAATATCATCTTAACTGGGAACGGAATTATGTTCTTCAGTATTACATATATATATTATATATTAGCTAAGAATTGTCTTAACTTGTTGCAAACATACTCGATGTGGTTATGCCAAGTAAACTTACTATAGTATGTGCCATATCGATTGAGAAAAACGGACAATGACCTCAGATATGAGCCGAGTGTCAAAAGGCGTAACTTACAAAATCTCAATTTAGATGTGATAACAATATTTAAATATTGATATTATTCCCACTTCTAGGTCAGCACATATGTTTTGTTTTTTTGTTTCTTAAATAATATTGTCTGTGGTTCCTATAAACATAGTAAAATCTTACGGTACATCGCGAAAAATGTGTTATATTTTATATTTCAATTTATGGTAAGTAACGCAGCAATTCATTTAATAACAGTTTCATATTAAAAAAATATTTGAAGCAATATAATCACCATATTGAGCTTTTGCAAATTCATCCCTTTAAAATAAACAAAACGCGCGTTACGTCAGTTCGTTCTAAAAGAAACGTGACAATGGCAGCCAGAGATGCGTCACCTTTTTTGGGCCGGTCCGCCATTTTGTTTTCATTCGTGTTCGGATAGCGCTTGCGTGTGTACGTCTCGGGTAATTCATAGCATTCATTGCATTGTTTTAGTTGAGTTTTTACTGTTAAATTTGTTATATCGTTAAGTTTTTGTTTTTTGAATCTGTTATATTAGTTTTACTGTGACGGTCGTTACTAAATCGACATGAGTTCAGGAGAATTTGGTGAAGGACCCGGTCCTTCAACATCAAGTGGAAAGAGACGTCGCCGACCCATAATAAACGTAGCAGGTACGTACAAATAGGTACAAATGCGACGACGTAGCCTTTCTATTTCTTAAAGCGCTCTTTTTATGTGACCATGTGGTATTTATTTTCTAAAACAATATGTATTTATGTGATGTAGTACTATGGTAGTATATTTTTGTCATTTATTTACAGGCCCATCTTCTGGAGCACCTTTAACGTCACCAGTAAAAAAGAGAAAACCTACCACTTTGTCGGTCGGGGAACAAGAGATTATCATTAATGTATACAAATATGTCAAAAACACCTGGCCCGAAGACGTGTATCCTTCAAACGTTAATATGGTAGAAAAGGTTTCGGAGATCTCAGGAGTCAGCAAGAGCACTATATATCGCGTATTAAGCGTGTATAGAGATTCCCATAAAATACCAGAAAAGGGAATAATTAATAAAAGAAAAAGTCTGTAATTGACAAGTTGGACGATTTTGATAAATCGGCTATAAGAGCGAAAGTGCATCAGTTCTTTCTTGCAGGAGAATTACCGACTTTAGACAAAATTTTGCTCAGTATAAATCAAGATGACCAGTTGCCAAACTTGAGCAAAACTTCCCTGCGACGTGTGTTGCGCCATTTAAAATTCAAATATATAAAGAGAAACAGAAAAAGTGGTCTAATAGATCGCCCAGAGATAGTTCTGTGGCGTACCAGATATTTGAGAGAAATACAAATATTAAGAAACGAGGGACGTAACATTTTTTACCTTGACGAAACATGGATTAACGCAGGTCATACTATGGGAAAGGTATGGGAAGACACCACAATTGAATCTTCTCGTCAATCACGGTTAGAAGGCTACTCTACTGGCGCGAAAGCCCCTTCGGGTAAAGGAAAGCGATTAATAGTTGTACACGTTGGCAATGAAAATGGCTTTTTGGAGGGATGTGATTGGGTATTTGAATCATCATCTACTGGTGACTACCATGAGAGTATGGACGCTCTCCATTTCGAGGACTGGTTTAGAAAAGTAATAGAAAAACTGCAAAGCGGCGATGTCATAGTTATGGATAACGCTAGTTACCACTCCAGACGTTTAGAAAAAACCCCAACAATGTCTTGGCGGAAACAAAATATGCAGGAATGGCTAGAATCTAAACAGATCGCATACGTGCCCTCGGACACAAAGACCCACTTAATGGAAAAAATAAAGGCAGTTAAAGATAACTATCGAAGTTACGTCACCGACGAGATGGCAAAAGAAAAAAGCATCACAGTGGTAAGGTTACCTCCTTATCACTGTGAGCTTAACCCCATTGAACTTGTGTGGGCAGATGTGAAAGGGTACGTTGCACGAAAAAATACAACTTTCAAGTTAAAAGATGTTAAAAATTTACTTAAAGATGGTTTAACTCAAATCACGCCAGATAAATGGAAAAACTGTGTTCAGCATGTCCTTAAGGTTGAACAAAAAATGCGTGGCATGGATGATAGAATTGACCAAACTGCAGATCGCTTTATAATTAATGTTACAGATAGTTCATCAAGTGAAGATACGAGTGATGATTGCACCGAATAAAAATAAAGTTCTTATATAATATTAAAAATAAAGTTTTATCTTTTGCATAAGTACGTACTTATTCGGTGTCGTTATCACTCGAATCTTTATATGTGTTATAAATTAATGTTTTTTGTTGTTAAATGAATAAAGTACTTTATAACAATAGATGATTTTTCTTCTACAGCGATCTTTCACATAACTTTTTAATAATAGTTAATAAATATATATTATATCAATCATTATAAAAAAATCATTATAAATAAAGAAAGTACTACATATAAAATGTGCCTATATATTGAAGGTTTGTAACCCCTGGTTAAACGACCGAAAGGTCATTGTCCGTTTTTCTCAATCGATTTGGCACATACTATATCGATCTGCATTCCGAGATATGTCTGGGTATTGACGAGATCTATGGAGGGGCAACTGCAAGTGTTTTTATAAGACGAGTGAAGGCAATTATGATTGTGAGCAACAATGTGCTTGGATTTTTTTTTATATGATAAGGGTGACAAACGAGCACACAGTCCACCTGATGGTAAGTGGTTGCTGCTGCCCATAGACATCTACATTTATCCTCGTTTGCGAATTAAAATGCAGATGCGTTGTCACCCGTGAGGACTAAGATGGAATGCCTCATTTCCAGTAAAAAGGGCCTCCGGCCACCTGCACTCACCAAGCGAAACGCAGAGGTAAACCTCTACTTCACGCTGGTTTTCTGTGAGGTCGTGGTACCACCCCGGTTCGAGCCGGCCCATCCGTGCGACAGCAAAAGCTGCCGCGTGGCTCTACCACTGTTAGATAAAATACACTTGGTATAAGGAGACTTTATGTGTAACAGCTTGGTTTTAGAGGAGTTCAGAACCAATCCGGCGTCATGACACCATTTTGCAAGCATATTAAAGTCAGACTGTAACAGGTCACATGCTATATCAGGGTCTTTATCGGCGACTAGCAAACATGTGTTATCAGCAAACTGGTACCATGAACAGTGATTTATGTAAAAGTGCATGTCGTTTACATATGACAGAAAATGGAGGGGGCCAAGCACAGATCCCTGTGCTGTGCCTTCAGTTACAGTCACTGGGTCGCTGTGTGTGTCATTTATTCTCACAGAGAATTTCCTATTTTTGAGATAATTTGTACACCATTTCAGAAGAGGTCCCCGTATTCCACAATCGTCCAACTTAGTGATGATTTTTTTATGATCAAGAGTGTCAAATGCCCAATTGTCAAGAAGAAGGATGAAAATAGACTGCATGCGAATGAAATGAGAATGTTACGATGGATGTGTGGTGTGACAAGGATGGATAAGATAAGGAATGAGTATATAAGAGGAAGCCTGAAAGTAGCGCCAGTGGTAGAAAAGGTGAGAGGAAGCAGATTGGCATGGTTTGGGCATGTGATGCGGAGGAATGAAAGTCATGTCACAAAACGAGTGTTGAATATGAATGTGGAGGGACACACGGGCAGAGGAAGGCCGAATAAAAGATGGATCGATTGTGTGAAGAGTGATATGAGAGTGAAAGGAGTAAGTATGGAAATGACGGCTGATAGAGAGGAATGGAACAAAAAGATTTACTGCGCCGACCCCAGATAATGGGAAATGGTTTAGAGAATGAATGAGTGTCAAATGCCCGTGAAAAGTCTATAAATAGGACGAGTACATGGTTTTTGTTATTTAGATAATCGTTAATTTCATCTGTTAACTTCATCAAAAGATCATTTGAACCCTTCCCAGCTTGAAAACCAAACTAATTTTCATATATCACATCGTGCGTATTAGAGAATTCATAAATTTGTTCACACACATACTTTTCTACAATTTGGTTCATTGAAGATAATAAGGTGATTGGTCGATAGTTCAGGAAATTATCCCGTCCTCCTTTCTTGTATATTGGTCTAACACATCCTATCTTTAGTTCGTCGGGATAAATGCCAGTTTCAACACTTGTATTAATTAGGTTGGCAATAGCCGAGGCGCCTTCTGTGTCCATACATTTTATATCAGAAACCCCAATATTATCAGAGCCTGTTGCCTTTTTATAGCTAAGTTTTTTGATTATTCTATTAACCTTGTCACGGGTTGCTTTTTGAAAGTATATACTAGAATTATTTGGCCGAGAATACTTACTGGGACTTAAAAAATTCGAGTTACAGGTTTGAATTATGTTTTTACAGCGTTATCAAATTCCATCGCAAAGTTATTTACGATATCTTTGGTAGTCTGCCCTTCAAAGGCTTTTAAAACCGCCGCATCCACTGATGATGTTACACGCCCTAGCATTTTGTTGATTACTTGATAAACTTTTCTTGTATTTTTGAAATTCTGTTGAATGTTTTGAATATAGTATCTATTTCGTTTATTCTCTAATACTTTATGAACTTTATTTCTTATTGTATTGTATTCTAATCTTAATTTTGAATCGAGTGGATTTCGTTTCCAAGAACGGAACAGTTTGTCACGTTTTTCGCATAATCGATTGACATTATCATCGATCCATGGTAGTTTATATTGATTAGTAGTATTTAGTTTGTTAAATTTATGTTTAATAATACTCGTAGCTGCTTTTTTAGCATTTTGAAAAGATCGTTTAATGAAATTAAAGATATCAACAGGTGATTTCGTAGAGTTTGTTTGAAGCCATTTTACGTTTTTTAATTCTTGGTAAAGGATATCATAATCAATGACTTGTTTTAAAATCTCCCGTGTGTCAACACTAACTGAATCGCCCATGCAAGCGAGCATGATTGCTAGGCGATCTGCCAGTGTAATATCACAGACTAGATAGAGAAACTAACGTTTATATCTAACGCCGCGGCGTACGGATTAAATTTGGGGAGATGTACAAACATGTGGTCAATGCAGGACTTTGTGATAAGGCTTAGTTTTTTTTTTCTATCCTAGTGTAGTCAGATATTCCACACATTAATCCGTACTCACTGAGCATTTCTAGGTATGAGTCTGTAAGTTATGAGGCACTTTTTAGGTCAATATTGGTATCACCTATCAAGATTAGATTTCTTTTACTGTGAAACGTAGACATGCATTTGCTCAACTCCTTCACAAAAATATACCTATTTGTTTTTGGCGGCCTATATACTGCATACAAAACTATATCTTGATTTGGTTTAAGTTTAATAGTACCTGTTATGTTTTCAAATGTTTTGGTTTGCTGTTGTATTAAGGTGAATTTAAGGTAATTTTTAATGTATATGACGGGACCAGCACCATTGCACGTGCGGCGCGGTAGCCGTCGGTGCAGTTAGACAGAATTCTTGTAAATTACACGTGTTCCGCACACCTGCACCATTGCACCTGCAGTGGCGCTCGTTTTGCTTGTATAAAAAGGACGGTGCGGCCGCCGTTAGGACAGTCTTGGCTCTGACGTGGAACGGTACGCTTGTCGTATTCCGTTACTAGTTTATCCTCGACTCGTTGGATAATTAATTTGTGTAAACGAATTAATTATTATTCCTAACTACAAAATTAGTCTCTGTACTATACTCAATTACCCTTTCTACATATACAATGATGCCACCCCCTCTTTTGTTAGACCGTAATTGTGGATACATGTTATAGCCCGTCAAGTTATATAGATTTACAATACTATTGGAAATACCAGCCTCTGCTACAACTATTATGTCTACAGGGAACGTGCAGTTGTGAATGACTTGTTGTAATTTCGTAAAGTTTTTTATCATAGATCTTATGTTAACGTGCAAACAAGAAATATTTAAATGACCGTTGCTAGGTAGCTGTTTGAAAAACGAGTTTATTGAAGAGCAATTTGTTAGAATATTAATCAGAATCATTTAAAATTTATATTTTAGTAATTTAAGTGGAAACCAAAAAAAGGTAATATTAATATAATAAAATTGTTTTATTTATTCTTTGGTACAAAGTTACAATCTGTATTTCTATGCAATAAAGTACATTGAATTGAATGTGCGTACAGAATATTAATCAGACTCCGATTCGCTTGAGGAGGTGGTGTCTTCATCACCATCTTCGCCTACATGTATAATTATATTATTATCAATAACAGAATCAATCCTGATATCTCGGTCAAAATGTTCCACAATCAGGTTTTTAGTCTTCTCAACAAGCTTTGCCCAGTCATCTCTTGTGACTTCCCCGCAGGCTTCTTTTAATAGGGACATCATCTTTTTCGTGCTGAATGGCGGGGGAGTATTGTGGCGGGCGGCGTAACCTTTTATTTGAGCCCAGATTAGCTCAATCGCGTTATATTGGCAATGATACGGTGGAATTCTTAGAACGCGATGACCGTACTCCAGAGCCAGTTCATCGATTTCGTATCGCACATTTGCCGCTTTATTTTCTTTAACTAATTTAACTAGCTCTGGTTTTAGCATCTGCATATTTGCGTCAATGCCTTTTACTTGTAACCAAGCCACCATTTCTTTTTTTTTATTAGCTTAGGTAGGTGGTTTCTGTATTTGAACCGAGTGATAGGAGGCATTATCCATGAATATTACAGAAGGCTCTGGTAAGCTGAGCAAAAGCACGTTCTGGAACTACTCTTTAAATGTAGTGACATTCATTTCCTCGTGGTAGTCATTTGTGGTTTGTGATTGAAATGCCAGTAACGCGTTCTCCACAAAGCCGTATTTTGCAGAACCTGCGTGGCATATTATCAGACGGGCCCCCTTACCCATTGGTACTTTCGACGTCGACGCTTGTGTATCATCCGTCCAAGAACGGGAAACCGTGTTAAACGGAATGGGATCCGCTACTCGTTTGACCATTAAACGAAGTGGGAGCTTAATGCAGAGCTCCGTATCGTTTAAACGCAGACTTCTTCTTGACCATAGGATGATGAAGTTAAATGAAACTACTGTTTGTATAAAAAACAAGAGCAGCTTGTGAAGTGTAGCTTGTTGAGGCAGTGTAGAGATGTCAGTTGAGCTGGATGCAGAGCGAACGATGAGCGCGTGACGAGTAATGAGCTGGTAATAATTTGGGTCACTCACAGCACGCCTTTTATTTCGTTCGGTCAGTTGCACAACTCGTGCAAGCGCCCGTGAGGCGCTTATGCTCCCTTTGACCAATGAACGGACAGGAGGGAAGTGTGTGTGGGTGTTGTTTAGTATAACTCATAATTTATTTCATAATTTTACATTTTCGTACAACAAATCTTTGCAAACAATTATTAATAAGTATGTGACACAATATAAGACATATAACAAATCTTCATAAACAGCTACTAATAAGTATATAACAAACATTATAAAACACACAGCACTTTACATAGGCATACAAACATTAATTATGTATTTGACAAACACTATAAAGGCATACAATAACTCTTTATAGGCATACAAAAAACAATAAGCTTACGTACAGTTGTAAGCTTACGTGACTAAACTTAAATAACTACATAGATCGTCTTAAGGGACATTCAACATTAATAATGTCTTAAATCTAGACTTGTTATTTACAGTGTGATTGGCGTTTAGCCATGTCTCGTCAATGAACACGACATTATCCCAGTTATCAATATTTTTTGCTTCTCTCAAAAAACTTATCCGTTTTAAAATTATGTCGTATCGTTCTAATAAAATTTTTCTTTTGTCTGTTATTTTATACGAAAAACCAATATCTTTTAAGATTTTGGTTAAAGCAGTTTTAACCCTCGCTGAACAGTCCAGCTTCTCTTAACGATGCCAAAAGCTTCTTCCTGTTGAGATATTCATTTCTGGAATAGTAACCATATATATATGATTTCTGATTGCATCGGCGTCAAAGGTGTCAATATCTGGCACGGGCTTAGTTCTACGTTTCTTCTTCGGAGTATTATCTTCCGTGCCAGTAGAACCGAACTTTTCTTTATTAATATTTGTTATCGTTCGTTTGCTAACTCCAAGCGCCTGAGAGACGCGTTCTTGTACTTGTTCGACAGGTAACAGGGGTCTGCCATTTTGCCGCTCCCGCTCAAAGTAATCTTGCAGCTTGATGATTAACTCACGGGCTCCACTTTTCAATGTTTGTCCACGTTTAGGCATTATTATGCACCAAAAGTAAAAAGAACGCAATACAAACACAATCGATGTTCGATTTAGCGCCGATGTCAGTTTGAAAAACAGAAACAGTCCATTAAACGAAAGCCAGGTAATCAAATAAAAACAGATCGAAAACACTTGAAGAACGTGGTGTACGCGCACGAAAAGACAACAGACGACTGTTTTAGCGTCACAAAATGGCGGCCCATAACGCCATTTGGGGTTACCATTTTCAACCTAAATATAAAAATGCTACTTTCTTTCGCGCGTTCGGTTTGGTCGTAGTTTTATTTTTATATTTAATAAAAGTTATCTTATAGTCCATTATTTTCAAATTCTTAAAAAGAAAAACAAAACGTATTATTTTATAAAGTATAACTGTATAACATGGACGTATAAATAAGGCGGACTGAATCTCGCTATACAACTCAGCGACGCACCCATAATAAGTCAGCTTCCGTGTACGTACAAGGGGTCACGCACACATTCACACTAATAATAAGTCTAGCGCCTGCCATTACGCAACAAACGTCGTCCGAGAGAAGTAGTTGGCGTAAGTAAAAACAAAAATCAATATGCCGTCATGCGTCGTTAAATTTTGTAAAAATCATAGTGAGTTTATCAATAAACATCATGGAATCACCTTTCATATGGGACTCATTAATTATAATCACTTATTTGAGTATTTTATGTCTTAAATTAAAATGTTATTTTTGGAACACAAAACATGAGTCACGTGATCAGTGTTGTTAATTATATTTATAGGGAAAATTACCCGAAATTTGGGAAATTGCTATTTTTACCCACGTCGGCACGGATACGGTATATATCTGTGCCCAAAAACTTCTTAAGGTTGTTTTATGTGTACTTTTTTGTTATAATTTTTCTGAAAAATTACCCGATCGATTATAATGCAGTTATATATGCATTTTGTAGTAAGTTAATAATAGGATATCTGCCGGGTAGCATTGGTCATTATGCAACAAAAGAAAATCTAAATGCCAAAAATGCATCGCATTTCTTTCATAAATTAATAAGTTTGAAAACTTTAGGAGGTTTACGTTTTCTATCTAACGATTTATTTAATATTTGTTGTACTTGCGAAATGGTTGTACGAAAGATTATTAAGGAAAACATTACAATGTACAATGGAAGACAACAAAAGTATATAGTTACAAAAATATTAGAAAAGTTTATTGCCAATAGACGGCTCCGTAGCGTAGTGGCTTAGCAATGAGTTGCAACGCTTGGCGCCGTGGGTTCGAATCCCGCACGGAACAAGTATTTGTATGGACTACAAATAATTGTTCCGGGTCTGGATGTTTGTCCTTGTGCAACATATGTTTGTAAACTGCCTCCACGATACAGGAGAAAATCCTTGTGTGGGTGTAACGTTTAAAAAATAAAATAAAAAATTGACAGGGTTTTTGTAAGCTTGGAATTTGAGCACATATTTGCAGGGATAGAGCACAAGATAAGAGTTATTAAATATATAGCAGAAAAATATTTGGCGATTTGATTTCACCATATTTCTAAATTAGATGGGATTTCAAGAACCTTCGAAAGTAAAAGACTTTTTTTAGAAAAATTATTCAACCAAAAGGTTTTTAACGTTGTTGTTTGTCATGAATATGATAAATTATGGTAATTATTTATGACTTATTGTCATAAATAATAACAAAGTTGGTAAAAAATTACCTCGCGTACATTCGCTCCATAAAATAAAATGATGTGTCTTACCTAGTTTGAAGAGCACCTCCCGCCCTCTCTCAATTACGTGCACTATCCCCGTCACCACTAATCCCAGCACCACTACTCCCAACACCACTAAATTAGAAAAGACACACCAGTAACGACAATACGACACGTGTTTCGCCTCTACACGAGGCATCTTCAGGTGATGTAGACTCTGCGGTGGCTGACCGCTTTGAAATGATGTGTCTTTCCTATTGTGGTGGTGTTGGGAGTAGTGGTGCTGGGATTAGTGGTGACGGGGATAGTGCATGCAATTGAGGGATGGCGGGAGGTGCTCTTCAAACTACGTAAGACACATCATTTTATTTTATCGAGCGGATGTACGCGAGATAATGTTTTACCAAATTTAATATGATGGATTTCCGCAAAGTAATGCATGATTCTATTAATTATCATAAATAAGAACTATAATTTACACTTGCAGAAAATTTAAATAAATAAATATATTATCTTTGGCCTCTCAGTATATTTACGGAAATTTAATGTATGTATTTGTATTTAGTGATGTATATTCTGTAAATACTAGGAACAAGCACAAGTTAGTTATACCAGTTAATCGACTCAAAATAATCAGTAATTCCTTCATGTATACGCTTTCATAACAAAGTCCCAGAAAATATGCAGGCCTTATCTATCAAAGTTTAAAATTTTTAGCAAGCAAAATTTGTTTCGTAAGGATTATTAGGGTATACTACTAAAGAGTACATGACTGATAGTAACCCCTGAGAATGAGGTGATCGCTACCATGCTGTTTCTAAATGTTTTCATACTAATTCTAAAATAATATATTTTAACGTAATTGTATATAAAATTTTTTGGTTATCTATAATATGTTTATTTGTTATATATTTCGTTAAAAATATTTATAATATATTTCGTTCCAATAATATAACACAATTTTTCTGTAATATAATGTTTGCAATAAAATTAATTTAAATGGAAATTGATTGACA
Organism: Parnassius glacialis; assembly: GCA_033319125.1. Lineage (NCBI taxonomy): Eukaryota > Metazoa > Arthropoda > Insecta > Lepidoptera > Papilionidae > Parnassius > Parnassius glacialis. The sequence goes on from JAVANC010000002.1 coordinate 23,884,037, forward strand.
TAGAATAATTCGATTTCAATCAAAATCTAAATTTTAAATTCTTAGATTTTTTTAATAGTCAAATGTATTATTTTTATTAGTTACGTAATAATAAATTAGTATTACATCAAAGTTATGTTATATTTTGACAGATTGTTTTATAAAAAAATGGGGAAATTTTGTTTTACATGACAACCCTATATAACACGCAAACATGCTTGCACCGCCGCCATTACAGTGCATCAGTCCTTTCTTAACAAAATTCTGTCCGCCTTATTTATACGTCCATGCTGTATAAGAACATATTACGATACTGTTATTGCCTGTTACTGTTAGCACAGCACTACAAATATAAAGCGCTGACATAACCTTGTAATAGCGCAGTATAGATTTAGAAAAATATTGTTTACCAAGTTATTTGACACTCAGTTTGGCACAAAATTATAACATTCATTGATTATTGATATAATAATGTTGTTTTAATGTTCATCAATTGTTGAAACGGTAAACAAGCAGCAAAAATATTTTTATCGTAACTGCAACGCCATTACATAGTTACGTCGTCAGTTCAATCGCGACGTGCATATATATTTATCTATGGCGACGTGTCAGGAACGCATTCTCTGAACGGCCGAACTTTAATTGATTTATTTGTTCTGACATACTATTACAACTGTTTTTAATTACGAGAGCTGTGATTTGAAAGTGAGTCACTAATTTAGAATCACGGAGCCTTCCGGCTGTTTTTATATGCGATCAATATCATAAATAGATCGGATATAAAATATTCTACTATTGCTAGTTTTTCGAACACACACTTTTCCATCTTTGCACCATATAAATTGGAAAAATTTACCTAGTTGGGATTTTGCTGTATACAATAGTGTTTTATTCAATTTCGTAAGTGCTTCCCTGAAGTATACACGGTTTTCGACGGAATCCTGGGGGGTGTTGGGTATTAGAGCTCCAGCTGTGAGCGTTCTTCTTTTGCTGACTTCAATCCATCGGCTGCGGATAGCTTTACTCTTCATTTCGACGAGAATCGGGCCAATTTTATTTTTTGATCCGGGTAGGCGTGACGAAGATTGGATGTCATCTTTGTTTAATTCGAGTTTAACAGCTATTGTTGCAAGTAATCACGCCGGGCACTAGCTATCACCTGGTGGCCGTTAATTACGTGATTGCGCGGGAGAATATATGTATGTATCTTAAATTAGAGGAATTAAATTTACTTACCGAGAAGCTCGTACTCACAATCACTAATCGGTGTTCGTTCTAAATATTGTGGTGTGTAATGTTGTATGTGTTACTATATGTATGATAGTATATAGCCGAAAACACTAGCGATTATAAAATTTAAAACTATATAAATTGATACTGCGGTAAGAGCCCAACAAGGTGCAACAGCGGGCGGCGGGCGCGGATTAGCGAAGACTATATTGAACTAATGACCCTTTTCCTTTTGAAGGTGAAGTGGAGTGAAAATTTTTACTCACACCACCGCCATCTATGATAAATACGAATAGATTAATTCGAGCGCATGTTCGGCGCGACTAGCAAGTACTTCTGGTATATCTTTTGGAGGTGTATCGGGTAAACCAGCTATTTCTAGAGTAGATGCAAGACTTTTTTGTTCGTAATTATTCATCTCTTGTTCCATCGCAGATCAGTTCTAGATTTTTATTTTTGTTAACTAGGTCTTGGTTTTTGGTCTCCAAATCCCTGATGGCACCATCCTGTTTTCTTATAGACTGATCCATAGTAGAGATTTGATTACTCAAGAACTCCAGGGAGGACTCGAGGTTGCGTATCTCCTCCTTAAAGGTTTTTTTTAATCTCGCGACTAATATCTTGTACTAGCTTGCGTGTATCAATAGGCTGTAGGTTGGACCCTACTTCGGATTCATCATCTCCATCGTCGTCTTCTGGAATCATGAATGAAGATCTTCTGGAAATATTTTTTAAACAGTCTTCACAGCTCCACTCAATGCACGGAGAGTTGCGTAGCGTATTCAGCTGCTTGTTAGATAGTTTAGAGCAGGTGGCATCTGCGTGAACAATCTTCTCACATCTGCTACACTCTAGAGCTGGGGCTTTCTTCGTGATATTTTTTTTACACTTAGAACATTTTTTAACACCATTGTAGATAGAATTAGGATTTCCGTTAGCAAATAGCGCGACCTTTCGCTACGATGTCACGAGTCGATATATTCGTATATTAAGTTCACAGCGCACAACCACACAGTTAACTGCCTGATAGAAGCGACACGAGTGATATCTGGAAAATGTCTCGTTTTTTTGGTACATCTACACCCATTTTAGTTATATGTACTAGATATGAGCGCCGAATGCCAATTCCACGGCGGCAGCGTGGCCTGAAAATTTTCTCGGCGGCGGCGGCGTCACGGCGACGTGGCGTGGCTGTCCATGGGTCTTAGATATTGTTTTATCAGGAAGAGACCTCTTAAAAAAACTTAAAGAAAACCATATTCTTGGTACCAAAAACAGCTTTATATTTTTTAATAAAGCCCTGGGGAGCCCCAGCCCAGTGATGGGAATAGTATTCCATGTGAGGCCAAACCTGCGCCTTGTAAACTTGCAGGCGGTGTGCCGGCATGAAATACTGTCCCGCTCTGCTGAGCACGCAAAGCGTTTTAGAGGCCAATTTGGCCTTCTCTTCCAAGTGATCACGAAACTTGCACGTCACTCGATATGTCGATGCCGAGGATTCCGATACTGGCCGAGGCTTCAAGGGGAGTGCCTTAAAACTGAGAAGATGCCTCGATCTCCAAAAAAGCTGGTGATTCAATTGCACAATGTTCCGGAAAGCCCATAGAAAGGGAGCTTCGAAAAAGCGCTTTGTGCCAAACCCGATCGAAAGTCTTCGCAATATCCAAACTAATGCCCAATGACTCCCCTTGGACTCTTATGCCTCCGCCCATCTCTGAGTTAGGTAGACCAGAAGATCACCAGCTGACCGACCCCGACGAAAACCGTATTTGGCGGTCACTAATCAGCTGGTAATCCTCAAGATACCGCATGAGCTGACAGTTTATAATGATTTCCATTATTTTGGAGAACAAGGTGATGGCGATAGGCATAGCTAGACGGGTCTGAGCGGTCGCCTTTTTTAGCCAGCCTGCAGAACGAAACCGCGAGGTGAGTGGGAGTGGCACCTCACTCCAGATCAGACAATGGTCCGAAGAGTCGAGAGGGGCATCGACGTAAACCTGATATCCCTCCGGATGAGAGGTCAGTAGAAGGTCCAACAGGGAAGATTTATGATCCTCCACATCTGAAATCCGCGTAGGTGAAGTTACCAGTTGTGTCAGACCACATGCCAAGGCAAAATCATGAATAGATCTCCTCGCATGATCGGTTAAACATAAACCGAGCCATTCGGCATGGTGGGCGTTACAATCGCCGAGGATCACAATCTCTACGGATAGGATCTGCTGTAGCAAGGAATCTGTAGTCATTTGGACGTGGAGGATGGATCGGTCTGTTTCGGCATTACCGCTATGGGACCTATAGAGGCACCCGTAAACATGCGGATGGTCGTCGCTGCCTACGCGTAGCTAAAGGATGGACCTCTCTGATGTATACGCAAACTCGAGCCCGAGGCACAAGCAGTGTTCCAATTTGTACCCCGGGTAGGAGAGATACGAAGTATCAGCCGAAGAGGACACCTGCGTCTCGGTCGAAAAGAGCAAAGCCGACTTCGCCGTCTCGAGATGGTAGTGGACGGCGTTTAGGTTCGAGTGATGTCTCCTGATGTTGCAGAAAGTTACGTGGCAGGAGTCGCCTTAGCCTTGTTGCACCAGACGAAACTCAGAAGCAGATCTTCTACTTCACGCCTGTATTCTGTGAGGTCGTGGTACCACCCCGGCTTGAACCGGTCCATACGTGCAACAGTCGAAGTTGCTGCCATTAATAACACCACACAACAATACACGTTCACTCGGTGAAATATTCGACTCGACTGAGTAAGCGACGAGCGTGGTGAGGCGACAAGTCGGTCGGTCTAGGCCGCGCGTGTGAGCGGGAATGGAAGTTGTGACTCGCCGCGATGGCGCGCCGCGTTCTTTACGCGGCGGCAACGCGTCGACATGAACTCACGGCGACGGCGGCGCGCCGGCGCGGTGCTCATATCTAATATGTACTACGTATTAGAGAAGCCTTTCTAAACAAAAAATGTGTACTACTCTATGTCTCTACGCCTGCGCGGTCAGTTTATATAAATATATATTTATTTTATGATTTTATTCTTTTGTAATATTACGATATTATTGCCATTTTATTCACTTGAACAACAAATAATTTTATTTACTTGACTACTGAATTGTTATTTACGTTCAGGTTTAAACTTTAATTTGAAATCTTGTATTATTAGCGCCGCTCCACACTGCATGAATATTGAAACCACAGCCTAACTAGTAGATTGAAACCACACTAAATGACATACTGTACGGATTGCAGTACAGTTCAGTTGAACACAGTGTATGTTCGGAATGCACAATCTAATACGTAGTACATATATATCCATGCCTACACCGCAGTGAAGAGGGGAAATATCGGGCGATGTTATTGTGACGGCTCATTATTATTATTTTTAATAAATATAATTAATAATCAAATTCAATAAAGAGACATTTAAAATCTGACATATAAATAATAATTTGAGTAATCAATATGCGCTAATAAGCATAAAGTTTAAATATATTTATTTCGAATATTGACTATTATAGTATAGTAAAGGCTTAATACTGACTTTAAAAACCTTTAAATTTATTAAAACTGCTTAAAATATTCAATAACAGAAGTACAAGTCGACTATATTGCTATAATAAAGATAAATAACATTTGTAATATAATTGAAAAAATGGGTTAAATTTTTTTTTAAGTTAATGAAGGTGTTCTTGTATTACTGGAGGGTTATTCATGTAATGAATGCTTATATGAAGGAGTTGTCGGAGATACATACCCATGGTTCTAGATATTATATATGGGGTGGTCGGCTGACCGACTGCTACTAGTACTGTTGCACAATGTCTATACATTGTGCAACAGTACAAGTAGCAGTCGGTCAGTCCTATATTAGGGACTTATGATAGTAAGGTCTATGGAACTAAAGCATTAATATAAAAGGTCTCTATGATCTATGATATGTATAAGCATTATGATAGCAGATTTATGACTTGAAGTCCCATTTGTATAAGACATATAATAGTATGGTCTATGAAATAAAGCAAATATGTGGAAGGTCTGAAATATGTAAAAGCATTATATTGAAAGAAATGGGACTTGAAAAGGATTATTATAGTGGCGTGTAGATTACATCACAGCGTCCCAGACCGAGGTAAACTTTGCCGGTCGTAAGCGGGTTTGTTGTATCAATACGACTTGTCCGTGGACATCGCACACCCCTACCGTTTGTGGGCGGCGTCTTAATGCAAGGGGTTATGATACGTCGGCTACCTTTCGGATTAGGATGAGTGTGTTTGGTAATACTTTTAAGTGCAGCAAGCATACTCATCTCCATGTCTTAGTGCAATAGCGTTTGATACGTGGAGTTTTGGCTATTGACGCCTTAGTAGCGTGCTACTATGATACGTTGGTGGTATTTTTAGGTAAAAACAAAATCAATTTTGTTACCAAAGTCGATTGGGATCACGTGGGTATGTTGTGAGGGGGCACCATCCCTATGATAGTTGCGTTGATGGTTACTGCTACTTGTGGTTTTTTTTTTATAGGATAAGGGTGAAAGACGAGCACACAGTCCACCTGATGGTAAGTGGTTGCTGCGGCCCATAGACATCTACATCTATCCTCTGTTACAGATCAAAATGCAGATGCGTTTTCACCCGTGAGGACTAGGATGGAATGCCTCATTTCCAGTAAAAAGGGCCTCCGGCCACCTGCACTCACCAAGCGAAATGCAGAGGTAAATCTCTATTTCACGCTGGTATTCTGTGAGGTCGTGGTACTACCCCGGTTCGAGCCGGCCCATCCATGCGACAGTAAAATCTGCCGCCTGGCTCTACCACTGTTAAAATTACGTCTTGTGATGGATCTGCGGGTGTGCTGCGTCTGATTCGACGGATCCTGTGGTTCAGATTGATGGAGGTATCTTGGGATGGTGTAAGCCCGACGATAGTTGTATTGATGCTCGTTGCGTTCTGCAGCATTGCGTCTCTGCGATGTTTATTTGGCGGGTCGCTATTCTCAATGGCGCTCTCTGCATCTTGGTTTGACTTACAACCTAAGTAGCTTTGCCCAAGTCCCTTCATTACGGGGCTGTAGACAGCGGCGTAGATATCCCAACTAGCACGGTAGCGTTAAAACAACCTGTATATCGTTCGTATATGGGATCCATTCGAGTATCAAAGTGTTAAGAATACCTGTAGCAGCGGTGTTATAGAGTGCTCTAACTCACTTATAACCACGAAAGAGGCCCACGATTTTACAGGTAAAGGTTATAGAAAGTCTGTAGAGCAATTGTATAAAGATGTTAAAGTACCTACATAAGAGTGTTTATTCATCCTCAGCTACTACTTTAACCGGTATTACTGTGGTTGTAGGTGGGTCAGTTAACACTGCGGGTCACGGAAAAACGTCGGCTAAGAATGATTTATCACTCAAAACTTCATTAGACCTATTAAAAATAGTTGTTTGACACTTTGAAGCGTGATAGTTATCTAAAATACTCTTAAGGCTCGTTTGAGAAATTCTATAAACGACACAATAAAACTGTGACAACGAAGAACAGCTTACTGAATGGCGAAACGTAATTGACAGAGGAGTTAGTTATAATAAATTAGTCAAGTTATTTTAGTTTGTGAAGTGAAAACAATCGGCTATTGTGATTTAACGGTAAGTGTATACCATGTCTCCCATCTCAATTTTAACGCGCTCAGGATTTGTTAGAGATTTTAAATAAAAGTAATGAAGAATAAAATAGACACCCCAAATTTGTATCATATTTTATTCTTGCATCCTGGCCAGTGGCATGTTAAATTAAGTGGCATCAATGAAATAACAAAATTAAACAAAAATTATGAAGTATTTTGTTGTCAAATATTGAATAACCCAGTCATCAATTTATAGGTTAGTTTACCAAAACAATGGCGAACTTACTTAAAGCTTTAGTCTTCACTTAACTCATCTATTACACATTTTGAGATACAACATCTTTACTCAAGAATATTGTGCAGTCTTTAGTATACTTAACAGTGCAATAATAGATTTAAATAATTATACTTACTATAGCCAAGGCAATACAACCGGCTAAACATTTTACGAATTAAATGGATTAGGGTTCTTCAACAAAATAATCAAAACCTGCTTTTAGAGCCGCAAACGACATGATCTATGTTTATACGGGTTGTAACGAAATATCTAAGGGATACGTGTGTAGGTGGGGGATAAATTAAAGTTAACAACTTTCAACAGAGAATGTGGGTCAAAATATTTAAAAAAAATTGCCCACTTGTGCAAATTGTGTGGTCTTTTGACTGATTAAAGGTTTTGTTAAAAAGATTTTCTCTATTGGGACAATTTGTTATACCTTCAGTAACTACGTATATATGTGTTACGTATGTTTTCTGTTGTCTGAATTTGTGTACTAAGGTGTTATTATTATTGTTTCAGCATGCCGTTCAAAGTTGTTCAAACCTTGGAGGGAAATAAAATATAAATTATTTACTGTCCCCTCGGATTGGGAATCGAACATTATTCTCAGATATCCAAATAAATGCATATCAAAGTATTTAAAAGATAAAAATTCAATACCAACGTTAGACTGGGACGTAATGAAATGTAAAGTAAAACGGACCGATGTATTACGATAACAATTTACAATGTATAGCAGTCTATACTAAAGAAAGCATTTTTAATATTATAATGGATAAATAATATTCTCTTCATTGATTTTTTCATAATTCACATACAGAGTATTTATTTCAGAAAATAATGTTTCACATATTTTATGTTTCTAAAAAAACATTTGTACAACAATTTTTTCTTAAATTTTTACTGTTTTAATAAAGAAAATTTTTCAAATTAAAGTTTGCTTATCATTGGAGTACTTACAGCGTATGTATTAATGGTAGAAAGTATATTACATCTTAATGACTTTTTTGATTTCATTTGGATTTATTACCATAACATCATCAGAGACAACATAAGGTTCTTAACTCAAAAAGTGTTCAACAACATCAACACGAAGGATATCAGGCAATATGATAACGCTTAAATAATTAAAAAAAAACTAAATTCACTTGCTTGCCAATAAGCGAGACAATCTATACTTCTTACTGCCCGGTGGATCTCAGACGGTAATTTACAGATTTATAAAAATGCCTCTAGTTTTTCATATTATATATATTATAAATATTTCTTCCTCTTCTTCATCATCTTCTGACGCACTAAGTAGTATGGAATCGAAAAAATTGTGATTTATCTGGGCTTTTTCTTGTTCTTGTTCTACAGAACCCTGTTGTGTCTCCACTCGAACTTGACTAAAATTACTCGTATTATGGCTATTTATATATTCACTTTGTAACGAATCTTCTTTATTTTCCGTAATAACTGGAACACCAGTATCTAATCGGATATCATCACAACTAAGTGATTTGTTTATGTCATTCGTACAATTATTAAGTGAATCCAAAAAAATACGGCATTCCTGCTTAATCCTTTTTTTCACTGCACCTGTTTTCTTATGTTTACTAAATGTTTGTAATCGTTTCATTTTAATGTAACTTAAAATTATTACTCGGTAGAAGAATTTCTTCACTTCGTAATAAGGTTGTTTATAACAAAAAATTATAACGATTCGCAACTTTAGAAAGACTGCTTTTGAGTATTAATATCCATACTTGTCTTGTATAACACCATTACTTTTACAATGTCTTTAAAGAGTATCTGCCTAACACAATAAGCATTAGTAAAATTAAAATTAAAGCTTAAAACTACATAAATGAGCTGTTCAACACTTTTAGTATCTTGTGTTAGTGCACTCTTGACAAACTCTGTTTTACAACCTATGTCTGCACCTATAGTCAATATAATACCTAAAGACATATAAGACACTTCACGGTAACAAATAAACAACAATAAGTGTTAACAAGAGTCAGCGAGCACTGTTGTATAGATTTAGGAGCTACAAACAGGTCAAAGCTACAACATCTTAACTGTACTTGCTGTGATTAGCACTATTCTAACTCTTAAAGCAATCTAACATCGTTCATTAAAGTTCCAGAACCACTGTTGGAGCTAAATTTATTTTTTAACTCTTATATATCTCGTTTAGTAAGAACTGAGATATTTATTACTCATTTAAACAGATTAAAGTTATACTAAAACCTGTAACTGACACCAAAATGTTAGTTGGGATGTAACCAAGGGCCCCGGGGAAAAACTGAAATTGGGGCCCTATTTAAACTAAACTAAATACTTTAAAGGTTTTTTTTTAAAAGTGCAAAATTACTTCATCATCAACTACTTGTCGCCCACTGCAGGGCATAATAAAGCAAAGCTACTTACTACTAAGTATTATGTGTTAACGTAATAATGTAAGACATGAAATGATGAGCTGTAATGAATCAATGTAATGAATGGGTGGACCAGCTCGAACCAAGGAGGTATTACGACCTTAAGGACAACCAGCGTGAAGTAGAATTTTACTTCACCTTGTAAGTGCGGCTGGTCGGAGGCCTAACCCCTCTCTTCCCTGAAAAGGTAGTGTAATTAAATTAGAAACCATCCCAGGAGAGTACCAGTACCCCAGGTATTGGAGAATCCCTGGCTGAGGATCCACGCCCAAGCTACCCTACTCTTCCTTAGTGCGGGTGCTCAGGCTGCCTCGCGTACCCTGGAGTGGAAGGGGGGGGGGGGGGCGAGAAATTCCACACAAGACTAATACTGCGCGTGACAAGTAGAGCAATTACATAAAGGTGCCCCTGCACGCTATCAGTGAAATTCTGCAACATCGGAGGATTTCATTTGAACGTTAACAAAGTCCATCTGTACCATCCGAAGAAGGCGAAGCCGAATTTGCTCTTTCTAACCGAGACGCATGTGTCCTCTCCGGTCGATACTTCTCTCCTATGGCGCATGCTACACACTCAATAATTATCACGATATTTAACGTGAGTTTTATCTTGCAATATTTTGGATCGAATCTACATACTACATACTCGATACTAATCGCGTCAGTACAACGGTAGATTTCATTCACTAAAGACGTGTACGTTACATAATCCGAAGACAGTAACGTAATGAGTGACTGTAAAAGTAAAGCTTGCGTTGCTATTATATTAGCGATAGCATTTTTTTTTTATAGGATAAGGGTGACAAACGAGCACACAGTGATAAGTGGTTGCTGCGGCCCACAGACATCTACATCTATCCTCTATTACAAATCAAAATGTAGATGCGTTGTCACCCGTGAGGCCTCATTTCCAGTAAAAAGGGCCTCCGGCCACCTGCACTCACCAAGCGAAACGCAGAGGTAAATCTCTACTTCACGCTGGTTTTCTGTGAGGTCGTGGTACCACCCCGGTTCGAGCCGGCCCATCCGTGCGACAGCAAAAGCCGCCGCGTGGCTCTACCACTGTTAAATTTGCATTAAAAAGACGTGTAAAGAGAAAAAAATGGATGAAGCATTGGCTTCAAGACAGAGATCAATATACACACCTGAATTTATTAAATCAGATTCGGGAATACCAGGAAATGGATGATTATGAAAATTAATTTCGCGTGTCCGGTGTTTGCTTTGAACATCTGCTGGAGTTAATTACAACACCTTTGTGTCTCGGGCCGGAGTTTGCGTATACGTCAGAGAGGAAATCTTTTCTTAACGCCTCGACAGTCTTGAAAGTCAGCGACAATCATCTTTGCGCCTACGGGTGCCTCTATAGGTAATGCCCACACAGACCAACTCATCGACCACGTCCAAATTGCTGTAGACTTCTTGCTACAACAGGCCCCATCTGCAGAGATTGTGATCCTTGGTGATTTTAACAGTCACCACACTGAATGGCTTTTGGTTGTCCTTTAACCGATCATGCGAAAAGGTCTATGCATAAAGGCATATGGTCCCACACAAATGGTTACTTCGCCTACGCGGATTCTATGTGTGGAGGATACTGCACCTTCTCTGTTGGACCTTCTGCTGACCTCTCATCCGGACGGATATCAGGTCTCCGTCGACGCCCCTCTTAACTCATTGGACCATTGTCTGATCCGGGCTTTTTGCATCCTTTCCTTGAGGACAGGGGCGGGTATGCTTCTCGCCGCATGATCCCAACGTTATTTTGTCGCTGATGTGGTACTTTAGGGAATGGAACTCTTTATTCTATCATCTGTGGGGCCTGGTTTGGTCGCTCCTTTAAAATTGCATCGCGCTATAATAGGAATGCTTCACCAGCGTTGTTAAAATAAGTATAATTTCGCCTTGAGGTCGGTACAATACGGTTTACATAGCGCTCGGTGCGCATAGCATTACTCTCCCTAGACGTCAAGTTCCTCACATTGTGCTGGAGACGTTGGCACAGGTCGTAATATATCTTTTCTAAAACTCTTTCTCCCTAGGCTTAGTCCCGAACTCAAAGAAGACAGCTTTAGTGCACCAGATCTCTAAAATAACCGAAAATCGCTCAAACCTAAATAATGAAAACCATTGTGAACTGCCAGCTCTTAAGGTTGAGTATCACCTACAGAAAAGTGACCACCAGTACGGTTTCCGTCGGGGTTTCTCAGCTGGTGATTTTCTGGCTTACCAGACTCATAAATTGGCAGAGGCAGAGAGGGAGACCCTGGCCGTCAGTTTGGACATAGCGAAGGCCTTCAATCAGGTTTGGCACAAAGCGCTTCTTTCGAAGCTTCATTCCTATGGGATTTCAGAGAATTTGTGCAACTCGATCAGCAGTTTTCTCGCAGATTGGAGCAACAAAGTCGTAGTAGAAGGTGCATTCTCCATTTACAAGCCTATTTATACTGGTGTACCACAAGGCTACGAGCTATTACCCACGCTGTTTCTTCAGTAACGTCCACTACACACCGACTGTGCCTATATTTCTCGGAAAAACGGCGCCGAGTACCACAAACTTGTGTCTGAAGTCGAGTCTTTGCCGGATAAGGTCTCGGATTGGGGCGCTAAAAATATTTAAGTTCAATGCTCAAAATACGCAAGTTTATGCTTTTACTACTAAAAAGAACCCCTTTGTCGTAACTTCTCAATTTCAGGGCACTCGCGTTGTTACCTCAGCCAGTATCTATGTATTTAAAAAACAAAAGAAAAGAAAAAGTATCAGAATCTTCGGCGTTAACATATCGAATAACGTGCAGTTTCATGATCACTTCGAAGTTAAGGCTGAATTGGCTTCTAAAATGATTGGCATGCTCAGCGCAATGGGACAGTACTTTATGCCGGCACACAGCTTGCAACTTTACAAGGGGCAGGTTTGGCCTAACATGGAATACTGTTCATGAGAACGAAGGAGCTGGTACTAGGGAGGGTCATCCCGGGGCTGGGGCTCCCTAGTACCAGCTCCTTCTACTTAGCCGCATCCAGCGTAGAGTGGCTCGAATCTTCGATGACCGACGAAGACGAAAGACGAGACGAAGAGATCCCTTTGCATTTTCTAGCGCATTTACCACGGGGAGTGTTCAGAGGAATTAATCGGATTAATTCCAGCCATAAATTTTCATCAACGCATTTCCCAAATCCACATCATCGGGATGTTTGGCGGTCTACTACTGTCGGACCGATACGACTTAGAGACCTTCAAGAAACGAGCTTACTTCTTTTTAAAAAGCCGGCAACGCGCCTACGATTCCCCTGGTGTTGTACTTGTTAGTAGGTGGTGGTCGACACTTGTCATCAGGTGAGCCGCATGCTGGTTTATCCCCATCTTCTATATAAAAAAGACATTGAAACGAAGTAGACAATTATCTTTAACAATGTTATATTTATGTTCTGGTAGTGGGAGTAATTTTTGTGATTTCAGTTCGAGCCGTTCGCGGTCAGGGACCAAAACGTTAAAACTTGAAAATTCTTTATACAACTAGGATAGTAAATAATTTTTCGAACGTCGGTCTTGGGGGCCGAGGGGCCCCTTTAGCTTGAGGGCCCGGGAGCACTGCCCCGCCTAGCCCCTGGGTAGCTACGCCACTGGTTGTAGACTGTCTGATCTCCATGATGTTTTATATAACAACATAATAATATAGCTATATTTTCCCACCTTTGAATGAGTGGAGGCAACTTATTGGTGGGTGAGACAAACATGAACACAAACCCTTTCTGATGGCGAATTGTTAGTATTATCTTATAACTGCCTATTGGCTATATCTGCCATTGTATTGGTTGGTGGAGCATTTGTGTCCACCTCGTGTGGGTGGTAACTGGAAGGAGAAACTGAGGAGGCCATCAAGGCGGTGGACGAAAGCCACGCAACGTGGGACCCCACTCCCATTGACTCATGCCACGCTCTGCGGCTAATTAGCCGTGCTGATCATGCAATTGATGGTGATGCCTTACACTTACATCACATCTGCAGGAACGGCAGTCTGGCAGGTGGTGGCGCTCTCGTAAGGCTTTTTATGGCCACTGTGCCTATTTTTGCCTAATTCGTTTGACGTACATTCACTGTGGCTGGATTTAATCGTATTCTGTATGGCGTTTACATGTATTGACATGCGCGACTTCAGTCGATGTTTGTGCTTATGGACTACCAAGGGGCCCTCTTTTACTGATTCGCCAGTTATTTTGCTGTGGACTACGGTCCAGTTCCCAACATAACGTCGCCTTCAGGGGGAGTGCGTTGGTTGGTTGGCGCTCATCGCACACGGCGTGTGTGGAGCCGTGTACCTACCCTACATTTTTTTAATGTGGGAGAGCTAAGCCCTTGTATCTGGTATTTGATATAAATATTGTGAGTCTTTTTCAAGCGGGAAGGGATTAATTAATTAGGAATTGACTGATGTGAACCTGATACAAGTGGAATAGGGACGAATCGTTCTTAATCGTTCTTAACCTTTTTTGAGTCCTGTCTTCATGAACAGGGTTCTTTAGTTTATAAGACGCTACCAACAGCTTTCTATTGCTCTCGTGAATATTCATACCTCCCAGAGACAACTAAAAGAACTAAGTTACTATACAAACACAACGTAAATAAGGATCCTAATTAAGACGATCACCCCATAAATTTACTTCTTCTTGGTCGTGTTCTTCAAAACTGAAGGTCGTGTCCGTATTTTAGTGCCTTCGTAGCGCTGTTCACTATAGCCCTCCATTCTGTCCGGTCCTCGGCTTTTTGCATTGCAGTCGTAAGTGAGAGGCCAGTGAGTGATTTGACCTGGTCTGACCAGCGGCTAGATAGAGGCCGCGTGGTCTTTTGCCCCCCACCTTGCCTACGACTATAAGTCTATCCAAGTTATTAGGCGGGCGTCGGGCAATATGACCAAAGTAACTCAGAATACTCTGGTAACACGTGGTAGAGAGTCTGGTGTCAACACGAAGCTGCCCCAGGATCGACTCGTTGGTCCTCTTACCGGTCCATGGTATCCGAAGCATCCTTCTCCAACACCACATTTCGAACGCATCAATCCTTTTCTTGTCTGCTGCTCGAATCGTCCATGCTTCAGAGCCATAAAGGAAGATGGAGAACACTAAAGTTCTGACAAGTCTCTTTTTGGTGACATTAGAGATTTTTCTGTTCTGCCATATTCTTTTTAATCTATTCATTGCACCTTTGGCTATTTGGATTCGTCTTCTTATGTCTTGTTAACTTCCTCCTCTGTCCGAAAGTAGCGATCCAACGTACACAAACTCACTCACAAACTCTAGGTCCGAGAGTCCTCCAGTCCTAGAGAGTTGACCGGTTCTGTCAATCAACATAACTTTTGTTTTGGACTTGTTAATACTAAGTCCAGCCAGTCCACTCTCTACCTCTAATCTGCGAAAGAGTTGAGCGAGTTCTTTTTCCGATGATGCAAAGAGTATGGTGTCATCCGCATATCTGAGGTTGCTGATCTTAACACGCCCGATTGAAATTCCTCCCTCTCATCCTTCTAGGGCCCTTCTCATTATATATTCCCCGTATATGTTAAACAGGATAGGAGACAGGATACATCCCTGTCTTACTCCCTTTTTTGGCTTGAATGGTCCAGATATGACGCCATTGACTCTAACCATGGATTCGCCTTCTTGGTACAGATTAGCAATCAATACTATGAGATGTTGAGGTACGCCCATTTCCCGGAGTATGTCCCATAAAGAAAAATGTACTAAACGGCCTATATTTAAGCATTTAGAAAGATCAATATATGTTCTATATACTGGTCACGTAAATTTGATATATTTTTATATATCTTATAGATATAAATTCTAAAGAAATAAAGAGAACGAGAAGAGGAGGTATTACATTATAAAGGCGCTAAACTATGATACCGCGGTTTCAGAAGCGCAGGTCAATGAAATGGCACCACGATTACTTCCCGAGCAGTGTCATTCTTCCAGTTCAATCAACTATTCTGTGCCAAAGTAATAGTGGATAGGGGGGAATATTCTTCAGACAATCTTCTGCTAGCTCAACTCCGCAATGACCGCAATATAGCTCTGGCTGTGGCTTCCTCGGGCATTGCTGCAACTTTGCTTACGGTGGCCAGACTGCACATTCCGTTTTCAAATGGTCACTTAATCGTGCAAGCGAAGATACCCCAACATGCAACATCACCGATAACGGCGGCTGGGAGTGCTTTTGCGGCAGTGCAAGTTGATAGTATGGGACGAATGCACAATGTCGCAAAGCATTAGAGACGTTAAACCGCAGCCGATTTCAGATAGACACTGCTAGTTATTGAGAGGGGCACACCGGTGAATGAAATAAATGCATGTCTTAAGGCGTCGCCACTGTGGTCCAGGATCAAAAAGCTCCATTTTACGTGCAACATGCGCGTACAACGACCCCACGAATTGGGTGTCCTTGCGAATGGGCTGCTGCAAATTTGAGAGGGTCGTCTGAAATCGTACGCAGATGGGAAAGTTCTATATTCCGAAGAATTTTTACATGTAGTGGCTACAGAAGATTAACTTATCATGCACATTTTCCCCAATTTAGAGGTTAGCATAAATAATGATGTGGTTGTGTGAGCGGGCAGTGCTGTCGGTAAAGAGCGAGTGGGTTAATAATATAAACAAAATTTTTGACGTGACAACGTCTTATAAATCGATGAAGCTGCACGCACGAAAAAACATGACTCATGCGGCGTTACCTAGGCGTTCCATTTAAAGTGCAAGGGAGAGCGCGGAACGAGCGACTGTGCGAGCGAATGTGGTGTCAATTGTTTATAGCAACGATAATTGCGGCGATAAAGGTAATGATTCTTTCGATATTAAATATTTCTTATGACGTTGTCACGTTCAACTAGACGTTCCAGTTCTACTGATGCGAAACCTTGATGCACCCAGACTGTGCAACGACACTAGGCTTCGTATCACAGAGCTGGGTTGTAATATTATAAAAGCCGCCAGTACTACAGGAGCTGCTAAAGGAGAGAGCGTCTTAATTCCCCGCATACCCATTATTCTGAATAATTTGCCATTTCACTTTAAGAGGTTGTAAAAAAATTGGCTTTTACAATGACAATCAACAAATCCCAGTGCTAAAACTAATTAATGTTTAATAATACTAAAATTATATTTAAAATTTTGATTTTGTGGGTTCTAAAATGGCGTCAATGTACTAAACAGTCTAAACCGTATTTCTAGGGACATGGTCTTAGTAGTTGTACTATGTATGTTTTGGATTCTGTCATGCAGCCATTGGTTTTTCTGCCGACTTCCAAAAAGTAGACGGTACTCAATTCGACTGTATGTTTTTTTATGTGTGTTACCTCATAACTTTGTACTGGGTAAACCGATTTCGATGATTATTTTTTTATATGAAAGCTGATAGTTCTCGTGTGGTCCCATATGAATTAGATCAAGGTCAGACCAATGGTTATTGAGATATTCTTAAATAACCTATATTGAAGTCGCTTATATTGAAATCGCTTATATTGAAGTCGGCTGTACAAAATTTTTAATTTTAAATTATAGTCATTTGTATAATGTAATATTTTTATTACTTATGCTGTATAACAGTTTTTTCAATATACCATAGATTATCGTTAGAGATACATATAAAAGACGAAAAACCTTGTCTTAGGAACAGTATTGGATTATTTTTTTTCAGATGTAACATGATCTTCTAACTGTACCAAATCTTTTTCTTTTTTGCCACATATTGATAACAAATAACTTTTGTTATATAACGCAATATAAACACAAGTGGCAATATCCTATCTTTTATACAGATTTATATGGATGCTATTTACCTATTATTTTAGTTTTATTTTACCCTTATAGACAAAAGTCATAGAAATCAACCTACTGTATTTACAAGAGTGTACAATACTTAAAGTTTTGTACTAGAGTTACTCAGATCTCATAATACAGATTTTATACAGGTTGAGCTGTATAATAACACATAAACGAATCTTATAAGTATACAACCAACCTCTTTTCAACACTCTTATACGCTTTTAAAATAACTCTAAGTTCTATGTTGGCTGGTATATTTATGTTCATAACGCTTGTGTGCTACTTGGGATGTTAATAACACATCAAAAACTTATTCAATGTATTATATTCATACTTTAATATGTAGAACGATATAAACTGTTTTTTGTGTATTTACCAGTATTTACCCATTTACAGTTGATTTTGCCTCATGAGTATAGTATACCTACTTAGGTATTTAATTTAGAAGGATATTTGGCCTCAGCATCAGCAACGCAGTATCTTTCACGTCCTCGTTCCGTTTTATCTTGACTATCGTAGAGATAACCGAAGCTGTGCAAACGTGTGTCTTGTGTACACAGCCAGCGTTTGATATAAGCTTGATTGTTGTAATTAAATGTAACTACAGTGATGAAATTCCTTTAAGATTTTTTGATGTTATAAAAGCAAATTATTAATTTTAAATTTCTCGTCATCTATGCAGATGATAGTTGTACCTATAGATTTTTTTGTAGACATTGCTCAATTTAATTACAAGTTCAGGTTTATTAAAGTCTAAATATAAGACCTAAGTATCCTAAAATATAGTGTTGGTACTACTTATTAGTCATTACGTTTTCGGTTACAATGACGCCATAGTCTAATTGAGTGTCATACTATAGTTCATGCATGTTAAAATAATAATTTTTCTATTGTATGGTCACTCTTGATTATGCAACAATTCATTGATGAAATTTAATTTAAAAGCAGTTGTAGTCTTAATATTTAAGACAATGAAATTGAGAATTGCAGCCTGTAGTGGCTACGTAAGGGAATCTAGAACCCCATATCATCCCGTGGGTGTCATAAGAGCCGATATAAGTAAATGAAATAGGAATCTCCTAGCAGCAGTTTCTTTATTAACCATTTCGCTGTCCCGTGTACTACATTCTCATTCATTGGTCATTGTTATTGTCTTACTATTGTATCCCAAAATCGAAGAGTGGAAGTGTTAAAATATTATTTGAAATCTATGGGGGATACCTATTTTCAGCGACTCGAGCGACTACTATAACAGAGAGGAGTTTTGATAGGCAGTAAGAAAAAATTAATGAATGAGATTGAAATCTCATTCTACTTTTGTTGGACTGTTTAAAAATTTTCTTCTTGTGTTATCATTCCACTATTGGATATGGAGTGCTCACATAGTACAGGGAAGATTCGCCGTAATCGCCACCCTTAGAATATGTATTGGCGATCGCATCTGAAGCGACTGTTACTTTTGACGCTGCTTAGTAAAATAATCAATGACAAAATAAATGCAGCTGTTAAAAAGTAACGGTGGGCTAATTGGTAAAATACCCATAATATTTACACCGCCACAAATCAGTGGTCCTAAGATCTTCTTTCTATTTTTCTGAGCTGTCTCTTATGATTTGATGATATGATAATTTTCTTTCGCCGCTACCTTCCGGCAATCTACATACTTCTTTTAGTATTAGGTACTTTTGTTCTTTTTATGATTTTATACAAATCAAGGAAATCAAATGGGTGCTGTTGTCCGTAAACACCTGTCTCTATTCTCTGTCTATGAATTTTTATATTGCAAGTTATGCTTAAAATATTTTCTTTCACATGCTGAATATTACTATATATTATATAACTATTATATATCAATATTCGAAAAACTAGTTCAATCGATTGTATTCAATATTTTTGCAAGTTTTCACTTTTAGCCTAATTGTTGTTTCAAAAACATAATGATAGGCTAAAGGAAAAGTTAGAACATTACAAAGGCCTGATCAGTTAACACAACTTAGGCTCAACATATTTCTAAACCGACGTCTTTAACAATAGTATTGAAAATCGAAAGCGTCTAGAATTTATTTATTTCCTGGCTCGGGTTGCCGCTCTAAGATCGATTTTCCTACAACTCGCTTTTAAAGTCTGTTGAAAACGATAAGAAAATATGAATAATGTCGTCTTCCAACCATAGGTGTGACGTAACAGGTGAGTTTGTATAAAACACACTGCTTCTATGGTAAGACGCCATTTTAGTCTAGCCAACTTTGCCGTGAGTTTCTGTAACATTAGCAAACTTTTTAACACCATTATCCAATGAGTGTCTTACTTACATCATTGTAAAAATAAGGTATTAAATTTCTAGTAAAGATAATTATTATTTTATTAATTATTAACATATGAATAAAGCATGATTGTAAACAGTCTCTTATCGTGTGCCTATTTTTATTAGACTTTATATTAAACTAAAGTGGGAAAATATTTTGATTGCTAAATGAATTTAGGTACGAGCTCCGATCGTTACTATTGGATACTTAAACATTACATAATTGCAAACATTAAGACTTCTCATCTGTGATTGGTCACATGACGACTGAAACAGAATGACTATTAATTTAACGTACTAATATCATAAACACGTGATTCAAGATGGCTGACATTTTCGGAGGAAACGTTACTGTGAAAACTGCGTTTCCGGTGGTAAGATTTTTTAAAATATTATTCTCTTATCATATTTATATAGTCGTTTTATTTTCATATTCGTATTCTAATTTATATTATTAATTTTGTTTACCTAATTATTCGAGATAAAAATAATGAACATGGAACGTTGATCGTGGACGTAGTTTAAATTTTATAAAAATTTCAGCTGTCATAGTTTATATGACTATCTATATTTAAATGACATCTTTTATCTTATTTTATTAGATTGAAGATATTTTTAAGTCGATATTCATAATATTTTTAATTATAACTTGGCATGATTTTGACATATTTTTTTAATATAAAAATTTACGTTGTTTCTCCGTAATTCACAAATATTTGCCCACGGAACACCTTATAATTCCACTTCGGGGTCACATTGCCGGTGTAACGCAAATAAAGAACGATATCTAAGATTAAGAGAGCAGTAAACTTTGTTGCTGATAACAAATTATCAGAAATAGGACACTACACTCTATTTAGTAAGTTTAATGGTTTAATTTATGATGGTACGCCTATTTACATGTATATGATTGCACTGTTTTTTTTTTCATATAATTGATCATTAAATTAGTACTCAATATTTGTACTAAAATGTGTTGTAATTGTAGAGTACTGATATATAATCGGTTGAAGCATATAATCGATTTTATATCCAGTAGGTGTGTAATTTATAATTTTATTCTATTTATAGATTAATAATTTTTAATTTAACTTTTTATCAAGATTTTGTAGTCCATTGTGTTACAAAATAGTATTGAATGAGTAAGTAAATAAACCTTTAAAATATCTTACGATAATTCTTAAGTTACAGTCAGATAAATACAAACGCTTAACTATTGTTTTCACTAATATGTTTCATACATGAAACCTTCGTAACACCACAGAATAAATAACAGTACCTACAAGAACACCAAAACTGTTACAAAAAAAATTTACTGTGTTTAGACAAAATTTGAGATCCTTTGCATTTTGAACATGCAAACAAATATACTAAATATGTACATGTTAGTAACATTTCCGTAAGATTAAAACTGTGTCGGGGGCGTTCGTTTTGTATAACAATAAGATATTCTGTAATAATAAATTGCGGTTTGTAAACGCCCTGTAATTGGTTTCGCACACAATTTTGCACGTTTACCCATTTAACTTCAACGCACAGAATCGTCTATATTGATTTTAAAGGCCATTGTCTGACGAAACTAATTCAAAATTTGTCGTAAGCTGATTCAAAATTGGTAAAACATACATTTAAATTTCAGATCAATAGTAAAAGTAGTATAAAAGATAACAGTTTATTCATATTAAAGATTTCGTATTTGTTGTTGTAAGTTTTTTTATTAAAACTAAATATGTACATCCTATATACGTCGCATATCATCCCGTGGGTTTAGTAAAAGGCGACAGAGGGAAATAAATCAGGCGATTGGCAGCAGCGGCTTCCTAATAACGACAAAAAAGAAAAAAAACTACGGTTGCCAACCCCTTTGTCAAGCGTGGCAACTATGGCAATCTATGGGGGAGACCTATGGTCAGCAGTGGACTTTAATAGGCTGTAACGGTAACGTTAGGTATACGTCCCACTACTGTGCTCACGTCTTCTTTTATTTCTGACATGGTTATGGAGCACGTTGCTTCAGTGCGTCTTCGCATACTATACATATATTAGAAATACCATTATTCCTCAGGCATGCAGGTTTCCTTACGATGTTTTCCTTCACCGCCAGTGCGCAGCAGATATAAAGAGAGAGCCTACAGTGTCGAACCCGGATTGCTGGCGTAGTGCGAAATTAACGGCAAGCAATTACATCTATCTTCGATTACGAATTAAAATGCAGATGCGTTGTCGGCCGTGAGGACTAAGATAGAATGCCTCTTTTCCAGTAAAAAGGGTCTCCGTATCTCTACACTCACCATACGAAACACAGCAGCATTAAGCTGCTATTTTACGCTGGTATTCTGTGAGAGCGTGTTCCTTCCTCGGTCGAGCCGACCCATTCGTGCTACAACTATATTATTAATATATCTACAACATGGCTCTACCACGTGTAAAAGCCCTTTATCCATTAAAGCTTAGGATGACTTTGTTATAATTGCTAAGTTCACTTTTTTAGGATTCTAGCTCCTTAAGTATAATTCAGGAAAATATCTGAAAAAAATCTATGTCACTGTAAATCATCATCATCATCATCTTATAGGTATCTAGTGATATAATCAACGGGATGTAGAAATCTTGGAATTTTTGATCAATAAATGCGACAAGAAGTTTCAACAGTCCTCTCTTGATGTTAACCTAATTCTACCCAAAGAATTCTGAAGAGACCAAAAATTTGAAGGTGAAAGGTCAGGACTATATGATGGGTCCAGTAAGACTTCCCAACCAGCCGTCAGCTGTGGTCTGGTGTTATCATGATGAGAGATCACGCCTTTTCTGTTCTGATCAATTCCGGCCGTTTTTTCTCAATTTCTTGCTTGAGCCTCATTAGTTGTTGGTAGTAGAAATCCAAATCGATGTTTTGCCCGGCGGTTAAAGCGGTAATAAACGATACCGTTCCAATCCCACCATACACACAGCATCACCTTATTGCGTGTTAATCCGGGTTTCGCTACAGTCTGTGGAGCTTGACTACCCTTTGACCATGATCTTCTCCGCACGTTCTTATCGTAGGTGATCCACTTTTCATCACCAGTGATCAATCTTTCCAATAATGGTTCGGTTTCATTACGTTTCAATAGAGAATCGCAAACGAGTACACGATTCCTTAGGTTTTTTTCAGTGAGTTCTTGTGGCACTCAGATGTCGAACTTTTTTGTATAGCCAGATATTTTCAAATGGGTCAAAACTGTTTTGTGATAAATCCGCAATTCCTCAGCTATGTCTTAATTACTAATATGCCAATCTTGGTCCACTTTTTCTAAAATGACATCGACTTTATCCGTATCAGAGCGAACTGCATCTTTAACATCAACATCCCCGGACTGAAAACACTGGAATTAATTTTGTGCTACTCTCACCGACACTTCATTAGGTCCATATATGTCACAAATATTTTTCGCGGCTTGAGTCGCATTTTTCCATTTTTCTATCGACTTAAACAGGAGGAGGTACTCAATTCGACTGTATGTTTTTTTTTTATGTGTGTTACCTCATAAATTTTTCTGGGTGAACCGATTTCGATGATTCTTTTTTTATTTGAAAGCTGGTGCTTCACATGTGGTCCCCTATAAATTCTCATATAAAACTAATGATCAAGGTCTGACTAATAGTTTTAGAGTTATTCTTAATAATTTATGTTGAAATCGGTTGTACAAAATTTTTAATTTTAAATTATAGTAATAAAACTTCAGAATCATTAAATTCTAAAAACTCACAGTAGCATGTTATATCTATACCAAATGTCAATGATCTATGCATATCCAATAGTCTCTGAGAATTCAACGAAAGAACCTGAAAAACAGACAGAGACACAGATATCGAGTTAACTCTACAAGTGATCTAATTTTGCTGATTTTGGCACGGAATTTTAGGTACATTCCGTAAGTCCTAAGTTAAAGCCATGCGAGCAACGCAGCGGCTAATAAGCCGGTATAATATGAAATTTATATTCGCTGTCGTACTTAGAGTGCATCCTTAGACATGGATTTCTATTATTATCCTTTATTTACTTACATTTCAAAAGCTAAGCTTGTCCTTGTTTTATTTTAAATATAGTTAAGAAGGGTGACAAACGAGAACATAGTCCACCTGTTGGTAAGTGAATGCTGACCCATAGACATTCTACATCTATCCTGGATTAAGAATTAAAATTCAGAATTGTATGACTAAGGTGGTATGCCTTTCAGTAAAAAGGGTCTTGTTTCTGTAACGTTGTTAAATTTGTTTGATCAGCTTGGTTAACCCTACTTTAGACGATGACTTGTATTTGGTTTGAATACTTAGTCTTTTTGTGACTGCGCCGTCTGTTCGTTCAGGTGTTTCATTTCGGATATGAATCAGAAAGGTATGCAAGTAGACAGGACACCGTTTGTTAATTTAAAAAAATATATCATTCAGTTCCCCTGTTCTGGCTGAATAGGTCCAAAAACACGTACTGAGTTGCAATCCTTGTTACGCTGAGCTAATATTTAATTGTTGATGATGTATAGTTTTCTTTAAAAAATGTTAATTGCTATCAACATTTTTCTTTAAAGAATAAAATTAAAGATGGCCACCAGTGACTTCCTGATAACAGTTCAAAATAATAAAAAGCTGCAGTTGCCAGCCCACCTGCCAAGCGTGGAAACTACGGCAAAAATCTGGCATGGTCAAATGGCAATGGATGTGGGAGGCCTATGATCAGCACTGGACTTTCGATATGATGAAATGATGTCGATGTTGTCCATCGAGTCAGTAATTCATTCTTGGGGCGATGTATACGCTTTTACAACAAAATTCCAGAAAATATACAAAACCTGCTGCCTGCTGTTTAACAAAGTTCAAAAACTTTGTTAAACTAAATCTGTATAAAAAGGGTTATTATAATATTAAGGAATTTATGGATGATAATAACCCCTGGAAATGAGATGATCGCTACCAAGCTATTTCTAATTTGTTGTGTTGTTAATTTGTGTAACATCATGATTGTAAGCTGGTATTTTAAAAAAAATTGTGTTTCTTGGTAAACTGGTTAACTGGGTTTCTTGCTGGTTCTTCCCAGGACAGAGGTTTTTTCCGAAACAGTGGTAATCAAACAAAAGAGTGACTTTCTTAATATTTAGGATAGAATGAAAACAAAAATTAAATAACTCCAATAATATGAATGAAAAAAACTACATTCTAATAGTTCCATTTAAAGTATTTTTCTTTATAAAATAAAAGATGAGAAACGGGTACACAGTCAACCTGATGCTGCATGCTGTGATCCATAGACATCTACATTTCTATCCTCGATTAAGAATCAAAATGCAGATGCGTTATCACCTCTGAGGTCTAAGATGGAATGCATTCAAATACGGCAAAATCGGAAGTACACTACAGCAGTACACTTTTGACAGGATATATGTTTTTATAGAAAAGCGGGCAAACGAGCATGCGGCTCACCTGATGGTAAGTGACTACCGCCGCCCATGAACAACCGCAACACCAGGGGAATTGCAAGTATGTTGTCGGCCTTTTAAAAAGGAGTAACCTCGTATCTTGAAAGTCTCTTAATTGTAAAATAAAAAATGAATTAATGATTCGATTTCCGCTTTAAAATAGGTTCCTCTAACTAAATAACTAACTGTGAAAGAACTCATGTATCCCCATTAGTAAGGTCGTCGTAGACAAGCAATTTGCCGTAATTAATATACAACGTATCTTTTCTGAAACTATATAGGTAATCTAATCTTTATAAAAAAGTGCATAGTTTAATATTTTTAAAACTAAAGCATTTAAAATGCTAATCAATTATTATTTACGTTTAAATATAATATTAAAATCCACGTTTTTAATAGCGCAAAATACGTTAATAACTAGATTTCTAAATAAAAAATGTAGATGTATACTTTTCATCTGACAGCAGTATGTAGCTCAATGGTTAGGATTTTAAACTTAAGCAAAAGTAATTTGCATGACATTTCTTGTTTATTAGTGTACTCTTAAGTAAAATGTTGCTATGTAGCAGAAAAATAGGTACAAAGTAACAAACAAACTTATATTATGAAGTGCGTGACTTTTGTGTTCGTCGTGTGTTAAAACAGCTATCAGTAATAGGTCACTTCGTTTGTTATGTAAAATTCATAGCTTCATAATATATAATTTGCAGTTTAAATTAGTTTTTATTATAGTTACTTTCATAAGGTGTCATGTTTGATCTTTGATAATACTATTGAAAATTAGTGTATTACATATAATTGTAACAGCGAAAAACTAAAATTTTCTTGTAATGTCCAGCTTTTCGTGTGGCTGAATTTCCTTACTGAAAGGGTAGCTATTTTGTTTTTAGAAAAACAAGCCCTCTTGTAACCAGGGCAGCGGCGACAGCCAGTCGCAGATACAGTTGCTTTAGGAACTTCACATTTCTAAGTTATTGCCTGATATTTGACGTAAATAATTAAAAGCAGGGAAAAACAAAGTAAAATTTAGTTAAACTTAGTAAGAATATTATGAATAAATGAGTCATAGTCATACTTTTTTTTAAATTACGCATTACCACTAACTACTAACAATCCGTGCAGACCACTTGATTAGACCTGAAGTTACCGTAGGCGTAGTTACTGCACGCAGAAGATGGGTTGGCCTCTGATTCATTTACGAAATTAAAATTTTACACCATTGAAATTAACATTAACATCTTGTGCAAAACTGCATAGAATTATGCAAAAACGAAATGTTATTAAAATTTTAACAAATTACTTGTTAATTAAAATTAAAATGCCCGTGATTTGTCCACTGATGATTAAATGAAACAAATACTAAATGTTAACCCAGGCACTCGATAAATGATTTTAACCTCCACAAATGCAAATTGTTTTAGCCATTGTGGAGATTAGCGTGCACAGACAAACAGACAAAAAACTATAAATTTACGATTTTATTGAATGTATAAATGAATAACTTAAATATATTGTTCTCCATCATCAAGTAATCATGCAAAAGTCTATACATCTATATAATATATATTCTTTATTGTATACGTATATATATTATTGAATAAAAAATTATAATTAAACACTTGATATCATTGATAATTGAATTTCTTGCTCTTGTCCACTGGTGACAGGGCCTTGGATACTGACAAATTATGTCTGCTATTAAATAATATATTAGGTGTTGAATAATTGATGTAACACTTCAGTTCTCTTCGCCACTTGCATATTATACGTATAGGGTAGCTGAACTGGAGTTAGCTTAGTTACGACTGCTATTCAAACGCAAATGCCTTAGAAATCTCGCTTGACACATTACGAATTGTCTAAAACTTGTCCATTAGCATGCATATTGTAGGTTCCTATTGTCGCTTTAAGCTATTTGTTTCAATTGTCTAACGTAACTTAGAGGCAACGTGATGAAATGTGTGACCTATTTAACATGTATTAGTAAATAGATAAGTTAGAATTTTTAAATTAAATTTGCGTAATTTTTAATTTTTTTAATATTAAATTCATTATTTAAAAGTAGCCTCTGTGACCTTAATTATTTACAATTTTATTTCGACGCGTAAATAACAGTAATAAGTGAAGATTAATTTTAAAAAGAAATAATAGGAACCAGATATAAATACACATTTAAAACGTACATATAACACATCAATAGATGTTTTTGTTCGTCGTTATGTATGTGAAACATAAAAATGGCATTCCTGATTATATTCGTACTATTACAGCACAAGGATTCGAATGCGGCTTTCGCATGTAAAAGTAGGTACAGTTTTGCCGCGCGGCCTTTGAGTACCCTCGAATCTTTTATATTGATGTGAAAAACAGCGAAGCGATTAAAACATGACAACAAAATTTTTATACTGGCGAATGTCTTGAAATAATAAATTTAATTATATTAAAAATAACGGGTAAAGTTTTGATTAAAACTTACATTGGTTCTATTAAAAACTATTCTAAAAATCGCGTAGCGAAACAGAAATCATTTGACAAATTGAAAGGCTACCATTGTAAGTTAAATATCACTTTGTTTAGTTTATTATTTAGTTTTTTGACGAAAAACGACATTGTAGCAAAAAATTGCACATCAAAATTATGTTAACCTAGTAGTATCGATCCTGCGTTTCGCCTTGAATTACTTCTGACAATCAAATTAGCTCGGTATCGTGAGAGTTCAGTTCACATGTTTAGAAATATGTCGATAATTGAACTCTGTGTGCGTGAACTAGCCTCGGGTACGGTAATGCATATTTACGCTGCATTGGTCAATTTCACACACACACACACACATATGGTTTATTTACGTATAATAACTGTCTCCGTGTTTTTGACCCTTAAACAGAAATTACGGTACCACTTTTTATTTACGCGAAGACTACACATTAAATGAAACAATTTTTTACGGATTTTATCGCGTTTAATTTACCGCGTAGATCGGACCAAATATTAATATTCATAAACTGAAGGTAGCCGGGTTAACTATGACATCGGGACGTCAAACATCTCAGTCCCTCCCGTGACCACGGGTGCTGTAAAGCACCCGAAACGTCGGATATTAAAAAGTTAAATTAAACGCGATAAAATCCGTAAAAATTAGTTTCATTCAATTTTTATAATAAAAATTTTAGCAATGCTATTACCATCGCTAATATTCGCGTTAACCAATCCAACTAATCTTAAAATTACTGCTACTAGAAGTTGTTCGTGACAACAGACTAATAGCGGACACTAACCTACGACTTTTTGTGTTTTTAATCTGTACCTTACCATCATCTGACTACGCCTCTTTAAGTTATAGCGATTTCTTAAGAGCAGAATACCATATGAACATGCAGTTCACGTGGTGGTTAGCTACTGCATCCCACGGACACCTGGGTCAATTTTAAACAATTAATGATACGTGCTCACTTGAGGAATAGGATAGAATACCTAATAGACTGCACTGTCCTCACGGGTGACAACGCATCTGCATTTTGATACTTTATTGGGGATATCCTATAAAAAAAAATAATTTATTTCCTTTCGAGATATTTACTACTATACTAATATTTTCTTCATGAAGGATTCGAAATCGCGGTTCGAAGCGCGGCAGACTCTTCTATACTCTATTTGTCTGTAACTATCAGAAATGTCAAAAGGCCTGTACCTGTACCTACTGTTTAGTGATGGGTTCTATGCCGACTGCTAGTTTTTGCTTTTGCTTTTCTGTTCGTAACGTAATTTGAATTCAAACTTTTAGTTTCATTAAGCTAATAATAGGGAAGATCTATTATCATTGACCTGCGATGGATGGTTCCCAAAGATTAATTAACTACTGTTTTACGTTACTTTGACATTGTGTGATTTGAATTTGTCAAGATAGCCCTAAGTTTTATGATATCTGCAGACTGAGACCAAACCACCATAATCATTATATTACGTAAACACTCTTCTGGAAACGAAATAATTACTTCTGCAAGAATTACGTAAATATTAAAGCCGCTAAGTCTAAACAACATAGTAAAGGTAGACCTAGTTGACGTATCGTTCACGTCCCGTTAGAATTAAGCGGACCCGTTAAAACTGTCTCAAAAGCGACTCGCATGGTTAGTTAAACAGTAGCGACAAAGTATCTGTTGTACAAACTTGGCGGCGTGGCCAACCAATTGACACGTACCGAGGACGGACCTGTATACGCCTTAAATGTCATAGTGTAGGCTGGCAACACTATTGCGTATTTCTTTTGATGTCATGCACACATTTTCTTACACATTTTAGTTCCGTTTGGATAACTTATAAGTACGATTTGAGCAAGATGTAAAGCGGTTTGATTTAATGAAATAGTTTTTGGTAGTTGCTGGAAACACTTCGTGTTCGTCGCAAGATTGTTAGTGTATTAATGCACAGTTTAATTTGATATCACGGATTTATGTATTGTTATAGTTGGTAACTGATATTTGATGGTCGATGAAAGAGAAATTTTAATCAAACTAAAGCTGCAGAGGTGTACCAAACTTTTTTAGTATTTGTATTGTTTGTATTGTCAAACAATCTTTGTACATTAAAAAAAAACTAAAGTTCCATTTTAGCACACTTCAAAAAAGGGAGTAGATTTAATTTTGACTGGTTTTTTTTTTTGTTTTTTCCTTTTTTATGTATATTTATTTTTGTAAGATTTCGCGTAATCGTCGTCAACTTTGAACCGATTTTTGTGATTCTTTTATGTTAAATAGGTTAAGGGATGGCACTATATGAATTTGGAGAAGTGGAAATTATGATTTCTTATATTATTATTAATTTAAAATTAATTTTATATATATATATATATATATATATATATATATATATATATATATATATATATATATATATATATATATATAATTAGTTTTATTTAAATGTGTAGTGTTCGCGTACACTACACATTTAAATAAAACTAATTTTATCGCGTATATTAACTTATTTTATATTCCCGACGTTTCGGGTGCTTTCCAGCACCCGTGGTCACGGGGGACTGAGGTGTTTGACGTCCTGCTGTCATAGTTAGCCCGGCTACCTTCAGTTATTTAATATTAATTTTTGGTTCGATTTACGCAGAATGAGTTTACAGTATCTTGAAGTCTAGCAGTTAATACTAACTTAACTAACATAATTAATAAAATCAAATCCAAACCCAAGTATACACTTGGGTTTGGATTTGATTTTATTAATTATGGGATCCCAAGCAGATGGCAGCACCCATCCATCTTCTCTATTGAAATTAAGATGTTTTTTAATTTCAATAGCCTCGCGAATCATCCTTGGGAGGAATCGGTGTTCTTTTGCGAGGATTTGTGGTGTATCAAATCTAATGTAATGGCGGGGCCGATCTTGAATGTTCACAAACTGCAGTTTCAAATCCGTAAAATTAGTTTTATTTAAATATTTAGAAGTGTAAATTGTTTTATTCTTTTTATTTCTTTGAAATCGGCTTTAAGTAAAAATTTTCGATTCAGGAGGATTGTATTGTTCATATGTTTTGGCCTCTTCGACGACCCGTCCTACAAAAAAATCCTTAAATTCGCAATAAAAAAATATTGCGGGTCACTTATCGGTATAAAAACTATCCTATCTCTCAAGTTGGACCAAACTGAACGCAGTGTACAAAATTTCATTGAAATCAGTTTAATAGTTTAGGAGTACATTGCGGACAAACAATTTGACACGTACATTAAGTACGTGCTATATATTTAAAAAAAGATAATGAATTTGATAGAAATGACGATCACGTGATGTGGTGTGGATATGGTCAGAATGTCCGGCTGGCTATGTCGTGGGTGCGAAACCAACATTTATGCAAACACAAATAATGGTTTTTGAACCAGCAGTACGATTGTGTACTGGTGGTAATCGTTGCCGGTGGTAAATGAGAGTCACACTTCAACCGCGTTATACAGGATTATTTTTCAAAGGGTAGCCAAATTTTAAACTTAAGTTCAAATATATGATATGATGGTATACCGTTATTGCATTTTTTGAAAATATGAGTAAATAAGGCTTCTACTTTTATTTGAAACTAGCTGTTCTCCGTGACTTTGCTCACGTGTAATTTAGGGTTTTAATTTTTTTGCACAGAACCGTAATTATTTATCATTTTCTAAAATAAAAGTAGCCTAAGTTACTCCTTATGACGTCAGCTATCTGCCAATGAAAGTCCCGTCAAAATCGGTCCAGTCGTTTCGGAGATTAGCCGGAACAAACAGACAGATAGACAGACAGACAAAAATTAAAAAATTGTATTTTTGTTATCAGTACCTTATATACTTTCATATGCATTTAGTAAAAGTTGTAATTTTGACATTACAAAGAGACACTTCAATTTTGTATAGATGTACAGGAGATTATCCCAAATTGAATGTGATATATGGGCAACAACGTTTTTGCCTACCAATAGATCCTTACAAATGTGTACGTGCGCAGTAAAATCTTTTTGAATTATAAGATAAAAAGGACAGACTTATTGAAATTTTTCTTCACCATTTGCCTATATTATTTATTCTGAAAATTTGGCCGGTTATTTATATGTATGTATATGCAAAATAACCCTGTATACAGTGGCGTAGCATGGGTTGCTGCCTGTTGTTAGTACATGTATTTATTATATTTATATAATATGTGTTTTTATACTAATCCTAGTCTGGGAAATTGGATAAGTGTATAGATTTATATCTATTTTCAGATATTTCAATGCTACAGTGTTTTTATATCTAAATCATGAGTATTCAGTAAAAACTATTCTTACAGTTTCTTTTGTAGGAATTTTGAGGGTATCACTTAAAAGTTAATTTATGAACTGACTTTTCTGCCTAACTCTTCCTTACCCCACCCTAAAATTTGGTTCTGTGTCCCCACCCCATGCTACGCCACTGCTTATACGAGTGTGTATATATGTTACTCTTCAAATCGGAATACATCAGTTGGTGAACATCGACTTGGCAAGAACAGTACCAATAGACGGACTACTTGGCCGAAAAAACACCTTTCTACTTACCTTGTTATATTAGATATATTATTACACAGATTTTATAATATTATTTGCTTTGGTTTCAGTAGTGGCGTGGGTGAATTGAAAAAACCTATAATCTGTTAATGAAGAGAGCTATCCGTCGACAGTATTGATAGTAAACACTGTCATGGAGTTGCTCTCTTTATGAACGGATGCTGGTCCAACAGTTGCGGTCAGTCGGTGCCATGCAGTGAGACGACGCGCGAATAGAAAGACAGAATCTCGAGTGCTGATCTGAGAAGACCTGCGATTTGTTGAAGATGCTTATCGTTAACTTTTTTTTAATCGTGTTGAAATGCTTAATTCTGTTGATTTTGATAAATATGTTTCTTATTACCGATTCGGATCTGCAATGCGATTACGTAACTCTTGTGGGAATCATTGCTGATGAGAATAACTCCGCAAGTGCGTTATGATTTTCATTATGATATAATTTTATAACCTAATAAAAAGATAATAGTATAAAAATTAATAATGATATATTTACACAATACAGTAACACCCAAACTGAAACCTCAAAACGAAGCCGACCACGATTCCCACTAGAATTACACAATCGCACTGCGGATGCGAATATGTCTACTATAACTCGGGCCAAAAAAAAAGAAACATAGACATAGCGCTGCGTAAATTTCATATGACGCCGAAACCATGGTCTTGTGACGGCCCCGTGACTTAGTAATGAGTTGCGGCGCTGAGGTCCGAATCTTGCACAGAACAAGTAGGTATATTTGTATGGCTTACAAATATTTCT
Source organism: Parnassius glacialis (assembly GCA_033319125.1). NCBI lineage: Eukaryota > Metazoa > Arthropoda > Insecta > Lepidoptera > Papilionidae > Parnassius > Parnassius glacialis. The sequence goes on from JAVANC010000002.1 coordinate 23,916,962, forward strand.
TCCGGGTATGTATGTTTGTCCTTGTGCGATTTATGTATGTAAACTGCCTTCTCGATACAGGAGAAAATCCTTGTGTAGACGTAACGTCTTTCAAAGAGAAAAAATAAAGTGAATCTTTAATAGCCCGTTTAAATTCACTGTTGGACGCAATATATGCACCAACAATCAAGTTGTTTGTTATCATAATTTTTGATGCATATTATGTGTGCATGAGTGCGTGTTCTTACAATACGTTGAGCATAGATTTGGTTTAGGCGTCACTTTAAAAGAACTCACCGCGTCGTTTATTTTTTATTGTTGGTCCGAGGTCGAAAATAGTAATTATCTCAGTGTCTAACCACAGAGTAAGAAGTTACTCATGTAATCTAACTATGCAGAGGGACTATAACTACACCGATTTTGTCACACTTAGTTTAGGAGGACGCGTAATTGCCACGAACTTCAGTGTATGCTGATAATATTTTCTATACCTTACAATAGTTTTGGGAATTTGCAGCCATGGTTGTAATCGGGCGTGAAGTCTCTATGTGAAAACGCATATTAACATGTGTAATAATGATTTTTTATAAATTACATAAATTCTACCTAGTTTGTACTCTAGTTTTACACTCTGTTTACTTGTACGAGGCAGCCTCTCTTCCCGAGTGGCTGCCTTTCTTTCCCTGCAGATGTAACGGTTACTTTACTAGTTATTAAATAGAATTGTAATATCTTATAGTCTAGAATACTTTGAAAATAAATTCATCATCATTATTAGAGACCATCACAAATCCTTACTAAACATAAGCCGTCTACCGGAGACCCTTTTTCCTGGAAGAGAGGTATTCCATCTTAGTTCTACATCTGCATTTTGATTCGCAAACGAGGATAGATGTAGATGTCTATGGGCCACAGCAACCATTTACCATCAGGTGGACTGTGTGCTCGTTTGTCACCCTATCATATAAAAAAACCCTCCACCAAGGAATACCACAAAGCACGGTTCCTGAGCCACCTGCATCCATCGACTTCCTGCATGTCGTACCAGGTCGTCGTGTGTCGGTTACTCTGGTTCTACTGCGGATATCCTAATTTTCAAGTCTATCAGAGAAATCCCGAGTATAGCTGAGCGACCTTGAACGTCCTCATAGAGCTAGCAGTGAAGGACTATGTCTCAGATCCATAAGTCATCACTGGCAACACGTACTTGTTGTACAATATTGTTTTGAAGTTTTGAGGTTGAGGCGGTAGACCTTTACCTGACGAGAAGATGTGTCGTAACCTCCCGAACGCTGCCCAGCCGAAACATTATTTGATAGCTGGTTATTCTTTGCCAGCATCTTCCTGATAATAACTAAAATAATAAAAAATTGCGGTTGCCAACCCGCCCGCTAATCGTGGCAACTATTGCTTATATCTCCCCTATGTAGCAATCTATTGGGGACACTTAGTTTATACTTACTCTATGGACACTTAATCTATGGAGGGGACCTATATTTAGCCTTTGTAAATTAGTTCTTTTTTTAAGAAATGTTTTCAAAATTATGACATTAAAATCATCTTTTTTATATAACATAATAAAAAATATTCTGCATGCATGGAAGTCTATCATTTTTATTGGTTTTCAATTAAATACATTTCATTATCATCATTATTACAGCCCTTCCAGGAACGCCACAAAGCAGGGTCCTTAGCCACCTGTCTACATCGACTTCCTGCATGTCTTACTAGGTAGTCACTCTATCTTCCCGGGAGTCGCCTTACACTTCGCCTACCGGTACGAGGCTGCCACTCAAGAACATTTTATTCCCCATCGGTTGTCGGTTCTTCGAACTATAGATACAGCTTACTAATCCGTAGAGTTATGTCGGTCACTCTAGGTTTTTTTTTATAGGATAGGGTGACAAATGAGCACACAGTCCACTTGATGGTAAGTGGTTGCTGTGGCCCATAGACATCTACATCTATCCTCGTTTGCGAATCAAAATGCAGATGCGTTGTCACCCGTGAGGACTAAGATGGAATGCCTCTTTTCCAGTAAAAACGGTCTCCGGTTCTCTACACTCACCATACGAAACACAGCAGTGTCCAGCTGCTATTTTACGCTGGTATTCTGTGAGAGCATGGTTCTTCCCCGGTCGAGCCAACTCAACTCTACCAGTAATATAGCTGCAGAATGGCTCTACCACGTTTACTGCAGATATTCTCTTTCTATAATTAATAAATAATACATTATGCTACAGTATCCTCCTTTGTCGTCTGATAAATCCAGTAAATGATTTCGAGTGAACTTCAAAAAACGACTTCAACTAGTTATGTCTAATGTGCCCATAGTCCCACTCCCACAGCCACGGATGTGTCAATATATAAAACATGTCTTTCGTTTTGTATTCTTTTTGACGTGACAAATATTGGCCATATTCAATCAGAGCATTGTTTGTAGGATTGTATTCACAATAAATTTGTAATAGACTAATAAAATGTATTTTCAGAATTTAATGAAGAAAATATTCCATTACAACAAAATCCAAATGCAAACATAACTTCATCTCCACACATTACCCAACTTTAGGCTATTATAAACGCCTTAGTACTTGAACACACATATTTATCAGGGCGATAACGAACGACACTAGAGATGACTAGTGTTTTCTGATAAAGATGATAACAAAAAATACACTCTGCTTAGACTAAAATATAGCTACTTTTATTTTAAAAACAAAATCTATACTCGTGCATGTGGAAAATAACAACGTACTTATAAATACTTTTTAAAATTTTATTGATAATACTATTTTCTGCATCTCGTTGTAAAAGCTTCACAACAGTTCGTGTATTTCCCCTGAGCTAAGGAGTATTACGCCATAATCAGCTGTTATTATAATCGATAAACAAATTTAAATCTAGAAACATTTCGTATTCCAAGTATATAAAATCTTGACCGCTTCATTAGCAATGTTGATAGCTTCCGATTTTCACTAAATGAATTGAATTACATCTTCCAGGTTAACTGGTGGAAATGTTTTACTTATTTTACTATTCCCTAAGATCTCTTATCAGTTTATTATCCACCGTTATGTACTAATTTTACGACTGTTAATAATGTAGACATAGAAAAACGAGAAAATCTCGTTCAAAATGATACAAGGATTATCCTGCAAAAAGAAACTGTATTTCCTCAACCTTCAGCGCAGTATCAGGATTGAGAAATTGAAACACAAAATAAATGATAAGGTTCTTTATTATTACGATATAAATTCAAAATTGGCAGATGATGCAATTGTATAGGCGAGGAGTTGAAACCCAGAGTACACAATTTTGTATTATGGTACGAAGTTTCATGTGAACCAGGTAAATAAAAGATGTAAATGTACGATAGTAAAAATAAATAAATACATTGTATAATAACAAAAATGTCTGTTTGTTTAAAACCGTATAAAATTAATTTAAAAGGAACTTAATTATCATTAAGTCCTACTGCCCGCGGTATCGTGTCAAGAACGCAGGCTGCGTTTCCCCGCTGAATGGCTATACTAAGCCTTTGAGCGAGAAAAGAACCAGTCCTCTTATCACGAGCAGCAACGACCAGCCGCGGATGGAGTTCCTTTAGGAACTTCACCGCACGTGGACCCCACGAACCGATAGTCTTTACAGCAAATGACACAAATATGTAGTCATCTCTCAGGGGAGTAGGACTGTACGATAATTGAGTTTCTAGTTTTAGTTTTTTTTTTAAATTAGTATTATTGTTTTTAATATTGTATATAATTTAACACGTCTATACAATATATATATATATATATATATGTTTTACTTATTTTACTATTCCCTAAGATCTCTTATCAATTTATTATCCACCGTTTTGTAATAATTTTACGACTGTTAATAATGTAGAAATAGAAAAACGAGAAAATCTCGTTCAAAATGATACAATGATTATCCTGCAAAAAGAAACGGCATTTTCTCGATCTTCAGTGCAGTATAAGGATTCAGGTATTGAAACATTGTCTATACAATATATATATATATATATATATATATATATATATATATATATATATATATATATATATATATATATATATATATATATACATATATATATATATTAAAGGATAGGGTGACAAACGAGCACACAGTCCACCTGATGGTAAGTGGTTGCTGTGGCCCATAAACATCTACATTTATCCTCGTTTGCGAATCAAAATGCAGATGCGTTGTCACCCGTGAGGACTAAGATGTAATGCCTCTTTTCCAGTAACAAGGGTCTCCGCTTCTCTACATTCACCATACGAAACACAGCAGTGTTACGCTGCTATTTGACGCTGGTATTCTGTGAGAGCGTGGTGCTTCCCCGGTCGAGCTGACCCATTCGTGCTACAACTATTCTACTAATATAGCTGCAGCATGGCTCTACCACATACAAATTAAAATTACGTATCTAATATTACATATCTTCACTGCATTTACCCTTACAGTTACAGCCAATGCTGAACATAGAACTCCCCCATAGATTGCTTCATAGGGGGCATATTTGCCATAGTTGCCACGATTAGCAGGCGGGTTCGCAACCGCTATTTTTTTATAGATATCAGACAGACACTGCTGTCCATCCACTGGTTTGTTTCCTTTTGTCGCTTCTTATGATATCCACGATGCGATATGGGGTGGTGACTATTCTAAAACTAAAACACAGTGGGCGGTGGCGGTGTAAGAATTTTCACTGTAGATGCACTTTTTTTACTAAATAATATAACACAAAATGAGACATGGAATAGTGCTGGTGGGCATATTTTTCTATAATTCTCTCTTGGCTAATAGGATATTTGCCATAGACGTCACGCGTGCCAGACGGGTTAGAAACTGTAGTTTCTTATTATTTTGGGTTGTTATCAGGAAAATGCTGCCGTTCATCTCGTTTCAGTTTTTCCCCGACATCCACGGGATGATATGTAGTAATGGATAGTCTTATGCCTCCACGGCGCTATTTTACCGTTACAGCCTTTTTTTATAGGATAGGGTGACAAACGAGCACACAGTCCACCTGATGGTAAGTAGTTGCTGTGGCCCATAGACATCTACATCTATCCTCGTTTGCGAATCAAAATGCAGATGCGTTGTTACCCGTAAGGACTAAGATGGAATGCCTCTTTTCCGTCCTCATTTCCATTAATACAAACGTCGAATCTGGTGTGTTTCCTGATTTAATGAAACAGTAAAGTCATACCTTTATTTAAATCTGGTAGTACATTAGACCCCGCCAATTTTAGACCAATTTCTGTACTACCAACGTTTTGTAAAATTTTTGAATAAATAATTTTGGATCAGATGTTAAGTTTCTTTAATATTAATAAATTGCTACATAAAAATCAATTCGGTTTTACAAGGGGTCCCTTGACAACTGACGCTAGAGTTGAGTTTATTAAACATATTTTTTGTGAATGGGAGAATTCAGAGGATGCTTTGGGTATATTTTGTGACCTTTCCAAGGCCTTTGACTACGTTCACCATGAGAAATTAATCAGGAAGCTACAATACTATGGTGTCAAGAACACAGCGCTTAAACTTATTATTTTATATTTAAGTAATAGAATGCAGAAAGTTATTATCAATGGTAAAAGTTCTTCCGGGTCACCTGTACTAATGGGTGTCCCTCAGGGCTCGATTATCGGCCCATTCCTGTTTTTAGTGTTTATAAATAACCTACCTTCCCTTGTAGGGGATAATCATGACATAGTATTATTTGCTGATGATACTTCCTTGATTTTTAAACTTAAACGTCAATCATTTAAATGTGACGAAGTGAATAATGCTATATCAAAATTAGTGCATTGGTTAAACGTTAATAATCTACATTTAAACGGAAATAAAACTAAATGTCTTAAATTTACAGCGACAAATGTTAAAAATCTAAGTACCAATGTGTTTTTAAATGGGAAAGAACTGAGCCCTGTTGAATCCACTGTTTTCCTTGGCATCACTCTCGATGCAAAGCTTCAGTGGGGCCCCCATATGTCCAAACTAGCAAGCAGACTAAGTTCTGCAGCCTATGCTGTAAAAAAGAATAGAGGTCTCACTAGTGTCGAGACAGCTAGATTAGTTTATTTCAGTTATTTCCATAGCATAATGTCTTATGGGATTTTGCTATGGGGAAATGCGGCTGATTCAGAAACTATTTTTGTTTTACAGAAAAGGGCCATTAGAGCTATTTACAACCTAAAACCGAGAGAGTCTCTTAGAGATAAATTTAAAAAAATAAATATATTAACTTTGGCCTCTCAGTATATTCACGAAAATTTAATGTATGTTCACAAAAACAAAGGTAGTTTTAGTAAAAAAAAAGTGATGTATATTCTGTAAACACTAGGAACAAACACAAGCTAGTGATACCAGTTTGTCGACTCCACAGAGTCAGTAATTCATTCATAAAAGATTTTTCATCTAGGGGCTGGAATAAGGTCTGAAAATTAAAAATCTTACAAGAAATCTGATATAATAGTAATAATGCATTTATTTCAGACCAATTATCCAAATTTGTTAAATAATTGTAATCTAAACATCTATAAAATATTAAAGAAAATTAAAATTAATAAATATATACATGAAATAAAATTAAAGTTAAAATTAACATACGACTCTACGTCATGGCGTGTCTAATTTGCAGTATGCAGATTTATCCCACGCCCCAACATTGGTGAATCCCATCTGTCCGCTAGAACACTGAGGATGATGTTGGTGCTAGTCTACATGCGGTTCAGCATGTAGGCACATCTTTTGCGCATTATGGCTTCAAAGCCATCAACATGAGCGTCTGCAAACATGTCAGAGGCGCTACAATACCGAGCCAACCCCATTATTATTCTCAACGCATCATTGTATTGGGCGCGCAGATCATTGTATGCCCTCCGTGTAAATATAAAGGCTAACAAAAATACGCCCCAGTCGATAGATTTATCAACAAAAGCTTATTATTACGAATGACGCGAGGGATAAATTAAAAACTGCAGACCATGGATGGCTTCATCATAAATGAGAAGATTTGTCATATCAGCCAGCAAACGAGCATACGGCTCACCTAATGGTAAGTGACTACCGCCGCCGATGAACAACTGCAACATCAATTTCAAATTTTCGCCAGAATGTAGGTGTATAATAAAATATGATCTAAAATTATATCTAATGGCCGATTTACATTCTACCACTACATATGGTATGCAAATATTTTATAGGTATACATGCAATTTTTTTTTAAAACAACGAAAGGAACTCAATTGTGTACATGGATGATTATTAAAAAATAAATTAATTAATTGATGTCAAAAGTATAATGTCAATTCAAAAGATAAATTTTAAAATGTTAGATTATGTAATAATCGTACTTAATTGTTTATGTACATTAACTTTTTTTTCTTTACTTCCATGGTTATTCAGCATAAAATAATTATTAGTTACCAATATATCAATATTACTGATGTCAGATTTATTTTTCGCAATAAGATATAAATTCATTAAAGTCGTAAAACATTTTTTCTTTCACCACTGTGTCAACTTTTTTTAAATATAGTTAAAGTTAACTCTTTAAGATATATATGTAAGAATTCGTTTTATACAATTCGAGCCTGAATTAGGGTAAACAAAGTTTATGTTTATTTCTTGGAGCTACATTTCGTTTAGCCACATTTTACATCTATATGCTTTTCAAAGTGTTCCGGATGTTGTTTTACAAATAAGCAAATAAGCAGTGGTAGAGCCACGCGGCAGCTTTTGCTGTCACACGGATGGGCCGGCTCGAACCGGGGTGGTACCACGACCTCACAGAAAACCAGCGTGAAGTAGAGGTTCACCTCTGCGTTTCGCTTGGTGAGTGCAGGTGGCCGGAGGCCCTTTTTACTGGAAATGAGGCGTTCCATCTTGGTCCTCACGGGTGACAACGCATCTACATTTTGAATTGTAATAGAGGATAGATGTAGATGTCTATGGGCCGCAGCAACCACTTACCATCAGGTGGACTGTGTGCTCGTTTGTCACCCTCATCCTATAAAAAAAAATACTTCTTTAATTTACAAGCATGGTAATTGCAAGAAATAGTATTTTTTAAACAAGAGCTTACAGCTACCCGTACACCAGGGGAATCGCAGGTGCGTTGCCGGCCTTTTAGAAAGGAATAAGCTCTTTTCTTGATGGTCCCTAAGTCATATCGGTCCGGAAAAATCGCCGGTGGTAAGCTATTCCACAGAGAGGAAATGCTGAAGAAAACTCCAATGAAACGTACAGTGGTGGACTGCCAAGCATTCAGATGGTGTGATTGGTATCGGGAGTTTTGCGACGATGGTCGTTCGTGAAATTTGACAGCTGGGATTGATCCGAACAATTCCTCAGAACACTCCCCGTGGTAGAAAGAAAATGCAAAGTGATGTAACATCTCGTCGCATTGCCAATGAATCGAGCCGATTGGAAAGGACTCGGTCGTCGACGATTCGATCCGCTCTGCGCAGTCAAGTGGAAGGAGCCGGCACTGGAGAGCCCCAGTCCAGAGATGGGACCAGTATTCCATGTGAGGCCGAACATGCGCCTTACAAAGTTGCAGGTGGTGTGCCGGCATGAAATACTGTCCCGCTCTGCTGAGCACGCCAAGCTTTTTAGAGGCCAATTTGGCCTTCTCTTCCAAGTGACCACAAAACTGCACATCACTCGATATGTCGACACCGAGGATTCCGATACTGGCTAAGGCAACAAGGGCAGTGCTTTGTAACTGAGAAGATACGACAAAGGGGCATGACCAGTGCTGTCCACATAGCAATGAATGTTACCGGTTTGCAACATATCATTGATATGCAAAAGAAACAGCGTTGGTGATAGCACGCAGCCATGTGGAACACCACCATTAATAGGCTTGTAATCAAAGCCTACATCGTCTACAACGACCTTGATGCTCTTGATCCTGCTTATAGCTATTTTACAGGAGTGGCTAAACCATGGCTGAGATCTGCCTCCTATGGGCACCACAGAGGAAGGAATAAAAAGTTCCATACCCTGAAGTACCACATCAGCGACAGAATTAGCAGCAACGTTGGGATCGTCCGGCGATAAGCAAACCCGCCCCCAAGGGTGGCATGCAAAGAAAGACAGCGTCCTATCCCTATCGACCGATCTATAGTGCCAAATACAGCATGCAGAATGCAACCGCGATTTCAGCGTGAGTAGCACCACACTCCAGACTAGATAATGTCCCGAGGAGACAAGTCCGGATGAGAGGTCAGTAGAAGGTCGTATAGGGAAGGTGCATGATTATCCACATCTGGCATTCGCGTAGACGAAGTAACCAGTTGTGTCATATACCACAACCATATGCCAAGGCAAAATCATGGGATCTGCTGTAGCAAGGAATCTGAAGGCATTTGGACGTAGTCGATGAGTCGGTCTGTTTCGGCATTACCGCTATCGGACCTATAGAGGCACCCGTAGACGCGCGGATGGTCGTCGCTGTCTACGCGTAGCCAAAGGATCGACAGATCCGAACCTTCAAGACTGTCGAGGCGTCGAGAACAGATGTCCTCTATGACGTATACGCAAACTCCAGCCCTAGCCACAAAGGAATTTTCCAATTTGTACCCCGGGTTGGAGAGATAAGAAGTATTTTACCCCCCCCCCCCCCCCCCAATACTTGGGGCAGCCTGAACACCCACGGTCAGAAGTGGAGTAGCTTGGTCGTGGATGCTCACAGACGAAAGGCAGAAGCTCAGCTTCCACTTCACGCCGGTATTCTGTGAGGTCGTGGTATCCCCGCTCGAGCCGGACCATACGTGCAATAGCAAAAGCTGCCGCGTGGCTCTACTACCACTGTTTGTCTTATTGTTTCTACATAGTTTGTCCCAATTTCGCCCTTGATGCTGACTTCTTTTTTTTTTATAGGATAAGGGTGACAAACGAGCACACAGTCCACCTGATGGTAAGTGGTTGCTGCGGCCCATAGACATCTACATCTATACTCTATTACAAATCAAAATGTAGATGCGTTGTCACCCGTAAGGACTAAGATGGAATGCCTCATTTCCAGTAAAAAGGGCCTCCGGCCACCTGCACTCACCAAGCGAAACGCAGAGGTAAACCTCTACTTCACGCTGGTTTTCTGTGAGGTCGTCGTACCACCCCGGTTCGAGCCGGCCCATCCGTGCGACAGCAAAAGCTGCCGCGTGGCTCTACCACTGTTAAAACTGTTCTTTCTTCGGTCTAGTCTAATGTCATATTTTGAAAGGTGCTTTTATTTATTTACACACGCCAGACTTAATGTCATATCAGGCACACACACACATGTCACGCTGTATTAGGTTAGGCAACCCTATTTCACCAATCAGCATTTCTTATGTCGACTTTTATTAAATTATTATCCTTTTTAAAAGGCCGGCAACGCATCTGCAATTCCCTCCCTGGTGTTGCAGTTGTTCATGGGCGGCGGTAGTCACTTACCATCAGGTGAGCCGCATGCTCGTTTGCCCCCCTCTCCTATAAAAAAAAAAAATTTGTTATTTTATGCCATCATTAAAAATCCAATATGGCGGCCTCTCATCTCTAGGGTACCTTGTTTAGAGCCGGGGCGGCATCAGAGTCAGCTGAATTGAGTAAGTAGCGCAAATACGATTCTTTGAGAAATGATTACGTACTTGCGTCATTTGCTGTAGAAACTCTCCGTGGGGTCACGTGCGCTGAGGTTCCTAAAGGAACTGTATCCACGACTGTTCGTCGCTACTAGGGATAAGAGGGCTGAATCTTTTCTCACTCAAAGGCTAAGTATTGGCATTCAGAAAAGCAGACAGCGTTCTTGTCACGATACCACGGTGAGTAGGACTGTATGACAATTTAAAGTTTTAGTTTTACTTTTACTTTTTATAGTTTTTTTTTAATATTGTGTGTAACCTTTTAGTTAATTTTATACTGTTTTAACAATGTAAATAAGTAAAATATTATAAATATTATTTGGAAATTATATATTAAGATGAAGTATGATAATTGATAACGGTTTTTCAATCAACGTTTTTCATTGTCCTTTCGAATTAGAGATGGGCAATATAGATAGGTCTATATCAGCGGAGTTTTTTCGTGAGCAGATTAATGAAAAAAAATCTCATTGATATAATATTATAAAGAGAACAGCAGCATTATACACAGACCAATGCTTACTTATTTTACCTATAATATTCCGATTTCATATATTTTTAGGTAAAAATATCGTCTACACTTAGGTTATGAACACTAAAGTTGTATTAAAAGCAAAGATACTATAAATTTTATTTATAATATCTTTGGTTTCAATATAATATCTTTGTTTATACCTAAGTTATTATAGGTATACGAGTAGTACATACTATTACATCGTTGCCCGACTCGTTGGTCACATGGTCGAAAACCCAAATGCAGATCCCGGGTTGAAACCGAAAAAAAAATTTATAGATTTTTTCTTTTGGATATAAAAACGTACGGTTATACTTTTGCCTGTGTCAGGTATAAATTGCCCTTTATAATATTTTGTTTAAAAACTCCTTCACAAAATGCCAAAGTGTTATATTGAGAAGTTCTTGGGAGATTATGACGACATCGTAACTCAACGCATCGTCGATTACGACAGTATCCCGAGTATATAAGTACTTGAGATACTGTCGTAATCGACGATACGTACCTACAACGTATTTTTGCCGCCTTAGCGGACAAAATAACTTGAGGTTTATATCAACATCGGAGCACATGTTTCATCGTTTTCACTAAGTTTACAAGTCACGGCACGTAAGTCTCGTCGGCGCTGAACGAAATGTGGAGGAGATGCGCACGAATGCAACTGGAGAGCCAATCAGCGCGTGCGAACAATACGCATGAGCCAATCAGCGCGACTTATGCGCAATTACGGTCACCGCTAGACTTTCGTGCTGCTACTTATACATGTGCAGACAATACTCAAAATCTCATCACTTTTACGTATTAAAATTCACTTCAAACCATTATCGAAACGGTAAAACAGGAGCCACAATCCACCTGCGTGGCAGTTAAGTTTCTGGCAAACACATATTGAGTTTTTTTGTCAAGAAATTCTCGATAGCACCCCGGACTGTGAAAGATGGGAGTGTTGCATCTCCCTGCTTCGGAAAATACGTAAAGTCATTGATCTTGCGCCTGATTTCTCTCCGGTCGTGACGGATTGCCGTCTCATCGGACTATGAAAGTGAGGGAAATAGAGAGTGCACCTTGGGCATACTCTCGTATACGGTAATCCTGTCTTGCGCAGATTTTTTTTTATAGAATAAGGGTGACAAACAAGCACACAGTCCACCTGACTGTATGTGGATGCTGTGGCCCTTAGACATCTACATTTATCCTCGATTAATAATCAAAATGCAGATACTCAAAGGACTAAGATGGAATACCTTGTTTCCAGTAAAATGGGTCATCAGTTCTCAACACTCACCATACGAAACACCGCAGCCTTAAGCTGCTATTTTAAGTTGGTATTCTGTGAGAGCGTGGTCCTACCCCTGTTGAGCCGACCCATCTGCCATAATATCTATAACTGCAGCGTGGCTCTACCACGTCGTTATAGTTTGCTAACTGCATAGGATTAATGGCCATATTATACTCAACGCTACAATCACTTTGACTTAAAGTGATATAGACAGCACGAGACTGCGATTTTGCGTTAGAACTACAGAACGTTTGAATATAACAACGTTTTTACAAATAACACTCCTTTATAAACTGATATACGTTCAAAGAAATAATTATCAATACTTTGTGATAGAGGAGGATCTATACTAGATAATAATCATTCCGATAGTTACAATAATTTTGCGACAGCTCGATAACGCAATCATTTATTCAAATCAGTGCTTGAAACAACAATGTGCACGCAATGGAATTTGTAAAATTATTGTTTGTTTGTTCAGTGTTGTGTTGTTCACAGATTAATAGCAGCGGTATTTTATGCGAAGAAGGCTTTTGTAGGGTGAGTACGTTTTTTATTATTTTATTTTAACTTCATTGTTATCACCTTTATAAATAATCAGGTAACAAAGAGGGGACTTAGGTAATGCCTAACGCCATTCTGTGCCAGGCAACCCGTAAACCCGTGGTCTCATGAAATATTGTGGCAGGTGCAATTACCTAAATATGTTCATACTTACTATGATATACTTACATATTATAGGTATATGATCTATCCACTTAGTGCATGATGTTAATATAAACAAATTTTAATAGAAAAGTAAAAAGTAGTAAGTAGTATACGAAATTTGTTAAAGTAAAACATTTTTATATAAATATGTCAGTGGCCCATATTATTTATGCTGATATAGATAAAGATGGCTTAGGATTGTTGGCCACTCCGGCCATTGCTTGCTTGGATATTGAAAAGCACACTTCAGATATCTATTAGTGGTCGGCGTTTGAGTCATAGACAAGATCCGCCCATGCACTCTGCAGTAGATATGCATATCTACCGCAGATATTTCCCAAAAATGCAAAAAATGCATTTTTGGGAAAATACATCGGGAAGTCTAGTAGCTATAAGTACACATTAGAATACAGACACCATATTTAGCAATTGATAGAGTATTTTCACAGCAAAGGAAACTAAAATAATTATCGTATAATAAATTACCAATATTTACTTTACTTTTTATCAATTTCATTCAAATTATACATACAGTTTACCTGTAAGATAGATTTTTGCCCCAGCAAACCCATATAACCCTATATTGTAAATTTAATTGAAATCGTTAGACCCATTTGTAAGAACGCGTTTACAAATAAATAAATAAATATTGCTAGTATACGATAATTTAATCTTGATAAGCTAATTAATATTTTTATTGGCACAATTTCTTTCAGAATTACATATTTAAAGAGGGCTGTCCATCAACAGCTCAAGAATGCACAATCAACAACGCGACTCATACAGGGATATGGTTACCTTCGCCAACTACGTGCAACTGTTGTGAATACTGCTTGCCTTTTTACGGTACTTAATACTTTATAGCACTACACGACAAACAAAGCAACACAAGCATTGGATTGCGAATTACATTTTTTTTTATAGGATAAGGGTGACAAACGAGCACACAGTCCACCTGATGGTAAGTGGTTGCTGCGGCCCATAGACATCTACATCTATCCTCTATTACATATCAAAATACAGATACGCTGCCACCCGTGTGGACTAAGATGGAATGCCTCATTTCCAGTAAAAAGGGCCTCCGGCCACCTGCACTCACCAAGCGAAACGCAGAGGTAAACCTCTACTTCACGCTGGTATTCTGTGAGGTCGTAGTACCACCCCGAATCGAGCCAGTCCATCCGTGCGACAGCAAAAGCTGCCACGTGGCTCTACCACTGTTAAAAATAAGCCCTAAAGATACTGCCCTTATAAGTCCCACAGTTGGACACAGGCCTACTTTTATCTGTGAGATGGTGCGAGATATTCCATCTTAGTTCTCAGAGATTGCAACGCATCCATCATATCGCATCATATCGCAAATCATCATATTCGACTTTCTTTTTTCTCTTGTTAAAAATAACTAAACATCTCATAAGCTCTCTTTACGTCTTAGGTCATTAAATGGTCTAAGATTTACGTAAATGACTCTGGCCGCCTAGACCGAAATTATGTCTGGAGGACATTATTATTATTGCAGCGTACATAATATATTTACTTTCTTTCTTATTTTTTCAGGCAAAGGCGCCCATTGTACAACTGGCGGTCCTGGTACAGGAGTCACAGTTGGCAGATGTGGCTACGGATTGACTTGTGATCCCGAATCACTCACTTGCGTAAGAAGTAAGTTTGTTTCTTTGACGTAATTAAATGTTGTACACTTTCCTAAGAATTTTATACTTTTAAATACATTATGTCTACACAAAATGGAGATAAGCTGGTGAAAATGTAATGTAAAATTAATTTTTAGTGAAATCTAAATGTCATACCGCACAAGATGAATATGACGCAAGGCATCTCAAAGGAGAAACGGGAGCGTTGGAACAGCGTCCCATCTGTGACGGGAAGGGAAAATATGCCGCTTTTCACTGTGTGCCAGCTCATACGTAAGATCCTTGCTTTTTAGCATTGCTTTTAAAAAGTAACATGAGTACACACTACACAGTCCGCCTGATAGTATAGTATAGTGTATAGTGATAGTAGATGCTGTGACCCATAGACATCTTCATCTGTCATCTATTAAGAATCAAATGCAAATGTGTTATCACCCCTGAGTACTAAAAGGAACGTCTCGCAACAGAAAAAAGGTCTTCATTTTCTCTACACTTACCATACTAAAGCAAAACACAACATTATGCTGCTATTTTATGGTGGTATTCTTTACGAGTTTCTTCCCTCGGTCGAACCGACCTATTCGCACTGCAGCCATAACACGCTGTAGCGTGGCACTACGACATAATATCATCAACTCGTTAGTTGTTCATTTTATAAGAATAATGTGATTTTTACTCGTTAAATTTCAGCTTGTGAACGCAATTAACCATAAATTATTTCAGACCACCGTACTGAATATAGGCTTTTACATGTACACTGGGACGTATGTGGTTTCCCTACCAAATGCCATGTAATATACTGTGATAAAAACACAGACAGAATATAGACGAATTTTACTCGTCAGTAGGTACGATAAATTCAATACTAGCCCCTAGTTCGTTTCATAAAATTAAATTTACCTTCCTTCGTTCATTTTTGAGAGCATTATAGAGCAATTAAGAAGTGTGGTAGTTCAGAGGCGCTCGTAGTAAATTTCGCAGTGTGTGAACCACCTAGTTTTGATCCCCGCCGAAAAATTTGAAATGAAATTGTTAGTTTCAATTTTAAGTTGAAATTTATATTTTTTGGGATTGATTTTTTTTATAATGATATATTTACGTGAATATTACACATTGAATAAAACTACTTTTATGGATTCTATCGCGTTTCGGGTGCTTTACAGCACCAATGGTCACGGGGGACTTAATAAACGTCGGGAATTTAATAATAATAAGTAAATTAAACGCGATAGAATGCGTAAAAGTAGTTTTATTGATTTTTTTGTTCGATAAAGGAAGGCATCGTGACCTCACGTGATAAATCGTGATACTATACATATAATAGAAATGATAGTGAATAAATCTGCATGAATGAGAAATAAAATATTTCAAGGATATGACGTGCAGTTCGTCAACATGAAGTTCACGGCGAAGAACTGTTGCAACATTTTCCAATTGGCAATGGAATTTGGTCTCTTACTCTCGAAAAACACTACCCTCCTTCTGAGGCAGTCAAATAAATAGTATGTAACAGTTTAATTTGCTTCATCACAGCAGCAAATTGTCTACCAGATTTAGTTAAAATTTAATAAATATCATCAAATTTATTACAGCCCATCACAAGTCCACTCCTGATGATCGGCCTTCCCTAAGGAATGCCACAAAACACTGTCCTGAGACAGTCTGCATTTATCCTCTTCCGACATCGAAAATTGAATGATGTGGATATTTAATCATAGAATGAAAAAAATGCTAGAGCAGTTCTCGCGTAAACCGGAGTGAGCTCTAAGACGAAATTAGATTAAAATTTTAAGTGAATACTAAATTTTGAGTGCTGATCAATTTCAAATAAAATAATAATATTACAGGTTGTCGGTTTTGTTTTCACGGTTTAATCGAGGGGTCAGCAGGGTAGCGGTGGCACGGCGACTCCGTGCATGCTAGACAAAATTAGTTTTAGAATGTAGCAAAACATGGCACAGTCCAAATTATTGTTTATTAAATTTTTTCCCTCGAATATCATATAAAAATTAAACGTCTCCTTTTCAGTTGCTTTTGTCAGTCAGAGGATGGAGAAAGAATATTCGGTGAAAGACTAAATCAAGGAGCGTCTACCATGCAGAACATGCACTGTGGTAATTTTTTAAACATCGTCAATACTGACTAAGCGAATTTACGAGCCCTTTTCTGTCTAGAAATTTTTAGTAGCAGTCCGGAGTCAGGAAGTTTACTGGTGTTCACCCTCGTACCTCGGAAAACACGTAAAGCTGTTGTTAGTCCTGAGCCTAATCACGCTCTAGTCGTGTCGGATTTCAGTCCCATTAGAATAGTCTAATGGGAGAGAGAGGGAATAGATATCGCCTTCCTTCGGGAATCCGTGCATTCTGGTCTCTCGCCAAGTCTGTAGAATAGAATAGAATAGAATAATTTTTATTCAATATATGTAGATCACATGTGTAATTCTTATTGAAAGTCATTTTTTATTTTATCACTGGTTCGAAAAAAAACCTCTGTCTTGGGAAGAACCAGTAAGAAACCCAGCGAGACATTTTTTTTAAAAGCCACATTTTACATTAATGGTTGGTACAACATTTATTTTAGAAACAGCTTGAAAGCGACCACCTTATTCCCAGGGGTTATTATCAACCATATATTCATTTATACTAATAATACCCCTTTTTTACAGTTTCAACTTAACAAAACATTTAAAATTGGTAATAGAGATACCCTGTATACTTTCCGGGACCTTGTTGTATAGCGTATACATTACCCCAAGAATGAATTACTGACTCTGTGGAGTCGAGAAACTGGTATCACTATAGTTCGGCCGTTCAGAGATTGCGTTCCTGACACGTCGCGATTGAACTGACGACGTAACTTTGTAATGACGTTGCAGTTACGATAAAAATATTTTTGCTGGTAATTTACCGTTTTAACAATTGATGAGCATTAAAACAACATTATTATATCAATAATCAATGAATGTTATAATTTTGTGCCAAACTGAGTGTCAAATAACTTGGTAAACAATATTTTTCTAAATCTATACTGCGCTATTACAAGGTTATGTCAGCGCTTTATATTTGTAGTGCTGTGCTAACAATAACAGGCAATAACAGTATCGTAATCTGTTCTTATACAGTTATACTTTATAAAATAATACGTTTTGTTTTTCTTTTTAAGAATTTGAAAATAGTGGACTATAAGATAACTTTTATTAAATATAAAAATAAAACTACGACCAAACCGAACGCGCGAAAGAAAGTAGCATTTTTATATTTAGGTTGAAAATGGTAACCCCAAATGGCGTTATAGGCCGCCATTTTGTGACGCTAAAACAGTCGTCTGTTGTCGTTTCGTGCGCATAGACCACATTCTTCAAGTGTTTTCGATCTGTTTTTATTTGATTACCCAGCTTTCGTTTAATGGACTGTTTCTACTTTTCAAACTGATATCGGCGCTAAATCGGACCTCGATTGTGTTTTGTATTGCGTTCTTTTTACTTTTGTTGCATAATAATGCCTATACGTGGACAAACATTGAAAAGTGGAGCCCGTGAGTTAATCATCAAGCTGCAAGATTACTTTGAGCGGGAGCGGCAAAATGGCAGACCTCTGTTACCTGTCGAACAAGTACAAGAACGCGTCTCTCAGGCGCTTGGAGTTAGCAAACGAACGATAACAAATATTAATAAAGAAAAGTTCGGCTCTACTGGCACGGAAGATAATATTTTACGTACTCGGAAGAAGAAACGTAGAACTAAACCCGTGACAGATATTGACACCTTTGACGCCGATGCAATCAGAAATCACATATATGGTTACTATTCCAGAAATGAATATCTCAACAGGAAGAAGCTTTTGGCATAGTTAAAAGAAGCTGGACTGTTTAGCGGGGGTAAAACTGCTTTCACCAAAATCTTAAAAGATATTGGTTTTTCGTATAAAAAAACAGACAAAAGAAAAATTTTATTAGAACGACACGACATAATTTTAAAACGGAGAAGTTTTTTGAGAGAAGCAAAAAATATTGATAACTGGGATAGTGTCATGTTCATTGACGAGACATGGCTAAACGCTAATCACACGGTTTTCCGTTCTTGGACGGACGATACACAAGCGTCGACGTCGAAAGTACCAATGGGTAATGGGGCCCGTCTGATAATATGCCACGCAGGTTCTGCAAAATACGGCTTTGTGGAGAACGCTTTACTGGCATTTCAATCAAAAACCACAAATGACTACCACGAGGAAATGAATGCCACTACATTTAAAGAGTGGTTCCAGAACGTGCTTTTGCCCAGCCTACCAGAGCCTTCTGTAATATTCATGCATAATACCTCCTATCACTCGGTTCAAATACAGAAACCACCTACCCAAGCTAATAAAAAGAAGAAATGGTGGCTTGGTTACAAGCAAAAGGCATTGATTCAAATATGCAGATGCTAAAACCAGAGCTAATTAAATTATTTAAAGAAAATAAAGCGGCAAATGTGCGATACGAAATCGATGAACTGGCTCTGGAGTACGGTCATCGCGTTCTAAGAATTCCACCGTATCATTGCCAATATAACGCGATTGAGCTAATCTGGGCTCAAATAAAAGGTTACGCCGCCCGCCATAATACTTCCCCGCCATTCAGCATGAAAAAGATGATGACCCTGTTAAAAGAAGCCTGCGGAGAAGTCACAAGAGATGACTGGGCAAAGGTTGTTGAGAAGACTAAAAACCTGATTGTGGAACATTTTGACCGAGATATCAGGACTGATTCTGCTATTGATAATAATATAATTATACATGTAGGCGAAGATGATGATGAAGACACCACCTCCTCAAGCGAATCGGAGTCTGATTAATATTCTGTACACACATTCAATTCAATGTACTTTATTGCATAGAAATACAGATTGTAACTTTGTAACAAAGAATAAATAAAACAGTTTTATTTTATTAATATTACCTTTTTTTGGCTTCCACTTAAATTACTAAAATATAAATTTTTAATGATTCCGCCAATTTAAAACGAAAATAATCTTAAAAATAACGCGGCGGTTCATTTTGGAGGAACGGTAACGAGCTCAGTGTTATGTTGTGCCCATCACTAGTCGTGACTAACTGATAGGTGACATGAACGCATTCTCTGAACGGCCGAACTTTAGCTTGTGTTTGTTCCTAATGTCTACAGAATGTATATCACTTTTTTTTACTAAAACGACTTTTGTTTTTGTGAACATACATTAAATTTTCGTAAATATACTGAGAGGCCAAAGTTAATATATTTATTTCTTTAAATTTATTTATTTATTTATTATTTATTTATTTTACAATTTATGTACACACAAACAATGGAAAAGACACAACATGATGAAGAGTTTGTACAAGGGCGCTACTTATCTCATTATGAAATTTCTTCCAGTAGGCCAGTTAAAAAGATATGTGATAAATGAAAGATAATAAAGTGTGCACTTTAGCACTTTTTTATCTCTAAGAGACTCTCTCGGTTTTAGATTGTAAATAGCTCTAATGGTCCTCTTCTGTAAAACAAAAATAGTTTCTGAATCAGCCGCATTTCCCTATAGCAAAATCCCATAAGACATTATGCTATGGAAATAACTGAAATAAACTAATGTAGCTGTCTCGACACTAGTGAGACCTTTAATCTTTTTTAGAGCATAGGCTGCAGAACTTAGACTGCTTGCTAGTTTGGACATATGGGGGCCTCACTGAAGCTTTGCGTCGAGAGTGATGCCAAGAAAAACAGTGGATTCAACAGGGCTCAGTTCTTTCCCATTTAAAAACACATTGGTACTCAGATTTTTAACATTTGTCGTTGTAAATTGAATACATTTAGTTTTATTTCCGTTTAAATGTAGATTATTAACGTTAAACCAATTCAGTAATTTTGATATAGCATTATTCACTTTGTCACATTTAAATGATTGACGTTTAAGTTTAAAAATCAAGGAAGTATCATCAGCAAATAATACTATATCATGATTATCCCCTACAAAAGAAGGTAAGTCATTAATATACACTAGAAATAGGAATGGGCCGAGAATGGAGCCCTGAGGGACACCCATTAGTACAGGTGACCCGGAAGAACTTCTACCATTGATAATAACTTCCTGCATTCTAATTAATATAATCTAAATAATTTATTACTTAAATATGAAATAATAAGTTTAAGCTCTGTGTTCTTGACACCATAGTACTGTAGCTTTCTGATTAATGTCTCATGGTGAACGCAGTCGAAGGCCTTGGAAAGGTCACAAAATATACCCAAAGCATCCTCTGAATTCTCCCATGCACAAAAAATATGTTTAATAAGCTCAACTCCAGCGTCAGTTGTCGAGCGACCCCTTGTAAAACCGAATTTATTTTTATGGAGCAATTTATTAATATTAAAGAAACTTAACATCTGATGTAAAATTATTTTTTCAAAAATTTTACTAAATGTTGGTAGTACAGAAATTGGTCTAAAATTGGCGGGGTCTAATGTACTACCAGATTTAAATAAAGGTATGACTTTACTGTTTCATTAAATCAGGAAACACACCAGATTCAACGCTTGTATTAAATATAGTGGTTAGATAAGGTGCTATTATATCTATTATAGATAAAATAACTTTAACGGAAATCCTCCATAAGTCTGCCGTGTCCAAGGGAACTTCTGTCAGCCATTTCTTCCATCTCTGCACAGAGAGGACGACTCACTGGCCCATGCCGCAAAGGAGAAAGCCGATCCGACGGGGGCAACACCGCCGACCATCCCGCGATGTGAGTGCTCCTTGCCGGATGTGCGGTTTACACAGCGCTTGGTTCGCAAAGCACTTTTCTCCCTGGACGTCAGCAAGTCGAGTGGGCCCGATGGAGTCCCTCCCATTATGCTGAAGACGTGTGCTCCGGAGTTGGCACCGGTTTTAACGCGTCTTTTCCGGTAATCCTATTCCCAAGGCGTAGTCCCGAATTCTTGGAAGACAGCTTTGGTCCACCCGATCCCTAAAAAAGGCGACTGCTCAAACCCGTCCAACTACAGGCCTATCGTCATCACCTACTTGTTCTCCAAAATAATGGAATCCATTATAAACTGCCAGCTCATGAGGTACCTTGAGGATCACCAGCTTATTAGTAACCGCCAGTACGGTTTTCGTCGGGGTCGATCAGCTGGTGATCTTCTGGTATACCTGACTCTGGCTGAGGCAGTAGAGTCCAAGGGGGAGGCATTGGCCGTTAGTTTAAACATAGCGAAGGCCTTCGATCGGGTCTGTCACAAAGCGCTTCTTTTGAAGCTTTCTTCCTATGGGCTTCCCGAGAAATTGTGCAAATGGATCACCAGTTTTCTAGCTGATCGGAACATCAAGGCCGTAGTTGGCGGTGCATGCTCTGATTTCAAGCCTATCAATGCTGGTGTTCAACAAGGCTGCGTGCTATCACCAAGGCTGTTTCTCCTGCATATCAATAATATGTTGCAAACTGGTAACATTCATTGCTATGCAGACAACAGCACTGGTGATGCCTTATATACCGGCCGTTCCAATATTTCTCGGTAAAACGTCGCCGAGTACCGGAACAAACTTGTGTCTGAAGTCGAGTCTTTGCTGAACAAAGTGTCGGATTGGGGGCGACTAAATCTAGTCCAATTTAATCCTCAAAAGATAGAAGTTTGCGCGTTTACCGCTAAAAAGAACCCCTTTGTCGTATCTCCTCAGTTTCAAGGCACTCCCCTTGCTACCTCAGCTAGCATCGGAATCCTCGGCGTCGACATATCAAATAGTGTGCAGTTTCGTGGTCCCTTGGAAGGGAAGGTCAAATCGGCCTCTAAAAAGTTTGGCGTGCTCAGCAGAACGGGACAGTATTTCATGCCGGCACATCATTACAAAGCGCAAGTTCGGCCTCACATGGAATACTGTTCTCATCTCTGGGCCGGGGCACCCCAGTGCCAGCTCCTTCCACTTGATCGCATCCAGCGCAGAGCGGTTCGAATCGTCAATGACCTAGTTCTTTCTGATCGGCTTGATACACTGTCGCTTCGTAGAAATGTTGCATCTCTTTGCGTATTTTATCGCATCTATCACGGGGAGTGCTCTGACGAATTGTTCGGACTAATTCCAGGCGCTCAATTTCACCATCGCACATCGCGACAAAACTCTCGATACCATCCATACCATCATGTGCGACTTAAAAGAAGTTTTCTCCCTCGCATAACTTCCTTGTGGAATCGATTACCACCAGCGATTTTCCGGACCGATACGACTTAGGGACCATCAAGAAAAGAGCTTACACCTTTCTAAAAGGCCGGCAACGCATCTGCAATTCCCCTGGTGTTGTGGTTGTTCATGGGCGGCGGTAGTCATTTACCATCAGGTGAGCCACATGCTCGTTTCTCTTCTCTTCTCTTCTATAAAAAAAAGAGAGCCCGCGCATGTTAGCGCGCACATACGTGTACTATAGTCATGACCCGTAGAAGGCTAGTCTCCGCTGAAACTCCGTTGATGCCTCTGTTATAGTAATTTTGGGGACGCGAATCAATCACTCCTTCTGGCGTGTTTTACACCACATTACTGCAGTTGAAATATTTTCCTTGTAAAAATTTATTAAATTTCTCTTCTCTATTTTATTTATTCAATATGTAAATAATAAAAAATAGTTACAGAGAAAGTAAAAATTTTGTTTTGGTGTTTATTTTGTAAAACATAATAATGTCCTCCTGACCGAATTTCGGTCACAGCGGCCAGTCTCAACGGAGACTAGCCATCGGTGCAGGACAGGATTATATTGCCCAAGTGTATGCGCAAGCACAGGTGCACTCTCTATTCTCTCACTCTCATAGTTTGATGGGACGGTAAACCGACACGACCGGAGAAAGATCAGGCGCAAGACCAATGGCTTTCCGAGGCACGGGGGTGAGACACCGCCAACTTCCTCACTCCGGGCAGCTACTGAGAATTTCTTGATGGAAAAATTCAATAACTGATTTTTTGGCCCGACCCGGGATTCGAACCCGGGACCTCATGATCAGCGGTCGCACTACTACAACCACTAGACCAACGAGGCAGTCAAAACATAAACTGCTGTAATGAATGGGTTTGCCAATTATTCAATATTTTTCTCTACAAATCTAATACTACGATGTGTTTGTTTATGTTTTATTTTTTATATTTTAATGTATATGACGGGACTAGCACCATTGCACGTGCGGCGCGGTAGCCGTCGGTGCAGTTAGACAGAATTCTTGTAAATAACACGTGTTCCGCACACCTGCACCATTGCACATGCAGTGGCGCTCGTTTTGCTTGTATAAAACGGACGGCGCGGCCGCCGTTAGGACAGTCTTGGCTCTGACGTGGAACGGTACGCTTGTCGTATTCCGTTACTAGTTTATCCTCGACTCGTTGGATAATTAATTCGTGTACACGAATTAATTATTATTCCTAACCACAAAATTAGTCTCTGTACTATACTCAATTACCCTTTCTACATCAGAAGTAGGATAAAGTCCCCATTTTTGCCCACATATAATCTTCGAATAGTATGAGGATTATTACATTTGTGGAAGACTGTAATGCATTCCGCATTGATGAATCTGTTTTTATGTTAAATACCGTAATGAAATTTGCTATGCTACTTACGATATTTTCGTATCATTAAAGTGTAGAGAAAAGATAAAGTGAAATTATTAAAGCCAATTTTTTTTTAATTTGTTCGAGTTGTATTAAAAGTACCCCGCAAGTATTTTCATTATTTCTTGATGTACCTAAATATGTTAACAAATGTCGAAAGAAGTTGGAGGCTTTCTAATTAACTTATTCAAGTTATGTTGTAATTTGATAGTTCACGCGAAACCTGATTATCATTTGCTATATTTTGAAGTTCAAAACGTTTAAGGGATGTACCAAAATAAAGGATTAACTTTAACACGCTATGAATTGAAAATAATAAATGACATTTTTGTGTTCTAATGTGTTGATCAGTGTTGCGGTTTGCTCCGAATATTGTGTGGTCGACAAGATTGGGGTTTGATGTCGAGGGATTCGTAGAAGTCTCTACAACAATGATCAATGAGGAAGATGTTGTGATGGCTAATCGAACATGGTAAGGTACGGCCGAGCGCTGGTAAGATTGAGCCTACACCGCTACAGTCTGTAACTTATCGGCTGATATTACGGCAGAGCAGTTTAAGCGGCCGCCGAACAAATGGTGCTTTGGCGCTGTAAATGGACATCTGAGGGCGGCTTTCGTAGATTTTGCGCAATTGCCTCCTTCCCTTTGAAATATGTTGTGGTATTTGCCTCTACACATAGTTTCTGTTTTTTTTTTGCAATGTTTTCAAATGTCATACAGTTTCTTAAGAGAATATGTGATGAATTTTGGAAGCTCGGAATTCCATGGTTCGCAATACATTTATCTCGATTTCTTTTAATTTTACAAAGCAGTGCAACGATTCTCTAGCGCTAGTACGGCTACGGCGCGTCGGCTCGCTGGCACGATTGTGGCACGAACGCAGCAGAACGAAAAGCTGGAGTGCGTTTGCCCGAAGGTAGCCATATCGGCGCGTTCATGACTTAAATGAAGGCTGGGATGTGTCTGGGATGTTGCTGTTGGTTTACATACTTAGGTGTTATCATGTCACTACATCCCTCACGATACACTTTTGTGTGTTTGTGACAGGGACACGTTTGCGGTATGGTTGGTCTGTAACTGTTCTATACTGAATTGAAAAAAAAGAGTGTAAAAACTGAAGAGTAAGGAAAAAGTGGTTCTTACTATCATTGCAGGGCGTTTGCCGGTCCAATGATATAGCTACAGGGAATAGTGATTCCGGACTAGCAAATAGTACTTGAAAAAAAAAGAGAGTAAGAAAAAAAAATAGTTCTTACTATCATTGCAGGGCTTTGTGCCGGTCCAATGATATGGCTATAGGGAATAGTGATTCCGGACTAGCGAAAACAGTACTTGAAAAAAAAAGAGAAAATAGAAAAGCTACAGACTAATCATTCCGATCTCGCATAAAGTTGATTAAAGTTTTGTGGGGCTTACTGCCGGAACAAAACTGATTGTCACCCAAGTCTGAAGGGTCAATATAGATCGGACCAGACGCTGTTATGTCAGGATAGTCGAACGATGTTTTTTTGTCTACAGATAACTAAAATTGTGATGGAGCGCGTGCGAGGACGCACACATGTCAGTATGGCCGTGACGGGACTAGCACCATTGCACGTGCGGCGCGGTAGCCATCGGTGCAGTTAGACAGAATTCTTGTAAATAACACGTGTTCCGCACACCTGCACCATTGCACCTGCAGTGGCGCTCGTTTTGCTTGTATAAAACGGACGGCGCGGCCGCTGTTAGGACAGTCTTGGCTCTGACGTGGAACGGTACGCTTGTCGTATTCCGTTACTAGTTCATCCTCGACTCGTTGGATAATTAATTCCTGTAAACGAATTAATTATTATTCCTAACCACAAAATTAGTCTCTGTACTATACTCAATTACCCTTTCTACATATATTTTTCGAGAACTAATCCAGTAAAGCAATTGTTTTATCAATTCAGACTAGTGTTTATTACATTATACAACATTTTGTATTTATTTTTACAAAAAAAAATGTTACAAACGCCATTTCTTAATACCTAGCCGTGTAGTGAGCGCGTAAGAATCCATTGCCTCGTTTCTTCCCGTGGGTGTCGTAAGATGCGACTATGGGATGAAGTAATATATTCTAATTACTAATTACTTCCGATAGATTACGTTATATAAGCATCGTAAAATACCCGGACCGGCGATCGACAGCAGCGTCAAAGTTGTCAACCCGCGTGCCAAGCGTCAGATTACGCCAAATTGATAGGATTTATTACAACGACCTTAAAAAAATATTGAATAAAATAGTGTATTATTTTTTTTTAAACGTTACCCCCACACTAGGATTTTCTCCTGTGTCTTGGAGGCAGTTTACAAACATAAGTTGCATGAGGACAAACATCCAGACCCGGAACAATTATTTGTTGGCCATACAAATACTTGTTCCGTGCGGGATTCGAACCCGCGGCCCCAGCGCAACAACTCATTGCTACGCAACTGCGCCACTGTGCCGTCAAAATCAATGAATCAAATCAAATATCAAATGAAATGAATCATTTTTATTCAATATAGATTTATCATCATCATTACAGCCTTTCTCAAGTCCACTGCTGAACTTAGGCCTCCCCCAATGAATGCCACAAAGCACGGTCCTGAGCTACATGCATCCATCGCCTTCCTGCATGTCTTACCAGGTCGTCGCTTCATCTAGCCGAGGGATGCCCTACACTTCATCCGTCAGTACGAGGCATCCACTCGAGAACCTTTTTTCTCCATCGGTTGTCGGTTCTTCGAGCTATATGGCTGCCCATTGCCACTTCAGCTTACTAATCCGTTGGTATATGTCGGCCACTCTGGTTCTACTGCGGATATCCTCATTTCTAAGTTTATCACACAGAGATAAACTATCTGCGTCTTTCTCTTACCACGATCTTATCTTCCTCTCCTATAAAATTCAACGTCCTAGGCGCAAATCGAAATACTTATTCTTAAGAAGCTTTAAATCAATTAACCTGGAGCGTTTGGGAGATGATGTAAATAATATTGACTGGTCCCCTGTTCTAAATTCCGAAAATCTTAATGATAAGGTTTATGCTTTTAATCACCTAATTTTAAAACTTTTCGATACACATGCACCACTTAAGTGAGTCAGGGTTAAACACTTTCCAGCCCCCTGGCTTTCAGAGTCTATAAAAGTAGTAATGTCCAAAAGAGATAAAGCTAAAAGGCGTTATAAGAAGCACCCTACTAATGAAAATTTATTCACATATAATTCTTACTTACTTATCATCACGCACAATCCCTGACTGGGTAGCCAGAGAGAACAGATCGCCAAGTGTCACGATCCTTACATACCTCTTTCGCTTCTTTCAGATTCATTATCTTCTTCATACATGCACGTCTAGGTATCCGAGTACTCTTGACCCTCCCCTCTTCGAGCAGTTTGCTCACATGGTCTTCGAAAGTTAGTCTCGGTCTACCTCGACACCTTTTAATATTAACTTTCGCGCTATATATTTTCTTCACCATTCGGTCTTCACTCATTCGCTCAACGTACCCAAACCATCGAAGCACGGCCTTATCAATTTTTGTGATAAGGTCATCTTTCAAACCTGCCATATTGCGAATCTCTTCGTTTCGCTTTCGGTCGGCCATGGTAACGCCGCACATTTTACGAAGAGATCGCATCTCCACTGCTTTCAACTTGCTTTTATGCTTCTTCTGGCATACCCAGGTTTCGCTGCCATATAACAAAGTCGGTACCAATACTGCGTTATGTATTGCAAGGCGTCAACTCTTCACTACGCCTTGCCTTTTGACTAACGCAGTCAGGGCACCATTGACTTTGTTCCCGGCAGCGACACGCCTGTCCACATCTAAATCACATATTCCATCCCGGCTAAAAGCACTCCCCAAGTATACAATTTCATTTACCTGTTCTAGACATTCCTGATTTACCCATATTTCACACTTCGTTCTCTCTTCGTCCCTTTCAAATACCAGAACCTTAGTTTTATTAGCATTCAAACGGAGAGCTTTAATTACACAATCCTCTTTCATACACGTGACTAATCCCTGCAGTTCTGCCTCTGATGGTGCAATAAGCACTGCACCATCAGCATACAGCAGACAATTTACTTTTATGTCACCCAATTTCACACCCAAACAGCTATCTTTCAGCTTCTGTAAACAGCCTTCGAGATACAGTATGAACAGCCAGGAAGACATGACACAACCCTGTTTTACACCCGTTTGGACGCTAAATATGGGTGACAGGTCATGCCCTACCCACACACATGCTTTACAGTCACAGTAAAGTGACTGCACAGCTCTTAGCAATCGACCATCCACACCGTACCCCGGCAACAGTTCCCACATTTCTTCCTTACAACCTTATCAAATGCTTTCTCAAGATCCACAAAAGCACAGAAAAACTTCTGGTTAGCAGCCAGAAGCTTTTCCGTGATCATGCGGATAGAAAACATTTGATCCGTGCATCCTCCTCCAGGTCTAAATCCGCATTGTGCCTCCCATAGAAATCTTTCCGATTTCTCTTGCATCCTACGTGTCAAAACCTTCGAGTAAACTTTACTTGCTAAACTGGTCAAGCTGATCGCCTGATAGCACCCGCAGTCAAAATGTGAACCTTTACCTTTATATAAAGGCACAATGACTGCGGATCGCCAATCATCCGGGACATCCCCCGTCCGCCAGCACAAATTGCACAGCAGATAAAAGCTATCCCAGACGCGAGGCCCACCATACTTGACCATTTCAGCAGTAACTCTGTCTAGTCCCGCAGCCTTACCACTTTTCAAACTCCGAATCGCACGTTTAATCTCTTTCATACTGATGACCTCAGTGTCATCGAGGTCCGGGTCTGGCGTACCAGTCACGGCGTCATCCCCGGATCCCCCACTAAGATCATCACACGCATACATTTCTCTATAAAATTCGCTCCATCGCTGACGTCCGATTTTTCTGTGAGGACGTCATTAGTTCTCGAAAGCACTTTGTTCATTCTTAAGGCCGTCGCACCACTTCGGGTCCTTCCAACCTCTTTCCAGAAGAGTTTGGAGTTCTCCTTAAAGTTTTGCGACAACCTTTCGTCCGCTTCTATTCTACATCTTTCACGCATTTCCTCAATCAATGCTTTCGTGTGAACTTTCTGCAGCTTATATCTTTCTTTCATCTTCTCTCTCATATCCTTATCATTACTAGAGGCCAAGTAGTCTAACCATGCTTTCTTCTTCATCTTTACAGCTTCTTTCACTTCATCATTCCACCATGCATCTCTTCTTTTACTACTGCCTCTTTTTATCGTTCCACACACTTCTTCCGCTGCACTTACCATTCCATCCCTAAGGTTCTGCCATGTTCTTTCCACACATTCTTTTCTGCCATCGATGGTGTCAAGCTTTTCGGCTACCCTTGCATGATATTTGTCCCTAGTATCCGCTTCCTGAAGCTTCCAGCTTCGGATGCGGCAGACCGACTGTGGTACTGTTACTGCCGTCCGGTAGCGCCAACCCGCGAACAGACCCCTAAATCTAGTAATCACTAGATAGTGATCCGTTCCCAGGTCAGCACCCCTGAACACTCGCGTATCCATCACCTGTTTTCGCAGTCGGTCATCCACCAGCAACAAATCGATCATACTTATACATATGGATTTTCTTGTGATTAAACATAGTGTTTGTCACAAGAAGACCCTTTTCCTTGCATACCGCCAGTATAAGCTTGCCAGCATCATTAACCCTTTTATCGCCAAACTTTCCAAGCACCGACTCGTACCCTGGTCGCGCGGTACCAACCCATCCATTCAAATCACCACATACAACAATTCTTTCGTTTTCCCTAGCCAAATCTAGAACTTCTCTTACATTCTCCCAAAACTCCTCCAGCTCTGCCCTGGACGACGAAGCTACCGGCGCATAAATAGTCAAAAGGAATAACTTCGTCAGTCCCAATTTAAAGCGAACCCAGAGAAGTCTTGAGTTCACAACCTTATATTCAATCATAACATCGACCAACCGAGACGACAGCATCACCCCCACTCCCTGGCAGGCGTTCTCGCTCTCCGGGACTCCGGACCATAGAGCTAACGCCCTGCCAGGGAGCTCTTCAGTACCACTGCCCTTCCGTTTGGTCTCCGACATACACACGACATCTAATTCTCTTTCTTTCATTATTTCGATCAACTCATTCGTCTTATCTCTCATGCCTCCTCTAACATTCCACGTGCCAACTCTGCACTCTGTCCTCCACCTTCCGCCGTGTCGGGCTGTGCGTGACGGGTGGCGGTCCCCATCGCCGCTTTGCGCGCTGCATTCTACACCAACGGGGACGAGATTTCACATATAATAGAGAGACGGGGTATTCACATATAATAAACTACGTAATCGCTGTAGTAAGATGTGTCGTGATGCTAAGAGGAGACATATTTATGATGAGGTTGAAAATTCTCATTCCGCTCAGATGTGGAAATTTCTTAGAACTCTGGGTATAGGCAAATCATATAATGATTCTAATATCTCGTTTGATTTGACTGCACTCAACCGGCACTTTTCTGAGCCTTCGATTTCTATTGATGACTCTATTAAGTCTGCGACACTTAATCGTCTCTCCAATATTCCTAAGCCGCTGTGTTCTCCTTTTAATTTTAGTAAAGTTACTGATGGTGAATTAAAAAAATGCCTTTTATCTATATCCACTAAAGCTAGTGGCTAAGACAATCTTTGTATGCAAATGATTAAACCTATCACTAATGAACTTGTCCCTATTATCACTCACATTATCTCTTCTTCGCTTGAGACGAGCTCCTTTCCAACTTGCTGGAAAAAGGCATTCGTCATTCCTCTTCCAAAAACTTCTAATCCTACATCTTTATCCCAATTCCGCCCTATTCCGATCTTATCTAAAGTACTAGAAAATATAGTTCAGAGGCAACTATCTCATTTCCTAACTGTTCACAGCCTGCTGAGTCCTTTTAAATCTGGTTTTCATCCAGGCCATAGCACAGTCAGCGCTCTGATTAAAGTTTTTGATGACATTCGCTGGGCCATGGACAAAAAACTTCTCACTGTTCTAACATTATTGGATTTCAGCAGTTCATTTAATTCCGTTGATTATGACATACTTCTTGGTATTCTTTCGTCCTTAAACATTTCACCATCAGTAATCTCTTGATTTAATTCTTACTTTAGGGGTCGCTCGCAGTGTGTCCGCCATGAGGAGGATTTCTCCGAGTGGTGTGATCTTACGGCGGGTGTTCCTCAGGGTGGTGTTCTTTCCCCACTTCTCTTCTCTATTTTTATCAATGCTCTCACTACTGTTCTCTCGTCTCATTATCATCTCTATGCTGACGACTTGCAATTATACCGTCATTGCAAAGTCCAAGATATAGATGAGGCTATTAATAAGCTGAATGCTGACTTAAGTATCATAAGCAGTTGGGCGAAATCGTTTGGTCTTCTTGTTAATCCTGCTAAAAACCCAAGTAATGATTATCGGCAGCTCATATATGCTTAATTTATTAGATCGTTCGAAGATCATAAAAAAAAAATATTTTAAAACTATTGATGTTAAGAAAACTGCGGATCTGTGGGGGATTTCTGTTAAAGTTATTGCGTCTATAATAGATACAATCGCGCCTCATTTAGCTGTTATTTTTAATACTAGTATCGAATCTGGTGTGTTTCCTGACTTAATGAAGTATAGTAAAGTAATACCTTTATTTAAATCTGGTAGTACATTAGACCCCGCCAATTTTAGACCTATTTTTGTACTACCAACACTTAGTAAGATTTTTGAAAAAATTATTCTTGATCAAATGTTAAATTTCTTTAATATAAATAATTTACTTCATAAAAATCTATTTGGTTTTACAAGGGGTCGCTCGACAACTGATGCCGGTGTTGAGCTGATTAAATATATATTTAATGCATGGGAGAATTCACGGGATGCTTTGGGTATATTTTGTGACCTATCCAAAGCCTTCGATTGTGTTCACCATGAAACATTAATCAGGAAACTTCAACACTACGGTGTAAGAAGTGATGCTCTAAAATTAATTATTTCATATTTAAGTAAGAGAACGCAAAAAGTTGTCATCAACAGTACGAGTTCTTCCGGGTCGATGGTACAGATGGGCGTGCCTCAAGGCTCAATTCTCGGCTCCTTTCTGTTTCTTGTATATATTAATGACTTACCTTACATAGTAGGAGATAACCATGATATAGTATTATTTGCAGATGACACTTCTTTAATTTTCAAATTAAGTCGACATTTGCTAAAATATGACGAAGTAAATAATGCTATATCTAAATTAGTGAATTGGTTCAATGTCAATAATTTGCATTTAAATGGCACTAAAACAAAATGTATGAAATTTATGACCCCAAATGTCAAACAATTAAATACTAATGTAATTATAAATGGGGAGAAACTGAGTCTTGTAGATACCACCATTTTTCTTGGAATCACACTAGATGCGAAGCTTCAATGGAGCCCCCATATATCAAAGCTAGCAAGCAGACTTAGTTCTGCAGCATATGCTGTAAAAAAGATTAGAAGTCTAACTAGTGTTGAAACAGCTAGACTAGTTTACTTTAGCTATTTCCATAGCATAATGTCGTATGGTATTTTGCTATGGGGACACGCAGCTGACACTGAAATTATATTTGTTTTGCAGAAGAGGGCCATAAGAGCAATTTATGATTTAAAGCCTAAAGAGTCGCTGCGACAAAAATTTAAGGAAATTAATATATTAACTTTGGCCTCTCAATACATTTATGAAAATGTAATGTACGTACACAAAAATAAAAGTAGTTTTACAAAAATAAGTGATATTCATTCTGTAAATACTAGGAACAGACACAAGCTAGTAGTACCAGTTACTCGACTCCATCGAGTCAGTAATTCATTCTTGGGGCGATGTATACGCTTTTACAACAAAATTCCAGAAAATATACAAAATTTGACCTGCTCAAAGTTCAAAAACTTTATTAAACTAAGTTTGTATAAAAAGGGTTATTATAATATTAAAGAATTTATAGATGATAATAACCCCTGGAAGTGAGGTGATCGCTCCCAAGATATTTCTAATTTGTTGTGTTGTTAATTTGTGTAACATACATGATTGTAAGCTGTTATTTAAAAAAAAAGTCCCGCTGGGTTTCTTGCTGGTTCTTCCCAGGACAGAGGTTTTTTTCGAACCAGTGGTAATTATACAAAAGAGTGACTTTCAATAAGTATTATTTATAATCTATATTGAATAAAAAAGTTTCTGTTTCTGTTTCTGTTTCTGTTTCTGTATCCCTGCAGTTACGTATGATAATACTCAAATTCAATATACAGAGACTGCCAAGAACTTAGGTGTTATTTTTGATAATAATTTGTCTTGGGTTGCTCACATTAACATATGATTAACAGAAAAGTGAACTATTCTTTTCAATCTCTCAAGCGCCTCCAGATGTTTTTACCGTTAAAAACTAAGATAAACTTAGCTCAAGCACTTCTTCTTCCTATCATTGACTACGCTGATGTTAGTTTTTTGGATGCTTCAGAGGAGCTGTTGAACAAACTGGAACGTGGTCAAAATTTGTGTATAGGTTTTATTTTTGGTCTTCGTAAGTTTGATCATGTTTCAGAGTACAGGGCTCAATTAAAATGGCTTCCTATCCGTAGACGTCGAGACTTACATGTGTTATCATTTCTTTACTTTATACTCTTTAATCCTCTTGCAACTCCATATCTCCGCGAACGTTTTGAGTATCTTGTACCTCGTGAAACTCAGTGCCGGACCACTAAACAGCTGCTTCTCAGAACTCCCTCTCATTTCACAACCCGATGTGGTGGATCCTTTACTGTAAGGGCGGTCAAGCTATGGAACACATTTCCACATGACATACGTGCTAGCTCTTCTCTTGATACATTTCGGAGCAGAGTAAAGAAATATTATCTATCAACTTAGAATTACAAATATTTACATATGTTTTGTATTTATATATATATATATATATATATATATATATATTTGTTTATATTTGCGTGGGTGTGTGTATATATATGTTTATTATCTTTATTATTATATATGTATGTAAATCAATAGAAATAAGAAAATAAATTATACTTATATTTTATACACTTATATGTTAATTGTTAACTGTAACTTTAGCCAATTTCTATTAGTAAGTAGTGTTAAGTTAAATATTAAGTACGCACGCTGCTACCTACTTGCTTTATATGTAAAACTATTTATCTTTCCCAATAGGTTTGCTGGAAGAGAACTCTTATTAGGGTTAAGCTCGCCTTTGTACATTTTATTTGAATATTTAATAATTGTTACCAACTTAGAGTGTGTACAATAAAGAATAAAGAGAAACACAACCCTCTCCATAGCTCGGTGATATAGATCAATATAGAGTACCGAAATGTAATTCTTATTGAAAGTCATTTTTTACTTTTACCGCTGGTTCGTAAGAACTAGCAAAAAATCCGGCGGGACTTTTTTTTAAATAGCATAATTTACAATATAATATTTATACAATTGTTACATGTTACATGTCCAGACAACTCAGCTTTTATGGGATTTTTTAATGATAATGTTGAATAATATTATTAATTGCAAATTTTTAGGTTGTTCCCGTTTGAATCATAAAATAAAGAACTTTATATCAACGGGAGTACGTTTCCCAGTGATCGGACCAAGGTGCACTTCAGACGGCAATTTTCATCGTATACAGTGCATTGGCAGAATTTGTTATTGCGTGCACAGAATAACTGGAGCTATTAGAGAAGAAAAAACTGTGAATTTAGATGAGGAACCAATATCAGAGTTACCTTGTTGTAAGTGCATTATTATATTGTAATTTGTTACATACATATTCATTACTACAGTTCGTCAACTTATCCTGGAGCAATGCGGTGGACTCTTTCTTTAAAACAAAATTTTTCATACGAGACGTTAGGTATTGCGATCATCATTCCGCTAGTTTAGTTGACTTTTAACAATTGATTCTATTAACTTCAATAAACAGCAACCTTTTTTTTTTTTTTTTTTTTACATGGGGAAATGCCTACGCATACCCGCCTCGCGGGGGCAAGGATGGGTTATGTCGGACTCGCACCGACTAAAACCCCATGGTGTTCCACCCTCGGCGCATATTGGCAGGGCCACGGGAACGCTTTCGCACACTTCCGCGGTCCCACCTGCGCTGGCCACCCCATGGCGGCCCATCCTCGGGAGAGGACTACTCCTCCTCCATCACCCTCTCAGGTAAGGCGCACCAGAACACATGGCGCGCCCTCCTCCTCGGCCTCCAATTTCATGTGCGCAACGGACGCCCCCGTGTCCGATGCGCGAAGGCCATGGGGCCAGGAAAAACTAGCACTCAGAAGCACCAGCCTTCCCGACCCCAGCGGCGGATCTGGTCTATGGCTCCGCCGCCAACCAAGATTCGGCTGCGGAGGGTAAGGAGAGCGGCGCCTCGCAATACCGACACTCCTCTCCCCCCGCAGCCCCACCACCACCGCATCAACGGTGCGGCCCCGTTTGAGTCGCGGAGGATAGGGCGAGTGGCGCATCGCCATACCAACACGCCTCTTCCTCCGCGACTCCACCTCGGCTGCAGCGGTAGAGGGAGCGGACATCCCTCTCACCGCAGCCCACCGACACACATCCGAAGTGGACTTCCCAAGCCCACTCGGAGTGGCCACCTCGGGCCGGCCCTACACCTCGGGCCAGCCAAGGGGTTCCTCTTTGTTCACCGCGGTTGACCAAGCCACGGCTACTAAGCCCCCCCGCCACGACAAGGCGGGAACCCGTTCGGGGGGGAAGAAACAGCAACCTGTATTCTAAAAATATAAATTACATGCCATGAACCAATTTGTCCATAAGCACTAAAAATAACAATTTTAGTAAAGCCAGCGAGAATTGAATATTTTTTTACGTACTATGAAGTATACGTATTTAAGGCGAAGCCCAATCACTAAAATACCACAGCCTTTTAAGTTACCATAGCACAGACCATAGTCTCAATTAATATATACGTAAATTAAAAATTGTAGATGATCCCAACTTAGACCTCTTTCCAAATCAAATTGAGGGCAAACCGCCATTTAATTACACCACGCCTTGCTACGAAAATATGAAAGAGAAGATACAACTCATTCTGCAGGGAGAGGAAGAAGGTTTTAATGTTGAATTCTTTACTTCGGTCTCTGAATGTATGCCAGATGGAACCTTCGGGAGAATCCAAGAGACTAGAAATGGATCGTAAGTAATTTTTTTTAAATTGTCAGACAAAAAGATAATAAGAGTAAGATGTCAACCTTGGTATATATAACATGTTGTTTAGTCTGAGTAGATTAAACAATAGGCTCAACAATAACAAATATTTTATTTAATGACTGAATGTCACGTGCTATTACGACTACCTTTATCGGGATTTTCTATGTCGGTTTGCAGAGCTGACAGCTTACGATGCGATAGTTTCGCTGATGCTTCTAAAATTATTAAAATAAAAAAAAAATATTTTGCAGCAGCTTTATTTTCCACTGCTGCTTATTATTAAAAATAGCTCCGTACAATAAAAGTGCTGCGTACTTAATATATGAAATAGAGATAAATTGAATAATCTCATTCAAGCACTCACACGAAAAGAACCTTTTTAGGATTGCAACTGGCATCGTAATCCAGAGAAAAAAGTAGTAAATAGTTCTAATTATTTTATATATCTAAAAAATCATCAAAGATCTTATATAGCATATTAATAAAATATAATAAACATTTAAAAAAATTATGAATAAACTGCCATAAACTGATTGCTACAGCTTTTTATTCGTTACTTAGCAGGGTGCAAGGCGAAGATTTAATTCTTTCAAAGTAGAAAATTATAATTAATTAATATTATGACTTTTATTTATTTCGAATGGAATACTCGAAAAATTGGTGTAATTAACTTTCGTGCCGTGTGATAGCAACCTAAGAAAACCGATAATTGGTTCTTTTGTGTCGCCATTTTGTTCCGTAGATGTCGTATGGAGCGACTAAGAAAAATGACAGAATAATCTCATGGCTTCCGATAAATAGGTACTTAAAGTGCCATTACATACATATGTATTCAAAAATAACGGTATAAATAACCATCTCGTTTTACCCAAACGTAAAATACCGAAACTGGTGACGGGAGCAGCGTCAAAAGTGCGGGGCGTCTGCCTTATTCAGAGGCAATTCATGTTTGTAAACCGCTCTCAAGACACGACCTTGAAAATATTTCTACCGTGGATATAGTATCTTTAAAAGAAGAAGACTGTAGGTACCAATTGAATTGCTCTACTGATCTTTATAATACATTTTCAGTAAAATTTGCGTAGATGAAAGGGGCCAAAAAATTGAAGATTATGAAGCTGAACCAAACACAGAGAGTTTCAAAAATATGGATTGCAGTAAGTCGTTAATTTTTTGATGCACGAGTTCTATATATTTAGTTATTTATTTACTAATTATTACTATTTCAGTAATTATATTGTTAAATACAGATATCTAGTTATGCATATACAACTAATTGATACAGAAAACTTAGGTACCATAAAAGAATTCTTCATATCCATAAAGAAAACTGTCCTGTTTAACCTAATTTTATTTATATATATTATTTCGTATGTGGTAGAGCCATGCTGCAGCTATATTCAACGTATAGTTGTAGCACGAATGGGTCGGCTCGACCGGAGAAGGACCACGCTCTTACAGAATACCAGCGTAAAATAGCAGCTTAATACTACTGTGTTTCGTATGGTGAGTGTAGAGAATCGGAGATCCTTTTTACTGGAAAGGAGGCATTCCATCTTAGTCCTCACGGGTGACAAAGCATCTGCATTTTGATTCTTAATTGAAGATAAATGTAGATGTCTATGGGCCACAGTATCCACTTACCATCAGGTGGACTGTGTGCTCGTTTGTCACCCTATGCTATAAAAAAAAGAAAATGATTCGAAGAAAGAAGAAACTACACAGAAAGCTGCAGAGGAAGGTTGTGTCGTTATCTCTCTGTCTGTCATTACATAACGCATCAGTCAGTTAACTCCTTTTAGCATTGTTGTATTAAGCTGTGATAAAATTGGATATTTTGTTTTTAGAATGTGCACAAACTTCTGTTCTCATGGCATCTTCGAATGAAAAACCAATCTGTTGTAAGAATGGAAACTTCAGAAAGATACAGTGTCGTCGTGGTCAGTGCCGCTGCGTGGACTCTGATGGCCGCCAGATAGGAAGGGAGTCGGCTGATGTTTCCACTTTGAGTTGTTATACTGCGGATTGGAAACAATGTTAAAATTAATTTGTTATGCAGTATTAATAAAACATACATCATGTAATTCATGTAATCTATACATGTAATAAATCTGTAGAAATGTTTAATATATTCTTGAAAAAACAAGTCCACGGGACTAAATAAAGGGTACTGAAGCCAAATTAGTGGTTTTTAGAAGTTTAATCTGTCTGTTTGTGTATTACCGATCCACACAAAAACTACTGGATCGATTTCCATTAAATTTTACATGTAGGTAGTTAGAACCCGGGGCAACTTATAGACTACTTTTATCCGATTACGGAACTTAAAAAAGAAGATTAAGTATTTTTCTTCTTTTACGTGTTAATTTAATATTATATATGACTATGTTAGTTAATAGACGGGATTGCGGGTGTATTTTCAAATAAATATCATATTTGTAAATAAAGTTTAAAACTGCATAACAATTTGAAACCTGTCGATACACTTTTAATTAGCAAAACAGCGCCATCTATCATCAAATGGAAAAAGCCTATAATTTACCTTTAGTAACTAATAAATTTATTGCCGTGTAGTGGCGGTTAAGAATATCCACTACCCCATATCTTTCCGTGGGTGTCGTAAAAGGCGACAAAGGGAAACAGGCAGGAGATAGGAGCAGCATCTTCCTGATAACAGAAAATTATAATAAAAAAACTGCGGTTGCCAACCCGCTCGCCAAGCGTGGCAACTATGGCAAATACCCCCCATGACAAAAGTTACAAAAAGACGGGCCACAGTCCCCGGCGGCCACGCTATTCCTGGCTACGGTGGCGACCATGGTAACGGCGGGGCAGTGGGTGCTAAGAATCTCCGGTTGGGGTTCGGTTACCACCTAAGACAACTCGACCTGGCAACATACAACGCTCGCACCCTGAGGACTGACGAGAAGATCGTGGAGCTGGAAGAAGAGATAGACAAGTTACGCTGGCATATTATAGGATTATACGAGGTCCGAAGAGAGGGGGAGGACACGGTAATCCTCGAATCCGGCAACTTGCTCTATCACCGGGAGGGCGACCATCTGTCCGAAGGACGTGTTGGATTTATCGTCCACAAGTCTCTCGTTAACAACGTTGTAAAGATTGGGGGTGTGTCGACGAGGGTTGCGTACCTTATACTCAGAATCATCAAACGGTATTCGCTGAAGGTCATACAGGTTTACGCACCAACCTCGGCACATCCCAATGAGGCGGTGGAGGAAATGTATGAGGATATCTCTAGAGCCATGCATTCTTCCAAAACCCACTATACGGTGTTAATGGAAGACTTCAATGCAAAACTAGGCACAAGAGAGAACGGTGAGCTGAAGGTAGGTAAATATGGAATAGGGCAATGGAAACCAAGGGGCCAGCAGAGTGATGTCTCCGTGATCGCGAGGGTGAAAACTGGTAGCGCTCACCGAATGGTTAGAGGCACACTGAACCTAAACGTTAAGTTGGAGAGGCCTCGTCTAATGAAGTCACTGCTCCGTCCTCGTGCTCTGTTCCAGAGTCCCGAAACCTTTCATCTCGAGCTATGAAACCAATTTCAGTGCCTAGAAGACTGCAATGAAGTGGACAATATGAACGACAAGCTCGTGGAAACTGTCCATGCGGTCGGAGCTGAGTTTTGCAAGACCCGCCGCAGAAGACCACAAAAACTCCCCGATCACACTCTTAATCTCATGCTGTTAGACGGGAGATGAAGCTACATTCTTCAACAGATTTGACAGCATACAGGCAACTGAATAGACAGATCTCTAAATGCATGCGGCGGGACTTACGCAACTTCAATACAGCTTGTATTGAAGAAGCGATCGAGCGGAACCAAGGCTCCAAAGTATTTGCCAGGGATCTGTCTGCCAGAAAGAGCCAACTGTCAAAGCTGAAGAGCGAATGTGGCAGCATCATTTCCGGGACACCTGAGATTTTGAGTGAGATTGAGAGGTTCTATGGGCAGCTGTACACATCATCGTTGGAGCCACACGCAAGTGTGAGTAACGATCCAAGAGCGAATCTTATCTGACACTTTTCCGAAGATATTCCGGACGTCAGTCTGAGCGAGATTAGAATGGCTCTCCAGTACCTTAAAAACGGCAAGTCCCCGGGCGAGGATGGAATTACAGCGGAGCTTCTGAAAGCGGGTGGAAAATCGGTACTTGAAGTCCTTCAGAAGCTTTTTAATTCCGTACTCCGTGGTGGCACTACTCCGGAGGCGTGGAGCAGAAGTGCGGTGGTCTTGTTCTTCAAGAAAGGCGACAACGTTCTCTTGAAGAACTACAGACCGATTTCCCTTCTGAGCCGCGTCTACGTGCTGTTTTCGAGAGTCATTACGAATCGTCTCGCGCGCAGACTTGACAACTTCTAGCCTCCCGAACAAGCCGGTTTCCGAAAGGGCTTTAGCACCATAGACTACATACATACCCTTCGGCAAATTGTACAGAAGTCCGAAGAGTACAATTCGCCACTATGTCTGGCGTATGTGGACTATGAGAAAGCCTTTGATTCCGTCGAAATTTGGGCGGTGCAGCAGTCCCTTCAGCGGTGCCAAGTTGACTGTTGGTATATCGAAGTGCTGGAGTCTTTGTACAGTAGAGCTACGAGCTATCCAACTGCAGAGATGTGTAAGACAGGGTGACGTTATATCCCCGAAACTCTTCACCGCTGCATTGGAAGACGTTTTCAAGCTACTGAACTGGAAAGGATACGGTATTAACATCAATAGCGAGTACATCACTCACCTTCAATTTGCCGACGATATAATCCTCATGGCAGAATCGCTGGAGGACCTAAGCACTATGCACAATGACCTCAATAGTGTCTCCCAACTGATAGGTCTTAAGATGAACATGGACAAAACAAAAATCATGTTTAACGTCTATGTCACACCTATGCCGGTAATTGTTGGGAATACTAAGTTCGAAGTTGTTGACGAGTATGTTTACCTGGGACAAGTAGTCCGATTAGGTAAGTCCAACTTCTACAGAGAGGTCAATCGACGGATTCAACTCGGCTGGGCAGCGTTCGGAAAAC
The DNA here is from genome assembly GCA_033319125.1 of Parnassius glacialis. NCBI lineage: Eukaryota > Metazoa > Arthropoda > Insecta > Lepidoptera > Papilionidae > Parnassius > Parnassius glacialis. The sequence goes on from JAVANC010000002.1 coordinate 23,958,650, forward strand.
TACGACACATCTTCTCGTTAGACATACTTCAAAACCGAAAAACGAAACTGTACAACTAGTGTGTATTGCCAATGATGACTTACGGATCTGAGACGTGGTCCTTCACTGCTGGCCGTATGAGGAAGCTCAAGGTCGCTCAGGAGCTATGGAGAGGGCTATGCTCGGGGTTTCTCTGCGTGATAAACTTAGAAATGAGGATATCCGCAGTAGAACCAGAGTAACCGACATAGCCCAACGGATTAGTAAGCTGAAGTGGCAGTGGGCCAGCCATATAGCTCGAAGAACCAACAACCGATGGGGATGAAAGGTTCTCGAGTAGCAGCCTCGTACCGGCAGGCGAAGTGTAGGGCGTCCTCCCACTAGATGGAGTGACGAGCAAGTAAGATATGCAGGAAGTCGATGGATGCAGGTGGCTCAGGACCGTGTTTTGTGGCATTCCTTGAGGGAGGCCTATGTTCAGCAGTGGACTTATGAAAGGCTGTAATGATGATTAACTAATAAATTAAATAATATAAATAACTTACATTTATGTGTTTAAATAATCACATTTATAAAATTATTTAAAAATCTTAACGTTTTATCTAATCGTTATTTCATTTTAAAACTATAATAATAATTATTTTAAATAATAGATAATAGTGACATCTATCAAACTTATGAAAATTTATATTTTTTTTGTTTTCATACGTTGTAGTGTTATGGTACTTACATATTTTTTATTTTTTTTATAGGAAAAGGGTGACAAACGAGCACACAGTCCACCTGATGGTAAGTGGTTGCTGCGGCCCATAGACATCTACATCTATCCTCTATTACAAATCAAAATGTAGATGCGTTGTCACCCGTGAGGACTAAGATGGAATGCCTCATTTCCAGTAAAAAGGGCCTCCGGCCACCTGCACTCACCAAGCGAAACGCAGAGGTAAATCTCTACTTCACGCTGGTTTTCTGTGAGGTCGTGGTACCACCCCGGTTCGAGCCGGCCCATCCGTGCAACAGCAAAAGCTGCCGCGTGGCTCTACCACTGTTAGAATATCATTTTACATTGTTTTAAATTTATTTTTCCATTCTGTTTTTGATTTTCTTTTTGCATCACCTTTATTTCCATAGGATCCTGTAACGTTTTTAGACCATAACAAATCATTTTCACTTCGTATTTTCACGCTGTCAATGGAGTCTATTTTTTTCGATCTTTTATTTAGTTCTCCGTAACTCTGCAATTTCGGGTTTCGTGCGCGCTGTTGCGCTACCTTTGTTCCTATATCAATAATATCTCATTTCTTACTTAAAGCCCGCCACATACATACGGAATTCCATTTCGGGATTCCGTTTCGGAATTACGAACGGGTCGGCCACATACATACGGAATCCCGTTTTGCCCGCAAAATTTCGAACGGAAAACTACCGTACGCGTGTGACGGGTCATAGATTTTATATGGACTTGCTGCGTTCGGGATTCCGAATCGGAATATCGAAAGGGAATCCCGCAACGGAATTCCGTATGTATGTATGCCGGCCTTAAACTTGCATTTCTTAATAACGAGCCTAAAACCAAAAATTGACATGTTTTGACATCGTTATTTATCTGGTTGTCATGGCAATTTTTATTCAAATTCGTTACCGGTGTGATGTTTTCATTTCAATATTTCCACATAAATACTCTTTTGCTTTGGGCCATTTACAAAAATTTGCCGCACTGCCCCGGGATCCTGCAAGCCTCGGTCTTCACCTGAAGTCGTCACCTAGTCTACTCCAAGCGCGGGGCCGCACTGCCCCGGGATCCTGCAAGCCTCGGTCTTCACCTGAAGTCGTCGCCTAATCTACTCCAAGCGCGGGGCCACACTGCTCCGGGATCCTGCAAGCCACGGTCTTCACCTGAAGTCGTCGCCTAGTCTACTCCAAGCGCGGGGCCGCACTGCCCCGGGATCCTGCAAGCCTCGGTCTTCACCTGAAGTCGTCGCCTAGTCTACTCCAAGCGCGGGGCCACACTGCTCCGGGATCCTGCAAGCCTCGGTTTTCACCTGAAGTCGTCGCCTAGTCTACTCCAAGCGCGGGGCCACACTGCTCCGGGATCCTGCAAGCCTCGGTCTTCACCTGAAGTCGTCGCCTAGTCTACTCCAAGCGCGGGGCCGCACTGCTCCGGGATCCTGCAAGCCTCTGTCTTCACCTGAAGTCGTCGGCGTAGCCTACTCCAAGCACGGGGCCGCACTGCTCCGGGATCCTGCAAGCCTCTGTCTTCACCCGAAGTCGTCGCCTAGCCTACTCCAAGTGCGGGGCCGCACTACTCCGCGATCCTGCAAGCCTTTGCCTTCATCTGGAGTCGTCGCCTGCGCCTCCACCTACTAGTGCCCGTGCTATCTTTAGCCACTGTGCGTGCTTGCTCCAGGCGCTGCGAGACTCCAAGCTCAGCGTGTGTCTACTCCTACTCCAAGCGCAGCGTGTGCCACTTTGACCTTCAGGCTCCGCTTCAATATTTATCTATCTTTATTTTCTATTTAATTGTAATTCACGTCACCCATCACCATCATCATACTTCATTTTTTTATATAAAATTGTAAATATCTTTTTTAAATTTTAAATATATTATTTTCTTGTTCTATTTTTGTTGTTTCGTTGTTGTTAGGTTAGGTTCTTTTTTTTAATTGTCGCTTTACGACAACGTTTGATACTATATCTGTATGTCATGATATAGCTTAGCCAAATCAATGAATAGAGATCGTTTAACGATATTAATAACTAAACACAATTTTGCTATTTCTTGATAATATGGTCATATCGTCAAATAGTTTTTACCGCTAGCGGCGCTGATAGCGTGCTTTTAACAGAAACAGATTTTTAACTGAATCAACATCACTTTATGTCTATTTTATATAATAAATAAATGTTCCCGGCTTTGGGGTGGCTCTTGAGCCAGTCGCACCCCAACCTTCTATAGCTGATATTATTAGATAGTATAGTTTTGACTTTCATAGTATTAATGTAATATAGTGCCCTCTACTTTCTGCTAAATAAACTAATGATAAGTAACTGATAAAATTAAATTTTAGAATGCTACTGAATACTTATTCGTGCAGCATGAAACATTGTAACAATACCGAATACAAAGACCGGTGGCTATTGTTGGGATGATTTACCACAATTACCACGTTTGGCAAAATGGCTAATAACACTCTTATACACAACACGTGTGTTTTGTGTGCACAGTATCCAGTACTTTGTACACAAAATTGAGATTAAGAAAGAAGCTCTTTAGTTGAATACCTATATTGGGCGTCGGCATAGGTTTAATTTTACCAACTTCGTATGTTATCACGTTATCTGATATAAATAATTGGAAATTAAATGCATTGTGTGATTTTATCCCCGTAACCTTTTTTCAACCCTTGTAACTTATACGTAGGAAAAAATTATTTTTAAAAATAAAAATTGGATTTTAATATTAATATTTATCACTTTTATTTCGTTTACATTACATTAATTTAAAAAAAAAAACTTCGTTAAAATTTACAAGAACCATAAAAATATGCCAGAATGAATTTAAAGTAGATCGATAAAAGTTTATAACTTTTAAAATTTTAGTTTAAAAATATATTCAGGCAAAACAAATGCCAACTTAACTTTCAATCATACCACATTGGCAACACTGGTCTATTATGAGCTGTGAAATGAAAATTTCTAGTTAGTCCAGTGATCTGGCCCTCCTGATAGTAGATGTCCTATTTTACCTAAGTTTATTTATACATGGGGGCCATTGTAGAAGCGTGCTCGTCGCGACCCCTGCCAGCCCTTTTCATGGCTGCAATTCTACACAGCTGCGCACCCATTCCAACGAGGGTTAGGGCGTCCCCCCAAAGCGACGCACACCAGCTCGTCCCCGTTAGTGTGGAATGCAGCGCGCAAAGCGGCGATGGGGACTGCCACCCGTCACGCACAGCCCGACACGGCGGAAGGTGGAGGACAAAGTGCAGAGTTGGCACGTGGAATGTTAGAGGAGGCATGAGAGATAAGACGAATGAGTGGATCGAAATAATGAAAGAAAGAGAATTAGATGTCGTGTGTATGTCGGAGACCAAACGGAAGGGCAGTGGTACTGAAGAGCTCCCTGGCGGGACGTTAGCTCTATGGTCCGGAGTCCCGGAGAGCGAGAACGCCTGCCAGGGAGTGTGGGTGCTGCTGTCGTCTCGGTTGGTCGATGTTATGACTGAATATAAGGTTGTGAACTCAAGACTTCTCTGGGTTCGCTTTAAATTGAGACTGACGAAGTTATTCCTTTTGGCTGTTTATGCGCCGGTAGCTTCGTCGTCCAGGGCTGAGCTGGAGGAGTTTTGGGAGAATGTAAGAGAAGTTCTATATTTGGCTAGGGGAAACGAAAAAATTGTTGTATGTGGTGATTTGAATGGATGGGTTGGTACCGCTCGACCAGGGTACGAGTCGGTGCTTGGAAAGTTTGGCGATAAAAGTGTTAATGATGCTGGCAAGCTTATACTGGCGGTATGCAAGGAAAAGGGTCTTCTTGTGACAAACACTATGTTTAATCACAAGAAAATCCATATGTATACTAGAGAAAGAAAGAATGAGAGAAGTATGATCGATTTGTTCTTGGTGGATGACCGACTGCGAAAACAGGTGATGGATACGCGAGTGTTCAGGGGTGCTGACCTGGGAACGGATCACTATCTAGTGATAACTAGATTTAGGGGTCTGTTCGCGGGTTGGCGCTACCGGACGGCAGTAACAGAACCACAGTCGGTCTGTCGCATCCGAAGCTGGAAGCTTCAGGAAGCGGATACTAGGGACAAATATCATGCGAGGGTAGCCGAAATGCTTGACACCATCGATGGCAGAAAATAATGTGTGGAAAGAACATGGCAGAACCTTAGGGATGGAATGGTAAGTGCAGCGGAAGAAGTGTGTGGAACAATAAAAAGAGGCAGTAGTAAAAGAAGAGATGCATGGTGGAATTATGAAGTGAAAGAAGCTGTAAAGAAGAAGAAGAAAGCATGGTTAGACTACTTGGCCTCTAGTAATGATAAGGATATGAGAGAGAAGATGAAAGAAAGATATAAGCTGCAGAAATTTCACACGAAAGCATTGATTGAGGAAATGCGTGAAAGCTGTAGAATAGAAGCGGACGAAAGGTTGTCGCACAACTTTAAGGAGAACTCCAAACTCTTCTGGAAAGAGGTTGGAAGGACCCGAAGTGGTGCGACGGCCTTAAGAATGAACAAAGTGCTTTCGAGAACTAATGACGTCCTCACAGATAAATCGGACGTCATGCAGCGATGGAGCGAATTTTATAGAGAAATGTATGCGTTTGATGATCTTAGTGAGGGATCCGGGGATGACGTCGTGACTGGTACGCCAGACCCGGTCCTCAATGACACTGAGGTCATCAGTATGAAAGAGATTGAACGTGCGTTTCGAAGTTTGAAATGTGGTAAGGCTGCGGGACTAGACAGAGTTACTGCTGAAATGGTCAAGTATGGTGAGCCTCGCGTCTGGGACAGCTTTCATCTGCTGTGTAATTTGTGCTGGCGGACGGGGGATGTCCCGGATGATTGGCGATCCGCAGTCATTGTGCCTTTATATAAATGTAAAGGTTCACATTTTGACTGCGGGTGCTATCAGGCGATCAGCTTGACCAGTTTAGCAAGTAAAGTTTACTCGAAGTTTTTGACACGTAGGATGCAAGAGAAATCGGAAAGATTTCTATGGGAGGCACAATGCGGATTTAGACCTGGAGGAGGATGCACGGATCAAATGTTTTCTCTCCGCATGATCACGGAAAAGCTTCTGGCTGCTAACCAGAAGTTTTTCTGTGCTTTTGTGGATCTTGAGAAAGCATTTGATAAGGTTGTAAGGAAGAAAATGTGAGAACTGTTGCCGGGGTACGGTGTGGATGGTCGATTGCTAAGGGCTGTGCAGTCACTTTACTGTGACTTTAAAGCCTGTGTGTGAGTAGGGCATGACCTGTTACCCATGTTTAGCGTCCAAACGGGTGTAAAACAGGGTTGTGTCATGTCTTCCTGGCTGTTCATACTGTATCTCGAAGGCTGTTTACAGAAGCTGAAAGATAGCTGTTTGGGTGTGAAATTGGGTGACATAAAAGTAAAGTGTCTGCTGTATGTTGATGATGCAGTGCTTATTGCACCATCAGAGGCAGAACTGCAGGCATAAGTCACGTGTATGAAAGAGGAATGTGAAATTAAAGGTTTCCGTTTGAATGCTTATAATACTAAGGTTCTGGTATTTGAAAGGGACGAAGAGAGAACGTAGTGTGAAATATGGGTAAATCAGGAATGTCTAGAACAGGTAAATGAAATTGTATACATGGGGAGTGCTTTTAGCCGGGATGGAAGATGTGATTTAGATGTGGACAGGCGTGTCGCTGCCGGGAACAAAGTCAATGGTGCCCTGACTGCGTTAGTCAAAAGGCAAGGCGTAGTGAAGAGTGCACGCCTTGCAATACATAACGCAGTGTTGGTACCGACTTTGTTATATGGCAGCGAAACCTGGGTATGCCAGAAGAAGCATAAAAGCAAATTGAATGCAGTGGAGATGCGATCTCTTCGGAAAATGTGCGGCGTTACCATGGTCGACCGAAAGCGAAACGAAGAGATTCGCAATATGGCAGGTTTGAAAGATGACCTTATCACAAAAATTGATAAGGGCGTGCTTCGATGGTTTGGGTACGTTGAGCGAATGAGTGAAGACCGAATGGTGAAGAAAATATATAGCGCGAAAGTTAATATTAAAAGGTGTCGAGGTAGACCGAGACTAACTTTCGAAGACCATGTGAGCAAATTGCTCGGAGAGGGGAGGGTCAAGAGTACTCGGATACCTAGACGTGCATGTATGAAGAAGATAATGAATCTGAAAGAAGCGAAAGAGGTATGTAAGGATCGTGACACTTGGCGATCTGTTCTCGCTGGCTACCCCGTCAGGGATTGTGCGTGAAGATAACTTTATTTATATATTTTATAATGAACTCATGAACTTTTATAATGAATACTCAATGTACCTATAAGAACAAAAGGCGAACTAACTTCTAAAAGCATTCCCAATACTGGCTTGCTCTCTATTTCTTTGGTTTCTTTACAATCGTTTCAGCCATTTCAATTAGTCCTGACAGACAGACAGAGAGACAAAAAAATTTAAAATAGTTATTCATGCATAAAGCCATACTAACATGCTAATAACCTCCTAAAGTCAATAAAAGACTTATTTCGCTATTACAGACCGACATTCATATTTTATTTATATGTATAGAATATAGATAGAAAGAAATTAACCTCATGTGAGTTTAAAAATAAATTAAATTTATCTTTAAATATGTATAATGCCATGCTAACATGCTAATAACCCCCTGAAGTCAATAAAAGGCTGTTATTTCGCTAGTACATACTAACATTTCAATTTTATTTATATGTATAGAATATAGATAGAAACAAATTAACCTCATGTGAGTTTAAAAACAAATTAAATTTATCTTTAAATACAACAGCCTGGGCTCAAGCTACTTTACCTATAGCAGAAATACTTATTTCATAATTTTGACCAGAATCAGGCCCTCCTGATTTGACAGGCGAAACTGTTTTGACTAAGGAATCTAATCGCTGGTTACAACCTTTACCATCAAGTAATCTCGGTACATTAAGGTTCTTTTCTCGCTCAAGGGGTAATTCAAACGTCCAGCGAAGAAACGCATATGGTAATATAGTTTTAAAATTTTAGTTTTTGAATATTTACACATATATAATACATAAACACTCACGCCTGTCACCCAGAGGGGTAGCCAGAGACTACGGACTTCCATTTGGCACGATCCTGACACACCTCTCTCGCTTCCTCCACATCCATATAACTACGCATACACGCTCGTCGGTTAAGGGTACTCCTAATCTGGCCCATTTTTAATGTATCGCCGATTTGGTCGATAAACTTTCGCCTAGGGCGTCCCTTCCCGACCCTGCCGTTCACTTCTGCAACATAAATTTGCTTTGTCACTCTTTCCTCGTTCATTCTTTCTACATGACCAAACCACCGAAGCATTCCTTTTTTAATCCTGGTCACAACGTCATCTTGCAAACCACACTTTTCTCTTATCACACTATTTCTCACCCTGTCATTTAGATTCAGCCCTAGCATACTCCTTAAGGACCGCATTTCTACAGCATTTATTCTACTCTCATGCTTCTTCTGCCAGACCCAACTTTCACTACCATACATTAGAGTAGGGACTAACACAGCACTATGAATTGCCATACGTGCCTTATTTGACACATGCTGACTCCTCATAATAGCGTGTAGAGCCCCATTCACTCTATTTCCTGCGTTCACTCGTCGTTCTATATCCTTATCATATCTACCATCCCTGCTAAATAAACATCCCAAATATACAACACTTGCTCAATCAACTCCCCTTCTATTCTTATTTCGCATAACGTTTTACTCTCTTCTCTTTCAAAAACCATCACTTTCGTCTTACTTGCGTTCACTTTCATACCCCTTTTTTTCAATGACAAGTTCATTAAAGTAACCATCATTTGCAACTCGACCGCCGACGAGGCAAATATGATCATCGGCGTACAAAAGGCATTTGACGTTTAACTCACCCATTCTCAACCCACATTCTTCAACTTTCAAAGTTTGCAAACAACTGTCCATAAATAGGCTAAACAGCCACGGGGAAGCTACACATCCCTGTCTGACACCTTTATGTATGCCAAACCAGTCCGACCCCGTTGATCCTGACACAAGCACTAGAGTCCCTATAAAGGGACCTCAATGCCTGTATCAAACCAGCGCTCAACCCAAATGAGTTCAGTGTTTGCCATAACACATTCCTGTCCACTCTGTCATAAGCCTTTTCCAAATCCATGAACGCACAAAAAACTTTCTGGTTTTTGGCCAAAAACTTCTCCGCAATCATGCGCATGGAAAAGACTTGGTCCGTACACCCCATCCCCTTTCTAAATCCAGCTTGCACATCCCAAATTTTTCCATCAGTTTCTTCCATAACTTTTGAATATTTATTATGAAAATAATAAAATATATTAATGTTTAAAGTTTGAAATCACTGGGAACATGCTAAGTAAATTTAAAAGTATAAATAAAGAAGTTATAATTTGTGATTTAATGCCAAATACATCTGTTTTTCATGTAACTTTTTTTATTTGCCTACTGTTTTTTTTTCTGTAATGCTTTCTGGTTTTTGAAAATTTAGTCGAGCAATATCGAGTTTGTCTTATTTGTCTTAAGTTTTCCACTAAAACTGGTGGTTCTTCTAGTGGTTCAGTAGAATTCAGTTTAAATTAGTGGAAAGATAATCACTCAGATATTTCTACTTCATATTATAAGTATTGCATACCTTAAGCGAAAGCGCAAGGTAATGTTCTACTATCGCCTAAAAATTAAAATACCAACATTTTATCGAATAAAATCGTATCTAGCAATCATATTATACATATAAATGATATAAAAAGCACATTGTTAGAAAGATAAATGATTGTTGAACTTATTAATAATTTTTTTAAATCGATTAATTGCTATTTTTAAATAAAAAAAGGGTTTTAGTGGCTTATGGTGTGGATTTATCATGTCCCTGTGGCTTGTAAACACTATAACTTTTGAAAATATCAATTGTTTAACTCAATCTATTTTTTAATCTCTTCATCTATCATGTGGGAAGCCACTGAATGTAAATGGCAGTGTAATTTTGTTTTGTTTAGCTATAATTAATTTTTTTCGGCTCCAAAATGGCGAAATTTTCGTTGATTTGCTTGCCTCGTATATAAATTGTTTCTGTAAATGGGGATCTACAACCACAGAGTAGTTTAGTTCAAAGAGTAACTTTGTATTAAGTTTAGTTCGGCTCACAGAACACATTTGGCTTCAGTCGCCGTCGTGAGTGGACATTGTTTCGGTTGTTTTCAACGGCTCAAAAAGATCGCTGTACAAATACACAATATTCGAATAACCAAATTTCTTAAATACTTGATTATAATAATAATAAGAGATTTTTTTATTACAATATTTAAAAGCACAGAATAAATAATAGTAGTACGTACTAAAAGTAAGTAGTATAATTTTTTTGTCATGGGTGACATTTTAATGCTTTTCGAGGGTGTCGAAACCGATAGGGTTGTCGAAATGTAAATCCAAGATGGCGGCCGCAATAGGTATCAATTTTTTCATCATGGGTGTCATTTTCATGGTTTTCGAGGGTGCTGAAGCCGATAGTGCTGTCGAAATGTAAATCCAAGGTGGAGGCTGCAATAGGTATAAAATTTTTCATCATAGGTGTCATTTTCATGGTTTTCGAGGGTGTTGAACCTGATAGTGCTGTCGAAATGTAAATCCAAGATGGCGGCTGAATTAGGTACCAATTTATTCATCATGGGTGTCATTTTCATGGTTTTCGAGGGTGTTGAAGCCGATAGTGCTGTCAAAATGTAAATCCAAGATGGCGGCTGCAAAATATATCAATTTTTTCATCTTGGGTGTCATTTTCATGGTTTTCGAGGGTGTTGAAACCGATAGTGCTGTCGAAATGTAAATCCAAGATGGCGGCTGCAAAATATATCAATTTTTTCATCTTGGGTGTCATTTTCATGGTTTTCGAGGGTGTTGAAACCGATAGTGCTGTCGAAATGTAAATCCAAGATGGCGGTTGCAATAGATATCAAGTTTTTCATCTTGGGTGTCATTTTCATGGTTTTCGAGGGTGTTGAATCCGATAGTGCAGTCGAAATGTAAATCCAAGATGGCGGCTGAAGTTGGTACCAAGTTTTTCATCTCGGGTGTCATTTTCATGGTTTTCAAGAGTGTTGAAGCCGATAGTGCTGTCGAAATGTAAATCCAAGATGGCGGCTGCAATAGGTATCAATTTTTTCATCATGGGTGTCATTTTCATGGTTTTCGAGGGTGTTGAAGCCGATAGTGCTGTCGAAATGTATTTAAACTACTTTAATAATTCCGTATAATCATTTAATGCGTAATTTTTTTAATGCGCTTAAGGTATGCCCAATTGGATTTACCAATATATATTTACTTTTACTCTGTAGACAATACTGGTTCGTCAGACATGACGTGAACTCAGACGATCGATTAGGGTGGCTAGAATATTCGCTGGGATTCCTAGTATAACATATTATAGTAGTAGATAAATAAACTCAGTGTTACAATTTTTTGCGAGTCCATACGTCACTATGTCGAATCCACAGTATACGGCAAAGTTTCGGTATTCTTGGCTTCAAGTCAAAAATTTAAAGGACTGCCTCTAAGTGATTCAAAGTAGTAAAGGTCAAGTAGCGAAATGAAAATGTTGTGGTACAATTATAAGGACGATGACGGAAACCGATGGTGATAACACCGACAAAAATGATTCATCTGAAGAAGACGATTTAATTTAAAATAGCAGTAAATCAATTTTTTTTTCAAATAATGTTATCTCCACACTAGGATTTTTTCCTGTATCGAGGGCAGAATCTTCTCATCGGAACAATTACTTGTAGGCCATAAAATACTAGTTCAGTGCAGGATTTGAACCCGCATCCCTCAGCTCTAGAACTCATTGCAAAGCTACTGCGCCCGTTATGTTTAATGTTGACCTTGTTGATTTACTAATTGTATTTTGATTGAGTAGTTATTTTCATAGAAATTTATTATTTTGTTACACAGTATGTAATAATAAAAGTAACCAATTACGAATACACCTATTGTTTTCTTTAAAATTTGGTGGAAAGTTTAGGATTATGAGAATCTGGTGGAAAGCTAATGTAACTGTTGGCAAAACTACTGATATTATGTTTCTGTGCGAAGAAGTTTTGGCGGGAACTTGATCGGCGGCGGTTTACTGCTCCTGTATTATAGTTTAAATAATAGTTTGAAGTGGATTTTGATATGTAAAAGTGGTGCGATTTTATGTATTAACTGTCTACGCATGTGAACTATTAGTGGAAACGGTGAAACAAGTGCTCTGATGGTGATGGATTCTCAAGATAAGCTGTTTGCATAGGCGCCTTTAGATACCATCGCCAACTGTCAGCTGCCTGCTGACTCAAGTTGCCGTCAAAATCTCGCAAGGGCTGCACAATGTGACGCATCAACATATTGTGAAGCAGTGAACTATGAAGAAATTATAATAAACCGAATAAAAATACTCAAGACTTGGCCTAAAGGTCTAGATACCAGGTCATAAACTCCAAAAAAAAGGGAAGTGTAAAGTAGGGATGAGCAAGGGAAAAAATATATCGATATATACCGAATCGATATTTCTAACAGAGTCGATATATATCGCGTGATAAATATCGATATATCGTCATCATTTGCATGATGTAAAGATAAGGTTCAAAATTTTATATTACTGACGGTTGGACGACGTAAAAAAACGACAACCAACACATGAATACTCTTGTACCTCCTTTTTTTGTTACATGTTTTGTCATTAATACAACATTTTATAATAACTTAAAATTAAAAATTTTGTACTGCCGACTTCAATATAAGTCATTAAGAATAACTCAAAAACTATTAGTCTGATCTTGATCAAATTCATATGGGACCACATGAAAAGTACCAGCTTTAAATAAAAAAAAACCATCCAAATCGGTTCACCCAGTAAAAAGTTATGAAGTAACACATATAAAAAAATTTAAAAAAACACAGTTGAATTGAGTACCGTCTCCTTTTTGGAAGTCGGTAGAAAATATTTCAAAATTTATACCAATTCGATACTCTAAAATAAATATTGATATATCGCATTTTAAAAACATTGACGATATATATCGATATTTTAATTTAAAAATATTGATATTTCGATATATCGCTATTTTTTGCCCAAGCCTAGTGTGAAGTATGAATGGTGAACAAGACTAGTGTAAAGTGACGGACAGTGACTAGCTTGCTACATATATATTTATCTATGACAGTGACGGTGACGGATGCTAAACGGAAAGCTGATATCGTGTTTGATTTGTTTAATTTCGGCATATCTATGTAAATTTTTTGTGGAATAAGTTTTTGACATCTTGAACATGTAATTTCAAAGCCGTTTTAAAGTGTTTGTTGTACTTATTTTCGTTTCTTTAAGATGATTGTATCATTGTCGGCGTCTTATTGTAGGTTATAAACTAAATACAATTCGTCATCAATTTACATTTGTCTGTTATGACAATACCTTCTTAAGACTTGTAGTATAATTACAATTGTTGAGTGTTAATAGTGTATGATTATTTCTAAGAAATCTCAAATACACGATGGGGCTGATACTGTCAAAATTTCGAGTAAGTATTTTGATGAAGCTTTGCCTTTATTTTGTAACGTTGCCAAAACTATTTCAATAGATCATGCTCCCAGAGTTCATTTGGCGCGAATTCAAATTACTATTACTATTAGTACTGACCGAGGTGTTATAAATTGTTTATAGAAATTTAGAGTAAAACCCCGTTCCATGAAATTACATTCACTGCAGCTTTAGAATTTTCAAAAAAAAAGAATTAAGTTAACAATACTTCATACTGTAATCTCTTTTATGTATTTAACAATATCAACTATCCACATACACACAGCTTAGTTTTATGAGGCTTTTATTACAATATTACCTTATTCGGGCTTATCAAATATGCTAATAATTGAGATTTAAATTTTTATTTTTGGTTCTCAATTTAAACAATTTAAGGTTTTCGGGTCTTTCCATTGAGAGTTTTGCAGCAAAAATCAAAATGATCTAAAAAAATTGTACATGTAATAGAAAGTAAAAATTTGATATGCAATAGATATCCAGCTACAATCTGGTTTTCAGCTTATCCAAGCAATTTTTTTTTCGTATTGGGTATCTGACTGGCCGAACCAAAACCAGATACTTAATTATTTGTATAAAATCTTGCTTTAAGTACAAAATACAGTTTTCTTTATAATTTAAGTTATGTAAGGTAATTGTGACAGGAAATTATGATTTAACCTTTTGCTCCTTTATTTAGAGTCTGCACAAGTAGCCTGTAACCATATCTATATGTATATCTACCCAGACAGATTCTAGTTAAAAATAGAGTCCTACCATTATTCCTGGTCTGGTCATCTCTATAGCTTTTTTATTTGACAGTTTCTCATTATATACTTAAGTGCCTACCATTTATGCTAAGTATTTATACCATGGGTTGTTTCACTGCCAACATTTGAATACTTTGTTAAATATTGATTTTAGGATTTTATAAAGATATAGTTTTCGGACTTAATGATTCACCATTTTGCACTTTTGTAAAATGCAATATTGTCTATTTGCAATTGACACCAAGGAATTAGGATAAACAAAAAAAAAACAATGATTGACTCTGACTTAAACTTGAAAAATGTTTAATGCTTGGCCAGCTTTGCTTTGTATTGGTTCAAAAAGTATTCAGGAATTCCTTGTGAATATTGTGTGTATAAATGCCAGTATTGTTTATGAGGCACACTATGAAAGGTTCATCAAATCTTTTCAATTATGCTTAACCCTTACATAAGAATACTATTAGCTTCTGGATTTGTAATGTGTAAATTTATATTTGTTTTTGTGATTTTTGATGTCAACTAGACTTAGCATTTTTATCCCTAAAATTGAATGAATTTGAGATCTGTTTGATGGTAACGTAATTCATGCACTTATTAACATTGTGTTTATTTATTTTGTATAATCCGTTATGGGAGTTCCTTTCAAAAATCTAATAAACAATTTTAGGCCTGCTTATTCCTTCCTTATGAAAGATTCACATGTATGGACATGTGAATCTTTATTTGTTTTATTGTTTTTGTGATTTTTGATGTCAACTAGACTTAGCATTTTTATCCCTAAAATTGAATGAATTTGAGATCTGTTTGATGGTAACGTAATTCATGCACTTATTAACATTGTGTTTATTTATTTTGTATAATCCGTTATGGGAGTTCCTTTCAAAAATCTAATAAACAATTTTAGGCCTGCTTATTCCTTCCTTATGAAAGATTCACATGTCCATAGAAGTCTCGCCCTGATCTACACCTAAAGACTTTAATTTTATGAGGTTTTAGGGTGACTTCATTTGCATTTATTTTATGTATAGTTCTAGTTGTATTTGAAACAGTCTAATGGCTAACTTATGAACACTTCATAAAAATTCTATGGTTGCTGATAATATGTGGACCAGTTGTTGTTGATTTTCCTTCAATATATTATTTATTGCTTTTTTTTAAACAAAAGTCTGATTTCTCTAGTTATATAGTGGACATACAAACTTAAAACAATTAATTGTACATCATACAAATAATAATTGTTGGCTTAAGTGTGCTGTTTTCTACTTATTGTTACTTATAAGTAGGTATTGTTTATCTGTGGTAAGATAAACAATACCCCATATCATCCCGTTGGTGTCGTAAGAGGCAACAGAAGGAAACAAATCAGGAGATGGGCAGCAGTATCTTCCTAATAATGACAAAAAATAAAAAAACTGCAGTTGCCAACCTGTTTACCAAGCATGGCAACTATGGCAAATAGGTAAAAATATAGACATCCAGTTCACGTTCATCGCGTGGGAGGGAGAAAGTTCAGGGGAAGCCCTGGGTACCCTTCCCCCATTGTGGAAATGTATAGTTTCTGAGTAATAATTTTTTTTGTAAAATCATAACCTTGAATTGAATTGAATAAACGGGCTGTTTTCCACAACTTCACTTCTAAGCGCGTATTTTGCGTGTGGGCAGGAATATTGTATTTATCCGAGCCATGAAATTTCCCCAAAGAAGTTCAACAGTCCTCTCATGTTGCAAGCAACTTCGGGGAGTGATCTCGGTATGCCGAGATGTTTAGCCCTATATGCAGCGACTTCAGGACATGTCAGCAACACGTGGGCCGCCGTTTCTTTCTCCCCCATACATGGGACACAGGGGACTGTCTGTAACACCTATGGTAATAAATGTTTGTTAAAGGTGCCATGTCCTGTGCACTTGTTACTATCCTGATCTGCGGTTTGTTCAGTCTCATTAGAATCTTGGTTAAACAACTGTTTATTTCAGGCAGGGCCTCTCTAGCTTGTCTACAGTCTACTAGATTTTTCCAAAGTTGAGCGTGTTGGTTAGTGAAGTGTCTACATACCAGTAAACGAATAATACCAAAGGGGATCGGTATGATTGATTCCGGTCTGGCCAGAACCGATCCTCTTCTGGCCAGTTCATCTGCTGCATTGCCTCTGGATGCACTGTCCCTTTATTCATTTCAGAGTAACATTGTTGTGTTTATATACCTGATTTAATGGTTTGAATGATTTGATGGCATTCTTATATTAGTCTCGAGTTCACCACATTGCAACTCAGGGCTTGTAGTACCGCCATACTGTTGGTCAGTATTCTGATGGAGAAGTCATTAACCTTCCTAGCATCTATTGCTATAGCCGCTTGAATGATACACATACATTCCGCCTGAAAGACTGTGTTGTAGGTACCCAACGGTGTGCGTATGTGGATGT
The DNA here is from genome assembly GCA_033319125.1 of Parnassius glacialis. Classification (NCBI taxonomy): domain Eukaryota; kingdom Metazoa; phylum Arthropoda; class Insecta; order Lepidoptera; family Papilionidae; genus Parnassius; species Parnassius glacialis. The sequence goes on from JAVANC010000002.1 coordinate 23,975,125, forward strand.
TGAGGTCTTTAGAAAAAGTTCCAGATTCTAAACCTTCATTTGTTTTAGAACCATAGGTGAATACTCTAAGCTCTTTTGGGCTTAATCCATCCAACTGGCTGGTTTCATTTAATTGTATCTTACTTTTTATTGAATACAAATTGTTTAGGGATTTTATTGTGCTTGGCTTGTAAGATAGAAATTTTTGAGTGAATTCTATCAATTATGCCTGTATGAGGATTCTATTCTTACTCCAAGGATTTAAGAGTCTTGAGTCTAATGGCAGCTAAAGTTGCTTCTTGTTGTATGTGTAGATGAAGCGGGGCTAGCTCCAGCATCGCCTCTAAGGCTGTTGTTGGCGAAGTTCTTATGCAGCCTGTGGCAGGCATACATGCTAGTCTCTGGTACCACTGAAGCTTCTTTATAGTGGTGGCTTCATTAATTTCATTTCAATCATAACCTTACGTTTTTTACAAAGGAATATTGACTCAAAGTACAATGGCTTCGGTGCTGCGGGAAGTGCAGCCCCTTCGCTCTTGCGTAGCAAATCACAGGCAGCCATGCTTACCTCCGCAGCGTCAGCTTATTGGTCGCCTTCGGCGACTAGCCTCAGCCACTACACCTCTCACAGGTGCCTGCGATTTGCTACAGCGGGCAGGGGCTGCTCTGCCTCCCCATCTACTGCTCTACACTCTAGCGTTCAAGCTTAACCCTAACAAGCCTCCTAAACTGAAAACATATTAAAATCAAGTACCGGGCATCTATAGCCAACCCGGCAATATCCCCCCTATGACACAAAGATGGCATGATGACCAGGTATGAGATACAGAAAGCCGATGGATGCAGTTGGCTCAGGATCGTGTTTTGTGGTATTCTTTGAGATTTAATGACGATGATAACGATGATGATTTAAGAGGCTACAAGTTTGAAGAAAAGAGACCCATCAAAGTTTTTTAGAAAAAAGCAAAAACTATTACCTAACCACATTACCCAAAAAAAATGCGTAAATTGTATTCTTCTTTGCTTTCTATTGCTGTGGTATAAAGAGAGATCTTGTAAAGCTTTATCAAAAATTATAATTCCTGAATCATGCATGTATCTTACATGGGTGGATAGAAAGTTAGATAGATACAGACTCAGATTTAGATTATGAAAATTTAAATATATTGTATGTGTTTTTGAAATGCATTTCAACAAAACTGGTAAAACATTGACTTAGTTTTAGTCTGATTACAGTTTGTGTATATTTTCTAAAACTTTTCAGGTAAAACCAGCTACGTTTTTATTTTTTTGATTTGAAACGTGCTACATTTGCTACAGTGCACAATCTTTCACAGATTGTGTAGTGTAAGGGAATATTCAAAAAAGACCATTGAACACGAGAAAAACAGATTTTTTTTATAGAAGAGGTGGCAAACAAGCATACGGCTCACCTGATGGTAAGTGACTACCGCCGTCTATGAACAATACAAAACAAAAATTGACGGTGGTAAATTATTCCACAGAGAGGTCGTACGTGGAAGAAAACTCCTAGTGAAACGTACAGTGGTGGATCGCCGAGCATCCAGATAGTGTGGATGGTATCGGGAGTTTTGCCTTGATGTACGTTCGTGAATTTTGGTGGCTGGGATTAATCCGAACAATTCCTCAGAACAATCCCCGTGGTAAATCCGAAAGAAAATGCAAAGGGATGCAACATCTCTTCGCAGCGCCAGTGAATCGAGCCGATAGGAAAGGACTCGGTCGTCGACGATTCGAGCCGCTCTGCGCTGGACGCAGTCAAGGGGAAGGAGCTGGCACTGGGGAGCTTCAGCCCAGAGATGGGAACAGTATTCCATGTCCGAACCTGCGCCTTGTAAAGTTGCAGGCGGTGTGCCGGCATGAATTACTGTCCCGCTCTGCTGAGCACACCAAGCTTTTTAGAGGCTAATTTGGCCTTCTCTTCCAAGTGACTACGAAACTATACGTCACTCGATGTGTCGAAGCTGAGGATTCCGATACTGGCGGAGGCAACAAGGGGAATGCCTTGAAACTGAGCAGATACGATAAAGGGGTTCTTTTTAGCGGTAAACGCGCAAACTTCTATCTTTTGAGGATTAAATTGGACTAGATTTAGTCGCCCCCAATCCGACACTTTGTTCAGCAAAGACTCGACTTCAGACACAAGTTTGTTCCGGTACTCGGCGAACTTTTTCTGAGAAATATTGGCACGGCCGGTGTATCGAACATCACCAGTGCTGTCATCAGCATAGCAATGGAGGTTACCGGCTTCGCAACATATAATTGACATGCAGAAGAAACAGCGTTGGTGATAGCACGCAGCCTTGTGGAACACCAGCATTAATAGGCTTATAGTCGGAGCATTCACCGTCTACAACGACCTTGATGTTCCGATCTACAAGAAAGCTGGTGATCTAATTGTACAAATTTCTCGGGAAGGCCATAGGAAGGGAGCTTCGAAAGAAGCGTTTCGTGCCAAACCGAATTTTAAGATAGTTAAAACCAGTTAACTGCTCGACCTTCGCACTTTTTTAATTTTTTCCAAAAGTTATTATTAAACCGGCTTCTTTCTATTTCAAATATTTCTTCCTTAATAATCAACTTATCATTAAACGTTGTTATCAACGTTGCACGATGTGACTGTATTGAGTTATGTATTTTCAAACTTGGAAGCCGTTTTCTCAATTTAGCAAAATTGACAGATAACTAGTTTTATCAGTAAAACCTCGATATATTGTAACAATAATTTAACAAAAAATATGATGACATTATTGTTACTATATAAAACTGACGTAATATATTATATTGTAATAATAATTGAACAAAAAAATTTGATTACATTATTGATTAAATCTATAATATACATGTTAAAGATATTGAATATTATTATATATATTTAAAATTTAAGTACACCTGAAATAGGTAGACTATGGAGCACAAAATGTACTTAACATATTTTAAGGTTTTATTTAATTTTCATGTTTAACAGTCATGCAATAAATTTTGTTGATTTCATTTGATTTGATTGGTTGTACCAATTTTGTTCCAAATAATTTAAATTTTTGTTTGTTCAAAATAAATGATTACAATCAACAATACAAAGTCAAATAATAATAATAATAATAACAAACTCCCTTATTATAAGTACTTGCCGGAAGCTGTGCTCGAAAATGACCGCGCCAGGCTCTACTGGGACCGGGCTATCATCACTGACAGGACTATTCTTGCGAATAAGTCTGATATTGTGCTGATGGACCGGGCGCAGTCAAGGATATTTTTGGTCGACTTTACAAATGAAAATTAGTAATTTATTATCTTATATCATTAGCTGATAATCCACTTGGATGTCAATGTTTCATTACATCTCTGCTAAAGATGTCAAAGTAGCAGTTTACGGTATTTAAAAAAAAATCCCAAATCCTTTTTCGTATACCGACAGCACTAAATGAGCACTTTATGATTACAATAATGATCCTATATAACCGGCTGATAACCTACCTGCATGTCAATTTTGGATCACATACTTTGCCCAAATGACTTCCAGCTTAACATACCTTCAAAACGACAAAACCGTAGAGAGATCAGGCTTTACTTTCTTTCCGAAGCACGAGCGTGACATACCACCAAGTTCCTGACCCTGGGCTTCCCAATGGCAGAATTTCGTGAAAAAATACTAATAACTGATTTTGACCCGACCCGGGATTCAAACCTGGGACCTTATGATCAACAATTGCGTTTACGACCACTAGATCAACGAGACAATCAAGCTTTAATCTAAGGCAAGATTGGACAAATTATCGTATTTTAAACACGATTTTTTAGTTCTAGAAGTGACCTTACTTCTTTAAATATTATATGCTCGGAAAATAAGCGAATACATAAAATACTCAATTTAAAATACTTTATATTAATCGAGATAACAATATCATAATTTAATCGTCAACAAAGCGCGATTTCCATATTATATTTTTCAAAATAGATTCCTAATTGTCTACATTTTTATTAACAAGCTTTTATTATCTTGTTATTATCTATGTAACCGAATTTTCGAATGTGACTTTCATCCCCTTCAAAACGTCGGATTGATTTGAAACTTCGCACACTTATCAAGAACCGATGACAATGCAATAATTTAGTTTGTTCCATTATCCTTGCCAGGATTTTCAGAATTTGTGAATAATTCATAAAACAACTACGATTTCTGCCAGTTCAATCTAAGAGAAAGGTAATAATAAACAAAAATGTTTCAAATAAAGTAAGTTTTTGTCCAACGAAAGCACACGCTTACTTCTTGCTGCACAAATATGCATTTAGCGGAGAAGGAAGCGCTAAAAAGCCTTTGGCTGCATTTCCACCAGAGAAGTGCGGGGAGTGAGAGGGATGTGTTGTGAGATTAAAAAAGACGAACTACATTTAATTTGAAAATTATTACAACATTCCTGTTTATAATAATATTTCTTTGTAAAATTGAACTTTGAAATTTTTTACTTTTTTTTTCATAACATTTTAACCTACTACTCATCCTAGCACCGCTCATCTGCGGACCGTTTCACAGCGTCGCTACCATGAAGCAAATACAAAGAGGAGGTGTTGTAATTAGATTTCACTATATAACAACTCGTGACAATTTGGGGGGTGAGGGGTTGTTAAGCCCCGCCCACTTTACCATCTACATCTACCGATAAATAGTAAAACTACTCGAATCGTTTTATATCGATGTTGCAATGTGGGTTAGCTACCCTGACGATAGATGGCGACCTGTTCACAAAATGATTATAAAAACTATAAAATTAATATTTTGGCGATTAAAAATTGTTAAGGACAGAATCGTAATAATTAATAATTCGTATGATTATTTTACCAATACTGAGCTCTACGTACCTTTATATTTTTAGTTCACATGATACAAAGTGTCGCCATCTAGTCTCGAATATATTTAATTATATTTGAAAGCCGACGCAAAGAGATTTTTCTAGATTTATTTTAATAAATTAGGTGTAAAATTACCTACAAATGGAATGTGATGCCATCCATAGCATCAGAGTTTTAGTTTTTACGCGATAAAACACAACATTTCATCCTCTTCTTCTTAATACTACGAAAATACACCGATTTGCGCTTTTCAACACATAAACGCACAGGACGATTGCTGACAGTATACTATAGTATGTGCCAAATCGATTGAGAAAAACGGACAATGACCTTTCGGTCGTTTAACCAGGGGTTACAAACCTTCAATATATAGGCACATTTTATATGTAGTACTTTCTTTATTTATAATGATTTTTTTATAATGATTGATATAATATATATTTATTAACTATTATTAAAAAGTTATGTGAAAGATCGCTGTAGAAGAAAAATCATCTATTGTTATAAAGTACTTTATTCATTTAACAACAAAAAACATTAATTTATAACACATATAAAGATTCGAGTGATAACGACACCGAATAAGTACGTACTTATGCAAAAGATAAAACTTTATTTTTAATATTATATAAGAACTTTATTTTTATTCGGTGCAATCATCACTCGTATCTTCACTTGATGAACTTTTTTTTTTTTTTTTTTTAATTTATTAACACAATACAGATTACAGTTGTGGAAATATAAGTTTCTTAAAATTAAATGATTAAGTACTAAACTGTAAGCCAAAACATGTGTTTATGAAGTAAGTTATTAAGAGTTACATCTGCTAAAGTTATAAAACATTTAAAAAAAAACAAATAAAAAAATAAAAATAAAACAGAGGCTTTGCAATCAATAAGAGAGGCCTGTTACAAGCTAGAACAAAAGTATATAAGTATATAAGATGGGAGCAATTATTTCAGTTATTTCAAAATATCACGGATAGATCTATTGAAGACATTTGGAGTTGAACCTAGAATATCAATATTTGGATGGTCCTGGGATATATCATTGTAGAGGCGACACATCCTAACCACTGGGTTGTAATATGATGTGTTGTTACGGTACACTTGGAGTGAAAACAGTTTAGGCTTGCGGTCACGGGCCCTGTAGTGAGTGTTTATGTTAATTGACGCAAGCAAGGACGGAGAATCAATCATAGAGTGTACTATTTTGTGTAGATATGTAAGCCCGAACCTTATGCGTCTCGTTTCTAGCGTAACCATGTTAAATTTCTGCAGCCTATCTGTGTAGGAGGTCAACTTGCGATGGTAACCATGACGAAAAGAGAGACATCTCAAGAACCTTTTTTGAATGTTCTCGATGCGGTCAATATGTACGGCGTAAAACGGAGACCAAATGACTGCACCATACTCCAGAACACTCCGGACAAGTGAATTATACAGATATACCATACTGTTTGGCTTTTTAAACTGCTTAGTGTTTCGCAGGACATAACCCAGCATTTTACCACTCCTCGTAAGAATGTAATCGTAATGCTCACGAAAACTCAATTTATCATCGAAAATTATACCCAAATCCTTAGCTTGACTCTGCCTGTTAAGTTTTTGTCCATATAGAGTGTATTTAAAGTTAATTTTATTTGTTTTTCTAGTAAAGGACAATACAAAACATTTATTAATATTTAAATACATGTGATTATCAGTACACCATCTTGCCACGGTTACGATGTCCATTTGTAGTTTTTCAGCGTCTTCAGGGGTAGCTACTTCGGAGAAAATTTTTAAATCGTCCGCATATAGTAAGCTAGGACATTTCAATTGCGCAACAAGGTCGTTTACAAAGACAATGAACAGTAAAGGGCCGAGAATCGAGCCTTGTGGGACACCTGAGGTAACAAGAACTGGGTTGGATAGTTCACCCTTGAAAGCCACTAGCTGACTCCTTCGAGACAAATACGATTCGACCCACCGAAGCAGCGAGCCATGTATACCCATTTGACAAAGCTTTCGACAAAGGAGAAGATGGTCAACCTTGTCGAAAGCCTTAGAGAAGTCGGTATAGATAGAATCTACTTGCACATTTTTAGCAAAAGCAGAACATAAATAGTTTTTATATTCTAGTAAGTTGGTGATTGTAGATTTGTTTTTAACAAAACCATGTTGATTGGTCGACAAAAGAGGTTTTATGTGATTATAAATGAGCTCAGACACAATAGATTCGAAAATTTTCGCGCAGCAAGACAGTATACTGATAGGTCTGTAGTTTTCGCAAATAGCTCTATTTCCACTTTTGAAAATAGGGATTATGTGAGCCGTCTTCCATCGGTCAGGGAAAATTCCTGAACTAAGTGATTGGTTAAAAAGTATGCAGAGTGGAAAACTGATTTCATTTACGCAAGTCTTGATGAAAAAAGGAGGTATTTTATCTGGCCCAGCTCCCTTAGAAGAATCAATGCTTTTAATTACATTTATGATTTCCTTAACCGTAACTGAGACAGAGGCTAGGGTACTGTTGACAGGGACATCAATAGAGTTAGTGGAGGAGTCATGAAAATTATTAATCTCAAAAACTGAACCAAAGTAAATTGAAAATAGGTCACATATCCCCTTATGGTCAGAAGCTTCAAGGCTATTATATTTCATCGAATGTGGGATCGAGTTACTATCTTTACGTTTGCTATTAACAAAAGACCAAAAAGGCTTTGTATTGTTACGTAACTCAGTCTCAGTAGAGGCAATATAATTTTTATAACATTGAGACATTAACTTTTTGCTACGAGCACGAAGTAGACAGAAAACATCATAATCTCGAGGATTTTGAGTTTTTTTATATAATTTGTGGAATTTTTGTTTCTCGGCAATACATTTTTTTAAGCTGTAGTTAAACCAAACGGGGTAATTATCCTTCATTTTATGTGAATAAGGGGTGTGTTTCCTGATAATGTTAAGCAAAGTGTCATAAAATACATCAACATTTTCATTTATGTCAGAAGAAGATAACAGGGATGACCAATGTATTTCAGAGAGTTCAGTTTTTACTCTATCAAAATTACATTTTTTATAATTTAACCATTTGGGAGGATTAAGTGTAACTCTGTTGGCAGTCACGCGAGGTATTTCAATAGTAAGAGCTGGATGATGTGTATCCAAACGACTTAAAGGAGAGCACTCATTAACAATGACATCCTCAAAGGTACAATACACCAAGTCTAAGTACCGACCATTCCTGTTGGGCACCCCATTAAACTGATATAGACCACATAATGAAGCAGTTTCTAGCATGAGACTCGATTTGCGGTCAGTAGAGGGGGAGGGTGCCAAGTAGGACACACCCGAGATATTTCTCCACTGTATACCAGGGTTATTGTAGTCTCCGACACAAATAAATTTATTATTTTCGTTCGCCTCTAAAATAATATTTTGGTAGTTATTGTAAAATATAATAAGGTCTTCCACGGTGACATAGGAAGGTAAGTAATTAACGCAAACATTCAAATTAAAGTGATTAGAAGAATTCGACCGAATAGTAATCCAGATGTCTTCCAGGTGAGTTTCCCATAACTGTTGACGAATAACATTATATTTTTTTTTAATAGCAATTGCAACTCCGCCGCCGTCCTTTTTTATATTACTTGTGGTTAGTCTATCCCTACGGAAAACGTGATATCTAGAATCAAAGATTTCGCTGTTACAAATATCATCAGTTAGGTTAGTTTCAACAAGACAGATGACGTCATAGTTGCTATTTAATACATTAATGTGGATTTGATGCAATTTCGACCTTATTCTATTGACATTTTGATAAAATATTTCCATTTAAAACAAAACAAAAAAGTACAAAATGTTAAGTAAATATAATGTTGTGGTTTTAAGTAAGTCAATATATAATTATGTAATATATATTTATTTCCGCGGGGGTTTTGTTAGCTTAGTTAAGCAGTTAGAATTTTTAATCAGAATTGCGCTGGAAGAGTCGTCTTGACGAGTGTAAATTTTGCCATATCGCACCCAAGTGTATTTATAATTGTTGTCTGCGGCACATCGACGAGTTTCGGCGTATAGCATCTTCATCTCCGGAGACAAATGTTCAGCGACATAAATTCTGTTAGAAGTACCAGGCACCTCAAGATGTCTCGAGTTCAGCATGGCATCCGAGTGGCTTTTATTGTAGCGAGTGACAGCCGAGATGACAAGGTCACGCTGTCGGGACGATGCTACGGTGACTAAGATGTTACGGGGCCGGGAGGACTTGGGGTCCATTTTGGATACTCTGCGACATGCCCTGATCGATGATTCATCTATGTTAGCACCGACGACTTCGCATAGTTTACGAAACAGTACTAATAAATTTTCATTTTTATTTTCTGGGACGGCATGAATTTCTAAGTTCAGACTACGAGTCATGTTGTCCATACTGGATAGCTTAGTACTCATTTTGCTAATTTGCTGCTTCAGGGCGCAGTTTTCTTCTTCCAAGCTCTTAACTACAGAATTTTGATTTTCTATTTGTTTTTTAATATCTAGCTGCTCATTGTGCAGAAAGTCGGTAGTAGCTGTAAATTCCTGCTTTAACCCATCAATACGCTCACGAATCATATTGTCTATGTCTGTTTTCAAGGAGGAGTGCAGATTATTCAAGTAATATGAAAGAAAGGAGTTCAGTTTATCATCCATAAGTTGCGAAATTTTTTCTATAGTTATTGGCTCGGCAGTCAACTGAGATGCGCCTCTAGACGTAGTTGTGGGATTTTTCAAATCATTAGCACAATCCGATTTATTTGCGCCGATTGTGTCTTGATGAAATGACATATTCATTGCATCATCCGCTGTCGGCACCTGATTGAGGCGAACTGGGGTATTACAAGTAACCCTATTCTTACATTTCGTTATGTTAGTGCAGGCAGGGCATACCCAAGATGAAAGGAAATCCTCGGGCAGAGCTGCAAATTGGCTACTACTAATGTTCAAGCATTTATAATGATAATCGTGTTTGCACAATCGACAGTGTAAGCAGCTATCAGCTTGAAGATGTTGATTACATGCATTACAATTCATATTTATGGATTACGTAGCGACCTCTATCGATGTGTATGGAAGTGAGATAATACCTGCGGCAGTAGGGATGTAGTTGCTAGACGATGCGGTGATGCGCCGACGTTGTTGGATAGTAATGCGCACCAATCGCTATAGATGGCACCGTAACAGTCGTTAGCAAGTAGGTAGATGAGTACAAGATTAACGAACGAATTGACACTATGTATATCCGCTAATATGTGGGTAAATAAATTATTATGTATTTTGACACTGCGCGAGTTCTGGGTTTTTACACAAAGAAATAAGCACTCAAAACCACACTGTTCACCGAGATAACATTTGATGGGAGCACTGAGAAACGAATGAACGCGAAAAACTTTCATATAGATTAGTGTACAAAAAGTTTACGAAGTTATCATTATTTAAAGTAGGAAGATTGCAAAGCACTTTGTAACTCAACGAACGCCATCTATCTATCTGTAACATTAATTATAAAGCGATCTGCAGTTTGGTCAATTCTATCATCCATGCCACGCATTTTTTGTTCAACCTTAAGGACATGCTGAACACAGTTTTTCCATTTATCTGGCGTGATTTGAGTTAAACCATCTTTAAGTAAATTTTTAACATCTTTTAACTTGAAAGTTGTATTTTTTCGTGCAACGTACCCTTTCACATCTGCCCACACAAGTTCAATGGGGTTAAGCTCACAGTGATAAGGAGGTAACCTTACCACTGTGATGCTTTTTTCTTTTGCCATCTCGTCGGTGACGTAACTTCGATAGTTATCTTTAACTGCCTTTATTTTTTCCATTAAGTGGGTCTTTGTGTCCGAGGGCACGTATGCGATCTGTTTAGATTCTAGCCATTCCTGCATATTTTGTTTCCGCCAAGACATTGTTGGGGTTTTTTCTAAACGTCTGGAGTGGTAACTAGCGTTATCCATAACTATGACATCGCCGCTTTGCAGTTTTTCTATTACTTTTCTAAACCAGTCCTCGAAATGGAGAGCGTCCATACTCTCATGGTAGTCACCAGTAGATGATGATTCAAATACCCAATCACATCCCTCCAAAAAGCCATTTTCATTGCCAACGTGTACAACTATTAATCGCTTTCCTTTACCCGAAGGGGCTTTCGCGCCAGTAGAGTAGCCTTCTAACCGTGATTGACGAGAAGATTCAATTGTGGTGTCTTCCCATACCTTTCCCATAGTATGACCTGCGTTAATCCATGTTTCGTCAAGGTAAAAAATGTTACGTCCCTCGTTTCTTAATATTTGTATTTCTCTCAAATATCTGGTACGCCACAGAACTATCTCTGGGCGATCTATTAGACCACTTTTTCTGTTTCTCTTTATATATTTGAATTTTAAATGGCGCAACACACGTCGCAGGGAAGTTTTGCTCAAGTTTGGCAACTGGTCATCTTGATTTATACTGAGCAAAATTTTGTCTAAAGTCGGTAATTCTCCTGCAAGAAAGAACTGATGCACTTTCGCTCTTATAGCCGATTTATCAAAATCGTCCAACTTGTCAATTACAGACTTTTTTCTTTTATTAATTATTCCCTTTTCTGGTATTTTATGGGAATCTCTATACACGCTTAATACGCGATATATAGTGCTCTTGCTGACTCCTGAGATCTCCGAAACCTTTTCTACCATATTAACGTTTGAAGGATACACGTCTTCGGGCCAGGTGTTTTTGACATATTTGTATACATTAATGATAATCTCTTGTTCCCCGACCGACAAAGTGGTAGGTTTTCTCTTTTTTACTGGTGACGTTAAAGGTGCTCCAGAAGATGGGCCTGTAAATAAATGACAAAAATATACTACCATAGTACTACATCACATAAATACATATTGTTTTAGAAAATAAATACCACATGGTCACATAAAAAGAGCGCTTTAAGAAATAGAAAGGCTACGTCGTCGCATTTGTACCTATTTGTACGTACCTGCTACGTTTATTATGGGTCGGCGACGTCTCTTTCCACTTGATGTTGAAGGACCGGGTCCTTCACCAAATTCTCCTGAACTCATGTCGATTTAGTAACGACCGTCACAGTAAAACTAATATAACAGATTCAAAAAACAAAAACTTAACGATATAACAAATTTAACAGTAAAAACTCAACTAAAACAATGCAATGAATGCTATGAATTACCCGAGACGTACACACGGAAGCGCTATCCGAACACGAATGAAAACAAAATGGCGGACCGGCCCAAAAAAGGTGACGCATCTCTGGCTGCCATTGTCACGTTTCTTTTAGAACGAACTGACGTAACGCGCGTTTTGTTTATTTTAAAGGGATGAATTTGCAAAAGCTCAATATGGTGATTATATTGCTTCAAATATTTTTTTAATATGAAACTGTTATTAAATGAATTGCTGCGTTACTTACCATAAATTGAAATATAAAATATAACACATTTTTCGCGATGTACCGTAAGATTTTACTATGTTTATAGGAACCACAGACAATATTATTTAAGAAACAAAAAAACAAAACATATGTGCTGACCTAGAAGTGGGAATAATATCAATATTGCATACCGAGCGCAAAGCGCGTGGGTATGTTCTACTAACGCCTAAAAATGAAAATTCCACCGTTTTGTCGCATGAAATCGTATCCAGCAATCATATTACACATATAAATGATATAAAAAGCACATTGTTAGAAAGATAAATGATTGTTGAACTTATTAATATTTTTTTTAACTCGATTAATTGCTATTTTTAAATAAAAAAAGGGGTTTTAGTGGCTTATGGTGTGGATTTATCATGTCCCCAAGGCTTGTAAACACTATAACTTTTGTAAATATCAATTGTTTAACTCAATCTATTTATTAATCTCTTCATCTATCATGTGGGAAGCCACTGAATGTAAATGGCAGTGTAATTTTGTTTTGTTTAGCTATAATTAATTTTTTTCGGCTCGAAAATGGCGAAATTTTCGTTGATTTGATAGCCTCGTATAGAATTATTTCTGTAAATGGGGATATGCAGCCACAGAGTAGTTTACTCACTAACTCAGTTGGCCATCGCCATAGATTACTGTATATATCAGTTCGCCGCATTAGCTTGCTACATTTATATTTATCTATGGTTCGCCGTCAGTCGCCGTCGTGAGTGAACATTATTTCGGTTGTTTGCAGCGGCTCAAAAAGATCGCTGTACAAATACACAATATTCGAATAACCAAATTTCTTAAATACTTGATTATAATAATAATAACAGATTTTTTTATTACAATATTTTAAAAGCACAGAATAAATAATAGTAGTACGTACTAAAAGTAAGTAGTATCAATTTTTTTGTCATGGGTGAAATTTTCATGGTTTTTGAGGGTGTTGAAACCGATAGGGTTGTCGAAATGTAAATCCAAGATGGCGGCCGCAATATGTATCTGTTTTTTCAATATGGGTGTCATTTTCATGGTTTTCGAGGGTGCTGAAGCCAATAGTGTTGTCGAAATGTAAATCCAAGGTGGCGGCTGCAATAGGTATAATTTTTTTCATCATGGGTGTCTTTTTCATGGTTTTCGAGAATGTTGAAGCCGATAGTGCTGTCGAAATGTAAATCCAAGATGGCGGCTGAAGTAGGTACCAATTTTTTCATCATGGGTGTCATTTTCATGGTTTTCGAGGGTGTCGAAGACGATAGTGCTGTCGAAATGTATATCCAACATGGCGGCTGCAATAGATATCAATTTTTTCATCTTGGGTGTAATTTTCATGGTTTTCGAGGGTGTTAAAGCCGATAGTGCTGTCGAAATGTAAATCTAAGATGGCGGCTGCAAGGGGTATCAATTTTTTCATCATGGGTGTCATTTTCATGGGTTTCGAGGGTGTTGAAGCCGATAGTGCTGTCGAAATATAAATCCAAGATGGCGGCTGAAGTAGGTACCAATTTTTTCATCATGGGTGTCATTTTCATGGTTTTCTAGAGTGTTGAAGCCGATAGTGCTGTTGAAATGTAATTCCAAGATGGCGGCTGCAATATATATCAATTTTTTCATCATGGGTGTCATTTTCATGGGCCTCGAGGGTGTTGAAGCCGATAGTGCTGTCGAAATGTAAATCCAAGATGGCGGCTGAAGTAGGTACCAAGTTTTTTCATTATGGATATCATTTTCATGGTTTTCGAGGGTGTTGCAGCCGATAGTGCTGTCGAAATGTAAATCCAACATGGCGGCTGCAATACATATCAAATTTTTCATCATGGGTGTCATTTTCATAGTTTTCGAGGGTGCTGAAGCCGATAGTGCTATCGAAATGTAAATCCAAGATGGCGGCTGAAGTAGGTACCAAATTTTTTCACCACGGATATCATTTTCATTGTTTTCGAGGGTATTGCAGCCGATAGTGCTGTCGAAATGTAAATCCAACATGGCGGCTGCAATAGATATCAATTTTTTCATCATGGGTGTCATTTTCATGGTTTTCGAGGGTGCTGAAGCCGATAGTGCTGTCGAAATGTAAATCCAAGGTGGCAGCTGCAATAGGTATAAAGTTTTTCATCATGGGTGTCATTTTCATGGTTTTCGAGGGTGTTGAAGCCGATAGTGCTGTCGAAATGTAAATCCAAGATGGCGGCTGAAGTAGGTACCAATTTTTTCATCATGGGTGTCATTTTCATGGTTTTCTAGGGTGTTGAAGCCGATAGTGCTGTAGAAATGTAAAGCCAAGATGGCGGCTGCAATAGGTATAAATTTTTTCATCATGGGTGTCATTTTCATGGGTTTCGAGGGTGTTGAAGCCGATAGTGCTGTCGAAATGTATTTAAACTACTTTAAAAAAAATCCGTTTAATCATGCTATACGTTATTTTTAATGCGAAGGTATGCTCAATTGGATTTACCAATATATTTAAATATTGTTATCACATCTAAATTGAGATTTTGTAAGTTACGCCTTTTGACACTCGGCTCATATCTGAGGTCATTGTCCGTTTTTCTCAATCGATATGGCACATACTATACACTTTCTAACTAAAGCCACGCCTACTATGATGACGTCAGGACCTATTTAGAATCACAGTGCACAGTTGCTTATGCCGTCTCCTCTTTGTATTTGCTTCATGGTCGCTACGCATCCTCGCAGCGCTCAGCGGCCTAACACATTTCTGGTGGAAACGCTCACATCGTTCCACAACCTTACTACGCATCCCCGCTCCGCCTAGCTACCTCGCACATCTCTGGTAGAAACGCAGCCTTAACGTAGGAAATCCGCACCTCAAATAACAACACAGCTAAAATAGAATTAAAACAATTTTTTGAAGGTAATAAATAGGCTTAAGTAACCTTCAACAGTAAATTCATTCTTTTATCAATAAACCAGCAACACATGATGCTCTTCATAAATCCATAATGGATAAATAAATGATTACGAAAATTGCAATAACGCAAACCGCAGAGCGTACAGTACTTGTTTTCACGCATTACGCGTATTAGTGTTTTCAGCGAATCTAAAACTGCAATGTGAGTAGGCATTGCTGCTGTAACTTAAGGCCCTGGTACCGCGGTCATATTAGCTCGCCGGTAGAGCTCGTTGGTGGATCATCAAATCCTGGTATAGTGAAACGATGAACCAGGCTCGCGGCTTGTTAGCGATGGATAAAATTTGGCACGGTGCTTCAATAAACTAAAGAACCACTGTTTAGCTCTCTAGTGTATCAGTAGCGAGAAGCCGCGAGTAAAATCGCCGTAATTTTTACCGCAAGCTTATTACTCGCCCGTCAATTAGGGCCTTTAGACCTCAAAGAGAACAACCAGCTAACTTGATACATTCTTCTACGCCACACGTAAACAGCATATGTCGTTTCATCATGCGTACAACAGCAAAGGAGTGGAATAAGTTACCAGCATTTGTCTTTCCATCCGATTACAGTGTGGGTTTTTTTTTTGTAGGATAAGGGTGAAAAACGAGCACACAGTCCACCTGACGGTAAGTGGTTACTGCGGCCCATAGACATCTACATCTATCCTCTGTTACAGATCAAAATGCAGATGCGTTTTCACCCGTGAGGACTAGGATAGAATGCCTCATTTCCAGTAAAAAGGGCCTCCGGCCACCTGCACTCACCGAGCGAAACGCAGAGGTAAACCTCTATTTCACGCTGGTATTCTGTGAGGTCGTGGTAGCACCCCGGTTCGAGCGTGTCTTCAAGGCAAAAATGAATAGGCTCTTGTTAGGTCTGTGCGCTTCACCACCACTCACCATCAGGTGGGATTGTAGTTAAGCGCTGGTTTAGTAGAATATTAAAAAAAATACAACTGGGCCTGATCTTTGATGAGTCTTCCACATTTTATAATCTTTTAATCTGTGGGAGATCACAATCACCACGTGATTCACGTGGATATGTGTGTCTATGTATCTGTGTGTCTGTCTGTGACATCATAGGTCCTGTATGTATGAACCGATTTTGATTAAGTTTGGCTTAGTAGAATATTTAAAAAAAACTTGGACTGATAGTAGTCTCCCACAATTTATTATTTTTTAATCTGTGGGAGATCACAATCACCACGTGATTCACGTGGATATGTGTGTCTATGTATCTGTGTGTCTGTCTGTGACATCATAGCTCCTGTATGTATGAACCGATTTTGATTAAGTTTGGTTAGTAGAATATTTAAAAAAAACTTGGACTGATAGTAGTCTCCCACAATTTATTATCTTTTAATCTGTGGGAGATCACAATCACCACGTGATTCACGTGTATATGTGTGTCTGTGTATATGTGTATCTATATATTAGTGTGTCTGTCTGTGACATCATAGCTACTGAAAGGATGAACCGATTTTGCTTAAGTTTGGCTTAGTAGAATATAAAAAATATATATACAACTTGGACTAATTGTAGTCTCCCACAGTTTATAATCTTTTAATCTGTGGGAGATCACAATCACCACGTGATTCACGTGTATCTGTGTATCGATGTATCTGTGTTTTTTTGTTGTTGTAAAGGTGTCTTAATCGAGAGTGTTATTAGTTATATTTTAAGATTATCCGTTCAGGCGTTTGAAAATCACCAGCTCTTTTTGCTTTGGGGATTTTTTTAAATTTTAAATTAAGTTATTGAGATTGTTATTCCCTCACCTGTCAGATCCAACGAATTTCTGCTGTTTCGCTTCGCCAACTCTCGTGAAGATCATTTCCAATAGAAGTATTTATATTGATTCTAATAATTTTCCATTTATCATGAGCTTATATAAGTAATTACACACGTTGAAAAATCATATTATACTTATCTTTATCTTAATGAATAAAAAATAATTTAAGTATAAAGTCAGCTGCCATTTTAATGGAAATTGTATTAAAATTAATACTGACATTTTAGTAAATGTCGATTGATAAAAAAAGCTAAATAATGATCTCGAACACTGAGCTAACCAAATCAAAATTGCTTTTGACTGTTATTTGATACATACCGTGCGACTTTGTTCGCTAAGTGTAATATATCTGTACATAAATATAATGGATGAGCTCAGGTTTTTCAGGTATACGTTAAATCTTTATATTGATTGCTCTCAACTCGCGTAGTTTTAAGTTAAATTCGATGCGACAGACTAATACGTACGCACATACATAAAATAGTGACACTTTCTATTATTTATCAGAACGACTTAACCCTTAATGATATTATATATATCGTCGTCACTAGTAATATATATACATAATATATATTATGTATATAGTGAATAGTGACTAGTGACGACCTGGTAAGACATGCAGGAAGTCGATGGATGCAGGTGGCTCAGGACCGTGCTTTGTGGCATTCCTTGGGGGAGACCTATGTTCAACAGTGGACTTATGAAAGACTGTAATGATGACTAGTGACCCGCTCGGATTCGCCTGGATAGGATCTGTTAATATGGTGTTATTTAGATTTAAGATAACCAAAGACCATTTATTTTATCAATTTTTTATTATAAAATATCTTTGAGAAAATCTTAAAGAATGAATTATAGCCTAAATCCCTCGCATTAATTCATCATTCATCATTACAGCCCTTCACAAGTCCACTGCTGAACATAGGCCTCCCCCAAAGAATGCCACAAAGCACGGTCCTGAGCCACCTGCATCCATCGACTTCCTGCATATCTTACCAGGTCGTCACTCCATCTAGTGGGGGGACGCCCTACACTTCGCTTGCCGGTACGAGGCTGCCACTCTAGAACCTTTCTTCCCCATCGGTTGTCGGTTCTTCGAGCTATATGGCCGGCCCATTGCCACTTCAGCTTACTAATCCGTTGGGCTATGTCGGTCACTCTGGTTCTACTGCGGATATCCTCATTTCTGAGTTTATCACGCAGAGAAACTCCGAGCATAGCCCTCTCCATAGCTCGCTGAGCGACCTTGAGCTTCCTCATACGGCCAGCAGTGAAGGACCACGTCTCAGTTCCGTAAGTCATCACTGGCAACACGCACTGGTTGTACAATTTCGTTTTAAGGTTTTGAGGTATGTCTGACGAGAAGATGTGTCGTAGCTTCCCGAACGCTGCCCAGCCGAGTTGAATCCGTCGATTGACCTCTCGGTCGAAGTTGGACTTACCTAGTCGGACTATTTGTCCCAGGTAAACATACTCGTCAACAACTTCGAGCTTAGTGTTCCCAACAACTACCGGCATAGGTGTGACATGGACATTAAACATGATCTTTGTTTTGTCCATGTTCATCTTAAGACCTATCCGTTGGGAAACACTATTGAGGTCATTGAGCATAGTGCTTAGGTCCTCCAGCGATTCTGCCATAAGGACTATATCGTCGGCAAATCGAAGGTGAGTGATGTACTCGCCATTGATGTTGATACCGTATCCTTTCCAGTCCAGAAGCTTGAAAACGTCTTCCAATGCAGCGGTGAAGAGTTTCGGGGATATGACGTCACCCTGTCTTACACCTCTCTGCAATTGGATAGGTTTCGTACTCTGGTTCTGTACTCGGATAGCCATCGTAGCCCTACTGTACAAGCACTTCAACACTTCGATATACCGAGAGTCAACTTGGCACCGCTGAAGGGACTGCAGCACCGCCCAAATTTCGACGGAATCAAAGGCTTTCTCATAGTCCACATACGCCAGACATAGTGGCAAATTGTACTCCTCGGACTTCTGTACAATTTGCCGTAGGGTATGTATGTGGTCTATGGTGCTAAAGCCCTTTCGGAAACCGGCTTGTTCGGGAGGCTGGAAGTCGTCAAGTCTGCGCGCGAGACGATTCGTAATGACTCTCGAAAACAGCACGTAGACGCGGCTCAGAAGGGAAATCGGTCTGTAGTTCTTCAAGAGAGCGTTGTCGCCTTTCTTGAAGAACAAGACCACCGCACCTCTGCTCCACGCCTCCGGTGTAATGCCACCATGGAGGACGGAATTAAAGAGCTTCTGAAGGACTTCAAGTACCGGTTTTCCACCCGCTTTCAGAAGCTCCGCTGTAATTCCATCCTCGCCTGGGGCCTTGCCGTTTTTAAGGTGCTGGAGAGCCATTCTAATCCATTTCAGACTGACGTCCGGGATATCATCGGAATAATGTCGGATAAGACTCGCTCTTGGATCGTTACTCACACTTGCGTGTGGCTCCAACGATGACGTGTACAGCTGCCCATAGAACCTCTCAATCTCACTCAAAATCTCAGGTGCCCCGGAAACGATGCTGCCACATTCGGTCTTCAGCTTTGACAGTTGGCTCTTTCTGGCAGACAGATCTCTGGCAAAGACTTTGGAGCCTTGGTTCCGCTCGATCGCTTCTTCAATACGAGCTGTATTGAAGTTGCGTAAGTCCCGCCGCATGCATTTGGAGATCTGTCTGTTCAGTTGCCTGTATGCTGTCAAATCTGTTGAAGAATGTAGCTTCATCTCCCGTCTAACAGCCATGAGATTAAGAGTTAATTACTCTCTATCTATTCATAAAGTTTTATCACAATCGGTTTAACCATTTCAAAGGTTTGCCCGGACAGACAGACAGACAAAAATTTTAAAAATGGTTGTTTAAGTATTGTGACCTTAATAGAAGTCAGTTATTTGAATATTACAGACAGACACTTCAATTTTATTTATAGAAGACTAGCTGTTCCCCGCGACTTCGCCCGCGTGTTACTCGTATTTGGAGCTTTCATTTTTTTGCGCGGTATCCTAACTCTTTTTCTGAAATAAAAGTAGCCTAAGTTACTCCTTGTGATATCATATTTTAATAGTGGTAGAGCCACGTGGCAGCTTTTGCTGTCGCACGGATGGGCCGGCTCGAACCGGAGTGGTACCACGACCTCACAGAAAACCAGCGTGAAGTAGAGGTTTACCTCTGCGTTTCGCTTGGTGAGTGCAGGTGGCCGGAGGCCCTTTTTACCGGAAATGAGGCATTCCATCTTAGTCCTCACGGGTGACAACGCATCTACATTTTGAATTGTAATAGAGAATAGATGTGGATGTCTATGGGCCGCAGCAACCACTTACCATCAGGTGGACTGTGTGCTCGTTTGTCCCCCTTATCCTATAAAAAAACAGCTATCTGCCAGTGAAAATCCCGTCAAAATCGGTCCAGCCGTTTCGGAGATTAGCCGGAACAAACAGACAGACAGACGGACAGACAGACAGACAGAAACTTTAAAATTTGTATTTTTGTTATTAGTACCGTATATATTTTCATATGCATTAAGTAAAAAGCTGTAATTTTGACATTACAAATAGACACTTCAATTTTATTTATTTGTATAGATTATTTATTTTAGACATAGAAGTCTTTGCTACTATGTGCCATTTTGATATTTCGTGATTTTTTACTTTTTTGTAATGTAGATTGAAAAAACTAGCATTTCATCATAAATTCTGTACTTCTATGTATCTATAAAACGGTACGGTTAAGCGGATTCTGCCCTGGCAATCGCTTATTCCTCTGGTTAGTGAGAAAATTAATGACGATACGAGACTAGATTTTCGCTCTCTCTCTCTCTCTCTCTCTCTCTCTCTCTCTCTCTCTCTCAATAGATTTACCTATGTAATTGTTTTGAAATTTGGTATTTGTACAATTGATGCGTAATGACACTGTGCAGTCATACAAAAGTGATGTCACCCCCCTTTCTCCTTCATTCTTGTGTCCCAAGTTCTGTTTATCCTATTGGATCTGGTTATTGCTATTGGAGGATGGCCATATGATGGACTGCAAACTACTTCCACCGCGCTGTGCGTGACCAGGACTCCGCAACCTATACGGTCGCAATATGTCCAACGTGGGAACGGGAGAGGACGATGGTGGTGAGCGGGATCACTCAGGACCTCTCCCAGTAGTGTCGGCGATGCCAGAGATTCGGCGTGGAGGGCCATAGCTGTTTTCTGTGAATCCATGATAGTCTAGAAGGTGGCTGCTGAGCGGGATTGGGAGAGGTTATATCCCGCTTGGAGACCGAAGACGCCAATACGCCCGTCACAAACTTCCCCTTGGATGTTCCCCTACAAAAAACAGTGTCTCTGTGGTTGCGGGTGCTTAGAGTGGGTTCCCCGGACGCCAAATTATGTATCCCCCGAGGAGGACGATATTTCCGAAGTGGTTTCGAGATATTGTAAAAGCGTTGCGAGGGAGTTGGGGGTAGTAAGTTCTGTCCAGGGGCGTGCTTCTAATCGAGCAAAACGATGGAAGAGAGCCCCGGATGCGGTCCGAACGGAGATTCCAGGAACCAGTAAGAGTAGCCGCTAAGATTCATGAGGATTTACTCACGAAAATAAAGTTATTGCTGCGGTCGATATATAGGCCAAAGAGATGATTTCTTAACTAAACAATATACGACATGGATGTCTGTCACATGAATGAAAATGTGATGTTTATAAAACAAAACGTGGAACACCGTTCGGAATGCTTGTTAATCCTATTGTATAGAATGTACAAAAGATTTTTACGTCATAATTACCACTTAATCCTTGTGGTCAAGCGAGTTAAGCTTGTCGATATTTGGTAGCTATTGGTTATTTGTATTTTCTGATGTTTGTTCAAAATTCTACCTGATGTTTATTTGTGCTAATTCATCGAATTCAATTTCTTACAAAGGGTGGTCCCCCATGACCATGGCTTCTTATGTAAGTAATGGTAATAATCGAGCACCCAGTTAACCTGAGAGTGGGTGGATGCTGTGGCCGTTATCTTTCATCGCTTGATAATCAAAATGCACCAATAAAATAGGTCTTTGTACTTCTCATACGAAATACAACAGCGTCATTATTTTTTTTTATAGGATAAGGATGACAAACGAGCACACAGTCCACCTGATGGTAAGTGGTTGCTGCGGCCCATAGACATCTACATCTATCCTCTATTACAAATCAAAATGTAGATGCGTTGTCACCCGTGAGGACTAAGATGGAATGCCTCATTTCCAGTAAAAAGGGCCTCCGGCCACCTGCACTCACCAAGCGAAACGCAGAGGTAAACCTCTACTTCACGCTGGTTTTCTGTGAGGTCGTGGTACCACCCCGGTTCGAGCCGGCCCATCCGTGCGACGGTAAAAGCTGCCGCGTGGCTCTACCACTGTTATAAATTATTATTATATATAATATTAATATATAAACATTGAGTTATATGTACTACGTACTAGAGAAGCCCTTCCGAACATAGACTATGTTCAACTGAACTGTACTGCAATCCATACAAACTAAATATTGCGTAAATTGAAGATTTGTGAATTCCATAAAATAATTATTATTACATTTTATTTAGAAATATAATATGTTTGTTTAGATTAAATTAAGATATTTTATATTAAATTCTTATATTTATTTTATATAAATATCTTATTTTATATCAAATTAAAGTCTTCGCTCATGCGCGACTACTACTCCCGCGCATGCGCGAAGACATAGAGTAGGACACAATTTTTGTTTGGAATGGCTTCTCTAGTACGTAGTACATATAACTCGATGTATATAAATAATTATGTTTAGTTTACTCTTTTATCCTGAAAAATCATGGTCCTCGCGAGCTGCCCCAACTGTAAAAAGGTGTTGCAAAGCACTCAAAACATAAATGGAAGATAAAAATTAGTTTTATTAAATTTCTGGCAATCACTTCGCAACAGCGTTATGTTTTTCATAATGATAACATTTGGTTACCTAAAACAAGATATTATTATAAAAAGACATCGGCTTATAATTGATAATCATACATTTACACAGTACAACTTAACCAAACGTCAAATCAATTACCTCATATAATCCCTTTGGTGTAGTAAAAGGCGACAAAGATAGGACGAAAACCGGATATAAACAGCAGCACCTTCCTTATACCCATAATTTATCTAGTTTAGGTATCGACTGTGTTGTATTTTTCTTCGCAGTCATTGTATGCGTTTGTGTTACCTTCAAATGTAAAGTATGTAGGTATGTAAGTAGACTGTGTGGTTCAATTTATTGTTAAAACGAAACCAACCATTATTCCCATCAGAATTACGCAATCACACTGCTGATGAGTTATTGTAACTATAATGCTGCTAGACTACTTGTGACAGTTCTTTATCCGCTTTTTTTAGTTTTCATATGCTTATCTAACTTTTGATAATGTTGACGGCTCCGTGGTGCAATGGCTTAAATTGAGTTGTAGCGCTGAGGGCTGCGAGTTCGAATCCCGCACGTGGTTCGAATTCAACACATATTTGTACGGCCTACAAATAACTGTTCCGGATCTGGATGTTTGTCCTTAATTTATGTTTGTAAAGTGCCATCACGATACACGAAAAATCCTAATGTGGGGTAACGATTTAAAAAAAAATTAATAAAGGGCACATATTAATAACATTGAAAGTATTCAATTTGAAAAAGTTTTTATTTTTTATATAAACTATTTTTATCTTTAATATTTAATTTTAACTTGTTCCAAATGCATGCTTGGATAACTATAGCGCGGTCTACAGATGTTTATTATTACCGTTATTCGCACTTATCTTGACGCTTGAATGCCTGTTCCACTATACGAGTATTTACAACCTGAGTAGCACAAGCAGAGTTTCTATTTTTACATCTATCTAAAATAAGAGATAACAATTTTTGATGCTATATATTTTTTTTTTATTAATTGTAAATAAACGACACGTTTGGTAACAACAACAAAAAGGAAGTTTATTTTTCTCTTTAAAACCTACTCTTGTGCAAGTACGAGTATAATTTGCACTTGAATAATATTTCTAGAAAATTGAATAAAAAACTACTTTTACGGATTCTATTGCGTTTAATTATCTTCTTTTTTATTGCTTATCGACGCTTCAGGTACTTTACAGCACCCATGGTCACTAGTCTTAACCAATGGGTAGTGTTTGCGTAAATATAAGAAATCATTATTTCTACAGAAATTTATATCGATATACCGATAATTATCAAAATTTATTGAAGACCTCCTTTTATAATTTATAACCTATAGTTATACAGTATAGGTATTAAATTTCCAGATTTTTATTTTTTATTTTAATCTATATTTTCAAAACCGTACCATTTTTTTTAATGCTAACATTTGAATCTTCCACAGTTACACTATGGCTGTTATTTGCCAACACGGCACGGCCCTCCTGTATTGTGCTTACCCTGAGGCACGCACTCACGCACACACCACACCATCGCATAGCTATACCCACATATTGAAGCATTAGAAATCTGACAGATTCCTGTTTACACTTATGAAAAACGGAGCTTTGATATATAGGATAGCTTACTCCAAACTGCCTTTAGTCTAAGACCATCTCTATGAGTAACTTTTATTAGTTCACCCTCTTTAATAAGTCTGATTTCTGTTCATTCCTTTAGTACTAGGAACTGATTTGTGACTGTCAAGTCACTTATCGTTTTAGGGAGTGACTGGATTAGTCTTTTTCAACGTGTTCATGTCTAACATGCCTATTGTTATGACTATTTATTCAACATGCCAATATTGAATTTTAATGCATGGTTTTAATATTTTACAACCACTTCTATATAGGTTCCGTTAGGTCTTTCGCTATACCTCGGGTCTTGAAATTCGTATCTGTCTTATCCAAGGTATTTTGTACATACATCCATCATTTGTCTGATTTTGAGTTTTTAGCAGCTTCAGATCTCTTTTATTACACTGCTTAGCTTTTATACTTTTGCTATCAAAATTTTACTTTTGAGATTTATAATTTGCCCGTATATTTTTGTCCACATATTTACTCAAGTTAGTTACATTCGAATTACATCTGTCGAAATCTTTAAGCTCAGGCATAAAAGTATCACTATCAGCTAGTAATCTGCAGCCGAAAATACTTTGCTAGAAAAAGTATGATACATTTATCTGAACAATCTTCATCAAAATCTGCTCCCACTGTTTTCAAAATTTGCCTATTAAGTTTTATTGTTAGACCTAGGTATATCTGTAGCTACTGTGTGGCGAGTTCCTATTTTTAAACAATCATATTTAAATATTTTTGAGGCAATCGTTGTACATGCCAGCTGTAATCAATCTTCGCGGATTTTTTTTTTTTTTTTATAGGATAAGGGTGACAAACGAGCACACAGTCCACCTGATGGTAAGTGGTTGCTGCGGCCCATAGACATCTACATCTATCCTCTATTACAAATCAAAATGTAGATGCGTTGTCACCCGTGAGGACTAAGATAGAATGCCTCATTTCCAGCAAAAAGGGCCTCCGGCCACCTGCACTCACCAAGCGAAACGCAGAGGTAAACCTCTACTTCACGCTGGTTTTCTGTGAGGTCGTGGTACCACCCTGGTTCGAGCCGGCCCATCTATCATCATCATCTATCAGGATTACTAAATATTTTCGATATCATACTTTCGAGTTCTTGGATCAAATTACTACTATCGTCGTTGTTAGACACCGCCTGATATGTACACTAATTTAGTATCTGTGTCGATTTTGACTAATAAATATTTATTATTCTTTCGTGTTTCCACTAAAGAGCCTAGGTAATGAAAACGTAATGTGTGCAATGACTACATATTTTAGTAATGGATGTGGTCCTTTTTTGGCTCTTCTTTATTTCTGTAATAAATACACTTTTTTCGATTATTTATATAATATATTTTATTATGTGTCTCGTCCGTAAGAACCATTATCGTAGAGAAATTTTCTTGATTGTTTTGAACAAAAAATATAACCGCCATATGAATACTTTTAGCACTACCCAAAGTCGCCCTCGGCTGGTACGACAATATAATTTGTTAACTAATTGTTCATATTTATTAAGTACTAGCTAGCGTGTAATTTAGGGTTTTATTTATTTTTGCGCGGAACCCCAATTCTTATTCTAAAATAAAAGTAGCCTAAGTTACTATTCGCCAGTGAAAGTCCCGTCAAAATGGGTCCAGCCATTTCGTAGATTAGCCGGAATAAACAGACAGACAGAGAGAAACATTTTAAAAATTGTCTTTTTGTTATATGTACGTTATATACTTTCCTATGAATTTAGTAAAAAGCTGTTATTTTGACATTAGAAACAGGCACTTCAATCTGGGGGCACGGCAGTGCCCCCGCCAAGTCGAGCAAAAAAGCGGCACGGCAGTACCATCCTTTTTTCGAAGCAGTTCAGGCCATTTCCGAAACCCTATAACTTCGTTATGGATAAAACTAGAAGCGTGAATTTTTACTAACCAAATAGGCATTGTATAAACTCGGTATATTTCAAATTTAATTAAATTTGAACCAGTAGTTTAAGAATTATAACTAGTCAAAATTTCTTAATTTTGTCACTCACTGACTGACCGATCATCAAAACTCTGAGGCACTTCTAGCAGACATAGAAACTTCTAATTTGGAATACAATTTTTGTTTAATTTGTAAATCAAGGAAAAATTAAAATATTTTACAATTTCGGTCCAGTTTTTGAAATACACCAACTGCATAAATAACTTTGTAATCCCATATAAACATATAGTATTACAAAGTTACATTTGCAGTGAATGAATCAGTGTACCTATATATGTATAATATAATGGAATAATAGGTTTCGATAGGTACGTAGATATAACTATCTACAAAAATAAATGAGATGCCATCAAAACATAACTTGTAAAAAAAGCCAAGTCTCGCAACTCAGTTCTTCTACCGTAAAAAGTTGTGAGATCGCATGAAAACACAATATATCTCACAAGTAATACATTTTATATTAAATTAGATTGTTTAGTGTGATTGCCAAGTCAATCTATGTATCAATCTGTGGACTGAATAAATTAACCGACTTGGTATTACATGGATCTCACAACTTTTTACGGTAGAAGAACTGAGTTGCGAGACTTGGCTTTTTTTACAAGTTATGTTTAGATGGCATTTTATTTATTATTTGTATATATGTATAGACGAGCGATCGGCCCCCGCTTCCCACGAGCTTCAGGATCTCGACAACGGCTCCACCTACCGGATTCAATTGTGAATAATAAACCATCCTCACCAGATAAAATACTAGTATATTCCCGATATAATAATATTTTGATCCAGCTATCGAAACCATATCACGTTAAATAAAATACTTCAATGTTCTTGGTATAGG
Source organism: Parnassius glacialis (assembly GCA_033319125.1). NCBI lineage: Eukaryota > Metazoa > Arthropoda > Insecta > Lepidoptera > Papilionidae > Parnassius > Parnassius glacialis. Next base: position 24,002,509 of record JAVANC010000002.1, read on the forward strand.
AAATAATATTGTATTGTATGGTACCTGTTTTCTTCAGATAACAATCTTGTTTAGTTTAGTCCTAGTTTTTGCAGGAATTACACCAAATAATAAACTAACTGTCGCTCGTTGTCTTATCTTAAACATAACGGTTTGAAGTGGATTTTGATACATAAGGGTGTTCCACACCAATCGATCGATCGTCGAATATTACGAGCAAGAACGTACTGGCTAAAAATAACGCGTCCTCTTCTGAATATATTTTGAAAGATACTGATAATGAGTTCACAACCATATCTATTAATTGTTGATCGACGTCGACGGATGATTGCACAACGTTTTTATCGACCAGTACCCATCGATCAACTAAAGCTACCACATCAATCGATGGAAATCGATCAATGGCATCGATTGACGATCGACAGATTGGTGTGGTAGCACCCTAAAGGTGGTACGTTTTACGTATTAAAAGAAGTTATCTATGGTGATATAAACCTCACCATCGTCATCGACTGTCGTCAACATCACCCAAAACTTTTGCAATGCATCACATCAACATATAGTCTAGAATTTTGTTAGGAAATTATTTTAAACATAATATTATATTGTAAAAGCGTTCTAATTACTGGGAGAAATACTAATCGAGCCCAAGTAAAAAAAAGAAAAACAATGACATTTTTATAAATAAATACTAGGAACAGACACAAGCTAGTAGTATCAGTTACTCGACTCCACCGAGTCAGTAATTCATTCTTGGGACGATGTATACGCATTTACAACAAAATTCCAGAAAAATTTGACCTGCTCAAAGTTCAAAAACTTTAATAAACTAAGTTTATATAAAAAGGGTTATTATAATATTACCGATTATAATAAGTATTATTTATAATCTATATTGAATAAAAAAGTATCTGTTACACGAATGTTATTTCCCTAAAAACTAGGAGGTGCATTTTACGCTATAGATGACTACACTATTTTAAAATTTGACGTTGTCAAATGAATAAATATGTTGTTTTTTTATATAGAATAGGGTGACAAACGAGTACACAGTCCAGTGGTAAGTGGTTGCTGTGGCCCATAGACATCTACATCTATCCTCGTTTGCGAATCAAAATTCAGATGCGTTGTCACCCGTGACGACTAAGATGGAATGCCCCTTTTCCAGTAAAAAGGGTCTCTGGTTCTCCACACTCACCATACAAAATACATCAGTGTTGAGCTGCTATTTAACGCTGGTATTCTGTGAGTGCGTGGTCCTTCCCCGGTCGAGCCGACCCATTTATGCTACAACTATACTACTTATATAGTTTTTTTGCTAATTATTCGCTAAATCTATGTGGAGTGCACTCACTTAGGGAGCGTTAATTCAAGTTTAACTTTTTTTCGGAACAGTAGAAAGAGTTAACCTGTAAGTTTTTTTCATCATCCACACGTCAATGGGAAACTTTAATAAAAAGTGTAGGCGTATCCGTCAAAAGACTCTCAGAGACAAGATGAATTGCGCATCATGACGCTGTTAAACCACTGCAGAATAATTTAAAAAAAAAGTAGTATAAACTCGAAGATATATATGATCCCAGCACCAACAGAGAAAACGTCGATACAAAAAAAAACAGTATCTACACTCTTATCAGCTTTGTGTGACATCAGTTTTTTATGCTATCGTTACTTTTGGTGAAAATCCTAAAAGAAGTTAGTCAGACACAAAAGCAAATACTAAATAATATAATAATAATCTAGATTATCACTGGAAAAGTATGAAATAAAAATCAAAGCCCAAAAATTTTTCTTCAAAGCCAACGTATTCAACTAGTGGAAAAAGCTATTTCCTACGTAACAAAAAATGTTAGAATGTGAACATTTCGATTGAAGGTAGAAGAGGAATGAGGAGATATCGAAAACGTTTACCAGGAGAAATGACCCGATATGCTGGACTGATAGCTCAGATGGTTAGCGCTCGCTGTAAGCTTCACAGTACTCGAGCAACCCTGGTTCGATCCCCGCCGGCACCAATGAAAAAATTGTTAATTGCAATTTTAAGTGCTGATTTACCACGTGTTTGGCCGTGAAGGAAAACATCGTGAGGAAACCTGCATGTCTGAGAAATAAGAAAAAAAATATTTTGAAGACATGTGAAGTTCGCCAACACGCATTGGGGCAGCGCGGCGGACATTTCCTTGCTCTAAAACCCTCTCAGAAATGAGAGGAGGCCTGTGCCCAGCAGTGGGACGTAAATAGGCACTAACTTTACTTTTTACTTTTATGCTGGACTAACATTGCCAGAGGAGCTGCAGAGAGCTATGTTAGAATGTCTTGACATATTTTACGAGGAACTAGATCATCGCTACAGAGCAATGGATGATATTCTAGTAACATTTAGTGTTGTTCAGCCATACACTCTGCTAACGTCAGCAGATGAAGATCTTCGTGTAATAGTTCAAAATCTGACAAACATCTATGATGATTTTTCTGCAGGATATATAATTTTGGCGATTTTACGACTTGAAAGCTGCCAGCATTTCTTCCCAAGAAGCGGTTCAATATAATTCATTGTAATTTTTCTCGTACAATTGGGCTATTCTGAATTTGTTCCGAATCTAGCACTGTGTCTAAGATTTTTTTACTATTAAGTTTCATGTGAAGGAAACTTTTCAAAACTCAAGTTAATAAAATCCTACTTAAGGTCCACAATGACCCAAGCACGACTAACCAATCTTTCCATTTTATCTAACGAAAATGACAAGAAAGTAAACTTTGATAATATATTATAATACTAGCTGACCAGGCAGACGTTGTTCTGCCCTTTCCAATGACCCTTCCTATAAAAATCCTTAAATTCGCAATAAAAATTTTGATGGTCATTTAGCGGGATAAAAACTATCCTATCTCTCAAGTTGGACCAAAATGGAGACAGTGTGCAAAATTTCATTCAAAAAAGTTCAGTAAAGAACGTGACACGTAACTTTTATATATTTAAAGATTTTAGCAAAATAAAGTCCCGTTATAGCATGTATAGCATTTTTTGTTTTATTTTGGGGGGTGCTTTATAGAAAACCGCCCTGGGTGTCAACCCACGCTACGCCGCCACTAGTTACCGTAAGGTTTGATACTGTAGCGAAGCAATAATGTAATCAAAATATTATACGGAGTTTAATTATAACAGTATTCAGCACTTTCCATATTGAAAAAATACGCATTTCGTTTTCCGTGATGCTATATATACACTAATAATATCCTCAAAATAGTGTATCATGGACACTATTAGAAAGAAATGCAACACCTAACTCGGTGCCTTTCATTCATTTCAAGGTCACTGATTTAGGAACGTTTCTCTAGTATGAAGTGCGCACTCCCTATATTTTACAATCTCCTTGATTTGAACGTATATATTACTTATACTTATAACAAAAACGCCTTTTTTTAAATTTTGTATGTCTGTCTGTTTGTTCCGGCTAATCTCCGAAACGCCTGGACCGATTTCGGCGGGACTTTCACTGGCAGATAGCTGATGTTATAAGGAGTAACTTAGGCTACTTATATTTTACAAAAATAATTAGGGTTCCGCGCAACATACTTAAAAAACCCTAAATTACGCGCGGGCGAAGTCGCGGGGAACAGCTAGTAATAAGAATAAAAATATTCATGTTACAATCGTGTCCTTCACGAGATATTAGATTTCGTCGATCGTGTTTAGTCTTTCAAAAGTAGCTAGGTTATATTAGCTTTCAAGTGTTCATTTTATTTCGTTTTAGATTGTTTCGTGACAGAAAGTAGGTGTTTTACATTACCAATTTTGTGAACACAAAGAAAAATTTTATGGGTGCTGTTTGAAATATTCTTTGATTTTAGAAATTAAACATTTAAATTATTTTGTAGTTTAGGATGATATTTATATGACTAAAAATCAGTTTTTCACGTAAAAATATTGTGACTGATTTTTCAGATTTATTTTTATCGTTGTTTTCGCATAACAAGTCTATCACTAACATCATATCGTCTCTTTATCGTCAAAGGATAGCGAAAATAAAAAATAAAAAACATTTATATAATTCAGTTTCTAGAAAGTGAAGAATATTGGAAAAGCGTTGAGAAAACCTTTAAATAAACGTGGCAGTTTCTTTATTGTTTAGTAGGAATTTATGGAAATCACGTTCAAATCGTACCACCAGCAAATGTACTCTTTCAATTACAGAAAGGATTTTGACCTGCTTCTTATTTTACTAGAAATAGCAAATGCAAATTATCTATTGATAATAGTGGTTAAAGTAATTTAACACTTTCACTGTCCGGTTTCCAGAGACAATAGTAAGACAATAGCAGTGCCCTATATATAGTGCACGGTACAGCGAAAGGGTTAAGGAAGAATTTCTGATAGTGGAGTTAATAGAATTTTATTATATACGAAATTGACGTGATCGTTGAAAAATCGTAGACGACCAATAAGCCTATATAATAGTAGAACTTTTTCCCCGTACAAATTCGTCAGGAAGAGCGCCTTTTACTTTACGTTTGGATTTAATGAAACCATATGCAGGGCGCGACTTAAGCCCTCAACGAAGAATATTCAATTACAGCTTATCAAGAGCTCGTCGTACTATCGGAAAAGTTTTGGTAGTTCAGTCAATAATTTCCGCATTTTAAAACCTCAAATAAATTTAGATATGAAAACAGTTAACAAAGTGGTTTACCGTGTAGTGGCTGTGTAAGGATATCTACTACCCCATATCGTCCCGTGGATGTTGTATGAGACGACGGAGGGAAACAAATCAGGAGATGGGCAGCAGCGTATTCCTACTGACGACTAAAAATAAAAAAATGCGGTTGCCAAGCGCGGATTATTGAGGAGGAGTATGTTCAGCAATGGGATTTAATAGGCTGTAATATCTTCTACAATTTCATTAATTCATTCATAATTTCATAATAAATTCCGCAAAGTAACTACTAATTCTAGCACACCTTTCTTCTCGCAGATTATTTAAGTTCAGCACATTATCTTTTCTTCGTCTTCCGTTTCTATTTTCCTCTATCAGCCGTCTCATCTCATCATTCACTCCATTTCTATGGATATCATTCTCACAGTCGATCCATATTTTTTAGGCCTCCCACTACACTTATGATAGTTCCATAGTTCAGTACCTATAGTTAATATTGCATTTTATAATATATTCCAGGAATTGGTGTGTGTTTTTGTGCAATTTATGTCTGGAAACCTCTTTCACGATAATGGAGAAAGTTACTTTTTTAAATTTATTTTTTAATTTCATTACATTATTTGTTTTACTAAAAATTTGTTACAAAAATCGATTCACCAATGACTAAGATATTGCGTAACAAAGTTACAAAAGAAACACAGTTGGATTGACAAACGTCCTTTATCGAAGTGTAGTCTGTTAGAAATTATCCATATTGGAGCTATGAACAAAGATTTCATTATCATTATCTTCTACACATTTTCTTTCGATATAGAAAATATAAATTATTTTACTTAATACTACAGAATAGAGTTGATAATAACTTGACAAACTTAAGAGTAACAAATTAAGGCCAAATTCAAACAATGGCAAAAGAAGTTGGTGAACAGATTTCTTAAATTTTCAATAAGAAGGGTAGCCGTGGCAAAATCGTTTCACAATTTATGTAACTTCCGTTGTTTATTTTGTTTTTATTTAAAAAGGTAAAACAATTGTAGTTAGACGATTGTGATAATTTAACGTACAAAACATAAAAGTATAACATAATAGTCTTACTGTAATTGCAAAATAGGTTACAGGTGAACACCCATAAGCCATTATTTAAAACTAAAGTCACGTATGTTAAGAAAAAAATACTTGCGAAACTTGTACGAAGATATAAAATGTATATCAGTCCGACTAGACTTAAATAAATATTGTTTTTATTTACAAAATTTGAGAAAAAAAATAAAGAATGCTGCCTGGCTCCAGACCTCATATAAGATATTGTGTTTCTGGTCGTCTTCTGATTTTCTAATAAATCGTAGTACCATATAAAAAAAAAGTATTTTCGAAGATCCGCCATTTTAAAAGCGCAGTGTAACTGACACATTCACACTTTGGTGATGTTGCTGGCTAATAGCGACTTCTCAATTTTGCAGCGATTGCTTTTGCCATCGCCGCTATTTTAACGTCCACACACCTATCTCTGTTCGCTGGCGGGTCTCCGATCAAAGATTTCATGTCGTGTATACGCAGCTTAAAACGATAAAACTTAAAACAGTATGTGTAACCGAATAAAAAAAAAGTTAAAATGATAAAAAAGAAGAATGACATAAATTTCTCATGATATTGTAATAAAAAAACAAATATAGAAGAAATGACTCTAAAATGAAATAGTGTTCAAAATTCGCAGTTATTAAAAATGTTAAAATAACATAAGAATATACGTTTAATTATTTACTCATGGAGCATATGAAAGTGAATCATCAAAATCAGCTGCAATTGACCTCTAACTGCTTTTAATTACAATTTCAAAATTATTACATGTTTGCATTACAAAATATTTGTGTTGTTTAAACGAGTTTATTTTTTTCATTGTTAGCGGTTACTTGGTAGTGGGTACCTAAGTGAATGTGTAGCGAAGCACTAACTGGAAAACAAAGGCCACAGTTTTTTTTTCACTTCTTTTATTTTGCATTGTTTACGCAGGAGAAGGTATTTAATTCGTATGGAGAAAAAGAAAAACAAGTTTTTACTAACGTGTAAACAATATTAAATAACAATTAAAATAATGTAAATAGTAATATTGTTAATTGCGATTGTATGTGCTGATTTACCACGAGCTCGGCGGTGAAGGAAACCATCGTGAGGAAACCGGCATGTCTGAGAAATAAGAAAAATATATTTTAGAAGACATGTGGAGTTGGCCAACACGCATTTTGGCAGCGCGGCGGACACTTCCTTGCCCTAAAACCCTCTCAGAAATGAGAGGAGGCCTGTGCCCAGCATTGGGACGTAAATAGGCTGTAACTTTAAATAGTAATATAAATCAACTTGTGACGACTCCATTCTAGTATATAACATCACGTCTCATCCACTGGATTTCGTCTACTATGGGAAATACTAGAAATATCTCATTGTTTCTGATAGATTCTTTACCAGCCTCTAGAAATCACTGTTAGATGTATCTGGGTCTCTTCATATTGAAGCAAATGTAACCTTTAAAAGTTTTTCCATACTAACGACATTGGGCAGGCGGGTTGGTGAACGCAGAGACCTTTACTTACGTGGACACACTCGTGCAACAGTGCAAATGTGTGCGCGTAAGCACAGGTGCACTCTCTATTCTCTCACTCTTATAGTTCGCTGGGAAGGTAATCCGACACGACCGAAGTATGGCGCAGGACCAACGGCTGAGTGTAACACCGCCATACTTCCTGAATCAGGACTGCTACTGGGAATTTCTTGAATTAAAAACCCAATAATTGATTTTAGTCCAACGCAGGTCACATGTGCGGCAATCGCGCTTACGACAACTAGACCAAAGAGCCAGTCCACTATAATAAGCGATAATAACCTAATTTACAGAATTTAATTTATTATCAGCCTTAGATTTAAGCTATATTAGTAGTACAGTTGTAGCACGAATGGGTCGGCTTTTTAGATTCCATCTTAGTTTTCACGGGTGACAACGCATTTGCATTTTGACTCTTAATGTATAAAAGTGTATTTTCACCCTTATACCAAAATACTCAAACGTTACTCAATTTTAAGATGCCGTTAAATCTCGTCTCTATCACTTTAAGTCAAAGTGACTGTGACACCACGAGACATAACGACATCTTAAAATTGACTACCGTTTGAGTATTTCGCCATTAAGATTCTGTATTGAAATTAAAGAACACTCAAGAATCCTAACAATGCTCGAACCAATTCAACTTTTCGCCTTTCAAATTGAAATTCAAATTTCTTTAATTGCCATAAATAGGGTAAGTGATAGGTTTCTACAATAAAAATAAGTTGCTTAAAGACCTATTTAGCCATGAGATACGGCATGCAAACTTTTTTTAAATTACTAAATAATATAGGTGGTCATCATTCATCATCATTACAGCCCTTCACAAGTCCACTGCTGAACATAGGCCTCCCCCAAAGAATGCCACAAAGCACGGGTCCTGAGCCACCTGCATCCATCGACTTCCTGCATGTCTTACCAGGTCGTCACTCCATCTCGTGAGGGGACGCCCTACACTTCGCCTACCGGTACGAGGCTGCCACTCGAGAACCTTTCTTCCCCATCGGTTGTCGGTTCTTCGAGCTATATGGCCGGCCCACTGCCACTTCAGCTTACTAATCCGTTGGGCTATGTCGGTTACTCTGGATCTACTGCGAATATCCTTATTCCTTGAGCTTCCTCATACGGCCAGCAGTGAGGGACCACGTCTCAGTTCCGTAAGTCATCACTGGCAACACGCACTGGTTGTACAATTTCGTTTTAAAGTTTTGAGGTATGTCTGACAAGAAGATGTGTCGTAGCTTCCCGAACGCTGCCCAGCCGAGTTGAATCTGTCGATTGACCTCTCGGTAGAAGTTGGACTTACCTAGTCGGACTATTTGTCCCAGGTAAACATACTCGTCAACAACTTCGAGCTTAGTGCTCCCAACAACTACTGGCATAGGTGTGACATGGACATTAAACATAATCTTTGTTTTGTCCATGTTCATCTTAAGACCTATCCGTTGGGAGACACTATTGAGGTCATTTAGCATAGTGCTTAGGTCCTCCAGCGATTCTGCCATAAGGACTATATCGTCGGCAAATCGAAGGTGAGTGATGTACTCGCCATTGATGTTAATACCATATCCTTTCCAGTCCAGAAGCTTGAAAACGTCTTCCAATGCAGCGGTGAAGAGTTTCGGGAATATGACATCACCCTGTCTTACACCTCTCTGCAATTGGATAGGTTTCGTACTCTGGTTCTGTACTCGGATAGCCATCGTAGCTCTACTGTACAAACACTTGTGCACTTCGATATACCGACAGTCAACTTGACACCGCTGAAGGGACTGTAGCACCGCCCAAATTTCGACGGAATCAAAGGCTTTCTCATAGTCCACATACGCCAGACATAGTGGCAAATTGTACTCCTCGGACTTCTGTACAATTTGCCGTAGGTTATGTATGTAGTCTATGGTGCTAAAGCCCTTTCGGAAACCGGCTTGTTCGGGAGGCTGGAAGTCGTCAAGTCTCGAGACGATTCGTAATGACTCTCGAAAACAGCACGTAGACGCGGCTCAGAAGGGAAATTGGTCTGTAGTACTTCAAGAGAGCGTTGTCACCTTTCTTGAAGAACAAGATCACCGCACTTCTGCTCCACGCCTCCGGTGTAATGCCACCATGGAGGACGGAATTAAAGAGCTGAAGGACTTCAAGTACCGGTCTTCCACCCATTTTCAGAAGCTCCGCTGTAATTCCATCCTCGCCTGGGGCCTTGCCGTTTTTAAGGTGCTGGAGAGCCATTCTAATCTCGCTCAGACTGACGTCCGGGATATCTTCGGAATAGTGTCGGATAAGACTCGCTCTTGGATCGTTACTCACACTTGCGTGTGGCTCCAACGATAACGTGTACAGCTGCTCATAGAACCTCTCAATCTCACTCAAAATCTCAGGTGCCCCGGAAACGATGCTGCCACATTCGGTCTTCAGCTTTGACAGTTGGCTCTTTCTGGCAGACAGATTTCTGGCAAAGACTTTGGTTCCTTGGTTCCGCTCGATCGCTTCTTCAATACGAGCTGTATTGAAGTTGCGTAAGTCCCGCCGCATGCATTTGGAGATCTGTCTGTTCAGTTTCCTGTAAGCTGTCAAATCTGTTGAAGAATGTAGCCTCATCTCCCGTCTAACAGCCATGAGATGAAGAGTGTGATCGGAGAGTTTTTGTGTTCTTCTGCGGCGGGTCTTGCAGAACTTAGCTTCGACCGCATGGACAGTTTCCACGAGCTTGTCATTCATATCGTCCACTTCATTGCAGTCTTCTAGGCACTGAAAACGGTTTTGTAACTCGAGCTGAAAGGTTTCGGGACTTTGGATTAGAGCACGAGGGGGACGGAGCGTTGATTTCATCAGACGAGACCTCTCCAACTTAACATTTAGGTTCAGTGTGCCTCTAATCATTCGGTGATCGATGGCGGTTTTCACCCTCGCGATCACTGAGACATCACTGAACAGTTGTCGTCTGGTCTTCATAATGAAGTCAATCTCATTTTTTGTCAAACCGTCGGGGCTCGACCTGGTCCACTTCCTGTGGGGCCGCTTCTGGAAGAAAGAGTTCATCATAAAGAGTCCCTCTTTCTCCATGAAGTCGGCCAGCTGCTGGCCCCTTGGGTTCCGTTGCCCTATTCCAAATTTCCCTACTTTCAGCTCACCGTTCTCTCTTGTGCCTAGTTTTGCATTTAAGTCTCCCATTAACACCGTATATTGGGTTTTGGAGGAATGCATGGCTCTAGAGATATCCTCATACATTTTCTCCACCTCCTCATCGGGGTGTGCCGAGTTTGGTGCGTAAACCTGTATGACCTTCAGTGAATACCGTTTGGTGATTCTGAGTATAAGGTACGCAACCCTCATCGACACACTCCCGATCTTTACAACGTTGTTAACGAGAGACTTGTGGACGATAAATCCGACACCTCCTTGGGACAGATGGTCGCCCTCCCGGTGATAGAGCAAGTTGCTGGATTCGATGATTACCGTGTCCTCCCCCTCTCTTCGGACTTCAGATAATCCTATAATATGCCAGCGCAACTTGTCTATCTCTTCTTCCAGCTCCACGATATTCTCGTCAGTCCTCAGGGTGCGTGCGTTGTACGTTGCCAGGTCGAGTCGTCGTAGGTGGCAACCGAACCTCCACCGGAGATTCTTAGCACCCCCTGCCCCGCCGTTACCATGGTCGTTATAGGTGGTAGTCGATTCTAATATGTTAAGTTTTTAAATGTAAGTTATATAATTCAAAATGTCATAATTTGTCAGTATCATAATTAAAATTTAAATACATTCAATCAAAAATAAAGGTCTGATAAAATAGTGATACACAGCAATTACGTCTATCATATGTCAACATGCATTTTGTATTGAGAAACATTAAAGCCGTTGTGTAAAATATTTATTGGCCTTAAGAAATTATAAAAAACAACCTTTAATTTTTATATTTAAAAGCAATAAAAACATTTTCATTTTATTTATTTTTTTCTAAATAAGTTAATACGAAATCAAACTTTTGCTTTATTTGGTTATGCAGAATAATAATAATTTACTTAAATTTAAAAATTACTATTCATAGCGCTCTACCACGGTGCGCCTTTTGTTAAACTATTTAGTAATCTGTGCTTTTGTAAAGGTATATTGGAATACAATCCTATAAAGTGCTGCGAACCTACGCAGGACGGTAAATCGCAATGAATATGGACCATAACTATAACCTGCTATGGCTAGTTGTGGATAAACAAGTAACTGGTTACTGGTTTGTTTGGTATGGGTACTGTGCACTTCAACTACATATAGTTTTACTTTTAGGTTTTTATAATAATGATACATATTATTTTCTATACAATACTTACTTACTTACTTACTTATCGTCACGCACAATCCCTGACGGGGTAGCCAGAGAGAACAGATCGCCAAGTGTCACGATCCTTACATACCTCTTTCGCTTCTTTCAGATTCATCATCTTCTTCATACATGCACGTCTAGGTATCCGAGTACTCTTGACCCTCCCCTCTTCGAGCAATTTGCTCACATGGTCTTCGAAAGTTAGTCTCGGTCTACCTCGACACCTTTTAATATTAACTTTCGCGCTATATATTTTCTTCACCATTCGGTCTTCACTCATTCGCTCAACGTGCCCAAACCATCGAAGCACGCCCTTATCAATTTTTGTGATAAGGTCATCTTTCAAACCTGCCATATTGCGAATCTCTTCGTTTCGCTTTCGGTCAGCCATGGTGACGCCGCACATTTTACGAAGAGATCGCATCTCCACTGCATTCAACTTGCTTTTATGCTTCTTCTGGCATACCCAGGTTTCGCTGCCATATAACAAAGTCGGTACCAACACTGCGTTATGTATTGCAAGGCGTGCACTCTTGACTACGCCTTGCCTTTTGACTAACGCAGTCAGGGCACCATTGACTTTGTTCCCGGCAGCGACACGCCTGTCCACATCTAAATCACATCTTCCATCCCGGCTAAAAGCACTCCCCAAGTATACAATTTCATTTACCTGTTCTAGACATTCCTGATTTACCCATATTTCACACTTCGTTCTCTCTTCGTCCCTTTCAAATACCAGAACCTTAGTTTTATTAGCATTCAAGCGGAGACCTTTAATTTCACATTCCTCTTTCATACACGTGACTAATGCCTACAGTTCTGCCTCTGATGGTGCAATAAGCACTGCATCATCAGCATACAGCAGACAATTTACTTTAATGTCACCCAATTTCACACCCAAACAGCTATCTTTCAGTTTCTGTAAACAGCTGTCGAGATACAGTATGAACAGCCAGGAAGACATGACACAACCCTGTTTTACGCCCGTTTGGACGCTAAACATGGGTGACAGGTCATGCCCTACCCGCACACAGGCTTTACAGTCACAGTAAAGTGACTGCACAGCCCTTAGCAATCGACCATCCACACCATACCCCGGCAACAGTTCCCACATTTTCTTCCTTACAACCTTATCAAATGCTTTCTCAAGATCCACAAAAGCACAGAAAATCTTCTGGTTAGCAGCCAGAAGCTTTTCCGTGATCATGCGGAGAGAAAACATTTGATCCGTGCATCCTCTTCCAGGTCTAAATCCGCATTGTGCCTCCCATAGAAATCTTTCCGATTTCTCTTGCATCCTACGTGTCAAAACCTTCGAATAAACTTTACTTGCTAAACTGGTCAAGCTGATCGCCCGATAGCACCCGCAGTCAAAATGTGAACCTTTACCTTTATATAAAGGCACAATGACTGCGGATCGCCAATCATCCGGGACATCCCCCGTCTGCCAGCACAAATTGCACAGCAGATGAAAGCTGTCCCAGACGCGAGGCCCACCATACTTGACCATTTCAGCAGTAACTCTGTCTAGTCCCGCAGCCTTACCACATTTCAAACTTCGAATCGCACGTTCAATCTCTTTCATACTGATGACCTCAGTGTCATCGAGGTCCGGGTCTGGCGTACCAGTCTCGACGTCATCCCCGGATCCCTCACTAAAATCATCACACGCATACATTTCTCTATAAAATTCGCTCCATCGCTGCATGACGTCCGATTTTTCTGAGAGGACGTCATTAGTTCTCGAAAGCACTTTGTTCATTCTTAAGGCCGTCACACCACTTCGGGTCCTTCCAACCTCTTTCCAGAAGAGTTTGGAGTTCTCCTTAAAGTTGTGCGACAACCTTTCGTCCGCTTCCATTCTACACCTTTCACGCACTTCCTCAATCAATGCTTTCGTGTGAACTTTCTGCAGCTTATATCTTTCTTTCATCTTCTCTCTCATATCCTTATCATTACTAGAGGCAAAAGTAGTCTAACCATGCTTTCTTCTTCTTCTTTACAGCTTCTTTCACTTCATCATTCCACCATGCATCTCTTCTTTTACTACTGCCTCTTTTAATCGTTCCACACACTTCTTCCGCTGCACTTACCATTCCATCCCTAAGGTTCTGCCATGTTCTTTCAACACATTCTTTTCTGCCATCGATGTTGTCAAGCTTTTTTCTATACAATGATATTATATATTATAATATCGTCGTTATGAACCGTTGGTTCCTAATAAGTAAGTATAAGATGCACTTAAGTCCACGACCCTAACGAAATTATTTTAGTTTGAAATAATGATGGAGGTAAATTTAATAATACACAAGGGTTTTACTTTTTATTGTAAGTGAAAAGAGCTAAGTAAATAATTGTGCAGGTGTCGATTAAGAAATGAATTCATGATTTGAATACAATACATTCCTTTGTTAACCAATTTATTCATAAATTTCCATTAATTGCGTGATCGTAAACGTTTATAATTTATATACATCATTATATATCAAACCAATTTTTATTATTTTTTATTTATCTTATTACACTGATATTTGGAAATTTAAATGTAATGTATTTGTTGTGGTCCGATGCTACTATTTTTTGGCGACTTCCAAAAAGGAGACTGTACTCAATTCGATTGTATGTTTTTTTTATGTGTGTTACCTCATAACTTTTTACTGGATGAACCGATTTCGATAATTCTTTTTTTATATGAAAGCTGATAGTTCTCGTGTGGTCCCATATGAATTTGATCAAGGTATTTATTTGACAATAATTTTTGAGTTATTCTTAAATAACTTATATTGAAGTCGGCTGTACAAAATTTTTAATTTTAAATTATCTAATTAAAAGTTAAAAATTTTGTACAACCGACTTCAACATAAATTATTAAGTATAATTCAAAAACTATTGGTCAAACCTTGATCAATTTTATATGACCACATGAGAAGTACCAGCTTTCAAATAAAAAAAGAATCATCGAAATCGGTTCACTCAGAAAAAAGTTATATGGTAACACGCATAATTAAAAAAATACAGTCGAATTGAGTAGATGTAGTTTTCAAAAAAGAAATCGGACTTTCACGCTGCGTACATTTGTAGTGACGTCGAAACCATGCTCAACTACTTATTGCAGTCGAGCACACATCTTTCTTCTTAGTTTCTTTAAAAACACATTAGAAGTTCACAGCTCGACGCACACATATACCTATATGTGCGTGAGTGCATGTTCTTAAGATAAGTTTAGCATGGTTTTGGCTTGGTTTTGACGTCACTTAATGTATGCGCCGTGGTAGCTCAGATGGTTAGCGCTCGCTGTAAGCTTGACAGTCCGCAAGCAACGCGGGTTCGATCCCCGCCGGCACCAATGAAATTGTTAATTGCAATATGTATGCGCCGTGGTAGCTCAGATGATTAGCGCTCGCTGTAAGCTTCACAGTCCCCAAGCAACGCGGGTTCGATCCCCGCCGGCACCATTGAATTTGTTAATTGCAATTTTAAGTGCTGATTTACCACGTGCTCGGCGGTGAAGGAAAACATCGTGAGGAAACCTGCATGTCCGAGAAATAAGAAAAAAAATTCAAAGACATGTGAAGTTCGCCAACACGCATTGGGACAACGCGGCCGACATTTCCTTGTCCTAATAAAACTCTGTTAGAAATGAGAGGAGGCCTGTGCCCAGCAGTGGGATGTAAATAGGCTGCAACTTTACTTTTTACTTACTTTAAATGTACGAGTATGCAGTGTTGCATTTATCTTTCTTGGTGTGGTGAGGTCATAAAATGGAAAGCTGATGTGAGGGTGGACCGACCTACCGAAATATATGTTATGGACTAAGTGATCAATAGCGCATTTTTCACAATGCCCAAGATAAGTAGGCATAAAAAGTATTGAAATAATTAAATTGACCGGGCTTTATGAATAAAGTCCGTTATTTATTGAGCAGAGTATTAAAATGTTAGGTTAGGTTAGGTTATGACCAGACTCCGATAAATAATGAAGTTTAAATCAGTACTGATTTGGATTGTTATTATTAAGTAGGCGAAGCTTGCGAAGACACTTATTGATTTCATGATGTCTGTCCGTCTGTCCCACGATTATCTCGAGAACGGTTTCGAATTTTCAAATTCTGTTTTCAGCAATCGATTACTGATCACCCAGGCATCTGAACCTCCTATTTTGAAACTGATTGCTCAACGGCAACCGTTAGAAACCGCTACAAAGCTGATTGCTTGCTGATTGCTTCGCCACTTTGCTATACTGTTAGCTTGCTAGGTTTATTCATATTGCCAGGGCATCATTAAAAGTGTCCTGATTAATTACTTGGTCCATAACATATACATTTCATAGTCTGATTTGATAGCAGTTAGGAAAACTGTACCCTATGTCACTTCAACAACTAAGACTAATCTAACGATACCCCTTATGGGAAAATCCATACATAATTTAATTGCGAGTCCGTTTTTCTAAAATATATAATTCTGTCTCGGTCCGTTTCATATTGAAATCAAACTATTTTTTATTCAGTATATATCTAATTAAAAATAACAAAGTAAGTACCCAATATAAAGGCGAATAATGGCATTTTTTTTAAATCTGAACAATCGGCCTGAAGTCTGGAATTAAGTTGGTGCATGCTATTGTCATTTAATCTTGGAAATCGTCATCGGAAAGATCCTCTTGGAAAACGCTGCTTCACAAATATATGTTGATCCAAAATTCTTAGCAAAGAACTTCCGAATTTTCGTGTTTTAAAACAGAAGAAAATTGAATTATTCTTAGATTCTTCCGGGTCCGCACAAAATAGCTCGGCGGTCTGGATGCGGACCGCGGTCCGCCATTAGGTGACCCCGGGCCTAGAAACTTAAAATATGATAGGAGTTTTCCTTTCTTTATATATATGTATATATAATATATATTGTACGGATAAAACAGCAGTAGATTTTTTTTACAGGATAGGGTGACAAACGAGCACACAGTCCACCTGATGGTAAGTGGTTGCTGTGGCCCATAAACATCTACATTTATCCTGGTTTGCGAATCAAAATGCAGATGCATTGTCACCCGTGAGGACTAAGATGGAATGCCTCTTTTTCAGTGATAATTTAAAATTAAAAATTTTGTATAGCCGACTTCAATGTAAGCGACTTCAATATAGATTATTTAAGAATAACTCAATAACCATTGGTCTGACCTTGATCAAATTCATATGGGACCACACGAGAACTATCAGCTTTCATATAAAAAAAAGAATCATCCAAATCGGTTCCCCCAGTACAAAGTTATGAGGTAACACACATAAAAAAAATATACACTCGAATTGAGTACCGTCTCCTTTTTGGAAATCTGCAGAAAAGAGTCTCCGGTTCGCTACACTCACCATACGAAACACAGCAGTGTTAATCTCCTATTTATATATATATATATATATATATATATATATATATATATATATATATATATATATATATATAAATATGTCACTTGGAAGAGAAGGCCAAATTGGCCTCTAAAAAGCTTGGCGTGCTCAGCAGAGCGGGACAGTATTTCATGCAGGCACACCGCATGCAACTTTACAAGGCGCAGGTTCGGCCTCACATGGAATACTGTTCCCATCTCTGGGCAGGGCCCCCCCAGTGCCAGCTCCTTCCACTTGACTGCATCCAGCGCAGAGCGGTTCGAATCGTCGACGACCGAGTTCTTTCCGATCGGCTTGACTCACTGGCACTGCGTAGAGAGGTTGCATCTCTTTGCGTATTTTATCGCATCTACCACGGGGAGTGCTCTGAGGAATTGTTCGGACTAATTCCAGCCGCTCAATTTCACCATCGCACATCGCGACAGAACTTGCGATACCATCCATATCATCTAGATGATTGTCGGTCCACCACTGTGCGATTCAGAAGAAGTTTTCTCCCTCGCACAACTTCCTTGTGGAATCGATTACCACCAGCGATTTTTACGGACCGATACGACTTAGGGACCTTCAAGAAAAGAGCCTACTCCTTTTTAAAAGGCCGGCAACGCATCTGCGATTCTGTTCATGGGCGGCGGTAGTCACTTACCATCAGGTGAGGCGCATGCTCGTTTGCCCCCTCTCCTATAAAAAATAAATAAAATATATATATATATATATATATATATATATATATATATATATATACTAGCTGACCAGACAGACGTTGTTCTGCTCTTTCCGAACGACCATTTGCTTTCCCAAAAAAACTCCTAAAATTAGCAATAAAAAAATTGAGGGTCACTTATCGGGATAAAAACTATCCTATCTCTCAAATTGGACCAAACTGCACACATGCTGCAAAATTTTTTTGAAATCTGTTCTATTTGTTGAATACTTACAGCAACACGTGGTGGTTATACTACTAAATTGTAGCTTATATTAAACGTTTGCATTTTTAACATAGCGCCATCTATTGAATATTTACTCAATCCAGTCAACAGATATCGTCATCTGACAGAATCGTTTGGAGCTAACAGATAATTGTGACTGTCAAATAATAGACAAATAATTTTCAATAAAATAATATTATATTGCGACTATAAATTGAGATGTAAGCTATCCTATCTTTTAAGTTGGACCAAACTGCACATTGACCAAAAATTTCATTGAAATCAGTTCAGTAGTTTAGGAGTCCATCGCGGACAAACAACGTGACACGTACTTTTTATATATAAAGATATATATATACACATATATATATATATATATATATACATATATATACATATATATACATATATGTGTATATATTTATATATATATACATATATATACATATATGTGTATATATTAATATATATATATATATATATGTATATATATATATATATATATATATATTCTGTTAGAGCGTGGTCCTTCCCCGGTCGAGCCGACCAATTCGTGCTACAACTATACTACTAATATAGCTGCAGCATGGCTCTACCACGTTTTAAAAGATTAAAACAAATGCATTACATGTATCGTCGTGCTATTTTTTTTTCTTTCGGATGTTTTACTCTACATACTCGTCATTTTCGTATAAATAACTGCTAAATAACTTTTTCATTTAAATGATATGATAATTCCTCTGCGTCAATACAATGAACAATGGACACATGGCTAACGAGACCTATCGTTTTGATATTGCATCTATTTATAATTTTCTGTAATCAGTATTTTTTGTAAAAAAAAAGAGAAATGACATTATTATAAAAAATAATTTTAATCTCTTCGGTTAATATAATATATTAAAGGGAAAATAGAATACCTATATATTAAGCAGTTCACGAATAAAAATATAAAAAGAAAATATTAAAAATTAACTGCTTTTGAAAGCCGATGTCCATTGGGCCACCTGTTTGTTTACACAACTTGTAATGAATGACAAAGTGACTTAAAAATTGTATTCACATCTAACGCAATAGTATTTTTCTACACAATCGAATGTTAGATATTAAAAGTTTTGTTCATGTAAACCTGGTATGTCTATAGTCATGCTAGAAAGCAGACTTTCCTAATCATGATATTTTAATAATAAAGAACGTGTTTCAACTGATTAAGGTTCTCATTTCTACAAAAATGCATAGGCAAAGAACATTGAAAAGAGCAAATTCGTCACACTCTCTTCATCTAGATCTGTACTTTCAATATTTGGCAAATGTCAGCTAGCGTCCGTTATTATAGAAGTATTACGTATGCCACATTTAAATAGTATTTTGTTTATAGATTTGGACAACGGTTAGTACGTTATTAAAAATATAATAAACTTAAAAATACTAAAAAAAATGAAAACAGGCAAATTAACTTTAATTTAACGCGTGCGAAATCACAGAGCAGAGACTTCTGCAATAATTTATATGTTAACTGCGCCTACAAGATACAGTAAAAATGTCATAATCCCCAAATCCCCCGTTGCTTGTCGTTTCTTCCTGTTGTATTTTCGGCATATTTTTACTTCAGCTTACAGATCCGGTTGCTATAGTTTTACCGCGGATATGCTCATTTTGATTTAGGAAACGTAAAATAATTTTTACTTAGGATGTAACAGAATATAATTAAATCATTACTTTCGCGATGGTAGCAGTTCCCGCTGAACCTAGAAACAAACCGCTTTCGAATCTCGTGGTGATTTCATACGACTTGAAAGTAGGCTACCGCTATTGTAGTCCATTATAGGAGATCAATAGTTAGTTGTCTTAGTTGATTTGATTAACTTATATTATATATGATACCTGCTCGCTTCGCTGGGCGCACGATAATATTTTAATGCGGAACCTATTATTTATTTTTTTATGGGACTATCGTAAAATCCGTTCTTAGTGAACGTCTACATTACGAAATGAGTAACTATACTAGGTTGATTGTTAGGTCGTTTGCCACTTAATATTTTTTGAGAAACAATTTATTTATTTATTGGATGTACACAAACAACTGTTTATATTTACTTTTACATAATATAAATACCTAATATATACAAAGTTTTGACCTGGAATACAAACTAAAGACGCGTACATACATACAGTTGCAACATGCATTATACGTGAACATTATCTTTGAAAAAAAATTAAACAATTTTACTACAACTAATTTAGTGATTGACTTAAAGTAGTGAAACAATTGAGTGTGATATTGCGATATTGATTGTAACATATCTATAATCATAACTTTGCGTTTATGTTGTGATACAAATTAAAAATGATCTTCACCTACGAGGTCGATGATCGACATTTGTACTCAAGTTATTTTTAGAAATGCTGCACGGTATTTTTGTACACCTTCACGCTGGTTATAATATGTACCCTTTGTGTCCCGGGAGACACCAAGTGGTCTAACGGTTATATTTAATTAGAATAGATGTCTGTAGAATACGACACTGTTTATAATAATTACCGAGATTAAGAAAACTTCAACTCGCATTTTCATAAGCTGTAATGATAGTTATGATAGTACTGAAGATACTACCTAGTTCACAGTCATGTAATTATTGTATTGACAGCGATTCTTAATACGTCTACACAATTTTCGATTATTCAAACGTCTGACAGTGGGTGTAAACTGAATTACAAAAATCCTTTTTTTTTTATAGAATAAGGGTGACAAATGAGCACGCAGCCCACCTGATGGTAAGTGTATGCAGTGGCTTATAGACATCTACATTTATCGTCGATTAAGATTCAAAATTCAAATGCGTTGTCACCCCTGAGGACTAAGATGGAATGCCTCGTTTCCAGTAAAAAGGGTCTCCGGTTCTCTACACTGACCATACGAAACACAGCAACGTTGAGCTGCTATTTTACGCTGAATGAATGAATTATTTAATAATAAATTTTAATTATTATATGAGCTATATAAAAATAGAATAGAAATAAATTTCAGTAATTTAAACTCGTATGTCGCATCTAAAGTGAATTAATAAATAATAATAATATTCTATCTAATCTAAGATGGCTTGATGTGTAGGGTGACGTGAGAATATCGACTACACCATATCATCCCGTGGATGTTTTAAGAAGCGACAGAGGAAATTTGAAATTGGCAATGGGCAGCAGCATCTTGATCACAAGTGGAGTTTTGTTAGGGTGTAGGTTAGGGTTGTGTTCCTGGTGCGCCCTGCCTGAGAGGGAGAGTGGGGAGGAGAAGTCCTCCCCCGAGAAGGGGCTGCCATGCGGCGGCCGTACCTGGTGGGGCCGCGGATGTGTGCGAAAACGTTCCCGAGGCCTTGCCGATATGCGGCGAAGGTGGAACACCATGGGGTTTTAGTCGGTGCGAGTCCGACATAACCCGTCCTTGCCCCCGCGAGGCGGGTATGCGTAGGCATTTCCCCATGTTAAAAAAAGGGTGTAGGTTATGAATGAACGAATGAAATCTAAAATACTCTAATTCGAATTTATTTGTTTGCAAAAGAGGTAATTGTATACGCCAGGATATGCCATAATATGTTCCGCTGTTGAATAGATTAACATTACACTATGTGAATTAATACTGGTTCACGTAATGGATATACGACAATCGATATTTTTATTTTTGCCGCGGCCGACCAATCTACTAGAATTACAGATACGATATCGATTAACAGTTTGAGTCTACATTGAGATCATTAATCATTGCTTCAACACGCTTTTTGTCCGGTTTTTAGACACAGTAGAGGCAATAAATGAATTAATAATTTACTTGGTACAGGGAGTAGCTTGACACTATAACTTTATATTTTCCTTTCATTAGCTTTATCGTCCCTTGCCTTATTACTCTGTAGTCGCGGTGTAACAATATTCATTACCTCATATTATCATCACGTGGGTGTCAGACAGAGGGAAACAAATCAGGAGATGGGCGGCAGCGTCTTCCTAATAACGACTAAACAAAAAAAAACTGCGGTTACCAACCCGCTTGCCAAGCGTGGCAACTATAGCAAATATCTCCCCTATGAGGCAATCTATGGGAGAGGCCTATGTTCTGCGGTTTTTAATAGGCTGTTACTATTCAAATTGCTGGAGCATACGTGTGCGGCTTCCAAATTTTAATGAATTTAAAAAAAATAGTTTAAATCACTGTTTACTTTATTTCTGCCGCTACTACTGAACATGGCCTTCCACATAGATTATCAAAGAGCACAGACCTTTCTGATCCTGCATTTTATGAAGTTATAACTCCACCTTGTAGGAAGTTAATGATTTCTTATATTAAAGCGAATTCTATTCGTGAAAAAACTAATTTTGCGGATTTTTATGGCGCTTAATTTCAACATTTTTCAATCCCGGACGTTTCATTTTAATGCACCCATTGTCACGGGAGGACTGAGGTATTTGACGTCCTGATGTTATTAGTTAACGAAGTGTACTTTTAACTTTTAATATTTGGTTCGATCTACGCAGAACGTGCTTAAAGCATCTTGATTGTCCCAACCATTACATCACATTTTATAGATTACAAATGCTCGCAAAAGAATAACAATTCCTACCAAAAATGTTTCGCGAGTTTATTTAAATTCGAAAACATCCTACTTTCTAAGATGGCTAGATGCTATCATCTGTTTGAGATCCCATAGCTAATAAATATATTAAATTATAGGGAGTTGATTAACACAATACCAGTGGCTGCCATGAGGTTGCTACTTGAGAACCCTTCTTCCCCATCGGTTCTCGGTTCTTTGAGCTATAAAGCGACACATGTATCCGCATTAGCTTACTCATAAGATGGACTGTGTCGTGTGTCGGTGAACCATTGTTCGTTCTGCTCCGGAATGTCCTCATTGCAGGTTTTATCACCCAGAGAAAACCCTAGTATAGTCGTCTCCATTGCTCGCCGAGTGACTTTCAGCTTCCTTTAGTTATCACTAGCAACACGTGCTGTTTACCACTTTTGTTTTAAATGTCTGAACGAGATGAGTCACAATTTCCCGGACGTAGCCCTGTCGTGTTGGGTTTTGCAATTGATTAGTCAAGTTGAACTGATGCATTTAGAAATCTTATCGCCATTACTCATTTGGGCGCCGAACAATACTGGTTTTGTCTATGTTCATCATCTTAAGACCAACTCGGTTTTCCAGAAACACCAATTACAGTAGCTTGAAAACATACGGTTAAGAGTTAAGGGGAACGGGGATATCTCTCTCTGCCTTGTTTTAATTGGATAGGTATAATAATTTTGTTGTGTATTTCAATAGACATCGTATCCTTACCTTACTGTATAACTTCAACACCTAGATATATCAGTAGTCATTATATTATATTACAGTCCAAATTTTGACCAAATCGAATGCTTCTTTATAGACAGACCTTAAACATAATAGATTCAATAGATTAAAATTCTTAGTCTTCTTTATATTCAGGCAAAAGTATTGTTTTTGTTCTTCGGTACATATTAATACGTACATCATATTGTTTGTGTAAATTATTTAATAATTAAAATTTTTGTGTTTGCAGAGTAAAAAAACGACTTCCGATATTCTCGAGAGTTTGGAAACGAAAATAAAGAGTATAGAGCGAGATGGTCAATACAAGGAGCAGACCCACAAGCGCGTCATCGGTTACGTGATGGCGTACTCTGTGGGGCTGTATGTGCTGTTCGCGATCCTTTATTACTACGTGTACATTGGCAGGAGTCAGCATTGGCTGCATTCGCTGTTATACGCGTCGCCGCTTTTAGTGCTGCCGGTTTTGTAAGTATCAGGAACTTCATAATAATTTAAAAGCAAAATAAAGGTTTTTCCAGTACAGTACAGAACACCGGTTTCCTCTTACTCCCGAAGAGCCTGTTACGCCGCTTAAACGCTGGTCGCAACGCTATTTTTTTTTATTTTCTAAAATAGTGATGAAACACCTATTACTGTTGAACCTGTTGTAATTCAACACTTAAAATTGGAGTTATTAGTGTCGGCACCGAACTTGTCGTGACCACGCCCTAAGCTACCTCAGCCCTATTGTCTTGGTATTTGTAGTAGACACTGAACTCTATTAAAATACTTCCTATTTGTTGTAAAAATTATATTTGACAACTTACAGGAACGTCTGAGGTACGTCCAAGTTTCTTGTTATCAAGTAAACATTTTTGGCCTTACTCATAAAATAGACGTCAAAGTTAAGCTTAAAATTGCTTTTTAAGAGATCTCTTTAAGAGACAGGTATTGATAATTTAAGTAAGTAGATAATCAAAGATTATAAGTAAGGCCGCTTACGTTTATAATAATTATATATATATTAATATTTCAGTTAATAAAATGTACCTTAACGTAAAACGAAAAACGGACTAACTTGATTAAACATACAAAATTTCAATTATACGGCAACCACCCAGTTAATGAAAGTTAAACGCCGTATGGTGGCGACGTTAGAGAATTCACTGCTCCATATCTTCTCGTGGCTGTCTTAGAGACGATAGAAAGAAACTGAAACAGGAGATCGGCAGCAGCATCTTCCCGATAAGAACGCAGTAATAATAATAATAAAAATAAACTATAATATTTCACCAGTGGTAGAGCCACGCGGCAGCTTTTGCTGTCGCACGGATGGGCCGGCTCGAACCGGGGTGGTACCACGACCTCACAGAAAACCAGCGTGAAGTAGAGGTTTACCTCTGCGTTTCGCTTGGTGACTGCAGGTGGCCGGAGGCCCTTTTTACTGGAAACGAGGCATTCCATCTTAGTCCTCACGGGTGACAACGCATCTGCATTTTGATTCGCAAACGACGATAGATGTAGATGTCTATGGGCCGCAGCAACCACTTACCATCAGGTGGACTGTGTGCTCGTTTGTCACCCTTATCCTATAAAAAAAATATATAAAATATCCTCCTTAAGAGAAAATCTATGGGGGAGGCCTGTTCAGCAGTGGACAATAGTTTGTTAAATTACTCATTAATCAAATTTTTCAATAAGGTTGTAAGTAATTATGTCATCATTCGTTACAACCCTTTACAAGTCCGCTGCTAATCATAGGCTTTCGTCAAGGAATGCCACAAAGCACGGTCCCGAGCCACATGCATCCATCGACATCCTGCATGTCTTACTAGGTCGTGACTCCATCTAGGGGGCCGCCCTACACTTCGCCTACCGGTACGAGGCTGCCACAAAAAGATTTATATATCAATATCATCATCATCACTACAGGCCTTGTTTAACACAATATATGCTTCCCCCATAAATTGCCACAAATTTCCTTGTATCCATCCATGAGGGTTCGCTTAACACTTCCCTTGTCTGCGAGGTTGCCACCTTTCTTCTGCATTGCTGTCGGTTCTTTAGCTACATATGTGGCCGGCCACTTCATCCTATTAATCTGAAAATGTTTGTCATTTACTTTTGTTTTTTCTTGCGAATATCCACATTACGGAATTTATCACGCAGACAAACTTCGAACTATAGCCCTCTCCATAGCTCGCCGCGTGACGAGCTCTTCCCCATACGGTCAGCGGTGAAGGAACTTGTTTCGGTTATAATAAATTGTATTTTTGTCAGTGAGGAATCACACTTAACCGACTGGTGTTTGAATGTGAAGGCATCGCCTTCCGCTTACAGACCTGCTTGTGTAAATGGAATTTACCCACACAGGCTTTTTATTTTCTTGTAATGTTTTTAATTTCTATTATTTTATAGAGTATTCTTCATACGCGCCACAATATCATGGTATTACAACTGGTCTTTAAACAAGAATAGAGCAAAACTCAAGAAGATGAGAGAAGAAAAGAAGAAAATATTAGAAGAGGTCATGAATAATGAAACGTATAAGGTGAGTGCGGAATTGATAATTTTATTCTGTTAACCGGTTCAGTGCGGGTGACACGCCAGGCGTGCCATCGAATACTTTAGTGTGTGGCGTATGACCCGCGAGGCGTGTCTTTTTGTTAAAAATCGTTATAACTCGCTCAAATTGCTTTTTTGGAAAATTTATCCAGAACAAAATATTCATTATTTTGCAAGTAGTTCATGCCTGCAGCTTCGTTCTGGATATTTTGAAAAATTGAAAATTGACAACCTTTTTTAACTTGTACATGGTACCGTTTTTACTTTATAGGTTTTTAAAACATGTTGTGGAAAAATACTCTAATAAGAAACAAATGAACAAATAATAGCACTCATTGCGATCGCTCACAAACTCAAGTTGTAAACAACTTTCTAGAAAACAACTCTCCTGTTAAAAAAAACAATGCCTTTATCTCTTTTGCTTAAAATGGTTGAAGTGCCGACTTATTACTATAATTTGGCCGAATGGACCTACGATGTACCATGTGCTCTTGTGATATGGTATAAGGTTTATTTTTGCTTGAAACAGTTCGAAACCCTTCATGCATAAAAAAGTTCGCTAATAAATAGTCTTTTGTCAATTCGCCGCCGTATAGCGCCGGCGTTTTTTTCCTTTTGAAAACACTTGTTTTGCTATTCTTACTAATTAGACTTTACTTTTACATTTGTATAACATTAAATAATATTTAACATTTGCAAATATCAATGAATGATATACCTTATTTTTTTTTCAAATTAAGGTTCTTCATTGTTTGATATTTACAAATGTTATTATTAGGTGAAAATTTAATTTAATAAAAACCAAGGTTTCCAGGGTGATTTATCTGTACCTACTTATATAAATGATTTTTTTTTATAACAACAAAAAATAGTACAAAAGGTTTGTAATCGCTTCATAAAAAAGTCACTTTCTCTCAATTTCAAAGAAAACGCGTAAAAAACACGTAGTTACCCACTAAAAACAAGTATCCTTCCACTTGTAACTTATGCTTGATGTCAAATAAACTTAATTAGGTCTAAGCAAGTAAAAAAGCATAAAAAAGAACATTACTTTTACACATGGCGGATTGCACAATTGTCTGTGGCGCTTGACACGTCCAGCGTGTCATGAAATATTTGTTCGCCGCCACAGCTAAAAGTTGCCGAAAATTGATGCCGCAACGAATCGGTTAACTAGGTCATATTTAATATATTTTCCCGGTTGTTGTTTCCTGATTTCGCTTCAGAACTATTGCCTTGTTGCATTAACTCTGCCTTTTTGAACTTGGCGTGTAAATAAACGCTAAATAAATATGTAAATAAATAAATTTATAAATGAAGACTTCATAATAACGACTTTACGTTATAGAAAATTCATGAAACGCATTAGCAGTAAATACAATATATCACTGAAATAAAGAAAGTAGTAAATATGCAAATTAGCAGCAAAAAGCAACAACATCTCTGGGCAGGGGCTCCCCAGTGCCAGCTCCTTCCACTTGACCGCATCCAGCGCAGAGCGGCTCGAATCGTCGACGACCGAGCCCTTTCCGATCGGCTCGATTCATTGGCACTGGGAAGAGATGTTGCATCCCTTTGCATTTTCTTTCGCATGTACCATGGGGAGTGCTCTGAGGAATTGTTCGGATTAATCCCAGCCGCTAAATTTCACGAACGCACATCGCGGCATAACTCCCGATACCATCCACACCATCTGGATGATTAGCGGTCCACCACTGTGCGATTTAGAAGATGTTTTCTTCCTCGCACGACTTCCTTGTGGAATCGATTACCATCAGCGATTTTTCCGGACCGATACGACTTAGGGACCTTCAAGAAAAGAGCGTACTCCTTTTTAAAAGGCCGGCAACGCATCTGCAATTCCCTCCCTGATGTTACAGTTGTTCATGGGCGGCGGTAGTCACTTACCATCAGGTGAGCCGCATGCTCGTTTGCCCCCTCTCCTATAAAAAAAAACACCTGCAGCTGCTGCAGTATGGCTGCAACATCACTTTTGCTTATATTAAACTACAACGGACAGAATAACGACAACAGTTAAAAGACTAGTGGAACGACTTGAGCTAATCGTAGTTGCCTGCGCAGTACTTTATACTTCTTGAACGAGTGGGAGTTTTTACGCTTATTTGTTTCTACCCTCACACTTAGGCCGCGTTCCGATGACACGTACCCGCTACGCGGACGCCACGCGCGTCAGCACCCGAGCTTTGAAATTTGTTGCATTTAATTTAAGTTTTATGGCAAATCAATAAATCTGAAATTGCATTTATCGACATTAGACCCGACCCTTAGACTTTCCCGTTGTGGAGCAACGGGAAAAGTCTAAGTTGGTCATTCTTTAGTTTTATAATTTTTTTTCTTATATTCAATTCAATAATATTTATTGTTATTCTGGCCTTCAACTGAATAATTTCAAAAATACCGGCCGTGGGTTCGAATCCCGCACGGAACAAATAATTGTTCCGGGTCTGGATATTTGTCCTTGTGCAATTAATGTATGTAAACTGCCTTCACGATACAGGAGAAAGTCTTAGTCTGGGAGTAACGTTTTTTTTAAAGCAAAAATAATGAGTTTGCTTTATTCGCCACGCTTGACAGGTGCTACTTTGGGTTCGGTCATTATACGTTTGATGTAAACGAGGTGTTTATACCGACCTCTATCGAAAATCATCAGAGCTTTCTGTTATTTCTAATAGTCGTCTCTTACGAAACTAGCGGAAAGAAATTAAATTATGGATCTACTTAACACCGCCGCCGCCATCAGCAGCAGCTCACGTATGAATGTCTTAAATCTTCAATGGTCGATGATACTAAGTGATTCTATCGTTTCTTGATGAAAAATACTGATTATTCACCAGCAGGTTAACTGTTTGTCTTATAAAATTTATTTCGTTCCGCTGTGTATACAAGGTTTTAATGAATAGCAGGGTTATAACAGAATTAGATAAAACCCTATGAGTTTTTTCTTTGAATATTAATCTCAATATTATAATAAAAATATTCAGTGTTTATTTTATATTTTAATTTTCTCAATATATTTCTAAGGATTTTTTTTCTATTAGGTAAATATATTATATAATACTAATTTTTCGCTTAAATACTTTCTAAAGTACTTTCATTTTTTTATACGATAGGGTGACAAACGAGCACACAGTCCACCTGATGGCAAGTGGCTGCTGTGGCCCATAGACATCTACATCTATCCTCGTTTGCGAATCAAAATGCAGATACGTCGTCACCCGTGAGGACTAAGATGTAATACCTCTTTTCCCGGTCTCCGATTCTCTACACTCACCATACGAAACACAGCAGTGTTAAGCTGCTATTTTACGCTGGTGGACCCATTCGTGCTACAACTATATTACTAATATAGCTGCAGCATGGCTCTACCACGTATAAAAAAGGTTTTCATCATTGTATCATTACAACGAATCATACACAACATAATTGCATCATAAGGCGATGTTTTCCGTGGTTGACACGCTTGGCCGGCGTTATTTATTATTATTGAGTTGTTGTCAAGATGTTGCTGCCATCATACAGTTTCCCTCTATCGCCACTTATAACACACATGGGATTATATGGAGTAGTCTTTTCTCCTACGCCGCCACTATACGGCAAAGGTGCTTTGAATCTTTAAAATATTAAACTAATAATTAAAAATTAAAAATTATTCCAACCGACTTCAATAAAAATTATTAAAAATAACTTAAAAACTATTGGTCAAACCTTGATCAAATATATATTTATATGGGACCACATGTGAAGCACCAGCTTTCAAATAAAAGAAGATTCATCGAAATCGGTTCACCCAGTAAAAAGTTATGATGTAACACACGTAAAAAACATACAGTCGAATTGAGTACCGTCTTCTTTTTAAAGTCGGTAGAAAATATCTCTTAAGCTGAACGCACATATGTCCGCGCCGTACGCGCCGTACGCGCCGCACGCGCCGAATTTTAGAATTCGTTGTATGAAATCATATGAAACCTCGCACACTACACCCGCACCGTACGCGCCGAATTTTATAAAATGCGGTAGGTATACGATATCGAAGGACGAATGCTGATGACGTCATATAACGCGGCGCGTTTGGCGCGTGTGGATACTCAGTGTTGTGTAATGTTGCCAACTTAGTGGATTTTCCACTAAAACTGGTGGTTTCGACTTACGTGATAGTTTTTGAATTTTTATAACTTAATTAATTCGTAATTAATTATACATAATTTGATTTTTTTTTACATCGGTTATCAATATGAATACTTAGTGATAAATTATTTACATACTGAACTAAAAAAATGGTTAAATTTAATTCAAAAACCCAATTATACCTGATTACTTAATTATCAATAAAAATACTTACCTCAAATATACAACAAGTCTTTTTTCTGGTTCAATTGGTCTTCTAAATCTTGAGTTTTCCATTGAAAGATATGGTTTTAGTACATGTACCAATTCTTGAAGTACCTTGTATGTTAAATGCAAATATCTGAAAAATCGTTCATCATCACCTAATATATCTTTAAATAAAGTATATCCCCTTCATATTCTCCATACAATTGCCTTTTTAAATTTATATTATGAATCCAGAATCTTCTTTTTCTCCGAACTTTTTTTTCTTCTTCCTATGCCAATAAGCAGGCTATTACTATATTTCTTTTCATAGTGATTTCGAGCGATCAATTTCAATGTACTGTTTCACACCAGTGGTTGGAAAAAACTACAAAAGTTGTTGGTAATACAAAAGATTTGCGGACGCTGCGGACGATGCGTACGGACATATGTGCGAGGCAGTGTTGCCAACTGCACCGTAATTACGGTAAAAACACCGTAATCAGCATAGATCTACCACCTACCGTAGGATTATAATTACGGTAGCAAAATACACCGTAATACCCAATGAAGATCGTATCTAAATATGATTATCTATAAACTAAAATAATTTTAGCGAGTTTGATTGTTTACTTTCTTTACGTTACAGTATTTTCCTTTTATTCTACCGACAACACTGTTTTATGCGTCGGGAAATCCCCCAATAGCGTGGTACCAGCTTGGAGATATTATGCGAACGAATTCGGGGGTGCTGTATGTATTTGAATTTCAATGAATACTTAGAGCTTTTTAATTTTCCTAGTTTATTTGTATCATAAACGAGATACGACTAACATTTCATTAATACTTAAAATTACGTAAGAGTTTGTTGTGTTGTGTTGTGTTGTGTGTGATCTGAGTGTTTAAAAATATGGAGAGTGATGGCGACAGCGCTACTGATCGAGAAGATAGCTTAACACGAGTACCGGCTAAGAGAAAGCGTTATAAGCAGAAGTTTCGGGAAGAATGGTTGCTGAATAAAGAATATAGTGACTGGCTAAGAAAGGATAATAGGGACTTATCGAAGGCGGTCTGCAATGTTTGCAATACATCTTTCAGTGCCGAAATAAGTGTAATAAAACGCCACAAAGAAGGAACTAAACACGTGAATAATTTAAAGAGGTGTAGTGCTTCAACGTCCAAAAAACAACAGTCTATAGTAAGCGTTTTTAAATCCATGCCAACTAATGAAAAGCAATTGGTAAAGACTTCAGAAATAAAATTAGCTGCTTTTGTTGCTGAGCATAAGGTATCTCATAATGTCATGAATCGCTTAGCAGATTTGTTACCAAAGTTGTTCCCAGATTCTCAGATAGCCAAAGATATTAGATTAAAAAGAACTAAAGTTCAAGCTGTGATAAATAACTGTATTGGGGAAACTGAAAAAGAAAACTTGATCAGTGACTTGAAATCACAAATGTTTTCAATTTTGATAGACGAAAGCACAGATATTGCTGTAGTAAAAACAGTAGCTGTAGTGGTCAGGTATTTTGATCCAATGATTGGTAAAGTTATCACTCGGTTTTGGAATTTGATTCAATTATTTGATGAGAAAACCACCGATCATGTTGCAAATGCCGAAAAACTTTTTAATACTGTTATAGGTTCATTTCAAAAGTATGAGATTCCTACGGAAAACATCATAGGTTTCGGCTCTGATGGATGCAACACAATGATGGGATGTAACAATTCAGTTTCAAGTCGATTTCGTCAACGTTGTCCAGGCATAATTGTGATCAAATGCATTTGCCATTCTCTGCATCTTTGCGCTAGTGACGCATGTAAAGAGCTTCCACTAAATTGTGAAAAAATGGCGCGAAATATTTATAATTATTTTAAATCCAGTAGTAAAAGGCAGAGTGAGTTGAAAGAGTTCCAGTATTTTGCTGAGGCGGATGTGCACAAAATTCTAAGACCAGCCCAGACTAGATGGTTGTCTTTAAATGCAGTAGTGCAAAGGATTCTGGAACAATGGGATGTATTACGTCTTTATTTCAATAGCAAATGGCTGGAAGAATCGGAGTGCCACGATATTCATGCATGCCTGAATGATCCCATAATCAAGGCTTATTACTATTTTTTGGCTTGGATGTTGCCAAAATTTACAACATTAAATAGCTGTTTTCAGAGCGAATCTATTTTAATTACGAAACTACATGGGAAAATGACAGCTTTTTATAAAGAACTGTTACTATTGGTTTTACACAGAAATTATGTAAATTCCGCTCCTATTGAAACTATAGATCCAATGACAGAAATAAATCACAAGGACCTAAAAGACATATATCTAGGTTTAGGTGTCCAGAAAGAACTAGATTCTGTTGAAAATGAAGAAAGAAAGTTAACTCTCAGAAAGATGTGTAAAAATTTTATTATTAGAGCTTGTGTGGGCCTTCGTAAACGATACTGTTTTAATGACAAAATTATGACAGAAATAGCAAAATTTGATCTAGAGAAAGTAATTTCTGATGACAGGGAAGAGTCAGTTTCGTCGTTATTTCCATTACTGCCCAGAATTGCCCCAACTTCAATCCAACATCAACAAGAACTAGATGATGAGTGGCGGAAGTTGCCGTTATACTACAAAGATTTGGATTTAAGTCAACCCCCTGACGTATTTTGGCACCAGGTAAGTTTCCATGTAAACTCGAAGCAACGTGAATTCATATTGGTTTCTATTGTTATAGCAGCCTAATCATTTTTTTTTTCAGGTCGCAGAACTGCGTGACCAACATCGAGAAGGGAATACCTATTTCCAACACTTGCCAAAATTTATGTTGGCCATTTTGTCTCTGCCACACTCGAATGCTGAGTGCGAAAGAGTCTTCAGCAGAGTTAACGATATAAAAACAAAAAAACGGAATAAACTCCTAACGAAATCCATCAAGGGAAATCTCTTATCGCAGCAAGCCATACAGCGTCACGGAAAAAACTGTGTTGATTTTAATCCCACTCACGCTATGATCGCAAAACATAACAATGATATGTATAAAAATATTGAAACAATTATACTGTCCGATTCTGATTAAAAATATGTTTTTTTTTTTAACTCTGACCCATAACATGCTACTAAATAAACAAGGTAATTCTACCGTATTTCAAATATATATTACAACATAATTTCGAAAATTCTACCGTATTTTTAGAAGAATTCTACCGTCCGCTAGATTTCAGACTTGGCAACACTGGTGCGAGGCCATCAGTAAAACTCGGCGCGTACGGCGCGTACGTTGCGTACGGTGCGGACATATGTGCGTTCAGCTTTAATAATTTTTTTTTAAAGATAATACCAACCGACAATGCTATAGAGACAATCTGCACAACGCAACGGAAGCTCACGTCACGGGTGTCGCTATATTTTTTTTAAATGTTCTGCTTGTCCGACTACAATATACTACATCCGAAACACGAGGACGGTTTGAAAATTCTCGGCCCGACTAAGAAAACAAAAAAAATGTGTTATTTTTCTACATATTGTCCTCTTGTATCAATCAATCAAGTCAATCTATGCTTCAGCGCTTCTATGCCGTTCTTATAGGCCGATTTCTTCAATTCTTCGAAAAACCGCTCCGCCTCAGTTATCACATCTGCGTTTGTGGAAAACTTTCTTCCAGCCAGGCGTTTTTTCAGTTTTGTGAACAGGAAATAGTCCGATGGTGCTAAATCAGACGAATATGGAGAATAGTTTAATACTTCGAAACGGAGTTCATGGAGCTTAGCTAATTGACTTGTACGCCGGTGCATTATCGTGATGAAAAAGGATTCCCTTTTTACCAATCCTGGCCGCTTTTCACGAATTTTGTCGGCTAATTTAACTTACAGGTTAGCATTTTATGGGCCTGTTCTAGTCTGTCGTTTGGAAATGTAGTCAACACAAATATGTAATAATCTTGTAATCGCAAAACACACTGATACCATCATTTTCTCCGCCGACTTTTGCGACTTGGCTTTCTTCGGTGCTTTGGTTACCACTGTTTCGGCTATAGTTTTATCTCAGGAATATAGTGGTGAATCCAAGTTTCATCAGTGGTTAAAATCTTCTTAAAAAGTTGCTAGTATTTGATCGTAACAACGCCAGATTCTCCCTTGAGATTTCAATCCGGTTGAGTTTTTGTTCGGCGGTCAACAAACGCGGCACCCATCTTGTTGACACCTTTTTCATTCCTAGTTCGTCGGTTGAAATAAGAAACACCCGCTCAGTTAGATGTGTGCTCAGTGGAATACGAAGGTGTAGATTCACGTAATGTGTTATCCATGTTTTCCTTGATTTGCCTTGGCGTCTTTTTTGACGAAATATTTAATCACAGCTCTTATTTCACTTTTTTCCATTTTCCGAGAGAAAAGCTGATTCGCTCAAACAAAAAAAATCGTAGAGAAATAATTACGCAACCTATCACAATGGCACTTGACATACGATTAAAGAAAGAATCAAGCTATCGAATGAGTAGTATTCATTTATTTACATACTACCTTCAAATCTCGATTAGACCGAGAACTTTTCGAACTGTCCTCGTACACATAACCCTAAAGTTTTATTAAGTTATGGTTGAATTTTACCTCCCTTTCTAAATTTTGAGTTTAATTAAAAGTTCATATCTGAATAAAAATTGGACAGTGCACGAAAACGTTTTTCATGTATTTACTTTTAAATTGAAGATCTCCATAATTTCCAAGTTAGTCATAACTTACTATCAACATTATAAAATTATTTTTCCTTAAATTACCCCCAGCATTTGCAGTTTTGTTATCTATTTTATTATTATATTTTTATTTTTATTTCACCGCAGGTCGCAAAGGAGATTCTCGACAAGTACGGCAGCCCAGAGGAGCAGTCGAATGCGTTGAAACCGTTCTTACCAGCGATAGCCGCGCCAAACAACACTTCTAGCTCGCCCACTCCAGGTAGATCGGTCGTTGGAACTTTACATAGTTTTCTTACTAGACCTTTTAGAGTTGTGCGACATGATTACCAGCATATTGTTTAACCTTGTCAAAAAATTTAAGGGAAAAAGTCCTTACTAAATTTGAACATTGTCGCTCAAAATTACTCGTAGCACATAATGGACCTTTTATTTGAACATAAGGTGAATGTCAGGGTGCTATTATTACAAACTGGAAATCCTTTTCGTCACGTGTTGTAGAATTTGCTTGTGTTTCGCTACCTTCTGAATGATTGTTTTTAGTTTTCAATCTTAACCAAAATCTTGCGGTTTTAAGTTTTCCCCGACTTTATTTATATTCGCATCTCTGATAGTGACATTAGTCATCCATTTTTAATATATCTGTTTAGTGAAGAGGCGAAAGAAGTATATCAATAATTGTGCAAAAAACAATTTCCCTGGTAACCGAACGTAATTTTTACATCCGCTGCAAACATAAAACATTATTATCGCAAATAAATTCTACGAGTTCCATTTTTAAAACGGCATGTCTTACTATTACCACAGTTTGTTATAACAAATGTTTTTGTGATGTGATGACAAACCAAATCAAAAGACAAAGCATGACTTTTAATCTGGTAAAAACGATAGACATATTTATCCGGTAGTGGTAGTGGAGGAGGAGGCATTCATTACTATGATGTGATGACACTATACAACAATAATTAACAATTAGTGCATTTAATGTAAACATGTAAGCTATAGTATGTGCCAAATCGATTGAGAAAAACGGACAATGACCTTTCGGTCGTTTAACCAGGGGTTACAAACCTTCAATATATAGGCACATTTTATATGTAGTACTTTCTTTATTTATAATGATTTTTTTATAATGATTGATATAATATATATTTATTAACTATTATTAAAAAGTTATGTGAAAGATCGCTGTAGAAGAAAAATCATCTATTGTTATAAAGTACTTTATTCATTTAACAACAAAAAACATTAATTTATAACACATATAAAGATTCGAGTGATAACGACACCGAATAAGTACGTACTTATGCAAAAGATAAAACTTTATTTTTAATATTATATAAGAACTTTATTTTTATTCGGTGCAATCATCACTCGTATCTTCACTTGATGAACTATCTGTAACATTAATTATAAAGCGATCTGCAGTTTGGTCAATTCTATCATCCATGCCACGCATTTTTTGTTCAACCTTAAGGACATGCTGAACACAGTTTTTCCATTTATCTGGCGTGATTTGAGTTAAACCATCTTTAAGTAAATTTTTAACATCTTTTAACTTGAAAGTTGTATTTTTTCGTGCAACGTACCCTTTCACATCTGCCCACACAAGTTCAATGGGGTTAAGCTCACAGTGATAAGGAGGTAACCTTACCACTGTGATGCTTTTTTCTTTTGCCATCTCGTCGGTGACGTAACTTCGATAGTTATCTTTAACTGCCTTTATTTTTTCCATTAAGTGGGTCTTTGTGTCCGAGGGCACGTATGCGATCTGTTTAGATTCTAGCCATTCCTGCATATTTTGTTTCCGCCAAGACATTGTTGGGGTTTTTTCTAAACGTCTGGAGTGGTAACTAGCGTTATCCATAACTATGACATCGCCGCTTTGCAGTTTTTCTATTACTTTTCTAAACCAGTCCTCGAAATGGAGAGCGTCCATACTCTCATGGTAGTCACCAGTAGATGATGA
This sequence comes from Parnassius glacialis, assembly GCA_033319125.1. Classification (NCBI taxonomy): domain Eukaryota; kingdom Metazoa; phylum Arthropoda; class Insecta; order Lepidoptera; family Papilionidae; genus Parnassius; species Parnassius glacialis. Next base: position 24,039,244 of record JAVANC010000002.1, read on the forward strand.
TTCAAATACCCAATCACATCCCTCCAAAAAGCCATTTTCATTGCCAACGTGTACAACTATTAATCGCTTTCCTTTACCCGAAGGGGCTTTCGCGCCAGTAGAGTAGCCTTCTAACCGTGATTGACGAGAAGATTCAATTGTGGTGTCTTCCCATACCTTTCCCATAGTATGACCTGCGTTAATCCATGTTTCGTCAAGGTAAAAAATGTTACGTCCCTCGTTTCTTAATATTTGTATTTCTCTCAAATATCTGGTACGCCACAGAACTATCTCTGGGCGATCTATTAGACCACTTTTTCTGTTTCTCTTTATATATTTGAATTTTAAATGGCGCAACACACGTCGCAGGGAAGTTTTGCTCAAGTTTGGCAACTGGTCATCTTGATTTATACTGAGCAAAATTTTGTCTAAAGTCGGTAATTCTCCTGCAAGAAAGAACTGATGCACTTTCGCTCTTATAGCCGATTTATCAAAATCGTCCAACTTGTCAATTACAGACTTTTTTCTTTTATTAATTATTCCCTTTTCTGGTATTTTATGGGAATCTCTATACACGCTTAATACGCGATATATAGTGCTCTTGCTGACTCCTGAGATCTCCGAAACCTTTTCTACCATATTAACGTTTGAAGGATACACGTCTTCGGGCCAGGTGTTTTTGACATATTTGTATACATTAATGATAATCTCTTGTTCCCCGACCGACAAAGTGGTAGGTTTTCTCTTTTTTACTGGTGACGTTAAAGGTGCTCCAGAAGATGGGCCTGTAAATAAATGACAAAAATATACTACCATAGTACTACATCACATAAATACATATTGTTTTAGAAAATAAATACCACATGGTCACATAAAAAGAGCGCTTTAAGAAATAGAAAGGCTACGTCGTCGCATTTGTACCTATTTGTACGTACCTGCTACGTTTATTATGGGTCGGCGACGTCTCTTTCCACTTGATGTTGAAGGACCGGGTCCTTCACCAAATTCTCCTGAACTCATGTCGATTTAGTAACGACCGTCACAGTAAAACTAATATAACAGATTCAAAAAACAAAAACTTAACGATATAACAAATTTAACAGTAAAAACTCAACTAAAACAATGCAATGAATGCTATGAATTACCCGAGACGTACACACGCAAGCGCTATCCGAACACGAATGAAAACAAAATGGCGGACCGGCCCAAAAAAGGTGACGCATCTCTGGCTGCCATTGTCACGTTTCTTTTAGAACGAACTGACGTAACGCGCGTTTTGTTTATTTTAAAGGGATGAATTTGCAAAAGCTCAATATGGTGATTATATTGCTTCAAATATTTTTTTAATATGAAACTGTTATTAAATGAATTGCTGCGTTACTTACCATAAATTGAAATATAAAATATAACACATTTTTCGCGATGTACCGTAAGATTTTACTATGTTTATAGGAACCACAGACAATATTATTTAAGAAACAAAAAAACAAAACATATGTGCTGACCTAGAAGTGGGAATAATATCAATATTTAAATATTGTTATCACATCTAAATTGAGATTTTGTAAGTTACGCCTTTTGACACTCGGCTCATATCTGAGGTCATTGTCCGTTTTTCTCAATCGATATGGCACATACTATAGGTAATAATATGTGGAATATTAAATATAAATATATTGTGATTTGATATGATAGTAAGATTAAAAATGAAAAAAAAATTATAGATAAATTTTGCTATTTTAATTTTAAGGTGCCATTGAATCTCGTGCTGTCTCTATCACTTTAAGTCAAAATGACTATGACGCCACGAGACTTAACTACATTTTAAAATTGAATAGTGTTTGGGGATTTGACCTTAAGTCAACTGTAAGGATAATTGGGCTTCCAAATATCAAATTTCGGTAATATTCATTAAAAAGTTTAAATCGTTATATTTATCAGTAAAAAGGTTTATGAGGTGCATACTCTTTTGTTATAGTACCTAGTTATTGTGATTTTTTTAGCAAATTATAAGCAGTTATTAAACATTTTAAATTGTGATAATCTAAATGTAGTGGTGTATGAGGTGCTGACATTGTTTAATTATTATTGTTTATGCTTTAAGTTTAATATAGTTTATAATTTATAAATAATTACCTAATACGATATTAAATTAATTTAATAATATAAATATTTAATAAAATAATTAAGATTATTGCATGATTTTAATGTGTTTAGGATTGAGGCTTGTATGAAATACACATTAATTAAAATTTAATTACTAGTATATACCTTAAATGAACTGACTTCATCACTACATTTGGTACAAGAAAAAAATAGCAAAGTTGAAATTCAACAAACACTTTAAGAAGTAAACGTAATGATTAAGCCGTATGTCTTAATTAATTGTATTCCACATCGTAACACACAAATACACGTGTTATAAATAACCAGATCGGCAACAGGATGTAGCAACATATTAGTCTGGTACTGTGATCGTTGATCCGCCTCCGAATTGTGGTCCTTGTGGCATCTCCCTTACTATAGAAAGACCCAGCAGTGGACTGTTAACGCGTGGAGGAACTTTAACCTCAATATTCTCTTTTAATCTTTATCCAAATGTTAAAGTTCTATGTTATTGAGTCATAATATTTTTTTAATTATAATAGTTTTACCGAACCGTATCGTACAGCCTACCAAGCCTTATAGGGGTATATATATATATATATATATATATATATATATAATGTGTGTGTGTGTGTGTGTGTGTGTGTGTGTGTGTGTGTGTGTGTGTGTGTGTGTGTGTGTGTGTGTGTGTGTATATTTGCCATAGATACTACGCTTGGCAGGTGAGTTCGAAACCACAGTTTTTTTTAGTTGTTATTGGAAAGCTGCCTTCCATCTCCTGATTTGTTTCTCTTACCGACACACACGGGACTACACAGTCGATTTCACTAATAAGGTTATTTTGTACTCTGTATTATGAATAAAAATGAAGTGATCCAAAATTAATATCAGTTTAGGTGTTAATTTACGAAAACCTGTAACAAATGTTTAAAGTATACATATAGTGTGTTTTAATGCTTAAACAATATTACATTTTAATAAAAACATGGAAATAATTTTGATTTTTTTAGATACGTTAACCTACAAAGTATATATTACATTACTTTTTAAGGTAGGAACTATTTGCTTTTTAAATGTATTTACTCGAATTATAATACAAAAAGTACGACTTAGGGACCTTCAAGAAAAGAGCGTACTCCTTTTTTAAAAGGCCGGCAACGCATCTGCAATTCCCTCCCTGGTGTTGCAGTTGTTCATGCGCGACGGTAGTCACTTACCATCAGGTGAGCCGCATGCTCGTTTGCCCCCTCTCCTATAAAAAAAAGCAATTAGTAATTATAGTTATTCTCTTTTTTTTTCTTTTGCAAAATACTTTTAAAATTACTATGGAAAATAACACTCGAATTGAGAAGTTCCTTCTTTTTGAAGTCTGTTAAAAACCCAACCATCACACTAGGCTTATGCCTATCTTAAGGTAGAAGGTAACTACAATTTCCGTATAAATACAACTCTTTAAATAAAAATCAATTGCTGTCCGGCTCGACCGATCTTGATGAAATTTTTTGTATCTCTGGATAGTTTCGATTCGCAATTGGATTCGGTAGATGTCGCTATTGTAGAGATTCAGAAATCACCTATCGCTAGTATATACATAATAACGTATATGATCTTATATAAACCCTCTTCAATATCGTAATCACCTTTCTCGCGCGATTGCTAGTGTTGCACTGGACCCGTGCTCGATTTATATTTCGCAGCCCAAACGAATACACGTTCTTATGACCGCAGTATGATCAAAGAGATAAGATACGTTACCTTCTTATCTCTTTGTTCACTTAAACTTCATTCATCGTGTAAGGTTTATATAAAATTATATACTATATATTTTATTACATCGATTTAAATTTAAATTTTTTTTTTGCTGATTAACCACCTGCTCGGCGGTGACATCGTGAGGAAACCTGCTTGTCTAATCTAAGAATTAAATAAAAATCGAAGACGTCTATTTCGGCAACACTCATTGATGCATGTACATACATACATACATACATACTAATAATCACGCCTCTTTCCCATAGGGGTAGGCAGAGACCACTTCTTTCCACTTGCTACGATCCTTACATACTTGTTTCGCTTCGTCCACTGTCATTATTCTCTTCATACATGCTCTACGGTTTAGGGTACTCTTGACCTGGCCTTTTTTCAAGACGTCCCTTATTTTTTTTTATTTTTTTTTAAAAAATACTAGTAATGTTATTAAACATTACTAATATTCCCTTTAACCACTTCTGGTAAGCTTAAAATGCTTGTGTTAGAAGTGGTTCACGACAGTAGTCGAATGGCGGATTCGAACCCACGACCTTTCGAGTTCGCAGTCCGCGCCCTGCCATTTGGCTACTGACGCTTAAATTGGTCTTGAAATGGCCGCCTAGGTCTACCCCTTCCAACACTTCCCATTTTTTTGCAACACTTCGCATTGACGCAGTACGGCGGCAACTTCTTTGCCCTAAAACCCTCTCAGAAATGAGAGCTGATCTGTGCCTCAGCCATTGTTCGTATATAGGCTGTTACTTTTATAAAATAAAATACATTATACTCATGGACGAATTTAGAGGATCGCAAAAAAATTGTGTATAAAACAAAATATCAACGATATTTGTGACAATTAAGTTTATTAATTTGGATTTGGCTAATTTAAAACTGCAAACGTCGAGAAAACAAACGTTCAAATAACAAAAATAAACCAAATTAAAAAAAGAAAATTTTTTTACAGGAAATAATCATTTTCGTACTTAACGTTTTGTTATTTTTTTTATGAAAGGCTATGACGTGGGCTATAATCAGTACTTAATGTTGCCCCCTCTAGCTTTTTGAGCTGCTTCCAGTCTCCTTCCTTGGCATACACCTAATCAACTTATCAATAAAATCTTGAGACATTACATTCCATTCTTCCTGTAATGCATTTTCAAGATCTCTCAAATTTGTGGAGATAGGATTTATTTTCTTAATTGGTCTTCCAAGCTTATCCCATATATGCTCTATGGTTTAAGTCGGCAAACGTCGAGAAAACAAACGTTCAAATAACAAAAATAAACCAAATTAAAAAAAAGAAAATTTTTTTACAGGAAATAATCAATTTCGTACTTAACGTTTTGTTATTTTTTTTATGAAAGGCTATGACGTGGGCTATAATCAGTACTTAATGTTGCCCCCTCTAGCTTTTTGAGCTGCTTCCAGTCTCCTTCCTTGGCATACACCTAATCAACTTATCAATAAAATCTTGAGACATTACATTCCATTCTTCCTGTAATGCATTTTCAAGATCTCTCAAATTTGTGGAGATAGGATTTATTTTCTTAATTGGTCTTCCAAGCTTATCCCATATATGCTCTATGGTTTAAGTCGGACGAGTGCGCAGGTCACACTCATAGCAGCATAGCATTTAATATCTCGAAAGTATTCGACAACAACGGCCGCAGAATGGGGGCGTGCATAAAAACAAATCTATCTCCTATAAAGGGGACAAATGTATATCGTGTAGCTGTTACTGATCTATTTCTGTACATAACCCCATACAAACACCTCCATGTTCATGTTGCACTGAGCATATCTCTGTCCCGAGCGGCTCCGCACTTTAATCCTTCCATCATTTAGCTTCAGGAAAAATCTAGAGTCATCTGTGAATAAAACTTGATGCTAAGCTTCGTTATTCCTCCCATTCCAATTTTCGTAATTGCGAGCAAAAAAAACTAGCTACTCAATGGCACGTGGCAAGAAGGGAGCCTCTGGCAGGCTGGTGTGAATTTATTCCGACCGATTTCAGTCTTTTTCTCACAGTTTTTGTGCTTACTGTAACCCCTTTGATTATATACATGTCTAGATGCCACATTGAACGTACCAAACGGCGCAAATAAAGTCTACTAAAATTGGTAGACTCGCTTCTCCCTTACGTCAGTGTCATTTGAATTACTTAAGGATAACGTGCTCACGAAAAATAATTAATTATGCCGGTTTGTGCTGTCAAATTGTATCGTAATTATGTGGGAAAACCGTATAATAACACCATGATCACTTTTCATCAGCAAGTTTTGTTATTTAACCGCTATTATATTAAGAAAACACGATATTTTAATTCGTTATTTTGTAGGTTTGTTTCATTAGCCGGTGTTGTCAGCTTATTACTAGGGAGATTTGGCGAAACTATGGGAGACAAAATACAAATATCATTACATCATCTTTCGATCAAGAGAACATTATTATTTTAAAATCTCATTATTTATTTGATCAGTACATGATAATTTACCTACAAAAAATAAAGGAAACCCGTGACGTTATGCACTAAATAGTATTTTTGTGAGTTCTTTCTAATAGTTTGGGTTTCAGATTTCCTTATTAAGCAAAGTATATAATCAAAATCTCAGCCGTTTCGTCTACCCTGCCGAGGGTTCCCATCTGGTTGGGTTTTATTTATTAATTTTTGTATTTTATTTTATTGATATTTATGTATATAAAATTTTCATTTATATGTTTACAAAACTATAACTAAAATACATAAATACCAAAAAATGATTAGTTATTTATTCGCTAAACATGGTACCTACACAAAGATGACAAATAGTTGTACATAGTACACATACGAAAACGATTTAACATAATAAATTAAACCACTATTTTTATAAGTGAGCAAGTTAAAACGTACATATATTGACTAATACTGATAATTAAAATGAAATTAAATTAAAATTACAATTCATCATTTTATTTTATAACTAGGCAAATCAAATGAGTATATATAGAAAAAAAATAAAGTCAAATGAGTATGTACTTAATCTAATGGGAAATATTCAAGAGCTGGTATCACTCGGCTCGCCCCCGAGTGACGCAGCGCGCTTTTTAAACAATAGTAGTAACGCATACTTGTGTGCGTAATATGCACACAAGCGCTTCGAAACGGGCCGGTCGTTTTTGTTGCGATTGCAGCGCAACGCTCTATCTAGACATGTATATAATCAAAGCTGTAACCCCTTGAACTTGTTGGAGCTATATTCTCCAACTTCGTTCTTAGAAGTTAAAAAGTAACAACTCTAGTAAGTTGAGTGGCGTTTCGATCTTGCATTCTCAGTTATGCAGTAATAATTCACACTTAATATGATAAACAAAGCAGTCAAGGTAAAAATTTAAACTCAAATTAAAAAGTCGGAATATGTTTTCGCAGTATGAAAGAATGCAAAATTACGCAATAATTACATCATCATCATTATCATCATCATCATTACACCTCTTAGCAAGTCCACTGCTAAACATAGGCCTCGCCCAAGGAATGCCACAAAGCACGGTGCCGAGCTATCTGCATCCATTGACTTTCTGCATGTCTTACGGCCGTTCTCATTAACCTATCTATCTCATACTGGAAGTTAAAATGTCTACCATTGGTAGGTATCTATAGTTACATTTTCCGTTTCAATAGTCAAAGATAAAAATATTTAACCATCACATTGATCTACCGTTCGGAGGACTTACCGACTACCTGAGTTAAGTGGGTTCATAGAAAAAAACGGCTGACTCTTTCAATAACATTTTGGCAGTTAACTGGCGATAGTTGAAATTACCAGATGTCAGAGTTTTGTCTATCGGCCGATTTTGAGAGTTTAGCAAATATTTGTCGTATTTTTAAATAAAACCTATTTAATATCTGAAAAATGGATTTGTTCAGTGATGAAAATGATTATGAAATGTTTGAGATTGGTGTTTTTGATTCCGGAGGTATTGTAGATATTAAAAATAGCCGACAACCGAAACAGAATAAATTATAAACGTGAATTTTATGCCTCTGACGTTTTATTTAATAAGAATCTAAATAATATTATTTAATAAGAAACGTCCGTGGATGCGTTATTATTATTGAAAATAACATCAGCCTTGAAAGTAATTTCTTCAAGATGAGTAAAGAAACTTGTGAACAAAATTTTTCACATAATGTAAGGCCGAAATATACTACCCAACATTACTTTGAACAATAAACATGAATTTCAATTATAGTTACATTTTAGGAATAAAGAAATATCAAAATTTAATTATAAGTTATTTCAGCTGAGCTCGTCGATTTTTTTTTGGTTTCGGGACCGCCCGGTTACCCATCTGAGCTATTATAACCTTCTCGTCGATTTTTGGTTGTGGTGTACAGTAGGCGTGTGTATCTCTTTACGGAAACGACTCACTGATACGAATCACTGAAGTGACACAAAAGATTGGTTCAGTAACAACGTTTCAAATATATCATTTGGATCTGGAACAGTGAAACATTACTTTGCTCTTTGCTTATTTCGCGCGACGCGTCGCTTGCGAGGCGACTGTGCCACGAGCGAGAGAGACAGACTGAGACAATGATTAACTTAACTACTGACTCACGAGTGGCGAGTGAGCGGGCGAAATAATTATAATCCACACAAGTCAGATAGAGATAACAAATAAGAAGTGTATCACTCAACTCGTACGGATTTTCGCTGACGTTATTCATGCACGTAAAAATTACCACTAAGGCGCTTATGTGTCAAATACTATACGGTCGTTTTTTGTATGTAATGTTTGCAATAACAAGTTGTCATTTTACGGTGATGCGGCACTTGTCAAATTGTTTATATTCATTAGCGCCTGTTTACGAAAACATACTGAGATATGTTTAGGATTTCTTTGCGTAGTGATTATTGTGACTTTACTTTCTTCCTTTTCATCATAAAGTTTAGAATTATGATACTTTACGAGAAAATTCTGTGTACATAGACATTGCTGTTTTGTGTAAATGGACATTTTTGTAAATAATGAATTGACATAGTGACATTTTTGTTAAAGTATGAAGAAGAATCGATTTTATATACAATCTTATTACGGTACACAATAAATAATCTAAGCACTTATATTATTCAGCATTGTTGCCAGATAACATTTCACGGATCAGTCGGTAATAAATGGCCGCGACGCAACTTAATGTATTCGGAACATTCTTTCTTTTATATCTTTTGAGTCGATGCTTCAAATGAGACAAATGAAACATATCAGTGTTTCGGAACATTTCAGTGATCAAGATGCAAATGTTCCAATCGCAAAAATGATACACTTTGCCCACCTCCAGTGTACAGTGTACACAAACTGTCAAGTCAAGCAAGTGTTAATTTCAATGACGAACGCCAAACGCTGCGTTTCGTTATTTCGTTTTTTTAAGATAAAATTTTATCAGTATTTGATACAAACCTTAGTTTTGAAATATATATATGGAATAATTGTCAATATTATATTAAAAAATTAACATTAATTGAAAACATTATATAATAATTTTAAATACATCGTAATACTTTATTATAAAAGGTGACGAAAATCACTTCGAAGGAAAAACAAAACGCTTAGGAGGGACGCATTAACCAAAGTTATTATGAGCTATCTGTCTTTTATCTCGGCTAAGCTTTCGAACATTACAACGATATTGAGACAACAGTAACAGATAGTATAACTTATAACTGATAGTAGGGAATTGAGACCGGCCGTTACCAGGTCGTCACTCCATCTAGTGGGGGACGCCCTACACTTCGCCTGCTGGTACGAGGCTGCCACTCGAGAACCTTTCTTCTTTATCGATTGTCGGTTCTTCGAGCTTGGTTGCTAACCCGCTCGCCGAACGTGGCAACTATGGCAATATACCACCCATGACGAGAGTTACAAATAATTACATAAAACAAACGAAATTCGAAAAAAAACTCAAATTTTTTTTTTAATAATAGTATGTATTTATTAATGTTTATGGCCAGAATTCATGACTTTTTCTGCTACCAGGGCAGCGCCACTGTCGAATGAGGTGAAATATTTGATAGATTTCATAGTGCGGAAGTTAATTTGTTAGGGAAATGTATGTAAGGGTTAATGTTTCTTTCTGTTAATTGTGTGTAATATTAGTTATATTTTATATTAATTAAATTAGAAACGAATAAACCTCACTACATATATTCATAAAAAATAAAAAAAAGAGTTAAAAAACTTGTACAAAAAATTACAAACCTCTACAAATAAAAAATACTCTAGAAACTGATAAATATTTATTTAAAACGTATTTCTTGATTAAATGACATTGTGTAACATTAAACCACCTCAGACCTACCTTGCGACATCTGGCGAACGGAAGATTCTTGGCCCTCATTACAACAGACGAAATTAAACAAAATTTTGGAAGTGAAACTTCTTTATCGATGTAGTAAAGTTTAGTACGGTATAAATAAACCAAAAACGTCACGTTTTATTATAACAATTTTTCGTAACGTTTCACCGCTGGTGCTCTATGAGTATAAAAGTTGCAGCCTTTTACGTCCCACTGCTGGGCACAGGCCCCCTCTCATTTATAAGAGGGTATTAGGGCAAGGAAATGTCCGCCGCGCTGACCCAATGCGTACACTCCATGAGTATACTATTATTTAACCTATTTATGTAAAATATAAAATAAAGGAAGAATGATATGTTGTAAAGAAGTTTCACTTCGTACGTGTGTACACAATTACACGCACAATTTTTTCTTACCTCTAAATTTTTCCATGAATGTATATTTTTCTTTGACGTAAGAAAATATAATTTTCTTTGACGACCGCCCTTCTTAAAACTATCGTTTTTTTTTAAATCAGGCCCCTCTCATCGAATAAGATACGTCGAAAGAAAAATTAAAAGTAAAAATATGTTTAAAAATAGATTTAAATAGTACGTATTTTTTAAATTAAAAAGAATACACTCATTAGTAAGTTACCACAATTTTTTCCTAATTAAAAAAAAAATGAGACAGTTCTATGATTTCAAGCCTTTTGTTGTCGATATTCCAAGCATTTGAACCAAATAGTGTGCTTTGTTTATGCGTACAGCATAGGAGTTGATAATAATCTACCGTCGTCTGTGTTTCCGTTCGATTACAACCAGGGCGTCTTCAAGGCTAGAGTGAATAAGCTTTTGTCAGGCTAAGGCAGTGCGATTCACCATCTTGGGCTTCACTACCTATCACCAGGTGGGATTGTAATCGACCAATGGCAATACAGTAAAAAAAAATTGTAGTCAGTGTTTAAGCAGTTGTTTTGAAAATAAATTCTTAGGAAGTGCAACTTCTCAAGATTTCCTGGTGACGGCTCCGGCGCTGGAGAGCCGCCAATTCGAATCCCACACGGAACAAGAGATTTTGAAATTTATGTAAACCATAATACAGAAGAGGATGAAGTTACTTTTTTTTTAATTAGGAAGAAATTGGGTCCTGAATTTCCTGGCTCATCTTCTACACATTACTCGTGGGCAATTCAAAACCACGCTTATAACGTAATGAAATTTGTTGCTACGTAATGCATCGTATTGTTAATGAGTAAGATCTATTTCGTAATATATTATGCACTCATAACTTACATGATAAATAGTCGTAGTATCCCATAAATCTGTTGCTGGAGATGGGAAACCCAAACTTGCAGGATGAGTATTTGCAATCTCAGAACAGGACGTTTCGCATCATTGATTCTGGTCCTGTTCGACTATTCAGTTGTTTAGACCCGCCACGTACGAGATTTTACGTCTGGCGTTTACGAGATGATTATACTAACATCCATCGGAAAAAATGAATGAATGATCTTTCTGGCATATCCCATAGAAGCCTCTTACGACACCCACCGGACGAAATGTGGTGATAAATTCTCTTATGCCGGCACACTACACAGCAACTGGAACGGGAACGTCGAAAGTGCAAGACGTCTGATATTGCGTTCGCCAATTCGATATGTTAAGGGTAATAAGTAAGGCATATCCTCCCAATAGGAGAGGCTCCTGTCCAGCCGTGGGTTTATACGAAGCGATAAAGAGTAAAAAAAAACTAATAATATTATGATGTTTGCATGGCTTAGTGGGACCTTGTCAAGAATATGGCCACTGCGTCGTAAATCCTAATGTTAGAATTCTAGTGACAACTGAAACTATTTCAAATGAAATCAAATTCATTATTTACATAATATACGTATAAAAGTTGTTACAAAAAATTAGAATATGTATTGTTTTTAAACTTTGTACCAAATTGTTTTGAGTGCAATAAAGAATTTTCTATCTATCTATTGTTATTCAGGCCTGGTTGTGTTGTAAATATCCCTGTATCACTCAGACTGTAACCTAGTCTAGTACAGCTGAATGTGTACATAGAAGCAGTAATAGCTACTGCATTTTGTTTTATAAGATAGGGTGACAAACGAGCACACAGTCCACCTGATGGTAAGTGGTTGCTGTGACCCATATACATCTACATTTTTCCTCGTCTGCGAATCAAAATGCAGATGCGTTGTCACCCGTGAAGACTAAGATGGAATGCCTCTTTTCCAGTAAAAAAGGTCTCCGGTTCTCTACACTCACCATACGAAACAGCAGTTTTAAGCTGCTATTCTGCGAGAGCGTGGTCTTTCCCCGGTCGAGCCGACCCATTCGTGCTACAGCTATACTACTAATATAGCTGCAGCATGGCTACCACGTATAAAAAATGGTTGACAGCTTCAAAAACCTAATTTATTTTAGTAATTTAAAGCCACAGAACAAGCGCATTTGATCTTCAATTATGTGACACTTGCTAATAATAATCTGAGAAATATGTTTTATGCAGCTAAGACGGAGTAGTCTATATAATGGCAAGTAGATGCTGTGGCCCCATGACATCTATATCTAATTTTTTCAGAACTATATTAAATGAGATTTTTACGGGAAAATCATTTTAAAAGCTTTGCTTTTGTTTTAAAAAATAAAAAAAATTCGAACACGTGAAGTTCGCCAACACGCATTAGGGCAGCGCGGTGGACATTTCCTTGCCCTAAAACCCTTCCAGAAATGAGGGGAGGTCTATGCCCAGCAGTGGGACGTATATAGGCTGCAACTTTAACTCTTTGTTTTAAAACTTGCAGTTTATTTCTACCGCGTAGACATGTAGTCTATAGATTGTTAATTGTAGTAATCTTAATTTGTTCTAGCTACACCAGTGCCACTACGACAAAAGCAACTTGCTCTGCAGGCAACTACACCTGTGAACCGTAATATGAACTTGGTGCCGGTGAACAACACTCCCACTGCTTTGTACAAGGGACCACGACTTCGAGTAAGTTCTCATTAGTTAAGCATATGTGTAAGTACGAGTGATTGTTGCTCTTAGAATGTGATAAAAAAACCGATAAAACAAGAGCTCCACTTCACTACAGAAATATTTTTCTGATGATTTCGTTTATCTTGGTAGGTAAATGTGATAATCAACCTTTGTTAGTACTAACTTAAGTCATTCTTTTCTTGAGACCATATTATTATCAGTGTCTTCGAATATATAATTTAGGTTCACATAAAATACTCATTTCTTCATAAATTTAAGGTTATAACAAATGGCCCGTCTCACTTTATTACGATGGAATATTTAATTTCAGCATAAGCAATATTAGTATTATTTAATAATTTAAATGTTGTACTAAATATTATGACAGGATCAGGACATTAAAACTAGTGCGAAAAGTATAACCATCTTGAGACATTTCTCTTTCGTCATTATAAAAGTTTCAGTGAAATTTAAAGTATTTGATTCATCTTCAGTGATTCATTATTTGTACTTATCCAAAAATAATCACTAACGTTATTTTTGTTTTCATCATACATTGGCACCATTTTGTTTTTTATCAAACTTTAATGTTACCAAACAAAGCGTCAATTATTTTTTGTAAATGGAACACATTATTGTATGTAGCTTATATGCCAATATAATGTAATAAAATATGCCAACCAGTGCATGTTGGTAGTGAAGACCTATGGAACCGGGATGTAATCCTTCACTGGCTGTATGAGAAAGCTTAAAATCGCTCAAAGTGCTGTACTCCACTAGGAGGAGTAATGACCTGTAGTGCGATTGTGTAACTCTGGTGGAAATCGTGGTTGACACTTAGTTTTGCCGTTTGACGTTATCAGTATCGAATAAAAGCCAACTGTTTTAATATTAATATCTTATTCTAGATTACAAAATAGTTATAATCACATATTCACATCTTAATATCTATAATTATCACAATTAAAATTAAATATATATAATTATCACAATTAAAAGCATAATTGCGGAGAGTTTACTATTTATTTTACTAGCATACGATTCTCAACTGATAAGCCATGCACGAAATCGATAGATGCACGTGGCTCAGTACCGTAAGATTTATTTTAGACTATGCTAATTTTTTAACCAATATCATTTTATAAAATGTACCTTTTCATTATTTTCAGTCTGACCAACTTCCACGGCCTCTGCTTGATAGAAATCGGTCGGCGTTAGATAAGGTGGTGGACTATCTGCTAAAGGACGGACCCAACCATCGCATGGCACTTATATGCTCCGAATGTTTTTCACATAATGGTCAGTTGAATTTATTATAATATCATCAGAACAGAAAGTATCGTCTTATAAGTCTTACTCTAGAACACAGAAACATAGGCCTTTCTTAATAATTGACCATCGTTTGAGTGCGTCTTATACCTGCTGACTTTTTTAACCGTGAGAATAAAAAGTGCAATAGGTGAACGAAGTAGAATATTACGGCATAGGTACTTTTTAAATTTAATGTTTTTCCATTGACATTTTATCTAGTTGCCGTTTAAGGTCAAGGGCGTTTCATATTCGTTAATACCACGTGTAAAGCAAGTTCCAGACGGATGTAATCCAGCGTACTAACAGGGCTGACCTTGGCGGGAGCTTGGTTTCCATTCGCAGATTCTGTTTCGGCTACACGGATCACAATCAAGCGTCAACACGGTCAAGCTTCACTGTGAATCGCGCTCGCGTAGAATTCTGTTGTAGAAATGGCTCCTAATTTGTCCAAGTTCTATGGAGATCGATTGATTCACTTATAATTTCGTGTCAGCTTTGCTGGTCCGTGGATGACATTTTGCACCCGCATATGTGCGCACCCGCTGCCTGCCGCAGCACAAATGTTTTTGGTAAGCCGTCTAAGCGCGCGCCCGTCGTCCTCCAAGGACGTTGAAGGTCAAATAAAAATTCGGATTACATTTGCCGTCTAGATGGATTGTTTTTATAGGATAGGGTAACAAACGAGCACACAGGCCACCTGATGGTAAGTGGTTGCTGCGACCCATAGACATCTACCTTACATTTATCCTCAATGAAGAATCAAAATGCAGACGTGCGTCACCCGTGAGGACTTAGATGGAATGCCTCTTTTCCAGTAAAATGAGTCTCCTATTCTCTACACTCACCATACGAAACACAGTAGTGTCAAGCTGCCATTTTACGCAGGTATTCTGTGAGAGCGTGATCCTTCCCCGGTCGAGCCGGTCCATTCATGCTACAACTATACTACTAATATAGCTGCAGCATGACTCTACCACGTAGAATGGTAACATGGAAGGTCACCTGTGTTGCCACGCTGGATTACATCCGTCTGGAACATGCTTAAAGTAGGGTGCACATGATCAAACCAAAATTTCGTTATGTTTAATCGGTTTTTTATTTATTCGAAATAAAACGGTTACTTATAAAAAAAATTGAAAAATAGCTATGCCTATAGGCTGCGTTCACTTGTTACACTTTCCACATGGTAAAAAGCGTCAACCGGTATAAACATTTTTCTATTCAGATTTATCGTTTTTAGCGTATCTATTGCCACTTGCTCAAACCAGAGATATCTTCTTCTTATCTATTCTTTCTGCCAAAAAGCTTTGTGAGCACTGCTATGTGCCAGTTTAAAGGGTATAGAGAGTCACTATAATCACAGGCTATAAGGCGTTTTTTTAGCATTCTTTATTTGAAGGTAGCCACTCTGTCTAATCGTCCCGTAGGTTTCGTAAGAGGCGATAGAGGGAAACAAATCAGGAGATGAGTAGCAGCGTGTTTTTAATAACAACTGAAAAATAAAAGTAACCGTGGTTGCCTAATCGTCCGTCATGCGGGGCAGCTATGGTAAATTTCCCCCTATGAGACTGTCTTTGGGGAGGCCTATGTTCTGCATTTGACTTGTGAAAGGCTGTATCGTTAACGGTATTTTTTTGTATCAGCGAATAAACTTTATTTGTAGGCATTGAAGTAATATAATATATTTCACGTACTAGAAGAGACGACGAGACTTGGTTGTTTGCAACACGCCTTAGACCGCGCGGACTCAAACTTACTCGGTCTGTGCCATAAAAGGGTATTATATGCTTCCAATACAGATTTTGTTCGTGATGCCTGTTCCAGTACGTAGTACATATTAATATTGGATAAGATGTGTAAATATTGCACATAAAAAAGAAGTAATGTATTATTGTATACTTATGAGTTGTTATCAGGAAGAATCACGTAGTATAATCTAAATCCATTTATTAGTGGAATGTATGATCATCTGGGATTAGAGCATTATAGATTTTTCATTCTTTCATTCATTACGCCCTATCAAAACTCCACTACTGAGCATAGACCTTCCGCAAGATTGCCTCACACGGGTTGGCTACCGCAGATTGTCATTATTTTCAGTTGTTATCGAGAAGATGCTGCTGCACATCTCCTGTTCCAGTTTCCGACTGTCGCCTCTTACGACACCCACGGGAGAATACGGGGGTAATGGATATTCTTACACCGTCATTACATGGTTAACAATTATTCGAATAGTTCGTTTGTTGTCGTGTCAGGCATGGCGATGGTGGAGGAGTTCGAGTACGTGTCGTACGCGTGCGCGTACTGCGGCCGGCTGAACCCAGCGCGCAAGCAGCGGCCCGCCGCGCCGCCGCTGCAGCCCGCGCGCTCGCTGCCCGCGCCCCCGCCGCGCCTCGGTCAGTGCGCCCACCTAACGCTCCGAACACTCCTACATATAATGCTACACGGGCTCTGCGGCCCTAGTACATTGCGCACTAAGTTACGTTCATCATCATCATCATTACAGCCCTTCAAAGGCCTCGCACAAGGAATGACACAAGGCACGATCCTGCGCCACCTGTATCAATCGTCTTCCTGCACGTCTTACCAGGTCGTCACTCCATCTAGTGGGAGGACGCCCTACACTTAGCCTGCCGGTACGAGGCAGCCACTCGACAACCTTTTTCCCCCATTGGTTGTCGGTTCTTCGAGCTATATGGCCGGCCCATTGTCACTTCAGCTTACTAAGCCGTTGGGCTATATCAGTCACTCTGGTTCTACTGCGGATATCCTAATTTCTAAGTTTATCAAGTACAACCAGTGCGTGTTGCCAGTGATGACCTATGGATCTGAGACGTGGTCCTTCTCTGCTGGACGTATGGGAAGCTCAAGGTCGCTCAGTGAGCTATGGAGAAGGCTATGCCCGGGGTTTCTCTGCGTGATTAGTTACGTTCAATGAGAGCTCATATTCTTTTTCACCAGATGTTGCTAGTATGGTTTGAGGTGAAGTTTTTTGTTAGACAATGTCATATAGTGAAGAATTTGAGTTTTAAAAAAATTATCGATTTCTAGTGTATTAGATAAATATACATAACTAAGCCTCGGTAGTTTGTTCCATAATGTTTTTCACATTATTTAACTCTTCTTTTAATTTTTCTACTTAGAAATATATATTTAAGTGTTTAGGCCAAATCGTAATATTAAAACTTGCATTCAAAACACTCGACTCGGTGCGTGCGTCCGATGGTGCCAAGGTCACCGCCGGCCCCCTCTCCCGTGCGCGTCTCTCAGCTCACCGCTCTGTCGCCCGACGTCTAGAAAAATAAATTGTCCACGACGGCCGGGTCGGTTATACATCTGAAAGTTTTTTGAATCGTAAGGTCGCGTTAGACCGCCTCGAATTGTGTTGTCTTATTTCGTTTTTTACGTGACAACGAGGCTACATTGAGCTGTGTGATTAATTTAACTTCGATTGCCATTAATTTGCCTCGACGAGTTGCTTTTGTGGTACTTTAATATCGTACGATGGAATTTTTGTTTGTTGAAAAAGGAAGGAAGGAATTTTTGCTTGTCGGGTGGAACGCTAAAACTTTGTGACCCGAGAGAAGGTCGCGTTCGTATTCAATTAATTTTTTTGTGCTAAGTGACGTTGACTTTATCTGAACTTGAGTTCAGATAAAGTGAACGTCTATTGGAGTGATCGAAGTTGTGAAACCAAGCAGCGCATATGGGCTGCTGGCCGATTACATCAGTGACGTCAGGTTACACTTACACACTACTACATTTACACTTACATACCCATCTACTGACCCCTGACCGTACCTTGTGGTCGACCCTACCTCCGGAACTCGGTAAGTTCATGTTTGTTTATCCCGCCATTATAATAATTATCCATAGGCCATTGGGCCCGCCCCTCTGTTGCCCGTCGAGGGGGTTACTCATGGGCCCTAGCTCCGTCGACTTCTGTCGGGGCAACTGAGGGCGTGAACAATAAGTTTGGTTTATTCATTTCTGATCTATTTAATATAAAATGTAACTAATATTACAAAAAAACATTAAATCTTATATATTCTTAACAAATTAATCTCCCTGCCATGTAATTTGTCACATATTTCACCTCGTTTTTAAGTGGGACTGCCTTGGTAGCAAATGATGTTTTGGATACCCTCATTCTCCGTAAATACTTTAGGCGACTACGTGCGGCCAAAAAGACTAGTTCTTTGTTTTATAAACGGCGAACGTTGTTTTTGCACGCCCGTACCCTGCCCGTGCCCCGCCCCCGTCTCGATAAGTGCACCCACTGGCGAAAAGACTTCTATGTATATACCGGCTCTGCGGCCTTAGTACACTGCGCAATAAGTTAAATTCAATTCTCCGGATGATTTTGGCGGGAACTTGACCGGCGACGGTTTGCTGCTCCTGTATTATTGTTTAAATAATGGTTTGAAGTGGATTTTGATATGTAAAATTGGTGCGAGTTTTTGCATTAAGTGTCTGCGCATGTGAACTATTAGTGGAAACCGTGAAACAAGTGCTATGATGGTGATGTGATTCTCAAGGTAAGGTGTCTGTCTGCTTAAACGCCTTGAGATACCATCGCCAACTGTCTGCTGTCTGCTGGCTCAAGTTGCCGTCTAAATCTCCTAAGGGCTGCACAATGTGACGCATCAACATATTGTGAAGTAGTATATTATGAAGGATAATCATACATTTTAACTTCAGGCTCAGAAGGGCTAGAACCCAGAGCCGTAAAGCCAGTTATATAAAAAAATAAATTCTCCATATAAGTAGCGGCACAACAGTCTAGCGGTGACCGTTATTGCGTATAAGTCGCGCTGATTGACTCGTGCGTATCGTTCGCACGCGCTGATTGGCTCTCCAGTCGCATTCGTGCAATTCAATTCGTGCGCGTCCCCTCCACGTTTCGTTCAACGCTAGACTTACGTGCCGTGACTTGTAATTCCTTTCGTCGACTGCAATCGGTCAAAAAGTAGTTCTTTGTTTTGTAAACCGCGGAGGCTGTTTGCAACAATCTAACACTGATTTTGTTTAATGTTATTAAAAAAAACGCTGTGATTATTTATATGCGCACTTTGTAAAGCGATTTGAAGTTTATTTCATATAAATAAGTAAATTTATTTCGTATTTGTCTAAAAACAGCAACTGTCGTAAATGAAAAATGGTTGTATTTTTCATTTACGACAGTTGCTGTTTTTAGACAAATACGAAATAAATTTACTTATTTATATGAAATAAACTTCAAATCGCTTTACAAAGTGCGCATATAAATAATCACAGCATAGTTACCGTGCCAACTAACCGACCGCGCGGGTGCCCTGCGATCCATAGCTGTGACAAAGTTTTTGTCCTAAAATGCCGGTCAAGTGGTATACATAGAAGTCTTTGCTCAGAGCAAACGAGCCAGCGCTCACAAACATTCGCCCGCCACAGCACGGTTTTCGGTACCCCGACAAATGATTATCTCCACATATAAATAACGTTAAAGCTCAAGGGGTTATTTGCATGCTATTAAGACATACCGCCATTTTTAAATTTTTTGCCTGTCTTTCTTTCTGTCTGTCGAGGCTAATATTCGAAATGACTAAACCGATTGTGATGAAACTTTACGAACGAATAGAGGGCAATACCAGGACTGATCTAGTATATCTGAAAAACTAAAAAAAAAATTGTGCGTGTAATTGTGTGCACACGTAAAAAGTTAAACTTCTTTACGACATATCATTCCTCTTTTATTTGATATTTTACATAGGTGGGTTAGAATAGAATAGAATATTTTTTTATACATTACATGTATAATTCTTATTGAAAGTCATGTTTTACTTTACCACTGGTTCGAAAAAAAACCCTCTGTCCTGGGAAGAACCAGCAAGAAACCCAGAGGGACTTTTTTTAAATAAATTTTACAATATAAATGATTACGAACTATTTACAAAATTTATTTTAGAAACTGCTTGCAAGCGACCACCTCATTCTCAGGGGTTATTATCAACCATGTATTCATTTATACTATAATAACCCTTTTTATACAGTTTCAGTTTTATTTGAAAGGGACGAAGAGAGAACGAAGTGTGAAATATGGGTAAATCAGGAATGTCTAGAACAGGTAAATGAAATTGTATACTTGGGGAGTGCTTTTAGCCGGGATGGAAGATGTGATTTAGATGTGGACAGGCGTGTCGCTGCCGGGAACAAAGTCAATGGTGCCCTGACTGCGTTAGTCAAAAGGCAAGGCGTAGTGAAGAGTGCACGCCTTGCAATACATAACGCAGTGTTGGTACCGACTTTGTTATATGGCAGCGAAACCTGGGTATGCCAGAAGAAGCATAAAAGCAAGTTGAATGCAGTGGAGATGCGATCTCTTCGTAAAATGTGCGGCGTCACCATGGCTGACCGAAAGCGAAACGAAGAGATTCGCAATATGGCAGGTTTGAAAGATGACCTTATCACAAAAATTGATAAGGGCGTGCTTCGATGGTTTGGGCACGTTGAGAGAATGAGTGAAGACCGAATGGTGAAGAAAATATATAGCGCGAAAGTTAATATTAAAAGGTGTCGAGGTAGACCGAGACTAACTTTCGAAGACCATGTGAGCAAACTGCTCGAAGAGGGGAGGGTCAAGAGTGCTCGGATACCTAGACGTGCATGTATGAAGAAGATAATGAATCTGAAAGAAGCGAAAGAGGTATGTAAGGATCGTGACACTTGGCGATCTGTTCTCTCTGGCTACCCCGTCAGGGATTGTGCGTGACGATAAGTAAGTAAGTATACAGTTTCAGCTTAATAAAACATTTAAACTTGGTAATAGAGAGAACCTGTACACTTTCCGGGACCTTGTTGTAATAGCGTATACATTGCCCCAAGAATGAATTACTGACTCTGTGGAGTCGAGAAACTGGCATCACTAGCTTGTGTTTGTTCCTAGTGTTTACAAAATGTATATCACTTTTTTAGGTGTAGAATGGAAGCGGACGAAAGGTTGTCGCACAACTTTAAGGAGAACTCCAAACTCTTCTGGAAAGAGGTTGGAAGGACCCGAAGTGGTGCGACGGCCTTAAGAATGAACAAAGTGCTTTCGAGAACTAATGAGATCCTCACAGAAAAATCGGACGTCATGCAGCGATGGAGCGAATTTTATAGAGAAATGTATGCGTGTGATGATCTTAGTGAGGGATCCGGGGGTGACGCCGTGACTGGTACGCCAGACCTGGACCTCGATGACACTGAGGTCATCAGTATGAAAGAGATTGAACGTGCGATTCGAAGTTTGAAATGTGGTAAGGCTGCGGGACTAGACAGAGTTACTGCTGAAATGGTCAAGTATGGTGGGCCTCGCGTCTGGGACAGCTTTTATCTGCTGTGCAATTTGTGCTGGCTGACGGGGGATGTCCCGGATGATTGGCGATCCGCAGTCATTGTGCCTTTATATAAAGGTAAAGGTTCACATTTTGACTGCGGGTGCTATCGGGCGATCAGCTTGACCAGTTTAGCAAGTAAAGTTTACTCGAAGGTTTTGACACGTAGGATGCAAGAGAAATCGGAAAGATTTCTATGGGAGGCACAATGCGGATTTAGACCTGGAAGAGGATGCACGGATCAAATGTTTTCTCTACGCATGATCACGGAAAAGCTTCTGGCTGCTAACCAGAAGATTTTCTGTGCTTTTGTGGATCTTGAGAAAGCATTTGATAAGGTTGTAAGGAAGAAAATGTGAGAACTGTTGCCGGGGTACGGTGTGGATGGTCGATTGCTAAGGGCTGTGCAGTCACTTTACTGTAACTGTAAAGCCTGTGTGCGGGTAGGGCATGACCTGTCACCCATGTTTAGCGTCCAAACGGGCGTGAAACAGGGTTGTGTCATGTCTTCCTGGCTGTTCATACTGTATCTCGACAGCTGTTTACAGAAGCTGAAAGATAGCTGTTTGGGTGTGAAATTGGGTGACATAAAAGTAAATTGTCTGCTGTATGCTGATGATGCAGTGCTTATTGCACCATCAGAGGCAGAACTGCAGGCATTAGTCACGTGTATGAAAGAGGAATGTGAAATTAAAGGTCTCCGTTTGAATGCTAATAAAACTAAGGTTCTGGTATTTGAAAGAGACGAAGAGAGAACGAAGTGTGAAATATGGGTAAATCAGGAATGTCTAGAACAGGTAAATGAAATTGTATACTTGGGGAGTGCTTTTAGCCGGGATGGAAGATGTGATTTAGATGTGGACAGGCGTGTCGCTGCCGGGAACAAAGTCAATGGTGCCCTGACTGCGTTAGTCAAAAGGCAAGGCGTAGTGAAGAGTGCACGCCTTGCAATACATAACGCAGTGCTGGTACCGACTTTGTTATATGGCAGCGAAACCTGGGTATGCCAGAAGAAGCATAAAAGCAAGTTGAATGCAGTGGAGATGCGATCTCTTCGTAAAATGTGCGGTGTCACCATGGCCGACCGAAAGCGAAACGAAGAGATTCGCAATATGGCAGGTTTGAAAGATAACCTTATCACAAAAATTGATAAGGGCGTGCTTCGATGATTTGGGCACGTTGAGAGAATGAGTGAAGACCGAATGGTGAAGAAAATATATAGCGCGAAAGTTAATATTAAAAGGTGTCGAGGTAGACCGAGACTAACTTTCGAAGACCATGTGAGCAAACTGCTCGAAGAGGGGAGGGTCAAGAGTACTCGGATACCTAGACGTGCATGTATGAAGAAGATAATGAATCTGAAAGAAGCGAAAGAGGTATGTAAGGATCGTGACACTTGGCGATCTGTACTCTCTGGCTACCCCGTCAGGGATTGTGCGTGAAGATAAGTAAGTATGTAAGTTAAATTTATCTCTAAGAGACTCTTAGAGAGTTTTAGATTGTAAATAGCTCTAATGGCCCTCTTCTGTAAAACAAAAAAAGTTTTTGAATCAGCCGCATTTCCCCATAGCAAAATCCCATAAGACATTATGCTATGGAAATAACTGAAATAAACTAATCTAGCTGTCTCGACACTAGTGAGACCTGTAATATTTTTTACAGCATAGGCTGCAGAACTTA
This sequence comes from Parnassius glacialis, assembly GCA_033319125.1. Taxonomy (NCBI): domain Eukaryota; kingdom Metazoa; phylum Arthropoda; class Insecta; order Lepidoptera; family Papilionidae; genus Parnassius; species Parnassius glacialis. The sequence goes on from JAVANC010000002.1 coordinate 24,062,728, forward strand.
GTCTGCTTGCTAATTTGGATATATGGGGGCCCCACTGAATCTTTTCGTCGAGAGTGATGCCAAGAAAAACAGTGGATACAACAGGGCTCAATTCCTCCCCATTTAAAAACACATTGGTATTCAATTTTTTAACATTCGTTGTTGTATATTTAACACTATTAGTTTTATTTCCGTTCAAATGCAGTAATGCACTAATTTTGATATAGTATTATTCACTTCGTCACATTTAAATGATTGACGTTTAAGTTTAAAAATAAAGGAAGTATCATCAGCAAATAATACTATATCAAGACTATCCCCTACAAGGTAAGGTAAGTCATTAATATACACCAGAAACAGGAATGGTCCGACATTCGAGCCCTGAGGGACACCCATTAGTACAGGTGACCCGGAAGAACTTTTACCATTGATAATAACCTTCTGCTTTCTATTACTTAAATATGAAATAATAAGTTTAAGCGCTGTGTTCTTGACACCATAGTACAGTAGCTTCCTGATTAATGTCTCATGGTGAACACAGTCGAACGCATTGAAAAGGTCACAAAATATACCCAAAGCATCCTCTGAATTCTCCCATGCACAAAAAATATGTTTAATAAGCTCAACTCCAGCGTCAGTTGTCGTGCGACCCCTTGTAAAACCGAATTGATTTTTATGTAGCAATTTATTAATATTAAAGAAACTTAACATCTGATCTAAAATATTTTTTTCAAAAATTTTACTAAATGTTGGTAGTACAGAAATTGGTCTAAAATTGGCGGGGTCTAATGTACTACCAGATTTAAATAAAGGTATGACTTTACTATGTTTCATCAAATCAGGAAACACACCAGATTCGACGCTTATATTAAATATAGTGGCTAGATAAGGTGCTATTATATCTATTATAGATAAAATAACTTTAACGGAAATCTCCCATAAGTCTGCCGTTTTCTTAACATCAATCGTTTTAAAATATTTAACGATATCTTTTGGCAGTACTCTATGGAATTTAAAAGTATTTGAACAAGCCTTTACATTTTGTTTGAGCAATGATTCGGCAACAGTAGAAGAATTTAGTTAAATAATAGTACCCTCATGTAGCCTCGGCGGTGAAACGTTACAAGAAAACGTGACTTTTTTTAGATACCGTACTAAATTGCTACACTACGTGGATGAAGAAGTTTCACTTCAGAAAAAATTATAAAATAAATGGTTAAATCTTAATAACGTTACATTAAGAGATCCAATCAAAGCCAGGACGAGTTCATAGTATAATATAAATATTATGTAGCTGAACGTAGGCAAAAATTTGACCTATATACGTAATGTATGAAATAAAACTTGCTTTTTCATTATAGGTAATGGCGACGACGATTCTTCAGCAGAGAGTTCCGCCAGCGATAGTGAAGAAGAAAGACCAAATAACGTGTCGAATGTTGAGAATATGGACGGTAATTTAAATTTAAAATTTAAAGCAGTTTGAAATAAGATCACCGAATGATCTTCAAGTTTACCATTTTCATAATTATTTAAATATGTGTTGAAAGTAAAATGAAAAAATTGACTGTCGGTGTTTGTATAGTATGGCTACAACGACGATTCGAATATAGAACCAGAACATAAAACCTACCCAACTGCAGAGGTGTACGACAGTGACGTCCGCTGCATTTTAAGCTTCTTGCTTCATGAATTACAATGCGTATTTCATGGAGTCTCCTTATAATGTATCTTAGATTTGTTGTAGAAATAATGCCTACGAAAACAAAAACAAAAAAATGATAAATTTTATTAGAAAATTATTAAGGTACGTTGTTCCTTGCTAAATCCAATATTTCATAGCTGTAGATTATAATAGTCCAGGTCCAGAAATATCTGTGATGCAAGCTATGGAAATATCTGGCGCCTTGACATAGTATTGTAGCCGGTGGAAGGAAAAGGGGAGATCTCCCGCCGGGCGAGGTCTTATGCCCGGGGAGCGGCCAACGCTCCAATTGATAGTTCGGAGCTATTCTATATATGCTGCTTTAACTTCGGAACTTTGTAAGCGCGATTTAGGCTTCGATGTGTTTCGCTTGTGGCGCGACGACAGCGTCGCCACATCACCCCCCTGCTCAGACCGGAGGTCGATAGTGCAGTCTAGATGTCGACGAATTTGCAAGTGCCAAGGAATTGCCTTGTAAGTCTGCGGTGAGTCGAGAAGAAGGCAAGTAATCTGCGATAGTGCCGTGAAGCAGAGGCGAGCAGTAAGGCTTAGAGCCGTGCCGAACACTGTAGCGCAGAAAGTAGCTTGAAGTAACAGAAAGCATTATTATTCCAGTGCTGCGATGAACCTTTGTAAATCTAGATGGCTTGCAGAATGTGAAGACTGCAGACAATATCTACTCGGGAGCGAATGTATGGGGTACTTGAGAACGATGTCGAAAGCTTGAAGTTGTAGTTTTCTGAAAGTTGTTTGGTTACGTGTTCATATCACGTCGGGGTCACCACTGTAGCCGGTGGAAGGAATAGGGGAGATCTCCCGCCGGGCGAGGTGTTATGCCCGGGGAGCGGCCAACGCTCCAATTGATAGTTCGGAGCTATTCTATATATGCTGCTTTAACTTCGGAACTATCGCGGAACTATAGCGAAACACATCGAAGCCTAAATCGCGCTTACAAAGAAGCGCGATTTAGGCTTCGATGTGTTTCGCTTGTGGCGCGACGACAGCGCCGCCACAGTATGATGTCAAATATATTTGTGTAAAGGTTTTGAAATGGATGTGTTTCAGAGAAAGAAATACATATATTTTATGAAAGCTTAATTGATGATGATTGATTAAGATTGAAAATACTTCTTTACCACTATTATAGTGATCTATATTTCTAACTTATTATAAACCTTATTATGAAAGAGGCCTATTTCGTTTAGTGCACTGTATATTATGGGCTGATTAGCAGGGATAAATAATTTAAAATTTTGATATCTATTTTTTTGGTGTCGTGACAGTATGAAATGGTTTTGTTACACTCGTCAAAATTTTGTTACAGTATCGGAAGCTGAAGTGGATCGGCCCCCCTCTCCAACGGAGGAGGAACCGAAATCCCCCGTGGAGAAGAAAGAAGACTGAACGACTATTGTCAATTGTTCTACTTCCCTGCAATGTTCCACACTACTCGGACATCTTTCGAGCGGTGTAGGATAACTTCCTAATCTGTTGAAAAAGTTGTTTTTTATATTTGAAGCGATATGAAAGACTTTCGTAATTTCAACTTTTCGTTGTTTTTGCAAGTTTTTAAAATTTATCGTCATTGTTAATGTATAAATATCAGAAATTTATTGGTTATTTGATATTTTGTAATGAATATTATTACGGGCGGTTTCATAAGCTTCAGCTTCATGCTTTAAATTGGACAATGTTCTATTTCGAACATTTTGTAGACGATTGCACAGCTTATAATGTTAACCCGCTAGAACGGAATGAATGCAAATCAATGAATGATGTATCAGTATCATTTCTAACAGAACACCTGTTAGACATTAAACTGACGGTTGCCCATTTTTGGAAGTAAAACATGCTATATTGTGCTTAATCCCTCTCTAATTTATACGGAGAGGATATTCGTACCATGCACTAAGACAAGATGCCTGTAAAATGTAAAACATTTGCATTTAAAAACAATATAAGACATGGTTCCACCAGCCAGTATGTTTTGTGAAAGGAGTTTATATTATCATGATCGAGAATAATTATTTTGTTTATTTCTTTGTGCTCTAACCGACACAACGCTAGGCTTTATTACGCAATTTCGATGCAAACGAAGTAAATGTAGGTAATGAGATATTATCCATGTTATTATAAAATCACATTGACATGTGTTCAATAAAGGCTTAATGTAATTTTTTATGCAATACTGGTCAAAATGGCTTTTTTGTGTTAGCATTTTAGTGTTTTAAATGTTTATACAATATATTATAACAGTTTTTTATGATTGCAAAAGTAATAAAATAATGTGCCTTGCGAACTTTTAGCGATGTCAATAGTTGTGATAGAAATTGCCGATTTGTTAGCAGAATATTTCATGTTATAGCTAATATTTCACACCTTGCTGGGATTTGTATTCAAATATAACATCAACCAAGATTGGTATAAGGTATAAGATTTTTTACAGAAAAATCATGGCGATTTTGTTTACGTTTTCGATGTGTAATATATTTGTGAAAAAATAAATAAAACAAGTAAGTAAATCCTAGTTTGTTTAAAGTTGCTAAATGTTTTTGTCTGTATAATTAATACTTTATCGGGCAATTCGTCATTCACCATCTATTTAACATTGTACATGAAGCTAAAACTAGCTTGTAATTCATTTATTATGGTTTGTAAATCGTGTGCAAATACTATTTATTATTATTTAACTAAGTCATTGATTTGAATCTTTACGTAGAATTAGCTTAAATTATATTAATTTAATAACGACTGTGTAATGCTAAATTTAACGTCCAGCTTACATTGGCTTGCTACTTAATTAACAAAACATTATCATAAACAAAATGTAATGTTATTTATATTTTTAGTCTTCAATTTATATCTGATTCCTATATTAGAATTAAAAGCTGACAAAATCATAGCTTTTCGTTTCATATTATTTTCTTTTGTTAAAAATAAGAAAAAAATAAAAACTACAAATTAGAACAATCGTTACACAAATATCGATAAATATTTTTAAATTTAATTATGTAATTGTAGCTACAAATTTATACGATCTTTTAATTTGTGAGTACCACGTTATACTAGGAAATTAACGTTCTATTGAAATGTGTATGTTGGTGATATTTTAATATTTTTGGTTGTATGGTAAAATCAAACTGTTTATTGGTAGAATTACAGTAAAGCATAATAGAGTGTTGCTATTTAATGACTATATAAAGTTGGGAGAATTCAATATGATTTTTGGAAGAATTTAAAATACCAGCAGCATTTTTATTTCTAACCACAGAATTATTATCTACACAAAACTTTAAACATTAAAAACATGAATGATTAATTATAACTTGATGCCGAATACAGTTAAAATATATTACTAAGCCGTTGAGATGGGGTAGTAATTATAGTAAAAAATTAAATCAGATATAAAAAAAAATTGCTCAAAGAACTTTCGCCATCAAACTACCTTAGCTGAAAAACTAAAACTCATTTATATATTTTAAATAAATGTCTTAGCTCTCTTCACAATCGAACCTGCATTTTTGAAACAAATGACAGACAATATTATATCATCAATTTTTAGTATTAATAAGAAAGAAATTTATTTGCTCTGAAACATTTTTATTCGAATAAAAGGGAAAATTAAATTACGGCGATTCTTTTTTAACGAGTATATACAAATTAATTTTAAATTTTAAAAATATATAATTATGAGCATTTATTTTACTCTTATTTTGTCCAAACACTCAAGATGCCGTTAATTATCGTGTTATCTCTATCATTTCAAGTCAAAGTGACTGCGACAACACGAGACTTTACTACATCTTAAAATTGAGTAGCGTTTGGGTATTTGGCCATTAGATTACAAATCATCATCATCTCTTAAATTATAGTTATGATAATATATTATATAATATATATTATCATAATTATATTATATAATATACGTATGACTTAAAGCTTACATTTTCTTCATATTGACGTGTTACGTTTAAACAAACTTAAACATTTATACTCAAATGCGTTATCTAGTCATTACGTCGATGAAAACCATTGGACAATAGAACTTTCTTGAAATGATGATTTTTGTAGGTTTTTCGAACTTAGGGCGAGGAGTATAGTAAAGAAATAAAATCATGTAAACCTAAAATTTCAGTCATAATTTATTGTTAATTTATTAATCCTTGATGATTACGTAACCTTTTATACTATTTTGAAAAATACCCGAACAGTTTGTGGCCCTTGATTTTGTATAATAAGTTGACTACTTATAAATGGGGAATGCAAGTATATCCTAAACAAAAATGGCGAGGTGCAAGTGTTATTTGTAATTAATTATTGACTAACAATCTAATCAAAGTTTTGGTGCAGTGAATAGTCAAGTTTTACACTAAATTTAGCAATTTAGACAGCTGAAGAGAACAAGTTCAATCCGTTTAATACACTATTTTTTCATCTAGATTCTAGATGAAAAAATAGTCTAGATTCTAGAATAACTCTTAATTATAAAAAAACAGTTTGAAGTTGGTCCCAGTTGTCTGGACTGTGGCAGTAGCCAGTTACTATTAAACACTTAAAGTACCAGAAACAAAACATAAATGAGTTTTTAAGTTTTAGTAAGTAAAGAATATTATACAGTATCTTAGACTAGTGTGAAAGACTAAGCGTCTTCTACGTAATTATTGACGTACGTCAAGAGTAGGCTTGACGTACGTCAATAATTACGTACGTAAATCCTACTCATTGTCGTTTTACGTCGTGCGTCGTGTATGACCTTCTCGGAACGTACAACAAGATGGACCGTGAATAAGGTGCTTAAAATCTACGACAGCATTATAAAGGAATCCGTGCATGTAATAGTTACAGATTGGAACATTTCAAGCACCTCTGAACTACTTGGTTCAATGCTTATAAGATGAAGATGTAGCAACGGTACGCCCTATTCTGATTATTTATACTTATTTTTAGTTAATCTGTTACACTTGCACTTAAGCAGCATTTGATAAATGCATTCCCCGTTTAGTGTTTAATTTTAATGGAAAAACTAATTTGAATAATATTAAGAATTGTTATAAGGACTGATTTCTAATAAATGGTAGTATGATAAAGAGGATAATGTTACTTTTTTAAACCAATACCCTTTTTCAATAGTGCTTTTGGAGTTTAAACATACAAATAAGTTTTGTTTAGTATAAAATTAGAGAAAACAATGGTATTCAATTAGTGAATAAATTACCTACAAAATATTTTTTTGCTCATCACATTTTTAGTATCTCTGTTTTCTTTATTTACAATGTTATTGTTCGTAAACAAAGGTTTTAGACTCCATATTAGAAAATAATAAATTTATCTGCAGTCAGTAGCTATACAACCTGTTAGTAGATTGACAAAAGCAGGAAAGAAAAAGTATTCCCAATAATTATTTTAAAGTTTTCTTAAATTTTGTGAATAAAGATAATTAGAATAAAGTTGTTGTTGAATTTGTTATTTATTATTACTTGTATCATTGATTGTTTAGCTATTTTGTATTTAATATAAGTAATAAGTTCATCAGTCTTTCATTTGAATCTTAAACGGTAAGTTTTATAGTGCATCATTATTAATTATTCATATTCATAATCTACATTGTGAGAAACGCATGTCAGAAAAAAATTAATACTACTTTGATTAATACTAATGGCTTTGATTATATACATGTCTAGATAGAGCGTTGCGCTGCAATCGCAACAAAAACGACCGGCCCGTTTTGAAGCGCTTGTGTGCATATTACGCACACAAGTATACGTTACTACTATTGTTTAACAAGCGCGCTGCGTCACTCGGGGGCGAGCCGAGTGATACCAGCTCTTGAATATTTCCCATTAGATTAAGTACATACTCATTTGACTTTAATTTTTTTTTCTATATATACTTATTTGATTTGCCTAGTTATAAAATAAAATGATGAATTGTAATTTTAATTTAATTTCATTTTAATTATCAGTATTAGTCAATATATGTACATTTTAACTTGCTCACTTATAAAAATAGTGATTTAATATATTTTGTTAAATCGTTTTCGTATGTGTAATATGTACAACTATTTGTCATCTTTGTGTAGGTACCATGTTTAGCGAATAAATAACTAATCATTTTTTGGTATTTATATTACTTTTGGTATTTATGTATTTTAGTTATAGTTTTGTAAACATAAAAATAAAAATTTTATATACATAAATATCAATAAAATAAAATACAAAAATTAATAAATAAAACCCAACCAGATGGGAACCCTCGGCAGGGTAGACGAAACGGCTGAGACTTTGATTATATACTTTGCTTAATAAGGAAATCTGAAACCCAAAATATTAGAAAGAACTAACAAAAATACTACTTAGTGCATAACGTCACTGGTTTCCTTTATTTTTTGTAGGTAAATTATCATGTACTTATCAAATAAATAATGAAATTTTTAAAATAATAATGTTCTCTTGATCGAAAGATGATGTAATGATATTTGTATTTTGTCTCCCATAGTTTCGCCAAATCTCCCTAGTAATAAGCTGACAACACCGGCTAATGAAACAAACCTACAAGATAACGAATTAAAATATCGTGTTTTCTTAATATAATAGCGGTTAAATAACAAAACTTGCTGATGAAAAGTGATCATGGTGTTATTATACGGTTTTCCCACATAATTACGATACAATTTGACAGCACAAACCGGTATAATTAATTATTTTTCGTGAGCACGTTATCCTTAAGTGATTCAAATGACACTGACGTAAGGGAGAAGCGAGTCTACCAATTTTAGTAGACTTTATTTGCGCCGTTTGGTACGGTCAATGTGGCATCTAGACATGTATATAATCAAAGACTAATGGATTGGAAATGACGTCGCTTCTATTCACCTCTCGTTCGCACACTGTCGCTCTATATGTAAGATCTATACTCACACCCGGCGGTAAAGACTGCAATAAATACGTGCCTCTGTGCGTTTTTCGTACATTCTATAACTTCAGTCCAATTTGTCATTGAACACACAACACAACAAAATGCTATATCTACAAAAAAAATAGGTCCAGTTTTGCGTTCTCAGCGTTTTTTTTTCACAATTATTGTTGATTTTGTTTGTTAATATTTTTGTGTAAAATATTTACACGCCATTGAGACATGACTGAACATTTTTCAAATTTTCGTTTGCTTGTCTGTCCGAGCTAATTTCCGTAATAGCTGATAAAACTTCACAAACAAATAGAGAGTAATACCAGGAGCTATCTAAATAAAATTTTATCTGAAGATAGATTTTATTGCAATAATAATATTGATAAGATAAAATAAAAGGTATTTAATGATTATTATCTATGTACGTCGTCAATAAGACCCCACCCAGACGAAGCAAGAGCGGGTCCCTAGTTATTAATGTTATTTTAATTAGCGTTTAAAATTCTTTTCATATATTTTACCATTAATAGAAAACTTCCAATTAAAGGAATAATATAACAATATACCATTGTTAGCGGATTTTCGCTATTGGTATAGTGCATGTAGACGATACGGGCTCGATGAGCCGCCTTTTCTAATCCTATTCTTTATCCGTACTGAACATTAATAAATTAAAAATACTAACATTTTTAATTTATTCAAACGTATATCCGTGGCGGTTAAGTTAATGTTTTGTGTCTGTTTTTTCTGACTCTTTCTAAGATACTATATGGTTTAGTAGATCAAATCAAGCCCTCCAGGGTAAATAGTGTTCGTTGAGATCAAGTTTCGTCATTGCGCTCGATCTGCGGTTGTGTTTCTGCCACGTTAGTTGGCAAATCTCTGTCTAACGTAACAACAGTGGTAGAGCCACGCGGCAGCTTTTGCTGTCGCACGGATGGGCCGGCTCGAACCAGGGTGGTACCACGACCTCAGAAAACCAGCGTGAAGTAGAGGTTTACCTCTGCGTTTCGCTTGGTGAGTGCAGGTGGCCGGAGGCCCTTTTTACTGGAAATGAGGCATTCCATCTTAGTCCTCACGGGTGACAACGCATCTACATTTTGATTTGTAATAGAGGATTGATGTAGATGTCTATGGGTCGCAGCAACCACTTACCATCAGGTGGACTGTGTGCTCGATTGTCACCCATATCCTATAAAAAAAAAAATCGTCCTCGTTTATTTTCTGCCTTCAAAGCCAGTGATCATTATTTTTTTTGTATTGTTGAGCACCGACGTGAAATAATGTGGTAAAATTCTTAAAGCATTTATCGTCGGCAGTCTGAGGATAATTAACGAATGTTGTGGCTAAATAACCATGCATTATGTTGCATTCAGTTGTGGTGCGGAGACAACTGAATGCAACATATGACAGTATGTCGTATACTTTAATATACACAAAAGTTTTCGAGATTCTTGGCTTTAAGACCCACATTAAGGACTGATTCCAAGTGATTGAAAGAATTGCTGGTAAAATTGTGAGCATAATGATGGAAACATAATATGATTATAGTGCCGTCAAAAATGTTCCACTGAAGAAGACGATTTAATTTAAAATAGCAGTTATATGATATATTCTTGATATTGACTTGTTGATTTACTAATTATTGTTTTTATTTAGTGATTATTAACATAAAATTTAATATTTTGTTACACAGTATGTAATAATTAAGTAAAGCAGTTACTAATATATCGTTCTTTTTCTTTCAAAAATTTGTTTAGTGGAAAATTTAGGGATTATGATTGAGGTTGTCTTTTAATAGTGGTTTTCTGGTGGTTTTAGCAAGTTGAATCTGGTGGATAACTAGTTTTGTTGATGGCAGCACTGTATCTAATTACACGGGATAAATATTAAAATTTACCATACGCTATTCTAGTGTTTGCATATATATAGTATAGAGTAAATATTGTTATTTGTTTATTTACTAATAATTTACCATGCACAATTACACAAACATACATTTATATATAAGTCACTGTCTCGAGCTCGAGCGCACCGCGTCAGTTACCTTTAGGGGTATATATGTTCTGTGGGTGTGGTTACACGAGAGCCTCGGGCGAGAGTGGACGTGTTTAGTTAAGTGCGTGCCGAGCCTGTGTTACACTACAGTGATTAGAGAAGATAGCAGACAATACAAGTGGCGACGAGGAAAAAGATAAGTACCTATTTAGTATAAAGATACAATCAAAAATAGGTTAGTAATGTGCAACTATTAGCATTGCAATTGTAAATTAATTCCTAGAGTACCCGCGAAAAAAAACTGTGGATTATGAATTATGATTTATTGTTTTTAACCCTGTTATTATCATTTTAATAATTTATATAAATTATATGTTCGCATATGACCACGCTTATGGTGTGCAAAATTTATTTTCTTTATGTAGCAATGATAAAATAATGATTTATTTTAACATATGTCTATTAGCACAACTTTTATTTAAAAATATTTTGAAGGAAAAATAGTAGATGTAACTAATCACTCCTCTCGATTCGAACCAAAATACAATGTCGTTAGCTAAATTTTAGTGGCATTTTACATGTAGGTGTGATATTTATCGCCTTTAATGAAAATACTATTTTACCGGATTTAGGGGATGAGTCGCTCGCGTCCGTAGGCTTTGACCACCTAATCCTAGGCCCACCCTACACGTGTCCCCCGGGTGGTGCTAAACAAGCGACAAAGCTGAAAGAACTGACTCGGCTCCTCGCCGTGTGGTAGCGGCGTAAAAAATACCACACCCTACTTTCGCACCATGAGGTATAAAATTTAAGAAATGGCCCCGAGTCCCCGGCGCCCCTTTAATGGGGCAGGGGTGCGAAGAATCTCCGGGAGGAAAACCGGCGACGAGGTTCGCCACCCGTCACGTTCTGTCCCCCGGAGGGGCGAAAAGTGGATTGCAGAAGCCCGTCTGGCTACATTGAATGTATGTGGAGGAATGAATGATAAGATGGATGAAGTATGCGATATGATGCATGATAGAGGAATAGACGTGTTTTGTGTAAATGAGACGAAACGGAAGGGAAAGGATGCCACTACACATGTCATGTATACTGCGTACTGGTCGGGTGTAGACGAGACCGAGCGGGCATGCCAGGAAGTCTGTATCATCCTTTCAGAAAGAATGGGTCATTGTGTGAAAGAGTATGAATGTGTAAGTCCGAGACTGCTATGGATACGAATGAAAGTGGGCTTAAAGAAGTTGTTTGTTTTAGGGGTCTACGCCCCAGACATGTCTAAGCCCACTTATATTCGAGAGCAGTTTTGGGAGTTGGTAAGGATGGTGCTAATGAAATGCAAAGTTAATGAAAATATTGTGAAATTAGGCGATTTTAATGGAAGGGTTGGGGTGAGAAGGCTTGGTTATGAAAGGATATTGGGAACGTTTGGTGATGAAAGTATAAATGAGAATGGTGAAAGCCTTCTCGCCGTATGCGTGGAAAAGAATCTTTTTGTGACGAACACTTTCTTTCGTCATAAGAAGATTCACACGTATACATGGGAAAGAGGTGATGATAGAAGTATGATAGATTTCATAATTGTTGATGAAAGAATGAGGAGTGCGGTGGTAGATACAATGGTTTACCGGGGCTCTAACGTAGGGACGGATCATTACTTGGTCTTTTGTCGATTTAATGGTCTTTTCAGACGTTGGAGGCATCGGACATCTGTGTCTACCACTGCGTTACAGCGTATAAGAACAGAGAGGCTACAAGATGAAGGCGTGAAAGAGAAGTTCAAATATAGATTGAGAGAAAATATAAGTGGTATGGCTGAATTGTGTATGAATGATTTAGACTTGGAGACTGTGTGGTATAATGTCAAGAAAGGTTTAGTGGATGCAGCTACCGAAGTATGCGGTGTAAGTAAGAGAACGAATGAAAGGAAAAATAACACGTTATGGTGGGATGATGAGGTACGGATGGAAGTTGAAGCAAAGAAGAAAGCATGGCTAGATTTACTAGCAACCAAGGCTAGTAATTCTAGCAGTATGAATGATGATATTGAAAGGAAAAAGGCAGTCTTTAGACACCTAAATAAGAGAGTAAAAGAAGTATTTGAAAGGAAAAAGCAAGAAAGAACAGATAAGAATGATAGAAGAATATCGGATAACTTCTAGGCAAACATTAAAATGTTCTGGAAATTCTTAAGAACTACCAGGGGACATTCAAAACAGCCTAGAATGAATGCTATACGAGACCAGAATGGCTGTATTCTGAATGACGAAGTTTTGAGTTTAAGGAGATGGAAGGAATACTTTGAAAGCGTGTTTATGAGTGATGAGACGTTTGAATTAAATGAAATAGAAATTCCGGAAGAAGAGGAAATAGATAGAGATATATTATGTATGTTTATTAGTATGAAAGCAGGTAAGACAGCCGGTTATGATAGAGTATCTCTCGAAATGCTAAGGGCTGGAGAAGTAGTGGTGGCAGACCTGGTGTACACCTTGTTTAATTTATGTTGGGAACTTAAGCGGGTACCGGGAGACTGGTGCAAAGCCGTGATAGTCCCAATATATAAAGGAAAAGGATCACAGCAGGACTGTAAAAACTACCGTGGTATCAGCCTTCTTAGCATTGTGGGACAACTGTATGCTAAGGTACTAATTGAAAGAGTTATGAAAGAAACTGATGGAAAAATTTGGGATGTGCAAGCGGGATTTAGAAAGGGAATGGGATGTACGGATCAGGTCTTTTCCATGCGCATGATCGCGGAGAAGTTTTTGGCCAAAAACCAAAGACTTTTGTGCATTCATAGACTTGGAGAAGGCTTATGACAGAGTGGACAGGGATGTGTTATGGCAAACACTGAACTCATTTGGGTTGAGCGCTGGCTTGATACGGGCATTGAAGTCTCTATATAGGGACTCTAGTGCTTGTGTCAGGATCACCGGGGCCTACTCGGACTGGTTTGGCATCCATAAAGGTGTCAGACAGGGCTGTGTGGCTTCCCCGTGGCTGTTCAACCTATTTATGGACAGTTGTTTGGAAAATTTGAAAGTAGAAGAATGCGGGTTAAGAATGGGTGAGTTAACCGTCAAATGCCTTTTGTACGCCGATGATCAAGTCGTACTTGCGTCGTCGGCAGCCGAGTTGCAAATGATGGTTACATTAATGAACAGGACATTAAACGAAAAGGGAATGAGAGTGAACGCAAGTAAGACGAAAGTTATGGTTTTTGAAAGAGAAGAAAGTAAAACGATATGTGAAATAAGAATAGAAGGGGAGTTGGTAGAGCAAGTAGATGAGTTTGTGTATTTGGGATGTGTGTTTAGCAGGTATGGTAGATATGATAAGGATATAGAACGACGAGTGAATGCAGGAAATAGATTGAATGGGGCTCTACACTCTGTTGTGAAAAGTCAGAATGTGTCCAAAAAGGCACGTATGGCAATTCACAATGCTGTGTTGGTGCCTACTTTAATGTATGGTAGTGAAAGTTGGGTGTGGCAGAAGAAGCACGAGAGTAGAATAAATGCTGTAGAAATGCGGTCATTACGTAGTATGCTAGGGCTGAATCTGAATGACAGGGTGAGAAATAGTGTGATAAGAGAAATGTGTGGTTTGCAAGAAGATGTTGTGACTAGGATTAAGAAAGGAATGCTTCGGTGGTTTGGTCATGTAGAAAGAATGAATGAGGAAAGAGTGACAAAGCAAATTTATGTTGCAGAGGTGAATGGCAGAGTCGGGAAGGGTCGGCCTAGGCGAAAGTTTATCGACCAAATTGGCGATATATTGAAAATGGGCCAATTTAAGAGTACCTTTAACCGACGAGCGTGTATGCGTAGGTATATGGATGTGGAGGAAGCGAGAGAGGTGTGTCAGGATCGTGCCAAGTGGAAGTTGTAGTGTTATGGTACTTACATATCATTTTACACTATTTTAAATTCATTTTTCCATTCTGTTTTTGATTTTCTGCATTCATATTTTGCATCACCTTTATTTCCATAGGATCCTGTAACGTTTTTGGACCATAATAGCACAATAACAGGTCATTTTCGCTTCGTATTTTCACTTTTTTTAAATCGGTGTCAATAGAGTCTACCTTTTTTGATCTTTTATTTAGTTCTCCGTAACTCTGCAATTTCGGGTTTCGTGCGCGCTGTTGCGCTACCTTTTTTCCTATATCAATAATATCTCTTTTTTTCCTTAAATCTTGCCGTTTCTTTATTACGAGCCTAAAACCAAAATTTGACATGTTTTGACATCGTTGTTTATCTGGTTGTCATGGCAATTTTTATTCAAATTCGTTACCGGTCTGATGTTTTTACTTCAATATTTCCACATAAATACTCTTTTCCTCTGGGCCATTTACAAAAATTTGCTTTTAATTTGAATAATTTCCCGTTCTCTCTAAAAAGGTATAAAAGCCGAACAATCGGCCAATAAATCGAGTCTCACTTCAGCTTCCAAATTTGAAGCATGTCCTAAAGGCCTTATCCCGGGGCCGCACTGTCCCGGGATCCTGCAAACCTCTGTCTTCACCTGAAGTCGTCGCCTAGCCTACTCCAAGCGCGGGGCCGCACTGCTCCGGGATCCTGCAAGCCTCTGTCTTCACCTGAAGTCGTCGCCTAGCCTACACCAAGCGCGGGGCCGCACTGTTCCGGGATCCTGCAAGCCTCTGTCTTCACCTGAAGTCGTCGCCTAGCCTACTCCAAGCGCGGGACCGCACTGCTCCGGAATCCTGCAAGCCTCTGTCTTCACCTGAAGTCGTCGCCTAGCCTACTCCAAGCGCGGGGCCGCACTGCTCCGGGATCCTGCAAGCCTCTGTCTTCACCTGAAGTCGTCGCCTAGCCTACTTCAAGCGCGGGGCCGCACTGCTCCGGGATCCTGCAAGCCTCTGTCTTCACCTGAAGTCGTCGCCTAGCCTACTCCAAGCGCGGGGCCGCCCTGCTCCGGGAACCTGCAAGCCTCTGTCTTCACCTGAAGTCGTCGCCTAGCCTACTTCAAGCGCGGGGCCGCACTGCTCCGGGATCCTGCAAGCCTCTGTCTTCACCTGAAGTCGTCGCCTAGCCTACTCCAAGCGCGGGGCCGCACTGCTCCGGGATCCTGCAGACCTTTGCCTTCACCTGAAGTCGTCGCCTACGCCTCCACCTACTAGTGCTCGTGCTATCTTTAGCCACTGTGCGTGCTTCCTCCAGGCGCTGCGAGCGTTTACTCCAGGCGCTGAGAGCGCCTAATCAAGGCGCCGCGTGAGCCTACTCTGGGCGCTGCGTGTGCCTACTCCAAGCGCAGCATGTGCCTACTCCAGGCGCTGCGTGTGCCTAGACCAGGCGCTGCATGCCACCACCGCCAAGCTTCGCTTCAGTATTCATCTTATCTTTATTTTCTATTTAATTGTAATTCACGTCACCCATCACCATCATCATACTTCATTTTTTTATATAAAAGTGTAAATACCTCTTTAAAATTTTAAATATATTGTCGCTTCACGACAAAGTCCATAGTCTCTGCCTACCCCTCTGGGTGACAGGCGTGAGTGTTTATATTTATGTATTTTACCGCTTTCAGGGCATATATGTCTTACAAAAAATCGTGGACACTTCACGACTTCTGTAAATTGCATAGTAGGTAACTAGTAATACTGTAAATGCTCATTATAGGTATTGAATTCACCCAAAGCCTAAATGGCACAGCAATGGAAGTAGTCGTTATAACAAATAAACCGAAAGAGAAGGGCGAGTGTTATGGAACATATTACTATCATGAAATTGAGTTTGGATACCAAGATACCAACCATTAAATTGGTGTTGGGTACTAAGATACCATCATTAAATTGAGTTTGGGTACTAAGATACCATCATTAAATTGAGTTGGGTACTAAGATACCATCAATAAATTGAGTTGGATACTAAGATACCATCATTAAATTGAGTTGGGTACTAAGATGCCATCTTTAAATTGAGTTGGGTACTAAGATACCATCATTAAATTGAGTTGGGTACTAAGATACCATCATTAAATTGAGTTGGGTACTAAGATACCATCATTAAGTAGAGTTGGGTACTAAGATACCATCATTAAATTGGAAGTTGGGTATCAAGATACCACCATTAAATTGGAAGTTGGGTATTAAGATACCACCATTAAATTGGACTTTGGGTACTAAGTTACTATCATTAAATTGGACTTTGGGTACTAAGTTACTACCATTAAATTGGACTTTGGGTACTAAGTTACTACCATTAAATTGGACTTTGGGTATTAAAACACCAGCATTAAATTGGATATAAAAATATAAGAAACTGTTTCAGTTTGCCCCTAAAATAATAATAATAATGATACCGTTATCAGTTTTAATGTGATAGCACATCTATGGCTATAAGGTGTGAAAAATGGAAAAGGTCTCTACTAATATATCTGGACGCAGCAGAAGTTACATCAGCACTCAAGTAACGAGCTACGCTATTGTATTTTGGTGGCTCTGGGATACAAGAAATATTCTACAATTTACCGGTTGCCAATGTCGAATCATCAGAAACCGTTGATGCATTTAAAGTAGCCATAAAAAAACTCTACGAGTATTTTCAACCTAAACGGAGCAAAGTTTATGAGTGGCATGTTTTTCGATTGCTAAAACATGAAAAAGGAGAAAAGTTTGGGAAGTTTTTGATAAGATTGCGTCAACAGCCCGAAAAGTGTGCATTCGGAAAGCAAGATGATCATCTCATAGATCAAATTGCGGAAAAGTGTAATTCGAAATTGCGCAAGGACCTTATATCTTACAAAACGTGGGAAGAGTTAAAAAGCAAAAAAGTATATGCTTTTAATCAAATGTAAAGACCAGACAAGACATTATTAGCATATAGTAGTAACTCTCCTTTGGCAATAGAGGGTTCATTTGAAACTATACTCGAAGTCGATGGACGAAAGGAACATACAACCATTTACGTGATTTCGGGGGGTACTAGAGACCTGTTGGGTAAGAACACAGCAGTCCGTCTAGGTGTCTTAAAACTTGGTATCGGGATAAATCAAGTGGAGAGTACCAATCCCCATTAAAGAGAAGGTTGCCATCAAAATTAAGGAATCACTAAACAGTGATATAATTGAAGAAGTGCAAGGCCCGTCTAAATGGATTTCACCAATGTTCCAATCATGAAAGAAAATGGTGAATTGCGTTTGTGCGTAGATATGAGATGTACGAACGCCGCTATATTGCGAGAAAACCACCCCCTGCCTACTATGAACCATATTTGCCTAAAATGAAGAAAGCGAAATATTTTAACAAATTAGACATAAAAAAATGCCTTCCGTCACGTGGAAATTCACTCTGAATCCAGACACATAACGACTTTTATAACCCCTAAAAGATTATATATATATATAAAAGAATAATGCTTGGAATTACCTGCGCTTCCGAGATTTTTCAGAAGATCATTGAAAGGATGCTGATAAACTGTGAAGAGATCGTCAATTTTATTGATGATATCCTGGTATTCGGGAACAGTGAAGAAGAACATGACGCATGACTAAAGAAAGTTCTACAGGTACTTAGTAAAAACAACGCCGTGCTGCATAGCAATAAATATATATATAAAACGCAGGATGTGAATTTTCTGGGACACAGGCTTACACATGAAAGAGTATACCCTTCAACGAGTACGTTGAGAGCATTATGAAATTTATGGTCCCAAAGACCATAGAAGAACTCCAAAGTTTTTTAGGACTCTTAAACTACATAAACAAATGGATACCTAACTTGGCCACCATGACAGAACTTCTGAAGCACCTGCTAAGACAGAAGATGAGCAAAAGGAAGAGCTTGAAAAAACAATGGTCTGCGGAACAAGATAAAGCATTCCAAAAAACTCAAACGGATGCTCACGGAAATACAGATTTTAGGGTATTATGACGTCAGGTATGCAAGACAGGTGATAGCAGATGCTAGCCCTGTCGGACTTGGTGCTGTCCTTGTACAAAATGATACAAATGTCCCTAGAATTATTGCCTATGGTAATCGAACTTTGACAGACTGCGAGCGCAGGTATAGCCAAACGGAAAAAGAGGCACTAGCATTAGTTTGGGGAGTCGAACATTAATATTTTTTTATTTGGAAAGCCTTTTGATTTAGTCACTGACCAAAAGCCGCTAGAGATATTGTTCGGGTCTAAATCAAAACCATGTGCGAGGATTGAACGATGGGTACTGAGGCTACAGTCTTATTCATTCAAGGTTGTATACAAGCCAGGAAAACAAATATAGCTGATCCCTTGTCACGATTATGTAACTATCCTGATAACCCACCAAAAGGAAAAGACCAGCATGTGTACCAAATAGTGGAAAATTCTAGACCAGTTGCTATACCAATGAGTACCATTGTAGCATATTCAGAAAAAGACCAAGAGATTTACAAAATGCAAAAGGTGCCTATCAGAACGAATGGGACGATTCAATTAAGAGTTACAAATTTTTTGAAAACGAGTTGTTTCCACGATAGCATTCTACTTCGTGGAAATAAAATTGTAATACCACAGCAACTCTTCAAGAGTGTATTAGATGCTGCATAGGAGGGTCATCCAGGTATCGTAGCGATGAAGGGACGCTAGAGATCATAGGTATGGTGGCCCCGTATCGATAAAGACGTAGAACAATTAGTAAAGGCCTGTAAAGTTTGTACGTTAGTGGGTTTGCCAAGCCCACCTGCACCAATGAAGAGACGAGAGTTGCCTGCAGCTCCATGGATAGATGTCACAATGGATCTAATGGGACCATTGCCAAGTAATGAGTATCTGTTAGTAGTGGTCGACTACTATAGTCGATACAAAGAAGTAAAAAATTACAAAAACATCACAAGCTTACAAATTATTAAAATGGTAAAAGAAATGTTCAGTAGACTTGGTTATCCTATTTCTATCACCGCATACAATAGCAAGCAGTTCGTTAGTGAAGAGTTTCGATCTTTCTTCAAAGAATGTAACATTAAGTTATTTAGTACTGTACCATATTGGCCTCAAATGATCGGCGAAGTTGAAAGGCAAAACAGAGATATTTTGAAACGTCTTCGTATCAGCCAGATCGAGAGGAAGGATTTAAAAGAATGTTTGTGGGAGTATCTTCTAATGTATAACAGCACCCCTCCTTACAGTTACCGGGAGGTTACCGTCTGAACTGTTTTTTTGAACAAAAAAGTAGGGATAAAATTCCATCAATAGGTGAAATAAATTACAGACAATAATTTGTATTCAGATATCAGGGATAGAGACAAAATACTAAAAAGAAAAAGGAAAGAGTATGTAGGAAACGCACAGCAACTCACTCAGATATAATACAGGGAGATAAGGTTTACGTAAAAGCAGTGGAAAAATCGAATAATCTTACAACAAATTTTAAACCGACGCCACACGTCGTAGAGAATGCACGAGACGGTGACTGCACAGTACGCAATAGTGAAACGAACCAAAGGTTTAGGAGAAATGTGATACATTTGAAGAAAGTAGGAGGCGATTGGACGACTATTCCACCCGATCAGAATGAAAAAGAACAAAATCTAGAACAGGATAAAGAAGACGAAAATATGTAATAATTAAGACAGCTTTGTGATTGTTATGAGTTATAAAAAAAAATCTTGATAAGAAAGAGATGTAGTGTTTGTATATATATAGTATAGAGTAAATATTGTTATTTGTTTATTTACTAATAATTTACCATGCACAAATACACAAACATACATTTATATATAAGTCACTGTCTCGAGCGCACCGCGTCAGTTAGTTACACGAGAGCAGGCGAGAGTGGACGTGAAATAAAACAAATCAAATATAATCAATAATTTATACACACATTGTATCGCTTTAATTAATTTATGTAAGAATTGAAACTGTATAAAAAGTGGGAGAAATAAATAAATATTATTATTATTATTAATTAATTCCTTAGCTTTCCATAGAAATCCCTCTGAATTAGTCCTCCTACACCCCCCCTCCCCCTCCATTCGACGAATGTCTGGAAATTAAATAGACTCAAAAGGGCTAGTACCCAGAGCCGTAAATCCAATTAAAAAAAACAATATATTGAAATTAGTGATTTTTATTAATTTATTTCTCAAAAATTACGTGTTTCCGCATATTTAAACATTGTGTGTGTGCTTATAAAAATGTAACCCATTTTTTGTGATATCACGACAGCTTACAATTCGAATCGATTTAAAAATCTATCTTTTTCGTAAAGAATCGACATCCGTACTGACGACGACAATGACGTTACAAAATGGCGCCAGTTTTACGCTAGGAATGTAACTTAAACACTGCAATAATAATTAATTTACAAATAATGTTTTTTCTCAAAAAGTACGTGTTTCCGCATATTGAAACTTTGTGTGTGTGCTTATAAAAATGTAACCTTTCTGTAAAAATACGTATCAACACCAACTCGATGGAAGGTAATGGAAAGCTAAGCCATTTGATATGCTGTCTGACTCGGGCAATTTTTATGGCAACTGCTTTCATCATCTAGACTTGACGTCATCAAGGACACTTTTCTGATCAAAAGGACAATCTTTGCCTTCCATGTAAGTTAGGTCCATGGCATCTCCACCATAGAGAACCTGAACAATGTCTCTTGTAGAATTTCTAACTGTCGAATCGTAGTGCAGGCAAAGATCTTCCAAACTCTGCACCAACTTTCTCTGCATGTATCCAGTTTCAGCTGTTTTCACATCAGTATCCACCAGACCTTCTCTACCACTCATGGTATGAAAGACAAACCTTTTGCAGCAGGAACTTTAGAGTACTTTTCAAAGTGTGGTAGAGCTCTGTCCTCGAATCCATTACACGATGACCACTGATGGCTTGTTGTCCTACACATGCAATCATCAGAGATATGTTGATCAAACTTCCTTTGGATCGAGATAGGACCATGACTAGTCGACTGTTGCTGGGATGCAGTTCCTTCAAACAGACTTTTATCGGCATGGTCACGAATTATCAAAAGTTCCTTCAATATCATAGCCTCGAGAGACTCCTCTTCAAAGCTGTACGTGTCAGGATTAACCTTTTGCACCGGAGTCAATTGAAAAAAATTGAGAAAACTTCTAGACAGCACCATCTGCAAATAATTGAAAAAGAGCCTGGCATAAGTATACTTGTTATTATAATAAATATGAAATAACAAAAAATAATACATACTGCTTTTCATTTCCTTAAAATCAAATATTCTGAAATGGATTGAAACACAGAACACAATTACTCTTTATCAAGAGAAGAACGCCAACTTCATACTAAAAAACGGAAACACGTGTTTATATTTGTATACGAAAAGCGCTACGGTGGACGCCCATATAAAACTTTTTAGCGGGAATTTCAAACCTTTGTATTCTGTAACTAAACTTTTTATTTAAGGCTTATTCGAGTAATTTTGGCTCAAGCCTCACCAACCTATGGGGTAAATTCCCATATATTTGAGAGGTTGCACCAAAATTACTCGAATATAATTTAGATTAGTATGTGGGACAAAATAAATCTATAAATAAGTATAGTTATGTAATTTTATTTTCTGGAAGACAAGATTGTTTTATAAACTACACATTATTGTTAATGTTTTTTATTGCTTTTGCACGCAATATTTCCACGCACGTTACTTATATATAACACATGTTATTTTCAGAGAGTTATTCTTCACAGAACGTTAACGTAAATTTAGATCAGCAAAATTCTCATGATGAAAACTTTACTCAGCCCAAATACGTGATCTGAAACAGATACAATTCGAGTCAATATAGTTATAAAACCTACAAATAACGGCCAATAAATTCGAAATGTTTATAGCCTTACCACAATATTGTCATAAGTTTTTCTTTTCCTATCATAGGAAACTTGCAGAAAGTGATCAGATGATTTTGTGCTTTTTATTTACACAACACTTAACTTACTTTCGATGATGATCACAAATCGTGCATAAAACTTTGAAATAATGAATTCATTTATAGTCAATATCTTATACAGAATTAACATCTCACAAAAAATCTTTACTGTATATTCACGACGATATTATGACTGTATATTTGCATACATACGAAAAAGAAGTCCATCTAACTGAATTTAAGCAAAAATGAATAATAAATATTAAAAACTAAACCTATGAAATAAATTTTAATAAATTTCAGAAAATATTTTCAATATGAAAGACGTTGACAAACAAATGTCATTTTTTTCTTCTTCTATTAATTCATGGCTTCTTTTGATAAAATTCTGCTAATATTTAATAATTTTATTTAATTCAATTAATAGGTAAACTAACTGTGCGAATCTCAGAGTAATATGTATGTAATTATACTTTAAAAAGCAAACCAATAAAAGTTTAACACCGAATTAATATTTTTATTTTCTTTCCATTTAATATGAACTTGTTTATCTAATTTTTAAAATGGCAATCTAAAACAAAATTAAAGAATGAGACAGCGATATTTTATCTCGCTTTATTTTAACAAGCCCAACACGCATATTGACAAAATCATGATTGTGTGCAGATTTTTCAGCTTTCATACAAAGTTGCCTCACCCTGGATTGAAACGTGTTGTGTTGTAGTTAAAAAGCAGAACGACTTATGGCCCGTTTTCATTGATGGTATGCACCCAGTATATAATACTCTACTCTATGGTATGCACTATGCCCGTCGTCTGCTGCGTACATAGACTTTGTATCTTCAATGTATGTAAATCCTCTATCTACTGCTGCGTATAGCGCATATTGCCGGCGACCGTCAGTTTTACTTAATTATTAATCCCCATCTCTGGGCTGAGGCTTCCCATTGCCTACTCCTTCCATTTGACCGCATCCAGCGCAAAGTGGCTCGAATCATCGACGACCGTGTCCTTTCCAATCGGCTCGATTCATTGGCGCTGCGAAGAGATGTTGCATCCCTTTGCATTTTCTTTCGCATTTACCACGGGGAGTGCTCTGAAGAATTGTTCGGATTAATCCCGGCCGCCAACTTTTACGAACGCACATCGCGGCAGAACTCCCGATACTATCCATATCATTTTGATGATTGGCGGTCCACGACTGTGCAATTTAGAAGATGTTTTTTTCCTCGCACAACTTCTTGTGGAATCGATTACCACCGGCGATTTTTCCGGACCGATACGACTTAGGGACCTTCAAAAAATAACCTACACCTTTTAAAAGGCCGGTAACGCATCTGCTATATTCCTGGTTTCCCTGGTGTTGCAGTTGTTCATGGGCGGCGGTAGTCAATTGCCACCGGGTGAGCCGCATGTTCGTTTGCCTATAAAAATATTTCTGACAATGTGCTTTTTATATTATTTATGTGTTCTATATGATCGATAAATTCGATTTCATGCGACAAAACGTAATCTTGATCTGTAGGCGTTAGTAGAATATACCTACGTGCTTTGCGCTTAAGGCATGCAAAGTTATTTTAAGTAGAAAATTTTAATTAAATTCAATAAAATTTGATAAGATTATAACGCAGAAGGACGTTAAGTCGTATTTTATTTTAAATAAATGTTTAAATAATGAAAAACATTTTTTAAATTGAAATATCATTTGCATAATAATATTTAGTATTCAATTATATCTGAATCTCTATCTCTCTTAGTCAGATTTACGAGGGCGGCACTGAAAATTTCGGGAATCAAGGAAGTGACACAACATTACTATTTAAAAATGTATTTATTGCTTTTAGAAGTATTCTCCGCGAAATTTGACACATTTTTTCATACGATGGAATCAATCATTAAAGCAACCATTCCATTCGGAAGTTGGGGTCTCTAAAATGGCCGTTTTTAGGTGTCCACAGCTTCTTCAGATGATGAAAATCTCTGTCCACGCAATTTATTATTTATTTTAGGGAAAGTATAGAAATCATTAGGGCTTAGGTCGGGGCTGTACGGCGGATGTTATAATAATTCTATGTTTTCTTGCTCTAAAGACTCTATTGTTCTGTATGCGGTGTGAGAACTCGCATTGTCGTGATGGAGGATGATGCGGCGGTTGCAGTTCTCTTTACGGAGTTCAGAAACCACCTGTGGCAAACAAATGCTAGCATACCATCCTGCATTAACCGTTCTTTGTCCCTCAAGAGGAATAGTCGTAAGTAAAGTAAAATAAGTCGTAGCTCCTGTAAAATTGCATCGCACTATAATAAGTGCGATGCAATTTTACAGGATCGTCCAAACCAGGCACCACAGATGATATAATAAAGAGTCGGGATCATCCGACGAGAAGCATACCCGCCCCTATCCTCAAGGGAAGGATGCAAAAAAAGACCACATCCTGTCCTAATCGGCCGTACTATAGTGCCTAACACGGCGGCGATCTGCAGAACGCAACCTCAATGGAAGTTTGATTGGCACCATAGTCCGGTTCAGACCATGGTCCAATGATTCATTAGAGGCGTTGATTGAGACCTGATATCTGTGCTGATGAGAGGTGAGCAGAAGGTCCAACATCCGCGTAGATAAAGTAACCATTTGTGTCGGACCATATGCCAAGGCAAAATTATATACAGATCTTCCGGCATGATCGGCTAAACGAGAACCAAAACTTTCAGCGTGGTGGCCGTTAAAATCACCAAGGATTACGATTTCTGCAGGCGGGACCGTTCTAGCACAGAGTCTTCAGCGATTTGGACGTGGTCGATTAGTTGGTCTGTGTCAGCATTTATTATAGAGGCACTTGGTAATGGTAATGTAGTAAATATTATTTATAATGGTAATAAGTAAATGGTAGTCGCTCAACTTCAAGACGTATACGCAAACTACAGCCCGAGGCACGAAGATGTTATAATGTTTACTTTGGTTTTTTTATACCTCGGTTAGGAGAGAAGTATCGAACGGAGAGGTCTGCGCCTTGGATCCAAAGAGCAAGGTAAGCTTCGTCCTCTTCATATGGTACCTAGTGAACTTCGTTAACGTTCGAATGAAATCCCCTGATGCTGAAGAAATTCACGGAAAGCGTGGCAGGGGTCACCTTTGTCTTATTGCTCTACTAGCCACGAGCAATATTAGTCTATAGTGAAATATCGTACCCCCTCCCCAGGATAAGCGAGGCAGCCTGAGCATCCGCTCTAAAGAATAATAGGATACCTTGGGCGTGAATGCTCAGCCAGGGATTTTCCAATACCAGGGGTGCTGCTACCCTCCTGGGATGGTTTCTTATTTTTATTACACTACCATGTTAAGGGTGACTTATCGATATTGCAGTACTAGTAAAAACCATAATTTACTTCTTGATTTTTTATAAAAAATTGGAGAGTGTGCTATTACAAATACAAGTAAAATCGTAATATGCTATTAAAAATACGTCGACTAGTATTTTTTTTTACAAATATCTATATTTTGCAGGCTGGGGTGGGGGTCTATCAAAGAGTATAATATGCACTAGCACTTCGCACTTCTTAATTTGTGAGTATAATACAGGAATTGGTAATTTGGAAAAAAGAGTATAATAAGATTTGGAACCACAGCCACAGAGTACTTTTTACAATTATAAACCATAGATTTAGTATATACTTAGATTGGCAATGTAAAAGAGAAAGGGCATAGCATATGCTTATGTTAGAACGAGATAGAATGGCTAGACCATACACGTACACGCTATCAGCCTGTATCAGCCTGTCGTCAATGGTTAACGAAACAAATTCCGCTTATTTTCGCGATATTTTTGATTTTGAAGTATTAATAAGTACTTAAAAGGTGTAATTAAATATAATGACGTGTGCCATACCTGAATGCAGTTCATCGAGAAAAGAAAATCCACAAAATTACACATTTTACATGTAAGCACAATTAAAATATTTAGCACTCTAAATTCAATATTTCAGAACTAGTACAAATGTTTTATACATAAATGGATAGGGAGAAATATCGCATTTTATTACGATAATGCTCTAAATACGTGAGAATTATATTAAAAATAATAACAAATACGTGAATTCGCGCTATTTCTGATCAAATTTTTGTAGGGATTGACACTATCAATATCATCTTATCGATAATATGTTTATAACAGGCAAAGGCATATTCTTGGATGCAGCCTCTTGTTACTTCGTTTTTTTTAATTTTCTATATTTTCGTTTTAGTTTTTCGTAATAGTAAATACTTACGCATTATTGTACATACTTTAATGAGAGGATTTAAACTCTTATAATGTTTCAGATATCCAAAAAATATTCAGGTTAAACAAAAATGGTTAAAAATTATAAATAGAGAAGGATGGGTTCCCAAAAAAAAATTCAACTACATGTAGCAAGCACTGAACAAAAATATTTTTCTCATAGAAGTGCACAAAGAGTAAAGCTGCGTATTGCAGCAATACCCACATTATTTATGCCCGTGCGTATTTTCTTAATTATATATTTTGCTGTACATATGTTCATTTCGTCTGCACATGTTCAAATGTGTACAACTTGTTGTTGTCATCCGCGTGGTGTATATTTTTTTATAAAACGGAAGTAACAAATAAACTTACAGTATCACTTGATAATAAACGGCTACTGCAATATTTGGTCACCTACAGTCATCTTCAAACAAAGAAAGTTTTTACGTGGTAGAGCCATGTTGCAGCTATATCAATAGTATAGTTGTAGCACGAATGGGTCGGCACGACCGGGGAAGGACCACGCTTTCACAGAATACCAGCGTAAAATAGCAGGTTAATGCTGCTGTGTTTCGTATAGTGAGTGTAGAAAACCGGAAACCCTTTTTACTGGAAAAAAGGCATTCTATTTTATATATACAGACGTCTATGGGCCACAGCAACCACTTACCATCAGGTGGACTGTGTGCTCGTTTGTCATCCTAATTCTATAAAAATAATGTGTCCCAGAGGACTAAAATAAAATGTCTTACAACTTATAATTATAGAGGGTCTCGTATTTAGCGTCAGAAATAGGTAAAAGGGTTGTATTTTATTAATTTTCAATCATAGATAAGTACATAATATGTACACTAATTATATTTGTTTGTAGTCATGTGTCTACAGAGATATATTGCCAGTACCCAGTAGTTCACTTGCGAACGTTTCTGTTATAGAAGATTACACGAAAAACAAAAAAAATGAAAAAAAAACTATTGATATTCTTCGGAGAAGATTAACAGAAACAAAAAAATACTGAAAAATGTAAGAGCACAAAAAAACGGACTAGTAAAAAAGTGGAAAGTTGTATTAAGTTATAAAAAACCTAGAAAGGCTTCCCTCACTTCAAAATAACATTAGTGCTGCAATACCATCTAGTTCAAACGATTTGTTGCAGCATCTCATCGAAAGGGTGATTAAGAAAAAGTTTATGGTATAGGTATTCGTTCTGAACTGAACTGAAGTTTTCCGAAAACATATGAAAGGAAAATTGTAAACGAAAATATGTTTCGAAAATTAGTAAACGAATGCTTTGTCTTGCAAAATTTTTTTAACATACTTGACATACATAATATGTACATATTATGTATGATTCGTCAGCACTATCAAACCATAAACACTTAATTATTAAATTAATAATCGAAACTTATTTGATTATTGGATTGAAGTATGAAGCAAAATTGCAAAATACCTCTTAAGGAGAGCTTTTGACATTTTTATAATTTATTCGTTATTTTTGGTGGAAAATAAAAATCACAAACTTTTTGTTTGTAGTTTTATTTTTATGCCCTCAAACATAATAATATTCATTTTATCACACAGACACAGTGTTCTGTATCGATAATTGAAGTTGATACATGGCGCAGCACTATTGTTGTCGCACACATGCACATTTCACTCACACGGGTACATTTCGTTTTTGGTCTCACCCTAATCAAGTCAGAGCACATAGGCAGAATTGGCGAGAAACTAGTTCGCCTTCCTTCGGGAACCCGTGCATTCTGGTCTCTCGCCAAGGCTGTCCAAGGGAATTTCTGTAAGCCATCACTACCATCTCTGCACAGGGAGGACGACTCACTGGCCCATGACGCAAAAGACAAAGCCGACCTTTTAGGCTCCCTTTTTGCGTCCAACTCGACTCTTGATGACGGGGGGAAAACACCGCCGACCATCCCGCGGTGTGAGTGCTCTATGCCGGACGTGCTGTTCTCACAGCACTCGGTTCGCAAAGCACTTCTCTCCCTGGACATCCAGAAGTCGAGTGGGCCTGACGGAATCCCCCCAATTGTGCTGAGGACGTGTGCTCCGGAGTTGGCACCGGTCCTAACGCGTCTTTTCCGGTACTCCTACTCCCAAGGCGTAGTCCCGAATTCATGGAAGACAGCTTTTGTCCACCCGATCCCTAAAAAAGGCGACCGCTCAGACCCGTCCAACTATAGGCCTATCGCGATCACCTCCTTGTTCTCCAAAATAATGGAATCCATTATCAACTGCCAGCTCATCCGGTACCTTGAGGATCACCAGCTGATTAGTGACCGCCAATACGGTTTTCGTCGGAGTCGATCAGCTGGTGATCTTCTGGTCTACCTGACCCATAGATGGGCGGAGGCAGTAGAGTCCAAGGGGGAGGCGTTGGCCGTTAGTCTGGACATTGCGAAGGCCTTTGATCGGGTTTGGCACAAAGCGCTTCTTTCGAAGCTCCCTTCCTATGGGCTTCCCGAGAAATTATGCAATTGGATCACCAGCTTTCTTGCAGATCGGAGCATCAAGGTTGTTGTAGACGGTGCATGTTCTGACTACAAGCCTATTAACGCTGGTGTTCCACAAGGCTGTGTGCTATCACCAACGCTGTTTCTTCTGCATATCAATGATATGTTGCTAACTAGTAACATTCATTGCTATGCGGATGACAGCACTGGTGATGCTCTATACACCGGCCGTGCTAATATTTCTCGGGAAAACGTCTCCGAGTACCGGAACAAACTTGTGTCTGAAGTCGAGTCTTTGCTGGACAAAGTCTCGAACTGGGGGCGACTAAATCTAGTCCAGTTTAATCCTCAGAAGACACAAGTTTGCGCGTTTACCGCTAAAAAGAACCCCTTTGTCGTATCTCCTCAGTTTCAAGGCACTCCCCTGGTTGCCTCAGCCAGTATCGGAATCCTCGGCGTCGACATATCGAGTGACGTGCAGTTTCGTGGTCATTTGGAAGAGAAGGCCAAATTGGCCTCTAAAAAGCTTGGCGTGCTCAGCAGAGCGGGACAGTATTTCATGCCGGCACACCGCCTGCAACTTTACAAGGCGCAGGTTCGGCCTCACATGGAATACTGTTCCCATCTCTGGGCATGGGCTCCCCAGTGCCAGCTCCTTCCACTTGACCGCATCCAGCGCAGAGCGGCTCGAATCGTCGACGACCGAGTTCTTTCCGATCGGCTCGACTCATTGGCGCTGCGAAGAGATGTTGCATCTCTTTGCATTTTCTTTCGCATCTACCATGGGGAGTGCTCTGAGGAATTGTTCGGATTAATCCCAGCCGCCAAATTTCACGAACGCACATCGCGGCAGAACTCCCGATACCATCCACACCATCTGGATGATTGGCGGTCCACCACTGTGCGATTTAGAAGATGTTTTCTTACTCGCACGACTTCCTTGTGGAATCGATTACCATCAGCGATTTTTCCGGACCGATACGACTTAGGGACCTTCAAGAAAAGAGCTTACTCCTTTTTAAAAGGCCGGCAACGCATCTGCAATTCCCTCCCTGGTGTTGCAGTTGTTCATGGGCGGCGGTAGTCACTTACCATCAGGTGAGCCGCATGCTCGTTTGCCCCCCTCTCCTATAAAAAAAAAAAATCACGCCATCGCCAATCTAATGTATACTATATCTATGTTATAAACCCACACCCACAGATTAAACCTGAATTTAGAATAATGGTGTGAACCGATTACAAATTTGAGAACCGGTTTCTACCGATTTCTTTGGATGATAATTATATATATAATAGTTAATAACAATTTCGGCAAGATTTTCAGCTGTATGTGCAGTGGATGGGAACATCTGAGGTAGTCAAGACATAGCTTTTTAAATCACCTTTCAGAAAAAAATGAACTGTGAGCGTAATAAAGGCGTCCATATTTTGGTTATACCACAAGTGAGCGGTTAGTGCAGCATGCTTTACATTATCAAGTGCAAACGCAAACTTTACTGTGATTACTTTACAAGTGTACTGTTGCGGCATTAATTCGTAATTAATTTTTTCGGCAGTAATTTTTTGTCTATTTGGTAATTTGTAGTTTGGGTTTAAAACTTCTGTGAACCTATTAAATCCTCTGTCTTCAACAATCGAAAAGGGCTGGAAGTCTGTAGTGTTCAAATATTGTTCTTGCTTGGTTTGGCCTAAGGCGGATAGGTTCCTGGGCTAATCACCTACAACATTCCCCTGCATTTCCACTGTAGCCTGCGGATGGTGTATTTTTATATGAGCCAACATATTAGAAGTTCCACCACCAACCTTAATTATTTTTAGCATATTTTACATTTGGCAGTATTATTATCAATTTTTTCGAAATAATTCCGTGTGATATATTTTTCTTTTACCTTCATGCAAAATGCAATTCGTTGATAAAAATACCAGGTAATTTACTTAAATTATAAACAAAATGAATTACTAAAAAAACTAAAAACAAAATTAATTACTTACTTAACTATTGAAGAAACGCAAGAGCAATAACCATACACATTACACACGCACAAGACAAGAAGGACGAGCACACAAGAAGGACGGAACATGCTGAAGTGTTGAAATTTGTCAACAGTGTTGCCTGATGGGTGATGGCTAAAACATCGCGATGATTCCTCAATCAAAGACAATATAAACTTAGTCTGACCCTCTCTATGTCTATGGTCTGACTTTGGTGTTCGGATACATGAAATGAAAGACAAGTGAGTCCAAAGTAAATTGTTTTAGAAAAAGGAATCGGTCATTTAAGAAACCGGTTTTATTTAAGTATTTCTAAAACCGGTTCACATCACTAATTTTGAAGCACAGGTAAAGCCCGGTTTTTATTACTATAATATAATATATATTACATCTCAAGCTATAAATATTTTTTCGATCGACCGGGCGATATTTTCATTTTATATTTCGCCCCCTGTACCCCGCACACCGTTCCTTGCTCCCGTAGACGGTGTACGGGGCAAAGGGAGGTAATCCAATGACCAATGACGAATGCACACTGGTAAGATATGTGTGAAAGCCAATCGCGGGATATAATTTATATTTCGGGATATAATATATATTATATCCCATAGTGAAAAGCCAGCCTAACAGTATACTAGTCTGAGACCAAAGAGTATAGTATAAGGAAGAAGAGAGCCCTCTTGCGAGTAAAACTGGTGTTCCTTGGAAAAAGCGCCACCTGATGATTGTTACGCTAACTATAATTTTCACATGTTTGTGTGTATATTACAATTAACTCACGCGAGAGTACTCTGTGAATGTACTCTCGCGTGAGTGAATTGTAATATGTGTTGTAATATGTGCGTGTGTATATGTATACTGCTTATTGCCCACCCTCACATTCAATATTCTATATTTTAAACTTATATTACTATTTCCATTCCAATTTTCTACGAATGTACAATCGAAAACTTGGAATGGAAATAGTAATAAATTAATATAATAGGTACATATTGGAATTTTTAAACATTTAATAACACAAACCTTAAGAGTGAGATTAAAGTTAACAATTAGCTATGCTTTGATACATAAGTATAAAATTGGAATGGAACACGGTTAATAGTTCAACATGAAATAAAACAATTATTTTCATAGAGATTTAAATATATTATTGACAGTGATTAGATACACAGAAATAAACTTGGGCACTCAATTTTAGATGATTATGGAGGCATCTTAGACCATCAACCCATTATTTTTCGTAAAACATCTTCAATAAGTAAAACGATAAACGACTCTAATAAATCACCATAAACTAAATATTTACTGGCTAGTAACACCACACTTAAGTAATTATTCTACGAAATACGAAATAAACTAAATCGACATAAAACTTTTGAATTTGGCTTTGAAAAGTTAGACAAAGCGAACTCCATTCAATTTAAAAATGATTTGAAACATTCCCGAATAATATAATATCTACTTATTTGATGAAAATGAGCTATGAAACATTTTCTTTTCTTGATTTCATAAAAAAATGTAATTGTAACAAACTAGGTTATTTTTTTCGCAACAGCCACAGATACATTTATATTTTCGGCTACAGAGCTTGTAGTACAAACTAATCAGTAATCATTTCATTCGAACATAAAAATAATCGGAACGTATAATTTATACTTTATAAATCATGGAAGCTCCAGGATGGCCCGCGAAATTCAAATTTTCTTGCGTTTTTTAGAATTTGCAGGTCAGGGTTAGGTTTTATATTTAACAAAATATGATTCGCGACCGTAGCGATTATGTGTTTACAGAATTATTATCATTAAAATCACCAATACAGCCCTGTAAGTTCATATTAGCCCTTTGAATGAGTTTTTCTGGAAATAGCCTCCACCTTAAACAACTTTTATTTGTTATGTATATTACAAAATATATAGTTTGTAATTTATAAGATAGGTAAAAATAATTTTAATGGGCTGGTGACTTAAGAGTATTCAATACTCTAAGGCTGGTGACAAAGATATTAAAATGCAAAAATAAAAGTTGCTAAACTGCAATTTAAATATAATGCGTAACATGGATCCCAGTGTTATTTCTTAAATTCTGCCATCTAGTGAGTATTAAACTTACTAATCTGAGGAAATGATGACCCGTACCATACATTGATGGCGTTACTTTCTATGGCCAAATGCCTTACTATGGAAGTGTACCCCCCCCCCCCCCCAAAGCCTATTCGCTCTTGCCTTGAAGGCGACCAGATTGTAGACATGGGCAATGTGTATCACTTAAAAGAAAAGATTGATAAGAATCTATTGATCACTTGGATATGTATCACTCTTTTATATCTTTATATCCTTGTGTATCAGTAGATTAAACCCGCTTTCACGACACGCATCGCATTACGTTGCGTTGCTCACTCAGCGTGGCTCGCTTCGCTCAACTCACTCCTATCAGTAAGAGTGATAGATAAGTACCTATAGAGCTGTTTGCATTTTGCTTGGTCGTAACATTGTGTATCTTTCTGATATATTTGGTTGCTGTTTCTTTCTAGGTATCTATTTATTATGATTAAAAAATTAAAGTTTTCTTATTTCTCAGATATGCAGGTTTCCTCACGATGTTTTCCTTCATCGCCGAGCTCGTGGTAAATCAGCACTTAAAATTGCAATTAATAATTACATTGGTGCCGGCGGGGATCGAACCCGGGTTGCTTGCGTACTGTGAAACTTACAGAGAGCGCTATTATTGTTATGATTGATAAATTTCAATAGGCACTTATTCGAGAAATTAACTTAAATGTTTAGTTTAAAATAATAATTAAATTAATGATTAACGTAAATAACCTAGGTAGTGTAAGTATGGTTTGTATTAATTTGTAGAAAATATATATTATATAGTTTCGGCTTCTTGAAAACATGCCTGCTGCGTTGGCTGTCTTTTAGCTACGAGGGGTACTGTGGGGAAGGTTACCACAATTTCCAGCGGGTACATTTAGCATGTTCGCACAATAAAGGCATTTTGCTTTCTTTGGTTCTACTTCCTCAAAATGATTCCACACTGCGCTTCGTTTTCGTGAACCCATTTTTTTAATTATAAAAACACTAACTGCGCAAAATTATTTCCACTTAAAATAAATGAAACAGTCACTAACTGTACGTACAGAACAAAAACATTTTAAACTATTTACACTGAATGTCTTATTTACCTACATTTAAATTAAACAGTCACTAAGTGTACAAAACAACTTCAAATATTTTTCTATTCGATGCAATTAACGCAAACAATATTACTCTCGTTCCCAAACCGAGGTTAAGGTTGAACTAATGAAGTAAACTTATATCTTTGTTTAATTTTGCAAAGCACAAATCTTTTTTCTACTTTTTTATGGATATAAACGACTACTAATTTCGGCTATAACACTTTCTTAAAAACAATGGTTTTATAACTGAAATTAGTTTGCATTGTTTACCAAAAAATTTATAGGAAAAGTACACATAGGTACAGTTCAAACCAGTAGAATACTTAAATGTTAACGTACCGCTCAATGACTTTAAGCCCTATGCACCAGTCATAGAGTTATCAATTTACCTTTTTGTGCCAACGTATTACAGTTTATAATGGTCAAACAACTCACTCTCTCCGTGTTGCCAAAGCGCGACAGAACATTCTAAATAGTGACCTGCGAAAGAAACGTCTGTACTATGGACTTTCCGAAATCTTCCTGGAACGACCGGCCGTGCCGGCCGAGGTATAATAGAAAGTAGTGTGCGCAATGTGCGACACAGATGTTAGAAAAAGTTAAAAGATGGCTTGGGTGAATAAGTTGTAAAGATACACTGATACAGTGATACATTCGGATGCGGATGGATATAAAGAGTGATTGGTGTAAACGGATTGATTCATATCTTTTGTATCTATCTCTCCTGAGTTACCCATCTCTACCAGATTGTATTCGGACGGAAAGATAGACGCTGGCAAATTATTCCACCCCTTTGCTGTGCGCATTACAAAAGACGAAGTAAATAATAATGCGTGGAACATCGACAACAAACGGGTGAAGACCCGCTGACCGCCTGGTTGTCCAATGATGGAAAGGAGAGGAAGGAATTAAAGCGTGTAATTCCTGCACACACTCACCGAAATGCATCCTATAGAATACCGGCTATCTTCTCCATGTTTATAGAACAATATTAAATTTATAAAATGGCAGCACTTAAAAATTCTAAAAAAACAAGCGTGCATGTTTTCATTTGCTTAAAATTTCAAGGATTTGTTGATAGTCTTGGGCATAGTCGGTCGCCATTGGGAGCGCTCAATTTAGTTCGTAGCCTATAGCGAACTAGTTCGCTCATTTAGTTCGTTAGTTCTATTTTGGTTTTTCAGTAGATCTTATTAAAAAAATAAGTTTATTGAATGTCAGTAAATAAAAATTAATTGAATTTACGTTATTAAATATTAATAATTTAATTAGTATGTAATATACTATATAATATATGCATGGTACTTTTCAAGAACTATTTGATGATATGGAAATTAACTAAATTAACTGCAAAATGTCTTACCAGGTCGTCACTCCATTTCGTAGTGGGTCACCCTACATTTCGCCTACCAGTACGAGACTGTCACTCGAGAACCTTTTTTCCCCATCGGTTGTCGATTCTTCGAGCTATATGGCCGGCACACTACCACTTTAGCTTACTAATCCGTTGGGCTATGTCGGTAACTCTGGTTCTACTGCGGATATCCTCATTTCTAAGTTTATCGCGCAGAGAAACCCCAAGCATAGCCCTCTCCACAGCTCGCTGAGCTTCCTCATACGGCCAGCAGTAAAGGACACGTCTCAGACCCGTAAGTCATCACTGGCAACACGCACTGGTTGTACAATTTTCTTTTAAGGTTTTGAGGTATGTGTAACGAGAAGATGTGTCATAGTTTCCCGAACGCTGCCCAACCGAGTTGAATCCGTCGATTGACCGCTCGTAAGAAGTTGGACTTACATTACGAATAGGTTTTAACAAAAATATCTTTATAACGAATTTTTAATAGTTGCAGAATATATAGTAGAATAATAAAGAGAATAATAGAATATATAGAATATAAAGTATTATTTACCTCTATTTAACCAATATTTTCAACTTGAAATCTTGACATAACATATCCTATTAATTATTCCCACTTAATTCCACAATAAATCATGTCTTGACAGGTTCAGACACGGACACGTACACGACAGGCTGATGACTATTTACGTAAAGTTGAGATTAATAAACAAGATTTCTTATCTTGTTAAAACGAATCGTAGTGCCACCTAACCTCTATATAACAAACCTTATTATAATGAATTACTTGGTATAATAACGAATACTTTCTAAATCCATTCAGTTTCATTATATTGAGGTTGCAGTGTATTCGAGTATTTATTAAAATTAGTAAAGAGAGAAAAATAAAATTTTAATTTTGAATAAACTTACCGCAAAATCGAATTGAGAACTATACGGTATTTATTCCTGTTTACTATCACTTTCATATTAATATTGTGAGCCAGCAATATTTGTTATTTGTTGTGAATTGTGCACTAATAAAACTTTAGCTATAGACTATAAATTATATGCTTTAATAAGAAACTCTGGTAAGAACGGTAAGAGTAAAAATAAATTAATCGGTTAGCCATACAGCGCCACTCCATAATAGAGCGGACGCCAGAAAAATAAATAATTAAAGAACTAAGAGCGAGATTTTCGATGAACTAGTTCGCATAGTTCACCTAAAAGAGCGCTATTCCTACCTAGGTCGCAAAGAGAATATAATCACTATAGGTCGTTCGCGAACTACCCAAGACTTTTTGTTGATTGTTGTTTTTGTTTTTCCTTTAATTTGTTACTTTATTACACCTCTGTTTCTCCATTATTGCGTTGAGTTGAGTGAATTTCGTGTGTGTGTTCAAAGTTCTCAAAGTGCTCAAAGTTCAAAAACTTTATTAAACTAAGTTTGTATAAAAAGGGTTATTATAATGTTAGGAATTTATGGATTATAATAACACCTGGGAATGAGGTTATCGCTACCAAGCTATTTCTAATTCGTTGTGTTGTTAATTGTGTAACATACATGATTGTAAGCTATTAAAGAAAAAAACCCGCTGGGTTTCTCACTGGTTCTTCCCAGGACAGAGGATTTTTTTCGAACCAGTGGTAATTAAACAAAAGAGTGACTTTCAATAAATATTCTATATAATCTATATTGAATAAACAAGTTTCTGTTTCAAATTGTTGACATTTTTTAGTGACTATTGTAAGAATTTTGCGTAATTTAATCGTGTTTCATTAAATATTAAGTTACGCTACACCTGTAATTCCAATATACTAACTTAAATGAATTTAAAACAATTTAGAGGCTAATTATGTTTGTTATTTTCTATATATTTTGTTATGAATAAATTAATTTGTAAGCATAAATCATATTTTACTAACTTGTATTCCTCGTCATAAATACATAACTGTGATCGGTTCTGGTTTTTCCAAGATTTATTCTATTAGGAAAAATATGTTTCTAAAATAATTAATTATTATAATTCTAGAGATATGTTTATAGAAATAATGTTTAATTATAGAAACATATTTTTTAATAGAATAAATCTTGGAAAAACAAATCGATGCAAAAAATTTAATTTCTGCGATTCGAATTTTCCCGCTTAAATTTTTTTATGTTCTCCAACGATAGATGGCGCTGAATTTTGTTCCTATCCATTTTATATGGAGTTAACTTTCTTCTCCACTAGGAGTAACGTATTCTGTGACCCCCCTGTCTAGTATCCACTAAGTAGTCTGTGCCCCTGTCTGAGACCGATTTGGAACATACACGTATAGGAACGTCAAATTATTTGCATTTTGCAGATACTTATTTGATTGATCATTTAAATGCATCAATTCTACGTATTTTTATGAAGATAAGATAACATAATTAATTTTTAATTGAAAGCAAGGTTCTGTTTGTGTTCACGAAATCGTCACGCCTATGTTGTACTGTAGATAAATGAATGTTAGTTTATTCGGAATCGCGGTGGCATAAGCTCATCTGTTTGTGAAAAAGTAGAGAAGTTTTTGTGAATTAAAGATCATTTGGAAAGGTTTTGTGCAATGTCAGTGTTAAATAACTTTTCTGTATCTATAGCGAAGGGATTACGACGTGAGTATATTTTTTATAAACGTTTTCGGATTTATGAGTTTTCAAAACATGACCTAATTGTGTCATAGAAAATGTCAAAATAAAAATAAATATACCTAATATTTAGTTTTGATTTATGCACATTTTGTTATTTTTCTACACATTCATCACTTAATATAGTTTTTTTTTTACAAAAAACAAAATTATTTGATTAAACAAACTATATTATATTGTTGACATATTAATGCATCTATGCTTGTTTACTAATCACCTGGTGTACTTGGACTAATTAGTGCCACCCTCATTATAAAAATAAAAACCTTACTATATTGTTGACCTGCTTGAGGTTTTTTGGGATATAAAAAATAAAAAGTTCACCATAAAATTACTCACATTAAGGGATTTTCCCCCCAATGTTCAGATTCAGCATATTAACTTTATTCAGATTGCTGGTCAAGGGTCGCTCTAATGATATTTGTCATTATCTGCTTGGTATGCAAATTGGTGACATCCATGCCACTGTTTCTTGTCGCTGTCCAGAGTATTTTACATCTATTATAACATTGCGATGTTGCCTTTTTTGTATGTTCTATAACTTTATTCCAACTATTATCCCATTAATTGGAAATATCAAATATATGGAATAATATAATGTTATAACAATATACCGTTATTAATGGGTTTTCACTATTTGTGATACGATACGGTACGGACTTGAGATGATCCTCCATTTCTAATCCCATTCTTTATTTATACGGACTGTACATATAGCTATTACATTATATATTAAAACAAATCTTATGTTTTCAGTTTCAACAATGTACAGTAGTGGTTTATGGTAACTAAAGTACAGAGTCAGTAATTCATTCTTGGGGCAATGTATACGTTATTACAACAAGGTCCCAGAAAGTGTACAGGTCTCTCTATTACCAAGTTTAAATATTTTGTTAAGTTGAAACTGTATAAAAAGGGTTATTATAGTATAAATGAATACATGGTTGATAATAACCCCTGGGAATGAGGTGGTTGCTTGCAAGCTGTTAAAATAGCTGTAGCTGTCTAAAATAAATTTTGTACTTATGTAGTTTGTACAACCATTAATGTAAAATTTGCTTTTATAAAAAAGTCCCACTGGGTTTGTTGCTTCTTCTTCCCAAAACGGAGTTTTTTTCGAACCAGTGGTAAAGTAAAAAATGACTTTCAATAAGAATTACACATGTGATCTATATTGAATAAAAAATTATTCTATTCTATTATATTCTATGAAATCGTGGATTGTTATGAATGGATTCAACATGATAATTTTATTCATTAAAGTTAATTTTATTTATTTAGTCAATTAATTGATATACTGTTTATTTTATCACTTAAATTAACCATCTTTAAAGCACCACACAAGCAGGAGGCTGAGATTATAAGAAACACTGTATTTATTTAAAAAAAAAACTAGTAACTAGCAATGCTTATATTTCCTTTAACCCATTGAGTTATATGTACTACATACTAGAGAAGCCATTCCAAACAAAAATTGTGTACTACTCTATGTCTTCGCTCATGAGCGGAAGTAGTAGTCGCGCATATGCTAAGACTTTAATTTGATATAAAGTAAGATATTAATATAAAATAAATATAAGAATTTAAAATAAAATATCTTAATTTAATCTAAACAAACATATTTCTAAATAAAATGTAATAATAATTATTTTATGGAATTCACAAATCTTTAATTTACGCAATATTTAGTTTGTACGGATTGCAGTACAGTTCAGTTGAATATAGTCAATGTTCGGAATGGCTTCTCTAGTACGTAGTACATGTAACTCAATGCTTTAACCACTACTAGTAAGCTGAAAATGCTTGTGTTAGAAGTGGTTCATGACTGTATTCAAATGGCATACTTGAACCCACAAACAAACTTGAGTTGAGTTTGCGCACCCTGTCATTAGACTACTGTCGCTTACTACACTGTATTCTATCTCATTCTCTTACAGGCTAAATCTTATAGATG
This sequence comes from Parnassius glacialis, assembly GCA_033319125.1. Lineage (NCBI taxonomy): Eukaryota > Metazoa > Arthropoda > Insecta > Lepidoptera > Papilionidae > Parnassius > Parnassius glacialis. The sequence continues at coordinate 24,103,024 of JAVANC010000002.1, forward strand.
TATATATGTTTGTCTCTTTATTATTGACGCTTTTTCGTACAATCGAGTTTCAAATCACAACAATTTTAAAGAAGTTTTCACTTCAAAAAAATAATGTCTGTATTTTCTAGACAAACTTTGTTACTTTTATCTCTTGGGTTTTAGCGGTCATATAATTCTTTATCATATCAGTGTTTTTTATTTTAATTAGCAGTAATATCATATATACATTATAGAAAAATATAGATATCACAAGAGATATTGGATGTTAAGCATTTATTTGTATGAAGATAACATTATGTTTCTACCCTAAACTGTAAACAGGAACATAACTGGCGCTTTTATAACTGTGATAAATATATGTATAAATGTTTTCATTTTGTTATTATACAATAAAATTTATCTTAGATGTAAATGTCTAATGTCAATTTTCAAGTTCATTTTGTCAGGGTAATTATTTTATTGGCTCATAATTTCCTTTTCCTGTGCAATCTGTGTCCTAATCAATTAATTTTTTATGTGGTGAGAGCCACTCTGCAGCTATATTATGGTTGTAGTACAAATGGGTCTGCTCAACCGGAGTAGGACAACACTCACAGAATACACACAACATAAAATAGTAGCTCAACGCTGCTGTGTTTCATATGGTGAGTGTAGAGAACCAAAGACCCTTTTTATTGCAAACAAGGCATTCCATCTCACTGCTTAGGGGTGATAATGCATCTTCTTATTTGAGAATAAATGTAGATGTCTACGTGAACTGTGTGCTCATTTGTCACCTTATTCTATTAAAAAAAATTACTTAATGAGAATTCATTGTATTCACCATAAGCCAAGATAAAAGAAAGAAAATGAAGGATAGTCTTTTCTGATTCAACTATTTTAAATTAATATTGTATCTTATAGAAAATAAGTGCATTATAATTACTCAGCCTATATATGTCCCTATTCCTAGACACAGGCGTACTTTCATGATTTTTTTTTGGAAAAGGACGGTGGTGCCTTTCAGTAATGTATGTAGTAATATATAAAAATTAACCACATGGACACAAAAAGCAAATTCCATTCCGGGGACATGTGTTGGGCACCAAGTCACAGTCAATGACATATGTATGCTTTATTTTAATAATTATTTCTTCTGATTTAAACAGTAGTATACTGAACTTAAGTTTCTTTAGGAAATCTAATTGCACATAGTCAGAGAAATAATATAATTTTTATGATGAATTAAAAAATTTTGGCTTCCTCAACATTTATCCCTACACCACCTCTTTTAATTTCAACAAACAATTTCATCGATGCTGGTAGAAGTAAAATTCAGTTGCTCAAATGCAAAATTTTAAACCAAGTTCTTATCTGCTCCCATGGCTCATATAGTATTATTAACATACAATATTATAGCTGTAAGAAACATAATCTCTTGTACAGGCTTCTGTACATTTTTCTGGGAACTGCATACTGTTGTACAATTATTATTGTTTGATATTGTATAAAGCAAAACAAGTGGAAATAACAAATAACATTTTCAATGACTTTGCTCTTATATCGATTTATCAGATTAAACTGTTGTGACTAATATAATACACATTATTTATATTTTTAAATGCATGGAATTGATACATGATTAATGATTGAAAACTATTTAGTAAAAAAAAAAAGATTTGGTTGTTAAAGAAACATTGACATGCAACATTTCAAATTATCATGTGTGCATGATTTAATAGAATGATCGTTATATATCCTAATGGCAGTAAATGAATTATTAAAAAAATTGATAAAATCTTAAGTATGTGCACCACATAATAGCTTCTGAATTTGATGAAAATACAGTCTATCAAAGAGTTAAAGCCCAAATTTCAGAAGCTATTATGTGAAACTTGTTTTATTTTGAAGGTTTTTAATTTTCGATAAAATATTTTGATTTAAAAAAATGACCCTTTTAAGTAGTCTATGGAATATTATAAGGACAAGGTATAGGTCCCGTCACATAAAAAGAACGCTGAGCGACAGTGGAGGGAATGTGTCTGCACATGGGTACAGTCGTGTTCTAAAGTACTAGATGGTACTATGCTATAGTTTTATAATATAGGAGTATAATTGTTTTATTGTAGAATCATAATAGATACTTTACTAGCTACTTAGAACTTTGGAAGAGGTTGGAATTAGAAATATATAATGTTTACTTGAGCATTATTTTTTATTTCTGTCGTAAAAGATAAAGTAGGTTGTAAAAAGAAAACTTAACCTAAGGGTGACACGCCGCGCCGTTCATTCTATCGTCTTGGGTCAAATGGAAGCCAGATGTCGATGGTGTGTTGGTGTTACTGGATGATATTTCATCATCACTTTCATCTTCGCTTGAGCTTCCGTCATCAAAATCATCATCATCAACGCGAATGATAAATGTTTCCGTCATCAGGTCGACCACATGGTAATTTTTTCGGTATTCCTCCTCAATACTTTTAATTTTACTGCACAATTTTTCCCATTCACCTGCTCCCATCAAATTGACCTTTTCGTTCACTAGTTCAGTCATAAAACAATAATAACAACTAGAACATCATCAGTTACCTTAAAATTTTCATCCCAGTTTTTTCCACCCTTAAAGATGGAATCTTTTTCTTTAAATTTATTAGAAACTATCCCTGAAATATATCATAATATGTATATAAAGGTTCATTTAATTAAGTTCAGCCATTTAAGAGAAATCTGAGTACATAAAAAACTGTGTCAAAAATAAAAATAACTTGATTTTAGAATGGGTTCAAAAAGGTTGAGGTCTTATTTAAATTGTAATGTGCCTAATGGCACAGCGGTGACACTCTGTATGTGAGAGTTGAAGCGCCGGTGACATTAGGCCAGAGCTTGTAAAGCGAGGGTTGATACCGAACCGAAATGGAATATTATAGACTTGTGTCAAAGAAGATACATTGTAGGTATATGTTATATAATGTAAACTTATTTATTTAGATAGTGAAAGATACGATCAATTTTAAATCAACTTTTATTAACCCATTCAATGCGGCTCGAAATATCGCCTTTATTACCCAGGGGCGGGCGGTTTAAAGAGCTAACTCCGATAGGCGTCGGACGCATCTCATATTTAAACACTTTGACACCGATCGGCGTTTCCCGCACATGAAAATGAAAATGGGATTGCAAACCTTTTTTCTGATTTTTTAAAGTTAAAAATACTTTTAAGAACAGTATTTAGTCTACTATTTTAAATGTATTAAGTATAATAGGTAGTGTTAGTAGTTTAGTAGTTGAAAGGAAGAGAGGGGTTTTCAGTTACATACTATTTCTAGTGCATCGTAATTTGTTTCACTTAATAATTAATAATGACTTTCTCTTGAAGGTGAGGCTCGACCATCGTCACCGAGTTTATTGAGTGACGGTGTGAGACAATTTGGTTCGCTAAAAAGAAAGCCATGTGATGATCAACATTATCATCTTGGTAATGTTGATGCGAAAAAGTCACATCTAGACAAAATAAAGAGATACAGGTATCGTAACAGAACATTCAGGATGCAAATTTATATAAACGCAACATTTTCCATTCTAATGAGTATAAACGTGACGTATCACAATTACCCGATTTTGAATTTTGAAAACGGGGAACCAATTGACCACTGAAACAAAGCGTTTGCTCAACTGATCGCTTACGAATTAGATCTTCTTCCAATGAAAAAAAGATCTGCAACATATGTTAATATAATAAATCTAGTGAGGAACGTACGTCACCAAAAGGATATGGACGACATAAGTTTATCCAACTAAGACTCGGAATAATGTTTGTGGCATAGATACGCTGTGAGCCTACATGTTGTTTGATAATTGTTGATATTAATCTAAGATGTTTTTAATATTTAATACGTCTTTGATATTATTAAATAAGTATTATGAACACTTACGTAGTTGTAGTTTTGTTTAAGTACCTACTCTCACAAGTATGCGAAACAATGATTACCTATAAGAACGGTTTTAACAATCCAAGATGTTGGATTTTATTAATAAGCCGTTTTCGTTTTAATTTTCTGGATGCTCTTTTTTCCTTTTTACACTAGAGATGATGAAGAATATATATATATATATAAAAAAAAACTAGCGACCCACCCCGGCTTCGCAAGGGCGCAATGTATAAAATTAACACAAAACAATATTAAATTATATGTATAAACCTTCCTGTTCTTAAATCACCCTATCTATTGATGAAAACCGCATTCAAATCAGTTGCGTAGTTTAGAAAGATCTAAGTGTACAGAGGCACAGACGGCGGGAAGCGACTTTGTTTTATACTATGTAGAGATGACTGTCGTCATTTTTAATAAGCCAAAGCAATAAACATTGCTATCCTGCAAGTGTTTTATGGCCCTTTTAAGACGCCGCGCTATTGTTTTACTAGATTTTGTAGGTCCGACAATAATAGTTATTCATAATATCGATAATGAATTTATTTTTGTCATAACTCCCTATTGTTCCCTGGCAAACTCGCGTCGAAGCTCGCCTCATAGCATGTGCTGCGAGGCACCTTCAGCCTGGGGTTGTGGTATGGGTCCTTTAAAATAAAGCTTTACTTCTGTTTTAGTCTCCGTGGTGAAAGAGGTGCGTTTTACCTATGTGTTATTTTTATATTTCCCAACGACTTCTGCATTTGTGTTCCGGACTTTGTGATTTCTTTCTCCTACGACAACTTTGGCAAAGTGTGAACGGATTAAACCATTAGAGTGTAAGCTCTGAACTTTAGTAGATGTGATTTTAAGTGGTTTTGCGAGTCACCGAGTGCATTTTTTGGTAAGTACCTACCTTGATAATTTTGTTATTAATTTTCTAGAAATTGTTTAATTTAAGATAGGGGTACCTCGTTTAGAGCCTGGGCGGGCGTTTTCTTATTATAGTTTTTAATATTGTATATGATAAAATTTAAGACAACCATGAAATATATCAATATTAAAGGGGATGGAACCTCTTTAGCGTAGTCACCAGCCACTTTTATAATTTATTTATATATTCATAATAAACTTTCCAAGTTGTAAGAAGTGCAATTACATAATACATAGTCGAATATCATAAATACAATCGTTAATGTAATTAATAGCCTATCGCCTGATAATGAAACTAGTTACGACATTTGTCAAACAATATACATACATACTATTAGTACTACTAGTATAATAGTAGAAGTCAAACGATCTTATAATTCTAAGAGACGTAAAATCATATTTATTTTTAGTTTTTCGCAACCAAACCTAACTACAAAGCGAAATAAAAACTATTTTATTGTTGGGATTTTTGTATGAAGCCTGACCTGCTATTTTTCTCTAATAATTTTGCAAATTCACCCCTGATTAAACGAAAATTAAGTCATATATTGTTTCAATTTATAGATCATGGATCCCACGACATCTACTAGTGGACTACATCACGTTGACAGTCATGCGATTGTAGATACAATGTTAACATCAATGTTTTCACCGACATATAACATTTCATTTCCTGAAGTTTCTTTAAATGATGAGGAACTCTACGGCATCCTGTCAGGGGACGTTGATCATTTATTTGACGAGGAAATCGAAGAAGTGTGTCATGACGCTCCGCAAGAAGATTTACAAGAAGATGCTGCAAATGAACCTAAAGTATCTAAAGAATGGAATATGGGAAATCCATTTTTCCTCAACCAGATTGATTTCGAACAGCGTTCTGGTTTAAGGGTAGAAATGACTAACAAAGGACCAATAGATTACTTTCTTTTAATTATGGATCGTGACATGTTAAATCTCATCTTAACTTGTTCCAACAACTATGCCTCAAAACTATTAGAAAGTACAAATATTCCATATTTCAGCAGGATGAAAACCTGGCTTCCAATAACTATGGATGCTCTAAAGACTTTTATCGGCCTACAGATACACATGGGTAACATTAAAATGAATCGTTTAAGTGATTATTGGAAAACTCATTATTTATACAAATCAGACGTATTCAGTCAACACATGGCTAGGGATAGATTTTTAAAAATATTAAGAGTATTAAATGTACAGTATGAGGAGGGCAATGAAAGTATAAAAAAAAATAAAACATTATTTGATGCATTTAACAATAAAATGAAATTAATTTACTATCCATCTAGAGAACTGGCAATTGATGAATCATTGATGCTTTGGAGGGGCAGACTTTCATTCCGGCAGTACATGAAATCAAAAGCTAGTCAATATGGCATCAAATTTTACAGTTTGGGCGACAAATTTGGTGTATGTCAAAAACTTCATTTATATGCCGGGTCAAAAGATCAAATAGTAGGGGGGCGCGGTCATTCCGAAAAAGTTATAAAATTATTATTTCAGGAATATCTTAACGTCGGCCATTCTCTATATATAAATAATTATTATGCAAGTATAACACAACCCTAATAACACAACTTTTAGAAAAAAAAACTTTTTGTACGGGAACGCTACGTACTAACAGGGCTGGAAATCCTAATCAATTATCAGTGAAACTACAAAAAGGTGAAATAATAATTCTGCACAACCAAAATAAAATAACTGTTTGCAAGTGGCACAGTAATAGGGAGGTGCTGTTAGCATCTAGTGAACACGATTGCGACATGGTTCCGGTACAAAACCCACGGCGACCAGATATAGTCACGCTAAAGCCGAACGCTATAATAAATTATACTAAATATATGCGCAACGTAGACAAACACGACCAATTAATGTTATACTATAACAGTGAACATAAAACCTTAAGATGGTACAAAAAAGTTATCATCCATATAATTCAAATATGTCTCATAAATGCCTATCAATTATTTAAAATTGATAATCAATCATCAATGTCGTATTATGTGTACAGAATGAAAGTGTTAGAATCATTACTCCCAGCCAAACCTACAATCGTTGCTGAACCCACAATAATACATGACATTCATTTGCCTCAAATTTTGCCATCTGGGGCATCTGGGCGTACCAAAAGGAAGCATTTTCAAATTTGTAAGATGATTAAAAAAAGGGTGGATACAATTTATTGCTGTCCTGATTGCCCAAAGAAACCGGGTCTATGCCTTACATGTTTTCGTAGATATCACAGATATTGATTTATGTATATATTATTGTACTTAATTGTAACGTGCAGATTAACACTGATTACTTTCTTTCTTGTTTAAATATATGTCCTTATTTTTAAGTGTTGCTTTTTATTTCATCTACACCTACTTACACATATTAACGAAGCAAAATGTTTAACCATCAACTATGAAATGAAGATTGCTAATAGTATGAACCTATTACTGTTTTTTAATTCTATAAAATAAAATACCTAGCAAAAATAAATAATACATAAATATTTAATCCAAATGTTTTCAATGTTGATAACCTCTGGAGGACGCCGTTCGGCGATTACCGCGCCTGAGGATAGTTTGGTCATTTTTCTAAAATCATTATTTACAGAAACGGAAACTATAATGATGTTGTATATATGTAAAACATGCACATAAAAAAAGTATATCCCTTTAGAATAGAAATTGGCCAAGTTATGGCTAATATATAATTTACGCCGATCGGTGTCATCCGCCTAAGAAAGACAATTTAAATTACGCCGTTGTGCGTGCACCGCAGCGAATGGGTTAAATATGTTTATAGATGGGGAAAATTAAAATTTTCGACAAAACAAAATATGCACGACAGTTAATGGTAATTTTAAATAATAATTAACCAACACTTAGTATTTCAGTACGCAATAATTATATTACCTACTACCCTTTAAAAATTACTTACTCCTATATATTTTTGGCTTTTTCGATGACTTTTATAATTTTTATTATTATTTCTAACAATTGCAAAATTCGTAGCCGTATGTATAATTTTTTTAGAAAATCCATAGGGAAGCATAGATAGATAGATTGATAACACTTAATTGTACGCCCAAAAATAATATTAAATATTAACAAAAAATGAGAAAAATAAGTGTGGTACAATGGGTGGTCTTATCGTTAAGAGCGATCTCTTCCAGGCAAGTACATAGATAAGATAAATACATACATACATATTAATATATATATATATATATACCCCCCGCTCCACGCCCCGCGCCCCTCTCAAGGCGCCTGCTCACATACAGACACCCATACATAGCCGCAAGTGATTTTATGTGCACACATGCTTCTGTCGTTTCGTTATGTATTCTTTGCTAATGGTGTCAACTTAAGGGAATCTATCATTTACTCCCATGTGCTTACTATGAATTGACTACAGGAAATACGTTCGATGAGTACTACTATAGGTAGTGTGATGATTATGGCAAAAATTTCACAGCTTATTTGATATTAAGCTGCTTATCTATGTAGTGATGGTTAAGAATATCCACTAACTCATATCATCTCTTGGGTATTGTAAGAGGCGACAGAGAAAAACTGAAACTACCATAGAAAAGCAACTGCAGTTGCCAAGCGTGGCAACTAGAGCAAATCTCCTCTATGTTTCCCTTTTTTGATGCTGCATCCTTCGCTTGTTTGGGTTACAGTTACAGCCTATAAAATCCACTGCTGAACATAGGCCTCCCTCATTCATAGATTGCCTCACGGGGCATGCAGTTTGGCAACTACATTTTTTAATTTTTAGCCATTATTAGGAAGATCCTACTGCCCATTACCTAATTTGTTTCGCTCTGTCGTCTCTTACTACACCCACGGGATGATATGGGTTAATGCATACTGTTACAGCCTATTATAGTTCACTACTGAACATAGATCTATCCCATGGATTGCCCCATAAGGCAGGTTGGTTGGCAACCGCAGTTTTTTTTCTTTTATTAATTATTAGGAAGACGCTGCTGCCCATCTCTGTTTTGTTTCCCTCTGTCGCCTCTTACGACACCCACGGGATGATATGGGGTAGTGGATATTCTTTCACTGCCACTACACAATATGTGTATTTGCACTGTTTGGGTATATACACCGAATCTGCCATGTCAATCTATCTGGCATTTCCCACAATCGTCTGGCAATGAATTGATGCCACCGCTATCGCTTAGCAAAATATTTTATTTTGTAGCTAAATGTTAAAATACTCATATTAAAATAAGAGATAATTCATAAATTTAACCATCTTTATGTTGCCCAATTAGTAAGATGTATTATTTCGATAAACATTGAGAATGGATCGACAGCATAATTCATAACATGGGTTAGAGCAATATTTTTTGGGATGCTTGTTATTAAAATTTTAACTAGCAAGCTAAGACTTGTCCTGTCTCTATCACTTTAAGATATTTTGAGATAATTTTGGTCTCATTTGATTCATTACATCTTAATCTAGGTCTGTACGTTTTTCTTTTTTAGTAATTCAGTTTAGTTTCTTTTAAAAAAACGCACGAGGAAGTTTTTGAGTAACAAAAAATAGATATGTAGATGGAAATAACTTATATCGTACGCAATATTTATTTAAAATAAAAGGTCCTTATACCTCGTTATTCTTTATATCTACAATATTTCCAAAAATTATGAAAATTGGACTACCTATGTATGTTTACCGAGTCAGGTATGTCATCGATTTTTGTAAAAAAAATTACAGCTTCACAAATCTTTAAACGCGTGATTTTATGTTTGATAATTGATATAAGCAACCTTAAGAGTGGCTGGTGTTACTACTTCGTAAGTTATCATACCGATTATCTGGTACTGCGATCACCAATCCACCTGACAAGATATGAAAAAAAAATAATGACAAATTATGGCAAAGCCTTCTATGATGGGAAGAACCCATTCCCGGCGGTTGTCAGTAACAGACTGATAAAGAAAAGAAATTAACGGAGCGGACAGAATTCTATAACCTATTTTATTTTTTGGATTATGCAGATTTAACGAAAACTTCGAACCACATGTTATGTGGTTAGCATGTTGCATAATTTAACACGAACATTTCAGAGATAAATAATTAACATATACATCACACATAACGAGCGGAGATATCATGTCGGTCAAATGTCAAAAACATCAACAAATTATCATCATTCTATGTTTTATATTAGGTAGTTAATTCTATAATGAAATTGTGAAATAAAAATGACGGGTAAAAATGGACTGTGTAAAACTGCCTTAATGTGATAAAATAAAATAATATGGACTAGCAATACGCCTCGACTTTGCACGGGCGATTTTGGGATCTCGAACAGCACCACCTAAATCCAAGTGTGAATCTAAACCATCTAGATTCTAGAGACACATTCAAACGCACAAAAAATTCGTCATAATCCGTTGCTTGGTTTAAAAGATCTAAGCGTACAGATGGCGGGAAACGACTTTGTTTTATAGGTACTATGGAGAGATGTTATTTGTGTGTGTGTTTATAAAAAAGAATGATTTAGTAAAAATCGAAGGCTCTTTTCACTTTCTTGACTTTTTTCAGTTTTTTTTTATAGGATTGGGGTGACAAACGAGCACACAGTCCACCTGATGGTAAGTGGTTGCTGCGGCCCATAGACATCTACATCTATCCTCGTTTGCGAATCAAAATGCAGATGCGTTGTCACCCGTGAGGACTAAGATGGAATGCCTCATTTCCAGTAAAAAGAGCCTCCGGCCACCTGCACTCACCAAGCGAAACGCAGAGGTAAACCTCTACTTCACGCTGGTTTTCTGTGAGGTCGTGGTACCACCCCGGTTCGAGCCGGCCCATCCGTGCTACAGCAAAAGCTGCCGCGTGGCTCTACCACTGTTAAAATTTAATAGTTTATTTGTCATCCTTAGTTCTTTAAAAAATATGCTTTAATATGGTAAAATAACATGGTAAAAAATGATGTGTGCTGGTGGTGCAGGGCCGCGCTTTGTGGCTCGCTGTGTACTTGTACTTGTAAATTGTATTAAACCCTCATGCTGATGATAATGATCAATCCCACACACCAAAACATAAATGTTACAAGGCAGCCAAGTACGGTAGAAGCGACGTAAGGGAGCGCCAAGCTCAATAGCAGTTGAAGGGTACAGGGAAATAAAGATTATTGTCACTTGACCTTGAGAAAACTGATAAAACTTATTTAACTTTCTCAAAGTATTTATTTAAAAACATTGTGAAGTATCTTTTAATACTACAATATATAAGTTACAAAATTATACCAACATATTAATTATTAGTAATGCTACATTAGAATTTAAGTAAAAAAATTTATACAATCTAAGGATTACTGCAAAAAAGATCAAAGTCACTGCACTGTGATCGTTTTTACATTTTTATGCATTTATATTTTTTATATTGTATTGTATTTATTTACTTGTTTCTCTATAACTTTGTCATCAACATTATCGGTAAATCGAACTTTTTTTAGTATAGGATAAGGGTGACAAACGAGCACACAGTCCACCTGATGGTACGTGGTTGCTGTGATCCATAGACATCTACATCTATCCTCGATTAAGAATCAAAATGCAGATGCGCCATCTCCCGTGAGGACTAAGATGGAATGACTCGTTTCCAGCAAAAAAGGTCTCCGGTTCTCTACACTCACCATACGAAACACAGCAGCGTTACACTGCTATTTTACGCTGGTATTCTATGAGAGCGTGGTCCTTCCATTTTATACTAATTTATTTTCTTTTATTCTATGTGAATGGCGACCCCTGATAGACCTGTGATAGTCGCGATCTTGTAAGATATGCAGGAAGTCGATAGGTGCAGGTTACTCAGAATCGTGCTTTGTAGTATTATTGGGGAAAGCATAGGTTTATCAGTGGAATTGTGAATCTCTGTAATGACGATGACCACGACGATGATGATTCCCTGATCAAGCCGATCCATTCATGCTACAACTATAGCAGTAATATAGCAGCAGCATGGCTCTACCACGTAAAACAAACTTTTATGTACTAGTGATTATGCCAGGTACTTGGATCAGTTTTGCGGCTTCTGTGCCGTTTTTCTGGCATGAGTGATATTAGACCACTTAAATACAAAGATTGTTCGTTATGCTTAGATATTCCATTAAAGTTTTTGATATGGAGTGTAGAGTACAAGGAGAACCATTTTATAAGGGACGAAAGTTGAAAAAGTGTCCTCCTATTTACTGAAAATAGAGGTTCTAAAACCTACCACAATAGCGCTGGCGTCTGAAAAACTATGATATGAAGATAGCTGTTGTGAACGGAGTGAAGTCAACTGAAATCAAATATTTAAAAAATTTCATGATTAGAGTAGTTAGTAAAATGCCAGTATACAAATCTCAACTATTTACGTAGTACAAAACCAAGCGGATTGGTCGGTCCTTGTTTATTTCTCCATCTTATTCTAATTACTTTTGGCGCTTTTTTTTAAATTTATCCTATGCTACTGCAGCGCCACCCTTATTGGATACATTTTTAGGGACACTTTTCATATATAGAGATGGTCCTCCTTCTCTCTACACACACTCCATAGTTTTTGACACCAAAAAGTACAACTTGAGTACAACATTCGTTGACAGCTGTCAAAAAACGTGGTAATGTGTGGGTGGTGGTGGGATATATCTTTTTAAATAAAAGAGTGGCGACTATGATCTTTTATGCATACAGTCATACTGACGTTTTTTGAGTCGCATATCTACAATGATTCGTTTTAGCTGTTAGCTTTAGTTTTCGGTTTCATAACCAAATAGCTTTATGAATTTTGTACTAAATGGCATTATTAACTCATATTCGAAAAAAAATGGAAAATGATCTTTCTTCCCCTGTACACTTCAGTTGCAAGTGCGTTGTACATTCATTTAGATCAGGGTTTCCCAACCTTTATTTGACCAGGGATATGCAATATAATTAGTGTAATTTTTAATTCATTAATTTTTATTAATTTATTTTTGTTAAAGTTTAGTATCTATTTTGTTTTCAGATACTGGCTTTTATATAGGTCGGAGAAATAATTTCTTCGTATTTTATATACAAATTCAAGACCTTTTTTTCAAAGTTTAGTTACATTTAATTATAATATACTCGTAAATGTGCCATTTTGTTCGATAACTTGTCATCTTGTAGGTAGTGACATAATTCCGACAATACCGAAACAGGTGAAAATCTGAGGGTGCAACGTCAGGACTATATGGTGGATGCATCAACACGTCCCAACCAAGCCCATCTCAATTTTTGCTGAGTGGGCAAAGATGTGTGTGGACTCGCGTTATCATGATTAAAGGAGTGGTCTTTTCTGTTGATAAATTCCGGCCGTTTTTTCTCAATTTCTTGCTTGGGTCTCATTAGTTGTTGGCAGTAGAAATCCGAATCGATGGTTTTGGCCGGCGGTAAAAGCTCATAATAAACGATGCCCTTCCAATGCCACCATACATACATCCAGCATCACCTTATTGCGTGTTAATCCGGGTTTCGCTACAGTCTGTGTAGCTTAGACTCCTTTTGACCATGATCTTTTTCGCACGTTCTTGTCGTAGGTGATCCACTTTTCATCACCAGTGATCAATCTTTTCAAAAATGGTTCGGTTTCATTACGTTTCCATAGAGAATCGCAAATGAGTACACGTATCATTAGATTTCTTTCAGTGAGCTCGTGTGGTACCCAAATATCGAGCTTTTTTGTATAGCCAGACTTTTTTAAATGAGTCAAAACTGTCTTGTAGTCAATCCTAAATGGCATCGAGTTTATTCGTATGAGGGCGATTAGAGCGAGCTACTATCTTTGATATCAAAATTGCCGGACTGAAAACGCTTGCACCAACTTTGTGCTCCTCTTACTGACACTGCATTAGGTGGTGGGTTATTTCGCGGCTTGAGTCGCATTTTTTTCTTTTTTGTAATAAAACTTCAGAATGTATCGAATTTCTTCGTTAGATTCACTTATTTTGGCGGACAGAAACCAATTGAAAAATGACGGGAAAGTGTTTTTTACTTTTTACTTTTTATTTTTATTTTTCATTACTGTATGTATTGATATTAAAACCAGGCAGATACAAACAGTACAACCAACGAGATTTTTCTTCCATTTTTTACAAACTAAATACAAAGACATTTTTCCCCGACCTATTATTTAACAGCAAAGATATTTAAATATATAGGTATACTATAGAGCGGACATAGAGAACATTTGCATACAAAAACTTTGAGCTCGCGCGTGTGTGTCGCCCTCTAGCTAAACATAGCATAACTACGCTGATATTTATTAGGAAAACATTTCAGCTATTCTCCAGTAGATGACGCTAATAAATGTAAGGTAAAAACCCGTTTTAGGAATGTTACATTTTCGACATCAAAGTATCGATAATGTTCTTGAAGGTTACTAAGTTTGTAATGTATTACAATATAATAATAGGGAATGTGTGTGCTTTTTTATTGTATAAATCTGTTTATTATGACTCCCATCACACCAAAAACATCATACAAGCGTCAGTAGCCTAATTGCAGGGCGCAGACCGAGAACTCGAAAGGTCGTTGGTTCGAATCCGCTATTCGACTACTGTCGTGAACCAGTTCTAACACAAGCTTTTTAAGCTTACCAGAAGTGGTTAAAGGGAATATTAGTAATGTTTAATAGCATTACTAGTATTTAAAAAAAAGATATAAACTTTAAGTCATGAATAACGTCATGAATGAAATGAAATGTCATGAAATAAAATGTTCAATTTCTAATAACTAAGAATCAATTCACAGTCACATTGGTGGCATCTTGGATGACGTCATTAGGTCTATTAGACGCTATAATAATAGCATATGATTGGTCGGTCGACGTCGAAGGCACATCGCGAAACGTCAAATTCAATAAGAGCGAGCCTCTAATGTTTTTCAAATTCGTTTCTTTTACAGAAATACACTTTAAATGTAACATATTTTAAGAAAGCACTTAACTTAAAAGTCGCTGTACAATAAATAAATCATGATACAAATTCACAAGTTTGCGCGTTTACCGCTAAAAATAACACCTTTGTCGTATCTCCTCAATTTCAGAGCACTTCACTTGTTGCCGCAGCTAGTAGCGGAATTTTCGGCGTCGACGTATTAAATGACCTGCAGTAGCATGGTCACTTGGAAGAGAAAGCTAAATTGGCTTCTAAAAAGCTTGGTGTATCAGTAGAGCGGGACAGTATTTCATGCCTGCACAACGTTTGCAACTTTACAAGCGCAGGTTCGGCCTCATATGGAATACTGTTCTCATCTCTGGGCCGGGGCTCCCCAGTGCGAGCTCCTTCCACTTGACCGCATAGAGAGCAGAGCGGCTCGAACGGTCGACGACCGAGTCCTCTTTGATTGGCTCGATACACTGCGCTGCGTAGAGATGTTGCATCCCTTTGCATTTTCTATCGTATTTACCACGGGGAGTGCTCTGAGGAATTGTTCGGATTAATTATAGCCACCAAATTTCACTAATACTCATCGCGACAAAACTTATGTTACCATACACATCATTTGGATGCCTGGCGGTCTACTAACGTGCGATTAATTAGGAGTTTTCTGAGGAATCGTTTACCACTGGCGATTTTATTTTATGCACCGATACGACTTAGGGACCTTCAAGAAATGAGCTTACTCCTTTTTAAAAGGCCGGCAACGAATCTGCAATAGTCCTGGTGTTGTAGAATTATATTAAAATTTTAAAAAGAAGGCTATCTTGTTGACTGGTTGTACTCGCTGACATAGACGTTTCACGTTAAAACAAAGGCCGTGTGTCCCGACACAGGCCCACCCGATTTCTTTATTGGCATGGGTACAGTATCGTTTATTGTTTCACCTCCTTAAATATTGTAGATGATTAAATCTGCATTCTGTATAAAATATTTTTTATGGATAGACGTTGTCAATCACTAACTCATTTGGTGACGTTACTGGATAACAGAGGGCGCTTATTATAATAATAATAAATGTTCTAGAACAATCTACCAGAAATAATAAAGTTTAAAAATTATGGGGTAAATATACATTATACTTGCGATAATAAACCGAAATCAGATTCAGTTTTTGCCACATATCGAGACTTATAATAACTTAATGCATAATCGGGCATATTTTCTTTAAAAATATTTTTAAAATATAGGAAACCAATGTTTCTTGAGCTTTTGACGATGTCACTAGGACTAAATGACACAAATTCAAAATATATCATATAGGACATAAGTAAGAGGTGACCATTTTGTTGCTGATGTCCGGTTTATTACTACTACTTAAATGTCTTTGTTTAACAGCGTGTCTAATTGTCTCACTGATTTAGATATGCATGCATGACCCACTATTATAACTAGTATTTAGGTTATTATTAAATAAGCGGCAGTATTTGATATTAAAATTTCATTCCACTATATACAGTTTCTCATTATTTGCCAGATATTACAGATACACTCTGCCCTTTGGAGTCTCTCAGAGAACCACTTATTACTGGACAGTACTATAATTAGATTGCATTGTTATCAGTGGAAAAATTCCGCTGCCATTATCATACTACATTATTTGCTATTGATTAATCAAATGTCATTGGGTTATTGGAGCTGTATCATTATTATCACGATAAGCGTATTGCGTAGTATTTATTTTAAATCTAAGATTTTCTGTTAATGAGAATGGGATTATGAAACGCGTGTGCACCAAGCTTAATGAGATAATTTTTTTGTGTGTAGTTTAATTTTATATAGGGATTCACCACCAAACTAAATATATTAGCGTTTAGATTGAGAGACATAACTGTAAAAGTCAAAGTATTTTTATACAAAACTAGTTCACCAGGCAGACGTTGTTCTGCTCTTTCCGACGACCCTTTGTCTAATAAAAAAAACCTTAAATTCGCAATAAAAATATTGATGGTCACTTAACGGGATACAAGTAATCTCTCAAGTTGGACAAAACTGCACACAGTATGCAAAATTTCATTGAAATCAGTTCAGTAGTTGAGGAGTTCATCGCGGACAAACAATGTGACACGTAATTTTTATATATAAAGATTGGCGCTTGCCAAGCCGCCTATTAATCGTGGCCACAATGGCAAATATATAAGTTTCTAAGTAGTAACTTTAACTTAGTTTTAGGTTGCCTTTTATGGAAGAACGGAG
Organism: Parnassius glacialis; assembly: GCA_033319125.1. Lineage (NCBI taxonomy): Eukaryota > Metazoa > Arthropoda > Insecta > Lepidoptera > Papilionidae > Parnassius > Parnassius glacialis. The sequence goes on from JAVANC010000002.1 coordinate 24,120,001, forward strand.
TTCTCTAACACAAGTTATCCTTTAACTGAAAAGTTGCGGTGCTTCATAAAATTTGTAATTTTGATTAAGTTCAGTTAAGTAAATAAACATCAGTAATATATCTCCCCAATGAGGCATTCTGTGGGGGAGGCCTTTGTTCAGCAGTGGACTTTGATAGACTGTAAATGAATATATGAAAAACGTATGCCAAATCGTAAATTATTGAGCCGTAGTCCTGAATTCGTAGCATGAAATCGAGAGATAGAACGTCTGAAGCGTTCTTTAACAAAAGCGTGTCATTGTTGTCATTACTCATTACCTAATATTAGGTTCTTACATATGAAATTAGTCTTTTGTCGTACTGACCACTTTGATCTGAAATATCTCCTCTTTGGTTAAGAATTCCAAATTCAAATTTATAAATTCATTGTGCTGGTACATTTGAAATTTAAGAACAGTCATTCATTTGTTTTTCCTCATTATTTTTTTCTTTGGCGTCGCTTATTACCGCACAATGGAAAACATGAAATATCGGTATATTTACGAGTACGAGTTCTACCGTGGCACCAGTGCTGCAGAAACAGCTCGAAGGATAAATGATGTGTACGGCGCTGGTGTCGCAAAAGAAAGCGCGGTACGTTTTTGGTGTCAACGTTTTTGTTCTGGAAATTTCGACCTTCTGAACCAACCCCGTGGACGGCCGGAGACCAAAGTGGAAAATGAAGAATTAAAGGCTATTGTGGAAGCAGATCCATCACAAAGCACTTCAGAGATAGCTGCAGGCTTCGGGGTAAGTTATAAAACTGTATTAATCCACTTGAAGCAAATCGGGAAAGTAAAAAACTTGAACGATGGATACCTCAAGAATTGAGTGAATCGAACTTGCAAACACGCGTCGACTGCTGTGTTACTTTGCTCAACCGACACAATAATGAAGGGATTTTAAATGGAATCATTACCTGTGACGAAAACTGGATACTGTACAATAATCGGAAGCGCTCGTCGCAATGGCTGAACCCTGGAGACCCAGACAAATCCTGTCCTAAACGAAAATTGACTCAGAAAAAGTTACTTGTGCGTGTTTGGTGGACTAGCACCGGTATCGTTCACTACAACTTTCTAAAATCTGGCCAAACGATTACAGCAGATATCTATTATCAGCAACTGCAAACCATGAAGGAAGAACTAGCTGCTAAACAACCGAGATTGGTCAATCGCTCTAGGCCACTGCTGCTTCAGGACAACGCAAGACCACACACTGCACAACAAACAACCACTAAGATAGATGAGCTAGAATTGGAATGTCTGCGATATCCATCGCACTCCCCGGACCTTGCTCCAACAGATTACCATTTTTCCGGAATTTGGACAACTTCTTACAAGGAAAAAATTCAACTCCGATGCGGCAGTCCAAACCGCCTTCAAAGAGTTTATTGATTCTCGCCCCTATGGTTTTTTTTCGTAAAGGAATCAATGAACTGCCTATGAGATGGCAAAAGTGCATAGATAACAACGGTGCATAATTTGATTAATTAAATATATTTTACAAACAAAAATTGACTTTATATTCCTCCCGTACAAAACGCCAATTTCATATGTAAGGACCATATAAGGATAATATAAGTTGAGGTCATCAGCTCTGAGCTTAGGAATATCTACGTGTATAATACACTGTAAACTCATGTTATTGATTAAACATCGTCAAAGAATTATGTAAATACATAAGAAACAAACGCAAAAAGCAAGACAATAAATCTAATAAATGTAAAAAACATATTTTCCACGTGTCGATCGTACTTCATCACACAAAGCTAAAGCGTGGGTTTCACGTGATGTTAGAAAGTGAGAAGCGTGACTAAGTAATTATACTTACATTATTAACAGTGGTAGAGCCACGCGGCAACTTTTGCTGTCGTACGGATGGGCCGGCTCGAACCGGGGTGGTACCACGACCTCACAGAAAACCAGCGTGAAGTAGAGGTTTACTTCTGCGTTTCGCTTGTTGAGTGCAGGTGGCCTGATGGAATGCCTCATTTCCAGTAAAAAAGGCCTCCCTTTTTTACTGGAAATGAGGCATTCCATCTTAATCCTCACGGGTGACAACACATCTGCATTTTGATTCGCAAACGAGGATAGATGTTGTAGTGTTATACTACTTACATTTCATTGTACACTAATTCTCCATTCTGTTTTGATATTCTGCATTCATGTTTTGCATCACTTTATACTATTTCTCCATTCTGTTCTTGATTTTCTGCATTCATGTTATGCATCACTTTATACTATTTTTCCATTCTGTTTTTGATTCTCTGCATTTATATTTTGCATCACCTTTATTTATATAGGATCCTGTAACGTTTTTACACAATAACATATCATTTTACTGCGTATTTTCACACTATTTAGTACTTTTAAACTAGCTGTCAACGAAGCCTTACCTTTTTTTGGTCTTTTATTGAATTCTCTGTAACTCTACAATTTCAGGCTTCGGTGCGCTGTCGCGCATCAGTTTTTCCTATTTGAATAATATCTCATTTCTTACTTAAAGGTAAAGATTTTCCAATTATATTCCTAAAAACCAAAAATTTTATATTTGATAACCATTGTTTTTGTAGTTGTCATGGTAACTTTTATTCAAATTCGTCTCTGGTTTGATGTTCTTTCTTCATAAATACTTTTTGGCTGTAGGTCATTTACAATAAATTTCCTTTTAATTTAAATAATTTTTCCGTTCTCTCTAGAAAGATATAAAAGCCGAACAATCGGTGAAGAAATTGAGTCTTGCTTCAGTTCTCGTATCGGAAGCATCTTCTAAAGGTCTTATCCCGGGGCCGCTCAGCCCCGGGATCCTGCAAGCCTCTATCCTGCCTGAAGCCACTGGACTCTACGATCCGTTGCTCTGCCTGAAGTCGCCGGATCCTACAAAACGTTGCTCTGCCTGAAGTCGCCGAGATCCCACAAGTCTCTACTCTACCTGGAGTCGCCGGAACCTACAAACCTCTGTTCCGCCCGAAATCACCGGAACCTACAAACCTCTGTCCCGCCTGCAGTCACCGGATCCTGCAGGCCACTGCGCTGTCTGAAGTCGCTGAGGATCCTGCAAGCTCCTGTCTGGGCTGAAGTCGCCGATCCTGCAATCGCCGCATTCACCTGAGGGCGTCGCCTAGAGACGCCCACCCCTACTCACCTACGCCGTGCGTGCTCGTTCCAGCCGCTGAGAGCACGCTTGGGATCTTCGGACTCAGCTACGACATAAATCTTTTTTTTTATTACCTTTTTTTTTTTTAAAATATAATTTGTAAATCACATCATCCATCTTCATATTTCATTTTTTTATAAAATTGTAAATACTCTTTTAAAAACTTAAATATATTATTGTCTTGGTCTATTTGGTTGTTTTGCTGATCGTAGGTTAGGTTTTCCTTCTCTTTTAATCGTCGCTTCACGACAGTTTGGCGCCCAACGTAAAAGTCCTCTTTCTCTCTTAATTCTTCACCTTTACTGCGCCTTGTCTAGTTCCTTTTGATTTAATTGCTTTCCCTTTTGTTCTTAACTTACTATTCATCATTCATTTACACATCCTTTTCATACCTTCAAAATTCTAAAACAAAACTTCTTCTAGTTTTTCAACTTATTTGGATTATATTTAGGCCTACAAATAACACTTCATTTACATTCATCACTCTAAGTTACATTCATCACTATAATATTTTTTATTCTAGATAACTTAGAGGTACGATTTTTAATAATATTTTTATTTCTTAAACTTAACTTTACACGTAATTATAACAATGAAAAGGGTTATTAAGTACGAATTCCTTAACAAGGCCGAACTTGAATACGAAGTGAAGATTAGATGTGAGGAACCAGCTAATACTGTTTTGCTTCTAAAAAAACAAGTTTTACGTTTAGTTGCGAATTCTCACCCTGAAGATATTCTGACTTCTCCAATTCCGATCGAGGATGACTTGTCTCAAATTGATTCTACATTGACCTATCTGGACTGTAAAATTAAAAAATTTTTACAAGGTGAAACCAAATATTTACGACTAATAGAAACTTTTATTAACCATGTTTTTTACAGATTAGAGCGAATAGATACTGACTTATATCCAGACTTTAAAGCTAATTTCGAGACTTTGAAAATGAAATATGACGCTATGGCTAAACAATTCCAATCCTTGACTCCACCTTCAACTGAAAATGACGTTCCATCACTTGACCCTCCTGTTGACCCGACTGTTACGGTTGACCCGACTGTCACGGAACTCCCTCTTGTTTCTCAAACTTCTATTCAGGTCCATACCCCGTATCCTCCACCACCACCTCAATCTTTTTCTCCATCCAACGTCTTCAAAGATCTGAAAAGACACACCTTCAATGGTAAAAGCTGTCCAAGATCCTTTCTTCAAAAACTGGAAGAATACTGTATAGCTCGTGGCTTGTCCAAAGACTTGTTGATTTCACAAGCGTTTGAAATTTTCACTGACAATGCTCTTCATTGGTTCAGATTTAAATATAATCAGAATCCAAACTTAACGTGGAACGAACTTTCTTCATTATTAATCAAAGACTTTGGTGGTTTTGATTATGATCACAAACTTTTAGAAGCGATTAGGAATCGAACTCAAGGTCGAGATGAACCTATTATCATCTATATTTCCATCATGTCTGGAATGTTTTCGCGTCTTTCGAAGAAACTTTCTGAAACAGAACAATTGGAGATTATTTTGAGGAATATTCGCCCATGTTATTCTGTCTTCGTAGCTCTAAAAGACATTGACTCTATCGACTCTCTTTTGGCTACTTGCCAAAACTATAAAAAATTCCTAGACAGAAACAAACAATTTAAAGAACCAAATGTACAACAAAGCCCTCTTATTTCTGAATTCAACTACAAGCATTCCACTTCAAGTTCAGTTGACTCTTCAAATTCTTCTAATAACTCAAGACCTTCTCCTCCCCTCATGAATAAATTCACTTCATCCTACAAATACCCTTCTAGGCAAGTTAATAGTCTCTCTCAAACCAAAGCTCCTCAAGAAAGCTCCTTTTGTGTTCGCTGTCGTAAACAAGGTCATTCTTTAAACACCTGTACTCAACCACGATTCGTGATTTGTTTCAAATGTGATCTTAAAGGTTTTAAAACTGCAGATTGCCCTACTTGTTCTCCCAAACCTAATACTAGTTCAAAAAACTAACTACTGACTTGAAAAGTAACTTAAACTTTGATAACGACGATTGGACTAATTGGATTAAAACAATTCAAAACTTCTTTTCTTGTTACAAAATCTCTTCTACACTCTACTCCAAGGAACAAGATCTTAATCGTCCATTCGTTAATGTCAAAATTTATAACTTAACTTTATCTGGTTTACTAGATTCTGGCAGTTCAGTAACTATTCTGGGTAATAATTCTCATTTGGAAATTCTTAAACTGGGCTGCAAACTTTTCAAGTCAGATCTTATTACTGTCTCTACTGCTAATAATCAAAAAATTAATTCCTTGGGTTATTTTGACTTACCTGTTCATTTTAATAATCAAACTCATTTAATTAAAGCTTATGTTTTCCCTGAAATATTTCCTTCGCTAATATTAGGTATTGACTTTTGGAGAAAATTTAATCTTTTACCTAGTGTTTTATCTTCTCTTAACTTTACAGAATCTAAATGTTCTGCTATCGAAACTAAAGATACTAAAGTTTTACCTTATGAGCATTTAACTCCTAACCAAAAGAACATCGCTAACGACATCATCCAACGCTTCAAAACAATTTCTTTTGAGGAAAAAGGTATCCTGGGAAGCACACATTTAATCACCCACAAGATTGATACTGGTGATTCTCTTCCAATCAAACAAAGATGTTATAGACTGTCTCCTGAAAAACAAAAGGCGTTAATTAATGAAGTTGACAAGATGCTGGGATGGAAGGTCATTGAACAATGCGAAAGTCCTTGGTTATCTTCAGTTCTCATCACTCCGAAGAAGAATGGTGAATGGCGTTTCTGTGTTGACAGCAGGAAGCTTAACTCAATTACACGTCGTGATGCTTATAAGTTGCCACTAATAAGCGAAATTTTGGACAACCTGAAGAATGCCAAATACTTATCAAGCATTGACATTGCAAAAGCATTTTGGGAAATTCCCTTGAATCCGGCGGATAAAGATAAAACTGCCTTTTATGTACCTGGAAGAGGTATGTTTAGATTTAAAGTAATGCCTTTTGGCCTCACCAACTCACCTGCAACTCTACAAAGATTAATGGATATGCTGTTTACTCCTGAATTTGAGAACAAGGTATTTTGCTATCTGGACGACATTGTTATTATTAGTGAGACTTTTGATGAACACATATCGCTTCTCATGAAAGTTCATGAAAAACTATCATATGCCAATCTAACTATTAACTTTGAGAAGAGTCAATTCTTCAAGAAAGAACTGAAATACCTTGGTTTTCTAGTGGACGAGTATGGTCTACGTGCGGATCCAGATAAAATAAAAGCTATTTTAGAATATCCTGTACCTACTTGCAGAAAAGAAGTACGAAAATTCATAGGCACCTGCAGCTGGTTCAGAAGATTCATTCCAAACTTTAGCACTATTGCCTCTCCACTCAACCAACTAACCTGTTCCGGGAAGAACGCTCCTAAATTTTTATGGAATTCACAAGCTGCAGCTGCTTTCCAGAAACTTAAAGAAGCTTTGGTAACTGCTCCTGTCCTTGCTTGCCCTAACTTCGAACTACCCTTCTCTGTACATTGTGATGCATCAAATTATGGCATAGGAGCAATGCTTACCCAACAACAAGATGATAAAGAAGTCGTGATTGCTTACATGAGTAAAGCACTAAATAAAAATCAACGGAACTACTCAACTACTGAAAGAGAAACATTGGCTGTAATAACTGCATTAGAACATTGGCGATGTTACCTAGACAATGGTAAAGAATTTACAATATATACTGATCATGCTGCGCTTAAATGGTTTCAGAATTTATCAAACCCATCAGGAAGACTTGCTCGCTGGACTTTACGCTTATCATGCTTTAACTTTGTCATAAAACATAAAAAAGGAAAGGATAATGTTGTTCCAGATTTATTATCAAGACATAAAAATCAAGAACGTCCTAATACACGACAAACTTCACCTCAAGGCGTACATCCCATTACGATTGAAGAACCACCTGATCGTAGACTTGAACACTACAACAAAATTTTTCTCGGATGTTCCAACAATCCAGACGCATATCCCAACTACACTATCAGGGATAACAAACTTTACCGCTGTATCCATTCTCCCGATCGTCTAAACGATGACTTTATTTGGAAAGAAGTTCCACTACCTCAAGATAGACAGGCACTTATTGAAGCTAACCATGGTTCCCCTTCAGAACTCCATCTTGGTATCTTCAAAACATTCAAGAAAATATCATTAAAATACTATTGGCCTGGTATGTTTAAGGACATTGCTGAATTAATCTCGACTTGTGAAACCTGCTTAACCTACAAACACCCTAATCATTCTCCCTATGGTCTTATGGGTAAACCCAAACTTTGCTCCAGACCTTTTCAAACTATATCCTTAGATCTTATGGGTCCATTGCCAATGACTCGAAGACGAAATCAGTATATTCTAGTGATTAACTGCAATTTTACTAAATATACTATGATTTTTCCCCTTAAACGTGCTACTTCAGCTAATATTATTAATGTTTTGGAAAATTCAGTTTTTCTAGTTCATGGCATTCCTCAAACTATTATAATGGACAACGCTGTTCAATTTCAGTCGCGAGAATTCCACTCATTTTTAAATTCTTATAATGTTCCTTGTATTTTTCACACAGCTTTATATTGTTCTCAGGTTAATCCTACGGAGAAGTTTAATAGCACAATTATTACAGCTCTAGCATCTCTAGTAGGAGACGATCATAGATCCTGGGACAACCATCTTGCTAAGATTCAGTACGCAATAAACAGCGCTACAAATGTAGCTACTGGTTTTACTCCAAATTTTTTAGTCTTTGGTAGGGAAACAATACCTTGTGGTTCCTTCTATACTCCAACTCAGAACCTCGAGGAATTGGTATTTATGCCTCGTGATATTTACGCGTCTAATGCTGGTCTCCTCTCATCTATATTTCACAAAGTTCAAACTAAACTTCACATAGCTCACGCTAAAAATAGCGCTCGCTATGATCTTCGTCGGTCTTTTAAAGAATTCAATGTGGGAGACACTGTTTGGCGTAAAAACCATGTTTTAAGCGATGCCGGCGCATACTTTAATGCTAAACTTGCCCCTAAGTTCATCAAGTGCAAAGTGATAGCTAAACTGTCACCACTAGTCTATGTGCTTGAAGACCCTAATGGAGTTAGAGGCAAGTGGCACATTAAAGATGTAAAATCATAAATTTTCTTAACTTTTATTTACTATTAATTTGTATATATGTATAAATATCACCATCATTTTCACCTTATTATTTTTATTTCTTTTAATTTGTTTGTTTGTTTGATGATCCAGTGTTCTTCAACACATCTTACTATAGGACCTCGAACTTTCGTTGGTTAATCGTCACTTTTTATTTTTATTTCAGACACATCTCGTTGGTGATGTTGCTGATCTCTGGCTTTGAGCCCTACCGCTCTGGCCGTTCTTAATCTTTACTTAAGTCATAGCGACTAAAGCTTACTTGAGGTATTTCTTTACCTTTATCTTCACTTGGGAGCAGCTGACTACTCCCTTAATTTTTATCTTCACTTAGGAGCGGTTGACAACTCCTTAAATAAGCCTGAATGTCCTTTTGAAAACACACTTCTAAGAGTGGTGTTTCTTCGACTATTTTTTTTTTCCACACAGGAGCGGTTGACTACTCCTTAAATAAGCCTTAATGTCGTTTTGAAAACACACTTTTAGAGTGGTAGTCATTGAATGTGAACTCCACCCTTACCTGAATGCAGATGATGAATGTAAGAGATAGTATATCTGATTTTGACTGGTGATGTCTGTTTCTGCAAAGCTGTGTTTTTATGGTTTATTTTAGAATGTATATATCAAAATTTTTGCTGAGTCAAAAATTTTCCAGGGTCGGGGGGAAAATGTAGTGTTATACTACTTACATTTCATTGTACACTAATTCTCCATTCTGTTTTGATATTCTGCATTCATGTTTTGCATCACTTTATACTATTTCTCCATTCTGTTCTTGATTTTCTGCATTCATGTTTTGCATCACTTTATACTTTTTTTCCATTCTGTTTTTGATTCTCTGCATTTATATTTTGCATCACCTTTATTTATATAGGATCCTGTAACATTTTTACACAATAACATATCATTTTACTGCGTATTTTCACACTATTTAGTACTTTTAAACTAGCTGTCAACGAAGCCTTACCTTTTTTTGGTCTTTTATTGAATTCTCTGTAACTCTACAATTTCAGGCTTCGGTGCGCTGTCGCGCATCAGTTTTTCCTATTTGAATAATATCTCATTTCTTACTTAAAGGTAAAGATTTTCCAATTATATTCCTAAAAACCAAAAATTTTATATTTGATAACCATTGTTTTTGTAGTTGTCATGGTAACTTTTATTCAAATTCGTCTCTGGTTTGATGTTCTTTCTTCATAAATACTTTTTGGCTGTAGGTCATTTACAATAAATTTCCTTTTAATTTAAATAATTTTTCCGTTCTCTCTAGAAAGATATAAAAGCCGAACAATCGGTGAAGAAATTGAGTCTTGCTTCAGTTCTCGTATCGGAAGCATCTTCTAAAGGCCTTATCCCGGGGCCGCTCAGCCCCGGGATCCTGCAAGCCTCTATCCTGCCTGAAGCCACTGGACTCTACGATCCGTTGCTCTGCCTGAAGTCGCCGGATCCTACAAAACGTTGCTCTGCCTGAAGTCGCCGAGATCCCACAAGTCTCTACTCTACCTGGAGTCGCGGAACCTACAAACCTCTGTTCCGCCCGAAATCACCGGAACCTACAAACCTCTGTCCCGCCTGCAGTCACCGGATCCTGCAGGCCACTGCGCTGTCTGAAGTCGCTGAGGATCCTGCAAGCTCCTGTCTGGGCTGAAGTCGCCGATCCTGCAATCGCCGCATTCACCTGAGGGCGTCGCCTAGAGACGCCCACCCCTACTCACCTACGCCGTGCGTGCTCGTTCCAGCCGCTGAGAGCACGCTTGGGATCTTCGGACTCAGCTACGACATAAATCTTTTTTTTTATTACCTTTTTTTTTTAAATATTATTTGTAAATCACATCATCCATCTTCATATTTCATTTTTTTTATAAAATTGTAAATACTCTTTTAAAAACTTAAATATATTATTGTCTTGGTCTATTTGGTTGTTTTGCTGATCGTAGGTTAGGTTTTCCTTCTCTTTTAATCGTCGCTTCACGACAATGTAGATGTCTATGGGCCGCAGCGACCACTTACCATCAGGTGGACTGTGTGCTCGTTTGTCACCCTCACACCCTCATCCTATAAAAAAATAAATAATTGAGTTCTTTCATTTCTATTACTGACGATAATATCATTTTCAGAAACATTAATATATAATACCACAAAATGCAAAACAGTAACAGTTCAGTAATTTTAAATAACATTTTTATAAAAAATTAAACTTTTCCCCGACTCCATTTGAAGTTGCTATGTGGAAAGCTATATTTTTAGCTCAAAACTGAATACACAATCTCAAAAACTTTAACATATTATAGTCTACGGTATAGCATGGTGCTGGTGAGAGGTTCATAGGTCACTAGAATATAACTTGGGTGCGTTTGCAAGATTACGACAACAGTTTTAACTATGGCAAAATAACGCTGAAATTATTTTTATTATTTCTTTCTAATCTGTTATTATATTAAATTAACATTAACTTAAAAATATTATTTAATATAGTTTTTTTACTAATAAAATTACATATTATGCATACTAGCAGTATTTTTTGTATCGCCGATTCAAATGGGCCAGATTAAGAGTACCCTTAACCGACGAGCGTGTATGCGTAGATATATGGATGTAAAGGAGGCGAGAGAGGTGTGTCAGGAGTGCGCCAAATGGAAGTCCGTAGTCTTTGCCTACCCCGCTGGTGACAGGCGTGAGTGTTTGTATTGTATTGTATTGTATATTTTTTTAAATTACTAGAGATGTGCCTCATAATCGGACGTAAAAATTGTCAAGCGAATATAATCGCTAAAAATAAGTAAGATAATTCTATTTTATATGTGTGGTGCAATACCGTTATATTTATGTACACTACATTTAAGTAAGTTTCGATTAATTTACTACAATAAGCAAATAAATAAAGAAAGTTGTTGAAATTAAGAAAAAGGAGTTAAATAATTTTAAATTTATTCCGCCATTTGTGGACCTCGGTAAAAAATCTTGGTAAAGTAATCGAAGGCGAATGACTAACCCCCCGCGTTACTCGCGTTGACAATGTTTTTTATTCGTTTTGGAATTTTAAATATTGCTTATTTAAAATTCCAAAACGAATAAAAAACGCACATGGACGGCTATGCAGTTTTTCCGATGTTTGGACGATAAATTATTCGTTCATTAGCTAAGTTCCAAAAATAATTATAAAGCACCTTGCGCATTTTTAAAGAAATATAAGAAATCATCACATTGCGCATTGTGTCAGAAAGACTTTAGTATAACTCATGGCGGCCAAAATGGTTACAAAAAACTATTTTTTATTTTATTAGATTTGTAAACCAAATTCTCGATTATTTTTAACTTCCGTCGCGATATTTGATCTACTGGACCTGACAACACTTATACACATTTATAGCGAAAGGCGCTAGCACTCGTATCTTGAAAAGTTGCAGGTGTAGTCAACGCCTTACTAGAAATCACAGGTGCTGGCAGTCATTTTTTTATAGGATAGGGTGACAAACGAGCACACAGTCCACCTGATGGTAAGTGGTTGCTGTGATCCATAGACATCCACATCTATCCTCAATAAAAAATAAAATTGCAATTGCGTTGTCACCCGTGAGGACTAAGGTGGAATGCCACTTTTCCAGTAAAAAGCGTCTCCGGTTCTCTACACTCACCATACGAAATACAGCAGCGTTAAACTCCTATTTTACGCTGGTATTCTGTGAGAGCGTGGTCCTTCCCCGGTCGAGCCGACCCATTCGTGCTACAACTATACTACTTATATAGCTGCAGCATGGCTCTACTACGTAAAAGTCTACAATTAAAACTATTTCTTTTAAGGTTAAGAAAAATGTTGCCATTAACATAAAATAAAAGACCATTTTTATTTTCAAATTAATACATAGTATAATACGTAACTGTAACGTCATAATTTGTATTAAGCTGTAGCTAAAATTTTACATGCTTTGTAATTTATTTATAAAGAAATATATATTTCGGTTATAATATTTTATCGATAGTTAATCGATAATTTTTGCTTTGCTTTGTGTATTGTTAACCGCCTTTTTTAAATCGATTTATCATTGTTCCATTTCTAGACACGCTAAACTGTGAGCTGTCACCCGCACCATGCTACTCGTATATAACACAAATACTATAATTATTGAGTCATTAGAATATCGTTTAACATAAAATTAAAAACGACCCCCAATTTTCTACTTTTATTTAAAAAAAATCCTACAAGTTCATTTGGGACCACCCGTGAAGTATAATGATATAATTCTCAATCGATTCTAATGTAATTCTAAATCGATAGGTGTCTGTCTGTCTATTGGCCACAGCATCCACTTACGGTTACAAAATAGGCTATCAAACAATTATACAGTCCACTTGTGTGACAACCCTTGTTTCTATAAAAAAATTGAGTCGCCTTCAGATCATAAAATGTTGTGATACCAAGGTATGGATATCGGTATCGTTTTTAACATTTTCCATCGAACTAGTTTTTTTCAATTGTGCATTTTAAGATTTTCGTAACTTAGAGAAAACGATTCTTGTTGTTGATCGTAGTGTTGAAAATTTTTAATGGTTACCTGTAATCAAAGTTGCATTTTTCTTTCAGGTCTTCGGCAAAACAAAGAATTATGTGAAAGACTACTGCCCACGCGCCGGCACGGCTCCAAAGATGGCAAAGATATTCGGCTTAAAATGGACAAATGCCTCATTGTTTCTAAAGTTACAAGATACGAGTACGAAAGGTAAATTTGCTAAAATGTATTTTTTTTATAGAATAAGGGTGACAAATCAGTACCAGTCCACATGATGGTAAGTGACACAGCAGCTAAAGCTGCTACGAGGGGAGGTCAAAAAGTTCGCGGAATGACAGGGAAGGATAATGAAATGAAACATTAAACTATTTTTCCTTTTCAATGTATTCTACATAAAAAATAGTGACCCTTAACCCTAATACATTTATTATATATATCTGTCAAATAACTTATTAATACCGTCTAAAAAAAGATTCGTCTTGGACGTCAAAATAGGTCGAAATTGCCAACTTCACTTCATCGTCGCGAAATTTTTTCCCACGCAGTTATTTTTCCATTTTTGGAAACAAAATAATAGTCGCTTGGGGCCAGGTCCGGGCTGTAGAGTAGGTGGCGCAGTTATTCAAAATCGCACCGGTGAATGACAGCCGTCGCAACATGGTTTGTGTGCACGGGCGCATTGTCGTACAAATCAAAAGGATACCTTCTGTATCCCAAACGATCGTCGCCATGATCTTTCCGGCCGATTGAGACACCTTATACTTATTAGGAGGGGTCGTGCTTTTTTATGCCACTGCATCGACTCTTGCTTTGACTCAGCTTCGTAATGGTGAATCCAAGTTTCATCGTCAATTACAGTTCGGGCCATAACTTCCTCGCTTTGCTTTCCACAGCGGTCTAAAAACTCGCAACAACTTTCGACTCGCTCGTGTTTTTGATGCGCAGAAAACATTCTCCGGACCCATCTTCACAGACTTTCTCATGCCAAGGTGTTGATGAAGGATGCTTAAAATGGTTGTTTCTGACACTCTAATTAATACTGCAAGCTATTTTTTCTTTAGTCGGGCATCTGCCGATACAAGTTTTTCAACATTTCGATTATTTCTGGCGTGGTAGCCTCAATCGACCGTCCAGGTCGGGGGTCGTCTTCAATGGAGTCTCTCCCTTGTTTGAAAAGGGCGTGCCATTTATAAATCATGGTTTTCCCAGGAGCGGAGTCCCCATAAACACCTGACATCTCTTGAAAAATGGTTTTAGGTGTCTTCCCTTGTTTGGTGAGAAACTTAATGACGACGCAATATTCAATTTTCTCCATAGTGGCTATATTCTTCCCGATTCACTTGTTTACTCGTTGATAACTCAAAAGCTAATTGCCCGGTTAGGCTGAAACTTGGTATATATACTAACAATGAATCACTCAACTAGCACCTGGATGAGTAAACTCACCCTCGCCAACCCCGCCATTCCGCGAACTTTTTGACCTCCTCTCGTATTTTACGCTGGTATTTTGTGAGAGCGTGGTTTCCCGTCAAGCCGACTCATTCGTGCTACAGGCATAATAAAGTTGCAGCGTGGCTCTACCACGTATTTTTTTAAATTTAAATGATATAATTTATACTCTTACCGTCAAATTACAAAACATGGTTTATTCGTTGTAGCCGTAATACAGATGCAGCGTGGCTCTACCACGGACAATAAATCTAGAAACAAACAAGAGACACAAACTGAGAGTTCACCTGATGGTAAGTAGTTACTGCAACCCATGAATGTCTACTCGCAACAAACTTCATTAAAGGAGGGCTATCTAAGGACTAATATAACCTAACAGTCGTAAATGCACTACTGCTTACGTATATAAAGGAGGGCTATAGATGCGTTGTCACTTCTGAGGACTAAGATAACCTAACAGACGTAAATGCACTACTACTTACGTATATAAAGGAGGGCTATGTTCAATTAGGGAACATGAATAAAATAGGCGACTCACACGATAGGCAAATTGTATATTTAAAAGGAATAAAAAATACAAAATATTTGGTGGCGATCGGGTCGCGAGCTAGCGGCGAGTGCCGGTCTTAGGCGCGGTGGTGAGAAACCCCCACGCACTTCACATACTCCCCGCAAACACCGTCGGTGCTGTCGTAACGGCGCCGACATACTCCCGGCGCTGGAAAGCTTAACAGCTTTCAAGATCTTCCAACTCATCGGGCTTCGGTAGTAGGACGATTCTGTTTAGGGCGCGCCGCACAATTCCTCTTGCAGTGTCTATATCTGCGACGCGTGTCAATCCGTCAGATCCCGTGAAGAGTTTTCTTACACGTCCGAGACGCCAATAGAGCGGTGGAGCGTTTTCCTCTTTCAAGAGGACTAGGTCGTTAATTTGTAGGCTCTCTTTGGACTTCGTGCGCCACTTCGTCCTCAACTGCAGCTCCGCAATGTACTCGTGGCTCCAGCGTCGCCAAAAGTGTTGCTTAAACTGCTCGATGCGCTGGAATCTGTCGAGACGATTGGCATTAGCGGATTGTAGACACGGAGATGGCAGCGAGCTTAGTGGTCTACCAATTAAAAAGTGGCCCGGAGTTAAGGGATAATAGTCAGTGGGAGAGGAACTTAATGGACATAGGGGGCGGCTATTTAGGATACATTCTATTTGTGTGAACAAAGATGACAATTCCTCATAGGTTAGGTGCGTAGTCCCTAATATCCTAGCCAGGTGGAATTTGGCTGACTTTACACCGGCCTCCATCAAACCATTGAAGTGAGGAGCGTATGCAGGCGAAAAACAAAATTCAACGCCTTCGTTAGCGGCAAAATTAGCGATAGTTTTGGCATTAATTTCAAAAAACTCTTTAAGTTCCTTTGAAGCAGCTACAAAGTTTCCACCATTGTCGCAGAATATCTGCTTTGGTAGCCCTCTCCGTGAAACAAAGCGTCTCAAAGTTAATATAAAAGCATCCTTGGACAGCTCACTAACGGCCTCCAAATGGATGCACTTATACCTAAAACATATGAAAATACACAAATAACATTTTGTAATTTTACAACCACGACCTTTGCGATCCGTGACCATAAATGGCCCAGCGAAATCAGTCCCTACTGTAATAAAAGGAAAGTCAGGCATTAGTCTTTGAGCAGGTAGGTTGCCCATTATGTTTTTCATAGACTGACCCTTAAAACGCCTACATACGGCGCAATTATGCACAGTACGTCTAGCCAGACTTCTTCCACTAATGGGCCAAAAACGCGTTCTAATAGAAGCCAGTAAGGCTTGGGGCCCTAGATGTAGAAGCCGTACGTGTTCTTGTTGGAATAAAAGTTGAGTAAAATGGTGTTTAGAGCTTAACAACATGGGATGCTTTATATCGAAACTATATTCAGAAGCCTGAATTCGACCACCTACTCTTATCACTCCTTTATGTAAAAATGGATTAAGTGCCGAAATGTGCGACTTAGGACTTAGGGAATTTCCTTTTAATAATAAATCGTATTCTTTAGGGAATGCCTCTAATTGGGAAATATACACTAATGAATTAAGAGTTTTATTGAGCTCGGCGGTAGTTAAGGAACCTGTAATTTTAGTTTTAGAATTTTTACAGTTATTAATAAATCTATGTACATAGGCTAAAATGTGTTGTAATTGTTTTAATTTAGAATATTTGTTAAAGTTAATAATTGATTGATAATTATCACAAATAGCAACTGGATGTGCTTTAACTTCCGGCAAATTCTTCATCTCAATAATAGTCTGCGACTGCACAGAAGGCCACTCGGACTCTGGCAACGATAAAAACTTAGGTCCATCCCACCACATATCACATGCAGCGATCTGTTGTGGGTTCACGCCACGGGATAGCAGGTCAGCTGGGTTGTGTTCTGTAGGAACGTGGTGCCATGAATTTGCGTCAGTCAACTCTCTAATGGCGGCGACTCTGTTGGCAACGAATGCCTTCAAGTTAGAAGAACCGCAGCGCAACCAACTAAGAACTACGCTCGAGTCAGTCCAATAGACATGACGCGATATTTTACGTCGCAAGGCTTTGGTCACAGATGAGCTCATTTCAGCTCCCAGAAGAGCACCTGAAAGCTCCAAACGAGGAATTGTAATAGGGCTGGATGCTGGGGCAACGCGAGATTTCGCACATGAAAGTTGGACATGTATTTGTCCTTCTTTATTTGTAGAGCGAAGGTACAAACATGCACCATAGGCGCGTTGCGATGCATCGCAAAAACAGTGGATTTCAGCAGAGACTGGATATTCTATTGATACCCATCTAGGTATATTTAGTGAAAAAAGGCATTTAAGTCCATCAACAAAAGGTCTCCAGACATCGACAATATCCTTTGGAGCGGGCTCATCCCAGTCCAATTTGAGAGACCATAAGGTCTGAATTAAAATTTTGGGAACGATAGTGGACAAGGATAGGAGGCCCAAGGGATCGAAGATCTTGAAAGTTGAAGAAAGTATAGTGCGCTTAGTGACGACCTCAGACTGATCCACTGCAATGGGAAAATTAATGCTGTCGGTCGAAGGACTCCAGTCTAGGCCCAGCGTAATTGTAGACTGACTCAATGTCAGGTTGCCGGATGACTGGACAACGTCTGAAGGCAGTAAAGAAGGTAAGTTGGATCGGTACTTACGTAAATCAAAACCAGCCATAGAAAGAGCCACATGTGTTGATTTCTGTATAGACCGTAATTGATCTTCATCATCGCTAGAAGTTAGTAAGTCATCAACATATATGTCCTCCTGTATGACTGCCTTAATAACGTCATCGTCACACTCCTCGCCCACTTGCCAGAGACACCTGGTGGCAAGGAAACTAGCGCTAGCAAATCCGTAGGTGACCGTGTTAAGCCTGAGTGTCTGTAATGGTTTGTCCTCCGCATCACGCCATAAAATCAGCTGTAGGTTTCGGTCAGACTCATCTATTAAAACCTGCCGGTACATTTTTTCAATATCCGCTGACAACACATAACGATATTGCCGGAACCGGATGAGGATATTGAAAAGAGAGTCTTGAACTGTAGGGCCTATCATTTGAATGTCGTTTATAGACAAACCAGATGAAGTGCGAGCTGATGCGTCAAAAACGACGCGTAGACGTGTTGACTCACTGTCTTCACGAATGACAGGATGATGCGGAACAAAATAGGCAAGCTCAGGTCGGTCTACCTCAGATATTGCTAGATGTCCTAGTTTGCGATACTCCTCAATGAAATCAACATAGGCGGACTTAAGTTCCGGTTGCTTGCGAAAGCGACGTTCCAGGTTTATAAATCGCCGCCTGGCCATGAAATAGGAAGTGCCTAGGCAGTCTGGTTTGTCGATCAATGGCAGCTTGACACAAAAACGACCTTCTTCAGTGCGTTTTGTGTGCTGTAAAAAATGTTGTTCGCAAGCTTTCTCTTGGTCTGTAAGAAGGGGCCTTTGTGGCAAGCTTTCAAGCTCCCAAAACCTCTTCAAATCATTGTGAAGCTCAACTAAAGTATTGTTGCTTTCAATACTTACAAAATTACATTTCACTGGGGAATTTAAATTGAGATTGTCATTTTGAATATGGTGCATGGGACCTGCGATAAGCCATCCTAATTTAGACTCATGTAGAATAGGATTTCCTTTGCCTAAAGAGTCCTGTCACGGTCGCCACTATGTTCAATTAGGGAACATGAATAAAATAGGCGACTCACACGATAGGCAAATTGTATATTTAAAAGGAATAAAAAATACAAAATATTTGGTGGAGATCGGGTCGCGAGCTAGCGGCGAGTGCCGGTCTTAGGCGCGGTGGTGAGAAACCCCCACGCACTTCACATACTCCCCGCAAACACCGTCGGTGCTGTCGTAACGGCGCCGACAGGCTATAGATGCGTTGTCATTTCTGAGGACTAAGATAACCTAACAGACGTAAATGCACTACTGCTTACGTATATAAAGGAGGGCTATAGATGCTTTGTGACTTCTGAGGATTAAGATAACCTAACAGACGTAAATGCACTACTGCTTACGTATATAAAGGTGGGCTATAGATGCGTTGTCACTTCTAAGGACTAATATAACCTAACAGTCGTAAATGCACTACTGCTTAAGTATATAAAGGAGGGCTATAGATGCGTTGTCATTTCTGAGGACTAAGATAACTTTATAGTGGTAAATGCATTACTGCTTACGTATATAAAGGTGGGCTATAGATGCGTTGTCACTTCTAAGGACTAATATAACCTAACAGTCGTAAATGCACTACTGCTTACGTATATAAAGGAGGGCTATAGATGCGTTGTGACTTCTGAGGACTAAGATAACCTAACAGACGTAAATGCACTACTGCTTACGTATATAAAGGTGGGCTATAGATGCGTTGTCACTTCTAAGGACTAATATAACCTAACAGTCGTAAATGCACTACTGCTTACGAATATAAAGGAGGGCTATAGATGCGTTGTCACTTCTGAAGACTAAGATAACTTTATAGTGGTAAATGCATTACTGCTTACGTATATAAAGGTGGGCTATAGATGCGTTGTCACTTCTAAGGACTAATATAACCTAACAGTCGTAAATGCACTACTGCTTACGTATATAAAGGAGGGCTATAGATGCGTTGTGACTTCTGAGGACTAAGATAACCTAACAGACGTAAATGCACTACTGCTTACGTATATAAAGGAGGGCTATAGATGCGTTGTCACTTCTGAGGACTAAGATAACCTAACAGTCGTAAATGCACTACTGCTTACGTATATAAAGGAGGGCTATAAATGCGTTGTCACTTCTGAGGACTAAGATAACCTTAGTGGTAAATGCATTATTGCTTACGTATATAAAGGTGGGCTATAGATACGTTGTCACTACTAAGGACTAAGATAACCTAACAGTCGTAAATGCACTACTGCTTACGTATATAAAGGAGGGCTATAGATGCGTTGTCACTTCTGAGGACTCAGATAACTTTATAGTGGTAAATGCATTACTGCTTACGTATATAAAGGAGGGCTATAGATGCGTTGTCATTTCTGAGGACTAAGATAACCTAACAGTCGTAAATGCACTACTGCTTACGAATATAAAGGAGGGCTGTAGATACGTTGTCACTTCTGAGGACTAAGATAACCTAACAGACGTAAATGCATTACTGCTTACGAATATAAAGGAGGGCTATAGTTGCGTTGTCACTTCTGAGGACTAAGATAACCTAACTGTCGTAAATGCACTACTGCTTACGTATATAAAGGAGGGCTATAGATGCGTTGTCACTTCTGAGGACTAAGATAACCTTACTGGTAAATGCATTACTGCTTACGTATATAAAGGAGGGCTTTAGATGCGTTGTCACTACTAAGGACTAAGATAACCTAACAGTCGTAAATGCACTACTGCTTACGTATATAAAGGAGGGCTATAGATGCGTTGTCACTTCTGAGGACTAAGATAACCTACCAGTCGTAAATGCACTACTGCTTACGTATATAAAGGACGGCTATAGATACGTTGTCACTTCTGAGGACTAAGATAACCTAACAGTCGTAAATGCACTACTACTAAGGTTGCAAGATCGTCGTTCTATTTAATGTATAGCCTAAAAAATACCATATAATTTAGTTCAATTTCAAGAGTTGAAAACAGTTGAACAATTGAAATTGTAATAGGCTATGCCATTTAGCTGCTTTTCAAGACCAATGTTATCAATAGGCTGAATTATTAAAGTGCTTACATGAAACTCGACTTTATGCCGTTTATTTAGTGTGTAAAACGGTCTGTAAATTAGTATTCATTGAAAGTATTTGCTTGCAATCTTTTGCCACAGTTGTTATAAGTGATATTATAATATTCCAAAAATAACGACAAGGAGCCTGTATTTAGCGTTTCTGATACTTCAAACTAGAACTGATATCGAAGCCTGAATAAGAAAAAATCATCTTTATTTTTAAAAGTAGGCAGTAGAAGATTTCACTTTTTTATACAAGACACATTGCTTCACATTCTTTTGTCCTATGTTACGATCGAAGAAATAATAAAAAAATAAAATTAAACCAAAATTCCACAAAGGCTTTATTCTTCAAAGGAACCTATTTTTTTTGTATTTTGGAACCGGTATTATAAAATTGTTATCGTACCCAGACCGAAACCGTGCCGAAAAGTAGAACCGTTATTAGAAGCTAATAGTCGGAGAGCTGGCGACACATTTTGGGCACAGGGTTTGGCCCATCTAGTTATGTATAGCTCAAAAGTGTCGTTTACGAAAGTTTTATAGGGAACGACTAGTCTGCCTGGCATGTACAAGTGGAACAGGTACTGCTCAAGGTAAAAGTAAGGTAAAATATTTGTAATGATTTAATATATTTACGCGAACACTACACATTAAATAAAACTACTTTTACGGATTTTATCGCGTTTAATTAACTTATTTTATATTCCCAACGTATCGGTTGCTTTCCAGCAACCATGGTCACGGGGGACTTAGGTGATTGATGTCCCGATGTCAGAGTTAGCCCGAATACCTTCAGCTTTTTTAATTATTAATTTTGGTCCGATCTACGCAGAATGAACTTACTGTGTTTTGAAGTCTTGCAGTGGTATGCTTGGGTTTAGTTTTAATTTTATGAATTATAGGATCCCAAGCAGGTATTAGTACCCAGCCTCCCTCTCTATTGAAATTAGGATGTTTTTAATTTCAATAGCCTCACGTATTATCCTTGGCAGGAATGGATGTTCTTTCGAGAGAATTTGTGGTTTATCAAATCTAATGTAATGGCGGGGGTCCTCTAGGATATGATCAGAAACTGCAGACTTCCCGGAACGTTGGTGCTTCACGTCAGCTATTACAACACATAGCTGACGTGAAGCACCAGCGTTCCAGGAAGTCTGGTATTACTTATAAATTTTTATGTAATAATTTTTTTTGTAATATATTTTTGTTGCAATGAATATAGTAAAAATTGCTGAATACTGTGTGATTTATTTAATAAAATTGCTACTTTTCTAAGCAATACACAAATATTAGCTTCAAATGAAATTGATTGTTCCCGAAAATAATTATATCGGATAAAATAACCGGAAAAGTGCATGTCGGACTCGCGCATGAAGGATTCCGTAGCATCGTGAAACACATTTCATTAATACAAATATTAGTGAAATGTGTTTTACGATGGTACGGAATTAAATTATGTTGCCGCTATAACAACAAATTGTTATAGCGGCAACAGGCGACACATGCTGTGAAAAATTTAACTGTCTAACTATTACGGATCACGAGTTACAGCCCGCTGATAGACAGACGGACGGACAGCGGAGCATAAGTCTCGTTACCCTTCGGATGCGGAACCCCAAAAATTATAACAAATTAAAAATACTGTGACATTTTTATTTATAGCATTCAAATAAGATAAAATGATATAAAAGACGAGTAAGGAGTATTTAAAAGTAATTTACTACACAAAGCAATAATTTATAATACAATTTTAACAGTGGTAGAGCCATGCGGCAGCTTTTGCTGTCGCACGGATGGGCCGGCTCGAACCGGGGTGGTACCACGACCTCACAGAATACCAGCGTGAAGTAGAGGTTTACCTATGCGTTTCGCTTGGTAAGTGCAGGTGGCCGGAGGCCCTTTTTACTGGAAATGAGGCATTCCCTCTTAGTCCTCACGGGTGACAACGTATCTGCATTTTGATTCGCAAACGAGGATAGATGTAGATTGTCTATGGGCCGCAGCAACCACTTACCATCAGGTGGACTGTGTGCTCGTTTGTCACCCTTATCCTATAAAAGAAAACATATAATTTATGGTTTACACATTGAAAAGTAATTTATGCTATCACTTATATGTTATAGAAAATAATATTTTATTAATTAACAATAACAGGAACACGTGTTCACGGTAACGCAGCAAATAATATTACTCCTCCAAATCTATACTAAACATACATTACGAGAGACGAGACGGTTAGCGCAGATGGTCAAACCGCGTGAACTCTAAGCCAATGAGAACGCAGTTTCATACTGCTCTCTCTCATATTCATTCTTTGCTGTCTTCAATCTCGTTCTACTTTTTTTATAGGATAGGGTAACAAACGAGCACACAGTCCACCTGATGATAAGTGGGTGCTGTGGGCCATAGACATTGAAATCTATCCTCGTTTGCAAATCAAAATGCAGATGCGTTGTCACCCGTGAGGATTAAGATGGAACGCTTCTTTTCCAGTAAAAAGGGTCTCCGGTTCTCTACATTCACCATACGAAACACAGCAGTGTTAAGCTGTTATTTTATGCTGGTATTCTGTGAGAGCGTGGTCCTTCCCCGGTCGAGCCGACCCATTCGTGCTACATCTATACTACTAATATAGCTGCAGCGTGGCTCTACTATGTATACATGGCTCTGTCACGTATAGAATATTATATTTAAACTGCCAGACACCTTATATTTTAAGGTGTCTGGTAGTGTTTTACACCACCGAAATGATCTGGCTTTTTAGGATTATTATTAAAAAAAATTACTTAACACGCGCTATTAAATTTTGAGCGTGGGTCAAAAATATCTGTTTGGTGGGTCGGTACTGGTTCCGTGCAACCCCACTCAAATGATCTGCAATCGATATACTACGCTTATTATTAATAATAGAATACAATTTGTGTTATTTCATTCTGGGTCAATTATATTTTTTAACAGAATGTGCCAGCTCTTGGACTATAAATGAAGAACCATAATCGTGTTATCGATTTTTGAAATTTATTAATCAGTCGAAAAATACAAAGCTGTCTGATTTGTATGCTTGAGTCATAAAAGTGTGTAGAAATTAGAATATTATGGAATATTTTACCGACTAATCGATCGAAGAACCATTTACAAGCCAGAAGAAAGGTACTTACTTACTTACTTATCTTCACGCACAATCGCTGACGGGGTAGCCAGAAACAGAAACTTTTTTATTCAATATAGATTATAAATAATACTTATTGAAAACCACCAACAAACCAGTGGTAATTATACAAAAACTCTTTTGTATAATTACCACTGGTTCGAAAAAAACCTCTGTCCTGGGAAGAACCAGCAAGAAACCCAGCGGGACTTTTTTTTTAAATAACAGCTTACAATCATGTATGTTACACAAATTAACAACACAACAAATTAGAAATAGCTTGGTAGCGATCACCTCATTTCCAGGGGTTATTACGAGGGTGGATTGAAAATTACTCGGCCTAACCAAGAAAATAAACACATACTAAATCAGTTATATTTTTATTTTTCTACATAATCACCATCAAGTTCAATACACTTTTGCCACCTCCCCTTCCAAGCATTTAGACCGTTGAAAAAAATGATTCTTCCTTAGAGTCAAAATATGCGTCTACAGCTGCTTTGACCTCGTCGTTTGTCGAAAATCTTTGACCTCCCAAGTGCTTTTTTAGGTTAGGGAACAGAAAGAAGTCTGATGGTGCCAGATCAGGCGAATACGGCGGATGCGGTAACAGTTCAAAGCCACAGTTGTGAATTTCAGCCATTGACTGTACTGACGTGTGAACACGGGCGTTATCTTGATGAAACAGGACTTTTCTTCTAAGCATTCCTCGACGTTTTTCTTTTATTTCCTCTCGTAAACGATGTAGTAAGGTGCAGTAGTAATCAGAGTTTATAGTCTGACCCCTTTCAAGATAATCAATCATAATCACACCTTTCGAGTCCCAGAATACTGAAGCCATCACCTTATTTGCCGACAAAATCGACTTAGCCTTTTTAGGGGGTGGTGAACCAGGTCTTCTCCACTGTTTTGATTGTTGTTTTGTTTCCGGTGTACAGTAATGAACCCATGTTTCGTCTATAGTAACAAAGCGATTCAAAAAATCATCTGCATCGGCTTCAAATAACTCCAAACAGTCGCGTGAAATAGTCAATCGCGTCCTTTTTTGTTCAACTGAAAGCAGTCGCGGAACCCACCTCGCAGACACCTTGTGGAAACCCAACTCGTTGACAATGATGTTTTGAGTTCGTTCATAAGAGATGTCTATAATCTCGGCTATCTCTCTAATTTTTAATCTGCGGTCTCCCATTATTAAATCAAGTACTTTTTTAATATTTTCGTCAGTAGTTGACGTCGAAGGCCTTCCAGAGCGGGGTTCATCTTTCACACTCTCTCTACCACGCTTAAATTCTGCTATCCATTTTTTGACGGATGAATATGACAGAGCACAATCGCCTAATGTATTGGCCATGTCATCATGGATGGCTTTTGATGATAGCCCCTTCTTATGGAGGTACTTAATGACGGCACGCTGCTCGATTTGCTCCATTCGCGGAAATTATGTCCGATTACTTTGTTAATAAATTTATAAAATCACAACTAATTATCGCACACGTTTCGAACTTCACACAATGAACTAGTCTGAACTGAACTAAATAATGTGGGTAGATTTGATTTTTAGAATTGAATGGATCTGTGTTAGGCCGAGTACTTTTCAATCCACCTAGGTATCATCTATAAATTATTTAATACTATAATAACCCTTTTTATACAAACTTAGTTTAATAAAGTTTTTGAACTTTGAGCAGGTCAAATTTTGTATATTTTCTGGAATTTTGTTGTAAAAGCGTATACATCGCCCCAAGAATGAATTACTGACTCGATGGAGTCGAGTAACTGGTACTACTAGCTTGTGTCTGTTCCTAGTATTTACAGAATGAATATCACTTATTTTTGTAAAACTACTTTTATTTTTGTGTACGTACATTACATTTTCATAAATGTATTGAGAGGCCAAAGTTAATATATTAATTTCCTTAAATTTTTGTCGCAGCGACTCTTTAGGCTTTAAATCATAAATTGCTCTTATGGCCCTCTTCTGTAAAACAAATATAATTTCAGTGTCAGCTGCGTGTTCCCATAGCAAAATAGTCTAGCTGTTTCAACACTAGTTAGACTTCTAATCTTTTTTACGGAATATGCTGCAGAACTAAGCCTGCTTGCTAGTTTTGATATATGGGGGCTCCATTGAAGCTTCGCGTCTAGTGTGATTCCAAGAAAAATGGTGGTATCTACAAGACTCAGTTTCTCCCCATTTAAAATTACATTAGTATTTAATTGTTTGACATTTGGAGTCATAAATTTCATACATTTCGTTTTAGTGCCATTTAAATGCAAATTATTTACATTGAACCAATTTACTAATTTAGCATTATTTACTTCGTCATAATTTAGCAAATGTCGATTTAATTTGAAAATTAAAGAAGTGTCATCTGCAAATAATACTATATCATGGTCATCTCCTACTATGTAAGGTAAGTCATTAATGTATACAAGAAACAGAAAGGGGCCGAGAATTGAGCCTTGAGGCACGCCCATCTGTACCATGGACCCGGAAGAACTCATACTGTTAATGACAACTTTTTGCGTTCTCTTACTTAAATATGAAATAATTAATTTAAGAGCATCACTTCTTACACCGTAGTGTTGAAGTTTCCTGATTAATGTTTCATGGTGAACACAATCGAAGGCTTTGGATAGGTCACAAAATATACCCAAAGCATCCTGTGAATTCTCCCATGCATTAAAGATATATTTAATCAGCTCAACACCGGCATCAGTTGTCGAGCGACCCCTTGTGAAACCAAATTGATTTTTATGAAGTAAATTATTTATATTAAAGAAATTTAACATTTGATCAAGAATAATTTTTTCAAAAATCTTACTAAGTGTTGGTAGTACAGAAATAGGTCTAAAATTGTCGGGGTCTAATGTACTACGAGATTTAAATAAAGGTATTACTTTACTATACTTCATTAAATCAGGAAACACACCAGATTCGATATTAGTATTAAAAATAATAGCTAAATGAGGCGCGATTGTATCTATAATAGACGCAATAACTTTAACGGAAATCCCCCACAGATCCGCAGTTTTCTTAACATCAATAGTTTTAAAATATCTTTTGATGATACTTTGTGAAATGTAAAATTCTTTGTACACGCATTTACATTATTTTGTTTAAGTAATGATTCGGCGGCCGCAGGAGAAGAATTCAGTGACTTAGTGGTTAATATCGGAATATCAGTAAAATAGTTCTCGAAAACCATTGCAACGTCCTGATCTGATTCGGTTAATTTGTTATTAACACTTAACTGGTAGTTTGAATTGCGAGAGTTGATCTTACCAGTTTCGCTATTAATTATACTCCATGTCATTTTAATTTTATTAGAAGCCGTCTTAATTTTGTTGCTCAAATGCAAAGTCTTGGCTGTGGAGCAGACTCTTTTAAATATTTTTGAATATTTTTTTACATATTCCCTAAATTCGACGCTATGATTATATGACCTTTCATAGTAAAGATCATATAACCTATCATGAGAGAACAGATCGCCAAGTGTCACGATCCTTACATACCTCTTTCGCTTCTTTCAGATTCATTATCTTCTTCATACATGCACGTCCAGGTATCCGAGTACTCTTGACCCTCCCCTCTTCGAGCAATTTGCTCACATGGTCTTCGAAAGTTAGTCTCGGTCTACGTCGACACCTTTTAATATTAACTTTCGCGCTATATATTTTCTTCACCATTCGGTCTTCACTCATTCGCTCAACGTGCCCAAACCATCGAAGCACGCCGTTATCGATTTTTGTGATAAGGTCATCTTTCAAACCTGCCATATTGCGAATCTCTTCGTTTCGCTTTCGGTCGGCCATGGTAACGCCGCACATTCTACGAAGAGATCGCATCTCCACTGCATTCAACTTGCTTTTATGCTTCTTCTGGCATACCCAGGTTTCGCTGCTATATAACAAAGTCGGTACCAATACTGCGTTATGTATTGCAAGGCGTGCACTCTTCACTACGCCTTGCCTTTTGACTAACGCAGTCAGGCACCATTGACTTTGTTCCCGGCAGCGATACGCCTGTCCACATCTAAATCACATCTTCCATCCCGGCTAAAAGCACTCCCCAAGTATACAATTTCATTTACCTGTTCTAGACATTCCTGATTTACTCATATTTCACACTTCGTTCTCTCTTCGTCCCTTTCAAATACCAGAACCTTAGTTTTATTAGCATTCAAACGGAGACCTTTAATTTCACATTCCTCTTTCATACACGTGACTAATACCTGCAGTTCTGCATCTGATGGTGCAATAAGCACTGCATCATCAGCATACAGCAGACAATTTACTTTTATGTCACCCAATTTCACACCCAAACAGCTATCTTTCAGCTTCTGTAAACAGCTGCCGAGATACAGTATGAACAGCCAGGAAGACATGACACAACCCTGTTTTACGCCCGTTTGGACGCTAAACATGGGTGACAGGTCATGCCCTACCCGCACACAGGCTTTACAGTCACAGTAAAGTGACTGCACAGCCCTTAGCAATCGACCATCCACACCATACCCCGGCAACAGTTCCCACATTCTCTTCCTTACAACCTTATCAAATGCTTTCTCAAGATCCACAAAAGCACAGAAAATCTTCTGGTTAGCAGCCAGAAGCTTTTCCGTGATCATGCGGAGAGAAAACATTTGATCCGTGCATCCTCTTCCAGATCATAGAAATCTTTCCGATTTCTCTTGCATCCTACGTGTCAAAACCTTCGAGTAAACTTTACTTGCTAAACTGGTCAAGCAGATCGCTCGATAGCAACCGCAGTCAAAATGTGAACCTTTATCTTTATATAAAGGCACAATGACTGCGGATCGCCAATCATCCGGGACATGCCCCGTCCGCCAGCACAAATTGCACAGCAGATAAAAGCTGTCCCAGACGCGAGGCCCACCATACTTGACCATTTCAGCAGTAACTCTGTCTAGTCCCGCAGTCTTACGACATTTCAAACTTCGAATCGCACGTTCAATCTCTTTCATACTGATGACCTCAGTGTCATCGAGGGCCGGGTCTGGCGTACCAGTCACGGCGTCATCCCCGGATCCCTCACTAAGATCATCACACGCATACATTTCTCTATAAAATTCGCTCCATCGCTGCATGACGTCCGATTTTTCTGTGAGGACGTCATTAGTTCCCGAAAGCACTTTGTTCATTCTTAAGGCCATCGCACCACTTCGGGTCCTTCCAACCTCTTTCCAGAAGAGTTTGGAGTTCTCCTTAAAGTTGTGCGACAACCTTTCGTCTGCTTCGATTCTACACCTTTCACGCACTTCCTCAATCAATGCTTTCGTGTGAACTTTCTGCAGCTTATATCTTTCTTTCATCCTCTCTCTCATTTCCTTATCATTACTAGAGGCCAAGTAGTCTAACCATGCTTTCTTCTTCTTCTTTACAGCTTCTTTCACTTCATCATTCCACCATGCATCTCTTCTTTTACTACTGCCTCTTTTTATTGTTCCACACACTTCTTCCGCTGCACTTACCATTCCATCCCTAAGATTCTGCCATGTTCTTTCCACACATTCTTTTCTGCCATCGATGTTGTCAAGCTTTTCGGCTACCCTTGCATCATATTTGTCCCTAGTATCCGCTTCCTGAAGCTTCCAGCTTCGGATGCGACAGACCGACTGTGGTTCTGTTACTGCCGTCCGGTAGCGCCAACCCGCGAACAGACCCCTAAATCTAGTAATCACTAGATAATGATCCGTTCCCAGGTCAGCACCCCTGAACACTCGCGTATCCATCACCTGTTTTCTTAGTCGGTCATCCCCCAGGAACAAATCGATCATACTTCTCTCATTCTTTCTTTCTCTAGTATACATATGGATTTTCTTGTGATTAAACATAGTGTTTGTCACAAAAAGACCCTTTTCCTTGCATACCGCCAGTATAAGCTTGCCAGCATCATTAACCCGTTTATCGCCAAACTTTCCAAGCACCGACTCGTACCCTGGTCGAGCGGTACCAACCCATCCATTCAAATCACCACATACAACAATTCTTTCGTTTCCCCTAGCCAAATCTAGAACTTCTCTTACATTCTCCCAAAACTCCTCCAGCTCAGCCCTGGACGACGAAGCTACCGGCGCATAAACAGCCAAAAGGAATAACTTCGTCAGTCTCAATTTAAAGCGAACCTAGAGAAGTCTTGAGTTCACAACCTTATATTCAGTCATAACATCGACCAACCGAGACGACAGCAGCACTCCCACTCCCTGGCAGGCGCTCTCGCTCTCCGGGACTCCGGACCATAAAGCTAACGCCCCGCCAGGGAGCTCCCCTTACAGAAGAAAGGTAGATAAGCTTATATACCTACAGAGCGACCATCCCTAAAAACATGATTTTGTTTTCATTACATTTACTATGTCATGTCCTTGTAAGCCTTATTGCGAAGTAACGAAATTGTTTATCTATTAAAAACTTATTACATATCAACATTATATTTTTACCGCGAATTATTTTTAGTACCATAAATATCTTAGTGAAGAATAATATGCCTTATTGAGGTTACTGGACTTATCCGTTTAGCAAGTTCAGTTGAATTATTATCATTCAAAGTAGGGTAGGGTAGGGTTTATAACTTAAATATAAACGTAGAGTTTACTCTTTATATAATGCAAAGTATGAAATTATAATTTTTATACTTAGAATCATATCCTCTGTAACCCATGCTGTGTCAATAAAATTACCTCTGAAAAGTAGTATTGTTGTCATTAAAATAAAAAATTCAAAGAGGTCAAAAGTAACTAAATCCCAAAGAAAGGTTAATGTTTTTTTATGAAAAACATATTCATTTAAGGCTATAAATTAAAATAGTGCGCCGTGTGTCTCATAAAATATGGATCGAGAGGATCAACGTATTAATTTCTAGTTTTATTGTAGCAACACTGACATTGATTAATTATTTCTTTTTAGGCACAGTCACGACTACATATCAGACAGCGAGTTGGAGACCATACTCCGAAAGCGTGGTTCTGATTTTGACGCCATGCTTGCTAACCATAAAGAACAAAAGGCGTTTGAAGAAAAAGTTGCTAAAAGACTACGTGAATTGGGACATCAAGTGGAAATGGCTAGCAGGTAACCAAAAATATTTATTATTTTATAATACAGTAGAACACCGATTATCCGAACACCGATTATCCGAACACCGATTAACCGAATCGCCAATTATCCGAACCGGTCCTAAGCGTAATATAAAAAATTAAAACCATGTACTGTAAATAAATAATGTTACTTATAGTACCTACTTGGTTAACTGATATTAAAAATAACAGTGAAAAAATTATTCGTCGCGAAAAGTAATGAAAAAGGCAAAGGATGAACAGCTTGAGATTGCTGTTTTTACGTGGTTTCTGCAGCAACGATCTATTGGACAACCGATTTCAGGATCGGTTTTATGTGAAAAGGTGTGAATGTTCAGTGAAAAAATGAGTGTAGCTGGTTTTACACTTTATAAAATTTATAAACTTAATAAAGTTTATTCTATGTGTGACAGTTCGTTTTTCTTTATTACATACCAGTCTATGTCCGATTATCCGAATCGACCCGGGACCCAATTAATTCGGATAATCGGCGTTCTACTGTACTAGCTTTTTACCAGCGACTTCGCACGCGTGGTTTTCAATTTAGAAACTGTTTTTTCTTTAGGTGTTTTCCTTCTAATATTAATTTTTCGACTTTTTAAATAATTTCCGAAGTGATCGGCCTCGATCGGCCTTCCTGGCCGTGGGTCGTGTTCAAGTGACTCTGCCTTGTTTAAAAAGGGTATGCCACTTGTAAACCATAGTTTTATTGGGCAGGAGTCTCCGTAAATGGATGACATTTCTTCTAGTATAGTCTGAACTGATTTTACGCGCTTGGTAAGGAACTTTATAAGGGCACGGAACTCGATTTTCTCCATATTTCACAATTCCTTCTCGATTGCCTTGTTTGGTTGACAATAACTCAAAGACTAATGGTTTAATTACAATAAAACCCGGTATCTATACTAATAATGAGTTGCTCAATTAGTACGTAATTCAACGACACACTCACTTATTACCTACCTACCCATTCCGCGAACTTAAAAACGCACCCTCGTACTTAACTTATTATTAAGAAATAATAAAATTGAAAAATGCTAATTTTAAAAACATTCTAGATTAAAAAAACTAGATATTTGCATTGTTTTTTATATTTGATTGATCATAGGCCTCTATCACACTGCAGTTATTAACCCCCGATAAAACCAGAAGAGTGGTATACGTTTGTAGTGTGTATCTGTATGTATGTGTGTCTGTCTGTGTCATCATATCTCCTGAACGGATGAACCGATTTTGATTTAGTTTTTCTCGTTTGAAAGGTATCTTAATCGAGAGTGTTCTTAGCTATTTTTCAAGAAAATTTGTTCAGCCGTTTGAAGATCATCAGCTCTTTTTGTTTCGGGAGTTTTAAAATGTTTAAATTTATTTTTTATTATGTTATCAAGGCAAGAGTGAAAAGGCTTTTGTTAAACTAATTCAGTGCGCTTTGCCATCTCCGGATGCATTATCACCATCAGGTGGGATTATATTCAAGCGCTGGCTTAAACAATTTAATCAGTATTCTAGTTTGGCTAATAATCTAATATTTTCGTGGTCAGTGAGGGCTGATAAGATTTGTTGACGAGCGTCATTAACAAGTACTTAAAATACTTGCGAGTTTTGATAAATAAATCACTCGCTTCAAGGTTATCTTTGCATACGTATTTGTTGAATTGTAGAGCGTAATAACTGGACTCCTTTGGCTATCAGTGTTATTGCAAATTTTGCTTCGCCCGTAATTTATATCGATTAAAATAAAGCACTATGATCATAGAATTATTACGCATAGAATACTAGTACGCGCACCGAAAGTGAAGCAAGTAAAACTAACGCGAAACCGCGTAAGTTGACTCAGCGACCCGTCAGTGCGCAACGTCACGCCTTACGGAGAAGAGCTCGCGAAAAATTGTAAAAATTACCGTTTGTGTTGTAAAATATTGTCACAACGGTGATGATAAACATAAAAGAAGTGATGGTATTACATTTCACATATAAGTTTATACATTTAAATCATTATAAGTACGTAAAACTAAAAAAATACTTACCTAAGCTCTCATAATACAAATGTTGCTAGTTGTGGGGAAAAGATCACAATTTTCTTTAAAAATATTTATTTTCTATTTGTGTTTCAAACGTTTAATCGCAACGCTCTGTGTAAAACTCAAATGTTTATATATAGATACCTACTTCTCTAAGTGTTAACATTATATTAATAATGGTGCCTATTTAAAACTAATACGGAGTGATCAGCTAATCGCGATTCGTCGACGCCATTTTAACGCAACTATTTTATTTTAATTGCTTTTTTATTGACTAAGGTTACGTTTTAGAGTATATAATAAAAACTTTTTTATATACAACATCATGAGATTATTAATAAGAACGCCTTTACTAACCCAAACATTAACCAGATGTTACGTTAGACCCAAACATAGCCTAGTTTAACCGACTCCCAAAAAGAAAGGTTATCAATATGTATGTACACTGATTTCTAAGCTTGATCAATTCGTATATACATGCTGAAATTTTAGTGGTTGATGTCTCGCAGCCAAATTATACTGTCAAATTAATAAATATTACAATTAAAAAAGGGCAGATTTACAATAGTAATACCTCACAAGCTATTCGGGCCTTCAAACTAGTTTATGTCCTATCACTACGCTTGAGAGTTCATGTTATGAACATTTATTAGTGGCCCTTCACTGTGTAGGAATCGCGCGGTAGCACGTGCGATAGACGTAACACTACATTACGTCCAGCGAATTTTTTTTCAGACTTTATTATAGTAATTCGGTATAAGCTAGCCTGTACGCCCGACCTACTTGCGAGTAATTGCTATTGGTTTGAGATCGCATTCGAGTTTTGTTTTTCTCGATTGTAAATCTGCCATTTTTACATCCTAATAATTTTATTTTAATAAATCTATTGTACTACTAAGGCAAAATTATTTTACTTCCGGAAAACAACCATTAAAATTTCAGCGTGTGTATTGGATCAATCTGTGTGTATATCCTTTCAAATAAAAAAATCTAAATCGGTTTAGAAATTGTAGAATTCTGAGGTAAAAAACATTAAATAATACACCGCATTGATAACCTCTCCTCCCTTTTTGAAATCGGTTAAAATTAAACATTACACGATGTACTTCTTGTATTCGAGCAAATTAATTGTGTTTAATAATATTCCTAAATTTTATTACGTCTGCATTTTTTACCATTAATATAATATGTATAATAAAGTTATATTAGTAACATTCATTATCGTGTTTATTTTATTCCATTTTATATTCTCATAAAATACTTCAACTAAATAATCTTCGTACGTAATACGTAATCTTTATTATATCGATTTTTTAAAATTAATCAAAAAATAGTGATTTGCACAATTTGATTGCAAACGCCAAAAACTGGTATCACTGAATGGCGTGTATGAGTGCGTGTGACGAGCGTAGGCACATTCGACTCGCGCCCACTAACATAATGACTTTGCATCATTTTAACGCTCGTGTTTTGTACTGTACTGCGGTTCTATGCGTAATAATTCTATGACTATGATATTAAAAATTTCTAGTGGATTTAATCCACATGTTTTTGACAGATGTACAAAAAATAATCCTTAAGGTTAGGTTAGGTTAAGGTTCGCTCACGGAAAGGAATCCGGTGTGCAGATAAATATGTTGGGAACATGGGGAAGCGGAGATAAATCACATCTTTTTGATACTATACTAATATCGTCAGTCGGATACTCCACACGTGGATGTAGGCGTCTTTGTTAGTTAGGAGAGTTCGGGTGTCGACAAAGGTTAAGGGTTAACCCAAGAAAATGCCATGTAGAAAAGGTAGTATTCCAAGTGATTATCTTCCAATTAATATTTTTTGATATAATTTATATATCTGAAATATATATTATTAACTTGAAAATAAATTTTCAAAACAATGTAAAAACGAGGATATAGATAAGTAACAACCGTGAGACATGATTATGTTGTTTATTACTTCGTTAGTACTTAGTAGTAATAAACAACATAATCATGTCATATTGTTTTTTTAGTCATTACACAACTTGTATTTGTCGATATATAAATAAATATAAAATATGCTATTTATAAGACAACACCACTTTGAGATTAATATTGTTTCCATAAAATTAAACGGTACAACGTAGGCCTCATAAGTCATAACGTAAGCGTTATTAGGTAGCTTTACTTTCGACACGTCAAGGTCAAGCAATTTTGTGTTCTTAAAATGCCTGTATCATAACCATTTATTGCGCTTCTACGATAATATAATTAGCCGTATATCAAGAAAACACAATTAATCAATCGTCATTTTCTAAAAAATATTTTATATTTTTACTTACTTACTTACGTCTGGATGTCGATATTGTATGTGGTCACGAAAACTCCCAAAAAAATTGACGTATCGAGACCGGGTTTTTTTTTGTTAGCTTCAGAATTACATCAACGGGTTCCCTATTTCATATCAATAGCCTAGTACGCGTAGTTTGTTAATAAAATTATTTTCAACTTTTTTAACTTTTATAACTTGATAGACAAAGGATAAATGTACCATACAGCCTATATCGATTTTATACTTTGTGTAATCGATTTGTTTTGGTAAACTTTTTTTTTTCCCAGTCGGTGACACTACTTGTTAAAATAATAGAGGGCTAAATTTAAAACACGTAAATAATATATTTTAAAATCAGGAATACAATTTATTTCGTTCATTAAAATTAAATGAAACGCTTATGAGGCGTGCAAAGTTGGATTTTCCAAACAATTGTTTGTATTGAATCGAATTCTAGTGCTTTTCACTTATCCGTTTTGTTTCTCTAAAGAGGTGGTGCTTTAGCCTAGGTCAATTTCCAACAGTGGAATGCTTACAGGCTGATGAGAAAAAAAAAGGGGAGGATAAAGAGAGGTGAACTCAACAACGCTGTTGAATTAATGTAAAATACATTTATTCATTACAGCTTAATAATTCCACTGCTGAACACAGCCGTCCCCCATAGATTACATTATAGGGGGGAATTTTGTCATACTTGCGACGTTGGGCAGGCGGGTTGGCAACCGCAGTTTTTTTATTATTTTAAATTCTCAAAAAGTTGCTGGCGCTCATCTGTTTAGTTTCCTTCGGTCGCCTCTTACGGCAACCATGGTATGATAAGGGGTAGTAGACTCCTAAGCCGTCGCTACATGGCACTTACACCCTAATGGACCTTATATTTCTGAATTTGATTACTTCTTACAGGTTAACATACAACGACGAATTAATCGACTGGTGTGATGTGGTGGTGCCTTGCGGAGGAGACGGCACCTTCCTGCTGGCGGCCTCCAGGGTCAGAGATGCAAAGTGAGTTAGCAAATTTTTGTTCTCAGTGTTTGTTTAAGTATATTGACTATAATTTGTGATGGTGTAGGGGCGGGTTAGATTCGTAGTCTACCCACAGCTCATGTAATAGGTTCGTAGTCGGCCTAACGCGTTATTATCGCGATTAGTAGAATTTTGCTGTAATTACCTAATTAACCACTGTGGATACTGTTTTTCTGCCTTTTCAGTATTCTTATCTTCATTAATATAACTTAAAAAATCATCGTCTGGTATATGTTCTACTTCACGTTTAAGCATGCTTTCTTTACGTGGGCTTGTATCTTTATTGATATGTCTATAGGCTTCATTCATACTCTCAGAAGCAACAAGGTTTTCTTTAGGATAATAATTATAGTTTAATAAGGCTCTAGCGTTTCTTCCTTCATCGATTCGTATGGGGTTATTTGGGAGATTATCTACAGGATATACATGTCCAAGTTTAGTTAAATAAAAAGGAATGTCATCATAGTGTAACTGTAAGCACCTGCTTACAGTTACAGCCTAATTAAGTCCAATACTGAACACAGATCTTCCCGATAGATTGTCTCACAGGGTTATTTGCCATAGTTGCCACACAGTTTTTGACTTAGTCGTTATAAGTAAGACGCTGCTGTACATCTCCCGATTTGTTTCCCTCTGTCGCTTCTTACGACACCCACGGGATGATATGGGGTAGTGGATATTCTTACAAAGTGTCTATACGGTAAGGTTAAGGTAAGGTAAGGCTTATATTATCAGTATTCTACCTGGGATTCGCTTTTGATGTCCAAGAACTACATCCAAAATTAGATATTATCAAAATTGGCAATAATTTAAAGGTTACCAAAATAAATTAAAAATGTTAGCAAATAATAAACAGTTGTAATGAACAGACGTTCCCGAGCTGTAATCAAAC
This sequence comes from Parnassius glacialis, assembly GCA_033319125.1. Classification (NCBI taxonomy): domain Eukaryota; kingdom Metazoa; phylum Arthropoda; class Insecta; order Lepidoptera; family Papilionidae; genus Parnassius; species Parnassius glacialis. The sequence continues at coordinate 24,157,110 of JAVANC010000002.1, forward strand.
CTACCACCCGCAATTTCTATTCATCCCATCTTACGGTATTTTTTCTTTGCAGTAAACCAGTTATAGGGTTTAATAGCGCGCCGCACAAGTCTGTCGGGCGGCTGTGCCTTCCTACGTGGTGCTCGAATGACGTAAAAGGTGCGCTTCAGGCTTTAAAAGAGGTACTTTCGAATATCATTTGCTTTACACTTTGATACTCAATTATTTTTATATTTGGGTAGTATGGAAGGGTTAAGGGGTCGTGTCGAATTCCATTCCTGCTCGTAGTAGCAGTTCCTTTTGTCTGCCTCCTTGTTGTTCGGCATTAATAAGCTTTATAAGTTTATTAAATATATTCATTTTATCGTTCATCATCATCATAATAGTCACCGTCATCATCACCATCACCACCATCATAAACATCATCATCTACAAAGACAAAAATCCATTGTGGCGAAGGCATCTCGCGTAGCAGGGAGGATTTGCAATATTCATCACGTTTGGCAGACAGATTGACGATCGCAGTTCCCAGACTTCTCGTACCCATGACGCTGCTCTTCGTCTTCGGTCTGGGTATTTTACGCGTGGTGTGAAAAAGATATTTAGACCGCCATTCATCGAGAGCCGTAAACCCTCTTTTCCATATATAGTTTTTCATATGTTACTCAAAGGGCTAAATGGCGTGATGGATTCTCCTACGTCGCCACCACATGTTGAATTCAGAACTACTGTATTGTAAATCGGCTAAAGTGTCATAAATATTCGCCTAGTGTACTAACTTAGTCAGAAGTTATAATCTGAATTCGCTTGTTTTTTTTCAAGCGAACCGAACTGATTAAAAGATTTTTTTATTATATAGGCTGCCTTAAGGTTGGCAAATTTATATTTGAAGAAAAAAGTCCATCCCCTAACAGTGGAAAAATATGGACTGAATTACCTTGAGGTTGAGGTTTTTACTTAGTCCGCACCAAACGGACAAAAAATTTATCTTTTAAATAAAGTAAAAACCGTTTTTAAGAACTAGATAAACAAAGCATAATTTCCACATAATTCAATAGTTTCGGAAGTGTTAGGGCTTTCATTCTTCGATACACTTTCATTTAGTACGTGGTAGAGCTATGCTGCAGCTATATTAGTAGTATAGTTGTAGCACGTATGGGTCGGCTCGACCGGGAAAGGACCACGCTCTCACAGAATACCAGCGTAAAATAGCAGCTTAACGCTGCTGTGTTTTTTTGTATGTAGAGAACCGGAGACCCTTTTTACTGGAAACGAGGCATTCCGTATTAGTCCTCACGGGTGACAACGCATCTGCATGTTGCTTCATAATCGAGGATAGATGTAGAAGATGTCTATGAGCTGCAGCATTCATTTACCATTAGGTGTACTGTGTGCTCCTTTGTCACCCTATCCTATAAAAAATACATATTTGAGTAATTATTGAGTTAAGTAGTAAAGTTAATTATAAACAAATTGTATAAAATATTGTTAATAAATCTTTGAAGTAATTTAAAAAGATTAATACAAGATTGTGTCTACAACTACATGTACTCTAAAATGTATATTACATTACGTAACATACCGTACATGTACGTTCGTAACGTACTACGTATACATTTTAGAGGTGTGTGTGTGGGGGGGGGGGGGAAGTTACTCTAATTTGTTCAAGTATTATATACCAGTTGTGTGTTTAGGGTAGGTTCAGATGGATGCGGCGTTCCAGGATACGGACCACTGTCACGTGCGAGGCGAAGCTCCTTGACACCATCACACCCGTCGATCTTCACACATTACACTTCTCTAGGTTAGTTCTCTTGATGAAACCAATGAATATATTATTGATAATTATGTTCATTTGTGATAAAGAATAGATGTAACCGGTTCGTAAAACTATACAGGGTTATTTTGCAATAGAAGGTTCAGAATTAAGTAATATAGTAAAAATAGTAAAGAAAAATTCATTTAAAAAAATCTAAAAATACTGACCTTTTTATCTTTTAAATTCAAAATGCGTGGTAATGCATTATTTTAATTGATTATATAAAGTAAGAAAGAAACATTTATTTGCACAGAATACAGGTGGTACCAGATTTAACAGTGGTGCATAGTTCAAGCTATATTCTGCCTTTAATAGGCATGCAAATATTTATAATTATATAAAACACTTAAAATACTATTCTATTACTTACGAAAATATTATTATTTATCAAGTTATATTATTATTTAGCATATTTATTATTATTATATTTAAGTTTACAAATAATCACTATTTTTGTTATAATCAAATATTATTTTTCATACTGACTTCTTATAAATAAATTGTTTACATTACATTAGTACCGGTAAGTGTGATCCCGTGAAAAGAATTAATTCAACATCTGAGAATCTGATAGCTCGAAAAAACGACGCTACAGATGACAGCACTGAAGAAGAAGATATAAGCTCGAAACGTTGTAATCCCTCATTGGCTGTAATAAATGTTTCTTGAGATTATATTCAACTAAATGGACTATAAGAAATCATATGTAAAATGAATATTTAAAAAAATATCAATATTCGATATCATTTCTTGTTGAAAATTTGAGTTGCTAAAAATACCAAATGAGAGTTGTTAAACAAATATTTATTTTTCTAAGGATGATGAAATTTTTCTTAATTAATTTCTGTATATAATTCTATATTTTATATATCTAATCTATATCTAATTTATAGATTAAACTAGCTGGCCAGGCAGACGTTGTTCTGTCCTTTCCGACGACCCTTCTTATGAAAAAATCCTTAAATTCGTAATAATAAAATATTGAGTGTCACTTATCGGGATAAAAACTATCCTATCTCTCAAGTTGGACCAAACTGCACACAGTGTGCAAAATTTCATTGAATAGTTTCAATAGTTTAAGAGTTCATCACGGACAAACAACGTAACACGTAATTTTTATATGTAAAGACTAGCTGATTCTCGCGACTTCGCCCGCGTGTTATTTGGAGGTTTAGTTTTTTTGCGCGGAACCCTAATTCTTTTTCTAAAATAAAAGTAGCCTAAGTTACTCCTTATGATTTCAGCTATCTGCCAGTGAAAGTCCCGTCAAAATCGGTCCAGCCGTTTCAGAGATTAGCCGGAACAAACAGACAGACAGACAGACAGACAGACCGACAGACAGACAAAAATTTTAAAAATTTAATTTTGTTATAAGTATCGTATATTCTTTCATATGCATTTAGTAAAAAGCCGTAATTTTGACATTACAAACAGACACTTCAATTTTATTTATTTGTATAGATTACAGATATAGATTTTATAGATAATTTTTTTCCGCAGACACGAAAGTGGGCAAATGTTTACTAGACCGTTTAATGATTACAGATGTGTTTAATTGTTACGGCCTAGATGAATTTCTTATAAATGTTACTATAACATAAACTTTTTAATAAATTGTATTATTCTGTAAATACTATTTTATGTAATAAACGAAGTATCACCTTCCTAATAGACCAACAATAATTTATAGTTACTTTTGTATTCGTTTCAACGAATAGCAATTTGTGGATGTTAAACAACGTAGGCAAACAGGTCAACTCATTGTAAAGACAACCAATAATAAAGAAATACTAACTTCAAGAATTATATGAATACTGGCCGTCATATTATATAATACAATTCAGTCGTATCGCGTTCTCTATAGTAAATTTTGAGGATAAAAGGTAGCCAGCCTAGCCTTTTTAATGTTTCCAGCTCTGAATAACCAAATATCGTGAAAATCAATTGAGTGAATTCCATTTCCTTTCATAGATTTTTTCGCCAAGTTTGCAGTTAACGACCAAATTTGTAAAGTCTACTTAGCTGCGATAGTTTACGTTTTAACTTCATCAGACATCAAACTATCTCAATTTGATCAAAATCAGTTCACCAGTTTAGTCATGAAAGCTGCACAGATTTTCAAATTAAAATAGAAAAGAGTGCATTTGTCGTACACATGATTCTGAACAAGTCTCTTTTTATTTATCTGCAATACATTTTGGCAGCGGATTATGTTTTTGTCTTATATTTTCCGAAGTAAAATTTAAAATTGACAAAATTAAACTATAGATTTATACATAGATATGTATAATATCAAACCGAATTTTGAATTTTTAATCGAAAAATTTAGTTATGGTGCTGTCGACTCTTCTAAACATAATTGACAATGACAGCTGAGTAGCTGAGATGCGACTTTTGGACTTTGGATTTTTGCTTATTATTTTATATCAATCTAAAGGTCTTTGACCAGTCATTTTAAAGATAACATGTCCCGAGTGTGCTTAGCCCACGTAACTGGCCTTTTACTTGTAAAACATAAAATAGTAAATATTATTAAAATATTTCGAAATATGTTGGTGGTTATCGGTTACCGGTAAACAACTGAACAAGACTACATCCCTAGCTGTGATACCATTCTACAATTTGGTTAAACGCACAGACTAATATGTTGCTACGCATCTTATACGTGTTCAACAATTTGTTATTTACAATAAGAACAAAATAATGCTTACCACCATTGTATTTGCAATTAGTTTGCACACTATTTACAAATAAATATGTTTTAAAATTTAAACTATTTTTTTTGATGATCGTGAACATTGGTCAAAAGTCTAAAATGTGCATATTTACTCAGTCTGTCAACACAGTTATTCCTTCTCTTTCTTTTTAGAATGAGACGGTCTGTAGAGATTCGTTGTGATGTGTTGTTATTGCCTTGCAATAAAGTTTGATTTTATGTAATGTAAAAATGCGTTTGTAACATTTATTTATTGAAATTTGTATGACTAATGAGCGAATTGGGTTTCTAGTAGTGATAATACGACGTAACCGTTTGCATGTGTGCTCTCGGCGACACTGGTTCTCGTACAAAGTAAGGTTGACAGCCATTCTATTGTGTATTATAGTATTCTGTGAGTTTCTACTTCGTTCACCTATTACACCCTATTTTTTTCCTTACGGTAAAAAGTAATTCAGTATATTTGTGTGGGATTCTTAATAAAAATGAATTTTATTTTTATCTCATTCCAAAACTGCGTATCCTTGTAATACTTAACTTCACAACTACGTACGAAATCTGTTTCTTTTTCATATATAAATTTGCAAAATAGGTATAAAATATTTTAAATCAACCAATGTGTCATTGTATGCTTTAAAATATTTAACAAAGCGATTTAATTCTGTAAAACATTTCAGAAATAAATACAGTCTGTACAATATTATGTATGCTGTTAGATATAATATGTAGGCCTTCTCTCATTTGTGGGAGGGTTTTGGATCAGCTGTAGCTTAGGGAAATTTTATATACCAATGAAATTGTAAATTGCCATATAAAGTGCTGGCTTGCCACGTGATCGGCGGTCAATGTAAAACATCGTAAGGTAACCTCGTCTGAAAAATAAAATATTTCGAGAACATTTGCGAACACGCACTAGATCATCGCGCTGGATTAATTATTATTCTAAACGCTTCTCAGAAACAAAAGGGACCTGTGCCCAGCAGACAGGCGTACATATATACAGGCTGTTGTAACTTACTTTACATTGATAGAAATTAATATTTGTGTTTGTATACTATTACAACGTAAAGTTAAAACCTATATACGACCCACTGCTGTACATGGCTCTCCTTTCATTTCTGAGATGGTTTTAGGGCAGGTTTCCTCACGATGGTTTTCTTCACCACCGAGCATGTGGTAAATCGGCGGTTAAAATTTACAATTAACAATTTCATAGGTGCCGGCGGGAATCGAACCCGCGTTACTCGTGTACTGTAAAATTTGCGGCAAGCGCTTAGCTTTCTTTTTATAGGATAGGGTGACAAACGAGCACACAGTCCAACTGATGGTAAGTGGTTGCTGTGGCCCATAGACATCTACATCTATCTTCGTTTGCGAATCAAAATGCAGATGCGTTGTCACCCGTGAGGACTAAGATGGAATGCCTCTTTTCCAGTAAAAAGGGTCTCCGGTTCTCTACACTCACCATACGAAACGAAATGTTTCGTATTATTTCTAAGTAGATTTAGGAAGCGAGTACACAGCTAACCTGATTGTAAGTGGACGCTGCCGCCCATAGACATGTACATCTATTCTCGATTCAGAATCAAAGTGTAGATGCGATGTCACCGCTAAGGACTACAGATACAATGCCCCATTTCCAGTAAAAAGGTCTCCGGTTCTCTACACTCATCATACGCTGGTATTCTGTGAGCACGTGGTCCTTCCCCGGTCGAGCCGACCCATTCGTGTTACAACTGTACTACTAATATAGCAGCAATTTTTAATTGCATATTTTTCTGTTCTTTGAAGGTATCCTCCCATGTCAAATATACATGAATCTCAAGATTCGCAATCAAAGGACCAGGAATTCAACAGTAGTGGCAACACCGCTTTGTCTACGAAAGTTTTGCCGTTCTTAGCTCTAAATGAGGTGAGTCAATTTTTCATTCATTCATTAATTATTCCTCTTCAAAAGTCCACGCCTATGCATTTAACGGTGCTATGCTATAATTGCCATGCTTGACAAGCGGTTTCGTAACCGGGTTTTTTATTATTATTGATTGATCAGGTATATGCTACTTACTGTCCTTCTTCGGTTTCAGTTTCCTTTTGTCGCCTCCTACGACATTCACGGGATGATATGGGGCAGTGTATTATGTTACGCCATCACTACACGGCACTATATTAAAATCTCTCTTACAAAGCAATAAGGACCGTGGCCGAGCTCACTTGACTACTCTAGCGCCATCTATTATCTACCTACGGAAGCGGTTGCGATGTATATCGATATGAAAATTTGACGCGCTAAATACATCGTTCTTTATTTAATACATTTCCATAGATGTCGCTACATGGTACCGCTAAGTAAGATTGACGAAGTCATTGGGCTCTTGTTGAAAACATTTTGTTATACATAAAAATACGCATACCCTTTTCTTGAATAGTTTTTTTTGGATACATGTTGAAATCGCTTTCTACAAAACTGTTCATTTATTATTACATTAACTGTTCCCCACAGCTTCGCCCGTGTGTATATTATTACGATTAGATTTCATGGTCACACTCACGCGTGTTTATAGTTTTTAGAACTCTGCTATATTTTTTTTAATTACTAGAGATCCGCCCCGACTTCGCACGGGTCATTTCTGTATCACGACAACAGCGCCACCTACCAATTGTGAATCACAAACATTCTCGAATCGACTTAATTACACACACAAAATTTTATCAAAATCAGTCTAACCATTTTCAAGTTTTAGACTAACGGACAGCAATTGACGTTTATATACATACTAGCAGTTCCCCGCGACTTCGCCCGCGTGTTATTTGCGGTTTTAATTTTATAGCGCGGAACCCTAATTCTTTAACTAAAATAAAAGTATCCTAAGTTACTCCATATAACATCAGCTATCTGTCATTGAAAATCCCGGCAAAATCGGTCCAGACGTTTCGGTGATTAGCCGGAACGAACAGACAGATAGAAAGGCAAAAATGTTAAAAATTGATTTTTTATTATAAGTACCGTAAATACTTTCATATGCATTTAGTAATAAGCTGTTATTTTGACATTACAAACGGACACTTCAATTTTATTTATTTGTATAGATTTTGAATGTAAATCTATTGATCGAGTTGTTGTTAAAATATGTTTATTTATGTATGGACATCTCTTTCTGGCTTACACAGGTGTTCATAGGTGAGAGTGTGACGTCTCGGGTTTCCCTTTTACGGCTACAAATAGACAACGGACAATGGACGCACACGAAAAGCTCCGGTCTGTGTGTTACTACAGGCACGGGGAGTACTTCATGGCATTTCAGGTACCGTTATTCTCATAATGTATTTAAATCATTTAAATTGGAAACACAGCAATGTATTTGTTAATATGCATAATTCTTACTATTTTTTTATCCGGACATTGCTTTTATATACAACTTATGTTTTGACTCGCATGTATATTGTATTACTAAGTATATGTCTATTTACTCCTGCACTGAAATATTAGTACTATTGAATTCCAGAAAATGTCTATTGGAATTGGCAATAACTAAATACTTTTTGTTACTTTTGTCATAATCTAATTCTTACACTATAATGTTATTAAAAAAAACAATTTTTAAACATATTTTTTTTAATTTTTCCCGGGGATATCGTAACGGGCGAATGTGGGGAAATGTGAGAAATTATTCCCAAATAATTTCAATTTCATAAAGCATCTTTGACGCTTTTCCCCGTCGCATATCTGAGTATTTTATCTACCGACTTCAAAAGGAGGAGATACTCAATTCAACTCTCTGTTTTTTTATGTGTGTTACTTCATAACTTTTTTCTGGGTAAACCGATGTCGATGATTCTTTTTTTAATTGATAGCTGATGCTTCTCATATGGTCCCATATAAATTTGATCAAGGTATGACCAATAGTTTTTGAGTTATTTTTAACAATTTTATTGAAGTCGGTTGTACAAAATTTAAAATTATATCTAATCTAAATACATAATGGCCGCCATAATATGGAATAACGTGAACGCTAATCATCAATCAAAAACATGGTGACTACGGCAAACGAAGTGGATTTTTTGACGATGATAATTTTGCATTATTTTAATGAGATACTTCTTGAGTTATTTTCTTTTAAGAATCCCGTATATGTATATATATATTAAAAAAAAAAGGTTTTCACAGCATAAACTGCCTAAGAACCCACTCGGTGCTGGAGTTAATGAAAATTCTCAACGAAGAGTTCGACGTGAAACTGGAAAGTACACTTGAACGCGCTCGAGAAGTGGCCGAGAGGTACAATCAGAAGCTCATGTTCGGCCCGGGTGAGTTTATTTTAAAATTAATTTATTTTATAGTTATTTTTAGCATATTTTGCGAATGTTTGTCCATTGATCGAAAAGTTATGCGACTAGGTACTGTTCAGCACGATATGATTAAAATTTGGATAATTATAGATTTTAATTCATTAATACTGAAATTTATTAGTGGTTTATAAGTCTATAAAATATTAAAATTAGCGTCAAGTGTATTGAAGGCGATAACGTATTTAATAGAATCAGGCGTTACTTTACAGAAGTCCATTATTAATTGGTAGGTGGTCAGGCGGTAATTTTTACCAACTTTAAGATAACGTATTTTCCCGAGAAGTCTGAGAGCATTTTTTTTTACATAAAAATTTCTGTCTCATAAATTACGCGAAATGTTATAACTATATATAGTATATAATTATTTGTAAAATTATTTTGCTTCTGGTATCGCGTGAGAATCTCACCTGCCTGCGGCCCTCGTGACTCGCGAACACTTAACCACTAGGCTAACGAACCGTAAATATAAAAATAAATTTATACATCGTAGAGTCATTTTGCTATTGAACATTGGTTGTGGCTAATGAACGGGTCGGTTTGATCAGAGAAACTCAGAAGTTCACCGATAAAAAGCAGCATAGTGGTACTGGTTCGTAATATGAGTGAAGAGAAATGAAGAATTATTTGCTGTTTACAAATCATTTCAAACAGTCCAGTGAAGATGAATGGCTATCGTACTCTATAGCTTTCAAACAAAAATACCACAGTTATGTTGATCAGTTATAATAAATTAACTGTATTACTTCATAGCTTGTAATTGTACTGGATTTCTACCGGTGCACTGAAATAGTTTGTAGCAATGGCTGTACTCCTGTTTTGCAAAAGAATTAGGTAAGAGTTAGTTCCTACCTACACGGAGTCGTAAGCAGATAAAGAGTTAACAGAGCAGCAGGCGTCACTCTACTCGCACTTTGATCGAACGTGACGCATTAGCGGCATGCGTATCCGCTATCGAAAAAGATATTTTCTTTATACACTATATATTACATATAAGGGTGACATACGAGTCCAAAGTCCACCTAACGATAGATACCTACCTCTATTTTTGGTTAAGAAAAAAATATTGTGGATTGGTTATCACTCCTGAAGACAGCGTTATTATTAGTAAAGATGGTTTTCGGTTTTTAACGCTTATTTCGCACCGTTAACGTTACAGCCTATTAAAGTCAACTGCTGAACATGGGACGTTTATCATAGTTGTCACGCTTGGCAAGCGGGTTGGCAACCGCAGTTTTTTATTTTTGTCGTTATTAGGAAGACGCTTCTGCCCACCTCATGGTTTGTTTCCTTCTGTCGTATCGCGTAGTGGATATTCTTTTTTTTATAATAAAGGTGGCAAACGGGCACACGTCCACCTGATTGCAAGTGGCCAATAGACATCTACATCTATCCTGAGGACGAAGATAGAATGCTTCATTTCTACTTAAAAAGTATCTCTGCCTGTGTATACTCACCATACAAAACACAGCAGCATTAAGTCTATTTTACGCTGATATTCTGTCAGAGTGTGGTTCTTTAGCAGTCGAGCCGACCCATTCTTGCTAGAATCAGCTGCAGCATGGCTCTACTACGTATAAAATAATTTCTAAACAGAAGTGAATAGTTTGAGTTGAGGTGGCGAGGTGGTTTGTCCGCAGAGTGCGAGCAGCTGGCATATTCAGTGCGTGAGTACATCACGTTCGAGGAGTGGCCGGCGCCGCGCGGGCTGCGCGTGCGCGACCGCGCCGCCTCCGTGCGCGTGCGCTCGCACTGCACCGACGCTGGTCAGTCGCATCACGCACACACGCACACACATACACACGCACGGACACACGCACGCACGCACGCACGCACGCACGCACGCACGCACGCACGCAAAGGCGCGCACTTGAGCGCGCACACAAACGCACGCGCACACACATTCATTAGCAAGCTAAATGTTTGAAAAACATTTCCAAATAAATATTTTGCAGGTATTTTTTTACGAAACTTAATACAGGATTTTTCTAAATAATCATCACAGAGTCTATATTGTTGCCTTTTTTTATAATCAAAAAGTATTGAAAGAAGATCTTCTCGTCCGACAGTTTTAAACCACTCTTGCCCTCTGAAATATTAAAAATAAAAAACATGAACCTACGTATTTAATTTATAAACGTAATTATTCAATTATAAACGTTATAAAAATAACTATTCCATCACTTTAAGGTAGGTAAGTTACTTATAAGTAAGTTACCACATTAAAAATAATAAATTATAGTTAAGTTACTACTTACCTAGTGGAGTCCTTGGGATAATTAAAAAAAAATATATTTTTATTTGTTCTATTATTGTTCATACAAACAGTACGTTACGAGGCGCCAGTGCTCACGCACACTCGCGCGTCAAGCTTGTAATAGTGTGACTTCCATAGCGCGGTTGTATAAAGCTTTGTCCTGTACGGTACGGTTTCTTTACTCATGTGCCTCAGTGATATATTTTATGATTTGATTTATTGATTATATAGATATGTATTTTGTTATTCTTTTACTTCTGGGAGTATATAACTCAGTGCGTAATGCATTAAGGCCGCAGAGTTCGTCTATACTAGAATTATTTTGTCCATGCAGTTTGGGTCATAAATCATCGGAGTATTTCGCTCTCTCTTTCTCTCCCACTCACGGGCCTTAGGGGCGAGCATAGTGATACGTATTATTGTTGTAGATAAACGTTATCGATAGTGCATTTAGTTTTATCATTATGTGATAAAAATGAAAAAATATAGATAAAACAACGTATTTATAAAAATAAGAATAATAAAAATTAAAATAAATTATTAATTAGGTAATGTATTAAAAAAACTATAAGTACAAATGTTTGGAATGTGACAAGTTATATTAAAAATAAATATAAAAGTAAAAATCATTTGTTGTTGTCGATAATGGCGTTGCGTCCCGCAACATGTTCACCGCCTTAGCCGGGCTGAGGGCGAGCTATGATTTATGACCCCAACTGCACGGAGAAAATTATTTTACTATAGCAGTATACATAGAAATCTTTGATCACAGCCCACCGAAATAGTGAACTACAAAAAGTATCGATACCTGTAGTATCGATACTTTCGTTTCAGGGGTATCGAATATTTGAGTACTCATTGCTTATTATTACAATAATTTGTACGTACTACACTTTTAATACTATACTTTTACCGCTATTCCAACTTTCGACATAATACTTGGTATGGAGTAGGTATCGATACTTTAAATTTTTTTGCAGATCACTACATCGGAACTCTATTTACAAGCCAGTGTTGACTGATATAGAATGCCATAAGGCGTGATGCCTTACGATATTGTTGTTATACGGCTTGTGATACACCATTTGTATATATTATTATAAGTTGTATGATATAGATTAAGTGAATTAAAAAAGTCCACTAATGAACATAGGCCTCCATCATAGACTCATAGGTAGGTTGGCAACCGCAGTTTTATTTATTCATCTGTTATCAGGAACTAGCTGTTGCCCATATACTGCTTTAGTTTCCCTCTGTCGCCTTTTACGTCACCCACGGGACGAGATAGGGCAGTAGATATTTTTACACCGCCACTACACGGTTTACTACTTATTATAATACAGTAAAAAGTGAAGGTCTTTTCTGAGAGGCGATTCCTCTCGTATTATATTATATTATAATTCAGACCAATATGGTTCCAGTGCTTTATACTTTATTTTTCTCTTTTTTCATAAAGTAACATTACAAACAGAAAAGTTGGACTGGTAGTTAAAAGTCGGGTATGTTTGATGAAAATCCGAACGGCACATGATACAGCAAAAACAGTTCCCACTATTCTGTGATGAAAAGAGCCTATGTAAAAGTGATTTTATTCAACAGGATTGGTTGTTGATGGCAGCGTATCTTTTCCTTTCAATGATGGTACCGAAGCTCTGCTGGAAATACACCCGGAGGATTCCCTGATGACTGTGCAGATGGATGACGCGTTGCCTTACTGAATTGATGTGAATAATATTATAGGAGATGATGGGACTACTTATAAAGGTATATTCCAAATTAACTGTGACATTCCAGATTTTCCAGTGTTAAGGCTTATTTACTGCTTTTAGGAAATAAATTAACATATTTATATCTACGAGGGCAGCAGTGAAAATTTCGGGAATCAAGGAAGTGATACAACATTACTATTTAAAAATGTATTTATTGCTTTTCGAAGTATTCTCCGCGAAATTTGACACATTCTCCCATACGATGGAATTAATCAATCATTGAAGCAACCATTCCATTCGGAAGTTGGGGTCTCCAAAATGGCCGTTTTGTAGGCGTCCACAGCTTCTTCAGGTGATGAAAATCTCTGTCCACGCAATTTATTCTTTATTTTAGGGAAAGTATAGAAATCATTAGGGCTTAGGTCGGGGCTGTACGGCGGATGGTCTAATAATTCTATGTTTTCTTGTTCTAAAAACTCTTTTGTTCTGTGTGTGGTGTGAGAACTCGCATTGTCGTGATGGAGGATGATGCGGCGGTTGCAGTTCTCTTTACGGAGTTCAGAAACGACCTGTGGCAAACAAATGCTAGCATGCCATTCTCTCTGCATTAACCGTTATTTGTCCCTCAAGAGGAATAGTCGTAACATGGCCGGTTTTGGAGACAAACGTGGCCACCATTTTTTTTGCAACACTCCGTGAACGAACAATTTTTGTTGGCTTTAACTCATTTTCGAACACCCAAACTCGTGACTGGTTTTTTGTTTCGGGTTCGTACGCGTATATCCAGGATTCGTCACCTGATACGATGTTGTATACAGCATTTGAGGATCCTGCGTGGAATCTTTCGAGAGTTCTGACGCACCAAGCAACGCGAGCCGCTTTTTGCTCTTCACAGAGCGAATGTGGTATCCATCGGGAAAACAACTTTTTTACACCTAATTGTTCATGCAAGATTATTTGTATTTGACTCATACCAATGTCTAAAGTTGCCTGAATTTCGCGGTATGTCACATGTCGATCTTCCTCAATCAGCTTACGCACAGCATCAACGTTTTCTTGGGTGACTGCAGTTTTTGGACGACCTTGACGGGGATCATCACTGAGCTTGAAATGTCCACGTTGAAATTCAGTAAATCAGCGATAACTTGTGGTTTTGGATGGGGTTTCATCACCAAATGCAGAAATCATCCGGTCAACACACTATTTTTGTGTTAAACCACTTCGAAAGTCATAATAAATCATCGCTCTTGAATTTTCTCGAGTCAATTCCATTTTCTCAACGACTAAACAAGTTTGACGAAACCTTGTGACAAGACCGAGAATCTTTTTTTAAATAAATAAATGGTATTCGATTTTTAAAACCAAGGACTTTTCAATTAAAAAGATTTTAATATAACAGGAACAGTGGAAATATTCCATTCCCGATACTTTTAGTGGATCCCTCGTATATAATGAGTTATGAAGCTTGCAATGATGTTCTTTTTATGTTTAAGCTTCATGTTATCGTTATCATTTTCATGGTTGTCCTCATTCTGCAATTTACTATAGTTTGAGATTACTCTAAGTTAACTCCATCGATCTTATAGTATTAAAAAAGGAAACAAATTAATAATAAAAAAAAAAAACTTTATCCCTAAATAACAAAGTCTCAAAATTGCTCAAAAACATGCAGCCTTGGATCTAATATTAAAATGGACCTTCTTGTTCATTGTATCTTCTTAACCAGCCTATAAAGTCCACGGCTGAGGTGGAGTCTTTTCCGTTGTTGGAATGATTTGTCTTAAACACCGCCGTTGGCAGGCTTGTTGGAGATCGCAAAATCAGACGACTTACATCTTTGGCGCCGCTCCCCATCACCGGTCTGGTTATTGCATGCCTTAAGCGCGAAGCGCGCAGGTACGTTCTGCTAGGGCCTAAAAATTAAGATTCCAACGTTTTGTCGCATGAAATCGTATCTAGCAATCATATTTTATTTGTGGCATAACAATATGCTTTTACCGCTATCGGAAGCCATGAAATCTTTCTAGAATATAATATATTTGCATTTTACGACATGTACAGGACGAAATGTGGTTATGGATTCGCTAATGTCGCCACCATACGGTATTCGATTTTATTGTTTTTTGGATATAAATACTAAACTTTTTTTTTATAGGTATTCACTAGATAGAAAGTGGAGTCTTCGAGACTAAAATTGAAATAAAGGCTAAGATGAGAAAACAGAAGTTTGTAATTAGATCCCAGTGATCATGAGAATGGTTCAGGCTATCTTACTCTGGAGGCTGGAGAAATACCAGAAAATGACTGAAGGAAAGCTTACATAAAGACTTAGTGGTGTGGCTTATATGACCTTGTTAGAATATTT
Organism: Parnassius glacialis; assembly: GCA_033319125.1. NCBI lineage: Eukaryota > Metazoa > Arthropoda > Insecta > Lepidoptera > Papilionidae > Parnassius > Parnassius glacialis. Next base: position 24,172,299 of record JAVANC010000002.1, read on the forward strand.
TGTGTACTTTATGCATGCAACCAATTTAGATAGTAAATATGAATAATTTACTTAAAGTTTGCATTATGAAATTTGAGCCAAAAAAGAAGAATAGTTCGTAATATTTTGGTCAAACTAGTAGTTTTCATTTCTTTTCTTTAATGAAATTTAAATGTGACGTAATATCACAATATCTATTTGACAATTATAAATCGATTTTCTTGCAAATCATTTTGCTTTTATAGAATTATTAGATTAAGACTGACATTTTAGCCTCTAAGTGCAAAGTTTTTATACTGTTTTTTAGTTATTTAGTAGAATATAATTTAGCAAACAAGTGCTTTACTTGCCTGCAATGCTAGTATTCAGAACAACTGTTGATATATTTATTCAAAAATATTTTATTATAACTTTCCTTTATGTTAACATCACACATTTTAACACACAAGTACTGAAAATGTGTGATGTTATCACACATTATAAGTACCTGCAGGCCTGCAGCTATGTACTGAATATTGAGAAATGAGGTCGTCATAACATGAACGTAAGGTTAAATTCACATTGACACGGCGTCGAGTTGAGTCGAAACGAAGTGTCATATTATTTCCGACGATATGTATAGTCGCAAGTGAATTCGCACGTTTATTCGTACCTATGCATCATGCAACCGAATATGCGCGTCACTAGTGTTGTCTACTCCATACATATTTATATATTTCTTATTGAAGCTAAAACTATATCCAGTCAAGTCCGGCAATTTTACCAATGCAAGGTAACTTTGCCATAAGGGGTGTACTGGCACAAAATTACAATTTACACGAAAAACGTAACGTTTTCCTATATATGCCATTTTTTGGATGAAAATACAATAACTAATTGACAGCATTGCTTTCGATATGGCCACATGAGAGTTAATTTTGGCATTTTATTTTAATGCGGAATTGTGCCGACGAAATAACTTCTTTGTTCAGTGCTCCAGAACTTTAGTTTATTTTTGTTTGAAATACTGAATTTAGGTATCTATATTTTTGTAGTAACGTAATATTAATGGTTATCAAATGTAATATATAGTTTTTAACGTGTTGGTCTTAATATTTATCTATAAAACTAACTTGGCAAAGTTACCATACTAGTGATGCCACGATGTGACCGTTACTTTGCCATGTTTTGCTACAAACAAGGGTTGTCACTTTCATCCTATAGATTTAACCGACTACAATTAATTAAACAAACTGTTCTGCACTTGACATTCTATGTATGTAAGTGTGTATGTTTTTATCGATGTTTCACCGTAGCAGCCCATTAGACCGATTTTAGCAAATGAGTCTTCAATCAATTCATCTTTATTAAAAGTGAAGGAAAAGAAAAGAGAAATCTAATAATAATATTAGTTTCACTGCATTGTTAGGCATTAATAATATTATTACTACTCAGTATTTTTCATAATTTCAACTTAGTGTATTGACATTAAACAAAACATTAATTGTCATTTTAATGGTTATTAACGTTTTGCTGTTGTGGGGAAACAATATTTAGATTGATTTAATTTTAAACGAGAGTATTTTTGTTTGATATAATTTTAGATTTATGCTTAAGAAATTATTGAGGCAAGATTTAAATAAAAAAATTTAGTTAAGTAGGATTTTTGACAACCCTGACACAAATTTTCAAGTTTGTATGATATTGTAAAATGGGAAGGCAATTTTGCCACAAGAGTAAATTTTGCTATATATACAACACAATTACCTTCAACCTTTATTTTCTTTGTAAACCCTGATGGCAAAGTTGCCAAAAAGTGAGGTTAACTTTGCCCATTGAGTTATATGTACATATATATATATCGATGACTTTGCCATTTTCTATTTTTAAGTATTTTGTCTATTTAATGTTAGTATTTCTTTACACTAATAAATATCAAATATATGAAGAATATAATGTCACATATAACAATCACGCCCACTCTGACAGTACATTTTTTGTTAGAAAATTGGTCCTAAACTTTTAAGTCACTCCAAAACTGGCAAAGTAGCCAGGTTTCATGGTACTATAAAACATTTAAGAATGTCGCTCTACGGCACTGTAAATTGAACCTTAATGTTGGTTGAGAATTTTGTCAGGTCTGTTTTATATTATCATGTGTTTATTATTATTGAATATCAGTTAAAAGAACGCATTTAGTAAATTATATTTGTCTTGATTTATTAGAGTGCGTTTTAAACTTTTTAAAATTGCTGTGTAACTGAGATGAATTTTAACTTTATTATTTATTTTATATTTTTTTTGTATGAATGTTAATACAAAAAAAAATCGTTAAATGTAAACAGATTATAAAATCGTGCTAAATCTTGCAAGGCTTAGCAAATAGCTTTTTTTTTTCAAAATTTGTTATGTTAAATATTGCCAAATTGGCTATGTTTATACAGTGTACGGCTAACATTAAAGAGCGTTAGTTGTGCTCTATTTTGGAAGTCTTCTGCACCTTTTTTCTATTCATCCATTTTGTTTTCTATTTATTTATATCTGCTTTAAGCTTCGTACATATCAATTGTATTTCTTAATCCAAAAATATGTATTACGTTTTGTGATTTTTGGCCAATACACTGGCATACACTTTTATCTTTAAATTTATTTTACTACAGAGATTACAATATTGGGTTATCGATTATTATTCATATTGTTCTTGATTTTGAATGTTCTGTTTTGAGATTGTAGATCAAAACGTAGTCAAGTTTTCGCTCATTAATGTTAGCCTTTATCATGTACTTTAGATCAAATTATAGGAAACATCTACGTAAAATATTGAATTACAAACATTATATAAATGAGTCGTAATAATATTTTACTAATTTTTGTACTTATTTAAAAATATTTATACAAAAAAAAAATAAGAAGAAGAAAAGTAGATAGATAGTTAAGACTTTACAAAAAGAAATTAGTGAAATATGATTGGATCAAATTGACTTATTTCCATTGTTGGTCTTTCTTGCCTTTTGTAGAACTGATATTATGTCATGACTGTGAAATTGAATGAATAATTTTAATCGTCAGTTCTTTATTCCTTGTTTTGTGCCGTTCTCAGTGTTTAGTATTTAACTGTTTATTTATAAGATTACAGAATTTCAAAATATATTTTGTTTTATTTAATTCACTTCGACGTATACACCTGGTTATTTTTAAAGATTACTAACACTTAAAGTATTAAATGATTTCGAAAAATTTCCACGAGGCAGCAGTCTAATCTCAATGATAAATACGATAGCTTAAAGAGGCTTGACGTTTGGCGTTAAGCAAAGATTGTAGTTGGCTTATATTTGTCATGAAGCTCTCCGGTGTCTGTATAATGGAAACCGAAATCGCCGCCAAATGTCTTTGTCAGAAGAGCCTTTATCAAATGCCAATCTTTAACTGTAAATGCGTTTAAATCCCAAATACTCATACTTTCTGCAACAAAAAACGAGAGGAAATTTCATCCTATGTTGGCAGGGTAAAGGTCTTAAGCATCATCAATACGATCAAGGATTAAGGATCTTTTACGTGGTAGAGCCACGCTGCACCTGTATTATGGTTGTAACACGAATGGGTCTCGACCGAGGTAGGATTACGCTCTCACAGGGTACCAGCGTAAAATAGCAGATTAATGCTAAGCCACGGCGTAGATAATGAAAATGGCCAATGATTGTTGTAAGTCTCTAAGTTTCAAGTTTTTATATATCCATCCATCCATCAATCAATCCATTACAGCCTATAAAAGTCGACGCTGAACATAAGCCTTGCCCATAGATTGCCTCATAGGGAGTTATTTACAGTTGCGTAGCGTGCCTTAGATGGGCCCTGTATCAAAATTTGATGGGGGGCCCCAATGAAGAGTAAAGATTTCATAAAAGGAACAAAAACGCTTGCATTGAATTAAAATTATTATATATTGATTATAAGTTATTACTTACAATTAATACTCTTAGGAACTAAGCTAGCCAAATAATTCAAATCAATAATACATTTTTAGTGCCTTTTGTTCAGCGACCATAGCTGAATACGATTCGGCGGCATTTATAGCTGAAGACGATTTGTGTTTTACTAAATTCTTTGCTTCTATAGACAATAGTGATAGCCTTTCCTGTCCCATAGAATTCCTTAGAATTTTTGCTTACACACGTTCGGGGCCTCTGTAGCCCGGGGGCCCCGTATCATTGATACGGCTGATACGGCGGTAGCTACGCCCCTGGTACCAGCACCCCTGGAGAATCCCTCGCTGAGCATCCACGACCAAACTACTCCACTCCTGAGCGTGGGTGCTCAGGCTACCCCGCGTATTCGGGGGGGGGGGGGGGGGGGGGGGTCAAAATTCCGCTCGCGACTGGAGTTTGCGTATACGTCAGAGAGGACATCTGTTTTCGACGCCTCGGCAGTCTTGAAGGTACGGACCTGTCCATCCTATGGCTGCGCGTAGAGAGCGACAACCGTCCCCGCGTCTACGGGTGTCTCTATAGGTCCCATAGCGGTAATGCCGACACAGAACGACTCATTGACCACGTCCAAATGGCTGCAGACTCCGTGCTACAACAGGTCCCATCCGCAGAGATCGTGATACTCGGTGATTTTAATGCCCACCACGCTGAATGGCTTGGTTCTCGTTTAACCGATCATGCGGGTAGATCTGTCTATGACTTTGCCTTGGCATATGGTCTAATACAACTGTTTACTTCGCCTACGCGGATCTCAGATGTGGAAGACCATGTACCTTCCCTGTTGAACCTTCTGCTGACCTCTCATCCGGACGGATATCAAGTCTACGTCGATGCCCCTCTGGGCTATTCGGACCATTATGTGATCCGGAGTACGGTGCCACTTACGCTCCAATCGGATTTGCGATTTGCAGCTTGCCGCCGTGTTTGGTATTATAGGTCAGCCGATTGGGTCTTTTTTTTGCATCCTACCCTTGCGGGCGGATTTGTCATCACGCTATAAGCAGAAGTGCTACCGGACCTGGGCTGACGCATCAATGTCTCGGAGTGTAAACACCAGTGCACTTAAAAAGAAGTATAATTCCGCCTCCAGGTCCTTCAATAGCGTCATTGCCAAGGCAAGGTCTGAGCACATCGGCAGAATTGGCGAGAAGCTAGTTCGCCTTCCTTCGGGAACCCGTGCATTCTGGTCTCTCGCCAAGGCTGTACAAGGGAACTTCTGTCAGCCATCTCTTCCATCTCTGCACAGAGAGGACGACTCACTAGCCCATGTCGCAAAGGAGAAAGCCGATCTGTTGAGCTCTCTTTTGCGTCCAACTCGACTCTAGATGACGGTGGGAACACACCACCGACCATACCGCGATGTGAGTGCTCCATGCCAGATGTGCGGTTTACACAGTGCTCAGTTCGCAAAGCACTCTTCTCCCTCCTCTCAAGACTATCAACGCTGGTGTTCCACAAGGCTGCGTGCTATCACCAACACTGTTTCTCCTGCATATCAATGATATGTTGCAAACTGGTAGCATTCATTGCTATGCAGACGACAGCACTAATGATGCGTTATATACCGTCCGTGCCAATATTTCTCGGGATAACGTCGCCGAGTACTGGGACAAACTTGTGTCTGAAGTTGAGTCTTTGCTTAAGAAAGTCACGGATTAGGGGCGACTAAATCTAGTCCATTGAATTGTACTAGATTTAGTCGCCCCTAATCCGTGACTTTGTTTGCCTCAGAAGGCACAAATTCGCTCGTTTACCGCTAAAAAGAACCCCTTTGTCGTATCTCCTCAGTTTCAAGGCACTCCCCTTGTTGCCTCAGCTAGCATCGCACTCCATGACGTCGACATATCGAATAGTGTGCAGTTTCGTGGTCACTTGGAAGGAAAGGTCAAATTGGCCTCTAAAAAGCTTGGCGTGCTTGGAATACTGTTCTCATCTTTGAGCCGGGGCACCCTAGCGCCAGCTCCTTTCACTTGACCGCATCCAGTGCAAAGCGGTTCGAATCGTCGACAACCGAATTCTTTCTGATCGGCTCGATACACTGGCACTGCGTAGAGATAAATCTAACTTTCATCACCCGTAAGTATGTCGAACAGAGCATTTGAGTCACCTCTGTTAAATCTTTGAACCATTTCACAACACCAATCAACACGACAGAATTTTGGGCCTCTGTCAAATTATGAGGTATCCACCGGGCACAAAACTTTCTGACCACTAAATGTTCATGGAGGATTTTGTGCTCATGACTCATACCGTGCCTAAGCTTGTCCGAATCTGCTGATAAGTCACTCTTTTGTTAGTCTCTATCATACGCCTCACAACACTGATGTTATCTTGAGTCGTCGCCGTAGAAGGCCGTCCCTCACGCAAATCATCGGTGAAATTAGTGCGACCACGTTTAAACTCATTAAATTAATTGTAAACAATGGCACGAGATGGGGTTTCATACTGAAAGGCCAATCGAAGTCTATCATAACTTTCTTGTTGACTTAAATGACATCGAGTCATAAAAAATAATTGTACGAAAATTTTCTCGCGTTGGTTCATGCTGACGTGACACAGACAATTTTCAATTTGCCGCCAAATCGTAAACAAATGACAAATTAATAAAATACATACACAATAATATTGGCATAGAGTTCCATTTTAAAAATTTGAACTGATTTTTTTATTATATCGTTTACAAGTGGCCAGTTCTAAAATCTTGCAGTGTCGCCCTGGTATCTTTCCGATACTCAAAATTATAAAAAACTGTAGTTGCCGATCCGCCTACCAACCGTAGAAACATTGGTAAATATATAATAACCAGGGGCGTAGCTACCGCCGTATCAGCCGTATCAATGAAACCGGGCCCCCGGGTTACAGGGGCCCCGAACATGTGTAAGCCAAACTTCCAAAAACTTCTATGGGACAGGAAAGGCTATCACTATTGTCTATAGAAGCAAAGAATTTAGAAAAACTGTAATCGTCTTCAGTTATGAATGCCGCTGAATCGTCTGCAGCTATGTTCGCCGAACAAAAGGCAAGAAAAGTGTATATTTGTCCCGAATTAATGGAAGACAGCTTTGGTCCACCCGATCACTAAAAAAGGCGACCGCTCAGACCCGTCCAACTACAGTCCTATCGCCATCACCTCCTTGTTCTCCAAAATAATGGAATCCATTATATACTGCCAGCTCATGAGGTACCTTGAGGATCACCAGCTGATTAGTGACCGCCAGTACCTTTTTCGTCGAGGTCGATCAGCTGGTGATCTTCTAGTCTATCTGACTCATAGATGGGCGGAGGCAGTAGAGTTCAAGGGGGAGGCATTGGCCGTTAGTTTGGACATAGCGAAGGCCTTCGATCGGGTCTGGCACAGAGCGCTTCTTTCGAAGCTTCCTTCCTAAAATGGATCACCAGTTTTCTAGCTGATCGGAGCATCAAGGTCGTAGTAGACGGTGCATGCTCTGATTTCAAGACTATCAACGCTGGTGTTCCACAAGGCTGCGTGCTATCACCAACACTGTTTCTCCTGCATATCAATGATATATTGCAAACTAGTAGCATTCATTGCTATGCAGACGACAGCACTAATGATGCGTTATATACCGTCCGTGCCAATATTTCTCGGGATAACGTCGCCGAGTACTGGGACAAACTTGTGTCTGAAGTTGAGTCTTTGCTTAACAAAGTCACGGATTAGGGGCGACTAAATCTAGTCCATTGAACTGGACTAGATTTAGTCGCCCCTAATCCGTGACTTTGTTTGCCTCAGAAGGCACAAATTCGCGCGTTTACCGCTAAAAAGAACCCCTTTGTCGTATCTCCTCAGTTTCAAGGCACTCCCCTTGTTGCCTCAGCTAGCATCCCACTCCATGACGTCGACATATCGAATAGTGTGCAGTTTCGTGGTCACTTGGAAGGAAAGGTCAAATTGGCCTCTAAAAAGCTTGGCGTGCTTGGAATACTGTTCTCATCTTTGAGCCGGGGCACCCCAGTGCCAGCTCCTTTCACTTGACCGCATCCAGCGCAAAGCGGTTCGAATCGTGGACAACCGAATTCTTTCTGATCGGCTCGATACACTGGCACTGCGTAGAGATGTTGCATCTCTTTGCGTATTTTATCGCATCTATCACGAGTACTCTGAGGTATTGTTCGAACTAATTCCAGCCGCTCAATTTCACCACCGCACATCGCGACAAAACTCGCGTTACCATCCATACCATCTGGATGATTGGCGGTCCACCATTGTGCGATTTAGAAGAAGTTTTCTCCCTCGCACAACTTCCTTGTGAAATCGATTACCACCAGCAATTTTTTCGGACCGATACGACTTAGGAACTTTCAAGAAAAGAGCTTACACCTTTCTAAATGGCGGGCAACGCATCTGCAATTCCCCTGGTGTTGCGGTTGTTCATGGGCGGCGGTAGTCACTTACCATCAGGTGAGCCGCATGCTCGTTTGCCCCCTCTTCTATAAAAAAGGGAACAAAAACGGTTGCATTGAATTAAAATTATTATATATTGATTATAAGTTATTACTTACAATGAATACTCCTAGGAACTAAGCTAGCCAAACAATTCAAACCATTCTTTGCTTCTATAGACAATAGTGATAGCCTTTCCTGTCCCATAGAAGTTTTTGGAAGTTTGGCTTACACATGTTCGGGGCCCCTGTAACCCGGGGGCCCGGTTTCATTGATACGGCTGATACGGCGGTAGCTACGCCCCTGGTTATTATATATTTACCAATGTTTCTACGGTTGGTAGGCGGATCGGCAACTACAGTTTTTTATAATTTTGAGTATCGGAAAGATACCAGGGCGACACTGCAAGATTTTAGAACTGGCCACTTGTAAACGATATAATAAAAAAATCAGTTCAAATTTTTAAAATGGAACTCTATGCCAATATTATTGTGTATGTATTTTATTAATTTGTCATTTGTTTACGATTTGGCGGCAAATTGAAAATTGTCTGTGTCACGTCAGCATGAACCAACGCGAGAAAATTTTCGTACAATTATTTTTTATGACTCGATGTCATTTAAGTCAACAAGAAAGTTATGATAGACTTCGATTGGCCTTTCAGTATGAAACCCCATCTCGTGCCATTGTTTACAATTAATTTAATGAGTTTAAACGTGGTCGCACTAATTTCACCGATGATTTGCGTGAGGGACGGCCTTCTACGGCGACGACTCAAGATAACATCAGTGTTGTGAGGCGTATGATAGAGACTAACAAAAGAGTGACTTATCAGCAGATTCGGACAAGCTTAGGCACGGTATGAGTCATGAGCACAAAATCCTCCATGAACATTTAGTGGTCAGAAAGTTTTGTGCCCGGTGGATACCTCATAATTTGACAGAGGCCCAAAATTCTGTCGTGTTGATTGGTGTTGTGAAATGGTTCAAAGATTTAACAGAGGTGACTCAAATGCTCTGTTCGACATACTTACGGGTGATGAAAGTTAGATTTATTGTTATGATCCTGAAACAAAGAGACAGTTTGCTGTCTGGGTGTTTTCTTCAGAGGAGTTGCCAACTAAAGTGAAGAGAGGTCGAAGCGTGGGAAAAAAGATGGTGGCCTCGTTCTTCGGAAGCACAGGTCATTACGCAACAATCGTGTTAGAGGATCAAAAAACAGTTACTGCAGAGTGGTACATTAACAATTGTTTGCCACTTGTCTTTGAAAAAGTTCGGGAGAAACGACCTCGCAGTAGAATCCTCCTTGACCACGACAACACCTCGTCGCACACCGCCAAGCAAACAATCGACTACTTGGCGACATCAGACGTGGAATTACTGGGTTACCCGCTCTATAGCCTCGACCTCGCACCTTGTGATTTTTATTTATTTCCGAAAATAAAAGAAAAGCTTCTAGGAAAACGTTTTACGGACGCCGAGGAAGCAGTGGCTGCGTTTCAAAATGCCGTCGAAGAGACCCCTAAGTACGAGTGAGCAAAGTACTTTTCTCATTGGTTTCTTCGGATGCAGCGATGTATTGATGTAAATGGACACTATTTTGAAAAGATATAATAAAATTAGTAACTTACTAGTTTGTTCAGTTTTTGATTTTCTAAGAACTTTTAGTATCACCCACGTACTACGTGTCACTAATACATATTTCAAGAACAAGCAATTAATGTGTGTCTCCGGAAAACACACTAGTTTCAGACCTTGGCATTAGATTGATGTCGTATTAACTAAAACAAAGAAACTTGGTACGTGGTAGAGCCGTGCTGAATTATATTATGGTTGCAGCACGAATGGGTCGGCTCGACCAGGAAAGGACCACGCTCTCACAGAAAATGAGCGTTAAATAGCTCAATGGCCTTTGCGGTAGATTGTATGTAGCGGCATTTTTGGAAAAAGAAGTCCGCTCCTTTACTTAACTTTTAAATGATTTCAATAAAATTCTTACTAAATTAGTTCTTAAGCGCGCCACACTACGCAGATACGATAATATTTTATCTGCGTATAAAAACTTATTTATCTGAAACAAAGACATTTAAGTAGTAGTAGTAACCTATATATTTAAATCTCTTTGATCTCAAAGTATCACACACCACAGATACGATAATATACGAAATTATACATTAACCGCAGACTAACTAGTAGATTCTACCCGAATCAGACGAACATCTCACGTACTAAACTTACTCGAATTAGCTTCTGCGTCCTGATTGGTTGTAGCAAAATGATATATGACATTTCTTTTTTTGGATGTTGATCCTTCACTACAGTAAAAGGCAATCGGTTGATACAAGTAAATGTAAATATAGGGCGGAAATAAATCAACGCCACCACACGAAAATTTATCGGTAATATCACTCAGTGCTCAGTGACAATGACAAAACAAAATAAACAAAAACAATATGGCCGCAACAGCTTACAGAAGCATGGAGTATGGAGTAGTCTACTCTATACTCCATGCTTGGAAGAGATGTTGCGAGGCGAGAGGAGATGTTAGCTGTCATATATCATCTTGCTATGACGTTTCCCATGTCTAGTATTTTCTCTATGAAGTATGAAGATTACTGCCCGTGACATTAACTCGAAATCCTTCAAATTTACTAGACGTGTTTTTTGGAGCGGATTGTTTCTACAGTGTTACCTACAATGAGTTCGCGTCTATTACTTCTAGATTTGCTAGACAGCTCGAGAGAATAGGATTCATATTTTGATTTTGATGCACGTGTTGCATTAGCATTTACTACAATTATAACTTTGAACAACAAGTAAAAATCGACTTCAAATTGCTAAAAAGGTAGTTATTTTTTTTGCTACCTTTAGGGGTGGTAAAGAATTGTCAAAATTGGTTCACAACTTTCCACACTTTCACACTCTCTCCTCTCTCCTTTTCACTTTTTCCCTATCTCTGACTCTCGTGCCATCCCCACCCATTCACAGTCACTTTTTATGGTTATTGAGAAAAAAAAGTTCAGTCAGATTATTAACCCCCCGGTCACACACTCATCGACTGGCATGTGAAGTAGCGAGGAAAGGAGGCAGATACGTAGTGTGGCCACAATACTCGTCATGCCGCACGTTATGCTCCTCGTTATGCCCATCGCTCCCTGTTTTGTCAGTTTTTGGGCGCGAGTCAAAAGTGACATTTACACTCAGCCTTGTTCGGCTGGGAAGTAAGCAGAGAAGTGGTCAGCGTGTGTATGTAAATAGATTACTTGCGCTGTCACTGCCCATGCCGCTGCCACTGCCCGACGCTCCATCGATTGTCAGTTTTTCGCGCGGAACTCAAAGGACGGGCAGCGCGAACGCGAGCGAGTGTTTACATTCTCGCTCACTTGCCGCCGAAATTCGACCGAGAAAGACCGTGCTTCGCTACGTGTTGTTACCTAACTACGGCAATTTGTTTATTAATCTGTCCTGTGTTTTAATTTATTTTGCCACCGCCCACTCTACTGCCACAGGAGTGGAGTAATGATAAAACAATTAAATTTTTAGAACTTTATGAAATAGAGCGGGTAATATGGGATCCTCATCCTCCTGATAAAAACCATAAATTGAAGCTTTTTAATACACAATAATAATTACTTATATTGAGCAAAGATAATGCTGTCGCACCATCTACCTCGTCGTCAGTCATTGTTGCGAGTTGATCAGTAAAGAAGTACCTACCTATGAAGGCTGAGTGTGAACACTCACTCGCGTCGTTATTGCTGCAGAAGTATTTAAGGAAATATTTCCGGCAGCGACAGGAGCAGTGGCAGTGGCTGAGTGTAAATGTGGCAATATGAGCGCGAGTGGCTGGCCTCATACTCGCGCAAACGCAGTTTGAATTTGCCGTCAAAATCTCCGGAGGGCTGCACAATGTGATGCATCAACATATTGTGAAGCCATATAGTATCAAGGATAATTAATATAATATATTGTAACTTCAGGCTCAGAAGGGCTAGATCCCAGAGCCGTAAAGCCAGTTATTAAGAAGAAGAAGAGCTCGTTACGGAAGCATCGTTGTATTTCGATTATGGAGTGTAGAGTAGAAGGAGAACCATCTTATAAGGGGCGAAAGTTGAAAAAGTGTTCTACTATTTACTGAAAATAGAGGTTCCAAAACCTACCACAACAGCGCTGGCGTCTGAAAAACTACGATATGAAAATAGCTGTTGTGAAAGGAGTGAAGTTAGGTAAATTCAAATATTTAAAAAAAATCTGGACTAGAGTAGTTAGTAAAATATCAGTAAATAAAATATCAACTATTTACGTAGTACAAAACCAAGCGGATTGGTCGGTCCTTGTTTATTTCTCCATAATATTATTCTAATTACTTTTGGCGCTTTTTTTAAAGAACAATGGCAGACTTTCATACATAAAATTAGTTGAGAAGAAATGGTAGCGTCTATATATCAAAAAAATGTTAAGCGTCAGTCCCTTAATAACTCTGTCAAAGAATTTTGTCCTGAGAAGGCGTCAAAAAAAAGATATTTACATTTGAACTTTTTAGATTATGTCCTGAAAAAGTCATGCTTCCTGTGGTTTTTTGATGTTAGCTTAATACATAAAACATAATTGAGAGTTTTTCGATTATTGTATCTCTATTATATATTTGCATACTATAAATGTATATTTTTGGCATGGCTCCAGGGCCTTTGTATCATAGTGACATTCTCAGAAGGGCTAGAACCCAGAGCCGTAAAGCCAGTAAAAAAATAGTGACATTTTGTTTTAGCTAGTGTTGGAATAACATTAAATGGAATTGTTACATAGTAATATGATTGAGATAATGTATTATTGTAGGAAATTCTTTGTAAGAGATTTATTCTCAGCCATATCACTTTTATTTTATTACTACTGATAGTACAGTTATTACTAATAATAACTTAATATAAAAATATTTTGTGTGTTGTGTTGGTAGTCTTACAAAATGTATACGAAAATAGTATGAATACATTTGAATAGAGTAAAATGATTTTAGTCATTTGATATTCCCAAAAATGTTTGTTTTTCTCTGTGGCTTTAATTAGAATACATTTTATTGTAAAAATCATAGAAAAATAATAAAACTCATTTTATATTTAACTTATTTCTAGACGCTATAAATTTTGTCAACTATTTTTCTGCCATTGCTCTTTATCCTATGCTACTGCAGCGCCACCCTTATTGGACACGTTTTTAGGGACACTTTTCATATATAGAGATGGTCCTCCTTCTACTCTACACTCCATAATTTCGATGTATAGATGTCATGCACCATCTTCTTTGGCGAGAACGACGGAGTATATTTCTTTTTTATGACATTAATATTATTCGATATACTAAATATGCATAAAGCGAGTATGCTGCTACAGTTGCATTAATCATTGTGTTGCAAACGCGAGCGACCTAGTGGGGAGCGTCGCGATTAATTGCGCGAGTAGAGCAGAATGTAGCAAAGAGGGCAACATTGCGGCAGCGCGAGGAGCATAGTGTGGCTGAGGCATAATACCCCTCAAAATAATCGTCAGATTTTAAGCTACCATAACTGGGACCTCAAGCTGAACCTTGTGTTTAATAATCAGGCACGCTCGAGTATTTCAATATGGTGATTAATTTGCATTATCAAAAATTCTCTACGAGATTGGGTTACTTCCGAATCGTCAGTCTTTTGAATGGGAACATTTTGGGTTCACTTAACATTCCCTTTGAATATCTAGCGCGCTGGAATTAATTTTTGGACATCTTTAGTAGTTTGTAGTAGTTTTTACATTTTTGAAAACCTGTAGACGCTTCGCCCATCACTGGAAGGGGAAACATTATATAACTTTTTATTCTTCCTATCAACTAATCTACAAAATGTAATGTCCCCACGACGTTCGAGTAAAGCCCCATTTAGCATCATGTGGGCTCGTCTACTACAGATACAGATATCTTATCGTACCTGCGTAGTGTGTGACACGCTTTACTGTAGAATACATGATATTGTTTTATTCCAGTTAAATTTTATTATATATTTATTTATATAATTTTATTCGATACTTGAGAAAATGAGAAGACGGGGGGGGGGGGGGCATTTTGCTCTGGAGGCCTTGGGCGTCAGCAATCCATGCTACGCCATTTATATTCAATACTTAAGAAACAAATAAATAAGATGTCTATTTGACTGTGAAAATGATCGACAATGACGAAATTAAAAATTTTCTGTAGCAGTTTCAATTTCGACATTTCATAAGTATTATAGTATATCATATAAGTATTGCAGCAAGGTCCTAATAACGACAAAAAATAAAAAACTGCGGTTGCCAACCCGCCTCGTAAGCGTGGTAACAATGGCAAATATAGACCCTGTGAGGAAATCTATGAGGGACGCCTATGTTCAGTAGTAAACTTGTGCGTTTAGTTCTACAAGTAAAAGGCCAGTTACGTGGGCTAAGCCCACTCAGGACATGTTATCTTTAAAATCACTGGTCAAAGACCTTTAGATTGATATAAAATAATAAGCAAATAGTCCAAAGTCCAAAAGTCGCATCTCAGCTAGTCAGCTGTCATCGTCAATTATGTTTAGATTGCCGGTAACGGTAAAGTCGATGCTCACCTGATTTCTCCTTCAATTTCCAATCCGGGATCAACTTCTAATTATTAATGAAAAGCTATTAAATACGCAAGAAATAAATCTGAGATCTGATTGCGAAGTGTTGGTACAGCGAAACATTTTATCAATGTAGTATAATAACCCAAGCTTTTTAAAATTTTATTAATTAGCGTTACGATGCGAAATAAAACAAATTATTTTCGAAGTCAGTTTATTTGTTAAAAAATTCGTACAGTGTTTATAAACATTCGATATCGTTCCAGAACCCCATTGTATTAAAAATCTAGTAAAAATGCAGTTAGTCAAACTAAACAAAAAGTAACAATGGGGTAAATATGAAACAAATATCGGTATTCGTTGTTACATGTTACAGGAATGTAAGCAAATAAAAGTAACCTAAAATAAGCCCAGATATATTATAGCACCGATATTGGACGGATTACTGGCAGTACACCAAAATATATCCTTTTACAAAATATAGCTTAAAATATGGCATCCATAGTCAAGTTTAATATATAGTACTTTTAAAATTATGGGATAGTGCTTACCACACATAATTTTTAAAATTATGCCAATAATATTATACATTCTACTTTAAAAAATATTTTTAATTATCTGCTAAGACATCTTTCTCTGAATGAAATACCTAATCACGAATATCGTTACCTATATTATGTGAACTAGGTATCTGGAGAAAAAGTAATATTTTGTGATTAACACTATGGTATTTATATACTGTGAAGTGACCGTTAACCGTTTAAAAGAAACTAGTTCCCGCCACCGTGCAAATGAAATCTTAATAGTTTATGAAATCTCAAACCCTATAAACGACAAATAAACAGAAAAATAAAATTAACTCAGATATAAATACATCGTTATGAAAGTTAATTTTATTACAAGGGACATGGCTACATTTTGTGAAACACAATGTTGTTTCTGTTTATGTCGTTAGTATGGAACAGTACTTGCCTTGGGCAACCGTTTTTAATAATGCCCTTATTATATGAATAGTAAAGAAATTTAGAACAGTTGTCGAAGTAATAGTATTAATTTTATTACGTCATGTAAGGCAACCTTTAAATATCGTTTAAAAATAACTAAATAAAATAGTCTGATGAGGACGGATCCATACGCAATTCACCATTATCACAATATCATAAATATTATGTTTCAGGTATATTTACCCTGGTATTAAGCCTTAATTAAACACTATTGGTAAATCACTAAAGAACTTAACATAATATGACTGAATCGTTGTTGTTTTCGAACACAACAATTTTATAAATTTAAAATTGAAATTCTCAAACTGCGTTCTCGTAGCACATAGAAGAAAACTCACTAACCGCTTTTTGCGCTTTTTGCGGCGTTCAGTTGACATTCAGTCTACACAACTAATAATGGTTTACATTTGTTTAATAGCTGTTTATGGCAGCGATATAGCAATAACATTTTTTTTAATCACTAGACTAGGACAGAGTAAACTGTAGAATGGCCCAAATCAAAATGATTTAAAGTAAAATCTTTAAAAAACAATTTTAATTTTCTCTTCCCAGATTTATATGTAGCGAATTTTAAATATCGATTTCTATAGCGATAAAGAACTCGAATTTTAATATGAGTTGAAGAGAATCGAAAAATATCACACCAAAATACATTTAATTCGATGGATTAGCGAATATTAGATAAGAATGACTAAACTAACTAACTCGTATGCGAGTAGCCGGTGTTAGTGTAGGGTCCGCTGTACAGTGAGCTGCCTGTACGCGAGTACGTCTTCGGGTTCCGTCTGCGCGCGAGTATGAACGCTATGGCCGCAATGACGCATACCATGAGGATGACGCCAGCGATGCAGATAGCTATCGCAAAGATGCGTTGTGATATGCAGATTTCGTCTTCTTTCTGTAAATGAATAACAATTTCTAGTCAGTTATGAAAAATTATATTCATGTTTAAATATAATCGGGCAGAGTTTATCGCAGCCCTCATTTCTTTAGACAGTGTAGTAGACTCCGATCTAACTATATATTGCTATCTCCCCTGAAACTAATTGTCTGATTTTGATTTAACTTAGCACAGTTAATCGAAGTGGCGTGAACATTGCATATCTATATTGATTTTGATGTACCTGATATTATAATAACTCCATGCCACTGCTATCCGTAACACGGACATACCTAGTAAAAATTAGTTCTAGAAATAACGGGGTCTAAGCAGCTTTACGTTTCAAAGGCACGGGGGTGAAACACCGCCAACTTGCTATAACTTCGTGTTGCTACTGAGAAATTCTTGACAAAATAACCTAACATCTGATTTTAGCCCGTTTCGGAATTTGAACCCGGGACAAAATGATCAGTAGTTGCGTTTACGACCACTAGGCCGTCGCGTTAAATAAAAACAACGTAACAGAATTCGCATGTCTGAGAAAGTAAACTAATTTCCAGCATGATAAATTGGGAATTTAACGATCACTTCCCTGCCCTAAACGTTAAAAAAAACTCTTAAAAATGAGAGGAAGCCTGTGCCCAGCATGTACGTGGGATGTAATTCAACTTTACTGCGTGTTACCTTCTTGCTGGTGACTTCATCGTTTTCAGGCGAGTCAAGTTCATTCACATAGAGGCCAGAGAATACCTCCACTGTGGCGGGTTCCCCATCATCCGACTGCCGACGTAGACGGTTGCCTTTTTTGTGTGCACACGGTTGCTGCAACAAATTTATTTTATGTAAAATTTAATAAAATAAATTAAAATTGAACAGAGAACGGTTTTATCGTTTTTTTTAATACATTTTAATAAATTTTATGTTGGTTTCGATTGACTGACGCTACAAAATTCGTCCTCGTTGAACTTTGACCTTAACTTGATTGAAACCAATCTTGTCAGCAGGTCTCTTGAGCATAGACGCAGAGAGACAAGTCTCAGTATTCTATAAGAATTTAAAAATGGATATTTATTTTGCAAATTGGAAGTCATAGAAAATCATAAAATAAAATCGGTCAGGAGGTTTTTGCACAAAGTTATTAATATAAATCTAAAACAAATTTGTACTAAGGTACTTACTTGGGATGGGTGAGCATCCCCAGGGTTTTCTTTTTTTTATAGAAAAGGGTTACTAACGAGCACACAGTCCACCTGATGGTAAGAGGATGCTGTGGTCAATAAACATCTACATCTATTCTCGATTTAGAATCAAAATGCAGAATTGCAGATGTGTTGCTACCCTCGAGGACTAAGATAGAATGCCTCGTTTCCAGTAAAAAGGGTCTCCGCTTCTCTACACTCATCATACGAAACAATATGTTACGCTTATATATCGATAGATTTAGTAATAGGCCTATATTATAAAAATAATTCCTGCTTCTTTGTGTAATTTGAAGAATTGAAACGGACTTTTTAATAAACAGTAAAAGCCTTTTTCAAAGAACTCATCAGCATCATCTGCATTATCATCCTGCAAAGCACGATCCTGAGCTATCTGATCCATCGACTTCCTGCATTCCTTGCCAAGTCGTCTTGTGGGCGCTGCCTTTCAATTCCCTTGCAGGTATGGCAAGGTCTTTCGCAAAATTTCTTTTTTTTATATATGATAGGGTGACAAACGAGCACGCAGTCCACCTGATGGTAAGTGGTTGCTGTGACTCATAGACATCCACATCTATCCTCAATAAAGAATCAAAATGGAGATGCATTGTCACCTATGAGGACTAAGATCGAATGCCTCTTTTCCAGTAAAAAGGGTCTCCGGTTCTCTACACTCACCATACGAAACACGCAGTGTTAAGCTGCTATTTTACGCTGGTATTCTGTGAGAGCATGGTCTTTCCCCGGTCGAGCCGACCCATTCGTGCTATAACTATACTAGTAATATAGCTGCAGCATGGCTCTACCACGTAAAAAAAATATACGGTACTAATAACAAAAAAACAATATATAATTTTTTGTCTGTCTGTTTGTTCCGGTTAATCTTCGAAACGGCTGGACCTATATTGGCCGGACTTTCATTAGCATATAGGTCATATTATAAGGAGTAACTTAGGCTACTCATTATTATTACTATTACTTTCATTTTTGAAAAAGAATAAGGGTTCTGCGCAAAAAATTAAAACGCATGAAATCCAATCGTAATAAATTACACGCGGGCGAAGTCGCGCCTGAATCTATTAATTACATAATGGAATATACTCACGCAGTCTGTCGGGTGGTTGAGGTCACAGAGCTTGACCTCACAGGTGTAGTACACACTGGCAGTGTAGGGGAACTTGTGCGCCGGGAAGGACACGCGCGCCTCCTGACGCTCGCGCGAGTACTGGAACTGGCCCATTATCTCGCCGTCCAAAGGGCACCTGCATTATCACGTAATTTTAATGGTTGTTCAAGGAAATAATATAAAAGTTATTATATAAAATCAAGGCAGAAAAGAAATTTAATTTAACATTATCCATATAGCAATAGTCGCGAGTTCGAATCCCGCATGGAAAAAGTGTTGGTAGGGCCTGCAAATATCGTTGTCGGTATCGGAGGTTCTTAAGTAAGCCCGGGACGAGCTGAATTTACAGCATAGCGTTATAGGGATCGCGGTCGCGTTACATATAGAGATCCCGTGATTACTCTTTGACGCCGACGGTGACCACCGTAGGGTTTTAGTCGGTAAGCGTCTGATGTAACCTGCCTGCTTCCCCTATGAGGATTGTCTGTATTTATCCATGAGGATTTCTCAACGAAAAAAGAGTGCAAGTAATTGTTCCGGGTATTGCCAGTGTTAAATTTTTTTATTAAGTCGCAATTCATGTATGTAAAATGTTTCTCATACACAAAGAACAATGATAGCATTTTGTATCGCAATTCATACCTCTTCGTATCCCATAATTTAAGCATAAAATTGTTTGATTTTTTTAATGAAATTGAAGTGACAAATGACCTTCATCGGGTGGTGAGTAGAATGAGTTTCGTTCGGGTGAAATTTAGTAATTGATTTTAAATTAACTTCCCACTTAGTTTGAGACTAATATTTTGAACACAGCTCAGGAGTAAATGACAATGTAAAAATATCAAAAAGATTTAACATATCACGTGGTATGTTAAATTTTTTTAATACATCATTTTTTTAATTTAATTTATTACTTTTATACTGATAAACTAGCTAACAATCTCTTTAACGGTAAATAGTTACTGAAGCCCAGATACCTTGCGACAAACTTTCAACAAAGAACGCTTTAAATGGCTCATCTCTAAAGGCCTTAAATGGTTTGCCTTTGCCTCATATATTACATAGCCTGTAATTATTCTGACGCCATTATAATTCACAAAACCTATTAATATAATCCACCGTCATTACGGTATAAGAAACCCCATAATAACAGGCTGTTAGGCATTTCATCTTAGACCTTAAGAGGTGACAAAGCATCTGTAGCAGTCGTTGTTTAAAGTTATTTGCATACGTAATATAAGTTATTAACAGTGGTAGAGCCACGCGGCAGCTTTTGCTGTCGCACGGATGGGCCGGCTCGAACCAGGGTGGTACCACGACCTCACAGAAAACCAGCGTGAAGTAGAGGTTTACCTCTGCGTTTCACTTGGTGAGTGCAGGTGGCTGGAGGCCCTTTTTACTGGAAATGAGGCATTCCATCTTGGTCCTCACGGGTGGCGGCGCATCTAAATTTTGATTTGTAATAGAGGATAGATGTAGATGTCTATGGGCCGCAGCAACCACTTACCATCAGGTGGACTGTGTGCTCGTTTGTCACCCTTATCATATAAAAAAAAAACACGAAAGTGAGTTTTAAAAAAAAAACTTAGTTAAAAAGTAACTTGTGCTCACCCGTCGTCGGTGATGAGGCTCTGTTCGGCCCAACCGAGTCCGTCGCGCACTGCACACTCTGACACGAGCAGCCCGTAGCGTCGCTGCCGCTCCAGCGACACGAGCAGTGTCAGCGTGTCACCAATGCGTACGTTCGATGCGACCTGCACTCACATTGAAAGTTAGGTACCGTTAACGTTGCAGCATATTAAAAGTCCACTGCTGAATCAGTGAATAAGTGATATTCACTATATAAATGCTAGGGACAGACGCAAGCTAGTAGTACCAGTTATTTGACTCCACAGAGTCAGTGATTCATTCTTGGCAATTCATTCATTCATTCTTTTATGACAAAATCCAAAAAAAATAAAATATAAAATTTGTCTGCCGCCAAGTTCAAACACTGACTTTCATAAGTATTATTTATAATACAGGTAAGTTTAATAAAAATAATATATTTCTATTTCTATAACAAAGATCTCCCCCATAAATTGCTTCAGATATGATATTTGCCATGGATTTTTACGTGGTAGAGCCCTGCTGCAGCTATATTAGTAGTATAGTTGTAGCACGAATGGATCGGCTCGACCGGGGAAGGACCACACTCTCACAGAATACCAGCGTGAAATAGCAGCTTAAAGCTGCTGTGTTTCGGCTGGTGATTGTAGAAAATCGGAGACCCTTTTTACTGGAAAAGAGGCATTCCATCTTAGTACTCACGGGTGACAACGCATCTGCATTTTGATTCACAAACGAAGATAAATGTAGATGTTAAAGGGCCACAGCAACCACTTACCATCAGGTAGACTGTGTGCTTGTTTGTCACCCTATCCTATAAAATATTTTTTTTTGTTGGCACAGTTTTTTATATTTTTATATTATTATGGTTTGTTTCCCTCTATCGAATCTTATGGCACCCACGGAACGATATGGGGTAATGAATATTCTTACATCGCCACTTCACTAATAGATGAAGAATGAAGATGTAGGTGCCAGGACTATTTTCTGTCTAAGTGTCCGTCAAGTGAAGGTACCACATTCTTGCCTAATTCACCGCCAAGCAGAAGTGCGTGCGCTGTTGTTTCGCCCTGAACGATATAGAAAGCCACTACAAAAGCCAGTATAATTACCAGCACTTCGTGTCCATGCTCCACGACAAGCAACTTTACACAAATTGCCACTTACCATGGCACTAGACTATAATTTCGTATGTTACTTCAACTTGATATTTTTTTTATCTTTCACTTAAGTCCACTGCTGGATATGGGATCTCACTATGTAGTGAAGATTCCGTCACGTCGCCAGTCTGGATATTTTAAGTCTCATCAAGTTGCCATTTGCAACACCCACGGGATAAAATGGGGCAATGAATACTCTTACAGAATAAATAGAACACAAACAATATCTTCTTGAATTGTCTTGAATATTAATTTAGACTACGATTCGACCTTTTAATATGTAAATATAATAATTGATAGCATTCAGTCGAGACTTCGAGGTCAGTTAAATTATTTGCATAAAGTTAAGACAATCAATTGTAGTTGGTATTGCAGCAGACAGTTAACAGATAAAAAATGAGGGCATAAATTCATAATTTTTTGTAAATTATTACTGTATCCCTAAGTTTTATTCTCCTTAATCCTTTTGCTTATGCATAAGTTTTTTATGGGATAGCAAATATTTTTCAACTTTTATAATGCTTTTTGTAATAGGGATTAATACTTGATTATTTAAGTCTGCTATACCTGTTTATCCTTAGGGTCTCCTTTGTAAATCTTCATCGTAACCGACGGCAGTAGTCCCGAATCCTCATCAAACTCGTCACTGCAATTTAAAAAAATAAAATCACAGTCTATATACTTTTTTTTTAGAATAAGAGTCACAAATGAACACACAGTCCACTTGATGGTAAGGCGATGCTGTAGCCCATAGACACCTACATCTATCTCCAGGGGCGGATTTACCAGCAGGCTGAGTAGGCTGGAGCCTAGGGCTGCAGATTTTAGGGGCGGCGAATTTGGGGCTAAAACAAGCTTTTCATTTTTCACTTGGTTGATAAATTTTCCTACAATTTTCGTTTGGTTGTGGCGCGGAAACGAGTGACATGACCGTTCGCTAAGTGTGTTTGATCGAAATGCCTGCCCTATGTAGTATAGCTATGGAAATGCTGATGAATTGACTGAACGAGTGAGGCGCGGCCGCCGCGGGGGCCGCAGCAGGATCGTACTGTTGAAGGCGTACGCTGCATGTTGGCATTGATTTATAAACAGATAGATGTATTTACTTTAAAACCAAAAAAAAATCTGTCTCGCTTGAATCCTGGTGCGATTTCTAATACGTACTAATATTTCTCTGGCACAATTTTTTGGAACATCACTTATTGGAAAAACGTTCTGAAGAGGGTTCTTGCCGTTGTATAGTAAAATTCGAAGGCAAGCACCTTTTGCTTTTTTCGTTCCTTGCACTGTCGTCTCTTGAAATTTAGTTGCAACTGCGGCTGCTGAATGTTGCACAGAAGCTTGTCGCTTCTTCAGTTCTTTGTAGCTGAACGAGACATTTTTAAGTATTTCAAAGAAAAAGTGATCAAATCAAGCTTGTCGAAGGAGTAGGCAAAAGACGTGGGGAAAATACAACCGGAAAGGAAAAAAATATGTAAAGAGACACTTGATAAAGAAATGAGAACGTCTTCGAGTGATACTTTCAGGGCTAATACATATCTCGTCCTCATTGATACTCGCATCTGAATTAGAAAAACGGTAGGTGTTGATTCTAAAAAAACTTTTGATTTCGGACCAAAATCAACAACATCATCAAGATCAACCCTTAGAGAAAAATTCCTTTTCTTGGAAGAAATGTATCCTAATGATTTAGAGACTCAGTTCAAGAATTCATACATTTTCAATGCCACCTTTCTTCTGAAAGAATTTTGGTGAAACTAGATTCTGGATCATTGAAAATTTCATCTTCGTTCCTGCGGAACAAGAATTTTAAAATTGTTTATCTAAACTTGGATATAGCAGCCCACATGGATTAATGTACACCAGTGTCAAATTTTTCGGGTGTTTAATTTTAAGTAAGAAAACTTCTCGCTTTTCTTACTTATAATGGCTGAAAAATTATTTAAGATCTACCTAAAGTCAACATCTCGGCATGCCGAAGTTCAACAGTCCTTTAATGTTGCACATCAAAGGACTGTGAACTTCTTCGGAGAGATTTCATGGCTCGAATAATTGCATTATTCCTGTCCACGCGCAAAATACGTGCTTAGAAGTGGATTTGCGGCAAAAAGGCCGTCGTAAACTAAACTACCTAAAGTCAAGAAAAGCCAAACACCTTAGCTATTTTGTGCATAGAGTCAGAAATCAAAATTATTGAACAAGATTTCCTCCGACGAAAAAGAATTTTAGAACTTTCTACTTGTAATTGAATATGTTATTATTTATATAAGTAACCGCAATAAAAATTATTTAATAACGTTTAACGTTTAAGTAGTATTAAGGCATACCTTACCCCACGAAGATGGAATGCCTCTTTTCCTGTAAAAAGGGTCTCAGGTTCTCTACACTCACCATACGAAACACAGCAGTATTAAGCTGCTATTTTACGCTGGTATTCTGTGAGAGCGTGGTCCTTCCCCGGTCGAGCCGACCCATTCGTGCTACAATTATACAACTAATATAGCTGCAGCATGGTTCTATCACGTAAAAAGTCCCATCAGACTGTGAAAGTGAGGAAATAGAGAGCACTCTTTTGCTCGCTACAGGTATTAGTGTATGCACACTATAATCTTGTCCTGCTTAGTCCCTATTTAGACTGGCCGCGGTGGCCGAAATTCGGGCCTAAGGACATTATTCCTATTTTAATAATTGCAACGCATATCAACTGTATAAAATACCTATTGTATCCATCTCTGGATTGCGTAAGTCGGTCGGCGTGCGGTCGATGCAGGTTGAACATGGTGAGGTCGCGGCGACGGTAGCGACATCGCACGTGGTACCCGCGGCCTTGCCCCGTCACTAGCTTCAGGTGTGGCTGCACTATTATATTGTTGAAGTACTCCACCGTGCCATCCTCCTGAAACAAACAAACACATTCGGTCAAGCGATTGATGGTGTGAATGCCGAAAGTTTGGCTAAAACGCAGGCAATTTTCTAACTGAACTGAATACCAGCGTAAATGGCAGCTTGACACTGCTGCGTTTCGTATGATGAATGTAGAGAAAAGGAAACCCATTTTACTGGAAAAGAGGCTTTCCATCTTAGTCACGGGTGACGATGCATCTGCATTTTGATTCTTTATTGAGGATAAATGTAAATGTCTATGGGTCACAGCAACCACTTACCATCAGGTGGACTGTGTGCTCGTTTGTCACCCTATCGTATAAAAAAGTGTGAAAGTTGACAGTGTTTCGGCCCCGTGCCTCATTTGCAAACCCTGATCCCCTTTTAATCATATCGAATTGCCGTCTCATCAGACTAAGGGATATGCACTCATCCACGTCTATCCTCAATCAAGAATCAAAATGTAGATGCGTTGTCACCCGTGAGGACTAAGATGAAATGCCTCTTTTCCAGTAAAAAGGGTCTCCGGTTTTCTACACTCACCATACGAAACACAGCAGTTTTAAGCTGCTATTTTACGCTGGTATTCTGTGAGAACGTGGTTCTTCCCCGGTTGAGTCGACCCATTCATGCCACAACTATACTACTAATATAGTTGCTGCATGGCACTACCACGTAAAACACTCTAGGCTGGTACTCAGAATTCCGTGATAAAAAACGCAATACCAGTTTTTTTGAACAGAGCCTTAATCTTATGACAGCAGTCGCGCTTACGACTCAGACGCTATTAAAATTGTAAAATAGAGCGCGGGTTTAATTTTTGTGAAAGTCAGATAAATGCCAGAAGAAAAGGCAAAGATAGATGACATAAGTCTTATAAAATAAATAAGAAGTAAAACACCGAGACCAACGAGTAATTGGATTTTGGGAATGCTCGTGAAGAAATCTGTACCTAGTAAAAAAGTGAAAGGAGAGAAAGAGAGATTATCAGGGATTCCTCCATCCCCCATAATTGTGGAATAGGCGGGGAATGCAATAATTGTTCGTCGCTCAAAATATTCAGGCCACGGATTGCGCTTACGGTGTTCTCACACGCCGCATTTAGAAGAAGGGGTGGAGAATTTTAGGTCCTCTCCATTAACGAGAAGGAGCCTGTATGAGACCATCATTGGGTCTGCGGTAAGGTACGTAAGTACGTAGTACATAACTTCGACAAAGGGCGAAGACATGAACACCGTGGGGTTTATTCGGTAATAATCCGATATTCATACACAATAAATGATATACATAGCACAAATTGTAAAGTTTTAGGAATATATAGAATGTGGATTTCCCCACGTAAAAAACTTTCAAAGTTGACTATCCAATGGACATTATGGACTGAAAATTAATTGACTATTAATTAAGATAATTTAGTTTAAATTTGAAAGTACTAAGATAAAGAAATGTTTATTTTAATCATCAACTTAGACGAAATAAGTTTAACGATTTTATGGAATTATTAAAGACTATTTGCAACGCTATTATCTTTGATATTATTCCCATTAACTGATACAACTAAGCTAAAAATGCATGCGCTACGATGTCTATTGGCTGATACAAAGCTACGACTTATCAGTTTTGCAGTTCTTACTCTTAATATAAGGTTGCTCGCTAAAATTTTATTTGGTCCGCACCAAAGTATATTAATTTACTTGTAATTTATGAATTTATCAAGATGCTTTATTTTTTTCATTTACGGATTTCTTTATAAGAGTGTAGGTGGGCGAGTATAATCTTATAAGTTGCAAGCTAATTTTTTTTATAATACTTGGTGGTAAGATGCTATAGCATCCAACTTAATACAAAAAGGCTACTGATTCATTGTCACACAAACTGGAATATCCAATATTCTGTGCGTTGTCACTTCCGAGAACAAAGATGGAATGTCTCACAGCCTGTTAATACTCTCTATACCCTTTAGACCGGTAGATAGCATTGCATGCACTGCTGAAATAGGTACTCGTATAACAGGGTGGTACAAGTCGCGGCACGTAAGTCTAGCGCTGAACAAAACGTGGAGGGGACGTGCACGAACTGAATTGCACGAATGCGACTGGAGAGCCAATCAATACGTGCGAACGATAGGCATGAGCCAATCAGCGCGACTTATGTGCAATAACGGCCACCGCTAGACTTTCGTGCCGATACGAATACTCAGACGACCTAGGCAGGAAAGAAAACCTACAACTGAATACAAGTTTTATTATCAGTTTTTTTTTATAGGATAAGGGTGAAAAACGAGCACACAGTCCACCTGATGGTAAGTGGTTGCTGCGGCCCATAGACATCTACATCTATCCTCTGTTACAGATCAAAATGCAGATGCGTTTTCACCCGTGAGGACTAGGATGGAATGCCTCATTTCCAGTAAAAAGGGCCTCCAGCCACCTGCACTTACCAAGCGAAACGCAGAGGTAAACCTCTACTTCACGCTGGTATTCTGTGAGGTCGTGGTACTACCCCGGCTTGAGCCGGCCCATCCATGCGACAGCAAAAGCTGCCGCCTGGCTCTACCACTGTTTTATCGTTAACTTGTTTGTCTGGTTTTATTGTGAATTGAAAAGGTCAGATGTAAATTTTTTGCGCAGTTTTGTAATGTATAACATGTCTTAGTCTCTTTGTTTACACAGTCTATGAATAGTAATAATTTAAAATATTATTCTTCTTTTGCTTTATAACGTTATATTAAGTCATATTTGAATTTGATCTTATATATTATTATAATTAATGTTAATATAATGTAATTGAAAATATTAAAATACAAATTAAATTCATTCAATTAATGCCATTTGAAGAAAATTAAAAATCACCTTAGTCAAAAGGTCACATGAGATAATCAAATTAATGTTCATTGCCTTTCTATAATTATGTCGTATCTAACGTAACGGGTCATAGAAATGCACTAAAATATCAAAAAAATTATCAGGTATTATCTTTGGTGTATATTAAAAAATAACCTTTAAACGAACTAATAACGTAGGTTTACTCATAAAATGAAAGCAGGTTTATGTAAATTAATGTCCCGAATTCATTAATAAAACACCGGTCACACAATTTAGAATTCAACTCATTCCAATCCGTTTCCTTTTCGATTTTACGTCTAAGTGGAGTGTTCCGCGCTGGCGGGATATGACGTCACCTCCCCTCATTGTTACGTCGCGTATGCACGTTTTGGACCATTTTTCAATGGAACTCTTCAAGCTATATTGCATTCTTATTATTTATATTATTAAGTATTAATGGCTTAAATTTTGTTATTTCTATCAAAAAGTTAATTGACCTCTAATCGGAATAAAAGTTTAACCCTCCTCCCTCTTTCTACGTAAACTCTAGCTACGCCAATAAATATAAATGAGCTCCCACGTATACTTTATTTTTAATTTATGGAGTGAAATTAAGTTGTCTTAGTTGCTTTACTTACATCTTTTTGTGCTTACAAAATTTAAATACATAAAAAGAAAATTGTTATCAAAAGCTTATAAAGGCATATTTTTCGTTACAGTCTAGTCCATTGCTGAGCATAGATAGAGTCTCCGCCATAGATAGCCTCACAGAGGGGATATTTGCCATAGTTTTTTCTATATAGAATAATGGTGACTAACGACCACACAGTTCACCTGTATGGATGCTGTGGCCCATAGACAACTATCCTCGATTATGAATCGAAATGCGTTGCCACCCCTGAGGACTTAGATGGAATGTCTCGTTTCCAGAAAAAAAGGATTTCCGGTTCTCTACACTCACCGTACGAAACATAGCAGCATTGGGCTGCTATTTAACGTTGATATTGTGTGAGAGCGTGGTCCTTTTCTGGTCAAGCCGACCAATTCTTGCTACAACCATAATATAGCTGCATGCTACAACCATAATAATATAGTTAGCCCGCAGATTTTTAATCATATTGAGTTTTTATCTTTTTTTTGAGGAACATGTTCAGTTTCATATCTCTCAGCCGCATCTCACAATACACATGAGATGACATGGGGTAGTGGATATTATTAAACCGTCACTACACGCTGTACAATTTTACTTTATATATTTTTTTTATAATATTCCGGTGTGTGTTCGTAATTCTTGTCCTCCTAAACGGCTAGACCGATTTTGATGAAATTTCACGTACATATGAAATCACCTGGATTATTCTTAGTTATAGTTGGATCCGGTAGGTGCTGCTGTTGTCGAAATCCCGAAATCACCAGAGATCGCCAGTTATGTAGTAAATATGGGCATATTTACTACATAACTGTAGTAAATATATAAACATAACATAAATATTTGAAACAGTGGTAGAGCCACGCGGCAGCTTTTGCTGTCGCACGGATGGGCCGGCTCGAACCGGGGTGGTACCACGACCTCACAGAAAACCAGCGTGAAGTAGAGGTTTACCTCTGCGTTTCGCTTGGTGAGTGTAGGTGGCCGGAGGCCCTTTTTACTGGAAATGAGGCGTTCCATCTTAGTCCTCACGGGTGACAACGTATCTACATTTTGATTTTTAATAGAGGATAGATGTAGATGTCTATGGGCCGCAGGAACCACTTACCATCAGTTGGACTGTGTGCTCGTTTGTCAACCTTATCCTATAAAAAAAAATAAAAAAAAAATATCTTACAGGTATCTGCTATATTAGATTTTTCTCTCGATATTCGATTATTGAAATTTTTATCCACAGTAATGAAATGCCTCAACTATTAGTCTGTTATACCAATATGGCGCGGACCATATGCAGTTGTGCCCACAGTCCGACCACGCAGTCGACAGCAAGGCCGCTACCAAAGGTCACTTGTCTCTTTCACACACAGATAGACACTCCTTTCTCAATATTGATCCAGTTTATTCTTTATCTTTTATTTGCAATGTGCAAAATCAAGTTTTTACTACAAGAGTACCATAGATGGTTAATTTTTAGAAGTTTGTAGTTACGTATTCGAGTTAAAAATATATAGAAAAATGCTACATAGTCAACCAATCGATACACGAATGTGATAAACTATGTAATTCTATGCTAGAGTATCTTTTTCATATAATTTTGCTAACTATATGTTATAAGAAATTCAAGTATAAGAGCAAATAACACCTTACTTTGTTTATATGGAACTTGCTTATATAAATATATGTACCTATGTACATAGCTATGGGTATACTCAATAATTAAATAAAAAAGGTCAGATAAATCGGTTACCATCCTCAGAATACCTTATGTTATAAATATTTAAAAAGTCATAGTTGAACGTGCTTGGACAATAAGATTAACTCTCAAAATAGAGTGAACGCAATAACAGGTTACGCACAAAATTTTCCCCTTTAAATGTGTAAATAGCATAATTTTTTTATCATTAATTTGGCTCCATGCTACGGACGGGGGATATATGTCTACTCGTTATGTCAAACGGGGATATACTTCTCCCCGTTGCCGTGCATTGGCATAAGGACGAGATAATTTTATCGCTTGTCAGTAGATATAATCGGGGGATAAATTTTTGTCCCCAGCCCATGCTAGCCCTGCTGACGTTAAATACCCAGGCCGACGATGGACAGCACCGTCAAGAGTGCGAGAGGTTTCTCTTTACAACGGGAGAGGCCATTTACTAGGTTGTAGGACTTATTTTCTGCCTACGAGTCCAGCTGGGTAGTTTTTTTATAGGATAGGGTGACAAACGAGCACACAGTGCACCTGATGGTAAGTGGTTGCTGTGGCCCATAGACATCTACATCTATCTTCGTTTGCGAATCAAAATGCAGATACGTTGTCACCCGTGAGGACTAAGATGGAATGCCTCTTTTTCAGTATAAAGGGTCTCTGGTTCTCTACACTCACCATACGAAACACAGCAGCATTAAGCTGCTATTTTATGCTGGTATTTTTTGAGGACGTAGTCCTTCCCCGGTCGAGCCGACCCATTCGTGCTACAACTATAATACTAATATAGCTGCAGCATGGCTCTACCACGTATTAAAAGCTAGTATTATTATAGGCATTCTGTCTTATTCCTCGGATGTGACCATGCATTTTTTGTATCGCAGGTAGTGACAAACGAGCACACAGTCCACCTAAGTGGTTGCTGTTACCCACAGACATCTACATCTACCCTCAATAAAGAATCAGAATTCAGATGCGTTGTCACCCGTGAGGACTAAGATGGAATGCCTTTTTTCCAGTAAAAAGGGTCTCCGGTTCTCTACACTCACCATACGAAACACAGCAGTATTAAGCTGCTATTTTACGCTGGTATTCTGTGAGAGCGTGGTCCTTTCCGATCGAGCCGACCCATTCGTGCTACAACTATACTACTAATATAGCTGCAGCATGGCTCTACCACGTAATAAAACGTGGCTCTGCGACGTTTTTTAATACTTTGACGTGCATGAAAACTCTCGCTCATGTATTACAGTGCCCTGAGTGCCTGACGCTGCGTCTTCACCGCACGGGACTCTCTTCACTGAGATCTTAGGCTAAGGCTAGGCTAACAGGAACAATTAATCAATCAAGATATTAGGAAGAAATCGCTTAAAGCGAGGTGACCACCGTCTGTAGTTAAAATTTTTTTTGTAATTGTATTTTAGGGTTAACTCATCATCTTATCAAGTCATCTCTTTATCGGTTATTTATTTTACACCATTACATATTAAAATAAAAGATATATAACGAAGGTCTTCTTTTAAAAAAGATGAAAGATATAACGAAGGTACGATAAGCGGTCTTAACAGACAACCTTTTTACTTTTTCTGCCTTGGAGTTGGCCGGGTATCGTCATATTAGGTGTCAGAGGTGACGACACGCCTATAATCTTCTTTTTAAAGTAGTTTTTTAAAGTGTTTATTGCAGATGTAGACGTACTCACGTAAGTAACCTGTAAGTTTGTTTGTCAATTCAATTATTTTGAAAAAAAAAAACAATAGCACTTTTGTTCACAAAGAATGACGCAGTGTGAGGTGTAAGTACGCAATAACATATAGGTGAACATAGTGAGATAGGTCGTGTTTATAATATCATAGAACATCACAATTTGCTTGCGATAAATTTGAACTAACACGTCTGTGATATTTACATACGAAACAAACCGCTGGATTCTACGCGCAAAATAAGATTGCTGTTTGAAGAAATGCTGATTGCGTCGAACGTCATCGCTTGTATATTTCTCATGGCTGCCTTTCATGAGCGTTACATAAAACTGTTATTGTATCGAAGTCAGTAACGATGGTCTGTGCCTCCCGATTTGTCCTCAGGCTAAAAGCAACCACTCCTTAATTTTTTAGAGTTAATGTTATATATGCGTGACTGCGCAATTTGATGGTCATTGCCACCCTATTAGTTTAAGAGAAAATCTTGATGTTGGGCTGTTCGCTAAGGAGCGTTTTATCAAAAACGTTTTATATCTCACGACAAACTTGTGGAATCAACTATCACAGCGATTTTAAGAATTCAACGGCTTAGGAACTTTAATAAAAGGACTACTCTTGCTTCAAGGGCCGACAACGCTTTAGCGATACATCTGGTGTTGCAGCTGTTCATGGGTGGTGACAGTCCCTTAACCTAAGGTACATGTTAGTTTGCCTTCTCTTCTAATAAAATGAGGTTCCAATACGAATTCACTTTGAAGCCAGTATTATTGCTGTTAAAACCCAAATAATGTGTCCAACACCGCGTTGTTTTGGCGTGTACTAAATTTCTAATAGTAATTTGAAGTTTCATTGTAATTATAATCATTCAGAAACATGGGATAATTTCTTTTTGTATACTGCTGGGTACAGGCCTCCTTTGATTTCTGAGAAGGTTTATAGGGAAAGGAAATGTCCGTGCAATTAACAATTTCATTGGTGGCGGTGTGAATCGAACCCGGGTTACTCGCGTACTGGGAAATTTACAACGAGCACTTATCCACTGAGCTACCACGGCTCATTTTCACGGCTTGTTTTTGATTAATGGTGGCGAGACATTATATTTTATCAAATATTCTAATAAATTGAATTATTTGATTAGATTCATTCATAATCTTGCATCACTACGTGGGTTTCAAGTTTAAATCCGAGCGGAACTAAGCATTTTAAAACCACTATCGGTTTAGTTGCATGGTCATTTTTTGTGACGTATCATTAACGAGTTTTTTTAAAGGTAGAACAATGTAGAGTTGAATTAAGCTATGTAGAGGCCCAATACAAATTATATAAACTGGTGGTCGCCTAGTGGTCGAAACAAAACAGAATTTATATTTACTCTCCTGTTAATTAAAGTGGTAGACAAAGACTACAAACTTCGATATGGTACAATCCTGACACACCTCTTGCTTCTGTCGCATTCATACCGGCGCATATATGTTCGTCGGTTAAGATCACTTTTAATTTGACCCATCTTTTAACATACAACCAATTCGATCGATACATTTTTGTCTAGAGCGTCCTTAGCTGACTCTGTCACTTACTTCTGCAGCATAAATTTACTTTGTCACTCTTTCCTCATTCATTCTTTCTACGTGTCCAAATTATCAAAGAATTCCTTTCTTAACCTTAGTCATTTTCTTGCAACGATCAAAATGTGCTTGCAATGAGCAAAATTCTAAAGATCGGAATTCGACCGTAAATTATTAGATTTTTTATTAGATTTTGTTTGTTTATTAAGCAAGCTGTATTTCACTTTCAACTGCACATTAATATATAAAACTTTTTGCCTTGACATACACTCCACCCACTATTAAAAAAAAAACATTTGAAATCACACAAAATTCACAGCTCATTCAGTCAATCTGTCAGTAATTAATGCTTTTAAAATTCTTTGGCAACAATCTCTACTCTGTGTTGACGTTTGACCACAGATTATAAAGGTTTTGTAATTTCATATATATGCTCTTGCGATTATTAAGTTTTTGTAATTTACATAGCATAGGTAACTTTATGTTTGTTCTTACTCAGGACAACAAACGGCATAATTTGTCCAACCGACAATTATTTGTTTGGCATTGGTAGTATGAATGTAAACAATATATGTTTTATTTTATTTTATTTAATGGATTTGTTACTCATTTTATATATATACATTTTACTTTTCTGTACTCCTCCTCCATATATTTTAACGATGCCAATTCTCACACTCCTCCGTGTGCGCAATAAGGGTAAAAAGGAGTACAAAGTTTTCCTTCACATATTATTAAATAGAATAGATCTCGCTTTTTACAACTTTCTAAATTCCATTAAATTGTTCTCAGGTTGCAGGGCCTTTAATTGTCACGAGGCCTTCTCCTTCGTTTTTGGATTAATCCGGCTCTGGATCAATTTATTTAAAAAAATGGTTCGACCTTCATAGCTAAAAGCTGACTAGTATTTTAACCTTAAAGTAACTTTTTATTCTTCTTCTGTTAAAATTTTAACTACTAAAACAAATAATATGAAAAAAAAACCGCGTGTTTTCAGTGGCATTTAATTTGACGATCTTTTACACAAAAACATCTAATTAGTTTTATCATTTTCTGTAATATCTGGATGATGTAGTTAAATGCTTTTATGCTTTAGTCTCATTTAATATTTACTGAAAATTTTATTGATAAAATCATTATAAATCCATTAAACCAAAATACCAGTAGTCTTTATCGCCCATTGTTATAATTTTTTTTTATAGGATAAGGGTGACAAACGAGCACACAGTCCACCTGATGGTAAGTGCTTGCTGCGGCCCATAGACATCTACATCTATCCTCTATTAGAAATCAAAATGTAGATGCGTTGTCACCCGTGAGGACTAAGATGGAATGCCTCATTTCCAGTAAAAAGGGCCTCCGGCCACCTGCACTCACCAAGCGAAACGCAGAGGTAAACCTCTACTTCACGCTGGTTTTCTGTGAGGTCGTGGTACCACCCCGGTTCGAGCCGGCCCATCCGTGCGACAGCAAAAGCTGCTGCCTGGCTCTACCACTGTTAAAACTTACATAAATAATATAATTTTATAACGTTGCGCAGTGGCCTAAAATAAAATATAACATAATTTATAACAATAAAATATATTCTCATTATCCTTTTTCATCAGCTCCTGAAAATAAACTGCTGGAGTTGGGCCTCTCCTATTGTAGGATTTACTTTAATCGCTCGGTAGGCAGATGGACTATCGCAGTAGCAAAGGTTTCGCATCTTTGACCCTTGAGCTAGTGACTCTTCGTCGGTCTGAGTATTTTACGCCTGGCGTTAACAAGATGGCGATATATTATTATGTTTCTCAATGTATGGAAGTCACTAATTACTTTAAATAAATAACGAGTAATTATGCTTAGAGAATAAAAATAAATTAAATTAAACTTAAATGGCGGTAATTCATTCGAAAATGCCCAACCCAAATTTAAAAGACTGGTATGGCTGGCTATAATGGAGAGTTTGGCGTGAAATTAAAAAATAATAATTTAAAATCCGTAGGCGCATCTTGAGTACATCTCTTTTCATTTATGTCTAACGGCGAATAATGTCTATTAAAAGAAAAATGAAGAAATCAAACTTTGATAATCTTTATGTGTTAAGTACATAATAAGTAAGGCACAAAGAATATAAACGCTCAGAGCTCATTGAGTTCCTTCTTTCTTTCTTTCTTTCTCAGAGTTCATCTGTTTTTCTGTCCACAACGCGATATTGTGTTGGGGCTTCCATGATATTTGACTACTATGCGTTATAAATTCCAGACTTGAAATACTGAAAAATTTTCCTTATGCATGGTAGTACCTGCTACAATTCCGCCAATATCATGTGACTTATTAGACTGATATAAATACGCCGTAAACGAACGAAAGCTGGCTGGCTAGTGGATAATAATACAAAATAAAAATATATAAAAATTGAATTTCAATAAATATCACAATTTAAATCGTTGGGATAGCAGAAGAAACTACCAGAAAAGATTACTGTAGTTGGTTTGATCGAGATAACAATCACTCGTCCCTACGCACAAATTTGTAAGTACGTTTGACCATGAAAATTGAGGTAATTCACTTGTTTACTTCGTTTATGTAAGTAATACATCCTGATAGGTTTTTGTAATAATTTTATATTTATTTTGAGTTTCATTATATAGTAAATATTAAATATTTTGTACAATCCAATTCAATCTAAATAAAATAAGAACATCAATGTAGTCGAAGTTAATTAAATACGCATTATTAAGGTTAACTCAAAAAATACTGGTCAGATCTTGATCAAATTTATATAGGACCACATGAAAAGTACCAGACTTAAACAAAAGGATCATCAAAATCGATTCACCTAGAAAAAAGTTCTGATTTAACACACATCATCATTACAACACTTCACAAGTCCACTGCTGAACATAGGCCTCCCCCAAGGATCGCCACAAAGCACGGACCCAAGCCACCTACATCTTTTGACTTTCTGCATGTCTCAACAGGTCGTCACTCCATTTAGTGGGGGGGGGGGGGGTCGTCCTACACTTCGCCTGCCGGTACGAGGCTGCCACTCCAGAACCTTTCTTCGCCATCGGTTGTCGGTTCTTCGAGCTATATGACCGGCCCATTGCCATAAAAAATAAATTAAAAAATACAGTCAAATTGAGAATCTGCTCTTTTTTTGAAGTCGGTTGTAAAAACTGAGCCGTGGTAGATCTGAAGCGCTCTCTGTAAATTACATATTACGTGAGCAATCCGAACTCAATGTATATCGGTACCAATTTGCCACTTGCTCGTCAGTGTATTTATAAAACATCGTGAGTAGTGGATAGGGTGACAAATGAGCACACAGTCCACCTGACGGTAAGTAGTTGCTATGGCCCATAGACATCTACATACATCTATTCTCGTTTGCGAATCAAAATGCAGATGCGTTGTCACCCATGAGGACTAAAATGGAATGCCTCATTTGGAGTAAAAAGGTTTTCCGGTTCTCTACACTCACCATATGAAACACAGCAGTGTTAAGCTGCTATTTTACGTTGGTATTCTGTGAGAGCGTGGTCCTTTCCCGGTCGCGCCGACCCATTCGTGCTACAACTATGCAACTAATATAACTGCAGCATGATGTATGGTGCAGTGCGGCGGACTAATTATTCTTTAATTTTAAGTAGAGAGGAGGCCATTGAGATGTAAGTTTGTATACAAAAATCACCCAACAGTTAAAATTATACGTGTTATTGAGCTTGTACCTATATCATGATTGGTTGTCCTTACATTCGCCTGCCATGTAGCACTTGTCGTCACCTGTGTCAAGCGATGGACTATTAACCCTTTCATTTTATTCTATCTAATTTAATTATATTTAATTTGTATCTACCAAATAATATTTTTACACGTGGTGGAGCCACGCTACATATATGTCGTAACACAAACTCGACCGGGGAAGGGCCACACTCTTACAGAATACCAACGTAAAATAGCAGGTGAGGGTAGAGAACCGGAGACCCTTGTACTGGAAACGAGGCATTCCATCTCAAGTCCTCAGGGGTGACAGCGCATCTGCATTTTAATTCGTAAATGGGGATGGGTGTAGATGTCTATGGGCCACAATATCCACTCACCATCAGGTGGACTGTGTGCTTGTTTGTTACTCCTTTTGTATAAAAATACTCGTTATAAAAATTTCGCATACACTATCCATATTTTTTTTATATTTTTCTGACTTCCTTGTAGCGGATTTTGTACAGGTGATTAATAGTTATTGCTCGTATCTATTATATGCGGGCTTTATCAACAAAGGGTACAACATCTCTATTATGTTACGAAAGCATGCAAACATAAAACTTTTGGTGCTAAGTACAAATAACAAGTGGTAAAATCAAAAATTTTGTACAACCGATTTCAATATAAATAAAATTAGAACGTCATCAATGTAGTTGAAGTCGTGCTGAAAAGCACAAGCATATGGCGTACTTATCCTGGGTCAATGCTCGAGACCGCAAAGCTGTTAGCCTTAAGAAGCCGCCAAGTTCTACAAAAAGGCATTAAGCGAAGCCAGTTTCGACCGCATTAAACGCATCGGTACAAAGCTCTCTGTCAAACCATCTGGTTTGACCAATTTTTGGTCTCTCACCAAAGCGGTCGAGACAAACTTCTGTTGGTCTACATTGCCTCCGCTGGCAAAATCAAGGAGAAAGCGGACTTATTTGCTTCTCTTTTTGCTTGCAATTCGCGTCTGGACAGTAGTAACAAGCGTGCCATCTCAATAACCTCACTGCGGTACCTCTATGTCAGAAGTTCATATCACCAACAAGGACGTTCTTAATACCTTACGAAGTATAGACGTGAACAAAGCTAGTAGTAGACCTGATGGTATATCAGCTATAGTTCTAAAGGTCTGTGCACCTGAGTTGTCTCCTGTGTTGACGCGCTTGTTCCGCCTCTCATTCATTCCTAGAATAGTGCCCAAATCTTGGAAGCTGGCCAATGTGCAGCCTGTGCCTAAAAAAGGTAGCCGTACCGACCCTGCCAACTATCGGCCTATTTCAGTTACCTCCATACTCTGCAAGATTATGGATATGATATATATATTGAACGCCCACCTCATGGCATATCTAGAGCAAAAAGATCTCAGTGATCACCAGTACGGGTTTCGCCGAAATCGATCACTTGGGGACCTTCTAGCGTATGCCACTCACATATGGGGCGAAACTCTCGAGAAGAGTGGTGAAACACTTGCTGTTTCCCTCGATGATTCGAAGGCTATTGACAAGGTTTGGCACGCTAATCTATAGGGCAAGCTTTCAGCGTACGGCTTATCCCCTGGCTTGATTAACTGGGTGAAGGACTTTCTGAGTGAACAGTCTCTCCGGGACGTCGTCGATTGCTGCTCATTCGATACTGTGGCGACTAACACCGGTATTCCTCAGGGGTCCGTTCTCTCCGCAACTCTCTTCCTGCTGCATATTAATGATCTGCTCATCCCCGGTATCTATGGGTATGCAGACGACAGAACAGTTGTGGAGAGATATCAACCAAGTGCCCGAGCCAGTCGGGATCAAATCCAGTCAGAAAGAGAGGCTATGGTTGAGTGTGTAAATATCATACTACATGCAGTTTCTGAATGGGGCGATGTCAATCTCATGAGATTTAACGGCTCCAAAACATAAGTGTGTCTTTTCACCACTAAAAGGAGCCCGCTCACCTTGGCTCATACTTTCCGGAATGTATCCTTGGAGTACACTGACCGCCTACGGTTGTTAGGGGTTGAATTTTCTCCGAACCTCAACTATGGGCGGTTCATTGAGTCCAGAGCCAAAGCAGCCGCAAGGAAACTTGATGTCCTTGCAAGGGTGCGGCGGTACTTCACGCCGGGGCAGCTTCTTATCTTATATAAAGCGCAAGTCCAGTCGTGCATGGAGTACTGCTGTCACATATGGGCTGGTGCTGCAAAATTGCCACCTGAGAGCATTGGAGCAGTGGAGAGACGTGCTAAGAGGCTTATTGGCGACCTTGATTTGGTTGAAACCAATCTTGTCAGCTTTGAGCACAGGCGCAGAGTAGCCAGTCTCTCGATATTCTATAGGATGAATTTCGATGAGTGTGCGCAGGAATTACACGCTTTAATTCCTCCCTCTCCTTTCCATCGGACAACCAGGCAGTCAGCGGGTCTTCACCCCTTTGTTGTCGATATTTTACGCATTAGAATCAAAAGGTTTGCTTCGTCTTATGTAATGCGTACAGCAAAGGAGTGGAATAATCTAAAGCATCTATCTTTCTCTATTTTTTTTTTATCATCTCTAATATAAGCTGGGCGTCTTCAAGGCAAGAGTGAATAGGTTTTTGTTACGCTACGACAGTTTGACTTACCATCTAAGGCTGCATCACCACCCACCACCAGGTGGGATTGTGCCCAAGCACTGGCTTATAATAAGAAAAAAAAATTAAATACGCATTATTAAGGATAACTCAAAAACTATAAAATTACATATACAAACAAATTTATATGCGACCACACGAGAAGCACCAGTTTTCAAATAAAGATCATCAAAATCGGTTCACCTAAAAAAAAGTTCGAAGTTTTCTATTTTCTAGTTCTTATTACTAATTAGGACGACGCTGCGCTGCTACAAAACTCCTCGACATAGGACGGTATGGGGTAGTGGATATTCTTATGCCGCTACTTCAATGGCACGCAACCCAATACTTACCGTGTAGGTAAGTTAGAGTACAGAAGACTTAAAACTTATCATCATCATCATCATCATTACAGCCTTTTACAAGTCCACTGCTGAACCCAATTCCCCCAAAGAATGCCACAAAGCGCGGTCCTGAGCCACCTGCATTCATCGATTTCCTGCATATCCTACCTTGTCGTTACTCCATCTAGTGATCATCCACCCCATACTTCAACTACCGGTACGAGGCTGCCAGTCGAGAACTTTGCTTCCCCACCGGTTGTCGGTTCTTCGAGCCGTATGGCCAGCCCATTTTATTATAAGACAAGGGTGACAAACGAGCACACAGTCCATCTGATGGTAAGTGGATGTTGTGGCCCATGGACATCTACATAAAATGCAGATTCGTTGTCACCCTTGAAGACTAAGATGGAATGCATCGTTTCCAGTATAAAGGGTCTCCATATCTCTATACTCACCATACAAAATACAACAGCATTAAGATGCTTTTTTATGCTGGTATTCTGTGAGAGCGTGGCCCTTCCCCGGTCGAGCCGACCCATTCGTGCTGCAACTATACTACTAATATAGCTGCAGCATGGTTCTACCACGTAAAATTCAGCTTGCCACTTCAGCTTACTAATTAAAGCTTATACTAAAGGTTACTTCTTTGAGATATACACGACAAAAAGATGTGTGAAAGAATTGTTCATACTGAATAATAATAAGAATGTAACAAACTTTAATGTAATGTTTTAAACTTTTATAAAAGTTAACTGTAATCTGATCTGCGGAACCCTACCCTAACCGTACGTACGTGTCAGACTAACACACGTTTGATAATTTTTTATAATTTATAGATTAAATAATGTGTATAAATGAAACAGGGTAGTATTTATTCTTTGAAAACATACAAATGTGTAACTGTTATTGTGTGATAAGATAACACTTTGTTATTTGATAAACCTTGGAAATATTACTGTGTGTATAGGATCGTGTTGTTTACCGTAGCTAATATTAGCGTATCTTTGTTTGAATATAAAAGAAACGTTTATTGTTATTGGAACGAGCATACAGCCAATGGTTGAGGTTGCTTTTAAAAGTAAATATATTTCTAAACAATTTCTCAGCCTTTTTAATCCATTTTTGATAGTCTTTCAAGAATGCGTCTCGAAAGATTTGTCCAAACTCACAACGTTGGACATGGGTTGTTGAGCTCAGAATCAGAATGATATCTTCGCCCTAATAAAGCTACACTCTATTACCAGTCTTTTGGGTTTTGGAATACACGAATAACTAATTTATTACAGTTGCCCTGCGATGAATTAAGAGAATCAATCACCTTACTTAATTCCGTATTTTAGTAAAATTACTCTCAACTCACTATAACTCACTAATTACAGCCGTGTGCTATGACATGTTTGTTGGACTTCTGTGGTGTGATGGCAGTATACCATTTCAGTTATGCCAGATGTACAACGACAGGACTGGAGATGTAGAGCATACTCGTATATAGGAGTAATACCTAATGTGGTTTATTCTTTTCATAATATAACGTCTTTTATATTATGAAAAGAATTTTAAAAATGATAAAGAATATCATATTGTGAATATGAGATATAACTTTGACGATGGAACACATAATATTATATTATATAAACTAAAAATATTTTTAATGTTTTTTTCTTTATTCATTGCCTTCTTTTAAATTTATTCATTATTGGTACCTCACGCATTGGCCTCTAGATTTCGATTTATTATTCAATGGGTGAATGTTACGTCACACTTCGTGATGCCAATGCGTGAGGTATCGGTCATTGCTTTAAATATTTATCCAGGCCGGTTCAATATTGACCTAACACATAAAATATAGGTACATACTGCACAAGAAGGAAGGTTAAAACGAAAAGACACTTGCTTTGGAATATGATGTATCTTTAGTAATATTCAAAATTTTCATATAGGTATACTTTAAATTGAAGAACAGTTGCGTGTGTTGGGAACCTAAGAGCATCAATCGTCTCTTTCTGTAGGTGTCGTCACTTTGCTTTTTAGGCTTTTCACCACAATATTCCTAAACTCTAATAGATGGTATAATTATCTAATAATTAATCTAAAACATACGAACTTGTGTATGGTGTAACTTCTACGGCACGACACGTTTATTTTTGTGATTATTTTTGATGGACTCAAATTTAATATAAATTAAATTAAATAGGATAACATTAAAGGATTAATAGTCTACCGTTTGTCACTTGTCACGAGTACTGTGGAAAAGATGTGCTACAATCGATATACTTGGCATTGGTAGGCGGATAGCCGATCGCAGTAGATGTCACGGACCGTTGAGGATGGGTGCTTCCTGTTATTGCTTTGTGTGGTATACTTGAAGCATATACGAGATTACAGGATAGCGCCTACCGCCATCTTACGTCTGTAACATTTTTGGGCTGTTCCAGTAGTTGTCTTTTAGGATCTCAGATTATGGAACATAAGTTATACACACAGACACAGAACGGAATGGTGTGATTAATTAAATACAGGTTTTAAAGTGTTTTAACTTTGCTTTAATTACAAATTAACACTAATATTGTTCATTTTTATCATGATAATTATCTTAAAATGAAAAGTGTTAAAAAAAATTAAATACGTAGTAGAGCCATGCTGCAGCTATAGTATATTATGGTTGCAGTAAGAATGTTTCTGCGCACCTGCACTGGCAAAGGACCACTCGCTCACAGATACCAGCGTAAAATAGTAACTTAACGCTGCTGTGTTTCGTA
The DNA here is from genome assembly GCA_033319125.1 of Parnassius glacialis. Taxonomy (NCBI): domain Eukaryota; kingdom Metazoa; phylum Arthropoda; class Insecta; order Lepidoptera; family Papilionidae; genus Parnassius; species Parnassius glacialis. The sequence continues at coordinate 24,214,985 of JAVANC010000002.1, forward strand.
TGGTGAGTGTAAAAAACCGGATACCCTTTTAACTGGAAACGAAATATTCCATCTTAGTCCTCAGGTGTGACAACGCATCTGCATTTTGATTCTTAATCCAGGATAGACGTTGACGTCTATAGGCCACAGCTTCCATTTATTATCAGGTAGACTGTGTGTTGGTTTGTCAGACCTGTTGTATAAAAAATTCTTAGGGAAGATTACGTAATATTCAGTGTCACTCAGGTAGATGGAGAGGTACATATGGCTGTAACTTTTTGGAGATATTTATGTGCAGCATTGATCTACCATAGACTGATGATTAAAATACAATGGTCAATGAGTACACGTGACTTTTTAACAAACTTTAAAACTCCAAATACTTCGTGTCGTTGATCTAGACTCTAGAGTGCGTGTTACTTTAATCATTCTCAGGAATAAAAAAAAATTATATTTTTTGATTTTATGACTTTGCTATCTAGTGCTATGATCGTACGTGTGCACAGTCAGTTTTCCAAGCGTAGCGATTGGTGTAGCATGTATCTCTCCAACAGCGTACTAGTAACGGACTAATGATAAAGAAATAAGTCAATGTACAAGAGCTATAAATTGCGAAATTCTTATGATAATATTTCATTGTGCAGTAAGTACGGTAAGTAACTGCGATTTGTTACTACCGCGTAACGGACTCTACCTCGAGGTTACACTCGGAAACAGCTAGTTTTATTTAATAGTGTTTGAATATAATATGGTATATATCTACCTATAAAAACGTATGCTATATTTGTTTAAATGATCTACCTACTTATAGATTTTAATGTTATCAACTCTAGACAATATGGTTTAACGATAGCGTATGATGGCGTGACATGTAATAATATATTACTAAGTAAAACAATAAAATGAAATAAAAAAATATCTTTGAGAACAGACTAAGTATATATAAAATAAATAAATTCATAATTCCTTTAAAAGATTTGAATAAGGCACCTTTTACTTTTTTAACAGTGGTAGACCCACGCGGCAGCTTTTGCTGTCGCACGGATGGGCCGGCTTGAACCGGGGTGGTACCACGACCTCACAGAATACCAGCGTGAAGTAGAGGTTTACCTCTGCGTTTCGCTTGGCGAGTGCAGGTGGCCGGAGGCCCTTTTTACTGGAAATGAGGCATTCCATCTTAGTCCTCACGGGTGACAACGCATCTGCATTTTGATTCGCAAACGACTGTGTGCTCGTTTGTCCCCCTTAACCTATAAAAAAAAAACATTCTATCTCACTCTAGATTTTTATCAACCATAGTCCTATTCGTTAAAATATAAATTACATAGCAGTTTTCAACATCCTAAAGTATTTTTATTGAATATCTTATCCTTAGTAGGAAGGATCGTAGCGAGGATATCCGCAGAAGAACAAGAATAACTAATATAGCCCAGGGGATCAGTAAGTTGAAGGAAGTGGCAATGGGCCGGCCATATAGCTTGATAAATCGACAGCTGATCATAAAAAATTAAGAAAGCGACATCTGCGAAAGCGAGAGACAGGGACAATAATATTCACCTCAGAGAATTAGTAAACAGGAATGACTGGAATTAAATATATAACAGGAATGGATGGACGTAGAATATGAGTTTCTTTAAATGACTGATAGCTATTGTTTGGTGGTGACATAATGTCCATCTCAAGCAAAGGCAAGCTAGTAAGATAGCAAAAGAGGTGACTTAGAGAAAAGTCCAGATTTTGTGTAAAAATTAGTGCCGCTGTATTCCGTATGGTGAATGTATCTGCATTTTGATTCGCAAACAAGGATATATGTAGATGTCTATGGGCCACAGCAACCACTTATCACCAGGTGGACTGTGTGCTCGCTTGTCACCCTTATTCTATAAAAAAGGGTGGGAAGACGTTGCTACCTTTCTCCTCGTTTATTTCCATCCGTCGTCTCTTACGACTCCCACGGGACGATATCGTTATGGGGTAGAGGATATTCTATAAACGCCCCTATACGATATCTAAACCTAAAAAACTACGTTTGGCATTAAAATAAAAAAAAAATCTTTAAATGTCGTCGATGGTGTCGATGGGTTCAACACGCTTAAGTTTGTGGAAGTCGCATATAATTTATAATTTGCATGTCAATTATATTGCGAGCTACCGTTAAATAAGATTATATTTTCACGGGTGCGCGATAGCAAATGGCATCTGCAAACTCGTTTTACTGTTATTTGATTGGCATCACTAATAACTGAGAATATTCTTATCTTGGTTATCACATTTGCCCTCAAGTGTGAAATATACCAAGTAAACTTTTTAAATATTAAATGTATAACAACATTGTCTGTATATCATCACTTTTTAAAGTTTATAAGTCATCAACAGCTGTAATGAATGCGTCAATAAGTCATGCGTCAGCAAGCAGACGTAACTTTATAAGTGGTAGAGCCATGCTGCAGGTATATTATTGGTATAGTTGTAGCACGAATGGGTCGGCTTGACCGGGAAGGCACCACGTTCTCACGAATACCAACGTAAAATAGCAGCTTAATACTGCTGTGTTTTGCATGGTGAGTGTAGAGAACCGGAGACCCCTTTTACTGGAAACGAAGCATTCCATTTTAGTCCTCACGGGTGACAACGCATCTGCACTTTGATTCGTAATCGAGGATAGATGTAGATGTCTACGGGTCACAGCAACAACTTACCATCAGGTGGACTGTGTGCACGTTTGTCACACTTATCCTATATATAAAAAAAGCTTGGAATATTTTCCCATACTTACAAAGCTGTAAACTATTACTGAAAATGCTGCTCTGTTTAATTAAGTTTCGGTGTTTTAGTATGAATTTTGCGTCATCAGGCGTTCGCCAGAGACCCGTCTGGTCAATCAGATCAGCAATATGCACAGTATGTAGTAAAAGTTTTCATTTCAAAAAAGTGTTTTTGCACTTTCACATTTTAATTACTATTCTTATATAATTACAAATTATTATAATATAATATTAAAATTATTACAAATGAAGTCAATTAGAATAATTTTAATTTTAAATGTCTACTTTTACAATAATATTAAAAGAAATTTAGCATATTTTAAAGAAGTATAGCTCTATAATGTAAAATATAAGGGTGTATGTATACACCTCGCGGGATAGTGCTAACAAAAGTACGAGTAGTTCTTGTCGCCTAAATATATTCTGAGATATCTGAGATATCATTAAAGTACATAATGAGCACAATTAAAAGAAGCTCTAATCGTTTTCTTCGCAATACCAGTCGTATCGCAATAAACTACTCTAATATTACCACGTTTATATTAAGTCACTTTCTTGTTTGTCTGTCGTTCTAGATGAAATTTAGTAAAAGATTTTAAACTGACTTATCGATGAGCTGGAAAATTGAAATTTCGAATATAGCTATAGCATAATCAATATCAAACAATACCAGAGAGTTTGAACATTATCAATATTACTTTCAAAACAAGTTTTTTTCTCCTTTTTATCCAATTCATCGCTAGTAGGCTTACCAAGTAATGAAGTAATGACAAACTGGTTATTTAAAAGGATAGTAAATAAAGCATAACTTAAATTTAAACAATATAACAACATATATATGTTAATATAATAAGATAAAGAATATGATAAAATATGATAAAAGTTAAAACTACATTTATATATATATATATATGTATATATATAACTACCTGGCCAGGCAGACGTTGTACTGCCCTTAGCGGCGAACCTCTGTACTATAAAAATACTTAAAAATTTAATCTCTCAAGTTGGACCAAAATGCACACAGTGTGCAAACTTTCATTGAAATCAGTTCAGTAGTTTAGGAGTACATCGCGAACAAACAACGTGACACGTAATTTTTATATATAAAGCGATATATATATATATATATATATATATATATATAACGTAGGTATTATAACATTTTATACAATAGGAAAGGTGCCAACCACCAAAAAGGTGAATACTTTGAATTGATGCGTTGTCACACTTAAGGACTAAGGTGGATTGCCTCATTACCAGTAAAATGGATCTCTCCTTCTAGTCATTCACCATATGAAACAGCAGTATTATGCTACTGCTTCACGCTGGTATTTGCGACCGTGGCCGTTACCTGGTCGAGCCTATTAGTGAAGCGCGGATTTACTACGTAAAATTGTCACATGCAACGCAGTCACACGCTCCTCATGCGATGCATGCCATAAATATGAGGCTTAAATAATTTGTTACACAAATTGCGTGCGTGGGACCAGTCGCTACTGTGCTACTCAAGTGTAGCTAATTTAATACTACGTACATAAATACATTATTTTAAAGATAATGTTTGTATTTTAAATCATTTAATGCGTTGCAGTTTTAGTCGTAAGGTGGAACGTAAACTTTCCCACAGGTATGGTATGTTTTACAGGTGTCAACGACTATCTTTGTGTAATAGTTGTCATTAAAAGTTTCGTTATTAATAAGTATAAAATTAATATAAGAACAAGCTATAGTGGCTGGCTAGATTTCTTTTAACCGACTTCAAATAAAGCAGGAATTACTCTATTCGACGCTATTTTTTTATGTGTGTTACCTCAGAATTTTTTTGTAGGTGAACCGATTTGGATGATTTTTTTAATTGAAAGTTGGTGCTTCTTATGTGATTCCATATAATTTGATCAAGATCTGACCAGTACTTTTTGGATTATCCTTAATAATACGTATTTATTAACTACGGCTACATGTTCTCATTTTATTTATATTGAAGTCGGTTGTACAACATTTTTATATTAACACTTGTTAATTACACTTTTAACATGTTTATATAATGGGATGTATTGATTGTTGTTGATTTGATTATGATTGACTTTGATATGTGAATTATGATAAAACAAAAATTGTCTCTATTAGGCACTCAGTATGTAATACACGCAAATAAATAAATAATAGGAGGTATGGGTAGTATATTATGGGTAGTGTATATAAAGTAGAATATTATTACGAATATAAGAGTCGATAGTATTTTGGGAGGTTGGTCGCGTATTATTAACCAGGACGTGACCATATGTCCCCGTGTTTAATTTTGAAATGGATCGTCATTTTGTTTGCACTCCGCTCTGGTATTTCCGAAGAAAGCCACTTTTAATTGTTCTCAATCTTTCTCTTTGTACTGGGCAGTTTCCTACAGAATGGAAAATAGCTAAAATCGTTCCGGTTCATCAAGCGGGTAATGCGAATTATGTAAAAAATTATAGACCAATCTCTATACTATCAGTCTTCGCTAAATTATTTGAGTCAATTATTTGTCCTTTTATTCAGAGACATATCAATCTTTACTTAACCACTAGCCAACATGGTTTCGTTAAATCTAGGTCCACGAGTACTAACTTGGTACATATTACAGAAACACTAATTGAAGCACTTGATGCGGGAAAACAGGTCGACGTAATATATACTGATTTTAGCAAAGCGTTTGATCGGGTCCCACATGATATATTGATTCAAAAGTTAGCTGCCTATGGTATTGCTGGTAGTTTGTTGAATTGGCTAAAATCATATTTAAATGATCGAGCGTTTTTTGTAGTAGTGAATGGATATCAGTCAGGCTTGAAAAACATTAATTCTGGTGTGCCCCAAGGGTCACATCTCGGACCGATTCTGTTAATGAAATTTCAGAATTGACGAAAATATCTTGTGCCTACTTGTATGCGGATGACTTAAAAATTTGCAAGATGATAACGGAAGAGAATGATTCAGTGAAGCTACAAAATGATTTGGATCAATTGGTGGAATGGTGCAAAATAAATCGTATGGACTTAAATATTAGTAAATGTTTTTATATGCAATATGCGAGAAAAAGTAATACTATCGATTATAGCTATCACATTGGAGATAATAATATACAGCAGTTAGACCAAATTAGAGACCTAGGGGTTGTTTTCGATAAAAAATTAACTTTTGTGCCTCACATTGAAAACATTACTAAACGTGCATCTAGGATAATGGGTTTTGTAATAAGAAATATCAAAATCTTTCGAAGCTCTAAAATTAAAATTCTATTGTTTAACAGTTTGGTAAGAAGTATATTAGAATACTGTGCTGTAGTCTGGGGACCCCATTATGCTACACATTCACTGAGAATCGAGCGGACCCAGAAAAGATACACAAGACATTTGTCTTACGCGCGTGGGTTTAGAAGTTATAAGAAGCGTGTACCATATGAAAATAACTTGGTCTATTTCAAAATGATTTCTCTAGAAAACCGCAGAGATATTATTGATTTAATTTTTGCTTCGAAAATTAATAGTGGTGTTATTGACCGTCCCGAAATTTTAAGTAAATTTAATTTATGCGTTCCCTATCGCTATCCGCGTTTTGCTCGTAAGATTACACCGTTGACTAGACCTCATCGTAGAACAGTGTTTGGCTCCAATTCTCCAATTGTTAAATTTAGCGAAACAATCGATATATTTTTCGCCCCTCCTAACAAGCTCCGTCGCACATTAAGATACCATTTCTTGTAATATTATATAAAACATTTGCCTATCTTTTTGCTCTATGTATTTTTATTACTGTATATCATTATAAATTTTTTTTTACCCTAGAAATAAAGTTACAGTGCTGAGATAGTTATTAGCATGTGGTGTCCGCCTGTAATTATTTGTACATTTTAGTTCTTATTGGTTCATTGTATTTAAATAGCATGTAAGGAATGATACAAATGTTGGTGGATAAATAAATAAAAAAAAAAGGCTTCAGACCCAAAGTTTTGTAACAACTGCGAGATTCGGACGACAAGGAAAAATTTTTAACCTATAAAACCAACCAGCCGATATAATTGTCTGCAACTATAGTTTGCTTATCACATCATGGGTTATATATATTAATACGAACCCCAGCCAAAATAAATATATTATATCATATGCTTAACCTAAAAACTACTGGTTATCATGTCTAGGTCTGTTGTAATTTTCGGAGCCTGATGACACGTAAGAGGATATAATTGCAAAAATGGGAGTAGGTTATTGTTTCCGCTATATATTTTAATGTATGTAACAGGATATCTTCCAGATTAATTAACCAATTTTGTTATTTTTTATTTCCGATAGAGTATACTTTTAGTGGTTCGGACCGGTTACATTATTTATTATTACATTATTCCAATTATTTAATAACTTATTTTTATCTAATTATATAATTACTTATATCTTAGAGAGCTCCTTCAAAAGACGTAGCTGTTGTATAATATTTTTTTTAATAGAATATTAGTTACAATCGAGCACACAGTCTACCTGATGGTAAGTGGTTGCTGTGGCCCCTAGACATCTACATTTATTCTCAATTAAGAATCAAAATGCAAGATGGAATACCTCGTTTCCAGTAAAAAGTGTCTCCGGTTCTCTACACTCACCATACGAAATACAGCAACATCAAGCTGCTATTTTACGCTGGTATTCTGTGACCCCAGTCGAGCTGGCCCATTCGTGCTACAACCATAATATAGCTGCAGCGTGTCTCTACCACGTAGAAGAGGGCCGTAGAAATCGGCCAGGGGAACATCAAACATTGTTTTAAATATTTTCTACGCCTTTTTCTAAACTTTTATACTTGAATACGTTATTATTTACTTATTATTACTTAATTACCAGGTCGTCACTCCATCTAGTGGGGGAATGTCCTACACTTTATCTACCGGTACGACCTGGTGAGATATGCGGGAAGTCAATGGATGTAGATGGAGGAGCGTGCTTCGTGGCATTCCATGGGGGATGCCTATGTTCAGCAGTGGACTTTTGAAGGGCTGTAATGATGATGATGATTATGATGATGGTGACGATGACTTACTAAACGTGGAAATTAACCAGGAGGTGGACAGCGACCTCTTCCAAATTACAACTAAAAAAGTTAACAGCCCGACTGCCAAGCGCGGCAAATTATGGCAAATATCTCCAATATTATGAGGCATTATCTATGGGGATCGCCTATGTTCAGCAGTGGACTTCTGAAAAGCTGTAACAAGTCTGTGTGGAAGTCTGCAACATGTTCAAGATCGCCCCCGCTATTACATTAGATTTGATAGACCACAAATCCTCGCAACAAAACACCGATTCCTACCAAGGATGATGCGCGAGGCTATTGAAATCAAAAACACCCTAATTTCAATAGACAAGATGGATGGGTGCTGCCATCTGCTTGGGATACAATAATTAATAAAATTAAATCTAAACCCAAGCATACCACTGCAAGACTTCAAGATAATATTCAAAAACTGAAGTTAGCCGGGCTAACTATGACATAGGGATGTCAAACACTTCAGTCCCCCGGTGACTATGGGTGCTGTAAAGCATCCGAAACGTCGGGAGTTAAAATAAGTAAATTAAACGCGATAAAATCCGTAAATATAGTTTTGTTCAAGGCTGTAACACAGCACTACATTTACACAGCATTAGCACAGCATTACAGCATTACATATTACAGCAAGGCTGTATGTAACAGTTATTACTTAACATATCATAATAATTAACATATCAATTGCTTGACAGGAATGCGTTGGAAGTAACAAAAAAATAGAACCGTGTTATCTTTGTTGTATAACACGTGAGTTCCTGTCGATACGGACGGTCGGACAGGCGGACGTAACGTGCAAGACGCGTCGTCTATTGATTCACACCACGCGCTTCCTCGTTGCATGCGCTTGCGCAACCACACCTATTGCACCGATACGTTCATCTGACTTTGCATTGTTAAGGCATTAGCAGTCAGTCACCTTCTCTTTTTACTTATTTCCGTATCAGTAGAAGTGAATTTGGTGATCAAACGTAATTTTTATTTTTAATGAATAAACGGATATAATGAAGACCAAGCTTCCTCACCACGACAAAAAATAATGTAAGAACAATACTAAAAATGCAAAAAACTTAACATAGTGGGTGTTAAGTCAAAAGTAATACTAGATTAATCATTATAGACTGTATATACATTACAAATGAAGGAGAAATATGAAAAAAGAATGATATCAAAAATCAAGGAAATAACAGATAAAAAAGCACACCACATCTCAGTTTTAGTTTATTTGAAAAAAGGTAAAAACAATGTTTTCAATTTATACTAAAAATGCCAGGTAGAGCCCATGACATGACAATTTAAGCGAAGGTCTTTTTTCCTAAAGTAGAATTTCCCCCTTTTATGGGAGCGGCCCAAGCCAAGGAAAGGTACAGCCTACGTATGCTGGATGCTTGCTCTCACTTCTGAGGGCATTTGGAGCAATTAGCGTTCACGCACTTCACATATGCTTGAACATTTATTTCCCTCTATCATATAGGTTTCTTTCACCGACGAGTACGTCGTAAATCGTTATTGCAGTAGTTAAACTTATAGTTATTCATTTTATTGGCGTCGGCGGGGATCGAATCCGGATTGTTCGCAATCACTGAATTTTACCGTAAGCGCTTAGCCCATGAGCTACACGGGTTTTCTAAGTTTAGCCTTTTTTATAGGATAGGGTGACAAACGAGCACACACACCACCTGATGGTAAGTGGTTGCTGTGACCCATAGACATCCACATCTATCCTCAATAAAGAATCAAAATGGAGATGCACTGTCACCTATGAGGACTAAGATGGAATGCCTCTTTTCCAGTAAAAAGGGTCTCCGGTTCTCTACACTTACCATACGAAACACGCAGTGTTAATCTGCTATTTTACGCTGGTATTCTGTGAGAGCGTGGTCCTTCCCCGGTCGAGCCGACCCATTCGTGCTACAACTATACTACCAATATAGCTGCAGCATGGCTCTACCACGCGTAAAATCCCGATGAAAAAAAAGATCGGAGCTTACAAATGCAGAAATATAGTTTTAACAACAATGTCTATAAATGGAGGACGCACAAAGACATTCTCAGACAATATTCATGCGAGATGTGAGCAGCTCGCGGCGGTGCGGCGCGGCATCGCTCTCGCTCGTGTGCCTTCAGCTATACAATGCTACTTGTTTGTGTATGTGTGCTTATTTTAAGCTTTTGTTTTATACGCCCGTCTTGTGCCTCTCTTAAGAAACATGTCTTAAGCAAGTATCTTTATGAGAGCAGACTGGAATTATAATTGGAAACCGAGTATTGAGCGTACCATGACATTTTTGTAATACAAATATTTTTCTCATCTTATTTTTTTTGCACATAATTAATTATAATACGCACATAATTTCTACTTCAGTTAGTTAAACTATATGCATTTGGAAATGCTAGTAGATCCATTATTTTATAAAATTATTTGCTAAACAAAATTTTACTTTCACAGTTCAAAACATAGAGATTTTATTTAATTAAAAGGCTACTAAATAATAATGTCTGATCTCTGTAACATTGAAATAGTTTATATATATATTTTAATGTAAGATACTGATTCATCTTGTGGAAGGGAAAGTAAAACCGGCATGTCGGATATGAGAAGTCTGATTTTTGTATTCTAATTGTCTCAAAAATGAGAAGAGATATCCCGGCAATACGAATGCTGGTTGTTACTTACATTTTTAGGTAAAATATATTCTTTTTATAAATTTTCGTAAATTTCCTATATTGGATGGAAGGCATCACTCTATTGACTAAATTGTTTATGATTAGTCGTTCGTTTACATAATACAGCAATTCTTTTTTAAAAGCATGGCGATTTGTTCGAGTTTCGGACTAGACAAAAGACGAAGTGTAAAGTGAAGAAAATAAAGCTTTAAAAAGATTTGCCGATCCTACATCCTATATAATAAAGTATTTTAATCATTAAATCCAGTAAAGACTTTAAATACATGCATGGATGATGCCCGAAATAGGGTAAAATAAAGAAAAAACTATTTGTAAATCCAATTGTGCATGCCCTAAGCGCATTAAAAAAATTACGTATGACATGATTATACTTAATTTTTTTAAAGTAGTTTAAATATACACAAGTTTTCATTAATAACCTTATTATTATACTTCCAAATTTCCAAAAATTTTATGTCAAACTTCAATTGAAAAAAGTTTGGAAAATCCAAAAGTGCACGAATCATAATGCTCATATGATCATCATATCATCATTTAGGTCACTCCATAAAGTCCAAGACGTATTTAAGTATAAATATATTTAAATATATACATCCTACTTCTTTTAGTGCGTAGTACTATTATTTATTCTGTGCTTTTGAAATATTGTAATAAAAATCTCTGATTATTATAATAATCAAGTATGTAAGGATCGTGACACTTGGCGATCTCTTCTCTCTGGCTACCCCGTCAGGGATTGTGCGTGACGATAAGTAAAGTAAAGTAAAGTAATGTATGAAATTTGGTTTTTCGAGTATTTTGTATTTGCACAGCAATCTTTTTAAGCCGCTAAACAACCGAAGCCAAAGTGAGTGTGTCAGGCAGTCTATTTAGTAAATTAAATTATTATAAGGCTGCCAAAACACCGGAAATTTCCGGATTTCTACGCCGAAAAAAATTAATTATAACTAAACAAAAAAATTAAAGTGTCATTTACATTCCATGGCTTCCCACATGATAGATGAAGAGATTAAAAATAGATTGAGTTAAACAATTGATATTTTCAAAAGTTATCGTGTTTATTACTCCATGCGGACTTGATAAATCTACACCATAAGCCACTGAAATCACTTTTTTATGTGAAAATATCAATTAATCGATTTAAAAAAATATTTATAAGTTTAAGATTGTTGAAATCATTTATCTTTCTGAAAATGTGCTTTTTATATCATTTCTATGTTTAATATGATTGTTAGATTTTAGTTTCGATTTTATGCGACAAAACGCTCGAATCTTGATTTTTAGGCGCTGGTAGAACATACCTACGCGCTTTGCGCTTAAGGCGTGCAATGGTTCATGTCAAGTGGATATACATAGATACATGCATTAAATAAAATTGGTCTACCAATTGCGACTTGTAACGTTTTGAGCTATAATATAATAATTAATATACGGTATACAGGCCATATTACAGCAAATCGCTATTGCATTATTTTAGTGTAGTTATCTACAGTGTCATAGTTTTCTCATATATCGATGAATCATTTATCTATGAATTTATACATATAATAATGTAATAGCGGTGTAACTAAAGTATGTTTTGATTCTAAAAGTTGTTAAAAATTATGTTCTATAAAATGTCAAACTTACATCGTCAGTGGACATGGTGTTGCAACCTTTAAGGGGCAGGGTGTACTGGAGGTCACCACGCGCTGCGACGTACTCCCGCAGGCACGAGGAGTTACTCCCCAGTCCGGCAGGATACACTATCCCGTTGAACGTATCGTAGATACTGCAAAAGAAGTAAACTTGTCATTACCCATTAGTCATTTTATTATTATAAATGGGTATAGCCCCGTTAGCCATAAGCTAGTCCTGTTTTCAAGTGGTAGAGCCATGTTGTAGCACGACCGAGAAAGAACACTGCTCTCACATAATACACATAGCCCCAGCGTAAAATAGCAGCTTAATGCTACTGTCTTTCGTATTGTAAGCGTAGATAACCGGAGACTTTTTTTATAGGATAGGGTGAGAAACGAGCACTCAGTCTACCTGATGGTAAGTGGTTACTGTGGCCCATAAACATCTACATTTATCCTCGTTTAAGAATCAAAATACAGATGCGTTGTCACCCGTAAGGACTAAGATGGAATGCCTCTTTACCAGTAAAAAGGGTCTCTGGATCTCTACACTCACTGTTACGTGGTAGAGCCACGCTGCAGCTTTATTATGGTTGTAGCACGAATGGGTCGGCTCGACCGGGGAAGGTCCACGCTATCGCAGAATATCAGCGTCAAATAGCAGCTTAATGCTGCTGTGTGTCGTATGGTGAGTGTAGAGAACCGAAGACCCTTTTTACTGGAAACGAGGCATTCCATCTTAGACCTCAGGGGTGACGACGTATCTGCGTTTTGATTCTTAATCGAGGATAAATGTAGATGTCTATGGGCCACAGCATCCACTTACCATCAGGTGGACTGTGTGCTCGTTTGTCACCCTAATTCTATAAAAAAACACCATACGAAACACAGCAGTGTTAAGCTGCTATTTAACGCTGGTATTCCTTGAGAGCGTGGTCTTTCCCCGGTCGAGCCGACCCATTCGTGCTGCAACTATACTACAAATATAACTCAGAACAAGTCATTCCACCTCAGTCCTTAGGGGTGACATCGTATCTGCATTTTAAATCTTAATAGAGGATAGTTTTAGATATCAGTGGACAATATCATCCACTTACCATCAGATGGACTGTGCAATCGTTTGTCACCCTTATTCTACAAGAAAACTCTTCCACGTAGATGGTGATGATGGTAAGTCGCACTGACTTAATTTATCGGAAGCGTATTCGCTCAAGTCTTGAATGATGAATTTCTCCTTTTTTTCATCCTTTAAAAATAAGAAATTTATGACTTGACTTCAAATATACTTAAAATACCTCGCATGCCTTTACAAATCCAGTTTTCCAGTCGAAAAAGGAATAAAAGCACAAAATACCTGTTCTCGTAGGGCTCTGTGTGCGCTAGTGAGATAGTGACGTGCATGTTGTCCCGCTCGCACGCGACGGTGAGCGTATCGAGTGGCGCCAGGGCTCCGGGCCATGGAGTCGTGGCCAGGTCTGTTGCTGTGGCCACTGACGTGGTTACCAGTTCTGTTGACAAGATAATCAATATGATATAGATGGACAAAGGTTACCACACAATTTTAATGACTTTTGAATTACGATCTGTGTAAGAATGGAATAGAATAAATTACATGCTTTTTTCTTAAAACATAGGTTATAAATTATATTTATTTAAATTCATAAAAGCTAGCGAATTTTTTTATTATTTACGGGAATAATTTAAAAGATCCAAATGTAAATGTAAAAGTAAAATCATGAAGGCAGAACACTTCTTAGGTCATTTGTATAATTAATTTTACCACATAAAGATAATCGTATTCGTATTGCGTGGGTGAGGCCTAACGTCCAGTGTACTAAGCTGAACACATTTGTGCATTAACACAATAGTGAATGTTCCCGCCTCTCTGATACTGCCACGTAGGCTATGTGGAATCTTAACATCGGGTATGTGTAAATTAAGCTCCCTAATTTTATTACTATGAACATTTCATTCGAGGCAAACGGTTTGATTCGTCGTTTGTAACAGAAACAGAACAGAACAGAAACAGAAACTTTTTTATTCAATATATATTCAAATAATGATTATTGAAAGTCACTCTTTTGTTTAATTACCACTGGATCGAAAAAGAACTCTGTCCTGGGAAGAACCAGCAAGAAACCCAGCGGGACTTCTTTTTTCTAAATAACAACATACAATCATGTAATCTCAATTAACCACACAAAACAAATTAGAAATAGCTTGGTAGCGATCACCTCATTCCCAGGGGTTATTAACATCCATAAATATAATGCGTAGGGATTGAAATAATTTGCTGTTTTTTCATCCGATTACAATGTAAATGTCTTTAATGCAGTAGTGAATAGGCTATTGTCAAGCTTAGGTGTTGTTTTACATCGGATCTGGATAGTAGACAGAGATTTTTTATAGTATCACGCTATAGCAAATGTTGACTGCTATGTGGGCTCCAACGTGGCAGCACTAAACTAATGTATTTCTAATGGTGAGTGACAAGAACTGGAGACCATTTATTTTTATAACGGATAGGGTGCAACGCATCCGCATTTTGATACTTAATCGAATATAGATGTAAGTGTCTATGGACCATAGCATTTACTTATCATGAGGTTGTGTGCTTGTTTTTAACCCTTAATTCTATAACGAATTTGGTTATAATAGGAAAATGTTAAAAAAAACTTGTAAAAAAATGTATATTGGGTGGTCGTCTGTTTCCTCTTTGTATTCTGGACTCTGATGTATGAGAATAACTGGATACAAAGCAAAACCTTAATAACTTTTTACCACCTGCCAACAGCTTGTAGCTTGAAATTTTCTTTTGGATTGCAATGTCTACAAAAATAAAATACAAACAACCTTCGGCTCGCCATAACACAAACGAGTTACGGAATACAAATTTGTTTTAGAGCGTCGAAAAATAAATTTTTATCGTACATGAAAAGTTTTAATTACCCATAAATAGGTCGTTGACACTCAGGTTAAGTTTCAGTTATTAAAATTTCTGGTTAATTTTAATGATATATTGCAAGTGTTTTCATCTTTCTGCAGAGAAATACAAAGTGTAATAATATTTTGAATGAAAATATTTTAATGTCACTTACTGGATTTTTATATAAGACAGCCGACTTGTGAATAAGTCTTAATTTTTTAAAATGCTATAATAATGTTTGTTTTGATGTTTTGCTGCATGTTTTATGGGATAGGGGTGAAAAGCGAGCACACAGTCCACCTGATAGTAAGTGATTGCTGTGACCCATAGACATCTACAATTATTCTCGTTTGCGAATCAAAATGCAGATGCGTTGTCAGCCGTGAGAACTAAGATGGAATGCCTCTTTTCCAGTAAAAGGGTCTCCAGTTGTCTACACTCACCATACGAAACACAGCAGCATTAAGCTGCTATTTTACGCTGGTATTCTGCGAGAGCGTGGTCCTTCCCCGGTAAGGCCGATCCATTTGTGCTACAAGTATACAATTAGTATAGCTGCAGCATGGCTCTTCCACGTATAAATACGTACCATGTATAAATAACGCTGCTGCTTGTATCTTGCAGTATCTTGAAAGTTAACTTCATACAATTTCAGAGAAAGGTAAGAGCTATTATAAGATTTGTAGTTGACAGTCAAATCAAAATCCAGTAGAAAAGTACAACAGAAAAAAATAATCTCTGAAAATAGGGTTACCAGATCAAAATAAAATCCGCAAATTTACTTAACATATTCCAATTTGCATGCGGCTTTCTTGCGTGCTTATAATGAATTACGGAATTATACTTGTGTTGAATATCTAGCACTATTTATCAGTGCAAATATAAAATTTATGAATATTTCGACAACAGAGCCGGGACCAAATTTTGTAATATATTGTGTTTAAGATTCATTTTGATCTATAGATATACAATTTGTTAATAACTTGACTAAAGTGTCACCAATCAGATCTTTGACCAGCCATAAACCATCATTCCGACACAACAATCATACTATTATATGAATATAACCTCAATCGGTTAGTTGTTACAGAAATTACTGAACCACTTACAGATAAACGGCACACCAAATTTGTTACAGTGTTACGTTTTCATATTATTAGAGTGACAAACGAGACAGTCACTTCATAGCAACTGGCTCCTGTAGTTCATGAACACCTGCAAGCCTGCAACCAACGCTAATTAAATAAGGCCTCATATGCGATGTTATCCTTGAGGACTAATACGAAATGCCTCAATTATACTGATAAAATATAGTGATATACAATATTTTTTTTACGTGGTAGAGCCATGCTGCAGCTATATTAGTAGTATAGTTGTAGCACGAATGGATCGGCTCGACCGGGAAAGGACCACGCTCTCACAGAATACCAGCGTAAAATAGCAGTTTAACACTGCTGTGTTTCGTATGGTGAGTGTAGAGAATCGGAGATCCTCTTTACTGGAAAAGAGGCATTCCATCTTAGTCCTCAAGGGTGACAACGCATCTGCATTTTGATTCTTTATTGATGATAAATATAGATGTCTATGGGTCACAGCAACCACTTGCCGCCAGGTGGACTGTGTGCTCGTTTGTCACACTATCCTATAAAAAAATATCACAATAGGTCTAAATGAGATTTATTTAAAAGATTACTCAAACACGAGCTTTAAAGTTTTATAATTTGCGATTTAATAAATAAAGAAATAGATATTTTAATAGTACAACACACAATTCACGTGATGGTTAGTGGATGCTGTGGCCCATTGACGTCTAAATATATCGTCGATAAGAAATCAAACTATAGATTCCTTTTTACCTCTGAGGACTAAGATAGAATGTTTGGTTAACGGTAAAAAGTATTTTCGGTTCTCTATACTCACTGTAAGAAATAAAGCGGCGATTAGATTATTATTTTGCATCAAAATATAGCGGGCTTGCTCACAAAAAAGGACCTTTTAGAAGTGACGCTCTCTGATCTGAAAGACTGTGATTCAGAACCTGATGTAATATGCTTCTCAGAATAATTTATAAAAAAAGGTGAGGAGAAAAATGCTACTCTCTCAAATTAAAAACAAGCAGCAAGCTATTCTAGGAATAATGAACGGGGTGATACCTGCATCTTTCTGCAGAAGGGCCTTACTTGCAATGAACTCAAAATTTTTGACAAGTACTTATTACCAGAAGTATTTGACTGCTGCGGAATAAGAATCCCTAAATACAAAGTAATGATATTATGTGTTTACACCTCTCACAATAGATTTGCTCACTCATTTTTAACGAGGTTGGAAGCGGTGACCCATGAACTGTTAAAGACATTTACACATTATAAAATTATCATCACTGGAGATTTATATATATATATATATATATATATATATATATATATATATATATATATATATATATATATATATATATATATATTAGTGGAATCTAGAGCATCGCAACAATTAAAAGATATGTCTAAATACTTTAATTTAAAAATTCACATAAATGAACCTACTAGAGGAAATAACTGTATAGACCACATTTTAAATAATATTAAACAAGCTAAGGGCGTGACAATGCCGCTTCATCTATCTGATCACAATACTGCCCAAATATTGTCATTCCCAATAGAAAATACTCATAGTCTACAATACTGGTTTTCACACAAGAGAGACTATTGTAATGAAAATCTTCTAAAGTTTCGTGGCTACTTACATTCACTATCTTTTTCAGATGTTTACAACGCGAAAAATATGAATGCAGCATTCGATCGATTCTATGATCTTTTTGCACATTTTATAAATCTTGCTTTCCAAAATTAAAAATTAAAATTACCAATAAAAATTCAAAGCCAAAATGGAACTCCAAGGGCTTATAAGTTTGCGTTAAAACTAAAAGATCATTGCGTTTCAAGTATTATAAACAAAAAACTAACGAGGACAGAGAAGCTTACTTGAGGTATTCAAAAATGCTTAAGAAGTGCATATCAATAGCCCAAAAAATTGCAATAACAAATATCTTCAGAACAGTCAGAATATTTGTAAAGCTTCATGGAAACTCATCAAAGATGTAAAGGAAAGCGAACCCCCACAAAATTACATTACACATATGAAATACGAAAATAGAATAATAAATGGGACAAAAATAGATGAACTTTTTAATGATTACTAGGTAAACCTAACTGATGGAAGGTATATGTATGATATGGATAAAAAGCGAAAGATACTATCAACGATCAATCATATATCAAAGTCAATTTTTCTTGAACCGGTGAATTCAACAGAAACTACTCGTATTATACAATCACTAAACAATTCTAGCTCATGTGGGTATGATGAAATCTCAACAAACGTGTTAAAATTCTGTAAAAACGAACTAGCCCAGGTATTAACATACCTAATTAATTTATCCTTTGAAACAGGATGCTTTCCTGAGGCTATTAAATTCTCGATCGTGAAACCTATCCACAAAAAACAGAATAAATCTGAAATCGGTAACTATCGCCCAGTTACATTAATACCGGTGTTATCAAAGGTATTTGAAAAAACCATGCAAAAACGACTGCTCAACTATTTAACGAAATTCAAAATCATTACACCGGAGCAAAATGTATTCCAAAAGGGAAAATCAACTACCCTCGCGTGCTTTAATCTAATACATAACGTTATTCTTGGACTCGATGATAAACAGCGTACTATTGTACTTTTTTTCGATATGTCTAAGGCATTCGATTTTGTAGTTCACAATGTCTTGTTAGATAAACTGGAAAAGTATGGGATTAGAGGTCTTTCTCACTCTTGGGTTAAAGCATATCTAGAAAATAGACATCAGTGCGTAGAAATAAATAGAATAAGCGAGAGAAATACAACTACATCCGATCGTTCTAATTATAAAATAAATAAGTTTGGAGTACCACAGGGTAGCGTTCTAGGTCCTATATTATTTTTATTATATATAAATGACTTACCGAGAGCGACTAAACATCAATGCATAATGTTTGCAGATGACATTTCCATTATTGTTAAATCGAATTATAATGAAAATTTAAATAATTATGAAAATGACATTAATAACACAATTAATAATATAGTTCAATATTTTGACAAGCTGCGCACCCATGCCAACGAGGGTTAGGGCGTCCCCCCAAGGCGACGCACACCAGCTCGTCCCCGTTGGTGTGGAATGCAGCGCGCAAAGCGGCGATGGGGACCGCCACCCGTCACGCACAGCTCGACACGGCGGAAGGTGGAGGACAGAGTGCAGAGTTGGCACGTGGAATGTTAGAGGAGGCATGAAAGATAAGATGAATGAGTTGATTGAAATAATGAAAGAAAGAGAATTAGATGTTGTGTGTATGTCGGAGACCAAACGGAAGGCCAGTGGTACTGAAGAGCTCCCTGGCGGGGCGTTAGCTCTATGGTCCGGAGTCCCGGAGAGTGAGAGCGCCCGCCAGGGAGTGGGGGTGCTGCTGTCGTCTCGGTTGGTCGATGTTATGACTGAATATAAGGTTGTGAACTCAAGACTTCTCTGGGTTCGCTTTAACTTGGTACTGACGAAGTTATTCCTTTTGGCTGTTTATGCGCCGGTAGCTTCGTCGTCCAGGGCTGAGCTGGAGGAGTTTTGGGAGAATGTAAGAGAAGTTCTAGATTTGGCTAGGGGAAACGAAAGAATTGTTGTGTGTGGTGATTTGAATGGATGGGTTGGTACCGCTCGACCAGGGTACGAGTCGGTGCTTGGAAAGTTTGGCGATAAAAGGGTTAATGATGCTGGCAAGCTTATACTGGCGGTATGCAAGGAAAAGGGTCTTTTTGTGACAAACACTATGTTTAATCACAAGAAAATCCATATGTATACTAGAGAAAGAAAGAATGAGAGAAGTATGATCGATTTGTTCCTGGGGGATGACCGACTAAGAAAACAGGTGATGGATACGCGAGTGTTCAGGGGTGCTGACCTGGGAACGGATCACTATCTAGTGATTACTAGATTTAGGGGTCTGTTCGCGGGTTGGCGCTACCGGACGGCGGTAACAGAACCACAGTCGGTCTGTCGCATCCGAAGCTGGAAGCTTCACGAAGCGGATACTAGGGACAAATATCATGCGAGGGTAGCCAAAAAGCTTGACACCATCGATGTCAGAAATGAATGTGTGGAAAGAACATGGCAGAACCTTAGGGATGGAATGGTAAGTGTAGCGGAAGAAGTGTGTGGAACAATAAAAAGAGGCAGTAGTAAAAGAAGAGATGCATGGTGGAATGATGAAATGAAAGAAGCTGTAGAGAAGAAGAAGAAAGCATGGTTAGACTACTTGGCCTCTAGTAATGATAAGGATATGAGAGAGAAGATGAAAGAAAGATATAAGCTGCAGAAAGTTCACACGAAAGCATTGATTGAGGAAATGCGTGAAAGGTGTAGAATGGAAGCGGACGAAAGGTTGTCGCACAACTTTAAGGAGAACTCCAAACTCTTCTGGAAAGAGGTTGGAAGGACCCGAAGTGGTGCGACGGCCTTAAGAATGAATAAAGTGCTTTCGAGAACTAATGACGTCCTCACAGAAAAATCGGACGTCATGCAGCGATGGAGCGAATTTTATAGAGAAATGTATGCGTGTGATGATCTTAGTGAGGGATCCGGGGATGACGCCGTGACTGGTACGCCAGACCTGGACCTCGATGACACTGAGGTCATCAGTATGAAAGAGATTGAACGTGCGATTCGAAGTTTGAAATGTGGTAAGGCT
Organism: Parnassius glacialis; assembly: GCA_033319125.1. NCBI lineage: Eukaryota > Metazoa > Arthropoda > Insecta > Lepidoptera > Papilionidae > Parnassius > Parnassius glacialis. Next base: position 24,235,797 of record JAVANC010000002.1, read on the forward strand.
GCGGGACTAGACAGAGTTACTGCTGAAATGGTCAAGCATGGTGGGCCTCGCGTCTGGGACAGCTTTTATCTGCTGTGCAATTTGTGCTGGCGGACGGGGGATGTCCCGGATGATTGGCGATCCGCAGTCATTGTGCCTTTATATAAAGGTAAAGGTTCACATTTTGACTGCGGGTGCTATCGGGCGATCAGCTTGACCAGTTTAGCAAGTAAAGTTTACTCGAAGGTTTTGACACGTAGGATGCAAGAGAAATCGGAAAGATTTCTATGGAAGGCACAATGCGGATTTAGACCTGGAAGAGGATGCACGGATCAAATGTTTTCTCTACACATGATCACGGAAAAGCTTCTGGCTGCTAACCAGAAGATTTTCTGTGCTTTTGTGGATCTTGAGAAAGCATTTGATAAGGTTGTAAGGAAGAAAATGTGGGAACTGTTGCCGGGGTACGGTGTGGATGGTCGATTGCTAAGGGCTGTGCAGTCACTTTACTGTAACTGTAAAGCCTGTGTGCGGGTAGGGCATGACCTGTCACCCATGTTTAGCGTCCAAACGGGCGTGAAACAGGGTTGTGTCATGTCTTCCTGGCTGTTCATACTGTATCTCGACAGCTGTTTACAGAAACTGAAAGATAGCTGTTTGGGTGTGAAATTGGGTGACATAAAAGTAAATTGTCTGCTGTATGCTGATGATGCAGTGCTTATTGCACCATCAGAGGCAGAACTGCAGGCATTAGTCACGTGTATGAAAGAGGAATGTGAAATTAAAGGTCTCTGTTTGAATGCTAATAAAACTAAGGTTCTGGTATTTGAAAGGGACGAAGAGAGAACGAAGTGTGAAATATGGGTAAATCAGGAATGTCTAGAACAGGTAAATGAAATTGTATACTTGGGGAGTGCTTTTAGCCGGGATGGAAGATGTGATTTAGATGTGGACAGGCGTGTCGCTGCCGGGAACAAAGTCAATGGTGCCCTGACTGCGTTAGTCAAAAGGCAAGGCGTAGTGAAGAGTGCACGCCTTGCAATACATAACGCAGTGTTGGTACCGACTTTGTTATATGCCAGCGAAACCTGGGTGTGCCAGAAGAAGCATAAAAGCAAGTTGAATGCAGTGGAGATGCGATCTCTTCGTAAAATGTGCGGCGTTACCATGGCCGACCGAAAGCGAAACGAAGAGATTCGCAATATGGCAGGTTTGAAAGATGACCTTATCACAAAAATTGATAAGGGCGTGCTTCGATGGTTTGGGCACGTTGAGCGAATGAGTGAAGACCGAATGGTGAAGAAAATATATAGCGCGAAAGTTAATATTAAAAGGTGTCGAGGTAGACCGAGACTAACTTTCGAAGACCATGTGAGCAAACTGCTCGAAGAGGGGAGGGTCAAGAGTACTCGGATACCTAGACGTGCATGTATGAAGAAGATAATGAATCTGAAAGAAGCGAAAGAGGTATGTACGGATCGTGACACTTGGCGATCTGTTCTCTCTGGCTACCCCGTCAGGGATTGTGCGTGAAGATAAGTTAAGTTAAGTTAAGTTCAATATTTTAAATTAATTAATCTAAATGTAAATCTGAATAAGACATATTTCATAAATTTTAACATAAAAGGACGAGCAGTAAATAATCTTTAAGTTCTGTACAAAAACATACCTATTGAAAGGCCTATCATGGTCTCATTTTTGGGTGTAGTACTTAACGAGAACTTAAATTTCACTGGCCACATTGATAAAGTTTGTAATAAAATTAATGGGTTTGCTTTCGTCTTAAGGCGTTTAACTAAGATAACGACTCTTAGCGTAACTATGTCTGCTTATTATGGTTACGTCGCATCTAATATTAATTATGGTCTGGTTCTGTGGGGCAACAGCATTGAAGTAAATAGAGTTCTCATCGCACAAAAAAAAATGTATACGTGCTATATGCGGTAAAGGTCCATTTGATACATGCAAGCCCATATTTATTAAGCTGCTTAATATACGCAGCTTAATAAATACACATAACAGTCCCTGGCATGTACATATTAGAAATATATAAATTTGTCAAACAACATGCGGAGTTATTTAAGTCAGCTTGTGATATATATTCACGAAGCACTAGAAATAGTAAACGGCTTGTCTTAGACCATAAACCAAAAACTTCTGTCTATCAGAAAGGTTGTTACTGTATGTGTGTAAAAATATTTAATAAAATTCCAAAGCAGTTCAAACACGGCTCTATGATTCTCATGACCAAAAAGTTATGTGAATGGCAGTTATGGAATAGTGTTAAGGAATTTCAAAATGATAATAATATGCATGTTGACATATTATTTTATTTATTTATTAAATCAACATAAAAAAAGCTTAATTTAATCAAACACGATGTCGCAAAAACCTAACAAGGTTTATCTGTACACCATGCTTCATCGACGGCACTCGGTGCTGCTTAACCTACGTACGGACATTGTCTCTTACATATTACAGTAAATACTTATAACATGCTTTAAAATCGTAGCGAAGATCCACACGCTCACAATACGTATATTCACGGGTAGTAGAAATATGTCATTACTCAGACGCACAAAACCGGCTAGCCGGTTATAGACGGTGATAGACGTAATTGCTGTGTATCACTGCGTATCACTGTTTTATCAGACCTTTATTTTTGATTGAATGTATTTAAATTTTAATTATGATATTGACATAGTAAATTATGACATTTTGAATTATATAATTTACATTTAATAACTTGACATTTTAGAATCGACTACCACCTATATTATTTGGTAATTAAAAAAAAAGTTTGCATGCCGTATCTCATGGCTAAATACACTTACCCTATTTATGGCAATTAAAGAAATTTGAATTTGAATTTGAATTTAGATGACTAGATACGAGTAGCGACTCCTATTGTTTTATGGTGTCATAATATTTTCAAAAGAATATTATACGTGACTATAATTAACTTATCGGTCAAGAACCAAGATGGCGGTGGTTCCGTATAGTATAATCATTGTTCACCGTAAATTTGTTTGATCGAACTGATATAGCAGACAGACAAACGGCGGAAGTGCAATTACCTATATTTAGCATTGGAACAATAATTGCTGTACGAAAAGAAATTATTTAATCAGATAGCATAACATATCGCTCTGTTACTTATATATGACTCGTAATAAGAATGTTAGAAAGCGCAGAGTTAAAGAAAAAAGTACCTTATGAAATATTACATTTAAATGCGGAACTCGAATAATATAACTTCTATTGAGGATTGAAGTTTTTTGTTCGCTGAAAACACCGAAGTGATAAAAAGCCGAATGTGTTAAAATCTGACGTAATTGCGGAAATCCCATTCGTAAAGATGTTCTAATGAATAACTATTTCATATTGTGTTATGCTACTATGTAGGAATTATTTATTAATATAGTATGATATATACATATGGATATACATAAGTGGCAGTAGTTGGAATATAAGATATTTTTGTTTCTAAAATTTACCGTTATATATTATTTTACTCGCTCCTGAGGAGAATTTCCCGTAATTACACAATCACTAGGTTAGAGTTAGGCAGCTGGACTGTTGAACACCCTACCTGACGCATTGCATATGAAAAAACTCCCTGTCACACACAGGCTTGAGTATTTAAATGTTAATAGTTTTTTTGATTTTTTTTCTTAAACAATGCTACTAATGCTATTATACATTACTAATATTGCCTTAAACCACTTTTGGTAAGCTTAAAATGCTTGTGTTAGAAGTGGTTCACGACAGTAGTCGAATTGCGGATTCAAACCCACGACTCTTCGAATTCGTGGTCCGCGCCCTGCCATTAGGCTACTGACGCTTAAATTTATATTATTTTAAATAATATAAATTTAAAATGTTATTTTAAATAATATAAATTTAATTTGTGTAAAAAAAATCTTTTCTACTGTTCCTTAACCCTCCTTCTCGATTCGTTGGTGTTGTAAGAAGTGCTGAGTACGACACCGGTAATGATGATGACGATGATTATGAACACACGCAGCGTTATTAGAGTTCGTCAAATCTAACAAAGCAATGGTCAATCAAAAGGAGTAGATTAATATATTATATCCTCCAATTTTGGGAAAGGCCCATACTTGATGTTTTTTTTATAGGATAGGGTGACAAACGAGCACACAGTCCACCTGATGGTAAGTGGTTGCTGTGACCCATAGACATCCACATCTATCCTCAATAAAGAATCATAAAGCAGATACGTTGTCACCCGTGAGGAAGCAGTGTTAAGCTGCTATTTCACGCTGGTATTCTGTGAGAGCGTGGTCCTTCCCCGGTCGAGCCGACCCATTAGTGCTACAACTATACTACTAATATAGCTGCAGCATGGTTCTACCACGTACCACTGTTTGGCCGACGCTTTTCATCGATTACCGTCACAGCCTATTAAAGTCCACTGTTGAACATAGGAGTCCATCATAGATTGTCTCATAGGGGGGTTATTTGCTATAGTGGTCACGCTTGGCAAGTGGGTTGGCAACCGCAGTTTTATTTCATAGCCGCTGCTGCCCATCCCCTTCTGACTCTTAACACATCCACGGGAGGATATGGGGCGGTGGATAATCTTACACCGCCACTACACGGTAATTTACATCGATGAAATACAAAAAAATAGAATAAGAAGTTGAAAACTCAAATCTTTTCATTGCCTCTTTATTTAATACCATTTGTACTTAGTTTTCCATAAGTTTAAATTTTAAGGTACTACAGTGGCATCAAATCACCGTTGCATTATGCAGACAATTTGTAAGCAGTAACTTAAGACAGTCTTACTTTAAGGATGCGCGTGCGCAGCGCAGCGCGGACCGTTGGGGAAGGGGGGAGGAGATCATTGACCCCGGTCGCCTATACTGTCTACTAAAACGTCCATCGGAGTATTGCTACACTATAGCAGTACTTTTAGAATAGTGCCCGGTAACGCAAAACGGAGCACAAAAATCGAGACAACAGGCTTCATGCGGCAGCCTGTCGAAAAGTTTTTTACAACGAAATTCTTTATCTGACGGTTTGAATTTGGCGGATTGGGGCTAGGCGAGAAAAAGTGTAAGATTGTTCCGTCACGATCTCTTCTGACGTAGTGTAGACGAGACGGCCTTGGCGGCTATAATCGCACTTATTCTTATCTTGCCATGAAAGAAATATAATTTTATTTTAAATGACGCTTCATTTTAATAGACGCTAGTAATTCATTTATTTTTATTTGTAAATCAATAATATAATACGTTTATCAATAATAAAAGATCTGTATAACGTCCATGTACACCTATGCCGGGAGCACTAAGCTCGAAGTTTTTTATAGGAGAGGGGGCAAACGAGCATGCGGCTCACTCGATGGTAAGTCACTACCGCCGCCCATGAACAACTGCAACACAAAGGGAATTGCAGATGTATTGCCGGCCTTTTAAAAAGAAGTAGGCTCTTTTATTGAAGGTATCTAAGTCGTATCGGTCCGGAAAAATCGCTGGTGGTAATCGATTCCACAAGGAAGTTGTGCGAGGGAGAAAACTTCTTCTAAATCGCGCAGTGGTGGACCGCCAATCATCCAGATGGTATGGATGGTATCGCGATTTTTGTCGCGATGTGTGATGGTGAAATTGAGCGGCTGGAATTAGTCCGAACAATTCATCAGAGCACTTCCCGTGATAGATGCGACAAAATACGCAAAGAGATGCAACATCTCTACGCAGTGCCAGTGAGTCAAGCCGATCGGAAAGAAATCGGTCGTCGACGATTCGAACCGCTCTGCGTTGGATGCGGTCAAGTGGAAGGAGCTGGCACTGGGGAGCCCCTGCCCAGAGTTGTCGATGAGTATGTTTACCTGGCACAAATAGTTCGACTAGGTAAGTCCAACTTCGACCGAGATGGATTCAACTCGACTGGGCAGCGTTCGGGATATTACGACACATCTTATCGTCAGGTATACTTCAAAACTTGAAAACGAGACTGTAAAACCAGGGCAACCCTGGCAAGTGATGACTTATAGAATTAAGATATGGTCCGTCACTGCTGGCCGTATAAGGAAGCACAAGGTCGCTCAGCGAGCTATGGAGAGTGCTATGCTCGGAGTTTCTCTGCGTGATAAACAGAAATGAGTATATATGCAGTGGAACCAGAGTGTATCAGTAAGCTCAAGCCATATAGCTTGAAGAATCGACAACTGATGGGGAGAATAGGTTCACGAGTGGCAGCCTCGTACCGGTATTTTTTTTATAGGATAGGGTGACAACCGAGCACACAGTCCACTTGATGGTAAGTGTTTGCTGTGGCTCATGTAGATGTCTAAGTTGATGGATGTAGGTGGCTCAGGACCGTGCTTTGTGGCATGTGGAATTATCTTTCTACATTATAACTGTAATAATTTTGTAACTCCTCGATTTATTCTAGGACTTGAACGACCTTACATGCGTTCTGTTATCCAAAAAAGTACTCATATTCTTATAATAATCATATCCAAAACCTTTCTAAGCGGGTTATCGAGCGCTTAATCTGCCATGCTGCTTCTGTGCGTAACTTTTTCAAAGTGTAAATTATAGCGATTCATTAACGTAAATCATTAAATGGATCAGCGTGCAATTAATAACATAAATATATTTTGAATACATTATTTAAGTGCATAGATGTTATATTGACAGTTCAGTAGAGACTTAGCTAAGCGATTGTCTGTGGTAATAAGGGCCGCGAGCTCGAATCACGCACAAAATCACCATTTGTATAGTCTAAAAGAATAGAAACAGAAACAGAAACTTTTTTATTCAATATAGATTAATACTTACTGAAAGTCACTCTTTTGTTTAATTACCACTGGTTCGAAAAATAACCTCTGTCCTGGGAAGAACCAGCAAGAAACCCAGCGGGACTTTTAAAAAAAATAACAGCTTACAATCATGTATGTTGCACAAATTAACAACACAACAAATTAGAAATAGCTTGGTAGCGATTACTTCATTTCCAGGGGTTATTATCATCCATTAATTCTTTAATATTATAATAACCCTTTTTATACAAACTTAGTTTAATAAAGTTTTTGAACTTTGAGCAGGTCCCTCTATGGATGTTGGTCCATGTGCAATTCATTTAAGTAAAAATCTTCTCTATAAAAGGGAGAATATCTTATTATTTTTAAATATTTAAATATTTTCTAAGTTAAAAAAATTACGTAGTTAATTCAGGCATCCATATTTAGTATAGAAACATCATACACCTGTGTGCCTCCATTGTAACTCGATCTTGAGATATGAAACGTTTAATTTTGGTATACTAACACCACACTTAATTTCTAAAGATATATCATAATTATGACGAAAGCTCACTGAGGAACGAGCGTTATCTCCATCTCCCACTGTTGTGACTGTCCGTCTGGTAACTGTAACTGTCCTCGTATCTCCGACACCGCATTAGTTCCGTCTCCGATCTTATCGCAAAATGTTACATCGTACCTTGTAAAATGCGGAGTACGGTATAATAATAAACTGTAAAGAACCAGTGTAGTCCAAGAAGGAACGAGGCAAAAAACATCCATAAAGAGGTCCAAAACTATAAAACGGTTCTAACAATGGAAGTTTCTAAGTCATATAAGTTTTTCCAGATAGGTTTCCAAGTTTCCAGTTAGGTATCATCCTTGAAAAAAATTTAATTTTTTCTAGTAAATCCGTCGTCCAGATACTTAATCTTTTAAATAAGTTGAAAGCAAAAGATAGAACAGAAAGAAAGTATGAGGGACTGGATAAATTAGAGTTAGAAGACGCTTACTAGCTTTTAAAAGGGAAAAGAAACGTATATCGAACATGTAGTGTAGAGTTCCGTAAGTGCACAGAATAGCAAAGCATTTTTAGGGTTCCGTACCTCAAAAGGAAAAAACGGAACCCTTATAGGATCACTTTGTTGTCCCTCTGTATGTCTGTCTGTCAAGACCCTTTTTCTCAGGAACGCGTGAAGTTATCAAGCTGAAATTCACATCAAATACTTAAGTCTACTATCTCTTAGAGCTGTGAAAAAATCAAACTTCTAAGCCAACGCAATCAAAAGATACAGCCGTTTATATCGCCAATTTTCGACATTCGCAAGAGAATCAAAACCTACAGCGTACTTCCCATGAACTCAGAATCTTAAAATTTTGGTACGAAGCAAAGTATTATAGCACAGATAAAGGAAAAATTGCGAAAAGCATAAATTTTTAGTTACATCATATAATAAAAATATTTTTAATAATTTTAAACTTATATACCTACAAATTTGTTCGGAACCCTCGGTGCGCGAGTCCGACTCGCACTTGGCCGGTTTTTTGAAAAAGAATATACTTCGTTTTTACACAAGAGAATTGTGTGAAAGATTGTTATAGAAGGAAACGATTCTTGGAGAGGGAATTGTCTTTAAAGTGATCTTTTAACTAGCCTAAATATCTTCTGTGCCAGATACACACAACTTCAAAACAGTTTATAATAAAGATGTTTATGAACAGTCTTTATGGTATACTGAATTAAATGTTTTAATTTTGGCAATAAGCAAATAGTATTTACTTATTTTAAAATGTAACAGTAACTTAATTATCAAATAAGACCGAATTTTGTTAGCGATATTTTGTTAGCGACTTTTTCTTCAAAATCTTGAAATGTGCTTACCGGTAGTGACAGGAATTTGTTTAGAACGCGCGGTCGACGCCAGCGCCACTATCAGTAGAATGCTCCACATCTTTCAGTCTGAAACAATGAAAGACAATTTAATATTGTTGATTGTACAACACATAGCAATTATTCTCTATAGAATATTATTCTTAATTATATTCTCGATACTCAACAATCTTCTCCAACAATCATAGTCGTTTCTTTGTAACTTGACACAATTTTTCACAACCCTATAAACATTTAACCTATTGGTGGCAACCCTATAAACATTTATAGTCCAATGACGTCCTCGGAATAATGTTGTTGTAAACGTATTAGTTAAGTAGTTTTACCAGTATTTTATAAATTCCAATCTATTATAGAAATTCTGGACTTGAACCTTGAATATTTGACTGGGTGTAGTTTAGTCAAGTTATTGTACTAATGGTATTGCCATTGTATTTATATTGTATTCATATTTTATATTTTACTGTTTAAGACATTTATTCTTCCAAAAGAATAAAATTCACTTATCATGAGAAATAACAAGTTAAATAAAAATAAATATTAAAAAAAAGTATTTTAAATTTTGTCGCACTAATGAGTGAAAATAATTAGTTAAAAATTATTACATGGACGATATTATATTAGGACCATCAACTTAAAAAGAGAGATGTATAAACGATATTAATCAAACAGCTGGGAAGAACTGGATTACAAGGGCATGGGTTATATCTGGCGAAAAATGGAGGAGGCTGAGATTGCGTACACAGTACACACTCATGCACTATAATACTGTCCTGCATAGAAGTCTAGTCTCCGTTGAGATTGGCCGTCACGACTCAAATTCGGTGTGGAGAAAATTACCATATTTCGGTATTTTGTAAATAATTTATATTTTTTTAAAAATTGTACACCAAATTATTAAAAAAAGGTGCAGTTTAATAAGCATAAACCATACGACACTTAAATTCATTTTCTACGAGGGTGGATTGAAAAGTACTCAGCCTAACCAAGAAAATAAACACATACTAAATCAGTTATATTTTTATTTTTCTACATAATCACCATCAAGTTCAATACACTTTGCCACCTCCCCTTCCAAGCATTTAGACCGTTGAAAAAAAATGATTCTTCCTTAGAGTCAAAATATGCGTCTACAGCTGCTTTGACCTCGTAGTAATCAGAGTTTATAGTCTGACCCCTTTCAAGATAATCAATCATAATCACACCTTTCGAGTCCCAGAATACTGAAGCCATCACCTTATTTGCCGACAAAATCGACTTAGCCTTTTTAGGGGGTGGTGAACCAGGTCTTCTCCACTGTTTTGATTGTTGTTTTGTTTCCGGTGTACAGTAATGAACCCATGTTTCGTCTATAGTAACAAAACGATTCAAAAAATCATCTGCATCGGCTTCAAATAACTCCAAACAGTCGCGTGAAATAGTCAATCGCGTCCTTTTTTGTTCAACTGAAAGCAGTCGCGGAACCCACCTCGCAGACACCTTGTGGAAACCCAACTCGTTGACAATGATGTTTTGAGTTCGTTCATAAGAGATGCCTATAATCTCGGCTATCTCTCTAATTTTTAATCTGCGGTCTCCCATTATTAAATCAAGTACTTTTTTAATATTTTCGTCAGTAGTTGACGTCGAAGGCCTTCCAGAACGGGGTTCATCTTTCACACTCTCTACCACGCTTAAATTCTGCTGTCCATTTTTTGACGGATGAATATGACAGAGCACAATCGCCTAATGTACTGACCATGTCATCATGGATGGCTTTTGATGATAGCCCCTTCTTATGGAGGTACTTAATGACGGCACGCTGCTCGATTTGCTCCATTCGCGGAAATTATGTCCGATTACTTTGTTAATAAATTTATAAAATCACAACTAATTATCGCACGCGTTTCGAACTTCACACAATGAACTAGTCTGAACTAAACTAAATAATGTGGGTAGATTTGATTTTTAGAATTGAATGGATCTGTGTTAGGCCGAGTACTTTTCAATCCACCCTCGTACCGACTTCCAAAAAGGAGACGGTACTCAATTCGACTGTATGTTTTTTTATGTGGGTTACCTCATAACCTTCGTACTGGGTGAACCGATTTCGACGATTCTTTTTTTATATGAAAACTGATAGTTCTCGTGTAGTCCCGTATGAATTTGATCATGGTCAGACCAATAGGCTTTGAGTTATTCTTAAATAACTTATATTGAAGTCGGTTGTACATAATTTTTAATTTTAAATTATTGTTAAAGTGCTTTATCCTGAGCGCTACATTTAAATTTTAGTCAATGACTTAGGTATAGACATTTTTGGAAGATATAAGAGTATAAAAGTAATTTTATTGATAGTAGTACGTAAAACTAATGCATAAAAATATAGGATAAAATTAAGGTTTTGCTTTACAGAGGTTCATTGGAACCAAAGGGGATATATTTTGATAATAATTTGTTTAAATTTATCTTAACATACATATCTTTATATATAAAAAGTACGTGTCACGTTGTTTGTCCGCGATGGACTCCTAAACTACTGAACTGATTTCATTGAAATTTTTGGTCAATATGTAGTTTGGTCTAACTTAAAAGATAGGATAGCTTACACCGCAATTTATAGTTGCAATACAATATTATTTTATTGAAAATTATTTGTCTATTATTTGACAGTCATAATTATCTGTTAGCTCCAAACGATTTTGTCAGATGACGATATCTGTTGACTGGATTGAGTAAATATTTAATAGATGGCGCTATGTTAAAATACAAACGTTTAATCTAAACTACAATTTAGTAGTATAACCACCACGTGTTGCTGTAAGTATTCAACAGATAGAACCGATTTAAAAAAAATTGCAGACTGTGTGCAGTTTCGTCCAACTTGAGAGATAGGATAGTTTTTATCCCGATAAGTGACCCTCAATTTTTTTATTGCTAATTTCAGGAGTTTTTTTGGAAAAACAAATGGTCGTTCGGAAAGGGCAGAACAACGTCTGCCTGGTCAGCTAGTCTTTATATATAAAAAGTACGTGTCACGTTGTTTGTCCGCGATGGACTCCTAAACTACTGAACTGATTTCAATGAAATTTTTGGTCAATGTGCAGTTTGGTCCAACTTAAAAGATAGGATAGCTTACATCTCAATTTATAGTCGCAATACAATATTATTTTATTGAAAATTATTTGTCTTTTATTTGACAGTCACAATTTCTGTTAGCTCCAAACGATTCTGTCAGATAACGATATCTGTTGACTGGATTGAGTAAATATTTAATAGATGGCGCTATGTTAAAAATACAAACGTTTAATATAAGCTACAATTTAGTAGTATAACCACCACGTGTTGCTGTAAGTATTCAACAGATAGAACCGATTTCAAAAAAACTTTGCAGACTGTGTGCAGTTTGGTCCAATTTGAGAGATAGGTTAGTTTTTATGCCGATAAGTGACCCTCAATTTTTTTATTGCTAATAATCAGGAGTTTTTTTAGGAAAGCAAATGGTCGTTCGGAAAGGGCAGAACAACGTCTGCCTGGTCAGCTAGTATATATATATATATATATATATATATATATATATATATATATATATATATAAATAAAATGAAGTATCTGTCTCTATAATAGAAATAACTGCTTTATATTGAGCTGAAGGGTTGCGCAAGCCATTTAGACATGAATAAAGATTTTGTCTGTCTGTCCGGGCTAATCTTTGAAGGGTTTAAATCAATTGTAGTAAAAATTCGCGAACAGATATAGAGCATTGTCGGGTGTGATCTAAGCTCTATTTAAACCGCAAAACTTTGATCTTCTCTTTAAAAAAATAAAATAAAATAATCGGTATATGATTACCTTAAATCTAAATAATACCACAATAATTACCAGGCAAAGACGGGGTGGGTCGCTAGTTCTGAATAAAATACCGGGGTTGTTATAAACAGAGTAAAGCGGCCAGCCTCCGCAGACTCTACTTCACCTGAGGATGCCTCGTGTAGAGGCGAAACACGTGTCGTATTTTCGAGAGTAGTGTGTCGTGCCTAGTGTATTGGTGCTTTGATTCACGGCAACGGGTGTAGTGCGCGCGATTGAGGGAGGGTGGGAGGTCCCCTTAGAACTGAGCAGGACACATCATTTTCTTTCGTTACGCGGAATTAAGCAAATTAGTTTATAACAACCCCATTATAATGGATTTCCGCAAATTAACGCCTGATTCTATTAATGAATAAAATACATTTTTTGATTTTGAAACACTGTAATTACTTTACTTTGTCTTTAACTACTTATATGTATGTACAATATTTTCCTAGAGTGGTAGCCTCCTAACCCACCAAGCGTGACCTAATGTTCAGTGCAATAATGATACGTAATACGAGATCTACGTCCCACTGAACGAGTGTATGACCTTCTCTTATAACCACGATTATACAGTCGATTGTTAAATTAGTAGCTAGTAGGAGTAGTTAAAGTCAAGTAATTTTTGAAAGAATTCCACAAATTTTTATAGTTTTAAGAGGATAAATAAAATAATGTCATCAGGTTGATGATAAGATAATATGAAATCGTTAAAAATCAAAATATGTTTCAGGTGTGTTATAATATTTATAAAACATATTTTAAATACACCCATAATTAAGAATGCCTTTTTTTCTGTTGGAAAGCAGAATTACCAGCGTGAGTGTATTTGCTTCCCCCTCAATTCCATCCTAGTGACTTAGTGAGTAAATGCCAGAGGGAAAACGCGATACGTCGTTGACGCCGCAAAGGGGCGAACCTCAATTTTTCAAAAAATTACGGGAGAGCAAGAAAACATTTATTATTCCCCCATTACTAGCTTTTTTCATCAGAAACTTAATCTTATTTGTAGTTTTGCATTAAGTCTTATATATTTAATTTTCTGATGAAAAAAACCTAGTAATCGGGGAATAATAAATGTTTTCTTGCTATCCCTTAATTTTTTGAAAAATTGAGGTTTGCCCCTTGCGGTGTCAACGACGAATAGTAAAAGCAAATAAAAGATGAAATTCGGGTATTTCTTGGGAAAGGTCAGCTGCGGGCTTAAGAGCCGTATGGTATGTGATGCGTGTCAGATAATCGAAAAAACAATTTTGTATTTATAAAAATGTATTATGTGTTACCGTTATCGTCACGTTACAGCCTATCAAAGACTACTGCTGGACATAGGCCACCCCCAAATACTGTCTCATAGGGGGATATTTGCCATATTTGCCACGCTTTGCAAGCGGGTTGGCAACCCCAATTTTTTTATTTTAAGTCGTTATTAGGAACATGCTGCTGCCAATGTCCTGATTTGTTTCCCTCTGTCGCCTCTTAAGACACCCACGGAATGATGTCATATGACGCAGTGGTTATTCTTTCACACAGTATTAAGTATAAATTGACAGAATATTAGGTATTTTTATAACATTAATATCAATATTAAACGTAATCTACTGAATTGTAATCAATATGTGAACAAGTGTCGGGCAAATCCGGATCGGATTCTGGTTGCGATATGTCAAACCAAACTTAGTTAATGATGCAATGTTTAGTTTAGCCCAGTTGAATGCGTGCAACAAGTGCGGCCCACTTCCATTATGGCTATCCGCACCGTATTAAATAAGATTAATCAATAATTATATAAGAAAACAGTTGTATTAACAAAACTAAATATATGTTTCTGTTCTTATTTAATGTTTAATATGTTTTTGGTTTTCTTGTATTACATTTAAATCGCATCAATTCATATTATTAAATAAATAGTTCTTATGCACAAAGCGTTTATGTTAATAGAAATTATATAATTGTTATGATAAAATTTCTATTTACCTACACCTACATTACGTTTCAACAGAAGTACGAAAATTTTAAATTTCACAGTGGTTTTCTATCTTTTCCATTGCGTTATTACTTATCTAAACACCAAAATTACCTGTATATTCGTACGTCCCACTCCTTTGGTTCATTTCATTTTTGATATTGTTTTAACTTTTAAGGCAAGAAAGTGTCCACCGCGCTGCCCCTATGCATGTTGGTGTACTTTACATGACTTAGAAATATTTTTTTTTAATTTCTCAGACATGTAATTTTCCTTACGACGTTTTAAATTTTAATAAACAACAATATTGTTGATACTGGGATCGAACTGAACTTGCTCACGTAGTATATACATTTTGCAGCAAGCATTTAGCCCCTGAGATACGTTCGAGCCTGAGCACAGCTCTGACCTAAGTCAAACACCATTTAACCCTAATATTACGCTGCAGATTTTTGTTTTAGGTTTGGTAGTGTTGTGACTGCCCTCGATCTCAGACATTACGATCTAGCCTACATCTGATCTTATTCCATTAACTTTTCATTGGCTAGCTTAGGACTAGAGAGTGTCTCAGCTTATCCAGCTTACCACTGATTATCTGTCGCTAAGGACACAAGGACAAAATTGGACCCTAATTTTCCAAGTTCTTAGGCTCAAATGATTCTATAGTCTAATATAGTATTACGAGAGATTAAAAATAAAAACGAGACGATCTCTAAATTTGAAGCGGGGTCGCATCGTTGTACAAGTAATGCTCGTACATATCTATTTTTTGAATCAACGAAATCATTTTTTAGTTTATTAATATTATACTTATTAACCATTCGACACTCTTATATAGACATTCAAATATTACGACAGATTAAAAATAAGACGATCTCTAAGTTTGGAAAGCTGCATTGTTGTACAAATTTGTAAATAGCAGGAGTGATGTAAGGAGTCTATTGTTTTCTTGCTTAATATATTGAAATTTGTGTAATTATGTCCTATTTGTAGTGAATGTTAAACTGTTGGTTCAACTTTATTTTGTTATTATTCTGATATTCTTCATTACCTAATTAATTGTCAAATATTGACCTTATTAGTATATAAATATCTGGAGTTCCAGATATCTCGCACCTCTGATGCTGCTCCTAGTTGCTGGCCTGGTTGAAATAAAATTTAAAATTATAGGTACGGTAACTCTATCTTTTTAATTTGAATAGTTGTTGTAACTACAAACGATATTATATAGTAGTTTGTAAACATGTTCACAAAATCAAACCTGACGAAATTTTAAGCTGAATTGCAGATGAAAAACCGGAGGTGCAATATGGGGCGAAGTTGATAAGATACGCAGAGAGTGGTTGGTGCGACAATAATGTTGAAAGTAATAAAAAAAAATATCGCTATCTATTTGGCTGCACAGGAATTATAACTCAAAAGATATTGCTAAACATCAATCATTGAATGAAAAATTTGCTTGGCTATAAATAGAAAGAAAAAATACATTGAGAAATGCAATATATTATTCACCAAATTTTAACGTATCTACAAAAATTAAGGACTAAGAATGTGTAATATGGATCATTTTACTAATATTACTGAGCCGTGGTAGCTCAGATGGTTAGCGCTCGCTGTAAGTTTCACAGTACTCGAGCAACCCGGATTCGATCCCCGCCGGCAACAATGAAATTGTTAATTGCAATTTTAAGTGCTGATTTACCACGTGCTCCATTGTGCTCGGCGGTGAAGGAAAACATCGTGAGGAAACCTGCATGTCTGAGAAATAAAAAAAATATTTCGAAGACATGTGAAGTTCGCCAACACGCATTGGGGCAGCGTGGCGGACATTCCCTTGCACTAAAACCCTCTCAGAAATGAGAGGAGGCCTGTGCCCAGCAGTGGGACGTAAATAGGCTGCCACTTTATTAATATTATCTATATTCAACAATAAAATTATTTATATTCAATACTAAGAAAAAATAAAGAGAAGCTTATGAATAATTTAATTACTTTAAAATAACGACATTAAGAATGATGAACATAATTAGAAGGTTCTATATATGCCTCAATACCCTTTTCCACCATCGGACGAACAGATAGATGGCGAGTCTCCACCCTTTGCTGTCGGTATTCCACGCATTAGAACCACACGGTTAGTTTCGTCTTTCTTATGTGTGTACAGCAGAGTGGAATAATCAGTCGGCGCCTGTCTTTCCCGTCCGACTACAATTTGGGTATCTGACGTGACAGTGTGTTTTACCGTCTAGGGCACCATCACCACTCACCATCAAGTGAGATTGTAGTCAAGCACTGGTGTATAATAATTAAGTTAGGCAAGCGCATTCAGGCAGAGAAAGCTATTTTATCAGTTCGCTGGGCGACTGCGCAACTTATGCCATTCACCTAATAGTTTAATACCTATGTATAAACTAGGCGGTCGCGAATAACTTACTTAGGCGTGAAGGTAACTTTATCTTTCACTTTATTAAACAAACAAAATAGAAAAACTTAACGAAGCATGGTTAAAACTTCTAAATATAAGTGCATTGATTCTAAATGGAGATGAAGAAGGAATTAATGGGGAAAGAGTGACAAAGCAAAAGGCAGAGTCTACAAGGGACGTAGTCCTGTATGGAATATATCGACCAGATTAGCCATATTTTGAATATGGACCCAATTAAGAGTATCGTGCCAAATCGAACTCCGTAGTCACTGCCTACACCTCTAGGTGACAGGCATGACGGTTTATGTATTATGTAACTAACGACTTTACAAATTTTCCTTACGCAACCTACTTAGGCCGAGCGCGTTGAAACATTTAACGTAACGAATGATTAGTGCATTGCCATCAAGGGCAGAACCACTTCTAATTTAATTTTCTATAACTAGTTAAAACTTCTTTTTAATAAATTTTCTATTACTACAGTCTTTGTCTTTGGACTCAACAACTCCACTACTTCAAAGTACAGAATCACAACTAAATCGTACGTAGTCATGCTGCAGTTATACAATGTTTGCAATGGGTAGTACGTAGGTCACTCAATAAGTCTTGAGATTTACAAAAATATTCTAGATACTATTAATATTTATTTTACATCTTTCAAAAGAAGAAATAAGAATCCAAGAAAAGAGCTTACACCTTTCTAAAGGGCCGGCAACGCATCTGCAATTCCCCAGGTGTTGCGGTTGTTCATGAGCGGCGGTAGTCACTTACCATCAGGTGAGCCGCATGCTCGTTTGCCCCCTCTTCTATAAAAATAATATTCGCCATAATGCTCTATATGAAGATTTATTTATTTATTATTTATTGCATTCCTTAATCTAAAAGAATACAAAGGGCGGACTTAATGCCTTGTGGCATTCTCTA
The DNA here is from genome assembly GCA_033319125.1 of Parnassius glacialis. Taxonomy (NCBI): domain Eukaryota; kingdom Metazoa; phylum Arthropoda; class Insecta; order Lepidoptera; family Papilionidae; genus Parnassius; species Parnassius glacialis. The sequence continues at coordinate 24,253,585 of JAVANC010000002.1, forward strand.
CCAGTCAACCCATGGAGTGGTGAGAATTTGAAGTAGGTGTAGCAATATAGAATAAAAACTAAATAGAAATGATAATTAATTACTTTATATATACATTTAAATAAATAAATAATAATAATACAATAAATAAACTATAAAAATATATCCTGTTCATACATGTATACAAATATAATATACGTACATACATAAGCATACATATATTCATATCAACATACATATACAGATAGTACATATAAATAACTATAAATATATACGTCTAAAATATAAACGACATGGATGATTCATGTAAGAAGCGATAGATAGATAGATGATTACCAACTTTTTAAAAGCAAACTTATTGGGAGCTTTTCTGATGTCGTCAGACAAGGAGTTCCAAAAGCGTGTATCCTGAACTGAATAGAACTCGGTGAAGTGAACTGCAATACATATTTTGTCGTTAGAAGAAGAACGTAGAACCATATCATGAGATGAGGAGAGATAGCGAAATTTACTCTTAAGATAAGAAGGCGAAAATGGGTCATTTAATATGGAAAAAAGAACAAGTAATATTCTGGAAATACGCCTCTGCCGGATTGTAAGCCAATTAAGCTTAGATCTATAACAGTGGTAGAGCCACGCGGCAGCTTTTGCTGTCGCGCGGATGGGCCGGCTCGAACCGGGGTGGTACCACGACCTCACAGAATACCAGCGTGAAGTAGAGGTTTACCTCTGCGTTTCGCTTGGTGAGTGCAGGTGGCCGGAGGCCCTTTTTACTGGAAATGAGGCATTCCATCTTAGTCCTCACCGGTGGCAACGCATCTGTATTTTGATTTGTAATAGAGGATAGATGTAGATGTCTATGAGCCACAGCAACCACTTACCTTCAGGTGGACTGTGTGCTCGTTTGTCACCCTTATCCTATAAAAAAAATCTATATTGCGAAATATGGTCATACTTACGAAGCCCGAAAATAAATCTTATACAGTTATTGAGAAGGCATTCCAGCTTGTTCAGAAGATCCTGGGACAGATCCGGGTAATACAATCTGCATAATCAATTATGGGTAATATGAGCGATTGGACAAGCATGATCATAGAAAATGTGGGGAGAATATGTTTAAAAAAAATCCATTCACCTAAACCAACTCTGATAACACTTTTGCCAGTCTTGATCTAACAGGTCGGAAATCGTTTCTTCGTAGGCAGCCACGGCTTCTTCGGCGCATGAAAAAAACTTGCCTTTTATTTTTTCTTTGACTTTTGGGAACAAAAAGAAAGTCAGGACTGCAGGGTGGGTGACTTAGAGTTTCAATACCGGATTCCCCAATAAATGCTATTGTTCTAGGGGAGGTATGTGAAAAAGCTATTCCCCGAAGCCTGATCTTTGGTCTTCTCTCCCGCACAGCTTAAAAAGCTTTGGGTAATGCAACTGTAGTATACCATTCAGAGTTGATTGACCAACAATTTTCCAGCATTGACGTCGACAAAAACCGCGAAAAAAAACTAGCCACAATTTTTTTGCCGACGTTGCGAGGTCTTTGCAGTTTTGTCGGTAACTGTCCTTCTGAGTAGACACATACCAATGATTGCCTTTTATTTTCCGGATCATATTGATAGATCCATGTCTCGTCACCAGTATCAATTTCTGAAACACGCCTAGATGCCCCGTTTTCAAAACGTAGTCGCATTTCATGACAATCATCACGAGTCTGTTATTCGCTTTCGAAGAGCAAACGAGGGATCCATCGACAACAAAGCTTCCTCACTCCAAGATGTTGAAGTAGTCCGTTGCGCACATGAAATTGGAGGCCGAGGAGGAGGGCGCGCCATGTGTTCTGGTGCGCCTTACCTGAGAGGGAGATGGAGGAGGAGTAGTCATCTCCCGAGGAGGGACCGCCATGGGGGGGCCAGCGCAGGTGGGGCCGCGGAAGTGTGCGAAAGCGTTCCCGTGGCCCTGCCAATATGCGACTAGGGTGGAACACTATGGGGTTTTAGTCGGTGCGAGTCCAACATAACCCGTCCTTGCCCCCGCGAGGCGGGTATGCGTAGCCATTTCCCCATGTAAAAAAAAAAAAGGATGGTATGAATGCTCCCCGAACTAATGCCTACAATCTTTTCCGTATATGTGATTCGTGGGTCTTCTCGCACCAACATTTCAGTAGTCCATACATTATCCGGTTAGGTAGTAGCCCCGGTTCTTTGGTAATCTTTAAGATTAATTTTACCCCTTTTGAATTCAGCAAACAATCTAAAAATTGTTGCGCATGAATGAAAAGCGCGGGAAGCGTTGCAGGAAAATTAATAGAACTTTGTTTTTTTAATATTGAACAATTGGCTTATTGAGTTCTACTTTTAAATGAATTTGCTTTTTAGAAACATATAACACGGGAGTGTTCTATTTTTAAATTTCGAGCATCTCAAATCTTATTGAATGACCTACGTATCACGCTCTCACAGAATGTAGCACGGTCTTAAGCCACCTGCATCCATCGATTTCCTGCATTTCTTACAATTTTGTCACTCCATCCCACATACATCACCTACCGGTACGAAGTTGTGACTCGAGAACCTTTAAACTTAAAAAAAAAATCAAAAGCACGTAAAATATCACCTTAATGCTTTTTTTGTGTTTCGAAAAGTAATTTTAGAGAATGATGTATGAGATGTCTTTGGTACACAGCATCCAACTTTATTAAAAAAAAAACTCAATATTTAGTGTTTCTATGGCTTACAAACGATTATTTCAGATTTGAATGTTTATCCAGTAGCAGTTTATGTATGTAAAAAACATCTATGGTACAAAAGAAAATTACTAATCAACTTGCATTTTTAAATACAAAAAAAATCGTGGTCGTGGGCGAAAGGAGTTAAGATATTGTCACATCTGATACAAAAACATTAAAATGAGTATTTATTCGTTTGCTAATAGCGAGTTTTAAGTTAACGGTTTATTTTTGTAATTGGAAACGCTTGAAGACCATGAAGACTATGAAATTAAACTGTCGGATGTTAGTAATAAAGAACGCACACACTAATTATTATAACTCTAAGAACCATCTAAGAAGCATCTCCTTTACCTTGATGTCACGCTTGGCGGACTTGGACTCGGCTTCCGGGTCGAGACACAGGCGGGTAAACAGCAATTTAACGTATTAACTACATTAGACAACAATTTTAAAACTGTATCTCTAAGTGCTTTTTGTCGTTTTTAGTTTTTGTTATAGGTTTTGGAAGTAGGTTGTTTTGCATTTTTTCCACTTATTTCACTTAGGTGTTGTTAGATGCGTAGCATTGTTTTGGTTAATTAACGAATTAAAATAAATATTCGACGCAATTTCGATTGCATATTAGTCTAAAAACCTTCAATATTTTAGATTTAATTTATAAACTTACATAAACTCCTACTCCTGTCACCCTACCTGTTAGAAACTATCGACATCCATTTGGCACGATCCTGAGAAGATTTGCCAATTGTCCCAGTACCATGTTTTTCGAGTACATGTATGTAATATGTATGTAGTATGTGTGTATATATGTATGTATGTTTTTAGAGGCTGTCATTAAATTCATCTTAGTTGTATAAGTAAGATAGGTTATAAAGTTTTTCTCTTTTCATAATTTTTTTACGGATTTGGCTTTTTAGGGTTCCGTACCTCAAAAGGAAAAAACGGAACCCTTATAGGATCACTTTGTTGTCCGTCTGTCTGTCTGTCTGTCTGTCTGTCTGTCTGTCTGTCAAGACCTTTTTTCTCAGGAACGCGTGGAGGTATCAAGCTGAAATTCATATGAAATACTCAAGTCTACTGTCCCTTGGAGCTGTGAAAAAATCAAAGTTCTAAGTCAACGCAATCAAAAGATACAGCCGTTTATGCCGCAAATTTTCAACTTTCGCAAGGGAATCAAAACCTACAGGGTACTTCCCGTGAACTCAGAATCTTGAAATTTGGTACGAAGCAACGTTTTATAGCACAGATAAAGGAAAAATTGCGAAAAGTATAAATTTTTAGTTACATCATATAATAAAAATATTTTTAATAATTTTAAACTTACTGCCCCATTTCTCATGAACGCGTAGTGGTATTATATTAAAATTAAAATCAAATACTCAGGTCTGTAATACCTTTAAGCTGTAACAAAATCAAACTTCTATGTCAACGCAATCAAAAAAAACGGCAATTTAAGCCGCATATTTTGAAACTCGCAACTACTCGCAAGGGAATCAAGGGAATCAAAACCTACAGGGTACTTCCCGTGAACTCAGAATCTTGAAATTTAGTACGAAGCAACGTTTTATAGCACAGATAAAGGAAAAATTGCGAAAAGCATAAATTTTTAGTTACATCATATAATAAAAATATTTTTAATAATTTTAAACTTACTGCCCCATTTCTCATGAACGCGTAGTGGTATTATATTAAAATTAAAATCAAATACTCAGGTCTGTAATACCTTTAAGCTGTAACAAAATCAAACTTCTATGTCAACGCAATCAAAAAAAAACGGCAATTTAAGCCGCATATTTTGAAACTCGCAACTACTCGCAAGGGAATCAAAACCTAAAGGATACTTCCAGTCGACCTAGAATCTTGAAATTTGGCATGAGGCAACGTTTTATAGCACACATAAAGGAAAAATTCTGAAAACCTTAAATTTTTAGTTACATAATATAATACTTTTTTAAATTGATAATTATAAACTTATTACCCTTTTTCTCATGAACGCGTAGAGGTATCAAGTATTTTTCAAACGGCAAAGACGAACTTATCGTCATTCAATCCGGATGTTTTGGTGAATGTAACTGTATAATCTAAATGCGTATATAATATTTCTTATTGTTGGTTATTATCAAACAGCTTGCTTGTTTTGTTCCTACTGGCGAAGTGGGATGGGATGGGACGAGTCACGCTAGGCACGGAGCGGGGTAGGAGTGGGCGATATAAATCGTATATAGATACAATATCTATATATCAGTACAATATCCAACATCTATATATTCGACGACAAACTAACTACTTATGTATTAGATATTACGATTTTACGATACGGTGTTGATATGAGTCATCGCAAAATATCTAATATCTACTCAAAACCGAAACGTTAAATTAATATCTAAATATCTTAGAAATTCTAAGCTAAATATATACAATGATTCGGATACCGAACAAACCTTGAGCGCGATAGAATATACCTATAGCTAAAACAGATATTACGACTACTTTACAACGAAAAGGTATACGCTTACGCTTAATATTTTTAATATTAATCCTAATTAGTAGTACAATACGATTTATTACAGAACACATAATTTTCAATATCCAGTCTAAGTAGTATAATTTTATTATTACTTTATTGTGTTGCACTGTTTTCAAAATCAACTATTTTAGATCTTATTGTGTATTTAATAGAATGTTATTTTTGGTATGTAAAACTGAGATAATTATGAAGGAAAGTTTATTTCACCGATTCTGAAAAACTATACCCGCTTTCTAGATATGGGATAGTTTCCTTTGGCCTAGGGGTATAATACAACCACTAATCATAACCACAAGTGTGGCATAAAATATAAAGGTTTAATTTTATAGCAAATAAATGTTGCAATCCTTATTTTTAAACATGGAGAGCCTAAAGTTAAGTGTAATAAATTAAAATAACAATAAATATTTTTAAAATATTATTCTTTAGAGGAAAGGAGTAAAAAATACTTTGTAAAAGCGCCACCTTCTAGATTCTATACGTAAAGTGATTTTATCGAACAAAAATTGATTAACGCTCAAGGTGGTACGTAGATTATACGCTAGATGGCATAAACACGACACGATTAAATTTAATATTCTATTTCATTATCTAGCAGGATAAATCCTACTTTTTATATTATACTTAACTTAACTTAACTTTTCTTCACGCACAATCCCTGACGGGGTAGCCAGAGAGAACAGATCGCCAAGTGTCACGATCCTTACATACCTCTTTCGCTTCTTTCAGATTCATTATCTTCTTCATACATGCACGTCTAGGTATCCGAGTACTCTTGACCCTCCCCTCTTCGAGCAGTTTGCTCACATGGTCTTCGAAAGTTAGTCTCGGTCTACCTCGACACCTTTTAATATTAACTTTCGCGCTATATATTTTCTTCATCATTCGGTCTTCAAACCTGCCATATTGCGAATCTCTTCGTTTCGCTTTCGGTCGGCCATGGTAACGCCGCACATTTTACGAAGAGATCGCATCTCCACTGCATTCAACTTGCTTTTATGCTTCTTCTGGCATACCCAGGTTTCGCTGCCATATAACATAGTCGGTACCAACACTGCGTTATGTATTGCAAGGCGTGCACTCTTCACTACGCCTTGCCTTTTGACTAACGCAGTCAGGGCACCATTGACTTTGTTCCCGGCAGCGATACTTTTTAACCGACGAAAAAACGGAGGTTCTCAAGTCGACGTGTATATTTTTTTTATGTTAGACCACGCATAACTTTTTACATAGTGGACCGATTTCGATAATTTTTTTTTATTAGATAGGGTATACCCCGAAATTGGTCTCATATAAATTTGAAAACAAAACGTCTACCCTAAGGGTGGTAAAATAGGGGTGATTTATTGTTTACTGACATATTCTAATGCTGAGTTGTGTATTACTACATTACATAATAATTACATTACAAAAAACCTCACGATGAATGAGCTTTAGACCTGTCAGCCCTTCGTACTTTGAAAAGTTGCTACCACTTCACACAACCATAGCTATCTTTTAGTCTGCTTCTTATGCTTACAGTCTTTCCTCGCGATGATCTAAACTCTCCTGTTAACGTGTTAATCTAATTCTCTTTCTATTTGCTTCCCACCTTTTTTTTTCTCATTATTACATTCTTCTAAATATCTCTTTCTCATTCGAGCAGCATTTTTGGAGGCCTACCCATGGTGGTATATAAAGCCTGTTTTTTTTTAAAAGTATTTATATTGTACAACAAATAATAGTAAAAGTAGGATTATATAACAGTTAATAGCTATAGTAAGGTAGGTAACTAATTTGAAAGTATTCAAAAATTAAGCATGTAGTAATTAGTAGATTATAGCCACGAAAAATTATAAAATAAAAACTTTTTAACAAAAAAATTAAACCGGCGAAAAAACTAAAAAGCAAAAAATAATAAACCTTTTTATTTAACCTTAATAACTAGGTTCTTAAAGTAATTTAAGTATACCTAAGTATATATTTTTGTAATTATTTTGAGTTTTTCATCATCATCATCATCATTACAGCCCTTCACAAGTCCACTGCTGAACATAGGCCTCCCCCAAAGCATGCCACAAAGCACGGTCCTGAGCCACCTGCATCCATCGACTTCCTGCATATCTTACCAGGTCATCACTCCATCTAGTGGGGGGACGCCCTACACTTCGCCTGCCGGTACGAGGCTGCCACTCGAGAACCTTTCTTCCCCAACGGTTGTCGGTTCTTCGAGCTATATGGCCGGCCCATTGCCACTTCAGCTTACTAATCCGTTGGGCTATGTCGGTCACTCTGGTTCTACTGCGGATATCCTCATTTCTGAGTTTATCACGCAGAGAAACTCCGAGCATAGCCCTCTCCATAGCTCGCTGAGCGACCTTGAGCTTCCTCATCCGGCCAGCAGTGAAGGACCACGTCTCAGTTCCGTATGTCATCACTGGCAACACGCACTGGGTGTACAGTCTCGTTTTCAAGTTTTGAGGTATACCTGACGAGAAGATGTGCCGTAATTTCCCGAACGCTGCCCAACCGAGTTGAATCCGTCGATTGACCTCTCGGTCGAAGTTGGACTTACCTAGTCGGACTATTTGTCCCAGGTAAACATACTCGTCAACAACTTCGAGCTTAGTGTTCCCAACAACTACCGGCATAGGTGTGACATGGACATTAAACATGATCTTTGTTTTGTCCATGTTCATCTTAAGACCTATCCGTTGGGAAACACTATTGAGGTCATTGAGCATAGTGCTTAGGTCCTCCAGCGATTCCGCCATAAGGACTATATCGTCGGCAAATCGAAGGTGAGTGATGTACTCGCCATTGATGTTGATACCGTATCCTTTCCAGTCCAGAAGCTTGAAAACGTCTTCCAATGCAGCGGTGGTTTGGTTTTGGTTTTGAGTTTTTAATTAACCTTAATAACTAAGTTCTAAAACTAATGAAAGTATACCTAAGTAATTTCGAGTCGGCGCTAAACAATCAATGAACAAAGACCAATAAATTACCTTAAATTTAAAGAAATAACCAAATCAAATTAACAATGCCGCGCATCACGCTTTACATAATTAATTAATTTGCTTGTTTGGCGCCGACTCAAAATTACTTAGGTATACTTACATTACTTTTAGAACTTAGTTATTAAGGTTAATTAAAAACTCAAAATAATTACAAAAATATATACTTAGGATACTTAAATTACTTTAAGAACTTAGTTATTAAGGTTAAATAAAAAGGTTTATTATTTTTTGCTTTTTAGTTTTTTCGCCGGTTTAATTTTTTTGTTATATTATGAGATACATTAAGAATACTTATATTACATAAATAATACAATATGTCTATAAATCAATATATGGAAATTTGTTCATAAATCGCGTATCACAAATGTGATATTGAGTACTGACTTCTTTTCAGAACGAAGATATTACCAAATATATAGATAAAAAATCGGATTTTCATATCCAATACATAGGTACGATTAGAGTAAAAGTGGTATTACCCATGCCTAGGACGGGGCATAAAGGCGCACCCGCTAGCCCGCGGCAGCGAGCGCGGGGGCAGGTTGTTAGCCAAGGGAAGGGGTCTCGTGGTACAGCGAGCGACAGCCGTGCGCCATTCGCACGAGCGCCCGGATGCTGTTCGCACGTGTACCGAAATAAGTAAAATTAGCGACTATTTCTCGTTGTTTTTGTTTATTTCTGCTTTGTTTTTCAATTACAAAACTTTGCAAAGATATAATTATGGCTACAGTTGCATTAATCGTCAACGAAAATACTATTTTACATAATATAATACCTATGCCTCCCGATGGAAGTTGTTTATTTCATGCAATAGCGTTTTCTATTTACAATTCCACTAATTTTAATCAAACACAATTACTAAGGACTAAAGTAGTTCATTATATTTATGATAACTGGGACGAGTTTAATTTATATACAAGCAATGCCCGGGGAGATCCTTTCTCTTCACGACAAGAGTACAAAGCTACGATGCTCCAATCCTCCAGTTATGGCGGTACTGCTGAGGTGAAAGCAGCAGGATTTTTGTATCCAGCGAGGTTCGAAGTGTATGAACGTAATACGGGTATTCTGAGGGGTGTGTTTGGCAGAGAAGGATATGCAATAAAGCGTTTACTTCTTTCAGGTAATTTATCATCGGGTCATTATGATTTTTGTTCGCCAATCGCGTCCGAAAGATTACTAAATAATACATACGATAATACGCAGGAAAGCTTGGTAAATAAAACAAAAGATTCAAAGGTTGGTCGTCCAAGACGTAATAAAGGTGGTCGTCCAAAAAATTCAGAAAAGTCCCGCTCAGAACAAGTACTTGAAGCTAAACAGAAATACAAGCAAACTGAACCTAAAATTAATAGGCCATCTGTGGCGTATCATACGGCGACGGACCTCGAGGAGTCTCAAGGTCAGCATCTTCAAGTCAATAATGAACTCGCAATCCCTGCTACCTCAGTGTACTCCATGACCTATACATCTAAGTCACCTACGCCGATATCCATGATGTATACTCCTAAACATGCTGCGTCTTCAGTAGCTTCTAAGTCTGGTAATAAACTTTCTCAAAAAAAAAATTCTGTTCCTCGTAAACGAAAATCATCAGAAGACCTAAAAAAATATAATAAAGAAAAGAAACGTGTATCGAGAAAAAAAGAAGACGTTAAAATTAAGGAGAGAATAAGAAACAGACTGTCAAAGAGATTACAAAGGTCACAAGAATCAACAAAGAAACATGACAATATACGTGCTCGTGACACGGCTGCCCATGGTGTGTTACGCGAGAACCCTGTATACAGAGAAAATGAACGAGCTCGTGACACTGCTGCTCATCGTGTGTTACGCGAGGACCCTGTATACAGAGAAAATGAACGAGCTAGTGACACTGCTGCTCATCGTGTGTTACGTGAGGACCCTGTATACAGAGAAGATGAACGAGCTAGTGACACTGCTGCTCATCGTGTGTTACGCGAGGACCCTGTATACAGAGAAAATGAACGAGCTCGTGACACTGCTGCTCATCGTGTGTTACGCGAGGACCCTGTATACAGAGAAAATGAACGAGCTAGTGACACTGCTGCTCATCGTGTGTTACGTGAGGACCCTGTATACAGAGAAGATGAACGAGCTAGTGACACTGCTGCTCATCGTGTGTTACGCGAGGACCCTGTATACAGAGAAAATGAACGAGCTCGTGACACTGCTGCTCATCGCGTATTACGTGAAGACCCTGTATACAGAGAAGATGAACGAGCTAGTGACACTGCTGCTCATCGTGTGTTACGCGAGGACCCTGTATACAGAGAAAATGAACGAGCTCGTGACACTGCTTCTCATCGTGTGTTACGTGAGGACCCTGTATACAGAGAAGATGAACGAGCTAGTGACACTGCTGCTCATCGCGTGTTACGCGAGGACCCTGTATACAGAGAAAATGAACGAGCTCGTGACACTGCTGCTCGTCGTGTATTACGCGAGGATCCAATATACAGGGATGAAGAGCAAACTCGTAATACAATTGAACATGAATTAAATAGGCAGGATTCAGATTATGTTGAACGTGAGAAAGAGACGTATAATTTTAGAAAAAATACTTGTCTACGTGATTGGATGGCCATACGTCAAAATTTTTTTGATAATATCGCAGATGGTCACACGAATATCTGTTCCTGTTGCGGTCGTTTGTGGCACAAAAATTCGCTTCGAGTCATGAGAAAAAATCAGTTGCCTAAAACATTTTCAAATCAAAACCTAAATCATTTATTTCTAATGAATACATGTGGTGACTGTGGTTCATTTTGTTACACGTGTCGAAGATATCTAAAAGATGGCAAAATACCACGGCTTGCCATGTATAATGGTTTAACTTATCCTGTAATTCCAGATGTTCTGCAACAACTTACTCCACTTGAGGAACGTATTGTATCACCACGACATATATTCCTTAAAATAGTTAGGCGAGGTCAAGGTCTCGGTTTTCAACATGGATTGGTAGGGAATGTAGTGAACGTTCCAGTCGATGTTAACACTATGGTCTCAGTGTTACCAAGGCATGCATCTGATAGTAATATAATAACACTTGTTTTGAAGCGAAAAATGTGCTACAAACACGGTCGTCAAGAGCGTATTCGTCCTGCAATAGTGAGAGAAGCAGCAAAATATTTAGTCCAGACAGAATTATTTAAAGAATTAAAAATTACATATGATGATAACTGGGCAAACGACGACGAAGTTGATACTGATGATGATCGTATAAATAACAATGAATGCACATGTGAACCTGGTGAGTTAATAGATGAACCAGTAAACCCCGGTAATGCTGAAACTTTACTTGATAATGAGCAGGATGTCGTCATAACAATGGCACCCGGTGAGGGTAAGTACCCGGTATCACTACTGTATGACGATTTTCTTGAAGAATTAGCTTTCATTAAGGTTCATGGTGGAATTAAAAGGCAGTTTAAAATAAAACTAAGTTCTTCTGAGATAATGAAATCCGAAATAAGTCGGCATGATAGAAGGGCTATGCGGCCAGATTATTTGTTTACTTTATTAAAGAAACAACAGATGGCCCAAATAGGTGGACACATAGCTACTTGTCTTCGAAAGAAAACTGTCAACGGTGCTCCTATTTTGGTAAACAACCTTCTTAATGACGACTATCTACAGAACCTCATTCAGCATGACGATGGATATAGAATTCTTAGTAGTGTGAGAAATTCCCCAGCACACTGGGAAGAAGAAAAGAAAAAATTGTTAGCAATGATTCGGCAGTTCGGTGTCCCCACATTGTTTATGACGATATCAGCAGCTGAAACGCAATGGCCTCATTTAATAAAACAGCTTAAAAACATAGTTGACAAAGAGGAAGTTTCTCTTGAAGAATCACAAAATATTCCATACACAGAAAAAGTGCGACTCATTCAGTCCGACCCGTTTATATGTGCTACTTTTTTCGAAACACGTTATAAAGAATTAAAAAAAACATGGCTGTCTCCTGTTGGGCCTTTTGGTGAATGTAAAATAAACCATCAATACCATCGAATAGAATTCCAAAACAGAGGTTCTCCTCATGCCCATATGATGTTGTGGATAGAAGATGCGCCTATTTTCATTCCTGGAGATCAATCATCAATTGAAAAGGTTATAATGTTTGTTGACCAAATCATATCCTGCAATAGTGACGAATTAGATGATGATTTAGTTAAGATACAAACTCACAAACACACACATTCATGTCATTCCAAGCCAAGTCGTCCTTGTAGGTTTGGAATACCTTTTTTTCCAATGGATAAGACACGTCTTCTGATACCCCTGGAAGAAGATAATCCAAGCCTAAAAGAATGGAAAGAAGTATCTAAAAAGATAAAGGACGACTTGGTGAATATTCCACCACATTTAACATTTGATGAGTACTTAGCATCGACAGAATTAAATATTGAAAAATACATATGGGCAGTTAGATCAACACTTAAACGGCCCAAAATATGTCTACAGAGACGCCCAAAAGACGTCATGGTTAATCCATTTTGCAAAAAAGTATTGGAATTACAGCGAGCTAATATGGATTGCCAATTTATACTAGATCCATTTGCCTGTTCCATTTATATTGTCGATTATATTAACAAAACTGATCGAGGCATGTCAAATTTACTAAGAGCGGCGGTGGAAGAGGCCAAAAATGGAAACAGTAGCATAAGGGACTCTCTACGCGCTATATCAAAAGTATTTCTAAACTCTTCGGAAATTTCAGCCCAAGAGGCAATTTACTGTCTGGCGGGACTTCCTATGTCACAAGCCTCTGAGAGTGATGTTTACATAAACACAGGGCACCCCAATGAACGAGTGGGTATTTTGAAATCTTTAATAGATTTGCAGTCCTTGGATCCATCGTCCACAGACATATTTAAGAAAAATTTACTGGATCATTATAAAAATCGCCCACGTGATCAAACGTTTGATACAATGAGTTTAGCTTATTTTGCTGCGTATTATACTTTTTCAACTAAAATCTCGTGTATACATGAAGGTGAAAACACTAACCATGAATGTATAGGAAATTGGATTGAGTTGTTAAATAACGATGGATATGTGCGAAAAAGAAGAAAACCCAGGGTCATACGTTTCCGAAGATATAATAGAGCTCAAAATCCTGACAATTTCTACAGGGAGCAGCTAATGTTATACACAAATTGGAGGGACGAAACTACTGAATTGGTCAATGACATTATCAACCTGGAACAGAAATTTATCGAACTTAGCGATGAAATCCGTTCAGAAAGTCTTCAATTTAATCGCTTGGGGGGGCCAGATGAGTTCGAGGCATTGTTGGATGCAATTCGAAATGTAGATAAAGATAAAGAGGACGAGGATAGTGCAGTGAAAGAAAAAGCTCGTCCTTTAGATGATTATGAATTAGAGACACAAGAAGGTGATCCAGATCATTGTCTACAGTTACATGGAAATAAATCGGATTTAGTAGGAGGAGCGATTGCTCAACCAGCAGTATTGTGTGAAGATGATATATTGAGTTTAGTTAGAATATTTAATTATGATCAAAGACATTTTATATTACATGTAGGACATATCTTTACTCAAGAATCACCTCCACCTTTTTATTATTTTGTTAGTGGTGGAGCTGGCGTGGGTAAAAGTTTGTTAATTAAGGGTTTGTATCAATATTTAATGCATTTGTTCAATAGAGTTCCGGGTATAAATCCTGATGATGCTAGAATTTTACTTTGTGCATACACGGGAAAAGCTGCTTTTGGAATCGGTGGTCAAACTGTACACAGTACGTTTGGACTTCCAGTATCCCAGTGTGGCCAAACAATGCCCGAATTATCAGCAAGCACCGCGAACACCTTGGCATGTAAACTTGCAAAAGTAAGATTAATTATTTTGGATGAAATATCTATGCTAGGGAGTAGAACTCTGAACCAAATTAATAGGAGATTGCAGCAAGTATTTCACACAGATACGCCATTTGCTGGTATGTCTATTATAAGCGTCGGGGACTTCAATCAGTTACCACCGGTAGGAGACAACTGGGTTTTTCAGCCAAACAGTAGTCGAAATCCATTGGCACACCTTGCTGGTGCTCCGTTGTGGGAACCATTCCGTCTCTTTATGATGACTAAAATAATGCGGCAAAGAGATGATCTAGCATTCGCAATAGCCTTAAACAATATGGCTGTCGGTCAGATGACTTCTATCGATATAGAGTTAATAAATTCTAGATGTTACAATATTAATACTTTACCTATTGAGGCACATGGAGCGATACACTTATTTGCGACCAACAATGAAGTTGACAAATACAATAATCAAGTATTGTCTCGAATGAACACTGAAGGGTACTCAGTTAAAGCAATTAATGTGGTTTCTGGAGCACCAAATCCGCAAGCTGCTAGAAAAGCCTTGCAATCTGTTAATGCTCTAACTACAATGCAGACCTATGGTCTTCCTAAGAACTTGTTTTTACGAGTAGATGCACGTTATATGGTAACTGTGAATATTGACACTACGGATGGCCTTGTAAATGGTAGTACAGGAATATTGAAGGCTATAGATTACGGTCGGCACAAGGAAACAAGTGAAAAGCGGCCTTTACGTATTTGGGTTCTGTTCGATAAAAGTACGGGAATAGCTACAAGAAGTAAATGTCAAATTACTTCTCGGAAACATCGTCAATATCTCAATTGGTATTGGACGCCATTAGATGCTGTCACTTATACTGTGAAAAGGTGGAAATCTTCAAATCTTGTAGTGCAGCGTACTCAGTTTCCAATAGTACCAGCAGAAGGTATTACAATTCACAAGTCGCAAGGTGCAACCTTAGAAAAAGTTGTGGTTCATATTTCTAAAAATGTAAAAAGATCGATGTTGTATGTAGCTTGTTCTAGAGCAACGTCATCGTCTGGACTATTTTTAGTTGTGAATTCAAGTAGATTTAAACCTCCCTCTGAAATATCAGAATCGAGTGCTGTAAGTATAGAAATGAAAAGACTAGAGCAAAATAAATTGGTACCATATTTTAAATTTTTGCAAACACCTGAAGACAATACAGTTCAAATTGTATTTCATAACGTGCAATCATTACGCAAACATTTTTCAGACGTCATCATAGATCCTATTATTCATTCCTCCCATGCAGCATTGTTTGTTGAAACCTGGGGATGTCGTGGAGACACTTTTGAACTTGATGGTTTTTATGAGGTGTGCAGAATAGATGGTCCAGCTATATCTAATGCAAATCCAGGTTGGGGATCTATCGCGTATGTACGTCGCAATCTTAAGGATGTCGTGATAGATGGATCATGTGAAAGATATTATTTAAATAACCGAGGCGCTGCAAACGGCCATTGTGAATGCTTGCATTTTGAAATGTTTAATGTCAGAGTGATAACTGTATATAGGTCACCACAATGTGAAATCAATGTTGCAATAGAATGCATAAATACAACTATATACGGCAGCAACCTCAATAGGTATACTTTATGTTCTCCTTTGATTGTTGTGGGAGACTTCAATATCGATTTTAGAATGAATCCCCAAAATGGAATTTCCACATATTTTTCATCCATAAACATGTTTCCGTTAATAAACACTAGCACTACACGAAGTAGTACAACTATAGATAACGTCTTTTCGAACTTCAATGTTCAATGTGGTACTATTCATACCTTTTTCAGTCACCATTTACAGATCTGGTTCAAATTTAATACTTAATTAGTATTTTTGAACCAGATATCTAAATAGTGACTAAAAAACTTTGTAAATAAAAACTTTGATAAAAGAACTTTTGCAACGCTGCTGCAAGGCTAGTGTAGGTATTTCAGTTATATTATAAAATAAATGATATGTTTTAATATAAAATAAAAATAAACTGAAAAGATTAAGAGAAAGACCTTTGTCTTAAATTTATGCTCCTCCAGCTTTCCACATTGCAATGTTATGGATTTCATTTAGCAATAAAAATACCATAACTTTTACTTATATACCTACAGGTTTGTACGGAACCCTCGGTGCGCGAGTCCGACTCGCACTTGCCCGGTTTTTTTTTAATTATCATTTTAACGATTAAGTTTGTTACATCTTTTATCGATATAATTGTATAATACATGGTTATTGTGGGTACACTTAATTTGGCCCATCTTCAGTATATCACCAATTAGGTCGATAAACTTTCATCTAGGGCATCCTCTGTTGGCTCTAATTTATAAAATTCATTTCTTATTATGACAGAGAATGAGAGAGATTGAGTCAAACAAGAAAAACGATTTATGCACGTTTTTCACTATTACATTGGGTTATAAGTATTTGTAACTTAGGATGATAAGAAAAGACTTGGATATACTTGAGGACAAAGGGAGCGACATGTTGCGCAACATGTCGCTCAACGACTACGTGGAATGTACCGAAACAGCAGGCCACACTAGTCAGTGCTTATAGAAATGTCGCCCGAGGGTGTTGTGGCGATTAGTGCTGCGTACATAGTACTTATTTCAAGAGTGAAACATAAACGTTAGAAAGGTGATGGATGCAGAATTTCATACTAAAACGAGAAGAAAGAAGAATTAATATTTTAAGTGATCTCCGAATTTCTGACAGATCTTTTGTGGATTTTACTCGAAAATGTCAACATCTGATTTTGAAATTTTGTTACAAACGATCGGACCTTCCACAGCCAAACATGATACAATACTACGAAACGCTGTTGGACCTCATATCAGACTTGCCATTGCATTAAGATACTTGTCGACTGGAGATTCTTATGCTTACTTGTCGTACACTTTTCGAGTGTCGAAACAACTGATCGGCATAATAGTACCAAAAGTTTGTGGTTTGAAGTATCCCACAACAAAACAAGACTCTGGTACCTAAAGCTGACATGTTGCCGAGCACGTTGCGCACACGACTACAGCTACACCCGTAACAAATGGCGCGACACTGGCGCGGGACACTAAGCAGGAACAAGCAATATATCCCACGTCACGTAAAATGTTGCGGGCCATGTTGCGGGTCACTGTGCAACGTTGCATCGTCAGGTAGATTGAGTGTTCCGCATCATGTTGCGGGATAAAATGTCTCCTAGTGTATCCGGGGCTTAAAGAATATTATGCCACGTTTTTAATGAATTTATTTGTTACAGCCCATTGCGAGTGCACTGTCGAACACAGGCCTTCTCCATAGATTGCTACAAAGCACGACCATGAGGCATTTGCATCCATAGACTCATTGTATGTTTTATTAGGTCTTCATTCATTTAGTGGGTGCTCCCCAACAATATTAAAACATATTGATGTGGCATGTTACTTTTGATTTACTGCAGATCAATATTTAATTGTGGTGAGACTAGACTTTGTCAGAACATACGAAGCATGATCACAGGCCAATTTTGTACATACGGTACGGTACGGTAGACATACGGTATCATTTTGTATACTTTTTTCCTCTAATTTGTTTAATATTTTAATCAGAAGAATTTATGTTACGTTTTTAAATATATGTAATTAAATTACTGAATAATTTAGATAGATAATAGTAATCTCATTCAAATTTGAAATTCCACCCCTATGGAACACGAAAGAGGATGAAATTTTTTATGTAACTCTAGAGAAAATTCTATTTGTTACCTTGTGAGGTTGGGATATGGCTGAGACCACTCACAAGACAATAGGAACGTGTGGCCGTAGAAGGGAAAAGGTGAGATCTCCCGCCAGGTACTGTGTTCTGCCCGGGGAGTGGCCAACGCTCCGAGTAGTAGTTTGGAGCTATTCTATATATTATACTGCTTTATTTCGGAACTTTGTTAGCTCGATTAAGGCTTCGATGTGTTTCGCTTGACGACAGCGCCGCCACAAGGTTGTTGCGCAGAATCGACGCCCTATTATAATATACGCTATACTCATAATGAAACTCATAAAAAAACTTTTAACAGTCGTAGAGCCAGGCGGCAGCTTTTGCTGCCGCACGGATGGGCCGGCTCGAACCGGGGTGGTACCACGACCTCACAGAATACCAGCGTGAAGTAGAGGTTTACCTCTGCGTTTCGCTTGGTGAGTGCAGGTGGCCGGAGGCCCTTTTTACTGGAAATGAGGCATTCCATCCTAGTCCTCACGGGTGAAAACGCATCTGCATTTTGATTTGTAATAAAGGATAGATGTAGATGTCTATGGGCCGCAGCAACCACTTACCATTAGGTGGACTGTGTGCTCGTTTGTCACCCTTATCCTATAAAAAAAATTAAAGATGGTATCAAATTTATTAATTTAATTATTTAAATTTACTTTTACCTTAATTGTGTTGTATAATGCCTTGTCCCGTATAAAGTAATATAAAATATCCTTAATACCTCCAGTTTTTAATTTACAATTTATTTGCTAAATACCAAAAATAAAGAAACGAAAATCAGTTACAAAAGTATTGCATAACACTCATGTAACACTTTTGCAAAGTTTATCCGAGTACTGCTCTTATAACCTACGTACGTAATGGGTAAACTTAATCATGACCTGGTTTAATGACTCAATAATGTATAACGCATCAGAGCACCTCTCACATTAAGTGTAACTGACTGGATTCCGGTAGCACACTTTTTGGACAATTTCTCATAAACTCATATTACCATCGAAGTTAATGGTTAAAAATAAAAATTACATCGGAGTATGTAAATTTAACTTTAAGCCTACATTATAATAAAACGAAAATAAAAAAAATAAACTTTAAAATACCTAATAACTAAAAAAATCATCATTGAAATCGGTTGACGCAATGAACAATTATTCAAATGCAAATGTTTTAGCAAATTGAAGAGTTGGATGATTTTTTTATTGATACTATTATCAGATCTTGACCTTTATACAAGACCACCTCTATGGTACCATCACAAAAATAATCTTACTCTGTGGCACCATCTCACTGCCTAAAAAAAGAATCATTGAAATTGAACAATGAAACAAAGAATGAAGGTGGAATATACTGGAAAAAATTCCGGCCAATCGAAAACGTCCTCCTCTTTTTGAAGCCGGTTGAACACTTACCATCAGGTGGGATTGTGGTTAAGCACTGACTTATAGTATATAAAAACAAAGTACGCAAGAAGGTTTTTTTTTGGTTACAAATGATGGTATTTCACATTAAAGTAGGTCTAGGAGGCTGATTTAAAAAGTTTTAAAATAAGTTTCCTAGGATAGAAATATTTTAGGAACATTTACGAGTATTCTTTAAATTGTAAAACATTCAAAAGCATGTTTATTAGTTTTTTTTCACACAAAATTTTTATATTTTGTTCGAGGCAAAATTGATCCTATAACATGTGACGTGACACTCAAATCTGCATTACATTTTCTTTGGCACGTCATAAGTAGGTGTGATTGGCAATAACACCAGGTCACAGATAGAGAATCTGTTGTTTTGTGTTGTCATAGATTTTATATATCGTCGCAAACTTATATATACTTATATTTTATAGTATATATAAACGTAAAGTAAGTATAATATATACTATATATGAGTTTGCGACAACAATCGGATGTACAAAAGGAGGGCAAATATAATTGCAAGATTTATTACGTATTTATTTAAGATAAGTCATCTACAAGCTTCTAGATATATTAAAAAAAAATCGTAATAAAACTCTTGATAGGTCTAATGCGGCATTTAAAAAAAATAAAAGTAGAATTTAGCTAAGGTCTTAAGCTACTAATGGCAAATTTTACAATTATCAGATGAAAATTATTCATAATATAAAATACAACATAAACAAATTACAAAGTGCAGTTGTGTTTTTTTTTATAGCATAAGGGTGAAAAACGAGCACACAGTCCACCTGATGGTAAGTGGTTGCTGCGGCCCATAGACATCCACATCCATCCCCTGTTACAGATCAATATGCAGATGCGTTTTCACCCGTGAGGACTAAGATAAGAAGAAAAAGGGCCTCCGGCCACCTGCACTCACCAAGCGAAACGCAGAGCTAAACCTCTACTTCACGCTGGTATTATGTGAGGTCGTGGTACCACCCCGGTTCGAGCCGGCCCATCCATGCGACAGCAAAAGCTGCCGCCTGGCTCTACCACTGTTATAATGAGAATAAAATAGTTCAACTTTAATAATATTCAGTCAGATTATAATTTATTTGTTGAATAACTTTCATTTGACGATTAAAAAATTAGCCTTTAGTCAGAATAACCTATAATACTTGTATAGATGTTAATTTGGTTCAGTAAGATACAATCATTAATATTGTCACACACATAAAATATTTGTATTGTACGTATCACTTATGGTTTCACAGCAATAGTCTATGATACATATATACGTGATAATTTTCACATATATAATAATAATTTTCACATAGTGTCAACTATACGACTAATAATACAGTTCGAGACATTGTTGTATTTACAGTTGTAGAATTTACTTGTGTATGGTATAAGAGCTTAGGCCACATAAGGATATTGTTTAAGTTTTAGTTTCCCAGAAACAAGTGATGTAAAATATGGTAGTTTTCGCATCGCAAATCTTTTTTTGCTTTATGTCAAATATTATTTTAAGTCAAATTTCTTACTAACTTAAAAACTCAATAGTACCGTAATATTTAAAATTAATAGGTTAATAGACAGTAGCTTGCTTGTTAATAATAGGCAGTTGCAGTGCTGAGAGATGTGGGTTCAAATTCCGCACGAAACATGCGTTTGCTTGGCGTACTCAGCAAAGCGGGACATCATCAGAAAAATTTGCGGCGGTGGGTTTCACACCGCATCTTTTAAAATTTTTCGCGAGTTACCTTGGTGAACGCCGGCAGTACGTCGAGTTCGCGGGGTATGAATCCGAACCTTACTTCACATTTTCGGGTGTGAGCCAGGGGAGTAATTTGGGCCCCTTAGAGTTCATATTATTGATAAATGATCTCCCAGAAGTCATTAAGGTCTCGAAATGTCTCCTATTTGCAGACGACTTTAAACTGTTTTTGTCGGTAGCGGACGTTTCGGATTGTGAGCAGCTTCAGGGAGATATAGATAGGGTCGTGCAGTGGAGTGCAATTAATAAGTTATATTTTAACACGTCGAAGTGTGAGGTAATAAGTTACGGGCGTAGACAGGTGCCGCTGCAATACCGGTATGAGGTTGACGGAACGGTAATGCCGCGCGTTACTTTCGTACATGACTTAGGTGTGCAGATGGTGGCGGAGTTGACGTTTCGTAAGCACATTGAAGATACCTGCGGTAAGGCATTCCGAAAGTTAGGTTTTATCCTAAGGAATTGCAGGGATTTTCTTAGTACGGCGATTATTAAAGTTTTATACAATGCACTTGTTCGCAGCCGGCTGGAAACGAGTGCAATTATTTGGAATCCCCATGAAGATAAATATATAAACATGGTGGAAAAAAATCAAAATAAATTCACGCGGTTCCTTTATTTAAAGGATTACGGCGTCTATCCTTTCTACCCGCTGATGTACCCGAGCTTGTTCGTGATCGGCATGGTTGGGTACAGCCAGCTTGGTGTGAGGCGTGACGTCGCACTCTGCAAGTACGTGTGGCGTGTCTTGCGTGGCCAGCTACACCATCCTGAGGTACTGGAGGCGTTGCAGCTGTTTGTGCCTGATAAGGCGATGGTTAGGCGTCGCCCACACCCCACCTTTAAGGTGCCGCACGCGAGGACAAATCTGCTCAGGTTTGCACCTATGTCACGGGCTTTAAAGTTATTGAATATTATTTCCGAAGAAACGGACATTTTTCACTGCAGCTTGGCAAAGTTCACAGAAGCGGCGCACAGGGTCTGTGAGATTTTTTCATAAATTTTTTTTTCTATTTATATTTTTATTTCTTAATTATAATAGTATTAAGCATATATTTTATGTCAGTTATATTTATCATTTATTATTTGGTTTTTGTACAGCATCGTCTTGGTTTTGTGCTGTTATGATGCTGTTACTGTTTTTGTAATAAATAAATAAAATAAAAAAATTAAAAATAAATCATTTGATGCCGATACACCGCCTGCAAATTTACAAGGCGCAGGTTCGTTTTCACATGGAATACTGTTCCCATTTCTGGGCTGGGGCTCCCCAGTACCAGCTCCTTCCACTTGACCGCATCGAGTGCAGAGCGGCTCGAATGGTCGACGACCGAGTCCTTTTCGATCGGCTCGATTCACTGGCGCTGCGAAGAGATGTTGCATCCCTTTGCTCTGAGCAATTGTTCGGATTAATCCCAGCCGCCGAAGTTCACGAACGCACATCGAGGCAAAACTCCCGATACTATCTACACTATCTGGATGCTTGGCGGTCCACCACTGTACGTTTCACTAGGAGTTTTTTTCGCGCACGACCTCTCTGTGGAATAATCTATCACCGGCGGTTTTTCCGAACCGATACGACTTAGGGACCTTCAAGAAAAGAGCTTACTCCTTTTTAAAAGGCCGGCAACGCACCTGCAATTCCCCTGGTGTTGTAGTTGTTCGTACGCGGCGGTAGTGTGGTAAGTGTACCATCAGGTGAGCCTTTTTCTTTAAACACTATTATACCATGACAAGGTCAATATGGTCCTTGATTAGGACCATATTGACCACTGAATAAATTTTCTCGCTAATTATTTAGTGTTAAATTAAGTTAAATGTTTGTTCGTATTTTATTCGCTGCCATGTCTTGCCATTTGCGCGAAGGCATAGTACAATTATCTTACTGTAGATGGCGAGCGTGTCGCACCGAAAATTTATTTGAAAGTTATATATCATTCAATTTCAATGAATGTATTATCATTTCTTATTAAACTATATAACTCTTCCAAATTTAAAACGATATTTTTATAATTACTTCTTCTGTGGCAGCAACGTGCCATGTACCAGCATTGGTGGAGAGTTCATTAAAGTTTTAAAATATACATTCTTTCATCACAAGTTAAGTTATTTAATAATTAGGTGAACAGCGAAATACAAAATTCCGTGAGGCGCACCAATGGCGTGAGAGCATCGGTAATAGTTGTCAGGATACACAGAAACCAGCTCAGTGTGCGCACACGCCGAGATATCGGCTGTGTACTGTCGCGAAAAAAATCATAACACTACTCGATATCATGATTTGCATAAGGTACAGCCTGTTCACATAAAATACCACGGTAATTTTAAACCAAGTTGTCACACACATATAATATATTTAAAGCGTATGTTATTTTAAGTATATCCACCGGTTTCTCAGAAACGTCTGAAACAGTTTAAATGATGCTTTTTATCAAAAAGGTATAGTAAATACTTTAGGGGTGATTTCATATAAATTTGTAGAAAAAAATTCCATCCCTAAGGTTTCTTCCTTAGGGATAAAGATCTTAATATATGAACGACGACAATCTAGTAGTACTTGTAATTATTATGAACTTATGGTATTCTTTAGCTCAGACCATTCAAGAGAGCAAAAACAAAAGTAAAAACCGATTCTATAAACTTGTATTGATACTTCGATACTCTATGTCTCTTAGCACCAACTTCATAAGCTCTCATGTGGAATTTTATTTTACTTTTTATTATAAGTTAAATTTTTAATACACTTTTATCCTTAAACTACGGTTGTCAACCCGCTTGCGAAGAGTGGTGACCATAACAAATATCTCCCTTATCAGGCAATCTGTAGCGGAGGTTTATGTTTAGCAGTGGACTATAATTGGCTGTAACAGAAACGGTACTCTAATTTAAAAGATGTCCCAGTGTACTTGGTACGCTACCAGCAAACGATGGCGTATTGGTCAGAATTTTTATTGAAGCGTATAATTTTGTAAATTTCCGTTTTTTGTTGTTGTTGGATAATAAATTAATACTAATTAACATCAATTAATTAGATAACTCTATAATTAAAAAAACTAATGAAATATATTATCGTTATTAAAAATATCACGTAAATATAAGTAGAGTCTTTAAATAATGATGTGAGTGATTACGAGTTCTAAATTTATCTTAAATAAACTTAATTTTAAATTAAAAAAATTTACGGACTACTTGGGAAGACGAATAAGATACTTAAGTGTTATATAAAATCAGCGAATTAAAGTTATATTAATTATTCAATACATTAGTCAAAGTCCTAGTTTAAGTTCTTCAAAATCTACTACCGGCTCGGAAAATAAAAAATCTTCAAATAAAATTTGAGAATTAACAATAAACGTTACGATTAAATAAAGTTACGATGATTTATAAATATATAAAAATCGTCTTTTTAAAAACGTTTTGGTTTTATTTAATTTAATTTCTTAACTATACAAGCATCGAAATATTAATATTAAATTTATCATTAAACCTGTTTTCATCATTAAAATATTTAAGACAATTTTAATATTTACAACTAATTAAAAAACAAAAAGATTTCTCCTTGTCTGTACTCGTTCCAGCGAGTCTGTTGCACAAGGTTGCCCGGTTACGTCAACTTGCCAGCCATTTTCGGCGACCGGCCTCTCTATAGCATATTGTATCTTGAATTGAGTCTGATGCATTTAGGCCGGTATTTAGAGACAAACATAAAATCCACAATGTCAAAGTTAGAGTCTAGGCCATACTATTTACGCACTCTTTCTTTTCTACAGTCTTTTCAAATCTAGTGTCATGAAAATAATAGGCCGTTTAAGAATGCGTTAGACCCCAAGCTAACACTCTAATTTGTATATTACAATACAATACAATACAAAACAATACTCTTTATTGTACACCAAGAAAAGATAAAAATATAAAAAAACAACTATTGAGGGAAATACAAAGGGCGGTCTTATTGCTACATAGCAATCTCTTCCAGAGAATCCGGAAGAAGAAATAAATAAAAATAAGAAAATGAACTATGGGTAGGGTGCAATAAAATAAAAATAAAAACAAATGAAAAAAGAAATAAAACAAAAATAAAGATACAAAATTATGCATTAAAAAGACAACATTCTTCAGGTAGATCAATGACCATAATTAAGCGGAGGAAGGGAGAGCAGTTAGAGAGACAAATAGTATTCCTTAACATGTTTCTGGAACACATTTAAGGATCGAGCACTTTTAATTGACTGGGGTAAGGAGTTCCAAACTCTTACTACAAGAAAGAAAAAAAATTCTTTAGATCGTAAAGTAAATTTTGACAGGAGCTGAACAATTTAAAACGTTCTTTTAGATAGGAAGGACTTGACATATTAAATAAGACGCAGTAGAGAGCAGAAAGTATATGAGTATTCCGACGAAGACGGATTGGGAGCTAATTGAGCTTAGTGCGGTATAATGAGATATGGTCATATTTACGAAGCCCAAATATAAACCGTATACAGAGATTTAAATAAATATATATTATCATTTCTATTTGATAAAAACACTGCGTGCTTATATAAATAATGGCGTATCAAGATTAAAAAATATTTGTTGCATTATTCAAATAACTGTGACCATTGTTCATCTGAAATGTTGGATGTTGCGTCCGCCATACTAAATAGAGTCTAAATAATATATCCATTTAAACCCGCCGTGTCCCAACTAACGGACCATGCCTTTAAAAACTCCAGACCCGTTACCGCTAGCCTCTGACACCGAGCACATCGGCTTTGTCGCTTACTGCATTTATCATTGACAGCTCATACCATATCTGGAGAAATCCTTTAGATCCATAGCAGTCGTTGTATAGTGCAGCAATGACAAAACGTGACGTGGTCAAGTATTATTATCATTGCGTAATGTTTTTCTTTGTGCAGAGCAAGTGAACTCATAGATTGCTTCTTTCACTCGTTGAACATTTTTTACGTTTGTCAAAACAAACTTAAAAGCATATTAATGTTATTCTACATATTGACGGTTCTACATATGGTCATACATTGATAGGATTTGTATCAAAGTTAATATTTAGGTGGTTTTATGAATAGTAATATGTAGTAATAGGTAGGTGCATTCACCACATTTAGTATGTTTGTATATCTGTCTGTACAAGATGTTCTAGGAGGATGTTGGTAAAATTTAAATATCTTAAAAGATCATTGAGAAAAACTAAAAATGTAAAATTTTGAATGCCATTAATAAGGAACGAAGGAAGTTATACGAATTGTTTTTTTAGCTTTTTCTAAAAATGAATTTTTCATGTAATTCATGGCCAAGGGGCGGTCTTTAAAAGGTACATATTTCTATTCATTATTCGGCCTATTCGGCCACTTTTTTAATATTCGCTATTCGGCTGAATATTGCAAACTATTCGACTGAATACGAAACACTAAATCATGAATCTGACTCTCCATCTGACATTACAATAAATAAATAATGCGTATCGTCACACAAATGAAACAAATACTGCTTGTACTGTCACCGCACCGCATGTACTACAGTGAGACAAGTCGCCGCGCCGAATATTCGGCGCTTCGGCCAAGAGCGTGGCCGGAAATTGGGTATTCGGAAAAATCACTATTCGTGGTATCTCTAGTAAAAACCAACTTCAAAAACTAAAAAGAATATTATAATAGCTTCTGAAGTTGGGGCTTTGATTCGTTGATACACTGTTTAGTCACAGAATTCAGAAGATTTTACACTGTGGATAGAATTTAAATAACTTTGCATTAACATTGCATGTAGCAACAGTTAATAGCCTATTTTTGTTAACTGCATACACAGCCAAACTAAGTAACCTTGATAAGGCTTCAATATGAGTACTACATTCTAGGCAAGAGCCAGAAAAGATGCCATGTGGTCAAACTCCGACGTGTGGACGTGCTGTGGACGGCTCCGTGGCGCAGTGGCTTAGCAATGAGTTGCTCCTGTTTCTCAACAATTGCGTCAGATACATTTTCAATCTTCGTAAATTTGATCATATCTCTCACTATCGCTCTCGCCTTAAATGGCTCACTATTGAACAGAGGCGTGACTCTAGAATTTTGCTTGTTCTCTTCTCTATCTTAAATGATCCATCCACTCTTTCTTATCTAAAGGAGAAATTTCAGTATAGTTCCTTAACGCATGATAGAACTCTGCGTTCCTCATATAATAATAAACTAAGTCTCCCACTCCATTTTACTAATTTTGTTGGTAAATCCTTCACCATTCAGGCTGCACTGCTCTGGAACTCCTTGCCCGATGACATCAGAAAAACGTCTAATAAGTCTGCTTTTAAAAGATTGGTACATAAGCACTTTATGAAGATATTAGATGATAGTTAATTTGGCCAATTTGGTTACTTTGTTGATGTTTTCTTTATAGGTTTATGTTATATTTGTATTTATAATATGTATATATTTATGTAATTATGTATTTGTATGTAAATATAATATATTGTCGCTATTATATTTTATAGTATATAAGTTTATTGTATTTATATGTATAATAATAGTTTATTTTTAAGTTTATCAGTAGTTTTTTCCTTGATTTACTCAATTGTTCATTTTATTTTGTCAACTATCACTTAATTTCTACACGTCTCGGGTTGACTGGGGGAAAATGCCTAATGGCATTAAGTCCGCCCTTTGTAATCCTTTAATAAGGTAGGCAATAAAGTGTAAATGAATAAATATCATCCTGTGGGTGTTGTAAGAGGCGACAAATGGAAACGCTGCTACCCACAACCTGGTAGGTTATGGATAGCAGCGTTTCCATTGAACCTGAACCTGGAAGATTGTGGGTAGCAGCGTTTCCATTGAACCTGAACCTGGAAGATTGTGGGTAGCAGCGTTTCCATTGAACCTGAACCTGGTAGGTTGTGGGTAGCAGCGTTTCCATTGAACCTGAACCTGGAAGGTTGTGGGTAGCAGCGTTTCCATTGAACCTGAACCTGGAAGATTGTGAGTAGCAGCGTTTCCATTGAACCTGAACCTGGTAGATTGTGGGTAGCAGCGTTTCCATTGAGCCTGAACCTGGTAGATTGTGGGTAGCAGCGTTTCCATTGAACCTGAACCTGGGAGATTGTGGGTAGCAGCGTTTCCATTGCCACACGTGGCAACTATGGCTCATAAGGGGGAAGTCCAGGGGACTTTTGACAGGCTGTAACGAACCATGGAGTTGCTATATGATTGCACGTTGCACCAATAGACTTAAATATACTGGCGTATAAGTCTATGGTTGCACCTATCCGTCAAAATATAAAATTACAATGTCCTTTTACGTCGGTTTGTCAGGTAGAAATCGCTTAAAGCGATATGACCACCGTTTGTAGTTCATAAGTTTTCCGTTATTGTAACCACTTTGTTTAAATGAAATAAAGAGTAATCTACTCGTATATTTATTTAAACGAAAAATGTTAAAATCATTCGGCTCATATATTATTTGTATTTTAAAGTTGAAGTTCAACACTGTTCATTATTATAGGCATAGGCATCGATGAACCCGGTAGTGTCGTCGAGCTTTCAATTTTAATTAGCATTCCTAGCGTTTTATAGAATGTCGCTTGCCTAATCGGTATGTAATGTTACTAGTATTACGTTATTACAGTAGTCGTAAGGCCCAGCAAGGTCAATAGCGATGCACATCAGTAATCATGCGCATAAGCCAAGCAAAGTAAGGCCGAATGGCGACTGGTTATTGATAATTATTATATTCAAAATAAAACTGCGAAAAAATGTAAAACTGTTTTCAAAAATAAGAAAATAAAATATCTTAAGATTTCGGAGTCGATGCAAAGTACGTATTAAGTGATCTATTATATATGTATATAAATTACTGAATTTGATCATAACAACCTAACTGCCCATAACTCAATCTCTGTTCTAGGTTAGCTAGTAGAGAATGCTATTAAGCTCGTCTTTTGTACATTACCTTTGGTGCAAAAAGAATAAAATAAACAAATAAATAAAAGTCCGACTTCAGAAGTTTCTTATGTCGAAATTATTTTATTCTCTCTATTCTTCTTCTATTTTTAAAGTTATTTTTTTACCGGAATATGACATGTTCAAGTTAACAATAGAACGTCCTTTAGATCTTTATTTTAATTAAAACAAACCTTTACCTTATGGATGAAATTTTTATTCAAATTATATGGGGGTGGTATAGTGTAACATATTTAATTAAAAAAGAGAAAATTTAAATATACACAGACAAATTGAGAACCTTTTTCTTTTTTTAAGGTGGTTAAGAACTCGATTCCATTTTTTTACGTGGTAGAGCCATACTGCAGCTATATTAGTAGTATAGTTGTAGCACGAATTGGTCGGCTCGACCAGGGAAGGACCACACTCTCACAGAATACCAGCGTAAAAAAGCAGCTTAATATTGCTGTGTTTCGTATGGTGAGTGTAGAGAACCGGAGACCCTTTTTACTGGAAAAGAGGCATTCCATCTTAGTCCTCACCAGTGACAACGCATGTGCATTTTTTCGCAAACGAGGATAGATGTAGATGTGTATGGGCCATAGCAACCACTTACCATCAGGTAGACTGTGTGCTAGTTTGTCACCCTATCCTATAAAAAAAAGTATCTTCGGTTTGCCTTTTTCCGTTTCGATATACCCGAACCATTTTGTGTGTTTATGCTACTTAAATCTTCGTTACTCTATTAAATTATTGACTTATAAAAAATGGTTGAAATTATTCTGTAAATAATCATGAAATATTAAAATAATACAACTTAACAATAACTGAATTTATTATATATATATATATATATATATATAGTTTTAGTTTTTTTTATTATTGTATTAGATGTTTAAGTAAATATTTTTTTAAACTGTACAATAAAAACTTAATTTATAAATAATATTTTTAATAAAGCATATTTTAAGGGTTTTGAATTTTATTTACAATCAAGAAATTACGGAATAAATGCTGAAATTACTAAGAGCCTCGGAGAGCAGATAAAGATAATGATGAGAACCATCACGGAATGTAGACATCGATCTACTTTTATTACAAAATTATAATATAGTTTCAGAGAATGAAAATGACCTTATCGGGCTGTTTTAAACATCACTTATCCCATTACAAAATACACCTACTTACATTTCATAAGTTTCCCATACAACAATGGTACCGAGCCGGCAGTGTGAAACGGTTAATTCTTACGCAAACTTAATATTTTCACATTTTTAGCAGAATCATTTAAATGGCATCTTGTTTGTTCTATCTAAATAGTTCAATTAACGTTGACGAATATTTACAAATTGAAAATTTCCTGTGCTCCAGTCTGCAGGTTATACAGAGACAGTGTAATTATAGGCTTTAAGGTGTTCCAAGTTAGTACTCGAAAGTGACAACGCTTCTGTAGCCTTAATTTTATAAAGTTGGTATCCATGGGCTGCCAAATTATCAACAGATGGACTTTAAGTTAGTTTGACGCTTCAATACTATTAAAAATACAATTTACTCGTACGTATTCGAAAAGCAACTTTCATTGCAGTGCGTTACGACCTTGGACGCAAAAAGGTAAAGGTAAAACGTGACATTCTGCATACTTAGAACGTAATTTTGTTATCGAACAACATAAAGAACTAGGTAGGTATTATAGTTGTGGGTTTGAGTCAATGTCTTAAGTCATAGAAACATTGTTCGCTGTAATGAGTAGGTTTTTACGGCGGCTTGATATTTCCTTGTTACATTGTTTTACTATAAATTACTTTAATAAGATCAATAAATAAAATAAAGGATAAAAATTAATTAGATAAAACTCTAGTAATAGTAAGTATTCCTATAACTAGCCACTTTCAATATTTAATTATTCTATAAACTATGCCTTAGCGCCAATTTCAGAAGCTGTTAAGTTATTTTATTACCCACGACGGAACGGAGAAGGTGAGAGGTTGTTTGTTTATATGTGCAAATCAATATCCCATTCATCTCTAAAACAGTGTGACCGATTTAGATACGGTTCACTGTAAAGGGTTTCTGATTCATTGGCGATAGTTCTTAGATGGGTGTTATGGTGTTAACTCACCAGGGGGCGTAAATATATTAGTGCGAAGAAATGTTCCTTATCTTCCAAACCGTTTGACTGATTTAGATATAGTTTTCTATTCAGTTGAGTATTATTATATACAAGGTTATTTTGCAATAACCGGCCAGTTCTGTACAGAAGGTTCAAAATAAATAATATTATAGGCAAAAAGTGAAGAAAAAAAATTAATTATTAAAATGTCAAACATTCTGTCCTTTTTATCTTTTAAATTCAAAATGCGTGGAAAGGCATTATTTTAATTGTTTTTATTACGCACGCACACATTCGTAAGGGTCGATCGGTAGGCAAACACTTTGTTGCCCCTTAATACCATTTGGAATAATTTCAAATAAGAGTAGAAGTCTTATTTACTGGTATTTCCAAAAACTGCAATAGCGGTATATTATTATTTACATATTTGAACTTAAGTTTAAAATTTGGCTATTCTTTGAAAAATAATCTGTATATCATCAGCATAGGGTTTGTAATTCATTAGCGATGTTTCTTAGATAGGTATTTTTATAGAAGGAGGGTGACAAACGAGTTCACAGTCCATCTGATGGTAAGTGGATGCTGTGGCCCGTAGATATCTACATTTATCCTCGATTAAGAATCAAAATGCAGATACCTACGTTGTCATCCGAGTACTAAAATGGAGTCTCTGGTTTTCTACACTCACCATACGAAACTCACTAGCCTTAAGCTGCTATTTTACGTTGGTATTCTGTGTGTGCGTGTGTGTTGGTATCCCTGGTTGAACCGACCCATTCGTGCTACAACAAATATATTTACATCTGCGCAGCATAGCGAAGCACAGGTGCATTCTTTGTTCCCTCAGTCTCGTAGTCTTTTAGAACAGCAATCCAACAAGAACGGGGAGATTTCAGGCGCAGGACCAACTACTTAATGTGCTATCTATAGCACGGCATTAAAACGCCAACTTCCTGACCCCGGAATGCTACCGAGAATTTCTTGTCAGAAAAACCGAGATTCAAACCAGAGAACCTCATGATAAGCAGTCGAACTAATGATCACTAGATTAACAAGGTAGCAAGTCAATGGTCATTATAAACAAATGTGTTAATAAAAAAAATATTGCACATATTCAATAAGCAGAATGCCAAGGAATTCAAATGCAAATTCGCCTACAAGGAAGAATATGCTTAATGTTCGCCAAGGTTCAGTCCGCTGATCACGACAATAATGTCCTTTTTATGGACCAGTTTACTTTGGTCTCTATAATTTTCGCTTATCGTTATAATAAAAAAAAGATTGAGTGTTAAAATGCTATTAATAAATGTGTAATGTAGCATTATTTAATACGGACTGTCTGTGACTTAGTTTACATAAGTTGTAGAAGAGATTAATGTATGTTGATAACTTTTAATAGATCTTATGGGGCAGCGATTTTATAATATTATCCATCCATTCATCAATTAATAAATAATAACAATAATGTCCTCCAGACCGACTTTCGGCCACGGCGGTCAGTCTCAACGGAGACTAGCTATTGGCGCAGGACAGGATTATAGTGCCCAAGTGTATGCGCAAGCACAGGTGCACTCTCTATTCCCTCACTATCATAGTCCAATGAGACGGTAAATCGACCCGATAGAAGAGAGATCAGGCGGAGGACCAACGGCTTTACGTGCTTTCAGAGGCATGGGGGTGAGACACAGTTAACTTCCTCACTCCGGGCAGTACTTAGAATTTCTTGATGGAAAAGCTCAATAAATTTTTTTTTGGCGAGACTCGGGTATTCGAACCCGGGACCTTATGATCAACAGTCGCACTACTACAACCACTAGACCAACGAGCCAGTCATCCATCAATTACGGTTTATATAAGTCCACTGCTGAACATAGGCCTCCCTCATAGATTGCCTCATGGGGGGATTTTGCCATAGTTGCCACGCTTGGCAAGCGGGTTGGCAACCGTTATTCTTTATTATTTTGAGTTGTTATCAGGAAAATGCTGCTTGTCATTATCTTCCATTTTATTTTCCTTCTACCGCCTCTTATGACATCCTCAGGATGATATGGGGTAATTGATACTCTTATATCGCCCCTACATTCTAATATTATATTCTGACTTATTATAAAACATGGCTAATTGATAATCTTATGTTAAAACAGTCCTTCGAACTATAGGATTCCAATAGCCACGGCTCGCCACAGTTTCCGCAAAATTTGACATTTACTGTCAAAATTACATATCAGTTCACATAATTCTGCCGGAATCCTTTTATGAAATAGGTGTTAGTTTTAACCAGAGACTAAAGATAAATTATTTTTTGCAATAAAGCCTTCATTAAGTAAATAATGTAAGTATTTTGTAATTTATTTTTTGAAGTAATACAGAAAATAGGTAACTTTTAACTTTTCATTTTGTTCTTTTTTGAAATTCAAATTTTATTTAGGTAATTTTATGATGTATATTGGTGGTGTAACAAAGTCGGATATGGTAAGGGTAATGTCAACATTTCGGCAAATTCTGACGCCTCCAAAGTATTGCATAAAATGGGAAAGTCGAACATGTGGCAATATTAATTATCACATTCCTTCTTTGTGGGAAATTAAAATCAATAATGAAAATTTTGAAAGATTTCATTTCAACTAATGAAATGATTTCTTTTCTACCGACTTCAGAAAGGAGGAGGTTACCTCATAACTTTTTCTAGGTGAACCGATTTCGATGATTTTTATTTTATTTGAATGCTGGTTCTTCTCATGTGGTGCCATATACATTTGATCAAGGTCTGACCAATAGCTTTTGAGTTATAACTAATAACTTATATTGAAGTCGGTTGTACAAAATTTTTAATTTTTAATACTCGTAATTAAATATAATTGTTTCAATTACCTTGTCTCGAGTTTTGATACGAAATCCAGTCGGAACTAAAATTTTTGATTATTACTGTATCTTTGTTTCCCAATTTTATGTTATAAGCCTTTAAATATTCTATACAGATAGATTAGACAGTGATTTCACATTTGTTTTTTTACAGCTCTTTAACACGCCTGCGTTTAATATAGCTGTGTAGATGACAAAGTATGATAGTGTTTTTGATGTAACAGAAATCGCTCATTATAATAATCATTGCTCTATTGTATGCCTATGTGATTTACAATAATTGGACAAAAGTTATTCATATGATCGAATACAGCGAAATTAAATTAGAAAATTACAGTTGTATTCATAAAACAATTATAACTTAACTGAATGTAAAAGCAAATCAATTAAGATTTGCTTTTACGTTCAGTTAAGTTATAATTTATTGAATGGTTAACTTTGAAGAGGTAATAAATTTAAAAGTCAAAGTGAAGACAATAACACAAATAAATATTATTTGCGTATAGACGGCTAACCATTTAACTTTAAGCAATCAATATAATATAGAATAATAACTAGTAAAAAATACACAAAAATGTATCAACAACATTATCACAAACAAAGTTATATCACAAATTGTCAGTCTACATAAAATGGCGGCTTTGTACAAATATCGAAAAAGACCTCGAGTGATTCACAAGCGCGTGACCTCACCTCATGTGTCAATTGTTACTTAAGCAGACAAATAGTTTATGTAATATTTAGCAAATGTACACAAATTATTATAAGATACCGCCATCCAAGCACAAGCCGACCTATTTCAATGTCATGATACATATTGGAATGTTTGTACCCTTGGCGTATTGATTTTTTTAAATCGCTTTTGGGTAATATGATGTTCCTTTAGCTTTATTCGACCTCAGTCATATCTCCTATTTAAAATAATAAATTGTTAACTTTTTAAGTTACACCACATCGGTGAAATCATATCTCACTTGGGCAGGGCAAAGTATGGTTGTTGCATTTATAATATGAATTAATAGCAAGGTGTAGGTGTAATTCATTCATTAGAGTGATACAAATAAAAAGTAGAAATGACAATGTTAGCCTAACAACAACTTTAGTTATTGATTTAAAGATCCTTTTTACTGGAACAGAGGCATTCTATCTCAGTCCTCACGGGTGACAACGCATCTGCATTTTAATTCGCAAAACGAAGATAGATGCAGATGTCTATGGGCCACAGCAACCACTTACCATCAGGTGGATTGTGTGCTTGTTTGTCACCCTAATTCTATAAACAAATAAATAAACGAAAAAAATCCATTCACAGATGGCAAATAGAATAATAGCTTGTTTAAGTAGTGACTTATTTAAGTAAAAAAGATAAATAAAATTATATCAAAATGGTTTGTTTTGCACGTTTGGAACGTGTTTAATTAAAACTTGTCTTGTTTGCTACGGGTTGATATTACTATATTTATTTAGCAAGGTTGCTGTTATAACTTGTGGTTTAATGTTTAAGGATTTTAGAACATAATATGCTACCTCTAATATACTGAGGCGCAGTAAATGTTTGAAGTACTTATTATGATAGGTATATATATATATATATATATATATATATTATATATATATATATATATATGATTATTATGATAGGTAGTAGTAACAATGAAATAAGGTTTACCTTACCTTATTTCATTGTTACTACTACTAAGTATCTATCTAGATTTTGTAAAAAAATATTGTGTCTTAAACTCATTAAACTTTCATGTTTTTGTTATAAATTAATACATTGTTGTTTACGTCAATAGTCTGTGCCAAAATAAAGTGTTTCTCTCTTTCTTCTTTCTTATTTTTCGTAGATTTTTTGTCGGTAAATTGAAGTAACTTTTAAATAAATGGAAAAATTGTTTCATTCTTAAATTATTTTTAAATACTAGCATGCTATTCACATTACTAATATTCCATGTACTCCTGGTTGGTTATACAACAGTTAAGTTTTGAGAAAAAGAAATTCCGAAAAATATTAGGGAATTTCAGATAAACAGTGGTAATTATACAAAAGAGTGACTTTAAATAAGTATTATTTATAATCTATATTGAATAAAAAAGTTTCTGTTTCTGTTTCTGTTTCTGTTTCTGTTTCTGTTACACTTTCATTCATATTTTTTATTACTATCAAAAGACATTAATTAATGGTGGACTAGTAGTGGTAGTATAGATTAGTTTAAAGTGTAGAGAAGAATATGTACAGATCATATAATTTTATTATAGACAAGACTCCATATAATCGGATAAACTATTTGATCCTATCCACTGGAGTTACACACAGATTACATCATTCCGTAAGGTCTTGTTCATAAAGCGCTTTGATATTTTCAGAACCGCTTAAAACTTTTACTACATATAGTTCAAAAATAACCAAATAAGTTTTTGTTATTTATTACAAGCACGTTATATATATTTATTGATATACTAATATATATACATAAATATCTATAAGTATTTCATTTGTATTTTGGTTCTCAATCAAGGATAGAATAGGTGTCTATCAGCCACAGTATCCACCCACTACCAGACGGACTGTGTGCACATTTTTCATTTTTATTCTATAAAATAATCATCATCATCTTTCTAGCTATCCTTAAATGCCACAAAGAATTCTATAAAAGTCGGTTGATGAATTAAATTAATATTTACTTGTAAACTTGAGGAAGAAGAAGATTAGTCTATTCTATACAATATACATTAATGTTCCTTTGTCTTGTATTCTCTCTCATATACCATTTATCCGTATACGACGAAATTTTAGCGGTATAGATGATAGAACGGACTAGATAGAGTGACGACCTGGTAAAGGCGGCTCTTCACGTTGACAAACATAGCCAAGAGTTTGTAATGGCGTCCACCCATTAGAAGGTCTTTCAGTTTGCTTCGGTTCAGGACAATGTGGGGACGAATTTATTAAAATGGATATTGAGGCGTTAATGGCTGCTGCGGTTTATTTATTCACAGCATTCCGCTGCTACGTGAATGTGTATAAGAAACGGGTGATAAAAAAATGGAAAAAAGGAAATTTTATTTCTTCTGTTCCACAAACAATTTTCGGCTTGGTAGTTTCTTCATTGGTCGTTATTACTGCCATTTTTTAGACACTAGTACGATACGTGAATATAAAACATAAATCAGGTGCGTGCGATCACTCTGGGAGCTCGTAAGTGCGCCCAACGTGTGGACGCGGCGGCCAATACTCTGCCACAACCCTTTGATATTTTGTAAAAAACCGAAACCACACGGATCTCGCGCCAACTTGTGGGCCATCGTTCCAATTCATACCAATGTAAGCACAAACACCCGCTCTACACGATGGCCATTGGTATTGGCCAACACATTCGCCACTATGTTGGCCAACGTGAAGAGCCGCCATAAGACATGTAGGAAGTCGATGAATGCAGGTGACTCAGGACCGTGCTTTGTGGCCTTCCTTGGGGGAGGCCTATGTTTAGTAGTGGACTTGTGAAAGGCTGTAATGATGATGATGATGATGATGACGATGATGATGGTGAAACTTTGGTAAGTTTGGCGGTGAAGATTTCTGATAGGAAAAGAATAATTTTTATGTTGGTTTCTTTAGCGTTCTTATACCATTCATCATTCACGATTATGACGACACTTTGGTGAGCTTTTTTTGGCGATGGTTTAAGATAAAAAAGGGACATTACGTTTACAACGCATATTGAGTGTACCTTGTTATTTTACTTTTATTTTTGCTGTAAATAATGAAAACCATTTTGAAGCTTATTGTCTAAATAAAAAGTTTAATTCTTGTGCATTTATAAAAGTAAGTGTTGTGTGTTAATTGCTAAATTCACTTAGTCAATCTGCCCAGCGCTTTATGATGGCAGAAGCGGCAGGTGATTATACATGACCTCGCCTCGAGGACGTTAGTTGCCAATACATTACAAACAACATTACAAATGCCAATAATAAAACTAAGTTCCAAGTAAAAATGGTTGTATTTTCCTTAACAAAGTTTATTATTACCTTTGCGTGTAGCGTATAAATTCAATAGAAAACGAGTTAGTAAATTGAACTTTAGAAAAAACAATCTAAAGATGGATTTCCTTTGTAGTATAAAGTATTTAGCTCGTTATATTTCAAATAAATTATGTATTTAAGATTTGTTAAACGTGTTCAGCGATCTCTTCGAAACAGGTTGAATATGTGAAATTAAATCACGTTGCTAAATTTCCATTTTTCTTAATATTTGTAAATAATTTTGTAATACATAAAACTGTAATGAAGACACTGTAAATATGGTGGCGCTGTATGAGTATCCATCACTCTATTTAGTCCCATAAGTGTAGTAAGAGTTGATGCTCCCATGATGCCTGTAAATCTTATGGCTTCCGCTAGTTTGCGGTACAGTATTTCGTATACACGAGATGGAAATTATACAGACTGGCGACTGAGCAAGCTGAGGCAAATGAGAAACATCTGGAAAGGCGATCACCAATGCGCTTGGCAAGCATTACGATTAGATAGTCTTACTTTCAACAGTGAATTATGAATGAAGTCTTGGTAGCTGGGTGGTTAATCGTATGCGTTTTTTTGCGTTTGCGTTGCTGCAAGGCTTGCAGCATTTGGAGAAGAGTAATAGTACAATGACGTGTCTAATGTTGATGTTTTAGGGCAATCCTTTGTAAAAAATTATGTATTGATGGTTATGTATAACTTTAATTAAAAAAGTAGTTATTATGTATGTACTACGTACATTATAACTACTTAAAAATTAAAATACTCACTATAACTACTTGATAATTTCAACCTCATATTTGTATAATTTATTTATTTATGATGTATTTTAAGTGTGTATTTGATTATATAATTAATGTATATTATGTCATATACTTTAAATGAGCAGTTCATGTATATTCTACATAAATATGTAATTCGTTTCTCGGAAGCGACTCTAACGATTTGGATAACATTTTGTATTTATCTACTACCGGGATTATCAGGCACTATGATATGATAGTGTTTTATAGCATAGCATTTTTAGAACAAAAGTTTTTTGCCTACCGGTCATTTTTTTTGCGATATTTTTTATAATAATTATTCTTACAACAAGGTGACAAGATACATTAACCTCAAAGAAACTGTAACTTAGGCACCGAAATGTACGTGATAAAAGAAATGCTATACAGTTATCAGCAGCAATAATACAGTAAGTTGTAGTATGATTAATCTCAGTGGCGTAGCATGCCTTAGATAGGCCCTGTATCAAAATTTGTTGGGGGCCCCAATGAAGAGTAAAGATTTCATAAAAGGAACAAAAACGCTTGCATTGAATTAAAATTATTATATATTGATTATAAGTTATTACTTACTGTTAATACTCTTAGGAACTAAGCTAGCCAAACCATTCAATGCAAATATACACTTTTTTGCCTTTTGTTTGGCGAACATAGCTGAAGACGATTCGGTGGCATTCATAGCTGAAGACGATTTTAGTTTTTCTATTTTTTTTTGCCTCTATAGACAATAGTGATAGCCTTGAAGTCCTTGGAATTTTGGCTTACACAGGTTCGGGGCCCCTGTAGACCGGGGGCCCCGTATCATTGATACGGCTGATACGGCGGTAGCTACGCCCCTGATTATCTGGACACTACAAACTATGATGTATGTTTTAATACTATTCACTTTAAGTCTAGTAATGCAGTAAGTCAGATGGTAATAAGGTATTTATTTAGGTGTAATTAAATGTAGGAAGTATTACAAAAATTTACTTTAAGAATGTATCTAATAATTAAACCAAGGTTTTTTTTTTAATTACTAAAAATAAGAAAAATATAATGGCAATTTGCCAACTTAATAATTATTATAAAGGAAGAAAGTATACAATGATACTCCCTAGTCCTTTTATGTCAAACAAAACACAGAAACCAGAAATATTTGCAATTGCGTCTATTTTCATATTTAAAACAGAAGAAAAATAATGGATAATATTACACAGATGGAGTAATAATATTAATAACTATGAACAAAATATGTATAGAATTTTAAACAAATAAAAAAAAATGTTCATAAAGTTGTTTAAAATGTATTAAGTCGTGTGGAATTTAAAAAAAAAAACAACAAGAACAAAAGTAAAATGTCCTTATTTTGGCGTACATACATACATAGAGCATCATAGAAGAAAAATAGATATACAAACGTTTTCAACGGCGTTACGTTCTGCGTTCTACGTTCTACACAGTATTTTCAGATTCTTATGATTATGGAGTAAGTTAAACCTACATAGATGCCATAATTTTAATTTTATGTATTTCATTATTTATTTATTAATTACAAGATGCTGGGGCCTTTTATTTCCCTAGGAGTCAGTCTGGATACCTATAACCTATAACATCTGATTTATTTATTTATTCATTTTTGCATTCTTTAAAACAAAACAATACAAAGGATTGACTTGATGCCTTTAGGTATTCTCCACCAGTTGACCCCTTTTACTGGAAACGAGGCATTCCATCTTAGTCCTCAAGGGTGACAACCCATCTACATTTTGATATGTAATCGAGGATAGATGTAGATGTCTATGAGTCACGGCAACCACTTACCATCAGACGGACTGTGTGCTCGTTTGTCACCCTAATCCTATAAAAAATGGAGTGGTGAAAATTTGAAGTAGGTGTAGCAATATAGAATAAAAAACACAAAACAAAAGTAATAATAATTTTTGCGTACCTTCGTACTTTATGTTCCCGTTTCAAAGGATAGAAGAGTCGGTAAAATTACAGGCTATGAGGCATTCTAGCTTAGTAGTCCTCAGAGGTGACAATGCATCGTAGCCTTCTTTGCTTCAAGTTGGCTGCAGGTGTCCAAGGACTTTAGTAGCTTACCTTCTGGTGGACTGTAGTGTGCAGTTTGTCACTTCAGTTTCATATAGAAAATTTTTCTTATCATTGTTTGTTGTTGACCAGCGTTGACTTGAATGGCATTGTGGCATTATTTCTACCAAAAATTCGCTCCATTTTAAGATTTATATTAAAGAAAATAACTAAATAAACTATACATAAACTTAGTGCCTAAAATTCTTTTTCTTTATAATTTAGTAACGATATTCCATAGTCACATGAAAAAGGAAATACAATCTTGAATCACTAAGATTATAATTTGACTTTCCTTCTTTGTTTATTGTTCATTATTTTGAATAACATCATTAATCAGTGAACGATACTTTGCCATTTTAGTCTTGCAATCAATTCAGGAGAGATTAGAATGTAGAAATTAAAAAGCTTGGGCGGATAAGGCTTTTATGTAAATTTATGTTAATGAATCGATATTCAAAGTACAATTTTGGATTATTATGAGGTCATCAAAATAATGTGAGTAACAAACTTCTTCTTTTTATTTGCTTATTTAATGTCTCTTCCCACAACACTATATATTATTTTATATAATTTAGCCACGTATGTTTCGACTTATAGATAACCGATTTCGTAGTGTACTTAATTACTCATTAGTATCTAAAACATGTGAATTCATAGCTGTGGTTGATGTAGGATATTCAAAGGCATATTAAGTTAAACTGTGGTGTGGGTGGACATTTTACGCCTACAAAGTATTTATGAATCTTGGGGAAAAAGTCACCTTTATGAAACTGGCTTTAGAGGCTGCCCGTCTCCTTCAATGTCGCAATTTGTTGAAGAATTGTAATGCGGGGCATATTTAGAGCACGAACTTAACGAAAATATGAAGTGGTCTTCAAAAGAAATCTGATACCGAAACAATCATGAGATACGAACTATATTTTTTTAAACGAAGTCTTCTTGCCAATATCTGTTCTTATTTTGATTATATTTATTTTATTTAAAGTAATAAGATAACTTGTATGATAACAAGCTCTAGTAAATATCATTTTATTTTTCAGGATTGGCAACGCATATAGGTACACTTTAGACTAATATATAAAACATAGAAACTTAAAAAAAACTATTTAATAATAAACATATTACCTCATTACCTACGAAATTGCCATTTTTTATTTAAATAAGTTAACGTCGTTTTTATATATTTTTATTTTATATTATTTCTATTATTATTATACTTATTTTTATAATTAAAATTATTTATTATTATAATTTATAATATTAAATATGTAGCATTTCGAACATTTCGACGAATTGTTGCAAGAATTCTATAGATATGAGGATATTTACAAATTCTGAATAAATAAAGTTGAAAAATTAATTATACTTTTTTTTATAGAATTAGGGTGACACATAGTCCAACTGACGGTAAGTGGATGCTGATTCCCGGAAACATCTATATTTATTCTTGATTAAGAATCAGAATGCAGATAGATGCGTTGTCACCCCTGAGGACTAAGATGGAATGCCTCGTTTGCAATAAAAAGGGTCTCTGATTCTCTACACTCACCATTCGAAACACAGCAGTGTTAAGCTGCTATTTTACGCTGGTATTCTGTCGAACCGACCCATTCGTGTTACAATATAGCTGCAGTGTGGGTGTTTTCATTACTAAAAGTCAAGTTATAAATAATAATAAGTCAAGATGTCGCAACAGCCACTGGAAGTAGCCGAAATACAGTTTGTAAAGTTTACACATTTTGGTATTTTGCTATTTAGAGAACAAGTTCTCTACATATTAAACTGTCTTGTGTAGTTTTTATCTTTGTCTGTGAAAATAACAGTCTCTATAGACTGTTTTTGTAGTACACGATAACTTTCTCTCATTTCTTCTTTTCTTTTTCATCATGAATTTTTGAAAGTTCTCTGCTGGACATGGGTTCTTCCCGTCATAAAGAGAATTTGTCTTAATCAAATTTTAGATATGTTCATTGTAAGGTTGTGTTCTTACAAACATATAAAATATAGAAAATATCAGTTACCATTATTAAATAAAAAGAAACATCCTTCGCAAAATGTAGCTAACAGTGTAGGCATCAAGATTGAGTAAGACAAGCATAAGTCGCCTGCGCGCGCCCTTGCGAAGCCGTAACAGGTTCGATTCCTCGCACGACCTTACCATCTTCTTATAAGGTGACCGTTGAGTAATTATGAATAAACGTTTTGTAACAATGTAGTGGATTTTAAACTATTTTGTGATTCTAATAGTTTAAAAAATATCATGAAAGATACAGTATTAGTAATATTTTTAGTAATATTTTTATCCTCTCAAACATACAGGTTTCACAACAATGTTTACTTTCACTGCCTAGAGAACGCTTTCCGTGCGCTAAAATTGCAATTAATAATTTCATTGATTACATATTAAGGAAAACTGTATAAAAAGGGTTATTATCATATTAAGGAATACATTAATGACAATACCCCTGCGAATGAGGTGATCGCTAAAATTCTGGTGCTATTATAATTGATATAAATTATTGTACAAAGTTGTTGTAAAATAATATAATATGTCTAAAAAATAAGGATTTCTTGTTGGTTCTTCGTAGCACAGACATGTTTTTCAAACAAGTAGAAAGTAAAAAAAAAATACTTTCAATCAATGTTATGTAATATTCTATAATAAAAATTATTTTATTCTTTTCTATGGGAATCGTACTTGGTTCTTTCGCATACAGGTGAATTTTAAGGTGAGTGCGTTGCCTTTGAACTACCATGGCTTCAAATGCAATATTAATACCCTTTCCCTGTCGCGTGAGTCATAAATATAGTCTGGCGATTGCTTAACTATTATGACCGTTTCACGGTTTAAGATATATAACATCTGTGAAAATATGATATGTAAGTAAACGTTTAGAGCCCTAATTCTGAAGTGATGTAACTTAAGAGATGATGGCAGATAATGTGCTGATTCCACATTCAATGCAACGAACTAAACTTTATATTCAAGAGGCGAATTGAAGTTACGCACAAAACTGTTGATGCAATACACTTGAGAGGGCTCTCTTTCGTCTATAATAGAATATATATCGAATGTCAGCTATTTTAAGTTTTTAAGTATAAGAACAAGGTCAAAGGTACTAGGCGACACTAGTTATAAGAATAAATGCTCTCTACTACTAGTATGGGATGCCCTTCAATATGAGATTCAAGTTAAACTAATAGATCGTATACTTTCCGGTGCAGGCTTTTTCAAATGTATAAAATAATTAAAACTTATCAAGCTCGGAAGTGCAGTGGTTTATGGTTTGGTTGCAACGCAATAAGCAGCAAGTTTAATACTCGTACGAGACAAATATCTTTTTGCCTATTCGATTCTGGTGGTTGTTTTAGTTATATTTGTAAAATGCCTCCGATACACAAAATAAATTATATGGGAAAATGTTTTCTTTTAAAATCTCATAATGGGCTACACCTGTCGGTTGTCGGGGCTTAACATTCATATTAATTCTTATGTGTGACAACGCATCTGAATTTGAATTCTTAATCGAAGATAGAT
The DNA here is from genome assembly GCA_033319125.1 of Parnassius glacialis. NCBI lineage: Eukaryota > Metazoa > Arthropoda > Insecta > Lepidoptera > Papilionidae > Parnassius > Parnassius glacialis. The sequence continues at coordinate 24,297,923 of JAVANC010000002.1, forward strand.
GTAGATGTTTATGGGCTAGAGCATATAATTACTATCACGTGGTCTGTGTTTTGTTTGTTACCCTTATTCTGTAAAAAAATGTACTTTTCTGTAATAATCATTTTATATCCTTCAGACCGAATTTCAGTCACGGTGCAAAAATTCACCATCTCCGCATTGCAGGATTATAGTGCACGAGTGTGTGCTTAAGGGTAAGTGCACTCTGTATTCCCTCACTCAAATTAACTTCCGAGGCACGGGGGTGAAACACCACCAATTTCCTGACTTCTGTCTGTTACTGAGAATTTATTCATATAAAAACCCAAAAACTGATACTGGCCCGACCAAGTATTGAACCTTTGGCTATATGATCAGCAGTTGCACTTTTGTTTACTAAACTATTGACGTATACGACTCCGTGGCGCAGTGGCTTAGCAATAAGTTGCAGCGCCAAAGGCCGCGGGCTCGAATCTCGCACGGAACAAGTATTTGTATGGCCTACAAATAATTGTTCCGGGTCTGTATTTTTATCCTTGTGAAATTTATGTATGTAAACTGCCTCCACGATACAAAAGAAAATCCTAGTGTGGAGGTAATGTTTTTTTTAAATAAGAGAAAATAAGAATATACTGCGCTGTATGTACTGCACACACATAATGTCGTCATTAAAGCTCGATGGAATTGTTGAAGAGCAATTTAAACATTATACGTAAAGATTTTAACATCCATAGTTGGGAACGGTTTTGCAAGTTTATAAGCATGAAGCGGGGCAGATGAGTTTAAGCATGTGGGAGGCGTTTCTCAATATTACGTATATATGCGAAGACATTAATAACACAGAAATAATGTGGTTCGGTAATCAAGCTATATGTCTGCATATAATTGAACCATAATAAGTAGTAAGAATCAACTTTTATGCGTGCATATTGACCGAAATAGCAAATAAGGCAAAAAGTGTTAATTTTATTCTGTGTTACTTAATCATATATGTGGGATGTTTGCCAACACTGTATTATAGTTAAACTGCTCAAAATGAAAGTGAATTCTTCTTATCTTTTTATATCATTTCTAAAATATATTTAAAGTATATAAGTTTTAAATAAATTACTAAAAATAACCAACTACTTAAAATCAATCACCCCATTTCCTGCCGTGAGTATACTGCTAAAGAGGCTACTATAAAAAAATGCCAGAAAAATCTTATGTCTTCTTATTGATAGCGGCATAGCTATCTTGTTTACGCCAGACGCAAAATGTCAAGATTAGCTGTGATTATCAATCCGCCTGCCAAACGGAATGATTAAGGCAAATTCTCCCTTTAACCAGGAAGATCCATATCCAACAGAGAACTCTTAGGGACTAATGAAGAAGAAAAATAATTAACCAAATAAATTCCCGCGATATATACGCCAAGATTATAATGAGATGTCACTTAAGTGTGACTTAATGATACGATTGCGTTTAACTCTTTTATAAGAGAGAAATAAGAATTCCAGTCGTGTCCTTGTAATAACTTTGGTCCTTTCATTTACAATACTAATCCTTGTCTCTTAAATACAAGTTCCGGTTATATTCAACTAGAGTTATTACTAACACGATGACGTCACTGGCACTGTAGGTGTACAATTTTCGAGGTGGAGGCGTATAACCTTGACTTCTTTGCTGACTGAGTTAGAACTAAACGGACAATGACATAAAGCTAGAGCTGAATCTTTAATCGTCGTATTGCGTGTTAGTTCCAACTGAATAATGAAATTATTATTCGTAAGATAACTGGGTAATTTGATAGGTATTCAGGTCTTAAACTAAGCTTTTACACATAACAATTTTATGTGGAATTCAATGACAAAGGTTCTTTTACTTAGGTATGTAGTTATTTTAAAAATAGATGAATACATGCACTCGGCGGCAGAGTAAGTTCAGGTCTATTGAGAATTGGATCCAAATACTAGTGAATTATTAAAAACTGTTATAAATTAAAAACTCTACATTTATATTTTATGGATTTGGATTTCTCTTTTAAGTACTTACAAGTTCCTTGTCATTTTTATTAGGTTAAATAAGTTGAAAAATCTGTGTTATTGTTTTTTTATAGGATAAGGGTGACAAACGAACACACAGTCCACCTGATGGTAAGTGGTTGCTGTGGCCCATAGACATTTACATCTATCCTCGATTACGAATCAAAATGCAAATGCGTTGTCACCCATGAGGACTAAGATGGAAAGCCCCCTTTCCAATAAAAATAGTCTCCGGTTCTCTACACTCACTATACGAAACACAGCAGCGTTAAGCTGCTATTTTATGCTGGTATTCTGTGACAGCGTGGTCGAGCCGACCCATTCGTACGACAACTATACTACTAATATAGCTGCAGCATGGCTCTACCACGTATTATTCTAATCTAGGATAACAGTTTTCTACACGCATGTCCTGCTGTGTCTAAATGGAGATTATCTCTTAATATCTTTAAATCTCTGGTTCTCTACACTCTCTTTACGGAACAATGAATGAATGTTGCTGCATTAAAATGCTATTTTGCGCTAGTATTCTGTAATAACGTGGTTCTTCCCCAGTCAAGCTGATCCATTTGTGCTACAACCATAATATAGATGTAGCATGAATCACGTATAATCATATTCTTAGGTTTACCAATTCCAATTGATTCTTGATTTTTAAACGGGTTGCTTATCAAGCATCTCATAAAACTTGTTCTTTTAATTGCGAGCCTTTGATTGTATACAAGCGTTGCGAGTTAAATCGTGTGTCTTATTTTATTAAGTATAGTTAATGACATGAACAACGCAGTATTGGTGGTGTAAGGGTTGCCACTAACCAATAACCGGTACGACTTTCCATTGACTCCCGTCGAGTTGGGAGTTGATACGTATTTTTACAGAAAAGTTACACTATTATAAGCACACAAACAAAGTTACAACATGCGGAAGTGCGTAATTTTTGAGCAAAAAGTTATTGAAAATCAATTATTCTTGCATTGTTTATGTCTAATCCTACAATGAAACTGACGCCATTTTTATTATTATTGTCAGTAGAGATGTCGATTCTTTCCGAAAAAGATCGATTTTTTAAATAGATTCGAATTGTAAGCTGATGTATCGATTCCCAAAAAATCGATTTCTAAAATATCTATATTTTTTTATGTTTGCACTTATAATGTAAATATAAATCCATTTTATGAGAAAAAATCCCCTTCATCATAAAATATAGGGGGACTGATTCGGAAGGATTTCTGTATCTATTTTGAGACTGCTACGTCTCCGGCGCTGCGGGAAGAGCAGCCTCTACGCCTTAGCGTAAAAATCCTCGTCCGATGCCTACAATTTGTTACAGCAGGCGGAGGCTGCTGCCCCTACGCGCCTCTTTTAAACCACTCTAGGGGTAGGACAGACTCGTATCAGTTGGACTCGGGGTCAATCAATTCGGTTCTTTGACGTAAGTTGAACCTAACCTATTTTATTTGTTATCTGCCCTAATTGGTACTGTTAAAATAAAACAAATTTCAATAAGAGATCATTTATTATGGTATCTTTCTTGTTTTTCATAAAATGGAATTATAAATGCAAATATAAAAAAATATAGATATTTTAGAAATCGATTTTTGTGAATCGATACATCAGCTTACGATTTGAATCGATTGACGACAATGACATTACAAAATGGCGTCGATTTTATGGTAGGATTAGATATAAACAATGCAAGAATAATTGATTTTCAATAACTTTTTTCTCCAAAATTACGCGTTTCTGCATGTTGTAACTTTGTGTGTGTGCTTATAATAGTGTAACTTTTCTGTCAAAATACGTATCAACCCCCAACTCGACGGGAGTCAATGGAAAGCTAAGCCAAATAACCCAATATCATCCCGTGGGTGTCGTAGGAGGAGAAAACAAACTAGGAGATAGGCAACAAGCTCTTCCTGATAACAATAAAAAAAATAAAAACTGCCAACGCACCTGCCAAGTTGTCCCAACTGTTGCAAACATCCCCCCTACGAGGTAATCTATGGGGAGGCCTGTGTTTAGCAGTTGACTTTTGATAGACTGAAATGATGACGACATGTTGTTAACCAGTAATTAAAACAATATTAAGTAAATAAATAATAGAATTGATAGTGTTGATTCGACTCAAGAATATTGGTTAAGTATGTATTTCAATAATCTTATTTTTATGATTTTCCACTATCAAAATAATCAATCTTTTGTGCATGATATTCTTCAAGTATTTAATTCTTCTTAATTATCATTACGCAAAAATTTAATTCAAACTATATCATTTTTCTAGTCTAATCTAAACCTTCCCAACATCTTTTCCAAATTCAACGGTTTTGTTTGAATAACAGAGCTGTCAATCAAATATGTATCTGTTTTTTTTAAATAATATCATTATTTTAATACAGACTAATGGAATTCCTCTTACCTTTTCCTATAATTTATTTTTAAACACAACACTCCGAACGCTACGTACTCATCGAAACAAAAATAAAACCACACAACACACGTTCTTTTTGCATGGACACTAAAACCACATTCCTTTGAAGGCGCACATACAAAATTTTCAAAAAAAGTTCACATCCTTGGACTCGCCAAATGTTTTGAATATTACTGTTACAATATTTTTTTAGACTAAATTCGTTCGATAATTCGTTATTTAAATTTCAAAATGGCGCCTTAATTTAATTTTGGATGTGGTTCGTATTCGTTTTTGATTATCGTTTTTTCTCGCATGGCGACCGCGCGTTCGCTCCTCGTGTATAGAACTGGCCAGTTGCGCAGGCGACGTTAAGTCAAGACCGAACCGGTTCGATGGAGCCAAAAAGGTCGTATATCGATAAATTTATGCAAGACTATACCTAAAACCAGAATAAATGATGATGTCAGAAGGATATTTAATCATTTTCTTTCATAACGGTATGATTTTAAGATGAATAATTGTGCTCAAATAAAAGTATATTTTACATAAGAATAACGTTAATTTTCCACTATACGATATATTTTCTTTTTCAATTAATGTTATTTTTCAAACTAAGAAGGATAAGCGACCACTCAGTTAGCCTTAAGTATTTTTTTTATAAAAATAAAATTACGAATTTTGTTGCGTTAGATTTAGCTTATTTAACTTATTTTAAATTCCCGAATTTCCAGGTGATTTACAGCACCCATGTTCACGGGGGTGGTGAGGTGTTTGACGTCCCGAAGTCATAGTTAGCCTGGCTGCCATTAGATTTTGAATATGAAAAATGACAGCATCCCATTACAGTATACCAAAACAGATAGGAACACCAATGAAATGAGAAAGTGTGTGATAAGAGAAGTGTGGTTTGCAAAAAGAAGTTATGACTGTGCAAAGGATTGAGAAATGAATGTTTCGGTGGTTAGATCATCTAGAAAGAATGATTTAAGAAAGAGTGATGTTGCCGAATTGAACGGCAGAGGTGGCAAGAGATAATCTAGGTGGAATTTTATTGACCAAATTGGCGATATACTGAAGATGGGCAAAATTAAGTGTATACTTAATCGACGAACATGTATGCGTAGGTATATGGACGTGAAGGGGGCGAGAACGGAGTATTAGGATCGTGCTAAATGGAAGTCTATAGTCTCTGCCTACCTCTTTGGGTGACACGAGTGAGTGTTCATTATAACATTTTACATAAAAATCTTAATGAAACAAGTCCTGTACCAATTGTTACGTTACATTGTATGAAGCTGATACAGTCAGTGTTTCAGATCAAATCCCCGCCTTATATTAAGTAAAAATTTATCAAAAGTTCTAAAGAGCACCACTTTGACAATTTAAATTGACTTAAAAATTAATATAAGTTTCTTTATTTGAATACCAACTTTACAAAATAAAAACATAATACTATGTACGCAAGGGTGGTGGTAGTACGGCTCGCTTTTTGCCTAGATTTTCGTATAGGTTAGTAGTATGGTACAGGAGGTACTATACTTAGACTTGTACCTATTCCTGCTGCCTATCAGCAGTGCATCCTCTCCTGTGTTCCGATTCAAAGGTTAAAAGAGCTAGCATAGTTAGAGGCTGGGGGATATTTCATAAGCCCTTATGGGCGATAACGCATCTGTAGCCTATTAAAGGATATAGCTGGTTTCTGTTATCCATTGTCTAGAGTAGCCATTAACCATCAGATAGACCATTAGCTCGGTTTTCTTTTAATATTATAAAAATTTAAAAACCCTTATAATAGTTTTTCATCTTATAAGCTGAGTTCCTTTATAATCACTGTCCAATATTTATTATTTTTTAGCGAATATCAAAACATAATTGAAGATTCTTTCTGTGTCATTTTAATCAGGCAATGTTGCAACTGTCAAAAATTGCTGGAACATATGGAATAATATGTTTCAGCAATTTTTGACAGTATATAATACCATTGCAGGCATCCTGCATACGAAGTATAAAAATTAAATCTTTTTTTATTATCTGTAGAGAAAGAGGAAAATAAAATACTGGCAAAATTGTATTATGTGATAAAATTACATCGCATTTCGAGTTCATGTTAAGCTTTTGATATTAACATATTGTCTTTAAATTAGAGCGTGATCTGTTACGTGTTTTATAAATCAACAAGAATTTACTATTCTACTTGAAATTTAGTCCGCGTTGGCATTGGACTGGGATACTAAAACAGGTACAGCAAGTTGTTTTTTCTTTGTGTCTTGGCGACTTGAACGAAAGAGTGGTTTCAATCGATCGTGATAACAAGAAAATTTAAGTCTCTAAATGAATAAAAATCAATATTTTTATAACTATTTATGTACATAACATAATAGTATATAAGATTTAATAAAGGGAACATTAATAGAGACAAAAGCACTGCGCATGACACCGTGACGGGATAAATACAATTATATTTTTTATAATCTTTTTAAATTATTTTTTATAATTTTCCTTACATGGTATTCCATGTAGCCCAAACTCGTCAATACCGTTAACGAATTTCTACGACTATGCACAAGCTTTACGCGTTGAGTAATGTGCAGAGATTCATCATTACAATACAGCATTTCAAATTGAATATAGGCATCGCCAAATATTGCCATCTGACAGCCGCGATTGGTACAGCATGTAACCAGTGACTAAACTAGTCCTTTAAATGAAACAGCTAGAAGACGGGTCTGATCTTAGTATAAACAAATAACTCTGCACATACCTTACCAACGCAATATCTTAATGCTTCTATCGGTTGGCTTCCAGTTCTTCCATTCTCGATTCAAAAGAATGTATGTCATGCCTGTCATGCCTCAAAGAATAAAATAATTTCTTTTATTATAACTATAAAAAGGTTTAAATGTATCTTTATAGAATATGATGAATATTATATTAGATGGTGTAAAAAGATTAACCAATATTCAATTGATAATACACTATTATTGTCTTGGATGACTCGGTGGGTTAATGGTTTCATAAAAAACGTCGATTTCTGCCATGAATTGGATTAAAATTATTGACGTATAAGTTTATCTCTACATATGGTGGGTTGAAATATCAATTATCTAACGTTATCTCTAATAGGATTACGTCATAATTTTTACGTTAATGGTTTTTAGGAATTAAGGTGTATTTAACCAAATTACACCTTAATGATTAAAACCATTAACAAAGATTAGAAATATAGAAATACTTAATCAAATTTATAGTATTTATATATAGTATTTCTGTTTATTGGCGGCATAAGGGAATTCAATACCTATATCATCCCGTGAACTAAATGACATAAGAGGCAACAGTGGGGAGCGAAAACAGGAGGTGAACAGCAGCATCCTTTTGCTAACAGCTTAAACTATTAAAAAAAAACTATGGTTGCCAACCCGCCTATACGTCGAGAAGGTAAATGATTAGTTCACAAAAATTTATTAAATGTAAATATTAAAAAAAATTGACGCCACAGAACAACAAATCATGGGTTTCTTAAAAGTAAAATAAAAGTTCAGTAAAAGAAATGTCAAATAATTTTGACCTCAGCCACCGACTATATATCACTGAAAAGCGATATCTAAAACGATTATGCCGATAACAACTAAGTAGTCTGTTAATGAAATCAGTCATCCGTCTGTATTAAATCACTAATCCGTCGGAAATTGTATGTGATAGAGATATCTGTATTATGCCTGCTGCACGGATGGGGCAGCTCAACCGCTCTTACAAAATATTAGCATAAAATAGTAACATAATGCTGCTGTGTTTCGTATGGTGAGTGTAGAGCACTGGAAACAGTGCTCTACACTCAACAGTTTTTAACAGTGGTAGAGCCACGCGGCAGCTTTTGCTGTCGCACGGATGGGCCGGCTTGAACCGGGGTGGTATCACGACCTCACAGAAAACCAGCGTGAAGTAGAGGTTTACCTCTGCGTTTCGCTCGGTGAGTGCAGGTGGCCGGAGGCCCTTTTTACTGGAAATGAGGCATTTCATCTTAGTCCTCACGGGTGACAACGCATCTACATTTTGGATAGATGTAGATGTCTATGGGCCGCAGCAACCACTTACCATCAGGTGGACTGTGTGCTCGTTTGTCACCCTTATCCCATAAAAAAAAACCCTTTTTACTGGATACGAGGCATTCCATTTTAGTCGTCACGGGTGACAACGCATCTGCATTTTGATTCGTAATTGAGGATAGATGTAGATGTCTATGGGCCACAGCAACCACTTACCATCAGGTGGACTGTGTGCTCGTTTGTTACCATATCATATAAAAAAAACAAGGCATTCCACTTTAGTCCTCAGGGATGACAATCCATATATCTTTTTGATTCTTTATCTGAGGTAGATGTGGTTGGTGGTGCCTATGGGCAACAGAGTCTTTTGGAATGTGTGCCTCTGTGTTATTTATAAAAAAGGCTATGCTGGCAACAACTTGTTCTCTGTTAATGAGATCTTCAATTCGTATATCAAGCATTGGAAATAACAATATTGCTTAAAAGGAATGTTAACAGGTGTGGGTATCTACAGTGGAATTTTATTACCTTGATATTTCACAAAAATATGAATAATAAGTACATGTTTTTGCAATATAAGACAAACAATGAAATAACGTCTTTAAAATTAAACATAATCGTGGTATCAACTGTTGTATTCGTATATGCCTTAATAGTCTTGTTTGTATTTTGCAAGTCAAATTCCTTCGTTTAGGACGCGAAACCAGATTTTACCATTTATTAGTGACATTATGTGCTAAGATAACAATTTTTCCATTAAATAACTGTCTTACTGTTCTTCAGCTTATGTGCTAAAATCGTCTATATTCAAATTGAAAAAGGCTTAATAAATAGAAAAAACTTTTAATATTGTGCGTCGATTTATAAATTTAGTTTTTTGTGATACTTAAGAAAATTTGCATATAAATAAGATAGTTATGTTACAAAATCACTATTATATTTTAAAATCTTTCATTGAGAAGAAAAATATGTACATAATTTTAATTTTGAGATATAAACAAATAAAAAAAACTATAATAAAAAAAAACAAAAGTAAAGATTTAAATTATCATACAGTCCAACTACTCGTAGCATCGTACCTATAACGCAGACTGCGTTTCCTCCCTGAAAAGCTATACTAGGATTTTGAGCGAGAAAAGAACCATAAGAAAAAAAACATTACAATTGCAATAATATAACATTATAATTCAAACGCTTGAAAATTAATTTATAAAACATTATCACAATCATCACCATCATTAGCACCAGCATCATATTCATAGCAGACAAAAACTTCTCGTTGTTCTAGCCCAAGTGCGAATCAGGTTTGAATCCCAGGTCGGGTAAAATGAGTTGTTTGGTTTTACTGTCAAAAAATTCTCAGTAGTAATCCGGAATCAGAAAACAGGCGATTTTTTCACCTCCGTGTCGGAAATCACGTAAAGCCGTAGGTCCTGCGTCCTCTCTTTGCATCGGACTATGAGCGTGAGGGAATAGAGAGTTCATTTCTGTTTGCGTACACACTCGTACACTATAATCCTGTCCTGCGCAGATAGCTAGCAGCTACTCTGGTTGAAACTGGCCGCCGTGACCGAATTTCGGTCTGGAGAATAACCTCTCCTCTGGGTTATTACTTTCTATTGATTCATGTAAAGAAAAGATTTCAACGCGTTTTCTAAATTTGTAACAGATTTTTAATATTTTTTTAAGTATTATTTTTTAAAAATGTGTTTTTTTTCTCTTGCAGGTATTATAAATAGAATAGGAAAAACAATTAAAAGAAATAAGATGGCCTTATTGACGTGTGGTGACGGCGTAGGAGAATCTATCACATCATTACGTCCCGTGGATGTCGTAAGAGGCGAAAATGGTAAATGCCAGAAAATTCTTATAGCTTTTAATAGATGGCGGTTTACCATTTCATTTAAGTTAGACGGAAAATATCCAGGCGGGTGATGAGCAGCAGCGTTAAAGGTACGAGATGTCTGGTACAGCAATTCTCAATTTGCCTGCCTAGCGTGAAGACTAAAGCCGCGTCTACACCAAAGTTTTGTTGCCAACACAACAGTTGCCAACAAAACTTGTTTCCACTTTCGGCGGCAACATCAAAGGAATGCGCTTGTTGCCAACATTTGTTCCCTCGGTGGAGACGCTTGTTGGAAACAGTTGTAAACAGTTGGAAGCATAACTGTTGTTAACATTTTTGGTGGATAAGCGGCTTCAGACAATATCCCTTGGTAACGGAAGAGGACCTTTACTATTAGTGATAGAACTTCTTTCGGCCTTGAAATCCGTCCGATAGGTACATTTCTCTTACCTATTTTGCATTCAAATATTAGTTAGAGCTTACAAAGCTATGTTGCGGTCTGAAGAGTATAGAGGGCTAGTATTATTACAGGCATTCTATCTTATTACTCAAGACTGTGAGGCATACTGCTATCGACAAAGAAAAATTGTAATAAATCCTCCTCATAACATGATACTCTTTTGTCTTACAGCGCACTTTAACTGAGAAGGATCGAATAGAGAGTACACCTGTGCTACGCCCAAAGGTATGCGCAAGACTTGGGTACTATAATCCTATCTAGTCTAGTCTATATTGAGAATGATTGCCGTGGCCGAAATTCAGCCTGGAGGATATTGTTATTTGTATATTAAAGTATGATTGTTAGTGGTTTTATTAATGTATGATTTGTTTATGTTTACAAATTTAATTTATTTTAAATATTTAATTTCTTTACACGGTAGAGCTACGCTGCAGCTACATATATTATGGTTGTAGCACGAATAGGTCGGTTCAACCGGGGTAGGAACACCCTTTCACAGAAAACCAGTATAAAATAGCAGCTTCATGCTGCTGTGTTTCGTATGGTGAGTGTAGAGAACTGGAGATAATTTTTACTGGAAACAAGGCATTCCATCTTAGTCTTCAGGGGTCACAACGTATCTGTATTTTGATTCTTAATTGAAGAGAAAGGTAAATTTATAGGCCAAATCATCCACTTACCATCCGGTTGACTGTATACTCGTTTGTCACCCATAATATATAAAAAGGGGTAATGAAAAAATTGTCAATAAACAGTCAATTAACATATAAACAACACACTGTAGTTCTCTATACCTCTTACTTACCTTTTCGTTATTAGAAAGCCATGGTTCGTCAAGAGGGGAAGTAAAATTGTTAGAAAAACATAAAATTTAATGTTTCTTTATTTTGTGGTTTGAAATATAAGTTCAACTTAATATCAATAAGATTAAAAATGGATAAACCAAACGACGGATAATAAAAAATTAAGTAGCAACCATTGAGGCATTGTTTTGTGTATGTTTTTCACTTATGACACACTGAGTAACAAATAGCTTCACCTCAGTTTTGGGATTACTCGTAATAGGCTAGAGACATCTGGTGAGCGGCAAACTACAAGCTCTCATCAATAATGCTTCGAACATACATGTACTTCCATCTAGTGAATATTCGTAATCTTTGTTTAATATTTAAACGTGGTTTGTGCGATGGCTTGTACTTATTGCCGTGTTCTTAAAATAGATGGCGTTTTAGTTAATTATTGTTTCTGAGACTTGATGAAATTCACAAAATATTTGGATTAATGGAACAGATTGTTGGCAACTGCAATTTTTTTATTATTTTGAGTTGTTTCATTTCCCTATGTCGTCTTTTAGGCTACTTTATGAGATGGTAGGAGGTGGTAGTTAATTTTACGCCGCCACAACACGGCATTATCAAAAACCTGCCTTAACATCATGATATCGAAATATTTTCATCCAAGCAGATAAAGCTTTGTTGAATATAGTCGATAGTTTTCCGCTTAGCAGGCAGTAAATCTATATTAATTAAAATCAATTGCCGGATGTATGAAACGTCGTTACCTGACAACGGCTGGACCGATTTTGATAAACACTCACACTCACAATTAGACCCAGTAAGTAGCGATGTCGCACGAAGACATAAAAATGGAATTACAAATGAGATCCAACTCACTTATGTACCGTATCTGTCAAGACTTAGTATCTATACCTATTACTTTTAACAAACAAACAAAATAACTATTACGTTTGAAAGTTTGCGAAACGAATATTTGCTATGTTATATAATAAATAATAAATCTCGTCTAATAAAGTTAACGCTCCGTCCCTCTCGTGCTCTAATCCAAAGTCCCGAAATCTTTCAGCTCGAGTTACAAAACCATTTTCAGTGCCTGGAAGACTGCAATGAAGTGGACTATATAAATGATAAGCTCGTGGAAACTGTCCATGCGGTCGGAGCTAAGTTCTGTAAGACCCGCCGCAGAAGAACACAAAAACTCTCCGATCACACTCTTAATCTCATGGCTGTTAGACGGGAGGTGAAGCTACATTCTTCAACATATTTGACAGCATACAGGCAACTGAACAGACAGATATCCATATGCATGCGGCGGGACTTACGCAACTTCAATACAGCTTGTATTGAAGAAGCGATCGAGCGGAACCAAGGCTCCAAAGTCTTTTCCAGAGATCTGTCTCTCAGAAAGAGCCAACTGTCAAAGCTGAAGACCGAGTGTGGCAGCATCGTTTCCGGGACACCTGAGATTTTGAGAGAGATAAAGAGATAGAATCTCGGACAGCTGTACACATCATCGTTGGAGCCAAACGCAAGTGGGAGTAACGATCCAAGAGCGAGTCTTATCCGACACTATCCCAAAGATATTTCGGACGTCAGTCTGAGCGAGATTAGAATGGCTCTCCAGCACCTTAAAAACGGCAATTCCCCGGGCGAGGATGGAATTACACCAGAGCTTCTGAAAGCGGGTGGAAAACCGGTACATGAAGTCCTTCAGAAGCTCTTTTTAAATTCCGTCCTCCATGTTGGTACTACTCCGGAGGCATGGAGCAGAAGTGCGGTGGTCTTGTTCTTCAAGAAAGGCGATAGCGTTCTCTTGAAGAACTACAGACCGATTTCCCTTCTGAGCCGCGTCTAAGTGCTATTTTCGAGAGTCATTATGAATCATCTTGCACGCAGACTCGACGACTTCCAGCCTCTCGAACAAGCCTGTTTCCGAAAAGGATTTAGTACCATGGACCACATAAACACCCTTCGGCAAATTATACAGAAGACAGAAGAGTACAATCTGCCACTTTGCCTTGCGTATGTATGCTATGAGAAAGCCTTTGATTCCGTCGAAATTTGAGCGGTGCTACAGTCCCTTCAGCGGTGCCAAGTTGACTATCGGTATATCGGAGTGCTGAAGTGCTTGTACAGTAGGGCTACGATGGTTATCCGAGTACAGAACCAGGGTAAGAAACCTATCCAACTGCAGAGAAGTGTATGACAGGGTGAGGTTATATCCCCGAAACTCTTCACTGCTGCACTGGAAGACGTTTTCAAGCTACTGGACTGGAAAGGATACGGTATTAACATCAATGGCGAGTACATCACTCACCTTCGATTTGCCGATGATATAGTCCTAATGGCAGAATCGCTGAAGGACCTAAACACTATCCTCAATGACCTCAATAGTGTGTTTCAATGGATAGGTCTTTAGATGAACATGGACAAAACAAGGATCATGTTTAATGTCCATGTCACACCTATGCCGGTAGATGTTGGGAGCACTAAGTTAGAAGTTGTTGACGAGTATGTTTACCTGGGACAAATAGTCCGACTAGGTAAGTCCAACTTCGACCGAGAAGTCAATCGACGGATTCAACTCGGTTGGGCTGCGTTCGGGAAATCACAGCACATCTTCTCGTCAGGTATACCTCAAAACTTGAAAACGAGACTATACAACCAGTGCGTGTTGCCAGTGATGACCTATGGAACTGAGACGTGGTCCTTCACTGCTGGCCGTATGAGGAAGCTCAAGGTCGCTCAGCGAGCTATGGAGAGGGCTATGCTCGGAGTTTCTCTGCGTGATAAACTTAGAGATGAGGATATCCGCAGTAGAACCAGAGTGACCAACATAGCTCAACGGATTAGTAAGCTGAAGTGGCAATGGGTCGGCCATATAGCTCGAAGAACCGATAACCGATGGGGAAAAAAGATTCTCGAGTGGCGGCCTCGTACCGGCGGACGAAGTGTAGGGCGTCCCCCCACTAGATGGAGTGACGAACTGGTAAGACATGCAGGAAATCGATAGATGCAGGTGGCTGATGACCGTGTTTTATGGCATTCCTTGGGGGAGGCCTATGTTCAGCAATGAACTTATGAAGGGATGTAATGATGATGTTGATGATGATGATGATAATAATCATCATCACTTGATTTAGAAAACAATTAATAATAATAATGATTGGTATTTATTTGCTCCCACATATTATGATCAGTACTGATGTACTGATAAACTAAGTAACAATGAACTATAGAACTAAATAACAGCTAGAAAAATTAGCTAAATAAAATCTAGGTCGGCGACTGGTGCCCAAACTAGGTTGCCCTGTGCTATGGGATCACCAGGCCTCTCCCTTAAGAGAAGTGATATTGCTGTAACAATTAATAATGAATACAGCCGCGTGTAATAAAATTACATTAAAATATATTTGTTCGGTTTGGAGAAACTGTGTATAAATTACTTTTTTTTATAGGATAAGGGTGACAAACGAGCACACAGTCCACCTGACGGTAAATGGTTGCTGCGGCCCATAGACATCTACATCTATCCTCGTTTGCGAATCAAAATGCGGATGCGTTGTCACCCGTGAGGACTAAGATGGAATGCCTCATTTCCCGTAAAAAGTGCCTCCGGCCACCTGCACTCACCAAGCGAAACGCAGAGGTAAACCTCTATTTCACGCTGGTACTCTGTGAGGTCGTGGTACCACCTCGGTTCAAGCCGGCCAATCCGTGCGACAG
Source organism: Parnassius glacialis (assembly GCA_033319125.1). Taxonomy (NCBI): domain Eukaryota; kingdom Metazoa; phylum Arthropoda; class Insecta; order Lepidoptera; family Papilionidae; genus Parnassius; species Parnassius glacialis. The sequence goes on from JAVANC010000002.1 coordinate 24,313,208, forward strand.
CAAAAGCTGCCGCGTGGCTCTACCACTGTTATGTATTATATAAATGTATTAGGTATTATATAAAGAAGAAAAAAATTGACTTGATCGTTCGAATAATATTATTTAGTCATATTTTATTTACATTTTAGACTTATAATAAATAACTAAACAAAAACAAGTACATCGATTTCTTTTGTTGCTAACATTGCGAACGAAATCACTATAGTCATGTCATGTATATTGACGTATAATAAATACTACTACAATAGGGATGTGATTATCTAGTAAATCAGAAGATACGAGTGTACTACGTGTTTGGCATAGTATAAAGAGACCAAAGATGACCACTTGACATTTCTATTTCACGCATAAATTACACGCAACATATTTCAATAGATTTGTCTCTTTTTGCCTTATTTGAAAATGAAATTAGGAAAAGCGAGACAAGTATATTGACTCAATTTATGTAAAATTCTAGGTTCTCTCTATGCATACATATGTATGTAATCACTCTAAGGTAGGTTAATTACTAGCATGTATGTACTTACTTATCTTCACGCACAATCCCTGACGGGGTAGCCAGAGAGAACAGATCGCCAAGTGTCACGATCCTTACATACCTCTTTCGCTTCTTTCAGATTCATTATCTTCTTCATATATGCACGTCTAGGTATCCGAGTACTCTTGACCCTTCCTTCTTCGAGCAGTTTGCTCACATGGTCTTAGAAAGTTAGTCTCCGTCTACCTCGACACCTTTTAATATTAACTTTCGCGCTATATATTTTCTTCACCATTCTTCACTCATTCGCTCAACGTGCCCAAACCATCGAAGCACGCCCTTATCAATTTTTGTGATAAGGTCATCTTTCAAACCTGCCATATTGCGAATCTCTTCGTTTCGCTTTCGGTCGGCCATAGTAACGCCGCACATTCTACGAAGAGATCGCATCTCCACTGCATTCAACTTGCTTTTATGCTTCTTCTGGCTAACCCAGGTTTCGCTGCCATATAACAAAGTCGGTACCAACACTGCGTTATGTATTGCAAGGCGTGCACTTTTCACTACGCCTTGCCTTTTGACTAACGCAGTCAGGGCACCATTGACTTTGATCCCGGCAGCGACACGCCTGTCCACATCTAAATCACATCTTCCATCCCGGCTTAAAGCATTCCCAAGTATACAATTTCATTTACCTGTTCTAGACATTCCTGATTTACCCATATTTCACACTTCGTACTCTCTTCGTCCCTTTCAAATACCAGAACCTTAGTTTTATTAGCATTCAAACGGAGACCTTTAATTTCACATTCCTCTTTCATACACGTGACTAATGCCTGCAGTTCTGCCTCTGATGGTGCATTAAGCACTGCATCATCAACATACAGCAGACAATTTACTTTTATGTCACCCAATTTTACACCCAAACAGCTATCTTTCAGCTTCTGTAAACAGCTGTCGCGATACAGTATGAACAGCCAGAAAGACATGACACAACCCTGCTTTACGCCCGTTTGGACGCTAAACATGGGTGACAGGTCATGTCCTACCCGCACACAGGCTTTACAATCACAGTAAAGTGACTGTACAGCCCTTAGCAATCGACCATCCACACCGTACCCCGGCAACAGTTCCCACATTTTCTTCCTTACAACCTTATCAAATGCTTTCTCAAGATCCACAAAAGCACAGAAAATCTTCTGGTTAGCAGCCAGAAGCTTCTCTGTGATCATGCAGAGAGAAAACATTCCATCCGTGCATCCTCTTCCAGGTCTAAATCCGCATTGTGCCTCCCATAGAAATCTTTCCGATTTCTCTTGCATCCTACGCATCAAAATCTTCGAGTAAACTTTACTTGCTAAACTGGTCAAGCTGATCGCCCGATAGCACCCGCATTCAAAATGTGAACCTTTACCTTTATATAAAAGCACAATGACTGCGGATCGCCAATCATCCGGAACATCCCCCGTCAGCCAGCATAAATTGCACAGCAGATGAAAGCTGTCCCAGACGTGAGGCCCACCATACTTGACCATTTCAGCAGTAACTCTGTCTAGTCCCGCAGCCTTACCACATTTCAAACTTCGAATCGCACGTTCAATCTCTTTCATACTGATGACCTCAGTGTCATCGAGGTCCGGGTCTGGCGTACCAGTCACGGCGTCATCCCCGGATCCCCCACTTAGATCATCACACGCATACATTTCTCTATAAAATTCGCTCCATCTCTGCATGACGTCCGATTTTTCTGTGAAGACGTCGTTAGTTCTCGAAAGCACTTTGTTCATTCTTAAGGCCGTCGCACCACTTCGGGTCCTTCCAACCTCTTTCCAGAAGAGTTTGGAGTTCTCCTTAAAGTTGTGCGACAACCTTTCGTCCGCTTCCATTCTACACCTTTCACGCACTTCCTCAATCAATGCTTTCGTGTGAACTTTCTGCAACTTATATCTTTCTTTCATCTTATCTCTCATATCCTTATCATTACTATAGGCCAAGTAGTTTAACCATGCTCTTTTCTTCTTCTTTACAGCTTCTTTCACTTCATCATTCCACCATACATCTCTTCTTTTACTACTGCCTCTTTTTATTGTTCCACACACTTCTTCCGCTGCAATTATCATTGCATCACTAAGGTTCTGCCATCTTCTTTCCACACATTCTTTTCTGCCATCGATGGTGTCAAGTTTTTCGGCTACCCTCGCATGACATTTTTGTTCTTAGTATCCGCCTCCTGAAGCTTCCAGCTTCGGATGCGACAGACCGACTGTGGTTCTGTTACTGCCGTCCGGTAGCGCCAACCCGCGAACAGACCCCTAAATCTAGTAATCACTTGATAGTGATCCGTTCCCATGTCAGCACCCCTGAACACTCGTGTATCCATCACCTGTTTTCGCAGTCGGTCATCCACCAGGAACAAATCGATCGTACTTCTCTCATTCTTTCTTTCTCTAGTATACATATGGATTTTCTTGTGATTAAACATAGTGTTTGTCATAAGAAGACCCTTTTTCTTGCATACCGCCAGTATAAGCTTTCCAGCATCATTAACCCTTTTATCGCCAAACTTTCCAAGCAGCGACTCGTACCCTGGTCGGGCGGTACCAACCCATCCATTCAAATCACCACATACAACAATTCTTTCGTTTCCCCTAGCCAAATCTAGAACTTCTCTTACATTCTCCCAAAACTCCTCCAGCTCAGCCCTGGACGACGAAGCTACGGGCGCATAAACAGCCAAAAGGAATAACTTCGTCAGTCCCAATTTAAAGCAAACCCAGAGAAGTCTTGAGTTCACAACTTTATATTCAGTCGTAACATCGACCAACCGAGACGACAGCAGCACCCCTACTCCCTGGCAGGCGTTCTCGCTCACCGGGACTCCGGACCATAGAGCTAACGCCCCGCCAGGGAGCTTTTCAGTACCACTGCCCTTCCGTTTGTTCTCCGACATACACACGACATCTAATTCTCTTTCTTTCATTATTTCGATTAACTGATTCATCTTATCTCTCATGCCTCCTCTAACATTCCACGTGCCAACTCTGCACTCTGTCCTCCATGTGTAGCATGTATGTAATTAATCTAAGAGTGTAGTAAATTAAAATAGAGGTATCACTTATGTTTTCCTTTGATTATAGCGTTGCACTGCAAATGTACAAAACAAAATAAAAAAAATTTTGAGATCATATTTATGTTACGATATGTGTTATGTAATCCAATTAACCTTATTATAAAAAAAAAAAAAACTATATAGTGCATCTATTTTTAGTGCTATTTGGTATACAAGTTGTTATAATACATATCTACGTTTGTAAACAAAATTTTTAGTTTGTTTTTTTTAAAAAAATAAAGTAATTTGCATAATTTTCTTTCATTTACCTATTATTTGTATTAGTTAGTTCAGTTTATCTCCGCTATTCGTCTGGCTATCCATTAGATAATAGCAGTGTTTAAATTTCGTTAAAAGTTTTGAAAAATATCAATCAAAATTAAAGAAGAAATAATAAGCTACGCATGTATTTTATGTAATTGCTATGTAGTGGCAGCGTTTTCAAATCTTGTTTCTTTTTTTATAGAAGAGGGTCCACACGAGCATGCGGCTCACCTGATAAGTGACTACCGCCGCCCATGAACAACCGCAACCCCAGGGGAATTGCAGATGCGTTGCCGGCCTTTTAGAAAGATGTAAGCTCTTTCTTGAAGGTCCCTAAGTCGTATCGATTCGGAAAAATCGCCGGTGGTAAACAATTCTACTACTCCATAATCAAGCCGTGGATATCGTAAGAGGTGACAGAGGGAGACAAAGTCATGAGATGGGCAGCAGCTGGCCTGCTGATAACAAATTAATGATATGAAACTACGGTTGACAAGCCTCCTGCCTAGCTTGGCAATTTTCGCAAGATTTCCTTCAATTAAAGAGAAACAACACATTATAGTGGTGTTTTCTTGGGGATGCCTACATGATCATAATCAATGAAAATTGTTATAAAAATACTTGTACCACGTATAAAAAGTAAGGGTCCTTCATCTTCCTTGTCAAAATATTCGTATGGTCGTTTGCCCTGGCATGTTTTATTCATATTTGGAATAGGTAGAAGTAAAACCAAATAATTAAATCAAACAAACTTTTAGAAATGTATAAATTTAATATTAAGATCATCAAACAACATCTTTATCTAAAAATAAATTATCCATACAATAAAATGTAACAACAAAACATAATATAGGCCACGTTTTTTTACATCCTAATAAATATCTACAACAGTATTAAATAAAGCAATGCCATTAGCAGAAATATATCACATCTTTTACATTATATGCGTCTCTTACAAGTAGACTGTCATACTTACTGATAAATTGTTCTCAGAGATGTTTCTACTTTTTTTTAAGCTATTATATAGTGTTAAACGTTGGTTACGACGCTAAAGTAATTAAATGCAAGTTATAGTCGGAGAAAGTTCTGAATTAATTCAATTTATTTTGAAGGGAATTTCGATTTTATTTTGGTGACTATTTTGAAAATATTATAAATTATTATTTTTATATTTTATGTCGAAGTGTTGTATCACTGTTATTTATACAAAAGACACAAAAGCTGTCATCTTTTTGACGACTATATGTGCTGGAAGGTTTTTATTACTGGTTATAAATTAAAAATTATTTTCTTATATCTTTATGTATAAAAAGTAGGAATACATGAAGTATTAATAACTGTAACTCTCAATTACCTGAGACAGACTATGACTAAAAATTTCTATAGTCTTTCTTAAATTTACTTTAAATATGTGGATATTATTAACCCATGAATAAAGTTTTCATCCGCAGCAGGAATTTATGTCCCCGTGATCATGAAGTGTGATCTAATAAGAACTCCTATTTTTTTTCTACATTTAGTATAAAATGCTCCAATATTTTTAAACAAGCCGTTTATTTGTTTATGTTTTTATCATTATCATTAATGATAGGGCTTTTTCATATTTACAATGACAGCGTTGTAACTAACGAATTTGTTTTTCTCTATTTTTAAATATTTTTGAAGTATTTCTAATCAAACATTGAGTAAATCATTAATTTGATTAAGAGATCGTTTTGAAAGTTGATTGAAGAATGATTTTTTTTATATAACATTTCCTTATATTATGGATGATACCTTTCTATAAGTATATCTAATATTATGCAATTTTCAAAATACTTAAGTCAAATTCGTCAAAGGAATATATCCTTCAACGAATGTTAACAGTTTATGATCAACGAGTGATCTTATGGAGAATGTCTTGTGCGAGTAAAAGAGCTCGAACGTTCTTGTCGCCCGTTACAAGGAACATATCAACTTTATGTTGCTATATTAGGTCGGTATTATGTGAGAGTGTGATCTTTTCTAGATCGATCTAACCCATTCGCGTCACAGCTATAAAACAGCATAGCAAAAAAGTTAGTTACAATGTATGTCTTACTGTTTGATACAGGTGTCCCCTAATTTTTTATAGGTTAAGGAGCAATAATAAGTCCGCCGCACTATTCCAATGTGTGTTGGGGCACTTCATATATCCTTGAAATCATTTATTCCTCAATCATGCTACTTTCCTCACGATGTCGAGCAAGTGGTAAATCAGTAATTAAAATTGTTATTTAGAAAATTCGGCGGGGCTCGACCAGAGTTGCTGGAGTAATGCATAATTCACAGTCCCTGAATTACCATCGCGTCGGGAATATTTTCTCCAATAAGACAATGTACATGGTACCAGGTAATAGTATTGATATCACTGCCTAATTATAGATATATAGAATATATCGAATATTATAATTTCTGATTGTATATTAGTAACAGTATCATATTTTTCGATTCTGATGGCGTCGATAACCCAAATTGAGAGAAGACCTATGCCCACAACAGTGGCAACAGCGATAGAAGGTATAATGTGTTTAGCGCCAAGTGATCAAGGTGAGATGAGCTTATCGATCCAGGGCACAAATTTCTGTATGTTGGTGTAGACGCCGGGCAGATGCTCGCGGCCGCAGCCGATGCCCCACGACACAAGGCCGATGAGTGTGCTGCGCCCCTCTAGCTTCAGCGTCAGCGGCCCGCCCGAGTCGCCTTGGCACGAGTCCCGCCCGCCCTGATACACACAGACATAAAAAATGCAATCAAATTAAAGTTTTTTTTTAATAGAATATAGGTTACAAACAAGCACACAGTCCACCTGATGGTAAATGGAAGCTGTGGTCTTTGAGGACTACGATGAAATGCCCGTTTCTAGTAAAAAGGGTCTCCGGTTCTCTACACTCACCATACAGCATTAAACTGTTCTTTTACGCTGGTATTCTGTAAGAGCGTGGTCGTGAAAAATCTGCATGTCTGAGAAACTAAAATGAATTTATACATGGTAGAGCCAAATTGCAACTATATTATGTAGAATGAACGGGTCGGCTTGACCGGTAAAGGACCATGCTCTCATAGCAATCCAGCGTAAAATAGCAGCTTAATTTTGCTGTATTTCGTGTGGTGAGTGTAGAGAAGTGGAGACCCTTTTTACGAAAAGAGGCAATTCATCTTAGTCCGCAGGGGTAACAACGCATCTGCATTTCATTCCTAACTGAGGATAGATGTGGATGTCTATACGCTACAGTAACCATTCACCATCAGGTGGACTGTGTGCTCGTTTGTCAGCTTTATCTATATAAAAAAATTAAATAAATACATATATTAAGAACATCTTAAGCGAGGTTCAGTGTGGCCTTCTTTTATTTATAAATTAAAAAAGAAGATAAACTATGTTGTAATGTTCGGAATACTAATGTTAGTGCATAATTAGGATGATAAAGCAATGGAACTGCTGAAAGTGCGTTTGGCATCCTACTCTTTTGTGAGTGTTGTTATATTAGACAAAATTACTTTAAAAAGTGGTAAACCAGAAACATATTGCTTTTGACGGAACAAATAAAAGTTTAAAAAATTGACAGTTGCGTATGAATACCCCAACGTTAAAAATTCCGTTGTCAAATCTGAGGAATAAGATGGAAGGCTTCACAGAATGTAATTATACTGGATTTTTGCCTTCAAAACCGTAATACAGTTACAGCACATTTTATATTATTGTGACCTTACTTATAGAGTGTAATAAGCAGTATATATAGAGTTACCAAAAATTACACATAGTCGAATATATTTTCTCTGATATTACCTCTTTGTATCCAGCGCAGAGGAACACGTCGTGTATGGTTTCTCTTCTTCCCGCCGCTCGAAACCAACGCTGGCATCGCTCGTTAGGGATCACTTCTACGTCCACCTCCTGTTTAAACAAAAATATTATGAGATGAAAAACTTCTCCTATTGAACACTAACTACTATTATATTTTAAGACACTAAATGGTATAAATAATAAAGTTTAAAAAGTATAAAATTAACGACTTATATAAAAAGCTGATCATGAAATCCAGGGTTCGAAACCTGGGTTGGGCCAAAATCAGGCACTGGATTTTTCTGACAAGGAATTCTCAGTAGCAGCCTCAAGTCAGAAAGTTGGCGGTGTTTCACCCTCCGCGTCGTAAAAAGTCCTGCGTCTGATCTCTGATCGTGTAGTACCTTCCCATCGGTCTATGAGAGTGCACTTGTGATTGCGCGTACACTCGGGCACTATAATCTTGTACTGCGCAAATGGCTGCTCTGTCTCCGTGGGACTAGCTGCCGTGACCGAAATTCAGTCTGGAGGACATTATTATTATAAGAAAAGCAATTTGAAAAATTTTTCACAAAAAAACACTGACAAAATTTTGAGAATTTTAGATAAAACCTATTTTTTTATAGGATAGGGTGACTAACGAGCACACAGTCCGCCTGGTTGCTGTGACCCATAGACATCTACATCTATCCTCGTTTGCGAATCAAAATGCAGATGCGTTGTCACCCGTGAGGACCAAGATGGAATGCCTCTTTTCCAGTAAAAAGGGTCTCCAGTTCTCTACACTCACCATACGAAACACAGCAGTGTTAAGCTGCTATTTTACGCTGATATTCTGTTAGGGCGTGGTTCTTCCCCGGTCGAGCCGACCCATTCGTGCTACAACTACACTACTAATATAGCTTCAGCATGGCTCTACCACGTCTAGAAATATATCTTACCTAGCCTATTGGGTAGTTGCTTCTTTAAGTCCAAGTATAGATTATTATATTTAATTAAGTGGGTAGAGTTGATCTCAGCCTAGGAGTCAGTCAGTTTGGTAACGTCTTAATGTCTCTAAGCAGCACTGCACCCAAAATATGTTCCAGTTTAAGTAGGAGTAAGTTAAGGTAAGAGGGCAATATAGGTTGGGTGCATTCAATCATAGCTCACAAGAAGGACAAGGCATCGGTGGATCTTTGTTTGTTCCAGTTGTGCATACAGCTAACCTGATCAGGTTGACTATGAGCTCGATTGTCATTAAAATTAATAAACTAAAATTAAATTTAATAAACACATTAGTCCGTAATAAGTGCAATAAAAATAATAAAATTTTATCAGTAGTTTTTGAGTTATCCTTAATAATGTGTATTTAATTGACTTTGACTCAATGAGGGCATCCACGACTTTTTCTGCCACCAGGGCGGCGCCACTTTCGAGTGAGGTAAAATATTTGACAGATTTCATAGCGGGGACGATAGTTTCTTAGGAAAATGTAATCTTTAAGGTTTCTTTCTGTATTATTAGTTATATTTTATATTAATTACATTAGAAATGAATAAACCAAATTATAAATATAACTAAAAGACGACTTTAAAAAAAAAGAGTTATAATGTGCAAAAAATTAAAAACCAAACCATTGACGCATTGTGATATATATTAATATAATACTCTAGATAATGATAAACTATTATTTAAAACTAATTTCTCAATTAAATGACACTGTGTAACAAAAAACTTTACCTTAGTCGCTAGTAGCGACATCTGGTGAGTGGAAGATTATTAACCCTCATTGATGATGTTCTCATTTTATTTATATTGAATTCGGTTATACAAAATTTTTAATTTTACCGCTTGTAGTTAATAGTATTTTTTTGTTTTTAAATGTATTCATATGATAGGAATTTCTGATGTTTAATGGAGGCGTTTATATATCTAAAAGCCGATGTGCGGACATACCTAACTGTAGCTAGCTAATACACAAGGTGCAGTCGATTGTGGTTGGTGTATCATACATAATTTATAAATTAGTTAAAATGTCTGCGCTTTTAAGGTGGCCCAAAGGCAACCCCAACCGCACTTTAACCTACTGTCGCTGATGTTACTTGATACATATTCCCGTATTTTTACAAATTTAACAGTACACCTAAATTTAACCAACTACTGCCGGCTAGAACTATGTGTATCCGCACTTCGGCTTTTATCCGTAACATATAGACACAAATTGCACATGGACGAATATCCATATCGTTTAAGTGTGGGATTTGAACCTCGTGGTTCGCAGTCCGAGGTCAAACGTTTGAAGTAACTGTGCTAAATATTTCTCCCCGGGCTAGTCTCCGTTGAGACTGGCTGCTGTGATTGTAATTTTGACTGTAGGAGATTAGTACTAATTTATTTATTTATTTTTATTTAAAAACATAATTGCACTAACCATAAAGCTTACAAATGCCAGTTAGCATTCTCTGCCAAGTAATATACTAATGAAGTACATAATTACTACACAAATTAATAGTAGCACTTCTCTATGATTTTGGTTTATACATGTATATCAACAAGTTATATCTATAACAAATTTTTGTACATACTTGCAGTACAGATGGTACAGTACTTTGTCCGTGCCGCGTTCGTCCCCATCCAGCCACTGTAGCTATCTTTCCGGCTAATTTCATCTGCTTTTGTGGTAAGCAAACCTGAAATGTATAATATAATTTTTAAATTTATATCTCTATATATAAAAATCAATTGCTGTCCGTTAGTCTCACTAAAACGCAAAAACGGCTCGTCCGATTTTGATGAAGTTTTTTGTGTGTATTTGAATGGTTCCCTAGATGGTTTAGATTTACCTGTTAGGTTACCGTTCTCATGATTCAGAAATAACCCGTGCGAAATCGGGGCAATTCGCTAGTATTAAATAAAAATGACACACTAAAACTTAATTAGATCAGACATTCCCTTTTTTTTTAAGAAATATGACGTTTGTCTTCATTCAACCATGAGGGTTGTAAGTACGATAATAAATTTCTTATGATTTATATATAGAATATGTATGTTATTTCTTTTTATAAAAAGGGTGCGTTAAATACAACACCTGATGGTAGGTGAGTGCTATTGTCCATAGACGTCTTTATATATCCTCGATTAAGAGTGGAAAAATAAAAAGTGATGCGTTATCATTTTTAAAGGACTAATGAGAATGCCTCTGGAATGGAAACTGTCCATGCGGCCGGAGCTAAGTTCTGCAAGACCCGCCGCAGAAGAACACAAAAACTCTTCGATCACACTCTTAATCTCATGGCTGTTACACGGGAGATGAAGCTACATTCTTCAACAGACTTGACAGCATACAGGCAACTGAATAGACAGATCTCCAAATGCATGCGGCGGGACTTACGCAACTTCAATACAGCTCGTATTGAAGAAGCGATCGAGCGGAATCAAGGCTCCAAAGTCTTTGCCAGAGATCTGTCTGCCAGAAAGAGCCAACTTTCAAAGCTGAAGACAGAATGTGGCAGCATCGTTTCCGGGACACCGGAGATTTTGAGTGAGATTGAGAGGTTCTATGGGCAGCTGTACACGTCATCGTTGGAGCCACACGCAAGTGTGAGTAACGATCCAAGAGCGAGTCTCATCCGACACTATTCCGAAGATATCCCAGATATCAGTCTGAGCGAGATTAGAATGGCTCTCCAGCACCTTAAAAACGGTAAGGCCCCAGGCGAGGATGGAATTACAGCGGAGCTTCTGAAAGCGGGTGGAAGACCGGTACTTGAAGTCCTTCAGAAGCTATTTAATTCCTTCCTCCATGGTGGCATTACACCGGAGGCGTAGAGCAGAGGTGCGGTGGTCTTGTTCTTCAAGAAAGGTGATAACGCTCTCTTGAAGAACTACAGACCGATTTCCCTTCTGAGCCGCGTCTACGTGCTGTTTTCGAGAGTCATTACGAATCGTCTCGCGCGCAGAATTGACGACTTCCAGCCTCCCGAACAAGCGGGTTTCCGAAAGGGCTTTAGCACCATAGACCACATACATGCCCTCAGGAAATTGTACAGAAGTCCGAAGAGTAAAATTTGCCACTATGTCTGGCGTATGTGGACTATGAGAAAGCCTTTGATTCCGTCGAAATTTGGGCGGTGCTGCAGTCCCTTCAGCGGTGCCAAGTTGACTGTCGGTATATCGAAGTGCTGAAGTGTTTGTACAGTAGAGCTACGATGGCTATCGGAGTAAAGACCCAGAGTACGAAATCTATTCAATTGCAGAGAGGTGTAAGACAGGGTGACGTCATATCCCCGAAACTCTTCACCGCTGCATTGGAAGACGTTTTTAAGCTTCTGGACTGGAAAGGATACGGTATCAACATCAATGGCGAGTACATCACTCACCTTCAATTTGCCGACGATATAGTCCTTATGGCAGAATCGCTGGAGAAACTAAGCACTATGCTCATTGACCTCAATAGTGTCTCCCAACGGATAGGTCTTAAGATGAACATGGATAAAACAAAGACTATGTTTACTGTCCATGTCACACCTATGCCGGTAGTTGTTGGGAGCACTAAGCTCGAAGTTGTTGACGAGTATGTTTACCTGGGACAAATAGTCCGACTAGGTAAGTCCAACTTCGACCGAGAGGTCAATTGACGAATTCAACTCGGCTGGGCAGCGTTCGGGAAGTTACGACACATCTTCTCGTCAGACATACCTCAAAACTTTAAAACGAAATTGTACAACCAGTGCGTGTTGCCAGTGATGACTTACGGAACTGAGACGTGGTCCTTCACAGCTGGCCGTATGAGGAAGCTCAAGGTCGCTCAGCGAGCTATGGAGAGGGCTATGCTCGGAGTTTCTCTGCGTGATAAACTTAGGAATGAGGATATCCGCAGTAGAACTAGACTAACCGACATAGCCCAACGGATTAGTAAGCTGAAGTCGCAGTGGGCCGGCCATATAGCTCGAAGAACCGACAACCGATGGGGAAGAAAGGTTCTCGAGTGGCAGCCTCGTACCGGTAGGCGAAGTGTAGGGCGACCCCCCACGAGATGGAGTGACGACCTGGTAAGACATGCAGGAAGTCGATGGATGCAGGTGGCTCAAGACCGTGCTTTGTGGCATTCATTGGGGGAGGCCTATGTTCAGCAGTGGACTTGTGAAAGGCTGTAATGAATGAATGAAGGAATGAGAATGCCTCGTAACCAGTAAAGACGGTCTCCGGCTCCTACATCATTTACGCTAGTATTCTGTAAAAGTGTGGTCCTTTGCCGGTCAAGCCGACTCATTCATGTATAAACTATAATATAACTATACATAGCTCTACCATTATATACATTAAATAATATTAAGTTGTTATCTTTAAAAAACAACTACTTACTACGTACTTTGCAATTCAGAGCAAAAAGTACATTACAATCACCACGTTTACTCAGAGGATTAGCTTGCCTTATAATTTAGTAAGCGGGTAATTCTAGTTCGATTGCCGCCGGCATCAATGAAATTTGAAGTTGCAGTTTTAAGTAATAACTAACCATGTTCTCGACGGTGACGTAAGTATTGTGAGGATACCCGATATGAGAAATTAAAAAAAAAACATAAGACATTCCGACGTCTGTTCTACAATAGTTGGAGAAATATGAAAGGGCTGTGCATCCGGAAATAAAACGAATAAATGCTTTTTACTTGACTTTAACAATGTTTTAAGCAATTTAAGGCTCTCTTCAAGCTACCTTGACTTTTTTCATAAAATAATATACACAAAAGCGAGATTAACCTCGTGATAAACGTAATTACAAATACTTACGGGTATAATATGCTGTTTAAAAACAACGCCTCTGTCAAGTTGTACCAAAGCGACATCATTTCTAAAGTCTGCTGGCTCATAAGCTGGATGCACCTCTTTTCGTTGCACCGCGAACTCTTCATGTGAGTACCTCTCACCAGCGTCTCTTACGTCCCATTCACCGAGGCGCACTCGAAGTTGGGAGTTTGGTGTCCTGTAAAACATCCCGCATAACTTCTTACCAGACCATGAATAACGGAGGAGATTTGTTCATTCGATTCGAGTGGTGTAAGAATATTCACTACCCCATATCGTCCCGTGCGTTTGGTTTTTTTACAGGATATGAGTGTCAAACGAGCACACAGTCCACCTGATAGTAAGTGGTTGCTGTGGCCCAAAGACATACACATCTATCCTCGATTACGAATCAAAATGCAGATGCGTTTTCACCCGTGAGTACTAAGATGGAATGCCTCGTTTCCAGTAAAAAAGGTCTCCGGTTCTCTATACTCAACGTACGACATCACAGCAGCGTTAAGCTGCTATTTTACGCTGGTATTCTGTAAGAGCGTGGTCCTTCCCCGGTCGAGCCCGATCTATTCGTGCTACAACTATACCAGAATTATAGTTCCAGCATGGCTCTACCACGTAAGATTCGACAGGGCGAAACAAACCAGATGATAGATAGCAGCGTCTTCTTAAAATAATTATAAAAAACTGTAACTGCCAGCCAGCCTGTCAAGCGTGGTAATTTGTGGGGAGGCCTATGTTCAGCAGTGGACTTTTGATAGGTTGGGAATATACCGTATGTACGAACGAATATACGAGGTTTTAACTTTTTTGCGCGGAACCCTAATTCTTTTTCTAAAATAAAAGTAGCCTAAGTTACTCCTTGTGACATCAGCTATCTGCCAGTGAAAATCCCGTCAAAATCGGTCCAGCCGTTTCGTAGATTAGCCGGAACAAACAGGCAGACAGACGGACAGACAGACAGACAGACAAAAACTTTAAAAATTGTGTTTTTGTTATAAGTACCATATATAATTTCATATGCATTTAGTGAAAAGCTGTTATTTTGACGTTACAAACAGACACTCCAATCTTATTTATTTGCATAGATAACTGAAATGATCGTGATCATTATATCTAACATTTCATCTTATTATATGGGTGTTCTATAGTGGCGACGTAAGAGGTTTCATCACTCCTATTTGTCCGATGGGTATCGTAAAAGGAGACTATAGGAGCTGTCAGAAAATGTAGATAGCTATTTATTGTAAACCCGATAAAATATGCAGAACCGCGACAAATGGCAGCGTAAAAGTTCGAGACGTCTTTTATTTTTGCAATCGATAACCCGCCTGCCAAAAGTGACGTTTACTGCAATCCTACAGTTTAACTAATGTTCTTCGTAGGTTATGGCAATTATTTCCAAAATAACTGAGACTCAGACCCAGAAGTGTTATGGATAATGAAACAGAGCAGAAGAATTTACTAACTGAAGGACTTACACTTACTGAAGACTTATATTTTTACGTAGTTGATCCACGCTGCGGCTATGCCAGCTATATATAGCTGTAGCTCGAATGTATTGACTCGGACGAGGTAATACCACGCTCTCACAAAATAACAGCGTGAAACAGATGAATAATCCCGCTGCGTAGTGAGTCCAGAGAACCAAAGACCCATAATACTGGTAACAAGGCTTTCCATCGTAGTCCTCAGGGGTGACGAAGCATTTGCATTTTGATTTTTGATCGATGATAGATGTATATGTCTATACGCCGTAGTACCCATGGTACCAGGTAAACTATATGCTCATTTGTCACACTTTCTATACACAAAAATGAATTTCTTCACGCCAGTATTCTAACATTTTCCAGAAAACGATTGAATATGACCTCAAATTTAGTACACTTAAGTATTGAAAACAAAATAAAAGGCAGTTAAGTACAGTTAACTTTCCATTATTTTTGCATTAGTATAGTCAGTCAACGTTCTCATGATTTTAAAGCAAGCTCCACTGCAACCCGGTTATTAACTTTTAAGGTTTATATTAAGTCTTTAGTATTCTCGATAGATTTTGAAATTAAGTATAATTGAAATATTAGTTCAAATTCTGTCATTTGAAACTGCTTTAAATGAAATAATTTATACAAAGAGACAGTCAAAATAAAGGATAGTTATAGGAAATGCTCATCAAATTAGATTGCTGAACATAGGCCTATCATAGATTACCCTAAAAGGGGGGTATTTGCAATAGTTGCAACGCTTGGTTGGCAGGCGGGTTGGCAGACGCAGTATTTTATATTTTACTTGTTATTGTACGTGGTAGAGCCATGCTGCATCTATATTAGTAGTGTAGATGTAGCACGAATGGATCGGCTCGACCGGGGAAGGACCACGCTCTCACAGAACACCGGCGTAAAATGGCAGCTTGACACTGTTGTGTTTCGTATTGTGAGTGTAGGGAACCGGAGACCCATTTTACTGGAAAAGAGGCATTCCATCTTAGTCCTCATGGGTAACGACGCATCTGCATTTTGATTCTTTATTGAGGATAAATGTAGATGTCTATGGGTCACAGCAACCACTTATCATCAAATGGACTGTGTGCTCGTTTGTCACCCTATCCTATAAAAAAAATTGGAAGACACTGCTGCAAATCTTTTGATTTGTTTCCCTCTGTCGCCTCTTACGACACCCACGGGGCGATATGGGGTAGTGGATATTCTTACACTGCCAATACACGGTATGAAATAAAATATATTGAATTATGAAATATGAAATGAAATATATGTATGTCATATAAAATATAAATCTTTCTTAAATTCAGGTTAAAGACATTTATTCATCACATAAGAATATACAGTTCGCTTAACAGTGATAAATAGTAAATACATGAAAAATCTGCGCTCCAAAACAATTATAAATTAGAATAAGTAATTGAACAGCCGTCGTTTGAATAATGCAACAGTGCTACATTCTTTCACATATTTAGGCAGCTTGTTGTAAAGTTGCACTCCATCAAACTTAATGCTTTTTCTTCTTATGTTAGTTCTATAGATAGGCAGCGCTAGCTTTTGTCTATTTCGAGTACTTATCGGTGTGATCTTTTAGAAAAAGTAGTTAGGGAATGGGTTGATTTTAATAGTATTTTTTAACTAGTAATAATAATGTCCTCCAGACCGAATTTCGGCCACGGCGGCCAGTCTCAACGAAGACTAGCCATCGGCGCAGGACAGGATTACAGTACCCAAGTGTATGCGCAATCACAGGTGCACTCTCTATTCCCTCACTCTCATAGCCCGATGGGACGGTAAACCGACACGACTGGAGAGAAATCAGGCGCAGGACCAACGGCTTTACGTGCTTTCCGAGGCATGGGAGTGAAACACCGCCAACTTCCCGACTTCAGGCAGCTACTGAGAAGTTCTTGATGGAAAAACTCAATAACTGATTTTTTGGCCCGACCCGGGATTCGAACCCGGGACCTCATGATCAGCAGTCGCACTACTACAACCACTAGAACAACGAGGCAGTTAACTTTTTAACTAGTACACATGTACTGTATATATATAGTTTATTTATATTGAGATGTTTAGTATTTTTATAGATTTTATTCAAATTCAAAAGTCTTTATATACAATATAAATCATAATGTATACTAACGTTGCTACACAATGAGCTGCAGTTACCACCCAGCGGTCAGAGATAAGAGCACCACCGCATGCGAGTTTCTTGCTCAGGAAGCCCGACTTGATCAGAGCAGCCTGCCAAGGATGAGAGCCGAAGCCCGTTGAATGGCCACCAACGATACGATTAGAGCGGGTATAATGCTCTCCGCAGCCTGAAATTCATAATGCTTCTTTATAACTTTAAATAACAACGTCGAAAGAAATTTTATACTTAATATAGCGAAAGATTAAAATAAAATATAGGAAGCTTTAAATAAAAATTAAATTAAACTTTGAATATTAACTAAAAAAGGAAAAATGTAAACTTCTAAAATACACGTACATATTAAAATTTTCAATACATAATATTTCTGAAACAGGCAAATTTGTATTAGACGAAACTTTTAAAGATAATATCAGAATATTTACGTTGAATATTATAATACCGACCAAAGCACCAGCAACACTTGTTAATGCTTTAAAAAACCATGTGTGACAAAACAAAGCGGGTGCTGTACAAAACAATAAGAAAGTGCATGATGATTATGAAATCGCGGTGCTGGAATTATTTAAGCAAGGAACAGATCGCGAATACTGATGGTTAAAGACGAGGAAACTCAATTTAAAAAAGCTTTATTAGCTTTTTTGTGACATATTCATTTTTCAATCAACAATAAACATTTTGAATCAATAACGTAAACAAAAAAAAACTATAAATCTTCAAAAATTCATGTGGATTATATTTCTCTTTTCTAATATGTTGAGTTTATTTATATTTTTTATAAACATAAAGTCTTTTTAGACATTACTATGTTAAAGTTTTTTCGCTCTTTTGTAAGAAGGATGGAAATAAATGTTTTCAAAAATATTTAACTACATCCTTAATTCAAAATAAATAAAAAAGTAACGTATTTAAAAATATATCTAGAATGAAATAACAAAGTTGAGTTTCATCGTCAAAGTCAGTTTAAATAAAAAACCCGTAATATTTTTTCAAAGTATTCTCACCAGGGTAACTAGGTTTTTGCGGTTTATGACCGCTTGTGTGAACTGGTACATAATCATCATCACCATCAGCGTTATTTTCACCACCCAGAAAGTGGTTTGATGTGTAAAAGTCATCTGGTGTTGAATGTGCTGTGGTGCTTTCATGATACGAGGGCTTCACGTGAAAATAATGATTTTGATCATAGTTTGGTTTATTCCAATCCGGTTTTGGCCGGTTTTGTCCACTTAAATCCAGCTCAGGCCGGTCCGTTATTGGCTTTGGTCGAGTATGATGCGGTTTTGGCCTTTTAGTGACTGTGTAGATAATTAATGGATCCTCAAATTGGTTTGTGTCTGTCTGGTAGTCGTAGCTGTCGTGTGGGAATGTACCGATGAGTTCTATCAGATCACCTGTTGTGGAATGTACGTTTCTTCAGTTATATCGCAGAAATATAATATTAATCATTACATAAATTTTGATTGAGACTTCTGTGTAATTTGGATTATATGAGTGTACCTTGAATTATGAAAATGGAAATTGTTCAGAGTACACATCAACTACTTACTTTTAGTCATGAAAGAAACAGTCAAAATAAAGTCAAATTACCTTGAGTAAATATCTGAAACTCTTAAGTTATTGAATATTCGTTTACGTAAATAGCTTGTTTTTGTTAAATACATTTTAATTTTTTTCTTCTTTACCTAAATTCACTGCTGCATATTCAACTGCAGAAATTAAAGGCGATTTGCCCACAAATGAGAGCCGTGTTCGAGATTCAGCTGGCTGCTAACGTGTGGGAGAGATTGACAGTTAATAAATTAATAGTATATCATTCTACTGTAACCTAGCGTTCGTTTCAATTAATGTGCATTTAGACAATGACATTGGATACTAATTTGTATTTACTAAGCTGCATGGCATTAAATGAAATGCTATAATTTATATTTGTATTTATAATTACTTTGTCAACAAACCTTCAACTAAAGTTCTAAGTAAACAACAATCAGTATTCTGTTGTTTTTATTATTTTATTAACTTAATTTTATACATATTTACTTTGCATTTATTTTAATGTATCTGTGATTGATTTCTTAATGAGATTTCTTTTTGCTGACTGCATTATTATTACAAAAATTTTATTATTGTTTAAAAAACTTTATAAATAATAAATATATTTAAAAATAGATTAAAATGCCATAAACGAGAATTTACATTATATATGAATGACATATCACCTCATCATAGTTTGCTATCAGAATTGTATCTTTTAGTTTTTATGACTTTGCATGCCGTAAGGTAGAATGAACGGATTAGTAAGCTGAAGTGGCAGTGGGCCGGCCATATAGCTCGAAGAACCAACAACCGATGGGGAAGAAAGGTTCTCGAGTGGCAGCCTCGTACCGGTAGGCGAAGTGTAGGGCGTCCCCCCACGAGATGGAGAGACGACCTGGTAAGACATGCAGGAAGTCGATGGATGCAGGTGGCTCAGGACCGTGCTTTGTGGCATTTTTGGTGGAGGCCTATGTTCAACAGTGGACTTGTGAAGGGCTGTAATGATGATGATGATGATGGATGAAGGTAGAATGTAGCGGAAACACTTAGTAATGTACCATCTTATACCTGTACCTACAGTGTGGCAAATAAAGAATCTGAAACTAAATGTTAAAAGCGATTAAAGTCACCAAGTGTATCTAACTCGCTGTACATACTCGTATTTGTAAAAACGCATCTTCGGCTATCAAAAATATCGTCTGTTGGACAAAGGCCTTCTACATACATTACCTCATAAGGGGGATTTTTAGTTGTCACGCTTGGCACACGGTTAAGCAACCACAATTTTTTATTATATTTAGTTATCAGAAAGATGATGCTGTTCATCTTTCCTGCCTGTTTCACTTCCCCGCTCTCACTTCTTACGGCACTTACGGGATGACACGGATATTCGATTTACGGATAATGGAAATTCATACGCCGCCACTGACAGCAACCGTGTAAGACATACATTTTAAACTATTTTTTTTAAACGTTACACCCCCACTAGGATTTACTCCTGTACCGTACAGCCAGTTTACATACATAAATTACACAAGGACAAACATTCAGACTCGGAACTATTACTTGTAGGCCATACAAATACTTTCATAATTTCCGTACGGGATTTGAACCCGTACTCTTAGCGCCGTAACTCAATGCTAAGCCACTGCGCCACGGAGCCGTTACACTAACAAAATTGTACGTTTTTTGTTAAAATAGGGTGTTGGAGAGTATCTACGGCAAATTATGGATATCTGCAACTTACTCCTAGTATAATACGTACAATGATTGTACGATTGAGCCAAATATCAATAAATTAATTTACTAAATATATCCATATATTATGAATCACGAATAAGATAAGGATTGTAAATCTATACAAATAAACAAAATTGAAGTGTCTGTTTGTAATGTTAAAATAACAGCTTTTTACTAAATGCATATGAAACTTATGGTACTAATAACAAAAAAACAATTATTAAAACTTTTGTCTGTCTGTCTGTTTGTTCAGGCTAATGTCTGAAACGGCTGAACCGATTTTGACGGGACTTTCACTGGCAGATAGCTGATGTTATAAGGAGTAGCTTTGGATACTTTTATTTTAGAAAAACAATTAGGGATTCGCGCAAAAAAAATTAATACCCATGAAATCGTAGTAAATTCCACGCGGGCGAAGTCGCGAGGGTCAGTTAGTTATAAATATAATCTTGATCATATTGGTGATTAAAGAAATTTTATTTTCTCAAAAGAAACACATTATTTCAGTTAATGAAGAACTAAAAAGAAAAAACTTCGATGATTATTGGTCGTATTTTAGTTTGAAATATCGAACAAATAAAAGATTTTATGTTATGTACTCGTAACATTGAAACGGACTGTTTTCATAATAACAAACGGAAATATGAAAACGGACTTAAAAGTTTATTTATGTGACACGATAAACTTGTATCCTTACAATGGTTACGCCTCGGAAACTTTTACTTTCGGAGAGTTACGCAACTATTATCGTGTTGACGACAACTTAACTTACTTTATTATAAAAACCCATCTTTTGGAAGATTCCATTTTTAATTTAGATATTATTTTCTAGCCTGTTCAAATAGCTATTCAAGATTAAAAGACCAGTGTCACTGTGACCAATATTATGATCTATTGTGTTGTGATTCTACATCTACTTCACAGATGAGCCCAGCAATTGTAATTTATTGCAGGAATTTCTTAGTATTTGTAAGCCATCGATTCCTCTGAGATTGGCATTTAGTTCGCTAGATGGGTATTGGTATTGCTTTGATGCATATAGAGTGGAATGTACCTTTGCACATTTTTTTTCGTCACATTAGTTTCGTCAGAATCAGCATATCCTTTTTTTATACAACAAGGGTGACAAATGAGAACACAGCCCACCTGATAGTAAGTGGATGCTGCGGCCTATAGACATCTACATCTATCCTCCTTTAAGTATAAAAATGCAGAAGCGTTGTCAACCCTGAGCAATAAGATAGAATGCCTCGTATATAGTATAAAGGGTCGCCGGTTCTCTACACTCACCATACGAAACACAGCAGCATTGAGCTGCTATTTTACGCTGGTATTCTGTGAGAGCACGGTCGAGCGGATTTATTCGTGACTACAATGATATTGGTGAAGCATGGATCTACCACGTATAAATATCTTTAAATTGTGGGTCCTAAAAATACATTAGATAATATATACTTTCCTGTGCAGTTGTGCCCAGTCTGAATTGAAACAAGCTTGAATTGTTCTTGCATAATACTAATATTCGTCAACCGATTTTTGATCAAATCTGGATGATATGGAACACAATTTTTGGGTTTTTGGTATTGTTTTTTAGCCTTATATTTGAACCAGGTCTCAAGAGATTTCTTGTGGATGTTTCAAAGAACCGATTTTGTTCAGACTTACTGACGGTAAGTGGCTGACGTAATATCCATAGCGTGACAAAGGTAAATAGACAGTAGATACTTTTTATCAACGTCAATATTTTAATAAGAATTTAGATGATTAAAGTTTGGTGTAAACTTGCACTTTTAATAGTGGATCTGCCCTGTCTACACAATATTTAGTTGTAGGTTAGGCTCTTACATATTTGAAGGAAAGAATGGTACTTTATCAACTTCTTTTATTATATGTTTAATAATGTAATATTTAAAATGTATATGGCAGAAGTGTGTCAAATTTTGGGCATTTATAAAAATGTTTCTAAGATACTGAATGCTCTCTAAAAATCTTACATATTTCTATTTTCGCAGGTAATTAAATAAAAAAATAATTTGTGACACACATGTTCTAAAAATTTCGGTTTCGTTAGTTATTACATACAAAAAATTAATTCAAGAATTACGTATCTTGAAATCAGTGCATAGCAGATTTCTTTGAATCACCATAAATTTACAATCTATTACAATATTAATAAGTGTACAGTTTCTTTAAATTGCTGTTGGTCAATATTTTCATATTATTTATCTTAAAGACCAAACCGGAAGCGGATCATTACTAAAACGAAAGGTTTCCGTGACTAAATCTCAACGTCCGGATATAAAATGAAACCACATAATTATCATCTATTTTTCGTATCACGTGTCTCTCTTAAGCAGTGTTATTACACACCATTGTATTTACGGTCGAATGGACGTGATACAATTCGAACTTTCACTTAAATTTCACTTAAATCTCTCCGTCTTCAAGATATTTGTGGAAGGTATCGGGTTAGTTAAAACAAAAGGGTTATTCAACCGAAAAGTACCGGCGTTTCCCTTATATACTAATTGTAAGTTTTTTATTCAATATAATACTAATTCACGATGATATTCTTTTAACCATTCTTTAGACCATGCTAGAGACATGCTGCAGCTGCATTTTTGATATAATATGAATGTGTCGGCTTGACCGGGGAAGGACAACACACAAATATCAAAGAACATAATTTTTGTGGCAGGTATCGGGTTAGTTAAAACTAAAGAGTTATTCAACAAAAAAATAACTGGCGTTTCCCTTATATACTAATTTTAAGTTATTTATTCAATATAATATTAATTCACGATGATATTCTTTTAACCCGTCTTTAGGACGTGCTAGAGCCATGCTCCAGCTGAATTTTTGATATAATACGAATAGTAGGCTTGAGCGGGGAAGGACAACTTTGATAGAATATCAACGTAAAATATAACATGCTACTGTGTGCCACACCGTCCAATTTCAATCAGGTAATATGGGTGCTCGCTTATCACCATTAATTTTATTAAAAAATATTTCAAATACGCATGGTGTTACTAGTATAAAGAGCGTAGTGAGGTTACGGCCTTTATACTAGTAAGGGACTGTTTTTTTATACAAAAATTTGTATTGCTACAAAAAAAAAAATAGGAGGAACTATGTGTTATGTTTTAAGGAATAACAGGTTTCCTAAAGGTTTGAATATCATAATATGTGAAATTGTCACAAATCTGAGTAAATAAGCAATTTTAGTTTGAAGTAGTCACATCGGAAGTGACTATCCGCGATAACAATAATTGCTGAGCCTCGAAGACTTGAGGTAATCAGTGCGCGAACCTTTTTAGGGGTGGTGTAATCGACAAAAAGAAAGCGGAAACTAATTAATTACCTCCTGAGTTACTATCGGTGTTATGACTTGATTATATTATGGTTGTAGTATCGTGGAGTCGTGGTTGTTCAGGGGCTATGCTCGCTATAAATTTCATAGTACGCGGAAAACCCGAGTTCTATTCCCGGCGGCACCAATTAAATTGTTAATTACAATTTTAAGTACTGATACCACGTTCCTAGCTTTGAAATTAAACATCGTGAGGAAACAAGAGATTACATGTGCCTGTAGGTATGAAATAATGTGTGTATAATGCTGTAACCGAATTATAATATGTATCCTAGAAAATAATGTAATGAAAATGCCATTTTAGTAAGAGAAGAGCTTTTACTTAATTGACAGATAGTATACGACTCCCTGTCTGATTTTTACTACTTTAAAAACTCTTGTAAAACGTCCCATAGGATGCCATAAGTATACACTCTATCATAGAGGTACTTAGTACTTACACATCATAATATGTAGAAATTTTTAAAACAAAAAATGTGTCCGAAATCCGAGTGATCTAGGTTTTATAATACATGAATACAGAGACACGTGACCTTGGGACAATTTTAAGTCGGTGCCTATATCTGTGCGAATCATTATTCTATAGGTCTGGTAACACCCAAACTTTCCCTTGATGTTATACAATAAGTGTTAGGTTGTATGTATTGGAGTAAGTAGCAATTGCTGTAGGCACGTACATTTGCAATATTCTTAATTCGATTTTCTGTTCGCAAATCTCCGCTGTGGTTGTCGTTATTAAATCTGTGACAATTTATGAACATAAATTAATCTAGAATTAGATATAAAATATTGACAAAAGTACTGAAAATATAAATGTTTTATTATAGTACTTGTACCTACACTTATTCTAACAACATGTAAACAAAAATCGTTTAAGGAAAAGTGTACCTTTTTATAGTGATTGGTCGGACAATATAGACTTTATTAAAATATTTCAAATTAAGATTAAACAAAATACTAAATAGGTGTAACACAAACTTAATAAACACTTTTGTAAATGTTTTCCTTTACTTAATAGTTCAATTATTTAAAAAATATATCAAATTTAACAAATAAAAGTCGCTTCCGCTTTCCTCTTGAGCCAACGAATAGGTGAGAGTGTGCACGTATTGTTATACAAATATAAAGTATGATTTCATAATTAATTACTGTATGAATAAATCATGTCATACAAGTTACCGCTTTCTGTTTATGTTTGTACTGAACTTACTAATTCTGAAATTCCATTCATCATTCATTCTTATACTTCTAGATTCGAATCAAAACGTTTATACTAACCGCCGAAAAATATTATTTTTACAAATTACTCTTTCAGACTTTGCTTACGACGCATTTAAAATTACCTTCATTAAAAATGACTGTGTAGTGGCGGTGTAAGAAAATACACTATCCCATATCGTCCCGTAGGTGGCGTACGAAGCGACCGAGGGAAACAAACCACTGGCAGCAGCGTCTTCTAAAATTAACTAAAAAATAAACTGCGGTAATGCTGTAACTAAGGCACATATCTCCCTATAGGGCTTTCTATAGCGAAGGCTTATGTTAAGCAGTGGCCTTTTAATACGCTGTCACGGTAACGGTAATGGTAATAAAAACAGATATCATTCCTCAATAAAGTCTTAGTTGGCTCCAAAATTAATACCATTGGTATATGTCGTGCAAAGTATATATTTTGTGTGTGAAGATACTAACTCAGTAGGAACAGTAAGGTGTATTGTGTGAAACATCTTGGCTAGTTCGAGTTAAGTATAGGTTTTACATTTTCTTGGGAGATGGAACAACCTGCAAAAAGCGGATGACAGCAATTGGTGCATGCCTGAAAATCGGGCTACTTGATGCCATAGATTAGGCCTTTACTAAATCGCCCACGACAGGCCAATGAAAAAGCCAGTTTAAACTAAAGGCTCTAGATTTATAAAATAGTTTATTTTGTTTTGGCCATATAATATTGAAATAATTTTTATTTTGAAAGTCACTATCTATTTATTTATTATAATACGTGGTAAAGCCATGCTGCAGTGTTTTCTATCGACTTCCAAAAAATGAGGAGGTTCTCAATTCGACTGTATTTTTAACGTGTTTTTCTAATAGAACCGATTTTGACGATTTTTTTATTTGTAAGCTGGCACTTCTCGTGTGGTCCCACATTAATTTGATCAAGATCTGACCAGTAGATTTTGAGTTACCCTTAATAATGCGTATTTAATTGACATCAAAAATAAAAATATTTGTGGATATCATGTTACTTACAACATTAGCAAAATACTTATAATGTTATTTACATTGATTAAGTAATTATTAATATTACTGAATTAATAAGATGACAATTTGTATTACTATAACAGTTACACTAAATATGTTATAATTAATTATTGCAATATTTTTTCAACATAAAGAAATTTTAATACTGGAATGCTAGAGTGAGTCACAATAGGAACATTTATATTTGTACAGGAACAAATTTTTATATTAAAATTCGTGATTATATATTATTCACAAAAAATTTAAATCTCACAGAACCTGAAAACATGTAGTTAGAGACAACCTTTTAAACAAAACAGTTTCATACTTACTTGCATTATGTACAACGGGGGCGATCTCGGTGGGCTTCTCAGTGGTATCGCGATCGACACAGCATGCCCAGATCATGCCACCTGAACACAGGTCGAGCGGTTTCCCGCCGCCGAGCACGCACGATATGCTTAATCCGCAAGGATATCTCGCTCCCCGGTAGCGGCAGGTTTGTGGGATCACTGTGAAAAGGAAAAAAATAATATTAACTAATAAATATTTAAAGTTATAACAACACATAATTTAAGAAAGAAACAGATGAAAATATAATAATTTACGTTTGGCATCAGCAAGATAGTAAGCTTATAGTCGTCCCTCGAGTTTGACCACTATAAAAACGAAAAATATATACATCGTAATAACAGTTTTATATTTTTAAAGAACAATCCTTAAAAAAATTATAAAGCTTTATAATGCAATCAATTATCTTCAAGCCTGAGCCTTTCATTTGCTACCAAATGCATTTTATAAGATTCTCCTTGCCCCGTAAGTGTTATAAAGTGTATAAGCCAATAATGCTTTTAGTTTTTAAATAAATTACCAAATTTATCTAATGAAAAAATACTATTTGAAAATAATCTAAGTGCCGATATTTCAGTGGTGGTATAACAATTATAGTCTGACTGAATATAAATGTGAAACAATTGAAATATTTTATTCATACAATTGTAATTTTCAATTTGTTTATGTTGTATTTTATTCTATAAATAAATTTTTAACTGAGGTTTGTAAAATCGGCTCCAGGTTAACTAACATCTATCCACATTAACGTCTTTGACTTTAACTTGAGACAACTGTTAATCTTTGATTATATACAGAGCTGTTAATATTACTAACAAATTACTGTTTTATGGGGAAATAGTTTGTACATGGTAATAACCCCTAGAAATTAATTTGTTTATTACATAATTATCAAAATCTTCTGCTGAACATGCGTCGCGCACTTAAATTACCTCATAGGGGTTGGCGGATTAGAAACCACAATTTTATTTAAGCTCCTAACAAGAAGAACCTCCTACCCAATTCCTGTGTTAGTTTTCCTCGGTCGCCTCTTACGATACCCATGGTTTCATAGTGGGTTATCGTGCATCGCCAATTTGGCACAATCATTATACGTCTACGCTAAATTCTAAAATTCTTTAAATTATTGTAAATGTTAAAGCATGATCGCGTGTCAACTGTATATTTATTTCTTTACTCTTTATCACCAGAAAACAAAACAAAAACGAATACAATTAAATCTAAATTAGAAAATGTACAACAGGCGATCTTATCACTCTGAAAGTGATTTCTTCCAGACAACCTTAGTGTAGAGAACTGATGTAAAAAATTACTATTATTACAAAACTGTATACTTACTACTGTATTTATATAAAGTTATTGATCTCATTTCAATCGCATTCTTAAGTTTATAATTTGTAAAGATCAGTGGATACAATTTTTCAGAACGCGGATCACTTCAAGTTGTAATAATAATTAAAAAAACTAAGCTAGTGAGACCAATCAAAAATGACATTTCTGGTCGCCGCGCTGCGGGTTGTAGTTCCCGCACGGAACAAGCATTTGTATGACCTACAAATAATTATTCCATGTCTGGATGTGTGTCCTTGTGCAATTTATTTTTGTAAGCCAAATTTCATAGTACAGGAGAAAATCTTACTATGGAGATAACGTTTTTTTTAAAATATGGAGCAATTTGATCGCGTCCACTTCCTTTGTCACACTAAACGCGGACATTTTCATTATCTAATACACTCCCTTGCAATGAAGAATCTGTGGTTCTCTACACTCACCATACGAAACACAATAGCAGTTATGACTTCACGCTGATATTGTTTGAGAGGGTGGTCCTTCCCTCGATCCTTAGAAGTGACAACGCATCTGCATTTTGGTTCTTAATCAGTGATAAATGACAATCAGCCACAGTATCACAAAAAATCATAATTTTTTTGTCTTTAATTTGGCTCCATGCTACGGACGGGAGATATATGTCTACTCGTTATGTCAAACGGGGATATACTTCTCCTCGTTGCCGTGATTTGGCATAGGGACGAGATAATTTTATCTCTTGTTAGTGGATATAATCGGTGGATAAAATTTTTGTCCCCAGCCCATGCTAGCCGTGCAGGAGTAAGGGAGAAAATAGTACGGTGGTGGCGCGAAGGAACGACGTTATTTTCGAAGGTAGTCAGTCATCGTGACTTTAAGTCTGACCACGGTGACTTTTTCACCGTGATGTTCTTTATCACGGTCTAGGGGCAACAGGGGTAAACAAATCAGGAGACGGGCAGCAGCATCTCCCTAATAAAGACAAAATAAAATAAACCAACCCGCTTGTCAAGGGTGGCAACTATAATATTTTTTTATAGGATAGGGTGACAAACGAGCACACAGTCCACCTGATAGTAAGTGGTCCCTGTGACCCATGTCGTGAAGCGACAATAAAAAAAGAACCTAACCTAACAACAACGAAATAACAAAAATAGAACAAGAAAATAATATATTTAAAATTTTAAAAAGATATTTACAATTTTATATAAAAAAAATGAAGTATGATGATGGTGATGGGTGACGTGAATTACAATTAAATAGAAAATAAAGATAAGATGAATACTGAAGCGGAGCCTGAAGATCAAAGTGGCACACCGCGCTTGGCGGTGGTGGCACGTAGCGCCTGGTCTAGGCACACGCAGCGCCTGGAGTAGGCACACGCTGCGCTTGGAGTAAACGCTCGCAGCGCCTGGAGCAAGCACGCACAGCGGCTAAAGATAGCACGAGTACTAGTAGGTGGAGGCGTAGGCGACGACTTCAGGTGAAGGCAAAGGTCTGCAGGATCCCGGAGCAGTGCGGCCCCGCGCTTGGAGTAGGCTAGGCGACGACTTCAGGTGAAGACAGAGGCTTGCAGGATCCCGGAGCAGTGCGGCCCCGCGCTTGGAGTAGGCTCACGCAGCGCCCAGAGTAGGCACACGCTGCGCCTTGATTAAGCGCTATCAGCGCCTGGAGTAAACGCTCGCAGCGCCTGGAGCAAGCATGCACAGCGGCTAAAGATAGCGCGGGCACTAGTAGGTGGAGGCGTAGGCGTGGCTAGGCGACGACTTCAGGTGAAGGCAGAGGCTTGCAGGATCCTGGAGCAGTGCGGCCCCGGGATAAGGCCTTTAGGAGATGCTTTCCGTTTGAAAGCTGAAGCGAGACTCCTCGTATTGACCGATTGTTCGGCTTTTATACCTTTTTAGAGAAAACGGGAAATTATTCAAATTAAAAGCAAACTTTTGTAAATGGCCCAGAGGAAAAGAGTATTTATATGGAAATATTGAAGTAAAAACATCAGACCGGTAACGAATTTGAATAAAAATTGCCATGAAAACCAGATAAACAACGATGTCAAAACATGTCAATTTTTGGTTTCAGGCTCATAATTGAAAAAACGGCAAGATTTAAGTAAGAAATGAGATATTATTGATATAGGAAAAAAGGTAGCGCAACAGCGCGCATGAAACCCGAAATTGCAGAGTTACGGAGAACTAAATAAAAGATCGAAAAAGGTAGACTCCATCAATAGCGTGAAATTACGAAGTGAAAATGATTTGTTATTGTGTTTTTATGGTCTAAAAACGTTACAGGATCCTATGGAAATAAAGGTGATGTAAAAAGAAAATCCAAAACAGAATGGAAAAATAAATTTAAAACAGTGTAAAATGATATGTAAGTACCATAACACTACACCCATAGACATCTAAATCTATCCTCAATAATGAATCAAAATGCGGATGCGTTGTCACCCGTGAGGACTAATATGGAATGCCTCTTTACCAGTAAAAAGGTTCCCCGATTCTTTACACTCACCATACGAAATAGCAGCGTTGAACTGCTAAATAAATAAATACCTATAAGGCAATCTACGGGGGAGGGCTATGTTCAGTAACGGTGTTGTGATAGTGCACGAGATAATCTTATAGATTGCAGGCAAGCTATTTGAATAAACACGGCTTGCTTAATTTATTCAATTTGAATTTCGAAGAAATTCATTTAAAACTCAATTAATTTGCCACAGATGTCATTGGACAGTCCCTCGGTACAATTGCTATACGGAGCATGAGATTAACTTTAAAGGTTGGCACATGTAATCATATTTCCCGTCTGCACAATATATGCACAGGCTGATCTCACTCATTCTCACCATTATTAGTGTCAAACACCGTTATTGTAATTGATCAAGAAACTTTCATTATCGTTATAAAATTATACAGACATAAATCATGACAGTATGATATATAGCTAATATGTAAATGTCTAGCGATAGTAAAAGCGTTAATTTGCGTTTAATAGTGAAAATGATCAGTCGGTCGTTCACCGCTGTCACGAGCTATACTTATTGTAGATGAATTAGAGCGTGTTCGCGTGGCAATTGTATACTTACTGATGTATTTTTATAAAGTTATTGATCTCTTTTCAATCGCATTCTTAGGTTTATAACTTGTAAAGATCAGTAGGAACCATTTTTTAGAACGCGTATCAGTTCAAGTTGTAATAATAATTAAAAAAAAACTATGTTAGTAAGATCAACAAAAATGACATTTCTGGTGAAACCTATATAAGTATCGAAACATACAAAGATCATCACATATTCTACCGAACATAGATCTCTAACAAAGACATACACAAAATACAGTCAAAACGCATATGCAATAATTATCTACTAGTACACCTATTTAGACAGACTCAACTTCCAGCCTCCCGAACAAGCCAATTTCCGAAAAGGCTTTAGTACCATGGACCACATACATACCCTTCGGCAGATTGTACAGAAGACAGAAGAGTACAATCTGCCACTTTAACTTGCGTGTATGGCCTATGAGAAAGCCTTTGATTCCGTCAAAATTTGGGCGGTGCTGCAGTACCTTTAGCGGTGCCATGTTGACTGTCGGTATATCGAAGTGCTGAAGTGTTTGTACAGTAGGGCTACGATGGCTATCCGAATACAGAATCAGAGTACAAATCCTGTCCAACTGCAGAGAGGTGTAAGACAGGGTGACGTTATATCCCCGAAACTCTTCACCGCTGCATTGGAAGAGGTTTTCAAACTACTGGACTGGAAAGGATGCGGTATTAACATCAATAATCAATTAATATAATTAATATAACATCACTCACCTTCGATTTACCGCTCGCTAGAATCGCTGGAGGACCTAAGCACTATGCTCAATGATATAGTGTCTCCCAACGGATAGGTCTTAAGATTAACATGGACTAAACAAAAATCATGTTTAACGTCCATGTCACACCTATGCCGGTAGTTGTTGGAAGCACTAAGCTCGAAGTTGTTGACGAGTATGTATACCTGGGATAAATAGTCCGACTAGGTAAGTCCAACTTCGACCGAGAGGTCAATCGACGGATTCAAATCGGCTGGGCAGCGTTCGGGAAACAACGACACATTTTCTCGTCAGACATACCTCAAAACCTAAAAACGAAATTGTACAACCAGTGCGTGTTGCCA
Organism: Parnassius glacialis; assembly: GCA_033319125.1. Classification (NCBI taxonomy): domain Eukaryota; kingdom Metazoa; phylum Arthropoda; class Insecta; order Lepidoptera; family Papilionidae; genus Parnassius; species Parnassius glacialis. The sequence continues at coordinate 24,345,013 of JAVANC010000002.1, forward strand.
GTGATGACTTACGGATCTGAGACGTGGTCGTTCACTGATGCGTAGTCACTTTTGAGAGCTAAGATGGAACGTACAACCTGCATTCGTGGCTCTCTGTATTCTTTAGAACCCAACACAACAGTGCAAGTTAACACTGTTATTTGGTGGTAGAAATAGATAAAAGGGTGGTACTTACCCTGATAATTTCCTAGGCAGAAAAAGGTTAACCTAGTAAAAAGGTTCTAGTTTATTAAAATGAAAATATGGCCACTTACACCAAGTATATGAAAGAATAATGTGAGAACATTTTATATTATGTAAACGCAAAACATCACACGGCTATCAGAAATGTTTAGAGGTAGCTTCAATTCGTTAGTTTTCTTATTTACTCATTATAAACTTTTATGTTTACGTAAGTTGATGATGTTGACAGCGATGTTGCCTGAGATACAAGCTTATTGCTTGGTTCAGGCGCAGTTGCAAATGTATTATTATTATTGCCTATAAACTTATGTAATAAACATTACAAAGGCTGGAGTTAACGCATGATACTCGAGTAAAATATTATAAGTGGTGGAGCCATGCTGCAGAGTAGTATGGGAAGGACCACGCTCTCACAGAACACCAGCGTAAAATAGCAGCTTAAAACTGTTGTGTTTCCTATGGTGAGTGTAGAGAACCGGAGACCCCTTTTACTGGAAAAGAGGCATTCCATCTTAGTCCCCACGGGTGACAACGTATCTGCATTTTGATTCGCAAACGAGGATAAATGTAGATGTCTATGGGCCACAGTAACCACTTACCATCAGGTCGACTGTGTGCTCGTTTGTCACCCTAAACAATAAAAAAAATGCTGAGATCGAGAACCCGCCCATATCGAATTATCTAGGCAACTATTCAAATGTGCAAAAATATTACATAAATTCAGTAATTGCCCTTCGCAGAGAATTGATATTCATTAAATATTGTATTGTGCGAAATATTTCATATACTCGCAAATGTTCACAGACATGGATCGTAAGCACATCAGACATTTCTCCAAATATAAACAATATTAATAAAAATCTATGGGGAACAAAGTTTCTCGAGTGGCAACCTCGAACCGGTAAGCGAAGTGTAGGGCCGGCCTCCCACTAAATAGAATGATGACCTGGTAAGACATGCAGTCGATAGAAGTAGGTGGCACAAAATCATGCTTTGTGGCATTCCATGGTGGAGGCCTATGTTAGTAAGATGCATTTATTTGCCAAAAATGGACGTACACGTATTAAATTCAGGTATAAACAAAGTAACAGAAATTTTACTTTTAAAATAGTAACTTATCTAAGAAAAAAGAACTAAAATGATAAACATAAAACAATTAAAACAAAAAATGGATGTTGTACGCCTCATTACTGATAAACGAGGTTAGCAACTCAGCATTTATGTTACGCTGGTCGTGGTGTCCCCGATGTTCAGCAGGGGACTTGTGAAAGGGAATAATCATGATGATCATAATGATGATGAAACAATATTTAATGAATTATTACTCTACGAATGGTAGTTATTGCGTCTATGTAATTTTTTTACACATCTGATAGTTACGTAGATTTTTTTATTGTATAAAAACAAAAATATGGAATAAGTCAAGAATAATAGATGAATTAAAAAGTTTATGTATTGTATAATTTTCACTCATCCTCAATAGTTACGTAGATAATTGTATGAAAATAAGAGAAAATATTAAAATATTATAAAAAAGTATATTTTCATGTAGACGATAATATTGAATTAGGTTTTTTTTATAATATCTTCTAATAGGTATATATTAAGCCATCATTTTTAGTTTAATAAGTTTTATTTTGTAATGTCTGATTATCAATCGTCAGATAAAAGTTATCCGTTGAATAAATAATAACCTGACTGAATATAAAAGTGAACTAATTTATCTATTTTATTTTTACAACTGTAATTTTTAATTTATTGCACGCCTCATAACGCAAAACTATTAGGTAGTACTTTATTCTGGACACGTCAATGTCAAGCAAATTTGTGTTCTCAAAATGCCTCTATCATAATCATAGTATGAGTAGCCGTATATCGAGAAAACACTGATTAATCCATCTTATATTTTGTAAAATCATATTTCATATTACTTCTTAAAAAAAAAACTATGTAAAAATTTACGTGGACGTCCGGATATTGATTTTGTATGTATGTGGTCATGATAACTCCCGAAAAAATTGACTTATCGAGACCGGTTTTTTTGTTAGCTTCAGAATTACATCAACTAGTTCCCTCATCATCATCATTACAGCCTTTCATGAGTCTACTGCTAAACGGCCGTGCCAATATTTCTCGGGAAAACGTCGTCGAGTACCGGAACGAACTTGTGTCTGAAGTCGAGTCTTTGCTGAACAAAGTCTTGGATTGGGGGCGACTAAATCTAGTCCAGTCCTCAGAAGACACAAGTTTGCGCGCTTAAAAGAACCCCTTTGTCGTATCTCCTCAGTTTCAAGGCACTCCCATTCTTGCCTCAGCCAGTATCGGAATTCTTGGAGTCGATATATCGAGTGACGTGCAGTTTCGCGGTCACTTGGAAGATAAGGCCAAATTGGCCTCTAAAAAGCTTGGCGTGCTAAGCAGAGCGGGACAGTATTTCATGCCGGCACACCGCCTGCAACTTTACAAGGCGCAGGTTCGGCCTCACATGAAATACTGTTCCCATCTCTGGGCAGGGGCTCCCCAGTGCCAGCTCCTTCCACTTGACCGCATCCAGCGCAGAGCGGCTCGAATCGTCGACGAACGAGTACTTTCCGATCGGCTCGATTCATTGGCACTGCGAAGAGATGTTGCATCCCTTTGCATTTTCTTTCGCATCTACCATGGGGAGTGCTCTGAGGAATTGTTCAGATTAATCCCAGCCGCCAAATTTCACGTACGCACATCGCAGCAGAACTCCCGATATCATCCACACCATCTGGATGATTGGCGGTCCACCACTTTAGAAGATGTTTTTCGGATTTTTCCGGACCGATACGACTTAAGGACCTTCAAGAAAAGGGCGTACTCCTTTTTAAAAGGCCGGCAACGTATCTGCAATTCCCTCCCTGATGTTGCAGTTGTTCATGGACGGCAGTAGTCACTTACTATCAGGTGAGCCGCATTCTCGTTTGCCCCTCTCCTATAAAAAAACATAGTCCTCTCCGAATCCACCCGAAACCACTTGAATCCATTGACTTCCTGCATGTCTTACCAGGTCGTAACTCCATCTAGTGTCTAGGGTCACCCTACACTTCGCCTACCGGTACGAGGCTGGCACTCGAGAACCTTTCTTCCCCATTGCTTTGTTGTCGGATCTTTGAGCTATATAGCCAGCACACTGCCACTTCAGCTTACTAATCCGTTGGGCTATATCGGTTAGTCCGGTTCTACTGCGGATATCCTCATTTCTAAGTTTATCACGCAGAGAAACTCCGAGCATAGCTCTCTCCATAGCTCGCTGAGCGACCTTGAGCTTCCTCATACGGTCAGCAGTGAAGGACCACGTCTCAGATCCGTAAGTCATCACTGGCAACACGCAGTGGTTGCACAATTTCGTTTTCAGATTTTGAGGTATGTCCAACGAGAAGATGTGTCGTTGTTTCCCGAACGCTCCCCAGCCGAGTTGAATCCGTCGATTGACCTCTCGGTCGAAGTTGGACTTACCTTTTTTTTTTTAGGATAAGGGTGACAAACGAGCACACAGTCCACCTGATGGTAAGTGGTTGCTGCGGCCCACAGACATCCACATCAATCCTTTATCACAAATCAAAATGTAGATGCGTCGTCACCCGTGAGGACTAAGATGGAATGCCTCATTTCCATTAAAAAGGGCCTCCGGCCACCTGCACTCACCAAGCGAAACGCAGAAGTAAACCTCTACTTCACGCTCGTTTTCTGTGAGGTCGTGGTACCACCCCGGTTCGAGGCAGCCCATCCGTGCGACTGCAAAAGCTGCCGCGTGGCTCTACCACTGTAAGAACAACTTCGAGTTTAGTGCTCCAAACAACTACCGGCATAGGTGTGACATGGACGTTAAACATGATTTTTGTTTTGTCCATGTTCATTTTAAGACTTATTCGTTGCGAGACACTATTGAGGTCATTGAGCATAGTGCTTAGGTCCTTCAGCGATTCTGCCATAAGAACTATATCGTCGGCAAATCGAAGGTGAGTGATGTACCCGCCATTGATGTTAATATCGTATCCTTTCCAGTCCAGTAGCTTGAAAACGTCTTCAAATGCAGCGGTGAAGAGTTTCGGGGATATAACGTCATCCTGTCTTACACCTCTCTGCATTTGGATAGGTTTCGTACTCTGATTCTGTACTCGGATAGCCATCGTAGCTCTACTGTACAAACACTTCAGCACTTCGATATACCGGCAGTCAACTTGGCATCGCTGAAGGGTTACTAGTTTCTTTTTATAGAATAGGGTGACAAACGAGAAAACAGCCCACCTGATGGTAAGTGGTTGCTGTGACCCATAGACGTCTACATTTATCCTCGTTTGCGATTAAAAATGCAGATGCGTTGTCACCCGTGAGGACTAAGATGGAATGCCTCTTTTCCAGTTAAAAGGGTCTCCGGTTCTCTACACTCACCAAACGAAACACAGCAGTGTTAAGCTGCTAGTTGACGCTGGTATTCTGTGAGAGGGTGGTCCTTCCCCGGTCGAGCCGACCCATTCGTGCTACAACTATACTACTAATATAGCTGCAGCATGGCTCTCCTACGTAAATATTAGTTCCCTATATATATATATATAGTTTCCTATTTCATATCAATAGCCTAGCACTACCAAAATAATGTTTTATTGTTACTATAAATTTAAAGGAGCTTTCATATTTTTAGCCTTTGATAGACAAAGAACAAATATACCATACAACCTATACCGATTTTATGCTTTGTGTAATCGATTTATTTTAGTAAACATTAATTATTTTTTCCCTGTGGGCACATGAGTAAAGAAACTGTACAGAGGCAAAGCTTCTAAGGAGCTGTCTAAATTTTTACCGCAAATGCGCCCGCGTGTAATTTAGGGTTTTAACTATGTTGCGTGGAACTCTTTATTCTTTTTCTAAAATATAATTAGCATACGTTAGTCCTTATAATATCAGCTATCTGCCAGTGAAAGTTCCGTAGAAATCGGTCCAGCCGTTTCAGAGATTAGCCGGAACAAACAAACAGACGTTTGTTTGTTCTGGATTATCTCAACACAGACAGACAGACAAAAATTTTAAAAGTGCGTGTTTGTTATAAATACCGTATCTAATTTCATATATATTTAGTAAACAGCTGTTATTTTGACATTAAAAACAGACACTTGAATTTTATTTATTTGTCTATACAAATTAAAATGAAAAAATTAAATATATGTGAAAATGTTTTCTATTTCAAAAATAAATTAATAACCACCAAGGGAAATTCGCAATTACTCGTAAATGGAATAGCATTAAATGCAAATAATAACGTTGATTATTACCATGATAGCACTAACTTAAATGTAGGTAGGGAAATCTCCGCAATAAAAGGTATGCAGAAACACATTCAACGTCCTCAAAACGCCTAGACGCGAATGATGTATGCAAGAACCCTTACATTATAAGAGAAAGTCCGCGACGTGCCGTAACACATAATAATTTTGATATTAACTGTGCACTCTACACACGACATTTGCATGTACATTAATTAATCTATATCTACACAGACAAATAAAATTGAAGTGTCTGTTTGTAATGTTAAAATTACAGCTTTTTACAAAATGCATATGACAGTATATACGGTACTAATAACAAAAATACAATTTTTAAAGTTTTTGTCTGTCCAACTGTCCGTCTCTCTGTCTGCTTGTTCTGGCTAATCTCCGAAACGGCTGGAACGATTTTGATGGGATTTTCACTGGCAGATAGCTGATGTTATAAGGAGTAACTTACGCTACTTAAATTTTAGGAAAAAAATAGGGTTCCGCGCAACATAATTAAAACCCTAAATTACACGCTGGCGAAGTCGCGGGGAATAGTTATTATGTATATAAACGTCAATTGCTGTCCGTTAGTCTTGTAAAAACTTGAAAATGGTTGGACAGATTTTGATGAAATTTCATGTGTGTTTAAGTTGATTCGAGAATGGTTGTGATTCACAATTGGTAGGTGGCGCTGTTATCGAGATACATAAATCACCCGTTTGAAGTCGCGGCGGCTCTCTTGTAATTAAAAATATATAGCCGAGTTCTAAAAACTAAAAACATGCGTAAGTGTCGTGGAACACTCGGTTGGAACGAAGTTCCTTGTTATTGATAAACGTATTATATTATTGATAAACAAATACAAATAAATGTATTACTAGGGTCTATTAAAATGAAGCGTCATTCAAAGTAAAATACGCTATGACACAAGGGGTAGTGACGAAAAAAATCTTACACTTTTCGTTGCCTAGCTCCCATCCGTCAAACCCGTACCGTCCGATAAGGAACTTCGTTCAAAAAGGCAATAAAATAATCACCATTATAATAGCTTCTGAATCTGAAGTTCGTGTTAAGATTTAGTGTAAGATGTAGTTTATCCTTATGGGTGCAATTTTATATGATATCACCCCTGTAGTATACATTATTTAATGATAAAATCGTTTGCCAAGAAGCTATCACGATGATATCGCATAACACATACCAAAAAAAAAACATACAGTCGAATTGACGACCTACTCCGTTCAGTCAGAGTCTGCTAAAAATATCTCCATTTGTGGGCTAATACATTCACGTATACATTAGACACTGCTATAAAGCAATTATTTAGTTATAATATTTCTGTCCTCCTAGCCGATATTGAAAACGAGGACTGACGCAAATAGCCTGTGTCGTATAACTCGTTTATATGTAGCTTCCATTGCTTTACTATTGTGTCTATCAGGAATATATCTTTACGACTTAGATAACTGTCCTGATTTTTGTAGAATTATGAAAAATATAAGACTATTATTGTTAAACAAAAGAAAACTTAGAGCCTATAATGCGTGATTGTGAACTTCAAAACATGTTTTTGAAATTATTTTTCTTAATTTCCCTGATGTACGTTTTCTTGATGAAGATGATATGGGTTTTCTTACGATGTTTATCTTCATCACTAACATGGTAAATCTTGACTTAAAGATATATTAGACTAGAGATTCGTACCGCCGGGTATTAAATCCGGGTTGTCACCGTACTGTTTTCAGAGCGAGCGTTTAACTTAACGGGGCTAAATTAAACTAAGATTAAAATATAATACTATAAAATTGGAACTCGTTAGACGATTCCGATATAATATATAATGATTTTTGATTATTATTTAGGGGTTTTTTAAAACACTACATATATGTATATATACTATATATATACTAAAATATAATTAAAAAATAATAATAAAAATTACAGCGTAGCGGGAATCGTAGGAATACACTTCCTAATAACATTATTGAGTTGTTACTATATAAATTTAATATAAAAGTGTTATATATAAATAGTGAAAATATATAATAATAAAAAAAACTATGTTTGTCAATTCGTCTGCAAAACGTGGCAACTAAAACAAATATACCCCCATCAGGCCAATCTAAGGGGAAGGCTATACACTTTGGACTTTGGATAGACTGAAATGGATGACTGAATGCATAATAAAGCGTTACAGTCGTTTCGTACATACATTAAAAATTAAAATATATAGATTACTAACATAGAAATTCTATTATTATATCTATGATTACTAACGATCCGTTCCCGGCTTCGCACGGGTGATTCCTGCATCTCGACAATAGCACCACCTACCGGGTGCAATTGTAACTTAAGTCATTCTCAAATCAACATAATTACACACACAACATTTCATCAAAATCGGTCCAGCAGTTTAGGCGGAGTTCAGTCACATACACACGGATAGAATAAATGTAAAGATTTTTGCAAGCATCTATTTACTTGTGTAATGGACTTATTGAATACGATAAAGTTTGACTGTGTATTATTATAATTTAAAATTAAAAATTTTGTACAGCCGACTCCAATATAAGTTATTAAGAATAACTCAAAAACTATTGGTCAGACCTTGATAAAATTTATAAGGGACCACACGAGAAGTATCAGTTATCATATAAAAAAGAATCAACGAAATCGGTTCACTCAGTACAAAGTTATGAGGTAACACACATTAAAAAAAAACATACAATCGAATTGAGTACCGCCTCCTTTTTGGAAGTCGACAGAAAAAAAGAAAAATAACGGTGTTTTAATATACCATTATGATTAATTATTTTTATATTATGGGAAATAGTTATTTCTAAGAAATTTAAAAATAAATTTTGCTGCTAGTAGCTTAGTATTAGGTAAAAAATATTGTCAACATTATTTAAAATTGCCGAGGATAATTTTAAATTGTTTTTGAATCAATATTTTTGCTACAAAAGTTAATCACCACAAATATTTTTTGAAATATATTCATTATTAATTGGATACTGAATATGTAATAACTTACTCTTTCCCAATAAGTCCATAATAGAATCTTCTTCTTGTGAGGTGCCATATGAGTTGTGATATGAGCCTTTTCTTCTTCCTAAAGCATCAAGAAGAAGGATGTCTTTTTCTTGTTCGTTTGCGGGCTTTCGTCTATCTGTTGCAATTTCTTCATCTTTTAAATTCAAATCTTCCAATGTCAATACATCGTTATCAGTCTCCGAACGCGCACTATTTAAAAAAGCAGCTGACAAGATTAAAAATAAAAAAGTTCCAAGTTCAAACTTTATGCCACAGATTCTTCTACGTATTTTAAAGTTCTTTTTTTGAAACTTTTCCGCCGCCGCATCGGGTATTACGTGTCGAGCCAAACACATTTTCACTTTTTTATTTTACACATTGCTTGATCACAGTTATACATTTTTTATTTTATTATCTATTCGTTTTTGTATTTATTTGAGACGACCGGCCGCGGAAAGTTGAATTTCGGAAGTAAAGGCGCGTCCGGCGTAACGCGTTTCTTTTCACTTTCTGTCAGTGTTCGCAACTCGATAACATTTTCTTTGCGTCTCACTATAAGCAATGATTATGTAGCTATAACTGTTTACATAACACCTCATTAAAATATTATTAAGTAGAGTTAGAAAACAAAATAGACATCACTAGTCATCCGTTTGAGTATTAGAAAAAGGTGATTTCAAATCTATCGAATGTTTAATGTTGCATAACACCATTACTTAATTTATTAAAAGTCCGTGTTACATTGTAACTTTGTATTTTTTTCGTGTCAAATAAATATTTTCACCATACTTTACTTTACTTTTTTAATTTAATCTAGAATTAAACATCCATCTCATATCCCCATAACCCCCATGGAAGAAGGTAGAGGCCTGTGGCTGACGTATATGGGCTGTAACTTTACTTGACTATACTTTTGGTATATTTGACTACTTTGTCGTGGTCCGTGGGTTTGAATGCCAGTTGACATCACTATTTGTGTAATAGATGGTGCTTTGTTTTTTGGTCTGGTTGTGTTCTTGAGACACTGTATCTTAACCTACTTCTGATTATAGCAAGAGTGTTGTCAACAACGTCGCATTCGAATTAAACGGTTTGTTACATCGTTCATAATGCTCACAGTAAAGGAGTGGAATAATTTGCTACTGTTTCTCTTTTCTTATGATTATCATGTGGGAGATTTTAAAGCAAGAGTAAATATTTCTTTCTAAGCTAAGGCAATGCGCCTTAAGGCACTGCATGCCTTCGACTTCCCCATTAATTTGCATAAGGTAGGATAGTAGTCAAGCATTGACTAATAAGTAAAACAGTGTTTCATAGGAGACAAATAGGCGAAAACAAGTTATAGTGACTGTGTTTGGGCGTATAAAATGACTCTTATGCAGTTGTAATTATTATAATTATAATAAATAGCCTCATGGCCATAATATAAATCATTATTACTTCATTTCGTTTCAAAAATGTCGTTAAAAACGGTGCAGGAAATTTGCACAAAAAATTGGAAGTATTCGACTCGTAGCTAAATAACTATATCAAATACCAATAGATCATGTCAGGTTGTAACGCGGCGATAATACAGATTTACTTACATACTTATTTGGTAGAAGCCTACGTCCAGAGCGGACTTTTACAGACTAAAGTGGTGTATCAAAACATAAGTCTATATTTCAATTTTATTTTATTTTTTCAGTTATGACGTACTGGTAAAATCTTGTAAGACAAATGGCGGAATTTAAATAAATACGTAAAGCAGGTTCTTTAAATGTAATTAGCTTATAAATTGTTCAACAGTGTGAGCCTTTACTTACGCATGGAATACCTATTTTGATACTTGTGTTAAATATTTTCTGAAGGATATTCTCTAAGTTTTATCACATTTTTTAAAGCCTCATATTTTATGAGGCTTTATAGTGTGTTTGATGGCACTTATTACAGATTTTTTATTAAATTCTTAAATTCTTTTTAAAGAGAAGCCATAATATCGAGTAAAATGTTTCACAAAAATTTGTTATATTTATATAAAATCCTTTTAAAATTTGTTGATCAGATCAGGACCAAAAGATGAATTTTAATCATCAAAATATTACTTAAAAAAATTTGAGGTTAGTCCCAAGGTTATATTACAAACAAGTATCAAGACTATTTGTGATTGGTTACACGCCATACCTTGCAGAGACGACTACTTTCGCCTTAGCTTTCCAAAACATGACCGTAGGAATTCAATAAACGACCTAAGTGATTGTACTTCCTAAAGAAAATAGCGTTCAGTGTTTTTGCGTAAATTTGAGTAAACGAAACGAAAGAGTTTATATGACAGAATATTATAATTCGGTCTTGGTAATCAATAGAAAGGAAGAAAGAAACCGAACTGATCTTTATGTACTATTCGCTATTAGTCACATAATTTAAAATGCAATGTGAATTTTTGCAGTTGAAGGCTATTCTTTAGTCAAGCTAGACTGGTTTCTTTTAATGATACTGGCTAAGGTATGTTTTACTTCTAACTCGCCAACCAGCTGTTGCGTAAAATTGTTGACCGATCCGATCCGATTGAAAGCCTCTGGTTTTTCGGAAGTTAACTGGAGCGAACACAATTTCTCCACGGTACTTTTTGCTTTATTTTAATTTAATTGCATTGTTTTATACTGTAATCGATAGAAAGCTTAGAGTTTGCGAATATTCTTTATATTAATAAGTGTTTTTTATTCATCAATTACTTCTAGCAAGACATACAAATTTATTTACGGATTAATTCATTGAGTTCTGCTGTGTGATGTAAATTATATGAATGTATGTTTGAATTAGTTGTCGTAGCCACGATATTACATAATAAATAACCCTGAATAAAATTGAAAGTGGACGCGATTATAAACGAAACCATCTTCGTTCGCATCGTCTGTTTGACAATTCATTTTTCGCGCCAACTCACTTTCGTTTTACTTGGTGCGAAACTCGCATGAAATTAGAATCGCGCCATTTTAGCACTCATTGTTGAACATTGTTATGTAACGTGTCAAGTATTTGGAATAATTATTTTTCACGATATGATGAAAATGTATTTGAATTTTGTATTGTTTTGAGTCATGTACCTACCATCTACTTCACTGTAACCGTATGTTACTATTTATTTCCTCCCCTGATTTGTTATTCAGGTTAAAGAAATTAATGTACCCAGTCACTTATAAACAGGACGATCACGTATTCCAAATTAAGGTTAAATAATTTTAAAGAAAATTTTGAGATCTTTTTACTAAAATGAGGACATTTATGTCATGATTTTATGTACATTTCGCGGCAAACAGAACGTAACATCTTATTATAATGTAGATACGAGCATTCATCTCTAGTTCACAATGACTTTCGTAACATTCGCTTTGTGATGCAAAAATGTGGAAGTCATTTTGCAAATGGAACCGTTTTAAGAACCGGATATGATGAAGCAGATTGCATAATTTTGCAACTTTTGTCTGTGAAGATTAACAAGTTAAGGTTTAATAAAATTGTAGTGTTAATCTTCATTAAACAGTTGTCTGACACAAATGCCTTAACACGTTCACTGTGCGGTTTTCAGATACAATAGTAAGACAATAGCAATGGCCTATATGTAGTGCACGGGACAGCGAAAGGGTTAAAGCATTTAAAGATTTTTGCTACCATATGGTAAAGGCTAAAGAGCATAATAAAAATTATAGCTATTTATGGGAGGCACAAGTTATACTTCAATTCATCAATTATACACATTATAACTATTTGTTGTTGATTGTAGACTCTGCCCCGTTTGCCGATGGCTTTAATTTTGTTTAAATGATGTGAACAGTAATCATAACCAGAATTCATTTTTTCAAGTTCACACAAAGCTACGAACGCATAACAGAGGTGTAAACGGCAATTTTTTAGAGATGTTTGCGGAATGTTGAATTCATAATTTTAACCGATACGCCTATTATTACTAATTTTGAAATTATGCCTATTAATAATTATATTTTTTATTTGCATATGCAGCAAAATATACATTTGAAAATTGGTAAATAAATATCTGAATTATTTTTCATTTAAATTTTTCAAGAACTTATACACATGTAAGTACATTTCATTGTGGGACACTTGAAATAAAGACAACTTATTCGTTGTTTCTAGTATTTGTATTTTAATTTAATTTAATGTTTTTCTAAAAGGAACATGTATTTTAAATACCAGTGTTTGCAAGAAAAATCTAATTTTAATGGAACGAAACGAGCGCTGAAATCAGAAGCCCACTTACCACAAATCTATAATGAACTTATATTATTTTTTAAATATTTACATTACTTATTTTATTAAATATTAATTACGAGCACAAGATTATAAATGTTTTCACGATCTGATTCTTAAAGTTATGTATTTTTAAGTCATGGTTATTTTTTTTTATAAACGTGCTTTTGATTTTAGCATTACCGCGGCACTGTTGCCTCTAGTATCACAAGACGAAGACGGCCCATTATGGAAATATGGTGTTTCAAACATTTTACTTTCATTTAAATTTCATGTTTGTGCATAAAAGTATTGAAAATACTACAAAGCCAGCATATTATTTCAACAAGCTCTTTTGTGATATACGGTTAATAATCAAGTATTAATTGTTCATTTGTTTGCCTTGTATTAATTATAAATATTTTATTGAATATTCCCATCAGCTTTTTAATTCAACACCAGTCCATAGTATATACCTTAAATCATAGTCATAAACCTACCTTCGGCGTTGGTATGCATGTCTTGTCTTGAATTGCAACCTACCACATCACAAGTACGTCCGTAACACATGAGTAGGTATGTAAACTTATAATATTAAAATATATTTCTGTTAAGCATTTTTTATTATTGTGATTACTTATTTATCATTTTTCACTTGTTAATAAAGTATTTTTAATAAATTTTAATTTAATAATAATTTTTTTATTATAATAGTAATAATAATTGCTAGTTTATAAATTAACATTTATTTTTGCTGTTCAGGATCAGGCAATAGTAACAAGACAATATGAGAGAGACATACTTGATGGTTGATGGTAAGTGCCAACTATGTCTAACAAAAGATGATCAGATGTGATGAAAAAGATCTCAGGATGTGAAAAACTAGCTGGCACTTACTATACAAAGAGGCACAATAGTACAGTGTACAGTACGGGTTCTGGACCCTAGCAAAAGACACGGATTTAGCGTAAGCAAAATATGGTGGAAAGAATATATGTCGCAAACACTGGTTAGGCAAAATAATACAGCAAAAATGATGTGGGAAATGCCTGTTCAAACAGATATAACAATAACGCACAATAGGCCAGATATAATTTATATAAATAAAATTGAAAATAAAACTTATCATCGATATTACTGTACCATCCGATTACAATATAGGAGCGAAGGAAACAGAGAAACTTAGTAATTACCATGCACTAAGAACTGAAATAACCCGGCTTTGGAAAACACCTACTGAAGTCATACCTATTGTAGTTGGTGTCACAGGCATGATCGCTAAAAACCTACATAAATACTGCAAAAAATTAGACTCTCATATCAACATAAATGTTATACAGAAATAAGCAGCAATTCATTCAGTAACAATATTGTCAAAAGTTTTAGGTAACTCTATATTTGTAAGTCAGGACTCTGAGCTTACCTCTCCCTAAGGTTTATGGGCGGGGGTTTGGAGAGTACCGGGTTTATCTCAAGAAGACAACCAAGACAAAATATAAAAATATGTGCTCTTTTGTCGAGGGTCAAAGACGACTTTGGTTCCCTAAGCCATTATAGTAAAAGTAAAGTATGAAAAATACAATAGAAACAAATTTTAGTATCTGAATTAAATATGTGTATATATCACGACCATAGAGCAACACAGGCCACCGGCGCGGCGGAGAGGAGTAGCCATAGCGTTTTTTTTCGATACAGAACTGTCTTTTATATTTTAGGGGGAAATTTGCGTACACAAAAAAATCTTCTGTAAATAAAAAACTCACACATAACAATTAAAAGATGAAATTCACAATTTCACAACCATATATACATTAAAACAGTATCGCTTGGTGACAGTGACAACTCGGATACAGACTCGGATCGGTCACTTGACCGATCCGTATATTGTATGAGTGCAAGCGGCTTGTGTTGCTAAAACAAATCAACGAACACGACCATTATTATTGTAATTTTTAAATTTGAAAGGAGCTAAATAGCAATAACGTGATTAAGAATTACTTATATATGAAAGGTCTTTGTTAATTTGACGGGGACAGATCTCTTTTTGCAGTAAAAAACTAAAGAATTCGACATTTTTGTAGGACGTTGATTCAGCCACGCAACTAGATCCAGTCTAATTAACAGTGCGACTGCAACTAGTTTTATTGTACGCATAGGACCGCGTGACCTTTATACTTTGACAGAAAGGATCGCCTGCGTATGGCTACTCATGTCCGGTCCGTCGGTGGCCCGTGTTGCTTTATGGTAACGGCTAATAGCCGAAGTGCGGTTACATCTAGTTGCAGCCAGCTAACGACTAGATGCAACCGATTCATGACTAACACTAGATGTAACCGGTTGCTTTCGGAAAACTAGATATAGTAGAATTCGAATTATAATTGAAATTAATATTAGGTTTGAAACGTTATCAATAATTTCAATTTTAAAAATTTTGTACAACCGACTTCAATATAAATTATTAAGAATAACTCAAAAACTATTGGTCAGACCTTCGTCAAATTTACGAGCATATGAGACCACATGTAAAGCACCAGCTTTCAAATAAAAAAGAATGATCGAAATCGGTTCATCCAAAAAAGTTATGAGGTAACACACATAAAGCAAATATACAATCGAATTGAGTACCTCCTCCTTTTTGAAGTCGGTAGAAAAATACAAAAGCACATTTTTTATTATATTGAGTTGTTATCTGAAAGATGTTGCTGCCCATCTCAATACCATCTTGAAATAGCATATTAATATTACTGTGGTTCGTAGATAACCCGAGTACCTTTTTACAGAAAACAAAGCATTTTATCTTAGTTCTCTATGGTGCAGCAACACATTCTGCATTTTGATTCTCAAACTGGGATACATGTAGATGTCCATGCACTACAGTATCCACTTAACATCAGGTGGACTGTGTATTAGTTTGTCACCCTTATTCTATAAAAAAATTTTAAACTAGACAGATTATTTTTTAAATAAACAACTTTTAGTTAATTTAGTTAGACTCGCAACGTAACTTTATAAAATAATTTAAATAATAGAACAGTAGTAGTATTTACATCTTAGAAAATATTAAAATGAATTTCTGCAGCGGAACTCACGCCTGACTTAACCAATTTGTTCACTTAATTTTTTATTAATATAGGTATAATAATATGATAAACTAATTGTGCATTATTTTATTCGTTAACGCATATGCTTTCTGTATTAAAATTAAAATTCAAAATAGCCAAGAATGAATTAAAAATCAACATGAACATAAAATAAAAAATGTTTGAAATGCCTGCCGACGCGGCGCCAGAGAGAGGTGTTGCAGTGGCGAGAGCGACTGGAAAGCTGCCTCCGGTTTTACTTTTTAATTTTTATATTTAGAACACGGCACTCTTGTTCTCAGTCTTCGTTGGATCTAGATTTGTAGATTAGAACGGTATTAGCATTTGGCAGACAACAAAAATATTAGGAAAAGAATTGGAACAGTGTTATATTTTAAAGAAAAATCGTATCATGAGTCGAATGAGGAAATAGACATATACTTCTTTTTATTAAACGGCACTTTGAAAACGTGGAAGAAATTTTTTTATGGTATAAACTAATCTGTTTTATCATGCTTTTTTATATTTTATAGCTCAACAAGAGCCATCACTTTTGAGAGATTCCCCTTTACCTTGTTTAGTCTGTAACAGTCCTTTGTCTATAAGTCGTAAAAGGCCCATGATTAGCACATATGGATCTTTCCTTTATAAGGAATTTCCTATCACGACTACACTGGGCAGGTGAATTGAGGATCGCAGTACCAAGTCGTTCGTTGCTTGACGCTCCTCTTGACGTATTTGAAATTTGTAGATTCTAATACCGCACTTTATATAAGGTCATGATGACAAATTGCTTTATAAACAGAATAATCGCAGAAATGAGTGGTAGTGTGTGCTCTGTGGTGGAACGTATATAGGCTGTAACTTTAAGCTACTTGTAAGTTGAAGTCAACAGTTGTACAACAGAAACAAACAATTTAATGAGGCCCATCAATTTAACCGTAACTGATATTTAACTAAATAAAACAGATTGTCAAAATTTAAGGTAAAAGTAAACAAATAAAGACATGGGGTATGAAACTAATTAATAAAGCCCCTAATTCAGAAGCTTTCATTGGAAATCATTTTATTCTATTTAGTTATTTCATGTCGTCTGTCAATTTGAATTTTTATTAAATGTATACATTTAATAAATATTCAAATTGTTTGACCTTTTTGAGTGAACTTAGGAATATTTACCACTAATTAACCAGATTGTTATCTAAATAATTACATTGAAAAGGTCATCACCTATTTTAGTCTTAGGACATATAGCGTAATAACTCAAATTCAAAATTTAAAAATCACTCGACATAAAAAAAACAGCTGATGACCTTGAAACGGCTACACCGATTTTTATAAAACATGTCTAAGAACCACCGTTAGAAAACCAATTTGTGAGCTAAAAATCTCTTACAGATATGACAGATATGATACAGATATATAAGCTTTCGCTTGTTTCATATAACTGTAGTAGAGACTTAGCTGTAGCAAAAAGTAAACAAGCTATAAAAATAAATTGAATATTGAGAGATACATTAAATTTTTTTTAATCTAAAAATACTACTATCTAATTTGTCTAGATGAACGTTACTATGCTTAATCTCATTGTAATCACGTTACATTTCGACAACAGGATTGAAAAAGAAAGTGTTATTCTTGTGTACATCTAACCTGAAAATTCTTTGAACATGTTGTCGTACACGGGAATGGAAATTAGTTACACTTAGTAAATGTGGGCAATCGATATAAAAATGCATAATCTTCATCTCGTCTCCGCAAAGATAAGCGTTGGACGTTAAAGAAATATGTAACTGTACCGCAGTAAAAACATATATCTACATATATTACTATCACAGTAATATATAACTATATATTTACTTTGACTCTGACGTCCAATTTCTAAAATGTAAATAGATTTCACGAGATATCTATACTGGATTACTTATTACCATGTGAAAAAATTATAGTTATAGGTAAACAAAGTAGAAGCCTATAGTTAAGCAATTTTTAAATATTTTTTAAGTAAGCTTTATATTTTTGAAATAGTAAGAAAGCTATTAATAATTAAGAAATTCAAATCAATCAACCCACCCAATTTTACTTGTGGCAATTATTTTCATGAATTTATTACACCTTGACCTGGAACCAACTACTATTATATTATTTAACAGTGGTAGAGCCACGCGGCAGCTTTTGCTGTCGCACGGATGGACCGGCTCGAACCGGGGTGGAACCACAACCTCACAGAAAACCAGCGTGAAGTAGACGTTTACCTCTGCGTTTCGCTTGGTGAGTGCAGGTGGCCGGAAGCCCTTTTTACTGGAAATGAGGCATTCCATCTTAGTCCTCACGGGTGACAACGCATCTACATTTTGATTGGTAATAGAGGATAGATGTAGATGTCTATGGGCCGCAGCAACCACTTACCATCAGGTGGACTGTGTGCTCGTTTGTCACCCTTATCCTAAAAAAAAACAAAAAAAAAAACAAAAAAAGACTATGTAGTTAAAAGTTTACTTTTAATTTATATAGATAAGTACTTACAGCAAATTGAAAAAAGAAAATGTTAATGAAAAAAATAACAAATTCCAAAAATATTTATTCCATAAACTTAACTTCGTTCACATATTACACACTTTTTTAGTTTTCACGGCACAGTTCTTTGAACGATGTCATCAGAAGGGCTCTTGTCTCTATAAATGTTCCCTCGGTTTTAGAGCCTTGTAGAATATTTAGCGACGGTGGCAAGAGACCCGACGGTATGACATTGGTCCCTTGGGAGAGAGGTAAAGCCCTAGGTGGGATGCTACTTGCGTAGACACTTTGGCGGCCTCTCATCTCGGAGATCACTCGTTTAGAGCTGGGGCGGCATCAGAGACAGCTGAACTGAATAAGTGGTGCAAATATGAGTCTCTGAGAAATGACTACACATATTATGTGCCATTTGCTGTAGAGACTATCGGTGTGTTCTACGTGCGGTGATGTTCCTAAAGGAACTTCATCTGCAGCTGGTCGTTGCTGCTGGTGATAAGAGGGCTGGCTCTTTTGTCGCTCAAAGGCTAAGTATAGCCATTCAGTGGGGAAACACAACCAGCGTTCTTGGCACGATACCGCGAGGAGTAGAACTGTTTGATAATAAAATTATTAGTTTAAGTTTTATTTATTATAGTTTTTAATATTGTATATAATAAAATATTATATATTATGTTATGTAAATAAATGTAATAAACATGTTAACTGTATGAATGATCTTTTATCGGCAAAAAATATTAATAATATTAAGTACACAAAGTTGTACTTTTAAAAATAATAAAAAATTGGTTCTTGTTTCGAATTTCAATTTTTTTTTAAATATTTTAATTTATATATCAAAATAATACTTTTTACTTAACGGTTTTAGTTTCAAGTCATCTGAGGAAAATCAGCATTCTGATAAATCAATCAAACTTACTTAGACTAATTTTAATCAACCTTGACAATTATATTTTAAGTAGGTTTCTGTTATAGTTAGTACTCGTATGTTGCGTTGCGTAAACAAGAAAAGCAGCATTACGTGATTACACGTGGGAAGACTGCCTTTTGTAATGAGAAAGCAGAATGATCTTTCTCTTGACTCTCGTGCTTAAGGTCACGTTTGTGACTATAATGTAATAACTTTGTTTGGTATAAATGTAATTTGATAAACGTTAGATGTTTCTGCTAGAAGCGTGTTGTCAAAAGAGAAACTTGTGTTACATTGACTTCTAAATAAAAGGTTAAGGTAAAGATTTTTTGAAACATTTTTTAATTAAATTTACAAAAATTTAGGCAAATTGTTTGTGTGTTTCTTAGTCTCTCGATGGCTTAGATTCACAATTGGACCTGGTAGATGGCGCTGTTGTCGAGATCCAGAAATCACCCGTGCAAAGCCGTATGGGATCGCTAGTCGCTTATAGTTTTTGAGATAATTATCAAAAATTATTTATTTTATCAGTTTTACATACATACATATAATCACACCTCTTTCCCGTAGGGGTAGGCAAAGACCACTTCTTTCCACTTGCTACGATCCTTACATACTTGTTTCGCTTCGTCCACTTTCATTATTCCCTTCATACATGCTCTTCGGTTTAGGGTACTCTTGACCTGGCCTTTTTTCAAGACGTCTTTGATTTAGTCTAGAAACGTCCGCCTAGGTCTACCTTTTCCAACACTTTCATTCACACTCGTCTTATACACTTTTTTCGTCAATCGTTCTTCATTCATTCTCTCGATATGGTCAAACGATCTCAGCATACCTTTCTCAATTTTTGTCACTACACTTCTTCAGACCACAGCGTTTCCCTATCTCACTATATCTTATCCTGTCACTTAGTTTTACGATTCCATTTAAAAATCTGTATGTTTTTCTGACAAACTATACCATATATCACCCTTAGCATTGCTCTCTTTCTGTTAGTTAAGTTCCATCTTAATCGTTTAAGTGGTGAGCCCGGATAGAAAGACAAAATTTTAAAAATAGTTATTCACATTGTAATATATCAAATAATCCCAGAGCTTAATCAAAACCAATTATTTCGATATTACACACAGACATTTAAATTTTATTTATATGTATAAATATTCATATCTTACTCGTACAATCAAAATAACCTCTGTCAGACTAGAACTACTACTAATTTGGACGTGGTAGAACCACGCTGCAGCTATATTAGTGTTATAGTTGTAGCACGAATGGGTCCGCTCGACCGGGGAAGGACCACGCTCTCACAGAATACCAGCGTATTTTACGTTGGTATTCTGTGAGAGCGATTCTTCTCTACAGTGAGATTCTTCTCTACACTCACTATACGAAATACAGCAGCATTAAGCTGCTGTATTTCGTATGGTAGAGAACCGGAGACCTTTTTTACTGGAACCAAGACATTAAAAAAAGAATCTGTCGTAGTTTATGAAAATGTTTTTCTTGAAACTAAATATTTTGAAAATGCGTATATTGTTGCTCAGCAGCATTCTGTTTTTTTTATTTAGGAATAGTG
The DNA here is from genome assembly GCA_033319125.1 of Parnassius glacialis. Lineage (NCBI taxonomy): Eukaryota > Metazoa > Arthropoda > Insecta > Lepidoptera > Papilionidae > Parnassius > Parnassius glacialis. The sequence continues at coordinate 24,365,818 of JAVANC010000002.1, forward strand.
TGACAAACGAGCACACAGTCCACCTGATGGCAAGTGGTTGCTGAGGCCCATAGACATCTACATCTATCCTCGTTTGCAAATGAAAATGCAGATGCATTGTCAGCCTTGAGGACTAAGATAGAATGCCTCTTTTCCAGTAAAAAGGATCTCCGGTTTTCTACACTCAGCACGAAACACAGCAACATTAAGTAGCTATTTTACGCTGGTATTCTGTGAGAGCGTGGTCCTTCTCCGGTCGAGCCGACCTATTCATGCTACAACTATACAATTAATATAGCTGCAGCGTGACTCTACCACGTGAAAAAATTCTATCAAATTACCATGAAGTGGTGGTGCCATGAAGAATATCCTGTGGGTGACCTAAGGGGTGAAAAAGGGAAACAAACAGAAGATGGGAATCAACGTCTTCCTAATAAAGACCAAAAAATAAAAAAATAGCGGTTGACACGCTTGGGAAGCGGGTTGGAAAGAGCGGCAACTATGGAAAATATGCTCACTATGAGGCAATCTATGGGTAACGCTTATGTTCAGCAGTGGGCTTTGATGAGTTGTTTGACTGTAACGGTAATTCTGTTTACGACTTCAAATAAACTTAAAATGCTTCTGTTAGGAGTAGTAAGTAACAGTAGTCGAACAATGGATTCTACCTAACAACGCTTAGTACGAGATGTATATCCTAAGCCCCAGTGACGTCACATGATGTCGATCGAAGCGACCCTCAGCGTTTTCAGGCCCGTATTAATAAACGTTACTCAACGACGAACTCAACTGCGTAATCATTTGATACGCCCTCGTTACGATATCAGCATCTCAAGATGGTAGCTAATTAATAAACACATAAAAACAGTATCTCAAAACGCTGTATTTAGAAATACTGTTCTGTGACTTGCACTCAAGTACACACACACTTGAGAGTCGAGATTCGTTTATTAATCAGTATGGCACTCAGCTGATATCGTAAACCTAAACCGCATCTTAAGATATGTTTATTAATATCATAACCTCAAGATAGTACTTAAGTACGTGTACTTGAGCCTAGTAACGTTTATTAATACGGGCCTCAGTGACGAAGCACAGGCTCCTGGTACATATTACTTTATGATTTGTGATACAGGGCAGATTGCGGGCGATCAACGACTGACCACCGACGCGACAATGATGGCTTATAATTTACCGTTCACCAGATGTCGCTACTTAGGACTGAGTTATTTGTTACACAGTGTTACCATATCTGAAAAGTTATTTTTTAAATAAAAGCTTTCCGGCTTCTTGTATAATATGCACAAAGCAACGCATCTGTGATTGCTCTTTAACTTTTTTGCATATTTTTTAACTAACTTTTTAAATAGTTTTACATTTACAAATAGATACATGTAGACTGGTTTATCCATTTTAATCGACTTAATATAATATATATATATATATATATATATATATATATATATATATATATATATATATATATATATAGAGGTAAACCTCTACTTCACGCTGGTTTTCTGTGAGGTCGTGGTACCACCCCGGTTCGAGCCGGCCCATCCGTGCGACAGCAAAAGCTGCCGCGTGGCTCTACCACTGTTTAATATATATATCTAACATTTTAGAAAGAAACATTAATCTTTTATATTTTCCTAAAAGTATAAGTACCTTCCACGCGATTAAATCTGTCAAATATTGTACCTCAATTCTAAGTGGCGCCGCCCTGTTGGCAGAAAAAGTAGTGAAAGCCCTGATTAGCTTATTCAGTGCCATGTCAATGTCAGTAGTTTAGCAGTAGCGTACTAGATACTGTCTTTAATATGAATAATATTAACATTTTTATTTATAATCGTTTATTAGTACTTGCTTATATTAAGAATTAATTATTCATATACCTGTCTCTTTCTATTGTCATTGAAAGGAAAAGAGAGAGCAACTTTATGAATTATCTAATGTGAATTTCTAGGTCCGAGATAAATATAGTCAGTTACAAGCTATGTAGCGAACACAGACTAACAAGAAGATTCCACTTGTTAGTCTGCGTTTGCAGTATGGCTTTATGAGTCTAAATATTATTTTTGTTGATTAGCAAACATTTAACGATTTGACTTTTAGATTTAAAAATTAATAAGGCAAATTTACAGCTTGTATATGTCTCATAGCTGTCCTAGAAATATTCTATTCCTCAGACAGGTTTCCTCACGATGTTTTCGGCACTTTAAATAACAATTAATTACAATGAACAATTTAAATGCTGCCGGCGGGATAGAACCTGATCGTTCGAGAGCACTGTTAATTTTTTTCCTGCAAGCGCTTAGGCACTCAGCTAATCACGTCTCTTTTTATCGTTAGTCAGATACCCCGATTACAAGCCACTCGGTCTACACATATTACATAACGTCGAATCGTTTAATATTATGATTTGCAAAAAACATGATTATACCTAACAAATCGTATACATTGAATAATAATCTGCAATTACGAAAACCGGATACCGCTTTCTCCCTAACGCGAGTGTGGCGTAACATTATTAAATGGTTGGTTATACGTACACTTCCCTTCCGAATTGTTGTGAATATTTTGCGTTAACTTGTAGTTCACGCTTATCCGTGATTTGTTATTTAGAAATATTATCTTTGTTGATCAAGAATTTTTAAGATCTGCTGGATTTTATTCAAACTGTGCATAATTTAAAGATTAATAAAAACCAAAACTTTTGTCGGACTGCTTAGCAAAATTTTCTATGTAATTTTCACTGACATAAAATAGTTTCATTAAACTATATATATATATATATATATATATATGAAAAGCATATATATATATATGAAAAGCGATGAAACACTGATATTTTTAGGGAGTAGATCATGCGTCCGCCGAATAGAGCTCTGAGAGAATTTATCGTGAGCATTTCTTTTCATTCATATGTCGCAAGGTGTATTGTAATTTAAAATGGAGAAGAGAGGAGATTCTTTCCTCCATTATATATAATTTATATATAATGGAGGAAAGAATCTCCTCTCTTCTCCATTCATCATCATCATCGTTTCATCGCTTTTCATTCCATAACAATGCGCCCAGCTATTTGCACGTTCTCATCAATATAATAATAACAACTTAATACTGCTGTGTCTCGTATGGTGAGTCTAGAGAACCTGAGACCCATGTTACTAAATAAGGCATTTCATCTTTAGTACTCAAGAGTGATAACGCATCTGCATTTTGTTTCTTAATTGAATATAGATCTGTATGTCTATGGGTCACAGCATGCAGTACTTAACATCAGGTAGATGGTGTGCTCGTTTGTCACCCATATTCCAAAAAAAATCTCGTATTGTTTTCTTTTGGGACGCTACGCATGCGAACACTTCCGTATCATCTTCATCTAAGTTGCGGAAGTATGCTCGTCCGTTTTCCACGCAGTGTATTTCTCCTTTCCATGTACAAATCAGAGCAATCCTAAAGGTGGTTTGGCTTTTGTGTTCCTGAAGACGTTTGTGAAGAACTAGGATAATTTAAGAAATGTCACCTTTTGTCATAAGCATGTTAGAAACGTTTGCCGTAATAGTCTAGCTTTGTTCGTGCTTATCAGATGTTCCACTTTCATTTTAGACACTGATACTCGTCACTAGCACTAGTACTACAAATCTGACACATTCTGTATCTTACTTACTTCTAGATTATATTCTGCGATGAAGTATTGAACACACGGACCACAAGTCGAATTTTCAGCGGCATTTTTATATCTATATAAATAATAATAGTTGAAATTATTAAAAGAAATATTTATAAAGTTAGAAGCATACTTACCCTAGTCCATTCGTACAAAGTTTATTGAACATTTTAGGGTATAGTAGCTAAATGGCGAACGGTAAAAAGTTGGCGGCAAAAATATATTGTTATAGTAAAAATTATATTTCTTATTTTTCTTTCTTTTTTTAAAAAAACGTTACCCTCACACTAGGATTTTCTCCTGTATCGTGAAGGCAGTTTACAAACATAAATTGCACGAGCACAAACATCCAGACCCGGAATAATTATCTGTAGGCCATACAAATATTTGTTCCGTGCGGGATATGACCTCCTGATCTCGTTATCAGTTTATGTGAAATTTCAGGATGAGTAAATATTTGTAACATTTCAGTGTATCGTGCTTCGTAACAGTATAACGGTAGATGCTGTCGCATTTCAAGGTAACTGTGAATTGGTGAGGCACGGGCAGGGTGCTTCGTATTCTGGCCATCCATGACTATAGCAGCAACATTAGCGTTAGAAATTTGTAGCATATACTAATGTAGGTGGTTGTTTTTCCACATAAGTAAAGAAAGACTCCAAAACTATCTAGAAGATGTATCAAATCCTAAAAACAGGTGAAATCGACGTGTAACTGTACAGAATTATAGTCCACATTTTTCAACAAATGGCACGCGTTGTCATGATTGCATGACGAGCCATAGATCTACGATACACAAAATATTTATAACGTGTCATTTCAAAGGGCCCTTAAATGGATCACTGCGTAAAAGTCGTGTCATTAGTTGACATTATAACCGTAAACAATTATGTCTTTATTACACGTTACGATGTAATGCGTATGTACTTTAAATATTAATCCAATATTTCTATATTTCCAAAAAAAAAAACACACACACACACACAAGGAAATCGAAAACAGGGAAAGATTGTTGGAAAAACTGATTAGTGAAGTGTGAGGTTCAAGTTTGATGACTGAGAGAACGTACGAAGTCAAGGTGGACAATATTTAAAATTATCTTCTTCTTCATTAGCCCGTACAAGTCCAATGCTGGGATGCTGGAATTTTCAAGTTGGATTTACCTATATACACCCATGGGTGCCTCTTACGACACCCGCAGATGGAGACTCCGATGGATGTATGAACGCTGCCACCACATGGACATTGAGCATTTATCCGTACCTAACAAAAGTACAGTGTGCTATGTAGTTTAATTTCTGCCGCCAAGCAGCAGTGTGCTGGTGTGTTCCGGTCTAAAGACTATAGAGAACCAGTATAAGTACGGGCTGTGGGGAATTTTAGTACTCAGAGGTGATAGCGCACCTCTAACAAGTCCGTTGCAGGTGTATATAGGCTGCAGTAACCATTTACCATTCGGTGAACTATAAATTCGTTTGTCACATCAATTTTGTATAAAAGGTGCATGATTTCAATTGAAGTAGTGAATGAGTACTAGAGTACGTGGTAGAGTCATGCCTCAGCTATATAAGTCGTAGCTCGAATGGGTCGGCTCGAAAGAGGTAGGACCACGCTTCTCACAGAATACCAGAGTAAAATAGCAGCTCAATGCTGCTGTGTTTCGTATTTTTCGTTGAGAACTGGAGACCCTTTTTACTGGAAACGAGACATTCCATCTTAGTCCTCAGGGGTGACAACGCATCTGTATTTTGATCTGCAGTTGATTCTTAATCGAGGATAAATATAGATGTCAATGAGTCACAGCATCCACTTATCATCAGGTCGAACACCACTTATCTGTGTACTCGTTCGTCACCCTTATTCTATAAAAAAGAGACTTATCTGTAGTCAAAGATACAAAGAAAATTAATTCATGAGATGAATCTCATCACCATCATCATTATTACAGCCCTTCACAAGTCCACTGCTGAACATAGGCCTCCCAAGGAATGCCACAAAACACAGTCCTGAGCCACCTGCATCCATAGACTTCCTGCATATCTTACCAGTCCATTACTCCATCTAGTGGGGGGACGGCCTACACTTCCCCCGCAGGTACGAGGCCGCCACTCGAGAACCTTTTTTCCCCATCGGTTGTCGGTTCCTTGAGCTATATGGCCGGCCAATTGCCACTTTAGCTTACTAATCCGTTGGGCTATGTCGGTCACTCTGGTTCTACTGCGGGTATCCTCATTTCTAAGTTTATCACGCAGAGAAACTCCCAGCATTGCCCTCTCCATAGCTTGCTGGGCGACCTTGAGCTTCCTCATGCGGCCAGCAGTGAAGGATCACGTCTCAATTCCATAAATCATTCACGCACTGGTTGTACAGTTTCATTTTCAAGTTTTGAGGTATACCTGACTAGAAGATGTGCCGTAATTTCCCGAACGCTACCCAACCGAGTTGAATCCGTCAATTGACCTCTCGATCGAAGTTGGACTTACCTAGTCGGACTATTTGTCCCAGGTAAACATACTCGTCAACAATTTCGAGCTTAGTGATCCCAACAAATACCGTCATAGGTGTGACATGAACATTAAACATGATCTTTGTTTTGTCCATGTTCATCTTAATACCTATCCGTTGGGAAACACTATTTAGGTCATTGAGTATAGTGCTTAGGTCCTCCAGCGATTCTGCCATAAGGACTATATCGTCGGCATATCGAAGGCGAGTGATGTACTCGCCATTGATGTTAATACCGTATCCTTTCTTTTTGAAAACGTCTTCCAATGCAGCGGTGAAGAGTTTCGGGGATATAACATCAACCTGTCTTACACCTCTCTGCAATTGGATAGGTTTCGTACTCTGTTTCTATACTCGGATAGCCATCGTAGCCCTACTGTACAAGCATTTCAGCACTTCGATATATCGACAGTCAACTTGGCATCGCTGAAGGGACTGCAGCACACCGCCCAAATGTCGACAGAATCAAAGGTCCATAGTCCACATACGCCAGACATAGTGGCAAATTGTACTCCTCGGACTTCTGTACAATTTGCTGAAGAGTATGCATGTGGTCTATGGTTCTAAAGTCTTTTCGGGGTCTTTTATGGGGCAAGATCCCATAAAAGACTTTCTCCGCTGTAATTCCAGCCTCAGGCGAGGATGAAATTACAGCGGAACTACTGAAAGCGGGTGGAAAACCGGTACTTGAAGTCCTTCAGAAGCTCTTTAATTCCGTCCTCCATGGTCGCATTACACCGGAGGCATGGAGCAGAAGTGCGGTGGTCTTGTTCTTCTAGAAAGGTCGTTCTGTAGTTCTTCAAGAGACAACGTTCTCTTGAAGAACTACAGATCGATTGCCGTTCTGAGCCGCGTCTACGTGCTGTTTTCGAGAGTCATTACGAATGTTTTTGCGCGCAGATTTGATCCAGCCTCCCGAACAAGCCGGTTTCCGAAAAGGCTTTAGCACCATAGAGATGAATCTATGTGTTTAGAAATAATATGTTTCATATTTTTTTGTTTTTAAATATAGAGTTACGTGACAAGCGAGCACACAGTCCAAGTGGTAGTAAATGGATGCTGCTGCCCAATCAAAATGCAAATGCATTGTGATCCCAGAGGACTACGATGATATGCCTCTACACTTTGGATGTTGTCTATACTCACTATACGAAAAACAACATTTTCGACTATTTCATGCTGGTATTCTGCGAGAACGTGGTCCAACCCATATGTACTGCATCATATTATATAGCTGCACCTTAGCTCTAATCTAAATCTAAATAAAGAAATTGACGTACTTACATCCCAGTTCATCGAAAAATTTTGATTTGTGTCTGCTTGTATCTAAATTGACTTCCTCATTATCACCTTTTAATGTACTTTCCACTTGAGTATCACTTTTAGTCGCTTTGTCACTGTGTTTATACACTTTAGCATCACTTTTATGAATCACTTCTTGTAAATTCACTGGTACCCAAAGTTTATTTGTTGACTTGTATTTAAAATTTTTTAATTGTCCGTTATTGTCTAAAACTGTTATATCTTCATAATGATTAACGACATCCGATTCTTTACCGACGCCTTTTAGAATTTCTGAGCTTAATTTCTTTTCATTTAAAAGTCGTAAAAGTCCCGCGTTTCCGTTATTGTGAATCATGTTTTTACTATCAAACAAATTTTTGTTTACTACATCTGTATTTTCTTCTGCACTGTCGCAATTAACATGTGCTAACTTTTTTAATAAATGAATAAATATCACTAATTTAGCAGAGGAAATTATAATGTTATTCATCATAAAGCTTTATGGATAATTAAGTTTAAAAACAAAATATAGTCCTAATGTTTTAGTAATGGTGGTATGGAAAAAGGAATACACAAAATGTCTATCATTGACTTGCCTTGCAAAATTCAGTAGTAATTCATCACTTAATACAAAATTTAAAACACTGTATATTTAAGAAAATTAAAAACTTTAGTAATACACACTTTTTTCTATGCTTAGTATCGGAGAGAAGTACTGAAATAATAAGTGTTCTTACAGAAACATCTTAGGATAGAATCGATACTTCTACAAGTGACGAACTATTGATAGGAGAGTTACAGATTTATATAAAAAAGCGAAAGTGTACGACGGCCGCGAAGCTGAGAGGCGGATTTGCGAGTGGTCGAAATTCGATCGTTGACAACTAAGTTTAGAGAAATGTGTTTACGTAACCGTTTACAACAGCCACAAATATATTTGCCTTTGACTCCTCAGAAACAATTAAAAACATGTTAAGTGGTAAGAACCACCACGGAATGGACCATTAAGACGCGTCTACTGTAGGCAAACGTAGATTCTTAAATATAACCGTACAACATACATACGTACACAAACTAATGGAAAAAATATAGTTGACTGTGTCGTTAACACTATCGTGTTAAGCGTGACGGCTAGGATGAAATGAATAAAAATGTTTTACAGTTCACTACGAATGATTTTCTGTTAGAATTCATATTCACGCATAGGAACAATTTATTTATTTATTTAAATTTTTATGCACAAAAGAAAAATCGTACATATGGCGAACTTAATGTCTTAAGGCATTCTATCCCAGTCAACAATTAGGATAAGCAGGGATAAACCTATGGGAGGTAGTGCAGCAAAAGTAAACTAATAATGAGAAAAAAAGTAACGAAGTTCGAATAAACCAGAATATATATATATATATATATATATATATATATATATATATATATATATATATCCGTATATCGTATGGACTGTGGGCTACTACATCACACCTCCCACGAACAAAATAATAACAAAAAAACAGAATAATTTTTTTTATACGTAATGCACAGTTCCTCATAAATGAGTAACATATGTATTAGATCCTCAAGTTAGGATAGGACATCATTAAGTTTATTGTAAACATAGTTAAGTATACACACTTATTTGTCATAATCAAGTATTGTTGCGCATGTAATAGTTATACATTTTTGACAATTTAATCGTACAATATCTTAGACATTCAGTTATTTATCTTGCAAACTTTAATTAGGCTATCTATCCTACTAAATACTAATGTCATGTGGTCTGTGGGCTATTACATAATGACCAAAGAATGAAAAACATACATAAGTAAGCGATTTTTAATCTGCGCAGGCTAGTTGGTAGGAACTAGATGCGTGTAGCCAAAGACTGGGCTTAATAGCCTTGTGAGAGGCCTATGTTCAGAATGGACTACCGCAAGTAGATGATCATGATTTGATCAGAATTTTTTTGAAATACTGCGACATCTATCAATAAAAACTAGAAATAAAAGATTCAAAAGGTAAAATTAAAATTAATAAACACTATCCTACATTCATCAGCTGTCATCATCGTGTGTTTTTATAATTTTTATTTTTTAACTTTATTGTATGACATATGTACATTTCCCTTTTAGTCATTTGTTGTGAATAATTATTTGCGTAGTAAGGTTGGGTTTAAATTTTTGAAAAATTGAAAAATAGATATATTGTTTACATTCAAGATATTTTGATACTTAATTTGAGAGTACTGCACCAAATTAAAGTAAAAAAAATATTTAAAAATTTTGTACAACCGACTTCAATATAAATTATTAAGAATAATTCAAAAACTATTAGTCAGACCTTGATTAAATTTATATGGGACCACACATGAAGCACTAGCTTTGAAATGAAAAAAGAATCATCGAAATCGGTACAACCAGTAAAAAGTTATGAGGCAACACACATAAAAAACATACAGTCGAATTGAGTACCGTCTCCTTTTTGTCGGTCGTTGTAAGTCGGTAGAAGAAAACCTCATTATTTTTTGTTCATACAAATTTGAAACCATCTGGCCTTAAGGGCTTGTATTAAAAATCGCAAAATACGTATTTCATTTATTTTATTTACAGAGTACTTTCATTGTGTCGAGTCAATCGCCCTGTAAAATAAAAAGTTTCATACAAACTGAAACAACCTAATTCACCCTTTTAGGGGTTGAATTTTCCAAAACCCTTTAGCAGTTACTGCTTAAATTTTGGTTTCTACGTCAAGCGGTTTGAGCTGTGCGTTGATAGATGTTAATCAGTCAGTCACTCAGGACATCCTCTTTATATAATTTAAAGATATAAAAGATAAACAAAAAATACATTTCCCTTAAAAGTTTTATTACTTAAAGAATATTTTGTTGTGTTAAACATTGTTAGATATAATATATTAAGAGATTCGTTATAATTTACTTATTAGAGTCTTGGCCGTCTCTCGTAAATGCTTTCGAAGGATTTTTCCACTAGGATTTTTTGGGATCTCTTTTACAAATTTCACACCACCCCGTAAACGTTTCGGGTTTGACAACTGAAAATAAAGCTCTGTATTAATTTTGTGGTGACGCAATGTTAACTATAAATATTATCAATTACTTTCGCAGTTATAGGTTTAAGAAACAGTTGACTGAGTAAAGTGGTCGAAAATTATTCATGTTTAGTCTGAACTGCTATTATTCGAATATAATTCAACTAGAACCTAAAAATACCCAGACTGCTCATGGAAGGTGTTTTACATGATATTATGTCGTGTCATAAACTTATATGGTGGCGCTATCGTTCCGCTACACTCGAAACGTACCGAAGCCTAAATCTATACTCTATACTATCAAAGATTCGAATTTCGATGTATTGCGACATGCAGAGAATAGCTTTGTACTGGCACAAGGAGTGTTGACCGCTCTCCGGGCTCCGGACTTGTCGGCGGGAGATCTTCCCTTTTTCTTCCACGGCCAAAATTCTATTTATACTATATATCAAAGACTTCTAATTATGCTACATAAAAGTCTTTGAGTTGTGTTGACTGCCAAGACAATCGGCAATGCAGTGATGATGTAATGATTATTGCAAATTTATCTTAGTGGAAGAATAATGACCATTATTAATTAATGTTGAAATGACAACATGTTTTGCTTGTTTGTAATAAATATACGCACTAAATGAAAAACAATAAATGTATTGTGGTGGCATACGAAACTCTATGACTCTATTTTCATCACAGACAAATTGCTTAATATAGCTTCTGATAGATGGCGGTGTAACCAACCCGCTAACGCCAGACGTAAAATACTTGAACTGGCAATCGGCAGCAGTATCAATAATTAAATATATTAATTTTGGCTTCAAAACAAAGATAGTCTTAGTAAATAAAGTGATATACACTCGGTAAGCTCTAGCAACAAACACAAGCTAGATATATAATTAACAAGTCCCAGAAAATATACAAGGTGTCTTTGTTACGAAGTTCAAATATTTTATTAAACAAAAGCTGTATAAAAAGGTTTATTATAATAACAATAATGAATACATACATTGGGTCGGTGGCTGGTTCATCCCGGTTATTTTCCGAACCAGCGGTAAAGTAAAAAATTAATTTCAATAAAAATTACAGAATTTTAATCTACAGCGTTATTTTTTAAAGAGTAGCCAAATTTTAAATTTAAGTTCAAATATATAAATAATGGTATAACATTATTGCAGTTTTCGAAAATACGAGTAAATAAGGTTTCTACTTTTATTTGAAATCATCCCAAATTGAATGTGAATTATGAGCAACAACTACGCGTACGCTCTGTGTGCGATTCAATTCATAACGTTTTTACCTACCAATCGACCCTTACGAATGTCTGCGCGCGTAGTAAAATAGTAGAAAATCATTTAAAATAATGCATTACCAAGCATTTTGAATTTAAAAGATATAAAGGACATAATGTTTGAGATTTATTTAAATTAATTTTTCTTCAGCATTTACTTATTTTGTACCTTCTCTGCATATTTGGCCCGTTATTGCAAAATAGCCCTGTACTTTGAATAAAAAAATATTTTCTTTTTATTAATTTTATTTTATCCGCCAGCCAAATGTTGCAATTATGGCAAGTCATTACTAGAATGTGAGTGGCCTATGTCCAGCTGCGGACTTCATAGAGCGATAAAGAAAAATACTTTCATATAATCTACTTTACTAGGTGGAAACTTGTTCTAGTTAAAAAAAAATCACAAACACACCCTTTCAGCTACAAATTGCTGCAGCTCGGTCTCGGAGAGCGTAGCACCAGGTTGAGGTACTACAAATGCGAGAGGCACCTCGCCTGCCGCTTCATTAGGCAGTCCCACCACGCCTACGTCCTGAACTCCATCATGTTTGAGGAGTACTGCTTCTATCTCCATTGGTGCTACCTGATACATACAAAAATTAGGAGTAGCTTGTAATAGAGATAGTAAAAACCTAGATATGATGTTGCTCGGAACAGCCTCTCGTTCGTCTGAGTTTTGGAGCGGTTAATAAATCATCGGGCTATTTTAAATGTTAGGTAAACCTGTCGAATTCGGCAAAAATATTTATTTTAAGATAAGTTTGTAAGATATTTAAGTTTTATCACTCTCACTGGCACTAAATCATTACATCCCGAGAGGCCTGTGTTCAGCAGTGGTCTTGTAAGTTGCTGTGTGGATTGATAGATGAAGTAACAGTGACAAACCAGCGCATAGTCCGCCTAATTTAATAATAGGTAATTGGATGCTGTGTCCCATAGACAAGATGTAATATTTCCTTACTCCTCACGACTATAATATTAATATACCTACATATGGAAATCTATGCACATAAATAAAATTGAAGTAGCTGTTTATAATGTTAAAATAACATCTTTTACTAAATGCATATCAAAATAACAAAAAAAAATTGTCTGTCTGTATGTCGGTTTGTCTGTCAGTCTGACTGACGGTCTGTCTGTCGGGCTGTCTGTGTGTCTGTCTGCTTGTTCCCCGGCTAATCTTCTAAAGGGCTAAGCCGATTTTTTTTATACGATAGGGCGATAAACGAGCACAGTCCACCTGATGGTAAGTGATTGCTGTGACCCATAGACATCTACATTTATCCTCAATAAAGAATCAAAATGCAGATGCGTCGTCACCCGTGAAGACTAAGATGGAATGCCTCTTTTTCAGTGCAATGGGTCTCCGGTTCTCTACACTCACCATACGAAACATATCAGTGTCAAGCTGCCATTTTACGCTGGTATTCTGTGAGAGCGTGGTCCTTCTCCGGTCAAGCCGATCCATTCGTGCTACAACTAATACTACTAATATAGCTGTAGCATGGCTCTACAACGTATAAAATATACGCATAAAAATATAACAAAAAAATTGACTGTCTGTATTTTGGTCTGTCTGTCTGTTTGTTCCGGCTAATCTTCTAAATGATTAAACCGATTTGGACGGGACTTTCACTGAAAATAATAAATGTTATAAGGAGTGATTTAGGCTAACTTTATTTGAGAAAAATAATTAAGGTCCCGTGCAATAAAAAAGCCCATGAAATCCAACCTTAATAAATTCTAAGCGGACGAAATCGCGGGGAATAGCTAGCAGCTATCACTAAAAAGACGTTCCATTTTACTAGTAGCTAGGAAGAGATTTGTCATTCATCATTAGAACACAGCAGCAATATGCTACTATTTATTTTTTTCTATTATTTTATGCTATATATATTATAAGCTACTATTTTACGCTTAATTTTGCTATAGCGTGGTATTCCTGGGCCGAGCCAACCCATTCGTGATACAGCCATGATATAGCTGTAGCGTGACTCTACTACGTTAGAAATATATTTGTGGACTGCAGCTATAGTTATATATTATGTGGGTTCTAGTTGAGATTCAACCCAAGACCCGTGGTGTTGTAGTCAAGCCATCTGAGCTCTTTAGAGCATGTATTAATCCCATAAAAATCCACTGCTAGATATTAGTCTCTTCCGTGGATGATCACGTCACATCGCAATGGCAGATGTATTGCCGCTTTGACGGTGTTTCCCGTCACCAGTCTGGATTTTTTGTATTTTTTAAAGTTACGAGTATTTTAAGCATTTCCCATAGACTCATTTTACGACACCCATGGGGACGAATTCGAATAATAGATTCCTACGCTGCCACCACATGACTGTAGATAATACGTCTTACGGATGTAAAGGAATATTTTTAGAAATGACATTACGTTATAAAACATTTATGGAACACAGTAAACTGTTAGAAGAAAATGCAAGAAAACACCAGAATAGATTGACTTTGGCAACCCCAAGTTATCCAGCTGATTATTTCTCCCTTGCCAATGTGTACTGATGCTCACGATTTGTTACCTACCGTTATTTTATAGTACAATGGTTACCAACCGAAAGAAAGGTAGGGAGTCAATACAATGACTGTTCACCATCCTCATCATTATAGCCTTTCATAAGTCCAAAGCTGAACATAGGCCTCCCCCAAGGAATACCCCAAAGCACGGTCCTGAGCCAGCTGCATCCATCGACTTCCTGGATGTCTTACCAGGCTGTCATTCCATCTAGTGGGGGGTTGCCCTACATTTTTCCTACCGGTACGAGGCTACAATTTGAGAACCTTTCTCCCCCAACGACTGTTATTAGAAACTAAAAATTTAGATTTAATACTTGAAGAGTTAATACGCTGCCTTTTAAAATCTATAAATCTACATTATGTTTTATACATATATGAACCTATTTTATTACGCGTGTATAAAAAAAACTAAATTGTTGTTAAATGTTTTAAAATATCTTCAGTGTAGTAATAAATGATACAGGCAAATGATACAAAGAACAATTTAACTTCTCTGATTACCTGATAAGATTTGTACTTTATAAGTTCTTTAAGTCGATCTACAATAAAGAAATATTTATCGTCGTCGTAGTAACCGATGTCGCCAGTTTTGAAGAAACCTTCCTCGTCGAAATCATCAGCGCTATTATTTTCTTTTCCTATATACCCTTTCATTATCTGGACTCCTTTCACGCATATTTCACCTGTCTGATTTGGACCTAAGGGTTTTCTCGTTTTTATATCTACAACCTGGAACAATAGGGTTAAGTATTTTTTGAAATTCTGCAACTTTAAATTTTGTATTAATTACAGCGGTATTTTTCATCTCAATGTGGCTGGTTGGTCTTAATTGTACTTGCACAATGAGAATGCATAAACTTTCAACGGAAACTAAAAGAAGAAAAGTTGCTTGTAGTGATATAAGAAAATAATTATTGTGTCCTTTGCTAAGCAGCAAAGTAAGGGCGTTTTTGTGTGTTAAAACTAAGCTTACTAACTGTTTAGTTAGTCGTTATGTTTATCGTACAAGATAGTAGTTTTAGTTTTAAAATACCAGACGATTAGCTCCATCGTCCTCCATTATTTTCAACAGTGGTAGAGCCACGCGACAGCTTTTGCTGTCGCACGGATGGGCTGGCTCGAACCGGGGTGGTACCACGACCTCACAGAATACCAGCGTGAAGTAGAGGTTTACCTCTGCGTTTCGCTTGGTGAGTGCAGGTGGCCGGAGGCCCTTTTTACTGGAAATGAGGCATTCCATCTTAGTCCTCACGGGTGACAACGCATCTGCATTTTGATTCGCAAACGAGGAAAGATGTAGATGTCTATGGGCCGCAGCAACCACTTACCATCAGGTGGACTGTGTGCTCGTTTGTCACCCTTATCATAAAAAAAAATCGAAGTTTCTGTCCTTCGTCGGTTTTTTTGTGCCTGCACCAATGAAATGGTCGTAACGGTCTATGAAATCGTTCTGTCATTTACATAAACTACTTTGATGATACAGTAGATATCAAATTATGGATCCCTTGATTTTGCTTCCAAATCAAATAACAAATCTAATATAATTCATGATGATAGCAAAATATTAAGTTATTCTTGATTTCCGAACCATGTAAACTAATTGGCTTTGTTGCCTCCTTTTATTTTGACACATGAAAAGGCCATAGTCATATTAAACAAACGGTTAATCTAAGGTGATGCTCATATCACCCATGACCAACCTTACTGTCAGTTATGCGTTCTATTGTGTATGTTACGTTAAGTTTAGTGTAGTGATTCCCAAACTTGCTTACATGCTTGAGAATTACTGTGAATGTAGTCTTCTGCTTATTTAGCCTATTTTTGTTTACATCTAGACATTAAGCTGTAAGAATACACCAGCTGGCATGCATTTCTTGAAGTTGAGAGTTGCCGATACTAACTCCACTGAGCTGACGGGTTGGTGAGAGAGACCGATTACTACACCAGTCTGTGAAGAGATATGATTACTATAACCATAGCGGCAGTGACAAGAGACTGATAATAATGAAGAAATCATCACCAATTTCTTGAAATAGCGTCAAAGGTGCGAAACGTTTTGTACTTCGATTGTCACACACTCTTCACAATAACTGGAGAGGTCTTTTTTCAGCAATAGAACTAGATGAAGAAGCAAAAGTTGAAGATACCTTTATAATAGTATTCTTGACGACATATCCAACTCCACCTGGCTTTGCTAAGTGCGCCATTTCAAAAGTATCCCTCGTAACTCCAAGAGTTGCTTCAGTCATTCCATAGCCTTGTAATACAGCTTCCAGCTTTGGAAATCTGTGATGCATTACTTTATTTTAGTTTGATTTCAATAAGTTTTAAATTTTGTACAGAAAACACACATTTTAGTGTTCGAGTGTTGCTATGAAGTATATAATTTTTAAAATGTGTTCCTCACGTTCACTTATTACATACCTGCTCAGGTCCATTTTTGTGGCATTTCTTAGAGGAGGCCTGTCTATGTTCAGCAGTATACTTGTAAAGGGCTATAATAATAATGATGATAATATGTATGTAAGTAAATTAATTAATTTATAAAAATGGAAACATAATTTATTAATAAAGCGTTTTCGTTTGTTTTCTTTCTTCTTCTTATTTATTAGCCCATTACAGGTCACAGCTGAATATAGATCAGTGATGGTTTTATATCTATTTCTAATAAGCCAGTGATAGAATTAAAATTTCATAAAATTGACCTTCCATAAGTGAAGATATACATAACAACAATGTATGTATATATAATAACACCAAAGGGGAAAGCATTGCTTCTGATTTTTATGAACAAATATATTTTATTATAAAAAACTTGTAACAAATAAAGGTATTGATGTATGATAATGTATTTCTAATATGGTTCTCATCTGCATTAATTCATATCTTTTTAGAAATAAAAATAAATCATGGATTAAGTGGAAGAAATAAGGAAATGTAACTGATTATTACACCGATGCTATGTATAAAGATCGGTTTAAAACTCAATCACATGATTGCTATTAAAATATATATGACTATGATTGAAGACAGTATTAGAAATAAAGTAAAATACTTTTGGGCACTAGGACTAATGTTCCTAAAAATATAATTTAATTTAAGAGCTGATAACCGAGACGATATATGTTGACTTTTTTCTTTCTATTTTCAATCTGTATTCGAATCATTCTGAATTTCAGATGATTACGATGTAAATAGTCTTTCGGATACCAATCATAACCTCGATTTTGTTATTAGCAATTTATTTATATAATTCTTAAGGAATTTCAAGCTTTAGATACCACAAAGGGTTCTGGATTAGATAATATTCTACCGGGTTTTCTTAGATTAATTTCTTCAATAATAATATATCGACCCTAAAAACATTTAAATAACATGTTGTTAAAAAGGGGGTTTACGCAAGTGTCTGCAATGGATGTCCTAATAAATATAATGTTGAAAGTTATCACCCTATATCAATCTTACCAAACCTTCTAGAAATACTTGTGCATAGTAATATACATACGAGTTCACCGTCAATTCATAACATTATTATACCGCAACAAAATAGTTTCGTCAAACAGCGACCTATATAGCCAATAATACAACGTACTTCTTTTAAGGTATCGATAATAATAAACAAACATATAGTGTGTACACAGACTTTAGAAAAGCATTCGATCGAGTTGGTCACAATATATTATAACCAGTAATAAACGTGTCTTCAGCGATATCCGATTTGAGCGATTTGAGTTCTATATAATCAATTGCACACAGACAGTTACACTAAACGGCTATGAACCTGAAGTTGTGAATGAAACCATAAGCTCTGGTGTACCACAAAGCTCAATTTTGGACCCCTTCCCTTTTTATTATTTATAATGATGTTTACGATTACGGTAGGCGAAGTGTAGGGCACCGCCCCCACTAGATGAAGTACTGACTTGGCTCAGGACTGTGCTTTGTGGCATTCCTTGGAGGAGGCCTATGTTCGATAGTTGTGAAGGGCTGTAATGATGATGATGATGATGTTTACGATTGCTTCAAATTCTGTGATTTTTTATTATATGCAGATGATTTAAAACATTTCATACTATTGACAATAATAGTGATCACGATAGCTTTTAAAGTGCTCTTGATTGTTTTTCTATCAACTGAATAAAAAATCATCATCATCATCATTACAGCCTTTCATAAGTCCACTGCTGAACATAGGCCTCCCCCAAGGAATGACACAAAGCACGTTCCTGAGCCACCTGCATCCATCGACTTCCTGCATGCCTTACCAGGTCGTCACTCCATCTCGTGAGGGGTCGCCCTACACTTCGCCTACCGGTACGAGGCTGCTACTCGAGAACCTTTCTTCCCCATCGGTTGTCGGTTCTTCGAGCTATATGGCCGGCCCACTGCCACTTCAGCTTACTAATCCGTTGGGCTATCCCGGTTACTCTAGTTCTACTGCGGATATCCTCATTTCTAAGTTTATCACGCAGAGAAACTCCGAGCATAGCCCTCTCCATAGCTCGCTGAGCGACCTTGAGCTTCCTCATACGGCCAGCTGTGAAGGACCACGTCTCAGTTCCGTAAGTTATCACTGGCAACACGCACTGGTTGTACAATTTCATTTTAAGGTTTTGAGGTATGTCTGACGAGAAGATGTGTCGTAGCTTCCCGAACGCTGCCCAGCCGTGTTGAATCCGTCGATTGACCTCTCGGTCGAAGTTGGACTTACCTAGTCGGACTATTTGTCCCAGGTAAACATACTTGTCAACAACTTCGAAATTAGTGCTCCCAACAACTACCGGCATAGGTGTGACATGGACATTAAACATAATCTTTGTTTTGTCCATGTTCATCTTAAGACCATGTATAACAGTGGTAGAGCCACGCGGCAGCTTTTGCTGTCGCACGGATGGGCCGGCTCGAACCGGGGTAGTACCACGACCTCACAGAAAACCAGCGTGAAGTAGAGATTTACCTCTGCGTTTCACTTGGTGAGTGCAGGTGGCCGGAGGCCCTTTTTACTGGAAATGAGGCATTCCATCTTAGTCCTCACGGGTGACAACGCATCTACATTTTGATTTGTAATAGAGGATAGATGTAGATGTCTATGGGCCGCAGTAACCACTTACCATCAGGTGGACTGTGTGCTCGTTTGTCACCCTTGTCCTATAAAAAAAAACCTATCCGTTGGGAGACACTATTGAGTTCATTGAGCATAGTGCTTAGGTCCTCCAGCGATTCTGCCATAAGGACTAAATCGTCGGCAAATCCAAGGTGAGTGATGTACTCGCCATTGATGTTGATACCGTATCCTTTCCAGTCCAGAAGCCTGAATACGTCTTCCAATGCAGCGGTGAAGAGTTTCGGGGATATGACGTCACCCTGTCTTACACCTCTCTGCAATTGGATAGGTTTCGTACTCTGGTTCTGTACTCGAATAGCCATCGTAGCTCTACTGTACAAACACTTCAGCACTTCGATATACGGACAGTCAACTTGGCACCGCTGAAGAGACTGCAGCACCGCCCAAATTTCGACGGAATCAAAGGCTTTCTCATAGTCCACATACGTCAGACATAGTGGCAAATTGTACTCTTCGGACTTCTGTACAATTTGCCGAAGGGTATGTATGTGGTCTATGGTGCTAAAGCCCTTTCGGAAACCAGCTTGTTCGGGAGGCTGGACGTCGTCAAGTCTGCGCGCGAGACGATTCGTAATGACTCTCGAAAACAGAATAAGAATAAAAAAATAAGTTAAGTATAAGCATAAACGACCTTTACCAAACAGAAAAAACAAGGTTATGTGGTGTGCAGGATACCGTTGAGTTAATTAGAGATCTCGGATCGTTGGACGGTAAGTTACACCTATACCTATAAAGACAATATAGTAAGCTTATAAAATGTAATGAATTTGTCATTAAGTTCACAACAAAGTTTACACGAGCATCCACCTTCCTTAATTTTTATAAAACTTTAATTCACTCTCATCTGAAATACGCCTCACCTATTCGGAATCTCTTTATATCAAATATATAATAATTCTTGAAAAAGTTCAGAAGAAATTTTTGTGTAGTATGCGTTACAAATGTTTTCATAATCGTTTATTTTATGAACAACTTCCTGATAAATATAACCTACTAACATTAAAATTAAGGCGAAAACCACTAAAAAGAATGTTACTTTATGGTTTATACCATAATAGATATGTTTGTATTCCATTAATTGATAAACTTTGTTATAAAATACTCACTAGGACACATTGCCAAGCTGCCGGAAATGGCATTACTGACAGCGAGCGTTCCCCTCTGTATCAAATTGTACAGTCTTACAATATCAAATTTAATTCCATATATATGTGTAGCGTCATCACGTCCTGATATTTTTAAAAAGCATTTTTTTGATTTGCTAATATAATTGCACTACCCATCGAGTTATCACGAGTTTTAATAATCATTTATTTCTGTATGTAAGCTATGGTAAATGTTATTGGCGCCACAAATGTTAAGATTGTTTTTATTATCCTTGTTGTTCAAATATTTTATGTTGTCATTGTTTATTTACCATAAGAAAATGCAAAAAAAAAATACAGAACTCTCAGAGGATTAGTCATAATCGTCATGCTGGACTGGCGGAATGATGTTTTTACGCTGTTTCCCGTCGTCGGTAAACAGTCGACATTTTCCATCATCTATGATAAGCGTCCCTTACGACTAAATAGCTTTATGGATTATTTTGTTCTGTCAAAATTCGATAACAATATATTGTTTCTGCTTCTTCCTCATAGTCCATAACAGTTTCATTCTAGGCATGTACCTCTACCATTGGAAGAAGAACTTGTCATAATCGACACATTTGGCAGGTTGATTGTTGATCGCTGTACTAGAAGTGTCCAACCTTTAACGTGGCTCTTCGTTCTACATATGTATTGTACAAGACAGTAGTATTATCGCGATCTAGTATAATATATAAGATAGTGGTATTATCGTCATCAACCATAAGATTATTCTGGCATTTCCCATAGACGGTACTTATAACATCCACCATAACAAAACACTGACACTAATATAGAATTGCGAAATTTGAAGTAAATGAGTAAAATTTTTTGTGCCGCCTATGTTCTCAACACCGAAAAGTACACGCAAATAAAAAATTATTACAAAGACACCATAATACCTTTTTCGTACAGCATTAATAGTATCGCTGTGGAGTGGTGATCCACCGGAGTACATCAGTTTGATCGAACTGACATCATGATAGGATTGATGTTTGTAAAGAGCGACCAGTAACGCTGGGACCACAGTTAGCTGGCTAATCTGTTACAAAAAATAGACAATTCTTTAAACTATTTTATAACTGCATTTAATAATCGCCCTATTTTCACATCACCAGCCTCTGGTAAGTCTCTCTTATAAAAGGGACATCCTAAATTACCACGTTCGGTGGTCACAGTGTAAGATATTTCTCTTTTGTGGGGATTCTGTCATTCCATCAAAATTATATGGGGTCACACGAGAAGTGCCAGCTTCCAAATAAAAAAAGAATCATCAAAGTCGGTTTACCTTAAACAAAGTTCTGAGGTGACACTTTCAAAAAACAGTCAAAATGAGAACCTACTACTTTTTGAGCCGGTTTATAAAACTGACTCTCCTTTCATGTTCTAAATCTTTTCTCTTTACCTTATACAGTTCAATAGTATTTAAGTACGACTCCATATCGAACTTTTGCAGATAGACGAGTGTTATGCCTTTTGAAAAACACCGCAATGTCCCAATCATCCCCATCGCGTGATACCAAGGAGCAACTATAAGCATTGATGTGTTTGGGTCGAAAGAAGAAGGCCTGAAACATATTTTGAAAAGTATTATTACATTCTTTGTTAAACCACCGCGATATCTCCAATACTACGTAGTACTGTTACTTATTCTGTGCCAATACTCACAACGTTGGACAGGAAGGTTCGTTATTGCAGAGCCGATATCATCACACGAGTGATACTGCGTGGGATAAGAATATATAATTTTTTGTTGTCGGGTAGTATCACATCACCGTTGGTTAAATAATAGGAAGGTATTGATATTCCCTCCCCCTTGTATAGGAGAGATTAGCATTTGGAAAATACATCTATTATCTTATTACAACTCCCTTATAATTAACCTATCCAACTCATTGCCATCTGTTCGTGAAGTTTCGTACAGTTAGCCCGGACAGACAGATAGACTTAAAACTAGAAATGTTTCCTCATGTCTTAATAGCTCTTAAACTCAATAAAAACTATTTAATTAATTATTAGAATCAGGCGTTGCTTTGCGAAAATCTATTCTCTGCGGTTAAGTGAAAGCTTAGCGGTCAGCCACCGCAGAGTATACTACACCTGAGGATGCCTTGTGTAGAGGCGAAACACGTGTCGTATTATCGTCGGTGGTGTATCTTTCCTAGTGTAGTGGTGTTGGGAGTAGTGGTGCTGCGATTAGTGGTGATGAGGATAGTGCACGCAATTCAAGGAGGGCGGGAGGTGTACTTCAAACTAAGTAAGACACATCATTTTGTTTTATTGAGCGGATATAGTACCAACTTCAATTTTGTCTATTATAGATGTATAGATAATAACACTTTATAACTAAAAGATGTTAAGCACTTATAACAGTTAAAAAATATGAAAATTACGTATTAGCTTATTACCAATACCACATAATGCAACGAAACTAAACGTTAAACGTCATAACGAAGCCAACCAATAATCTAACCAGAATTACACAATCGCATTGGATCCGGATAAAAACACCTATCCATATCGGTGACGGTAAGCAGCGTCAAAGATAGGAGTCTTAGGCCTGTATTAATAAACGTAACTCAACGACGGACTCAAGTGCGTAATCATTTGATACGCTCTTATTACGATATCAGCATCTCAAGATCGTTGCTAATTAATAAACACATAAAAACAGTATCTCAAAACATTGTACTTAGGAATACTGTTCTGTGACTTGCACTCAAGCACACAAACTTGAGAGTCGAGTTTCGTTTACCCTTAGCACTCCGTTGTCGCCGCTGCGGCGACAATGTAAGGTAACCATATAACTCCGTTGTCGCCGCAGAGGCGACTTTGTATGTTAAGCTTCTACTCCGTTGTTGCCGCAGCGACGACATTTAAAGTAACAATGTTTTTATTTTAAATATAAATATATATTTAATTCAGATATTCTTTGGTTCTTCATCAAGTTCTATACTCTTAGTTTTTTATAAATAATTGCGTTAAAATTATCATATACTGTATATTTTCCCTCGAAATGGAAGAAAATAATTTCAATGCAATTCATGAATTCTCCGAAAGTGAAGATTAATTCGAATTTAACTTATACAGCGACAATGTGGCTGAAATTAATAATATAAATGAAGATGTAAATAGTGACAGCAGCGATATAATAGTTCATCGAAGACGAAAAGAACGGCCTATTGAAAGTGACACCGATGATAATGCAAGTATCTCCTCCTCCAAAGATGATTGGGTAAGTATTACAGAGAATGAATATATGCCCCTAAGAGTAAATTTTTCAATAGGAACAAAAGTAACAGGCCCCCAAATTCCATCTAACATTTTTGAACCGATTCAATTTTTCAAACTATTTTTCTTAGAACAGCTTGTAGAGGAAATAATAAAAGAAACAAATAACTATGCAAAATCGGTGTTGAATTCAAAGAACATATCTAAAGACTCTATATGGCACACATGGCGTGATGTAAATAAAGATGAATTTTGGGCTTTCATTGGACTTATCTTAAATATGGGTACAATGCCTGTTTCTAACATGCAAGAATATAAGTCGACTAGACATAAGAGTAGAATCCCTTTTTTTCTGATGTATTTACAAGAGCTCGATTCAGTCAAATATTTTGGATGCTCCATTTTAAAACACCTGATTTGGGGAGCAAAAATCTTAAAACTCGTATACAACGAGCCAGCATTTTTTTAGACTATTCAAAATTTTCTGAACAATTTATTCCCGGTAAAAATATTTGTGTAGACGAATCAATTGTAAAATTTAAGGGAAAATTTCTTTTATTACTTACACCCTATTGAGCCAACAAAATGGGGTATAAAAATCTATGCAATGGCAGATTTTGAAACAGGATATATCTATTCTATCTTACCTTATTATGGAAGTATTACATCTGAAAATCTTATTCGTTCAGATTTACCAGTCAGCACCAGAATTCCTCTGCATTTATATCAAAAGCTGCTAGATAAAATCCCAGAGGCACAGGGCTACCATATGTTTACTGATAGATATTATACTAGTATACATTTAGCAGAAGAATTAATGAAATTGAAATGCCACTTGACTGGTACTATAAAAGCTAACAGGAAAGGTATCCCGACCTTTATGAAAAAACCTAAGTTTTCGGATAAAAAAATTATTGTTTGTGAAAAAGGAAAAATCATGTTCTTAGCCTGGAAAGATAAAAGGATTGTCTCACTTTTAAGTACTTGGAATGATGCTGGGATGATAGATTCAAAAAGAATTCTTCGAGGGGGTACGGAAGTAAATATTAGAAAGCCTAATGTAGTTGTAAGTTACATAAATTCTATGGGTGGTGTAGGCGTGTAGGTTGAGGTGATCATTATGCATCTACCTATTGTTTTTTGAGAAAGTCTCTTAAATGGTGGAGAAAAATGCTTTTTTTGGGGCCTGGGAGTGTCTGTAATTAATTCATATATTTTATATAAAATTGAAAAAACAAAACAAAACGAAAAACCATTGACACATTTGAAATATGTTAAACTATTAGTCGATCAACTGATTAATAATTTTCGACAAGAAAAATCTAGAGCTTCCACGTCATTATCTGAGATCAGGTTAAACGGAAAACTTCATGAAATGTGCAAAGGTAAAAAAAGAGGTTGCATTCTTTGCTCAAATAGACAGAAGAAAGGTGAAAGACGAGAAACGAGTGAATATTGTGATACTTGCCCTAATAAGCCAAAAATGGACCTTGGGGACTGTTTTTCAAGATACCATAAAATGAAGAAATTCAAAAAATATTTTTATAAAATTTATTGTATTTTTATATTTTCATTCTAATGTTGTATCAGTAAAGCATATTTTTAAAGTGTATTTACGTTTTTTTTTATGACAAAGCAATTTTCAATATACTACAGCGGCGCGCTCGCGCGGTTGAAAATAGCCTGGAGTAGCTAATAGCCCACAGGAAAAATGAGTCCGATTTGCTGATAGGTCATATTAAAAATTATTCGGAGTGCAAAGGGTCAGTGTGGCACTCAGCTGGTATCGTAAACCTAAACCGCATCTTGAGATATGTTTATTAATAAGATCAAAACCTCAATAATGTACAATACAGTATGTGATCTAAATAACCTTTATTAATACGGGCCATAGACTAGTAGGTACTGCGATCGTCAATAAACCTGTCAAGCGTGATGATTATAGTATATCTTCCCTACAACAGGAGATTATTATTTCCAGAGGTGGACTTTTGCAGGCAGATGATGATGAAGAAAAATAACTATAACCAGTGGTTTGCAAAGCTTGATATGAAGCAATACATTATTTATTTAATCCTTCACCTGCCAACCTTTCTTTTACTCTTTGCACCACTGAAATATATTGAACCTAACCGACTGGTGATGATGAGAGCAGAATTATTAAAACAAGGCTACTTGTGTTCTGCATTCTAATGGCTTCAACGCCTACCAGCCCGCCTGTTTAGCATGGTGAGTACATGCATATCTTTCAAGCCATGCTTCTTTGACACATTCCAAAAAGGACCTGTATTTAACAATGAATTATACAAATAGGTGACAGAATAGAAGAAATGAGTATTTACCTTTTTCTAATGGTTAATCGTAAATTGCTCAAAATTTTTTTGCTCTTTGAAAATATTTAGTTACGGTGTTACTTAGAATCGTTGTTTAAAATATTAAGTATTAATTATTTCTGTACGTGTCTCTCTCATTTTTCTTTGAATGAAAAGAGAAAGATTACAATTTTAAGTATGCAAATTCCACCTTGCAACGTTGAGCTCAGTAAAAAAGCGTGCACGGAAGCCAACTGGTGGACCTTGATTTGGTTTAAACAATTTTTTATCTTTTCTTTTAAATAAGTTACCCTTACACTAGGATTTTCTGCTGTATCATGGAGACAGTTCAAAGAAATAGATTTCACAAGGACAAATATTCAAACTCGGAACAATTATTTGTATATTCTTAGTAATATATAAGTCAATGATTAATCTGTGTTCTGATGTCGTGCTCAGTAACGAATAAATGTTTTTTCTTAATATTTTGAGCTTTGGCAGGAACTTATTAATAACAGACCAAAATAATACAAAACCGGCTTACCCCGCCTACGATGTAATCTATGGGGGAGGCCTATGTTTTGCAGTGGACTTGTAAAGGCTGGATGAATTCACCTGTTCAACAAATTGACACCAGGTCGTACTTTTTACTATGTCCACGTGATAAGATTCAGATTTTCCAATTTTATTGACTCTTAAATATCGCAGACTGAAGGTGCAGTATAATGATTCTTTCCGCGTGTTGTTCTGTCAGCCACGATACTGTAGCGCGTCCCAGATGTTCGCAGAGGCCCGTGTCGTTGGTTTGGATGCGTTGATCCGTCACCGTATCGCGCGATTTAGAAGTTTTGTTTTTGGGTCGCAGAATAATCTCATCAAAATTATTTGTAATATTTATGCATATAGTGAAATTTTTAGTAGGTGGTCAAATTTATTAAAATCTTAATAATAAAATGTAATAATATCATTGATTAACCAATAATTATAATTAAAATTTAAGGTATATTGTAATAAAAAAAAAATAATTTTATAATGGATCTGTGTTGTTTGTATCAAATAAATTATTATTATTATTATTATTAAATATTTTTAAAGAAATCTTACATATTACACGTAGCCAATACATTCAAATGAGTCTGCATAACGCCTTTCGGCAAGCCGGATGTCCCTGATGAATATAATATAAAAAGGGTATCCGTTTCACCGTTCACGTCAACAGATTTAAATTCTTCAAAGGTTACACGTTTTCCTGTTGTTAAATCATCATATAACAGTGCACCATTATGTTTTCTTTCGCCAAATAAAATTATGTTTTTCACTTTGACAAACGATTTTAAATAATTTTCATGGACACTGTATGCTTGAGGAGAGCAGAACACATATTTCGGTTTTGATATACTGATCACATGTTTAAGTTCATCTGAAAAAAAGTAACCATGTAGTGGTGACTAAAGACTATCCGCCTCAAGAAGAAAAGAAAACTGTGGTTGCCAACCTACCATTATTTTCAGCAGTGGACTTTTGATAGGCTGTGATGGTAAATGGAAAAGAAATAAAACTTTTGACTCCAGGTGCTCATAAAAATAATAATCTGCTAATGTTTTACTAGGCGGTAGAACTCCATTTCTGCCTGGGAATCCGTCTGAGTGGGTTTATTTGTTTATTATTTTTTATAGAAGACGGGGCAGGGTCAATCGAGCATGCGGCTCATCTGACAACTCTATTCTCTATTTCTGCCGCTAGGCAGTTGCACGTGCACTTAAAATAGTTAATTGACTGCCTCGTTGGTCTAATGGTTGTAGCAGCGCGACTGCTGATTACGAGGTCGCAGCTTCGAATCCCGGGTCGGGCCAAAAAATATCAGTTATTGAGTTTTTCCATCAAGAAATTCTCAGTAGCTGCCCGGAGTCATAGTTAGCTGTGTTTCATCCCCGTGTCTCGAAAGCACGTAAAGCCGTTGGCCCTGCACTTGATTTCTCTCCAGTCGTGTCGGTTTACCGTCCCATCGGTCTATGAGAGTGAGGGAATAGAGAGTGCACCTGTACTTGCGCATACACTTGGGCATTATAATCCTGTCCTGCGCCGATAGCTAGTGTACGTTGAGGTTGGCCACCATGACCGAAATTCGATCCGGAAGACATTATTATATTTATAATTAATGTATATAATGTCGAGAGACAACCAAGATGATGACTTAAGTCCAAGTGAGTGAAGCCCCGTTTACTCATTATTTTATAGAATAAGGGTGATAAACGAGCATGCAGTCCACCTGATAGTAAGTGGATGCTGTGATCAATAGACGTATTAGACATCTACCTCGATTAAAAATAAAAATGCAGATGCGTTGTTACCGGTGAGAACTAAGATGGAATGCCTCATTGAATTAATGAAAGTAGAACCCATTAAATTTCTTTCGGTTTACAATTTGCAATTGGATGCCGCCTACTAATAAACTTAATGCGGGTATTTAACTTATGCTTTCAGTTTATAATATAGTCTGTTAAACCGAAGTAGAGTTATTTATAGAACGATAGTTCCTTATCGGACGGTGCGGGTTTAGCGGATGCGAGCTAGGCGACAAAAAGTGTAAGATTTTTTCGTCACTACCCCTTGTGTCATAGCGTATTTTATTTTAAATAACGCTTCAGTTTAATAGATGCTAATAATTTATTTATTTATATTTGTTAATCAATAATATAATACGTTTATCAATAATAATATAATAAGTATACCTTTGATCATGGGTCACAAATAAATCCGATGCTGATGAAAAAAAAAACATCTTTTTACAACGTTTTATAAATTTTATTCACGCGCCATCATGTTAGTACAGCTAAATGAAACGATAATTTCATAAAAAAAAATCATGAAAATACTGAAACATAAAACCAGCAGTGGAATAACTCAATTCATATCAGCTAATTAAAGGTCAATGTACGCGCGAACGCAAATTCGCGCGGTCCGCAACTAGCGGGCCATACCACAATACCTAATAATTTACAACACTTGTCCAAATACCTAACTTATCTACTTAACCTACTATTTTGCCACTGTACTTGTCTCCACGTAGCCATTTTAATCCGAATTTACAGGTTAAATAACCCAAATAACTGGTTCGATTTCCCGCTAATGAAAAAACATTTAAATGAAATGTAACCAAGGTTAGAGTCATGCGTTTTTATTCATCGTGTAGGTATGTTTATTATTCTCATGTATTCAGTTATGTATGTATTCAGATTTATTCAGTACTAAGTTATTTAAAAAAAAATTGTTATGAAACAGCTTACCGCTCTAAATCCTCCGTGGTCTTATGAGATGCGGCTCAAATTGTGCTTCATTCATTTCAAGGCAGACTCATGGAGGCGGGGCATCATCGTGTGGTCTTCGACACAGTCCGTACGTAGTTTGTCGAAAACATCCACGACCCTTTTGTAGTTTCGTCAGCACTATCACACTCACGATTAAAAACCCTTTCTTTCACATACCCCACAGAAAGAAGGAAGTCTAACGGGGTCAGATCTGGTGAGCGAGGTGGCCAAGCATTCGGTTACGCTTCAACACTTTGTGCACTGCACAGTATGACACACTTGTTCCATCCCGACGTCTTAACAATTTATTTAGCGATACTTCGTGTACCTAGGTTCGGATACATAACATGTTGTCGTATTCACAATCACTATAAACGTACGAGTTAAGCATTATTAAAACAAAAAACGTAACAAGAATAATACCAACACGTTATAACAATTTAATAAACAAAACTCTCGTGCACGCGTGTACAAAATCAACACGGAACTGTTTCAATAACTTCAATTAATTAACACGACAAAACGGAAACCTACTGCGTCACAGCGTGAGGCGATACGAGCCGGCCGGGTTACATTCTCATGCGTCATAATAAAGAAGGACGCAACTAACAAAAACGTAAAATGGAAATAAAAAATAAATTGATGAATTTTTCTTTCAGACCCTGTGTCTATAGTATATTAAAAGGTTTCTATATGAAAATTGAAATATATACGTAGAGACATGAAGATTTTAAGGACGAATTTATTTTTTTGATAATTTGTTTATTTATTTAAATAAAAATAATTTTCCTTTTCATCTTAGCTTAAAAAATACATCTAGCAACACAAAAACATCGAAGGAAAGACGCATATAACTATTTGCGTCTTTCCAACCTAATAAATAAAAAAAACTGCCATTCATTTAACATTTTTACATATTTTGGAAAGGTCATTTGAATTTGAAAGGACGCTAATAGTAATTTATTACTTTTTTCTTAGTAAATATTAGAGAACCATTGGTAGTGAGACACAAAAAATAACAACCCTCAACTCTTGAGTAATGATTTTAAAGGGAATATCATACGAGACTTTCTACGATAATAATTAAAAATTAAAAATTTTGTACAATCAACTTTAATATAAATAATTAAGGATAACTCAAAAACTATTGGTCTGACCTCGATCAAATTTATATGGGACCACATGTGAAACACCAGCTCTTAATAATAAGATATAGAATAATAAGACAAGAATAATTGAAATTTAAGTAATCGATGCAAATATTGTTAAAGATGACGTAGCAACTGGTTAAATAAGTCTTTTCTTTTATGTTGAATTTGTATAAGTCTTTTCTACTAAAAAAATGTCATCTGTGATCAACAGTTACGTCTAAAATTCTTACGATAATTTCTAAAATATTGATATTTGTGAATATTAA
This sequence comes from Parnassius glacialis, assembly GCA_033319125.1. Taxonomy (NCBI): domain Eukaryota; kingdom Metazoa; phylum Arthropoda; class Insecta; order Lepidoptera; family Papilionidae; genus Parnassius; species Parnassius glacialis. The sequence continues at coordinate 24,396,644 of JAVANC010000002.1, forward strand.
AAAAAATAGTAGATGCGCCTTCTTATCATGAGACGAATGGTATATTTAACTCATTTATTCAAAAATTGTCAGATGCGCCCTTTTTTCTTATGATCGTAACATTGACCGAGCTAGATATAGGTCGGTAGCGAAGGGAGTGTGGGTACAGTCGCGTTCTAAAGTACTACATGGTATTGGGCTAATGTTTTATAATATTAGAGTATTTAATTGTTTTATTGTAGAATCATACTAGGCGTTTTTCTAGCTACTTAGAACTTTGGAAGAGGTTGGAATTAAAAATGGATAATGTTTACTTGAGCATTATTTGTTATTTCTATCGTAAAATATTTTTAAGTTTGTAAGAAGAAAACTTAAGCTAAGTGTGACACGCCGTCCATTATGTCGTCTTGGGTTACATGGAAGCCAGATGTTGATGGTGTGTTGGTGTTACTGGATGCTACTTCATCATCACTTTCATCTTCGCTTGAGCTTCCGTCCTCAGGTCGATCACATGGTAATTTTTTCGGTATTCTTCCTCGACACTTTTAAATTTACTGCACAATTTTCCCCATTCACCTTCTCCTATCATATTTACCTTTTCGTTCACTAGTTTAGTCATAAAACAATAGATATAAATAATTTTTCTTTCCTTCCTTTTTAAAACATCGCGCGAGTCGCAAAGTAAGCTGTGTATGCGACTGTATTTTTGGAGCGAACAAAGCGCGGGAACCAATAGCATGCAGGCACAGTTATACTGGCGGATTGTTCCCCCGTCGCGCCCCCTTCGTACCAATATGTGATAAATCGCTCAGTGGCCAAGTTCAAGACCAGCGTTCTTTTTTCACCGTTCGCGCGTACATTAACCTCCATTAGTCAGGTGATATCAATTCAGTTTTCACTGCTGGTTTTATGTTTCAGTATTTTCATGATTTTTTTATGAAATTATCGTTTCATTTAGCTGTACTAACATGATGGCGCGTGAATAAAACTAATAAAACGTTGTAAAAATATGATTTTTTTTTCATCAGGATCAAATTTATTTGTGACCCATGATCAAAGGTATACTTGGTGCTGTCGCCTGTCTTAGTTTTCGGGAGCGTTCCAAAAATACCCTGTATATATGGAAATCCTCTTTTAATTTACTTTACTTTGATACCCTACTAGATAGGTTAAAAATCCGCCATGTTTTTCAAACATCTATTAAAAAACACTTGGGTTTATAAGACGAATATAAAGATACCGTAACTGTCGAAATCCATTCTGCAGTTTGGAAGATAGGAGGTAATAAAGAAATTTACAAACATACATACATACAAAATACGCGCAAAAACATAACCCTTCCTAGGTAGTTGGGTAAAAAGGCGGAATGCAACAAAACATGGTCTGGAACCACCTGTATCAATTGACTTCCTGCATCTCTTATTAGATCGTCACTCCATCTAGTAGTGGGCCGCCCTACACTTCGCTTACCGGTACTAGGCTAGGAATATGGTCGGCCCATTGCCACTTCAGCTTACTGATGGTGACGATATAAATTACTGATTGGAGTTGCTAAAGCTTATTTCTTCCATTACCTTTAGTATAACCTGGATTAAAAGTTGTAAGAACGGCACCAGTACAAGCAATTCCAATGACAGTGGGCCAAAACTCTCTTCTATTCTCTGAGCAGAGAGCCACCACTTCTCCTTTCCGTAGACCGAGGTGAGTTAGAGTTACTGCTAGATTCATGGCTTCTTGGGTAATCTCACCACAAGTCAGAGTGTCGTTTGTTGATCCATTGATCTGCATTGTTAATTTTTTATAAGTTTTCTATTTACAATTTACGTTGTTCGAACAGATTTATATTCGACTAGCTGAAATAGCGTAATTAGATCGTGGGATATTCTATTTAGCACTAAAGCAACATATATTATAGTCATTTTGGTTTACAAACACAGTATGCGTAAGTAACTTGATCACTAACTCTAAAAAGTTAACTTGAGCTCTAAATTTACTAGATGACAGTGTAATCTCTTGCACTAGATGTCGACTTTAGTCATCACCAGTACATACTGCTACATCTTTTAAATGCAGCTCTCAATGTGATGCGGCATTGGAACCTCATCAAGCGATAAATTTATAATTATTATCTCATTTTATAATGATATAAACAAAAAGAAGGGGTTCAGTATCACATAACAGTCTTTAAAATTATTCCATTACTATAAATAATGAAAGTGTACTTAAAGTATTTCTTGCATAAAATTGTACTTACCAATATATTCTTGTATTTGTTCTGCCATAACTTATTTAGGATGAATTCACCAAAATTTAGACAGGCTGGAACTGTCAGATCACTGTCACCATAAACATAGTAAGAATTTTTTATCATTTTTCTATATATGCTCAACTACGTACTCTGAATACGAAACTAAAATGCCAAATGAAAATATTTACAATATCTTTACCTTACATTATCTTAAAAACATTACTGAGTTATCTCACATAATTTGTGGTAGATAACAAGAATGAATACTCTGTTAGGTACCTACTGTGTAGTTTACTTTGCAGTTGAGTTGCTGCATTAAATTTCTTTTTCTGGCTTAAAAATTAAAAGGCATTAGTAAAATGTTTCGATGAAATATAAAAAGTGTTTATGGTACGAAAGGGTACATATATTTATGCATGATTTGATAAAGCAACAAAATCCGAAAAAAAATTAACAAGCAGAAGTGTAGACTATAGCATCCCATTGCTAGGCATAGTGTCTTCTCATTTCTGAAGTGATGGAGGAAAAAGTTGCTATTGTGCCCTTCGACGGACTGGCAAACTGTCACTTTCAAGGCCCTTTAGTATTTTAAATCACATTTGAAAAAGTCTCGAAAGACGTGACATGTCCATAAACAGATCTTTATACTAGAATTTATTTAGTAAAAAGGATCTCCAGCTCTCTACTTTCACCATACGAAACTTAGTACCATTAAGCTGCTATTTTACGCTGGCATTCTGTAATAGCGTAGTTCTTCCCTGGTCGAGCCAACCCATAGTAACATAGTATAGCTGCAGCGTGGCTCTACATCGTGTAAACTCTTCTGAGGATGTGATCTTAAATCTTCACTAGACTTGCAATAACAATTGTTGCAGACAATATTTGTTACATCCCATCTTTTGATGCATTTTAAGAAGAACACCACAAACCTATGCTTATGCTATAAGGTAGTTATAGGTATATGGAACCTTGTGCTGTTCCGAACGTGACGCTCGTAATAACACACAAAAATATTTACAACAAAGTTACTTTTCGTGCTTTTGCATTAACAAAATTTTTAACAACGTCACTGACTTCAATTTTGATTTCATGTTCGATACTTATTAAAGATAAATATGTCAATCTACTTTGCGATAATGTAGATCTAAGATAGTTTTTAATTATTTTTAGTTTAGAAAATGATCTTTCGCTGTGAGCTAGTGACTAGCAATGTGAGGTAAATTCTCAGTCACAGAGACGGATTAAATGTCGACAGCGCCCTAGGCCTCATCGGTCTCATCGGCGCCCCTCTAGTGGCCATATATTATGAATTATAAATACCCTTTTTACAAATAAACTATATTATAATTTATAATATAGTTTATATAATTTATATAGTTTATATATTTATATACAATGTAATTTATAATAAAATTTATAAATGCAAAATAATTAGGACACCAGTACCCTTAATTGTGATGAGTAAGTGTGGGCGATGTAGGAGAAATCAAATAGACGAATTTTGTTTCATTTTAAAACTACTGCGCGTGTTCCTTTTTAATTTTGCGCCGTACCTAATTTGCCTTAAGGATAATCCGCCACTGAGTGGCTAGTAAGATATTTTTCAATGCGCGCTAATGACTGCTCGAAGAAACAAACTTTCCATGAGACGCGAATAACTATACAACCGGTCGATGAGGTAGGCTTTCATCCGCGTGTAGCCTTAACAGTAGAAATTCTTTCTGATCTAAATTCTAATCTGACGAATAGGCCAAGCATAATGATCATGACGAACCTTTCGTCAAAGCTGATGATGAAGATGAAGAGAGAACAAGAAGACGGTTATATTTTTTAATGATTTAAATTTGTTTATAAGTTAATACTTCTTGCATTGAATCTTAACATTGAACTTGGAACTAGTTAACTCAACTGAATTCCGTTAGTATAACAATTTTTTTATAGGATAAGGGTGACAAGCGAGCATTAAGCTGCTATTTTACGTTGGTATTCTGTGAAGCATGTTGCTTTCCCGGTTGCGTCGACCCATTCGTACTACAACTTTACAATTCATATAGTTGCAGCATACCTCTACCACGTTAATAATACTAGAAAGATACAAACATGAACATGAAAACATTTTTCATTTTCTATATACTTGCTTGCGTTCTGTCAGTGGCATTTAGATACTGCGACATCTACAGATATAAAGTTAACATAAAAATCGCAAAAGATACATTAAAATTGCAGTATTCTTGAATGGATCATGGAATGACTAGAAGCATGAAATGAAGTATCTACGAGTATATATTTTCCTTGATTTTGAGTTCATATTTTCGTTCATCTTTCATTCGTTCGCGCGACAGCTTTTTATGTACTCCCGAGCTCGAGGCTTGGGCGAAGCAAAAATCATTCATTAGGTTGTCAAGATATTCTCAATGGTGACCGGGAGTCGGAAATTTGCCGGTGTTTCACCCCGTATTTCGAAAAGCACGTAAAGCCATTGGTCCTGCACCTATCTATCTCTAGTCGGGTCGGAAATGTATCGTAATGTATATTCGTAGTTCGTACCTAATTTTACTGTCACTCATCCTCCACTCAAGTTAGAAAATGAATACGATTCTAGTGAGTGGGTGACCTGTATTGCAAGCAAGCATCATTACCTATGCTTCTCGCAGGTCTCACAATCTCATACTTACATTTTGTAACTTATTATCTTGTAACTTTAGCACCTACTCTTTAAGAGGAAATATTTTTTATTAATTTCGTAATTTAATTGCATTTTTGTCGATATCAGACTTTCATACCAAAGAAAACCTAAGTCGTTTTACGGCAACAGTGAACAGAAATTTTGTAGGACAATGAATATCATGTTTCTTTAATGATCTAGAACCTTATGAACATTTATTAAAAGTGATTTATTATTAAAAATTTTAAGTTGTTCATAATTAAGACAATAATGTAATTATATTTATTGCCACTATAATACTCCTATAAAACTTTTTGGTAACTAGTGGGATGCGGGAAGTAAAGACTGTGTACGAACCTCCGAATGAGGCGGAGTAATAGCCGAAATAAAAAAATGTTTTTGTCCATTTTGACGCCCTAGAAGTGTAATGAGACTTTTTGCCCCTATTCAACCATGACCCCCATGACATCTACATGATAGGCTATTCAAACTGACTAGGCCTAAAGTTCGAGTCACTCCCAACTCATTTCTAATAGTCCTTACTTCCAAATTACTTTCAACAATATTTCGCGTACATAATATTACAAGTATTTTTAACCTTTAGAACATAAAAAAGTAAATACTTCATTAAAATGTCGTCAACGTCTAATAAGTAAAATACCTAAAAATTCCATCCATTATCACCTAGCAAATGACCACTTTATTACAGCTGTTTAAGGTTAATAATCGTAAATTTTGAATTCAATACTTATCTCTTAATATATTAATTTATTTTGATGTAGGTTGAAGGCGTCTGTTTCTGAGTCTTAACACTCAAAACGGTATCCATGATTGTTTTAATCTAAATTAATATTTGACCAACTAATTAAATGCTTGACGTAAATATTTAATATAAAATGAACAGAATTACGTTATATATTATTTCGAATGCTTTTATTTACTAATAAGGTAAATCAGTACATATATTTCGAATATAAACATGTTCGTATGATATCATCAAAATCATCAGCATCATCAGACCTTCCTCAGTTATTACCAAAAAGCACGGTCTACAGTCAGCTGCATCATCGACTTGCGCAAATCGAAGAAAAAAAATAGAAACTGGTGATGAGAAGGATAAAGGGTCTATCTAAAAGCGATCATTTGTGGAAAATAAAATTATGGACGTATAAATGAACACTATACAAAAGTGTGAGGTCAATCCGCCACATTGTCATATTTTTTTTACAGTTAAAAATACACATAATGGGTTTGGGTGCAATGTCGTCTGCCCTCACTACATACATCCCATTTGGTGAACAGTTTAAATTCGATATTCTCATCTATTTTTCAATCAATCTTTTTTTTAAATAAAATCAGATAAGCATCAAGCTATTAAGCGAGGAAATAAATTAGTGTAGAGACAATAATATCACTTCTTTTTAAGATATGCAACGCGAAATAGTTCACTAACGTACCAAAGAACATACAGATAGATCTTTAAAAAAAAACGACGGGTTGCACTCCGGGAGTGCCGGCAGAAGTGAAAACTTGAATATTAACGTTGTGCATTTTTGATATTTTGGAATGGCGGAGATTATTTATTATTATCTTATTTCATTTATTTTCATTCGAAATTATTTGTTTGGTAAACCTACACCGCACATGTGCTTATTGTGATGTTATGAAAATATAGGTTATTGCTATAAAGTATAAACATATTACAAATATTACACCTATAATGTGTAAGTACATATGTATCTATATTAATAATTTCGTCAAGCAGTACAGTAGACTCGATCGAAACCTAATCTTAATAATAAAATTATATTAATTAATAAATGAAAATTAATTAAACCTAACTTACTTCCTCTCCTACGCCGCGCCGGCTGTCTACTCTCCGTCCGTCTTACGAATTTTCGATCAGGACACGTGACCTGACGCGAGTTTAACATTTTTTACCCATTACAAAAAAAGTGCACAACGCCGCTATAAAGAAGTTTTCACTTCAAAACTATATAAATTTTAACTATCGACAGACTACTACTAACTAACCAACCATTACAAGAACTTCCAAATTGTTTGCAGTTTTCATTAAATATTGCATGCGTGACAATACACTTGTATAATAAAACAATGTTTTCGTTATGTTAATTTTAGCTCTTTGATCTTCTCGTTTTAATTATTTTCAAACCATTAAATCTAAAGGCTCTATTTTTTATAGGATAATGTGACAAACGAGCACACAGTTGCTGTGACCCATAGACTCATAGTATCAAAAAGCAGATGCGTTGTCACCCGTGATGACTAAGATGCATTATCTCTTTTCCAGTAAAAAGGATCTCCGGTTCTCTACACTCACCATGCGAAGCACAGCAGTGTTAAGTTACTATTTTACCCTTGTATTATTCTGTGAGAGTGTAGTCCTTCCCCGGTAGAGCCGACCAATTCGTTCTACAACTATACTTCTAATATAGCTGCAAGCTCAACCACGTATAAAATATTTATTTAAATAATTAAAAAATATCCACTGAAACTCCAATGATTAGCCACCCCATACATACAGTCACGAATTTTTATCAGGGCGCGTCCAGTCTCTGTAAAGCGTGGAACAATAAAAGTCTTTATAGTCGTCCGTAGTATCTACATAATAATATATCACTCGGTACGAATAAAATAACAAATCGAAATATCAGTAAGGTCAAAATGGCTTGGCGTGTCATTCGTTTATCAAAGTGTACGTTTGTTTTATAAGCAGTGAAAGAAGTACTTGGGCCAACTGACACAATGGGATAAATATTGATAACCAAGGTTTTGTTATTATTTTTTTACTTTGGACCCTTCATAATCTAATATTGAATTCGTTATTAGAAGGGTTAAATATTTATTTTGTGAGTTTACCCTAACCTAAACTGTGTAACCTAAATTCCAACACATAGTTAATAATTATTGACAAACTAACTAATTATCTATGGCCTGGAGACATATTGATGCAATTTCGATAAATAATCATAAATCAAAACAATTGGATTATGAAAAATACTAACAATGTTTTATACGGTCCAAGCGTACATTTCTGCTGGATTCAACATTTCACGCAAAGCGATCGTGTGGTGGCGGTGTAAGAAAGTTCACTACCCTATGTCGTCCCGTGGCTATCTTAAGAGGCTACAGAGGGAAACTGAAACAGGAGATGGGCAGCAGCAACTTGATAACAACTCAAAATAATGAAAAACTGCGGTTGCCAAATCCTCTGCCAAGCGTGGCAACTATGGCAATATTGAAGAGAATCTATGGCGGGGGCCTATGCTCAGCAGTGGACTTTTATGGGCTGTAATGGATGGAGGGATCGCTGTAGTTCCAACATTATCTACAGCCTGTCAAGATACTACTGCTGAACGTTGGCCACACCAATAGATTGCTAGAGGTGTTTTTTTAATACTTGCCACGGTTGGCAACCACTTCTTTTATTCAGCTGATATTAGGAAGATTATGCTGCTATAGCTTACCTCTATCGTCTCTTATGCCACCTACAGCATGATCCATATCAGGTAGGTACCCTCTAACCCAGGCTTTCCCAACCATTTTCAGGGACCACTTTGATTTTTTTTTGTAGTTAGCAGGGACCACAAGGTAAAAGAAAAAAACATGTTAATCTAATAATAAATTATAATCACAACTTTTAACATAATTATATAATAAACTGAAAAGAAGCATTCCTTAACAGAATTATTTGTGCAAAAGCTGGTAGGTACTTACAAACGTGACGCGCAGTATTTTTTTTATAGGATAGGATGACAAACGAGCACACAGTCCACCTGATGGTAAGTGGTTACTGTGACCTATAGACATCTACATCTATCCTCAATAAAGACTCAAGATGCAGATGCGTTGTCACCCGTGAGGACTAAGATGGAATGCCTCTTTGCCACTAAAAAGGGTCCCCGGTTCTCTACACTCACCATACGAAACACAGCAGCGTTAAGCTGCTATTTTACACTGGTTTTCTGTGAGAGCGTGGTCCTTCCTCAGTCGAGCCGACTCATTCGTGCTACAACTATACTACTAATATAATGCACAGTTGCATTGCCCGCGTGACGAGTGAATTATAAATGTGTTATTTAAAACGATTATGTGGGTTAAATTTTTAAATATTTCGCGGACCATATTTAAGCTCTTACAGACCACTCCACTGGTTTGGAATCACTGCTCTAATCCATCGTCTAGGATTTACATATAAAAAAATGCAAGATAGTATTTCGTGAACCGTGACGGACCTGAAATTTTTAACAAAATTATAACGTTAACGGACGTATTTTAGTTCTATATCCTTTATATATTTTAGTACTAGAGAAGAATTTAAGAAAAAGTTATAACAGTGGTAGAACCACGCGGCAGCTTTTGCTGTCGCACGGATAGGCCGGCTCGAACCGGGGTGGTACCACGACCTCACAGAAAACCAGCGTGAAGTAGAGGTTTACCTCTGCGTTTCGCTTGGTGAGTGCAGGTGGCCGGAGGCCCTTTTTACTGGAAATGAGGCATTCCATCTTAGTCCTCACGGGTGACAACGCATCTACATTTTGATTTGTAATAGAGGATAGATGTAGATGTCTGTGGGCCGCAGTAACCACTTACCATCAGGTGGACTGTGTGCTCGTTTGTCACCCTTATCCTATAAAAAAAAACAGTAATAACAAATTCAAAGACAGATTTAAGATTAATAGTAGAAAATACTTTGAGAATAACATAAAAACATTGTCAAATATTATTCTAGATATCAGAAAAGGTAAAAGATCGATGATATCTGCTTAGTGGCATTAAATGCCTGTCATTTTGCTATAAAATCTATAATTTCTACTCCTTTTTTACGGCACAAGTTTGATTTTACTTGAATTTCGAAAGTCGAAAACGAAATAGTGCCTATGTTTTTTAGGTCTGAGTGATAAATGGCCACACATTCGATCTGATAAGAAGTGAATGCTGTGGATACAAACACACACATATCCTCGATTAAGAATCACTGGAATGGACGACGATACTTTACTGTGAATCTACGCGTGATATTCCATCGCTTACGTTAAATGTCGCCGAGCGTATAAAAAGGAAACATGACGGAATGAATCCTAATATTATGTCTTATATGAGTGAAACGTTTTCAGTTTATACGAATGAACAAGCAAAGCTTTTTAAAGATTTACAAACTATAGTTTCTAGTATAGAGGAACAGAAAGATGAATTGAAAAAGAGCGTTGATACTATGTCAAGCAAGTATGATGAGTTTCTATCATGGATATCTGTGCCAAAGAAAGAGAAAAAGCAGGATAGATATATTATACAACAACTACAAGAGAAAATAGAAAACATGGAACGAACGTCTAGATGTTCAGGAATAGAAATAAGAAACATACCTAAAAACAATAAAGAAATAAAAAGAAAATCTATGTACTTACACTGTAAAAAAATTAGGGGAGTGTTTGAATGTAAATTTGCGGGATTCGGACATAAAAACGTGTATAGAACTTACTCTAAAACTGGGACTAGACCGGTTATAGTGGAATTTAATTCAGTCATCATTAGAGAAAAGATGTTATATGAAGTAAAAATATTTAATAAAACGAAACCAAAAAGTGAGAAATTAAATACTTCGCATTTAAATTACCCACAAAAAACATCCCCATATATGTGACGGAGACGTTAACACAAAATACTCAAAAACTGTTATATCAGGCCAGAATTTTCCAGAAAAATCATAACTATGTATTCTGCTGGACATCTAGAGGCATTGTATACTTACGCAAGAATGAAAATTCTTCTCAAATTAGAATAAATAATGAAACAGATTTAGGAAATCTACGGAAGACCGAATTGACTAGTAGTAAGCTTTAAATTAGATTGTTTTCGCATCTTTTCTTTTCTTTTTAACTAACATAATAAGAATAAAGTTTATTTTATCCCTATACCTTGTAATACACATAACACATAGTCACAATTACACACAATACATAAACATAATTCAAATATTATGTACACATACTTTCATTACATTACAACTCACACAATCATATTTTAAATTACACTTATATTTTACAATAAACCATATTCACTCATTTCATATATGCAACTTACAGTTACATTTTTCAGTCAATTTATATAATAAAAGATATTATTTGATCAATAATGCGATTTTGTTATAGAAATTTTAAATAATAAATAAAAGTCAATAACGCTCAAAGTTTCACCATTAACTTACATAAAGTTACGGTATCGAAATTGATAGTTTGTGACGTTGAAAATTATTATAAGTATTTGTCATCTAATGAATCCAACTTCACAATTATTACGCAGAATATACGAAGTATTAACTGCAATATGACAGATTTTGAAGTATTGTTAACTAGATTAAAAATAGACTTTGTTGTCATTATACTAAGTGAATGCTGGCTGCTTAATAAGGACAACTTACCTAAATTAATGGTTATAATTTATGCTCCACCAATATTAATAACAACCAGAATGACGGATTAGTAATTATAATATATATAAAAGAAAAATATTTGTTCACGACTGAAGAGCCTCATTTTCAAGAAGGGAATTGTATGATAACAACATTGAATGATATTGTTATAATCTCAATGTGTAGGTCACCGTCGTATAAAAACTTAGAATTTTTTTTGTCTCTAGATAGTGTACTACAGAAATATTCTAAAAATAAAAACATAATTATAATAGGAGATATAAATATTAACATTAAGAGTGATAAAACAGATATTAATTCCGATAAGTATTTGCAAGAGACAGCATGTTGTTGCCTAGTCATAATCTAGTAACACGTGACGCCAGCGGTTCGTGTATTGATCATGTTCTTCTAAAAACGAATAATCCTTCACTTACTATGGTTCCTCAAACATCAATTACTGATCACAAACCTATAATTCTATGTATTAAAAATAAACAACGTCAACAGTTATTTACAACTACTATCAGAAAAATTGATCATGATAGACTTCGTTTAGATATGCAAAACATTGAAATTTCACTCATATGTGATGTTAAAGATCCAAATACTTCTCTTGAATACTTACTTAATAAAATACAAACAGTCTTTGAAGTAAATACTAAATTAATAAAGTTATCAAGACAAAAAAAGATCATCAAAGTTACTTAACTTACCTTACGTAAACTTGGATTACGACTAGACTTCTTAGATGTATTCGTCACCGTGATAAACTATATAAGAGAGCCAGACGTTTTCCAGATAGTGAAAGTGATCAAATTATATACCGATCGTAAACACTGCAACGCGCTGCTAAAAAGATAAAAAGGACTTATGAAAAAGAGCGAATGAATATGGCTAAAAATAATAATAAAAAGTTATGGGATGTACTTACTGATATTATAGGTAAAATGAAAAACAAAGGGAACAGGAATAGAGAACTTTTGAATATATTTAGTACGCCACAATTATCTGTTAATCTTATAAATAATTATTTTGTAAATGTAGGTAAAAGTTTGGCAGAGAGTTTTAATGTAGGAAATAATAATAGTGAAGGTTTTAATAGTGACATTGGTGAAAAATCTAATTATAATTTAAATTCATTTGTTTAATAGCACACGGATGAAAATAAATTAGAACAATTAATTGACAATTTGAAAACAGACTGCTCAGTTGGTTGGGATGGAATTTCAAATATATTTATTAAAAATTTTAAATATTTGTTAATACCTCCTTTGACGTATAAAAATAACTTTTTTTTTAAAACTCGAACAATATTTTTTTTATTTTATTCAAATAAATAATTGTATGCAGATTGTATGTGGTTTTATTACCTCTGCATTGTCTGGGGAGTGAGAGGATTGTTAAAGACCCCGCTTTACTTTTTTTTATAGGATAAGGGTGACAAACGAGCACACAGTCCACCTGATGGTAAGTGGTTGCTGCGGCCCATAGACATCTACATCTATCCTCTATTACAAATCAAAATGTAGATGCGTTGTCACCCGTGACGACTAAGATGGAATGCCTCATTCCCAGTAAAAAGGGCCTCCGGCCACCTGCACTCATCAAGCGAAACGCAGAGGTAAACCTCTGCTTCACGCTGGTTTTCTATGAGGTCCTGGTACCACCCCGTTTCGAGGCGGCCCATCCGTGCGACAGCAAAACCTGCCGCGTGGCTCTTCCACTGTTATACCTTAGCTTTAGCATCGGCTAGTGTCAGTAAGAGGTAATAAAACCACATTAAATTATTATTTTTTAATAAAATTAAAAAAATTGACGTTTTAAAAAAAAGTTATTTCTATAGGTATACTGATCCTGATAACGTACTTAACAATCACAGGGTTTTTGTTACATATTGTATAACTCACACTCAATGCTACACACACACACACACTGACACACACACACACACACACACACACACACACACACACACACACATATATATATATATATATATATCCACACACACACAAACACACACACGCGCGCGCGCGCGCAACCACGCACGCTACCACACACGCACGCACGCACACACACATGAAGGGTACAGGGGAAGAAAAATCATTGTCCATTTTTTTTCGAATATGATTTAATTTATTATTTAGTACAAAATTCATAAAGCTATTTGGTTATAAAACCTAAAACAGCTAAAACGAATCATTGTAGACATGCGACTCAAAAAACGTCAGTATGGCTATATTCATAAAAGATCATAGTCGCCACTCTTGTATGGAAAAAGATCATTGTCCCTTTTACCACGGTTTTTGACAGCTGTCAACGAATGTTGTACTTTTTGGTGTCAAAAACTTTAATGGAATATCTAAGCATAACGAACAATCTTTGTATTTAAGTGGTCTTATATCACTCATGCCAGTAAAACGGCATAGAAGCCGCAATATTGATCCAAGTACCTGGCATAATCACTAGTACATAAAGTTTTTTTTACATGGTAGAGCCATGCTGCTGCTATATTACTAGTATAGTTGTAACATGAATGGGTCGGCTCGATCAGGGAATCATCATTGTCGTGGTTATCGTCATTACAGAGATTCACAATTCCACTGATAAACCTATGCTTCCCCCAATAATGCTACAAAGCACGATTCTGAGTAACCTGAACCTATCGACTTCCTGCATATCTTACAAGATCGCGATTATCACAGATCTATTAGGGGTCGCCATTCACTTAGAATAGAATAAAATAAACTATTGGTAAATCCAATTGAGCATGCCTACGCATTAAAAAAAATTACGTATAGCATGATTATACGGATTTTTTTAAAGTAGTTTAAATACACACAAGTTTTCACTAATAACCTTATTATACCTAGTCAGGTCATAAATTCTGTCACATGTTTAATATAAAATAATTGAAACAAGTTTATTCATTATGTAACCATTTATATACCAAAATGAACAAAACATAGATTCTTATGACATTAAAGTTTATTCAAAATGACCTCCGTGATTTTGAATACAGGCCTTCAATCTGCGCGGCCAGTCGTCTATCGCAGCACGAACGAGGTCCATGTCAATATCGGCGGCTGCCTTAATCAAGGATGTCTTCAGTGACTCCAAATTGGGATGAGGCTTTGAGCACGCCTTTTCCTCCAAGTGTTGCCATATCTTGTAATCTAACGGATTCAAATCTGGACTGGAGGAAGGCCAGTCTTCGTGCCGGATGAAGTCGATTTCACGCGCCGCCAGCCAGTCTTGTGTGCTCTTCGCTCTGTGAGCTGGCGCCGTATCTTGTTGGAATACTCAATGCCTGTTATTGAACATGGTATGAGAAACAGGTTCCACAAGGTTCGTCAAGACTGTATTTTGATACACAACTGCATTCGTTTTTACACCTTCCTCACAAAAATGTACCTATGTTAAGCCCCAATAAGAAACTCCCAACCATACCATGAGCGTGGATGGAAAATGACTTCGTTGGACACGCGGAATACGGTTACTCGCTTCTTCACTACTGTGTGCGTAAACCTTGTCATTTTGTTTGTTGTAGCTCTCTTCTACGGTAAAAATTTTTTCATCCGAAAAAAGAATTTCCCGATATTTTTTTCCCGCGTACCGCTTCAACAAAGCGCGGCATCTCTTCAGTCTCAGGTCCATTGGACGAGCATTCAAACGATGTCCTGTTTTTCTTCGATATGCCAGAAGCCCTAAGTCATCATTTAACACCCTTTCCACCGTGGTTCTGCTTAACCCCATCTGAAGGGCCAACAGTTTCTGCTTACTTTTGGGATTTCTTTGAACTCGCGCCTTCACAGCTTTTATCACTGCTGGAGTCCTAACAGACCGAGGGCGACCACTTCTTGACCTGTCATCTATACTAGAGTCTTCATTGTAAAAGTTTGATGGTACGATAAACGAATCTTTTGGTTATATTCAAATTTTTCAGTATGTCAAAAATTTGAATTGGCGCGTAACCGCAACGATGCAACGCAATAACTGCAACACGGTCTTCTTTAAGCGTCCACTCCATATTTAAAAATGAGTAAAATTTTAAAAAGTATACAGTTTTATTTTCATGAACAATTCGAAATTCGAATTCTATAAACTTTTTTGTGGCCAGCATTCTAAAAGAAAAGTTTTTACTGTGTGACAATACTTATGACCTGACTAGGTACTTCCAATTTTCCGATAATATTATGTCAAACTTCAATTTAAAAAAGTTTGGAAAATCCAAAGTGCACGACTCATAATGCTCATATGATCATCATATCATCATTCATGTCACTCCAAAAAGTCCAAGACCTATTCAAGTATAAATATTACATCCTACTTACTTTTAGTACGTACTACTGTTATTTATTCTGTGCTTTCAAAATATTGTAATAAAAATCTCTAATTATTATAATAATCAAGTATGTACATATGAATTTTGTTTTTCGAATATTTTGTATTGATTTGTACAGCGATTTTTTTGAGCCGCTGCAAATAACCGATACAGTATCCACTCACAACGGCGGTTGACGCCGAATTAAGCAAGTGAGGCACAGGCAGTCTCTATTTATTGAAATAAATTCCAACACAAGGCTGCGAAAACAAAAATTTCGACATTTAGCAGCCGAAAAAAAATAATTATAACTAAACAAAAAAAAAATTAAACTGCCATTTACATTCAATGGCTTCCCACATGATAGATTAAGAGTTTTAAAAACAGATTGAGTTGAACAATTGATATTTTCAAAAGTTATCGTGTTTAAAAGCCATACGGACTTAATAAATCCACACCATAAGCCACTAAAACCCCTTTGTTACGGCCGTCAGTTGCCCCGACAGAAGTCGACTGTACTAGGGCCCATGAGTAGCACACTTGACGGGCAACCAGAGGGTTCGGGCCCAAATGGCCTATGGATAATTATTATGTAGTGGCTTGATAAACAAACACAAACTTACCGAGATTCGGAGGTAGGGTCGACCACAAGGTACCGTCATGGATAAGTAGTGGTGCGTGTAAGTGGTGTAAGAAAGTGTGTACATGTAACCTGAAGTCCCCAAGGTAATCGGGCAGCAAACCCACATGCGCTGCTCTGCTCCACAAAACTCAAGTCTAACGTCACTTAGCACAAAATTATAATCGAAGACGAACGCGACCTTCTCTCGGGTCACAAATCTTTAGCGTTCTACCCGACAAAGCAAAAATTCCTTCGTACGATATTAAAATGCCACACAAGCAACTCGTCGACGCAAATTAATGGCAATCGAAGTTAAGTTAATCACTCAAAAAACTCAAGAAAAGCCTCTTTGTCACGTAAACACACGAAAAATACAACGCAATAAGAGGCGGTCTTAGCCCGACCTAACGTTCAGATCGTAACTTCCAGACTCGTCCCACACGGCCACCGCGGGCACGTCAGGCGACCGAGCGTCAGCGGGAAGACGCGCGCGGGAAAGGGGGACAGGCGGTGACCTAAATACCATCGGATGCGCGCGCCCAGAATGCAAGTTTTAAATGTTAAAATTTGGCCTAAACAAACCCCCGTCCCGGGCATTAGGACTTATGTCCGCGAGTAAATTGGTAAACGGGATAGGGTCGCGACGGCACGTTACAAGACCGCATCTCCAACCAAAACCTTGGGCACCCTAGGCACCCCATCCAATCCATACGACAACTTAACAATGCGCCCACGGCGCCAATACAAAGGCAAAGCGTTGGGTTGTTTAACTAACACGAGGTCTCCAACCCGAGGAGGATCCGTCTTGTCAGACCACTTAACGTGCTGCTGCAAAAGATGTAAATACTCCAGAGACTATCGGTGCCAAAAACTCTGAGTCATCTGTTGCAGCAGGTCAAATCTGCTCAACCGCGAAGAGTTTATTTCCCTGAAGGGGTACTCGGGCAGAGCGTTAAGCGGCTGGCCAATCAGGAAGTGGCCCAGGGTTAGAACCTCCAAATCATTCGGATCGTACGAGAGGGGACAGAGTGGCCGAGAGTTGAGTACCGCCTCAATTTTACAGAATACAGTGACAAGCTCCTCAAATGTCAAAATAGTTTCGCCAATAACGCGACGGAGATGCGTTTTTGCAACCTTAACCACCGCCTCAAAAATACCGCCCTAGTGTGGGCAAGCCGGAGGGTCGAATTTCCACTGGATGCCCTTCTTGGACATCGCAATACCCTAAATAAGTCCTGTTGCTGGACAGAAATTTGACGACCTCTTTCAAATATCTATCCGTGCCCTTATCCGGCCCTGGTCCGGAAAACCGCGACGCGATACAAAGTGGCCCAGCGTGGCCACAAAGGCTTCAGTGCTGAGGGCACTTACAAGTTCTAAGTGAACGGCCTTAGTGGCGAGTCACACGAAAACGCACAGATAGGCCTTATGTGAACGCGCGTTACGAAGGTTGTAGAACTTGACGAGGAAGGGGCTCCAGCGAATGGTTGGATGGCCCTGATGCGGTCGGGTGGTAAGTCACCCATCATAGGCTGCGATATGGTGGCCTTCAGTTTATAACAAGGTATGCACTTAAAGGGGACGCTCCGAATGGTGCGTCGGCCAGCCAAAATCCAAAACTCCCACTGCAAAATAGCCGAAAGAGCGTTACACCCAGCGTGGGCATTCTTAACATGATGGTGAGTTACCAGCAACCGAACAAAGGCGCCGTCCTTAGGGAGCAGTAACGGGTGTCGAGCCCCGTACGGCAGTTGAGAATTTTTCAAACGTCCGCCAACGCGCAGCATCCCAGCGTCGTCCAGGAAGAGGTTCAGACGGGCCAGAGCGCCCTTGACAACGGAGCCCCGCTTCAAGGTTTCAATCACGGGCTCAAAATGCTCCGCTTGGACCATACGGGTCCAATGCATCAAAGCTTCGCGACGCTAGGGGACAAAACGGAATCAGAGATTCGGTTGGAGGGGTCTCTCGAATTGCGGACAAATCGACGCAACCAAGGAGTCACTCCTAAGAGCTCATCAAGAGAGCTGTACCGTTCTAGCAGGGAGAAATCCCGAGTGGGCTTATCCTTGCCCACTCCTACTCGGGCTCGTAGGCCAGGCAATTCAATCGGTTCGGAGTACTTATTCTGGGGTCAGAATGACTGAGACTTAGTCAACCAACTGGGACCCCACCACAGCGGGTGGTCAACCAAAGAAGCCACGGTCACGAGAAGCGCAGTCTGCGGGATTCAACTCCCCTGGGACATGTCTCCAGCTTAGAGACGTCCCAGAATTCTGGATTTAAGACACGCGGTTCGCCACAAAGACCTCAAGATTGTGAGGTACAGCTATGAGCCATCAAAGCACTATCTCACTGTCCGACCAAGCGTAGACGTCCGTAATGTCGATTACAGACTTCAAAGACGAGTGAACGTGGTTGAGGAGTTGCGTGAGAAGAGCGGCTCCGGACAGTTCCAATTTAGGGATAGTAGGGGACCTAATGGGAGCAACCTTGCTTTTAACAAGTACAAGATGGACGGAAGTATGGCCAGAAGAGCTCACAGTCCGCAAATATACGACAGCAGTATAGCCTTTCTCAGAGGCGTCGCAAAATCCATGTAGGGTAGCCCTGCATTTCCCCGGAGGGAGGAAGCACCTTGGCATGGAGACCCGGTTGATGTCCGGAAGGGAGGACACAATGGAGAGCCACTCTTGCAAGAGAGCACCGCTAATAGGCTCGTACCAACCCAACCCGGATATCCAGAGCTTTTGAAGAAAGCACTTAGCCAAAAAAATGACCGGAGTGATCCATCCATTAGGATCGAAGGTGCGGGCTACTATAGACAGCACTGAGTACTTGGTCCACGCTTTAGGAGTGCGATCGAGTTTGACTCGATACGTGAAAGTATCCTGAACAGGCTGGTATTGAATGCCCAGCACAGTCAACAAATTAGGATTTTCAGGGTGCTCGAATAGATGAGGTTCTTGTTGATACTCTCCTGGGAGGTCCTTCAAAATATGAGGGGAGTTCGACAACCATTTGCGCAACTCATAACCTCCGGACTTCAGGATGGCAATCAATTCGTCTCGCAATACAAGAGCCTCCTCGACGGTGGAGGCGCCCGTGAAAATGTCGTCCATGTAGTCTGAAGTCTCCAAAATAGAAGCCCCCCGAGCGTATTTTAGACGCCGCGTGCAACGGCGGGCTGAAGCGCCATTCAATGTGGTATCTGTGCTACGATTAGACGTCGGTAAACATGGCGAACCGTGATGAAGTCTTATTATATTCAGCAATTTTATCATATATTTTTTTAATCCTAATGTTTTTGTAATCACGATGCGATTATCATAAAGTACTGATAATTTTCTCTGTTTCTATTACAATCTCTGAATTTAGCACCATTTTTCACGCGGTACACGCGGCCTGTTGTAAAATTTGCAAGTGACCGCGCTGCGGCCACCGACTGGCCGCGTACTCCAAAGAGAATATAATCACTACGTTTAGCGTACTCGCTAACACACATTGTTGTCGGAAGGGGCGGAACATGCGGCTGCGGTCAGCCGCTTACAGATCGCGACATAGCCGCACGGGTTTGCAGACTCTCTTACATTGCAAGCGAATACAACTGACCGCCACCGCGGCCGCCACCGCAAGCCGCTTCTGTGTGGGAGACGCTTTAACCTCCAGACTGTAAAGCGTAAGTTGATATCTAACCTAACAAGTAATACTATTTTATTAAATTTTTGACGACGGCAAGTATCGTCGTTACAAGTCGTTATCCATGAGGAAGTAAAACCATCTCGACCATTTTTGCGGTAGATCTTCCAACTTTTAGTGCTTTTAAGTTCTCTTAAACGCACATACGCACGCACGCACACATACACGCATACACAGTGTATCATCGGAATGTCGTCCCATCGGATTATAAGAGTGAAGGAATAAAGAGTGCACTTCTGTTTCCACACACAATCGTGCACTATAACACTGTCCTGTGCAGATGGAATGTCTTTATTGAACTGGACGACATTACACATTTTCACTGATTATTTCGGTTTGTTTGACCTAACTCATGATTTGTCACGTTGATATTTTTATTTTCTACTTCTCACAATAAAATCTCGTTATCATATTTTTTTACCATTGCAAGTAATTTATGCAGATATAGATCGGACGAAGAGTAAGAAAAATTATATGGTAAGACATGGTTTCTTCTTTATTGCATAGAGTCAAGTTATGGTCTATGTACGTCCTACTTCTAGGTATCAGTCTCCTCTCATTTCTGTTAGGGTTTTTGGGCAAGGAACTGTCCACCGTGCTGTTCCATTACGTGTTAACAGAATACGTATTATATCTTGGATATATTTTTAATAATTTCTCAAAAATGCAGGTTTCCTTACGATGATTTTATTCACCGCCGAGCACAAAAAAACATTTCATTGGTGTTTATCCTGTAGCTACAACCAGATAAAATAATCTTTCATTGCAAATACAGATACAGTGGACCCCGGGTAATCCGACAAACATTTTGCAGGGCAGTGTCGGACTGTCGAATTTGTCGGATTATAGAGTACTGCCTAAGACTTCCTATAGTCCGGAATTTTTTGTAAAAGAGTACCTTGTAATCCGACAAATTCTAGATCCAATGATAAGATTCTATATGTTATATATGTACTCTGAAGTACAAATTAAACTTCATTATGCATGTCAAAATTAGCAACACAATATGGAGCTTATATTTTATTATAAAATTAACGTGATTATTGCTATAGAACTTACAAAAAATATGCAATAACTTTACATTAGGAAATAATTGTGTAGAAACAAATGTACATACTAAAATAATCAAAAAATATGAATCAAGTTATAACTTGTTCAATCATGCATTTGCGAATATTATCAAAAAATATCTAATATTAAATAATGGACCATGTCGGATTACAGGGGGTGCCGGATTAGACAGGGGCCGGATTACCGGGGGTCCACTGTATTTATAAAGTAATATTACTAACGACCTATCACGGCTTCGCCTGGCTTGGATCTATTAATGTGATGTTATTTAGATTTGAAGTAATCTAACACCATTCATTATATCAATTGTTATTTTTTATCCTACTGGTAGTTGCTCTCTATTTGCTCATTGAGTTTTTTTACAATCAGTTGTCATTTTGAAAAATAGCCCGCAGGCGTATTACATATCTTGCAGAAGGCTAGCGATAGCGAAATTAGAACAATAATTGCTGATGAATCGCATATTCGTATTACACAGACTAAAATGGCAAAAATGGTTACTTATACATGCATTGCAATGCAATGTTATTTACGTGCTTAATAGCATGCAAATAACCCCGGACCTTAATAGAAGCCAGTTATTTTAATATTAGGGACACACATTTAAATTTATTTATATGTATAGATGTATAGATATAAGCTCTTTTGTATTAAGCCGTCGAATGTTCGCGTATTTAACCACGTGGCATGCAAAATAATATACAGTGTATAAAATATTACTTTCACTACATATATTACATTCACAGTGAAGCTGCATGTCCGAAGACGCTGTCGTATGATTATTTTTTATATTATTCTAAGCCAGCGCTTGACTACAATCCCACCTGATGGTAAGTGTTGATGTAGCCTAAGATTAACAAAAGCCTATTCACTCTTGCCTTGAACTTTGAAGACACCCACAATGTAATCGGAAGGAAAGACAGATGCTGGCAACTTATTCCACTCCTTTGCTGTACGCATGATGAACTACGCAGCAAACCATTTGGTTTGAATGCGTGGTAAGTCAATAACGAAAAGATGGATACTGAAGAGATGAAGCTGTAAAAGCTAACTGGCTAACAGCACCACAGAAAATATTGGATTACATTCACATAAAAAGTCACTATGTCAAATCGTTACTTTACATGTTTAGTATATTTTTATAGAATTGGGGTGACAAACGAGCACACAGTCCACCTGATGGTAAGTGGATGCTGTGGCCTATAGATGTCTGTTATACATCTATGAGTTATCAGATGCGTTTCAACTCCTGAGTCATCATTACAGCCTTTCACAAGTCCACTGCTGAACACAGGCCTCCCCCAAGGAATGCCACAAAGCACGGTCCTGAGCCACCTGCATCCATCGAGATGAGAGCAACAAAGAAACTCCTGAGTACAAAGATAGAATGCCTTATTTTCAGTAAAAATGGTCTCCGGTTCTCTACACTCACCATATAAAACACAGCTGCATTACGCTGCTATTTTACGCTGGTATTCTGAGAGAGCGTGGTCCTTCCCCAGTCGAGCCGCCCCATTGGTGCTACAATCATAATATAGCTGCAGCTTGGCTCTACCACATAACGTAATAATTATTTAATAATCAATTTTTTTCTTATATTTACACAAACACTAAAAAAACACAATAAACTTATTTATCTTATTTTTATTTATTCCCGACGACGGATTGACGTCCCGATGTCAGAGTTAAGTCACCTCAGTCCCCCGTGACCACGGGTGCTGAAAAGCACCCGAAACGTCGGGAATAAACAAAAATAAGATAAATAAGTTTATATATTAAATTATTTATTCAATCAAATTTTGCTTTTATTTATCACAGTAATTGTATCGTTCATTTTTTGTCGGTCATGAATACCGAGATACGTATTGAAGTATACTTAATGGTTGCGGTATACTCGTAATATCCGTTCAAATTGGAGAGAAAAGTGATCATGTCCAGACTTTGATTTTTTACGGTCTACTTATTGCGAAAACCATACATGTGAATTTTTTTTAATAATAATAAGACTTAAGATATTTATCTGTTTCGCTGTTACTCAGAAGTCATAGTTTTGAGTCATAAACATACGTACATATATCTATGTAATTACTTTAAGCATAAAGTAAATTTAATAGTAAGACAAGACACCTTCAACGTCTACATTATAATACTTACATAAACATCCCTCGTAACATTCGGTACATACCTGTTTTTCTTATATACATTAAAATAATTTAAAGCCAATACCACATTCACAAAATATGGACATGGGACATGTTACTCAAAATCGCTCAGCGAGCTATAAAGAAATCTATGCTCGGAGTTTTTCTTTTTATTGAGTATTTCAAAAGGAGAAAATTCGCAGTAGAACCCGAGTAACGGACATAGCCCAACGGATTTGTAAGCAGAAGTGACAATGAGCCAGCCATATAACTCGAGGAACCGACAACGAGTGGGGAAGAAAGTTCAAGTTCTCGAGTGGCCTGCTACCGTTAAGCGAAGTTAAGTGGTCCACCACTAGATTGGAGTGACGACTTGATAAGAGATGCAGGAAATAGATGGATGCAGGTGGCTTAGAACAGTCTGTGTGTCATTCCTTGGGGTAGGCCTATGTTCAGAAGTGATGTGCTATAAATAATGATGTGATATAGTTCTAAGTGAAAACTGGACACATATATATTTTCGGTTAAATGGAGTCAATAAAAAAATTAATAAGGGAAATATTATAAAACAAAAAATGGAAAAACATCAAACTGACAGTTTTTATAATGTTCACCGTGTAATTAAATCTTAATATTTTTTTTATTAATCGAAATATCTACAAAAACTTAACAAGTTTAATTTGAAATAGGTAAGTATACGTTATTGTCAATATTAATTTAATATTTTGTTTGTAACTGCAATACAAAATAATAAGTATAGGTACCTATTTAATTTTATAATATTAGCAATTAAACTGGACTATCAAAATTATAACAGTATCTTATATAAACACCTCTACGTACATATCATCAACATTTTGCTATAGAAACAAAAGTCTAATCTAATTAAGGTTTAACAACAATGGTATAATTTTCCAAGAATTTATTTTTATATAACTACTTAATGGCATTTCTTTTTAATTCTAATATTTTCTACATAACTCCGGTAAGCTAAACGATCTATTATGCAGTCTCATCCTTCAGAGACGACTACGCTTACGCGCTGAAATTTCCCCAATGGCCAATAAAAACTAACGATTTTTTCTATGTTGACCTATGTAATAAGCTTAATTTAATTACAGATAATTACATGAAATTAGCGTATAACGTAGGTAAGCCTTTCAAGTCAATTTTTTTTAGTAATCCAAATATCTCTTTCAACTTTCTCAAATTCTGTTAAAATAATTTAATACTTAAATTATTGCTAGGACAACAACAAAATTAAAAAAAAAAACATTGTAGCCATAAAACAATATTATGTGTCTATCAGAAAACATAGCATCGCTTATGAAGAAGCAGTGTGTACTCACCCTTACTACCGTCTATTGTAGATCAATCCATAGATAATGTTGTCTATGGACTGTCACCGCAAGGAGGGGATACACTGTTATATTAGTGTTCGGTGACTGTTTGTGTCATTGCGTGTGTTACTCGCTGCCGTGTTAGATACATTTAAGTTGTGCTACAAAAGTACTACAAAGTTTTATTTGAAATGAGTGGTAACGCTGATTCACCACAACATGTTGGGGAAAAGGATGTGAACGTTACGGATACGATTGAGAATGAACCGGACTCATCTTCGTCGAGCTCATCGTCTCCATCTCGGTCCGAAAGTAACAGACCGCCTTTCAAAAGAAGAAATGTTAAAGAAGACCCACGAATAGAGGCCCTCATAAACCAGGTAGGATTTTTATCAAACATATACATGCAGAGTCTCGGCAGCTCGCAAAATAACCTACAAGATGTTAATGCCTATACTTGTGATAACTTTCTTACTATACCAAAAGAAAAGCCCATGCTTGATCTAGGTTCAATAGCCATCAATATTGATGGAAGTAAAATAATAAAACCAGCCCTTCCAGAGAGGGTTGAGAAAATAAAGATATTGCAACATTTGGGCTTGTCCACATGGGAAAAAGGTAATATATTCCAAGACTCTACAGTCTTTTATAGCTACCCCAGGATTCACTCAACTTAGGGTTAATGACGAATTGTGCCATCTGAACAAATCAAAAGATTACTTATCTGGTACTGAAAGTGTAATAGCAGCATTATCAAATGCTGTTTTTGAAAGCAATGAATTACTCCGAGCAGGCTTACAGTCAGTAGTGGATTGGGCTGCTAAATCCCCAGAGGAATTAAATGCACCAGCACTTGCGCAAAAGATAAGCTCTGCTATTCACTTCCTGACTACAGACGCCTCCGACATCGGATGAGGCGCTGTTCTGGACAAAAAGACCATGTCAGGTTCATAGGCACCTTACCAGAGGCCCTGGTAATGCAACAAAAAAGAGATGTTTTGTTTTGAGTTGTGATGTTGAAAGACAACAACAGGGCAGGTAGAGAAGCTGTTATTATTCTCAGCAAGTCGGTTCAGTACGCTCTGCTCCTTTGTTTACTGCGCACCGTTCCCAATTCAACTTACGTGGCCCTCGTACATACTATCGACGTTTGGCTTGGCTTTTTGGACTGGAATCGACCTGCAAACTTAACTGACCTGGCATTATTTGGACTGGAAATGATCTGCAAACTGAACTGACCTGGCATTATCTTGGACTACGATTGTGTGTTTTGTGATTTAGAGTTCTGGTGCATATTGGACTGTTTGGCGTTTAACATGCCGCAACCATACACACCAAAGAAATACGCTAATATGCATTTAATCTATGGATAATGCCGATGTAATGCTAACGATGCTAGCAGACTGTATCGAGAAAGATACCCAAATGCTCAAAAATATCTTGATTATTGAGTGTTTATTAATGTCCAACAAGCGTTTTCAGAGGGTCGTATGCCATCCAATAGGAGAAGCGCTGGAAGACCTAGATTGGATCGTGATGAAGAAGTTCTCAATGAGATAGAAAATGACTCGACTACTTCGGTACGTGCCATAGAAGAAGCTACAGGAATCCCGAAAAGTTCTGCACATCGAATATTAAAACGTCACAAGCTTCACCCATATCACTACAGGCGTGTGCAGACGTTATTACAGCGGGACTATCCGCTACGGGTTACATTTTGCCGTGTAATGCTGCAAAGGCACAGTGAAGATCCTTTGAATTCTATGGTCGGATGAAACAACGTGCAAGAAAGATGGGTATTTAAATCTTCACAACCTACATAGTTGGAGTAATGAAAATCCACACTTGATGAGACAAGACAAATCCCAATATCAATTCAAGGTTAACCTATGGACCGGCATATTAAATGGAAAAGAAATTGGGCCCTTTGAGTTACAAGGAAACTTAGAAGGCAATAGTTATTTAAACTTTTTACAAAATGACTTGCAAGAGTTGTTAAACGACGTGCCCTTAAGTGATCTTCAAAACATGTGGTTCCAAAATGATCGTTGCTCAGCACATTATGCCCGTCCTGTGCGAGAATATTTAAATCAAGAGTATCCAGGGCGTTGGATCGGGTGACTTGGTCCTATCTTATGGCCACCCCGTTCACCCGATTTGAACCCCCTGGACTTCTTCTATTGGGGTTGTCTTAAAAACAGGGTCTACTCAAAATCCATTGTGACATTGGACGAGCTTCGTCGAAATATCACTCAGGCTGCTGATTACATTAATAGCAGAAGATATGCAAGACAAATAAAACGATCATTTTTAAGGCGATGTCGTGCATGTATTAATGCTGGTGGCAAACAGTTCGAACATTTGCTATAATGTTAATAACTTAATAAATTACACGTGAAACTGTTTGTACCATTTGTTTTGAAATATTAAACATTTTTCAAGAACTAATACTTTTATTACACCCGACCGTCATTTGGCCCCTGTTAAGAAATAATAGGCCCATATTTTTTTATAACTTGTTTTCCTACAGTATTATACCATTTTGGAATGTTGGTTAGTTGCGTCAATTTTTAAAAAACTTGCCATACTAGTGTTCATACTTTTTTTTTACACCACGATAAGTTAAATTTGGTTAAAAGTAAAAGTCTTCAAAAAATTTAGGGAATAAAATAAGTTTCATTAATTTTCGTCATAAAACAAGAGTTATTCTGGAGTTTTTAAGAATTGTGGTAGATAGCAGTACTATTCAGGTTGCCTATAAAAAAAAAGAAAAATATTTAAAAAATTGTGGTCATGGCAGTGAAAAATATAATAAACGGTCTCAATTTCTGAAGAATTACATTTTTTTATATAACTTATAATATAATTGGGATATTTTTTTTTCCTTTTTTTTTCCCCGATTAGTCCGGGGCAGGTCTATCCTCCGGTGTTGGCTTATCGTTGAATTTTGGGACACGTTGTATATATATATATATATATATATATATATATATATATATATATATATATTTAAATGGATAATATAAAAAGTATGTTACAAACGCTTAATTTTTAATTCTTAACGTAACATAACATCTGTGGCATCAATAAAACGTGAATAATAAGCAACGCATTGCTGTCCATGGGTAAAACAACTCACGGTCAATAAAAAGAACCTTGCGATATATTAATTATCATTTAAAGTAAAACAGTTTTATCAGTATAAACATATTTAATGTTCTTATGAATTTCAAAATTTACCAGGTTCCAGAAGCGACCCCTTTACAGAGGCAAGAAACTATTTTTATTGTTTTTTTTTTACAAAATGGTACATACTTAATTCTTTTTTACATTTATAATAATTGAATGCCCAAGGCAGCTCAGCGAGCTGTGAAGAGGGCTATGCACCGAGTTTCTTTGCATTATAGACTTAGAAATGAGAATATTCGCCGTAGAACCAGAGCAACCGACATAGACAACAGCTGATCTGTTGAGCTATGTCGGTAAGCTGAAGTGGCAATAGGCCGGCTGTATATCGTGAAGAACCGATAACCGATGAGAAACAGAGCTTTTCGAGTGGCAGTCTCGTACCGATA
Organism: Parnassius glacialis; assembly: GCA_033319125.1. Lineage (NCBI taxonomy): Eukaryota > Metazoa > Arthropoda > Insecta > Lepidoptera > Papilionidae > Parnassius > Parnassius glacialis. The sequence continues at coordinate 24,424,741 of JAVANC010000002.1, forward strand.
GCCGACAGGTGAAATGTAGAGCGGCCCACTCCAGATGGATCGATGGATTCAGGAAGTCGATGGTCGAGACCACAGAAATCGTAATAATAAGACACTAGAAATGAATTAGCGCCCGATTACTTCCAAAACCGATGTCGCCACATCTTAACACATACGCATTAAGCAAACAAATAGATATAAGACTCGCACACACTTGCAATACACCGATGAAGTGTATAGGGCACTATCTATTATGAACCTTAATTTTTAGTGATTACACTGCATTTTACTCCAATACATAATGTTACACCACTGCAAGCACTTTCGATGTGTGAAGGTCCCTGTAAACAATGCTAGGGATTGACAAAAATTTTTGAAGGTGTCGATATTGTTTTTATATATTAAAATGGATTACAAGTAGCAAAGAAAACCATAGATATATACCAATTTTTTAATATTTAACAGTAATGATACTTACTATTTAAAATCGAGCTATCTATTAACAGTCAGAATACTTAATTAATCGAGGTTATAGCGTAGGTACACTTATGAAATAATTAAGTAAGATTGATATTAATGTAGAAATAAGTTTAATAAACAGAGTGGTGAGTCTTATTTTTTCTTTATGATATTTACATAGTCGTCAACTGTGTAATACCCTTATTCTTTACACTATGTTTGAAAATATAATTAATTAAATTGGGTACTAAACAAGTATCTGTAGCAGTACCTTGCAATTAATATTGTCAGCAACTCTACGAAACGATTTTATTGACCCGTAAAATGAAGAAATTTATTTAAAAACTGCCTTTTTTACTTTTTGTATCGCATTTTTTGCAAAATAATTTAAACGGATATCCATATACTTCTCCAAAACGCATTTAATCAACTGAACTATGTGGTTATCAAGAGGAGATTGATCATACTGATGATACTGAATATCCGCAAATATTTTTTTGGCAACAAAATGACTCATGGCTCTCGCAAGAAAGTGATCCTTTAATGTCTGCATTTTTACCATCTTGCCTTCCAAAAATAGTTTTTTTTAAAATAGTTCCTGCTTTCAAACATATAGTAATAACATATGCACTTGGAATTATTAGTCCACCATTGTCTTTTAATTTAATAAAATCGACATGGTCATCATTATTATCAGATCCCAATAAAGCAGAGACACATGTATCACATTTTATTTTTTTTAATAAATAATGTGCAATGGACCCAGCTATGTACGTCACGACTTGTTGTCGAAATTCCGATATATCAATATCATAATTTGACAACATTTCATCAAAATAGCTTTGATTGTTCATATCTTCCTCTGGTTCGTAATTGCAAAGTGGCGTCATGGTGGTAATATTAATTTTTTGAATGGCTGATGAACAACTTAAAATGGATAGATTTTCTAGAGCAACGCAATTGCAACTATCAAAATCTTTTAATTCAATATGTGCTATAAGTTTTTTATAAATCGACATAAATTGCCGCGCCGTGGGATTGTTATTACAACCTCCATGTGCTCTTATATGACCAAAAGTCAGTTCAAGGTGATCTTGTGAAAACTTATAGCCTGGTAAATACTGATGTTTCTTTTCATCTTCTATTACTCTAATATGTATTTCTTTTAAGCTGTGTATACAAGTTAATAGTCCTTTAAAGCCCGTTTTTTTTATTTGTTTTTAATACATATTGCCCGTCATCAAGTTTAAGAGTTTTTAAATAATTTTCAACTTCACCTAAAAAATTAAAAATGTTTTCTTTATTTCTAAAATACAAAGGTTTTTTTTAAAATAATTTTGGTTCATATTCCGTGAATTGAGAACATCGAATAAATTGTTCAAGCTTTTCAAAAAAGCTACTGTACCATCAACATCTGAAAATTCTATGTGTTTTAACTGGCAGCAAAATTTCAACGCATCTGCAACACTGTTGCTCATCAGCTGGGTTGCTAATCTTACCTTAATATTTTGATTTTTAAAAAATAGGTGACCTCGTTTAAGTTTATTCGCTAAATGAAGATGTTCTTTTTCCTGCAAATTATTTAGTTTAACTAAATGTGACCATTTCACTTGGTTCCCATTACAATCTTTAAAACGACCACTAGATTCAAATGAATTCCGAACAAGTTTAATCATATGGCAGGCGTCGAGGAAAATACTAACAGGTTTCCCTGTAACGGGATGTTTAAAATTTGTCACCATATTATGAACCTCCATGGAACAACCGAGTTTTTTTGCTATAGCTATATTAGCCGGACAACCGTCAAAAGTTATGGAGATAATTTCGATTCCTGTTGAGTGAAGCAGTTCCAAGCACTGCAGTACTAACGCTGACTTTTGTTCTCCCGATAGTCCATCTACAAGGAAATAACCAACTGGAATTTTCCATGATGCATTAATGGCTGTTATTAAAAATACGAACGCTTCTTTAGCAATTTTAGAGCTATCTCCAGCACCAACGTCACTACCAATGCCTATGTTTACATAGCCATGCATCCGTTTGCCATCCCACTCTAAGCGTTGACAAATAGCCATTTCGTCTATTACTAAATTGCAAAGAATGGAATGTTTACTGATTTTAACTTTGGCTCTAATCGCATTTATTGCTTCTGTTGTGAATCCTGGTTCGGCATTAATGGATTGGTACCATTTTTTTAATTAAAATTCAACACATGCTTACCTCACGTAATAACGTGAGGTAAGCATGTGTTGAATTTTGTTCTTACAAATTCGTAAGCTTTTGGAGAGTAAAAATGCAAGCTCATCGCAAAACTTCTTAGATTCTCTGAAAATTTAGCACGCGTTTTTTTTCCTGATTGTAATGTTAGGTTATATCTGCCAATCAAATCTTGTGTGGTCAAATTCATGTTTTCTAAAGACATAGCCTGATCTCCAGTTATTAGGCGCTTGTTCTCTAAATTCTTTAGCATGTGTTTTAGTTCTAGATTTATTTTCTTATATCGCCGTGTTTTAGATTGCAATCTCTTAATCATCAAACGCTGGCTTGTAATTACACCTTTATTTGTCTCGATTATTCGACGTAACTTTTGTTTTCTGGGTGTATCAAGATTAATCGATGGCTGATTTTCCGTGTGCTAGAACGATAGATTTAAAATAAATAAATTGTTGCTATGAAGCGAAATAAGGACAATCAAATAAATCAAGGCTTACATTTGAGGATGGTAATGGGAATACACGTTTGTGTGAAGGAGTAGATGGTAGCGTCGACGTTACCGGCAGAGCGGATGTTGACGGAAAGTCTGCTGTGGACTGCAAAATACTATATCATAATACAAAACATAGTAGAGTCACACCCCGGACACTCAATAAAATGTATATGCTATATTTTAAAAATTACATCTGTTACGTTGTGTCGCTGCCGCTTTGAAACATTATTACATTGTTTTTATGTTTTGACTACCGATAGTATAGAAACTTTCATTTTCAGAGCATAACTTCCATATATTCAATGTGGGTATGCTTGATTTCATTAAATTGCGTCTTTTAGCAGTGACATTAAAATAATTTTCTTGAAAATGGATTGAACAAATTCGACTATTTTCTGTAGGGAACCAGTTCTGTCTACCAGTAAGATTTATCCATTTTTCTTTAATATCAGCATCTTTCGGGAATTTAGAAATAATTGATAACTATGTTCTAGTAAATATAATTATTTATACTTCCTAAAAAACAACATTTTCTGTACATTTATCAGCATGCTAAACATTTATAGACGCAAACTTAAACAAATAATTAAATTTTAACAAATAATTTAATTAATGAAATTACTGTATAATTATGATTAAGAATATTTTACGTTCATATGTCGTTTAGTTTTTACGTTCGAGAATCTAAAAATATCCCTTTATACAAACATCGATATAATCCGTGCCTTCATTCAAATGAATGACACGGTTACACCATTAACGTGCGACCGATGCCTGCAGCCGTATTATAAGCATACGCAATTCACAATGATATCTAATGTTTCACATTACATTGCTTTGCGATTTTGTCAACGTCGCGTACGTTGCGTACGCGACGAACAAAAGCAGCAATGGTAATGTACAATACGAAAAGTAATAAATGAAAGTTTACAAATGTAAATATCATAGTAAAGTTTTCATCTAGATGTAATTAGTAAATAATCAACTTACCGATGAAATGTTATGCCTTTATTAGTTGAATTACACGTCCCTGATGAGTTTTTACAACCGCTTATGCTGCAGTTCACCATTATAATAAAATAAATTTACGTCCGACGTTCCGCGCAACTAAATCACAAAATGTGTAAATGATGTCCGTCAATACATCATAGCGGCGACAAGGTCACGCGTCGATGCGACTTCTAGTGTCTTATTATTACGATTTCTGTGGTCGAGACCTTGCTTTGTGGCATTTCTTGGGGAGGCCTATGTTTTTTTTTATAGGATGAGGGTGACACAGTCCACCTGATGGTAAGTGGTTGCTGCGGCCCATAGACATCTACATCTATCCTCGTTTGCGAATCAAAATGCAGATGCGTTGTCACCCGTGAGGATTAAGATGGAATGCCTCATTTCCAGTAAAAAAGGGCCTCCGGCCACCTGCACTCACCAAGCGAAACGCAGAGGTAAACCTCTACTTCACGCTGGTATTCTGTGAGGTCGTGGTACCACCCCGGTTCGAGCCGGCCCATCCGTGCGACAGCAAAAGCTGCCGCGTGGCTCTACCACTGTTCAGTAATGGACTTGTGAAAGACAGTAATGATAATGATGATGATGAAGTAGTATAACACAAATATTAATTCTTACACTGTCCTATTAACGGCTTTTTTGTATATTGTAAAATAAAAATATAAATACTTTTTTTGCCATGTTCATTCATTTGAGATCCCTAACCTGTTATTGTAAGACCAAGTTTTTGAACATTAAATTTTTTATACAATGTATTTCGATAATGTATCAAAAGCACAGACTGAGCTATTTCGGCTGTACAAAAAATGTTGCAGCAATTTGTGACTAAGACTTGAAAAAAAAGTTTCGTCTGTACTTTCTAGAAGACCAAAGAAGAATCTTCACTCTGCAATATAGGTTGTTTAACCTTGGTGAACAAGGTTTATGATATTATGCTAAAGTTTAATTGGGTTGTAACATTTGCCCGACATATTATCACCTTTTGTAGAGAAGGAAAATCATGAGATTAATAATATTTCCTTCTATTTAAAGAATGTTTTATAACAAAAGCATTTCAAGACTAAGTCACATTTAATTTAGTTAAGTTTAGTTCATTATACAAAAAAAATACCCCCACTTTTGGCACATTACATTTTCAGAATAAGCATTTCTAATTATAAAGGTTGTACAATTTACACACAAGAACCCTGCCTAGATTACTTTTAGAAGTTATTTTCACCCATACGAAAGTCCCGACAGGAAACGAGAAACCCAGAAAAATGTATTCATCAAAAAATATTTATCATGGAATTTGGATACCGTTCAAAAAATATAAAAGTATAAAGCGTAGTTATTTTTGAATCACAAACAGATACTTAGAATTTGTAAACAGGTTCAGATTAGAATAATAACACCAAAATATTTTTTTTATAATTTTTCATTACTTTTTTACAGCTTACTTTTTGTAGATTTTGCCATTTTTCTTAGTTCTTTTCTTAGAATTTTACCAGTTAGTGTCTTTGGTATTGCTTCAACAAAGCGAACTCCTCCACGAAGATGCTTTGGATTCGATAGCTGTAAAATATAACAAAAACCATATTAATACATCAATTTACCATTTCTTGCTATTGTAATTTTATTACATAGAATTCGATGCGATAATAATGATGCTATTTTAATTAAACAATCAGTAACCTTGTATGACAGTGCAGGAGTTTTAAGAGTTCCAATTGGCATGTATTACCTACTTAAAAATATTTACACACGCAAACTACGTTGAGTAGACATATTAATGTTACCCTAACGTTGGACATGCAGTTGCAATTAACTAGTTTAGACATATGTGAAGTTTTATATAGTGAATTTATTAAGACCGTGACACATTCTAAAAGTAAGTCACCACAAAAAAAGGTAAGAAACTTTGGAGTTAATATTTTTTTGTTTAGGAAATTTAAAGTTATATGGATTTAGTAATTTCTTTGTGAAATTGAAATGATAAACGAACTTACAGACCACCTGATAGTCATTGATTACTGTAGCTACTGAAAACCTGCCACCAACTTTAAATAAAGCACGCTAAAGATGCGTTGTTGTTAATTTGTTATGGCTCTCAATACTCTACAGATCGGAACACAACACTGCAAGCACTGCTGTTTGGCGGTAGATGCCCGGCATTGACATATCGAGAGAAGTTTAGTTCCGCGGTTACTTAGAATAAAGGCCAAAATGACCTCTAAAGAAGTTGGCGTACTCAGTAGAGCGGGAGCTGTTCCATGCCGGCACACCGCTCGCAAATTTTAAAAGTGCAGACTCGGCCTTACTGTTTTCGTTTATGGGTCGGGACATTCAACACTTTTTACTTAAACACATCCAGGGACGAGCGGACCGAATCGTCAACGACCGAATTATTTCTAATCAGCTCGACTCTCTTTCTATCGCATTAATCACAGAGACCTCAGTAAAATTTATCGGATTAATTCCAGCTGCCAAGTTCCACCAACGAACATCGCGATCCATCCACACCATCTGGTAAATCAGATGATGGCCATCTGATTTACCAGAAGTTTCTTTTCCCGCACACCTTCCTTGTGGAATTGGCTACTATCAGTGATTTTCAATTTTCAAGACCAATATGGATTAGGGACCTACAGAAAAGAGCCTCCTGCTTTTTATAAGGTCGACAACGTACATGAAATTCCACCAGTGTTGCACTTACCATAAGGTAAGCCGCATTCTTGTTTGCCCCATCTTGTGTAAAAACAATATGCATTTGTCTACTGTATTTGTTGACTTGTTGGTAATAATAAAGATAATAAACCCGCTTTTTTGTTAACATACCCGTTCAGCTACAAATTGTTGCAGTTCTGCTTCTGTGGTTTCGGCGCCAGGTTGCAGCACAACAAACGCAAGAGGCACTTCACCGGCAGAGGCGTGTGGGACTCCCACCACGCCCGCATCACGCACACCCGCGTGTTTAAGAAGAACTGCTTCTAATTCTGCTGGTGCTACCTAAAATGCAATCTACATATTGTACGGGCATAATAGTAACGAGTTATAGTGTGAAAGATAAACTTTTTAAGTACTATTATTAGTATTTTTGCGTGGTAGAACGCCGAAGCTATTTTATAGCTGCAGCACGAATGTACCACCTCAACCGAGGTAAGACCAGGTTCTCAAAGAATACCAGCGTAAAATTACAGCTTGATGCTGATGTGTTTCGTATGGTGAGTGAGAGACTATGTGATCCTTTTTACTGGAAATCAGGAATTCCATCTTTGTCCTCAAGGGTGACAATGCTATTTTATTCTTCATCTAGGATAGATGTAGATGACTGTGTGCTCACTTGTAATCTTTATTATATAAAATATAAAATACTTTGAATAAAAATACAGACATATAGACACAGAATACAAAAGATTTAAAAAGATATGTCTGAAATGACAGACATCAGACGAAACGACTGATTAGTTGGTATATTGATCGTAAACGCGTTAGGCTATTTTTATTAATCTGGTTATACTGCATAAATCTTTCTTACGAAGTCTATCATGTAAAGAATCTCCAAACGTAGCCCTCTCTATAGCTCTTTAAATAAACTCGACCTTCCTAATGCATTCACAGTGAAATAAAATGTAACAGATCCGTATGTCATCCATGCCATGAACTGGTTGTACACGAACTAGTTGTTTTGCTTGAAGGTTTTTATAGGTATAGATGACGAGAAGATAAGACATAATTTCACAAACGCTACATAATATACATAATTTCATTGCTCACATCTATTACGAATATTTGCTAGTTATTTTTTTTATTGATTGCATTAAATTTGACATTATTTCGGGATACTGATACCGATAAAGTTGAAGTTTAATTTGAAGGTAACTCTATCACTACTATTTGTAGTTATAACTCTTAAACCAGTTTCTATAAATTAACATAACATTATATTAAACTTATTTTAACTATTTATAGGTACCATACATTTTACATTTATGTACCTGGTATCCTTTATATTTGATAAGTTCCTTAAGTCGATCAACAATGTAAAAATATTTATCCTCGTCATAATATCCAATGTCACCAGTTTTGAAGAAACCCTCTTCATCAAAGTCGTCTTGTCTTTTCTTTCCTATGTAACCTTTCATAATCATTGCGCCCTTAATACAGATTTCTCCATTTTGGTTAGGTCCTAACACCTTACGAGTTTCTGGATCTACAATCTGGAAAATTACAAGTAATAATAAGAGATAAAGATCCATGGTGGCTCAGGAGTAAGCGCTCGTTGAAAATTTCACAAGACGCGAACAACCGGGGTCCGATCCCAGCCAGCACGAATGTGAAATTGTTAATTGCAATTTTAAGTGCTGATATACCATGTGTTCAGCGGTGAAAGAAAACATCTTGAGGAAGCCTGTATGTCTAAGAAATAAAAAAAACTATTTCGTAGACATGTGAAGTCGACCAACACGCACTCCTTGCCCAAGACCCCCTCAGAAATTAGTTTAGGGCTATGCCCAGGAGTTGGATGTATTAAGATACATATTATACGTATGTACGTGAGCTGTAACTTCACTTTACTTAAATTTAAGAAGACTACATTTTTTAAGATCCACTTAATTTTTTTAAGTATGACTATGAAAGAACAAAACTTACTTAATTGGTTTTAACAATTTCTGTTAAATGATTTCCGACAAATAACAGAAATATAATATAAAACTTTGTGTTGGGAAAAACTGTGGATATAAATAGTTTATTAAACTTAGTTCAAATTTTAAATTCAAACATAAATTTTACTACGGCTGTAAATGATGAATAAGAGATGATACGAGTAATTAATGATTTATGATATAGATAGATAGATAGATAATTCTATTAACAATTCTAAACACGAAATAAGAGAGAAAAATAAAATTCAAAATGTTAAAAGGTAATAAGTACAATAGGCGGTCCCATCGTCTTATCATAACTACTATCCTTGTGGTTAATAGTCGTATAGTTACGGCGTAAGTGAATCCATTACTCCATAAAATCCCGTGGATGTCGTAAAAGGCGACAGATGTAAATTAAACCACATTATCTTCCAAATAATAACTGAAGGTAATAGAATACTGAAGTTACCATGTCTGAAGCGGCAAGTATGGTATGTATGGCAAATATCCCCCTATAAGATAATCAATGGGGGTAGCCTATGTTCTCAATGGAATCAATTACTATTTGCAAGAACCCCATGGTCATGATCTAGCAGTGGTCCATTATGGGCTGATGTAAACAATAACAGCAAATATTTCTCACTTAAAGAAAAACAATAGTTTAGTTACAGTTGTTCTACGTCCCATGCTGGGCACTGACCCCACACTTTCTTCGGATTTCTCATTTCTGAGAAACTAACCCTAAGAAAGTATTTTTTAAATGAAAACACAATACCTTGATAATTGTATTGGAGTTAACTTGTCCTACACTGCCTTCTTTGTCTCCATTTATATTTATTGTGGCTACTAGGGTACTTTCTGTCATTCCATAACCCTGTAGAACAGCTTGTACATTGGGAAATCTGTAAATATTATAAATCGTGCTTTTAAAACTTTTAAATATACCTTCCGCCTGTTAAAGACAACAATTTTGGAGTTTCAAGCACTGGCATGTTGCAATTTGCAATTTGTAAATGTGCAAAATGTCAGGATGCAGAAGAAACTCCTGATGTATACAGAACAGTAACAGTACCTAATGGTAGTTTTGTTTTAAGAAAGTAATATGTCGGAGGCGCACTTAATAATATAAGGAGTTTATCAGTAATACATAATATGTTATGAATTGAATAACACTCGTGGTAAGAGACGGCTACTAAATGTATATTCCGCGGTCTATTTAGATTTGCTGTTGAACCTTATCTCTATATGAGTGTGATAAGGTTGAATGAAAGACTAAAATCAAAACAAATATAGAGCAATTATAGTTATACATAAAATAACTTTATCCCCTTATTTGCCGAACCGTTTTATGTTTTTACGCTTCAAGTTTCAGGTTCAGGGACCGTTCGGGAGGTCGCGCGATACCGGTAGGCGCTAATGTAATCAATGATATCTTTTAATTTTGTATTCTAGCTATATATAAAACTTATACGCATTGATTTGTTATGAATTAAGATATTAAATTCTACTTTATAAATATCAAATTATATTTTATAATATTATCGATCTATTAAATATATATAAGAATAAATAATTTTGCCGGTTTCTTGTACATAAAATGTTAGGATTATGAAATTAAGGCATTATATAAAAAGTTATTTGTTTTATTTGCATAAAAATACAACATAATAACAAAATAGATTAAAAAATCACTACCCCGTCATTATCACAAATAGGCACCATGTTAGATAAAGAGTAATAAAAAAGAACTATTCAGGTATCATCTACCACTTCGTTTTAATAAAGTCACATTGCCCATTATTAAAGTCAAATCCTCTTACTAAAGACGATAAGACTTTAATAATAAATTAAAAATTTGTTTAATGAGCCCGTCATCATCATCAACATTGCAGACCATCACAATTTCACCGCTGAACATGAACCAGTACTATAAAGTTCTGGGCCACCTGCACCAACAGAGTCCTCGCTGGTACCCGATAACCTTTCGGTTGTCGGTTTTTTGGCCCATTATCTCTCTAGCTTACCCTTGGATTGTAGTCAGTTGATAGTACAGTTGTACATATACTCGTTATGATTTTAATCACCCAGAGAAAGCTTCTCTTTCCATGGCTCTTTGAGTGACTGAGCTTCTTTATACGGCCAGGTGTACAAGACCACGTCTGGTACTCTATGTAAGACGTCACTAACAACACAAAGCAAAAGACAATTTTTAAAATTATGCCCACCTTTTATGTACTGCTACAATTGTCTCTTTGTGCAAGGGTGCAGCTCCGGAAAATATCACTAACACGGAACTGACGTCATATTTCAACGGTGACTTGCATAGTGCCACCAACACTGGAGGCACTACGGTCAGTTGTGAAATCTGAAATTAATGTGAAAATAGAAGTAGAGATCTATACTCATACATAACAATGTTTGCTACTAAAATAAGAAAAAAAAAAGAATAAACAAAACAAAAATGTGCTCAGTGTGTTAGTAATAAGATAGCTTTCTATTTAGTTCTAGTTCTAGGGTCATAATAGGTGGCTGCGGGCTGTTCGAAAGAGATACCGCGGCTCCGGAACGTAAGGGCACTGAAGGAACACGGATGGTTTTTAGTCAGTAAAAGTCTGACACTCCCTTCCGCTCCACCCAGAGCGAAAGGCGTCATTTGATGATTTTCCATCCGCAAAAAAAAAAAAAAAAAAGGGTCATAATAGGTATACACGCAACTGGATGTCAGTGGAGTTATTATACATATTTTTATGTAAATCTAATAGATTTTTGTAATTTTGTTAATTCTACCGTATGATAGACATGAAACAAGTAAATACCTGATATTTTTCTATAGTTTTCATGTATAGATCAACTTCAAACTTTGGTAAATATACTGTAGTTCTCCCTTTAACAAAACCGATTAAGTGACTCATGAGGCCCATGGTGTGGTACCACGGTGTGATCGAGAGAGTCACAAATGATGGCCTCTCAACATTCGAGCTGTAAATGACAATTTATAACATGTGCTGCAATTTAAGTTTGGAATTATTATTATTTTAGCCTCACTAATGTGTTAAAGTATTAATAAACATATCAGTAGAACCACATTAATCGACATATCCCAATGAATCAGTAACCTAAATAGTAATAAGCCGACCTTATAACTTAATGAACCAACAACCGATGTTCGAAAAAGTGTTATCGTGTAACAGCCTCAAACTGGTAAGCGGGGATCTGCCACGAGATGGATTGACTAACTGGTAAAACAAAGCTCACGATCGTGTTTTATGGCATTCCTTGGAGGCCTATGTTTAGCTGTGGACTTGTGAAGGGCTATTATGATGGTGATAATTTTGTTGGTGGTGGTGGTAGTAAGAGTATTCACAATTATCATCATTACCACCAGGTAATGATGATAATGGTGAATACTCTTACACTGCCACCAAAAGGTAACGAGTTTTGTACAACAATCGATTAGAATTCCTTACCGATCAATCTTCTCACCAAATTACTTAGGTGATCATTTAATTTCAATGTATAACTACCCTAAGGTGTACTGTTGTATCGGCACTGTCGTCGAGCCACGAGTGAAACGCACCGAAGGCTAAATCACGCTATCAAAGTTTCCAAGTAATGCGGTATATATATAGAACAACTCCGTACTAACATGCAGACCGTTAGCCACTCCACAGGCTGAACACCTTGCCTGGCGGGAAAGCTCCCCTTTTTCTTCTAAGGCTAAACTGTCATAGCCTTACTTGGTATATGATATTGCAGGCCACTCTAGAATCATATCTAGTAATATTAAACCTCATTTGAGCACTTTAAAACCTAGAATTCTGACACAGTTTTCTAGTCACTGTTTGTGAAAGTAGTAGAGGTTTCCATCATCGCGACAACAGTCAGTCGAGACCTAGTATCCGTCGCTTTTGGGCGACCCTTATTTTCCTAAACATAATGATAAATTATAATCTAATGAACGGGAGGGATCTATTCCTCGATTTCGACAATCAGTCCCGATCGGAAAAAGATCAAGCAGGATCTACCGCTTTGCGTGGTTTTCAAGGAACGTACTGAAACACCGCCAACTCTGACTACGGGCTGCCAATGAGAATTTCTCCACAGATAAGAATGGTATTGACCCAACCTCTTCCAGTATAGGGAGAACTGATTTTTGATATATATGGATTATGGATCTATAATACGTACGCAGAAGCCGTTAAAACGTTGAGATGCGTGATCATAACACCTTTGGGTAACCCTGTAGTCCCCGAAGAGTACAAAATCATCGCCAAATCATTCTGTCCTTCGACGTCCACGGCATCGAAATCCTCGTATTTCACGTTTTGAGACAACTTCGAAGCAGGTCCAGCAATAGAAAGGTCATTGTACGACAACATGTTAGGTATTTTCTCGTCTCCGTACACTATAAACTTCTTCACGTATTCCAGACTTCTGAAGTTCTTAGCTTGAACTTTTAACGCCAGGGGCGAACAAAACATGAACTTTGGTTTTGTTATACCCATCACATGCTTTAGCTCGTCTGTAAACAAGGAGACTAATATGTTGACACTTCCTTTATTTTTTATTTTAAGTATATTATGTATGTAAGGAAAAATATAAATTTATTTAATAAAAAGACTGCCCGCGTGCAAAAACTAGACAACGTTTATATGATAGAAGCATAAAACTTCGTATGCATACTGATTAAAGAGTTCTTTGAAAAGGTTTTACTATTTAAAAATAATAAAATACCATAGAATTTTTTTTTAGTTTTACTAAACTTTTCGAGCAGACCACGTATGCTATTAAAATTAACATTAAAACATATTATTATACTATATTCATATATTACGTTTTATAATAAATTATTACAGGGCATTTCTAAACGGACCTCAGGGGTTCATGCAAGGTTATTGTCAGAAAGGTGTTGTTTTTGTGAACCGGTGTAGATTTTGATATTTAAAAGAGTTTAATAAAGCCTTAACTCAATAAACTAGTTCCTATCAAGATGACTAGTCTTCATTGGGCCTTATTAGCCCTGTATTCGGAATAGGACTACAGTGCACAAGTGCACGTTCTCATATTCCATGGTGCGATGGGACAGCAATCCGACTTGACCGGAGATGGACCTGTCAAGAAGACAAAAAACTACTTTTGGAACGACCCGGAACACGGGATCAGCAGTCGCGTGTACTGCCACTAGAACAACGAAGCTATCACAGCGTATATTATCATCATCGCAGCCCATTAAAATTTCACTGTTGAACATCACCGTGTGATGAATGCCATACGAATAAATATATCTATATATTAATAGGAGAATCAATCATCCCATTTCGTCCCGTAGTTGTCGTAAGTGGCGACTATGAGTATGGGTTACGCCAGAGAGAATTTATGACTTCCGATAGATCGTGACATACTACCTTGTTTTTCCCATAGCAAAAGCTATTAGAGATTATGCTATGGAAATAACTGAAATAAACTAATCTAGCTGTCTCGACACTAGCATAGGATCGATAATAGTATTACGTAATACTAGTGGACCTCTAATCTTTTTTACATAATAAGCTGCAGAGCTTAGTCTGCTTGCTAGTATAGATATATGGAAGCCCCACTGAAGCTTTACGTCGCAGCGATGCCAAGAAAAATAGTGAATTCAATAAGGCTCAGTTCTTCCCCATTTAAAAACACATTGTTATTCAGATTTTTAACATTCGTTTAACATGTTGTAATATTTTTTATTTATGTTTTATTGCCATTTAAATATAAATTATTAACGTTAATTCATCGTTGATTCATAGACAAGACTGGGTGTCACGGATCACCAGTAGGCTGCAGTCTCTATGCGCGAAATTAGTTATATATGAAATAAATAACAATAGCCTACGCGCAAAACTAAACCTTAGTTTAGCCGGCTAACCTTAAGTTTATTATCTACAAACACATAAGCCGTAACATATTTATACTTTAAACCTAACTATGCTTTGTTTTAATATTATCGTTTAAACCTGTATCGTTCTCTTTATCTGCTCTTTTATCTTAGGTACCTAAGTCGTTACCGTTTCGTACTATTATTTTTATTCTATGTTACCGTTACAGCCTATTAAAGCCCACTACCAAACACGGCTTCCGCCATAGATCGATCTTATGGGGAATATTTTCCAAAGTTGTCAGTTTGCCCTTGGCGAGCGGGTTGGCAACCGTAGTTTTTTTATTTTGAGTCGTTATTAGGAAGAAGCTGCTGCTGATCTCCTGATTTGTTCGCTTCTGTCGCCTTTTACGATACCCACGGGATGATATGTCAGTCGTGAATAACAGTTACTGCATAAACTACCTTTTTCACATCTGTAGTTTGTAAACATTACTTTGTTATAGTGTTGTTATTCCTAATATTAAAACAATTCGTTGTTGACACCGCAAAGGGGCGAACATCAATTTTTCAAAAAATTACAGGAGAGCAAGAAAACATTTATTATTACCCCGATTACCAGCTTTTTTCATCAGAAAATTAAATATATTAGACTTAATGGAAAACTACAGATAAGATTGTATTGTAGTGTCTGTTTGTAATATCAAAATAACAGCTTTTTACTAAATACATATGGAAGTGTATACGGTACTTATAACAAAAACACAATTAATCTATCTTTTTGTTCCGGCTAATCTCCGAAATTACTGGATCAATTTTGACGGGACTTTCACTGACAGATAGCTGATATTATAAGGAGTTACGTGGGCTACTTTTATTTTAAAAAAATAATTAGGGTTCTGCGCAAAAAATTGAAACCTTATATTAAACGCGGGCGAAGTCGGGGGAAATTAAATTAAAACATGGCATTTCAAAAACAGACCACAGTTTTTGTTACGGGTACCTCTGAAAGGGAGGTATTGTTTTTTGAAACGGCATTTATTTAATATTTATTGAAACTTACAAAAGGGTACAGACGGACTTAAGTCCGCCTTTTGATCCTTGATTAAAGCTAAAAGCATTTTCTGTCAGGCAACCTTAGGGCAGTAATAATACTACGAAGGTAGTTGCAGAGAAAATAAATAAAATATTTTAAAATGTAAACATATACACACATATCTAATTTTACTAAAATACACTTGATTTTCACATTCACATGGGTTTTAAGTAAGCCTAAAGGATTTTACGAATTTGAAAAAGGTAAATTGTATAATATTTGTACTCGTAAAAATGAGATAAGTTGCTTTAAGAAGAATATACCAGGACAGCAGTGCAGTGCAAGATTGGTAGGTGGTTTGAGAGACAGGACTCTGTTTTACGTCTGCAGGGCTAGCATGGGCAGGAGATAATTTTATCCCCGAGGGAAGGAGAAAATGTTTATCCTCTCGCTTAGTTTTATCCACCCTTCGAGCATGGGCACACCAGTGGATATAATATACACAGTAGATAAAATAGGAGATAGACTTAGACTTACTTAGGCTTGCTTAGCATTGTGGGTAAACTGTATGCTAAGGTATTAATTGAAAGAGTTATAGAAGAAACTGATGGAAAAATTTGGGATGTGCAAGCTGGATTTAGGAAGGGGATGGGGTGTACGGATCAAGTCTTTTCCATGCGCATGATTGCGGAGAAATTTTTGGCCAAAAACCAGAAAGTTTTTTGTGCGTTCATGGACTTGGAAAAGGCTTATGACAGAGTGGACAGGAACGTGTTATGGCAAACACTGACCTCATTTGGGTTGAGCGCTGGTCTGATACAGGCATTGAAGTCTCTATATAGGGACTCTAGTGCCTGTGTCAGGATCAACGGGGCTTACTCGGACTGGTTTGGCATCCATAAAGGTGTCAGACAGGGCTGTGTGGCTTCCCCGTGGCTGTTCAACCTATTTATGGACAGTTGTTTGGAAAATTTGAAAGTAGAAGAATGCGGGTTAAGAATGGGTGAGTTAACCGTCAAATGCCTTTTGTACGCCGATGATCAAGTCATACTTGCGTCTTCGGCGGCCGAGTTGCAAATGATGGTTACATTAATGAACAGGACATTAAAAGAAAAGGGAATGAAAGTGAACGCAAGTAAGACGAAAGTTATGGTTTTTGAAAGAGAAGAAAGTAAAACGATATGTGAAATAAGAATAGAAGGGGAGTTGGTAGAACAAGTAGATGAGTATGTGTATTTGGGATGTGTGTTTAGCAAGGATGGTAGATATGATAAGGATATAGAACGACGAGTGAATGCAGGAAATAGAGTGAATGGGGCTCTACACTCTATTGTGAAAAGTCAGAACGTGTCCAAAAAGGCACGTATGGCAATTCACAATGCTGTGTTAGTGCCTACTTTAATGTATGGTAGTGAAAGTTGGGTGTGGCAGAAGAAGCACGAGAGTAGAATAAATGCTGTAGAAATGCGGTCATTAAGGAGTATGTTAGGGATGAATCTGAATGACAGAGTGAGAAATTGTTTAATAAGACAAGAGTGTGGTTTGCAAGATGATGTTGTGACCAGGATTAAGAAAGGAATGCTTCGGTGGTTTGGTCATGTAGAAAGAATGAATGAGGAAAGAGTGACAAAGCAAATTTATGTTGCAGAGGTGAACGGCAGAATCGGGAAGGGTCGCCCTAGGCGAAAGTTTATCGACCAAATTGGCGATATATTGAAAATGGGCCAAATCAAGAGTACCTTTAACCGACGAGCGTGTATGCGTAGGTATATGGATGTGGAGGAAGCGAGAGAGGTCTGTCAGGATCGTGCCAAATGGAAGTCCATAGTCTCTGCCTACCCCTCTGGGTGACAGGCGTGAGTGTTTATGTATTATGTATGTATGTACTTAGACTTAGATGCATTTTTTGTATCAATATAAACTTAAACCCACGTCCAATGAAACAGGATAGAATTGTCCCATTGATATGTCAAAAAAGCATAATTTTTTATCTTTAATTTGGCTCCATGCTAAGGACGGAGGATATATGTCTACTCGTTAATGTCAAACGGGGATATACTTCTCCCCGTTGCCGTGCTTTGGCATAAGGACAAGATAATTTTATCTCTTGTCAGTGGATATAATCGGGGGATAAAATTTTTGTCCCCAGCCCATGCTAGCCATGCTGGTGTAAACGTGTATAACGTTACGTAGTCGTCTGGAAGCCATCGTAGGGCATGAAATCTTTTTGACGTGTCCCAGGTTACTTTACAACATCTTCGGAACGAAATGTTGTATTGGATTTTCTAACGACGCCTTC
This sequence comes from Parnassius glacialis, assembly GCA_033319125.1. Lineage (NCBI taxonomy): Eukaryota > Metazoa > Arthropoda > Insecta > Lepidoptera > Papilionidae > Parnassius > Parnassius glacialis. The sequence continues at coordinate 24,442,708 of JAVANC010000002.1, forward strand.
ACAAGATATTGTTTATTTTTATTTTTACAAATAATTAAAAAATATAGGTACTTTGAAAATAGCCCATAATAGATTAATTACACATATATATATATATATAGAGTATAATTATATATTATATGTTATTGTTGAATTATATAGTCAATGTTATATGTACTTAATGATTGAGAAGACGTGTCAATCTGCAGTTTAAGTGTATTGCAGTAGAATAATCATAAGATAAAGTTGATTAAATATTTCTAAAACAAACAGTGTTAAGTAAAACAATGCCTGCATGGGGATCATTTAATATCAGTGTTCCTCAGATTATAAAATAACAAGCAGATAGAGCGCTGCGGAAACACGAGTGTGACCAGCAAAGCAAATATAAATTCAAAAGCTCTCGTCAGTACATAAGGGAACAAGAAATCGTTATTAATATGCGATTAATAAGTGACAAGATTATAGCCGGGCGAAGCCAGGACTTTTCGCTAGTCTATTTATATAAATAAAGTTTTATTATTTTTGAGAAAGACAAAAACAACACAATAAAAATAATTAACTTAGTAATACTAATTATAACTAAAACGAAAAGCTAATGAAAAACAGTGTTTCAGGACCGTCCTTTGCGATAGTCTATGAGGTTAATATTCAGCAGTGGACTTGTGATGGACTGTAATAATAATGTGATGATTTGAAAACTTGGATGATTATTATTCTTATTTATTAATAAATCGATATGCTAATTCTGTTTTAATCATAATTTGCTTGAATTAGTTCTTTAGTTTTAAAAGAAAAATCGAACTGTTATAACTGAAACACTTACAGTAAGGTAATTAGGTACGTAGTAAAACATTGAAAGAAAATAAGTGCTATGACGTCTTAATACATATTTCATGCTCGTGACATGCATGATATTCAAAATTAGAGGTTGTTATGAATTTGCACGTGGTGGAGCCATGTTGCACGTGATAGAGCCATGCTGCAGCTATATTAGTAGTATAGTAGTAGCACGAATGGCTCGGCTTGACCGGGGAAGGACTACGCTCTCACAGAATACCAGCGTAAAATAGCAGCTTAACACTGCTGTGTTTCGTATGGTAAGTGTAGAGAACTGGAGACCCTTTTTAATGGAAGAGAGGCATTCCATCTTAGTCCTCACGGGTGACAATGCATCTGCATCATGATTCGCAAGCGAGGATAAATATAGATGTCTAAGGGCCACAGCAACCACTTATCATCAGGTGGACTGTGTGCTCGCTAGTCACCCTATCCTTTCATTATTTTTTCCTTTATATTACTGTGCCCCTAAAAGCTATAGTATAGATATAGTATAGCTATAATGGGCACCTACCAAAACTCACCCTATGCTAGGCTGGCATTAGGTATACAAAAGATGGCATTCGGTAAAGGATGGCTTAATTTGAGCCATAACGCCTTTTTTACTTATCGCTGTTTTTGCTATCGTTCTTGAAATAATATGATTGTAAATGAATGTTCATTAAATTTTAGGGTAAATAACCTATCGATTAAAACAAATCTTTAAAACACTGTGATTTAATTAAAATAGCAGGAATTTTCAAAGTTGAAATTGGCACTAAATGGCTGGTAGCAGAAGCATCCATTCTACTTGCCCAAAGACCACTAAATCTGCAGGTTTTATTTTTTATCACGGACGAAGTCACGGGTAAAAGCTATATTATATGCTATAGTGTACTAGTGTACATAAGTACTAGGACTATAATTTAGGCACACACGTGTAGAACGAACGAATAGAATATAATATTTTTTATTCAATATAGACTGCAAGAATACTTATTGAAAGTCATTTAAAAAACTCATAGATATAGTAGTCAGTTTATACTAAATCTATGTTTAAACTTTACAACTGCTTCGAAAGATAGCACCAGGAAAGAGACAGCAAGAAACCCGGCGAAACCATTAAAAAGCAATCACTTCATTCCCAGTACGATTACTCTTTAGTAATATAATTAAAAAAAAAAGTTTGTTAAAAAATATACTTAAGATGTCTTTGTAAAGTTATGACAACGACCGTAGTATATGTACCTATATAATGCTCGTATATTTATCTCTTGCTTTAGTAGGTAATCAGAGTTCAATGTTTTTGTGCAAGGTTCTAAACATCAATTGATTAGATAAAACTAGCTTATATGAGTAACCTTTCTCAGATAGGATGCCTTGTATGCAATAAAATATAGAGATCGCTTTTATCGTTCAAAATAGCAGATGTAATAAAACTTACGATATGCACGATTATACAGAACATAAATATTCGTGACGTAGTATACAGTACACTAGAGGAAGTTACCCAACCTTCGCTTGCCAGTATGAGGCTCCCACTCGAGAACCTTTCTTTTCCATCGCTTGTCGATTCTTCAAGCTATATAGCTATCCCATTACCACTACATTTTACTGATCCATACACTGCACATTTTCCACGTACAAAAGTTTTGTCGCAATGGCTGTAGTACCCATCGCCCGGAAACTCCACATAACGGGTCCAAATACTTTCTCAGAATGTGTATTGATTAACATTTGCCTAAATGTGAAAGTATATGTTTATGAAAACCAAAGCACAGTAAATATATAGTAGGAACAGTATGGAAACTTCGAACAAACGCTCGAAACGGCACACTCACACAAACATGCGCAACGACGAGACTTCTAAGCGTTCATCGCGGTGTTCTCAGTAGCGAGTGTCGCCTCAAGACTTTAAAAATGCCACGAACGTATTGCGTAGTATACGGCTGTTTGAACTCGGCTTTATCAAAACCGGAGCTATCTTATTTTAAGCTTCTTGCTGATTTTGAAAAGTAAGAATGATTTTTATTGTCATTGTTATAATCATTATCGAATTTATAAGTCCGTGTGATTGATCATAATGAATTCGTAAACTTATTTGTACATCCAGAATGAGGCGATTTTGAGGCTATTAAAAAGCTGATAGTGCAATAGTGGTAACAAAAAGTAAATCCAAGATGGCGGCTGCAATAGGTATAATTTTTTTCGTCATGGGTGCCATTTTCATGGGTTTCGAGGGTGTTAAAGCCGATAGTGCTGTCGAAATATAAATCCAAGATGGCGGCTGCAATAGGTATCAATTTTTTTGTCATGGGTGTCATTTTCATAGTTTTTGAGTATGTTGAAGCCGATAGTGCTGTTGAAATGTAAATCCATGATGGCGGCTGCAATAGGTATCAATTTTTTTGTCATGGGGTGCATCGATCACTAATAAAAAACATGGGTGTCATTTTCATGGTTTTCGAGGGTGTTGAAGCCGATAGTGCTGTTGAAATGTAAATCCAAGATGGCGGCTGCAATAGGTATCAATTTTTTGGTCATGGGTGTCATTTTCATAGTTTTAGAGTATGTTGAAGCTGATAGTGCTGTTGAAATGTAAATCCAAGATGGCGGGTGCAATAGGTATCAATTTTTTGGTCATGGGTGTCATTTTCATAGTTTTACAGTATGTTGAAGCTGATAGTGCTGTTGAAATGTAAATCCAAGATGGCGGCTGCAATAGGTATCAATTTTTTGGTCATGGGTGTCATTTTCATAGTTTTAGAGTATGTTGAAGCTGATAGTGCTTTTGAAATGTAAATCCAAGATGACGGCTGCAATAGGTATCAATTTTTTCATCATGGGTGTCATTTTCATAGTTTTTGAGTATGTGGAAGCCGATAGTGCTGTTGAAATGTAAATCCAAGATGACGGCTGCAACAGGTATTAATTTTTTCGTCATGGGTGTCATTTCATGGTTTTTGAGGGTGTTGAAACCGATTTTTCGTTGTTGCTTTAAAAAAGAACACATAAACTGCAAAGTAGCTGATCTAATTTACAAAAAAATAAACGAAATCGGTTTCATAGTACCCTGTCCTTGTTTCCCAACAGTTTAAAAAAAAATCATGTTCATTAGAATGATATTTTTTACACAGTTAAATTTAATAATAAAGAATTCCGAACTTGTCGTAGCAGACGAAAATATTTTTCTGTAAATAATTTGTAATAATCTATACAAATAAATAAAATTGAAGTGTCTGTTTGTAATGTTAAAATAACAGCTTTTTACTAAATGCATATGAAAGTAAATACGGTACTTATAACTAAATAACAATTTTTAAAATTTTTGTCTGTCTGTCCGTCTGTTTGTTCCGGCTAATCTCCGAAACGGCTGGACCGATTTTGACGGCACTTTCACTGGCAGATAGCTGATGTCATAAGGAGTAACTTAGGCTACTTTTATTTTAGAAAAAGAATTAGGGTTCCGCGCTAAAAATAAAAACCCTAACACGTGAGCGAAGTCGCAGGGAACAACTAGTGAAGAATAAAGGTACGTTTTCGTCCCGTACGTTCCCGCCGAAACTTTCAAAAGGTTACGCCGTAATGACAAAGTTAAAGATCTATAGTTCTACAAGTTGTTGTGTGTTAATATTAAATTGTTTTCCGTGTTTAAACTATCGTTTTTTTGCTGAGATTACCTATTTAAATTGTAAGCTAGTTATTTAAATTCGATTGATTGATAAAAAAAAGTTATATCAAAACATTAAAAGTTAAAACCCTATTGCTTCAATGGAGCGTAGGTAATTATATCCTCAACTAGGCTTAGTTTCCATACTGTTCATATTTTTTATACTGTGACCAAAGCTTGATGCCGCATGGTGACGGATTGAGCTCTTTAATCCCTTTGTAAAGCAAGTGGTTTTGTTTCTTAAAAAATATTACAATGAGCATGTGGTTCACCGATACACAGAGATAATTGCTACTAATTGTTCTTTTTTTAAGTTTATGACCATCCATAGAAAGGAACCTCTTTTCTAAAAGGTACCGTAGTCGTATATCTGTGAGAAAAGGGTCGGCGTTTGGCGTTCTTTCTTCTTTCTCTGTCTGTCTCTGTGTATCTGTTGTAATATGTGGAGACTTTAACATCAACCTCCTAGAAGTTTCCTCAATCAATATTAAATTTAGATCATTATTTAAATCATATGGTCTTTTTAATTTATTTTTAGAGCCAACGCGTATTGCTCAATCTAGTGCAACATGTATAGATAACATTTTTACAAATGTGAAGCCGTTGCATAAATGTATAATTCAAAAATTAAGTTCTGGTCACTGTGGACAAGTAGTTTCGTTACCATATGTTCACAAAAAGCAAGTAGAAAAGAAAGTTGTGTTTGTTCCAGTAAATGCACGTCGCTTGGAGAAATTTAGAAGTAACATAGTGAAAAAACTTCCATCACTTACATACCAAAATGATCCAAATTTTTTGTATGGAACATTATTTAAGCTTATTTGCAATGAATTTAATAATACTTTTACTTCTAAGACATTCTCCTTGAACAGTCGGAAGTCATTTAATGAATGGGCGACAGTAGGAGTCCATAAGAGCAGACATAGGTTATATGATCTTTACCATGAAAGGTCATATAATCATAGCGTCGAATTTAGGGAATATGTAAAAAATATTCAAAAATATTTAAAAGAGTGTGCTCCACAGCCAAGTCTTTGCATTTGAGCAACAAAATTAAGACGGCTTCTAATAAAATTAAAATGACATGGAGTATAATTAATAGCGAAACTGGTAAGATTAACTCTCGCAATTCAAACTACCAGTTAAGTGTTAATAACAAATTAACCGAATCAGATCAGGACGTTGCAATGGTTTTTGAGAAATATTTTACTGATATTCCGATATTAACCACTAAGTCACTGAATTCTTCTCCTGCGGTCGCCGAATCATTACTTAAACAATATGTAAATGCGTGTACAAAGAATTTTACATTTCATAAAGTATCATCAAAAGATATTGTAAAATATTTTAAAACTATTGATGTTAAGAAAACTGCGGATCTGTGGGGGATTTCCGTTAAAGTTATTGCGTCTATAATAGATACAATCGCGCCTCATTTAGCTATTATTGTTAATACTAGTATCGAATCTGGTGTGTTTCCTGATTTAATGAAGCATAGTAATGTAATACCTTTATTTGAATCTTGTAGTACCTCAGACCCCGCCAATTTTAGACCTATTTCTGTACTACCAACACTTAGTAAGATTTTTGAAAAAATTATTCTTCATCAAATGTTAAATTTCTTTAATATAAATAATTTACTTCATAAAAACCAATTTGGTTTCACAAGGGGTCGCTCGACAACTGATGCCGGTGTTGAGCTGATTAAATATATATTTAATGCATGGGAGAATTCACAGGATGCTTTGGGTATATTTTGTGACCTATCCAAAGCCTTCGATTGTGTTCACCATGAAACATTAATCAGGAAACTTAAACACTACGGTGTAAGAAGTGATGCTCTTAAATAATTATTTCATATTTAAGTAAGAGAACGCAAAAAGTTGTCATTAACAGTATGAGTTCTTCCGGGTCGATGGTACAGATGGGCGTGCCTCAAGGCTCAATTCTAGGCCCCTTTCTGTTTCTTGTATACATTAATGACTTACCTTACATAGTAGGAGATAACCATGATATAGTATTATTTGCAGATGACACTTCTTTAATTTTCAAATTAAGTCGACAATTGCTAAAATATGACGAAGTAAATAATGCTATATCTAAATTAGTAAATTGGTTCAATGTTAATAATTTGCATTTAAATGGCACTAAAACGAAATGTATGAAATTTATGACTTCAAATGTCAAACAATTAAATACTAATGTAATTTTAAATGGGGAGAAACTGAGTCTTGTAGATACCACCATTTTTCTTGGAATCACACTAGACGCGAAGCTTCAATGGAGCCCCCATATATCAAAACTAGCAAGCAGACTTAGTTTTGCAGCATATGCCGTAAAAAAGATTAGAAATCTAACTAGTGTTGAAACAGCTAGACTAGTTTACTTTAGCTATTTCCATAGCATAATGTCGTATGGTATTTTGCTATGGGGACACGCAGCTGACACTGAAATTATATTTGTTTTACAGAAGAGGGCCATAAGAGCAATTTATGATTTAAAGCCTAAAGAGTCGCTGCGACAAAAATTTAAGGAAATTAATATATTAACTTTGGCCTCTCAATACATTTATGAAAATGTAATGTACGTACACAAAAATAAAAGTAGTTTTACAAAAATAAGTGATATTCATTCTGTAAATACTAGGAACAGACACAAGCTAGTAGTACCGGTTACTCGACTCCATCGAGTCAGTAATTCATTCTTGGGGCGATGTATACGCTTTTACAACAAAATTCCAGAAAATATACAAAATTTGACCTGCTCAAAGTTCAAAAACTTTATTAAACTAAGTTTGTATAAAAAGGGTTATTATAGTATTAAAGAATTTATAGATGATAATAACCCCTATAAGCTATTTCTAATTTGTTGTGTTGTTAATTTGTGTAACATACATGATTGTAAGCTGTTATTTTTTAAAAAAATGTCCCGCTGGGTTTCTTGCTGGTTCTTCCCAGGACAGAGGTTTTTTTTTCGAACCAGTGGTAATTATACAAAGGAGTGACTTTCAATAAGTATTATTTATAATCTATATTGAATAAAAAAGTTTCTGTTTCTGTTTCTTTAACAATATATTCTTCTTTTATTTACAATTTTTGTGATACAATGCAAAGTATTTTAGTAGTTTTCGTATCGTCAACATCATCATAATCATTACAGTCCTTTTAACGTCAACTTCTGAACATATCCCTAACCCAAGGAATGCTACATAGCACGATTCTGACCCACATGTATCCATCAACTTACTGCATCTCTTACTAGGTCGTCACTCAATCTAACTTATACAAAAATATACATAACCTTTCGTATAGATCATGTTGACAGTCGTCACCACAGCCCCTGCACAGGTAACTCCGATGACAGTGCTCCAGAACTCTCGCCTGTTCTCTGCACATATAGCAACCACATCGCCTCTGCGTACACCAAGCCTCACCAAAGAGACAGCTAGGTTCATGGCCTCTTGGGCCATCTCCCCATACGTTAGTTTTTCATCCGTTGCTCCATTTATCTGAAAATAGATAATATTACTTATTATTACAGAAAATTATTCGAGACTTAGTGACAAGCCAAAAACTGTGAAAAAACTTTATGTGCTTTAAAGACAACTTGTCCTTGTACTGTAATTTTGACTGTCCCTAACTAGCAACTAAGTGTTTGCGTCATGATAAAGATGACGATTACTTTATCAATGTACTAATCACACACATTTTCACAAGACTCTTTGTATAAATTACGACTTAAAATAATATTTACTCACACTAAAGAAGTACCAAATTGTAAAATTGAACTATAGTACTTATTATACAAGGCGTCCGGTAATGAACGGATAACCCTGAAACAGTATATGATAAACCTTATTATCGTTCCTAAAATACAAATAAAAATATTCAAAGTAGTACCTAAGATACGACTTTTTAGAAAAAACGACAACTTTTTTTTACCTCATTTTATATTCCTCGTTAGCATGACCACAAATTAATGATTTCCATCGGCTATTTGTTGTTATAATATTGTACGTTGACTATGCCGATAGAGAGGCAAAAAATAGTGTGACTAGAATGTATATGCATTGTAAATATTAGGTCCTTACATATGAAATTAGCGTTTTGTCGTACTGACCACTTTGATCTGAAATATCTCCTCTTTGGTTAAGAATTTTAAATTAAAATTTATAAATTCATTTAGCTGGTACATTTGAATTTGGAAAACAGTCATTCAATTGTTTTTTCCTCCTTATTTTTTTCTTTGGCGTCGCTTATTACCGCACAATGGAAAACATGAAATATCGGTATATTTAATAATACGAGTTCTACCGTGGCACCAGTGCTGCAGAAACAGGTCAAAGGATTAATCATGATATGTACGGCGTTGGTGTCGCAAAAAAAAGCACGGTACGTTTTTGGTTTCAACGTTTTCGTTCTGGAAATTTCAGAACCAACCCCGTGGACTGCCGGAGACCAAAGTGGAAAATGAATAATTAAAGGCTATTGTGGAAGCGGATCCATCACAAAGCACTTCAGAAATAGTTACAGTCTTCGGGTAAGTGATTAAACTGTATTAATCTACTTGAAGCAAATCGGGAAAGTAAAAAAACTTGAACGAAAGTTACCTCATGAATTGAGCGAAACGAACTTGCAAACACGCGTCGACTGCTGTGTTACTTTGCTCAACAGACACAATAGTGAAGGGATTTTAAATCGAATCATTACTTGTGATGAAAAGTGGATAATCCGAAGCGCTCGTCGCAATGGCTGAACCCTGGAGACCCAGCCAAATCCTGCCTTAAACGAAAATTGACTCAGAGAAAGTTCCTTGTGAGTGTATGGTGGAATTGCGCCGGTGTCGTTCACTACAGCTTTTTAAAATCTGGCCAAACGAATACGGCAGATATTTATTGTCAGCAACTGCAAACCATGAAGAAAGAACTAGCTTCTAACAACCGAGATTGGTCGATCGCTCTAGGCCACTACTGCTTCACGACAACGCAAGACCACACACTGCACAACAAACAACCACTAAGTTAGATGAGCTGCAATTGGAATGTCTGCGACATCAACCGTACTCCCCGGACCTTGCTCCAACAGATTACCATTTTTTCCAGAATTTGGAAAACTTCTTACAAGGAAAAAAATTCAACTCCAATGCGGCAGTCCAAATCGCCTTAAAAAGGTTCATTGATTTTCGTAAAGGGACGTAAATTTTTTGAGTAAAGGGATTAATGAACAACCTACGAGATGCCAAAACAGCGTAGATAACTACGGTGCTTACTTTGATTAATTAAATATATTTTACAAAAAAAAAATGACTTTATATTCCTCCCGTACAAACCGCCAATTTTATATGTAAGGACCTAATAATAGTACTCAGTCACAATTACAGAGTAGGTAGTACTTTACATACAAGTCACATAATATACTCATGGCCAAATTTAAACGAACGCAAAAGTGTGCATAAAACCAAACATCTTGGATATTTGCGACGTTTATTAATTTAGATTTTGTTTATTATTTGGTAATTTAAAATTACAATCGTCGAATGAGCAAAAGATCAAATGCTAAAAATTAACAAAGTTAAGAAGAAAGAAAACCATTATAGGAAAGAAACATTTTTGTACTTAACATTTTATTAATTTTTTCATAAATGCTTAGGATAGGTTATAACGTGGGCTATAATCACTACTTAGTGTTGCCACCTGTAGCTCTTCGACCCGCTGCCAGTCTCCTCGGCATACTCCTAATTAAGTTATCAATAAAATCAGGGATTGCATTCCATTCTTCCTGGTGCGTTATTGCGTTTTTAAGAGTTGTCCAATTAGCGGCGGCGGGATTCCTTTGCTAATTTGTTTTCCAAACTTATCCAATACATGATCTATGGAATTCAAGTCGGGTGGGTGCACTGGCTACCCCATAGCATTGATTTCAAGGTCTCGAAGGTATTCGAAAAGTACAGCCGCAGTATGGGGACATGCATTATCATGTATAAAAACAAATCTAAAATTTCTTATAATATCCCAGTTATATATGTCGTGCCGTGGTAAGAAGGGGACCTCTAGCAGGCAAGTGTGAATTTATTCCGTCCGATTTCAGTGTTTTTTCTCACAGTTTTAGTGCTTACTGTAATCCCTTGAACTTCTTGGAGCTTCGTTCTTATTTTAGAAGAAGTTAATGTCCGGTTTCTAAGAACGGTGATAACGATGAATTGGTAATCTCTGGCCACAGATTTCCGTTTACGTTTCTGTCTTGCGAGTCTCATATACTGTTTGGACTGCCACTACTTCTTGACAACTCGGTGTACCACAGATTTTTTTACTCGTAATTTTTGTAGGTGTGCCCAGTTTTAATTAAAATAACAGCCCTTACAACTTGAGTGTTACTAAATAGTTGGGCTTAGATCTAGCATTCTCAGTTAATTTTCAGTGACTGTTCTCACTTATCACGAACAACTAGGCAGTCATGGCAAAAATTTAAAAAAATCCTAAATTTAAAGTCAAATTCAAAATGTCGTAAAATTTTTCTCAATATGAAAGACCGTAATACCTGTACATAAGAAAGGTTCAAAAAATGACTCTAAAAACTACAGGCCTTATTATTTTACTACTATCGCTTTTACCAACTATTTCAAAATTTTTTGAAAGACTGATTAAAATTAAATTAACTAAATATCTACATAATAATAAATGCACGACAAATCGGATACCAGCCCAAAATAGGAAGCAACGATGCGATAAATACATTAATTGATGATATCATCACAAATTTAAAAAAATAAAAAGAAAGTAGCGGGATTATTTCTGGATTTAAGCTCTGCTTTTAATATGGTGGAATATAATATATTAATAAAAAAACTTAAATACTACGGAATAAAGCAAAATGTACTACAGCTATTAAAGTCTTATTAAGAAAACAGACAGAAGTATGTTGAACTGTAGTGTATCGAGGATAAGTATAAAAAGCCGTATAAATCTAAATTATCTAAAATGAATAGAGAAGTGCCACAAGGTTCCATTTAGGGACCAATCTTTTTGCTCATATTTATAAATGATTTGATCCCCTTTATGTATAACTCTTTACTGTAAGTTCAGATTGTAGCTTCTGCGTACGATACAAATGCGGTAATATCGGCCCAAAATACAAATCACCTCAACGATATACTATATAGAACTCTTTTAACGTTTTCTCAGTGGTTTAATGCAAATAATCTTATGCTGAATACAGAAAAAATTAAAGAAATACTATTTAAAACCAAATTCTTAGGTGTTTAAATAGACTCGTATTTAACGTGGAAAGGTGAATTAAATAATATAGATAGCACAGCTCTGCATGCTATGCTTTGAGAAGCTTAAGAGAAGATCTGACCACGCAACAATTAAAAATTGTATATTATGCTCTAATAGAATCTCGCTTAAGATACAGTATTAACTTTTGGGGAAATAGTTGTGCCTATATTGCGTTTATTCTATACTCGCATACACCAGAGGCAATTATGTAGAGAACATTTTATACATTTGGAAATCCTCACTGTGCCCTGTTTGTTTATATTCTAACTTTACTCACTGATCGTGTCATACATCCAAACAGATATAAAACTGATGATGAAATGGCAAGAAGATGCCACACGAGACGAAAGAATATACTCAATTCCTTTAAAACCAAACTACAGGTTGTTGAGCAGAGCGTTAGAAATCAAGTTGTAAATTTTTTTAATAGACTACCTAATGGCCTAAAAACCATAAATAATGTTAACATATTTAAACAAAGGTTAAAATCCTTTTTATTGGAAAAATGTTTATATACAGTGCATGATTATATTGAGTTTGGTAAAGAGTAATATTGCATGCATTATTTAATTAATAATAAATTTGTAGACATTTTTAAGTAAACCCGAATAATGTTAATTAATTTCATTTAATATTTTATGATACAATTAAGTTTTTCCACACAATGTATAATGTTTTTGGAATAAATGACTAATGACTATGAAAGCGGCAGCTGCTCGTACATGATCGACATCCATGTTGCACAGTTAAACACTGGAACAATCTTTGATCTCCGAACACAATTTTAAAACATAATATGGTTTAATTCTATTATTTATTACTCACCAGGGCAACTGTATCTTTGAATTGCCATATCTTTTCTAATATGAATTCACCGGCGTTTAACTTAACTGGCACGTATCTATCCTCGGGTCCGTACACATAATTACGGTTTTTAAACATTATATCACAGAAAGAAACACGTCTTAATACGTCGGAGTTTGATGCCACTTTAAAGTAGTTGGATATAAATAAGCCTTGACTGTGCGGCATCGCTTAAGCTAGTTGAACACTATAAGCGAAAATATTTGACGCTAATAAATAAACTTAAAAAAAAATGAAAGCCGACTTAAAATAAAAACTAAAAGAAATAAAATTATTTTCTCATAAAACAAAATTCAAAAGTTAGTGATATTGTGTCTTTCATTATTTGATACACATTTAATCTTAGCCTAGCACCGACTTAGCAATATCACATGCTCAAGGTAACAACTAGAGTGTCGTCTTTCTGAGTTAATGTACAAAGTTTGCACGTGGTAGAGCCATGCTGCAGCCATATTAATTGTATAGTTGTAGCACGAACGGGTCGGCTCGACCGGGGAAGGACCACGCTCTCACAGAATACCAGCGTAAAATAGCAGCTTGACACTGCTGTGTTTTGTATGGTGAGTGTAAAGAACCGGAGACGCTTTTTAAAAATTATTAAAGATGTCGCGTAATATACATACCAAAATTCTGTCGAATTGAGAACATCCTCCTTTTCTGAATTAGCTTAAACACTTGTTTACCGGTAATAAATACTCAGTTACGTCTTCTAATCTTCACATCGCATAAAAGCATTAAATTCACTTAATAAGTGTAGGAGGTAACACGGATTACTTACGTGAGACTTGAGCATATTCTGATCCGCTATTTGAGATGGCGTAGGTACTTTCTCGTTCTCTCCTATTTCAGTTCTTCTCTAAATTTTATTGAAGAATAGGGACCCACCACGGTTTTGCCTGGGTAGGATCTATTTATGTAGCGTTATTTAGATTTAAGATAATTATCAAAAACCCAGTTAATTTGTTAAAAATTAATGCAGTGAGCCGTAAAATGTTTGCAGTTTGATTTTTTTCAATCCGGAGGCTTAATTACTATTTACCCATTGCCACCAAAATTACGCTTGCACAATCTTTACTACTCCCTATCCTCGACTATGCTGACATTTGTTACCTTGATATCACCGAGGAGCAACTTAACAAGCTTGAGCGCCTCCAAAATCTCTGTGTTCGGTTCATATTTGGACTTCGCAAATATGACCACGTCTCAGAATACCGCAATAAGCTCAAGTGGCTCCCAATCCGTCTTCGTCGGAATACTCATATACTTTCTGCTCTCTACTGCATCTTATTTAATATAGCTAGTCCTTTCTACCTAAAAGAACGTTTTAGATTTCTCAGCTCCTATCATAATTTTTCCTTACGATCCAAAGAAAATCTTTCCCTCCAATGTCCTGTGCACTCCTCGACTTATTATGACAAATCATTCTCTGTTCTTGGAGTAAGACTTTGGAACTCTTTACCCCAGTCAATTAGAAGTGCTCAGTCCTTAAATGTGTTCCAGAAACAGATTAAAGAATACTATTTGTCTCTCTAACCCCTCTCATTTCCTCCGCTTAATTATGGTCATTGATCTGCCTGAAGAATGTTGTCTTTTTAATGCATAAGTTTGTATCTTTATTTTAATTTTGTCTGTCTTTATTATTTTTTTTATTTTTTATTTTAGTACACCCTACCCATTGTTCTTTTTCTTATTTTGTATTTATTTCTTCTTCTGGGTTGTCTGGAAGAGATTGCTATGTAGCAATAAGACCGCCCTTTGTATTTACCTCAATAGTTGTTATTTTTTATTTTTGATGTTATCTTTTGTTGGTGTACAGTAAAGAGTATTGTATTGTATTGTATTGTATTGTAATTTGTTAATATTTCGATTTTTCTTAAATCTTCAAGTTTTCGGATCAGCATTGCTCTATATCTGTTCCCCAATATTTGTTACAATTGATTAAGCCATTCTGAAGATAAGCCCGGAGAGACAGACAGACAGATAAAAAATTTAAAAATTGTTATGGCATGAAAATAAACCCTAAGTTCAATAAAAGTCAGTTATTTCGATATTACAGACATGCACTCCTATTTTGTTATGTATTTATAGATATATAGATACCTAAAAGGATCAATCAACTGCAGTTACTTTTGTTACTGCCCATACTACTGTTGCTGTGTACTATACAGTAGTTACTGTTAGCATTTCGTATGTGGAAAATAATGTATTTCTGCAAAGTAGCGCCAGATTATTTAGAATCATTACGCACGACAGTGATCCTTAACAAAGTATGGCGCTGCTTTAAAATAGAAGTGACAGACAAACTTACCGTTCATCTGATTGGTAAGTGGATGCAGCAGCCGATGAAGCCTGCAAACAACTTCAAATAAAGAAGAATGTGTTGTCACCTCTGAGAACTAAGATTCAGAGACTTCTGATCAGAACAGAGTAGTTCATACACTACTATTTAACGGTAGTAGGTCAGTGGTTATTATTTCCTCCCATTTCGTTGTGAGAATTTGTTTATGGTGCCAATTTAAAGCGTTATACTTGGTATCGTTGATTCTGGCATACTAATTTCAATAACTTTCAACGTAGGAGTCATCCGGTTCGGCTATCATCAAACCGCCTGCCAAGCATGACGGTTAAGAACATTTTTCTCTAGAATAGAAGCGCCCACCACTGGACGTGGACGTAAGCGTAACGTTTTCACAATGTAAGTAGAACTTTCTCTTTTTGTTAAAACATTGCATTATACATATTTTAACCGTTTCCCCCCACTAAGGTTGTCTTTTGGTGTGATTAATAATATTAATTATAATTAATTGAATATGGAGTTATTTTGCGGAAATCCATTGTATTAAAGATGTTAAAAATTAATTAGCGAAGATCCGCGTAACGAAACAAATAAAATGTTACGTACTAAAATAAACAAACGAGCTACCGGGTCACTCGAAGATATTGAAAAAATACGTTTCATGTGATTTAGGGATTCAGTTAAGGGAAGAAAGGCAAAGAAACTTATACAGCTTGTACTGCATAGAGACCTTTATATATCTTTATCTAATACTGATAACACATTAAATGGCCCATATTCTGATTTAGTTGAAAGTCATAATATTACAAAGTCCATCTTTTAGTCGAGAAAGTCGTTGGTTACAAATGATGTAATCTTTAATATTCATAACAGCCCATCAGATGTCCACTGTTGAAGCTACCTCCATGGATTGCCTCATAGAGGAATTTATCCATACTTACCACGCTTTGCAGGCTGGTTGGTAACCGTAGTATTTTATTATTTTAAGTTTTTATTTAGAAGATGCCTCTTCCCATCTCTTATCTCAGATTACCTTTGTTGGCTAAAACTACACGCACGGGATGTAATGGGGTATCTACTGGTTTCTCTTACGCCGATAACCCAATAACTGTATCGCTACACGGCGTAAGATTTATTGAGTTATTATACGTATACTGTCGTGCGTAGTCATAGTGTACAAAATAAAATTAAAAGTAGAATTTCAAAATTCCACTTTTCACTTTCATTTTCACGTTACTCTTGTACAAGTTGTAAAATAAAAAAAAAAACAAAAAGCAAACATAATTGCATAAAAAGTTGTTGTTAATGATTGATTGTCTTTTTCACATACCCAATGTACTCGCTTGAAGTGTGATATCAGCTTAAATCATTATGGAAAATGTATCTTGAACCTTATTCGTAACTACACGATAAAAAACCGCGTGGTTCGATATAAATATTGTAAGTCACATTGACTGGCTGATTCATTAGCATTTAGGTATAATAAAAGTGAACATTTGCATATACAAAAAAGTAGCAAGTTACTTGACGTCACAATGTACGCCTGTCAAGTCATCATAACGATAGGTAATGTGTGTATGTGTGTGTAAAAATAAATTTTGAAATTCATTAATAATAAAGCTCTCATGATTGTCACACAGAGAGTTATGAAAACGAGCATAAGGCTGCCTGATGGTATATGATCACCGGCGCCCATGAACATCTGCAACACCTTCTTTCTTATATCTATCTTATCTAATATACCTACCTAAATGTTACGCTGTGGGTACGAAAACGTATCCGTGATCCTGTCGATATGCGTTGAAGTTGGAACATGGTACGGTGCGCATCTGACAGTTTTTTTTGTATTTTTTTTATAGGAGAGGGCAAACGAGCATGATGCTCACCTGATGGTAAGTGACTACCGCCGCCCATGAACAACTGCAACACCAGGGAGGGAATTGCAGATGCGTTGCCGGCCTTTTAAAAAGGAGTACGCTCTTTTCTTGAAGGTCCTTAAGTCGTATCGGTCCGGAAAAATCGCTAATGGTAATCGATTCCACAAGGAAGTAGTGCGAGGAAGAAAACATTTTCTAAATCGCACAATAGTGGTCCACCAATCATCTAGATGGTGTGGATGGTATCGGGAGTTCTGTCGCGATGTGCGTTCGTGAAATTTGGCAGCTGGGATTAATCCGAACAATTCCTCAGAGCACTTCCCGTGGTAGATGCGAAAGAATATCCAAAGGGATGCAACATCTCTTCGCAGTGCCAATGAATCGAGCCGATTGGAAAGGACTCGGTCGTCGAAGATTCAAGCCGCTCTTCAATGGATGCGGTCAAGTGGAAAGAGCTGGCACTGTGGAGCCCCTGCCCAGAGATGGGAACAGTATTCCATGTGAGGCCGAACCTGCGCCTTGTAAAGTTGTAGGAGGTGTGCCGGCATGAAATACTGTCCCGCTCTGCTGAGCACGCCAAGCTATTTAGAGGCCAATTTGGCCTTCTCTTCCAAATCACCACGAAACTGCACGTCACTCGATATGTCGACTCCGAGGATTCTGATACTGACTGAGGCAAGAAGGGGAGTGCCTTGAAACTGAGGAGATACGACAAAGGGGTTCTTTTTAGCGGTAAATGCGCAAACTTTTGTCGTCTGAGGATTAAACTGGACTAGATTTAGTCGCCCCCAATCCGAGACTTTGTTCAGCAAAGACTCGACTTCAGACACAAGTTTGTTCCGGTACTCGGCGACGTTTCCCCGAGAAATATTGACACGGCCGGTGTAGGTATAGAGCATCACCAGTGCTGTTATCCGCATAGCAATGAATGTTACCAGTTAGCAACATATCATTGATATGCAGAAGAAACAGCGTTGGTGATAGCACACAGCCTTGTGGAACACCAGCTTTAATAGGCTTGTAGTCGGAACATGCACCGTCTACAACGACCTTGATGCTCCGATCTGCAAAGAAGCTGGTGATCCAATTGCACAATTTCTCGGGAAGCCCATAGGAAGGGAGCTTCGAAAGAAGCGCTTTGTGCCAAACGAAGATCACCAGCTGATCGACACCGACGAAAACCGTATTGGCGGTCACTAATCAGCTGGTGATTCTCAAGGTACCGCATGAGCTGGCAGTTAATAATAGATTCCATTATTTTGGAGAACAAGGAGGTGATCGCGATAGGCCTATAGTTGGACAGGTCTGAGCATTCGCCTTTTTTAGGGATTGGGTGGACAAAAGCTGTCTTCCATGAATTCGGGACTACGCCTTGGAAGTAAGAGTACCGGAAAAGACGCGTTAGGACCGGTGCCAACTCCAGAGCGCACGTCCTCAGCACAATTTGGGGGATTCCATCAGGCCCACTCGACTTCTGGATGTCCAGGGAGAGGAGTGCTTTGCGAACCAAGTGCTGTGAGAACAGCACATCCGGCATGGAGCACTCATACCGCGGGATGGTCGGCGGTGTTTTCCCCGCGTCATCAAGAGTCGAGTTGGACGCAAAAAGGGAGCCTAAAAGGTCGGCTTTGTTTTTTGCGGCTTGGGCCAGTGAGTCGTCCTCCCTGTGCAGAGAGGGTAGTGATGGCTTACAGAAATTCCCTTGGACAGCCTTGGCGAGAGACCAGAATGCACGGATTCCCGAAGGAAGGCGAACTAGTTTCTCGTCAATTCTGCCTATGTGCTCTGACTTTGCCTTGGCAATAACTCTTTTGAAGGACCTGGAGGCGAAGTTATACTTCTTTTTAAGTGAGCTAGTATTTACATCCCGAGTCGCCGAAGCCGCAATCCAGGCTTGATAACACTCCTGCGTAATGCAGTCTTACAGGAGCGACCAAACCAAGGCTGAGATCTGCCTCCGATGGGTAGCACAGATGATGGAATAAATAGTTCCATTCCCTGTAGCACCACATCAGTGACAGAGTCAGCAATAGCGCTGGGATCATCCGGCGAGAAGCAAACCCACCCCCATGGGTAAGATGCAAAGAAAGACCGCATTCTGTCCCAATCCGCCGACCTTGTCGTAAAGCGACGATTAAAAAAAAAGAACCTTACCTAACAACAACGAAACAACAAAAATAGAACAAAAAAATATATTTAAAATTTTAAAAAGATATTTACAATTTTTATAAAAAAATGAAGTATGATGAGGGTGATGGGTGACGTGAATTACAATTAAATAGAAAATAAAGATAGATGAATACTGAAGCGGAGCCTGAAGATCAAAGTGGCACACCGCGCTTGACGGTGGTGGCACGCAGCGCCTGGTCTAGGCACACGCAGCGCCTGGAGTAGGCACACGTAGCGCTTGGAGTAGGCACACGCAGCGCCTGGAGTAGGCACACGCAGCGCTTGGAGTAGGCACACGCAGCGCTTGGAGTAGGCACACGCTGCGCCTGGAGTAGGCACACGCAGCGCTTGGAGTAGGCACACGCAGCGTCCAGAGTAGGCACACGCTGCGCTTGGAGTAGGCACACGCAGCGCCCAGAGTAGGCCCACGCTGCGCCTTGATTAGGCGCTCTCGCCGCCTGGAGCGGCTAAAGATAGCGCGGGCACTAGTAGGTGGAGGCGTAGGCGTGGCTAGGTGACGACTTCAGGTGAAGGCAGAGGCTTGCAGGATTCCGGAGCAGTGCGGCCCCGAGATAAGGCCTCTAATAGATGCTTCCCGTTTGAAAACTGAAGCAAGACTCGATTTATTGGCCGATTGTTCGGCTTTTATACCTTTTTAGAGAACGGGAAATTATTTAAATTAAAAGCAAATTTTTGTAAATGGCCAAGAGGAAAAGAGTATTTATGTGGAAGTATTGAAGTAAAAACATCAGACCGGTAACGAATTTGAATAAAATTTGCCATGACAACCAGATAAACAACGATGTCAAAACATGTCAATTTTTGGTTTCAGGCTCGTAATTGAGAAACGGCAAGATTTAAGTAAGAAATGAGATATTATTGATATAGGAAAAAAGGTAGCGCAACAGCGCGCACATTCACACAAAATCCGAAATTGCAGAGTTACGGAGAACTAAATAAAAGATCGAAAAAGGTAGACTCCATCGATAGCGTGAAATTACGAAGTGAAAATGATTTGTTATTGTGTTCTTATGGTCTAAAAACGTTACAGGATCCTATGGAAATAAAGGTGACGTAAAAAGAAAATCAAAAACAGAATGAAAAAATAAATTTAAAACAGTGTAAAATGATATGTAAGTACCATAACACTACAACCTGTAATACCAATCACGGCGGCAACCTGCAGAACGCAACCGCGAGGGGAGCGTGAGTGGCACCATACTCCGGATCAGACAATGGTCAGAAGATCCGAGAGGGGCATCGCCGGAAACCTGATATCCGTCTGGATGAGAGGTCAGCAGAAGGTCCAACAGGGAAGGTGTATGATCTTCCACATCTGGAATCCGCGTAGGCGAAGTAACCAGTTGTGTCAGACCATATGCCAAGGCAAAGTCATAAACAGATCTCCCCGCATGATCGTTTAAACGCGAACCGAGCCATTCGGCGTGGTGGGCGTTAAAATCGCCAAGCATCATGATCTCTGCGGATGGGACCTGTTGTTGCAAGGAATCTGTAGTCATTTGGACGTGGTCGATGAGTCGGTCTGTTCCGGCATTACCGCTATGGGACCTATAGAGGCACCCGTAGACGCGCGGATGGTCGTCGCTGTCTACCCGTAGTCAAAGACTGCCGAGGCGTCGAGAACAGATGTCCTCTCTGACATATACACAAACTCCAGCCCGAGGCACAAAGGAGTGCTCCAATTTGTACCCCGGGTAGGAGAGGTACGACATGTCAGCCGGAGAGGAAACCTGCGTCTCGGTCAGAAAGAGCAAGGCCGGCTTCGCCGTCTCGAGACGGTAGTGGACGGTATTTAAGTTAGAGTGAAGTCCCTTGATGTTGCAGAAATTCACGGATAACGTGGCAGGGGTCGCCTTGGTATTGTTGCTCAGATTGCCCCGAGCAGTTATGATTTTGAGCGGAATTTTGCCCCCCCCCCCCCCCCCCCCAGAAAACGCGGGGCAGCCTGAGCACCCACGCTCAGGATTGGAATAACATGGTCGTGAATGCTCAGCGAGGGATTCTCCAGTGGTACTGGTGGTACCCTCCTGGGGTAGTCTTTCGTGTAATTCCGCTACCAATTTTGATGGGGGGGGGGGGGGCGGGGAATTGGTCCTCCGGCCACCTGGACTCACCAGACGAAGCGCCGAAGCAGAGCTTCTACTTCACACCAGTATTCTGTGAGGTCGTGGTACCAACCCGGCTCGAGCTGGCCCATACGTGCAACACCAAAAGCTGCTGCGTGACTCTACCACCGTTAAAACAATACACATAACAATACACAATAACCAATCTGTGGCCAAGGTGGATATCTAAAGGCAGTTTCTCATGTACGGTTCAACTTTCGGTTCAAATTCAAGTCAAATACGGTTAGTGAGTGCCTCAAAGAGTCACACATTATATCAAACAGATTTATTTTAAACTTATGTAGCTTTATTTTTATAGCAGGCGCATAAAAACTTCTAACTCAATTTATAGAAATGTATCATATAAAATTAGTGATAGTCAATCGAGATAGCCATGACTCGTGTTTAGTTTGGATGACATTGCATAGTTAGCTAAGTGATGTCGATGATCGAAATCTCATCATAATTATCATCATCATCATGACAGCCTTTCATATGTTCACTGTTGAACATAGGCCTCCCCCAAGGAATGCCACAAATCACGGTCCTGAGCCACCTGCATCCATCGACTTCCTGCATGTCTTACCAGGTCGTCACTCCATCTAGTGGGGGGTCGCCCTACACTTCACCTACCGGTACGAATTGGATGATTATTATAGAGTATGCCATTAGAGGGAAAACCTTTACTAAAAATCATAGCCTTGCTTTTGTTGGAGTTAATCTGCAGAGCCAACTTGTCATTATAATATATGTACAATTATTCTAAAGCATTATTTATACTATTTACAGCTCTATCTACATTATGGTCTGTACAATATATTACAAGATCATCTGCAAATTGTAAAATATTTACATTTTCTATATTTACAAAATTAAGAATTTGACTAGTATATATATTTTACGACAATGGAGATAATGTAGCCCCCTGCATTGTACCTTTGGAGACCCTTCTAGGACCATGGAGAATATTATTATGCCTTATATACAAATTTCTATCTGTTAAAAAATTAAATAACCAATGGCAAAGTATGCCCGTTATACCAGTGTCAGAAAGAACTTGAACCAAAATGCCAGGATCTACATTATCAAACGCACCTTCAACATTCAGAAAAACACAAACACTGGACTTATTATTATTATTGGCTTATTTCAGATCTAACAAGAGAGAAATGAAGCTGTCAGCACAACTTCGCCCTCTCCGGAAGCCATATTGAACATGTGGAATGATGTTGTTCGCCTCTACATAACACTCAAGACGCATCTTTATCATGTTTTCATTAAGCTTTCCAACACAAGATAACAAAGATATGGGACGATAGGAATTAGGATCTTCAGGTGGCTGTCAAGTTTAAGTAGAGGGATTACACACTGTGTTTTCCAAGATTCAGGATTTTTTTTAAGTGCATTAAGATTAGCTAATAGTTTCTTTTGAACGGACTGATTTAGGTTTTTGATCAAAATGTGTGGACAATCGTCTAAACCAGGGGATGTGTTTCGTCGTAAACTTGTCCAAAACTCACTCCAAGTAAAAGGTATTATGAGGAAACTGGACTTCTGAAGACTATTATTAATTTGAAAAGAGATTATCAATAACCCTACATCCATTTTGAGATAATTTGTCTAAAAGAGGGACAACAAATTCGTATTTATATGTTCTATTATTGCATTTTATTCGTTTAAACATCTTGATGTATTTCCAAATAATACTAACAGGTGTAGTTCTGTTAAAAGTTTTAACGAATTCGTCATATGACTGTAACGGATTCTCATTATTAACTTCAAAATTAGAAAAGGCAGTTATAGACAGCTCATTGTATTTCGTCCAGTCTGTCTTGTTGTATAAAAATTTTTCAATGGGAGGATTAATTTGGAATCTATCAACTGACAATAAAACACGAGTAAGCGTAGGAAAATGATAGCTTCCCATACAATCATCATGCACCCACCATTCGCATAGTGGAGTGATTGAAGCACTACAAAAGCTGACATCAATAGCCGATGGATTTTGGTTAGGATAATTAATAGTAGTGAAGCTTCCATTGTTTAGGACACATAGATCATATTCATCAATTAAATTGTATAACTGATGACCCCGACTTTTCGTGGTCATACACCCAAATGCCACATGGTGAGCATTGAAATCTCCAGCTACATATATTGGCTTAGGCAAATCTCTAATTATATCACGCAGTTTACTTATTCTGAAGTTACCATTCGAGGGAGGGTAGTATGCACATAAAATCGTTAATTGTTTACCACTTACATATAACGATAATGCCACAGTCTGAATGTTTTGGTAAAATCTGGTTTGAAAAATATTATATTTAAAATACGGTTTGATCAAAATCGCTACTCCACCGTGCTCATTTTGGGCGTTATGATAGTGGGAATTATATTCCGAAATGTTTAAGTGCTGAGTATCTTTCAGCCAAGTTTCATTGAGTAGACATATATCAACATTTTGCTCATCTAAAAATTTAGACAAGAAGGGTTTTTTCCTATACTTTGAATATTGTACTGAGCTATACTTAACTGCTGAATATTCTGTACTGAACTGTCCGTTATTGTGACAGATTTTTTAAAAGTAAGTCTTTAATGAACAGTGTAGTCACAGGTTCATTATCTGTTTTATTACCCAATTCGACTAAAGTTTGAACCTTTGCCATCAGAATATTCTTATTGTTTGCAATTTGAGCCTTAAGTTGAGTTTGGTTCAAGTTGGGTTCAGGCACTGTTTTATTTACATTATTTACAATTTTTATTATTTAATTTATGTACATTTTGGCTTATTGATGGTGGGTCTTAACAATGCTGCTTGACTGTGCAGGTAAAGATGGAAAATCAGATGACTTAATTGTATTAGCCACAGAGGCATAAGTAATTTTACCCTTTTTTCAAGTATTATTTTCATTTTTATTGGGCAGGATTTGGAAATGGCCAGGGGAGGACCACTGCAATTGACACAACACAGGTTCTCTTTTTTATCGCAGTCTATGAAATTATGCTCTCCAGCACATATCGAGCAACGTTGTTTACCATTACAAATTTTCGCAGGTTGGTTGAACTTGAAGCACCGGTAGCATTGTTGCAACGGCGGGACATATTCAAACACCCTGAATGAAAATAGGTCATATTGGATGTTGTCGGGAAGAACATTTGATAAGAAAGTTATACTGACACTCTCGAGACCTACAGTACTTTGACCGACTTTTTTCGTGAATCTTCTCACTGAAATAATTTCATAGATCGAAGACAGTTTTGTATATAAATCCTTGTTCGAAATGTTGGTAGGCACATATCAGATGATTCCTTTTTTTTTCTATCTGCGCTGCAGGAATATGCGCCTTCAAGTTGTGCTTTGTTAAAAAGTCTGTATTTGTGATGAAATTATTTGCCGTGTTGTATTGTTTAAAAACAACCGCAATTTTGTTGGCATTGACTCTATGTAAAGCTACCACACCTTTCACCTCCGAAGTAAAAATATGATTTATATAAACTGGGCTTTTATTTCCATGTTTAACCTGTCCTGACTTTCAACAAAAACTTTGAAGTCCGTATTTGTATAGTGTTGAGGATAAAGTCTCAGATAACCTGGCTTAAAAAATGGAACTTTCATCATCACCGCCGCCTACTTCAGGTCCACATTCCTTCGTACCTCTTTACGAACAATTTTGGATCGCTTCGGGGTTCCACTTGAGTCCTCCGGTTCATTCATTTTAATAATTAACAAAATGTATAATTATTTACATTGACTAAAACAAGTTTTGGTAATATTTACACAGGATATTTTAACGAAAAACAGTAAAAATCATTAAATCGACCGCTACGTTTAGAGTTCCCGCCAAAAAAAAAAGAAAACATGTTTTTTATGCACTCCAGTGTAGGGCGGGTGCCAGATCGGAAGGCCAAAATATCTGGACAAAATTTTAAAATGTCGGGATTTTGGGGTTGTTGTCGGGAGAAATAAATGTGAAAAATAAAAACGTAAATAATATTTTTTAAATTAATAGGCTACAAAATCACTCAACATTGTTGACATTTAACCAATTTAATTACATGTAAATTTTAAGTTGTCACATGATTTGGCATTGTCCTATAATAGTATTCAGAAAAGATTTAAAATTCAAACAATTTACTTGAAATAAGTTCAATTCAATTACTATCGATTTCTCTCTTTGGTATACAAATTATGTAGCAAAATAAACATCCCTTTACATTGTAAAGTTTACAGTAAGCATTGCCTATAGGGATCGGCAACACAAATGCTATGTTATTCTTCAAGTTTTAGTTCTATTTGGTTGCCTTTAAAAAATGCCCAAATTTTGTCTTTTACATGTCCTTGTCTTTTGAAAGATGTTCAAGTGTTTCTTGAAGACAAAAGTAATCGGTATATAAAGGCAATATCATTTAAAATATTAAGTCCGTCAGGCAAAACGGATAACTCTTACCACCACCACATAACGATTTCTTATATTTCTTATATTTAAGTGAACATTACACAGGAATTACACGCCTTAATTCCTCCCTCTCCTTTCCACCATCGGATAACCAGACGGTCGGCGGGTCTGCATCCCTTTGTTGTCGATATCCCACGCATTAGAACCAAACGGTTTGCTTCGTCTTTTGTAGTGCGTACGGCAAAGGAGTGGAATAATTTGCCGGCGTCTATCTTTCCGTCCGAATACAATCTAGGCGTCTTCAAGGCAAGAGTGAATAGGCTTTTGTTATGATAAGACAGTGCGATTTACCATCTAAGGCTGCATCGCCACTAACCACCAGGTGGGATTGTGGTCAAGCACTGGCTTATAATAAATAAAAAAAAAAGAATAAAACTACTTTTACGGATTTTTGTTGCGTTTAATTAACTTATATTATTTTTATTAATTCCCGACGTTTCAGTTTCACTTCAGTCCCCCGTGACCACGGGTGCTGTAAAGCACCCAAAACGTCGGGAATGAATAAAAATAAGATAAAAAGTTAATTAAACGCGAAAAAATCCGTAAAAGTAGTTTTATTCAACTCTTCCCACGTAAATAAATTTGCACCTTTTAAAGATAATACAGCGAGTTTTTATATAGACTTCTCAGAAAAATAGCGTTCTTGCAAGTACAGTAGTTCGTTTTAAAAAATGTTCAGCTTTGATCCAAAAAGGGTTTTCTCATTATCGGAAACTTTCCTTAATAAGATTATTTTTCTACTACCTAAGAATTTGTCACCAAATCTATTTTTGAGATGAATATTTAGGTTTTTCATTACATTTTCAAGTTCTAGGATAGTGCATGCAGCATTTTCCAATGCTAAAATTTCTACTTGGAACTCCAACATTACGTTACAAAGTACAAAGTATAAATACGTTTCTGAAATCCCCTTTCTGTTTGTATTCGTCAACCCGTTCAGTATTATTATCAATATGGCTTATACTTTTTGTTAGAAACTCCCATATTAATATCTCTTTTCGACATTTGTCTTCCCTTTTCAACATAAAATACTGTTTTACAGCAGTCTAACAATACAGTAAATGATCTAAAGTGGGCAAAAGAGACAGCCATCTTGTCGGGACATGACGAAGAAAAACGTGAACGCGCGTGGCGATATTAAATTATTATTTTGTTTAGAACTTACCGAGAAGCTGTTTGTCTGGAGATTTTGAAATTTTTCGGGAGTAATTTAAAATGTCGGGAGAATGCAGACGAATCCCGACCATCTGGCAATCCTACTCCCATATGATATGGTTATCAAATAAAAGGATTTGCTGACAAAAATACGAATAAAATGTAGTCCGCGATCAGCTCTTCGAGGAGATGGTGTACTACCGCCCGGCTAAAGGGTAAGAATTAGTGGGGTCATGTTTTAAATAATTAATATCGACCTACAGCCTGTGAAAATTTTTGGGGTAGTGAAAAAAATTTATGTGGCGTAAAACAAAATAGCCGCCATACCAATTTTATAGAGTTATAACAAGGAAAAGGTTAGTACGAGGGGCACACTTAAATGATCGGGAATAAGAAAAACCACATGTACGGTATAGCTAGTTGATTTGTACGCTTCCACAGCTGTTTCGGGGTCTTTAAACCGTTGACCGCGTAATAAAACTGTCATTATAGGGAATGTACAGAAATCGTTTGGGCTCAGGTCAGGACTGTACGGAGGATGGCTCATCAGCTCAACGTTTTCCTGCTTCAAAAAATCATTTGTTTTCCGAGCCGTATGGGAGCTCGCATTATCGTGATGTAAGATGATGCGACGTTTCGGGTTATTTTTACGGAGTTCGGCTATCATTTCTGGCAAACAAAACGTGATATACCACTCAGCAGTAACCGTTCTGTGTTCCTGTAAAGAAATTTTAGCAACATGCCCCTTTTTCGAGAGAAACGTAGCAACCATTTTCTTTGACACGCTGCGGGAGCGAACCACTTTCGTTGGTTTCATCATCGTAATTATTACAGCCCTTCACACGTCTACTGCTGATCATAGGCCTCACCCAAGTCGGTACGGGGCTGCCACGAGAACCTTTCTTTCCCATCGGTTGTCGGTTCTTCGAGCTATATGGCCGGTCCATTGCCACTTCAGCTTACTAAACCGTTGCGCTATGTCGGTTACTCTAGTTTTACTGCGGATATTCTCGTTTTTAAGTGTATCACGCAGAGAAAACTCAGGGTTTCTCTATGCTCAGGCATAGCCCTTTCCATAACTCGCTGAGCGAAATTGAGCTACAGCCAGAATTGAAGGAACGTGGTCCTCAGATCATCAGATATGCACTGGTTAAATAATCTTGTTTTGAGGTACGCCTGACGCGAAGATGTATCGTAATCTCCCGAACGCTGCCCAGCCGAGTTGAATCCATGAATTGGCCTCTCGGTCAATACTTACCTAATCGGACTATTTGTCCCAGCATACTCCCAGACATACTCGTCAACAACTTCGAGCTTAGTGCTCCCAACAACCACCGTCATAGGTGTGACATGGACGTCACATGTGACTTTTGTTTTGTCCATGTTTATCTTAAGACCTATCCGTTGGGATACACTATTGCGGCCATTGCTTATGTTCTCCAGCGATTCTGCCATAGGAACTACATATATCGTCGGCAAATCAAAGGTGAGTGATGTACTCACCATTAACTTTAATACCTTTCCTTCTTTTCTTTCCTTTCCAGTCCAGTAGTTTGAAAACGTCTTCAAACGCAAGCGTTGAAGAGTTTCGGGGATATAACGTCACCCTGTCTTACACCTTTCTGCAATTGTATAGGTTTCGTACTGTGATTTTGTATTGAGATAGCTATCGTAGCCCTTCTGTGCAAACACTTCAGCACTTCGATATACTGAGAGTCAACTTGGCACCGCTGAAAGGACTGCAGCACCGCCTAAATTTCGACAAAATC
The DNA here is from genome assembly GCA_033319125.1 of Parnassius glacialis. NCBI lineage: Eukaryota > Metazoa > Arthropoda > Insecta > Lepidoptera > Papilionidae > Parnassius > Parnassius glacialis. Next base: position 24,471,165 of record JAVANC010000002.1, read on the forward strand.
AAGAGTTTTATAATAGTCCTCATATGCAAGACAAAGTGGCAGCTCGTAATCTTCGGTCTTCTGTACAATTTGCCAAAGCGTATGTATGTGGTCTATGGTGCAAGACATATCTTCTAATATTATGTATTTATTATATGTCTTGGAGTTTGTATAATAATTACAACTATTTAGGGTGAAATGCCTTGTAGTAGCGGTGTAAGAATATCCAGTACCCCATATCCTCCCGAGGGTGTCGTAAGAGGGGACAGAGGGAAATTGAAACAGGTGATGGAAAGAAACAACTGCCTGATAACAACTCAAAATTAAAAAAAAAAACTGAGGTTAACAGACAGCTCGCCAAGCGTGTCAAATATAGCAAAATCCCCCCTGTGAAGCAATCGATGGGGGAGGCCTATCTTCAGCAGTGGATCTTTATAGGCTGTAATGGATGGATTAAAGGAATAAAAAAATAAAATTAATTTAATCATTAAGTATTATTAGTTACAAATAGTCCGATTTACATTAAGTGTACTTAGTTACAAATAATTTACATAAGTGTTTCCTGAAGAAGCTTACGCAGAATTTTCCCACTCGTACTTCTTGGTATCTCCTTGACGAACTTCACACCCCCACGCAAATGTTTTGGATTAGATAACTGCAACAAAAATATTATTGCCGTGTAGTGGCGGTCAAGAATATTCACTACCCCATATCCTCCCGTGGGTGTCGTAAAAGGCGACAAAGGGAAAAAGGCGGGAGATAGGCAGCAGCATCTCCCTGATAATAGCCAAAATTACAATAAAAAAACTGCGGTTGCAAACCCGCTCGCCAAGCGTGGCAACTATGGCAAATACCCCCCAATGATCAAAACAACAAACAGACGGCCCCCAGTCCCCGGCGGCCCCGCTATTCCTGGCTACGGTGGCGACCATGGTAACGACGGGGCAGGGGGTGCTAAGAATCTTCGGTGGAGGTTCGGTTGCCACCAACGACGACTCGACCTGGCAACGTACAACGCACGCACCCTGAGGACTGACGAGAAGATCGTGGAGCTGGAAGAGAGATAGACAAGTTGCGCTGGCATATTATAGGATTATCCGAAGTCCAAAGAGAGGGGGAGGACACGGTAATCCTCGAATCCAGCAACTTGCTCTATCACCGGGAGGGCGACCATCTGTCCCAAGGAGGTGTCGGATTTATCGTCCACAAGTCTCTCATTAACAACGTTGTAAAGATCGGGAGTGTGTCGTCGAGGGTTGCGTACCTTATACTCAGAATCACCAAACGGTATTCGCTGAAGGTCATACAGGTTTACGCACCAACCTCGGCACACCCCGATGAGGAGGTGGAGGAAATGTATGAGGATATCTCTAGAGCCATGCATTCCTCCAAAACCCAATATACGGTGTTAATGGGAGACTTCAATGCAAAACTAGGCACAAGAGGAAACGGTGAGCTGAAAGTAGGGAAATTTGGAATAGGGTAACGGAACCCAAGGGGCCAGCAGCTGGCCGACTTCATGGAGAAAGAGGGACTCTTTATGATGAACTCTTTCTTCAAAAAGCGGCCCCACAGGAAGTGGACCTGGTCGAGCCCCGACGGTTCGACAAAAATGAGATTGACTTCATTATGACGACCAGACGACAACTGTTCAGTGATGTCTCAGTGATCGCGAGGGTGAAAACCGGCAGCGATCACCGAATGGTTAGAGGCACACTGAACCTAAATGTTAAGTTGGAGAGGTCTCGTCTGATGAAGTCAACGCTCTGTCTCCCTCGTGCTCTAATCCAAAGTCCCGAAAACTTTCAGCTCGAGTTACAAAACCGTTTTTATTGCTTAGAAGACTGCAATAAAGTGGACGATATGAATGAAAAGCTCGTGGAAACTGTCCATGCGGTCGGAGCTAAGTTCTGCAAGACCCGTCGCAGAAGAACACAAAAACTGTCCGATCACACTCTTAATCTCATGGCTGTTAGATGGGAGATGAGGCTACATTCTTCAACAGATTTGACAGCATACAGGCAACTGAACAGACAGATCTCCAAATGCATGCGGCGAGACTTACGCAACTTCAATACAGCTCGTATTGAAGAAGCGATCGAGCGGAACCAAGGCTCCAAAGTCTTTGCCAGAGATCTGTCTGCCAGAAAGAGCCAACTGTCAAAGCTGAAGACCGAATGGGGCAGCATCGTTTCCGGGGCACCTGAGATTTTGAGTGAGATTGAGAGGTTCTATGGGCAGCTGTACACGTCATCGTGGTAGCCACACGCAAGTGTGAGTAACGATCCAAGAGCGAGTCTTATTCGACATTATTCCGAAGATATCCTGGGCGTCAGTCTGAGCGAGATTAGAATGGCTCTCCAGCACCTTAAAAACGGCAAGGCCCCAGGCGAGGCTGGAATTACAGCGGAGCTTCTGAAAGCGGGTGGAAGACCGGTACTTGAAGTCCTTCAGAAGCTCTTTAATTCCGTCCTCCATGGTGGCATTACACCGAAGGCGTGGAGCAGAAGTGCGGTGGTCTTGTTCTTCAAGAAAGGTGACAACGCTATCTTGAAGAACTACAGACCGATTTCCCTTCTGAGCCGCGTCTACGTGCTGTTTTCGAGAGTCATTACGAATCGTCTCGCGCGCAGACTTGACGACTTCCAGCCTCCCAAACAAGCCGGTTTCCGAAAGGGCTTTTGCACCATAGACCACATACATACCCTACGGCAAATTGTACAGAAGTCCGAGGAGTACAATTTGCCACTATGTCTGGCGTATGTGGACTATGAGAAAGCCTTTGATTCCGTCGAAATTTGGGCGGCGCTGCAGTCCCTTCAGCGGTGCCAAGTTGACTGTCGGTATATCGAAGTGCTGAAGTGTTTGTACAGTAGAGCTACGATGGCTATATGAGTACAGAACCAGAGTACGAAACCTATCCAATTGCAGAGAGGTGTAAGACAGGGTGACGTTGTATCCCCGAAACTCTTCACCGCTGCATTGGAAGACGTTTTCAAGCTTCTGGACTGGAAAGGATACGGTATTAACATCAATAGCGAGTACATCACTCACCTTCGATTTGCCGACGATATAGTCCTCATGGCAGAATTGCTGGCGGAACTAAACACTATGCTCAATGACCTCAATAGTGTCTCCCAACGGATAGGTCTTAAGATGAACATGGAGAAAACAAAGATTATGTTTAATGTCCATGTCACACCTATGCCGGTAGTTGTTGGGAGCACTAAGCTCGAAGTTGTTGACGAGTATGTTTACCTGGGACAAATAGTCCAACTAGGTAAGTCCAACTTCGACCGAGAGGTCAATCGACGGATTCAACTCGGCTGGGCAGCGTTCGGGAAGCTACGACACATCTTCTCGTCAGAAATACCTCAAAACCTTAAAACAAAATTGTACAACCAGTGCGTGTTGCCAGTGATGACTTACGGAACTGAGACGTGGTCCTTCACTGCTGGCCGTATGAGGAAGCTCAAGATAGCTCAGCGAGCTATGGAGAGGGCTATGCTCGGAGTTCCTCTGCGTGATAAACTTAGGAATGAGGATATCCGCAGTAGAACCAGAGTAACCGACATAGCCCAACGGATTAGTAAGCTGAAGTGGCCGTGGGCCGGCCATATACCTCGAAGAACCGACAACCGATGGGGAAGAAAGGTTCTCGAGTGGCAGCCTCGTACCGGTAGGCGAAGTGTAGGGCGTCCCCCCACAAGATGGAGTGACGACCTGGTAAGACATGCAGGAAGTCGATGGATGCAGGTGGCTCAGGACCGTGCTTTGTGGCATTCTTTGGGGGAGGCCTATGTTCAGCAGTGGACTTGTGAAGGGCTGTAATGATGATAATGATGAACAAAAATACATTTATGGTGGTTACTAAAAAACTTATTATTATTGTTGTTCAAATAAGAGCGAAGTTAAAGCGTAACTAATTTCAAAGCCGTGGACTCTTTGTTTAAGAATTAAACTCATTTGAAGCTCACATAACATAACATAACATAAAAAGAATTGTCTCCTATTATTTTATTCAGCTTATATTACAAGAATACTTTTAAAGTAATTTATGATTTTGCCACTTGTTCCACAAAAACCTTTCTTAGAAGAACCAGCAAAAAACTTGGAGGGACTTTTTAATTATTAATTTATAATATGATATGTTGTACAATTAAATAATAAAACATTTAGAAAGAAATGATGAATATAATATAGATGACAAAATAACCAAGACTTTTTAACAAATTATAAACTCCTTGGAACTTGGATAGTAATACAAAAAATTCTTCATAAATAACGTATACGATTCAACTTTATATTATCACTTAAAGGCCATTATACTGTAATAAAAATGATTTTTTTTGTATGACGGAAAAATAGCCCTTAATTTCTAAATGTAGAGTACCTACATTACCACGTGGGAGCGACATAAGAGAATCGCATCAACACATTCGTTCCGTGGTTAAAAGGTTTAACTATCAGATGTGAATGCCCAAACAGGTGATATGTAATTAAGGCAAATCCGCCCTGCAATGAGAAGTCGTTTTATGGGCTGATAAATGAGATGAAGAATAAGACAAAAATGAAGTAAGTTTTACATAGTAGAGCCAAGCTGCAGCATCTAAATGTTGCAATAAGAATGGGGCGGCTTGACTGGGGTAATAAGTGATAATGTATCTGCTTTTTTTCTAAAACGAAGAGAGGGCCAAAACATGAACTGCAACTGGTTGAATAATAAGGATGACATGCAAACACACAGGTGCTTGCGTGTCATCCTAATTGTATAAAAATTCAATACAAACCCTTTCAGCTACGAATGTTTGAAGCTCTTTGTCCGAGAGCTCGACGCCAGTTTGAGGCACTACAAATGCGAGAGGTACTTCGCCTGCCGATTCGTGAGGCAACCCCACAACGCCTACGTCGCGTACTCCCTTGTGTTGCAGAAGCACTGCTTCTATCTCCGCTGGAGGAACCTGAAATTAATTTAAATAAAAATCCAAATTATTGTTGTTTTTATATATCATCATTCAGCTTTACGTGAATTCTGCTAGATATACATTTGCCATTTGTTTTAACATTTACAATTTTGGTAAATTTACATCAACATATTATATACTATTTACACACTCGTTGTTTGTAAACATGTTCAGTAATCACGAGAGGTCAAGATATTTCGACGTCATGATATCATAGTTAGTGAAAGCTACCTTAAAAGTAATCATTAACCCGTTACTAACTTTACTTTTGTAAGTAGAATAATGTCTTTATAAAAATCAGCCAACTTATTCTGTTTTCTGTTTAGCAAAAGATCAATAAAATAGCCAATCTCCATTTATAAAAATGAAACGCTGGTAGTAAGTCTCGCAAAAATTCGAAAACGGCTCGACCGATTTCGATGAATTTTTTTGTGTTTAACTGAGTGGATGGTTTAAAAACTCAATTGGACCAGTAGGTGGGCTGTTGTAGAGATCCAGAAATCACCCGTGCAAAGCCGGGGTAACAGAAATGGCTTCATGTTAATTTTTTCTCGGTAAATTTATTTCCCAGAGTAACTTTTTTACGATTCAGTTCGGTAACATTTCCATGTCCCATGGTAATACTGTGTGTAAATTTAAAACTTAGTTTATCTACGAGTATGTGCCAATTAAATATGCGAATCCGTTTAACTGTCATATGTGCTAGAGAATGAACATTCAAGCATTTTCACAAACTTTAACATATTGTACTCATATTATTGTAGCTGGTTCTTACCTGGTAGCCCTTGTACTTGATTAACTCTTTCAATCGATCTACAATATACAAATATTTATCCTCATCATAGTACCCAATATCACCAGTTTTAAAAAATCCTTCTTCATCAAAATTTTCACTTTTCTCTTTTCCTATGTAACCCTTCATAATCATTGTGCCCTTAACACATATTTCTCCATTCTGATTTGGGTCTAATGGTTCTCGTGTTTTTACGTCTACAATCTAAAACAAAACACATTAATAACAATATGATTTTGGTACTCAATTTTTTGTGAGTAAGTCGGCAAGATATGATGTAGGCGAAAGTTTACCGACCAAAATATATTAAGAATAGGTCAAATTAAAAGTACTCTTAACCGACAAGCATGTATGCGTAGGCATATGGATGTGAAAGAAACGAAAGAGGTGTGTCAGCATCGTGAAATTTTATATGGATATATGTATAAGATAATGGATGTATATGATTTTACATGGTACTGAACTGAGTAAGTGGCGCAAATATGAGTCTCTGAGAGAAAACTTCATATTTGTGCCATTTGATGTAGAGATTATTGGTCCGTGGGGTCCACGTACGGTGAAGTTCCTAAAGGAACTCCATCCACGGCTGGTCGTTGCTGCTGATGATAAAAGGCTGGTCTTTTTCTCCCTCAAAGGCTAAGTATAGCCATTCAGCGGGGAAATGCAGCCAGCGTTCTTGGCACGATACCGCGGGGAGTAGGACTATATGATAATTAAGTTTCTAGTTTTAGTTTTTCTTATTATTATTATTAGGGCGTCCCCCCATGAGATGGAGTGACGACCTGGTAAGACATGCAGGAAGTCGATGGATGCAGGTGGCTCAGGACCGTGCTTTGTGGCATTCTTTGGGGGAGACCTATGTTCAGCAGTGGACTTGTGAAGGGCTGTAATGATGATGATGATGATGATGATTATTATTATTATTATAGTTTTTAATATTGTAAAGTAAAAAGTAAAGTTACAGCCTATTTACGTCCCACTGCTAGGCACAGGCCTTCTTTCATTTCTAAAACGGTTTCAGGTCAAGAAAATGTCCGCCACGCTGACCCAATGCGTGTAGGCGAACTTCACATGTCTTCAAAATATTTTTTTTACTTATTTCTCAGACATGCAGGTTTCCCCACGATGTTTTCCTTACCGCCGAGCACATGTTAAATAGTGTTGCCCAAAACCGGTCTTGGTCATGCAGTCTTGGTCTTGTTCTTGCATTTTTGCAAGACCAAGACCAAGAAAAAGACCGCCTAATTTTAGCAAGACCAAGACCAAGACTGACCGTGCAAGATTTGAGCAAGAACAAGACTAAGGCTGCGAGACTCTTGCGTCTTGCAGTTAGGAATGAGTGTCGTTTCAGGGAGTATAGGAGTTCGGGTATACGCTTAGGGAGTCTATCAGACGCAAAATATATTAAAAAATTTGGAAAATTGGACTTATGCGCATTACGAACGATACCATAAACATACATTGCGGATGAAAATATCCATAAAAAGAAAAAACAGTGCATCCCTAGTTTTGACCATCGGCACTTTGATAGTGCGTGGCGTCTTGTTGCGGCATCATCAAAGGTCGCATACTGACCTGTCAAAGATATTTTGCAGCTATTCGGAAGTATAAGGCCAAGATACACGCGCCGGCGGATTCTATTGATATCGCATTCAATCGTCGCCGCCGCGCCGCACGCACTACATTTGACACTGTTTGAATGCCGCCACAGAGTACATGTTCCAAAGAATGAAATAAGTTTCCAGGTGGTCAGAATGGACACAACTACATTATGCTGATCTCGCAAGGAATATTGTAATTAGATAATGGTAAGGATAGGTAGATACCATAATAATTTATTCTAGTAAGTAATTATTATAATATTAACTATATGGGTTTATAATAATTACTTACTATTATTATTATTACCTAATAGATAAACATGTTCAATAGGTTCACTGCAAATCTCGATATATGGAAGTGTGTGTTTTTGAACACAAAGTGTTCGAATATGTCGTCACCCATTTGATAAATATTGTAGACACTTTTATCACACTTGAAACGTGTAAACATTTTGTACAAAGCTAATCGAATAATATAAAAAGTGTGCATATTAAATAAAAAGCGTAAAATAAGATCTATGTACTTTTTAGGAGCCCGAGTATTTCTTAGAGAACCGTTTAAAGAAATTGATTGCATCGAATTGATGTAAATAATAGTGATATGCACAATTTTAATAGTAGAATTAAAAATAAAATCACAATACCTCCTTTCCGGTTACACAAAGTATATAATGCGTTATTGGGTAGCGATTTACGCTTTTATAATAAGATTCCAAAAAAAATGTTAGATCTTTCACCTTTTCAATTTAAGTCAGACAAAAATGCTTGGAACTGACCTCTCGTACTACACAAGACTAACTAGAAATTTCTAAATCAATTTGGTATCTACATATACATTTGACATTTTATGTTTGACTTATCGCTTTACATAATTATAGTACTATTGTAAAAATATTTTGAAAAGAGCAATTACTGAGTTTCTTACATTCTTCCATGATTCTTCTCAGTAGAATCAGAACCCCTGGACAAGGAAAAAAAAATTGGGGAAAACAGTGATTTTATGACTATTCAAAAGTGTATATTTAATGCCTACTTAAATAAAACATATTTGAATTTTGAATTTCAAACGAGTGAAGGCAAATTTAATGTAATTAACGTAGGTTTATTCAATCACAAGAAGAACATAATATACACAATTTTATTTACATATTTACATTTCATTTTTACGTAGTCACACTATACCTATCTGGCAACGCATCTACTTTATTAATCTTCTGAAGAATCGTTATTTTTATCAAAGAATGCCGAACTTTCCTTTGTCGGTCTTTCGGCGTGTACTTACAAATTATTTTACTTAAACTTAAACAATTTATTTGAATTCCAGTCATTTCCAATTGAGCTTTGCTTCGAGTCTAATGTATTAATTGTTTTTACTCTAATCCTTGTTGTTCTCGGAGTGATAAGTTTACAATTTGACATGAGTGGCGAAGAGTCGAATAGTCGGAGTAGTGAGAGATGGAGTTATAGATCTAAAAGACCTAAAAGCAAATTTGATGAGTTTTTCGACATAATTCATGCATCCCAAATTGCTTTGTGGAAATTATGCCGACATAAAAAGGTTTAAATTAAAAACGAAAAACAGAAACACTTCAGGCTTAAGTAAGCATCTAATATCTTTCCCCAAAAAGAAATCACAAATATTTCTTCCTGGAAAACCAAAATTAAGTGGAGATATCACAAGCTTTTTAATAACCACCGGAAAAAGTGGACAGGTAAGAAAAAATATACTTATCACACAATTACATAACACATATATTATGTAACTAGCGGCCACCCGCGACTTCGTCCGCGTACAATATCTGATTTCCTATGAGATTTTGAAATTTTCCCGCTGCAAAAGTCGTACCTAAGTATAAAGAGGCTATATAGGTAAAGCTTAACTATGCAAGTATTTATTATTTAAAAGTAATAAAGTAAATGTCGATCTTCATATCTATACTTTAAAAATATAGGACTTGCATGTAACCATTTTACCCCAATTTCACCCCCTTAGAGTTAGGATTTCGTAAAACAGCTTATTCAGGATTTTATTATTGAAAACTTATAACTTTAATGCCGATTTTCGTGTCTCTAACTTCAAAAACGTAGGACTTTCATACAAACTTCCAACTCCCATTTCACTCCCTTAGGGATAGATTTTCTCAAAACTGTTTCTTAACTGATCTCTATGCCATAAAAGGAACTTACCTTACGAACTTCAAGTTTGTATGTTTTATAGTTCCTGAGATATCGTTATAGTCAGTCACTGATTGGTAGTTATATATATATATATTATAGTGTTATCGTATATAACACGTAACATAATTAACGCACTTTGAGAAAGTAGTTTGTTCAGAATCGCTTACTGAATCTATTTCTATCATTTTTAATATAGCTAATTTTTTATCTAAAAATAATTGAAACTATGTAATTTACAGTTACACTAAACCTGTACAGTCAATACAAACTGAAATGGACCGTAATTCAAAGCAATAAGACTTTTAAAAGTGCAGTTTTATTTGTATTAGTACAAATTCCGCCATTCAATACAAAATAAAGAAAATTGAACCTTATTTCAAGTATTTAAAAGTCTTTACAAATACAGAGTTTGAAGTACCTTATAAAGGTCGCGGCGGCCGGGCCATTGACCTTCCAGATCACCTGATTACGTTCGTATTAAATATTCATCATCATCATCATCATTACAGCCCTTCACAAGTCCACTGCTGAACATAGGCCTCCCCCAAAGAATGCCACAAAGCACGGTCCTGAGCCACCTGCATCCATCGACTTCCTGCATGTCTTACCAGGTCGTCACTCCATCTCGTGGGGGGACGCCCTACACTTCACCTACCGGTACGAGGCTGCCACTCGAGAACCTTTCTTCCCCATCGGTTGTCGGTTCTTCGAGCTATATGGCCGGCCCACTGCCACTTCAGCTTACTGATCCGTTGGGCTATGTCGGTTACACTGGTTCTACTGCGGATATCCTTATTCCTAAGTTTATCACGCAGAGAAACTCCGAGCATAGCCCTCTCCATAGCTCGCTGAGCGACCTTGAGCTTCCTCATACGGCCAGCAGTAAAGGACCACTTCTCAGTTCCGTAAGTCATCACTGGCAACACGCACTGGTTGTACAATTTCGTTTTAAGGTTTTGAGGTATGTCTGACGAGAAGATGTGTCGTAGCTTCCCGAACGCTGCCCAGCCGAGTTGAATCCGTCGATTGACCTCTCGGTCGAAGTTGGACTTACCTATTCGGACTATTTGTCCCAGGTAAACATACTCGTCAACAACTTCGAGCTTAGTGCTCCCAACAACTACCGGCATAGGTGTGACATGGACATTAAACATGATCTTTGTTTTGTCCATGTTCATCTTAAGACCTATCCGTTGGGAGACACTATTGAGATCATTGAGCATAGTGCTTAGGTCCTCCAGCGATTCTGCCATAAGGACTATATCGTCGGCAAATCAAAGGTGAGTGATGTACTCGCCATTGATGTTAATACCGCATCCTTTCCAGTCCAGAAGCTTGAAAACGTCTTCCAATGCAGCGGTGAAGAGTTTCGGGGATATAACATCACCCTGTCTTACACCTCTCTGCAATTGGATAGGTTTGGTACTCTGGTTCTGTACTCGGATAGGCATCATAGCCCTACTGTACAAACACTTCAGCACTTCGATATACCGACAGTCAACTTGGCACCGCTGAAGGGACTGCAGCACCGCCCAAATTTCGACGGAATCAAAGGCTTTCTCATAGTCCACATACGCCAGACATAGAGGCAAATTGTACTCTTCGGACTTCTGTACAATTTGCCGTAGGGTATGTATGTGGTCTATGGTGCTAAAGCCCTTTCGGAAACCGGCTTGTTCGGGAGGCTGGAAGTCGTCAAGTCTGCGTGCGAGACGATTCGTAATGACTCTCGAAAACAGCATGTAGACGCGGCTCAGAAGGGAAATCTGTCTGTAGTTCTTTAAGAGAGCGTTGTCACCTTTCTTGAAGAACAAGACCACCGCACTTCCGCTCCATGCCTCCGGTGTAATGCCACCATGGAGGACGGAATTAAAGAGCTTCTGAAGGACTTCAAGTACCGGTTTTCCACCCGCTTTCAAAAGCTCCGCTGTAATTCCATCATCGCCTGGGGCCTTGCCGTTTTTAAGGTGTTGGAGAGCCATTCTAATCTCGCTCAGACTGACGTCCGGGATATCTTCGGAATAGTGTCGGATAAGACTCGCTCTTGGATCGTTACTCACACTTGCGTGTGGCTCCAACGATGACGTGTACAGCTGCCCATAGAACCTCTCAATCTCACTCAAAATCTCAGGTGCCCCGGAAACGATGCTGCCACACTCGGTCTTCAGCTTTGACAGTTGGCTCTTTCTGGCAGACAGGTCTCTGGCAAAGACTTTGGAGCCTTGGTTCCGCTCGATCGCTTCTTCAATACGAGCTATATTGAAGTTGCGTAAGTCCCGCCGCATGCATTTGGAGATCTGTCTGTTCAGTTGCCTGTATGCTGTCAAATCTGTTGAAGAATGTAGACTCATCTCCCGTCTAACAGCCATGAGATTAAGAGTGCGATCGGAGAATTTTTGTGTTCTTCTGCGGCGGGTCTTGCAGAACTTAGCTCCGACCGCATGGACAGTTTCCACGAGCTTGTCATTCATATCGTCCACTTCATTGCAGTCTTCTAGGTTAGTAGTAGTACAAGTACTAGTACTAGTACTACTAGTAGAAAGGTTTCGGGACTTTGGATTAGAGCACGAGGGGGACGGAGCGTTGACTTCATCAGACGAGACCTCTCCAACTTAACATTTAGGTTTAGTGTGCCTTTAACCATTCGGTGATCGCTGCCGGTTTTCACCCTCGCGATCACTGAGACATCACTGAACAGTTGTCGTCTGGTCGTCATAATGAAGTCAATCTCATTTTTTGTCGAACCGTCGGGGCTCGACCAGGTCCACTTCCTGTGGGGCCGCTTCTTGAAGAAAGAGTTCATCATAAAGAGTCCCTCTTTCTCCATGAAGTCGGCCAGCTGCTGGCCCCTTGGGTTCCGTTGCCCTAGTTCAAATTTCCCTACCTTCAGCTCACCGTTCTCTCTTGTGCCTAGTTTTGCATTGAAGTCTCCCATTAACACCGTATATTGGGTTTTGAAGGAATGCATGGCTCTAGAGATATCCTCATACATTTCTTCCACCTCCTCATCGGGGTGTGCCGAGGTTGGTGCGTAAACCTGTATGACCTTCAGCGAATACCGTTTGGTGATTCTGAGTATAAGGTACGCAACCCTCGTCGACACACTCCCGATCTTTACAACGTTGTTAACGAGAGACTTGTGGACGATAAATCCGACACCTCCTTGGGACAGATGTTCGCTCTCCCGTCGATAGAGCAAGTTGCCGGATTCAAGGATTACCGTGTCCTCCCCCTCTCTTCGGACTTCGGATATTCCTATAATATGCCAGCGCAACTTGTCTATCTCTTCTTCCAGCTCCACGATCTTCTCGTCAGTCCTCAGGGTGCATGCGTTGTATGTTGCCAGGTCGAGTCGTCGTAGGTGGCAACCGAACCTCCACCGGAGATTCTTAGCACCCCCTGCTCCGCCGTTACCATGATCGCCACCGTAGCCAGGAATAGCGGGGCCGCCGGGGACTGGGGGCCGTATCTTTGTTACTCTCGTCATTGGGGGGTATTTTAAATATTAATACGTATGAAATCATATTATTATATTCTATGAGTGAACGATTTTAGAATAGTGAAAAATAACACTGAATTATGTATAATAATTGTTATGTCATTGTATCATTCAATCTCTTGCTCGATAAAATTGAATCCATGGTAAAACAATTAGATGAGAAACCTAATCGATCCAAAGTAGATGAAAGGCTCATTCTGGGTTTTCAAGCAGCTCGAGACAAAATGCTTATACATTATAAAAAGAGCAACTGGATTTATTGTACCTCTTTAATTTTAGACCCAAGGCATAAAACTCAGACTTTTGACATGACATTATGGGGGAAGAAAACTAAAACAGAAAGCCTGTGCAAATTTAATGAACTTAATAAAGAATATAAAAGTCTACACTCAGTGAATACATCTCTCGAATCACCAAGAAATGAAAAGAAAGTATGTGAATATGATGAAGATGAAGACGTAATAGACTTTGAGAAACTGTATGCATGTCCCTCGACGTCATCTGGATCTGGATCTTTTCATCAAGACTTAGTTATAGACGAATTAGAGGAGTACCTAAGTAAACCCAGAGCCGCCAGTTCGGAAGACATTTTAGAGTGGTGGAGGACGCATGAGACAGAATATCCGACTTTATCGAAGATGGTCCGTGATTTTCTTTCAATACCTGCAACTTCAGTACCTGCTGAGAGATTATTTTCCAAAGCATCATTAGTAATTAGAAAACATAGAAATAGGTTAAGTGATGAGTCAGCCAGATGGTTACTTTGTATTAACTCTTCGTCAAAAGAATTAATATAAAGTAACCGTAATGTCAAAGCTGTTGAGTACTGTTATGTAATTTAATTTGTATTGTATTTTATTTTTTTATTTAAATAAATGGTAAATTGTATAACTCTTTTATTCCATTTCATATAAGGGTCTATCACTCTCTTTCTAGACATATAATGTTCTTTAAAATACAGTCAAGTTAATGTCATTAATTTGTTTTTATATGTTTTGACTAAGTTTTAGCACATGTAAGCTTATTAAATCTAAACGTTTATTAAGAAACAGACTAACTCCCGTGGCCGCGTGACATGGTACACAGCTCAGTTGGTTGGAGCATCGGCACGGATCGCTTAGGTCGTGGGTTCAAACCCCACCCGGTATTAGTTGATTTTTCGAATTTCTAATTAAATGTTTAGACATTTTATTAATTTGGTTGGTCTTTCTATGGCTATGTTAATTCAAGCTCAAAATGTGCCTACTGTGTTAAGTTGTTCTAAGATCTAAAGTAACGTTTAATAAATAGCAATAGGCTTACGAGACTTGCGAGACTCTTGCTGCAAGACCAGACCATGAACAAGACTGAGAGCGCAATACCAAGACCAAGAACAAGACCAGGTGTATTGGCGCAAGACCAAGACCAAGACTGGCTAAGTCTCGTCTTGTTCTTGCATTTGGGCAACACTAGTGTTAAATCAGCACTTAAAATTGCAATTAACAATTTCATTGGTGCCAGCGGGGATCGACCCCGGGTTGCTCGAGTACTGTGAAACTTACAGCGAGCGCTAACCATCTGAGCTACCACGGCATTATTTTACAATACACGGCACAATTTGTACATTGTATGTAATAAAATGTTGTATATTAAATTGAAGATATATAATGTATAAGTTGAAGTGTTTGTACAGTAGGGCCACGATGACTATCCATAGTACGAAACCTATCCAACTTCAGAGAGGTGTAAGACAGGGTGACGTTATATCCCCAAAACTCCGCTTCACCGCTGCATTGGAAGACGTTTTCAAGCTTCTGGGCTGAATAGAATGCGGTATTAACATCAACGGTGAGTACATCACCCAGTTTAAATTAAATTTTAACAATAATTTGACGAAATCAGATCAAGACGTTGCAACTGCTTTTAAACAATATTTTACCGGCATTCCGATCTTCACTATAAAGACACTTAATTCCTCCCCTGCTGTCCAAGTCATTACTCAAAAAAAATGTAAATGTCTGTAAAAAGAATTTGCATTTCGTAGAATATTATCAGGTGATATTGTAAAATATTTCAAAACTATTGATATTAAGAAAACAGCAGATTTATGGGGAATTTCTGTTAAAGTTATTGCGTCTATAATAATAGATGCGATCGCAGCCCTACTTGATATTATTTTCAATGCAAGTATCGAATCTGGTGTTTCCTGGTTTAATGAAACATAGTAAAGTTATACCTTTATTTAAATCTGGCAGTACATTGGACCCCACTAATTTTGGATCTATTTATGTATTGCCAACGCTCAGTAAAATTTTTGAAAAAAATATTCTAGATCAAATGTTAAGTTTTTTTCAAATGTAAATAAATTACTACATAACAATCAGTTTTGATTTAAAAGAGGTCGCTCGACAACTGATGCCGGTCTTGAGCTAAACAAACATATTTTCTGTGTACATTTTGTGATCGTGTTTTCGACTGTGTTCACCATGAGACAATCAGGAAGTAACATCATTATGGTGTAAAAACATAGCGTTTAAGCTTATTATGTTATTATTATGACACATTAATGGATGTATCTATGGGTGTTTCTCAGGGCTCAGTTCTTGCTCCCTTTCTGTTCTTAGTTTATATTAATGAATTACCTCACTTGCAAAGCGGCGATGGGTACCGCCACCCGTCACGCACAGCCCGACACGGCGGAAGGTGGAGGACAGAGTGCAGAGTTGGCACGTGGAATGTTAGAGGAGGCATGAAAGATAAGATGAATGAGTTGATTGAAATAATGAAAGAAAGAGAGTTAGATGTCGTGTGTATGTCGGAGACCAAACGGAAGGGCAGTGGTACTGAAGAGCTCCCTGGCGGGGCGTTAGCTCTATGGTCCGGAGTACCGGAGAGCGAGAGCGCCCGCCAGGGAGTGGGGGTGCTGCTCTCGTCTCGGTTGGTCGATGTTATGACTGAATATAAGGTTGTGAACTCAAGACTTCTCTGGGTTCGCTTTGAATTGGGACTGACGAAGTTATTCCTTTTGGCTGTTTATGCGCCGGTAGCTTCGTCGTCCAGGGCTGAGCTGGAGGAGTTTTGGGAGAATGTAAGAGAAGTTCTAGATTTGGCTAGGGGAAACGAAAGAATTGTTGTGTGTGGTGATTTGAATGGATGGGTTGGTACCGCTCGACCAGGGTACGAGTCGGTGCTTGGAAAGTTTGGCGATAAAAGGGTTAATGATGCTGGCAAGCTTATACTGGCGGTATGCAAGGAAAAGGGTCTTCTTGTGACAAACACTATGTTTAATCACAAGAAAATCCATATGTATATTAGAGAAAGAAAGAATGAGAGAAGTATGATCGATTTGTTTCTGGTGGATGACCGACTGCGAAAACAGGTGATGGATACGCGAGTGTTCAGGGGTGCTGACCTGGGAACGGATCACTATCTAGTGATTACTAGATTTAGGGGTCTGTTCGCGGGTTGGCGCTACCGGACGGCGGTAACAGAACCACAGTCGGTCTGTCGAATCCGAAGCTGGAAGCTTCAGGAAGCGGATACTAGGGACAAATATCATGCGAGGGTAGCCGAAAAGCTTGACACCATCGATGGCAGAAATGAATGTGTGGAAAGAACATGGCAGAACCTTAGGGATGGAATGGTAAGTGCAGCGGAAGAAGTGTGTGGAACAATAAAAAGAGGCAGTAGTAAAAGAAGAGATGCATGGTGGAATGATGAAGTGAAAGAAGCTGTAGAGAAGAAGAAAAAAGCATGGTTAGACTACTTGGCCTCTAGTAATGATAAGGATATGAGAGAGAAGATGAAAGAAAGATATAAGCTGCAGAAAGTTCACACGAAAGCATTGATTGAGGAAATGCGTGAAAAGTGTAGAATGGAAGCGGACGAAAGGTTGTCGCACAGCTTTAAGGAGAACTCCAAACTCTTCTGGAAAGAGGTTGGAAGGACCCGAAGTGGTGCGACGGCCTTAAGAATGAACAAAGTGCTTTCGAGAACTAATGACGTCCTCACAGAAAAATCGGACGTCATGCAGCGATGGAGCGAATTTTATAGAGAAATGTATGCGTGTGATGATCTTAGTGAGGGATCCGGGGATGACGCCGTGACTGGTACGCCAGACCTGGACCTCAATGACACTGAGGTCATCAGTATGAAAGAGTTTGAACGTGCGATTCGAAGTTTGAAATGTGGTAAGGCTGCGGGACTAGACAGAGTTACTGCTGAAATGGTCAAGTATGGTGGGCCTCGCGTCTGGGACAGCTTTTATCTGCTGTGCAATTTGTGCTGGCGGACGGGGGATGTCCCGGATGATTAGCGATCCGCAGTCATTGTGCCTTTATATGAAGGTAAAGGTTCACATTTTGACTGCGGGTGCTATCGGGCGATCAGCTTGACCAGTTTAGCAAGTAAAGTTTACTCGAAGGTTTTGACACGTAGGATGCAAGAGAAATCGGAAAGATTTCTATGGGAGGCACAATGCGGATTTAGACCTGGAAGAGGATGCACGGATCAAATGTTTTCTCTACGCATGATCACGGAAAAGCTTCTGGCTGCTAACCAGAAGATTTTCTGTGCTTTTGTGGATCTTGAGAAAGCATTTGATAAGGTTTTAAGGAAGAAAATGTGGGAACTGTTGCCGGGGTATGGTGTGGATGGTCGATTGCTAAGGGCTGTGTAGTCACTTTACTGTAACTGTAAAGCCTGTGTGCGGGTAGGGCATGACCTGTCACCCATGTTTAGCGTCCAAACGGGCGTGAAACAGGGTTGTGTCATTACTTCCTGGCTGTTCATACTGTATCTCGACAGCTGTTTACAGAAGCTGAAAGATAGCTGTTTGGGTGTGAAATTGGGTGACATAAAAGTAAATTGTCTGCTGTATGCTGATGATGCAGTGCTTATTGCACCATCAGAGGCAGAACTGCAGGCATTAGTCACGTGTATGAAAGAGGAATGTGAAATTAAAGGTCTCCGTTTGAATGCTAATAAAACTAAGGTTCTGGTATTTGAAAGGGACGAAGAGAGAACGAAGTGTGAAATATGGGTAAATCAGGAATGTCTAGAACAGGTAAATGAAATTGTATACTTGGGGAGTGCTTTTAGCCGGGATGAAAGATGTGATTTAGATGTGGACAAGCGTGTCGCTGCCGGGAACAAAGTCAATGGTGCCCTGACTGCGTTAGTCAAAAGGCAAGGCGTAGTGAAGAGTGCACGCCTTGCAATACATAACGCAGTGTTGGTACCGACTTTGTTATATGGCAGCGAAACCTGGGTGTGCCAGAAGAAGCATAAAAGCAAGTTGAATGCAGTGGAGATGCGATCTCTTCGTAAAATGTGCGGCGTTACCATGGCCGACCGAAAGCGAAACGAAGAGATTCGCAATATGGCAGGTTTGAAAGATGACCTTATCATAAAAATTGATAAGGACGTGCTTCGATGGTTTGGGCACGTTGAGCGAATGAGTGAAGACCGAATGGTGAAGAAAATATATAGCGCGAAAGTTAATATTAAAAGGTGTCGAGGTAGACCGAGACTAACTTTCGAAGACCATGTGAGCAAACTGCTCGAAGAGGGGAGGGTCAAGAGTACTCGGATACCTAGACGTGCATGTATGAAGAAGATAATGAATCTGAAAGAAGCGAAAGAGGTATGTAAGGATCGTGACACTTGGCGATCTGTTCTCTCTGGCTACCCCGTCAGGGATTGTGCGTGAAGATAAGTTAAAGTAAGTTAAAGTTAAGTTTACTTGGTAGGGAATAACCATGACATTTGACATTTTGACATTTGATATTTTCTGATGACACTTCGTTGATTTCCCGAGTAAAAAAGGCAATTATTGAAATATTCACAAGCATTATTCACTTCGTCAAGTGAATAATGCTATATCAAAAGTAGTATACTGGTTTAACGTTAATAGTTTGCTTTTATTTATTTATTTAACTATTTATGTACACACAAAATAATTTTACAATGAAGAAAAAAAAAAGATATTTTGTACAAAGGCACTGCTTTTTACTGCTTTTGAACGGTAATAAAACGAAATGTATTAAATTCACTACACCTAATGTTAAAAAGGTGAATACCAAAGTGCTTTTAAATGGGGAGGAGCTGGCCCTTGTTGAATCCACTGTTTTTGTCGGAATTACAGTTGACGCGAAGCTTCAATGGGGATCTCATATATCTAAAATAACTAGCAAATTTAGTTCTGCACCATATCCTGTAATAATATTAGATGCCTTACATGTGATTATACAGATTAGTTTATTTTAGTCATTTGCACAGCATAATGTCATATAGAATCTTGCTATGGGGTAATGCGACTGACATTGAAACTATCTTTGTATTGCAAAAGCGAGTCATAAGATCAATTTATAACCTAGGTACGAAGGAATCTCTTAGAGAAAAATTAAAAGAAATAAATATACTAATTTTGGCCTCTCAACATATTTATGAGAACTTATTGTATGTACACAAAAACAAAAATAGTTTTATTAAAATTAGTGATGTACATTCTGTAAATATTATGAATAAGTACAAGTTAGTCAGACCAGTTACTCGAATCCAAAGGGTCGGTAATTCCTTCATGGGGCAATGTATACGCTTTTACAACAAAGTCCCAGAGAATATAGCAGACCTTTTCTATCAAAAGGTTTAAATTATTTATTATGCAAAATTGTCTAGTAAGGGTTATTATACCACTAAAGAGTATATGATTAATAATAACCCCTTGGAATGAGGTGATCACTGCTGTTTCTAAATGTTTTCATAGCAATTGTATAAAATATTATATTGTAAATTGTGCTTTTTAAAAAAACTGTCCCGCTGGGTTTCTTGTTGGTTCTTCCCATGACTGAAGTTTTTTTTTGGAAACCAGTGCTAAAAATAACAAATTACTTTCATTAAGTATTGTGTACTATAACCTATATTGAATAAAAATTACTCTATTCTATTCTATTTCAACTTGCTGACAATATAGTCCTTATAATAGAATCGTTGGAGGACCTGATCACTATGCTCAAAGACCTCAATAATGCATCCCAACGGATAGGTTTTAAGATGAACATGGACAAAACAAAGATCATGTATAACGTCTATGTCACACATATGCCGGTAGTTGTTGGAAGCAATAAGCTCGAAGTTGTTGACGAGTATGCCTACCTGGGACAAATAGTCCGATCAAGTAAGTCCAACTTCTACCGAGAGGTCAATCGATGGATTCAAGTTGGCTGGGCAGCGTTCGTGAGATTACGATACGTCTTCTCGTCAGGCATACCTCAAAACCTCGAAACAAGATTGTTCAACCAGTGCATGTCTGATAATCTGAGGACGACGTTTCTTCACTGCTGGCCGTATGAGGAAGCTCAAGGTTGCTCAGCGAGCTATGGAGTTGGCTATGCTCGGAGTTTCTCTGCGTGATAAACTTAGAAATGAGAATATCCGCAGTAGAACCACAGTGACCGACATAGTCCGGTACGGTAACGGTAAGCTGAAGTGACAAGGGGCCGGCCACATAGCTCGAAGAATCGACCTGTCTATAAGTGATTAAATAGTTATTTTAACTTTAAAAATTAAATACTTAGGTTCGTGGTTTTTTTTATCTTCCGGATTTGAAAATTAACAATTTTCAAAAGTAAGAAGCTATAGATTTCGGTCCGATTTTGAGAATGCAAGTTTTCATCAGGTCTCTATGTTTTTAGGTCCTAGAAAGCCGTTAAGACTATTCCCGGCTAGACGTCCAGCCGTGTAGATCGGCGTTCAAACGTGTTCATTGAGACTTGGAGCTGAGTAGATTTTCAAGTCAATTGGTCTAGCCGTTTCAAAGAGTTTCAAAAAAAGTCATATAAACTTTTAAGTCATGAATATCGTCATGAATGAAATGAAATGTCATGAAATAAAATATTTAATTTCCAATAACTAAGAATCAATTCAAACAGCAGTCACATTGGTAGCATCGTGCATGAAGTCACTGGGTCCATTAGACGCTATAATAATATGATTAAATATATATTTATTATAAGAAAAATATGATAGGACCGTCGAAGGCACATCGCAAAACATCAAATGAAATAAGCGAGTCTCCATGTTTTAAAATTCGTTCCTTTTACAAAAATGCTCTTTAAATCTAACATAATGTTATAACTATAACATAATTATATCGTAAAGCATTAAAAATTTAGTAACCTTCAATAACATTATGGACACTTTTATATCGAAACGGTAACATTCCTAAAACGGGTTTTTACCTTACATTTATTAACTACACCTACTGGGGAATAGCTGAAATATATTTCTTATAAATATTCAGCGTAGTTTTGCTATAGCTATAGCTAACTACAGGGCGTCACACACCCGCGAGCACAAAGTTTTTGTATGCGATTGTTCCCTATGTCCGTTCTATAGTATATACCTTACTTACTTACTTACTTATCTTCACGCACAATCCCTGATGGGGTAGCCAGAGAGAACAGATCGCCAAGTGTCACGATCCTTACATACCTCTTTCGCTTCTTTCAGATTCATTAACTTCTTCATACATGCATGTCTAGGTATCCGAGTACTCTTGACCTCTTCGAGCAATTTGCTCACATGGTATTCGAAAGTTAGTCTCGGTCTACCTCGACACCTTTTAATATTAAATTTCGCGTTATATATTTTCTTCATCGTTCGGTCTTCACTCATTCGCTCAACGTGCCCAAACCATCGAAGCACGCCCTTATCAATTTTTGTGATAAGGTCATCTTTCAAACCTGCCATATTACGAATCTCTTTGTTTCGCTTTCGGTCGGCCATGGTAATGCTGCACATTTTACGAAGAGATCTCTTCTCTTCGTAGTATATACCTGTATATTTAAATCTCTTTGGTTTCTTTTCTCATGTGCCACGGCTCGCTCGGATATATATTGTTAAAAAATTTTGGTGTTAAACCAATTCTTCTTCCCCATCAGCCCGTAAAAGTCTACTACTGCTGGACAAGGTCCTCTCCCGCTGTAGCAACGATTTGCATAAATCGTCACGCTTTGCATAAACAGAACCTTTTTTATTCAATATAGATTATAAATAATACTTATTGAAAGTCACTCTTTTGTTTAATTATCACTGGTTCAAAAAAACCTCTGTCCTGGGAAGAACCTGCAAAAACAAAGCAAGACTTTTTTGCAAAAAAAAACTCACATGTATATTATGTTACACAATTAACAATACAAATCATCATCATTACAGCCCTTCATAAGTCTGCTGCACATAGTTAGTCACTGCTAAACATAGGCCTCCCCCAAGGAATGCCACAAAACACGGTTCTGAGCCACCTGCATCCGTCGTGTTTCTGCAAGTATTACCAGGTCATCACTCCATCTAGTGAGGGGGTGCGATTACCTGGTTGGACTATTTGTCCCAGGTAAACAAACTCGTCAACAACTTCGAGCTTAGTGCTCCCAGCAACTACCGGCATACATGTGAGATGGACGTTACACATGACTTTTGTTTTGTCCATGTTCATCTTACGACCTATCCACTGCGAGACACTACTGAGGTCATTGAACATAGTGCTTAGGTCCTCCAGCGATTCTGTCATATCGTCGGCAAGTCAAGTTATATTTCGTCACCCTGTCTTACACCTCTCTGCAATTGGATAGGTTTCGTACTCTAGATCAGTACTCGGATAGCCATCGCAACCCTACTATACAAACACTTCAGCACTTAGATATATCGACAGTCAACTGGACACCGCTGAAGCGACTTTAGCATTGTTCAAATTTCCGGGCCGGCTCGAACCGGGGTGGTACCAAAATCTCACAGAATAACAGCGTGAAGTAGAAGTTTACTTCTGCATTTAGCCTGCTGAGTGCAGGCGGCCGTGGCCGGAGGCCCAATTCTCACCCCCCCTCTTAACACGGGAGCGGAGTTAAATAGAAGACTACCCTAGGAACCCTCCTGCTGCAGAGAATCCCTCGCTGAGCATCCACGCCCAAGCTACCCTACTTTTTCTGAGCGTGGTTGCTCAGGCTGTCCCACGTATTCTGGGGGAGAAGGGGGGGGGGTGAAATTCCGCTCAGGACGAAACTTGCTCGGGGCGAGCGGAGCAATAAGACAAAGGTAACCCCTGTCACGATTTCCGTGATATTCTGCAATATCAGGGGACTTCATCCAAACCTTAACGCCGTTCACTACCATCTGGAGACGGCGAAACCGGCCTTGCTCTTTCTAAACAAATCATCAAGCACTCCTGCTTGTAGCGTGATGCTATTTTACAGGAGCGACTAAACCATGGCTGAGATCTGCCTCCGATAGGCACTACAAAGGAAGGAATAAGAAGTTCCATACCCTGAAGTACCACATCAGCAACAGAATTAGCAACAACGTTGGGATCGTCCGGCGAGAAGCAAATCCGCCCCCAAGGGTAAGATGCAAAGAAAGACTGCATCCCATCCCAACCGGCCGACTCAAGCAACCGCGATTTCAGTGTGAGTGGCCCCACGCTCCGGACTAGACAATGGTCCGAGGAGCCAAGAGGAGCGTCGACGGAGACCTGATGATATCTATCCGGATGAGAGGTAAGCAGAAGCTCCAACTGGGAAGGTGCATGATCCTCCAAATCTGTCGCGTAGGCGAGGTAACTAGTTGGGTCAGACCATATGCCAAGGCAAAATCATAAACAGATCCCCCGCATGATCGGTTAAACGTGAACCGAGCCATTCGGCGTGGTAAGCGTTAAAATCGCCAAGGGTAACGATCTCTGCGGATGAGACCTGTTGTAGTAAGGAATCTGTAGCCATGTGGACGTGGTCAATGAGTAGGTCTGTTTCGGCATTACCACTATGGGACTTATAGAGCCACCCGTGGACACGCGGATGGTCGTCGCTGTCTACGCGTAGCCAAAGGATAGACAGGTACGAACATTCAAAACTGCCGAGGCGTCGAGAACAGGTGTTCTCTCTGACGTATAAGCAAATTCCAGCCCGAGGCACAAATAAGTGTTCCAATTTGTAACCCGGGCACGAGATATACGAAGTATCAGCCGGAGAGGACACCTGCGTTTCAGTCAGAAAGAGCAAGGCCGGCTTTGCCGTCTCGAGATGGTAGTGGATGGTGTCTAGGTTCGAGTGAAGTCCCCTGCTGTTGCAGAAATTCACGGATAGCGTGGCAGAGGTCGCCTTGGTCTTATTGCTCAGTTTACCCCGAGCAGTTATTGGTTTGAGCGGAATCTTAGAATTTTAGGAAAGGACGTTAGGACGAATCTGAGCGGTCGCCTTTTTTTAGGGATTGGGTGGACCAAAGCTATCTCCCATGAGTTCGGGACTACGCCTAGAGAGTAGGAGTACCGGAAAAGACGCGTTAAAACCGGTGCCAACTCCGGAGCACTCGTCCTCCATTTGCGCAGAACACGATTATAGTGCTCAAGTGTATGCGCAACAAGCACCGGTGGACTCTCTATTCACTCACTTTCTTAGCATGTGACAATAATCCGACACGACCGGAGAGAGATCAGTGGTAGGGCCAACGGCTACATGTGGTTTCCGAAATACGAGGGGAAACAACCGCCAACGTTCTGACTCCGGGCTGTTGTGACCGAGACAAGAAGAAGAATGACAGATTTTTTGGTCTAGCCCCGGATTTAAACCCGGGACATCATGATTTATTTATTTAGAAAACCAACAGCAATATACAATGATAATAATTTATAAATGGTTATAACAGCCAAAATTAGGTTTCCATGTATAAATCTTAAATGGTATCTCCTACTCTTAATACATATCAAATAAAAACAAGGTGAAACTAGTAAACTATGACTAAGAGGTATGCGCGTGCGTGCACTCACATATATGTGTGTGTGTGTGTTCGTGTGGGTATGGGTCTATAGATATATAAATAAATATATTATCATACGTATTATTTATAATATATCAATATAAAAAAAAAAACAATAAACAACATATGAAAAGATATACTTTAATGTTATAATAATAGGTATGCGAGTAGATAAGTTATTTACCGTAAAAGCTTAAGAACTTTTTGTTTGAATTTATCTTTGGACATGTAAAATATATCTAAGTTCGAGATTTTTTTTTATATATTGAGCAAATCCGAGTCAAGGGTGAGTTTCTTTCATAGTTTGAATTTCGAGCGTTAGGAGCGAATAAAGGGGTGTGTCTTGTGCGCTTCTTGGGTACATTTACATTTATTGCAGATAGTAAAACCGGGGAATCCAGGTAGCCATTAGCTATATTAAACAAAAACATCATATCTAAGAGAGTACGTCTATTTTCTAAGGACGTTACTTTATGATTTCGGATAATCAGAATAAGTGTGAGTTCTATAATTCAGATGCCTTATATACTTTGCCAGAACACTTTCAATTTGTTGTTTGTGGGTAATATAATAGGGAGACCAAATACTACTTGTTAGATTTTTGTAAGCTTTTTGCACTATAGTATCCACGTGTTTTGTCGTTGTCAGTTTCTTGTCAAGTGTAATGCCTAAATCACGAACTTCATCTACTTCTTCAACTGGGATGTTATTTATACTATATGTAAATTTTATAGGTTTATTTTTGCGTACGAATGATATTTTTTGACATTTAAGTACATTTACAGTTATATTTTTAACAGAGTAATAACACGACAGTTTATTTAAAGTGCTTTGAAGGGTAAGGCAGTCATGAATATTATTGATTTTATAAAAAAATCTTAAATGTTTGTGGAGTCAAAACAGGTGGACATGTCATATATATATATATATATATATATATATATATATATATATATATATATATATGGATTACATAATAATGGACCTAGATGAGATCCCTGTGGAATCCTGGAGGGAATATTGAAGAAGTTAGACCTGTATGAACCAACTACTACGGCCTGAGATCTGTTCGAAAGATAGAATTTTACCCAACGTAACAAGTCTCCATGTATTCCCAATCTTTCTAGTTTGGCGAGCAAGATAATGTGGTTCACGCGATCAAAGGCTTTTTCAAAGTCTGTATACACAACGTCAACTTGCCCCCCACGTTCCATATTATTAAGAACGAACTCAAAAAACTCCGCAAGATTAGTAGCAGACGAGCGCCGCATCAAGAAACCGTGCTGGGCGTGATTTATGCCTTTCGCTAATGTGCTGTAGATTTGGTCATAAACGATTTTTTATAATATTTTACTGAAAGTATTTTAAATGGAAATTGGCCTATAATTTGAGATTCTGGACTTAGATGATTTTTTATGAATTAGTCTCTTTCCATTTAGTAGGAAAAAAAGATTAAGACAAAGATCTTTAAAAAATTATTAGTTAACAGTGGTAGAGCCAAGCGGAAGCTTTTGCTGTCGCACGGATGGGCCAGCTCGAACCGGGGTGGTACCACAACCTCACAGAATACCAGCGTGAAGTAGAGGTTTACCTCTGCGTTGCGCTTGGTGAGTACAGGTGGCTGGAGGCCCTATTCCCCCCCCCCCATCAACATGGTAGTGGAATTAAATAAAAGACTACCCCAGGAGGGTACCAGCACCCCTGGAGAATCCCTCGCTGAGCATCCACGACCAAACTACTCCACTCCTGGGCGTGGGTGCTCAGGCTGCCCCGCGTATTCTGGGGGGGGGGGGGGGGCGAAATTCCGCTCAAGACGAAACCTGCTCGGGGCAAACGGAGCAAGAAGACAAAGGCAACCCCTGCCACGCTTACCGTGGATTTCTGCAATATCAGGGGACTTCATTCAAACCTTAACGCCGTCCACTTCCATCTGGAGATAGCTAAGCCTAACTTGCTCTTTCTAACCGAGACACAGGTGTCCTCTCCGGCTGATACTTCGTATCTTTCCTACCCGGGGTACAAATTAGAACACTCGTTTGTGCCCCGGGCTGGATTTTGCGTGTATGTCAGAGAGGACATCTGTTTTCGACGCCTCGGCAGTCTTGAAGGTATGGACCTGTCCATCCTATGGCTGCGCGTAAACAGCGACGACCATCCCCGCGTCTACGGGTGCCTCTATAGGTCCCATAGCGGTAATGCCGACACAGACCGACTCATCGACCACGTCCAAATGGCTGCAGACTCCGTGCTACAACAGGTCCCATCCGCAGAGATCGTGATTTTCGGTGATTTCAACGCCCACCACGCTGAATGGCTTGGTTCTCGTTTAACCAATCATGCGGGTAGATCTGTCTATGACTTTGCTTTGGCATATGGTCTAACACAACTGGTTACTTCGCCTACGCGGATCCCAGATGTGGAAGACCATGTACCTTCCCTGTTGGTCCTTCTGCTGACCTCTCATCCGGACGGATATCAGGTCTCCGTCGATGCCCCTCTGGGCTCTTCGGACCATTGTCTGATCCGGAGTACGGTGCCACTCACGCTCCAATCGCAGTTGCGATCTACAGCTTGCCGCCGTGTTTGGCACTATAGGTCAGCTGATTGGGACGGGATGCAGTCTTTTTTTGCATCCTACCCTTGGAGGCGGGTTTGCTTCTCGCCGGAAGATCCCAGCGTTGTTGCCGATTCTGTTGCTGATGTGGTACTTCAGGGTATGGAACTTTTTATTCCATCCTCTGTGGTGCCCATCGAAGGCAGATCCCAGCCATGGTTTGGTCGCTCCTGTAAAATAGCATCACGCTATAAGCAGGAGTGCTACCGGGCTTGGGTTGACGCATCAACGTCTCGGGATGTAAACACCAGCGCACTTAAAAAGAAGTAAAATTCCGCCTCCAGGTCCTTCAAAAGCGTCATTGCCAAGGCAAGGTCTGAGCATATCAGCAGAATTGGCGAGAAGCTAGTTCGCCTTCCTTCGGGAACCCGTGCATTCTGGTCTCTCGCCAAGGCTGTCCCTAAAAAAGGTGACCGCTCATACCCGTCCAACTACAGGCCTATCGCCATCACCTCCTTGTTCTCCAAAATAATGGAAGCCATTATAAACTGCCAGCTCATGAGGTATCTTGAGGATCACCAGCATTTTAGTGATCGCCAGTACGGTTTTCGTCGGGGTCGATCAGCTGGTGATCTTCTGATATACCTGACTCTGGCTCAGGCAGTAGAGTCTAAGGGCATTGGCCGTTAGTTTAAACATAGCGAAGGCCTTCGATCGGGTCTGTCACAAAGCGCTTCTTTTGAAGCTTTCTTCCTATGGGCTTCCCGAGAAATTGTGCAAATGGATCACCAGTTTTCTAGCTGATCGGAACATCAAGGTCGTAGTTGGCGGTGCATGCTCTGATTTCAAGCCTATCAATGCTGGTGTTCCACAAGGCTGCGTGCTATCACCAAGGCTGTTTCTCCTGCATATTAATAATATGTTGCAAACTGGTAACATTCATTGCTATGCAGACGACAGCACTGGTAATGCCTTATATACCGGCCGTTCCAATATTTCTCGGTAAAACGTCGCCGAGTACCGGGATAAACTTGTGTCTGAAGTCGAGTCTTTGCTGAACAAAGTCTCGGATTGGGGGCGACTAAATCTTGTCCAGTTCAATCCCCAGAAGACACAAGGTTGCGCGTTTACCGCTAAAAAGAACCCTTTTGTCGTATCTCCTCAGTTTCAAGGCACTCCCCTTGCTATCTTAGCTAGCATCGGAATCCTCGGCGTCGACATATCGAATAGTGTGCAGTTTCGTGGTCCCTTGGAAGGGAAGGCCAAATTGGCCTCTAAAAAGCTTGGCGTGCTCAGCAGAGCGAGACAGTATTTCATGCCGGCACATCGCTTGCAATTTTACAAAACGCAAGTTCGGCCCCACATGGAATATTGTTCTCATCTCTGGACCGGGGCACCCCAGTGCCAGCTCCTTCCATTTGACCGTATCCAGCGCAGAGCGGTTCGAATCGTCGACGACCGAGTTCTTTCTGATCGGCTCGATACACTGGCACTGCGTAGAGATGTTGCATCTCTTTGCGTATTTTATTGCATCTATCACGGGGAGTGCTCTGAGGAATTGTTCGGACTAATTCCAGCCGCTCAATTTCACCATCGCACATCGCGACAAAACTCGCGTTACCATCCATACCATCTGGACGATTGGCGGTCCACCACTGTGCGATTTAGAAGAAGTTTTCTTCCTCGCACAACTTCCTTGTGGAATCAATTACCACCAGCGAATTTTCCGGAACGATACGACTTAGGAACCTTCAAGAATAGAGCTTACACCTTTCTAAAAGGTCGGCAACGCATCTGCAATTACCCTGGTGTTGTGGTTGTTCATGGGCGGCGGTAGTCACTTACCATCAGGTGAGCCGCATGCTCGTTTGCTCCCTATTCTACAAAAAAATATTTTTAGGGGAAAAACCAGAGCCTCAGCACAGTTAAGTATAAATATAGGGGGATATTATCTGTACCAGCAGATATATTGGGGTCAATTGATTTTAGAAGTTTAAGTAAGTAGTTTTCATTTATATTAATTTTACTAACAACACTAGACTCTCTACTTGTTGGAAAATTAAGAGTTGGTAAATCTATACTTATCAGGGATTTAGAAAACCCACTTTCAAATAACTTATTAAATCCATTGCATATTTCTGTTCCATTGTTATAAACATCCGAACCATAGGTTAGCGTTTTAGGATAGTTAGATTTACCTTTTCTTGATTTTACTTATTGCCAATTTTTTTTGGGTTAAACTTTAATTTGATTTTGGACATGAGTTATATATTGGTTGTAATGATCATGTTCAACTTGTTTTGCTCTTGTTATTAATACGGAAAACTCCCGATAATCCAGTTCATTCCCAAAACGATTCCATTTCTTATGCATTTTTGACTTTTCTTTTAGTATTCTAATTAGGCTATTGTTATACCACAAAGGATAACTTTTGTTAGTTATATTAACCTTACGTTCGGTAACATATAAGCTTATACACTTGTGTAATTCTAAGGTAAAACAATTAACAGCGCAGTCTACTGATTCGCAAGAGTTAAATAGCTTGCACCAATTAAACTTTTTTAAATATTTCATCATGTTGTCATAATTACATTTATGAAAATTACGCTTAAACATATACTTTTGTTCTATAAGAGGGCGTACTGATATGTTCGAGGCGTCAATTAAGAGGCTAGGATGGGCGCGATCTTTGTTTATTAATGAGTTACAGGAGAGGTTACACGATGCCGAAAAGTTACTAAATACCAAATCAAGTGTATTGCCATAGTGGTTTTTTGTATAATTACATTGTTCTAATCCCAGCAGATTAAACTCTTCCAAAAGTAATTTACCTGCATTTTGAATTGCTATCGAGCCCCTGTTAGTACGTATTGGCCCCAGTTGAGAAGTCCATTGGATAGATGGTAAATTGAAAATACCTACTATCAATAATTTAAAATTAAAAATTTTGTACTGCCGACTTCAATATAGGTTATTTAAGAATAAATCAATAACCATTGGTCTGACCTTGATCAAATTCATATGAGACCACACGAGAACTATCAGCTTTCATATAAAAATCATCGAAATCGGTTCGCCCAGTAAAAATGATGAGGTAACACACATAAAAAAAACATACACTCGAATTGAATTCCGTCTTTTTTTTGGAAGTCGGCAGAAAAGTTGTCATTATTATGTGATGAATAAACTTGTGAAACGCTCTGTAATACACTATCAATAATAAAAGTACCTGATTATTAGGCGGTACACAGATAGCAGCTATATGTAAATTTGAGCCCACGACTGAATTAAAAGATTTAGCAGGTATGGTAACCCAAGTCATTTCCGTCGGTGGTACAACCCCATTATCATTAATGATAAATGCTTCGAGATCCCTTCGCACGAGTATAACGACCCCCCCCCACCCCGAGATGTGTTTGTGGAGGTTAGATCACGGTCCAACCGAAAAATATCATATCCAGAGTCACTGAGTTCACCATCTAAAATGATCAGCAGTTGCATCTACGTCTACTAGACCAACAAGGTAATCAAGATGGATAATAGAGAAATACCATCTTGTGGAAAATAAAAGGGGGGTTTATATATATTTTGTATTACATACTGATATCTAAGTGTTGTATCATTCATACCTTAAATACATAATACATACCTTTACAACTGTATCATTAATTACTTTTCCTATACTGCCAAGTCTACATTTTTCTCCACCAATAAAGGCATCCTTGGTCAAGAACCCTGTAGCTTCTGTCATCCCATAGCCTTGATACACATCTATTAAATTCTTAAACCTGCATTTTATAACATAATTATTTGCCATAATTCTACTCAAATTTACCCAAAGATAATATATCATATCAAATTTACCCAAGATATGATATCATAATAATACTAGAATAAAATAAACTGGTTATTGCTATAAGAAGAAATGCGAGCCAAGAGACTTTTGAAATTTTAGGCTGTCGCTGGGCGTCCGATAAGGACCAACTACAGATCGGACTCAATAGGCTAAGTAAAAAGCTCTCTACCATTGTCTCTCTATACCAATATTTCATAAACTAAATACGAAAGATATACACTGTGTCCCTATGTTTTTCTTTTTTCAGTATTAGTTATCAAATTTGAACACTGCCTCTGTTGACAGCGGTGTAAATAGGCAATTTTGAGCATTTTGTAAGGGTTCTCGTGCTTCTAAAGCTAATGTATTATTAAAAACCAAAACGTAGGGACATAGAAGAGGTTGATATTTATTTTACTGTAAAAAATCATTGCGATAAGGTCATAATCCAGAAATAAAACAGGTGACAGCGTTTGTAAGGAGAAAAGACCACTCGCATTTCCTCTTATTTGGGCCAAATGACAATTAATACGTGCTTTTCTCTATAATTAATTATTTGGACTAATCATTATTCCTAATTAACTGTTAACATTAAATATTTCCTTGTTAGTAAATTGATCAAATAGTAGAATTAACCGTTAATATTCCTAAAATAATCACACTATGTAGCAATGGGCCACAAACACTCGGTATATAAGTTATATTCCATTTTTATTGTCAATCTGTTCTCAGACTTCACTTGATAAACACTGTATCTGTTTTGTTCAGTAAAAATTTATTTTTTTCTTGAATCGTGTGTCAATTCCTTGCCTAGTTCCACCCCATTCACATCTACCACAGTTTTGAACAGTGGTAGAGCCACGCGGCAGCTTTTGCTGCCGCACGGATGGGCCGACTCGAACCGGGGTGGTATCACGACCTCACAGAAAACCAGCGTGAAGAAGAAGTTTACCTCTGCGTTTCGCTTGGTGAGTGCAGGTGGCCGGAGGCCCTTTTTACTGGAAATGAGGCATTCCATCTTAGTCCTCACGGGTGACAACGCATCTACATTTTGATTTGTAATAGAGGATAGATGTAGATGTCTATGGGCCGCAGCAACCACTTACCATCAGGTGGACTGTGTGCTCGTTTGTCACCCTTTTCCTATAAAAAAAACCCCATGAGCAGATGCAATAATTTATGAGACAATGACAAAGGTTTCACAATGAAATCGACCTGTAAGTCAAAAAAACAGATATCACCAGATTTGAATATTGTTTTTTTTTTTAAGAATAATGGTGACAAACGAGCACACAGTCCACCTGATGGTAAGTGGTTGCTGTGGTCTATAGACCTCTACATCTTTTGTCAATTATATGCAGCCGTGAGAACTAAGATAGAATACCTCTTTTCCATTAAAATGGGTCTCCGGTTCTTTATACACTTACCATACGAAACACAGCAGCATTAAGCTGCTATTTTACGCTGGTATTCTGTGAGAGCATGGTCCTTTCCCGGTTAAGCCGACCCATTCGTGCAACTACTATACAATTAATCAGCTGATTACCACATGATTCTAAAATACCAGAAATAGATACATCATAGTACTATACTTACTAACGCTCAAAAAACTACAATATCTATATTAATATTAAAATGTGACGTGAAAACTTTTTTTTTATAGGATATGGGTGACAAACGAGCACACAGTCCCCCTGATGGTAAGTGGTTGCTGCGGCCCATAGACATCTACATCTATCCTCTATTACAATTCAAAATGTAGATGCGTTGTCACCCGTGAGGACTAAGATGGAATGCCTCATTTCCAGTAAAAAGGGCCTCCGGCCACCTGCACTCACCAAGCGAAACGCAGAGGTGAACCTCTACTTCACGCTGGTTTTCTGTGAGGTCGTGTTACCACCCCGGTTCGAGCCGGCCCATCCATGCGACAGCAAAAGCTGCCGCGTGGCTCTACCACTGTATAAAACTAGAAAGGCGTCTAAATTACAGTTGAGACTTCGTATATTAACACACAATACAACACATCTCTACCAAGGGGAGGACTTAACAAGTTCATACACCTTACCTCGCTTACTTGGTCAATCTCGTCAATGACAGTTTCACTGGAAAGATTGAATTTTAAAAGTATTTATTTTTTATCATTTATTCCCAGTGCTGTTTGGAGATATTCTTGAATATATTTCATAGATTATATATCAGTATTATTAAAATGTACGTATATTTCATCATTGATGTTCATTAAATATCAATATTATTGAAATATACATAAATACATTTCAATTATATTGACATATTATTTTGATTGCGTTGTAATAAGTAATAAAAATAATTGTAATGTAATAAAATAGTAGTTTAACACTGCTGTGTTTCGTATGGTGAGTGTAGAGAACCGGAGCCCCTTTTTACTGGAAAAGAGGCATTCCACCTTAGTCCTCACGGGTGACAACGCATCTGCATTTTGTTTCGCAAACGAGCATAAATGTAGATGACTATGGGCCACAGCAAACACTTACCATCAGATGGACTGTGTGCTCGTTTGTCACCCGATCCTATAAAAAAATTTTTTTCTAACAGACGTGTGTATGTGAATAAAATACCGTGTGTTTGTGTTTGTTTTTGGAGTGAAGTTGTTTTATGTACGTGTGGTTTTTGTGTTAGTTATTGTATGAATTCTATGTGTGTACATTTGGCGTGTGTATCTCTTTACGGAAACGACTCACTGATACGAATCACTGATTTGTCACAAAAGATTGGTTCAGTAACAACGTTTCAAATGTATCATTTGGATCTGGAACAGTTAAACATTACTTTGCTCTTTGCTCATTTCGCGCGACGCGTCGCTTGCGAGGCGACTGAGCCACGAGCGAGATAGACAGACTGAGACAATGATTAACCTAACTATTGACTCACGAGTGGCGAGTGAGCGGGCGAAATAATTATAATCCACACAAGTCAGATAGAGATAACAAATAAGAAGTGTATCACTCAACTCGTACGGATTTTCGCTGACCTTATTCATGCACGTAAAAATTACCACTAAGGCGCTTATGTGTCAAATCCTATACGGTCGTTTTTTGTATGTAATGTTTGCATTAACAAGTTGTTATTTTACGTTGATGCGGCACTTGTCAAATTGTTTATATTCATTAGCGCCTGTTTACGAAAACATACTGAGTTATGTTTAGGATTACTTTGCGTAGTGATTATTGTGACTTTACTTTCTTACTTTTCATCATAAAGTTTAGAATTATAATACTTTGCGAGAAACTTCTGTGTACATAGACATTGCTGTTTTGTGTAAATGGACATTTTTGTAAATAATGAATTGACATAGTGGCATTTTTGTTAAAGTATGAAGGAGAATCGATTTTATATACAATCTTATTACGGCACACAATAAATAATCTAAGCACTTATATTATTCAGCATTGTTGCCACATAACATTTCACGGATCAATCAGTAATAAACGCCCGCGACGCAACTAAATGTATTCGGAACATTCTTTCTTTTATATCTTTTGAGACGATGATACAAATGAGCCAAATGAAACATATCTGTGTTTCGGAACATTTCAGTGATCAAGATGCAAATGTTCCAATCCCAAAAATGATACACTTTGCCCACCTCCAGTGTACATGTTTTTATTGTATTGTGTGTGTTACTTATGACTAACAGGAAAATTATATAATAAGAATAACTATACAAGTAAGTGCGGTAAAAATAATAAAACAGAAAGCGAATTATTTTAAAATTACATCCATAGTGAAAATCTAATCATTTTTGCAGTTTTAATTTTAAAAAATCGGATTCCGATTCTACATTTATAGTTGGCGGGCCTTCTCTGCGTAGAAATACCCTTCCATATTATGTAGTCTAGCAGAATTTAATTTTTTTTTGATCAGCATATTCTCTAGCCAATATTGTATGTATCAATAACGGAATGAATGTTTTGACGCCTACACGATGTGTTTTTTACATAAGTATACTATGCAAATGTGAATCCGACGTATTCATACTGCAGTTATAACTCATAGCTCTATCGTATGACAATTTTAACTAAACCATGGCCGCATGAATTACTTAATTTCTTCTGTATAAATGATAAATTACTTCTCTTTCACAGCGTTGATAATCTCCTTTCGAAGTACAGCGGCTCCGCACAGAATTACTTGAACTGAACTGACATCGTAGTTCAAAGGTGTTTTTGTGAGCGCAACAATAACAGGTGGTACCAACAAGAGGTAGTTAGCCTGAAAATTCGTTTTAGTATGTAAATAAAATACCTCGTTCTAGTATTTATAGTAAACAATGTAGATTATAAGTTAGTTACTTATCACAAATTTGGTGAGAAAGTAAAGTTTAAATATATAAATATATACTAGCTGATGGTCCCGCAGTAGTACCCGCATCCAAGTTGTAACATCCTTATTGCGAGATCGCATAAGAAGGAGAGCTCAAGCTCTATCACGTGAAAACTTTCTCATATTTCGGAATGATAACAATGGCAGATTTTAAGTTACGACTTGGGCCTTTCCAATAATGAAAACTGGAACTACCGCGCGCGAGAAGCAACCTATTACGTGCAACCTATTATGCGATGGCTGAGCAAATTGGTTTATTCGGATGTTCTCTGAACGAGTTCACAAAGGCTACATTGTTATATATATATATATATATATATATATATATATTATGTTTTAGTTTATAAACTTATTATATCTAACATAACAAAATTATGGCTTATCTATCGTATTAGGGCAATCCTGTAATGATAGTAATAAGTGGATGTATAATAAATAAATAAAATAAAAAAAACCGTTTTAACAATTTTTCTCTTCGCCTAACCCAGTCAGTCATCCTCGAGGCAATATATGGAGAGGCCTATATTTAGCAGTGGATTTTATCGTTGCTATTACCGTTACAGCCTATTAAATTCCACTGATGAACATAGGCCTCCCCCATATATTTGGCAT
The DNA here is from genome assembly GCA_033319125.1 of Parnassius glacialis. Taxonomy (NCBI): domain Eukaryota; kingdom Metazoa; phylum Arthropoda; class Insecta; order Lepidoptera; family Papilionidae; genus Parnassius; species Parnassius glacialis. The sequence continues at coordinate 24,507,323 of JAVANC010000002.1, forward strand.
AGTAGCCATGCTTGGCAAGCGAGTTGGCAAATTATTTTAGTCGTTATTTGGTAACTCAGCATCCATTATCATCAAGTGAACCGCGTATCTAATTATCAATTTTACTGGTAAAAAAATACTTATAAATATAATTAAAAATTAAAAATGTTGTACTGCCGACGTCAATATAAGTTATTAACAATAACTCAAAAACTATTGGTGTCACCTTGATAAAATTCACATGGAACCACACGAGAAGTACCAGCTTTGAAATAAAATAAAGAATAATCGAAATCGGTTCACCCAGTAAAATTTATGAGGTAACACACATAAAAAAACATAGAGTCGAATTGAATACCGTCTCCTTTTTCGAAGTCGGCAGAAAGGTATTTTTTCGACTTAAATTTCTGAAAATTTCCCCATACTAACCTTATGCTTTTCTATAGACCGCAAATATGAATCTATCTGGAACTTGGGCAGAAACACTGCTTTGCATCCGTTATAAAAAAAGATGAGTCCAAGCATCAGTCCCATAATGTGATACCACGGCGTAATATTCAGTATCGTTAGTTTTGGATGAACTACACCAGGTCTGCGTAAAATGAATTTTAATTAAATCAAGTATGTGGAAGTAATATGTTTGTGATAACTAACCAATTTAATAACTACAACACCTACAACAACTACAAAACCTAAAGGAAAAATACTTTTTTTATTTTCAAACAAATGCGTAAACAACTACTAAATGTATTTTTGTAGCTATAAAATTCTTCCTTCCTAGACTATATCGAGTTATTACACATTAAGATAATCTTTAACTAAATTTGGCTGACGCCAAAATAAACGTCCTGTGACCTTTACACGGTTTAATTGAGAAAGAAATAGTCTTAATCTATCTAGGTGCCGTAGAGTGCCTTATAGCAAGCAACATAGCTTAAACAAACTACTACAAAAATAAATAATATTAAAGAGGCAATAAAGCTATTCAAAAAGATGACATTACAGTTAATCAACTACACGACATTGCTAAATTAATGAATGACAATTATATAAAATTATAATAGTCATTCATTAATGTATGCGCCATATTATTCAAACCAGTGACTAATTCAATTTTAAATAGAATTTAATTTTTATGAACCTTGTAAATATGTCCGAAACTATGAATATTATAAAAAAAATAAAGAACAAAAAAGCGCAGCCTACGATAATATTATTTTCTTATCTATTATGATTCTGTTGATATGCTTACGAAAATTACCCCACATGAAAATTAACACTAAGACGTTGAGTTGCGGAAGAGGCCTTTGTAAACTACTTACAATGGATTTCCGCAATGCAAAGAGTTATATTGATTATTCAGTCCTTTAATAAGACAATTAAAACCAAATTTTAAGTCTTAATTATGATTACATTTACTAGGAACGTTAACTATAATAAAATACACTAAATAGCCGGTTAACTGTCGCCTTACTGCCCGCTGGGGCAGGGAGTAACTTCGGCTCAGTAAAAGTGACAATATGCCGGACGTATGCGTTTACCAATTAGCTTTAAGAAAAACATTTTTTTTTAGCGACAGCCATATACTAACAAAATAAGTAAAGTGCGGTCCTTCTACATGGAGGGATGATTTGATGGAATATTCAAATAGTAAATAGATGTGAAATGCATGTAAGTATGCAGATATGTCTCAAATCTTTGTAGCAAACTGTTATGGAAATCGATGCTAAGCAGTGGATTTGTGATGAACTGTGATAACGATGATATTAATAACTAAAGGCACTTACAAGGAGGTTGCTGATATTACATTTAAGTGGCTTAGCACAACACCCTTTGGTAGTCCAGTCGTACCAGATGAATACATGATAAAAGCTGTGTCAGACTGCCCTTCCACTTCGACCCCTTGAAACTCATCGAATTTCACATTCTTTGATATTATCGAGTTTGGCCCTGCTGTCGCTAGGTCTTTAAAAAGTAAAGTGCCGTCCAGGTTTTCATCTCCAAATAATATTATATGTTTTATAAAGTCCAAAGTCTTGAAAATTGTCTCATGTGCCTTATAAGCTTGTATTGAACAGAAGAGGAACTTTGGTTTCGAAATATTCATTACGTGTTTTAGTTCATCTGCAAAAAGATTACAATAAGATGTTAAAAGTTTGCCTGCGTTAGGACTGGCCGCGGAGACCAAAATTCGGTCTGGACTACCAAATGAGCATGCGGGTCACCTGACGGTAAGTTACTACGTAAGGGTAGGTACTACCTTTTAACAACTGCAACACCAAGGAAAAAATTGTCAGGTGCAATGTTATTACTAGTATACAAAATTGTGTACTACCTTTATTAGAGACAACCTGATCTTCCTAGCCTTACTAAAGTATACCTTAGCGACACCAAAGAGACGCAATGGGCTGATGAATTCCCTTGGATGGAAATGAGGACGCAATTTTTGAACAGAGGTCTATTTAGAAACTAGTAGTGAAAGCAAAGAAGTACTTTTAAATTAAAATTGACAACCTTTTTTGCAAAGAAATTGTTTCATTTCATTCTATGTTTACACGAAACCACGGCTAGATATGTCCGCACCGAAATGTTTGAGGAAAGCTAGAGCATATTTATGTAATGCTTGAATTTTATTTTCTTAATATACCAAAAACTATTGGTTCAAAATTGTTTTGGTACAACATTTGAGCCGAATTCTTTGGTTCCAAAGGTTGCTTTTTCTCATACATTTTATAAGGGACCTGCCGGAGACGCATACTTCATACTGACTATGTATGGACATTTGGGCGTGACTGACTACCGAAGTACTGTGGCACAATGTAATTGTCTGATATTAAAGACTTATGACAGTAAGATCTTTTTACTAACTGGTAGTAAAATTATAACTATATTTACACCAACGTACGGCTGTATATGTCCACACCAAAATCTGATGAAAGCCAATTACTAACAGGTGTAATGTCACATGTTAAAATAAACGACCAAATGAGAGTCGGACTCGTGCATGAAGGGTTTCGTACCATCGTAACACACGTTGCTAGTAGACGAAGCCCTTTTCTGCCGACTTCCAAAAAGGAAGTCAGCAGAAAAGGGCTAAAAAAAGGCGACCGCTCAGACCCGTCCAACTATAGGCCTATCGCGATCACCTCCTTGTTCTCCAAAATAATGGAATCCATTATCAACTGCCAGCTCATCCGGTACCTTGAGGATCACCAGCTGATTAGTGACCGCCAATACGGTTTTCATCGGGGTCGATCAGCTGGTGATCTTCTGGTCTACCTGACCCATAGATGGGCGGAGGCAGTAGAGTCCAAGGGGGAGGCGTTGGCCGTTAGTCTGGACATTGCGAAGGTCTTCGATCGGGTTTGGCACAAAGCGCTTCTTTCGAAGCTCCCTTCCTATGGGCTTCCCGAGAAATTGTGCAATTGGATCACCAGCTTCCATGCAGATCGGAGCATCAAGGTCGTTGTAGACGGTGCATGTTCTGACTACAAGCCTATTAACGCTGGTGTTCCACAAGGCTGTGTGCTATCACCAACGCTGTTTCTTCTGCATATCAATGATATGTTGCTAACTGGTAACATTCATTGCTATGCGGATGACAGCACTGGTGATGCTCTATACACCGGCCGTGATAATATTTCTCAGGAATACGTCTCCGAGTACCGGAACAAACTTGTGTCTGAAGTCGAGTCTTTGCTGGACAAAGTCTCGAACTGGGGGCGACTAAATCTAGTCCAGTTTAATCCTCAGAAGACACAAGTTTGCGCGTTTACCGCTAAAAAGAACCCCTTTGTCGTATCTCCTCAGTTTCAAGGCACTCCCCTGGTTGCCTCAGCCAGTATCGGAATCCTCGGCGTCGACATATCGAGTGACGTGCAGTTTCGTGGTGATTTGGAAGAGAAGGCCAAATTGGCCTCTAAAAAGCTTGGCGTGCTCAGCAGAGCGGGACAGTATTTCATGCCGGCACACCGCCTGCAACTTTACAAGGCGCAGGTTCGGCCTCACATGCAATACTGTTCCCATTTCTGGGCAGGGGCTCCCCAGTGCCAGCTCCTTCCACTTGACCGCATCCAGCGCAGAGCGGCTCGAATCGTCGACGACCGAGTCCTTTCCGATCGGCTCGACTCATTGGCGCTGCGAAGAGATGATGCATCACTTTGCATTTTCTTTCGCATCTACCATGGGGAGTGCTCTGAGGAATTGTTCGGATTAATCCTAGCCGCCAAATTTCACGAACGCACATCGCGGCAGAACTCCCGATACCATCCACACCATCTGGATGATTGGCGGTCCACCACTGTGCGATTTAGAAGATGTTTTCTTCCTCGCACGACTTCCTTGTGGAATCGATTACCATCAGCGATTTTTCCGGACCGATACGACTTAGGGACCTTCAAGAAAAGAGCGTACTCCTTTTTAAAAGGCCGGCAACGCATCTGCAATTCTCTCCCTGGTGTTGCAGTTGTTCATGGGCGGCGGTAGTCACTTATTATCAGGTGAGCCGCATGCTCGTTTGCCCCCTCTCCTATAAAAAAAAAGGAGACGGTACTCAATTCGAGTGTATTTTTTTATGTGAGTTACCTGATAACTTTTGTACTGGGCGAACCGATTTCGATGATTCTTTTTTTATATGAAAGCTGATAGTTCTCATGTGGTCCCATATGAATTTGATCAAGGTCAGACCAATGGTTATTGAGTTATTCTTAAATAACCTATATTGAAGTCGCTTATATTGAAGTCGCTTATATTGAAGTCGCTTATATTGAAGTCGGCTGTAAAAAATTTTTAATTTTAAATTATAATTTAAAATTTCTTTTAATATTTATTATTTGTTGTTATAACGGCAACAGAAATACACATTGTGTGAAAATTTGAACTGTATACCTATTACGGATCATGGGATACAGCCCACTGACGGACAGACGGATGGAAGGACGGACGGACAGCATAGGCTTAGTAATAAGGGCCCGTTGGATACCCTTTGGGTACGCAATCCTAAAAAGCAAAGCTTTTAGTATACGACAAACGTAGCAACAAAGTAAATTACTATTAAAAAGAAAGAACATACTGTAATGATTTTTGGCTACTTAAACTCACAAGGACATATATTTAAAAAACATACATGCATACGTATATAAACCCGAAAACACATTAACCTACTTAGTTAGTTGGGTAATAAAACTTTAAATTTAGCGTTGGCTCAAAGGGTAGAATACCAAAGGCTTTTTAAATTAATGTAAAGTTAAAGATTAAACTTCAGACGGACAGCGGCATCAAAGGTGTAAGACATATGATACTGCGATCGGTAAACCGCCTGGCAAGCGTGACGATTAAGGTCAATCTTCGCTGCAACGGTATAGGTTCATGTCCAGCAGTGAACTTTAAAGGGTTTATAAAGAAGAAGAAATAAATATAAAACTATACAGTCGGTACGGATAACGAATGTGATTATAAATGGCGGCTCATCCAGCTCATACCGTCAACATACACAGTTTCAATAGCGATAACCCGCTACTAACGGTATACCGTTTTTGTGTAGTTTGTGGGATTTTGTTATCATTAACTCCAAGTGACAAGTTGGACTGGAGTTATAAGACGTATAGGAGGTGGTAAAATTAAATATTTTGTACAACCGACTTCAATATAAATTATTAAGGCTAACTCAAAAACTGCCGGTAATACCTTGATCATATTTATTTGGAACCACATATAAAGCACCAGCTTTCAAATAAAAAAGAATCATCAAAATCGGTTCACTTATAAAAAGTTATTAGGTAACACACATAAAAAATATAGAAAAAAAATACAGTACGAATTCAGTATCTCCTCCTTTTTGAAGTCGGTAGAAAAAAGCATATCGCAACGTATTTGAAGTTAAAACTTCTTTAGGCACGTTGGGCACTATTTGGATGGGGAAGCAGCACTGAACTCGAGTGCTTAGATTCTTAGAGTACTTAGTTTAAAATTGATGAAAGTAATGTTGAAAATCTAATTGATTAAATTTTATAAAATGTATAATATGTATTTCTAAATTTGTTTGTATCATATAGATAATAATCGTTCTTTTTCATGAAAAAATAAACCGCTCAATAAATGAAAATTTTATTACTACATTAATAATATGATGATAAAAATAATATCTAATAAAAATTCTTTTTAAAATTATATCTTAACAACCTAAAAGTAATGTTTACAAGTTTATGAAGCCATGTCACTACTGACGTGCAGTCCTACCACTGACGTTTTTTAACCATATGATTACCTCTTAATCATACCTTTTACATATCTAATGCTAAAAGGTGTCATCACTGCCCCAGTGCAAGCTATTCCAATAACAGTGCACCAGTTTTCCAATCTTGACTCAGCACATATTCCCACAACATCTCCCCTTTTCACGCCAATTCGCACTAGAGAAACGGCGATGTTCATAGATGTTTGAACGATTTCGTTATACGTAAGTCTCTCATCAGTAGCATCATTAATCTGTTAACAATTATAACAATATTTTAATACATTATCATTTCTTAAAAATATTACTTAGATCGAAGAGTTTTAAATAGCTCATCTACAACTTATGTGGTTAAGAGCGCATGTTATTTGCCTCTGCTGTCATTAATAATTTCTTTAATTTTATCTTTTTTATTATATTAATAATATTTTTATCAGCCATAAATACTTTAATAGCTGTATCAGATCATAATAAAGTTTAAGAGAATCCTGCATCATTTACGTCCTCCTCGTCTACTCCTGGCATGATAAAAATTACTTTCTCTATTTCTGTAAGTATCATTTAAAGTCCATTTTGAATTTAAATATGTAATTATCTATCTATTCTATTCTGTTGTATTATATTTATTCCATTGCATTTTATTATATATCATTCTACTGAGGGGCACACTGAAATGATCGGGAATAGAATATTTCGGATTGAGTTAAAATAAAATCTTTATTAGAATTTGAAAACTGGCCTCTTAGAATCATCATGACATTAAAACCATTAAAATAATGTTAAAAACAAAAACCATGTTGGTTTAAAGTTGACACGTCGTTAACAGAAATGGAACTCAGGTGTGAACATTTCCGTGCCATAATTTATCACAATTTTCGTCACGGCTTATCTCAAGACAAATGTCTCAACGAACTTGTTTCGATTTATGATGTTGAAGTACCGAGTCAAACGACAATACACCGCTGGTATGCCGAGTTCTGACGGGGTCGTGTGTCGCTCAGCACTGATTCTTCTGCAGGTCGACCAAGAACAGCGGTAACGCTTGAAAACATCGCAGCTGTGCGAACTATTATATTTGATGACCATCATGTGACATACGAGCAGATTTGGGCTGTTATCAGTATCGGAATAACTGCAATGCAGTCGATATTACATAATGAGCTGTGTGTAAGAAAGCTAGTTTCCCGCTGGGTTCCCCACAATTTGTCCAAAGAGCAAAAGGCGGCTCGTGTAGATTGGTGCCGGAATACTCTGCAACGCTTCAACGGAGGGAAGTCAAATGCCGTTTATAATATCGTCTCAGGTGATGAATTATGGATTTATTCATACGAACCTGAAAGAAAACATCAGTCAGCAGTTTGGGTCTTCGAAGACGAGGTCAAACCAACGAAAGTGGTTCGTTCCCGCAGCGTGTCAAAGATAATGGTCGCTACGTTTGTCTCAAAAAAGGGGCATGTTGCTACAATTCCTTTACAGGAACACAGAATGGTTACCGTTGACTGGTATATCACGGTTTGTTTGCCAGAAATGATAGCCGAACTCCGAAAAAATTACCCGAAACGTCGCATCATCTTACATCACGATAATGCGAGCTCCCATACGGCTCGGAAGACAAATGATTTTTTGAAACAGGAAAACGTTGAGCTGGTGAGCCATCCTCCGTACAGTCCTGACCTGGGCCCAAACGATTTCTTTACATTCCCTAGAATGAACGATTTATTACGCGGTCAACGGCTTGAAAACCCCGAAGCAGCTGTGGAAGCGTACAAATCACCCATTTTGTCAACATCAACTTCAGTCTGAAATTACTGTTTTAATGATTGGTTTGCACGAATGGAAAAGTGCATTAAGTTAAACGGAAAATACTTCAAAAAACAATAAAATACAATTTAGCTATACCGTGTATGTGGTTTTTCTTATTCCCGATCATTTCAGTGTGCCCCACGTATTCTATCTCTTCACAACGCCATTCGCTGATCAGAAAAAAATCGGACGTTATGCCGCTCTTCGCTGAATGTGGTTAAGTGGAAGGAGTTGGCACGAAATGTCAACACCGAGAGTTCCAAGCTGGCTAAGGACAACAAGGAGAGCGCATTAAAATTGAGGAAATACTACAAAGGGCATAAGCGCGCAATTTTTTATTTTCTAAGAGTCTTAAGTAGAGACTTTGTTTAAGAAAGACTCGACTTAAGACACAAATTTGTTCCGGGACTACGTGTTCCCGATAAATATTAGCACGATCGTTGTATAAAGCGTCACCAGTGCTGTCATGTTACTGTTACATATCAATGAATGTTATTACTTTGTAACATATCGTTGATATTGTGACGGCGCCTTATTATTGATAATGATATAAATTAATCTAAAATATCTTAGAAGTAATATTTTGAACAATTGAAATCATTAATAAGCATAAAGTTAAAAACATTCATTATAATCATTAATTATTATAGAAGCATAAGCATAATTAAAGTAATAGCTTAATAATATCCTTAAAAATTCATTAATTTATTAAAACTCTGCTAAAAATATTCAAAAATTATTAAATAATAGAAATACAAGTCGATTACTCTAAAATGTTAGAGATTTTTTGTAAATATAATATAACTTAAATGTGATTAAATCACATTTATAAGTTTTATATTATAATTAGGAAATAGGTCAAAGTATTTCTAAGTTAAAGAGCGTGCTTGTGTAATGCAGTTCGTGCATTGCTGGAGCGTGTTCATGTAAATCTTGAATCTTATTTTGTTAATATATCCAAAAGTACTGCTTCAAATTTAAAAATAATACTTTCTGTGTAATGATATAACATATAGAACCTCCAAACAAAAGGAAAGGAGACGTCTCCCCACTCTCCATACATTCTTGGGTCCAGATTTTAGCAAGATGAAAGTTGGACCATTTGAAAGATTATATATAAATAATTCATAGTGAAAATCTGGCAAGATTTGTCAATTTAGGAGCTGAGATAGTGTGGAATAAGTAAAAGTGATTTTATGTATTACCTACACTGTAACAGTCAATTTTTCACTGTAATTAAACTGTAACAGGTAAGGTATATTTCACTATAACTACTTAAAGATCAGTATAAAATCACCAAAGAAACGCTATGGTTATTTGGGAAACAAAATCGTGAAAGGATTAACGAAAGTTAAAACAACAAAAACTATATAATGGAAGTGAATATTACGCATATCGTTCTGAGATCGATTACATCAATTGTTGTTGTTACTGTTATTTGTTTGCATGTTGGCATGTTGATATTTTGTATTTTTATTAGTATTTTGTAGATATGTTATCTCTAGTTAACACAGAAAATAATCGAAAATAGATATTAAGATTTAAAATACTGAATTTAATGCGTTCGTTTCAAATCGAATCGGATATCGGTACCGCCTGCATCGTCCACCGGTTTCTTTCCCTTTCCCCCTAACCCTCGTACGTGTGATCTTCCCTGCCGCGGGCTTCCATCTGATTGGCTTTTTATTTATTTATGTATTTAATTTACTATATTAATATATGTTTATTTATCATTTCGATTTATATATTTGTACAGACCAACCAGATGAGAGAACTATTTAAATACCCTCCATAATAATAATATTACGTAATGGTACCAGATTCAACACAGAAGAAAATCATCGAAATAGTAAACCTACCTAGCAAAAAAGAATTGAAAGCAGAATAGAAAAATATAGATTAGAAATATCAAGATTAACACAATACAAACACACAAACGTGGTAGAGCCATGCTGCAGTTATATTATTTGTATAGTTGTAGCACGAATAGGTCGGCTCGAACGGGAAGGACCAAGGAAGGATAATGCTGCTGTGTTTTGTTTAATGTTTCGTGTAGAAAATTGGAGACCCTTTTTACTAGAAAAGAGACATACCATCTTAGTCCTCACGGCTGACAACGCATCTGCATTTAGATTCGCAAACAAGGATAGATGTAGATGTCTATAAGCCACAGGAACCACTTACCATCAGGTGAACTGTAAGCTCGTTAACATATACTAAACGTATACAACAAAATGCAATCTTTTTAAATAATTAAAAACAGTTTCACAGAGGTTTTAGGTCATGGTCATCAAATTAATACTATACAATCTGCTCCATTCCCATCACCATATCACTCACAAAAAATATGGTCAAGCCGTTTGGCTTTGGGAAAACCCAGTAGCACATAAAAGTAAAGCCGATTGGTTAGACAAAACAACAAACACAATGTAATACACGTTCGTTAGCGTGTTACATATATGGATGCCCCTTACAAAATCGCGAACTACGCGGCAACCTCATTTTCTCACACAACATTTCAACATTGCTTCCACGAGGCAGTTTTGCTGACTTGATGGGAAACTCGGTCGCCGTGGACTCACAATGACGCTCGCGATGTCAACCAACATAGCATCTTACCAGAAACACAACGCAGCGAGGCAATTCTGCTAACCTGATAGAAAATGTAGTTGCTGTGGATTCACAGTGACGTCCGCGGTGACATCCGACAGCATTATATACACGAAACTCCACGATACCACCACACTTCGTTTCTAAAATCGGGCGGGGTGTAGGTTTAATTAGATTTAATTATTTTTGTATAGTATAGGGTGACAAACGAGCACACAGTCCACTTGATGGTAAGTGGCTGCTGTGGCCCATAGACATCTACATTTATGCTCGTTTGCGAATCAAAATGCAGATGCGTTGCTACCCGTGAGGTCTAAGATAGAATGAATAATTATAGGGTAATTGAACCTCTGTCAGTATTTTTTTTCGTTATAAATTCAGAATAAACTTTGTTGTTTTTTAAATTGAAAATTTATTTATTATATTTTAAGAAAAAAATATGATTACTTTGATTTTTAAAATAGATTATTATTAAATACAACTTTAAGTGATTTCATTGCCAATTAAAACTGAGAAGTGCCTTTTTTTGACATTTTTGTAATTATTTGTATTTTGTACTATTTGTTTCTCATATCTATTTGAAATCCTATTATTTACAATCCAAGCACCCATTCCAAATTATTTTTTATTTATTTATTTGCACAATTAATATCAAATGACCCTAAACATTGTAGCAGTCTGTTAGACCCCATGTCCATGCTAGTGTTACAAAAAATATGTGTCCCTATGGCCGTAGTTAAAGGGAATAGTTAAAGGTTAATACTAGTATCGAATCTGGTGTGTTTTCTAATTTAATGAAGCATAGAAAAGTAATAAATGTATTTAAAACTGGTAATACATTAGACCCACCAATTTTAGACCTATTTCTTTACTACCAACACTTAGTAAGATTTTTGAATAAATTCATTCTTGATTAAATGTTAACTTTTTTAATACAAATAATTTAATTCTTCGGGATCAATTTGGTTAGCAAAAAAACAAAGGGTTGTTGGACAATTGATGCCGGTGTTAAGCTGATTAAATATATCTTTAATGCATGGGAGAATTCACACAATGCTTTGGGTATATTCTGTGACCTATCCAAGGCCTTCGATTGTGTTCGATTGTGAAATAGTAGTAGAAGTGTTGGAAGTTTCTTGAACTTCAACACTACGGTGTAAAAAGTGATACTCTTAAATTAACAATTTCATATTTAAGTAACAGAACCCAAAAAGTTGTCGTTAACAGTATGAGCTTTTTCGGATCGATGGTACAATTGGGCGTGCATCAGGGCTAAATTCTCGGCCCCTTTCTGTTTCTTGTATATATTAATGACTTACTTTACATAGTAGGGGATAACCTTGAATAGTGTTATTTGCAGATGACACTTCTTCGATTTTCAAATTAAAACGGCAATTACTTTAATATGATGAACCAAATAATGCTATATCTAAATTAGTAAACTGGTTCCATGCTATTTTTTATATTTAATTTGCATTTAAATGGGACTAAAACGAAATGTATGATATTCATGACTCCAAATGTCAAACAAGTAACATAGCATAATGTCGTATGGTATTTTGGTGTGGGGACACGCGGCTTGCACTGAAATTATATTTGTTTTACAGAACAGAGCCATAATAGCAAGAGTCGCTGCGACGAAAATTTAAAGAAATTAATATATTAACTTTGGCTTCTCAATACATTTATGAAAATTTAACGTACGTACAAAAAAATAAAAGTAGTTTTACAAAAATAAATGATATTCATTCTGTAAATACTAGGAACAAACACAAGCTAGTAGCACCAGTTACTTGACTCTACCGAGCCAGTAATTCATTCTTCGGGCTATGTATACGCTTTTACGACAAAATCACAGTACAACAAAACTTTATTAAACAAAGTTTGTATAAAAAGGGTTATTATAATATTAAGGAATTTATGGACGATAATAACTCGTAGGAATGAGGTAATCTCCACCAAGATACTTCTGATTTGTTTGTGGTGTTAATTGTGTAACATACATGATTGTAAGCTGTTATTTTAAAAAAAAGTCCCGCTGGGTTTCTTGCTGGTTCTTCCCAGGTAAGAGGATTTTTTCGAACCAAACAAAAGAGTGACTTTCAATAAGTAATATTTATAATCTATATTGAATAAACAAGTTTCTGTTTCCGTTTCTGTTTATGATCCTGAATAGCAATTAGAAAAGCGCCCATCCGTCTCTGAGAAGAGCTCTCCACATCGCACCCATCCGTTCGACGCTGATCTGTTGACATGTGCTTGACTGAGATCGGCAAGGTGTCTACCATGCAGAGAATTTTGTGACCACATATCTTTTTTTTGATGTTAACTTGTTATCTTGGAAATCTATATATTTGAATTTATCGGCTTAAAATTTCTGTCATTTACGTTAAGGAGAGTACCTTTTTATAATCAGTAATCTATTTGTGGAGTTCCGAATGTTTAGCATTTACATAAAAATATTTGCATAATTTATCTATTATATTGTTTAAATAAAACTAATTTTACGGATTCTATCGCGTATATTAACTTATTTTTATCTTCCCGACGTTTCGGGTGCTTTCCAGCACCCGTGGTCACGGGGGATTAAGGTGTTTTAGTCATCCGAAATCCTGATAACACTATTAGTCATACTGTGTACAGAAAAAATACCCATACCAACCGATATCTAAATGTTGATTCGCACCATCATCCTTCACAGTTAGCTACCGTGGGATAATCTTTGTTTCAGAGAGCACGAGGGATCTGTGACAGAAAACATCTGGCCGCCGAGCTTCAGCACGTCAAGCAAGTATTGCAAGACAACAAGCTTCGGGTCCCCCGCCTACGTCACAGTGACCGAGTGAAGCCAGCCACAGTCGAGCGTGTGCCTGCTGTACTACCCTATGTCAGAGGAGTCACAGACAAGGTTGCCTACATCTTGAAGCGAGCTTCCATTAAAACATACTTCAAGCCGCTGAAGAAGATTGGTCAATTTTTACCATCCGTCAAGTGTCATATCCCTCTACAAGATGCAGGAGTGTACAAGCTGGATTGTGAATGTGGTCTCTCGTACATAGGACAAACAAAAAGATCTATAAAAATCCGCGTTAAAGAACATATAGCTGACGTGAAGCACCGACGTATCGGGAAGTCGGCAGCTTGTGAACATGTTCAAGATCGTCCCCGCCATTATATCGCGCGCGCTGTCAGTCGTCAGCTGACAGCGCGCGCGATCGGTTGCACGTCGATGACCTCAAGCGATAGACAATGACGAGAATTAAATGTAATAGTTGTAACATTATTATTAATGAAGTGTTATGTTTTGTGCAAAATAAACTTGATGTTATGAATAATGTGAGCCTAGCGTTGTTATGCAGGCAATCATTTTCTGAGGAGGACATCGCTGAGGCTAAAAGCTTGTTGTTCGAGTCAGTACAACAAAAGGAAATCAAACGAAGGGGCGATGCCGGTAAAAACAAAACCATAGAAGACATCATTGGGTTGTTGAAAGGGGCAGATCCTGAGATATTTCCAACGTTTGTGGCACGAGACATCCAAAAATTGCCACCGGTCACATTTGACCACATAGACGCGACGCGTTTACTAAAGGATATGCTAGTTATGCAGAGGGAGATCAGTGCCATAGGTGAGAAATGTGCAGTATTTCAAGACACGTACGTTAAAAAAGATGATTTAAAATTTGAATTTGACAAGTATCATAAGAATACACGAGGGCAACTCATAAGTCACCCTAATGTCAATAGCAAGAGAGGCGGTTCTTGCTTACAAGATAGCCCCGACTGTGACAGCGGGCCGATGGGCTTAATGACCGTCCGTAACGATAATTATACGTCGACAATGACAGTGCAAAAACAGATAGGTGATCACCTGTCTTTGTCGGACGCGAGCGCTTGCGCGGTGGAGACAGATAAGTCTGTCCTATTCACACACGTGCAACAAGTGGCACATCAAGAGTACGTGGAGGCCCCTCGTCAAGTAACTGCGGTTTCGAATGCACACGAGGCAAATGCATTTGAGGCGCCCGCGCACCTATCCTTGTCATGCGTGAGCGATACGGCGGCGGAAGATCATAAAGCTGTCTCTGTCGCTCCCGTATTAAGGTCGGAGATGGCGACTCGAGCGCTTGTCTCGTCTGAGTCAGCTGGTGTGATGACGTCGTGCAATGTAGTGAATGCAGATATACAAAGCGCCGTGAACAAGCAAGATGTAATTGATGGGGAATGGATACGAGTTGAAAAGCGTAAAAAGTCAAGGTTTAAGGGGTCGAGAGGAACAGCTGTGATAAACCCGCTGGGGAAATTCAGGGCGGCGGAGGTGCAGATTCCGTTGTTTATTTACAACGTCGCTAAAGACGCCACAGAGCGGGATATTGCCGAATATGTATATGAGAAAACACATATACATATACTGCCGGAGAGAGTGAAGAATAATAATAAATCGGAAAAAGATTACACATCATTTAAATTCTGTATACCTAAAAGTAAATTGTCTTTGTTTACAAATAATGAATTGTGGCCGGAAGGTATATACTTCAGAAGATATATAATATTTAGAAAGGGTAGGAAAACACCTACAGAACGGGATACGAGGAAAAATAATAAAAATGATGGATCAGAAGTCAATTAGAGAGAATAATTATAAATTAAAGCTAACTAGCTTTAACTGTAAGTCACTAAAGCGATCAATAGATAGTGTGAGAAGTATTTGTGTGGCAGCGGACGTGGTTGCGCTGCAGGAAACTTGGTTGCTACCGCATGATTTGGCCTACCTAAGTACTGTTAATGACGAGTTTGTAGCCACAGGGACGTCAGCGGTAGATACGAGTGCAGGCATGTTACGCGGCCGTCCCTACGGGGGCGTCGCGCTGTTATGGCGTAAGAGTGCGTTTACGGCGGTATCTGTTGTGAAGTGCAATAATGCGAGGCTCTGTGCTATAAAGTGTAAATTGCGTGAATGTGATCTGTTGATATTCTCGGTATACATGCCTACTGACTGTACTGACAACTTGCCAGAATTCACAGACTGTTTGAGCGAGATTAATGCGGTTGTTGAGGACAGTGGTATTAGTATGGTAGTTGTATTAGGAGACTTTAATGCTCAACCAGGTGAATTATTTTTTAATGAAATGCAGCAATTTTGTGTTGAACAAAAATGGTGTTGTGCGGACTTTGAACTTTTGCCAAACAATGGGGAGACGTATACTTACATTAGTGATGTTCACGGATGTACACGTTGGCTTGACCATTGTTTAGTAACTAGGATGGCTAGGGGTTACATTGAGAATATAACCGTAAATAACAGTGTCTCGTGGTCTGATCACTATCCTTTGGAAATTGTTTGTAACCTAAACCCCTTACATACTCAGTTGGTACCATCATCTCGAGTTTCTAATAATAAGATATTTTGGGGGCAGAGGGATAGTGACCAGACTAAGCTATTTACGAAAACTTGTGATGAGAAGCTAAGTAAAGTAGTTTTTCCTATGGAGCTTACGAAATGTTGTGGCAAAACCTGTTGTAAAGATGAACATAAACTAGTTATCGATAATATGTACTCTCATATTGTAAGCATATTGCAGTCAGGGGCAATAGTTAGTCATAAAATTGTAAGGGGAAATAAAAAAGGTTA
The DNA here is from genome assembly GCA_033319125.1 of Parnassius glacialis. Lineage (NCBI taxonomy): Eukaryota > Metazoa > Arthropoda > Insecta > Lepidoptera > Papilionidae > Parnassius > Parnassius glacialis. The sequence continues at coordinate 24,523,578 of JAVANC010000002.1, forward strand.
TATTACGGGGTGGAATAGGCATGTAAGGCCACTACACGGGAGAGCTCGTCTGTGTTTTCAGTCGTGGGTTATGGATGGGAGGCCGAGTAGTGGAGTTACATACGACGATATGCGGGAGTCTCGTAGGCTTTTCAAAAATAAACTAAAGTGGTGCCAGGACCATGAAGATCAATTAAAAATGGACATTTTAGCCTCTACACACGAGACTAAGCAGTTTAGTAGGTTCTGGCAACAAACAAATAGACTGAATGCACGGGCGGGCCTTCCTGTGGAAGTGGGAGGCATAACAGGGAGTCAAAACATTGCTAATATGTTTAAGACTCACTTCAGGGTGGAACCCCTAAGTATAGTAGGTCAAACAGTGGACGGTGCTCGGGACACCGTAGACCCTTGGGTAGACTCATTGAGCTTCTCTGTTTGTGAGGTAAATGACGCAATAAGGAGTATGAAGCGGGGGAGATCCCCGGGGCATGATGGCCTGAGTGTCGAACACTTGCGATATGCTGGAGTGCACCTTTCCAGAGTCCTTACCATGCTCTATAACCTCTGTGTCAGTCATGGTCACCTGCCGGATGCAATGATGATGACGGTGGTCGTGCCTATAGTGAAGAACAGGACGGGCAATGTAGCGGATAGGTCCAACTACAGGCCTATATCCCTAGCGACAATCGTGGCTAAAGTTCTGGACAGTCTGCTTGATACACATTTAAAGAAAGCTACTAAAATTAACGACGCTCAATTCGGCTTTCAGCCCGAATTGTCTACCGAGAGCGCAATAATGTGTCTCAAGCAGACTGTACGGTACTACACTGACAGGAAAACGCAAGTGTATGCGTGCTTCTTGGACCTGTCAAAAGCATTTGACCTTGTCTCGTATAAAGTACTATGGCATAAACTTAGGACGGAAACGAGCCTAAGGCCGGAACTGTTATCGTTGTTGCAGTACTGGTACGGTAACCAGTCAAATGTAGTAAAATGGGGAGACGCTATGAGTGACCCCTACAAGCTGAACTGTGGAGTAAGGCAGGGTGGGCTTACGTCACCGAGGCTGTTCAACCTTTTTGTCAACCAGCTGATAGAGGGGCTGAGCAGAGCTGGTGTCGGATGCTCAGTTGATGGTGTCTTTATAAACAACATCAGCTATGCGGATGACATGGTTCTGCTTAGTCCTTCGGTCAGTGGCCTCCGGAAGCTACTTAAAATCTGTGAGGACTATGCTGAGAGAAATGGACTCAGATACAACGCCAAAAAGAGCGAGTTCCTTGTGTTCAGGGGAAAAAACAAACCCACCAATTTTCAGCCAATCATACGATTGTGTGGTATTCCCCTGAAACAGGTGGCGGAGTTCAAATATCTCGGCCATATAGTTAACGAGCGCCTCGTGGACGACGGTGATATAGAGAGGGAGCGAAGGGCGCTGTCGGTCCGGGGCAATATGTTGGCCCGCAGATTTGCGCGTTGTAATGCAGAGGTAAAATTAACGCTGTTTAGAGCCTACTGCCAAACCTTTTACACGTGCAGTCTGTGGGCGGACTATACGCAGCGGACCTTCAGAACTCTTCGTGTGCAGTACAACAATGTGCTGAGAGCGGTATTGGGGAAGCCACGTCACTGCAGTGCATCTGCAATGTTTGCGGAGGCTCGTGTAGACGACTTCTACGCGATCTTCCGGAAACGTGTTGCATCCATGATGGGCCGTTTAGTGAACAGCACCAATGCCCTTCTCAGCACTTTGGCGTGCAAACTCGACAGCCCACTCTGGAGGAGTTGGAATGGTGCACACACATATGCTAACAAGCGTGTGTGTATTTAATGTTAGTTAGTTAATCTTAGTAGTAGTTAGTAATTATATTTAATTTTAGTTAATTTTAATTTATTTTGATTTATTTTTAATTTATTTTCCTTTTAGTGATTGATTTTTTCATTTTTTTTTTTTTTTTTCGTTTTGTTTTGTTTTTTCTTTTCTACTAACCAAATATGGACCCTGGTCTGAAATAAAGATTTATTATTATTATTATTATTATTATTACATTAGATTTGATAGACCACAAATCCTCGCAAAAGAACACCGATTCCTCCCAAGGATGATTCGTGAGGCTATTGAAATTAAAAAACATCCTAATTTCAATAGAGAAGATGGATGGGTGCTGCCATCTGCTTGGGATCCCATAATCAATAAAATAAAATCCAAACCCAAGTATACCACTGCTAGACCTCAAGATACTGTAAGCTCTTTCTGCGTAAATCGAACCAAAAATTAATATTAAAAAACTGAAGGTAGCCGGGCTAACTATGACAGCAGGACGTCAAACACCTTAGTCCCCCGTGACCACGGGTGCTGGAAAGCACCCGAAACGTCGGGAAGATAAAAATAAGTTAATATACACGATAGAATCCGTAAAATTAGTTTTATTTAAATGTGTAGTGTTCGCGTAAATATAAGAAATCATTATTACATTGTTGTGTAAATTTTGTATATCGATGATGACTCTTCCTCCATATTGACGTGGTAATGTGAGACGCTGTGTACGTGATCTGGGGTGTTGATTTTTGTTCGCTGTCATGAGTGTATTAATTATGTTTAGTAAGTTAGTTTAATTAAATCACTCTAGGACCAGTTTATTATCTCAAAGGATTAGGTGAAGGTCAGTATTGCATAAGTATTTATGTCTTTTATACTATTGCGTGCTTGTTTTTGATGTTTTTATATGTGGTAGAGCCATGGTGCAGCTATTTTAATAGTATAGCTGTAGCACGAATGGGTCGGCTCGACCGAGGAAGGACCACCCTCTCACAGAATACCAGCGTAAAATAGCAGCTTAACGCTGCTGTGTTTCGTATGGTGAGTGTAAAGAACCGGAGACCCTTTTTACTGGAAATGAGGCGTTCAATCTTAGTGCTCACGGGTGACAACGCATCTGCATTTTGATTTGTAATAGAGGATATATGTAGATGTTTATGTGCCGCAGCAACCACTTACCATCAGGTGGACTGTGTGCTTGTTTGTCACCCTTATCTTATAAAAAAGACTGATGAAACATATTTTTTATAAGATAAAAAATTTGTGTAGTAGCGGGTAAGAATACTCACTACCTCATATCTTCCCGTGAGTGTCTAAAGAGGTGACAGAGGGAAACTGTGGCAGAGGATGGGCAGAAGAATCTTTCTGATAACAGCAAAACAACAATAAAAAATCTGCGGTTGCCAACTTGCTTTTTTTATAGGAGAGTGGGCAAACGAGCATGCAGCTCACCTGATGGTAAGTGACTACCGCCGCCCATGAACAACTACAACACCAGGGAGGGAATTGCAGATGCGTTGCCGGCCTTTTAAAAAGGAGTACGCTCTTTTCTTGAAGGTCCCTAAGTCGTATCGGTCTGGAAAAATCGATGATGGTAATCGATTCCACATGGAAGTGGTGCGAGGAAGAAAACATCTTCTAAATCGCACAGTGGTGGACCGCCAATCATCCAGATGGTGTGGATGGTATCGGGAGTTCTGCCGCGATGTGCGTTCGTAAAATTTGGCGACTGGGATTAATCCGAACAATTCCTCAGAGCACTACCCATGGTAGATGAGAAAGAAAATGCAAAGGGATGCAACATCTCTTCGCAGTGCCAATGAATCAAGCCGATCGGAAAGGGCTCGGTCGTCGACGATTCGAGCCGCTCTGCGCTGGATGCGGTCAAGTGGAAGGAGTTGGCACTGGGGAGCCCCTGCCCAGAGATGGGAACAGTATTCCATGTGAGGCCGAACCTGCGCCTTGTAAAGTTACAGGCGGTGTGCCGGCATGAAATACTGTCCCGCTCTTCTGAGCACGCTAAGCTTTTTAGATGCCAATTTGGCCTTCTCTTCCAAGTGACCACGAAACTGCACGTCACTCAATATGTCGACTCCGAGGATACCGATACTGGCTGAGGCAAGAAGGCGAGTGCCTTGAAACTGAGGAGATAGGACAAAGGGGTTCATTTAGCGGTAAACGCGCAAACTTGTGTTTTCTGAGGATTAAACTGGACTAGATTTAGTCACCCCCAGTTCGAGACTTTGTCCAGCAAAGACTCGACTTCAGGCACAAGTTTGTTCCGGTACTCGGCGACGTTTCCCCGAGAGATGTTGGCACGGTTTATAGAGCATCACCAGTGCTGTCATCCGCATAGCAATGAATGTTACAAGTAAGCAACATATCATTGATATGCAGAAGAAACAGTTTTGGTGATAGCACACAGCCTTTTGGAACACCAGCGTAAATAGGCTTGTAGTCAGAACATGCACCGTCTACAACGACCTTGATGCTCCGATCTGCAAGGAAGCTGGTGATCCAGTTGCACAATTTCTCGGGAAGCCCATAGGAAAGGAGCTTCGAAAGAAGCGCTTTGTGCCAAACCCGATCGAAGGCCTTCGCAATGTCCAGACTAATGGCCAACGCCTCCCCCTTGGACTCTACTGCCTCCGCCCATCTATGGGTCAGGTAGAGCAGAAGATGACCAGCTGATCGAGCCCGACGAAAAGCGTATTGGCGGTCACTAAACAGCTGGTGATCCTCAAGGTACCGGATGAGCTGGCAGTTAATAATGGATTCCATTATTTTGGAGAACAAGGAGGTGATCGCGATAGGCCTGTAGTTGGACGGGTCTGAGCGATCGCCTTTTTTAGGAATCGGGTGGACAAAAGCTGTCTTCCATGAATTCGGGGCTACGCCTTGGGAGTAGGAGTACCGGAAAAGACGCGATAGGACCGGTGCCAACTCCGGAACACACGTCCTCAGCACAATTCGGGGGATTCCGTCAGGCCCACTCGATTTCTGGATGGCCAGGGAGAGAAGTGCTATGCGAACCGAGCGCTGTGAGAACAGCACATCCGGCATGGAACACTCACACCGCGGGATGGTCGGCGGTGTTTTCACCCCGTCATCAAGAGTCGAGTTGGACGCAAAGAGGGAGCCTAAAAGGTCGGCTTTGTCTTTTGCGTCTTGGGCCAGTGAGTCGTCCTCCCTGTGCAGAGAGGGTAGTGATGGCTTACAGAAATTATCTTGGACAGCCTTGGCGAGAGACCAGAATGCACGGGTTACCGAAGGAAGGCGAACTAATTCTGCCTATGTGTTCTGACTTTGCCTTGGCAATAACTCTTTTGAAGGACCTGGAGGCGAAGTTATACTTCTTTTTAAGTGTGCTGGTGTTTACATCCCGAGTCGCCGAAGCCGCAGCCCAGGCTTGATAACACTCCTGCTTACTGCATAATGCAGTCTTACAGGAGCGACCAAACCAAGGCTGATATCTGCCTCCGATGGTTACCACATATGATGGAATAAATAATTCCATTCCCTGTAGCACTACATCAGTGACAGATTCAGCAACAGCTCTGGGATCATCCGGCGAGAAGAAAACCGGCCCTTATGGGTAGGATGCAAAGAAAGACCGCATTCCGTCCCAATCCGCCGACCTGTAATGCCAAACACGGTGGCAACCTGCAGAACGCTACCACGAAGGGAGCGTGAGTGGCACCATACTCCGGATCAGACAATGGTCCGAAGATCCGAGAGGGGCATCGACCGAAACCTGATATACGTCCGGATGAGAGGTCAGCAGAAGGTCTAACAGGAGAGGTGTATGATCCTCCACATCTGGAATCCGCGTAGGTGAAGTAACCAGTTGTGTCAGACCATATGCCAAGGCAAAGTCATAAACAGATCTCCCCGCATGATCGGTTAAACGTGAACCGAGCCATTCTGCATGGTGGGCGTTAGAATCGCTAAGGATCACGATCTCTGCGGATGGGACCTGTTGTAGCAAGGAATCTGTAGCCATTTGGAAGTGGTCGATGAGCTGGTCTCTTTCAGCATTACCGCTATGGGACCTATAGAGTCATGGTCGCGGATGGTCGTCGCTGTCTGCGCGTAGCCAAAGGATGGACAGGTCCGAACCATCAAGACTGCCGAGGCGTCGAGAACAGATGTCCTCTCTGACATACACGCAAACTCCAGCCCGAGGCACAAAGGAGTGCTCCAATTTGTACCCCGGGTAGGAGAGATACGAAATATCAGCCGGAGAGGAAACCTGCGTCTCGGTCAGGTAGAGCAAGGCCGGCTTCGCCGTCTCGAGATGGTAGTGGATGGCGTTTAGGTTAGAGTGAAGTCCCCTGATGTTGCAGAAATTCACGGATAGCGTGGCAGGGGTCGCCTTGGTATTGTTGCTCAGTTTGCCCCGAGCAGAGAGGCAGCAGGGCAGCCTGAGCACTCACGCTCAGGATTGGAATAACATGGTCGTGGATGCTCAGCGAGGGATTCTCCAGGGGTACTGGTACCCTCCTGGGGTAGTCTATCGTGTAATTCCGCTACCATGTTGATTGGGGGGGGGGGGAATGGGGCCTCCAGCCACCTGCACTCACCAGACAAAACGCAGAAGTAGAGCTTCTACTTTACGCCGGTATTCTGTGAGGTCGTGGTACCAACCCGGCTCGAGCCGGCCCATACGTGCAACAACAAAAACTGCTGCGTGGCTCTACCACCGATAGTGGCAATATGGCAATATACCCCCATAATAGTAACGAAGAGTCGGCCCCCAGTCCCCGGCGGTCCCGCTATTCCTGGCTACGGTGGCGACCATTGTAACGGCGGCGCAGGGGGTGCTAAGAATATCCGGTGGAGGTTCAGTTGCCACCTACGACTACTCGACCTGGCAACTTATAACGCACGAGTTAAGGCTGAGCACCCCTGCCAAAACTCATTCGTTCGCACATCATCAGCAATCCCATCTGGGTCAAGCGTATGCAGTAAATAAGCTTAGTAAATAGTTTTGTTGCATATAACTTAAGTATAAATAAACAATTGTAATCATTTAATATTGAATATTGTAGTAATAAACTTCTTACTGTAACTCTGTCAAAATAAATAAATATATTTTTTATTGAATTCTGGTTAATTATCTTAACACTTTCACTGTCCGGTTTCCAGACACAATAGTAAGACAATAGCAGTGTCCTATATGTAGTGCACGGGACAGCGAAAGGGTTAATTGGCGCAGTCGGTAGGGACCCGTAAGACCAAGTATTATTTCGTGGCGAATAAAAGTTTTCGCAGAAAAATCGGTCGTATGCCTCAATGTTTTAATCGGGAAAAAACGAACAAACAAATCTATTAAGAAGCAGACCAACTTCAAGGACGGAGTAGCAATATTCCAGAAGGAGCATGGGGGAAACTGCAGCACTGTGAGTAGATCTTCCTCACCAATCTGTATTTTCCTACCCTTCTTATTCTCCTCTTTTCTGTGTGTTTATATTCTGGTTTTTCTGGGATTAATTACGCCTAATTACTAGATAAATTCACACTTAGTTAATTATTCTAATTAGTTAAGTAATTGAGGAATTTAAATTATTTCATTTAATTTCCTTATAAATTCACTTAATAATGACCGAAAAGTATTTTTTATTGGTAGTGTATTCTGTATCAAAAAGAAAGAAAAATGGAAAATTTAGTGCGAGTTCTTATGGAAATGGTTAAAATTATCCCTAATTTCGATGGTGATACTAGTTACTACTACTACTACTTTTACCACTCTTTATAAAAAATGCGAGTACATACTCCATACATTCCGAGGAAGCTAGTTACACAACGAATAATTATTCCACGTTTTTACAAGTAGGTTGTCCGTGGAAGCTGCAAACCTAGTTGGAGAACGGGATCATATTATTAATAACTAGCTGTGCGCCGCGACTTCGCCCGCGTGTAATTGAGGGTTTTAATTATATTGCTCAGAACCCTTATTCTTTTAATCAAATATAAGTAGCCTAAGTTACTCCTTAGGACATCGGCTTTCTGCCAGTGAAAGTCCCATCGAAATCGGTCCAGCCGTTTCGAAGATTAGCCGGAACAAACAGACAGAAAGACAGACAGACCGACAGACAGACAAAATTTAAAAAAATGTGTTTTTGTTATAAATACCGTATATACACTCTTATGCATTAAGTACAAAGTTGTTATTTTAACATTATAAACAGACACTTCGATTTTATTTATTTTTATGTATAGATTGGGACGAATTAAAAACATTACTAAGCCAACATTTTGGTGACCCGAGATCCGAGGAATGTTTGGCTTTGGAACTCGAATCTTTAAAATTAAACCGTAATGAAAATTACCAGGAATTTTGTCACAGGATAAAACATTTCAGAAGTGTCTTATTTTCTAAGGTTAGCGAAACGATTGACGATCCGAACTTACGTCTAGCGAAACAATCTATTTATAACCATAGTTCACTAAATGCGTTTCTTTATAATTTACCGGCATATTTAGTTAGACTTGTGAGATTACGGAAGTGACTACTCTAGAAGACGCTTTGAAAATTGTCTTAGAAGAACAAATTTTTCAGTCAGTTTATGAAAGTAAAAATTCACGGTCTAATCGAACAAACTTTAGGCCGAGTCCTAACAGTAATCACACTTATTCACCTAGAAATATTCCCCATACGGAGCAATCTAGTGCAAATGTATTTAATAATCAGAACAATTTGTCACCCTACGTTAATAATAACCGCTCTTTTCGTCAAACAATTCATTTCAATTTAGGCAAAATAACAATCGTCATAATATCCATCGCAATAATTATAAACAACAATCGACCACTAGGTCACCAGTACTGCCGGCGCCGGGCCGTTACAGCGTAGTCAATATTTCGCGGACAATACCCCTGCGCATACTCAGCGTCTAACGCAATCAGTCGCCACCTGTGGCGTCGAGTTCGAACACCGATGTGACAATGCGAACTGCTAACTCAAGGAGAATAAACTATACCAATAGCGAAATGAATGAACCTTGCAATTCGCAACAATGTATTGCATCAAATCAGTATAATAATTCGGATTTGGCTGAAATTGAAAATTTTCACATATTATCCTCGACGAGACCAATAGAATAAAAATTAATTGTACAAAACTTTTAAATATACCACATATCCGTATACCTGAACTAAAAGCTGTATTTATGATAGACACTGGTAGTACTAGGTCATTTACTAGTCCAGAACTAGCAAAAAAATATTATAGTGATTCGGTACACTTAGAACCGTTTGAGGTTATTTGTATTCACGCTGCCAGTAAACACGGAGAAGTTGTCTAAGCAAAGTTACCGAGTATCTTCCATAGTCCACAAAAACACAAGTTTTATGTATATAGTGTAGACGAAAAAATGGGTGATAGGTAAACTGTGTAGGATATATTCTATTATGAGAACATACCGCTGTTTTTTACAAATGAAGTTAAGCATAAGATTAGGACGAAGAATGAGGACCCTATTAATATCAAAGCCCATAGACCACATGTACAAACTAAAGATATAAAACAACAAGTAGAGAAAATGTTGCGAGATAATATTATCCAGGAGTCTCATTCTCCGTGGAGTGCACCGGTGCACTTAGTACCAAAAAAATTAGATGCATTAGGCGTACAAAAATGGAGAATGGTAGTTGATTATAAGCGACTAAATGACATAACTACAGATGACAAATACCCACTCCCTAATATTAACAATCTATTTGACATGCTAGGAAAGAGCTAATATTTCACTGCCTTAGATTTAGCTTCCGGTTACCACCAAATAGAAGTAGAAAAGGATGACAAACCAAAAATAGCCTTCAGTATACCCTTTGGTCATTTTGAATTCAATAGAGTGCCCTTCGGTTTAAAAACAGGTCCTGCTACTTTTCAGAGAGCAATGGATAACGTGTTACGAGGGTTACAAGGCTTACATTGCCTAGTATATTTAGATGATGTTATAATCTTCTCAAAAAGCCTACCAGAACATGTAGAAAAGCTCAAAGCCGTATTCGATAGATTCAGAAAAACTAACCTTAAAGTCCAACTTGATAAGTCTCATTTTCTTAGGAAAGAAGTACTATATCTAGGGCACACTATAACAAGTGAAAGATTGAAACCCAATAATAACAAAATCGAAGCAATATTAAAATATCCCACAAACTAACAGAATTAATGAGTTTATTAGGTCTTGTAGGCTACTATAGGAAGTTTATAAAAGATTTGGCTAAAATCACGAAACCGCTTACGGTTTGTTGCAAAAAGAACCGTAAAATAATAATTAATGATGAATACATACAAAGCTTCGAAACATGTAAAAAATTGTTAACCAATGCATCCCTATTACAGTATCCAGACTTTGACAAACCACTCATTTTAACCACCGAATTAAATAATAACTGCTTCGTTGTCGCGTGAACGCACTAGGATAACCAACGGCGTCTAATTTTCTAGACTCAACAAAAACCTCGTCGTTGCATAAATTTGCTAACAAAACCGACTCTAAAAGGAGGTTATACCGGACGACGCCTTTAATCAGTCAAATACAATACAAGCCTCTTGTCACTGACTTACAACCTAGACAAACTAAACCGAGGCGGTTTTCACGGACCCACAATCCAGAAGCGGAGTAACGCCCACAAATTCTAAAAGTCTAGGCCATAACCCAAAAATCGATCGCGCGAAACATCTGCAGCGGTTACCAAAATACGCTAATTGACTGCACCGCTGCCCTCGAGCTATTGTCTCTCGCCCACCAGCGCCAAACGCTGGGAAGCTGCATTCCGCTGCCCCCTACCCGCGACACGCGTGACACCTGGTACCATCGGGCGATTCGCTAAGTCGGACGTGATTGGGTGCCGTCTCAAATAACCATTTTTGGGCCTAAACAAACCCCCGTCCCGGTCATAAGGACTTATGTCCGCGAGTAAACCGGCAAGCTTCACAACCGCCACAACTATGAAACATTTCGCGGAAAACCCAAAGCATTTTTATTTTTAATTTAATGCATCATTAATTAAGTGCTCGACCAAAACTAAATTTTATAGTCCCTGACAGCGCGATTCAACGCTCCCGGGGAGCCCTAGTCTTCCCAACAACCAAGCGGAGGCTACACCGAGTTTTTTTTTATAGGATAAGGGTGACAAACGAGCACACAGTCCACCTGATGGTAAGTGGTTGCTGCGGCCCATAGACATCTACATTTATCCTCGTTTGCGAATCAAAATGCAGATGCGTTGTCACCCGTGAGGACTAAGATGGAATGCCTCATTTCCAGTAAAAAGGGCCTCCGGCCACCTGCACTCACCAAGCAAAACGCAGAGGTAAACCTCTACTTCATGCTGGTATTCTGTGAGGTCGTGGTACCACCCCGGTTCGAGCCGGCCCATCCGTGCGACAGCAAAAGCTGCCGCGTGGCTCTACCACTGTTAAAAGTTGATTACCCGAATCCAATAGAGCGCGTACCGTTAAACAATCGACGCTCGGGTTGTACACCCTCACTGAGGCCGTCGGCAATAGAACAGTTTGACAAGTGAGCTGTTGACGGCTCAAATAATTAGTGGAGGTGGCCGTGGTGGGAGTTAGGGCGGTAGTTACCTAGCTGGGGCTGCCTACATCAAAGGGGGAACGGTGGTACCCCAGCCGCGGCCACTCAGCTGACGGGGGTGAGAAGGGTCTAGCTGACCGCTGAGTGGCTGTGAAGTTCCTCTCAACACACTGAGGGGGGGGGGGCAACGACCCCCCCACCCCTGGGGAAACAACCTCCCGACAGTGGGCGCGGCTGAGCACCCCCGCCCGTGGGAGTTGAGGGCCCGGAAGAGCCCTGAGAGGGAACGCCGTTCGCACCCAGACACAAAACGGCATGGTGATTGCCCTGGCAGCGCGACGGCATCACTTTTAAATACAAATTACTACGCGACTCAAATACAAATTAATTAACAAATAACAAATACAGTTCCTATCAAATGAAGTTAAATACAAATTACACAAATACAAATTATTACAAACAAAAGGTACCCACCACAGTCGATCAAAAAAAAAAATGGCTCGCTCGGACAACCGACCCTTCGACAATTAATCTACTATAATTATACGACAACGATAATTATCCGATTACGTGATAACAACCAGCAACCTACCCAACGTAAGCATAACAAACTCCCGCTTGCGGAGCCCAACGGCGCGGCTTTTGATTCTACCCGCTAACAAACAAAAGAAGCAAGCAACAAAGGAAAAGAATTTTATTATTACGTATTACGGCCAGGCGTGATTGTAGACACAAAATTAAACCAATCCAAACCACGCTCTACTACCAAAAATGTACACGCCCCTAGCTGTCCCGACAAAGATCGATCATACAGGGGCCCATACAGCTGTAGACTCGACGGACAACTAAGGAAGGGGCCATACGGCCTTATGGAAAATGTCCTATCATACTACATAATAGGGAGAAGGCTAGGTAAATAAATAGTACGCACCTGGATCCGAATCTAAGACCGCCCCAAGGCTCGGTCAGGCCATAGGTTGGGTAGGTGCATGTAAAGTGGTGTTTGTTAGTGTGTAAATGTAGCTGAGGTGACAGGGCAGCGACCGGTTTCCATGCTGCCCCACAATGCTGCGTCACTCCAGCGGGCGTCACCAATGAACCATTTCTTTCTTCATGTCACTATTTCAGTCTATAAACTTTATTGTACATTTAACTAACTTCAACTCAACTAAAACCCCGTTAATCGTAATCAAAACTCAACACGGCACGAGTAACGAACAGTAGTTCAAAGTTCAACATTCAATGTTCCGGATTAATTTATCACCAAATTACAAATAGGGAACTAACGCGATCTCTTCACGAGTCACAAAGTTCAGCGTTCATTAGCACAAATCTATAATCTAATACGAAAACTGTTTCTCGCGGGTCACAAATCTTAGCTTATTAACCGACACCGGAAAATATCTCCGAGTTATACCCAATGCCACAATCAGCTACTCGACGCAAAGTACTTCACAAGCACTTCAACCGGCAATCACTATACAATTTACGTAAATTACTTGCCAACGAATTTAGGTTAATCAATCAAATTATTACTGCTTCGTCGTCGCGTGAACGCACTAGGATAACCAACGGCGTCTATTTTCCTAGACTCAACAAAAACCTCGTCGTTGCATAAATTTGCTAACAAAACCGACTCTAAAAGGAGGTTATACCGGACGACGCTTTAATCAGTCAAATACAATACAAGCCTCTTGTCACTGAATTACAACCTAGACAAATTAAACCGAGGCGGTTTTCACGAAACCACAATCCAGTAGCGAGTAACGCCCACAAATTCTAAAAGTCTAGACCATAACCCAAAAATTGGTCGCACAAAACATCTGCAGCGGTTACCAAAATACGCTAATTGACTGCACCGCTGCCCTCGAGCTACTGTCTCTCGCCCACCAGCGCCAAACGCTGGGAAGCTGCATTCCGTTGCTCCCTCCCCGCGACACGCATGACACATGGTACCATCGGGCGATTTGCTAAGTCGAACGTGATTGGGTGCCGTCTCAAATGACCATTTTTGGGTCTAAACATTTAGTATGTATGGCTTACCACAGAAAATAAATAGCGGTACTCGGGTACAAAATTTAATAACGAATTAATAAAAGAACTTTTATATCCTTATAAAATAGAGTTCCACATAGGAACATTAAATAACCCTAGTTCCATGGCAATAGTTGAAAGATTCCACTCCACCATTAACGAAATATATAAATTAGCTAAGTACGATAAAACAGATCTTGATGCCTGCTCTGTGATGACATATGCGATAATGGCTTATAATAATAGTATTCATTCCGCAACAACCTTTACACCATATGAAATTGTTTTCGGTACCACCGATTCAGGTAACGTCTTCGATATTGATAGAGAACCTAATTTGATGCAAAAACTCTTACAAGATCATAGGAAACGCATCAAAGTTCTTTATGAATATGTAGCCGAGAAATTACAGACGGACAAAATTAAGGTTAGATAAAAAAGAGGAGGTGAGGAAGTCCCGGAAATCAAAGAAGGGGACAATATTTTTATGAAAACTTCTAGGACAAGAAAAGCAAAAGATAAGCCACGTTTTGAAAAAGCCAAAGTCGTAGGGAAACCGGATCATAATATAATCCCTGTAAACTTAATAAAAGACAAACTAGAGTAGCTATAAAAAATATTAAACGTCCTCCACAGGTCGTGGCTAGTACTTCTGGCATTGGAAAAACTGTCCAACGGCCTAGATCTATAGAACCTGAACACCAATCCGGGGATAGCTCCTCTGAAAGTTGGGATGGCAGCGATCAGGAATAACTCGTGGACCATTTTGAAAACATTAGATTTAAAGTTGGTAGTTGAACAAATAGATATTAATACTGAATAATATAATTCCATAAATAAGATAATTAGTAATAATAGTGAAGTTGGAGATGAATTTAGGGGATTAATTAAGCAAATAGAAACATCCATAGATTTAACAAATAATAAAATATCAGATTTTACCTATATCTAAAATAAGTAAACGAGCCATATTTAGTCCTTTAGGTTCCTTAGTTAATGTTATTTCAGGTAACTTAGACGAAGAAGCTAGTCCTAGCTAGTTTAGTTTTTGTATTAAATATCCCGCTAATTGAACCAGACATATACACATACTACAAAATAATACCAATTCCAATACCCAATTCCGATGTTACCCATATCATAATCCCATCATATCCTTTTCTATTGGTGAAAAGATTGAAATACAGATCAGCGGTGAGTCCCTGTGAATAAGTCAACGATGAAAAATTCCTATGCTCAGAGGTAATTCTCGCAGAGTATCCAGCCGAAACATGTATTGAGCAAATAATGCAGCTGAAAACCAACTACAGTAGCTGCCAGCAACATAATATACAATTGGATAATTTGAAAATTCAGAGGATCTTCAAGAACTATTGGCTACTGTATACCACTAAGGACTTGATAATAACTGAACACTGTCCCCAACATGTACAAAAATACCAAGTGCAAGGCACATATATAATGATACCTAATCAAGAATGCAGAACACAAGTTGGAGACACATTCATCAACGCTCCGAGGTATTTTGCGAATATCAAACTTCAGCTTCCCACAGTCGAGATGCCAACCGTACGAGAGGATGATATCAAGAAAGAAGCAAAACAGATTTAAGAAACGTGGACTTCAGTGATATAAAAGAACTAATAAATAGTGCTACATTCAGTGATAATGAAATAAATACAAAATTCTCAGTAACAAGTGAAATCAGTGTATGGACCATAAGATTATATCTCATTATAGTAATCTGTATAGCATGTACCATCTTAATTAAACTCAAATTATGTTCTCGAAATTCTCCGAAGTCGCTTGAGCCACCTTCGGATAATTTCTCTCTTGAGGGGGGAGGAGTTAAGGCTGAGCACCCCTGCCAAATCTCATTGGTCGCACATCATCAGCAATCCCATCTGGGTCAAGCGTATGCAGTAAATAAGCTTAGTAAATAGTTTTGTTGCATATAACTTAAGTATAAATAGACAATTGTAATCATTTAATATTGAATATTGTAGTAACAAACTTCTTACTGTAACTCTGTCATAATAAATAAATATATTTTTTATTGAAGTCTGTTTCATTATCTTAATTCACGTACCCTGAGGAGTGACGAGAAGATCCTGGAGCTGAAAGAAGAGATAGACAAGTTACGCTGGAATATTATAGGACTATCCGAGGTTCGAAGAGAGAGGGAGGACACGGTAATCCTCGAATGCAGCAACTTATTCTATCACCGGGAGGGCGATCATCTGTCCCAAGGAGGTGTCGGATTTGCCGTCCACAAAATTGTAAAGATTAAAAAGGTTAACAACGTTGTAAACATTGGGAGTGTGTCGACGAAGGTTGTGTACCTTATACTCAGAATGACAAAACGGTATTCGCTGAAGGTTATACAGGTTAACGCACCAACCTCAGCACACCCCGATGAGGAGGTGGAGGAAATGTATGAGGATATCTGTAGAAACATGCATTCCTCCAAAACCCAATATACGGTGTTAATGGGAGACTTTAATGCAAAACTA
Source organism: Parnassius glacialis (assembly GCA_033319125.1). Lineage (NCBI taxonomy): Eukaryota > Metazoa > Arthropoda > Insecta > Lepidoptera > Papilionidae > Parnassius > Parnassius glacialis. The sequence goes on from JAVANC010000002.1 coordinate 24,539,474, forward strand.
GGCACAAGAGCGAACAGTGTGCTGAAAGTTGGGAAATTCGGAATAGGGCAACGGACTCCAAAGGGCTAGCAGCTAGCCGACTTCATGGTGAAAGAGGGACTCTTTTTGATGAACTCTTTCATCTAGAAGCGGCCCCACAGAATGTGGACCTAGTCGAGCCCCAACGGTTCGACAAAAAATGAGATTGACTTTATTATGACGACCAGACGACAATTGTTCAGGGCTGTCGCAGCGATCGCAAGGATGAAAACCGGCAGCGATCAACGAATGGTAAGAGGCACACTGAACCTAAACGTTAAGTTGGAGAGGTTACATCTAATGAAGTCAATGCTCCGTCCCCCTTGTGCTCTAATCTAAAGTCGGGAAACCTTTCAGCTCGAGCTACGAAACCGTTTTCAGTGCCATTAAAATTGAAATGCAGTGGACGATATGAATGACAAGCTCGTGGAAACTGTTCATGCGGTCGGAGCTAAGTTTTGCAAGACCCGCCGCAGAAGAACACAAAAACTCTCCGATCACACTCTTAATCTCATGGCTGTTAGACGGGAGATGAAGCTACAGCCTTCAACAGACAGCATACAGGCAACTGAACAGACAGATCCCCAAATGCTTGCGGCGGGACTTACGTAACTTCAATACAGCTTGTATTGAAGAAGCGATCGAGCGGAACCAAGGCTCTAAAGTCTTTGCACGAGATCTGCCTGCCAGAAAGAGCCAACTGTCGAAGCTGAAGATCGAGTGCAGCAGCGTCGTTTCCGGCGGACCTGAGATTTTGAGTGAGATTGAGAGGTTCTATGGGCAGCTGTATACATCATCGTTGGAGCGACACACAAGTGTGAGTAACCAAATAATCCAAGAGCGAGTCTTATCTGACACTATTCCGATGATATCCTGGATGTCAGTCTGAGTAAGATTAAAATGGCTCTCCAGCACCTTAAAAACGGCAAAGCCCCAGGTAAGGATGGAATTACAGCGCAGATTCTGAAAGTGGGTGGAAAACCGGTACTTGAAGTCCTTCAGAAGCTCTTTAGTTCCGTCCTCCATGGTGGCATTACACCGGAGGCGTGGAGCTGATGTGTGGTGGTATTGTTCTTCAAGAAAGGTGACAATCCTCTCTTGAAGAATTACAGACCGATTTCCCTTCTGAGCCGCGTCTACGTGCTATTTTCGAGAGTCATTACGAATCGTCTCGCGCGCAGACTTGACGACTTCCAGCCTCCCGAACAAGCCGGTTCCCGAAAAGGCTTTATTAGTGCCATAGACCACATACACACCCTAGCATGTACCATCTTAATTAAACTCAAATTATGTTCTCGAAATTCTCCGAAGTCGCTTGAGCCACCTTCGGATAATTTCTCTCTTGAGGGGGGAGGAGTTAAGGCTGAGCACCCCTGCCAAATCTCATTGGTCGCACATCATCAGCAATCCCATCTGGGTCAAGCGTATGCAGTAAATAAGCTTAGTAAATAGTTTTGTTGCATATAACTTAAGTATAAATAGACAATTGTAATCATTTAATATTGAATATTGTAGTAACAAACTTCTTACTGTAACTCTGTCATAATAAATAAATATATTTTTTATTGAAGTCTGTTTCATTATCTTAATTCACGTACCCTGAGGAGTGACGAGAAGATCCTGGAGCTGAAAGAAGAGATAGACAAGTTACGCTGGAATATTATAGGACTATCCGAGGTTCGAAGAGAGAGGGAGGACACGGTAATCCTCGAATGCAGCAACTTATTCTATCACCGGGAGGGCGATCATCTGTCCCAAGGAGGTGTCGGATTTGCCGTCCACAAAATTGTAAAGATTAAAAAGGTTAACAACGTTGTAAACATTGGGAGTGTGTCGACGAAGGTTGTGTACCTTATACTCAGAATGACAAAACGGTATTCGCTGAAGGTTATACAGGTTAACGCACCAACCTCAGCACACCCCGATGAGGAGGTGGAGGAAATGTATGAGGATATCTGTAGAAACATGCATTCCTCCAAAACCCAATATACGGTGTTAATGGGAGACTTTAATGCAAAACTAGGCACAAGAGCGAACAGTGTGCTGAAAGTTGGGAAATTCGGAATAGGGCAACGGACTCCAAAGGGCTAGCAGCTAGCCGACTTCATGGTGAAAGAGGGACTCTTTTTGATGAACTCTTTCATCTAGAAGCGGCCCCACAGAATGTGGACCTAGTCGAGCCCCAACGGTTCGACAAAAAATGAGATTGACTTTATTATGACGACCAGACGACAATTGTTCAGGGCTGTCGCAGCGATCGCAAGTATGAAAACCGGCAGCGATCAACGAATGGTAAGAGGCACACTGAACCTAAACGTTAAGTTGGAGAGGTTACATCTAATGAAGTCAATGCTCCGTCCCCCTTGTGCTCTAATCTAAAGTCGGGAAACCTTTCAGCTCGAGCTACGAAACCGTTTTCAGTGCCATTAAAATTGAAATGCAGTGGACGATATGAATGACAAGCTCGTGGAAACTGTTCATGCGGTCGGAGCTAAGTTTTGCAAGACCCGCCGCAGAAGAACACAAAAACTCTCCGATCACACTCTTAATCTCATGGCTGTTAGACGGGAGATGAAGCTACAGCCTTCAACAGACAGCATACAGGCAACTGAACAGACAGATCCCCAAATGCTTGCGGCGGGACTTACGTAACTTCAATACAGCTTGTATTGAAGAAGCGATCGAGCGGAACCAAGGCTCTAAAGTCTTTGCACGAGATCTGCCTGCCAGAAAGAGCCAACTGTCGAAGCTGAAGATCGAGTGCAGCAGCGTCGTTTCCGGCGGAACTGAGATTTTGAGTGAGATTGAGAGGTTCTATGGGCTGGGCCAGACACAAAACGGCATGGTGATTGCCCTGGCAGCGCGACGGCATCACTTTTAAATACAAATTACTACGCGACTCAAATACAAATTAATTAACAAATAACAAATACAGTTCCTATCAAATGAAGTTAAATACAAATTACACAAATACAAATTATTACAAACAAAAGTTACCCACCACAGTCGATCAAAAAAAAAAATGGCTCGCTCGGACAACCGACCCTTCGACAATTAATCTACTATAATTATACGACAACGATAATTATCCGATTACGTGATAACAACCAGCAACCTACCCAACGTAAGCATAACAAACTCCCGCTTGCGGAGCCCAACGGCGCGGCTTTTGATTCTACCCGCTAACAAACAAAAGAAGCAAGCAACAAAGGAAAAGAATTTTATTATTACGTATTACGGCCAGGCGTGATTGTAGACACAAAATTAAACCAATCCAAACCACGCTCTACTACCAAAAATGTACACGCCCCTAGCTGTCCCGACAAAGATCGATCATACAGGGGCCCATACAGCTGTAGACTCGACGGACAACTAAGGAAGGGGCCATACGGCCTTATGGAAAATGTCCTATCATACTACATAATAGGGAGAAGGCTAGGTAAATAAATAGTACGCACCTGGATCCGAATCTAAGACCGCCCCAAGGCTCGGTCAGGCCATAGGTTGGGTAGGTGCATGTAAAGTGGTGTTTGTTAGTGTGTAAATGTAGCTGAGGTGACAGGGCAGCGACCGGTTTCCATGCTGCCCCACAATGCTGCGTCACTCCAGCGGGCGTCACCAATGAACCATTTCTTTCTTCATGTCACTATTTCAGTCTATAAACTTTATTGTACATTTAACTAACTTCAACTCAACTAAAACCCCGTTAATCGTAATCAAAACTCAACACGGCACGAGTAACGAACAGTAGTTCAAAGTTCAACATTCAATGTTCCGGATTAATTTATCACCAAATTACAAATAGGGAACTAACGCGATCTCTTCACGAGTCACAAAGTTCAGCGTTCATTAGCACAAATCTATAATCTAATACGAAAACTGTTTCTCGCGGGTCACAAATCTTAGCTTATTAACCGACACCGGAAAATATCTCCGAGTTATACCCAATGCCACAATCAGCTACTCGACGCAAAGTACTTCACAAGCACTTCAACCGGCAATCACTATACAATTTACGTAAATTACTTGCCAACGAATTTAGGTTAATCAATCAAATTATTACTGCTTCGTCGTCGCGTGAACGCACTAGGATAACCAACGGCGTCTATTTTCCTAGACTCAACAAAAACCTCGTCGTTGCATAAATTTGCTAACAAAACCGACTCTAAAAGGAGGTTATACCGGACGACGCTTTAATCAGTCAAATACAATACAAGCCTCTTGTCACTGAATTACAACCTAGACAAATTAAACCGAGGCGGTTTTCACGAAACCACAATCCAGTAGCGAGTAACGCCCACAAATTCTAAAAGTCTAGACCATAACCCAAAAATTGGTCGCGCAAAACATCTGCAGCGGTTACCAAAATACGCTAATTGACTGCACCGCTGCCCTCGAGCTACTGTCTCTCGCCCACCAGCGCCAAACGCTGGGAAGCTGCATTCCGTTGCTCCCTCCCCGCGACACGCATGACACATGGTACCATCGGGCGATTTGCTAAGTCGAACGTGATTGGGTGCCGTCTCAAATGACCATTTTTGGGTCTAAACATTTAGTATGTATGGCTTACCACAGAAAATAAATAGCGGTACTCGGGTACAAAATTTAATAACGAATTAATAAAAGAACTTTTATATCCTTATAAAATAGAGTTCCACATAGGAACATTAAATAACCCTAGTTCCATGGCAATAGTTGAAAGATTCCACTCCACCATTAACGAAATATATAAATTAGCTAAGTACGATAAAACAGATCTTGATGCCTGCTCTGTGATGACATATGCGATAATGGCTTATAATAATAGTATTCATTCCGCAACAACCTTTACACCATATGAAATTGTTTTCGGTACCACCGATTCAGGTAACGTCTTCGATATTGATAGAGAACCTAATTTGATGCAAAAACTCTTACAAGATCATAGGAAACGCATCAAAGTTCTTTATGAATATGTAGCCGAGAAATTACAGACGGACAAAATTAAGGTTAGATAAAAAAGAGGAGGTGAGGAAGTCCCGGAAATTAAAGAAGGGGACGATATTTTTATGAAAACTTCTAGGACAAGAAAAGCAAAAGATAAGCCACGTTTTGAAAAAGCCAAAGTCGTAGGGAAACCGGATCATAATATAATCCCTGTAAACTTAATAAAAGACAAACTAGAGTAGCTATAAAAAATATTAAACGTCCTCCACAGGTCGTGGCTAGTACTTCTGGCATTGGAAAAACTGTCCAACGGCCTAGATCTATAGAACCTGAACACCAATCCGGGGATAGCTCCTCTGAAAGTTGGGATGGCAGCGATCAGGAATAACTCGTGGACCATTTTGAAAACATTAGATTTAAAGTTGGTAGTTGAACAAATAGATATTAATACTGAATAATATAATTCCATAAATAAGATAATTAGTAATAATAGTGAAGTTGGAGATGAATTTAGGGGATTAATTAAGCAAATAGAAACATCAATAGATTTAACAAATAATAAAATATCAGATTTTACCTATATCTAAAATAAGTAAACGAGCCATATTTAGTCCTTTAGGTTCCTTAGTTAATGTTATTTCAGGTAACTTAGACGAAGAAGCTAGTCCTAGCTAGTTTAGTTTTTGTATTAAATATCCCGCTAATTGAACCAGACATATACACATACTACAAAATAATACCAATTCCAATACCCAATTCCGATGTTACCCATATCATAATCCCATCATATCCTTTTCTATTGGTGAAAAGATTGAAATACAGATCAGCGGTGAGTCCCTGTGAATAAATCAACGATGAAAAATTCCTATGCTCAGAGGTAATTCTCGCAGAGTATCCAGCCGAAACATGTATTGAGCAAATAATGCAGCTGAAAACCAACTACAGTAGCTGCCAGCAACATAATATACAATTGGATAATTTGAAAATTCAGAGGATCTTCAAGAACTATTGGCTACTGTATACCACTAAGGACTTGATAATAACTGAACACTGTCCCCAACATGTACAAAAATACCAAGTGCAAGGCACATATATAATGATACCTAATCAAGAATGCAGAACACAAGTTGGAGACACATTCATCAACGCTCCGAGGTATTTTGCGAATATCAAACTTCAGCTTCCCACAGTCGAGATGCCAACCGTACGAGAGGATGATATCAAGAAAGAAGCAAAACAGATTTAAGAAACGTGGACTTCAGTGATATAAAAGAACTAATAAATAGTGCTACATTCAGTGATAATGAAATAAATACAAAATTCTCAGTAACAAGTGAAATCAGTGTATGGACCATAAGATTATATCTCATTATAGTAATCTGTATAGCATGTACCATCTTAATTAAACTCAAATTATGTTCTCGAAATTCTCCGAAGTCGCTTGAGCCACCTTCGGATAATTTCTCTCTTGAGGGGGGAGGAGTTAAGGCTGAGCACCCCTGCCAAATCTCATTGGTCGCACATCATCAGCAATCCCATCTGGGTCAAGCGTATGCAGTAAATAAGCTTAGTAAATAGTTTTGTTGCATATAACTTAAGTATAAATAGACAATTGTAATCATTTAATATTGAATATTGTAGTAACAAACTTCTTACTGTAACTCTGTCATAATAAATAAATATATTTTTTATTGAAGTCTGTTTCATTATCTTAATTCACGTACCCTGAGGAGTGACGAGAAGATCCTGGAGCTGAAAGAAGAGATAGACAAGTTACGCTGGAATATTATAGGACTATCCGAGGTTCGAAGAGAGAGGGAGGACACGGTAATCCTCGAATGCAGCAACTTATTCTATCACCGGGAGGGCGATCATCTGTCCCAAGGAGGTGTCGGATTTGCCGTCCACAAAATTGTAAAGATTAAAAAGGTTAACAACGTTGTAAACATTGGGAGTGTGTCGACGAAGGTTGTGTACCTTATACTCAGAATGACAAAACGGTATTCGCTGAAGGTTATACAGGTTAACGCACCAACCTCAGCACACCCCGATGAGGAGGTGGAGGAAATGTATGAGGATATCTGTAGAAACATGCATTCCTCCAAAACCCAATATACGGTGTTAATGGGAGACTTTAATGCAAAACTAGGCACAAGAGCGAACAGTGTGCTGAAAGTTGGGAAATTCGGAATAGGGCAACGGACTCCAAAGGGCTAGCAGCTAGCCGACTTCATGGTGAAAGAGGGACTCTTTTTGATGAACTCTTTCATCTAGAAGCGGCCCCACAGAATGTGGACCTAGTCGAGCCCCAACGGTTCGACAAAAAATGAGATTGACTTTATTATGACGACCAGACGACAATTGTTCAGGGCTGTCGCAGCGATCGCAAGGATGAAAACCGGCAGCGATCAACGAATGGTAAGAGGCACACTGAACCTAAACGTTAAGTTGGAGAGGTTACATCTAATGAAGTCAATGCTCCGTCCCCCTTGTGCTCTAATCTAAAGTCGGGAAACCTTTCAGCTCGAGCTACGAAACCGTTTTCAGTGCCATTAAAATTGAAATGCAGTGGACGATATGAATGACAAGCTCGTGGAAACTGTTCATGCGGTCGGAGCTAAGTTTTGCAAGACCCGCCGCAGAAGAACACAAAAACTCTCCGATCACACTCTTAATCTCATGGCTGTTAGACGGGAGATGAAGCTACAGCCTTCAACAGACAGCATACAGGCAACTGAACAGACAGATCCCCAAATGCTTGCGGCGGGACTTACGTAACTTCAATACAGCTTGTATTGAAGAAGCGATCGAGCGGAACCAAGGCTCTAAAGTCTTTGCACGAGATCTGCCTGCCAGAAAGAGCCAACTGTCGAAGCTGAAGATCGAGTGCAGCAGCGTCGTTTCCGGCGGACCTGAGATTTTGAGTGAGATTGAGAGGTTCTATGGGCAGCTGTATACATCATCGTTGGAGCGACACACAAGTGTGAGTAACCAAATAATCCAAGAGCGAGTCTTATCTGACACTATTCCGATGATATCCTGGATGTCAGTCTGAGTAAGATTAAAATGGCTCTCCAGCACCTTAAAAACGGCAAAGCCCCAGGTAAGGATGGAATTACAGCGCAGATTCTGAAAGTGGGTGGAAAACCGGTACTTGAAGTCCTTCAGAAGCTCTTTAGTTCCGTCCTCCATGGTGGCATTACACCGGAGGCGTGGAGCTGATGTGTGGTGGTATTGTTCTTCAAGAAAGGTGACAATCCTCTCTTGAAGAATTACAGACCGATTTCCCTTCTGAGCCGCGTCTACGTGCTATTTTCGAGAGTCATTACGAATCGTCTCGCGCGCAGACTTGACGACTTCCAGCCTCCCGAACAAGCCGGTTCCCGAAAAGGCTTTATTAGTGCCATAGACCACATACACACCCTAGCATGTACCATCTTAATTAAACTCAAATTATGTTCTCGAAATTCTCCGAAGTCGCTTGAGCCACCTTCGGATAATTTCTCTCTTGAGGGGGGAGGAGTTAAGGCTGAGCACCCCTGCCAAATCTCATTGGTCGCACATCATCAGCAATCCCATCTGGGTCAAGCGTATGCAGTAAATAAGCTTAGTAAATAGTTTTGTTGCATATAACTTAAGTATAAATAGACAATTGTAATCATTTAATATTGAATATTGTAGTAACAAACTTCTTACTGTAACTCTGTCATAATAAATAAATATATTTTTTATTGAAGTCTGTTTCATTATCTTAATTCACGTACCCTGAGGAGTGACGAGAAGATCCTGGAGCTGAAAGAAGAGATAGACAAGTTACGCTGGAATATTATAGGACTATCCGAGGTTCGAAGAGAGAGGGAGGACACGGTAATCCTCGAATGCAGCAACTTATTCTATCACCGGGAGGGCGATCATCTGTCCCAAGGAGGTGTCGGATTTGCCGTCCACAAAATTGTAAAGATTAAAAAGGTTAACAACGTTGTAAACATTGGGAGTGTGTCGACGAAGGTTGTGTACCTTATACTCAGAATGACAAAACGGTATTCGCTGAAGGTTATACAGGTTAACGCACCAACCTCAGCACACCCCGATGAGGAGGTGGAGGAAATGTATGAGGATATCTGTAGAAACATGCATTCCTCCAAAACCCAATATACGGTGTTAATGGGAGACTTTAATGCAAAACTAGGCACAAGAGCGAACAGTGTGCTGAAAGTTGGGAAATTCGGAATAGGGCAACGGACTCCAAAGGGCTAGCAGCTAGCCGACTTCATGGTGAAAGAGGGACTCTTTTTGATGAACTCTTTCATCTAGAAGCGGCCCCACAGAATGTGGACCTAGTCGAGCCCCAACGGTTCGACAAAAAATGAGATTGACTTTATTATGACGACCAGACGACAATTGTTCAGGGCTGTCGCAGCGATCGCAAGGATGAAAACCGGCAGCGATCAACGAATGGTAAGAGGCACACTGAACCTAAACGTTAAGTTGGAGAGGTTACATCTAATGAAGTCAATGCTCCGTCCCCCTTGTGCTCTAATCTAAAGTCGGGAAACCTTTCAGCTCGAGCTACGAAACCGTTTTCAGTGCCATTAAAATTGAAATGCAGTGGACGATATGAATGACAAGCTCGTGGAAACTGTTCATGCGGTCGGAGCTAAGTTTTGCAAGACCCGCCGCAGAAGAACACAAAAACTCTCCGATCACACTCTTAATCTCATGGCTGTTAGACGGGAGATGAAGCTACAGCCTTCAACAGACAGCATACAGGCAACTGAACAGACAGATCCCCAAATGCTTGCGGCGGGACTTACGTAACTTCAATACAGCTTGTATTGAAGAAGCGATCGAGCGGAACCAAGGCTCTAAAGTCTTTGCACGAGATCTGCCTGCCAGAAAGAGCCAACTGTCGAAGCTGAAGATCGAGTGCAGCAGCGTCGTTTCCGGCGGACCTGAGATTTTGAGTGAGATTGAGAGGTTCTATGGGCAGCTGTATACATCATCGTTGGAGCGACACACAAGTGTGAGTAACCAAATAATCCAAGAGCGAGTCTTATCTGACACTATTCCGATGATATCCTGGATGTCAGTCTGAGTAAGATTAAAATGGCTCTCCAGCACCTTAAAAACGGCAAAGCCCCAGGTAAGGATGGAATTACAGCGCAGATTCTGAAAGTGGGTGGAAAACCGGTACTTGAAGTCCTTCAGAAGCTCTTTAGTTCCGTCCTCCATGGTGGCATTACACCGGAGGCGTGGAGCTGATGTGTGGTGGTATTGTTCTTCAAGAAAGGTGACAATCCTCTCTTGAAGAATTACAGACCGATTTCCCTTCTGAGCCGCGTCTACGTGCTATTTTCGAGAGTCATTACGAATCGTCTCGCGCGCAGACTTGACGACTTCCAGCCTCCCGAACAAGCCGGTTCCCGAAAAGGCTTTATTAGTGCCATAGACCACATACACACCCTTCGGCAAATTGTACAGAAATCCGAGGAGTACAACTTGCCACTATATCTGGCGTATGTGGACTATGAGAAAGCCTTTGATTCCATCGAAATTTAGGTGGTGCTGCAGTCCCTTCAGTGGTGCCAAGTTGACTGTCGGTATATCGAAGTGCTGAAGTGTTTGTACAGTAGAGCTACGATGGCCATCCGAGTACAAAACCAGAGTACGAAACCTATCCAATTGCAGAGAGGTGTAAGACAGGGTGATGTTATATCCCCGAAACTCTTCACCGCTGCATTGGAAGACGTTTTCAAGTTTCTGGACTGGAAAGGATACGGTATTAACATCAATGGCGAGTACATCACTCACCTTCGATTTGCCGACGGTATAGTCCTTATAGCAGAATCGCTGGAGGACCTAAGCACTATGCTCAATGACCTCAATAGTGTTTTCCAACCGATAGGTAGATAAACATGGACAAAACAAAGATCATGTTTAATGCCCATGTCACACCTATGCCAGTAGTTGTTGGGGGCACTTAGCTCAAAGTTGTTGACAAGTATGTTTACCTGGGACAAATAGTCTGACTAGGTAAGTCCAACTTTCCCCCCGAAAGGGTTCCCACCTTGTCGTGGCGGGAAGGCTTAATAGCCGTGGCTTGGTCACCTGCGGTGAACAAAGAGGAACCCTTTGCCTGGCCCGTGGTGTAGGGCCGGCCTAAGCTGACCACTCCGTGTGGGCTTGTCAAGCTCACTTTGGATGTGTGTCGGTTGGCTGCTGCGAGAGGAGTGTCCTCTCCCCCTACCACTGCAGCTGAGGTGGAGTCGCGGAGGAAAAGGATGTTGGTATGGCGATGCACCACTCGCCCTATTCTCCGCGACTCTGACGGGGCCGCACCGTTACCGGGGCTTCCGTTGCGCATGTAAAATTGGAGGCCGAGGAGGAGGGCGCACCATGTATTTTGGTGCGCCTTACCGGAGAAGGAGATGGGGGAGGAGTAGTCCTCTCGAGTGGCAGCCTCGTACCGGTAGGCGAAGTGTAGGATGATCCCCCACTAGAAGGAGTGATGACCTGGTAATACATGCAGGAAGTCAATGGATGCAGGTGGCTTAGGACCGTGCTTTGTGACATTCCTTGGGGGAGGTCAATGTTCAGCAGTGGACTCAAGTGTTGTAATGATGATAATGACGTATTAGATTTAACATTCCTAACACTCACTACGTTGCACTGAACTGTACTGCAATCCGTAAACCTTACTTTAGTGTCATTTATGACTTCGATATTCGATATTCGACCCTAATAATACGAGAATTAAAATCAAAGTTTGTACCTGGACGTAAATAACAATTCAGTACTAAGTAAGCAAAGTTATTTGTTGTTCAAGTAAATAAACAGTAATACCACAATAGAAAAAAATATTTCTTTATTTGAATGCGACGCCATCCACAATCATAGACTACAACATGCAGATGAAGTTCCATTACAAAACCGAATGTAGGTAATATATTTTACTGGACTATGTAACAAGGACTTGACGTGGTGTTTTTAGAAAGAGTTTAAATTTGTTTAATTGTTTTAAATCAGTTGATATTCTTAATTATTTATTTTATGTTATTTCTTTTTAGTATAAAATATCAACTAATATATTTGTCAAAGTTCAGAAAATTATGATGACGTGCGTATTTTGATACTGCAAAAATACATCAAGAAATGGCAGCAAATCAATCAGGTGTCAGTTTACATCGGTAAGTTTATCTTTAGTGGAAAAGTGTGAGAGATTATGATAATTTTTTTTGTTTAAATGTATATTAAATAGAAATAGTACGCGAAAGCATGGTAATATAATATTATAACCATATTAAGTTTTTATAGTAAAGCGTTATGCCATCAAAAACATAACTTGTAAAAAAAGCCAAGTCTCGCAACTCAGTTTTTCTACCGTAAAAAGTTGTGAGATACATGTAATACCAAGTCGGTTAATTTATGCAGTGCATAGATTGATACATAGATTGACTTGGCAATCGCATGAAAACACAATATAATTATCTCACAAGTAATACATATTTTATCAAATTAGATTGTTTAGTGCAATTGCCAAGTCAATCTATGTATCAATCTATGGACTGCATAAATTAACCGACTTGGTATTACATGTATCTCACAACTTTTTACGGTAGAAAAACTGAGTTGCGAGACTTGGCTTTTTTTACAAGTTATGTTTTTGATGGCATCTAATTTCTTTTTGTAGATAGTTATATCTAGGTAGCTATTTACACCTATTATTCCATTATACATATTATATAGGTACAATGATTCATTCACTGCAAATGTAACTTTGTAATACTATATGTTTATATGGGATTACAAAGTTATTTATGCAGTTGGTGTATCTCGAAAACTGGACCGAAATTGTAAAATATTTTAATTTTTCCTTGATTTATATGTTAAACAATAACTATCTTCCAAATTTGAAGTTTCTATGTCTGCTAGAAGTGCCTCAGAGTTTTGATGATCGGTCAGTCAGTGAGTGACAAAATTAAGAAACTTTGACTAGTTATAATTGTTAAACTACTAGTTCAAATTTAATGAAATTTGAAATATACCGAGTTTATACGATGCCTACTTGGTTTGTAAAAATTCAGACTTCTAGTTTTATCCATAACGAAGTTATAGGGTTTCGGAAATGGCCTGAACTGCTTCGAGAAAAGGATGGTACGGCCGTGCCGCTTTTTTGCTCGACTTGGCGGGGGCACTGCCGTGGCCCCAGATGTCATTTGATAGCACTTATTACACGTGAGCTAATATTCTGATTTTAATAAGGATCAGCTGGTTTTGCACTCTGGGCCATATTACATTATTTTACTGTTATTAAGAGTGCGTACCACCACCAATTTCCAATGGTAGATTGGATTTTTACATGGATATACCAAGTACTTACTTACTTTCTTACTTATCGTCACGCACAATCCCTGACGGGGTAGCCAGAGAACAGATCGCCAAGTGTCACGATCCTTACATACCTCTTTCGCTTCTTTCAGATTCATTATCTTCTTCATACATGCACGTCTAGGTATCCGAGTACTCTTGACCCTCCCCTCTTCGAGCAATTTGCTCACATGGTCTTCGAAAGTTAGTCTCGGTCTACCTCGACACCTTTTAATATTAACTTTTGCGCTATATATTTTCTTCACAATTCGGTCTTCACTCATTCGCTCAACGTGCCCAAACCATCGAAGCACGCCCTTATCAATTTTTGTGATAAGGTCATCTTTCAAACCTGCCATATTGCGAATCTCTTCGTTTCGCTTTCGGTCGGCCATGGTGACGCCGCACATTTTACGAAGAGGTCGCATCTCCATTGCATTCAACTTGCTTTTATGCTTCTTCTGGCATACCCAGGTTTCGCTGCCATATAACAAAGTCGGTACCAACACTGCGTTATGTATTGCAAGGCGTGCACTCTTCACTACGCCTTGCCTTTTGACTAACGCAGTCAGGGCACCATTGACTTTGTTCCCGGCAGCGACACGCCTGTCCACGTCTAAATCACATCTTCCATCCCGGCTAAAAGCACTCCCCAAGTATACAATTTCATTTACCTGTTCTAGACATTCCTGATTTACCCATATTTCACACTTCGTTCTCTCTTCGTCCCTTTCAAATACCAGAACCTTAGTTTTATTAGCATTCAAGCGGAGACCTTTAATTTCACATTCCTCTTTCATACACGTGACTAATGCCTGCAGTTCTGCCTCTGATGGTGCAATAAGCACTGCATCATCAGCATACAGCAGACAATTTACTTTAATGTCACCCAATTTCAAACCCAAACAGCTATCTTTCAGCTTCTGTAAACAGCTGTCGAGATACAGTATGAACAGCCAGGAAGACATGACACAACCCTGTTTTACGCCCGTTTGGATGCTAAACATGGGTGACAGGTCATGCCCTACCCGCACACAGGCTTTACAGTCACAGTAAAGTGACTGCACAGCCCTTAGCAATCGACCATCCACACCATACCCCGGCAACAGTTCCCACATTTTCTTCCTTACAACCTTATCAAATGCTTTCTCAAGATCCACAAAAGCACAGAAAATCCTCTGGTTAGCAGCCAGAAGCTTTTCCGTGATCATGTGGAGAGAAAACATTTGATCCGTGCATCCTCTTCCAGGTCTAAATCCGCATTGTGCCTCCCATAGAAATCTTTCCGATTTCTCTTGCAACCTACGTGTCAAAACCTTTGAGTAAACTTTACTTGCTAAACTGGTCAAGCTGATCGCCCGATAACAACCGCAGTCAAAATGTGAACCTTTACCTTTATATAAAGGCACAATGACTGCGGATCGCCAATCATCCGGGACATCCCACGTCCGCCAGCACAAATTGCACAGCAGATGAAAGCTGTCCCAGACGCGAGGCCCACCATACTTGACCATTTCAGCAGTAACTCTGTCTAGTCCCGCAGCCTTACCACATTTCAAACTTCGAATCGCACGTTCAATCTCTTTCATTCTGATGACCTCAGCGTCATCGAGGCCCGGGTCTGGCGTACCAGTCTCGGCGTCATCCCCGGATCCCTCACTAAGATCATCACACGCATACATTTCTCTATAAAATTCGCTCCATCGCTGCATGACGTCCGATTTTTCTGTGAAGACGTCATTAGTTCTCGAAAGCACTTTGTTCATTCTTAAGGCCGTCGCACCACTTCGGGTCCTTCCAACCTCTTTCCAGAAGATCTCCTTAAAGTTGTGCGACAACCTTTCGTCCGCTTCCATTCTACACCTTTCACGCACTTCCTCAATCAATGCTTTCGTGTGAACTTTATGCAACTTATATCTTTCTTTCATCTTCTCTCTCATATCCTTATCATTACTAGAGGCTAAGTAGTCTAACCATGCTTTCTTCTTCTTCTTTACAGCTTCTTTCACTTCATCATTCCACCATGCATCTCTTCTTTTACTACTGCCTCTTTTAATCATTCCACACACTTCTTCCGCTGCACTTACCATTCCATCCCTAAGGTTCTGCCATGTTCTTTCAACACATTCTTTTCTGCCATCGATGTTGTCAAGCTTTTCGGCTACCCTCGCATGATATTTGTCCCAAGTATCCGCTTCCTGAAGCTTCCAGCTTCAAATGCGACAGACCGACTGTGGTTCTGTTACTGCCGTCCGGTAGCGCCAACCCGCGAACAGACCCCTAAATCTAGTAATCACTAGATAGTGATCCGTTCCCAGGTCAGCACCCCTGAACATTCGCGTATCCATCACCTGTTTTCGCAGTCGGTCGTCCACCAGGAACAAATCGATCATACTTCTCTCATTCTTTCTTTCTCTAGTATACATATGGATTTTCTTGTGATTAAGCATAGTGTTTGTCACAAGAAGACCCTTTTCCTTGCATACCGCCAGTATAAGCTTGCCAGCATCATTAACGCTTTTATCGCCAAACTTTCCAAACACCGACTCGTACCCTGGTCGAGCGGTACCAACCCATCCATTCAAATCACCACATACAACAATTCTTTCGTTTCCCCTTGCCAAATCTAGAACTTCTCTTACATTCTCCCAAAACTCCTCCAGCTCAGCCCTGGACGACGAAGCTACCGGCGCATAAACAGCCAAAAGGAATAACTTCGTCAGTCCCAATTTAAAGCGAACCCAGAGAAGTCTTGAGTTCACAACCTTATATTCAGTCATAACATCGACCAACCGAGACGACAGAAGCACCCCCACTCCCTGGCGGGCGCTCTCGCTCTCCGGGACTCCGGACCATAGAGCTAACCTCCCGCCAGGGAGCCCTTCAGTACCACTGCCCTTCCGTTTGGTCTCCGACATACACACGGCATCTAATTCTCTTTCTTTCATTATTTCAATCAACTCATTCGTCTTATCTATCATGCCTCCTCTAACATTCCACGTGCCAACTCTGCACTCTGTCCTCCACCTTCTGCCGTGTCGGGCTGTGCGTGACGGGTGGCTGTCCCCATCGCCGCTTTGCGCGCTGCATTCCACACCAACGGGGACGAGCTGGTGTGCATCGCCTTGGGGGGACGCCCTAACCCTCGTTGGCATGGGTGCGCAGCTAAGTAGAATTGCAGCCCTGAAAAGGGCTGGCAGGGGTCGCGACGAGCATGCTTCTACAGTGACCAAGTACAAAGTTACAAAAACTATTAATATGGACATTAAATAATAATTGCGAGGGAAGTCATTGGTAAAAACTTCATCATCATCATCATTACAGCCCTTCACAAGTCCACTGCTGAATATAGGCCTCCCCCAAGGAATGCCACAAAGCACGGTCCTGAGCCACCTGCATCCATCGACTTCCTGCATATCTTACCAGGTCGTCACTCCATCTAGTGGGGGGACGCCCTACACTTCGTCCGCCGGTACGAGGCAGCCACCCGAGAACCTTTCTTCCCCATCGGTTGTCAGTTCTTCGAGCTATATGGCCGGCCCATTGCCACTTCAGCTTACTAATCTGTAGGCTATGTCGGTCACTCTGTAAAAACTTAATGGAATAAAATTTTCTCGATAGAAAGGAATCACGCACACACCTCTTATTTTCATCATGAACCGATTTGTTCTGGTCGTAGTGCATATTAGGTTAAGCCGACAAAACGTTATACTATGTAAATGACTAGCACAAATGCTTGATTTGCTCAAACTAAAGTTGCACAAGCAAGCATGCACGTTGTACCGTCTTATGAATACTGTATTTAATTAATTAATTTATTCATTGTTAAGTCCACTAAGGTGTACAATTAAGGTTGCAATAAATGAAGACACGTGTCGTGTAAACGGGGATATATTTGCGACTAATTATTAACGTGGCGGACGCAGCCGCCACACCTATAACTACAATACATATTACACATACACATAGCTGTTATACTTAAATAAGTATAGATATCATGTAGGATACCGGACATGCGATCTAAAGAGCCAGTATATTATATATACCTATATTGTGACCCTACACCATTCCCCTCCTTACACAAAGATTTAGAACATTTAACTTACACTATGTTAACACTCGCACTTGTATACACACTACGCGAAACCGGCAGGCGTAGGTGCGGCTTGGTTGGGAACCGCCTGCACACTCACCATGGTCGGATTGCTTACGCTCTGCTTCATTACCCAGCCTCTCACTACATATTTGCAGCAGCGCCATGGTAGGTACCCCACTACGAGGACGAACACTATCACCAGTGGTCTACGTCCAGCTGATACATTCCAGCTTATCATCTGAATGATTGTTGACAGTCTGAGCTACTAGGCTGTTGCTCGTATTTTTCTCCTTGT
This sequence comes from Parnassius glacialis, assembly GCA_033319125.1. Classification (NCBI taxonomy): domain Eukaryota; kingdom Metazoa; phylum Arthropoda; class Insecta; order Lepidoptera; family Papilionidae; genus Parnassius; species Parnassius glacialis. Next base: position 24,557,176 of record JAVANC010000002.1, read on the forward strand.
TCTGGCTCCATCTCATTTTCGAACAATTCTAAATATATACGTCTAGCTACACTGAAGCAATTTGAACAAATATAGATACGAAAAATCGTCTCTATATGTTACATTAACAATGATTAACAATGACATGACAATTAAAATGCTAAAATACTAAAAAGTTATCTTAGTAATTACGTACTTTGATCTATTGCAAAATGCATGCTATGCAACTCACAACTATGTAGCTAAGGATAGGTGCATTAAAGTATAAATGTTTGTTAAATATTATTGCAGCTAATTATAGTACATATAGTTTACTCTTTAGAGTTCTACAATAAAGCTTAAAATGTAACATTGGAATTTTTCTAATTACTATATTGGATTACCTAGATATTACCTAAATCATAACAACTAATAAAAGAAACAATTCACAATTGAGTAAATTAAATTGACAGGTTGTTACACTTATTAATGATGTAGGTCAGAAATCGAACCTAAGACAATCGTAATCATAACCACTAATCCTAAGTAACGATGACACGTTCTACTTAGAATAGAATAGATTACAATGCAAAACGTACTGGCGTCTTGATAACGTGGCCACATCGCGCTGTTTTTGGAATTAAAACTTTGCTAGAAGTGTCTGCGTTATTTATGCTAATAAAACTATCGTTACAACTATCATCACAAAAATTAATATTATTGCTTAAATTGTTTTTGTTCAGAATGTGCGCGGGTAGCCTATCCATAGAAATAGTCCTTTCTTTTTCTCCTATTTTTATTGTATATACTTATGACGCTAAAGGGCCCATCATAAGGTGGTTGAAGAGATTTTCGCATCAAATCATTCCGAACAAATACATATTTACAATTATCTAAACTACTAGGAATAAATAACGAACGCGAATTACGGTGGCACGGTGGTCTCGGATTCAAATTACGTATATTATCCCGTAACGTTTGTAAATATTCCGAATGCGTATTGCAAAATTTCGCATCTTCGAAGAAATCACCCGGTAATCTGATTGATTTACCGTAAGTTAGTAAGCGCAGCTGAATTGCGCTCATACTACTGTAACTCTAGTAGCGGCGCGCAGACTTAACAGCACTACTGGTAGTTCATCTACCCATGAACTGTTGCGTTTTAAGCGTGCCATTAAAGCCACTTTTAGTGCTCTATGCCAACGCTCAACCATGCCGTTACTCTGTGGATGATAAGGCGTGGAGCGCAATTTGTGAATACCTAAGTATTTCATTAACTGGTGAAAGAGGTCACTCTCGAACTGTCTACCCTGGTCGCTGGTCAGCTTCGAAGGGCATCCGAAACGAGAGATCCAACCTTCAAACACTATTCTTGCTACAGTATCCGCTGTAATGTTCTGTACCGGAAAAGCTTCGGGCCATTCAGTACACCGGTCTATCATTGTTACACAGTATCTATGACCGTCAGCCGAAATAGGTAATGGCCCTACTATATCTATGTGTAAATGCTGAAAACGACCGGGTCGATCAAACTGCCCTACACCCGATACAGTGTACCTTGTAATTTTAACCTTTTGACAATTAAGACATGCCCGTGCCCACTTTGCTACATCGCGATCCATATCTGACCAAAATAACTTTTTTTATTAAGTTTTTTGTTGTTTTAATGCCAAGATTACTGACGTCATGCACGGCACCTGCCTATATTGTTTCGGTAAATAAGGTTTAATATTACTTGATGATATTTCGCAATACACAGGTTTCTCACAGCCGGGCAAATGACACTGCTTAAACTGCAAGTTGCTATCCGACACTTTTAATGCTTGTTGTAGGTAGGTATTCGTCACTAGCTTGTTGTATTGCGATATCCGTGTAATCTAACATTATTGGGCAATTTACTGACTCTATGCGCGATAAAGCGTCGTCCCCTACGTTTTGTGTTCCGCTAATATAGCGAATATCAGTGGTAAGCTCGCTTATGTACGAGAGATGTCGGACTCTCCTCGGACTTTCCTTATTGTTACCGACTTTAAGGAATGCAAACACTAGCGGCCTATGATCCGTAAAAATTGTTAGAATGCGACCTTCCAATAAATTTTTAAAATGTCTGACGGCCATATAAACTGCTAACAATTCCCTATCATAAGTTGAGTATTTATTTTCAGACTCAGACAACTTTTTTGGGAAAAAACCAATCATCAGCGCTAAGTCCGCGTCGAGTGAAGGATAATGAAGCGTATCGGCGCTTTTTAGGCTTTCTTTACACTTCAAAGTGCCTTGTTGGCCTTATCAGTCCAGTCAATTAAAGTTTTATCGCGCTTTTTAGTATTATGCAAATACGCGTTAAGTTCTGCTTGATAGTCGGTCGCTTTAGGAATATGAGATCGGTAAAAATTCAACATACCTAAAAATCGGCGTAGCTGCTCGACGGTTTCCGGTCTCGGATAACTGACGATGGCCTGCACTTTGCGGTCAAGAGGACGTACTCCTTCGATGACACCTCATATCCTAAGAACTCTAATTTTGCCTTACCGAAGTCACATTTAGAAACATTTATCGTCACCCCATACTCGTTAAATCTCTGAAAAACTTTGTTTAAATGTTCTCTATGGCTGGCTATGCAGTCACTGGCGATGATGACGTCATCGAGGTAAATGAATAAGAAGTCAAGACCTTTGAGAACCACCGAATCCATAAATCTTTGGAACGTTTGGGCCCCGTTCCTCAATCCGATGATCATGCGCGGAAACTCAAACAATCTAAAGAGTGTAATTATGGCAGTCTTCTCAATATCTGATTCTAGCACTGGAATGAAATGATACGCCCGTTTCAAATCTAATCGGGTAAATATCTTTTTATTACTGGCTAATACGTACTTAAAATCTTGCAGCCTTGGTATAGGATAGCGGTCGGGCTTAGTTACCGCATTCAACCTACGGTAGTCGCCACACGGACAAATGTCCCCGTTTTTTTAAGGAAAACGTGTAAAGGGCTTGCCCATGCACTTTTAAATGGTCTACATATTCCTAGATCTACCATAAGTTTGAACTCCTCCTTAACCCGCTTGTACCTGTCCGGAGGTAGAGGCCTAGCCTTCGCATGGACGGGTGGGCCTGTTGTCTCGATGTAATGACATACGGAATGCTTAGGAGTCTCCTTATAAGATACAGGTTTAGTCAAATCCGGGTACTTAAGTAACATATCGTGCCAGTCATTTTTACTATCTATGGTTCTAATAGACGACTCACCGTTACTATTGTACGCTACAATCGAAGCGAGAACATTTAGATGCGTAACTTTATCTCTTGATTTCCGCGCGTGTAATACTACCAACAGTTTATAATGGCTTAAAAAGTCAGCGCCGGTTATAGGCTGTTTATCGTCCGCTATAATAAAAGACCATCTAAATGCTCTTCTTAAATTAAAATTTAAAACTAGAGTACGCATACTATAGGTTCTGATTTACGTTCCATTCGCCACATATAACTTATAATTATCACTCGCGATAGGTAACGACACACACTTTTTCACCACAGGAATCACAGATACGTTGGCACCCGTATCAATTAAAAACTTAAGTCCGGTATTTTTGTCGAAAACGCATAGGCGATTATTATGCAAACCGATACATGACTCCGCCCCTGGCTGTATCGTATCTAGTTTCCTTATGCGGACGGGGTAGATGGCTTCGCTCCAGTTCAATTGCAAGGATCGACGCACTTCACGGCCTTGGGACCATAACGATGATGGTAAAAGCACAACCACTTCGGGTCCTTCCGGGACATACTGCCGCTGCGTTGCCGCGATCCTGATCGTCCCGGCCTCCCCCTGTTACTTGAGTTATTGTTGCGTTGATTCGACCTCGACCGACGTAGTTCTGCTATTTCGATCTGCAGTTTACCCACAATGTCCTCTAAATCGCTGAGCCTGCTGGATGTAACGCTGCTGACTTCGGCAATTTCCTCCGGCCTGGTCGCTTCAATCACCTTATCCGCCACCGTCGCCAGGCTTTCCAGGTCCTTTACCTCGGTGACAGCTAGAACAGCTTGAACGGCCGTGGGTAAATGTCTGGTCCACATAATCTGGAGTGTAGCGTCTGGCATTTTATTCCTCGTGAGGTCTCGCATCCGACGTAAGAGCTGCGATGGCTTTTGAGTGCCGAGCTCCATCTCCCCCAGTAGTTTCTAAAATTTTCTGGTCTCTGACTCCTCAAACACCTGCAGAAGCCGATCCTTCAACGTCTGATACCTCCTTTCGGATGGCAGCAGTAGATCACTTACCTGCTGTATAGCGCTCTTGCTTAATTTGGTTACGACCAGGTTTTGTTTGGTCGCATCCCCGATTTTCTGGTTTTCTATTACGGCCTCGAACTGAACGAACCAGAGTCGCGGTTGGTCCGCCAAGAAGTCGGGTATTCTAGACGAAACGCTGATACTCGCCAGCGCCACAGCGCCATCTACGCGGGTCTCCGTCGTCGCCCGCTCGCCCTGGGCGGGCGGTGGTACCGGCGCGAGCGGAATAGGCGCTGCCGGAACTGACGCAGGTCCGGGTGTGGATACATATTTTACCGACACTATTTCACAAACGGTTTTCACGGGGTCACCAGTGTACCGTCTTACGAATACTGTATTTAATTAATTTATTTATTCATTGTTAAGTCCACTAAGGTGTACAATTAAGGTTGCAATAAATGAAGACACGTGTCGTGTAAACGGGGATATATTTGCGACTAATTTTTAATGTGGCGGACGCAGCCGCGAAACTATTATACATATTACACATACACATAGCTGTTATACTTAAATAAGTATGGATATGATGTAGGACACCGGACACGCGATCTAAAGAGCCAGTATATTATATATACCTATATTGTGTCCCTACACACGTTAAGACCAAAAGTTGCGAAAACATTGTATAAATTGTTTACGCATGCAAGTCGCTGCGTGTCTCCGGAGCCTTAGTCGCATTTTAGACACCCGCGCGCCCAGCACTGCTAAACTACTCGTATTTATTTAAATAAATATATTTCTAAATAAATGTAATAACAACGATCTTTGATAAAAAATGTATGTTTTTATATTTTACATAGTTATCTTTTAAAATATTCTATAAAAAGTATCATTAAAATGTAATTTTATGACAATATTATGTCACAATTACATTTTATTAATTTATATAAAAAATACAATCTAAATTATTAATTATTACATACTGATCATTCTACCTACGCATAATCTATGATGACAAAAACCTACAGCGTAGGCCCAACGCGCGCTTATATCAACTGCACATGCACCACTCTGCTTACGCCGCGTATGCGCGAAGACACAGTGGCGCATTTTGTTTGGAATAGCTTCTCTTGCACGTAGTACTTATAACTCGATGGTTTTATGCTTACATCTATAAACGTTTCGTATAAGCAGTGGATTAAAGGAGTGATATTGTTCCATCGATCCATTACATCCTATAAAAATTCACTGCTGAAGTCCTCCCACATACGAGTATATTGTATCATAGGAGATATTTTTATACATTGGCGTTGTTTTTTTAACAAGATAAAAAAATCCATCAAATAATTGTAACCGGAATAAAAGTGAAACAATTGAACTGTTTTATTCATACAAGTTTAATTTTTAGTTTGTCTATTTTATATTTTATGTTATTAACTACTTTTATCTGTTTTTTGAAGAATCAGCCTTTAATGAAAGTGACATTTCATATTAATTTAAGTATTATAATGTTTCATTAAAACAAAATTAGTAAATATAAAATTTCGTACTGATTTTAAGGCGAGGATATCCGACTTTTAGCGCTCCCTTGCCTCTGTATGCATATATTGCCCAGCACGAACATAAGAACGCACGCGTGCGACATTCGGTAAACAAAAAGTTACTCTTTTTTGTTAGATTTTGCTTATTATCAGGAAGTAAAGGATCTGAATAAAAATGCAGCCGATTAAGAATCTAATTCAATAACATACCTTAAATATAAAGTATTTTAGAAATCTATTCTATTAAGTATTTAATTGTGTATTGTATGTACGCGCATATTTTCCGTACTACGAGTTCAAGAATCATCCATAATCGAGCATCAAAATCTAGTCTAATATTGTAATATTTTTTCCAACCAGGCTTTAACAATATTAATCAATAATTTAAAATTAAAAATTTTGTACAGCCGACTTCAATATAAGCGACTTCAAGACAGGTTATTTAAGAATAACTCAATAACCATTGGTCTGACCTTGATCAAATTCATATGGGACCACACGAGAACTATCAGCTTTCATATAAAAAAAGAATCATCGAAATCGGTTCGTCCAGTACAAAGTTATGAGGTAACACACATAAAAAAAAAGCAAAAAAAAAAAAAAAACATACACTCGAATTGAGTACCGTCTCCTTTTTGGAAGTCGGCAGAAAATAAAACCAGAAAGTGTTTGGCCAGAAGTGGGATTCAAATCCTCACCCTAAGAAAGATGATCGCAATGTTCGAATAAATTCCAAAGGAGAAGGAAACTGATTAACTACCCAACTAACCGTTATGAGTAAACTGAATAAAAACTTTTATATATTTTTCTATTACTGTACTTTTATATATTTTATACAAATTTTTATGTGGTAGATCCAAGCTGCACTATATTTATAGTATAGTTGTAGCACGAATGAGTCGGCTCGACCGGGGAAGCACCATGCTCTCACAGAATACCAACGTAAAATAGCAGCTTAATGCTGCTGTGTTTCCTATTGTGAGTATAGAGAACCGGAAGGGTCGCCGGTTCTCTACACTCACTGGAAAAGACTGGAAAAGAGGCATACCATCTTAGTCCCCGAGGCTGACAACGCATCTGCATTTTGATTCGAAAACGAGGATAGGTGTAGATATGTATATGGGCCTCAGCAACCACTTACCATCAGGTGGACTGTGTGCTCGTTTGTCACCCTATTTCTATATAATAAAAAGAAATTCTCGTAAGAAGGAGAAATCATATAGGAAATGATTAAAATGGAAACAAATCGATAGTTCCACACAGTACTACGTGGTGCGAGTCCTTTTCTGGCTGGAAGTCCATCTAGGTAGGTAGGTACCACCCTCTTACGTATTTACCGCCAAATACACATGCACTCCTGTATTGCGGGTTGAACCGTATAGAGGACTAGTGTAATTACAGACTGTGAGGGTAACTTTTCTAGTTTGAAGTTAGCTGTGTTCTTGGGCTGCAGTGCTGCTGATCATTAAGTGGACTTTCAAGATCTTTTGTCACTTCAGCTTAATTAAAAAAAATAAAGAAAGCAAGCACAGTGATGGCAGTGTGCCTTTTTTATTATATACTAGTGATCCGCCCCGGCTTCGCAAGGGTGATTAATGGATTTCGACAACAGCGCCACCTACCTACTAAAACTTTACAAAATAAGACAACTTTGGTCTTATTAGATTCAGTACACTTTATTCTAGGCCTGTACGTTTTATTCTTTTAGTAATCAATTTAGTTTAATTAAAAACGCTCCAGGAAGTTTATAAGTCAAAAATATAGATATTTAGATGCTAATAACTTATATTGTATACAATATTTCTTTAAAATAAAAACGTACGCGCCTAGTTTTTTGTCATATCCACAACATTTCCAAAAATTATTAAAATTGGACTATATTTACGTGGGGGAAAACGTTATCGCTTTTTGTATGAAAATTTACAGCTTCACAATCCTCTTAAAGTACACAACACAATATACAATATACAAAGCAATATAGAAATATATAAAAATTACATTACAAAATCCTTTTTATATCCTAAGTCACATTGATGACTAAAAATATTTTTAAAATATTTTTGTCGTACGCGTATTAGTGATACGTACTATTATTTATTCGTGGTGATACATAGAACTTTGGTTTTTTCTACTACATTAATTACTATTTAATAAAGGATTATCATATTTAATCTCTTCATACATGGCGTAAATATTCTATAATACGATAGCACAAGGAAGACGTAAGTATTATTAAAAATGTCATTGCTATAAACTATTTTAAGTCTCCATTAAAAATAATATACTTAGACATCAAGTTTTTTTGTATTTTATTTTAAATCATTAATAAGCAAGGAATGGATCAGAAATTAAGCATTCATTCCATGTTTGCTTTAACTTTGAGATATATTTTATTTTAAGATCACAAATTATGGAGAAATCAAAGAAGTAACTCACCATCGCAATCTTATTTCCATGTTCGATTAGTCTTCGAATTAAAAAATCACCGAAATTTAATTTAGCCGGTATAAGAATCGTATCTGGGCCATACACGTATTTTGGATGTCTCAACATTTTGAACGTCTACACTGTAACCAAACCTACTATACAATGCACATATTATCCTATTAGCCCGTGTTACTGACGATGGTGTGAGTAAAAAAATATGCGCCAACAATATTTAACGTAAGAATAAAGTAGATACAATCATTTTGTAACGATAGGTGTACTTTTCAAAATGTTTAAAAATTCTGCGCAATATGAACTAACAGCTTCACTTGCGTACTATTTTTTTATTTGCAATTTTTCATTGTCGATAAAGGTATGTACTCGTATTTACCTAATTTAGCTTTAATTTTTTGTAAAAGTTTGACCGCCTAGTTGGTATAGTGATCGTGTGAGGTGAAGTAGGAGTTGTCCTCTCCCGTAATGGGGTCTCTGCCATTTGGCGGTCGATGCTGATAGGGAAACCGATGTGTGCCAACCCGTTCCTGTAGTCCTGCCAATAAGCAACGAAAGTGAAACACCGTTGAATGGTAATCAGTGAAAATCCGACATAAGCCGTCTTTGCCCCCGCGAGTTAGGTATTCGTAGGCATTTCTCCATGTTAAAAAAGTTGCCGCAAACTTGGGTCAAACCAAAAATCAGTCATATTTTCGGTAAAAAATTTGCATGCAGCATCCCTTAGTCTGGAAGAATAGAATAGATTTTTTTTTATTAAATATAGATTATTACATAATATTTGTTGAAAGTCAATTTTTTATTTGCCACTGGTTCGGAAAATATCTCTGTCTTGGGAAGAACCAGTAAGAAACTCAGCGGGACTTTTATTAACATATTTCACTATACAATAATTTTGTTTGTACAATTTTTAAATAAATTTTAATAGAACCAGCATGGTGGCGATTATCTCATTCCCAGGGGTTATTTTCATTTATGAATTGTTTGATATTATAATAACCCTTTTTGTACAACTTTTCTTTAATAAAACATTTAAACTTATTTGTTGACACATTTTGTATATTTACTGGGATTTTGTTGTAAAAGCATATGCATTGCCCTATAAATGAATTACTAATTCTGTAGTAGCTCAGATGGTTAGCGCTCGCTGTAAATTTCGTAGTACGTGACCAACATTTAGTAATATTTTTGAAAAATAAATTTTAGATCAGATGTCAAGTTTCTTTAATATTAAGAAATTGCTTTATAAAAACCAATTCGGTTTTACAAGGGGTGGCTCGACAACTGAGACTTCAGTTGAGCTTATTAAACATATTTTTTGTGCATGGGAGAATTCACAGATTACTTTGGGTATATTTTGTGACCTTTCCAAGGCCTTTCACTGTGTTCACCATGAGACATTAATCAGTACAGTACTATGATGTCAAGAATACAGCGCTTAAACTTATTATTTCATATTTAAGTAATAGAATGTAGAATGTAGAATGAAGAAATTATCAAAGGTAAAAGTTCTTCCGGGTCACCTGTACTAATGGGTGTCCGTCAGGGCTCCATTCTCGGCCCATTCCTATTTCTAGTGTATATTACTGACTTACCTTCTCTTGTAGGGGATAATCATGATATAATATTATTTGCTGATGATACTTCTTCGATTTTTAAACTTAAACGTCAATCATTTAAATGTGATGAAGTGAATAATGCTATATCAAAATAAGTGCATTGGTTTAACGTTATTAATTCACATTAAAAGGGAAATAAAACTAAATGAATTAAATTCACAACATCAAATGTTAAAAATCTAAATACTAATGTGTATTTAAATGGCGAGCCCTGTTGAATCCACTGTTTTCTTTGGCATCACTATCGACGCAAAACTTCAGTAGGGCCCCCATATGTCCAAACTAGCAAGCAGACTAAGTTCTGCAGCCTATGTTGTAAAGATAAAAGATCTCACTAGTGTCGAGACAGCTAGATTAGTTTATTTCAGTTATTTCCATAGCATAATGTCTTATGGGATTTTGCTATGGGGAAATGCGGCTGATGCAGAAACTATTTTTGTTTTACAAAAGAGGGCCATTAGAGCAATTTACAACCTAAAACCCTGCGAGTCTCTTAGAGATAAATTTAAAGAAATACATATATTAACTTTGGCCTCTCAGTATGTTTACGAAAATTTAATGTATATTCACCAAAACAAAGTTAGTTTTAGTAAAAAAGTGATAAACATTCTGTTAACACTAGGAACAAACACAAGCTAGTGACACCAGTTTCTTGACTTCACAGAGTCAGTAATTCATTCTTGGGGCAATGTATACGCTACCTACAACAAAGTCCCAGAAAGTGTACAGGCTCTGTCTATTACCAAGTTTAAATATTTTGTGAAGCTGAAACTATAATAACCCCTGGGAATGAGGTGGTCGATTCCAAGCAGTTTCTAAAATAAAATTTGTAAATATTTTATAATTAGAATATAGTAATTTACTTTAAAAAAGCCCCGCTGGGTTTTTGGCTGTTTCTTTCCAGGATAGAGAGCTTTTTTCAAACCAGTGGTAAAGTAAAAAATAATTTTCAATAAGAATTACGCATGTGATCTTCATCGAATGAAAAAAAATACTCTATTCTATTGTAACCCGAGTTCGATCCCCGCTGACACCGATGAAATTGGTAATTGCAAATTTTAAGTACTGATTTACCACGTACCGGCGGTGAAGGAAAACATCGTAAGGAGACCTGCATTAACAATGGTAGAGCCACGCGGCAGCTTTTGCTGTCGCATGGATGGGCCGGCTCGAACCAGGGTGGTACCACGACCTCACAGAAAACCAGCGTGAAGTAGAGGTTTACCTCTGCGTTTCGCTTGGTGAGTGCAGGTGGCCGGAGGCCCTTTTTACTGGAAATGAGGCATTCTATCTTAGTTCTCACGGGTGACAACGCATCTACATTTTGATTTGTAATAGAGGACAGATGTAGATATCTATGGGCCGCAGCAACCACTTACCATCAGGTGGACTGTGTGCTCGTTTGTCACCCATATCCTATAAAAAAATATATATGAGAAATAAGAAAAAAAATTACGAAGACATGTAAAGTTGGCCAACATGCATTGGGGCATGGCGGCGGCTTGCGCATTCACTCGGACATTATTATCCCTCGAAAACGTATTTACTGAAAACCTTCAAATCTTAAAGGTTTTTTTTAAATTTAGTTTACTACGCACATATTCTTGGACTACGCATAAGGCTGGTTTCACAGTTGTACGGGAGTCCCGTACGGGTAGCCCGTAATGCGGGAGACCCCTACGGGTAGCGCCCGCAGTGCTCTGAAACGAGTGTTTAGTACAATACGGGTGCTAGCGGAAGACAGTCGCAAATGAAAGTGAATGCGAACGTATTAAAAATTCTTGGTATTTATTTAATTTGTGAGAGACGACGATGACAGAGAAAGAGACTATATACATCCCATCATCGAAGCAAGATGTTTCGAAAGTGCATTTGTAACCTTAAACTATAAACTTAGGAACGATCCGCGCAAATTTTTTAACTATTTTCGTATGTCGATTAGTAGTTTTGATGAACTACTATCCAGGTTGGAGAACAGAATAAAATATATATATATATATATCTATGACAAATTCCGTGTCAATTAATTGACTCATCTCGATTGTACTCACGGAGCACGGGCGCTCCGCATCGCTGTGAAGCGATGAACGGGCAGCGGTGCGCTCGCGTCTGCATATACGGGTGTCCAGGTGTGGGACACGGTTGGTGTTGTACGGCTCTACGCGGAGCGGGTCCCGTACGGAACAATCCGCGTCGCTGTGAAACGATGTTATAGCGCCTCACGTCTATCTCCGTTTCGGGAGCCCGTACGAGCTACCCGTACGGGACTCCCGTACAGCTGTGAAAGCAGCCTTAGATGTCAGAGAAAATAAAAAACATGCGTGAGTGTCGTGGAATACTCGGTTGGAACGAAGTTCTTTTCGTAATATATTATTATTGATAAACGCACTATATTATTGATTGACAAATACAAATAAATGAATTACTAGCGTCTAAAATGAAGCGTCATTTAAAATAAAATAATACTTCTTTCATGACAATATAAGAAAAAGTGCGAAGGTGATAGATATACTTCCATCTCGCTTCCTTACAGCAGCCAAAGCCGTTTACACTACGTCAGTAGTGTTCGTGACGGAAAAATCTTATACTTTTTGTCGCCTAGCCCCATCCGCCAAATACGTACCCTTTGATAAAGAACTTCATTCCAATAATGACAGTATGTCGTGCGTTCTGAGTTCATATTCCAACTAGATACAACATTTGTACCAATAATTCCTGAAATCTCCTTGAACATCCTTTACTTTTAATTAATTGTCTATTTACGGTACGGTATTAACGGTTCTTCTCTCGAATAGCCATTTAACCCTTTGTTCTCTTTGTTTTTTTTTGTTTTTTTTTTATATAGGATAGGCAGTCGATTTGGCACCGCTGAAGGAACTTTAGCACCTCCCAAATAGTCCGATTAAAGCATTTTGTAAGTAGCAACAATTAAATGTATAGTGCAATGAACTAAAACATAGGTTAACTAAATTCTAATTAAAAGAAGAAGGCTTATTCACAGCTTATCGAAAGTCTTACGTAACTATAGCCAATTATTCAGACTTAGATATTTAAGTTATTCAATAGATTAACAATTTACCGAGGGATTACTTAACTCTGGATTTCAAAGAATAAATAAGAAATTCGCTTGACTTAAGAATAGTATTCGAAAACTTGTTTCTCTATATTAATGAAACGTGACTACAATGTGTAGGTTTTAGCTTGAAAACACAATATATTAAGAGTGTATAGTGTATTAACTATTAGTTGTATTAATTAACATAACACATATGCCATTACTTGCATGTTAGCGTTACACTTTATTATTATAAATTTCCTGAGAAAGATTTTGAAAACTTAATTGCCAATTAATAATTTTAATTAAATGCTTGTTAAATATTATCTCATTTTGTTCATTGTATATGGTTTTGTCTTCATAATTCGTTAAACGATGTGGTGGGTGGAGGGAGATTTGCTGTAGACTGTAATTATAATAGTAAAATAAGACTGATTTATCTACTTTGACTAAAGACAATCAGCGGAAGTAGATATTCTACGTCATTGAAGCGTTTGTGAGAATATTCTCGTAAATGAAAATAATGAGGGAATGAAAGACCAAACATAATTAATAGATTGGCGGATTGTGTTTCGGATAGTAATAATATTATCAGTGACAACAGGTTAAGGTACGACTTGTGGTGGCACTAGGGCCACATGAGTAAAGAAACTTTCTTACGTGGTAGAGCCATGCTGCAGCTATATTAGTAGTATAGTTATAGCACGAATGAGTCGGCTCGACCGAAGAAGGACCACGCTCTCTTAGAATAGCGTTAAATAGCAGCTTAACACTGCTGTGTTTCGTATGGTGAGTGTAGAGAACCGGAGACCCTTTTTACTCGAAACGAGGCATTCTATCTTAGTCCTCACGGTTGGCAACGCATCTGCATTTTGATTCGCGAACGAGCATAAATGTAGATGTCTATGGGCCACAGCAGCCACTTACCATCAGGTGGACTGTGTGCTCGTTTGTCACCCTATTCTATAAAAAAAACTGTACCAAGATAAAGCTTCTAAGGAGCTGTCAAAATAATGATTTTTTATAATTACGCGAACACTACACCTAGAATAAAACTATTTTTACGGATTTTATCGCCTTTAATTATAGTTTTTGAGGATGTTTATTTAATTTCTATAGGACAAACAAAAATATCAATTAAAATCTGCTTAAAAGAACAAATAGCTGGCGTGAAATACCAACGTTCCGGGAAGTCTGCAGTTTTTGATCATATCCTAGACGGTCCCTATCATTACATTAGTTTTGATAGACCATAAATTCTCGCGAACGAACATCGATTCCTGCCAAGGACGATACGTGACATTAACGTGACATTAAAAAACATCCTAATTTCAATAGAATGGGAGGCTGGGTACGACCACCTGCTTGGAATCCTGTAATTAATAAAATTAAAACTAAATCCAAGCAAACCACTGCAAGACTTCAAGACAATAATGGTCCGAGAGCTCATGACGCATTTTTCATGAAGTGTTTGATGCATCATGATACTTTGTTTAAAGGTATCAGTCGACTCAATAAGCAGGTATATGACTGTCTGCCTGGCCTACCTGGGTACACCTGGTACTGCGCATACAGGTAAGTCGCAAAAAACTTTGCCAAAAAAAGTGTTTGATTCTAATAATAATAATGACTATCCGTCATCTAAGTTTATAAACAATTAAGAAAAAAAATGGTATACACTTCTGAGGGGGTTTACATAGGGGCAGACTACCACAAAGTTGTATTTTCAAAAATTCCAAACAAAATGTTTGATTCAGTCTGCCATTTTTACAGCGTGTTTAGTATATATAATAAAATATTCTCACAAAAAGGCAGACAGTTTCTCCGGGGTTTACTAATTTAAAAATCTATACAAATAAATAAAATTTAAATGTCTGTTTTTAATGTCAAAATAACAATTTTTTACTAAGCGCATATGATATTATATACCATAATTTATAACAAAAACACATTTTATAAAATTTTTGTCTGTCTGTCTGTTTGTTCCGGCTAATCTCCGAAATGGCTGGACCGATTTTGACGGCACTTTCACTGGCAGATAACTGATGTTACAACGAGTATTTTAGGCTACTTTTATATTAGGGTTCCACGCAAAAAAAAAAACCCTAAATTACACGCGGGCGAAGTCGCGGGGAACAGCTAGTATATAAATAAATCTTGCGTGGACAGGAGACAAATGTGTTACGGGTTGTAATGAGTGCGACAAAGGGCGACGGTCGCCGATATGTGAAAAAGTGTTTGATTCAAATAATAATAATGACTCTATAATATATAAATGTCAGCTATGTTGGTAAAGAATTAAGGGAAAAAAATGGCAGACACTTGTGAAGGGGTAAACTACTCCAAAATTATATTTTCAAAAATTCCAACAACAAAAATTCCAACAAAAGTGTATTATTTAATCTGCAATTTTACAGCGTGTTTATAATGTACATAATATAATAAAAAATTATCACACAAGGGCAGGCAGTTTCTCCGGGGGTTAATAGTTAAAAAATATTTTAAAAAATCTTGCGAGGAAAGCAGACAAATGTGCCACGGGTTGTAATGAGTGCGACAGAGAGCGAGGGTCGCCGATTTGTCTTTAGTCATTCTTCGCGCTCCCATTGCGGATCACGTGATCTTGTACAGTTGTTACAACTGAAATACTCAAATTACTCAAATATACAACAATAATTACAGCTAATGGAGATTTTTAATTAGTTAGTTACAATGGAAAAAATTCTGAAAAAAGAAAGAAAAAATACATCTATAGCAAATATATAGATAAATACAAATATTTTGTTAGTTTTCGCTTTTTTTACCTTCAAACCGCTTAAATTCATACGTTTCATTTTCTAATTTTCATTCATTACCAGCTGGCACCAAATTAGTTGGATTAGCCAAGTGAGCATTGCGCCAAACACTGGTGATGTTTTGCGTACGCAAAAGATGCTGGTGTAATTCTGACTTCCACGGTGGTAAATTTGAGGCATCATATCTTTTAATATATTTTTAGAATGGTTTGTTCGTATTTCTCGATTTATAAGTAGAGCAAAACTTTTGAAACCGAGCATAATTAACATCTGTACAGTTTTTATAACCATAAAGCTCACAGCTAAAAATTTTCAAGTAATGTAAATGTTTCATATTAGAGTCCAGGTACATCGTCATTTGCAAGGTCCGACAGTGCCTTTTGATAACCCGCATAGTTTTTAATAATTTAAAATGGTCTTTTTTACCCTTTTTAAAGAATGCAGGATTATAGTCGCATCCTTATATTATATACGTGTTTATATTTATATACGTGGTAGAACCTTGCTGCAGCTATATTTCTGGTATAGTTGTAACACGAATGGGTCGGCTCGACCGGGGCAGGACCACGCTCTCACAGAATACCAGCGTAAAATAGCAGCTTAATGCTGCTGTGTTTCGTATGGTGAGGATCTCCGGTTCTCTAGAACCGGAGATCCTTTTTACTGGAAACCGAGGCATTCCATCTAAGTCCTCACGGGTGACAACGCATCTGCATTTTGATTCGTAATCGAGAATAAATGTAGATTTCTATGGGCCACAGCAACCACTTACCATCAGGTGGACTGTGTGCTCGTTTGTCACCCTTATCCTATAAAAAAATCCTGTCAGCGTGAAATCCTGGCAGACTTGTACAAAGAGTTGTCCCTAATTCCAATATATAATTGAGTAATATTAAGGACGCGTTTCTTGTTTGCAGCTCCATTTTCCATATAAAGTTTATGTTATCACTTTTTAAATGGTCCATATTTCATAGCATAATAATTAATACATCTGTATCACATGATTTGATAAGTAAATTGGCAGCAGAATCCGATTCCAATTGACAAACATGATAATAATTATAATTTTTAAGATTTATTTAAATACTAGCTGTTCCCCGCGACTTCGCCCGCGTGTATTTTAGGGTTTTATTTTTTTTGCGTGGAACCCTGATAATTTTTCTAAAATAAAAGTAGCCTAAAATACTCGTTATAACATTAACTATCTGTCAGTGAAAGTCCCGTCAAAATCGGTCCAGACATTTCGGAGATTAGCCGGAACAAACAGACAGACAGACAAAATTTTATTATATATGTGTTTTTGTTATAAATATCGTATATAATATCATATGCGTTTAGTAAAAAATTGTTATTTTGACATTAAAAACAGACATTAAAATTTTATTTGTTTGTATAGATTTTTAAATTAGAAACCCCCGGGGATACTGTCTGCCTTTATGTGAGAATATTTTATAATATATTATAAACACGCTGTAAAAATGGCAGACTGAATCAAACACTTTTTTTGGAATTTTTGAAAATACAATTTTGTGGTAGTCTGCCCCTATGTAAACCCCTTCAGAAGTGTACATGCCATTTTTTTTCTTAATTATTTATAAACTTAGATGACGGATAGTCATGATTATTATTAGAAGCAAACACTTTTATTTGGCAAAGTTTTTTGCGACTTACCTGTATGCGCAGTACCAGGTGTACCCAGGTAGGCCAGGCAGACAGTCATATACCTGCTTACTGAGTCGACTGATACCTTTAAACAAAGTTTCATGATGCACCAAATACTTCATGAAAAATGCGTCACGAGCTCTCGGACCATAAGTTCAATCTGCGTAGATCGGAGCAAAACTAATAATTAAAAAGCTGATGGTACTCCGGGTTAACTCTGACATCGGGACGTCAATCACCTCAGTCCTCCGTGACCATGGGTGCTGGAAAGCATCTGAAACGTCGGGAATTTAAAAATAAGTATAATTAAACGCGATGGATTTTATCATCAAAATAGTTTTATTCGATATAATATTTTTTACAAACTACGTATTCTAAATATTACTTTTATAATTATTGTTTTTCAACAACATGTTGTAGCTTTTAATCAAATGGTAAATTCTAAGTTTAATGTAATGTTTTTTTTTAAATAATCTATTGGAAAGCACTCAGATTTCATAACAAGTATAAACTCTTGCTCACGTTTTAATATTTTACTACTAATATTTACAATGTTTCTTTCGAGTTCAAAATATTTGCGAAATTTTTACACAAGAATTAAACAAAGACGATAAAAGTGTCAGGAATTTTTAAATAAAAACCCGATTAAACATTGACTTTATTAAAATCCTTGGAATGACTGAAAAAATAATCTTTTCCCATATTGATAGATTGTTCAGATCTAAATAAAACTAATTTTACGGATTTTATCGCGTATATTAACTAATTTTATATTCCAGACGTTTCGGGTGCTTTCCAGCACCCGTGGTCACGGGGGACTGAGGTGTTTGACGTCCTGATGTCATAGTTAGCCCGGCTACCTTCAGTTTTTTAATATTAATTTTTGGTTCGATTTACGCAGAATGAGCTTACAGTATCTTGAAGTCTAGCAGTGGTATACTTGGGTTTGGATTTGATTTTATTAATTATGGGATCCCCAGCAGATGGCAGCACCCATCCATCTTCTCTTTTGAAATTAGGATGTTTTTTAATTTCAATAGCCTCGCGAATCATCCTTGGGAGGAATCGGTGTTCTTTTGCGAGGATTTGTGGTCTATCAAATCTAATGTAATGGCGGGGACGATCTTGAACATGTTCACAAACTGCAGAGTTTGCGATACGTCGGTGCTTCACGTCAGCTATCTGTTCTTTAACGCGGGTTTTTATTGATCTTTTTGTTTGTCCTATGTACGAGAGACCACATTCACAATCCAGCTTGTACACTCCTGCATCTTGTAGAGGGATATGACACTTGATGGATGGTAAAAATTGACCAAACGTCTTCAGCGGCTTGAAGTATGTTTTTGTTGAGGACAGCTAGAGACCCGCCGCCCCGTCGCCCCTTCATACCCCGTTGCGCCCCGCACACCCCGCACACCGGAGCCGAGCGACGACCAATGGGCGAGCAGCATCGTCCCACGGCACTACTAACAGACTGAGACGCCTTCTTGCGAGATATAAGAAGGGCGTTTTGGTCTGTGAGTCGTTCATTTCTGGAGCGGCACTTGAAGACAACACTAGGAGAAGAAACCTCAAGAAAATCAGGAAGAATCAAGACTCCATAAGCGAAGATCTCTATGTATATATTAGCATAGATAATGATAGTGCCCAATCATTGTAAATAGTCGAATATAGTATAGTCAAGAGTACCATCTTTTCTTCACGCAGTCCCCTAGCATAGTTAACCCCAACGATCAGTCAGTCAATGAGTAAAAATACAGTCCACACTTAGATCCATTATATTCTTGATCCATCGTCGCCGGATTCAAGCCAGAAGAAAGAAGAAAGAAGTAAGAAGAAACAAGAAAGAAGGCAATTATAGAAGAAAGAACATAATTATAGAAGAAAGAACATAATTATAGAAGAGAGAAGATCATTATAGAAGATCTTCAAGGAAGAAAGAAGTTCGTCGACGAAGAGAGAAGATTGTCGGTACTAATTTTTTCCCTGTTTCTTATTAAGCCTACGTTATATACGTCATATTGTCTGTTTCCAGACAATTTCTTGTGTCTTTAACCGCGTTTACGCGGCCAGGTGGTTGCTCCCTAACGGTGCCAAACTGTGACCATCTGGTAACGCCCTTGTGGCGGGAACGACATCCAATACGTGCGTCTTTTTGAAGACGATACGTACGTCTTTTTGAAGACGATCGGAGGTCGCAACGAGGGACGTCATGAGGAAAACACGAAGCCAGAAGGCACGGAACGATGACGAAACGCCGGTAGGAATGCGGATATTCGAAGAAGCACCCGCGTCCCCGACCGATTATCTCGCGATGGCACAAGCGCCCTCTGCTGCGCCCCAGGCCCCGCTCGCGCCCGCATCTACGCCCGCGCCCGCGCCCCGCTATGTCCGTGTCTACGACCGATCGTTTGGGAGAGGTTAGCACATCCGCGCCGCGCACAGAGACACTCGCCGCGGTTATTGAAGATCTTCCGTCTACAGAAGCTAGTTCGATAGTGCGTACCGTCGCGCCTGTAGCAGACGTTGTACATAGGCCCGCGACCCGCGCCCCGCGCCCCGTCGGGCCGCTCAGTTCGTTCAGCCGGTCGACAGTCAGCGCGATAGCAAAGTAAAAACAAATCGAATATAACGCCGCGGAGGAACTAGCTGCAATTAGGAGGAAGCAATTGCAACTCGAAGAAGATCTTATTACGAAGAAATACGCTAGGGACGTCGCGCAACTGCAAGAAGAAACAGATAGGGAAAGTATTAACGAAGACGAGTTAGTTGAAAATAGGGTACGCGTTGATAGGTGGTTAGAGAACGTAGAGACTGTGCGGGGAGAGTCGCCTTACCGCCCGTCTCAGCCCGCGCCCCGCATCGAGATAGAGCAGGCCCTACCGAATAGGGAAACCGGTTACGACCACGCTGAAGATGCCCAGGGGAGGACGGTAGCGAATGAAGTTCAACCACGTCGCGTAGGTAAACGATACAGAGGGATAGTGGAGTCGCCGTAGAAATGAACCAGGTGGATCGTCGTGTACGCGTAACGTCGACGTCGCGCGTCCAACGCCGCACTCTATCGCCTACACATAGATCGCCACATCGCCACGCGGATCGTAGATCACCGTCGCCGTATAGGGATGTAGGTGTACATAGATCGCCATCGCCACATCGCCACGCGGATCGTAGATTATCGTCGCCGTGTCATAGGGATGTAGGTGTACATAGGATGCCAGCGCCACAGCGTAGGCTAGAGGGAGATAGGGATAGAGATAGGTCGCTTACTCCGCGAGGGAAAGAGAGGGGTATAGAGCGACTAGCGGAAGCTCTAGAGAACATAATTAGAGTTAGGCCCGCCGCCGCGAAACAGACGCAGGACTTGCCTATTTTTAACGGTTCGGCCGCGGAATGGTTAGCTCTCAAAGCCGCGATGAAAGAATCCACGCGTTTATATGGATTCACAAATACGGAAAATATGGCAATGTTCAGAAACTGTCTATGTGGTGAGGTTATAGAGCAGATATTATGCGAACATTGGAGCAGTGTTTCGGCCGCCCGGAAGTAATTATCGATCGAGCGTTAGAGGAACTGAAACGCCTTCCGCGCCCGGGTCAAACCGCTCAGGAATTAAATTCGTTCGCGATTAAGTTACAAAATATAGTGTGTATTTTGCAGAACGTCGACGGCAAAGGATATTTACAAAATCCGATGCTAACTAGGAAAGTCACTAGCAAACTTAGCCCTGACTTACGGTCACGTTGGTGCGATTATGCGGAGCACTACGGAAGTGCAGACGAACCGGATATCGTCACACTATCTCGATTCATGATAAGAGAGGCTGACCGTGCGTTGAGTCATGCCTATACGTCCGTAGCGCCGACTAAGGAATCGCCCGTAAGACGAGAGGCGCCGCCGTCGAAAATGATTATAGTGCCACGTCGCGTAGAGGATAGGGCCCGCGACGTAAAGACGTTCACCGCCCAGGAGGACACCGGTAGGTGCCTCATGTATATGTTGCGGGGGTGAACACGTAATCGCCAAATGTAGGAAGTTAGCGCAAATGGGTGTGGACGACCGGTGGAATTGGGTAAAGGAAGATGGGGAGTGTTTTCTGTGTTTAAATAGTAAACATCGACGATTTAGATGTAAAGCCAAGAAATGCGGCGTCGACGGCTGCAACGCCCCCCACCATGCCCTCCTTCACACCCGCAAGACCCGCGCACCTGAGACATCGGCAAAACCGGATGAGTCCGTGCTCGTCGCGTCTAACGTTGGTAGTAATGCGTCCGTATTGTTGAAAGTGTGTCCCATTACGTTACGCGGACCGCGTGGTAGGGAAATAGATACGTATGCGTTGCTTGACGAAGGCTCGACTATTTCGTTAATCGACGACGACTTAGCGCGCGAGTTAGGAGCGGAAGGACCGGTAAAGCCGCTGAATATTAGAGGCGTAAACAATAGTCAGCGCGAGGCCGATAGTAGATTAGTTAACATAGGCATACGTGGCAAGACGCGCAGTGAGGTGTATAAAATAAATGCGCGGACAATAGCAAATTTAAAGATAGGTTCGCAATCCGTAAGTATGGAGTGTTTACGTTTAAAACACTTACGCGACCTACCGAGTTCGGTTTGTTACGACGACGCTAAACCGAGATTATTATTAGGCGCCGACAACTGGCATTTAATAATCACCCGTAATTTAAGGATAGGACGTCGAAGGCAGCCTATCGCTGCACGTACGTTATTAGGGTGGGTAATACAGGGAACCGTGCCGCGATTCACGTGTAAGGAAGACGGTGAGACCGTATTACACGTCGTAAGCGTTAGCGGACGGTCAGATAGTGACATCCGAACGTTTGCCAGTCAGGACGAGGAGCTAACGGAACTCCTCAAACGGCAGTACGAGATAGATTCCATAGGTATCTCGCTAAAGAGTAGGCCGCGACGGGAAGAGGAGCGCGCTGTCGAGATATTCCAGCGCACCGTCAAGAAGGTCGGCGGGCAATACCAAGTTGGACTGCAATGGATGGACGACAACGCGCGGATGCCACCCAGCTACGAGATGGCCGCTCGAAGACTGCGGACGATCGAGAGAAAAATGGACAAGTCACCGGAGTTTCGAGACGCCTACACACCCCAGATAGACAACTTCCTGGCAAAAGGATACGCAAGGGAAGCCGAGGGGACAGAGAGAGAGGACACCAAGAGCTGGTACCTGCCACACTTCGCCGTACGGAATCCGAACAAGCCGGGGAAGACAAGAGTGGTTTTCGACGCGGCAGCGCGTGCGTCCGGTAGATGTCTTAACGATAATTTACTCGACGGCCCCGACTTGTTACGAAACTTACCGGGCATACTGTTTAGATTTAGGAAGAACAAAATAGCCGTGTCCGCGAATATTAGGGAGATGTTTTTACGTGTGAAGATCGACCGTCGCGACCAACCCGCGCAATTGTTTCTGTGGCGAGGTAACGAGCGATCCAGCCCACCGCGGGAGTACGTTATGACATCGATGATTTTCGGTGCGAGGAGCTCGCCGTTTCTCGCACATAGTGTTAGGGATCATAACGCGCGCGCACACGCAGAAACACATCCGTTGGCGCTTAGCGCTATCGTACGTAGTCACTATATGGACGACTACTTAAACAGTTATGCTACGGTAGAGGAAGCGGTAAATACGGCAAGGCAGGTTGCGGAAGTGCACCAGAAGGCCGGTTTCACCTTGGCAGGCTGGAATTCTAACCACGCAGCCCTATTGGAAGACAAGCCGGAGGAACTACTGGCGAGCAAGCCTAAGCAAGTAGGCTTAAGGCAAGACAGCCCAGGTAGGACCCTAGGGTTGTTATGGATGGCCGACGAAGACGCCCTGACGTTCAACACTTCTATGAATAGGGTGCCACAGGAAGTAAAGGCGCTACAGCGACCACCGACTAAGAGGGAAGCATTAAGCGCAGTCATGTCGGTGTTTGACCCGCTCGGACTGCTTAGCTACCTCACCATCACCGCCAAGATCCTGCTACAAGACCTATGGCGTATGAAGAAGGTCGGATGGGATAATGAACTACCCGAGGAGGCAGCGGATGAATTCCAGAGGTGGCTGCGAGTCGTCGAGGAGGTGTCACGACTGCGACTGCCTAGGTGCTATGCTCCTACGGGGGGAGTGGTAGAGCGTCAACTTCACGTTTTCAACGACGCAAGCGAATGTGCGTACGCATCCGCGGTATATTGGCGTATACGATATCGCGACGGAAGGATTAGGGTACGGTTAGTGGCGGCCAAGGCGAAAGTCGCCCCTATAAAGGCGCAAAGCATACCGCGTTTAGAGTTGCAGGCGAACTTGATAGGCGCGCGACTCGCGGAATTCGTGCAAGGCGAGCACAGAGTGATAGCCGATAAGGTAGTGTATTGGAAAGACTCCACTACGGCGCTCCACTGGATACAGAACGATACGGCGCGTTACACCCCATACGTGGCTCATAGATTAGGGGAAATAGAAGAGAAGACGTCACCCGAGCAATGGAGGTGGATACCAACCGCTGAAAACATCGCGGATCAGGCAACGCGTGTGAATTATATGAACAAAGAAGAGAGCGACAGATGGTTTACGGGATCGCCATTCCTGTACGAGGATGAAGACAGATGGCCTCGACGTCAGGAAGAGAAGGCAGGGAATGAAGATGAAGAACTGGAGGAAGTCGTGGCGCACCAGAGCGACACCAAGGACGCTCCACACCTGCCAGACATTGAGAGATTCTCTTCCTACAAGCGATTGATCAGGGCCACTGCTCGGATACTACAGTTCATCGATGCCATAAGAGGAAGGGCGCACGGACTGACATTGCAGCACATCCAGAGAGCAGAGCGGATGTGGATAGAACGTAGTCAACAAGAAAGCTCCGCTGAAGACATCAGTCGACTGCAGCGAGGAAAGAACCTGGCAACCGGCAGCGCGTTAAGGAAGCTCGACCCCATATTGGAGGATGGCATATTACGAGCTAGAGGACGAATCGACGCAGCCGACGTGGACAGCCAGATTAAGAGGCCCATCATATTGAACGGACGCCACCATTTTGTAAAGCTGCTTGTGGAAAAGGCGCATCAGGAGGCAAGCCACGCCAACAGGGAGAGGGTGGTAAACGACCTACGCACCAGATATCATATCCTTCGATTACGACCAACAGTAAGAGAAGCGGAGCGGAGATGTCTGCGATGCACGGTACGCAAGGCGACACCACGGCCAGCGGTTATCGGGGATCTACCACCTGAACGATTAGGGGCATTCGTGCGACCATTCACCTACACCGGAATCGATTATTTCGGGCCTATAACAGTGACTATAGGACGTCGGCATGAAAAACGGTGGGTAGCGTTATTCACTTGTTAAACGACGTGCGTGGTGCATTTAGAATTAGTTTACTCCCTTACGACGGACTCGGTGATATCGGCATTGCGGCGCATGGCGGCTAGGCGTGGGTGGCCACGGGTCATCTACTCTGACAACGGAACAAATTTCCATGGGGCAGATACCGAACTACGACGGGCAATGGAAGAGTGGGCACCCCAGTTAAAGGACTACGCGTTGACTCGGCGGACAGATTGGAAGTTCATCGCGCCGGGCGCGCCAAACCAAGGAGGCGCATGGGAGTGTCTCGTGCGCTAAATGAAGACCGCGCTCGAAGCCACTCTGCACCAGAAGAGCCCACGGGAGGAGACGTTAGCGACGCTCCTCACAGAAGCTGAGAACACGGTGAACTCTCGACCGTTGACGCACGTACCGGTCGACATCGACGAGGAAGAGGCGCTGACACCCAACCACTTCCTGCTGCTGGGACCATCGATCCTACCAGTAACCGCGCCGTGCACGCCCAGTGATCGTCGGGCGTGGAGGGCGGCGCAAAGACTTGCCGACGAGTACTGAAAGCGCTGGATGAAGGAGTACGTGCCGACGCTGGTTGCGCGCGGGGACTCGCGGGATGTGCAGCAGTGACAGATACAAGAAGAGGACCTCGTCGTGCTAGCAAACACTAACATGCCAAGGAACGTGTGGCCGCGGGGAGTTGTGACAAGGACCTTTCCCGGACCTGACGGCGTGGTGCGCATTGTGGAAGTGCGGACCAGGGGCGGATTGCTGCGGCGGCCGGTCAGGAAGATCGCCGTCCTCCCGAGGGAAGCTTAGGCTCGCAAGCTACGCTGGGGGGAGGATGTTGAGGACAGCTAGAGACCCACCGCCCCGTCGCCCCTTCATACCCCGTTGCGCCCCGTACACTCCGCACACCGGAGCCGAGCGACGACCAAACGGCGAACAGCATCGTCGCACGGTACTACTCACAGACTGAGACGCCTTCTTGCGAGATATAAGAAGGGCGTTTTGGTCTGTGAGTCGTTCATTTCTGGAGCGGCACTTGAAGACAACACTAGGAGAAGAAACCTCAAGAAAATCAGGAAGAATCAAGACTCCATAAGCGAAGATCTCTCTGTATAAATTAGCATAGATAATAATAGTGCCCAATCATTGTAAATAGTCGAATATAGTATAGTCAAGAGTACCATCTTTTCTTCACGCAGTCCCCTAGCATAGCTAACCCAACGATCAGTCATCATCAGTAAAAATACAGTCCACACTTAACTTAGATCCCTTATAGTTTTAATGGAAACTCGCTTCAAGATGTAGCCAACCTTGTATGTGACTCCTCTGACATAGGGTACTACAGCAGGCACACGCTCGACTGTGGCTGGCTTCACTCGGTCACTGTGACGTAGGCGCGGAACCCGAAGCTTGTTGTCTTGCAGTACTTGCTCGACGTGCTGAGGCTCGGCGGCCAGATGTTTTCTGTGACAGATCTCTCGTGCTCTTTGAGACAAAGATTTTCCCACGGTAGCTAACTGTGAAGGATGATGGTGCGATCCAACATTTAAATATCGGTTTGTATGGGTATTTTTTCTGTACACAGTATGACCAATAATGTTATCAGGATTTCAGATGACTAAAACATCTAGGAAAGCTTTTTTTTTATGGAATAGGGGGAAAACGAGCATGCGGCTCACCTGATGGTAAGTGACTACCGCCGCCCATAAACAACCGCAACACCAGGGGAATTGCAGATGCGTTGCCGGCCTTTTAGAAAGGTGTAAGCTCTTTTCTTGAAGGTTTCTAAGTCGTATCGGTCCGGAAAATTCGCTGGTGGTAATTGATTCCACAAGGAAATCGTGCGAGGGAGAAAACTTCTTCTAAATCGCACAGTGGTGGACCGCCAATAATCCAGATGGTATGTATGGTAACGAGAGTTTTGACGCGATGTGCGATGGTGAAATTGAGCGGCTGGAATTAGTCCGAACAATTCCTCAGAGCACTCCCCGTGATAGATGCGATAAAATACGCAAAGAGATGCAACATCTCTACGCAGTGCCAGTGTATCGAGCCGATCAGAAAGAACTCGGTCGTCGACGATTCGAACCGCTCTGCGCTGGATGCGGTCAAGTGGAAGGAGCTGGCACTGGGGTGCCCGGCCCAGAGATGAGAACAGTATTCCATGTGGGGCTAAACTTGCGGTTTGTAAAGTTGCAAGCGATGTGCCGGCATGAAATACTAAAGTGTTGTTTGCCTCTAACTCCATTGTTAATTGTATTTAAGGGTTTGTGGAATTAAGGTGGTTTAAAAAAGCAGTTACTCTTTGTCAGATGGTAAAATTGTGAAAGTATCGTCTACGTACAACTTGTAGAATCTTGGATTTACAGGAGCAGTAAGAAGGGCTTTCTCCTCAAAGTCCTCCATGAATATGTCGGCGACTACGGGAGATACAGGTGAGCCCATTGCCACTCCATCTACTTGCATGTAGAACTCTTCCTTTCACAATAAATAGCCAGATGTGAGGCAGTGTTTGAGTAATACTGCATATTCTGTGGGCATGTTGTTATCTTCTTGCTTTCTAGTAACAATTGAGATACAGTCTTCAATAGGTAGGTATGTGAATAGTGACTGAACATCAAAACTGACCATAGTTTCATTGTCAGCGAGATGTAGGTCTTTTATCTCACTAACAAAATGGTATGAATCCTTTGTGTGTGCTCTGGTATGTCCTCTTAGTGGTGGCAGTATTTTTGCCAAGTGTTGAGCCAACTTATAAGTTGGTGAATCGATCTGGCTTACTAAAGGACGTAGTGGAGCGTTTGGTTTGTATATTTTCGGTAACCCATACAACCTCGGTAGTTTGGCACATGATGTTATTGTCGAATTCACGTCGAGATCTAATTTTTCGGAGTTTTTCTTTATTAAATCAGTGGTTGTTTTAAGTGTTTTAGTTGTAGGGTCTATTTTGACATTTTTGTATGTACTTACATCAGATAAAAGTTGTTGTATTTTGAAATTATACTCTGACGTGTCCATTATTACTGTAGCATTTCCTTTATCTGCGCGGAGAATCGTGAGCTATGGTCTGTTGCGTAAGTTGTACAACGCTTTAAACTCGTCTTTGGGGAGATTTAGTTTCGGCGCTGAACTTCGATGTAACAAGGACGAAATTTCTTGACGAATAGCCTCTAAATCATCTTTATCGATATTATTTTTAAACAGACAATGCTCAACACTACAGATAATTTCCTCGTACGGGATTTTTTGCGGAGTTATAGCATAATTCAAGCCTTTCGACAATACTTTTATTGTAGGTTCGTCCAGTGTTTCTTTTGACAAATTATAGACCGTGCGTTGTTAATTGTTTGCGTTTGTGGCCAACGGTTGTTGCGTTTCGTTTCTACGTTGACATGGATGTTTAGCATTTGATTTGATAGTTAATTTTTGGTATTTTTCTATTTGTTTGCCTTTGCATTCATTATATTTCGATATTTCGCGTTTGTTTAAAGTTTCAATGCTATTATTAAAATCAAATGTCGTTAAACTGTCTTCAACTCACTGGAAAGATTGTCTATGATATTATTTATGATTTGTAAATCGAACCGTTTTTGCTGAATCACCGTTCGTAACAACTTTTTACTTGCCTGATTTAAGATCTTAGCGCTTCCTCGATTGTCCTTTTTAGTGGATATTTTGACAAACGTAGTAATGAGATTATGGTCGCGGCAACGTTTTAGAAAATTTAATGATGTTAGATATCTTGTGCGCTTGGTGATGAGATCTTCTAATCGGCGAATTTTATTTGCAATTACCAGTCCGTACTGGTTTACATAATGATTTTATATATTTACGCGAACACTACACATTTAAATAAAACTAATTTTACGGATTTTATCGCGTATATTAACTTATTTTATATTCCCGACGTTTCGGGTGCTTTCCAGCACTCGTGGTCAAGGGGGACTGAGGTGTTTGACGTCCTGATGTCATAGTTAGCCAGGCTACCTTCATTTTTTTAATATTAATTTCTGGTTCGATTTACGCAGAATGAGCTGCTGCTTCTGACTCGCATGATTATGCATCCGATATATTTCATGTTGGTGTGAGAATACCACCGTTTTGGCTGGAAAAACCAACGATATGGTTTTCACAAAGTGAAGGTCAGTTTAGCATATCGAGAATCATGGATGACTTAACGAAATTCCACTACGTACTTTCGCATTTGGACCGGCAGTATGCAGTAGAGGTAGAAGATATTATTACTTCGCATCCAGCCTCGGGGAAGTACGAAAAACTTAAAAGTGAGCGTCTTTCTATTTCGAAAGAAATAAAAGTGAAGCAGCTCCTACAGTCGGAAGAGTTAGGTGATCGCAAGCCATCACAGTTCCTGCGTCACCTGCAACGCCTACCTAGCCCTACGATACCAGACGATTTTTTGAGGTCACTTTGGACGAGCCGCCTTCCAAGCAACCTGCAGACCATCATCGCATCCCAGATGAGCCTGTCCCTCAGCGAACTCGCTGACCTGGCGTCGCCGCTAGTTGCAGCAACATCCAGCTCCAGAATGGACTCGACATTAGATATTATGGCACGGCAGATCACGAAACTGACAAAACAGGTTAGTGCACTCACTACAATACTTAGCGACCGCTCTCGCCCCCGCCAATGACAGAGGTCACGTGAACGAAGCCGTACGCCATCGAGAAGGTCCCAGTCCAATTATAGGAAGTTACTCGACTGCTGGTACCATCACAAATATGGCAGCAAAGCAAATAGGTGTATTCAGCCATGTGACTACAGATCGGGAAACGCAACAGGCAATCTATAATGGCGACTGAAGATTTCCCGTCCCCTTTTCGTGACAGATCGCAGTTCGCGAGTTCAATTCCTGGTGGACACTGGAAGTGACTTATGCGTCTTCCCTCGATCTGTGCTTCATCAACGACGTGCAAAGATGGACTACCAACTGTGTGCAGCCAACGGTTTGCCAATAATTTGGCGAATAATTTTTCGGTTATGTTTAGCTCAAGCTTAATTTAGGCCTACGTAGAGACTTTGTGTGGCGCTTTACTGTAGCTGATGTGACTAAAGCTATTATAGGCGTAGATTTTTTGTCACATTTTAATCTTATTGTCGACGTTCGTAATAAGCTTTTAATTGATGCCACTACTAAATTGACAGCTGTAGCTTCTACTGCTTCTAGCGATAGCAATATTTTGAGTGTAAAGGTCGTGACTGGTGATTCTAAATTTCATAAAATACTTTTGGAATTTCCAGAACCGACACCACCGGCAGGCGCTCATCGCACACCCAAGCATCGCACAGTACATCACATCCGTATCTATATCTATATTAAATTTATTAATGAATAACTTTTCATGTAACAATAATTTAAACTTGACAATTAATTGTTATAATTATAATAATAAATTTAATTTAATAGACATAAATAATTTAATTACGAAATTTTTGACTAGAGATAGATATTACCTATCTAAATATATTTTAAGACAGATAGTAAATGTGCTATCTTATTGTTTATATATAAACTCAGCCAAGGATTTCACTACACAGACATCTGCTCCTTTTGAGCAGTATAATGACTTAATATGCAATTTTGAACAGTTCCAAGTAATTTAAATTAGAAAATGAGACAATAGAGGTAATCTCGAGCAGTTGTAATAATTTAAATAATTTAGAATGTAGCTTACAAATCTTTAATTGTATGACTCCACAGAGTGATAATGAAAATTGTTTACACCTGGTGCAACAAAATATACAAGGCATGATAGGCAAAGAGCTAGAAATTGAGTTGTTCTTAAATAGCAACAATATTCATATTTTATGTATTACTGAACATTGGCTAAAAGCTTACAACTTAATCTTTAACTTCAGAAATCACCAGGTGGTCAGTTCTTTCAATAGAGAAACGGTTTTAAGAGGTGGCTCCTTAATATTAGCTAGAAAATTATTGTCATGTAAAGAACGTAAAGATATTGTGAGGTTATCTGTTGAGCGAACTGTAGAAATGGCATGTGTTGAGTTTGAGCACCTCATTGTTGTGAGCGTCCACAGACCCCCATGTTCTATATACGATACTTTTGAAAAAATTATGGAGGAAGTTTTTGCTAAGCTTAATAAACAGAATAAATCTGTTGTAATATGTGGAGACTTTAATATCAATATCCTAGAAGCTTCCTCAATCAATATTAAATTAAGATCATTGTTTAAATCATATGGTCTTTTAAATTTATTTTTAGAGCCAACGCGTATTGCTCAATCTAGTGCAACATGTATAGATAACATTTTTACAAATGTGAAGCCGTTGCATAAATGTATAATTCAAAAATTAAGTTCTGATCACTGTGGACAAAAAGTTTCGTTACCTTATGTTCACAAAAAGCAAGTAGATGAGAAAGTTGTGCTTGTTCCAGTAAATGCACGTCGCTTGAAGAAATTTAGAAGTAACATATTGAAAAAACTTCCATCACTTTCATACCAAAATGACCCAAACTTGTTATATGGAACATATTTTAAGCTTATTTGCAATGAATTTAATAATACTTTTACTTCTAAAACATTCTCTTTGAACAGTCGGAAGTCATTTAATGACGGGGCGACAGCAGGAGTCCAAAAGAACAGACATAGGTTATATGATCTTTATCATGAAAGGTCATATAATCATAACGTCGAATTTAGAGAATATGTAAAAAAAATATTCAAAACTTTTTAAAAGAGTGTGCTCCATAGCCAAGTCTTTGCATTTGAGCAACAAAATTAAGACGGCTTCTAATAAAATTAAAATGACATGGAGTATAATTAAAAGCGAAACTGGTAAGATCAACTCTCGCAATGCAAACTACCAGTTAAGCGTTAATAACAAATTAACCGAATCAGATCAGGACGTTGCAGTGGTTTTTGAGAAATATTTTACTGATATTCCGATATTAACCACTAAGTCACCGTACTCTTCTCCTACGGTCGCCGAATCATTACTTAAACAAAATGTAAATGCGTGTACAAAGAAATTTACACTTTATAAAGTATCATCAAAAGATATTGTAAAATATTTTAAAACTATCGATGTTAAGAAAACTGCGGATCTGTGGGGGATTTCCGTTAAAGTTATTGCGTCTATAATAGATACAATCGCGTCTCATTTAGCTATTATTGTTAAAACTAGTATCGAATCTAGTGTGTTTCCCGATTGAATGAAGCATAGTAATGTAATACCTTTATTTGAATCTTGTAGTACCTCAGACCCCGCCAATTTTAGACCTATTTCTGTACTAGCAACACTTAGTAAGATTTTTGAAAAAATTATTCTTGATCAAATGTTAAATTTCTTTAATATAAATAATTTGCATCATAAAAATCAATTTGGTTTCACAAGAGGTCGCTCGACAATTGATGCCGGTGATGAGTTGATTAAATATACATTTAATGCATGGGAGAATTCACAGGATGCTTTGGGTATATTTTGTGACCTATCCAATGCCTTCGATTGTGTTCACCATGAAACATTAATCAGGAAACTTCAACACTACGATGTAAGAAGTGATGCTCTTAAATTAATTATTTCATATTTAAGTAAGAGAACGCAAAAAGTTGTCATTAACAGTATGAGTTCTTCCGAGTCGATGGTACAGAATGGCGTGCCTCAAGTCTCAATTCTCGGCCCCTTTCTGTTTCTTGTATACATTAATGACTTACCTTACATAGTAGGAGATAACCATGATATAGTATTATTTTCAGATGACACTTCTTTAATTTTCAAATTAAGTCGACAATTGCTAAAATATGACGAAGTAAATAATGCTATATATCCAAACTAGTAAATTGGTTCAATGTTAATAATTTGCATTTAAATGGCACTAAAACGAAATGTATGAAATTTATGACTCCAAATGTCAAACAATTAAATACTAATGTAATTTTAAATAGGGAGAAACTGAGTCTTGTAGATACCACCATTTTTATTGGAATCACACTAGACGCGAAGCTTCAATGGAGCCCCCATATATCAAAACTAGCAAGCAGACTTAGTTCTGCAGCATATGCCGTAAAAAAGATTAGAAGTCTAACTAGTGTTGAAACAGCTAGACTAGTTTACTTTAGCTATTTCCATAGCATAATGTCGTATGGTATTTTGCTATGGGGACACGCAGCTGACACTGAAATTAAATTTGTTTTACAGAAGAAGGCCATAAGAGCAATTTATGATTTAAAGCCTAAAGAGTCGCTGCGACAAAAATTTAAGGAAATTAATATGTTAACTTTGGCCTCTCAAAACATTTATGAAAATGTAATGTACGTACACAAAAATAAAAGTAGTTTTACAAAAATAAGTGATATTCATTCTGTAAATACTAGGAACAGACACAAGCTAGAAGTACCAGTTACTCGACTCCATCGAGTCAGTTATTCATTCTTGGGGCGATGTATTATACGCTTTTACAACGAAATTCCAGAAAATATACAAAATTTGACCTGCTCAAAGTTAAAAAACTTTATTAAACTAAGTTTGTATAAAAAGGGTTATTATAATATTAAGGAATTTATAGATGATAATGACCCCTGGAAGTGAGGTGATCGCTCCCAAGCTATTTCTAATTTGTTGTGTTGTTAATTTGTGTAACATACATGATTGTATGCTGTTATTTAAAAAAAAGTCCCGCTGGGTTTCTTGCTGGTTCTTCCCAGGACAGAGGTTTTTTTCGAACCAGTGGTAATTATACAAAAGAGTAACTTTCAATAAGTATTATTTATAATCTATATTGAATAAAAAAGTTTCTGTTTCAGTTTCTGTTTCTGTTTCTATCACGCCAGGCCGTCTAGTATCGTGTACACCACGCAGACTCGCCCCGGACAAACTGAAAATTGCCAAGCTCGAGTTTGAGGCAATGTTGGGAAATGGAACTGCTCGTCCTTCCCAGAGCCCCTGGTCGTCACCACTACACCTCGCTCCCAAAAAGGACAATGGTTGGCGACCATGCGGTGACTATTGCATGCTCAACGCCTGGACAGTGCCAGATAAGTACCCTATTCGACACATACATGACTTTGCCCACAATTTATTTGGTTGCAAAATTTTTTCAACCATAGATCTGGTGAAGGCGTATAACCAGATACCAATATTTGAGGCGGATATTCCCAAATCTGCCATTAAGACACCTTTTGGACTCTTTGAGTTCCCATATATGACGTTCAGATTGCGCGGAGCTAGTCAGACGTTCCAGAGGTTCGTTGATGAGATGACCTGTGGTCTAGATTTTTGTTACCCATACCTTGACGATTTCCTTATATTTTCACGCGATGAATTAGAGCATGAAAAGCACCTTCGTTAAGTATGTACGAGGATGAAGGATTATGGCATGCTCATCAACACCGCTAAATGCGCTTTCGGTGCATCAGAGGTAACATTTCTAGGCTACCACATCTCACAATATGGAACGAAACCTTTGGAAGGTAAAGTTCAGGCTATAAAGGAGTACCCTGTTCCTAAAACAGCCAAACAGCTAAGGAGGTTCTTGGGCATGACAAACTTTTATAGGAGGTTTATCCCCCAAGCTGCCAAAATCCAATCCCCCTTGAACGCCTTACTGACTGGTGCCGTTAAAGCATCGCATCCGGTCAAGTTAAATGGAGACTCGTTGAAAGCTTTCGAAGAGTGCAAGGAAAGTTTATGCAATGCAGCATTGTTGGCACATCCTAACGCAAATGCAAAGCTAGTTCTTGTAACCGACGCTTCTGATCTTGCAATAAGTGGAGTCTTGCAACAGCAAATTGGTGGTTATTGGCAGCTCCTAGCCTTTTTCTCTCGTAAATTGAGCCCGTCGCAAAGGAAATACTCACCGTACGATAGGGAGCTCCTTGCTGTTTACGAGAGCATTAAGTACTTTAGACAATAGCTAGAGGCAACACCATTCACCATCTATACCGACCATAAGCCGCTGTGCTTTGCATTTCGCGAGCGAAAGGCAAATTGAGTTCCACGGCAATTTAGACATCTAGACTATCACAGTTCTCAACCGACATACAACACATCGCCGGGAAAGATAATGTCGTTGCTGACACGCTTTCCCGGGTTGAGCAGGTCGATGAACTGCTAAGCCCTGTAGATCTAGAAATCATTGCCAAGGCTCAAGACTCTGATCCTGAATTTGCAGATTTGTTAAGGACTCTTCCTTTCAAGTTGAAAGACTAAAGATATCTGGTAGTCGCAATGAACTGTACTGCGACGTCAGCATAACGACTCCCAGGCCTTTAGTCCCTAAAGCCTTACGCAAGTGAATTTTCGATAGCTTGCACTCGCTAAGCCATCCCGGCGCTAACGCTAGCGCAAAACTTGTGGCAGAACGCTTTGTCTGGCCACTGATGACGAGACTGTCGCGAATGGTCTAAGGCGTGTTTGGCTTGCCAGCGCACAAAGGTAAATCGACACGTTTCGACGTCTTTTGGTACGCTCGATTTACCTACGGCGCGATTCAAATACTCACGCCTGTCACCCAGAGGGGTAGGCAGAGACTATAGAATTCCATTTGGCACGATCCTGACACACCTCTCTCGCTTCCTCCACATCCATATACCTACGCATACACGCTCGTCGGTTAAAGGTACTCTTAATTTGGCCCATTTTCAATATATCGCCAATTTGGTCGATAAACTTTCGCCTAGGGCGACCCTTCCCGACTCTGCCATTCACCTCTGCAACATAAATTTGCCTTGTTACTCTTTCCTCATTCATTCTTTCTACATGACCAAACCACCGAAGCATTTCTTTCTTAATCCTAGTCACAACATCATCTTGCAAACCACACATTTCTCTTATCACATTATTTCTCACCCTGTCATTCAGATTCAGCCCTAGCATACTACGTAATGACCGCATTTCTACAGCATTTATTCTACTCTCGTGCTTCTTCTGCCACACCCAACTTTCACTACCATACATTAAAGTAGGCACTAACAAAGCATTGTGAATTGCCAAACGTGCCTTTTTGGACACATTCTGACTTTTCACAATAGAGTGTAGAGCCCCATTCAATCTATTTCCTGCATTCACTCGTCGTTCTATATCCTTATCATATCTACCATCCCTGCTAAACACACATCCCAAATACACAAACTCATCTACTTGCTCTACCAACTCCCCTTCAAATACGTCCACTTAGACCTTATCGGATCTTTACCTCTGTCTGGTGATTATCGGTACTGTTTGACAGCTGTCGATCGCTTCACGCGATGTACTGAAGCTGTACCACTAAAAATATCACCGCGGAATCAGTGGCTAAAGCATTTTTATCGGGATGGATAGCGCGGTTCGGTTGCCCTACCGATATTGTTACCGATCGTGGTAGGCAATTCGAATCAGCACTATTCGCGCAGCTGCCAAGGTTCATTGGCTTTAAGCATCGCAGGACTACTAGCTATCACCCTTAATGCAATGGTCTCGTCGAAAGATTTCATCGGCAATGAAAAACAGCAATCATGTGCCATGCCGATAGCAGCTGGACTGAAGCTTTGCCAATTGTGCTTCTCGGCATAAGATGCTCTTTCAAAGAAGAATTTTAGTCTTCCTCAGCCGAGTTAGTATACGGCGAGCCATTGCGACTTCCTGGTGAATTTTTTGGCCACAAAGTTGACAAATGTACGACCGATATAACCGATAGAACAGGTAAATGAAATTGTATACTTGGGGAGTGCTTTTAGCCGGGATGGAAGATGTGATTTAGATGTGGACAGGCGTGTCGCTGCCGGGAACAAAGTCAATGGTGCCCTGACTGCGTTAGTCAAAAGGCAAGGCGTAGTGAAGAGTGCACGCCTTGCAATACATAACGCAGTGTTGGTACCGACTTTGTTATATGGCAGCGAAACCTGGGTATGCCAGAAGAAGCATAAAAGCAAGTTGAATGCAGTGGAGATGCGATCTCTTCGTAAAATGTGCGGCGTCACCATGGCTGACCGAAAGCGAAACGAAGAGATTCGCAATATGGCAGGTTTGAAAGATGACCTTATCACAAAAATTGATAAGGGCGTGCTTCGATGGTTTGGGCACGTTGAGAGAATGAGTGAAGACCGAATGGTGAAGAAAATATATAGCGCGAAAGTTAATATTAAAAGGTGTCGAGGTAGACCGAGACTAACTTTCGAAGACCATGTGAGCAAATTGCTCGAAGAGGGGAGGGTCAAGAGTACTCGGATACCTAGACGTGCATGTATGAAGAAGATAATGAATCTGAAAGAAGCGAAAGAGGTATGTAAGGATCGTGACACTTGGCGATCTGTTCTCTCTGGCTACCCCGTCAGGGATTGTGCGTGACGATAAGTAAGTAAGTAAGATATAACGGACTTTTCAGCTCGTATCAGATCATTTGCCAATAAGTTACAGTCAGTGCCAACTTCACATCATGCAAAAAACAAAATCTTCATTTATAAAGATCTAACTAACATCTTGTTTATTTATTTTATTTTATTTATTTATTTATTTGTCACACCAACAAGATATACACTACAAACTTTCTAAAAGTAGACAATAAATAATTTAATGCTCAGTGAAACCTCTTTTATAGGTATAAACTACATGAATATTGAGCGACATACTCACATTGCTTTTTGCTTTATAAATAGTTATCTTAAAGGGAACATTAAAATAAAAACAATACAAATCAGATTTACAATTACACAGTTCTCAAACATTACATTTTGCTTACGAAAATGTAAAGAAATACCAAAATTTCAATGTCAAAGAATTAAAATGTTGTTATATAAAGAAAAAAAAATGTTTATGAACAAATAAAAGAATGAAAACAATTTCAGTTTAATGTCAAAGATAATTTCAATTCGAATTATGAGTTAAAAAAATTATTAAAATATATTTATTAAGATTAAAACTATTTTATACAGCAATAAAAAAAGAAACATTAAAAAGGAACACAATAAATATTTTAAAAATCGTTTATCAGTCTAGACACTACCCTTTTAAAGCGACGTAAGGGGTCTGAGAAAATATCCAAAGTTTGTGTCTTTCGACGTTTTTTCGAAGTACGTGGACCATCTCTGGATATAATTTGTTCACTCCCGGTATTACCAATATCTTTGTTATGTATCTCGTTGTAACTCCTCATTAATCTGTTTAGAGGAGCATAATAGCCTGAATGAGACCGTGCTAACTTTGTGACGAATAGAGTGTTTTTCTCATAACTGGGCGATCTTCTGGGAATAGAAAAAATAATATGCGATATAACGTCTGGAGCATCGATGTAACCATTTATCATTTTGTAGAGGAAAAAGATCTCCGACATCGCTCTGCGCTCAACGAGAGGTTTCATATGAAAGTACTTCAAATTATCATTATAGCTAGGCAAGAGTTTTGCTAAATTACAACTGAACGTCAAGTGCCAGAGGAATCTTTTTTGTACACCTTCTATACGCTTTTTTTATACGTCATAGTGTGGGTTCCACACCACGCTGCAGTATTCTAAGCTACTACGCACAAGTGACGTATAAATTGCAATTTTTGCGCTCGGATTTTTAAACTCCCTACAGGTACGCAAGACAAACCCCAAGGTCTTGAAGGCTTTTTTCGTAATGCTATCTATATGTAAATTAAATCGCAATTTGGTACCAAGAATTACACCCAAATCTCTAATATTATCAACCTCTTTTTATAGTACATCGTTAATACAATAATATCTAGTCACTGAGCGCTTTTTTCTAGTGAAGCGTACCACGTGGAATTTGTCAATATTCAAGCTCATACCATTAGATTTGCACCATAATACTAGATTGTCCAAGTCATTTAGAAGCTACAATACATCCTCTAATGAATGTACTGATTTAAAAAAAACTTCAAATCATCGGCGAACATGTAAAACTTAGAATGTTGGAAACGCTTACCGATATCATTAATAAAAACGTTGAACAGCATGGGACCCAGATGGGATCCTTGAGGGATTTCGGAAAAGGCAGTAAAAAAGCCAGATTTGAAACCCCCAGCTATCACCACAGACAGTCTTTTCGTTAGGTAAGATCTGAAGCAGTGCAAGAGATTACCGCCTATACCGATATATGATAATTTGTGCAATAACATATCGTGACTGACTTTATCAAAAGCCTTACTAAAATCAGTGTATATGACATCGAAAAACTGCGCATGATCAAGACCTTCGGCCAGACCTTCAACGAAGGAAATCAGATTAGTCGTGGTAGAGCGGGCTTTCATAAAACCGTGCTGTTCCGGCACAGTTAAGTGTCTTCGTTGCCAGGACATTATAGGGCACAGTAGTTTTTCAAAGAAAACAACACCGTAACACACCGTAATAATTAATATTGGCCTATAGTTTTTTACTCAGTTTATATCACCTCCTTTGTGTAACGGTATAAAAAGAGAAGTTTTCCAAGCGCTGGGAAAGTTCCAGAACAAAGAGATTTCATCATTCATCATTATAATCATTACAGCCTTAAGTCCACTGCTGAACATAGGCCACCCCCAAAGAAAGCCACAAAGCACGGTCCTGAGCCACCTGCATCCATCGACTCCCTACATGCCTTACCAGGTCGTCACTTCATCTCGTGGGGGGTCGCCCTACACTTCGCCTACTGGGACGAGGCTGCCACTCGAGAACCTTTCTTCCCCATCGGTTGTCGGTTCTTCGAGCTATATGGCCGGCCCACTGCCACTTCAGCTTACTAATCCGTTGGGCTATGTCGGTGACTCTAGTTCTACTGCGGATATCCTCATTTATAAGTTTATCACGCAGAAAAACTCCGAGCATAGCCCTCTCCATAGCTCGCTGAGCGACCTTGAGCTTCCTCATACGGCCAGAGACGGCGTAAGTCATCACTGGCAACACGCACTGGTTTTACAATTTCGTTTTAAGGTTTTGAGGTATGTCTGACAAGAAGATGTGTCGTAGCTTCCCGAACGCTGCCCAGCCGAGTTGAATCCGTCGATTGACCTCTCGGTCGAAGTTGGACTTATCTAGTCGGACTATTTGTCCCGGGTAAAAATACTCGTCAACAACTTCGAGCTTAGTGCTCCCAACAACTACCGGCATAGGTGTGACATGGACATTAAACATAATCATTGTTTTGTCCATGTTCATCTTAAGACCTATCCGTTGGGAGACACTATTGAGGTCATTGAGCATAGTGTTTAGGTCCTCCAGCGATTCTACCATAAGGACTATATCGTCGGCAAATCGAAGGTGAGTGATGTACTCGCCATTGATGTTGATACCGTATCCTTTCTAGTCCAGAAGCTTGAAAATGTCTTCCAATGCAGCGGTGAAGAGTTTCGGGGATATGACGTCACCCTGTCTTACACCTCTCTGCAATTGGACAGGTTTCGTGCTCTGGTTCTGTACTCGGATAGCCATCGTAGCTCTACTGTACAAACACTTCAGCACTTCGATATACCGACAGTCAACTTGGCACCGCTGAAGGGACTGCAGCACCGCCCAAATTTCGACGGAATCAAAGGCTTTCTCATAGTCCACATACGCCAGACATAAGGGCAAATTGTACTCTTCGGACTTCTGTACAATTTGCCGAAGGGTATGTATGTGGTCTATGGTGCTAAAGCCCTTTCAGAAACCGGCTTGTTCGGGAGGCTGGAAGTCGTCAAGTCTGCGCGCGAGACGTTTCGTAATAACTCTCGAAAACAGCACGTAGACGCGGCTCAGAAGGGAAATCGGTCTGTAGTTCTTCAAGAGAGCGTTTTCACCTTTCTTGAATAACAAGACCACTGCAATTCTGCTCCCCGCCTCCGGTGTAATGCCACCATGGAGGACGGAATTAAAGAGCTTCTGAAAGACTTCAAGTACCGGTCTTCCACCCGCTTTCAGAAGCTCCGCTGTAATTCCATCATCGCCTGGGGCCTTACCGTTTTTAAGGTGCTGGAGAGACATTCTAATCTCGCTCAGACTGACGTCCGGGATATCTTCGGAATAGTTTCGGATGAGATTTATTAATTATCAATGACAGAGGTAAAGCTAGAGCACCAGCACATCTTACAGCAAAGATAGATGGTATTCAATCTGAGCCAGCGCCTTTAGTGGAGTCAAGTCTCTATTAGACCCTAAATACTTGGTCTTTAGTCACTGAAATGCTAGTAATAAAGTTAGAGAACAGAACTGTGAAACAAAGAGTTCACAGATATCCGGGCCAGTAGTGGCAAGAGTAGTTCCAGAAGACATCTGGGCTGGGTAGGTACTACTACTGCCTCTTTTGTGCTTAATGAAACTCCATAGTAGCTTAGGATTTTATTTCAAAGATGTTTCTAATCGTAGCAAATACGTTTTATAATTCTGGCTACGTAATTTTGTACATCTATCTCTAAGTAGGTTAAAGGTCAATAAATCCCGAGGGTTGTTAAACTTACAGTGTTTAGATCTGTATTTATATTTTTCCTTGATTACCTTAATTAACGTGTTTAAAAACCATATGGGGTATTTCTTATTATTACGAGGTTTGGACTCGGGTACATGTTTAACTATGATGGATTGAAGTACCTTATAGAATTTTTCGCATATTTTCCTCAGAAAAGATTTTTCTCAAAGTTTGAGAGGTGCGTTACAATCGGCATATACTGGCCCTCACGAGGTGGTTGAGAGAAATAAAAAAACTTTTAAAATCAGAGTAAAGGGCAAAGTCGTGACAGTATTGGTGTACCGACTGAAACCAGCCTACATACTCTCACACTCCATGACCCCACTCCAACTCCTTCTCCACCACTTAAACCAACTCCCTAATCCCATACCTACTCCACTTCCAAATAGCAGCCCGTCGCCAACAACTGCGTGCAAAACAACTCGTTCTGGGCGCAGAGTACATTTCCCAGATTATTATCGCCCGTAGACACGGTCTCTGGAGGGAAATGATGTGGCGACGCACACATTTAATTATTTTATTTAAAGAAATAATTTTTATTTCACAGATATGTATGTATAAAATTTAATATTATAATATTTATTATATTTATATATCTACAATACAATTACAGTCACACACACATATATATTATACTATTTCTATTAATTATAGTAAATTTTATTTTAGTATTGTATTATAATATAATTCTCGGCGCCGGCCGGTCGATGTACATTAGAAACAAACATTCGTTTTAATTATTATCAACGCCGTGTACCTGAGTACTGGTGCCTGCGTCGCGATATGTTGAACGACCAGCCAGTCGCAATCTAATCGTCT
The DNA here is from genome assembly GCA_033319125.1 of Parnassius glacialis. NCBI lineage: Eukaryota > Metazoa > Arthropoda > Insecta > Lepidoptera > Papilionidae > Parnassius > Parnassius glacialis. The sequence continues at coordinate 24,599,021 of JAVANC010000002.1, forward strand.
GACGCGAATACTGTGCCACTTGCGCCTACGCTGAAATTTGCCCTTACGCATAACAAATATTATTTGAGTGTTCATTTCCTATCTTATGTTAGCGACTTTAAACTGTACTTCCTGCTATCATCTCTTATTTATTTGTAATCTTATCTATCGCATTCTGCTTCTTCATGTGAGACTGTTTTTATGTGTTGTGTCGTGAAATACTTACCATCAGGCTTACCATCATTCAAGACTTACCATCATACTTACCTTACTAGCACAACCTAATTCTCCATAACTCGACGTGATAACCCGAGGAGATATTGTCTGCAGTCTTCACATTCTGCAAACCATCTAGCTTTACAAAGGTTCATCGCAGCACTGAAATAATAATGCAGGATGCATAATGCATCCTGTTCCTTCAAGCTACTATCTGCGCTACAGTGTTTGGCACGGCTCTGAGCCTTACTGCTCGCCTCTGCTTCACGGCACTCTCGCAGATAACTTGTTTTCTTCTCGACTCACCGCAGACTACAAGGCAATCCCTAGCACTTTCAACTGGACTGCACTATCGACCTCCGGTCTGAGCAGGGGGGTGATGTGACGGCGCTGTCGTCGCGCCACAAGTGAAACGTCGAAGTCTAAATCGCGCTAACAAAGTTCTGAAGTTAAAGTAGCATAGAATAGCTCCGAAATACCAATCGGAGTCTTGGCAGCTCCCCGGGCAGAACACCTTGCCCGGCGGGAGATCTCCCCTGTTCCTTCCACTCGCCACAAGTGTAATGCCACAATGGAGGACGGAATTAAAGAGCTTCGGAAGGATTTCAAGTACCGGTTTTCCACCCGCTTTCAGAAGCTCCGCTGTAATTCCATCCTCGCCCGGGAACTTGCCGTTTTGAAACTGCTGGAAAACCATTCTAATCTCGCTCAGACTGACGTCCGGGATATCTTCGGAATAGTGTCAGATAAGACTCACTCTTAGATCGTTACTCACACTTGCACTACAGCTACACCACAGCTCCCCATAGAACCTCTCAATCTCACTCATAATCTCAGGTGTCCCGGAAAGGATGCTGCCATACTCGGTCTTCAGCTTTGACAGTTGTCTCTTTCTGGCAGACAGATCTCTGGCAAGACTTTGGAGCCTTGGTTCCGCTCAATTGCTTCTTCAATACGAGCTGTATTGAAGTTGCGTAAGTCCCGCCGCATGTATTTGGAGATCTGTCTGTTCAGTTGCCTGTATGCTGTCAAATCTGTTGAAGAATGTAGCTTGATTTCCCGTCTAATAGCCCAGGTAAGGTAAGGTACGCAACCCTCGTCGACACACCCTCAATCTTTACAACGTTGTTAACGAGAAACTTGTGGACTATAAATCCGACACCGTCTTGGGACAGATGGTCGCCCTCCCGGTGACAGAACAAGTTGCCGGATTCGAGGAATACCGTGTCCTCCCCCTCTCTTCAGACTTCGGATAATCCTATAATATGCCAGCGTAACTTGTCTATTTCTTCTTCCAGCTCCACGATCTTCTCGTCAGTCCTCAGGGTGCGTGCGTTGTATGTTGCCAGGTCGAGTCGTTTTAGGTGGCAACCGAACCTCCACCGGAGATTCTTAGCACCCCCTGCCCCGCTGTTACTATGGTCGCCACCGTAGCCAGCAATAGCAGAGCCGCTGGGGACTGGGGGCCGTCTCTTTATTGCTCTCATCATTACAATATCAATACCCCCCATTTGCCATAATTGCCACGCTTGGCGAGCGGGTTGACAACCGCACTTTTTTTATTGTACTTTTGCTGTTATCAGGAAGATGCTGCTTCTCATCTCCTGCCTGTTTCCTTCTGTCGCCTTTTACGACACTCACGGGAAGATATGAGGTAGTGGATGTTCTTAACCGGCACTACACGGCCAAAGTAATGGAAACCATTATCAACTGCCAGCTGGCGTGGTACCTTGAGGATCACTAGCTGATTACTGACCGCCAGTACGGTTTCCGTCGAGGTCGCTCAGCTGGTGATCTTTTAGGCTACCTAACTCTTAGATGGGCGGAGGCAGTAGAGTTCAAAGGGGAGGCGTTGGCCGTTAGTTTGGACATAGCGAATGCCTTCGATCGGGTTTAGCACAAAGCGCTTCTTTCGAAGCTGCCTTCCTATTGGCTTCCCGAGAAATTGAGCAATTGGATTACCAGTTTTCTTGCAGATCGGAGCATCAAAGTCGTAATATACGGTGCAATTGCAAGCCCATTAACGCTGGTGTTCCACAAGGGTGCGTGCTATCACTAACGCTGTTTCTTCTGCATATTAATGATATGTTGCAAACCGGTAACATTAATTGCTATGCAAACGAAAGCGCTGGTCATGCTTTATACACGGGCCGTTGCAATATTTCTCGAGAAAACGTCGCCGAGTAATGGAACAAACTTGAGTCTAAAGTCGAGACTTTGTTGAACAAAGTCTCAGAATGGGGGCGACTAAATCTAGTCCATTTCAATGTCCAGAAGACACAAGTTGACGCGTTTACCGCAAAAAAAAACCCTTTGTCGTATCTTCTGTTTCAAGGCACACTTGTTGCCTCAACCAGTATCGGAATCCTCAGTGTCGACATATCGAGTGACTTGCAGTTTCGTGGTCGCTAGGAAGAGAAGGCCAAATTGGGCTCTAAAAAGCTTGGTGTACTCATCAGAGCAGGTCAGTATTTCATGCCGGCTCATCACTTGCAACTTTACAAGGCGCAGGTTCGCCCTCACATGAAATAGAGTTCCCATCTCTGGGCAGGGGCTCCACAGGGCCAGCTCCTTCCACTTGACTGCATCCAGCGCAGAGCGGTTCGAATCGTCGACGACCAAGTTCCTTCCGATCGCCTTTACTCACTGGCACTGCGTAGAGATAGCTTTGCGTATTTTATCGTATCTATCACGGGGAGTGTTCTGAGGTGCGTGTTCGGACTAATTCCAGTCGCTTAATTTCAGCATCGCATATCGCGACAAAGCTCGCGAGACCATCCATACCAACTGGATGATTGGCGGTCAACCACTGTGCAATTTAGATGAATTTTTCTTCCTCGCACAACTTCCTCGTGGAATCGATTACCACCAGTGATTTTTTAAGACCGATACGACTTAGGGACCTTCAAGGAAAGAGCTTACTCCTTTTAAAAGGCCGGCAACGCATCTGCAATTCCCCTGGTGTTGCAGTTGTTCATGGGCGGCGGTAGTCGCTTACCATCAGGCTCCTTTGCCCCATCTCTTATAAGAAAACATATTTATAGATATTTTGAATAATATAAAAAATGATATCTGTGTTATGGCGTGTTTAAAAGTCGGTAACTAAAACTAAACTGTGATAAGAAATGTATACTAAAAAGGTATCAAACAAGACTTTTTAGAAAGAAGATTAATTTAGGATATTGCGAAACATATTCAGATACCTATTACTATTCAGGTATAGTATAAAATACAATATTCTAATACCAAAATTAAAGTTTCAATATGTAATTTTATTAATAAGTGTTTATAGTTGGATGTGTTGTTATTGCATAATGCACCTCTATGCTAATTTTAGAGCCAATTAAAGTCCATTGCTTAACAAATACTTCCCCCATAGATTGCCTCACAGGATTGATATGTTCCATAGTTATCACGCTTGGCAAGCGGGTTAGCAATCGCAGTATTTTTTTTTAACTTTTAGTCCCTTGTTAGGAAGCCGCTAATGCCCATCTCCTGGTTTCTTTCCCTTTGTCGCCACTTGCGACACCCACGGGATGAAGTAGCGGCATATTCTTACACCGCCACTACACACTCTATGAAAAAAACATTTTTATTCAAAGTATGAAGAACACCAAAAGAAAATATTGTATTATTACAGCAAGGCATTTTGTAGAATACAAAGAGAATATAATCACTACGTTTAGAATATTTTGTTTTGGGAAACAATTCTTATCTATTTATTATTTTCAAGCATTTTTGTCGAATATCAATATTTTGTGAAAATCTGCCACAGCATCTACTTACCATCACACTAATTCTATTAAAAAATATACTTTTTATAAGATTAGAAGAATATTTAGCAACGAAAACCTAAAAATAAAAAAAAATATTAGTATAATAAATTATAATTAAAATATAAGTTGAATAAGGCTGCATGCATGCGTACCTTTGCTTTTTTTTATAGGATAAGGGTGACAAACGAACACGCAGTCCACCTGATGGTAAGTGGTTGCTGCGGCCCATAGACATCTACATCTATCCTCTATTATAAATCAAAATGTAGATGCGTTGTCACCCGTGAGGACTAAGATGGAATGCCTCATTACCAGTAAAAAGGGCCTCCGGTCACCTGCACTCACCAAGCGAAACGCAGGGGTAAACCTCTACTTCACGCTGGTATTCTGAGAGGTCGTACTTGTTTAGGACATTCCGATAACATATTATCAATAATGTCAATAACTATTCTCTACAAAAATGTAGAATAAAATAGTAATTAGTATATAAAATTTCACGTATTTGCAATTATTTGAAATTCAATTGATTTGCATTCAGATGATTATTATTTTAAAATGTGGTAATTTTTCCTATCCATTTAAGTACAAATTGTTTGTATCAGCTCCAAACTACAGCATGTAGACAGCTAATCATTTCTATTGTAACTACTGGTTAAATGTTTATAAATATGAGATTTCTGTCCGAGGTGAATACTACACATCTAGGTATAATTAATTACGTGTGTGAAACACTATTGATTTCTTTTGCTCACGAATGGCCTGGCCTATCTTTCTTGCTCTAACATACACTATGCTCTTTCTGTTTTTCATTGCCAATCTGTTCTAACGTTCGTTAGGGGGTCTTTTTTCTATACACAGTGTGGCTCAAAGTGTTATCGGGATTCCGAATTACTAACACATCTAGAAAAGATAAAGAATTATTTGCCTCTAACTCCACTGTGAACTAAAATTTTGAATTTATGGAGTTAAGATGGTCTAAAAATGCAGTTACTTTATCCAAGGGTAGAATTGTGAAAGTGATGTCTACGTACAACTTGTAGAATCTTGGATTTACCGGAAAAGTAAGCAGGGCTTTCTCCTCAAAGTCTTCCATGAATATATCGGTGACTACGGGAGATACAGGTGAGATCATCGCCAATTCATCTACTTGCTTGTAGAACTCTTCCTTCCACAATAGATAGCCAGATGTGGGGCAGTGTTTGAGTAATACTGCATATTCTGTAGGCATGCTGTTATCTTCTAGCTTCTTAGTTACAATTGAGATGCAATCTACAATAGGTAAGCATGTGAATAGTGACTGGACATCAAAACTGACCATAGTTTCATTGTCAGCGAGATGTAGATCTTTTATCTCACTAACAAAATGGTATGAATCCTTTGTGTGTGCTCTGGTATGTCCTCTCAGTGTTAACAATATTTTTGCCAAGTGTTGAGCCAACTCATAAGTTGGTGAATCGATCTGGTAATATTCAAAAACTAAAGGTAGCCGGGCTAACTAGGACATCGGGACGTCAAACACATCAGTCCTTCCTGTGACCATGTTGTTAATGAAACACACACTTTATCACTAGGTTTTAGTCACATACTACTACACTGTGTTATAGAAAAACTCAAGGAAGCAAAGATTGTTTAACTATACATCATAATGAAAAAATGCAAGTGATATCGCAATTCACTCGGTGACAGCGTCATCTAGGGAGAACAGAAATAACGAAACTTACTTAGAAAGTTTGGATTAAAGTTTGTTAGGTAAACACCATGGGTGCTGTAAAACACCCGAAACGTCTGGAATTAAAAAGTTAAATTAAACGCGATAAAATCCGTGAAAATTAGTTTCATTTAATGGATACTCATTGGTTCGGATGGTTCTCTTTTGTCAAAGATATTTAAATATACAAGGGTGACACTGAAAGTTTTTAGAACTGGCCACTTGTAAACAATATAATAAAAAAATAAGTTCAAATTTTGAAAATGGAACTCTTTGTCAATATTATTATGTATGTATTTTATTAATTTGTCATTTGTTTACGATTTGGCGGCGAATTGAAAATGTCACGTCAGCTTGAATTTAACGCGAGAAAATTTTCGTAGAATGATTTTTTATGATTTTCCATGTCATTTAATTCAACAAAAAAGTTAGGATAGACTTCGATTGGTCTTTCACGATGAAGACCCATCTTGTGACAGTGTTTACAACTGGTTTAATGAGTTTAAACGTGGCCGCACTAATCACATCAATGATCTGCGTGAGGGACAGCCTTCTATGGCGACGACTGAAGATAACATCAGTATTGTGCGACGTATAATAGAGACTGACTGAAAAGAGTGACCTATCATCAGATTTGGACAAGCTTAGGTATCGGTATGAGTCAAGTGCACAAAATCCTCCATGAACATTTAACGATCAGGAAGCTTTGTGCCCGGTGGATACCTCGTAATTTGATAGAGACTCAAAAACTCCGTCGTGTTGATTGGTGTGGTGAAATTGTTCAAAGAATAAATCTTTGAACAATTTCGGTGTTTTTTTTTATATAGGATAAGGGTGAAAAACGAGCACACAGTTTACCTGATGGTAAGTGGTTGCTGCGGCCCATATACATCTACATCTATCCTCTGTTACAGATCAAAATGCATATGCATTTTCACCCGTGAGGACTAGGATGAAATGCCTCGTTTCCAGTAAACCTCACCTCACCAATCGAAACGCAGAGGTAAGCCTTCACGCTGGTATTCTTTGAGGTCGTGGTACCACTCCGATTCGAGCCGGCCCATCCATGCGATAGCAAAAGCTGCCGCCTGGCTCTACCACTGTTAATAATGTTGAATTAAATGCTGTGTTTGACATACTTCCGGGTGACAAAATCTGGATTTATTGTTGTAAACCTGAAACTAAGAGACAGTCTGCTGTCTGGGTGTTTCCTTCCGACGAGTTGTCAACTAAAGTGAAGAGAGGTCGAAGCCCGGAAAAAAAGATGGTGGCCTCTGACAACAATTGTTTTAGAGGATCGAAAAACAGTTACTACAGAGTGGTACACTAACAATTGTTTGCCACTTTTCTTGGAAATAGTTCGGGAGAAACGACCTCGCAGTAGAATCCTCCTTCACCACGACAATGCCTCGTACACCGTCAAGCAAACAATCGACTAGTTGGCGACGTCAGATGTGGAATTATTGAGTCACCCGCCCCTATAGACCCGACCTCGCACCTTGAGATTTTTATTTATTTCCGAAAATAAAAGAAAAACTTCAAGGGAAACGTTTTATGGACGCCGAGGAAGCAATGGCTGCATTTCAAAATGCCGTCGAAGAGACGCCTAAGGACGAGTGGGCAAAGTGCTTTTCTCTGTGGTTCAATCAGATGCAGCAATGTAGTGATGTAAATAAACATTATTTCGAAAAGATATAATAAAACTAATAACTTGCTAGTTTGTTCAGTTTTTGATTTTCTAAGAACTTTCAGTGTCACCCTCGTATATACGGCTACGAGCGGGCATTTTGAACATTTGCATACAAAAACTTTGAGTTCCCGTCTGTGTGACACCCTCTAGCTAAACATATCAAAACTACGCTGAATATTTTTAAGCAAAACATTTCAGCTATTCCTCAGTAGGTGATCCCAACAAATATAAGGTAAAAAGCCGTTTTAGGAATGTACCGTTTCGATATCAAAGTATCGATAATGTTGTTGAAGGTTACTACCCTTCCTTGGCAGTCGGGTAAAAAGACGAACGCCTGACTTTTAGTGATATTTCATTGCTGTTCACTAATTAAATATTTACTAAATAGTAAAATAATATATTATATCCAATACAAAATTTGCCGTCGAGTATAATTTTCCAACGACAGTATAATGGCGGTGTAAGAAAATCCACTACCCCATATCATCCCGTGGGTATTGTAAGAGGTGACAGAAGGAAAAAGTCAGGAGATGGGCAGCAGCGTCTTCCTAATAACAACTAACAATAAGAAAATGCAGTTGCTAACCCGCCTGCCAAGCAAGGGTATCTGCCTATATGAGGCAATCTATGGGGTAGGCTCACAGCTCAGCTAATAGATAATTAATACAAATTTTAGAGTTTGCGCCAACAATTTTGCTTTTTTGTTTTTACGCAATGCTTTAAGACTTCTTCTTAAACTTTACTTTTATAAATTTTAATTAAATATTTTTCAAAAACTTTTTAACGTTTTTTTTAATTTTCAAAATCTTTATTGTGCCGACTGAGAAATCACACTTGACATTTGGTTTTTTTTCCATCCTTAACACTTTTTTACCTAATTCAAAACGAGCTATGTAAGTGCCTTACAAAATGTCTGTATTCACATGAACTCCATTTTATAATTATTAAACATGGAATTAACGATTAGAACTAGAGTTCGAACTAGGGAGCCCCAACCTAGAGATGGAAACATTATTCCATGTCAGGCTGAACCTGCGCCTTGTAATTTGCAGGTGGTGTGCTGGCATGAAATAATGTCCCACTCTGCCGAGCACGCCAAGCTTTTTTTTTATGATAAGGGTGACAAACGAGCTCACAGTCCACCTGATGGTAAGTGGTTGCTGCGGCCCATATACATCTACATCTATCCTCTATTACAAATCAAAATGTAGATGCGTTGTCACCCGTGAGGACTAAGATGGAATGCCTCCGGCCACCTGCACTCACCAAGCGAAACGCGGAGGTAAACCTCTACTTCACGCTGGTTTTCTGTGAGGTCGTGGTACCACCCCGGTTCGAGCCGGCCCATCCGTGCGACAGCAAAAGCTGCCGCGTGGCTCTACCACTGTTAATAGCTTTTTAGAAAGCTTTTAAGAGGCCAATTTATTTGGTCTCCTCTTCCAATTGACCACGAAACTGCACGTTACCCGATATGTCGACGCCAAGAATTCCGATATTGGCTGAGGTAACAAGAGGATTTGCCGTGAAACTGAGGAATTTACTTCCTTAACGAAACACTTGCTACTAAGTTGATAACAACACGTCGCGAATTATGATTCCAATTTCCCTTTCTATTTCGTAACCGTTGACTCTGCAGGCCACCCCTGGAACATTTCGCTTATTTTCGAGTGCAACACTCGTAAAACTATTTAATTTTTATTTTTTAAAATTTTTTAAAACGGTTCGACACACAAAAACACACATATATACACGCACATACACACACACACACACACACACACACACACACACACACACACACACACACACACACACACACATGCACGTACGCACGCGGTCGGACGTCCAGCCGGGAATAGTCGGAACGGCTTCCTAGGATCTCAAAAAGTGGAGATCTGATGAAAACTCGCATTCTTAAAATCGAACCGAAATCTATATTTTCCTACTTTTAAAATTATCAATTCTCAATGCGGGAAGTTAAACACGATAAAATATTTACAACAACGAACTTTAGCTACTAGGAGTTTCCTTGTTTTTGCAAAGACGGTGAAAGACTCGTATAATCTTTGCGCACCACGTAAACTTTCACTGCCTAAAATGTAACGCCGTACCATTTCATACTATTCGAATATTTGAATATTTTCGTGACGTCATTGCTAATGAAGTGACAAGTAAAGTAATACTACCAACGAAAATTAAAAAAATAAACATTAAATTAAAAAATATTTATTAAAATAGTAAGCGCTACATATTTATGAATGACCATCAGTTAAAATAACACATACATTTTGAATAAAAAAGATAAAAAGGACAAAATGTTTGAGTTTTCTTTCATCATTCCAATTTTCATATCAACATTCGCTTATATTACCTATTCTTTTTTTTATAGGGTAAGGGTTATAAACGAGCACACAGTCCACCTGATGTTAAGTGGTTGCTGTAGCCCATAGACACCTACATCTATCTTCGATTAAGAATCAAAATGCAGATGCGTCGTCACCCGTGGGGACTAAGATGGAATGCCTCGTTTCCAGTAAAAAGGTTCTCCGGTTCTCTACACTCACCATACAAAACATAGCAGCGTTAAGCTGCTATTTTACGCTGGTATTCTTCTGGACCTCCTCTACAAATTTGGCTTTATATTGCAAAATAGGCGACCTTAGGGACTTCAAAAAAAGAGCCTACTCCTTTTTAAAAGGCCGGCAACGCATCTGACATTCCCCTGGTGTTGCTGTTATTCATAAGCGGCGGTAGTCACTTACCATCAGGTGAGCCGCAGGCTCGTTTGCTCCCTCTCCTATAAAAAAAAACTGTGTATCATATGGCTTTCCACTAATGGCGGTATAACCGCCCTAGATACATCAGACGTAAACTAACGGAAGCGTCAACAGTTGATAGTATCTTCACTAATCCATATGCCAAGCATGGCAATTAAAGCAAATCCTGACTAAAGCTAGAGGCCAGAAACATAATTTTTGAGGATGGTTGAGAAAAAAGAATAAGACATATATACTCATAATATCATGTTATTATTATAGGTCGTGGGTCTTGAGTTGGTATAATAATTATAACTATTTTGGGTGAAATGACGTGTAGTGAAGTGTCTTGGAGTATGTTTAATAGTTACAACAATTTATTTAGTTTAAAATTTTTAATAGTTACAACATATTATTTAATAGTTACAACAATTTAATATATATAGTTACAATATATTATTTAATAGTTACAACAATTTAATTAGTTACAAATAGTCCAACTGCCATTTCATTAAGTTCATCATTCCATTAGTTACAAATGGTTATAACATTTCCTGAAGAAGCTTTCGCAGAATTTTTCCACTCGGATTTCTTGGTATCTCCTTGACGAACTTCACTCCCCCACGCAATTGTTTTGGATTGGATAACTGCAATAAAAATAAATTTATGGTGATTACTAAAATACTTATTACTATTGGTGTTCAAATAATAGCGATAACTTCGCGAGTAATGAGTAACTAACTTCAAAGTCGTAGACTCCTTGTTTAAGTATAAAACTTAGTTGATGGGTTCAATGTCATTATCATGAGAAAGCGGTATTGGAGAATCCCTTGACCTATTTCGTATCGTAAAAATGAATTTTCTCCTATTTTTTTATTACTTTAATTACAATAATATTTTTAAAGTAATTTATGCTTTTACTACTGGTTCGACAAAACCCGTCCTTAGAAGAACCAGAAAGAAACTTGGAGAGACTTTTTAATTGTTAATTAAATGCCTTAAGCGCAAAGCGCGTAGGTATGTTCTACTTTTTTTACGTTACTAGCGCATTAAAATCAAGATTCTGACCTTTTGTCGCATGGAATCGTATAGCATAAAGCACATTATCAGAAAGATGATTGTCGAACTTATTTTTTTTTAATTCGATCAATTGCTATTTTTACATAAGAAAAGCGGTTTTAGTGGCATAAGGTGTAGATTTATCAAGTCCGCATAGAGGGGTAAACATGATAACTTTTGAAAGTATCAATTGTATCAAACTCAATCTTTTTTTAAACTCTTCATCTATCATGTGGGAAGCCATGGAATTTAAATGGAAATTTATTTTGGTTCTCTTTAGTTTTATTTTTTTTTCGGCAGAGAAATGCCGAAATTTTCGGTGTTTTGAGCAGCCTTGTATTAATTTATTTTACTAAATACACTTTGCCTCAATCCGGGCCACAGACTACTTTTTTACTCCAGGCTCAGCCGCCGTCGTTAGTGGTCGTTTGTTTACAGCGGTTCATGCTGAAAAATATCAATCGCTGTAGAAGTACAAAATATTCCAAAATCCAAATTTGATACATACTTGACCAAGATAAGCTATTATTATTATTTTTATAGTCACAGATTTTTATTACATTATTTTGTTTCGCTAAAAGTACGCAGGACTTGTATATAAATATACTTATACGTCTTGAACTTTATGGAGACCTGAACGTGTACTTCGACATCTGCTACTGTAACTCCTCGATGAGTAGAACTAGTTGTGCCGAGATTGTGCTCGTTATGTACGATGAGGCCTTACTCCCGGAGTGACTTGAAGGTGTACTTCGATGAATGCTACTAGAACTCCTCGAAGTGTAGTAATAGTAATAGGTGTGCTGAGTTTGGTCTGGTCATAATTAACAAAATGAGCCGTTTTGTTAATTATGATCAGACCTTACCTCCGGACAGTGGCGGATTATCCTTAAGGCAAACTAGGCACGTGCCTAGGGGCGCGAGGTTGAAAAGGCGCACGCGGAAATATATAAACGAAAAAAATATCGTCCTATTTGATTACTCCTAAATCGCTCTTACTGTCTAATCACATTTTTCATTTATGGCCCCCTGTTAGTGGTACTCGTATTCTAATTATTTTGCAACTATTAAATTATATTGTAAATTATAATATAGCTTATTTGCAAAATGAGTTGATTAATTTATAATAGATATAATATGGCCCCTAGAGGGGCACCGATGAGGTGATAGGTTAACCTAGGGCACAGTCGAAATTTAATCCGCCTCTGCCTCCGGACTTGATAGAGTGACCTGAAAGTGTACTTTCATGAATATTACTGGAACTCCTCGAAGAGAGTAGAACTAGGTGTGCAGAGTTTGGCCTCGTTTTGTTAGTTTTGATGAGACCTTACCTCTGGACTTGAAAGAGTGATCTGAAGGTGGACTTTGATGACTGTTTTGGGATCGTTTTCTTAGTTATGAATAGACCCTACCTCGGGACTTGACGGAGTGATTTGAAGATGTATTTCGGTGACTACTACTGGAACATTTTAACGAATAGAACTACAATTTACATTTTTTTTTCACTTTTGGATTTTCCAAACTTTTTTAAATTTAAGTTTGACATAAAATTAACGGAAAATTGGAAGTACAGTAATAAGGTTATTAGTGAAAATTTGTGTGTATTTAAACTACTTTAAAAATTTAGGTATAATCATGTTATACGTTATTTTTAATGCGCTTAAAACATGCACAATTGGATTTTCCAATAGGTTTATTTTACTAAATATAATATGTTGTACAATTAATTATTAAAACCTTTAGAAAGCTCTGAAGAATATAATGTACATGACAAAACAGCCAAGACTTTTTAATAAATTATAAACAACTGTGTAACTACATTCTCACTTAATGATGTCTTTGGAACTTAGATAGCAAGTCACATAAAAAAAAATCATAACCAAAGTAAATAAACATGCGTGAGTGTCGTGGAACACTCGGTTGGAATGAGGTTCCTTTCGTAGTACCATCATTGTAATTATTGATAAACGTATTATATAATTGATTATCAAATACAAATAAATGAATGACTAGCATCTATTAAAATGAAGTGTCATTTAAAATAATATTTCTTTCATGGCAAGATAAGAAAAAGTCAGAAGGAGATGGATATTATTCATATTATATATAGAAAGGAGATCGTGACGGAAAATCTTACACTTTTCTCGCCTAGCCCCGTCCGCCAAATTCGTACCGTGCGATAAGGAACTTCGTTCCAAAAAAATTATAACAAAAATCTTAAACAAATCAAAAACAAAGAACGTTTACGATGCAACTATATATTGTAGAGAGTCTCATTATCTCTATATTTAAAAATTAATTGCTCTCCTTTAGTCTCACAAAAGTTCGAAAATAACTGGATTAGTTTTGATGAAATTTTGGATATAGATTCACAATTGGACCCGGTAGATGGCGCTTTTGTCGAGATCCAGAAATCACCCCTGAAAGTCGGGGTGGATGGCTAGTACTCCAATAAAAATGAAACTGTTATATAAGGAGGAAAACTATCCTTAAATTACAAAACAGTTGAGTATAGCTACAAATATAGAGTACATTATTTTGTTCCGTGGTAAAAAGGTGACTATAAGATAGATAGATAACAAGCATCTTATGGCATCCAGTAGATGACGGTTGAACCATAAGACGTAAAATTCCCAGACAGGTGACAGAAAACAGCTTCATTAGTGCAAGATATCTGGAACTACGACCGTCAATCAGCTTGCTAACCGTGGTGATCAAGGCAAACCCGCCCTGCAATAAGAAGTCAGAGAAGTTTTATGGGCTGATGAATAAGATGAAAAATAACACAAACATGAAGTAATTTTTAAATGTTAGAGCCAAGCTGCAGCATTTAATGGTTTGCAAAACGAATGGGTCGGCTCGACAGGGGTAGGTCCATTCATTCATTCATCACAGCCCTTCACAAGTCCACTACTGAACATAGGCCTCCCCCAAGGAATGCCACAAAGCACGGTCCTGAGCCATCTGCATCCATCAATTTCCTGCATGTCTTACCAGGTCGTCACTCCATCTAGTAGGGGGATGCCCCACACTTTGCCTGACGGTACGAGGCTGCCACTCGAGAACCTTTCTTCCCCATCGGTTGTCGGTTCTTCGAGCTATATGGCCGGCCCACTGCCACTTCAGCTTACTAATCCGTTGGGCTATGTCGGTTACTCTGGTTCTACTGCAGATATCCTCATTTCTAAGTTTATCACGAAGAGAAACCCCGAGCATAGCCCTCTCCATAGCTCGCTGAGCGACCTTGAGCTTCCTCATATGGCCAGCAGTGAAGGACCACGTCTCAGATCCGTAAGTCATCACTGGCAACACGCACTGGTTGTACAATTTCGTTTTAAGGTTTTGAGGTATGTCTGATGAGAATATGTGTCGTAGTTTCCCGAACGCTGCCCAACCGAGTTGAATCCGTCGATTGACCTCTCGGTCGAAATTGGGCTTACCTAGTCGGACTATTTGTCCCTGGTAAACATACTCGTCAACAACTTCGAGCTTAGTGCTCCCAACAACTACCAGCATAGGTGTGACATGGGCATTAAACATGATCTTTGTTTTGTCCATGTTCATCTTAAGACCTATCCGTTGGTAGACAATATTTAGGTCCTTGAGCATGGTGCTTAGATCCTCCAGTGATTCTGCCATAAGGACTATATCGTCGGCAAATCGAAGGTGAGTGATCTACTCGCCGTTTATGTTTATACCGTATCATTTCCAGTTCAAAACCTTGAAAATGTCTTCCAATGCAGTGGGGAAGAGTTTCGGGGATATAACGTCACCCTGTCTTACACCTCTCTGCAATTGGATAGGTTTCGTACTCTGGTTCTGTACTCGGATAGCCATCTTAGCCATACTATACAAACAGTTCGATATACCGACAGTCAACTTGTCACCGCTGAAGGGACTGTAGCACCGTCCAAATTTCGACGGAATCAAAGGCTTTCTCATAGTCTACACACGCAAGGCAAAGTGGAAGATTGTACTCTTCAGTCTTCTGTACAATTTGCCGAAGGGTGTGTATGTGATCTATGATACTAAAACCTTGTTTGAGAGGCTGGAAGTCGTCGAGTCTGCTTGCGAGAAGATTCCTAATGACTCTCGAAAACAGCACGTAGACGCGGCTCAGAAGGGAAATCGGTCTGTAGTTCTTCAATAGAGCGTTATCGCTTTTCTTGAAGAACAAGACCACCGCACTTCTGCTCGATGCCTTTGGAGTAGTGCCACCATGTAGGACGGAATTTAGGAGCCTCTGAAGGACTACAAGTACTGGTTTTCCACCCGCTTTCAGAAGCTCCGCTGTAATTCCTTCCTCACCTGCAGCCTTGCCGTTTTTAAGGTGCTGGAGAACAATTCTAATCTCGCTTAGACTGACGTCCAGGATATATCCGGAATAGTGTCAGATAAGACGCGCTCTTGGATCGTTACTCACACTTGCGTGTGGCTCCAACGATGACGTGTACAGCTGCCCATAGAATCTCTCAATCTCACTCAAAATCTCAGGTGTCCCGGAAACGATGCTGTCACACTCGGTCTTCAGCTTTGACAGTTGGCTCTTTCTTGCAGACAGATCTCTGACAAAGACTTTGAAGCTTTGGTTCCGCTTGATCGCTTCTTCAATACAAGCTGTATTGAAGTTACACAAGTCCCGCCGCATGTATTTGGAGATCTATCTGTTCAGTTGCCTGTGTGCTGGCAAATCTGTTTGAGACTACAGCTTCATTTCCCGTAAAACAGCCATGAGATTAAGAGTGTGATCAGAGAGTTATGTGCTCTGCTACGGCGGGTCTTGCAGTAAAATGTGGTAGAGCCACGCGGAAGCTTTTGCTGTCGCACGGATGGGCCGGCTCGACCGGGGTGGTATCACGACCTCACAGAAAACCAGCGTGAAGTAGAGGTTTACCTCTGTGTTTCGCTTGGTGAGTGCAGGTAGCCGGAGGCCCTTTTTACTGGAAATGAGGCATTCCATCCTAGTCCTCACGGGTGAGAACGCATCTACATTTTGATTTATAATAGAGGATAGATGTAGATATCTATGGGCCGCCGCAACCACTTACCATCAGGTGGACGGTGTGCTCGTTTGTCACCCTTATCCTATAAAAAAATGTCGGTCCATGCTCCCACAGAATACGATGAAATAGCAGCTTGAAACTGTTGTATTTTGTATGGTGAGTGTGGACAACCGGACACTATTTGGGCCACAGCATCTTCTTATCATTTGGTTGACTGTGTGCGTGCGTGTCGCCATTATTCTACAAAAAGTACATTACACACCCTTTCAGCTACGAATTGTTGGAGCTCTTTTTCCGTGAGCTCGATGTCAGCTTGAGGCACTACAAACGCGAGAGGTACTTCGCCCGCCGATTCATGAGGCAACCCCACAACGCCTACGTCGCGCACTCCTTTATGTTGCAGAAGCACTGCTTCTATCTCCGCTGGAGGAACCTGAAATAAATTTTTAAGTTTATTAAATACCAGTATTGCTGTTGTTTCCCATTTATCATCAGCTTGACGTGAATTTTGCTAGATATACATATGCCATTTGTCTTAAAGTGTACAATTTTGGAAAATTTTAAGTCAGTATATATAATATTTACGCACTCGTTGTTTGTAAACAGCTATAGAAATAATCACAAGGGATTGAGATTTTTAACGTTCTGATGTCATACGTAGTTAATTAAAGCTACCTTCTAAGTAACAATTTTCACACATTTACTCTTGTAAGTAGAATATTATTGTATAAAATTCAGCCAGCTTATTTAACGTAGTCTGTTTAGCAAAATATCGATAAAATAGCAATATTATTTATAATTAAAACCACTAAACCGTCCACCCCGTGCGAGTGATTCTCGCCTCACCTGTCCGTGCATTAAATGTCATTATTTTATTACGACGGCGCGAGACTGTGTCAACAAAAACGATTACTACTGAAAAACAACTATAGCTACATTCAAATAAAAAATATTCTCATAAGACTCAAAGAATTCAAAAATATTTTAATTAATTTAAAAATAAAGGTTGAAAATAAACCTTTGAAATGAAATCAATATCAATAATATCTTATTTGCTCAATATAAATAACTATATAATATTTACCCAATATAAAAATGAATAAATTAGTAAATAAATAAATTAAAATAAGTCTTAATAATTTCTAGACACATCTCAACAGATATTTCGTTTATAAATGGCTATCAACGTGTTAATAGTGAATCATTCATTTATATTTAGCATTAATTTAACACAAAATACTGATTAGAATAAATACACTTTAAACAACATATAATCAATAAACGATGAACGCGTATAGTGACTAAAATTTCGAGCTAAATTATTATATGTAAACGTTTTTGAATTGTCGTAATGATACATATTTCCTAAAGAAAATATCTTCACAATTAGTTTGATGTACAATAACATTAGAAATAACGTATAAAAACAAAAAAAAAAAACATATTTTTGATAGAATTTCTCGCACTTTAACAGCCCACATACAAAAATGGTGAAATTTAATTTTAACTTTTTTTTCTAAATAATTTGTTACTGTTCATATTCATATAGATAATATTCACTCTCACAGATGACAAATTTAAAAAAGCACCATCTATAATTTTTACTGTATTAATAATAGCTATCTTTTGTACTGTACATGTTAAAACCGAAAGATGTGGTTTGGTGACTACAGTCACCATGGACAGGTGAGGCAATATTTTTTTTGGTGACGGTTGAATTGCAAATAAGCAACAGAAATGTCTTCATGTTAATTTTTCCTGGTGTCTTTATGGTATTTTAATTTTTTTTTAAGTTCAGTTCAGTTATATTTTCCTTTGGTGAAAAATTACATTTTTATATTAATTCAAAATCCAGTATCTGTACGAGTATGTGTTAATTTAAAGTGCGAATCCGTTTAACTGTTATTCGTGGTAGACACTAAGAATTCAAGCATTTACACAAACTTTCACATATTGTACTAGTATTTTAGTAGCTGGTTCTTACCTGATAGCCCTTGTACTTGATTAACTCTTTCAATCGATCTACAATGTACAAATATTTATCCTCATCATAGTACCCAATATCACCAGTTTTAAAGAATCCTTCTTCATCAAAATCTTCACTTTTCTCTTTCCCTATGTAACCTTTCATTATCATTGAGCCCTTAACACATACTTCTCCATTTTCATTTGGCCCTAATGGTTGTCGTGTTTCTACGTCTACAATCTAAAAGAAAACACATTATTCAATCAATCTATTTTTTGTGAGTGAGATTCTCTCACGCAGTAGTTAGGATTTGCCTAAATCGTCACGCTTGGCAGAAAGTGAACTTTTTATTTAATTTAAGTCATAAATAATACTTCTTGAAAGTCACCATTTTGTTTAAATTTACCACTGGTCCGGAAAAAAAATGAATTACTGACTCGGTGGAGACGAGTAATTGGTATATTACCATTGGTATATTATCCATTGGTATATTAGCTTGTCTGTTTTCCTGTGTAATTTTCACGTAGTAGAGCCATGCTACAGATATATATGACTATTATAGTTGTAGCACGAATGGGTCGGCTCTCACTAAATACCAGCGTAAAATAACAGGTTAACGCTGCTGTGTTTCGCATGGTGAGCGTACAGAATGGGAGACCCTTTTTACTGGAAACGAGGCATTACATATTAGTCTTCACGGGTGACACGCATCTGCATTCGTAATTGAGGATAGATGTAGATGTCTATAGGCCACAGCAACCACTACCATCAGGTGGTGTGTGTGATCGTTTGTCATCTTATCCAATAAAAAAATAATTATTTTTTTTAAAACTACTCTTTAACTATTTTTATAAATGTATTGAGAGGCGAAAGTTAATATAATATTAATTTCCTTAAACTTTTGTTTGAGCGACTCTTTAAGTTTTCAATCATAGATTGCTCTTACGACCATCGTCTGTAAATAAAATATAATTTTAGTGGCAGTAGAAAAATACCATATGATATTTTGCGATGGAAATAGCTAAAGTAAACTAGTCTTGTTGTTTTAACACTGGTAAGATTTCTAATATTTTTACAACATATGCTGCAGATCTAGTATAGTGTAGTCTGCTTTTTAGTTTTGATATTACATGTGGGCCCTATTGAAGCTTTGCGTCTAGTGTGATTCCAAGAAAATGGTGGAATCAAGAAGACTCAGCTCTTCATCATCGAAAATTACATTATTATTTAGATATTTTACATTTGAGGTTATGAATTTCATACTTTTAGATTAAGTGTCATTTAAATGCAAATTATTAACCTTAAACGTAATAACAATTTAGATATAGCATAATTTATTTCGTCATATATTAGTAATTGTAGTTTTAATTTGAATATTAATGAAGTATTATCAGCAAATAATACTATATTTTGATTATTCCCTATTATGTAAGGTAATCATTACTCAATTCTCGGCCCCTTTCAGGGCTCAATTCTTAATTGAGCCTTGATGCATGCTCATTTGTAATACCGATCAAGAAAACCTCATTCTATTAATGAGAACATTAATAGAAGATATTACTACTAATTAGTAGACTCCCATCCATATCTGCTTGAATACAATTCCACCTGGTGGTAAGTGGTAATGATGCCCTAGATGGTAAATCGCACTGCTTAGTGCTACTTTAATAAGTCTAAAAACTAGTTTTTTAAATAAAATTAGTTTTTAAGGATTTTATCGCGTATATTAACTTATTTTATATTCCCGACGTTTCGAGCACTATACATCACCCATGGTCACCGGGGGAACTGAGGTGTTTGAATTCCCAATGTATGACATTGGGGAGTCAAACACCTCAGAACACCAGAAGTTAACCACGGCTTCCTTCAGATTGAATTTATTAATTTTTGGTCCGATCGAAGTAGTATGAATTTGAAAGTATCTTTAAGTCTTGCAGTTGTATGCTTGGGTAGGTATTTTATTTTAGCACCCAGCCATCTTCTCTATTAAAATTGGAATGTTTTTTAGTTTCAATAGCCTCGTGCATCATCCTTGGTAGGAATCGGTGTTTTATTGCGAGGATTCGTGGTCTATCAATGTAATCTGTTGTAATGGTGGGGACGATCTTAAAAATGTTCCCAGACTGCAGACTTCCCAAAGCGTCGGTACCTCACGTCAGTTATATGTTCTTGCACGCGGGTTTTAATTGATCTTTTTGTTTGTTTTATGTAAGAGAGACCATATTCGCAATCAAGCTTGTAGAGGGATATTACACTTGACGGATGGTAAAAATTTACTAATCTTTTTCGGCGGCTTGAAGTATATTTTAATAGAAGCTCGCTTCAAGATGTAGCCAACCTTGTCTGTGACTCCTCTGACATAGGGTAGTACAGCAGATTAACCGGTGGACGACTCGGACGGTGTCAAGGAGCATCGCCTTATTCATTTGAGCCCAGAGCGGTCCACCACGTAGTTCCTTAGATGGCTCGAAAGACTAACCGGGATTAACCCGTTTGCAGAACCGACTTAAGGAATAATTTCGAGGTTCTCGTCAAATGGAATGGTAATGTGGACCAAAGATATCCTTGATTGTGCCCAGTCCATCAACACAATATCAGACTTATTCAAAAAAATCTGCCGGTCATTTTCCAGCATGGCTTCCAGTAAGTACTTATAATAAGACAGGTTCTGATCCTCGAAACCATATTTCAAAGCAAGCTCCTGGTTAATATGATGGCTACTAGGTTGGGTCTGTGCAAATACTCAGGTTTAGAAAGCGCCTGAGATAATATACCTAAGTGATTCACCGGGATGGGACAAGCTCTACAGAGGTTGACGATGCCATCCTTTAGGATGTATCTCCGATAATTGTTGGTCTTAATAACCTGAAGTTATATCGCACAGACAAAACTATCGGTTTCATCGAAAATGTCACCAAAACGTAGCCAGTGGAGGGAAGCAACTGTACTACGAAATATATTATTTACCTTATTTATATTATTATGTATTTAAATTACCAACATAATATTTACAAAAAATGAATATTAATTATTGTTTTTAAATTTTACCACGTGCTCGGTGGTAAAGGAAAACACCGTGAGGAAACCTGCATGTCTGACAAATAAAAAAATATATATTTCGAAGACACGTGAAGTTCGCCAACACGCATTGGGGCAGCGCTTCGGACCTTTACTTGCCCTAAAAACCCTCTCAGAAATGAGAGGAGGCTTGTGCCCAGCAGTGGGACGTGTATATAGGCTGTAACTTTAACTTTCACTTTTATTGTTTTTAAATTAACTGTTACCGTTACAGCCTATTAAAGTCCACTGCTGAACATAGCCCCCCCCTCCCCTCCCTCAACCTATAGATTGTCTCATAAGGCAGACATTTGCCATAGGTGCCACCCTTAGCAAGCGGGTTGGCAACCGCAAATTTTATTTGTAGTCGTTACTAGGAAGATGCTGCTGCCCATCTTCTGATTTGTTTACCTCTGTTGCCTATATTAACATCCACGGGATGATAATATGGGGAAGTGGATATATTTACACCGCGTACGGTAAACATGAATTAACAATTATTTTAAAATATTATTAATATTGTGCGGCCGTTAATTTAAATATTAAATTTAAGAACAGTAAATACATACATGGTAGGCAATGCAAGAAAATATGCAACATTTTTGAGATGATTGCCGCCACCTTGCTGACTCCGGGCTGTTACTAAGAGTTTCTTGACAAGAAACTGATTTTTTTTCCTGACCCGGGATTTAAACCTGGGATCTAAAACTAGACCAACGAGGCAGTCAACATGGATATAGGTTTTAAAAAATAAAGACTTTATTTCATATTTTGTATTACATCCTGATATCCATGCTTTAAAATAGTTTAAACCATCAATACATACCTTAACTACTGTATCCTTTGCTACTTCTCCTACACTGCCAAGTCTAGATTTTTTCCCATCAACGAAGGAATTCACGGCCACAATAACTGTAGCTTCTGTCAGCCCATAGCCTTGATACACATCTATTAAATTCTTAAACCTGTATTTTATAACATAATTATT
The DNA here is from genome assembly GCA_033319125.1 of Parnassius glacialis. Lineage (NCBI taxonomy): Eukaryota > Metazoa > Arthropoda > Insecta > Lepidoptera > Papilionidae > Parnassius > Parnassius glacialis. The sequence goes on from JAVANC010000002.1 coordinate 24,621,219, forward strand.
TGCCATAACTCTACTTCAATTTAGCGAAAGACATTAAATTATAATATGGAGATGAAATAAATTAGTTTTAACTACATTTTAGCGTCATTAATTTTTGGGTAACAATTAATAGATGCATTTTCCTGTAAATAAACCTAGCAAGCTAACAGCATAGCAAAGTGGCGAAGCAATCAGCTTTTTTTTTTGCCGTTGAGCAATCAGTTTCAAAATAGGAGGTTCAGATGCCTGGGTGATCAGTAATCGATTGCTGAAAACATAATTTGAAAATTCGAAACCGTTCTCGAGATAATCGTGGAACAGACGGACAGATATCGTGAAATCAATAAGTGTCTTCGCAAGCTTCGCCACTTAATAATTATTTGGGCTAATCCTAAATCCATAAATGTACTGCTTAATATTGAAAAGCTCCTTGTCAATAAATTGATCAAATACAAGAATTCGTCATAATTATCACTACAACCATCATTATAGTCTTCCAATGCAGCGGTGAAGAGTTTCGAGGATATAACATCATCCTGTCTTACACCTCTCTGCAGTTGGGTGGGTTTCGTACTCTATTTCTGTATTCGGATAGCCATTGTAGCCCCACTGTAATCAGCACTTAATAAGTAACTAGCTGTTCCCCGCGATTTCGCCCGCGTGTTATTTGGGGTTTTAATTTTTTTTGCGAGGAACCCTAATTATTTTTCTAAAACAAAGTTAGCCTAAGTTGCTCCTTGTGATATGAGCTATCTGCCAGTGTAAATCCCGTCAAAATCGGTCCAGCCGTTTCGGAGATTAGTCGGAACAAACAAACAGACAGACAGACAGACAGGCAAAAACTTAAAATTGTATTTTTGTCATTAGTACCGTATATACTTTCATATGCATTTTGTAAAAAGCTTTAATTTTGACATTACAAATAGACACTTCATTTTTATTTATTTGTATAGATAACAGTCAATTTGGCACGCCTGAAGGGAACTATAGCACCGCCCAAATTTTGACGGAATCAAATACCTTATCATAGCCCACATACGCAAGGCAAAGAGATAGATTGTACTCTTCCGTCTTATGTTATATATTCAGAAGGGTATATATTATATGGTTTATGGTACTCAAGCATTTTCGAAAACCGGCTTGCTCGGGAGGATGGATGTTGTCGAGCCTGCGTACTAGACGGTTCATAATGACTCTCGAAAACAGCACGTAGACGCGGTGCAGAAGGAAAATCGGCCAGTAGTTGTTCAGCAGAGCGTTGTCGCTTTGCTTGAAGAACAAGACCACCGCACCTCTGCTCCACGCCATTATGAAGGACGGAATTAAAGAGCATCTGAAGACCTTTAAGTATTAGTTTTTCCTCCGTTTTCAGCAGCTCCGCTGTAATGTCATCCTTGCTCGGGGCCTTGCCGAGCGAGTAGTAATAGAATTTGCCGAAGTTAATCATACTATTTGGCAATGGGCCGGCCATATATGTCTCGAATAACAACCGATGTGGAAGAAAGGTTCACAAGTGGCAGCCCGTTCTGACAAACTCGAGATGTGGCTGTGTTCTGGCTGTGCCTCAAGACGTTATTTCATGTCAATCTACAGATTTCAGCTTTACAAATAGGTACATATATTGTTCTTATATCTGGGTTCAGGAACTTGACAATTTAAACTATATACTTTTATACGTGGTAAGCCAAGCTGCAGCTAATTATTAGTATAGTTGTAGCACGAATGGGTTGACTCGACCGGGGAAGGACCACGCTCTCACAGAATACCAGCGTAAAATAGCAAATTTAAGCTGCTGTGTTTCGTATGGTGAGTGTAGAGAACCGGAGACCCGCAGAGACTGGAAAAGAGGCATTCCATCTTAGTCCTCACGGGTGATAAAGCATCTGCATTTTGATTCGCAAACGACGATAGATGTAGATATATATGGGCCACATCAATCACTTACCATCAGGTGGACTGTGTGCTCGCTTGTCACCCTATCCTATAAAAAAAGAAAGAAAAAGTAAACCATAACCTCATTAACGAATAAAATCACTGTACAAATGATCAATTACTTCTCTTTAGCAGCGTTTATAATCTCCTTTCGAAGTACAGCGGCTCCACACAGAATTATTTGAACAGAACTGACATCGTAATTCAAAGGTGTTTTCGTAAGCGCAAGAATCACCGGTGGTACCAACATTAGGTAGTTAGCCTGAAAATTTTTTTAGTATGTTAATTAAACATCTCGCACTATTATTATTAGTAAAAAGGTAGATTGTATATTAGTTATCAACAACTTGGTGAGAAAGTAAAGTTTAAATAAATAAAATAATATCCGTGCGGTTCAAGAATAGCATTGAAAATGGCGTCGCCTCTATTCATCACTCACTCACACACTATCGCTATCTATACTCACACGCGGCGGTAAATTCTGCAAAAAAATACGTCACGATATGCGTATCGTATATTCTATAAGTTCAGTCCAACTTGTCATTGGAAACAATGGTTTTGCTAATTTGTGAGCTACGTCGCGTTTTGAGAGTTTTCTTCATAGTTCTTAATGATTTTGTTGGTTAATATTTTTGTATAATATAATATTTATGATATTGAGACATGCGTGACAATTTTTAAAATTTCCGTTTGTCTGTCTGTCCGAGCTAATCTTCGGAATGGCTGAAATGATTGTAATAAAACTTCACGAACAAATAGAGAGTAATACTAGGAGTGATCTAGACTAAATTTTATCTCAAAAATTCAGAGATTTAATTAATATTTAGAAGATAAAACAAATGGTCTTTAATGATTATCGCAGGTCTGAACCCACCGAGGTGAAGGAAAAGTGGCTCGCTAGATATAGACGCGCCTAACATGCGCTCGAAATCATTTCCCATTATTTGTCATAGGTAGCGATGGTGTAAGTAAAAATTATCACTATATTTCATTTTCAAATCGATTGATGGCTTGATTAAGTAATGCCATCAAAAACATAACTTGTAAAAAACCAAGTCTCGCAATTCAGTTCTTCTACCCTAAAAACTTGTTAGATCTATGTAATACCAAGTCGGTTAATTTATTCAGTCCCTACTTAAGGGTTCTTCTGTCTCAAGTTATTACGAAATTAGCTAACCTAACAAAATCTTATAGTGACCACATCAATACTAAAAATCTTTTATATTTTAAATAAATAGATTGAATTGGCCACCGCATGAAAACACAATGTATATCTCAAGTAATACATATAATATTAAATTAGATTGATTAGTGCGATTGCCAAGTCAACTTATTTATTTCAAACATAAAAGATTTTTTTATTTAACTTAAGACAGAACCTTAAGTAGGGACTGAATAAATTAACCGACTTGGTATGACATGGATCTCACTTTTTGTTGCGAGACTTGTTATGTTATTGATGGCATCTCATTTCTTCTTGTAGATATCTAGTCTACATAATTATATCTATCTAGATAATTATATCTACACCTATTATACCATTATATTATACATATTTAGGCACACTGATTCATTCACTGCAAATGTAACTTTGTAATCCTATATATTTATATGGGATTACAAAGTTATTTATGCAGTTGGTGTATCTCGGAAACTGGATTGAAATTGCAAAATTTTTTATTGTTTCCTTGATTTATATACTAAACAATAATTGTATTCCAAATTTGAAACTTCTATGTCTACTAGAAGTGCCTTAGAGTTTTGATGATCGGTCAGTCAGTGAGTGACAAAATTAAGAAACTTTGACTAGTTATAATTCTTAAACTACTGGTTCCAATTTAATGAAATTTGAAATATACTGAGTTTATACAATTCCTACTTGGTTACTGAAAATTCAGGCTTCTAGTTTTATTCACAACGAAGTTATAGGGTTTCGCAAATAGCCTGAACTGCGTTGAGAAAAGGAGCCGTGCCGCTTTTTTGCACGACTTGCCGGGGGCACAGCCGTGCCCCCAGATAAAGAACCTACTTGGGTATACAATTCTTTTCAAATTATCATCATTCATTGATGATATCATATTTTTCCATTGATATAAGATTTCCAATTAACCGAATAATATAACGTTATAATGATATACAGTTATTGGCGGGTTTTCACTATTGGTACTGTGCATATTGACGGTATGGACTAGATGAGTCGCCATTTCTAATCCTATTATTTATCCGTACAGACTGTACATAAACTAGCTTATCGTCCCGCGGTTTCTTTATTACCTCGCAATATCATTCTTATTGCGAGATAATAAGGAAAGCTCAAGCTATGGAGTGAATTTTTTTTCATATTTCAGAATAGTAATAATAGCAGAATTTAAGTAAGACTTTTAACGTGGCAGAGCCACGCTGCAGCTATATTATGGTTGTGTAGCATGAATGGTTCGGCTCGACCGGGGAAGCACCACGCTCTCACAGAATACCAGCGTAATATAGCAGTTTAATAATGCTGTGTTTCGTATGGTGAGTTTAGAGAGCCGGAAACCCTTTTTACTGGAAACGAGACATTTCATCTTAGTCCTCAGGGGTGACAACGCATCTGCATTTTGATTCTTAATCGAGGATAAATGTAGATATTATGGGCCACAGCATCCACTTACCATCAGGTGAACTGTGGGGTCGTTTGTCACCCTTATTCTATAAAAAAAAGACTTAGGCCTGTCGAATAGTGAACGCCACTCTAACAGTCTTTCTCTTCGTATTCATGTATTCATCATCCTCGGGGCACATATTATGAGGGAGACATATTATGTTCAGCAGATTTTCAAAAACATCAAGTGGAATGTGTACCCGTTTGTCAATTTTATTTAAATAGAAAATAAATAATCCTTAAAAGTATTTTATTTAACTTAAATGTACTGTTCCTCATACCAACCTTATGCTTTTCTATAGAACGCAAATATAAATCCATCTCGAATTTGGGCAGAAATACCACTTTGCATCCGTTATATAAGATGATGAGTCCAGCCATTAGTCCCATGGCGTGATACCACGGGGTAATATTCAAAACCGTCAGTTTTGGATCTACTACACCAGGTCTGCGTAAAAGGAATTTTAATCAAATTAAGTATGTGCTTTTTAAAATATGTTTGTAAAAATTAGCCAATTTACTTAATATTATTAGACAAAACTTTTTTAGAATATGTAAACAACCACTAAACGTATTTTTAAGGTATAAAATTCTACTTTCGTCGACTTTAGAGTTAACTTATCTTCACGCACAATCCCTGACGGGGTAGCCAGAGAGAACAGATCGCCAAGTGTCATCTTGATCCTCCCCTCTTCGAGCAGTTTGCTCACATGGTCTTCGAAAGTTAGTCTCGGTCTACCTCGACATCTTTTAATATTAACTTTCGCGCTATATATTTTCTTGACCATTCGGTCTTCACTCATTCGCTCAACGTGCCCAAACCATCGAAGCACGCCCTTATCAATTTTTGTGATAAGGTCATCTTTCAAACCTGCCATATTGCGAATCTCTTCGTTTCGCTTTCGGTCGGCCATGGTAACGCCGCACATTTTACGAAGAGATCGCATCTCCACTGCATTCAACTTGCTTTTATGCTTCTTCTGGCATACCCAGGTTTCGCTGCCATATAACAAAGTCGGTACCAACACTGCGTTATGTATTGCAAGGCGTGCACTCTTCACTACGCCTTGCCTTTTGACTAACGCAGTCAGGGCACCATTGACTTTGTTCCCGGCAGCGACACGCCTGTCCACATCTAAATCACATCTTCCATCCCGGCAAAAAGTACTCCCCAAGTATACAATTTCATTTACCTGTTCTAGACATTCCTGATTTACCCATATTTCACACTTCGTTTTCTCTTCGTCCCTTTCAAATACCAGAACCTTAGTTTTATTAGCATTCAAACGGAGACCTTTAATTTCACATTCCTCTTTCATACACGTGACTAATGCCTGCAGTTCTGCATCTGATGGTGCAATAAGCACTGCATCATCAGCATACAGCAGACAATTTACTTTTATGTCACCCAATTTCACATCCAAACAGATAGTTGTAGATAGCTGAAAAGCTGAAAGATAGCTTTCAGCTTCTGTAAACAGCTGTCGAGATACAGTATGAACAGCCAGGAAGACATGACACAATCCTGTTTTACGCCCGTTTGGACGCTAAACATGGGTGACAGGTCATGCCCTACCCGCACACAGGCTTTACAGTCACATTAAAGTGACTGCACAGCCCTTAGCAATCGACCATCCACACAGTACCCCGGCAACCGTTCCCACAATCTCTTCCTTACAACCTTATCAAATGCTTTCTCAAGATCCACAAAAGCACAGAAAATCTTCTGGTTAGCAGCCAGAAACTTTTCCGTGATCATGCGGAGAGAAAACATTTGATCCGTGCATCCTCTTCCAGGTCTAAATCCGCATTGTGCGTCCCATAGAAATCTTTCCGATTTCTCTTGCATCCTACGTGTCAAAACCTTCGAGTAAACTTTACTTGCTAAACTGGTCAAGATGATCGCCCGATAGCACCCGCAGTCAAAATGTGAACCTTTACCTTTATATAAAGGCACAATGACTGCGGATCGCCAATCATCCGGGACATCCCCCGTCCGCCAGCACAAATTTCACAGCAGATAAAAGCTGTCCCAGACGCGAGGCCCACCATACTTGACCATTTCAGCAGTAACTCTGTCTAGTCCCGCAGCCTTACCACATTTCAAACTTCGAATCGCACGTTCTGTCTCTTTCATACTGATGACCTCAGTGTCATCGAGGTCCGGGTCTGGCGTACCAGTCACGGCGTCATCCCCGGATCCCCCACTAAGATAATCACACGCATACATTTCTCTATAAAATTCGCTCCATCGCTGCATGACGTCCGATTTTTCTGTGAGGACGCCATTAGTTCTCGAAAGCACTTTGTTCATTCTTAAGGCCGTCGCACCACTTCGGGTCCTTCCAACCTCTTTCCAGAAGAGTTTGGAGTTCTCCTTAAAGTTGTGCGACAACCTTTCGTCCGCTTCCATTCTACACTTTTCACGCATTTCCTCAATCAATGCTTTCGTGTGAACTTTCTGCAGCTTATATCTTTCTTTCCTCTTCTCACTCATATCCTTATCATTACTAGAGGCCAAGTAGTCTAACCATGCCTTCTTCTTCTTATCTACAGCTTCTTTCACTTCATCATTCCACCCTGCATCTCTTCTTTTACTACTGCCTCTTTTTATTGTTCCACACACTTCTTCCGCTGCACTTACAATTCCATCCCTAAGGTTCTACCATGTTTTTCCACACATTCATTTCTGCCATCGATGGTGTCAAGCTTTTCGGCTACCCTCGCATGATATTTGTCCCTAGTATCTGCTTCCTGAAGCTTCCAGCTTCGGATGCGACAGACCGACTGTACTGTTCTGTTACTGCTGTCCGGTAGCGCCAACCCGCGAACAGACCCCTAAATCTAGTAATCACCAGATAGTGATCCGTTCCCAGGTCAGCACTTCTGAACACTCACGTATCCATCACCTGTTTTCGCAGTCGGTCATCCACCAGAAACAAATCGATCATACTTCTCTCATTCTTTCTTTCTCTAGTATACATATGGATTTTCTTGTGATTAAACATAGTGTTTGTCACAAGAAGACCCTTTTCCTTACATACCGCCAGTATAAGCTTGCCAGCATCTTTAACCCTTTTATCGCCAAACTTTCCAAGCACCGACTCGGAACCTGGTCGAGCGGTACCAACCCATCCATTCAAATCACCACACACAACAATTCTTTCGTTTCCCCTAGCCAAATCTAGAACTTCTCTTACATTCTCCCAAAACTCCTCCAGCTCAGCCCTGGACGAGGAAGCTACTGGCGCATAAACAGCCAAAAGGAATAACTTCGTCAGTCCCAATTTAAAGCGAACCCAGAGAAGTCTTGAGTTCACAACCTTATATTCAGTCATAACATCGACCAACCGAGACGACAGCAGCACCCCCACTCCCTGGCGGGCGCTCTCGCTCTCCGGGACTCCGGACCATAGAGCTAACGCCCCGCCAGGGAGCTCTTCAGTACCACTGCCCTTCCGTTTGGTCTCCGACATACACACGACATCTAATTCTCTTTCTTTCATTATTTAAATCAATTCATTCGTCTTATCTTTCATGCCTCCTCTAACATTCCACGTGCCAACTCTGCACTCTGTCCTCCACCATTTCAGATCGATCGATTCAGAGCGCATGTTATATGCTTCTGCGGTTATTTATAATACCTTCATGGCTCTAGAGCCAAACAAAATTACTTTAGTTACTTCAGATCATAAAATGTTTCATAGAATATAATAGAATATATAATATATATTATTATATATATAATATATAATATATTCAATATATATTATTACATAATACTTTTTTGCCGTGTAGTGGCGGTTAAGATTATCCATCACCCCATATCTTCCCGTGAGTGTCATAAAAGGTGACAGTGGGAAACAGGCAGGAGATGGGCAGCAGCATCTTCCTGATAAAAGCAATATTCCAATAAAAAAAGCTGCGGTTTCCAACCCGCTCGCCAAGCGTGGCAACTATGGCGATATACCCCCCAATGAATAAAGTTACGAAAGAACGCCCCCAGTCTCCGGCGGCCCCGTTGTTCCTGGCTACGGTGGCGACTTTAGAGTTATTTCGAATTAACTTAGAATTATTAAGAATTAACGTTTTATTTAATTTTTATCTAATTAATCTTTATTTTTTACGTGTTAGAGCCATGCTGCAGCTATACTAAGGTTGTAACACGAATGGGTAGGCTCGACCGGGCAATGACTACGCTCTCACAGAATACCAGCGTAAAATAGAGAACCTTTTACTAGAAACGAGGCATTCCAACTTAGTCCTCAGAGGTAGCAACCTATCTGCATTTTGATTCCTAACCGAGAACAGATGTGTCACTTTTATTCTATAAAAGGAATCTACATAGGCGTGAAATTAAACAGTTTATCTGTCAAAATAATAGTATAAATCCGTGTAGTTGCCATATAGTGTCTCATGGCAACCGATGTCTATTATATATATATCCGTTGTTTTTCGATAGTATTAAACCTGTTTTAAAAACAAAATTTGATCAGTTTTTAAACCACGTTGATAAATTGTATAAATTAAACCCCCACATAGCTCTTACTATTTTAAAATATTGTCTTCTTGTACCTAGATTTACATACTTACTCCGCTCGAGTCCAGTCTGGAAATGTTCGGATATTTTACAAGATATTGATAATAATCTTAAAATAGCTATTGAAAAAATTCTAAATTTAACTTTAAATACTACAGCCTGGACTCAAGCTACTTTACCTATAAAATTTGGTGGCATTGGTGTGAGAAATCTTTCTAGCATTGCATTGCCTGCTTTCCTTGCTTCCGTACATAGTGTCAGTGACTTATGTAATAAAATTTTAAATAATAAAGCAGTCCTATGCTTTGCTACGGAGGCAGGGCAGACATGGCAAACACTCTGTCCTGGTGAAAATGTTCCACTGGAAGTTAACCAACAAAAACAGTGGGATATTCCATTGGTACAGGGCGTGCAGAAGGATTTGTTTCATAATCTCCAGAGTGACCTAGATAAGGCACGCCTTCTAGCTGTTTCGACTAAGGAATCTAGTCACTGGTTACACGCTTTACCATCAAGTAATCTCGGCACATTACTTGATGCGGAAAGCTTACGCATTGCCGTAGGAATCCGACTAGGAGCGGCGATTTGTCAACCCCATCAGTGTCCCTGTGGTAGCAGCGTCGACAAGTTTGGGCTCCACGGACTTTCATGTAAAAAAAGCGCTGGTAGATTTTCACGACATAGTTCTTTGAACGATGTCATCCGAAGGGCTCTTGTCTCTATAAATGTTCCCTCGGTTTTAGAGCCTTGTGGAATATTTAGAGACGATGGCAGGAGACCCGACGGTATGACATTGGTCCCTTGGGAGAGAGGTAAAGCCCTAGTGTGGGATGCTACTTGCGTAGACACTCTGGCGGTCTCTCATCTCAGGGGTACCTCGTTTAGAGCCGGGGCGGCATCAGAGGCAGCTGAACTGAGTAAGTGGCGCAAATATGAGTCTCTGAGAGATGACTACATATTTGTGCCATTTGCTGTAGAGACTATCGGTCCGTGGGGTCCACGTGCGGTGAAGTTCCTAAAGGAACTCCATTCGCGGCAGGTCGTTGCTGCTGGTGATAAGAGGGCTGGTTCTTTCCTTACTCAAAGGCTAAGTATAGCCATTCAGCGGGGAAACGCAGCCAGTGTTCTTGGCACGATACCGCGGGGAGTAGGACTATATGATATTTAAGTTTCTAGTTTTAGTTTTTTTTTTAATTATAGTTTTTAGTATTGTATATTTTAATAAACATAATTATATTAATATTATATATTATGTATAATATAAAAGAGATTTTCACCTATGGCCTAGAGACTTGAAATTTGGTAAGAATATTCCTTTCACCGAGTAGAGATCAGCTAAGAACGGATTTTACGAAATTTCATCACGTCATCACGATATCTCTAACCATAAGGCCTAGTGACTTGAAATTTAGTAGGAATATTTCTATCGCCGGATTTTATTAAATTTCGCAAAGGGGGTTGCGGTAGCCTTAATAAAAAAAAAAACATTTTCAAGCTATAGCTCTTATAGGTATAAAATTGGCCAGGATATTATTTTTTTATGTGTTTGAATGGGTCCCTAAATAGTTTGGATTCACGATTAGAGCTGGTAGGTGGCGCTGTTGTCAATATTAAGAAATCACACGTGCGAAGCCAGGGTGGATCGAATATATTATGATATTTTGCATAATAATTAATCAGCATTGGTCGCGGGACATTCTCATTTATCCTATAATATATTCTAAATATCTTTTATATTTATATTATATATTTCTACTGCTCGTGTGGAGAATAGAATAGAATATTTTTTATTCAATATAGATTATTACATAACACTTATTGAAAGTGATTTTTTTTATTTACCACTGGTTCGGAAAATACCTCTGTCCTGGGAAGAATCAGCAAGAAACCCAGCGGGACTTTTTTTAAACATATTTCATTTTACAATAATTTTGTCTGTACAAATTTTCAATGAGTGTTAATAGAACTAGCATAGTGGCGATCACCTCATTCCCAGGATTTATTTTCATATATGTAACTTAACTTAACTTAACTTATCTTCACGCACAATCCCTGACGGGGTAGCCAGAGAGAACAGATCGCCAAGTGTCACGATCTTTACATACCTCTTTCGCTTCTTTCAGATTCATTATCTTCTTCATACATGCACGTCTAGGTATCCGAGTACTCTTGACCCTCCCCTCTTCGAGCAGTTTGCTCACATGGTCTTCGAAAGTTAGTCTCGGTCTACCTCGACACCTTTTAATATTAACTTTCGCGCTATATATTTTCTTCGCCATTCGGTCTTCACTCATTCGTTCAACGTGCCCAAACCATCGAAGCACGCCCTTATCAATTTTTGTGATAAGGTCATCTTTCAAACCTGCCATATTGCGAATCTCTTCGTTTCGCTTTCGGTCGGCCATGGTGACGCCGCACATTTTACGAAGAGATCGCATCTTCACTGCATTCAACTTGCTTTTATGCTTCTTCTGGCATACCCAGGTTTCGCTGCCATATAACAAAGTCGGTACCAACACTGCGTTATGTATTGCAAGGCGTGCACTCTTCACTACGCCTTGCCTTTTGACTAACGCAGTCAGGGCACCATTGACTTTGTTCCCGGCAGCGACACGCCTGTCCACATCTAAATCACATCTTCCATCCCGGCTAAAAGCACTCCCCAAGTATACAATTTCATTTACCTGTTCTAGACATTCCTGATTTACCCATATTTCACACTTCGTTCTCTCTTCGTCCCTTTCAAATACCAGAACCTTAGTTTTATTAGCATTCAAACGGAGACCTTTAATTTCACATTCCTCTTTCATACACGTGACTAATGCCTGCAGTTCTGCCTCTGATGGTGCAATAAGCACTGCATCATCAGCATACAGCAGACAATTTACTTTTATGTCACCCAATTTTACACCCAAACAGCTATCTTTCAGCTTCTGTAAACAGCTGTCGAGATACAGTATGAACAGCCAGGAAGACATGACACAACCCTGTTTCACGCCCGTTTGGACGCTAAACATGGGTGACAGGTCATGCCCTACCCGCACACAGGCTTTACAGTTACAGTAAAGTGACTGCACAGCCCTTAGCAATCGACCATCCACACCGTACCCCGGCAACAGTTCCCACATTTTCTTCCTTACAACCTTATCAAATGCTTTCTCAAGATCCACAAAAGCACAGAAAATCTTCTGGTTAGCAGCCAGAAGCTTTTCCGTGATCATGCGTAGAGAAAACATTTGATCCGTGCATCCTCTTCCAGGTCTAAATCCGCATTGTGCCTCCCATAGAAATCTTTCCGATTTCTCTTGCATCCTACGTGTCAAAACCTTCGAGTAAACTTTACTTGCTAAACTGGTCAAGCTGATCGCCCGATAGCACCCGCAGTCAAAATGTGAACCTTTACCTTTATATAAAGGCACAATGACTGCGGATCGCCAATCATCCGGGACATCCCCCGTCCGCCAGCACAAATTGCACAGCAGATAAAAGCTGTCCCAGACGCGAGGCCCACCATACTTGTACTTCATATATGTATTCTTTGATATTATAGTTACAATATAATATCAAAGAAAAATAATATAAAATAACATACAGCTTTTCTTTATTAAAACATTTAAATTTGTTTATCGACAAATTTTGTACATTTTGTATATGACTGAACTCCTCTTAAACGACTGCACCGATTTTGATGAGATTTTGTGTGTGTGTGATTCAGTTGGTTCGAGACGGGTTTTGATTCACAATTGGACCCGATAGGTGGCGCTGTTGTGTGTGAATTGATGGCTGTGTTCTGATTCAGAGTTTGGAGAGACAATATAAATACAATAAATTAATATTACTTGCATTAACCATTTACAAACAGGTGGACTAACTGTCCAATGTAAATCCTTTACATTATACCTACCTGTATAATTTTCTAGGAAAAAAGAATTATCATTTATCAGGATTTACATTAATGTTTTTTTAAGGATAGGGTGACAAACGAACACACAGTTCATGGTAAGTGGTTGCTGTGGCCCATAGACATCTACATCTATCCTCGTTTGCGAAACAAAATGCAGATGCGTTGTCACCCGTGAGGACTAAGATGGAATTCCTCTTTTCCAGTAAAAAGGTTCTCCGGTACTCTACAATCACTACACGAAACAGAGCAGTGTTAAGCTGCTATTTTACGCTGGTATTCTGTGAGAGCATGGTACTTCTCCGGTCGAGCTGACCCATTCGTGCAACAACTATACGACTAATATAGCTGCAGCATGGCTCTACCACGAATTAAAACGTTTATTCGTCTCGTAACATTGCTAATATTATTAAATTACATCACACATAACTAAACATGTTTATGATAACAAAAATAAAGGAAAACAAGGTGGGGCATTTTTTTATTTATATTACAATAACATGATATCTATCTCGAGGTCTTGAACTAATGCTTAACGCTATACTAGTGCAAAAATGATAAAGGTCAGAAAGGTGAAAAAACGTATAAATGAAAGAAATAAGGATGTAAAAATTAATTAGCTAATAACTTAGCGTGTTGATTTTTACATAATTATACAATGGATTTCTCCCACGCGCAAAATAAGCGCTAAGACGTTGAGTAAACTAAACTACAATATGTAATGATTTATTCTATTAAATTGAAGAAGTAAAAAGTATTTCTTATAAAAGATTATTCCAAATTGAAACAGCAGTTGTTGAACAACTGTTTTGCGGTAGAATTATTTAAGAGGATGGTAACTACTCTACATGAGCCGTGGTAGCTTAGATGGCTAGCGCTCGCTGTAAGCTTCACAGTACTCGAACAACCCGGGTTCGATCCCCGCCGGCACCAATGAAATTGTTAATTGCAATTTTAAGTGCTGATTTACCATGCGATCGGCGGTGAACGAAAACATTGTGAGGAAACCTGCATGTCTGAGAAATAAGAAAAAAATATTTGGAAGATATGGTAAGTTCGCCAACACGCATTGGGGCAGCGCGGCGGACATTTCCTTGCCTAAAACCCTCTCAGAAATGAGAGGAGGCCTGTGCCCAGCAGTGGGACGTAAATAGGCTGCAATTTTAACTATCCTACGGTCTTCTAGTCACAAAGGTAGCCCTGCCACTTAGAATGATGATTTCTTAATATGATTTCCATATAAATTGCAGGAAATAAAAATAAACATAAACAAGGCAGCCCAAAAGTAAATTAAAGCATCCAACTTTTTTAGTCTTAAATACGATCAGATTTAGTAAGAACTTGATTTATAATAAAAGACACTAATATAGCTGGTTTAATGTCGCTTTAATTTACTGACCCACTGTGGTTGGTAACTTCGGCTCACTAGAAGTGGCAATAGGCCAGAAATAAGGCTCATAAACCGAATAGTGATGGGAAAAACAAATTTTTCGAGCGATAGCCTTAAACTGACAAATGCAGTGAAGCGCAATGCTTACTAAATGAAGAGATAATGTGATGAAATATGAAAAAAGTAAATAGATGTGAAATGCATGCAGTTATGCAGATATGTCTCAATTCTTTGTAGAAATTTGTATGTTAAGCTACGAATATGTGATGAACTGTAATAACAATTAATTGATAACAAAAGGCACTTACAAAGCGCTTGCCGCTATAACATTCAAATGGCTTAGCACAACACCCTTTGGTAGTCCAGTCGTACCAGATGAATACATGATAAAAGCTGTATCTGACTGCCCTTCCACTTCGACCCCTTGAAACTCTTCGAATTTCACATCCTTTAATATTATCGAATTAGGCCCTGCTGTCGCTAGGTCTTTAAAAAGTAAAGCACCATCCAGCCTTTCATCTCCAAATAATATTATATGTTTTATAAAGTCCAAACTCTTGAAAATTATCTCATGTGCCTTGTAACTTTGCATTGAACAGAAGAGGAACTTTGGTTTCGATATGTTCATTACGTGTTTTAGTTCATCTGTAAACAGATTACAATAAGACGTTAAGGTTTGGCTTCGTTAGGACTGGCCACTGTGACTTAATTTCATTCTTCAGGACTTGTTTTTTATATAAGAGGGGGTAAACGAGCATGTGGCTTACCAGATTGGAAGTAACTACCGCGCCCATGAACAACTGCAACACCAGGGGAATTGCAGATGCAATTTTATTACTAGTGTACAACATTTTCTGGCTTTACCAAAGTAGCCCTTAGCGACACTAATGAGACTAAATGACCTGATTAGTTTCCTCGGACGGAACTCAGAACGTGATTTTTAATACAGATATTTTTACAAACTAGCAAGCAAAAATAAAAAAAAACATGTTTTTTATTTAGTATTGATAAACTTTGTTGCATAAAAATTGTTCTATTTTATTCTATTCCTACACTAACGCACGGCTGGATATGTCTATTTCAAAATCCTACCTATCACATGTTAAAAAAGACAAGTAAATTATTATTAAAAAGAAAGAACAGACTTCAAAGATTTTTAGCTACTACACTACTAAGATTACAAAAAAAAGACGAACATACGGATATACATTTAAAAATACATACACATACATATATAAACCCGAAAAAAAAACACAAACCTACTACCTATTTCCGTTATAAAAGTTAAACCATAGCGTTAGCTTAAAGGGTAGATAACTAACAAGTCTAACAAGACGGATTTCAAGTTTGAACTAAATGAGTGCTGACCTTCTAAATGACTAATCAGCATCCGAATAAAAATACACACACACACACACACACACACACACACACACACACACACACACACACACACACACACACACACATACACACACACATGCGCGCGCGCGTGCGCGCGCGCCTAGATACACGAAGTTTTTTATGCTAGAGTAATAAATTTTAACACAAACTTTTTCATCATAAACTTCAAATTAAAATTACCAAAAGTTACTCAGACCGCCAGGCAGACAGGCAGCTGCGTCAAAGATGTGAGACATCTAGTACTGCGGTTGGCGGTGGCAACCATGGCGATTAAGGCCAATTCTTACTGCAACGGGAGAAGCCTGTGTCCAGCTGTGGACTTTTGCGGGCTGATGATGAATAAGCAGAATTAATGATAAAACAATAACTCAATAGTCATACCTTTTACATATCCAATATTAAAAGGTGTCATCACTGCCCCGGTACAAGCTATTCCAATAACAGTGCACCAGTTTTCCAATCTTGACTCAGCACATATACCCACAACATCTCCGTTTTTCACACCAATTCGAACTAAGGAAACGGCAACGTTCATGGATATTTGAACCATTTCGTTATACGTAAGTTTCTCATCAGTAGCACCATTAATCTGTTAACAATTATAATTATATTTTAATGCATTATCATTTCTAAAAATATTACTTACAGCGAGAAGTTTCAAATAGCTGATCTACAACTCATAAGATTCAGAGCGCATGTTATATGCATCTGCGGTTATTTATAATACCTTCATGGCTCTAGAGCCAAACAAAATTACTTTAGCTAGTTAAGATCATAAAAATGTTTAATATAATAAATTAGAATTTTTTTTATTCAATATATTATATTATTACATAATACTTTTTTGCCGTGTAGTGGCGGTTAAGATTATCCACCACCCCATATCTTCCCGTGGGTGTCGTAAAAGGTGACAGTGGGAAACAGGCAGGAGATGGCCAGCAGCATCTTCCTGATAACAGCAATATTTTAGTGGTAGAGCCACGCGGCTGCTTTTGCTGTCGCAAGGATGGGTCGGCTCGAACCGGGGTGGTACCACGACCTCACAGAAAACCAGCGTGAAGGTTTACCTCTGCGTTTCGCTTGGTAAGTGCAGGTGGCCGGAGGCTCTTTTTACTGAAAATGAGGCATTCCATCTTAGTCCTCACGGGTGACAACGCATTTACATTTTGATTTGTAATAGAGGATAGATGTAGATGTCTAAGGACCGCAGCAACCACTTACCATCAGGTTGACTGTGTGCACGTTTGTCACCCTTATCATATAAAAAAAATCCCAATAAAAAAAACTGCGGTTTCCAACCCACTCGCCAAGCGTTGCAACTATGGCGATATACCCCCCAATGAATAAAGTTACGAAAGGACGGCCCCCAGTCCCCGGCGGCCCCGCTATTCCTGGCTACGGTGGCGACCATGGTAACGGCGGGGCAGGGGGTGCTAAGAATCTCCAGTGGAGGTTCGGTTGCCACCTACGACGACTCGACCTGGCAACTTATAACGCACGCACCCTGAGGACTGACGAGAAGATCTTGGAGCTGGAAGAAGAGGTAGACAAGTTGCGCAGGAATATTATAGGATTATCCGAGGTCTGAAGAGAGGGGGAGGACACGGTAATCCTCGAATCCGGCAACATGTTCTATCACCGGAAGAGCGACCATCTGTCCCAAGGAGGTGTCCGACTTATCTTCCACAAGTCTCTCGTTAACAACGTTGTAAAGATTGGGAGATTTTCGACGAGGGTTGCGAACCTTATACTCAGAATCACCAAACGGTATTCGCTGAAGGTCTTACAGGTTTACGCACAAACCTCGGCACACCCCGATGGGGAGTTGGAGGAAATGTATGACGATTTCTCTAGAGCCATGCGTTCCTCCTAAACCCACTATACGGTGTTGATGGGAGACTTCAATGCAAAACTAGGCACAAGAGGGAACGGTGAGCTGAAAGTAGGGAAATTCGGAATAGGGTAACAACACCTAAGGGGCCAGCAGCTGGCCGACTTCATGGAGAAAGAGGGATTCTTTATGATGAACTCTTTCTTCCAGAAGCGGCCCCACAGGAAATGAACCTGGTCGAGCCCCGACGGTTCGACAAAAAATGAGATTGACTTCATTATGACGACCAGACGACAACTGTTCAGTGATGTCTCAGTGCTCGCAAAGGTGAAAACCAGCAGCGATCACCAAATGGTGAGAGGCACACTGAACCTAAACGTTAACTTAGAGAAGTCAACGCTCCGTCCCCCTCGTGCTCTATCCGAAAGTCCCGAAACCTTTCAGCTCGAGTTACAAAACTGTTTTCAGTGCCTGGAAGGCTGCAATGAAGTGGACGATATGAATGATAAGCTCATGGAAACTGTCCATGCGGTCGGAGCTAAGTTCTGCTAGACCCACCGCAGAAGAACACAAAAAAATATCTCTGTTTACACGCTTAATCTCATGGCTGTTAGACGGGAAATGAAGCTGCAGTCTTCAACAAATTTGATAGGCAACTGAACAGACAGATCTCTTAATGCATGCGGCGGTACTTTCGCAACTTCCTTCTGGGGGCACGGCAGTACCCCCGCCAAGTTGAGCAATGAAGCGGCATGACCGTACCATCCTTTTCTCGAAGCAGTTCAGGCGATTTTCGACCCCCTATTACTTCGTTGTGGATAAAACTAGAAGCCTAAATTGTATAAAAATGGTATATTTCAAATTTCATCTCATTTGAACTAGTAGTTTAAGCATTTTAACTAGTCAAAGTTTCTTCATTTTGTCACTCGCTGACTGACAGATCATCAAAACTCTTAGGTGCTTCTAGCAAACGTAGAAGTTTCAAATTTAGAATACAATTAATGTTTAGTGTATTAATCAAGGAAAAACTGATATATTTTGTAATTTCGGTCCAGTTTTCTAGATAAACCAACTGCATAAATAACTTTGTAATCCTATATCAATATATAAGATTACAAAGTTACATTTGCAGTGAATGAATCTGTGTACCTGTACATGGATTGACTTGGCAATCGCACTAAACAATCTGATTTAATATAATTTGAATTACTTGTGAGATACATTGTTTCAATGCGATGGCCAGTCATTCTATTTATTTAAAACATAAAAGATATTTAATATTGATATGGTCACTATAAGATGTTGTTAGGTTAACTAATTACGTAATAACTTGAGACAGAAGGACCGTTAAGTATGGACTGAATAAATTAACCGACTTGATATTACATGGATCTCACAACTTTTCACGGTAGAAGAACTGAGTAGCGAGATTTGGTTTTTTTACAAGTTATGTTTTTGATGGCATACAACTTGTTTTGAAGAAGCGATCGAGCGGAACCAAGGCTCCAAAGTCTTTGCCAGAGATCTGTCTGCCAAAAAGAGCCAACTGTCAAAGTTGAAGACCAAGTGTAGCAGCATCGTTTCCAGGACACCTGAGATTTTGAATGAGATTGAGAGCTTCTATGGGTAGCTGTACACGTCATCCTTGGAGCCACACGCAAGTGTGAGTAACGATCCAAGAGCGAGTCTTATCCGACACTATTCCGAAGATATTCCGGACATCAGTCTGAGCGACATTAGAATGACTCTCCAGCACCTTAAAAACGGCAAGTCCTCGGGCGAGGATGGAATAACAGCGGAGCTTCTGAAAGCGGGTGGAAAACCGGTACTTGAAGTCTTTCAGAAGCACTTTAATTCCGTCCTCCATGGTGGTACTACTCCGGAGGCGTGAAGCAGAAGTCAGTGGTCTTTTTCTTCAAGAAAGGTGATAACGTTCTCTTGAAAAACTACAGACCTATTTCCCTTCTGAGCCGCGTCTACGTGCTATTATCGAGAGTCATTACGAATCGTCGCGCACGCAGACTCGATGATTTCCAGCCTCCTGAACAAGACGGTTTCCGAAATGGCTTTAGTACCATGGACCACATACACACCCTTCGGCAAATTTTACAGAAGACAGAAGAGTACAATCTGCCACTTTGCCTTGCGTATGTGTTGCTGAAGTGTTTGTATAGTAAGGCTACTATGGCTATGTATGGAATAGTACAAAACCTATCCAACTGCAGACAGGTGTAAGACGGGGTGTCGTTATATCCCCAAAACTCTCACCGCTGCATTGGAAGACGTTTTCAAGCTACCGGACTGGAAAAGATACGGTATTAACAACAATGGCGAGTACATCACTCACGTTCAATTTGCCGATGATATAGTCCTTATGGTAAAAAATTACTTTCTGTGACTATTATTGAACTTAACCATGTTAAATATATCTAATTATCTATCTATTCTATCCTAAGCTATTTTATTCCATTCTATTCAATTTTTTTATGAACGCGGATTCAAAAGAGTATGGGGCTTATCTGATGGTAAGTTCCTTCAGCGGTGCCAAGTTGACTGTCGATATATCGAAGTGCTGATGTGTTTGTACAGTAGAGCTACGATGGCTATCCCAATATACAACTAGAGTATGAAACCTATCCAGCTGCAGAGAGGTGTACGACAGGGTGATGTTATATACCCGAAACCCTACACCGCTGCGTTGAAAGACGTTTTCAAGATACGGGACTGGAAATGATACGGTATCAATGATTCTTTCTATTATTACACATGTACAAAAGACTGGGAGCAGATACGATATAAATAATTATAGATCTCTTTACCAACTTTATCCAAATATTAGAAAAAACTATTAGTAATAGATTATTACAGTATTTAGATAAATATAATATTCTATCGCAAACTCAGTATGGTTTTAGAAGAGTAAAACATAAAAACACTGTCATATATATAACTACATATATAGTTGATCATTTTTCATGAAAATTATGACATGAACATGAACATGAAAACACAATATATCTCACAAGTAATACATATTATATTAAATTAGATTGTTTAGTGCGATTGCCAAGTCAGTCTATGTATCAATCTATGGACTGAATAAATTAACCGACTTGGTATTACATGGATCTCACAAATTTTTACGGTAGAAGAACTGAGTTGCGAGACTTGGCTTTTTTTACAAGTTATGTTTTTGATGGCATCTCATATCTTTTTGTAGATAGTTATATCTAAGTAGCTATTTACATCTATTATTCCATTATATGTACATATATAGGTACACTGATTCATTCACTGCAAATGTAACTTTGTAATACTATATGTTTATATGGGATTACAAAGTTATTTATGCAGTTGGTGTATCTCGAAAACTGGACAGAAATTGTAAAATATTTTAATTTTTCCTTGATTTATATACTAAACAAATAAGTATTCAAAATTTGAAGTTTTTATGTCTGCTAGAAGTGCCTTACAGTTTTGATGATCGGTCAGTCAGTGAGTGACAAAATTAAGAAACTTTGACTAGTTATAATTCTTAAACTACTGGTTCCAATTTAATGAAATTTGAAAAATACTGAGTTCATACAATGCCTACTTGGTCAGTAAAAATTCAGGCTTCTAGTTTTATCCATAACGAAGTAATAGGGTTTCGGAATTGGCCTGAATTGCTTCGAGAAAAGGATGGTACGGCCGTGCCGCTTTTTTGCTCGACTTGGCGGGGGCACTGCCGTGCCCCCAGATGAAAATACCAAAGTATGCAAACCAACAGCAATACCACCCATCCTGACGTAACACAGGGCAGTCTCTCAGTAACATCATCCTGCACCAAAAGAACTACCACCATGGACAGAACCACGACACTATCTCAGTACTCGTAGAATGACTTCACTTGCAAAACGACTTCAGCGTCATCTCTCGCGCTCTGTAACTACACTGAATTTTATACTGCACAAACGAGTGGGGGTTTCCCGATCTATCCTCAATTCTAGACACACTCGATGCGACGCTTCACCAACCGTCCAACCGTCACTCCATAGATGCATCTAAATATTCAACATTAATGTTTATATCTTTCTGTCCGACAGTTCCTAATGCACAACATCTTCTGTTTTGTTACATACCGTAAGAAAATAATAGAAGATAAAGTAATAGTCCCACCGAAAATACAGTTCAGAAGGTTTTAATGTCTCAAAATTTTTTCTTTATAAATTACATATTATTATTTGGTACAACAAGATTACGATGAAGTTCTGATGGCAACAAAAGGACAGCATGAAAAAGTTTTTCATACGAACATTAATTTTAAAACTAAAGGGATCAACGTTCTTGATACAATTGCAATTTTTGATTTGCAAAGTATTTTGAACATACCACAATTTAATGTGGGTATATTAGAAGGTGAAAACTGGGCACAACCAAAATGAGGACGATCCCATGCGTGTCTTTATGGAGAGACATTGATCATTATTAGTTTGAACAGGCTTACCATACAATAAAAGTGTATGTAGAAAACAGATATAGTTTTCATTTTGAAAGAAAAGAAAAGATTGGGCTAAAAAGTCAGAAATGTATACAGGTAACAGAAATGATACAATTGCAATCGATTTTTAAAGAGTTTTGATTATACAACAATTTAATGTGGGTATCTTAGGTAGGTTGAAACTGGGAACAACGAAAATGAGGGCCATTCCATGAAAAATGAAGTTAATAGATGTAAGTGGCCGTGTTGAATGATCAATGGTGTAATAAGGATAATAATGAAAATTATGACTTTATAAGATGGATAAATGTAGATAATTGGCGTCATGATAAAGGTGGTAACATAATCCTAAGGCCTGATTTTATGCAGGTCACTGTTTAAAGTTTACAAGAAAAGTCACTCTTTTGAGCTCCTTTGAAAGATTCATGATTAGAATTTAAAACACAGTCGACGGTTATTAGACGAAGAAGACGAAAGAAGCGTATGTATGAGGACGCTTCTTTCGTCTCTCCAAATAGTTGTCCAAATGTTTGGAGAAAGTTGAATTGCTACAAGCATACTACCAGCCCATCTAAATAAGCAAAGCTTTAACTTCACATATTGTGTTGTTATTATCATGGAACTAGCCCGCGCAAAAAATGGCTAAGAATTCTAATTTCAAATTAATTTTATTTTAAAAACATAATAATTTTTGCAAAAGTAGTAGTGTTATTATTGATGAGCGTTATGTTTTCATCGCATTTAAATCTTTTTCGTCATCATGGATACGTTAAAAATCGAGAAATTATGAAATATGAGTACAGTCGTGACAGCAACCCGGCACCCGGCAAACAGTAAAGGTAGACAAGCTTTAGTCGAAGAGACCGAAACCCATAACTTCATCGTCAGACTCAGATTCTTCCTTCTTGGACTCTCTCTTCCTTCTTCTCAGCTGCCGGCGCTGCAGCAGCGGCGACCGCGGCCACGGGCGCTGCTCCACCGACGGGCATGGTCGACAACTTCTCACGACCCTGCGCGATCAGGTCTTCACTCTTGCCATTGAGTTACGAGATGACCTTCTTCAGTATCTCGGATTCAGTGCCTCAATACCCACAGAGCCGAGGATCTTCTCGACGTCAGCAGCGCCTGGCCTGCAGGATGCGCCTGGTTTGCAGGATGCGCCGACGACTTCAGGATGCGCCGGATGTAGATGCAGGCTTGCAGGATCCCGGGGCAGAGCGGCCCCGGGATAAGGCCTTTAGTAGATGTTTCTCGTTTGAGAACTGAAGCGAGACTGTTTGTGATAGTGTGAAAATACGCAGTAAAATGATATGTTATTGTGTAAAAACGTTACAGGATCCTATATAAATAAAGGTGATGCAAAAAATAAATGCAGAGGATCAAAAACAGAATGAAAAAAAATAGTATAAAGTGATGCAAAACATGAATGCAGAATATCAAAGCAGAATGGAGAATTAGTGTACAATGAAATGTAAGTTGCATAACACTACACAGGATCCTATATAAATAAAGGTGATGCAAAATATAAATGCAGAGAATCAAAAACAGAATGAAAAAAATAGTATAAAGTGATGCAAAACATGAATGCAGAATATCAAAGCAGAATGGAGAATTAGTGTACAATGAAATGTAAGTTGCATAACACTACATGCTTTAAATGTAACTTCTCCCTAAAACTGTATTTTTTCTCCAAAAATCTTTGCGTAATATCAAATGAACATGGCGACAGATTCCATTGAGATGCCACATGACAAACAATATAATAAAAGAAAATAGTCAGACGCAATATTTGCAGATTTTTTGTTGATCAACTCGATGAGAAACTCTCATGGAAAACGTGAATAGGGACAATACAAAGTATCGTACCTACATTATTATAAAAGCAATTATAATAGGTTTTTTGAAGTATAATGACTAGTTCGTGTAATAACTTTTCATACATATTTATAAGAGATTCAAATACGTGAGAAACATTGTAAGGAAAAATATGTATATTTTTTGTGTGTATTATTTTAAACTTAACAACAAGCAAATATCACTTTGTCTCCATAGCTTATTCAATTTAATAGAGTACGAGAATTTCGTTGCAGACGAGTGTTAAAATAGTACCTATTATAAATCCGGTCCTGATCGATAATATTAACCAATTTTCATCCCACATTTTTATCCATCAGGTTGTCCTCTCAACTAAAAATACAATATATAATACAAATTTCATTAAATATTTCAAATTAATTATTTTTTATAATTACGCCTTTAATATTTATTAGCGTTATCTAACAGAACTATTTAAAAACAAGTATTTATTTTCGGGATAGATTTTTTAATTAGATAAATATTATCCATTAAATAATTGTAACCCCTGACTAAATATAAAAGTGAAGGAAATGAACTATTTTATCTTGTATTTTATGTTAATAAATACTTTATCTATAAATCAGCCCTTAATTAAATTAAAAGTCCACCTTACTTCAAATATTATAGTTTCATTAAAACAAATTAAAATGTATAAAATTTCGTACCGATTTTTATATTTTTAGCGCTTTTAGTGTTAAAAATTTTTACGCTCCCTTCACCACTGCATGCATATTTGTCCAGCAAGCGTGCGACATTCGGTGAACAAAAAGTTACGAAACGTTTTTGCTTATTAGCAGGAAATAAGGGATTTGAATGCACCCGATTATAAATCTAATTCAATAACATGCCTCTCGCATTATCGAGAAATATTATATGGTAGTTTAATATAAAGTATTTTAAAAATCCATGCCATTAAGTATTTAATTGAGTATTTTATGAACGCGCATATTTTTCCAAGCATAATACTATTTCAATGAGCATCAATAATCGAGCATCAAAATCGTGTCCAACAATTAAATATTTTTTTTTATAGGATTAGGGTGACAAACGAGCACACAGTCCACCTGATGGTAAGTGGTTGCTGCGGCCCATAGACATCTACATCTATCCTCTATTACAAATCAAAATGTAGATGCGTTGTCACCCGTGAAGACTAGGATAGAATGCCTCATTTCCAGTAAAAAGGGCCTCCGGCCACCTGCACTCACCAAGCGAAACGCAGAGGTGAACCTCTACTTCACGCTGGTATTCTGTGAGGTCGTGGTACTACCCCGGTTCGAACCGGCCCATCCGTGCGACAGCAAAAGCTGCCGCGTGGCTCTACCACTGTTTTTGCCCAAACTGACTTTGGCCAGAAGAGGGATTCAAATCCTCGCCCTAAGAAAGAGGATCACAATGCTCGAATAAATTACAATGGACAAGAAAACTTTGATTTCGCACCCACCCAACCGTGAATTTAAATAATAAGTTTTAATTATACTAATCTCGTAAATATAAGAAATAATTAAAATGGAAACAAGTCTGCCTATAGCACCACAAAGTACTACGTGGTAGGAGTAATTTTCTGGGACTCTTTTCCTTTTCTTGTAATTACAGACGGTGAGTGTAACTTTCTTGTTTGAAGTAACCTGTCTGTGTCTTATTTTTCTTTTTTCTTTTTCTTATTTTATTTTTCTTATTTGTCTTATTCCATTCAAAAGGCTAAAAAATGTTACGTTTTCTATAAAGTAAAAGCGGGCTTACTATCTTCATATAAACGTTTATTTAGTCGTTGCTAAGACTTCAAAAAGGAGACGGTACTCAATTCGACTGTATGTTTTTTTTATGTGTGTTACCTCATAACTCTTTCTGGGTGAATCGATTTCGATAATTTTTTTATTTGAAAGCTGGTACTTCTCGTGTGGTCCCATATGAATTTGATCAAGGTATGATCAATAGTATTTGAGATATTCTTAATAATTTATATTGAAGTCGGTTGTACAAAATTTTTAATTTGAAATTATTTCAGAAGATACTTACTTTTTTATTAAAAACTTAATATAATAATTTATATAATAAGATATAAATTATTAAATGAATAAAAATTAACACACAGACCCTGAACCTAAAAAATTGTTTGTGAGCTACACACCATACACAAATAATTGTCTCATTCGAGAATCGAAATCAAGACCAGAAACCGTGCATTAGAAACAGTGTATCAGGTAGATTATCTAAATTGGTTAATTTTATATTACCATTGTGTATTTAGTTTTCTATAATTTTCAATGAACACAATAGATAATGTAAAACGCAATATACAAATATATAATAAACTACATAGTACAAAAAATTGCCTTTGTACATCGTTGATCACTAAAAAAGATTTTAAATAAATTCTTTTTGTACATAGTACGAGTACATTAATTTTTCTCTACTACACTAAGTACTACATAAATAAAGGATTGCCAAATTGAATCTTTTTATACGTGGCGTTAATTTTCTATGATTATTTCGTACATGGTGGACGTAAGCATAATTAAAAAATGTCATTGATATAAACAAAACTATTTTAAGTCTCCATCTCCATTTAAAATAACAAACACATCTAGTATTTTTGTATTTTTTGTAAATCAATAAGAGCCTAGCAATGGGTCAGCAATTAAGTATCCAATCCATGTTTGCCTTAACTTTGAGATATATTTTAATTTAAGAATCAGAAACTCACCATCGCAATCTTATTTCCATGTTCGCTTAATCTTCGAATAAAAAAATCACCTAAATTTAATTTAGCCGGTATAAGATGCGTATCAGGGCCATACAAGTATTTTGGATGTCTCAACATTTTGAACGTCTACGGTGTAACCAAACCTACTGTACAATGCATCTTAT
Source organism: Parnassius glacialis (assembly GCA_033319125.1). Lineage (NCBI taxonomy): Eukaryota > Metazoa > Arthropoda > Insecta > Lepidoptera > Papilionidae > Parnassius > Parnassius glacialis. Next base: position 24,648,045 of record JAVANC010000002.1, read on the forward strand.
CTTATTAGCTTGAGTAACTTACATACAATGGTATAATTATAAAAAATGGCCAAGTGCGATTCGGACGCGCGTATGAAAGATTCCATACCATCGTACAAGATTAATACTATGTAGGTACTTGTTTTTTTTTTATAGGAAAAGGGTGACAAACGAGCACACAGTCCACCTGATGGTAAGTGGTTGCTGCGGCCCATAGACATCTACATCTATCCTCTATTACAAATCACAATGAAGATGCGTTGTCACCCGTGAGGACTAAGATGGAATGCCTCATTTCCAGTAAAAAGGGCCTCCGGCCACCTGCACTCACCAAGCGAAACGCAGAGGTAAATCTCTACTTCACGCTGGTTTTCTGTGAGGTCGTGGTACCACCCCGGTTCGAGCCGTCCCATCCGTGCGACAGCAAAAGCTGCCGCGTGGCTCTACCACTGTTTAAAATAAATTGTTAAAATGTTAAATACTTTTGTAAAAGAAACAAGTTAGGCCCAACAACTCTCCCAAAGAATGCCACAAAGCACGGTATATATTCTTATACGTGGTAGAGCCATGCTACAGCTATATTAGTAGTAAAGTTGTAGCACGAAGGGTCGGCTCGACCAGGGAAGGACCACGCTCTCACAGAATACCAGCGTAAAATTGCAGTTTAACACTGCTGTGTTTCGTATGGTGAGTGTAGAGAACCGGAGACCCTTTTTACTGGAAATGAGGCATTCCATCTTAGTCCTCACGGGTGACAACGTATCTGCATTTTGATTCGCAAACGAGGATAAATGTAAATGTCTATGGGCCATAGCAACCACTTACCATCAGGTGGACTGTGTGCTCGTTTGTCCTATCCTTTAAAAAAATATCATGGTGGTTCGCCCTACACTTTGCCCAGGCACAATAACAATATGTAAATATTTATAAAGTTTCCTAATTTTATTATATCTGTCAATACAAGTTTAAAAAAATATTTCACTGATATTCTTATCTTGATAACAGAGTCATTGCATACTTCTCCAACTGTCGCCGAGTTATTACTCAAACATAATATTTATACCTGTTTAAAAAAAATTAAAAAAGTATTACCACATAATACTGTAAACTATTTCAAAACCATAAATATAAAGAAAATCACAGATTTATGGGGGATTTCCTTCACGGTTATTGCATCCATAATATATTTAATTGCACCTCATCTTGCTATTATTTTTAAAACTAGTATTTTATCTGAAATATTTCCTGATTTAATGAAACATAGTAAAGTAATACCTTTTTTAACTCTGGTAACAAATTGGACCCCGCTAATTTTAGACCTATTTCTGTACTACCAACTCTTAGTAAAATAAGTAAAATAAAATTTAAAATTAAAAAAAGTAAAATTTAGATCAAATGTTCGTATTTTTAATACAAATAAATTACTCCGTAAAATCAATTTGGTTTTACAAGCGGTCGCTCGACGACTGACGCAGGTGCTAAGCTTATGAAATACTGTTTCCATCCATGGAGAATTCACAAGACTCCTTACGTATTTTCTGTGATTTTTCGAAGGCTTTCGATTGTATATATCATGAGATATTCATCAGGAAACTACAACATTCCGGTGTCAAAAATATTGCGCTTAGATATATTATTTTATATTTGTAACAGAATTCAAAAAGTCCTTATAAATGGTAAAGGTTCATCTGGATCGGTAGTATAAATGGGTGTTCCTCAGGGCTCGATTCTTGGCCCATTCCTGTCTATATAATAATATTAATATGTTAATTTATATTAATGACTTACCTTGTCTTGTAGGGGACAATCACGATACAGTACTATTACATTGTGATACGTTTCAAGTGTTTTAGGAATTCGGTTAAAGGAAGAAAGACCCTGAAACTTATATAGCCTGTGCTACATTGAGACCTTGATATATCTTTATCTAATACTGATAACACCTTAAATGGCTAATATTCTTATTTAGTTTAATGTCATAATATTACAACGTCAACCTTTTATTGGAGAAAGTCGTTGGTTACCAACTACTTAATCTTTAATAAGTTATTGTTAATTATTTATTTATTCATTCATTTATAACAGCCCATCAAAAGTCTACTGTTGAAGCCACCCCTATGGATTGTCTCATAGAGAGGATTTTGCCATAGTTTCTACGTATTAAGCATGCCGGTTGGCAACCGCAGATTTATTTAATTTTAAGTTGTTATCAGCAAGATATTCTCAGATTCCCTCTTTTCGCTTTAATTAGACCCACGGGATGTGATGAGGTATCTAGTGAATTATCTTAATACACCGATGACTCTTTATTATATATAATATGTTCACGCCCAAACGCTGGTTCAAGATTTGACGCCAGAGGGCGCTCGGCTCGGTGCCATGCCGGTTTTGACGTTCGGGCGAGCGGAGTAGGTTTGGCAGAGGGCACGAGCTCAGAACGTAAGTGCAAGGGAGTTGCTCGAATGCAGTGCTGTCGATAGCACGTCGTGAAGTCGCCCGGGAAAATCTCCATTTTTTAGAGTCGGTTTTGTTAGCAAATTGTTGCCACGACAATGATTTTGTTAAGTCCAGACAAATAGACGCTGGTTTGATTAATTAATTTGAATTAATACTGATTGCGACCAACGTCCGGTTTTTTGATGCGTGTGGAATTCACTATTGTAGTTTTAGCTTCTAATTGCCTACTGTGAGTCTAATCGGGCCGATTGGCGCCGAATTTTGTTAACGAATTTGTGCAGCGAAGAATAATCGTGTAGTCTAGAACATTAGGTGCTAGGTTATCTAATTATTGAGAAGTAAGTGTTTAATTGTACAGTTGCGTTAAGCGCCTTAAAAGGTTGCGTTTGGTTTCGAAACAATTTGTTGCGGAGTGAGCGAAGGTGAACTTTGACCTACGAGTCGTGCCGCGTGTTACGCTTTATAATTAACGAGATTTAATTGCGTTTTGATGTTAGTTAATTGTACGTTGAAGTTAATAGACTGACATAGTGAAGAAGAAAGAAATTGACCGTGGGTGACGCCCCTGGAGATTACCACAATTTGGAGCAGTGCCGGAGTCAGGGTTGCTGCCGACTTCAACGGTTCAGTCAGGTCAACCGTCATCCACACCACTAAAACACCACTACACATTCACCTTCGGCCTGACCCGAACCTTTGGCACAGTCTTCACCTGAAACCCAGGTACGTACTATTAAGTGACTAGCATTCTCCATATAGCTTAATATGATAGGACATCTTTCCATGTGGCCATTTGGGCCCAACCTGCGGCTGTCCGTTGAATCTTCCGCTCATGGGCCCTGGGATATTCGATCTTTGCAGGGGCAGCTGTAGGCCGTAACATAATATAATACTGTTGTATATTGTATGTAGACTTAGCGGAATTTATTTTTTTATTTGAGAAAAAAGTTGTATTCAAATATTCCATTTTGTTGGACTTCTTTCTTACGCTGCTTCTTATTCAGGTTGAATGAATTAGAATTAACACATATTCAACACGTAATTAATAACGAAAACTTACAGAATTTCTCATAAATTTACACACAGTAAATTAATTGCATATAACATATAGGTGGTATTAATTGATTGTGTCTTTCACAACCCCGTTATATTCACTTGAAGTGTAATATCAGCTGAAATCATTTTGGAATATATTCATATTGAACCTTATTTATAACTACACGATAAAAAACCGTGTGGTCCTAAATAAATATTGTAAGTCACATTGGTTGGCTGACTCATTAAATTTTATGGTAAAACTTAACATTTGGTTAAACAACTGGTAAGGAACATAATTAAAAAAAGACATTGTACTCCCGACTCATGTTAAAATACTTTTATTAATGATACATGTTAACAGATAGGCAATTCAAGTTACTTAACGCCATAAAGTACGCGTGTTAAGTCAACATAATACTGATAATGAATGTGTGTATGTGTACGTCAAAATTAATTATTATTATTTTTATTATTATTCTTTATTTCCAAAATTTCTTTCCATAGAGTGGGTTAGTAATTACAAAAAGTACTTATATGTTAGAATTAGTAAATAAATAAACTTAAAAAGTTACATACGTTACCTACTCTATATATTTTATATTAACCAGAGCAGGTCTCCAGTCGATATGGATGCTGTTCCAGTGACTCAAGATTGGACAGCAATAGCGACTCCCAATCGCCGCCAGGAGGCTGTTGGAGTTGTCCCGGACACGGCGCCATGCGGAGGTAACCCGTTTGCGCATGATAACTGGGAAACTGTCTATGTAAGCCTCAGTAAATATTGCCGAAACGCTGCAGTACTGAGGCAGTCCCATCAGCATTGTAAAGCCATTATTGTATTGGACGCGCAGGGTTACAAGTAGGGTTACCATATCTCTCAGGATTTGTCCTGAGATTTCAGGATTTTTAGACTCTTCTCAGGATTGCGGCTGGATTTTGCAAATCTCATGAAATCTCAGGATTTTTAGAACTTTCAATGTAATACAGCTTGCATTTTAAAGATCTCTTTAATAAAAAGTTAAACAAACTAAAAATAATTTTCCTTTGGTAATAATTCCACAATTAAAATCACAACTTATTTATCCAAGTAGGTACCTAAACAGTTTTATAATACTTTATATGTGAAGATACCTTTTTAAGTAAGGTTTTCTTCTCAATCAGTAAAAAAATCTCAGGATATTTAAATGGAAATCAGGCCTCTTCTCCGGATTTTTAATTTTTTCATCTGGTAACCCTAGTTGCACGAGTCTTCTGTGTATACTCAAACCACAGACTGCAGTTGTATAAAGAGTGATAATAGGCTTTTATATTCGCCCGTTCCGTCTCTATGTCGGCATTGTCTGACATATTTTCAGTAAACCAGTGACCCAGGTACTTAAAACTTGTTACTCTTTTCAGTGGTACGCCTTCAAGAGCGACAGTAGGAAAATTATAGCTTTTATGTTTTGATATAAAAATGCGATCTCACTCTTCTTAATATTGTACCGTAGGCCATGAGCCGCTGCATACTTCTCTAAGATACTAAGTAATTTTCTAAGGCCACTAATTGATTGGCTTAGCAGCACCATATCGTTGGCGTAACTTATGTTGTTATATGGAGTATTATCAATAGAGCAGCCTACTCCACTACTACCGAGTTCATCAATCAGACTGTTAACGTAGAGGTTAAAAAGTGCAGGAGAAGACTTTCCGCCCTGTCTCACCGCGCACTCCAGCCCATACGCCTTAGATAACACTCCTGCCCACCTCACCTGATCCTGTTGATTGTCGTACAAATACTGAAACAGACCTATTAAAAAAAAGGTTTTATTCATAAACATGGTCTTACATATTAGGTCATTAGGAAAGTCATTCGTTTCAGTAGCCAGCTTCTTCCAAAGTACATCGTATTTATCCGTATCAAAGGCCTTCGATAGGTCCAAAAAACAGGCTATAATAGGTGTCTTAAGTAAGTTAGTTGTGTAGTGTGCTTGAGACAAAGTACATCACTTTCTGTGGATAACTGTGGTCTAAAACCAAATTGTGCATCACACAGATTAAGGGATGCCTGTAAATTCCTCTCAAGCAGACCGTCCATCACTTTCACAATAGTAGTAGCCAGTGAGATAGGTCTATAGTTGTTTTTGTCCGACCAATCTCCTGTTTTATTTTTCAATACTGGCACAGCTATCATTTTCATAAAATCAGAAGGTAAGTACGAGTGTCCTATGCAAAAAGCCATGTCTCCTGAAAGGCTATGATATCCGCAGATTTACATAGCGCTCGTATGCCTTCGGCTAATCTTGTGACTGATTTACAATTAAAGGATATAATTTTCAAGTATTTCCTATCGATTATTAAGGCGATGCAACACGATTATTTTGGTTTTTACCTACTGTACGGTTCTTAAAGTTAATATATTTGCAAAGCAATATTCCCTCAGGCCACAGACTACTATCAAGAAGAATATCAATTTTAAATCTAGGCACAAAAACTTTAAAAGTATTATATTCACGTTCATACTTCATTTTAACCTCTTCTAAAAATACTTTCACATGTGTTCTCTTAAATATTTGTCAATGTTAAATTAATATAATATTATTGGTAACATAAGCTCTTACCCCTGTCACACAGAGTGGTAGAAAATCGAGCGTACGAATCACCCGATGGTATAAGATCACCGGCGCCCATAAATATCTGCAACATCAGGCGAATCCAGATCTTCCTACCGAAATGTTATGCTAGTGAGTGCCTCAAAGTGTCACACATTATACCACACATTCAATATTTGTGTTTTCATTTTATAGCAGACGCTTAAAACGTCTAACTCAATTTACAGAAATTTATTATATAAAACTAATGATAATCAATCAAGGGAGTTGTGATAGATCAGGGGATATCAGCTTGCCTTAAAATTACATAGTTTGCATGCGAACTGATTTCGATACTCACCGGTCACAATTCACGTGCGTTTACCTGACGCGGCAATCCTGAAAAAGAAATCCAAAATGGCATTTGAGATTTGTACTAATCTAAACCAAACAAGATTTTTGACACTAGACATAATGTGTCAATCGTGAATGGTCCGTTCATTTGACCCAAGTCGCTTCAAAGTATTGTTGATTGCAATTACATGTTTTGAACGTTTGAATGATCGATCCAAATGACCCGATTCGCAAGACGAATCAATATTTGAATGATCGGGCTACTAGAAATAATGAATGAGACATGTCTATTTGATATCTATTCGATTAATTTATACATAACTACTTAAAACAATCCTTGCAATTGAAAAAAATCAGTTTTAAAAATATGGCACCGAATTGCCCCAATTTATTACCAGTTAACATTCAGCAAGCATAATGTTTACAGACTTTTAAAAAACAACTTAAGGAGTATTATTTGATTTTGAACTTGATTTTTGGTTAATTTTCGCTGCATATGTATATGTGTTTGTATTTGTATATATATATATATATACTAGCTCGCCAGGCAGACGTTGCTCTGCCCTTTCCAACGACCCTTCCTATAAATATCATTAAGTTCGCAATAAAAAATTTTGAGGCTCATTTATCGGGATAAAAACTATCCTATCTCTCAAGTTGGACCAAAATGCACACAGTTTGCAGTATCCTACATAAATTTCTTTAAACATACACAACTAAAACCGGGGGTGGTACCACAACCTCACAGAAAACCAGCGTGAAGTAGAGGTTTACCTCTGCGTTTCGCTTGGTGACTGCAGGTGGCCGGAGGCCCTTTTTATTGGAATTGAGGCATTCCATCTTAGTCCTCACGGGTGACAACTATCTTTTGATTTGTAATAGAGGATAGATGTAGATGTTTATGGGCCGCAGCAACCACTTACCATCAGGTGGACTATGTGCTCGTTTGTCACCCTTATCATATAAAAAAATATATAACAATTAATATTCTAGTCGCGGTAGCTTTTTTTTCGTTTTAATATTAAATAATATCATGTAAATGCATACAGATATCACCTGATGAATACTAGAAGGTCAAATACCCATGGCATTTGAAAGCGAAGATACTTAGTTTAAATGTTGACAATTAAAATTACTCAAATAAAGAAAACATCAAGCAAAATATGTACTTACGTCTAACAATTTAAGGCATAATTTTATACGCAAAATTAAAAACAAAGGGACCGCGCGCTGCGGGTGTGTAAAAACAAATAAAAGCGAAAAATTTACTTAAAATAAAGAACTTAAGGCATAATTCTCTATGCGCGAAGTGATAAGAAATGGGACGGGGTGTTGAAATTCCCTAAATATGTTTTGCTCACTTTATGCGTCCGTTCATGACGGAAATGATGTGGCATCCTGTATATACCATATATGGTCTGTATGTTTTGCTCACTTTATGCGTCCATTCATAACTAAGATGATGTGGCACTTTCTATATTCCGTATATGGTTTGTATGTTTTGCTCACTGCATGCGTCCATTCATAACGGAAATGATGTGGCACTCTGTATATTCCGTAAATGGTTTGTATGTTTTGCTCACTTTATGCGTCCGTTTATGACGGAAATGGTGTGGCACTCTGTATATTTCGTATATGGTTTAATTGTTTTGCTCAATTAATGCGTCGACCTTGAGACCGTCCCTATCCCGTATAAAATCATAGCAGTTTTTGTAGTGTAACTGTTTTACTTGATGAGCTGTCAGGAGTAAGATTCCTTGCGAAGAATTCTTTGTAATTTTTTTTGTTGAAGAGTGGGCAAACGAACATGCGGCTCACCTGATGATAAGTTTTGACTGCCCCCCGTGAACATCTGCAACAGTAAGGGAATTACAGTTGCGTTACCGGCCTTTTAATAAAAGTCGTATCAGTCCGGAAAAATGGCTGGTGGTAGTCGATTCCACAAGGAAGTTGTGCGAGGAAGAAAAAAAAAAATCTTATAAATTGCTCAGTGGTGGATCGCTAATCATCCAGAAGTTATTAATGGTAATGCGAGTGTTGTCGCGATGTGTGATGGTTAATTGAGCGGCTGCAATAAGTCGGAACAATTCCTCGTAACACTGATGTGAACAAATAGGCAAAGAGATGCAACATCTCTTCGCAGTGTCTGTGAGTCAAGGCGAGCAGAAAGAACTTGGTTAACGCAAATTTGAACCACTCTGCGCTGCACATGGTCAAATGAAAGGAGTTGGCACTGGGGAGCATTGGCCCAGAGATGGGAACAGTATTCCAAGTGACGCCGAACGTGCGCTTTGTAAAATTGCAGGCAGTGTACCGGCATAAAATGTGTTCACGCTCTGCTGAGCATACCAAGCTTTTTGAAGAGAAGAAGAGAGGCCATATAAGCCTTTTCTTCCCTGCACGTCATTCGATATGTCGACGCCCAGGGTTCCGATACTGGTTAAGGTAACAAAGGGAATGCCCTAAAACTGAGGAGATACGACAAAGGGGTTCTTTTTAGCGGTAAGTGCGCAAACTTGTGACTTTTGGGAACTGAAATGGACTAAATTTAGTCAACTCCAATCCGAGACTGTTCAACAAAGTGTCAACTTTAGATACAAGTTTGTTCCGGTACTTGGCGAGGTTTTCCTGATAAATATTGGCACAGACGGTGTACGAGTATAAAGCATCATCAGTGCTGTCGTCTGCATAGCAATGAATGTTACTGGTTTTCAACATATCATTGATATGCAGAAGAAACAGCGTTGGTGATAGCACGCAGCCTTGTGGAACACCAGCGTTAATTGGCTTGTAATCGGAGCATGCACCGTCTACCTTGATGACCCAATCTACAATAAAACTGGTGATCGAGTTTAACAATTTCTCGTAAAGCCCATAGAAAAGTAGCTTTTAAAGAAGCCTGTGTTCCAAACGCGATCGAATGCCTTCGCAATGTCCAAACTAACGATCAATGCCTCCGCCTTGGACTCTGCTGCCTCCGCCCATCAATGAGACAGAGGTAGACCAGAAGATCACCAGACACTACATATATTATTATACTGATTGTCCATATATTAATATATATATATTTATTTAATAATAGGTTATTTATTCTCCTGAGTTTATTTTATATTGCACGTTGCACCTATCCGTCAAAATATAAAAGTTCAGTGCCCTTCTTCGCTATTATATTAATTACAGACAACAGAAAGATCTCATGGTTTTTCAAAAATGGCGCTGTAACCACCCTAGATACATCAGACGTGAAATAACGGAAGCGTCAAAACTTGTTAATACCATCACCAATCCGTCTGTCAAACGTGGCAATTAAAGCAATTCCTGCCTAAAACGAGGGAACAGCAGCGTAATATTGGAGGATGGATGAGAAAAAAGAGATGCCATATACAATATTATATAATTATTATTATCTTGGATCCTGTATAATAATTACAAATATTTAGGGTAAAAAAATAAATAAGGAAGTGTCCAATTACTAAGTATAATTAGTTACAAATAATCCAACTGCCTTTCCATTAAGTGTAATTAGTTACAAATGGTTATAACATTTCTCGAAGAAGCTTCCGTAGAATTTTTCCACTCGGACTTTTTGGTATCTCCTTGATGAATTTCACTCCTCCACGCAAATGTTTTGGATTGGATAACTGCAATAAAAATAAATTTATGGTGATAAATAAAAAAAAATATAACTGATGAGGTTCAAATAATAGCGAAGTTAAAGTGTAACTAACTTCGAAGCCATGGACTCTTTGTTTAAGAGTTGAATCCAACATCTTCACGTGAAAGCGGTGTTAGGGAATTAATTGAACTATCTCATCTTATAAAAGTTAATTGTCTCCTGTTTTTTTTTACAGTTAGAAGAACTTAGAAGGACTTTTTTTATTAGGCTCTCACAACAATGAGTACATGTACAGGAAAACTTGGTTAAGTGGGAACTGGATAAGTCAGAAAGCTCCATAGCTGGAGCTCATGCTTAGGTCCCGCCATTTTAGCACTGAATTACCTCTATTAGTGGGATAAAACAAACCTCTCTATCTGGGATTAATTCTTTCGATTTTGTCTTCATAATTACCTCTATAATTGAGACAGCGAGTGTATTTTACCACTTTTACTGAGACAATATTTTGTATACCTTTCTGTTTACTAATTTTTATTCTACCCGCAAATTCCACACTTGGCTAATTGAGAAAAAGTGACAGGTTTAGTTTTGTTTTGTTATCGTCCGGATGTTTATGTTTCAAAGGTGTTGAAAATTTGCCTGTGAATTACCAAAATAATCAAAAAGCTTCGATGATATCTACTATTTTTGACGATTGGATGAAGAATTTGAATCAAGTAATGATGTCCCAGAAATGAAAAATTTTCATTTTTGTTGACAATTGTATAGCTCACAATAAAATGCTCGATCTAAATTTATAACATTGAAAAACATCTTAAAGCTGATACTTCCAAAAAACAAACTAAAATAACATATTTTTTGATTGACGCATTCTGTATACATTTTTATATTGTTTACAAAAAAAATATTTATGTTTAATAGCATTTTTTTGTCAATATAGATTACAACTCATGTACAATGTTTACAAAATACGTTATTTTATTTAATAATCCCAATTCTATAACTGAAATAACCTCTATTCTCACCTCTATTAATGGAAGCTTCTGTAAATGAGGCAGATATTTATTTATACATGGATATCTGAGACACTGGGTAAGTGGAATACCTCTTCAAATGAGACAAATTTACAAGTCCTTTAAGGTCCCAGTTATCCAGGTTTAACTGTATATGAAATGACATCATAATTATAATAACTAAGTATCAACAATTAGCAAGTAACAATTAGCTCATTGGTTCGAAAAGAATTATGTAGACGGAACATAAGGTGTGGTAAAAATCTCCGGTGGAGATTCGGTTGCCACCTACGACGACTCGACCTGGCAGCTTATAACGCACGCAACTCGTTAATAACTTTGTAAAGATTTGGAGTGTGTTGACAAGGGTTGCGTACTTTATACTCAGAATCACAGAAACGGTATTCGCTGAAGGTCTTACAGGTTTACGCACCAACCTCGGCAAACCCCGATGAGGAGGTGGAGGAAATGTATGAGGATATCTCTAGAGCCATGCATTCCTCCTAAACCCACTATACGGTGTTAATGGGAGACTTCAACGCAAAACTAGGAACAAGAGAGAACGGTGAGCTGAAAGTAGGGAAATTCGGAATAGAGCAACGGAACCCAAGGGGCCAGCAGCTGGCCGACTTCATGGAGAAAGAGGGACTCTTTATGATGACATCCTTTTTCCAGAAGCGGCCCCACAGGAAGTGGACCTGGTCGAGCCCCGACGGTTCGACAAATAATGAGATTGACTTCATTATGACGACCAGACGACAACTGTTCAGTTCAACTGTTAGAGGCACACTGAACCTAAACGTTAAGTTAGAGAGGTCACGTCTAATGAAGTCAACACTTCATCCCCCTCGTGCTCTAATCCAAAGTCCCGAAACTTTTCAGCTCGAGCTACGAAACCGTTTTCAGTGCCTAGAAGACTGCAATGCAGTGGACGATTTGAATGAAAAGCTCGTGGAAACTGTCCATGCGGTCGGAGCTAAGTTTTGCAAGACCCGCTGCAGAAGAACACATAAACTATCCGATCACACTCTTAATATCATGGCTGTTAGACAGGATATGAAGCTGCAGTTTTCAGTAGATTTGACAGCACACAGGGTACTGAACAGACAGATCTCCAAATGCATGCGGCGCGACTTACACAACTTTAATACTGTTCGTATTGAAGAAGCGATCGAGCGGAGCCAGGGCTCCAAAGTCTTTGCTAGAGATCTGTCTGCCAGAAAGAGCCAACTGTCAAAGCTGTGTGGCAACCGAGTGGGGCAGCGTTATTTCCGGGACACCTGCGATTTTGAGTGAGATTGAGAAGTTCTATGGGCAGCTGTACATATCATCGTTGGAGCCACACGCAAGTGTGAGTAAAGATCCAAGAGTCTTATCCGACATTATCCCGATGATATCCCAGACGTCAGTATGAGTGAGATAAGAATGGCTCTCCAGGACCTTAAAAATGGCAAGGCCCGAGGTGAGGATGGAATTACAGCGGAGCTTCTGAAAGCGGGTGGAAAACCGGTACTTGAAGTCCTTCAGAAGCTCTTTGATTCCGTCTTCCATGATGGCATTACACCGGAGGCATAAAGCAGAAGTGCGGTGGTCTCGTTCTTCAAGAAATTTCGCGTTCATCTCGCGCGCAGACTTGACGACTTCCAGCCTCCCGAAAAAATTGGATTCCGAAAAGGCTTTAGTACCATAGTTTACATACATACCTTTCGGCAAATTGTACAGAAGTCTGAAGAGTACAATTTGCCACTATGTCCGGCGTATGTGGACTATGAGAAAGCCTTTGATTTCGTTGAAATTTGGGCGGTGCTGCAGTCGCTTTAGCGGTTCCAAGTTGACTGTCGGTATATCGAGGTATTGAAGTGCTTGTACAGTAGGGCTACGATGGCTATCCGAGTACAGAACCAGAGTACGAAACCTATCCAATTGCAGAGAGGTGTAATACAGGGTGACGTCATATCCCTGAAACTTTTCACCGCTGCATTGGAAGACGTTTTCAAGCTTCTGGACTTGAAAGGATACGGTATCAACATCAATGGCGAGTACATCATGAGTGATGTACTCGCCATTGATGTTGATCCTTCGATTTGCTGACGATATAGTCCTTATGGCAGAATATCCGGTAGACCTAAGCACTATGCTCAATGACCTCAATAGTGTTTCCCAAAGGATAGGTCTTAAGATGAACATGGACAAAACAAAGATCATGTTTAATGTTCATGTCACACCTATGCCGGTAGTTGTTGGGAGCACTAAGCTCGAAGTTGTTGACGAGTATGTTTACCTGGGACAAATAGTCCGACTAGGTAAGTCCAATTTCAACCGCGAGGTAAATCGACGAATTCAACTCGGTTGGGCAGCGTTCGGAAAATTATGGCACATCTTCTCATCAGGTATACCTCAAAACTTGAAAACGAGATTGTACAACCAGTGCGTGTTGCCAGTGATAACATATGGAACTGAGACATGGTCCTTCACTGCTCGCCAGATGAGGAGGCTCAAGGTCTCTCAGCGGGCTATGGAGAGGGCTATGCTTGGAGTTTCTCTGCGTGATAAACTTAGGAATGAGGATATCCGCAGTAGAACCAGATTGACCGACATAGCCCAACGGATTAGTAAGCTGAAGTGGCAATTGGCAGGCCATATAGCTCGAAGAACCGACAACCGATGGGGAAGAAAAGTTCTCGAGTGGCAGCCTCGCACCGGCAGACGAAATGTAGGGCGTCCCCCCACTAGATGGAGTGACGATCTGGTAAGATATGCAGGAAGTCGATGGATGCAGGTGGTTAAGGAGCGTGCTTTGTGACATTCCTTGGGGGAGGCCTATGTTCAGCAGTGGACTTGTGAAGGGCTAATATGATGATGATGATGACATGGAACATCAATCACATAACCTAAATATCAGCCTAGATTTTGGAGGTGCTATGAAACAAACAAAATGAATATACGATATACAAACATAAACACTCATGCCTGTCACCCAGAGGGGTAGGCAGAGACTATGGACTTCCATTTGGCACGATCCTGACACACCTCCCTAGCTTTCTCTACATCCACATACCTACGCATACACGCTCGTCGGTTAAAGGTACTCTTAATTTGGCCCATTTTCAATATATCGCCAATTTGGTCGATAAACTTTCGCCTAGGGCTACCCTTCCTGACTCTGCCATTCACCTCTGCAACATAAATTTGCTTTGTCCCTCTTTCCTCATTCATTCTTTCTACATGACCAAACCACCGAAGCATTCCTTTCTTAATCCCAGTCACAACATCATCTTGCAAACCACACTCTCCTCTTATTAAACAATTTCTCACTCTGTCATTCAGGTTCATATATGCGATATATATGAGGCAAAAAAGAAAAAAAATGGCACCGAGATCGCGACGCCCCTTTATTGGGGCTGCGTGCGAATCTCCGGGGGAAATACCGGCGACAAGACAAGGTTCGTCACCCATCACGTTCTCTCCCTCGGAGAGGCGAGAAGTGGATTGCGGAAGCCCGTCTGGCTACGCTGAATGTATGTGAAGCAATTACTGATAAGATGGATCAAGTATGCGATATGATGTATGCTAGAGGAATAGATGTGTTATGTGTAAATGAGACGAAACCGAAGGGAAAGGATGCCACTACACTGTCATGTATACGGCGTACTGTTATGTTGTAGACGAGACCAAGCGGGCATGCCAGGGAGTCGGTATCAACCTTCCAGAAAGAATGGGTCACTGTATGAAAGAGTATGAATGTGTCAGCCCGAAAATTCTATGAATACGGGTCTACGCCCCAGACATAATTAAACCCACATATATCCGAGAGCAGTTTTGGGTGATAGTAAGTATGGTGGTAATGAAATGCAAGGGTAAGGAAAATATTGTTATATTAGGAGATTTCAATGGAAGAGTTGGGGTGAAGAGGTTTGGTTATGAAAGATATTGAGAACGTTTGGTGACGAAAGTATAGATGAGGATGGTGAATTACTCACCGTATGTAGGAAAAGTATATTTTCGTGTCGGACACTTTCTTTCGTCATAAGAAAATTTTTACAAGGATGTAGGTGATGATAGAAGATTTCATAATTTTGGATGAAAGAATGAGGTTCACAGTGGTAGATGTAAGGGTTTACCGGTAGTCCAACGTAGGGATGGATTATTAGTTGGTCTTAAGCCGAATCAATGGTCTATTCAGACGTTGGCGGCATCGGACATCGTCCACCACTTTACGTGTTACAGCGTATAAGAACAGAGAGGTTACAAGATGAAGGTGTGAAAGAGAAGTTCAAATGTAGACTGAGAGAAAATATATGTGGTTTGGATGAATTGTGTATGAATGATTTAGACTTGGAAACTCTGTTTTATAATGTTAAGAAAGGTTTGGTGGATGCAGCTACCGAAGTATGTGGTGTAAGTAAGAGAACGAATGAAAGGAAAAATAACACGTTATGGTAGGATGATGAGGTACAGAGTAAGTCACAGCAAATAAGAGGGCATGGCTAGATTTAATAGTAACCAAGGCTGGTAAAGCTAAAACCCTCTCAGGAATGAGAAGAAGCCTGTGTCCGTCAGTGCGACGTATAATAGGCTGTAACTTAACGCCAGTAATTCGAGCGGTATGAAAGAGAAAAATGCAGTGTTTAGGCATCTTAATAAGAGAGTAAAGAAGTAGTTGAAAGGAAAAAAGCAAGAAAGAACGGATAAAAAAGATAGAAGAACATCTTATATAAGATAACTTTCAAGTAAATATTAAAATGTTCTATAAACTTGTAAGAACTGCCAGGGAAAATTAAAAACAACCTAGAATAAATGCAATACGAGAGCAAAATGGCTGTATTCTAAATGTAGAAGTATCGACCTTAAGAAGATGGAAGAAATACTTTAAAAGCGTGGTTATGACTGATGAGATGTTTGAATTAAATGAAATAGAAAGAACAGGAAACATGTATATATATATATATACACATATATATATATATATATATATATATATATATATATATATATATATATATATATATATATATATATACATATATATATATAGTGGGAAATAATGAAAGCAAAGAAAGTTTTAAAAGCAGATAAGGCAGCTGGATATGATAGAGTATTACTCGAAATGTTAAAGGCTGGAGAGGGAGTGGTAGCAGACCTGCTGTACACCTTGTTTAATTTATGTTTGGAACTTAAGCGGGTACCGGGAGACTGGTTGAAAGCCGTGATAGTTCAAATATTTAAGGGAAAAGGACCACAGCAGGACTGTAAAAACTACCGTGGTATCAGTCTTCTTAGCATTGTGGGAAAACTGTATGCTAAGGTACTAATTAAACGAGTTATGAAAGAAACTGGTAGAAAAATTTGGGACATGCAAGCGGGATTTATTTATTTATAATTAATTACAATGGCTTGCGCCAATGACAGTAATTAATAGGTAAAACTAAACATATAACATAATTAACATAATTCAAAAACAAATAACAAGTCAGAGATCAAACATACTTAACAATAACTAGAGGAAATAAAATAAAATAAAACAGAATAAAGTGATAACAAAATACAACTTATTTACCTAACAAACATGGCTTTCACATAACATGAGACAGTTTGACATGATCACCTTGAGTGTGTCATTAAAGATGTTACATTCCGGAACTGTCTCCATTAAGGAGTTTAAATCACCATGCATGCGACACAACGGGGATTGCGCGCGCGACACAGTGCGGCAATGGGATGTGGCGAACAGCCGGTGTCGTCGAGTAGGCCTATGACGCAGGTAGTTGTTAGGCACATAAAGTGTACACAAAGTATTGTACAGCTCTGGGGAATCTACCATGCTCCTTAAATTTTTTATGGCTATGAGGATCTGATCTGTGGCTCTACGCACTGAAAGGGAATTATATCCTAACATTCTCAGCAAGAAAAGAGTAGGATACATAAATGGATAATATCCGTAAATCTTCTTATATAAAAAACGCAGGAAGGCTTTCTGAACCTTTTCAATCAACAATTCATATGTGGATTCGTGGGGATTCCAGACGGCTGCAGCAAATTCTAACTTACTTCTAACTAGACAGTTAAATAATAGTTTGATGACATTAGGATCATTGAAATCACAAGCATTGCGTAGGACAAAACCTAGGCGTCTGTAAGATTCTGAAGTTAGGGCAGACATGTGTGCATGGAAAGTCAATCCGCAGTCAAATGTCACACCAAGATCTCTAATGGTTGACACGCGCTTTATTTCAACACCTGCTAATGTATAGGTGGCATGTGTAGGTTGTAACTTGCGGCTAAAGGTCATGACGTAACATGTGCCGGCATTAAACATCATTTTATTATCTATACTCTACTTATGGATTCGGTAGATGTCACTTTGAAGATGTTCGGGAGTTACATCCTTATCAATCACTTAGACTAATTTCAAATCGTCAGCATATAGGAGGAATTTGGCATACTTTACTACTTTAATGAGATCGTTAACCATAATGAGAAAGAGAAGGGGGCCTAAAACTGAACCCTGGCTTACACTTGAGCGCGTATGATATGACTTCGAAATATAAAAGGAATGAGGCGTACGGATCAGGTATATGTTACTCGGATTTGTTTGGCATCCATACAGGTATCAGACAGGGCTGTGTGGCTTCCCTATGGCGGTTCAACTTACTTATGGACAGTTGCTTGGAAATTTTGAACAATGTGGGTTAAAAATGGGTGAGTTAACCGTCAAATGCCTTTTGTAAGCCGATGATCAAGTCATATTAACGTCGGCAACAGCCGAGTTGCAAATAATGGTTACATTAAGGAACAGGTCATTAAAATAAAGGGGAATGAAAGTGAACGCAAGTAATACGAAAGTTATGGTTTTTGAAAGACAAGAAAGAAAAACGATATATAAAATAAGAATAGAAGGGGATTTGTCGAGCAAGTAGATGAGTATGTGTAACTGATGAGAAAACACCTGCCTGTAAATATTTGTTGTAAATTAACACTAAAGGGAGTAGTAATATCTCATTAGCCGTTTTAGAAACGATAATTTATGGTATTAGAATTATCAGGGCCTGGCCATTGGTTTATATTAAGTTGTTGCACGACTTTTTATATTTGACTTTCTGTTACAGTTACACTGAATACGAGGGTGGATTGAAAAGTACTCGGCCTAACCAAGAAAATAAACACATACTAAATCAGTTATATTTTTATTTTTCTACATAATCACCATCAAGTTCAATACACTTTTGCCACCTCCCCTTTCAAGCATTTAGACCGTTGAAAAAAAAATGATTCTTCCTTAGAGTCAAAATATGCGTCTACAGCTGCTTTGACCTCGTCGTTTGTCGAAAATCTTTGACCTCCCAAGTGCTTTTTTTAGGTTAGGGAACAGAAAGAAGTCTGATGGTGCCAGATCAGGTGAATACGGCGGATGCGGTAACAGTTCAAAGCCACAGTTGTGAATTTCAGCCATTGACTGTACTGACGTGTGAACACGGGCGTTATCTTGATGAAACAGGACTTTTCTTCTGAGCATTCCTCGACGTTTTTCTTTTATTTCCTCTCGTAAACGACGTAGTAAGGTGCAGTAGTAATCAGAGTTTATAGTCTGACCCCTTTCAAGATAATCAATCATAATCACACCTTTCGAGTCCCAGAATACTGAAGCCATCACCTTATTTGCCGACAAAATTGACTTAGCCTTTTTAGGGGGTGGTGAACCAGGTCTTCTCCACTGTTTTGATTGTTGTTTTGTTTCCGGTGTACAGTAATGAACCCATGTTTCGTCTATAGTAACAAAACGATTCAAAAAACCATCTGCATCGGCTTCAAATAACTCCAAACAGTCGCGTGAAATAGTCAATCGCGTCCTTTTTTGTTCAACTGAAAGCAGTCGCGGAACCCACCTCGCAGACACCTTGTGGAAACCCAACTCGTTGACAATGATGTTTTGAGTTCGTTCATAAGAGATGCCTATAATCTCGGCTATCTCTCTAATTTTTAATCTGCGGTCTTCCATTATTAAATCAAGTACTTTTTTTAATATTTTCGTCAGTAGTTGACGTCGAAGGCCTTCCAGAGCGGGGTTCATCTTTCACACTCTCTCTACCACGCTTAAATTCTGCTATTCATTTTTTGACGGATGAATATGACAGAGCACAATCGCCTAATGTACTGACCATGTCATCATGGATGGCTTTTGATGATAGCCCCTTCTTATGGAGGTACTTACTGACGGCACGCTGCTCGATTTGCTCCATTCGCGGAAATTATGTCCGATTACTTTGTTAATAAATTTATAAAATCACAACTAATTATCGCACACGTTTCGAACTTCACACAATGAACTAGTCTGAACTGAACTAAATAATGTGGGTAGATTTGATTTTTAGAATTGAATGGATCTGTGTTAGGCCGAGTACTTTTCAATCCACTCGTATATTTTGACAATTGACAGACACTGGAAGTATTGGAGGGACAATATTAGAAGAATCAATCAAATAAATCGGTACCTTGAGGATCACCAGCTGATTAGTGACCGCCAATACGGTTTTCGTGGGGGTCGATCAGCTGGTGATCTTCTGGTCTACCTGACCCATAGATGGGCGGAGGCAGTAGAGTCCAAGGGGGAGGCGTTGGCCGTTAGTCTGGACATTGCGAAGGCCTTCGATCGGGTTTGGCACAAAGCGCTTCTCTCGAAGCTCCCTTCCTATGGGCTTCCCGAGAAATTGTGCAATTGGATCACCAGCTTCCTTGCAGATCGGAGCATCAAGGTTGTTGTAGACGGTGCATGTTCTGACTACAAGCCTATTAACGCTGGTGTTCCACAAGGCTGTGTGCTATCACCAACGCTGTTTCTTCTGCATATCAATGATATGTTGCTAACTGATAACATTCATTGCTATGCGGATGACAGCACTGGTGATGCTCTATACACCGGCCGTGCTAATATTTCTCGGGAAAACGTCTCCGAGTACCGGAACAAACTTGTGTCTGAAGTCGAGTCTTTGCTGGACAAAGTCTCGAACTGGGGGCGACTAAATCTAGTCCAGTTTAATCCTCAGAAGACACAAGTTTGCGCGTTTACCGCTAAAAAGAACCCCTTTGTCGTATCTCCTCAGTTTCAAGGCACTCCCCTGGTTGCCTCAGCCAGTATCGGAATCCTCGGCGTCGACATATCGAGTGACGTGCAGTTTCGTGGTCATTTGGAAGTGAAGGCCAAATTGGCCTCTAAAAAGCTTGGCGTGCTCAGCAGAGCGGGACAGTATTTCATGCCGGCACACCGCCTGCAACTTTACAAGGCGCAGGTTCGGCCTCACATGGAATACTGTTCCCATCTCTGGGCAGGGGCTCCCCAGTGCCAGCTCCTTCCACTTGACCGCATCCAGCGCAGAGCGGCTCGAATCGTCGACGACCGAGTTCTTTCCGATCGGCTCGACTCATTGGCGCTGCGAAGAGACGTTGCATCTCTTTGCATTTTCTTTCGCATCTACCATGGGGAGTGCTTTGAGGAATTGTTCGGATTAATCCCAGCCGCCAAATTTCACGAACGCACATCGCGGCAGAACTCCCGATACCATCCACACCATCTGGATGATTGGCGGTCCACCACTGTGCGATTTAGAAGATGTTTTCTTCCTCGCACGACTTCCTTGTGGAATCGATTACCATCAGCGATTTTTCCGGACCGATACGACTTAGGGACCTTCAAGAAAAGAGCGTACTCCTTTTTAAAAGGCCGGCAACGCATCTGCAATTCCCTCCCTGGTGTTGCAGTTGTTCATGGGCGGCGGTAGTCACTTACCATCAGGTGAGCCGCATGCTCGTTTGCCCCCTCTACTATAAAAAAAAAACAGTAACACAGTTTTTTAGTAAATTTAATGAGATATAATTCATAGGGTTATTATATATTTTAACTCTCAACCTCAATCGATTTTTTTCATTCAATCATTTTATAAGTTGTTTTGAGAACCAATATGGATAGTATTGATTTTTTATGATTTTTCGTGGTACATGTTTTTGTCAACTATGGCATCAACTGAGGCGCGTAAAGCAAACTCCAGATGCCAGTCTATTTCTTGAAGTGCTGTACAAATTGAACCATACGCAGCTTTAAAATATTTTAATTCTTTTTCGTGATAATGGGTAAATTAATGACTTTCTTAAAAAAGGTAAGCAAAACTTGTATAGGTGGATGGTGAAGATCAAATTTAGATAGCAAGTAGCTGGGCTTACTTATGCTAATATTATCCATATTTGACAACATCAGACCGAGGATCTACTTATTAGGATTTAACAAGTCTTTAGTCTTTATGCTGTCTAAGGTCGTTTAACGTGATGAAATCCTATAATAATCGATCAATTTTAGAATTAGCATATTGGATTGAGTTAACTGTATTGCCATCATTGTTCAATCAATTGATGGTATTTATATTAAAATTGCCCAGAATTAAGCATTCCGTCACCTGTTCTAATACTCTGTTAGCGTTACTAATGAAATTATCCAATATATTAACCTCAATTGGGGAAGGCAAATAAACTCCACATAATGAAATCCCTTGAATCCTGTTACATGTCCGCAAAAGCAATTTTTTAATTATTAATTTTTAATATATTATGTTGTACAAGTAAATATGAAAACATTTAAAAAGATATGACGAATATAATAAACATGACAAAACTAACAAGATTTTTAATTCAACTGTGTATCTGCATCATCACGTAATGATAAGTCCTTGAAACAGAAACAGAAACTTTTTTATTCAATATAGATTATAAATAATACTTATTAAAAGTTACTCTTTTGTTTAATTACCACTGGTTCGAAAAAAACCTCTGTCCTGGGAAGAATCAGCAAGAAACCTAGCGTGACATTTTTTTAAATAACAGCTTGCAATCATGTATGTTACAAAAATTTACAACACAACAAATTAGAAATTAAATTAAATTAATTTTTTGTCGCAGCGATTCTTTAGACTTTAAATCATAAATTGCTCCTATGGCCCTCTTCTGTAAAACAAATATAGTCAGCTGCGTATCCCCATAGTAAAATACCATATGACATTATGCTATGGAAATAGCTAAAGTAAACTAGTGTAGCTGTTTCAAAACTGGTAAGATTTCTAATCTTTTTTACAGTATATGCTGCAAAATTAAGTCTGCTTGCTAGTTTTCATATATGGGGGCTCCAGTGAAGCTTCGCGTCTAGTGTGATTCCAAGAAAAATCTCGGTATCTACAAGACTCAGTTTCTCCCCATATAAAATTACTTTAGTATTTAATTGTTTGACATTTGGTGTCATGAAATTCATACATTTCGTTTTAGTGCCATTTAAATAGAAATTATTTACATTGAACCAATTTACTAATTTAGATTGGAAGTTGGATAGCAAGTTACATAGAAAATTTTTACAGTGGTAGAGCCAGGCGGCAGCTTTTGCTGTCGCATGGATGGGCCGGCTCGAACCGGGGTGGTACCACGACCTCACAGAATACCAGCGTGAAGTAGAGGCTTACCTCTGCGTTTCGCTTGGTGAGTGCAGGTGGCCGGAGGCCCTTTTTACTGGAAATGAGGCATTTCATCCTAGTCCTCACGGGTGAAAACGCATCTGCATTTTGATCTGTAACAGAGGATAGATGTAGATGTCTATGGGCCGCAGCAACCACTTATCATCAGGTGGACTGTCTGCTCGTTTTATCACCCTTATTCTATAAAAAAAAAACAATTGATACTAACAAATGAAAACAAAGAACGTGTACGATGCAACTTTATATTATAGAGAATCTCTTTATCTCTATATATATATAAAAATCAATTGCTGTCCGTTAGTTTCATCGGTCTACCCAGTTTCGAGTAAAACTCGAAAACTCTGATTCTGATGAAATAATTTGTGTGATTCAGCGGGTTGCTAGGTGGTTTAGATTCACAATTGAACCCAGTAGGTGGGGCTATTATCGAGATCCAGAAATCACCCGTGCAAAGCCGGGGCGGATCACTAGTACTCAACTAAAAGATGAAACTGTTATATAAAAAGGAAAACTCATTAAATTATAAAATATTTAATTAGCTACTACGTATATTGCTCTGGACGTGCAGTGGCAGTTAAGAATATCCACTGCCCCATATCGTCCAGTGGGTGTCGTAAAAGGCGACAGTGGGTAACAGACAGGAGATAGACAGCAGCATCTTCCTGATAACAGGAATATCCTAATAAAAAACTGCGGTTGCCAACCCGCTCGCCAAGCGTGGCAACTATGGCAATATAGCCCCCCATGAAAAAAGGTTACGAAAGGACGGCCCCCAATTCCCGGTGGCCCCGCTATTCCTGGCTACGGTAGCGACCAATGTAACAGTGGGACATGGGGTGCTAAGAATCTCCAGTGGAGGTTCGGTTGCCACCTATGGCGACTCGACCTGGCAACTTATAATGCATGCACTCTGAGGACTAACGAAAAGATCCTGGAGCTGGAAGAAGAGATAGACAAAATGCGCTGGAATATCATAAGGTCATCCGAAGTCCGAAGAGAGGGGGAGGACACGGTAATTCACGAATCTGGCAACTTGTTCTATCACCGGGAGGGCGACCATCTGTCACAAGGATATGTCGGATTTATCGTCCACAAGTCTCTCGTTGTTAACGTAACGTTGTTACGTTGTAAAGATTTGGAGTGTGTCGACGAGGGTTGCGTACCTTATACTCGCTTAGAATCACCAAACGGTATTCGCTAAAGGTCATACAGGTTCGCATCAACCTCAACACACCCCGATGAGGAGGTGGAAGAAATGTATGAGGATGTCTCTAGAGCCATGCATTCCTCCAAAACCCACTATTCGGTGTTAATAGGAGACTTCAATGCAAAACTAGGAACAAGAGAGAAAGCTGAAACTAAGGAAATTCGGAATAAAGCAACGGAACCCAAGGGGCCAGCTTCATGTAGAAAGATAGACTCTTTATGATGAACTCTTTCTCCCAGAAGCGGCCCCACAGGAAGTGGACCTGGCCGAGCCCTGACGGGACAAAAAATGAGATTGGCTTCATTATGACGACCAGACCACAACTGTTCAGTGATGTCTCAGTGATCGCGAGGGTGAAAACTTATAGCGATCACCGAATACTTAGAGGCACACTGAACGTAAACGTTAAGTTGGAGAGGCCTCATCTAATGAAGTCAACGCTCAGTCCCCTCGTGCTCTAGTCCAAAGACCTGAAACCTTTCAGGTCGAGTTACAAAACTGTTTTCAGTTCCTGGAAGACTGCAATGAAGTGGACGATATGAATGACAAGCTCGTGGAAACTGTCCATGCGGTCGAAGCTAAGTTCTGCTAGACCCGCCGCAGAAGAACACAAAAACTCTCCGATTACACTCTTATTCTCATGGCTGTTAGACGGAAAATTAAGCTGATGTCTTCAACAGATTTGTATGCTACAGGCAACTGAACAGACAGATCTCCAAATGCATGCGGCGGGACTTATGTAACTTCAATACAGCTTGTATTGAAGAAGCG
This sequence comes from Parnassius glacialis, assembly GCA_033319125.1. NCBI lineage: Eukaryota > Metazoa > Arthropoda > Insecta > Lepidoptera > Papilionidae > Parnassius > Parnassius glacialis. The sequence goes on from JAVANC010000002.1 coordinate 24,672,554, forward strand.
ATCGAGCGGAACCAACGCTCCAAAGTCTTTGCCAAAGATCTGTCTGCCAGAAAGAGCCAACTGTCAAAGCTGAAGAAAGAGTGTGGGAGCATCGTTTCCGGGACACCTGAGATTTTGAGTGAGATTGAGAGGTTCTATGGGCAGCTGTACACGCCATCGTTGGAGCCACGCGCAAGTATGAGTAACGATCCAAGAGCGAGTCTTATCCGACACTATTCGGAAGATATTCTGGACGTCAGCCTGAGCAAGATTAGATGGCTCTCCAGCACCTTAAAAATAGGAAAGTCCCCGGGCGAGTCTAGAATTACAGCAAAGCTTCTGAAAGCGGGTAGAAAATCGGTACTTGAAGTCCTTCCGAAGCTCTTTAATTCCGTCCTCCGTAGTGGTACTACTCGGGAGGCGTGGAACAGAAGTGCGGTGGTCTTGTTCTTCAAGAAAGGCGATAACGCTCTCTTGAAGAACTGTAGACGGATTTCCCTTCTGATCGGCGTCTATGTGCTTTTTTCGAGAGTCATTACGAATCGTCTCGCACGCAGACTCGACGACTTCCAGCCTCCCGAACAAGCCAGTTTTCGAAACGACTTTAGTACTATAGACCACATAGAACACAAACCAGGCAAATTGTACAGAAGACAGACGAGTACAATCTGCCACTTTGCCTTGCTTGTGTGGACTATGAGAAAGCCTTTGATTCCGTCGAAATTTGGGCGGTACTACAGTCGCTTCAGCGGTGACAAGTTGACTATCGGTATATCGAAGTGCTGAAGTGTTTGTAAAGTAGGCTACTATGGCTATCCGAGTACAGAACCAGAGTACGAAACCTATACAACTGCAGAGAGGTATAAGACAGGTTGACGTTATATCCTCGAAACTCTTCACCGCTGCATTGGAAGACGTTTTCAAGCTATTGGACTGGAAAGGATATAGTATTCATATCAATGGCGAGTACATCACTAACCTTCGAATTGCCGACGATATAGTCCTTATAGCAAAATCGCTAGAGGACCTAAGCACTATGCTCAATGACGTCAATAGTGTGTCGGATAGGTCTTAAGATTAACATGGACAAAACAAAGATCATGTTTAATGTCCATGTCACACCTATGCCGGTAGTTGTTGGGAGCACTAAGGCACTTGGGACAAATAGTCCGACTAGGTAAGTCCAACTTCGACGAGAGGTCAATCGTCGGGTTCAACTCGGTTGGGCAGCGTTCGGGAAATTACGGCTCATCAGGTATACCTCACAACTTAAAAACGAATCTGTACAATCAGTGCGTTTTGCCAGTGATGACCTATGGAACTGAGACGTGGTCCTTCACTACTGGCCGGATGAGGAAGCTCAAGGTCGCTCAGCAAGCTATGGAGAGGGCTATGCTCGGAGTTTCTCTGCGTGATAAACTTATAAATGAGGATATCCACAGTAGAACCAAAGTGAGCAACATAGCCCAATGGATAAGTAAGCTGAAGTGGCAATGGGCCGGCAATATAGTTCGAAGAACCGACAACCGATGGGGTAAAAAGGTTCTCTAGTAGCGACCTCGTACCGCCCTGATGACTGACGATCTGGTAAGACATGCAGGAAGTCGATGGATGCAGGTGGCTCAGGACCGTGTTTTGTGGCATTCCAAAATAAGAGAATCCCATCACCAAATTTTGTTCAGTGATTAAAAGGTTACTATAAGATAAGCCACAAGTATCTCATGGCATCCAGTAGATGGCGGTTAAACCATCAGACGTAAAATGAAAAACAGCGTCATTAGTGCAAGATATTTGAAACTATAACCGCCAATCAGCTTGCAAAAAAAAAAGATTAAGGCAAATGCGCCCTGGAATGAAGCTCAGCAGAGGAGATTCATAGGCTGATGAATAAGATGAAGAATAAGACAAACATGAAGTAATTTTTACGTGGTAGAACCAAGCTGCAGCATTTAATGGTTGCAATACGAATGGGTTGGCTCGACCGGGGTGGGACCACGCTTTCACAGAATACTATTATGACAAAACAGCTATATGCTTTTCTATAAAACGTAGAGAGAGCCAAAGCTTTCACTTATTATCAGGTTTACATTGTGTTTACATGTACTCTTTTTATTTAAAAAAATACTTTACAAACCCTTTCAGCCACGAATGTTTGAAGCTCTTTTTCCGAGAGCTCGACTCCAGTTTGAGGCACAACGAATGCGAGAGGTACTTCGCCTGCCAATTCGTGAGGCAACCCCACAACGCCCACGTCGCGAACTCCCTTGTGTTGCAGAAGCACTGCTTCTATCTCCGCTGGAGGAACCTAAAATTTATTTTTAAATTAAAACAACACCAGTTGTATTGTTTTCTTTTTAAATTTATTATCATTCAGCTTGACGTGAATTCTGCTAAACATACATGTTACATTTGTTCGAACATGCACAATTTTGAAAAATTATAAGTCAATATGTATGTATATCGGTGCGTCTATAAAATACCGTTTGGATCGAGCGTGAGCGAGAGGTTGCATCACTCTAGCGGAGTGTCATACCGATGGTGGCGTTCGAGGGTATATTGAGAAACCCCCACTCGTTTACGCAGTATAAAGTTCACTGTAGGCAACGTGCGTGGGAGATTCCCCATAAGTCACTCTACGAGTGAAGTCATTCTACGAGTGCTAAGATTGTGTCGTGATTCTATCTGTTGTGTCAGTTCTTCTGGTAGAGGCAGGAGGATGGGTGATGTTGCTGTAGGTTTGCATACTTTGGTGTTATCATGCAATTATGTCCTACACCTTACACGAGTGTGTAAAATTGTGACGAAGATATATTATTATGATATAGTAGAGCTGTAATTGTTCTATACTGAATTTATAGTTCGTTACGCTGTCTTATTACTGATAATAATTGATTGCGTAAACAAGAGAGCAAGTTGAACATCCGCTCTCACACATTTACTATTTTTAATAATTAACCCCTCCTGACGTATTCCCGAGATCAAAAATTGGATGTTGCATATTCCGACATAAAAAATATTTAGTTGTTTGTAAAGGGCTTTAGAAATAATCAAAAATCATTGAGATTTTTCGAAATCCTGATGCCATAGTTAATCAAAGCTACTTTCAAAGTAATCATTTACTTTAAAATTAACATTAACACTGCCTTTAGTCTTGTAAGTAAAATAATATCTTCTATTTATATAAAATAATAATTCTATCTTTTAATGTCAGCCAAACTATTTAATGTCTTCTGTTCATCAAAAGCAGTTTCTGCATGGTATAACCATGCTGCAGCTATATTATGGTTGTAGCACGAATGGGTCAGCTCGACCGGGGAATAACCACGCTCTCACAGAATACCAGCGTAAAATAGCAGCTTAACGGCGCTGTTTTTCGTATAGTGAGTGTAGAGAACCGGAAACCCTTTTTACTTGAAACGAGGCATTTCAAAGTAGTCCTCAGGAGTGACAACACATGTGCCTTTTGATTATTAATCAAATCCCATAGGCGATTTTTTCATTTTCGATTTTGTCGCCACAGCATCCACTTATCATCAGGTGGACTGTGTGCTCGTTTGTCCTATTCATTTTACATAAAAAAGATCGGTAAAATTGCAACGTTATATAAAAATAAACTGAAACTAATCAATAGAATCAGGCAAAGTAATGCCTGATTTTATTGATTAGTTTCATGGATATCCTTTAATGGATATCCTTATATTAATGTTGTTAGAACTTAATTTGCTTCTTTCCACGTAATGAAATAAAATTATGTGTGCTGCCCAGTTTTAAGAACACCTACCGCACTATGCCTGCATCTTAACAGTGGTAGAGCCACGCGGCAGCTTTGCTGTAGCACGGATGGGCCGGCTCGAACCGGGGTGGTACCACAACCTCACAGAATACCAGCGTAAAGTAGAGATTTACCTCTGCGTTTCGCTTGGTGAGTGCAGGTGGCCGGAGGCCCTTTTTACTGGAAATGAGGCATTCCATCTTAGTCCTCACGGGTGACAACGCATCTGCATTTTGATTTGCAAACGAGGATAGATGTTGATGTTTATGGGCCGCAGGAACCACTTACCATCAGGTGGACTGTGTGCTCGTTTGTCACCCTTATCCTATAAAAAAAATTGAAGGAGACCCCGTTACCACTTAACCCAACACCACCACACCTAAGAAAGTCACACTACCCTCGATAATAGAGGCATCCTCAGGTTAAGTAGACTCTGCGGTGGCTGACCTCTAAGCATTTATCTTTGATTAATTATAAACTAATAAGCAACAGAAATGCCTTCATGTTCTTTTTCTTATTTTATTTTCTGCATCAACTTTTTTACGGTTCAGTTCGGTAACATTTTCCCTTGGTAAAAAAAATTCTTTGTGTGAATTCAAAACACAAAACACATGTAGATATACTAGATATCTACATGTGCCAATAAAATATGCTAATCCGTTTAACCGTTATGTGTGATAGAGAATAAACATTCAAGCATTTTCACAAATTTTTACATATTGTACTCGTATTATAGTAGCTGGTTCTTACCTGATAGCCCTTGTACTTGATTAACTCTTTCAATCGATCTACAATGTACAAATATTTATCCTCATCATAGTACCCAATGTCACCAGTTTTAAAGAATCCTTCTTCATCGAAATCTTCACTTCTCTCTTTTCCTATGTAACCTTTCATAATTATTGTGCCCTTAACACATATTTCTCCATTCTGATTTGGGCCTAATGGTTCTCGTGTTTCTACGTCTACAATCTAAAACAAAACATATTAATAACTAAAAGTTGTTTGTACGGTTTTGCGGGCGAGTGGCAGAGTCGGCAAGGGATACCCTAGATGGAAATTTTTCGACCAAATTGGTGATATATGAAAGTTAGGTCAAATTAGAAATATTCTTACCTGACGAGCATGTGTGCGTAGGCATAAGAATGTAATAAAAACAAAAAAAGATGTGACAGCATCATAATAAATGAAAGTATGTAGCCTTTGTCTAATATCTCACGCCTGTTACCCATAGGGTTAGGCCCTTTGGGTCACAGGCGTGACATTATATTTATGTATGTATATTGTTTGGGCTAACAATATTCTTCTTCCCTATTAACTCGTAAAAGGTTACTGCTTTACGGGCTGATCAGAATAAGGGCCTATATTTTGTCAAAAAGAGAAACAGAAACAGAAACAGAAACCAAAACAGATATTTTTTTTATTCAATATAGATGAATAAATGTACAATAAAGCGTCAGTAGCCTAATGGCAGGGCACGGTCCGCGAACTCATAAGGTCGTGAGTTCGAATCCACCATTCGACTACTGTCGTGATCCACTTCTAACACAAGCATTTTAAGCTTACCAGAAGTGGTTAAAGGGCATATTAGTAATGTTTAACAGCATTACTGGTATTGAAAAAAAAAGAAAAAGAAAAGATTATAAATAATACTTATTGAAAATCACTCTTTTGTCTAAGTTAGTTAAAAGTTAATCTAGCTTTGAAAAAAACTCTGTCCTGCGAATTCTCAGCAAGAAAAACAGCTTACAATCATAAATATTATGTTACACAAGTAACAATACAAATGAAAGCAGAAATAGCTTAGTAGTGATAACCTAACTCCCAGGGTTATTACCGTTCATAAATTCCTTAATATTATGATGATTTTTTTTATGCAAACTTATTTAAATAAAGTTTTTAATTTTTGAGGAGGTCGAATTTTGTATATTTTCTGAGATTTTGTATTAGAAGCATATACAAAATCTCAGTACATGCCCCGAGAATTAATTACTGATTCGGTGGAGTCGAGTAACTGGTACCATTAACTTGTGTCTGTTCCTAATATTTACAGAATGAATTTTACTTATTTTTGTGTACATACATTACATTTTCCTAATTTTTTTGTCTGAGCAGCTCTTTAGGTTTCAAATCATAGATTGCTCTTATAGCTCTCTTCTGTAAAACAAATATAATTTCAGTGTCGGTCGCGTGTACCCATAGCAAAATACCATACGAAATTATGCTATGGAAATAGCTAATGTAAACTAGTCTAGCTGTTTCAACACTGATAAGATTTTTAATTTTTTACAGCATTTGAAGCAGAAATAAGTCTGCTTACTAGTTTTTATATATGAAAGCCCCATTAAAGTTTCGTGACTAGTGTGATTCCGTGAAAATTGGTGATATCGACCAGACCCTCAACAGTGGTAGAGCCACGTGGCGGCTTTTGCTGTCGCACGGATGGGCCGGCTCGAACTAGAGTGGTACCACGACCTCACAGAATACCAGCGTGAAGTAGAGGTTTACCTCTGCGTTTCGCTTGGTGAGTGCAGGTGGCCGGAGGCCCTGTTTACTGGAAATGAGGCATTTCATCTTAGTCCTCACGGGTGACAACGCATCTGCATTTTGATTTGTAATAGAGGATAGATGTAGATGTCTATGGGCTGCAGCAACCACTTACCATCGTTTGTCACCATTATCCTATAAAAAAAGACTAGGCCCTTCCCCATTTACAATCACATTAGTATTTAGGTGTTTGACATTTGGAGTGACGAATTTCAGTCATTTACTTTTATATGTTTATATTGGAATTATAATGGAATCTTTTATAATGGAAATTATCAACGTTAAACCTATTTACTTATTTAGATATAGCATTATTTACTTTGTCATATTTTAGTAATTGATGTTTGAGTTTGAAAATTAATGAAGTATTATAGTATTATACTATATCAGCAATTAATACTATATTATCATGGTTATACCCTTCTACGTAATATAAGTCATTAATATATATAAGAAACAGAAAGGGGCCGAGAATTGATCCCTGAGGCATGACTATTTATACTATCCTAATAATGACAACTTTTTGCGTTCCGTTACTTAAAGCTGCTGTGTTTCGTACGGTGATTGTAGAGAACTGGAAAACTATTTTACTAGAAAAGAGGCATTCTCTCTTAGTCCTCACGGCTGACAACGCATCTGCATTATAATTCGTGACGAAGACGGTAGTGACACATTTAGACACCTACAACGAACTTCAAACAAAGAAAGCTATATATACTTTTTCATTTAAGATGGAATGCCTCACAGCCTGTAATTAAACTGACTCTCTATACACTTCCGACCGGAACACAGCAGTGCACGCACTGCAGCTTGGCGACTGAAATGGGAAAGTCGTACGTGGTAGATCCATGCTGCAGCTATATTACTAGTATAGTTGTAGCACGAATGGCTCGGCTCCACCGGGGAAGGACCACGCTCTCACAGAATACCAGCATCAAATAGCAGCTAAACACTGCTGTGTTTCGTATGGTGAGTTTAGAGAACCGGAGATCCTTTTTACTGGAAAAGAGGCATTCCATCTTAGTCCTCACGGGTGACAACGCATCTGCATTTTGATTCGCAAACGAGGATAAATGTAGATGTCTATGGGCCACAGCGACCACTTACCATCAGGTGGACTGTGTGCTCGTTTGTTACCCTAATTCTTTAAAAAAATATGAAATAAAAAAAATTACTACTATCACTTCTTACACCGCACCGTAGTGTTGAAGTTTCCTGACAACTGTTCCATAGTGAACACAATCACAAGGTTTTGCATAGGTCATAGAATATATCCAAATCATTCTGTAAATTATCTCATGCCCTGAAGATATATTTAATCAGTTCAACACCAGCAATAGTTGTTGAGCGAACCTTTGTGAAACAAAATTAACTTTTGTGAAGTAAATAAATTAACATTTCATCAACATTTTTTTTAACTTGGTAAATTTAAATTAAAAATTACATATTTCTAATGTTGTGTGGCTTTTTAATTAAATAATGCATTAAAATATGTAAAATTTTTGGGGTAATTAATCTCAATATGTCGAACCCGAATTCTACGGAATCTTTATAACAGCACCAACGCACCTGCCAAGCATGGTGAGTAGATATACTCTTTCAAGAATTACATGCCTTGTGGTGCTTTAATACAAGGGCTATGCTCGCATAAGCACATAATCAAGTACTTTGTATGTGTTACCTGCGGCTTGTTTCCTTTATACTTACTAGGGTATTTCATAGCAGAAGCACTTCTTTATTGGTCTGAGGTAGTACTTAAATGTTATTACTGTTTTAAATAACAAACTGTGTACAGTTTAATTGAGTAGATGCTTCCAATATTTGTCTAAAATTATCAGTCCAAGCGATAAAGAGAATTATGAACAGATTTCTTTCATTTTCAAAATTGAGGAAAAGGATATAAAAAATGTTTCAAGGGCCTTCATTCTCTTATCAGCCCGTAAACACTTAAAAACTAGACATTGTCCTATTCTATAGTGCCCGCCACCGCCACCCACGACTTTACTAGGTGCATAACTACTTTTGGAGTTATTGATAAATAATTCAATAAGCTAAATCAGTGATAACAAAAATGTATTTTTAATTAAAGTGAGTTGAAATAAAGAATGGAAACGAACTTATAAGGGTGCATACGATACCTTCATGTGGGTTGACATAATTAATACCTTAATGTGAATAACAATGTACTGCGAACCGAATTTCGATCACGGAGGCCAGTCTCAACTGAGCCATCTGCGCAGTACAGGATTATAGTGTCCGAGTGTATGCGCAACGAACACTGGTGTGCTCTCTATTCACTCACTTTCATAGTCCGTGGAGATAACTACCAGGACGGAATCACATGGAAGCCAGGTCAGGCGTAGGGCAAGCGGCTATAATGTAATTGCCAAAACACGACTGTGAACAACCGCCAACTTTCTGACTTCGGGCTGGTACAGAGAATTTCTCAATAACTGTTTTTTTGGCCTGACCCGGTATCTAATGACCAGCAGTAAGCAGCAGTCAAGATGGATAATAAAGAAATAGCATCAGGTGGAAGATAAAATGTGGTTTTAAAAATATAGAGGCTTTCATTTTATATTTTGTAATACATCTGATATCCAAGCTTTGTATCATACATTATTAATACATACCTTAACAACTGTATCCTTTGTTACTTCTCCTACACTGCCTAGTCTACATTTCTTCCCACCAATGAAGTAATCCATGGTCACGAACGCTGTAGTTTCTGTCATGCCATAGCCTTGATACAGATCTATTAAATTCTTAAACCTGCATTTTATAACATAACATATCATTTTACGTGGTAAAAACTTCTTAGCTTCACAAACCTTTGAAAATAATTTTTGGTTGCTAAGAAATATTTTTTTAGAAATTATTGTCTATTAGAAATTATTTTTATCACCTTAATAAGAATCTAAGCGTAATTTTCATGCGAATTCAATGTTTTTCCCCATCCCAAAAGTGCCAAACGTGCAGGAAAAAGTTTTCACTTAAAAAGAGCATAATTATTTGCCAATATTCTATTCAAATTTACCCAAAGACATAAAATTATAATATTGAGATGAAATACATTGGCCATTGTCACAATTTGCGCCTAAATGACAATGAATACGTGCTGCTTAATATTAAAAAGTTCCTTGTTGATAAACTGATAAAATAGTAGAATTAACCGTTAATATTCAATAGAAAATCATACTATGTGGCAACGGACCACCATATAGCTCGAGGAACTGCAGATGTGGAATAATGGTCCTCAAGTGGCAACCTCGTTCTGGCAAGTGCGCCGTTGGTCGAATCGCCACTAAATTGAGTGACGACCTGAGGAAACACACAGGTAATCAGTGAATAAAGGTGGCTCGATTCAAGCTGGTCCACATCCGACCTAGAATGATGTTTTGTTACCATCTTTGGTTCCAGGCACCCCAGTATCAGATCCTTTCACTTAACTTTATAATATATTGCGTCTCGTTTTATACTTTGTGTATCAATGACGTGTAGTTGGTTATTGAATAAATGTTTCGACGGCTATACACGATGTATTATTTACTTTAGTATACTATGCAAACATGGATCCGACGCATTCATACTGCAGTCATAGTCCATACCTCTAAAAAATCGTATGACAACTTAAACTAAACCATCAACGTATTAACAACTAAATTCCTGTTGTATAAATGGTCATTTACATCTCTTTAGCAGCGTTGATAATCTCTTTTCGCAGTACAGCGGCCCCGCTCAGAATTATTTGAACTGAACTGACATCGTAATTCAAAGGTGTTTTCGCGAGCGCAACAATCACAGGTGGTACCAACAAGAGGTAGTTAGCCTGAAAATTCGTTTTAGTATGTTAATAAAACATCTCATACTACTATTATTAGTAAACAACGTAGATTATAAATTAGTTATCAACAACTTGGTGAGTAAGTAAATTTTAAATATATTGCTAGGAATGAGGGTAAAATAATAAAGGAAAATAAGAAGAATTGAAGGTGGAACGGTAATCTCCCAGTTGTTCTAGCAGTATAAAGTATCACGCAGTCGATTAAGAAGGATCAGTCGGTAATTCAACGAGTCTCGTGTCCTGTATTGTTATGCCCGTTAGGCTAAAATATTACCTCTATACTGAGATTATAGACACAAGAAATAAGACAAGTTATGTGATTCTATTCGTGTTGTAGTTCTTCTAAGAGTAGTGTCAGCAAGGAAGATCGTGTTTCTGAGAGACTGCCCTGTTTACATTGAGTAATACAGTGATTGGTGTTATCATGTAATTATTTCCTTCACGTTACACCAATGTGTGATTGTGACTGATACATATTACGGTTGGTCGAACTGTATTTGCTCTATACTGAATATGTAGTGCTGTACGCTTCCTTATTCCTGATGATAATAAATGATATATGATAATGATTAATTGCGTAAGCAAGAGATCAAGTTGAACATCCGCTCTCACACTTTTATTATTTTTAACATTTAACCTTCAGAGTAAATTCTAATACGAGTAAAATTATTTTATTTAAATAATTTTGAGAATAATTTCTAATATCAGAAGTGGAATAGTTTCTAAAAATAAATACATAAACTAGATAATCTCCCCGCGGTGTTACCCGCATCCAAAGTTGTAACATCCTTATTGCGAAATCGTATAACAAGGAGAAAACTCAAAGTGCGCACAAGTTATCACGTGAAAACTTTCTTATGTTTCGGAATGGTAATTATGGCAGATTTTAATTTTAATCATGGGCCTTTCGGTTAGTGAAAACCGCTCGAATAATCTTGCTTTTCGCCTACTCCAGTACATTCATCGTAGAGACAATCTATAAGGAGGTTTATGTTTGGCAGTGCATTTTACTGTTACCATTACCGTTACAGCCTATTAAAGTCCACCGCTGAACATAAGCCTCCCCCATAGATTGCCTCATAGGGAACATAAGCCTCCCCCATATATTGCTTATCTGCCATAGTTGCTACGCTAGGCAAGCGGGTAGGCAACCGCAGTTTTTTTTATTTTTAGTCCTTATTTGGGAGATGCTGTTCCCCAAACCCTCGAGATGATATAGGGTAATGGATATCTTTACACCGCCACTTCACGGTAAGCACTGGTTTTGGAAAGACAAAATAATGGATAAAAGACGGATATAAGTAACTCAGCATCCATTATTATGAAGTGGACCGTGTACGTGTTTTTTTACGTGGTAGAGCCACGCGGCAGCTTTTGCTGTCGCACGGATGGGTCAGCTCGAACCGGGGTGGTGCCACGACCTCACATAAAACCAGCGTGACGTAGAGGTTTACCTCTGCGTTTCGCTTAGTGAGTGCAGATGGCCGGAGGCCCTTTTTACTGGAAATGAGGCATTCCATCTTAGTCCTCACGGGTGACAACGCATCTACATTTTGATTTGTAATAGAGGATAGATGTAGATGTCTATGGGCCGCAGCAACCACTTACCATCAGGTGGACTGTGTGCTCGTTTGTCACCCTTATCATATTAAAAAAAAACGTGTTCGCCAATTTTATTTGTAAAAACAAAAACTAAAAAATCCTTAATACTATAATTTTCAACTTAAATTTCCGAAAATGTCCTTATACTAACCTTATGTTTATCTATAGACCGCAAATATAAATCCACCTCGAACTTGGGCAAAAACACCACTTTGCATCCATTATACATGAACATGAGCCCAGTCATCAGTCCCATGGCGTGATACCACGGAGTAATATTCAAACTCGTCAGTTTTGGATCAACTATACCAAGTCTGTGTGAAAAAAAATTTAAGCAAATTAATTATGTGGTTTTTAAGGTGTGTTTGTGATAATTAGCCAATCTTATTTTTTAAACTACAAGAAATGAAGGAAAGAGAACTTATTATTTCTAGACAAAACTTTTTTAGAATACGCAAACAAGCACTAAACGTATTTTTGAGGGAAATTCTTTTTTCGTAGACTTATAAGTTAGTTGAGTTATTTCGAGTTAACATAGTGTCTCATCTCAACAGAGATATATAAGGTTTTACAACTATTTAGTTTGAACCAGACGTAAAATATCCAGACCGGCGACTAGGAGCGGCGTTAAGATGCGAATCGTCTGGTACTGCAATCGACAATCCGACGGCAAGCGTGGTAATTAGCCAACTAATAAATCATGTTATAAAATATATATACCTATATTTGTGATAAACTATATATATATGCTATATATATATATATATATATATATATATATATATATATATATAAACAATAAAACAATGTAACTATTATGAATCTATAAAAATAAAATAATTAATAAATATATTAATCACTAATTGTTTTACCTGCCGGTCTTTCTTAATTAAAAATTATTAATCAAGTTTACATATATTAAAAAAAATTATGAAGATTATTTATCACAAACATTTTAAACAGTACAATGGAAAAGCACTGACTGCCCTACTCATATTTCACTTCGTCAATTTAATAAATAATTAAAGTTGCTCTCACCTCTATAATATAAGGGACGATAGAAAGGGGTATTAATGATAAATATTAACTTAAGTGAGCGATGAACAATGATTATAAGTAAGGCCGTGATTGATTACCGTTTTGCATATATACAAGACGCAAGAGTATATATTAATTAACTATATAAAAATTAAATAAAACATAGCTTGAATCTGTTGACGTCTGGATTTTCATTTAAGTAAGTTATATTCGACCAGCAATTGATAGTAGGACAATTTAACTCGTCTGCACTTGTAATTTACACTACGTTAAAACTTTTTTGAATAGATTCGATTTTATCTATATATTTATTATAATACGGACACCAAATAGCTACTGCATATTCGAGTTGTGATCTTGTTAAAGATTTATAGATGTGCAAAAAAGTGAGAGGTTTTTTTTTTAAATTCACGACCAATACGCATCATGAAACCATACATTTTAAGAGTCTTATTAATGACGCTTTCTACATGTGTATCAAGGATAAGTTTACTATCTAATATTATTCCTAAATCTTTAATTTTATGAACTTTTTCTACTGGGACTCAACATAAAGAATAATTAAAATTACTTGGCTGACGTTTACGAGTAAACGTTATGGCTTTACATCTATTAACACTCAAATCTAGCTTATTGCGCTTACAATCATCTGAAAAATTATCTAAATCTTTTTGAAAGTTAAGGTGATCATGATAATGTCGAATTTTGCGATAAATTTTAATATCATCAGCGTACAGAATACAATTACAAAACTTGAAACAACTATTAACATCATCAATATACAGTATAAAAAGAAGAGGCCCTAAAATTGATCTTTGTGGCACACCAGCACTTATATGCACAATATCTGACTCAAAACCTCTAATGACTACTTTTGGTGTTCGATTTGTCACATACGACTTAAACCATCTCCACAAATTACCACGGATGCCATTAAAGGCTAGCTTTTCCAGAAGTAGTTTTTGGTCTACGCCATCGAAAGCTTTGCGGAAATCTGTGTATACGCAATCAGTCTGGATGTTACTATCCAGATTTGTATAAATTAATAAGTTAGAGACAGTTGAACGGTTCTTAGTAAAACCGTGCTGCTGCGGAATAATTACATTGTAAAGACTAGGATATATCGCATTATGTATTAACCTTTCAAAAGTTTTAGCGAGTGTTGATAAGATCGATACCGGTCTGTAATTCTCAACATCTTTTTTGAGCCTGCCTTGTAAATTGGAACAGCTCGAGCGGTTTTCCAAATAGATGTGCATATCCCTTCTTTTAAGCATTTATTAAAATGGTAATGAATTGGTTTTGCAACAGTATGTGCTGTAGCTTTCAAAAAATAAGGAGGGATGTTGTCAATGCCCACTCCTTTGTTCGTATCTAAATTTAAAAGGGATTTAGTTACATCTTTTTCAAAAATAGAAATGTCAGTAATAATGAAATCAGAATTGTTATTATTTGGTATATTAATGTTATCATAATTAAAATGTTCTGTGACTAAAGTGGATTCAAATACTGAAAAGAAAAATCAGAGAATAAATTACATACTTCCTTGGTGTTACTAGCACATATATTTTTATAAAAATTTCTGAAGGTGTTTCTAGGCTGCTTTTGGAATTTGATACATATTTCCAGAAATATTTAATATTTTGCTTTACACACTTCTCAACAGTATCCATATAAGAAGTTTAACGTAATTTAGATTCATTTTTAAACCGTTTTCTGTACAATGCAAATGTTCTATAATCTGATAAATTTCCGTACTTTTTCCATTTAACCCAGGCATTATTTTTATTTTTGAAGATATGTATCAATGATGAATCGAACCACGTAGGAAAATTATTGTTTTTAACAGCTTTCTTCGCTATATATTTGCGTATAATACCATATATTCCGTCATTAAATAAGTCCACAGCCGCTTCAGCGGAAACGTCATCTGTCATCAAAGTTTTCTAATCAGTATTTAATATTATACAATTTATTAATCAACACGTAGTCCGCACTTTCAAAACAGTAACGTGTGTGTTTAGTCGGTATGCATTGGATCTTCTCGGCAAACGGTACTATTACTTAGAATGGAGGATGGTGTTTATTAGGACTTACTAAAGGAATAGTGGCTGGACATAATACGTATATAGTCATTCATGTTAGTAATAAATATATCTAGAATAACATTATTTGAATTTTTAAATGTATTAATTTGTGTAAAGTTATAAAGTGATATAATCTATATATAATCAATCTATAGATGGCAAATTATATTCTCCTACTAAATAAAAATTATGACATAATTGGAATTGATTAACTTTACTACATAAATATTCTATATAGCTCAAGTATACATCACTCATTTGGTGAGGCGCACTATAGACAGCATTTAATAATTTTTTTAAAGAATAAGGGTGACAAACGAGCACACAGTTCACCTGAGGGTAAGTGGTTGCTGTGACCCATTGACATCTACATCTATCTTCGTTTGCGAATTAAAATTCAGATGCGTTGTCAGCCGTGAGGACTAAGATGGAATGCCTCTTTTCCAGTAAAAAGGGTCTCCGGTTGTCTACACTCACCATACGAAACACAGCAACACTACGCTGGTATTCTGTGAGAGCGTGGTCCTTCCCCGGTCGAGCCGACCCATTCGTGCTACAACTATACTTTTAATATAGTTGCAACATGGCTCTACCACGTATAAAATAAAGATTTTTGCCACCCCTAATCTCAATTGTAACGTAATCTATAACTGAAGAAAGTGCGGATGCAGAGAACGAAGTCTGGACCTCGGCAGTGATAACCGTACGGCGTACCGCTATGTGCACTCCACCACCATCCCGCCGGTCACACGCATCACGATTTCTGTCACATCTATACACGGCATATCTGGTATCAATAAATTCGTTATCACAAACATAACTATGTAACCATGTTTCTGTTAAAATAATTACATCATATGAGTGAGAAAGAATGTTCGTATATATAGTATGTAATTTAGTCGGAAGCCCTCGGCAGTTTTGATAGTAAAGCGACAAGTTATCCATTTTTAAATACAATAAATTGAACTGTTACTAAAATAATAATGTTATATTTGTATATCATTAATATATTATATTGAATTATATGCAACCGCATAATGGAATAGACATCAACAGTTATTATTACTTCCTTAAGATTACGAGTAACACCATAAACAATAACTATCTTGCCCGCTTTAATCAAAAGTATATTAAAAAAAATTTAGTATTTTAAATTACATGTAAACATCGTTCATAAGGCTTAACGTATTTATTTTATGATTACCCGCAAAAGTATAATATTAACCAACTGATATTTAATTTTTACCCTACAAAATAAAATATAGTAATAGAAAGGAGAATGAGTATGAACATTCTTAAATATTATTCGTCTTAAGTACAACCTGTAATCGTTTAAAATAACACCACTATTTAATATTTTTGATATTGTCCAAAGATCGAATTGCCATAGCTGGTGAGTTCTCATTCTTACGCACTAATATAGTTCCATGCCTAACCCACACATACTTGTATTCATTAGTTTTAGCTGCATTTCGATATGCACGAAATAAATTCTTATTTTTTAATGTTAAATGCTCGTTTACATATATAGTATGCGGTGACCCAGGGATCGATAGCTTTTCCGAATTTAAATTAGATAAAGTAGAGGTTAGATGAGTTTGAAACAAGACTGGAGTTACCTCCAGTCTTGTTTCAAACTCATCTAACCTCTAGTTAAGTGTCTTCTCCAGTGGAGCTTGTATTTTAAGGACTTCAAATATGTATTCCATATTGAGATATTCTTTGAATGTTGTGCTCAACTTGAAGTTTATAAGAAAAGTGGTAGCAGCTTATGGCTGGTGCCTATTTATTACATATATGATATTTTAGTAAATACTTAAAAATATTAAGTGTAGTACACAATGAATAGTTAAAATAAACAAATTAAAATTGCGGAGATACACGAAATTCACTTGTTTCTTTTTTCACACCTACCCGAAAAATGTATCTCGAGGTCTCGAACGAATGCTTAATGCTACAATAGTGTAATAATTAAAAATTAAAAATTTTGTAGACCCGAACAATAGCAGATAAAAAATAAATTATTAAGAATAACTCAAAAACTTTTAATCAGACCTTTATCAAATTTATATGGGACCACATGTGAAGCACCAGCCTTCAAATACATAAAAGAATCATCGAAATCGGTTCACACAGACAAAGTTATGAGGAAACACACATAAAAAAGAAAAAAAAATACAGTCGAATTGAATACCGTCTCCTGTTTGAAGTCGGTAGAAAATGATAAAAGTCAGAAAGGTGTAAAGTTATAAATTAAAGAATTAAAGATGTGAAAATTAATTAGCTAATTACTTAGCTTGTTGATTTTTGCTTAATGAGACAATTGATTTTTTTCCACGCGCAAAACTAAACTACAATATATTTCCGCAGAGTAATGACTTATTCTATTAAAGTAAAGGAGTAAAAAGAATTTTTAAGAGAGCATTCCAAATCGAAACAGCAGTAGGTGAACTACTGATTTGCGGTAAAGCTAAACTAGCAGCAGTAGGTGAACAACTGCTTTACGGTAAAACTAAACTAACAGCAGTAGGTAATGGCTGACGCCTCCGTGGCGCAGTTGCTTAGCAATGAGTTGCTGCGCTGGGGCCGCGGGTTTGAAATCCGCGCGGAACAAGTATTTGTATGGCCGACAAATTATTGTTCGGGGTCTGGTTGTTTGTCCTCGTGGAATTTATGTTTGTAATACTGCCTCCACGACACAGGAGAAAATTCTAGTGTGGGGTAACGTTTTTTCAAAAAAGAAAAAAAATGAAAGAAAAAAAGCTACTGCTTTGCGGTAAAGCTACCGTATGGTAACTACCCTACGGCCTTCTAGTCACAAAGGAAGACCTGCCACTAAGAATGACGATTTCTTAATATGAATTCTATATAAATTGCAGGAAATAAAAATAAACACAAACAATATCTTGTGAAATAATGATAAGAACAGGTGATTATAAATCCCAAAAGTAAACTAAAACATCCAATTTTTTTAATCTTAAATACGATCAGATTTAGTAGAAACCTTATTTATAATAAAAACACACATATAGCCGGTTAACTGTTGGTTGAATTTACTAACCCGCTAGGACTGGGGGATACTTCGGCTCATTAAAAGTGGCAGAAGGCCGGATATAAGGCTCAAAAAAGCAATTAGTAATGGGAAAATATTTTTGTTCGAGAAATAGTATTAAACTGACAAATGCAATAATGAGCAAGGGTTACTAAAAGAAGGGATGATTCGATGAAATATTCAAAAAATAAATAGATCTGAAATGCATGTAGGTATGCAGATATGTCTCAAATCTTTGTAGAAATCTGTCATGGAAATCTATGATAAGCAGTGGATTTGTGATGAACTGTAATAACGATGATATTAATAACTAAAGGCACTTACAAGGAGGTTGCTGATATTACATTTAAGTGGCTTAGCAGAACACCCTTTGGTAGTCCAGTCGTACCAGATGAATACATGATAAAAGCTGT
Source organism: Parnassius glacialis (assembly GCA_033319125.1). Lineage (NCBI taxonomy): Eukaryota > Metazoa > Arthropoda > Insecta > Lepidoptera > Papilionidae > Parnassius > Parnassius glacialis. Next base: position 24,690,888 of record JAVANC010000002.1, read on the forward strand.
ATCAGACTGCCCTTCCACTTCGATGCCTTGAAACTCTTCAAATTTCACATTATTTGATATTATCGAATTCGGCCCTGCTGTCGCTAGGTCTTTAAAAAGTAAAGCACCATCCAGTCTTTCATCTCCAAATAATATTATATGTTTTAAAAAGTCCAAGGTCTTCAAAATGGTCTCGTGTGCCTTATAACCTTGCATTGAACAGAAGAGGAACTTTGGTTTCGATATGTTCATGACGTGTTTTAGTTCATCTGCAAAAAGATTACAATAAGATGTTAAGGTTTGTTTCCACTAGAACTGGCCGCTGTGACCAAAATTCCTTCTGGAGGACTTTTTTTATATAAGTGGAGGTAAACAAGCATGAACGCCACACCCATGAATAATTGCAACACCAGGAGAATCGCAGATGCAATTTTAATACTAGTATACAACATTGTTTACCACCATCATTACAGGCCATTGGATCGTTCGGGCCTTATCCAAGTAGCTTTTCACGAAACTAAAGAGACCAAATAACCTGATGAATTCCCTTGGATGGAACTCAGAACGCAATTTTTAAGAGATAGTTTTACGAACTACTGGCAAAAGTAAAAAAGAAATATTTTTGGCAACCTAAGATCACAAAGTTGAACGTATCCACGGACATACTTTTAAAAAATGCATACATGCATGTATGCATATATACACATATAAACCTGGAAAAACCTAAACCTACTACCTATATTTGTAATTAAAGTTTAATTTTAGGGTTAGCTCAAAGGGTAGATATTTCGGGTATCTTTTAAGCTTTTTAAGCTTGAGTGTATTATAATTTTAAAGGTTAAACTTCTTGATCTTATGTAAACTAAAAGTTACTCAGAACGCCAGGCAGACGGGCAGATGCATCAAAGTTGTGAGACTTCTGGTACTGCGGTTGGTGGTGGCAAGCGTGACGATTTAGGCCAATCCTCACTGCGTCGGGGAAGGTCCATGTCCAGCTGGACTTTTGTCGGCTGATGATGGATAAGAAGAATTAATGATAAAATTATACCTTTTTAATCATACCTTTTACATATCTAATATTAAAAGGCGTCATCACGGCCCCAGTGCAAGCTATTGCAATAACAGTGCACCAGTTTTCCAATCTTGACTCAGCGCATATCCCGACAACATCTCCCCTTTTCACGCCAATTCGCACTAACGAAACGGCAATGTTCATGGACATTTGAACTATTTCGTTATACGTAAGTCGCTCATCTGTAGCACCATTAATCTGTTAACAATTATAATTATATTTTATTAAATTATCCTTTCTAAAAAAATATTACTTATTTAACGAAGAATTTAATAGCTGACCTACAATTCTTGAATTAAATAAAAGCGCATGTTTTATTCTTCTGCGGTTATTTACAATATCTTCATGGCTCTAGAGCCAAAAATTCCGGGAAGTCTGCAGTCTGTAAACACGTACAGGATCGCCCCCGTCACTACATTAGATTTGATAGACCACAAATCCTCGCGAAAGAACACCGATTCCTTCAAAGGATGATTCGTGAGGCTATTGAAATCAAGAAACATCCTAATTTCAATAAAGAAGATGGCTGGGCCATCTGCTTGGGATTCCATAATTAATAAAATTAAATCTCAACCCAAGCATACAACTTCAAGACTTCATGATACTGTAAGTTTATACTGCGTAGATCGGAAAAAAAATTAAAAAATTTTAATCTGGAGGTAGCCGTGGTTAACTATGACATTGGGACGTCATACACCTCAGTCCCCCCCCCCCCCCGTGACCATGGGTGCTGTAAAGTGCTTGAAACGTCAGGAATGTAAAATAAGTTAATATACGCGATAAAACCCGTAAAATTAGTTTTATTTAAATGTGTAGTGTTCGCGTAAATATAAGAAATCATTAGATTGTTACAGTATTAAGATAAATATAATATTCTATCTCAAGCTCAGTATGGTTTTAGAAGAAGAACAACCACAAAAAAATGCTTAAATGGATCTAACTAAATTACATAGTCGATTATCTAGACCAAAATAAAAAAAAAATCTTAATGTATTTTTGGAACTAAAAAAGGCATTTGACACCGTCTCTGATGCTATGCTTGTTTGAAAATTGGAAAAAATCGGTATTAGGGAAGCTTAACTAGATTTAGTGATATATTACTTAAGGAACAAAAACGAGAATAGGCGGTTATGTCAATAACGAACTTCAAATAACCTTTGTGGTACCGCAAGGCAGTATTCTAGGCCCTACCTTATTTCTTATGTATATTAATGACCTACGCAATTTGAAACTTGATAATGTTAAAATGTATTCGTATGCGGAGGATACTGCTATTTTTTTCATCGGTAAATCGTGGGATGAAGTCTACAATACAGCAGAACTTGGCTATCCATAAAATTGCAAATTGGCTCAAAATAAACTTGCTTACCTTAAACGCGTCTAAAAAAAGTATATGTGCTTTTCCATCAACTAACAGTCACAACCTGCACACAATCTCAAAATACACAACTCTGGTTTGCGTAATAATTGCACGTGTCTTACTATATAAAAAGTAGCTAGTAGATATTTGGTGGTATTAATTGACCAACCACGTACATGGCATTTATATATAAAAGCAACTAATAACAGATAAAGACAACTTTTATGAATCGTTAAAGCCCTCAGGTATGTCGCGAATTCAATTATATGCTGCACTAGCTCGATAGAGTATTACAGTTTAGGGTGGTGATACGAAAACGAAACTCCTACAACTATAACGTGGTCAACGATTTTTAATACAGTTCATGTCCAATAAATCATATAGATTCCCTACAGAAGAACTTTGATCAGTTTGGTAAAAGTGTTACCACACCAATTGAACGATCGTCGATCGATGTTATTGATCGACGTCGATTGATATCGATCGATTGGTATAGTATCTTTAGATGATCGAGGGATACTGGCCAATGAAACATTGTTCAATCATCGATCGACGTAGATCGATATTATGGTTGTGGGCTCATCATCAGTATCTTTCAAAATCCATTCGGAAAAGGACGCGTTATTGTTAACCAGTATGCTATTGCTCTTATTATTATGACGGAAATGCAGAAGACACTGGATGCGACGGTTTTTAGGTCAGACATCGCTTATTTTATCTAGACGTCATTTTAAATAGCGGCTAGTGCATCTGGGCGGTTCCTCGAATAATCAAGCAGCTTGATCGTCGTTGGCTTATCGATTCTACCATAGATCGATGTCATTGATCTATCGGTGTGGTAGAAACTATCGATCGACGTCGATTAATACATTCAACTATAGACCGGTGCCATTGATCGATTGCTGTGGTAAAAACTATCGATCGACGTCGACTAATGCATTCCAACATCGATCAATTGGTTTGGTAACACCCTAAGTGTTAGAAAGTTATACATTTTAAATTTGTTGTTAACACAACATAAAAGAACTTTCTACCACTTTAAAAGCAATAATAAACGAGGAAAAATTTTTGAATTAACTCTAGTCTATTAGTAGTAGACAGGTTGATTATTTACACAATGTAGTTGACAAAAAACTAGACATTTATTCACTGAACTCTAATGAAATCAAAAAGACAGTCACAGAATGGCTCCTCAAACTTAAGTATGATTAGGTCGAAGCATTATTAAAAGTTATTATATAAATTTTACATAAGCACTAAAACACACACAGACACAGACACAAACACATACAAGCTAACACGCGCGCGCGCGCGCGCATAAATTCACACACACAAACAAGCGCGCGAACCCATAAACTCGTACACATAAACTCACACACTTATAAAAACCCTCATTAAATAAATATAAGATTAACTTCTTTTACTAATATTTTTTTAATTTATTTTGTGTTTATTTAATTCTTGCTATAGAAGAGTGGGGCATCCTGCCACAAGTATATGTAGGCAAATGAGGATCATCCTCAGATGCACTCATGATTGATGGCGCAAATATGAGTAAACTACAACATAAAGTACAAGACAATATAATAAGCGGATCGTTAGCAATTCGTTGCAAATATATGGTACGCTTTCCGATTATGTTTTTCTCAAAGATCCTATAAACAACAATGGTGGCCAAGTTACCACAGATACGACTAGAGTTAAACCTTAACAACCTAACCTAGACAATCCAGACATACGACCGTCCTCGGGCGCATATAAAATATCGATACACCCTGTATTGCTGTTAACAAAGTTTTTTAATCGATATGGAGTTCGTAAAGTTCCAATAGTTTTGCGACTCACCTCCTGTATATGTATGTTTGTTTCATGTTAAGCAACCATCAAAATACGTGGTATGACATTATTTTTAAACATAATTGATGGTAAAGTGGGAATATCTAGTTTCGATAATAATCGTGGGCTACCAAAATCATGGTTTGGTATTTAGATTTGGCGTTTATGCCATACACAGTGGACCATTCTGAGATGTATTTCAAGTCATAATTTAATAATGACATATCATTAGAGATATTTGAGGGTTCCAATTGCAAATATAACTGCAGATCATTGGCATACAGATGGTAAGAGCAGTTGAGATTTAATGTGATGAGATTGATAAAAATACCGCCTTGAGAGACGCCAGTAGACACATCACACTAGTGAGATAGAATATGTCCAGTTCGCACAGCCTGTTGGTGCCCTTGAAAATATGATGAGCATCATTTCTGAGCTGAAGACGAGATATTGAAATGAGAAAGAATAGCCAACAACATATCATGATCAACAGAATTAAATGCGTTAGAAAAATCAATTAAGATGAGAACGGCCAGTTTTGATTTTTCCATCCCCTCTCGGATATCTTCCGTCACCTAGAGAAGAGCAGTAATTGTAGAATGACCAGGGTAGAAACCCGACTTATAAGGGGAAAGAATATTATTTGAGAAAACAAAAGAAGAAATATGTTTATGAGCAACAGATTCCAGAACGTTAGAGAGAAAAGGCAGGATAGAAATTGGTCTGAGATTGGATATAGCACTCCAATTGGTGATTTTGGAATGGGAATAATAAATGCTTTTCCCCAGAGAATTAAGAAAGCATCACCCGCCAGCGAAAAGTTAATGATATGAGTTATCACGGGTAAAACGGCATCTAACATGTGCATAACCATTACCCTACTCAAGTCATCACTACCAATGGCTTTCAATTTAATAGAAGAAAGTGCTTTGCGTATCTCGCCTTCATCTATAGGAGAAAAAGTGAAAGTACCGTACCGAAAGATATAAATGAGATAGCATTAGATATAGAATTATCAGAAATTATTTGAGAATACATAAATTGACGATTAAAATCGTCAGGAGAACAAGTGATGCTATTATAATCAAATTGCGACTTTCCATATCCAGGCGTCTTGAGAAACTTACATATATCAGCCGAGGATGAATTAAGTACTCGTTCGTGGATATATCGGCGTTTAGCAGCTCTCACCATCTGATTACATCGATTTATCGCAGCTTTATGCGACTGCCACTTTATATCAGTGCGATTATACTTAAAACCACGAAACATTTTATCACGTTTTGCCATAGCCATTATTACCCCAGTCGTGATTCATGGAACAGGAGGACGGTTAAGTCAAACGACACGCTTACGGGGCATGTTTATTATACAGTTCTAATATGTTACTGATTAGTAATTCAACTTTTTCATCAAGTGTGGAAGCATAACATACAGATGACCAGTTAATAGCATCCGCATCATACTTAAGCTTGTCTATATCTACTTCGAATAGCGATAGACACGGATAAAGGCTTGGAAGACTTTAATTTATATGACAGGAAAAACAGGTCATGCCGTGAAAATCCAGAAGCAGGGAATTGTCTATAATTGACAACGTGTTCAACAAAGGAGACGGCTATAAGGTCCATCCAGGGGTCAGCAGAGTGGAAGTTGTGATGTGTTGCATTTAGAGGCAAAATAGTGAAATTATGCGACATCATGGTCGACCTCAGTTTGCAAGATTTGAGAGAAACTCCTAATAGGTCAGTGTCAGAGGGAGACTTTCCCCATTATAATGTGATGTGTGTAAGCAGAACTCAAATGCAACAAATTTCCTTTCAAATGAGAGAAGTAGTCCATTTGAGGTGGACAGTAGAAAACTCCATGAAACACTTTAACACTCTTGACATTAACTTCGACAAAAATGTATTCAATTGAACCGGAACATAGAGAAGAAGACGTGTTTAATATTTTATAAGGTATATTACTACGCAGATATACACCTCCACCCCTTTTACCAGTGCGGTCTTTACGGAGTGAAATATAACCTAAAAGACTATAAGACGTGGACGAGAGTTCAAGCTTAAGCTTGCTTTCCGATATGCGTATAGCATGTCTCTCTCTCTCTGTTGAGCGTACTGTAGAAATGGCATGTGTTGAGCTTGAGCACCTTATTGTTGTCAGTGTTTACAGATCCCCATGTTTAAGTTATGATACCTTTGAAAAAATTATGGGAGGTTTTAGTTAAGCTTAATAAACAGAAAAAATCTCTTGTAGTGTGTGGAGACCTAAATATCAATCTCCTGGAAACTTCTTCCATTAGTATTAAATTTGCTCTTTGTTTAAATCCCATAATCTTGATAATTTATTCTTTGAAGCTACACGTATTGCAGGGTGTAGCGCAACTTGTATTGATACTATTTTTATAAGGTGTTGTACCAATCAACAAATTATAATTCATAAACTTAGCTCAGATCACTGTAGACAACTGGTTTCATTACCTTATATGCACAAAAAACAGGAAATTAAGAAAATTGTGTTTGTTCCTATTAATGCAAAACGCCTGGAGAGATTTAGAAGTAATATGATAAACACCTTCCATCGCTTTCTTATAAGAACAATGCAGACTATTTATATGGAGAATTATTTACCCTCATAAGCAATGAATTAAAAAAAAAAAACATTTACTTCTAAAACATTCTCCAGAAACAGTAGCAAGGCATTTAATGAGTGGGCGACAGTAGGAATTCATAAAAGCAGACGAAGGTTGTATGACCTTTACCATGAAAGGTCATATAATCCTTCCGATGGTTTTAAAGAATATGTCAAAAATATTCTAAAATGTTTAAAAGAGTTTGCTCCACAGCCATATCGTTACATATTAGCAACAAAATTAAGACGGCTAAGAATAAAATTAAAATGGCGTCGAGTATAATAACAATGAAACCGGTAAAGACAAACCTCGTAACTCAAACTATCAATTAAAAATTAAAAATAAAATACTTTTATCAATTCTGGTGTGTTTCCCGCGTTAATGAAGTATAGTAAAGTAATAACTTTTTTAATTCTGGTACATTGGACCCCGCTAATTTTAGACCTATTTCTGTACTAACAACTCTAAGTAAAATTTTTTAAAAAATAATTTTGGATAAATTGATAATTTTTTTTAATACAAATAAATTACTTCATAAAAACCAATTTGGTTTTACAAGGGGTCGCTCGACGTCTGACGCCGGTGTTGAGCTTATGAAATATATTTTTAATGCCTGGGAGATTTAACAAGATGGATTAGGAATTTTCTGTGATCTTTCCAAGGCTTTTGATTGTGTTCATCATGAGACATTAATCAGGAAACTACAACATTACGGTGTAAAAAATTTGGCGCTTAGACTTATTACTTCATATTTAAGTAACAGAACTCAAAAAGTCGTGATCAATGGTAAAGCTTCCTCCGGATCGGTAGTATCAATGGGCGTTCCTCAGGGCTGGATTCTTGGCCCATTCCTGTTTTTAATCTATATTAATGACTTACCTCATCTTGTAGGGGACAATCACGATATAGTATTATTTGCTGACGATACCTCTTAAATTTTTAAACTCAAACGGCAGTTAATTAATTATGACGATGTAAATAATGCTCTATCAAAATTAGTACATTGGTTTAACGCCAACAATATGCTCTTAAACGGCAATAAGGCAAAGTGTATTAAATTTACAATACATAATGTAAAACATTCGAATACCAATGTGCTGGTAAATGGGGAGGAGTTGAGTCTTGTGGCTACCACTGTTTTTCTCGGTATTACTATTGACGCGAAACTTCAATGGGGCCCCCACATATCCAAATTAGCCAGCAGACTTAGTTCTGCAGCATATGCTGTAAGAAAGATTAGAAGTCTCACAGATATTGAGATAGCTAGATTAATGTATTTTAGTTACTTTCATAGCGTAATGTCTTATGGAATTTTGCTATGGGGTAATACGACTGATATTGAAGCTATATTTGTTTTGCAAAAGAGAGCCGTTCGGGCGATATTTAACCTAACTTGTAAAAAGTCCCTCAGACAAAAATTTAAAGAAATAAACATATTATTAAATTTGGCATCGCAATATATTTATGAAAATGTAATGTATGTGCATAAACAAGTATAAAAGTTTTATTAAAGAAAAACTGTACAAAAAGGGTTATTATAATATCAGGGAAAACATGAATTAAAATAACCCCTGGGATTAAGGTGATCGCCACCATTCTGGTTCTATAAAAAATAATTTAAAAATTGTATAAACGAAATTATTGTTAAGTAAAATATGTTTGAAAAAAAAAGTCTGGGTTTCTTGCTGGTTCTTCCCAGGACAGAGGTATTTTCCGAACCAGTGGTAAATAAAAAATGACTTTTAATAAGAATTATGTAATAATCAATATTGAATAAAAAAATATTCTATTCTATTCTAGCCATGAACTGCACTAGAAGAGAAAGTATTCAAGAGCTCCTTATGATGTTAAGGAATACTTTGTGTATTTAAATGGCAAATTTGAAAACAGTTTAACAGGCATTTGCCGCCAGTTTGGACATTGCGAAGGCCTTCGATCAGGTTTTGCTCAAAGCGTTTCTTTCGAAGCTTCTGTCCTATGGGCTTCCCGAGAAATTGTGCAATTAGATCACCAGCTTTCTTGCAGATCGGAGCATCAAGGTCATTGTAGACGGTGCATGCTCCGACTACAAGCCTGTTAACGCAGGTGTTCCACAAGGCTGCGTGCCATCACCAACGCTGTTTCTTCTGCATATCAATAATATGTTACGAAGCGTTAACATTCATGCACTGGTGATGCTTTAAACACCGGCCGCGTCAATATTTCTCGGGAATACTGAAATTTGCTGAACAAAGTCTCGGATTGGGGTCGACTAAATCTAGTACAGTTTAATACTTAGAAGACACAGGTTTGCGCGTTTACCGCTAAAAAACTCCTTTATCGTATCTTCTCAGTTTCAAGGTACTCCCCTTGTTGCCTCAGCCAGTATCAGAATCCTTAGCGTCGACATATCGAGTGATGTGCAGTTTCGTGGTCACTTGGAAGAGAAGGCCAAATTGGCCTCCGCTGGTACGTTGGGGGTCAAGAGCGCCAGTAAAATACGTCTACGTCCTCAACAGGCGAAAGCGCCCCCTGTCCACCCCCTACGCCTATATATGGCTAACCCCAAGGGTAGGAAGAGGGTCCTCCTGGCAAATCTTCGTAATGGAGCAGCTGCTTCTGTCTTAGTGAAGGTTTTCTTTGCAGAGGATAACTTCGACCTCGCCCTCATAGAAGAGTCTTGGGTGTCCAACGGTCAAGTTTTGGGAGTGTCAGCTGCCCGTATGATCCAGATAAAGGCAGTAGACCCAGTGCTTTTATAATTAACAATAAAAATATTGAAATTTTAGCTGTTCGAGAGTACTGCAACGATGACCTGGTTACAGCCTTCATAAATCTCAAGCGATTTACAAGGGCAAGAGTAATCATTTGCTCAGCCTATCTTCCCGGGGAGAACTCAGATTCTGCCATCGAGTTAGAGCAAGTGGCTAAATTCGCCCGAAAACACAACGCCGAACTTGTGGTGGGATGTAGTGCTAATGCTCAGCACACAGCATATGAAAGTGCTAACATCAACAAAAAAGGTAAGTTACTTTATGATTTTCTCATATTTAATCGCCTGATAAGCCTAAACTTAGAGTGTACACCAAACTTTCCAACGCATGCTGGGCAAGAATTTTTAGATATAACCTTCGTTACCAATAACATATCCAGGCGGAAAACTGACTGGAATGCTAGTAGTGAAAACTTGATTTCTGATCTCAATCACATTTAGTTTGTGATTGGATCGTCACCAACTTATGAAACTGTTGCTTTTAGTCATCCAAAAGGGACCTCCTGAAATGTTTACGAAGGTAACCTAAGGAGGAATTTGTAAACGTATCCTAGAAGCATCAAGACGATTGAAGGTCTTGAGTTAGCGATGGAGATGGTAACCATAGGTATCCGTGGAGCCTTCGAGGACAGGTGTTCCGTCGAAACCAAGACCGTAATCATCCTCATGAAAAGTTCCTTGGTGCAATGCTAAGCTAAAGCAGTTGCGCTTTAAAGACCAGGAAACTATTCAAGAGGGCAAAAAACCAAAGAGTGGGATATTTATAGTGCAGCCCTAACCGAATATAATAAAGAAATTAGGAACGCTAACAGAGCATCGTGGAGGAAGCTATGAGAGGAAGTTGCGTAAACCTAATCGGAATGGGCTTCTTAAAAAGTCTGAAGGTAACTTCACTACTAGTGAAACAGAAACATTGGAGTTACTAGCGTCTACCCATTTCCCAGGGTCACATAAGACTTTTGCCTCGAACTTTTTTAGAGCCCTAGGAAGGACTTGTAATGAGGACTGGTGTAGGGCTGCAAAGGTAATAAGGCCAAACCTGTTGCAGTGGGCTGTTGACTACTTTAAACCATATAAGACAAGCAGGTAGAATGGAATAATTCCCATCCAACTATAGAGGGGTATCGATATCCTTCTTCCTTATCTGGTGGAAATCTTCAGAACAAGTATTGCATGGGGTTACATTCCAGAACGATGGACAATTGTCATAGTTATATTTATAGATTGAATCGTTCTCAAGTACCGACATTAAGCGGGTGGATGTGTTAAAAAGTGTTCCGATCAAATTAATCGTTAAACGTTTCAAACAGCGTTATTTAGTGTTATAATGCAAAAGTTGTGAGACTTTATTAGTTTTTACCAAAGTACATTGGTGCTTAGTTCTAATAAATGTGGTCTTAGTTGAGAAAAATTTGCAAAATTATTTTAGCTTACCCTTTAACAATACATGAAGGACTATTGCAAATCGTACAAGGAGATCAAAAATTTCATCGTATCAGTTCAAGGCGTGTTGGTCGAACGGCCTAACGGGTTGCACAACAATTAAAAGTAAAAAGCAACGGAGGATCGAGTCTACTACATTGTGAATTGGAGTTAACGCACTTTTTGTACTTATAATTTGTATTACATTCTCTGCATTTAAACGCTTTATTCAATAGTAAAATGGGCGGAAGGTGTGAAGCATGCAGAGCAAATATAAATGTTACGCAAAAACGAATAAAATGCACACAATGTTCGCATAATTACCATTCAGAGTGCATAAATTTTAATAATGATCTGCTTCAAGATCTGAATGGAAGTGTCCTGCTTGCACTGCTTCTTGTCGAAAAGGTGGTGATAACAGTAACACTCCGATACGAACTAATAAGTCTCCTTCCAACATCGTTCACGATAAAACTATGACTAGATCAGCAAACAAAAATTCCGACCAACCAACATGTATTATTGAGACAAGTAGTTGCCAACCATATAATTTGGAGCTAATTAATAGCATAGAGTTACTGTTCGACAAAAAACTCAGTGCGATAAAATTCGATATAATTCAAGAGTTGAAGTTATCACTTATTACGAAAATAAAAAATGAAATAACCAGTAACTTTAAACAGCTGGAAGAATCGCATAACAGTTTGCTAAATGACTACAACAATCTCAAAAGTAATTTTGAAAAACTTCAACAAAATGTCCAGGGTGGCAAAATGAAACTGGGCAGATTTATGTGCGCAAATAAAAAAAGAGCAACAATGGGGTAGGCTTTCGAACTTAGAGATTGTTGGTCTACCAGAAAACTCAAAAGAATCAACTTCTGAATTAACAATGAAAATAGCCAGCCATGCAGGAATTAAGCTTACAGATGATCAAATTGTTTTTGCGCACCGAGTTCAGCCTATGCAGAATGTTGGAGGTCGCCCAAAAAACATTGTAGTCAAACTTCAGAATCGCACCATTAAAGATAATATTATTTCAGGGCTACGCAAAACCAAAGCAATTACTACTTCCGATATTGGACTGGGAGGTCCAGGTAAAAGGCTTTTTGTTAACGAACACTTGACCCCTGAGAATAAGCAACTCTTGAAGATAGTAGAATCACGAGCAATGGCCAAATCATATAAGTTTGTCTGGGTGTGAAACTGTCACATTTTTTTAAGAAAAAACGAGTCTCCTGCTATCAATATAAACTCCAAAAAAGATTTATTAAAAATTGTATGATATGATTAATTTTGAAAGTATTAGCATGTTATGTTTTAATATTTATAGTTACATATTTAACACATAAAACAACACTCACGATTAACACATCCATTGTAACATACATACAAATCTGACGTTCACACACATTTTTTAAAATTAACAGTAATACTGAATATTTACACCAATATACGCCCTACAAAAGAAATGTAAAAGTACCATTTCTTAACTTGTACAAAAAACCATCCCTCACGGCTCATCAACCTGTATTACTTCTGTTACATTATATAATTATTATTTACATTACTAATAATTACTATGATAAATATAATTTTTATAAGTTAATTACAACACAATGGTAACTTAACTATTCTAAAAGTGCTTTATAACTCAATGTACAAATATTATCAAAACATCCGTGGCTTGCGAACTAAAACTAGGCAATTTCGAGACAGTATAATTTGTAATAACTTCAATACAATACTCATTACAGAAACTTGGTTGACTGATGGTATTTACAACGGTGAATTATGTGACAACAGGTACGACATATTTAGGTATGATAGAAATAAAACATCTTCGCATAAAAAGAAGGGTGGGGGGTTTATGATTTGTACTCGAGCTCAAGAACGGACGGAATGGATGTGTAGAGATCTCGAATGTTTGTGGGTAACAGTACAAGGAAAATATTTAAGTTGTCAAGATAGACGTAATTTACATATTGGGGTTGTTTATATACTGCCTGATAATTATCAATCAAAGCGTCTAGATAATTTTACAGAAATGCTCAAATAAATCATAACTCAATGTTCAAATGATCGTTTTATATTTGCCGGTGACTTCAACCTAGCGAATATATTATGGTTCAGGTCCCGTCATGCTTAAGCAAGGTCCAGTAAAATTACAAAATGCTACAATAAAGTTAATTGATCTATGCAACTTATCAGGGCTAAAACAACATAATATTATTAGCAACAATAGCGGCAACGTACTAGACTTAGTGTTTAGTAACATAAACATAGACGTTACCAGTTCTCAAATATGTCTTGTATCTGATGATAAATATCATTCTTCTTTATTGCTCGACGCATCTGATCTGTCAATACCCTGTTTAAAAAATAAACCACGATCAAAATTAAACTTTTACCGAGCTGATTACGATAAAATAAATAAAACTCTCTCAGTAGTCAAATGGTCTACCTTGTTAATTGGCAACTAAATTGATGTTGTAGTTCAAAACTTTTATTCCCAACTACACCTAATAATTAATAAATTTGTACCTACTTGTTAATCCCGCTCATCTAATTACCCTGTTTGTTATTCTAAATTGTTAAGACATAATTAGAGAAAAGCTCTTAAAATATAAACATTGGAAAAAGTATAAAAATCCTCGTGATTATGATAAATTTTGCATACTACGTACTAGAAAAAAGAAATTACAGAAACAGTGCCACGAGCGTTAGTTAGATAAAATGCAAAGTCTTTTAAAAAAAGGTCCTAAAAAGTTTTGGTCTTATTTAAAATCTAAACGTAATAGCAACTCTACATACCCTAATACATTACAATTAGGAAATGAATCATACACAAATGAAACGAACGTGTGTGCGGGATTTAATAGATTCTTTGAAAGTGTTTTTCAAAAACCTTCTTCTTCTTACGATTATTCCCATATTCCAAACGTTGAATCAAACGATATATTACATAATATATACTTTATTACTAAAAATGTTTCTCGTATTCTACATACACTTAAAACCAATACAGGGCCTGGTAGCGATGGCATACCTCCCATATTTATACATAAATGTGCAAAACACTTGGCCAAGCCTCTCTCAATAATCTTTAATATGTCTGTTAACTCCTATGGAACATTTCCTAGTAAGTGGAAAGAAGCAAAAAACAGAATTGAGCACTACCGCCCAATCTCCATATTAAACACATTTGGAAATATTTTTAAAAAACTTATCTTTATACACATTAGTCCCAAAATCTTAAAATCTATACCAACTGAATAACATGGTTTTATAAATAAAAGATCAACCGTAACAACTTTAGCTATTTTTACCAATTGTATATATATGAGCATGGACGACAGGCAGCAGGTTGAAGAAAAGGGACTTTGAAAAAGCTTTTGACCGTGTTGATCATACCATCCTTTTACGTAAACTTTACAGTTTAGGTATTCATGGTGGTTGATATCGATTGATAGTCGATTGCCAAGTCAATTTATTTATTTAAAACATAAACGATTTTTAATATTGATATGGTCATAATATAAGATGTTGTTAAATTTACTAATTACGTAATAACTTAAGACAGAGGGACCCTTAAGTAGGGACTGAATATATTAATAGACTTGGTATTACATGGATCTCACAACTTTTTACGGTAGAAGAACTGAGTTGCGAGACTTGGTTTTTTTTACAAGTTATGTTTTTGTTGGCATCTCATTTCTTTTTGTAGATAGTTATATCTACGTACCTATTGTGACGCCTCAATAATTATTATTAATAAATAATAATTAAATTCACTATAAAGACATTTAAAAATGTGTTAGAAATTATAATTTAAAAAATTAAAATGCAAATAATAAGCATAAAGTTCAAATATATTCATTTGGAATATTGAATATTATAGTATTAGTAAATGCATAAATTGTCTCTAAAATCTCTAAATTTATTAAAACTCTGTTTAAAATATTCAAAATGTATCAAATCATATAAATACAAGTCGATTATATTGCAATAATAAAGATAAATAACATTTGTAATATAATAGAAAAAATGGATCAAAATTTTCCTAAGTTGATGAAAGAGTTCTTGTAATAATTGGAAAATTTCTAAGTTGATGAACGTGTTTTCGTAATGCTCCCTTATATTAGGGCGTTGCCGGAGACACATACCCAAGGTTGTACATATATATGAGGTGATCGGCTGATCGACTGCTAGTACTAAGGTTGCACAATGACTAGTCCTATATTAGGGACTTATCATAGTAAGGTCTAACGAACCAAAGCATTAATATATAGAAGGTCTCTATGATGCATAACAATTATGATAGCAGAGTTATGACTTGAAGTCCCATATGAATAAGACATACAATAGTATGGTCTATGAAATAAAGCAAATATGTGGAATGTCTCAAATATGTAAAACATTATATTGAAAGAAATGGGACTTGAAAAGGATTATTATAGTGGCGTGTAGGTTGCTTCGCAGCCTCTGAGACCGAGGTAAACTTGAACTCGCTAACCAAAGTGTCTGAGACATATCATCTTAGTGCCGGTTGTAAGCGGGTTTGTTGTAGCAATATGACTTGCCCGTGGACATCGAACACCCCTACCGTTTGTGGGCGGCGTCTTAGCGCATAGCGTTATGATACGTCGGCTATCTTTCGGATTAGGGTGAGTGTGTTTGGTAGTAATTTAAGTGCAGCAAGCATACTCAACTTCATGTCTTAGTGCAATAGCGCTATGATACGTGGAGTTTTGGCTACTGACGTCTTAGTACCGTGCTACTATGATACGATGGTGGTATTTTTAGTTAACAACATTATTAATTTTGTTACCAAAGTCGATAGGGATCATGTGGGTGTGTTGTGAGAGGGCGTCATCCGTATGATAGTTGCATTGATGCTTACTGCTACTTGCAGTATTGTGTCTTGTGATGGATCTGCGGGTGTGCTGCACCTGAATCGACGCATCTTGTGGTTCTGATCGATGGAGGTATGCGGGTGGTGATGTTTGCTGGGACTGTATGGGGGACCTTGGGATGGTGTAAGCCCGACGATAGTCGTATTGATGCTTGTTGCATTCTGCAGCATTGCGTCTCTGCGATGGTTGTTTGGCGGGTCGCTATTCTCAATGGCGCTCTCTGCGTCTTGGTTTGACTCACAACCTAAGTAGCTTTACCCAAGTCGGGTCCCTTCATCGCGGGGCTGCAGACTGTCTGTCCTCCATGATGTTTTATATAACAACTTAATAATATATCTCTATAAAGTTCCCACCTTTGAAAGATTGAAGGCAACTTGTTGGTGGGTGAGACAAACATGATCGAAAAATGCATATACTCAACGTCAGTGACACAAACCCTTTTTGATGGCGAATTATTACTATTATCTTATAACTGCCTATTGGCTATATCTGCCATTGTATTGGTTGGTGGAGCATATGTGTCGACCTCATGCGGGTGGTGGCTGGAGGGAGAATCTGAGGAGGCTCTCAAGGCTGCGGCCGAAAGCCGCGCAACGTGGGACCCCATTCCCTTGAGGTGAGTGGTAGACTCATGACACGCTCTGCGGCCAATTGGCCGTGCTGACCATGCAATTGGTGGTGATGCCTTACACTTACATCACGTCTACAGGAACGGCGGTCTGGCAGGTGGTGGCGCTCATGGAGGACCTTTTATGGCCAGTGTGCCTATTGTTGCCTAACCCGTGTGACGTACATTCACTGTGGCTGGATTTGATCGCATTCTGTATGGCGTTTACACGCATTGACATGCGCGACTTCGGTCGATGTTTGTGCTTACGCACTATCAAGGGGCCAAGTCCTCTTTTACTGGTTCGCCAGTTATTTTGCTGTGGACTACGGTCCAGTTCCCAATTTTGCGTACCCTTCAAGGGGAGCGCATTAAAATGGTTGGCTCTCACCGTGCACGGCGTGTGCGGAGCCGTGTACCTCCTCCACATTTTTTTTAAATGTGGGAGAGCGAAGCCCTTGTATCTGGTATTTGATATAAATATTGTGAGCCTTTTCCAAGCGGGAAGGGATTAATTAATAAGGAATTGATTGTTGTGAACCTGATACAAGTGGAATAGGGACAATTTATTGTTCTTAAACTTTTTGAGCTCTGTCTTCGTGAACGAGGTTCTTTAACTTATAAGAATCTACCAACAGCTTTCGATTGCTCTCGTGAATATTCGCTCTTCCAAGATACACCTAAAAGAACTAAGTTACTATACAAACACAACGTAATAAAGGGTCCTAACTAAGACGATCACGCCATAAATTTATTAAACGGCCTATATTTAAACCTTTAGGAAGATCAAGATATACTGGTCTCTCAAATTAGATATATTTTTATTTATTTATTTTATTTAAAAACTTTATTGCGTCCCTTAAGAAAAAAAAAGGATACAAAGGGCGGACATAATGCCTCAAGGCATTCATATATCTTATAGATATGGATTATAAAGAAATACAAGTATAAGTATATAGAGATGGAAGAGAAGAGAAAGATGAGGGGGGGGGGGGCTTTCACTATCTACACCTATTATTCTATTATATTATACATATATAGGTACACTGATTCATTCACTGCAAATGTAACTTTGTAATACTATATATTTATATAGGATAACAAAGTTATTTATGCGGTTGGTGTATCTCAAAAACTAGACAAAAATTGCAAAATATTTTAATTTTTCCTAAATTTATATACTAAACAAATAAGTATTCAAAATTTGAAGCTTCTATGTCTGCTATAAGTGCCTTAGAGCTTTGATGATCGGTCAGTCAGTGAGTGACAAAATTAAGAAATTTTGACTAGTTATAATTCTTAAACTACTAGTTCAAAGTTAATGAAATTTGAATCATACCGAGTTTATACAATGCCTACTTGGGTACTGAATATTCAGGCTTCTAGTTCTATCCACAACGAAGTTATATGGTTTCTAAAATGTCAAATTTTCAGGCACTGCAAATTTGACAATTAAAAGGGCGTGTAAGTAGTAAGCACATTTTTAATTTAATACCAGTTATGTACACTTAGATTGCAAATAAATGATTTGATTTGATTTGATTTTAAAATGGCCTGAACTGCTTCGAGAAAAGGATGGTACGGCCGTGCCGCTTTTTTGCTCGACTTAGCGGGGGCACTGCCGTGCCCCCAGATAAATAAATAGCTAAGACTCTTAAAAAGGACTACGCTTTACTAAAGTTCTATTAATTTAGATAGCATTTAGACCTATAATCATATCTTCCTTTCTTCTTAAGACATTGGAAGGTAATTTTTTCATTGGATAGTTAAAGATAAATATATTAGTGATTTAGCAACGAGGCCTACATTACAACTAGAATGCTTACCGCAGAGGCATATCTACGGAAACAGCTCTGATCAGTGTTTATTGACAAGGTCGAAAAAGTGCTGAAGGATAAAGAAATAGCTCTTTATGCCTTTCTAGATATTGAGGGTGCCTTCGACAGTAGCCTCATATCACTGCTGGTTGACTTTGACTCCACAACCATCATGTGGGTGAAGACGATACTCTCAAATAGAAAGGCAAAAATAGAGCTATTTCAAACTTCGATTCCATAAGTATCCATCACATTCCATCCACAAGTAAGTGTTCTTTCATCATTTTTTTGGACTCTTGGGGTTGACCAATTATTGTACAATATGGCAAACCTTTGCATTGACACACTAGGTTACAATGATGACCTTGTGATCATTGCGAGGGGCTTTTGTCAAAGTTCTTTATCATTAATCATACAAAGAGACCTAAACACCATAAATTACTGGTGTAGGGATAATAGTTTATCAGTTAATGCTAACAAAACTGTTATAATATCCTTCACCAAAAAGAGACAGTTGGACTACTTAGTCACACCAAAACTTAATTATAAAAAGCAAAGGCCCTAACACAGAACCTTCAGGAATACCTTTATCAACAGTAAGAAGCTTTCATTTTCGATTCGCGCGGCCGCCCGAGCGGTCAGTCAGGTTGTAGTTCACGCTCGTTGTTTTATTTCTCAAAGTTATTTTGGTGTATTTTTTGGTTTAAATGCCCCCCTCCCCCCAATAGTTTAGGTATAATTTCGGGCTGTGCAGTGATTTGAGTGAAACATAATTATTTAATAGTGATAATCCAGTGATTTTTACTAAAAATATACGTTTTCAAGTGCAAAAATTCTGTTGTGCTCGTTTGCAAAGTGTCCTTGAAAATAGAAAGTTCGACTTAGATTGCTTATCGCGTTCACCAAAGTTGTGTGGGCGAGAATATACATCACTTTTTTCACACCACTGTGTAAAGAGACGATTAGCGCGGTGGCTAAGACTTCACCGTGCACAGCGTTTCTGCCTAAGACACCAAGTTCAAACCCATAATTTCGCTTAATTTTTTTTGCTACCGTTGCTTAACACGAATTGCTTTTTTTTGCATTTTGACTGTCTAACGATTGAAAGATGGCATCTACTGCTCGTAACTTTGGTATGTGCTCAGGCTGCCGCAGCTTAATACAGAACCGTGAGTTCTTGGAATGCGCAAAATACAAAAAACGCAAAACCCAATATGCAAAATGAAATATGATATAAAATGTGTCAAAAACAGAAACAGAAACAGAAACTTTTTTATTCAATATAGATCATAAATAATACTTATTGAAAGTCACTCTTTTGTTTAATTACCACTAGTAATTAAACAAAAGAGTGGATAAAAAGGGTTATTATAATAGCGGTCTCTAATTTAATTAAAAAGAAACAAAAGCATGTTGTTCGCAACTCTCTGTACGCGGTTCAACCTCAAAGTGTTCAACGATATGTGAGCAGTTTGACCTACTTAGGCCCCATATCTAAAAAAGTAGCTAATACTCTTCGACAAAACGGCGTTTATGTGGCGTTTAAACAAACAATTCTCTTAGAAATATCTGTAATAATAAAGATAAGTTGGATATTCGTCAAAAGTCAGGTGTTTACAAACTTGTTTGTGACGAATGCCACGCCGTTTACGTACGTCAGACTGATCGCAATTTCGGGACACGTTATGTCCCATTAATAAAATCCCATTTTGCCAAACATCTTTTGAACACTGGACACAACCTAGCCAACGGCCACTCCTTTAGAGTCTTACATACGTGTAATAAAGGTCTGCGGCTGTGTGTGCTGCAACAGTTAGAGATATTGAAAAGTAATAATAGTACCATTGCACTGCTGAATGAACAAACAAATGTTACTAACTCACCTCTCTTAAATAACTTTAAGCTGCTCTCTAATATTAGAGAGCCTCGCAATATGGTCGTTTGTCACCCTCACGGTGATCGGCGATTGGTTGCGTGGTTGGAGGGTAGGCGGGCGTTGCGCAGCGGTTTGTTTTTAATTTTACAAACGGCTGCGTAAATCCGGCGGTAATTGGTCGCATGTTTTATCGGATAACGCGGTCGCTCGCTTCTTAAGCAGAGAGCGGTTGCGTCAGTAGTCTATATAAATAGCAGTTGTTTTGGCTCGCCGCTCACTTAGCGGTAAGCCACCGTAGAGCCTAAACCACCTGAGGATGCCTCGTGTAGAGGCGAAACACGTGTCGTATTGTCGTCAGTGGTTTGTCTTGCCTAGTGTAGTGGTGTTGGGTGTAGATGTGCTGGGATTAGTGGTGACGGGGATAGTGCACGCAATTAAGGGAGGGCGTGAGATGCTCTTCCTACTAGGTAAGACACATCATTTTATTTTATAACGCGGATATTTGCGAAGTAATTGTTTTAAAAGCTTTTATATAATGAATTTCCGCAAAGTAACGCCTGGATTCTATTAATTAAATTAGAAGTAGCTTGGTAGCGATCACCTCATTTCCAGGGGTTATTATCATCTATAAATTCTTTAATGTTATAATAACCCTTTTTATACAAACTTACTTTAATAAAGTTTTTGAACTTTGAGCAGGTCAAATTTTGTATATTTTCTGGAATTTTGTTGTAAAAGCGTATACATCGCCCCAAGAATGAATTACTGACTCGATGAAGTTGAGTAACTGGTACTACTAGCTTGTGTCGGTTCCTAGTATTTACAGAGTGAATATCACTTATTTTTGTAAAACTGCTTCTATTTTTGTGTACGTGCATTACATTTTCATAAATGTATTGAGAGGTCAAAGTTAATATATAAATTTCTTTAAATTTTCGTCGCAGCGACTCTTTAGGCTTTAAATCCTAAATTGCTCTTATGGCCCTCTTCTGTAAAACAAATATAATTTCAATATCAGCTGCGTGTCCCCATAGCAAAATACCATACGATATTATGCTATGGAAAAAGCTAAAGTAAACTAGTCTAGCTGTTTCAACACTAGTTAGACTTCTCATCTTTTTTACGGCACATGCAGAACTAAGTATGTTTGCTAGTTTTGATATATGGGGCTCCATTGAAGCTTCGCGTCTAGTGTGATTCCAAAAAAATGGTGGTATCTACAAGACTCAGTTTCTCCCCATTTAAAATTACATTAGTTTTTAATTGTTTGACATTTGGAGTCATGAATTTCATACATTTCGTTTTAGTGCCATTTAGATGCAAATTATTAACATTGAACCAATTTACTAATTTAGATATAGCATTATTCTTCGACATATTTTAGCAATAGTCGACATAATTTTAAAATTAAAGAAGTGTCATCTGCAAATAATACTATATCATAGTTATCTCCTACTATGTAAGGTAAGTCATTAATGTATATAAGAAACAGAAAGGGGCCGAGAATTGAGCCTTGAGGCACGCCCATTTGTACCATCGACCTGGAAGAACTCATACTGTTAATAACAACTTTTTGCGTTCTCTTACTTAAATATGAAATAATTAATTTAAGAGCATCACTTCTTACACCGTAGTGTTGAAGTTTTCTGATTGATGTTTCATGGTGAACACAATCGAAGGCTTTGGATAGGTCACAAAATATACTCAAAGCATCCTGTGAATTCTCCCATGCATTAAAGGTATATTTAATCAGCTCAACACTGGTATCAGTTGTCGAGCGACCCCTTGTGAAACCAAATTGATTTTTACGAAGTAAATTATTTATATTAAAGGAATTTAACATTTAATCAAGAATATTTTTTTTAAAAAAGAAAGGCGTCAATCAAACACAGAACTGCGCGGCTGAATGGGTTATTCTCCAAACGTGTTATTAGTTTCTACAATTACCCACTGTTTCTATAATAAAAACCTTACATCTCCAACAAACAAGTCTTTGTCTTTTAATTCGTGCGGATGCTGCCGCACGAATTAAAGCCAAGGAATGCAAATATAAGTTCACAAATAAATGATTTGATTTGATTTGGGTGCAAAATGGCCGAATCTTTGTACGGAAGGATGAATTCAGTGAGGCATTGTTAATTCGTAACATGGACAGTGTATCGTCAATTAAATAATTACAAACAAACTCATGGATTGGTGTGCAATCCATGAGTTTGTCCCATAAGCTACACCAGAAAAAGACGCCCTATCACTACTACCTACTCATTGGATGACGTGACCTTGGCAGAGGTGAGGGAGATCAGGAACCTTGGTGTCTTGTTGGATTGAAAAATAGTTTAACAAATGATTTGGAATTAGTTCCAAGTAATTTAAATTAGATAATAAGACAATAGAGGTAATCTCTAGCAAAGATAATTAAAATACCTTAGAATACAATTCAACAATACTTAACTATGTATTTTCACAAAATATCAATAATAAAAACTGTATTAACCTGGTGCATTAAAATATATAAGGTATGTTAGGCAAAGAATTAGAATTATTTTTAAATAGTAACCTTATTCATATTTTATGTATTACTGAACATTGGTAGAAAGATTACAACTCCATATTTAATTTCAGTAATCACCAGGTGGTCAGTTGGTTCAATAGAGATACTAAATTACGTGGTGGCTCCTTACTATTAGCTTATAAATCATTATCATGTAAAGAACGTAAAGACATTGTGAGCCTCTCTGTTGAGCGTACTGTAGAAATGGCATGTGTTGAGCTTGAGCACCTTATTGTTGTCAGTGTTTACAGACCCCCATGTTCAAATTATGATACCTTTGAAAAAATTATGGAAGAAGTTTTAGTTAAGCTTAATAAACAGAATAAATCTCTTGTAGTGTGTAGAGACTTCAATATCAATCTCCTGGAAACTTCTTCCATCAGTATTAAATTTTGCTCTTTGTTCAAATCCTACAATCTTGATAATTTATTCTTTGAAGCTACACGAATTGCAGGGTGTAGTGCAACTTGTATTGATTATATTTTTACAGGTGCCAATTAACAAATCAATAATTCAAGAACTTAGTTCAGATCAGTGTGGACAACTGGTTTCATTACCTTATATTCACAAAAAACAGGAAATTGAGAAAATTGTGTTTGTACCTATTAATGCAAAACGCCTGGAGAGATTTAGAAGTAACATTGTAAAAAACCTTCCATTGCTTTCTTATAAGAACAATGCAGACTATTTATATGGAGAATTATTTACCCTTATAAGCAAGGAATTAAAAAAAACATTTACTTCTAAAACATTCTCCAGAAACAGTCGCAAGGTAATTAATGAGTGGGCGACAGTAGGAATTCATAAAAGCAGACGAAGGTTGTTACGGCCAACAGCTGCCTATCCCAGGAGTAGAATCCTTCGCGGCCCATAGACGAAGAAGCTACAGGCAGATGCTGGTCGGGCGTCCTCACGCCACGGGTTAAAAGTCTAATTACACTAAACAATCCGGGGGGAGCGTTACAATTATTGAACAGAGCTTACTTACCTTTATTCAAGGCGACTGGTCCCTCAGGATTCGGTCAGGTCTCTTGTGGATGTATTGTGCTAGGAAAGTAAGGGTCAGTGATGTGTATCTGGGTGTGGCTGGTAGTGTTATTGACCTTATTTGACCGTTCCCCCTGCAGCAGTTCGGCCCTCAGCTTCTCTCCAAGCTAAGGTCTCCTTCCGCAGTCACTTTCTTCCTTTGTTACGATTGACTCGCGAAAATGAACACAGAACGTACGGATCAAAGGTCACCGTTATTTCTAGAATATTAACTACCGCACTAGTAACTAATACAGTCGAATCCACTTATACAGATTCTGCGTTAAACCTAAAGTCCCGGGTAAAACTCTCAACACGCGCTACCATTCCCAGTGGTATATTTACTATACGCGCCTAACATAAAATTAGATCTAAGAGCTCCCAAACAAAACGGACCGCCTTCTATCACGACGTGCAGAAGACTTCTAATTTTTCGCTCTCGACTCCCGTCCCGTCCGACCTTTCAGCAAGCTCGGACGTTCAACACGCACGAACGTCATCCCGTATCGACCGAGCCGAGCGCCATCTAACGTCGATGACAGACACTAACGCTTTTGCGTGAACAAAGGTTGTATGACCTTTACCATGAAAGGTCATATAATCCTTCCGATGGTTTTAAAGAATATGTCAAAAAATATTCTAAAATGTTTAAAAGAGTTTGCTCCACACCCAAATCGTTACATATTAGCAACAAAATTAAGACGGCTAAGAATAAAATTAAAATGATGTTGAGTATAATTAACAGCGAAACCGGTAAAGAGAAACCTCGTAACTCAAACTATCAATAAAAATTAATAATGAATTGACTAAATCAAATCAAGAAGTCGCAGCGGTGTTTGAGAAATACTTCACTGATATTCCTATCTTGACAACAGAGTCATTGAATACTTCTCCAACTGCCGCCGAGTAATTACTCAAACAGAATGTAAATATATATTTAAAATAATTTAGATTTGAAAAAGTATTACCGCAAGATATTGTAAAATACTTCAAACCCATTGATTTAAAGAAAAACGCAGATTTGTGGGGAATTTCCATTACAGTTATTGCGTCCATAATAGATTTAATTGCACCTCATCTTGCTATTATTTTTAATACTTGTATCGATTCTGGTGTGTTTCCTGATTTAATCAAGTATAGTAAAGCCTTTATTATATATATATATATATATATATATATATATATATATATATATATATATATATTATATATAGTATAGTAAACCTTTATTTAAATCTGGTAGTACATTGGAACCCGCTAATTTTAGACCTATTTCTGTACTACCAACTCTCAGTAAAATTTTTGAAAAAATGATTTTGGATCAATTGTTAATTTTTTTTAATACAAATTAATTACTTTATAAAAACCAATTTGGTTTTACAAGGGGTCGCTCGACGTCGGATGCCGGTGTTGAGCTTATGAAATATATTTTTAATGTCTGGGAGATTTCACAAGATGCCTTAGGTATTTTCTGTGATCTTTCCAAGGTTTTCGATTGTGTTCATCATGAGACATTAATCAGGAAACTACAACATTACGGTGTAAAAATTTTGGCGCTTAGACTTTTTACTTCATATTTAAGTAACAGAACTCAAAAAGTCGTGATCAATGGTAAAGCTTCCTCCGGATCGGTAGTATCAATGGGCGTTCCTCAGGGCTCGATTCTTGGCCCATTCCTGTTTTTAATCTATATTAATGACTTACCTCATCTTGTAGGGGACAATCACGATATAGTATTATTTGCTGACGATACCTCTTAAATTTTTAAACTCAAACGGCAGTTAATTAATTATGACGATGTAAATAATGCTCTATCAAAATTAGTACATTGGTTTAACGCCAACAATATGCTCTTAAACGGCAATAAGGCAAAGTGTATTAAATTTACAATACCTAATCTAAAACATTCGAATACCAATGTGCTGTTAAATGGGAAGGAGTTGAGTCTTGTGGCTACCACTGTTTTTCTCGGTATTACTATTGACGCGAAACTTCAATGGGGCCCCCTATATATCTAAATTAGCAAGCAGACTTAGTTCTGCAGCATATTCTTTAAAAAATATTAGAAGTCGCACAGATGTTGAGACAGCTAGATTAGTGTATTATAGTTACTTTCATAGCGTAATGTCTTAATGGAATTTTGCTATGGGGTAATGCGACTGATATTGAAGCTATATTTGTTTGCAAAAGAGAGCCGTTCGGGCGATTTTTAACCTAAATTGTAAAGAGTCCCTCAGACAAAAAATTAAAGAAATAAACATATTAACTTTGGCATCGCAATATATTTATGAAAATGTAATGTATGTACATAAAAACATAAATAAGAATAAGGATGTGCATACTTTAAACACTAGGAAAAAACATAAGCTTATAATACTAGTTACTAGACTCCACAGAATCAGTAATTCATTTATGGGGCATTGTATACGCTTTTACAACAAAATCCCAGAACATATTCAAAGTTTGTCAATAAACAAGTTTAAAAGTTTTATTAAAGAGAAACTGTTCAAAAAGGGTTATTATAATATCAAGGAATACATGAATGAAAATAACTCCTGGGTATAAGGTGATTGCCACCATGCTGGTTCTATGAAAAATTATTTAAAATTGTATAAACGAAATTATTGTTAAGTGATGTTTGAAAAAATAATCCCGCTGGGTTTCTTGCTGGTTCTTCCCAGGACAGAGGTATTTTCCGAACCAGTGGTAAATAAAAAAATGACTTTCAATAAGAATAATGTAATAATCAATATTGAATAAAAAATTATTCTATTCTATTTTATTCGATTCCCCGCGCAGTATAACCAATTATGCAAATGACTTGCGGAACAAAATGAATGACATTTATGAGCACGTCAGACAGACGGGCCAGCAAACGTCTGAGAAGATGAAAACACGGTATGACCGCAACATGAACAAGGGCTTTGACGAAGGTTCACTAGTGTGGTTACACATTTCAGTTCGCAGCAAAGGGAAATCTTCTAATCTTCAAGCTAAATGGGACGGACCATACCGGATTGTGACAAGGATCAATGACGTAACCTACCGGATACAGAAAAGTGCCAGAGGTACTCCTAAGATCGTCCATGTGGATCGACTGGCACGTTATTACGGGGCTAATAATGCTCGGGACGAGCATGTCTTAGGAGGGCGCAGTGTTACGAGCCACTATTAATGTCTTGTATATGGCAACACTAGTTACCATCAGCGCCCTCTAATGTCGAATAGCAGAACTAGGGGGGTCAAGATCCTTCTAGAAATTTCGGGACCGATATTTACTCGAACATTCTAGATGTCGCTACAGTAGAAGGGTCTGGAAACTATCTGAGGCTTCATATAACGCCGGTATAGACCACGACCAAGTCAGTATTGAATTGGCGATATAAGCGAATACTTCGAAGCGAAATAACTGCGAATTATTATTAGTGTGGTTTTAAGTTGTAATTAGTATTTTATAATTAAAGTGTCAATTTTGGTAATTCAATCGGCAGTTTTTAATTGTTCGAGACAAGACCCCAAGCTCGTAACAATACTTTAAAATGTACCCCAAGTAAATCATATTTCGATTAACTATTAAATTATAACATAATTCTAGGTTATATATATATATATATATATATATATATATATATATATATATATATATATATATATATATATATATATATATATATATATATATATATATATATATATATATATTATCCACTGTTTCGTACTACAGGTCAATATCCCTACTACACCACCATGGTGAATCCCTGCAAGACCATTAAAATAAAATACCTAAACAGGCTGACCTCTTCACTCGCGGGTTTTGAGGCGACAAACACTATAGCAGACCAGTCGCCCCTGGAAGAACAGGTAGCAGCTGTTACTAAAGCCATGATGGATAGCTAACATGTCCAGAAATCACTCCATCAAGGCATGTTGAAGAAAAGCAACCGTGGTGGGCTAAATACCTAGATAGAAATCGTAAGAAGGTAAGAAAAGCCCTAAATAGGGCCATGAATACCTCAATGGATGAAGGCTGACTACTACACAAGAAAGCTTAGTCTGAATACAAATAATGTATCAGGTATCGACGCTTGACAGGGTGGCGTAAATTATGTGGTATCATAGAAGCTACTCAACATCGCCGGATGAAACCCAACGCATCACAATTGAAACACACTTCCCGGGTTACTGTATAACTCAGGGGGTAAACCGGCATGACGATATACTGACACCAACAGCAGAAGACTGGAATTAAGCACAGAGAGTGGTAAAAATTAATAAAATTCATTGGGCCATTCACAGTTTCTTCCCGTATAAGACGACGGGAAGTGACAGCATATTCCCGGCACTCCTACAGCGGGGGGGGCAATGCTCTAATAGCCAGACTTATTACCATTATGAAGGCATGTCTGGCTCTGAAATAAGTTCCTAGGGGGTGGAGGGAAGTGGGAGTTACATTTATACCCAAACCAGGTAAGAGGGACTATACAAACGCTAAATCCTATAAACCCATTAACCTCACATGCTTTCTCCTAAAGACAATGACGAGGATGTATGAAAGGGAATTAAGGGGGTTGGCGCTGATGAACTTACCACTACGCGATAAGCAAAACGCCTATAGCTTAGGTAAATCAACAGAATCGGCACTTCACTAGGTAATAACACAGATTGAAGAGGCCATCCAAAACAAAGCAATATGTCTAGGTTTCTTCATAGATATAGAAGGTACTTTTGACAGACAGAACTTCTCCAGCATAAAAGCTGCAGTAAGTAGACATGAAGTTGAACCGGCACTGATTGACTGGATAGTAAACATGCTCAGTACACGAACAATAAAAATTTCTGGTGAATCTCAAACAATCCCAATCAAGAAAGGATGCCCGCAGAGTAGGGTTTTTTCACCTCTCCTGTGGAATACGGTCATAAATGAATTAATAAGCAAATTAAATTCCAACCACTTCTTTACAATGGCTTATGCAGATGAGTTGATAATACTGGTCTCGGGAACATGGTGTGCGAGCTGACCCAAGCGGCTCTCCGTATAGTGGAGAGGTGGTACAAAGAATACAACTTAATCGTTAATCGGTTCTAGTAATGTTCACACATCAACGAATGCTGAATAACTACGTCTCTTCAGCATTTATGCTATGCATAAAACTCCAGCTATCCTCTGAGGTAAAATACTTAGAGTCTTACCTTAGACAGTAAACTCAAATAGAATAAACACAGAAAACAAAATCAACAACGCTAGTAAACGACACGCTAGTAACGCAAGTTCTGGCAATGCAGAAACATGATTTGCAAACGATGGGATCTGACGCCAACAATTGTACTGTGGCTATGTAAAACTGTTATTCGGCCCATGATCACATACGGCGCTCTGGAATGGTGAACCAAAACGAATGAAGCCACCACTATATAAAGTTTCAGCATTACCAGAGACTGGCATGTATGGTACTGACAGCAGTCTTAGAGACTATGCTGGAGCTAACCCCGCTTCACCTACACATACTACAAGAAGCGACTTTAGCTGTCATTAGACATAAGATCCCAAAGCGTAAGAGTAGAGTCCCCCAAACAGGTATGATTGATAGAATTTACTTAAAAATTCCTATCTTACAAGCCAAGTACTATAAAATCCCCAAAAAAATTGTGTTCGATAAGAAATATAACAATATACAATTAAATAAAACTAACCAGCCGGAGGGATTAATCCCAAAAGAGCTTGGAGTTTTCACGGATAAATCTAAATCAAATGAACGTTTAGGATCTGGAACTTTCTCGGAAGACGTCAATATCCACATATGTACACCGCTGGGTATCCACAATACAGTTTTTCAGGCAGAATGTATGGGTATGATCCAAGCTGCCATATCAATAAATGCTAAGAAGGCAAAAGATTTCTTCATCAGAATACTGACCGACGGTATTACGGTACCACAAGTTCTGGGTTGCAATGTGATGAACTCGCGACTAATATATGAATGCCATCAACGACTAAATGAGGTATGTAAACATAACAATGTGACTCTGCAATGGATCAAGGGACACAAGGGATCTAGGGGCAGACGCAGCAGACGAACTGGCCAGAAGAGGATCGGCTATGGCCGTTATAGGGCTGGAACCGATCATACCAATCTATTTTGGTAACTTTCGTTCACTGGTACGTAAAAACTTCACTAATCAACACGCTCAGCTTTGGAAAGACTTAGTAGACTGTAGATAAGCTAAGTAGGTTCTGCCTCGAATAAACAGTTGTTTAACATAGGTTATAATGATATTGAACAAGCCACAGATCAGAATAGCAACAAGTGCTATCACAGGACATGGCTCCTTTAACAAACATTTATTTACCACAGGTGTTACAGATAGTCCCCTGTGCAGAACATTTATGGGGAGCAAGAAACGGCGGCCGACGTGTTGCTGACATAAATGGTGGTCGCTGCATACAGGGTTAAACATCTCGGCATGCCGAAATCACTCCCCGAAGTTGTAAGCAACATCAAAGGACTGTTGAACTTCTTCGGGGAAATTTCATGGCTCTAATAATTACATTATTCCTGCCCACATGCAAAAATACGCGCTTAGATATAGAGTTGCGGAAATCAGCCCGTCGTTATCTGATCTCCCGTGACAATTATATTATAAAAAGTTTCCTATGATTCAATATATGAGAGAGGCCGTCCGAAGTAGACTTTTAGAGGCTTTTATGGATGGATTAATGGATATCATTCCTTTAATTAATTACACCAAACGTTTATGTATGTAAACACAAAAACGTTTAAGATAAGTAATAAAAAGAAAAAGAAAAATGTTGACTGCTTAAATGTATTTTATACAAAAGTATTTTAGAAACAAAAAGTATAAGGTAAAAGACTTTCTTTTCAATACTGTGTTATGTCATTATTTTCATGGTAATAAGACTTCTGAAAATTATTGGGACAAACTTCTTTTTTCAATGAAGCTTTAAAATGTAACATCTCCCCAAAACTGCATTTTCTGGGCTATATTAAGATTTTATCTCCAAAAACCTTTGCGAAGCATTCAATAAATATTCCATTAAAATTCCATATGACAAACAATATAATAAATAAAAATAGTCAGACGCAATATTTGCAGCTTTTTTGTTGATCAAATTTATGCGAATCTCTCATGGAAAACATGAAAACTAAAAATACAAAGTACCATTACATTATTTATATATTATAGAAGCAAATATAATTTGTTTATGAAGTGTAATGACCAGGTTGTATAATAATTTTTTATACATATTAATAAGAGATTCAAATACGTGGGAAACGCTGTAATTAGGAAAAATATTTGGATAAGGAGCCCAAGAGTGGAATATTTGGATTTACTCAAGCGCGTCAGATTAAGGTAAGGTGAGCTAATTACGAGCTAAAACGAGTGCTTTTATAAAATCTGATGATTTGAGCGTAATGTAAGTGGAGTGGGAGGGTTACAAAGTTGCAAAAAGAGAACGTTTCCGTGCATGGTTGAATTTTTTCATATTTTGAAGGAAATAATGCATAAAAACATAATTTGCCGATTTTCGCAAGCCGAACTTTTAAAAATCGTCTATGAAGATAATACACGTAGAGTATACCACATTCCGCGCCATATGTCTGGATAGGAAAAAAGTGAAAGGGAGAGAGAGAGTCAGAACTCTCTTGTGCCAACCCCACTGATTAACATTTTTGGTTATTGATAAAAAAAATCATATTTTTTTTTTAGCAGTCAAATTATTATATACCTCAAAATAGTCTACCATGACAGGATTTTAAGCTACCATGTCTAAGAACTCAAGCTGAACCTTCTGTATAAAATCAAACACGCTCGAGTATTTCAATATGTCGATTTATTTGCATTTTCAAAAATTCGTTAGTGCTTGCGTCACTTCCGAATAGTCAGTCTTTTGAATGGGATTTATTTTTAGGGTTCAGTTAACATCCCATTGAATATCTGACGCGCTAGGATTAATTTTTGAACATCTGTAGTAGTTTTTAAATTTTTGTAAACCTGTAGACGCTTCCCCCACCACTGGAAGGAGATATATTATATAACTTTTTTTTCTTCCTGTCAACTAATCTACAAATCTAATAGGTCTGGACGACATTCGATAAATCCCCATTTATAATCATGGGCCCCCTCTACATAACAATTTTTCTCTATAACATGTTCAATTTAAAGAAGGGTTTCGTTGCAGTCCAGTGTTAAAGTAGTATCTATTATAATTTCGAATCTGATCGATAATATAGCATTAACCAATTCTCATCCCACATTTTTGTCCATCAAGAGTTTCAGGTTTTTCTGTCAATCAAAAATACAATATGTAATAATACGCACACAAACACTCACGCCTGTCACCAAGAGAGG
Source organism: Parnassius glacialis (assembly GCA_033319125.1). Taxonomy (NCBI): domain Eukaryota; kingdom Metazoa; phylum Arthropoda; class Insecta; order Lepidoptera; family Papilionidae; genus Parnassius; species Parnassius glacialis. Next base: position 24,723,106 of record JAVANC010000002.1, read on the forward strand.
TAGGCAGAGGCTACGACTTCCATTGGGCACGATCCTGACACACCTCTCTCGCCTCCTTTACATACATATATCTACGCATACACGCTCGTCGGTTTAGGGTACTCATAATCTGGCCCATTTTCAATATATCGCCAATTTGGTCAATAAACCTTCGTCTAGGGCGTCCCTTGCCAACTCTACCGTTCACTTTTGCAACATAAATTTGCTTTGTCACTCTTTTTGCTCGTTCATTTTTTCTACATAACCAAACAACCAAAGCATTCCTTTCTTAATCCTGGTCACAATGTCATCTTGCAAACCATACTTTTCTCTTAACACACTATTTCTTACCCTGTCATTCAGATTCAACCCTGCCATACTCCTAAATGACCGCATTTCTAGAGCATTTATTCTAGTCTCATGCTTCTTCTGCTAGACCCAACTTTCACTACCATACATTAAAGTAGGAACTAACAGGATTATGAATTGCCATACGTGCTTTTTTGACACATACTGACATTTCATAATAGCGTGTTGAGCCCCATTCATTCTATTTCCTGCGTTCGCTCATCGTTTTATATCCTTATCATATCTATAACCATCCTGCTAAATAAACATCCCAAATATGCAAACTCATCCACTCGCTCAATCAACTCCCCTTCTATTCTTATTTCACATAACGTTTTACTTTCTTCTCTTTCAAGAACCATCACTTTCGTGTTACTGCTTTTAATGCCCAGTCCATTAAAGTAACCATCATTTGCACATCGGCCGTTGACAATACATATATTACTTAATCATCGACGTACAAAAGGCATTTGATGGTTAACTCTCCCATTCTCAACCCACATTCTTCAACTTTAAAGTTTGCAAAAAACTGTCCATAAATAGGTTAAACAGCCACGGGGAAGCTACACAGCCCTGTTTGACACCTTTTTAAACGCCAAACCAGTCCGAGTAGACCTCGTTGATCCTGACAGAAGCACTAGAGTCCTTATAAAGAGACCTTAATGCCTGTATTAAACCAGCGCTCATACCAAATGAGTTCAGTGTTTGCCATAACACATTCCTGTCTACTCTGTCATAAGACATTTCCAAGTCCATGAACGCACAAAAAGCTTCTGGTTTTTGGCCAAAATCTTCTCCGCAAACATGCGCATGGAAAATACTTGATCCGTACACCCCATCCCCTATCTAAATCCAGCTTGCACATCCCAAATTTTTCCATCAGTTTCTTCCATAAATCTTTTAATTAACACCTTAGCATACAGTTCACCCACATTGCTAAGCAAGCTGATACCACAGTAGTTTTTAGTCCTACTATGACCCCTTTCCTTTATATATCGGAAATATAACGGCTTTGCACCAGTCTACCGGTACCCGCTTCAGTTCCTAAAATAAATAAAACAAGGTGTACAGCAGGCCTCCGACCACTTCCTATCCAGCCCTTAGCATTTCGAGTGATAGTCTATCATATCCGGCTGCCTTACCTACTTTCATGCTTTCATTGATTTCATTATTTCATCTACACTTATCTCCCTACCTCTCTCCACGTCTTTAGAAATTTCTATTTCACTTAATTCAGACGACTCCTCACTCATAAACACGCTTTCAAAGTATTCCTTCCATCTCTTTAAATTTGAAACTTCACAATTCAGCATACAGCCATTCTCGTTTCGTAAAGCATTCATTTTAGGATGTTTTAATTTTCCCCTGGTAGTTCTTACAAGTTTCCAGAACATTTTAATATTTGCCTGGAAGTTATCGGATATCTTTCTATCATTCTTATCCGTCCTTTCTTGCTTTTTTCTTTCTACAACATCTTTTACTCTTTGATTTATACGTCAAAAGTCTGCCTTTTTTCTTTTAATCTCATCGTTCATACCGCCAGAATTACTAGCTTTGGTTGCTAGTAAACCTAGCCATGCTCTCCACTTCTTGGTTCAACTTCCATCCGTACCTCATCATCCCACCACAACGTATTATTTTTCCTTTCATTCGTTCTCTTACCCACACCATATCCTTTGGTGGTTGCATCTACCAAAACTTTCTTCACATTATTTCATACAGTTTTCAAGTCTAAATCATTCATAAATAATTCATTCAAACCACTTATATTTTCCCTCAGTCTACATTTATACTTCTCTTTCACACCTTCATCTTCTAACCTCTCTGTTCTTATACGCTGTAACAAGTAAAGTGGTAGACGATGTCCGATACCGCCAACGCCTGAAAAGACCATTAATTCGGCATAAGACCAAGTAATGATCCGTCCCTACGTTGGACCCACGATAAACCCTTGTATCTACCACTGCGTTCCTTATTCTTTCATCCACAGTTATGGAATCTATCACGCTTCTATCATCACCTCTTTCCCACGTATACATGTGAATCCTCTTATGGCGAAAGAAAGTGTTCGTCACAAAAATATTCTTTTCCACACATACGGTAAGGAGGTCTTCACCATTCTCATCGCCAAACGTTCCTAATATCCTTTCATAACCAGACCTCTTCACCCCAACCCTTCCATTGAAATCTCCTAACATAATAATATTTTCATTTCCCTTACATTTTATCAACCTGGTGTTGATAACCATATCCCAAAACTGCTCTCGGATATAAGTGGGCTTAGACATATCTGGGGCGTACACCCCTAGCACAAACAACTTCTTTAAGCCCACTTTCATTCGTATACACAGCAGTATCGGGCTTACACATTCATACTCTTTCACACATTGACCCATTCTTTCTGAAAGGATGACACCGACTCCCTGGCATGCCCGCTCGGGCATTACACCAGAACAGTAAGCGGTATACATGCCATGTGCAGTGGCATCCCTTCCCTTTCGTTTCGACTCATTTACGCATAACACATCTATTCCTCTATCATTCATCATTTCGCATACTTCATCCATTTTATCATTTATTGCTCTACATACATTCAGAGTAGCCAGACGGACCTCCGCAATCCACTTTTTGACAGAGACTCCGGGAGACAGAACGTGACGGGTGCCGAACCTCGTCGCTGATATAATAATATAGATTTCATTAAATATTTCAAATTCATTTATTGTCTCATCACGCCTTTATTATTTATTAGCGTTGTAATTTAACAGAAATATTTAAAATAAGTATTTATTTATGGGGTTGATTTTATAATTAGATAAAAATTATCCATTGAATAATTGTAACCTAAGTATAAAAGTGAAACAATTTAACTGTTTTATTGAACTAGTGTATCTTTTAATTTGTTATTTTGTATTTTATGTTATTAATTACCTTTACCGGATAATTTAAAAATCCGCCCTTAATTAAATGACAGTCCAATTTCTTCAAATATTTTAATGTTTCATTAAAACAAAATTAGTTAGTATAAAATTTCGTAGCGATTTTAAGACGAGAATTTCCGATGATAAAATACTTTTTAGCGCTCCCTTCAACACTGCATGCATATTTGTCCAGCAAGCGTGCGAAATTCGGTGAACAATAGATTACTCAATTTGAAACTTTTTTGCTTATTAGCAGGAAATAAAGGATCTGAATAAAATGCACCAGACTAAGAATCTTATTGTAAACAAATAAGATGCCTGTCGCATTATCGAAAAATATTATATGGTAGTTTAAAATATTATAAAGTATTTTAAAAATACATGCTATTAAGTATTTAATTGAGTGTTTTATGGTTGAGTCATGCTGCAGTTATCATATATAGCTGGAGTTAACGCATGATACTCGAGTAAAATATTACACGTGGTGGAGCCATGCTGCAGCTATATTAGTAGTATGGGTCGGCTCGACCGGGGAAGGATCACGCTCTCGCAGAATACCAGCGTTAAATAGCAGCTTAACACTGCTGTGTTTCATATGGTGAGTGTAGAGAACCGGAGACCCTTTTTACTAAAAAGGAGGCATTCCATTTTAGTCCTCACGAGCGACAACGGATCTGCATTTTGATTCGCAAACGGAGATAGATGTAGATGTCTATGGTCCACATCAACCACTTATAATGAGGTGGACTGTGTGCTCGTTTGTCACCCTACCCTATAAAAAAAAATTCAAAAAGCATTAATAATCTTATTGTGTAATCTCTAATATTTAAATTTTTTGTCCAACCTGACTTTAACAACATTAACAAAAGTAATGTAAATAAGAAAGAGAATCACACTCAAACGAAAATAAATTACAAGGGTAAGAAAACTGATTTCCCTCCCATCCAACCGTGAATTTAAATGGTAAAGTGAAGAAAAACTTTTATCATATTTTACTATTACTATACTTTTATATTTTATACAAATTCTCGTAAATATAAGAAATCGCTAAATTGGAAACAAGTCGATAGTGTCAAAAAGTACTATGTGGTAAGAGTCCTTTTCTGGGACTTTTTTGCTTTTCTTGTCTGGGAATCCGTCTAGATAGGTAGACCTCCCTCCCTTTTCCACTGCTATGTTGCAGTATGAAGAGAAAAGAGGGCGAGTGTAATTACAGAATGTGAGTTTAACTTTTCCAGTTTGAAGTTACTTGTCTGTGTGCTGGCCGTATGAGGAAGATCAAGGTCGCTCAGCGAGATATGGAGAGGGCTATGCTCGGGGTTTCTCTGCGTAATAAACTTAGGAATGAGGATATCCGCAGTAGAACCAGAGTAACCGACATAGCCCAACGGATTAGTAAGCTGTAGTGGCAGTGGGCCGCCCATATAGCTCGAAGAACCGACAACCGATGGGAAAGAAAGGTTCTTGATTGGCAGCCTCGTACCGGTAGGCAAAGTGCAGGGCGACCCCCACGCCATGGAGTGACGACCTGGTAACACATGCAGGAAGTCGATGGATGCAGGTGGCTCAGGACCGTGCTTTGTGGCATTCCTTGGGGGAGGCCTATGTTCAGCAGTGGACTTATGAAAGGCTGTAATGATGATGATGATAATGATGTCTGTGTCCATGGACTGCAGTACCCACACTCAAAGAGAGCAAGTACAGTGATTGCAATGGTTCAAATGCACAGTGTGCCTCATTTATTATATATTACTGTAAAACATATGTATACCTAAATGTAGTCATCATTTTCGTCAAGATGAATCGATTTAAAAATTCCAGAGGATGAAAATATATGAGGAATTATGCTTTTAATATACGTAACTATTTTGGCGACATTATAATTGTAACCTTGAGCTTGTAATATTTATCTTAATCTATTCAAAAGGCTCAAAAATTTAGGTTTTATATAAAGTAAAAGTGGGCTTACTATCTTCATATAAAATCTTATTTAGTCGTTGCTAAGACATAGTGTACAAAAAAATTAAACCCCTTACTTCCTGAAGTAGCTCCTGGGCTACTCACTTTTTTTATTAAAAGCTTAATTTTAATAAAAAGTGAGTAGAATACAGATATAAATTATTATTTGCACAAACATTACCTAGCCCAGACCCAAAACAGTTATTGTAATACAACCCAGATCCAGAACAATTGTTTGGAAGCTACACCATGCACAAATACTTGTCTCATTCGAGAATCGAAACCAAACCTGAAAGCGTTCATTAGAATAGTGTATCGGCTAGATTATATAAATTGGTTAATTTTATATTTAGTTTTTTATATATATTTTATATATTGTGTATTTAGTTTTCTATAATTTTCCATGAATTATAATTTGAAAAATAAAACCATTAAAGTCACAACGCAATACATTATATACAAGGAGAAATACAAATATACAATATACAAATATATTTAAAAAACACCACAGAGTATAAAAAATAGCTTTATACGTCGTAAGTCATTGATCACTAAAAAGATTTTTAATTAATTTTTGAGCGGACGAGTTTTATGGGTACGTAGAGCTTTGGTTTTTTCTTTTACACTAAGTACATTAATAAAGGATTACCAAATTGAATCTCTATACGTGGCGTTAGTATTCAATGATTATTTTGTATAAGGTAGACGTAAGCATAATTAAAAAAATGTCATTCATAAAAAAAAACAATTTTATGTCTCCGTCTCAATTAAAAATAATAAACACATGTTTTTTTTTTGTATTTTTTGTAAATCATTAAGAATCAAGCAATTGATTTAACTTTGAGGTAACTTTTAATTTAAAAACCACAAGTTATGGAGAAATAAAAGAAGTAACTCACCATCGCAATCTTATTTCCATGTTCGCTTAGTCTTCGAATAAACAAATCACCTAAATTTAATTTAGCCGGTATAAGATGCATATCCGGGCCATACACGTATTTTGGATGTCTCAACATTTTGCACGTCTACGCTTCAATCAAGCCTACTGTACAATAGATCTTATCTTATTAGCATGTGTAACTTACGATGGTATAATAAAAAAAATAACGCGTTGTCGCATTATTTTTTTTTGAAATTAACTTTTGAATTTGAATTAATTTTTTTTTTAAATTAACGTAAGAATAAAGTTATTACAATCATTTTGTAACGATAGGTGTACTTTTCAAAATGTTTAAAGATGGTGCGTAGTATAAGTAACAACCTAAATAAGCTTTAATTTTTGTAAAACTGACTGTCTCTTTGGTGTAGTGGTCGTGGGGGGAATTTATCCTCTCCCGAAGTGTGGCTGCCATGGAGCGGCCGACGCTGATAGGAACTCGGATGAAGTGTTTCTGTGGCCCTGCCAATATGCAACTAAAGTGAATCATCGTTGAGTTGTAAACTGTGCAAATCCGACATAACTCATCCTTGCCCCTGAGAGGGAGATATTTCTCCATATAAAATAGGTGGCATCAACTTGGGTCGAACCAAAAAATTTATCTTTTTTCTACCAATTTTTTTTTAGTAACAGCCCTTAGTCTGGAAGTTGGCGGTGTTTCACTCCCGTGACTGGGAAAGAACATAATGCCGTTGGTCCTACGCCTGATTTTTCTGCAGTCGTGTCAGATTGACGCCCCATCGAACATGAGAATGAAGGGATAAAGAGTGTAGTTGTGCTTGCGCATTTTTACATGGGGAAATGCCTATGCATACCCGCCACGCGGGGGCAAGGACGGGTTATGTCGGACTCGCACCGACTAAAACCACATGGTGTTCCACCTTCGCCGCATATTGGCAGGGCCACGGGAACGCTTTCACACACATCCGCGGCCCTACTAGCGCCAGCCGCCCATTGGCAGCTTCTTCTTGGGGGAGGACCTCTCCACCCCATTCTCCTTCTTAGACAAGGCGTATCGGACCCTCCCCCCCCCCCCCCCGAGTCCGCTACGCGGATGCAATTGGGCCAGGAAAATTGAGCGCTTAGTACTACCCGCTTTCCCGACCCCAGCGGTGAATCTGGTCTCTAGCTCCTCCGCCAACCAAGTTTCGACCGCGGAAGGTAGGGAGAGCGGGAAGTGAGCTTATCATCGCGGATCACCCCATGGTGCGGTATAACGTAACCCTTGCTATAATTTTGCGGTTCCAGAATTTGTTTAAGATAACCCTTAGATAGGTACTCACGGATGACTTCATCATATTGCGATTTAAATGCTAGATTTTTATGAAATTTGCGTTCTAAATGAAGGAAACGTTTACGAGTCGTTTGTAACGAATCTCCTAAGAGGATAGTTTCACCTTCAATGTTCTTACCACCTCTATGCTGACGATCTCCAGTTATACTCACAAGCGTCCTTGGCTGAAATTGATTCTGCCATCGCAGCTATTAATCGTGACTTACAACGTATATCACACTGGTCACAGCGCTTTGGTATAACGGTAAATCCCAATAAATGCCAGGCTATCGTCATTGGTAGTCGTCGAATGGTGTCGCAACTTAATTTATCTGAACTACCATACATTTACTATGAAAACTGCGTTATACCCTTCAGAAATAATGTAAAGGATCTGGGTTTAATTATCGACCCGACTCTTAGTTGGATATCACAAGTGTCCGAGGTTTGTCGTAAAGTCACAGGCATACTTCGTTCCTTCTATCGCCTTAAGTTCTTTCTGCCTCCTTCAACTAAACGTCTTCTCGTCCAATCTCTAATTCTTCCATTATTTGACTATGCCGATGTTTGTCTTACTAATATTTCTCAGGAGCTGCTAAATAGATTGGACAGGTTACTTAACAACTGTATCCGAATTATCTTTGGCCTGCGCAAATATGATCACGTTTCAGAATTTCGCTCTCAGTTAAAGTGGTTGACTATACGCCAGCGCAGAGATTTTCGAATCCTGTCCACTTTGTTTTCAGTTCTTAATGATCCTTCCTCACCCCTTTATCTAAAAGAAAGATTTCAATTCTGTAGTGACACTCATTCTCTCAATCTCCGTTCTTCACACAGTTTAATCCTGTCTACTCCTCTCCATCATTCTGGGTCTATGTCAAATTCTTTCACAGTTACTTCTATTACCCTCTGGAACAAATTGCCTGTTGACCTGCGAACAATACCTGTCAAAAATGTTTTTAAAAGAAAACTATATGAGCATATCCGTAGCCTACAAAGTTAAATCAACTTTCTTTATATGTTTATAGTTATTTATATATATATTTCTTGATATATATATATATATATATATATATATATATATATATATATATATATATGTGTGTGTGTGTGTGTGTATGTGTGTGTAAATGTGTGTATTTATTTATATATGTATATGAATTATATATATTTATATATATATATATATGTGTATATTTTATGTATGTGTTGCATGTACATATTTTTGAACTGAATAATATCATGACAACTTAACTGCCCAAACTCACTTTCTGTTCTACCCAAGGTTAGCTGGTAGAGAATGCCATATAGCAATAAGCTCGCCTTTTGTACAAATATTTGGTGCAAAAAAGAATAAATAAATAAATAGTTTCGTCCTTGAAAGGTAAACCTACAACAAAGCGCCAGGTCTCCTCACGTTGTGTAGTGACAGAATAAAACTCCTCGCAATATCTGTCTTGTTCGGAGAGAATATCGCCGAGGACCTCTATTTCAAAAAACTTGCTTAACTGGTCATGAATTGAATGCGGGGAGGAAACGCTGGACAGATAAGAGAGAGATACGTCAACGGAGTCGTTGATTTCAACCTGCGCGTCTCCCATGACTACGTAGCCTAATGTCGTTAAAAACGCAAAGGGTTGTTGCGGGGGTCCAGTTTCTTTAACGGGCAGCAACAGTTCAATAAATAATTTTGCGCCGAGAAGTATCTCGACTTCTGACGGCTTAGAGAATTCTTCATCAGCCAGCGGTAGGCATTTAAGATAATCTAGCGACGTGGTATTAATGGGCGCGGTAGGTAAATTACCCGTAATTTGATTTAAAACCAAACCTTCAATAGCGTATGTTTTGGAGGAATTTATTCGGCTAAATAAGTTGTTCACTTTTCCTTTTGCAGGAATCGAATGATCGCCTAATCCTTTTATGATAGTTTTGCGATTTAACTGTTTAATATTCAGCCCTAATTTGCGGCAACATGCGGTCGTGATAAAATTATTTTGCGAACCTGGATCAATGATGCACCTACAAGTAACCATGTTATTATGGCGGTTTAGCACATTAATTTGCGCAGTACCTAATAATGTGTTAATATTTTGTGGCTTTGAAATAATACATAGTTTGTTGTCTGCGCTGTCAGCCGACAGAAAGGTTACACCACCGGATGTATCTTTAAACTCTGGCTGTCGAGTTGGAGCGGGAGAGCGCGGGCGCGTTGCAACCGTGTCGGGATTTGTAACAATTTGAGAATCCTTATGTCACTTATTGATATAATTTAACTTTTGCAAATGAATTAACGAATGATGGCGTGACCCACATATACGACAAACATTAGTGCTTTTGCAAGCGTGGAACGAATATGTTTAGAACTGAGACACTTTGTGCATAAACGATTTTCTTTCACAAATTTATGGCGTTGCTCGGGTGACAAATTCATGAATTCGCGACAATTATAAATATGGTCGTGCGATTTACTACAAAGTCTACATGTCGATGTGACGTCATTAGAATTCGATGTAATATAAGAATGCGAGATCTTTGGAATGGCAGGCAACTTGGGTTTATCATTTTCTTTCGTTGACACTTTGTATGCGGGTGCGTTTACGCGTTGCATTATTTTGACTTGACCTTTTACAAAATTAATAAAGCTGTCATAATTAGGTATGTCCACGTCTCGGACAGAAATTTCAAATGCCTTCGAAGTGTCGCGATCTAAGCGCTTGAGCGCGAAATGAATAAACACGTAATCATAAAGATTTGGTATATTTAATTCTTTAAGAGCAGCGCTAGATGCGGCGTATTTATCAATGAATGCTTCCAATTGAGTTGAAGTTGCGGGATTAGGTAAAGCTTTCATCTCTAATATTGAGTCGAGAAAGGAGCTCGCGAGGTAACGCTTGTCCTGATATTTTTTTACTAAAGCATCCCATATAGAATCGTAATTATCAGCGGTGAGGTTAATACCCGAAAAAACATGTTGCGCTTTGCCTTTAAGTTTGCTAACTAGATAATAGATTTTTTCCGAGTTCGTTAACTCAGTATTAGAATTAATCGTCGAATTAAATGTTTCATAAAAGAGGCGGCCCACCGTGGAACTCTGGAGTTTCTATGGGAGGCAACTTAGGTAACGCGATCTTAGGCTTGGAAGCATTCATAGTTTGCGGCTTGCATATTTTGTTCTTAATATGTCTAACATGGCAGTACAGGTCTTCAAAGCTACACCAGGCGTTGAAATCAGGAGTAAATTCGGGATCTAGTTCCATATTTATAGAATTAATGTCATGAATGCACTTGTGATATTCACTTCTGATATCATCGATGGTTTCGCACTGTGATATAAACATATCCTGAATAGCGGCATCGTTTATTGTTTTTGAAAGATCGAAAATACTTTGCATGCGAGTAAAATAACCATCACGGCATGTTTCCTTAATAAGTAATTCCTTAGTCAGAGTTTTGCGAGTGGCTGCCATATTTTCGAACTAATGAAAACGGAGTGCAAATTAATGATGTAAAATTACAAAACATACAAAGTATTTATACCAGTATCCGCACAAATAACGGTTCAAATAATAATAAATGCAATATTTTAACAAGTCACGCACACTATAAAATGATCAACGTCATCCAGAACACATGAATAATTATTTGCGGGAAATAAAAATGGCGGGCGGTAAGCGAAGAAATTAACCGACGCTATGTGAGAAAATATAAATTTCGGTAAGAAATCGAAATCCTCACAGGAGGCACCAGAAAAATAATCACGGCGGGCACTAGCTATCACCTCGTGGCCGTTAATTACGTGATTGCGCGGGAGAACATATGTATGTATCTTAAAAAAGAGGAATTAAATTTACTTACCGAGAAGCTCGTACTCACAATCAATAATGGGCGTTCGTTCTAAATATTGTAGTGTGTAATGTTGTATGTGTTACTGTATGTATGATAGTGTATAGCCGAAAACACTAGTAATTATAAAATTTAAAACTATTTAAATTTATACTGCGGTAAGAGCACAACAAGGTGCAACAGCGGGCAGCAGGCGCGGATTAGCGAAGACTATATTGAACTAACGACCCTTTTCCTTTTGAAGGTGAAGTGGAGTGACAATTTTTACTCCCACCACCGCCATCTATGATAAATACGAATATATTAATTCGAGCACATGTTCGGCGCGACTATCCAGCCCGAGGCACAAAGGAGTGCTCCAATTTGTACCCTGGGCAGGAGAGATACTAAGTATCAGCCGGAGAGGACACCTGCGTCTCGGTCAGAAAGAGCAAGGCCAAGTTCGTCGTCTCGAGATGGTAGTGGACGGCGTTTGCCCGTCTCGCACCCGAGCCCGCACTCGAGTCTGCACCTCTAGCCGGCCCCTACACCCGGCGTGTTTGGCCCTCCCCTCGTCCCCTCGTCCCCCACCGCCCCTCCGACAAAAAAGCCTAACCCCACAGCACGTGCCTATCTCCCTCAGCTTGTAGCCAAGCCCGTAGCGAATGATTCCCCTGATGAACGTAGAGAAAAGCCGCCTCCACCCATCATAATTCAACACAAACCCAAATGGAATAACCTTTCCAATCGCCAAACTCTAAAATAATATATTGCCCAAAGGTGCAAAATGCGGGTCAGGGCATTCGCAGGTTTGTTAACGCGACCGAGGAATTCCTCAGTTTAATAAATCACCTGCGCGCCCAGCAAGTAACATTCCACACATATGCCCCTGCAGAGGAGCGTAAATTTGGTGTGGTCGGCCGCGGTCTCCCTAAAGATCTTGAGACTGAGTGTATCTTAAACGACTTCAAAGCCCAAAATCTCCCGGTCCAGGAGGTGCATAGGTTGCACCACCAGACCGATAAAAAGCGCTTCTTAAAGCAGCGCGGAGGTAGAAGCCGTCCTGGACGCGTGGGTCAAGCCAGTGTGTGTCACTCTCGGCTGCCTGCCCCCAAACCCGCACCGTCTTTACAGAACTGTCTTTACAGACAGAAGTTTGTCTCGATCGCTTTGGCGAGAGACCAAAAAGCTCTAGTGCCGGATGGTCTGACCGAGAATTTTGCGCCAATTTGTTTAATGCGATCGAGACTAGCTTTCCGTAATGCTTTTTTGTGGGACTTGGCGGTCTGATTGAAGGTTCTCTTCTTGGAGCTAATATCCGGAGCTTTGCGGTTTCGAGCGTCAACCCAGGATAGGTAAGCTAAATGCTTGCGCTTTTCAGCTTGGGCGCATTCAGCGTTAAACCATGGGCGAGCTTTGCTACCGGTGGGAGCGTCGAAGAAGGGGATAAAGTACTCCATAGCTTGACGCAACACATCCGTTATCGCAACCGCGCAGCTCGACGGATCCGCAGAAGAGAAACAAACCTCCCGCCAAGGATAAGATGCAAAAAAGTGTCGCATCTCATCCCAATAAGCTGACTTATACCGCCATATTCGTCGAACACCTTGGGACTCGTAATCAGGTGGATAATATGACGATACAGATTTCACCAGACAGTGGTCAGATGTACCCAAAGGAGAAGTAACCTTTACTTCATATCTGTCTGGTTCGGTAGTCAGCAGAAGGTCCAAGCAATTTGCTGTGTGACCGTCTACATCGGGTACCCTAGTCGCCACCTTTACCATCTGAGAAAGACCTAGCGTCAAACCAAATTCCACGCTTCTCTTCCAGCATTGTCGGTCTTTTGGTATGGGAACAGCCAGTCTTGGTGACAAGCGTTAAAGTCCCCCAGAAAGACCAACTGTGCAGTAGGATACCGATTAATGGCCATGTCAGCAGCCTCACTAAGGTGATCAAATAACCGAGTCGTCTCCTGGTCACCGCTGTGCGATCGATAGACACAGGCATAAAGGATTTTATCAATACCTGTATCTACCATCACCCAGATTGTCGAAAAAGTAGGGTCTTCAAGGTGACAGAGACACTGGAAGCAGATGTCATTGCGGACGTACACGCATACTCCGGCACGTGGATGGAATTTGTGCTCCAGGGAGAATCCAGGATAGTCAAGGTACGCCGCACTCAATGGACATCCAATTTGCGTCTCTGTCAAGAAAAGTAGGTGCAGCTTTTGAGTCTTAAGATGGTGATAGACTGCGCTGAGATTAGAGTGCAATCCTCGAATATTAGTGAGGTGCACTTTTAGTGAGAGGACGTGCAACCGCTGTTTAACACTACTTTTCTTTTTTGTTTTCATATTATGTGTTGAGAGTGAATAAGGATGGAGAATGGCAGTTGAGCGAGGCGTTGCATTAGCAACGAAACGATACTATCAGAGTTACTGTGCCCATGGGAGCTTGATCTGGAGACTGCGGGGACGCCCGAACCCCCCCAGAGATCGCCATCGGGTCCTCTCGCCCGGTCGCTAACCGGCACGATGGGGCCACCCTGGGATTTTTCGCCAGTTGGCGGGGCAGCCTTTCATGAGTAGCTAATTCACTAATTGGGCCCCCAACTACCTGCGGTCAGCCAGCGGAACACCGTGCTTCGGATCCCGCTACCCTGCACGACCAAGCACCCGACACAGCAACAACTGACGCTTCGTACCCGGTTTACATACACAACGCTACTGTTTAGACCCATTCTCCATATGGCTTCACCAAGCATCATGCCGGAACACGACAAAGTCATTTGGCGGCAAGACTTTGCATTGGTGGGTGGTAACCGTAAAGCCAGCGGCCGAAACCTACCACCGGAATTGGTGCTGCTCGTTTAGCACTACCCGGGGGCACGTGTAGGGTGTCAGATTTCAAGTAGTTCCTACGGACGCGAGCAGCCTCGCCCCCCAAAATATCATAAACTGTATAAAATGACGGGTGCGCAATGTGATTACGAAGCGTTTTCTCGGTATCGATCTCAGATAAAATTTAAGTTAAAAGTCAATTATGAAGCCTATCAGGAGAAATTACAGCTGAATTTTAAGGACGATCCGAAATCTTTTTGGAATTACGTAAGATGTAAGCAGTCTAGACGTAACAAACATCGAGTAACAAAAAACGGTCTAGAGGTAAGTGAGTCATCGAGTGCGCAATGTTTCGCGTCTTATTTCCAAACTGTGTATAGCGAGACGCGACCGGCGCTGGACCCGGAGGCGGCGGAGCGTGCGGCGAGCGCACGTGCTGGCGCAGCTCGTGTGCACGTCGGCCAGCTGAGCGTGCGCGACATCCGCACCGCTCTCGCACGCCTCAAGCCTAAGCGCTCTGTAGGCCCTGACGGTATACCACCTTACATAGTCAAAGACTGTCGCTCTGTTTTTGAAAAGCCTCTGCTTCACGTTTTTAACCTGTGTCTCCGAGAAGGCTACTATCCCGAAGAATGGAAATTGACAAGAGTAATACCGGTGGCTAAAGGAGGTTCGAATTCAGATGTAAGCGGATACCGACCTGTGGCGGTGCTGTCTGCGTTCGCCAAGGTATTTGAATCCGCATTACAAAAATGTATTTATACGCAGGTCAGTTCGCAGCTGACCGACGTTCAGCATGGGTTTCGGCCGAATCGAAGTACAGCGAGTAACTTGCTGTCATTTATGACATACCTGACGCCAGTTATCGACGCTGGGGGGCAGGTGGATGCCGCTTACTTCGACTTTCGGAAAGCTTTTGATACCGTGGATAACGACATCCTTTTAGAAAAATTTGCGGCGGTGGGTTTCACACCGCATCTTTTAAAAATTTTCGCGAGTTACCTTGGTGAACGCCGGCAGTACGTCGAGTTCGCGGGGTATGAATCCGAACCTTACTTCACGTTTTCGGGTGTGAGCCAGGGGAGTAATTTGGGCCCCTTAGAGTTCATATTATTGATAAATGATCTCCCAGAAGTCATTAAGATCTCGAAATGTCTCCTATTTGCAGACGACTTAAAACCGTTTTTGTCGGTAGCGGACGTTTCGGATTGTGAGCAGCTTCAGCCAGATATAGATAGGGTCGTGCAGTGGAGTGCAATTAATAAGTTATATTTTAACACGTCGAAGTGTGAGGTAATAAGTTACGGGCGTAGACAGGCGCCGCTGCAATACCGGTACGAGGTTGATGGAACGGTTATGCCGCGCGTTACTTTCGTACATGACTTAGGTGTGCAGATGGTGGCGGAGTTGACGTTTCGTAAGCACATTGAAGATACCTGCGGTAAGGCATTCCGAAACTTAGGTTTTATCCTAAGGAATTGCAGGGATTTTCTTAGTACGGCGATTATTAAAGTTTTATACAATGCACTTGTTCGCAGCCGGCTGGAAACGAGTGCAATTATTTGGAATCCCCATGAACATAAATATATCAACATGGTGGAAAAAAATCAAAATAAATTCACGCGGTTCCTTTATTTAAAGGAGTACGGCGTCTATCCTTTCTACCCGCTGATGTACCCGAGCTTGTTCGTGGTCGGAATGGTTGGGTACAGCCAGCTTGGTGTGAGGCGTGACATCGCACGCTGCAAGTACGTGTGGCGTGTCTTGCGTGGCCAGCTACACCATTCTGAGGTACTGGAGGGGTTGCAGCTGTTTTTGCCTGATAAGGCGATGGTTAGGCGTCGCCCACATCCCACCTTTAAGGTGCCGCACGCGAGGACAAATCTGCTCAGGTTTGCACCTATGTCACGGACTTTAAAGTTATTGAATATTATTTCCGAAGAAACGGACATTTTTCACTGCAGCCTGGCAAAGTTCACAGAAGCGGCGCACACAGGGTCTGTGAGATTTTTTCATAATTTTTTTTTCTATTTATATTTTTTTCTTAATTATAATAGTATTAAGCATTTATTTTATGTCAGTTATATTTATCATTAATTATTTGGTTTTTGTACAGCATCGTCTTGGTTTTGTGCTGTTATGATGCTGTTACTGTTTTTGTAATAAATAAATAAAAATATATATATATACTAGCTGACCAGGCAGACGTTGTTTTGCCCTTTCCGAACGACCATTTGCTTCCCAAAAAAACTCCTGAAATTAGCAATAAAAAAATTGAGGGTCACTTATCGGGATAAAAACTATCCTATCTCTCAAGTTGGACCAAACTGCACACAGTCTGCAATTTTTTTTTTGAAATCGGTTCTATCTGTTGAATACTTACAGCAACACGTGGTGGTTATACTACTAAATTCATCTGACAGAATCGTTTGGAGCTAACAGATAATTGTGACTGTCAAATAATAGACAAATAATTTTCAATAAAATAATATTGTATTGCGACTATAAATTGAGATGTAAGCTATCCTATCTTTTAAGTTGGACCAAACTGCACATTCACCTAAAATTTCATTGAAATCAGTTCAGTAGTTTAGGAGTCCATCGCGGACAAACAACGTGACACGTACTTTTTATATATAAAGAATATATATATATATATATATATATATATATATATATATATATATATATATATATATATGTGTATGTATATATACTGTATGTATTATGTAGATGTTATTTACTTAGCTGTTTGCACTTTATACCCACCATATTTTCTCTGCTTAGCCTGGAGGTAGACTGGGAGAGAATGCCCTGTTGCATTAAGTTTTTTTTTTTATTATTTATTTATTTTAGGTAAGAAACAGTCATGTATGAAGATAGTAACATGAATAAATATTAATATAACTAAATACCTATATTGCCTTTAACTAAACTTTTACAATATTTTAAAGTTATTGAGCCACTTTTAGGACTAAAGGACATTATAAATTTATTTATTTATTAATACACTAAGTTCTAAGATAAGGTAACTAGTTAACATTTTTGGTGTCAATTAAGGAAAATAGAGAAGAAAAACCTATGTTAAAAATCGGATTATTGCAGATTCAATTCAGATTCAATTAGCGAATGAGGGCATCCACGACTTTTTCTGCCACCAGGGCGGCGCCCCTTTAGAGTGAGGTAAAATATTTGACAGATTTCATAGCGGGGATGATAATTTCTAAGGAAAATATAATCTTTAAGGTTACTTTCTGTATTATTAGTTATATTTTATATTAATTACATTAGAAATGAATAAAACAAACTATAAATATAACAAAAAGACGACTTTTAAAAAAAAAAAGAGTTATAATGTGCATAAAATTAAAAATCAAACCACTGACGCGTTGTGCTGTGTATTAATATAATACTCTAGATAATGATAAACCATTATTTAAAACTAATTTCTCAATTAACTGACATTGTGTAACAAAAAAATTTACCTCAGTCACAACTAGCGACATCTGGTGAGTGGAAGATTATTAGCCCTCATTGAGTGCTGCATCATTTTCAATTATGGGTAACTAGATTATTCACAAGCCAAACATTGAAAGAGAGCGGGTTTAAGCTTTGGTACTGATGTAATAAATAAATCAATATCTGTGAATTTTTTATTGTAGACGTTAGTGGAACGATACAAAATGAGTTGCGTGTATAATTTTTATGATATCGTGGAGTTACGAAAAGTGGTTTTGGACGTGAAGAGCGCACTGGCAGACGGACTCTGGAAACAAATGACAATCTGCTAAGTAACAACGAGGAGTCCACTAGGTTATTAATAATTTTGTATAAAAATACTATGTCAAACATTTTACGCCTATTGTAAAGAGAAAGTAAATTGTATTTTTTTAATGAATCGGTGTATGACTGATTTAAAATATTTTGGCGATAATTTAGGGATTTAATAAACAATTTATGAACTCTTTCTATTCTCCTAATATGAATTTCATAACAAGGGCTCCAAACAGTGCTGCAAAAATCGAGGAAAGATCTGACAAAAGAAAACTATAAAATTTTTAAGAGTTTCGGGACGTTTAAAGGGTTTACTTATTCGTAGTATAAAACCTAGATTTCTAAAAGCCAAAGCTAACATGTGATCAATATGTGGAATAAATGATAAGGTCGAATCCATAATTATGCCCAAGTCCCTGATTGTGGTTACTCTTTTCAAGGCCTTCTGATTTATGTGATTTTGAGAGTATATGATATTGTGTAGCATTTATCGCTGTTTAGGAATAGATGGTTGGACTGACAGTATGCATGTAATCGGTGTAAGTCTTCTTGGAATGTGTGGCAGTCACTAATTGATCTGATGATTCGATACAACTTAGTATCATCAGCATACAAGAGATGGTGACTATGTTTCAGGACATTACCAATGTCATTTATGTAGATTGAAAACAGTAAAGGATCAATATGAGACCCTTGAGGCACACCCGAAGGGACTGGAAGAAATTGTGAGGAATAACCCTTTACAAAGACTGCTTGACTCCTATTACTTATGTAGGATTGGATCCATCTAAGGAGGCTACCATGCACACCGGCTCTAGCAAGCTTCTTTATTAGCAGATCGTGATTTATTTTATCGAAAGCTTTGGAAAAGTTGGTGTAAACGGCATCCACCTGTAGGTTATTATCCATGGCACGCAACACAAAGTCACTAAAAGTTAACATATTGTTGACACCAATATGCTACGGCGCTTAAAGAAACCGTGTTATTCCTGGGAAATGTGATTACGAAACGGGTATGACATTTGAGCGGTTACTATCTTTTCTAGGATTTTGCCAAAGATACAAAGTTTTGATATAAGTCTGTATTCGTCTATATATTCACATCTTTTATTTTTTGGAATGGGGGTTACAAAAGACTCTTTCCATAAACTGGGAAATATCCCAGTTTGGAGAGAGAAACGAAGTATGATTGTAATGGGTGTTGCGAGTTCTTTTGCACATTCGGATATGAGAAGAGGATGGATCCCGTCGGGCCCTGCACCTTTATGAATATTTACTTGTTTCAGTTCGTTGATAATATTATCGTGGTAGATGTTAATAGAGAGTATGTCTATGGCTGAACTACCTGAGTAAGAAATTGTATGATCAGAACTTTGAAGGGTAGAAGGGATGAATACTGAATGAAAATAATCATTAAAAGCATCGCATATCTCACCGCCAGTGGAAATAATTTGACCTTTATATATCATTTTTTCAGGAATGCAACTAGAACCTTTTTTTGACTTTACGAAAGACCAAAATAACTTTGGACTGGCTTTAATATTATCCTCAGAAAGTTCAATGAATTTTTTATAACATTTTGCCTACATCCTCTTAAACCTTTTCCGAAGACAAGAAAAGGTTTGTTAGTCTCGTAATTTGTTATTAAGTTTCCATTTCTTATGATATTTAAGCTTTTCCTTTTCTAGTTTTATGAGGCAAGAAGTAAACCACGGTGGGCGTTTATTTTCGCTACAAAGATTTTGAGTAGGTACGTATGTATCTATCAAATTGTTTAAAATTTCATTTCATCAATCAAAGTCATTGAATCAATATCCGTCATCGTATTAAAAACTTCCTCCCAGTTAACAGTGTTAAGTCCAGTTTTAATCGAGCCAAAGTCAGCTTTATGAAAGTTTTTTTTCTTAATTTTGGCGGAGGGTAATGGAGCGGGGGATTTTAAATTCAAACTAATTTCTAGGGATTTGTGGTGCGCGTCCTCTGGTACTACCGGAAATGCAGGTCGTGTAACATTACATGTTGTATTACTAAAAATTAAATCTAATAATCTATTATTAACATTAAATTGATTGTTGTATTGTAATAGTGACGATATATTCATAAAATCGGTAGTAAGACATGCGAGACTATTAATGTTTGTACGTATTTCCATGCAATCACTAGAAGAATTAAAATACCAGTCAGCATAAGTGACGTTGAAGTCGCCCAGTATTAGATAAGTATCGTCGGGATTTGAGATTATAAAATCGCTTACTCTGGTATAGAACGATGTCAATTGTGATTCGTGGTTACAACCGTGCGGTATATAAGTTGCTATAATATGTAAGCGGCGCTTAGCCTGCGATCGAGTAGTGTAAGACTCGTGCGATGACGTCACACAGCCCGCATCCGACAATGTTTCAATTAATGGGATATATAACCAAACCTCATCTGCCTCCGGCAGGCACTCTTGATGGAGCAGAGACGGGCATAGGTCGCGCCACACTGCGATCAGTACGCCGCCACCCATCACGCGACCACTAACCGTAACGTTGCGATCACACCGGTACACCTCGTATCGACTGTCAAAGTATTCACTGTCATAGAAATTTCTAATAAGCCATGATTCCGTGCCACATACCACATCATAATAGTTACACAGAATATTCTTCAGAAAATCGTGCGATTTTGTGCGTAAGCCCCTCACGTTTTGGTAGTAAAGAGACAATTTATTGTTATAAACCACTGTATAGAATATATCGCAAAGTAATATCACAGAATGAAATATTATAGGTTCCCCTAACATTCACAAATAATAGAAAACACCAATAACAGTATTTAAGGTTACGTGAGAAATTTATTCTATAACACTTATTAACAGGTAATGTTGTTTTAATATGTAAGTATTTGTAAAAAAAAATTCCTTTCAAAACACCACACACAAAATAGGTAATGACATTCAGTCATTTAATTTTACTAAGATCCGCATAACATGATATAAGTTGAACTTTAGACGTATCATTTTTACGCAATAAAATCTTACAGTCAGACAACCACACGTATTTGTATTCTTTCTGTTTGGCAAGAAGGCGGGTTTGCTTGTATAATTGTTTGTTGTGTGGCGCGAGGTGTTCATTGACGTAGATAGGACTGGTGGGCCCGTTTAGGCCCGCGTCAGCAGTTGTTAATCCACGTCGCGCGCGCTCGGCAGCCTAAAATTCATTCTTGCAATATCTTTGTGAGAGTCTGATGATGATGTTCGGTATAGAAGATAAGTCTAGAGAGGTACTGCCATCATGTATGGTAGGGATGTTTTTCTTTGTCAAGTTAAAACGTCGGACACGGTGAATGTAAAGAATATCTGTCGGCAATAACGTAAAACCGAACTTTGTAGCGATGCTATATATAATATTATTTAAATTTTCGCTTTTCAAAAGTGGTATCCCAGAAATTTCCACGTTATTAATCCTCCCAAGCTGCTCCTTCGCTTTCAGCTGGTCAGTAAGATTAGTTGTTATGGATCGCAGCTTGGAAATCGCGCTTGAAACTAGATCAACACGCTGGGTAATTAAATCTGTTGCAGAACTCAACTCGCAAACATCTTTTTTCACAATAGCTTGTTTGTCAGCCAATTTTTGTATTGAAGAGTTTACATCAATAATCTCTTTCTTAAATGAATTGATGTCCTCGCGAATGCCATTCAAAACACCCTTGATGGTATTGTTTTGAGAATCCAGCTTTGCTGTGAGCGTGGTCATCATTCTATTGCAAAAATCATCCATGAGTTGCTGTTGGTTGCAGTGACGGTCGGGCGTTTTTCTCTTTCTTGCAGTTATATTTAGGAAGTCACAATCGCTTATCTTCGACGGATCCGGTTGTGAGTTGGTTTTGGTTGGACTCCTTTGTACGCTTATATTATCGGATGTACCGAGAAAGGAGGTAGGTAGCAAATCCAAGTGAGGAGTATGGAGCAGGCGCTAAAGGTGTGAATGAAAAGTATGCTTCGCACAACGTCTATGACGAGGACCGTCGAAAACTTCCGAAAGAGCAGAGACAGGGACGAAGGACCGGTCCTCTCATACGTCACACACGATAGGGTCACAAAAGAATTTCACCTATAATGCACAATTACAGAGAACGCAAAATTAATTAGTTAAGTTACTCTAATCGGAAAATAATGCGACACACGTCCAGCCTAGAAGGTGCTCATAACAAGACTGTTGAAAAGTTTTTTTGTACTTTTACTTTTTTGTATGTAGCATAAATAAATAAATAAATGTGTTATTCAAAAATTAAGTTGTGATCACTGTGGCCAGTTATTTTCATTACCTTATGTTCACAAAAAGCAAATAGATAAGAAAGTTGTGTTTGTTCCAGTAATTTCAAGTCGCTTGGAGAAGTTAAGAAGTAACATAGTGAAAAAACTTCCATCACTTTCGTACCAAAATAAACCTAATTTTTGTATGGAATCTTGTTTACGCCTATTTTCAATGAATTTGATAATACTTTTAATTTTAAAACATTCTCCTTGAACAGTCGGAAGGCATACAATGAATGGGCGACAGCAGGAGTCCATAAGAGGAGACAAAATTTATATGATCTTTACCATGAAATGTCATATAATCCTAGCGTCGAATTTAGGCATTTTTTTTAAAAAACGTTACCCCCAAACTAGGATTTTCTCCTGTGTCGTGGAGGCAGTTTACAAACATAAATTGCACAAGGACAAACATCCAGACCCGGAACAATTATTTGTAGGCCATACAAATACTTGTTCCGTGCGGGATTTGAACCCGCGGCCCCCAGCGCAACAACTGATTGCTAAGCCACTGCGCCACGGAGCCTCCAAAATGAATGTGTTAATAATATTTATATATATAAATATATTAATATATAATAATATATTTTTTTAAAAACGGAAAAAATTTTCAAAAATATTTAAAATAATGTGCTCCAGAGGCAAGTCTTTGCATTTGAGCAACATGATTAAGAAGGCTTCTAATAAACATAACATGAAATGGGGTATATACAGGGTATTTTTGAAACGCTCCCGAGAACGAAGACAGATGACAGTATCAACTTTACCTTTGATGATGGGTGAAATATAAAATTGATCCTGATGAAAAAAAAAACATCTTTTCACAACGTTTTATTAGCTTTATTGATTCTCTATCATGTTAGTACAGCTAAATGAAACGATAATTTCATAAAAAAAATCATGAAAATACTTAAACATAAAAAAACCGTCAGTGGAATTACTGGATTACAATCAGCTGACTAGTGGTCACAGTACGCGCGAATGCCGAATTCGCGCGGCCCGCAGCTAGCGGGCCATACCACAATACCTAATAATTTACAACACTTGTCTAAATACCTAACTTATCTACTTAACCTACTATTTTGCCTCAGTGCTTGTTTCCACGTAGCCACTTTAATTCGAATTCACAGGTTAAATAACCCAAATAACTGGTTCGATTCCCCGCTAATGAAAAAAATACTTAAATGAAATGTAACCAAGGTGTACCATGCGATTTTATTCATCGTGTAGGTATGTTTATATTCTATTCAGATCAGTTCAGTACTAAGTTACTTAAAAAAAATAGTTATGAAACAGCTTACCGCTCTAAATCCTCCGTGGTAACGTGCTCAATGAAACCAGGCACAAGTTGTTGCTGGTCTCATAATCAACGGCAAAAAAACTCGCCGGCGGTCGTGATCGCCGGGAACTAAAGTTTGCACTTTGTACACTTTGTATGGGCGCATTCAGTTAGACTTTAAAACTTGAACTGTACAGTATGACACACTTGTTCCGTCCCGACGCCTTAATAATTTAGCGATACTTCGTGTACCTAGGTTCGGATTCCGGCGAACGACTTTTTTTCTGCTGGTAGGTGTAGAAAGTCAACATCTGTTTTAAGCGCTCCTATTTATAATTTTAAATTATATTAATTTGTAGAATTGTTAGGGGTAAATTTTTCGACAAATACTTTAAGAAAAGAGGTCTTTATGTATTCAAATAATAATTTATCTATGTAAACAAGGTTTTAATAACTTACTGCATCACCCATCAGTAACACTTGTATTTACCATCATTAAGCACTGTTACATTACAATTACAATATGGCAAGCATCAACAATGTAAAGAAATTATAGAAAGAGCTGGAAGTCAGCTGGATGCAAAAGATGGCAGAATTCGAAGATCGTCTGAAGGCTGCACTGGTCCCTTTCAATCCAACGTTAGTGCAACTAAGTCAAGAATTTTATGCATTCAAGGATTTGCTCACACAAATATTTAGTCTACTGCAACTGCAAGTTAGAAGATGTATAAACACAATTGATGGACTTGACATGCGACAACGGCAAAACGTATTGCAGTTCAATGGCATCCCAGATAACTCTGAAGTAAGCTTAATTGATAAGGTTCTAAGCTTAATACATAACGAGATGTGTCTTTCCGATGTGAGTAGCTCCTCGTTCAAATGGTGTCACAGATTGGGATCGCAAGGTAAAGATCAAGCTAGAGCAGTCCTCGTCCAGTTCCATGATCACCACACAAAATCAGTAGTTTGGAAGTCTAAGGCCAAATTAAAACATTATTTGAGTCACACAACACGTCTTTAACATTATATGAGTTTCTCACAAAGATAAGCCAGGAAGCACTTTGGCATGAGGAATGTGTGGACGCTTGATGGCACGGTATACATTAAATTGCCTGATAGTAGTCGTGCAAAAGTAACGTCAGAGGAAGACTTCAATAATCTTGCCTCCAAGTACTCGCCAGGGTGATCTTCTCTTTCTAATGCAACACCTCCCAAAAACAAAGATGGCACAGGTAATCTATCTGGTGGATCACAGCAAAGTACATCTAAATGTAATCGTCAACAAGAAGTGGTCCCACGCTGTCAACGGTCACCATTAGGTTCAAGCAAAGAAGATAAAAGGGTACGTCGTATTGTGACCAAAAAATAATGGCGTTAGTGATATTTTCGAACGCTTTCTTATAATTGTAACGATTCATTAAAATAATTAAACTAGGTCTTAATTTACTTGATATTATTCAAGCTTTTTATTATTGTACTATTAACGGTATCATTACATTATATTTGTCTTCTTTGTTTAATTAGTTTAACTAGGTAAGGATTTAATATTATGTATTATCTACTTTGTACTTTATATAATAACGCAACTATATTAGTTATTAAATTAGTATTGTTAGTAATAAACCCCTATATATAATGTACTCTGTGGTAATAAAGTAGGTAGAAAAATACAAACTTTGTAAAAGATATTGTTGATGTTACGATTCGCCAACTAAGGCAGGCAAAGGTCTTAGACCTTACAGCCTTGTGTGATTCAATATTTATAAATACTGCTGGCAAACAGATTTTATTGCATACCCTGATTAAATTTACATTGTTTACTGTATCCCTATTAACATTGATTTTGAGAAATGACGAGAAATGATGACAGACACAAACAAATTAAATTTTTGACTTTTGTCTTTGTTGGGAAATATTACAAAATTGTAGACTTATTAATTTATTGAATGTTGATGTTTTGTTATCTAATAGTGTTTTTTTAATGTTTTATTAATTTTAAGGTACATTTTTAATACAATGATTGTTATCTTTATCAGTCAACTGATGGTATAGTGCAGTGATAGTAGAATAGTTGATTTACTGGGCTGCCCCTGCAAAGATCGAATATCCCGGGGCCCATGAGCGGAAGATTCAACGGGCAGCCGCAGGTCGGGCCCAAAATGGCCATATAGAAAATGTCCTATCATATTAAACTATATGGGAGAATGCTAGGACAATATAGTACGTACCTGCATCCGAATCTAAGACCGCCCCCAAGGCTCGGTCAGGCCGTAGGTGGGTGTAAGGTGGATGGAAAGTATTGTTTAGTGATGTGTATGTGTGTGTGTGACCTGGCCCAGGTGAAGTGACCGGCAGCGGCCGAGTTCCATGCTGCCCCACAATGCTGCATCGCTCCAGCAGGCTTCACCGCTGAACCATTTCTTTCTTCATTGTCACTATTTCAGTCTATTAACTTTATTGTACATTTAACTAACTTAAGCTCGCCTAATTCCACATTAATCGTAGAATCGAACACGTGATACCCGACACAGTAACGGACAGTAGTTCAAAGTTCAACATTCAATGTCCCGCATTCATTTATCACCAAGGTACAAATAGGGAACTAACGCGATCTCTTCATGAGTCACACGGTTCGGAGTTAAACACAACTAAGTCCCTTCGTTCGTTATCAAATACCACGCCGCAATAAGAATTCAAAATACGCCTCGTTGACACGTAAAACTAACAAAACAGTCAATACACAAAAAGGGCATTTAACGCGACGGCACAATTACAATGATTTCCAAACAATCAATCGGGAGACGCTCACGAACAAGGAATGCGCGGTTCGAATCCTAGACCGTATATCCACTCGACGCGCGCGTGTAAAATTCCACGTCACCCGAGCAAGTTAAATATTGCAAAAGGCACTTCTACACGCAATCACTATATAATTTGCACAATTACTTTCAAAGAAGTTACTTCAATCAGTCAAACACAATACAAGCTTCTTGTCAAGAACTTAAACCCTAGACAACCTAATCCGAGGCGGTTTTCACGAAACACAATAACGTAGCAAAGTCACGCGCAATGTCTAATATACATATTAAATATAAATATATTTATTGGTAGTTGAAAAATGTCTGATGGTGAATCTTTTTATTCCATTGATAGTTCAGACTCCTCTTACGCCTCTGGTAATGATCTAACTGATGATTTACTTCCCTTACGCGATCAGTTAAATAATATTTTTCTGCCTTATAATAAATCTTTTAATGTTTGTCATATTAATGCCCAAGCATTCCAAGTCACTTTTCTTACTTTGAGGAAGCATTCTCACTAGACTGTGATGATGTTATCTTAATATCTGAGAGTTGGCTAAAACCATCTATTATGTCGAGTTTATACCCATTAATTAATTTCTTAAAAAAATCTGTATGCGGATGATCTTCAGCTCTATGTGCAGTCAGACTTAAATAACCTTAACTATGTAGTGCATAAACTAAATAATAACCTGGAAGCCATAAGAAAATGGTCATATAAAAATGGCGTTTCAGTTAATCCAGCCAAATGCAAAGCTATAATCTTCGGAAGTTCACAATTCTTGGCTAAGATTGATTATAGAAATCTCTCTCCCGTAATTTATAATGGAACTCTGATTCCATATTGTGATTCCATAAAAAATCTTGGCTTGTACATTGACAAAACTATGACCTATAAATTGCAGATCTCTGAAGTAAGTCGTTAAGTTGTTGCCACCTTGCGTTCCCTTTATCGTCTTAAAAATTTCCTACCTTTGAAAACCAAGCTTACACTTGTTCATTCCCTCATTCTACCTATTATAGATTATGCAGATGTATATTACCCAGATTTGTCACAAAATCTTCTAAATAAGTTGGAGCGCCTTCTTTATAATTCCATAAGGTTTATTTTCGGTTTACGTAAGTATAACCACATCTCTTCCTATCGTTCAAAGCTTAAATGGCTACCTATACGTCAAAGGCGATGCTCTAGAATATTACTTGTACTTTATTCAATTTTAGACGATCCAAGGTCGCCTTCTTATCTTAAGGATAATTTTCTATTTCTTCATTCGATTGACGGTCGAATACCACGACAATCAAACCGTCTGAGCATAAGGTTTCCACAGCATAGGTCTAATTTTTTCAGGTCCTCGTTTACGATACAAGCTATACATCTTTGGAACACCCTCCCCGATGATATTAAGAATGCTACAAATTGAAATTCATTTAAATTACTTCTACGACAACATTACCTGAAGGCACTTACTAACTGACTTTTATCTTTATTCAAATATTTATTTATTTATATATTAATATGGATATTTATAAAGTTTATAAGCATGTATACACATTACATATATGTATGTATGTATTATTGTATATAAATATATGTTATATATATATATTTAAATACATGTTGTGTATGTATGTACTATGTATATATATTATATTTTGTGTATTATGTTTCGCACCTGCCTACAATTGTCTTTGGCACCCAGGGTTGACTGGCAGAGAATGCGATATAGCATTAAGACCGCCCTATGTACCCTTTACATTAAGGTGTTACATTTAAGTTTTTTTAAATAAAAAAACGACATCTAAAATGCGCTCCTCTGAGTGAACAGCCCCTTGACTTTCACCTCCTGCCGCTTCCAGAGCAATGGGCCGATTTTACAACACTTGCTGAAATGCTGCTGTTATCAGTCAGCTGGATGTCGAGCGGTCGGGAATTTCTCTCGGTAAATTCGCAATGCATGCGAAGCATTCCTGCGAGCTTCTATAAACGTACGCGTTAGGCATTATAAAAAAAAAACAAGAAACTTAAAACGTAACAACAAGAATAATATAATTAAGTAATAAATAACAAGTAATAACGACAATAATTTAATAAACAAAACAATTGAACTGTCTCTTTTGATAGTCAACACGGAACTGTCTAAAAACTAAAATTATTAATCAAATACGCTAAATCAAATACGCACAATGTAAAGTCCTTGAAGCACTGGAACCTTCTACACACCGTTAAAGCGTTATGTATGTTAAGACATCGTCAACGTTTATTATTTATAAGTTTTATCCCTACGACTAGTATTCCTATGGAATTTAAAAGTTATGGTTGTATGGGTGTTTAGAGTGTCAATAAAAGTCACCACATATAACGCACAAAACGTTAATTATCTACAAGTACACAGAACATTTAAGAATGCGGATAATGTACACAGTGAAAACAAAGGAAAGACAATTTAACACAAACAATAGAACTTATACACAACTCGATATGTACCTCGCGACTTCAATAATTATATTAATGAATACGATAGCCCAATCAAGCGCGAGAGTGGCATGCGTTCTACGTCGGAAGCAGCTGTGGACTGGCGGGGGCCAACCCGCTCACGCGCAAGTCGATTGAGGCGTGGCCGCTTGACCTAGATACGGTCGTGCCATATGTTTTACGAGGAGCTGTACGCTCACTCGCTGCCGCGCTTTGAAGTTCCAGGTTCGATATGCCTCCACATCACCCCCCTCCAGAGACCGTGTTATGGGCAATAATACTCAGGAATTTTACTCTCCTTCCTGATTTTGTACATTTTATTACATTATCTGGTGGTATTTTATCCGGAGGTGAATTTTCGCACTTTCACGTTAACAACATTGTAGGCGCTGTTTTCTCAGTAACCGTCGTGTCTTTGAGTATGTAAGCCCGCTTTAACCTATCTATGGTAACAGTTATTTTCTTGCCTTTTATTAAAATTGCGTATGTCTTGTTACCTCTCTCTAAGACTTTATATGGGCCTCTGTAAGCTGGTTGAAAGGCTTTTCGACAGGCATCCTCTTATTGGGTATATGGTGCGCCCACAAAGAAGCAACATCCGCCGAATTAATGGCGAAACGCTCAGACTACCCGGCGGGAGATCTCCCCTTTTCCTTCCACCGGCTACAGTTGTAATTTTTAATACAATTACACAATCAATTGTACCCTGACGCAACAAGCAGTTGTTTACTACGGGTACTCAGTACTCACACAATTACAAACACTATTTCATCGTTATCTTTGATATTATAGAAGAAATGAAAAATTAAACTAAAAAATTAAACTTCTTAGCACTAATTTGATCGATAAATCGCTCAGTGCCCAGGTTGAAGGCCAGCGTTTTTACGTGACGGGACCTATAAGCGTTCGGCGCCCGCGAGGATATTGACCCTATTATCAGCTGATGTAATTTTTAAGTTTCACTGCTGGTTTTCTGTTTAAGTATTTTCATGATTTTTTTCATGAAATTATCGTTTCATTTAGATGTACTAACACGATGGAGCGTGAATAAAGTTAATAAAACGTTTTGAAAAGATAATTTTTTTCCTCGGGATCAAATTTATTTGTGACCTATAAGGTGTAGTATCTACTATCATCTGTCTTCGTTTTTGAGCGTTTCACAAACACCCGGTATATTGTTACGAGCTTGGGGTTCGAGATAATTAAAAACTGCCGATTGAATTACCAAAATTGACACTTTAATTACAGAACACTAATTACAATTTAAAACCACACTAATAATAAAACACAATTGTACTACTGATCACTTTAGTTCTCAGTTATTTTGCTTCGAAGTATTCGTTTGTATCGCCAATTCAGTACTGACTCGGTCGCCGTCTATACCGGCCTTATATAGGGGCTCAGGTAGTTTCCAGAATCTTCTACTATAGAAACATCTAGAATGTTCGAGTACATGTCGATCCCGATATTTGTAGAAGGATTTTGACTCTCCTAGTTCTGCTACTCGATACTAGAGGGCGCTAGTGGTAACTAGTGTTGCCATATACAAGACATAAATAGTGGCGCGCAACAATATTAATACAGAAACTGGTAAGATCAACTCTTACAATTTAGTTAAGTTTTCACAACAAATTAACTGAATCTGATCATGAGTTTGGAATGGTCTTTGAGAAATATTTTACTGATATTCCGATCTTAACCACTAAGTCACTGAATTCTTATTTTGCTATCGCCGAATCATAACTTAAACAAAATTTAAATGCGTGTACAAAGAATTTGACATTTCATAAAGTACCATCAAAATATATTGTAAAATATTTTAAAACTATTAATATTAAGAAAACTGCAGATCTGTGGGAGATATCCGTTACAGTTATTGCGTCAATATATAAACGTAATTATAATAGATATAATAGCATCTCAACTAGCTATTTTTTTTAATACTAGTATCGAACCTGGTGTATTTCCAGATTTAATGAAGCATAGTAAAGTAATACCTTTATTTAAATCTGGTAGTACATTAGAACCCGCCTATTTTAGGCCTATTTTTGTACTATCAAATCTCAGTAAGATTATAAAAAAAATTCTTGATCAAATGTTATTTTTTGAATATAAATAATTTACTTAATAAAAATATTTTTTTCACAAGGGGTCTCTCGAGAACTTATGCCGGTATTGAGCTGATTAAATATATCTTTAATGCATGGAAGAAACACACGATGCTTTGAGTATATTCTGTAACCTATCCAAGGCCTTCGATTGTGGTCACCATGAAACATTACCAAGAAACTTCGACACTACGGTGTTAAAAGTGATGCTCTTAAATTAATTATTATATGTTTAAGTAATAGAACGCACAAAGGGTCGATGTTACAAATGGGCGTACCTCAAGGCTCAATTCTCGACCCCTTTCTGTTTCTTGTATATATTAATGACTTACTTTACATAGTAGGGGATACGAACCATAATATAGTATTATATGCTGATGACACTTCATTTATTTTCAAATTAAAACGACAATCACCAAAATATGATGAAGTAAATAATGATATATCTAAATAAGTAAATTGGCTCATTGTTAACAATTTGCATTTGAATGACACTAAAACGAAATTTATGAAATACATGATTCCAAATGTCAAACAATTAAATCATCATCATCATCATCATTACAGCCCTTCACAAGTCCACTGCTGAACATAGGCCTCCCCCAAAGAATGCCACAAAGCACGGTCCTGAGCCACCTGCATCCATCGACTTCCTGCATGTCTTACCAGGTCGTCACTCCATGTCGTGGGGGGACGCCCTACACTTCGCCTACCGGTACGAGGCTGCCACTCGAGAACCTTTCTTCCCCATCGGTTGTCGGTTCTTCGAGCTATATGGCCGGCCCACTGCCACTTCAGCTTACTAATCCGTTGGGCTATGTCGGTTACTCTGGTTCTACTGCGGATATACTCATTCCTAAGTTTATCACGCAGAGAAACTCCGAGCATAGTCCTCTACAATTAAATACTAATGTAATTTTAAATGGGGAGGAACTGAGTCTTGTCGATACCACCATTTTTCTTGGATACACACTAGACGCGAAGCTTCAATGGAGCCCCCATACATCAAAACTAGCTAGCAGACTCAGTTCTGCAGCATATGCTTTAAAAAAGATTAGAAATCGTATCAGTGTTGAAACAGCTATTCTAGTTTACCTTAGCTATTTCCATGGCATAATGTCATAATATGGTAATTTTCTAATGGGACACGTTGCTGACACTGAAATTATATTTGTTTTACAAAAGAGAACTATAAGAGCAATTTATAATTTGAATCCTAAAGAGTCGTTGCGACAAAAATTTAAGGAACTTAATATATTAACCTTGGCCTCTCAGTACATTTATGAAAATGTAATATGTACACAAAAATAAAAGTAGTTTTACAAAAATAAGTGATACTTATTCTGTAAACACTAGGAACAGACACAAGCTAGTAGTACCAGTTACTCGACTTCACCGAGTCAATAATACATTTTTGGGGCAATGTGTACGCTTTCAAAACAAAATCCCAGAAAATATACAAAATTCGACCTGCTCAAAGTTCAAAAACTTTATTAAACTAAGTTTGTATAAAAAGGGTCATTATAATATTAAGGGATTCATGTATGATAATAACCCCTGGGAATGAGGTGATCGCTACCAAGCTATTTCTAATTTGTTTAGTGTTGTTCATTGTGTAACATACATGATTGTAAGCTGTTGTTTAAAAAAAAAGTCCCGCTGGATTTCTTACTGGTTCTTCTCAGTACAGAGGATATTATTTCAAACCAGTGGTAATTAAACAAAAAAGAGTGCCTTTCAATAAGTATTATTTATAATCTATATTGAATAAAAATGTTTTTGTTTCTGTTTCTGATAAGAAAGGTCTTTTTATGTAATTTTATTTTGAATAGTAAAAATCCAATATTTTATTATTAGTATATCAAAAATAAATACAATTAAAAAAATTAAAAACAAAATACTAATAAAATTATTAATAAATATTAAATTAAAAAGGCACTGAGATGAAAAATTTCTTTTTAAATTATTGTTTCAATTACAATAAAACATAAAAAATTTAAGCCCTAATGCAAGAAAGCGGCTACCGATATTTCCATGGCTGTAACTAAGGAATCAGCTTCAGATTCAAGCTCGTCTGTGAGCGCACCGCGTGTGATACCTGTTCCAAAATTTAGTGGATTTTCACCCTTAATACCGATATTTGCTGGACTATCTGCTGCTGTAGGTTTGACAGGTGGAGTAGCTGGCATTGGTAAAGCAGCAGTCAATGCTATTAAATCTGCTAAGGAACGCTTGCAAGAATTAAAACAACATCATAAGAAAATGAAAGCAATATGTATAGGAAATGGACCATGTCTCAAAGAACATGGTGATGGTCTGGGAATTTATGTAAGTAACAAAAAAAAACTAAATTATAGTCTACCGAATAGAGCACTTACAAATATAGATTTACTTTAATATAGACGAGTTTTTATGAAGTATGAATTACTTAAGTATCCATTAAAAAATAATGTGCTACCTATTATTAATCTTGACAGTTCCGAGAATGCTGGAACTCATTGGGTAACCCTATGATAAACTATATAATTATGTAGACTATCATGATGAATATGATAATTTAAAGCCTACAGAAGAATTCATCAAATACATAGGACCAAATTTATTTAATAATTATGATAACGAACAGAAACGTAACACATATAAATACTGACGTTTATATTTCAATTCTTTAAAACATTTTGGAGTCTAAACAAATACTAAGTACTGTGTGTTTTGAATGCACTTTGTCATAATGTTTTTATTTCTAACAATCATTAGTAAAAAAATCTCTATTCAAATGTGAATTTCTATCTCCTTTGTTATATCAAAAATAAATACAAATAAAAAATTGACAACTAAATACTAAAAAAAATGTAAAAAAAAACATTAAAAAGGGAATGAAACTTATATAAATAATTGTTTTAATTACAAAAAAAAACATATAAAAAAGCTCCAATGCAAGAAAGCGGCTATTGATCTCACCATGACTGTATTTAAGGAATCAGCTTCAGATTCAAGCTCGTTTGTAAGCGTACCGCATGTGATACCTGTATTTATAGAATAAATATCACTTATTTTTAAGCTAGTTTTCATATATGGGGACTCCATTGAAGCTTCGCGTCTGGTGGGATTCCAAGAAAAATAGTGGTATCGACAAGACTCAGTTCCTACCCACTTAAAATAACTTGTATTTAATTGTTTGATATTTGTAATCATGAATCACATAGATTTCGTTTTAGTGCCATTTCATCATCATCATGATCATTACAGCCCTTCATAAGTCCACTGCTGAACATAGACCTCCCCCAAGGGATGCCACAAAGAACGGACCTGAGCCACCGGCATCCATCGACTTCCTGCATGTCTTACCAGGTCGTCACTCCATCAAATGGGGGGTCGCCCTACACTTCGCCTACTGGTACGAGGCTGCTACTCGAGAACCTTTCTTCCTTATCGGTTGTCGGATCTTCAAGCTATATGGCCGGTCCATTGCCACTTCAGCTTACTAATCCGTTGGGCTATGTCGGTTACTATGGTTCTGCTCCGGATATCCTCATTTCTAAGTTTATCACGCAGAGAAACTCCGAGCATAGCCTAGAGAGAGAGAGCTCTATAGCTCCCTGAGCGATCTAGAGCGTCCTCATATGGCAAGCATCGAAGGACCACGTCTCAGATCCATAAGTCATCACTGGTATAATTGTACACCCACTGGTTGTACAATCTCGTTTTCAGGTTTAAGGTATACTACCTGATGATAAGATGTGTCGTAGATTCCCGGACGTTGCCCAGCCGAGTTAAATCCGTCGATTGACCTCTCGGTCAAAGTTGAACCTATCTATTCGGACTTAAACATACTCATCAACAACTTCGAGCTTAGTGCTCCTAACAACTACCGGCATAGGTGTGACATGGACATTAAATAAGATCTTTGTTTTTTCCATGTTCATCTTAAGACCTATCCGTTGGGAGACACTATTGAGGTCATTGAGCATAGTGCTTAAGTCCTCCAGCGACTCTGCCATAAGAACTATATCGTCGGCAAATCGCAGGCGGGTGATGTACTCGCCATTAATGTTAATACCATATCCTTTCCAATGCAGTAGCTTGAAAACGTCGTCCAATGCAGCACTTCGATATACTGACAGTAAACTTGGCACCGCTGAAGGTACTGTAGCACCGCTCAAATTTGGACGAAATCAAAGGCTTTCTCATAGTTCACATACGCAAATCAAAGTGGCAGATTGTACACTTCTGTCTTCTGTACAATTTTCCAAAGGGTGTGTATGTGGTCTATGGTACTAAAGCCTCTTCGTAAACCGGCTTGTTCGGGAGGCTGGAAATTATCGAGTTTTCATGCGAGACGATTCGTAATGAATCCCGAGACGCGGTTCAGAAGGGAAATCGGTTTGTGGTTCTTGAAGAGAGCGTCGTCGCCTTTCTTGAAGAACAAATAAATAATAAATAATAATAATAAAACATCACACACAAATCACAAACATGTCACACCTCTTCACATCCATCCCTACACTACTTGCACTTCACTACTTACATTTAAAAATCACACAAACACACACACACACACACACACACACACACACACACACACATACACTTAACCTTATACTTACTAAATCAAAACACTACTAGATATACACATGTGCACTGTGTTTTGTAAAATGCGTACCTTAAAATACCCATAAATATCTTCAAATATGTTGGTAATTGTCTAATGTTAGAAATATTATATTCACACATTTGTAGCGATATGTTATAAGATTATTTTATATGAAGTAAGAATCTGTAATTGGCAGTAAAAAATGTAAATATTTACTAACTTTATAATGTTACTGAATGCTGTTGGTTCTGTTGACAATAAATAAAAAAAAAAAGACCGCCACCCACACACCACACTTCTGCTCCACGCCCCCGGAGTAGTGCCACCATGGAAAGGACGGAATTAAAGAGCGTCTGTGGGCTTCAAGCACCGGTTTTCCACCCGCTTTCAGAAGCTCCGCTGTAATTCTATCCTCACCTAGGGTCTTGCCATTTTCAAGGTGCTGGGAAGCCATTCTTATCTCGCTCAGACTGACGTCCGGGATATCTTCAGAATAGTGTCGGATAAGACTCGCTCTTGGATCGTTACTCACACTTGCGTGTGGCTCCAATGATGACGTGTACAGCTACCCATAGAACCTCTCAATCGCACTTAAAATCTCAGGTGTCCCGGAAACGATGCTGCCACACTCGGTTTTCAGCTTTGACAGTTGTCTCTTTCTGGCAGACAGATCTCTAGCAAAAACTTTGGAGAAGTGGTTCCGCTGGATTGCTTTTTTAATACAAGCTGTAAGCCGCATACATTTGAAGATCTGTCTGTTCAGTTGCCTGTATGTTGTCAAATCTGTTGAAAACTGATTCTTCATTTCCCGTCTAAAAGCCATCAGATTTAGAGTGTGATCGGAAGTTTTGTGTTCTGCGGCGGGTCTTGCAGAACTTAGCTCCGACCGCATGGACAGTTTCCACGAGCTTGTCATTCATATCGTCCACTTTATTGAAGTCTTCTAGGCACTGAAAACGGTTGAAACGAACTGAAAGATTTCGGGACTTTGGATTAGAGCACGAGGGGGACGGAGCGTTTACTTCATCAGACGAGACCTCTCCAACTTAACGTTTAGGTTCAGTTGGCCCCTAAATATTCGGTGATCGCTACCAGTTTTCACCCTCGCGATCACGGAGACATCACTGAACAGTTGTCGTCTGGTCGTCATAATGAAGTCAATCTCATTTTTTGTCGAACCGTCGGGCCTCGACCAGGTCCACTTCCTGTGGGGCCGCTTCTGGAAGAAAGAGTTCTTCATAAAGAGTCCCTCTTATTTCATGAAGTCGGCCAGCTGCTGGCCCCTTGGGTTCCGTTGCCTTATTCCGAATTTCCCTACTTTCAGCTCACCGTTCTCTCTTGTAGTTTTGCGTTGAAGTCTCTCATTATCACCGTATAGTGGATTTTGAAGGAACGCATGGCTTTATTAATATCCTCATACATTTTCTCCACCTCCTCATTGGAATGTGCCGAGGTTGGTGCATAAACCTGTATGACCTTCAACGAATACCGTTTGGTGATTCTGAGTATAAGGTACGCAACCTTCGTCGACACACAATTTACAACGTTGTTACAACGAGAGAGTTGTGGACGATAAATCTGACACCTCGCTGGGACAGATGGTCCCCCTTCCGGTGATAGAACAAATAGCCGGATTCGGGGATAACTGTGTCCTTCCCCTCTCATAGACCTCGGATAATCCTATAATATGCCAGGGTAACTTGTCTATCTCTTCTTTCAGCGCCACGATCTTCTCGTCCGTCTTCAGGGTACGTGCGTTGTACATGGTCAGGTTGAGTCGTCTTAAGTGGCAACCGAACCTCCACCGGAGAATCTTAGCATCCCCTGCCCCGCCGTTACTATGGTCACCACCGTAGCCAGGAATAGCGGGGCCGACGGGAACTGGCCGTCTCCTCGTAACTTTCCTTTGCCGCGCTGGACGAGCGGGTTGGCAACCGCAGTTTTTTTATTGTGATATTGCTTTTATCAGGAAGATGCTGCTGCCCATCTCCTGCCTGTTTCCTACTGTGGCCTCTTATGACACCCTTGGGAAGATACTCTATTTCTTCAAAACTATTTTTTTTATTTTTTATGTATCTTACAGTTGTCTTTTAAAGGTGACCCTTTAAGGGCGGGAGGAAATGGTTACAAAACGCCACGCAATGGCAGTCTAACTGCAATTGAACAACACCCACGACCGCTCACTGTACGGCGGACATTACGTCCATCACCGAACATTGTGTCCTTGTAATTTCACAAGTGTGACGCGGTTTGAGCGATTACAATGAGTCGGGTGGTAAAGGAGTGTGTGATATCCTAGAACTGATCTATGAGTGCGTGCGCCGACCACGTGGTTTCCTGCTGCTAGCTGAGACGTCGGGAGAAGGCGAGGCAATCATTCACAAGGTTAGTGCGTGCATTCCACTCTCATCCATTTTCCTTGCTCCGTATGTTGTATATACCAAATACAGTCCACAAAGCTTTATCAAAGAAATCAAGTTACTAGCGCGTCCAGACAGAGTGTACAAAATATTTAAAGCCCTTATCTACCAATTTCAAAAAGGAGACGGTTCTCAATTCCAGTGTATGTTTTTTTATGTGTGTTACCTCATAAATTTTACTGGGTGAACCGATTTCAATGATTCTTTTTTTATTTGAAAGGTAGTGCCTCACATGTAGTTCAACTACTGATCAAGGTGTGACCAATAGTTTTTGAGTTATTTTTCATAATTGATATTAAAATCGGTTGTATAAAATTTTTAACTTTAAATTATTTCAGAAGCTACTTACTTTTTTATTAAAAACTAAATATAGTAATTTATATAATAAGATATAAATTATTAAGTGCATACATATTAACACACAGACCCTGAACCTGAAAAATTGTTTGTAATCTAGACACCATACACAAATAATTGTATCATTCGAGAATCGAAATCAAGACCAGAAACCGTGTATTGGAACAGTGTATCAGGTAGATTATCTAAATTGGTTAATTTTATAATACCATTGTGTATTTAGTTTTTATAATTTTCAATGAACGCAATACATAATGTACAACGCAATATACAAATATACAATACACAAATATATAATAAACTACATAGTACAAAAATTGCCTTTGTACGTCGTTAGTCATTGATCACTAAAAAGATTTTAAATAAATTATTTTTTGTACATACAACATTGATATTTTCTACAATACTAAGTACTGCATAAATAAAGGATTACCAAATTTAATCTTTTTATACGTGGCGTTAATATAAGTAAGCATAATTAAAAATGTCATTGATATAAACAAAACTATTTTAAGTCTCCATCTCCATTAAAAATAACAAACACATAAAGTATTTTTGTATTTTTGTAAATCAATAAGAGCCAAGCAATGGGTCAACAATTAAGTATCCAATCCATGTTTGCTTTAACATTGAGATATATTTTAATTTAAGAGTCAGAAACTCACCATAGTAATCTTATTTCCACGATCGCTTAGTCTTCGAATAAAAAAATCACCTAAATTTAATTTAGCCGGTATAAGATGCGTATCAGGGCCATACAAGTATTTTGGATGTCTCAACATTTTGAACGTCTACGGTGTAACCTTATTCCCCTGGTGTTGCAGTTGTTCATGGGCGGCGGTAGTCACTTACCATCAGGTGAGCCGCATGCTCGTTTGCCCCCTCTCCTATAAAAAAACGCTTTTAGAAACTACGCCAGTAGTAAACAATACTTCTGTGAAAAATAATGTACACAAGATAGAACAGACAAAATCTTTCTTTTCAAATTTCCGCCGATTTGTAAGTAGAAGACCAAATAGGTCACGTGTCAATTATAATAAAATATATTATATTTGAAATGATCTTGACTAAGTTTCATCAATTAACCATTGCTAAAAATGAAAACAGGAATTTACAAGAAACATCATTAGTTGAACCTTGCAGCTTGTTCATTATTTTTATTATATATACCTATAAATGTATATATTATTAATAAATAATTCTCATAATATTTTGTATTATTATTTATTTTGCTCTATCTGAAACGTTCTACGCTTTATAGTAAATGTGGCGTATGACATGACTGACAATCTCTCGAACATTTTATCTAGGTAAAAAGATGTTTTACGCATTCGTAGTCTCTACATGATATTTTTGTCAACATTAGGTACCCTTCTTTATCTGAAGCGAATGTGAATATTGCTACAGAAGTAAAGTAACAGGATATACAAGTCCCTCTACTGAGCATAGGAATGTTCTTATTTCTGAGAGGGTTTTAGGGCAAGGAAATGTCCGCCGCACTGGTCCAATGCGTGTTGACGAAAATTTCAATTACAAAGTTCATTGGTGCTGCCGGGAATCAAACCCGGGAAAAATTTACAGCAAATGCTTAAACCTACAGCTTAGTAGCTGTAGGTTTAAGCACGACACAAATAAATGCGATTCAACAAATATAATAAAAACTCTTACGTAGTTAAAACTTTAATACTTGATAGCTCGTGATGCCTACCGGAAGAAGCTACAGCAACACATCGAGCAATGTAATTAAAGATGCTTAACCGCGACATAACTCTCAGTGACGCGCAAGCATAATAGGCAGTATATCACTTTTATACTTGTCACCTCTACAATTTATTTATCATTGCACTTTTCTAAGTAATACAAAAAGTAGTTGCTAGACGTTGTTGACGTCGGCTAAAATCTCTGCAATCGCCGTTTCTTCAAGGTCATTCATGCTTCTTAATGCCTTAATAGGAAAATCCCTCATCCGAAAATCCACCCAGCTGTAAAATAAAATATATATAATTTGTGTGTTCTTATTTCTTTGCAGACCTACCAGCAATAGTCAAACCCACCACTGATATTGATATTGATGAACGCATATTAATTCTAATAATTAAGTATTATAGTATATTTAATAATTAAGTATCTACATATTGAGTGTACAATGTTGTAAAAGTAAAAAAGGCAAATGCCCAAAATCGCGTAAGTGAATTTACGATCTTAAATATGCCAGATCTCCATATAAAGTTTATAGTGAGAAATGGTATCTGGTACGATCTCCGGTCAAATTACTCACCTAAATAATAATATGCCAAATTTTTTTTCTATTTTTTTAAAAAACGTTAACCCCACACTAGGATTTTCTCCTGTATCGTGGAGGCAGTTTACAAACACAAATTGCACAAGGACAAACATCCAGACCCGGAACAATTATTTGTAGGCTATACAAATACTTGTTCCGTGTGGGATTCAAACCCGCGGTCCCCAGCGCAACATTGCTAAGCCATTGCGCGACGGAGCCGAAATTACAAAGAATATCATAGCATATCTGATGGTAGTGACACATTTCGACACCTATAACGAACTTCAAACATAGAAGGCTACATATACGTT
This sequence comes from Parnassius glacialis, assembly GCA_033319125.1. Lineage (NCBI taxonomy): Eukaryota > Metazoa > Arthropoda > Insecta > Lepidoptera > Papilionidae > Parnassius > Parnassius glacialis. The sequence goes on from JAVANC010000002.1 coordinate 24,763,891, forward strand.
TTCATCTAAGACGGAATGCCTCACAGCCTGTAATTATACTGACTCTCTATACGCTTCCGACTGGAACACAGCAGTGCACGCACTGGAGCTTGTCCACTGAAATGGGAAAGTCGTACCTCCCCAAACGGACTCCTTAGCAGAAAAGAGTCATACCAGAGTAATATTTACATAAAGGATTCATCCTATTCGTTTATTCCGAAACCAGTGAACATCATTAATAACATTATCTTATAGTGTTCTCAAATATTAGTGATCATTTAATTGTTTTATCCAAACCACAACGCAAGTTTATTACGGCCCCTAAAATTCTTATTTACATATTTTATAAGCGCCTGACAATTTATAAATTGCAATTACAATAAACTGCAACGAATGATTTTATAAAACATAAGATTAATGTGATTATAAAATTTCAATTTAAAAAAAATCGCAAGTTCTAACAACCTTAGTTTATTTTATTTGCATAAAGAATTAAACAGCAAACACATTTCGCATTACGGCAATCGTGTACACAACAATTTTAGGTGGGGCAAAGTTTTATAGATATTCTGGCATTTTCCATTCACACGCATATAGATTTCTTTCAAATGTTTTTCTTCATAGTTACTCTTATGGAATTCAGACGTTCACTTGCCTCGCTTTATCACCTTGAAATATCATTTGAAGTGTGTTATTATTCATTGTATACACTTTTAGAAGTATAGGAAGGTGGGGGGACACCGGATAGTTAAGATAAAGACCCAATAAATAAATCACTATCTTATTTATTGAGATAATCAATATCACAAATGTTAAAGTATATCTTAGGCATAACTTTGGTACAAAAATATTTGAGATGTATCTTAATAACTGCCAACTAGAACAAATTTAATCAAAAATTACAAATCCGAGTTCACCCCACACCTATGGGTCAAACCGGATAGGCATTTTATATTAAAGGGGTGAAAACAGATACAAGCAATAAAACAAAATATTGGAATTATTCGCAGTTTTTGCATACAAAAAATAATAATTCTTGCTCAGAACAACCAATGCAACTTTCGTGAGCCCAGCGGTGCATTGTTACCATTCATCTGTGGACTTAGTTTGACTACATTTTTCGCCACAAACCAAACACTTCGAATCCTCTTCATAGTTTTCTTTATTCGCCTTTTTCCCGATAGCCTTACCATTGCCTCTAAATTTTATTTTACTAACTGATAGCATAGCCTTTTCAGACAGTTAATTTTTATACGGTGATTCAGTCAGAATTGCGGTTTTTCCTCTACGTAATGATGGACGTATGTTCTTTTTAAAATGAGGAATTGGCATGATATCTTTCGGTGATACAAGACTAATAAAATTTGAAAACGTTTGTCCTTTTGTAAATGTTCCTGCTTGCGGAGACGGGGTTGTTTGTCGAGACAAAGGATCCTGAGAGATTTCATTTGTTTTTGGTAAAAATGATATTTCTGTAATCTGTAATGGTGCAAAATCAACATCTGTAAAAATATTGGGATTCAGTGGGCAAATTCCGGTTTTGGAGAAAGCAGACACTGCATTTTTCATGGTAGCGGCACGTTTATAAGCAGTTTCAAACAAAGATTACATTTGAAATTGGGTGACAACACGCCCCGGATGATTTCGAAGTCATAACTGGACTTCTTGCGAGTAAAACGTGCTCAAAATTCCCATTAAAACCAACATAGAGTGGTTGTAAGCGATACGTGCAGTGAGGTGGCAAACAGAACATTATAACACCATCAAGCACGAGCTAACTCAATAGCTTCTAGGTTCTTAGTGTGAGTGACGTGACCATCTAAGACAAGAAGCACAGGATCTTCATGGGGCAGGGCATGTTGACGCTTACAGTCTGTAAAAAGTAAAAATTATAAAGAGATATAAAACAGACGCCCACAATATCTGCATACAAATCAATCGGGGTGACACCGGATAGTCGATATCACCCCGTCCGCTTGTACCCCATAGGTACCATGTTTGAAATTGTAATAACTAACAGGTTATGTTTACACTCTTAGCAACAACAAATACCGGTTTAGAAGGTTAAGTATGTATTACTTCTTAAATTAAACAACTATTTATGGTTGCAAACAGCTACACTTAATGATAACACTTTAAAAAAATCAAAATATTAGATAACGTACCTTTGTTTTCAGTTTTCGTTTATAGACGCACGCGCTGAGATGTCACCGTCACCTCCATTTGCAACAGCACTGAGTAAGCGTTTGCGCGTATTTCTCCACTAGCTACAACGAGACAGCTATGCGCGTAATGAGAAAATAGTAACTATCTGGTTTCACCCTCTATCCGGTTTCCCCCCTCCTTCCCCTATTTGAAGCGCTTTTATTTTCAATGTGACTTGGCATATTTGAAGAAAAATGCAATCAAAGGTTGCCTTATGTAATTAAAACTTTAAAAATACATTATAGAGTCCAGGAGGAATTGGTGTATGAGTACCGAAAACTATTCCACCTCAATTTTTTTGATGCAATACTCTTCAAATTGTACTACAGATATTACAAATGCATGTTGCCATGGGCCAAGTCGGTGCCATATTGTTAAAACCGATTTTTTTTCAATTGCAAGGAATTTTCTTAAGTAGTTACGTATGTGTTAATTAAGTAGTTCCCAAATAGACACGATCACTCAAATATTGATTGGCCTTACAAATCAGGTCATTCAAATGGTCAAAAAATGTAATTGCAATCATCAATACTTTGAAGCGACCCGGGTCAAATGAACGGATCATTCACGATTGACACATCATGTCTACTGTCAAAAATCTTCTTTGGTTTATTTAAGTACTGGCCTCAAATGCCATTTCGGATTTTTTTCAGGATTGTCTAGCCAGGTAAACGCACGTGAATTGTGACGGGCGAGTATTGAAATCAGTTTGCATGTAAACTATGTCATTTTAAGGCAAGCTGAAATCCCCTGAGCTATCACACAGCTCCCTTGATTGATTATCACTAGTTTTATATAATCAATTTCTGTAAATTGAGTTAGAAGTTTCAAGCGTCTGCTATAAATTGAAAACACAAATATTGAATGTGTGGTATAATGTGTGACACTTTGAGGCACTCACTAGCATAACATTTCGGTAGGAAGATCTGGATTCGTCTGATGTTGCAGATATTTATGGGCGCCGGTGATCTTATACCATCGGGTGATCCGTACGCTCGATTTCCTACCACTCTGTGTGACAGGGGTAAGAGCTTATGTTACCAATAATATTATATTAATTTAACATTGACATATATTTAAGAGAACACATGTGAAAGTATTTTTAGAAGAGGTTAAAATGAAGTATGAACGTGAATATAATACTTTTAAAGTTTTTGTGCCTAGATTTAAATTTGATATTCTTCTTGATAGTAGTCTGTGGCCTGAGGGAATATCGCTTTGCAAATATATTAACTTTAAGAACCGTACATCCCCGTACTTCCTTGATTGATTATCACTAGTTTTGTATAATCAATTTCTGTAAATTGAGTTAGAAGTTTCAAGCGTCTGCTATAAATTGAAAACACAAATATTGAATGTGTGGTATAATATGTGACTCTTTGAGGCACTCGTTAGCATAACATTTAGGTAAGAAGATCTGCAATTCGTCTGGTGTTGAAGATATTTATGGGCGCCGATGATCTTATACCATCAGGTGACCCGTATGCTCGATTTCCTACCACTCTGTGTAACAAGGGTGAGAGCTTATATTACCAAACACAGTAGGTAAAAACCAAAGTAATCGTGTTGCATCACCTAAATAATGGATAGTAAATAGTTGAAAATTATATGCTTTAATTGTAAGCCAGTCACAAGATCAGCCGAAGGCATACGAGCGTTATATAAATCTGCGGATATCATAGCGTTGCAGGTGACATGGCTGTTACCGCATGATTCAGCTCACGTAGCGGGAATCCATCCAGAATTTGATTGTTGCAGAAGTCTGCGGTTAACACCGGTGACGGATTGATATTGAGGTGGTGTTGCCATTATGTGGCGCAAATCTTTGTTTAAATCAGTGTTCATTGTGCAGTGTAACTCATTGCGTTTGGCCGCGATTAAAAGTAACTCATTGCGTTTGGCCGCGATTAAAACTTTTGTGAACGAAAGGACTACGTTATTCATCACCATATATATGCCCTGCGACTCGTGGGACAATGTAACCAAATTTAAGAGATGTCTCAGTGGAATAAATACTATAATAGAACGTTATAATATAGATTCTCTATTAATATTAGGAGATTTTAATGCGCATCCTAGCGAATTGTTTTTTAATGAAATAAATAACTTCATATAGTGGACTATGACTATGGAAAAAATATGTTTCGTTTACCTACATAAGTGATATAAATGGTTCTGATCGCTGGGTGGATTACAACTATGTCAGCCACGAAATCTGTAGTAAATGTTAGGGTACTTTATGATATTTTCTGGTCTGATCACTTTCCACTTGAAATAACTATTGATATGGGAAAACTGAGTTATAAAGTAAAATAATGTAATCTTAAATCTGATAACTCTGTGTGGGTGTATGAAATCAAAGTCAAATAAACACATATTTTGTAATTTTTTGTGAAAAGCTTAGATATATAGATTTTCCTGAAGAGCTTAGATATTGTGCCAATCACCACTGGTCTAGTTTAGAACATAAATTAATAATCGATAAAATGTATGATAGCATTGTATGTCCTTTGAGCGAGGCGGCAATAGGGACCCATACTCATGATGGAAAATGTAGAAATAAATATGTCAAGGGTTGGAACAGGGACGCTCGAATTTACTTTCAAATATAGGTATTATATGAAAAACCTAATATTGGAATTTATTAAGAGAAAATGAAAGAAAGTAGAAAACTGTTTAAATCAAAAACAAAATGGTGTCAGGATAACGAACAAAAAATAAAAATGGAAATTTTGGCTACACATATTAAAACAAAAGACTTTTCTAAATTTTGGAAACAAACCAACAAATTGAATTCAAGGCCGAGCGTTCCTGCGAGTGTGGATGGCGAAAGTGACGCCTGGAGAGTGGCAAATATTTTTAAAACCACTTTAAGTATACCAAGCAACAATCGTTACAGAATTTCGAAGCAGGTATCCAGGATGGAGATGAAACCACGTGCTTTACGGCTTAACATATTAAAGAATCAATAAAAACATGAAGCGCGGTAAATCCCCAGTTCATGACGTCATGAGTCGTGATGTCGTCAGTATCGAATACCTGCAATGTGCTAGTGTACCGCGTGTCCTGGCCATGTTATTTACTTTTTGCATAGAAAACTCGTACTTACCTTCTGATTTTATGAAAACGATAGTTGTGCCAGTACTGAAAAATAATGCAGGACATTCGTCGGACAAAAACAACTATAGACCTATCTCACTGGCTATGAACACAAATGCATTGCGGGCGTACTATAGGGCGAAAGGGAAAAAAACTGGAGGGATAGCGTATCGGACTCGGATGGATCGCTTTTTTGCTGAGCAGGAGCCGTTTGTTCCCGTCACGGAGCAAAACCTGGCAGACCGAGTTCGGTACATCTTGCGCTCGAAAATATTTGATGATGCTGAACTCGAACGACTACGGCGTGAGGCTATTTCCTCATAGAATGAACCGGCTATAGCTGGGGATGCGGCTTCTCAGACCACAGACCAGCAGCCACATGTAGAGGCTGTCATGTATCTACCCGCTCTGGTTGATTCAGGTTATGATGGAATTGTCACCAATGAACTGGAGCAGATGAGGAGTAAATTGAAGAAGGCAACTGTGGGAACGCGCTTTACGTCTAATTGACCGAGACTTTCGCGCATAACCCTAAGCAGCAGATTTGGGATGTTATGACGGCCCTGAACCCATTGCTTTCAACCTACTTGGAAACCAGCCGGGACCTTTGCGATACGGACTCAATACTCTTTGGCGCCGCTTTGGGAGTTTGCCGCATTATTGGTACCAAACTTCTCACGTTTGGACATGCTACTGGGCAAAGTAGCCAGCTCCTAGTCTGGAGAAGAAGGATTGAGGACCGTATTGCAAAGGCAAGGGCCCTCATCGGCAGACTGATAAGCTTCAGGTCAGGCAATAATAGGCCGTGAATTGTGCGCACCGTCAGGATAACGTTTGCTGGGACAAATATCAGTTTGTCCCAGACAGATATAACGCAAAAACTGACGGAGCATATAGACGACCTGAAGCAGAGAATCGCTGCTTTGAGGAAGCGGATTCAGCGATATACCGACAGGTCGAAAAGATTCAACCAGAATCGTCTCTTCTAGAGTGATCAGAAGAGGCTCTATAAATCATTGGAGCGGCCAATGGAACGGGGAACGGGCCCAGCACCGAATCAAGCCGACACTGTAGCATTCTGGCGCGGCCCGTGGTCAGAGCTCGTATAATACAGTGAGGACCCTTGGACGGAAGTTGTGGCAAGTCAGTGTGCATACGCTCATGAACCCCATCATTATAACGCCGGACGACATAGCTGAGGCGGTCCGAATAGCCCCGAACTGGAAAAGTCCGGGGCTCGACGAACTGCATCACAACTGGATGAAGGGGTTCGTGGTGTGTCACGCTGTGCTTGCCCAACAGTTTCAAGAGGTTCTCGACCAGAATTCTCTCCCGAGCGTCTTCACTATCGGGATCACTCATTTGGTTAAAGACCAAGATACCATAGACCCAAGCAAATACCGCCCCATAACGTGCTACCTACCATAATATGTATTTAATAATAGGGCAGTTGCACCTATACATCAAAATATAAAATTTCACTGTCCTTTTACGTTCGGTTTGTCAGGAAGAAATTGCTTATAGCGATATGACCACAGTTCATAAGTTTTCCGTTATTCTAACCACTTTGTTTAAATGCAATAAAGAGTTAAAAATTCTAGTGTGGGAGTAAAATTTTTTTTTAAGAAGAAAAAGAAACAATAAATAATACAAAAATGCACAATAAACATAAATATATAATAATATGTGAATATAAATATTGTAAAATTCTATGTTATTATATTAATTACAGACAAAAGAAAGATCTCACGGTTTTCCATAAATGGCTCTGTAACCACAATAGTTACATCAGACGCAAAATAACGGAAGCATCAACACTTGTAAATACCATCACCAATCCGTCGGTCAAGCCTGGCAATTAAAGCAAATCCTGCCTGAAACGAGGGATCAGCAGCGTAATTTTGGAGGATGGATGAGAAAAAAGAGATGCCATATACAATATTATATAATTATTATATATCTTGGAGTCTGTATAATAATTACGACTATTTAGGGTAAAAAAAGCCGTGGTAGCTCAGATGGTTAGCGCTCGCTGTGAGCTTCACAGTCTTCGAGCAACCCGGGTTCGATCCCCGCCGGCAGCAATGAAATTGTTAATTGCAATTTTAAGTGCTGATTTACCACGTGCTCGGCGGTGAAGGAAATCATCATGAGGAAACCTGTATGTCTGAGAAATAAGAAAAACAAAATATTTCGAAGACATGTGAAGTTCGCCAACACGCATTAGGGCAGCGCGGCGGACATTTCCTTGCCCTATAACCTTCTCAGAAATGACTGCAACTTTACTTTACTTTACTTTAGGGTAAAAAAAATAAATAAGATAGTGCCATTTACTTAGTATAATTAGTTAAAAATAGTCTAACTGCCTTTCCATGAAGTGTATTTAGTTACGAATGGTTATAACATTTCTCGAAGAAGCTTCCGTAGAATTTTTCCACTCGGATTTTTTGGTATCCCCTTGACGAATTTCACTCCTCCACGCAAATGTTTTGGATTGGATAACTGCAATAAAAATAAATTTATGGTGATTACTTAATAAAAAAAAAACTTATAACTGATGGAGTTCAAATAATAGCGAAGTTAAAGTGTAACTAACTTCGAAGCCGTGGACTCTTCGCTTAAGAGTGAAAGCGGTGTTAGGGAATTCATTGACCTATCTCATCTTTTATAAACAGGAGACATTTCACTTTTATAAGTGAAATGTCTCTTATTTTTTTTATTCAGTTTGCATTAAAACAATACTTATGGCAAGTAATTTATGCTTTTACTACTGGTTCGACAGTTAGAAGAACTAAGGACTCTTTTTTATTAGGCTCTCACAGCAATGAGTACACTGTTAAATATATATGAAATAACATCATAATTATTAAACCTAAGTGTCCTATTACTTACTGGAGGGAACCACATGTATTAATAAATAACGTTACGTAGATTTCACAATAATAAATAGCTACTATTTACTTTAATAAAATTTAAATTTAAATTAACAACGAAGAATGAGTTTTAATCGCCAATAACTACTTTTTGATATCAGCCATCGAGGTTGAGAATAAATCAAATCTACTTTAGTATTCTTTATACAGGATTATTTCAGGTGTTCCTCAGGGTTCTCATCTTGGTCTACTACTGTTAATAATATTTATAAACGATTTTATATCCTGCTTCCATAATTCTGAATTACTCCTTTTTGTAGATGATATGAAAATTTTCAGGTCTATAAAAACTATAGAAGACTGCAATCTACTTCAAGAAGATCTGTGTAGGCTTAGTGCATATTGTCAAGCAAATTCTCTTTGCTTGAATATCAGGAAATGTAACATTATCTCATTTACCAGGAAAAAAATCCCATCCTCTTTGATTATAAGCTTGATGATAATTTACTAACGAGAGTAAATGAACTGCGTGATCTTGGTGTTCAGTTGGATAGTAAGCAGTTACTGAGGTCACATATTAATATCTTAACTAAAAGAGCTTATAAAATACTACGTTTTGTTATGCGTATCTCAAAAGATTTTAAAAAGTCTTTAACAGTAATCATTCTATTTAACACTCTGGTTCGGTATATTCTTGAGTATTGTTCTTCATGTTGGAATCCTCAATACAAAGTTTATATTAAAGTAATTGAAACAATCAACAATAAGTTTCTGCGTCACTTAAAGTGATATAATTCTTCTGTAGACTCCATTATTGAGAACTTAGACAGCAACACCCTTGAGAAACGCCGTGATATAAGAGATCAAATGTTGTTGTACAAATCGCTTCATAATATCATCGACTCTCCCCTACTTTAAGGCAAAGTGAATCTTGCGTGTCACAGGTTAGGTGCACGAAATAAACCTCTTTTTGCATGTTAAAACAAGGTACCTATACCTCAAATAATTTTATATCTCGAACATGCAAAAATTTAACTTAAAATATTGTAAATTAGATATATTTCACATTGAATATAATAGTTACAAAGAAAATATTGTAAAACTTAATATATAATTGGTAGTATCACTTTGAGTTGTATATATAATGTTACTTTTAACTGCTTAGTACTTAATGTTTAATTTATAAATACCATTTAGCTAGTTTTAGTCTTTTATATTTTTAATTTTTATACAACATAATATTGTGGGGGCAAGCTTTTAATATGTATTAGATATCTGTGGAAAACTCGTTGGTTTTTCGGATTACTTTTATATGTTTTATTGTGTAATTTATTATTATACTGTTTGTTTCCCTTAAAAAGCAAATAAATAAATAAATAATTTTGCAATAACCGGCCAAATTTGCAGAGAAGGTTCAAAAAAAGTAATATTTGAACATTGAAAATTCTTAGAAAATCAAAAACTGAACAAACTATCAAGTTATTAGTTTCATTATATCTTTTCAAAATAGTGTCCATTTACATCAATATATCGATGCATCCGATGGAACCACTGAGTAAAGCATTTTACCCACTCGTCCTTAGGAGTCTCTTCGACGTCATTTCCAAACGCAGCCACAGCTTCCTCGGCGTCCATAAACCATTTTCCTCGAGATTTTCTTTCATTTTCGGTAAATAAATAAAAATCGCAAGGTCGGGGCTACAGGGCGGGTAACCCAGTAATTCCACGTCTGACATCGCCAAGTAGTCGATTGTTTGCTTGGCGGTGTGCGACGAGGCGTTGCCGTGGTGAAGGAGGATCCTATTGCGAGGTGGTTTCTACCAAACATTTTCCAACACAAGTTGCAAACTATTGTTAGTATACAACTCTGTAGTAACTGTTTTTCGATCTTCTAAAACAATTGTTGCGTAATGACCTGTTTTTCCGAAGAACGAGGCCACCATCTTTTTTCCCACGCTTCGACCTCTCTTCACTTTAGTTGGCAACTCTTCGGAAGGAAACGCCCTTTCGTCACCCGTAAGTATGTCGAACACAGCACATGAGTCCCCTCCGTTAAATCTTTGAACCATTTCACGACACCAATCAACACGACGGAGTTATTTGGGCCTCTGTCAAATTATGGAGTATCCACCGGGCACAAAGACCGCTAAATTTTCATGGAGGATTTTGTGCACATGACTAAAACCGATAACTAAGCTTGTCCTAATCTGCTGATTAGTCACTCTTTTGTCAGTCTCTATTATACGCCGCACAACACTGATGTTATCTTCAGTCGTTGCCGTAGAAGGCCGTCCCTCAGATCATCGGTGAGATTAGTGCGACCACATTTAAACTCATTAAATCAGTTGTAAACAGTGGTACGTGATAGGGCTTCATCGTGAAAGACCAATAGAGTTTATCATAATTTTTTTGTTGGCGTAAATGACATCGAAAGTCATAAGAAATCATTGTACGAAAATTTTCTCACGTTAAATTCATGCTAACAACGTATGTGTGTCAACGTGACAAACACACACTTTTCAATTTGCGGCCAAATCGTAAAAAAATGACAAGTTAATAAAATACATAGACAATAATATTGGCAAAGGGTTCCATTTTCAAAATTTGAACTTTTTTTTATTATATCGTTTACAAGTGACCAGTTCTAAAACCTTTCAGTGTCGCCCTCGTATAGGCAAATAATGAAGAAAAATTTATTTAGAAAATATCAAAAATTCTGTCCTTTTTATCTCTTTAATTCAAAATGCGTGGTTATGTATTATTATAACTAATTGTCATTCATAAATATCTAACGCCCACTATTTTACTACGTACGCACACATTCGTAAGGGTCAATCGGTTGGCAAAAACGCGTAGTTGTTGCCCATAAATCACATTCAATTGGTATGACTCGAAATAAAATTAGAATCCTCATTTACTCGTATTTTCAAACTATTAATTATTATTGTTTATTCTTTGGAAAATAACCCTGTATAATACAAATATTATTGTTAAGAAATAATGTGATATTGGAGTGAAACAAATAACTTGTTAATAAAGTATCTAGTCAAAAGATACGGCACATTGAATTTTATCTTACAAAGAAGGTTGGGAAAGTCTAAAAATCCCGTTACTATTTCATTAAAATACCAAATCATTAATTTTTCTTCTCGTTTCCGACGATGGGATATTAAAATGAGACAGTCTCTCCTCATAAAACTTCAGCGTCCTTGACATATTGCATGTAAGAGTCAAGTTCCATAGAAACATTTTCTGTACTTTTTCAATGCGATCTACAATGTATTCTGTAACTGCGTGACCAGAATACACTGTGATACTCCAGGTGAGCCCGTATTAGTGAGTTGTACAATATGACTCAAACCACAATAGAAAGGTCACAGGTTATAATTGTAGTTTTTCCAACAATATGCTATGATTTACTGTGTCTGCCTGCCTCTGCCTTGTTGAAGTCTTTATATACCGCGTACACCTGTACACAAGCTTCAACCGCCCCAACAAGGGTTTCAACATATGATACTAAGTTAAAAAACGTATATCTCCTTTTTATGAATCAATGTTGGGTGCCCGACGACAAAAACTGCTCCAAATGCCAAGACAAAATAGGACAAATCAAAGGCTTAAAGACCTTTGCAAGAACAAACAAACTAGCTATTGGCCTATAGTTAGATACAACTACAGGGGGAGGAGACGCTCGCGTCCGTAGGCTTCGACCACCTAATCCTAGGATTACCCTACACGTGTCCCCCGGGTGGTGTTAAACTAGCGACAAATACAAAAGAACAGACTCGGCTCCTCGCCGTGTGGTAGCGGCGTAAAATATACCAACCCTACATTCGCACCATGAGGCAAAAAAGAAAAAAGGCCTCGAGTTCTTGGCGCCTCATTAATGGGGCCGGGGTGCGAAGAATCTCAGGGAGGAAAATAGATGACGAGGTTCGCCACCCATCACGTGCTATCTCTCGGAGAGGCGAAAAGTTTTTTTTTTAAACGTTACCCCCACACTAGGGTTTCTCCTGTATCGTGGAGGCAGTTTACAAACACAAATTGCACAAGGACAAACATCCAGACCCGGAACAATTATTTGTAGGCCATACAAATACTTGTTCCGTGCGGGATTCGAACCCGCGCCCCCCAGCGCAGCAACTCATTGCTAAACCACAAACAAAAACAAAAGTGGACTGCGGAAGCCCGTCTGGCTACGCTGAATGATGCAATGTAAATCGGTATAATCCTTTCAGAAAAAAATGGGTCACTGTATGAAAGCGTATGAATGTGTAAGCCCGAGACTGCTATGAATGCGAATGAAAGTGGGCTTAATGAAGTTGTTTGTTCTAGGACTCTACGCCCCAGACATAATTAAGCAATAATCCGAAAGCAATTTTGGGAGATGTTAAGGATGGTGCTAATGAAATGCAAGGGTAATGAAAATGTTGTTATATTAGGAGATTTCAATGGAAGGGTTGGGGTGAAGAGGGTTGGTGATGAAAGTATACAGGAGAATGGTTAATGCTTCCTCACATGTGGAAAATAATATATTTGTGTCGAACACTTTCTTTCGTCATAAGAAGAGACACAAGGAAAGAGGTGATGATAGAAGCATGATAGATTTCATAATTGTGGTTGAAAGAATGAGGAACGCAGTGGTAGATACAAGGATTTATCGGGAGTCCAACGTAGGGACGGATTATTACTTGGTCTTATGCCGAATCAATGGTTTATTCAGACGTTGGTGGCATCGCACATCGTCTACCACTGCGTTACAGCGTATAAGAACAGAGAGGTTACAAGATGAAGGTGAAATGTAGACTGAGAGAAAATATAAGTAGTTTGGATGAATTGTGTATGAATGAATTAGACTTGAGACTGTGCTGTATAATGTCAAGAAAGGGTTGCTGGATGCAGCTACCGAAGTATGTGATGTAAGTAAGAAAACAAATGAAAGGAAAAATAACACGTTATGGTGGAAGGATGTGGTACGGAGGAAGTTGCAGCAAATAAGAGGAGATGGCTAGATTTGATGATAACCAAGGCTGGTAAAGCTAAAACTCTCTCAGAAATGAGAAAAAGCCTGTGCCAATTAGTTGGACGTATAATAGGCTGTAACTTAAGGCTGGTAATTGTACCGCTATGAATGAAAAAATGCAGTCTTAATACATTTAAATAAGAGAGTAACAGAAGAAGTTGAAAGGAAAAAGCAAGAAAAAATGGATAAAAATGACAGAAGAACATCGGATAACTTCCAAGTAACTATAAAAATGTTCTATAAACTGATAAGAACTGCCAGGGGGACTTTAAAAACAACCTAGAATTAATGCTATACTAGGTCAAAATGACTGTATTCTTAATGAAAAAGGTTCGAGTTTAAGGAGATGGAAGGAATACTTTGAAAGCGTGGTTATGAGTGATGAGACGTTTGAGTTAAATGAAACAGAAATTCCGAAAAAAGAGGAAAGAGATAGAGAGATATGTATAGATGAAAAAATGAAAAATGAAAAAAGCATTCAAATAAAAGCTGGTAAGGCAGCCGGATATGATAGAGCATCACTTGAAATGCTAAAGGCTGCAGAGGGAGTGGTGGCAGACCTGCTGTACACCTTATTTAATTTATGTTGGGAACTTGAGCGGGTACCGGGAGACTGTTGCAAAGCCGTGATAGTCCCAATATCTAAGGGAAAAGGATCACAGCCGGACTTTAAAACTACCGTGGTATCAGCCTTCTTAGCATCATTGGAAAACTGTATGCTAAGGTACTAATTGAAAGAGTTATGAAAGAAACTGATGAAAAAATTTGGGACGTGCAAGCGCGACTTAGAAAGGGAATGATGCGTACGGATCAGGTATATGTTACTCGGACTGGTTTGGCATCCATAAAGGTGTCAGACAGGGCTGTGTGGCTTCCCCATGGCTGTTCGACCTATTTATGGACAGTTGCTTGGAAAATTTGAAAGTTGAATAATGTGGGTTAAAAATAGGTGAGTTAACCGTCAAATGCCTTTTGTACGCCGATGATCAAGTCATATTTGCATCGTTGGTGGCCGAGTTGCAAATGGTACTTACATTAATTAACAGATCATTAAAAGAATGGGAAATAAAAGTGAACGTAAGTAAGACGTAAGTTATGGTTTTTGAATGAGAAGAAAGTAAAACGATATATAAAATAAGAATAGAAGGGGAGTTGTCGAGCTAGTAGATGAGTATGTGTATTTGAGATGTACATATATTTAACAGGGATGGTAGATATGATAAGGATATAGAATGACAAGTGAACGCAGGAAATAGAGTAAATATGTATCTACACTATTACTGTGTTGCAGAGGTGAATGGCAGAGTTGGGAAGGGATGCCCTAGGCGAAAGTTAAACGACCAAATTGGCGATATATTGAAAATTGGCCAAATTAAGAGTACCTTTAACCGATGAGCATGTATAATTAAATATAAATTTTACAATTTACAATTTATTATTACATATTATTTTCAAATTACAATTTATATTATAGTGTAGGTATATGGATGTGAAGGAGGCGAGAGGGGGTGTGTCAGGTTTATGCCAAATGGAAGTCAATATTCTCTGCCTGGCTATTCTATTCCAGCTCTGACAGGCGTGAGCATATAAGGTTTTTTTTTGTTTTTTTAGATACAATTAAATACCGGGATAATATTAGAATTCTTCCAAACTGATGAGAAAACACCTGCCTGTAAATATATGTTGTAAATTAACATTAAAGGGAGTAGTCATATCTCAATAGCCGTTTTAGAAAGAAAATTTATGGAATTAGAATTATCAGGGCCTGTCCATTTGTTTATATTAAGTTGTTGCACGACTTTTTATATTTCTCTTTCTGTTACAGTTGCATTATTTAATGCAGCTATATTTTGACAATCTAAAGACTATGGAAGTATTGGGGGGACAATGTTAGAAAAATCAACATAGACACTGAAGGAATGGGAAACAAAGGAATTTCTAATGGTTTCAATATTTTCAGACTTCAACTCCGTTCAACATAGCATGGGTATAGTAGTTAGAGCCACCTCTTTTCTGTTTGATATAATTCCAAAAAAGTTTAGGATTAATAGCAATTTTGTTTTTAAGGGCATGTATATGAATTAAAAGAAGCAACAGCCATTCACTTTCATTCGCTAAACAGTTTTTAAGTAAATTTAATAAGTTATAATCCATAGGGTTATTAATTTTTTAACTCTTAACCTCAATCGATTATTTTCATTCAATCATTTTATAAGATGTTTTGAGAACCAATATGGATACTCATTTTTTTATGATCTTTCGTGGTACATGTTTTTGTCAACTATGGCATCAACTGAGGCACAAAAAATGAACTCGCAATGTCAGTCTATTTCTTGCAGTGCTTTACAAATTGAACCATAACCAGCTTTAAAATATTTCAATTATTTTTCATGGTAATGGGTAAATTAATGACTTTCTTAAAAAAGGTGAGCAAAACTTGTGTAGGTGGATGGTGAAGATCAATTTTAGATAGCAAGTAGCTGGGCTTACTTACGCTAATATTATCCAATTTGATAACATCAGATCGACGATTTACTTATTAGGATTTAACAAGTCGTTATGCTGTCTAAGGTCGCTTAATGTGATGAAATCCTACAATAATTGTTCAATTTTAAAATTAATATATTGGAGTGAGTCAACTATATTGCCATCATTGTTCAACCAATTAATGGTACTTATATTAAAATCGCCTAGAATTGAACATTCCTTCATCTGTCTCTGTGTCACATCCACTCAACCGTACACGGTGACTACAGTCCCCAAAAACCAATATTGCCTCACCTGTCTAGGCACCAAACAACATCTTTCGGTTCAAATGCGTACAGTGCAAAAGATAGCTGTTATTAATACAGTAAAAAATTATAGATGGTGCTATATGAAAGTTGTCGTCTGTGAAAGTGAATTTTATCTGTATAATAGGAACAAAATACTTAGAAAAAAAGTTAAAATTAAAGATGAACTTGGTTCCATACAAGCTTGGGCCCGGGGTGAAGAAAGTTCAAATAAATCTTATTTTGAAGATTTAAACATTTGCTATTTAATTCAAAAATCATATTTTTGTATGGCCTGGGGTGCTTTTTTATTTTTTGTTTTATTATTTTTAGTTTATATAATAAAGTCACTCGTTGCTGTGATATGTATTTTTTTAGTTAAATAAAATGGCCTATTCTATTGATTTTCTAAATTGATTTCTTTAATTCAGTATTAATCTCTACAGATTCGCATAAATATATTAATATTATGATTTCTTTGATAATGAAGGCTTATTTTTTACAAAAAATAGCCTTCATTATTGAATGCCATAGACATTAAATACAGAAAAAATTTTTTTATAGGATAGTGTGACAATGACAAACGAGCACACAGTCCACCTGATGGTAAGTGGTTGCTGTGGCCCATAGATATCTACATTTATCCTCGTTTGCGAATCAAATTGCAGATGCGTTGTCACCCGTGAGGACTAAGATGGAATGCCTCTTTTCCAGTAAAAAGGGCCTCCGGTTCTCTACACTCCCCATACGAAACACCGCAGTGTTAAGCTACTATTTGACGCTGGTATTCTGTGAGATACGAGTATATAAAGACGTTTTGTTTTTGCTATGGTAAAAGCGTTAGTTTTTGTTTTTTAGTTTTAAAAAATGTTTTTATGAATGTCCCATGGATTACAGAAATAAAAACCTTTTAATTATGCTTATAATTTATCGCCTAATTACCTTCATATTTTTTTGTAACTGTTTCAAACGATGTCAAGCACCCAATTTCATACATCTCCTTTCGCCACTTTTGTTTGTGGTATGTTAACGTTTGAGAAATTCAATCAAAAATGTGATCTTTTCTGTTTTTATACGTTATTTCTAATGTTTTTGTACATCAAACTAATTGTGAAGATATTATCTTTAGTAAATATGCATCATTACGACCATTCCAAAACGTTTATTACGCGTAATGATTCACACGTTGACAGCAATTTATAAACGAAATATCTATAATTATTAAATAAATATCTCTATAATTATTAAAATTTATCTTATTTATTTATTTACTTATTTATTCAAATCTATTTTGGGTAAACATTATATACTTATGTATATTGAGTATACAAGATAGTATTGATATTGGTGTCATTTTAAAGGGAATACCATGTACTATTATGATATAAAATAATTGTCTCCAGTAAGTATTACACTTTTCTTGTAAAACTCGAAATAAAAAATAAATACGATTTTTTTTGATATTCCCATTTTTAAGCTTTATTTTAAGGCTTTATTTTTAATTTTATTAATTTTCTTTTAACAAATCTCGCGCGGTCGTAAAAAATAGTGACATTTGATTAGCGGACAGGTCAGGTGAGAAATCACTCGCGCGGGGCGGACGGTTGAGTGGTTAATTGGGGAAAGCAAATAAACTCCACATAATTAAATCCCTTAAATCCCATTGCATGTCGGCAAAAGCAATTTTTAAATATTAATTTATGATATATTATATTGTACAATTAAATATGAAAATATTTAGAAAGAGATGACGAATATTATAAAGATGACAAAATAACCAAGATTTTAAATACAACTGTGTATCTACATTATCACGTAATGATAAGTCCTTGGAATTTGGATGGCAAGTTACATAGAAAATTAATCATAAACAAATTGATACTAACAAAAAAAAAACAAAGAACGTGTACGATGCAACTTTATATTATAGAGAGTCTCATTATCTCTCTCTCTGTATATAAAAATCAATTCCGTTAGTTTTGCTAAAACTCGAAACTGGGTAGACCGATTCTGATGAAATAATTTGTGTGATTAAGCGGGTTCCTGGGTGCTTTAGATTCACAATTGGACTCAGTAGGTGGGGCTATTGTCTAGATCCAGAAATTACCCCTGAGAATCCGGGACGAATAGCTAGTACTCTAATAAAAGATAAAACTGTTATATAAGACGGACAACTCATTAAATTATAAAATAGTTAATTATAGCTACAAACATTGAGTACATTACCACATGGGAGCAACATAAGGGAATCCCATCACCGCATTTTGTTCCGTGGTTAAAAGGTAACTATAAGATAAGCCACAAGCATCTAATGGCATCCAGTAGATGGCGGTTAAACCATCAGACGTAAAATGCCCAGACAGGTGACGAGAAGCAGCGTCATTAGTGCATGATATCTGAAAAGATTAAGGGAAGTTCACCCTGGAATGAAGATCATCAGAGGAGATTTATGGGCTGATGAATAAGATGAGGAATAAGACAAATATGAAGTAATTTTTACGTGGTAGAGCCAAGCAGCAGCATTTAATGGTTGCAATACGAATAAGTCGGCTCAACCTGGGTAGGACCACGCTTTCATAGAATACTATCATGAAAAAGCAGCTTTGTGCTTTTTTCTAAAATGTGGAGAGAGCCAAAGCATTCACTGATCATCAGGTTTACTTTGTGCTTGCATATACCCTTTTTCTATAAAAAAACTTTACAAACCCTTTCAGCCACGAACATTTGAAGCTCTTTTTCCGAGAGTTCGACGCCAGTTTGAGGCACTACGAATGCGAGAGGTACTTCGCCTGCCAATTCGTGAGGCAACCCCACAACGCCTACGTCGCGCACTCCCTTGTGTTGCAAAAGCACCGCTTCTATCTCCGCTGGAGGAACCTAAAATTAATTTTTAAATTGAAAATATACCAATACTATTGTTGTTTTTAATTTATTATCATTCAGCTTGATGTGAATTCGTCTAAATATACATGTGGCATTTGTTCGAACGTGCACAGTTTTGGAAAGTTATAAGTCAATATGTATGTGTATCGGTGCGTCTATAAAATACAGTTTGGATCGAGAGTGAGTGAGAGATTTCATCACTCTGGCGGAGTGATGCATCCTCTCACTCAGTGAATTTGAGGGTACATCGAGAAATCCCCACTAGTTTTTGCAGTGTAAAGTTCACACCGTGCATGTGAGATTCCGCATAAGAAATTCTACGAGTGTTAAAATTGTGTCAGGGTTCTATATGTTTTAATAGTTCTTCTGGTAGAGGCAAGGAGAATGGGTGGTGTTGCTGTCGGGTTGCATACTTTGGTGTTTTTATGAAATTATGTCCTTCAAGTTACACCAGTTTGTAATTGTGATGGAGACATAATATTCCAGTATGGTCAAACTGTTATTGTTCTATACTGAATGTATAGTGCGTTACGCGTCGTACGTCTTATTACTGATAATAATTAATTGCATAAACAAGAGAGCAAGTCGAACATCCACTCTCACACTTTTATTATTTTTAACAATTAACCTCTCCTGATTTAATTCCGAGATCGGAAATGAGATGTTGTATATTTCGACATAAATAATATTTAGTTGTTTGTAAAGAGCTTCAGAAATAATCACAAAAGATACAGATTTTTCGACATCCTGATGTCATAGTAAATCAAAACTACCTTCAAAGTATGTAATCATTTACTTAAACGTTAACATTAACACTGCCTTTACTATTGTAAGTAAAATAATATCTTTATAAAAAATCAGCCAACTTATTTAATGTCTTCTGTTTAGCAAAAGCAGTTTCTACGTGGTATAACCACGCTGCAGCTATATTACGGTTGTAGCACGACCTCACAGAATACCAGCGTTAAGTAGAGGTTTACCTCTGCGTTTCGCTTGGTGAGTGCAGGTGGCCGGAGGCCCTTTTTACTGGAAATGAGGCATTCCATCCTAGTCCTCACGAATGAGAGCGCATCTGCATTTTGATCTCTAACAGAGGATAGATGTGGATGTCTATGGGCCGCAGCAGCCACTTACCATCAGGTGGACTGTGTGCTCGTTTTTCACCCTTGTACTATATAAAAAAATGACCACGCTCTCAAAGATTACCAGCGTAAAATAGCAGCTTAACGCTGCTGTGTTTTGTATGGTGAGTATAAAGAACCGGAGACACTTTTTACTAGAAACCAGGCATTACATCGTAGTCCTTAGGGGTGACAACACATGTGCCTTTTGATTCTTAATCAAATCGTCTATGGGCCACAGCATCCACTTTACATCAGCTGGACTGTGTGCTCGTTTTTTGATCCATTCTACATAAAAAAGATCGATAAAATAGCAACGTTATAAAAAATAAACTAATCAATCGAATCAGGCGTTAGTTTGCCTGAACCTGTTGATTAGTTTCATGGATATCCTTTAATGGACATCCTTATATTAATGTTGTTAGAACTTAATTTGCTTCTTTCCGCGTTATGAAATAAAATTATGTGTGATGCCCAGTTTGAAGAGCACCTCCCGCACTGTTCATGCAATTGAAGGAGACCCCGTCACCACTTATCCCAAAAACGTTACGTTTAAAAAGGAGTAAGCTTTTTTATTGAAAGTCCTTAAGCCGTATTGGTCCGGAAAAATCGCTGGTGGCAAATTATTTCACAGAAACGTCGTATGCGGAAGAAAACTCCAAGTGAAACGTACAGTGGTGGATCGCCAAACATTCAGATAGTGTGGATGGTATCGGGAGATTTGCCGCGATGTACGTTCGTGAAATTTGGCGGCTGGGGTTAATCCGAACAACTCCTCAGAGCAATCCCCGTAGTAAATGCGAAAGAAAATGCAAAAAGATGCAACATTTCTTCGCAGCGGCAGCGAATCGAGTCGATCGGTAAGGACTCGGTCGTCGACGATTCGAGACGCTCCGCGCTGGATGCAATCAAGTGGAAGCAGCTGGCGCTGGGGAGGCCCAGCCAAGAGATTTGAACATTATTCCATGTGAAGGCTAACCTGCACCTTGTAAAGTTGCAGGCAGTGTGCCGGCATGAAATACTGTCCCGCTCTGCTGAGCACGCCAAGCATTTTAGAGGTCAATTTGGCCTTCCCTTCCAAGTGGCCCCGAAACTGCACGTCACTCGATATGTCGACGCCGAGGATTCCGATACTGGCTGAAGCAACAAGGGGAGTACCTTGAAACTGAGGAGATACGAGAAAAGGGTTCCCTTTAGCGATAATCGCGCAAACTTGTGTCTTCTGAGGATTAAACTGGACTAGTTTTAGTCGCCCCCAATCCGAGACTTTGTTCATCAAAGACTCTACTTCAGACACAAGTTTGTTCCGGCACTCGGCGATGTTTTCCAGAGAAATATTGGCATGGCCTGTGTATAGAACATCACCAGTGATGTCATCCGCATAGCAATGAATGTCACCGCTTCGTAACATATCATTGATATGCAGAAGAAACAACGTTGGTGATAGCACGCAGCCTTGTGGAACACCGGCATTGATAGGCTTGTAGTCGGAGCATGCATCGTCTAAAACAACCTTGATGATCCGAACTGCAAGAAAGCTGGTGATCCAGGTGCACAATTTCTCGGATAGCCCATAGAAAGGGAGCTTCGAAAGAAGTGTTTTGTGCCAAACCCGATCGAAGGCCTTCTCAATGTCCAAACTAACGGCTAATGCCTACTCTTTGGACTCTTCTACTAACCTCAATAATGCGATACGTGTTTCATCATCAGCTTAAGTAGACTCTGCGATGGCTGACCTCTAAGCATTTAATTAAAATTTAATTAATAAGCAACAGAAATACCTTTATATTCTTTTTCTTGGTAATATATTCCCCGTGTTAACATTTTTACGGTTCAGGTCGGTAACATTTTCCCTTAATAAATTTTTTTATTCTATGTTGTGATTTCAAAACCTAGTATATCTACATGTGCCAATAAAATATGCTAATCTGTTTAACCGTTATGCGTGATAGAGAATAAACATTCAAGCATTTACACAAATTTTTACATATTGTATTCGTATTATAGTAGCTGGTTCTTACCTGGTAGCCCTTGTACTTGATTAACTCTTTCAATCGATCTACTATGTACAAATATTTATCCTCATCATAGTACCCAATATCACCAGATTTAAAGAATCCTTCTTTATCGAAATCTTCACTTCTCTCTTTGCCTATGTAACCTTTCATAATCATTGTGCCTTTAACACATATTTCTCCATTCTGGTTTGGCCCTAATGGTTCTCGTGTTTCTACGTCTACAATCTAAAACAAAACACATTAATAAAAAAAGGTTGTCGGTACGGTTTTGCGAGTGAAAGGCAGAGTTGGCAAAGGATACCCTAGAGCCCTAGACGGAAATTTGTCAACCAAATTGGTGATATATTAAGGATTGGTCAAATTAAAAGTATTCTTACCCGACGAGCATGTGTGCGTAAGCATATGGATGTGAAAAAAACGAAAAAAAGATGTGACAGCATCTTAATAAATGAAAGTACGTTGTCTCTGTCTAATATTTCATACCTGTTACCAAAAAGGGTAGGTCCTTTGGGTAACAGGCGTAAGATATTATATCTATGAATGTATATTGTTTGGGCTAACAATATTCTTCTTCCCTATTAACTCGTAAAAGTCTACTGCTTTACGAGCTGATCAGGATAAGGGGCTCTCCCGCTGTAGTTAGGATTGCATAAATCGTCATATTTGGCATAATAGATTCAGTAACGGAAACCAAAACAGATTTTTTTATTCAATATAGATTATAAATAATACTTAATGAAAGTCACTTTGTTGTTTAAGTTAGTTCAGAGTTAATCTAACTTTAAAAAAAAACTTTGTCTTGCTAATTACCAGCAAGAAAAACAGCTTAAAATAAACAAGTAACAATACAAATTAAAGTAGAAATAGCTTGGTAGTAATTACCTCACTTCCAAGGTTATTATCGTCTATAAATTTCTTAATATTTTAACAGTGGTAGAGCCAGGCGGCAGCTTTTGCTGTCGCATGTATGGGCCGGCTCGAACCGGGGTGGTACCACGACCTCACAGAATACCAGCGTGAAATAGAGGTTTAACTCTGCGTTTCGCTTGGTGAGTGCAGGTGGCCGGAGGCCCTTTTTACTGGAAATGAGGCATTCCATCTTAGTCCTCACGGGTGAAAACGCATCTGCATTTTGATCTGTAACAGAGAATAGATGTAGATGTCTATGGGCCGCAGCAACCACTTAACATCAGGTGGACTGTGTGCTCGTTTTTCACCCTTGTCCTATAAAAAAAAAATTATGATAATCCTTTTTATGAAAACTTTGTTAAATAAAGTTTTTGAACTTTGAGGAGGTCAAATGTAATATATTTTTCATTATTTCAGACGTAAAAACTAAGCTCTTTTTAGTAAATAGAAGAAAACAAAAAAAATTAAGAGCATTTATTTAAAAGTTTGGTAAATTAATCTTATACTAGCTAAATAGTTATGCACCATTACATATAAATAACATGATTGGTGGTAAGCACACATACTAGTTTATGGTTTAACTTCAGGCAAATAAGAAAATCCCAAGTGCTGATGAGATAAGAACGCAAAGGTTATAAATAATGACATTTTGTTTTTTTTTTTTTACTTTAAGTACTGATGTTGTCATTTTTTAACTACAGGAGCTAAAATGTGCAGTTAAAGAATGTAAGCTAACAAATAAGAGAATGATTGAAATTTCTTGACCAGCAATATTAATAAAGAAAAAAAAACCTGGCCTTCATTAAAATGATAAACTTCTTTTCAAAATGTGTATTGCGAATTCAAAGTCTGAAAAAGTGCTCGAAGGCGGTAATAAAATGGACGTAAATCAGGAAATTATTGCAAGAATAATATCTACTAGTGCTGGATATGTCCAGCTTCATATTATTCTTAACTTTAGAGTCATGAAACCGTATCCCTGCGATTGTTTGAAGCACCGCTTAATTAAATTAGTGTGAACTAATGGTGTGAACAAACAACAAAGCATCGTATGGTTGAGGGTAAGAAAAAAGAGGTGGATCATGTAAAATTCATTGGAAATATTATGTCGTCTCAAGGAATACCAATGATAGCCGTAAATATATACGCATGTTGAGTAATCGTTCATACGGCACAGGCTATGATGCTTCCTCTAACGCCGCGATAATTGGTGACCAGCACAGGAAAGAACTCCTGTATTGTGGGTTGAAAATTAATATTCTGTCACATATTCCAGATCAGAAAACAAAAGAATCGAGCCAACAGGTCATATATCTTTCTAGAAATTTTGTGGGCTTAACAGGTCTTTGTCAGGCGTCGGACCTATAATATAAATACTTGAACTTATATTACAGTTGGTAAAGTCCCCAGAACAGAAAAACTTTATTGAAAAGAGCACTGTTTTACAGAGTGCAATGTCGCCCTTGTAAACTAGAAGAAAAGTTTACAGCTTAAGGGTTTGCCAAACTTTGCAAGCAGCTTGAAAATACCAACTGTGCTCTCCTTGGTAAGCAATTACTGTGTAGTTAGCAAGCATGGTAAGCAATGTGACATCTATAAAAATAGCAAGAACAGTGTGCTCCACAGCCGAGTCTTTGCATTTGAGCAACAAAATTAAGACGGCTTCTAATAAAATTAAAATGACGTGGAGTATAATTAATAGCGAAACTGGTAAGATCAACTCTCACCATTCAAACTACCAGTTAAGTGGTAACAACAAATTAACTAAATCAGATCAAAACGTTGCAATGGTTTCTGAGAAATATTTTACTGATTTTCCGATCTTAACCACTAAGTCACTGAATTCTTCTCCTGCCGGCACCGAATCATTACTTAAATGAAATGTAAATGCGTGTACAAAGAATTATACATTTCATAAAGTATCATCAAAAGATATTGTATTTTTTTTAAAACTATTGATATTAAGAAAACTGCGGATCTATGGGGGATTTGCGTTAAAGTTATTGCGTTCATAATAGATACAATCGCGCCTCATCTAGTTATTATTTTAATAATAATATCGAATCTGGTGTGTTTCCTGATGTAATGAAGCATAGTAAAGTAATACTTTTATTTAAATCTGGTAGTACATTAGACCCCGCCAATTTAAAACCTATTTCTGTATGTTAGTAAATGAGAACGCAACCATTTATATTTTTTGTTGCATTCACTGCTAATTTAAATACATTATGTTGGCAACACCTTTTTTTCTCTATTCTTATTCGCATAGATAACTCTTACTTCATGTATTGTACTGTACTGTGTAATTTCTCCATTGTTAATCAAAATACATTCTTGCATATTTCCGAGTTCTACAGTTATTTTAATGGTTTCATCCCGAAATATCAACATGGTAGCAGAACGTGGTTGATGAAAATCATTGACAGTAAAAAAAAAAAAAAGAACGCAGAACAAAATCCGGCAGTGGTGTACTTGTGCTGTCACGTCATCGTCATACTTTTTGAGGTTACCGCATAACCTAACCTGTAGCGGCGTGCTCGCTCAGTCATCACATTGTTGAAAAATTGTTATTACATGTAGAAGATGTCCAGTACAAGCCACAATCCTTTTCACATTGACAGACTCGTCGGAAGAAACAATTATGCGAGTTGGAAATTCACAGTGGAAGCGTATTTCAAGCTTGAAGATTTGTGGAGTTGTGTCGAAAGAACTAATACTGATCCCAGGAAAGAAATAAAGGCAAAATCTAAGCTTATTTTACTGCTTGATCCGATTAATTACGTGCATGTACAGAGCGCAACTACATGCAAAGATGTCTGGGATAACTTACAGCAAGCTTTTGATGACAGCGGGTTATACAGAAAAGTTGCCCTGTTGAGAGACCTCATCACAACTACATTGGACAGTTCTCAAAATGTAGATGATTATGTGAATAAGATAATGTCAACAGCTCATAAGCTTAGGAATATCAAATTTGACATTGATGATGAATGGCTTGGAACACTGATGTTGGCTGGTTTACCCGAGGTATATAAACCAATGATAATGGGATTGGAGAGCTCAGGGATCAAGATCTGTGCAGACTCCATCAAAACTAAACTGCTGCAGGAAGTTCAATGCTCAGAAAGCACAGCATTCTTCAGTAGGAAGACAGCCGTTTACAAAAATCATAGTACAGGAAAGGCCTGTATTCAGAAAGGGCCTCGATGTTATAATTGTAACAAGCACGGACACTTTGCAAAGAACTGTCGTGCTCCGAAGAAGAAGAATATTGAAAAAGTAGAAGAAAATAAAAGTTTTGTTGCAGCATTTTCAGCATGTTCACAAACAATGAATCCGGACCTTTTGTATGTGGACTCAGGTGCCTCCATGCACATGACAAATAGATCTGACTGGATGTATGATGTAACAAGTCCACCGATACCCACCATAACTGTTGCCAGTAGGACGCCACTACCTGTGGAAAATATGGGAAAGGTTAATTTATTGATAAATGGTAATGAACAAAGTAAAATTCAGGTAAGAGAAGTTCTATACATACCTAAACTTGCTGCCAATCTCTTATCAGTAAGCGCTATGGTAAAAAGTGGCTGTAAGGTAAATTTTAGAGATAGAAGTTGTGATATTTATGACCAAAGTAATAAATTCCTCTGTTCAGCCACAATTATAATATAATAATAATAGTAAACAACTTGTATCAGTTAAACACTCACAGAGAAGTCTTCTCTAACCTAACATACTCAAATAACTTAAATGATGTTGTCCTGTGGCATAGACGCATGGGACACCTGAACTTTTCAGATGTTAACAAGTTACCGGAGTGTGCAGAGGGAGTCGATCCATTCCCTGACCAAAGTAAAGGTCCATTCACGTGTACCACCTGCCTAGAAGGTAAACAAAGCAGATTGCCTTTCAACAACATTGGCTCTAGAGCTTCAAGACCACTGCAGCTTATCCATACTGATTTGTGTGGACCGATGGAGCAAACATCACTGGGAGGTATGAAGTATTTCATTACCTTTATAGATGATTTTACTCGAAAAGTTCATGTTTATTTTTTTAAAGACAAATTAAGTGTACTAGGAGTGTTCAAAGATTATAAAAGTAAAGTAGAAAATGAACTTGAAACTAAAATAAAAATTGTTCGGTCAGATAACGGCAAGGAGTACTGTAACAAAGAATTTGATAGTTTTTTGAGTAGGCATGGAATTGAACATCAAACAAGTACCCCGTACTCACCCCAACAGAATGGCCTAGCAGAAAGGATGAATAGGACGTTAGTAGAGAGAGCCAAGTGTATGCTATATGATGCTCATTTGTCAAAGCAATTTTGGGCAGAGGCGTTAGCAACAGCGGCCTATATAGTTAATAGATCAGCCACTAGATCCCTCAATGGCAAAACTCCTATAGAGATGTGGTCAGGCAAGAAACCCAACTTATCAAATATAAAAATTTTTGGCTCTGAAGTGATGGCTCAAGTACCTAAAGAAAAACGCCAAAAATGGGATTCTAAATCTAAAAAATTTTTATTTGTAGGTTATTGTGATTCTAGTAAGGGATATCGGCTGCTTGATCCCGACACTAATAAAATTATCAAAAGTAGAGATGTATTATTTTTAGAAAATGTTCAAAGACTTGAGCAAAATGTGTACTTACCTTGCTTAACCAACAGTGATCCTGAAATACAGTTAACTGAAGAGCCCTGCAAAGAAGAATCACCAATCAGCTTAGAACAGTCTGCGAGTGATGAGTACCTGTCAGACGACAACTTTGATTCATCTTACTTACCAGAAGAATCATTTGACTTTTCGATACCAGCATGTAATATAAACTTACGTCCACGCAGAGCTGCCCAGTATGCAGAAAAGGATGTCCACGATGTAAGTTACTTTTGTCCAATTCTTAATTTATGCGATCCTCTTACTGTTGATGAAGCTTTTTCATCTCCACATTCTGATCAGTGGAAGAAGGCCATGAAGGAAGAATATGATTCCTTGGTTAAGAATAAAACATGGTCACTGGTAGATTTGCCATCAGGTAAGAGAGCCTTGCCATGCAAATGGGTGTTTAAAAGTAAGACAAATGAGAAAGGTGAGATTGTTCGTTTTAAAGCAAGATTAGTTATTAAGGGGTGTGCTCAACGAAAAGGAAATGACTACGATGAAGTCTATGCTCCAGTGGTAAGATACACCTCAGTTCGATTCTTGCTTGCTCTAGCTGCTAAATACGATCTAGAAATGATTCAGATGGATGCTATAAGCGCATTTCTTCAGGGTGACATAGACACTGAAATATATATGTCACAACCAGAATGCTATAAAGAGAGTGATCAGGTATGTCACCTACATAAATCAATCTACGGGCTCAAGCAGGCTAGTCGTCAGTGGAATCTTAAATTAAACAATGCTCTGCTAAAAATCGGATTGAAAAGATCAAAAATAGATCCATGCATTTATTATTCCGTAAATAAATCAAAAATGATTTTTATTGCAGTATGGGTAGATGACTTCATGATATTTACAAATGACAAGAAAACGGCAACAGGTATCAAAGTAAAACTTAAAGAAGAATTCAATATGAAAGATCTGGGTGAGATAAAGCAGTGTATTGGGATAAATATAAATAGAGATCGTAAGGCAGGTGGGATCATGTTGGACCAAGAGAAGTACATTAACCAAGTGTTAGAACGCTTTGGTATGTCTGCTTGCAAACCAGTTCACACTCCGATAGAGGTAAATATGAAATTTGATAAGAAACCTGAAAATGAAGATGGCAATTTCCCATACAGAGAAGCGGTGGGGTGTCTAATATATTTGGCACAAGTAACACGACCTGACATCACATATGCGGTGAACAAGTTGAGTCAGTACTGTAATGACCCAGGTATTCAACACTGGCTTGGAGTAAAAAGGGTTATGAGGTACCTTCAAGGAACCAAGAAACTAAAGTTATGTTATCTCAAAGATGACTCCAAGGAAATAACTGGGTATTGTGACGCAGATTGGGCTACTGATCCACAGGATAGAAGATCATGCACCGGTTACACTTTTATTTTTCAAAATGCTTTCATATCTTGGAATTCTTGTAAACAACAGACTGTGGCACTCTCGACAGCAGAGGCTGAATATATGGCGATGGCTTCGGCGACCCAGGAGGCGTTGTGGCTTCGGCAACTACAAGCTGAGCTCGGGCAAGGCCTGGACAGTGCATTACTTATCTATAGTGATAATCAAAGTGCGATAAGGTTGGCATCAACTGACTGTTATAAAGCTAAGACTAAACATATAGATATAAGGTTGCATTTTCTCAGGGAAAACATTGTTAATTGTAAAGTTAAATTTTTATTTGTAAATGGTTGTAACATGGTAGCTGACAATTTGACAAAGGGTGTAACACTTGCCAAGCATTTATACTGTATTAGTAAGATGGGATTGCGTTCTAGAGGGAGTGTTAGTAAATGAGAACGCAACCATTTATATTTTTTGTTGCATTCACTGCTAATTTAAATACATTATGTTGGCAACACCTTTTTTTCTCTATTCTTATTCGCATAGATAACTCTTACTTCATGTATTGTACTGTACTGTGTAATTTCTCCATTGTTAATCAAAATACATTCTTGCATATTTCCGAGTTCTACAGTTATTTTAATGGTTTCATCCCGAAATATCAACACTGTACTATGAACACAGTAAGATTTTTGAAAAAAATATTCTTCATCAAATGTTAAATTTCTTTAATATAAATAATGTACTTCATAAAAATCAATTTGGTTTCTCAAATATATCTTTTATTGCAATGGAGAATACACAGGATGCTTTGGGTATATTCTATGACCTATCCAAGGCCTTCAATTGTGTTCACCATGAAACATTAATCAGGAAACTTCAACACTACGGTGTAATAAGTGATGCTCTTAAATTAATTATTTCATATTTAAGTAATAGAACGCAAAAAGTTGTCACTAACAGTATGAGCTCTTCGGGTCGATGGTACAAAGGGCGTGCCTCAAGGCTCAAATCTCGGCCCCTCTCTGTTTTTTGTATACATTAATGACTTACATAACATAGTAGGGGATAACCATGATATAGTATTATTTGGTAATGACACTTCTTTATTTTTAAAATTAAGACGACAATTACTAAAAAATTGACAAAGTAAATAATGCTATATCTAAATTAGTGAATTGATTCAATTAGACATCTACCTTCATCCTCGGATGCGAATCAAAATGCAGATGCGTTGTCACCCGTGAGGACTAAGTTGGAATGCCTCTTTTTCAGTAAAATGGATCTCCGGTTCTCTACACTCACCATACTAAACACAGCAGTGTCGAGCTGCTATTTTACGCTGGTATTCTGTGAGAGCGTGATTCTTCCCCGGTCGAGCCGACCCATTCGTGCTACAACTATACTACTAATATAGCTCCAGTATGGCTCTACCACGTATAAAAACATTGAATCAATTCACTAATTTAGATATAGCATTTTAACAGTGGTAGAGCCACGCGGCAGCTTTTGCTGTCGCACGGATGGGCCGGCTCGAACCGGGGTGGTACCACGACCTCACAGAATACCAGCGTGAAGTAGAGGTTTACCTCTGCGTTTCGCTTGGTGAGTGCAGGTGGCCGGAGGCCCTTTTTTACTGGAAATGAGGCATTCCATCTCAGTCCTCACGGGTGACAACGCATCTGCATTTTGATTCGCAAACAAGGATAGATGTAGATGTCTATGGGCCGCAGCAACCACTTACCATCAGGTGGACTGTGTGCTCGTTTGTCACCCTTATCCTATAAAAAAAAAAATATATTTGAGAAACCAAATTGATTTTTATGAAGAACATTATTTATATTAAAGAAATTTAAAATTTGATCAAGAATAATTTTTTCAAAAATCTTACTGTGTTGATAGTACAGAAATAGGTCTTAAATTGGCGGGGTCTAATGTACTACCAGATTTAAATAAAAGTATTACTTTACTATGCTTCATTACATCAGGAAACACACCAGATTCGATATTATTATTAAAATAATAACTAGATGAGGCGCGATTGTATCTATTATGGACGCAATAACTTTAACGCAAATCTCCCATAGATCCGCAGTTTTCTTAATATCAATAGTTTAAACAAAATTTATAATATCTTTTGATGATACTTTATGAAATGTAAAATTCTTTGTACATGCATTTACATTTCATTTAAGTAATGATTCAGTGACGGCAGGAGAAGAATTCAGTGACTTAGTGGTTAAGATCGGAATATCAGTAAAATATTTCTCAGAAACCATTGCAACGTTTTGATCTGATTTAGTTAATTTGTTGTTAACACTTAACTGGTAGTTTGAATGGTGAGAGTTGATCTTACCAGTTTCGCTATTAATTATACTCCACGTCTCAGTCAGTGCTCTTTTCAATAAAGTTTTTCTGTTCTGGGGACTTTACCAACTGTAATATAAGTTCAAGTATTTATATTATAGGTCCGACGCCTGACAAAGACCTGTTAAGCCCACAAAATTTCTAGAAAGATATATGACCTGTTGGCTCGATTCTTTTGTTTTCTGATCTGATATTAAGAAATTTATAGACGATAATAACCTTGGAAGTGAGGTAATTACTACCAAGCTATTTCTACTTTAATTTGTATTGTTACTTGTTTATTTTAAGCTGTTTTTCTTGCTGGTAATTGGCAAGACAAAGTTTTTTTTTAAAGTTTTAGATTAACTCTGAACTAACTTAAACAACAAAGTGACTTTCATTAAGTATTATTTGTAATCTATATTGAATAAAAAAATCTGTTTTGGTTTCCGTTTCTGAATCTTTTATGCCAAATATGACGATTTATGCAATCCTATCTACAGCGGGAGAGCCCAAGAGCGGGAGAGTTAAAATATGTGTATATTTCCCTATGAATAGGTGACGGTAAAATTAAATTTGAATTCATAAAAAGAGACGACCATTTCTAAAAGGAAAACGTGTAGGGACTTTTGGTAAAATTCTACAATAAATTCTTACCTCCAGAGCTAGTTACTACGCGAGATATATAAACCTAATGGCGCGTCTCCACCAAAGTTTTCAACATTTGTTAACACGTGTTGCCGACAAACGTCGCGTCTCCACCAAAAATGTTGACAACATTTATGTTTCCGACATGTTGACAAATCAACAAAAGTTTACGACATTTATTTCAAAATGTTGCAAATCAAAGGAATACGCTTATTGCCGACATTTGTTCCCTCGGTGGAGACGCTTCTTGCAACATTTTGAAACAAATGTCGTCAACTTTTGTTGATTTGTCAACATGTCGGAAACATAAATGTTGTCAACCTCTTTGGTGGAGATTCGCCTTAAGATATCACAGCTTACATACTAATAAAAACATACCGATTAAATAACGTGTAAAAGCAAACATTGGCGTGTTTTTTTTGATTTTTTTTAATAGATTATTCACATGCACATATAATCCGTATATGTACGGTAAAACAGCCGCAAGCCTACTCAGGGTCGTGGTGTCCTATACATAAATGACATAAATGACGCTGCTCCCTCTTGTGAGAGAGTTTTACGCCTGGCAAAAATGAGGTGGTATACCGCAATTCTTTTGTGGAGGGGCACACGGGCAGAGGAGGGCCGAATAAAAGATGGATCGATTGTGTGAAGAGTGATATGAGAATGAAAGGAGTAAGTACGGAAATGACGGCTGATAGAGAGGAATGGAACAAAAAGATTTACTGCGCCGACCCCAGATAATGGGAAATGGTTTAGAGAATGATGATGATACCGCAATTTTTTGAAAACCACAAATCTTTTTGGCTTTTCCCATAGTCACCTGTGATGGATTTTCTTACCCGTTGATGGTTTGGTGATGGATTCTATTACGCCGTTACCACACGGTAACAAATAATATGAACAATATTTATTAATATTAGAATATTTTGTAGTATTCTCTTCGGGTTGGGACTTATAAATATATAAAATAGATTATAAGATAAAATATATGTATATAATACTAATGTCTATTATTTTTAAAATAATTATAAATAAATAAAATCCCAGCCATTCGACTGCCCTCGGCAGGAGAGACGAAACGACGGACGGTTAGGGGGAAAGGGAAAGAAACAGGTGGACGGCGCGGACGGTATCGAGGAACACTACCTTCTGTATTTGAGCCCAGAGCGGTCCGCAATGTAGTCACTCATATAATCCAAAAGGCTAACCGTGATTAACTCGTTTGCAGAAACGACTTCAGGAGGACTTCAGGAGGTACTCGTCAAACGCAATGGTAATGTGGACCAAAAATATTCTTGCCTGTGCCCAGTACATCAATGTAATATCAGACTTATTCAATATAATAGTTTTGTCTATGATAATGACTAAGTCTCAGACAGATTCTCTGGCAGATTCTGTTCCTCGAGATCGTATTTCAAAGCGAGCTCCTGGGTAGAATTCTGAATACTAGGTTGGGTCTGCAAATACTCTGGTTTAGAAAGCGCCGAACAACCGGAGATGACATACCTAAATGTGTCGTCTCAGGTCGACGATGCTATCCTTTAGGATGTAACTCCGATAATTGTTGATCTGATTCCCTCTGTCATCTCTTACGACACCCATGGGATGATATGGGGTATTGGATATTATAACACCGCCACAGCACGGTAAATGTAAATTAAAAATTATTATTAAATATAATAAATAAAATAAAACCACACAATATTAATATTGTGTGGTTTTTAAATTAAATAATGCAAGCAAATTTGCAACATTTTTGGAATAATTGCTCTAAATATGGCGAACGCGAATTCTAAGACTCTTAATAGCAGCACCAACTCACCTGCCAAGCGTAGTGAGTAGATATAAGAAACTCTTTCAAAAAGTGCATGGTGGTGCTTTCATACAAGGGCTATGATCGTATAAGCGCATGATCAAGTATTTTGTACGTGTTACCTGCGGCTTATTTCCTTTATATCTACTATTTATATCACAAAATTACAAACAGTGAAATCAGGACCCTATGGTATGTCTGTAAAAATTTATAATAAAATCCCTAACTCTCTACCAAAAGAAGAATCATTAAATAAATTTTAAAGAGAGCTTAAAAAATATTTAATTGCAAAAAGTTTCTATTCTTTGTCAGAGTTTTTCGGAGAAAAATAATAATTGTTTAATTGAATGTATAGATATATATATATATATATATATATATATATATATATATATATATATATATATATATATATATATATATATATATATATATATATAAATATTGCAAATGTTTATTAAACCTAAAAGTAATGTTTAGCTTAAGAAAATAAAATAAGTAATTATTCTTTATAAATCAATTAAATTAAATTGATATATAATGTTGCATTGCCCTATCAGGGCTCATGTTTAGCTCTATTATATCCAACATAAGAACCATTTACCCACATGAACGCAATAAAATGTTTGAGTTTGAGTTTAGGGTATTTTATGGCAAAAGCACTTCTTTCTTGGTCTGAAGAAGTACTTAAATGTTACTCGTATTACTGTTGTAAATACCAAACTGTGTACAATTTAATTGAGTAGAGACTTCAAGATTTGTCTAAAATAATCAGTCCAAGCGATAAAGAGAATTATGAACAGATTTCTTACATTTTCAAAATAAGAAATAAAGGATGTAAAACCTATATCAAGGGCCCTCATTCCCTTATCAGGCCGTAAACACTTGCAAACTAGAGATTGGCCTTTTCCGTATTGCCCGCCAACACCACACAACGTCTTTACTAGGTGCATAACTACTTTTATTTTGGACTTATTGATAAATAATTCAATAAGCTAAATCAGTGCTAACAAAAATGTCTTTTTAATTAAAGTGAGATGAAATAAAGAATGGCAACGAACTTACAAGGGTGCAAATGATACCTTCATAAGGGTTGACATTATTAATACCTTCATGTGTATAACAATGTCCTGCGAACCTAATTTCAATCACTGCGGCCAGTCTCAACTGAGCCATCTGCGCAGTACAGGATTATAGTGCCCGAGTGTATGGGCAAAGACCACCGGTGCGCTCTCTATTCACTCACTTTCTTAGACAGTGGGGATAACAATTCCACACGACCGGAGGGAGATCAGGCGTAGGGCAAGCGGCTATATGTAATGTCCGAAACACGAGTGAGAACAACCACCAACTTTCTAACTTCGGGCTGTTATAGAGAATTCCTCAATAACTATTTTTTTGACCTGACCCGGTATCTAATGATCAGCAGTCAGCAGCAGTCAAGATGGATAATAAAGAAATAGCGCCAGGCTTTCATTTTATATTTTGTATTACATCTGATATCCAAGCTTTGTATCATACATACTAATACATACCTTAACCACTGTATCCTTTGTTAATTCTCCAACACTACCTGGTCTACATTTCTTCCCACCAATGAAGTAATCCATGGTCACGTACCCTGAAGCTTCTGTCATCCCGTAGCCTTGATACACATCTATTAAATTCTTAAACCTGCAATTTATAACATAACATTTTACGTGGTGAAAACATCATAGCTTCACAAACCTTTAAACATTATTTTTGGTTGCTAAGAAATATTTTTTTAGAAATTATTGTGTATTAGAATTTTTTTATCATCGTATTAAGTATTTAAACGTGATTTTCACGCGAGTTCAGTATTTTTTCCCCATCCCAAAAGTGCCAAACGAGCCTGAAGAAGTTTTCACTTTAAAAATGTAATTATTTGCCAAAATACTATTCAAATTCAAAAAGACATTAAATTATAATATTGAGATGAAATAAATTGGCAATTGTCACAATTTGCGCCTAAATAACAATTAATAAGTGCTGTTTAATATTAAAAAGTCCCTTGTTGATAAACTGATTAAATAATAGAATAAGCCGTTAATATTCCAAAGACAATCATACTATGTGGCAATGGACCGCCCATATAGCTCGAGGAACCGACAACATATATGGAATAAAGGTTTTCAAGTGGAACCCTCGTACTAGCAAGTGCGCCGTTAGTCGAACCACCACTAAACGGATAAACGATTTGATGAAACACGCAGGTAATTAGTGGATAAAGGTGGCTCGAGACGATATAAATTCAAGCCGGTCCACATCCGGCTTAGCATGAAGATTTGTAACCATCTTTGGGTCCAGGCACCCCAGTATCAGTTCCTTCCACTTGACTTCACTATATAATATATAGCGTCTAGTCAAGTGGAAAGATTAAATGGACGTAGTTACGCAAAAAGGATCCAACCCGAGTTTGTGTCAAAAAATTAATGTTGACTTGAAAAACAATGTTTGTGGTCTATACTATTATGTGATATAACAATTTTCGCATACGTAACACAAATAAGAAGAAAAATTACAAACAGACAGAAACCATACCGATAATTTGAGTTTATGATATTTGAAGTAGGGAAGTAGGTTGGATCTAGGGTTTGGGTCCCGGGACGTCTCGTGTCTCGAAGTCCCGGGACTTTTCGTAATTTTCATTGTCTCGAGTCCCGGGAATTTCGGGTCGAGACTCGAGACGAGACAAGATTGTCGAAATTGTTATGTAATCATTTTTATTTTCAAATAAACCTAGCAAGCTAACAGCATAGCAAAGTGGCGAAGCAATCAGCTTTGTAGCGGTTTCTAACGGTTGCCGTTGAGCAATCAGTTTCAAAAAAGGAGGTTCAGATGCCTGGATGATCAGTAATCGATTGCTGAAAAAAGAATTTGAAAATTCGAAACCGTTCTCGAGATAACGTGGGACAGACGGACAGACGGACAGACGTACAGACGGACAGACGGACAGACGGCAGACATCGTGAAATCAATAAGTATATTCGCAAGCTTCGCCACTTAATAATTGAAGGAGCCTAGCGCCATGTGTTAGTTTAATGAATAATTACTTGGTCTACTACGTAACTACTGAGTACGGAACACAATAAATTAAATAAATATGTGATTATGAGAATTAACAATGAGATTATGAACAATGATTAGATACTAGAATTACTAGATAATAATAAAGTTATTGACAGTTAGTATAATTTTTAACAAAGTTCGTTTCATAGCTATAAGATTTAACTGTTTAGAAGTGAATCTGTGTGTGACTAAAAGAAATTAATTATTAAGTCCTTATATATGAAATTAGTGTTTTATTGTACTGACCACTTTGATCTGAAACATCTCCTCTTTGGTTTAAAATTCCAAATTCAAATTTATAAATTCTTTTAGTTGGTACATTTCAGTTTTCAAAACAGTCATTCATTTGTTTTTTCTTTATTAATATTTTCTTTGGCGTCGCTAATTACCGCACAATGGAAAACATCAAATATCGGTATATTTACGAGTACGAGTTCTAGCGTGGCACCAGTGCTGCAGAAACAGCTCGAAGGATTAATGATGTGTACGGCGCTAGTGTCACAAAAGAAAGCACGGCACGTTTTTGGTTTCAACGTTTTACGTTCTGGAAATTTCGACCTTCAGAACCAACCCCGTGGACGGCCGGAGACCAAAGTGGAAAATGAAGATAGCTGCAGGCTTCGGGGTAAGTGATAAAACTGTAATAATCCACTTGACGCAAATCTGGAAAGTAAAAAAACTTGAACGATGGGTACCTCATGATTGAGTGAATCGAACTTGCAAACACGCGTCGACTGCTGTGTTACTTGCTCAACCGACACAATAATGAAGGAATTTCAAGTCGAATCATTACTTGTGATGAAAAGTGGATACTGTACGATAATCGGAAGCGCTCGTTCCAATGGCAGAACCCTGGAGACCCAGCCAAATCCTGCCCTAAATGAAAATTGACTCATAAAAAGTTATTTGTGAGTGTTTGGTGGACAAGTGCCGGTGCCGTTCACTACAGGTTTCTAAAATCTGACCAAACGATTATGGCAGATATTTATTGTAAGCAACTACAATCCGTGAAGGAAGAACTAGCTGCTAAAAACCGAGTTTGGTCAATCGCTCTAGGCCACTGCTGCTTCACGACAACGCAAGACCACACACTGCACAACAAATAACCACTAAGTTAGATGAGCTACAATTGGAATGCCTGCGACATCCTCCGCACTCCCCGGAACTTGCTCCAACAGATTACCATTTTTCCAGAATTTGGACAACTTCTTACAAGGAAAAAAAATTCAAATTCGATGCGGCAGTCCAAACCGCCTTCAAAGAGTTTATTGATTCTCGCCCCCATGGTTTTTTTTAGTAAAGGGATCAATGAACTACTTATGAGACAGCAAAAGTGCAGAGATAACAAAGGTGCATACTTTGAGTAATGAAATATATTTTACAACAAAAAAATTTAATATAAATTCCTCCCGTACAAAACGCTAATTTCATATGTAAGGAACTAATATTAAGACTAAAATTAACGTTAAAGTTAAGTTGACGTTTTCTGTTTAATTGTTTAATAAATGTTGATTTTTACAAAAAATTGCCTCTTTTTAATACGTTTCACCAGAAATTAACTCAATTAAAATTCTTCAAAAAAGGCTTACCCATCTTAGAAAAAAACAAACAAGTTTTTGCTTAAAAGTCTCGAAGTCCCGGGAATTCCCGGAACTTTGATTATAGGCTGTTCCGTGTTCAGGGACTTTGAAATTGTCGGGAATTCCCAAACCATAGTTGGATCCTTTTTGCATAACTACGTTCAAATATATACATATATAGTTAACGCTACAACCGTCGTTTTATACTGTGTGTATCAATGACGTGTAGTCGGTTATTGAAGAAACATTTCGACGGTTACTTTAGTATAACTATGCAAACGTGAATCCGACGTATTCATACTGCAGTCGTGGCCCATATCTCTACTTAAAAAAAATCGTATGACAACTTAAACTAAACCATCACCGCATTAAGGACTAAATTCTTGCTGTATAAATGACCAATTACATCTCTTTAGCAGCGTTGATAGTCTCTTTTCGCAGTACAGCGGCCGCGCTCACAATTATTTGAACTGAACTGACATCGTAATTCAAAGGTGTTTTCGCGAGCGCAACAATCACAGGTGGTACCAATAAGAGGTAGTTAGCCTGAAAATTGGTTTTAGTGTGTTAATAAAACATCTCATACTACTATTATTAGCAAACAACGTAGATTATAAATTAGTTATCAACAACTTGGTGAGAAAGTAAATTTTAAATATATTGCTAGGAATGAGGGTAAAATAATAAAGGACAATAAGAAGAATTGAGAGTGGAACTGTAATTTCCCCCTTGTTCTAGTAGTATAAAGTATCGCGCAATTGACTAAGAGGGAGGAGTCGGTAATTCTACGAGTCTCATGTCGTTATTATGCCCGTTGGGCTAAAATATTACCCTACACTGAGATTCTGCCTAAATAAGACAAGTGATGTGGTTCTATTCGTTTAGTAGTTCTTCTAGTGTAAGGAAGGAAGATCTTGTTGCTGAGAGACTGTTCTGTATCACATTGAGATGAGTAGAGTTGCTGTTGCTTTGCAAACTTTGGTGTTATCATGTAATTATGTCCTTAACGTTACAGCAATGTATGATTGTGACTGGTACATATTACGGTTGATCGAACTGTATTTGCTTTATACTGAATGTGCTGTATGTTTCCTTTTCCTGATAATGATTAATTGCGCAAGCAAGAGAGCAAATTTAACATCCGCTCTCACACTTTTATTGTTTTTAACATTAAAATTTTAATACAAGTAACATTCTTTTATTTAAATAATTTTGAGAATAATTCCTAACATCAGAAGTTGAATAGTTTCTAAAAATATAAACATAAACTAGCTAATCGTCCCGCGGTGTTACCCGCGTCCAAGTTGTAATATTCTTATTGCGAGATCGCGTAATAAGGAGAAATCTTTCTCATATTTCGGAATGATAATAATAGCAGATTTTATTTTAATCTTAGGCATTTCGATTAGTGAAAACCGCTCTAACAATTTTTCTTTTCGTCTACTCCAGTACATTCATCCTAGAGACAATCTATAAGGAGCTCTATGTTTGACAATGGATTTTACTGTTACCGTTACATCCTATTAAAGTCCACTGCCAAACATAAGGCTCCCACATAGATTGTCTCATAGGGAAAATAGGCCTCCCCCATATATTGCTTATTTACCATAGTTGCCACGCTAGGCAAGCGAGTTGGCACCGCAGATTTTTATTTTTAGT
This sequence comes from Parnassius glacialis, assembly GCA_033319125.1. Taxonomy (NCBI): domain Eukaryota; kingdom Metazoa; phylum Arthropoda; class Insecta; order Lepidoptera; family Papilionidae; genus Parnassius; species Parnassius glacialis. The sequence continues at coordinate 24,803,919 of JAVANC010000002.1, forward strand.
CCTTACTGGGGAGACGATGTTCCCCAAACCCACGAGATGATATAGTGTAGTGGATATCCTTACACCACCACTTCACGGTAAGCACTGTATTTTGAAAGACAAAATGATAAATAAAGGACAGATATAGGTAACTCAGCATCCATTACTATCAAGTAGACCGTGTACTTGTTCTACAATTTTATTTGTAAAAACAAAACCTAAAGATTCCTTAATAGTATTATTTTCGACTTATATTTCCGAATATTTCCTCATACTAACCTTATATTTTTCTATAGACCGCAAATATAAATCCACCTCGAATTTGGGCAAAAACACCACTTTGCATCCATTATACAAGAACATGAGCCCAGTCATCAGTCCCATGGCGTGATACCACGGAGTAATATTCAAACTCGTCAGTTTTGGATCAACTATACCAAGTCTGCGTAAAAAATTTTTTAATCAAATTAAGTTTGTGGTTTTTAAAGTATGTTTGTGATAATTAGTCAATTTATTTTTTAAACTACAACAAATAAAGGAAAGATAATTTATTATTCTTAGACAAATTTTTTTAAAATACGCAAACAACCACTAAACGTATTTTTGTTGGTCCCCTCTCTTCGGACCTCAGACAATACGCGAATCACACTAATTATTATTACTTTATTTAACAGTGGTAGAGCCACGCGGCAGCTTTTGCTGTCACACGGATGGGCCGGCTCGAACCGGGGTGGTACCACGACCTCACAGAAAACCAGCGTGAAGTAGAGGTTTACCTCTGCGTTTCGCTTGGTGAGTGCAGGTGGCCGGAGGCCCTTTTTACTGGAAATGAGGCATTCCACCTTAGTCCTCACGGGTGACAACGTATCTACATTTTGACTTGTAATTGAGGATAGATGTAGATGTCTATGGGCCGCAGCAACCACTTACCATCAAGTGGACTGTGTGCTCGTTTGTCACCCTTATCCTATAAAAAAAAATTATGGATGAGTGATTACGTCAATTTAATTCCTTGTTTTTTTTAAAAATTTACTGTTTCGTTTTAATTAAGAACATGACCGGTGTTATTTCGTACGTAGGCTTTGTTATTTTTAAGATTTAACTATATTATTTGTTGATAAATGGGCAAATAAAAATAATATTGAATATCTCATTGTTTAAATTCATGTTTTTATTCTCATCTCCAAACCACGGCTATATGTCATCATTGTATTATTTTTATTTTTTTGTTTAAAAAATGAAATAAGTGTATGTTAAATTTTTTATTTGGCATTTTAAATAAATTTTCTTAAGTTTACGTAGTAAGTTATTATGAATAATTGTTGGTAATAAACTAACATATGATAATATTTAAAGATATAATCAAAATGATTAGAACTACATTTATATTTTTAATTCCAAACATTGAAACCCTTCTCCTGAAAAATGTCGAAAACGTAATTAAGTCGTTGTTCTGTTAGATGAGCGACATATTAAATAATCTTTATCTAAATAGGCGTGAAATTAAACAGTATAACTGTCAAAATAATAGTTTAAATTCGTGTAGGTGCTTGTGGTAGGTGGTGGTGTCTCATCACAACCGATATATATATATACAGCTTTACAACTATTTAGTTTACACCAGACGTAAAATATCCAGACCGGCGACTAGGAGCGGCGTAAAGATGCGAGTCGTCTGCCATAATGTAGCCGATAGCCGTAATAAGCCGCCACGCTTGCCGTGGCGATCACGGCCAATCCTCACTACAATGCGACAGACTCGGCCCCTTCACGGCAGTGAACTTTGGGGTGATGAAGAAGAAGAAATCCCTCTACAACATTTACCTATTTCTGCCGTTAGTCATGAGTGACTGTTTTTTTTTTACTTATTATAAGCCAGGGCTAGACCACAATCTCACCTGGTGGTAAGTGGTGATGTAGCCTTAGATGTTAAATCGCAATATCTTATCGTAAGTCATGAGTGACTGTTTTTTTTTTACTTATTATAAGCCAGGGCTAGACCACAATCTCACCTGGTGGTAAGTGGTGGGTAACAAAAGCCTATTCACTCTTGCCTTGAAGACGCCCAGATTTCATTCGGACAAATTATTCCACACATTTGCTGTACGCATTACAAAAGACGGAGAAAACCGTTTGGATCTAATGCGTGGAATATCGACAACAAAGGGATGAAGACCCGCTGACCGCCTGGTTGCCCGATGGTGGAAAGGACAGGGAGGAATTAAAGCGTGTTAAAAAAAGTTGGTTGATGGTAGAATTAATAATTAATGAAACCAATAAAAATGTGGAGTAAAATAAATAAATAAAATGCAGATGCGTTGTCACCCCAGAGGACTGAAATGGAATGCCTCGTTTCCAGTATAATTAAAAATTTTGTACAACCGACTACATTATAAATTATTAAGAATAACTCAAAAACTATTAATCAGACCTTTATCAAATGTATATGGGACCACATGTGAAGAACCAGCTTTCAAATATAAAAAATAAGAAATAAAACAGTCGAATTGAGTACCTAGCGTCTCCTTTGGAGGTCGCTAGAAAATGATAAAGGTCACAAAGGTGAAAAAAGTATAAATTAAAGAATTAAAGATGTGAAAATTAATTAGCTAATAACTTAGCGTCATAATACAATGCATTTTTTCCGACGGGCAAAACTAAACTACAATATATTTCCGCAGCGTAATGACTTATTCAATTAAAAGTAAAGAAGTAAAAAGTATTTCTTTTAAAATATCATTTCAAATCGAAACAGCAGTTGGTGAACAAATGTTTTGCGGTAGAGTAAAGTAAGAGGATGGTAACTACCCTACGGCCTTCTAGTCGCAAAAGAAGCCCTGCAAAGAAGCACTTACAATGATGATTTCTTAATATGATTTCTATATAAATTGCAGAAAATAAAATAAACAAAAACAATATCCCTTTAAATAATGATAAACACAGGTAATTATGAATCCCAAAAGTAAACTAAAGCATCCAATTTTTTTAGTCTTAAATACGATCAGATTTAACAGGAACATTATTTATAAGAAAAGGTACAAGAGTAGTACAAGGTAAAAGAGGCATTCCATCTTAGTCCTCACGGGTGACAACGCATCTGCATTTTGATTCGCAAGCGAGGATAGATGTAGATGTCTATGGGCCACAGTAACCACTTACCATCAAGTGGACTGTGTGCTCGTTTGTCACCCTATCATAGGATAGGGTGACAAACGCAGAACAAACGCACACAAAAATGCAGATATGTCTCAAACCTTCGTAGCAATCTGTCATGGAAATCTATGCTAAGCAGTGAATTTGTGATGAACTATAATAACATTGATATTGATCATTAAAGGCACGTACATGGAGCTTGATGATATTACATTTAAGTGGCTTAGCACAACACCCTTTGGTAGTCCAGTCGTACCAGATGAGTACATGATAAAAGCTGTATCAGACTGCCCTTCCACTTCGACCCCTTGAAACTCTTCGAATTTCACATTATTTGATATTATCGAATTCGGCCCTGCTGTCGCTAGGTCTTTAAAAAGTAAAGCACCATCCAGCCTTTCATCTCCAAATAATATTATATATTTTAAAAAGTCCAAAGTCTTCAAAATGGTCTCATGTGCCTTATAACCTTGCATTGAACAGAAGAGGAACTTTGGTTTCGAAATGTTCATTACGTGTTTTAGTTCATCTGCAAAAAAATAACATGTTAAGGTTTATTATATAAGAGGGGGTCAACAAGCATGCGGCTCATCTGAGTATAAGTAAGTACCGCGCCCATGAACCACTGCAACACCAGGGGAATCGCAGATGCAATTTTATTACTAGTATACAACATTGTGTACTACTTTCATTAGAGGCCACTAGATCTTTCTGGCCTTATCCAAGTAGCTCATAGTAATACTAAAGAGACCAAATAACCTGATGAATTCCCTCGGATGGTGCTCAGAACGCAATTTTTAAGAAATATTTTTAAGAACTAATGGTAAAAGTAAATAAAAAATTTTTGGCTACTTAATTTCACAAAGTTGAACATACACACGGACATACATTTAAAAATACATACATGCATAAACCAGGAAAAACATAAACCTTATTGTAATAAAAGTAGCGTTTGCTTAAAGGGTAGATACTTCGGGTATCTTTTAGGCTTTTTAAGCTTGAGTGTAGTGTAATTGTACTCGTATAGAATAAACTTCATCTTTAAATTTCATCTTAAACTTTAAATTCAAATCACTAAAAGTTACTCAGATCGCCAAGCAGACGGGCTGCGTCAAAGTTGTGAGACTTCGGATGGTGGTAGCAAGCGTGACGGTTAAGGCCAATCCTCACTGCGACGGGGGAGGTCCATGTCCAGCTGTGGCTTTTTGCGGGCTGATGATGAATAAGAAGAATTAATGCTAAAATTATACCTTATTAATCATACCTTTTAAATGTCTAATATTAAATGGCGTCATCACGGCCCCAGTGCAAGCTATTCCAATAACAGTGCACCAATTTTCCAATCTTGACTCAGCACATATCCCGACAACATCTCCCCTTTTCACGCCAATTTGCACTAACGAAACAGCGATGTTCATAGATGTTTGAACTATTTCGTTATACGTAAGTCTCTCATCTGTAGCACCATTAATCTGTTAAAAATTATAATTATATTTTAATAGATTATCATTTCTAAAAAATATTACTTATTTACCGAAGAATTTCAAGTAGCTGACCTACAACTCATAAGTGAAATAAGAGCGCATGTTTTATTCTTCTGCAGTTATTTACAATATCTTCATGACTCTAGAGCCAAAAATAATTTCTTTAGCTACTTAAGATTATAATAAAGTTTAAGAGAATCATGCATCATTTATATCCCCCTGGTCTGGTAAGAAATTACTTTCTGTTACTATTATTGAAATTTACCATGTATATGTTCTTGAATGGTAACTACCCTATTAATTATTTTTATATACTATTCCATTCTGTTCTATTCTTTTATAGACGAGAATCCAGACGAGCATGCGGCTTGTCTAATGGTAAGTGCTACAGTTTCTTCTGCGGTGCCATGTTGACTGTTGGTATATCGAAGCGCTGAAGTTCTTGTACAGTAGGGCTACAGTGGCTATCCGGATACAGAACCAGAGCATAAAACCTATCCAACTACAGAAAGGTATAAATAAGGCAGGGTGATATTATATTCCCAAAACTCTTAATCGCTGCATTGAAAGACGTTTTCGTTTCGTATGTTCTATTATTACACCTGTATACAAGAATGGTAGCAGACACGATATAAATAATTATAGCTCTATTTCCATTTTATCAGCATACCCCAAAATCTTATAAAAATTAATTAATAACAGATTGTTACAATATTAAGATAAATATAATATTCTTTCGCAAACTAAGTATGGTTTTAGAAGGAGAAAAACCACAAAAAATATGCTCTCATAGATCTAACTACGTTACATAGTTGATTATCTAGATCAAAATAAAAAGAAAATCTTATTGTATTTTTGGAACTAAAAAAGGCATTTGACACCGTCTCTGATGCCATACTTGTTTGAAAGTTGAAAAAGGTCGGTATTAGGGAAGCTTAACTAGATTTAGTGATATATTACTTAAGTAACAAAAGCGAGAATAGGCGGTTATCTTAATAACAAACTTCAAATAACCTTTGTGGCACCGTAAGGCAGTGTTCTAGGCCCTACCTTATTTCTTATGTATATTAATGACCTAGGCAATTTGAAACTTGAAAATGGTAAAATATATGCGTATGCGGATGATACTGCTATTTTTTTCACCGGAAAATTGTGGGATGAAGTCGTATTGTAGACTTCATCCAACGATTGCATTGCATTGCAAACAGAACTTGGCTGTCCATGCGAAAATAAACTTGCTTACTTTTAACGCGTCTAAAAAAAGTATATGTCCTTTTTCATCAACAAACAGTCACAACCTGCACACAATCTTAAAATACACAACTCTGGTTTGCGTAATAATTGCACGTGTCTTACTATAGAAAAAGTAGCTAGTAGATATTTGGTGATAATAATTGAGCAACCACTTACATGGCATTTATATATAAAAGCAACTAATAACAGATAAAGATAACTTATTTGGATCTTTAAAACCTTCAAGCATGTCGCGTCTTCAAATATATGCTGCACTAGATCGATCGATTATGACATATCCCAGTATTACAAAACGAAACACCTACAACTATAACGTGGTTAACGATCTTTAGGGAACTGACTTATTGTACATGACCTTTATGGTCATATAGGTTCCCTACAGAAGAACTTTAATCAGTTTGTGGTTTCATGAAAGTATTACCACACCAATCGATCAATCGTCGGTCGATGTCATTGATCGACGTCGATTGATATCGATCGAATGGTGTGGTATGTTTAGATCATCGAGCGATACTGGCCAATGTAACGTTGTTCAATCATCGATCTACGTCGATCGATATTGTGGTTGTCGGCTCATCATCAGTATTTTTCAAAATGCAATCGGAAAAGGACGCGTTATTGTTGGCCAGTATGCTATGGATCTTATTATTATTATAGAGACGCAAATGCAGAAGAATCTAAAAACTATCGATTGACGTTGCCTAATAAATTCTACTATCGATCGATCGATGGCATCGATGGGGTAGAAGCTAAAGATCGACGTCGACTAATGCATTCCACCATCGATCGATGCCATCGATCGACGATCGACCGATTCTTTTGGTAACATCCTAAGTGTTAGAAAGTTATACATTTTAAATTTGTTGTTAACACAACATAAAACACTTTCTACGATTTTAAAAGCAAAAATAAATGAAAGATAAGTTTTTGAATTAACAGATTTGAATTATTAGACAGGTTGGTTATTATATAATGTAGTTAACAAAAAACTAGACATTTATTCACTCAACTCTAATGAACTCAAAACGACAGTCACAGAATAACTCCTCCAACTTAAGTTTGACGAGGTCGAAGCATTATTAAAAGTTTTTATATAAATTTTACATACGCACTAAAACACACACACACACACACACACACACACACACACACACACACACACACACACACACAAACAAGCCCGTGAACCCATAAACTCGCACACATAACCTCAAACACTTATAAAAACCTTCATTAAATACATGTAAGCTTAAAATCGTATTTTTAATTAAACGAAGCTGCCTGACAGATGCTAATGTCACTTTGTGAAGTAATGTTGCCAGGTTCATTGTAATAGTGGTGCGTTCAGTCAGTCAGTTAGTATACGATGACTTGATAATTATGACTAAAATTAAATTAACCTATCTTGATTGACATTGCGAAACTTGTTGACGAATATTATATCATTGAAATAAACAGAAAAAATATTGTTAGTAGGAATAATAATTTAATACTATTTTGACTCTAGGGGGCGCTCTGACTTTCGGAATGCACCCTGCGCCCGCCGTGTCGGTCGCCATTTTTTGTGTCATTTGTCTTGGTCATTCATTCGGATTCTAACCTCTGGTCTGATCCCTCGAATATTTTCTCTGCGCGCTGTTCTCTTGTAAGCAACAGGAGAACAGCGCGCAGAGAGAATATTCTGTTCTCATGTTGCTTTTCTTTCGTTTCTTGTTAAGTTTTTTGTTACGTTGTGTTTGTGTTGTTTGTCATTGTTGAGTTATTGTGTTTTTATATTGTTTCGTACAAACGACATGGAACCTCAACCAAGCACATCGAGCAAAAGCTCTTTTCCTTCTTTTGGCTTCTCTTAGCGTTACCGAAAAGCTTATGGTACGCATTGTCTACAAATACGTATTTGAGCAGGAAAATGCTTCGGTATTACCTATTGAAGTACCGGAAAAAAAATGTGTTTCTAAGACAGCTGAAATTTTGAGAATCAGTATGACCACAGTGTTCAGTGTATTAAAAGAATACAAACAAAACGAACAATTTAAGTCTCCTAAAAAACTTGGACCGAAACATAATTTCAAGAATAAATGAGACAATTCCTCCTTAGCGGCTATAAGGCGAAAAGTACACCAATTTTTTTATGCAAATGAGGCACCCACCATTGCGAAGGTAACTTTAGTGTTATTTTATATTTTTAGTAATTGGTATTTTTCATTTTCTCGAAAGTCATACACCGAATGACCTTTTTCTTTTAGAAGAAATGGATTGACCAGACTGTACAATCGTCCCATCAGGCAATCTTAAAAGGGTTGACCACCGGCTTGAAAGGGCCTTCAGGAAAAGGCAAACGGATAATTATTAGCTATGTAGGCGGAGAAGAAAGATTTGTAGAAGATAGCTTACTTATGTTTGAGGCTAAAAAAGGAAAAGAAGATTACCATCAAGAGATGAATGCTGAGTGTTTTAAAGAGTCGTTTAGTGGGGTTTTGCCCAAACTAAAACCTAATTCCGTAGTGGTGATAGATAATGCCCCCTATCACTCTAGAAAGTTAGAATCGCTGCCTACAATATCTAGGAATAAACCAAGAATACAAGAGTGGATGGCGTGCAAAAATATCCCATTTGAGGCACAAATGGTAAAAACTACTCTATGACAAGTATGCCGTGTACGAGATGGCAGCGGAGCTTGGAGTCACTGTTTTACGTTTACCACCTGACCATTATGAGCTCAATCATATTGAGCTGATTTGGACGCAGGCCAAAGGGTATGTTGCAAGAAACAAAAAGACCTTCAAAATGAAAGATGTAAAAAAACTTTTCGAAGAAGGGCTAAATGAAGTGACTGCCGAAAAATTGAGTAGCTCACATGATAAAAGAAGAAGACAAAATGTTAATCTCGACCACATGAACGATAGTGTCTCAGACAAGTTTATAATTAATGTTACTAACAGTGACAGTGATGATATTATATCTGATGACGATGAATAAAAAAATTTAATAATTAAGCATAGTTTTATTTTATAAAATCCCTATGATGACATACACTATGGACAATTTTCGTCTGATGAACTGACAACATGAATGCACCTTAAATAAATCTTAACATAATTTTTAAAACCTTCAGTTAAACAAAAATATGTTTACCATTCAGTTATTTTCTTTATCAGTCAGCCATTTTGTCTTCCGTTCAGTCATTTAGTCACAACACTATTTTTGATTCATCAAAACCTGCCAACCCAGTAAACGTCAGGCAGCTTCGCTTAATTAAAAATACGACTTTAGTTTCTTTTACTAATATATTTTTTAAATTTATTTTGTGTTTATATAATTCTTGCTATATAAGATTGGGGCATCCTGTCACAAGTACATGTAGGCATATGAGGATCATACTAAGATGCACTCATGATCGATATCGCAAATACGAATTTGCTACAACATAGAAAACAAAACAATATAATAAGCGCATCGTTAGCAATTCGTCCCAAATATATGTTACGCTTCCCGACAGGGGCGTAGCTACCGCCGTATCAGCCGTATCAATGATACGGGGCCCCCAGGCTACAGGAGTCCCGATCTTGTATTTGCAAAATATTGTTTATGGTCCCATGAACATAAAGGCTATCAGACTTGCCACTATTATCTATAGAGACAGAAAATTTATAAAACTGAAATCGTCTTCAGTTATGAATGATTTAATAAATAAGTACCCCGGCCAATAGGCAAGAAAAGTGTACAATTGGTTTGAATTGCTTGGCTAGATTAGTTAGTTCCTTGAAAAATTAATTGTAAACAAATAAATATATTATTACTTTACTTTATTCTTGTAATCAATATATAATTATTTCAATTCAATGCGAGCGTTTTGCACGCCTCATAACGCGAAGCGTAATATAGGTGTGTTCTACACTCAACACGTCATAATCATCATCATCATCATCATCATCATCATCATCATTACAGCCCTTCACAAGTCCACTGCTAAACATAGGCCTCTCCAAGGAATGCCACAAAGCACGGTCCTAAGCCACCTGCACCCATCGTTTTCATGCATATCTTACCAGGTCGTCACTCCATCTAGTGCGGGGACGCCCTACACTTCGTACGCCGGTACGAGGCCGCCACTCGAGAACCTTTTTTCCCCATCTGTTGTCAGTTCTTCGATCTATATCGCCGGCCTATTGCCACTTCAGCTTACTAAACCATTGGGCTATGTCGGTCACTCTGGTTCTACTGTAGATATCCTCATTTATAAGTTTATCACGCAGAGGAACTCCGAGCATAGCCCTCTCCGTAGCTCGCTGAGTGACCTTGAGCTTCCTGATCCGGCCAGCAGTGAAGGACCACGTCTCAGTTCCATAACTAATCACTGGCAAAACGCACTGGTTGTACAGTCTTGTTTTTAAGTTTTGAGGTATACCTGAAGAGAAGATGTGCCGTAATTTCCCGAACGCTGCCCTACCGAGTTGAATCCGTTGATTGACCTCTCGGTTGAAGTTGGACTTACTAGTCGAACTATTTGTCCCAGGTAAACATACTCGTCAACAACTTTGAGCTTAGTGGTCCAAACAACTACCGGCATAGGTGTCACATGGACATTAAACATGATCTTTGTTTTGTCCGTGTTCATCTTAAGACCTATCCGTTGGGAGACACTATTGAGGTCATTGAGCATAGTGCTTAGGTCCTCCAGCGATTCTGCCATAAGGACTATATCGTCGGCAAATCAAAGGCGCGTGATGTACTCGCCATTGATGTAAATACCATATACTTTCCAGTCCAGAAGCTTGAATACGTCTTCCAATGCAGCGGTGAAGAGTTTCGGGGATATAACGTCACCCTTTCTTACACCTCTCTGCAATTGGATAGGTTTCGTAATCTGGATCTGTACTCGGATAGCCATCGTAGCCCTACTGTACAAGCACTTCAGCACTTCGATATCATTACAGCCCTTCACAAGTCCACTGCTGAACATAGGCCTCCCCCAAGGAATGCCACAAAGCACGGTCCCGAGCCACCTGCATCCATCGACTTCCTGCATGTCTTACCAGGTCGTCACTCCATCTTGTGGGGGGACGCCCTACACTTCGCCTACCGGTACGAGGCTGCCACTCGAGAACCTTTCTTCCCCATCGGTTGTCGGTTCTTCGAGCTATATGGCCGGCCCACTGCCACTTCAGCTTACTAATCCGTTGGGCTATGTCGGTTACTCTGGTTCTACTGCGGATATCCTTATTCCTAAGTTTATCACGCAGAGAAACTCCGAGCATAGCCCTCTCCATAGCTCGCTGAGCGACCTTGAGCTTCCTCATACGGCCAGCAGTGAAGGACCATGTCTCAGTTCCGTAAGTCATCACTGGCAACACGCACTGGTTGTACAATTTTGTTTTAAGGTTTTGAGGTATTTCTGACGAGAAGATGTGTCGTAGCTTCCCGAACGCTGCCCAGCCGAGTTGAATCCGTCGATTGACCTCTCGGTCGAAGTTGGACTTACCTAGTCGGACTATTTGTCCCAGGTAAACATACTCGTCAACAACTTCGAGCTTAGTGCTCCCAACAACTACCGGCATAGGTGTGACATGGACATTAAACATAATCTTTGTTTTGTCCATGTTCATCTTAAGACCTATCCGTTGGGAGACACTATTGAGGTCATTGAGCATAGTGCTTAGCTCCTCCAGCGATTCTGCCATGAGGACTATATCGTCGGCAAATCGAAGGTGAGTGATGTACTCGCCATTGATGTTAATTCCGTATCCTTTCCAGTCCAGAAGCTTGAAAACGTCTTCCAATGCAGCGGTGAAGAGTTTCGGGGATATAACGTCACCCTGTCTTACACCTCTCTGCAATTGGATAGGTTTCGTACTCTGGTTCTGTACTCGGATAGCCATCGTAGCTTTACTGTACAAACACTTCAGCACTTCGATATACCGACAGTCAACTTGGCACCGCTGAAGGGACTGCAGCACCGCCCAAATTTCGATGGATATGGATGAATATGGATATGGATGCACACATCATCGTTGGAGCCACACTTGCGTGTGGCTCCAACGATGATGTGTACAGCTGCCCATAGAACCTCTCAATCTCACTCAAAATCTCAGGTGTCCCGGAAACCACGCTGCCACACTCGGTCTTCAGCTTCGACAGATGGCTCTTTCCGGCAGACAGATCTCTAGCAAAGACTTATGAGCCCTGGTTCCGCTCGGTCGCTTCTTCTATATTTGAAGTTGGAGATCTGTCTGTTCAGTTGCCTGTTTGCTGTCAAATCTACTGAAGACTGCAGCTTCATATCCCGTCTAACAGCCATGAAATTAAGAGTGAGGTCGGAGAGTTTTTGTGTTCTTCTGCGGCGGGTCTTGCTAAACTTAGCTCCGACCGCATGGACAGTTTCCACGAGCTTGTCATTTATATCGTCCACTGCATTGCAATCTTCTAGGCACTGAAAACGGTTTCGTAGCTCGAGCTGAAAGGATTCGGGACTTTGGATTAGAGCACGAGGGGGACGGAGAGCTGAGTTCATTAGACGTGACCTCTCCAACTTAACGTTTAGGTTCAGTGTGCCTCTCGCCATTCGGTGATCGCTGGTGGTGTTCACCCTCGCGATCACTGAGACATCAACGAACAGTTGTCGTCTGGTCGCCATAATGAAGTCAATCTCATTTTTTGTCGAACCGTCGGGGCTCGACCAGGTTCACTTTCTGTGGGGCCGCTTCTGGAAGAAAGAGTCCATCATAAAGAGTCCCCCTTTCTCTATGAAGTGGGCCAGCTGCTGACCCCTCGGGTTCCATTGTCCTTTTCCGAATTTCCCTACTTTCAGCTCACCGTTCTCTCATAAGCCTAGTTTTGCGTTGGAGTTTCTCATTAACACCGTATAGTGGGTTTTGGAGGAATGCATGGCTCTAGAGATATCCTCATACATTTCGTCCACCTCCTCATCGGGGTGTGCCGAGGTTGGTGCATAAACCTATATGACCTTCAGCGAATACCGTTTGGTGATTCTGAGTATAAGGTACACGACCCTCGTCGACACGTTGTTAACGAGAGACTTGTGGACGATAAATCCGACACCTCCTTGGGACAGATGGTCGCCCTCCCTGTGATAGAGCAAGTTTCGGCAACTTGCTAGCTAAGTTGCCAGGTCGAGTCGTAGTAGGTGGCAACCGAACCTCCACCGAAGACTCTTAGCATCCCCTGTCCCGCCGTTACCATAGTCGCCACCGTAGCCAGAAACAGCGGGGCCACCGGGGACTGGGGCCCGTCTCTTAGTAACTTTATTCATTTGGGGGGTATATTGCCATAGTTGCCACGCTTGGCGAGCGGGCTGGCAACCGCAGTTTTTTAATGTGATATTGCTGTTATCAAGAAGATGCTGCTGCCCATCTCCTGACTGTTTCCCAATGTCACCTCTTACGACACCCACGGGAAGATATGGGGTAGTGGATATTCTTAACCGCCACTACACAGCATGTCAACGTCAAGCAACTTTGTGTTCTTAAAATGCATCTATCATAACCATACTGCACTTATCCAATAATATGAGTAGGCGTATATTAAGAAAACACACTAACTAAACCATCTCATATTTTCTAAAATTCATATCATATTGCTACTTTGAAAAAAAATCTGTTTGAAAAAAATATTTACGTCGACGTCCGGATGTTAATTTTGTATGTGGTCACTTGGTTTTTTTATTAGCTTCGGAATTACATCAACTTATTTCCTATTTCATATCAATAGCCTAGTACGCGTAGTTTGTTAATAAAATGATTTTCAACTTTTATTAGTTGTATTGTATTAAAAACAATCTTCTCTGTCTACAGCGCTCTCATATATCTTTTTAGCATTTGATAGACAAAGGACAAATGTAACATATAGCCTATATTAATGTTATACTTTGTGTAATCGATTTATTTTGGTAAACATTTTTTTAAAAATTTTAATTCTTCATTTGGGCCCCCAACAAATTTTCATACAGGGCCTGTCTAAGGCACGCTACGCAACTGCTTCCCGATTGCGTTTTTCTCAAAGATACTATAAACAACAATGGTTGCCAAGTTACCACAGATACGACTAGATTTAAACCTTTACTCTAGATCTGGCCAGTATTTTGTTGACCAATCCCGACACACGACCGTCCTCGGACGTGTATGTTCATGAACTCCTGTAACAAACACTATTAATCACCACTTCTGCTGCTCGTCTATCCCGACATGAATTGGCACACTGTCCCTATCTTTGGACATTTACACACACATACGCAAGGCAATTACGTTTAATCTCACGCAAACTAACAGTGATAGAGCCAGGCGGCAGCTTTTGCTGTCGCATGGATGGGCCGGCTCGAACCGGGGTGGTACCACGACCTCACAGAATACCAGCGTGAAGTAGAGGTTTACCTCTGCGTTTCGCCTGGTGAGTGCAGGTGGCCGGAGGCCCTTTTTACTGGAAATGAGGCATTCCATCCTAGTCGTCACGGGTGAAAACGCATCTGCATTTTGATCTGTTACAGAGGATATATGTAAATGTCTATGGGCCGCAGCAACCACTTACCATCAGGTGGACTGTGTGCTCGTTTTTCACCCTTATCCTATTAAAAATAAAAATAAAAAACTAACACTATCTAAGCCGTCCGTTTGACCAACCATCATCTCATACAACAACGTGGACCGGACAACTGGCTCTCTACCCGTCATCTTATATGATAACTCAGTGAGCGACAGCGTCCCTTTGACCAGTTGTCATGTCATATGACAACATGAACAGGACAACTGACTCTTTCCACTAAGCACACACATACACATAATGTTTTGTACAACTTGCACGGCAATATAAGCATCGATAGAAGATATACGCTTTAACAACATAAACTTTCTTCTAAATATACTAACATCCTCAATCATACAATAATCGAAAGCGTGCGTCCTTTCGACCACGCATGGACGGCACCTTTTTCTCAAGCCATCACATACAACTGCAACCTAGTATTAATTTCATTTTTCTACTGCATGTTGGTTGGCTTGTATGTAATAGCTGTGAAATCAGCCAGGTATCATATAAAGAGAGTGTTAGGGCAGTCAGTCTTTAGACATTTGAATGGATCACTATGCTTTTCGCTCGGATTGAGACAATATTAAACTCAAGGCCTTTGTCTCCTTTATCATTTTCTCCAAGCAATTTATCATCTCTCACTCTAATTTTCTACTTCGTAAAATATATACCTATATATATATATATATATATATTATGTGTGTGTGTATGTATGTATACTTTCTAATCGGAAGACATCTTCAATCTATCACCCTCATTGATTTGCAATAATCAGTACCAGTATCAGTAGACAGTATTTCTGGATCAGATGGAGCCTGGAGTATATTTGCGTGTTACAACGAGATAATAAATGCGTGAAGCACCGATGCTCTGGGAAATGTGCAGTCTGTGAACATGTTCAAGATCGTCCCCGCCATTACATCAGATTTGATATATCACAAATCCTCGCAAAAGAACGCCGATTCCTACCAAGGATGATACGCGAGGCTGTTGGAATTTAAAAAAAAAACATCCTAATTTCAATAGAGAAGATGGATGGAGGATCCCAAGTAGAATGCAGCACCCGCACTCTACTTGGGATCCTACAATTAACAAAATTAAATTCAAACCCAAGACTTCAAGATACTGTAAGTTCATCATGCGTAAATCGAACCAAAAATTAACATTCAAAAACTGAAGGTAGCCGGGCTAATTGTGACAGCGGGACGTCAAACATCTCAGTCTCGCCCTCCCGTGACCATGGGTTGCTGTAAAGTACCCGAAACATCGGGAAGTAAAGTGGTAAATTAAAGGCGATAAAATTCGTAAAAAATAGTTTTATTCTATATAATATAAACATAAACATAAACACTCACGCCTGTCACCCAGAGGGGTAGGCAGAGACTATGGACTTCCACTTGGCACGATCCTGACACACCTCTCTCGCTTCCTCCACATCCATATACCTACGCATACACGCTCGTCAGTTAAAGGTACTCTTATAATATATTAAATATAAGAAATCATTACATTTATCATTATTGTAATAAGCGCCCTCTGCTATCCAGTAACGTCACCAAAGAGTTATTGATTGACAACGTTTATCGATAGGTGCTATCGATAATAAATATTATACATATTAAATCTGCATATTTGATCACCTACAATATTTGACGGCTCCGTGGCGCAGTGGCTTAGCAATGAGTTGTTGCGCTGGGGGCCGCGGGTTCGAATCCCGCACGGAGCAAGTATTTGTATGGCCTGCAAATAATTGTTCCGGGTCTGGATGTGTTTGTCCTTGTTCAATTTATGTTTGTAAACTGCCTCCACGACACAGGAGTAAATCCTAGTGTGGGGGTAATGTTTTTAAATATAACAATAACAATTTAAGGACGTGAAACAATAAACGATACTGTATACCCATACCAATAAAGATCCTTTTTTATAAATGGTGGCAGTTATAAATTATGTTTATACATTAAAGTAATTATAAAAGTTAATATTTTGGTATTTTATTGAGTGCAAGAGCGGGTGAAGCGAGCTCATGCTTGGGGCACCTCAACTCGAACGGGTTAGGTTAGAATAGGTTGGCGTGGCTTATGCCGTCCCCGACCATCCTCGCTGGTTCAGTGATGAATCGGGCTCCGTCGCCATCTACTGGGGGGGTGGAGAGGGTGCCCCACCCTGCGCTCTATTGAGAAGAGGGCAGGGCTTTGTTGCAGTGCAATGGGCCCCCCTGGCCATAGTGGGCTGCTACGTCTCTCCTAATAGGTCCCTTGCCGACTACGAGGCGTACCTAGACGAGGTGGCGAATTGTGTTCGCGAATGTCAACCTCGTCCGTTGATCGCTCTTGGAGATTTTAACGCCCGGCTTGGGGTAACTCCAGAGACGATCCCAAGGGAGAGACAGTGATGGTATGGGCGGCAGGGCTGGACCTCCGATTAATGAATCAGGGGTCTGTAAGCACATGTGTACGGTGGCAGGGGGAGTTCATCGTGAATCTTACGTGGGCAACTCCTCCTGCAATGCAAATGCTGTCGGTCTGGCGAGATGCGGAGGAGGTGGTCACTTTGTCTGACCACCGCCACATCGTATTCGATGTCGCACTTCGACAGCCCGATAGTAACCCCAGTCGCCGACATAGCAGCCCACCGCGGCGTTGGTGTCTCAAGCGGCTCGATCGAGATAAGCTCGAAGCCGCCGCCATCGTCGCGTCCTGGCCAGAAAACGCCGAAGAGGTTCAGTCCGATTCTGAAGTGAAAGCGAACTGGTTTCGGGGTACGATGGCGCAAATTTGCGACCTGTCGATGCCCAGAACCAGTCGCCCCAAGCGCAAAGCAGTGTACTGGTGGTCAGTAGAAATCGCACGGCTCCGTGCAATCTGCTTGCGGTGTCAGCGCCAGTACACTAGAGCCCGAAGGAGAAGATAGCGAGCTCCGTCTGAGGAGATAGCCAGACTCTACGGGGCATACCGAGCGACTACAAAGGCGTTCCAAATCGCCATTACCAACGCCAGGTCTCGGTCCTGGTAAGAGCTTCTGGAGGGACTCAACAAAGATCCCTGGGGGCGCCCATACAGGACAGTGCTGGGTAAGCTCCGGCCCTGGTCACCCCCTTTGACGGAGACTCTCGATCCGGATCTTCTGGAAAGGGTAATCGGCACGCTCTTTCCAGAGGACCGGTCAAGTCCCGAAGGTCACCCGCCGTCTTCATGGGAGTGGCAAGATCAGATGGGGGTGACCGTCAAGGAGCTGGACCGAGCCGTCAGCCGCTTTAAAGTCCGGAATACAGCACCGGGGCTCGACGGAATCCCGGGCCGGGCCCTAGTGCTGAGTCTGGCTGCCCTGGGAAATAGGCTGAGGCAGCTTGTAGTGTTATGCTACTTACATTTCATTGTACACTAATTCTCCATTCTGTTTTGATATTCTGCATTCATGTTTTGCATCACTTTATACTATTTTTTTCATTCTGTTTTTGATTTTCTGCATTTATATTTTGCATCACCTTTATTTCCATAGGATCCTGTAACGTTTTTACACAATAACATATCATTTTACTTCGTATTTTCACACAATTTAGCACTTGTAAAATCGCTGTCAATGGAGTCTTACCTTTTTCGGTCTTTTATTGAATTCTCGGTAACTCTACAATTTCAGGCTTCATGCACGCTGCCGTGCATTAGTTTTTCCTAAATGAATAATATTTCATTTCTTACTAAAATGTAATAGTTTCTTAATAACAGTCCAAAAACCAAAAATTGTTAAATATGACAACCATTATTTATATGGTTGTCATGGCAATTTTTATTCAAATTCGTTACCGATATGATGTTTTATCTCGATATTTTCACATAAATACTCTTTTGCTCTAGGTCATTTACAATAAATTTCCTTTTAATTTAAATAATTTCTCGTTCTCTCTAAAAAGGTATAAAAGCCGAACAATCGGAGAATACGGGACAGTCTCGCTTCAGTTCTCAAACGAGAAACATCTACTAAAGGCCTTATAAATAAAGGGCAAAGCGGCCCCGGGATCCTGCAAGCCTCCATCTACTCGTGAAGTCGTCGGCAGTCTGCTTCAAGCGCGGGGCCACACTACCTTCGGGCGCGCTACGACTGCTTGCTCCAGGCGCCGAGTGCACCTACTGCCCGCGCTTCCTTCGGGCACGCTACGACTGCTTGCTCCAGGCGCCGAGCGCACCTACTGCCGGCGCTACCTCTGGGCGCGGCGACTACTTCTCCAAGTACTGAGCGCACCTACCCCAGGCGCTACGTGCGCCGGCTCCGGACGCTGCGTGTGCCCAGTCCAGGCGCTGCGTGCCGTCGCCGCTGAGAAACCTCACGCTCTGCGTGTGCCTATTTCTACAAAAGCAGCGAGGCTCCAGGCTCCACTATAAAACTATATTGTCCTATTCTCCTATCTTTATTATTTTTAAAAACCTAATTGTAATCTCATTTTCATCCATCATCTTCATATTTCATTTTTTTTATAAAATTGTAAATACCTTTTAAAAAATTATAATATATTATTTTCTTGGTCTACTTTTGTTGTTTTGCTGTTCTTAGGTTAAGTTCTTTCTCTTTTAATTGTCGCTTCACGACAAGCTGTTTACCAGCTGTCTGCGGTATGCCAAGTTCCCATAGCCTGGAAAGATGCAAGGCTGGTCCTCTTGAAGAAGGAAGGCAGAGCCGCAGATTCTCCCTCTGCGTACCGCCCCATATGCCTGCTGGACGAGATTGGCAAATTGTTCGAGAGGACTCGGCTCAGCGGGCATCTTGTTCTGACGGGAGCGTTCCACAGTAGATGCGATTATGCGCGTCCGCTCCCTGTCGGAACAAACAGTATCACAACGCCTTTAACTCTCTACCCTGGGATGCAATCAGGAGGGCACTGGCACACCATCAAGTGCCCCCCAGGTCCCCCATCAAGGTAGTATCGGGGACTAACTGCGCGACAGATACATTCTGTACATGGGGAAAGATGGTAGGAAGATTCGGAGGGAGATCAGACGTGGGGTTCCTCAGGGCCGGTGCTGGGTCCATTACTGTGGGACCTCGCGTACGATGCGGTTCTGCGAGTCGACCTTCCCGCTGGCGTAAATATCGTGTGCTATGCCGACGACACCTTGGTGATCGCCAGCGGGATAACTTTCGAGAGGGCCAAGGAGCTCGCCGAACTTGGGGTGGAAGTCGTCGTCGCCAAAATCCTGTTGTTGAGTTGGGTTTAGAAATAGCGTACTCACAAGACCGAGGCTCTATGGTTCCATAAATTACCACGGGGCAGGGAACCACCCGACTCGTGCGTCCGCGTGGGTGGGTCCGAAGTCAGAGTGGGGAGGTACATGAAGTACCTAGGCCTCCTCCTTGACAGTCGCTGGGGCTTCGAAGAACATTTCGAGCGCCTAGTCCCCCGGATCGAAAGGGTGGCGGGTGCAATGCATAGACTGCTGCCCAATCTAGGGGGACCGACGGAGGAAGTACGTTGCCTCTATGCGGGAGTTATACGGTCCGTAGCTCTGTATGGAGCGCCTGTATGGGCAAAAAGGCTGGCCATCCGACGCTGTAGAACTAAAATTTAGAGTGTCCAGCGGAGGATGGCCATACGGATCGTACGAGGATACCGCACTATATCCTTTGAGGCGGCGACCATCCTGGCTCGCTTTCCACCACTAGATATACTGGCGGAGATGGATGCGAGGATGTATGACCGAATCCGTGCCCTCCGCCAGAGCGGTGGTAGTGAGCCAGAAGAGGCGCTCGAATTAATTAAACGGCAGGAACAAAACGCCCTGGCGACATGGCGCACTCGACTCGAGGAGCGCTATGAACACAAACGCGTCATTGGAGTAATCCTGCCGGTCTTCGAAGCCTGGATGCAGCGACGAGCAGCAAGACTCACCTACAGACTTACACAGATAATTACCGGGCATGGGTGCTTCGGTGATTATCTGTGTAAGATCGGACGCGAGGCGACGGCGAACTGCTTCCACTGTGGTGGACGGGACCAGGACTCCGCTTCCCATACGGTCGGAGTATGCCCAGCGTGGGAACGGGAGCGGACAATTCTGGTGAACCGCATTGGACGGAACCTCTCCCTGCCAGCAATCGTGTCGGCGATGCTGAGCGGGGATTCGGCGTGGAGGGCCGTAGCCACCTTCTGTGAATCTGTTATGATTCAGAAGGAGGCTTCTGAGCGGGATCGGGAGAGGGTGGACTCCGCGCGGAGACGACGTCGCCAAGGCGTTCGTCACGGCCCTCCTCTTGAAAACGGTGTTCCCCTACCAGAAACGGCGCCTCCGGGGTTACAGACGCTCGGGGCGGGGGCCTCGAACGTCTAGTAATGTAATCCCCGAGGAGGACGATGACTCGGAAGTGGTCTCGAGACATCATGATAGCACTGCGAGGATGCTGAGGGCAGCAATTACTGTCCCCGGGACGTGCTATAAGCGTAGCAAAGCGATGGAGGGGCCCCGGTTGCGTTCCGAACGGAGATCCCGGGACCCCTCGTATACGCTGATGGTGACCACCGTGGGGTTTTAGCCGGTATGAGTCCGGCATAACCTTTTCGTTGCCCCCGCAGCGGAAGGTATCCATGAGGATTTCCCCACGTAAAAAAAAAGGATGGCGTGGCTCCGTCGACTGAGCTTCTCTCTACTGCGCCACGTTGAGTGGCGTTGGGCAACCTTCTCTTAACTCTCTCCCCCGATAAATCAGGTCTATATTGTCAAAAACATTACGAAATCATAACCTCAAAATGAATATTTTAAAATTAATAAAAAAATAAGGGAGGGGGGGATTTTTGGGCAATTCTACAACTCCCCCAATTCAGGCGACTTACTTTCAAACCTTACCCAGGGCTGGTCTTGCACCAGCTTCCGCTATTGCACCCAGACGATAAAAAATATTTTATGTAAAATAACTATTAATATAATAATATCATATATAATTTCTATGAAACTTAAATTGTGCGGCTGATTTTGTGATTGGTTTTCAAAGGGCAAGTATTCGCATGACGTGATTCGGCAAATGTTCTCGGCCGAAAGTGCGCAGTTCTAGAGAAACTGGTCTCTTTCTTAAATTACTACGCGATTAACGGTTTTCTTACACTTTCTCCATATCTGTGACGTTGTAGAATAGAATAGAATAATTTTTTATTCAATATACATTACATGTGTAATTCTTATTGAAAGTAGTTTTTTACTTTACCACTGGTTCAAAAAAAAACCCTCTGTCCTGGGAAGAACCAGCAAAAAACCCAGCGGGACTTTTTTTTAAAATAAATTTTACAATATAAAGATTACGAATTATTTACAAAATTTATTTTAGAAACTGCTTGGAAGCGACCACCGCATTCCCAGGGGTTATTATCAACCATGTATTCATTTATACTATAATAACCCTTTTTATACAGTTTCAGCTTAATAAAATATTTAAACTTGGTAATAGAGAGAACCTGAACACTTTCCGGGTCCTTGTTGTAATAGCGTATACATTGCCCCAAGAATGAATTACTGATTCTGTGGAGTCGAGAAACTGGCATCACTAGCTTGTGTTTGTTCCTAGTGTTTACAGAATCTATATCACTTTTTTCTCGATTTGAGATTGAAAATAGCTCTATGTTTCTGAATCAGCCGCATTTTCCAATAGCAAAATCCCATAAGACATTATGCTATGGCAATAACTGAAACAAACTAATCTAGCTGTCTCGACACTTGTGAGACCTCTAATATTTTTTACAGCATAGGCTACAGAATTTAGTCTGCTTGATAATTTGGATATATGGGGGCCCCATTGAAGCTTTGCGTCGAGAGTGATGCCAAGAAAAACAGTGGATTCAACAGGGCTCAGTTCTTCCCCATTTAAAAACACATCGTTACTCAGATTTTTAACATTCATTGTTGTAAATTTTATACATGTAATTGTATTTCCGTTTAAATGTATATTATTAACATTAAACCAATGCACTAATTTTGATATAGCATTATTCACTTCGTCACATTTAAATGATTGACTTTTAAGTTTAAAAATCAAGGAAGTATCATCAGAAATTATTTTATATCATGATTATCGGGGGTCATGATTATCATATTAGCGGGGGTGCGTGCCTCAAAGGTAATGTCCAAGGGCTGCATTCAGGGCTCCACATGCGGTCCAGTAATGTGGAATATTATTCTAGACGAGCTCCTCGACATGGAGCTTCCAGCGGGCAGCCACATTCAGGCATTTGCGGACGATGTAATGCTGGTAATCACGGCTGGGAGTGTTGGCAGTTTGCGAAATACTAACAACTATGCTCTCCATAAGATAGTCGAGTGGGGAACCAGTGTAAAACTGAATTTCAGTCCCTCGAAAACACAGATGATCGCTTTCACTCCTAAGGCCAAAGCAGCCATCATCACTATGGGTGGATATGATCTCAGTTTTTTATCGGAAATCAAATATCTGGGGATCATCTTAGCCTAGAAACTTTTATTTGGCCGTCATGTACGTTATGTGAATAATAAAGCTGTGCGGTTATTTAACACCTTGAAGACTAGCTAGCTAAGAAAACTATGTATGAGTACAAAAAATATATCAGGTACTGACGTTTGACAGGGCGGCGTAAATCCTGTGGTAACATAAAAACCTGTTAACAAGCGAATCGGATAAGGAAAATCCTAGCTAGACAAAACACGCCGAGATCCATCTCTCTAAAGAAACCCGACGGAAGCTACTCAACATGGCCGGATGAAACCCAACGCATCCTAATTGAAACGCACTTTCCAGGTTGCTATGTAACTCAGAGGGTAAACCGGCATGACAATATACTTACGCCTACAGCAGAAGACTGGAATTTAGCACAGAGGGTGGTAACAATGGATAAAATTCATTGGCCATTCACAGTTTCCTCCCCTATAAGGCGGCAGGAACTGACAGCATAATCCCGGCATTCCTACAGAGGGGAAGAGGTAAAGCTCTAATAGCCAGACTTGTTGCCTTAATGAAAGCATATCTGGCTCTTAAATATAGTGGGTGGAGGGAAGTGAGAGTTACATTCATACCCAAACCAGGTAAGAGCGAATATACAAACGCTAAATCCTATAGACCCATTAAGCTCACATGCTTGCTCCTAAAGACGGTGTGGAGGATGTGTGAAAGGGAATTAAGGGGGTTGGCACTAATGAACTTACCACTACACGATAAGCAAAACGCCTGTAGCTTAGGTAAATCAACAGAATCGGCACTTCACTAAGTACGCAGATTGAAGAGGCCATCCAAATCAAAGCAATATTTCTAGGTTTCTTCATTAATATAGAAGGTGCTTTTGACAGAACAAAATTCTCCAGCATAAAAGCTGCACTAAGTAGACATGAAGTTGAACCGGTACTGATAGACTGGATAGTAAACACGACAACGAACAATAAAGGTTGTTGGTGAATCTGAAACAATCCAAATCAAGAAAGGATGCCCGCTGGGTGGGGTTATTTCACCTCTCCTGTGGAATGCGGTCATAAATTAATTAATCAGCAAATTAAATGCCAACCACTTCTATACAATTGGTTATACAGATGACTTGATAATATTGGTCTTGGGAACATGGTGTGCCAGCTGACAAAAGCGGCTCTCCGTATAGTGGAGAGGTGGTATAAAGAATACGACTTGATCGTTAATCCAGATAAAACGGTTCTAATAATATTCACACATAAAGGAATGCTGAATAACTACCCCCTGCCAAGTCTCTTCAGCAATTATGCTATGCATAAAACTCCAGCTACCCTCTGAGGTAACAAAATCAACAACGCTGGTATAACTTTCTGGCAATGCAGAAACATGATTGGCAAAATATGGGATCTGACGCCAAAAATTATACTTTGGCTGTGTAAAACTGTTATTCAGACCATGATCACATACGGCGCTCTGGAAACGTGGACCAAAACGAATGAAGCCACCACTATATAAAGTTTCAACATTACCAGAGACTGGCATGTATAGGTGCTATAGACTGCATAAGGACCACACTGACAGCAGTCTTAGAGGCTACGCTGGAGCTAAGAAGGTAAAAGAATTCTCTATCAGAATACTGACCGAGAGTATTGCGATACTACAAGCTCTGAGTTGCAATGTGATGAACTCGGGACTAATATATGAATACTATCAACAACTAAATGAGGTATGTAAACATAACAATGTGACTCTGCAATGGATCAAAGGACACAGTGGATCCAGGAGCAATGACGCAGCAGACGAACTGGCCAGGAGAGGATCAGCTATGGCCGTTATAGGGCTGGAGCCGATCATACCAACCTCTTTTGGTAACGTTCTGTTATACGGAGACGGGCTGATTGGTTTTTAAAAAATAATTATTTAAACACCGATATTTAATTAAAGTATAACTGGATTACATATTACAAACTGGTTAGGATTTAACTTAGGTCCGTAGACAACCGAGCAGGTTCGAAAAAATACGCGCTTAGATCTGGAGTTGCGGAAATCAGCCCGTCATTATCTAATCTATCTACCTAAATAAAAAAAACTACGGTTGCCAACCCGTGACAACTATATTATAAAATGTTTCCTATGATTCAATATATAAGAGAGGCCGTCCGAAGTAGACTTTTAGAGACTTTGATGGATGGATTAATAGATATCACTCTTTTAATTATTAATACCGAACGTTTATACATGTAAACACAAAAAGGTTTAAGATAAGTAATAGAAAGAAAAATAAAATGTTGACTGCTTAAATGTATTTTATATAAAAGTATTTTAGAAGCAATGACCAAGGATGGTTGAGAACTTTCTTTTAAATACTGTGTTATGTCATAATTTTCTTGGTAACAAGACGTCTGAGAATTAATGGGACAAACTTCTTTTTTCAATGAAGCTTTAAAATTTAACATCTTCCCAAAACTGCATTTTCTGGGCTATATTAAGATTTTATCTCCAAAAAATCTTTGAGAAGTATTTAGATAAAAATTCCATTAAAATTCCATATGACAAACAATATAATAAATAAAAATAGTCACACGCAATATTTGCAGCTTTTTTGTCGATCAAAGTTATGCGAATCTCTCACAGAAAACATGAAAATTAAAAATACAAAGTACCATTACATTATTATATTTTATTTTATTTTATATATTATAGAAGCAACTATAATATGTTTTTGCAGTGTAATGACCAGTTTGTATAATATAATTTTATACATATTAATAAGAGCTTCAAATACGTGGGATATTGATTCCGATACTGGCTGAGGCAAGAAGGGGAGTGCCTTGAAACTGAGGAGATACGACAAAAGGGCTCCTTTTAGCGATAAACGCGCAAACTTGTGTCTTCTGAGGATTAAACTGGACTAGATTTAGTCGCCCCCAATCCGAGACTTTGTTCAGCAAAGTCTCGACTTCAGACACAAGTGTGTTCCGGTACTCGGCGACGTTTTCCCGAGAAATATTGGCACGGCCGGTGTATAGAGCATCACCATTGCTATCATCCGCATAGCAATGAATGTTATCAGTTAGCAACATATCATTGATATGCAGAAGAAACAGCGTTGGTGATAGCACACAGCCTTGTGGAATACCATCGTTAATAGGCTTGTGTTCGGAGCATGCACCGTCTACAACGACCTTGATGCTCCGATCTGCAAGGAAGCTGGTGATCCAATTGCACAATTTCTCGGGAAGCTCATATAAAGGGAGCTTCGAAAGAAGCGCTTTGTGCCAAACCCGATCGAAGGCCTTCGCAATGTCCAAACTAACGGCCAACGCCTCCCCCTTGGACTTTACTGCCTCTGACCATCTATGGGGCAGGTAGACCATATATAGGTCACGAGCTGATAGACCCGACGAAAACCTTATTGGCGATCACTAATCAGCTGGTGATCCTCAAGGTACCGCATGAGCTGGCAGTTAAATCATCCGTACACTCCATCCCCTTTCTAAATCCAGCTTGTACATCCCAAATATTTCCATCAGTTTCTTCCATAACTCTTTCAATTAACACCGTAGCATACAGTTTACCCACAATGCTAAGCAAGCTGATACCACAGTAGTTTTTACAGTCCTGCTGTGACCCCTTTTCCTTATATATAGGGACTATAACGGCTTTGCACCAGTCTGCCGGTACCCGCTTCAGTTCCCAAAATAAATAAAACAAGCTGTACAGCAGGCCTGCAACCACTGCCTATCCAGCCCTTAGCATTTCGGATGATACTCTGTCATATCCGGCTGCCTTACACGCTTTCATGCTTTTCATTGATTTCATTATTTCATCTACACTTATCTCCCTACCTCTCTCCACGTCTTTCAGAATTTCTATTTCACTTAATTCAGACGAGTTTTCACTCATAAATACGTTTTCAAAGTATTCCTTCCATCTCTTTAAATTCCAAACTTCATCATTCAGCATACAGCCATTCTCGTTTCGTATAGAATTCATTTTAAGCTGTTTTAAATTTCCCCTGGTAGATTCTACGAGTTCCCAGAACATTTTTACGTGGTAGAGCCATGCTGCAGCTATATATGGATGTAGCACGAATGGGTCGGCTCGACCGGGGAAGGTCCACGCTCTCACAGAATACCAGCGTAAAATAGCATCTTAACGATGGTGTGTTTCGTATGGTGAGTGTAGAGAACGGGAGACCTTTTTTACTGGAAACGAGGCATTCCATCTTAGTCCTCACGGGTGACAACGCATCTGCATTTTGATTCGTAATCGAAGATAGATGTAGCTGTTTATGGGCCACAGCAGCCACTTACCATCAGGTGGACCGTGTGCTCGTTTGTTATCCTTATCCTATAAAAAAAATATTTGCCTGGAAGTTATCAGATATCCTTCTATCATTCTTATTCGTCCTTTCTTGCTTTTTTCTTTCAAAAACATATTTTACTCTCTGATTTATACGTCTAATGTCTGCCTTTTTTCTTTCAATCTCATCATTCATACCGCCAGAATTACCAGCTTTGGTTGCTAGTAAATCTAGCCATGCTCTCTTCTTTGCTTCAACTTCCATCCGTACCTCATCATCCCACAACAACGTATTATTTTTTCCTTTCATTTGTTCTCTTACCTACACCACATTCTTCCGTGGCGGCATCCACCAAAACTTTCTTCACATTATTTCATAAAATTTTCAAGTCTAAATCATTCATACGTAATTCATTCAAACCATTTATATTTTCCCACAGTCTACATTTATACTTCTCTTTCACACCTTCATCTTCTAACCTCTCTGTTCTTATACGCTGTAACAAGTAAAGTGGAAGACGATGTCCGAAGCCGCGAACGCCTGAATAGACCAATGCGCTCCTCATCATTTCATCCAGAATTATGGAATCAATCATGCTTCTATCATCAACTCTTTCCCATGTATACATGTGAATCCTCCTATGGCAAAAGAAAGTGTGCGTCACAAAAATATTCTTTTCCACACATACGGTGAGGAGGTCTTCACCATTCTCATCACCAAACATTCCTAATATCCGTTCATAACCAGACCTCTTCACCCCAAACCTTCCATTTAAATCTCCTAACATAATAATATTTTCATTTCCCTTACATTTCATCAACCTGGTGTTGATTACCATGTCCCAAAACTGCTCTCGGATATAAGTGGGCTTAGACATATCTGGGGCATACATCCCTAGCACAAACAACTTCTTTAAGCCCACTTTCATTCGTATACACAGAAGTCTCGGGTTTACACATTCATACTCTTTCACACATTGACCCATTCTTTCTGAAAGGATGACACCGACTCCCTGGCATGCCCGCTCGGTCTTGTCTACACCAGAACAGTAAGCGGTATACATGCCATGTGCAGTAGCATCCTTTCCCTTTCGTTTCGACTGATTTACACATAACACATCTATTCCTCTATCATTCATCATTTCGCATACTTCATCCATTTTATCATTCATTGCTCCACATACATCCAGAGTAGCCAGACGGACCTCCGCAATCCACTTTTCGCCCCTCCGGGAGACAGGACGTGACGTGTGCCGAACCTCGTCGCTGATATAATAATATAGATTTCATTAAATATCTCAAATTCATTTATTGTTTCATTACGCCTTTTTTATTTATTAGCGTTATAATCTAACAGAAATATTTAAAAATAAGTATTTATTATTGGCGTTGATTTTATAATTAGATAAAAATTATCCATCGAATATTTGTAACCTGACTAAGTATAAAAGTGAAACAATTTAACTATTTTATTGAACCAGTGTAACTTTTAATTTGTTATTTTGTATTTTATGTTATTAATTACCTTTACCTTTTAGTTTAAAAATCAGCCCTTAATCAAATGACAGTCCAATTTCTTCAAATATTTTAATGTTTCATTAAAACAAAATTAGTTAGTATAAAATTTCGTAGCAAGCGTGCGAAATTCGGTGAACAATTGATTACTCAATTTGAAACGTTTTTGCTTAGTAGCAGGAAATAAAGGATTTGAATAAAATGCACCAGACTAAGAATCTTATTGTATACAAATAAGATGCCTGTCGCATTATCGAACAATATTATATGGTAGTTTAAAATATTATAAAGTATTTAAAAAATACATGCTATTAAGTATTTAATTGAGTGTTTTATGGTTGAGTCATGCTGCAGCTATATATGGGTCAGCTAGACCAGGGAAGGACCACGCTCTCGCAGAATACCAGCGTTAAATAGCAGCTTAACACTGCTGTGTTTCATATGGTGAGTGTAGAGAACCGGAGCCCCTTTTTACTAAAAAGGAGGCATTCCATTTTAGTCCTCACGAGTTACAACGCATCTTCATTTTGATTCGCAAACGGAGATAGATGTAGATGTCTATGGGCCACAGCAACCACTTATAATGAGGTGGACTGTGTGCTCGTTTGTCACCATACCCTATAAAAAAAATTCAAAAAGCATTAATAACCTTTTTGTGTAATATCTAATATTTAAATTTTTTGTCCAACCTGACTTTAACAACATTAATCAAAAGTAATGTAAATAAGAAAGAGAATCACATTCACATTAAAATAATTTACAATGGACGATAAAACTGATTTCCCTCCCATCCAACCGTGAATTTAAAGAGTAAACCGAAGAAAAACTTTTATAATATTTGACTACTAATATACTTTTATATTTTATACAAATTCTCTCTCTGCTATGTTGCGGTATGAAGAGAAAAGAGGGTGAGTGTAATTACAGACTGTGAGTTTAACTTTTCCAGTTTGAAGTTACTTGTCTGTGTGCTGGCCGTATGAGGAAGCTCAGGGTCGCTCAGCGAGCTATGGAAAGGGCTATGCTCGGGGTTTCTCTGCATGATAAACTTAGGAATGAGGATATCCGCAGTAGAACCAGAGTAACCGACATTAACTCAACGGATTAGCAAGCTGTAATGGCAGTGGGCCGGCCATACAGCTCGAAGAACCGACAACCGATGGGGAAGAAAGGTTCTCGAGTGGCAGCCTCGTACCTGTAGGCGAAATGTAGGGCGACCCCCCACTAGATGGAGTGACGACCTGGTAAGACATGCAGGAAGTCGATGGATGCAGGTGGCTCAGGACCGTGCTTTGTGGCATTCCTAGGGGGAGGCCTATGTTCAGCAGTGGACTTATGAAAGGCTGTAATGATGATGATGATGATGATGTCTGTGTCCATGGACTGCAGTACCTACACTCAAAGAGAGTGGCGCCTCATTTATTATATATTACTGTAAAACATTTGTATACCTAAATGTAGTCATCATTTTCATCAAGATGAATCAACTTAAAAATTCCAGAGAAAGAAAAAATTTGGGGAATTAAGATTTTAATATACGTAACTATTTTGACGACATTATAGTTGTAACCTTGAGCTTGTAATATTTCTCTTAATCTATTCAAAAGGGTCAAAAATTAACGTGTTATATAAAGTAAAATAGAGCTTACTGTTTTCATATAAAAGCTTATTTAGTCGTTTCTAAGACATAGTGAACAAAAGAGTTAAAGCCTTACATCAGAGGCTACTCACTTTTTTATTAAAAGCTCAATTTTAATAAAAATCGAGTAGAATACAGATATAAATTATTATTTGCACAAACATTACCCAGCCCAGACCCATAGCCCAGAACAATTGTTGTAATACAACCCAACAAATACTTATCTCATTCGAGAATTGAAACCAAAACCTAAAACCGTTCATTAGAACAGTGTGTAGGCTAGGTTATCTAAATTGGTTAACTTTATATTACCATTGTATATTTAGTTTTCTATAATTTTCCATGAATTATAATTTGAAAAAAAAAACCATTAAAGTCACAACGCAATACATTATATACAACGCGAAATACAAATATACAATATACAAATATATTTAAAAAAATCTACATACTACAAAAAATGGCTTTATACATCGTAAGTCATTGATCACAAAAAAATATTTATAATTAATTTTTGGGCGGACGAGTTTTATTGGTACATAGAGCATTGGTTTTTTCTTTTACACTAAGTACATTAATAAAGGATTACCAAATTGAATCTCTATACGTGGCGTTAGTATTCTATGATTATTTTGTACAAGGTAGACGTAAGCATAATTAAAAAAATGTCATTGATAAAAAAAAAACAATTTTCAGTCTCCGTCTCCATTAAAATAATAAACACAAGTTTTTTTGTATTTTTTGTAAATCATTAAGAATCAAGCAATTGATTTAACATTGAGGTAACTTTTAATTTAAAAACCACAAGTTTTGGAGAAATAAATGAAGTAACTCACCATTGCAATCTTATTTCCATGTTCGCTTAGTCTTCGAATAAAAAAATCACCTAAATTTAATTTAGCCGGTATAAGATGCATATCCGGGCCATACACGTATTTTGCATGTCTCAACATTTTGAACGTCTACGCTGTAATCAATCCTACTGTACAATGCATCTTATTTTATTAGCGTGTGTAAATCACGATGGTATAAAAAAAATAACGCGCCTACAGAAATTAACGTAAGAATAAAGTAAGTACAATCATTTTGTAACGATAGGTGTCCTTTTCAAAATGTTTAAAGATACTGTACAATATAACTAACAACTTTACTTGCGTATTTTTTCAATTTGCATTTTTTATTGTCCATATGGGTATGTACTACCGAATGTACCTAAATAAGCTTTAATTTTTGTAAAACTGACTCTCTCTTTGGTATAGTGGTCGTGGGAGGAGTTTGTCCTCTCCCGAAGTGGGGCTGCTATGGGCTGGCCGACGCTGATAGGAACTCGGATGTGTGCTAAGGGTGTTTCTGTGGCCCTGCCAATATGCAACTAAAGCACACCGACATAGCTCATCCTTGCCCCCGAGAGGGAGATATTTCTTCATATAAAAAAGGTGGCGTCAACTCGGGTCGAACCAAAAAATCTGTCTTGTTTTCTGTCATTTTTATTAGTAGCAGCCCTTAGGCTGGAAGTTGGCTGTGTTTTACTCCTTTTTTTCTGTCAATTTTTTTTTTAGTAGCAGCCCTTAGTCTGTAAATTGGCGGTGTTTCACTACCGTGACTCGGAAATAACGTAATGCCGTTGGTCCTGCGAATGATTTTTGTGCAGTCGTGTCGGATTGACGTCCCATCGAATATGAGAATGAATTGTGCTTGCGCATACTTTCGGACACTATAATCCTGTCCTGCACAGATGGCTCGTTAGCCGCAATTTTGTCTGGAGGAAGTTATTTGTAAAATTTTGTACAAATAGAAACAAATTCAGGGCAATGTTATGTGTAATAACTTTTGCCAACTATGGTCTCACAGCATTAGGTACTTTATGTGTAAACAATTTAACACTAATACCATTACCGTGCGTAGAATATGAGACAAGAACAAAAAAAAGACTTGAATTATGAAAACATTTTCCAATGTATAGTTTAAGAAATAGCAATTTCGTCACGTCGAAGTGATTATAAATTATACTATTGTTTAATTTTTATTGTCATTTTGTGTGTTTCCTTGTAAGTCGTAGATTTAACATCGTGTGAAAGTGTAACTGTTAGTAAGGCTGAATGGTCTAAGCCCATTGTAACAGGTTCGGATAGGTGATAGAAGAAAAAGGTGCATTTAATGCCTATTCAACTAATTTACGAGCTAACTATTCGTACTTTAAACAAGTCCGAATTATTATAATGGAACAAATTTAAATTCGGATTAATAATTCCACTTTTTAAATGTAATATATTTTATTTACATAATACTTATTTTTATCTACAATATTACAACTATAATAATAAAAAAAACTAAAACTAGAAACTTCAATATCATATAGTCCTACTCCCCGCGGTATCGTGCCAAGAACGCTGGCTGCGTTTCCCCGTTGAATGGCTATACTTAGCCTTTGAGCAAGGAAAGAACCAGCCCTCTTATCACCAGCAGCAACGACCAGCCGCGGATGGAGTTCCTTTAGGAACTCCACCGCACGTGGATCCCATGGACCGATAGTCTCTACAGCAAATGGCACAAATATGTAGTCATCTCTCAGAGACTCATATTTGCGCCACTTACTCAGTCCAGCTGCCTCTGATGCCGCCCCGGCTCTAAAAGAGGTACCCCTGAGATGAGAGGCTGCCAGAGTGTCTACGCAAGTAGCATCCCACACTAGGGCTTTACCTCTCTCCCAAGGGACCAATGTCATACCGTCGGGTCTCTTGCCATCGTCTCTAAATATTCCACAAGGCTCTAAAACCGAGGGAACATTTAAAGAGACAAGAGCCCTGCGGATGACATCGTTCAAAGAACTGTGTCGTGAAAACCTACCAGCGCTTTTCTTACATGAAAGTCCGTGGAGCCCAAACTTGCCGATGTTGCTACCACAGGGACAATGAGGGGGTTGACAAATCGCCGCTCCTAGTCGGATTCCTACGGCAATGCGTAAGCTTTCGGCATCAAGTAATGTGCCGAGATTACTTGATGGTAAAGCGTGTAGATTCTTTAGTCGAAACAGCTAGAAGGCGTGCCTTATCTTGGTCACTATGGAAATTACGAAACAAATCCTTCTGCACGCCCTGTACCAACGGAATATCCCATTGTTTTTGTTGGTCTTCCAGTGGAACATTTTCACCAGGACAGAGCGAACATGTCTGCTCTACCTCCGTAGCAAAGGATAGGTCTACTTTATTATTTAAAATTATATTACATAAGTCACTGACACTATGCACGGAAGCAAGAAAAGCAGGCAATGCAACGCTAGAAAGATTTCTCACACCAATGCCACCAAATTTTATAGGTAAAGTAGCTTGAGTCCAGGCTGTTGTATTTAAAGTTAAATTTAGAATTTTTTCTATAGCTATTTTAAGGTTATTATCAATGTCTTGTAAAATATCCAAACATTTCCAGACTGGACTCGAGCGGAGTAAGTATGTAAATCTAGGAACAAGAAGACAATATTTTAAAATAATTATATAATAAGAGCTATGTGGGGGTTTAATTTATACAATTTATCAACGTGGTTTAAAAACTGATCAAATTTTGTTTTTAAAACAGGTTTAATACTATCGAAAAACAACGGGGCACCTAGCAGGTATAGTGATTCCGTACTGACAGTTTTTATTCCTGGACAAATATAATTAAAATTTTGAATTAAAGTGTCTCTATAAGAAGTAGATAAATTATTGGAAAAAAATATTTCGCATTTATTGCTATTTGGTTCAAGACCAATATTTTTAAAATTTTGAAACATATGAGTAAGATCACTGAGGACGTCATCTGCACTACCTCCCAGTGTACCGTCGTCTAAGTACCAGACATTCAGCTTGGATTTCAAATTTGAAATAATGGGTTGAATTCCCAAACTGAAAAGTGCTGGACCCAGTGGGTCACCCTGCTGAACACCGACAGCAGAATCGATAACATGGTTTTCGTAAAACAAGTTAGTATTTTGATTATAACATTGCCAATCGTAATGATTTCTTATATTTACGCGAACACTACACATTTAAATAAAACTAATTTTACGAATTTTATCGCGTATATTAGCTTATTTTTATCTTCCCACGTCAGCACGTCGTTCAGCACGTCGAGCAAGTACTGCAAGACAACAAGCTTCGGGTCCCGCGCCTACGTCACAGTGACCGAGTGAAGCCAGCCACAGTCGAGCGTGTGCCTGCTGTACTACCCTATTTTTACCATCCGTCAAGCGTCATATCCCTCTACAAGATGCAGGAGTGTACAAGCTGGATTGTGAATGTGGTCTCTCGTACATAGGACAAACAAAAAGATCTATAAAAACCCGCGTTAAAGAACATATAGCTGACGTGAAGCACCGACGTATCGGGAAGTCTGCAGTTTGTGAACATGTTCAAGATCGGCCCCGCCATTACATTAGATTTGATTGACCACAAATCCTCGCAAAAGTACACCGATTCCTCCCAAGGATGATTCGCGAGGCTATTGAAATTAAAAAACATCCTAATTTCAATAGAGAAGATGGATGGGTGGTGCCATCTGCTTGGGATCCCATAATTAATAAAATCAAGTCCAAACCCAAGTATACCACTGCTAGACCTCAAGATACTGTAAGCTCATTCTGCGTAAATTGAACCAAAAATGAATATTAAAAAACTGAAGGTAGCCGGGATAACTATGACAGCAGGACGTCAAACACCTCAGTCCCCAGTGACCACGGGTGCTGGAAAGCACCCGAACTGTCGGGAAGATAAAAATAAGTTAATATATGCGATAAAATCCGTAAAATGAGTTTTATTTAAATTACCGAACGTAATGATAAATTTCGGGGGTATTATTAGCCACTTCTTTCAGCAAGGTTACCCTATCGATAGAGTTAAAAGCATTCCTTAGGTCAACATTCACAAGAACATCTGCATCATAGTTTGTTAAAAATGTAAGCACTGAATGTACCACCGCCTCACAGCCACCTCTAGTGCAAAAACCTAGTTGAGTAGGCTGAAATTTGGTCTTAAGGTTTTCTAAGAGATTATGTGCCTGCAATCTAATTTTGAAGTTAAGCGTCGAAATGTGGAACCAATGGCAATAGGACGGATACCGTTATCCTTTTTTTTTGAAGGCACATAATCTTGCCCCATATAAGAATGGAATGAAATTTGGATTAACATAACCAGAAAGCATAAAGTTACATAATCTTGTAATGTCTTTAAGAAGTACTCCGCCGGCGTCACCGGTAGAAGCGCTTACAAGATCTTTAAGATGTTGAGGCGTAATTCCGTCAATGCCGCCAGCAGAGCCATTCGAAAATGACGTAATTGCTTCTAAAGTGTCTTTTTCCGAAATTCGTAAATGTTGCATAGAAGTCTTGGGAGGCAGCGGTAAACCCTGAGAAGGTTTGACCGAAGGATGCTTTTGACGGAGGCTTTCAAGAGTTTCGACATTACGAGGAGCCAGGATGTCGTCTGAGAATAAAAACGGAATGCATTTTTTAAGTCGCCATCCATTACTTTCGACTCAACTACTTTTTTTAAATCAAATTTAGGGCGTGGTCGAGATAAATAAATATTAATTGGGTAATCTAAATTTTGAAAAGATGTCTCTTTTAGTTGAGACGTAATTGATTTATTTATTGTTTTATCAATATGAAAATGGGAATACGCGAAAGTAAATAATTTTTGCCAACTATTTTCACTATTAGTGAAACAATTTTGAATAGTGCATGACAATGCTTTGGGAAGCTGCATCCTCGCACCTCTAGGAATTCTTTTAACCACTGGTACATTACGCTAATAATTGTAAATTTGCTCCGAAAAAAGGGAAAAATTTGTGTCATTAGAGGAATTGCTAATAGAGTTATAAATTTCTACGGCAGGCTGTGAAGCCGAAATACTTTTACTATGGCATCGTTTAATATGTATATTTAAACCCCTTTTACCTTTAAACAGCCTACCGTCAGCACAATTTTGACACTGTAGTAAATCCAGCTGTGAATGTAGCGGAGCAGAGATATTCATTAAAAAATCTAAACAGATCTCTACAACACTCAAAAGTCTTTATATTACATATTCATATTAACTTGAAATGTGCTGTACCCCGCATCTTTCCCTGAAACAATCATTTACGGCCTAAATAAAAGCACTTTACTCTATAAATGAAATATTATCACATTACTTCCCTGGATTTATTCCATATTGATAAAAATTGTATGTAGTCGTTACGCTTTGATAGTTGTCAACGGCGCAGCACAAATATTTTCCTTTATTAATAAGTATTATGTTTGAAATCAAAAAATAATTGTTATAACAACTCTCTTATATATTTTCTGATCTTATTGTTGAAATTTGTAAGCCAGAATTGGCCTCCAAATAACAAAATAAAATAAGATAAATATACGTAGCTTTTGACAGTGAAAAATTTTGACATTCCACTTCGGATGTTAGAAATTAATCTCAAATATATTTAAATAAAAGAACACTACTCGGTAACAAACCCTGCTTACACTATCAGGACCCCCAATAACATGATAACATCAAAGTATGCAAATCAACAGCAACATTACCCGTCTTAATGTAGCACGGGGCAGCCTCTCAGCAACACGATCTTCCTTGCCTATACTAGTAGAATACCTAACCGGGCATAATAACGACAGTGAGATTCGTAGAATTACAAAGATTACACACCACAGAGATTTTGCGCTTGGGCTTTGTAGACTCCGGACGTGTCGGTTAAGTTCACTCTCGTTACTCCACTCTCGTTGCCCCTGCGCATTATTTATCAAACCAAGTTTTATTACCAACCAGAATACACTGTATCTCTTGGTGCTTTGTGTTTGGTTACTGACTTGGTGCTCTTATTATAGTGCGCAAAGCAAGTATAGTGAACGCGTGTTGTGGTGCAAAGAATGTTTTGTCCTTAACTCTCCTTCCTGGCTTCCTAGTACTGGTAACGGTCACCGCAAGTAGAGAGAAAAACACACCCGCCGCCTCAGAGGCGGCCATCGTTATAAATTCTTGTGTTTCTTTTTACATTAGGTAACAGATAGTTACACACCCTAGCGTACAAACGCGCTAGGTTTATAAGTACTTTTCGTAGGCACACACCTCCCCCGCCGAAAGGTGGAGGTGCTTGGTACACATCTGTGCTTGTTAGCATAGTGAACAAGATGGCGTCGTTTACAACTGACGAAATAGCCGACTATTTTAGCCAAGCCTGCCCCGATATCTGGGCTGTGTTTATTGCACAGCACAATGCCCGTCTCGCACCCGAGCCCGCACTTGATTCCGCACCTCTAGCCGGCCCGTCCCCTCAGCGTGTTTGGCACCCATCGATCGTCCGACTGTGCAAATCGACGACCCTCTTTCGCCGAGCACCGGACAAACAACCTCTGTATCCATAGACATAATTTACGACTCCGCGTCCCCCCAGCCCTCCGCGATGTCCACCCGCGGTCCCTCTCCGGTCTTCTCGGATGCCAAATCAGGCTCCGAGATGGAAACCGGCTCACATGACCCGCGGAGGCCCGAAGACGAAGGGTTCACCCTCGTCCAGGACAAAAAGCGCAAACGCGCAGCCCCAAAAAAGGCAGCCGAGCCTAACTCGGCCCCGTGGCTCGCGCCCAACGCCCTAAGCTTGCAGCCAAGCCCGCAGCGAATGGGTGCTGAATGTAGGGAAAAGCCATCATAATTCAACACAAAAGCAAATGGAATAACCTTTCCAATTGCTTGAACTCTAAAATAATATACTGCCCAAAGGTGTTAAACGCCGGTCAGGGCATTCCAGGTTTGTTACCTCACCAAATCACCTACGCGTCCAGCAATTAAGCTTCCACACATATGTCCTCCAAGAGGAGCGTAACCTTGGTGTGTTCGGCCGTAGTTTCACTAAAGATCTTGAGACTGAACACATCTTAAACGACCTCAAAGCCCAAAATCTCCCGGTCCAGGAAGTGCACAGTCTGCACCACCAGACCGATAAAAAGCGCTTCTTAAAGCAACGCGGAGGTAGAACCCGTCCCGGATGCAGGTTGTGGGATGCCGGAGCCCTCTTCCCAGGCCTCAAAACTGAAGCCCGTCCCACAAGGCTCTTCCTCTTTCGCCGCCGATTTCTCGCTAGTCGGCGCTTCATCAGCAGCAACAATGTTGCTGAGTTATCCTCCTTAGCTCACAAACTCCGCGGAACCACTTCACCTTAGGACAAGCTCAATGTCACGATTGTGCACATAGGACTTATTGATGCAATCTGGTCTGTCCAGTGTGCCTAAACACCTATTCTAAATACCATAATGGCAGTACAAACTTTAGGTGGAACCAAACCACGCTCTCAAACTGTCGCGTTCTTTAACGCGAACGGCCTTAGAGAACAAAGAGACGAGATCGCGCTCTTATGATATGTGCGTAAACACGATGTAGACGTCAGGCTGGTGCAAGAGACCTTCTTGAAGCCTATCCATCGCGACTCATAGATCGCAAATTACACCAAAGCTAGAAATAATAGGTTGACCAGCCCCAGAGGCGGCATCTTGATCTACTACAAAAGGTTCTTGCACTGCGTACCGATCGATGCCCCCCGTTAACTAACATAGAAGTCTCTAGAGAGTTTTTGTGTTCTTCTGCGTTGGGTCTTGCAAAACTTAGCTTCGACCGCGTGAACAGTTTCCACGAGTTCGTCATTTATATCGTCCAATGCATTGCAATTTCTAGGCGCTGAAAACGATTTTGTTACTCGAGGTGAGAGTTTTGGGCTTTTGGATTAGAGCACGAGGAGGACGGAGCGTTGACTTCATTAGACGACACCTCTCCAACTTAACATTTTGGTTCAGTGTGCCTCTAACCATTCGGTGATCATTACCAGTTTTCACCCTCCGCGATCACTGAGACATCACTGAACAGTTGTCGTCTGGTCGTCATAATGAAGTAATAGAACAAGTTGCCGGATTCGAGGATTACCGTGTCCCCCCCTCTCTTCGGACTTCGGACAATCCTATAATATTCCAGTGCAACTTGTCTATCTCTTCTTCCAGCTCCAGAATCTTCTCGTCAGTCCTCAGGGTCGCGTGCGTAAGTTGCCAGGTCGAGTCATCGTAGGTGGCAAGCGAACCTCCACCGAAGATTCTTAGCTCCCCCTACCCCGCCGTTACCATGGTCGCCAATGGCAATAGCGGGGCCGCTGGGGGCTGGGCGCCGTTTATTATTGTCATTGCTCATGGGGATATATTGCCATAGTTGCCACGCTTGAAGAGGAGGTTGGCAACCGCAGTTTTTTATTGCTTTTGCTGTTATCAAAAATATGCCTCCTCACCTTCTGCCTCAGTTTCCCTCTGTCGCCTTTTACGACACTCACGGGAAAATATGGGGTAGTGAGTATTCTTGCCCGCCACTAGACGGGGTAATTAAATACTAATGTAATTTTAAATGGGGAGGAACTGAGTCTTGTCGATCGGGTATTATCGACTTTGTCCTGTACTTGTTTTGGCAGAGGCGTTGAAGATTACGCGCAGTTTTGTAGTTGTTAAGTCCAGCTTTTGCACGCCGTGATGAGGTAAGAAGTAGCTTGGCTCATGCTGTTCCGTACAGGGCTTTATGTGGCCGAGTTATAAATATTCGTCAATAAACTTCTTGTATGAAGTAGAGAAAATTTCCTGTTTGGCCAATCGTTTTTCTAACTGCTGAAATTGTGCGACTGCCTATGGCTTAGAAGTGCCCAAGGCGTGTTCGCAGTTTATTTTCATTGGAAGTCTGACTGCATTTCGTCCGTCTTCTTGTGGTTGAATAATTGGATTCACAGTATTCTTCCTCTCATGTTAGATTATGATTGGTTTCGGTTATTTCCTCAATCCCCCAAAATCGAAATACATCGTCAAGATTAATGAGCACGTGGCAGTTGAAGGTTTTGATATTGCTCAGCAGTACCCAGCCCACCTTTGTCTGTTGAGCCATGGGTGCGTATGTGGGTCCTCATAGCATACCACTCATTACTATGTTATTATCTGACCTATCAAAATTATATCACCCACTTGGTTGACCGTCTCCGGTAACAATGAAGGCAAAACTCAAATTTCAACAAGCTTGGACTGCTTCAACAAATTGGGATGAACCCCTACCGGAAGATATACAACCAGAATGGTCAACCTTTCAACAAGAATTGCCCACTATTAATAGCATTGCTTTACAACGCTGGATTGGTAACACTAAACAACCAATCGAGTTACACGGATTCAGTGACGCCTCCGAGAGAGCCTACAGCTGCGTTATCAACTGTAAATCTATTGATGAGGAAGGGCAACAAATTATCAAGCTGACGGCGGGAAAAACTAAGAAAACCACCATCTTTCCCACGCCTTGAACTATGCGGTGCCTTACTTACAACTGTGAAAGAGAAAGAGGTCAAACAAGTTTGCGTGTCAGAAAAGTCGATGCCATTGATAGAAAAACTTTTAAACAAATACAGCGGTATGGCGCACGTCACTTGAATCCTAAGTTGGATACTTCGGTTCGTGAACAATGCACGTGACGTCAACAATGCCATGCGGTCATTGTACTTAGCAACGAGTGACCTGCAAAGCGCATAAATGCAATTATAAAAGCTATACAAACGAATCGTTTCGCCGACGACATTGCACAACTCAATAAACATCATAAAGTGCGAATAACAAGCAGTATTTTAAACTTGCGCTATTGACCCCGCGTGTTGGGAGGAGCTTGCAGCAGAAAGGTCATCTTGGCGGTCGACCATATTCAAAAGTGTAAAATCATTCGAAGAAAGCCGCCTCAAGACTTTAGACGCAAAACGCCAACTGCGCAAAGAGAGAGCTAGG
Organism: Parnassius glacialis; assembly: GCA_033319125.1. Taxonomy (NCBI): domain Eukaryota; kingdom Metazoa; phylum Arthropoda; class Insecta; order Lepidoptera; family Papilionidae; genus Parnassius; species Parnassius glacialis. Next base: position 24,844,996 of record JAVANC010000002.1, read on the forward strand.
CCCTCCTACACATACACCTACAACTGGACTGGACAACTCTACTGCCACGCATGTCAAAGAGCTTTTAAGACCAAGTTCGGCCTAGCAAGCCATATCAGGGCTCATTATAGGAAAATATCCTAACTTAGATGGTCGCCGTCATCGAAATCGATGAGGAGGACTATATATATATATATATATATATATATATATATATATATATATATATATATATATATATATGCATGCTTAAAATACCTATACGATACTTATTTAAATTAAAATATATAAATCTTTGTCATAAAAAATATTATTTACCGAATTCCATGATGATTTATTATAAACCGTCAGTTATACGTCGCAAAAATTCATGAATGGAATTAAATAATAATTGAATTACAGTCATTGATTTTCGTGCATTTTGTGTAATGATACATACACGTCATTGCCTTAAATATCGTAAATACGTATGTCAAATCAATGTCATTTATTTTCATATTTTGACTGATTTGTGCTTTACACAACATGATTTAGTTAGTTAAGTTAGTTTGTTTCCTTACCTTTCATATTTTAAATATTTTTTTTTTGTCAATGAGTTTTAACCAACAGCAATAAAGGCTTATTTTATTTTATTTTATTTTATTTTAATGATGATGATGGCGACATGTATAAAATGAACATGGAAAAACACTTGAAACAATAATTGTTTCAAGTGTTTTTCCATGTTTACACAATTATTGTTTGTAGGTCATAAAGATATGTCCCCTCCGAACGGGTTCCCACCTTGTCGTGGCGGGGGGGCTTAGTAGCCGTGGCTTGGTCAACCACGGTGAACAAAGAGGAACCCCTTGGCTGGCCCGAGGTGTAGGGCCGGCCCGAGGTGGCCACTCCGAGTGGGCTTGGCGAGCCCACTTCGGATATGTGTCGGTGGGCTGCTGCGAGAGGGGTGTCCTCCCCACCCCTACCTCTGCAGCCGGGGTGGAGTCGCGGAGGAAGAGGAGTGTTGGTATGGCGATGCGCCACTCGCCCTATCCTCCGCGACTCAAACGGGGCCGCACCGTTGATGCGGTGGTGGTGGGGCTGCGGGGGGAGAGGAGTGCCGGTATTGCGAGGCGCCGCTCTCCCTACCCTCCGCAGCCGAATTTTGGTTGGCGGCGGAGCCATAGACCAGATCCGCCGCTGGGGTCAGGAAGGCTGGTGCTCCTGAGTGCTAGTTTTTCCTGGCCCCATGGCCTTCGCGCATCGGATACGGGGGCGTCCGTTGCGCATGTGAAATTGGAGGCCGAGGAGGAAGCGCGCCATGTGTTCTGGAGCGCCTTACCGGAGAAGGAGATGGGGGAGGAGTGCTCCTCTCCCGAGGAGGGGCCGCCATGGGGCGGCCAGCGCAGGTGGGGCCGCGGAAGTGTGCGAAAGCGTTCCCGTGGCCCTGCCAATATGCGACTAGGGTGGAACACCATGGGGTTTTAGTCGGTGCGAGTCCGACATAACTCGTCGTTGCCCCCGTGAGGCGGGTATGCGTAGGCATTTCCCCATGTAAAAAAAAAAGTCATAAAGATATGTATTTATATTGTGGGGGAATCTTCAAACATAGCCATTATTTAACATGCTGCGATTTAAAAAAATATAATTTTTAATTGATAAATCAAAAGATGAAAATATCAATACTCTTTTAATTTTCAATTTCTTGCAGGTGTTATCAAGATATTCATTTGAGTTCCATTAGTACCAGATGCGTGATACTCATCTACATTGCTTCAAGAAAGTTGACAACGCCCTATGGAAGAACTACAATCATTACAAGCTCATAGTTTTTGATACCATATTAAATAATCTAAAGAATAGTATTTTAATTTATTTAATAAAGTAATAAAACGGAGGGGTGATATATGGGCTCCACGAGATTAAAACTCGGGCATTTTGCGCTCCAAATGGTATCCCCGCGCTACAATACATAAGCTAGATGAAAACAATATAATATAGAAGCTAATTGTAACAAAAAGAAGAAACTACCAGAGGATCCCTCATCCGAAAATCCACCTATCTGTCAAATTAAAATATATATAATTTGTGTGTTCTTATTTCTTTGCAGACCTAACAGCAATAGTCAAACCCACCACTGATATTAGGATGAACGCATATTAATTCTAATAATTAAGTATTATAGTATATTTAATAATTAAGTATCTACATATTGTGTGTACAATGTTGTAAAAGTAAAAAGAGGCAAATGACCAAAATCGCGTTATTGGATTTACGATCTTAAATATGCCAGATCTCCATATAAAGTTTATGGTGAGAAATGGTAGCTGGTACGATCTCCGGTCAAATTACTCACCTACATAATATTATGCCAAGATATGAAATGACAAAAAATATCATAGCATATCTGACGGTAAGTGACACATTTCGACACCTATTTTTTTTATAGGATAGGGTGACAAACGAGCAAACAGTCCACCTGATGGTAAGTGGTTGCTGTGGCCCATAGACATCTACATTTATCTTCGTTTGCGAATCAAAATGCAGATGCGTTGTCACCCGTGAGGACTAAGTTAGAATGCCTCATTTCCAGTAAAATGGGTCTCCGGTTCTCTACACTCACCATACGAAACACAGCAGCATGAAGCTGCTATAAATTTGACGCTGGTATTCTGTGAGAGCGTGGTCCTTCCCCGGTCGAGCCGACCCATTCGTGCTACAACTATACTACTAATATAGCTGCAGCATGGCTCTACCACGTAAAACATATTACGAACTTCAAACAAAGAAGGCTACATATACGTTTTCATTTAAGATGGAATGCCTCACAGCCTGTAATTATACTGACTATCTATACGCTTCCGACCGGAACACAACAGTGCACGCACTGCAGGTTGTCGACTGAAAAAGGAAAGTCGTACCTCCCCAAACGGACTCCTAAGCAGAAAAGAGTCATACCAGAGTAATATTTACATAAAGGATTCATCCTATTCGTTTATCCCGAAACCAGTGAACATCATTAACTACATTATCTTATAGTGTTAGGATATTTTAGATACAAAACAGAAGAACACCTTCTCAAATATTAGTGATCATATTGTAACGGCGTTATTTACTTTTCAAATGAAATAAACAACGTTTGGCTTTCTATAATTAAATTTTAATAACTTTGTAAAAATATGCAACGTCCATGAAACAAATTTTACAACTCCACGAAAAAAATGGCCGTCACATTTATCTCTCCTTTCCGCTCCACCAATCACAAATCAACACCTCTCCGCGTCACCCAAGACAGCACATCGCACCACGTGACACCTTTCCAATACAACCTCTTTTATCTTTATTACAGTCGGCCATCCTGTAACAATTGCACCGCAATTGGTGCAAATAAAATCATATTAGCTCTCTAAAAGGTCAATCAAATCATCTCTAGTTACAATATCCTCGTCACTGCTGGTTTCACTACAATCAGAGGCACTATGATATATACGTAGAGCATCTGCAGCAACTACACCAGTAAATTTTTTATAACCCCTCATACTATTGATGCTTTTAGTCTCATACCTACCATGAGGAAGAACTTTCTGTATAGAGTAAGGACCTGAGTACAGAACTTGAAGTTTCGTATTAACATTTTTGAATTGTCCACCAGTGGGAGCTTGTTTCCATAAAACTAAGTCCCCTTTTTTGAACTTTAGTTCAGGTTTGTGACGCTTATCATAAATACGTTTCATAGTTTCCGCCCGATGTTTAAGTCGATTAGAGGCAATACTTCTCTTTTGTTGAATCGGTACAGACTCCGTTTTTCCTGATAAATTTGGAAAAAATCTACCCCTATGACTGAACATAATTTCGTACGGATGGTATCCTAAGCTTTCATTTATTGTATTATTGATTCCCCACACGATATCCGCTAAACACTCAGTCCACATATTGGCATCCTCAGATTGAGAACGTAAAGCATCAAGTAAAGTCCGGTTAAAGCGTTCAACCTGACCGTTTGAACGCGGACAAGCTATGGCATTTAATGTATGATGAATTTGGTGCTGCGTAATAAATTCTTTGAAATACCTGCTCGTAAATGCCAAGTTTCAATATTATTCGCTTGGGGTACCCAAACATGCTAAACATGTCTTTTAATATTTTCACAGTCTCAGAAGAATTGAGAGTTCGAGTTGGACGAGCCAACAGAAATTTAGAAAATGAGTCTACGATCATTAAAATATACTGATATCCCTTTGTGGTCTTACTAAAAGGTCCCAAATGGTCAATGTGGATTGTGTCCATAGGTAAATCAGGCTTAGGAATGGGATGCAACTCACCTGACGATTTCCCGTAATTTCCCTTCCCATAAGCACATTCTAAGCATGAATTGACATATTTTTTTATGAAGCGTGTCATCTTTGGGAACCAATAATCCGATTTAATGATTTCCTCACATCGTTTTAGCCCTACATGTCCTATGTTATATCATGAAATCTTTGCATGAATTTCCATCTAGCAAACGAGGGTACTACAAGTTTATCACCATTGAGAGTGACTCGGTATAACCGGTTGTCCTTTATTTTATAGTTATTAATAATATCACTACTCGCATTGCCTTCCGTCAACTGTAGAATTATGTTTTTAATTTATCATCTTGGAGCTGTATAGGTGAAAACCAGTCTTCGCTTGAAATTTGATTTATATTTACAATATAAAAATTGTATACTACATTGGAAGACGTTTTCAAGCTTCTGGACTGGAAAGGATACGGAATTAACATCAATGGCGAGTACATCACTCACCTTCGATTTGCCGACGATATAGTCCTCATGGCAGAATCGCTGGAGGAACTAAGCACTATGCTCAATGACCTCAATAGTGTCTCCCAACGGATAGGTCTTAAGATGAACATGGACAAAACAAAGATTATGTTTAATGTCCATGTCACACCTATGCCGGTAGTTGTTGGGAGCACTAAACTCAAAGTTGTTGACGAGTATGTTTACCTGGGACAAATAGTCCGACTAGGTAAGTCCAACTTCGACCGAGAGGTCAATCGACGGATTCAACTCGGCTGGGCAGCGTTCGGGAAGCTACGACACATCTTCTCGTCAGAAATACCTCAAAACCTTAAAACAAAATTGTACAACCAGTGCGTGTTGCCAGTGATGACTTACGGAACTGAGACGTGGTCTTTCACTGCTGGCCGTATGAGGAAGCTCAAGGTCGCTCAGCGAGCTATGGAGAGGGCTATGCTCGGAGTTTCACTGCGTGATAAACTTAGGAATGAGGATATCCGCAGTAGAACCAGAGTAACCGACATAGCCCAACGGATTAGTAAGCTGAAGTGGCAGTGGGCCGGCCATATAGCTCGAAGAACCGACAACCGATGGGGAAGAAAGGTTCTCGAGTGGCAGCCTCGTACCGGTAGGCGAAGTGTAGGGCGTCCCCCCACAAGATGGAGTGACGACCTGGTAAGACATGCAGGAAGTCGATGGATACAGGTGGCTCAGGACCGTGCTTTGTGGCATTCTTTGGGGGAGGCCTATGTTCAGCAGTGGACTTGTGTAGGGCTGTAATGATAATGATGATGATTACAATATAATTCCGTTGATTAGAGCTATTAGAACAAGAAGAAGTAAAACATTTTTGAGCATTTCGACTTAGCGCATCAACATGTTTCATACGATTACCAGGTCTATATTCTATTTGAATATCATATTCTTTGATAGATAGCCACCAGCGAGCAACCCTAGGAACTAGATCTTTTTTTAACAACGTATAGCGTACAGCGGAACAGTCAGTGACTATTTTAATAGGCTTACCATAAACATAAACACGAAAATGTTTTAAAGACTCTACTACTGCCAATGTTTCTAGCTCGTAACTGTGATACATTGATTCTTCACGTGACGTCACTCTACTAAAATAAGAAACTGGTTTTAGATCGCCACTGTATTGAATCTGTAACAAAATACTACCTATTCCAAGCTTACTTGCATCTGTATGTATTTCACATGATAAATTAGGATCGAACAAGGCTAAAACTGGCCTAGAACATAATTTTTCTTTCAATGTATTAAAACTTTGCGCCTGAATATCAGTCCAACGCTAAACGGAATTCTTTTTGGTTAAGTCTGTAAGCGGTTTTGCTAAAATAGCGAACTGACATATGTATTTCCTAAAATAGCTACACAGTCCCAAAAATTGCCGAAGCTCGTGTAAATTTGTGGGTACAGGAAATTTTTCTACTGCTTGTATTTTATAGTTACCGGGCCTTATGCCCTCTACACTTATCTCATGTCCTAAAAATGATACTTCAGACTTTAAAAACGAACATTTCTTTATATTAAGCTTAAAATCGCATCTTCGCAGTTGAACAAAAACTTTTTCTAATAACTGTAATCCAGCATCTTCTGTGACTGTAGATTAAAGTATATCATCCATGAACGCAACAATTTCATCATTTCCTACTAGATTTACTAGTTTCTGTATAACGCGCATAAAAACTGATGGAGCATTAGCAAGTCCAAACGGAACTCTTAAATATTCATACAATCCATCAGGTGTAACAAATGCTGTCTTACGTACAGATTCATCATCAATTTTGATGTGATGATATCCTGAATATAAGTCCAAATTTGTAAAGAATCGTTTTCCTGATAATCGTGCTAATGTGTCATCTATATGAGGTAAAGGAAATCTTTCCTTAACCGTTATTGCATTAAGATCCCTATAATCTACGCATAACCGATAATCACCATTTTTTTTCGCACAAGGATAATAGGCGAAGCATATTCTGAGTTAGATTCCCTTATAATATTACCTTCAAGCAACTCTTTTATTTTTTTAGCTACAATATCCCTTTCCGTATAAGCTAACCTATAAGGCTTTCTATTTATTGGTTTATCTGTAGTTAAATTTATGTGCATCACTCCCAAACTAGTGAGGCCTATTTCAGCTGCAGAGCTAGCAAAACAGTCACCATAATCACAAAGTAAACAAAATAATCTTTTTTTGAAGCAATCCTCTAAACAACCAACATTTATTTCAGAATGTTTAATACCGCCCACGATGTCACATTCCTCCGTCACCTCTGATACGTTTCTCAAAGAAAATATTTTTGAACTCACCTCAGTCATCTCCTCACATCTCTCCGCTCGTGTAACAACCTCTTCTTTTTTCCAAATAAATGGCTCTACACCAACATTGCAGACCTTCAAATAACCGGTATCATTCCGAAGAACTATACTAGCGATTGCATAGTCTACTTTACCCATACTATGCTGCCTTGGTTTAGTACAAACATTTCCCTCGTTTACACCTTCTACCACTACTTTAACTAGCGTATCTCCAACTGGTACCTCTGTATCCTCAAATACTCTAACTCTAAATCGGCTGGCTTCTTCGACAATATCTAATGCACTTAGGATTCTCTCAGGACATGATGTCATAGATAACTTTACTCCATGCTTTGTTACGTTAAGCTCTATTCCTTCGTTGTTAATAATAGGTTGCCCTATTATAAGTGCAACATTTCCAAAATCAATATTAGCAATAACTGCAGTCGTTTCCATTTCAACTTCATCGACAGAAAGGGTAAATCGGACTTCTCCACTAGCTCGTGCTTGTCCAGTGAATCCTTTTAATATAATATTCGTGGGTTTTATTTCTAATTTGATCGCTTTCGCAGCATCTTGCGCCATCACATTTAATTCACTACCCGTGTCCAAATATGCTCTTATAAATACCCTATTAACTCGTGCAGTCTTTTTATATGAATCATTTAATTGTGATGTACAATGATTCGCAACGTGACCCACTTTACCACATCTAAAACATTTCCTCTTTTCAGGAAGCTTACAATTAGGTGCAACATGACCGCTCTCATTGCACCTATAACAGATTGGTGGTGATCGACTTGTGCCAGTTTTCTTTTATGTAGCTTACCATTATATCTGAAGTTCGCGTATTTGTTGGCTTAGTACTCATAGCCCGTACAGACGTATTATTGATAGTAGTACCTTGATAAGTATCGAAAGCAGACAGAAAACCTTCGTATAATTCATTAGGGTTAGAACACTGAAAAGCTTGAGCATTAGTCTGCAATTCTTGTGGTAAGCCTCTAATAATACATGACACAGATGTTTTTTCGCTTAATTGAGATCTGTAACACATAGCTAGTTTTTCTTGAAAATACTTTGTCATTGTTTCAGTGTTCATCTTTTTACGATTCATTAGTTCGTCCAGTAAAGATGCATAATCATGATGCCTAGGAAAAGCTTTAGTTAACATTATTTTCCATTCGTCCCATGTATGATTGTATGAATCAAGACGATTAAACCAGTTTCGCGCCTCACCTTGTAATTTAGATTGTAAGTTAAAAGATTTTAAATCATCACTTGTAGTGTTATGCAACTTACATTTCATTGTACACTAATTCTCCATTCTGCTTTGATATTCTGCATTCATGTTTTGCATCACTTTATACTATTTTTTTCATTCTGTTTTTGATTCTCTGCATTTATATTTTGCATCACCTTTATTTATATAGGATCCTGTAACGTTTTTACACAATAACATATCATTTTACTGCGTATTTTCACACTATTTAGTACTTTTAAACTAGCTGTCAACGAAGTCTTACCTTTTTTTTTGGTCTTTTATTGAATTCTCTGTAACTCTACAATTTCAGGCTTAGTGTACGTTGTCGTGCATTAGTTTTTCCTATGTGATTTTTATCTCGTTTCTTACTTAAATGTAATAGTTTCTTAATAACAGTCCTAAAACTAAAAATTCCTCAATTTGACAACCATTGTTTTTGTGGTTGTTATGGTAACTTTTATTTAAATTCGTCTCTGGTATGATGTTCTTTCTACATAAATACTTTTTGGCTGTAGGTCATTTACAATAAATTTCGTTTTATTTTAAATAATTTCTCGTTCTCTCTAAAAAGGTATAAAAGCCAAACAATTGGAGAATACAGGACAGTCTCGCTTCAGTTCTCAAACGAGAAACATCTACTAAAGGCCTTATCCCGGGGCCGCTCTGCCCCGGGATCCTGCAAGCCTCCATCTACATCCGGCGCATCCTGAAGTCGTCGGCGCATCCTGCAAACCAGGCGCCGGGATCCTGCAAGCCTCCATCTACACGTGAAGTCGTCGGTGAATTCTAATTCAAGTGCGGGGCCACACTACTCCGCGCGCTACGACTGCTTGATCCAGGCGCTGAGTGCAGCCTACTGCCCGCGCTACCTTCAGGCGCGCTTCGAATGCTGGCTCCAGGCGCTGCGTCCCTACTGCCCGCGCTACCTCTGGGCGCAGCGACTACTTCTCCAAGAACTGAGCGCACCTACCCCAGGCGCTACGTGCGCCGGCTCCGGACGCTGCGTGTGCCCAGTCCAGGCGCTGCGTGCCGTCGCCGCTGAGAAACCTCAAGCTCTCCGTGTCCCTACTTCTACAAAAGCAGCGAGGCTCTAGGGCTCCACTATCATACTAATTCTCCTATTCTCCTATCCCTTTTTTTTAATATAATTGTAATCTCATTTCATCCATCACCTTCATATTTCATTTTTTTTATAAGATTGTAAATACCTTTTAAAAAAATTATAATATATTATTTTCTTGGTCTATTTTGTTGTTTTGCTGTTCTTAGGTTAGGTTCTTTCTCTTTTAACTGTCGCTTCACGACACACTCCAATTATAAATGTCACCCAATTGCTCAATTTTCTTTATCCAGGTTTTAACATTTACGTCTTAATTTTCCGGGTCGAATTCAGGAATAAGATTTTCGGTTTTATATAATCCTTTAGATGTTGGCTCTCTTATATCGTTTTTAATACTTCTCATAGCTTCCTCTACTTTTCTATCAATTAAAGATTTTATTGATTTACTATAAGATTGTGCTTCCTCATTTACGTCCTGCTCACTTGATGCTAATCTCCTACGCTTAGATTTTATATGCGTGCCACCATATTTAAAATTTCGCCTCATATTGTTTTTTCCGTGCGGCTTACTATCCCACTTCTAAACTGTAACGGCATAATTTACTTTTCAAATGAAATAAACAACTTTTGGCTTTCTATAATTAAATTTTAATAACTTTGTAAAAATATGCAACGTCCATGAAACAAAGTTTACAACTCCACGAAAAAAATGGGCGTCACATTTATCTCTCCTCTCCGCTCCACCAATCACAAATCAACACCTCTCCACGTTACTCAAGACAGCACATCGCACCACGTGACACCTTTCCAATACAACCTCTTTTATCTTTATTACAATATAATTGTTTTATCCAAACCACAACGCAAGTTTATTACGGCTCCTAAAGTTCTTATTTACATATTTTATTAGCGCCTGACAATTTATAAACTGCAATTACAATAAACTGCAACGAATGTTTTTATAAAACATAAGATTAATGTGATTATAAAATTTAAATTTTAAAAAAATCGCAAGTTCTAATAACCTTAGCTTATTTTATTTGCATAAAGTAATAAAATAGCAAACAAATTTCGCATTACGGCAATCGTGTACACCGCAATTTTAGGTGGGACAAAGTTCTATAGATATTCTGGCATTTTCCTTTCACACGCATATAGGTTTCTTTCAAATGTTTTTTTCATAGTTACTCATATGGAATTCAGACGTTCATTTGCTTTGCTCTATCACCTTGAAAAGTCATTTGAAGTGTGTTATTATTCATTGTATACATTTCTAGACGTATTTGAAGCGCTTTTATTTTCAATGTGACTTGGCATATTTGGAGGAAAATGCAATCAAAGGTTGCTGTACATAATTAAAACTTTAAAAATATATTATAGAGTCCAGGAGGATTTGACGTATGAGTAACGAAAACTATTCCACCTCAATTTTTTTGATGCGATTCTCTTCAAATTATCCTACTGATGATATAAAGGCATGTTGGGGCAACTCGGTATCATATTGCTAAAACCGATTTTTTTAATTGCAAGGAATTTTTTTAAGTAGTAATGTATTATTTATACTCTTTATTGCACACAAAATACACGCAACACAGCAAACTTAAATTTATAAATAAATGTACAATTAGGTGGCCTTATCGCTGAACAGCGATCGATCAATGTATGTGTTAATTAAGTAGTTCCCAAACAGACACGTCTCATTCATATATTTCTAGTAACCCGATCTTTCAAATATTGATTCGCCTTACGAATCGGGTAATTCAAACGTTCAAAAAATGTAATTGCAATCATCAATACTTTGCAGTGACCTGGGTCAAATAAACGGTTAATTCACGATTGACTTGAAATAATGGAATCCATTATAAACTGCCAGCTCATGACGTACCTTGAGGATCACCAGCTGATTAGTAACCGCCAGTACGGTTTTCGTCGGGGTCGATCAGCTGGTGATCTTATAGTCTATCTGACTCATAGATGGGCGGAGGCAGTAGAGTCCAAGGGGGAGGCATTGGCCGTTAGTTTGGACATAGCGAAGGCCTTCGATCAGGTCTGGCACAAAGCGCTTCTTTCGAAGCTTCCTTCCTATGGGCTTCCCGAGAAATTGTGCAAATGGATCACCAGTTTCTTTGCTGATCGGAGCATCAAGGTCGTAGTAGACGGTGCATGCTCTGATCTCAAGCCTATCAACGCTGGTGTTCCAAAAGGCTGCGTGCTATCACCAACGCTGTTTCTCCTGCATATCAATGATATGTTGCTAACTGGTAGCATTCATTGCTATGCGGACGACAGCACTGGTGATGCCTTATATACCGGCCGTGCCAATATTTCTCTGGAAAACGTCGCCGAGTACCGGGACAAACTTGTGTCTGAAGTCGAGTCTTTGCTTAACAAAGTCTCGGATTGGGGCCGACTAAATCTAGTCCAGTTCAATCCCCAGAAGACACAAGTTTGCGCGTTTACCGCTAAAAAAACCCCTTTGTCGTATCTCCTCAGTTTCAAGGCACTCCCCTTGCTGCCTCAGCCAGTATCGGAATCCTTGGCGTCAACATATCGAATAGTGTGCAGTTTCGTGGTCACTTGGAAGGGAAGGCCAAATTGGCCTCTAAAAAGCTTGGCGTTCTCAGCAGAGCGAGACAGTATTTCGTGCCGGCACATCGCTTGCAACTTTACAAAGCGCAAGTTCGGCCCCACATGGAATACTGTTCTCATCTCTGGGATGTGGAGGAGCCTTCTGCAGAGGCTGTAGATGAGAACTGCCAAAGGGAGAGTTCCCGGGGTATAAGAGGGATATTCAAAGCTTCGACCGCATCCAAGCTGGAGGTGATCGCCATGTTCGTGATGCATTCAAAGGAATTATGGGTATAATCACCGGACCAGGGTCGAAACTCAACAATGCTGAGTTCAACAGGGTGGCTACATATGGGCATGATCTCATTGCAATGGTTGCGACAATGAAGGTCCATATATCTGAACTGGAGTTGGCAGCACTTAGAGCAGAACAGGGGAAGATTGCTGCGGAAGGAATACTGGCGCAGGTTGAGGCCAGTGCAGTTCCTTGCCACGCGATGGACCCGGCACCGCAACGTTCCTACTCGGCGGCTCTGAGGCTGCCGAAGGAGGCCGACCAAATGTTGATGCCAGCAAGTAAAGGCCCAGTTGTCGCCTTCTACCTGGCTGAGACGGAAGGCCTATTGAAGACTGCAAAAGTTACGAAGATGGAGCTCAAGAAGGCAGTTAACCCCAAGAACAGCGGGCTTCAGATCGACAGGCTGAGGAAGGTGGGAAATACGGTTGTCGTGGTCCAAACCACGTCCCAGGAAACAGCAGAGAAACTGAAGACTGCTGCTCCTCCAAAATTGAATGTGACGGAGCCCAGACAACGTTTACCCTTGGTGGCTCTTAGGTGTTTTGAGGAGGACCCCAAGGATGAGGATGTAATCAGCGGCCTCCACGAGCAGAATCTTGCTGCTTTTGGATGGACCGAAGCAAAAGTGAAAGTAAACTGCAGGATTGCTTTCAAAAAGTCCTGGAGAGGTAGCAGAAGGACAACCGTGATCCTTCAATGTTCGGCTGCCTTGAGAGATATCTTGATCGGATACAATCGGTTATAAGTCGGCTGGGACGTGGTTGAGCCTTGTGATTACGTGGACGTCACGTACTGCCAGAGGTGTCAACAGTATGGGCATCCTGCGAAGTACTGCCGATCGAAGGAGGTCGTATGTAGGAAACGTGGAGAGGCAGGACATGAACGTGGTGCTTGCAAGTCCTCGGAAGAGAAGTGTGCTACAGCAAGCGATTTGGTAGAACTGACTCTGGCGCGCACGTGACCATGGCGAGGAACTGCCCAGCAATGCTGTATGCAGAGCAACGCTCCGTGGCCACCACTCAGTACTGCCGATAAGGGCAGCCCCATTGTTAACCAGGAAGACAAGGCACTACGATTAGGGCAAATAAACCTGGGTCAAGGGGAGCTCGCCGCGGCTGAGCTGCCCATCCTGGCGCGTTAACTGCACCTGGACAATGTTCTTGTACAAGAACAGTACTCCTAAGTTGCGGGGATCGTTCAAGTGGGCTGCCACCCGTGGGCGGGCATCTTTCTTGCTGACCCAGCAATTGGGGTAGCAGTGCTGAGCCACTTCAGCAACGAATTTAGTGTGGTGTGCCATGTTAACCGATGGAACCTCTATGTGGTATCAGCGTACTTTAAATTTAGCGACGCCATCGATGATCCTGCACCTGCACCACTTAGAGGTCGCCCTGAGTTGCCTTATGGGCAGAAGGGTGATCATGGGCCTCGACGCCAATACGCACTCGCCACTCTGGTATTGTGATCGCCGAGACTGCGTGGGAAGAGGACAAAATGTAGAATATCGAAGGCAGGAAATGGAAGCATTTATTATCACACATGCTCTAACGTTGGCAAATATGCCTGACCAGCCCTACACCTTCTCTGGACCTAGAGGTGAGTCTAACGTGGACCTGACCCTCTCCATTAGGGACGTCTACCTTGCCGAGTGGCGAGTGCACGAGGGGGTATGCGCCGGCGATCATAATTTAATAACTTACACGGCCACTACCAGCGGACCGACGACGCGCGCAGCATGCCTCATTTCCAGTAAAAAGGGCCTCCGGCCACCTGCACTCACCAAGCGAAACGCAGAAGTAAACCTCTACTTTACGCTGGTTTTCTGTGAGGTCGTGGTACCACCCCGGTTCGAGCCGGCCCTTCCGTGCGACAGCAAAAGCTGCCGCATGGCTCTACCACTGTTAATCAATGGGATCGCCTTTGCGGGTGGACACCCGGACGCTCTGGAAGCAGCAATGCATAAATTAATGTCTGTACTCTGTCCGGATTACAGCACTGACTGCGACTCGCCTTACCGCCGGCAGGTTCGTCTGCTTGCGGCTTTCATGCAGTCGGGTGGAGCTGCGCCTCCACTTAGGGTTGGAGACCTGGGTGGTATAGTCAAGGCACAATCCACACATTCCTTACAAGGCAAGCCTTGTAAGGAATGTGTGGATTGTGGCACCGAGGGAATTTCACTCGCTGTATGCCAAGTGGGTGGAAGAGGGGGTTTTTCCCAATGTATGGAAGGACGGATGACTGATTGTCAATCCCAAGGGTAATGACAAGCCGCTCACCGACGCTAAGACGTACCTTCCAATAATGCTTTTCCCTGTTTTTGGAAAATTATTGGAACGAGTAATTTTAAGATGTGCTGCCGCGATTAGCCGCGGGATATCCGAGTACCAGCACGGATTTTCTCCGGGGAGGTCTACAGTAACAGCGCTGCGTGTACTGCTCAGCACGGCAAGGTATTCTCCGGCATGCTACGTGCAAGCAATATTCTTAGATATCTCCGGCGCCTTCGACAATGCCTGGTGGCCGATGATGATGGTCAAGGCCAAAAGGAATTGAAGGGATGTCCACCCAACATTTATAGAATGTTGGTGGACTACTTCGCCTCCAGGCGTGTGGGCCTCTACATCGGAGATCGGGTAGAGTGGAAGACGTCGACCATGGGATGTCCTTAAGGCTCCGTGCTGGGCCCAACACTGTGGAATGTGCTGATGGATGACCTGCTCCGACTCCCTCTGCCCGAGGGAGTAGCCATAACTGCCTATGCCGATGATGTTACAATCTTGATTGAATCGGAAACGAGAGCGGGTATCGAATCAAGGGCCAGAGTTACTCTGGACCTTGTACGGGAGTGAGGGCTAAGGAATCGACTGGAGTTTTCCTCCTCAAAGTCGACCACTATGACTGTTAGAGGGAAACTTTAGCCCCCCCCCCACGTTATTAAACTTAGTGGGGAATCTATTAAGACTGTGACTAACGTTAAGGTATTAGGCGTGGTTTTAGACTCGGGACTATCATTTGTGCAACATGCATCCGATATCTCTAAAAGAGCGAACAAGGGATTCGGCAAGATGTCTCGCGTATCTACATCATCATGGGGTGTACGATATCCGAGTTTAAAATTAATTTTTAAAAATTGAAATTGGATAACCCTATTTGTGCCGAAATGAAAAAGAGTCATTCCTCTTTTGGGTTTCACATTTTGTTGGCACTGTCTAAGATATTTATTTGAAATGAGAAATAGGGCTGTCTCTTACGTTTATCGTTTTGTTTAATTTGTGAGTTTGACCTATGTGCATCGGTGATTAATTTGTTTGAATCAATTCTGTAGTTGAACATAGATGCTTTTGAAAATTAGTTGAAATATGAGCATAGGACTAGATGTCTAAAAGGCTAGCTAGTTTGGAGATTATCAGATTGAAATCAGCTGCCGCACTATTTGAGTAAATGATTTTATGGTGAATGGCTTGGTTATGCCTACTTGTTTGAAAAATCATACTAGTGACTATCAGCGCGCTTCGTTTGGCTCTCCAAAGACGACGATCATGTGGAATTTGTGGGTGCTCTCGGCACTGAAGCTTAGGGGGCCACTCTGGGCCGCTTCGTGTCGCGTCGCTGTTTGCTGACCTGATCCGGTCGGATTGCGGAACGAATCATAGGGTGTTCATAGATAGGTGTTTGAAAGAGGTCGTCGGACTTCTGTCCAGTACAGGACTTGTTAAGTTGCTGTGATGCTCAGGAGGGGCATCCAGTGGAGGTTGACCCTCCGGCTTGCCACGTGTGGGCTATCTTTTTGAGGCGGTGGCTAGGGTTGCAAGATCTGATGGGGTGCCTAAGGTGGCCTAGTTTGGTGTAGATTCGGTCTTGCAACGTGCCGTCGCGACCCTGTCCCGCTTGTTGGTTTGCTCGCGGACATAAGTCCTTATGTCCGGGACGGGGGTTTGTTTATGCCCAAATATGGTCATTTTTGAACGCCTTCCAATTGCGTTCGAGCTGGCGCCTCACCTGGTGGTATGTAGGTGAGGTAAACGCCGAGGTGGGGCGGCCGTGTGCGGCTTGCAGTGGCTCGACGCGTGGGCGAAGAAAGCAGTAGCTCGACGGCGGCTGGGCAGTTAATTAGACGGCTCCGTGGCGCAGTGGCTTAGCAATCAGTTGTTGCGCTGGGGGCCACGGGTTCGAATCCCGCAAGGAACAAGTATTTGTATGGCCTACAAGTAATTGTTCCGGGTCTGAATGTTTGTCCTTGTGCAATTTATGTTTGTAAACTGCCTCCACGACACAGGAGAAAATCCTAGTGTGGGGGTAACGTTTTCTTAATCAAAAGAAAAATAAAAAAAATAGTGTTTTTTCGATGCCCGCCGCTGAGGTTGCGCGAGACCCAGTTTTTTTGATTAGGGTCTAGAATTTTGGATTTTGTGCGCGTGACTTCGCTACGTAATTGGGTTTCGTGAAAACTGCCTCGGATTTGGTTGTCTAGGGTTTGTCGTGAAGCGACAATTAAAAGAGAAAGAACCTAACCTAAGAACAGCAAAACAACAAAAGTAGACCAAGAAAATAATATATTTAAGTTTTTTAAAAGAGTATTTACAATTTTATAAAAAAAATGAAATATGAAGATGATGGATGAAATGAGATTACAATTAGGTTTTAAAAAAAAATAAAGATAGGAGAATAGGACAATATAGTTTTATAGTGGAGCCTGGAGCCTCGCTGCTTTTGTAGAAATAGGCACACGCAGAGCTTGAGGTTTCTCAGCGGCGACGGCACGCAGCGCCTGGACTGGGCACACGCAGCGTCCGGAGCCGGCGCACGTAGCGCCTGGGGTAGGTGCGCTCAGTACTTGGAGAAGTAGTCGCCGCGCCCAGAGGTAGCGCGGGCAATAGGTGCACTCGGCGCCTGGAGCAAGCAGTCGTAGCGTGCCCGAAGGTAGCGCGGGCAGTAGGTGCACTCGGCGCCTGGAGCAAGCAGTCGTAGCACGCCCGAAGGTAGTGTGGCCCCGCGCTTGAAGCAGACTGCCGACGACTTCACGTGTAGATGTAGGCTTGCAGGATCCCGGGGCAAAGCGGCCCCGGGATAAGGCCTTTAGTAGATGTTTCTCGTTTGAGAACTGAAGCGAGACTGTCCTGTATTCTCCAATTGTTTGGCTTTTATACCTTTTTAGAGAGAACGAGAAATTATTTAAATTAAAACGAAATTTATTGTAAATGACCTACAGCCAAAGAGTATTTATGTAGAAAGAACATCATAGCAGAGACGAATTTGAATAAAAGTTACCATGACAACGGTATAAATAGTAGTTGTCATATTTACCAATTTTTGGTTTTTGGACTGTTATTAAGAAATTATTACATTTAAGTAAGAAACGAGATATTCATATAGGAAAAACTGATGCGCGATAGCGCGCCGAAGCCTGAAATTGTAGAGTTACAGAGAATTCAATAAAAGACCAATAAAGGTAAGACTCCATTGACAGCTATTTTAAAAGTACTAAATAGTGTGAAAATACGCAGTTAAATGATATGTTATTGTGTAAAAACGTTACAGGATCCTATGGAAATAAAGGTGATGCTAAATATAAATGCAGAAAATCAAAAACAGAATGGAAAAATAGTATAAAGTGATGCAAAACATGAATGCAGAAAATCAAGAACAGAATGGAGAAATAGTGTACAATGAAATGTAAGTAGTATAACACTACAGGTTTAAGTTCCTGGACAAGACGCTTTTATTGGGTTTTACGGATTAAGTAACTTCTTTGAAAGTAATTGTGCAAATTAGATAGTGAAGGCGTGTTAAGGTGCCTTTTGTAATACTCAACTTGTTCGGGTAACGTGGAATTTTGCTTGCGCGCTGATTAGATATACGATTAGAATTTGAACAGCGCATTCCCCTTTGAGGTCGTTTCCCGGTTGATCGTTTTGGAAATCATTGTAATTGAGCCGTCGCGTTAAGTGCCCTTTTTGCGTGTTGACGGTTTGTTTGTTTACGTGTCAACAAGGCGTATTTATGATTTTTGTCGCGGCGTGGTATTTGATATCGAACGAAGGAACTTAGTTGTGTTTAACGCTGAGCCGAGTGACTCATTAAGAGATTGCGTTAGTTCTCTATTTATAATTTTGTGATAAGTGAACCCGGGACATTGAAAATTGAACTTTGAACTACTGTCCGTTACGGTGTCGGGTATCACATATTCGATTCTACGATGAATGTGCAATTAGGCGAGTTTAAGTTAGTTAAATGTACAATGAAGCTAATAGACTGAAATAGTGACAATAAAGAAAGAAATGGTCCAGTGGTGGAGCCTGCTGGAGCGATGCAGCATTGTGGGGCAGCCTGGAACTCTGCCGCTGCTGGTCGCCTAAGCTGGTCCAGGTCTCAGACAGTTACACATCACTAAACATTACTTTCCACCTTACACCCACATACGGCCTGACCGAGCCTTGGAGCGGTCCTAGATTCGGAGACAGGTACGTACTATATATTTTTAGCATTCTCTCATATAGTTTAGTATGATAGGACATATTTCCATGTGCCCATTTTGGGCCCAACCTGCGGCTGCTCGTGGAGTCTTCTGCTCATGGGCCCCGGAAGATTCGACCTTTTCTGGAGCAGCTGTAGGCCGTAACAATGACCTAAGAGTGAAAATGATGGATGGAATAGTTCGTCCGGTGCAGTTTACTACTCGGATCTCGTCAGCGATGTGGTAAACTACGGACTGTTGCGCGAGTTTGCGCATAGGTGGCACGATCGCAGGACAAGGCAGGATGGAAGGCTGGTAGAAGTGCCCGACGACGTAGGCGTCAATGTGTCGTCAGCCCCAGAAGGGGGAGAATGACGTTAAACTGGGACAAGGAATAGATTAAATATTTGTAGGGAGTCAAGAAAGTGTGCGCGGGAAAGAGCCACGTGAAAGTACCGCGCGCATCTCCCGTGATTCGGCCCGTATGACCTGAGGGTCGGTGGGGCCATGGGGTGGTGGGTTGTTCTCATCTCTAGGCCGGGGCACCCCAGTGCCAGCTCCTACCACTTGACCGCATCCAGCGCAGAGCAGTTCGAATCGTCGACGACCGAGTTCTTTCTGATCGGCTCGATACACTGGCACTGCGTAGAGATGTCGCATCTCTTTGCGAATTTTATCGCATCTATCACGAGGAGTGTTCCGAGGAATTGTTCTGACTAATTCCAGCCGCTCAATTTCATCATCGCACATCGCGACAAAACTCGCATACCATCCATACCATTTGGATTATAGGCGTTCCACCACTGTGCGATTTAGAAGAAGTTTTCTCCCTCGCACAACTTCCTTGTGGTATCAATTACCATCAGCGAATTTTCCGGACCGATACGACTTAGGAACCTTCAAGAAAAGAGCTTACACCTTGTAGTGTTATGCTACTTACATATCATTTTACACTATTTTTCCATTCTGTTTTTGATTTTCTGCATTCATATTTTGCATCACTTTTCACGCTATCAGTTATGCTACTTACATATCATTTTACACTATTTTTCCATTCTGTTTTTGATTTTCTGCATTTATATTTTGCATCACCTTTATTTTATTATAACAAATCATTTTCACTTCGTATTTTCACGCTATCAGCACCGTTTAAATCGCTGTCAATGGAGTCTTACCTTTTTCTATCTTTTATTGCGTTCTCCGTAACTCTGCAATTTCAGGTTTCGTGCGCGCTGCCGCGCTATAGTTTTTCCTATATGAATAATATCTCATTTCTTACTTAAATGTAACTGTTTTTCAATTATATACCTAAAACCAAAAATTTATATTTTTGACAACCATTATTTATATGGTTGTTATGGTACTTTTATTCAAATTCGTCACTAGTCTGATGTTCTTATTTCGATATTTCCACATAAATACTCTTTTGCTCTAGGTCATTTACAATAAATTTCCTTTTAATTTAAATAATTTCTCGTTCTCTCTAAAAAGGTATAAAAGCCGAACAATCGGAGAATACAGGGAGTCTCGCTTCAGTTTTCAAACAAGAAGCATCTACTAAAGGCCTTATCCCGGGGCCGCATTGCCCCGGGATCCTGCAAGCCTCCATCTACATTTTGAAGTCGTCGGCGTAATCTACTTCAAGCGCGGGGCCACACTACTCCGGGCGCTACGACTGCTTGCTCCAGGCGCTGAGTGCACCTACTGCCGCGCTACCTTCGAGCGTTACGACTGCTTGCTCCAGGCGCCGAGTGCACCTACTGCCTGCGCTACCTTTGGGCGCTGCGACTGCTTGCTCCAAGCGCTGAGCGCACCTACTTCAGATGCTACGTGCGCCGGCTCCGGACGCTGCGTGTGCCCAGACCAGGCGCTGCGTGCGATCACCGCCAAGAAACTACAAGCTCAGCGTGTGCCTACTTCTACTCCAAGCGCAGCGTGCGTCACTTCGACCTTTAGGCTCCACTACAATACAATATTCTCCTATCTTTATTTTTTTTATCTAATTGTAATTACACGTCATCCATCATCATCGTCATATTTCATTTTTTTTATAAAATTCTAAATACCTTTTTAAAAATTTAAATATATTATTTTCTTGTTCTACTTTTGTTGTTTTGTTGTTCTTAGGTGAGGTTTTCTTTTATTTTTTTTAAATGTCGCTTCACGACAACCTTTCTAAAAGGCCGGCAACGCATGTGCAATTCCCCTGGTGTTGCGGTTGTTCATGGGCGGCGGTAGTCACTTACTATCAGGTGAGCCGCATGCTCGTTTGCCTCCTTTTCTATAAAAAAACCCATCATCTCTAGTGTCAAAAATCTTCTTTGGTTTAGTTAAGTACTGACCTCAAATGCCATTTCGGATTTTTTTTTTCAGTATTGCCGAGCCAGGTAAACGCACGTGAATTGTGACCGGCGAGTATTGCAATCAGTTTCCATGTAAACTATGTAATTTTAAGGCAAGCTGATATCCCCTGAGCTATCACAGCCCCCTTGATTGATTATCACTAGTTTTATATAATAAATTTCTGTAAGTTGAATTAGAAGTTTTAATCGTCTGCTATAAAATGAAAACAAATATTGAATGTGTGGTATAATGTGTGACTCTTTGAGATACTCACTAGCATAACATTTAGGTAGGAAGATCTGCAATTCGTCTGGTGTTGCAGATAAATTTATGGGCGCCGGTGATCTTATACCATCAGGTGACCCGTATGCGCGATTTCCTACCACTCTGTGTGACAGGGTTGAGAGCTTATATTACCAAAAACAGTAGGTAAAAACTAAAGTAATCGTGTTGCATCACCTAAATAATGGATAATAAATACTTGAAAATTATATGCTTTAATTGTAAACTAGTCGCAATATCAGCCGAAAGCATACGAGCGTTATGTAAATCTGCGGATATCATAGCATTGCGGGTGACATGGCTGTTATCACATGATTCAGCTTACGTCGCGGGAATCCATCCAGAATTTGATTGTTGCAGAAGGTTGCGGTTAACACCAGTGACGGATTGAGAGGTCGACCGTACGGTGGTGTTGCCATTATGTGGCATAAATCTTTGTTACATCGGTGTCTATTGTGCAGTGTAACTCATTGCGTTTGGCCGCGATTAAAACTGTTGTGAATAACAGGACTACGTTTATTCATCACCATATATATACCCTGCGACTCGTGGGACCATGTAACCGAATTTAAGAGATGTCTCAGTGGAATAAATGCTATAATAGAACGTAATAATATAGATTCTCTATTTATATTAGGAAATTTTAATGCGCATCCTGACGAATTGTTTTTTAATGAATTGAATAATTTAATATAGTGGACTATGACTATTTAAAAAAATATGTTACGTGTACCTATATACACTTATACTTATATAAATGGTTCTGATCGCTGGGCGGATTTCAACTATGTCAGCCACGAAATCTGTTGTAAATTTTAGGGTACTTTATGATATTTTCTGGTCTGACCACTTTCCACTTGAAATAACTATTGATATGGGAAAACTGAGTTATAAAGTAAAATAATGTAATCTTAAATCAGATTACTCTGTGTGGGTGTATGAAATCAAAGTCAAATAAACACATATTTTGTAATTTTTTGTGAAAAGCTTAGATATATAGATTTTCCTGAAGAGCTTTGATATTGTGCCAATTACCAATGTTCTAGTTTAGAACATAAATTAATAATCGATAAAATGTATGATAGCATTGCATGTCCTTTGAGCGAGGCGGCAATACGGACTCATACTCATGATGGGAAATATAGAAATAAATATGTTAAGGGTTGGAACAGGGACGCTCGAATTAACTTTCAAAGATGGGTATTATATGGAAAACCTGAAATTGGAATTTATTAAGAAAAAATAAAAGAAAGTAGAAAACTGTTTAAATAAAAATAAAATGGTGTCAGAATTACGAACAAAAAATAAAAATAGAAATTTTGGCTACACATATTAAAACAAAAAAGTTTTCTAAATTTTGGATACAAACCAACAAATTGAATCCAAGGCCGAGCGTTCCTGCGAGTGTGGATGGCGAAAGTGACACCTGCAGTGTGGCAAATATTTTTAAAAACCACTTTACCAAGCAACAATCGTCACAGAATTTCGATGCAGGTATCCAAGATGGAGATGAAACCACGTGTTTTACGGCTTAGCATATTACAGACGCAATAAAAAAACATGAAGCGCGGTAAATCCCACGCAGGACATGACGTCATGAGTCGTGATGTCGTCAGTATCGAAATCCTGCAATGTGCTGGTGTCTACCTTCCGCGTGTCCTGACCATGCTTTTTACTTTTTGCATAGGAAACTAGTACTTACCTTCTGACTTTTTTAAAACGATAGTTGTGCCAGTATAGAAAAATAAAACAGGATATTCGTCGGACAAAAACAACTATAGACCTATCTGACTGGCTATGAACACAAAGGCATTGCGGGCGTACTATAGGGTAAAAGGGGAAGAAACTGGGGGGATATGCATCGCTGTTTTGCTGAGCCGGGGCCTTCTGTTCCCGTCACGGAGCAAAACCTGACAGACTGAGTTCGGTACATCTTGCGCTCGAAAATATTTGATTATGCCGAACTCGAACGACTACGGCGTGAGGCTATTTCGTCATTGAATGATCCGGCTATAGCTGGAGATGCGGCTCCTCAGGCCACCGACCAGTAGCCACATGTGGAGGCAGATATGAATCTTCCCGCTCTGGTTGATTCAGGTGATGATGTAATGGTCACCCACGACCTAGAGCAGATGAGGAGTAAATTGAAGAAAGCGACTGTGGAAACGCGCTGTACGACTAATTGACCGCGACTTTCGCGCATAACCCTAAGCAAGCAGATTTAGGATGTTGTGACGGCCCTGAATCCATTGCTTTCAACCTACTTGGAAACCAGCCGGGATCTTTGCGATACGGACTCAATACTCTTTGGCGGCGATTTGCAGTTTGGCGCATTGTTGGTGCCAAAATTCTTACGTCTGGTTGTGCTACTGGGCAAAGTATCCAGCTCCTAGCCTGAAGAATAAGGATTGAGGACCATATTGCAAAGGCAAGGGCCCTCATCGGCAGACTGATAAGATTCAGGTGGGCAATAGTAGGCCGAGAATTGTGCGCACAGTGAGGATGATGTTTGCTGAGACAAATATCAGTTTGTCCCAGCCGGATATAATGCAAAAATTGACGGAGCGCATAGACGACCTGAAGCAGAGAATCGCTACTTGGAGGAAGAGGATTCGGCGATATACCGACAGGTCGAAAAGGTTCAACCAGAATCGTCTCTTCCAGAGTGATCTGAAGAGGCACTTTAAATCAATGGAGTGACCAATGCAACGGGGAACGGTCCCAGCAACGAATCAGGCCGACACTGTTGCTTTCTGGCGCGAAAAAGAGATGCCATATGTAATATTATCTAATTATTATATATCTTGGAATCTGTATAATAATTACAACTATTAAGGGTAAAAAATAAATAAGAAAGTGTCCAATTACAAAGTATAATTAGTTACAAATAGTCTAACTTCCTTTCCATTAAGTGTATTTAGTTACAAATGGTTACAACATTTCCCGAAGAAGCTTCCGTAGAATTTTTCCACTCGGATTTTTTGGAATCTCCTTGATGAATTTCACTCCTCCACGCAAATGTTTTGGATTGGATAACTGCACAAAAAATTATGGTGATTACAAAAAAAAACTTACAACTGGTGGGGTTCAAATAATAGCGAATTTAAAGACTAACCAACTTCGAAGCCGTGGACACTTTGTTTAAGGGTTGAAGCAAACATCGTCATGTGAAAGCGGAGTTAGGGAATTAATTAATTAATAATTTATACGTGGCAGAGCCATGCTGCAGATATATTAGTAGTATAGTTGTAGCACGAATGGGTTGGCTCGTCCGGGGAAGGACCACACTCACAGAATACCATAGTAAAATAGCAGCTTAACGCTGCTGTGATTCGTATGGTGAGTGAAGAGAACCGGAGACCCTTCTTACTGGAAATGAGGCATACCATCTAAGTCCTCACGGGTGACAACGCATCTACATTTTTATTCGTAATCGAGGATATATGTAGATGTCTATGGGCCACAGCAACCACTTACCATCAGGTGAACTGTGTGCTCGTTTGTCACCGTTATCCTATAAAAAATTGACCTATCTCATTTTATAAAAGTTAATTGTTTCCTGTTTTTTTAATTCAGTTTGCATTAAAACAATACTTATGGCAAGTAATTTATGCTGTTATTATTGGTTCAACAAAACCCGTACCGTTAGAAGAACTTGAAGGTTTTTTTTAATTAGGCTCTCACAACAATGAGTACACTGTTAAATATAATATACTAGTTGACCAGGCAGACGTTGTACTGCCATTTCCGATGACCACGTGTCCTAAGAAAATCATTAAATTCACAATAAAAAAATTGAGGGTCACTTATCAGGATAAAAACTATCCTATCTCTCAAGTTGGATCAAACTGCACACATTGTGAAACATTTCATTGAAATCAGTTCAGTAGTTTAGGAGTTCATCGCGGACAAACAACGTGACACGTAATTTTTATATATAAAGATTATGAAATGACATCATAATTATTATAACTAAGTGACCCATTAATTACTGGAGGGCACCACATGTATAATTAAAAAAAAACGTAGCTTTGATTTATCAACAATAATTAGCTACTATTTACTTTTATAAAATTTTAATTAACAATGAAGAATGAGTTTTAATCGCCAATAACTAATTTTTTGATACCAGCCATCGAGGTTAAGAATAAATGTAATCTACTTTGATATTCTTTATACAGGATTATTTTGAGATAACCGGTCAAACTTGGAGAGAAGGTTCAAAATAAGTTAATATAGGCCAATAATGAAGAAAAATTAACTAAAAAAATCTCAAACATTCTGCTCTTTTTATCTCTTAAGTTCAATACAACGCATAACTGATTGTCATCCATAAATATCTAACGTCCACAATTTTACAACGTACGCACACATTAGTAAGGGTCAATCGGTTGGCAAAAACATGGTAAATTTAATTGCAAACAGAGGAACTGTGTACTTCTTCCTATTAAACAAGAGTTATGAAGAGACAGCAGTATTTATTATAAATAACTGACTAACTAATTTATATTATATTAATATAATTATATTATGAGATTGACACATGCACGCACACAGACACACATACACACACGCCCACACACGCACACACACACACACACAATCTGTAGTACTAAAAAGTTAAGAACATCTTTATATATTTTTTGTGTTCCCTTTTTGTAAGGGGGTAAGGGACTGAATCTCCTTAATACAGGCTATTTTATAGTCTAAC
The DNA here is from genome assembly GCA_033319125.1 of Parnassius glacialis. Taxonomy (NCBI): domain Eukaryota; kingdom Metazoa; phylum Arthropoda; class Insecta; order Lepidoptera; family Papilionidae; genus Parnassius; species Parnassius glacialis. The sequence goes on from JAVANC010000002.1 coordinate 24,871,040, forward strand.
AAGGAGAACATAACGTCAACCTCAACAGTGTTTTACCTAATTTTTATTAACAAAATAATAATTAAAAAAAACTAATCTCAATTAATTATAACTGATTGTCATTCATAAATATCTAACGTTCACTATTTTATTAAGTACGCATACATTCGTAAGAGTCAATTGGTAGGCAAAAATATGGTGAATCGAATTGCCCACAGAGGAACCCGCGTACGCGTAGTTGTTGCCCATAAATCACATTCAATTAGGGATAATTTAAAATAAAATTAGAAGCCTCATTTACTCTACCGTTATTGCATTTATTTTTGAAGCAGTTTTCAAAAATTGCAATAACGGTATATCATTATTTATTCTTAGAAAAATAACCCTGCATAATATAAATATTACTGTTAAGAAACAATGTGATCTTAAATTCGACCTTGAGGCGCAACAAATAATTTGTTAATAAAGTATCTAGTCAACAGATGCAGCACGTTCTGAAAGGTCTTCGAGAAGGTTGGGACAGTCCATCAATATTTTTCTTCTCGTTTCCGACGATCGGATATTAAAACGAGACAGTCTCTTCATATGACTTCAGCGTCCTTGATATATTGCAGGTAAGAGTAAAGTTCCATAGAAACATTTTCTGTACTTCTTCAATACGATCTACATATGTGTATTCTGTAACTGCGTGACACTGTAATACTCCAGGTGAATCCGTATTAGTGAGTTGTATAATATTATTTTTATAGCTAGTTTTTTAAAATTTATACACTCCCTATTACAAGCAGTACAGAATCACACCTATAGCACAGTCTATAAATCCATACAGTCGTCTGACGAAGACGTCTAGACAGGGCAATCGTGCGGGGTGTGAGGGGTGAGACGCGGGAAAGACGAGCCCGAGCTGCTCATGCCAACCGTATTAGTAGCTCGGGACACGACTTCCAGGGTTAACGCGCTTTTGCTTTTATAATTTTAAAATTTAGTGTTGATACTTATAATTAAAATGGTTCATACAAACGTGACCTGTGATAGATTGCAAGTCGTCATCTCGCATAAATAAAGATCTGCGATTTCAACAAATCCCGCATTCGGAAGAAAGGAAAATAAATATTGTTATTATTTTTTACATTATTTATATTTAGTCATGTCATGCCAAATTGCCAACGTAAAAAAATGGCGGACTTAAAAACTAGGTACTATATAGTTGCTGGGCATTACTGTTTCAAATTTGATTTTTTTCCTTCATCTAAATCGTCTGGTTAGACAGGCTAAGGTTTTAGACCATACTATAGTGCCTCGTCTTTTATATTTCGAAGTTTTTTATAAAATATTAAGAATTGGTGTCAATTTTTAGGTTTGTCGGGGTGCTAATTACGAAAATAGCATTTATTTTTAAATCCAAGATGACGGTCATTTTTTAATATATGTATGATTTTTAATATATGTAAATTTCAAGGTTTATTGAGGTGATGATTACGAAAGTAGCATTAATTTTTATATCCAAGATAGCGGACATTTTTTTAATAATATGATATGGGTGTCAATTTCGAGGCTTCTTGGGGTGCTGATTACGAAAATGGTATTCATTTTTTAAATTCAAAATGGTGGATATTATTTTTTTTAATGTTATGGATGTCAATTTCAAAGTTTCTTGGGTTGTTGATTACGAAAATGGCATCCATTTTCATATCCAAGATGGCGGACATTTTTTTAATAATATGATATGGGTATCAATTTCGAGGTCTCTTGTGTGCTGATTATGAAAATGGAATTCATTTTTAAATCCAAGATGGTGGGCATAATTTTTTTTAATGTTATCGATGTCAATTTCGTTGTTTCTTGGGGTGCCAATTACGAAAACGGCATCAATTTTCATATCCAAGATGGTGGATTTTTTTAAGTAATACAACATGGATGTCAATTTTAAGGTTTCTGGGGGTGATAATTATGAAAATGTATTAATGAGTATTGTATTTAAAAATTTCAGATGCAAATTATGGATTGAAGTTTTTGGAAGACCTGATTTAGTTGGAAGAACTTTCGAAAGCCTAAAGAATCAATTATAAAATAAACTAATAATTCAATGCCTGTAGTCATTGAACGTTAATAATAATATGGATTTGATGTCTAGCTAAGGATATTAGAACGATTTTATGTAGCGAAATTGAGGTATGGGCACATATTGAGAGTAGAGCACTCACTCACGTTATGAGGCGTGTAATTAAAGTTTTGAGTACTTTTAGGAGAAATCTAAGAACAAATTATTACTCATTTTTTATATTAGTAATCATAGTGTTGATGACGATGTAGATCTAAAATAAATAATTAAATTAGTAAAAGTTGTTAATTTGTGACAACCCTAACCTCCATACGCTGTCTAGACGTTGTCGGCATTTACCACGAGATCAAAGGCGTTGTCCTACTGTATGTTTGTTATACTGTGCCTATAGTCACCCCGGGTGGTGCTAAACAAGCAACAAAGCCGAAACAACAGACTCGGCTTCTCGCCGTGTGTTAGCGGCGTAAAAAATACCACCTCCTACATTCGCACCATGAGGCAAAATAGAAAAGACAAGGCCCCGAGTTCTCGGCGCCCCTTTAATGGGGCCGGGGTTCAAAGAATCCCCGGGAGGAAAACCGGCGACGAGGTTTGCCACCCATCACGTTCTATCTTCCGGAGGGGTGAAAAGTGGATTGCGGAAGCCCGTCTGGCTATGCTGAATATATGTGAGAAATAAATGATAAGATGGATGAAGTGTGCGATACGATGTATAATAGAGGAATAGATGTGTTATATGTAAATAAGACGAAACAGAAAGGAAAGGATGCCACTACACATGGCATGTATACCACATACTGTTCTGGTGTAGACGAGACCGAGCAGGCATGCCAGGGAGTCGGTATCATTCTTTCAGAAAGAATAGGTCACTGTGTGAGAGAGTATGCAAGCCCGAGACTGCTATGGATACGAATGAAAGTGAGCTTAATGAAGTTGTTTATTCTAGGGGTTTACGTCCCTGACATAATTAAGCCCACTTACATCCGTGATCAGTTTGGGAGATGGTAAGGATAGTGCTAGTGAAATGCAAGGGTAATAAAAATATTGTTATATTAGGAGATTTTAATGGAAGGATTGGGGTGAAGAGGCTTGGTTATGAAAGGATATTGAGAACGATGGTGATGAAGGTATAAAAATATTGTTATATTAGGAGATTTTAATGAAAGGGTTGAGGTGAAGAGGCTTGGATATGAAAGGATGTTGAGAACGATGGTGATGAAGGTATAAATGAGAATGGTGAATGCCTCCTCACCGTATGTGTGGTAAAGAATATTTTTGTGTCGAACAATTTCTTTCTTCAAAAGAAGATTCACAAGGGAAGAGGTGATGATAGAAGCATGATAGGTTTTATAATTGGCGGTATCGGAAATCGTCTATCATTGCGTACAGCATATAAGAACAGAGAGGTTACAAGATGAAGATGTGAAAGAGAAGTTCAAATGTAGACTGAGAGAAAATATAAGTGGATTGGATTGCATAATCTCAAGAAAGGTTTGGTGGATGCAGCTACCGAAATATGTAGTGTAAGTAAGAGAACGAATGAAAGGAAAAATAACACATTATGGTGTGATGATGAGGTACGGAGGAAGTTGCAACAAATAAGAGGGCATTGCTAGATTTAATAGTAACAAAGGTTGGTAAAGCTAAAACCCTCTCAGAAATGAGAAGAACCCTGTACTCAGCAGTGGAAACTATAACAGGCTGTAACTTAAGGCTGGTATGAAAGAAAAAAGGCAGTTTTTAAAATTCTAAATAAGAGAGTAAAAGAAGTAGTTGAAAGGAAAAAGCAAGAAAGAACGAATAAGGATGATAGAAGAATATGGAATAACTTCCAGGTAAATATTAAATGTTCTATAAACTCGTAATAACTGCCAGGGGACATTAAAAACAACCTAGAATGAATGTTAAAGCAAAATGACTGTATTCTGAATGAAGAAGTTTTGATTTTAAGGAGATGAATGGAATACTTTGAAAGCGTGATTATGAAAGATGAGACGTTTGAATTTAATGAAGTAGAAATTCCGAAAGAAGGGGAAAGAGATATAGAGATATGTATGGATGAAATAATGAAACCAATTAAAATTATAAAAGCAGGTAAGGCATCCGGAGATGATAGAGTATCACTCGAAATGCTAAAGGCTGGAGAGGGAGTGGTGGCAGACCTGCTGTACATCCTGTTTGATTTACGTTGGACACTTAAGCGGGTACCGGGAGACTGGTGCAAATCCGTGATAGTCCTAATATCTAAAGGAAAAGGATCACACCAAGACTGTAAAAACTACCGTGATATCAGACTTCTCAATATTGTGGGAAAAATATATGCTAAGGTACTAATCGAAACAGTTATGAAAGAAACTGATGGAAAAATATGGGACGTGCAAGCGGGATTTAAACTGCGAATGGTACTTACGGAACATGTATATGTTACTCGGACTGGTTTGGCATCCATAAAGGTGTCAGGCAGGGCTGTGTGTCTTCCACGTGGCTGTTCAACCTATTTATGGACAGTTGCTTGGAAAATTTGAAAGTTGAAGAATGCGGGTTAAAAATGGGTGAGTTAACCGTCAAACGCCTTTTGTACGCCGATGATCAAGTCACACTTGCTTCGTCGGCGGCCGAGTTGCAAATTATGGTTACATTAATGAACAGGTCATTAAAAGAAACAGGAATGAAAGTAAACGCAAGTAAAATGAAAGTTATGGTTTTTGAAAGAGAAAAGATTAAAACTATATATATAATAAGAATAGAAGGGGAGTTGTCGAGCAAGTAGATGAGTATGTGTATTTGAGATGTGTATTTAGCAGGGATGGTAGATATAAGAAGGATATAGAACGACGAGTGAACGCAGAAAATAGAGTAAATGGAGCTCTAGACTATTGCTGTGTTGCAGAGGTGAATGGCAAAGTTAGTAAGGGACGCCCTAAGCGAAAGTGAATGGACCAAATTGACGATATATTGAAAATGGGCCTAATTAAGAGTACCTTTAACCGACGAGCGTGTATGCGTAAGTATATGGATGTGAAGGAGGAGACGAGAGAGGTGTGTCAGGATCGTGCCAACTGGAAGTCCATATTATCTGCCTACCCCTTTTGGTGACAGGCGTGAGTATATATAGTTTCTTTTTGTTTTTTTTAGATAAATACCGGGACAACATTAGAATTCTTTCAAACTGATGAGAAAACACCTGCCTGTAAATATTTGTTGTAAATTAACAATAAAGGGAATAGTAATATCTCATTAGCCATTTTAGAAACGAAAATTTGTGGAATTAGAATTATCAGGGCCTGTCAATTTGTTTAAATTAAATTGTAGCACTACATTTTATATTTGTCTCTTTGTTATAGTTACACTATTTAAACAATCGACAGACACTGGAAATATTGGGGGTACAATGTAAGAAGAATCAACATAGACACTGGAGAAATGGGAAACAAAGAAATTGCTAATGGTTTCAATATTTTCAGAGACTTGAACTCCGTTCGACATAGCACAGGGATAGTTGCTAGAGCCACCTCTGTTTTGTTTGATATAGCTCCAAAAAGTTTTAGGATTAATAACAATTTTGTTTTCAAGGGATGCCGTATATGAATTAAAACAAGGAACAGCCATTCTACTAGTTCAGTAGATATTCTACTAGTAGCACAGTTTTGAAGCAAATTGAATGCGATCAAATCAAATCCATAAGGTCGTTATATTTTTTAAGTCTCAACCTCAATCGATAATTTTCATTCAATCATTTTATAAGTTGTTTTGAGAACAAATATGGATACTCATGATTTTTTATGATCTTTCGTGTTACATGTTTTTGTCAATTATGGCATCAACTGAGGCGCATAAAACGAACTCCCGATGCCAGGCTATTTCTTGAAGTTCTGTACAAATTGACCTATACGCAGCTTTAAAATATTTTACTTCTTTTTCGTGGTAATGGGTAAATTAACAACTTTCTTAAAAAAAGGTAAGCAAAACTTGTATAGGTGGATAGTGAAGATCAATTTTAGATAGCACGTAGCTGGGCCCACTTACGCTAATATTATCCATATTTGACAACATCAGATCGAGGAATAACTTATTAGGATTTTACAAGTCATGCTGTCTAAGGTCACTTAATGTGATAAATTCCTACAATAATTGTTCAATTTTAGAATTAGCATATTGGAGTGAGTTAACTGTATTGCCATCCTTGTTCAACCAATTGATGGTACTTATATTAAAATCACCTAAAATTAAACATTCCGTCACATGTTCCAATACTCTGTTAGCGTTACTATTGAAATTATCTAATATATTAACCTTAATTGGGGACGGTAAACACCACTCTCATAATAATAAAACTAATAAACAACTACACATGAAAAAATCTCTTGAATCCTGTTGCATGTCGGCAAAAGCAATTTTTTAATTATTAATTTATAATATTTCATGTTGAACAATTAAATATGAAAATATTTAGAAAGATATGACGAATACAATAAACATGACAAAATAACCAAGATTTTTAATACAACTGTGTATCTGCATCATCACGTATTGATAAGTCCTTGGAAGTTGGATAGCAAGTTACATAGAAAATTAATCATTTTCATCATCAATCAAATTGATACTAACAAAAGAAAACAAAGAACGTGTACGATGCAACTTTATATTATAGAGAGTCTCTTTATCTTTACATAATTATGTAAAAATCAATTGCTGTCCGTTAGTTTCACTATTGTGTGATTGAGCGGGTTCCTGGGTGGTTTAGATTCACAATTGGACTCAATAGGGATCACTAGTACTTATAAAAGATGAAACTGTTATATTAAAAGGACAACTCATTAAATCATAAAATAGTTAATTATAGCTACAAACATAAAGTACATTACCACATGGGAGCAACATAAGAGAATCCCATCACCGCATTTTGTTCCGTGGTTAAATTGTAACTATAAGATTAGGACTACGCTTTCATAGAATACTATCATGAAAAAGCAGCTATATGCTTTTTTATAAAACGTAGAGAGGGTCAAAGCATTCACCTATCATCAGTTTACTTTGTGCTTGCATATAGCCTTTTTCTATAAAAATTACTTTACAAACCCTTTCAGCCACGAACGTTTGAAGCTCTTTTTCCGAGAGCTCGACACCAGTTTGAGGCACAACGAATGCGAGAGGTACTTCGCCTGCCAATTCGTGAGGCAACCCCACAACGCCTACGTCGCGCACTCCCTTGTGTTGCAGAAGCACTGCTTCTATCTCCGCTGGAGGAACCTAAAATAAATTTTTAAACTAAAAAAATTCAGCGTGACGTGAATTCTGTTAAATATATATTATGTGCCATTTATTCGGACATGTACAATTTTGAAAAATTATAAGTCAACATGTATTTATATCGGTGCGTCTACCGTTTGAATCGAGAGTGAGTGAGAGGTTGCATCACTCTAGCGGAGTGTCATACCGATGGTGGCGTTTGAGGGTATATCGAAAAACCCCCACTCGTTTATGCAGTATAAATTTCACTGTAGGCACCGTGCGTAGGAAATTCCGCATAAGTCATTCTACGAGCGAAGTCATTCTACGAGTGTTAAGATTGTGTCGTGGTTCTATCTGTTGTGGAAATTCTTCTGGTAGAGGCAAGGAGGATGGGTGGTGTTGCTGTTGGTGTACATAATTTGTGCGTTATCTTGTAATTATGTCCTTCATGTTACACCAGTGTGTAATTGTGACGGAGACATAATATTACGGTATGGTAGAGCTTTAATTGTTCTATACTCAATGTATAGTGCGCTACGCTTTCTTATTACTGATAATAATTAATTGCGTAAGCAAGAGAGCAAGTTAAACATCCGCTCTCACACTTTTACTATTTTTAACGATTAACCTCTCCTGATGTAGTTTCGAGATCAGAAATGGAATGTTGCATATTCCGACATAAAGAATATTTATTTGTTTTAAAGAGCTTCAGAAATATTCACAATAGATTGAGATTTTTCGAAATCCTGATCAAAGCTACCTTCAAAGTAATCATTTACTTTAACATTAACATTAACACTGCCTTTACTCTTGTAAGTAAAATAATATCTATATAAAAAGTCAGCCAACTTTTTTCATATCTCCTGTTCATCAAAAGCAGTATCTACGTGGTATAACCACGCTGCAGCTATATTATGGTTGTAGCACGAATAGGTCAGCTCGACCGGGGAATGACCATGCTCTTACAGAATGCCAGCGTAAAATAACAGCTTTGTGTTGCTGTGTTTTGTATGTTGAGGATAGAGAATCGGAGACCTTTTTTACTGGAAACGAGGCATTCCACCGTAGTCCTCAGGAGTGACAATACATGTGCATTTTTATTCTTAATCAAATCGTCTATGGACCACAGCATCCACTTATCATCAGGTGGACTATATGGTCGTTTGTTCCATCCATTCTACATAAAAAAATATCGATAAAATAGCAATGTTATATATATTGAGAAAGATATAAAGAGCGGCTCGAATCGTCGACGACCAAGTCCTTTCCGATCGGCTCGATTCATTGGCGCTGCGAAGATATGTTGGTTCTCTTTGCATTTTCTTTCGCATTTACCACGGGGAGTGCTCTGAGGAATTGTTCAGATTAATACCAGCCGCCACATTTCACGAACGCACATCGCGGCATAACTCCCGATATCATCCACACCATCTGGATTATTGGCGGTCCACCACTGTACGATTTAGAAGATGTTTTCTTCCTTGCAAAATTTCCTTGTGGAATCGATTACCATCAGCGATTTTTCGGGACCGATACGGCTTAGGGACCTTCAAGAAAAGAGCCTATTCCTTTTTAAAAGGCCGGCAACGCATCTGTAATTCAACTGGTTCCCCTGGTGTTGCAGTTGTTTATTTATTTATTTATTTAAACTTTATTGAACCTTACACATTAAGTAAAGGAACAAAAGGCGGACTTAATGCTAAAAGCATTCTCTGCCAGTCAACCTTAAGGCAGTGACATAACTACGAAGGCGGTTACAAAGAAATATGCATACACACATACATATACATATTATACATACATTTACATATATACATACATATACACAACCACACACATACATACATACATATATCAATATACACAAGTATATAAATTTATATAATAAGAAAATATGATATAATACAAGATACATAAAGAAACGTAATATACTAATGATGACGGAACTTAGCAGTTGTAAAGCAGTTTTAGAAAATGATCTCGAATGTTCTTCTTAAATGTTTGTTTGCAGGTAGGATGTCTTAATTTTTCAGGCAGGTCATTCCATAGGCGTGCGTTTCCATAGGCGTTCCATAGTTGTTCGTGGGCGGCGGTAGTCACTTACCATCAGGTGAGCCGCATGCTCGTTTGCCCCCTCTCCTATAAAATAAAACTAATCAATAGAATCAGGGGTTACTTTGCCTGATTCTATTCATTAGTATCGTAGATATCCTTTAAAAGATATCCTTATATTTATATAAGGATATCCATCTTTTGATCTTGTTAGAACTTAATTTACTTCTTTCCACGTAATGAAATAAAATTATGTGTGCTGCCTAGTTTAAAGAGCACCTCCCGCACTGTGCATGCAATTGAATTATTATATATTAAATTGAAGTCACTTATCCCAGCACCACCACTCCCAACACCACCACATCTAAGAAAGTCACACTATTCTTGATAATACGACACGTGTTTCGCCTCTACAAGAGGCATCCTCAGGTTCAGTAGACTCCGCGATGGCTGACTTCTAAGCATTTAATTTGGATCAAAAATGAACAAATAAGCAACAGAAATGCTTTTACGTTCTTTTTCTTGGTACTTTATTTCCCGCAATAACTTTTTTACGATCCAGTTCGGTAACATTTTCCCTTGGTAAAAAATTTAATTCTATGTGTGAATTCAAAACCAAGTATATATACATGTGCCAATAAAATATGCTAATCCGTTTAACCGTTATGCGTGATAGAGAAGAAACATTCAAGCATTTTCACATTTTTTACATATATTTTCGTATTATAGTAACAGGTTCTTACCTGATATCCCTTGTACTTGATTAACTCTTTCAATCGATCTACAATATACAAATATTTATCCTCATCATAGTACCCAATATCACCAGTTTTAAAGAATCCTTCTTCATCAAAATCTTCACTTCTCTCTTTTCCTATATAACCTTTCATAACTATTGTGCCCTTAACACATATTTCTCCATTCCGATTTGGCCCTAATGGTTCTCGTGTTTCTACGTCTACAATCTAAAACAAAACACATTAATAACAAAAAGTTGTCGGTACTGTTTTGTGAGTGAATGGCCGAGTCGGCAAGGGATGCCCTAAATGGAAACTTGTCAATCAAATTGACAATATATTAAAGATAGGTCATATTAAAAGTATTATTTATTAAATATAATATTAAGTAATTACCTGACGAGCAAATATGCGTAGGCATATGGATGTGAAAAAAATTAAAAGAAGACGTGACAGCATCATAATAAATCAAAGTATGTAGTCTCTGTCTAATATCTCACGCCTGTTACCCAATGGGGTAGCCCCTTTGGGTAACAGGCGTGAGATATCATATGTATGTATGTATGTATGTATGTATGTATGTTGTTTGGGTTAGCAATATTCTTTTTCCCTATTAATATATTATATTAAAGTCTACTGCTTTACGAGCTGATCAGGAAAAGTGCCTCTCCTGCTGTAGTTAGGATTGCATAAGTCGTCACATTTGGCAAAAAGAGAAACAAAAACAGAAACCAAAGCATTTTTTTTATTGAATATAGATTATATATAATAGTTATTGAAAGAATCTCTTTAGTAATTTAACTCTAGAATTGAAAAATAAACTCTGTCCTGCAAATAGCCAGCAAGAAAAACGGCTTACAATCACATTCATAATATATGTTACACAAGTAACAATACAAATCAAAGTAGAAATAGCTTAGTAGTGATAACCTAACTCCCAGGGTTATTTTCGTCTATAAATTCCTTAATATTATGATAATCTTTTTTATACAAATATTAAATAAAGTTTTAAAACTTTGAGGAGGTCAAATTTAGTATATTTTCTGAGAATTTCTATTAAACAGCGCTAACCATCTGAGCCGTGGTAGCTCAGATGGTTAGAAAAAAATTGACCAGTAATATGTCTATATTCCCCTGTGGATAGGTGACGCTAAAATTAAATTTAAATTCATAAAAAGAGACGAATAGTTCTGGAAGGTTAACTTGTAGGGACTTTTCTTAAAATTCTACAATAAATGCTTACATACGAATAAAACATACCGATTAAATAACGTGTAAAAGCAAACATTTACGTGTTTTGTTTTTGATTTTTTTAAATGGATTCTTCACATGCACATATAATCCGCACATGTACGGTAAAATAGCCGCTAGTCCACTCGTGCTCGTGGCGTCCTATACAAAATTTACGCTGTTCCTTTCGCGAGAGAGTTGTACGCCTGGCAAAAATGAGGTGGTATACCACCATTCTTCTAAAACCACAAATCTTTTTGGGTTTTTCCATCGTCACCTGTGATGGATTTTCTTACCCGTTGATGGTTTTGGTGATGGATTTTCTTACGCCGTTATCACACGGTAACCAATTGTGACGCTTCATAATTATTATTAATAAATAATAATTAAATTTATTATAAAGACATTTAAAAATGTCATAAAAATTATATTTTAAACAATTAAAATGCAATATTAAGTACATATAAAGTTCAAATATCTTCATTTGGAATATTGAATATTATAGTGTAGTTAACGCATAAATTGTCTGTAAAAATCTCTAAATTTATTAAAATTCTGTTTAAAATATTCAAAATGTATTAAATCATATAAATACAAGTCGATTATATTGCAATAATAAAGATAAAAAACATTTGTAATATAATAGACAAAATGGATCAAAATTTTCTAAGTTGATGAAGGTGTTCTTGTAGTAATCGGAAAATTTCTAAGTTGATAAAGGTGTTCTTGTAATGTTCCCTTATATGGGGGCGTTGCCGGAGACGCATACCCAAGGTTGTACATATATATGGGGTGGTGGGCTGACCGACTGCTAGTAGTAAGGTTGCACAATGACTAGTCCTATATTAGGGACTTATGATAGTAAGATCTAACGAACCAAAACATTAATAATGAAGGTCTCTATGATGCATAAGCATTATGATAGCAGATTTATGACTTGAAGTCCCATATGAATAAGACATACAATAGTATGGTCTATGAAATAAAGCAAATATGTGGAAGGTCTCTAAAATGTAAAAGCATTATATTGAAAGAAATGGGACTTGAAAAGGATTATTATAGTGGCGTGTATGTTGCTTCATAGCGTCTGAGACCGTGGTAAACTTGGACTCGCTAACCGATGTGTCCTAGACATATCATCTTAGTGCCGGTGGTAAGCGGGTTTGTTGTAGCAATACGACTTGCCCGTGGACATCGCACGTCCCTACCGTTTGTGGGCGGTGTCTTAGCGCATAGCGTTATGATACGTCGGCTATCTTTCGGATTAGGATGAGTGTGTTTGGTAGTACTTTTAAGTGCAGCAAGCATACTCAACTTCATGTCTTAGTGCAATAGCGCTATGATACTTGGAGTTTTAGCTACTGACGTCTTAGTACTGCGCTACTATGATACGTTGGTGGTATTTTTAGTTAACAACATTATTAATTTTGTTACCAAAGTCGACAGGGATCATGTAGGTGTGTTGTGAGGGGGCGCCATCCGTACGATAGTTGAATTGATGCTTACTGCTACTTGCAGTATTGCGTCTTGTGATGGATCTGCGGGTGTGCTGCACCTGATTCGACTCATCTTGTGGTTCTGGTCGATGGAGGTATGCGGGTGGTGATGTCGGCTGGGACTGTATGGGGGACCTTAGGATGGTGTAAGCCCGACGATAGTCGTATTGATGCTTGTTTCATTCTGCAGCATTGCGTCTCTGCGATGGTTATTTGGCGGGTCGCTATTCTCAATAGCGCTCCCTGCATCTTGCTTTGACTCACAACCTAAGTAGCTTTGCCCAAGTCAGCTCCCTTCATTGCGGGGCTGCAGACTGTCTGACCTCCATGATGTTTTATATAACAACATAATAATATATCTCTATAAAGTTCCCACCTTTGAAAGATTGAAGACAATTTGTTGGTGGGTGAGACAAACATGATCGAAAAATGCATAAACTCAACGTCAGTAACACAAACCCTTTCTGATGGCGAATTATTACTATTATCTTATAACTGCCTATTGGCTATATCTGCCATTGTATTGGTTGGTGGAGCATATGTGTCGATCTCATGCGGGTGGTAGCTGAAGGGAGAATCAGAAGAGGCTGTCAAGGCTGCGGCCGAAAGCCGCGCAACCTGAGACCCCATTCCCTTGAGGTGAGCGGTAGACTCATGACACGCTCTGCGGCCAATTGGCCGTGCTGACCATACAATTGGTGGTGATGCCTTACACTTACATCACGTCTGCAGGAACGGCGGTCTGGCAGGTGGTGGCGCTCACAAAAGGCTTTTTATGGCCAGTGTGCCTATTGTTGCCTAACCCATGTGACGTACATTCACTGTGGCTGGATTTGATCGTATATTGTATGGCGTTTACACGTATTGACATGCGCGACTTCGATCGGTGTTTGTGCTTACGCACTATCAAGGGGCCAAGCCTTCTTTTACTGTTACGCTAGTTATTTTGCTGTGGACTACGTTCCAGTACCCATTTAACGTTCCCTTCGGTGGGAGCACATTAAAATGGTTGGCGCTCACCGTACACGGCGTGTGCGGAGCCGTGTCCCTCCTCCACATTTTTTTTAAATGTGGGAGAGCGAAGCTCTTGTATCTGGTATTTGATATAAATATTGTGAGCCTTTTCCAAGCGGGAAGGGAATAATTAATAAGTAATTGATTGTTGTAAACCGGATACAAGTGGAATAGGGACAATTTATTGTTCTTAATTTTTTTGAGCTCTGTCTTCATGAACGGGGTTCTTTAGCTTATTAAGCACTACCAACAGCTTTCGATTGCTCTCATGAATATTCATTCTTCCAAGATACACCTAAAAGCACTAAACACAAGTTACTATGCAAACACAAAGTAAATAAGGTTCCTAACTAAGACGATCACGCCATAAATCTATTAAACGGCCTATATTCAAACATTTAGAAAGATCAATATATGGTTAATATACTGGTCACGTAAATTAGATATATTTATATATCTTATAGATATAGATTCTAAACAAATGCAAGTATAAGTATATAAAGAGCGGGGTGGGGGAGTCGTTACATAATTAATAACTAACAATGTGAACAATACTTATTAAAATTCGGATATTTTCTATTATTCGCGTCGGATTGGGAAGTATTAATATACAACAATAATTATAAATAATATAAAATATATGTATATAACACTAACCTTAATTAAATATAGGTAAATAATTAAATAAAACTCTAACTATTCGATTGCCCTCGGCAGGAGAGACCAAACGACTGAGGGTTAGGGGAAAAGGAAATGAAAAACTGCCAACTCTTGAGGTACCTTGAAGATCACCAGCTGATTAGTAATCGCCAGTACAGTTTTCGTCGGGGTCGATCAGCTGGTGATCTTCTGGTCTACCTGACTCATAGGTGGGTGGAGGCAGTAGAGTCTAAGCATTGGCCGTTAGTTTGGACACATCGAAGGCCTTCGATCGGGTCTGGCACAAAGCGCTTCTTTCGAAGCTTCCTTCCTATGGGCTTCCCGAGAAATTGTGCAAATGGATCACAAGTTTCCTTGCTGATGGAGCATCAAGGTCGTAGTAGACAGTGCATGCTCTGATTTCTAGCCTATCAACGCTGGTGTCCCACAAGGCTGCGTGCTATCACCAACGCTGTTTCTCCTGCATATCAATGATGTGTTGCAAACTAGTAACATTCATTGTTATACAGATGACAGCACTAGTGATGCTTTATGTTCGCGCCAAAGCGCTAATGTCAAGAATCGACGCCAGATGGCACTCGGCTCGGCGCGATACCGGTTGAAGTTCGGCCGAGCGGCATGGTAGTGGCAAGAGCGCGCGGGTCGCGAGCGAAAAGGCATTCCAAATTCAGCGGTGCTGTAGACGGCACGCTGTCTTTTTGTCGTGAACTCGGAAGCGGAATACGACACGCGCATCTAGGAAATATACTGTTTAGGATAGGTAACGCGCATTCCTTGCTTGATAGCTTCACCCGGGACTTATTGTGTAACTCAGAATCTGTATAAGTGCATCCGACAATATTAGCTAGTGCGGCATTTGATATTCTAGAAATAACTGTTGCTACGCGAAACGGTAGTGACCTTTGATCCAGTGTCGCGTGTTAAACCTTATAACAAACGAGAGTTAGTGGCCTCTGTAAGTTAGTTAATCGTACGATAGAGTTAATGGACTGCCATCGTGACGAACGATGAAAGTGACTGTGGACGGCGCCTCGGAAGGATACCGCAGTTTGGAGTGGTGCTGAGGTCTGAACTTCTGCAGAGGGTAACGGTCTAATAAGGTCAATAACACTACCAGCCACACACAGATACACATCACTGACCCTTACTTTCCTAGCACTATACAACCACATGCGACCTGACCGAATCCTGAGGGACCAGTCGCCTTGGATAGAGGTAAGTAAGCTCGGTTTAATAGAATAGAACGCCCCCCCCCCTGATTGTTTATTGTAATTAGAAACTTTCCACCTTGGCCGTTAGGAGGCCCGACCTGCAGCTGCTTGTAGGTTCTTCCATTAATGGGCCGCGGAGGATCCTACTCCTTAGATAGGTAGCTGCTGGCCGTAACATATTGGTAGCAGAGCGCGATTCCGGGATCGATTCCTGGTCGATCCCGACCATAGTGTTTGATAAAAATTAAACAATTTTGGTGGCAGGGAGCGTTGGGTTGATTGGTTTAATTTTGTGTCTACAATCACGCCCATCCGTAATACGTAAAAATATTTTTTTATTATATACGTAATAATAAAATTATTTTCTTTTGTGGCTTGCTTTTTTGTTGTTAGCGGGTAAATTTGAAAAGCCGCGCCCGTTTAGTGCGCAAGCGGGAGTTTGCGTCATGTAAGTAGATGGTTATTTTTACGTAATCGGTTAATTATCGTTGTCGGATAGTTGTAGTGGATTACTTATCGAAGTGTCGATTTCCGAGCAAGGCATTTTTTGTTGATTGACCGTGATGTGTATCTTCGTTTATGTATCTTTCGTATTGTAATTTGTATTTGAACTAAAGAGTAGTAATTTGTATTTACGCAATTTGAATTTAACTTGATTTGATCGCACTAGTATTTGTTATCCTCTCGAGCGCCCAGCGACCGTTTTACAGTGGACTGTTTTACCCCCCGATAAGCGCCCATCGACCGTTATACGGTGGTCACGTAGTTGTCCCAAATAATACTTAAATAAAACGCGAAAACAATGTTTATCTCTTTTTAATTTATACTATTTTAAAGGTAATGAAACGTTTAACAGATCTAATACACAAACACGTATAGTTTCGACAATTGTTAAAACAAACAGTCAACTAAACTTATCAGTATGCGAAGTCATATCGCTTTGAACGTTTGGTCAACTTTGAAGTGTGAATTTATTGTGTTGCGATTTGAGTATCGTGAGAACAAAATTTTTGGTAAGTAGCTAAGTTTATTCATAATATATGGTAATATTATTTTCATTATAGTTTTGCTACTATGAACTTGTACAATATTTAGATTAGTCCATGTGTC
This sequence comes from Parnassius glacialis, assembly GCA_033319125.1. Lineage (NCBI taxonomy): Eukaryota > Metazoa > Arthropoda > Insecta > Lepidoptera > Papilionidae > Parnassius > Parnassius glacialis. Next base: position 24,887,823 of record JAVANC010000002.1, read on the forward strand.
TAGCCAAACAAAACCGTTGCAAAAATCGTTCTAGATTTTAAAAAATAAGAAATATTTCTGCAAAATTTTTTCTTTTACTGGGAGAAAATATCATGCCATCAAAAACATAACTTGTAAAAAAAAGCCAAGTCTCGCAACTCAGTTCTTTTACCGTAAAAAGTTGTGAGATCCATGTAATACCAAGTCGGTTAATTTATTCAGTCCATAGATTGATACATAGATTGACATGGCAATCGCATGAAAACACAATATATCTCACAAGTAATACATATAATATTAAATTAGATTGTTTAGTGCGATTGCCAAGTCAATCTATGTATCAATCTATGGAATGAATAAATTAACCGACTTGGTATTACATGGATCTCACAACTTTTTACGGTAAAAGAACTGAGTTGCGAGACTTGGCTTTTTTTTACAAGTTATGTTTTTGATGGCATCTCATTTCTTTTTGTAGATAGTTATATCTAAGTAGCTATTTACACCTATTATTCCATTATATATATATATATATATATATATATATATATATATATATATATATATATATATATATATAGTTACACCGCTTCATTCACTGCAAATGTAACTTTGTAATACTATATGTTTATATGGGATTACAAAGTTATTTATGCAGTTGGTGTATCTCGAAAACTAGACCAAAATTGTAAAATATTTTAATTTTTCCTTGATTTATATATTAAACAATAATTGTATTCCAAATTTGAAGTTTATTTGTCTGCTAGAAGTGCCTCAGAGTTTTGATGATCGGTCAGTCAGTGAGTGACAAAATTAAGAAATTTTGACTAGTTATAATTCTTAAGCTACTGGTTCAAATTTAATGAAATTTGAAATATACCGAGTTTATACCATGCCAACTTGGTTAGTAAAAATTCAGGCTTCTAGTTTTATCCATAACGAAGTTATAGGGTTTCAGAAATAGCCTGAACTGCTTCGAGAAAAGGATGATACGGCCGTGCCGCTTTCTTGTTCGACTTGGCGGGGGCACTGCCGTGCCCCCCGATGAAATATTCTTATATTACAAAAAAAGATATAGAAAGTGCTTTAAATAAATCTAAATAACAAAATTATAAAACGATGTCTAGTTTAACCGTGATACGGTCGCGGGACGCCCCTAATTCTGAATTCATAATGGCGGCGAAATATAAATTTAGAAATGAACATAGAAGTCTACGACTTCTATGTCGTGGAAACGCCTAAAAATATTTTTAGTCTAATAAGTTGATATTTATTTTGTTTTAGTTTTGTTTTAGTTGTATTTATTTTGGTATTTATTTTGTTTGGTTAAGATATATTTTGATTTAATGTTGATATTTGATTTAATGATATATAATTGTTTGCTAATTGTTTGTTTATTAATTTAGGTGTGGTTACAAATTAGGCGTAATAGGCATAATTTACGACTACACACCTACTGTAAGGATACCTTTTTTATGTACCTATATTATTTTATTTTACGTAACGATTAACTACTAAATTTTTTAATTCTTTTTCAGATTTGTTAAAAAAGAAAGTGTAACCTCCAATTGACGCCTTTATCTTACATTATAGCACCACTTCTTTCCCAGAAGATTATTTTTTACAGCTAACCAAAGAATAGACCAGACCAGATCCAAACTATTTCAGGCCGAGGCGCGAAGAATTGCGAAGGGTTTGCGTTGTATGCCGTAAACCCACGTTTACTGCCCTGGTTGCAACGTGACTCTGTGCCTGTTTGCTTGTTTTGCGCAACATCACGCCACTTAATAATAATTTAAGCTTTTTAACCGACTTCTAAAAAAGGAGGAGATTCTCAATTTTATTATTATTATTATTGATATTACACAACTAATCCAACTTTTCCACAGTTTCATTTTCTACAAGTCGACCTACAAAAATCATTTTAAAAAAGTTTAAAATTTTTTTTTGCTATTAACAAAATAAATTAAACATAAAAATGTAAAAAATAAAAGTACCGATGAATTTAACATAATATTAGATATACCTTTACAAATAAATTTAAATGTTCGACGAAAGACGAGTCTATACATTTTTTGTCCTTTACTCTCAGTTTGGTTCGAAATTTTGTCAATGTTTTTAATTGTTTTTAATAACTCTATCATATCATTAGAAATATGTTTTTATGTTTATTTATTCCATATTCAGTATAGTATTTGACACAAACAATTCATTTATAAAATTATCAAACAATTTATTTTTTACAGCCTTATCTTTAGTAGTGGTATTTTTTGTGGATCTTTTTTTGTTTCGTAAGATTCTATAAGATCTGACTACTTTAAGCACATGATATATTATAAAAGAAACTCGTTAACAAGTTAAGCGTAATAGAGGACCACAAAAAATATTTTAAGTGGAAATTAAGTCCAAAAAGGGCTTTGAACTCAAAGCTGTTGCAAAGATATTATTTTGCTTTCACTACTTCGTTTTCAAATATATTTCTTTGATTAATTTTATGAGAAGAGGGTGATTTTATCTATTTATATCAATAAAATAACTAATATATAATATTATAAGGCCTTTTGTCATGCTATTAAGGATTCATATTAATATTTAAATGCATTTTTCTACAATTATGTGTATACATTTACACATTTGTGTGATCAGACCGTTTAAAAATATTTCCACTTGCTATAAGAATTAGTTAATTTATATACATAAAAAAGAAAATTTCATTTTGATTCTGAATGTATGATTATTTATTAGTGCTCATAAATGATTTTACGTCAAAATCAGTATTTAAACGTTGACCGCCAACTTACAGCCTGGCTACGGGACATTCGCCATAGCGAAAATTCGCGCGGTGCAAACGACGAGGCGTCTAGCGACTAAAATAAATGTATAGAAATATACGGATCAAGCCACGCGCAGCGGCGAGTGGCGAAACGACCGTCGAAATTTACCGAGCGAACCGCGCGGGCGACTGACAGGGGGATGAAACTACCATACAAATTTACAAGAATAAAAAATGCATTGAAAGTTCTGCCCTCTAGTGAACTAGGTACATAAACTTGTAGGTTAGTTTTCTTCAGCGTTGTATACATGGCATTAATTAGGCCAAAACCCCAGAATCCAAAGCCCAAAAAATCTAAATCTATAGCAGTTTTGGTCTTTGGTTATGGTTGACACACTCGGCTCGGTTGACAGTTCTTTCTAATAAACACGAGTATTATTGATACGATAATTCTAGAAACGAAAATATTTTGCAACTTTTCGTTCCTCTCCTGTGAAAATCATAATTTAGGCTTTATGGTTATTTACTAAATTAAACAATAAATGTGGTTGTGCACAGTTTATGCACCTATGTTAACATGCTGCTAAACGGAAAATTATTAACTACTGTTTGGTGATTGTGAAAATGATAATGTGAAAACTCAAGTTATTAAATATTATAACATTCATAAAAGAAAATAAAAACATAATTAAAATTATATTCAGTCTTTGTTATTAATATTTAAAAAAAAATGTTATGTGAAATAGGTTAAGATTATTTAGTGTTAATGTTATCTGCAAAATTACCATTTTGGAGATTTAAGATAATCATTGAAGATATCCAATAATTATCTGGTAGAATGCATAAACAGAAACATTGATAATAAAACTGCATAGTTCATAATTATCAACATAGTCATTGACTAAATACGCCATCTAGTGGTAACCATGTCGTAACTACCGCAAGCTGCGTTGTACTAAAGAATACAGCGGCATCTAGCGTACACGGTACACTCATTCGAAAAGTGAAATGAGAGTGGCGCATCTATTCCTGGTATATAGTGTATTATCTATAGCGACTGGCGGCGCGGCGGGCGACTGAAACAAAGGCATGAATTAGTACGACGCAAGCCACGGAATCGAGCGGCAGACGCGGCTAATAGTATAGGAAACAAAATATTTTAGTTGTTTTCGCCGCGAAAAATGAATAATGAAACTTTTATTGCCGAGAAGTATCTCGGCAAGTATGCTAGGCCTGCTAGCAGCTTTGGAAATAGTAGTTATTATTAACAAGAATATAATCGAAGGTTTCGACACTCATTCTGGTATATTAGAAAAAAATTTCTGGATACATTCTGTACTTCTCGTACTTCTTGTGGAGTTCTCCATCTATCACCCGATTCCTATTCAAATCATGTACTCCACAATCTCTTCCAAATATTATGTCTTGAACCAAAAAACGATTACTTTCTAAGCAATATCGAGATAACTTTGATAAAAACATTTCGCTCTCCGCCTATCTGGTCGTGGCGGCGAACCTGACTGCCCGTGGCCCTCAAACCACGCCGCGCGAATTGTCGCCCCGCCTGCCGCTTCGCCGTTCGTGCCACCGATCCCCGTGGCCAGGCCGTTATTTTCTTACGCTAAATTTGGGCCTGGCGCTTATCGATGTTATGACGTTTGACGTTTGGGCGCTCGAGAGGTTATTTGTTAATTTGATTTGTGTCTTTTCTTTTGTGCTAACTTGTATTTGGTTTGATAAGTAGTAATTCTTATTTGTGTAATTTCTATTCAACTCGATTTGATCGGAACTGCATTTGTTAACTGTTAATTTTTTTTGTATTTGTTATTTGTTATTTTTGTAATTTGAGCTCGAGCCGCGTCGTAATTTGTATTTAGTAGTGATGTCATCGCCCAAGCTACTAATCCGTTGCTTGCGGACTGAGTTACGCTGGGCCACCAGCGCCCATGCTTTGATAAGTCGACCGGATAGGGTCCATAACTTGATGAAGCGGTTCGAGCAGGTCGATGTTCGAAGAGCCGCAGTGGAGGAGGCTTACGCTAAGCTCGAGGATTCGGATGTGGAAAAGGGAGTCCTGGACTCCTGCTTCGCTGACTACGAGCAGTTCTTTTCGCTTACGGACGAGTTGATCGAGGCTGAAGGCAGGTATGCCGAGGAGGCGCGTGAAGCTCGGATGAGTGGCCAGTCCGAGTCCTCTCGGAAGCAGCCTCAGCCAGAGCATTTGGGACGACTCTCAACTCTGGACTTGCCAAGGTTCTCCGGGGTCAGTTCCGAATGGCTGACCTTCGTTGGTCTTTTCGACAGCCTAGTGGACGCCCGGAGTGACTTGACCCCGAGCCAGAAGATGGCGTACCTCCTGGCCTCACTGGAGGGGGAGGCCCTGGGCGTTGTCGGCCATTTGAGATTGTCGGACGACGCCTACCAGACTGCTCGGGACCTCCTAGCCAGAAGATACGCCAACGTCCGGCGAATTGCGGACGAACATGTTAAGCAGCTTCTAAGCCTCCCGCTGCTTAGTGACCGGGCCAGACTATGTCCGGACCTGTTGGATCCAGTCTTGGTGGCCTGTAATACGTTGAGGGGGCTGGATTTACCAGTGGGCGAATGGGCTTTTTTGTTGCTCCGCATCGTGCTGTCCCGTCTGCCCCTCGACCTTCGAATACATTTTGGGGAGAGGTACGGCGAGGACGAGGCCTCCTATATTCCGCCCTTCTATGACCTGCTGCGGTTTTTGGAGGAGCAGTGAGTGAGAACGTGGCGGGCACCGTTGACGACTTACGAGTCGTGCCCAGTGAGAGGCGGAATCCGCCGGGCAAGTCGTTGTCAACCCCCCCCCCCTGCTCCTATTGTCGAGCGTCTGATCACCGGGTAACGTCGTGCCCGAAATTACTAAGTAAGCCGGTTCCGGCGAGGCGAACTATCACCAAGGAGCGCCGCTGGTGCTACTCATGCTTGGAAGGCACCTCCAGCGAGACTATCCGCACCGGCGGCCCTGCCTGCATTGCCAGAGCAATCACCATGCAATTCTGTGCCTGGGTGCGAACGGCGTCTCCTCTCGGGGCTCTGCCAGGCCCTCGCCCCCACGGGTGGGGCGCTCCGCCACGCCCTCTGACAGGCGACGCTCGGCGCCCGCCGGCTAGCCACCAGGCCCCTAGGTTTGAAAGGGGTCTCTCCCTTGACCAGTCGGGGGGTAATTCCTCCAGGGGCGGGGGTGTCATCACCCCCCCTCAGCGTGTGGAGAGGAACTTCACGGCCACTCATCAGTCCACTAGACTCTTCTCACTCCCGTTAGCTGAGTGGCCGCGACTGGTGTACCACTGTTCCCCATTTGATGGAGGCGGCCCTAGCTAGCTGCCACCTTAGCTCCCACGACGGCCGCCTCTACTGAGCCTTAAGCCGTCAACAGTCCACTTGTCAAAATGTTCTGTTGCCGACGTCTTCAGTGAAGGCGTACAACCCGAGTGGCGACTGTTAGCGGTTTGCGCTCTATTAGTCTCGGGTTCACGCCGTTTGGCCTCCACTTGGTGGTGGGAAGATTGGGGCTCCCCTGGAGCGTTGAATCACGCTGTCAAGGGGTATTAGATTTGGATTTGGTCGAGTACTTAATTAACGACACTTTAAATTGAAATCATGCCTTTGGGTTTTCCGCGAAATTTTCATATTTGTAGCGGTTGTGATTAAAAGGTTGAATTTAAAATACTCCTTTAAATGCTGCTGCATATGTTTTGTAAATATATTTGATCACTGCGTTTGTTGTTGTACGGAAAATTGAAATTAAATTGTGTGCCCCTTTGAATGCTTGTGCATATGCTTTGTAATTGTTTAATTGTAGTTTGCTGAAAGGAAAGTTCGAATTCTCTTTGAAAATTATGTATGTGTTTTTTGATAGTGTTTAATCATTTTGCTTTGTGAAAAGGAAGGCTGAAATTAGATAACCCTATTTGTGCCGAAGGGAATAAGAGTCAATTCTCTTATGGTTTACATTTTGTTGGCACTGTCTAAGATATTTATTTGAAATGAGAAATAGGGCTGTCTCTTACGTTTATTGTTTAGTTTAATTTGTCAAGTTGACCCATGTGCATCGGTGATTAATTTGGTTGAATTAATTTTGTAATTGAACATTGATGCTTTTGAAAATTAGTTGAAATATGAACATAGGACTACTTGTCTAACAGGCTGGCTAGTTTTGGGGATTATCAGATTGAAATCGGCTGCCGCACTATTTAGTAAATGGTTATATGGTGGATGGCTTGGTTAGGCCTACTTGTTTGAAAATTCATTCTATCTGTGCCTTTCGTTCGGATCTTCACAGACGACGTTCATGGGGAATTTGTGAGTGCTCTCTGCACTGAAGCTTAGGAGGCCACTCTGGGCCGCTTCGTATCGCGTCGCTGTTTATAGACCTGATCCGGTCGGATTGCGGAACTAATCATAGGAGTACAGATAGGTGTTTGAGAGAGGTCGTCGGACTTCTGTCCAGTATAGGACTGGTTGAGGTGCTGCGATGTCCAGGAGGGGCATCCAGTGGAGGCTCGACCCTCCGGCTGGCCCGTTTGCTCGCGGAGAACAGTCCTTATGTCCGGGGCGGGGGTTTGTTCGCGCCAAAGCGCTAATGTTAAGAATCGACGCCAGATGGCACTCGGCTCGGCGCGATACCGGTTGAAGTTCGGCCGAGTGGCGTGGTAGTGGCAAGAGCGCGCGGGTCGCAAGCGAAAAGGCAGTCCAAATTCAGCGGTGCTTTAGGCGGCACGCTGTCTTTTTGTCGGGAACTCGAAAGCGGAATACGACACGCGCATCTAGGAAATATACTGTTTAGGATAGGTAACGCGCATTCCTTGCTTGATAGCTTCACTCGGGACTTATTGTGTCTAACTCAGAATCTGTATAAGTGCATTCGACAATATTAGCTAGTGCGGCATTTGATATTCTAGAAATAACTCTTGCTACGCGAAACGGTAGTGACCTTTGATCCAGTGTCGCGTGTTAAACCTTATAACAAACGAGAGTTAGTGGCCTCTGTAAGTTAGTTAATCGTACGATAGAGTTAATGGACTGCCATCGTGACGAACGATGAAAGTGACTGTGGACGGCGCCTCGGAAGGATACCGCAGTTTGGAGTGGTGCTGAGGTCTGAACTGCTGCAGAGGGTAACGGTCTAATAAGGTCAATAACACTACCAGCCACACCCAGATACACATCACTGACCCTTACTTTCCTAGCACTATACAACCACATGCACCTGACCGAATCCCGAGAGACCAGTCGCCTTGGATAGAGGTAAGTAAGCTCGGTTTAATAGAATAGAACGTCCCCCCTGATTGTTTATTGTAATTAGAAACTTTCCACCTTGGCCGTTAGGAGGCCCGACCTGCAGCTGCTTGTAGGTTCTTCCGTTAATGGGCCGCGGCTGATCCTACTCCTTGGATAGGTACCTGCTGGCCGTAACACCTTATATACCGGCCGTGCTAATATTTCTCGGGAAAACGTCGCCGAGTACCGGGACAAAATTGTGGTTGAAGTCGAGTCTTTGCTGAACAAATTCTCGGATTAAGGGCGACTAAATCTAGTCAAGTTCAATCCACAGAAGACACAAGTTTGCGCGTTTACCGCTAAAAAGAACCCCTTTGTCGTATCTCCTCAGTTTCAAGGAATCCTCGGCGTCGATATATCAAGTAGTGTGCAGTTTCGTGGTCACTTGGAAAGGAAGGTCAAGCTGGCCTCTAGAAAGCTTGGCGTGCTTAGTAGAGCGAGACGGTATTTCATGCCGGCACATCGCTTGCAACTTTACTAAGCGCAAGTTCGGCCCAACATGGAATACTGTTCTCACCTTTGGGCCGGGGAACTCCAGTGCCAGATCCTTCCACTTGACCGCATCCAGCGCAGATTGCTTCGAATCGTCGACGACTGAGTTCTTTCTGATCACCTCGACACTCTGGCACTGCGTAGGGATGTTGCATCCCTTTGCATTTTCCATCGAATTTACCACGGGGAGTGCTCTGAGTAATTGTTCGGATTAATTCCAGACACCAAATTTCACGAACGCACATCGCATCAGAATTTACGATACCATCCTTACAGTCTTTAACAGTGGTAGAGCCACGCGGCAGCTTTTGCTGTCGCACGGATGGGCCGGCTCGAACCGGGGTGGTACCACGACCTCACAGAATACCAGCGTGAAGTAGAGGTTTACCTCTGCGTTTCGCTTGGTGAGTGCAGGTGGCCGGAGGCCCTTTTTACTGGAAATGAGGCATTCCATCTTAGTCCTCACGGGTGACAACGCATCTACATTTTGAATTGTAATAGAGGATAGATGTAGATGTCTATGGGCCACAGCAACCACTTACCATCAGGTGGACTGTGTGCTCGTTTGTCACCCTTATCCTATAAAAAAAAATCTGGATGCTTGGCGGTCCATGACTGTGTTTTACTAGGAGTTTTCTTCCTCGTACAACTTTTCTGTGGCTTTGTTTATTACCGGCGATTTTTCCGTGTCGATACGACTTAAGGACCTTCAAGAAAAGAGCTTACACCTTTCAAAAAGGCCGGCAATGCATCTGCGATTCCCTCCCTGGTGTTGCAGTTGTTCATGGGCGGCGGTAGTCACTTACCATCAGGTGAGCCGCATGCTCGTTTGCCCCCTCTCCTAAATAAAAAGGGAAAAGAAACAGGCAGACGGCGCGGATGGCGCGGACGGTATCGAGAAGCACCACTTCCTGTATTTGAGCCCGGAGCGGTCCGCCACGTAGTGTGAACAACCGCCAAATTTCTGACTTCGGGCTGTTACAGACAATTTCTCAATAACTAAGTTTCTGGCCTGACCCGGTATCTAATGATCAACAGTAAGCAGCTGTCAAGATGGATAATAAAGAAATAGCATCAGGTGGAAGATAAAATGTGGTTTTAAAAATATAGAGGCTTTCATTTTATATTTTGTATTACATCTGATATCCAAGCTTTGTATCATACATTATTAATACATACCTTAATCACTGTATCCTTTGTTACTTCTCCTACACTGCCTTGTCTACATTTCTTCCCACCAATGAAGTAATCCATGGTCATGAACGCTGTAGTTTCTGTCATCCCATAGCCTTGATACACATCTATTAAATTCTTAAACCTGCATTTTATAACATATCATATCATTTTACGTAGTAAAAACTTCTTAGCTTCACAAACCTTTAAAAATAATTTTTGGTTGCTAAGAAATATTTTAGTTCAGTGTTTTTCCCCATCCCAAATGTGCCAAACGTGCATGAAGAAGTTTTCACTTAAATAGAGCATAATTATTTGCCAATATTCTATTCAAATTTACGCAAAGACACTATATTATAATATTGAGATGAAATAATTTGACCATTGTCACAATTTGCGGCTAAATGACAATTAATACGTGCTGCTTAAAATTAAAAAGTCCCTTGTTAATAAACTGATAAAAAAGTAGAATAAGCCGTTAATATTCCAAAGATAATCATACTATGTGGCAATAGACCGTCTATATATAGCTCGAGGAACCGACAACAGATGTGGAATAAAGGTTCACAAGTGGCAGCCTCGTACTGGCAAGTGCGCTATTGGTCGAACCACCACTGAACGGAGTAACGAACTGATGAAACACGCAGCTAATCAGTAGATAAAGGTGGCTCGTGACGTTATAAATTAATTCAAGCTGGTCCACATCCGACCTAGTATGAAGTTTTGTTACCATCTTTGGTTTCAAGCACCCCAGTATCAGCTTCTTCCACTTGACTATATAATATATAGCGTCTTGTTTTATACTTTTTGTATCAATGACGTGTAGTTGGTTATTGAATAAACGTTTCGACGGCTACACAATGTATATTATTATTTACTTTAGTATACTATGCAAACGTGGATTTGACGTATTCATATTGCAGTCATGGCCAAAATCTCTACCGTGTTAAAAAATCGTTTTTTTTCTTATAGGATAAGGGTGACAAACGAGCACACAGTCCACCTGATGGTAAGTGGTTGCTGCGGCCCATAGACATCTACATCCATCCTCTATTACAAATCAAAATGTAGATGCGTTGTCACCCGTGAGGACTAAGATGGAATGCCCCATTTCCAGTAAAAAGGGCCTCCGGCCACCTACACTCACCAAGCGAAACACAGAGGTAAACCTCTACTTCACGCTGGTATTCTGTGAGGTCATGGTACTACCCCGGTTCGAGCCGGCACATCCGTGCGATAGCAAAAGCTGCCGCGTGGCTCTACCACTATTACTAAACAACTACTTAAACAACTTAAACTAAACCATCACCGCATTAACGACTAAATTCCTGCCATATAAATAGTGAATTACATCTCTTTAGCAGCGTTGATAATCTCTTTTCGCAGTACAGCAGCCGCGCTCAGAATTATTTGAACTGAACTGACATCGTAATTCAAAGGTGATTTTGTGAGCGCAACAATCACAGGTGGTACCAACACGAGATAGTTAGCCTGAAAATTTGTTTTAGTATGTTAATAAAACATCTCATTCTACCATTATTAGAAAACAACGTAGATAATAAATTAGTAATAAACAACTTGGTAAGAAAGTAATATTTAAATATATATACATAAACTAGGTAACGCAAAACTAGGCACAAGAGAGAACGATGAGCTGAAAGTAGGGAAATTCGGAATAGGGCAACGGAACCCAAAGGGCCAGCAGCTGGCCGACTTCATGGAGAAAGAGGGACTCTTTTTGATGAACTCTTTCTTCCAGAAGCGGCCCCACAGGAAGTGGACCTGGTCGAGACCAGACGGTTCGAAAAAAAATGAGATTGACTTTATTATGACGCCCAGACGACAACTGTTCAGGTATAACTCCGTTATCGTGAGGGTGAAAACTGGTAGCGATCACCGAATGGTTAGAAGCACACTGAACCTATACGTTAAGTTGGAGAGGTGTCGTCTAATGAAGTCAACGCTCCGTCCCCCTCGTGCTCTAATCCAAAGTCCCGAAACCTTTCAGCTCGAGTTACAAAACCGTTTTCAGTGCCTAGAAGACTGCAATGAAGTGGACGATTTGAATGACAAGCTCATGGAAACTGTCCATGCGGGCGGAGCTAAGTTCTGCAAGACCCGCCGCAGAAGAACACAAAAACTCTCCAAGCGTAATCTCAATCTCATGGCTGTTAGACGGGAGATGAAGCTACGTTCTTCAACAGATTTGACAGCATACAGGCAACTGAACAGACAGATCTCCAAATGCATGCGGCGAGACTTACGCAACTTCAATACAGCTCGTATTGAAGAAGCGATCGAGCGGAACCAAGGCTCCAAAGTCTTTGCCAGAGATGTGTCTGCCAGAAAGAGCCAACTGTTAAAGCTGAAGACCGAATGTGGCAGCATCGTTTCCGGGGCACCTGAGATTTTGAGTGAGATTGAGAGGTTCTATGGGCAGCTGTACACGTCATCGTTGGAGCCACACGAAAGTGTGAGTAACGATACAAGAGCGAGTCTTATCCGACACTATTCCGAAGATATCCCGGACGTCAGTCTGAGTGAGATTAGAATGGCTCTCCAGCATCTTAAAAACGGCAAGGCCCTAGGCGAGGATGGAATTACAGCGGAGCTTCTGAAAGCGGGTGGAAGACCGGTACTTGAAGTCCTTCAGAAGCTCTTTAATTCCATCCTCCATGGTGGCGTTACACCGGAGGCGTGGAGCAGAAGTGCAATGGTCTTGTTCTTCAAGAAAGGTGTCAACGCTTTCTTGAAGAACTACAGACCGATTTCCCTTGTGAGCCGCGTCTACGTGCTGTTTTAGAGAGTCATTACGAATCGTCTCGCGCGCAGACTTGACGACATCCAGCCTCCCGAACAAGCCGCTTTCCGAAAGCGGCTTGTTAGCACCATAGACCACATACATACCCTTCAGCAAATTGCACAGAAGTCCGACGAGTACAATTTGCCACTATGTCTGGCGTATGTGGACTATGAGAAAGCCTTTGATTCCATCGAAATTTGGGCGGTACTGCAGTCTCTTCAGCGGTGCCAAGTTGACTGTCGGTATATCGAAGTGCTGAAGTGTTTGTACAGTAGAGCTACGATGGCTATGCGAATACAGAACCAAAGTAAGAAACCTACCCAATTGCAGAGACGTGTAAGACAGGGTAATGTTATATCCCCGAAACTTCACCGCTGCATTGGAAGATGTTTTCAAGCTTCTGGACTGGAAAGGAAACGATATTAACATCAATGGCGAGTACATCACTCATCTTCGATTTGCCGACGATATAGTCCTTATGGCAGTATCGCTGGTGGACCTAAGCTCAATGCTCAATGACCTCAATAGTGTCTCCCAACGAATAGGACTTAGGGTGAACATGGACAAAACAAAAATCATGTTTAATGTCCACGTTACACCTATGCCGGCAGTTGTCGGGAGCACTAAGCTCGAAGTTGTTGACGAGTATGTTTATCTGGGACAAATAGTCCGACTGGGTAAGTCCAACTTCGACCGAAAGGTCAATTGACGGATTCAACTCGGCTGGGCATCGTTCGGGAAACTACGACACATCTTCTTGTCAGACATACTTCAAAACCTTAAAACGAAATTGTACAACCAGTGCGTGTTGCCGGTGATGACTTACGGAACTGAGACGTGCTCCTTCACAGCTGGCCGTATGAGGAAGCTCAAGGTCGCTCAGCGAGCTATGGAGAGAGCTATGCTCAGGGTTTCTCTCCATGATAAACTTAGAAATGAGTATATCCGCAGTAGAACCAATGTAACCGACATAGCCCAACGGATTAGTAAGCTGAAGTGGCAGTGGGCCGGCCATATAACTAGAATAACCGACAACCGATGGGGAAGAAAGGTTCTTGAGTGGCAGCCTCATCCCGGTAGACGAAGTGTAGGGCGACCCCCCACGAGATGGAGTGATGACCTGGTAAGACATGCAGAAAGTCGATGGATGCAGGTGGCTCAGGACCGTGCTTTGTGGCATTCTTTGGGGGAGACCTATGTTTAGCAGTGAACTTATGAAAGGCTGTGTAAAGGCTGATGATGATGAAACTAGGTAAGTGCCCGCGGTGTTACCCGCGTTGAAGTTATAACATTTTTATTACGAGATCGCATAATAAGGAAAAAAACTAAAAGTGAGATCAAATTATGACTTGAAAACTTTCTCATATTTCGGAAAGGTAATAAATAATTTTACAATTGCGAATATGTAGGCAGATTTTAATTGAATTTTGGGCTTTTCGATTAGTGGAAACCGCTCTGACAAACTTTGTTTTCGCCTACTCCAGTACATTTTTTCTAGAAACAATCTATAAGGAGGTCTACGTTTGGCAATGGATTTTACTGTTACCGTTACAGCCTATTAAAGTCCACTGCTGAAAATAAGCCTCATCATAGATTGCTTCATATGCACATAGGTCTTTCTCATAGATTGTTTATTTGCCATAGTTGCCACGCTAGGCAATCGGGTTGGCAAACGCATCTTTTTATTTTTAGTCGACGAGTTGATATGAGGTAGTGGATATCCTTACACCGCCACTTCACTGTAAGCACTGGATTTTGAAAGACAAAATGATAAATGAAGGACAGATATAGGTAACTCTGCTTTGAAGTGTTGTGGCGGTTAACAATATCCAATACTTCTTATCTTCTCGTGGGTGTCGTAAGAGGCGACAGTAAGAAAAAGGCAATAGATGGGCATAAGCATCTTCCTGATAACAGCATTATTATAATAAAAAACTGCGGTTGACAATCCGCCCACCATGCGTGGCTACTATGGAGAATATGATGAAAGTTACGAAGAGACGGCCCGCAGTCCCCAGCAGCCCCACTATTCCTGGCTACGGTGGCGACCAAGGTAACGACGGGGCAGGAGGTACTAAGAACCTCCAGTGGAGGTTCGGTTGCCAGCAAAGACGACTCGACCTGGCAACATACAACGCACGCACCCTGAGGACTGACGAAAAGATCCTTGAGCTGGAAGAATTGATAGATAAATTACGCTGGCATATTTATGGCGAATGCCACAAAGCAGTGCCTATGTGATCGCGAGGGTGAAAACTGGTAGCGATTACCGTACGGTTAGAGGCACACTGAACCTAAACGTTAAGTTGGAGAGTTCTCGCCTAATGAAGTCAACGTTCCATCCCCTCGTGCTCTAATCCAAAGTCTCGAAACCTTTCAGCTTGAGTAACAAAATTGATTTCAGTACTTAGAAGACTGCAATGAAGTGGAAGATATGAATGATAAGCTTGTTGAAACAGTCCATGCGGTCGGAGTTTAGTTCTGCAAGAAAAACAAAAACTCCCCGATCACACTCATAATCTCATGGCTGTTAGGCGGGAAATGAAGCTGCAGTTTTCCACAGATTTGACAGCATACAGGCAACTGAACAGATAAAATATCCCCAAATGCATACGGCGGGACTAACGCTACTTCAATACAGCTTGTATTGAAGAAGCAATCGAGCGGAACCAAAGCTTAACTATAGACTGAGGGTGGTAGCATCGTTTCCGGGATACCTGAGATTTTGAGTGAGATTGAGAGGTTCTATAGGCAGCTGTACACGTCATCGTTGAAGTCAATAACGATCCAGGAGCGATTCTTATCTGACACTATTCCTATGATATATCTCGAACGATATCAACGTCCGTCTGAGCGAGATTAGAATGGCTCTCCAGCACCTTAAAAATAGCAAAGCCCCAGGTGAAGATAGAATTATAGCGGAGCTTCTGAAAGCGGGTGGAAAACCGGTACTTGAAAACCCTCAGAAGTTCTCTAATTCCGTTCTCCACGGTGGGACTACTCCAGAGGCGTGGAGCAGAAGTGCGGTGGTCTTGTTCTTCAAGAAAGGCGACTACGCTCACTTGTTGAACTACAGACCGATTCCCGTTCGGAGCCGCATCTACGTGCTATTTTCAAAAGTCATTACGAATTGACTCGCACGTTTGCTCGATGACTTCCAGCCTCCCGAACAAGCCGGTTTCCGAAGACGCTATAGTAACATAGACCACATACACACCCTTCGGCAAATTGTACAGAAGACCGAAGAGTACAATCTGCCACTTTGCCTTACGTGTGTGGACTATGAGAAAACCTTTTTTTTGTCGAAATTTGGGCAGTTCTATAGTCCTTTCAGCTGTGCCAAGTTAACTGTCGGTATATCGATGTGCTGAAGTGTTTGTACCGTAGGACTACGATGGCTATCCGAATACAGAATCCAAGTACGAAACTTATCCAAGTGCAGAGAGGTGTAAGACAGGGTGACGTTATATCCCCAAAACTCTTCACCGCTGCATTGAAGACATATTCAAGCTACTGGACTGGAAAGGATATGGTATTAAGATCAATGGCGAGTACATCACTCAACTTCACCTTTGCCGACGATATAGTTCTTATGGCAAAATGGCTGGAGGACCTAAGCACTATGCTGAATGACCTCAATAGTGTCTCCCAACGGATAGGTCCTAAGATGTACATGGAAAAAACAAACGCAAACGCGCTTGTCTGTAGTTGCTGGGAGCACTAAGCAAAGTTGTTGAAGAGTATGTTTACCTGAGACAAATAATTCGACTAGGTAAGTCCAACTTCAACCGAGATGTCAATCGACGCATTCAACTCGGCTAGGTAGCGTTCGGGAAATGATGACACATATTATCAAGTAACCTCAAAACCTGAAAACGAGATTGTACAACCAGTACATGTTGCCAGTGATGACTTATGGATCTGAGACGTAGTCCCTCACTGCTGGCCGTATGAAGACGCTCAAGGTCGCTCAGCGAGCTATGTAGAGGGCTAAGCTCGGGGATTATCTGCGTGATAAACTTAGAAATGAGGGTATCCGCAGCAGTAACCGACATAGCCCAACGGATAAGTAAGCCGAACTGGCACCCAGCTACATAACTCAAATAACCAACAACCGATGGGAAAAAAAGGTTCTCGAATGGCAGCCGGTAGGCGAAGTGTAGGGAGAACCCCACTAGATGGAGGGACGACCTGGTAAGACATGCAGGAAGTAAATGGATGCAGGTGGCTCAGGACCGTGCTTTGTGGCATTCCTTGGGGGAAGCCTATGTTCAGCAGTGGACTTGTGAAGGGCTGTAATGAGGATGACGATGATGATAGGTAACTCAGCATCCATTATTAACAAGTGGACCGTGTACTTGTTCGTTAATTTTATTTGTAAAAACAAATCTAAAGATTCCCTAAAAATGTTTATCGACTTAAATTTCCGAAAATTTCCTCATACTAACCTTATACTTTTCTATAGACCGCAAATATAAATCCACCTCGAACTTGGGCAAAAACACCACTTTGCATGCATTATAACAGAACATGAGCCCAGTCATCAGTCCCATACCGTGATACCACGGAGTAATATTCAGATTCGTCAATTTTGGATCAAATATACCAGGTCTGCGAAAAAATAATTTTAATAAAATTAAGTATGTGGTTTTTAAAGCATGTTTGTGATAATTAGCCACTTTTATTTTTTAAACTACATTAAATAAAGGAAAGATAACTTATTATTCTTAGACAAAACTTTTTTATAATACGCAAACAACCACTTAATTTTTTTTTGTTGATATATTTTTGTTCTTTCGTAGACTAATTAGTTAGTTGAGTTATTTCGAGGGCTGGTTCTTTTCTCGCTCAATGACTATTTATACAAAAGATTGAATATATATATATATATATATATATATATATATATATATATATATATATATATATATATAATCAATCTTTTATACTTTTTGCCAGGTATTTTTCTCAGGCGAACAGGCAATTTGTTCCAGAGGGGGAAATAACTGAGAAGAAATTTGACATATACCCAGAATGGTGGAAAAGAGAGAATGAATGTCACTACGGAATCGAAATCTTTCTTTTAGATAAAGGGGTGCAGAAGGATCATTAAGAATTTTTTTTTCATAGTATTGGGTGAAAAACGCGCACCACAGTCCACTTGATGGTAAATAGTTACTGTGACCCATAGACATCTACATTTATCCTCAATAAAGAAACAAAATACAGATGCGTCGTCACCCGTAAGGACTAAGATGGAATGCCTCTTTCCAGTAAAATGGGTCTCCGGTTCTCTACACTAACCATACGAAACATAGCAGTGTCAAGCTGCCAATTTACGCTGGTATTCTGTGAGAGCGTGGTCCTTCCCCGGTCGAGCCGACCCATTCGTGCTACAACTATACTACTAATATAGCTGCAGCTTTGCTCTACCACTTAAAAACTGAAAAGAGAGTTGATAGGATTCGAAAATCTCTGCGCTAGCGTATAGTCAACCATTTTTACTGAGAGCGAAATTCTGAAACGTGATCATATTTGCGCAGGACAAAGGTGAATCATATATAGTTGTGTATATGATTCACCTTACAACCTATTAAGCAGCTCCCGAGAAATATTTAGAATTTAAATATTTAGTTAGACAAACATCGGCATAGTCAAATTATAGAAGAATTAGAGATTCGACGAGAAGACGTTTAGTTGAAGGAGGCAAAAAGAACTTAAGGCGTATGAAGGAACGAAGTATGCCTGTCACTTTACGACAAACCTCGGACACCTGTGATATCCAACTAAGAGACGGGTCAATAATTAAACCCAGATCCTTGACACTAGTTCTAAAGAGTATTACGCAGTTTTCATAGTGAATGAATAGTAGTTCAGATATGTCAAGTTGTGACACCAATCGACGACTACCAACGACGATAGCCTGGCATTTACTGGGATTTACCGTTTTACCAAAGCGCTGTGACCAGTGTGATATACGTTGTAAGTCACGATTAATAGCTGCGATAGCAGTATCAATTTCAGCCAAGGACGCTTGTGAGTATAACTGGAGATTATCAGCATAGAGGTGGTAAGAACATTGAAGGTTGGTAGTTAGAAGATTGATAAGCACCGAAAACAAGAGAGCAGAAAGAATGCCGCCTTGCGGTACACCTAGAGACAGATCGCACCAGTCGCCAAAATCCTGACCAGACCGGACAGCATGCTGGTAACCGCGAAGATATGAGGAAAACCAGTTCAGTCCTGATGAGGAGAAATTTAGTCGTGAAAGTAATTCAAGTAGTAAGTCGTGATCGACACAACTGAATGCGTTTGAAAAGTCATTACGGACAAGAACAGTTAATCATACCCTCTCCATGCTATCTCTTAAGTCTTCTGGAACTTGAAGTAATGCTGTAGTTGTACTGTGTCCCGGTTGGAAGCCAGATTGATATGTATTTAGTAAATTACTGACTTGTTTTTGTACTAATGATTCTAGTGCTTTGGATAGAAATGGCAAAAGAAATGGTCTCAAAATGGAAAGAAAGCGATGGATTTGGTACTTTAGCAAGGGGCAATATGAAAGATTTTAGCCATCACTTGGAGAAAAATACCAATAGAAAGTGAAAATTGATGATGTGAGTGAGAACTGGAGTATGATATCGAGTATGAGAATTATCATAGATCTACTCACCTCATCATAGCCGGTTGCGGAAGATTTTATTGAAAGTATGTAAGCTTTTCAAGTATCCTCATCAGTCACTGAACTGAAGTTGAAAGAATTACTCGGTAGTAATGGCATGGAACTAAGTTCGTGGAGAATTGTAACATTAGTGGAATAATGCTGACTGAAGCAGAAGAGAAGTGTATGTTCAAGTCATTGAGTGAAATATTTGGACTTAGTGATTTGGAATGTGATTTTCCAAATCCTAGGGAATTAAGTAACTTCCATATGTTTGCAGAGTAGCAGTTTAAAATATTTTTGTGGATGTAGCGACGATTGGCAGTTCTTACCACCTGATTACAGCGATTTCGAGCTCGCTTATAGTGTTGAAAGGTGAGACTATTCCGATTATTTTTTAAAATGTGAGAAGCTACATCTCTTCTTACCATTGCTCTACGCACTTCATCAGTTATCCACTTAGAGTATTAAACTAACAGGAGACGACATTGAAGAGCGTTCCCCGCTGTAAAAGTACGAGAGCGCGGATCATTCCCGTTATATAAAACTAGTTGCGCCGCGTACGGCGTCAGTTACCAAATAGTCGTAAGCGTGAGTTGACCTCCAGAAAAATGCCGAGTTGCAGTGTGTTTTCTTGTAAAAAAAGATCACAGATCTCAAATTTACAAAAAGACGGCGTTACCTTTCATCTTTAAGTATTTATTTTTGATTTCAATAATTAATATAAGCATTAAATCACGAAAATTCTGATTAATATAGCTGAGCAGGTAGTGTTGCCAACTTAAAGTATTAATACTATAGTAAGGACTTTTGCACTACTAGGACATAATTAAATTTGCTTAATTTTAGACAAATGTCGTTTCTCTTTGTTCTAATTACACAAGACAAAATCATGTTATTGAATAGTTTTAAATTCATCAATATTATTGTGATCTATTTGCAAAACTATATTATTTCAAACAACATTAATAATCTTTAATTGTTTTTAACGGAATGAAAACATCAATTTAAATTGTTTCACTGTATACATTATACATTTAAAACATTTTAAATAGATATTTTCATTTCATTATGTTACGTTATGAAACGAAAACAAGGGGAATTTCGAGTAAAAAAAATGGTATCATCAAGACTATAATAGTGATGTTCACTGTAATCTTTAGTGCCGATGTTTTTATTTGACTATAAGCAATACTTTGATATATAATACCAAGGTGTTATTTAAAATTCTTTTTTGTACAATGTTAAAAAAGATCTTTGGTTTTACAGTTTTCCAAAAGATCTCTACAGACGCCAAGTTTGGATAAAAGCATGTGGCGATCATATAACCTGGGTACCTAAACGAACAAGCACTATTTGTTCCGAGCATTTTGACTAATCGGTTTTCGTAATCCAATCAAATAATAAAAGGAAACTAAATGAAACTGCTGTACCGACTTTGAAATTATTGGAAGTACGAGTAAGTTTATTATTTTGCTACAGGTTTATTTTACATTATGAAGGATAAAATTCAAAACATGTAACAAATCGAAATGAAAGATTTAGTGAACGATATTTATTCATTTTAAAATGTTATTTACAAGTTTATCTTCTTAGATGGTGTCAACCAAATTGTTGTTTTCAGATGAGACACGAATTATTAGCGCTTAAATAAATAAATAATGACAAACAAATAATTTCAGTGTCATATTTATAATCTATAATTATTAAACATATACAGAGTACTACACTTTTGTACTGTAGAACACAAAATATTACCGCTTTTTACGAAGACATGAATTATTTTTCAATGCTAACTAAAATGACGAAAAATATTATTTTTGGTTAAGCGTAAACTTCGACCAAGAGAAAGCAAATGTTTATTTTTTTTAATTGCTCCATTCCGTTGCTGCGTAAAGGAAGGACAAAAACAAATAAACAAAAAATCACACTTTCACATTTATAATTTTATATTAGTATGGATTGTCAAGAATGATATATAAACTTTTGAAACCGGTTTACAATCGGCTTTTCGAGGGTAAAATTATTCACTCCCGCTCTCTTTCTCTCTCTAGTAAATAACGTTTCTGAGTAAACAAAAAGGATAGAAGCACAGGAAAGTGCGATTCCGTGCTGCCAGATGTAGTTCAACCCTAAGCCTTAAAACGGTTTAACTCTATAGGTTGGGTAAAATCTGTAAAATTAGACCGTTTAAAACCCCTATACAGATAACCTTTCTGGTTATCATGACATTAAAAATGGTGAAATCATTTCATAGACTAGGCATATTACATATTTTTAAGCATACAGGAACATTATTTCGATAATGATTACGTTCCACATAACATTGAACTGGCAAACTTGGTGATGGAAAAATATGCAAGCACCAGAATTAGCTATCTCGCAAAAAAAGTGATACCAAAAAGTGTATTCGTCACATATACCAAACTTATTCACTTTAAAAACCAGTTAAAATATAATATAATACTTTTTCAATTTGTTTTAATTTTGTAATTTTGTATTATTATATTGTACCTTATGTATTTTTTTTAATTTACTTTGAATGTAATATTAGTCATTAAACATTTGTCCACTTTTATTTTATTTAATTTGCTAATGTAACTTGCATAAAATTTCATCGATATATCCATATCGACAAGGCCCTCGCACTAGTTGTTTATGGCTTATGCACTGTAACGATGAGACATTTATAAGAGATTTTCAAGGTTGTGTGTGTTTTGCTTAATCGTGTGCTCATATTATGCTGTGTGCGTGCGTAACGATGTGGCCCAATGTTTACGATTTGCTTAGTGTGCGTTACCTCGCCTCCCGCTAGAAGTAACAGACTTTTTTGTTTGGAACTTTATGCGCATGGCGTCTCCTGTTAGTAGAATACTCTAAGGTTATCCACGGTGCAGGAGGTCAGCGTAACTTTACTGCTCGAACTGGTGCGTGCCTACCGAATAAGTCGAGAATTTGGGGTTCAAATGAACAATTTTGTCGTCAATATTATTTGCCTCCAACAATGGGCCCCATTATATATTCTTAGCATCACGGTCTAGTTCAGTGGTGTCAATTTTATTTAAATTACGTAAATACACAATTATTGGTCTTATCTTGGGGTTGTCTTGCTTTAATGTATATGAAATGACCAGAAATCGTGTCGAGAAAATGCCATGTTATCATTATATTTAAAACATGACCCGCTGAACTAGTGCAAATGATGTCTAGCCATGAATCATCGGTGTCCACGTTGTGGTGAGTTGGACCAGATGGAATAATATAGAAATTTACTGAGTCCATAATAGCTTTGAGTTTGCGACTCTAAGGGGAACCTTTAGTAAGTTAGTGTTGAAGTCACCCATTATTATAATATGTTTGTTAATCGTGCTGATGGAGTCGATCACAGATTCAATATGGGAAAAATAATCAGTTGAAGGAGAGCTGTAAACAACGCCGCGCAACGACCCTCAAACCCTTAATATCTACTTTTAAAAATAGGTTCTCTACAGATCCTCTATACTCCTATGGTAATATTACAATGATATTATATGCAGGCCCCGAACATGTGTAAGCCAAAATTCCAAAAACTTCTATGGGACAGGAAAGGCTATCACTATTGTCTATAGAAGCAAAGAATTTAGAAAAACTGAAATCGTTTTCAGCAATGAATGCCGCTGAATCGTCTTCAGCTATGTTCGCCGAACAAAAGGCAAGAAAAGTGTAGATTTGGTTTGAATTGTTTGGCTAGCTTAGTTCCTAGGAGTATTCAATGTAAGTAATAACTTATAACCAATATATGATAATTTTAATTCAATGCAAGCGCTTTTATTCCCTTTTTTTTATAGAAGAGGGGGCAAACGAGCATGCGGCTCACCTGATGGCAAGTGTCTACCGCCGCCCATGAACAACCGCAACACCAGGGGAATTGCAAATGATTTGCCGGCCTTTTAGAAAGGTGTAAACTCTTTTCTTGAAGGTTCCTAGGTCGTGTCGGTCCGGAAAAATCGCTAGTGGTAATCGATTTCACAAGGAAGTTGTGCGAGGGAGAAAACTTCTTCTGAAATCGCATAGTGGTGGACCGCCAATCATCCAGATGGTATGGATGTTATCACGCGAATTTTGTCGTGATGTGCGATGGTGAAATTGAGCGGCTGGAATTAGTCCGAACAATTCCTCAGAGTACTCCCCGTGATAGATGCGATAAAGTATGCAAAAAGATGCAACATCTCTACGCAGTGCTAGTGTATCGAGCCGATCAGAAAGAACTCAGTTGTCGACGATTCGAACCGCATTGCGCTGGATGCGGTCAAGTGGAAGGAGCTGGCACTGGGGTGCCCCGGCCCAGAAATGAGAACAGTATTCCATGTGAGGCCGAACTTGCGCTTTGTAAAGTTGCGAGCGATGTGCCGGCATGAAATACTGTCTCGCTCTGCTGAGCACGCCAAGCTTTTTAGAGGCCAATTTGCCCTTCCCTTCCAAGTGACCACGAAACTGCACACTATTCGATATATCGACGCCAAGGAGTCCGATGCTAGCTGAGACAACAAGGGGAGAGCCTTGAAATGAGGAAATACGACAAAGGGGTTCTTTTAGCGGTAAACGCGCAAACTTGTGTCTTCTGGGGATTAAACTGGATTAGGGGCTAGCCTAATCCGTGACTTTGTTAAGCAAAGACTCGACTTCAGGCACAAGTTTGTCCCGGTACTCGGCGACGTTTTCCCGAGAAATATTGACACAGACGGTATATAACGCATCAGTGCTAGTGCTAGTGCTGTCGACTGCATAGCAATGAATGCTACCAGTTTGCAATATATCATTGATATGCAGGATAAACAGCGTTAGTGATAGCACGTAGCCTTGTGGAACACCAGCGATGATAGGCTTGAAATCAGAGCATGCACAGTCAACTACGACCTTGATGCTCCGATCAGCAAGGAAACTGGTGATCCATTTGCACAATTTCTCTGGAAGCCCATAGGAAGGAAGCTTCGAAAGAAGCGCTTTGTGCCAGACCCGATAGAAGGCCTTCGCTATGTCCAAACTAACGGCCAATGCCTCCCACTTGGACTTTACTGCCTCCGCCCATCTATGAGTTAAGTAGACTAGAAGATCACTAGCTTATCGACCCCGACGAAACCCGTACTGGCGGTCACTAATCAGCTGGTGATCCTCAAGGTACCTCATGAGCTGGCAGTTAATAATGGATTCCATTATTTTGGAGAACAAGGAGATGATCGCGATAGGCCTATAGTTGGATGGGTGTCTGAGCGGTCGCCTTTTTTAGGGATCGGGTGGACCAAAGCTGTCTTCCATGAATTCGGAACTACGCCTTGGGAGTAGGATTACCAGAAAAGACGCGTTAAAACCGGTGCCAACTCTGGAGCATACGTCTTCAGCACAATGGGAAGGACTCCATCGGGCCCACTCGTCTTGCTGACGTCCGGCCAGAAGAGTGCTTTGCGAACTGAGCGCTGTGTAAACCGCACATCTGGCATGGAGCACTCATCGCGGAATGGTCGGCGGTGTGTTCCCACCGTCATCTAGAGTCGAGTTGGATGCAAAGAGAGACCTCAACAGATCGGCTTTCTCCTTTGCGGCATGGGCCAGTGAGTCGTCCTCTCTGTGCAGAGATGGAAGAGATGGCTGACAGAAGTTCCCTTGTACAGCCTTGGCGAGAGGCCAGAATGCACGGGTTCCCGAAGGTAGGCGAACCAGCTTCTCGCCAATTCTGCCGATGTGATCAGACCTTGCCTTGGCAATGACGCTTTTGATGGACCTGGAGGCGGAATTGTACTTCTTTTTAAGTGCGCTGGTATTTACATCCCGAGACGTTGATGCGGCAGCCCAGGCCCGGTAGCACTCCTGCTTATAGCGTGATACTATTTTACAGGAGCGACCAAACCATGGCTGGGATCCGCCTCCGATGAGCACCACAGAGGATGGAATAAAAAGTTCCATACTCTGAAGTACCACATCAGCAACAGAATCTGCAACAACGCTGGGACCTTCCGGCGAGAAAAAAACCCGCCACCAAGGGTAGGATGCAAAAAAAGACCGCATCCCATCCCAATCGGCTGACCTATAGTACCAAAAACGGCGGCAAGCTGCAAATCGCAACTGCGATTGGAGCGTGAGTGGCACCGTACTCCGGATCAGACAATGGTCCGAATTGTCCAGAGGGGCATCGACGTAGACCTGATATCCGCCCGGATGAGAGGTCAGCTGAAGGTCAAATTGGGAAGGTACATGGTCTTCCACATCTGAAATCCGCGTAGGCGAAATAACCAGTTATGTTAGACCATATGCCAAAGCAAATTCATAGACAGATCTACCCGCATAATCGTTTAAACGAGAACCAAGCCATTCAGCGTGGTGGGCATTAAAGTCACCGAGTATCACGATCTCTGCGGATGGGACCTGTTGTAGCACGGAGTCTGCAGCCATTTGGACGTGGTCGATGAGTCGGTCTGTGTCGGCATTACCGCTATGGGACCTATAGAGGCACCCGTAGACGCGGGGATGGTTGTCCTGTATACGCGCAGCCATAGGATGGACAGGTCCTTCACGACTACCGAGGCGTCGAAAACAGATGTCCTCTCTGACGTATACGCAAACTCCAGCCCGGGGCACAAAGGAGTGTTCTAATTTGTACCCCGGGTAGGAGAGATACGAAAAATCAGCCGGAGAGGACACCTGTGTCTCGGTTAGAAAGAGCAAGGCCGGCTTCGCCGTTTCCAGATGGTAGTGGACGGCGTTAAGGTTTGAATGAAGTCCCCTGATGTTGCAGAAATTCACGGACAGCGTGACAAGGGTCGCCTTGGTTGTATTGCTCCGCTTGCCCCGAGCAGCATTTGTTGCGAGCGGAATTTTTCCCCCCTCCCCCTCCTCCCCCAGAATATGCGTGGCAGCCTGAGAAACCACGCTCAGGAGTGGAGTAGATTGGTCGTGGATGCTCAGCGAAGGATTCTCAAGGGGGGCTGGTACCCTCCAAGGGTAGTCTTTTATTTAGTTAGTCTTTTAATTTCACTACCAAGAAAGCTGCCGCTTGGCTCTACCACTGTTAAAAACCTTTTATGAAATCTTTACTCTTCATTGGGGCCCCCCAACAAATTTTTGATACAGGGCCTATCTAAGGCACGCTACGCCACTGATTATATGCATATTCCGATCACAAGTGAATGGTTACGCCGTCATCACCCTTGCCAGTGCAAATCCAGGAAGACTGTACAACGTGGAGGAAAGGGAGGGTTGTAGCCAGGATTCAGAAATACGTAGAGCATGAATAAATGGTGAGCAAAATGTGTTAAGCATATCTGAATAATGGACGGGATGCTTTGCGCATTTATATGGCATATATTTAAGCAATTAGTAGATGCGAATTTCCTTTTGGCTGAAGTGATGTTAAAAGAAAAACATGCTGTATCAAATGAGTATTATTTTGATCACATTTAAACTGTTATTAATAATAAAAGTAAAAAATAGGTAATAACAAATCATGTTATATCATATATATATAATATATATATATATATATATATATATATATACATTAAAACAATGTAACTATTATGAAATATAAAATGTTAATTAATCACTAATTGTTTTACCTGCCGGTCTTCTGCCTTGAAAGTTATTAATCAAGTTTACATATATATTTAAAAACCTACTTTTTATATTGACGAAATTAAATAATATGTTCACTTCGTCAATTTATTAAATAATTAAAGTTGTTCTCATCCTCTATAATTATATTGTTCTCATCCTCTATAATTATAAATATATAAGAGACAATAGAAAGGGGTATTAGTGATAAATATTAACTTAAGTAAGCGAGGAACAATGATTATAAGTAAGGCCGTGATTGATTACCGTTTTGCATATATATATATATATATATATATATATATATACAAGACACAAGAGTATATATTAATTTAATATAAAACTACCTACATGAATAACTTAAACTCGAAATAATTATGAGAAGATTAAAACGTTACAATTAAAACGTGTGATTATATACTCTTTGGTAACAATTACAGAATATCAGTTAATTACCTCACCATTGCGTCTTTTATACCGACTTCAAAAAGGAGACGGTACTCAATTCGACTGGTTTTTTTTTATGTGTGTTACCTAATAACTTTTTACAGTCCTGCTACAAGCAAGACTGGAGGGGTCATCAAAGGAGTCGAGCCTGAAGGACCAGAGTTCTGACGACAGTAACTTCAAGAATTTTGTTGGTTCAACATTTACGTTACTGCAGCAGCAAATTAATCATCTCACTATTAATGTGGATGCCATTGAAAGTTAACACAGAAAGAAGTTTCTGCTACTAGGAGGAGTGGTCGAGAATACCAATGAGAATGTCCGTGAATTGGTAGCTTCAGTCATCATAAAAAATCTTGTTATTGTAACACCCCCCCCCCCCCTCCCTCTTCCATCTCTATCTCTTCTATATACTTGTACTTGTATTTGTTTAGAATTTATATCTATAAGATGTATAAATATATCTAATTTAGTGACCAGTATATTTTGATCTTTCTAAAGGTTTAAATATAGGCCGTTTAATAAATTTTTGGCGTGATCGACTTAGTTAGGACCCTTATTTACGTTGTGTTTGTATAGTAACTTAGTTCTTTTAGGTGTATCTTGGAAGTATGAATATTCATGAGAGCAATCGAAAGCTGTTGGTAGTGCTTAATAAGCTAAAGAACCCCGTTCATGAAGACAGAGCTCAAAAAAGTTAAGAACAATAAATTGTCCCTATTCCACTTGTATCCGGTTTACAACAATCAATTACTTATTAATTAATCCCTTCCCGCTTGGAAAAGGCTCACAATATTTATATCAAATACCAGATACAAGAGCTTCGCTCTCCCACATTTAAAAAAATTTGGAGGAGGGACACGGCTCCGCACACGCCGTGTACGGTGAGCACCAAACATTTTAATGTGCTCCCACCGAAGGGAACGTTAAATGGGTACTGGAACGTAGTCCACAGCAAAATAACTAGCGTAACAGTAAAAGAAGGCTTGGCGCTTTGATAGTGCGTAAGCACAAACACCGATCGAAGTCGCGCATGTCAATGCGTGTAAACGCCATACAATATACGATCATATCCAGCCACAGTGAATGTACGTCACACGGGTTAGGCAACAATAGGCACACTGGCCATAAAAAGGCCTTCGTGAGCGCCACCACCTGCCAGACCGCCGTTCCTGCAGACGTGATTTAAATGTAAGGCATCACCACCAATTGCATTGTCATGAGTCTACCGCTCACCTCAAGGGAATGGGGTCCCACGTTGCGTGGCTTTCGGCCGCAGCCTTGAGAGCCTCCTCAGATTCTTTCTCCAGCTACCACCCACATGAGGTCGACATATATGTTCCACCAACCAATACAATGGCAGATATAGCCAGTAGGCAGTTATAAGATATTAATAATAATTCGCCATCAGAAAAGGTTTGTGTCACTGACGTTGTGTATATGCATTTTTCGATCATATTTGTCTCACCCATCAACAAGTTGCCTTCAATCTTTCAAAGGTGGGAACTTTATAGAGATATATTATTATGTTGTTATATAAAACATCATGGAGGGCAGACAGTCTGCAGCCCCGCCATGACGGGACCCGACTTGGGCAAAGCTACTTAGGTTGTGATTCCAACCAAGACGCAGGGAGCGCCATTGAGAATAGCAACCCGCCAAACAACCATCGCAGATACGCAATCTGCAGCATTGCGCTAAGACGCCGCCAACAAACGGTAGGGGTATGCGATGTCCGCGGGCAAGTCGTATTGCAACAACAAACCCGCTTACCACCGGCACTAAGATGATATGTCTAGGACACATCGGTTAGCGAGTCCAAGTTTACCTCGGTCTCGGAGGCTGCGAAGCAACCTACATGCCACTATAATAATCCTTTTCAAGTTCCATTTCTTTCAATATAATGCTTTTACATATTTGAGACCTTCCACATGTTTGCTTTATTTCATAGACCATACTATTGTATGTCTTATTCATATGGGACTTCAAGTCATAACTCTGCTATCATAATACTTATGCAACATAGAGACCTTCTATATTAATGCTTTGGTTCCTTAGACCTTACTTTCATAAGATCCTAATATAGGACTAGTCATTTTACAACATTACTACGAGCAGTCGATCAGCCGACGCCGACCACCCCATATATATGTACAACCTTGTGTGTCTCCGGCAACGCCCCAATATAAGGGAACATTACAAGAAAACCATCAACTTAGAATTTTCCGTTTATTACAAGAACACTTTCATCGACTTAGACAATTGTGATCCATTTTTTCTATTATATTA
Organism: Parnassius glacialis; assembly: GCA_033319125.1. NCBI lineage: Eukaryota > Metazoa > Arthropoda > Insecta > Lepidoptera > Papilionidae > Parnassius > Parnassius glacialis. The sequence continues at coordinate 24,917,334 of JAVANC010000002.1, forward strand.
CAAATGTTATTTATATTTATTATTGCAACATAATCGACTTGTATTTATATGATTTAATACATTTTTTTTTTTTTTGTTATAGGATAAGGGTGACAAACGAGCACACAGTCCACCTGATGGTAAGTGGTTGCTGCGGCCCATAGACATCTACATCTATTCTCATTTTGCGAATCAAAATGCAGATGCGTTGTCACCCGTGAGGACTAAGATGGAATGCCTCATTTCCAGTAAAAAGGGCCTCCGGCCACCTGCACTCACCAAGCGAAACGCCGAGGTAAAACCTCTACTTCACACTGGTTTTCTGTGAGGTCGTGGTACCACCCCGGTTCGAGCCGGCCCATCCGTGCGACAGCAAAAGCTGCCGCGTGGCTCTACCACTTTTAAATTTATTACACATTATGAATATTTTAAGCAGAATTTTTAATAAATTTAGAGATTTTTAGAGACAATTGATGCGTTAACTGTACTATAATATTCAATATTCCAAATGAACATATTTCAACTTTATACTTATTATTTGCATTTTAATTGTTTAAATTATAATTTCTATGACATTTTTAAATGTCTTTATAATGAATTTAATTATTATTTATTATTAATAATTATGAAGCGTCACAGTATATACAATTGATCTGATCAGTTTCTGCAGGTATGTCATCGTCTTGGGAGGATATCTAAAGGCTGCCCTCGTTCAATTCTCATAAAATCTGAAGACACTGCTGTCGGGACGTATTGGCTAGGAAAGTTTTGCTCAATGGTAGCCCATATGTGTTGTCAGAACTCAGAATATTTGACGAGAATGAAGCAGTCTTTATTCTTGGAGGCTCGCAGGCACTTCGGTATTAGGAATGTGTGGATCTTGAACGGGGTGATAAATGTCAAGCTTCCGACAGGATCCCGTTCCAAATAGTTTACAATAAATGATCTAGAGAAGCTGACAACGCAACACAAAGCAGACGTAGAACGTGGTACCCCCGCTTCCAGTTTCAGATGTCATCGCCAAAAAAAGGATCTAAATCCAGGACTACAACTATTTTGAAGCATGCAGTCAGTAAGAAATTGTGATTTATCGTAACAGTCTCCTAGTCTGTACATAATTTTCTTTATAACTTTTCGATTTAATTTCATGATTCCGATTTTTAGGTTATGTTTAACTTTATATTCACCGTACGAAATTTTAGATTGTAAACAAAAATAACATATTATTTGTGTCAAAGTCTGACGTCAATAACAATTTGATTTCAGTGTTTAGACCATAGGTTAAATGATTTATAATTAAAAATTTTGTGCAACCGACTTCAATATAAATCATTAATAATAACTCCAAAAATTTTGACCTTGATCAAATTTATATGGGACCACATGTAAAGCACCAGCTTTCAAATCAAAAAAGAATTATCGAAATTGGTTCACCCAGAAAAATTTATGAGGTAACACGCATAAAAAAAAATCATACAGTCGAATTGAGTGCCGTCTCCTTTTTGTAGTTGGTAGATAATGATTAAGGTCAGAAAGGTGAAAAAACCTATGAATTAAACAATTAAAGATGTGAAAATAATTAGCTTATATCTTAGCTCGTTGATTTTTGCATATTAAACAATGGATTTTTTTCCACGCGCAAAACTAAGCTACAACAGATTTCCGCAGGGTAATGACTTATTCTATTAAAATAAAGAAGTAAACATTTTGTTAAGAGAACATTCCAAATCGAAACTACAGTAGTTGAACTACTGCTTTGCGGTAGAATTAAGTAAGAGGATGGTAACTATTCTACGATCTTCTAGTCACAAAGGAAGGCCTGTCACGATGATTTCTTAATATTATTTCTATATAAATTTCAAGAAATAAAAATAAACACAAACAATATCTTGTGAAATAATGATAAACACAGTTAATTGTGAATCCCAAAAGTAAACTAAAGCATCCAATTGTTTTTTTAGTCTTAAATACGATCAGATTTAGTAGGAACCTTGTTTATAATAAAAGCACACATAAAGCCGGTTAACTGTTGCTTTATTTTATAAACCCGATGGGACTGGGTGATACTTTGGCTCAATAAAAGTGGCAAAAGGCCGGATATAAGGCTCAAAAAAGCAATTAAAAATGGGAAAATATCTTTCTTTCGAGCGATAGTATTAAACTGACAAATGCAATAAAGAGCAAGGCTTACTAAATGAAAGGATGATTCGATGAAATATTCCAAAAATAAATAGATGTGAAATGCATGTAGGTATGCAGATATGTCTGAAACCTTTGTAGCAATCCATCATGAAAATCTATGCTAAGCAGTGGATTTGTGATGAACTGTAATAACAATGTTATTGATAACTATAAGCACTTACAAGGAGGTTGCTGATATTACATTTAAGTGGCTTAGCAGAACACCCTTTGGTAGTCCAGTCGTACCAGATGAATACATGATAAAAGCTGTATCAGACTGCCCTTCCAATTCGATCCCTTGAAACTCTTCAAATTTCACATTATTTGATATTATCGAATTCGGCCCTGCTGTCGCTAGGTCTTTAAAAAGTAAAGCACCATCCAGTCTTTCATCTCCAAATAATATTATATGTTTTAAAAAGTCCAAGGTCTTCAAAATAGTCTCATGTGCCTTATAACCTTGCATTGAACAGAAGAGGAACTTTGGTTTCGATATGTTCATGACGTATTTTAGTTCATCTGCAAAAAGATTACAATAAGATGTTAAGGTTTGTCTCCACTAGAACTGGCCGCTGTGACCAAAATTCGTTCTGGAGGTTTTTTTTTATATAAGTGGAGGTAAACAAGCATGAACGCCACACCCATGAACAATTGCAACACCAGGGGAATCGCAGATGCAATTTTATTACTAGTATACAACATTGTTTACCACCATCATTACAGGCCATTGGATCGTTCGGGCCTTAATCTAAGTAGCTTTTAACGAAACTAAAGAGACCAAATAACCTGATGAATTCCCTTGGATGGAACTCAGAACGCAATTTTTAAGAGATAGTTTTACGAACTTGTGGCAAAGTAAAAAAAAATGAGTTTTGACAACCAAGGATCACAAAGTTGAATATACACACGGACATACTTTTAAAAATGTATACATGCATGTATGCATATATACACATATAAACACGGAAAAACATAAACCTACTACCTATATTTGTAATTAAAGTAAAATTTTGGGGTTAGCTTAAAGGGTTGATACTTTGGGTATCTTTTCGGCTTATTAAGCTTGAGTGTAGCATAATTTTAAAGTTTAAACTTCTTTATCTCATGTAAACTAAAAGTTACTAAGAACGCCAGGCAGACGGGCAGCTGCGTCAAAGTTGTGAGACTTCTGTTACTGCGGTTGGTGGTGGCAAGCGTGACGATTAAGGCCAATCCTCACTGCGTCGGGGGAGGTCCATATCCAGTCCATATCCAACTGTGGACTTTTGTAGGCTGATGATGGATAAGAAGAATTAATGATAAAATTATACCTTTTTAATCATACCTTTTACATATCTAATATTAAAAGGCGTCATCACGGCCCCAGTGCAAGCTATTCCAATAACAGTGCACCAGTTTTCCAATCTTGACTCAGAGCATATCCCGACAACATCTCCTCTTTTCACGCCAATTTGCACTAACGAAACGGCAATGTTCATGGACATTTGAACTATTTCGTTATACGTAAGTTTCTCATCTGTAGCACCATTAATCTGTTAAAAATTATAATTATATTTTATTAAAATATCATTTCTAAAAAATATATTACTTATATAACGAAGAATTTAAAATAGCTGACCTACAACTCTTGAATTAAATAAAAGCGCATGTTTTATTCTTCTGCGGTAATTTACAATATCTTCATGACTCTAGAGCCAAAAATAATTTCTTTAGCTACTTCAGGCTGTACTAACGTTTAAGAGAATCATGCATCATTTATATTCTTCTGATCTGGTAAGAAATTACTTTATGTTACTATTATTGAAATTTACCATGTATATATACATGGATGGTAACTACCCTATTAATTATTTATATATACTATTCCATTCTATTCTATTCTTTTATAGACGAGAATCCAGACGAGCATGCGGCTTGTCTAATGGTAAGTGCTACAGTTTCTTCTGCGGTGCCATGTTGACTGTTGGTATATCGAAGCGCTGAAGTTCTTGTACAGTAGGGCTACAGTGGCTATCCGGATTCAGAACCAGAGCATAAAACCTATCCAACTGCAGAAAGGTATAAATAAGGCAGGGTGATATTATATTCCCAAAACTCTTAATCGCTGCATTGAAAGACGTTTTCGTTTCGTATGTTCTATTATTACACCTGTATACAAGAATGGTAGCAGACAAAATATAAATAATTATAGCTCTATTTCCATTTTATCAGCATACCCCAAAATCTTATAAAAATTAATTAATAACAGATTGTTACAATATTAAGATAAATATAATATTCTTTCGCAAACTAAGTATGGTTTTAGAAGGAGAAAAACCACAAAAAATATGCTCTCATAGATCTAACTACGTTACATAGTTGATTATCTAGATCAAAATAAAAAAAAATCTTATTGTATTTTTGGAACTAAAAAAGGCATTTGACACCGTCTCTGATGCCATACTTGTTTGAAAGTTGAAAAAGGTCGGTATTAGGGAAGCTTAACTAGATTTAGTGATATATTACTTAAGTAACAAAAGGGAGAAAAGGCGGTTATCTTAATAACAAACTTCAAATAACCTTTGTGGTACCGCAAGGCAGTGTTTTAGGCCCTACCTTATTTCTTATGTATATTAATGACCTAGGCAATTTGAAACTTGATAATGGTAAAATGTATTCGTATGCGGAGGATACTGCTATTGTTTTCACCAGTAAATTGTAGGATGAAGTCTACAATACAGCAGAAATTACAGAACTACTAAGTTACCACCAGTTTGGTAAAAGTGATACCACACCAATTGATCGATCGACGATCGAAGTCATTGATCGACGTCGATTGATATCGACCGATTGGTATAGTATATTTAGATGATCGAGGGATACTGGCCAATGAAACATTGTTCAATCATCGATCGACGTAGATCGATATTGTGGTTGTGGGCTCATCATCAGTATCTTTCAAAATGCATTCGGTAAAGGTGGCGTTATTGTTAACCAGTATGCTATTGCTCTTATTATTATGACGCAAATGCAAAAGACTCTGGATACGCCGATTTAAAGGTCAGAGATCGCTTATTTTATCTAGACGACATTTTAAATAGCGTCTCGTGGAGCGGGGCGGTTTCCCGAATAATCAAGCAGCTTGATCGTCTTTGGCTTATCGATTCTACCATATATAAATGCCATTGATCTTTCGGTGTGGTAGAAACTATCGATCGACGTCGATTAATAAATTCTACTATCGATCGGTGCCATCGATCGATTGCTATGGTAGAAGCTATCGATCGACGTCGACTAATGCATTCCAACATCGCTCAATTGGTTTGGTAATATCCTAAGTGTTAGAAAGTTATACATTTTAAAGTTGTTAACACAACAAAAAAGATATTTCTACAACTTTAAAAGCAATAATAAACGAGGAAAAATTTTTGAATTAACTCTGGTCAAAACAAGTATTGCTAGTCACCAATTTAAAAAGATAGGTTGGTTATTTACACAATGTAGTTGACAAAAAACTAGACATTTATTCACTGAACCCTAATGAACTCAAAAAGACAGTCACAGAATGGCTCCTCAAACTTAAGTATGATGAGGTCGAAGCATTATTAAAAGTTATTATATAAATTCAAGCACTAAAACACACATACGAACACACACACACACACACACACACACACGCTTAAATTCACACGCACACGCTTAAATTCACACGCACAAACAAGCGCGCGAACCTATAAACTCGTACACATAAACTCACACACTTATAAAACCTCTCATTAAATAAATGTAAGATTAACTTCTTTTACTTATTTTTTTTTATTTATTTTGTGTTTATTTAATTCTTGCCATAGGAGAGTGGGGCATCCTGCCACAAGTATATGTAGGAAAATGAAGATCATCCTCAGATGCACTCATGATCGATGGCGCAAATATGAGTGTACTACAATATAAAGTACAACACAATATAATAAGCGGATCGTTAACAATTCGTTGCAAATATATGGTACGCTTCCCGATTATGTTTTTCTCAAAGATCCTATAAACAACAATGGTTGCAAAGTTATCACAGATACGACTAGAGTTAAACCTTTACTCTAGATCTGGCCAGTATTTTGTTGACCAATCCCAACATACGACCGTCCTCGGGCGTGTATCTTCATGAATTCCTGTAACAAAAACTATTAATTACCACTTCCTCCGCTCGTCTATCCCGACATGAATAGGCACACTGTCCCTATCTTTGGGCATTTACACACAAATACGCAAGACGTTTGACCTCACGAAAACTAACACTAGCTAAGGCTTTCGTTTGACCAGCCATCATGTCAAACAACAACGTGGACCGGACAACTGGCTCTCTACCTGTCCGGATTAAACATACACACCAATAAACATATTATAAAAATGTAAATTGTTAAGCTTTAGATAATTATTTTCAGTTATTATTATATTTAGTTTATTGTTCCTCGGTGACGACTAGATGGCGTTGTTAGATTTATGCAACTTTTGAATCGCGCTGTGGTTTGGTTAGGCTGTAAATTATAAGGCATTTAAAAATTATTATTTTAGATGAATCGTTTCACGAGTAAATAGTCGCTTATATTGTACTAAGTGTTTTATTTCTTGCATAAGTAGCCTGCCGGAATTTTATTCATGGTCCTTCGTAGTCGGATAGGCTAGGCGTGTTTTTTGTGTTATTGCTGCGTCAGTGGTACAGTAGTACCACCCGTGTCGTCACTACTGGCAGTGGATTGCTGTCCAGAACATCCCCTCAGCGAGGCGCCACGAGCGGCGCCAAGGCAGTGGAGGAGCTGGGTGTCTACAACCCGGAGGAGCGACGGACGGGAAGCGGCAAGCAGCAGCGGTGGAGGTTGCGGAGCGCTAGAGGGCGCCACAGGTGCATTATAGCGAAGACAAGTGAGTGAGTGTGTGCGGTGATAAATTGTGAGTACATTTTTAAATATTATAATAGAAGAAATTAACTAGAAAATTAAACCTTATTTTAAAGATTAGTGGAACTTAGAAAAATTTAAGATAGTGAAGTAACTTAGAATAATTTCAATAATTTAGGACTTGTAATAGTTTTAAGTAAATATTGGTTGAGACGGCGAATCCACGCCCGATTTTAGTTAGAATTTAAAGTTAAAAAGACTTGTAAAATTTTGCTCATCTGTTTCTTGGACTTAGAAAAAATAGGATTGTAAAAATATTGACTTAGAAAAATAATTCAGTTGTTTAGAGTTTAACTTTGTCAATTAGAATAAATTACTGTTCTGTTCTATATTGATAAGAATTATAAGTGATTAAATTGTCAAATTAAAAAATTTAAAATGGAGTCGTTTAATGACCTGCAGGAAGACATAAGGGCTAAAATGCTAAAAGTTAAGACTAATTTTAAAAAGTCTCCTAAGGATCGTTTGACGGTTGCTTATATTGAAACAAGGCTAGATAACTTGGAACAACAGTGGACTTTGTTTACAGACACTCATACTAAAATTATTAGTCAGGTTAAGCGAACTGATTTGTATAGTTCGGATTATCACAAAAATAGTGTGTATGATGATGTAGAAGAATTATATGTTCAATTCAAGACTGAGTTAAAAGAAATGTTGTATAAATTAAAAACACTTGAGTCAGAAGTAAAGTCAAGTTCAAATAGTCAATGTGAGAGTTCAGAAAGACGTTTCAAGTTGCCTGAAATAAAAATACCTACCTTTTCCGGTAAGTACACAGAGTGGCAGACATTCAGAGATTTGTTTTTAGGGCTTGTGCATGAAAACAAGTCACTGGATGATGCCCAAAGATTTTATTATTTAAGGGGACATTTAACCGGGGAAGCCGAGCAACTATTACGCAACATTAAGGTGACGTCGGATAGTTATCAAGTTGCGTGGGAGAAATTAGATAGTATGTATAATAATAAAAGGTTTTTGGCGAACGGCATCTTGAAGCGTCTACTAAGTCAAAAAAGTTTGTCGTCTGAATCAGCATCTGAAATTAAAAACTTAACTTCAGATTGTTTAGACTCAATAAAAAATATTGGTGTGGATGTTTCATCTTGGGATATCCTGATTATCCACATTATAAGCGCTAAATTAGATAAAGATACGCGAAAGGCATGGGAGTTAAAGGTATCTTCAGATCCAAGTGACGAATTACCCACGTTTCAACAATTTTCCAATTTTTTAATAGGGCGTTTTAGAGGTCTAGAAAATATCGATTCTAAGGTACATCACAGTGAGAAAAAATTTACTAAATCTTTTCATGTTGTTAAAAATAAACCGATTATATCGTGTGCGTATTGCAGTGCGGATCATAAAATAACTGCGTGCAAAAAATTCGGAAAAGAAAGTAATGAGAAACGACGTGAGTTCGTGTTAGATAAAAACTTATGTTTTATTTGTTTAAATAGCAACCATTCCGCTAAAATGTGTAAAAATATTGTCCGATGCCAAGTGTGTAAACGTCGACATCATTCTTTATTACATCCCAGTGGTGATTCTGGTTCTGGTAGTGCTGAAGTTGAGACGATTCATCAAACAACCTCGTCGACCAGTCGAAGGTCAACTGAGGAGGATACTGCTGCAAGCAGTAATAAGTTATCTGTGCAAGCAGAAAGTTTAGATAAGCAACTTGTGTCTTGTTTTTCGACAGGGAACTGTTCTAAAATGGTTTTATTAACTACAGCTGTGGTGCAAGCTGAGTCGAGAGACGGTACTTATTTCCCAGTTAGGGCCTTATTAGATCAGGGGTCGCAAGGTTCTTTTATTACCGAGGCTATGGTGCAGCAATTAGGTTTAAAAAGGCTTGCGGCCAAAAATACCGTAGTTGGTGTAGGTGGAGATAAAAGTGTGACTTCCAAGTCCACAGTGAAAATTAATTTAAGGTCGAGAGTTGATCCTAGGTTTCAAGTTAAGGTTAATGCACATGTCCTGAAGTCGGTTACGTCTCTTCTCCCAGTTGCGAAGACAACTAGGGTAAGATGGGAAAACCTGACTCTGGATGATCTGGCTGACCCTGAGTATCATACGCCTAATAAGATTGACATCTTATTAGGTGCGGAGATATACAGTCAAATTATTCAGGAAGGCATTAAAAGAAACCTCAACGGATCTCTCTTGGCGCAGGATACTGCTTTCGGTTGGATAATATCTGGGGTCTGTGAGGTAGATAGCACGTCAAATATCCATTCTCACATAACTGTGATGCATTCGTATCTGGAAGTGGACAATATGCTGAAGAGGTTTTGGGAACTCGAAGCCGAACCACCTGTAACAAAAAAAATGCTCACAGATGATGAAATTAAATGTGAGAAATTATTTGAGGATACTACGAAACGGGATGGAGACGGTCGGTTCATCGTAAGACTGCCGTTTCGTATGGCCAATCCGGACTGCATGCGTGGTGAGTTCAGGAAAATAGCTGAAAAAAGATTGAGAAATTTAGAATTAAAATTGCAAAAGAACATTAAGTTAAAAGAGGATTACACACAAGTTATAAGGGAGTATTTAAACTTAAATCATATGGTAAAAGTTACAGAGAAGGATAAATTTAAGGAAACAGCTATTTACTTACCACACCACGCAGTAGTCCGGGAAGATAAGGATACTACCAAGGTCCGAGTAGTGTTTGATGCCTCCTGTAAGGGAAGCAATGGGAAGTCATTGAATGATGATTTATTGATTGGGCCGCCACTGCAAGCCGAACTACGTCACATAATTATGCGCTGGAGACAATATAAAATATGTTTGGTGGCGGATGTGGTGAAAATGTACCGCCAAGTGTTGGTAAATCGGGAAGATACCCCATTTCAGAGGATTCTTTGGAGACATAGTCCTGAAAGGGAGCTTCAAGAGTTTGAATTACTTACCGTAACCTTTGGCACCGCATGTGCTCCATATTTAGCTGTGCGGTCACTGCAAGAATTAGCCTATAAGGAGTGTCAGAATAAGCCAGGAATTGCTAAAATTATTTTAAATGATTTTTACATGGATGATGTGATGACCGGGGCGGACAACCTAGAAGATGCTTATAAAATATATAAAGAGTTAACCGAAGTGTTAGCGAAAGGAGGGTTTCCGTTGCAAAAATGGAAAAGCAATTCTAAGGAAATATTAGCTAAAATATGGAAAGCAAAGGGTAATAAGGATGAGGAATTAAGGATTAAGATAGATGATACAACTAAGATTTTAGGACTTACCTGGGATCCGCGTGGTGACTTCTTCCGGTACTCTGTAGATCTTGCACCGCAGGAGGAACCTGTAACAAAAAGGAGAATCATATCTGATATATCCCGATTATTTGACCCACTCGGATGGTTAGCTCCTTGCATTATAGCAGCAAAAATACTCATACAGAAGCTGTGGTTAGCTGGTATTGGGTGGGATGAGCAAGTTCCTACTAATTTAATAAGTGAATGGATTACTTACCGTAAAAATTTAACTGCCTTACAGAATATTAAAATTCCACGCTGGATACACACGTGCAATAAATATCAGCGCGAGTTGTACGGATTTTCCGACGCTTCGAAGGTGGCTTATGCGGCTGTCGTGTATCTGCGAGTGGTAGATGAAGTGGGAAATGTTTACGTCTCGTTAGTTACAGCTAAAACAAAAGTAGCTCCCATAAAACAGGTGTCTATCCCTAGACTTGAGCTTTGTGGGGCCGTACTTTTGGCTAAGTTGATGGTTGAGGTAGCAGAAGTCATGAAGGTTGAAAGGGATCAGTTACATGCATTCACTGACAGTGAGGTGGTTTTAGCCTGGCTTAACAATCACCCAAGCCGGTGGAAGACCTTCGTGGCTAACCGAGTTTCTGAAATCCTACAGATTTTGGATACACATCACTGGTTCCATGTAGCCACTAAGAATAATCCTGCGGATTGTGCATCACGAGGTATTTCTCCGGTGGAACTATCAGAAATGGTTGTATGGTTTGAAGGCCCAGAGTTTCTAAAAAAATAAGGTAATTATTTTTACAAAACCAAAACACCTGGTTACAAATCTTGAGCAGGTTAAAGTTCATACAGCGGTCGTTAACACAAGCTTGTGGCAAAGGTTTTCTTCATTCTCGAAGCTTGTTCGTGTGGTTGCTTATTGTCGACGTTGGTTAAGAATAAGAAAAGGTTCAAGTAGTAGGCCAAGTTCAGAAGCATTAGAGCGACAGGAAATTGAGGATTCGATAAGGGTCTGTATTAAAAAATGTCAAGAAGAAGGATTCTGGAAAGAGTTGGAAGAATTGCGAAAACACGGCATAATAGATAAGAAAAAGAAAAAGTTAAAGACATTAAATATATTTTTAGATTCGGAGGGTGTAATTAGAGTAGGTGGCCGGCTGGAAATGTCTTCGCTGTCATTTAACGAGAAACATCCGATTCTCATACCTAAAGAATCTTTCTTAAGCGGACTCTTAATTGCTGATGCTCACCAAAAAACCCTGCACGGAGGCCCGCAACTCATGATTACCTATTTGAGATCGAAGTACTGGATTGTGGGTGCGAAGGCTCTAATTAAAAAATATTATCGTGGCTGTGTCACTTGTACGCGTTACTCAAGCAGGTCCACATCTCAACTCATGGGACAGTTACCTTCCGCCCGTGTGACACCGAATAAGCCCTTTCTTGTCAGCGGAGTCGATTACGCAGGGCCTATTAATATAAGAATTTCAAAGGGTAGGGGTAACAAGTCTTACAAGGGATATATTGCTCTGTTCATTTGCATGTCGACCAGAGCCGTACATCTTGAAGTCGTGAGCGAGCTGTCTACTCAAGGGTTTATAGCCGCTTTTAAAAGGTTTGTCGCAAGACGAGGTAGGTGTGCTGAGTTATACAGCGATAATGGTACAAATTTTGTAGGCGCTGCTCGAGAGTTACTGTGTCTGTTCAACGAAGAAAAAACTAAATTTAAACCTGAACTGGCAGAGTATCTCGCGACCAATGGAACACAATGGAATTTTATTCCTCCTCGCGCTCCGAATTTCGGTGGGCTATGGGAGGCAGGAATAAAGTCCACAAAGTTCCACCTCAAACGAGTAGTTGGAAACTCTACGTTGACGTATGAAGAGATGGCCACAGTATTATCTCAGATAGAGGCATGTCTTAATTCGAGGCCATTGTCTCGTGTAGGGGATCAAACCGAGGTCGTAGTTTTGACTCCTGGTCATTTCTTGGTGGGGGAACCACTCATAGTAGTTCCTGATGTAAATTATGAGTCGTCAAATATGTATACTTTGCGAAGATGGCAACTCCACCAGCGAATGATGCAGGACTTTTGGCGTCGATGGTCCCAGGATTACCTTCATCAGTTCCTTCAAAGGCATAAATGGGAATATCAGAACCCAGAACCATCAGTGGGTGATGTGGTTTTAGTAAAGGAGGACGATCTACCCCCGGCGCGATGGTTGCTAGGTAAGATCGAGCAAAAACATCCGGGACCCGATAAAATCACGCGAGTCGTCACAATACGTACCAAAAGTTCTTTAATTAAAAGACCTACTTCTAAGATAGCAATTTTACCTGTAACTAAATAAATTATTAGTTGCTGATTCGTTACAGTTTGGACAGTTGCATGGTGGGCGGTTTGAAGGACATTTCTCATTATGTCCTTGGTGGGCGGTATGTCCGGATTAAACATACACACCAATAAACATATTATAAAAATGTAAATTGTTAAGCTTTAGATAATTATTTTCAGTTATTATTATATTTAGTTTATTGTTCCTCGGTGACGACTAGATGGCGTTGTTAGATTTATGCAACTTTTGAATCGCGCTGTGGTTTGGTTAGGCTGTAAATTATAAGGCATTTAAAAATTATTATTTTAGATGAATCGTTTCACGAGTAAATAGTCGCTTATATTGTACTAAGTGTTTTATTTCTTGCATAAGTAGCCTGCCGGAATTTTATTCACTACCCGTCATCTTATATGGTAACTCAGTGAGCGACAGCGTCCCTTTGACCAGTTGTCATCTCATATCACAACATGCACCGGACAACTGGATTTTCCACTAAGCACACACGGACACATAATTTTTTGTACAACTTGCACGGCGATATTAGCATCGATAGAAGATATACGCTTTGACAACATAAACTTTCTTGTTAATATACTAACTTCTTAAATCATACAAATCATGCAATCGAAAGCGTGCGTACTTTCAACCACGCATGGACCGAACGACACCTTTCTCTCAATCCATCCCATACAACCGCAACCTAGTATTAATTTAATTTTTCTCCTGCATATCGGTGGCTTGTATGAAATAGCTGTGAAATCAGCCAAGTATCATATAAAGAGGGTGTATTGCTGTTAACAAAGTTTTTTAATCGATATGGAGTTCGCAAAGTTCCAGTAGTTTTGCAATTCACCTCCTGTATATGTATGTTTGTTCCATGTTTAGCAACTATCAACATACGTGGTATGACATTATTTTTAAACATAATTAATGGTAAGTTGGGAATATCTAGTTTCGATAATAATCGTGGGCTACCAAAATTATGGTTTGGTATTTAGATTTGGCGTTTATGCCAAACACAGTGGATCATTCTGAGATGTATTTCAAGTCATAATTTAATAATGACATATCATTAGAGATATTTGAGGGTTCCACTTGCAAATATAACTGCAGATCATCGGCATACAGATGGTTAGAGCACTTGAGATTTAATGTGATGAGATTGATAAAAATTAAAAACAGAAGAAGAGAGATTATACCGCCTTGAGAGACGCCGTTTGCACGGCCTGTTGGTGCCCTTCAAGATTTGATGAGAACCATTTCTGAGCTGAAGACGAGATATTGAAATGAGAAAGAACAGCCAACAAGATATCATGATCAACAGAATTAAATGTGTTAGAAAAATCAATTAAGATGAGGACGGCCAGTTTTGATTTCTCCGTCCCCTCTCGGATATCTTCCGTCGCTTAGAGAAGAGCAGTAATTGTAGAATAACCAGGGCATTTCATTCATTATACAGGTCTAATATGTTACTGATTAGGAATTCAACTTTTTCATCAAGTGTGGAAACATAACATACAGATGACCAGTTAATAGCATCCGCATCATACTTAAGCTTGGCTATATCTACTTCGAATAGCAATAGACACGGATAAAGGCTTGGAAGACTTTAATTTATATGACAGGAAGAACAGGTCATGCCGTGAAAATCCAGAAGCAGGGAATTGTCTATAATTGACAACGTGTTCAACAAAGGAGACGGCTATAAGGTCCATCCAGGTGTCAGCAGAGTGGAGGTTGTGATGTGTTGCATTTAGAGGCAAAATAGTGAAATTATGCGACATCATGGGCGACCTCAATTTGCAAGATTTGAGAGAAACCCCTAATAGGTCAGTGTCAGTGGGAGACTTTACCCATTATAATGTAATGTGTGTAGGCAGAACTCAAATGCAACAAATTTCATTCCAAATGAGAGAAATAGTCCATTTTAGGTGGACAGTAGAAAACTTCAAGAAACACTTTAACACTCTTGACATTAACTTCGACTAAAATGTATTCCATTGAACCGGAATATAGAGAAGAAGACGTGTTTAATATTTTATAAGGTATATCACTACGCAGATATATAACGACACCTCCGCCCCTTTTATCAGTGCGGTCTTTACGGAGTGAAATATAACCTGGAAGACTATAAGACGTGGACGAGAGTTCAAGCTTAAGCCTGCTTTCCGATATGCGTATAGCATGTCTCTCTCTCTCTCTCTCTCTCTCTCTCTCTCTCTCTCTCTCTCTCTGTTGAAATTGTAATGGTATGTATTGAGCATGAGCACCTTATTGTTGTCAGTATTTACAGATACCCATGTTCAAATTATGATACCTTTGAAAAAATTATGGAAGAAGTTTTACTTAAGCTTAATAAAGAGAATAAATTTCTTGTAGTGTGTGGAGACTTTAATATCAATCTCCTGGAAACTTCTTCCATTACTATTAAATTTGCTCTTTGTTCAAATCCTATAATCTTGATAATTTATTCTTTGAAGCTACACGTATTGCAAGGTATAGTGCAACTTGTATTGATAATATTTTTACAGTTGTTGTACCAATCAACAAATCAATAATTCAAAAACTTAGTTCAGATGACTGTGGACAACTGGTTTCATTACCTTATATTCACAAAAAACAGGAAATTGAGAAAATTGTGTTTGTTCCTATTAATGCAAAACGCCTGGAGAGATTTAGAAGTAATATGGTAAAAAAACTTCCATCGCTTTCTTATAAGAACAATGCAGACTATTTATATGGAGATTTATTTACCCTTATAAGCAATGAATTAAAAAAAAACATTTACTTCTAAAACATTCTCCAGAAACAGTCGCAAGACATTTAATGAGTGGGCGACAGTAGGAAGTCATAAAAGCAGACGAAGGTTGTATGACCTTTACCATGAAAGGTCATATCATCCTTCCGATGCTTTTAAAGAATATGTCAAAAATTATTCTAAAATGTTTAAAAGAGTTTGCTCCACAGCCAAATCGTTACATTTTAGCAACAAAATTAAGACGGCTAAGAATAAAATTAAAATGGCGTCGAGTATATTTAACAGTGAAACCGGTAAAGACAAACCTCGTAACTTAAACTATCAATTAAAAATTAACAATGAATTGACTAAATCAAATCAAGAAGTCGCAGCGGTGTTTGAGAAATATTTCACTGATATTGCTATCTTTACATCAGAGTCATTGAATACTTCTCCAACTGTCGCCGAGTCATTACTCAAACAGAATGTTAATACCTGTTAAAAAAATTGATTTGAAATAGTATTACGGAAAGATATTGTAAAATACTTCAAAACCATTGATATAAAGAAAACCGCAGATTTGTGGGGGATTTCCGTTACAATCATTGCTTCCATAATATATTTAATTGCACCTCATCTTGCTATTATTTTTAATACTTGTATCGATTCAGGTGTGTTTCCTGGTTTAATGAAGCATAGTAAAGTAATACCTTTATTTAAATTTGGTAGTACATTGGACCCCGCTAATTTTAGACCTATTTCTGTACTACCCACTCTCAGTATAATTTTTGAAAAAATAATTTTGGATCAATTGTTAATTTATATTTAATACAAATAAATTACTTCATAAAAACCAATTTGGTTTTACAAGGGGTCGCTCGACGTCTGACGCCGGTGTTGAGCTTATGAAATATATTTTTTAATGCCTGGGAGAATTCAGAAGATGCCTTAGGTATTTTCTGTGATCTTTCCAAGGCTTTCGATTGTGTTTATCATGAGACATTAATCAGGAAACTGCAACATTACGGTATAAAAATCTGGATCTTAGACTAATTACTTCATATTTAAGTAATAGAACTCAAAAAGTCGTGATCAATGGTAAAGCTTCCTCCGGATCGGTAGTATCTATGGGCGTTCCTCAGGGCTCGATTCTTGGCCCATTCCTGTTTTTAATCTATATTAATGACTTACCTTATCTTGTAGGGGACAATCACGATATAGTATCATTTGCTGACGATACCACTTTAATTTTCAAACTCAAACGGCAGTTAATTAATTATGACGATGTAAATAATGCTCTATCGAAATTATTACATTGGTTTAATGCCAACAATATGCTCTTAAACGGCAATAAGAGAAAGTGTATTAAATTTATAATACCTAATGTAAAACTTTCGAATACCAATGTGCTGTTAAATGAGGAGGAGGTGAGTCTTGTGGATACCACTGTTTTTCTCGGTATTACTATTGACACCAAAACTTCAGTGGGGCCCCCACATATCTAAATTAGTTCTGCAGCATATGCTGTAGGAAATATTAGAAGTCACACAGATGTTGAGACAGCTAGATTAGTGTATTTTAGTTACTTTCATAGCGTAATGTCTTATGGAATTTTGCTATGAGGTAACGCGACTGATATTGAAGCTATATTTGTTTTGCAAAAGAGAGCCGTTCATCCCTCAGACAAAAATTTAAAGAAATAAACATATTAAATTTGGCATCGCAATATATTTATGAAAATGTAATGTATGTACATAAAAACATAAATAGCTTTAATAAGAATAAGGGTGTGCATACTTTAAAGACTAGGAACAAACATAAGCTTGCAATTCCAGTTACTAGAATCCACAGAATCAGTAATTCATTTATGGGTCAATGTTTTTTCAACGCTTTTACAACAAACTCCCAGAATAATATTCAAAGCTTGTCAATAAACAAATTTAAAAGTTTTATTTAATAAAAACTGTACAAAAAAGGTTATTATAATATCAAGGAATACATGAATGAAAATAACTCCTGGGAATAAGGTGATCGCCACCATGCTGGTTCTATGAAAAGTCATTTAAGAATTGTATAAACGAAATTAATTTTTCTGTTTCTTGCTGGTTCTTCCCAGGACAGAGGTATTTTCCGAACCAGTGGTAAATAAAAAATGACTTTCAATAAGAATTATGTAATAATCAATATTGAATAAAAAAATATTCTATTCTATTCTATTCTATTCATGAACTGCACTATAAGAGAAAGTATTCAAGAGCTCCGTATGATGTTTAGGAATACTTTGTGTATTTAAATGGCAAATTTGAAAACAGTTTAACAGGCATTGGCCGTCAGTTTGTACATTTCGAAGGCCTTCGATCAGGTTTGGCACAAAGCGCTTCTTTCGAAGCTCCCTTCCTATGGGCTTCCCAAGAAATTAGTGCAATTAGATCACCAGCTTTCTTGCAGATCGGAGCATCAACTTCGTAGACAGTGCACGCACTGTCTACGAAGTTAATGCTCCGATCTCTGACTACAAGACTATTATCGCAGGTGTTCCACAAGGCTGCGTGCTATCACCAACGCTGTTTCTTCTGCATATCAATAATATGTTGCGAAGCGTTAACATTCATGCACTGGTGATGCTTTATACACCGACCGTGTCAATATTTCTCGGGAAAACGTCGCCGAATACCAGAACAAACTTGTTTCTAATTTCGAGTCTTTGCTGAAGTTTCGGATTAAGGGCGACTAAATCTAGTCCAGTTTAATACTTAGAAGACACAGGTTTGCGCTTTTACCGCTAAAAAAAACTCCTTTATCGTATCTCCTCAGTGTCAAGGCACTCTTTTTGTTGCCTCAGCCAGTATCGAAATCCTCGGCGTCGACAAATCAAGTGACGTGCATTTTCTTGGTCACTTGGAAGAGAAGGCCAAATTGGCCTCTAAAAAGTTTGACGTTCTCAGCAGAGCGAGACAGTATTTCATGCCAGCACAACGCCTGCAACTTTACAAGGCGCAGGTTCAACCTCACATGGAATACTGTTCCCGTCTCTGGGCTGAGGCTCCCCAGTGCCAGCTCCTTCAACTTGACTGCATTCAGCGCAGAGCGGCTCGAATCGTCGACGACCGAGTCTTTTCCGATCGACTCGATTCATTGGCGCTGCGAAGAGATGTTGGACCACTTTGCATTTTCTTTCGTATTTACCTCGGGGAGTGTTCTGAGGAATAGTTCGAATTAATTCCAGCCGCCAAATTTCACGAACGCACATCGCGGCAGATTTCCCGATACCATCCACACCATCTGGATGATTGGCGGTCCACCACTGTGCGATATAGAAGATGTTTTCTTCCTTGCACAACTTCTCAACAATAGGGGACATTGTCTTGAAAACTTATCTTCTGGTGTGTTGTGATAAGCAAAAGTGACCAGTGATGTAACTTTATCACAGTTAAACCATTAAGGTGAGTTAAAACCACAATATATATAATTAAATACACAAAAACAATTAAATACACAAGGGGGGTGGCTCTGACGCGGTAATGGAGCCTGAACCGCCCCAACTCCAATCCCTCCAGCCCTCTTTATCGCGGGGTGAGCCTGGAACGTCATCAACGAGAGTGGCTGAGACCCAAGGTTTTGACCTCATCTCGGTCCGAAGGCCTCCGCTCGTGTCAGCCAGGGGTAAGGAGAAGGAAGGTGGGCGCGGTAGAGCGAAAGTTACGTTGGGGTCAAGAGGGCCAGTAAAATACGTCTTCGTCCTCAGCAGGCGAAAACAACCCCTGTCTACCCCCCACGTCTATATATGGCTAACTCCAAGGGTAGTACGAGGGTCCTCCAGGCATATCTGCATCATGGAGCAGCTGCTTCTGCCGTAGTGAAGGTTTATTTGCAGAGGATAACATCAACCTCGCCCTTAAAGAAGATTCTTGGGTGTCAAACTGTCAAGTTTTGGGAGTGTCCGCTGCCCGTATGATCCTACTCAATACTTAATGCAGTAGACCCAGAGCTTTTATAATTTACAATAAAAATATCGAACTTTTAGCTGTTCCAGAGTACTGCAACGATGACCTGGTCACAGCCTTCATAAATCTCAAGCGATTTACAGGGGCAAGAGTAATCATTTGCTCAGCCTATCTTCCCGGGGAGAACTCAGATTCTGCCATCGAGTTAGAACAAGTGACTAAATTCGCCCGAAAACACAACGGTAAACCTGTGGTGAACGGTAAACCTGTAGTGCTAATGCTCAGCACACAGCCTCTGAAAGTACTAACATCAACGAAAGAGGTAAGTTACTTTATGATTTTCTCATATTTAATCGCCTGATAAGCCTAAATTTAGAGTGTACACCAAACTTTGTAACGCATGCTGGGCAAGAATTGTTAGATATAACCATCGCTACCATAACATATCCAGGCGGATAACTGACTGGAATGCTAGGAGTGAAAACTTGATTTTTGATCTAAAACACATTTAGTTTGTGATTGAATCATCACCAACTTATGAAACTGTAGCTTTTAGTCATCCAAAAGGGACCTCCTGAAATGTTTACGAAGGTAACCTAAGGAGGAATTTGTAAACGTATCCTAGAAGCATCAAGAAGATTGAAGGTCTGGAGTTAGCGATGGAGATGGTAACCATAGGTATCCGTGGAGCCTTCGAGAATAGGTGTTCCGTCGAAACCAAGACCACAATCATCCTCATAAAAAGTTCCTTGATGCAATGCTAAGCTAAAGGAGTTGCGCTTTAAAGACCAGGAAACTATTCAAGAGGGCAAAAAAAACAAAGAGTGGGATATTTATAGTGTAGCCCTAACCGAATATAATAAAGAAATTAGGAAAGCCAACAGAGTATCGTGGAGGAAGCTATGCGAGGAGGTTAAGTCTTTACCTCGCAGTGCAAGACTACACAAAATGCTCCGAAAGCTAAACCTAATCGGATTAGGCTTCTTAAAAAGTCTGATGGTAACTTCACTACTAGTGAAACAGAAACATTGGAGTTCCTAGCGTCTACCCATTTCCCATGGTCACATAAGACGTTTGCCACGAACTCATCCAGAGCCCTAGGAAAGACTTGTAATGGGGACTGGTGTAGGACTGCATAGATAATAAGGCCAAACCTGTTGCAGTGGGCTGTTGACTACTTTAAACCATTTAAGACAAGCAAGGAGGATGGAATAATTCCCATCCAACTACAGAGGGGTATCGATATCTTTCTTCCTTATCTGATGAAAATCTTGAGAGCAAGTTTTGCATGGGTTTACATTCCAGAACAACGGAGAATTGTCATAGTTCTATTTATAGCTAAAACTGGTAAAAAGGACTACGCTTTACCAAAGTCCCATTAATTTAGATAGCATTTAGACCTATAATCATATCTTCCTTTCTTCTTAAAACATTGGAAGGTAATTTTTTTATTTGATGGTTATAGATAAATATATTAGCGATGTAGCTTTAGCAGCGAGGCCTACATTACAACTAGAATGCTTACCGCAGAGGCATATCTACAGAAACAGCCCTGATCAGTGTTATTGACAAGGTCGAAAAAGCGTTTTGAATTGAAGGTGCCTTCGAGAGTAGCCCCATATCACTGCTGGTTGACTTTGACTCCACAAACATCATGTGGGTGAATTCAATGCTCTCAAACAGAAAGGCAAGAATAGAGCTATTTGAAACTTCGATTCCATATGTATCCATCATATTCCATCCACAAGTAAGTGTTTTTTCATCCCTTCTTTGGACTCTTGGGGTTAACCAATTATTGTATAAGATGGCAGACCTTCGCATTGACACACTAGGTTACGCTGATGACCTTGTGATCATTGCGAGGGGCTTTTGTCAAAGTTATTTATCATTAATCATACAAAGAGACCTAAACACCATAAATTACTGGTGTAGGGATAATATCATCTAATGCTAATAAAACTGTTATAATAACCTTCACAAAAAAGAGACAGTTCGACTACTTAGTCACACCAAAACTTAATTATAAAAAACAAAGGCCCTGGCACAGTACCTTCAGGAATATCTTTATCAACAGTAAGAAGCTTTCTTTTTCGATTCGCGACCGGTCAGTCCGTCAGTCAGGTTGTAGTTCACGCTCGTTGTTTTATTTCTCAAATAAGTCTTATCACGTTATTTTGGTGTATTTTTGGCTTAAATGCCCCCCCCCCCTCTCCCCCTCCTATATTGAAAATTTCGTTTTGTGCAGTGATTTGAGTAAAACTTGAACATTTAATGGTGATAATCAAGTGATTTTTACTAAAAATATACGTTTTCAAGTGCAAAAATTCAACTATGTGTCGTACTCGTTTGCAACGTGTCCATAGAAAACGTGAAAATAGAACATTCGACTTAGATTGCTTATCGCGGTCATCAAAGTTGTGTGGGCGAGAATATACATCGCTTGTTTCACACCACTGCGTAACGAGACGATTGGGGCGATGGCTAAGACTTCACCGTGCACAGCGTTTCTGCCTAAGACACCAAGTTCAAACCCATAATTTCACATAATTTTTTTTTGCTACCTTTGCCTAACACGAATTGCTTTTTTTCGCTTTTTGACTGTCTAACGATTGAAAAATGGCATCTACTGCTAGTAACTTTGGTATTTGCTCAGGCTGCCGCAGCATAATACAGAACAGTGAGTTCTTGGAATGCGCTTTATGCAAAATGAAATATGATATAAAATGTGTCAATATATCACAAAACCGCTTTAATAACTTTTATGCACTGGACTCAGATCGCAAGCATAGTTGGAATTGCCCCCAATGGTGCAGTAAGCAACCTAAAGTAGATAATACTAACATCCCCATCCAACCTGTTGCTCGTCGCGACCTTGTGGAAACAGGAGACCTTGGCAACACCGGTGGTACTGGTAACTTGGAACTGTACTCCGGAAATGTCAACTGAGGAAGCGCGATCTGGCAAAGTCAATTTCTCACGTTGACAGCTCATCAAAGGAAACTGGTAATGGTGGCGATTACATTACTGAAACTAAGCTTAGAAGCATACTTCAACAAGAACTCGATGGAGCACTTCGGCTAACAATAAGGTAGCTTGTGACCGCGGAGATAAAGAATATGTCGGGGGAAATCAAGGAACTGAGGGAATCTCTAACGTTTTTCAACAGACAGTATGAAGATCTAAAATACTAAAACTTTGGACGAAAGCAATACATTAGTCGATAACTTAAAAAGAGGCAGTGATAAGTTAAATCTGGCAGTAGGCAAATTAACGGACCAGCTCCACCTATTTGAACAAAATATGAGAGACAGCAACATCGAAATAAATGGCTTTTCAGAACACAGACACGAGAACTTGACCAATTTTGTTGAACAACTCATTAAAACTGTAGATGCTCCAGTATCTGCTGAGGAGATTATTCATGTAACGCGGGTTTCTAAGCTGAGCAAAGACAGCAATCGGCCACGTGCAATGATAGTGAAGAAGGCACTACCAAACCAGTCTTCGTCTCTGAACATCTGTCTCCAACAAACAAGTCTTTGTCTTTTAATTCGTGCAGCAGCATCCGCACGAATAAGAGCCAAGGAATGCAAATATAAGTTCACTTGGGTGCGAAATAGCCGAATCTTTGTACGGAAGGATGAGTTCAGCGAGGCATTGTTAATTCGTAACATGGACAGTGTATCGTCAATTAAATAATTAGGTTAAAGATTAGCGAGTGTTATAATGTTTAATTTTAAAATTCAATTTATATTATCAAGTACAAAAACATTTTAACATGGCTAAATGCAGGTATCTCAGACAGTGAATTCATTGACTCTAGATATGTTGTAAACCGTAGGGATCGTTGAAGCGCTTCAAGCTCCAAGAAAAATAGTGGCGGAGTATTAATAGCAGTATCCCGTAAAATAGCTTCTATGCGAATGTCTAACTGGGAAACCGATAGCGAAGATCTTTGGGTTAACATTGGATTTAGATTAAATAGCTGATATTCCACTCTTTCCATCTGTGCAGTATACATACCATCGCCATCCAGATTGAAGCAGCAAAGGGTTTTCTTAAACAATCTGGACAGTGTGCTGAACCATATTGATAATTTAATAGTGATGGGCGACTTTAATCGAAGTTTTATCTAATGGGAGTTTAACAATGACTCTAATCACACAATTCCTACTAATTATAATAATGATTTAGGACGCTGTTTGATGGTGTATGAATAATCTGTATCAATTGAACCATATACGGAATTCGCATGATAGAACCCTGGACTTGGCCTTAAGTAGCTTGCAATGCTTAAATGTCTCTCATCCCTTAGATTTGTTAAGTAAACTTGATCTGTACCATCCCCCTCTACTCATTGAAATATCAGAACTTAATTTTGAATATGACAAAAATTTGCTACCTAAGCTACGTGTAAAACATAACTACTACAAGGCAGCCTTTGATTCTTTAATCCTGGAATTGAGTTGTACTGATTGGTTTACTAACTTTAAGGATTGTAAGGACGTCAATGATTTTGTTACTGAATTTTACAAAACACTGAGGAATGAAATTGTCCACTACGTATCCAAACACACATCTAAGCCAGCTTGAAACCCACCATAGTTTACGAAGAATTTAATAAAACTTATAAAAGATAAGGAAAAACTTAAAAAACGATATGCCATGTATAGCAATCCCAGAGATAAGTATGAGTACAAGCTTCTTAGCGAACGATGCCACACATTTGTCAACATCTGCTACAATAATTACATGACGAAAATTGAGTCTAGGATCTGTAAAGATCCGGTCAAATTATGGCGTTTCATCAAAGGTAAGCGTAAAGGTCTTTCTTTACTTCCCGCTTAAATGATTCTGAAAGATTCAACTGCATCCTGAGGCACCGATATAGCAAACCTTTTTGCAAGTCACTTTTATTCTGTGTACTCCAATAATAGCATTACCGATGTTTCTCATAGTGATGATATTGCGAATACGAGTAATTCTATTGCTAAGCTTAAATTGAACGAGTCACAAGTGTACACAAAAATACAACACCTCAATGAAAAAAGGACCTGGCCTTAGCAACATAGCACCCCTATTTGCGAAACGCTGTGGATCCGTTCTTGCCCTCCCATTAACATTAATATTTAATCGCTCTTTAAGCGAAGGAAAGTTCCCGGATGAATGGAAAAAAGCCAGAATTATCCCTATTTATAAGTAAGGTGACAAGACTGATGTCACGAATTATCGACTTAGCTCCATAATATTATCGTGTTTTTCTAAATTATTTGAAAGCCTTGTTTACCCCATAGTCTACAGCCATACTGAAAACCTTGTATCTGATTTCCAACACGGTTTCAGGCGTGGTCGTTCCGTAGAATCTCATTTTCCGTAGAATTAATCCTTTGTGTCCGCGGTAGCACGGGACGTGGACAGGGGACTGCAGGTAGACGCAATTTACACAGACTTTTCAAGTGACTTCGACAAGGTTGACCACCAAGCCCTGCTTTCTAAACTAAGAAGAATAGGCATAAGTGGGTCACTGTTGCAGTGGTTCGAATCTTACCTGGCATAAGACCTCAGCAAGTGGCTATAGATGGATTTGAGTCTGAAATGTTTTTGGCTGAGTCTGGTGTTCTCCAGGGGTTCCAATTGGGTCCTCTACTCTTTTTGATATTTATTGACGACATAGCTACAGATATAGAAAATAGTAGTCTATCTATGTTTGCTGACGATCTCAAATTGAGTAGAACGATCAAAGGTCCCGAAGATGCTGACCTCGTGCAATCTGACTTAAACAAACTCATGGATTCGTGTGCAATCAACGGAATGGTTTTAAATCTTAATAAACGCTACCCCATAAGCTACACCAGAAAAGGACGCCCCGTCACTACTACCTACTCATTGGGTGACGTGACCTTGGCAGAGGTGAGGGAGATCAAGGAACTTGGTGTTTTGTTGGATTGTAAGCTGAAACTAACCGCTGACACTAATAATATCATCAAAAAGGCGGCTTGTATGTTGGGATTCCTAAAAAAAAAACGCGAAAGGCTTCCGATGTATCCAAACTAAGAAGGTTCTTTTCAATGCACTACGCGCTTCCTTGCTTTTTCGACTCCAGGAATTTCGCATAGACACCCCTATAGTCAGAGGCTAGCATTTTTCAAAATGACGACCTTACGTGACCGACGTCTCATTGCAGACTTAATGTTTCTACACAAGTTACTGCATAACAAAATCAAAAGTACGCATCTACTAGATCGCATCAAATTATTTATCCCGTACAGATATCCCCGATATCTAATTCGCAAACTACTTAGCATACCTAGCCACAAAACAAATTTAGGCGCGCATTATCCCCTAGCCAGAATATATAACACATACAATGAAATTATGACCAAAGTACCGGACATTGACATTTCCAACGACTCTGCCCGGTACTTCAAAAAAATTGACCAATTTCTTTTCACCCTCTCAGCACACACTCATTCCTTAGTTAGTTTTTTTTAATGTAAGTTATTTTGTATTAAATACCATTATAATATTATAAGCTACACATTACGGTAAATGTTGTGAATACCTGTAATTGGCAAACATATTTAACCATATACTTTTGTTATAGTGTTCTTGTTAATTTTTCATGTACCATATAAATAAATAAATAAAAGCTTAGATATACAGATTATACCATTGTGCCTATCTAAAATTACTTGTTGATGATGGCCATTTAAATAACTTTTAAACCACTTGAGTGCTTCGTTATCAAAGCCAAAATATGAAAGCTTAGAAATCAGTAAATTTGTGTTAATTGAGTCAAAGACCCTTGAAAAATCAAATAAAAGATATGTAGATATAAACATTGTCCCTTGGAAAGAAATCTAATCAAGTTTAAGATTTTGCGTAACCGCTGCAATCGTCTGTGTAGAGATGCTAAAAGGCGCTACTTTCATGACTCACTTTCAAATTGCGATTCAGGAAAAGCCTGGAGTTTTCTCAAAACAGTCGGCTTTGTCAAACATCCTGCACTTGCGATTGGAAATCTTGATATAGATACTCTCAATCAACATTTTTCTCTTCCACCTGTTTCCTTATCTTCATTTATAAAGGCTAAGACCTTGTTAGAATTATCCAGATGCCCTTTACAACATTTCTCCCAGTTTGAATTTGTATCAGTGTCAGAAGATGAAGTAAAGCGATCAGTGCTATCCATATCTTCTACTGCGTTGGGAAACGATAAAATTTCTTCCACAATGATAACTATGATTTTACCTTGTATTCTCCAAGTTCTTACTTACATATTTAATTTTTCATTGTCTTTCTCCTGCTTTCCATATTCGTGGAAGTTAGCACACATTATTCCTATAGCCAAGGTTGCTAACCCTAAATTACCTCCTGAATTGCGACCTATATCTATATTACCATTCCTCTCTAAAGTACTGGAACATATTGTTCACGATCAATTTTCTTCTTATCTTAACTCCAACAATATTTTAAGTACATTTCAATCTGGATTCCGGCCCGGTCACAGTACAACATTTGCTCTTCTTCAGGTAACTGATGATATCCATCGAGCCATAGATCAAAAACAATCAACAGTACTCGTTTTATTAGATTTTAGTAGTGCCTTCAATTCTGTTGACTTTGATATCCTCGTTAAAATTCTTCAGGCTATCAATGTTTCATCTTTATTTTTTTCACATTCATTCTTTAGTTTGATTCCTATCTTCGGGGACGCTCGCAATGTATCCGCTTCAATGACACTTATTCCAACTGGTGTAATCTTATTACAGGTGTACCCCAAGGTGGCGTCTTGTCTCCTTTAGTCTTCACCGTTTTTATTAATTATATAACGCAAATAATAGCCTCCAACTTTCATCTTTATGCAGACGATTTGCAGCTTTACCGTCACTTTGAGGCTTCTGATGCTAAATTAGCGATAGATGCACTGAATGAAGATTTAGATAAAATAAGTCGTTGGTCCAGATCCCATGGTTTAACTATAAATACAAGTAAGTCTCAGGCGTTAATAGTAAGTAGCAGATATAATAGTAGCATTGTTGACTACTGCACCCTGCCAAATGTGATTATCAATGGCACATCAATTGCTTATTCGGAATCTGCGAAAAACGTGGGCCTAATTATTGAAAATAGGTTATCATGGGGTGCTCATATAACGGACTTAAGCAGAAAAGTTCATTATGCTTTTCACTCGTTAAAACGACTTCAAAGTTTTTTACCCTTATCAACTAAAATCTCTCTTGTTCAAACTCTCATTTTTCCAATCTTAGATAACGCTGATGTCTGTTTTTTAGAAGCTACAGAGGAGCAATTAAACAAATTTGAGCGATTGCAAAACCTTTGCATTCGGTATATTTTTGGACTCAAGAAGTTTGACCACGTTTCTAAATACAAAAAGCAGCTCAAGTGGCTCCCGATCCGATTTCGCAGGAACACCCGTATGCTTTTTCTTCTTTTTAACATCTTACATAGTCCGAATTTCCCTTCATACCTTCGTAATCAATTTACCACTTTTAATTACCACCCTTTAAAGCTCAGTCATATTCCCGTTCATTCTCTGTACATGCAGTAAGACTCTGGAATACACTTCCTCCTCCCATTCGAGAAATCAAAACAGTCACATTATTCAAAAAACGTGTAAAAGAACATTATTTATCTCTGTCTTCTATGTAAGTTTCCATATCTTTGATATTTACTATATTCTTTATTATTTATATATATTTAATTATGACTATATATATATATATATATATATATATATATAACTATATATATATTTTATCTTGTATGGATATATGTACGTATGTGTATATAATAACAAAGTGCACACCTTATTATCTTTTATTTATCACATATCTTTTTAACTGGCCTACTGGAAGAAATTTCATAATGAAATAAGTAGCGCCCTTGTACAAACTCTTCATTATGTTGTGTCCTTTCCATCATTTGTGTGTACATAAATTGTTAAATAAATAAATAAAAGAAATCCAATTAAGCAAATTACCTGGTGAGAGTATCAGAGTTAATAGTTACAGTATTATAGGATCGATAACGTATCACTATCGCTATCCACTGACTCTAGTGGACCTCAACATTGTTGACCACATAATATTTACAGTAAACTAAACACTTATCATCAGTATATTAAAACACAAAAATGCTACTTATTGTTTCAATTCATAGCACATTAAAGTTAAACATTTCGTTTGGTACATCACTTAACATTTCATACTTCAAAATGTTCCCCAAGTAAATCATATTTCGATTAACTATTAAATTATAACATATATCTAGGTTATATATATATATATATATATATATATATATATATATATATATATATATAAATATATATATATATATATATATATATATATATATATGTACCTTCAACATTTGTTAACATATTTGGGTACATTAAGAAATTATAAAAGTACGTGTAAGGTACCCTTAAATATAAATTGAACAAAAGATTTATGTTTTGGTTTGAAACATTTCACTTTCAATTTTGACTCTATACTTTAATAATACGTTAATGTCGTAAATAGGACAGAAAATTTCATTACGAAATACAACATAAAAATAAAGGTGATTAATGGCTTTGTGACGCGTGGCACATCATAGTCTTTAACCAACGTAATAACCCTAGCACTATTCGAAGATTATACTCGTATGTGAGAGATGACAGGGATTAAGTCCCCACTTCTGATTTAGGAACTTACAACAAAACAAGGTAAATTCTGCAGGAAATACAACAGAATAGTGTTATTTGTTAAAAATGGTTAAAGTGTGATAGCTGATGTTCAAATTGCTCTCTTGTTTGCGCAATTAATCATTATTTTCTATAATAGGACAGCGTAACTCGCTATAAATTCAGTATAGAGTAATTAAAGTTTGAAAATATCGTAATATGTACCGATCACACTTGTAATGTGAAAGACATAATTACACCACCCATCTCAACGTCAATCTGCACCAGAAAAATCACCACGACGGACAGAACCAAGACTCTATCTTAGCACGCGTGAAATAACTTCATTCGTATAATGACTCTAGCGGAATCTCTTTCGCTCTACACCTACACTGTACATCATATTGCACAAACGAGTGGAGGGGTTTTCTCGATAAACTCTCAATCCCGACTTGCCACCAACTCGATCCAACCGGTATTTAATAGAACGCGCCTACATATTTCTGTTTGAGCACTAAATATCACTCTTTTGAGTTAAGAGAAACTGAAACAGGAGATGTCCAGCAGCATCTTCCTGATAACCTATCTAACCACCAAGACTCACTTAAATTTTTTTCTAGTGATCTTGGAGCGGCAATTCACTGACCGTGAGGGACTATAATCCCTCTGAAAGGTTAACGGTTCCGCCAGAGAGGGTGATGTATCCAGTGCTTACTCGACCTGCGCAGTCGAGTGCCGTACGCGGGGATGAAGGAGTCCTGGACGGTTGATCCAATCGTAACTGGGGTATATAGTGGTGAGGGGCAACACGCCCTCTTTGGTCCAGATTTCAAGTCAAACGGTGGCCCTGTCTACTATTTTATTGTAGGGAAATGGCCAAGTGCTCCGTAAAAGCGTCGCAGGCAAGCGACGTGGGAGCTGCCTAGCTTCCTGAAAAGGACTAGGTGGTGGTAAAGGCTATATTGACGGAGCAAGTGACAGTTATTCAGGCAGCGGAGATGGGCCTTTTCAACCAAAGCTTAAAAACAGTCGGAGAGTCAAATGTGGTATCTTCATCAAAGACACCTAGGAGGCCTGGAAAGACTCACGCGACAATTGACGTATACTGGCCTACTAAAACCGCTTGGTAAATTTAAAAGGTTGACTATTGCTTAAGGCCGACAAACAGACGGACCGGTGGTTCCTCGTTGTTTCGATGCCGGAGGACCATATCCCGACCCTGTTGAAAGCCGGGCGTCAGGGAAGCTACGGATACCGGTTCGATGGACACCGGGGCATCAGGATCACTGGACCCAAAGACCAGTGACAAAACGACCTGCACAGCCGAGTCGAAGCCTCCAGCAGAGATCGAGCTCAGTAGCAGTTTACTAAGAGACGAGGAGGGTTGCACTTTGCCGTCCAACTCGGTCTCGGTGGCTGACGATGAAACTCAAGTTCTGCTTGTAGGCTTGGTAGGGACGGGGAGAACGCAACCAATGATGAGGGGCGTGCCCTTCGTCTGAAACTAGCCTCGTGCAGGGCAATCTCCACCACAGCAAATCTGCGTCGGCTCAATTACGCAGGTGGTTACGCAGTTACGCAGGCTCAACAGACAGCCATAGCTCTAATCCAAGAGCCGTGGGTTGGGGCTCATGGATTTAATATATGAGAGAGGCCGTCAGAAGTAGTCTTTTAGAGGCTTTGATGGATGGATTAATGGATATCACTCCTTTAATTAATTACACCAAACGTATATTTTTTACTGGAAATGAGGCATTCCATCTTAGTCCTCACGGGTGACAACCCATCTGCATTTTGATTCGCAAACGAGGATAGATGTAGATGTCTATGGGCCGCAGCAACCACTTACCATCAGGTGGACTGTGTGCTCGTTTGTCACCCTTATCCTATAAAAAAAAAAATACATCTAAACACAAAAACGTTTAAGATAAGTAATAAAAAGAAAAAGAAAAATGTTGACTGCTTAAATGTATTATTTTATACAAACGTATTTTAGAAACAATGACCAAGGAGGGTTGAAGACTTTCTTTTAAATACTGTGTTATGTCATAATTTTCTTGGTAACAAGACGTCTAAGAATTATTGGGACAAACTTCTTTTTTCAATGAAGCGTTAAAATGTAACATCTCCCCAAAAATTGCATTTTCGGGGCTATATTTTATCTCCAAAAATCTTTGCGAAGTATTTAAATAAATATTCCATTAAAATTTCATATGACAAACAACATAATAAATAAAAATAGTCACACGCAATATTTGCAGCTTTTTTGTTGATCTAAGTTATGCGAATTTCTCATGAAAAACATGAAAATTAAAAATACAAAGTACCATTACATTATTATATTATATTTTATTTTATATATTATAGAAGCAACTATAATATGTTTCTGAAGTGTAATGTCCAGTTTGTATAATAATTTTTTATACATTTTAATAAGAGATTCAAATACGTGGGAAACGCTGTAATAAGGAAAAATATTTATTATTTAAAACTTTACCACAAACAAATAATATTAGTGGAGCCCAAGAGGGGATTATTTGAATTTACTCAAGCGCGTCAGATTAAGGTAAGGTGAGTTAATTACAAGCTAAAACGAGTGCTTTTATAAAATCTAATGATTTGAGCGTAACGTAAGTGGAGTGGGAGGGTTACAAAGTTGCAAAAAGAGAACGTTTCCGTGCATGGTTGAATTTTTTCATATTTTGAAGGAAATAAAGCAAAAAAACATAATTTGCCGATTTTCGCAAGCCGAACTTTTAAAAATCGACTATGAAGATAAGAGCGTGCAGCTGGAGTATACCACCTTCCGCGCCCTATCTTTGGATAGGGAAAAAGTGAAAAGGAGAGAAAGTTAGAACTCCTTCGTGCCACACCCACTGATTAACATTTTTTGGTAATTGATAAAAAACAAATATTTTTTTAGTTTTAGCAGTCAGATAATCATATACCTCAAAATAATCTACAATGACAGGATTTTAAGCTAACATGTCTAAGAACTCAATCCGAACCTTCGGTATAAAATCAAACACGCACGAGTATTTCAATATGTCGATTTATTTGCATTTTCAAAAATTCGTTAGTGCTTGCGTCACTTCCGAATAGTCAGTCTTTTGAATGGGATTTATTTTTAGGGTTCAGTTAACATCCCATTGAATATCTGACGCGCTAGAATTAATTTTTGAACATCTGTAGTAGTTTTTACATTTTTGTAAACCTGTAGACGCTTCCCCCACCACTGGAAGGAGATATATTATACATCTTTTTTTTCTTCCTGTCAACTAATCTACAAATCTAATAGGTCTGAATAACACTCGATAAATCCCCATTTATCATCATGGGCCCCTGTACAGAAAACTTTTTCTCTATAACATGTTCAATTTAAAGAAGTATTTTGTTGCAGACCAGTGTTAAAGTAGTACCTATTATGATTTCGAACCTGATCGATAATAAAGTATTTACCAATTCTCATCCCATATTTTTTTCCATCAGGAGTTTTAGGTTGTTCTGTCAATCAAAAATACAATATAAAATAATAGGCACACAAACACTCACGCCTGTCACCCAGAGAGGTAGGCAGAGACTACGACTTCCATTGGGCACGATCCTGACACACCTTTCTCGCCTCCTTTACATCCATATATCTACGCATACACGCTCGTCGGTTACGGGTACTCATAATCTGGCCCATTTTCAATATATCGCTAATTTGGACAAAAAACCTTCGTCTAGGGCGTCCCTTGCCGACTCTATCATTCACTTCTGCAACATTAATTTGCTTTGTCACTCTTTCCTCGTTAATATTTTCTACATGGCCAAACCACCGAAGCATTCCTTTCTTAATCCTGGTCACAAT
This sequence comes from Parnassius glacialis, assembly GCA_033319125.1. NCBI lineage: Eukaryota > Metazoa > Arthropoda > Insecta > Lepidoptera > Papilionidae > Parnassius > Parnassius glacialis. The sequence goes on from JAVANC010000002.1 coordinate 24,950,210, forward strand.
GTTATTTTGCAAACCATACTTTTCTCTTATTACACCATTTCTTATCCCGTCATTCAGATTCAACCCTACCATACTCCTAAATGACCGCATATCTACAGCATTTATTCTAGTCTCATGCTTCTTCTGCCAGACCCAACTTTCACTACCATACATTAAAGTAGGATCTAATACAGGATTATGAATTGCCATACGTGCCTTTTTTGACACATTATGACAATTCATAATAGCGTGTTGAGCCCCATTCATTCTATTTCCTGCGTTCACTCATCGTTTTATATCCTTATCATATCTATAACCATCCCTGCTAAATAAACATCCCAAATATACAAACCCATCCACCCGCTCAATCAACTCCCCTTCTATTCTTATTTCACATAACGTTTTACTTTCTTCTCTTTCAAGAACCATCACTTTTGTATTACTTGCGTTCACTTTCTTTTAATGCCCAGTCCATTAATGTAGCCATCATTTGCAACTCGGCCGTTGACGATACATATATGACTTGATCATCGGCGTACAAAAGGCATTTGATGGTTAACTCTCCCTCTCTCAAACCACATTCTTCAACTGTAAAGTTTGCAAACAACTGTCCTTAAATAGGTCAAAGAGCCACGAGGAAGCTACACAGCCCTGTTTGACACCTTTTTAAACGCCAAACCAGTCCGAGTTGACCTCGTTGATCCTGACACAAGCACTAGAGTCCTTATAAAGAGACCTTAATGCCTGTATCAAATCAGCGCTCAAACCAAATGAGTTCAGTGTTTGCCATAACACATTCCTGTCTACTCTGTCATAAGCCTTTTCCAAGTTCATGAACGCACAAAAAGCTTCTGAAAAAAGACTTGATCCGTACACCCCATCCCCTTTCTAAATCCAGCTTGCACATCCCAAATTTTTCCATCAGTTTCTTCCATAACTCTTTCAATTAACACGTTAGCATACAGTTCACCCACAATGCTAAGCAAGCTGATACCACAGTAGTTTTTACAGTCCTGCTGTGACCCCTTTCCCTTATATATCGGGACTATAACGGCTTTGCACCAGTCTTCCGGTACCCGCTCCAGTTCCCAAAATAAATAAAACAAGGTGTACAGCAGACCGGCTACCACTCCCTATTCAGCCCTTAGCATTTCGGGTGATACTCTGTCATATCCGGCTGCCTTACCTGCTTTCATGCTTTTAATTGATTTCATTATTTCATCTACACTTATCTCCCTACCTCTCTCCACTTCTTTCAGAGTTTCTATTTCACTTAATTTAGACGAGTTTTCACTCATAAACACGCTTTCAAAGTATTCCTTCCATCTCTTTAAATTCCAAACTTCATCATTCAGCATGCCAATTCAATTTCAATTCAATTCAATCCCCAGAAGACACAAGTTTGTGCGTTTACCCCTAAAGATTCCCTTGTCGTATCTCCTCAGTTTCAAGGCACTCCCCTTGTTGCCTAAGCCAGTATCGGAATCCTCGGTGTCGACATATCGAGTGACGTGCAGTTTCGTGGTTACTTGGAAGAGAAGGCCAAATTGGCCTCTAAAAAGCTTGGCGTGCTCAGCAGAGTGGGACAGTATTTCATGCGGACACACCGCTTGCAACTTTAAAAGGCGCGGGTTCGGCCTCACATGGAATACTGTTCCCATCTCTGGGCAGGGCCCCCCCAGTACCAGCTCCTTCCACTTGACCGCATCAAGCGCAGAGCGGTTCGAATCGTCGACGACCGAGTTCTTTCCGATTGGCTTGACTCACTGGCACTGCGTAGAGAGGTTACATCTCTTTGCGTATTTTATCGAATCTACCACGAGGAGAGCTCTGAGGAATTGTTCGGACTAATTCCAGCCGCTCAATTTCACCATCGCACATCGCGACAGAACTTGCGATACCATCCATATCATCTAGATGATTGGCGGTCCACCACTGTGCGATTCAGAAGAAGTTTTCTCCCTCGCACAACTTCCTTGTGGAATCGATTACCACCAGCGATTTTTCCGGACCGATACGACTTAGGGACCTTCAAGAAAAGAGCCTACTCCTTTTTAAAAGGCCGGCAACGCATCTGCTATTCCCCTGGTGTTGCAGTTGTTCATGGGCGGCGGTAGTCACTTACCATCAGGTGAGCCGCATGCTCGTTTGCCCCCTCTCCTATAAAAAAATGCAGCCATTCTCGTTGCACATAGAATTCATTTTAGACTGTTTTAAATTTCCCCTGGTAGTTCTTACGTGTTTCCAGAACATTTTAATATTTGCCTGGAAGTTATCAGATATCCTTCTATCATTCTTATCCGTCCTTTCTTGCTTTTTTCTTTCAACAACATCTTTTACTCTCTTATTTACACGTCTAAAGTCTGCCTTTTTTCTTTCAATCTCGTCATTCATACCGCCGGAATTACCAGCTTTGGTTGCTAGTAAATCTAGCCATGCTCTCTTCTTTGCTTCAAATTCTATCCGTACCTCATCATCCCACCACAACTTATTGTTTTTCCTTTGATTCGTTCTTTTACTTACACCACATTCTTCCGTGGCTGCATCCACGAAAACTTTTTTCACATTATTTCATACAGTTTTCAAGTCTAAATCATTCATACGTAATTCATTCAAACCATTTATATTTTCCCTCAGTCTACATTTATACTTCTCTTTTACACCTTCATCTTCTAACCTCTTTGTTTTTATACGCTGTAGCAAGTAAAGTAGCAGACGATGTCCGATACCGCCAACGCCTGAATAGACCATTAATTCGGCATAAGACGAAGTAATGACCACTGCGCTCCTCATTCTTTCATCCACAATTATGGAATCTATCTTGCTTCTATCATCACTCCCATGTAAACATGTGAATTCTCTTCTGGCGAAAGAAAGAGTTCGTCACAAAAATATTATTTTCCACACATACGGTGAGGAGGTCTTCAAAACTTTCATTTATACCTTCATCGCCAAACGTTACTAATATCCTTTCATAACCAGACCACTTCACCCTAACCCTTCCATTAAAATCTCCTAACATAATAATATTTTTATTTCCCTTATATTTCATCAACACCAGCCTTACCATGTCCCAAAACTGCTCTCGGATATAAGTGGGCCTAGACATATCTGGGGCGTACACCCCTACCACAAACAACTTCTTTAAGCCCACTTTCATTCGTATACATAGCACTCTCGGGCTTACACATTCATACTCGTTCACACATTGACATACTGAAAGGATGACACCGACTCCCTGGCATGCCCGCTCGGTCTTGTCTACACCAGAACAATAAGCGTTATACATACCATGTGCAGTAGCATCCCTTCCCTTTCGTTTCGACTCAGTTACACATAACACATCTATTCCTCTATCATTAATTATTTCGCATACTTCATCCATTTTATCATTCATTGCTCCACATACATTCAGAGTAGCCAGACGGACCTCCGCAATCCACTTTTCGCCCCTCCGAGAGACAGGACGTGACGGGTGCCGAACCTCGTCGCTGATATAATAATATAGATTTCATTAAATATCTCAAATTCATTTATTGTTTTGTTACGCCTTTATTATTTATTAGCGTTGTAATCTAACAGAAATATTTAAAAATAAGTATTTATTATTGGCGTTGATTTTATTATTATATAAAAATTATCCATCGAATAATTGTAACCTGACTAAGTATAAAAGTAAAACAATTTAACTATTTTATTGAACCACTGTAACTTTTAATTTGTTATTTTGTATTTTACGTTATTAATTACCTTTACCTGATAATTTAAATATCAGCCCTTAATCAAATGACAGTCCAATTTTTTCAAACATTTTAATGTTTCATTAAAACAAAAGTGGTTAGTATAAAATTTCGATTTCCGATGATAAAATACTTTTTAGCGCTCCCTTCAACACTGCATGCATATTTTTCCAGCAAGCGTGCGAAATTCGGTGAACAATAGGTTACTCAATTTGAAACGTTTTTGCTTAATAGCAGGAAATAAAGGATCTGAATAAAATGCACCAGACTAAGAATCTTATTGTATACAAATAAGATGCCTGTCGCATTATCGAAAAATATTATATGGTAGTTTAAAATATTATAAAGTATTTTAAAAATACATGCTATTAAGTATTTAATTGAGTGTTTTATGGTTGAGTCATGCTGCAGCTATATTAGTAGTATAGTCGTAGCACGTATGGGTCGGCTCGACCGGGGAGGGACCACGCTCTCACAGAATACCAGTGTAAAATAGCAGCTTAATACTGCCGTGTTTCATATGGTGAGTGTGGAGAACCGGAGACCCTTCTTACTGAAAACGAGGCATTCCATTTTAGTCCTCACGAGTGACAACGCATCTGCATTTTGATTCGCAAACGGAGATAGATGTAGATGTCTATGGCCAGAGCAACCACTTACCATCAGGTGGACTGTGTGCTCGTTTGTCACTCTACCCTATAAAAAAAATCAAAAAGCATTAATAATCTTATTGTGTAATGTCTAATATTTAAATTTTTTGTCCAACCTGACTTTAACAACATTAACAAAAGTAATGTAAATAAGAAAGATAATCACATTCACACTCGAATAAATTACAAGGGACAAGAAAACTGATTTCCCTCCCATCCAACCGTGAATTTAAAGGGTAAAGCGAAGAAAAACTTTTATAATATTTTACTATTACTATACTTTTATATTTTATACAAATTCTCGTAAATATAAAAAATCGCTAAATTGGAAACAAGTCGATAGTGTCAAAAAGTACTATGTGGTAAGAGTCCTTTTCTGGTACTTTTTTGCTTTTCTTGTCTGGGAATTCGTCTAGATAGGTAGACCTCCCTCCCTTCTTCACTGCTATGTTGCGGTATGAAGAGAAAAGAGGGCGAGTGTAATTACAGACTATGAGTTTAACTTTTCCAGTTTGAAGTTACTTGTCTGTGTGTTGGCCGTATGAGGAAGCTCAAGGTCGCTCAGCGAGCTATGGAGAGGGCTATGCTCGCGGTTTCTCTGCGTGATAAACTTAGGAATGAGGATATCCGCAGTAGAACCAGAGTAACCGACATAGCCCAACGGATTAGTAAGCTGTATTGGCAGTGGGCCGGCCATACAGCTCGAAGAACCGACAACCGATGGGGAAGAAAGGTTCTCGAGTGGCAACCTCGTACCTGTAGGCGAAATGTAGGGCGACCCCCTACTAGATGGAGTGACGACCTGGTAAGACATGCAGGAAGTCAATGGATGCAGGTGGCTCAGGACCGTGCTTTGTGGAATTCCTTGGGGGAGGCCTATGTTCAGCAGTGGACTTATGAAAGGCTGTAATGATGATGATGATGATGATGTCTGTGTCCATGGACTGCAGTACCCACACTCAAAGAGAGCAAGTACAGTAATTGCAGTGGTTCAAATGCACAGTGTGCCTCATTTATTATATGTTACCGTAAAACATATGTATACCTAAATGTAGTCATCATTTTCATCAAGATGAATGGATTTAAAAATTCCAGAGGAAGAAAATATATGGGGAATTAATATTTTAATATACGTAACTATTTTGACGACATTATAGTTGTAACCTTGAGCTTGTAATATTTATCTTAATCTATTCAAAAGGGCCAAAAATTTACGTGTTATATAAAGTAAAAGAGAGCTTACTGTTTTCATATAAAAGCTTATTTAGTCGTTGCTAAGACATAGTGAACAAAAGAGTTAAAGCCTTACATCAGAGGCTACTCACTTTTTTATTAAAAGCTCAATTTTAATAGAAATTGAGTAGAATACAGATATAATTTATTATTTGCACAAACATTACCCAGCCCAGACCCATAGCCCAGAACAATTGTTGTAATACAACCCAACAAATACTTATCTCATTCGAGAATTGAAACCAAAACCTGAAACCGTTCATTAGAACAGTGTGTAGGCTAGATTATCTAAATTGGTTAACTTTATATTACCATTGTATATTTAGTTTTCTATAATTTTCCATGAATTATAATTTGAAAAAAAAAACCATTAAAGTCACAACGCAATACATTATATACAACGCGAAACACAAATATACAATATACAAATATATTTAAAAAAAACTACATAGTACAAAAAATGGCTTTATACATCGTAAGTCATTGATCACAAAAAATATGTATAATTAATTTTTGGGCGGACGAGTTTTATTGGTACGTAGAGCTTTGGTTTTTTCTTTTACACTAAGTACATTAATAAAGGATTACCAAATTGAATCTCTATACGTGGCGATAGTATTCTATGATTATTTTGTACAAGGTAGACGTAAGCATAATTAAAAAAATTTCATTGATAAAAAAAAACAATTTTAAGTCTCCGTCTCCATTAAAAATAATAAACACAAGTTTTTTTTCTATTTTTTGTAAATCATTAAGAATCAAGCAATGGATTTAACATTGAGGTAAATTTTAATTTAAAAACCACAAGTTATGGAGAAATAAATGAAGTAACTCACCATTGCAATCTTATTTCCATGTTCGCTTAGTCTTCGAATAAAAAAATCACCTAAATTTAATTTAGCCGGTATAAGATGCATATCCGGGCCATACAAGTATTTTGGATGTCTCAACATTTTGAACGTCTACGCTGTAATCAATCCTACTGTACAATGCATCTTATTTTATTAGCGTGTGTAAATCACGATGGTATAAAAAAAAATAACGTGCCTACAGAAATTAACGTAAGAATAAAGTAAGTACAAGCATTTTGTAACGATAGGTGTCCTTTTCAAAATGTTTAAAGATACTGTACAATATAGCTAACAACTTTACTTGTGTATTTTTTCAATTTGCAATTTTTTATTGTCCATATGGGTATGTACTACCGAATATACCTAAATTAGCTTTAATTTTTGTAAAACTTTGACTCTCTCTTTGGTATAGTGGTCGTGGGGGGAATTTGTCCTCTCCCGAAGTGGGGCTGCTATGGGCTGGCCGACGCTGATAGGAACTCGGATGTATGCTAAGGGTGTTTCTGTGGCCCTGCCAATATGCAACTAAAGCACACCGACATAACTCATCCTTGCCCCCGAGAGGGAGATATTTCTCCATATAAAAAAGCTGGCGTCAACTCGGGTCGAACCAAAAAATCTGTCTTGTTTTCTGTCATTTTTTTTAGTAACAGCCCTTAGGCTGGAAGTTGGCGGTGTTTTACTCCTTTTTTTCTGTCAATTTTTTTTTTAGTAGTAGCCCTTAGTCTGTAAATTGGCGGTGTTTCACTACCGTGACTTGGAAATAACGTAATGCCCTTGGTCTTGCGAATGTTTTTTATGCAATCGTGTCGGATTGACGTCCCATCGAATATGAGAATGAATTGTGCTTGCGCATACTTTCGGACACTACAATCCTGTGTTGCACAGATGGCTCGTTAGTCGCAATTTTGTCTGGAGGAAGTTATTTGTAAAATCTTGCACAAATAGAAACAAATTCAGGGCAATGTTATGTGTAATGACTTTTGCCAACTATGGTCATACACCACTATAATATGTGTAATCAATTTAATACTAATACCATTACCGTGCGTAGAATAAGAGACAAGAACAAAAAAAAAAGAAAAAAAAATACGTCACAATGTTCATATCTACAAATTCATCCCTCAAAAAATGTATTGAATTATGAAAATATTTTCCAATGTATAGTCTATGAAATAGCGATTTCGTCACGTCGAAGTGATTATAAATTATACTATTGTTTTATTTTTATTGTCATTTTGTGTTTTTCCTTGTAAGTCGTAGATTTAACATCGTGTGAAAGTGCACTGTCAGTAAGGCCGAATGGTCTACGACCATTGTAACAGGTTCGGATGTTCTGGTCCTTTTTGTGAGTTTGGATTCAAATCCCACTTCTACCAATAAGTTTTGTCAACATTAACAAATAGGTGATAGAAGAAAAAGGTGCATTTAATGCTTATTTAACAAATTTACGAGCTAACTATTCGTACTTTAAACAAGTCCGAATTATTATAATGTAACAAATTTAAATTCGGATTAATAATTCCACTTTTTAAATGTAATATATTTTATTTACATAATACTTGTTTTTATCTACAATATTGAAAACTATAATAATAAAAAAAACTAAAACTAGAAACTGAAATATCATATAGTCCTACTCCCCGCGGTATCGTGCCAAGAACGCTGGCTGCGTTTTCCCGTTGAATGGCTATACTTAGCCTTTGAGCGAGGAAAGAACCAGCCCTCTTATCACCAGCAGCAACGACCAGCCGCGGATGGAGTTCCTTTAGGAACTCCACCGCACGTGGACCCCACGGACCGATAGTCTCTACAGCAAATGGCACAAATATGTAGTCATCTCTCAGAGACTCATATTTGCGCCACTTACTCAGTCCAGCTGCCTCTGATGCCGCCCCGTCTCTAAACGAGGTACCCCTGAGATTAGAGGCTGCCAGAGTGTCTACGCAAGTAGCATCCCACACTAGGGCTTTACCTCTCTCTCAAGGGACCAATGTCATACCGTTGGGTCTCTTGCCATCGTCTCTAAATATTCCACAAGGCTCTAAAACCGAGGGAACATTTAAAGAGACAAGAGCCCTTCGGATGACATCCTTCAAAGAACTGTGTCGTGAAAACCTACCAGCGCTTTTCTTACATGGAAGTCAGTGGAGCCCAAACTTGCCGATGTTGCTACCACAGGGACAATGATGGGGTTGACAAATCGCCGCTCTTAGTCGGATTCCTACGGCAATGCGTAAGCTTTCCGCATAAAGTAATGTGCCGAGATTACTTGATGGTAAAGCGTGTAACCAGTGACTAGATTCTTTAGTCGAAACAGCTAGAAGGCGTGCCTTATCTTGGTCACTATGGAAATTATGAAACAAATCCTTCTGCACGCCCTGTACCAACGGAATATCCCATTGTTTTTGTTGGTTAACTTCCAGTGGAACATTTTCACCAGGACAGAGCGTTCGCCATGTCTGCTCTACCTCCGTAGCAAAGCATAGGTCTACTTTATTATTTAAAATTATATTACATAAGTCACTGACACTATGCACGGAAGCAAGAAAAGCAGGCAATGCAACGCTAGAAAGATTTCTCACACCAATGCCACCAAATTTTGTAGGTAAAGTATCTTGAGTCCAGGCTGTTGTATTTAAAGTTAAATTTAGAATTTTTTCTATAGCTATTTTAAGATTATTATCAATGTCTTGTAAAATATCCAAACATTTCCAGACTGGACTCGAGCGGAGTAAGTATGTAAATCTAGGAAAAAGACGACAATATTTTAAAATAGTAAGAGCTATGTGGGGGTTTAATTTATACAATTTATCAACGTGGTTTAAAAACTGATCAAATTTTGTTTTTAAAACAGGTTTAATACTATCGAAAAACAACGGGGCACCTAGCAGGTATAGTGATTCCGTACTGACAGTTTTTATTCCTGGACAAATATAATTAAAATTTTGAATTAAAGTGTCTCTATAAGAAATAGATAAATTATTGGAAAAAAATATTTCACATTTATTGCTATTTGGTTCAAGACCAATATTTTTAAAATTTTGAAACATATGAGTAAGATCACTGAGGACGTCATCTGCACTACCTCCCAGTGTACCGTCGTCTAGGTACCAGACATTCAGCTTGGATTTCAAATTTGAAATAATGGGTTGAATTCCCAAACTGAAAAGTGCTGGACCCAGTGGGTCACCCTTCCCTGGTTTTCGTAAAACAAGTAAGTATTTTGACTATAACATTGCCGATCGTAATGATTTATTATATTTACGCGAACACTACACATTTAAATAAAACTAATTTTACGAATTTTATCGCGTATATTAGCTTATTTTTATTTCCCACGTCAGCACGTCGTTCAGCACGTCGAGCAAGTACTGCAAGACAACAAGCTTCGGGTCCCGCGCCTACGTCACAGTGACCGAGTGAAGCCAGCCACAGTTGAGCGTGTGCCTGCTGTACTACCCTATGTCAGAGGAGTCACAGACAAGGTTGGCTACATCTTGAAGCGAGCTTCCATTAAAACATACTTCAAGCCGCTGAAGAAGATTGGTCAATTTTTACCTTCCGTCAAGTGTCATATCCCTCTACAAGATGCAAGAGTGTACAAGCTGGATTGTGAATGTGGGCTCTCGTACATAGGACAAACAAAAAGATCTATAAAAACCCGCGTTAAAGAACATATAGCTGACGTGAAGCACCGACGTATCGGGAAGTCTGCAGTTTGTGAACATGTTCAAGATCGGCCCCGCCATTACATTAGATTTGATAGACCACAAATCCTCGCAAAAGAACACTGATTCCTCCCAAGTATGCTTCGCGAGGCTATTGAAATTAAAAACATCCTAATTTCAATAGAGAAGATGGATGGGTGCTGCCATCTGCTTGGGATCCCATAATTAATAAAATCAAGTCCAAACCCAAGTATACCACTGCTAGAACTCAAGATACTGTAAGCTCATTCTGCGTAAATTGAACCAAAAATTAATATTAAAAAACTGAAGGTAGCTGGGATAACTATGACAGCAGGACGTCAAACACCTCAGTCCCCAGTGACCACGGGTGCTGGAAAGCACCCGAAATGTCGGGAAGATAAAAATAAGTTAATATACGCGATAAAATCCGTAAAATTAGTTTTATTTAAATTGTCGACAGTAATGATAAATTTCGAAGGTATTATTAGCCACTTCTTTCAGCAAGGTTACCCTATCGATAGAGTTAAAAGCATTCCTTAGGTCAACCTTCACAAGAACATCTGCATCATAGTTTGTTAAAAATGTACGCACTGAATGTACCACCGCCTCACAGCCACCTCTAGTGCCAAAACCTAGTTGAGTAGGCTGAAATTTGGTCTTAAGGTTAGAGATTATGTGCCTGCAACCTAATTTTGTTAAGTCGAAGTTAAGCGTCGAAATGTGGAACCAATGGCAATAGGGCGGATACCGTTATCCCTTTTTTTGAAGGCACATAATCTTGCCCCATATAAGAATGGAATGAAATTTGGATTAACATAACCAGAAAGCATAAAGTTACATAATTTTGTAATGTCTTTAAGAAGTACTCCGCCGGCGTCACCGGTAGAAGCGCTTACAAGATCTTTAAGATGTTGAGGCGTAATTCCGTCAATGCCGCCAGCAGAGCCATTCGAAAATGACATAATTGCTTGTAAAGTGTCTTTTTGCGAAATTTGTAAATGTTGCATAGAAGTCTTGGGAGGCAGCAGCAAACCCTGAGAAGGTTTGACCGAAGGATGCTTTTGACGAAGGCTTTCAAGAGTTTCGACATTACGAGGAGCCAGGATGTCATCTGAGAATAAAATACGGGATGCAATTTTTAATTCGCCATCCATTACTTTCGACTCAACTACTTTTTTTAAATCAAATTTAGGGCGTGGTCGAGATAAATGAGTATTAATTGGGTAATCTAAATTTTGAAAAGATGTCTCTTTTAGTTGAGACGTAATTGATTTATTTATTGTTTTATCAAAATGAAAATGGGAATACGCGAAAGTAAATAATTTTTGCCATCTATTTTCACTATTAGTGAAACAATTTTGAATAGTGCATGACATTGCTTTAGCAAGCTGCATCCTCACACCTCTAGGAATTCTTTTAACCACTGGTACATTATTATATTATTGATAATAATTGTAAATTTGCTCCGAAAAAAGGGAAAGATTTGTGTCATTAGAGGAATTGCTAATAGAGTTATGAATTTCGACGGCAGGCTGTGAAGCCGAAATACTTTTACTATGGCATCGTTTAATATGTATATTTAAACCCCTTTTACCTTTAAACAGCCTACTGTGAGCACAATTTTGACACTAGGAAATCCTGCTGTGAATGTAGCAGAGCAGAGATATTCATTAAAAATCTAAACAGATCTCTATAACACTCAAAAGCCTTTATATTACATATTCATATTAACTTGAAATGTGCCCCGCATCTTTCCCTGAAACAATTATTTATGGCCTAAATAAAAGCACTTTACTCTTTAAATGAAATATTATCATATTACTTCCCTGGATTTATTCCATATTGATAAAAATTGTATGTAGTCGTTACGCTTTGATAGTTGTCAACGGCGCAGCACAAATATTTTCCTTTATTAATAAGTATTATGCATGAAATCAAAAAATAATTGTTATAACAACTCTCTTATATATTTTCTGATCTTATTGTTGAAATTTGTAAGCCAGAATTGGCCTCCAAATAACAAAATAAAATAAGATAAATATACGTAGCTTTTGACAGTGAAAAATTTTGACATTCCACTTCGGATGATAGAAATTAATCTCAAATATATTTAAATAAAAGAACACTACTCGGTAACAAACCCTGCTTACACTATCAGGACCCCCAATAACATGATAACATCAAAATATGCAAACCAACAGCAACATTACCCATCTTAATGTAACACAGGGCAGCCTCTCAGCAACACGATCTTCCTTGCCTATACTAGTAGAATACCTAACCGGGCCTAATAACGACAATGAGATTCGTAGAATTACAAAAATTACACACCACAGAGATTTTGCGCTTGGGCTTTGTAGACTCCGGACGTGTCGGTTAAGTTCACTCTCGTTACTCCACTCTCGTTGCCCCTGCGCATTATTTATCAAACCAAGTTTTATTACTTACCAGAATACACTGTATCTCTTGGTGCTTTGTGTTTGGTTACTGCCTTGGTGCTCTTATTATAGTGCGCAAAGCAAGTATAGTGAACGCGTGTTGTGGTGCAAAGAATGTTTTGTCCTTAACTCTCCTTCCTGGCTTCCTAGTACTGGTAACGGTCACCGTAAGTAGAGAGAAAAACACACCCGCCGCCTCAGAGGCGGCCATCGTTTTAAATTCTTGTGTTTCTTGTTACATTAGGTAACATACAGTTACACACCCTAGCGTACAAACGCGCTAGGTTTATAAGTGCTTTTCGTAGGCACACACCTCCACCGCCGAAAGGTGGGGGAGCTTGGTACACATCTGTGCTTGTGTTAGCATAGTAAACAAGATGGCGTCGTTTACAACTGACGAAATAGCCGACTATTTTAGCCAAGCCTGCCCCGATATCTGGGCTGTGTTTATTGCACAGCACAATGCCCGTCTCGTACCCGAGCCCGCACTCGATTCCGCACCTCTATCCGGCCCGTCCACCCAGCGTGTTTGGCACCCATCGATCGTCCGACTGTGCAAATCGACGACCCTCTTTCGCCGAGCACCGGACAAACAACCTCTGTATCCATAGACATAATTTACGACTCCGCGTGCCCCCAGCCCTCCGCGATGTCCACCCGCAGCCCCTCTCCGGTCTTCTCGGATGCCAAATCAGGCTCCGACATGGAAACCGGCTCACATGACCCGCGCAGGCCCGAAGACGAAGGGTTCACCCTCGTCCAGGACAAAAAGCGCAAACGCGCAGCCCAAAAAAAGGCAGCCGAGCCTAACTCGGCCCCGTGGCTCGCGCCCATCCCCCTAAGCTTGCAGCCAAGCCCGCAGCGAATGGGTCCCCTGCTGAATGTAGGGAAAAGCCGCCGCCACCCATCATAATTCAACACAAAACCAAATGGAATAACCTTTCCAATTGCTTGAACTCTAAAATAATATACTGCCCAAAGGTGTTAAACGCCGGTCAGGGCATTCACAGGTTTGTTACCTCACCAAATCACCTACGCGTCCAGCAATTAAGCTTCCACACATATGTCCTCCAAGAGGAGCGTAACCTTTGTGTGGTCGGCCGTAGTTTCACTAAAGATCTTGAGACTGAACACATCTTAAACGACCTCAAAGCCCAAAATCTCCCGGTCCAGGAAGTGCACAGTCTGCACCACCAGACCCATAAAAAGCGCTTCTTAAAGCAACGCGGAGGTAGAAGCCGTCCCGGATGCAGGTTGTGGGATGCCGGGGCCCTCTTCCCAGGCCTCAAAACTGAAGCCCGTCCCACAAGGCTCTTCCTCTTTCGCCGCCGACTTCTCGCTAGTCGGCGTTTCATCAGCAGCATCAATGTTACTGAGTTATCCTCCTTAGCTCACGAACTCCGCGGAACCACTTCACCTTAGGACAAGCTCAATGCCACGATTGTGCACATAGGACTTATTGATGCAATCTGGTCTGTCCAGTGCGCCTAAACACCTATTCTAAATACCATAATGGCAGTACAAACTTTAGGTAGAACCAAACCACGATCTCAAACTGTCGCGTTCTTTAACGCGAACGGCCTTAGAGAACAAAGAGACGAGATCGCGCTCTTATAATATGTGCGTTAACACGATGTAGACGTCAGGCTGGTGCAAGAGACCTTCTTGAAGCCTAGCCATCGCGACTCATAGATCGCAAATTACACCATAGCTAGAAATAATAGGTTGACCAGCCCCAGAGGCGGCATCTTGATCTACTACAAAAGGTTCTTGCACTGCGTACCGATCGATGCCCCCCGTTAACTAACATAGAAGTCTCTAGTTAGTTTTTGTGTTCTTCTGCGTTGGGTCTTGCAAAACTTAGCTTCGACCGCATGAACAGTTTCCACGAGTTCGTCATTTATATCGTCCAATGCATTGCAATTTCTAGACGCTGAAAACGATTTTGTTAATCGAGGTGAGAGTTTTGGGATTTTGGATTAGAGCACGAGGAGGACGGAGCGTTGACTTCATTAGACGACACCTCTCCAACTTAACATTTTGGTTCAGTGTGCCTCTAACCATTCGGTGATCATTACCAGTTTTCACCCTCCGCGATCACTGAGACATCACTGAACAGTTGTCGTCTGGTCGTCATAATGAAGTCGCCCTCCCGGTAATAGAACAAGTTGCCGGATTCGAGGAATACCGTGTCCTCCCCCTCTCTTCGGACTTCGGACAATCCTATAATATTCCAGCGCAACTTGTCTATTTCTTCTTCCAGCTCCAGAATCTTCTCGTCAGTTCTCAGGGTCGCGTGCGTAAGTTGCCAGGTCGAGTCATCGTAGGTGGCAACCGAACCTCTACCGAAGATTCTTAGCTCCCCCTACCCCACCGTTACCATGGTCGCCAATGGCAATAGCGGGGCCGCTGGGGACTGGGGGCCGTTTATTATTGTCAGTGCTCATGGGGATATATTGCCATAGTTGCCACGCTTGAAGAGGAGGTTGGCAACCGCAGTTTTTTATTGCTTTTGCTGTTATCAAAAAGATGCCTCCTCACCTTCTGCCTCAGTTTCCCTCTGTCGCCTTTTACGACACTCACGGGAAAATATGGGGTAGTGGGTATTCTTGCCCGCCACTACACGGGGTAATTAAATACTAATGTAATTTTAAATGGGGAGGAACTGAGTCTTGTCGATCGGGTATTATCGACTTTGTCCTGTACTTGTTTTGGCAGAGGCGTTGAAGATTACGCGCAGTTTTGTAGTTGTTAAGTCCAGCTTTTGCACGCCGTGATGAGATAAGAAGTAGCTTGGCTCATGCTGTTCAGTACAGGGCTTTATGTGGCCGAGTTATAAATATTCGTCAATAAACTTCTTGTATGAAGTAGAGAAAATTTCCTGTTTGGCCAATCGTTTTTCTAACTGCTGAAATTGTGCGACTGCCTATGGCTTAGAAGTGCCCAAGGCGTGTTCGCAGTTTATTTTCATTGGAAGTCTGACTGCATTTCGTCCGTCTTCTTGTGGTTGAATAAACGGATTCACAGTATTCTTCCTCTCATGTTAGATTATGATTGGTTTCGGTTATTTCCTCAATCCCCCAAAATCGAAATACATCGTCAAGATTAATGAGCACGTGGCAGTTGAAGGTTGTGATATTGCCCAGCAGTACCCAGCCCACCTTTTTCTGTTGAACCATGGGTGCGTATGGGGGTCCTCAAAGCATACCACTCATTACTATGTTATTATCTGACCTATCAAAATTATATCACCCACTTGGTTGACCGTCTCCGGTAACAATGAAGGCAAAACTCAAATTTCAACAAGCTTGGACTGCTTCAACAAATTGGGATGAACCCCTACCGGAAGATATACAACTAGAATGGTCAACCTTTCAACAAGAATTGCCCACTATTAATAGCATTGCTTTACAACGCTGGATTGGTAATACTAAACAACCAATCGAGTTACACGGATTCAGTGACGCCTCCGAGAGAGCCTACAGCTGCGTTATCTACTGTAAATATATTGATGAGGAAGGGCAACAAATTATCAAGCTGACGGCGGAAAAAACTAAGAAAACCACCATCTTTCCCACGCCTTGAACTATGCGGTGCCTTACTTACAACTGTGGAAGAGAAAGAGGTCAAACAAGTTTGCGTGTCAGAAAAGTCGATGCCATTGATAGAAAAACTTTTAAACAAATACAGCGGTATGGCGCACGTCACTCGAATCCTAAGTTGGATACTTCGGTTCGTGAACAATGCACGTGACGTCAACAATGCCATGCGGTCTTTGTACTTAGCAACGAGTGACCTGCAAAGCGCATAAATGCAATTATAAAAGCTATACAAACTAATCGTTTCGCCGACGACATTGCACAACTCAATAAACATCATAAAGTGCGAATAACAAGCAGTATTTTAAACTTGCGCTATTGACCCCGCGTGTTGGGAGGAGCTTGCAGCAGAAAGGTCATCTTGGCGGTCGACCATATTCAAAAGTGTAAAATAATTCGAAGAAAGCCGCCTCAAGACTTTAGACGCAAAACGCCAACTGCGCAAAGAGAGAGCTAGGCCCTCCTACACATACACCTACAACTGGACTGGACAACTCTACTGCCACGCATGTCAAAGAGCTTTTAAGACCAAGTTCGGCCTAGCAAGCCATATCAGAGCTCATTATAGGAAAATATCCTAACTTAGATGGTCGCCGTCATCGAAATCGATGAGGAGGACTATATATATATATACATATGCATGCTTAAAATACCTATACGATACTTATTTAAATTAAAATATTTAAATCTTTGTCATAAAAAATATTATTTACCGAATTCTATGATGATGTATTATAAACCATCAGTTATACGTCGCAAAAATTCATGAATGGAATTAAATAATAATTGAATTTACAGTCATTGATTTTCGTGCATTTTGTGTAATGATACATACACGTCATTGCCTTAAATATAGTCCACAGAACACAATTACTCTCTACCAAGAGAAGAACGCCAACTTCATACTAAAAAACGGAAACACGTGTTTACGAGTGTACACGAAAAGCGCTACGGTGGACGCCCATATAAAACTTTTTTAGCGGGAATTTCAAACGTTTGTATTCTGTAACTTTAAACTTTAAGGCTTATTCGAGTAATTTTGGCTCAAGCCTCACAAACCTATGGGGTAAATTCCCATATTTTTGAGAGGTTGCACCAAAATTACCCGAATATACTTTAGATTAGTATGTGGGATAAAATAAAACTATAAATAAGTATAGTTCTGTAATTTTATTTTCTGGAAGACAGATTGTTATATAAACGACACATTATTATTGATGTTTTTTATTGTTTTTGTACATAATATTTCCACGCTGGTTACTGATGTATAACACGTTATTGTCAGAGAGTTATTCTTCACAGAATATTAACGTAAATTTAAATCAGCAAAATTCTCATGGTGAAAACTTAACTCAGCCCAAATACATGACCTGAAACAGATAAAATTCGAGTTAATATAGTAATAATCCCTACAAATAACGATCAATACATTTAAAATGCTTAAAGACTTACCACAATATTGTTAAAAGTTTTTCTTCTACTATTGTAGGAAACCTGCAGAAAGTAATTAGATGATTTTGTGCTTTTTGTTTGCACAACGCTTAATTTGCTTTCGATTCCGATTACACATCGTGAATAAATTTTTTTAATAATAAATTTATAGTCAATATCTCTTAGAGTCAACATCTCACAAAAAATATTTACAGACACAATCGCGAAGAAACGACTACAAACGAAAATGAAGTATTCTGAACCGATCACAATAACAAATATTAAAATCTAAACCTTTTAAATAAATTTTAATCAATTTCAGAAAATATTTTCAATATGAAAGACGTTGACAAATAAATGTCATTTTCTTCTTCTTTTAATTCATGGCTTCTCTTGATAGAATTCTGCTAATATTAAATAATTTAATTTAAATGAATTAAATTGTGCAAATCTCACAGTAATATGTATGTAATTATACTTTAAAGAGCAAACCAAAAAAAGTTTAACACATAATTAACATTTTTAGTTTCTTTCGATATAATATTTTTTTTCAAAAAAGATTTTAAAGAAAAGATTCTAATATGAATTTGTGTATCTAATTTTTAAAGTGGCAATCTAAAACAACATGAAGGAAAGAAACAGCGATATTTTTTCTCGCTTTATTTTAACAAGCCCAACACGAACATTGACAAAATCATGATTGTGTGCAGATTTTTCAGCTTTCATACAAAGTTGCCTCACCCTGATATAGTCCCACCAACTTATCTGTGAACTGACAGCTGCGGCAAAATTGTGAACTACAGCCGCCATTTAATCAAATGTCACTCGATACGTCATTGTTTTGAGAGTTTATAGAAAAATAAAAAATGCCGAAAACCATTAAAAGTGATGTTTGAAACATTATTTTAAAAGTATTAAACTTTTGTGAGCAAGAAGCTCGAGGGCAAGCACCGATAATGCCTTTCAATCAGGTCTATAAAAGAGTATCAGCTGCTACAGGTCAGTATTGGTATGTTTTGTTCCATCCTTTCGTATTTTCGATAAATGGATTGGTTAATGCAATTCATTTCTTTTTCAGATGTTAGTCAAGGATTCATTTCCAAATTAGTTAAAGAACCGGAAACCGCATAAACCACAGAAACGCAAATTACAACGCCCGGTAAAAAAGGCATAAACGCATATTATTTAATTAAAGTTTAATTTGTACAATTACTATATTTTTGTTTCTTCTTGTACTTGGACATATATCTGTTAAATCTGTGTTGTAGTCTTTTTATTCCGTGACTAATTTATTACCCTAGTATGTGAACTCTATGTAGGAATATTAGACCCTTAGATGGGAATATTCCAGAACTGGCAACACTTCAGCGCAGAAGCGCCAAGCTGTCAGTTCACATAAGTTGGTGGCTAGAGATGGGCGTTATCGTTGCTTTAACGCAATGATTAGCAACAACACCAACAGGTTCACAGAACAGCAACAGGTTTTTTTGCAACAGGCTTCTAATTGCCATGTAATATTAAATTAGAACTTAATAAAATTAAATGTTATACGTACCTATATGAACTATGTTTTTATTTTGTGTCGTTAGTCATTACTTTATTATATATTTTATTTATTTTGTTAGGTATTATACGTGGTATAGTCACACTACAGCTTTATTACGGTTGTAGCACGAATGGGTTGCTTTGTCTCAAAAATACCAACGTTAAATAGCAACTTAATGATGCTGTGTTTTATATGGTGAGTGTAAAGAGACACTTTTACTAGCACTAAGCGAGGCATTCCAGCTCAGTCCTCAGTGGTGACAACGCATCTGCATTTTAATTATTAATCGAGGATAGATGTAGACGTCTATGGGCCACTACATTCACTTACCATCAGGTGTACTGTGTGCTCGTCGTCATCCGTCGTCGTCATAATTCTATTAAAAATAAATTCAGTTATGAAATTTGAGTAACGAGAAATTATATTATATTTGTGGGTGATGAAAGTGAAACAAAAATTATTTATAGCAGCAATATTTTTAACTTTTATTAATATTTAAAAACACCAATTGGCGAACCTTTTCACTGGTTAATCGGGTCCTTCTGTCATTAATAATGTACCCAGCTTTCGAAAATATTCGTTCACAAGGCACACTGGTAGCGAGAAAATTGCCCCTTTTAATAAATAACTTGCATAGTGTTGGATAAAGATGGCGGTTGTTTTGGTTGTTTTTCCACCATTCAAGGGGTGTGTCTTCGGAGTTTCGGGGCAATAATGCATCTTCTAGATATGCTCCTATTTCTGTAATCGCTTTTGCCATAGGTAAGCTTCTTGGCTGTAAATTCTTAACTTCCTGATCAAAGACGTCCCATATGGATATCTCTTTTGAACAGCCAGGTTGCGGCGGCTCATTGGAAGTGGTGGGATAATGTGTAACAATGTATATGAGTTGCCAATCATAGTAGCAACCATATCTATGGCTCTTTTTTTGGAATGATCTGCCGCACATTTATCACTAAAGCCACTCATTTTAAATCTCGGATCTAGAAGTGTACTCATAGCCAACTCTTTATGGTAGTCAATGTTAATGAATCTCATTGAAAGTCCCTCTTTTAGTTTCAGTAGCACATTGCTAATGACAGGCTTGTATTGGTTTTTAAGCAAATTTTCACACACGTTATGTAAACCACGCGTTACAACTATCGCCATACTGGCGGTGGTGTATTTTTCTCCACTCATTTTGGACGTTGCTTGCTCAAATGGCTTTAAAATAGTGGTAAGTTGTGTGCATATAATCCAATCGTCTTCAGACAGGGACTCATCAAAATCTCTTTGCACCAGGGCCAAAGTGGCCCGCACTGCTTCTTTCAACTCTACAAAGCGCTGCAACATGAAAAATGTTGAATTCCAACGAGTAGGTATAGATTGTTTGAGCTTTTTGGGTATATTAATTTGTTGTTGAACTTGATATTTTATCAATCTATCTGTTGCAGATGAACTTCTCTTAAAATAGGATACTATATTTTTTATTTTTTCTAAGGTATCCTTAACAATTTTTAATGCATCATCAACAACTAAATTTAAGGTGTGAGCATAGCATCCAAAATGCTTCCACCCTAACAAATTAGTGGCATTTACAATATTTTTTGCATTATCCGTTATTGCCAGTACTACTTTTCCGGTCAAGCCCCAGGCTTCAATCGTGTTTTTTAATTGGCTAGCTAGTAGTTCACCTGTATGTTTTTCACTATAGTGAGCACAGTCTAAAAGTACTGTTTTGAATTCTAATTCTGATGTAGTAAAATGTATGGTTACTGCTATGTAACTATCATTGACAGAAGAAGTCCACGTATCAGTTGTGAGGCATACACTAATAGCTTCTCGCTGTACTTCTTTCATTAATTTCTCCCTGCAGGCGGTGTAAGCCGATGGTATCAAACTTTCTGATATTATTTTCCGACTAGGTGGTTTGTAAGAAGGATTTAAAGCATTGGTATATTTTAAAAATCCTTTATCTTCCACTATTCTAAACGGCTGATAATCCCAAATGAAGAGATGTAACAATGCTTCATCTATCATTTTACTTTCTTGCATACTCATTTTTTTTTTTAATATATGAGGCCATTGTTCTTTGTCGTTTTTGCGCTTTAGAGCCGGAGCTAATAGCATCAGAAATCGTAGCGGTAGAATTTATTGTTAACGCTGATGCTATAGCATGTTCTGGATTTGTCACATTTATCTAGGGATAAAAAAATGTCAATTATTTATTACTTGAATTTAAAGCTTTTTTTAAATAATAGAATATTAAATAAATTTTTCTCTTGATATCATATCGATGTTATTAAACAACGACGTAAAAGTAGACATTTTAAGATAAATGTAGATACATGTGGGTCACAGCATCCACCTACCATCAGGTGGACTGTTTGTCAGCCTACTCTATAAAAAGATTATATATGTAGATTAAAAAAATAAATTGATAATGTAAAAATCATTTTTGATGACTTTTGGCTTTTGTCACACTCACCGTTTTGTCACTTGTTAATGTAGCTTGTGAAGAAATATTAGTATCAGGTGGGCTTAATGTATAAAATACAGACACATGGTTACGCTTTAAATGTAATTTTAAATTTGTTATGGTAGATTTGTATGATACCGCATTTTGACATATATTGCAAGTTGCAATTTTTGTCACATTGTCTTCATTGCTAAAATGTTTCCAAATATCACTGGTTTTTCGAGACATTTTATATTTTATACAGTTTATTAGTTTCCAACACCAAAGTTTTAAAAATTATATACTACTATGAAACTACTACTACGAAACTAAATAATAACACAATAACATATAAGCAAAACACACTTGGAAAGTTTTAAATACTTCGATTAAATATTTCGAAACTCGAACAACGTATCGTAAACAATAGTAGTCAACGGACTAATTCAAATTAATATTTGAAGGACGTATACATACCATTGACGTGTACATAACATTGCCCACAGAGTACTTTGAATCATTGCCCGAATATCTTCAGTTCGTAAGCAACCGTAACCATTAACCACAGTAACTAACAACAACTGTGTAGATAAAACAGTACGTATAACTGCAAGTTGTACTTACAAGTTATGATAATTATGTGTTGACTCCAATAAGAAACTCACTGAGTATTAAAGTTATTGTTTATTGCATACACGGTTATATCACATACAGCAGTCTTATACAATACACGAATTTTATAATAGTTTTTTATTTATACACACAACACTAGACAATTTAAATAAAATACGCGAATATTTTTATATACTATACAGTATTTTACAATATTTCGCGGAGTAATTTTTGGGCAAGCGTGGCACGGGCTCTCGCTGCGAATGCATCTCATTACTAATTGCATATCTAATGCACTTGACCGGTGAAGCGGACACAAGTACTTCAATAGAAAAAATATTGTTAACAATTTAACGAACGATTCATACGGAGAAGTTGGTAAGTAGAATTTCTTAAGATTTTAATTTTACATTGTTTTAGCTACTGAATTTATACAAAAATATTTATTATAATTTATATGATTTAGTTAATATAGAATTTTGACTATGTGATTTTATAGATAAAATTTATTTATTTTTATTATACAAAAGTAACATTCAAATTTATTTAAAGGTGGTATGCCACATCACTCCCCTGCCGAGACCGTTTCACGGGCGATAGTAATCTGGGAAGCGCACTACTCTTCCGCTGTTTGTTTTCTTCAGAGTATTTTCACTTTGACCCGTTGTAGTGGCCTGGGCTTCCTTTTCTGTAGGTGTTATTTCCTCTGGATAAACAGGTGATCCACTGCTGTGAAGGTAAGCAGGTTTGAGTCGGTCTATAGTAACGGTACTTTCTGTACCTTTGACCATTAATTTGAAGGTCTTAGGACCCCTTTCCAGGACTTTATATGGGCCTGAATAAGGAGGTACCAATGATGGTGTAGCTGGTCCCTGGCGCAAGAAAACGTATTCTGCCGTCTGAAGATCTTTAGGGATGTAGAAAGTTTTAGTTCCGTGCCATGTAGCTGGGCGAGGTGTTAAATTAGCCATGTGACGTCGAAGGCGAGATGCAAAATCCTTGATGTCAGCAGTGAAGTCTGGTGAGGGAACGAAGAACTCCCCTGGTAATCGTAGAGGTTCTCCGTATACCAATTCTGCGGTTGATGTTTTGAGGTCCTCTTTCCAGGCGCTTCTTATACCTAGAAGCACTAGTGGAAGGATTTCTGTCCACTGCGGGTTATTGTGGCACCTAATTGCAGTTTTTATCTGCCGATGTAGCCTTTCTACCATACCGTTGCTTTGTGGGTGGTATGAAGTAGTTGTAGTCACCTTGGCACCGATGAGAGATGCAACGGCCTGGAATAATTTTGACTCAAACTGCCGTCCCCGGTCTGTGGTGATCTTCTGTGGGCATCCGAAACGGGCTACCCAGCCGCTGATGAACGTTTTGGCGCATGTTTCCGCCGTAATTTCTTCTAATGGATAGGCCTCAGGCCATCGAGTATATCTGTCGATGACGGTGAGACAGTACCTGTAACAAGAAGAAAGCGGTAACGGCCCTACTATATCCATGTGGATATGGGAGAAACGTTGTGATGGAGTAGGGAAAGTGGAGTAAGGTGAAGAGGTATGGCGGTTGATTTTGCTGCGTTGGCAATCTGTGCATTGTTTCGTCCATTCCTTGCAGTCTCGACGAACACCGGGCCACACGAATCTTTCGGAGACGAGTTTTGCTGTGGCTGAAGCTCCGGGATGACTAAGGTTGTGCATTTGGGAGAATACTTGTCTTCTGAATCGTGGAGTAATATATGGCCTCGGAGTATGTGTAGATACATCACAATATATCGTAGCTTCGGGTGACTTGATCTTCTCTAATCGAAGCGCTGTTCCCTTGTTGATTAGATCCTGCAGTTCAGGGTCTGAGCTCTGATCTTTTGCAAGATCTTCATAATTAAGGGTTTCAGAGATTGTCTCAATTCGTGACAACGCATTAGCAACAGTGTTATCACAGCCTGACACGTGCTTGATATCTGTGGTAAATTGAGATATGAAGCTTAAGTATCGGTGTTGGCGTGGAGAACAGTTGTCTCTTTTGGTGACAAACGCAAAGGTGATAGGTTTGTGGTCGGTGTACACCGTAAAATGCCTGGCTTCGACCATGAAACGGAAGTATTTGATAGCTTCGTATATTGCCAGTAGTTCTCTGTCATATGGACTGTATTTCTTCTGTGCTGACGTAAGTTTTCTGGAGAAAAACGCTAGCGGTTTCCAGCAGTTTTTTACTTTTTGCTGTAAGGCGGCTCCTATGGCTTTATCAGATGCGTCAGTGTAGAGTGATAATTCTGCGTGAGGATTTGGATGTGCTAGCATGGTGGCATCAGACAGTGAGGATTTACAATCTTCGAATGCCTTCAGCATCTCGGGGGTTATGACTATAAGTTTGGAGCCTTTAATATTTTTGCCACATAGTGCATCAAGAAGTGGAGCTTGAGTACTTGCTGCATCCTTCAAACACCTACGGTAATAGTTTAGCATACCGAGGAATCTTCGGAGTTCTCTAGTTGTTTTAGGTATTGGGTAGTCTTTGATTGCAGCTACCTTCGTCTCCATTGGACGAGTTCCCTGCACTGAAATGTGGTAACCCAAAAAGTCTACTTCTTTGACACCTAGTATACTTTTAGAAGTATTTATAAGTACTCCGTACTTTTCAAGTCGGCAGAAAAGTGTTTTAAGGTGTTCCATGCGCTCTTCTTCAGTGTGTGAGAATATTAATATGTCGTCAAGATATCCAAATGTGAAATCCAGTCCTTGAAGCACTTCATCTATGAATCTTTGGAACGTCTGGGCTGCGTTCCGGAGGCCAAACATCATAAATGGGAACTCGAACAACCCAAACGGAGTCGTGATCGCTGTTTTTTCAATATCACTCTCAACTACGGGAATCTGGTTGTAAGCCTTCACCAGATCTAATTTGCTGTATATATTACAACCAGCTAGCTGATGAGCAAAGTCTTGGATGTTTCTGAGTGGGTAGCGATCCGGGATGGTTCGTGCGTTTAATGATCGGTAATCACCACAAGGCCTCCAGCCGTCATCTTTTTTGCGCACTAAGTGTAGTGCTGAAGACCAAGAGCTTTCTGAGCGTCGTGCTGTGCCGTTCTTCAACATTTCCTCGAATTCCTTTTTAGCTATTAGGAGTCTATCAGGAGCTAAACGACGAGGTCGTGCTGCTACTGGAGGTCCTGGACTAACGCGAATGTGATGTTTGGTGTTGTGTTTGGGTTCTGACGTCGTTCCAGCCGGTTTCGTTATGGTAGGGTATTGGCGAAGTAATTCGTGATACTTTGAACTACCATTAACAGTTTTGATGGCTTCTATTTGATCGTTTTTGTGGTGAGGCACTGTTATTGAAAGACTTGTGAGACCGTCGATTAGTCTATGATGCCGACAGTCGACTAATAAATCGTAATGACTTAGAAAGTCAACTCCGATGATGGCTTTGGATACATCTGCCACGATAAATTTCCAAGTGAAGTCTCGACGAAGTCCAAAGTCCAAATGAAGTTGTAGGTAGCCGTAAGTGGAAATGACGCTACCATTAGCTGCGAAAAGTTCGTATTTGTACTTTTTTAATGGACCCTTCATCATGGTCCGTGGAAAAACACATAAATCAGAACCTGTGTCGATGAGGTAATTAATTTTACTTTTTCTATCTGTGATGAAAAGACGGCCGTTACAAGTCTGGCAGTCATTCGCCGCCACTAATGGCTGCCCTGGTCTTTTCCCGACACAAAATTACAGGGTGTTGTGCATTTTGTTGATTTAACACCGAATTTCCTGTGGTACCAACATATACCGCTGTTTGAGCGCGACCGAGATCGTGAACGGAACCTAAATCGCCTGTTGCGTGACGAGGATCTGCTTTGCCTGTTCATCTGTGTTGTTAATGCAGAAACTTGTTTCGTTAGCTCCGCGATCTGAATGGCCATTGCTTCCATAGCAGCGTACGGTGTAGGAATTTGTTGCGGTGGGCAGGAAGATGTCGATGGAGAAACTTCGTTTAAGTGTCCTCGAGGCAAGATGTCATTTATTTTGTCAGCTAGTTCAGACAATTTATCTAAGGGCATCTCAGCATTTGATGCAACAATGGCCTGCATATTTTGAGGCAGTCTACTCAACCAAATTGTGCGTATAAAATTTTCGGGAACACTAGGACCTGCTAGATGTATAAGATGACGCAAAAATTGTGACGGTTTGCGACTTCCGAGTTCTTCGTGCATTAAAAGCTGTTTTACCTTCTGTTCCTGGGATGCGGAAAGTCGACGAATCAATTCAGATTTTAGAGTTTCATATTTATTTTCTCTAGGCGGGTTGATAATAACATCCTCGACTTCGGCTGCGTATTCGTGATCGAGCTGGGATACAATGTAATAAAATTTTGTGGTGTCACTCGTTATATTAGACAAAATAAATTGTCCCTCTATTTGAGCAAACCATAGTGCTGGTCTGTCAGGCCAAAACGGAGGTGGTCGAACACCTACTCTAAACGAATTAGATTTGATTTCTCCACTAGTGGCATCATCGAAATTTTCGCTTTCGACGTTCTGCGTCAGAGGCGTCGTTAAATTTTTATTTGCCATGGTTCCGGTAGGGTTAATTTGTCAAATGTCGGAAGGTCACCAGTATAACTGCAAGTTGTACTTACAAGTTATGATAATTATGTGTTGACTCCAATAAGAAACTCACTGAGTATTAAAGTTATTGTTTATTGCATACACGGTTATATCACATACAGCAGTCTTATACAATACACGAATTTTATAATAGTTTTTTATTTATACACACAACACTAGACAATTTAAATAAAATACGCGAATATTTTTATATACTATACAGTATTTTACAATATTTCGCGGAGTAATTTTTGGGCAAGCGTGGCACGGGCTCTCGCTGCGAATGCATCTCATTACTAATTGCATATCTAATGCACTTGACCGGTGAAGCGGACACAAGTACTTCAATAGAAAAAATATTGTTAACAATTTAACGAACGATTCATACGGAGAAGTTGGTAAGTAGAATTTCTTAAGATTTTAATTTTACATTGTTTTAGCTACTGAATTTATACAAAAATATTTATTATAATTTATATGATTTAGTTAATATAGAATTTTGACTATGTGATTTTATAGATAAAATTTATTTATTTTTATTATACAAAAGTAACATTCAAATTTATTTAAAGGTGGTATGCCACAGTACGTAACTGTCAAGCTGTTACAACAGTCGGTTAGTTGTGAGCAACTGTTAGGTAACAACCTAACAGTTGCTCACAACTAACCGGCTGCTTTATCGACAATAGCAGTGCGCAACCTATATTTCTGCAAAAACTCTTAATTCTTGGACGTTACTGAAACAACCTATTGCGCGATTTGTCGCAACAGGTTACATTTTTATTTTCGACGCAACCTGTTGCTGTAACAGGTTGCGAAAAAAACGACTCATCTCTATTGGTGGCACTATATCGTAACTACGTATGTCAAATCAATGTCATTTATTTTCATATTTTGACTGATTTGTGCTTGTGAAACATATTTATTTATCATATTCTCTTTGCATTTGTGCTGATCTCTCGTATCACATCTTGAGATGGAGTGATTGTCATCTTTGCGTCGACACACAAGATGCGGCATGTTGGAGACAGGTTATGTCCTCATAGCCATCAGAATATAAACTCTTTTTCTAAGGTATGTTTCGTTTAATAGTTATTTTAATAATTAATTTAATTGAAAACTGTCGCTGTCGTAATTGATGCATATTTATAAAACTGTAAATATTCACATCTTCTTCAGTAACATATCATAATTTATTTGATTATATAGACAGATAATAATCAAAGCATAATATGTACCTCGAAAAAAATAATTTGACTATAAACAATATAACAAACACATTTACTTGACTTGTACTTACTTTTTATAAAATATGTACTAACTGTTTATAAAATTTGTACTAACTGTTTATAATTTTTAGCTTCAACCTGATGCTCTTATCTGTGAAGCGTGCTGATTTCTTTTTAGCAAACATGGTGGAAATGGAAATAAAATACTGAAGCATAATTTCACACACGTTTGCTTAAAATATAGATGCTTTGTCTTAGAATCTAGACAACGTATAAGATATCACACAGTTGAAGCCAATCATCCATTAATAATATCTATGCTATACTTTTATAGCCTGCCTACAATGAGGTCTGTAGTCTTTATATTATATTTTTATGTGCTTTTGTCGATATATTGGTAATGATTAACAATGTCTAATAAGATTGTTATAAGGTTTCACGTGCTAACCCAATCCGTGGAAACTATGGTAAGTATCTCCCAATGAAGTAATCTATGGGAAAGGCCTATGTGGAACAGTGGATTTTTGATAGGCCATAATGATGATGCCAAAGATATTTTCAGATGTTTTCAGCTGTGCTGGAGATGATTTTTATGAGACTAGGTTGGGATCATTTCGGACTTAACGTGAACGGAGAGAAACTGAGTCATTTGAGATTCGCTGACGATTTAATACTCTTCTCCGAATGCCCGAATACATTGAATGTAATGTTACAACAATTATCAGACGAAAGTGCAAATGCAGGTCTTACAATAAATTTAACAAAAACGAAAATAATGACCAATTCTCCACAAAAAGATATTATCAGAATTAATAATCAGCAATTAGAATACGTAAATGAGTATATTTATTTAGGACAATTAATATCACCAACAGATAACATGCAGAAAGAAATTGAAAGAAGAATAGCTAACACTTGGAAAAAGTTCTGGTCGTTAAGTGAAATAATGAAGAATAAAGAGATGCCAATGTCGGAAAAAAGAAAAGTTTTCAATTCTTGTATCCTGCCATGTCTGACATACGCATGCCAAAATTGGGCCTTAACTGAACAACAACAAAATAAAATCAACATATGTCAGAACGGAATAGAGAGAAGCGTATTGGGAGTACGGAGAAAAGATAAAATAAAGTTAAAAAGGATAAAAGAAAAGACAAAAACAAAACAGAAAATTGAAATGGCGCTAGACGGGACAAATGTTGAGAGAAAAGAAAGAGAAATGGACCAGAATAATAACTGAATGGTTCCCTAGAGAAAACAGAAGAAGTAGAGGAAGACAGCCAAAGCGATGGGAAGACGATTTAAAAAAAGTAGCAGGACCAGAATGGTTACGTACAGCAAGGGACAGAAATAAGAGGAAAACCTTAGAGGAGGCCTTTGTCGAAAGACAAGCTGTTATGAGGGGAGACCAACCGAATGCCGAGAACATGATTTAGTTAGTTAAATTAGTTTGTTTCCTTACCTTTCATATTTTAAATATTTTTTTTGTCAATGAGTTTAAACCAACAGCAATAAAGCCTTATTTTATTTTATTTTATTTTATTTTATTTTATTTTAATGATGATGATGACGACATGTATAAAATGAACATGGAAAAACACTTGAAACAATTGTTTGTAGGTCATAAAGATATATATTTATATTGTGGGGGAATCTTCAAACATAGCCATTATTTAACATGCTGCGATTTAAAAAAATATAATTTTCAATTGATAAATCAAAAGAGGAAAATATCAATTCTCTTTTAATTTTCAAAAGGTATATTTCTTGCAGGTGTTATCAAGATATTCATTTGAGTTCCATTAGTACCAGATGCGTGATACTCATCTACATTGCTTCAAGAAAGTTGACAACGCCCTATGGAAGAACTACAATCATTACAAGCTCATAGTTTTTGATACTATATTAAATAATCTAAAGAATAGTATTTTAATTTATTTAATAAAGTAATAAAACGGAGGGGTGATATATGGGCTCCACGAGATTAAAACTTGGGCATTTTGCGCTCCAAATGGTATCCCCGCGCTACAATACATAAGCTAGATGAAAACAATATAATATAGAAGCTAATTGTAACAAAAAGAAGAAACTACCAGAGGATCCCTCATCCGAAAATCCACCTATCTGTCAAATTAAAATATATATAATTTGTGTGTTCTTATTTCTTTGCAGACCTAACAGCAATAGTCAAACCCACCACTGATATTAGGATGAACGCATATTAATTCTAATAATTAAGTATTATAGTATATTTAATAATTAAGTATCTACATATTGTGTGTACAATGTTGTAAAAGTAAAAAGAGGCAAATGACCAAAATCGCGTTAGTGGATTTACGATCTTAAATATGCCAGATCTTGTAGTGTTATGCTACTTAAATTTCATTGTACACTATTTTTCCATTCTGTTTTGATTTTCTGCATTCATATATTGCATCACTTTTCACGCTATTCAGTTATGCAACTTACATATCATTTTACATTATTTTTCTATTCTGTTTTTGATTTTCTGCATTTATATTTTGCATCACCTTTATTTCCATAGGATCCTGTAACGTTTTTACACAATAACAAATCATTTTCACTTCGCATTTTCACACTATCAGCACCTTTAAAAACGCTGTCAAAGGAGTCTTACCTTTTTCTATCTTTTATTGAGTTTTCCGTAACTCTACAATTTCAGGCTTCGTGCGCGCTGCCGCGCATTAGTTTTTCCTATATGAATAATATCTCATTTCTTACTTAAATGTAATGGTTTTCCAATTATATACCTAAAACCAAAAATTTATATTTCTGACAACCATTATTTATATGGTTGTTATGGTAACTTTTATTCAAATTTGTCACTGTTGTGATGTTCTTAGTTTAATATTTCTACATAAATACTCTTTGGCTGTAGGTCATTTACAATAAATTTCCTTTTAATTTAAATAATTTCTCGTTCTCTCTAAAAAGGTATAAAAGCCGAACAATTGGAGAATACAGAAAAGTCTCGCTTCAGTTCTCAAAGGAGAAACATCTACTAAAGGCCTTATCCCGGGGCCGCATTGCCCCGGGATCCTGCAAGCCTCCATCTACACGTGAAGTCGTCGGCGAAGTCTACTTCAAGCGCGGGGCCACACTACTCCGGGCGCTACGACTGCTTGCTCCAGGCGCTGAGTGCACCTACTGCCGCGCTACCTTCGGGCGCTACGACTGCTTGCTCCAGGCGCCGAGTGCACCTACTGCCTGCGCTACCTTTGGGCGCTGCGACTGCTTGCTCCAAGTGCTGAGCGCACCTACCCCAAGCGCTACGTGCGCCGGCTCCGGACGCTGCGTGTGCCCAGTCCAGGCGCTGCGTGCCGTCGCCCCTAAGAAACCTCAAGCTCCGCGTGTGCCTACTTCTACAAAAGCAGCGTGTCACTTCAACCTTTAGGCTCCACTGTAATACTATATTCTCCTATTCTCCTATCTTTATTTTTTTTTTAATCTAATTGTAATCTCACTTCATCCATCATCATCATATTTCATTTTTTTATAAAATTGTAAATACCTTTCTAAAACTTTAAATATATTAATTTATTGGTCTACTTTTGTTGTTTTGTTGTTCTTAGGTTAGGTTCTATATATTTTTCTTATTAATTGTCGCTTCACGACAATCTCCATATAAAGTTTATGGTGAGAAATGGTAGCTGGTACGATCTCCGGTCAAATTACTCACCTACATTATATTATGCCAAGAAATGAAATGACAAACAATATCATAGCATATCGTAAGTGACACATTTCGACACCTATTTTTTTATAGGATAGGGTGACAAACGAGCACACAGTCCACCTGATGGTAAGTGGTTGCTGTGGCCCATAGACATCTACATTTATCCTCGTTTGCAAATCAAAATGCAGATGCGTTGTCACCCGTGAGGACTAAGATAGAATGCCTCATTTCCAGTAAAATGGGTCTCCGGTTCTCTACAATCACCATACGAAACACAGCAGCATGAAGCTGCTATTTGACGCTGGTATTCTGTGAGAGCGTGGTCCTTCCCCGGTCGAGCCGACCCATTCGTGCTACAACTATACTACTAATATAGCTGCAGCATGGCTCTACCACGTAAAACCTATAACGAACTTCAAACAAAGAAAGCTACATATACGTTTTCATTTAAGATGGAATGCCTCACAGCCTGTAATTATACTGACTATCTATACGCTTCCGACCGGAACACAACAGTGCACGCACTGCAGGTTGTCGACTGAAAAAGGAAAGTCGTACCTCCCCAAACGGACTCCTAAGCAGAAAAGAGTCATACCAGAGTAATATTTACATAAAGGATTCATCCTATTCGTTTATCCCGAAACCAAGTGAACATCATTAACTACATTATCTTATAGTGTTAGGATATTTTAGATACAAAACAGAAGAACACCTTCTCAAATATTAGTGATCATATAATTGTTTTATCCAAACCACAACGCAAGTTTATTACGGCTCCTAAAATTCTTATTTACATATTTTATTAGCGCCTGACAATTTATAAACTGCAATTACAATAAACTGCAACGAATGTTTTTATAAAACATAAGATTAATGTGATTATAAACTTTCAATTTAAAAAAAATCGCAAGTTCTAAAAACCTTAGCTTATTTTATTTGCATAAAGTAATAAAATAGCAAACAAATTTCGCATTACGGCAATCGTGTACACCGCAATTTTAGGTGGGACAAAGTTCTATAGATATTCTGGCATTTTCCTTTCACACGCATATAGGTTTCTTTCAAATGTTTTTCTTCATTGTTACTCATATGGAATTCAGACTTTCATTTTCCTGGCTCTATCACCTTGAAAAGTCATTTGAAGTGTGTTATTATTCATTGTATACATTTCTAGAAGTATTTGAAGCGCTTTTATTTTCAATGTGACTTGGCATATTTCGAGGAAAATGCAATCAAAGGTTGCTGTACATAATTAAAACTTTAAAAATATATTATAGAGTCCAGGAGGAATTGACGTATGAGTAACGAAAACTATTCCACCTCAATTTTTTTGATGCGATTCTCTTCAAATTATCCTACTGATGATATAAAGGCATGTTGGGGCAACTCGGTATCATATTGCTAAAACCGATTTTTTTAATTGCAAGGAATTTTTTTAAGTAGTAATGTATTATTTATACTCTTTATTGCACACAAAATACACGCAACACAGCAAACTTAAATTTATAAATTAATGTACAATTAGGTGGCCTTATCGCTAAACAGCGATCGATCAATGTATGTGTTAATTAAGTAGTTCCCAAACAGACACGTCTCATTCATATATTTCTAGTAACCCGATCTTTCAAATATTGATTCGCCTTACGAATCGGGTAATTCAAACGTTCAAAAAGTGTAATTGCAATCATCAATACTTTGAAGTGACCTGGGTCAAATGAACGGTTAATTCACGATTGACTTGAAATAATGGAATCCGTTATAAACTGCCAGCTCATGTACCTTATGAGCTGGCAGTTTATAATGGCTTGAGGATCACCAGCTGATTAGTAACCGCCAGTACAGTTTTCGTCGGGGTCGATCAGCTGGTGATCTTCTAGTCTATCTGACTCATAGATGGGCGGAGGCAGTAGAGTCCAAGGGGGAGGCATTGGCCGTTAGTTTGGACATAGCGAAGGCCTTCGATCAGGTCTGGCACAAAGCGCTTCTTTCGAAGCTTCCTTCCTATGGGCTTCCCGAGAAATTGTGCAAATGGATCACCAGTTTTGTTGCTGATCGGAGCATCAAGGTTGTAATAGACGGTGCATGCTTTGTTTTTAAGCCTATCAACGCTGGTGTTCAACAAGGCGAGCTATCACCAACGCTGTTTCTCCTTCATATCAATGATATGTTGCTAACTGGTAGCATTCATTGCTATGCGGACGACAGCACTGGTGATGCCTTATATACCGGCCGTGCCAATATTTCTCTGGAAAACGTGGCCGAGTACCGGGACAAACTTGTGTCTGAAGTCGAGTCTTTTCTTAACAAAGTCTCGGATTGGGGCCGACTAAATCTAGTCCAGTTCAATCCCCAGAAGACACAAGTTTGCGCGTTTACCGCTAAAAAGTACCCCTTTGTCGTATCTCCTCAGTTTCAAGGCACTCCCCTTGCTACCTCAGCCAGTATCGGAATCCTTGGCGTCGACATATCGAATAGTGTGCAGTTTCGTGGTCACTTGGAAGGGAAGGCCAAATTGGCCTTTAAAAAGCTTGGCGTTCTCAGCAGAGCGAGACAGTATTTCGTGCCGGCACATCGCTTGCAACTTTACAAAGCGCAAGTTCGGCTTCACCTGGAATACTGTTCTTATCTCTGGGATGTGGAGGAGCCTTCTGCAGAGGCTGTAGATGAGGACTGCCAAAAGGAGAGTTCCCTGGGAATAAGAGGGATATTCAAAGCTTCGACCGCATCCAAGCTGGAGGTGATCGCCATGTTCGTGATGGAGTCAAAGGAGTTATGGGTATAATCACCGGACCAGGGTCGAAACTCAACAATGCTGAGTTCAACAGGGTGGCTACATATGGGCATGATCTCATTGCAATGGTTGCGACAATGAAGGTCCATATATTTGAACTGTAGTTGGCAGCACTTAGAGCAGAACAGGGGAAAATTGCTGCGGAAGGAAGACTGGCGCAGGTTGAGGCCAGTGCAGTTCCTTGCCACGCGATGGACCCGGCACCGCAACGTTCCTACTCGGCGGCTCTGAGGCTGCCGAAGGAGGCCGACCAAATGTTGATGCCAGCAAGTAAAGGCCCAGTTGTCGCCTTCTACCTGGCTGAGACGGAAGGCCCATTGAAGACTGCAAAAGATACGAAGATGGAGCTCAAGAAGGCAGTTAACCCCAAGAACAGCGGGCTTCAGATCGACAGGCTGAAGAAGGTGGGAAATACGGGTGTCGTGGTCCAAACCACGTGCCAGGAAACAGCAGAGCACCGAAGACTGCTGCTCCTTCAACATTGAATGTGACGGAGCCCAGACAACGTTTACCCCTGGTGGTTCTTAGGTGTTTTGAGGAGGACCCCAAGGATGAGAATGTAATTAGCGGCCTCCACGAGCAGAATCTTGCTGCTTATGGATGGACCGAAGCAAAAGTGAAAGAAAACTGCAGGATTGCTTTCAAAAAGTCCTGGAGAGTTAGCAGAAGGACAACCGTGATCCTTCAATGTTCGGCTGCCTTGAGAGATATCTTGATTGGATACAATCGGTTATACGTCGGCTGGGACGTGGTTGAGCCTTGTGATTACGTGGACGTCACGTACTGCCAGAGGTGTCAACAGTATGGGCATCCTGCGAAGTACTGCCGATCGAAGGAGGTCGTATGTGGGAAGCGTGGAGAGGCAGAACATGAACGTGGTGATTGCAAGTCCTCGAAGGAGAAGTGCGCTACGTGCAAGCGATTTGGTAGAACTGACTCTGGCTCGCACGTGACCATGGCGAGGAACTGCCCAGCAATGCTGTATGCAGAGCAACGCTCCGTGGCCACCACTCAGTACTGCCGATAAGCCCAGCCCCATAGTTAACCAGGAAGACAAGGCACTACGATTAGGACAAATCAACCTGGGTCAAGGGGAGCTCGCCGCGGCTGAGCTGCCCATCCTGGCGCGTGAACTGCACCTGGACAATGTTCTTGTACAAGAACAGTACTCCCAGGTTGCGGGGATCGTTCAAGTGGGCTGTCACCCGTGGGCGGGCATCTATTTTGCTGACCCAGCAATTGGGGTAGCAGTGCTGAGCCACTTCAGCAACGAATTTTGTGTGGTGTGCCATATTAACCGATGGGACCTCTATGTGGTATCAGCGTACTTTAAATTTAGCGACACCATCGATGACCACCTGCACCACTTAGAGGTCGCCCTGAGTTGCCTTATGGGCAGAAGGGTGATCATGGGCCTCGACGCCAATGCGCACTCGCCACTCTGGTATTGTGATCGCCGACACTACGTGGGAAGAGGACAAAATGTAGAATATCGAAGGCAGCAAATGGAAGCATTTATTATCACACATGCTCTAACGTTGGCAAATATGCCTGAGCAGCCCTACACCTTCTCTGGACCTAGAGGTGAGTCTAACGTGGACCTGACCCTCTCCATTGGGGACGTTTATTTGCCGAGTGGCGAGTGCACAAGGGGGTCTTTTTTTTAATAGGAAAAGGGTGACAAACGAGCACACAGTCCACCTGATTGTAAGTGGTTGCTGCGGCCCATAGACATCTACATCTATCCTCTATTACAAATCAAAATGTAGATGCGCTGTCACCCGTGAGGACTAAGATGGAATGCCTCATTTCCAGTAAAAAGGGCCTCCGGCCACCTGCACTCACCAAGCGAAACGCAGAGGTAAATCTCTACTTCACGCTGGTTTTCTGTGAGGTCGTGGTACCACCCCAGTTCGAGCCGGCCCATCCGTGCGACAGCAAAAGCTGCCGCGTGGCTCTACCACTGTTTAAAACTGGTCTGCGCCGGCGATCATAATTTAATAACTTACACAGCCACTACCAGCGGACGGACGACGCGCGCAGCACCCATTAGGGATCCCCCCCCCGTTTTTAGGACCGAGGGGTGGATTGGGAAAGGTTCCGGGCGATTGTCAAATTACGAATGGCTGGGATGGCTGCACGTAGAAAAACTCACGGCTCTCCTGGCGTAGGAGTTCTCAGGGGTCGTAATCCGCTCTGCGGAGGAAGGCCTAGGGGAGCGTCACCCCAGGGGGTCGGGGGGGTACGAATGGTGGACATTTGAACTGGATAAAATTCGGAAGTTTCAATGCAAACTTAGGCGTGCTTGGCGGAGTAAAAGGCGTCTGGGAGGTAGGTCTGAAGATTTTGCCAGGATGACTTTCCATAGGGTGCGTGCGAGATAGAGGAAGATGATGGTGGAGGCGCAGCAGTCGCAGCACAGGAAGATTGCCAACTCTGGCAATGAGGACCCGTGGGGCCTTGCATACAGGCTGGCCAGCGGGACGGTACGTCCGCCTGCAAATGTGATCAATGGGATCGCCTTTGCGGGTGGACACCCGGACGCTCTGGAAGCAGCGATGCATAAATTAATGTCTGCGCTCTGTCCGGATGACAGCACTGACTGCGACTCGCCTTACCACCGGCAGGTTCGTCTGCTGGCGGCTTTCATGCAGTCGGGTGGAGCTGCGCCTCCACTTAGAGTTGGGGACCTGGGTGGTATAGTCAAGGCCTTGCCTTGTGAGGAATGTGTGGATTGTGGCACCGAGGGAATTTCACTCGCTGTATGCCAAGTGGGTGGAAGAGGGGGTTTTGCCCAATGTATGGAAGGACGGATGACTGATTGTCAATCCCAAGGGTAATGACAAGCCGCTCACCGACGCTAAGGCGTACCTTCCAATAATGCTTTTCCCTGTTTTGGGAAAATTATTGGAAGGAGTAATTTTAAGATGTGCTCCCGCGATTAGCCGCGGGATATCCGAGTACCAGCACGGATTTTCTCCGGGGAGGTCTACAGTAACAGCGCTGCGTGTACTGCTCAGCACGGCAAGGTATTTTCAGGCATGCTACGTGCAAGCAATATTCTTAGATATCTCCGGCGCCTTCGACAATGCCTGGTGGCCGATGATGATGGTCAAGGCCAAAAGGAATGGAAGGGATGTCCACCCAACATTTATAGAATGTTGGTGGACTACTTCGCCTCCAGGCGTGTGGGCCTCTACATCGGAGATCGGGTAGAGTGGAAGACGTCGACCATGGGATGTCCTTAAGGCTCCGTGCTGGGCCCAACACTGTGGAATGTGCTGATGGATGACTAACTGCCTATGCTGATGATGTTACAATCTTGATTGAATCAGAAACGAGAGCGGGTATCGAATCAAGGGCCAGAGTTACTCTGGACCTTGTACTGGTGTAGTGAGGGCTAAGGAATCGACTGGAGTTTTCCTCCTCAAAGTCGACCACTATGACTGTTAGAGGGAAACTTTAGCCCCCCCCCCCCCCCACGTTATTAAACTTAGTGGGGAATCTATTAAGACTGTGACTAACGTTAAGATATTAGGGGTGGTTTTAGACTCGGGACTATCGTTTGTGCAACATGCATTCTATATCTCTAAAAGAGCGAACAAGGGATTCGGCAAGATGTCTCGCGTATCTGCATCATCATGGGGTGTACGATATCCGAGTTCAAAATTAATTTTTAAAATTGAAATCGGATAACCATATTTGTGCTGAAATGAAAAAGAGTCATTCCTCTTTTGGATTTCACATTTTGTTGGCACTGTCTAAGATATTTGAAATGAGAAATAGGGCTGTCTCTTACGTTTATCGTTTTGTTTAATTTGTGAGTTTGACCTATGTGCATCGGTGATTAATTTGTTTGAATCAATTCTGTAGTTGAACATTGATGCTTTTGAAAGTTAGTTGAAATATGAGCATAGGACTAGATGTCTAAAAGGCTACCTAGTTTGAAGATTATCAGATTGAAATCAGCTGCCGCACTATTTGAGTAAATGATTTTATGGTGAATGGCTTGGTTATGCCTACTTGTTTGAAAAATCATACTAGGGAATATCTGCGCGCTTCGTTTGGCTCTCCACAGACGACGATCATGTGGAATTTGTGGGTGCTCTCGGCACTGAAGCTTAGGAGGCCACTCTGGGCAGCTTCGTGTCGCGTCGCTGTTTGCTGATCTGATCCAGTCGGATTGCGGAACGAATCATAGGGGCACAGATAGGTGTTTGAAAGAGGTCGTCGGACTTCTGTCCAGTACAGGACTTGTTAAGTTGCTGCGATGCTCAGGAGGGGCATCCAGTGGAGGTTGACCCTCCGGCTTGCCACATGTGGGCTATCTTTTTGAGGCGGTGGCTAGGGTTGCAAGATCTGATGGGGTGCCTAAGGTGGCCTAGTTTGTGTAGATTCGGTCTTGCAACGTGCCGTCGCGACTCTGTCCCGCTTGTTGGTTTGCTCGCGGACATAAGTCCTTATGTCCGGGACGGGGGTTTGTTTATGCCCAAATATGGTCATTTTTGAACGCCATCCAATTGCGTTCGAGCTGGCGCCTCACCTGGTGGTATGTAGGTGAGGTAAACGCCGAGGTGGGGCGGCCGTGTGTGGCTTGCAGTAGCTCGACGCGTGGGCGAAGAAAGCAATAGCTCGACGGCGGCTGGGCAGTTAATTAGACGGCTCCGTGGCGCAGTGGCTTAGCAATCAGTTGTTGGGCTGGGGGCCGCGGGTTCGAATCCCGCACGGAACAAGTATTTGTATGGCCTACAAGTAATTGTTCCGGGTGTGAATGTTTGTCCTTGTGCAATTTATGTTTGTAAACTGCCTCCACGACACAGGAGAAAATCCTAGTGTGGGGGTAACGTTTTCTTAATCAAAAGAAAAATGAAAAAAATTTGTGTTTTTTCGATGCCCGCCGCTGAGGTTGCGCGAGACCCGGTGTTTTTGATTAGGGTCTAGAATTTTGAATTTTGTGCGCGTGACTTCGCTACGTAATTGGGTTTCGTGAAAACTGCCTCGGATTTGGTTGTCTAGGGTTTAAGTTCCTGGACAAGAGGCCTTTATTGGGTTTTACGGATTAAGTAACTTCTTTGAAAGTAATTGTACAAATTAGATAGTGAAGGCGTGTTTAAGTGCCTTTTGTAATACTCAACTTGTTCGGGTAACGTGGAATTTTGCTTGCGTGCTGATTAGATATACGGTTAGAATTTGAACAGCGCATTCCCCTTTGAGGTCGTTTCCCGGTTGATCGTTTTGGAAATCATTGTAATTGAGCCGTCGCGTTAAGTGCCCTTTTTGCGTGTTGACTGTTTGTTCGTTTACGTGTCAACAAGGCGTATTTATGATTTTTGTCGCGGCGTGGTATTTGATATCGAACGAAGGAACTTAGTTGTGTTTAACGCTGAGCCGTGTGACTCATGAAGAGATTGCGTTAGTTCCCTATTTATAATTTTGTGATAAGTGAACCCGGGACATTGAAAGTTGAACTTTGAACAACTGTCCGTTACGGTGTCGGGTATCACATATTCGATTCTACGATGAATGTACAATTAGGCGAGTTTGAGTTAGTTAAATGTGCAATGAAGCTAATAGACTGAAATAGTGACAATAAAGAAAGAAATGGTTCAGCAGTGAAGCCTGCTGGAGCGATGCAGCATTGTGGGGCAGCCTGGAACTCTGCCGCTGCTGGTCGCCTAAGCTGGTCGAGGTCTCAGATAGTTACACATCACTAAACATTACTTTCCATGCACCTTACACCCACATACGGCTTGACCGAGCCTTGGAGCGGTCCTAGATTCGGAGACAGGTACGTACTATATATTTTTAGCATTCCCTCATATAGTTTAGTATGATAGGACATATTTCCATGTGCCCATTTTGGGCCCAACCTGCGGCTGCTCGTGGAGTCTTCTGCTCATGGGCCCCGGAAGATTCGACCTTTTCTGGAGCAGCTGTAGGCCGTAACAATGACCTAAGAGTGAAAATGATGGATGGAATAGTTCGTCCGGTGCAGTTTACTACTCGGATCTCGTCAGCAATGTGGTAAACTACGGACTGTTGTGCGAGTTTGCGCATAGGTGGCACGATCGCAGGACAAGGTAGGATGAAAGGCTGGTAGAAGTGCCCGACGACGTAGGCGTCAATGTGTCGTCAGCCTCAGAAGGGGGAGAATGACGTTAAACTGGGACAAGGAATAAATTAAATATTTGTAGGGAGTCAAAAAAGTGTGCGCGGGAAAGAGCCACGTGAAAGTACCGCGCGCATCTCCCGTGATTCGGCCCGTATGACCTGAGGGTCGGTGGGGCCATGGGGTGGTGGGTTGTTCTCATCTTTAGGCCGGGGCACCCCAGTGCCAGCTCCTACCACTTGACCGCATCCAGCGCAGAGCAGTTCGAATCGTCGACGACCGAGTTCTTTCTGATCGGCTCGATACATTGGCACTGCGTAGAGATGTCGCATCTCTTTGCGAATTTTATCGCATCTGTCACGAGGAGTGTTCTGAGTAATTGTTCTGACTAATTCCAGCCGCTCAATTTCATCATCGCACATCGCGACAAACTTCGCATACCATCCATACCATTTGGATTATTGGCGTTCCACCACTGTGCGATTTAGAAGAAGTTTTCTCCCCCGCACAACTTCCTTGTGGTATCAATTACCATCAGCGAATTTTCCGGACCGATACGACTTAGGAACCTTCAAGAAAAGAGCTTACACCTTTCTAAAAGGCCGGCAACGCATGTGCAATTCCCCTGGTGTTGGGGTTGTTCATGGGCGTCGGTAGTCACTTCAGGTGAGCCGCATGCTCGTTTGCCTCCTCTTCTATAAAAAAACCCATCATCTCTAGTGTCAAAAATCTTCTTTGGTTTAGTTAAGTACTGACCTCAAATGCCATTTCGGATTTTTTTTCAGGATTGCCGAGCCAGGTAAACGCACGTGAATTGTGACCGGCGAGTATTGCAATCAGTTTCCATGTAAATGTTGATTGATTATCACTAGTTTTATATAATAAATTTCTGTAAGTTGAGTTAGAAGTTTTAATCGTCTGCTATAAAATGAAAACAAATATTGAATGTGTGGTATAATGTGTGACTCTTTGAGATACTCACTAGCATAACATTTAGGTAGGAAGATCTGCAATTCGTCTGGTGTTGCAGATATTTATGGGCGCCGGTGATCTTATACCATCAGGTGACCCGTATGCGCGATATCCTACCACTCTGTGTGACAGAGGTGAGAGCTTATATTACCAAAAACAGTAGGTAAAAACTAAAGTAATCGTGTTGCATCACCTAAATAATAGATAATAAATACTTGAAAATTATATGCTTTAATTGTAAACTAGTCGCAATATCAGCCGAAAGCATACGAGCGTTATGTAAATCTGCGGATATCATAGCATTGCGGGTGACATGGCTGTCACATGATTCAGCTTACGTCGCGGGAATCCATCCAGAATTTGATTGTTGCAGAAGTTTGCGGTTAACACCAGTGACGGATTGAGAGGTCGACCGTACGGTGGTGTTGCCATTATGTGGCATAAATCTTTGTTACATCAGTGTCCATTGTGCAGTGTAACTCATTGCGTTTGGCCGCAATTAAAACTGTTGTGAATGACTGGACTACGTTTATTCATCACCATATATTTACCCTGCGACTCGTGGGACAATGTAACCGAATTTAAGAGATGTCTCAGTGGAATAAATGCTATAATAGAAGGTAATAATATAGATTCTCTATTTATATTAGGAGATTTTAATGCGCATCCTGACGAATTGTTTTTTAATAAATTGAATAATTTGATATAGTGGACTATGACTATTTAAAAAAATATATTACGTTTACCCATATAAGTGATATAAATGGTTCTGATCGCTGGGCGGATTTCAACTATGTCAGCCACGAAATCTGTTGTAAATGTTAGGGTTATTTATGATCTTTTCTTTCCACTTTCCACTTGAAATAACTATTGATATGGGAAAACTGAGTTATAAAGTAAAAGAATGTAATCCTAAATCTGATGACGCTGTGTGGGGTAAAAGCAATCAAAGTGAAATAAGTACATATTGTGAAATTTGTT
Organism: Parnassius glacialis; assembly: GCA_033319125.1. Lineage (NCBI taxonomy): Eukaryota > Metazoa > Arthropoda > Insecta > Lepidoptera > Papilionidae > Parnassius > Parnassius glacialis. The sequence continues at coordinate 24,992,788 of JAVANC010000002.1, forward strand.
GTGAAAAGCTTAGATAAATAGATTTTTCTAAACAGCTTAGGTATTGTGCCAACCACCGCTGTTCTAGTATAGAACATAAATTAATAATCGATAAAATGTATGATAGCATTGTATGTCCTTTGAGCGAGGCGGCAATAGGGACCCATACTCATGATGGGAAATGTAGAAATAAATATGTTAAGGGTTAGAACAGGGACGCTCGAATTTACTTTCAAAGATGGGTATTATATGGAAAACCTAAATTTGTAATTTATTAAGAAAAAATGAAAGAAAGTAGAAAACTGTTTAAATAAAAAATAAAATGGTGTCAGGATAACGAACAAAAAATAAAAATAGAAATTTTGGCTACATATATTAAAACAAAAGACTTTTCTAAATTTCGGATACAAACCAACAAATTGAATCCAAGGCTGAACGTTTCTGCGAGTGTGGATGGCGAAAGTGACGCCTGGAGTGTGGCAAATATTTTTAAAAACCACTTTACCAAGCAACAATCGTCACAGAATTTCGATGCAGGTATCCAGGATGGAGATGAAACCACGTGTTTTACGGCTAAGCATATTACAGACGCAATAAAAAAACATGAAGCGCGGTAAATCCCCAGGTCATGACGTCATGAGTCGTAATGTCGTCAGTATCGAACACCTGCAATGTGCTGGTAGCCACCTTCCGCGCGTCCTGACCATGCTATTTACTTTTTGCACGGGAAACTAGTACTTACCTTCTAATTTTTTGAAAACGATAGTTGTGCCAGTACTGAAAAATAAAACAGGATATTCGTCGGACAAAAACAACTATAGACCTATCTCACTAGCTATGAACACAAACGAATTACTGGCGTACTATAGGGCGAAACGGGAAGAAACTGGAAGGATAGCGTATCGGACACGGTTGCATCGCTTTTTTGCTGAGCTGGGGCCTTCTGTTCCCGTCACGGAGCAAAACCTGGCAGACCGAGTTCGGTACATCTTGCGCTCGAAAATATTTGATGATGCCTTACTCGAACGACTACGGCGTGAGGCTATTTCCTCATTGAATGAACCGGCTATAGCTGGGGATGCCGCTCCTCAGGCCACAGACCAGCAGCCACATGTGGAGGCCGACATGAATCTTCCCGCTCTGGTTGATCCAGGTGATGATGGAATGGTCACCCACGAACTAGAGCAGATGAGGAGTAAATTGAAGAAGGCAACTGTGGAAACGCGCTGTACGTCTAAATGACCGCGACTTTTGCGCATAACCCTAAGCAAGCAGATTTGGGTGGGATGTTGTAACGGCCCTGAATCCATTGCTTTCATCCTACTTGGAAACAAGCCGGGACCTTTGCGATACGGATTCAATATTCTTTGGCGCCGCTTTGGCAGTTTGCCGCATTGTTGGTGCCAAACTTTTCACGTCTGGACGTGCTACTGGGCAAAGTAGTCAGCTCCTAGCCTGGAGAAGAAGGATTGAGGACCGTATTGCAAAGGCAAGGACCCTCATCGGCAGACTGATAAGATTCAGGTGGGTAATAGTAGGCCGAGAATTGTGCGCACCATGAGGATGACGTTTGCTGAGACAAATATCAGTTTGTCCCAGCCGGATATAATGCAAAAATTGACGGAGCGCATAGACGACCTGAAGCAGAGAATCGCTGCTTGGAGGAAGCGGATTCGGCGATATACCGACAGGTCGAAAAGGTTCAACCAGAATCGTCTCTTCCAGAGTGATCAAAAGAGGCTCTATAAATCATTGGAGTGACCAATGCAACGGGGAACGGTCCCAGCAACTAATCAGGCCGACACTGTAGCTTTCTGGCGCGAAAAAGAGATGCCATATGTAATATTATATAATTATTATATATCTTGGAATCTGTATAATAATTACAACTATTTAGGGTAAAAAATAAATAAGAAAGTGTCCAATTACTAAGTATAATAAGTAACAAATAGTCTAACTGCCTTTTCATTAAGTGAATTTAGTTACAAATGGTTACAACATTTCCCGAAGAAGCTTCCGTAGAATTTTTCCACTCGGATTTTTTGGAATCTCCTTGATGAATTTCACTCCTCCACGCAAATGTTTTGGATTGGATAACTGCAATAAAAATAAATTTATGGTGATTACAAAAAAAAACTTACAACTGATGGGGTTCAAATAATAGCGAAGTTAAAGACTAACCAACTTCGAAGCCGTGGACACTTTGTTTAAGGGTTGAAGCAAACATCGTCATGTGAAAGCGGGGTTAATTAATTAATAATTTATACGTGGCAGAGCCATGCTGCAGATATATTAGTAGTATAGTTTAGCACGAATGAGTCGTCTCGTACGGGGAAGGACCACACTCACAGAATACCATCGTAAAATAGCAGCTTAACACTGCTGTGTTTCGTATGGTGAGTGTAGAGAACCGGAGACCCTTCTTACCGGAAATGAGGTATACCATCTTAGTCCTCACGGGTGACAACGCATCTACATTTTGATTTGTAATCGAGGATATATGTAGATGTCTATGGGCCACAGCAACCACTTACTATCAGGTGGACTGTGTGCTCGTTTGTCACCGTTATCCTATAAAAAAATTGACCTATCTCATTTTATAAAAGATAATTGTCTCCTGTTTTTTTAATTCAGTTCGCATTAAAACAATACTTATGGCAAGTAATTTATGCTGTTACTACTAGTTCGACAAAACCTGTACCGTTAGAAGAACTTGAAGGTTTTTTTTTAATTAGGCTCTCACAACACATTGTTAAATATAATATATTATGAAATGACATCATAATTATTATAACTAAGTGTCCCATTAATTACTGGAGGGCACTACATGTATAATTTAAAAAAAAAACGTAACGTTGATTTTTCAACAATAATTAGCTACTATTTACTTTTATAAAATTTAAATTAACAATGAAGAATGAGTTTTAATCGCCAATAACTAGTTTTTTGATGCCAGCCATCGAGGTTGAGAATAAATGTAATCTACTTTGGTATTCTGTATACAGGATTATTTTGCGATAGCCGGCCAAACTTGGAGAGAAGGTTCAAAATAAGTTAATATAGGCAAATAATGAAGAAAAGTTAACAAAAAAAATCTCAACCATTCTGCCCTTTTTATCTCTTAAATTCAAAATACGTGGTTATAATGCATAACTGATTGTCATCCATAAATATCTAACGCCCGCAATTTTACTACGTACGTACACATTAGTAAGGGTCAATCGGTTGGCAAAAAGCATGGTAAATTTAATTGCACACAGAGGAACTGTGTACTTCTTCCTATTAAACAAGAGTTATGAAGAGACAGAGCAGTACTTATTATAAATAACTGACTAACTAATTTTTATTATATTAGTATAATTATATATATATATAGTCAGGGGGTTTCCATAGTCAGGGGGTTTCCATGCTGGTCTACCTTTCCGGTGATCCTGTTATGGAATACGGGTACCCGACCCCGGCTCCCCGAGCTACTGTTATTCTCATACCTTTCCTGCCGAGATAACAGTATCCTTACACCTATGCTCCTACCCCCAAACTTCTTTTTCCTTTTCCCAAAATGGTAGCTTCCTCTACCAACAATAGCATACCCAAAGAGGGTTGGTGTCAGGCAGGCGGCCGACTGTAAAATTTCTGCCAAATCCCATGCAGTAAATGAATAGTACGAGTTGTGGGATATATGACAGGGCTAGGGCGTACCCCGCAGGCGACGCGCAGGGGCAGCACCCGGCTCCTGTGGGAAGTGGGCAAGGGTTGTCGCACCTTACGGAGCGGGTGCGACGTAAGAGGCGAGCCCGGAGAGAGAAGAATGTCAGAGTGAGGTTTGCAAGCTGGAATATAGGTACGATGACTGGAAGAGGAAGAGAGTTAGCAGATGTTTTGAAACGACGAAGAGTGAATGTTGCCTGTTTGCAGGAAACAAAATGGAAGGGCAATAAAGCAAGAGAGATTGGGGAAGGATACAAGTTTTATTATTGTGGAAGTGATGGGAAGCGAAATGGAGTAGGAGTTGTGTTAGATAGTGGAATGAAAGAACGAGTGACAGATGTGAAAAGAGTAAATGACAGAATGATAGTTGTGAAATTAATGATTGAAAACAAAGTAGTGAATGTTGTAAGTGTGTATGCTCCGCAAACAGGCTGTGAAGAGAGTGTGAAAGAGAAGTTTTGGGAGGAATTTGATTGTATGATGATGGGAATACCTGAGCGTGAGGATGTTTATATGGGAGGAGATTTTAATGGACATGTAGGGAGAGTGAATGACGGGTATGAAAGAGTACACGGTGGATGGGGGTACGGAATGCGGAACCGTGAGGGGGAAGTTCTTCTGCAAACAGCATGTGCTTTCGACCTGGCTGTAGTAAACACGTGGTTCCAAAAACGAGATCAGCATCTTGTTACTTATAAAAGTGGCCACCACGCGACACAGATCGACTATCTTCTGATAAGACGGAACCAAATCAAGAGTGTAAAAAACTGCAAAGTGCTTCCAGGTGAAGACTTAGTATCCCAGCACCGAATTCTGCTGGCTGACATCTGCTTAACTGTTCACCTCAACAAACATAAGGATCGTCCCCCACCCAAAATAAAGTGGCATTTGTTGCATAAGGAGGGGTATGCAAGTGAATTTAGAGAGCTAGTTGTAAACAAGATGATAGAGATGGGTGATATGGAAGGAATGAGTGTGAATGAGTTCTGGAAGGAAATGGCTGATTGTATCCGAAGTGTGGCAAGGAAGGTGTTAGGAGAAACAAAAGGGAAGCGTATGATAGATAAGGATGGGTGGTGGTGGAGTGAAAGTATTAGAGAAGTTTTGAGAGAAAAGAAAAATGCCTTTAAAGAATGGCACAGCGTAGAAGACCAGAATGAATCCATAAAAGAAAGTAAGAGAGGGGCGTATAAAGAATGTAAGAAGAGAGCGAAGAAGGAAGTTGCTATTTGTAGGGCAGAGGCGCAAGATAAATTATATCGGTCCCTTGAAAGCCCCGAAGGTCAAAAACGACTTTTTCAAATTGCAAGAGCGAGAGAAAGGAATGGAAGAGATGTTTCACATGTAAAATGTATAAAAGATGATTCTGGAAGGATTTTGACTGACGATGAAAGTATAAAGAAGCGATGGAAGGAGTATTTTGAGAAATTGATGAATGAGGAGAATGAATGGAATGGTATGCTTGAAAACCCACCAGTGAATATGGGCTTAGTGAGAGAAATTAGTGTGGAAGAAGTAAAAATGGCTGTTAGGAATATGAAGAATGGGAAGGCGGTCGGCCCAGATGGAATACCAGTAGAAGTGTGGAAGTTGATGAGGGCGGATGGATGGAAGTGGTTGAGTTTATTTTTCGGTAAATTGTTGCAGGAAGAACAAATACCTGAGGAATGGTGCAGTAGTATACTGGTCCCCATTTTTAAAAACAAAGGAGACGTCCAAAACTGCAGCAGTTACCGGGGAATAAAACTCATGTCACATACGATGAAAGTCTGGGAAAGAATAATAGAGAGAAGAATGAGAGAAGAGTGTGAGATAACACAAAACCAGTTCGGATTCATGCCCGGTCGAGGTACGACAGATGCCATTTTCGCATTACGCCAATTGTGCGAAAAGTACAAGCGCGTGCATAAAGATCTGCACATGGTTTTTGTCGACCTTGAAAAGGCGTATGATCGGGTTCCCCGTGAGGTTTTGTGGTGGGCGTTAAAGATGAAAGGTATGCCTGGGAAGTATGTGAGGTTAGTCCGTGCTATGTACAGAGCATCCCCTACATGTGTACGATCTGCCGCGGGAACTACGGGCAGTATCGATGTGGCGGTAGGGCTGCACCAAGGGTCGGCATTGAGCCCTTACCTCTTCCTACTGATTATGGACGCTTTGACGTCGGACCTGCAGGATGAGGCACCCTGGTGCATGCTCTTTGCCGATGACATCGTGCTTGTCGGGGAAGAAGGCATCGAGGTACAGAGCAGACTGACGGGGTGGCAACGGAGGCTGGAAAGTGTTGGCTTGAAGATCAGCAGATCCAAAATCCATGTCGTTGGATGGCGCTATACTGCCTATCTGCTCAGATGTCAAGTACCTCGGTTCCCTCATTCAAGGCGACGGCGGAATAGATAGAGCTGTGCAGCATAGGATTAACGCAGGGTGGATGAAATGGCGACAGGTCACAGCCACAACGTGCGATCCCCGAATGCCAATAAGGCTGAAGGGGAAAATTTACAAATCGATCATCCGACCTGTCGTCATGTATGGAAGTGAATGCTGGGCCGTCAAGAAGAAGGATGAAAATAGACTGCATGCGAATGAAATGAGAATGTTACGATGAATGTGTGGTGTGACAAGGATGGATAAGATAAGGAATGAGTATATAAGAGGAAGCCTGAGAGTAGCGCCAGTGGTAGAAAAGGTGAGAGGAAGCAGATTGGCATGGTTTGGGCATGTGATGCGGAGGAATGAAAGCCATGTCACAAAACGAGTGTTGAATATAAATGTGGAGGGACACACGGGCAGAGGAAGGCCGAATAAAAGATGGATCGATTGTGTGAAGAGTGATATGAGAATGAAAGGAGTAAGTATGGAAATGACGGCTGATAGAGAGGAATGGAACAAAAAGATTTACTGCGCCGACCCCAGATAATGGGAAATGGTTTAGAGAATGATGAGTATAATTATATTATGAGATTGACACACGCACGCACGCACACAGACACAAATACACACACGACTACACATGCACACACACACACACAATCTGTGGTACTAAAAAGTTAAGAACATCTTTATTTATTTTTTGTATTCCTTTTTGAAAGGGGGTAAGGGATCGAATCTCCTTAATACAGGCTATTTTATAGTCTAACAAGGAGAACATAACGTAAACCTGTTTTACCTAATTTTTATTAACAAAATAATAATTAAAAAAAATAATCAAAATTAATTATAACTAATTGACATTCATAAATATCTAACGTTCACTATTTTATTAAGTACGCATACATTCGTAAGAGTCAATTGGTCGGCAAAAATATGGTGAATCGAATCGCATACAGAGGAACCCGCGTACGCGTAGTTGTTGCCCATAAATCACATTCAATTAGGGATAATTTAAAATGAAATTAGAATCCTCATTTAGTCTACCGTTATTGCATTTATTTTTGAAGCAGTTTTCAAAAATTGCAATAACGGTATATCATTATTTATTCTTAGAAAAATAAACCTGCATAATTTAAATATTACTGTTAAGAAACAATGTGATCTTAATTTGACCTTGAGGTGCAACAAATAATTTGTTAAAAAAGTATCTCTAGTTAACAGATGCAGCACGTTCTGAAAGGTCTTCAAGAAGGTTGGGACAGTCTAAAAATCCAGTTACTAATTTCTTCAAAAACACCAAATCAATATTTTTTCTTCTCGTTTCCGATGATCAGATATTAAAATGAGACAGTCTCTCCTCATATGACTTCAGCGTCCTTGATATATTGCAGGCAAGAGTAAAGTTCCATAGAAACATTTTCTGTACTTCTTCAATACGATCTACATATGTGTATTCTGTAACTGCGTGACACTGTAATACTCCAGGTGACTCCGTATTAGTGAGTTGTACAATATTATTTTTATAGCTAGTTTTTTAAAATTTCTACACTCCTTATTACAAGCTCAAGTCACCCCGGGTGGTGCTAAACAAGCAACAAAGCCGAAAGAACAGACTCGGCTTCTCGCCATGTGGTAGCGGCGTAAAAAATACCACCTCCTACATCCGCACCATGAGGCAAAATGTCACGCAGTTACAGAATACACATATGTAGATCACATATGTGTATTCTGTAACTGCGTGACACTGTAATACTCCAGGTGACTCCGTATTAGTGAGTTGTACAATATTATTTTTATGGCTAGTTTTTTAAAATTTCTACACTCCTTATAACAAGCTCAAGCAGTACACAATCACACCTATAGTCACCCCGGGTGGTGTTAAACAAGCAACAAAGCCGAAAGAACAGACTCGGCTTCTCGCCGTGTGGTAGAGGCGTAAAAATACCACCTCCTACATTCGCACCATAAGGCAAAATAGAAAAGACAAGGCCCCGAGTTGTCGACGCCCCATTAATGGCGCCGGGGTTCGAAGATCCCCGGAAGGAAAACCGGCGAGGAGGTTCGGCACCCATAACGTTCTATCTTCCGGAGGAGTGAAAAGTGGATTGCGGAAGCCCGTCTGGCTATGCTGAATATATGTGAGAAATAAATGATAAGATGTTTGAAGTATGGGATACGATGTATAATAGAGGAATAGATGTGTTATATGTAAATGAGACGAAACGGAAAGGAAAGGATGCCACTACACGTGGCATGTATACCGCATACTGTTCTGGTGTAGACGAGACCGAGCGGGCATGCCAGAGAGTCGGTATCATACTTTTAGAAAGAATGGGTCACTGTGTGAGAGAGTGTGTAAGCCCGAGACTGCTATGGATACGAATGAAAGTGAGCTTAAAGAAGTTGTTTAATCTAGGAGTTTACGCCCCCGACATAATTAAGCCTACTTATATCCGTGATCAGTTTGGGAGATGGTAAGGATGGTGCTAAAGAAATGCAAGGGTAATAAAAATATTGTTATATTAGGAGATTTTAATGGAAGGGTTGGGGTGAAGAGGTTTGGTTATGAAAGGATATTGAGAATTATAGTGATAAAGGTATAAAAATATTGTTATATTAGGAGATTTTAATGGAAGGGTTGAGGTGAAGAGGCTTGGATATGAAAGGATATTGAGAACGATGGTGATGAAGGTATAAATGAGAATGGTGAATGCCTCCTCAATGTATGTGTGGTAAAGAATATTTTTGTGTCGAACACTGTTTTTCTTCATAAGAAGATTCACAAGGAAAGAGGTGATGATAGAAGCATGATAGATTTCATAATTGGCGGTATCGGAAATCGTCTATCAATGCGTACAGCATATAAGAACAGAGAGGTTACAAGATGAAGATGTGAAAGAGAAGTTCAAATGTAGACTGAGAGAAAATATAAGTGGGTTGGATTGCATAATATCAAGAAAGGTTTGGTGGATGCAGCTACCGAAGTATGTAGTGTAAGTAAGATAACGAATGAAAGGAAAAATAACACGTTATGGTGGGATGATGAGATACGGAGGAAGTTGCAACAAATAAGAGGGCATGGCTAGATTTAATAGTAACAAAGGTTGGTAAAGCTAAAACCCTCTCAGAAATGAGAAGAACCCTGTACCCAGCAGTGAGAAGTATAATAGGCTGTAACTAAAGGCTGGTAATCCTAGTGGTATGAAAGAAAAAACACAGTCTTTAAACATCTAAATAAGAGAGTAAAAGAAGTAGTTGAAAGGAAAAAGCAAGAAAGAACGGATAAGAATGATAGAATATGGGATAACTTCCAGGTAAATATTAAAATGTTCTATAAACTCGTAATAACTGCCAGGGGACATTAAAAACAACCTAGAATGAACGTTAGAGCAAAATGGCTGTATTCTGAATGAAGAAGTTTCGAGTTTAAGGAGATGAATGGAATACTTTGAAAGCGTGATTATGAGTGATGAGACGTTTGAATTTAATGAAATAGAAATTCCGAAAGAAAAGGAAAGAGACAGAGAGATATGTATGGATGAAATAATGAAAGTAACAAAATTATAAAAGCAGGTAAAGCATCCGGATATGATATAGTATCACTCGAAATGCTAAAGGCTGGAGAGGGAGTGGTGGCAGACCTGCTGTACATCCTATTTAATTTATGTTGGAAACTTAAGCGGGTACCGGGAGACTGGTGCAAAGCCGTGATAGTCGTAATATCTAAAGGAAAAGGATCACACCAAGACTGTAAAAGCTACCGTGATATCAGCCTTCTTAATATTGTGGGAAAACTGTATGCTAAGGTACTAATCGAAAGAGTTATGAAAGAAATTGATGGAAAAATATGGGACGTGCAAGCGGGATTTAGAAAGCGAATGGGACTTACGGATCAGGTATATGTTACTCGGACTGGTTTGGCATCTATAAAGGTGACAGACACGGCTGTGTGTCTTCCACATGGCTGTTCAACCTATTTATGGACAGTTGCTTGGAAAATTTGAAAGTTGAAGAATGCGGGTTAAAAATGGGTTAGTTAACCGTCAAACGCCCTTTGTACGCCGATGATCAAGTCACACTTGCGGCGTCGGCGGCCGAGTGGCAAATTATGGTTACATTAATGAACAGGTCATTAAAAGAAACGGGAATGAAAGTAAATGCAATTAAGATGAAAGTTATGGTTTTTGAAAGAGAAGAGATGAAAACTATATATATAATAACTATATATAGAAGGGGAGTTGTCGAGCAAGTAGATGAGTATGTGTATTTGAGATGTGTACTTAGCAGAGATGTTAGATATGATAAGTACATAGAACGACGAGTGAACGCAGGAAATAGAGTAAATGGAGTTCTAGGCTATTGCTGTGTTGCAGAGGTGAACGGCAAAGTTGGGAAGGGACGCCCTAGGCAAAAATTAATCGACCAAATTTACGATATATTGAAAATAGGCCCAATTAAGAGCACCTTTAACCGACGAGCGTGTATGCGTAAGTATATGGATCTGAAGGAGGAGACGAGAGAGGTGTGTCAGGATCGTGCCAACTGGAAGTCCATATTATCTGCCTGTATCTGGGGTGAGGGACTGAATCTCCTTAATACAGGCTATTTTATAGTCTAACAAGGAGAACATAACGTAAACCTGTTTTACCTAATTTTTATTAACAAAATAATAATTAAAAAAAATAATCAAAATTAATTTTAACTGATTGTCATTCATAAATATCTAACGTTCACTATTTTATTAAGTACGCATACATTCGTAAGAGTTAATTGGTCGGCAAATATATGGTGAATCGAATCGCACACAGAGGAATCCGCGTACGCGTAGTTGTTGCCCATAAATCACATTCAATTAAGGATAATTTAAAATAAAATTAGAATCCTCATTTACTCTACCGTTATTACATTTTTTGAAGCAGTTTTCAAAAATTGCAATAACGGTATATCATTATTTATTCTTAGAAAAATAAACCCGCATAATATAAATATTACTGTTAAGAAACAATGTGATCTTAAATTCGACCTTGAGGCGCAACAAATAATTTGTTAATAAAGTATCTCTAGTAAACAGATGCAGCACGTTCTGAAAGGTCTTCAAGAAGGTTGGGACAGTCTAAAAATCCAGTTACTAATTTCTTCAAAAACACCAAATCAATATTTTTTCTTCTCGTTTCCGACGATCGGATATTAAAACGAAACAGTCTCTCCTCATATGACTTCAGCGTCCTTGATATATTGCAGGCAAGAGTAAAGTTCCATAGAAACATTTTCTGTACTTCTTCAATACGATCTACATATGTGTATTCTGTAACTGCGTGACACTGTAATACTCCAGGTGACTCCGTATTAGTGAGTTGTACAATATTATTTTTATAGCTAGTTTTTTAAAATTTCTACACTCCTTATTACAAGCTCAAGTCACCCCGGGTGGTGCTAAACAAGCAACAAAGCCGAAAGAACAGACTCGGCTTCTCGCCATGTGGTAGCGGCGTAAAAAATACCACCTCCTACATCCGCACCATGAGGCAAAATGTCACGCAGTTACAGAATACACATATGTAGATCACATCTGTGTATTCTGTAACTGCGTGACACTGTAATACTCCAGGTGACTCCGTATTAGTGAGTTGTACAATATTATTTTTATGGCTAGTTTTTTAAAATTTCTACACTCCTTATAACAAGCTCAAGCAGTACACAATCACACCTATAGTCACCCCGGGTGGTGTTAAACAAGCAACAAAGCCGAAAGAACAGACTCGGCTTCTCGCCGTGTGGTAGAGGCGTAAAAATACCACCTCCTACATTCGCACCATAAGGCAAAATAGAAAAGACAAGGCCCCGAGTTGTCGACGCCCCATTAATGGCGCCGGGGTTCGAAGATCCCCGGAAGGAAAACCGGCGAGGAGGTTCGGCACCCATAACGTTCTATCTTCCGGAGGAGTGAAAAGTGGATTGCGGAAGCCCGTCTGGCTATGCTGAATATATGTGAGAAATAAATGATAAGATGTTTGAAGTATGGGATACGATGTATAATAGAGGAATAGATGTGTTATATGTAAATGAGACGAAACGGAAAGGAAAGGATGCCACTACACGTGGCATGTATACCGCATACTGTTCTGGTGTAGACGAGACCGAGCGGGCATGCCAGAGAGTCGGTATCATACTTTTAGAAAGAATGGGTCACTGTGTGAGAGAGTGTGTAAGCCCGAGACTGCTATGGATACGAATGAAAGTGAGCTTAAAGAAGTTGTTTAATCTAGGAGTTTACGCCCCCGACATAATTAAGCCTACTTATATCCGTGATCAGTTTGGGAGATGGTAAGGATGGTGCTAAAGAAATGCAAGGGTAATAAAAATATTGTTATATTAGGAGATTTTAATGGAAGGGTTGGGGTGAAGAGGTTTGGTTATGAAAGGATATTGAGAATTATAGTGATAAAGGTATAAAAATATTGTTATATTAGGAGATTTTAATGGAAGGGTTGAGGTGAAGAGGCTTGGATATGAAAGGATATTGAGAACGATGGTGATGAAGGTATAAATGAGAATGGTGAATGCCTCCTCAATGTATGTGTGGTAAAGAATATTTTTGTGTCGAACACTGTTTTTCTTCATAAGAAGATTCACAAGGAAAGAGGTGATGATAGAAGCATGATAGATTTCATAATTGGCGGTATCGGAAATCGTCTATCAATGCGTACAGCATATAAGAACAGAGAGGTTACAAGATGAAGATGTGAAAGAGAAGTTCAAATGTAGACTGAGAGAAAATATAAGTGGGTTGGATTGCATAATATCAAGAAAGGTTTGGTGGATGCAGCTACCGAAGTATGTAGTGTAAGTAAGATAACGAATGAAAGGAAAAATAACACGTTATGGTGGGATGATGAGATACGGAGGAAGTTGCAACAAATAAGAGGGCATGGCTAGATTTAATAGTAACAAAGGTTGGTAAAGCTAAAACCCTCTCAGAAATGAGAAGAACCCTGTACCCAGCAGTGAGAAGTATAATAGGCTGTAACTAAAGGCTGGTAATCCTAGTGGTATGAAAGAAAAAACACAGTCTTTAAACATCTAAATAAGAGAGTAAAAGAAGTAGTTGAAAGGAAAAAGCAAGAAAGAACGGATAAGAATGATAGAATATGGGATAACTTCCAGGTAAATATTAAAATGTTCTATAAACTCGTAATAACTGCCAGGGGACATTAAAAACAACCTAGAATGAACGTTAGAGCAAAATGGCTGTATTCTGAATGAAGAAGTTTCGAGTTTAAGGAGATGAATGGAATACTTTGAAAGCGTGATTATGAGTGATGAGACGTTTGAATTTAATGAAATAGAAATTCCGAAAGAAAAGGAAAGAGACAGAGAGATATGTATGGATGAAATAATGAAAGCAACAAAATTATAAAAGCAGGTAAAGCATCCGGATATGATATAGTATCACTCGAAATGCTAAAGGCTGGAGAGGGAGTGGTGGCAGACCTGCTGTACATCCTATTTAATTTATGTTGGAAACTTAAGCGGGTACCGGGAGACTGGTGCAAAGCCGTGATAGTCGTAATATCTAAAGGAAAAGGATCACACCAAGACTGTAAAAGCTACCGTGATATCAGCCTTCTTAATATTGTGGGAAAACTGTATGCTAAGGTACTAATCGAAAGAGTTATGAAAGAAATTGATGGAAAAATATGGGACGTGCAAGCGGGATTTAGAAAGCGAATGGGACTTACGGATCAGGTATATGTTACTCGGACTGGTTTGGCATCTATAAAGGTGACAGACACGGCTGTGTGTCTTCCACATGGCTGTTCAACCTATTTATGGACAGTTGCTTGGAAAATTTGAAAGTTGAAGAATGCGGGTTAAAAATGGGTTAGTTAACCGTCAAACGCCCTTTGTACGCCGATGATCAAGTCACACTTGCGGCGTCGGCGGCCGAGTGGCAAATTATGGTTACATTAATGAACAGGTCATTAAAAGAAACGGGAATGAAAGTAAACGCAATTAAGATGAAAGTTATGGTTTTTGAAAGAGAAGAGATGAAAACTATATATATAATAACTATATATAGAAGGGGAGTTGTCGAGCAAGTAGATGAGTATGTGTATTTGAGATGTGTACTTAGCAGAGATGTTAGATATGATAAGTACATAGAACGACGAGTGAACGCAGGAAATAGAGTAAATGGAGTTCTAGGCTATTGCTGTGTTGCAGAGGTGAACGGCAAAGTTGGGAAGGGACGCCCTAGGCAAAAATTAATCGACCAAATTTACGATATATTGAAAATAGGCCCAATTAAGAGCACCTTTAACCGACGAGCGTGTATGCGTAAGTATATGGATCTGAAGGAGGAGACGAGAGAGGTGTGTCAGGATCGTGCCAACTGGAAGTCCATATTATCTGCCTGTATCTGGGGTGAGGGACTGAATCTCCTTAATACAGGCTATTTTATAGTCTAACAAGGAGAACATAACGTAAACCTGTTTTACCTAATTTTTATTAACAAAATAATAATTAAAAAAAATAATCAAAATTAATTTTAACTGATTGTCATTCATAAATATCTAACGTTCACTATTTTATTAAGTACGCATACATTCGTAAGAGTTAATTGGTCGGCAAATATATGGTGAATCGAATCGCACACAGAGGAATCCGCGTACGCGTAGTTGTTGCCCATAAATCACATTCAATTAAGGATAATTTAAAATAAAATTAGAATCCTCATTTACTCTACCGTTATTACATTTTTTGAGCAGTTTTCAAAAATTGCAATAACGGTATATCATTATTTATTCTTAGAAAAATAAACCCGCATAATATAAATATTACTGTTAAGAAACAATGTGATCTTAAATTCGACCTTGAGGCGCAACAAATAATTTGTTAATAAAGTATCTCTAGTAAACAGATGCAGCACGTTCTGAAAGGTCTTCAAGAAGGTTGGGACAGTCTAAAAATCCAGTTACTAATTTCTTCAAAAACACCAAATCAATATTTTTTCTTCTCGTTTCCGACGATCGGATATTAAAACGAAACAGTCTCTCCTCATATGACTTCAGCGTCCTTGATATATTGCAGGTAAGAGTAAAGTTCCATAGAAACATTTTCTGTACTTCTTCAATACGATCTACATATGTGTATTCTGTAACTGCGTGACACTGTAATACTCCAGGTGACTCCGTATTAGTGAGTTGAACAAAATTATTTTTATGGCTAGTTTTTTAAAATTTCTACACTCCTTATTACAAGCTCAAGCAGTACACAATCACACCTATAGTCACCCCGGGTGGTGCTAAACAAGCAACAAAGCCGAAAGAACAGACTCGGCTTCTCGCCGTGTGGTAGCGGCGTAAAAAATACCACCTCCTTCATTCGCACCATGAGGCAAAATAGAAAAGACAAGGCCCCGAGTTCTCGGCGCCCCTTTAATGGGGCCGGGGTTCGAAGAATCCCCGGAAGGAAAACCGGCGAGGAGGTTCGGCACCCATAACGTTCTATCTTCCGGAGGAGTGAAAAGTGGATTGCGGAAGCCCGTCTGGCTATGCTGAATATATGTGAGAAATAAATGATAAGATGTTTGAAGTATGCGATACGATTTATAATAGAGGAATAGATGTGTTATATGTAAATGAGACGAAACGGAAAGGAAAGGATGCCACTACACGTGGCATGTATACCGCATACTGTTCTGGTGTAGACGAGACCGAGCGGACATGCCAGGGAGTCGGTATCATACTTTCAGAAAGAATGGGTCACTGTGTGAGAGAGTGTGTAAGCCCGAGACTGCTATGGATGCGAATGAAAGTGAGCTTAAAGAAGTTGTTTAATCTAGGGGTTTACGCCCCCGACATAATTAAGCCCACTTATATCCGTGATCAGGTTGGGAGATGGTAAGGATGGTGCTAATGAAATGCAAGGAAAATAAAAATATTGTCATATTAGGAGATTTTAATGGAAGGGTTGGGGTGAAGAGGTTTGGTTATGAAAGGATATTGAGAACTATAGTGATAAAGGTATAAAAATATTGTTATATTAGGAGATTTTAATGGAAGGGTTGGGGTGAAGAGGCTTGGATATGAAAGGATATCGAGAACGATGGTGATGAAGGTATAAATGAGAATGGTGAATGGCTCCTCACCGTATGTGTGGTAAAGAATATTTTTGTGTCGAACACTTTCTTTCTTCATAAGAAGATTCACAAGGAAAGAGGTGATGATAGAAGCATGATAGATTTCATAATTGGCGGTATCGGAAATCGTCTATCATTGCGTACAGCATATAAGAACAGAGAGGTTACAAGATGAAGATGTGAAAGAGAAGTTCAAATGTAGACTGAGAGAAAATATAAGTGGGTTGGATTGCATAATATCAAGAAAGGTTTGGTGGATGCAGCTACCGAAGTATGTAGTGTAAGTAAGAGAACGAATAAAAGGAAAAATAACACGTTATGGTGGGATGATGAGATACGGAGGAAGTTGCAACAAATAAGAGGGCATGGCTAGATTTAATAGTAACAAAGGTTGGTAAAGCTAAAACCCTCTCAGAAATGAGAAGAACCCTGTAATATGTAATATTATCCTGTCTAATATTATCCATATATGACAACATCAGATCGAGGAATAACTTATTAGGATTTAACAATTCATGCTGTCTAAGGTCGCTTAATGTGATGAAATCCTACAATAACTGTTCGATTTTAGAATTAGCATATTGGAGTAAATTAACTGTATTGCCATCATTGTTCAACCAATTGATGGTACTTATATTAATATCACCGAAAATGAAACATTCCGTCACCTGTTTCAATACTTTGTTAGCGTTACCAATGAAATTATATAATATCTTACTGCATAATGAAATCTCTCGAATCCTGTTGCATGTCAGCAAAAGCATTTTTTTAATTTTTAATTTATAATATATTATGTTGTACAATTAAATATGAAAACATTTAGATAGAGATGACGAATATAATAAAGATGACAAAATAACCAAGTTTTTAATACAACTGTGTATCTGCATCATCACGTATTGATAAGTCCTTGGAAGTTGGATAGCAAGTTACATAGAATATTAATCATTTTCATCATCAAACAAATTGATACTAACAAAAGAAAACAAAGAACGTGTACAATGCAACTTTATATTACAGAGAGTATCTTTATCTTTAGATATGTAAAAATCAATTGCTGTCCGTTAGTTTCACTATTGTGTGATTGAGCGGGTTCCTGGGTGGTTTAGATTCACAATTGGACCCAGTAGGGATCACTAGTACTCTTATAAACGATGAAACTGTTATATAAAAAGGACAACTCATCAAATTATAAAATAGTTAATTATAGCTACAAACATAAAGTACATTACCACATGGGAGCAACATAAGATAACCCCATCACCGCATTTTGTTCCGTGGTTAAATGGTAACTATAAGATTAGCCACAAGCATCTCCTGGCATCCAGTAGATGGCGGTTAAACCATCAGACGTAAAATGCCCAGACAGGTGACAAAAAGCAGCGTAATTAGTGGAAGATATCTGAAACTAAAACCACCAATCAGCTTGCCAAGCATGCAAGATTAAGGCAAGTCCGCCCTGGAATGCAGTTCAGCAGAGGAGATTTATTAGCTGATGAATAAGATGAAGAATAAAACAAACATGAAGTAATTTTTACGTGGTAGAACCAAGCTGCAGCATTTAATGGTTGCAATACGAATGAGTCGGCTAGACCTAGGTAGGACTACGCTTTCATAGAATACTATCATGAAAAAGCAGCTATATGCTTGTTTGTAAAACGTAGAGAGGGTCAAAGCATTCACTTATCGTCAGTTTACTTTGTGCTTGCATATAGCCTTTTTCTATAAAAAAATACTTTACAAACCCTTTCAGCCACGAACGTTTGAAGCTCTTTTTCCGAGAGCTCGACACCAGTTTGAGGCACAACGAATGCGAGAGGTACTTCGCCTGCCAATTCGTGAGGCAACCCCACAACGCCTACGTCGCGCACTCCCTTGTGTTGCAGAAGCACTGCTTCTATCTCCGCTGGAGGAACCTAAAATAAATTTTTAAACTAAAAAAATTCAGCGTGACGTGAATTCTGTTAAATATATATTATGTGCCATTTATTCAGACATGTACAATTTTGAAAAATTATAAGTCAACATGTATTTATATCGGTGCGTCTACCGTTTGAATCGAGAGTGAGTGAGAGGTTGCATCACTCTAGCGGAGTGTCCTACCGATGGTGGCGTTTGAGGGTATATCGAAAAACCCCCACTCGTTTATGCAGTATAAATTTCACTGTAGGCACCGTGCGTAGGAAATTCCGCATAAGTCATTCTACGAGCGAAGTCATTCTACGAGTGTTAAGATTGTGTCGTGGTTCTATCTGTTGTGGAAATTCTTCTGGTAGAGGCAAGGAGGATGGGTGGTGTTGCTGTTGGTGTACATAATTTGTGCGTTATCTTGTAATTATGTCCTTCACGTTACACCAGTGTGTAATTGTGACGGAGACATAATATTACGGTATGGTAGAGCTTTAATTGTTCTATACTCAATGTATAGTGCGCTACGCTTTCTTATTACTGATAATAATTAATTGCGTAAGCAAGAGAGCAAGTTAAACATCCGCTCTCACATTTTTACTAGTTTTAACGATTAACCTCTCCTGATGTAGTTTCGAGATCAGAGATGGAATGTTGCATATTCCGACATAAAGAATATTTATTTGTTTTAAAGAGCTTCAGAAATATTCACAAAAGATTGAGATTTTTCGAAATCCTGATCAAAGCTACCTTCAAAGTAATCATTTACTTTAACATTAACATTAACAGTGCCTTTACTCTTGTAAGTTAAATAATATCTATTTAAAAAGTCAGCCAACTTTTTTCATATCTCCTGTTCAGCAAAAGCAGTATCTACGTGGTATAACCACGCTGCAGCTATATTATGGTTGTAGCACGAATAGGTCAGCTCGACCGGGGAATGACCATGCTCTTACAGAATGCCAGCGTAAAATAACAGCTTTGCGCTGCTGTGTTTCGTATGTTGAGGATAGAGAATCGGAGACCTTTTTTACTGGAAACGAGGCATTCCACCGTAGTCCTCAGGAGTGACAATACATGTGCCTTTTTATTCTTAATCAAATCGTCTATGGGCCACAGCATCCACTTATCATCAGGTGGACTATATGGTCGTTTGTTCCATCCATTCTACATAAAAAAATATCGATAAAATAGCAATGTTATATATATTGAGAAAAATATAAAGAGCGGCTCGAATCGTCGACGACCGAGTCCTTTCCGATCGGCTCGATTCATTGGTGCTGCGAAGATATGTTGCTTGTCTTTGCATTTCCTTTCGCATTTACCACGGGGAGTGCTCTGAGGAATTGTTCGGATTAATCCCAGCCGCCACATTTCACAAAGGCACATCGCGGCATAACTCCCGATATCATCCACACCATCTGGATGATTGGCAGTCCACCACTGTACGATTTAGAAGATGTTTTCTTCCTTGCAAAATTTCCTTGTGGAATCCATTACCATCTGCGATTTTTCCGGACCGATACGGCTTAGGGACCTTCAAGAAAAGAGCCTAATCCTTTTTAAAAGGCCGGCAACGCATCTGTAATTCAACTGGTTCCCCTGGTGTTGCAGTTGTTTATTTATTTATTTAAACTTTATTGAACCTTACACATTAAGTAAAGGAACAAAAGGCGGACTTAATGACCACCACATCTAAGAAAGTCACACTATTCTTGATAATACGACACGTGTTTCGCCTCTACAAGAGGCATCCTCAGGTTCAGTAGACTCCGCGATGGCTGACTTCTAAGCATTTAATTTGGATCAAAAATAAACAAATAAGCAACAGAAATGCTTTTACGTTCTTTTTCTTGGTACTTTATTTCCCGCAATAACTTTTTTACGATTCAGTTCGGTAACATTTTCCCTTGGTAAAAAATTTAATTCTATGTGTGAATTCAAAACCAAGTATATATACATGTGCCAATAAAATATCCTAATCCGTTTAACCGTTATGCGTGATAGAGAATAAACATTCAAGCATTTTCACATTTTTTACATATATTTTCGTATTATAGTAACAGGTTCTTACCTGATATCCCTTGTACTTGATTAACTCTTTCAATCGATCTACAATATACAAATATTTATCCTCATCATAGTACCCAATATCACCAGTTTTAAAGAATCCTTCTTCATCAAAATCTTCACTTCTCTCTTTTCCTATGTAACCTATCATAACTATTGTGCCCTTAACACATATTTCTCCATTCCGATTTGGCCCTAATGGTTCTCGTGTTTCTACGTCTACAATCTAAAACAAAACACATTAATAACAAAAAGTTGTCGGTACTGTTTTGTGAGTGAATGGCCGAGTCGGCAAGGGATGCCCTAAATGGAAACTTGTCAATCAAATTGACAATATATTAAAGATAGATATATAAGATTTTTTAACAGTGGTAGAGCCACGCGGCAGCTCTTGCTGTCACACGGATGGGCCGGCTCGAACCGGGGTGGTACCACGACCTCACAGAAAACCAGCGTGAAGTAGAGGTTTACCTCTGCGTTTCGCTTGGTGAGTGCAGGTGGCCGGAGGCCCTTTTTACTGGAAAAGAGGCATTCCATCTTAGTCCTCACGGGTGACAACGCATCTAAATTTTGACTTGTAATTGAGGATAGATGTAGATGTCTATGGGCCGCAGCAACCACTTACCATCAGGTGGACTGTGTGCTCGTTTGTCACCCATATCCTATAAAAAAAAAAAAGATAGGTCATATTAAAAGTATTATTTATTAAATATAATATTAAGTAATTACCTGACGAGCAAATATGCGTAGGCATATGGATGTGAAAAAAATGAAAAGAAGACGTGACAGCATCATAATAAATCAAAGTATGTAGTCTCTGTCTAATATCTCACGCCTGTTACCCAATGGGGTAGCCCCTTTGGGTAACAGGCGTAAGATATCATATGTATGTATGTATGTATGTATGTATGTTGTTTGGGTTAGCAATATTCTTTTTCCCTATTAGCTCGTAAAGTCTACTGCTTTACGAGCTGATCAGGAAAAGTGCCTCTCCTGCTGTAGTTAGGATTGCATAAGTCGTCACATTTGGCAAAAAGAGAAACAAAAACAGAAACCAAAGCATATTTTTTTATTGAATATAGATTATATATAATAGTTATTGAAAGAATCTCTTTAGTAATTTAACTCTAGAATTGAAAAATAAACTCTGTCCTGCAAATAGCCAGCAAGAAAAACGGCTTACAATCACATTCATAATATATGTTACACAAGTGACAATACAAATCAAAGTAGAAATAGCTTAGTAGTGATAACCTAACTCCCAGGGTTCTTTTCGTCTATAAATTCCTTAATATTATGATAATCTTTTTTATACAAATATTAAATAAAGTTTTTAAACTTTGAGGAGGTCAAATTTAGTATATTTTCTGAGAATTTCTATTAAACAGCGCTAACCATCTGAGCCGTGGTAGCTCAGATGGTTAGAAAAAAATTGACCAGTAATATGTCTATATTCCCCTGTGGATAGGTGACGCTAAAATTAAATTTAAATTCATAAAAAGAGACGAATAGTTCTGGAAGGTTAACTTGTAGGGACTTTTCTTAAAATTCTACAATAAATGCTTACATACGAATAAAACATACCGATTAAATAACGTGTAAAAGCAAACATTTACGTGTTTTGTTTTTGATTTTTTTAAATGGATTCTTCACATGCACATATAATCCGCACATGTACGGTAAAATAGCCGCTAGTCCACTCGTGCTCGTGGCGTCCTATACAAAATTTACGCTGTTCCTTTCGCGAGAGAGTTGTACGCCTGGCAAAAATGAGGTGGTATACCACCATTCTTCTAAAACCACAAATCTTTTTGGGTTTTTCCATCGTCACCTGTGATGGATTTTCTTACCCGTTGATGGTTTTGGTGATGGATTTTCTTACGCCGTTATCACACGGTAACCAATTGTGACGCTTCATAATTATTATTAATAAATAATAATTAAATTTATTATAAAGACATTTAAAAATGTCATAAAAATTATATTTTAAACAATTAAAATGCAATATTAAGTACATATAAAGTTCAAATATCTTCATTTGGAATATTGAATATTATAGTTTAGTTAACGCATAAATTGTCTGTAAAAATCTCTAAATTTATTAAAATTCTGTTTAAAATATTCAAAATGTATTAAATCATATAAATACAAGTCGATTATATTGCAATAATAAAGATAAAAAACATTTGTAATATAATAGACAAAATGGATCAAAATTTTCTAAGTTGATGAAGGTGTTCTTGTAGTAATCGGAAAATTTCTAAGTTGATAAAGGTGTTCTTGTAATGTTCCCTTATATGGGGGCGTTGCCGGAGACGCATACCCAAGGTTGTACATATATATGGGGTGGTGGGCTGACCGACTGCTAGTAGTAAGGTTGCACAATGACTAGTCCTATATTAGGGACTTATGATAGTAAGATCTAACGAACCAAAACATTAATAATGAAGGTCTCTATGATGCATAAGCATTATGATAGCAGATTGATGACTTGAAGTCCCATATGAATAAGACATACAATAGTATGGTCTATGAAATAAAGCAAATATGTGGAAGGTCTCTAAAATGTAAAAGCATTATATTGAAAGAAATGGGACTTGAAAAGGATTATTATAGTGGCGTGTAGGTTGCTTCATAGCGTCTGAGACCGTGGTAAACTTGGACTCGCTAACCGATGTGTCCTAGACATATCATCTTAGTGCCGGTGGTAAGCGGGTTTGTTGTAGCAATACGACTTGCCCGTGGACATCGCACGTCCCTACCGTTTGTGGGCGGTGTCTTAGCGCATAGCGTTATGATACGTCGGCTATCTTTCGGATTAGGATGAGTGTGTTTGGTAGTACTTTTAAGTGCAGCAAGCATACTCAACTTCATGTCTTAGTGCTAGCTAGCTATGATACTTGGAGTTTTAGCTACTGACGTCTTAGTACTGCGCTACTATGATACGTTGGTGGTATTTTTAGTTAACAACATTATTAATTTTGTTACCAAAGTCGACAGGTATCATGTAGGTGTGTTGTGAGGGGGCGCCATCCGTACGGTAGTTGAATTGATGCTTACTGCTACTTGCAGTATTGCGTCTTGTGATGGATCTGCGGGTGTGCTGCACCTGATTCGACTCATCTTGTGGTTCTGGTCGATGGAGGTATGCGGGTGGTGATGTCGGCTGGGACTGTATGGGGGACCTTAGGATGGTGTAAGCCCGACGATAGTCGTATTGATGCTTGTTTCATTCTGCAGCATTGCGTCTCTGCGATGGTTATTTGGCGGGTCGCTATTCTCAATAGCGCTCCCTGCGTCTTGCTTTGACTCACAACCTAAGTAGCTTTGCCCAAGTCAGCTCCCTTCATTGCGGGGCTGCAGACTGTCTGACCTCCATGATGTTTTATATAACAACATAATAATATATCTCTATAAAGTTCCCACCTTTGAAAGATTGAAGACAATTTGTTGGTGGGTGAGACAAACATGATCGAAAAATGCATAAACTCAACGTCAGTAACACAAAACCTTTCTGATGGCGAATTATTACTATTATCTTATAACTGCCTATTGGCTATATCTGCCATTGTATTGGTTGGTGGAGCATATGTGTCGATCTCATGCGGGTGGTAGCTGAAGGGAGAATCAGAAGAGGCTGTCAAGGCTGCGGCCGAAAGCCGCGCAACCTGAGACCCCATTCCCTTGAGGTGAGCGGTAGACTCATGACACGCTCTGCGACCAATTGGCCGTGCTGACCATACAATTGGTGGTGATGCCTTACACTTACATCACGTCTGCAGGAACGGCGGTCTGGCAGGTGGTGGCGCTCACAAAAGGCTTTTTATGGCCAGTGTGCCTATTGTTGCCTAACCCATGTGACGTACATTCACTGTGGCTGGATTTGATCGTATATTTTATGGTGTTTACACGTATTGACATGCGCGACTTCGATCGGTGTTTGTGCTTACGCACTATCAAGGGGCCAAGCCTTCTTTTACTGTTACGCTAGTTATTTTGCTGTGGACTACGTTCCAGTACCCATTTAACGTTCCCTTCGGTGGGAGCACATTAAAATGGTTGGCGCTCACCGTACACGGCGTGTGCGGAGCCGTGTCCCTCCTCCACATTTTTTTTAAATGTGGGAGAGCGAAGCTCTTGTATCTGGTATTTGATATAAATATTGTGAGCGTTTTCCAAGCGGGAAGGGAATAATTAATAAGTAATTGATTGTTGTAAACCGGATACAAGTGGAATAGGGACAATTTATTGTTCTTAATTTTTTTGAGCTCCGTCTTCATGAACGGGGTTCTTTAGCTTATTAAGCACTACCAACAGCTTTCGATTGCTCTCATGAATATTCATTCTTCCAAGATACACCTAAAAGCACTAAACACAAGTTACTATGCAAACACAAAGTAAATAAGGTTCCTAACTAAGACGATCACGCCATAAATCTATTAAACGGCCTATATTCAAACATTTAGAAAGATCAATATATGGTTAATATACTGGTCACGTAAATTAGATATATTTATATATCTTATAGATATAGATTCTAAACAAATGCAAGTATAAGTATATAAAGAGCGGGGTGGGGGAGTCGTTACATAATTAATAACTAACAATGTGAACAATACTTATTAAAATTCGGATATTTTCTATTATTCGCGTCGGATTGGGAAGTATTAATATACAACAATAATTATAAATAATATAAAATATATGTATATAACACTAACCTTAATTAAATATAGGTAAATAATTAAATAAAACTCTAACTATTCGATTGCCCTCGGCAGGAGAGACCAAACGACTGAGGGTTAGGGGAAAAGGAAATGAAAAACTGCCAACTCTTGAGGTACCTTGAAGATCACCAGCTGATTAGTGATCGCCAGTACAGTTTTCGTCGGGGTCGATCAGCTGGTGATCTTCTGGTCTACCTGACTCATAGGTGGGTGGAGGCAGTAGAGTCTAAGCATTGGCCGTTAGTTTGGACACATCGAAGGCCTTCGATCGGGTCTGGCACAAAGCGCTTCTTTCGAAGCTTCCTTCCTATGGGCTTCCCGAGAAATTGTGCAAATGGATCACAAGTTTCCTTGCTGATGGAGCATCAAGGTCGTATTAGACAGTGCATGCTCTGATTTCTAGCCTATCAACGCTGGTGTCCCACAAGGCTGCGTGCTATCACCAACGCTGTTTCTCCTGCATATCAATGATGTATTGCAAAGTAGTAACATTCATTGTTATGCAGATGACAGCACTAGTGATGCTTTATGTTCGCGCCAAAGCGCTAATGTCAAGAATCGACGCCAGATGGCACTCGGCTCGGCGCGATACCGGTTGAAGTTCGGCCGAGCGGCATGGTAGTGGCAAGAGCGCGCGGGTCGCGAGCGAAAAGGCATTCCAAATTCAGCGGTGCTGTAGGCGGCACGCTGTCTTTTTGTCGTGAACTCGGAAGCGGAATACGACACGCGCATCTAGGAAATATACTGTTTAGGATAGGTAACGCGCATTCCTTGCTTGATAGCTTCACCCGGGACTTATTGTGTAACTCAGAATCTGTATAAGTGCATCCGACAATATTAGCTAGTGCGGCATTTGATATTCTAGAAATAACTGTTGCTACGCGAAACGGTAGTGACCTTTGATCCAGTGTCGCGTGTTAAACCTTATAACAAACGAGAGTTAGTGGCCTCTGTAAGTTAGTTAATCGTACGATAGAGTTAATGGACTGCCATCGTGACGAACGATGAAAGTGACTGTGGACGGCGCCTCGGAAGGATACCGCAGTTTGGAGTGGTACTGAGGTCTGAACTTCTGCAGAGGGTAACGGTCTAATAAGGTCAATAACTCTACCAGCCACACACAGATACACATCACTGACCCTTACTTTCCTAGCACTATACAACCACATGCGACCTGACCGAATCCTGAGGGACCAGTCGCCTTGGATAGAGGTAAGTAAGCTCGGTTTAATAGAATAGAACGCCCTCCCCCCTGATTGTTTATTGTAATTAGAAACTTTCCACCTTGGCCGTTAGGAGGCCCGACCTGCAGCTGCTTGTAGGTTCTTCCATTAATGGGCCGCGGAGGATCCTACTCCTTAGATAGGTAGCTGCTGGCCGTAACATATTGGTAGCAGAGCGCGATTCCGGGATCGATTCCTGGTCGATCCCGACCATAGTGTTTGATAAAAATTAAACAATTTTGGTGGCAGGGAGCGTTGGGTTGATTGGTTTAATTTTGTGTCTACAATCACGCCCATCCGTAATACGTAAAAATATTTTTTTATTATATACGTAATAATAAAATTCTTTTCTTTTGTGGCTTGCTTTTTTGTTGTTAGCGGGTAAATTTGAAAAGCCGCGCCCGTTTAGTGCGCAAGCGGGAGTTTGCGTCATGTAAGTAGATGGTTATTTTTACGTAATCGGTTAATTATCGTTGTCGGATAGTTGTAGTGGATTACTTATCGAAGTGTCGATTTCCGAGCAAGGCATTTTTTGTTGATTGACCGTGATGTGTATCTTCGTTTATGTATCTTTCGTATTGTAATTTGTATTTGAACTAAGGAGTAGTAATTTGTATTTACGCAATTTGAATTTAACTTGATTTGATCGCACTAGTATTTGTTATCCTCTCGAGCGCCCAGCGACCGTTTTACAGTGGACTGTTTTACCCCCGATAAGCGCCCATCGACCGTTATACGGTGGTCACGTAGTTGTCCCAAATAATACTTAAATAAAACGCGAAAACAATGTTTATCTCTTTTTAATGTATACTATTTTAAAGGTAATGAAACGTTTAACAGATCTAATACACAAACACGTATAGTTTCGACAATTGTTAAAACAAACAGTCAACTAAACTTATCAGTATGCGAAGTCATATCGCTTTGAACGTTTGGTCAACTTTGAAGTGTGAATTTATTGTGTTGCGATTTGAGTATCGTGAGAACAAAATTTTTGGTAAGTAGCTAAGTTTATTCATAATATATGGTAATATTATTTTCATTATAGTTTTGCTACTATGAACTTGTACAATATTTAGATTAGTCCATGTGTCTAGCCAAACAAAACCGTTGCAAAAATCGTTCTAGATTTTAAAAAATAAGAAATATTTCTGCAAAATTTTTTCTTTTACTGGGAGAAAATATCATGCCATCAAAAACATAACTTGTAAAAAAAAGCCAAGTCTCGCAACTCAGTTCTTTTACCGTAAAAAGTTGTGAGATCCATGTAATACCAAGTCGGTTAATTTATTCAGTCCATAGATTGATACATAGATTGACATGGCAATCGCATGAAAACACAATATATCTCACAAGTAATACATATAATATTAAATTAGATTGTTTAGTGCGATTGCCAAGTCAATCTATGTATCAATCTATGGACTGAATAAATTAACCGACTTGGTATTACATGGATCTCACAACTTTTTACGGTAAAAGAACTGAGTTGCGAGACTTGGCTTTTTTTTACAAGTTATGTTTTTGATGGCATCTCATTTCTTTTTGTAGATAGTTATATCTAAGTAGCTATTTACACCTATTATTCCATTATATATATATATATATATAGTTACACCGCTTCATTCACTGCAAATGTAACTTTGTAATACTATATGTTTATATGAGATTACAAAGTTATTTATGCAGTTGGTGTATCTCGAAAACTAGACCAAAATTGTAAAATATTTTAATTTTTCCTTGATTTATATATTAAACAATAATTGTATTCCAAATTTGAAGTTTATTTGTCTGCTAGAAGTGCCTCAGAGTTTTGATGATCGGTCAGTCAGTGAGTGACAAAATTAAGAAATTTTGACTAGTTATAATTCTTAAGCTACTGGTTCAAATTTAATGAAATTTGAAATATACCGAGTTTATACCATGCCAACTTGGTTAAATTCAGGCTTCTAGTTTTATCCATAACGAAGTTATAGGGTTTCAGAAATAGCCTGAACTGCTTCGAGAAAAGGATGATACGGCCGTGCCGCTTTCTTGTTCGACTTGGCGGGGGCACTGCCGTGCCCCCCGATGAAATATTCTTATATTACAAAAAAAGATATAGAAAGTGCTTTAAATAAATCTAAATAACAAAATTATAAAACGATGTCTAGTTTAACCGTGATACGGTCGCGGGACGCCCCTAATTCTGAATTCATAATGGCGGCGAAATATAAATTTAGAAATGAACATAGAAGTCTACGACTTCTATGTCGTGGAAACGCCTAAAAATATTTTTAGTCTAATAAGTTGATATTTATTTTGTTTTAGTTTTGTTTTAGTTGTATTTATTTTGTTTGGTTAAGATATATTTTGATTTAATGTTGATATTTGATTTAATGATATATAATTGTTTGCTAATTGTTTGTTTATTAATTTAGGTGTGGTTACAAATTAGGCGTAATAGGCATAATTTACGACTACACACCTACTGTAAGGATACCTTTTTTATGTACCTATATTATTTTATTTTACGTAACGATTAACTACTTAATTTTTTAATTCTTTTTCAGATTTGTTAAAAAAGAAAGTGTAACCTCCAATTGACGCCTTTATCTTACATAATAGCACCACTTCTTTCCCAGAAGATTATTTTTTACAGCTAACCAAAGAATAGACCAGACCAGATCCAGACTATTTCAGGCCGAGGCGCGAAGAATTGCGAAGGGTTTGCGTTGTATGCCGTAAACCCACGTTTACTGCCCTGGTTGCAACGTGACTCTGTGCCTGTTTGCTTGTTTTGCGCAACATCACGCCACTAAATAATAATTTAAGCTTTTTAACCGACTTCTAAAAAAGGAGGAGATTCTCAATTTTATTATTATTATTATTGATATTACACAACTAATCCAACTTTTCCACAGTTTCATTTTCTACAAGTCGACCTACAAAAATCATTTTAAAAAAGTTTAAAATTTTTTTTTGCTATTAACAAAATAAATTAAACATAAAAATGTAAAAAATAAAAGTACCGATGAATTTAACATAATATTAGATATACCTTTACAAATAAATTTAAATGTTCGACGAAAGACGAGTCTATACATTTTTTGTCCTTTACTCTCAGTTTGGTTCGAAATTTTGTCAATGTTTTTAATTGTTTTTAATAACTCTATCATATCATTAGAAATATGTTTTTATGTTTATTTATTCCATATTCAGTATAGTATTTGACACAAACAATTCATTTATAAAATTATCAAACAATTTATTTTTTACAGCCTTATCTTTAGTAGTAGTATTTTTTGTGGATCTTTTTTTGTTTCGTAAGATTCTATAAGATCTGACTACTTTAAGCACATGATATATTATAAAAGAAACTCGTTAACAAGTTAAGCGTAATAGAGGACCACAAAAAATATTTTAAGTGGAAATTAAGTCCAAAAAGGGCTTTGAACTCAAAGCTGTTGCAAAGATATTATTTTGCTTTCACTACTTCGTTTTCAAATATATTTCTTTGATTAATTTTATGAGAAGAGGGTGATTTTATCTATTTATATCAATAAAATAACTAATATATAATATTATAAGGCCTTTTGTCATGCTATTAAGGATTCATATTAATATTTAAATGCATTTTTCTACAATTATGTGTATACATTTACACATTTGTGTGATCAGACCGTTTAAAATATTTCCACTTGCTATAAGAATTAGTTAATTTATATACATAAAAAAGAAAATTTCATTTTGATTCTGAATGTATGATTATTTATTAGTGCTCATAAATGATTTTACGTCAAAATCAGTATTTAAACGTTGACCGCCAACTTACAACCTTACAGCTACGGGACATTCGCCATAGCGAAAATTCGCGCGGTGCAAACGACGAGGCGTCTAGCGACTAAAATAAATGTATAGAAATATACGGATCAAGCCACGCGCAGCGGCGAGTGGCGAAACGACCGTCGAAATTTACCGAGCGAACCGCGCGGGCGACTGACAGGGGGATGAAACTACCATACAAATTTACAAGAATAAAAAATGCATTGAAAGTTCTGCCCTCTAGTGAACTAGGTACATAAACTTGTAGGTTAGTTTTCTTCAGCGTTGTATAGATGGCATTAATTAGGCCAAAACCCCAGAATCCAAAGCCCAAAAAATCTAAATCTATAGCAGTTTTAGTCTTTGGTTATGGTTGACACACTCGGTTGACAGTTCTTTCTAATAAACACGAGTATTATTGATACGATAATTCTAGAAACGAAAATATTTTGCAACTTTTCGTTCCTCTCCTGTGAAAATCATAATTTAGGCTTTATGGTTATTTACTAAATTTAACAATAAATGTGGTTGTGCACAGTTTATGCACCTATGTTAACATGCTGCTAAACGGAAAATTATTAACTACTGTTTGGTGATTGTGAAAATGATAATGTGAAAACTCAAGTTATTAAATATTATAACATTCATAAAAGAAAATAAAAACATAATTAAAATTATATTCAGTCTTTGTTATTAATATTTAAAAAAAATGTTATGTGAAATAGGTTAAGATTATTTAGTGTTAATGTTATCTGCAAAATTACCATTTGGAGATTTAAGATAATCATTGAAGATATCCAATAATTATCTGGTAGAATGCATAAACAGAAACATTGATAATAAAACTGCATAGTTCATAATTATCAACATAGTCATTGACTAAATACGCCATCTAGTGGTAACCATGTCGTAACTACCGCAAGCTGCGTTGTACTAAAGAATACAGCGGCATCTAGCGTACACGGTACACTCATTCGAAAAGTGAAATGGGAGTGGCGCATCTATTCCTGGTATATAGTGTATTATCTATAGCGACTGGCGGCGCGGCGGGCGACTGAAACAAAGGCATGAATTAGTACGACGCAAGCCACGGAATCGAGCGGCAGACGCGGCTAATAGTATAGGAAACAAAATATTTTAGTTGTTTTCGCCGCGAAAAATGAATAATGAAACTTTTATTGAAAAAAGAAGTATCTCGGCAAGTATGCTAGGCCTGCTAGCAGCTTTGGAAATAGTAGTTATTATTAACAAGAATATAATCGAAGGTTTCGACACTCATTCTGGTATATTAGAAAAAAATTTCTGGATACATTCTGTACTTCTCGTACTTCTTGTGGAGTTCTCCATCTATCACCCGATTCCTATTCAAATCATGTACTCCACAATCTCTTCCAAATATTATGTCTTGAACCAAAAAACGATTACTTTCTAAGCAATATCGGGATAACTTTGATAAAAACATTTCGCTCTCCGCCTATCTGGTCGTGGCGGCGAACCTGACTGCCCGTGGCCCTCAAACCACGCCGCGCGAATTGTCGCCCCGCCTGCCGCTTCGCCGTTCGTGCCACCGATCCCCGTGGCCAGGCCGTTATTTTCTTACGCTAAATTTGGGCTTGGCGCTTATCGATGTTATGACGTTTGACGTTTAGGCGCTCGAGAGGTTATTTGTTAATTTGATTTGTGTCTTTTCTTTTGTGCTAACTTGTATTTGGTTTGATAAGTAGTAATTCTTATTTGTGTAATTTCTATTCAACTCGATTTGATTGGAACTGCATTTGTTAACTGTTAATTTTTTTTGTATTTGTTATTTGTTATTTTTGTAATTTGAGCTCGAGCCGCGTCGTAATTTGTATTTAGTAGTGATGTCATCGCCCAAGCTACTAATCCGTTGCTTGCGGACTGAGTTACGCTGGGCCACCAGCGCCCATGCTTTGATAAGTCGACCGGATAGGGTCCATAACTTGATGAAGCGGTTCGAGCAGGTCGATGTTCGAAGAGCCGCAGTGGAGGAGGCTTACGCTAAGCTCGAGGATTCGGATGTGGAAAAGGGAGTCCTGGACAACTGCTTCGCTGACTACGAGCAGTTCTTTTCGCTTACGGACGAGTTGATCGAGGCTGAAGGCAGGTATGCCGAGGAGGCGCGTGAAGCTCGGATGAGTGGCCAGTCCGAGTCCTCTCGGAAGCAGCCTCAGCCAGAGCATTTGGGACGACTCTCAACTCTGGACTTGCCAAGGTTCTCCGGGGTCAGTTCCGAATGGCTGACCTTCGTTGGTCTTTTCGACAGCCTAGTGGACGCCCGGAGTGACTTGACCCCGAGCCAGAAGATGGCGTACCTCCTGGCCTCACTGGAGGGGGAGGCCCTGGGCGTTGTCGGCCATTTGAGATTGTCGGACGACACCTACCAGACTGCTCGGGACCTCCTAGCCAGAAGATACGCCAACGTCCGGCGAATTGCGGACGAACATGTTAAGCAGCTTCTAAGCCTCCCGCTGCTTAGTGACCGGGCCAGACTATGTCCGGACCTGTTGGATCCAGTCTTGGTGGCCTGTAATACGTTGAGGCGGCTGGATTTACCAGTGGGCGAATGGGCTTTTTTGTTGCTCCGCATCGTGCTGTCCCGTCTGCCCCTCGACCTTCGAATACATTTCGGGGAGAGGTACGGCGGGGACGAGGCCTCCTATATTCCGCCCTTCTATGACCTGCTGCGGTTTTTGGAGGAGCAGTGAGTGAGAACGTGGCGGGCACCGTTGACGACTTACGAGTCGTGCCCAGTGAGAGGCGGAATCCGCCGGGCAAGTCGTTGTCAACCCCCCCCCCCCCCCTGCTCCTATTGTCGAGCGTCTGATCACCGGGTAACGTCGTGCCCGAAATTACTAAGTAAGCCGGTTCCGGCGAGGCGAACTATCACCAAGGAGCGCCGCTGGTGCTACTCATGCTTGGAAGGGCACCTCCAGCGAGACTATCCGAACGGCCTCCTCTCGGGGCTCTGCCAGGCCCTCGCCCCCACGGGTGGGGCGCTCCGCCACGCCCTCTGACAGGCGACGCTCGGCGCCCGCCGGCTAGCCACCAGGCCCCTAGGTTTGAAAGGGGTCTCTCCCCCGACCAGTCGGGGGGTAATTCCTCCAGGGGCGGGGGTGTCATCACCCCCCCTCAGCGTGTGGAGAGGAACTTCACGGCCACTCATCAGTCCACTAGACTCTTCTCACTCCCGTTAGCTGAGTGGCCGCGACTGGTGTACCACTGTTCCCCATTTGATGGAGGCGGCCCTAGCTAGCTGCCACCTTAGCTCCCACCACGGCCGCTTCTACTGAGCCTTAAGCCGTCAACAGTCCACTTGTCAAAATGTTCTGTTGCCGACGTCTTCAGTGAAGGCGTACAACCCGAGTGGCGACTGTTAGCGGTTTGCGCTCTATTAGTCTCGGGTTCACGCCGTTTGGCCTCCACTTGGTGGTGGGAAGATTGGGGCTCCCCTGGAGCGTTGAATCACGCTGTCAAGGGGTATTAGATTTGGATTTGGTCGAGTACTTAATTAACGACACTTTAAATTGAAATCATGCCTTTGGGTTTTCCGCGAAATTTTCATATTTGTAGCGGTTGTGATTAAAAGGTTGAATTTAAAATACTCCTTTAAATGCTGCTACATATGTTTTGTAAATATATTTGATCACTGCGTTTGTTGTTGTACGGAAAATTGAAATTAAATTGTGTGCCCCTTTGAATGCTTGTGCATATGCTTTGTAATTGTTTAATTGTAGTTTGCTGAAAGGAAAGTTCGAATTCTCTTTGAAAATTATGTATGTGTTTTTTGATAGTGTTTAATCATTTTGCTTTGTGAAAAGGAAGGCTGAAATTAGATAACCCTATTTGTGCCGAAGGGAATAAGAGTCAATTCTCTTATGGTTTACATTTTGTTGGCACTGTCTAAGATATTTATTTGAAATGAGAAATAGGGCTGTCTCTTACGTTTATTGTTTAGTTTAATTTGTCAAGTTGACCCATGTGCATCGGTGATTAATTTGGTTGAATTAATTTTGTAATTGAACATTGATGCTTTTGAAAATTAGTTGAAATATGAACATAGGACTACTTGTCTAACAGGCTGGCTAGTTTTGGGGATTATCAGATTGAAATCGGCTGCCGCACTATTTAGTAAATGGTTATATGGTGGATGGCTTGGTTAGGCCTACTTGTTTGAAAATTCATTCTATCTGTGCCTTTCGTTCGGATCTTCACAGACGACGTTCATGGGGAATTTGTGAGTGCTCTCTGCACTGAAGCTTAGGAGGCCACTCTGGGCCGCTTCGTATCGCGTCGCTGTTTATAGACCTGATCCGGTCGGATTGCGGAACTAATCATAGGAGTGCAGATAGGTGTTTGAGAGAGGTCGTCGGACTTCTGTCCAGTATAGGACTGGTTGAGGTGCTGCGATGTCTAGGAGGGGCATCCAGTGGAGGCTCGACCCTCCGGCTGGCCCGTTTGCTCGCGGAGAACAGTCCTTATGTCCGGGGCGGGGGTTTGTTCGCGCCAAAGCGCTAATGTTAAGAATCGACGCCAGATGGCACTCGGCTCGGCGCGATACCGGTTGAAGTTCGGCCGAGTGACGTGGTAGTGGCAAGAGCGCGCGGGTCGCAAGCGAAAAGGCAGTCCAAATTCAGCGGTGCTTTAGGCGGCACGCGGTCTTTTTGTCGGGAACTCGAAAGCGGAATACGACACGCGCATCTAGGAAATATACTGTTTAGGATAGGTAACGCGCATTCCTTGCTTGATAGCTTCACTCGGGACTTATTGTGTCTAACTCAGAATCTGTATAAGTGCATTCGACAATATTAGCTAGTGCGGCATTTGATATTCTAGAAATAACTCTTGCTACGCGAAACGGTAGTGACCTTTGATCCAGTGTCGCGTGTTAAACCTTATAACAAACGAGAGTTAGTGGCCTCTGTAAGTTAGTTAATCGTACGATAGAGTTAATGGACTGCCATCGTGACGAACGATGAAAGTGACTGTGGACGGCGCCTCGGAAGGATACCGCAGTTTGGAGTGGTGCTGAGGTCTGAACTGCTGCAGAGGGTAACGGTCTAATAAGGTCAATAACACTACCAGCCACACCCAGATACACATCACTGACCCTTACTTTCCTAGCACTATACAACCACATGCACCTGACCGAATCCCGAGAGACCAGTCGCCTTGGATAGAGGTAAGTAAGCTCGGTTTAATAGAATAGAACGCCCCCCCTGATTGTTTATTGTAATTAGAAACTTTCCACCTTGGCCGTTAGGAGGCCCGACCTGCAGCTGCTTGTAGGTTCTTCCGTTAATGGGCCGCGGCTGATCCTACTCCTTGGATAGGTACCTGCTGGCCGTAACACCTTATATACCGGCCGTGCTAATATTTCTCGGGAAAACGTCGCCGAGTACCGGGACAAAATTGTGGTTGAAGTCGAGTCTTTGCTGAACAAATTCTCGGATTAGGGGCGACTAAATCTAGTCAAGTTCAATCCACAGAAGACACAAGTTTGCGCGTTTACCGCTAAAAAGAACCCCTTTGTCGTATCTCCTCAGTTTCAAGGAATCCTCGGCGTCGATATATCAAGTAGTGTGCAGTTTCGTGGTCACTTGGAAAGGAAGGTCAAGCTGGCCTCTAGAAAGCTTGGCGTGCTTAGTAGAGCGAGACGGTATTTCATGCCGGCACATCGCTTGCAACTTTACTAAGCGCAAGTTCGGCCCAACATGGAATACTGTTCTCACCTTTGGGCCGGGGAACTCCAGTGCCAGATCCTTCCACTTGACCGCATCCAGCGCAGATTGCTTCGAATCGTCGACGACTGAGTTCTTTCTGATCACCTCGACACTCTGGCACTGCGTAGGGATGTTGCATCCCTTTGCATTTTCCATCGAATTTACCACGGGGAGTGCTCTGAGTAATTGTTCGGATTAATTCCAGACACCAAATTTCACGAACGCACATCGCATCAGAATTTACGATACCATCCTTACAGTCTTTAAGAGTGGTAGAGCCACGCGGCAGCTTTTGCTGTCGCACGGATGGGCCGGCTCGAACCGGGGTGGTACCACGACCTCACAGAATACCAGCGTGAAGTAGAGGTTTACCTCTGCGTTTCGCTTGGTGAGTGCAGGTGGCCGGAGGCCCTTTTTACTGGAAATGAGGCATTCCATCTTAGTCCTCACGGGTGACAACGCATCTACATTTTGAATTGTAATAGAGGATAGATGTAGATGTCTATGGGCCACAGCAACCACTTACCATCAGGTGGACTGTGTGCTCGTTTGTCACCCTTATCCTATAAAAAAAAATCTGGATGCTTGGCGGTCCATGACTGTGTTTTACTAGGAGTTTTCTTCCTCGTACAACTTTTCTGTGGCTTTGTTTATTACCGGCGATTTTTCCGTGCCGATACGACTTAAGGACCTTCAAGAAAAGAGCTTACACCTTTCAAAAAGGCCGGCAATGCATCTGCGATTCCCTCCCTGGTGTTGCAGTTGTTCATGGGCGGCGGTAGTCACTTACCATCAGGTGAGCCGCATGCTCGTTTGCCCCCTCTCCTAAATAAAAAGGGAAAAGAAACAGGCAGACGGCGTGGATGGCGCGGACGGTATCGAGAAGCACCACTTCCTGTATTTGAGCCCGGAGCGGTCCGCCACGTAGTGTGAACAACCGCCAAATTTCTGACTTCGGGCTGTTACAGACAATTTCTCAATAACTAAGTTTCTGGCCTGACCCGGTATCTAATGATCAACAGTAAGCAGCTGTCAAGATGGATAATAAAGAAATAGCATCAGGTGGAAGATAAAATGTGGTTTTAAAAATATAGAGGCTTTCATTTTATATTTTGTATTACATCTGATATCCAAGCTTTGTATCATACATTATTAATACATACCTTAATCACTGTATCCTTTGTTACTTCTCCTACACTGCCTTGTCTACATTTCTTCCCACCAATGAAGTAATCCATGGTCATGAACGCTGTAGTTTCTGTCATCCCATAGCCTTGATACACATCTATTAAATTCTTAAACCTGCATTTTATAACATATCATATCAT
Source organism: Parnassius glacialis (assembly GCA_033319125.1). NCBI lineage: Eukaryota > Metazoa > Arthropoda > Insecta > Lepidoptera > Papilionidae > Parnassius > Parnassius glacialis. The sequence continues at coordinate 25,029,790 of JAVANC010000002.1, forward strand.
TTTACGTAGTAAAAACTTCTTAGCTTCACAAACCTTTAAAAATAATTTTTGGTTGCTAAGAAATATTTTAGTTCAGTGTTTTTCCCCATCCCAAATGTGCCAAACGTGCATGAAGAAGTTTTCACTTAAATAGAGCATAATTATTTGCCAATATTCTATTCAAATTTACGCAAAGACACTATATTATAATATTGAGATGAAATAATTTGACCATTGTCACAATTTGCGGCTAAATGACAATTAATACGTGCTGCTTAATATTAAAAAGTCCCTTGTTAATAAACTGATAAAAAAGTAGAATAAGCCGTTAATATTCCAAAGATAATCATACTATGTGGCAATAGACCGTCTATATATAGCTCGAGGAACCGACAACAGATGTGGAATAAAGGTTCACAAGTGGCAGCCTCGTACTGGCAAGTGCGCTATTGGTCGAACCACCACTGAACGGAGTAACGAACTGATGAAACACCCAGCTAATCAGTAAATAAAGGTGGCTCGTGACGTTATAAATTAATTCAAGCTGGTCCACATCCGACCTAGTATGAAGTTTTGTTACCATCTTTGGTTTCAAGCACCCCAGTATCAGCTTCTTCCACTTGACTATATAATATATAGCGTCTCGTTTTATACTTTTTGTATCAATGACGTGTAGTTGGTTATTGAATAAACGTTTCGACGGCTACACAATGTATATTATTATTTACTTTAGTATACTATGCAAACGTGGATTTGACGTATTCATATTGCAGTCATGGCCAAAATCTCTACCGTGTTAAAAAAATCGTTTTTTTTCTTATAGGATAAGGGTGACAAACGAGCACACAGTCCACCTGATGGTAAGTGGTTGCTGCGGCCCATAGACATCTACATCTATCCTCTATTACAAATCAAAATGTAGATGCGTTGTCACCCGTGAGGACTAAGATGGAATGCCCCATTTCCAGTAAAAAGGGCCTCCGGCCACCTACACTCACCAAGCGAAACACAGAGGTAAACCTCTACTTCACGCTGGTATTCTGTGAGGTCATGGTACTACCCCGGTTCGAGCCGGCACATCCGTGCGATAGCAAAAGCTGCCGCGTGGCTCTACCACTATTACTAAACAACTACTTAAACAACTTAAACTAAACCATCACCGCATTAACAACTAAATTCCTGCCATATAAATAGTGAATTACATCTCTTTAGCAGCGTTGATAATCTCTTTTCGCAGTACAGCAGCCGCGCTCAGAATTATTTGAACTGAACTGACATCGTAATTCAAAGGTGCTTTTGTGAGCGCAACAATCACAGGTGGTACCAACACGAGATAGTTAGCCTGAAAATTTGTTTTAGTATGTTAATAAAACATCTCATTCTACCATTATTAGTAAACAACGTAGATAATAAATTAGTAATCAACAACTTGGTAAGAAAGTAAAATTTAAATATATATACATAAACTAGGTAACGCAAAACTAGGCACAAGAGAGAACGATGAGCTGAAAGTAGGGAAATTCGGAATAGGGCAACGGAACCCAAAGGGCCAGCAGCTGGCCGACTTCATGGAGAAAGAGGGACTCTTTTTGATGAACTCTTTTTTCCAGAAGCGGCCCTACAGGAAGTGGACCTGGTCGAGACCCGACGGTTCGAAAAAAAATGAGATTGACTTTATTATGACGCCCAGACGACAACTGTTAAGGTATAACTCCGTTATCGTGAGGGTGAAAACTGGTAGCGATCACCGAATGGTTAGAAGCACACTGAACCTAAACGTTAAGTTGGAGAGGTGTCGTCTAATGAAGTCAACGCTCCGTCCCCCTCGTGCTCTAATACAAAGTCCCGAAACCTTTCAGCTCGAGTTACAAAACCGTTTTCAGTGCCTAGAAGACTGCAATGAAGTGGACGATTTGAATGACAAGCTCGTGGAAACTGTCCATGCGGGCGGAGCTAAGTTCTGCAAGACCCGCCGCAGAAGAACACAAAAACTTTCCAAGCATAATCTCAATCTCATGGCTGTTAGACGGGAGATGAAGCTACATTCTTCAACAGATTTGACAGCATACAGGCAACTGAACAGACGGATCTCCAAATGCATGCGGCGGGACTTACGCAACTTCAATACAGCTTGTATTGAAGAAGCGATCGAGCGGAACCAAGGCTCCAAAGTCTTTGCCAGAGATGTGTCTGCCAGAAAGAGCCAACTGTTAAAGCTGAAGACCGAATGTGGCAGCATCGTTTCCGGGGCACCTGAGATTTTGAGTGAGATTGAGAGGTTCTATGGGCAGCTGTACACGTCATCGTTGGAGCCACACGCAAGTCTGAGTAACGATACAAGAGCGAGTCTTATCCGACACTATTCCGAAGATATCCCGGACGTCAGTCTGAGTGAGATTAGAATGGCTCTCCAGCATCTTAAAAACGGCAAGGCCCCAGGCGAGGATGGAATTACAGCGGAGCTTCTGAAAGCGGGTGGAAGACCGGTACTTGAAGTCCTTCAGAAGCTCTTTAATTCCGTCCTCCATGGTGGCGTTACACCGGAGGCGTGGAGCAGAAGTGCAATGGTCTTGTTCTTCAAGAAAGGTGTCAACGCTTTCTTGAAGAACTACAGACCGATTTCCCTTGTGAGCCGCGTCTACGTGCTGTTTTAGAGAGTCATTACGAATCGTCTCGCGCGCAGACTTGACGACATCCAGCCTCCCGAACAAGCCGCTTTCCGAAAGCGGCTTGTTAGCACCATAGACCACATACATACCCTTCAGCAAATTGCACAGAAGTCCGACGAGTACAATTTGCCACTATGTCTGGCGTATGTGGACTATGAGAAAGCCTTTGATTCCATCGAAATTTGGGCGGTACTGCAGTCTCTTCAGCGGTGCCAAGTTGACTGTCGGTATATCGAAGTGCTGAAGTGTTTGTACAGTAGAGCTACGATGGCTATGCGAATACAGAACCAAAGTAAGAAACCTACCCAATTGCAGAGACGTGTAAGACAGGGTAATGTTATATCCCCGAAACTTCACCGCTGCATTGGAAGATGTTTTCAAGCTTCTGGACTGGAAAGGAAACGATATTAACATCAATGGCGAGTACATCACTCACCTTCGATTTGCCGACGATATAGTCCTTATGGCAGTATCGCTGGTGGACCTAAGCTCAATGCTCAATGACCTCAATAGTGTCTCCCAACGAATAGGACTTAGGGTGAACATGGACAAAACAAAAATCATGTTTAATGTCCACGTTACACCTATGCCGGCAGTTGTCGGGAGCACTAAGCTCGAAGTTGTTGACGAGTATGTTTATCTGGGACAAATAGTCTGACTGGGTAAGTCCAACTTCGACCGAAAGGTCAATTGACGGATTCAACTCGGCTGGGCATCGTTCGGGAAACTACGACACATCTTCTTGTCAGACATACCTCAAAACCTTAAAACGAAATTGTACAACCAGTGCGTGTTGCCGGTGATGACTTACGGAACTGAGACGTGCTCCTTCACAGCTGGCCGTATGAGGAAGCTCAAGGTCGCTCAGCGAGCTATGGAGAGAGCTATGCTCAGGGTTTCTCTCCATGATAAACTTAGAAATGAGTATATCCGCAGTAGAACCAATGTAACCGACATAGCCCAACGGATTAGTAAGCTGAAGTGGCAGTGGGCCGGCCATATAACTCGAATAACCGACAACCGATGGGGAAGAAAGGTTCTTGAGTGGCAGCCTCATCCCGGTAGACGAAGTGTAGGGCGACCCCCCACGAGATGGAGTGATGACCTGGTAAGACATGCAGGAAGTCGATGGATGCAGGTGGCTCAGGACCGTGCTTTGTGGCATTCTTTGGGGGAGGCCTATATTTAGCAGTGAACTTATGAAAGGCTGTAATGATGATGATGATGAAACTAGGTAAGTGCCCGCGGTGTTACCCGCGTTCAAGTTATAACATTTTTATTACGAGATCGCATAATAAGGAAAAAAACTAAAAGTGAGATCAAATTATGACTTGAAAACTTTCTCATATTTCGGAAAGGTAATAAATAATTTTACAATTGCGAATATGTAGGCAGATTTTAATTGAATTTTGGGCTTTTCGATTAGTGGAAACCGCTCTGACAAACTTTGTTTTCGCCTACTCCAGTACATTTTTTCTAGAAACAATCTATAAGGAGGTCTACGTTTGGCTATGGATTTTACTGTTACCGTTACAGCCTATTAAAGTCCACTGCTGAAAATAAGCCTCATCATAGATTGCTTCATATGCACATAGGTCTTTCTCATAGATTGTTTATTTGCCATAGTTGCCACGCTAGGCAATCGGGTTGGCAACCGCATCTTTTTATTTTTAGTCGACGAGTTGATATGAGGTAGTGGATATCCTTACACCGCCACTTCACTGTAAGCACTGGATTTTGAAAGACAAAATGATAAATGAAGGACAGATATAGGTAACTCTGCTTTGAAGTGTTGTAGCGGTTAAGAATATCCAATACTTCTTATCTTCTCGTGGGTGTCGTAAGAGGCGACAGTAAGAAAAAGGCAATAGATGGGCATAAGCATCTTCCTGATAACAGCATTATTATAATAAAAAACTGCGGTTGACAATCCGCCCACCATGCGTGGCTACTATGGAGAATATGATGAAAGTTACGAAGAGACGGCCCGCAGTCCCCAGCAGCCCCACTATTCCTGGCTACGGTGGCGACCAAGGTAACGACGGGGCAGGAGGTACTAAGAACCTCCAGTGGAGGTTCGGTTGCCAGCAAAGACGACTCGACCTGGCAACATACAACGCACGCACCCTGAGGACTGACGAAAAGATCCTGGAGCTGGAAGAATTGATAGACAAATTACGCTGGCATATTTATGGCGAATGCCACAAAGCAGTGCCTCAGTGATCGCGACGGTGAAAACTGGTAGCTATTACCGTACGGTTAGAGGCACACTGAACCTAAACGTTAAGTTGGAGAGGTCTCGCCTAATGAAGTCAACGTTCCATCCCCCTCGTGCTCTAATCCAAAGTCTCGAAACCTTTCAGCTTGAGTAACAAAATTGATTTCAGTACTTAGAAGACTGCAATGAAGTGGAAGATATGAATGATAAGCTCGTTGAAACAGTCCATGCGGTCGGAGTTCTGCAAGAAAAACAAAAACTCCCTGATCACACTCATAATCTCATGGCTGTTAGGCGGGAAATGAAGCTGCAGTTTTCCACAGATTTGACAGCATACAGGCAACTGAACAAATAAAAGATCCCCAAATGCATACGGCGGGATTAACGCTAATTCAATACAGCTTGTATTGAAGAAGCAATCGAGCGTAACCAAAGCTCAACTATAGACTGAGGGTGGTAGCATCGTTTCCGGGATACCTGAGATTTTGAGTGAGATTGAGAGGTTCTATAGGCAGCTGTACACGTCATCGTTGAAGTCAATAACGATCCAGGAGCGATTCTTATCTGACACTATTCCTATGATATATCTCGAACGATATGAACGTCCATCTGAGCGAGATTAGAATGGCTCTCCAGCACCTTAAAAATAGCAAAGCCCCAGGTGAAGATAAAATTATAGCGGAGCTTCTGAAAGCGGGTGGAAAACCGATACTTGAAAACCCTCAGAAGTTCTCTAATTCCGTTGTCCACGGTGGGACTACTCCAGAGGCGTGGAGCAGAAGTGCGGTGGTCTTGTTCTTCAAGAAAGGCGACTACGCGCACTTGTTGAACGAATTGACTCGCACGTTTGCTCGATGACTTCCAGCCTCCCGAACAAGCCGATTTCCGAAGACGCTATAGTAACATAGACCACATACACACCCTTCGGCAAATTGTACAGAAGACCGAAGAGTACAATCTGCCACTTTGCCTTGCGTGTGTGGACTATGAGAAAACCTTTTTTTTTGTCGAAATTTGGGCAGTTCTATAGTCCTTTCAGCGGTGCCAAGTTAACTGTCGGTATATCGATGTGCTGAAGTATTTGTACCGTAGGACTACGATGGCTATCCGAATACAGAATCCAAGTACGAAACTTATCCAAGTGCAGAGAGGTGTAAGACAGGGTGACGTTATATCCCCGAAACTCTTCACCGCTGCATTGAAGACATATTCAAGCTACTGGACTGGAAAGGATATGGTATTAAGATCAATGGCGAGTACATCACTCAACTTCACCTTTGCCGACGATATAGTTCTTATAGCAGAATGGCTGGAGGACCTAAGCACTATGCTGAATGACCTCAATAGTGTCTCCCAACGGATAGGTCCTAAGATGTACATGGAAAAAATGAAGATCATGTTTAATGTCCATGTCATACCTATGTTTTTTTTTTATAGAAGAGGGGGCAAACGCGCTTGTCTGTAGTTGCTGGGAGCACTAAGCAAAGTTGTTGACGAGTATGTTTACCTGAGACAAATAGTTCGACTAGGTAAGTCCAACTTCAACCGAGATGTCAATCGACGCATTCAACTCGGCTAGGTAGCGTTCGGGAAATGATGACACATATTATCAAGTAACCTCAAAACCTGAAAACGACATTGTACAACCAGTACATGTTGCCAGTGATGACTTATGGATCTGAGACGTAGTCCCTCACTGCTGGCCATATGAAGACGCTCAAGGTCGCTCAGCGAGCTATGTAGAGGGCTAAGCTCGGGGATTCTCTGCGTGATAAACTTAGAAATGAGGGTATCCGCAGCAGTAACCGACATAGCCCAACGGATTAGTAAGCCGAACTGGCACCCAGCTACATAACTCAAAGAACCAACAACCAATGGAAAAAAAGGTTCTCGAATGGCAGCCGGTAGGCGAAGTGTAGGGAGAACCCCACTAGATTGAGGGACGACCTGGTAAGACATGCAGGAAGTAAATGGATGCAGGTGGCTCAGGACCGTGCTTTGTGGCATTCCTTGGGGGAAGCCTATGTTCAGCAGTGGACTTGTGAAGGGCTGTAATGAGGATGACGATGATGATAGGTAACTCAGCATCCATTATTAACAAGTGGACCGTGTACTTGTTCGTTAATTTTATTTGTAAAAACAAATCTAAAGATTCCCTAAAAATGTTTATCGACTTATATTTCCGAAAATTTCCTCATACTAACCTTATACTTTTCTATAGACCGCAAATATAAATCCACCTCGAACTTGGGCAAAAACACCATTTTGCATGCATTATAACAGAACATGAGCCCAGTCATCAGTCCCATACCGTGATACCACGGAGTAATATTCAGATTCGTCAATTTTGGATCAAATATACCAGGTCTGCGAAAAAATAATTTTAATAAAATTAAGTATGTGGTTTTTAAAGCATGTTTGTGATAATTAGCCACTTTTTTAAACTACATTAAATAAAGGAAAGATAACTTATTATTCTTAGACAAAACTTTTTTATAATACGCAAACAACCACTAAACGTATTTTTGTTGATATATTATTGTTCTTTCGTAGACTTATTAGTTAGTTGAGTTATTTCGAGGGCTGGTTCTTTTCTCGCTCAATGACTATTTATACAAAAGATTGAATATATATATAATCAATCTTTTATACTTTTTGCCAGGTATTTTTCTCAGCCGAACAGGCAATTTGTTCCAGAGGGAGATGGAAATAACTGAGAAGTAATTTGACATATACCCAGAATGGTGGAAAAGAGAGAATGAATGTCACTACGGGTCGAAATCTTTCTTTTCGATAAAGGGGTGCAGAAGGATCATTAAGAATTTTTTTTCATAGTATAGGGTGACAAACGAGCACACAGTCCACCTGATGGTAAATAGTTGCTGTGACCCATAGACATCTACATTTATCCTCAATAAAGAAACAAAATACAGATGCGTCGTCACCCGTAAGGACTAAGATGGAATGCCTTTTTTCCAGTAAAATGAGTCTCCGGTTCTCTACACTAACCATACGAAACATAGCAGTGTCAAGCTGCCAATTTACGCTGGTATTCTGTGAGAGCGTGGTCCTTCCCCGGTCGAGCCGACCCATTCGTGCTACAACTATACTACTACTATAGTTGCAGCTTTGCTCTACCACTTAAAAACTGAAAAGAGAGTGGACAGGATTCGAAAATCTCTGCGCTAGCGTATAGTCAACCATTTTAACTGAGAGCGAAATTCTGAAACGTGATCATATGTGCGCAGGACAAAGGTGAATCATATATAGTTGTGTATATGATTCACCTTACAACCTGTTAAGCAGCTCCCGAGAAATATTTAGAATTTAAATATTTAGTTAGACAAACATCGGCATAGTCAAATAATGGAAGAATTAGAGATTCGACGAGAAGACGTTTAGTTGAAGGAGGCAAAAAGAACTTAAGGCGTATGAAGGAACGAAGTATGCCTGTCACTTTACGACAAACCTCGGACACCTGTGATATCCAACTAAGAGACGGGTCAATAATTAAACCCAGATCCTTGACACTAGTTCTAAAGTGTATTACGCAGTTTTCATAGTGAATGAATAGTAGTTCAGATATGTCAAGTTGTGACACCAATCGACGACTACCAATGACGATAGCCTGGCATTTACTGGGATTTACCGTTTTACCAAAGCGCTATGACCAGTGTGATATACGTTGTAAGTCACGATTAATAGCTGCGATAGCAGTATCAATTTCAGCCAAGGACGCTTGTGAGTATAACTGGAGATCATCAGCATAGAGGTAGTAACATCATTGAAGGTTGGTAGTTAGAAGATTAATAAACACCGAAAACAAGAGAGCAGAAAGAAAGCCGCCTTGCGGTACACCTAGAGAGATCGCTCCAGTCGCCAAAATCCTGACCAGACCGGACAGCATGTTGGTAACCGCGAAGATATGAGGAAAACCAGTTCAGTCCTGATGAGGAGAAATTTAGTGGCGAAAGTAATTCAAGTAGTAAGTCGTGATTGACACAACTGAATGCGTTTGAAAAGTCATTACGGACAAGAACAGTCAATCATACCCTCTCCATACTATCTCTTAAGTCTTCTGGAACTTGAAGTAATGCTGTAGTTATACTGTGTCCCGGTGGGAAGCCAGATTGATATGTATTAAGTAAATTGCTGACTTGTTTTTGTACCAATGGTTCAAGTGCTTTGGAAAGAATTGGCAGTATAGAAATAGGTCTCAAAATGGGAAGAAAGCGATGGATTTGGTACTTTAGCAAGGGGCAATACGAAAGATTTTAGCCATAACTTGGAGAAAACACCAATAGAAAGTGAAAATTGATGATGTGAGTGAGAACTGGAGTATGATATCGAGTATGAGAAGTATCATAGATCTACTCACCTCATCATAGCCGGTTGCGGAAGATTTTATTGAAAGTATGTAAGCTTTTCTAGTATCCTCATCAGTCACTGAACTGAAGTTGAAAGAATTACTCGGTAGTAATGGCATGGAACTAAATTCGTGGAGAATTGTAACATTAGTGGAATAATGCTGACTGAAGCAGAAGAGAAGTGTATGTTCAAGTAATTGAGTGAAATATTTGGACTTAGTGATTTGGAATGTGATTTTCCAAATCCCAGGGAATTAAGTAACTTCCATATGTTTGCAGAGTAGCAGTTTAAAATATTTTTGTGGATGTAGCGACGTTTGGCAGTTCTTACCACCTGATTACAGCGGTTTTGAGCTCGCTTATAGTGTTGAAAGGTGAGACTATTCTGATTATTTTTAAAAATGTGAGAAGCTACATCTCTTCTTACCATTGCTCTACGCACTTCATCAGTTATCCACGGTGCAGGAGGTCAGCGTAACTTTACTGCTCGAACTGGTGCGTGCCTACCGAATAAGTCGAGAATTTGGGGTTCAAATGAACAATTTTGTCGTCAATATTATTTGCCTCCAACAATGGGCCTCTTTATATATTCTTAGCATCACGGTCTAGTTCAGTGGTGTCAATTTTATTTAAATTACGTAAATACACAATTATTGGTCTTGACTTGGGGTTATCTTGCTTTAATGTATATGACATGACCAGAAAATCGTGTCAAGAAAACGCCATGTTATCATTATATTTAAAACATGACACGCTGAACTAGTGCAAATGATGTCTAGCCATGAATCATCGGTGTCCACGTTGTGGTGAGTTGGACCAGAAGGAAGAATATAGAAATTTGCTGAGTCCATAATAGCTTTGAGTTTGCGACTCTAAGGGGAACCTTTAGTAAGTTAGTGTTGAAGTCACCCATTATTATAATATGTTTGTTAATCGTGCTGATGGAGTCGATCACAGATTCAATATGGGAAAAATAATCAGTTGAAGGAGGGCTGTAAACAACTCCGCGCAACGACCCTCAAACCCTTAATATCTACTTTTAAAAATAGGTTCCCAGCAGATCCTCTATACTCCTATGGTAATATTACAATGATATTATATGCAGGCCCCGAACATGTGTAAGCCAAAATTACAAAAACTTCTATGGGACAGGAAAGGCTATCACTATTGTCTATAGAAGCAAATAATTTAGAAAAACTGAAATCGTTTTCAGCTATGAATGCCGCTGAATCGTCTTCAGCTATGTTCGGCGAACAAAAGGCAAGAAAAGTGTGGATTTGGTTTGAACTGTTTGGCTAGCTTAGTTCCTAGGAGTATTCAATGTAAGTAATAACTTATAACTAATATATGATAATTTTAATTCAATGCAAGCGTTTTTGTTCCCTTTTTTTATAGAAGAGGGGGCAAACGAGCATGCGGCTCACCTCATGGTAAGTGTCTACCGCCGCCCATGAACAACCGCAACACCAGGGGAATTGCAAATGATTTGCCGGCCTTTTAGAAAGGTGTAAACTCTTTTCTTGATGGTTCCTAAGTCGTGTCGGTCCGGAAAAATCGCTAGTGGTAATCGATTTCACAAGGAAGTTGTGCGAGGGAGAAAACTTCTTCTGAAATCGCACAGTGGTGGTCCGCCAATCATCCAGATGGTATGGATGATATCACGCGAATTTTGTCGTGATGTGCGATGGTGAAATTGAGCGGCTGGAATTAGGTCCGAACAATTCCTCAGAGTACTCCCCGTGATAGATGCGATAAAATATGCAAAAAGATGCAACATCTCTACGCAGTGCTAGTGTATCGAGCCGATCAGAAAGAACTCAGTTGTCGACGATTCGAACCGCATTGCGCTGGATGCGGTCAAGTGGAAGGAGCTGGCACTGGGGTGCCCCGGCCCAGAGATGAGAACAGTATTCCATGTGAGGCCGAACTTGCGCTTTGTAAAGTTGCGAGTGATGTGCCGGCATGAAATACTGTCTCGCTCTGCTGAGCACGCCAAGCTTTTTAGAGGCTAATTTGCCCTTCCCTTCCAAGTGACCACGAAACTGCACACTATTCGATATATCGACGCCTAGGAGTCCGATGCTAGCTGAGGCAACAAGGGGAGAGCCTTGAAACTGAGGAAATACGACAAAGGGGTTCTTTTAGCGGTAAACGCGCAAACTTGTGTCTCCTGGGGATTAAACTGGACTAGCCCCTAATCCGTGACTTTGTTAAGCAAAGACTCGACTTCAGGCACAAGTTTGTTCCGGTACTCGGCGACGTTTTCCCGAGAAATATTGACACGGACGGTATATAACGCATCACTAGTGCTGTCGACTGCATAGCAATGAATGCTACCAGTTTGCAATATATCATTGATATGCAGGAGAAACAGCGTTAGTGATAGCACGTAGCCTTGTGGATCACCAGCGTTGATAGGCTTGAAATCAGAGCATGCACAGTCAACTACGACCTTGATGCTCCGATCAGCAAGAAACTGGTGATCCATTTGCACAATTTCTCGGGAAACCCATAGGAAGGAAGCTTCGAAAGAAGCGCTTTGTGCCAGACCCGATAGAAGGCCTTCGCTATGTCCAAACTAACGGCCAATGCCTCCCACTTGGACTCTACTGCCTCCGCCCATCTATGAGTTAAGTAGACTAGAAGATCACTAGCTTATCGACCCCGACGAAACCCGTAATGGCGGTCACTAATCAGCTGGTGATCCTCAAGGTACCTCATGAGCTGGCAGTTAATAATGGATTCCATTATTTTGGAGAACAAGGATGTGATCGCGATAGACCGATAGTTGGATGGGTGTCTGAGCGGTCGCCTTTTTTAGGGACTTCAGCACAATGGGAAGGACTCCATCGGGCTCACTCGACTTGCTGACGTCCGGCTAGAAGAGTGCTTTGCGAACTGAGCGCTGTGTAAACCGCACATCTGGCATGGAGCACTCACATCGCGGAATGGTCGACGGTGTGTTCCCACCGTCATCTAGAGTCGAGTTGGATGCAAAGAGAGAGTTCAACAGATCGGCTTTCTCCTTTGCGGCATGGGCCAGTGAGTCGTCCTCTCTGTGCAGAGATGGAAGAGATGGCTGACAGAAGTTCCCTTGTACAGCCTTGGCGAGAGACCAGAATGCACGGGTTCCCGAAGGTAGGCGAACCAGCTTCTCGCCAATTCTGCCGATGTGATCAGACCTTGCCTTGGCAATGACGCTTTTGATGGACCTGGAGGCGGAATTATACTTCTTTTTAAGTGCGCTGGTATTTACATCCCGAGACGTTGATGCGGCAGCCCAGGCCCGGTAGCACTCCTGCGTATAGCGTGATGCTATTTTACAGGAGCGACCAAACCATTGCTGGGATCTGCCTCCGATGGGCACCACAGATGATGGAATAAAAAGTTCCATACTCTGAAGTACCACATCAGCAACAGAAGCGTCAACAACGCTGGGATCTTCCGGCGAGAAACAAACTCGCCACCTAGGGTAGGATGCAAAAAAAAGACCGCATTCCGTCCCAATCGGCTGACCTATAGTACCAAACACGGCGGCAAGCTGCAAATCGCAACTGCGATTGGAGCGTGAGTGGCACCATACTCCGGATCAGACAATGGTCCGAATAGCCCAGAGGGGCATCGACGTAGACCTGATATCCGCCCGGATGAGAGGTCAGCTGAAGGTCAAATTGGGAAGGTACATGGTCTTCCACATCTGAAATCCGCGTAGGCGAAGTAACCAGTTATGTTAGACCATATGCCAAAGCAAATTCATAGACAGATCTACCCGCATAATCGTTTAAACGAGAACCAAGCCATTCAGCGTGGTGGGCATTAAAGTCACCGAGTATCACGATCTCTGCGGATGGGACCTGTTGTAGCACGGAGTCTGCAGCCATTTGGACGTGGTCGATGAGTCGGTCTGTGTCGGCATTACCGCTATGGGACCTATAGAGGCACCCGTAGACGCGGGGATGGTTGTCCCTGTATACGCGCAGCCATAGGATGGACAGGTCCTTCACGACTACCGAGGCATTGAAAACAGATGTCCTCTCTGACGTATACGCAAACTCCAGCCCGGGGCACAAAGGAGTGTTCTAATTTGTACCCCGGGTAGGAGAGATACCAAATATCAGCCGGAGAGGACACCTGTGTCTCGGTTAGAAAGAGCAAGGCCGGCTTCGCCGTTTCCAGATGGCAGTGGACGGCGTTAAGGTTTGAATGAAGTCCCCTGATGTTGCAGAAATTCACGGACAGCGTGACAAGGGTCGCCTTGGTTGTATTGCTCCACTTGCCCAGAGCAGCATTTGTCGCGAGCGAAATTTAGCCCCCCCCCCCTCCCCCAGAATATGCGTGGCAGCCTGAGCACCCACGCTCAGGAGTGGAGTAGGTTGGTCGTGGATGCTCAGCGAAGGATTCTCAAGGGGTGCTGGTACCCTCCAGGGGTAGTCTTTTATTTTGTAAATCTTTTAATTTCACTACCAAGAAAGCTGCCGCTTGGCTCTACCACTGTTAAAAACCTTTTATGAAATCTTTACTCTTCATTGGGGCCCCCCAACAAATTTTGATACAGGGCCTATCTAAGGCACGCTACGCCACTGATTATATGCATATTCCGATCACAAGTGAATAGCTACGCCGTCATCACCCTTAACCAGTGCGATCAGAGCGTATAAGTACAAATCCAGGAAGACTGTACAACGTGGATGAAAGGGAGGGTTTTAGCCAGGATTCAGAAATACGTAGAGCATGAATGAATGGTGAGCAAAATGTGTTAAGCATATCTGAATAATGGACGGGATGCTTTCCGCATTTATATGGCATATATTTAAGCAATTAGTAGATGCGAATTTCCTTTTGGCTGAAGTGATGTTAAAAGAAAAACATTCTGAATCAAATGAGTATTCATTTGATCACATTTAAACTGTTATTAATAATAAAAGTAAAAAAATAGGTAATAACAAATCATGTTATATCATATATATATATATATACATATACATTAAAACAATGTAACTATTATGAAATATAAAATGTTAATTAATCATTAATTGTTTTACCTGCCGGTCTTCTGCCTTAAAAGTTATTAATCAAGTTTACATATACAGGTTCATTTTTAATTTACTAAAGACCTTTTGGGAATATATTGGTTACATCATTACAAACAATTTTAGCGAGATCACTCTTTACAGAATATAATACATTTACGAAAAAACTACTTTTAAGTGTTTGTTGTCATGTCTAGCTCCTTTTAAGTCAGAATAAATCGTCAAAGAAGATGCCTCATTTATTTAACACTTGATATCAGTATCACACATTGTGTTAAAATCATTAAACATAATTAAATAAGCAAATGACATTAAAAAAAATCACACATATTAAAATTTATAATAAGTAAGTATGACCGCCGGGCCGGTCGACGCCCGCGCTCAGCTGATTGCGTTGCGAGTGCCTACTAAACCATTTATCACTGTTCCTATTGCACCAGGGCGCTACTTTAAATGACTACATTAACTTTTCATATACTTCTTTATTTTGCATAAAGCCATTTGATGAACTATTTGATTCTTTTATTAATTTCTTTACGAATTAATAGACATTCTTTAAAAGACATTTAGGTCCTTTTTTTTACTAATACTGTTTGCTAGCAACGCCTCAACCTCGCACATGCAGCGGCCCAAGGCCAAGCCAAAGGTATATTATAACGTCGAACCAGGTGTCATTGTCATCAAAAGAGCCGCCTGCGCTTTTCGGTTTGCAGCCATCGATTTGGTGATCGATGTTTGTAGCACGTGCAAATTAAAGTATTATTAACTATTTTTTTTATTTAATGTAAGTTGTATTTAAAAATGGATGCAGGTTAAAATAATTACAACTATTACAATAAAATATTTATAATGATTAATACAAATTAACAGTTATTGAATAAAGATATTAAGTTATAATGGTTCAATAAAAATTATAAAATACAAATTTAAAAATTAGACTTACCTAGGTACTTGTCCGCGGATGGCGGTGAGTATCGCGCACATGCGTTCAAAATAATCACCTCCACATTCTATGCATAGGTGACACCTAAAACTTAACTGTTCACCGACACGAGATAATACTTGATGATTCATTTTGATTTGATCGAATGCCCAAATTATTTTTTTCTTTCAACATGTCACGGGTTTTGAATGCGCGACCAGTATACATTAATGTCTTTACATGCCCCCACAAATAAAAATCCATTGGTGTGATATCTGGCGATCTGGGAGGCCATGCACAAGTGCACAAGCCCCGTCACGACCGATTCAGTGACCAGGGTATTCTCTGTTTAAATAAAAAGTTAAGGAACTTGGCGAGCTTAGTGCGCCGGCGCCCCGTCATGTTGGTAATACATATTGCGTAGAGATGCAAGTGGTATGTCCTTTAATAACTCTGGCAGCGTGTCGGTGAGAAAAGTATGATAGCTTTCACCGTTTAATCTTTCTATGAAGACCGGGCCTGCCTATACATTGACACTAAGCCAGTGTTGAAAGCTATGCGGTCTTGGTTCATGTGGATTTTCTTAGCACCACAAGTGTTCATTGTGCGAATTAAATAATCCTATTCTGCCAAATGTTGCTACATCAGTCCATAAAATCATCAGTCCATAAATTGTTAGCTCGTTCAGCAGTTAGTAACAAGTTACAATATGTAACTTGCGCTGGTTTGTCAGCTTCGCTGAGTTCATGAACACGATGCAGGTGGAATGGGTACTTCCCTTCCTTGTGTATGACACTCCATGCGTAGTACTGTAACACATTGAACTGTCGGGCTGCGTCATAAGTGCTCGCTGCTGGATTTTGTTCAAAAAGCTGCAGTATGTATTCCTGTTCACGTACTGTGCGCCGCGGTGGACGACCACGATCGATTGATACAGGCTGGAATTGCCTGTAATCTCGCAATCGCTGTGCAGTACTTCTAGCATCGTAGCGTAGCTCGGTGCACGTGAGTTGGGAAATCGCCTTGAATATTCAGGGCAGGCTTCACTAACGTTATCATTGCAAATTGCTAAAATTCGCACTATTTCGGTATACTCGCCATTTGAGTATCGGTAATCCCGATGGCTTACCGATACTAAGGTACAACGTAACGTTCGCGATATTAATCTCACAACGGAAGGAGAAACGTCGCGGGCGCACGAAAGCCAAAGGCGACTGACGACACAGGTAATTAGGTCAAGTTCAAATGAGCAAGCGCCGCCTCCCACACCCCTCCACCCCTATCCCGCCACCCGCTTTCTTTTGCTAACTAGGGCTATTGCCGTTTAGAAGGTCCAATTAAAATATTTTTATTTTTGTATGAAAATATATATTTTTTTTTCTTACAGATGTTATTGTTATGATGTAAATAATATATTCCCAAAAGGTCTTCAGTGAATTAAAAATTACCCTGTATATTTAAAAACCTACTTTTTATATTGACGAAATGAAATAATATGTTCACTTCGTGAATTTATTAAAAACTTAAAGTTGTTCTCATCCACTATAATTATATTGTTCTCATCCTCTATAATTATAAATATATAAGAGACAATAGAAAGGGGTATTAGTGATAAATATTAACTTAAGTAAGCGAGGAACAATGATATGTAAGGAACAATGAACAGTAAGGCCGTGATTGATTACCGTTTTGCATATATACAAGACACAAGAGTATATATTAATTTAATATAAAACTACTTACATGAATAACTTAAACTCGAAATAATTATGAGAAGATTAAAACGTTACAATTAAAACGTGTGATTATATACTCTTTGGTAACAATTACAGAATATCAGTTAATTACCTCACCATTGCGTCTTTTCTACCGACTTCAAAAAGGAGACGGTATTCAATTCGACTGGTTGTTTTTTATGTGTGTTACCTCATAACTTTTTACAGTCCTGCTACAAGCAAGACTGGAGGGGTCATTAAAGGAGTTGAGCCTGAAGGACCAGAGTTCTGACGACAGTAACTTCAAGAATTTTGTTGGTTCAACATTTACGTTACTGCGGCAGCAAATTAATCATCTAACTATTAATGTGGATGCCATTGAAAGTAAACACAGAAAGAAGTTTCTGCTACTAGGAGGAGTGGTCGAGAATACCAATGAGAATGTCCGTGAATTGGTAGCTTCAGTCATCACAAAAAATCTTGTTATTGTAATGACCCCTCCCCCCCCCCTCTCTTCCATCTCTATCTCTTCTATATACTTGTACTTGTATTTGTTTAGAATTTATATCTATAAGATATATAAATATATCTAATTTAGGTGACCAGTATATTTTGATCTTTCTAAAGGTTTAAATATAGGCCGTTTAATAAATTTTTGGCGTGATCGACTTAGTTAGGACCCTTATTTACGTTGTGTTTGTATAGTAACAACGTTCTTTTAGGTGTATCTTGGAAGAATGAATATTCATGAGAGCAATCGAAAGCTGTTGGTAGTGCTTAATAAGCTAAAGAACCCCGTTCATGAAGACAGAGCTCAAAAAGTTAAGAACAATAAATTGTCCCTATTCCACTTGTATCCGGTTTACAACAATCAATTACTTATTAATTAATCCCTTCCCGCTTGGAAAAGGCTCACAATATTTATATCAAATACCAGATACAAGGGCTTCGCTCTCCCACATTTAAAAAAATGTGGAGGAGACACGGGGCTACACAAACGCCGTGCACGGTGAGCGCCAACCATTTTAATGCGCTCCCCCCGAAGGGTACGCTAAGTTGGGAACTGGACCGTAGTCCACAGCAAAATAACTGGCGAACC
Source organism: Parnassius glacialis (assembly GCA_033319125.1). Taxonomy (NCBI): domain Eukaryota; kingdom Metazoa; phylum Arthropoda; class Insecta; order Lepidoptera; family Papilionidae; genus Parnassius; species Parnassius glacialis. The sequence goes on from JAVANC010000002.1 coordinate 25,047,789, forward strand.
AATAAAAGAGGACTTGGCCCCTTGATAGTGCGTAAGCACAAACATCGACCGAAGTCGCGCATATCAATGCGTGTAAACGCCATACAAAATACGATCAAATCCAGCCACAGTGAATGTACGTCACACGGGTTAGGAAACAATAGGCACACTGGCCATAAAAAGCCCTTCGTGAGCGCCACCACCTGCCAGACCGCCGTTCCTGCAGACGTGATTTAAGTGTAAGGCATCACCACCAATTGCATTGTCATGAGTCTACTGCTCACCTCAAGGGAATGGGGTCCCACGTTGCGTGGCTTTCGGCCGCAGCTTTGAGAGCCTCCTCAGATTCTTCCTCCAGCTACCACCCACATGAGGTCGACACATATGTTCCACCAACCAATACAATGGCAGATATAGCCAGTAGGCAGTTATAAGATATTAATAATAATTCGCCATCAGAAAGGGTTTGTGTCACTGACGTTGAGTATATGCATTTTTCGATCATGTTTGTCTCACCCATCAACAAGTTGCCTTCAATCTTTCAAAGGTGGGAACTTTATAGAGATATATTATTATGTTGTTATATAAAACATCATGGAGGGCAGACAGTCTGCAGCCCCGCCATGAAGGGACCCGACTTGGGCAAAGCTACTTAGGTTGTGATTCAAACCAAGACGCAGGGAGCGCCATTGAGAATAGCGACCCGCCAAACAACCATCGCAGAGACGCAATGCTGCAGAACGCAACAAACATCAATACGACTATCGTCGGGCTTACACCATCCCAAGGTCCCCCATACAGTACCAGCAAACAGCACCACCCGCAAAATACCACCAATGTGTCATAGTAATACGCCACTAAGACGTCAGTAGCCAAAACTCCACGTATCAGAGCGCTATTGTACTAATACATGGAGTTGAGTATGCTTGCTGCACTTAAAAGTACTACCAAACACACTCACCCTAATCCGAAAGATAGCTGACGTATCATAACGCTATGCGCTAAGACGCCGCCCACAAACGGTAGGGGTATGCGATGTCCGCGGGCAAGTCGTATTGCTACAACAAACCCGCTTACCACCGGCACTAAGATGATATGTCTAGGACACATCGGTTAGCGAGTCCAAGTTTACCTCGGTCTCGGAGGCTGCGAAGCAACCTACATGCCACTATAATAATCCTTTTCAAGTCCCATTTCTTTCAATATAATGCTTTTACATATTTGAGACCTTCCACATGTTTGCTTTATTTCATAGACCATACTATTGTATGTCTTATTCATATGGAACTTCAAGTCATAACTCTGCTATCATAATACTTATGCAACATAGAGATCTATATTAATGCTTTGGTTCCTTAGACCTTACTTTCATAAGTCCCTAATATAGGACTAGTCATTTTGCAATATTACTACGAGCAGTCGATCAGCCGACCACCCCATATATATATACAACCTTGGGTATGTGTCTCCGGCAACGCCCCAATATAAGGGAACATTACAAGAACACCATCAACTTAGAAAATTGTGATCAATTTTTTCTATTATATTACAAATGTTATTTATATTTATAATTGCAATATAATCGACTTGTATTTATATGATTTAATACATTATGAATATTTTAAGCAGAATTTGAATAAATTTAGAGATTTTTAGAGACAATTGATGCGTTAACTGTACTATAATATTCAATATTCCAAATGAACATATTTCAACTTTATACTTATTATTTGCATTTTAATTGTTTAAATTATAATTGTTATGACATTTTTAAATGTCTTTATAATGAATTTAATTATTATTTATTATTAATAATTATGAAGCGTCACAGTATATACAATTGATCTGATCAGTTTCTGCAGGTATGTCATCGTCTTGGGAGGATATCTAAAGGCTGCCCTCGTTCAATTCTCATAAAATCTGAAGACACTGCTGTCGGGACGTATTGGCTAGGAAAGCTTTGCTCAATGGTAGCCCATATGTGTTATCAGAACTCAGAATATTTAACGAGAATGAAGCAGTCTTTATTCTTGGAGGCTCGCAGGCACTTCGGTATTAGGAATGTGTGGATCTTGAACGGGGTGATAAATGTCAAGCTTCCGACAGGATACCCTTCCAAATAGTTTACAACAAATGATCTAGAGAAGCTGACAACGCAACACAAAGCAGACGTAGGACGTGGTACCCCGCTTCCAGTCTTAGATGTCATCGCCAAAAAAAGGATCTAAATCCAGGACTACAACTATTGTGAAGCATGCAGTCAGTAAGAAATTGTGATTTATCGTAACAGTCTCCTAGTCTGTACATAATTTTCTTTATAACTTTTCGATTTAATTTTATGATTTCGATTTTTAGATTATGTTTAACTTTATATTCACCGTACGAAATTTTAGATTGTAAACAAAAATAACATATTATTTGTGTCAAAGTCTGACGTCAATAACAATTTTATTTCAGTGTTTAGACCATAGGTTAAATAATTTATAATTAAAAATTTTGTGCAACCGACTTCAATATAAATCATTAATAATAAATCCAAAAATATTGACCTTGATCAAATTTATATGGGACCACATGTAAAGCACCAGCTTTCAAATCAAAAAAGAATTATCGAAATTGGTTCACCCAGAAAAATTTATGAGGTAACACGCATAAAAAAAACATACAGTCGAATTTAGTGCCGTCTCCTTTTTGTAGTTGAGAGATAATGATTAAGGTCAGAAAGGTGAAAAAACCTATGAATTAAACAATTAAAGATGTGAAAATTAATTAGCTTATAACTTAGCTCGTTGATTTTTGCATATTAAACAATGGATTTTTTTTCCACGTGCAAAACTAAGCTACAACAGATTTCCGCAGGGTAATGACTTATTCTATTAAAATAAAGAAGTAAACATGTTTTTAAAAGAACATTCCAAATCGAAACTGCAGTAGTTGAATTACTGCTTTGCGGTAGAATTAAGTAAGAGGATGGTAACTACTCTACGGTCTTCTAGTCACAAAGGAAGGCCTGTCACGATGATTTCTTAATATTATTTCTATATAAATTTCAAGAAATAAAAATAAACACAAACAATATCTTGTGAAATAATGATAAACACAGTTAATTGTGAATCCCAAAAGTAAACTAAAGCATCCAATTGTTTTTTTAGTCTTAAATACGATCAGATCTAGAAGGAACCTTGTTTATAATAAAAGCACACATAAAGCCGGTTAACTGTTGCTTTATTTTATAAACCCGATGGGACTGGGGGATACTTTGGCTCAATAAAAGTGGCAAAAGGCCACGGCTGAGGCTAAGGCTCAAAAAAGCAATTAAAAATGGGAAAATATTTTTCTTTCGAGTATTAAACTGACAAATGCAATAAAGAGCAAGGCTTACTAAATGAAAGGATGATTCGTTGAAATATTCCAAAAATAAATAGATGTGAAATGCATGTAGGTATGCAAATACGTCTGAAACCTTTGTAGCAATCCATCATGAAAATCTATGCTAAGCAGTGGATTTGTGATGAACTGTAATAACAATGTTATTGATAACTAAAAGCACTTACAAGGAGGTTGCTGATATTACATTTAAGTGGCTTAGCAGAACACCTTTTGGTAGTCCAGTCGTACCAGATGAATACATAATAAAAGCTGTATCAGACTGCCCTTCCACTTCGATCCCTTGAAACTCTTCAAATTTCACATTATTTGATATTATCGAATTCGGCCCTGCTGTCGCTAGGTCTTTAAAAAGTAAAGCACCATCCAGTCTTTCATCTCCAAATAATATTATATGTTTTAAAAAGTCCAAGGTCTTCAAAATAGTCTCATGTGCCTTATAACCTTGCATTGAACAGAAGAGGAACTTTGGTTTCGATATGTTCATGACGTGTTTTAGTTCATCTGCAAAAAGATAACAATAAGATGTTAAGGTTTGTCTCCACTAGAACTGGCCGCTGTGACCAAAATTCGTTCTGGAGGACTTTTTTTATATAAGTGGAGGTAAACAAGCATGAACGCCACACCCATGAACAATTGCAACACCAGGGGAATCGCAGATGCAATTTTATTACTAGTATACAACATTGTTTACCACCATCATTACAGGCCATTGGATCGTTCGGGCCTTATCTAAGTAGCTTTTAACTAAAACTAAGGAGACCAAATAACCTGATGAATTCCCTTGGATGGAACTCAGACCGCAATTTTTAAGAGATAGTTTTACGAACTTGTGGCAAAGTAGAAAAAATGAGTTTTGACAACCAAAGATCACAAAGTTGAATATACGAGTACACACGGACATACTTTTAAAAATGTATACATGAATGTATGCATATATACACATATAAACCCGGAAAAACATAAACCTACTACCTATATTTGTAATTAAAGTTAAATTTTGGGGTAAGCTTAAAGGGTTGATACTTTGGGTATCTTTTCGGCTTATTAAGCTTGAGTGTAGCATAATTTTAAAGTTTAAACTTCTTTATCTCTTGTAAACTAAAAGTTACTCAGAACGCCAGGCAGACGGGCAGCTGCGTCAAAGTTGTGAGACTTCTGGTACTGCGGTTGGTGGTGGCAAGCGTGACGATTAAGGCCAATCCTCACTGCGTTGGGGGAGGTCCATATCCTGTCCATATCCAGCTGTGGACTTTTGTGGGCTGATGATGGATAAGAAGAATTAATGATAAAATTATACCCTATTAATCATACCTTTTACATATCTAATATTAAAAGGCGTCATCACGGCCCCAGTGCAAGCTATTCCAATAACAGTGCACCAGTTTTCCAATCTTGACTCAGCGCATATCCCGACAACATCTCCTCTTTTCACGCCAATTCGCACTAACGAAATGGCAATGTTCATGGACATTTGAACTATTTCGTTATACGTAAGTTTCTCATCTGTAGCACCATTAATCTGTTAAAAATTATAATTATATTTTATTAAAATATCATTTCTAAAAAATATATTATGTACTTATATAACGAAGAATTTAAAATAGCTGACCTACAACTCTTGAATTAAATAAAAGCGCATGTTTTATTCTTCTGCGGTAATTTACAATATCTTCATGACTCTAGAGCCAAAAATAATTTCTTTAGCTACTTCAGACTGTACTAACGTTTAAAGAGAATCATGCATCATTTATATTCTCCTGGTCTGGTAAGAAATTACTCTATGTTACTATTATTGAAATTTACCATGTATATATACATGGATGGTAACTACCCTATTAATTATTTATATATACTATTCCATTCTATTCTATTCTTTTATAGACGAGAATCCAGACGAGCATGCGGCTTGTCTAATGGTAAGTGCTACAGTTTCTTCTGCGGTGCCATGTTGACTGTTGGTATATCGAAGCGCTGAAGTTCTTGTACAGTAGGGCTACAGTGGCTATCCGGATACAGAACCAGAGCATAAAACCTATCCAACTACAGAAAGGTATAAATAAGGCAGGGTGATATTATATTCCCAAAACTCTTAATCGCTGCATTGAAAGACGTTTTCGTTTCGTATGTTCTATTATTACACCTGTATACAAGAATGGTAGCAGACACGATATAAATAATTATAGCTCTATTTCCATTTTATCAGCATACCCCAAAATCTTATAAAAATTAATTAATAACAGATTGTTACAATATTAAGATAAATATAATATTCTTTCGCAAACTAAGTATGGTTTTAAGGAGGAGAACAACACAAAAAATATGCTCTCATAGATCTAACTACGTTACATAGTTGATTATCTAGATCAAAATAAAAAAAAATCTTATTGTATTTTTGGAACTAAAAAAGGCATTTGACACCGTCTCTGATGCCATACTTGTTTGAAAGTTGATAAAGGTCGGTATTAGGGAAGCTTAACTAGATTTAGTGATATATTACTTAAGTAACAAAAGCGAGAATAGGCGGTTATCTTAATAACGAACTTCAAATAACCTTTGTGGCACCGTAAGGCAGTGTTCTAGGCCCTACCTTATTTCTTATGTATATTAATGACCTAGGCAATTTGAAACTTGATAATGGTAAAATGTATTCGTATGCGGAGGATACTGCTATTGTTTTTACCAGTAAATCGTGGGATGAAGCCTACAATACAGCAGAAATTACAGAACTACTATACGTGGTAGAGCCATGCTGCAGCTATATTAGTAGTATAGTTGTAGCACGAATGGGTCGGCTCGACCCGGAAAGGACCACGTTCTCACAGAATACCAATGTCAAATAGCAGCCTAACACTGCTGTGTTTCGTATGGTGAGTGTAGAGAACCGGAGACCCTTTTCACTGGAAAAGAGGCAAAAAGAGGCATTCCATCTTAGTCCTCTCGGGTGACAACGAATCTGCATTTTGATTCGCAAAAGATGATAAATGTAGATGTCTATGGGCCACAGTAACCACTTACCATCAGGTGGACTGTGTGCTCGTTTGTCACCCTTTCCTATAAAAAAAAACTTGGCTATCCATAAAACTGCAAATTGGCTCAAAATAAACTTGCTTACCTTTATCACGTCTAAAAAAGTATATATGCTTTTCCATCAACAAACAGTCACAACCTGCACACAATCTTAAAATACACAACTCTGGTTTGCGTAATAATTGCACGTGTCTTATTATAGAAAAAGTAGCTAGTAAATATTTGGTGGTATTATTTGACCAACCACTTACATCGCATTTATATATAAAAGCAACTAATAACTAATAAAGAAAACTTTTTTGAATCTTTAAAGCCCTTATGTATGTTGCAAATTCAAATATATGCTGCACTAGCTCGATAGAACCTTACAGCTTAGAGTGGTGCTACGAAAACGAAACTCCTACAACTATAACGCGGTCAACGAGCTTTAATAAAGTTCATGTACAATAAATCATATAGATTCCCTACAGAAGAACTTTGATCAGTTTGGTAAAAGTGATATCACACCAATTGATCGATCGACGATCGAAGTCATTGATCGACGTCGATTGATATCGATCGATTGGTATAGTATATTTAGATGATCGAGGGATACTGGCCAATGAAACATTGTTCAATCATCGATCGACGTAGATCGATATTGTGGTTGTGGGCTCATCATCAGTATCTTTCAAAATGCATTCGGTAAAGGACGCGTTATTGTTAACCAGTATGCTATTGCTCTTATTATTATGACGCAAATGCAAAAGACTCTGGATACGCCGATTTAAAGGTCAGAGATCGCTTATTTTATCTAGACGACATTTTAAATAGCGTCTAGTGGAGCGAGGCGGTTTCTCGAATAATCAAGCAGCTTGATCGTCTTTGGCTTATAGATTCTACCATACATCGATGCCATTGATCTATCGGTGTGATAGAAACTATCGATCGACGTCGATTAATAAATTCTACTATCGATCGGTGCCATCGATCGATTGCTATGGTAGAAGCTATCGATCGACGTCGACTAATGCATTCCAACATCGCTCAATTGGTTTGGTAATACCATAAGTGTTAGAAAGTTATACATTTTAAAGTTGTTAACACAACAAAAAATAAATTTCTTTGACTTTAAAAGCAATAATAAACGAGGAAAAATTTTTGAATTAACTCTGGTCAAAACAAATATTGCTAGTCACCAATTCAAAAAGACAGGTTGGTTATTTACACAATGTAGTTGACTAAAACTAGACATTTATTCACTGAACCCTAATGAACTCAAAAAGACAGTCACAGAATGGCTCCTCAAACTTAAGTATGATGAGGTCGAAACATTATTAAAAGTTATTATATAAATTCAAGCACTAAAACACACATACGAACACACACACACACACACACACACACACAGACACACACACGCGCGCGCGCTTAAATTCACACACACAAACAAGCGCGCGAACCTATAAACTCGTACACATAAACTCACACACTTATAAAACCTCTCATTAAATAAATGTAAGATTAACTTCTTTTACTTATTTTTTTTTAAATTTATTTTGTGTTTATTTAATTCTTGCTATAGAAGAGTGGGGCATCCTGCCACAAGTATATGTAGGAAAATGAAGATCATCCTCAGATGCACTCATGATCGATGGCGCAAATATGAGTGTACTACAATATAAAGTACAAGACAATATAATAAGCGGATCGTTAACAATTCGTTGCAAATATATGGCACGCTTCCCGATTATGTTTTTCTCAAAGATCCTATAAACAACAATGGTTGCAAAGTTATCACAGATACGACTAGAGTTAAACCTTTATTCTAGATCTGGCCAGTATTTTGTTGACAAACACAGGACCGTCCTCGGGCGTGTATGTTCATGAATTCCTGTAACAAAAACTATTAATTACCACTTCTTCCGCTCGTCTATCCCGACATGAATAGACACACTGTCCCTATCTTTGGGTCAAACGTCTTGCGTATTTGTTACACACAAATACGCAAGACGTTTGACCTCACGAAAACTAACACTAGCTAAGGCTTTCGTTTGACCAGCCATCATGTCATACAACAACGTGGACCGGACAACTGGCTCTCTACCCGTCAACTTATACGGTAACTCAGTGAGCGACAGCGTCCCTTTGACCAGTTGTCATCTCATATCACAACATGCACCGGACAACTGGATTTTTCACTAAGCACACACGGACACATAATTTTTTGTACAACTTGCACGGCGATATTAGCATCGATAGAAGTTATACGCTTTGACAACATAAACTTTCTTGTTAATATACTAACTTCCTAAATCATACAAATCATACAATCGAAAGCGTGCGTACTTTCGACCACGCATGGACCGGACGACACCTTTCTCTCAATCCATCACATACAACCGCAACCTAGTATTAATTTAATTTTTCTCCTGCATATCGGTGGCTTGTATGAAATAGCTGTGAAATCAGCCAAGTATCATATAAAGAGGGTGTATTGCTGTTGACAAAGTTTTTTTAATCGATATGGAGTTCACAAAGTTCCAGTAGTTTTGCAATTCGCCTCCTGTATATGTATGTTTGTTCCATGTTTAGCAACTATCAACATACGTGGTATGACATTATTTTTAAACATAATTAATGGTAAGGTGGGAATATCTAGTTTCGATAATAATCGTGGGCTTTCAAAATTATTGTTTGGTATTTAGATTTGGCGTTTATGCCAAACACAGTGGATCATTCTGAGATGTATTTCAAGTCATAATATAATAATGACATATTATTAGAGATATTTGAGGGTTCCACTTGCAAATATAACGGCAGATCATCGGCATACAGATGGTAAGAGCACTTGAGATTTAATGTGATGAGATTGATAAAAATTAAAAACAGAAGAAGAGAGATTATACCGCCTTGAGAGACGCCGTTTGCACGGCCTGTTGGTGCCCTTCAAGATATGATGAGAACCATTTCTGAGCTGAAGACGAGATATTGAAATGAGAAAAAACAGCCAACAAGATATCATGATCAACAGAATTAAATGCGTTAGAAAAATCAATTAAGATGAGGACGGCCAGTTTTGATTTCTCCGTCCCCTCTCGGATATCTTCCGTCGCTTAGAGAAGAGCAGTAATTGTAGAATAACCAGGGCATTTCATTCATTATACAGGTCTAATATGTTACTGATTAGGAATTCAACTTTTTCATCAAGTGTGGAAACATAACATACAGATGACCAGTTAATAGCATCCGCATCATACTTAAGCTTGTCTATATCTACTTCGAATAGCGATAGACACGGATAAAGGCTTGGAAGACTTTCATTTATATGACAGGAAAACAGGTCATGCCGTGAAAATCCAGAAGCAGGGAATTGTCTATAATTGACAACGTGTTCAACAAAGGAGACGGCTATAAGGTCCATCCAGGTGTCAGCAGAGTGGAAGTTGTGATGTGTTGCATTTAGAGGCAAAATAGTGAAATTATGCGACATCATGGGCGACCTCTATTTGCAAGATTTGAGAGAAACCCCTAATAGGTCAGTGTCAGTGGGAGACTTTACCCATTATAATGTGATGTGTGTAGGCAGAACTCAAATGCAACAAATTTCATTCCAAATGAGAGAAATAGTCCATTTTAGGTGGACAGTAGAAAACTCCAAGAAACACTTTAACACTCTTGACATTAACTTCGACAAAAATGTATTCCATTGAACCGGAATATAGAGAAGAAGACGTGTTTAATATTTTATAAGGTATATCACTAAGCAGATATATAACGACACCTCCGCCCCTTTTATCAGTGCGGTCTTTACGGAGTGAAATATAACCTGGAAGACTATAAGACGTGGACGAGAGTTCAAGCTTAAGCCTGCTTTCCGATATGCGTATAGCATGTCTCTCTCTCTCTCTCTCTCTCTCTCTCTCTGTTGAAATTGAAATGGTATGTGTTGAGCATGAGCACCTTATTGTTGTCAGTATTTACAGACACCCATGTTCAAATTATTTGCTCTTTGTTCAAATCCTATAATCTTGATAATTTATTCTTTGAAGCTACACGTATTGCAAGGTATAGTGCAACTTGTATTGATAATATTTTTACAGGTATTGTACCAATCAACAAATCAATAATTCAAAAACTTAGTTCAGATCACTCTGGACAACTGATTTCATTACCTTATATGCACAAAAAACAGGAAATTGAGAAAATTGTGTTTGTTCCTATTAATGCAAAACGCCTGGAGAGATTTAGAAGTAATATGGTAAAAAACCTTCCATCGCTTTCTTATAAGAACAATGCAGACTATTTATATGGAGATTTATTTACTCTTATAAGCAATGAATTTAAAAAAAAACATTTACTTCTAAAACACTCTCCAGAAACAGTCGCAAGACATTTAATGAGTGGGCGACAGTAGGAAGTCATAAAAGCAGACGGAGGTTGTATGACCTTTATCATGAAAGGTCATATAATCCTTCCGATGCTTTTAAAGAATATGTCAAAAATTATTCTAAAATGTTTAAAAGAGTTGGCTTCACAGCCAAATCGTTACATATTAGCAACAAAATTAAGACGGCTAAGAATAAAATTAAAATGGCGTCGAGTATAATTAACAGTGAAACCGGTAAAGACGAACCTCGTAACTTAAACTATCAATTAAAAATTAACAATGAATTGACTAAATCAAATCAAAAAGTCGCAGCGGTGTTTGAGAAATATTTCACTGATATTGCTATCTTGACAACAGAGTCATTGAATACTTCTCCAACTGTCGCCGAGTCATTACTCAAACAGAATGTTAATACCTGTTAAAAAAAATTGATTTGAAATAGTATTACGGCAAGATATTGTAAAATACTTCAAAACCATTGATGTAAAGAAAACCGCAGATTTGTGGGGGATTTCCGTTACAATTATTGCGTCCATAATATATTTAATTGCACCTCATCTTGCTATTATTTTTAATACTTGTATCGATTCAGGTGTGTTTCCTGATTTAATGAAGCATAGTAAAGTAATACCTTTATTTAAATTTGGTAGTACATTGGACCCCGCTAATTTTAGACTATTTTATAACTATTTTATTATGTAATTTTACTTCTATTTCTGTACTACCAACTCTCAGTAAAATTTTTGATAAAATAATTTTGGATCAATTGTTAATTTTTTTTTATACAAATAAATTACTTCATCAAAACCAATTTGGTTTTACAAGGCGTCGCTCGACGTCTGACGCCGGTGTTGAGCTTGTGAAATATATTTTTAATGCCTGGGAGAATTCAGAAGATGCCTTAGGTATTTTCTGTGATCTTTCCAAGGCTTTCGATTGTGTTCATCATGAGACATTAATCAGGAAACTGCAACATTACGGTGTAAAAAATTTGGCGCTTAGACTAATTACTTCATATTTAAGTAATAGAACTCAAAAAGTCGTGATCAATGGTAAAGCTTCCTCCGGATCGGTAGTATCAATGGGCGTTCCTCAGGGCTCGATTCTTGGCCCATTCCTGTTTTTAATCTATATTAATAACTTATCTTATCTTGTAGGGGACAATCACGATATAGTATCATTTGCTGACGATACCTCTTTAATTTTCAAAATCAAACGGCAGTTAATTAATTATGACGATGTAAATAATGCTCTATCGAAATTAGTACATTGGTTTAATGCCAACAATATGCTCTTAAACGGCAATAAGACAAAGTGTATTAAATGTATAATACCTAATGTAAAACATTCGAATACCAATGTGCTGTTAAATGAGGAGGAGGTGAGTCTTGTGGATACCACTGTTTTTCTCGGTATAACTATTGACACAAAACTTCAATGGGGCCCCCACATATCTAAATTAGCAAGCAGACTTAGTTCTGCAGCATATGCTGTAGGAAATATTAGAAGTCACACAGATGTTGAGACAGCTAGATTAGTGTATTTTAGTTACTTTCATAGCGTAATGTCTTATGGAATTTTGCTATGAGGTAATGCGACTGATATTGAAGCTATATTTGTTTTGCAAAAGAGAGCCGTTCGTCCCTCAGACAAAAATTTAAAGAAATAAACATATTAACTCTGGCATCGCAATATATTTATGAAAATGTAATGTATGTACATAAAAACATATATAGCTTTAATAAGAATAAGGGTGTGTATACTTTAAACACTAGGAACAAACATAAGCTTGCAATTCCAGTTACTAGAATCCACAGAATCAGTTTTTCATTTATGGGTCAATGTATACGCTTTTACAACAAACTCCCAGAATAATATTCAAAGTTTGTCAATAAACAAGTTTAAAAGTTTTATTTAAAAAAACTGTACAAAAAAGGTTATTATAATATCAAGGAATACATGAATGAAAATAACTCCTGGGAATAAGGTGATCGCCACCATGCTGGTTCTATGAAAAGTCATTTAAAAATTGTATAAACGAAATTAATTTTTCTGTTTCTTGCTGGTACTTCCCAGGACATAGGTATTTTCCGAACCCGTGGTAAATAAAAAATTACTTTCAATAAGAATTATGTAATAATCAATATTAAATAAAAAATATTCTATTCTATTCTATTCATGAACTGCACTAGAAGAGAAAGTATTCAAGAGCTGCGTATGATGTTTAGGAATACTTTGTGTATTTAAATGGCAAATTTGAAAACAGTTTAACAGGCATTGGCCGTCAGTTTGTACATTTCGAAGGCCTTCGATCAGGTTTGGCACAAAGCGCTTCTTCCGAAGCTCCCTTCCTATGTCTACGCCAAATTTCACAAACGCACATCGCGGCAGATTTCCCGATACCACCCACACCATCTGGATGATTGGCGGTCCACCACTGTGCGATATAGAAGATGTTTTCTTCCTCTCACAACTTCTCAACAATAGGGGACATTGTCTTGAAAACTTATCTTCTGGTGTGTTGTGATAAGCAAAAGTGACCAGTGATGTAACTTTATCACAGTTAAACCATTAAGGTGAGTTAAAACCACTATATATATAATTAAATACACAAAAACAATTAAATACACAAGGGGGGTAGCTCTGACGCGGTAATGGAGCCTGAACCTCCCCAACTCCAATCTCTCCAGCCCTCTTTATCGCGGGGTGAGCCTGAAACGTCATCAACGAGAGTGACTGAGACCCAAGGTTCTGACCTCATCTCGGTCCGAAGGACTCCGCTCGTGTCAGCCATGGGTAAGGAGAAGAAAGGTGGGCGCGGTAGAGCGAAAGTTACGTTGGGGTCAAGAGGGCCAGTAAAATACGTCTTCGTCCTCAGCAGGCGAAAACAACCCCTGTCTACCCCCCACGTCTATATATGGCTAACCCCAAGGGTAGTACGAGGGTCCTCCAGGCAAATCTTCATCATGGAGCAGCTGCTTCTGCCGCAGTGAAGGTTTATTTGCAGAGGATAACATCAACCTCGCCCTTATAGAAGATTCTTGGGTGTCCAACTGACAAGTTTTGGGAGTGTCGGCTGCCCGTATGATCCTACTCAATACTAAATGCAGTAAACCCAGAGCTTTTATAATTTACAATAAAAATATCGAACTTTTAGCTGTTCCAGAGTACTGCAACGATGACCTGGTCACAGCCTTCATATATCTCAAGCGATTTACAGGGGAAGAGTAATCATTTGCTCAGCCTATCTTCCCGGGGAGAACTCAGATTCTGCCATCGAGTTAGAGCAAGTGACTAAATTCGCCCGAAAACACAACGGTAAACCTGTGGTGGGATGTGGTGCTAATGCTCAGCACACAGCCTTTGAAAGTACTAACATCAACGAAAGAGGTAAGTTACTTTATGATTTTCTCATATTTAATCGCCTGATAAGCCTAAATTTAGAGTGTACACCAAACTATGTAACGCATACTGGGCAAGAATTGTTAGATATAACCTTCGCTACCAATAACATATCCAGGCGGATAACTGACTGGAATGCTAGGAGTGAAAACTTGATTTCTGATCTAAAACACATTTAGTTTGTGATTGGATCATCACCAACTTATGAAACTGTAGCTTTTAGTCACCCAAAAGGGACCTCCTGAAATGTTTACGAAGGTAACTTAAGGAGGAATTTGTAAACGTATCCTAGAAGCATCAAGACGATTGAAGGTCTGGAGTTAGCGATGGAGATGGTAACCATAGGTATCCGTGGAGCCTTCGAGGACAGATGTTCCGTCGAAACCAAGACCGCAATCATCCTCATAAAAAGTTCATTGATGCAATGCTAAGCTAAAGGAGTTAAGCTTTAAAGACCAGGAAACTATTCAAGAGGGCAAAAACACCAAAGAGTGGGATATTTATAGTGTAGCCCTAACCAAATATAATAAAGAAATTAGGAACGCCAACAGATTATCGTGGAGGAAGCTATGCGAGGAGGTTAAGTCTTTACCTCGCAGTGCAAGACTACACAAAATGCATCGAAAGCTAAACCTAATCAGATTAGGCTTCTTAAAAAGCCTGATGGTAACTTCACTACTAGTGAAACAGAAACATTGGAGTTCCTAGCGTCTACCCATTTCCCAGGGTCACATAAGACGTTTGCCACGAACTCATTCAGAGCCCTAGGAAAGACTTGTAATGGGGACTGGTGTAGGACTGCAAAGATAATAAGGTCAAATATCTGTTGCAGTGGGCTGTTGACTACTTTAAACCATATAAGACAAGCCGGGAGGATGGAATAATTCCCATCCAACTACAGAGGGGTATCGATATCCTTCTTCCTTTCTGGTGAAAATCTTCAGAGCAAGTTTTGCATGGGTTTACATTCCAGAACGATGAAGAATTGTCATAGTTCTATTTATAGCTAAAACTGGTAAAAAGGACTACGCTTTACCAAAGTCCTATTAATTTAGATAGCATTTAGACCTATAATCATATCTTCCTTTCTTCTTAAGACATTGGAAGGTAATTTTTTCATTGGATGGTTATAGATAAATGTATATGCGATGTAGCTTTAGCAGCAAGGCCTACATTACAACTAGAATGTTTACCGCAGAGGCATATCTACAGAAACAGCCCTGATCAGTGTTATTGACAAGGTCGAAAAAGCGTTTTGAATTGAGAGTGCCTTCGAGAGTAGCCCCATATCACTGCTGGTTGACTTTGACTCCACAAACATCATGTGGGTGACTTCGATGCTCTCAAACAGAAAGGCAAGAATAGAGCTATTTCAAACTTCGATTCCATATGTATCCATCATATTCCATCCACAAGTAAGTGTTTTTTCATCCCTTCTTTGGGCTCTTGGGGTTAACCAATTATTGCACAAGATGGCAGACCTTCGCATTGACACACTAGGCTACGCTGATGACCTTGTGATCATTGCGAGGGGCTTTTGTCAAAGTTCTTTATCATTAATCATACAAAGAGACCTAAACACCATAAATTACTGGTGTAAGGATAATATCATCTAATTCTAATAAAACTGTTATAATACCCTTCACAAAAAAGAGACAGTTCGACTTAATTATAAAAAACAAAGGCCCTGGCACAGAACCTTCAGGAATATCTTTATCAACAGTAAGAAGCTTTCATTTTCGATTCGCGACCGGTCAGTCCGTCAGTCAGGTTGTAGTTCACGCTCGTTGTTTTATTTCTCAAATAAGTCTTATCTCGTTATTTTGGTGTATTTTTTGGTTTAAATGACCCCCTCCCCCCCAATAGTTTAGGTATAATTTCGGGCTGTGCAGTGATTTGAGTGAAACATAATTATTTAATAGTGATAATCCAGTGATTTTTACTAAAAATATACGTTTTCAAGTGCAAAAATTCAACTATGTGTCGTACTCATTTGCAACGTGTCCATAGAAAACGTGAAAATAGAAAGTTCGACTTAGATTGCTTATCGCGGTCATCACAGTTGTGTGGGCGAGAATATACATCGCTTGTTTCACACCACTGCGTAACGAGACGATTGGGGCGGTGGCTAAGACTTGACCGTGCACAGCGTTTCTGCCTAAGGCACCAAGTTCAAACCCATAATTTCACATAATTTTTTTTTGCTACCTTTGCTTAACACGAATTGCTTTTTTTTTGCTTTTTCACTGTCTAACGATTGAAAGATGGCATCTACTGCTAGTAACTTTGGTATTTGCTCAGACTGCCGCAGCATAATACAGAACAGTGAGTTCTTGGAATGCGCTTTATGCAAAATGAAATATGATATAAAATGTGTCAATATATCACAAAACCGCTTTAATAACTTTTATGCACTGGACTCAGATCGCAAGCATAGTTGGAATTGCCCTGAATGTTGCAGTAAGCAACCTAAAGTTCATAATACTAACAGCCCCATCCAACCTGTTGCTCGTCGAGACCTTGTGAAAACTGGAGACCTTGGCAACACCGGTGGTACTGGTAACTTGGAACTGTACTCCGAAAATGTCAACTGATGAAGCGCGATCTGGCAAAGTCAATTTCTCTCGTTGACTGCTCATTAATGGAAACTGGTAATGGTGGCGATTACATTACTGAAACTAAGCTTAGAAGCATACTTCAACAAGAACTCGCTGGAGCACTTCGGCTAACAATAAGGTAGCTTGTGACCGCGGAGATAAAGAATATGTCGGGGGAAATCAAGGAACTGAGGAAATCTCTAACGTTTTTCAACAGACAGTATGAAGATCTAAAATTAACTTTGGACGAAAGCAATACATTAGTCGATAACTTAAAAAGAGGCAATGATAAGTTAAATCTGGTAGTAGGCATATTAACGCACCAGCTCCACCTAGTTAAACAAAACATGAGAGACAGCAACATCGAAATAAATGGCTTTTCAGAACACAGACACGAGAACTTGACCAATGTTGTTGAACAACTCATTAAAACTGTAGATGCTCCAGGATCTGCTGAGGAGATTATTCATGTAACGCGGGTTTCTAAGCTGAGCAAAGACAGCAATCGGCCACATGCAATGATAGTGAAGAAGGCACTACCAAACCAGTCTTCGTCTCTGAACATCTGTCTCCAACAAACAAGTCTTTGTCTTTTAATTCGTGCAGCAGCATCCGCACGAATTAGAGCCAAGGAATGCAAATATAAGTTCACTTGGGTGCGAAATAGCCGAATCATTGAACGGAAGGATGAATTTAGCGAGGCATTGTTAATTCGTAACATGGACAGTGTATCGTCAATTAAATAATTAGGTTAAAGATTAGCGAGTGTTATAATGTTTAATTTTAAAATTCAATTTTTATTATCAAGTACAAAAACATTTTAACAAATAGTTATAAGATAATTATCTTTACCGAAACATGGCTAAATGCAGGTATCTCAGACAGTGAATTCATTGACTCTAGATATGTTGTAAACCGTAGGGATCGCTGAAGTGCTTCAAGCTCCAATAAAAATAGTGGCGGAGTATTAATAGCAGTATCCCGTAAAATAGCTTCTATGCGAATGTCTAACTGGGAAACCGATAGCGAAGATCTTTGGGTTAACATTGGATTTAGATTAAATGGCTGATATTCCACTCTTTCCATCTGTGCAGTATACATACCGTCGCCATTCAGATTGAAGCAGCAAAGGGTTTTCTTAAACAATCTGGACAGTGTGCTGAACCATATTGATAATGTAATTGTGATGGGCGACTTTAATCGAAATTTTATCTAATGGGCGTTTAACAATGACTCTAATCACACAATTCCTACTAATGATAATAATGATTTAGGACGCTGTCTGGTGGTCTATGAATAATCTGTATCAATTAAACCATATACGGAATTCGCATGGTAGAACCCTGGACTTGGCCTTAAGTAGCTTGCAATGCCTAAATGTCTCTCAACCCTTAGATTTGTTAAGTAAACTTGATCTGTACCATCCCCTCATACGTACTCATTGAAATATCAGAACTTAATTTTGAATATGATAAAAATTTGCTACCTAAGCTACGTGTAAAACATAACTACTACAAGGCAGACTTTGATTCTTTAATCCTGGAATTGAGTTGTACTGATTGGTTTATTATCTTTAAGGATTGTAAGGACGTCAATGATTTTGTTACTGAATTTTACAAAAAACTGAGGAATGAAATTGTCAACTACGTATCCAATCACACATCTAAGCCAACTCGGAACCCACCAAAGTTTACGAGGAATTTAATAAAACTTATAAAAGATAAGGAAAAACTTAAAAAACTATATGCCATGTATAGCGATCCCAGAGATAAGTATAAGTAAAACCTTCTTCGCGAACGATGCCACACATTTGTCAACATCTGTTACAATAATTACATGACGAAAATTGAGTCTAGGATCTGTAAAGATCCGGTCAAGTTATGGCGTTTCATCAAAGATAAGCGTAAGTAAAGGTCTTTCTTTACTTCCCGCTTAAATGATTCTGAAAGATTCAACTGCATTCTGAGGCACCGATATAGCGAACCTTTTTGCAAGTCACTTTTATTCCGTGTACTCCAATAATAGCATTACCGATGATTCTCATAGTGATGATATTGCGAATACGAGTAATTCTATAAAAATACAACACCTCAATAAAAAAAGGACCTGGCCCTAACAACATAGCACCCCTATTTGTGAAACGCTGTGGATCCATTAATAATTAATCGCTCTTTAAGCGAAGGAAAGTTCCCAGATGAATGGAAAAAAGCCAGAATTATCCCTATTTATAAGTAAGGTGACAAGACTGATGTCACGAATTATCGAGTCATCTCCATGTTATCGTGTTTTTCTAAATTATTTGAAAGCCTTGTTTACCCCATAGTCTACAGCCATACTGAAAACCTTATATCTGATTTCCAACACGGTTTCAGGCGTGGTTGTTCCGTAGAATCTAATTTTCCGTAGAATTAATCCTTCGTGTCCGCGGTAGCACGGGCGTGGACAGGGGACTGCAGGTAGACGCAATTTGCACAGTCTTTTCAAGTGACTTCGACAAGGTTGACCACCAAGCCCTGCTGTCTAAACTAAGAAGAATAGGCATAAGTGGGTCACTGTTGCAGTGGTACGAATCTTACCTGGCATAAGACCTCAGCAAGTGGCTATAGATGGATTTGAGTCTGAAATGTTTTTGGCTGAGTCTGGTGTTCCCCAGGGATTCCAATTGGGTTCTCTACTCTTTTTGATATTTATTGATGTCATAGCTACAGATATAGAAAATAGTAGTCTATCTATGTTTGCTGACGATCTCAAATTAAGTAGAACGATCAAAGGTCTCAAAGATGCTGACCTCCTGCAATCTGACTTAAACAAACTCATGGATTGGTGTGCAATCAACGGAATGGTTTTAAATCTTAATAATTGCTACCCCATAAGCTACACCAGAAAAGGACGCCCCGTCACTACTACCTACTCATTGGGTGACGTGACCTTGGCAGAGGTGAAGGAGATCAAGGACCTTGGTGTTTTGTTGGATTGTAAGCTGAAACTAACCGCTCACACTGATAATATCATCAAAAAGGCGGCTTGTATGTTGGGATTCCTAAAAAGAAACGCGAAAGGCTTCCGATGTGTCCAAACTAAGAAGGTTATTTTCAATGCACTACGCGTTTCCTTGCTTTTTCGACTCCAGGAATTTCGCATAGACACCCCTATAGTCAGAGGTTAGCATTTTTCAAAATGACGACCTTACGTGACCGACGTCTCATTGCAGACTTAATGTTTCTACACAAATTACTGCATAACAAAATCAAAAGTACGCATCTCCTAGATCGCATCAAATTAGTTATCCCGTACAGATATCCCCGATATCTAATTCGCAAACTATTTAGCATACCTAGCCACAAAACAAATTTAGGCGCGCATTATCCCCTAGCCAGAATATATAACACATACAATGAAATTATGACCAAAGTACCGGACATTGACATTTTCAACGACTCTGCCAGGTACTTCAAAAAAATTGACCAATTTCTTTTCACCCTCTCAGCACATACTCATTCCTTAGTTAGTTTTTTCTTAATGTAAGTTATTTTGTATTAAATACCATTATAATATAATAAGCTACACATTACGGTAAATGTTGTGAATACCTGTAATTGGCAAACATATTTAACCATATACTTTTGTTATAGTGTTCTTGTTAATGTTTCATGTGTTTTGCTGTTGATGTACCTTATAAATAAATAAATAAAAGCTTAGAAATACAGATTATACCATTGTGCCTATCGAAAATTACTTGTTGATGATGGCCATTTAAATAACTTTTAAACAACTTGAGTACTTCGTTATCAAAGCCATAATATGAAAGCTTAGAAATCAGTAAATTTGAGTTAATTGAGTCAAAGACCCTTGAAAAATCAAATAAAAGATATGTAGATATAAACATTGTCCCTTGGTAAGAAATCTAATCAAGTTTAAGATTTTGCGTAACCGCTGCAATCGTCTGTGTAGAGATTCTAAAAGGCGCTACTTTCATGACTCACTTTCAAATTGCGATTCAGGAAAAGCCTGGAGTTTTCTCAAAACAGTCGGCATTGTCAAACATCCTGCACTTGCGATTGGAAATCTTGATATAGATACTCTCAATCAACACTTTTCTCTTCCACCTGTTTCCTTATCTTCATTTATAAAGGCTAAGACCTTGTTAGAATTATCCAGATGCCCTTTACAACATTCCCCCCAGTTTGATTTTGTATCAGTGTCAGAAGTCTATCTGTGTCTATCTTCTACTGCGTCGGGAAACGATAAAATTTCTTCCACATTGATAACTATGATTTTACCTTGTATTCTCCCAGTTCTGACTTACATATTTAATTTTTCATTGTCTTTCTCCTGCTTTCCATATTCGTGGAAGTTAGCACACATTATTCCTATAGCCAAGGTTGCTAACCCTACATTACCTCCTGAATTGCGACCTATATCTATATTACCATTCCTCTCTAAAGTACTGGAACATATTGTTCACAATCAATTTTCTTCTTATCTTAACTCCAACAATATTTTAAGTACATTTCAATCTGGATTCCGGCCCGGTCATAGTACAACATTTGCTCTTCTTCAGGTAACTGATGATATCCGTCGAGCCATAGATCAAAAACAATCAACAGTACTCGTTTTATTAGATTTTAGTAGTGTCTTCAATTTTGTTGACTTTGATATCCTCGTTAAAATTCTTCAAGCTATCAATGTTTCATCTTGGGCCATTCTTTAGTTTGATTCCTATCTTCGGGGACGTTCGCAATGTATCCGCTTCAATGACACTTATTCCAACTGGTGTAATCTTATTGCAGGTGTACCCCAAGGTGGCGTCTTGTCTCCTTTAGTCTTCACCGTTTTTATTAATTCTATAACGAAAATAATATCCTCCAACTTTCATCTTTATGCAGACGATTTGAAGCTTTACCGTCACTTTGAGGCTTCTGAGGCTAAATAAGCGATAGATGCACTGAATGACGATTTGGATAAAATAAGTCGTTGGTCCAGATCCCATGGTTTAACTATAAATACAAGTAAGTCTCAAGCGTTAATAGTAAGTAGCAGATATAATAGTAGCATTATTGACTACTGCACCCTGCCAAATGTGATTATCAATGGCACATCAATTGCTTATTCGGAATCTGCGATGAACGTGGGCCTAATTATTGACAATAGATTATCATGGGGTGCTCATATAACGGACTTAAGCAGAAAAGTTCATTATGCTTTTCACTCGTTAAAACGACTTCAAAGTTTTTTATCCTTATAAACTAAAATCTCTCTTGTTCAAACACTCATTTTGCCAATCTTAGATAACGCTGATGTCTGTTTTTTGGATGCTACAGAGGAGCAATTAAACATACTTGAGCGATTGCAAAACCTTTGCATTCGGTATATTTTTGGACTCAAGAAGTTTGACCACGTCTCTAAATACAGAAAGCAGCTCAAGTGGCTCCCGATCCGATTTCGCAGGAACACTCGTATGCTTTATCTTCTTTTTAACATCTTACATAGTCCGAATTTCCCTTCATACCTTCGTAATCGATTTACCTCTTTTAATTCCCATCCTTTAAAGCTCATTCATATTCCCGTTCATTCTCTGTACATGCAGTAAGGCTCTGGAATACACTTCCTCCTCCCATTCGAGAAATCAAAACAGTCACATTATTCAAAAAACGTGTAAAAGAACATTATTTATCTCTGTCTTCTATGTAAGTTTCCATATCTTTGATATTTACTATACTCTTTATTATTTATATATATTTAATTATGATTATATATATCTCTATATATCTATATATATATATATATATCTCTTCGTAACTTTCATTATGGGTAAGCTCAAGGTCGCTCAGCGAGCTATGGAGAGGGCTATGCTCGGAGTTTCTCTGCGTGATAAACTCAGAAATGAGGATATCCGCAGTAGAACCAGAGTGACCGACATAGCCCAACGGATTAGTAAGCTGAAGTGGCAATGGGCCGGCCATATAGCTCGAAGAACCGACAACCGATGGGGAAGAAAGGTTCTAGAGTGGCAGCCTCGTACCGGCAAGCGAAGTGTAGGGCGTCCCCCCACTAGATGGAGTGACGACCTGGTAAGATATGCAGGAAGTCGATGGATGCAGGTGGCTCAGGAACGTGCTTTGTGGTGTTCTTTAGGGGAGGCCTATGTTCAGCAGTGGACTTGTGAAGGGCTGTAATGATGATGATGATGATGATATATATATATATATATATATATATA
The DNA here is from genome assembly GCA_033319125.1 of Parnassius glacialis. Taxonomy (NCBI): domain Eukaryota; kingdom Metazoa; phylum Arthropoda; class Insecta; order Lepidoptera; family Papilionidae; genus Parnassius; species Parnassius glacialis. Next base: position 25,070,773 of record JAVANC010000002.1, read on the forward strand.
TATATATATATTTTATCTTGTATGGATATATGTACGTATGTGTATATAATAACAAAGTGCACACCTTATTATCTTTTATTTATCACATATCTTTTTAACTGGCCTACTGGAAGAAATTTCATAATGAAATAAGTAGCGCCCTTGTACAAACTCTTCATTATGTTGTGTCCTTTCCATCATTTGTGTGTACATAAATTGTTAAATAAATAAATAAAAGAAATCCAATTAAGCAAATTACCTGGTGAGAGTATCAGAGTTAATAGTTACAGTATTATAGGATCGATAACGTATCACTATCGCTATCGACTGACTCTAGTGGACCTCAACATTGTTGACCTCATAATACTTACAGTAAACTAAACACTTATCATCAGTATATTAAAACACAAAAATGCTACTTATTGTTTCAATTCATAGCACATTAAAGTTAAACATTTCGTTTGGTACATCACTTAACATTTCATACTTCAAAATGTTCCCCAAGTAAATCATATTTCGATTAACTATTAAATTATAACATATATCTGGGTTATATACAACGTGTCCCGAAATTCAACGATAAGCCAACACCGGAGGATAGACATGCCCCGGACTAATCGGGGAAAAAAAGAAAAAAAAATATATCCCAATTATATTTTAAGTTATATAAAAAAAAATGAAATTCTTCAGAAATTGAGACCGTTTATGATATTTTTCACTACCATGACCACAATTTTTGAAATATTTTTTTCTTTTTTTTTATAGGCAACCTGAATAGTACTGCTATCTACCACAATTCTTAAAAACTCCAGAATAACTCTTGTTTTATCACGAAAATTAATGAAACTTATTTTATTCCCTAAATTTTTTGAAGACTTTTACTTTTAACCAAATTTAACTTATAGTGGTGTAAAAAAAAAGTATGAACACTAGTATGGCAAGTTTTTTAAAAATTGACGCAACTATCCAACATTCCAAAATAGTATAATACTCTAGGTAAACAAGCTATAAAAAATATGGGCCTATTATTTCTAAACAGGGGCCAAATTCCTTAAATTGTAATTGTCAGTAATCACTTTTACTACATGCCCAAAATGGGTTCCTGTTACAATTTCTAGGAAATCGAATGGGGCTTTAATACCTTAGATGTTAGAGAGAGATAGATAGATAGATATATTTACGTTAAAAAGAGACAACAACAGGGCAGGTAGAGAAGCTGTTATAATTCTCAGCAAGTCGGTTCAGTACGCTCTGCTCCTTTGTTTACTGCGCACCGTTCCCAATTCAACTTACGTGGCCCTCGTACATACTATCGACTTTTGGCTTGGCTTTTTGGACTGGAATCGACCTGCAAACTTAACTGACCTGGCATTAATTGGACTGGAAGTGATCTGCAAACTGAACTGACCTGGCATTATCTTGGACTACGATTGTGTGTTTAGTGATTTAGAGTCTGGCGCATTTTGGACTCTTTGGCGTTTAACATGCCGCAACCGTACACACCACAGGAATACTCTAATATGCATTTAATCTATGGAGAATGCCGATGTAATGCTAACGCTGCTAGCAGACTGTATCGAGAAAGATACCCAAATGCTCAAAAATATCCTGATTATCGAGTGTTTATTAATATGCATCAAGCGTTTTCGGAGGGTCGTATGCCATCCAATAGGAGAAGCGCTGGAAGACCTAGATTGGATCGTGATGAAGAAGTTCTCAATGAGATAGAAAATGACTCGACTACTTCGGTACGTGCCATAGAAGAAGCTACAGGAATCCCGAAAAGTTCTGCACATCGAATATTAAAACGTCACAAGCTTCAACCATATCACTACAGGCGTGTGCAGACGTTATTACCGCGGGACTATCCGCTACGGGTCACATTTTGCCGTGTAATGCTGCAAAGGCACAGTGAAGATCCCCACTTCCTAGACAAAATTCTATGGTCGGATGAACAACGTGCAAGAAAGATGGGTATTTAAATCTTCACAACCTACATAGTAGGAGTAATGAAAATCCACACTTGATGAGACAAGACAAATCCCAATATCAATTCAAGGTTAACCTATGGACCGGCATATTAAATTGAAAAGTAATTGGGCCCATTGAGTTACAAGGAAACTTAGATGGCAATAGTTATTTAAACTTTTTACAATATGACTTGCAAGAATTGTTAAACGACGTGCCCTTAAGTGATCTTCAAAACATGTGGTTCCAAAATGATGGTTGCCCAGCACATTATGCCCGTCCTGTGCAAGAATATTTAAATCAAGAGTATCCAGGGCGTTGGATCGGGCGACTTGGTCCTATCTTATGGCCACCCCGTTCACCCGATTTGAACCCCTTGGACTTCTTCTATTGGGGTTGTCTTAAAAACAGGGTCTACTCAAAACCCATTGTGACATTGGACGAGCTTCGTCGAAATATCACTCAGGCTGCTGATTACAGTAATAGTAGAAGATATGCAAGACAACTAAAACGATCATTTTAAGGCGATGTCGTGCATGTATTAATGCTGGTGGCAAACAGTTCGAACATTTGCTATAATGTTAATAACTTAATAAATTACAAGTGAAACTATTTGTACCATTTGTTTTGAAATATTAAACATTTTTCAAGAACTAATACTTTTATTACACCCGACCGTCATTTGGACCCTGTTAAGAAATAATAGGCCCATATTTTTTTATAACTTGTTTTCTTACAGTATTATACCATTTTGGAATGTTGGTTAGTTGCGTCAATTTTAAAAAAACTTGCCATACTAGTGTTCATACTTTTTTTTTACACCACGATAAGTTAAATTTGGTTAAAAGTAAAAGTCTTCAAAAAATTTAGGGAATAAAATAAGTTTCATTAATTTTCGTGATAAAACAAGAGTTATTCTGGAGTTTTTAAGAATTGTGGTAGATAGCAGTACTATTCAGGTTGCCTATAAAAAAAAAGAAAAAAATATTTCAAAAATTGTGGTCATGGTAGTGAAAAATATCATAAACGGTCTCAATTTCTGAAGAATTTCATTTTTTTTATATAACTTAAAATATAATTGGGATATATTTTTTTTTCTTTTTTTCCCCGATTAGTCCGGGGCAGGTCTATCCTCCGGTGTTGGCTTATCGTTGAATTTTGGGACACGTTGTATATATATATATATATATATATATATACATACATACATACATAAACACTAACGCCTGTCACCCAGAGGGGTAGGCAGAGACTACGGACTTCCATTTGGCACGATCCTGACACACCTCTCTCGCTTCCTCCACATCCATATACCTACGCATACACGCTCGTCGGTTAAGGGTACTCCTAATCTGGCCCATTTTTAACATATCGCCGATTTGGTCGATAAACTTTCGTCTAGGGCGTCCCTTCCCGACCCTGCCGTTCACTTCTGCAACATAAATTTGCTTTGTCACTCTTTCCTCTTTCATTCTTTCTACATGACCAAACCACCGAAGCATTCCTTTTTTAATCCTGGTCACAACGTCATCTTGCAAACCACACTTTTCTCTTATCACACTATTTCTCACCCTGTCATCTAGATTCAGCCCTAGCATACTCCTTAAGTACCGCCTTTCTACAGCATTTATTCTACTCTCATGCTTCTTCTGCCCGACCCAACTTTCACTACCATACATTAGAGTAGGGACTAACACAGCACTATGAATTGCCATACGTGCCTTATTTGACACATTCTGACTCCTCATAAAAGCGTGTAGAGCCACAAAGTACAATGGCAGACTTACATACATAAAATTAGTTAAGAAGGAATGGTAGCGTCTATATATCAACAATATCTTAAAATGTTAAGCGTCAGTCCCTTAATAACTCTGTCAAAGAATTTTGTCCTGACAAGGCGTCAAAAAAAAGATATTTAGATTTGAACCTTTTAAGGTTGTCTTATGTCACTTGGAAAAAGTTATGCGTCCTTTGGTTGTTTGATGTTAGCTTAATACATTCTCAACATATTGTAACTAGTTTTTAGATTATTGTAACTCTATTATATATTTGCATACTATAATTGTATATTTCTGGCATGGCTCCAAGGCCTTTGTGTCATACAGTGACACTTTCAGAAGGGCTAGAACCCAGAGCTGTAAAGCCAGTAAAAAAAAACAGTGACATTTTGTTTTAGCTAGTGTCGCCATAACATTAAATGGAATTGTTACATATTACTATAATTGAGATAATATATTATTGTAGGAAGTTCTTTGTAACAGACTTATTTTCAACTATATCACTTTTATTTTTATTATTACTGATAGTATAATTATTAGGGGGATGAGTCGCTCGCGTCCGTAGGCTTCGACCACCTAATCCTAGACCCACCCTACACGTGTCCCCCAGGTGGTGCTAAACGAGCGACAAAGCCGAAACGACAGACTCGGCTCCTCGCCGTGTGGTAGCGGCGTAAAATCTACCACCATTTATGTCGCACCATGAGCCAACAACAAAAAGAAATGGCCCCGAGTTCCCGGCGCCCCTTTAATGGGGCAGGGGTGCGAAGAATCTCCGAGAGGAAAACCGGCGACGAGGTTCGCCACCCGTCACGTCCTGTCTCCCGGAGGGGCGAAAAGTGGATTGCGGAGGCCCGTCTGGCTACGCTGAATGTATATATATAGGTATATATATATATATATATATATATATATATATATATATATATATATAACCTATATATAACCTATATATATACAGGGTATTTTTGGAACGCTCCCGAAAACTTAGACAGGCGACAGCACCAAGTATACCTTTGATCATGGGTCACAAATAAATTTGATCCTGATGAAAAAAAAATCATATTTTTACAACGTTTTATTAGATTTATTCACGCGCCATCATGTTAGTACAGCTAAATGAAATGATCATTTCATAAAAAAAATCATGAAAATACTGAAACCTAAAACCAGCAGTGGAATAACTGAATTCATATCAGCTGATTAAAGGTCAATGTACGCGCGAACGCAAATTCGCGCGGTCCGCAACAAGCGGGCTATACCACAATACCTAATAATTTACAACACTTGTCTAAATACCTAACTTATCTACTTAACATACTATTTTGCCACTGTACTTGTCTCCACGTAGCCATTTTAATCCGAATTTACAGGTTAAATAACGCAAATAACTGGTTCGATTTCCCGCTAATAACAAAATACATAAATGAAATGTAACCAAGGTTAGAGTCATGCGTTTTTATTCATCGTGTAGGTATGTTTATTATTCTCATGTATTCAGTTATGTATGTATTCAGATTAGTTCAGTACTAAGTTATTTAAAAAAAAATAGTTATGAAACAGCTTACCGCTCTAAATACTCCGTGGTCTTATGAGATGCGGCTCAAATTGTGCTCCATTCATTTCAAGGCAGATTTGGGCTCGGTGTTGCGTCTCCTCATGGAGGCGGGGCATCATCGTGTGATCTTTGACACAGTCCGTACGTAGTTTGTCGAAAACATCCACGATCCTTTTGTAGTTTCGTCAGCACTATCACACTCACGATTAAAAACCCTTTCTTTCACATACCCCACAGAAAGAAGTCTAACGGGGTCAGATCTGGTGCGCGAGGTGGCCAAGCATGTGGTCCTAGTCCGCCAAATCTAGCGATCATCAAATAGCTCATTGAGGCGCTCACGGACGAACCTCACATGTGGAGGGGCACCATTATACTGGAACCATGTGCGGCGATATTCAGCCAACGATAGGTCATCTAAAATGTCTGTCAACTGTTCATTTATAAAGTTTAGGTATCGCTGTCCGTTCAGTCGCTGTGGCAGAAACACTGGTCCCAGTATGCGATCCTTAAATAAACCTGCCCATACGTTAACTGACCATCGGGTTTGGTGCCCGGTTTGTCGAACAGCGTGCGGGATAACCTCTGAATACACGTGTGTATTTCTTCGGTTCCACAGGCCGTTTCTGGTAAATGTCGACTCATCCGTTCAGATAATGTGCTCAATGGAACCAGCCACACGTTGTTGCTGGTATAATAACCAACGGCAGAAAACTCGTCGGCGGTCGTGATCGCCGGGAACTAAAGCTTGCACTTTGTGCAATTTGTATGGGCGCATTCGGTTACGCTTCAACACTTTGTGCACAATTTATTTAGCGATACTTCGTGTACCTAGGTTCGGATACATAACATGTTGTCGTATTCACAATCACTATAAACGTACGCGTTAAGCATTATTAAAACAAAAAACGTAACAACAAGTAACAAAATCAACACGGAACTGTTTCAAAAACTACAATTAAACTGAAACCTACTGCGTCACAGCGTGATGCGACACGAGCCGGGCGGGTTACATTATTTCGCATCGAACTAGCAGGTCGAGTGGAGGGAGGTTACAGTCGCGTTCTAAAGTACTACATGGTATTGGGATATTGTTTTATAATATTATAGTAAGTAATTAATTGTTTTATTGTAGAATCATAATAGGTGCCTTACTTGGAATTAAAAATGGATAATGTTTACTTGAGCATTATTTGTTATTTATATCGTAAAATATAAAGTAGTTTGTAACAAGAAAACTTAAGGTAAGGGTGGCACGCCGTCCATTATGTCGTCTTGGGTCACATGGATGCCAGATGTTGAAGGTGTGTTGGTGTTACTGGATGCTACTTCATCATCACTTTCATCTTCGCTTGAGCTTCCGTCATCAGGTCGATCACATGGTAATTTTTTCGGTATTCTTCCTCAACACTTTTAAATTTACTGCACAATTTTCCCCATTCACCTTCTCCTATCATATTTACCTTTTCGTTCACTAGTTTAGTCATAAAACAATAGATATAAATAATTTTTCTTTCCTTCCTTTTTAAAACATCGTCGCGAGTCGCAAAGTAAGCTGTGTATGCGACTGTATTTTTGGAGCGAACAAAGCGCGGGAACCAATAGCATGCAGGCACAGTAATACTGGCGGATTGTACCCCCGTCGCGCCCCCTTCGTACCAATATGTGATAAATCGCTGTGCCCAAGTTCAAGGCCAGCGTTCTTTTTTCACCGTTCGCGCGTACATTAACCTCCATTAGTCAGGTGATATCAATTCAGTTTTCACTGCTGGTTTTATGTTTCAGTATTTTCATGATTTTTTTATGAATTTATCGTTTCATTTAGCTGTACTAACATGATGGCGCGTGAATAACGCTAACAAAACGTTGTAAAAATATGATTTTCTTTTCATCAGGATTAAATTTATTTGTGACCCATGATCAAAGGTATACTTGGTGCTGTCGCCTGTCTTAGTTTTCGGGAGCGTTCCAAAAATACCCTGTATATGTACCTTCAACATTTGTTAACATATTTGGGTACATTAAGAAATTATAAAAGTACGTGTAAGGTACCCTTAATATAAATTGAACAAAAGATTTATGTTTTGGTTTGAAACATTTCACTTTCAATTTTGACTCTATACTTTAATGATACGTTAATGTCGTAAATAGGACAGAAAATTTCATAACGAAATACAACATAAAAATAAAGGTGATTAATGGCTTTATGACGCGTGGCACATCATAGTCTTTAACCAACGTAATAACCCATGCACTATTCGAAGATTATACTCGTATGTTAGCGATGACAGGGATTAAGTCCCCACTTCTGATGTAGGAACTTACAACAAAACAAGGTAAATTCTGCAGGAAATACATCAGAATAGTGTTATTTGTTAAAAATGGTTAAAGTTTGATAGCTGATGTTCAAATTGCTCTCTTGTTTGCGCAATTAATCATTATTTTCTATAATAGGACAGCGTAACTCGCTATAAATTCAGTATAGAGTAATTAAAGTTTGACAATACCGTAATATGTACCGATCACACTTGTTATATGAAAGACATAATTACACCACCCATCTCAACGTCAATCTGCACCAGAAAAATCACCACGACGGACAGAACAAAGACTCTATCTTAGCACGCGTGAAATAACTTCATTCGTATAATGACTCTAGCGGAATCTCTTTCGCTCTACACCTACACTGTACATTATATTGCACAAACGAGTGGAGGGGTTTCTCGATAAACTCTCAATCCCGACTTGCCACCAACTCGATCCAACCGGTATTTAATAGAACGCGCCTACATATTTCTGTTTGAGCACTAAATATCACTCTTTTGAGTTAAGAGAAACTGAAACAGGAGATGTCCAGCAGCATCTTCCTGATAACATAACTAACCACCAAGACTCACTTAAAATTTTTTCTAGTGATCTTGGAGCGGCAATTCACTGACCATGAGGGACTATAATCCCTCTGAAAGGTTAACGGTTCCGCCGGAGAGGGTGATGTATCCAGTGCCTACTCGACCTGCGCAGTCGAGTGCCGTACGCGGGAATGAAGGAGTCCTGGACGGTTGATCCAATCGTCGCTGGGGTATATTGTGGTGAGGGGCAACACGCCCTCTTTGGTCCGGATTTCAAGTCAAACGGTGGCCCTGTCTACTATTTTATTGTAGGGAAATGGCCAAGTGCTCCGTCAAAGCGTCGCAGGCAAGCGACGTGGGAGCTGCCTAGCTTCCTGAAAAGGACTAGGTGGTAGTAAAGGCTATATTGACGGAGCAAGTGACAGTTATTCAGGCAGCGGAGATGGGCCTTTTCAACCAAAGCTTAAAAACAGTCGGAGAGTCAAATGTGGTATCTTCATCAAAGACACCTAGGGGGCCTGGAAAGACTCACGCGACAATTGACGTATACTGGCCTACTAAAACCGCTTGGTAAATTTAAAAGATTGACTATTGCTTAAGGCCGACAAACACACGGACCGTTGGTTCCTCGTTGTTTCGATGCCGGAGGACCATATCCCGACTCTGTTGAAAGCCGGGCGTCAGGAAAGCTACGGATACCGGTTCGATGGACACCGGGGCATCAGGATTATTGGCCCCAAAGACCAGTGACAAAACGACCTGCACAGCCGAGTCGAAGCCACCAGCAGAGATCGAGCTCAGTAGCAGTTTACTAAGAGACGAGGAGGGTTGCACTTTGCCGACCAACTCGGACTCGGTGGCTGACGATGAAACTCAAGTTCTGCTGGTAGGCTTATTTTTGGGAGGGGACGGGGATAACGCAACCAATGATAACGGGCGTGCCCTTCGTCTGAAACTAGCCTCGTGCAGGGCAACCTCCACCACTGTGAATCTGCGTCGGCTCAATTACGCAGGTGGTTAAAGGCTCAACGGACAGCCATAGCTCTAATCCAAGAGCCGTGGGTTGGGGCTGGTAAAATCAAATGTCTAAACAATTTAAAAGGTAAGTTATTCCACAAATCTGAGCACGACAAGGTCTAGAACATGTATTTTTACTACTAAAGATATCTGTGTACAACCTTAATGATTTTCTGTTCCAGCGACATGTATGCCGTAGCATTACAAAACGCACAGGAGGAAAGAATAGTCGTTGCCTCGGTCTACATGCCGGAGGAAGACACACCTTCTCCTCATGACCTCGTAAGGCTAGTGAATTTCTGTGAGAGAACTGGACTAGAGGTCGTGATCGGGACAGACACCAACGCGCATCATTCCCTTTGGGGAATGGAAAATCCCAATGAACAAGGTAAGGTGTTAATTAAATATCTTTTTAGCACTAAGTTAACCATTCATACAGGTTCCGAACCATAAACAAATGTTATCGAACAATACTCAACCTTACACTTGCAACAAAAGGAGCAGCAAAATTAATTACAGAATGGCATGTGTCGAGAGAGGCTTCATGCTCAGACCATAGATGAATCTGTTTCGTACTACAGATCAATATCCCTACTACACCACCATGGTGGATCCCTGCAAGACCGATAAAATAAAATACCTAAACAGGCTGACCTCTTCACTCGCGGGTTTTGAGGCGACAAACACTATAGCAGACCAGTCGCTCCTAGAAGAGCAGGTAGCAGCTGTTACTAAAGCCATGATGGATAGCTAAAATGTCCAGAAATCACTCCATCAAGGTATGTCGAAGAAAAGCAACCGTGGTGGGCTAAAGAAGTAAATAGAAATCGTAAGAAGGTTTTTTTTATAGGACAAGGGTGACAAATGAGCACACAGTCCACCTGATGGTAAGTGGTTGCTGCGACCCATAGACATCTACATCTATCCTCTATTACAAATCAAAATGTAGATGCGTTGTCACCCGTGAGGACTAAGATGGAATGCCTCATTTCCAGTGAAAAGGGCCTCCGGCCACCTGCACTCACCAAGCGAAACGCAGAGGTAAACCTCTACTTCACGCTGGTATTCTGTGAGGTCGTGGTACCGCCCCGGTTCGAGCCGGCCCATCCGTGCGACAGCAAAAGCTGCCGCGTGGCTCTACCACTGTTGAAGAGTTGGTAAGTAAATCCCTAAATAGGGCCATGAATACCTCAACGGATGAAGGCTGACTACTATACAAGAAAGCTAAGTCTGCGTACAAATAATGTATCAGGTATCGACGAACGACAGTGTGGCGTAAATTCTGTGGTAACATAGAAGCTACTCAACATCGCCGGATGAAACCCAACGCATCCCAATTGAAACACACTTCCCGGATTACTGTATAACTCAGGGGGTAAACCGGCATGACGATATTCTGACACCAGCAGCAGAAGACTGGAATTAAGCACAGTGAGTGGTAACAATGGATAAAATTCATTGAGCCATTCACAGTTTCTTCCCGTATAAGACGGCAGGAACTGACTGCATATTCCCGGCACTCCTACAAGGGATGGGGGGGGGGGGGTTAAGGCTCTAATAGTCACACTTGTTGCCATTATGAGAGCATGTCTAGCTCTGAAATATGTTTCTAGGGGGTACGCTAGTAGAAACGCTAAATCCTATAGACCCATTAGCCTAACATGCTAAAGACAATAGAGAGGATGTGTGAAAGGGAATTAAGGGGGTTGGCGCTAATGAACTTACCACTACACGAGGAGCAAAACGCCAATAGCTTAAGTAAATCAACAGAATCGGCACATGACTTGGTAATAACATACTAGATTGAACAGGCCATTCAAAACAAAGCAATGTGTTTAGGTTTCTTCATAGATATAGAAGGTACTTTTGACAGAAAGAACTTCGCCAGCATAAAAGCTGCACTAAGTAGACTTGAAGTTGTATTGGCACTGCTTGACTAGATAGTAAACATGCTCAGTACACGAACAATAAAAATTGCTGGTGAATCTCAAACAACCCCAGTCAAGAAAGGATGCCCGCAGAGTAGGGTTCTTTCACCTCTCCTGTGGAATACGGTCACAAATAAATTAATAAGCAAATTAAATTCCAACCACTTCTTTACAATGACTTATGCATATGACTTGATAATACTGGTTTCGGGAACATGGTGTGCGAACTGATCCAAGCGGCTCTCCGTATAGTGGAGCGGTGGTACAAAGAATACAACTTAATCGTTAATCGGTTCTAGTAATGTTCACACATAAACGAATGCTAAATAACTACCACCTCCCAAGTCTCTTCAGCATTTATGCTATGCATAAAACTCCAGCTATCCTCTGAGGTAAAATACTTAGAGTTTACCTTAGACAGTCTACTCACAGTAGAATAAACACAGAAAACAAAATCAACAACGCTAGTATAACTTTCTGGCAATGCAGAAACATGATTTGCAAACGATGGGATTTGACGCCAACAATTGTACTATGGCTATGTAAAACTATTATTCGGCCCATGATCACATACGGCGCTCTGGAATGGTGGACCAAAACGAATGAAGCCACCACTATATAAAGTTTCAGCATTACCAGAGACTGGCAGTCTTAGAGGCTATGCTGGAGCTAACGTCGCTTCACCTACACATACAACAAGAAACGACTTTAGCTGTCATTAGACGTAAGATCCCAAAGAGAAAGAGTAGAGTCCCCGAAACAGGTATAATTTATTTAATTCACTTAAAAATTCCTATCTTACAAGCCAAGTACTATAAAATCCCCAAAAATTTGTGTTCGATAAGAAATATAACAATATACAATTAAATAAAACTAACCAGCCAGAGGGATTAAACCCAAAATAGCTTGGAGTTTTCACTGATGAATCTAAATCAAATGAAAGTTTAGGATCTAGAACTTTCTCGGAAGACCACAATATCCACATATGTACACCGCTGGGTATCCACAATACAGTTTTTCAGGCAGAATGTATGGGTATTATCCAAGCTGCCATAGCAATAAATGCTAAGAAGGTAAAAGATTTCTCCATCAGAATACTGACCGACGGTATTGCGGTACCACAAGCTCTGAGTTGCAATGTGATGAACTCGGGACTAATATATGAATGCCATCAACGACTAAATGAGGTATGTAAACATAACAATGTGACTCTGCAATAGATCAAGAGACACAGTGGATCCAGGGGCAATGACGCAGCAGACGAACTGGCCAGGAGAGGATCGGCTATGGCCGTTATAGGGCTGGAACCGACCATACCAATCTCTTTTGATAACGTTCGTTCACTGGTACGTAAAAACTTCACTAATCAACACGCTCAGCTTTGGAAAGACTTAGTAGACTGTAGACAAGCTAGGGAGGTCGTTTAACCAAGGTTATAATGAGATTGAAATAGCAACAAGTGCTATCACAGGATATGGTTCCTTTAACAAACATTTATTTACCACAGGTGTTACAGATAGTCCCATGTACAGAGCATGTATGAGGGAAGAATGAAACGGCGGCCCACGTGTTGCTGACATAACTGCTGGTCGCTGCATACAGGGTTAAAAATCTCGGCACGCCGAGATCATTTGCCGAAGTTGTAAGCAACGTCAAAGGACTGTTAAACTTCACATGCAAAAATACGCGCTTATATCTAGAGTTGCGGAAATCAGCCCGTCGTTATCTAATCTCCCGTGACAATTATATTATAAAATGTTTCCTATGATTTAATATATGAGAGAGGCCGTCAGAAGTAGACTTTTAGAGGCTTTGATGGATGGATTAATGGATATCACTCCTTTAATTAATTACAACTAACGTATATACATGTAAACACAAAATCGTTTAGGATAAGTAATAAAAAGAAAAAGAAAAATGTTGACTGCTTAAATGTATTATTTTATACAAACGTATTTTAGAAACAATGACCAAGGAGGGTTGAATACTTTCTTTTAAATACTGTGTTATGTCATAATTTTCTTGGTAACAAGACGTCTGAGAATTATTGGGACAAACTTCTTTTTTCAATGAAGCGTTAAAATGTAACATCTCCCCAAAACTGCATTTTCGGGGCTATATTAAGATTTTATCTCCAAAAATCTTTGCGAAGTATTTAGATAAATATTCCATTAAAATTTCATATGACAAACAACATAATAAATAAAAATAGTCACACGCAATATTTGCAGCTTTTTGTTGATCAAAGTTATGCGAATTTCTCATGAAAAACATGAAAATTAAAAATACAAAGTACCATTACATTATTATATTATATTTTATTTTATGTATTATAGAAGCAACTATAATATGTTTTTGAAGTGTAATGTCCAGTTTCTATAATAATTTTTTATACATTTTAATAAGAGATTCAAATACGTGGGAAACGCTGTAATGAGGAAAAATATTTATTATTTAAAACTTTGTGGTAACACAAACAAATAATATAAGTGGAGCCCAAGAGGGGATTATTTGGATTTACTCAAGCGCGTCAGATTAAGGTAAGGTGAGTTAATTACGAGCTAAAACGAGTGCTTTTATAAAATCTAATGATTTGAGCGTAACGTAAGTGGAGTGGGAGGGTTACAAAGTTGCAAAAAGAGAACGTTTCCGTGCATGGTTGAATTTTTTCATATTTTGAAGGAAACAAAGCAAAAAAACATAATTTGCCGATTTTCGCAAGCCGAACTTTTAAAAATCGACTATGAAGATAAGAGCGTGCAGCTGGAGTATACCACCTTCCGCGCCCTATCTTTGGATAGGGAAAAAGTGAAAAGGAGAGAAAGTTAGAACTCCTTCGTGCCACACCCACTGATTAACATTTTTTGGTAATTGATAAAAAAAAAATATTTTTTTAGTTTTAGCAGTCAGATAATCATATACCTCAAAATAATCTACCATGACATGATTTTAAGCTACCATGACTGGGAACTCAAGCTGAACCTTCTGTATAAAATCAAACACGCTCGAGTATTTCAATATGTCGATTTATTTGCATTTCCAAAAATTCGTTAGTGCTTGCATCACTTCCGAATTGTCAGTCTTTTGAATGGGATTTATTTTTATGGTTCAGTTAACATCCCATTGAATATCTGACGCTCTAAAATTAATGTTTGAATATCTGTAGTAGTTTTTACATTTTTGGAAACCTGTAAACGCTTCCCCCACCACTGGTAGGAGAAATACTAAATATCTTTTTTTCTTCCTGTCTACTAATCTACAAAATCTAATAGGTCTGAATGACACTCGATAAATCCCCATTTATCATCATGGGCCCTTCTACATAAAACTTTTTCTCTATAACATGTTCAATTTAAAGAAGGATTTTGTTGCAGACCAGTGTTAAAGTAGTACCTATTATAATTTCGAACCTGATCGATAATAAAGTATTTACCAATTCTCATCCCACATTTTTTTCCATCAGGAGTTTTAGGTTGTTCTGTCAATCAAAAATACAATATATAATAATAGGCACACAAACACTCACGCCTGTCACCCAGAAAGGTAGGCAGAGACTACGACTTCCATTGGGCACGATCCTGACACACCTTTCTTGCCTCCTTTACATCCATATATCTACGCATACACGCTCGTCGGTTACGGGTAATCTGGCTCATTTTCAATATATCGCCAATTTGGACAATAAACCTTCGTCTAGGGCGTCCCTTGCCGACTCTACCGTTCACTTCTGCAACATTAATTTGCTTTGTCACTCTTTCCTCGTAAATTTTTTCTACATGACCAAACCACCGAAGCATTCCTTTCTTAATCCTGGTCACAATGTCATCTTGCAAACCAAACTTTTCTCTTATCACACTATTTCTTACCCTGTCATTCAGATTCAACCCTACCATACTCCTAAATGACCGCATTTCTAGAGCATTTATTCTAGTCTCATGCTTCTTCTGCCAGACCCAACTTTCACTACCATACATTAAAGTAGGAACTAATACAGGATTATGAATTGCCATACGTGCCTTTTTTGACACATTATGACATTTCATAACAGCGTGTTGGGCCCCATTCATTCTATTTCCTGCGTTCACTCATCGTTTTATATCCTTATCATATCTATAACCATCCCTGCTAAATAAACATCCCAAATATACAAACCCATCCACTCGCTCAATCAACTCCCCTTCTATTCTTATTTCACATAACGTTTTACTTTCTTCTCTTTCAAGAACCATCAATTATGTGTTACTTGCGTTCACTTTCTTTTAATGCCCAGTCCATTAAAGTAGCCATCATTTGCAACTCGGCCGTTGACGATACATATATGACTTGATCATCGGCGTACAAAAGGCATTTGATGGTTAAGGCCCTCTCTCAAACCACATTCTTCAACTGTAAAGTTTGCAAACAATTGTCCTTAAATAGGTCAAAGAGCCACGGGGAAGCTACACAGCCCTGTTTGACACCTTTTTAAACGCCAAACCAGTCCGAATAGACCTCGTTGATCCTGACACAAGCACTAGAGTCCTTATAAAGAGACCTTAATGCCTGTATCAAACCAGCACTCAAACCAAATGAGTTCAGTGTTTGCCATAACACATTCCTGTCTACTCTGTCATATAGCCTTTTCCAAGTTCATGAACGCACAAAAAGCTTCTGGTTTTTGGCCAAAATCTTCTCCTCAATCATGCGCACGGAAAAGACTTGATCCGTACACCTTATCCCCTTTCTAAATCCAGCTTGCACATCCCAAATTTTTCCATCAGTTTCTTCCATAACTCTTTCAATTAACACGTTAGCATACAGTTCACCCACAATGCTAAGCAAGCTGATACCACAGTAGTTTTTACAGTCCTGCTGTGACCCCTTTCCCTTATATATCGGGACTATAACGGCTTTGCACTAGTTTTCCGGTACCCGCTTCAGTTTCCAAAATAAATAAAACAAGGTGTACAGCAGACCGGCCATCACTCCCTATCCAGCCCTTAGCATTTCGGGTGATACTCTGTCATATCCGGCTGCCTTACCTGCTTTCATGCTTTTAATTGATTTCATTATTTCATCTACACTTATCTCCCTACCTCTCTCCACGTCTTTCAGAATTTCTATTTCACTTAATTCAGACGAGTTTTCACTCATAAACACGCTTTCAATGTATTCCTTCCATCTCTTTAAATTCCAAACTTCATCATTCAGCATGCAGCCATTCTCGTTTCACATAGAATTCATTTTAGGCTGTTTTAAATTTCCCCTGGTAGTTCTTACGAGTTTGCAGAACATTTTAATATTTGCCTGGAAGTTATCAGATATCCTTCTATCATTTTTATCCGTCCTTTCTTGCTTTTTTCTTTCAACAACATCTTTTACTCTCTTATTTATACGTCTAAAGTCTGCCTTTTTTCTTTCAATCTCGTCATTCATACCGCCAGAATTACCAGCTTTGGTTGCTAGTAAATCTAGCCATGCTCTCTTCTTTGCTTCAAATTCTATCCGTACCTCATCATCCCACCACAACGTATTGTTTTTCCTTTGATTCGTTCTTTTACTTACACCACATTCTTCCACCAAAACTTTTTTCACATTATTTCATACAGTTTTCAAGTCTTAATCATTCATACGTTATTCATTCAAACCATTTATATTTTCCCTCAGTCTACATTTTTACTTCTCCTTTACATCTTCATCTTCTAACCTCTCTTTTTATACGCTGTAACAAGTAAAGTAGCAGACGATGTCCGATACCGCCAAAGCCTGAATAGACAATCAATTCGGCATAAGACCAAGTAATCACCACTGTTTTGCCACTTTTTTGCTTTCATCCACAATTATGGAATCTATCTTGCTTCTATCATCACTCCCATGTACACATGTGAATCCTCTTCTGGCGAAAGAAAGTGTTCGTCACAAAAATATTATTTTCCACACATACGGTGAGGAGGTCTTCAAAACTCTCATTTATACCTTCATCGCCAAACATTCCTAATATCCTTTCATAACCAGACCACTTCACCCTAACCCTTCCATTAAAATCTCCTAACATAATAATATTTTTATTTCCCTTATATTTCATCAACACCAGCCTTACCATGTCCCAAAACTGCTCTCGGATATAAGTGGGCTTAGACATATCTGGGGCGTACACCCCTAGCACAAACAACTTCTTTAAGCCCATTTTCATTCGTATACATAGCACTCTCGGGCTTACACATTCATACTCGTTCACACATTGACATACTGAAAGGATGACACCGACTCCCTGGCATGCCCGCTCGGTCTTGTCTACACCAGAACAGTAAGCGGTATACATACCATGTGCAGTAGCATCCCTTCCCTTTCGTTTCGACTCAGTTACACATAACACATTTATTCCTCTATCATTCATCATTTCGCATACTTCATCCATTTTATCATTCATTGCTCCACATACATTCAGAGTAGCCAGATGGACCTCCGCAATCCATTTTTCGCCCCTCCGGGAGACAGGACGTGACGGGTGCCGAACCTCGTCGCTGATATAGTAATATAGATTTTATTAAATATCTCAAATTCATTTATTGTTTCATTACGCCTTTATTATTTATTAGCGTTGTAATCTAACAGAAATATTTAAAAATAAGTATTTATTATTGGCGTTGATTTTATAATTATATAAAAATTATCCATCGAATAATTGTAACCTGACTAAGTATAAAAGTGAAACAATTTATCTATTTTATTCAACCAGTGTAACTTTTAATTTGTTATTTTGTATTTTATGTTATTAATTACCTTTACCTGATAATTTAAAAATCAGCCTTTAATCAAATGACAGTCCAATTTCTTCAAACATATTGATGTTTCATTAAAACAAAATTAGTTAGTATGAAATTTCGTAGCGATTTTAAGGCGAGAATTTCCGATGATAAAATACTTTTTAGCGCTCCCTTCAACACTGCATGCATATTTATCCAGCAACCGTGCGAAATTCGGTGAACAATAGGTTACTCAATTTGAAACGTTTTTGCTTAATAGCAGGAAATAAAGGATCTGAATAAAATACACCAGACTAAGAATCTTATTGTATACAAATAAGATGCCTGTCGCATTATCGAAAAATATTATATGGTAGTTTAAAATATTATAAAGTATTTTAAAAATACATGCTATTAAGTATTTAATTGAATGTGTTATGGTTGAGTCATGCTAAAGCTATATTAGTAGTATAGTCGTAGCACGTATGGGTCGGCTCGACCGGGGAAGGACCACGCTCTCACAGAATACCAGCGTTAAATAGCAGCTTAACACTGCTGTGTTTCATATGGTGAGTTTAGAGAACCGGAGACCCTTTTTACTGAAAACAAGGCATTCCATTTTCGCCCTCACGAGTGACAACTCATCTGCATTTTGATTCGCAAACGGAGATAGATGTAGATGTCTATGGGCCAGAGCAACCACTTACCATCAGGTGGACTGTGTGCTCGTTTGTCACTCTACCCTATAAAAAAAATTCAAAAAGCATTAATAATCTTATTGTGTAATGTCTAATATTTAAATTTTTTGTCCAACCTGACTTTAACAACATTAATCAAAAGTAATGTAAATAAGAAAGACAATCACATTCACACTCGAATAAATTACAAGGGACAAGAAAACTTATTTCCCTCCCATCCAACCGTGAATTTAAAGGGTAAAGCGAAGAAAAACTTTTATAATATTTTACTATTACTATACTTTTTTTTATTTATTTTTATTCTACTAAGCCAGCGCTTATCTACGATCCCACCTGATGGTAAGTGGTGATGTAGCCTAAGATGGTGAAGCGCACTGACTTAACAAAAGCCAATTCACTCTTGCCTTGAAGACACCCACACTGTAATCGGATGGAAAGACAGATGCTGGCAACTTATTCCACTTCTTTGCTGTACGCATGATGAACGACGTGGCGAACCGTTTGGTTCGAATGCGTGGTAAGTCAACAACGAAAGGGTGGAGACTGACCGAACGTCTGGTTGTCCGATGGAGGAACGGAGAGGGTGGAATTAAGTTATGTAATTCCTGCGCACACTCTCCGAAATGCATCCTGTAGAAAACCGAAAGGCTGGCTACTTTACGTCTGTGTTCGAGGCTGGTAAGATTGGTTTTAACCAAACTCGGGTCACCAATAAGCCTCATAGCACGCCTTTCCATTGAGTCCAAAGCTCCTAGGTGGCATTTTGCAGCACCAGCCCATATATGGCAGCAATACTCCATGCACGACCGGACTTGCGCTTTATATAAAGTAAGCAGCTGTTCCGGCGTGAAGTATCGCCGCACCTTTGCAAGGACTCCCAGCTTCCTTGCAGCTGCTTTGGCCTTGGACTCAATGAACCGCTCGAAGTTCAAATTTGAGGATATTTCAAACCCTAACAAATGAAGGCGGTCGGTATACCTCAGTGATACATTTCGAAAAGAAGGAGCCAAGGTGAGCTGGCTCCTTTTTGCAGTGAAGAGACACGCTTGTGTTTTGGAGGCGTTGAATTTCACAAGATTGGCATCGCCCCAATCGGAGACTGCCTGTAATGAGAGATTCACACGCTCTACCATAGCTTCTCTTTCGGACTGGATTTGATCCCGACTGGCCCGAGGACTTGGTTGGTATCTCTCAACCACTGTGCTGTCGTCTGCATACCCATAGATACCGGGCATAAGCAGATCATTTATATGCAGCAGGAAGAGAGTTGCGGAGAGAACGGACCCCTGAGGAACACCGGCGTTAGTCGCCATAGTATCGGATGAGCAGCCATCGACGACGACCCGGAGAGACCGTTCACTCAGAAAGTCCTTTAACCATTCAATCAGACCAGGGGATAAGCCGTACGCTGGAAGCTTACCCAAAAGGCTATTGTGCCAAACTCTGTCAAAGGCCTTCGAGACATCAAGGGAAACAGCAAGTGCTTCCCCACTGTTCTCGAGTGCCTCGCCCCATACGTGTGTGGCATACGCTAGAAGGTACCCAGCTGACCGATTTCGGCGAAACCCATATTGCCGGTCACTAAGGAGGTCATTCTGTTCTAGGTATGCCATTAAACGGGCATTCAATATACGCTCCATAATCTTGCAGAGTATGGAGGTAATTGAGATTGGACGATAATTGGCAGGGTCGGCGCAGCTGCCTTTTTTTGGAACAGGCTGCACGTTGGCCAGCTTCCAGGATTTTGGCACTATTCCAGTACTAAATGAGAGGCGGAACAAGCGTGTCAACACAGGAGACAACTCAGGTGCACAAGCCTTTAGGACTATGGCTGGTATACCATCTGGTCCACTAGCTTTATTCACGTCTAGACACCGCAAGGTTTTAAGAACCTCCTTATTCGTTATACGAATCTCCGACATAGAGGTCCCGCAGTGAGGTAATTTTGGTGGAACGTTCTTGCCACTATCCAGACGTGAATTGTAGGCAAAGAGAGACGCGAACAAGTCCGCTTTCTCCTTAGCTGTATGAGCCAGTGTGCCATCCGGTTTTACCAATGGAGGCAGTGTAGGCCGACAGAAGTTTGTCTCGATCGCTTTGGCGAGAGACCAAAAAGCTCTAGTGCCGGATGGTCTGGCAGAGAGTTTTGCGCCAATATGTTTAATGCGATCGAGACTAGCTTTCCGTAATGCTTTTTTGTAGGACTTGGCGGTCTGATTGAAGGTTCTCTTCTTGGAGCTAATATCCGGAGCTTTGCGGTTTCGAGCGTCAACCCAGGATAGGTAAGCTAAATGCTTGCGCTTTTCAGCTTGGGCGCATTCAGCGTTAAACCATGGGCGAGCTTTGCTACCGGTGGGAGCGTCGAAGAAGGGGATAAAGTACTCCATAGCTTGACGCAACACATCCGTTATCGCAACCGCGCAGCTCGACGTATCCGCAGAAGAGAAACAAACCTCCTGCCAAGGATAAGATGCAAAAAAGTGTCGCATCTCATCCCAATCAGCTGACTTATACCGCCATATTCGTCGAACACCTTGGGACTCGTAATCAGGTGGAGAAAATGACGATACAGATTTCACCAGACAGTGGTCAGATGTACCCAAAGGAGAAGTAACCTGTACTTCATATCTGTCTGGTTCGGTAGTCAGCAGAAGGTCCAAGCAATTTGCTGTGTGACCGTCTACATCGGGTACCCTAGTCGCCACCTTTACCATCTGAGAAAGACCTAGCGTCAAAGCAAAATTCTACGCTTCTCTTCCAGCATGGTCGGTCTTTTGGTATGGGAACAGCCAGTCTTGGTGACAAGCGTTAAAGTCCCCCAGAAAGACCAACTGTGCAGTAGGATATCGATTAATGGCCACGTTAGCAGCCTCACTAAGGTGATCAAATAACCGTGTTGTCTCCTGGTCACCGCTGTGCGATCGATAGACACAGGCATAAAGGATTTTATCAATACCTGTATCTACCATCACCCAGATTGTCGAAAAAGTGGGGTCTTCAAGGTGACAGAGACGCTGGAAGCAGATGTCATTGCGGACGTACACACATACTCCGGCACGTGGATGGTATTTGTGCTCCAGGGAGAATCCAGGATAGTCAAGGTACGCCGCACTCAATGGACATCAATTTTATATTTTATACAAATTCTCGTAAATATAAGAAATCGCTAAATTGGAAACAAGTCGATAGTGTCAAAAAGTACTATGTGGTAAGAGTCCTTTTCTGGTACTTTTTTGCTTTTCTTGTCTGGGAATTCGTCTAGATAGGTAGACCTCCCTCCCTCCTTCACTGCTATGTTGCGGTATGAAGAGAAAAGAGGGCGAGTGTAATTACAGACTATGAGTTTAACTTTTCCAGTTTGAAGTTACTTGTCTGTGTGTTGGCCGTATGAGGAAGCTCAAGGTCGCTCAGCGAGCTATGGAGAGGTCTATGCTCGCGGTTTCTCTGCGTGATAAACTTAGGAATGAGGATATCCGCAGTAGAACCACAGTAACCGACATAGCCCAACGGATTAGTAAGCTGTAGTGGCAGTGGGCCGGCCATATAGCTCGAAGAACCGACAACCGATGGGGAAGAAAGGTTCTCGAGTGGCAGCCTCGTACCGGTAGGCGAAATATAGGGCGACCCCCCACTAGATGGAGTGACGACCTGGTAAGACATGCAGGAAGTCGATGGATGCAGGTGGCTCAGGACCGTGCTTTGTGGTATTCCTTGGGCCTCCCCCTATGTTCAGCAGTGGACTTATGAAAGGCTGTAATGATGATGATGATGATGATGTCTGTATCCATGGACTGCAGTACCCACACTCAAAGAGAGTGGCGCCTCATTTATTATATATTACTGTAAAACATATGTATACCTAAATGTAGTCATCATTTTCATCAAGATGAATAGATTTAAAAATTCTAGAGGAAGAAAAAATATGGGGAATTAATATTTTAATATACGTAACTATTTTGACGACATTATAGTTGTAACTTTGAGCTTGTAATATTTCTCTTAATCTTTTTTTTTTATAGGATAAGGGTGAACAACGAGCACACAGTCCACCTGATGGTAAGTGGTTGCTGCGGCCCATAGACATCTACATCTATCCTCTGTTACAGATCAAAATGCAGATGCGTTTTCACCCGTGAGGACTAAGATGGAATGCCTCATTTACAGTAAAAAGAGCCTCCGGCCACCTGCACTCACCAAGCGAAACGCAGAGGTAAACCTCTACTTCACGCTGGTATTCTGTGAGGTCGTGGTACCACCCCGGTTCGAGCCGGCCCATCCATGCGACAGAAAAAGCTGCCACCTGCCTCTACCACTGTATTCAAAAGGGTCAAAAATTTACGTATTATATAAAGTAAAAGCGAGCTTATTGTTTTCATATAAAAGCTTATTTAGGCGTTGCTAAGACAAACAAGTGAACAAAAGAGTTAAAGCCTTACATCAGAGGCTACTCATTTTTTTATTAAAAGCTTAATTTAGTAAAAATTGAGTAGAATACAGATATAAATTATTATTTGCACAAACATTATCCAGCCCAGACCCATAGCCCAGAACAATTGTTGTAATACAACCCAACAAATACTTATCTCATTCGAGAATTGAAACCAAAACTTTAAACCGTTCATTAGAACAGTGTGTAGGCTAGATTATCTAAATTGGTTAATTTTATAATTTTATATTACCATTGTATATTTATTTTTCTATAGTTTTCCATGAATTATAATTTGAGAAAAAAAACCATTAAAGTCACAACGCAATACATTAAATACAACGCGAAATACAAATAAATAATATACAAATATATTTAAAAAAAACTACATAGTACAAAAAATGGCTTTATACATCGTAGGTCATTGATCACTAAAATATTTTGAATTAATTTTTGGGCGGACGAGTTTTATGGGTACGTAGAGCTTTGGTTTCTGGGGGCACGGTAGTGCCCCCGCCAAGTTGAGCAAAAAAACGGGACGGCCGTACCATCCTTTTCTCGAAGCAGTTCAGGCCATTTCTGAAACCCTATAACTTCGTTATGGATAAAACTAGAAGGCTGAGCCTTTTTACTAAACAAATAGGCATTGTATAAACTCGGCATAGTCCAAATTTTATTAAATTTGAACCAGTAGTTTAAGAATTATAACTAGTCAAAGTTTCTTAATTTTGTCACTCACTGACTGACCGATCATCAAAACTCTGAGGCACTTCTAGCAGATATAGAAACTTCAAATTTGGAATAAAATTATTGTTTAAAATATAAATCAAGGAAAAATTAAAATATTTTACAATTTCGATCCACTTTTCGAGATATATCAACTGCATAAATAACTTTGTAATCCCATATAAACATATAGTATTACAAAGTTACATTTGCAGTGAATGAATCAGTGTACTTATATAATATGTATAATGGAATAATAGGTGTAAATAGCTACCTAGATATAACTATCTACAAAAAGAAATGAGATGCCATCAAAACATAACTTGTAAAAAAAGCCAAGTCTCGCAACTCAGTTCTTCTACCGTAAAAAGTTGTGAGATCCATGTAATACCAAGTCGGTTAATTTATTCAGTTCATAGATTGATACATAGACTTGGCAATCGCACTAAACAATCTAATTTAATATAATATGTATTACTTGTGAGATATATTGTGTTTTCATGCGATTGCCAAGTCAATCTATGTATCAATCTATGGACTGAATAAATTAACCGACTTGGTATTACATGGATCTCACAACTTTTTACGGTAGAAGAACTCAGTTGCGAGACTTGGCTTTTTTTACAAGTTATGTTTTGATGACATTTCTTTTACACTAAGTACATTAATAAAGGATTACCAAATTGAATCTCTATACGTGGCGTTAGTATTCTATGATTATTTTGTACAAGATAGACGTAAGTATAATTAAAAAAAATGTCATTGATAAAAAAAAAACAATTTTAAGTCTCCGTCTCCATTAAAAATAATAAACACAAGTTTTTTTGTATTTTTTGTAAATCATTAAGAATCAAGCAATTGATTTAACATTGAGGTAACTTTTAATTTAAAAACCACAAGTATGGAGAAATAAATGAAGTAACTCACCATCGCAATCTTATTTCCATGTTCGCTTAGTCTTCGAATAAAAAAATCACCTAAATTTAATTTAGCCGGTATAAGATGCGAATCCGGGCCATACACGTAATTGGGATGTCTCAACATTTTGAACGTCTACGCTGTAATCAAGCCTACTGTATAATGCATCTTATTTTATTAGCATGTGTAAATTACGATGGTATAAAAAAAATAACGCGCCAACAGAAATTAACGTAAGATTAAAGTAATTACAATCGTTTAGTAACGATAGATGTACTTTTCAAAATGTTTAAAATGCTGCGCAAAATAACTAACAACTTTACTTGCGTATTTTTTTTATATTTGCATTTTTTTATTGTCCATATGGGTATGTACTAACGTATGTACCTAAATTAGCTTTAATTTTTGTTAAACTTTGACTCTCTCTTTGGTATAGTGGTCGTGGGGGGAATTTGACCACTCCCGAAGTGGGACTGCCATGGGGCGGCCGACGCTGATAGGAACTCGGATGTGTGCTAAAGTGTTTATGTGGCCCTGCCAATATGCCACTAAAGTGAACAACGTTGAGTTATAATCAGTGCAAATCCGACATAACTCATCGTTGTCCCCGAGAGGGAGATATTTCTCCATATAAAAAAAGGTGACGTCAACTCGGGCCGAACCAAAAAATCTGTCTTTTTTCTGTCAATTTATTTAGTAGCAACCCTTAGTCTGTAAGTTGGCGGTGTTTCACTCCCGTGAATCGGAAAGAACGTAATGCCGTTGGTCCTGCGCCTGATTTTTCTACAGTCGTGCCGGATTAACCTCCGATCGAACATGTGAATGAAGGGATAAAGAGTGTAGTTTTGCTTGTGCATACACTCGGACACTATAATCCTGTCCTGCAGAGATGGCTCGTCTCCGTTAGCCGCAATTTTGTCTGGAGGAAGTTATTTGTAAAATCTTGCGCAAATAGAAACAAATTCAGGGCAATATTATGTGTAATGACTTTTGCCAACTATGGTCTTACAGCATAAGGTACTATAATATGTGTAATCAATATAACACAACTGCCATTACCGTGCGTAGAATAAGAGATAAGAACAAAAAAAAAACCGGGCCAAGTGCGAGTCGAACTCGCGCACCGAGGGTTCCGAACACATTCGTAGGTATATAAGTTTAAAATTATTAAAAATATTTTTATTGTATGATGTAACTAGAACTTTATGCTTTTCGCAATTTTTCCTTTATCTGTGCTCTAAAAAGTTGCTTCGTACCAAATTTCAAGATTCTGAGTTCAAGGGAAGTACCCTCTATGTTTTGATTCCCTTGCGAATGTCGAAAATTTGTGGCATAAACGGCTGTATCTTTTGATTGCGTTGACTTAGAAATTTGATTTTTTCACAGCTCCAAAGGACAGTAGATTTAAGTATTTGATATGAATTTCAGCTGGATACCTCTACGCGTTCCTGAGAAAAATGATCTTGACAGACAGACAGACAGACGGACAACAAAGTGATCCTATAATATATATAATTCCGTTTTTTTCCTTTTGAGGTACGGAACCCTAAAAAAAAACAAAAAAACTACGTCACAATGTTCATATTTACAAATTCATCCCTCAAAAAACGTATTAAATTATGATTACACACCACAGAGATTCTGCACTTGGGCTTTGTAGACTCCGGACGTGTCGGTTAAGTTCACTCTCATCATTTCACTCTCATTGCCCCTGCATATTATTTATCTTACTAAGTTTTATTACTTACCAGAATACACTGTATCTCTTGGTGCTTTGTGTTTGGTTACTGCCTTGGTGCTCTTATTATAGTGCGCAAAGCAAGTATAGTGAACGCTTGTTGTAGTGCAAAGAATGTTTTGTCCGTAACTCTTCTTGCTAGTTTTCTGGTACTGGTATCGGCCACCGCAAGTAGAGGGAAACACGCCCGCCGCCTCAGAGGCGGCCATCGTTTTTAATTCTTGTGTTGCTTGTTACATTAGGTAACAGCTAGGTACACACCCTAGCATACAAACGCGCTAGGTGTATAGGTGTTTTTTGTAGGCACACACCTCCCCCGCCGAAATGCGGGGGAGCTTGGTGCACATCTGTGCTTGTGTTAGCATAGTGAACAAGATGGCGTCGTTTACAACTGACGAAATAGACGACTATTTTAACCAAGCCTCCCCCATATCTGGGCTGTGTTTATTGCACAGCACAATGCCCGTCTCGCACCCCAGCCCGCACTCGATTGCAGAATCAAAGGAATCAAACGCGCTGGGTGGAGGCGCAGGCCTCTAGCCGGCCCCTCCACCCAGCGCGTTTGGAACCCATCGATCGTCCGACTGTGCAAATCGACGACCCTCTTTTGCCGAGCTCCGGACATTTAAACTCTATATCCATATACATAATTTACGACTCCGCATCCCCCCAACCCTCCGCAATGTCCACCCGCGGCCCCTCTCCGGTCTTCTCGGATGGCGAATCAGGCTCCGACATGAAAACCGACTCACATGACCCGCGCAAGCCCGAAGACGAAGAGTTCACCCTCGTCCAGGACAAAAAGCGCAAACGCGCAGCGCTAAAAAAGGGAGCCGAGCCTAACTCAGCCCCGTGGCTCGCACCCAACCCCCTAAGCTTGCAGACAAGCCCGCAGTGAATGGGTCCCCTGCTGAATGTAGGAAAGCCGCTGCCACCCATCATAATTCAACACAAAACCAAATGGAATAACCTGACCAATTGCTTGAACTCTAAAATAATATACTGCCCAAAGGTGTTAAACGCCGGTCAGGGCAATCACAGGTTTGTTACCTCGACCGAGGAATTCCGAAGTTTACCTGCAAATCACCTGCGCGTCCAGCAAGTAAGCTTCCACACATACGTCCTCCAAGAGGAGCGTAACCTTGGTGTGGTCGGCCGCGGTCTCACTAAAGATCTTGAGACTGAACACATCTTAAACGACCTCAAAGCCCAAAATCTCCCGGTCTAGGAGGTGCACAGTCTGCACCACCAGACCGATAAAAAGCGCTTCTTAAAGCAGTGCGGAGGTAAAAGCCGTCCCGGATGCAGGTCGCGGGATGCCGGGGCCCTCTTCCCAGGCCTTAAAACTAAAGCCCATCCTACAAGGCTCTTCCTTGACTCTCGACTTCTCGCTAGTCTGCGCTTCATCAGCAGCATCAATGTTGCTGAGTTATCCTCCTTGGCTCACAAACTCCGCGGAAACACTTCACCTTAGGACAAGCTCAACGCCACGATTGAGCACATAGGACTTATCGATGCAATCTGGTCTTTCCAGTGCGCCTAAACACCTATTCTAAATACCATAATGGCAGTACAACCTTTAGGTAGAACCAAGCCACGCTCTCAAATTGTCGCGTTATTTATCGCGAACGGCCTTAGAGACCAAAAAGACGAGATCGCGTTCTTCCTGCGTAAACACGATGTAGTCGTCAGGCTGGTGGGAGAGACCTTCTTGAAGCCTAGCCATCGCGACTCTAAGATCGCAAATTACACCATAGCTAGAAATAATAGGTTGACCAGCCCCAGAGGCGGCATCTTGATCTACTACAAAAGGTTCTTGCACTGCGTACCGATCGACGCCCCCCCGTTAACTAACATAGAACTCTAGAGAGTTTTTGTGTTCTTCTGTGGCGGATCTTGTAAAACTTAGCTTCGACCGCATGGACAGTTTCCACAAGTTTGTCATTTATATCGTCGAATGCATTTGCCGTGTAGTGGCGATTAAGAATATCCACTACCCCATATCTTCCCGTGAGTTTCGTAAAAGGCGACAAAGGGAAACAGGCAGGAGATGGGCAGCAGCATCTTCCTGATAACAGAAAATTTGTTGTTTTGTTGTGTTTCAGTTGCCAACCCGCAAAACTTAGCTCCGACCACATGGACAGTTTCCACGAGCTTGTCGTTCATATCGTCCACTTCATTGCAGTCTTCTAGGCGCTGAAAACGATTTTGTTACTCGAGGTGAAAGTTTCGGGATTTTGAATTAGAGCACGAGGGGGACGGAGCGTTGACTTCATTAGACGATCCCTCTCCAACTTAACATTTCGGTTCAGTGTGCCTCTAATCATTCCGTGATCATTACCAGTTTTCACCCCCGCGATCACTGAGACATCACTGAACAGTTGTCGTCTGGTCGTCATAATGAAGTCAATTTCATTTTTGTCGAACCCTCGTGGCTCGACCAGGTCCACTTGCTGTGGAGCCGCTTCTGAAAGAAAGAGTACATCATGAATAGTCACTCTTTCTCCATGAATTCCTCCAGCTGCTGGCCACTTGGGTTCCGTTGCCCTAATACAAATTCCCTACTTTCAGCTCACCGTTCTCTCTTGTGCCTAGTTGTATACGTTTAGTACATTTTAAATATTTCCTCAGTCTGTTTGAAAGCGCGCTTAGTTTATGCTAGAGTGTATCAGGAAACTGTTGTGGCTCCGTATTAGATTCTTCTTGTTGAGTGGAGTCTTGTACCTAGTTTTGCGTTAAAGTCTCCCATTTACACTGTTTAGTGGGTTTTGGAGGAATGCATGGCTCTAGATATATCCTCAAACATTTCCTCCACCTCCTTATCTGGATGAGCCGAGGTTGGTGCGTAAACCTGTATGACCTTCAGCGAATACGAGTATAAGGTACTCAACCCTCGTCGACACACTCCCAATCTTTACATTGTTTTTAACGAGAGACTTGTGAACGATAAATCCCACACCTCCTTGGGACAGATGTTCGCCCTCCCGGTGATAGAACAAGTTGCCGGATTCGAGGATTACCGTGTCCTCCCCCTCTTTACGGACTCCGGATAATCCTATAATATTCCAGCGCTACTTGTCTATCTCTTCTGCCAGCTCCAGTATCTTCTCGTCAGTCCTCAGGGTGCATTCGTTATAAGTTGCCAGGTCGAGTCGTCGTAGGTGGCAACCGAACCTCCACCGAAGATTCTTAGCTCCCCCTACCCCGCCGTTACCATGGTCTCCAATGGCAATAGCGGGGCCGCTGGGGACTTGGGGCCGTTTATTATTGTCATTGCTCATAGGGATATATTGCCATAGTTGCCACGCTTGGCGAGCGAGTTAACAACCGCAGTTTTTTATTTCTTTTGCTGTTATCAAAAAGATGCCTCCCCACCTTCTGCCTCAGTTTCCCTCTGTCGCCTTTTACGACACTCACGGGAAAATATGGGGTAGTAAATATTCTTACCCGCACTACACGGGGTAATTAAATACTAATATAATATTAAATGGGGAGGAACTGAGTCTTGTCGATCGAGTATTGTCGACTTTGTCTTGTTTGTTTTGGCAAAGGCGTTGAAGACTACACGCAGTTTTGTAGTTGTTAAGTCCAGCTTTTGCACGCCGTAATGAGGTAAGAAGTAGCTTGGCTCATGCTGTTCAGTACAGGGCTTCATGTGGCCGAGTTGTAAATATATTGTCAATAAACTTCTTGTATGAAGTAGAGAATAGT
Organism: Parnassius glacialis; assembly: GCA_033319125.1. Taxonomy (NCBI): domain Eukaryota; kingdom Metazoa; phylum Arthropoda; class Insecta; order Lepidoptera; family Papilionidae; genus Parnassius; species Parnassius glacialis. The sequence goes on from JAVANC010000002.1 coordinate 25,100,789, forward strand.
TCCTGTTTGGCCAGCCATTTTTCTAACTGCCGAAATTGTGCGACTGCCTGTGGCTTAGAAGTGCCCAAGGTGTGTTCGTAGTTTGTTTTCATTGGAAGTCTGACAGCATATCGTGGGTCATTCTAGGAACCTGAGAAATTTATGTTCGCATAATGTAACTTCATGAATACGACTTCCTGATTCCGTTATTTGCTGTCATATTAAGGGGCGTATTACAAAAAAAACGCGAAATTACAAGGTTTCCTCGTTGAAATTTTATGTTTATCGTTCATTGCTTGAAATAACAATTACTTGGTAAAAATAGTTCGTTTTCTCTCCTCAAATAAACTCTGAATGGATTTTAGATAACTTATTTATTTAATCAGTAATAATCATTCTCCGAAAGCATGTTTAGGCAAAAACTCTCGAAGACATGATTTGGGAGCTCTAATTTGTAGATTCTATTGAATATCGACCATCAAAAAAAATATTTTTATCTCCCAAATATCCTACACTTTAATAATAATGGAATACATTTTCGTTATATGCTTTTCACGCTAGGAAAAAAAATCGACATTATTCAAAAAACGACCAAAAAAGCTTCGATACAAGCCCCTATATTTCCGAAGTTCTACATCATTTAGAAGTAAAATTTATACCAAAATAATCATCAACATTTGTTTACACTATGCTATTATTTTTACTTTTTAAATCGTTACTATTATATTTTAATTAATTAAATAAAAGTACTATATATTTCACTGTGCCGGCCATCTGCGATCATTAACGCGCGAGCGCTTGCCGAGGGTGGACCTGCGTCAGTTTATTTCGGGCCCTGCATCGTTTCGATACTACCGTAGTGTGCGTCGATTACCTGCATACTAGAAAATCGTCAACTACGACCGCAATTTTTGATCGATCGGTATAAAACTATTTTATATAGTTATAATTTAGATTACGTCTCTTCAAAAATGTGGTCTATTCATTGACTTAGATCATTGTTATTTGAGGGCTTCACCTAATGGTTTATACAGCAACGGTCTTATTGAAGTTAAATATCCTATTTCAGCTTTCGGAATAGATTTTGATACGGCCTTTCGACAAAAAAAGTTAAAGGTTATAAATTCAGTGATTCAAGTGTAACATTAAATCAAAATAATGACTGGTTTACCAAATCGAAGTCCAGCTTCATTTAGCAAATAAAAATGTCTGAATACTTGCCATAATATATATTGGCCCAGATTAATGCATTAAAAGTACTAAAAATTTACAAATACGACCAATTTTAGATTTTCAATATGTTACCCAAGTTACAAGCTTTTTATGAAAAGTGTGTACTGCCTGAAATTATCGAATCGAGAAAAGTTCGGTCAATGCCGGTGCAGCAAATATTTTTCTTATAAAAAATATAGTAATTGACTGTAAGTACCGATTAAAAAATATTAGTTACATTTGGTTGTTATATTTATTAAAACAGGTTGCAACCGTTTATTCATTTATACCACTATTCTACCGGTAGTAGACATAATCGATTATTAACATTCGATTACAGCGTAACAATTAAAATATTTATGTGTACTTATTTTGACACTAAATTTCATAAATAATGAATAATATATCAAAATGGTATATAATAATAAATAATAAATTATATAATAATAAATTAATAAGATAACATTAAAATGACACACCAAAAAATATTCCATCCACTGAAGTCCATGCTAAGAAAACTTTGTATTATGGAAGATCAAGATCGTTTAGTCGCCATACTCACAGTATTATAGTGCGAGCGAGTGAATAGATATGAAAGAAAGTATCGGTCGCGTAACTTGCCGCCCGCTCGGTGCGTAAAATACCTAAATTTGCGAAACGCCGAAATGTAAGAGGGCTCTTAAATGGGACGTCACCATCTATGTTTGACATTCATTATTTTGTAAATAAGTGATGGTTTAATGAATAAAAACGTGTCGACAATACGTTACGTGTCATGGTCTGTCGACTGTTCGCCAATGCCCTCTGAAGGTTTAACGGCTACTTAAAAATATAAATTCTTAAGCTACTGGCTAATTTTATAATTTTTGAAACCATACCTGTCCTTAAAATTAAGATTAAGACACTTTTAAAAATTATGTCACACAGTTATAAATAATATTGATGTTTCTACAAGCGTTATAAATTTTTTGTCACAACTGTCGACGTGTAAAGTTTTGTATACTAGAATCAGAAAGCTTATTATTCCAACGTTGTTTTGCGTTTTATGGCAATATTAGTGCATACTTGTCAGTAATAAGTCACATTTTTTGATGGAACAAAAGCGAGTTGCTGAAAATTTTAAATTGAAAAGAGGTTCTACAAGTGTGTCAAAGTTGAAGACTCACTTCTTAAAGGAAAAAATAAAAGATTACTAACATGATAAAATAAATCGCCACACACAGCGTTGTAGAAAAAAAGTTTCACGTAGTTCCGAAACAACAATGGATATTATTATAAAGCCATTTATTTCCTTAACAAAATTATTAAAATACATTTCATTAATTATTAATTTCATTAAATAATTTAAAATTAGAAACAAAACATAATCAGATCATGAAAGAAAATACATTTAAATAAGATAAAATTATCGTTACAATCAATAATTTTTCATTTTTTTTTATTTATCTAATTATTGTTAAGGACCTCTCTACGAGTATAAGCCTCCTCCAGATTTTTCCACTTTTCTCTATCCTTGGCCACTGAAATCCAATCGTCTTCAACAAACTTTTCAATTTCATCCGTCCATCTTTCTAGAAGTCTACCTCTTTTTCGTTTTCCAGTAGGGCCAGCCCATGTAGTGACCTTCTTAGTCCATGTTTTATCTTCCATACGTACAATATGCCCCGCCCATTTCCATTTAAGTTTCTTACAATGAGATAGAGCATCTATAACATTTGTACTTTTTCTAATTTCAGTATTTCGTTTTTTGTCTTTACGTTTCAGATTAAGTAGGCTTCGTTCCATAGCTCTCTGGCATGTTTCAATTTTTCTTTTCGTGTAGGTGTTGTATATCCAAGTTTGGCTTTCATAGGACAGACAAAGTAAAATACATTAATCTAAAATTTTCTTTTTAAGTTTTAGAGGAAAGTTCGACTTTAAGATTTCTTTGTATCTCCAGAATTTTGCCCAGGTCAAATTTACACGTCTGTTTAGTTCATCACGGTGTCTAGATTTCTTAAAAGATACCTCTTTACCTAGGTATACATATTTTTGAACATACTCCAATGTTTGGTTGTTTACTTCAATAGGCCTTTCTAAGTTGTTGGCCAATATTTTTGTTTTATCTGTGTTTAGTTCCAAGCCAATAGCGTGACTGACAGAGTGAAGTTCTTTTATCATTTCTTCGAGTTGTGATGCTATTTCTGAAAATAAGACTATATCGTCAGCAAATCTTAAATAACTTAAGTATTTTCCTTGTATATTTATGCCTTTTTTGGACCAGTTAAGTTTCTTCATGATACTTTGAAGCACGGTGATAAATATTGTTGGTGATAAGGGATCTCCCTGTCTGACACCCCTACAAATGTTTATTTCCGGACCTTTTTTGTCTAGTTTTACTCGACTTATACTTTTTTTTATAGATGTCTTGTAGAAGTTCAATCGTTTCTAATGGTACTTTACATTCTATCAGACCTTTCCACATACTAATGTGGGATAATGAATCAAAAGCCTTTGCATAGTCTATAAAAGCTAGGTAAAGCGGACGTCTTTGTTCTTCGTATTTCTCTATGATCTGCTCAACAGTATGTATATGGTCTATAGTCGAGAAACATTTTCTAAAACCTGCTTGTTCTATTGGTTGGTATTTTTCAGTGATAGAACTGATGCGTTGTTCTAAACATGAAGCAAATAACTTATAGAGGCTTGGTTGTAAACTAATAGGTCGATAGTTTGAAATATCAGCAGGATCTCCTTTTTTATATAATAATGTTATGTCAGATTCTGCCCATTTTTTGGTATCCTTCTAAACTCTCGGATTTTATTGAAAAGTGTTATGAGAATTGGCGCTAATAGATATTTCCCTATTATAAATATCTCGTTGGGTATATTGTCTGGCCCGCAGCTTTTGTCTTTCTTTAGAGTCTCTATCTTCCTAATGACCTCAGCTATTGTAAATCTTTGAAGCTGGTGTGAATGTGGGGATGATAAATGTCCAGCATTTACTTCAGAAGTGTTCATTGGAGAATTTTTTGCTCTGCATATAAGTTTTTATAGAAATTAGTTGCTATCTCTATTATTTTAGGTCTAGAGTAAATTTCTTTTCCGGGTGGTTTTTGTTTTAGATTTGGAATCCAGGTTTTGAATGAGTTCAGTTTTGTTAATCCCTTTTTTAGACTTCCTGTGGATATGAGATGTTTTTCTATTATTTTTAATCTGTGTTCTTCATACTCTTTTTTAATTCGTTTATGGACACTCTTAAATAAATAGCTAAGTTCTTGTTTTTCTTCTTTGCATAGCGGTTTCTTATGTATTAATTTATTTCTTCTATTGAGTAGAGTTTTCGTTTCCTCAGAGATAATATATCTATTTTGATTTTTTAGTTCTTTAGTGGAATTTAGCACATAATGATTATTTTATTTATTTTTGAATTGTATGACTCTATATTTTCACATTTGTCCCACAAACCAGAACATTCTATGGTTTGTTTTAACTTTTTCAAGAACAATTTTTCAGACTCTTTTGTTTTTAAAATTGAATATTTGCGGTTATATTTAGCTCTACTTTTTTGATTTTTATTACTTAAAATGTAGCTCTCACTAGACGATGATCGCTAGGGTAGTTTAGCTGATTAATAATTTCAATATTTGTAAATTGCTCTTTGGTGTTAGATAAAATATAATCTAATTGGTTTTTTGCCCCTCTTGGTGAAAGCCACGTCCACATATTGACAGTTTTCTTTTTGGATATGCTGTTGATAAAGGTAAGATTATTTTGAAATGCAAATTGTATTAGTTTTGCGCCGCTTTTGTTCCTTTTACCGTAGCAGTACGGTCCTAGTATTCTCTCTTCATTAGACTGTTGTTGCCCAATGCACGCGTTGAAATCGCCCATAAGGATGACGGTTTTGTTGCTTTGTTCTAGAGCTTCCCGAAGTTGATCATAAAAAATTGTTAAGTCACTGTCTTTCGCTTTGCTAGTAGGCGCATACGCTTGGATAATAGAGATAAACATAGTATCAAACCTTAAATTCAGTAAACAAACTCTCTCCGAGATTGCAATAAAACTTTCAATGTTTGCTTTCAAATGTTTTTTAATTAAAAAACCGACACCATAAAGGCCTTTAGTTAAGCCATAATAGCAAAATATATGCTCATTATCTTCCAAAATGCTATAACCTGTTCTTCTAATTTCTGCGAGACCAATTAAATCATATTTAATTTTTGAAATAGCTTCTTTAAATTCCAGTAGACGTTCGTCAGACAGTAAGGATCTTGCATTATATGTGCAGATGTAGAGGGGGTGGAGTGGAGGGTTGTGGTCGTTAGTCCCCGCGGTGACCAGCCGAATTGAGGAACATCGTGGAAAGGTCGCTGTGCCACGTCAGATTTTGTTACGATTTGAAGTGGTACTTCCAAAAGGGGTAGCAGTCGTAGAAGGTGTATTATCTGTGTTCTGTTTTTTTATAACAAAACTATTGATGTTCATGTTTGCCTTTTTTGGATTTAACTTTTTTTTGTGTTGCCTCGAGCTAGAAGAATCATTTGTGAGTTCGGGAGATTCTGAAAGGTTTCTCTTATTGTATTTTTTATTGTCTTGATTGTGCGCTTGGTTCTCTTCTTTTTTTTCCGGTAGTATTATTAATTTATTATATTTTAGAAATACTTTCTTCCCTTTGTTTTTCTCCTCTGTCAGCTTTACAGTTAATTTCTTACGCTCTTCTATTACTTCAGGCGGAAAATCTTCTTTAATATAGTATGGTGTTGTTTCTAACTTCTTTTTGTTCTTTAAAAGTCGAATTTTTGTTATCATTTAATTTAAAGTTACAACAACTGGTCTTACTTTTTTATCATCCTTCTTACCGAGGCGTTTTATATATTCAATATTTTCTTCATTCAAGTTGAGATTCATTAAGTTATTTATAATATTTGTAATGTTGGTATTTAGTTCAAAGTAGTTTTTCTCCGTTTCCTCTATTCCAAAAAATATTATATTTTTCCTTCTCAACAGCCTATCAAGTTGCTGTATACGCCGCCCCTGTTCTTCAATAGTTTTTTCAAGTAAATAATATTTTGATTCTAAACTTGTAAATTTTTCATCTATATTGTCGTTTATAATTTTTGGTATGCTCTGTTTCATATCTCTTATTTCATTCGTCTGCTCATCTAACTTTTGTTAATAATTTTTAATTAAAACGGTTAGTTCTTCCATGTTTTATTACTCAAATAACAAAAATATTTATAATAAATTTTAATATTACTGCTAATGCCCTCTATTTGTGCGTCAAGCAATGAATAAACACTTCGTGACTATGGTGACATTTACAGCTCGTTATTTTGATTTTTCTGTTCACTTCTAGATGGCGCTAATATTGATCGTTAATTTAAATCCTGAGATTGTCTTTTATTATTTGTCTCAATTTTAGGTTATATTGAAAATATTTCACTGACCTTTTCTCTGAGTGTTGTTTTCATGTCAGTCTGATGAGTTTTGATGTGCTTCTTATGGTTTGATTTGTATCACAAAACAAAAGGCTATAAACTTAACGAAGAAAGTAACTGAACAGTTCTTATATTTTTCTCTGATATTTGCACTGTTTCCTCGTTTTTAGATACACTTCAACTTATTCTGATGTATCTTAACGTAAATCAACTTTTTAGACTATTTTTATTTTGTTTTTCGCAAAAATATATTTTTAAAATACACAATAACAGGAACTCGACGTTGACAGCGACGTCAACTACAAGAAAATCACACAATGGATATTATTACCTCTAAATTGTAGCTGTTAACTTAAGTAGATTAAAATTTGTCACGTCTGTCGAAGTCAATTCTGTCGACTACTTTGTCGACAGAAATGACGACTCGACCGAAGTGACTACCGCCTATGTTTATTATGCATTAATCAGTTAAACAATGCTTGTCGGGGCAAATCAAGTATTACATTAAATTATAAGAAATTCAAAACTGAGTTTGTTCGTTATCTCCATGGTTGTCTCCACGCGTAATTTGAGAAAAAAGTGTGTTTAATATTTTGTGTTGAAGTAGCTGTTATGAATTTATAACGCACGTAAAAATAACTATCTAATTCGTATATTATTCTTTTAATTAAAATTCTACCAAATTTAAGCGTTGATAGGATTTATTAATGTATTGTTATTTATATTTAATATTATTATATAAAGTTTACGACAAAATTTAGTTATAGTTCAAGGATCTGACATAAATTTTGTCTAACTTTAAAATACTACTAAATCACATTTTGACTGAGTAATCACGAAATCTTCAGAACTATAGTTACTACTACTACTACTTTATAGATGGTTAAAAGGATGTTGACAGAAAAAGAGAAGAAGGATCGGTGTAGGCAGCAATACTATAGTAGGTTAGTTGGGAAAACTACAAAAATAGGAAAAAGTAGGGATTAGTAAAATATATAAAGGTATCAATAATCTGACTCCAAAAATACGAAAATGAGTACGAAAAGAACGGCAAGAATGTACTCGGAAACGAAACCGTGAAAAGAAAAGGAACTCAGAGAAACTGACATTAGACTTACAAATGAAACACCGCCTTTATAACCAGTACCGCAAAGCTCCAGATCTTTAAGAAATGTCATGGGCTAGCAGATTGCAGAGAAAAATCGAAGGAAAATAAGAGCTGAAAAGAGATATTTAAGAGAGAGAATTTTGCTACTTGAAAACTGTTTAGCTAGCTATAAGATGAGAATGCTACAAAAATCGCGACAAGGCGCCAAAGACGGCATGAGAAAATACGTCAAGAGAACATGAGATGCTCAAGTAGTAGTTGGGCGATACGTATCTGATCGCGAATCATTAATTACGTGTTTGCAAGGGACTGGCATGTTATACGTGGTAGAGCTATGCTGCAGCTATATTAGTAGTATAGTTGTAGCACAAATGGATCGGCTCGACCGGGGGAGGACCACGCTCTCACAGAATATCAGCGTAAAATGGCAGCTTAACACTGCTGTGTTTTGTATGGTGAGTGTAGAGAACCGGAGACCCTTTTTATTGGTAAAGAGGCATTCCATCTTAGTCCTCACGAGTGACAACGCATCTGCATTTTGATTTGCAAATGAGGATAAATGTAGATGTCTATGGGCCACAGCAACCACTTACTATCAGGTGGACTGTGTGCTCGTTTGTCAAAATTAAATAAAATAGTCAAATATTACCTGTTGTTGAAGCACATTACGATCATATGTCTGCCATTTCGAATAAAGGTACCACATTTACGTTCAAGGGTACTTTGTTTATACGCCATATAACTGATTACGGGCCTGATAAAATATGTTTCCATCACAAAATCATCTTTTTAACAAAAAAAAACAGAAGATGTTGTTACTAGTTCAGCAGTCACTGTTAAAATCTCCTTTGCCTAATCTAACCCTCAAGGATGAATATAAGGAAGAATATAAGAATATAAGGAAGGATATAAGGATCTTCGTAGTTTGCGTTCGTTATCGCCAGCTTGGACTCTTATACCCAGAATACTTATAATATATTAAATTTCTACTTTAGTGAGCTACGGTAGTGACGAAGAAAGTGATGAAATTATTAATCTATGACAACCCTGGATGAAAACGATGAAGAGAACCGTTTTAACTGAAGTTTTTCTGCAACTGATGATTCCATCTACAATATCCATCCAAGACAAGTTTTGATCTTGAATGGATATTGTATTCGATTGGATTGGAATGGGATTGTATTGTTATTGGAATCAACTTCGTATATTATAGTCCTAACGTGACGAAAAAATCATTTGAATAATCGACAGAAATGATGTCACTTATGTTGTCTATTTTTGTTTATTTTTAATTGTACTACTTTGATTAGTTAATATGTGTCCAGAATAATTACAAGACTGATAATATTAATTATTTGTTGTTAGAAGTTTGTGTAGATGTTGTGTTATTAAGTTTAAGACTTTAAGGCCAAAAATGTTCACTCCTGTCGATTTCGTGGTCACTCCTGTCTATTATTAAAAACGGAAAACGCTATTTTTGTTTAAATTTCTTAGTGTATTTAACTATGTCATTATTTTTTACATGTTCCTTAAATACCAAAAAATATTTTTATTTCATAAATAAACAAAACGTTGATTTTTATTGCTATTTATTTTATTACACCTCATGATAGAATGACCCTCGTCCGTCTTCTTGTCTTCTTGTTGTGGTTGAATAAACAGATTCACAGTATTCTTCCTCTTATGTTAGATTATGATTGGTTTCGGTTATTTCCTCAATCCCCCAAAATCGAGATACATCGTCAAGATTAATGAGCACGTGGCAGTTGAAGGTTTTGATATTGCCCAGTAGTACTCAGCCCACCTTTGTCTGTTGAGCCATGGGTGCGTCTGTGGGTCCTCGTAGCATACCACTCATTACTGTGTTATTCTCTGACTTATCAAAATTATATCACCCACTTGGTTGGCTGTCTCCGGTAACAATGAAGGCAAAACTCATATTTTTACAAGCTTGGACTGCTTGAACAAATTAGGATGAACCCCTCCCGGAAGATATTCAACTAGAATGGTCAGCCATTCAACAAAAATTGCCCACTGTTAATAGAATCGCTTTACAACAACACAGTGGTAACACTAAACAACCAATCGAGTTATCCGAGAGAGCCTACTGCTGCGTTATCTACTGTAAATCTATTGATGAATTAGTGCAACAAATTATCAAGCTGACGGCGGTAAAACTGAGATCGCACCATTAAGAAAACCACCATCTTTCCCACGCCTTGAAATATGCGATGTCTTATTTACAACTGTTGAAGAGAAAAAGATCAAACAAGTTTGCGTGTCACAAAAGTCGATGCCATTGATAGAAAAACTTTTAAACAAATACAGTAATATGGCGCGCGTAACTCGAATCCAAAGTAAGATACTTCGGTTCGTAAACAATGCACGTGATGTCAACAATGCCATGCGGTCATTGTACTTAGCAAGGAGTGACATGCAAAGCGCATGCAATCATTAAAGCTATACAAACTAATCATTTCACCGACGACATTGCACAACTCAAGAAACACCATAAAGTGCGAATAACAAGCAGTATTTTAACTTAAACACGTTCCTGGACGAGCACAAAATCTTACGTGTAGGAGCGCGACTGGAAAATAGCAACTTAAGTCAAGAACAGAAACATCCAATTATCTTACCTTACAACGATAACTTAACGGCGTTACTGATCGACCAAGCGCACAAGAGGACCCTGCATGGTGGAGCCAGACTAACCTTATCATATCTACGCAACAGATATTGGATTATTAGCGGTTAGAGAACAGTGAAGAAACAACTTATACGGTGCATCACGTGTCATTCCTTCAAAACCATCAACAACAACCAACTCATGGCCGACTTAACTCCTCCACGCGTCACACCATTCCGACCCTTCACACACACCGGTGTAGATTTCACTGGGCATGTGGAGATAAAGGCTAATAAAGGCAGTGGAATAAAGACAATGAAGGCATACGTAGCGGTATTCGTGTGTCTGTGCACAAAGACTCTTCACCTTGAACTTGTCTCCAATCTCAGCGCAGTGGCTTTCTGAACGCCTTGAAACGAATATGTGCCCACCGAGAAAAGCCTCGTCACATGTACCGTGACAACGGCACCAACTTTGGGGGCGCAGCAAGAACATTAGAAACACAACGAAAGGAGGCATTACAATGCTACGTAACCAATGACGTCCTTACTAACCTGTCAAACTCGGGCATTGAATAGCTTCTCCTTCCTGGCCTACTGCTGGCGGACTCTACGAAGCTGCAGTTAAAAGCATGAAACACCACCTAAAACGAGTACTTGGGGATCAAAAACTTACGTTCGAGGAATTTTCCACACTTTTGACATAGATTGAAGGATGTCTCAACTCTCGCCCTCTGATGGCATTGTCAGAAAATATCGAAGACCTTGACTGCTTGACACCGGCTCACTTCCTGATCGGCGAGCCTTCTCTTGAACCACCACTATACATTGAGGGTAATGACATGACTTTCACTACAAGATGGCAACTTACGGAGAAAATGTACAAGGGCTTCTGGAGAAAGTGGTTCACTGACTATCTCCAAATTCTACAAATTTGAAGCAAATGGCACTTTCCTACAAGAAACTTAAAAGTAAGGGACGTTGTCATCGCTAGAGGAGACAACATTCCGCCTGCCAAATGGATCCTGGGACGGGTATTGGAAACTCACCCAGGTGCGGACGGCCAGGTACGAGTCGTCACTCTGAAAACTAAAACAAGTCATATGAAGCGACCGATTACAAAATTGTCACGCCTTCCGTTTGATCCATCATCTTATAAAAATGCATCTTCTGAAGTTGACACTACGCAACCTGCAAGAAACACACCAGGAAAACGTAGGAACAACAACAGCATATTCTAGAACTAGCAACTAACGTGAGAGACGGGAGAGTTGACACCCATCTTATCAAGCCTAACCAATATGAATAACAGCTCAACATCATCTCCGGTTAGTTACCAACTGAGTAGAATAGAATAGAATAGAATAAAATAATTTTTATTCAATATACATTACATGTGTAATTCTTATTGAAAGTCATTTTTACTTTACCACTGGTTCAAAAAACCCTCTGTCCTGGGAGGAACCTGCAAGAAACCCAGCGGGACCTTTTTTTAAATAAATTTTACAATATATATGATTACGAACTATTTACAAAATTTATTTAAAAACTGCTTGGAAGCGACCACCTCATTCCCAGGGGTTATTATCAACCATAAAGACAATCCTCTTAACTCAAACTATCAATTAAATTTTAACAATGAATTGACTAAATCAAATAAAGAAGTCGCAGCGGTGTTTGAGAAATATTTCACTGATATTCCTATCTTGACAACCGAGTCATTGAATACTTCTCCAACTGTCGCCGAGTCATTACTCAAACAGAATTTTAACACCTGTTTAAAAGAATTTAGATTTGAAAAAGTACTACCGCAAGATGTTGTAAAATACTTCAAAACCATTAATGTAAAGAAGACCGCAGATTTGTGGGGGATTTCCGTTACAGTTATTGCGTCCATAATAGATTTAATTGCACCTCATCTTGCTATTATTTTTAATACTTGTATAGATTCTGGTGTGTTTCCTGATTTAATGAAGCATAATAAAGTAATACCTTTATTTAAATTTGGTAGTACATTGGACCCCGCTAATTTTAGACTATTTTATAACTATTTTATTATGTAATTTTACTTCTATTTCTGTACTACAAACTCTCAGTAAAATTTTTGAAAAAATAATTTTGTATCAATTGTTAAATTTTCTTTATACAAATAAGTTACTTCATAAAAACCAATTTGGTTTTACAAGGGGTCGCTCGACGTCTGACGCCGGTGTTGAGCTTATGAAATATATTTTTAACGCCTGGGAGAATTCAGAAGATGCCTTAGGTATTTTTTGTGATCTTTCCATGGCTTTCGATTGTGTTCATCATGAGACATTAATCAGGAAACTGCAACATTACGGTGTAAAAAATTTGGCGCTTAGACTAATTACTTCATATTTAAGTAATAGAACTCAAAAAGTCGTGATCAATGGTAAAGCTTCCTCCGGATCGGTAGTATCGGTTCCTCAGGGCTCGATTCTTGGCCCATTCCTGTTTTTAATCTATATTAATAACTTACTTTATCTTGTAGGGGACAATCACGATATAGTATCATTTGCTGACTTTGAATTTTCAAACTCAAACGGCAGTTAATTAATTATGACGATGTAAATAATGCTCTATCGAAATTAGTACATTGGTTTAATGCCAACAATATGCTCTTAAACGTCAATAAGACAAAGTGTATTAAATTTACAATACCTAACGTAAAACATTCGAATACCAATGTGCTGTTAAATGAGGAGGAGGTGAGTCTTGTGGATACCACTGTTTTTCTCGGTATTAATATTGACACAAAAACTTCAATGGCGCCCCCACATATCCAAATTAGCAAGCAGACTTAGTTCTGCAGCATATGCTTTAAGAAAAATTAGAAGTCTCACAGATGTTGAGACAGCTAGATTAGTGTATTTTAGTTACTTTCATAGCGTAATGTCTTATGGAATTTTGCTATGGGGTAATGCGGCTGATATTGAAGCTATATTTGTTTTGCAAAAGAGAGCCGTACGGGCGATTTATAACCTAAATTGTAAAGAGTCCCTCAGAGAAAGATTTAAAGAAATAAACATATTAACTTTGGCATCACAATATATTTATGAGAATGTAATGTATGTGCATAAAAACATAAATAGCTTTAATAAGAATAAGGATGTGCACACTTTAAATACTAGGAACAAACATAAGCTTGTAATGCCAGTTACTAGACTCCACAGAATCAGTAATTCATTTATGGGGCAATGTATACGCTTTTACAACAAAATCCCAGAACATATTCAAAGTTTGTCAATAAACAAGTTTAAAAGTTTTATTAAAGAAAAACTGTACAAAAAGGGTTATTATAATATCAAGGAATACATGAATGAAAATAACCCCTGGGAATAGGGTGATCGCCACCATGCTGGTTCTATGAAAAATTATTTAAAAATTGTATAAACAAAATTATTGTTAAGTGAATTTATGTTTAAAAAAAAGTCCCGCTGGGTTTCTTGCTGGTTCTTCCCAGGACTGAGGTATTTTCCGAACCAGTGGTATATAAAAAATGACTTTCAATAAGTATAATGTAATAATCAATATTGAATAAAAAATTATTCTATTCTATTCTATTCATGTATTCATTTATACTATAATAACCCTTTTTATACAGTTTCAGCTTAATAAAACATTTAAACTTGGTAATAGAGAGAACCTGTACACTTTCCGGGACCTTGTTGTAATAGCGTATACGTTGCCCCAAGAATGAATCTGTGGAGTCGAGAAACTGTCATCACAAGCTCGTGCTTGTTCCTTGTGTTGACAGAATGGATATCACTCTTTTTTACTAAAACTATCTTTGTTTTTGTGAACATACATTAAATTTTCGTAAATATACTGAGGTAGGCCAAAGTTAATATATTTATTTCTTTAAATTTATCTCTAACAGAGTCTCTCGGTTTTAGATTGTAAATAGCTCTAATGATCCTCTTCTGTAAAACAAAAATAGTTTCTGAATCAGCCGCATTTCCCCATAGCAAAATCCCATAAGACATTATGCTATGGAAATAACTGAAATAAACAAATCTAGTTGTCTCGACACTAGTGAGACCTCTAATTTTTTTTACAGCATAGACTGCAGAACTTAGTCTGCTTGCTATATATGGGGGCCCCACTGAAGCTTTGCGTCGAGAGTGATGCCAAGAAAAACAGTGGATACAACAGGGCTCAATTCCTCCCCATTTAAAAACACATTGGTATTCAGATTTTTAACATTCGTTGTTGTAAATTTAACACAATTAGTTTTATTTTCGTACAGATGCAGATTATTAACGTTAAGCCAATGCACTAATTTTGATATAGCATTATTCACTTCGTCACATTTAAATGATTGACGTTTAAGTTTAAAAATCAAGAAAGAATCATTAGCAAATAATACTATATCGTGACTATCCCCTACAAGGTGAGGTAAGTCATTAATATACACCAGAATCAGAAATGGGCCGAGATTCGAGCCCTAGGGGCACCCATTAGTACAGGTGACCCGGAAGAACTTTTACCATTGATAAAAACCATCTGCTTTCTATTACTTAAATATGAAATAATAAATTTAAGCGCTGTGTTATTGAACCATAGTACTGTAGCTTCCTGATTAATGTCTCATGGTGAACACAGTCGAAGGCCTTGGAAAGGTCACAAAATATACCCAAAGCATCCTCTGAATTCTCCCATGCACAAAAAATATGTTTAATAAGCTCAACTCCAGCGTTAGTTGTCAAGCGACCCCTTGTAAAATCGAATTGATTTTTATGTAGCAATTTATTAATATTAAAGAAACTTAACATCTGATCTAAAATAATTTTATCAAAAATTTTACTTAATGTTGGAAGTACAGAAATTGGTCTTAAACTGGCGGGGTCTAATGAACTACCAGATTTAAATATAGGTATGACTTTACTCCGTTTCCGGGCTTTGAAGTGTAAACATCAGCGTCCGATTAAAATTGCGCTAAAATTAGTTCTAAACATCATACACTCAAGAGTATTGCCTTGCAATAACAAAAAGAAGGCCTTAAAGTGTTGGAGATATTAACGAGGGTGAAACGTGCATATTACATCACAAGAAAGAAGAACACGTATCAACACATTTTGAGGTTAGACCTTAGACTATTTCACAAGTCAATAATAATTATATCAGATAAAATATATTTTTATACCTACCCTTTGACTTTGACAGTCCTGGCAGTTACTGTGACAGTCAACGACTGACATATAAACCAGCAATGCAAGTGTTGGAAAAAATATATATAATTCTACTAGTTTCTACCATTACGTTTCGTTCCAAGCAAACTTAATAATAAAAATGGATACACAATTCCAACTTTTGTTCGAAAAAATTAAATTAGAAATGTTACATCAATCCACGGAACTTACAGAATCTATTACAAATAACATAATGACTAGAATGGATGAAAAATTAATCTCGATTATAGAGGAAAATAAAAGCTTAAAATTAAAAGTAGAAAATCAGGAAAAAGAGATAGAATATTTAAAAAGAGAAAAAGGAAATAACAATATAATTATATTTGGCGTGGATGAAATAGAAAAATCAACATTGGAATTAATAAATAATATAAAGAAAACATTTAAAAGCGACATAAACATTGATATCGAAGAAAATGGAATAAACAATATATACCGAATAGAAAATAAAAATAGAGAAGGTATTTATGTATAATAATTTCTTCATTATTCGGTCATTTTTAGGTATAACCGAGGCCAATCCTCCGTTCTTTCGTAAATGGATGGAAAAAGAGAGATATAATCAGAAACAAGAAGGATCTTAAGACGATATATGTCACGGAAGACTATCCAAGGGTAGTTCTAGCTAAAAGGAAAGCTTTACAGGCGGAGCTGGTAGAAGAAAGGAAAAAGGGAAAAATAGAATTTTTGAAATATGACAAACTTGTAGTGAAGGGAAATGAAACAAAAAGAAAACAGGAAACATCTTCTTCACCGCATTCTTCGGACATGCAACCTAAAAAACAGCAAACCTCCATAGCCTTTAGGGCTAATAGAACTAACGCGTTCGATGCGATGAGAAACAGATCCAACTCTCTTACTAACGTCCCTACAAACAAACAACAATAGCAACAGACTCTCGGCAAACGGAACATACAACAAAACAAAGAAACAAAAATATCTACAACAATAAAGCAACAGCCTCCCCCAAGCCGACTGGTCATCGTGGGGGAAAATGAAATAATAAACAAAACAGGAGAAATAATTGTGACATTCACATAGCGTCGCTTAACACACGATCATTAAGAACCCCAGAGAAACTTATTGAATCAGAAACAGCAATCAACGAAATTAAATGGGATATTATTGGAATAAGCGAAATGAGAAGATTAGGAGAAGGAATAGAAGACAATGGAAAGTATATACTACATTACAAAGGAGAAACACCATGGCAATATGGTGTCGGTTTTTTGATAAAACGGAGATATACTGACCGAATAGAAGAATTGAAAGGAATATCTGAAAGAATAGCAATTCTCAACATTAAACTTCCCATACAAAATAGAAAAGATGAATATTGGTCAATTATTCAGACATACTCACCAACTGAAGCAGATAAAAAAGAAAATGTAGATAAAATAGAAGACTTTTATCAAAAATTACAAAAAACTGTAGATACTGCTCACAAAAACATAATATTAATGGGTGATTTTAACGGGCAAATTGGTGTATGCCACAGAAGCGAAGAGCATACTATAGGAAGACACGGTTATGGCAACAGAAGTAAAAATAGAGAAAAATTGGTGAATTTCTGTTTAGAAAACAAACTACTCGTAAGTATCTTGAACAGTTTCTACAAAAAGAAAAAGAATAAGAAATGGACGTGGACTTCCCCAAATGGACTGCATAGAAATGAAATTGATTATATTATGACCAATAAACCAAAAGTTTTTAAAGACATGTCAATTATACACAATTTAAATTTTAACTCTGACCATAAAATGATTCGTGCGACGCTACAAGGGATACATATAAAGAAAAGTCGAAGGTTGCAAGCTAAATCGGTACCCTATGTGAATATTGAAAATAACGCGGAGCTAATGAACAACTTAAAAGAAATTCTAGATAGAAAAGAAGAAAAAAATGCAACAAATCAATCCAGGAGAAATATTGCGACTTTGTAAATACCCTCAAAACTGAGGTCAGGAAAGTCTATACAAATAATAAAGTAATACTATCTACAAAAACAACTCAATTACTTAAGGAAAGAAAATTGCTTCTACAAGGCACGAAAAATAAACAGACACGAAAAGAAATTGCAGAAATAAGTAAAAAGATCAAAGAACAAATAAGAAAAGACAGAAAGCAAAGAAGGACAAGCAGTTTTCAATATCATATTAAGAAAACGGGCGGAATAAAGAAAGCGTTTAAAGAGTTAGAATTAAAGAAACATTGGATACCAAATATGAAGGATAAACAGGGAAAATGTTCTAGCAAAAGAGTTGAAATTTTGAATATTGCTACGGAATATTATAAGGACCTTTATAAAAGCAAAATGGAAAACTCACTACGACTACGATGGACGACACGCAAGATTCTGAACCTTTACCACCTGTTCTAAAAGAAGAAACAGAAAGAGCTATTATTACGCAGAAGTTAGGAAAAGCACCCGGGCCTGATCAAATTACTAATGAACTTCTTAAAATATAAATGCCAGTGATTGTCCCCAACTAACCACTTTATTCAACGAAATAATAAAAACAGAAAATATTCCAGAAGATTGGATGAAATCAGTAATAGTTTTGTTACATAAAAAAGGAGACAAAATAGACATTGGCAATTATAGGCCGATAAGCTTAATGTCTAACATATATAAGATCTTTTCAAAAATTATATTATTTAGACTAACTAACACCCTCGATGAAAATCAGCCAAAGGAGCAAGCTGGATTTAGGAGCAACTTCTCGACTATAGACCATATTCACGTCCTGCTGCAGATGCTTCAGAAATACAGAGAATACAATAAAATATACTATGTGGGTTTCGTAGACTTCAACAAAGCTTTTGATTCTTTGGAACATCACTATATATGGGAATCATTAGAGTGACAAGGCGTCCATAGAAAGTACGTACGAATACTACAGAACATTTATGGGAAAAGTACAGCACAAATAAAATTGGAAATAACAGGCGACGAGTTCCCAATTGGAAGAGGCGTCCGTCAAGGTGACCCTATTTCGCCAAAGATATTTTCAGCTGTGCTGGAGATGATTTTTATGAGACTAGGTTGGGATCATTTCGGACTTAACGTGAACGGAGAGAAACTGAGTCATTTGAGATTCGCTGACGATTTAATACTCTTCTCCGAATGCCCGAATACATTGAATGTAATGTTACAACAATTATTAGATGAAAGTGCAAATGCAGGTCTTACAATAAATTTAACAAAAACGAAAATAATGACCAATTCTCCACAAAAAGATATTATCAGAATTAATAATCAGCTATTAGAATACGTAAATGAGTATATTTATTTAGGACAATTAATATCACCAACAGATCACATGCAGAAAGAAATTGAAAGAAGAATAGCTAATACTTGGAAAAAATTCTGGTCGTAAAGTGAAATAATGAAGAATAAAGAGATGCCAATGTCGGAAAAAAGAAAAGTTTTCAATTCTTGTATCCTGCCATGTCTGACATACGCATGCCAAACTTGGGCCTTAACTGATCAACAACAAAATAAAATCAACATATAACAGAACGGAATAGAGAGAAGTGTATTGGGAGTACGGAGAAAAGATAAAATAAAGTTAAAAAGGATAAAAGAAAAGACAAAATTCGGAAAAGTCCAGTCAGTATGCAGAAAATTGAAATGGCGCTGAACGGGACACATGTTGAGAGAAAAGAAAAAGAAATGGACCAGAATAATAACTGAATGGTACCCTAGAGAAAACAGAAGAAGTAGAGGAAGACAGCCAAAGCGATGGGAAGACGATTTTAAGAAAGTAGCAGGACCAGAATGGTTACGTACAGCAAGGGACATAAATAAGTGGAAATCCTTAGAGGAGGCCTTTGTCGAAAGACAAGCTGTTATTAGGGGAGACCAACCGAATGCCGAGAACATTTTTTTTTATAGGAGAAGGGTGACAAACGAGCACACAGTCCACCTGATGGTAAGTGGCTGCTGCGACCCATAGACATCTACATCTATCCTCTATTACAAATCAAAATGTAGATGCGTTGTCACCCGTGAGGACTAAGATGGAATGCCTCATTTCCAGTAAAAAGGGCCTCCGGCCACCTGCACTCACCAAGCGAAACGCAGAGTTAAACCTCTACTTCACGCTGGTTTTCTGTGAGGTCGTGGTACCACCCCGGTTCGAGCCGGCCCATCCGTGCGACGGCAAAAGCTCCCGCGTGGCTCTACCACTGTTAAATGATTTAGTTAGTTAAGTTAATTTGTTTTCTTATCTTTCAAATTTTAAATATTTTTTTTGTCAATGAGTTTAAACCAAGAGCAATAAAGGCTTATTTTATTTATTTTTATTTTATGACTTTACTCATCATCATCATCATTACAGCCTTTCATAAATCCACTGCTGAACATGGGCCTCCCCCAAGGAATGCCACAAAGCACGGTCCTGAGCCACGAGCATCCATCCTGCATGTCTTATCAGGTCGTCACTCCATCGCGTAGGGGGTCGCCCTACACTTCGCCTACCGGTACGAGGCTGCCACTGAAGAACCTTTCTCCCTATCAGTTGTCGATTCTTCTAGCTATATAGCCGGCCCACTGTCATTTCACATTACTAATCCGTTGGGCTATGTCGGTTATTCTGGTTCTACTGCGGATATACTCATTTCTAAGTTTGTCACGCAGAGAATTTCCGAGCATAGCCCTCTTCTTTGCTCGCTGAGCGACCTTGAGCTTCCTCATACGGCCAGCAGTGAAGGACCACGTCTCAGATCAGTAAATCATCACTGGCAACACGCACTGGTTGTACAATTTCGTTTTAAGGTATGTCTGACGAGAAGATGTGTCGTAGTTTCCCGAACGCTGCCCAGCCAAGTTGAATCCGTCGATTGACCTCTCGGCCGAAGTTGGACTTATCTAGTCGGACTATTTGTCCCAGGTAAACATACTCGTACACAACTTCGAGCTTAGTGCTCCCGAAATTTACCGGCATAGGTGTGACATGGACATTAAACATAATCTTTGTTTTGTCCATGTTCATCTTAAGACCTATCCGTTGGGAGACACTATTGAGGTCATTGAGCATAGTGCTTAGGTCCTCCAGCGATTCTGCCATAAGGACTATATCGTTGGCAAATCGAAGGTGGGTGATGTACTCGCCATTGATGTTAATACCGTATCCTTTCCAGTCCAGAAGTTTGAAAACGTCTTCCAATGCAGCGGTGAAGAGTTTCGGGGATATAATATAACCCTGTCTTACACCTCTCTGCAATTGGATAGGTTTTGTAATCTGGTTCTATGCAATTGGATCACCAGCTTCCTTGCAAATCGTAGCATCAAGGTTGTTGTAGACGGTGCATGTTCTGACTACAAGCCTATTAACGCTGGTGTTCCACAAGGCTGCATGCTATCACCAACGCTGTTTGTTCTGCATATCAATGATATGTTGCTAACTGGTATCATTCATTGCTATGCGGATGACAGCACTGGTGATGCTCTATACACCGGCCGTGCTAATCTTTCTCGGGAAAACGTCTCCGAGCACCGGAACAAACTTGTGTCTGAAGTCGAGTCTTTGCTGGACAAAGTCTCGAACTGGGGGCGACTAAATCTAGTCCAGTTTAATCCTCAGAAGACACAAGTTTGCGCGTTTACCGCTTAAAAAAACCCCTTTGTCGTATCTCCTCAGTTTCAAGGCACTTCCCTGGTTGCCTCAGCCAGTATCGGAATCCTCGGCGTCGACATATCGAGTGACGTGCAGTTTCGTGGCCACTTGGAAGAGAAGGCCAAATTGGCCTCTAAAAAGCTTGGCGTGCTCAGCAGAGCGGGACAGTATTTCATGCCGGCACACCACCTGCAACTTTACAAGGCGCAAGTTCGGCCTCACATGGAATACTGTTCCATCTCTGGGCCGGGGCTCCCCAGTGCCAGCTCCTTCCACTTGACCGCATCCAGCGCAGAGCGGCTCGAATCGTCGACGACCGAGTCCTTTCCGATCGGCTCGACTAATTGGCGCTGCGAAGAGATGTTGCATCTCTTTGCATTTTCTTTCGCATCTACCATGGGGAGTGCTCTGAGGAATTGTTCGGATTAATCCCAGCCGCCAAATTTCACGAACGCACATCGCGGCAGAACTCTTGATACCATCCACACCATCTGGATGATTGGTGGTCCACCACTGTGCGATTTAGAAGATGTTTTCTTCCTCGCACGACTTCCTTGTGGAATCGATTACCATCAGCGATTTTTCCGGACCGATACGACTTAGGGACCTTCAAGAAAAGAGCGTACTCCTTTTTAAAAGGCCGGCAACGCATCTGCAATTCCCTCCCTGGTGTTGCAGTTGTTCATGGGTGGCGGTAGTCACTTACCATCAAGTGAGCTGCATGCTCGTTTGCCCCCTCTCCTATAAAAAAAAACTCGGATAGCCATCGTAGCTCTACTGTACAAACACTTTAGCACTTCGATATACCGACAGTCAACTTGGCACCGCTGAAGCTACTGCAGCACCGCCACTTTTCGACGGAATCAAAGGCTTTCTCATAGTCCACATACGCCAGACATAGTGGCAAATTGTACTCTTCGGACTTCTGTACAATTTGCCGAAGGGTATGTATGTGGTTTATGGTTCTAAAGCCCTTTCGGAAACCGGCTTGTTCGGGAGGCTGGAAGTCGTCAAGTCTGCGCGCAAGACGATTCTTAATGACTCTCGAAAACAGCACGTAGACGCGGCTCAGAAGGGAAATCGGTCTGTAGTTCTTCAAGAGAGCGTTGTCACCTTTCTTGAAGAACAAGACCACCGCACTTCTGCTCCACGCCTCCGGTGTAACGCCACCATGGAGGACGGAATTAAAGAGCTTCTGAAGGACTTCAAGTACCGGTCTTCCACCCGCTTTCAGAAGCTCCGCTGTAATTCCATCCTCGCCTGGGTCCTTGCCGTTTTTAAGGTGCTGGAGAGCCATTCTAATCTCGCTGAGACTGACGTTTGGGATATCTTCGGAATAGTGTCGGATGAGACTCGCTCTTGGATCGTTACTCACACTTGCGTGTGGCTCCAACGATGACGTGTACAGCTGCCCATAGAACCTCTCAATCTCACTCAAAATCTCAGGTGTCCCGGAAACGATGATGCCACATTCGGTCTTCAGCTTACACATTTGGCTCTTTCTGGCACACAGATCTCTGGCAAAGACTTTGGAGCCTTGGTTCCGTTCGATTGCTTCTTCAATACAAGCTGTATTGAAGTTGCGTAAGTCCCACCGCACGCATTTGGAGATCTGTCTGTTCAGTTGCCTGTATGCTGTCAAATCTGTTGAAGAATGTAGCTTCATCTCGCGTCTAACAGCCATGAGATTAAGATTAAACAATTAAATACTAACGTAATATTTAATGGGTGGGAACTGAATTTTGTCGATACAATCATTTATCTTGGAATCACACTAGGCGCGATGATTCAATGGAGCCCCCATATATCAAAACTAGCTGAAAACCAGCTTGTACAGGCTTCGCGTGCATGGGCATGTATTCACACAGGATAGCGATAACTATCGATATAAGGCTTTACATTTAAGCAATAAAATTAAAACTGCATCCGACAAAATTAAAATGACCTGAAAAATAATAAATAGTGAAACGGGCAAGGTCAAACCGCGCAACTCGGATTTTCAATTGAAAATTAACAATAATTTGATTCGATCTGATCAAGAAGTTGGCTGATTGTTGTCTATGGCTTTTGAGAAAACATTTTACTGATGTTCCTTTATTGACAACAAAATTATTAAATTCTTCTCCTACTGTCGCCGAATCATTGCTCTTACAAAATTTAAAGGCTTGTTCAAATACTTTTAAATTCCATAGAGTACTGCCAAAAGATATCGTTAAATATTTTAAAACTATTGATGTTAAGAAAACGTCAGACTTATGAGGGATTGCCGTTAAAGTTATTTTATCTATAATAGATATATTAGCACCTTATCTAGCCACTATATTTAATATAAGCGTCGAATCTGGTGTGTTTCCTGATTTAATGAAACATAGTAAAGTCATTTCAGTCAGTCATCAGCCATTAAGTTGGAGAGGTCTCGTCTAATGAAGTCAACGCTCCGTCCCCCTCGTGCTCTGTTCCAAAGTCCCGAAACCTTTTAGCTCGAGTTACAAAACCGTTTTCGGTGCCTAGAAGACTGCAATGAAGTGGACGATATGAATCACAAGCTCGTGGAAACTGTCCATGCGGTCGTAGCTAAGTTCTGCAAGACCTGTCGCAGAAGACCACAAAAACTCTCCGATCACACTCTTAATCTCATGGCTGTTAGACGGGAGATGAGGCTACATTCTTCAACAGATTTGACAGCATACAGGCAACTGAACAGACATTTCTCCAAATGCGTGCGGCGAGACTTACGCAACTTCAATACAGCTTGTATTGAAGAAGCGATCGAACGGAACCAAGGCTCCAAAGTCTTTGCCAGAGATCTGTGTGCCAGAAAGAGCCAAATGTCAAAGCTGAAGACCGAATGTGGCAGCATCGTTTCCGGGACACCTGAGATTTTGAGTGAGATTGAGAGGTTCTATAGGCAGCTGTACACGTCATCGTTGGAGCCACTCGCAAGTGTGGGTAACGATCCAAGAGCGAGTCTCATCCGACACTATTCCGAAGATATCCCAAACGTCAGTCTCAGCGAGATTAGAATGGCTCTCCAGCACCTTAAAAACGGCAAGGACCCAGGCGAGGATGGAATTACAGCGGAGCTTCTGAAAGCGGGTACCGGTACTTGAAGTCCTTCAGAAGCTCTTTAATTCCGTCCTCCATGGTGGCGTTACACCGGAGGCGTGGAGCAGAAGTGCGGTGGTCTTGTTCTTCAAGAAAGGTGACAACGCTCTCTTGAAGAACTACAGACCGATTTCCCTTCTGAGCCGCGTCTACGTGCTGTTTTCGAGAGTCATTAAGAATCGTCTTGCGCGCAGACTTAACGACTTCCAGCCTCCCGAACAAGCCGGTTTCCGAAAGGGCTTTAGAACCATAAACCACATACATACCCTTCGGCAAATTGTACAGAAGTCCAAAGAGTACAATTTGCCACTATGTCTGGCGTATGTGGACTATGAGAAAGCCTTTTATTCCGTCGAAAAGTGGCGGTGCTGCAGTAGCTTCAGCGATGCCAAGTTGACTGTGGGTATATCGAAGTGCTGAAGTGTTTGTACAGTAGAGCTACGATGGCTATCCGAGTGCAGAACCAGATTACGAAACCTATCTAATTGCAGAGAGGTGTAAGACAGGGTTATATTATATCCCCGAAACTCTTCACCGCTGCATTGGAAGACGTTTCCAAACTTCTGGACTGGAAAGGATACGGTATTAACATCAATGGCGAGTACATCACCCACCTTCGATTTGCCGACGATATAGTCCTTATGGCAGAATCGCTGGAGGACCTAAGCACTATGCTCAATGACCTCAATAGTGTCTCCCAACGGATAGGTCTTAAGATGAACATGGACAAAACAAAGATTATGTTTAATGTCCATGTCACACCTATGCCGGTAGTTGTTGGGAGCACTAAGCTCGAAGTTGTTGACGAGTATGTTTACCTGAGACAAATAGTCTGACTAGGTAAGTCCAACTTCGACCGAGAGGTCAATCGACGGATTCAACTCGGCTGGGCAGCGTTCAGGAAGCTACGACACATCTTCTCGTCAGACATAACTCAAAACCTTAAAACGAAATTGTACAACCAGTTCGTGTTGCCAGTGATGACTTACGGAACTGAGACGTGGTCAGTGGATTTAATTGTTTGAAATTTGGAGTCAAGAGTTTCATACATTTCATTTTTGTGTTATTTCATCATCATCATTATCATTACAGCCCTTCAATAGTCCACTGCTGAAAATAGACTTCCCTCAAGGAATGGCACAAACCACGGTCCTGAGCCACCTGCATTCATCGACTTCCTGCATGTCTTACCAGGTCGTCACTCCATCTAGTGGGGGGTCGCCCTGCACTTTGCGTACCGGTACGAGGCTGCCACTCGAGAACCTTTCTTCCTTATCGGTTGTCGGTTCTTCGAGTTGTATGGCCGGCCCATTTCCACTTCAGCTTACTAATCCGTTGTGCTTTGTTGATTGAAGTTGAATCTGAAGACCAAGTGTGGCAGCATCGTTTCCGGGACACCTGAGATTTTGAGTGAGATTGAGAGGTTCTATGGGCAGCTGTACACATCATCATTGGAGCCACACGCAAGTGTGGGTAACCATACAAGAGCGAGTCTTATCCGACACTATTCCGAAGATATCCCGGACGTCAGCCTGAATGAGATTAGAATGGCTCCCAAGCTCCTTAAAAACGGCAAGGCTCCAGGAGAGGATGGAATTAAATCGGAGATTCTGAAAGCTGGTAGAAAACTGATACTTGAAGTCTTTCAGAAGCTCTTTAATTACGACTTCCATGGTGGGACTACCGCAGAGGTGTGGAGCAGAATTGCGGTGGTCTTACTCTTCAAGAAAGGTGACAACGCTCTTTTGAAGTACTACAGAAAGATATCCTTTCTGAGCCGCGTCCACGTGCTGTTTTTGAGAGCCATTACAAATTGTCTTGCATGCAGACTTGAAAACTTTCAGCTTCCCGAACAAGCCAGTTTCCGAAAAGGCTTAACACCATAGACTACATACATACCCTTCAAAGTTTACAGAAGGCTGAGGAGTACAAACTGCCACTATGTTTAACGTATGTGGACTTTGACATAGCTTTTGATTTTTTGAGCTTTTTAGTTTTGGTTTGCGTCTAAATTTGGACGATACTGAAGTCACTTCAGCGGTGCCAAGCCGTATATCGAAGTCGTATGTCGGTATATCGAAGTGCTGAAGTATTTGTACAGTAGGGCTACGATGACTATTCGAGTACAGAATCAGAATACGAAACCTATCCAACTGCAGAGAGGTGTAAGACAGGGTGAAAAAATATCCCTGAATATCTTCACAGCTGCATTGGAAGACGTTTTCAAGCTACTGGACTGGAAAAGATACAGTATTAACATCAATGGCGATTACAGCACTCACCTTTGATTTGCCGACGATATAATTCTTATGGCAGAATAGATGCATGACCTAAGCACTATGCTCAATGACCTCAATAGTGTCTCCCAACGGATCGGTCTTAAGATGAACATGGAAAAAAACAAAGATCATGTTTAATGTCAATGTCACACCTATGTCAGTAGTTGTTGGGAGCATTTTAACTCGAAGTTGTTGAAGAATAAGTTTAATTCCGAATAGATAAGTTCAACTTTGACCGAGAGAGGTCAATCGACGGATTCAACTCGGCTGGGCAGCGTTCGGGAAACTACGACACATCTTGTCATCAGGTATACCTTAAAACCGCAAAACGAAATTGTACAACTAGAGCGTGTTGCCAGTGATGACTTATGGATCTGATACGTGGTCCTTCACTGCTGGCCGTATGAGGAAGCTCAAGATCGCTCAGCAAGCTATAGAGAGGGCTATGCTCGAGGTTTCTTTGCGGGATAAACTTAGAAATGAGGATATCTGCAGTAGAACCAGATTAACTGACATAGCAGAACGGATTAGTAAGATGAATTAGCAATGGGCTGGCCATATAGCTCAAAGAAGCGACAACCGATAGGGAAAAAAAGGTTCTCGAGTGACAGCCTCATATCGGTAAGCGAAGTGTATGACGACCCCCTTAAAGAGAGTGACAACGTGGTAAGACATGTAGGAAGTCAATGTATGCGGGTGGCTCAGGACCGTGCTTTGTGGCATTCCTTGTCGGAGGCCTATGCTCAGCAGTGTACTTGTAAAGGGCTGTAATGATGATGTTGAATGATTATGAAAAAACCTAATGTATTTTTTCTATATTTTTTATTTCTATTAATCAAAGTAACCACCCATGCAATCGATGCATCTTTGCCAACGCAGTGGCAGTTTATTGATGCACTTTTTAAAGAAATTGGCTATGTGGAAGGCAACAAATTCTACAAAGGCATTTTGTACTGCCTCTTGGGTATTGAATTTTTTTACCGTTAAAACTATACAAATTCTGGAATAAGTAGAAGTCTGTAGGTGCAAGGTCTGGTGAGTACGGCGGATGACTGAAAACTTTCAACCCCAGCTCTTGTAACTTGGAGACCGTTTGTTTTTCAGTATGAGGTCTCGCGTCGTCGTTCAGGGGCAGCGAGGACGAGTGATTGATCAAAACTGGTTGGAGACGAGCGAGCTTCTCTATCATTTTGTTTAGTTCTTCATAGTACACGAACCATAGAATCTGTGATGATTTACACCAGCGCTAGACCATCAAACAGTGACCATCACTTTTCTTGAGGTAATTTTTCGTTTAGGGCATTGTTTAGGTGCTGAACCATGATCCATCCAACTTGCTGAGCGCTTGCAATTGTCAAACAGAATCCATTTTTAGTCGCGGTAACAATGCGGCTCAATAGGCACGTCTCAACACGTAATAATAGTAATATTACCTTTATTTTCCCATAGATTGCCACAAAATACGGTCTTGAGCCACCTGCATCCATCGATCGTCTGCGTGTTTCTATCTAATATACCTGAATGCTTGCGACCCAAAACGTAATTGTGACCCTGCTGATATATGTTGAAGGTGGAACACTGTAGGGTGCGAATATGACATAACCCATCTGTTTCCCTGCGAGATCAATAAGCAGGATTCCCCATGAAATAAATACGGCTACTGAGTGCCTCAAAGAGTCGCACATTAAATCACACATTAAATATTTTTGTTACATTGATTTTATAGCAGGCGCTTAAAAACTTCTTAAACAGTTTATAGAAATTTATCATATAAAATGAGTAGTAATCAATCAAGGGAGGTCAATCTTGGTTGATAAGCGCTCGCCTTACATAGTTCGCAAGCAAACTAATTTCGATCCTCGCTGGTCTCAGTTTTTTTTACTTATTCTAAGCCAGTGCTTGACCACTATCCCACCTGGTAGTAAGTGGCGATGCAGCCATAGATAGGAATTCGCACTGTCTTAGCATAACAAAAGCCTATTCACTATTGCCTTGAAGACACCTAGATTGTATTTGGACGAACATATAAACGCCAGCAAATAATTCCACTCCTTTACTGTACGTATTACAAAAGACGAAGCAAACCGTTTGGTTCTAATGCGTGGAATATCGGCAACAAAGAGGTGAAAACCCGCCGACCGCCTGGTTGTCCGATGGTGGAAAGGAGAGTGTGTACAGGATTAAAGCGTATAATTCCTGTACACACTCACCGAAATTCATCCTATAGAATACCGAGCGACTGGCTATTCTGCGCCTGTGCTGTGCCGGTTTCAACCAAATCAAGGTCACCAATGAGCTTCTTAGCACGTCTCTCCTTTGAGTTTAACGCTGCCAGGTGGCATTTTGCAGCACCAGCCCATATGTGACAGCAGTACTCTATGCACAACCGGACTTGCGCTTTATATAAGGTAAGAAGCTGCCCCGGCGTGAAGTACCGCCACAGCCTTGCAAGAACACCAAGTTTCCTTGCAGCTGCTTTGGCTCTGGACTCAATAAACCGTCCATAGTTGAGGTTCGGAGAAAATTCAACCCCTAACAACTAAAGGCAGTTAGTGTAATATTAGGATACATCCCGGCAAGTAGGAGTCAGGATGAGCGGGCTCCTTTTAACGGTGAAAAGACACGCTTGTGCTTTGGAGGCGTTGAATCTTACGAAATTGGCATCGCCCGTCATCGATCGTTAAAAGCCTTCGAAACTTCGAGGGAAACAGCAAGTGCTTCACCACTGTTTTCGAGGACTTCACCCCATATGTGAGTGGCATACGCTAGAAGGTCCCTAATTTACTGATATCGGCGAAACCCTTACTGGCGCTTACTAAGGACATCATTCTGCTCTAGATATGCCAGGGGTTGGGCGTTTAATATATGCTCCATAATCTTGTAAAATGTGGAGGTAATTGAAGTTGGTCGTTAGTTGGCAGGGTCGGTATGGCTACCGTTTTTAGGCACAGGCTGCACATTGGTCAGCTTCCAAGATTTGGGCACTATTTCAGTCCTGAATGTGAGACGGAACAAACGCGTCAACACAGGAGACAACTCAGATGCACAGACCTTTAGAACTATAGCTAGTATACCATCAGGTCCACTAGCTTTGCTCAGGTCTAGTCTTCGCAAGGTTTTAAAAACCTCCTTGTTGGTGATACGGAACTCTAACATAGAGGTACCGCAGTGAATTAATTGAGATGGTACGCTATTGCTACTGTCTAAATGCGAATTGCAAGCAAAAAGAGAAGCAAATAAGTCCGCTTTCTCTTTAGGCACATGCACCAGTGAGCTATCTGGTAGCTGGCAGCGGAGGCAGTGTAGACTGACAGAAGTTTGTCTCGACCGCCTCGGCGAGAGATCAAAAAACTACTGCCAGATGATTTGACAGAGAGCTTTGTACCGATGCGTTTAATGCAGTCGAAACTGGTTTGTCGTAATGCTTTTTTGAAGGAATTGGCGGCTTGGTTAAACGCTCTCTTCTTAGGGCTAACATTCGGAGATATGCGGTCTTGAGCATCAATCCAGGATAAGTACGCCATATGTTTGTGCGTATCAGCATGAGCGCACTCGGCGTTGAACCATGAGCGAGCTTTACCACCAATAGGCACGTTAGCAAAGGGAATGAAATTCTCCACCGCTTGACGTATCACATCGGTTATGGTATCCGCGCAGCTTGAAGGATCTTCAGACGAGAAGCAGACCTGTCGCCAAGTATAAGATTAAATAAAAATGCCGCATCTTATCCCAATCTGCTGACTTGTATCGCCACACTCACCGCACACCGTGAAAATCGTAGTTAGGTGGGGAATGTAATGACACAGATTTCAGCAGACAGTGGTCAGAAGTTCCCAAGGGTGAGTTAATCTGAACATCGTACCTATCTGGATCGGTCGGCAGCAGAAGCAAGCAAGCATTAAATTCCCCCAGAAAAACCAACTGTGAATGAATGAATGAATATACCTTATTGTACACCACAAACAAATATACAAATTACAAAACAAAGACATGTTAGATGTACAATTTCGGTGTACAAAATTCTAGGTGTAAATATAAACATTTGTATTACAACTATAACATACATACATACATACTCTTATATTAATTAACTAAACTCTTTATTTTTCATTTTCCAATTTTGAATCTCATTGGCAATGAGGGCTTTTTATGCCACCAGAGCGGCGCCACTTAAAAGTGAGGTTTTTTATAGAATTGGGGGCAAACAAGCATGCGGCTCATCTGATGGTAAGTGACTACCGCCGCCCATGAACAACCGCAACACCAGAGGAATCGCAGATGCGTTGCCGGTCTTTTAGAAAGGTGTAAGCTCTTTTCTTGAAGGTCCCTAAGTCATATCGGTCCGGAGAAATCGCCGGTGGTAAACAATTCTACAGAGAAGTTGTTCGAGGAAGAAAACTCCTAGTAAAACATACAGTCGTGGATCGCCAAGTATCCAGATGGTGAGGATAGTATCTTGAATTATGACGCAATGTGCGTTCGTGAAATTTGGCGGTTGAAATTAATCTGAACAATTCCTCAGAGCACTCCCCGTGATAAATTCGATAGAAAATGCAAAGGGATGCAACATCCCTACGCAGTGCAAATGTATCGAGCCGATCAGAAAAAACTCGGTCGTCGACGATTCGAATCGCTCTGCGCTGGATGCGGTCAAGTGAAAGAAGTTGGCACTGGAGTACCCCAGCCCAAAAATGAGAAGAGTATTCCATGTGAGGCCGAACTTGCGCTTTGTAAAGTTGCAAGCGATGCCGGCATGAAATACTGTCTCGCTCTGCTGAGCACGTCAAGCTTTTTAGAGGCCAATTTAGCCTTCCCTTCCAAGTGACCACGAAACTGCACGATATGTTGACGCCGAGGATTCCGATACTAGCTGAGGCAGCAAGGGGAGTGCTTTGAAACTGAGGAGATACGACAAAGGGTTTCTTTTTAGCGATAAACGCGCTAAGTTGTGTCTTCTGGGGATTAAACTGGACTAGATTTAATCGCCCCCAATCCGAGACTATATTCAGCAAAGACTCGACTTCAGACCCAATTGTTTGTCCCGCTACTCGGCGACGTTTTCCCGAGAAATATTGGCAAGGCCGGTATATAAGGCATCACTAGTTCTGTCGTCCGCATAGCAATGAATGTTACCAGTTTGCAACATATCATTGATACGCAGGAGAAACAGCGTTAGTGATAGCACGCAGCCTTGTGGAACACCAGCGTTGATAAGCTTGAAATCAGAGCATGCACCGTCTACTATCTATGCTCCCATCAGCAAGGCAACTGGTAATCCATTTGCACAATTTCTCGGGATGCTTATAGAAAGAAGCGCTTTGTTTTTTTTATATGATTAGGGTGACAAACGAGCACACAGTCCATCTGATGATAAGTGGTTGCTGCGGCCCATAGACATCTACATCTATCCTCTATTACAAATCAAAATGTAGATGCCTTGTCACCCGTGAGGACTAAGATGGAATGCCTCATTTCCAGTAAAAAGGGCCTCCGGCCACCTGCACACACCAAGCGAAACGCAGAGGTAAACCTCTACTTCACGCTGGTTTTCTGTGAGGTCGTGGTACCACCCCGGTTCGAGCCGGCCCATCCGTGCGACAGCAAAAGCTGCCGCGTGGCTCTACCACTGTTAACTGCTTTGTGCCAGACCCGATCGAAGGTCTTCGCTATGTACAAACTAACGGCTAACTCCTCCCCTCGGACTCTACTGCCTCCGCCCATCTATGAGTCAGGTAGACCAGAAGATCAACAGCTGATCGACCGGGACAAAAACCGTACTGGCTGTGTATCTCTGGTTGGTGATCCTCAGGTTACCTCATGAGCTGGCAGTTTATATTGGATTCCATTATTTTGGAGAACAAAGAGGTGATGGCGATAGGCCTGTAGTTGACGGGTCTGAGCGGTCACCTCTTTTAGGGATCGGGTGGACCAAATCTATCTTCCATGAATTCGGGACTACGCCTTGGGAGTAGGAGTACCGGAAAAAATGCGTTAAAATCCGTGCAAACTCCGAAGCACACGTCTTCAGCACAATGGGAGAGATAATATTTGACAGATTTTATAACGGAGAAGTTAACTTGTTCGGAAAATGTCAAGATTAATGTTTCGTTCTATAATATTAACTATATTTTACATTAATAAGATTAAAATTAAATAAAACAAACTACAAATATTCTTAAAAGTAGAAAAATTAAAAATAAAACGTTAAAAAGTGCAAAAAATTAAAGAGCAAACCAGGCATGAGGCATTTTTTATGTATTAGTACTCTAGAAACTGATAAACTTTTTTTTAAAACTAACTTCTCAATTAAATAACATTGTGTCACAAAAAACTTCACTCTCAGTGTCAACTAGCGACATCTGGTGAGCAGAAAATTATTAGCCCTCATGTCACCATGTGACCACAAAAAATAAAAATAAAAAATTGATAATGTGGAATATTAACATTTGGCTAACCTGCATAATATTATTCATATTATGTTAAACACTTGTGCATCGATGAGACGATATTTATTTTATTGTCTTGTAAACAAACAAGTATAAACTTTTATGCTATTAACTAATTTTGCTACCAAAAAATTCTTTTAAATTACATATATAATCATTACCACAGACTTTATTCTTACAGTAGTGATGGAACTCGAACTCTGTTTTCACTCGATTCAATCGAGTAAATTTGTGTAACTCGGTACTCGAGTGAAAATAAATTTTACTCGAGTCCGCTTGCACTCGAGTTACCGAGTCAACTCGAGGCACCGTGTGGATTTGGAGAAAGCTAGATAGATGTCAGTTCACTAATTCACTAATTCTATCAACTAATTCACATAGTATAAGGTGCCACGGGTGACGTCACTGCTTACATCCAAATTCAAATTTGCATCTGGCATGTTGTAAACAAATATGAACTTAGTTTTATTTATAATATCGTGATTGTGCTATCATTGTTCTTTATTGTTTGTTACTTCGTATAAGTAGTAGATAACATAAAAGGTGATTTAAACATACTTGTTTGATTAAAGTATGAGTGATAACAATGAAGCCAAATAACAACAATCGTCAGTTTGGCATTATTTAAAAAATCGCGATTTGTAATATAAGTAAAAAACAGCTTATAGATTCTGAAATACCACAGATATGATAATAAAACATCGAATTACTACAAATAAATAAATATTTGTTTTTATTTCACATTATCACATTTTACAGTTTTAATAAAGGTACCTGTTTAAAAATGCTTTAACTAAAGTAATCGTTATTCTCAACTCGAATGATAAACTTCAATCGACGCAGGGACGGTAAATAGTTAATTGGAATAGCTCAAAACTCGAGTACAACTATAGGATATGATAAATTATTATTAAGCCGCGTTACTCGAGTGACAAAATTTTACTCAAGTTGCATCTTTATCTAACGGTCAATGCAGTGTCTGTCTAGAATTAAGTGATTAACTCGACTTTCTAATTCGAACAATTTATTAATATATTATGTAATATATATTATTTTATGAAGATTGTCGATACGCAAACCAAAAATATATAACTACCTATTAAGTTTAGTAATAATTATAGTATAGGATGGAAGAACAAAAATCAAAAAAAAAATTGTAACAAACTGACACAGCTTCATTCCGCCAATTCGAGTTGCGTAACTCGAGTACTATTCGAGTTACGTGAATTTCAATTCAAGTTAACTCGAGTCGAGTTTCTTCCGAATGGGCTCATCTCTACTACATTTTTTTATTATTACATTATCAGAACCAATGACCTGAACACAAATATCAAAACAATTCCTTTTTCAGATTTCTTGATTCCGTTTAGATTTTCATATAATCTTTATGCTATTTACAATACTAAATTGGTATCTTTTATTGTATATAATATCATTGAGTGTCTTTATAATTTCTAGTAGGCCCAAAAACGATTGACTCATTTGCATATTTTAAAAATTAAAAAAATATTTCGGAAATATTTTTTGGTATACTTACGTGAAGTCAGTCAACCTGCATTATAGTCAACTCAATCAACTTTTTGTTGTCCTAAAACTCGCTGCGACATGTCCCCAGTAGAATTTTGTATGTATGTTGCTACTTTTTCACTTTTAGTAGGCCTATCTACTACGGATCATAGCTCCCATTGTTTGTCAAATAGGCTGGATATATGCAGTAGTAGCCACGCTTGGCAAGTGTGTTGACAGCCGCAGCTTTTTATTACTCTGCACTTTTATCAGGAAGACGCTGCCTACCATCTCCTGTTACAGTTTCCCTTCTGTAGCCTCTTACGACACCCACGAGACGAAATGGGGTATTGGTTTCTATTTCACCGCCTCTAATATATTTCTACTCCCGTTCATCATTTCGATTTCACCATAGATTACAAAATAAGTTGGATATTAGCCGTTGTTACCACGCTTGGCAGGTGGGTTGCCAACTGCATCTTTTTATTATGATAAGCTGTAATCAGAAAGAAGCTGCTTCCTATCTTCTCTATATTTCTACTCCCGTTCATGAATATAGTTCCTCTTACACGTTCATCGTGAATAGAACTATATTTATGAAATTTTAACTTTAATTGGAGTAGTGTTAATGATATTTCTAACTTGAAGCCAATGCGAGTGAAATCGCGGGTAAAAAGCTAGTTCTAAATAAAACTGGGAAGTTTTAGAGCGCATGCGGTTTACATTCTGATAGTAACTTTACATGAAAATAAAGAGAATAGAATAGAATAACTTTTATTCAATATAGATCACATGTGTTATTCTTATTGAAAGAATTTTCTACTTTATCACTTGTTCGAAAAAAACCCTCTGTCCATGAAAGAACCAGCAAGAAACCCAGCGGGACTTTTTATATAGTAAATTTTACATTAATGGTTGTACAAACTATTTACAAAATTTGTTTTAGAAACTGTTTGGAAGCGTCCACCTCATTCCTTGGGGTATCAACCATGTATTCATTTATATTATAATAAACCTTTTTATATAGTTTCAGATTAACAAAACATTAAAACTTGGTAATAGAGAGAGCCTGTAAACTTTCCGGGACCTTGTTATAATAGCATGTACATTGCCCCAAGAATGAATTACTTACTCTGTGGAGTCGAGAAACTGGTATCATTAGCTTGTGTTTGTTCATAGTGTTTACAGAGTGTATATCTCTCTTTTTTACTAAACCTATCATTGTTTTTGTGAACACGCATTAAATTTTCGTAAATATACTGAGAGGCCAAAATTAATATATTTATTTCTTTAAATTTATCTGTAAAAGACTCTCTCGGTTTTAGGTTTGAATTGCTCTAATGGCCTTCTTCTGTAAAACAAAAATAGTTTTTGAATCAGCCGCATTTCCCCATAGCAAAATTCTATAAGACATTATGCTATGGAAATAACTGAAATAAAGTTATCTAGCTGTCTCAACACTAGTGAGATCTCTAATCTTTTTTACAGTATAAGCTGCCGACCTTAGTCTGCTTGCTAGTTTGGATATATAGGGGCCCCACTGAAGTTTTTCGTCAAGAGTGATGACAATAAAAACAGTTGATTCAACAGGGCTCCATTCTTCCCCATTTAAAAACACATTGGTTGTCAGATTTTTAACGTTCGATGTTGTAAATTTATTACATTTAATTTATTATATTCATTTATTACATACATTTAATTTATTTCCGTTTAAATGTAGATTATTAACGTTAAACCAATGAACTAATTTTGATATAGCATTATTCACTTCATCACATTTAAATTATAGCCGTTTTAGTTTAAAAATCAAGGAAGTATCATCAGCAAATAATAAAATATTGATGATTAACCCCTACAAGGGAAGGTAAGTCATTAATATACACTAGAAATAGGAATGTGCCGAGAATCGAGCTCTGAGGGACACCCATTAGTACAGGTGACCCGGAAGAACTTTTACCATTGATAATAAGTTTCTGCATTCTATTTCTTATATATGAAATAATAAGTTTTGGAAAACACAAGAACTATAAATACATAACTTAGGATGACAACTTTGATAGGAAATCCTTATTCTTTACATGTGTAACCGATGACGTATCATCATTTCTGATGTATACATTGCCATATTTGAACCATATATACGTCTATTGAATCGTAATGTTATTCTTGTAATCGAGTAGAGTTCTGTTATTTGAAACTTTTGTCTTAAGTACTTTATTTTTTTTTAAATAAAATATTGTAATGAATGTCTTTTGTACCTTGCTTTTACAAGTGTTTGCATGTTTGATGATCATAACAATAATGTCTGTATCATTCATAATTTATGCGTGATATAAATGCTGCACCAAGCCATTGATTATGTATGTAAATGAATAGGTGAGATACAATAGTGTTATGAATTTAAAAATCGATGTTTTTAATGAAATTATAGTCTGCTTTGTCAAAGGGCAGAAGTGGTCACTCGCCAGTTGATCTCTCACAAAATTCTTTGTAATCTTAATATTTCATACCGCGAGTTTTATCTACCACTAATACCAATGAAGTGCTGTAATTATGAATAATGATGATGACTGTTACTACTACAACTACAGCTTATCACAAGTCCACTGCTGAGTATGAGTATATTTGCTCCAAGTAGAAGTCTGTAGGTGCAAGGTCTGGTGAGTACGGTGGATGACTGAAAACTTTCAACCCCAGCTCTTGTAACTTGGAGACCGTTTGTTTTTCAGTATGAGGTCTCGCGTCGTCGTTCAGGGGCAGCGAGGACGAGTGATTGATCAAAACTGGTTGGAGACGAGCGAGCTTCTCTATCATTTTGTTTAGTTCTTCATAGTACACGAACCATAGAATCTGTGATGATTTACACCAGCGCTAGACCATCAAACAGTGACCATCACTTTTCTTGAGGTAATTTTTCGTTTAGGGCATTGTTTAGGTGCTGAACCATGATCCATCCAACTTGCTGAGCGCTTGCAATTGTCAAACAGAATCCATTTTTAGTCGCGGTAACAATGCGGCTCAATAGGCACGTCTCAACACGCAATAATAGTAATATTACCTTTATTTTCCCATAGATTGCCACAAAATACGGTCTTGAGCCACCTGCATCCATCGATCGTCTGCGTGTTTCTATCTAATATACCTGAATGCTTGCGACCCAAAACATAATTGTGACCCTGCTGATATATGTTGAAGGTGGAACACTGTAGGGTGCGAATATGACATAACCCATCTGTTTCCCTGCGAGATCAATAAGCAGGATTCCCCATGAAATAAATACGGCTACTGAGTGCCTCAAAGAGTCGCACATTAAATCACACATTAAATATTTTTGTTGCTTTAATTTTATGATAGGCGCTTAAAAACTTCTAAATCAATTTATAGAAATTTATCGTATAAAATGAGTAACAATCAATCATGGGAGTTGTGATATCTCAAGGGATAAGCGCTCGCCTTATAATTACATACTATTTCGATCCGAATTCTATGGCATACTTCTAAACGATTATTGGAATATAATAACCTACGTGGAAATAATGCCTATAAGGCCTTATTTAAAGAAAATTGATCAACCGATTTACAGCACGTCTAGTTTATGTAGGAAGGCTCAGAATACCGCGATCATTACTATAGACTGCAAAGATATTATAAACCCGTTAGAAATTTTAATTAA
This sequence comes from Parnassius glacialis, assembly GCA_033319125.1. Classification (NCBI taxonomy): domain Eukaryota; kingdom Metazoa; phylum Arthropoda; class Insecta; order Lepidoptera; family Papilionidae; genus Parnassius; species Parnassius glacialis. The sequence continues at coordinate 25,138,979 of JAVANC010000002.1, forward strand.
CGCTAATTATCTGAAATATGACTAGTTATCACATATTATTTCCGAATTTCCTATCAACCGTTTTGAAATATCTTTTGAATTTGGCGGTGAGATTCTTAAGTTCTTTGGTACATTAGATGCCGATGATGCCATAAAATACGATGAAGCTATTTCTACTTGTCAGCATAATGAAAACGAGATATATTCACTAATGAAAGACAACATAAACGTTGTTCAACCATCAGTACTTTAAATGTCTCCAGTTGTCAATTAAATAATAATGAACATACATACATAAACACTCACGCCTGTCACCCAGAGGGGTAGGCAGAGACTACAGACTTCCATTTGGCGCGATCCTGACACACCTAAATCCTAATCCTATAAATAATAATGAAATTAGATTAAATAAACAAATTGAAAAACGAAATAACATATTTTCTGAAAATTCTAAAATACTACTGACTTAATTAGTTCAGCAAAAATAAATTCCATTTTTAATGTGATTGAAGGTTCCCTGCTACCAGTTTCAAATATACTAGATACAATATAAAACTCTATTTTATTTGCAAAATCAAATATCCTCCATCCCTACGTCTTAACTTCCACTAAGTTATTTAAAGAGCTTTCCTATAGCAATGAAAAAAATAAATGAGCAAAAGTAATGTGGAATTTCTCATTTCCTTATCATTAGAAAATATACATACAATTATTGATTTAGCTGAATTAACTTCGTACTACTATAATAATAAGATAGTGTTTGTTATAAAAAATCTTTTTATGAACCCTAATAAGTTTAGTGTTTATAAGATTTTACCATTACCTACGCAACATGATAAGCATAATTTACAAATTTATGATCTCATTCATCCTTCCAATCTGTATGTAGCTCTTACGGATGATAGATTAAATTATGCATAGTTTGATAGCTTAACTTACGTTAATAATGTTATATGTTTGTCACCTTCTGTTTTGTCCACAATTAATAATCTGACCTATGAAAAATCAACTCTTGACTGAAGAAATTTTGTCACTTCCAGAAATATACGATTCTAAAATAATATATGGTAATGTTAATTTATAGCAAAAACTTAGTGATAGAAGATTTATTTATGTTCAATCTAAGCCAAATAAATTGACTATTAAATGTACAAATGATAATAAGATTTCGAATTATATCGTACAAGGCACTGGAATATTATCTTTAAAAAATGATTGCGTTCTATATTGCCGAACATTGCAGTTTCACCCATCGCATCGCATAACTATAAGGCTGTCCGGCCTAGCCAAATATCAATCAATTTTAACATAATTGAAGATGATTGTTGCAAATACAATTTATTAAACCGCAGTTCTAATGTTCTAACCCCAATTACACTAACAGATATTGACTTGGAATCGTTAATAATAATAATAATAATAATAATTATACCTGTAGTCGTCTCTGCGAACGGGTTAATCCCAGTCAGCCTCTCGGGTCATCTGAGGCGACTGGGACTCCGTGACGGACCGCTCCAAGCTCAAATGCAGAAGGCGGTGCTCCTCGATACCGCCCGCATCGTCCGCCGGTTTCTTTCCCTTTCCCCCTAACCCTCGGCCGTTTGGTCTCCCCTGCCGAGGGCTTCCATCTGGTTGGGTTTTTATTTATTTATGTATTTTTATGTATTTATTTTATTTTGTTGATATTTATGTATGTTTATCATTTTCATTTACAATTATATATTTATACAGCCCAACCAGATGAGAAAACTATATAGATACCCGAAAATAATAATTTTATTTCAGACCATGGTCCATATATTGTTAGTAATGTTGTAAGTAACAATATTGGCTTATAACTATGTTAGTATTGTAAGTAATTACACATTATTTTAATCCTATGACTACGCCCACCCAGTGATTCTGTATGGGACAGTCATATCTTACAGATATCGCTCTCAGAATGCTGTTATTACTGTTTCGTAAGCGTTAAAATTAACGTCATATAAATTAGATAATATGCGAAAAGTAATTAAATTCATCAAGCCGAGAATCAGTCCCGTATTTTTAAATACGGGCATTGTTATTCAACGATTATTTTTATTGTAATTGCCAGTATTCTTAGTTATATACTATATAACAAATATAAATGCTTTTCAAATTGTTGTAAAAGTACTGATTATACATTTGGTTGTTTCATTCAAATATATAATCAGCGTTATAATTAAAAATTTAATAAAAATTATACTAATGTCCACACTTCTATTGAACTAACGAATATTTCAAATGAATCAATCGAATACGACAAGCAATCGATTAGGAGTCTCCCAGAAATAGAGATTAATAATAAAAACTTTTTAACAAAAAAATTAAACCGCTGAGAAAACTAAAAAGCAAAAAATAATAAACCTTTTTATTTAACCTTAATAACTAAGTTCTTAAACTAATTTAAGTATACCTAAGTAAATATTTTTGTAATTATTTTGAGTTTTTAATTAACCTTAATAACTAAGTTCTAAAACTAATGTAAGTATACCTAAGTAATTTTGAGTCGGCGCCAAACAAGCAAATTAATTAATTATGTAAAGCGTGATGCGCGGCATTGTTAATTTGATTTGGTTATTTCTTTAAATTTAAGATAATTTACTGGTCTTTGTTCATTGATTGTTTAGCGCCGACTCGAAATTACTTAGGTATACTTTCATTAGTTTAGAACTTAGTTATTAAGGTTAATTAAAAACTCAAAATAATTACAAAAATATTTACTTAGGTATACTTAAATTAGTTTAAGAACTTAGTTATTAAGGTTAAATAAAAAGGTTTATTATTTTTTGCTATTTAGTTTTCTCAGCGGTTAAATTTTTTTGTTAAAAAGTTTTTATTTTATAATTTTTCGTGGCTATAATCTACTAATTACTACATGCTTAATTTTTGAATACTTTCAAATTAGTTACCTACCTTACTATAGCTATTAACTGTTATATAATCCTACTTTTACTATTATTTGTTGTAGAATATAAATACTTTTAAAAAAAACAGGCTTTATATACCACCATGGGTAGGCCTCCAAAAATGCTGCTCGAATGAGAAAGAGATATTTAGAAGAATGTAATAATGAGAAAAAAAAGGTGGGGAGCAAATAGAAAGACAATTAGATTAACACGTTAACAGGAGAGTTTAGATCATCGCGAGGAAAGACTGTAAGCATAAGAAGCAGACTAAAAGATAGCTATGGTTGTGTGAAGTGGTAGCAACTTTTCAAAGTACGAAGGGTTATGGCGACTCTGAGCGCAGGATGTTGCCGATAATTTTATGCTGAGCCGTCACGGTTCACAAATTACAAGGTACGACCCTTGATAAAGCTGTAATTGACCTCGGAAAGAAAGTGTTTGCCACAGGGCAAACACTGTATATGTGGCACAGGTATATGTGGCACTGAGTAGAGTACAAGAACTTGAGGGTATTGCTTTATCTAATCTAGAACCAAATAAGGTATTATGGTTTAAGACATTTATTTTCTCAAAAGATTTACAAATCACTTACAGAGAAAATACTTATTAATTAAAAACATTAAGCCGATTGGCGTAGTGAGTTAGTATTATAATAGGTCGCTGAAACATAATTACTGATTGAGTGCTTAATAATAATTACCAGGAACAGTGTAGTATGATATGAATGAATGTGACGAGTTGTTTGTTAAGGCCCATGACACATTAACTGTTTCATTGCGTTCATCTTTTAAAATTATTACTATATTATGTGTTATGTTAACATAATTAGTTAGTGTTTATTTATTTAGTATAATATATTATATTTAGGCGTTAATTTGTTTGTAATATTTTCTAGGCATTAATTTATTGTGATAATATGTACACACACACACACACACACACACACACACACACACACACACACACACACACACACACACACACACACACACACACACAGACACACACACACACATACACACACACACACACACACACACACACACACACACACACACACACACATACACATACACACACACACACACACACACACACACACATTATTACATACATACATACATACATACATACATACAGACATATGTGTATATATAATATATTGTCGCACATGTATACTCATATTGTATAACAGTAAATATAATGTATTATTTCTATACAATTGTTTTGTGGAAAATATTATTATTTACGTTGTATGTGTACTTCATATATTTAGATTTGTGGTTTGTGAATATTAAGTTATTATGAAAAATCCTTTAAAATGTGGCTTTTTAGTAATTACACAAACCTCAGGATGAACGAGCTTTAACAGAAATGCAGAGATTGAGAGGTCTACACACAAGAAACTGATAGGTCTAAAGATCATTCATCGTGAGGTTTTTTGTAATGTAATGTAATGTAATTATTATGTAATGTAGTAATACACAACTCAGCATTAGAATATGTGAGTGAACAATAAATCAACCCTATTTTACCACCCTTAGGGTAGACGTTTTGTTCTCAAATTTATATGGGACCAATTTCGGGGTATACCCTATCTAATAAAAAAAAATATCAAAATCGGCCCACTATGTAATAAGTTATGCGTGGTCTAACATAAAAAAAAATATACACGTCGACTTGAGAACCTCCGTTTTTTCGTCGGTTAATAAAAAAAGGACAAGTTTCAATTTAAGAAATTTAATAGAGTTTCTTCTAATCGGAATTTAAGCAATTATTAACGATTAAAAACTTATTAATTTCTTTTAAAGTTACTTTAATAATCCTTAACATGTTTTCGTTATCAATTAATAATTATTATTAATATTGTGAATTAACAAATAAAATTCATGAATTTCTTTAAAAAGTTATTTAATATTTTTAAACATGTTCCTTAGTTAAAATTCATTAATTTATTTTATTAAGTTTTTTTATATTCCTTATTATTAGGTTTCTTAGTTATTAATTGAATAAGTTTGGCAATTAAAATAAAGTATCAACTATTGCAATTGTAACTGTTAAAATTATTTTAATTATTGAATGATTTTACTGTATTCGATTATATTCTTAAAATAACACGTAAGGTGTAAAGTTGCCTGACTGATAAAATTTTACTATCGGCGTATTATATCGATGTAGAGTATAAAATCGATTTAAAATTTATAATTTTTAAAATTGACCGCTGGGCTCTTTCCAAAAATATTAGAACTTAGTGATTATATTCTCTTTGTTAGAACTGTTTTATTAGCAGCACTCCAGACCGGCATAAAATAAACAAGAAGCGATTGACATATGTCACTGTACACCATATTTATTATGTGTTTATCAGCTATGTACTTTCCTTAAGGGTGCGTTTGCAAATCGGGCCAAATCATTCTGTTTTTCGGTACATTTTGTGACAAAACTAAACCAAATCAAATATAACTAATAACTACAACGTATAGAATGGTTCTTTATCTTCAAATGGTGGTAACTTTTTTGTTGAAAATAATAGTTATTTACATTGTAAAAAGGATCTTCCCTAGCCATTTTCTACAAAATTAACGATACCGGCTCATGTTTCGGTACATTTTTTGTTCTATAATACATACATACATAAACACTCACGCCTGTCACCCAGAGGGGTAGGCAGAGACTACGGACTTCCATTTGGCACGATCCTGACAGACCTCTCTCGCTTCTTCCACATCCATATACCTACGCATACACGCTCGTCGGTTAAAGGTACTCTTGATTTGGCCCATTTTCAATATATCGCCAATTTGGTCGATAAACTTTCGCCTAGGGCGACCCTTCCCGACTCTGCCGTTCACATCTGCAACATAAATTTTCTTTGTCACTCTTTCCTCATTCATTCTTTCTACATGACCAAACCACCGAAGCATTCCTTTCTTAATCCTGGTCACAACATCATCTTGCAAACCACACTCTTCTCTTATTAAACAATTTCTCACTCTGTCATTCAGATTTTTGTTCTATTATGTATTATTGTTCTATTTTTTGTTCTATTATCAACATATATTAAGATTTCTAAAAATACTGTAAGTAGGCAGACATATTCAATAAAAAATGCTGGTGATTACTTTTTATCAAAATGTCACAAATGGTCGTAAAAAAAATAAAAACTGATGCTTATTTTTTGACATATTTTGCTGATACGGATGAATCCTAATAGATTGCAATAAGGGTTATTTTATTTTTAGTGCCTGTTTTGATTTGTTATACAAAAATTTCGATAAAACCACAGTCGGCGCTCGGCCGCTATCGCGGGTGGTTGCTGTATCGCCTGCAGCAGCTGAAAAAGATCGCTGTACAAACACAAAATATTCGAATTTGATACATAGGTACATGACCTGACAAATTAAAATAATACATAATATAAATATTTTTATAATCACAAATTCTTATTATAATGTTTTGTTTCGCTAAAAGCAAGTGGGATTTATAATATATAAATATATATAAATCCTATTCGTCTTGGACTTTATGGAGTGATCTGAAAGTATACGGTGAATGCTACTAGAACTCCTCGACGAGTTGAACTAGGTGTGCCGAGTTTCTGTGTAAGATTGGACGCGAAGCGACGGCGAACTGCTTTCACTGCGGTGGACAGGATCATGACTCCGCGTCCCATACGCTGGCGGTATGTCCAGCGTGGGAACGGGAGCGAACGATCCTGACCAACCGGGTCGGTCGGGACCTCTCCCTGCCAGCACTCGTGTCGGCGATGTTGTGCGGGGACTCGGCGTGGAGGGCCGTAGCCACCTTCTGTGAATCCGTAATGGTCCAGAAGGAGGCTGCTGAGCGGGATCGGAGGAGGACAGATCCCACTCGGAGACGACGTCACCAAGGCGTTCGTCACGGCCCTCCCTTTGAAGATGGTGTTCCCCTACCAGAAACGGGGCCTCTGGGGTTGCAGGCGTTCGTAGCGGGGGCCTCGAATGCCTAGTAACGTAACCCCCGAGGAGGACGATGGCTCGGAAGTGGTCCCGAGGCATCGTGATAGCACTGCGGGGGTGCTGGGGGTAGTAAGTTCTGCCCCTGGGACGTGCTTCCAATAAAGCGAAGCGAGAGAGGGGCCCCGGTTGCGTTCCGAACGGAGATCCCGGGACTCCTCATACACGCTGATGGAGACCACCGTGGGGTTTTAGCCGGTAGGAGTCCGGCATAACCTTCCGGTTGCCCCCGCAGCCGGAGGTATCCATGAGGATTTCCCCACGAAAAAAAAAAAAAAAAAATCATCACCATCAAGTCCGGAGGTAAGGCCTCATCATAACTTACAAATCAAGCCCAAGTTCGGCATACCTAGTTCTACTCGTCCAGGAGTTGCAATAGTAGTCACCAACGTACACCATCAGGTCATTGTGTCAAGTCCGGAGGCAAGGTTTCGTCATAACTAACAAAACAAGCCCAAACTTGGCATACCTAGTTCTACTCGTCCAGGAGTTCCACTAGCAGTTACCGAAGTACACCTTCAGGTCATTCCATCAAGTCCGGAGCTGAAGTTATCATAACTAACAAAACCAGCCCAAAGTCCACAGCCAACATCTCCCTCTCTGTAGAGGGCTTCTAGTGCCTAGCTGTCTCTGGAGCAGACATTTATATTTCGTATCTAAGTATATTTTTGGAGGTATAAGAAATATGAAACAAAAAAACAATCTTTCAAATTATCAAAATGTTTATACTTGATTGCGATTCCCGCAGCTAACCGTGCGTACACTTGTGTGTGTGACCCGTGTCAATAATTGTGTCATGTCGTATGTAATGTGTGTAATGTCGTGTAATAGTTCGATTCTATACCTATCAATTTTGTAAACGCGTCCTTAATGTTTTAAAGATGTATAATATGACTTTTCTGACCAGTTCTTCTGTGCATTTTTATGTGCCAATGTACCTTTCTCAGAGCGGGATATTTATGCACTGTAATCAATAAAGACTGTTTTATTAGTTTACATAGAGTTATTAAAATAATTTTCAAACACATCTTCGGCTACAATAATATTCGTAGTACGCTTACACTGTTACAAAACCTTCATAAAAATACATTTTTGGAAATAATTATGGTCGTACTGTCGTAGTTTACTTAGAATAATAATATTACTGTGGTCACTAGATGTTTTTTGTCTTTCAAAATATTACATCTTATTTTTGTATATCATCTAGAAATACTTAACACAGGTCCGACCTTAACTTAACGACGTACGCCTGGACACTAAGCAGTAAGCACGAGGCGCGCGTCTCCGCGTGAGCAGTATCTATTTTTCAATATATTGTTAGGCCCGCCACATACATACGGAATTCTGTTTCGAGATTCCGTTTCGATATTCTCATTCGAGATTCCGAACGCAGCAAGTTCATATAAAATGTATGACGCGTCACACACGTACTGTAGTTTTCCATTCGAAATTTTGCGGACTAAACGGGATTCCGTATGTATGTGGCCGACCCATTCGGAATTCCGAAACGGAATTCCGTATATATGTGGCCAGCCTTATATGGAATAGTGGACGATAAATCCGACACCTTCTTGGGACAGATGATCGCCCTCCCGGTGATAGAACAAGTTGCCGGATTCGAGGATTACCGTGTCCTCCCCCTCTCTTCGGACCTCGGATAATCCTGTAATATGCCAGCGTAACTTGTTTATCTCTCCTTCCAGCTCCACGATCTTGTCGTCAGTCCTCAGGGTGCGTGCGTTGTATGTTGCCAGGTCGAGTCGTTTTAGGTGGCAACCCAACCTCCACCGGAGATTCTTAGCACCCCCTGCCCCGCCGTTACCATGGTCGCCATCGTAGCCGGGAATAGCGGGGCCGCCGGGAACTGGGGGCCGTCTCTTTGCTGCCCTCTTCATTGGGGGTATTTGCCATAGTTGCCACGCTTGGTGAGCGGTTTGGTAACCGCAGTTTTTTTATTGTACTTTTACTGTTATCAGGAAGATGCTGTTACCCATCTCCTGCCTGTTTCCCTTTGTCGCCTTTTACGACACCCACGGGAAGACATGGGGTAGTTCTAAAGATTGAGGGTGTGTCGACGAGGGTTGCGTACCTTATACTCAGAATCACCAAACGGCATTCGCTGAAGCTCCTACAGGTTTACGCACCAACCTCGGCACACCCCGATCAGGAGGTGGAGGAAATGTGTGAAGATATCTCTAGAGCCATGCATTCCTCCAAAACCCACTATACAGTGTTAATGGGAGACTTTAACGCAAAACTAGGCACAAGAGAGAACGGTGAGCTGAAAGTAGGGAAATTTGGAATAGGGCAACGGAACCCAAGGGGCCAGCAGCTGACCGAATTCATGAAGAAAGAGGGACTCTTTATGATGAACTCTTTCTTCCAGAAGCGGCCCCTTTTTGTATAGAAATAGGGTGACAAACGAGTACACAGTCCACCTGATGGTAAGAGGTTGCTGTGGCCCATAGACATCTACATCTATACTCGTTTGCTAATCAAAATGCAGATGCTTTGTCACCCTTGAGGACCAAGATGGAATGCCTCTTTTGCAGTTCTCCGAGTCCGGTTCTCTAGACTCACTATACGAAACACAGCAGCATTAAGCTACTATTTTATGCTGGTATTCTGTGAGAGCGTGGTCCTTCCCCGGTCGAACCGACCCATTCCTGCCACAACTATTTTATAAATATAGCTGCAGCTTGACTGACAAAACGTGGCCTCACAGGAAGTGGACCTGGTTGAGCCCCGACGGTTCGACAAAAAATGAGATTGACTTCATTATGACGACCAGACGACAACTGTACAGTGATGTCTCCGTGATCGCGAGGGTGAAAATTGGTAGCGATCACCGAATGATTAGAGGTGCACTGAACCTAAACATTAAGTTGAAGAGGTCTCGTCTAATGAAGTCAACGCTCCGTCCCCCTCGTGCTCTGTTTCAAAGTCCCGAAACGTTTTAGCTCGAGTTACAAAACCATTTTCAGTGTCTAGAAGACTGCAATGAAGTGGACGATATGAATGACAAGCTCGTGGAAACTGTCCATGCGGTTGGAGATAAGTTCTGCAAGACTCGCCGCAGAAGAACACAAAAACTCTCCGATCACACTCTTAATCTCATGGCTGTTAGACGGGATATGAAGCTACACTCTTCAACAGATTTGACAGCATACAGGCAACTGAACAGACAGATCTCCAAATGCATGCGGTGGGACTTACGTAACTTCAATACAGTTTTTATTGAAGAAGCGATCGAGCGGAACCAAGGCTCTAAAGTCTTTGCCAGAGATCTGTCTGCCAGAAAGAGCCAACTGTCAAAGCTGAAGACTAAGTGTGGCAGCATCGTTTCTGGGACATCTGAGATTTTGAGTGAGATTGAAAGGTTCTATGGGCAGCTGTACACGTCATCGTTGGTGCCACACGCAAGTGTGAGTAACGATCCAAGAGCGAGTCTTATCCGACACTATTCCGAAGAAATCCCAGACGTCAGTCTCAGCGAAATTAGAATAACTCTCCAGCACCTTAAAAACGGCAAGGCACCAGGCGAGGATGGAATTACAGCGGAGCTTCTGAAAGCGGGTGGAAAAACGGTACTCGAAAAGAAAGGCGACAACGCTCTCTTGAAGAACTACAGACCGATTTCCCTTCTGAGCCGCGTCTACGTGCTGTCTTCGAGAGTCATTACGAATCTTCTCACACGCAGACTTGACGACTTCCAGCCTCCCGAACAACCCGGTTTCCGAAAAGGCTTTAGTACCATAGACCACATACATACCCTGCGGCAGATTGTACAAAAGACAGAGGAGTATAATAATCTGCCACTTTGCCTTACGTATGTGGACTATGAGAAAGCCTTTGATTCCGTCGAAATTTAGGCGGTGCTGTAGTCTTTTCAGCGGTGCTAAGTTGACTTTCGGTATATCGTAGTGCTGAAGTGTTTGTACAGTAGAGCTACGATGGCTATCAAAACACGAAGATCGTGTTTAATGTCCATCTCACACCTATGCCGGTAATTGTTAGGACCACTAAGCTCGAAGTTGTTAACGAGTATATTTACCTGGGACAAATAGTCTGACTAGGTAAGTCCAACTTCGACCGAGAGGTCAATCGACGGATTCAACTTGGCTGGGCAGCGTTCGGGAAACTACGACACATCTTCTCGTAAGACGTACCTCAAAACCTGAAAACGAAATTGTACAACCAGTGCGTGTTGTCAGTGCTGACTTACGGATCTGAGACATGGTCCTTCACTGCTGACCGTATGAGGAAGCTCAAGGTCGCTCAGCGAGCTATGGAGAGGGTAATGCTCGGGGTGTCTCTGCGTGATAAACTTGGAAATGAGGATATCCGCAGTAGAACCAGAGTAACCGACATAGCCCAACGGATTAGTAAGCTGAAGTGGCAGTAAGCCGGCCATATAGCTCGAAGAACCGACAACCGATGGGGAAGAAAGGTTCTCGAGTGGCAGCCTCGTACCTGTAGGCGAAATGTAGGGCGACCCCCCCACTAGATGGAGTGACGACCTGGTAAGACATGCAGGAAGTCGATGGATGCAGGTGGCTCAGGACCGTGCTTTGTGGCATTCCTTGGGGGAGGCCTATGTTCAGCAGTGGACTTGTGAAGGGCTGTAATGATGATGAACAATATATTATATGATTTTCAAAAAATTATCCATTAAAATCACTTTATAATACGATTATTAACTTCGTGCTATAATAACGATGTAAATCAAAAATGGTTTTAAAATCGACACTGTTTCAATTTTTTTCGATCAAACAAATTACAATGTATCGTGTTTTGATCCTTTAATATCACTCAATAAAGGATTTATCTATGACATATATTTTTTTCTGGACTTAAATATAGTATTTTGACTATTTAAAAGTAATTTTACAAGAGCCAGTATAGGGATAACCTGCCGTTAAAGATAAAATAAGTGTAGGAGGGGGCCGTGCTTATTACTGGCACTGCCATCTTTTGTTGCATTTTTCTGCAAAAAGGCAAAGTTTGCCCCATTGAAGCCTCATTGAATCTTCCTGTCAAGAGTGATTCCAAATTTTTAACCACATTTACTTCATTATGAAATAGTTTTCCGATGTCTGTCTGATAGTCCGTAACAACTGAGGGAGAATACTTTTTTTTATAGGATATGGGTGACAAACGAGCACACAGTCCACCTGATGGTAATTGGTTGCTGCGACCCATAGACATCTACATCTATCCTCTATTACAAATCAAAATGTAGATGCGTTGTCACCTGTGAGGACTAAGATGGAATGCCTCATTTCCAGTAAAAAAAGGGCCTCCGGCCACCTGCACTCACCAAGCGAAACGCAGAGGCACTACTTCACGCTGGTTTTTTGTGAGGTCGTGGTACCACCCCGGGTCGATCTGGCCCATCCGTGCGACAGCAAAAGCTGCCGCGTGGTTCTACCAGTGTTAATATACTATAAGCAGCCCTTTATAGGAAACATTAGAGATTTATGGGGCAATCTATGGCGGAAGCATATGTACAGCAGTGAACTTTGATAAGCTGTATTGATTTTTTCTTTTCTTCTGAAACCTATTTTATGAATTACGACAAACGGAAAGATCTTGTGGTTTCCGACAAATGGCGGCATAACCACTCCGGTTACATCAGACTATGGAGTGTAGAGAAAATGAGGACCATCTCTATATATGAAAAGTGTCCCTGAAAACGTGATCAATAAGGGTGGCGCTGCAGTATCATAGAATAAATTTAAAAAAAGCGCCAAAAGTAATTAGAATAAGATGCAGAAATAAACAAGGACCGACCGAACCGCTTGGTTTTGTACTACGTAAATAGTTGAGATTTTGTATACTGGCATTTTACTAACTACTCTAGTCATAATTTTTTTAAATATTTGAATACAGCTGACTTCACTCCTATCACAACAGCTATCTTCATATCGTAGTTTTTCAGACGCCAGCACTATTGTGGTAGGTTTTGGAACCTCTATTTTCAGTAAATAGTAGGTCACTTTTTCAACTTTCGCCCCTTATAAGATGGTTCTCCTTGTACTCTACACTCCATACATCAGACATAAAATATCAAGAGCGTCAAAACTTGATAATTCCATTACTGACCATTCTACTAAGCGTGGCGATTACATCGAATCCTGCCCGAAACTCTAGAAGTCTGTCAACCAGCAGCATGATTTTAAGGATGAATGAAAAAAGAAGAAGGCATATACAATAATATGTAGTTTTAAAACTATTTGTAGTAAAAGATAAATAAAAAGTGTCCCGACATTAAGTACTTATAATTAGTTAAAATAGTCCATTAGCCTTTCCATTAAGCATAATTAGTTACAAATGGCTTAAGTTTTTCTTCAACATTTGCCGAAGTACTCTTCGCAGAATTTTTCCACTTGGGTTTCTTGGTATGTCTTTGACAAACCGCACTCCCCCACGCAAATGTTTTGGATTGGATAACTGCAACAAAAATATAATTATAGAGATTACTATAAAACTTATGACTATCGGTATACAAATAATTGCTGACTTTGGAGTATTGGACAAACAAATACGTATAATAATTACAAATAGTTGCGTGCGGGCTTAGAACCCGCAGTCCTCAGCCCCGTAACTCATTCTAAGCTACTGCCACCGCTGCGCTATCGAGCCGTCATTGACTTATTGTGCTGCGTATAAATCGTAAAAGTGAAATATATCCTACAAATGACGTAGTAAACAAGTATTTTTATAAATATCATAGAATATCAGCGTGAAATAACAGCTTAATGTTTCTATTCCAATGTTGTGTGTGGAGAACCGGAGACCATTTGCTAGAAACGAGATTTTCCATCTTAGTCCTCTGGGTTGATAACGCATCTACTATTTTTCTAAATCGAGGAGAGATGTAAAAGTCTATCGGCCACAGCATCCACCTATCCTCAGGTTGACTGTGTGCTTGCGTGTCACTCTTATTCCATAAAAAAGTAAATTACAAACCCTCTCGGCCACGAATTGTTGAAGCTCTTTTTCCGTGAGCTCGACGCCAGTTTGAAGCACTACGAATGCGAAAGGTACTTCGCCTGCCAATTCGTGAGGCAACCCTACAACGCCCACGTCGCGCACTCCCTTGTGTTGCAGAAGCACTGCTTCTATCTCCGCTGGAGGGACCTGAAATTATTTTTGAAGTTTTACTTTTTTTTATAGGATAAGGGTGACAAACGAGCACACAGTCCACCTGATGGTAAGTGGTTGCTGCGGCCCATAGACATCTACATCTATCCTCGTTTGCAAATCAAAATGCAAATGCGTTGTCACCCGTGGGGACTAAGATGGAATGCCTCATTTCCAGTAAAAAAGGCTTCCGGCCACCTGCACTCACCAAGCGAAATGCAGAGGTAAACCTCTACTTCACGCTGGTATTCTGTGAGGTCGTGGTACCAACCCGGTTCTAGCCGGATGGGCCGTGCGACAGCAATTCTGCCGCGTGGCTCTACCACTGTTTAAAAAACTTATTTTGGGGCGTTTGATAAAAATTATGAGAGTAATGTTTTTACGATACGCGCGCATACAGACAGCTGAAAACGACAATGTGATGTTTTTACGATACGCGCGCACTGATACCTCAAAGCGACAACTTCGTTGGGTAACTGTCTCTCATGTTTTTGTGGAAACTGATAACTATATTTAAAAAAGTTATTTTTAGTTATTTTTGTTTTGTTACGCTAAAGAAGTATAACTTCCTACGTACGTACATAAGTACACACACACACACGTTTTTTTAAGTTCATAAACATACCAGTATTATTAGCGTTTTTAATTTATCTTTATTCAGCGAGACGTGAATTCTGCTAGATATGCGCCATTTGTTTTAACGTGTACAACTTTGGAAAATTATAAGTAAAAATACAGGGTAGGAAGCCAAATTTTATATTTAAGTTCAAATGCATTAATAATGATATACTGATATTACAATTTTTGTGAATACGAGTTAATAAGGTTTCTATTTTTATTTAAAATTATCCCAAATTGAATGTGATTTGTGGATAACAACTATATGCGCGCTCCCGTGTGTGCGATTCAATTCACGTTTCGTTTCTCAAGTTTCGCCTACTGCTTACTTTCTAAGTGACATGCTTACTACTAAAAACATAACATAACATAAACACTCACGGACTTCCATTTGGCACGATCCTGACACCTCTCTCGCTTCCTCCACATCCATATACCTACGCATACACGCTCGTCGGTTAAGGGTTTTTTTTTTTTTTTTTTTTTTTTTATAGTAGAGGGGGCAAACGAGCATGCGGCTCACCTGATGGTAAGTGACTACCGCCGCCCATGAACAACTGCAACACCAGGGAGGGAATTGCAGATGCGTTGCCGGCCTTTTAAAAAGGAGTACGCTCTTTTCTTGAAGGTCCCTAAGTCGTATCGGTCCGGAAAAATCGCTGATGGTAATCGATTCCACAAGGAAGTCGTGCGAGGAAGAAAACATCTTCTAAATCGCACAGTGGTGGACCGCCAATCATCCAGATGGTGTGGATGGTATCGGGAGTTCTGCCGCGATGTGCGTTCGTGAAATTTGGCGGCTGGGATTAATCCGAACAATTCCTCAGAGCACTCCCCATGGTAGATGCGAAAGAAAATGCAAAGAGATGCAACATCTCTTCGCAGCGCCAATGAGTCGAGCCGATCGGAAAGAACTCGGTCGTCGACGATTCGAGCCGCTCTGCGCTGGATGCGGTCAAGTGGAAGGAGCTGGCACTGGGGAGCCCCTGCCCAGAGATGGGAACAGTATTCCATGTGAGGCCGAACCTGCGCCTTGTAAAGTTGCAGGCGGTGTGCCGGCATGAAATACTGTCCCGCTCTGCTGAGCACGCCAAGCTTTTTAGAGGCCAATTTGGCCTTCTCTTCCAAATGACCACGAAACTGCACGTCACTCGATATGTCGACGCCGAGGATTCCGATACTGGCTGAGGCAACCAGGGGAGTGCCTTGAAACTGAGGAGATACGACAAAGGGGTTCTTTTTAGCGGTAAACGCGCAAACTTGTGTCTTCTGAGGATTAAACTGGACTAGATTTAGTCGCCCCCAGTTCGAGACTTTGTCCAGCAAAGACTCGACTTCAGACACAAGTTTGTTCCGGTACTCGGAGACGTTTTCCCGAGAAATATTGGCACGGCCGGTGTATAGAGCATCACCAGTGCTGTCATCCGCATAGCAATGAATGTTACCAGTTAGCAACATATCATTGATATGCAGAACAAACAGCGTTGGTGATAGCACACAGCCTTGTGGAACACCAGCGTTAATAGGCTTGTAGTCAGAACATGCACCGTCTACAACAACCTTGATGCTCCGATCTGCAAGGAAGCTGGTGATCCAATTGCACAATTTCTCGGGAAGCCCATAGGAAGGGAGCTTCGAGAGAAGCGCTTTGTGCCAAACCCGATCGAAGGCCTTCGCAATGTCCAGACTAACGGCCAACGCCTCCCCCTTGGACTCTACTGCCTCCGCCCATCTATGGGTCAGGTAGACCAGAAGATCACCAGCTGATCGACCCCCACGAAAACCGTATTGGCGGTCACTAATCAGCTGGTGATCCTCAAGGTACCGGATGAGCTGGCAGTTGATAATGGATTCCATTATTTTGGAGAACAAGGAGGTGATCGCGATAGGCCTATAGTTGGACGGGTCTGAGCGGTCGCCTTTTTTAGGGATCGGGTGGACAAAAGCTGTCTTCCATGAATTCGGGACTACGCCTTGGGAGTAGGAGTACCGAAAAAGACGCGTTAGGACCGGTGCCAACTCCGGAGCACACGTCCTCAGCACAATTGGGGGGATTCCGTCAGGCCCACTCGACTTCTGGATGTCCAGGGAGAGAAGTGCTTTGCGAACCGAGCGCTGTGAGAACAGCACATCCGGCATAGAGCACTCACACCGCGGGATGGTCGGCGGTGTTTTCCCCCCGTCATCAAGAGTCGAGTTGGACGCAAAAAGGGAGCCTAAAAGGTCGGCTTTGTCTTTTGCGTCATGGGCCAGTGAGTCGTCCTCCCTGTGCAGAGATGGTAGTGATGGCTTACAGAAATTCCCTTGGACAGCCTTGGCGAGAGACCAGAATGCACGGGTTCCCGAAGGAAGGTGAACTAGTTTCTCGCCAATTCTGCCTATGTGGTCTGACTTTGCCTTGGCAATAACTCTTTTGAAGGACCTGGAGGCGAAGTTATACTTCTTTTTAAGTGTGCTGGTGTTTACATCCCGAGTCGCCGAAGCCGCAGCCCAGGCTTGATAACACTCCTGCTTACTGCGTAATGCAGTTTTACAGGAGCGACCAAACCAAGGCTGAGATCTGCCTCCGATGGGTACCACAGATGATGGAATAAATAGTTCCATTCCCTGTAGCACCACATCAGTGACAGAGTCAGCAACAGCGCTGGGATCATCCGGCGAGAAGCAAACCCGCCCCCATGGGTAGGATGCAAAGAAAGACCGCATTCCGTCCCAATCCGCCGACCTGTAATGCCAAACACGGCGGCAACCTGCAGAACGCAACCGCGAAGGGAACGTGAGTGGCACCATACTCCGGATCAAACAGTGGTCCGAAGAGCCGAGAGGGGCATCGACGGAAACCTGATATCCGTCCGGATGAGAGGTCAGCAGAAGGTCCAACAGGGAAGGTGTATGATCCTCCACATCTGGAATCCGCGTAGGCGAAGTAACCAGTTGTGTCAGACCATATGCCAAGGCAAAGTCATAAACAGATCTCCCCGCATGATCGGTTAAACGTGAACCGAGCCATTCGGCATGGTGGGCGTTAAAATCGCCAAGGATCACGATCTCTGCGGATGGGACCTGTTGTAGCAAGGAATCTGTAGCCATTTGGACGTGGTCGATGAGTCGGTCTGTTTCGGCATTACCGCTATGGGACCTATAGAGGCACCCGTAGACGCGCGGATGGTCGTCGCTGTCTACGCGTAGCCAAAGGATGGACAGGTCCGAACCTTCAAGACTGCCGAGGCGTCGAGAACAGATGTCCTCTCTGACATACACGCAAACTCCAGCCCGGGGCACAAAGGAGTGCTCCAATTTGTACCCAGGGTAGGAGAGATACGAAATATCAGCCGGAGAGGAAACCTGCGTCTCGGTCAGGAAGAGCAAGGCCGGCTTCGCCGTCTCGAGATGGTAGTGGACGGCGTTTAGGTTAGAGTTAAGTCCCCTGATGTTGCAGAAATTCACGGATAGCGTGGCAGGGGTCGCCTTGGTATTGTTGCTCTGTTTACCCCGAGCAGTTATGTTTTTGAGCGGAATTTTGCCCCCCCCAGAATACGCGGGGCAGCCTGAGCACCCACGCTCAGGATTGGAATAACATGGTCGTGGATGCTCAGCGAGGGATTCTCCAGGGGTACTGGTACCCTCCTGGGGTAGTCTATTGTGTAATTCCGCTACCATGTTGATGGGGGGGGGGGGGATTGGGCCTCCGGCCACCTGCACTCACCAGACGAAACGCAGAAGCAGAGCTTCTACTTCACGCCGGTATTCTGTGAGGTCGTGGTACTAACCCGGCTCGAGCCGGCCCATACGTGCAACAGCAAAAACTGCTGCATGGCTCTACCACCGTTAAAAGGGTACTCATAATCTGGCCCATTTTTAATGTATCGCCGATTTGGTCGATAAACTTTCGTCTAGGGCGTCCCTTCCCGACCCTGCCGTTCACTTCTGCAACATAAATTTGCTTTGTCACTCTTTCCTCTTTCATTCTTTCTACATGACCAAACCACCGAAGCATTCCTTTTTTAATCCTGGTCACAACGTCATCTTGCAATCCACACATTTCTCTTATGACACTATTTCTCACCCTGTCATCTAGATTCAGCCCTAGCATACTCCTTAAGGACCGCATTTCTACAGCATTTATTCTACTCTCATGCTTCTTCTGCCAGACCCAACTTTCACTACCATACATTAGAGTAGGGACTAACACAGCACTATGAATTGCCATACGTGCCTTATTTGACACATTCTGACTCCTCATAATAGCGTGTAGAGCCCCATTCACTCTATTTCCTGCATTCACTCGTCGTTCTATATCCTTATCATATCTACCATCCCTGCTAAATAAACATCCCAAATATACAAACTCATCCACTTGCTCAATCAACTCCCCTTCTATTCTTATTTCGCATAACGTTTTACTCTCTTCTCTTTCAAAAACCATCACTTTCGTCTTACTTGCGTTCACTTTCATACCCCTTTCTTTCAATGACAAGTTCATTAGAGTAATCATCATTAGCTTACTACTAATGCTTAAGTTAATAACCTCATGACGCAAATTGATGATATGTTCCAATTTTCCCTTCATATTTTAACAGGCTTAGGATCGTCATAATAAACGAAATGAATAAATATTTTTGCTTATTAACGACGTAACTAACGACTGTCATTATTATGGCGTATTTAAAAAAAATTGGAATAAACTATTTATAACTGAATTACGCAAGTAGTCACAATAACTATTACTGGTACCATAAAAATAGAATCAGTATCTCTATATGCAGATAAGCAAGATTTCTTAAATTATTTTCTGCCGACTTCCAAAAAGGAGACGGTACTCAATTCGAGTGTGTTTTTTTTATGTGTGTTACCTCATAACTTTGTACTGGGCGAACCGATTTCGATGATTCTTTTTTTATATGAAAGCTGATAGTCCTCGTGTGGTCCCACATAAGGACCAATCAGACCAATAGTTATTGAGTTATTCTTAAATAACCTATATTGAAGTCGCTTATATTGAAGTCGGCTGTACAAAATTTTTAATTTTTAATTATTTACACTTATTACATGTGTCTAAGCACTTTTAACTTCTGTGAACGCAGTAATAATTTTACTATGGCGGTCTTCGTAACTTTAGACACTTTTGACATAAACACGACTCTATATTTCACCCCACAGATAAAATTCTAACGTTGAAAGAGCAGCGAGTTTGCAGGCATAGTATAGGGTATCCGTGCGCAATTTATTTTCATATTCACTATTTAAGCTATCGCTCAGTGCACATGATAGGTTGATTAGCTGTCAATTGTTTTTCGGTCGGTGTATGTACGTTAATTTCTTGCCGCGATAAAGACTCACTTCGTATAATCTTTGCGCACCATGAATAATTTTATTGCTTAAAATGTAATACCGCACTATTTCATAGTTTTATACTATTCTTTGTTTGAATATTTTCGTTCCGTCATTGGTAAGGAAGCGACACTACTACTTATTAAAATTTAAAAATTGCAGTAACACACTGATACATAATGAGGTCACGAGCAACATTGTCAGCTGTCGGCTAGCCAAGCGGATGTAGGTAGCTAGAGGTGTAATGGTTAACGGAAGGGAAGGGTGTGGGAAGAAGCGCGAGAAGGTACTTAAATTTTGTAACCAAGCGACCGTTATGAATTTGTGCGTGCGTAGTAAAATAGTAGAAGTTAGATGTTTATGAATGATAACCAGTTAAAATAATGCGTTACCAAGAATTCTAAATTTAAAAGATAAAAAGGACATTAATTTTAATTCACCATTATATATATTAAAACAATGTAACTATTATGAAATATAAAATGTTAATTAATCACTAATTGTTTTACCTGCCGGTCTTCTGCCTTAAAAGTTATTAATCAAGTTTACATATATATTTAAAAACCTACTTTTTATATTGACGAAATGAAATAATATGTTCACTTCGTCAATTTATTAAATAATTAAAGTTGTTCTCATCCTCTATAATTATATTGTTCTCCTCATCTATAATTATAAATATATAAGAGACAATAGAAAGGGGTATTAGTGATAAATATTAACTTAAGTAAGCGAGGAACAATGATTATAAGTAAGGCCGTGATTGATTACCGTTTTGCATATATAAAAGACACAAGAGTATATATTAATTTAATATAAAACTACCTACATGAATAACTTAAACTCGAAATAATTATGAGAAGATTAAAACGTTACAATTAAAACGTGTGATTATATACTCTTTGGTAACAATTACAGAATATCAGTTAATTACCTCACCATTGCGTCTTTTCTACCGACTTCAAAAAGGAGACGGTACTCAATTCGACTGGTTTTTTTTATGTGTGTTATCTCATAACTTTTTACAGTCCTGCTACAAGCAAGACTGGAGGGGTCGTCAAAGGAGTTGAGCCTGAAGGACCAGAGTTCTGACGACAGTAACTTCAAGAATTTTGTTGGTTCAACATTTACGTTACTGCGGCAGCAAATTAATCATCTAACTATTAATGTGCATGCCATTGAAAGTAAACACAAGAAGTTTCTGCTACTAGAAAATAATGCGTTACCAAGAATTCTAAATTGAAAAGATAAAAAGGACATTAATTTTAATTCACCATTATATATATATATATTACTTTTTCTAAACGTTCTCCGCAAAATAACCCTGTATACTCGCTCGTATCTCGTATACCTCATTCTTTGTTCATAAACCAAATCGTTTTGAAATTTTTCGATGTCCTGATGTCATAGTTAATCAAAGCTACCTTCAAAGCAGTATTTAACCCGTAACAGCCTTTAGTCTTGTAACACTTTTAACTCACTCGAATATTGCTGACTAATAGAACTTTGAAATAGAACAGTAGGAAGTAGTCAGTAGAACCAGAGTAACGGATTAGTAAGCTGAAGTTGTAATAGGCTGGCCATATAGCGAGCTTTAGCAAGATCAGTGTACTAATACGTTAGGCTTTATCCGTTTGGCTCGAATAACCGACAACCTATGGGGAAGAAAGTTCTGAGTGGTAGGTTCGTACCGGTAGCCGAAGTGTAAGATAGATGCAGGTAGCTCAGGATTGTGCTTTGTGGTATTCCTTGAGGGAAGCCTATGTTCAACAGTGGACTTGTGAAGGGCTGTAATGGTGCGCCCCCCACTTAGATGGAGTGACGACCTGGTCAGCCATGCAGGAAGTCGATGGATGTAGATTGCTCAGGACCGTGCTTTGTGGCATTATTGGGTGAGGCCTATGTTCAGCTGTGGACTTGTGTACGACTGTAATGAATGAATGAATGAGAGAACAGAACTTCATATACTATTATGTCGTTTGGCTAACATTCAAACTTAGCAGAATAAAAACTTTATAATAATTTAGGAAACTTATTCAATGGCTTCTGTTTAGTAAAATATCGATTAGTATATTATAATTCAAATTCAAAATTTTAAAAAAATCACCCAGAAAAGCAATTCATGACCTTGAAACGGCTAAACCAATTCTGATAAAAAGTCTAAGTACCTCCGCTAGAAAACCTACTTTTAAATTTAAAACAACCGCACCCAAATTGGTTCACCAGTTTAGGACCTACGGTGCCACAGACAGACACAGACAGACACACATAGCGATCAAACCTACAACACTCCTTTTTGCGTGGGGTGTAAAAAATAGTCATTTAATAAAAACGAAACCAATAAATATTTTACTATTTTCTGCCGGCGTAGCAACAAGGGCATTCAATTTCGGTAAACAAAGGTCTCAAAATACTGAGATCCCGCATAATTTTAGTCTCGCAGATCTGCAGAATTTGCGGGATTAGCGATTAGCATACAAAAGTACTCACGCAAGCGCTGGTGCGCGACTACTGACTGACAGGCGCTGTGGCTTTTTTTCTTACATGGGGAAATGCCCACGCATACCCGCCTTAAGGGCAAGGATGGGTTTTGTCGGACTCGCACCGACTAAAACCCCGTGGAATTCCGCCTTCGTTGCATATTGGCAGCTCAGCTCATGTAGCATTTACCTACAACTGCGGAATCATGCAAATTCCGAAATACAGCGGGATTGAAAATCATCGAAATCACAATTACTGAGATTACAAATAACGTGCGCGTTTGGATGCCCCAGTAGCAACAGAAATAGCTTTATGTTCATTTTCTCGGTAACGGTAACTTTTACGGTTCGGTATGGTAACATTTTCCCTTGGTAAAAAATATCATTCTTTTTGTGAATTCAAAACGAGTATGTACCACTTAAATGTGTGAACACGTGTAACCGTTATGGGTGATAGAGTATAAACATTGAAGTATTTTCACAAACTTTCACATATTGTTCTCGTATTATAGTAGCTGGTTCTTACCTGATAACCCTTGTACTTGATTAACTCTTTCAATCGATCCACAATGTACAAATATTTATCCTCATCATAGTACCCAATGTCACCAGTTTTAAAGAATCCTTCTTCATCGAAATCTACACTTGTCTCTTTTCCTATGTAACCCTTCATAATCATTGGGCCTTTAACACATATTTCTCCATTCTGATTTGGCCCTAAAGGTTCTCGTGTTTCTACGTCTACAATCTAAAACAAAACACGTTAATATAAGTTGTAGGTACTCACTTTTTTGTGAATGGCAGAGTCAGCAAGAGATGCCCTGGACGTAAATTTATTGACCAAATTAGTGAATAATTAAAAAAAGACCAACTTATGGATCTAAAAGAAGCGAGAGTGGTGTGTCAGCATCGTGCCAAATGGAAGTTCGTAGTGTCTGCGTACCCCTTTTGATAACAGGCATGGGATGTTATATGTATGTATCTGTGTATGTATGTATGATATTTGTTAGATTTAAGTGCAAACTATAAACAATTTTAGTGCTAAAAATATTCTTCTTGGTCATCATCTCGTAAAAGTCTCTTGTTTTGTTGGATACGTGCCTTTCCCGGTGTAGATAGGATTTGTTTGTCACCAAGGATGTCACCCTTGGCAGATGGATTTATGATATTAATACCAGACGTCTTGCACATTTAATGTTGTTCCCTGTCGTGAGAAAGTTTTATGCCTGGGGTAAATGCCATCTTTGCCTGCCATCTTTCTGAAATCATAAATCTTTCTGGCTTATCACATAGTTGCCTTTTACGACACCCACGGAACGAAATGGGGGGAATAATAGATTTTCTTATGCCGTTATTACACGGCAAATAATTAGTAACTTACAATAGAAACAGTAATTATTAATATTTGGATACTTAATATTTTCGTCTAGTTGGGACTTATAAATATATAAAAGACGTTAAAAATATAATATAGGTAGCCCTTGACAGAGGAGACCAAACGACAGAAGGTAAGGGGTAATGTGAAAGAAAGCGATGGACCATGTGGGCGATATCGAGGAGCAGCGCCTTCTGTATTTGAGCACGGAGCGGTCAGCCACGTAGTTCCTCAGATAACCCAAAAGGCTGATAGAGATGAACCCGTATGCAGAAACGACTACAGGAATAATTTCAGAATGATAATGCTGACCACAAATATTCTTGACTTTGCCAAGTCCATCAACTCAATATCAGGCTCATTCGAAAAAATAGTCCTATCTGTGATGACGGCCCGATCCCAATAGGCCCAACGCGTTCATTTTTGAACACGGTTTCTGGCAAGTACTTATAATAAAGCAGTTTCTAATCCACACATAAATATTTCATTTCATTTCATTTCACGACTGTTTTTCTAGCTAGAATCTTGGTTACTAGGGTCTATACAAGTAAATAAAGTAGACATGTATAAGTTATTCACCGGGAAAGCGAAAACCTCGACAGGTGTCGACGATGACAGCCTTTAGGATGAATCTCCGATAATTGTTGCTCTTAATAACCTGATCTTGTATCGCACAGACAAAACCATCGGTTCGCTGTAGAGGTCATCAAAACGATATCAGAGGTGGTAAGCAATTGTATTTACAGAATGTAAATTTATTATTTTATATTTATTATGTAATTTAACAATATGATAAATTATATTTA
This sequence comes from Parnassius glacialis, assembly GCA_033319125.1. Taxonomy (NCBI): domain Eukaryota; kingdom Metazoa; phylum Arthropoda; class Insecta; order Lepidoptera; family Papilionidae; genus Parnassius; species Parnassius glacialis. Next base: position 25,163,639 of record JAVANC010000002.1, read on the forward strand.
AAAAAAATTAAACTAATTTATTATTTAAAATTGAATGTTATTAATTATTTTTCTTAAATTAACAATTATTATTTAATATTTTTAATATTGTGCGACTGCTTTTTTATAGAATAAGGGTGACAAACCAGCACACAGTTTACCTAATGGTAAGTGGTTGCTGTTGCCCATAGACATTTACATCTATCCTCGTTTGCAAATCAAAATGCAGATGCGTAGTCAGCCGTGAGGACTACGATGGAAAACCTCTTTTCCAGTAAGAAGAGTCTCCGGTTCTCTACACTCACCATACGAAACACAGCAGCATTAAGCTGCTATTTTACTCTGATATTCTATGAGAGCGAGGTCTTTCCTCGGTCAAGCTGAACCATTCATGCTCCAACTATACCATTAATATAGCTTCAGCATGGTTCTACCATGTATAAATAATATAATGCTAAGTTAAATATTTAATTTTATGAACATATATACATATATACATACTACACACAGATTTTTTGTATAATTGATCTAAATACGCCGAATAGGTAGCGTAGCACCAACTCACTTACCAAATATGGTGAGTATAAGAAACCGTTTTAGGAAGTAAGCGTATGCCTTGTAAGTAATGATTTCATTCATAATTTAAAATTAAAAATTTTGCACAACCGACTTCAATATAAATTATTAAGAATAACTCAAAAACTCTTGGTCAGACCTTGATCAAATTTATATGGAATCACATGTGAAGTACCAGCTTTCAAATAAAGAAAGACTCATTGAAATTGGTTCAACCATTAAAAATTTATGAGGTAACACACATAAAAAGCATACAGGCGAATTGAGTACCGGCTCCTTTTTCAATTTTTGAAAAGCTATGATCACAAAAGCATATGGTCGAATACTTTGTGGGTACGTGTTACTTGTTTCTTGATTTCTTTATACCAAAATGTATAGCTTATTGAGTGAAGAGTTCGTGTGCGTGTGACCACTGGACTAAGGAGACAGTCAAGATGGAATAAAAGCTCGTTGTTGAAAAAATATAAAGGCCTTCTTTTTCCTTTTTGTATTACATCGTGATATCCAAGCTTTGTAACAGATTAAACCATCAAAACATACCTTAACTACTGTATCCTTTGTTACTTCTCCCACACTGCCAAGTCTACATTTTCTCCCATCAATGAAGGAATTCATGGTCACGATAACTGTAGCTTCAGTCAGCCCATAGCCTTGATAAACGTCTATTAAATTTTTAAACCTGTATTTTAAAATAATTATGTGTCATAATTATACTGAAATTTACCGAAAGACATTAAATATATTATGGAGATAAAAGAAATTGGCTATTGCTACATTTAGCGCCTTTAATGTTTGGGCAACAATAAAATACGTGCATTTCCCTGTAAATAATTATTTGGACTTATCCTAAATCCATAAATGTACTGCTTAGTATTGTAAATTCCCTTGTCAATAATTGATTAAATTGTAGAATTTATTATAATCACCATTACAGCCCTTCACAAGTCCACAGTTGAACATAGGCTTCCCTCAAGGAATACCACAAAGCACAATCCTGAGCTACCTGCATCTATCTTACTCTTCGTCTAGGGGTACAAGGCTATCACTCCAGAACTTTTCATCCACATCGGTTGTCGGTTAGTGCTCCCAACAACTACCGGCATATGTACAACATGAATGATACATAGGCCTTTATTTCTTCATATTCAGCGTAGGACCTATCTGATGGGAGACATTATTGAGTTCATTGAGCATAGTGCTTCGATCCTCTAGCGATTTTGCCATATGGAATATATCGTCGGCAAATCGAAGGTCCGTGGTGTACTCACCATTGATGTCAATACCGTAATCTTTCCAGTCGAGCAGCTTGAAAACGTGTTCCAATGCAGCGGTAAAGTGTTTCGGGAATATAGCATCACCCTGTCTTACAACCATTTGCAGTTGGGTGGGTTTGGTTGGCCCCACTGTACACAAACACTTCAGCACTTCGAAATACAACCTGACGATTTACGGTATAACGACCTGATAATATTGTTCTCATCTCTGGGTTCAGGCACACCAGCATGAGCTCCCTCTACTTCACCGCCTCTAGCGAAGAGCGGCCCGCATCGTCGAAGACCAAGTTCTTTCCGATTAGTTTGATCCACAGATCTTGCAAAGAGACCATATACCACGGGGAGTGAAGAAGCCGTATTCTAGTTTTGCACCCTTTTCATTAAAATTATCTGTAACTAGGCAGCCTCTGTTACTTCTCGGAGGTGACAAAAGGAGAGTTCTTGAATGAAATGTGCCCCATTTGAAACGTCTTATTAAAATATCTGAACATACGAAACACAGCCACAGTATGCTGCCATTTCACGCTGGTTATAGATAAAGACAGATATATGTAGTTAACAATACGACTATCATTATAAACAGTGTACATCAATGACGTGTTACTAATCGTTTTTTTAATAAATGTTATGGCGGCTACATGATGTATTATCTACTTTAATATACTTTAGCAAACTTGGATCCGACATATTCATACCGCAATCAAAACCCAATACGACATAGCTCTATCATGTAAAAAAATCATATGTCAATTTAAACTAAACCATCACCTCGTTAATGACTATTTTACCTGCTGTATAAATGATCAATTACTTCTCTTTAGCAGCGTTGATAATCTCCTTTCGAAGTACAGCGGCCGCGCTCTGAATTATTTGAACTGAACTGACATCGTAATTCAAAGGTATGTTTGTGAGCGCAACAATCACCGTTGGTACCAACAAGAGGTAGTTAGCCTGAAAATTTGTTTTAGTATGTTAATAAAATATATCGCACTATTATTATTAGTAAAAACGTGTTTGGTCATCTAACGCCAAACTAGGCAATTTATTCTGTATTTTGGCTATAGCGCAAACAGTCTTTAAAAACATGAAAATAAAGGAATAAACAAATAAACAAAAAAGAAATAGCGTGAGTGCGTGCTTGCGTGCGTGCGTGAGTGCACGCGTGTGTGTGTGAGTGTGTGTTTTGTTACTTATCTTGTACTTTTATATTTATTAAGGTTAAGAATGGTAAAGATCCTACAAATTTTATTATAAACAAAGCTTCCTAGAAAGCTATAAAAACGATTTGTAATGGCTGTTCGGGAACTACGGATTCGTTTACACACAATATATTTTCTATATTTTGCATAATTAACAGATCATACATAAAATATGTTTCATATAACGTTTTTTTAACGTGGTAGAGCCACGCTGCTGCTATAATAAGGTTGTAGCACGAATGGGTCGGATCAGGCACTCCTGACGCATCTGCATTTTGAATCTTAATCGAGGATAAATGTAGATGTCTATGGGCCTCAGCATGCACTTACCATCAGATGGACTGTGTGCTTGTTTGTCGCCCTTAATCTATAAAAAGAAGACTTAAGCCTTTCGAATAGTAAAAACCGCTCTAACAATCTTTCTCTTCGTACTCCATTACATTCACCCTCGAGGCAATATATGAGACCTATGTTTGGCAGCAGACTTTAAAAGACTTTTAATGTCTAAATCAATTATGAATGAATAGAGGATAGATGTAGTTAACTCAGCATCCCTTACCATAAAGTGGACTGTGTACCCGTTTGTCGATTTTATTTGAAAAAAAAAACTAAAGACTCCTTAAAAGCATTTTATTCGAGTTAAATTCCTGATTTGTTTCCACATACTAACCTTATACTTTTCTATAGACCGCAAATATAAATCTAACTCGAACTTGGGCAGAAACACCACTTTGCATCCATTATAAAAGAAGGCGAGTCCAGTCATCAGTCCCATGGCGTGATACCACGGAGTAATATTCAAAATCGTCAGTTTTGATTCAATCATACCAGGTCTGCGTAAAAGGAATTTTAATAAAATTGTGTAATTTTTAATGATTGTTTCTGATAAGCTAATTAGGAATTTTGTTTTTTATATTACAAAAATCAAAGAAAACATGAGTTATTATTCTCACACAAATACGTGTACTTTTTTAAGAATACGTAAACAACCACTAAACATATTTTTGTAACTGTAAAATTCTTTCTTCTTATACTTTAGTAGAGTTATTTCAGAATTATTACACATTTTAATTAATCTTTATCTAAATCGGCATGAAATTAAACAGTTTAATTGTAAAATAAAAAAAAGTATAAATCCGTGAAGATATTTCTCACGGCAACTGATATATAGAGTTGTTTTTCAAAGAGTAGCCAGAATTCAAACTTAACTTCAAACATAAAAATATTGATTTACCGTTATTGCAGTTTTCGAAAATAGGTCGACCCTTACGATTGTGTGCATGCGCACTAAAATCAATTACGAGGGCGACACTGAAAGTTTTTAGAACTGGCCACTTGTAAACGATATAATAAAAAAAATATTTCAAATTTTGAAAATGGAATTCATGCATTTTATAAAAAAAAAATATTGTAAAACTTAATATAATTGGTAGTATCACTTAAAGCTGTATAAATAATATTATTTTTAACTCCTTAGTACTTAATATTTAATGCAAGTAGACAAAACCCTCCATGAACATTTAGCGGTCAGGAAGCTTTGTGCCTGGTGGATACCTCATAATTTGACAAAGGCCCAAAAACTCCATCGTGTTGATTGGTGTCGTGAAATGGTTGAAAGATTTAACTATGTTCGATATACTTACGGGTGAGGAAAGCTGGATTTATTTTTATTATCCTGAAACTAATAGACAGTCTGCTGTCTAGTTGTTTCCTTCCGAGGAGTTTCCAACTAAAGTGAAGAGAGGTGGAAGCGTGGAAAAAAAGATGGTGGCCTCGATTTTCGGAAGGACAGGTCATTACGCAACAATTGTTTTAGAGGATCGAAAAACAGTTACTGCAGAGTGGTACACTAACAATTATTTGCCACTTGTCTTGGAAAAAAAATCGGGAGAAACGACCTCGCAGTAGGATCCTCCTTCACCACGACAACGCACAAACAAACAATCGCCTACTTAGCAACGTCAGACGTGGAATTATTTGGTCACCCGCCCTATAGCCCCGACCTTGCACCTTGCGATTTTTATTTATTTCAAAAAATAATAGAAAGACTTCGAGAAAAACGTGTTATGGACACCGAGGAAGCCTTGGCTGCGTTTTTTGCGTCGAAGAGACTCCTAAGGACTAGTGGGAAAAGCGCTTTTCTCCGTGATTCTATCGGATGCAGCGATGTATTGAGGTAAATGGACACTATTTTAAAAGATATAATAAAACGAATAAATTGCTAGTTTGTTCAGTTTTTGATTTTCTAAGAACTTTCAGTGTCAAGCTCGTACCACGCATTTTGAATTTAAAAGAGAAAAAGGACAGAATCCTTAAGATTTCTTTAAATTAATTTTTCTTCACCATTTGCATATATTACGTATTCTGAACCTTCTCTGCAAATTTGGCGGGTTATGGCAAAATAGTCCTGTATATAGCTATTTAATCATTTAGTTTGCGCCAGATGTAAAATATCCAGACCGTGTAAAATATAAAGGTGCGAGACGTCTGGTACTGTGATCGACAATCCACCCGCCAAGCGTGGCGATTAAGTCTAATCGTCCATTGGACGGGAGAGACACGGCCAGACGGCTGTGTCTGTCATACCGTGTCGTATAATACCGATGATATAGGTAACAAAAGGCACTTACAAGGAGCTTGCTGCTATTACATTCAAGTGGCTTAGCATAACACCCTTTGGTAGTCCAGTCGTACCAGATGAATACATGATAAAAACTGTATCAGAGTGCCCTTCCACTTCGACCCCTTGAAACTCTTCCAATTTCACATTCCTTGATATTATCGAGTTTGGCCCTGCTGTCGCTAGATCTTTAAAAGTTAAAGCACCATCCAGTCTTTCATCTCCAAATAATATTATATGTTTTATAAAGTCCAAAGTCTTGAAAATGGTCTCATGTGCCTTATAAGCTTGCATTGAACAGAAGAGGAACTTTGGTTTCGAAATGTTCATTACGTGTTTTAATTCATCTGCAAAAAGATTACAATAGGATGTTAAAATTAGTCTCCGTAAGAACTGGCCGCACTGACCAAAATTCGGTCTGGAGGCGGCTCACCTGATGGTAAGTGACTAACATCGCCCATGAACAACAGCAATACCAGGGAAATTACAGATGCAATTTTATTACTAAGGCCGCGTCTTTCTGGCCTTACTAAAGTAGCCTACCTTACCCTTATCGACACCAAAGAGACGAGATAAAATTCCCTGGGATGGAACTCAGGACGAGATTTTTTAACAGAGATCTTTTTACAAACCAGTAGGAAAAACAATAAAAAAATAGTTTTTAATTAGTATTGATAATCTTTGTTACATAAAAATTGTTCTATTTTATTCTATTCTTACACCACCGCACGGCTAGGTGTGTCAGCTTCAGAATACTATCTCATGAATTCCGTTTGCTCAGTTTGATCAGGTGGAAACTATTAAAAAGAAAGAAACAGTCTGTTCTTTCTGAAATTTCTATAATTAATTTTGGCTACGTAAGGCCACATAGAAACAGAAAATATATACAGTCATACTCGTACATACATAAAACTACAAACATGCGTATATATAAACCCGGGAAACATAAACCTATTTTGGCAGTCGTGTAATAAAAGTTAAACTCTAGCGTTACCACAAAGGGTAGAATACCAGATGCTCTTCAAGCTAATGGAGAGTTAAACGTTGATTTTTTTACATTGAAATTCAATTTCAAATCAGCAAACGTAACAATGCAGCTGCGTGAAAGATGTGATACATCAGGTACTGCGGTCAGTGATGGCAAGCGAGATGATTAAAGCCAATACTCACTCCAACGGGAGAGGCCGATGGTCAGCAGTGGACTTTTGCGGGCTAATGATCTATAATATACGAAGATATTCTTAATCATACCTTTTACATATCCAATACTAAAAGGCGTAATCACGGCCCCAGTGCAAGCTATTCCAATAACAGTGGACCAGTTTTCCAATCTTGACTCAGCACATATCCCCACAACATCTCCCCTTTTCACGCCAATTCGTACTAAAGAAACGGCGATATTCATCGATGTTTGGATAATTTCGTTATACGTAAGTCTCTCATCTGTAGCACCATTAATCTGTTAACAATTATAACAATATTTTAATACATTGTCATGTCAAAAAATATTACTTAGATAGAAGAGATTTAAATAGCTGATCTACAACTCTTGAGATTAAGAGTGCATGTTATATGCTTCTGTGGTTATTAATAATATCTCCGTGATCCTAGAGCCAGACATAAATACTTTAATAGCTGTTTCTGATCATACTAAAGTTTAAGAGGATCCTGCATCATTTATGTCCACCTGGTCTGGTAAAAAGTTACTTTCTGTATTTCTGTAAATATAATTTAAAATCCTTGTTGAATATAATATTTAATTATATATTATGTTCTGAAATTCTATTCTATTCCATTCCATTCTATTCTATTCTAGTCTTTTCTGCTCTAATATGTGTTTTTCTTTCAAGGGAATATTAATAAGTATCCTGCATGTAAATGTTACATTAGTCAATTAGGTATTAGATTATTATATTTTATTTTACAAAATTAATTGAGAATTTATTTTAATATTTCCGTGTCTAACGGTCGCCTATATGCAACATTGGGCTTTTATGGTCGGATAAAGGTGAAATCCGTGTATAAGCAAGACAAAAAATTAGTTGAAATAAAATAAGGAAGGCGTAATCTCCAAACATAGCTGAGAACACTCAAGGTGAGTGTCAGAGCCACTCCGGTCGTGTATTGCAAATAGCGGAACTACCAAGGCCGCTGTACGGAGCGTACATATTCGACCGTGTATTAGCACTATTAGGTTTAAATGAGCATTAAGTTCAAAGTCTCGCTTTAATCTTTGAAATAAATAACAGTTAAAAGAAATGCAATAATCAAGTCTTTTATTTATTTAATAATTTATTTTATAATGGGTGCTCCATTATAAAATGCTAAATGACCTCAATAGTGCCTCTCGACGGTTAGGTCTTATCATGAATATGGACAAAATAAAAATCATGTATAACGTCCATGTCACATCTATGCCGGTAGTTGTTGGGAGCACTAAGCTCGAAGTTGTTGACGAGTATGTTTACCTAGGACAAATAGTCCGACTAGGTATGTCCAACTTCGACCGAGAGGTCAATCAATGGATTCAACTCGGCTGGGCAACGTTCGGGAAACTACGGCACATCTTCTCGTCAGGTATATACCTCAAAACTTGAAAACCAGTTGGTACAACCAGTGCGTGTTGCCAGTGATGACTTATGGATCTGCGACGTGGTGCTTCACTGACGGCCGTATGATGAAGCTCAAAGTCACTCAGCGAGCCATGGAGAGGGCTATGCTCGGAGTTTATCTACTAATTAATACTGCGTGATAAACTTAGAAATGAGGACATCCGAAGTAGAACCAGTGTGATCCACATAACCCAACGGATTAGTAAGCTGAAGTGGCAATGGGCCAGCCATATAGCTCGAAGAACTGACAACTGATGGGGAAGAAAGATTCTCGAGTGGCAGCCTCGTACCGGTAAGCAAAGTGTAGAAGCCCACTAGATGGAGTGACGACCTGGTAAGACATGCAGGAAATCGATGGATGCTGGTGGCTTAGGACCGTGCTTGCTAACATTCCTTGGGGGAGGCCTACGTTCAGCAGTAGACTTGTGAAGAGCTGTAATGATGATGATGATGATGAATTATCATATCATAAGACACTGATATAAAGTTAAGTTTTTTTTTAAAATATGGCAGCAGTATTTTCCTGATACCTATCAATCTAAAATTGCGTTTGTTCATGACCTGCTAAACGGGGCAACTATCCAAATGGCAAATATACCTCCTATGAGGCACTGCATGGATGAGGTAAGGCCTATGGTCAACAATGAAATTTCGTAGACTGTAATGAATGAATAAATGATGACATTTCTTTAAAATATTACGAGTATGTAGGTATTTATTTGGTTTGTCATAATAGCTAAGTCAGCGCAAATCTTTCGAAATGTTAAAACTGCACGTTTTAAACCCCGACAAAAACAAATGAATGTTATAATATGTGTATGTATGTATAGTAAAACGTGCACATGCACGTTCAAGCATCCAGATATCCAACAAGCATCCAGATGGTGAGGATGGTATCGTGAATTTAGACGCGATGTGCATTTGTGAAATTTGGCGACTGGAATTGATCCGAACAATTCTTTAGAGCACTCCCCGTGGTAGATTCGATAGAAAATGCATAGGTATGCAACATCCCTACGCAGTGCCAGTGTATCGAGCTGATCATTTCGACTCGGTCGTCGACGATTTGAACCACTCTGCGCTGGATACGGTCAAGTGGAAGGAGCTAACACTGGGGAGCCCCAGCCCAGAGATGGGAACAGAATTCCATGTGGGGCCGAACCTACGCTTTGTAAAGTAGCAGGCGTTGTGCCGGCATGAAATACTGTCCCGCTCTGCTGAGCACGCCAAGCTATTTAGAGGACAGTTTGGCCTTCTCTTCCAAGTGACCACGAAGCTGCACGTCACTCGATATGTTGACGCCGAGGATTCCGATACTAGCTGAGGAAACAACTGCCTTGAAACTGAGAAGATACGACTAAGGGGTTCTGTTTAGCGGTAAACGCGCAAACTTGTGACTTCTGGGGATTCAACAGGACTAGATTTTGTCACCCCCAATCCAAGACTTTGTTCAGCAAAGACTCGTTTAATGTTACCGGTTTGGAACATATCATTGATATGCAGAAGAAACAGCGTCGGTGATAGTACACAGCCTTGTGGAATACCAGGGTTAATAGGCTTGTAGTTGGATCATGCACCATCTATAACTATCTTGATGCTCCGCTCTGCAAGAAAGCTGGTGATCCAATTGGACAATTTCTCGGGAAGCCCATAGGAAGGGAGCTTCAAAAGAAGCGCTTTGTGCCAAACCCGATCGAAGGCCATTGCAATATCCAAACGAACGGCCAATGCCTCCCCCTTGGACTCTACTGCCTCCGCCCATCTGTGAGTCAGATAGACCAGAAGATCACCAGCTTATAGACCCCAACGAAAACCGTATTGATGGTTACTAATCAGCTGGTGATCCTCGAGGTACCGCATGAGCTGGCAGTTTATAATAGATTCCATTAGTTTGGAGAACAAAGAGGTGATGGCGATTGGCCTGTAGTTGGGAACAAAAGCTGTATTTCATGATTTCGGTACTACGCCTAGGGAGTAGGAGTACCGGAAAAGACGCGTTAAAACCGGTGCCAACTCTGGAGCACACGTCCTCAGCACAAATGGGGGGATTCCCCCAGGCCCACTCGACCTGTGGATGTCCAGGGAGAGGAGTGCTTTGCTAACCGAGCGCTGTGAGAACCGCACATCCGCATGGAGCACTCACTCTGCGGGATGGTCGGCGGTGTGTCAGGCACGCTTAATATGTATCTTTTATTTTATTAATTTTTATTGTGTTTGTAAAATAAATGTTTTTCTATTAGTTATTGTAATAAAATACGAATATAAATAATAAACAAGTTAGGTAGCAAATAACCTTTCACTAAGGCGCTTTGTTTCAAAAAATTCTAAATTCTCCTGTGGGTGTACGCAGCATGCGGCGACCTTTGATATCGTGACGGCGCCTTTGACAAGATTTGGCACGTGCCAAGGCGGCGCGATACAAAGGCGATCGTATATAAGCGAACATACTATAATTCATTATTGATGAGCATCTCTGTCTTTATAGAATGCATTAGACATATTCATAGAGCATATCCCATATTACGGGTCGATTATTTTGCGATCCATCCATCATCCATCATGCTTGCAATGAAAGTAAAGTAGGTGTTGGCATTATTATTACTAAGTATGATATAGCTCAAAAATGTTAAAGGTCTATTTATTATGTAAGTTATTACAACTCTCTTCACTCCTCCATACCGAATTACGATCATTGCGGTCAACCTCAACGGAGATTAGCCATCTGCGCAGGACGGAATTGTAGTGGCCAAGTGTATGTGCAAACACAGTTACACCCACCATTCCGTAAACTGACACGACCGAAGAGAGATCAGGTGCAGGACCAACGGCTTTACATGCTTTCCGAAGCGCGGGGGTGAAACACTACCAACTTCCTGACTCCGGGCTGCTAATGACAATTAATTGACTGAAAAACTTAGTAACCGATTTTTCTTTGGCCCGATTCGGGATTCGAACCCGGAACCTCATGTTCAGCATTCAGGTTAACGACCACTAGACCAAAGAGGCAGTCATCCTTTAATCATGGGATAATATTACCTATATAAATACCTTACATAAAAAATGGCTAAACTAAATTGCCATAGCCATCGCGACATCTATAGCTCTCGTCCAAGGTTATGACAATTTAGTTTAGGTATATATATATATATATATATATATATATATATATATATATATATATATATATATATATATATATATATATATTATCCCATAATAAAAGAATTGGAGAGTGTTGTAATAACTTAACGTAATAAATAACACTTTTAATTTAAAACTTCTCTGAAAAATAACCAAAAAGTCCATGTAATTTGTTAATAAATATGAAACTTATAACCTATGTTAATACTTAAATCGAATTCTTAAATACAAATGCCTTATCAACTAAACAGAGGCGGTAATATTTCTAAAGAAGAAATTGGTCAAATTTTCAGGAATTATTTTCAGGATGGAGTTGGAGCTAGCCCATACCCTGTCGAGCAGCGGGGCTCTTTTATTTCTTATAATGGCTTAATATTCATTCATATGCATCCATAAAGACAAAGATATTCATCAATAGTTAAATACTCTGAATTTCTATTTTAAATTGAGTGAACTAGCTGTGTGATATTTTTTTATAGAACAAGGGTGACAAACGAGCACACAATTCACTGATGGTAAGTGGACGCTGTGGCCCATAGACGTGCACATCTATCGCCAATCAAGAATCAAAATGCAAATGCGTTGTCACCCCTGGGTCTAAGATAGAATACCTTGTTACTAGTAAAAAGGGTCTCTGATTCTCGTCACTCTCCATACAAAACACAGCAGTATTAAGCTACTATTTTATGCTGATATTACTTACAGAATACTCTGATATTCATGTTATAACATATATCATTATGAAATAGCTCATTATGAAAATGTTAAAATGTTTCGATTTGGAATCAATAATTGCACTCGCAACTACTCACAGAAAACACTTGACAAACTGTCGCGAGTGCGCTTGCTATGTAGTTTACATTTACAAACTACTGTCTGACAGATTGTCGGACGCTTCTTGCAGAAATTTTCTTCCATGTGGAAGCGCGGCCTAAAGCGAGGTTTAGATTAGCCACAAAACTTCCAGAAGTTGACTTCTACAAGCTATTCCTACCGTGCAAACAATCACGTCATGTCGCAAGTGTAAACACCATTTTGAAACTTCTGGCAGTAACTTGCGGTTTATTTTGCTTGCAAATAAAAGTTTAAAGTTGCTGAGCAAGATGTCACGTAAATAAATTTGGCCGCGGGATGAAACTGTGCGGCTAATAGAGAAGTATGAACAATACAGAGAATTATGAGATACGATATGCAACGATTACGAAATAACATAAAATAAAAATTCTACGCTGCAATATTTGGTGATGGAATTCAACACAACTGATATGGAGGTCAGTAGAAAGCTACACAATCTAAAAACCCAGTTTGGACTAGAGCTTAAAAAAGAACGACAGCGTAAAAGAGGTCCAAGTTCCAATGAAATATATAACAGCAAATGGGAATATTTCGATATGATGAAATTCACGTTGGACCAACATATACCGCCGGCGACTGACAATTCGATGGTAAAATAAAAATACAATAAAAAATACACTTAAAGTTAGGTAGTAAGTTTTAATTTAATTCTAAGTACATATCTTAGTAGTGAGTAAAAAATTAGGAAAACATCGTTATGGTTAAATTTTAGTACATTGCCAACTTAATTCACCTTATGGAACAACAAAATAATCCCTGAATTTTTCTCTTATAGACTTCGCATTCAAGGTAGGATTATTTTCATTAGCATTAGGAGTAGACTGCAAACATAACAAAACGTGTTCTTTTTTTACCTATTATAAGCCAGTGCTTGACGACAATGCCACCTGGTGGTAAGTGGTGATGCAGCCTTAGATGGTAAATCGCGCTGTCTTAGCGTAACAGAAGCCTATTCACTATTGCCTTGAAGACACCCAGATTGTATTCAGACGGTAAGATAGACGCTGGCAAATTATTCCACTCCTTTGCTGTACGCGTTACAAAGAAGAAGCAAACCGTTTGGTTCTAATGCGGGGAATATCGACAACAAAGGGATGAAGACCCGCTGACCGCCTGGTTGTCCGATGGTGGAAAGTAGAGGGAGGAATTAAAGCGTGTAATTCCTGCGCACAGTCACCGAAATGCATCTTCTAGAATACTGAGAGACTGGCTACTCTGCGCCTGAGCTCGAGGCTGACAAGATTCATCATCATTACAGCCCTTCACAAGTCCACTGCTGAACATAGGCCTCCCCCAAAGAATGCCACAAAGCACGGTCCTGAGCCACCTGCATCCATCGACTTCCTGCATATCTTACCAGGTCGTCACTCCATCTAGTGGGGGGACGCCCTACACTTCGCTTGCCGGTACGAGGCTGCCACTCGAGAACCTTTCTTCCCCATCGGTTGTCGGTTCTTCGAGCTATATGGCCGGCCCATTGCCACTTCAGCTTACTAATCCGTCGGTCACTCTGGTTCTACTGCGGATATCCTCATTTCTGAGTTTATCACGCAGAGAAACTCCGAGCATAGCCCTCTCCATAGCTCGCTGAGCGACCTTGAGCTTCCTCATATGGCCAGCAGTGAAGGACCACGTCTCAGTTCCGTAAGTCATCACTGGCAACACGCACTGGTTGTACAATTTCGTTTTAAGGTTTTGAGGTATGTCTGACGAGAAGATGTGTCGTAGCTTCCCGAACGCTGCCCAGCCGAGTTGAATCCGTCGATTGACCTCTCCGTCGAAGTTGGACTTACCTAGTCGGACTATTTGTCCCAGGTAAACATACTCGTCAACAACTTCGAGCTTAGTGTTCCCAACAACTACCGGCATAGGTGTGACATGGACATTAAACATGATCTTTGTTTTGTCCATGTTCATCTTAAGACCTATCCGTTGGGAAACACTATTGAGGTCATTGAGCATAGTGCTTAGGTCCTCCAGCGATTCTGCCATAAGGACTATATCGTCGGTAAATCGAAGGTGAGTGATGTACTCGCCATTGATGTTGATACCGTATCCTTTCCAGTCCAGAAGCTTGAAAACGTCTTCCAATGCAGCGGTGAAGAGTTTCGGGGATATGACGTCACCCTGTCTTACACCTCTCTGCAATTGGATAGGTTTCGTACTCTGGTTCTGTACTCGGATAGCCATCGTAGCCCTACTGTACAAGCACTTCAACACTTCGATATACCGACAGTCAATTTGGCACCGCTGAAGGGACTGCAGCACCGCCCAAATTTCGACGGAATCAAAGGCTTTCTCATAGTCCACATACGCCAGACATAGTGGCAAATTGTACTCCTCGGACTTCTGTACAATTTACCGTAGGGTATGAATGTGGTCTATGGTGCTAAAGCCCTTTCGGAAACCGGCTTGTTCGGGAGGCTGGAAGTCGTCAAGTCTGCGCGCGAGACGATTCGTAATGACTCTCGAAAACAGCACGTAGACGCGGCTCAGAAGGGAAATCGGTCTGTAGTTCTTCAAGAGAGCGTTGTCGCCTTTCTTGAAGAACAAGACCACCGCACTTCTGCTCCACGCCTCCGGTGTAATGCCACCATGGAGGACGGAATTAAAGAGCTTCTGAAGGACTTCAAGTACCGGTTTTCCACCCGCTTTCAGAAGCTCCGCTGTAATTCCATCCTCGCCTGGGGCCTTGCCGTTTTTAAGGTGCTCGAGAGCCATTCTAATCTCGCTCAGACTGACGTCCGGGATATCATCGGAATAATGTCGGATGAGACTCGCTCTTGGATCGTTACTCACACTTGCGTGTGGCTCCAACGATGACGTGTACAGCTGCCCATAGAACCTCTCAATCTCACTCGAAATCTCAGGTGTCCCGGAAACGATACTGCCACACTCGGTCTTCAGCTTTGACAGTTGGCTCTTTCTGGCAGACAGATCTCTGGCAAAGACTTTGGAGCCTTGGTTCCGCTCGATCGCTTCTTCAATACGAGCTGTATTGAAGTTGCGTAAGTCCCGCCGCATGCATTTGGAGATCTGTCTGTTCAGTTGCCTGTATGCTGTCAAATCTGTTGAAGAATGTAGCTTCATCTCCCGTCTAAGATTGGTTTCAACCAAATCAAGGTCAGCAATGAGCCTCTTAGCACGTCTCTTCACTGTGCTAACGCTGCCAGGTGGCAATTTACAAATATACAATATATATACAAAACTACATAGTACAAAAATGTTTTTATATTCATAGAGCTTTGATTTTTCCTTTTACACTAAGTACCTACTGAACAAATAAAGGATTACCAAATTGAATCTTTATATACATGGCGTTATTATTCCATTATTCTTTCGTACAAGATATGTCATTGATATAAACAAAACTATTTTAAGTCTCCATTAAAAATAATAAACACATCAAGTTTTTTTTTGTATTTAAGTAAATCATTAAGAACCAAGCAATTGCTTTAACTTTTAGATAAATTTCAATTTAAGAATCACAAATTATGAATAAATCAAAGAAGTAACTCACCATCGCAATCTTATTTCCATGTTCGCTAAATCTTCGAATCAAAAAATCACCTAAATTTAATTTAGCCGGTATAAGAATCGTATCTGGGCCATACACGTATTTTGGATGTCTCAACATTTTGAACGTCTACGTTGTAACCAAATCTACTGTACAATGTATCTCATCGATCGATACGAGCTAAGCAGTCAGAGGCCGGGGTATGCTCACCCCCACTCGGACAGCGGTAAGACAGCTCAATAAACCTCAACAGAGGGGAGATTTGATTATATATATATATATATATATATATATATATATATAGATTGGTAACAATACCAATTCATAAACCATCATCATCCTCATCACCATCCTAATTTCCGCCTTTCCACTTTTTAAATAGCTAGCTTGAAAGGCGTAAGTGGAAACCGTAAGAGCCGCAGTGGCGGCGTAAAGTGCCGTGGGGGCGGTCCGCCCCAAGTGCCAAGCACCAGGGGGTGGCAACGACAACTCACTCGCACATCCCGAGAATACTTACAGAAGAATTACTTCGCAAAGACATGCCAATAAATAAATAGCTACCTACTATAATATCTACCTGCATACAAATATTATATCTTCTTTTGAACATAACTTAATTTCCTAAATAAATAAGTTCAAGTTAGGTAGCGCTTAGTCGAGTGAGTAACGCGATCGAAGAAGATAAGGGCTCAAGGATATTATAACGTTGAAACCATGGTAGGATTTTATGGTGGCTTATTAGCCACCATAAAATAAGCCACCATAAAATCCTACCATAACCAAAGAACGCAATCCCAAAGCATTGTTTACGCCTTGTGCTTATCATTCGCTAAATCTATGTGGAGTTCAGTCATTTGGTAGCGTTAATTCAAGTTTAACTTTTTTCGATACAGTAGAAAGAGTTTACACGTTCTTTTCATTATCCACAAATTGATGGGAAATTTTAATGAAAAGTGTAAGCGTATCCACCAAAAAACTCTCAGACACAAGACGTAGTGCTCATCATGACGCTTTTAAACCACTGTTAAATAATTTTAAGAAACTTGTATCAACACTCGAAGATAAATGTGATCCCACCAAGAAGCAAACAAAACGTCGATACAAAAGAAGCAGCATTTACACTCTTACCAGCTTTGGGTGACTTCAGTTTTTTTCTTTTGGTTTCATCTTTCCTTTTGGTGTGAAGTCCTAAAAAAAGCTAATCGGATAAAGTAAATACAAATATGTGAACTATCACTGGAAAAGTGTGCGATAAAAATCAAATCCCTAACATTTTTTGTACAATGCCAACGTATTCAAATAGTTGAAAAAGCTATTTCCAACACAACAAATAAATGTGAGGACTTGGACATTTCGATTGAATAAAGAAGAGAAAGGAGGAGATTTCGAAAACGTTTGCTAGGAGAAATGGCCCAATATGCTAGACTAACATTACCAGAGGAGCTGCAGAAACCATCGGTACAGGGCAATGGATGATATTCTCGTAACATTTACTGTTGCTCAGCCTTACACTCTGCTAACATCACCAGAAGAAGATCCTCTGGTGATGTTAGCAGAGTTCACCAGTTCCAAATCTGACAAAAATCTACGATGAATTTTCTACAGGAGACATAATTTTGAAAATTTTACGACTGAGGCGTCAAGTGTAAGCCGCTGGATTTTCTGCCCAAGAAGCGGTTTAATGTACTTCATTAGAGCTTCTCAGATTCATCGTAAAACGGGGCAATTCTGAATCTGTTAGTCTGTGTGTTTCGGTAGCTTGTAGCTTCATGTGAAAGAAGCCTTTCAAAACTCAAGTTAATTTTATACGTGGTAGAGCCATGCTGCAGCTATATTAATAGTATAGTTGTAGCACGAATGGGTCGGCTCGACCGGGGAAGGACCACGCTCTCACAGAATACCTGCGTCAAATAGCAGCTTAACACTGCTGTGTTTCGTATGGTGAGTGTAGAGAACCGGAGACCCTTTTTACTGGAAAAGAGGCATTCCATCTTAGTCCTCACGGGTGGCAACGCATCTGCATTTTGTTTCGCAAACGAGGATAAATGTAGATGTCTATGGGCCACAGCAGCCACTTACCATCAGGTGGACTGTGTGTTCGTTTGTCAACCTATACTATAAAAATAAAAAAAAATTAAATCTAACTTAAGGTGGCGAATAACCAATCTTTCTATTTTATTATCGAAAAGGATAAGAAAGTATATTTTGATAATGTAATTGTATATATTAGCAAAATAAGATCCCATATGCATGTTTAACATTTTTTGTTTTATTCTGGGGGGTGCTTGTCTCCATGTAAAAAAGTGGGCGTGAACTCGGATGGACCAAAAAATCAGTAATTTTTATGTGTTAAATTTTTTTAGTAGCAGCCCTAAGTATGGAAGTTGACGGTGTTACACACCTGTGACTCGGAAAGAACGTAATGCCGTCCTGCGCCTGATCTCTCTGCAGCCGAGTCGGATTGGCACCTATGAGAATGAAGGAATAAAGAGTGTACTTGTGCTTGCGCATTCACTCGGACACTATTATCTTGTCCTACACAGATGGCTAGTCTTCTTTGCTAGCCGTTGTGACCACAATTATTTCTGGAGGAAGTTATTTGTAAAACTTTACAAAATAAAGATTTCAAAATCTTGTACAAATAGAAACAAAGTAAGAGCAATATTATGTGTAATGACTTTCGCCAACTTTGGTACTACCGCATTAGGTAGGTATTAACCTACTATCCTCAACCTATTATAATATGTGTAATCAATATTACACATTTGCTATTACTGTGCGTAGAGCAACAGTCAAGAATTGATCTAAAACTGGAAAAAAATCACAACGTCACAATGTTCATATCTACACAACATTGTGTAATGTATAATTTATGAAACAGCGATTTTGTCACGTCAAAGTGATTATAAATTATCCTAATGATTTCTTATATTTACGCGAACATTACACATTGAATAAAACTATTTTTACGGATTTTATCGCACGTCCAATTTACTATTTTAATTCCCGACGTTTCGGGTGGGGGACCCCGTGACCATGGGTTGCTGTAAAGCACCCGAAACGTCGGGATTTAAAATAGTAAATTAAATGCGATAAAATCCGCAAAAAAATTGTTTTATTCAATAAATCATCCTATTGTTTTTTATTACTTATTTATTACCTTATTTATTTATTTTGTCATGTTGTGTTTTTCCTTATAATAGTTTTAACATCGTGTACAAGAGCAACTGTTAGGAAGACCGTGCGGTCTCAGGCGGCACACTCATAATTTTCGGATCCCCTCTAAGAGCGCAGGTTCAAATCTCACATCTATCAATAAGTTTTGTCAACATTAACAAATATGTAATAGAAAAACGTGTGTGTGTGTACTTATGTACCCACGTAAGAAGTTATACTTCTTTAGCGTAACAAAACAAAAACAACTAAAAATAACTACCTTAAATATAGTCATCAGTTCCCAGAAAACTTGAGAGACAGTTACCTAATGAAGTTGTCGCTTTGAGGTGTCAGTGTGCGCGCGTATCGTAACAACTTCATAGTATCGTTTTTAGCTGTCGGTGTGCGCGCACATCGGAAAAAATTCACTGTCATAATTTTTCCCAAACGCCCCAAAAGAAGTATAACTTTAAAAACTGTTGCAATAATGCCTTACAAATTTACGTGCAAACTATTCGCACTTTTATCTAGTCCGTAGTTAATTAGGAAGTAATTTAATAAATACTTAAGTAAGTATTTATTAAATTACTTCTCAACCAATTAAGGGGCTGCTCCTATGGAACGACCTTGAGCATTCGGTCGCCGCCGACTCTTGCTACAATATATCGCGTGAGAAATCTGCAAGACGCCACCTACTGTACGAACGTAGTATTATTTTTTCAACATCAATAAACTATTTTGTGGAAATACACACGGCGCACAATGATAAATGTATTTTAATTTTTTTATTCGGTATATTAGTTGCATTATATTAGAATTATGTATTCTCATATATTGTCTAATTATGAAATTTTATAATTAATTTTATATTAAAAATGAAGCATTGAAAATTGTGTGTTTAAAAGATACCTACTCACTATAGGTAAATAGATAGATAGCTCGCCTTTTGTACAAATATTTGATGCAATAAAGAATAAATAAATAAATAGGATGTTTCGCAAATGTGTTTTTGATTATTGTTAATTTTTACGTGTCACGTATAGAAAAGTAACATACCTACCTACTAATTTTTGAACTGAGCACCTTGTAACTTAGCCTGCTTATTACTTATGCTGGCTGACATTATCCTTACCCCAATGATTGATGAGGATGAAAAAAAACATGTTTGTTTTTATTTTTAATTAATTTTATTTCTACATACGTAATTATATTCATTTATACATAAGGGTTATAATAAAGGTAATACAAAAATCAACAAGAAGTATAAGGATTATAGGTAAAGAGACCATACGTCCCGTTTTGAACGGGCTGTCCCTTTTCTCGGTCACCTGTCCCATTGTCCCCAAACAAATCTCCGGGACATAAAATTGTCCCGTAACTCGTTAGATGGAAGTATTCAGTCTTTCGCACCAACAATCTTCAACATAATTTTTTTAATCGAATATATTTTATGTCTACCTGGTACAAATGCTCCAGTAGAAAGAGTATTTTTTTATTTTGAATAAATTGTGAACGTCTAAAAAAACACTTACGGTTCCACTTCTAAAGGCGATGTTGTCAACAAAGGTAACAATAAAAAAGACTTGCCCAGAATTTTATTCTTATTTAAAATCATCACCAACTTTATTAAAGCAAATTTGTTCCACTGACAAATGTAATTAATAATTTAAAAAAAATATGATGCATTTAATAATTACCGTCTATACCGAATATAATTTTATAGTGAACATTGTTTTAGTGTAAAGTGAACAGTGAATTGTATAAAGTTATAGTTTTTAGAGTATAAATAAACCCATGTCCCGTTTTGAGTTAATAAATAAATGGTCAGTTTAGTTATAGGGGTTTTTGGGTTATAAAATGATGCACGGGTAGGTATCAGTACCTACTTAGTAAAAGTAGGTAACTATTTAGATAAGTACCTTTTATCTAATCATACCTACATAGGTACCTATTGTGATTAGTTATACTGGGTAGGTGTATTAATACCTACTTAGATACTTTTTACCGAATTAGGGTGGATGCCCCTAATACCAGTCATGCCCTTAATTCCAGCCTTTTCGCCTTTTTACTCCATAAATAAGATTTCTAGTAGTCTTAACTACAAATATTGTCATCTAAAAATTATTTGTAATATTCTTTGAAAGTATATTTATTCAAATATTATCTCGTAGTTTTAAACCTAATAAATCAAAATACGTACGCAACGAAAAACGATCATTTTCCTAATTATTTGACATGTTATGATCCCGGTAAAATTATGCTTACTTTACATATAGGCTTTTTGATTTGTATGAATATGACTATAGATATAGTAATGCAGTTATTTTTGTTTAAATTTACAAGTTATTTATTTTCTTTTGGTGACAATTAATGGGGCTGTAATTAGATATAAGAAATGTATGGAGTGCATAATGTCAGCCGCCCGGCTGTTATTTAGTTTGACATACCTAATAAAAAGTACCTAATTTAAGCCACGTAATATAAATCAGGGCTGCCATAAACTGGAATAAAAACCATTAATTAGATCATAACTTATTTTATAGCTAAGGGAGTTAAGATAAAGTCGTCTGTTTTAAAATTAGTTTTAGATTTTAAAGTTTAGCAAAAGATGTACTAGCTTTTCTCTCTGATATTCGGCATATATTAAGAACACCAATTACTCAATATTTTTTGAAAAAGAGGAAAAAAACAAGCAATAAATAAATGACCGAATCGATGGCCAGTCTCAACGGAGACTAGCCATCGGCGCAGGACAGGACCAAGTGTATGCGCAATCACAGGTGCACTCTCTATTCCCTCACTCTCATAGCCCAATGGGACGGTAAACCGACACGACCGGAGAGAGACCAGGCGCAGGACCAACGACTTTACGTGCTTTCCGAGGCACGGGGGTGAAACACTGCCAACTTCCTGAGTCCGGCCAGCTACTGAGAATTTCTTGATGGAAAAAGCTCAATAACTGATTTTTGGCCCGACTCGGGATTCGAACCCGGGACCTCATGATCAGCAGTCGCACTACTACAACCACTAGACCAACGAGGCAGTACTATACCTAGTAAGATATTGTGGTTGGGTATTAGGATTATTTTTAACTGTATACTATACTGATAATAATGAATTAGCCTTTTAAAGTGTAAATTATAATATTTGTCGAAATGTTAATTATGGATTCGAACCTTACATGCTAATGGAAGCACCATTAGCATGTAAGTTTCGAAGCATGTAAGGAGATTCTTTTAATATTTATTCCTTTTAAAAAAAATTGGGTATCACTCTTATGGAATCAAGATTATGTAGAAATATAATGTGTTTTTATTAGTTGATATATATTTTAAATAAAAAGTAGATAGCTCCTAAAACCCGCACAAATAACGACTAGCGCGACAGTTTGCTCAACCTGCGCCTTAACTGAAATTACTGAAGTAGCCCTGCTAGTAGATAGTGGACACCTATTATCAATTCATATATAACCGAGGTTTTGTTGTTATCCTGGGAATTATTAATAATATTTGTTACATTTTACTTACTGCAAATCGTAGCCAAGACCAACTCTCTGACGTCACAGGTGTATACTGATCATTAAGCAATTTCTTATTATGACTTTAAAATGAAAATCAGCTTATAAATTTATTGACATAACATTAAGTTATACAATATTTATTACCGTAACAAAAATATAACTAAAAACTTAAATTATTACTTGCTTGAATTATTATATAAAATGAATAATAATGAATCAAGGGAGTCGTGATATCTCAGTTGATAAGCGCTTGCCACGTTTGTTTGCCTAGCTCGGCCACCTTGATTAAGCATTAGATCGAAATTTCTCAAATGAAGAAAGGAAGAAGACAAAGTTGTTTTATAGGTCCAGATACCGTGTACGCGCGCCTAAAACACTTCCATTACAAAGGCGCCAATACTGGTGTATTCGTTCGATCGTTCCGCCATTGCGCCAGCGACGTTCACTGCAAACATACATCACGCACCGGTGTTTTTAATTTCGCACAATGACTGTTTGTGCTGTGAAATCATGTAAAAATTTCTCTTGGAAAAGAGATAAGGATAAGAACATCACTTTTCATAAGTAACTATACAATTTGGTGGTGTATTTCTTTGTAAAAGAATACGAAAGCTAAATGTCAATACAAGTAAGGAATAATACTGCGCAAAAATATTCGAGTGTTGCCTAGTCTATGAAATGTTTTTACCATTTTTTAATGTCATGATCAACCGGAAAGGTTATCTGTATAGGGGTTTTAAACGGTCTAATTTTACAGATTTTACCCAACCTATAGAGTTAAACCGTTTTAAGGCTTAGGGTTGAACTACACCTGGCAGCACGGAATCGCACTTTCCTGTGCTTCTATCCTTTTTGGTCACTCAGAACCGTTATTTGCTAGAGCGAGAAAGAGCGCGAGTGTATAGTTCCACCCTCAAAAAGCCGATTGTAAACCGGTTTCAAAAGTCTATCTATCATTCTTGATGGATTGTCACTAACTACTGTAACTAACTACAGTAAAACTCGCTTAATACGATCACGTTTAATACGATTTCTCGTTTAATACGCCATTTTATGTCAGTCCCTGCAACTTGAGGCATGTTTTCATACATCTTTAACACGCTTAATACGATTCGTCATCCCGTCTAATACGCCATCTGGGTCGGGAAGGTTACATTATTCCATTGATGACAATATAGGGTGCACTACGAAACCTGTTCGATCGAAGATCTTATTCAAGATGTGAATAACACCCGAAAAGAGGCCTTAAGTGATGACGATGAAGATGAAGAAGAGTCAATTCCGATTTTGTCAAACGCAGAGGCGTTATCAGCAGTAAACGATTTAAGGCGCTATGTATCTTCTTTCGGGAAAAGTGAAGATGCAATACAAAAGTTAAAAATTATATTGAAAACCTTGTCATTAATAACGCATCAAAATCTTTTTGTCAAAACAAAATAAGTGATTATTTTAAGTAATGTCATTATAAATAATAATTAACTATGATGTAACGTATTTAAATACATATACATATGCACAATATAATTCAATACCTTCACAATATTTGTAAATGATGTATTATTTTCCCTATCTCGCATAATACGCTTTCCCACATAGGTCGCGATTTTGGCTGGGTCTCTTCAAAATCGTCTTAAGCGGGTTTTACTGTAATAAAATTATAAATGTGAAAGTGTGATTTTTTGTTTATTTGTTTCTGTACTTCCTTCACGCAGCAACGGAACGGAGCAATTTAAAAAAAATAAACATTTGCTATCTCTTGGCCGAAGTTTACGCTTAACCAAACTTGCTTTTTTTCGTCATTTAACTTAGGATTGAAAAATAATTAATGTCTTCATAAAAAGCGGCAATATTTTTTGTTCTACAGTACAAAAGTATAGTACTCTGTATATATTTAATAATAATAGATTATAAATATATGTTACGTACGTATATCTACTGTGCTTTTTTATTTATTTTTAACTGTTACATTAATTATAGGTTTTATTACTTCTATCTTCAATATTTTAGTGCGATGTTCGTACCTACATAAAACACACATAACCAACTATATCCCCATACACACACGCACACAAATGCACACGCCTCGCATCCATATTTTATACTCGTAGAATCAATAGGTACGTCAATATGAATGAAACATAAAATCTCCCACATTTTTTGGGTAATCGATCCGCACTGTTATTACCGAAGTCACTCACATTAATGCAGCCATGGTACGTAAGATATGCGCGTCACGTGGTACTCACGCACACATGAATCAAAGACTGGCATCACTATGAACGATGCGGTGTGTTAGCAACACGGTATCCGGACCTGTAAAACATCTTTGGAAGAAGATTTTAAAACGTAATGTATTGTTAAAGTGAGAAGGGGAGTAGGAGGGGGCCGTGCTTATATCGTTTAACTGGCATGGCTATCTTTTGTTGCAATTTTCTGCAAAAATGCAGTGACATTGATTTAGGGCCTCATTGAAACTTCGCGTCAAGAGTGATTCCAAGATTTGAATAATAGGATATAATAGAGTAATTTTTATTCAATATTGATTACAAGTATTTTTTATTGAAAGTCATTTTTTTACTTTACCACTGGTTCGGAAAAAAATCCTCTATCCTGGGAAGAAACAGCAAAATTCCCAGCGGGACTTTCTTTAAAATAAAGTGTTGGTTACCAACTATTTACAAAATTTATTTTAGAAAGGCGACCACCTCATTTTCAGGGGTTATTATCAACCATGTATTCATTCATATTATATAACCCTTTTTATACAGTTTTTGTTTAATTAAATATTTAAACTTGATAATAGAGAGACCCTGTATATTTTCTGGGACTTTGTTGTAATATACACTAAAAATAGAAATGGGCCAAGAATCGAGCCCTAAGGGACACCCATTTTTACGGAAGACCCGGAAGAACTTTTACAATTAATAATAACTTTCTGCATTATTTTACTTAAATATGCAATAATAACTTTAATAATAATAATAATAATAATAAGGCGTTGGGAAATTTAATAATAAGGCATAGGGAAGTGACGACCCCATCGCCCGCTGACGTAACAGTTAAGTGGCAAAACCGCTACGTCGGCGCAGTCAGTCAGCACCTTGCCAAGAGGTGTTAGCGCCGTGCCTTGGCAAAATTGAGGGTGCAAAGGCCCGTTTGTCCATATGGCTCCATCATGAAACGGCGCCGGGTTTGGGCGTCTCCCGTTAACTGACGCCCATAAAATGGATGATGGCACAACGAGAAACGCGCATAGGGCCGCTGCCTGGGGGTCGCCGGGGCGCGTCTGGAGCTGGCGCTGGACGCGGCAGCATGCGGGCCGCCAGCCGAGCGCGAGGTGCTGCACGACCACCTAGCAGCCCCTCGCATCCATCATCCCCACCAGATGGCTTGGTGTCCGCGGGGTCCTCTTGGACCCGGCAAGCGGCACCCGCCGCTGGTGGAGTACACCGCATGCGTTGGAATAAAAATATGAACACAAACGCATTGCGGGCGTACTATAGGGCGAAGGGGGAAGAAACTGGAGGAATAGCGTATCGGGCTCGGATGCATCGCTTTTTTGCTGAGCTGGAGCCGTCTGTTCCCGTCACGGAGCAAAACCTGGCAGACCGAGTTCGGTACATCATGCGCTCGAAAATATTTGATGATGCCGAACTCGAACGATTACGACGTGAGGCTATTCCCTCGTCGAATGAACCGGCTATAGCTGGGGATGAGGCCCCTCAGGCCACAGACCAGCAGCCACATGTAGAGGCCGCCATGGATCTTCCCGCTTTGGTTGATTCAGGCGATGATGGAATGGTCACCCAAGAATTAGAGCAGATGAGGAGTAAATTAGAGGAGGCGATTGTGGAAACGCGCAGTACGCCTCTCGAAAATCGACCGCAACTCCCGCGCATACCCATAAGCAAGCGGAATTGGGCTGTCGTGAGGGCTCTCAACCCAATGCTGGTGACCTATTTGGAAGCCAGCCGGGACCTTTGCGATACGGACTCAATTCTTTTTGGCGCCGCACTGGCAGTTTGCCGTATTATTGGCGCCAAACTTCCTATATAGCTTATAATAAGCTTCAGGTCGGGCAATAATAGGCCGAGAATTGTGCGCACCGTCAGGTTGGCGTTTGCTGGGACAAATATCAGTCTGTCCCAGCCGGACATAACGCAAAAACTGACGGAGCGCATAGACGACTTGAAGCAGAGAATCGCTGCTAGGGGGAAGCGGATTCGGCGATATACCGAGAGGTCGACACGGTTCAACCAGAATCGTCTCTTTCAGAGTGATCAGAAGAGGCTTTATGAATCATTGGAGCGACCAATGCTACGTGGAACGGGCCCAGCACCGAATCAGGCCGACACTATCGCATTCTGGCGCGGCCTGTGGTCAGAGCCAGTAAACCACAGCGAGGGCCCTTGGACGGAAGTTGTGGCGAGTCAGTGTGCTAATGTTACGCCCATAGACCCCGTCATCATAACGCCGGATGACGTAGCTGAGGCGTTCCGTAGGGCCCCGAACTGGAAAAGTCCGGGACTCGACGGACTGCATCACTACTGACTGAAGGGGTTCGTGGTGTGTCACGCTGTGCTCGCCCGACTGTTTCAAGAGGCTCTCGACAAAAAGTCGCTCCCGAGCCTCTTCACTACTGGGATCACTCATTTGACTGAGACTTCCTCGGGCAGTGTATGGGGCAGTGGAGTACGATACTTTGTCATCTAGGCCAGCGGATGACGGCTGCGGAGAATCACATAAGGATAAGAAGGGGTATCTTCCAGGGCGATTGTTCGAGTCCAATCTGGTTCTGCCTATCTCTGAACCCTCTCAGTACCTTACTGGAGGGTTCCGGGAGGGGATTTCAGCTTCGGAAAGGAGGTACAAAAGTGCCCCACCTTTTCTATATGCATGACCTCAAGTTATTCGCCTCCAGTCGCTCCCATCTTATGGAATTGCTAAACATCACTTGTGATTTTAGCAATTCTATTGGAATGGAGCTGGGGACGGATAAGTGTGCGATCCTCCATGCCGAAAGGGGAAGGGTTGCTAACTCTGAGGGCATAGACTCTTCTATGCCCATCAGCATAAGGACCCTTTCCGAGGCTGAAACATACCGATACCTGGGTATGTCACAGAACATCGGTATCGATGAGGAGGGTATGAAACGGTCAGTTTGCGATGTGTTTTATGCACGCTTGACCAAAGTGCTTAATAGCCTTTTGTCCGGTGTGAATAAGACGCACGCATATAACGGTTGGATCATGCCTCTTCTCATGTATACCTTTGGCATGCTCAGGTGGACTCAGACCGAACTGAACGCTCTGGACAGAAAAGTCCGCACTATAATGACGTCCCACAGGGTGCATCATCCAAGATCGTCAGTAATGAGGCTATACTCATTACTGACGATCTTGGATGTCCGTTATATGCGTGCGTCTTATTCACACTGGACAAAAGGCTATTAAGCAATTTGGTCAACTTTCAACAAACAAACAAAAAAAAACTTTCAACGAAATCAGACGCTTCGTCGCATTTTGTAATTATTATAGGAAATTTATACATAATTTTGCCGAAATAACTCTACCTTTGAATCAACTTTGCCGTAAAGGCGTAACCTTCGAATGGTAACAAAATTGCGAAGATTCTTTTCAAACTTTAAAACAAGCTCTAACATCAGCACCTATTTTACAATACCCGGACTTTTCCGACAGTAACGAATTCATTTTGCAAACAGATGCCTCAGGTTTCGCAGTTGGGGCGGTTTTATGCAATAAAGATTTAAGACCCATTGCATATGCAATTAGACCATTAAACAAGGCGGAAAAAAACTATCCTACAATTCAAAAAGAATTGGTCGCTGTCGTTTGGGGTATTAAATATTTTAAACCTTATCTGTTTGGGCGTAAATTCACTATTATGACAGATCACAAACCTTTGATATATCTTTTCGAGATGAAAGACCCTTCCAGTAGGTTATTGAAATTTCGCTTAGAATTAGAACAATATGATTTTAATATCGTATATTTTAAGGGAAAAGCATAAAATTATTACGCATAGAAACGCAGTCCAGTACAAAACACGAGCGTTAAAATGATGCAAACTCATTATGTTAGTGGGCGCGAGTCGAATGTGCCTACGCTCGTCACACGCACACATACACGCTATTCTATACATGTGAAATGTAATACCATCACTTCTTTTATGTTTATCATCACTGTTGTGACAATATTGTACAACACGAACGGCAAATTTTACAATTTTTCGCGAGCTCTTCTCCGTAAGACGTGACGTAGAGCACTGACGCGTCGCTGAGCCAACTTACGCGGTTTCGCGTTAGTTTTACTTGCTTCACTTTCGGTGCGCGTACTAGTATTCTATGCGTAATAATTCTATGGGAAAAGGATAATGTGATAGCTGATGCTTTATCACGAATTAATATAACATCTGATGAATTAAAAGCAATGAATGAGAGTAGTACGGTGGCAGTCATGACTAGAAACCAGAGGAGACAAATGGAAATAACAATAAGACAAATAATAGAGAAAATAATATTCCTAATAAACCCACAGACAATCGGCCTGATCAACCGAGAGTCGTGGAGTTATTACGAATACCAAATAATTCTTGTGAGATGAAATTAGTAAAAGGAAATATAGTAAATGACTTAAAAAATAAAAATGAGATTGATTTACAGTCAAAATGCTTTAGCTATGCACAAAGGAGACAAATAATTTACATTAACCGTGATTTTAGCTTACATTTTACGCGAGCCGAATTTGTAGCTAAATTGAGGGAGTTTTGTAAAAAGATTAATGTTAAAGAAATATGCATAATAAAAACGGAAGATAACGCGTTATTTTTGACAAGCTTAATAAAAGAAGTCCGGCCCACGAATATGTATTTTGAGAGGTATTAAAAGAATATATGACGAAACCGAGAAATCATTTATTATAAATGATTTCCATTTATTGCCCACTAGTGGACATGCTGGTATTAAAAGGACTATAAATAATATAAAGCGACTTTATTATTGGCCAGGGATAGAGAAAGATGTAAAGGAATTTATTAGTAAGTGTGAAAAGTGTCAAAAAATGAAACACTCACGTCATGTCATAGAGCCTTTGGTGATAACAACTACGGCTCATTCGCTTTCGAAAAAGTATTTCTAGATGTGGTAGGACCCTTAGATCGTGATATAGACGATAACAAATATCTTTTAACCATTCAGTGCGAATTATCTAAATTTATACAAGCATATCCACTCAAAAATAAAGAAACTGTAACTATTGCTAGAACATTTGTTAATAATTTTATTTTAAGATTTGGTGTACCTAAAACAATAGCGACAGATAGGGGTAGCGAATTCATATCCTCAACTATGACTGAAATATGTAAGTTATTGCAAATTGAAAAAATAAACTCTACAGCATATCACCACGAGTCTATTAGTACCCTTGAAAATTCTCACAAGCATTTAGGATCATTTTTACGAATTATGTGTGACAAATATCCTGACACGTGGAGTTACTGGATTCCATATTGGTGTTTTAGCTATAATAATACGGTGCATTCTTCAACGAAATATACGCCTTACGAACTTGTCTTTGGTAAACCAAGTGAACTTTCTTGTAGAATAAATAGTAGTATAGAACCATTGTATAATCCTGATGACTATAACTTGGAATTAAAGTATCGATTACAAGTTGCACAATATGATGCACGTGAAAACTTGTTAAATACTAAAGAACTTAGAAAACATGTGTATGACAAATAAGTGAACTCAGTGAATTACCAAAAAGGTGATTTAATACTTATTAAAAACGAAAATTGTAGTAAGTTAGATAAGTTATACGACGGTCCAATTGAAGTGTTAGAGGGTAAGAAACCTAATGTAGGTGTATTAAGAAACTCTAAACCAGACATTGTGCATAAGAGTAGGACAAAACGTTTTGTACCATCAAACTAATTTTAATGATTAAAATGTCTGTATTTTAATAACTAATATATTTTTATTAAAAAAAATTTATTACACTTCGATGTAATTGCTGAATTACTAATAGACTAATGTTAAGTAATAGAGGTGTGGTTTTCGTTTTATAATGAAACTGAATAATGTGGAGCGTACTATGAATTTAATGAGTATACTTATATAAGTTTAAGTTCCTATTTCAACTTAAAAAAAATAATCTTCGATTGTATTTTTTTTTATTTTAGCCCCGTAGGTGTAGTGGAGTAAGACGGTTAATATAAATCAATATCGAATGTAAGTTGTGTTCAGTAATAAACAGGCCGTCACTCAAAGATCATTGATCATCCCCGCACCTCACCTCAGGGTTTTTATTTATTTATGTATTTTTTATGTATTTATTTTATTTTGTTGATATTTATGTATGTTTATATCTTTCGTTTACAACTATATATTTAAGCAGCCCAACCAGATGAGAAAACTTTATAGATAACCCAAAATAATAATAATAATAAATCTTTATTTCGTATAACAAATTAGATCCATATCACAGATATTAGAAAAATCACAAAATAATAATAATAGTACAGCTAGGTGGACGGAGAAAGTAAAATGACACGCACGCACGCATTCACGCATACACATACGCACGCAAGCACACACACACACACATACACACACACACACACACACACACACACACACACACACACACACACACACTTACACCCACGCGCGCGCGCGCGCTCGCAGCCATACATACACACATACACACACAGGTAAGTCAGCCATGCAGGACGTTAATAATTTGCCTTATTATAGGACAGTGTAGACTTATTATATTTAAGCGCTGTGTTCTTGACACCATAGTACTGTAGTTTCCTGATTAATGTCTCATGGTGAACATATGTGAAGGCCTTGGAAAGGTCACAAAATACACCCAAAGCATTCTCTGAATTCGACTCGGTAGTTGAGTGACTCCTTATAAAACCAAATTGATTTTTATGAAGCTATTTATTTATATTAAAGAAACTTAAAATCTGATCTTATATAATAGTAATTTTTTTCAAAAATTTTTCTTAATTTTTAGTAGCATAAACATTGGTCTAAAATTGGCAAGGTCTAATGTACTACCAGATTTAAATAAAGGTATGACGGCTCCGTGTAGTAGCGGTCAAGAATATCCACTAGCCCATATCCCCCCGTGGGTGTGGTAAAAGGCGACAAAGGGAAACAGGCAGGAGATGGGCAGCAGCATCTTCCTGATAATAGCCAAAATTACAATAAAAAAACTGCGGTTGCCAACCCGCTCGCCAAGTGTAGCAACTATGGCAAGTACCCCCCAATGATTAAAGCAACAAACAGACGGCCCCCAGTCCCCGGCGGCCCCGATATTCCTGGCTACGGTGACGACCATGGTAACGGCGGGGCAGGGGGTAGTAAGAATCTCCGGTGGAGGTTCGGTTGCCACCTTAGGCGACTCGACCTGGCAACGTACAACGCACGCACCCTGAGGACTGACGAGAAGATCGTGGAGCTGGAAGAAGAGATAGAGAAGTTGCGCTAGCATATTATAAGATTATCCGAAGTCCGAAGAGAGGGGAGGACACGGTAATCCTCAAATCCGGCAACTTGCTCTATCACCGGGAGGGCGACCATCTGTCCCAAGGAGATGTCGGATTTATCGTCTACAAGTCTCTCGTTAACAACGTTGTAAAGATCGGGAGTGTGTCGACGAGGGTTGCGTACCTTAAACTCAGAATCACCAAACGGTATTCGCTGAAGGTCATACAGGTTTACGCACCAACCTCGGCACACCCCGATGAGGAGGTAGAAGAAATGTATGAGGATATCTCTAGAGCCATGCATTCCTCCAAAACCCAATATACGGTGTTAATGGGAGACTTCAATGCAAAATTAGGCACAAGAGAGAACGGTGAGCTGAAAGTAGGGAAATTTGGAATAGGGCAACGGAACCCAAGGGGCCAGCAGCTGGCCGACTTCATGGAGAAAGAGGGACTCTTTATGATGAAGTCTTTCTTCCAGAAGCGGCCCCACAGGAAGTGGACCTGGTCGAGCCCCGACGGTTCGACAAAAAATGAGATTGACTTCATTATGACGACCAGAAGACAACTGTTTAGTGATGTCTCCGTGATCGCGAGGGTGAAAACTGGTAGCGACCACTGAATGGTTAGAGGCACACTGAACCTAAACGTGAAGTTGGAGAGGTCTCGTCTAATGAAGTCAACGCTCCGTCCCCCTCGTGCTCTGTTCCAAAGTCGCGAAACCTTTCAGCTCAAGTTACAAAACCGTTTTCAGTGCCTAGAAGACTGCAATGAAGTGGACGATATGAATGACAAGCTCGTGGAAACTGTCCATGCGGTCGGAACTAAGTTCTGCAAGACCCGCCGCAGAAGAACACAAAAACTCTCCGATCACACTCTTAATCTCATGGCTGTTAGACGTGAGATGAAGCTACATTCTTCAACAGACTTGACAGCATACAGGCATCTGAACAGACAGAACTCTAAATGCATGCGGCGGGACTTACGCAACTTCAATACAGCTCGTATTGAAGAAGCGATCGAGCGGAACCAAGGCTTCAAAGTCTTTGCCAGAGATCTGTCTGCCAGAAAGAGCCAACTGTCAAAGCTGAAGACAGAATGTGGCAGCATCGTTTCCGGGACACCTGAGATTTTGAGTAATATTGAGAGGTTCTATTGGCAGCTGTACACGTTATCGTTGGAGCCATACGCAAGTGTGAGTAACGATCCAAGAGCGAGTCTCATCCGACACTATTCCGATGATATCCCGGACGTCAGTCTGAGCGAGATTAGAATGGCTCTTCAGCACCTTAAAAAACGGTAAGGCCCCAGGCGAGAATGGAATTACAGCGGAGCTTCTGAAAGCGGGTGGAAGACCGGTACTTGAAGTCATTCAGAAGCTCTTTAATTCCATCCTCCATGGTGGCATTACACCGGAGGCGTGGAGCAGAAGGGCGGTGGTCTTGTTCTTCAAGAAAGGTGACAACGCTCTCTTGAAGAACTACAGACCGATTTCTCTTCTGAATCGCGTCTACGTGCTGTTTTCGAGAGTCATTACAAATCGTCTCGCGCGCAGACTAGACGACTTCCAGCCTCCCGAACAAGCCGGTTTCCGAAAGGGCTTTAGCACCATAGACCACATACATACCCTTCGGCAAATTGTACAGAAGTCCGAAGAGTACAATTTGCCACTATGTCTGGCGTATGTGGACTATGGGAAAGCCTTTGATTCCGTCGAAATTTTGGCGGTGCTGCAGTCCCTTCAGCGGTGCCAAGTTGACTGTCGGTATATCGAAGTGCTGAAGTGTTTGTACAGTAGGGCTACGATGGCTATCCGAGTACAGAACCAGAGTACGAAACCCATCCAATTGCAGAGAGGTGTAAGACAGGGTGACGTCATATCCCCGAAACTCTTCACCGCTGCATTGGAAGACGTTTTCAAGCTTCTGGACTGGAAAGGATACTAAGATGTCAATATCAATGGCGAGTACATCACTCACCTTCGATTTGCCGACGATATAGTCCTTATGGCAGAATCGCTGGAGGACCTAAGCACTATGCTCAATGACCTCAATAGTGTCTCCCAACGGATAGGTCTTAAGATGAACATGGACAACACAATTTCCTCATTTTTCTATTTTTTTTGTGTATGTAAGACAATTAGACCAATTGCCTACAGTGATCTGAACTTAAATTTTGAAGGATTGATTTATGCAGGGGCTTAACTATACAATCCGTAAAATTGTTATTTATACAGCCCAGCAATACGTGTCGATTCTAAGAATAAATTAACAAGATTATACGATTTAAATAATGAGCTGAACTTAATACTAATTTAAGAAGTTTCAAGGAGATTGATGTTAAAGTTTCCACATATTACTAAATAAAGTATAAAGTCTACACTTACATACATGGTCGGCCACAGGAAAATAAAATAAGATACTCGTACAATTTAGATTTATTAATGAGTAACTTTTCATGTATTAACAATTTAAACTTGACATTTAATTGTTATAGTTATAACAATATAATTAATTTAATAAACATAAATAATTTAATAAAGAAATTTTTGACTAGAGATAGGTATTACCTATCCAAATATAATTTATTGTTTATATATTAACTCAGCCAATCACTTGGCTACACAGACATCTGCTTCTATTGAGCAGTTTAATGTCTTAATATGTAATTTGGAATCAGTTCCAAGTAATTTAAATTAGAAAATGAGACAATAGAGGTAATTTTTAGTAGTTATAATAATTTAAATGATTTAGAATATAACTTACAAATCCTTAATTGTATGACTCCACAAAGTGATAATAAAAATTGTTTACACTTGGTGCATCAGAATATACAAAGCATGATAGACAAAGAGCTAGAAACCGAATTGTTCTTAAATAGCAATAATATTCATATTTTA
The DNA here is from genome assembly GCA_033319125.1 of Parnassius glacialis. Lineage (NCBI taxonomy): Eukaryota > Metazoa > Arthropoda > Insecta > Lepidoptera > Papilionidae > Parnassius > Parnassius glacialis. The sequence goes on from JAVANC010000002.1 coordinate 25,198,506, forward strand.
TGTATTACTGAACATTGGTTACAATCTTATAACTTAATGTTTAACTTCAAAAATCACCAGGTGTTCAGTTCGTTCAATAAAGAAACGGTTTTATGAGGTGGCTGGTTGATATTAGCTAGTAAATTATTATCGTGTAAAAAACGTAAAGATATTGTGAGCCACTCTGTTGAGCGAACTGTAGAAATGTCATGTGTTGAGTTTGAGCACCTTATTGTTGTGAGCGTCTACAGAGCCATATGTTCTATATATGATACTTTTGAAAGCATTATGATGGAAGTATTTGTTAAGCTTAATAAACAGAATAAATCTGCTGTAATATGTGGAGAGTTTAATATCAATCTTCTAGAAGCTTTCTCCACCAATATTAAATTTAGATCATTGTATAAGTCATATGGTATTTTTAATTTATTTATAGAACCAACGCGTATTACCCAATCTAGTGCAACATGTATAGATAACATCTTTTATAAATGTTAAGCCGTTACATAAACGTATATTTCAAAAACAGAGTTCTGATCACATGGAACAGTTAGTTTCGTTACTTTACTTTCACAAAAAGCCATTAGATAAGAAAATTGTGTTTGTTCCAATAAACTCCCGTCGTTTGGAGAAGTTTAGAAGTAACATAGTGAAGAAACTACCAACACTTTCATACCAAAATTATCCTATTTTTTTTGTATGGAACATTGTTTAAGCTAAAAATATTATCAAATTCATTGCAAATAAATGAATTTGATAATATTTTTACTTCTAAAACGTTCTCTTTGAACATTTGGAAGGCATTCAATGAATGGGCGACAGTAGGAGTCCATAAGAACAGACAAAGGTTATATGAACTTGAACCATGAAAGGTCATATAACCCTAGCGTCGAATTTAAGGAATATGTAAAAAAATCTTCAAAAATATTTAAAAGAGCGTGCTCCACAGGAAAGTCTTTGCATTTGAACAACAAAATAAGACTGCTTCTAATAAAATTAAAATGACATGAAGTATAATTAAAAGTGAAACGGGTAAGGCCAACTCTCGCAATTCAAACTACCTGTTAAGTTTTAACAACAAATTAACTGAATCAGATCAGGATGTTGCAATGTTTTTTGAGAAATATTTTACTGATATTCCAATCTTCACCACTAAGTCACTGAATTCTTCTCCAGTCGTCACCGAACCATTACTTAAACAAAATTTAAATGCGTGTACAAAGAATTCTACATTTCATAAAATATCATCAAAATATATTTTAATTTTTTTTAAACTATTGATATTCAGAAAACTGCAGATCTGTGAAGGATTTCCTTTAAAATTATTGCTGATGATGACTATCTGATCAACCAATTTTTAGTGTATATTAATGACTTACCTTCCCTTGTGGGGGATAATCATGATATAGTATTATTTGCTGATGATACTTCCTTGATACTTAATCATCAATCATTTAAATGTGACAAAGTGAATAATGCTATATCAAAATAAGTGCAATGGTTTAACCTTTATAATCTACATTTAAACGGCAATAAAATTAAATGTATTAAATTTACAACCAAAAATGTTAAAATCTGAATACCAATGTGTATTTAAATGGGGAAGAACTGAGCCCTGTTGCATCCTCTGTTTTTCTTGGCATCACTCTTGACGCAAAGCTTCAATGGGGCCCCCATATATCCAAAGTAACAAGCAGACTAAGTTCTGCAGCTTATGCTGTAGATTAGTTTATTTCAGTTATTTCCATAGCATAATCTCTTATGGGATTTTGCTATGGGGGAATGGGGCTGATTTAGAAACTATTTTTGTTTTACAGAAAAGGGCCATAAGAGATATTTACAACCTTAAACCGAAAGAGTCTCTTAGAGAAAAATTTTAAGAAATAAATATATTAACTTGGGCTTCTCAGTATATTTAAGAAAATTTAAAGTATGCTCACAAAACAAAGATAATTTTAATATAAAAAAGTGATTTACACTCTATAACACTACGAACAACTCTCGACTCTACAGAGTCAGTAATTCATTATTCGGGCAATAAATACGCTATTACAACAAAGTCTCAGAAAACAAGGTTTACTCTTACAAATCTCTCTCTATTACAAAGTTTAAATATTTAAATAAACAAAAACTGTATAAAATGGTTATTATAATATAAATGAGGTACAACATTATAAGCAGCCCTTATAGTGTGGTGCCTTGGCTTTTTTAAAAATTGTTTCCAAATCCTCAAACAACTCAAAATATTAAAAATCTGTGGGTATCCACTCGCCCGCCAAACGAGTCAACTACATATGTCATGTAGGAAATATTAGAGATATACGAGGCAATTTATGACGGAAGCGTATGTTCAGCAGTTGTGTAACTTTGACAGGCTGTGATGATTTTTTTTTTAATTTGTTCGAAATCTATTTTAAGAATTACGAACAAATAGAAAGATCTTATGGCTCCCGGCATATGACGGCATAACTCCTTCGGATACATATAAAAAAACGAGATATTCAAAACTTAATAATGCCATCGCCAATCCGTCTACCACGCGTGGCGAGCATATCAAACCTTTACGAAATGAGAGACCAGCGGCGGAAGGGTGGATGAAAAAAAGAAGAAGGCATAATATTATTATGTAACTTTAAATTTATTTGGCGTAAAAGATAGATAAAAAGGTGTCCAACCATTAAGTACTTATAATTAGCTAGTCCAATAGCCTATCCATTAAGCGTTATTAGTTACAAATGGTTTAACTTTTCCTTCAACATTTCCCGAAGAATTCTTCGCAGAATTTTTCCATTTGGATTTCTTGGTATCTCCTTGACAAATCGCACTCCCCCACGCAAACGTTTTGGATTGGATAACTGCAACAAAAATATAAGTATAGAAAATACTATAGAACTTATAACTATTGATATACAAATAATTGCGAATGTAACGAATAACTAATTTTGTAGTTGGTGGACGATTCGTAAACTTAGTTGAAGACAATATCACCATATGAAAACGGTGTTAGGAAATCCATTTTATTATCTTGTTTTTCATTTTAAAAAACGTTATCCCTGCGCTAGAATTTACTTCTGTATTGTGGAGGCAGTTTGCATACATAAATTTCACAAGGATAAACATCCAGACCCGAAACAATTACGTGTAGTTACAAATACTTGTTCCGTGCGGAATTCGAACCCACGGCCCTCAGGGTACGGTATTTATTCTAAACCACTGCGCCAGGGAGCCACCATTGGCCTATCATAATAAATATTATAATCGAAAAAGTAAAATATCTCCTACAGATGATATAATAAAGAATTTTTATAAATATCATAGAATACCAGCGTGAAATAACAGCTTCCGTTCCATATGGTGTATATGGAAAGAGACTTTCCATGTTAGTCCTCTGCTATCTGCTATTTTTCTAAATCGTGTAGAGACACAAATGTCTATCGGCCACAGCATCCATTTACCACCAGGTTGACTGTGTGCTTGCGTGTAACCTTTATTATATAAATAAAAAAAACATTACAAACCCTCTCAGCCACGAATTGTTCAAGCTCTTTTTCCGTGTGCTCGACGCCAGTTTGAAGAACTACGAATGCGAGAGGTACTTCGCCTGCCGATTCGTGAGGCAACCCCACAACGCCTACGTCGCGCACACCCTTGTGTTGCAAAAGCACTGCTTCTATCTCCGCTGGAGGAACCTGAAAGTAATTTTTAAGTATATAAAAACAGCAGTATTATTAGTGTTTTTATTTTATCTTTATTCAGCAAAATGTGAATTCTGCTAGATATATATGTGAATTATTTTTAATGTGTACAATTTTGGAAAACTAAATAATCACTATTAGTGGTAAAATTAAAAATTTTGTACAATATAAATTTGAGTCATCAAAATTGGTTTATCAAGAAAAAATTTATGAGGGAACACACATAAAAAACAGTCGAATTGATCCTCCTTTTTGAAGTCGGTTAAAAATACGGGTTTATTTTTCGAAGAGTAGCCAAAGAAGGTTGGCCAAATCGTACCAGACGATGAACGATGGCGTCACTATATGCCATATTTATGAAAAATATCCTTATTTTAAGGTCTTAAAAACACAATAAATACCTCTCTAAGTAGCCACAAAAAAGTTATCCTTTTATTTAATGATTTATTAATGATTTCTCATTTTATTTAAATATCCTTTTATTTTTGTTTTTGTAACTGTTCCGAAATTATTTAAAATAATGGTTTCTGAAAAGAAAATCCTAGTGTGGGGGTACACTAGGATTTTCTCCTGTATCGTGGAGGCAGTTTACAAACACAAATTGCACAAGGACAAACATCCAGACCCGGAACAATTAATTGTAGGCCATACAAATACTTGTTCCGTGCGGGATTCGAACCCGCGCTCCCCAGCACAGCAACTCAGCCACTGCGCCACTTGTAACGATTATTCTGTGTTTTTCATTTCTGGATACCGATTCTGCATCTTGCATATTTGTGAGAGACATCATGCAGACTACAACTACACTACAACGACAACTAGCCCTGCGATAATAATAATAATAATAATAATAACCGTATGGAAGGAGAAGGAGCTCCACGGGAGGTTCTACAAGGCTCTACATGAGCCTTTCGTGGACACAGTCGCCTCCCTCCACTGGCTACGTTTCGGTGACCTCTTTGGGGAAACCGAGGGTTTTGTCTGTGCGATACAAGATCAGGTTATTAAGACCAACAATTATCGGAGATACATCCTAAAGGATGGCACCGTTGACATCTGTCGAGCTTGTCGCCATCCCGGTGAATCACTTAGGCATGTCATCTCCGGTTGTTCGGCGCTTTCTAACTCTGAGTATTTGCACAGGCACAACTTAGTAGCCAGGATTCTACACCAGGAGCTCGCTCTGAAATACGGTCTCGTGGATCGGAAACTGCCGTATTATAAGTACTTGCCGGAAGCCGTGCTCGAAAATGACCGCGCCAGGCTCTACTGGGACCGGGCCATCATCACAGACAGGACTATTCTTGCGAATAAGCCTGATATTGTGCTGATGGACCGGGCACAGTCAAGGATATTTTTGGTCGACATTACCATTCCTTATGACGAGAACCTCGTGAAAGCCGAAACAGATAAGCTTACTAAATATCTGGACCTGGCTCGCGAGGTGACCGACATGTGGGGTGGATTGCCGGCCGAAATTATTCCTGTGGTCGTTTCTGCGAACGGGTTAATCCCAGTCAGCCTCTCGGGTCATCTGAGGCGACTGGGACTCCGTGACGGACCGCTCCAAGCTCAAATGCAGAAGGCGGTGCTCCTCGATACCGCCCGCATAGTCCGCCGGTTTCTTTCCCTTTCCCCCTAACCCTCGGCCGTTTGGTCTCCCCTGCCGAGGGCTTCCATCTGGTTGGGCTTTTATTTATTTATGTATTTTTTATGTATTTATTTTATTTTGTTGATATTTATGTATGTTTATCATTTTCATTTACAATTATATATTTATACAGCCCAACCAGATGAGAAAACTATATAGATACCCCTATAATAATAATGTTATGTGACAAAACTGCTACGTCAGCGCAATCAGTCAGCACCTTGCCAAGAGGTGTTAGCACCGTGCCTCGGCAAAATTGAAGGTGCAAAGGCCCGCTTGTGCACATGGCCTCTTCATGAAACGGTGCCGGGTCTGGGCGTCTCCCGTTAATTGACGCCCATTTAAATGGATGATGGATAGAAATAGAACGCGAATAGGGCCGCTGCCTGGGGGTCGCCGGGGCGCGTCTGGAGCTGGCGCTGGACGCGACAGCATGCGAGCCGCCAGTCGATCGCGAGGTGCTGCAAGACCACCTAGCAGCCCCTCGCGTCCATCATCCCCACCAGACGGCTTGGTGTCGGCGGGGTCCTCCCGGACTCGGCAAGCGGCACCCGCCACTGGTGGAGTACGCCGCATGCGTTGGACAAAACATATGAACATAAACGCATTGCGGGCGTACTATAGGGCGAAAGGGGAAGAAACTGGAGAGATAGCGTATCGGGCTCGGATGCATCGCTTTTTTGCTGAGCTTGAGCCGTCAGTTCCCGTCACAGAGCAAAACCTGGCAGACCGAGTTCGGTACATCATACGCTCAAAAATATTTGATGATGCCGAACTCGAACGACTACGGCGTGAGGCTATTCCCTCATCGAATGAACCGGCTATAGCTGGGGATGCGGCTCCTCAGGCCACAGACCAGCAGCCACATATAGAGGGCGCCATGGATCTCCCCGCTCTGGTTGGTTCAGGCGATGATGGAATGGTCACCCAAGAACTAGAGCAGATGAGGAGTAAATTGGATGAGGCGATTGTGGAAACGCGCAGTACGCCTCTCGAAAATCGACCGCGACTCCCGCGCATACCCCTAAGCAAGCGGAATCGGGCTGTCGTGAGGGCTCTCAACCCAATGCTGGTGACCTATTTGGAAGCCAGCCGGGACCTTTGCGACACGGACTCAATTCTTTTTGGCGCCGCACTGGCAGTCTGCCGCATTGTTGGCGCCAAACTTCCCACGGCTGGACGCGCTACTAGACAAAGTAACGCCATCCCAGCCTGGAGAAGAAGGATGGAGGACCGTATCGCAAAGGCAAGGGCCCTCATCGGCAGGCTGATAAGCTTCAGGTCGGGCAATAACAGGCCGAGAATTGTGCGCACCGTCAGGATGGCGTTTGCTGGGACAAACATCAGTTTGTCCCAGCCGGATATAACGCAAAAACTGACGGAGCGCATAGACGACCTGAAGCAGAGAATCGCTGCTTGGGGGAAGCGAATTCGGAGATATACCGAGAGGTCGACACGGTTCAACCAGAATCGTCTCTTCCAGAGTGATCAGAAGAGGCTCTACGAATCATTGGAGCGACCAATGCTACGTGGAACGGGCCCAGCACCGAATCAGGCCGACAGTATCGAATTCTGGCGCGGCCTGTGGTCAGAGCCCGTAAACCACAGCGAGGGCCCTTGGATGGAAGTTGTGGCGAGTCAGTGTGCGAATGTTACGCCCATGGACCCCGTCATCATAACGCCGGATGACGTAGCTGAGGCGGTCCGTAGGGCCCCGAACTGGAAAAGTCCGGGGCTTGACGGGCTGCATCACTACTGGCTGAAGGGGTTCGTGGTGTGTCACGCTGTGCTCGCCCGACAGTTTCAAGAGGCTCTCGACCAAAAGTCGCTCCCGAGCCTCTTCACTACTGGGATCACTCATTTGGTTCCTAAAGACCGGGATTCCACAGACCCGAGCAAATACCGCCCCATAACGTGTCTAACTACCATATACAAGACACTAACATCCATTTTGAGCGCGAGAATCACTCGTCACCTAAACTTAAATCAGGTGATGTCGCGCGCTCAAAATGGATGTCGGGGCGGTGGTCGTGGAACCAAGGAACCACTCCTCATTGACGCGGTTATTGGCAAGGTGGTTAAACGCAACCGTCGGAACCTCTCCGCCGCCTGGATAGACTATAAAAAGGCATTCGACTCGGTGCCTCATACATGGCTTAAGAGGGTCCTCGAGCTGTATAAGGTCAATTGTACAGTTCGAGACTTCCTCGGGGAGTGTATGGGGCAATGGAGTACGATCCTTTGTCATCTTGGCGAGCGGATGACGGCTGCGGAGAACCACATAAGGATAAGAAGGGGTATCTTCCAGGGCGATTGTTTGAGTCCAGTCTGGTTCTGCCTCTCTCTGAACCCTCTCAGTACCTTACTGGGGGGCTCTGGGAGGGGATTTCAGCTTCGGAGAGGAGGTACAAAAGTGACCCACCTTTTCTATATGGATGATCTCAAGTTATTCACCTCCAGTCGCTCTCATCTTATGGAATTGCTAAACATCACTTGTGATTTTAGCAATTCTATTAGAATGGAGCTGGGGACGGATAAGTGTGCGGTCCTCCATGTAGAAAGGGGAAGGGTTGCTAACTCTGAGGGCATAGACTTATCTATGCCCATCAACATAAGGACCCTATCCGAGGCTGAAACATACCGATACCTGGGTATGTCACAGAACATCGGTGTGGATGAGGCGGGTATGAAACAATCAGTTTGCGATGTGTTTTATGCACGCTTGACCAAAGTGCTTAACAGCCTTTTGTCCGGTGTGAATAAGACGCACGCATATAACGGTTGGGTCATGCCTGTTCTCATGTATACCTTTGGCATACTCAGGTGGACTCAGACCGAACTGAACGCTCTGGACAGAAAAGTCCGCACTATAATGACGTCCCACAGGGTGCATCATCCGAGATCGTCAGTAATGAGGCTGTACTTGCCGCGGAAGCATGGTGGACGCGGCTTTTTAAGCGCGCTTACCATGCATAATCGCGAAGTGTGCAGCCTCCGTAATTACTTTCTGACGAGAGCGGATGATCCATACTATAGGGACGTAATTTGTTGTGATAAAGGACTTACCCCTCTATCCTTAGCCAACGAGCAATGGCAAGACCCGGCAGTACAGAGCATTTCCGACCGGGAGACCGTATGGAAGGAGAAAGAGCTCCACGGGAGGTTCTACAAGGCTCTACATGAGCCTTTCGTAGACACAGTCTCCTCCCTCCACTGGCTACGTTTCGGTGACCTCTTTGGGGAAACCGAGGGTTTTGTCTGTGCGATACAGGATCAGGTTATTAAGACCAACAATTATCGGAGATACATCCTAAAGGATGGCACCGTTGACGTCTGTCGAGCTTGTCGCCATCCCGGTGAGTCACTTAGGCATGTCATCTCCGGTTGTTCGGCGCTTTCTAACTCTGAGTATTTGCACAGGCACAACTTAGTAGCCAGGATTCTACACCAGGAGCTCGCTCTGAAATACGGTCTCGTGGATCGGAAACTGCCGTATTATAAGTACTTGCCGGAAGCCGTGCTCGAAAATGACCGCGCCAGGCTCTACTGGGACCGGGCCATCATCACGGACAGGACTATTCTTGCGAATAAGCCTGATATTGTGCTGATGGACCGGGCACAGTCAAGGATATTTTTGGTCGACATTACCATTCCTTATGACGAGAACCTCGTGAAAGCCGAAACAGATAAACTGACTAAATATCTGGACCTGGCTCACGAGGTGACCGACATGTGGGGTGGATTGCCGGCCGAAATTATACCTGTAGTCGTCTCTGCGAACGGGTTAATCCCAGTCAGCCTCTCGGGTCATCTGAGGCGACTGGGACTCCGTGACGGACCGCTCCAAGCTCAAATGCAGAAGGCGGTGCTCCTCGATACCGCCCGCATCGTCCGCCGGTTTCTTTCCCTTTCCACCTAACCCTCGGCCGTTTGGTCTCCCCTGCCGAGGGCTTCCATCTGGTTGGGTTTTTATTTATTTATGTATTTTTTATGTATTTATTTTATTTTGTTGATATTTATGTATGTTTATCATTTTCATTTACAATTATATATTTATACAGCCCAACCAGATGAGAAAACTATAAAGATACCCCTAAATAATAATATTAATGGCGTAGGGAAGTGACGACCCCATCGCCCGCTGACGTAACAGTTAAGTGGCAAAACCGCTACGTCGGCGCAGTCAGTCAGCACCTTGCCAAGAGGTGTTAGCGCCGTGCCTTGGCAAAATTGAGGGTGCAAAGGCCCGTTTGTGCATATGGCTCCATCATGAAACGGCACCGGGTTTGGGCGTCTCCCGTTAACTGACGCCCATAAAATGGATGATGGCACAACGAGAAACGCGCATAGGGCCGCTGCCTGGGGGTCGCCAGGGCGCGTCTGGAGCTTACGCTGGACGCGGCAGCATGCGAGCCGCCAGCCGAGCGCGAGGTGCTGCACCACCACCTAGCAGCCCCTCGCATCCATCATCCCCACCAGATGGCTTGGTGTCGGCAGGGTCCTCTCGGACCCGGCAAGCGGCACCCGCCGCTGGTGGAGTACGCCGCATGCGTTGGAATAAAAATATGAACACAAACGCATTGCGGGCGTACTATAGGGCGAAGGGGAAGAAACTGGAGGGATAGCGTATCGGGCTCGGATGCATCGCTTTTTTGCTGAGCTGGAGCCGTCTGTTCCCGTCACGGAGCAAAACCTGGCAGACCGAGTTCGGTACATCATGCGCTCGAAAATATTTGATGATGCCGAACTCGAACGATTACGACGTGAGGCTATTCCCTCATCGAATGAACCGGCTATAGCTGGGGATGTGGCTCCTCAGGCCACAGACCAGCAGCCACATGAAGAGGCCGCCATGGATCTTCCCGCTCTGGTTGATTCAGGCGATAATGGAATGGTCACCCAAGAATTAGAGCAGATGAGGAGCAAATTGGAGGAGGCGATTGTGGAAACGCGCAGTACGCCTCTCGAAAATCGACCGCGACTCCCGCGCATACCCCTAAGCAAGCGGAATCGGGCTGTCGTGAGGGCTCTCAACCCAATGCTGGTGACTTATTTGAAAGCCAGCCGGGACCTTTGCGAGACGGACTCAATTCTTTTTGGCGCTGCACTGGCAGTTTGCCGTATTATTGGCGCCTACCTTTCCACAGCTGGACGCGCTACTAGACAAAGTAGCGCCATCCCAGCCTGGAAAAGAAGGATTGAGGACCGTATCGCAAAGGCAAGAGCCCTCATCGGCAGACTGATAAGCTTCAAGTCGGGCAATAATAGGCCGAGGATTGTGCGCACCGTCAGGTTGGCGTTTGCTGGGACAAATATCAGTCTGTCCTAGCCGGACATAACGCAAAAACTGACGGAGCGCATAGACGACCTGAAGCAGAAAATCGCTGCTTGGGGGAAGCGGATTCGGCGATATACCGAGAGATCGACACGGTTCAACCAGAATCGTCTCTTCTAGAGTGATCAGAAGAGGCTCTATGAATCATTGGAGCGACCAATGGTACGTGGAACGGGCCCAGCACCGAATCAGGCCGACACTATCGCATTCTGGCGCGGCCTGTGGTCAGAGCCCGTAAACCACAGCGAGGGCCCTTGGACGGAAGTTGTGGTGAGTCAGTGTGCTAATGTTACGCCCATGGACCCCGTCATCATAACGCCGGATGACGTAGCTGAGGCAGTCCGTAGGGCCCCGAACTGGAAAAGTCCAGGACTCGACGGACTGCATCACTACTGGCTGAAGGGGTTCGTGGTGTGTCACGCTGTGCTCGCCCGACAGTTTCAAGAGGCTCTCGACCAAAAGTCGCTCGCGAGCCTCTTCACTTTTGGGATCACTCATTGGGTTCCTAAAGACCGGGATTCCACAGACCCGAGCAAATACCGCCCCATAACGTGTCTACCTACCATATACAAGACACTTACATCCATTTTGAGCGCGAGAATCACTCGTCACCTGAACTCAAATCAGGTGATGTCCCGCCGCCTGGATAGACTACAAAAAGGCCTCGGTGCCTCATACATGGCTTAAGAGGGTCCTTGAGCTGTACAAGGTCGACTGTACAGTTCGAGACTTCCTCGAGCAATGTATGGGGCAGTGGAGTACGATCCTTTGTCATCTAGGCGAGCGGATGACGGCTGCGGAGAGCCACATAAGGATAAGAAGGGGTATCTTCCAGGGCGATTGTTTGAGTCCAATCTGGTTCTGCCTCTCCCTGAATCCTCTCAGTACCTTACTGGAGAGTTCCGGGAGGGGATTTCAGCTTCGGAAAGGAGATACAAAAGTGACCCACCTTTTCTATATGGATGATCTCAAGTTATTCGCCTCCAGTCGCTCTTATCTTATGGAATTGCTAAACATCACTTGTGATTTTAGCAATTCTATTAGAATGGAGCTGGGGACGGATAAGTGTGCGGTTCTCCATGTCGAAAGGGGAAGGGTTGCTATCTCTGAGGGCATGGACTTGTCTATGCCCATCAGCATAAGGACCCTTTCCGAGGCTGAAACATACCGATACCTGGGTATGTCACAGAACATCGGTGTAGATGAGGCGGGTATGAAACAGTCAGTTTGCGATGTGTTTTATGCACGCTTGACCAAAGTGCTTAACAGCCTTTTGTCCGGTGTGGCATACGCATATAACGGATGGATCATGCCTGTTCTCATGTATACCTTTGGCATGCTTAGGTGGACTCAGACCGAACTGAACGCTCTGGACAGAAAAGTCCACACTATAATGACGTCCAACAGGATGCATCATCCGAGATCGTCAGTAATGAGGCTGTACTTGCCGCGGAAGCATGGTGGACACGGCTTTTTAAGCGCGCTTACCATGCATAATCGCGAAGTGTGCAGCCTCCGTAATTACTTTCTGACGAGAGCAGATGATCCATACTATAGGGACGTTATTTCTTGTGATAAAAGACTTGCCCCTCTATCCTTAGCCAACGAGCAATGGCAAGACCCGGCAGTACAGAGCATTTCCGACCGGGAAACCGTATGGAAGGAGAAGGAGCTCCACAGGAGGTTCTACAAGGCTCTACATGAGCCTTTCGTGGACACAGTCGCCTCCCTCCACTGGCTACGTTTCGGTGACCTCTTTGGGGAAACTGAGGGTTTTGTCTGTGCGATACAAGATCAGGTTATTAAGACCAACAATTATCGGAGATACATCCTAAAGTATGGCACCGTTGACGTCTGTCGAGCTTGTCGCCATCCCGGTGAATCACTTAGGCATGTCATCTCCGGTTGTTCGGCGCTTTCTAACTCTGAGTATTTGCACAGGCACAACTTAGTAGCCAGGATTCTACACCAGGAGCTCGCTCCGAAATACGGTCTCGTGGATCGGAAACTGCCGTATTATAAGTACTTGCCGGAATCCGTGCTCGAAAATGACCGCGCCAGGCTCTACTGGGACCGGGCCATCATCACGGACAGGACTATTCTTGCGAATAAGCCTGATATTGTGCTGATGGACCGGGCACAGTCAAGGATATTTTTGGCCGACATTACCATTCCTTATGACGAGAACCTCGTGAAAGCCGAAACAGATAAGCTTACTAAATATCTGGACCTGGCTCACGAGATGACCGACATGTGGGGTGGATTGCTGGCCGAAATTATTCCTGTGGTCGTTTCTGCGAACGGGTTAATCCCAGTCAGCCTCTCGGGTCATCTGAGGCGACTGGGACTCCGTGACGGACCGCTCCAAGCTCAAATGCAGAAGGCGGTGCTCCTCGATACCGCCCGCATAGTCCGCCGGTTTCTTTCCCTTTCCCCATAACCCTCGGCCGTTTGGTCTCCCCTGCCGAGGGCTTCCATCTGGTTGGGTTTTTATTTATTTATGTATTTTATATGTATTTATTTTATTTTGTTGATATTTATGTATGTTTATCATTTTCATTTACAATTATATATTTATACAGCCCAACCAGATGAGAAAACTATATAGATACCCCTATAATAATAATAATAATAATAATAATAATAAACATTCTGAAACCATTCAGCATATAACTAGAGCATGCCCCCATCTCGCCCAAACCGATTACACTCATAGACATAACCAGGTAGCTAATATCATACACCAAACTCTTGCTATTCAACATAACTCCATACAAGACACTATTACAGCTTATTATAAATACATCCCAAGCACAGTTCTAGAAAATACAACACATAAGTTATACTACGACCGCGCCATCCTAACTGACAAAACAATACATTATAATAGACCAGACATTACGCTACAAGATAAACTTAATAAAATCACATACCTCATTGATATAGCTATACCTAACACACATAATATTACAAAGACAATTACAGAAAAAATCCACAAATATGCAGATCTCCAAGACGAAGTTAGCAGAATTTGGAAACAAGAAAATTCTACATAGTACCGATCGTGTTATCAACCACAGGTGTTATCCCAAAACATCTTCACCACAGCCTGAAACTATTAAATATAAAAGAGAATAAATACATACAATTACAGAAAGCCGCCATATTAAATACGTGCCGTATTGTGAGAAAATTTTTACAAATAGATGAAAATGAAGTTACGCCCAATATCCCAGAACACACTACTTAATAAAATGCCCATATGCTTTTTACTTGGTGAACACCCGTAATTAGCATTAATAACGGCCGCAAGGCTAGAAAAAATAAAGACATAAAATAATAATAATAATACTATAACTCTGAGTACTTGCACAGGCACAACTTAGTAGCCAGGATTCTACATCAGGAGCTCGCTCTGAAATACGGTCTCGGGAATCGGAAACTGCCGTATTATAAGTACTCGCCGGAAGCTGTGCTCGAAAGTGACCGCGCCAGGCTCTACTGGGACCGGGCCATCATCACAGACAGGACTATTCTTGCGAATAAGCCTGATATTGTGCTGGTGGACCGGGCACAGTCAAGGAAATTTTTGGTCGACATTACTATTCCTTATGACGAGAACCTCGTGAAAGCCGAAACAGATAAGCTGAGAAAATATCTGGACCTGGCTCACGAGGTGACCGACATGTGGGGTGGATTGCCGGCCGAAATTATTCCTGTGGTCGTTTCTGCGAACGGGTTAATCCCAGTCAGCCTCTCGGGTCATCTGAGGCGACTGGGACTCCGTGACGGACCGCTCCAAGCTCAAATGCAGAAGGCGGTGCTCCTCGATACCGCCCGCATCGTCCGCCGGTTTCTTTCCCTTTGCCCCTAACCCTCAGCCGTTTTTGTCTCCCCTGTCGAGGGCTTCCATCTGGTTGGGTTTTTATATATTTATGTATTTTTATGTATTTATTTTATTTTATTGATATTTATGTACGTTTACCATGTTTATTTACAATTATATATTTATATTGCCCAACCAGATGAGAAAACTTTATAGATACCCCATATAATAATACATATAGAACGACACAACATACTTGCCGAAAAGCAGAAAGGCTGCAGGCGGGGCCACATGGGATGTAAGGAGCAACTCATTATAGATTCAACCATCCTAAAACACGCTACTGCAAGAAACAAAAATTTACAATGTACATACATAGACTTAAAAGCTTTTGACAGCATCCCACATTCTTGGCTGATACGAATACTGGAAATATACAAGATTAACCCTGCAATAATAGGCTTTTTACGTAACATCGTGACACACTGGAAAACCACACTGCAACTAAGCACCCGAAATAACTGCATCAAAACAAGACAAATAGCCATCAAGAAAGCCATCTATCAAGGTGATTCCTTGAGCCCCCTGTGGTTCTGCCTCGCACTGAATCCACTCTCTTACCAGCTGCATGGTAAACAGGCTAGGTACAGACTTAAACACAATAGCGGTGAATCAATAATTTCGCATCTTATATATATGGACGATATTAAACTATATGCACGGACAGAAAAAGAAATGAAAACTTTAATAAAAATCACCACAGAATTTAGCAAGGACATAAATATGCATTTTGGACTGGATAAATGTAAAACTATTCATTTAGTAAAGGGCAAGATCCAGCCTGGTGTCTATGCAGTTGATGACATAGATACAATAACAGCAATGGAGCCAACCGATTTATACAAATACTTGGGATTCCAACAACTTTAAGGACTAGACCATACATCTATATAGAACAAAATTACTCTAGAATATAAAAAAAGAATTAACGCCATATGTAAAACCCAGCTCTGAGGAAAAAACCAAATAAAAGCTCTTAACACTTATGCGATCCCTATTCTAACATATTCATTTGGAATCATAAAATGGAGCCAAACGGATATAGAACATATAGAACGAATGACAGGTACCACACTGACAAAACACAACAACCTACACCCAAAGTCTGCAATAGAACGGCTCACAATCAAGAGACAAGATGGAGGTAGAGGTTTAATAGATATTCATCACCTATGGCAGAAGCAGATGTACGGCTTGAAAACATTCTTTCATAACAAATCGCAAACAAGTGAAATACACAAAGCTACGAGTATAACTCACAACGACAAAAACTACACACCACTAAACCTTGACGAACAAACAGGCCTATTAAACCCAAACAATAGTGATCCGCAGAAAAAGAAAATAGAAAACTGGAAGAAAAAAGTACTACACGGGCGACACCCACACGACATAAGCCAACCATACATAAACACAAAAGCGTCCAACATGTGGCTTAAAAAAGGTAGCCTGTTCCCAGAAACAGAAGGATTTTTAATAGCAATACAGGACCAGGTAATTAACACAAAAAACTATAGAAAATACATTATCAAAGATCCCACAGTCACAAACGATAAATGCCGCAAGTGCAACAGTCAACCGGAAACAATACATCACATAACCGGAGCATGTACAAGACTCACACAGACAGATTACACTCACAGACATAATCAGTTCGCAAACATCATACATCAAAAACTGGCACTCAAACATAAACTTATTCAAAACACAAACATCCCGTACTACAAATACACACCACAAACAGTTTTAGAAAATGCCTCACATAAACTTTACTACGACCAAGCTATACTTACTGACAAAACCATTCATTACAATAGACCAGACATTACTCTACAAGATAAAAATAACAAAACCACGTACTTAATAGATATTGCAGTACCCAATACGCATAATATTCAAAAAACAATAGCTGAGAAAATTTGTAAATATGCTGACTTAAAAGAAGAAATTGGAAGTATATGGAAGCAAGAAAAAGTATATATAGTGCCCATAATCATCTCAACCACTGGAGTAGTCCCAAATAACATTTTCAATAACCTAAAACTTATAGAATTAACAGAAAACACATATATAACCCTACAAAAAGCCGCAATTTTAAATACTTGCAGGATAGTGAGAAAGTTCCTGCAGTTGGAGGAAAATGAAATAGTTTAAAGTCTAACAATCCCTACATCTACAACAAACACACACCACACACTGTAATTTACTTGGCTAAAGGCCCGTAAATACAGTGATTACCAACTTTTTCAAAAAGGTTGAGCAAATTTAAGCTTTTCCGATAATAATAATAGCCTTTATTTAACAATCTTACAAAACATGCGTATGAAAACACTATAAGTAATACAAAAAAAATATATGAGGTAATATTAACTTAATTAAACTTAAATATATACATTTATTATTAGACACCGGTTTTGTGATTGTCTTGCGTTTCCGCAAAGGCCTCCCCTAGAGCTTGCCACGCTTTTCGATCCTGGGTAATTCTCCTCCACGTAACTCCAGCAATTTTGCGAATATCATCCTCCCATCTAAGACGCTGCCTACCTTTCTTTCGTTTGTTTTGTCTCGGACACCACTCGGTAACGTTCTTAGCCCATTTTTCTTTATTACTTCTCATCATATGACCTGCCCACTTCCATTTTAGTTTTCTTACACAATGTGTTACATCATTTATTTTAGTTTGATTTCGTAATATTTCTAGTTTTATTTTGTCTTTTAACTTGATGTTGAGCATGCTCCTCTCCATGCTGTGTTGACAGGTCTCTAGTTTGCGCAGGTTTTGTTTCGTTAAACTCCATGTCTGACATCCATATGTCATGATGGGTACAATACATGAATCAAAAATTTTTTTCTTAGCTTTTAGTGGTATTTGTGGGTTTTTGATAATTTCTTTTAGGGACCAATATCTTTTCCATGCTAGCTGTACTCTGTTGTTTATTTCTTTTGTTGTAAGATCTTTTGGTGATATTGTCTGTCCGAGATATATATATTCTTCGACTTATTCTATTTTTGTGTCGTTGACTGTGATAGGAATTTTGTCGTGGTTTGTCATTACTTTGGTTTTTGTAGCGTTCATTGAAAGTCCAAATCTGTCGCTTTCGTACACAAGCTCTTCAAGCATCTCTTGCAGGCTTTTTGGATTTTTTGGATTGATCTTTTTGGAAATTAGAATTAAATCGTCTGCAAATCTTAGATGGTTTAGTTTGATGCCGTTGATGTTTAGTCCATATTTACTCCACTCGAGACGTCTAAATATGTATTCAAGCACTGCTGTAAAAAGTTTTGGGTGATAGTGGAGCCCCCTGTCTGACCCCTCTCTTTATAGGGAAGTGATCTCCCACTCTTTCTGTTCGTATTTTTGCTTTCATGTTCTTGTATATGTTGCTAATTAGTCGTATATATTTATTCGCAACTCCTTGTGTTGCAAGTGCTTCCCATATTCTTGTATGTTTTAAAGAGTCAAATGCTTTGTTGTAGTCCACATATGCCAAATAATAATGAATGCCGTAATCATTACATTTCTCTATAATTTGTTTTATGGTGTGTGTATGATCGATTGTTGAATAATCACTACGAAAACCTGCTTGCTCTCTAGGTTGGTTTTCATCCAGAGTCTGAGTTAAACGGCTTAGCAGTACTTTAGAAAATATTTTGTAGACGTTAGACATCAGGCTAATGGGTCTGTAGTTGGCTATATTATCCTTCTTTCCTTTTTTATGAAGCAGTACTATGGTCGACGTAGTCCACTGATGAGGTATATATTCTGTGACTAAAAATTCGTTAAATAAATCTGTGATAGTATCTAATATTATATCAGCCGTTCCCATTAGAAGTTCGTTAGATATACAGTCTTCTCCCGGTGCTTTACCTCTTTTTTGAGATTTGATTGCCTTATATACTTCTTTTTTCAGTATGTTAGGGATTTCTTCACTTCTATTTGTATCATATTCAATCAGTAGGTAGTTTTCTCCTGATCTTCTGTCGTCGCTATATAACTCGCGGTAGTAATCCGTGGCTACCTCTAATATTTCTATTCTATTTGTCTTATTTTTCTTATCTTTATGGTGTGTGATTTTGTCTATCCAATTTGTACTTTCTCTTAGCTCATTCCATGCTTTCGTGACTCCTCCCAACTTTTCTATGTAATAGTTTATTGTATTGTTCCTTCTTTTCTCTCTATGTTTCCTGATCTGCAGATTTATTTCTTTACTTAGGATTTCTATCTTCTTTTTGTTCATTTTCCTGTCTTCATAGAGAGATTTTCTCTGTATGATCAAATTTCTTGCTTCTGGACCTATTTTGTCTTTGGTGTCTTTATTTATTCTAGTTTTGTTTTCGACTATCTTAAGTTCGTTTTCGAGACTGTCATATTTCTCTTGGACATCTTTGGCATTCTTTGTTGCTTTTAAAGCATTTTCCAATAATTCTAGAATATTTTCTGCAATTGGTAAGGGTATTGGTTTTTTATTATTGCTAATGTTTTTTCTCGGTGTTTTCGGTTCCAATACGTACATTTGTCCTCGAAGCATTCTATGGTCCGTGTTGTAGTTGAGTTGATTAACAACATCAATATTCAAAAACACTCTTGGTTTGTTTGTGAGAATGTAATCTATTTCATTTTTTGTTTTCCCATCAGGTGCCACCCATGTCCATTTTCTATTATGTTTTCTATTGTAGTAGCTATTCATGATGTTTAAGTTATTTCCTGATGCAAAATTTATCAGTATTTGTCCGTTGTCATTCCTTTTCCCAGTTGAATACGGTCCAAGTATATTGTTCTCATTTTTATTCCTCTTTCCAATTTGGCTGTTAAAGTCTCCCATTATAATAACTGTTCTACATATATTCGGCATAATTTGGTTGAGTTTATTATAAAATTCATCTTTTATGTCCTTCTGGGTAACCTCCGTCGGAGCATATATTTGAACAATTGCAGTGGGTTTTTTATAGCCAGGGAGGTTTATATTCAAAATGGCGATCCTGTCTGATATTCCTCGAAACTCTAATATTTTGTTTTTCAGGTATTTCTTGACCATAAACCCTACTCCGTATATTCCAGCCTTTTCATTAATGTGGTATAGTATGTAATTGTCACGTTCTTCGGTTTTCTCATCCACTCTTCTCACGTCACTCAAGCCTATAATATCCCAGTTAACGTTTTCCAATGCATGTTCTAGTTCCAGTAAAAATTCTTGTGACTTTAGAGATCTTGTGTTAAGTGTAGCTATATTGAATCTATATCTAGAATTTTGTTTTCTACTTTGAGAGTATGGTTTTTAGGTAGTGTATCGCTGAATGTTTCTTCTGTAAGCTTTAGGGGGTATTGGTCTATCACCCCACGGTGACCAACCGTATTGGGGTTTTGTGTATTTTTTGTTAAGTTAATTTTTGTTTTGTTTATTGTTCTTACGTTTCCGGTGTCTGGTAATTCCTATACTTCATGCTACTGGGTTCCCTTCTCTGTCAGTGAATGCGACCTAGCTCTCATATAAGCAAATGCATCAATTTTTTGCAACTTTGGTGGAGCTATAATGTTATTGATCCCTTCCTTGCGACATATTGGTGTTTGAATATTTTCAGGTGACAAAGAAGAATCTCTTTTCCTTTTTTCAGCATCCGGTTTTTCTTTTATTATTAGTTTATTATTCTTAATGAAGGCTTCTTTTCCTCTTTCTTTTTCTTGTTTTAATTGTTTTTGCAGAGTTTTTATTCTGTTCTGTTGAGTTCTATTGTTTCCTTTGAGAAATCCTCCGTTATATAAGTCTGTTCTGGCAGGTTTGCTTTGCTTTTCAGTATTTCTACTTTTTTCTGATAAGAAGTAAAGGCAATTAGTATAGGTCTAGTTTTTCCTTGTTCTTTGCGTCCCAATCTGTGATATTTATTTATTTCGAATTTTTCACATTAACATTTTTCTTTTGCAAGGTGTTACATATTATATTAAATAGTCCTTCGTAGTTATTCTCCGTTTCCTTAACACCATGTATTATTAAATTATTTTTCCTATTTGCATCGTCTAAGTATTTTATTTTACTGTTTAATATTTGTACTTCCACTTGTTGTTAAAAAGTTTAAATGTTAAAAAGTTTAGTTTTGACTTACTGTCACTGATTTTCTGCAGTTTGAAGATTATCTGTTCTATTTTTCACTTATATTCAATTAAAATCGGGAGCACTTTTGGGATACTGTTACTACGTTGACAACCGGAAATCCAATGGTCATCGATCGATATTGATTTATCTATATCACAGACTAACTAGTAGATTCTAATCGAATATCTATATATCTTATTTGCTTCACTAGTTGTTGTGGAATGTGATACGTACTGTACTATTTTAGATTTCCTTCTCTTGTTTTGACATCGGCATTGTTTTACGGACTGATAACTACCACTTCTTTTCTTTTCGTTTTTTTTTAAACGTTACCCCCACACTAGGATTTTCTCCTGTATCGTGGAGGCAGTTTACAAACACAAATTGCACAAGGACAGACATCCAGACCCGGAACAATTAATTGTAGGCCATACAAATACTTGTTCCGTGCGGGATTCGAACCCGCGCTCCCCAGCACAGCAACTCAGCCACTGCGCCACTTGTAACGATTATTCTGTGTTTTTCATTTCTGGACACCGATTTTGCATCTTGCAAATATTTGTGAGAGACATCATGCAGACTACAACTCCACTACAACGACAACTAGCCCTGCGATTGCTATGTGTTAATTGTAACATATGCATTGATACACCTCGCCGTCTCTTTTTGAGCTTGATACCAGAGTAATTTCTAAGATCCGCGAGTGGAATTCTTCAATAATAGTACGTATTTACATACCTACTTATTTTATTATACTAACATAAACCATGGCACACAATCGTACATCATAATACAAATCTAATTCTCATTTTAGATCATTGAAGACGATTATATATGTGATGCTAACCTCAAAAGTATTGTTGACGTTATTATAAAAATTGTGACTATTTAGATATGATTTTCAAACGGTATGGTGTTTACAACATAAAAACAAACCAATCTACCTATAGTTTGTTTTGGGACATAAAAATAAAAGTCAAATCCAGTTCCTATAGTTTGGGCATTGTTCTTTTATAATTAAATTCAAATAAATAAATAATTATATAATGATATTACAGTTTTAAATAAGACTTTTATTTGAAATTATCCCAAATTGAATGTTATTTATGGGCAACAACTATAAGGGTGTATCCTATGTGTACGATTCAACTCACGTTTTCGTTTCTCAAATTTTTGCCTACTGTTTCTTTTCTTTTTTTTTTTAATCGTTACCCCCACACTAGGATTTTCTGCCTTCACGATACAGGAGAAAATCCTGAAGTGACAAGAAAAAGTGGAATTATCATTCATGTTGTTTAATTACTAACTTAAGCTTTAGTAGTAAACTCTTAACTAAGAAAGTAAACTTCTTAAAAGAAAGCTTCGACACATGTAAAAAAATTCTTAGCAGAAGCTTGAAGTAAAGGAGCATTTGCTCCTTTACTTCAATTTCCAGATTTTAAGAAACCATTTATTCGGACCAGGGATGCATCAAACTATTTTCCACGTGGTAGTGCTGCAGCTATATTATAGTTGTAGCACGTATGGGTCGGCTCGACCGGGGAAGGACCACGCTCTCACAGAATACCAGCGTAAAATAGCAGCTTAACACTGCTGTGTTTTGTATGGTGAGTGTAGAGAACCAGAGACCCTTTTTACTCGAAAAGAGGCATTCCATCTTAGTCCTCACGGGTGACAACGCATCTACATTTTGGAGGGGCTTGTGGTCTGTTCTCAAAATAAATGGTTGCTGGCGGAATTTTTTGATTCTATAAATAATGGCAGTTGCTTCTTTCATAATTTGACTATAGCCACGCTCACTTTTAGTGAGAGCACGCGAAGCGTAACTGATCGGGCGCTCGGCACCCGCGGGGTAGCGCACGGCGAGCACCGCGCCCAGCCCGCCGGGCGCCGCATCCACTGTCAGAACTAGCTGCTGCCGCGGGTCAAACTGCGCCAGTACGCGACTTGAACATAACTCGTCTTTGATAGCATCGAATGATTTCTGATGTTCCGACGTCCATTCCCATTTCATATTTTTTCAAAGTAAATTATGTAATGGTTCAAGAATGATCGCCACTTGCGGTATAAAACTACGGTAAAAGTTATCTAAACCCAAAAATGATTTTAATTGTCGGACGTTTCCTGGCACCTTTGCCTGTGTAATATTTTATCCGGATTTTTATGAAGGCCAAGAGGATCAATAACAAAACCGAAATATTCTATTTTATTTTGGAAGAATGAACATTTCGACCGCTGGAGCATTAGCCCGGCGTCTCTTAGACGACTTAATACCAAATCGACACGTTCCCAATGTAATTCGGCGGTCGGAGCCGCGATTAACATGTCGTCGTGGAAACACTCCACGCCATCTATGCCCTGCACCAGTTGCACCATAGCACGCTGGAACAAAGCTGGCGCATTTGACAAACCGAACACTAATCTCGTATAAACAAAAAGACCTATATGCGTATTGATACATGTATACTTTTGTGACTCATCATCTAGAAGGAACTGATTATAACTATTTGATAAATCAAGCTTACTAAAGTAACGACAATCGTGTAACGATGCACATAACTCACTTATTTTAGGCAATGGATAAGAGTCAACTATTAAGGCCTTATTGATCGTCATAGAATAATCGCCGCAAATACGTACGTCATTATTTTTCATTAATACCGCAACAATCGGTGACGCGTAATTAGAATAAGAAACCGGTTTGAGTATGCCAGCCCGCACTAATCGGTCCAATTCTGCGCTTAACTTATCTTTGAGCGCAAAAGGCGCCGGCCTAGCTTTAAAAAATTTTGGTGTGACACCTTCTTTTAAGTGTAGTGTTAACTTATACTTACTGAACGTGCACAACCCACCAGAAAATAATGTTTTATATTTCGACAAAATAAATTTTTCTTTATCTAGTGAACAATAATTTAATGAGATAAAAGCGAAATTAAATTTTGTCATAAAGTCCCTATCGTGCAAGGGAACCGGGCCATTTTCAACAACATAAAATTTTCTATTATGCGTTACATTATTATATGTGACTGGTAAGTAACACCTGCCCAATAGCCTTAAAGCAGAACCACTGTATGTGTATAAAGTTTTATTGGACTCACCGAGCGACAAGTTTCGCGAGAAATACATATACCATATGCGCGCGGACAGCGCTGAAACCCCACTACCGGAATCAACCTCCATTCTAAGAGTAACACCTCGCACTATAACTTCAAGAGATATTGGTTTTTCTTCCTTACATAAAATAGTATTAATACGTGATTCATTATTTCTATCTCTAACATTATTAATTGGTAAAAAATCATTACATTCGTCCCTATCACTACCTTCCAAAATGTAATTATTCTGCATATAATTATGCTGCTTTTTTACAATTTTGTCCCTTTTGGTTGTTATCTCGTTATGTACGTAGTATCTCTTAGAACAAATTCTTTTTAAATGTCCTTTTGCACCACACAAATTGCACGACAGACGACGATAGCCACATACGTAAGGTATCGTGTGACCTCGCGCCACACACACTACACCTGGGGGCTCCGCCGTCGCCGCCACCACGGGCGCGACCGCCTCGTGTACCGCCGCTTGCAGTAGCTTTTCGCCGCGAGTCCGTATATAGCACAGGTTCAAACTTAATTAACTCTGCCGAATCGCCAGCGGAAACAATACGCTGCGCACTTTCAACTGCACAAGCTACTTCAAGTGCCTAATTTAGTTTTAGCTGATTGGGATCTTCTCTAAATAATTTCCCTCGGGCAGATGCAGAGTCAAGACCAAGTACAAAACGATCCGTCAAACACATCTCTAGAGCTGTACCAAAACAACATACCGATGCTAGTCCACGAAGACGAGCAGCATACTCCACCGTCGTCTCGTGATGGTCCTTTTTAGCCGAATAAAACTTTTGTCTTTCAACGTATATACACTTTTTTGGGTCGAAGTGGCCGTCAAGCGCAGCAATAATCACCTTGTAATCGGTTGATTCAGGCGTATTTGGATACAATAAAACACGAGTAAGACGATATGAGTCTTGTGACATGCCATTCAATAAAACTGCCCGTCTTCTCACTCTTTGAGTATCTGTGATATCGTCGATTCCATTTGCAATAACGAAGTTGTTTAGTTGTGCTACGTGTACCACCCACTCATCTGTTTGGCAATCGAAAACTGGCACTTTCCCATAGATAGACATTTTAACGCGTGACTTCTACTGTTGGTTAATCGATTATTAACACACAAAATAAACTTGTCGCCACTGTAATGTCCTTGCTATACAAGGAATACGGGAAGCGTTTATTGAAACACACTGAACCGTAAACGATCATTTATTCACCCAATACAGGGTAGCCGTAGAAACCGTTATTATTATCTACCGACATAATATGCTACAGAGTATAAACATTCAAGCATTTCCACAAACTATCACATGCCATTTTGCCATGCAGCAGCTATATTAGTAGTATAGTTGTAGCACGAATGGGTCGGCTCGACCGGGGAAGGATCACGCTCTCACATAATACCAGCGTCAAATAGCAGCTTAACACTGCTGTGTTTCGTATGGTGAGTGTAGAGAACCTAAGACCCTTTTTACTGGAAACGAGGCATTCCATCTTAGTCCTTACGGGTGTCAACGCATCTGAATTTTGATTTGCAAACGAGGATAAATGTAGATGTCTATGGGCCACAGCAACCACTTATCAGGTGAACTGTGTGCTCGTTTGTCACCCTATCCTATAAAAAAAACTATCACATATTGTAATCGTATTATAGTGGCTGGTTCTTACCTGATAGCCATTGTACTTGATTAACTCTTTCATTCGTTCCACAATGTACAAATATTTATCCTCATCATAGTACCCAATGTCACCAGTTTTATAGAATCCTTCTTCATCGAAATCTTCACTTCTCTCTTTTCCTATGTAACCCTTCATAATCATTGGGCCCTTAATACATATTTCTCCATTCTTATTTGGCCCTAAAGGTACTCGCGTTTCTACATCTACAATCTAAAACAAAACACATTAATAACAGTAAGTTGTTGATACTCACTTTTTTGTGAGTGAACGGCAGAGTCGGCAAGGGATGCCCTGAACGGAAGTTTATTGACCAAATTAGTGATAAAATAAAGAAAGGTCAATTTATAGATGTAAAAGAAGTGAGAGAGGTGTGTCAGCATCGTGCCAAATGGAAGTTCGTAGTCTCTGCCTACCCCATTGGATAACAGGCGTGGGGTTTTATATGGAAGTACGTATGTATTTAGTTACGATGTTTGTTAGATTTAAATACAGGCTTTAAATAATTTTAGGGCTAACAAGTTTCCCCATCATCCCGTAAAACTGTCCAACTGGACAAGTGCCTCTCCCGCTGTAGTTATTATTGGCTTTATTATTATTATTATTATTTGCTAAATCATCACGCTTGGCAGACGGATTGATGATATCAATACCAGACGGCTCGCACGTTTGACGCTGTTCCCAGTCGCGAAAAAGTTTTACGCCTGGCGTAAATGAGATAGTACCTATATTGCCATCTTTCTTAAGTCGTAAATCTTTCTGGCTAATCTCGTAGTTGCCTTTTACGACACTTGAGAAATGTAAAGGGTGGGGTAATGAATTTTATTACGCCGTTAACACACGTCAACTAATTAGTAACGTACAATATGAACAATAATTGTTAATGTTCGGATCTATACATATAATAAATCTGTAGAAAAGTCGTGTCTGTAATTTTAATATACTCATGAAAAAATAAGTCCAGGGCACTAAATAAAGGGTACTAAAACCAAATTAGTGTTTTTTTAGAATTTTTCTCTATCTGTGTATTACCTATTCACGCAAAAACTACTATACCGATTTCCATTAAATTTATATGTAGGTAGTTAATAACCCGAAGCAACTTATAGGCAATTTTTTATCCGATTACGGAACTTAAAGAAGAAGTTAAGTATTTTTCTTTCTTTAGATGTTAATTTTCTATTATATATGTAATTTTCTATTATATAGTTAATAGGCGGGATGACGGGTATATTTTCAAATAAATATCATATTTGTAAATAAAGTTTAAAATTAGTTTGAACCTTTGCATAACAATTTTAAACTCCACTGACTATATACGTTTTAATTATCAAAACAGCGCCATCCATCATCAAATGAAAAAAGCCTACATTTTGCCTTTAGTAACAATAAATTCAAAAAACGTGTGTATGTACTTATGTACGCACGTAGGAAGTTATACTTCTTTAGCGTACAAAACAAAAATAACTAAAATGACTACCTTAAATATAACTATCAGTTCCCACGAAAACTTGAGAGACAGTTACCCACTGAAGTTGTCGCCAATGTACTCTGTGGTTGTCGCTTTGAGGTGTCAGTGTGCGCACGCATCGTATTAATTTCATGGTGTCGTTTTTAGGTGTCGGTGTGTGGGCGCATCGTAAAAATTCACTTTCATAATTTTTCTCAAACAAAGAAGTATAATTTCAATAATATAAATAACTTACATTTATATGTTTAAATAATTAGATTTATAAAATTATTTATAAATCCTTACGTTTAATTTAATCGTTATTTGATTTTAAAAGTGTAATAATGAAAATTTACAAAACAATAGATAATAGTGACATCTATCAAACGTACGAAAATTGATATATTTTGGAACTAAAAACATATCAATTTTCATACGTTATCAATATTATATCTGTATGTAAACTGATTAAAACTGGTCTGTCTGCAATTATTGCAAAATTCTCATCAAATCATTATTTCGTGGAATGGTGTTATTTAATGATATTTATCACTATTTGTTGACCATGTCAATGAATAGAGATCGTTCAACGATATTCATAACTAAACACAACATTGCTATTTCAAGATAATATCGTCATTTCGTCAAATAGTCTTTCACAGCTAGCGGCGCTGATAGCGTGTTTTTAACAGAATTAACATCACTTTATGCCTTTTTTATATAATAAATAAATGTTCGCGGCTTTGGGGTGGCTCTTGAGCCAGACGCACCCCAACCTTTTATAGCTGATATTACTAAATAGTATAGTTTTGACTTTCATAGTTTTAATGAACTAATGATAAGTAGCTGATAAAATTAAATTTTAGAATGCTACTGAATACTTATTCGTGCAGCATCAAAAATTGTCACACTTAAAAGTATCTAGACCCGTAGCCATTATCGGGATGATTGACCACAATTACCACGTTCGACAAAATGGCTAACAACACTGTTATGCACAACACGTGTGTTTTGTGTGCACAGTATCCAGTACATTGTACACAAAACTGAGATTAAGGGAGAAGCTCTTTAGTTAAATATATTGAGTGTCTGTCAGCATAAGTTTCATTTTACCAACTTCATTTATTATCACATTATCTGATGTAAATAATTGAAAATTAAGTGCACTGTGAGATTTTATCTCTATTTGATGGTATAGTTCTTGGCACCGTTGGGTTTCTAATTACTTGGTAGACATGGTCAAAAATCGTACAAAAGCTTTGTTTCAGTTTTTATGAATTTTATTTAAACAAATACGAGAGCCGTGCAGCTCGCCGTCAGATTTCAACACGGCAAAACGTGTACGAGCCCTTTGAGAACAAACGAAACGGTTATGGGAAATTTTACGTGCTGACTTACCACGTGTCCGTTGAAGTGTTGAAGAATAACTTCGTGGGCAAACCTAAATGCCTGAGTAGTTAAAATAGTCGTGAAAATACGAAAACCGTTAATACGCGTTGAAGGATCGCGGCATACTTTTTTCTGCCCATAAACAGTATAGGTAATGAGGAGTTCTGTGCACAGTAGTGAGACATATGTAAGCTATTACTTTAATTTTTATACCTTTAATGACACTTATAAATCAGTTTGTCATTTAAGATTTTTATATTTTTAAGTTTTCATATTATCAGACAAATCAAGGTTTGTGACAGTCCTGGTTTCACAGCTCACATAAGATATGTAAATGAACAGGCTGTTGTGAAAAAATACTTTAAATATCAAAGATAGCAGTTTTTACTTAAACAAGGGTTTATTTTATTTTACTTGTGAAAGGCGGTAATCAAACTGTATATATTTGTAAATATATGTTAATTACAATTTGAAGTGTCGATTTACCGCGTTCTCGGCAGTTAAAGAAAATCTGCATTTGTGAGAAGTTCCCCAGTTGAGGTGGTCGCGCGTTGGTACTTTTTTTGACCAAAATCTCTGAGGTCTGTGCCCAGTAGTGGCATGTATGTAGGCTGCTACTTTTTTGATTTAATGGGGCAACTATGCTGTTTTTATTTCATTAATATTTTCGGAGATGTTACTTTTTTGTTTTCACACTACCGTAAATATTAGCGGTAGCAAAGATTCCAAAGAATAGAACTCATCATCGTTATCATTACAACTAATCAAAAGTCTACTGAACCGAATATAAACCTCCCCCATAAATTGTCAAATAGGCTGGATATTTTTAACATTAGGATGTTTTAAACATTCATACCTTTTATAAGACAGTCTCACTTGAAGAGTGGTTACTACTTATCATTTTTTAAATAAATACAATTAAAATAAAGTTTACCGATATTTATATTTCCCATCACTAAACTATATGAAAAACTGCCCTTATTCAGTGCGATACGGGGCGTATAAGATCTCACATTTTATTTTACCTACAGATTCCAATTTACCCAACCACGAGCGGTGGCAGATTTAGGTGTATCAACTCATTGTAAATAATAATAAACACAAATATCCATGTTTTTGATTTCACGCCAAAAAAACGATTTTAGTCTCCTAATCAGTGCCGCTGTGAACGTATTAAAGAACCCATGGAGCACGAGGGCTGAGTTGTTTAACGTCCTGATGTCGTAGTTTACGAAGACTACAATCAACTTTTAACTAATAATGTTTGGTCCGATCTACGCAGGACTTACTTACAATATCAGGGAAGTCTTGCAGTAGTATGCTTGCGAATCCTTGGTAGAAATCGGTGTTCTATTGCGAGGATTTGTTATCTATCAGATCTGATATAATGATGAATTAATGAATGGTTTCTGGGAGCGTCGGAGCTTCACATCAGCAAAATGTTCTTTTACGCAAATTTTTAGGGAACTTTCTTCCAAAGATGTGTTTTAAACAACCCGCTTAAATAAAAGTTAAAATGTAACGTGATTTATTAAAATTTGTTTTAAAACATGTTTAGTATTCATCATTATAGAACTTCATGTATGAAATTTTGAAGTCTACTCGAACGTAATGTGACCAAAACATCATTTATGATTTTCTGTGCTAAAAATAAAAAAAATACCTACCTACACACCACTTAAGATTAATAATATTACTCTTAAAAGATGTAAAAAAGAAAAATACCCACGTCTATTATTAAATGACAAACTGAAATGGGACAAAGTAACATCAAAATTAGCATCACTTACGGAAGCACTGCGAAAGGTATCAAACTGTATTTTATAAAAAAATCAAAACTACTATTTATAACGCCCTAACTAAGCCACACCTGGAGTACCTTATAGAGATATGGGGTTCAGCTGCACAAGCGCACATAAGTTACAACGAGCACAAAGTAAACTAATAAAAACACTATTTCATTAGGTACAACTACGTAACCCCAACTAAGGAGCTATACAGAAAAACTAAATTTTTAAATATTAAACAATTATATACATACAACACATGCCTTATTATTAAAGAAATAATAACTAAAAACATACAATCAACAATAACATTCACACCAAAGTGAGATTTAACGTAACATTTATACATAACCTCAGAAACAAAAACAAACTTCCAATCTGGCAGCCTCGGACGAGACCGTATGGCAATACAAATATAATGTGTGAGGGTGTAGTTTTATATAATAATCTACCGGATACTGAAATAGATTGTAATAATATTAAGCATTTTAATAATAAACTAAAATCATATGTTGTAGATAAAATTTTATATATATATTGCCGTGTAGTGGCGGTTAAGAATATCCACTACCCCATATCTTCCCGTGGATGTCGTAAAAGGCGATAAAGGGAAACAGGCAGGGGATGGGCAGCAGCATCTTCCTGGTAACGGCAAAAATACAATAAAAAAACTGCGGTTGCCAACCCACTCGCCAAGCGTGGCTACTATGGCAAATACCCCCCAAATTGATAAAGTTACTAAGAGACGGCCCCCCGTCCCCGGCGGCCCCTCTATTCCTGGCTACGGTGGCGACCATGGTAACGGCGGGGCAGGGGGTGCTAAGAATCTCCGGTGGAGGTTCGGTGGCCACTTACGACGACTCGACCTGCCAACATACAACGCACGCACCCTGAGAACTGACGAGAAGATTGTAGAGCTAGAAGAAGAGATAGACGAGTTACGCTGGATATTATAGGATTATCCGAAGTCCGAATAGAGGGGGAGGACACGGTAATCCTAGAATCCGGCAACTTGCACTATTACCGGGAGGGCGACCATCTGTCCCAAGGAGGTGTCGGATTTATCGTCCACAAGTCTCTCGTTAACAACGTTGTAAAGATTGAGAGTGTGTCGACGAAGGTTGCGTACCTTGTACTCAGAATCACCAAACGGTATTCGCTAAAGGTCATACAGGTTTACGCACCAACCTCGGCACACCCCGATGAGGAGGTGGAGGAAATGTATGAGGATATCTCTAGAGCCATGCATTCCTCCAAAACCCAATATACGGTATTAATGGGAGACTTCAATGCAAAACTAGGCACAAGAGAGAACGGTGAGCTGAAAGTAGGGAAATTTGGAATAGGGCAACGAAACCCAAGGGGCCAGCAGCTGGCCGACTTCGTGGAGAAAGAGGGACTCTTTATGATGAACTCTTTCTTCTAGAAGCGGCCCCATAGGAAGTGGACCTGGTCGAGCCTGGACGGTTCGACAAAAAATGAGATTCATTATGACGAAGAGACGACAACTGTTCAGTGATGTCTACGTTATCGCGAGGGTGAAAACCGGCAGCGATCACCGAATGGTTAGAGGCACACTGAACCTAAATGTTACGTTGGAGAGGTCTTGTCTGATGAAGTCAACGCTCCATCCCCCTCGTGCTCTAATCCAAAGTCACGAAACCTTTCAGCTGGAGTTAAAAAACCGTTTTCAGTGCCTAGAAGACTGCAATGAAGTGGACGATATGAATGACAAGCTCGTGAAAACTATCCATGCGGTCGGAGCTAAGTTCTGCAAGACCCGCCGCAGAAGAACATAAAAACTCTCCGATCACACTCTAAATCTCACGGCTGTTAGATGGGAGATGAAGCTACATCCTTCAAAAGATTTGACAGCATACAGGCAACTGAACAGACAGATCTCCAAATGCATGCGGCGGGACTTACGCAACTTCAATACAGCTCGTATTGAAGAAGCGATCGAGCGGAACCAAGGCTCCAAAGTCTTTGCCAGAGATGTGTCTGCCAGAAAGAGCCAACTGCCAAAGCTGAAGACCGAATGTGGCAGCATCGTTTCCGGGGCACCTGAGATTTTGAGTGAGATTGAGAGGTTCTATGGGCAGCTGAACACGTCATCGTTGGAGCCACACGCAAGTGTGAGTAACGATCCAAGAGCTAGTCTTATCCGACACTATTCCGAAGATATCCCGGACGTCAGTCTGAGCGACATTAGAATGGCTCTCCAGCACCTTAAAAACGGCAAGGCCCCAGGCAAGGACGGAATTACAGCGGCGCTTCTGAAAGCGGGTGAAAAACCGGTATTTGAAGTCCTTTAGAGGCTCTTTAATTCCGTCCGCCATGGTGGCATTACACCGGAGGCGTAAAGCAGAAGTGCGGTGGTCTTGTTCTTCAAGAAAGGTGACAACGCTCTCTTGAAGAACTACAGACCGATTTCCCTTCTGAGCCGCGTCTACGTGCTGTTTTCGAGAGTCATTACGAATCGTCTCGCGCGCAGACTTGACGACTTCCAGCCTCCCGAACAAGCCGGTTTCCGAAAGGGCTTTAGCACCATAGACCACATACATACCCTACGGCATATTGTACAGAAGTCCGAAGAGTACAATTTGCCACTATGTCTGGCGTATGTGAACTATGAGAAAGCCTCTGATTCCGTCGAAATTTGGGCGGTGCTGCAGTCCCTTCAGCGGTGCCAAGTTGACTGTCGGTATATCGAAGTGCTGAAGTACTTGTATAGTAGGGCTACGATGGCTATCCGAGTACAGAACCAGAGTACGAAACCTATCCAATTGCAGAGAGGTGTAAGACAGGGTGACGTCATATCCCCGAAACTCTTCACCGCTGCATTGGAAGACGTTTTCAAGCTTCTGGACTGGAAAGGATACGGTATCAACATCAGTGGCGAGTACATCACTCACCTTCGATTTGCCGACGATATAGTCCTTATAGCAGAATCGCTGGAGGACCTAAGCACTATGCTCAATGACCTCAATAGTGCTTCCCAACGGATAGGTCTTAAGATGAACATGGATAAAACAAAGATCATGTTCAATGTCCATGTCACACCTATGCCGGTAGTTGTTGGGAGCACTAAGCTCGAAGTCGTTGACGAGTATGTTTACCTGGGACAAATAGTCCGACTAGGTAAGTCCAACTTCGACCGAGAGGTCAATCGACGGATTCAACTCGGTTGGGCAGCGTTCGGGAAATTACGGCACATCTTCTCGTCGGGTATACCTCAAAACTTGAAAACGAGACTGTACAGCCAGTGCGTGTTGCCAGTGATGACATAAGGAACTGAGACGTGGTCATTCACTGCTGGCCGGATGAGGAAGCTCAAGGTCACTCAGCGAGCTATGGAGAGGGCTATGCTCGGAGTTTCTCTGCGTGATAAACTCAGAAATGAGGATATCCGCAGTAGAATCAGAGTGACCGACATAGCCCAACGGATTAGTAAGCTGAAGTGGCAATGGGCCGGCCATATAGCTCGAAGAACCGACAACCGATGGGGAAGAAAGGTTCTCGAGTGGCAGCCTCGTACCGGCAGGCGAAGTGTAGGGCGTCCCCCCACTAGATGGAGTGACGACCTGGTAAGATATGCAGGAAGTCGATGGATGCAGGTGGCTCAGGACCGTGCTTTGTGGCATTCCTTGGGGGAGGCCTATGTTCAGCAGTGGACTTGTGAAGGGCTGTAATGATGATGATGATGATGATGATACATATAAGAATAAAACAAATAGATTTATATAATGCATGCTACCGTGTAAATACTGGTAATATTATTTTGTATGTATACTTAATCTCTGTAAAAGTGAACAATGTGTTCTTTAAGAGAAATAAATATCTTTAACTCGAACGTAGAAAAAATATCAGAATCTATTTTATCGTGCCAATCAATAGTATTTATTTATTTATTTACACTTTATTGCACCTTAATAAAAGGATTACAAAGGGCGGATTTAATGCCTTTAGGCATTCTCTCCCAGTCAACCCGGGACGTGTGGAAATTAAGTGATAGGTGACAAAATAAAATGAACAATAGAGTAAATCCAGGAAAAAAACTACTGATAAACTTAAAAATAAACTAATATATATATATATATATATATATATATATATATATATATATATATATATATATATATATATATATATATATATATACAATAAACTTATATACTATAAAATATAATACAGACAATATATTATATTTACACACAAATACATAGATACATAAATATATTATACATATTGTAAATACAAATAGATATATAACATAAACCTATATATAAAATAACAACAAAGGTAACCAAATTGACCATATTAACTATCATTAAGGTGCTTATGTATCAATCTTTTAAAGGCAGTCTTATTAGATGTTTTTCTGACGTAATCGGGCAAGGAGTTTCAGAGCAGTGCAGCCTGACTGGTGAAGGATTTACTAACAAAATTAGTAAAATGTAGCGGGATACTTAGTGTTTTATTACATGAGGACCGCAGAGTTCTATCATGCGTTAAGGAAATATACTGAAATTTCTCCTTGAGATAAGAAGGAGTGGATGGATCATTTAAGATAGAGAAAAGAACAAGCAAAATTGTAGAGTCACGCCTCAAGTTTAATAGTGAGTCATTTAAGGCGAGAGCGATAGTGAGAGATATGATCAAATTTACGAAGAATGAAAATGTATCTGATGCAAATGTTGAGTAGGCGCTCTAGCTTGTTAAGAAGATTTTGGTTTCAATCCGAGTACGAGGGCGGCACTGAACTTTTCGGGAATCAAGGAAGTGACACAACATTACTATTTAAAAATGTATTTATTGCTTTTCGAAGTATTCTCCGCGAAATTTGCCACATTTTTCCATATGATGGAAGCAATCATTGAAGCAACCATTCCATTCGGAAGTTGAGGCCTCAAAAATGGCCGTTTTGTAGGCGTCCACAGCTTCTTCAGGTGATGAAAATCTCTGTTCACGCAATTTATTATTTATTTTGGGAAAGTATAGAAATCATTAGGGCTTAGGTCGGGGCTGTACCGCGGATGGTCTAATAATTCTATGTTTTCTTGCTCTAAAAACTCTTTTGTTCTGTGTGCGGTGTGAGAACTCGCATTGTCGTGATGGAGGATGATGCGGCGGTTGCAGTTCTCTTTACGGAGTTCAGAAACGACCTGTGGCAAACTAATGTTAGCATACCATTCTGCATTAACCGTTCTTTGTCCCTCAAGAGGAATAGTCGTAACATGGCCGGTTTTGGAGACAAACGTGGCCACCATTTTTTTTGCAACACTCCGTGAACGAACAATTTTTGTTGGCTTTAACTCATTTTTGAACACCCAAACTCGTGACTGGTTTTTTGTTTCGGATTCGTACGAGTATATCCAGGATTCGTCACCTGATACGATCTTGTATACAGCATTTGAGGATCCTGCGTGGAATCTTTCGAGAGTTCTGACGCACCAAGTAACGCGAGCCGCTTTTTGCTCTTCACAGAGCGAATGCGGTATCCATTGAGAAAACAACTTTTTTGCACCTAATTGTTCATGCAAGATTATTTGTATTT
Source organism: Parnassius glacialis (assembly GCA_033319125.1). Taxonomy (NCBI): domain Eukaryota; kingdom Metazoa; phylum Arthropoda; class Insecta; order Lepidoptera; family Papilionidae; genus Parnassius; species Parnassius glacialis. The sequence goes on from JAVANC010000002.1 coordinate 25,234,111, forward strand.
GACTCATGCCAATGTCTAAAGTTGCCTGAATTTTGCGGTATCTCACATGTTGATCTTACTCAATCAGCTTACGCACAGCATCAACGTTTTCTTGGGTGACTGCAGTTTTTGGACGACCTTGACGGGGATCATCACTGAGCTTGACACGTCCACGTTGAAATTCAGCAAACCAGCGATAAATTGTGGTTTTGGATGGGGCTTCATCACCAAATGCAGAAATCATCCGGTCAATACACTGTTTTTGTGTTAAACCACTTCGAAAATCATAATAAATCATCGCTCTTGAATTTTCTCGAGTCAATTCCATTTTCTCAACGACTAAACAAGTTTGACAAAACCTTGTGACAAGACCGAGAATCTTTTTTTAAATAAATAAATGATATTCGATTTTTAAAACCAAGGAGTTTTCAATTAAAAAGATTTTAATATGACAGGAACAGTGGCAATATTCCATTCCCGATACTTTTAGTGCAGCCTATGTAACACACGTCTGCATAATCAATTATCGGTAGTATAAGTAACTGTACAAGCATAATTTCAGTCTTAAAGGGGAAAAATTTTCAAGCGATAAAGAGACCGTAAAGAACCAGAGACTTTACGACATGTTTCGGAGATATGAACCCCCCAGGACAGAATACTATCAATATGGAGACCAAGATTTTTAACCGAGGAAGAGAACGGTAATAGGCGATCATTATAACAGACGGGAGGTAGGCTAGCGGCATCCATTTTTGCAAGCATCCTTGAGCTACCCATAATCACCGCTTGGCATTTCGTAGGGTTGACAGACACTCCAAAGCGCATGGACCAATCACGGACTGACTTGAGATTGGAATTTAATTTCTTAATCGCATTATGGATGTCACAAATGTCAGACTGTACATAAAATTGTAGATCATCAGCATACAAATGGTACGAACAATTAATATTAGATGTGATGGAATTAATAAAAATAGAGAAGATTAAAGGAGAAAGTATACCGCCTTGCGGTACGCCAGAAATCAAGTCAACTCACTGTGAAGTCATTTGCTCCACGTGGACAGACTGTTGACGTCCGCGAAGATAAGATGAGAACCATTTCAAGACTGACGGTACAAACCTATAATAAGAAAGGATAGCAAGAAGGATATCATGGTCAACTGTGTTAAAAGCGTGAGAAAAGTCAACGAGCACTACAACTGTAACTTTTTTGTTTTCCATTCCTTCTCTAATATCTTCAGTTATTTTAAGTAAGGCTGTTGTAGTGCTGTAACTAGGACGAAACCCGGACTGAAAAGTACTCAGCAGGTTATGTTTATATATGAAATTGGAAATTTGCTTAAGAACACAGGCTTCCAAAACTTTAGATAGGAAAGGTAAAACTGATATGGGGTGGAAATAATTGGGAAGTGTAGGATTGGATACTTTAGAAAGGGGTCTGACGAAAGCATTTTCCACTGACTCGGAAACTGATCCGAGTCAAGCAAAAAATTAACAATATGTGTAATTGCGGGGAGAATGTGTTCTAGAATATTAATAATCATGGATCTACTAATATTATCGCAACCAACAGCCTAGGATTTTATTGACAGAAGAGTCTTTCTAATTTCATCCTGATCAACAGGGTTAAAAAGAAAGACTGGTATGTGCGGAGACGGAATTGAAGCTATGTAAGCGACTGTTTGGGATCGGATTGAAAGGTCCAATGGAAAAGCAGAAGCAAAATGAAGATTTTAAGCATCGTGAGAAAGAGATAAACCACAATCCAAAGGTGTTTTACCCACACCTAGAGAACTAAGGAATTTCCACACATCAGCTGGCGAAGAATTACTTATATTGCTATGGATAAATCGGCGTTTTGCAGAACGTACCATCTGATTGCATCTGTTTCTGGCCATCTTAAAAGACAACTAGTTTTCCTCAGATCTCCTCTCTTGAAGCCCTTACATACCTCTTCAGTCATCCAGGGAGTTGGTGGACGTCCTAGTTTTACTTTACGTACAGGAGCATGGTTATCATACAAAACGTGAATTTATGTTATTGAAAATAGTTACTTTATCATCTACAGTGGATGCAGTTGTTGATGGCGTAAAATCTATAAGCGATGCGTCTTTCAAAAGCTTATCCATATTAATTCTACTAAAATTACGTAAGGACAGTACAGTAGGTTGATATTTGGGAGGTTTAAGGTTATATGATACATAAATAAGATCATGGCGAGAAAATCCCGGCGCTTCAAGTTGCCCATATGATAGCACCCTGTCAGAGGAGTCATCTATAATGAGATCAATCAGAGAGTCATCAGTGTCGATATTATGATGAGTTGCCTTTAAAGGAAGAATGTTGAGATTGACAGACTCAATGATTTTACGAATCTTTTGAGACCGGACTGAATTTTTCAGTAAATCCGTGTTGAAATCTTCCATGATTATGCAGTGAGCGTACTCAGAACCAATGTTATCAAGAGCCTCTTCTAAATTGGCGAAGTAATTAGTGGAAGAAGGACAATGCACTGCTCCAAGAATCATCCTTGAGCCCATTACATCTAGTTCTATAAAAAGGAATTCAGCGGAAGCAGTATAAGGAGTAGGGGATGCTAATATGATTTTGTAAGAAATTGAAGCGTGGAGATATATTGCAACTCCACCTCCTCCTTTATCTATACGATCATTCCTAATCAGCACAAACCCAGGAAGAAGATACAATGCCGAATGTAAAGACGGTTTCAACCAAGTTTCTGAAACTAAGATAGCATGTATATTATTGTTAGAGAATGATGCTTCTAGCTTAGAAAAGAGGTTGGGAATGCTTTGTGCGTTAATGTGGCAAATATTTAACGTTTTATCAAAAAAGTGAAAAATGGTATTCAATTGGCTACTTAAAGAGGGCACACTATAATTTATCTTATCATCAAAAGATACAAAAGAACTCTCTGACTCAACAGAATAAAAAGAGTCAGAGTCAGACATGATAAGTTAACAGTAATAGCAAAATATACCCAATATAAAAATAAATAAAATAGAAATATATAAAAATACAATTTAAGTTAAGATATTTATCGATGATATATATAAAAATATAGAACCAAAATATTGAAAACAATGACTTAAATATTAATAAATCATGAAACATCATCCCACCAGTTAACTGTTTGCATGATATAATCAGTACTAAATAACAAAAAAGCAATTATACTGAACTATCAATTAAAGCAGGAAATAACAATATAAAAAAACAATCTAAGTACCTAATTAAATAGCAAGCCAACACAACACAGTCATTAAAATTATAAACAAAAATTATATAAATATAAAAATAAAAACAAACTAAAAACAAAACTAAATATCTAAACAGTAGGGTACTACAGTATTATTATAATCGAAAAAAAAAACAAGCAATAAAAAACAGCTTAAATAACTCAAGATTTTGAAATCAAATTATATAACAAACATTAAGAAAATTTAAATCTACAAAAGTATAAAATTCGGCTGTATGGCAAAAGGATCTGTGCCCATGTTACCATTACTATGTTGAAAGTAAAAGTTATTATCTATGGTCAATAGTCTTTGCCTTGTCTTTGCCAGTGTCTATGTCTAGCTCTAGCATCTAAGGACTACAATAACATTTATCTATGGTAATTGATAACATTTTAACTCTCCGCTAGGAGTAAAGTATTCTGTGATTTTAACACTTTCACATCATGAAAATCACAAACAAAACACAAATTAATTTACTAAAGTTTACAAATACAATTAAAGTTTACTGCAGTATAAAATTAGTTATTAATCAACATAAAACTATTGGAATATGAATAAAGGGAATACTTAAGACAAGTTATAGCACATTATTTACAAAGAATTGGAATACGGTTGATTTATATTCTAGTCTAATGCTGACGGTTTATAAAGCTATGAATAGTTATTATGTTACCACACAAAGTAAACTGTTAGAGATGGGGAAAAAATACGAAAGGAGATGACCATAACCAAAATATGATAATAAGAATAACAAGTATACCTTGTAACGTTTAAAGCAATGTAGGAATTACTTCTTGCCTAACAGTCGTCTAGATCTCTTTACGTCATCAATGTGAGTTACCACTGAAGTTTGAGTGCGACGTGCTGCATCATTCTGCCGATTCGAAGAGCCCTGCTGCGTTGGAGTGACCTTTGTATTAGAGGCCTTGTTAGAACTCTCAGGGGAACCATCCATGGGGTACTTGGCTATTAGATCTTCCAATTCCTCCTCAGTGGAAATCTTCGTTCGGCCTCCCGAGTGCTTTACATAGATTGCACCATCAATAGTCCAGACATTTCTAATACCCAAGTGCATACGGGCGTTCTTATGTATGGACTGACGAAATTTAGTGAGGAATTCACACATTGAAATTGCAGACCCTTTAAACTTAGATTTTAAATTCCAAATCGCAGACTTAGTGTTACGATCGTTAAAGTGCACAAGAATTGGCATTGGACGGGTACTGGATTGAACACCAAGTCTGTGGCATTTCTTGAGAGAGTCATCTGCAACATGAGGTAGACCCAGATACTTGTGCAACAGTTGTAGAATTTGCTGTTTTAGGTCAACTTCAGAATCCTCAGCTATTCCATGAAAAAGCAGAACTTTTCTCCGGTGATCATACTGATTGCATCAACACTTTTGTTGCATTCCTGAATTTGCTGTTGCAGCAGGCTGAACATGGAACTAACAAGTACCTTGAATGAATCGAACTCCTCCCGAAGCTGTAAAACTGTTGGGTTAGTTGGAGTAGTTGCAGCCTTCAGACGTTTCTCAAACTCCGCCATCTTCCGGGTCAAGTTCCCTTCCAATTCCTTTTGGACATTCACAACTTCAGAGGCATTTTCCATTGTAGTAAAGTGAATTAACCGAGGAGAGATAGAAGAATAGTAATTTTTATTTAGTGTGACAGATGTTATGGAGGGAAGATGAATATAAGTTTTTTAACTAATTTAAATGCACATTCCTGTAAATGATAATAATGCTAATACTTATTTTTACAAACTGGAGTTAAAAATTAAACAGTTAAGTTAATTATACTTATTCTTAAATGTAAATAAAATACGAAAGATAATTTCAGCTGTTATCTGTTTTGCACCTACCCTCGAAAAAATACTATTAAATGGGAACAATGATATGAATCAAATATCACATATAAGACCATGAAATCATCATTATTTTTCAATACTAAATTATCTTTAATTATGAATAAATGTAAAGAGTAAATAATAATAATAATAAATTTTGATTCCACGACAATTTATCTTTCTTATGGATACATCGGAAGATACATACTTCCAATATAAAAAATACAAATGTTTCTAGACATATGACATTAACGCAATTCTGAAAAACTTATTTATTCACTTGTTCTTGTAGCATATTATATATATGCCAATTATCAATCATCTAGATCCGATTATTTAGAAATAGAGATTTAGAAATTCATACAAATTCTTAAACAAAATGACATAGAGACACAGCGAGTGACTAAAAGTGATCAAATTTTGCTGAATTTGGTACGGAATAGCATTCAATGATGTTTCTACATTTAATTTAATATTTTCATCTAGTTTGGACTTCTAAATATATAAAAAAGATTATAAATATAAATTATTTGTAAATAAAACCCAACCAGTCGGTAGCCCTCAGCAGGGGAGACTAAACGACAGAAGGTTAAAGGTAAAGGACAAGAAACCTGTGGACCATGTGGACAGTATCGAAGAACAGCGCTATTTGTATTTGAGCCCGGAGCGGTCCGCCACGACTTCCTAAGATAACCCGAAAGGCTGATCGGGATAAGCCCTTTTGCAGAAACGACTACAGGAATAATTTCGAAGTAGTCGTCATAGAGAATGATAATGCCTACCACAAATATCCTTGACTGTGCATATTCCATCAACACAATATCAGGCTTATTCGAAAGAATAGCCCTGTCTTTGGCCCGGTCCCAGTAGAGCCAGACGCATTCATTTTCGAACACGGTTTCCGGCAACTACTTATAATAAGCAGTTTCTTATTCACACGACTATTTTTCAGAGCAAGCTCCTAGATAGAATCTTGGCTACAAGTACTTAGTATAAAAAAGCACTGTGCAACCAGAGTAGACAGGGATAAGGCATTCACCGAGACGGCGGAAAGTTTGACAGATGTCAACGATACCTTTCTTTGGGATAAATCTCCGACTATTGTTGTTCTTAATAACCTGATCTTGTATCGCACAGACAACACCATCGGTTTCGCCGAAAAATTCACCAAAACGAAACCAGTGGCGAGAAGCAACCGTATTTACGAAATATGAATTTATGATTTTGTATTTAAATTGACTATGTATATGACAAATTACATATATTAAATAAATATTGAACAAATTTATTAATTAAAATTGAATATTATTATTTATGTGCTCTTAAATTAACAATTATTATTAAATATTATTAATATTGTGCGGCTACTGAATTAAATATTTAATTTTATGAAGAGCATGTACATACTACATACAATTTTTTATTATAACTGATCTAAATACGCCGAATAGGGCGAGTAGCACCAACTCACGTAACAAGAATGGTGAGTTTTAAGAATTAAGTGCATGACTGGTAAGTAATGATTTCGTACAAAAGCTATAATCACATAAGCATATGATCGAATACTTTATGTATCGACAACTTTTGTAGGTATGTGTTACATGCGGCTTGATTACTTTATATCATACTAATCCATTGGGCTATGTCGGTCTTTCTGCTTCTACTGGGGATATCCTCATTTCCAGGGATTGAATACCGGTACCAATTTCGGTTCTGGTTCTTCATTTAGGTTCTTATAAAGGTTCCTCTTTTCGGTACGGTTCCAGTTCCGGTTCCAGTTCCGGTATGGATTCCGATGTACCAGTTCTAAATACCGGTTCCGAGAACCTATAATCAAATTTCTCCAAATCCGTAGATTGGTATAAAAAATTCCGTACCGTAGATGCTATTTCAAAATATCCGTTCCGTTGAGGATCGACAATATTTGTTTTTGAACTTAGTTGAAAACTTAAATCAGTCATGGAAAATTCTTGTTGTAAATTTAATTGTAGTATAACATCAAATCAAGAATTAATTGTTTTCTTTTAATTTTGTTTTCAGTTAACAGTGGTAGAGCCACGCGGCAGCTTTTACTGTCGCACGGATAGGCCGGCTCGAACCGGGGTAGTACCACGACCTCACAGAATACCAGCGTGAAGTAGAGGTTTACTTCTGCGTTGCGCTTGCTGAGTGCAGGTCGCCGGAGGTCCACTTCCCCCTTCCCCTCCCCCATCAACATGGTAGCGGAATTACATAAAAGACTACGCCAGGAGGGTACCCGCACCCCTGGAGAATCCCTCGCTGAGCATCCATGACCAAACTACTACACTCCTGAGCATGGGTGCTCAGGCTGCCCGCGTATTCTGGGGGGGGGGGGGGGGGACAAAATTCCGCTCGCGACTACTACTGCTCGGGGTAAGCGGAGCAATAAAACCAAGGCGGCCCCTGTCACGCTATCCGTGAACTTTTGCAACATCAGTTGACTTCATTCCAACTTTAACGCTGTCCATTACCATCTAGAGACGGCGAAGCCGGCCTTGCTCTTTCTAACCGAGACACAGGTGTGCTCTCCGGCTGATATTTCGTATCTCTCCTACCCGGGGTACAAATTAGATAACTCCTTTGTGCCCCGGGCTGGAGTTTGCGTATACGTCAGAGAGGTCATCTGTTTTCGACGCCTCGGTAGTCGTGAAGGACCTGTCCATCCTATGGCTGCGCGTATACAGGGACAACCATCCCCGCATCTACGGGTGCCTCTATAGGTCCCATAGCGGTAATGCCGACACAGAACGACTCATCGACCACGTCCAAATGGCTGCAGACTCCGTGCTACAACAGGTCCCATCTGCAGAGATCGTGATACTCGGTCATTTTAACGCCCACCACGCTGCATGGCTTGGTTCTCGTTTAACCGATCATGCGGGTAGATGACTTTGCCTTGGCATATGGTCTAACACAACTGATTACTTCGCCTACGCGGATCCCAGATGTGGAGGATCATGTACCTTCCCTGTTGGACCTTCTGCTGACCTCTCATCCGGACGGATATCAGGTCTCCGTCGATGCCCCTCTGGGCTCTTCGGACCATTGTCTGATCCGGAGTACGGTGTCACTCGCACGGCTCCAATCTGCAGCCTGCCGCCGTGTTTGGCACTAAAGGTCGGCCGATTGGGACGGGATGCGGTCTTTTCTTGCATCTTACCCTTGAGGGCGGGTTTGCTTCTCGCCGGAAGATCCCAGCGTTGTTGCCGATTCTGGTGCTGATGTGGTACTTCAGGGTATGGAACTTTTTATTCCATTCTCTTTGATGCCCATCGGAGGCAGATCCCAGTCATGGTTTGCGGTTGTTCATGGGCGGCGGTAGTTACTTACCATCAGGTGAGCCGCATACTCGTTTGCCCCCTCTTCTATAAAAAAAATAATAATTTTTAGTAAAAACCAAATAAAATAACTATACACACTTTAATATTTGTGGATAGTTATACTAAAAAAATACGTTACAAACTTAATTATAACGACTTTTTAACATGGATTTAATTTTTAGGTTTTTGTTAGTTTATTTGATATATTACGGTGTTTCAGACTCGGGTGATTTATGTAACAATAAAAAAACTATACAACTAAGAACTTTGAGAAATTCCAAAAAAAAGATCAAGGAAAAGCGAAGAATAATTCGGCAGAGTTTTTTTTAATAATTGTAAAAACAAATGGGATAGCATGGATTGATAATTCAATCATTTATAAAAGGTTATAAGCGCTTAAATTAACTGCCTATTTTCCAAAAAGTGTTCTAAATTCGAAACAAACGTAATTTAATTCAAAATATTTAAGCTACTAACATTTGAAATCGATTAACCTCACAAAAATTTGATATTTAGTAGTAAAAATGGTTTCATTTTAATACAGATAGTATAGAATTAATTATAATATAAATATAATATAAAATATAATTTAATACAGACAACATTAGAAGAAGAGAGAGAAAATGACATTGTCGGCAAGTTCACACTCATGATAAAAAAAATCTTGTTAAGTTTATAAAAAATCCGTAGATTGCAACCTAAAATTCCGGAGTTCCGTAGGTGGTGACTAATTTCCGTATATTTAAAGAAAAATCCGTACTGTTGACAACGTTGCGTGATCTGATATGCAACAGAAGATCCATCAATACAAATGTGATATTTTACAAACTCCCCTCTCCTCACACTCCGCCGCGCGCCGCATCGCGCCGTCCACCCGACCGCACCTCAAACAAGTGTGGACTTGCTTTCGCTTTGCTAAGGAACCGATAAAATTAAGATTCTTAAAGGTTCTAACTTAGGTTCTGGTTCCTGTTCCGGTAAAGGTACCGAAACCCCTAAATACCGGTTCTATACCGGTATTTTGGAACCGTTTTCCATCCCTGCTCATTTCTAAGTTTATTACGCAAAAAACCCCGAGCATAACCTTTCCATAGCTCGCTAAGTGACCTTGAGCGTCCTATACGGCTAGTAGTGAAGGACCATTGTATAATTCTTTATAATATACCCCCGTATAATGGCATGTTAGAAATAAATTTAAAATACCAAATTGCATACAGTTTATTAAGTGGAAACTTAATAAACTGTATGTAAACTTCCAATAATTGTCAAAAATTAACAGTTCAAGTGCTACACAGAATAATGAACGAATTCTTTTACTCTGGCTAAATAACAACCTTCTCCTTACTTTTCATAAAGACATAGAAATTGGGATGGAATAAATTCAATTTTCGAGTGTCCTCATTCTTATCAGGGCGTAAACAATTAACAACTAGACATGTACCTTACCCGTAAAAATATTCGCCTCACGACGACTTTCAGAGGTGCATAATTACGTTTACTTCGGGTTTTTTTTAAATATTAAATAATCTAAATCAGTGTACATAAAAATATTTTTTTTAATTAAAGCGAGATGAAGTAAGGAGTGGAATCAAACTTATAACGGTGAATAGTCTATTTCATTGATTGCATGGACCGACATAATACCTTCAGGTGGATAATAATGTCCGCCAAATCAAAGAGCAATGGCAGAAAAATAGTTGACAAAAATTATCGCGTCTAGAAATAAGTTATATATAAAATGAGTTTTATTATTTTTCTATGATTTTTCAAATAAAAATGTATTTTAATGAAAGCCACAGAAAAAATCAAACATTTTTGGGAATATCAAATGACTTAAATCATTTTACTCTGTTCAAGTGTTGCCATTTAGTATATTCATACTATTTTCGTATATACTTTGTAAGACTACCAACACAACACACAAAATATTTTTATATTAAGTTATTATAAGTAATAACTGTACTATCAGTAATAATAAAAATAAAAGAGATATGGCTGAGAATAAGTCTCTTACAAAGAATTTCCTAAAATAATACATTATCTCAATCATAGTACTATGTAACAATTCCATTTAATGTTATGCCAACACTAGCTAAAACAAAATGTCACTGTTTTTTTACTGGCTTTACGGCTCTGGGTTTTAGCCCTTCTGAGAATGTCACTATGATACAAAGGCCCTGGAGCCATGCCAGAAATATACATTTATAGTATGCAAATATATAATAGAGATACAATAATCTAAAAACTCCCAATTATGTATTATGTATTAAGCTAACATCAAACAATCACAGGAAGCTTGACTTTTTTCAAGTGACATGGGACATATCCTAAAAAGGTTCAAATGTAAATATCTTTTTTTGACGCCTTCTCCGGACAAAATTCTTTGACAGAGTTATTAAGGGACTGACGCTTAACATTTTAAGATATTTTTGATATATAGACGCTACCATTTCTTCTCAACTAATTTTATGTATGACAGTCTGCCATTGCTCTTTCAGTCACGGCGGACAGTCTCAATGGAGATTAGCCATCTGCTAAGAACAGGATTATAGTGCCCGTGTGTATGCTCGATCATAGGTGCGCTCTCTATTCCCTCACTCTCATAGTCCGATGAGACGGCAATCCAATACGATTGGAAAGAGATCAGGCGCATCACCTAGGGCTTTTCGTGCTTTTCAGACCCAGGCTTCGAACTCGGGACTACATGATCAGCAGATCTTGTACGGCCACTGGACTAAGGAGGCAGCCAAGATGGTTAATAAAGAAATATCATCAAGTGGAAAACAAAGCTCGTTGTTTAAAAAAATATAAAGGACTTATTTTCATATTTTGTGTTACACCCTGATATCCAAGCTTTGTAACAGTTTAAGCCATCAATACATACCTTTACTACTGTATCCTTTGTTACTTTTCCTACACTGCCAAGTCTACATCTTTTCCCATCAATTAAGAAATCTATGGTCACGATAACTGTAGCTTCAGTCATCCCGTAGCCTTGATACACATCTCTTAAATTCTTAAACCTGTATTGTATAACATAATTATTTACCATAATTCTACTTAAATTTACCTAAAGACATTAAATTATAATATTATGATAAAATAAATTGGCTATTGATACATTTAGTGCTATTAATTTTTGAGCATCAAATACGGGCATTTCCCTGTAAATAATTAATTAGACTAGTTCTAAATCCATAAATGTACTGCTTCATGTTAAAAAGTCCCTTGTCAATAAATTTATTAAATAGTAGAATTCATCATAATCATAATTACAGCCTTCACAAGTCCACTGCCGAACATAGGCTGCCCTGAGGGATGCCACAAAGCACGATCCTGAGCCACATGCATCTTCCTTACACTTTGTCTATGGGTACAAGGCTGTCACTCGAGAACCTTTCATCAATATCGGTTATAGGTTAGCGCTCCTAACAACTACCGGCATACGTGTGACATTATGACCTTTTGTTTCTTCCATATTCATCTAAGGAACTATTCGTTGGGAGACATTATTAAGTTCATTGTGCAGTGTTCTAGGTTTCTGCAATAAGGACTATATCGTCCGCAAATCGAAGGCGAGTGGTGTACTCGCCACTGATGTTAATACCGTCCAGTCCAGCAGCTTGAAAACGTCTTCTCATGCAGCGATAAGAAATTTCGGAGATATAACATCACCCTGTCTTACATCTCGGATGGGTACAAAACCCATCCAACTGTAATCGAATAGCCATTGTTCTCTGGTTCTGTAATCGGATAGCTATCGTAGCCCCACTGTACACAAACACTTCAGCATTTCGATATACGACCTGAAGATATACGATATAACGACGTGATAATATTATTCTCATCTCTGTGTCCAGGCACCACAGTATCAGCTCCTTCTGCTTGACCGCATTTAACGAAGAGCGGCCCGCATCGTCGACGACCAAGTTCTTTCCGATCAGTTTGATCCAATGGTCTTGCAAAGAGACGTTGCATCTCTGTGCATCTTCTATCGCATATACCACGGGGAGTGAAGAAGCCGTATTCTAGTTTGCCACCTATCATATTAAAATTGTCTGTAACTAGGCAGCCTCTGTTACTTCTCGGGGGTGACAAAGCGAGAGTTCTTGAATGAAATGTGCCCCATTTGAAATTTCTTATTAAAATGTCTCAACATACGAAACACAGCCACATTATGCTGCCATTTCACGCTGATTATAGATAAAAACAGATATAGCTACACTATGATTATTGTTGTAAACTGTGTACATCAATAACGTGTAACTAGTCGTTTTTTTAAATAAACATTATGGCGGCTACATGATCTATTATCTATTTTAATATACTTTAGCAAGCTTGGATCCGACATATTCATACTGCAGTCGTAACCCAATGCGGCATAACTCTATCGTTTAAAAAATTCACATGACAATTTAAACTAAACCATCACCTCGTTAATGACTAATTTCCCTGCTGTATAAATAATCAATTACTTCTCTTTAGCAGCATTGATAATCTCCTTTTGAAGTACAGCGGCCGCACTCAGAATTATTTGAACTGAACTGACATCATAATTGAAAGGGGTTTTTGTTAGCGCCAGAATCACAGGTGGTACCAACAAGAGGTAGTTAGCCTGAAAATTTGTTTTAGTATGTTAATAAACATCTCGTACTTTTATTATATGTCGAAAAGGTAGATTTTAAATTAGTTATCAACAACTTAAGAAAGTGAATCTTAAATATACATAAACTAGCGTATCGCTCTGCGTCCAAGTTGTAAAATCCTTATTATTAGATCACATAATAAGGAGAGCTCAAGCTATCACGCGTAATCTTTCTAATATTTCGATGTAGTAACAATCGCAAATTTTAAGTAAGAGTTTTTCACGTAGTAAAGCTACGTTACAGTTATATTATGGTTGTAGTGTGAATGGGTAGGATCAGGATCGACTACGCATCTGCATTCTGATTATTTATTGGGAATAGATGTAGATGTCTATGGGCCACGGCATCCAATTACCATCAGGTGGACTGTGTGCTCGTTTGTCACCCTTATTCTCTAAAAAAAAAGTATTAGGCCTTTCGAATAGTGGAAACCGCTCTAACAATCTTTCTCTTCGTACTCATTATATTCATCCTCAAGGCAATCAATGGGGAGGCCTATGTCCGGCAGTAGAATTTAGAAATTTGATGAATGTAATCGATTATTATTTATGAATATAGGGTAGATGTAGGTAACTCAGCATCCATTACCATCAAGTGGACTGTGTAATCTTTTGTATATTTTATATGTAAAAAAAAAAATAAAGAATCCTCAAAAGTATTTTATTCGACTTAAATTTCAGATTTTGTATTTCCTCGTACTACCTTATGCTTTTCTATAGACTGCAAATATAAGTCCAACTTGAACTTGGGCAGAAACACCACTTTGCATCCATTACAAAGGAAGATGAGTCCAGTCATCAATCCCATGGCGTGGTACCACGGGGTAATATTCAAAATCGTCAGTTTTGGATCAGCTACACCAGGTCTGCGTAAATGTTAATCAAATTAAGTATGTGATTTTAAAGTATGTTTGTAATAATATGATTTAGTAAATCCAGTACGCGAGAAACCCAAGTTCGATCCCCGCCGGCACCAATGAAATTTTTAATTGCAATTTTAAGTGCTGATTTACCACGTGCTCGGCGGTGAAGGAAAACATCGTGAGAAAACCTGCATGTCTGACAAATAAAAAAAATATATTTCTAAGACATGCGATAATTAGCTATTTATTTTAAAACTACAACAATTAAGGGAACGATAAATTGTTATTCTTACACAAATACGTGTACTTATTTAGAACACGTAAACAATCATTAAACGTATTTTGCATGTATAAAATTCTTCCTTCGTAAATTTGAGAGTTATTTAGAGTTATTGCATATTTTAATGAATCTTTATCTAAATAAAACAGTTTAATTGTAACAATATATGTAGTAATAATCCGTGTAGGTATGTCTCATGGCAACTGATCTAGAAAGCTATTAACAACCATTCAGTTTGCGCCAGACATAAAATATCCCGACCGGCGACTCGGAGTGGCGTCAAGGTGCGATATTATATACGTTTGGTACTGCGATAGACAATCCGTCCGCCAAGCATGGTGATTAAAGCTTATCCTCCATTCAACGGAAGACACAGCCCTCTTACGGCAGGGAACTTTTATGGGCTGTTGAACAAGAAGAACCTGTGGCGGCGCTGTCGTCGCGCCACAAGCGAAACACATCGAAGCCTAAATCGCGCTTACAAAGTTCAGAAGTTAAAGCAGCATATATAGAATAGCTCGGAACTACCACTCGGAGCGTTGGCCGCTCCCCGGGCAGAACACCTTGCCCGGCGGGAGATCTCCCCCTTTCCTTCCACTGCCACAGTGGTGGCCAACCGACGTAATATGAACACGCAACCAAACAAACCTTCGGAAACTACAACTTCAAACCTTCATCATCCTCAAGTACTCCATTCATTCGCTCCCGAGCTGATATTGTCTGTAGTCTTCACATTCTGCAAGCCATCTAGCTTTACAAAGGTTCATTGCAGCACTGGAATAATAATGCTTCCTGTTCCTTCAAGCTACTCTCTGCACTACAGTGTTCGGCACGGCTCTGAGCCTTACTGCTCGCCTCTGCTTCACGGCACTCTCGCAGATTACTTTCCTTCTTCTCGGCAAGGCAATTCCCTGGCACTTGCAAATTCGTCAACATCTAGACTACACTGTCGACCTCCGGTGTGAGCAAGGGGTTGATGTGGCGGCGCTGTCGTCGCGCCACAAGCGAAACACATCGAAGCCTAAATCGCGCTTACAAAGTTGCGAAGTTAAAGCAGCATATATAGAATAGCTCCGAACTACCAATTGAACCGTTGGCCGCTCCCCGGGCAGAACACCTTGCCCGGCGGGAGATTACCCCTTTTCCTTCCACCCACCTCAAACCCCTCTAGGTACGTACAACACTCTTATCTTCTCTCGTTTCATATCACCTTTCTGCCGCTTATCATTCATAATGTTAGTTTGTTTTAAAAAATACTAGTAACGCTGTTTAACATTACTAATGCTTCTGTTAATCACTCTAAGATAACTTAAATACTTGTATTAGGATAGTTCACGACAGTAGCGGAATGGTCATCAATTCAAACCCATGACTTTTCGAGTCTGCGGTCTTTACCCTTAATAATTAAGCTAATGTAGCTATGTACTGATTGCTATGTATTGGTTCAAAGAGTTTGAAGAGACAATATAAATACAGCTCATCAACTCAATTAGCTCAACATCTAATTTTAGTCTTCAACAGAAACAACGGTATCTTTAATCATCTTTGTTTAAATGTAAATGATCACTAACCATTCACAAACAGGTAAATTATCAGTCCAATGTAAATCCTTTATACATTTTACACCATTTTCTAGGAAAAAAAAATTTATTAGCATATATATTTAAAGTTATTTAGTCTCGTATTAACATTTCAAATAGTGTATTTTTCCATTTATTTTACAAATACATGATATTTATCTCGAGATCTCGAATAAATGCTTAATATTGTGAGCTTGGGGTTCGAGACATTTAAAAACTGCCCAGTGATTTATCAAAATTGACACTTTAATTACAGAACACTAATTACAACTCACAAACACACTAATAACAAAACACAATTGTGCTACTGATCACTTTAGTTCGCAGTTGTATCGCTTCGAAGTATTCACTTGTATCGACAATTCAATACTGCCCGGATCTTTCTTTTTTCTGAATGTGTATGCTGTTGGCCCTGCGGCCTTGACAGCTTCATCTAATTAGGCTCGTAAGTGAGGAGTTACGGACTATTGAGTGCAACCATTCTGCCGTCGGCGAGGCACCCCGACCCCTGCTTTCGGAGTGAGGCTCCTCGAGCTGGGGGGAGGGGGGAGGGGGGGGGGGCTCGATGCGATTCAAGGGCCCCTCAGAAGGAGGTACGAACCTCGGCTTGAATCACTATCGCATTTTTGTTATCGGGTCTCAAACGTTAGAAACGCCCCGCATCACGGGTGTTAAACCTCGTGTACGGAGTGTGTCTGTGACGACGCAGTCGCCGGCGAATGCGGTGTGCCCTAGTGTTCTGTACTAGAGTAGTGTCTGAGTGTGTGTGAGTGTTTACGGTTACTAAGCTAGTTCCCTCTCCTGTGGAGGGGGGGGGGGATCTACCTATTTATAGAAGTGATCTCGTCGTCGGGATCAAGAAGAACGTTCTTGGGATGTCTCCTGTGGGGGGCAGCATCCCTCTCTGGGGAGTACGAGCCCGCCTCATTTACCAACGGATTTTTGTGTTCCTTTATCGAATTGAAGTATCTTAAGGATAATTCCTTAAGATACGACTGAATTGTGGGCATGTCGAGGTCGCGGTGAAGATCCGCGTTCCTCACATAATAAGGAGCTCCTGTGACCTAACGCAGGAATTTAATCTGAATGATTTGAAGTTTTTGCAAACTTCTTTTGAGAACATGAGCAAAGAATACCCCCGCGTATGTCATGATAGGACGTACGCAGGTTTTGTAGAGATGCAGTTTGCGTCTTAGGGACAGCTTACTGCTTTTGTTGATTAAGGCGTAAAGTCGATATACTACGAAATTAGCCTTATTCCTAACTGCTTTAATGTGCTGAGAGAAGCTCATTGCATAATTTAAGGTCACCCCCAGGTATTTCACCTCTCGGACCCATGGAATTGGGCTGTCATAGAGGGAGATCGTACCGATTTTATATTTTTGATTTTAGCCATCAATCTGTTATAAGCAAACCTTCTGTTGAAACAGATGGCTTTGCTCTTATCTGGGTTTAGCTCGATTCTCCATTTTCTGACCAATCGCCTAATGCGTTTGCTGCATCTTGGAGTCGACCGCAGATTCTAACCGGGTGGACATCTGAGGAATAGATGGTGGTGTCATCCGCGTATAGTGCGAGATGAGTACCTGGTATTTGGGAAATATCACTTGCATAGAGTGAGTAAAGAGTCGGGGAGAGCACTGAGCCCTGGGGAACTCCGGCTCTGATGGGTCTGGAAGAGGAGAAGGTACCCTCCACTCGAAAATGAAAGGATCTATTTGCAAGAAAATCTTGAACGATTTTGACGAGTCTTAAGGGCACACCTATATGGATAAGTTTGAAGACTAGTCCATTGTGCCAAACTTTGTCGAAAGCCTTGGCCCCATCGAAGAACAGTGCTCCTGTGTAAACAGCGCGCTTGTTCGCTTTTGCGGTCTGATCTAAAATGTGCTCCGTGAGGCGGTGCACCTGCTGAACACTTGAGTGTTTGGCTCGAAAGCCAAACTGCTCGTTTGGAATTAGATTTTTACTTAGCACTGCATCCTTCAGACGGCTGAGGATGATGTGCTCATAGATTTTCCCCATGGCACTGAGGAGACTTATGGGTCTATAACTAGATGCCCTATCTCTGGGTTTTTTTCGGTTTGTGAATACCGATAACTATTGCTTCTTTCCACACTTCTGGATAGGTGCAGGTGGACATTAAGATATTGAAAATCGCCACTAGGAGGCAAACTAATCTAGGAGGAAGGGCTTTACAAACTTTATTGTTAATGCCGTCGGCGGCTGGCGCTTTTCGGGTTTGGAGATTTTTGATGATAGTTTTCACCTCATCAAAAGTAACGGGCGGAAGCAGGTCATCCGTTGGTGGTGTGGCGGACAGATTAGCTGCTTCCTCGTTCACCTTGTTCAGGTGGACGGGGTCGATTGGCAGGTTGCTTGGGGAGCATTGGCTCTCGATGCTATCCGCCATGCACTCGGCCTTCTCCGAGTCATTGAATGCTAACTGACCATCAGATCTAACTAATGGGGGCATCGAAGCGACATTTTCTGTTTTAAGAGCTCTCGCCAGCTTCCAGAAGGCTGTATGCGAGGGCGAGATATTCTTCATCAGATTGTCCCATCGTGCCCCCCTCTGCTGGACCATGCGTTCCTTGACCTCTCTACAGAGGCGGCGCAAATTGGACCTATTATTGACGGTTCTTTAACCGTCATAGGCCCTCACCGCAGCGTTTTTCTCCCTCAGTAATCGCCGTACATCCCCAGAGAGCTCAAAGCGACGATCACTCGACACCTTGAGCTGCCTCGAAGACTCCCCGAACCACCTTTATGTGAGAGGTGATGTGAGAGATGGCTTCTAAGGCCACCTCTTTGGTGTCAATAACATCTGGCACTTGATCTAAGTATTCTGAGTTCATAGTTTCGAGGTTAGCCTCGAACCTATGCCAGTTCTTAACAGTTTTGGTTAGAAGAACTTCCCTGCTGGACTTTCCTAGCGATATTATAACCGGGCGGTGATCCGATGTTAGCTCATGCACCACTTCTATGGAGCGTAACTTTAAGGTTACGTTCCTGAAGAGTGCTAAGTCGATTTTGGTCGGGTTACTATTTAGGTTTGTTGAATAACTAGTGTCCTCCGGAGGAGCTATTATATCGAAATTCAGACAGTCACTTAGCTTTACTAAGTGATCGCCGTTTGCATTTCTCCTAAGGTTATTGGACCAGACTTGGTGTTTGCTATTAAAGTCGCCGGCTAGAATTACTGAATTGCTAAGATGAATAGCGCTTCGAAATCGCTTTTAATTATCTTTTTATTTTGTGATAGATATACAGAGGCTACCGTGATCGGTTGATGACCGGTCATGGCTACTCTGCCAACGGAGGCCTCTAGATCAGTTAATTGAGGCGTGTCTATGGGAACTACATGTAGCGACAACCTACAATAAATAAGGGTCCCTCCTAACCTAGTCCCTATGCGATCGTTCCTTATTAGTCTATAGTTGGCTATTTTTGGGTCTCTAAGGCTAGGCTTAAGAAAAGTCTCTTGCACTAGCAATATGTCAATCTGATGATCAGTGAGGAAGGTCCGGACTTCGTCAATTTGATGTTTAAGGCCGTGCGCATTGAAGAAGGCGACAGCTATCGACCTAGGTTTTATTCTAGCTGTAGTTGTGTTATCCATTTAGAAAGAATAAAACAGAGCCAAGTTAACAGTAAACAAGAAATTCGGGCCTAATTGGCCCTGCACTTCTTTATTGCCTCTATCTCCTCCATGTGGTCCAGGGAGGCCTGGAGGCGCTCTTTAGCAGAGCGCGCCGTCCTAATTTTATGCGCTAAAGTGCACAACTCGTTGACGTCAAAGCTGTCTACGAAGTCGCAGACAAGATTGAAATCCTCAGCTAGATCCTCCAATACCGGGGAGTGGGTCGACTTGGTAAGCGATTTAGGTGGAGTCTCGTTTCGTGGGGCGCGGGCGGCTGAAGGTGCTGTAGCGCGCGCGGGAATGCGCGACGAAGCACCACGGGTGCACTCCTTTGTGCCGTGGTCCCCTGTGCACTTTACGCACCTGGGACGGACGAACACAGTTTCGGGCCGAGTGTCCATAGAGCTGACATCTATGGCACTGTCCAGGCACCTTTTTCTTGTGCGGGGGTTCTTTTGTTACCCCCGAGAGGTGACATACTGTACGTATGTCGAATATCTTCTTGCCCTCTTCTGAGAGGTCAAGAATGACCAACACCAGATTGTAATGCGTGTTGGTCGTCTTATTTGCCATGCGGTGCACCTCCTGCACCGGCAGGCCTTGACTCAGAAGGTCTTCCTTAACGAAGGCCGTTTCAAACTCCTTGGCGATACCGCGTATTACTACGCGGAGACGCTTGTCCTCCTCCAAGGAGTACGTGTGGTAGGGGATGTTCTTTCCCCTTAGGAGGCTCGTGAGAGCCCGGAAGTCGTCGACCGTATTAGCCGAGACTATGATGCCCTGACCGGAGGACTTGGCTTTTGAGAAGCCAATCTTCTTTTCGGCCATGATGCGGGATATACGATCACACTTGGCCTTATCCTGGATGATCACCGGTGGCGGGAATTAAGGACCTCTTGGTCCCAAAGCTGCCTTAGCCGGTTCCCCTTTTTTGGAGGAGGATTGTCTCCCCTGAGGATGGGGCGCAACGGAGGAGGGGGCCGAGGCGACTTTCTTCGCCCGCCTGGAGGAATCCGCCTTTTTCGCGGACCGACGCCTTTTTCTATTTTCGACGAGGGTGAAGCCCTCGTCTCCGGAAGATGAAGCACTCTCGGGGCGCCTTTCCACTTCAGTGTCCTCTCCCGAGGAGGCCGCCGAGTCGAAAGAGCCCTCACTCGCGGCCCTAGAGGGCGCGCGGGAAGAAGCCCGAGAGTGAGGCTGGGAAGAGGTCGGAGAAGGGGAGGGGGCGGGGGACCTCGCCACTTTGCGCGCGCCACTTCCGGTGCGGTGGGCCGACTTGGTCACCTTGGACCCCTCATTCACTGACGCCATCGCGCCGGAGTGCTCCATGTCGGAGTCTTCGCGAGTCGGGGATAGTTCCGGCGAGAGTGTGGTGAGCATAAGCTCACCCGGGTTCACGTCGGGGAAACGCTCCGCTAAAAAGCGGAATATCTCCCTTTGGACATCCAGTAGGTTCGACATCCTAATTCTTTAGTGCCCTTCTCCCCAAGTAGGGAGATGGGCACTAAAGAATATAAAATATATACTTAAATATAATAATGTGTGTGTGTATAATAATAATGTGTAAAACTTACCCGAAAAAACCGCGTAGATATGACTATATTTGTCTTTAATCACTTCCCGCTTAAAACTCTAAGAATTTAAATGAAACTTAAAAACTGTTTAAAGGCGCACGACCTTGTGAACGAATGTAGACGCGAGGCCCCGCAGGGTGCCTAAAGGTCGCCTGACCCGACGGCAGCCGGTCTAAATCTACTTTGGGTGGAGCAAGGTACGGTCTACAATCGCCTAGCACGCAAAGAGGAATTTAACTTATTAAAAAACCCGAGTCTGTAATATTTATAATTACGCGACGCGAAAAACTATCGGAATTCTCCACTGAATTAACAATTTCGAATACCGGGTAAAACTAATCGATAATTCCTACGACGAAACGGACGTCAGAACGTATCCTTTACTTTTAAGAAAAAATGAGATTTTAATTTTAAGTTTAAATTTCAAATTTCAAATTTCAGAAATCGCAAAGAGACAACGGATCGTATGGCTGGTAGCATTCTGTTATACGGGACCTCGTAAACTAGGTTTTAAAAAAAACAATTTTATTACACAACGGAAATAGTATAATTTATAAATAGAATTTGAGGCAGACACGAGATGATACAGAGTTGTTAGGGATTCAGCGGTCAGGCAGAGACTGACTTGTTCCCGGGAGCGGGAATCAGAGCTGCCTTTAAATGATGACATGACTATTTAGGGGAAATCTATGTAATCACTTATTACCTATGATTAAGGGTTTTCCCTAGCATTGGGAAACCGTAACAGGTCGAATCTACTACCCGGATCGAGGTCTATACGGGCCTTATATAGGGCCTCAGATAATTTCTAGAACCTTCTACTGTAGAAACATCTAGAATGTGGAGTTTATGTTATAGTAAATGAAATATAAAATAAGCCGATTCGAAGAGAAGGTCCCGTGTTAATGTTTGAGGGGTTACTGACATTTAATTCAATGTCCTTATTTTCAGGAGTTTTATTTTCTTTAGATTTCATTATTTTCTTGTGTATGCCAGTTTTATACATCTTATAAATAATAAAGCACATAATAAAAACTATAATTACAATTGTGATACCTGAATAATATTTTTGATATAAAACAATATGTGGTTTTTCAATTATACTGTTAAGGCTTTTCAGGATTTCAGGATCATCAAAGCTAAGGAATCTAAATTAACATTCTTAAGATTAACTACCGGTAAGTTTGATACAATGTTATTATACGCTACAATATTAAAAAAGGAATCATTTAAAATGTTAAAATTAGTTACAATAGTTTTCAGTTGAATTTCACGATTTTCATGCGGTGTTAAACGAGTATCTTTACAGTAGGCGACACATTCAGGAGCTAAGTACAATATACCATTTCCACTAAATTCTGTTTCAGTAACTTGGGAGCTATTACATTCAATACTTATTTTAGTTTTTTCAGACATTACAAATAACCATCTATTATAGCGTAGTGGCTGCCAGATGCTAACGTGACCATGAATAAATTTTTAGTTTCACAAATCGAAGGGATTGAGGTAAGTACTTTTGTAATAATTTCGCTTTCACAGGAGGGCATCGCGGAAGAGGAGTACAGTATTGGTGTTTGACAAAGGTAATGATCATTTTTTATTACTTTACAATAATCTAGGTTATCTAACTTACAATACATTGATCTATTTTTGCTTATAACAATATATTTGGAGGATGGAATGATGGTCGAATATGACTCTGGATTATTTTTGTCATGAGGGACCAGTGAAGGTAAGTTATGATATATGTTTAAGTGTATAGGGTTAATGGAGGGGGATTTTTACTGCAAACACTACTTTTTCTGTATTGAAGTAACTAGATATTTCTGATACATTTAAAATGTTATGCATGTTATCGAGATTTATAGGAACTGGGAGTTGTTTAGATTCGGGTAAGAATCTGTAGTTTTCGACTAATTCGAGGTAAAGTTCTTTAGGTGTTAGGATAGAAGGATACAGGATATTAGATTTGCTAAACATGATAGCATTATTTACGTCCTCAACTTTGAAGGACAAGGCTAGGAGACTACTTTCTATCATGGAAGTTAATTCCAGCATGCGAGATTTAATACCTAATTCTTTTGAAGCGTAAGTTAGATTTAGGATGTCTTGGGAGAGTCCATCAATTGCGTTTTTGAGGTGGTTTTCATTTAGTCTAATTTTATGCAAAGTTTCGTTAAAAGATCTGAGCGAAGAGGTAGTGACTAGTATATTTTCCTTAATCAGGAGGGCTAATTTCTTTTGTTGTACCTCTGTAATGGCGTTGTCATATCGGATGGCATCGTCGTCCATTGTGCCAAACAACTTTTTTGATGCAGTGCCTACGAATCCTAGAAGTGCAGACCTTCTCGACTGGCGAGACGTAAGATGAAAGATGGCTTCGTTGTCATGGGCTATATCATTATAACGGGTGTTCAACGGTTCAAAGAGATTAGTACATTCTAAACGATCAAAGACTTTGCCATCATTACATATTTGTTTGGATTTATCTAAGACTAGTCGCAGATTTAGAATATGTGGACTGATAAAAGATACATCATACGGGATAACTACACTAAGATAACTATCAACTAAACTTAAGGAACCTAAAGGGTCGAAGTAGATACCAGGACTTTTCGTCAAAGACGTAATGAATTCTTGACTCAGCGCGGAATTACTGTAAAAGAATTTAATTAAAATTAGTGTTATGTATATAACTAGGGTTACGTTTCACATTTAGGAGCTAATTTGACTTCGTCATAGTGATGTGTCACATGACGTCTACTTATGAGTAATGTCAAGGTGTTTCTGCCATTGATTTTTACAATCTTATACGGTCCTTTCCAAATAGGCGAAAGGGCTTTGCGCAGACGCACATGATTCTTGAGATATACGTAATCTCCAGCTTTATACTGAACGGGCGGTGACCGGGTGTCGTAATACGGTTTAGATCTTTCCTTAGATCTTTGTATGTTTCTAAGGCTTTTTCGCGTGAAAGTTTTAGACGATGGTGTAGGGATTTGAGATATTCTGGATATGTAAGGTCCGATTGTAATTCGTAGATGGAGTCCGGGATAAAAGGTTTCTGACCAAAGAGGAGTTCGTATGGTGAGAAATTAGTAGTGGAATGAGTAGACATGTCATGTGCCAACATAGCGGTATAAACATACTTATGCCAATCAGAATGATTTTCGTTGACATAAGATTTAAGGTACTCCTTGAGTGTGGAGTGACTGCGCTCAAGTGCACCTTGCGTTTGAGGATGGTATGGAGAAGACCAGATTTGTTTAATTTTCAGGAAGTTACAGGTTCTTTTAAATAGGTCCTCGGTGAAGTTTGTGCCTTGATCGGTTAAAATAAACTTCGGGATGCCGAAGACAGAAATAAAGTGCACTAGACATTCACATGTCTCTTCTACAGTCGCATTAGCGATAGGGTAAGCGAGGGAATATTTGGTGAGGTCGTCCTGCAACGTAACAATAAATTTGAGTTTATTAAGTCCCGCTTCTGGAAGTGGTCCTACAAGGTCGAGGCTGATTCGTTCAAATGGTTTAGTGGAAGTGGTAGTTATTTACATAGGTGATTTATTAACTTGTCTTAAGGCTTTATTACTTTGGCATTGGCAGCAATTCTTCACGTATGTTTCGATGTCTGTCCGCATGTTTTTCCAGAAATACCTCTCTTTTACTCGATTATACATTCGCGTAGATCCTAAATGTCCGGCAATTGGAATGTCGTGGTTTTCGCGGAGTATTCTGGGTAGTATTGTTAAAGATATAGCAGAACATGTTGTATATTTTTGTCCAGATGTGTTTGTCGAAAGGATTTTGGAAATCAGTAATAGTTAAATTTGGGTTGGAATCAGTGGAATTACGTAATATATCGCATCGAAGATTTAGTAGGCTTTTATAAATATCTTCATAAGAGCTGTTATGAAAGTTGTATACTTTGGTGAATAGAAAATATATTGTTTTTCCCTTGTGATCGAATGAGATGAAGGAGTAAAGAGTTCTTTCCCTATCTAAGAGTTCTTAAGAGCTTTCGAGGTCAGCTGCCGATATTGAGACTATTTTCATATTACAGAAACGAGCGATATGAGCTATATATAGCCCCAGACCCCGCGACTCGCTGAGAGAACTATTTAAAGAAATTAATATTTTAACAGTTGCTTGCCAATACATTTACGATAATGTCTTATATGTACGCAAGAACCTAGATCTCTTCAAAAAAAACTCTGACGTACACAATTATAATACGAGAAATAAAAATAAACTTGTAGTGCCAAAACTCAGACTTCATAAGGTTGGTAATTCGTTTGTAGGTAACAGTATAAAAATGTTTAATAAAATTCCTCAGGACCTGGTTGACATGCCACTAAATAAGTTTAAAATAGAAATAAAAAAGTGTTTAATGAAAAAAGGATATTATAAAGTAGACGAATACCTCAAAGATAAAAATCCATGGTCTTCCTAATCTTTTTGCTTGCTCGCACAATATAAATCAGTTAAAAAAAAAACACATTGTTTAAAAAAAAGAAAGGATATATAAAACTGTTCACTGAGTTTATTTAACAGTAATTTTAAACCAACTTACCGAACCAGCGAAAGAATCATTTTCAAATGATTTATTTACTTTATTTAATATTATATTAATTGTTTCTTGACATGATTGTAAAATTTTGACGTTCATATGTGCTCTTTATGTGCCTAAACTGAATAAATGAAATTGATTGATTGATTGATTGACTTAGAATTTCTCCTACGTGGG
Source organism: Parnassius glacialis (assembly GCA_033319125.1). Classification (NCBI taxonomy): domain Eukaryota; kingdom Metazoa; phylum Arthropoda; class Insecta; order Lepidoptera; family Papilionidae; genus Parnassius; species Parnassius glacialis. The sequence goes on from JAVANC010000002.1 coordinate 25,259,867, forward strand.
GGTTGGAGTCATCGAGATCGATGGAAGTAGGTATGACAATGATTTTGCAATTAGTTTTCAGGATGCTTTCGTTGTGTTCTAGGATGTTAGCGTTACTATTGAAGACTTTGTTGCTCATTGTTTTTAGAAATTTGCTATAATTATCGTCACGAGAAGGATTTGGTATAGGATCTGGAGATTTGTTAGATGTGGTCGGTGTAGGAGGATTGTCGATACCTGGTAGTGAATCATCGTTTTCCAAGAGGTCTACAGAAGGTAGTTTATCGTCAAGGTCTAAGGAATCAGGGGGTAGTTGGATGTCAAGATTGTCAAGAGTAAGAGGGCTGAATTGAGGTGTGGAGTTATCTTCATTTTGATTAGAATTGGATGGAATAGTATCAGAGTCTGATGGTTGAACTGGGTTTACAGGATATCGGGATAGGGCGTCAGCAGCGGCATTAAGTTTTCCTTTCTTGTATTCGATCTCATACTCGTGTTCTATTAGTTTTAGGCGCCATCTTTGTAACTTGCTACTAGAATCTTTATGATTAAACTTCCACTTTAGTGGTCTGTGGTCAGTAATGATCTTGAATTTTCGTCCATAGAGATATGGGCGAAAGGTTTTACAACCGAACAAAATAGCAAGGAGTTCCTTTTCGGTGGTATTATAGTTACATTCGCTTTTGTTGAGAGTCCGAGAGGCAAAGGCTATTGGCCTATCTTTGCCAATTGGACCTTGACTGACTACAGCACCGATAGCGTTATTAGAGGCATCACAAGTTAAGATGAAAGGGATGAAAAAATCTGGATAAATGAGGATGGGAGCAGAGGTAAGTTTGTGCTTGAGTTCGTCGAAGGCGACTTATTGTTGGTTTTCCCATAGAAAGGGAACATCCTTTTTTAGAAGTTGAGTTAAAGGTTTAGCAATTTTGAGAAGTTGGCAATGAAACGGCGATAATAGGATACAAGACCGAGGAATGACTTAATGTCTTTCAGGGATTTGGGAGTAGGAAATTGAGTTACCGCTTTTAACTTTTCTGGATTAGGTTTTACACCAGCTTTAGTTATTTGATGGCCAAGATATGCGACTTCATGTCGGAGAAACTCGCACTTGTCAGGTTGGGGTTTTAAATTGTAATTTCGAAGCCTTTGGAATACTGACGAAAGGTTATCGATATGAGAATTCAAATCATGAGAATATATGACGATGTCATCAAGGTAGACAAAACACCGTATGCCTTGGAGGCCTGTGAGCGCGGTATTCATTAATCATTGGAAAGTGGCAGGCGCGTTTTTTAAACCAAATGGCATTCTTGTAAATTGGTAGTGTCTTTGTGATACACTAAAAGCTGTTTTAGGAGCGTCTTCCTCATTGATCAAAATCTGGTGAAATCCTGACGCAGGATCAAGGGTTGAGAAGTATTTGTTCTGTCCTAGCTGATCTAAAATATCGGTTCATTGAAATGTAATTTTATTTCATTTCCACCTATTTTCAAAGTTTTATGAGTGTAGCCGATTGTGCAGCCAAAAGCGATTAGCATATCAGTGCCAACTATACCATCATAAGGTAAGTTTATTTGAGGTATTATATGGAATCTATGTGTGATACTATTTTTATCATTTACTTTTATCTTAAGTGGAAAATGGGCCATTGTAGGTGAAGCTTGATCAATAGGGTACCTTTAAGAAATATTATTTCTGTTGCGATGTCAACTGGTTTTTGTATAGAAGATCGTTTCAGTAGGCTAACTGTTGGGCCAGAGTCTACAAGGAGAGGTAAGGTAGTGTCCGACACTGAGGAATACACAAGGATATGGGGTAAACGTTTCTTGAATGGACCAATGTTAATTTCATAAATTCTGGTTTCAGGAATGGGACGTTTAGCACATATGGAATGATTGATTTTACGTTTGGTGAGGCCAGTGGTTACAGAAGATACAGCGGGAACAGAGAATGCAGAGGGTACAGTAGGTATGAAGGATACAGCGGATGTAGAGGATACAGTGGGTGCAGAGGATGCAGTGGATGCAGAGAATACAGTGGATGCAGAGGATACAGTGGATATAGTGTTACGTTCATTTCGCGAGTCTCTATCATAAGGGGATACAGATGATACAGCTGATATAGTATTTCATTTAGTCCGCAAGTCCCTACTATTAGGGGATACAGAGGATACAGTGGATATAGTATTGCGATTAATTCGCGTGTCCCTATCGTTAGGGGATACAGAGGATACAGTGGATGTAGTATTGCGGTTGATTCACGTGTCCCTACTATTAGGGGACACAGAGGATACAGTGGATATAGTATTGCGATTAATTTGTGTGTCCCTTTCGTTAGGGGATACAGAGGATACAATGGATTTAGTATTGCGGTTGATTCGCGTGCCCCTGTCGTTAGGGGATACAGAGGACACAGTGGATGTAGTATTGGTGCCATTGATATAATAATGTTTTGGAATTCGATGTTTGGGTCACGAGACACCACCGTGAGCCCTTTATGCGTTTCTTATCTATTATTATATATCTTTTCTTCGGATACAGCGAAGCCAATGGCTTTTTTTAAGGTTTCAGGGTCACGGCATCTGACTACCGTTGACAGTCGAGGATTTAAGCCACTTACAAATGTATGCCATGCTAAATCTTGCATTGCGGCGACACGGCCAGTCAGTTCGCCTTTCTTTTTCGTGGGTATTGAGATATTGATTTCTGTTAATAGTTTTGATAGGCATATTTCTACGCGTAGTGCGAACTGGTTGACTGTTTCACTATTAGTTTGACAACAATCTTGGAGGTCCGAGAGTAGTGCAGCGTAATGCTTTTTCTCGCCAAATTAGTTTTTGAGAAACTCCACTAACTGTTGCCAGTTCTCGAATTCTTTAATGGACCACGCACTCTCAGCACAGCCTTCGAGTTGGCTTAAAATATATTTTAATATTATGTCTTGTTCAGACGGTGACGCAAGGCTTATTGCATTTCTGCAATTATTTAAAAACGCATTAAGTTTTTCACGGTTTCCATCAAATTTATTAATGAATTTACTTAAAAAGTTCATGTCGATTTCTTTTGTTTCTTTAGACATGGTTATAGGCTCGTCCTGAGGCATAGCAAGTTAGTCAAAACAAAGATAACGCGTGAGGTACGGAGTTGAGATTAGAATGGAATGTTGCACTATTCTCGGAACTGAACGATAAAGAAATAATACAATGGAACAATGAATGATTAATTAAATGTCACTAAGTCTACTTTTAAACTCTTAATACTTTAAATTAAATTGAAATTATGCGATGGACTTTATAGTTAAGTCACTGACACTTTTTTTTTCCACAACACGAATAGCTTCGATGTAGAATGAATGTACTTACAGGAACACTGCAACTACGACGGCAACACGAATCATTTCGTAGCCAGGCGAGATCACTCAATGTGAGTGATAGGTCTTCGGAGTATGCCCAACAAGGCACGTGAGGGTCTGGTAAGACCAGCAGGATACAGTGGTATTTAATACACGTTTTAATACAGCGACACGGAGATAAGATTGGGATTTAGCACTTTTTACCGACACAATCACAACTAGATATGGAATTTATTTTATTTAATTTTCACTGAATTAAGGCATTCAGATGATTTACTTATTTCTTTTAAATCCCACCGCTGCCACCAATGTTATACGGGACCTCGTAAACTAGGTTTTAAAAAAAGCACTTTTATTACACAATGGAAATAGTATAATTTAGAAATAGAATTTACAAACAAATTTTAACTAGCCCGGAGTCGAAACTGGCATACACGAGATGATACATAGGTGTTAGGGATTCAGCGGTCGAGCAGAGGCTGACTTGATCCCGGGAGCGGGAAGCAGAGCTGCCTTTAAATGATAACATGACTATTTAGAGGAAATCTATGTAATCACTTATTACCTATGATTAAGGGTTTTCCCTAGCATTGGGACGCCGTAACAGGTCGAATCTACTACCCGGATCGAGGTCTATACGGGGCTTATTTAGGGCCTCAGATAATTTCTAGAACCGTCTACTGTAGAAACATCTAGAATGTTCGAGTACATATCGGTCACCAGTGACTAGGTGTCGATAGTTCAAGAAAGTTCTTCCATGGAAATTTCTAGAAGGATCTTGACTCTCCTAGTTCTGCTACTCGATACTAGAGAGCGCTAGTGGTAACTAGTGTTGCCATGTACCAGGCAGGCGCTCGATAATGCCCCTCCAAAGAAATGCTCGTCCCGAGCATTATCGGGCCCATAATAAGGCTCCAGTCGATCCACATGGACGATCTTAGGAGTACCTCTTGCACCTTTTTGTATCCGGTAGGTTACGTCATTGATCCTTGTCACGGTCCGTCCCATTTTGCTTAAAGCTTAGGAGATTTCCCTTTGCTGCGAAATAGATTCTGCAACCACACTAGTGAACCTTCGTCAAACCCTTTGTTGTTCATTTTGTGGTCATACCGGGTTTTCATCTTATCAGACATTTGCTGGCCCGATTGTCTGACGTGCTCATAAATGTCATTCATTTTGTTCCGCAAGTCATTTGCATAATCAGTTATACTGCTTGGGGCATCAGGTGGTATTCCGGTGATCAGGTCTGCAGGCAGCCGTAATTCTCTTCCAAAGTTTGCAAAAGATGGTGTCACTGATGTGATTTCGTGAACAGTGCTTCGATATGACAATAAAAATAGTTGTATGTGCTTATCCTAGTCTCGTTGCCGATTTTCCACAACTTTTGGTAGATACGTCTCCAATGTTTTTTTTTTTTATAGGAGAGGGGGCAAACGAGCATGCGGCTCACCTGATGGTAAGTGACTACCGCCGCCCATGAACAACCGCAACACCAGGGAGGGAATTGCAGATGCGTTGCCGGCCTGTCTGATTAAATCATTGTACCACTCCATCAGATTGTGGGTGGTAAGAAGTTGTTCTTGTTTTATAAGTACCCATAACTCGGCAAGTTTTCTGGAATATTGGAGACTCAAAATTTCTTCCTTGATCGATGTGAATCTCTAAAGGAGCTCCAAAACGACAGACTTCATGAACTAGTTTACCTCCAACTTTAGAAGCTTCTTTGGAATTGGAATGGCGAAGACTTATGGCCACTTAGTGAAATAATCCATCACAACCATGAAATACTTGTTACCACTTTCAATTTCCGGAAACGGCCCCAAACGTCAAGGGCTATCCTCTCCCATGGTGCACCAACATTGTACAATTTCAATGCACCTCTACTTCGAGTCTGAGGTCCCTTTACAGCCGCACAATTTGTACATTTGCGACACCAGTCCTCGACATCGTCAAGACATTGGACCCAATAAAACCGTTCTCGGATCTTCGGTAGAGTTCCTTTATCTCCCAGAGGGCTTCCTGAACAACCATTATGGTACAGCTGTAGAAAATCCGGTACTTTAGCTTTTTTTTTTGCAAATGACAGCTGTCTCCACGTACATTTTCCCATTTACGGCACAAGACTTCATCCTAAATTAGCAAGCTATCCCATTGGGCCCAATAGCTTTTTGTGGTCGAACTCATCGCTAAGACGTCGCCCCACTTGGGCTTAGGAGCACAAGCCTTCATCCATTCCACAATCAGCTTGATGTCCGAATCTTCCTGCTGTGCATGTTGTAGGCTGTCCTTCCAGTCATTGCTGAGCTGGTCTGTCCTAAGCATCCCCACAGATACCACTTCCTTTCCCCTTTTGCCTAGTATAATGCTTGCAATCTTCAGGACAAGGTCTTCTTGACAATTTATCTGCGTTGCCATGAGATTTACTGCTGCACTGGGCGGTGCTGTTAGCTGCACTACCCTCTCGAGATCGATCACCTCCCCTTTCTACAGTTTGCTTAGGACAGCTGGATCGAAGATGGCTCGTTTCCCCACAGCCGGAGCACCTAGGGCTGTATCCTTTATTGTGGTCACAAACTGTAGCTAGTGCATCCTCCCTGACGCGATGGGAATGATGATCCTGCCACACGTCTTCCAACTCCAGTACATGGGCCAAAGCGTTTTAAAGCGTCTCGTGGTGCCCGAGCCTTACAGCAGCTCTGACTTCAAGGTCGCAAATGCCGTGAATGAATGTCTGCACCAGGCTCCCTACAATGAGCTCAGGTACAGATTGGTATGCTTTTCGAACCAGCTCCTTCACCTCAAGGGCCCACTGCTACAGGTTTTCTTTGCTGCATCGCCTGCGATCTTTTAGCTGCACACGAAAGTCGTGTTCCAGGTGAGCGTCGCCATATCTCGCTGCCAATGCCTCAGGGAGCTGTTCGTAAGTCACTTTCTTACCGAGAGCTTCCAGAACAGTTAAGGCCTGGTCGCGCAGGCCTAGGGTGAGAGCAGTAATGGCCTGACTTTTATTCCAGCCATTCGCCTTCATGACAGGCTCGAAATGGATTTTGTAGGCCGACCAGGAAGAAGTCCCGTCGAACGGCGGCACTTTGAATCCACGTAGCGAAGGTGTTGTAGCTACCACGGAAGCTGTATTTACATCCCCCAGTTTGAGGTCGTCAAGCGTTTTCTTCACGTCAGCCTTCACGTTGTCAACCCGATTGTTCATTTGGTTGATTCGGGTTCCGACAGGCGGTTGTCATGTTGAGCAACCCTATCCTTTACCTCCCTTATCTCTTTCGAGAAGGTAGCGTGAAGGTCCTTCATGAAGAGCATCTGCTCTTCCATACCGCGATGCCAATCCAACCGACGGGCCTGTTCCTCCTGTCGGTGGGCCTGCTTCTGTAGCATCATCATCAGAGCACCTAAGTCAGGTGCTGCAGATACAGAAGCTGCTGACGGGCCGGCCTCCGTGGTCGGCAGCTGGCCCTCCGATGTTTGCGACGATGCACCACAAAATCGTCACTGATCCGTTTCCTTTTGGCGTTGACTTAGGAGAAGGATACCCTTCGTGTCATTCTTAGGTAAGATCGGCATGATTTGATCCCACTTCTGACACCAATTGTTACGAGCTTGGGGTTCGAGACAATTAAAACTGCCGAGTGAATCACCAAAATTGACACTTTAATTACAGAACACTAATTACAACTCAAAACCACACTAATAACAAAACACAATTGTGCTACTGATCATTTTAGTACGCAATTGTATCACTTCGAAGTAATCGCTTGTATCGCCAATTCAATTATGTCTTAAATACGATCAGATTTAACAGGAACATTTTTTGACCCGCTGGGTTACTGTGGTTCAGTAAATGTGGGAATAGGCCGGGCATATGGCTCGAAAAACTAGTTAGTTTAGTTTAGTTTACTTAACGACGGGCAGTTTTCCGTAGCTCTTCTATTTTGCGTGTAGGCAGAAATATTGTGAGTATTCGAGCCATGAAATCTCCCGTTGGAGTTCAACAGTCCTTTGATGCTTTGAGCAACTTCAGAAAGTGATCCCAGCGTACCGAGATGTTTAGCTTTGTATGTAGTAACCTCTGAACATGCCAGCAACACTTGGGCCGCCGTTTTCTCCTCCCCCATATTATATCCCTCATTTACTATATAGGTGTTACAGATAGTTCACCTGCACAGTGGACTATTTATAACACCTATAGTAAATAATTGTTGGTTAAAGGAGCCATGTCCTGTAATATCGCTATTCTGCTTGCTATCCTGATCTTGGCTTGTTCAATCTCATTGTGACCTTGGTTATACGACTATATATTTCTGGCAGGGCCTCCCGTAGCTTGTTCACCGTCCACGACATTTTTCCAAAGCTAACCGTGTTGATTAGTGAAGTTTTTACGTACCAGTTGACGAACGTTACCAAAAGGTTTCGATATGACCAGTTCCAGCCCTACAACGGCCATAGCCGATCCTCTCCTGGCCAGTTCGTCAGAAGCGTCATTGCCCCTGGATCCACTATGTTCTTTGATCCATTGCAGAGTCACATTGTTGTGTTTACATAACTTACTTAGTCGTTGATGGCATTCATATATTAGTCCTCAGTCGATCAGACCCACTCAGAGCTTGTAGTACCGCAATACTCTCGTTCAGTATTCTGATGGAGAAGACTTTTACCTTCTTAGCATTTATTGTTATGGCCGCTTGGATGATACCCATACATTCTACCTGAAAAACTGTGTTGTTGTGTATTGTGGGTACCCAGCGGTGTACATATGTGGATATGGAGGTCCTCCGAGAAAATTCCAGGTCCTACACCTTCATTTGCTTTAGATCCATCCTTGCAAACTCTAAGCCCTTTTGGGTTTAATCCCTCCGCCTGGTTAGTTTCATTGAATTATATCTTATATTTCTTATGAAACACAATTTTTTTTTATAGAATAGGGGGCAAACGAGCATGCGGCTCACCTGATGGTAAGTGACTACCGCCGCCCATGAACAACCGCAATTCCCCTGATTGCAGATGCGTTGCCGGCCTTTTAGAAAGGTGTAAGCTCTTTTCTTGAAGGTTCCTAAGTGGTATCGGTCCGGAAAATTCGCTGGTGGTAATTGATTCCACAAGGAAGTTGTGCGAGGGAGAAAACTTCTTCTAAATCGCACAGTGGTGGACCGCCAATCATCCAGATGGTATGGATGGTAACGCGAGTTTTGTCGCGATGTGCGATGGTGAAATTGAGCGGCTGGAATTAGTCCGCACAATTCCTCAGAGCACTCCCCTTGATAGATGCGATAGAATAAGCAAAGAGATGCAACATTTCTACGCAGTGCCAGTGTATCGAGCCGATCAGAAAGAACTCGGTCGTCGATGATTCGAACCGCTCTGTGCTGGATGCGGTCAAGTGGAAGAAACTGGCACTGGGGTGCCCCGGCCCAGAGATGAGAACAGTATTCCATGTGGGGTGGAACTTGTGCTTTGTAAAGTTACAAGCGATGTGCCGGCATGAAATACTGTCTCGCTCTACTGAGCACGCCAAGCTTTTTAGAGGCCAATTTGGCCTTCCCTTCCAATTGACCACGAAACTGCATACTATTCGATATGTCGACGCCAAGGATTCCGATACTGGCTGAGGCAGCAAGGGGAGTGCCTTGAAACTGAGGAGATACGACAAAGGAGTTCTTTTTAGCGGTAATCGCGCAAACTTATGTCTTCCGGGGATTGAACTGGATTAGATTTAGTCGGCCCCAATTCGAGACTTTGTTAAGCAAAGACTCGACTTCAGACACAAGTTTGTCCCGGTACTCGGCGACGTTTTCCCGAGAAATATTGGCACGGCCGGTATATAATAATAATAATAATAATATCTGGACCTGGCTCACGAGGTGACCGACATGTGGGGTGGATTGCCGGCCGAAATTATTCCTGTGGTCGTTTCTGCGAACGGGTTAATCCCAGTCAGCCTCTCGGGTCATCTGAGGCGACTGGGACTCCGTGACAGACCGCTCCAAGCTCAAATGCAGAAGGCGGTGCTCCTCGATACCGCCCGCATAGTCCGCCGGTTTCTTTCCCTTTACCCCTAACCCTCGGCTGTTTGGTCTCCCCTGCCGAGGGCTTCCATCTGGTTGGGTTTTTATTTATTTATGTATTTTTTATGTATTTATTTTATTTTGTTGATATTTATGTATGTTTATCATTTTCATTTACAATTATATATTTATACAGCCCAACCAGATGAGAAAACTATATAGATACCCCTATAATAATAATAAATTTTATTTATTCACTTAGTTTACACTCAGGGTATCTTAAACTATTACAGTAGTCGTTTTGATTTTTTGGCAACTTACTGGTAAGATATGGTTGATCGTTAGCAGCTGTACTAGTTTTATGGTAAAAACTGTATTACAGACGCTAGCGCCTTCCACCGGACATTATAGGAAACAATTTGAAAAATGCCTTGTTTAGTACTACATAATATTATTGAAACCACTACATATGGAGACATTACTTAAGTATAAATGTGAGGGATGGAATTGCGAGTGTACACGTAGAAGTTATTAAATGAGTGTGTGTGTGTGTGTGTGTGTGTGTGTGTGTGTGTGTGTGTGATGTGTGTGTGAGATGTGTGTGAGATGTGTGTGTGTGTGTGTGTGTGTGTGTGTGTGAAAGTGTGTTAGTGTGTGAGAGAGAGAGTATTAATGTGTGCATAAGCCCTGCCCTATTTTAAACATCTTGGGATTGGTTGTGCCAAAGACAGCAATCGTCACTAAGTGTGTGATGAGTACGACTTTATCATAAGATGTGGTTTAGTTATCTCTATAGGGAGATCGTAAAAGCGCCTCTGTATCCTCGTATGAAAGTCTCTGCAGCCACTGTTTCAGTTCCTGTTTACACTTTCTTGCGGTAGCTTTATAGATATTAAGTTCTTTATTAATCCTATTGTACACATGATTACTTCGGACATAGTATTGTCTACGAGCTAAAGCGGTTCTGTGGGGGACGTGCTCACATACCCGGTATTCCAGTCTTCGACTTACTTTCTGTGCTCGCTGTTCCAGTGGAAGTGTACGATGTCTACGAAGTATCATTTGAAGTATGTAGAGTTGCCTGGTTGTAAGCACCTCACATTCTTTATATAGTTGGGTAGTAGGGTAACAGTAATGTTTTTTAGTCATAACCTTTAACACGGCTCACTGTGCTCGCTCCAGTTTTAGAAAATTTGTGGGGGACGCCCTACCCCAGGAAGGGATGCAATAGGTCAGAATTGACTGGGCCAGCGCAAAATAGACCAGTTTCAAGGTTTTTGAGTCCGCCGCATTCCTCAATTTTTTAAAAACTGGAATAATTTTTCGAATCCGCGATGCCATGTTATCTATTTGAGGTGTCTAGGTAAGGGTACTGTCGAGTATAATTCCCAGATATTTTATATTATCTGTCTGTTCTATTGCCATGCATGCACAGTTTGCATTTATCGTGTCACAGTGGTGTATTTTGATGTAGTAAGGATCACGTTTGGGTTGTGATGCTTTTGATGCAGAAAAGGTAATATACTTTGTCTTGTCAATGTTTAAGGTCAGCAAATTGTCACAGAGCCAGTTTGATACAACACGCAGGGCCACCTCCATTCGCCACCGAGCAGTCTCCCAGGTTTTGTCGTGTACCAAGAGAACAGTGTCATCTGCATAAGTGATTATGCGACAGTTCGGAATAGTCAAGCGACAGAGACTGTTTATATATACCAGAAACAACGTCGGTCCAAGTACACTGCCCTGAGGGACTCCATAGGAAAGATATTTATCATCACTAAGAAAAGAATCTATTTTGACACATTGATTGCGTTCTGAGAGATAGTCTTGAAACATGTCCAAATCCAGACCTTTTATGCTTATTTCATTTAGTTTTTGAAGTAAGATGGGGATAGAAACAGTGTCAAAGGCCTTGGATAGGTCAAGGAAGGTTCCTATTATTTTTAATTTACTGTCTATTTTTTTAGCTACTGAGTTGACTAAATCCATAACAGCGTCTTCTGTGGATAAACCACTTCTAAAGCCGTATTGATTTTCTGATATGATATTATATTTGTTCAAGTAATTAATAAGCCTTGTGTTAAGAATTTTTTCCATTATTTTTGAGAGGGAGGTGGGAACTGATATAGGCCTATAATTATTGAAACTGCTTCTGTCCCCACTCTTAAAGATTGGATGTACCAGAGCCTTCTTGAAGGCTTTTGGAAAGACACCTGACTCAAGGGAACGGTTGCAGACATATGTTATAGGAGGAACAAGAGTATTTCGGGCAGCCTTAATAACTACAGAAGAGATTCCGTCATAGCCAGTAGCACTATCTGTTTTTAGATTTATAATTATCTTCTCAACTTCTGATTCGTCTGTCTCTAATAAAGCCATGGAGTTGCCAAGAGGATTGTTAGATGATTTTATTGAGGTTTTAGGTGAAACTGATATTTGTTGATTTTTAAGAATTTTGGTTGCTAGATTTGGTCCAATATTGACAAAGAAGTCATTGACCTGGTTTATTGAGACATTTGAGTCATTTGTTAGATCCAGTAGGTCCGTAGAAGGTGATGAAGAGGAGGAGAGATGAGTTATGCTCTTGATGACATTCCAAGTCGCTTTGGGGTTATTTTTGGCTTTATGAAATTCACTGCGTTATATATAGTTGCGATAACGTAGATATATGACTTAGGCTATTAAATTGTTTGGGTCCTTTTTCATTTTGCTATGCAAGCTGTCACAGTTTTGTATGCACCTTAGGAGTCCGGGTGTAATCCAGGGCTTCAGTATGCGTTTTCTGCATGATATTTTGACAGACTTGGTGTTTTCCTTGATGCATGTATAAATCTTGGAGATTAATAGATCAGCAGCAAGATTAGCATCTTTGGTATCAAAGATGGTTGAAAAATTGGTGTTGGCCAATTCATTTGTAACATTTTGTATATTGACATGTATTCGAGTTTTTTGGTATGCTGTTTGTTGACGTTGACCTATGAATGTAAGGATAGGATTATGATCGGTGAATTTGAAATCTGACACGATGGTGGTTGTCTTAAGGTTGGTTTTCATCATAACGTGATCAAGGCAAGCGTCATCATGGGTGATGAACGAATGTGCGGTTAATAGCCCGTGTGATGCCAGAAGATTCAAATAAGGGTCGGGTTTGGGCTCACGTTTATCAGAGAGAATGTTGATATTAATATCTCCAATGAGAGTTATTGTTTTGTATGACGCTAAAGATAGTAGCGAATTATTTAGTGAGTTGAGAAAATTATCGATAATTTTAACAGAAGGAGATCTGAATACACCTAAAATAGCTGAACCATTTTTAAAGCAGATTTTCAGGCAGCTAGCATCTGTTAGATTTACGACAGATACTTTGCATTTCATATCTTCTCTAATAAACATAATGACACCATCGTTCTGATTGTGCCAATTGGAACAGTGAAAATTAAAGCCTTGTAGGACTGGGACATTGACAAATTTACTAAGCCAGCATTCCGTTAATATTATTATATCCACTTTTATATTTATCATATTTAAGAAGATACATAGTTCATCAAAATTTTGGTTAATGCTCCTGATGTTAACGTGAAGGATTTTTATTTGTTCACGGTTTGGAACAGTGTGCAGTGCGCATTCTTGCGGAGAGCACATAAAGGATTCATAACAGTTGGATTTGTCTATTTCAGTATTTATTTGATTTATTTCCATAATGACTTAAGATATTTATGAGTGGTGCACTTTAGTATTACACTGATAGTTCTGTATTCCTGATTGGAAGTCGTGATATTGAGTTGAGTAGGTATCAACATAAATATTAGTTTGAGGGCAGAAGTGATGCTGTATGGGTGTGTGATATATAGCTTATGTCGTGATAATGAGTGGCGTGTGTGTAAGAGTGATTGTGTTTGATTGCGTTGTGTAAACATTTTGAGTACCCTGTACATATGATTTATGTAATAGGTGAGTAAGAATAAGCTACCGTATAGTCATTTGTTCACATTTATCAGCTTAGTTAAATCCAGCTCCGAGTCCACGCGGATAAGTTTTTCTCCCTCTCTTTTGCGTAGAAATATTCTTCCATGGGTCTATACCCAGCAGAATGAATAATCGTTCGAGTTCGCAAAATCACGCGCTAGGAAAAATAGTCTTTTTGATTTTGGAGTTAAGTTCTCGAAAACGAATATAGGCTGAGCCGCTCCTTTGATATGTATGTGTTCTGTACTAAATCTATTTCCTTTATGAGCTTTATTAAAGTTTTTTAGGATTTTTCAGTATTCTTTCTTTAATAAGTACACTATTTAAGTTACATATAATAGGTTTCTGTGTTGGTATTTTTGTGTTGATTCTATAGACATCACATACATCCGAAGCAGATGCGTCAACATTCAGGGCAGTCGATATGCTCAGTATAATATTTAGAAGGTCTTCTTTGCTTTCTGTGTTCGACACTGGTACGTTGCGAATCTCAATACTTGAGCATCTACCTTGTCGCTCAATGTCCTCAATCCTGTCCTCCAGGGTACGTATATAAGCAGTGCTTTCTTTCTGTTCGCTCTCAATTTTTGCAATTTCTTTTTTAATTCGGTGTTCTCCTGCAGAACGTATTCCATGGACACGTGTATAGCATCATTTTGCTTCCTTATTTCATCTGTAGTTTGCTGTAAGGAGTTAAGCTTCTCTTTCTGCTGTACCTGCATACCAGCAATAGAATCCTGGAGGGCATCAACTTTTCGATTTTGCTCATTTTTGAATTCCCTCAGTAGGTTCATCATGCCATCCATGAAGTCAGTCATGGACTCCTCCTCTCGAAAACGCTTTGATCTGATAGTCACGCCATCACGCACTCCACTAAGGTCTGTTTCAAATTGGGTGTGAGAGAGTGATGCATTGAAGGTAGAAATGGCAGCAGTGGGGGGAGGGGGGGGGAGGGGGAGTTCGTTTTTGTGGCATCTTTATTGGACTTGTATTAGGGTTTAATAAGCAGGCAGGAAGTCACAGATTCGTTACACAGCACCTCAACTTCTTTTTTGTACAGTTATTTACTAGCCAGACACAAATATTAGGGCCGTATAACACTGTAGAAACTGAATGTTAACTTTAAAATGTTTAGTAGTTTTAGAAAGATAAGTTAGTAAGTAGCACTTGAGATTATTTACCTGGCTGGAGATCACAATATTCGGGAGAGAGAGAGAACCAAACAAACACTCTGTGCACTATTTTAGTCGCTTGGGAGTTCAATGTACCAGGCACGCATAAACTGAGCAGAGTCAATGTACACAATTATTTTTCTTTTTAGTTTTTGAGTTGTACGGTACTCGTTCAATGTCTTTCCGAGGTACCAGGGCGACAGAACCGCAGCAGAGATCGTTCCGTAGCAGAGTACGTAGTGTCGACTCGTAGCGCAGTTTGCAGCTTGCTACGACGAACGGCCGTTTCTACGGAATAGTGGGCGGGGCTTGAGGAACTGCTACGGCTATTGACACGGCGGAATAACTTCTTGTTCGTTTATGCACTCTTATTTTCGCTGCACTCATTTATTGGTTTAATTTTAATTTATATCGAAAAATAAAACAATAAACAGATCAATACACGAGCACTCCTTGAGCGGTCCGGGAGGAAAAGGAAGGTAGGAATATAAGGCATCACCAGTGCTGTCGTCTGTATAACAATGAATGCTACCAGTTAGCAACATATCATTGATATGCAGGAGAAACACCGTTGGTAATAGCACGCAACCTTGTGGAACGCCAGCGTTGATAGGCTTGAAATCAGAGCATGCACCGTCTACTACGACCTTGATGCTCCGATCAGCAAGGAAACTGGTGATCCATTTGCACAATTTCTGGGGAAGCCCATAGGAAGGAAGCTTCGAAAGAAGCGCTTTGTGCCAGACCCGATCGAAGGCCTTCGCTATATCCAAACTAACGGCCAATGCCTCCCCCTTGGACTCTACTGCCTCCGCCCATCTATGAGTTAAGTAGACTAGAAGATCACCAGCTGATCGACCCCGACGAAAACCGTACTGGCGGTCACTAATTAGCTGGTGATCCTCAAGGTACCTCATGAGCTGGCAGTTTATAACGGCTTCCATTATTTTGGAGAACAAGGAGGTGATGGCGATAGGCCTGTAGTTGGACGGGTCTGAGCGGTCGCCTTTATTAGGGATCGGGTGGACCAAAGCTGTCTTCCATGAATTCGGGACTGCCTTGGGTGTAGGAGTACCGGAAAAGATGCGTTAAAACCGGTGCCAACTCCGGAGCACACGTCTTCATTACAATGGGAAGGACTCCATCGGGCCCACTCGACTTGCTGACGTCCAGGGAAAAGAGTGCTTTGCGAAATGAGCGCTGAGTAAATCGCACATCCGGCATGGAGCACTCACACCGCGGGATGGTCGGCGGTGTGTTCCCCCCGTCATCTAGAGTCAAGTTGGACGCAAAAAGAGAGCTCAACAGATCGGCTTTCTCCTTTGCGGCATGGGCCAGTGAGTCGTCCTCTCTGTGCAGAGATGGAAGAGATGGCTGATAGAAGTTTCCTTGGACAGCCTTGGCGAGAGACCAGAATGCATGGGTTCCCGAAGGAAGCGAACTAGCTTCTCGCCAATTCTGCCGATGTGCTCAGAACTTGCCTTGGCAATGACGCTTTTGAAGGACCTGGAGGCGGAATTATACTTCTTTTTAAGTGCGCTGGTGTTTACATCCCGAGACGTTGATACATCAGCCCAGGCTCGGTAGCACTCCTGCTTAAAGCGTGATGCTATTTTACAGGCGCGACCAAACCATGGCTGGGATCTGCCTCCGATGGGCACCACAGAGAATGGAATAAAAAGTTCCATACCCTGGAGTACCACATCAGCAACAGAATCGGAAACAACGCTGGGATTTTCCGGCGAGAAGTAAACCCGCCCCCAAGGGTAGGATGCAAAAAAAGACCGCATTCCGTCCCAATCAGCTGACCTATAGTGCCAAACACGGCGGCAAGCTGCAGATCGCAACTGCGATTGGAGCGTGAGTGGCACCGTACTCCAGATCAGACAATGGTCCAAAGAGCCCAGAGAGGCATCGACGGAGACCTGATATCCGTCCGGATGAGAGGTCAGCAGAAGGTCCAACAGGGAAGGTACATGGTCTTCCACATCTGGGATCTGCGTAGGCGAAGTAACCAGTTGTGTTAGACCATATGCCAAAGCAAAGTCATAGACAGATCTACCCGCATGATTGGTTAAACGAGAATCAAGCCATTCAGCGTGGTGGGCATTGAAATCACCGAGTATCACGATCTCTGCGGATGGGACCTGTTGTAGCACGGAGTCTGCAGCCATTTGAACGTGGTCGATGAGTCGGCAATACCGCTATGGGACCTATAGAGGCACCCGCAAACGCGGGGATGGTTGTCGCTGTCTACGCGCAGCCATAGAATGCACAGGTCCGTACCTTCAAGACTGCCGAGGCGTCGAACACAGATGTCCTCTCTGACGTATACGCAAACTCCAGCGCGGGGTACAAAGGAGTGTTCCAATTTGTACCCCGGGTAGGAGAGAGATGAAGTATCAGCCGGAGAGGACACCTGAGTCTCAGTTAAAAAGAGCAAGGCCGGCTTCGCCGTCTCTAGATGGTAATGGACAGCGTTAAGGTTGGAATGAAATCCCCTGATGTTGCAAAAATTCACGGAGAGCGTGACAGGGGTCGCCTTGGTTATATTGCTCTGCTTGCCCCGAGCAGCATTAGTCGCAAGCGGAATTGGGCCCCCCCCCCCCCCCAGAATACGCAGGGCAGCCTGAGCACCCACGTTCAGGAGTGAAGTAGTTTGGTCGTGGATGCTCAGCGAGCGATTCTCCAGGGGTGCTGGTACCCTCCTGGGGTAATCTTTTATTTAATTCCACTACCATATTGATGGGGGGGGGGGGGGGGGGGGAATTGGGCCTCCGGCCACCTGCACTCACCAAGCGCAACGCAACGCCAGAGCACCGTACGTGGTCATGGGCCGAATCTCAGTTTTGTATTTAACTTTTAACAGTGGTAGAGCCACGCGGCAGCTTTCGCTGTCGCACAGATGGGCCGGCTCGAACCGGGGTGGTACCACGACCTCACAGAAAACCAGCCTGAAGTAGAGGTTTAGCACTGCGTTTCGCTTGGTAAGTGCAGGTCGCCGGAGGCCTTTTTGCTGGAAATGAGGCATTCTATCTTAGTCCTCACGGGTGACAACGCATCTACATTTCGATTTGTAATAGAGGATAGATGTAGATGTCTATGGGCCGCAGCAACCACTTACCATCAGGTGGACTGTATGCTCGTTTGTCACCCTTATCCTATAAAAAAAAAGCTACAGTATAATTTTTAGCGTCATACCCCATCGTTTGCCAATCATGTTTCTGCATTGCCAGAAAGTTATTCTAGCGTTGTTGATTTTGTTTTCTATGTGTTTATTCCAGTTGAGTGTATTGTCCAAGGTAAGACCTAAGTAATGATTTCTTATATTTACGCGAACACTACACATTTAAATAAAACTAATTTTACGGATTCTATCGCGTATATTAACTTATTTTTATCTTCCCGACGTTTCGGGTGCTTTCCAGCACCCGTGGTCACGGGGGACTAAGGTGTTTGACGTCCTGCTGTCATAGTTAGCCCAGCTACCTTCAGTTTTTTAATATTCTGCGTAAATCGAACCAAAAATTAATATTAAAAAACTGAAGGTAGCCGGGCTAACTATGACAGCAGGACGTCAAACACCTTAGTCCCCCGTGACCACGGGTGCTGGAAAGCACCCGAAACGTCGGGAAGATAAAAATAAGTTAATATACGCGATAGAATCCGTAAAATTAGTTTTATTTAAAAGACCTAAGTATTTTACCACAGAGGATAGCTGGAGTTGTATGCTGAAGAGACTTGGCAAGTGATATTTATTCAGCATTCGTTTATGTGTGAACATTACTAGAACCGATTTATTTAGATTAACGGTTAAGTCGTATTCTTTGCACCACATCTCCACTATACGAAGAGCCGCTTGGGTCAGGTCGCACACCATGCTTGATGTTTTTCCCGACTCCAGTATTGTCAGGTCATCTGCATAACCAATTGTATAGAAGTGGTTGGCATTTAATTTATTGATTAATTCATTAATCCACAGGAGAGGTGAAAGAACCCTTCCCTGCGAGCAGTCCCTCTTTGTTTGGGTTGCTTGAGATTCACTAGCAATCTTAATTGTTCGTGAACTAAGCGTGTTAAGTATCCAGTCAATCAGTGCCGGTTCAACTCTATGTCTACTTAGTGCAACTTTTATGCTGAAGAATTTCGTTCTGTCAAAAGCACCTTCTATATCTATGAAGGACCCTAGACATATTTCTTTGTTTTGGAAGGCCCTTAAAACTAATTAGTGATGGGAAAATCAATTTTGAGTGATAGCCTTAAATTAACAAACAGTGATAGGCGATACTTACTAAATAAAGAGATGATTTGATGAAATATGCAATAAGTAAATAAATGTGAAATATATATAGATATGCAGGTATGGCTCAATTTCTTGCTTTATAGCAATTTGGCGGGGAAGTTATATTAAGCAGTGGATTTGTGATGAACTGTAATTCTGATGATATTGATAACAAAAGGCACTTACAAGGAGCTTGCTGCTATTACATTCAAGTGGCTGAGCACAACACCCTTTGGTAGTCCAGTCGTACCAGATGAATACATGATAAAAGCTGTATCAGACTGCCCTTCCACTTCGATCCCTTGAAACTCTTGGAATTTGATATTCTTTGATATTATTGAATTTGGCCCTGCGGTCGCTAGGTCTTTAAAAAGTAAAGCACCATCCAGTCTTTCATCTCCAAATAATATTATATGTTTTATAGAGTCCAAAGTCTTCAAAATGCTCTCATTTGCCTTATAACCTTGCATTGAACAGAAGAGCAACTTTGGTTTCGAAATGTTCATTACGTGTTTTAGTTCATCTGCAAAAATATTACAATAAGATGTTAAGGTTTGTCTTCGTAAGGACTGGTCGCAATGACCAAAAATCGGTCTGAATGACTTTTTTTATATAAAAGTAGTGACTACCGCCGCCCACGAACAACTGCAACGCCACAGGGGGACTACAAATGCAATTTTATTACTTGTATCAAATTATGTTTACCACCGTCATTAGAGGCCACTAGATCTTTCTAGCTTTACAAAAGTAGCACTTAGCGACGCCA
This sequence comes from Parnassius glacialis, assembly GCA_033319125.1. Classification (NCBI taxonomy): domain Eukaryota; kingdom Metazoa; phylum Arthropoda; class Insecta; order Lepidoptera; family Papilionidae; genus Parnassius; species Parnassius glacialis. The sequence goes on from JAVANC010000002.1 coordinate 25,279,400, forward strand.
AAGGGACGAAATGGCGTGATAAATTCTCTGGGATTGAACTCAGGATGAGATTTGTTAACAGAGATATTGATAATCTTTGTTGCATAAAAATTTTACACCACGGCACGGCTATGTCCGCTTCAAAATACTATCTGATGAAATCTATTTACTATGAGGTGGAAACTTGTTTAAAAAGACAAGTAAATTACTATTAAAAATTACTATTAAAAAGTATATTAATATTATAAAAATTTATTATGAAAGTGCACACTAAATGCGCTTCTCTTTGAATTTGTCCAGTATCAGGCCTGCTGGAAGAAATTTCAATATGAAATAAGCAGTGCCTTTGTACAAATTATCTTTATTTTTTTATTCTCATGGTAATATTACTTTGAATGTACATAAATTGTTAAATAAAATAAATAATAAATGAAAAGAAAGAACAGACTGTAATGATTTTGGCTACTACGTAAGATCACAAAGTAACGAAGAACATATACACAGACATGCATACATATTAAAATGAATACATACGTGTATATATAAACCCGGAAAAACATAATCCTACTTTGGCTAATAAAAGTTACACTCTAGCGTTAGTACAAAGAGTAGAATACTAGAGGCTCTTTAAGCAAACGTGATGATTAAATCGCATTCGTCTTAGGATTGGTCATTACCAATCCTCACCACAACGGGAGAGCCTCATGTCAGCAATGGATTTTTGCGGGGTAATGATAAATAAGAAGATATAAAGATATTCTTAATAATACCTTTTACATATCCAATACTAAAAGGCGTCATCACGGCCCCAGTGCAAGCTATTCCAATAACAGTACACCAGTTTTCCAATCTTGACTCAGCACATATCCCCACAACATCTCCCCTTTTCACACCAATTCGAACTAAAGAAACCGCGATGTTCATGGATATTTGAACCATTTCATTATACGTAAGTCTCTCATCAGTAGCACCATTAATCTGTTAACAATTATAGCAATATTTTAAATCCATTACCATGTCTAAAAATATTACTTAGAAGAGTTTTAAATATGGTCCGAGAGCTGAGCTGAGAGATGCATCATGAAACTATGTTGAAAAGTATCAGTCCACTCAATAATCAGGTTTTTTTTTTATTTTTTTACGTGGTAGAGCCATGCTGCAGCTATATTAATAGTATAGTTGTAGCACGAATGGGTCGGCTCGAGCGGGGAAGGACCACGCTCTCACAGAATACCAGCGTAAAATAGCAGCTTAATGCTGCTGTGTTTCGTATGGTGAGTGTAGAGAATCGGAGACCCTTTTTACTGGAAAAGAGGCATTATATCTTAGTCCTCAAGTGTGACAACACATGTGCATTTTAATTCGCAAACGAAGATAGATGTAGATGTCTATGGGCCACAGCAACCACTTACCATCAGGTGGACTGTGTGCTCGTTTGTCACTCTTATTCTATAAAAAAATTGACCTACCTGGGTACACCTGGTACTGCGCACACAGGTAAGTCACGAAAAAATTCGCCCACAAAAAGTGTTTAATTCAAATAATAATAATGATTATTCGTCAACTAAGTTGATAAAGAATTAAGAAAAATATGGCAGACATTTCTGAAGAAGTTGAGATAGCGGCCAAAGTCGTATTTACAAAAATTACAAAATAGTGTTTTATTTAATCTGCCATTTTAACATCGTGTTTATTATATTATAAATATATTATATATTTTAAAAATTATAATAATATATATAATATAAAAATTATAATAATATAAAATATAAATATATTATATATTATATATTATAAAAGTAATTATTATATACTAGCTGGCCAGGCAGACGTTGTTCTGCCCTTTCCGACGACACTTCCTATGAAAAATTCCTTAAATTCGCAATAAAAAAAAACAGTGAAGGTCACTTATCGGGATAAAAAGTATCCTATCTCTCAAGTTGGATCAAACTGTACCCAGTGTGCAAACTTTCATTGAAATCAGTTCAATAGTTTAGGAGTTCATCGCGGACAAACAATGTGACACGTAATTTTTATATATAAAGATTATAAAAATTCTCAAAATAGGCCAGACAGCTTCTCCAGGCGTTAGTAATTTAAAAATATTTAAATAAATCTGATCCACTCACTGTTTACACGCTATACCACCAAGTAATTTCGGTACATTACTTGATGAATAAAGCTTGCGCATCGCCGTAGGAATCTGAGTAGGCGCGGCAATTTGTCAACCCCATCAGTGCCTCTATGGTAGCAGCTTTGACGAGTTTGGGCTCCGCGGACTTTCATGTAAGAAAAGTGCTGGTAGGTTTTCACTGCACGGTCCTTTGAACGATGTCATCCGAAGGGCTCTTGTCTCTACAAATGTTCCCTCGGTTTTAGAGCCTTGTGGAATATTTAGAGACGATGGCAGGAGACCCGATGGTATGTCATTGGTTCCTTGGGAGAGAGGTAAAGCCCTAATGTGGGATGCTACATTCGTAAACACTTTGACGGCCTCTCATCTCAGGGTTACCTCGTTTAGAGCCAAGGCGGCATCAAAGGCAGCTGAACTGAGTAAGTGGTGCAAATATGAGTCTCTCAGAGATGAGTACCTACATATTTGTGTCATTTGCTGTAGAGCTATCGGTCCGTGGGGTCCACGTGTGGTGAAGTTCCTAAAGGAACTCTATCCGCGACTAGTTGTTGCTGCTGGTGATAAGAGGGCTAGTTGTTTTCTTGCTCAAAGGCTAAGTATGGCTTTTCAGCGAGAAAACGCAGTCAACGTTCTTGACACGATACCACAGGGAGTAGGTCTTTATGATAATTAAGTTATCGTATATATTAAAGATTCACGAGTGGCAGCCTCTTACCGGTAGGCAAAGTGTAGGCTGACCCGCACTAGATGGAGTGACGACCTGGTCAGACATGTAGGAAGTCGATGGATGCAGGTGGCTCAGGTCCGTGCTTTGTGGCATTTTTGGGGAAGGCCTATGTTCAACAGTGGACTTGTGAAGGGCTGTAATGATGATGATGATGATATATTGAAGATTAAATAAAAAAATAAATCTAGCATGGACAGGAGATAAATGTGCATCGGGGTTATTATGAGTGCGACAGAGAGTGACGGTCGCCGATATGCCATATATATTGCCTATATATATTGTTTTAATTATATTGTATTATTTTTATACTTACTTTAAATATTCATATATGTATATAAATATACATTTTATTAAATGAATGACTAAAGGTATATCGGCAATCGTTGCTCTCTGTCGAGCTCATTACGACCCGTAGCACATTTGTCTCCTATCCAATTATGTAAATATTTTTAAATTATTAACGCCCGCAGAAACTGTCTCACCTTTTTTGAGAACTATTTTATTATCTATACATCTATACATATAATATCTATACATATAATAAATCTGTAGAAAAATCGTGTCTGTAATTCTAATATATTCTTGAAAAAACAAGTCCAGGGGACTAAATAAAGGGTTCTTGTCTAGGAATATTTGTCTGTCTGTCTGTCTGTCTGTGTATTCCGGATTCACGCAAAAACTACTGGAACGATTTACATGAAATTTTGTACATAGGTAGTTAGTAACCCGGGGCAACTTATAGGCTACTTTTTATCCTATTACGGAACTTCAAAAAAACAGTTAAGTATTTTCCTTCCTTTAGATGTTGATTTTCTATTATACCTTAGTTATTGATGGGATGACGGATGTTTTTCAAATAAATACCATATACCATATTTATAAATAAAATATTAAATATAGTTATAAACTTGGTAAAATAATTTGAAATTACACCGATTTAGTTATGAAAACAGCGCCTCTATCATCAAATGTAAAAAGTAGTATATTTTACCTTCAGTTACTAATAAATTAAATAATATAAGTAACTTACATTTAAATGTTTAAATAATAAGATTTTTAATATTATTTAAAAACTGTAACGTTTAGTTTTTTAGTATTTTTTGTTATTTTATTTTAAAAGTGTAATAATTTCAATAGAAGATCAATCAAAAATATGAAAATTGATAAGGTTTTTATTTCAATTATCAGACCCGGTATAATGGTTGGGACGATACTAAACACGTTGACATAAAAGGTCCGCCAAATAACTTTTTTTTTAAAAATGCTATTAAAAAAAACTACTAAATATTTTTTCAAATTTCTTTTTTTATTTGAAAGTACAATCCTTCTGGTTAATGATGGAAAATAATTTCATTCAAATGGCTGCCTCGGCTGGCCATGCAGTAGCCTACACGATCGGTCCAATTTTTGAGTACAATATCGATTGTGTGCAGCTGTATTTCACCAATGGCTTCACGAATATTGTCCTTTAAAGCGTCAATTGTCTCTGGCTTGTCGGCGTAACACTTATCTTTGACGGCACCCGACAAATAATAGTCCAACGGTGTCAAATCGCAGCTCCGAGGTGGCCAAACGACATCAGCTCTGCGGCTGATAATGCGATTTTCAAAAACAGGGCGCAAAACATCAAGTGTAGCGTCGGCTGTGTGGCACGTTGCGCCGTCCTGTTGAAACCAAATGTTGCCAATATCCTTCTCTTCAATTTCTGTGAACAAAAATTCGTTCAACATGGCCCGATAACGATCGCCATTGACTGTAACGGCCACACCTTGCTCATTTTCGAAGAAAAATGGCCCAATTATGCCTCTGGACCAAAATCCGCACCAAACAGTGACTCGTTTTGGGTGCACCGGCTTTTCGATGAATGCGTGCGGGTTTTATGTGCCCCAAATGCGACAATTCTGCTTGTTTATATACCCGCCAAGTTCGAAATGAGCTTCATCTGAAAAGATGATTTTTTTGGCAAAATCCGCATCTTCTGCAAGTCGATCGCAGGCCCACTTAGCGAAGCGAAAAGGCATTGGATGGTCAGTTGGCTTCAACTCCTGAACCAATTGGATTTTGTACGGCGTCATATCAAGGCCTTTACGCAAAATTCGTCTCAATGGTATCTCCGAAATGTCCAATTGTTGAGAACGACGGTGAACTGATGTTGATGGCGTTTCACGCACACTTTCGGCCACAGCAGCAATATTCTCGGGTGTACGCACTGTTTTTGGCTTTTCACGCGTTGGTTTATCGATGAGGATGCCAGTTTCTTTCACTTTTTTTACAAGGTAGCGAACATACGGAGCTGACGGTGCTTCATTTCTTCCAAAATCTGTACGCAATTTTCGCACACATTCTGCAACATTACCATGATATTGAAAGTAATGTCGCAATATTTCCCAGCGTTGTTCAAGCGTATACACAACCATATTCGTTCAGCGGAAGGATAAAACTAATTATCTGTCAAATTAGACATGAGTTAAGTGTTGCCATTCACTAAATAAGCACTAGTTGAAAAAAAAAAGTTAGATGGCGGACCCTTTACTTTAGACTGCCTGGAGCGACAGTGTTTCACATCAACTATATGTTGTTTTACGCGGGTTTTTACGGAACTTCCATCCAAAGATGCGTAAAAAACGTAAAAAAGTTAAAATTAGACGTGATAAAATCCGTAACATTAGTTTTATTCCATGTGTAGTATACTGTATACTAAATTTTGAAGTCTACGCGAACGTAAAAAAATATTTACATCTATTTTATGGTGCCAATCAATATTAAATAGGACCAATGATAGATATGAATAAAATATCTCAAATAAACAATATGCCGTAAATTGATAGAAGACCGCGAAGCTCATCATTATTTTGTTAAAACTAAATTAACTTTAATTATAAATGAAGGTAAAGAGTAAAATGTAAATAATAGATAATAATAAATTTTGATTACGAGACAATTTACCTTTCTTATGGATACATCGGAAGACACGCCCGATATTAAAAATAATAGGTGTTTCTTGACATATATATTCACGTGTTCCTGTAACATATTATACCTATCTATGCCAAGTACCTAATCTACGTCTAATAGTCTTTTAGAATTCAAAAAAAATATTTGACTGACATAGAGACACAGACACCGAGGTGACTCTAAAAGTGATCGAATTTCGCTAAATTTGCCACGCGAGCGAAGCCGCGGGTAAAAAGTCAAAGGCGGTAATATATAATAAACACGCTGTAAAAATGGTAGACTAAATCAAACACTTTTTTTGGAATTTTGGAAAATACAACTTTGGGTTAGTTTGCCCCTATATCAACCCCTTCAGAGGTGTCTGCCATTTTTTTCTTAATTCTTTATCAACTTAGCTGACGGATAGTCATTATTATTATTTGAATCAAACACTTTTTGGGCGATATTTTGCGACTTACTTGTATGCGCAGTACCAGGTTTACCCAGGTAGACCAGGCAAATAGTCATATACCTGCTTATTGAGTGGACTGATACTTTTCAACAAAGTTTCATGATGCATCAAACACTTCATGAAAAATGCGTCATGAGCTCTTGGACCTATAGCTGATCTCCAACTCTTGTGATTTAGAGCGCATGTTATATGCTTCTGCGGTTATTAATATTATTTCCACGACCCTAGAGCCAAACAAAAATACTTTAATAGCTGTTTAAGATCATAATAAAGTTTAAGAGAATCCTGCATCATTTATGTCCACCTGGTCAGCTCCTGGTCTGGTAAAAAAACTATTTTCTGTATTTCTGTGACTATAATTTAAAATCCATGTTGAATATAATATCTAATTATCTATTATCTTCTATTTTGTTCTACTTCTTTTTATTTTCTTCTATTCCATTCTATGCTATCCTATTCTGTTCTATTGTATAATATTTATTCTATTATATTCCATTCTGTTCTAGCTCTTCGCTACGTCATTGAGTCAGAAAGAACTCGGACGTCGACGATGCATACCGCTTTTGCAGTGAAGTGGAAGGAACTAGCACGATATGTCAACCCCGAACATTACTAAACTAGCTTAGGACAACAAGAAAAGTGCACTGAAATTGAGGAGATACAAAAAATGTATGCATGTTTACCGCCAATAAACCCCTAATTGGCGGTAAACATGCAAATTTTTGTTTTTTTAGGGTTAAACTGGACTAGATTTAGTCGCTCCCCGTCTGAGACTTTGTTTAACAAAGACTGAACTTTAGACACAAATTTGTTCCAGGACGACGTGTTCCCGAGGAATATTAACACAATCGATGTATAAAACATCAGTGCTAACGTCTGCAATAATAAATGTTACTAGTTTGCAACATATCATTGATATGCAGAAGGAACTGTATGGGCGTCGGCACACAGCCTTGTGGAACACCAGCATTCACAGGCTTGAAGTCGAAGCATTACTACGAAGTTGATGCTCCCATATATAACACACAGGACTTTAAGATCTGATTTACCACGTGCTCGGCGATGAAGGAAAACATCGTGAGGAATTTTGCGTGTCTGAGAAATAAGAAAAAAAATATTTCAAGACATGTGAAGTTCGCCAACACGGATTAGGGCAGCGCGATGGACATTTTCTTGGCCTAAAATCCTCTGAAAACAAATTATTGGCGTTAAACCAGTATACTACTTTTGATACAGCATTATTCAGTTCGTCATATGTTTTTTATAGGAGAGGGGGCAAACGACCATGCGGCTCACCTGATGGTAAGTGACTACCGCCGCCCATGAACAACTGCAACACCAGGAGAACCAGGAGAATTGCAGATGCGTTGCCGGTCTTTTAAAAAGGAGGCGGCTCTATTCTTGAAGGTCATTAAGTCGTATCGGTCCGGAAAAATCGCTGATGGCAATCGATTCCACAAGGAAGTTGTGCGAGGAAAAAAACATCTTCTAAATCGCACAGTGGTGGACCGCCAATCATCCAGATGGTGTGGATGGTATCGGGAGTTCTATCACGATGTGCGTTCGTGAAATTTGGCGGCTGGTATTAATTCGAACAAATCCTCAGAGCACTCCTCGTGGTAAATGTGAAAGAAAATGCAAAGGGATGCAACATCTCTTCGCAGTGCCAATGAATCGAGCCGATCGGAAAGGACTCGGTCGTCGACGATTAGAGCCGCTCTGCGCTGGATGCGGTCAAGTGTTAGGAGCTGGCACTAGGGAGCCCCTGCCCAGAGATAGGAACAGTATTCCATGTAAGGCCAAACCTGTACCTTGTAAAGTTGCAGGCGGTATGCCGGCATGAAATACTGTCCCGCTCTGATGAGCACGCCAAGCTTTTTAGAGGCCAATTTGGCCTTCTCTTCCAAGTGACCACGAAACTGCACATCACTCGATATGTCGACTCCGAGGATTCCGATACTGGCTGAGGCAAGAAGGGGAGTGCCTTGAAACTGAAGAGATACGACAAAGGGGTTCTTTTTAGCGGTAAACGCGCAAAGTTATGTCGTCTCAGGATTAAACTGGACTAGATTTAGTCGCCCCCAATCCGAGACTTTGTTCAGCAAAAACTCGACTTCAGACACAAGTTTGTCCCGGTACTCGGCGACGTTTTCCGGAGAAATGTTGGCACGGTCGGTTTATAGAGCATTACCAGTGCTGTCATCCGCATAGAAATGAATGTTACAAGTAAGCAATATATCATTGATATGCAGAAGAAACAGCTTTGGTGATAGCACATAGCCTTATGGAACACCAGCGTTGATAGGCTTGTAGTCGGAGCATGCGCCGTCTAAAACAACCTTGATGCTCCGATCTGCAAGGAAGTTGGTGATCCAATTGCACAATTTCTCGGGAAGCCCATAGGAAGGGAGCTTCGAAAGAAGCGCTTTGTGCCAAGCCCGATCGAAGGCCTTCGCAATGTCCAAACTAACGACCAACGCCTCCCCCTTGGACTCTACTTCCTCCCCCCATCTATGAGTCAGGTAGAACCAGAAGATCACCAGCTGATCGACCCCGACGAAAAACCGTATTGGCGGTAACTAATCAGCTGGTGATCCTCAAGGTACCGCATGAGCTGGCAGTTAATAATGGATTCCATTATTAAGTGGCGAAGCCTGCGAAGTCACTTATTGATTTCACGATGTCTGTCCGTCTGTCCGTCGGTCCGTCTGCCCGTCTGTCCGTCCGTCTGTCCGTCTGTCCCAAGATTATCTCTAGAACGGTTTCGAATATTCAAATTCTGTTTTCAGCAATCGATTACTGATCACCCAGGCATCTGAACCTCCTATTTTGAAACTGATTGCTCAACGGCAACCGTTAGAAACCGCTACAAAGCTGATTGCTTCGCCACTTTGCTATGCTGTTAGCTTGCTAGGTTTATTTTGGTGAACAAGGAGGTGATCGCGATAGGCCTGTAGTTGGACGAGTCTGAGCGATCGCCGTTTTTAGGGATCGGGTAGACAAAAGCTATCTTCCATGATTTCGGGACTACGCCTAGGGAGTAGGAGTACCGGAAAAGACGCGCTAGGACCGGTGCCAACTTCGGAGCACTCGTCCTCAGCACAATTGACGGGATTCCGTTAGGCCGACTCGACTTATGGACGTCCAGGGAGAGGAGTGCTTTGCGAACCGAGCGCTGTGAGAACCGCACATCCGGGATGGAGCACTCACAACGCGGGATGGTCGGCGGTGTTTTCCCCCCGTCATCAAGAGTCGAGTTGGAAGCAAAAAGGGAGCTTGAAAGGTCGGCTTTGTCTTTTGCGGCTTGGGTCAGTGAGTCGTCCTCCCTGTGCAGAGATGATAGTGATGGCTTACAGAAATTCCCTTGGACAGCCTTGGCGAGAGACCAGAATGCACGGGTTCCTGAAGGAAGGCGAACTATTTTCTCGCCAATTCTGCCTATGTGCTCTGACTTTGCCTTGGCAATAACTTTTTTGAAGGACCTGGAGGCAAAGTTATACTTCTTTTTATGTATGCTGGTATTTACATCCCGAGTCGCCTAAGCCGCAGCCCAGGCTTGATTGTTATCAAGCCTAGGCTGCGGCTTAGGCAGCTCTTGCTTATTACGTAATGCAGTCTTACAGGTATTATATTTTAATAATTGCCTTGTAAGTCAGAAAATCAACGAAGTATTATCAGCAAATTAAACTTTATCATGGTTATTCCGTTATAAGTAAGGTAAGTCATTAGTATAAACTAAGAATAAGAAGGGGCCAAGAATTGAGTCCTGAGACCTATAGATACCACCGATCCGTAAGAACTGCTGCCATCAATGATAACTGTTTGTGTTGTATTATTTAGATATGTATTAAGTTTGAGTGCTATGTTTTTAAACCATAATGATGTAGCTTCCTGATTAATATCTCATTGTGAACGCAGGCAAAAGCCTTGGAAAGATCACAAAATATACCCAAAGCATTCTCTGAATTCTCTCACGCACAGAAAATATGTTTAATCAGCTAAACACCAGGGTCATTTGACGAGGGACCACTTATAAAACCAAACTGGTTTTATGGAGTAATTTATTTACATTAAAAAAACTTAACATTTGATCTAGAATAATTTTTTCAAATTTTTAATGTATGTTGGCAGTACAGAAATAGATCTTAAATTAGTAGGGTTCAATGTACTACTAGATTTAAAAACTTTACTATATTTCATTAAATCAGGAAACACACCAGATTCGATATTATACTCGCGACCATCTAAAAGGCCCGATTTGACGTTTCTCATTATACATGCCGTGATAACTTTGTATGAACGTTGACGTAAGAAATCGAAAAATCAAATTCACAATCCAAAATAATTACTATGTTATCCATACACTATGACGATGAGTATTATTCGTAAGCACCAAGTTTTACTTTATATTCGAAAAATGCTCTCAAAAAGACGAATTAATAGTTGATTAATATTCCCACAGGACGATATTACAATGACATGTCTGTTGATATCTTTGGGTTCGTTGCCGTAGTATTGTGACCGTTATAAACCATTTTTTCACCAAATAAAATCGATGTTCTGAAAAATCGATACTTTTACATTTAGAAAAGAGAGAAACGTATTGTTTAATGTTTAAACATATAAAAACAAAATCTGACCACATAAATTTCTAGCTTTATTTTGATATTTAATATGTTAATATTTGAAATAGTTTGATCTTGAAAAAAATTATTTTAACCTCCATTTTTAGGGTTCCGTAGCCAAATGGCAGAAAACGGAACCCTTATGTATTCGTCATGTCTGTCTGTCCGTCCGTATGTCACAGCCACTTTATTCCGAAACTATAATAACTATGCTGTTGAAACTTGGTAAATAGATGTATTCTGTGAACCGCATTAAGATTTTCACATAAAAATAGTATCATAAATATATATAATCAGGGTATTTTTGGAACGCTCCCGAAAACTAAGACAGGCGACAGCACCAAGTATACCTTTGATCATGGGTCACAAATAAATTTGATCCTGATGAAAAAAAAATCATATTTTTACAACGTTTTATTAGTTTTATTCACGCGCCATCATGTTAGTACAGCTAAATGAAACGATAATTTCATAAAAAAAATCATGAAAATACTGAAACATAAAACCAGCAGTGAAAACTGAATTGATATCACCTGACTAATGGAGGTTAATGTATGCGCGAACGGTGAAAAAAGAACGCTGGCCTTGAACTTGGCCACTGAGCGATTTATCACATATTGGTACGAAGGGGGCGCGACGGGGGAACAATCCGCCAGTATAACTGTGCCTGCATGCTATTGGTTCCCGCGCTTTGTTCGCTTCAAAAATACAGTCGCATACACAGCTTACTTTGCGACTCGCGCGATGTTTTAAAAAGGAAGGAAAGAAAAATTATTTATATCTATTGTTTTATGACTAAACTAGTGAACGAAAAGGTAAATATGATAGGAGAAGGTGAATGGGGAAAATTGTGCAGTAAATTTAAAAGTGTTGAAGAAGAATACCGAAAAAATTACCATGTGATCGACCTGAGGACGGAAGCTCAAGCAAAGATGAAAGTGATGATGAAGTAGCATCCAGTAACACCAACACACCATCAACATCTGGCTTCCATGTAACCCAAGACGACATAATGGACGGCGTGTCACACTTAGCTTAAGTTTTCTTCTTACAAACTTAAAAATATTTTACGATAGAAATAACAAATAATGCTCACGTAAACATTATCCATTTTTAATTCCAACCTCTTCTAAAGTTCTAAGTAGCTAGTAAAACGCCTAGTATGATTCTACAATAAAACAATTAAATACTATAATATTATAAAACAATAGCCCAATACCATGTAGTACTTTAGAACGCGACTGTACCCACACTCCCTTCGCTACCGACCTATATCTAGCTCGGTCAATGTTACGGTCATAAGAAAAATGGGGCGCATCTGACAATTTTTGAATAAATGAGTTAAATATACCATTCGTCTCATGATAAGAAGGCGCATCTACTATTTTTTTTAATATTCACAAATATCAATATTTTAGAAATTATCGTAAGAATTTTAGACGTAACTGTTGATCACAGATGACATTTTTTTAGCAGAAAAGACATAAAAATTCAACATAAAAGAAAAGACTTATTTAACCAGTTGCTACGTCATCTTTAACAATATTTGCATCGATTACTTAAATTTCAATTATTCTTGTCTTATTATTCTATATCTTATTATTAAGAGCTGGTGTTTCACATGTGGTCCCATATAAATTTGATCGAGGTCAGACCAATAGTTTTTGAGTTATCCTTAATTATTTATATTAAAGTCGGTTGTACAAAATTTTTAATTTTTAATTATTATCGTAGTAAGTCTCGTATGATATCCCCTTTAAAATCATTACTCAAGAGTTGAGGGTTGTTATTTTTTGTGTCTCACTACCAATGGTTCTCTAATATTTACTAAGAAAAAAGTAATAAATTACTATTAGCGTCCTTTCAAATTCAAATGATCTTTCCAAAATATGTAAAAATGTTAAATGAATGGCAGTTTTTTTTATTTATTAGGTTGGAAAGACGCAAATAGTTATATGCGTCTTTCCTTCGATGTTTTTGTGTTGCTAGATGTATTTTTGAAGCTAAGATGAAAAGGAAAATTCTTTTTATTTAAATAAATAAACAAATTATCAAAAAAATAAGTTCGTCCTTAAAATCTTCATGTCTCTACGTATATATTTCAATTTTCATATAGAAACCTTTTAATATACTATAGACACAGGGTCTGAAAGAAAAATTCATCAATTTATTTTTTATTTCCATTTTACGTTTTTGTTAGTTGCGTCCTTCTTTATTATGACGCATGAGAATGTAACCCGGCCGGCTCGTATCGCCTCACGCTGTGACGCAGTAGGTTTCCGTTTTGTCTATCTATCTATATCTATAAACACTCACGCCTGTCACCCAGAGGGGTAGGCAGAGACTATGGACTTCCATTTGGCACGATCCTGACAGACCTCTCTCGCTTCCTCCACATCCATATACCTACGCATACACGCTCGTCGGTTAAAGGTACACTTTAACCCTTTTAGGTCCGTTTTGTCGTGTTAATTAATTGAAGTTTTTGAAACAGTTCCGTGTTGATTTTGTACACGCGTGCACGAGCGTTTTGTTTATTAAATTGTTATAACGTGTTGGTATTATTCTTGTTAAACTTTTGTTTTAATAATGCTTAACGCGTACGTTTATAGTGATTGTGAATACGACAACATGTTATGTATCCGAACCTAGGTACACGAAGTATCGCTAAATAAATTGTTAAGACGTCGGGATGGAACAAGTGTGTCATACTGTGCAGTGCACAAAGTGTTGAAGCGTAACCGAATGCTTGGCCACCTCGCTCACCAGATCTGACCCCGTTAGACTTCCTTCTTTCTGTGGGGTATGTGAAAGAAAGGGTTTTTAATCGTGAGTGTGATAGTGCTGACGAAACTACAAAAGGATCGTGGATGTTTTCGACAAACTACGTACGGACTGTGTCGAAGACCACACGATGATGCCCCGCCTCCATGAGTCTGCCTTGAAATGAATGAAGCACAATTTCAGCCGCATCTCATAAGACCACGGAGGATTTAGAGCGGTAAGCTGTTTCATAACAATTTTTTTTTTAAATAACTTAGTACTGAATAAATCTGAATACATACATAACTGAATACATGAGAATAATAAACATACCAACACGATGAATAAAAACGCATGACTCTAACCTTGGTTACATTTCATTTAAATGTTTTTTCATTAGCGGGAAATCGAACCAGTTATTTGGGTTATTTAACCTGTAAATTCGGATTAAAATGGCTACGTGGAGACAAGCACAGTGGCAAAATAGTAGGTTAAGTAGATAAGTTAGGTATTTAGACAAGTGTTGTAAATTATTAGGTATTGTGGTATGGCCCGCTAGTTGCGGACCGCGCGAATTTGCGTTCGCGCGTACATTGACCTTTAATCAGCTGATATGAATTGAGTTATTCCACTGCTGGTTTTATGTTTCAGTATTTTCATGATTTCTTTTATGAAATTATCGTTTCATTTAGCTGTACTAACATGATGGCGCGTGAATAAAATTTATAAAACGTTGTAAAAAGATGTTTTTTTTTTCATCAGGATCGGATTTATTTGTGACCCATGATCAAAGGTATACTTGGTGCTATCGCCTGTCTTAGTTTTCGGGGGCGTTCCAAAAATACCCTGTATATGTGGGGTATCTATGGATAGGTCTTCAAAAACGATATTGAGGTATCTTACATCATTTTTTTTCTAAACTGAATAGTTTGCGCGAGAGACACTTCCAAAATTGTAAAATGTGTCCCCCCCCCCCCCCCGTATAACTTCTAAAATAAGAGAATGATAAAACTAAAAAAAATATATGATGTACATTAACCATGTAATTTTCCACCGAAAATTGGTTTGAACGAGATCTAGTGAGTAGTTTTTTTTAAACGTCATAAATCGTAAATTATGTTACTTGCTGCTACGGAACCATTCATGGGCGAGTCCCACTCGTACTTGGCCGCTTTTTTTTCCCTCTACGCCATTGATTTGTCAATTCTTCGCACGGTCTCTCGCTATCTTGGAAGTTTTTGTGTAATTGGTTATTATTATATTTTCTGATTCGGCTATCACTCTTCCACTGTTTCTGCTATATTCGTTGACCTTGACTTGCTAATTCTGGACTTTGATTACACATTACGTGATTTTGGTGTTATCGTGTGAACTAGACAACATGTATAAAAGAGGACGTACTCTTTACAGCCAGTCTCGTGACTTGGTTTTGAAGTTGCACGAGAGAGAGAGAGAGTTGGACTTTGAACGGGAGTCAGCAAATAGACAGCCTGTTTTATAAGTTACCCAAGTACAATAACGATTCGCACAAGCGTTTGGAATTGGCACAGAAACTGTCTGAAATATTATAAAGGAAAAGTACGGGCCTTTTGGCTGTGAAGATAATGTACTGCACACACCCAAAAAACAAAAAAAAAACAAAAACCTGTGACAGGTATTGATAATTTTGATGCTGATGCTATTATATCCCATGTTTACGACTACTACACAAGACAAGAATACCCCACCATAAGTAAATTACTTGTGTCCCTTAAATCTGCAAAGTTATATAATGGCAGTGCAACATCTATAAAAAAAATTCTAAAAAATAGTGGTTTTCATACAAAAAAACCGACAGACGGAAAATATTGATGGAAAGGTATGACATAATACTACAAAGAGTATCATTCTTAAGAGAAATTAATAAAATAATCAACTGGGACAAGGTCATATTTATTGACGCACCGTGGTTAAATACCTGTGCCAGCAAAAATCAAACCTTTGTTCAAAAAAGGTTCAAAATGTAATATCAAAGACTATAGGCCCATATCTCTTTTATGCAACTTCTCAAAAATATTTGAAAGAATCATCTACAATAGGCTTATAGAGTTTTTCAAAAAATATAGTATAATAAATAAAAATCAATTTGGTTTTCAGAAAAATTAATCCACTACACTTGCAATGTATGAAATACTTAAGGAAATTTGGGAATTTTTAAATAATAAAACTTCTTGTGTAGGTTTGTTTTTAGATATGTCAAAGGCATTTGACTGTGTAATATACGATGTACTATTAAATAAACTTGAAAGATTAGGTATACGTGGTTTGGCATTAACACTGTTAGAAAGCTATTTAAAAGATAGAGAACAACACATAGCTATTGAAAAATTTGATAAAATCAATAAAACTTTCGAAGAAGTACAGTCTAAGCCAGTTAAAATGACACTAGGTTTGCCACAAGGGAGTATTTTGGGCCCCCTGTTATTTTTAATTTATGTGAATGACTTGCCAAATGTCACTGACAATAGATGTGTTATATTTGCTGATGATGCAACTATCTTTATACCCGATACTCAAATGAATTTTGAAAATAACATAAATAAAACCTTAAAAATATCAGTCGAATGGCTTAATAAAATTAATTTAAACGTGAATCTAACAAAAACTAAAATTATTCAATTCAGAAATTACAAAACAAAATCTTTAAATTTAAATATTGCAGATATAGACACCCAAATAGAAACAGTTGATAACATTAATTTTCTTGGAGTCACTATAGACTGTCATTTAAACTGGAAATCCCACATTGAAAAAATAAACAAAAAAATATCTAGCTACAGTTACGCATTATCCATATTAGCAGAAACAACTTCCGTTGACGTATCAAGGGCTGCATATTTCGGTCAGGTATACCCTCTATTAGTTTACGGCATTATTTTCTGGGGTAATTCTACAAACGTGCAGTCAACATTTATTCTACAAAAGCGATGTCTGCGGATCATTTACAATATGTGCGCAGACGAAACTCTAAGAAATGTATTTAAAGAAAAAGGCTATCTCACTCTTACTAATATTTACATTTTAGAAATTTCAATATTTATCAAACAGAATAACAACTATTTTCAGATTAAATCTAACTTGAATTCACGTCCAATGCGCAGTCAATATAAGAACAATTTATGTACACCTAAAATTAATAATTACATGTATTATAAGAGCACTTTTTGTACAGGTATTAAAATATTCAATCATCTGCCACCTGATATAAAAGCTATGGACTTGCCAAGATTTAAAATACACCTCAAAAAGTGGTTAAAATGTAATGTGTTTTATAATTTAAATGAATATTTTAATACCAAAAATAAATTTATATAAAGTTTTATTTCTTAATTATTGCATACCCGATATGGGTAAACTGTGTTACATTTAATTGCAATGTCACCCGCAAATTGTACATACACAGCTTATTGGCAATAAATATTCTGATTCTGATTCTTGAAAGTATGATACGCAAGTATCCAGCTCAAAAGTTCGAATGGGAATGGGTGGACGCCTCATTATTTATCATGCTGGATCTGCCCGGGAAGGTTTTATAAAAAATTGTTTGTTGGCATTAAGATAAGAATTGAGAATAAAAATTTTACGAATTCAGTGAATTTATTTATTTACCTGACCCAACCACACTTATTTATTGTTAATTTTATTTTTGACTAGCGACCCCCCTCGGCTTCGTAAGGGTGCATATCAGTGGCGTGCCCACATAATATACAACGTATGTTGGATTTTAGTTTGCATCTTGGCTTTGAAACTGGCCCAAATTTGAACTTAGTTTGTATTTGTGTAATAGCTGTTAAATATTACAAACTCGTACATGTATTAAAATGATATGTCTTGAGAATCAATTTAAAACGATGTAGATACATTGTCCATTACAAACTCTAGATAATCGATATGTTTCGAGAATCGGTTTTTAAAGCAACCAATTTTTATTTCCCATCATTACGCAAAGTATTTTTATAGCTGTAAAATCGGGCTTCTTAGATTGTCACGAGTATAGTATGGAAAATAATAGCAAGTTGGGGTGCAATTGCATCTATTATAGACGCAATATCTTTAACCGAAATCCCCCATAGATCTGATATTTTCTTAACATCAATAGTTTTGAAATATTTTACAAAATCTCTTAATAATATTTTATTTTAAATTTTGTTTACATTTTGACAGTACATAGGAGAAGAATTCCGTGGCTTTGTAGTCAAGATCGGAATGTCGTTAAAATATTTTTCAAAAGCCGTTACAACATTTTCATCCGATTTCGTAAAATTATTGTTAAAATTTAATGGAAAGTTTGAGTTGTGTAGTTTCATCTTGCCTGTTTCGCTATTGATTATACTCCAACTTAGATAGTAGATAGTCAAGATCGGAATGTCGTTAAAATATTGTTCAAAAGCCGTTGCAACATTTTCATCCGATTTCGTAAAATTATTGTTGAAATTTAATTGAAATTTTGAGTTGTGTAGTTTCATCTTGCCTGTTTCACTATTGATTATACTCCAAGTTAGATAGTAGATTGACTTCATTATGACGACCAGACGACAACTGTTCAGTGATGTCTCAGTGATCGCGAGGGTGAAAACCGGCAGCGATCACTGAATGGTGAGAGGCACACTGAACCTAAACGTTAAGTTGGAGAGGTCACGTCTAATGAAGTCAACGCTCCGTCCCCCTCGGGCTCTAATCCAAAGTCCCAAAACCTTTCAGCTCGAGCTACAAAACCGTTTCCAGTGCCTAGAAGATTGCAATGCAGTGGACGATATGAATGGCAAGCTCGTGGAAACTGTCCATGCGGTCGGAGCTAAGTATTGCAAGACCCGCCGCAGAAGAACACAAAAACTCTCCGATTACTCTCTCAATCTCATGGCTGTTAGACGAGACATGAAGCTGCAGTCTTCAGTAGATTTGACAGCATACAGGCAACTGAACAGACAGATCTCCAAATGCATGCGGCGGGACTTACGCAACTTTAATACTGCTCGTATTAAAGAAGCGATCGAGCGGAACCAGGGTCCAAAGTCTTTGCTAGAGATCTATCTGCCAGAAAGAGCCAACTGTCGAAGCTGAAGACCGAGTGTGGCAGCATCGTTTCCGGGACACCTGAGATTTTGAGTGAGATTGAGAGGTTCTATGGGCAGCTGTACACATAATCGTTGTAGCCACACGTAAGTGTGAGTAACAATCCAAGAGCGAGTCTTATCCGACACTATTCCGATGATATCCCGGACGTCAGTCTGAGCGAGATTAGAATGGCTCTCCAGCACCTTAGAAACGGCAAGGCCCCAGGCGAGGATGGAATTAAAGCGGAGCTTCTGAAAGCGTGTGGAAAACCGGTACTTGAAGTCCTTCAGAAGCTCTTTAATTCCGTCCTCCATGGTGGCACTACACCGGAGGCGTGGAGCAGAAGTGCGGTGGTCTTGTTCTTTAAGAAAGGCGACAACGCTCTCTTAAAGAACTACAGACCGATTTCCCTTCTGCCGCGTCTACGTGCTGTTTTCGAGAGTCATTACGAATGATCTCGTGCGCAGACTTTACGACTTCCAGCCTCCCGAACCAGCCGGTTTCCGAAAAGGCTTTAGTACCATAGACCACATACATACCCTTCGGCAAATTGTACAGAAGTCCGAGGAGTACAATTTGCCACTATGTCTGGTGTATGTGGACTATGAGAAAGCCATTGATTCCATCGAAATTTGGGCGGTGCTGCAGTCACTTCAGCGATGCCAAGTTGACTGTCGGTATATCGAAGTGCTGAAGTGCTTGTACAGTAGGGCTACGATGGCTATCCGAGTACAGAACCAGAGTATGAAATCCAATTGCAGAGAGGTGTAAGACAGGGTGACGTGATATCCCCGAAACTCTTCACCGCTGCATTGGAAAACGTTTTCAAGCTCCTGGACTGAAAAGGATACGGTATTAACATCAATGGCGAGTACATCACTAACCTTCGATTTGCCGACGATATAGTCCTTATGGCAGAATCGCTGGAGGACCTAAGCACTATGCTCAATGACCTCAATAGTGGTTCCCAACGGATAGGTCTTAAGATGAACATGGACAAAACAAAGATCATGTTTAATGTCCATGTCACACCTATGCCGGTAGATGTTGGGGACACTAAGCTCGCAGTTGTTGACGAGTATGTATGTTTACCTGGGACAAATAGTCTGACTAGGTAAGTCCAACTTCGACCGAGAGGTCAATCGACGGATTCAACTCGGTTGAGCAGCGTTCGGGAAAATACGGCACATCTTCTCGTCAGGTATACCTCAAAACTTGAAAACAAGACTGTACATCCAATGTGTGTTGCCACTGATGACCTCTAGTACTGAGACGTGGTCTTTCACTGCTGGCCGGATGAGGAAGCTCAAGGTCGCTCAGCGAGCTATGGAGAGGGCTATGCTCGGAGTTTATCTGCGTGATAAACTTAGAAATGAGGATATCCGCACTAGAACCAGAGTGACCGACATTGCCCAACGGATTAGTAAGCTGATGTGGCAATGGGCCGACCATATAGCTCGAAGAACCGACAACCGTTGGGGAAAAAAGGTTCTCGAGTGGCGGCCTCGTACCGGCGGACGGAGTGTAGGGCGTCCCCCCACTAGATGGAGTAACGACCTGGTAAGATATGCAGGAATTCGATGGATGCAGGTGGCTCAGTACCGTGCTTTGTGGCATTCTTTGGGGGAGGCCTATGTTTAGCAGTGGACTTGTGAAGGGCTGTAATGATGATATACTCCAAGTCGTTTTAATTTTTATTAGACGTTTTATTAGAGGCATTCTTAATTTTGTTTCTTAAATGTTTAGTATCTAACATTTTTTAAATATTCTCTAAGTGAAACACTATAATTATATCATCTTTCATTGTAAAGGTCATATAAAGGAGACGGTCCATTTCTGGCCCAGTCTATGTACTATACTGTAAAAAAGAGAAAAAATCAGGGATTTTGTTAAAAATTAAATGAGAGAATAAATCAAACTAAATAACTTGCTAAAAATAAAAATGCAATCCCAGGTTTTTGATGGTTTTACAAGATTGTGCCCTTCCAGTCATAAAAAAGACACGGTTATTTGTCAAATGTCATTTCTGTCAAATGATATTTTTATTTATTCCGAGCTTGTTCTGAACTCGTGAATGTGTTTATTGTGGATTTCTTTGGCGATTTGGTTTTTTGTTAGGACTTTGGATCACTACTTTTTGACACTGCTTTTGTTTTATGGACTTAATGATTTACGTGAGATTTAGATTTCCTTGATATCGGACATCTGTATTCTGTAGAATCACATTTTGAATCAGTAAGCAGGTATGTACTAAATAAAGGCTATTAAACGCATTTGAATGACATGCTTCTATCTGTAGTCTGTTAATAATTATTAATTTCTACATAAGTTCATAATGGCTGCAAAATCTTAATATGATGTAATTATCTTTCAGTTCACTTGTTAAAACATGTTGCAATGTTTAAAATGCGCTTCTGCAATATAGATAGTTTATTAAAGTAAGATTGTTTTGTTCTAGATGGATGAAAATACACCAATATGTTCACAATGTTTTGCAAACGTATTACAAGAATTAGCTGTTGGCACAAATCATGAAAATGAGCTCCAGTGCCCTAATGCCAATATTATCAGTATATTGTATGTTTGGTGTCAACGAAGACTGAGTAGCAGGTAAGTTGTGACCCAATTAATATCATCCCAACAAGACTCTGTTTTAATAAGAGGCCGTATAAAATCTCGCCATCACTCGGACAGAGATTATTATACATATATACTGTTGGCGAGACAAGGGACAAGGTGGGATGAGATGATTGCAGGTTATTATTGCAGTTGCACTTCTGGACAACAGACAGTGGGTTGCTGTGCCCACATAATGACCGTTGTCTGGTAGTTGTGTTGGGCTCGGTATCAAAATTCCATAACCGCACCGGCCTCAATTCTGGATGGCATTTTAGTAAGAGAGGATTTCGAAATAGGATAAATTAATAAAAAATTAAAAAAATAACCTGTTTTATTTACATTACCTTAAGTATCCAAAACATGATTGACCTAATGTTTCACTTTCTATAATTTATAGGACCTTTTGTTAACCTTTGTTATGACATTATCCAGGCCTTAAATGTCTTTCAAGGCTCATGGCATACTCTGACACGCTGAGGACCTGTTATATGAAAATATTTGTACGCCGGAAAAGTATTTAGGATGCGAATTCTTTTGTAACAACTGTAATGTACCATATTATAACAAATAAATTATAATATCTATGATTGTACTCTAGCACTTCAGCAGCCCAGATAGACACATATACCTGAACAGAAATTAGTATTCAGGATTATTCTGTTTATCCACCTTAAAACAGCCAATCAAGTAAAATAATTTAAATTTCTTTATTATTAGTGCAATAAAGTAGTATCTCAGGGTGAATGTTTTAGGGTAGAGAAACGGAGTTACCCGCTATTCACATATAATCTCGGCTTTGAGCTATCTGGCACAAAATTTTTGTAAAAGCTAACAAAACACTTAGGCCTCATTTCCCCATGTAAAACAAAAAAGTCCTGGGTGCCCCTGGCACTGAAGTGCGCATTAGTGTACACTAATGAATGCAATGAAATAGTTTTGTGTGTAGACACCGTTGATTTATCTCAACAATCTTCTTGTCTGGAATTAGGTAGTACTTTTTACATTTGTTTTACAAATATCAACAAGAACGTTAGTTGTTTTAAGATAAAAAAAACACATACACAATGTTTATTACACTTTATTCGTGTTTTGATCAAAAAATACAACTTTTTCGCCTTACTTTCCTACTAGTGTTAAAACATTTTAGCTATTTTACATAATAAATCTACCTGATAGGCTATAGGTGATATCGACTTCAGTCCGCCATTAGTGTTGCAGTTTTTGGTGAGAATAAAATATTAATACCACTGAAATTAAGGCAAATTCGTGAATTTGAATGATCAAAAGTGATTTAATATTTTATTTTAATTTATTTCACTACTAATACATAAACTGGGCCTACGCTTCATACAATTTTGGACCGTCTCCTTTAGTCCATCCATGTCTCTTATGGATTCGTACTGTCGCCCACTCATTAAATAGTACTAGTAGAATGTTATAGAAATAAATATTTTATTAAATTCAAAACTTATAAGTTTAAATAATGATCCCTATATATAATTAATATTATTTTTATATGAAAGACATGGCAGCTTTTTCACTACATTACCTCTAAATCTCATGTTCACTTATTTGAACAAGCACAACTTTCTTAACTATCTGCTTTTTGGGTAAACAATTTTTAATCACTACCTAGTGGCATTGATTGAAAAATTATTATAGCTAACAACTGATTGCGACTATGCAATAAGCATAACGCTGTCATAATTAAACAAAGAAGTTTTGTTTTATTGTGTTTTTTGTTTTATGTTTAAAGTTGTGTAATGTACTTTTCATTTTATTTTTCTATTTCACACTGTACTAAATAAAAAATAACACAAGCTTGAACTCATGACTTTTCTAACGTTATATGTTTTACGTAATTAATTGCAACAAGTTCTTAACGATTGTAAGGTTACACTGTCGCATTAATAAAAGTTGTAAGGCTTTATTGCTATTTTATCTACAAATAGATAAAATAATATTAAACAACTACATATATTCTTTAATAACGTATTTACCTTTTTTTATATAACATATAAATAACATTGTATAAAATAACTAAATCCATCTATGACGTTACTTACTTACTTATCTTCATGCACAATCCCTGACGGGGTAGCCAGAGAGAACAGATCGCCAAGTGTCACGATCCTTACATACCTCTTTCGCTACTTTCAGATTCATTATCTTCTTCATACATGCACGTCTAGGTATCCGAGTAACTCTTGAACCTCCCCTCTTTGAGTAATTTGCTCACATGGTCTTCGAAAGTTAGTCTCGGTCTACCTCGACACCTTTTAATATTAACTTTCGCGCTATATGAGTAAAGACCGAATGGTGAAGAAAATCTTCACCATTCGGTCTTCACTCATTCGCTCAACGTGCCCAAAACATCGAAGCACGCCCCTATCAATTTTTGTGATAAGGTCATCTTTCAAACCTGCGAATCTCTTCGTTTCGCTTTCGGTCGGCCATGGTAACGCCGCACATTTTACGAAGAGATCGCATCTCCACTGCATTCAATTTGCTTTTATGCTTCTTCTGGCATACCCAGGTTTCGTTGCCATATAAATAAGTCGGTACCAACACTGCGTTATGTATTGCAAGGCGTGCATCTATGACGTCTTTAAGGATTAAACCTTTTTTTCAAAGACGTAAAAGTAACAAATGAGCACTCAGGCTAATTTACATTTCAAGTTTTCAACATCCAAGATTTCGCCAATCAACTGTTATACTTTTATAACAGTTAGATGTAGTTTAAATAATTATGTATATATACATATTTACAATAGGATATGGGGTGACAAACGAGTACACAGCTGAGCATTTTACGTGGTAAAGCCATGTTGCAGCTATATTATAGTAGTGGCACAGAATAAATAATAGTTAAAAGAACAGAAGGCTCACTCTCTGATAACAAACTTGAGCAAACTTGGCACGCCTCGGAAGTAAACTTTGTGAAATTAGCCTACAGTATATTTTGTCGAAAAAAATTTTTTGTGACGCGCGTATTAAATCAAAATGCACCTTACGTCCACGTGGGCACAGTATAAGTATATATATAATAGGAACAGTACGGAAACTACCAACAAACGCTCGAAACGGCACACTCACACAAACATGCGCAACGATGAGACACAGTATAAATATGAACAGTATGGAAACTAAGCCTAGTTGAGAATATAATTACCTACGCTCCATTGAAACAATAGGGTTGTAACTTTTAATGTTTTGATATTGCTTTTTTTTATCAATCAATCGAATTTAAATAACTAGCTTACAATTTAAATAGGTAATCTCAGCAAAAAACGATAGTTTAAATACGGAAAACAATTTAATATTAACACACAACTTGTACAACTATAGATCTTTAACTTTGTCATTACGGCGTAACCTTTTGAAAGTTTCGGCGGGAACGCACTGGACGAAAACGTACCTTTATTATTCACTAGTTGTTCCCTGCGACTTCGCTCGCATGTTAGGGTTTTTATTTTTTAGCGCGGAACCCTAATTCATTTTCTAAAATAAAAGTAGCCTAAGTTACTCCTTATGACATCAGCTATCTGCCAGTGAAAGTGCCGTCAAAATCGGTCCAGCCGTTTCGGAGATTAGCCGGAACAAACAGACGGACAGACAGACAAAATTTTTAAAAATTGTTATTTAGTTATAAGTACCGTATTTACTTTCATATGCATTTAGTAAAAAGCTGTTATTTTAACATTACAAACAGACACTTCAATTTTATTTATTTGTATAGATTATTACAAATTATTTACAGAAAAATATTTTCGTCTGCTACGACAAGTTCGGAATTCTTTATTATTAAATTTAACTGTGTAAAAAATATCATTCTAATGAACATGATTTTTTTTTAATAAACTGTTGGGAAACAAGGACAGGGTACTATGAAACGGATTTTGTTTATTTTTTTGTAAATTAGATCAGCTATTTTGCAGTTTATGTGTTCTTTTTTAAAGCAACAACGAAAAATCGGTTTCAACACCCTCAAAAACTATGAAAATGACACCCAGGACGAAAAAATTAATACCTGTTGCAGCCGTCATCTTGGATTTACATTTCAACAGCACTATCGGCTTCAACATACTCCAAAACTATGAAAATGACACCCATGACGAAAAAATTGATACCTATTTCAGCCGCCATCTTGGATTTACATTTCAACAGCACTATCGGCTTCAACATACTCAAAAACTATGAAAATGACACCCATGACTAAAAAATTGATTCCTATTGCAGCCGCCATCTTGGATTTATATTTCGACAGCACTATCGGCTTCAACACCCTCGAAAACCATGAAAATGATACCCATGTTTTTTATTAGTGATCGATGCACCCCATGACGAAAAAATTGATACCTATTGCAGCCGCCATCATGGATTTACATTTCAACAGCACTATCGGTTTCAATATACTCAAAAACTATGAAAATGACACCCATGACGAAAAAATTGATACCTATTGCAGCCGCCATCTTGGATTTATATTTCGACAGCACTATCGGCTTCAACACCCTCGAAACCCATGAAAATGGCACCCATGTCGAAAAAAATTATACCTATTGCAGCCGCCATCTTGAATTTACTTTTTGTTACCACTATTGCACTATCAGCTTTTTAATAGCCTCAAAACCACCGCATTCTGGATGTACAAATAAGTTCACGAATTCATTATGATCAATCACACGGACTTATAAATTCAATAACGATTATAACAATGACAATAAAAATCATTCTTACCTTTCAAAATCAGCAAGAAGCTTAAAATAAGATAGCTCCGGTTTTGATGAAGCCTAGTTCAAACAGCCGTACACTATGCAATACGTTCGTGGCATTTTTAAAGTCTTGAGGCGACACTCGCTACTGAGAGCACCGCGACGAACGCTTAGAAGTCTCGTCGTTGCGCATGTTTGTGTGAGTGTGCCGTTTCGAGCGTTTGTTCGAAGTTTCCGTACTGTTCCTACTATATATTTACTGTGGATGAGACTTCTAAGCGCTCGTCGCGGTGCTCTCAGTATCGAGTGTCGCGTCAAGATTTTTTAAAAATGCCACGAACGTATTGCGTAGTATACGGCTGTTTGAAAACGGCTTCATCAAAATCGGAGCTATCGTATTTTAACCTTCCTGCTGATTTTGAAAGGTAAGAATGATTTTTATTGTCATTGTTATAATCGTTATCGAATTATAAGTCCGTGTGATTGATCATAATGAATTCGTGAACTTATTTGTAAATCCAGAATGCGGCGGTTTTGAGGCTATTTAAAGCAAATAGTGCAATAGTGGTAACAAAAAGTAAGTCCAAGATGGCGGCTGCAATAGGTATAATTTTTTCGTCATGTATGCCATTTTCATGGATTTCGAGCGTGTTGGAGCCGATAGTGCTGTCGAAATGTAAATCCAAGTTGGCGGCTGCAATGGGTATCAATTTATTCGTCATGGGTATCATTTTCATGATTTTTGAGTATGCTGAAGCCGATAGTGCTGTTGAAATGTAAATTCAAGATGACGGCTGCAATAGGTATTAATTTTTTCGTCATGGCTGTCATTTTCATGGTTTTGAGGGTGTTGGATCCGATTTTTCGTTGTTGCTTTAAAAAAGAACACATAAACTGCAAACTAGCTGATCTAATTTACAAAAAAATAAATGAAATCAGTTTCATAGTACCCTGTCCTTGTTTCCCAACAGTTTATTTAAAAAAAACCTGTTCATTAGAATGATAATTTTTTACACAATTAAATTCATTAATAAAGAATTCCGAACTTGTCGTAGCAGACGAAAATATTTTTCTGTAAATAATTTGTTATAATGAAGAATAAAGGTACGTTTTCGTCCAACCGCGGTTCGCGTACGCTCCCGCCGAAACTTGTAAAAGGTAACGCCGTAATGACAAAGTTAAAGATCTATAGTTCTACAAGTAGCTGTGTGTTAATATTAAATTGTTTTCCGTGTTTAAAATATCGTCTTTTGCTGAGCTTACCCGACACCATGAGATTACCTATTTAAATTGTATTTGTAAGCTAGTTCTTTAAAATCCATTGATTGATCACTACAGAACAAAAATATAAAAAAAAACATTAAAAGTTACAATCCTATTGCTTCAATGGCGCGTAGGTAATTATGTCCTCAACCAGGCTTAGTTTCCATACTGTTCATATTTATACTGTGACGTGGGAGTGTCTGTATCACTTAGCCCGTTACGCGCCTTTGTTAAGACCGCTTCCACTGTAGGGTTATGTGTTGTGAGAAAACTAATTGAATCCTTTGATATTAGTTGGTATATAGTAGAATACACCAAAGTGTTATGCGATGTATTAGTATTTCTCTTTTTTATTTTGTTAAAAAAACATTACCCCCACACTAAGACTTTCTTCTGCATCGTGGGGGCAGTTAACAAACATAAATTGCATACGGACAAACATCTAGACCCGGAACAATTATTTGTAGGCCATACAAATACTTGTTCCGTGCGGGATTCGAACACGCGGTGCCATTTTGCAACTCATTGCTAAGCCACTGCGCCACGGAGCTATCAATTTGCTGATAATAAAAACTTTATTTTTTAATGTGGGGAAGGTTAATATGCAACATCGAGGAAAATTAAAATTATAACAACGTGAATGTCTTTTAAAGTCAGATAATTTACCTACTTACCATTTTTAACCGATTTCAAAAAAAGGAGTTGTACTCAATTTAGCTGTTTTTTATATGTGTTACCTCAGAACTTTTTTCTAGGTGAAATGATTCTGATGATTCTATTTTTATTTGAAAACTGGTGCTTATAATTTATAGATCCCATATAAATTTAATCAAGATCTTACTGTAGTTTTGGAGTTATCCTTAACAATGCGTATCAGTAATGAAGTCAGTGGTACAAAAATTTTAATATCGTTAGTTGTCTCTCTTCCTCTCTTTTTAAAAAACATTACCTCCAAACTAGAATTTTCTCCTGTATCGCAGGGACAGTTTACATACATAACAGAACAGAACAGACATAACTTTTTCGGGATTATTTTTCAAAAATAATACTTTCATAAATACCATTATCTGATAAACTGGTGCCAACGTAAAAATCTGTGGATTTTATAGTAAAATTTACATATCCCTTGAGCCATTCTTCCAAAAATACGAAAATTAAGAACTGCACTCTCCAGATGGAAGTTAGCGTAGAACATTATTTTTTTAACTAAACTGTTAGCCAATTTATTGCTCCATAAATGCTCCAGCAGAATCCGAAATTTCTCCACCTCTATTTTTATTAGTTACTTTATAAATTAATTGTTAATTCTTTCATAGGGGGCAAATACCCCCCTATGAATAAATGTAACAAAGATACGGCCCCCAGTCCCCGGCGGCCCCGCTATTCCTGGCCACGGTAGCGACCATGGTAACGGCGGGGCAGGAGGTGCTAAGAATCTCCGGTTGAGGTTCGGTTGCCACCTATAATGACTCGACCTGGCAACATACAACGTACGCATCCTGAGGACTGACGAGAAGATTGTGGAGCTTCAGCTCCACAATCTTCTCGTCAGTCCTTACGAACTTGTCTGAACGTAACTTGTCTATCTCTTCTTTCAAGAAGAGATAGACAAGTTACGTTGGCATATTATAGGATTATCCGAAGTCCAAAGAGAGGGGAAGGAAACGGTAATCCTCGAATCCGGCAACTTGTTCTATTACCTAGAGGGCGACCATCTGTCCCAAGGAGGTGTCGGATTTATCGTCCACAAGTCTCTCGATAACAACGTTGTAAAGATTGAGAGTGTGTCGACGAGGGTTGCGTACCTTATACTCAGAACCACCAAACGGTATTCGCTGAAGGTCATACAGGTTTACGCACCAACCTCGGCACACCCCGATGAGGAAGTGGAGGAAATGTATCAGGATATCTCTAAAGCCATGCGTTCCTCCAAAACCCAATATACGGTGTTAATGGGAGACTTCAATGCAAAACTAAGCACAAGAGAGAACGGTGAGCTGAAAGTAGGGAAATTCGGAATAGGGCAACGAAACCCAAGGGGCCAGCAGCTGGCCGAATTCATGTAGAAAGAGGACTCTTTATGATAAACTCTTTCTTCCAGAAATGGCCCCACAGGAAGTGGACCTGGTCGAGCCCAGACGGTTCGACAAAAAATGAGATTGACTTCATTATGACGACCAGACGACAACTGTTCAGTGATGTCTCAGTGATCGCGGGGGTGAAAACCGGCAGCGATCACCGAATGGTTAGAGGCACACTGAACCTAAACGTTAAGTTGGAGAGGTCTCGTCTAATGAAGTCAACGCTCCGTCCCCCTCGTGCTCTAATCCAAAGTCCCGAAACCTTTCAGCTCGAATTACAAAACCGTTTTCAGTGCCTAGAAGACTGCAATGAAGTGGAAGATATGAATGACAAGATCTTGGAAACTGTCCATGCGGTCGGAGCTAAGTTCTGCAAGACCCGCCGCAGAAGAACACAAAAACTCTCCGATCACACTCTTAATCTCATGGTTGTTAGACGGGAGATGAAGCTACATTCTTCAACAGATTTGACAGCATACAGGCAACTGAACAGACAGATCTCCAAATGCATGCGGCGGGACTTACGCAACTTCAATACAGCTCGTATTGAAGAAGCGATCAAGCGGAACCAAGGCTCCAAAGTCTTTGCCAGAGATCTATCTGCCAGAAAGAGCCAACTGTCAAAGCTGAAGACGGAATGTGGCAGCATCGTTTCCGGGGCACCTGAGATTTTGAGTGAGATTGAGAGGTTCTATGGGCAGCTGTACACGTCATCGTTGGAGCCACACGCAAGTGTGAGTAACGATCCAAGAACGTGTCTTATCCGACATTATTCCGATGATATCCCGGACGTCAGTATGAGCGAGATTAGAATGGCTCTCCAGCAAGGTGAAAAAAACGGCAAGGCCCCAGGCGAGGATGGAATTAAAGCGGAGCTTCTGAAAGCGTGTGGAAAACCGGTACTTGAAGTCCTTCAGAAGCTCTTTAATTCCATCCTCCATGGTGGCATTACACCGGAGGCGTGGAGCAGAAGTGCGGTGATCTTGTTCTTCAAGAAAGGCAAAAACGCTTTCTTGAAGAACTACAGACCGATTTCCCTTCTGAGCAGGGGCGTAGCTACCGCCGTATCAGCCGTATCAATGATACGGGGCCCCCGGGCTACAGGGGCCCCCAACGTGTGTAAGCAAAAACTCCAAGGACTTCTAATGGGACAGGAAAGGCTATCACTATTCTCTAAAGAAGTAAAGAATTTAGTAAAACTGAAATCGTCTTCAGCTATGTTCGCCGAACAAAAGGCACGAAAATTAAATTGTTTGGCTAGCTTAGTTCCTAGGAGTATTTATTGTAAGTAATAACTCATAAGCCCGTGTAGTGGCGGGTAAGAATACTCACAACCCCATATCTTCCCGTGGGTGTCGTAAAAGGCGACAGACGGAAACTGAGGCAGAGGATGGGCAGCAGCATCTTTCTGATAACAGCAAAACAACAATAAAAAAACTGCGCTTGCCAACCCGCTCGCCAAGCGTGGCAACTATGGCAATATACCCCCATGAAAGTAACGAAGAGATGGCCCCCAGTCCCCGGCAGCCCCGCTATTCCTGGCTAAGGTGGCGACCATGGTAACAGCGAGGCAGGGGGTGCTAAGAGTCTCCGGTGGAGGTTCTGTTGCCACCTACGACGACTCGACATGGCAACTTATAACGCACGCACCCTGAGGACTGACGAGAAGGTCCTGGAGCTAGAAGAAGAGATAGACAAGTTGCACTGGAATGTCATAGGATTATCCGAAGTCTGAAGAGAGGGGGAGGTCACGGTAATCCTCGAATCCGGCAATTTGTTCTATCACCAGGAGGGCGACCATCTGTCCCAAGGAGGTGTCGGATTTATCGTCCACAAGTCTCTCGTTAACAACGTTGTAAAGATTGGGAGTGTGTCGACGAGGGTTGCGGACCTTATACTCAGAATCACCGAACGGTAATCGCTGAAGGTTATACAGGTTTACGCATCAACCTCGGTACACGCCGATGAGGAGGTGGAAGAAATGTATGAGGATATCTCTAGAACAATGCATTCCTCCAAAACCCACTATACGGTGTTAATGGGAGACTTCAACGCAAAACTAGGCACAAGAGAGAACGGTGAGCTGAAAGTAGGGAAATTCGGAATAGGGCAACGGAACCCAAAGGGCCAGCAGCTGGCGAACTTCATGGAGAAAGAAGGACTCTTTATGATGAACTCTTTCTTCCAGAAGCGGCCCCACAGGAAGTGGACCTGGTCGAGCCACGACGGTTCGACAAAAAATGAGATTAACTTTATTATGACGACCAGACGACAACTATTCAGTGATGTCTCAGTGATCGCGAGGGTGAAAACCGGCAGCGATCACCGAATGGTGAGAGGCACACTGAACCTAAACGTTAAGTTGGAGAAGTCACGTCTAATGAAGTCAACGCTCCGTCCTTCTCGTGCTCTAATCCAAAGTCCAGAAACCTTTCAGCTCGAGCTACGAAACCGTTTTCAGTGCCTAGAAGATTGCAATACAATGGACGATATGAATGACAAGCTCGTGGAAACTGTCCATGCGGTCTGAGCTAAGTTTTGCAAGACCCGCCGCAGAAGAAACAAAAAGTCTCCGATCACACTCTAATCTCAATGGCTTTTAGACGGGGTATATAGCTGCAGTCTTCAGTAGATTTGACAGCGTACAGGCAACTGAACATACAGATCTCCAAATGCATGCGGCGGGACTTGTGCAACTTTAATTCTGCTCGTATTAAAGAAAAGATCGAGCAGAACCAGGGCTCCCAAGTCTTTGCAAGAGATCTGTCTGCCAGAAAGAGCCAACTGTCGAAGCTGAAGACCGAGTATGGCAGCGTCGTTTCCGGGACACCTGAGGTTTTGAGTGAGATTGAGAGGTTCTATTGGCAGCTGTACACATCATCGTTGGAGCCACACGTAAGTGTGAGTAACGATCCAAGAGCGAGTCTTATCCGACACTATTCCGATGATATCTCGGACGTCAGTCTGAGCGAGATTAGAATGGCTCTCCAGCATCTTAAAAACGGCAAGATCCCAGGCTGGATGGAATTACAGTGGAGCTTCTGAAAGCGGGTGGAAAACCGATACTTGATGTCCTTCAGAAGCTCTTTAATTCCGTCCTCCATGGTGGCACTACTCCGGAAAGGTGACAACGCTCTCTTGAAGAACTACAGACCGAGTTCCCTTTTGAGCCGCGTCTACATGCTGTTTTCGAGAGTCATTACTCCCGAACAAGCCGGTTTCCAAAAAGGCTTTAGCACCATATACCACATACATACCCTTCGGCAAATTGTACAGAAGTCCGAGGAGTACAATTTACCACTATTTCTGGCGTATGTGGACTATGAGAAAGCCCAAAGACTTTCAATCAAAATTACGTCGAAATTCGGGCGGTGCTGCAGTCCCTTCAGCGATGCCAAGTTGACTGTCGGTATATCGAAGTGCTGAAGTGCTTGTACAGTAGGGCTACGATGGCTATCCGAGTACAGAACCAGAGTACGAAACCTATCCAATTGCAGAGAGGTGCAAGACAGGGTGACGTTATATCCCCGATACTCTTCACCGCTGCATTGGAAGACGTTTTCAAGCTTCTGGACTGGTAAGGATACGGTGTTAACATCAATGGCGAGTACATCACTCACCTTCGATTTGCCGACGATATAGTCCTTATGGCAGAATCGCTGGAGGACCTAAGCACTATGCTTAATGACCTCAATAGTTTTTCCCAACGGATAGGTCTTAAGATGAACATGGACAAAACAAAGATCATGTTTAATGTCCATGTCACACCTATGTCGGTAGTTGTTGGTAGCTCTAAGCTCGAAGTTGTTGACGTTTATGTTTACCTGGGACAAATAGTCCGACTAAGTAAGTCCAACTTCGACCGAGAGGTCAATCGAGGGATTCGACTCGACTGGGTAGCGTTCGGGAAATAACGGCACATCTTCTAGTCAGGTATACCTCAAAACTTGAAAACGAAATTGTGCAACCAGTGCGTGTTGCCAGTGATGACATACGGAACTGAGACGTGGTCCTTCACTGCTGGCCGGATGAGGAAGCTCAAGGTTGCTCAGCGAGCTATGGAGAGGGCTATGCTCGGAGTTTCTCTGCGTGATAAACTTAGAAATGAGGATATGCGCAGTAGAACCAGAGTCACCGACATGGCCCAACGAATTAGTAAGCTGAAGTGGCCATGGGCCGGACATATAGCTCGAAGAACCGGCAACCGATAGGGAAAAAGGTTCTCGAGTGGCGGCCTCGTACCGGCGGATGAAGTGTAGGGCGTCCCCCCACTATATGGAGTGACGACCTGGTAAGACATGCAGGAAGTCGATGGATGCAGGTGGTTCAGGACCGTGCTTTGTGGCATTCCTTGGGTGAGGCCTATGCTCTTTAATGGACTTATGAAGGGCTGTTATGATGATGATGATGATGATGAACTAGTGGAATTAGTACTTTTGCCGTTGTCGTGATAATTGACGATAATTTATGTGTACATAGAGAACTGAAGACCATTTTTATGTATATGTTTTTTATTCCTTTATTCGTTTTTTCATTCCTTGGACTTATGAAGGGCTGTAACGATGATGATGAATAACTTAAAATCAATATATAATAATTTGAATTCAATGCAAGCGTTTTTGTTCCTTTTATGAAATCTTTACTCTTCATTGGGGCCCCCCAACAAATTTTGATACAGGGCCCCTCGAAGGCACGCTACGCCACTGCTTCTGAGCCACGTCTACGTGCTGTTTTCGAGAGTCATTACGAATCATCTCGCGCGCAGACTTGACGACTTACAGCCTCCCGAATAAGCCGGTTTCCGAAAAGGCTTTAGCACCATAGATCACATACATACCCTTCGGCAAATTTTACAGAAGTCAGAGGAGTACAATTTGCCACTATGTCTGGCGTATGTGGACTATGAGAAAGCCTTTCTTTTCGTCGAAATTTGGGCGGTGCTGCAGTCCCTTCAGCGGTGCCAAGTCGACTGTCGGTATATTGAAGTGGTGAAGTGCTTGTACAGTAGGGCTACGATGGCTATCCGAGTACAGAACCAGAGTACGAAACCTATCCAATTGCAGAGAGGTGTAAGACAGGGTGACGTCATATCCCCGAAACTCTTCACCGCTGCATTGGAAGACGTTTTCTGGACTGGAAAGGATACGATATCAACATCAATGGCGAGTACATCACTCACCTTCGATTTGCCGACGATATAATCGTTATAGCAGAATCGCTGGAGGACCTAAGCACTATGCTCAATAGCCTCAATAGTGCTTCCCAACGGATAGGTCTTAAGACTAAACCATGGACAAAACAAAGATCATGTTTAATGTCCATGTCACACCTATGCCGGTAGTTGTTGGGAGCACTAAGCTCGAAGTTGTTCACGAGTATGTTTACCTGGGACAAATAGTCCGACTAGGTAACTCCAACTTCGACCGAGAGGTCAATGGACGGATTCAACTCGGTTGGGCAGCGTTCGGGAAATTACGACACATCTTCTCGTCAGGTATACCTCAAAACTTGAAAACGAGACTGTACAACCAGTGCGTGTTGCCAGTGATGACATACGGAACTGAGACGTGGTCCTTCACTGCTGGCCGGATGAGGCAGCTCAAGGTCGCTCAGCAAGCTATGGAGAGGGCTATGCTCGGAGTTTCTCTGCGTGATAAACTCAGAAATGAGGATATCCGCAGTAGAACCAGAGTGACCGACATAGCCCAACGGATTAGTAGGCTGAAGTGGCAATGGGCCGGCCATATAGCTCGAAGAACCGACAACCGAAGGGGAAAAAAGGTTCTCGAGTGCAGCCACGTCCCGGCAGGCGAAGTGTTGGGCTTCCCCCACTTGATGGAGTGACGACCTGGTGAGATGTGCAGGAAGTCGGCCTATGTTCAGCAGTGGACTTGTGAAGGGCTGTAATGATGATTATGATGATGATGAATTTATAATAAATTTAAAAAAAATTATGTATCGAATATTTAATTTTGCTATAAAATATAAAATATCTACTTTATAAAATTAAACTGAGTGTCAATTAATTTCTCCTTAAATGCTCCAGCAGAATCGGAAATTGCTCCACCTCTATTGTTATTACTTAATTTATAATTAATTTTTAAAAAATTTAAGTATCGAAAATTTATTTTTTTCTATCAAACATAAAATCTGTACTTTATAAAATTAAACTGTATGTCAATTAATTGCTCATTAAATGCTCCAGTAGAATCCGTAATTTTTTGTCTTTTGCTATTAGTTAATTTATAGTTAATTTTGAGATAGAGTGATCCTATTTGAGTAATAGTGCCATCATCAATAGAATG
Organism: Parnassius glacialis; assembly: GCA_033319125.1. Lineage (NCBI taxonomy): Eukaryota > Metazoa > Arthropoda > Insecta > Lepidoptera > Papilionidae > Parnassius > Parnassius glacialis. The sequence continues at coordinate 25,315,111 of JAVANC010000002.1, forward strand.
TAGTAACATTCTATACATAAAAATTCATTTTATCGAACAAAAATTGATTGACTCTCAAGGTGGTACGTAGAAAAGACTCTATACGGCATAAACACAAAAATATTATTAACATGGTTGTCTAATCCATTCATAAGAATCCATAATTTCAAAACTCACCCATCAATACTTTTTTTCTTGTTTTACGCCATTAGGCATCTATTCTACGTACCGCCTTGAGAGTCAATCAATTTCTGTTCGATAAAATGACTTTAACTATAGAATGTTACTACATTCTATTGATACTTATCATCACGCACAATCCCTGACGGGATAGCCAGAGAAAACAGATCGCCAAGTGTCACGATCCTTACATACCTCTTTCGCTTCTTTCAGATTCATTCATTATCTTCTTCATACATGCACGTCTAGGTATCCGAGTACTCTTGACCCTCCCCTCTTCGAGCAGGTTGCTCACATGGTCTTCGAAAGTTAGTCTCGGTCTACCTCGACACCTTTTATTATTAACTTTCGCGCTATATATTTTCTTCACCATTCGGTCTTCACTCATTCGCTCAACGTGCCCAAACCATCGAAGCACGCCTTTATCAATTTTTGTGATAAGGTCATCTTTCAAACCTGCCATATTGCGAATCTCTTCATTTCGCTTTCGGTCGGCCATGGTAACGCCGCACATTTTACGAAGAGATCGCATCTCCACTGCATTCAACTTGCTTTTATGCTTCTTCTGGCATACCAGGTTTCGCTGCCATATAACAAAGTCGGTACCAACACTGCGTTATGTATTGCAAGGCGTGCACTCTTCACTACGCCTTGCCTTTTGACTAACGCAGTCAGGGCACCATTTACTTTGTTCCCGGTAGCGACACGCCTGTCCACATCTCAATCACATCTTCCATCCCGGCTAAAAGCACTCCCCAAGTATACAATTTCATTTACCTGTTCTAGACATTCCTGATTTACCCATATTTCACACTTCGTTCTCTCTTCGTCCCTTTCAAATACCAGAACCTTAGTTTTATTAGCATTCAAACGGAGACCTTTAATTTCACATTCCTCTTTCATACACGTGACTTATGCCTGCAGTTCTGCCTCTGATGGTGCAATAAGCACTGCATTATCAGCATACAGCAGACAATTTACTTTTATGTCACCCAATTTCACACCCAAACAGCTATCTTTCAGCTTCTGTAAACAGCTGTCGAGATACAGTATGAACAGCCGGGAAGACATGACACAACCCTATTTTACGCCCGTTTGGACGCTTAACATGGGTGACAGGTCATGCCCTACCCGCACACAGGCTTTACAGTCACAGTAAAGTGACTGCACAGCCGTTAGGAATCGACCATCCACACCGTACCCCGGCAACAGTTCCCACTTTTTCTACCTTACAACCTTATCAAATACTTTCTCAAGATCCACAAAAGCACAGAAAATCTTCTGGTTAGCAGCCAGAAGCTTCTCCGTGATCATGCGGAGAGAAAACATTTGATCCGTGCATCCTCTTCGCGGTCTAAATCCGCATTGTGCCTCCCATAGAAATCTTTTCGATTTCTCTTGCATCCTACGTGTCAAAACCTTCGAGTAGACTTTACTTGCTAAACTGGTCAAGCTGATCGCCCGATAACACCCGCAGACAAAATGTGAACCTTTACCTTTATATAAAGGCACAATGACTGTGGATCGCCAATCATCCGGGACATCCCCCGTCCGCCAGCACAAATTGCACAGCAGATAAAAGCTATCCCAGACGCGAGGCCCACCATACTTGACCATTTCAGCAGTAACTATGTCTAGTCTGCAGCCTTACCACATTTCAAACTTCGAATCGCACGTTCAATCTCTTTCATACTGATGACCTCAGTGTCATCGAAGTCCGGGTCTGGCGTACCAGTCACGGCGTCATCCCCGGATCCCCCACTAAGATCATCACACGCATAAATTTCTCTATAAAATTCGCTCCATCGCTGCATGATGTCCGATTTTTCTGTGAGGACGTCATTAGTTCTCGAAAGCACTTTGTTCATTCTTAAGGCCGTCGCACCACTTCGGGTCCTTCCAACCTCTTTCCAGAAGAGTTTGGAGTTCTCCTTAAAGTTGTGCGACAACCTTTCGTCCGCTTCTGTTCCACACCTTTCACGCATTTCCTCAATCAATGCTTTTGTGTGAACTTTCTGCAGCTTATATCTTTCTTTCATGTTCTCTCTCATATCCTTCTCATTACTACTTCTTTCACTTCATCATTCCACCATGCATCTCTTCTTTTACTACTACCTCTTTTTATTGTTCCACACACTTCTTCCACTGCACTTACCATTCCATCCCTAAGGTTCTGCCATGTTCTTTCCACACATTCTTTTCTCCCATCGATGGTGTCAAGCTTTTCGGCTACCCTTGCATGATATTTGTCCCTAGTATCTGCTTCCTGAAGCTTCCAGCTTCGGATGCGACAGACCGACTGTAGTTCTGTTACTGCCGTCCGGTAGCGCCAACCCGCGAACAGACCCCTAAATCTAGTAACCACTAGATAGTGATCCGTTCCCAGGTCAGCACCCCTGAACACTCGCGTATCCATCACCTGTTTTCGTAGTCGGTCATCCACCAGGAACAAATCGATCATACTTCTCTCATTCTTTCTTTCTCTAGTATACATATGGATTTTCTTGTGATTAAACATAGTGTTTGTCACAAGAAGACCCTTTTCTTTGCATACCGCCAGTATAAGCTTGCCAGCATCATTAACCCTTTTATCGCCAAACTTTCCAAGCACCGACTCGTACCCTGGTCGAGCGGTACTAACCCATCCATTCAAATCACCACATACAACAATTCTTTCGTTTCCCCTAGCCAAATCTAGAACTTCTCTTACATTCTTCCAAAACTCCTCCAGCGCAGCCCTGGACGACGAAGCTACCGGCGCATAAACAGCCAAAAGGAATAACTTCGTCAGTCCCAATTTAAAGCGAACCCAGAGAAGTCTTGAGTTCACAACCTTATATTCAGTCATAACATCGACCAACCGAGACGACAGCAGCACCCCCACTCCCTGGCAGGCGCTCTCGCTCTCCGGGACTCCGGACCATAGAGCCAACGCCCCGCCAGGGAGCTCTTCAGTACCACTGCCCTTCCGTTTGGTCTCCGACATACACACGACATCTAATTCTCTTTCTTTCATTATTTCGATCGACTCATTCGTCTTATCTCTCATGCCTCCTCTAACATTCCACGTGCCAACTCTGCACTCTGTCCTCCACCTTCCGCCGTGTCGGGCTGTGCGTGACGGGTGGCGGTCCCCTTCTCCGCTTTGCGCGCTGCATTCCACACCAACGGGGACGAACTGGTGTGCGTCGCCTTGGGGGGACGCCCTAACCCTCGTTGGCATGGGTGCGCAGCTGAGTAGAATTACAGCCCTGAAAAGGGCTGGCAGGGGTCGCGACGAGCACGCTTCTACAATGACCCCCTATCTATTGATGATGGCGATATTACTCAAATAGGATCACTCTATCTCAAAATTAATTATAAATTAACTAATAGCAAAAGGCAGAAAAATTACGAATTCTACTGGAGCATTTAAGGAGCAATTAATTGACATACAGTTTAATTTTATAAAGTACATATTTAACGTTTAATAACAAAATTAAATTTTCGATACTTAATTTTTTTTTAAAATTATAAATTAACTACAGTAAACCCCGTTTAAGACGATTTTGAAGGGACCTAGCCAAAATCTCGACTTAAGCGGGAAAGCGTATTATGCGGGATAGGAAAAATAAAACATCATTTACAAATAATGTGTAGGTATTGAATTATAGGTATAACGTAACTTGCTTGTCGCATTCGGAGGTAAGAAAACAAGCGTGATGTTCTTTAGTTCAACATCTTTAGTGTGAGCGGGGCAGTTATCAATGAAGAGAATTATGCGTCTACTTTTAATCTGGAACTGATTATCTAAAGCTTTTAACCAGTTAATAAAACGGAGGCCAGTCATTCAAGCTCGAGATTGTGCATCATATTACAAGGAGCGATTTCACGTTTTTGAACAACGTGGATTTTACCAATGACTAGTAAACGTAACTTTTCCGACCCATTAGAATTTGCATAGGCCAGGATAGTGAGACTCTCTTTACTTGCTTTGCCACCATGGCAAGTTTCTCCCTTGAAGACACACGATTTATTTGGCATCAATTTATAAAAGAAACCAAATTCGTCTGCGTTAAAAATGTTTCGCGGTTCATAGTTTTTTAATAATGCAGGAAATTGTGCTATTCATGTATCAACATTTTGTTCTGCCACTATCTCCGATTCCCCAGTGATTTGACGATACACAATGCCGTGACGATTTTTAAAACGATCTATCCATTTGAAGTGGTAAAATCTGTGATTTTTAAGCTTTCAGCAATTTTACGCGCTTTTTCGCCTAATATGGGGCCACTTATGGGCAGTTTTAAAGCTCGTGCTTGATGAAGCTATTTCACTAAAACTTTCTCTAATTGATCAAACTTTCCTACCTTTTGCTTTTTTCCTCTTCACATCTCAGAATCTGTATTTTTCGTTAATTTCTTGTCTATTATTTAAAATAGTACTACTTTATAATGCAACTCCGCTCGGCTCGGGTGTTGCACAGATGGGGTATTAGACGGGATGACGAATCGTATTAAGCGTGTTAAAAATGTATGAAAACATGCCTCAAGTTACAGGGACTGACATAAAATAACGGGAAAACGTGATCGTATTAAGCGAGTTTTACTGTATTAACAATAGAGGTGGAGCAATTTCGGATTCTGCTGGAGCATTTAAGGAGCAATTAATTGGCATACGGTTTAATTTTAAAAATTAGTTATTTTACATTTTATAGCAAAATAAATTATTCGACACTTAATTTTTTTAAATTTATTTTAAATTAACTAATAACAATATAGGTGGCGCAATTTCGGATTCTGCTGGAGCATTTATGGAGCAATTAATTGGCATACGCTTTAATTTTAAAAATTAGATATTTTATATTTTATAGCAAAATAAAATTTTCGATACTTAAATATTTTAAAAATTAATTATAAATTAAGTATTAACCATAGAGGTGGAACAATTTCGGATTCTGCTGGAGCATTCAAGGAGCAATTAATTGTCATACAGTTTAATTTTATAAAGTACATATTTTATGTTTTATAGCAAAATTAAATTTTCGATGCTTAAATGTTTTAAAAATTATTTATAAATTAATTAATAGCAATAGAGAGGTAAAGCAATTTCAGATTCTGCTGGAGCATTTAGGGAGTAATCAATTGGCATAGAGTTTAAATTAAAAAAATATATATTTTATGTTTTATAGCAAAATTAAATTTTCGATACTTAATTTTTTTTAATTAATATCAAATTAACTAATAACAATAGAGGTGGAGCAATTTCGGATTCTGCTGGAGCATTTAATGAGCAATTAATTGGCATACGGTTTAATTTTAAAAATTAGATATTTTACATTTTATAGCAAAATAAAATTTTCGATACTTAATTTTTGTTTAAATTAATTTTAAATTGACTATTAACAATATAGGTGGAGCAATTTCAGATTCTGATGGAGCATTTAAGGAGCAATTAATTAACATACAGTTTAATTTTAAAATGTAGATATTTTATATTTTATAGCAAAATTAAATTTTCTAAACCTAATTTTTTTCAAATTAATTTTAAATTAACTAATAACAATAGAGATGGAGCAATTTCGGATTCTGCTGGACCATTTAATGAGCTATTAATTGGCATACAGTTTCTTTAAAAAAAAGAATGTTCTACGCTAACTTCCATCTGGTACTGCACTTCTGTTGTTTTTGCAAAAAAAATCCAGTTTAGACGTTTTTGCAGTAACATAAAATAGATAAGCTGTTTTGCAAAAAAGTAGTTAATTAATATTATGTTAAAACTATTGTAAACCTGATATATGCTTGTTAATATGTTAGTGGCTAAGAAAATAATAATATTAGAAAAACTCTCATTGTAACCTATACTGTTAGTATTCCGAAAAAAAAACTATTATGACTTAAAAACAAAATACAACATAAAGTACATAATATTCATGTTTATTTTTTCAATGTAATTTATACAAAAATTTTATTCTTCTCCACTACTATTGTCTTCATTATCTATTTCAACGTAGCTTGAGTTTTCAGTTTCCTTTAACAGGTTGCTTTTACACTTGCTGCTATAATTTCTTCATGGAAAGCTATTTTAGAAGGATCACTAAGAAAACTTTTTAATTTATTTAGATCTGCAGCCTTGTGTGGATTTAAGGGTATTTTATTTTTGTACAGTGATACGAATGTAACTTCACTGGGAAGCGCACATTTTGTACGGATTTGGATTCTTGTCCAACTTCCAGTGAAGTTATACTTAACAAAAATACAAACGGGCTCTCTTTTCTGATTTTTAGCATTCGCACTTCTTTTATTTTCATGGCTGGTTTGTTTTGCTTCACGAAAAATGGTTCCAAAAACTTTTTCACATCATAAAACAAATCGTGTTTTATTTTTTTATCAATTTATGACGCACGCACAGACAACAACAATGAACAATCAAACTTTTTTTTTCTTTACAAAAACTGCTAAACTGCGTTCACATACGTTGTTTTTGCAAAAATGAGAAAAAGTTAAGCTGTTTTTGCCAAAGTTATCGTTTTTTAAATGGCTATATCTTGTAAAATAGTGCGTTTTTGTAAAAATCTAATTAATTGCAAGGTTCCATTTTTTCTAAGGAATCCAGTGATGTCAAAATCAAGAAATCACCAAAATTGTTAGTTATGTAGTTTTTGTAAAAAAACCTTCACTTGTTCTGTCCGGGATTCGAACCCGCGGCCCTTAGCGCTGCAACTCATTACTTGCTATTTAAACATAACATTTTTTGCTATTTACAAACATACGACACGCAACTTCATTATTAATGAAATTGTGGCAATGAGAAGTGCTGCTAAGTTCAACAGTAAACCAGTATATGCTGATCTTGCATTAGTAGGCAGTCATCAGTACTGGGAGGTCTACTTAAAGAAAACAAATTTTTAAGGTCATTGGCATTATACGCGAAAAAATCGAAAACTGCTAAGTTGTGGTCGGATCACTAATCAAATAATAAATCTGTAACTATGGTGTCAGTGACTAAGTACCTGATTATCTAGATCTACCTATAAATAATAATATACTCGTATTACCTTTCGGTATTCTTAGGAACAGTAAAGAATGAAAAGGCGACCTTCCTATTGTTATATAATCACCCGTATACTATGCAGTACCTTTGGCTTTAAGAGGCCATACTTGAATAAAAACTCAAAAATAAATATCAAAAGTGCCTAAATACTTATTAGAAAAAAATAATTTTTATGTTAACCTAAGGCGCGCGTCAGCTCGAACGCAAATTCTGTGAGGTTGTCACGCAACCTCACAGAATTTGCGTTGGTCAATGCAGATGACTAGCAACGCATTGCGGGCGTACTTTAGGGCGAAAGGGGGAGAAATTGGAGGTTTTGCGTATCGGGCTAGGATGCATCGACTTTTTGCTGAGCTGGGGCAATCTATAACCGTCACCGAGCAAAACCTGGCAAACCGAGTTCGGTATATCTTGCGCTCAAATATATATGATGGCACCGAACTCGAACGGCTGCAACGTGAGACTGTACCCTCATCAGATGAAAATGCTACGGGCTGAGGGGCGCCACAAGTTGCAGAGCAACCAGCGCACGTGAATGCCGCCGTGAGTCTTTCAGTTACGGTTGGTTCAAACGATGATGGAACAGATGCCCAGGATCTAGAACTAGAGCAAATGAGGAATACATTGGAAGAGTCAATTGAGGAAACGCATAGTAAGCCTCTCGAAAATCGACCGCGACTTCCCCGCATAACCCTAATCAAGCGGAATCGGGCTGTCGTTAGGGCTCTAAGCCCAATGCTGGTGACCTATTTGGAAGGAAACTGGGACCTTTGCGAGACGGATTCAATTCTTTTTGACGCTGCACTGGCAGTATGCCGCATTATTGTATACCGTCAGGATGGCGTTTACTGGATGGTGTTTGCCCAGCCGGATATAACGCAAAAACTGACTGAGCGCACCTGAAGCAGAGAATCGCTGCGTGGGGAAAGCGAATATGCCGAGAGGTCAAGGCGGTTCAACCAGAATTGTCTCTTCCAGAGTGAGCAGAAGAGGCTCTATGAATCATTGGAGCGACCAATGATACTTGGAACGTGCCCAGCACCGAATCAGGCCGACACTGTCGCATTCTGGCGCGGTCTGTGGTCAGAGCCCGTAAACCACAGCGAGGGCCCTTGGACGGAAGTTGTGGCGAGTCAGTGTGCGAATATTACACTCATGGACCCCGTCATCATAACGCCGGATGACGTAGCTGAGGTGGTCCGTAGGGCCCCGAACTGGAAAAGTCCGGGAATTGACGGACTGCATTACTACTGGCTGAAGGGGTTCGTGGTGTGTCACGCTGTGCTCGCCCGACAGTTTCAAGTGGCTCTCGACCAAAAGTCCCTCCCAAGCCTCTTCACTACTGGGATCGCTCATTTGGTGCCTAAAGACCGGGATTCCACAGACCCGAGCAAATACCGCCCCATTACGTGTCTACCCACCATATATAAGATATTGACATCCATTTTGAATACGCGAATCATTTGTCACCTGGATTTAAATCTGGTGATGTCGCGTGCTCAAAATAGATCACGGGACGGTGGTCGTGGAACCAAGGAACCACTCCTCATTGACGTGGTCATCGTGGTTAACCGCAACCGTCGGAACTTCTCCGCCGCCTGGATAGACTATAGAAAGTCATTCCACTCGGTACCCCATACATGGCTAAAGCTGCACAAGGTTGACTGTACAGTTAGAGATTTCCTCTGGCAGTGTATGGGGCAGTGGAGTACAATCCTTTGTCATCTAGGTGAGTGGATGACGGATATGGGAAGCCGCATAAGGATAAGAAGGATTATCTTCTAGGGCGATTGTTTGAATCCAATCTGGTTTTGCCTCCCCCTGAACCCTCTCAGTACCTTACTAAAGGACTCCGGCAGGGGATTTCAGCTTCGAAAAGAAGGGACAAAAGTAATCCACCTTTTCTATTTGGATGATCTCAAATTATTCGCCTCCAGTCGCACCCATCTTACGGAATTGCTAAACATCACCATACCACCACCTGGAAGACCACACACATAAGTGTGTGGTCCTCCATGTCGAAAGGGGAAGGGTTGCTAACTCTGAGGGCATAAACTTATCTATGCCCATCAACATAAGGACCCCTTCCGAGGCTGAAACATACCTGGGTATGTCACAGAACATCGGTATAGATGAGGCGGGTATAAAACAGTCAGATTGCGATGTGTTTTATGCTCGCTTGACCAAAGTGCTTAACAGCCTTTTGTGAATGAATGAATGAATGAATATAACACACATATAACGGTTGGATCATGCCTGTTCTCATATATATCTTTGGCATACTTAGGTGAACTCAAACTGAACTTAACGCCCTGGATAGAAAAGCCCGCACTACTATGACGTCCCATAGGATGCATCACCCGAGATCGTCAATTATAAGGCTGTACTTGCCGCGGAAACATGGTGGGCGTGGCTTTTTAAGCGCGCTTACCATGCATAATTGCGAAGTGTGCAGCCTCCATAATTACTTTCTGACGAGAACGGATGATCCGTTCTATAGAGGCGTCATGTCTTGTGATAAAGGACTTACCCCTCTATACTTAGCCCACAAGCAATGGCAGGACCCGGCAGCACAGAGCATTTCCGACCGGGAGACCGTATGGAAGGAGAAGGAGCTGCATGGGAGGTTCTACAAGGCTTTACATGAGCCTTTCGTGGACATAGTTGCCTCCCTTCCTGGCTACATTTTGGTGACCTCTTTGGGGAAACCGAAGGTTTTGTCTGTGCGATACAAGATCAGGTTATTTAGACCAACAACTATCGGAAATACATCCTAAGGGATGGCACCGTTGACATCTGTCGAGCTTGTCGCCATCCCGGCGAGTCACTTAGGCATATCATCTCCGGTTGTTCGGCATTTTTTAACTCTGAGTACTTGCACAGGCACAACTAAGTAACCTGAATTTTACACCAGGAGCTTGTTCTGAAATACGGTCTCATGGACCGGAAATTGCCGTATTACTTCCCGGAAGCCGTGCTCGAAAATGACCGTGCCAGGTTCTACTAGGACCGGGCCATCATCACAGACAGGGCTATTCTTGCGAATAAGCCTGTTATTGTGCTGATGGACCGGGCACAGTCAAGAATATTTTTGGTCCACATTACCATTCTGTATGACGAGAACCTCGTGAAAGCCGAAACAGATAAGCGAATAAAATATCTGGACCTGGCTCACGAAGTGACCGACATATGGGGTGGACTGCCGACCGAAATTATACCTGTAGTCGTGTCTGCGAACGGGTTAATTGCACTCAGCCTTTCGGGTCACCTCAGGCGACTGGGACTCCGTGATGGACCACTCCAAGCTCAAATGCAGAAGACGGTGCTCCTCGATACCGCCCGCATCATGCGCCGGTTTCTTTCCCTTTCCCACTAACCCTCGGCCGTTTGGTCTCCCCTGCCGAGGGTTTCCATCTGGTTGGGTTTTTATTTATGTATTATTTATTTAATTATGTTAGTATATTAAATATAATAAGCTATTTATGTCTATTTATTATTTCCTTTAATATATTTACTCAGCCCAACCAATTGAGAATACTATATAAATCTCCATAATAATAATAATAATATTTATTTGTATAAAATATAGTAAATATACAGATATTTTAGTTGTATTATACACTCATGTTTTGCTATTTTAATATAACATAGCATGCAAATTATATTTTAATTATGAGTACCTACATCAAACAATAAAATTACCTCTATGATATTAAAAATTAACAAATTAAACATTTTTTCATATCATATTTTAAAGTGTGAGAATCACAAAACACTAATGGTCAGAATACAATGTCAGAATGTAGCTGACAATGTCAGAAATTCATTAATGTCATAAAAAATTCTGTCAATTAGCCAAAGGTACAGTCTATTTTTAAATAAATTCATATTATTTAATCTTTTAATTTCGTCAGGTATTTTGCTGTATATACGTACACACATTGATAAACAGCTTTTACTATATTTAGTTGATTTCGGAACTTCGCTTACAACTAATCTATTTGGATTTCTTTTAAGCCTAGGATTAACATCAGAGGACTTTTCAAATAAAGTTATATGCTGTATAAAGAACAATGGCCAAATTTCTATAGGAGCTGGACTTGACTTTTATTTTTCATGTCCCAAAACAAACTATAGCTAGATTGGTTTATTTTTATGTTATAAACACCATCCCATTTGAAAATCATATCTAAATAGCCACAATTTTATATAATAACGTCAACAATACTTTTGAGGTTAGCATCACATATGTAATCTTCTTCAGTGATCTAAAATAAGAATTATATTTGTATTATGATGTACGATTGTGTATGATGGTTTATTTTAGTGTAATAAAATAAGTAGTTATGTAAATATGTACTATTATTGAAGAATTCCACTCCCGGATCTTCGAAATTACTCTGGTATCAAGCTCAAAAACGAGATGGCGGCGAAGTGTATCAATGCATATGTTACAATTAACACATATCAATAGAGGGCTAGTTGTCGTTGTTGTATAGCTGTAGTCTGCATGATGTCTCTCACAAATATGGAAGATGCAAAATCGGGGTCCAGAAATCAAAAGCACAGAATTATCGTTACAAGTGGTAGTTATCAGTCCGTAAAGCAATGCCGAAGTCAAAACAACAGAAAAAAATCTAAAATAGTACAGTACATAAATGTATCACAATCCACAACAACGAGTGAAGCAAATAAGATGATGCGAATGATTGCCATAGATAGAATAGAATAGAATAGAATATTTTTTTATTCAATATAGATTACATGTGTAATTCTTATTGAAAGTCATTTTTTACTTTACCACTGGTTCGAAAAAAAGAATCTCAGTCCTGGGAAGAACCAGCAAGAAACCCAGCGGGACTTTTTTTTAAAGCAAATTTTACACTAATGGTTATAACTATATAAGTACAAAATTTATTTTAGAAACAGCTTGGAAGCGATCACCTCATTCCCAGGGGTTATTATCAACCATGTATTCATTTATACTATAATAACCCTTTTTATACAGTTTCAACTTAACAAAACATTTAAACTTGCTAATAGAGAGAGCCTGTACACTTTCCGGGACCTTGTTGTAATAGCGTATACATTGCCCCAAGAATGAATTACTGACTCTGTGGAGTCGAGAAACTGATATCACTAGCTTGTGTTTGTTCCTTGTGTTTACAGAATGCACATCACTTTTTTTACTAAAACTACCTTTGTTTTTGTGAACATACATTAAATTTTCGTAAATATACTGAGAGGCCAAAGTTAATATATTTATTTCTTTAAATTTATCTCTAAGAGACTCTCTCGGTTTTAGGTTGTAAATAGCTCTAATGGCCCTCTTCTGTAAAACAAAAATAGTTTCTGAATCAGCCGCATTTCCCCATAGCAAAATCCCATAAGACATTATGCTATGGAAATAACTAAAATAAACTAATCTAGCTGTCTCGAGACTAGTGAGACCTCTAATCTTTTTTACAGCATAGGCTGCAGAACTTAGTCTGCTTGCTAATTTGGATATATGGGGGCCCCACTGAAGCTTTGCGTCAAGAGTGATGCCAAGAAAAGCAGTGGATACAACAGGGCTCAATTGGGCTCATTGGTACTCAGATTTTTAACATTCGTTGTTGTAAATTTAATACATTTAGTTTTATTTCCGTTTAAATGTAGATTATTAACGTTAAACCAATGCACTAATTTTGATATAGCATTATTCACTTCGTCACATTTAAATGATTGACGTTTAAGTTTAAAAATCAAGGAAGTATCATCAGCAAATAATACTTTATCATGATTATCCTCTACAAGAGAAGGTAAGTCATTAATATACACTAGAAATAGGAATGGGCCGAGAATCGAGCCCTGAGGGACACAAATTAGTACAGGTGAGCCGGAAGAACTTTTACCATTGATAATAACTTTCTGCATTCTATTACTTAAATATGAAATAATAAGTTTAAGCGCTGTGTTCTTGACACCAGTACTGTAGCTTCCTGATTAATGTCTCATGGTGAACGCAGTCGAAGGCCTTGGAAAGGTCACAAAATATACCCAAAGCATCCTCTGAATTCTCCCATGCACAAAAAATATGTTTAATAAGCTCAACTCCAGCGTCAGTTGTCGAGTGACCCCTTGTAAAACTGAATTGATTTCTATGTAGCAATTTATTAATATTAAAGAAACTTAACATCTGATCTAAAATTATTTTTTCTAAAATTTTACTAAATGTTGGTAGTACAGAAATTGGTCTAAAATTGGCGGGGTCTAATGTACTACCAGATTTAAATAAAGGTATGACTTTACTATGTTTCATCAAATCAGGAAACACGCCAGATTCGACGCTTGTATTAAATATAGTGGCTAGATAAGGTGCTATTATATCTATTATAGATAAAATAACTTTAACGTAAATCCCCCATAAATCTGCTGTTTTCTTAACATCAATAGTTTTAAAATATTTAAAGATATCTTTTGGCAGTACTCTATGGAATTTAAAAGTATTTGAACAAGCCTTTACATTTTGTTTGAGCAATGATTCGGCGACAGTAGGAGAAGAGTTTAATGATTTAGTTGTCAGAAAAGGAACATCAGTAAAATGTTTCTCAAAAGCCATAGCAACTTCTTGATCAGATCGGGTTAAATTATTGTTAATATTCAATTGAAAATCCGAGTTGCGCGGTTTGATCTTGCCCGTTTCACCATTTATTATTCTCCATGTCATTTTAATTTTGTTAGATGCAGTTTTAATTTTGTTACTTAAATGTAAAGCCTTAGCTGTGGCGCACACTTTTTTAAATATTTTAGAATATGTTTTTTACATAATCTCTAAATATAACACTACTATTTAATGATCTTTCATTATAAAGCTCGTATAACTTTCGCCTACTCTTATAAATTCCTACTGTCGCCCATTCTTTAAATGATTTGCGACTGTTAAAACAGGAAGTTTTAGAAGTAAATATCCTACTAAATTCGCAAGTTATAATTTTAAATAACGTACCATACAAATAATTAGCACTGTTTTTAAATAAAAGTGATGGAAGTCTTTTTATTATATTACTTCTAAACCTCTCCAAGCGATGTTCATTTATTGGAACAAACACAACTTTCTTATTTTTCTGTTTTTTGTGTATGTGATGCAATGATACCAAATGTCCACAGTGATCTGAACTTAAATTTTGAATAATTGATTTAAGCAAGGGCTTAACATCTGTAAAAATATTATCTATACAGGTCGCACTAGGCCCAGCAATACGTGTTGGTTCTAAGAATAAATTAACAAGATTATACGATTTAAACAATGAGCTAAACTTAATACTAATAGAAAAAGTTTCAAGGAGATTGATGTTAAAGTCTCCACATATTACAACAGACTTGTTCTGTTTACTAAGTTTGAGCAAAACTTCTTCCACAATCCTTTCAAAATAGTCGTAAGTAGCACATGGGGGTCTGTAAACACTTACAACAATGAGGTGCTCGAGCTCGACACAAGCCATTTCTACAGTTCGCTCAACAGAGAAGCTCACTATATCCTTAAATCCTAAATAGATGATTGCCGGGTGACAATCAATGTCGATCGATGCCCGCAGATTATGTAACTTGTCGATTACAAATGATATTCCGTTGTACGTAATTGAACAAAACGCTTAGCATACTATGAAGCTACATATTAATTTTTATGATATGAATCCAGTACGTAATAAATCAGTATAGTAATTGATTTGATGCCTACATACTAATTAAATTGAATTACAATTAACAACTATTCAGGAAAACGTGAATAATTATAGTCTTCGAATACAAAGTCCTTTCATACGTGAAATGAATCGTCATTAGGTGCGTTCCAGTGCGTTCAGAAACCATTATTTTAAATAATTTCAGAACAGTTACAAAAACAAAAATATAAGGATTACTTTTTTTTGTGGCTACTTAGAGCGGTATTTATTGTGTTTTTTAAGACCTTAAAAAATAAGGATATTTTTCATAAATATAGCATATAGTGACGCCATAGTTTCATCGTCTGGTACGATTTGGCCAACCTTCTTTATACATCTCAAAAATGTATAACGATGGCAGAGTTGGTAAGCAAAGATTTTTGAATATTGGCTTACAGGATTATCTTGTTGAGATATCACATATCGCCCTTATGCACTTTTTTGTGCGATAAATTATCTCTGCTATTACCCCACACCCACATTATTATACCATATCGGAGTATAGATTCAAAATACGCCCGATAGGATATTAGGGCTGTTTTTTAATTAGTAACATTTTTAATGTACGTAGCGCAAACACACAACGATTACCCCTTTTACATAGCTCATCTATGTGTATTTTCCAATCTAACATTTCGATCTATAATCACACCAAGAAATTTTATTTGTTCTATTTCGTTAATTTTATTAATATTTAGACGAAAATAAGTTTTTATTTTGTAGTTAAATGTCTGATTGAGTTTTTATAAGCATCTATACTCGTGCGTCAAAATCGTGTCCAAAATACAATAATTTGTCCAACCTGGCCTTAAAAACGTTAATAAAAAGTAAAATTTATTTTCTATTAAAATTAAATTGTTTTTCTGGAAGTGGGATTTAAATCCTCGGCCTAAGTGAGAGGACCAGAACGCTACAATATATTACAATGGGCCCGCAAAAAAACTTTCATTCTCCAACCTGAACGGTCATTTTAAAGAAGTAAACTGAATAAAAAATTATTTTAAACAAATTCTCATAAATATAGGAAATAATTAAAATGGTAACATGTCGGTAGCGTTACAGAGTAATAGGCGGTACTCCTTTTCTGTCTGAGTAGGTACCACCATTTTACCTATTTTTGCTGCTAAATAGGTAAATAGCAGTGCGTGCACAGCTTTGTTTGCTGTCTGTGTGCCTAGTGCGAGATTTTGTTTTTACGCGTTCGATATCGAGAACGTTAAGGCTGGCTTTTCACTATGGGATATAATATATATTATATCCCGAAATATAAATTATATCCCGTGATTGGCTTTCACACTGTGAGATATATCTTTTAACCAGTGTGCATTCGTCATTGGTCATTGGATTACCCCCCTTTACCCCGTACACCATCTGCGGGGGCACGGAACGGTGTGCGGGGTACAGGGGGAGAAATATAAAATGAAAATATCGCTCGGTCGATCGAAAAAATATTTATAGCTTGAGATGTAATATATATTATAGCACAGTGTAAACGGTTCCATATGAAATGTATCGTGAGCGATATTAATTTATATCTCGAGATGTAATATATATTATATTATATCCCGTAGTGAAAAGCGGACTTAACTACGATTTGTATAGAATAAAATCAGCGCCAACTAGTGGCAATAATCGGAATCACAATTCATTATTAGCTATTTGTTTATGTTTCGTAATTTGATCAAGGTTTCGTCAGTTTGTGTTAGTATTATGAGATTGAGAATTAGCCATTTTATTTTAATGTTAATTATTGAAAGTATTAAATTGAAAGCAAAAAACATGAAGGTGTTTTCATTCTAATATGATTTTATGTTGACATTTATGGAGCAGTAAATGTAATTTAGTTACTTAGTGTTAAGTGAACTTGTGATACTTACTACTGACTTAATTATTAAATATTGATGGTAGGAACTTGGATTTATCAAACGCTATTTACACAAAAACTTGAATACTTTCTTGGAAAAGGCGATATCTATACTTAAATTACCTACCTGTCATTGGGGTGTAACAACGGACTAAAATATGCACAAGCTCTTGCTTCAGTAGTAATCTATTATTATTACCAATGCTCGATGGTGATTCTGATTATTGCCACTAGTTGGCGCTGATTTTATTCCATACAAATTGTAGTTAACTTTCTCGGTATCAAGCGCGTAAAACAACATCTCGCACTAGGTACACTGAAGAGCGTAGAGGGCCTTTATAACTACAGACTGTGAGTGTAGCATAGATGGTTAGTGTCCACGGACTACTAACCATCAGGTGAACTACCAAGTTCGTTTGTCACTTGAGTTTTAAAATTAAAATAAAGAGAGTGAGCACAGTGGTGGCTGTAGTTTGAATTGACAGTTTACGAGTACCTTATTTATTTTATTATTTAATACTGTTTAAATCGAATCCAATAAAAAATCCAAAGGGGAAAAAATACGGGAAATGAAGTTTATAATATGCTGAACTATTTTGACGACATTCTAATAATATTTATCTTGAGCTAGTAACATTCTTCTTATTCCAGACAAAATTGTATAAATTTAACTTTTTACATAAAGTAAAAGCCGACTTACTATGTTCTTATAAATGCCTATTAATTCGTTGCATCAGAAGCTACTCATCTTTTTATTTAAAGCTTAATTTTACAAACATAAATTAACAATTGCACAATTATTAACACCCAGACCTTGAATTAATTGTTTGTAAGGCACATCATTGACAAATACTTGTCTCATTCGAGAATCGAAACCAAAACCTGAAACGGTGCGTTAGAACAAAGTATCGGCTAGATTATCAAAATTGGTTGATATTATTACCACTGTGTGTTTAGTTTTCTAAATTTTATTATTAATTTTATAAAAAGGAAAATCAAAAAAATAAAGGAGAACTTTAATTTTACATAAGCTATTGACGTACACGACACAACAATATACAAATATAAACAACTAAGGTGGATGGACCATGGAAAGCCACTCTAACGAATAAACACTTTTTATTCGTTTATTAACTGAATAAATGGAGGAAACAAATTATATACTACTTTGTTTTATTGTGTACCATAGAAATCACTTTTTTTAACCTAGCTTTAATCACTATTTATTAAACTTAAGTTTTATTAAGCTCTTCCAAATGGCCTTGCAAGGAACACGTCTCATCTAATCTAATCTAATCAGTCGTTCAACTTAAAAATAGATTTATAATAATTAATATATCCGCCTTTACTAAAACTAAATTATAAGCTCTATCATTTAAGCGAAACATTAAATGCTCAATATATTTTTATCATTTATAAAAAAACTCAACGAACATTACTTGAACACCATCGTATATGGAAATTATTTAAAAATAGTAGTAAATATGAGTATTATATTGACATCAAATAACTTGCCAACGGGTTTTATAATGAAATTAAAAAGTTTTTTTTAACCTAAAATGGCCTTCTTATGGGTCCGTTCTTTGTAAGGCCAAAATGTTCCTAAGAACGCCAAACTAACATTTATCAATGACTTTTTATGTTAATTATAATAAAATAATAGGCACTACAGACTAAGTACTGTAATTTTTACAAACTTATAATGGGACATAGTTAGTCTTGAAGTCAGGACTGTTCAAAATCAACGATTCTTTAACTTACTTATATACGTGGTAGAGCCATGCTGCAGCTATATTAGTAGTATAGTTGTAGCACGAATGGGTCGGCTCGACCGGAGAAGGACCACGCTTTCACAGAATACCAGCGTAAAATGGTAGTTTCACTGTTGTGTTTCGTATGGTGAGTGTAGAGACCGGAGACCCATTTTACTGGAAAAGAGGCATTCCATCTTAGTCCTCACGGGTGACGACGCATCTGCATTTTGATTTTTTATTGAGGATAAATGTAGATGTCTATGGGTCACAGCAACCACTTACCATCAGGTGGACTGTATGCTCGTTCGTCACCCTATCCTATAATAAAAAATTATCACATACCTACTTACTTTATCACATACTTTACCGTTTTTAACATGCAAATATATTTTATGTTCGTTGCTTTTCATGTAAATTAGTTTAGTTTATTTTCAAACATAACCTTCCCATAAAAGAAATTTAAATATATACTGGAAATAAAATAATTGTGAAAAAATGTCTATTCAATATGAGTTAAAAAGTTCAATAACCCTTATAAATAAAAATATTATAAATTTTAAACAACTGTAACAGTACGTACCTATTTATAACTAAAAAGTAACTGTTCATATGTTCATGGTTTGTAGATGTTCCTTGTAAGGCCTATGTAGGTACCCTAGCAAGGCCAACCGTCAAATTTTTGGTTGGCCTTATAAGGAACCACCGGCTTTTCTAGGAACACTACCAATATTTTAACTTAAATCGAGGCAAAACTATTTTTTTTTCTTTAGTACCATAAACATATCCTTATACGACAATTCACAGTAAAAAAAATAAGATAATAATAGGTTATTTAACTAAAATATTACGTTTTGCTGTGCGTGAGAATAACAATTATAACGTCGACGACCAAATTCTACGAAGCGTGAGATCGTGTTGCCACAATAGCGGCGCCAGCGACTCGCCGCCGCATCTGTGGCCTAGAGTTTGATGGATCTTAGCGAATAGCAGAAGGAATATGTCTTTACATGTCAATAACTACGACTTTTCAATAGTTGGCCTTCAAAAGAGCGTGGCCTTCCATGGTCCACCCACCTTATATAAATATAAAAAAAAATCTTTATACGTCATAAGTCATTCTACTTAGCATGAGTTGCGGTAATCCGCAATGCTGATTTTCAATGATGACCAATGATTTTCAGTGATGACTATTATATTTTGTACATCGAATACAAAGAAAAAACTAAAGCTCTGTGTACACAGAGCTTTGGTTTTTTTCTACCACACTAAATACTACATAAATAAAGGATTACCAAATTTAATTCTATAATGCTTCCGTACAAAGAAAACGTAAGAAAATTAAAAAATGTCATTGATAAAATTAATCAATTTAATCAATTTTCAAATCAATTTAAAGTTCTTATTAAAAATAATAAACACAACAAGTTTTTTCTATTTTTAATAATGAAGAACCAAGCAGCAGCAGGTAAGCAAATTAACATCCAATCCTTGCTGGCTTTAACTTTGAGATATATTTTAATTTATGAATCACAAATTATGAAGCAATCAAAAAAGTAGCTCACCATCGCAATCTTATTTCCATGTTCGCTAAGTCTTCGAATTAAAAAATCCCCTAAATTTATTTTAGCCGGTATAAGATGCATATCCGGGCCATACACGTATTTTGCATGTCTCAACATTTTAAACGTCTACGCTGTAACCAAACCTATTGCACAATCACACAACACAATCACAAACTATAATTATATATTTATAGGCGTGTGTATCTCTTTACGGAACCGACTCACTGATCCGAATCACTGAAGTGATTGAAAAGATTGGTTCAGTAACAACGTTTCAAATGTATCATTGGATCTGAAACAATGAAACATTACTTTGCTCTCTGCTCATTGCGAGGCGACTGAGCCACGAGCAAGAGAGACAGACTGAGACAATGATTAACTTAACTATTTACTCGCGAATGGCGAGTGAGCGGGCGAAATAATTATAGAATAGAATAGAATAGAATAGAATAATTTTTTATTCAATATTGATTATTACATAATTCTTATTGAAAGTCATTTTTTATTTACCACTGGTTCGGAAAATACCTCTGTCCTGGGAAGAACCAGCAAGAAACCCAGCGGGACTTTTTTTTTCAAACATATTTCACTTAACAATAATTTCATTTATACAATTTTTAAATGATTTTTAATAGAACCAGCATGGTGGCGATCACCTTATTCCCAGGGGTTATTTTCATTCATGTATTCCTTGATATTATAATAACCCTTTTTGTACAGTTTTTCTTTAATAAAACTTTTAAACTTGTTTATTGATAAACTTTGAATATGTTCTGGGATTTTGTTGTAAAAGCGTATACATTGCCCCATAAATTAATTACTGATTCTGTGGAGTCTAGTAACTGGTATTACAAGCTTATGTTTGTTCCTAGTGTTTAAAGAATGCACATCCTTATTCTTATTATAGCTATTTATGTTTTTATGTACATACATTAGATTTTCATAAATATATTGCGATGCCAAAGTTAATATGTTTATTTCTTTAAATTTTTGTCTGAGGGACTCTATACAATTTAGGTTATAAATCGCCCAAACGGCTCTCTTTTGCAAAACAAATATAGCTTCAATATCAGTCGCATTACCCCATAGCAAAATTCCATAAGACATTACGCTATGAAAGTAACTAAAATACACTAATCTAGCTGTCTCAACATCTGTGAGACTTCTAATCTTTCTTACAGCATATGCTGCAGAACTAAGTCTGCTTGCTAATTTAGATATATGGGGGCCCCATTGAAGTTACACGTCAATAGTAATACCTAGAAAAACAGTGGTATCCACAAGACTCAACTCCTCCCCATTTAATAGCACATTGGTATTCGAATGTTTTACATTAGGTATTGTAAATTTAATACACTTTGTCTTATTGCCGTTTAAGAGCATATTGTTGGCGTTAAACCAATGTACTAATTTCGATAGAGCATTATTCACATCGTCATAATTAATTAACTGCCGTTTGAGTTTGAAAATTAAAGAGGTATCGTCAGCAAATAATACTATATCGTGATTGTCCCCTACAAGATAAGGTAAGTCATTAATATAGATTAAAAACAGGAATGGGCCAAGAATCGAGCCCTGAGGAACGCCCATTGATACTATCGATCCGGAGGAACCTTTACCATTTATCACGACTTTTTGAGTTCTGTTACTTAAATATGAAGTAATAAGTCTAAGCGCCAAATTTTTTACACCGTAATGTTGTAGTTTCCTGATTAATGTTTCATGATGAACACAATCGAAAGCCTTGGAAAGATCACAGAAAACACCTAAGGCATCCTGTGAATTCTCCCAGGCATTAAAAATATATTTCATAAGCTCAACACAGACGTCACGCGACCCCTTGTAAATCCAAATTGTTTTTTATGAAGTAATTTATTTGTATTAAAAAAAATTAACAATTGATCCAAAATAATTTTTTCAAATTTATTTTATTTATAATCAATACAAGTCAGATAGAGATAACAAATAAGAAGTGTATCATTCAACTCGTACGGATTTTCGCTGACGTTATTCATGCACGTAAAAATTATCACTACGGCGCTTACGTATGAAATACTATACGGTCGTTTTTTGTATGTAATGTTTGCACTAACAAGTTGTCATTTTACGTTGATGCGGCGTTTGTCAAATTGTTTATGTTCATTACCGCCTGTTTATGAAAACATATTGAATTCTGTTTAGGATTTCTTTGCGTAGTGATTATTGTGACTTACTTTCTTCCTTTTCATCATAAGTTAGAGTTATGAGACTTTACGAGAGAATTTTGTGTACATAAACATTGTTGTTTTGTGTAAATGGACATGTAAATAATGAATTGAAATAA
Organism: Parnassius glacialis; assembly: GCA_033319125.1. Taxonomy (NCBI): domain Eukaryota; kingdom Metazoa; phylum Arthropoda; class Insecta; order Lepidoptera; family Papilionidae; genus Parnassius; species Parnassius glacialis. Next base: position 25,337,508 of record JAVANC010000002.1, read on the forward strand.
TGAAATTTTTGTTAAAGTATGAAGGAGGATCGATTTTATATACAATCTTATCACGGTACACAATAAATAACCTAAGCACGCGTCGCGGACGTTTATTACTGACTCAGTCAGTAATAAACGTCCGCGACGCAACTTAATTTATTCGGAACATTCTGTATTTCATATCTTTTGAGACGATGATCCAAATGAGCCAAATGAAACGTATCAGTGTTTCGGAACATTTCAATGATCGAGATGCAAATGTTCCAATCGCAAAAATGATACGCTTTGCCCACCTCCATCACAAACTATATAGAAACACTACGCGTTCAGACGGACGTCTCTGGTACATTTAATTTGGACCGTAGAGCAAATCCTTTGAGCATAGAAAATAGAGGAGCTGCCCAGAGCGTCTATATGTTTTATTGATTATACAAATATGGTTATATTCTACATTAAACTGTCAATATGCTGCATGTCTCTTTTTCACTCAGTGAAGTGTAGGTGTAATCGTCATTCATAAATGAAATAGATAATAGAAGTTGTTTCGTATTCTGGTAAACATTTTTAAGACATTACATTTAAACATTTAACCCCGCCTATTCCGATTTCGCCACTTATTGTAAAAGTTTTGCTGTTATAAAAAGTCGTTTGATATTTCTTAATTTGAAAATTTTGCGAATTTTTAAACAGTTTATAGTAAATTTTCCAATTCATTATAAAGTACGAAGATGACTTAGTGTTGTGTAAGAGGCTGTGCCTCAAAATATAGTCAAAAATCACGCGAACTATCATTTCATAGGTGAGTGATTTAGTTTTTGCTATAAATCTTTATATATAAAAATTACGTGTCACGTTGTTTGTCCGCGATGGACTCCTAAACTACTGAACTGATTTCAATGAAATTTTGCACACTGTGTGCATTTTGGTCCAACTTTAGAGATAGGATAGTTTTTATCCCGCTAAATGACCCTCAAAATTATTTATTGCGAATTTAAGGATTTTTATACGAAGGATCGTCGGAAAGGGCAGAACAACGTCTGCCTGGCCAGCTAGTATATTGTAAAAACGTTTATATCTTTTGCGACAGTAAGTAGATGGATGTAATTATTTATCCTAAACCTTTAATTCATATTATTTAATTACTTCTTATCATTCTTTGCGTATCTATAAAATTTTGTTGTTCGTAAATGGTGATGTTACATTGCTTACAATAAATTCTTTCAAGGACATACTTTATTAAGGTTTTTCTTGATTTATTCTGTCGTATTATGTGAAAAAGTTTTGCGTTATGCATTACATTATTTCGGTGTCATGGGTCTGATCAGTGAGCATAAATGGAGTTACATTCATGTTAGGTAGGACCTACGGTACCTACATAATAAAAGTGAAGCAAAGCAACAAAGATTACATAAAGTGCAATCTAGCGCCTGTAAGCAATCTCTCTCTGTAGGCAAACATGCAATTACCTCCGAGACTATGGACATTATTAGGTACTTGAATATATTATGTATTGTTTAGTTACGTATTGTATATATTAGCCCATCCGTGCCTTCTAATAATGCAATATACATAAATGTTAAGCATATTTTTATCTATAATTTACCTTAAGTCGTCTTTTATAACAACCATGGTGTTGTTTAATTTGTAATTTTATTTGCAGCTTCATAGATCTAAATCATTATTTTCTGTTCTATGATCTATTTAGGTTGCCAAAGAACTAAAAGGAAAGACAAATATGGCTTGATTCTATTGGTGTAGAAAATATCAACCTAACAGATAAACAAAACCTCGTATGTTCCCTGCATTTTGCAAAGGAATCTATTAATAAAACTCTTGATGTAGTTAGGCTTTGTGATGATGCAGTGCCAACAATTTTTCTGGCTGTAAGTTTCTAGTTTGGCTTAGCTTTCCATTGACTCCCGTCGAGTTGGGGGTTGATACGTATTTTTACAGAAAAGTTACACTATTATGAGCACAAACACAAAGTTACAACATGCGGAAACGCGTAATTTTTGAGAAAAAAGTTATTGAAAATCAATTATTCTTGCATTGTTTATATCTAATCCTATCATAAAACTGACGCCATTTTGTAATATCATTGTTGTCAGTAGGAATGTCGATTCTTTCCTAAAAAGGTCGATTTTTAAATCGATTCAAATCGTAAGCTGATGTATCGATTCACAAAAAATCGATTTCTAAAATATCTATATTTTTTTATTAATTGATTTTCAATAACTTTTTTCTCAAAAATTACGCGCTTCCGCATGTTGTAACTTTGTGTATGTGCTTATAAAGGCGCGTCTCCACCAAAAATGTTGACAACATTTATGTTTCCGACATGTTGACAAATCAACAAAAGTCGACGACATTTGTTTCAAAATGTTGCAAGAAGCGTCTCCACCGAGGGAACAAATATCGGCAACAAGCGTATTCCTTTGATTTGCAACATTTTGAAACAAATTTTGTTGATTTGTCAACATGTCGGAAACATAAATGTTGTCTACATTTTTGGTGGAGACGCGCCTGTCAGAAACATTTGTCGGCAACACGTGTTGACAAATGTTGAAAACTTTAGTGGAGACGCGCCATAATAGTGTAACTTTTCTTTAAAAATACGTATCAACCCCCAACTCGACGGGAGTCAATGGAAAGTCGTACACTTAATTCCTGGCATTTCAAGTGATCTCTTTGATAACAACTTAGTAATATAATAAACTGGTTGCCAACTTGTCTGCCAAGTGTTACAACTATGGAAAATGTACACCTTATACTATAACCTATGAAGGCCTATGTTTACCAGTAGCTTTATGATAGTATGCAATGAATGAATGATGAATGAAACATAATAATAAATTCTTTTTATAATAATTTATTAAAATTTTAAGTTAATGGCTGAAGTAAATGAGGAATTATATTATTTTAAATAATTAATTGTCAACATTATTTTATGCACAATCACACACCTCGTCTTAATAATTACAAAATCAAGATTGTTCGAATGACAATGACAAACAATCTTTTATGTTTTTATTTCAGATGATACATTTCAAATAAACTTAGTGTGATATTTGATCATTCATTATAAAAAATGTATGAGGAATAATTTTGCTGCCAAAAGACATAATAACTGATGGAAACATATCAAAATGGCAAGATGACGCCTACTAAACAGACTATAAGTCTATAAGCATACTCAATTGCGCTTGTTACATAAACTAAATGATGACCATGTGATTCCCAACGAAGTAAAAAAATTAAGGTAATAATCATGTAAAATTTAAATTGAAAAACAATTGCCATTCTAAAACTTTAGTTAAGATAATATTTTTATTAGTATTATGGACAGAAGTGGACTGTATGAACTTAACTGTTGTGCGCAGTCCCCCGTGTGTCCCCCGCGTGTCCAGTGTGCCCCGCGCAACTGGTGTGCGCGGGGCGCAACGGGGTATGAAGGGGCGACGGGGCGACGGCTCCCCTCGCCGTCCATAACAATTAACAATTAGTATTAGTAATATGTTTATATTTTTGAGCAAATCAGATCTCTGTCTACACCACTGAAATAAATGAATTAATGTTAATTCCAATTTTAAGTGCTAATTTATCATGTTCTGGAACATTGTGACGAAATCTGTGTGTCTAAGGAATAAAAATATTTTAAAGATGTTGTCTACCAATGAGCACCTTGCCCAACTCATTGTTCCATACCCCTCTGAGAAATGAGACAGAGTCTGTGCCCAGCAATAGAACATGAACATAGACTCCAATAGATAATTGGCTACTTTACAAATGCTTTTATCCTCCCAACCTTCTATCAAATATTGCTACAGTGTACTTAATTATCTTAGGTATCAATGATAATTATGTTCAAAAATTATTGGAAATTCTGGTCTTTGGGCGCATGAAAACACAATATATCTCTCAAGTAATACATATTAAACTAGATTCAGTAGTGCGATTGCCAAGTCAATTTATTTATTTAAAACATAAAAGATTTTTAATATTGATATGGTCACTATAAAATGTTGTAAGGTTAGCTAATTACGTAATAACTTAAGACAGAAGGACCCTTAAGTAGGGACTGAATAAATTAACCGACTTGGTATTACATGGATCTCAAAACTGTTTACAGTAGAAGAACTGAATTGCGAGACTTGGCTTTTTTACAAGTTATGTTTTTGATGGCTTTTTCTTTTTTATACAGCACTACACACCGGGACTATACATATAAATATAATCATATAAAAGTTCAATACTATAGTTTATAAATCAAATCAAATAGTTCATTTGTTTATTCACAGTTTACAAAAAGGTCTTATTTAAACACAAATAAAGTTCAGTATGTGATCAGCCTCATGGGCATACAAATGTTTTTTTTTTTAATTTTTTATAGAATAAGGGTGACAAAGGAGCACACAGTCCACCTGATGGTAAGTGGTTGCTGTGGCCCATAGACATCTACATCTATCTTCGTTTGCGAATTAAAATGCAGATGCGTTGTCAGCCTTGAGGACTAAGATAGAATGCCTCTTTTCCAGTAAAATTGGTCTCCGGTTCTCTACACTCACCATACGAAACACAGCAGCACTATGCTGCTATTTAACGGTGGTAGAGCCACGCAGTAGTTTTTGCTGTTGCACGTATGGGCCGGCTCGAGCCGGGTTGGTACCACGACCTCACAGAATACCGGCGTGAAGTAGAAGCTCTGCTTCTGCGTTTCGTCTGGTGAGTGCAGGTGGCCGGATGCCCAATCCCCCCCCCCCATCAACATGGTAGCGGAATTACACATTTGACTACCCCAGGAGGGTACCAGTACCCCTGGAGAATCCCTCGCTGAGCATCCACGACCATGTTATTCCAATCCTGAGCGTGGGTGCTCAGGCTGCCCCGCGTATTCGGGGGGGGGGGGCAAAATTCCGCTCAAAAACATAACTGATCGAAGCAAACTGAGCAACAATACCAAGGCGACCCCTGCCACGCTATCCGTGAATTTCTGCAACATCAGGGGACTTCACTCTAACCTAAACGCCGTCCACTACCATCTCGAGACGGCGAAGCCTGCCTTGCTCTTCCTGACCGAGACGCAGGTTTCCTCTCCGGCTGATATTTCGTATCTCTTCTACCCGGGGTACAAATTGGAGCACTCCTTTGTGCCTCGAGCTGGAGTTTGCGTGTATGTCAGAGAGGACATCTGTTCTCGACGCCTCGGCAGTCTTGAAGGTTCGGACCTGTCCATCCTTTGGCTACGCGTAGACAGCGACGACCATCCGCGCGTCTACGGGTGCCTCTATAGGTCCCATAGCGGTAATGCCGAAACAGACCGACTCATCGACCACGTCCAAATGGCTACAGATTCCTTGCTACAACAGGTCCCATCCGCAGAGATCATGATCCTTGGCGATTTTAACGCCCACCACGCCGAATGGCTCGGTTCACGTTTAACCGATCATGCGGGGAGATCTGTTTATGACTTTGCCTTGGCATATGGTCTGACACAACTGGTTACTTCGCCTACGCGGATTCCAGATGTGGAGGATTATACACCTTCCCTGTTGGACCTTCTGCTGACCTCTCATCCGGACGGATATCAGGTTTCCGTCGATGCCGCTCTTGGCTCTTTGAACCACTGTCTGATCCGGAATATGGTACCACTCACGCTCCCTTCGCGGTTGCGTTCTGCAGGTTGCCGCCGTGTTTGGCATTACAGGTTGGCGGATTGGGACAGAATGCGGTCTTTCTTTGCATCCTACCCATGGGGGCGGGTTTGCTTCTCGCCGGATGATCCCAGCGCTGTTGCTGACTCTGTCACTGATGTGGTGCTACAGGGAATGGAACTATTTATTCCATCATCTGTGGTACCCATCGGAGGCAGATCTCAGCCTTGGTTTGGTCGCTCCTGTAAAACTGCATTACGCAGTAAGCAGGAGTGTTATCAAGCCTGGGCTGCGGCTTCGGCGACTCGGGATGTAAGCACCAGCATACTTAAAAAGAAGTATAACTTCGCCTCCAGGTCCTTCAAAAGAGTTATTGCCAAAGCAAAGTCAGAGCACATAGGCAAAATTGGCGAGAAACTAGTTCGCCTTCCTTCGGGAACCCGTGTATTCTGGTCTCTCGCCAAAGCTGTCCAAGGGAATTTCTGTAAGCCATCACTACCATCTCTGCACAGGGAGGACGACTCACTGGCTCGTGACGCAAAAGACAAAGCCGACCTTTTAGGCTCCCTTTTTGCGTCCAACTCGACTCTTGATGACGGGGGGAAAACACCGCCGACCATCCCGCGGTGTAAGTGCTCCATGCCGGATGTGCTGTTCTCACAGCGCTCGGTTCGCAAAGCACTTCTCTCCCTGGACATCCAGAAGTCGAGTGCGCCTGACGGAATCCCCCAATTGTGCTGAGGACGTGTGCTCCGGAGTTGGCACCGGTCCTAACACATCTTTTCCGGTACTCTTATTCCCTAGGCGTAGTCCCAAATTCATGGAAGACAGCTTTTGTCACCCGATCCCTAAAAAAGGCGACCGCTCAGACCCGTCCAACTATAGGCCTATCGCGATCACCTCCTTGTTCTCCAAGATAATGGAATCCATTATCAACTCTCAGCTCATCCGGTACCGATTAGTGACCGCCAATACGGTTTTCGTCGGGGTCGATCAGCTGGTGATCTTCTGGTCTACCTGACCCATAGATGGGCGGAGGCAGTAGAGTCCAAGGGGGAGGCGTTGGCCGTTAGTCTGGACATTGCGAAGGCCTTCGATCGGGTTTGGCACAAAGCGCTTCTTTCGAAGCTCCCTTCCTATGGGCTTCCCGAGAAATTGTGCAATTGGATCACCAGCTTCCTTGCAGATCGGAGCATCAAGGTCGTTGTAGACGGTGCATGTTCTGACTACAAGCTTATTAACGCTGGTGTTCCACAAGGCTGAGTGCTATCACCAACGCTATTTCTTCTGCATATCAATGATATGTTGCTAACTGATAACCTTCATTGTTATGCGGATGACAGCACTGGTGATGCTCTATACACCGGCCGTGCTAATATTTCTCGGGAAAACGTCTCCGATTACGGGAACAAACTTGTGTCTGAAGTCGAGTCTTTGCTGGACAAAGTCTCGAACTGGGGGCGACTAAATCTAGTCCAGTTTAATCCTCAGAAGACACAAGTTTGCGCGTTTACCGCTAAAAAGAACCCCTTTGTCGTATCTCCTCAGTTTCAAGGCACTCCCCTGGTTGCCTCAGCCAGTATCGGAATCCTCGGCGTCGAGATATCGAGTGACGTGCAGTTTCGTGGTCACTTGCAAGAGAAGTCCAAATTGGCCTCTAAAAAGCTTGGCGTACTAAGCAGAGCGGGACAGTATTTCATGCCGGCACACCGCCTGCAACTTTACAAGGCGCAGGTTCGGCCTCACATGGAATACTGTTCCCATCTCTGGGCAGGGGCTCCCCAGTGCCAGCTCCTTCCACTTGACCGCATCCAGCGCAGTGCGGCTCGAATCGTCGACGACCGAGTCCTTTCCGATCGACTCGACTCATTGGCGCTGCGAAGAAATGTTGCATCTCTTTGCATTTTCTTTCGCATCTACCATGGGGAGTGCTCTGAGGAATTGTTCGGATTAATCCCAGCCGCCAAATTTCACGAACGCACATCGCGGCAGAACTCCCGATACCATCCACACCATCTGAATGATTGGCGGTCCACCACTGTGCGATTTAGAATATGTTTTCTTCCTCGCACGACTTCCTTGTGGAATCGTTTACCATCAGCGATTTTTCCGGACCGATACGACTTAGGGACCTTCAAGAAAAGAGCGTACTCCTTTTTAAAAGGCCGGCAACGCATCTGCAATACCCTCCCTGGTGTTGCAGTTGTTCATGGGCGTTGGTAGTCACTTACCATCAGGTGAGCCGCATGCTCGTTTGCCCACTCTCCTATAAAAAAAAATTACGCTGGTATTCTGTGAGACGAACGGGTCGGCTCGACCAGGGAACGACCACACCTTCCCCGGTCGAGCCGACCCGTTCGTGCTACAACTATACTATTAATATAGCTGCAGCATGGCTCTACTATACCTCGTTAAACCACAAAATTACAAATATCATTAATATATAAATGTCAAATATTATTAATAGTTCATTGATTACATTATTCATAATAATAGATTAGATTATTAGATTAAATTATTCATCTTAAATAATATTGATTACATTAGATTAGATTATTCATATAAGATTAGATTATTCATGTTAGATTAGATTATTCATAAATTATTAGATCAAAATTATTATATAGTCGTTGGGTTTATTATAGTATTATATCATCTAATACAGTCAACCGGACATTAACTCTGACATTTTATATAATACTAGCTCGCCAGGCAGACGTTGTTCTGCCCTTTCCAACGACCCTTCCTATAAAAATCCTTAAATTCGCAATAAAAAAATTTGAGGGTCATTAATCGGGATAAAAACTATCCTATCTCTCAAGTTGGACCAAAATGCACACAGTGTGCATAATTTCATTGAAATCAGTTCAGTAGTTTAGGAGTCCATCGCGGACAAACAACGTGACACGTACTTTTTATACAGGCTGGCCCATAAGTCCCTTGAAATGTAAAAAAATAATTAAAAAAAACTAATGACATTATGAAAAAGGTTTTTATTTTGTCATAATCCTTATAAAATGGGAATTATTTTTTGAAAATTACATCATCTAAATGTAATCCGTTACGATCGCGGCACTCCTGTAAGCGACGTTTAAAATTATCCATCACTGCGCGGCAAGTAAGCTCTGTAATGTTTGCCATTTCTCTTTGGATATTTTCTTTCAGGACGTCAATTGTCCGCGAGTTGGTTTCGTACACTTTAGTCTTAAGATAACCCCATAAGAAAAAGTCCATTGGGGTCAGATCTGGACTACGTGGTGGCCAAGGAATATCTCCTCTTTGAGAGATCACTTTATTAGGGAAAAGTTGACGGACGACCGGCATAGCGACGTTAGAGGTATGGGCAGTTGCTCCATCTTGTTGAAACCAGGTCCGCGTATTGAAGCCTGGAAAATTCTGCAACTCTGGTGTAAAAAAGTCCTGGATCATAGCTACATACCGTTGTGAAGTAACAGTAAGCGCGCGGCCTCTGCCGTCCTCAAAAAAGTAAGGGCCTATAATGCCATGTGCTGACATAGCCACCCAAACCGTCACTTTAGGGCTATGTAAGGGCTTTTGATGTTTGCGAATTGGATTTTCGCAACTCCAGTAGCGACAATTTTGCTTATTGACATGGCCGTTGATGTGAAAGTGAGCCTCATCAGAGAATAACACGTTATTAAACGAAGTTTTTTTTTTTATAGGATTAGGGTGACAATCGAGCGCACAGTCCACCTGATGGTAAGTGGTTGCTGCGGCCCATAGACATCTACATCTATCCTCTATTACAAATTAAAATGTAGATGCGTTGTCACCCGTGAGGACTAAGATGGAATGCCTCATTTCCAGTAAAAAGGGCCTCCGGCCACCTGCACTCACCAAGCGAAACGCAAAGGTAAACCTCTACTTCACGCTGGTTTTCTGTGAGGTCGTGGTACCACCCCGGTTCGAGCCGGCCCATCCGTGCGACACTGCCATGCACTGCCGTGTGGCTCTACCACTGTTAAAAGCGGTTTTACTGTTAAACTGTTAAAAAGTAAAGCGGTTCAACAATTCATTTGCGAAATTTAGTCTGTGGATAGTGTCAGTATCTTTTAATTCCTGTACTAACTGAATCTTGTACGGGTGAAGATGTAAATCTTTCTTTAAAATTCGCTGTAACGATGTTCTGGGTAAGTTTAATGCACTGGAACGCTTACGAGTAGACTGGGTAGGATTTTCACGAATTGAGTGTTTCACTACATCGATGTTTTCTTCCGTCCGTAATGTACTTGGTCAACCTGACCGTTGTTTATCCAACGTCGAACTACTCTCTTCGAACTTAATAACCCAGTTCTTAATCGTTTGAACACTTGGAATATCTTTAAAGTTGCGTAAATTCTGATATTCTCGAAATTTACGCCGCGCAATGGTAGCCGAATCATTGTTTCGATAAAACTCGCGCACACAAAATGCACGGTCCGCACCGGTGAAACGCTCCATGGCCACTGAATTCCCAGAAACCGTCGGTACTCCCCCCGCACCGCGCACGCCACTCATGCGCGCCCTTTGTATTTTATTCGAAAGGGGAATGCCCACCGTTCATAGACACTTCGGCCATGGGTGCCTACATATAGAAGCATATGGAAATGATAATATGCAATTAAAAGAATGAAATGGTTAAGGAATTGGTTTAAAAAAAGTCCGGATTTTTAAGATATAAAGGTTTTTTATTTTCACAAGATTTTTTTTTAACAACAAATGACTTCGTATTTTCGTGACATTTAAACCACAATTGAGACACCGTAAATGTCCTCTTGAATGAGTTACTGAGAGCTGGAAAGAATTATGGCCGGTGTGGAAGCTGAGGTCATCGTTAACAGTGGATACCGAGTCCAATTTCGTGCAGTGTTTATCGTAAGATGTGGGAGCGGGATCCATTTTCAGCTCGTGGTCAATAGGGTGAGAAGAATTATCGGAGTCCATTTAGAAAGCTCGTTGTAAATAACAAATCCGCGAGAAAATAAATAAAATAACACAAATGCAAAGGAATTCGACTTGTGACTATTTAGTTTTAATAATTATGACATGGGCCGGGCTGTCAGATTCGATGTTGCCAATTAACAGACAAAAAATCGATAAATAGATACAGATTTTTTTATTCGATTTATAATTTCATAAAAAAGAATAATCTTTGATTCGCTTTAAGTTCTGCACGCTTTTTAAAATATGTTTTGTTTTATTTATGTAAATTCCATTTTAAATGAATTTTTAAAAACAGATAAGAATAACAGTTAAATTATGCAGTAGCGTTTTTGTTATGGTCTAATGAGTTCGTGGTAAATCAACTAGCAATTCGCTTGTTTAATTATCATAACATCATAATAATTATCGAAATATAATATTACCATTATAATAATGACACCATAAAAAATCGATTGAAAAAACAGAATCGACTTTTTTAACGAGATTTGTGATTGGCAACACTTTACTTGATCCACAAACTAATGAATTGCGGATGTACCTATGTTCATTTTATTCTTTTCGGTACTTTTTATTTGTGCAAAAATATTGCAATCATTTTTGGATACATAAATACCGCGATTAATTACCTTAAAAAAAGATGTATTTTTTAAATAAATGCAAATTGTTGGGCATTTCATGGCCAGAAATGGGCATTCCCCTTTACATTTCTAACGACTTATGGGCCACCTTGTATATAAAGATGTAGGTAAACGACCGTATACTTCCGTGCGCGCGGTTAGTACTGAACTTAGCAAGTACTTACTGCGCGTTCGCTCTGTCGGATTGTGTCGTCACGTCACAGAGAACGAGCGTGTAAAAATTTTAAAAAATTGCGATACTTTTAACGTTATAACTTTCGTATTTCTGCACCAATTTAGATGAAACAGAAACGATTGTTATTTTCATAAACATAGGTTTAAAGCTATATAGGTTTTATTGTCAAATTAGAACATGTTGGTGTTATCCATTGTGAAAGCTTCTTAGATTTATGTGGAAGTGACTTTGTTTGATTACAATGGCCTCTTCTTGTCTTGACATTTTCTATGCAAACATTTATAGACAACAACAATTACAATTAGCGCACATATACAAACTTGTAATTTATATATTTAAATATTCCTTTTTCCAGCTCAATACACTGGATATCGAATGTGTTGAAGAGAACCTTTCCACTGAAAATATTCAAGTGCAATCAGCAAGAGAGCAATTAAATGTTTACTCTATAGCAAATACCACAGACGGGATTCTGAAAGGCACGGATATCATTAGAATCGAAAAGCGTACATTGTCACCAATGCAAAAAAAGCCTTAAACGAGTATAAAAAGTTAAAAAAATAAATCATATAATAAAAATATATACAATGCATTTTATTTCTACGAATCCTCCTTCTTCATAATAAAATAATAATAATAAAAACAGGAAATAAAATTCTATATATAAAAATATTATAAAGGTATATACCTTCATATATACACAGTCAGGTCATAAGTATTGTCACACAGTAAAAACTTTTCTTTTAGAATGCTGGCCACAAAAAAGTTTATTGAATTCGAATTTCGAATTGTTCAAGAAAATAAAACTGTATACTTTTTAGAATTTTACACATTTTTAAATATGGAGTGGACGCTTAAAGAAGACCGTGTTGCAGTTATTGCGTTGCATCGTTGCGGTTACGCGCCAATTCAAATTTTTGACATACTGAAAATTTTGAATATAACCAAAAGATTCGTTTATCGTACCATCAAACGATACAATAAAGACTCTAGTGTAGATGACAGGTCAAGAAGTGGTCGCCCTCGGTCTGTTAGGACTCCAGCAGCGATAAAAGCTGTGAAGGCGCGAAATCAAAGAAATCCCAAACGTAAGCAGAAACTGTTGGCCCTTCAGATGGGGTCACAAGGTTCGTCAGGACTGTATTTTGATACACAACTGCATTCGTTTTTACACCTTTCTCACAAAAATGTACCTCTGTTAAGCCCCAATGAGAAACTCCCAACCATACCATGAGCGAGGATGGAAAATGACCTCGTTGGACACGCGGAATAAGGTTGCTCGCTTCTTCACTACTGTGTGCGTACACCTTATCATTTTGTTTGCTGTAGCTCTCTTCTACGGTAAAAATTTTTTCATCCGAAAAAAGAATTTCCCGATATTTTTTTCCCGCATACCGCTTCAACAAAGCGCGGCATCTCTTCAGTCTCAGGTCCATTAGACGAGCATTCAAACGATGTCCTGTTTTTCTTCGATATGCCCGAAGCCCTAAGTCTAAGTCCCTAAGCCCTAAGTGGCCCGTCTGTCTGACGTGCTCATAAATGTCATTCATTTTGTTCCGCAAGTCATTTGCATAATCGGTTATACTGCGTGGGGCGTCAGGTGGTATTCCGGTAATCAAGTCTGCAGGCAGCCGTAATTCTCTCCCACTCACTGATGTACTTTCGTGAACAGCGCTTCGATATGACAACAAAAACGGTTGTATGTGCCTGTCCCAGTCTCGTTGCCATTTTTCCACAACTTTTGCTAAGTACCTTTCCAATGTCTGATTAAATCTTTCTACCATTCCATGTCTGATTAAATCTTTCTACCATTCCATCAGATTGTGGGTGGTAAGAAGTTGTTCGTGTTTTCTGAGTACCCATAACTCGGCAAGTTTCCTGGAATATTTGAGACTCAAAATTCCTTCCTTGATCGCTGTGAATCTCTAAAGGTACTCCAAAACGACAGAAGACTTCATGAACTAGTTTATCTGCAACTGTTGAAGCTTCATGATTTGGAATGGCGAAGACTTCTGGCCACTTAGTAAAGTAATCCATCACAACCATGAAATACTTGTTACCACTTTCAGTTTCTGGAAACGGCCCCGCATCGTCAATGGCTATCCTCTCCCAAGATGCACCAACATTGTACAATTTCAATGCGCCTCTACTACGAATTTGAGGTCCCTTTACAGGCGCACAACTTGTACATTTGCGGCACCAGTCCTCGACATCTTCACGACAGTGGACCCAGTAAAACCGTTCTCAGATCTTCAGGAGAGTTCGTTTAACTCCCAGGTGGCCTCCTGAACAACCACTATGGTACAGCTGTAGAACATCCGGTACTTTAGCCTTAGGGACAACCATTTGCAAATGACATCTGTCTCCATGACCATTTTCCCATTTACGGCACAGGACTCCATCCTGAATCAGTAAGCTGTCCCATTGGGCCCAATAGCTTTTCGTGGTCGAACTCAGTGCTGAGACATCGCTCCACTTGGGCTTAGGAGCACTGGCCTTCATCCACTCCAGAATCGGCTTAATGTCTGAATCTTCCTGCTGTGCATGTTGTAGGCTGTCCTTCCACTCATTGCTGAGCTGGTCTGTCTTGAGCATCCTCACAGATACCACTTCCTTACCCTCTTGCCTAGTACAATGCTTGCAATCTTCAGGGCAAGGTCTTCTTGACAATGCATCTGCATTGCCTTGAGATTTCCCGCTGCGATGTTCGATCATAAAGTCGTATTCCTGCAGTAGTTCAATCCATCTCGCAACTTCTCCTTCCGGATTTTTGAACTGCAATAGCCATTTCAGTGCAGCATGGTCGGTTCGTAAGAGGAATTTCCGCCCCAGAAGATATTTGCTAAAATGCTGCAAGGACTTTACCACAGCAAGCAATACCCGTCTAGTGACACAATAGTTCCTTTCCGGCTTTGACAACGACTTGCTGAAGTACGTTATCATAATCTCTTGATCACCATTCCGTTAAGACAACACACCGCCAAGTCCTATATCACTTGCGTCTGTGTCAACTATGAATTCCTTGCCCGCATCAGGGTAATCCAAAATAGGTGTTTTGCACAGACGGTTCATGAGCTCCTGGAATGCAATATTGCAACTTTCATCCCAGCAGAAATGTTGCTTCTCCTCGGTTAGCCAGTGCAGAGGTTTGGCTATATCTGCAAAGTTCTTCACAAATCGCCGACAATAAGAGCACAAACACAAAAATGCCCTAACCTGTGTCTTGTCTTTTCGAACCGGCCAATCTTTGACAGCGGCAATTTTCTCTGGATCCGTGCGGATACCTTCTTCCGACACTACATACCCCAAAAAGCTAACTTGCCGTTTGAATAGTGAGCACTTCTTCGGACTCAACTTGAGGTTGGCACTCTGGATCTTCATGAGCACGCGTTCCAGGTTTTGAAGGTGTTCCTCAAACGTACGGCCTACGATGATAATGTCATCCAAATAGACCAGACAGGCATCTCCAATTAGCCCGGTAAGTACAAGCTCCATCAACCTTTCAAACGTTGCTGGAGCATTGCACAATCCAAATGGCATGACTTTAAATTGCCACAGACCCTTTCCTGTGGAGAATGCAGTTTTCTCCTTGTCCTTAGGGTCAATTTCAACCTGCTAGTAGCCACTTTTCAGGTCCAGCGTACTAAACCACTTTACGCCTGTAAGCATGTCCAGCGTGTCATCAATTCTTGGCAAGGGATAGCTGTCCTTTTACGTAACGTCGTTCAGACGGCGGTAGTCAACACAAAACCGCATGGTGCCGTCCTTCTTCTTTACCAGCACCACAGTTGAACACCATGGACTAGATGAAGCTTCAATAAGACCATCCTTCACCATTCCCTCAATCATGGTTTCCACTTCCTTTTCACGTGCTACAGGCAATCTTCTTGGCCGCTGACGAATAGGCAATTCTTGTCCTGTGTTTATTTTGTGTTGAACTAAGCCAGTCTTTCCTATGTCAGCTTCGTTTGACGAGAAAACATTGGCGTACTGGAGTAACAACTTCTTCGCCTTGACCATTTCATTCGGGGAGAGAACGCTGCGACAGTCTTCTAAATGTGTGGTCACTCTCGTTTGTCCATCCTTGCTGGGGGTTCCAGTTGATAGACATTGGCACCGACGCAACCAATCCACTTCCTCACTAGTACCAACCAATGTGCCTTTTTCTATAATCTGTTCCTGATCACAAGGGTTCAACACACGTACTCCTGAGATGTTGGTGGTTCTGACCAAGGTTCGAGCCACTCTCCATGGAAGGTCATTGTCTACCCTTTCCCCGAGTACACAACGATGAGCTTGTCCAGGATTCCAAAGAAGTCTAACCGGCACAATCGTTTCCGATCTGGCGGAAGAACAATCTTCTTAAGGCTGTACACATTCCCTGGTAACGCCCCTTCCACGAAAAGTTCCTCTTGTCCACATTTCAAAACACCTTGCTTTACGTCAATCTCACAACAATTCTTCCTCATAAAGTCTAGGCCTAGGATGCAGTCGTCCATTATATCAGCGACGATGACATTATGCAGGTAGATCATGTTGCCTAGCTTCAACTCCATCTCCTTCTCTCCACGGACGGGCATGCGCTGACCAGTGGCTGTCACCAAATTAATGCGTTCTCGGTTGTATGCGGAGTCCCCAAGGAACTGACTTATAAGTTTGGAACTCACAACCGTGCGAGAGGCTCCAGTGTCTATGGTCAGTTTACACGGCGTTCCGTTGACCTCGCCCTTGATGATTAGGCTGTTCCCATCATGGGTTTATGAGATCGAAATCCTTGGGGCTCTTTAAACATCAGCCAGGACCCGCCCCGCAGTCCTGGCTTTTACTCGTTTCCCTGCTGCTGCTGGTCGGTGCTATTAGCCACACTACCCTCTCGAGATCGATCACCTTCCCTTTCTACAGTTCGCTTAGGGCAGCTGGATCGAAAATGGCCCCTTTCCCCACAGCCGTAGCACCTAGGGCTGTAGCCGTTATTGCGGTCCCGAACTGTAGCTGCTGCAACCTCCCTGACGCGATGGAAACGATGATCCTGCCACACGGCTTCCACCTCCAGTGCATGGATCAAGGCGTCCTTAAGCATCTCGTGGTGCCCGAGCCTCACAGCAGCTCTGACTTCAAGTTCGCGGATGCCGTCGTTGAATGTCTGCACCAGGTTCCCTACAATGAGCGCAGGTACAGACTGGTATGCTTTTCGAACCAGCTTCTCTACCTCAAGGGCCCATTGCTGCAGGTTTTCGTTACTGCGTTGCATGCGATCTTTGAGCTGCGCACGAAAGACGTGTTCCAGGTGAACATCGCCGTATCTCGCCTCCAATGCCTCAAGGAGCTACTCGTAAGTCACTTCCTTACCGAGAGCTTCCAGAACAGTTAAGGCCTGGTCGCGCAGGCCTAGGGTGAGAGCAGTCATGGCCTGCCTTTTATTCAATTCATTTCATTGAATTGGATTTTGTAGGCCGACCAGGAAGAAGTCCCGTCGAACGGCGGCACTTTGAATCCACGTAGCGAAGGTGTTGTAGCTACCACGGGAGCTGTAACTCCATCCCCAAGTTTGAGGTCATCCAGCGTTTTCTTCACGTCAGCCATCACGTTGTCAACCCGATTGTACACTTGGTCGATTCGGGTTTCAGCTTCCGACAGGCGGTTGTCATATTGAGCAACTTTATCCTTCACCTCCCTCATCTCTTTCCCAAAGGTAGCGTGAAGGTCCTTCATGAGAAGTTCTTCTGTTCTTCCTTATTGCGTTTGAGCTGCTCTTCCAACCGACGGCCCTGTTCCTCCTGTTGGTGGGCCTGTTCCTCCTGTTGGCGGGCCTGTTCCTCTTGTTTGCGCTGCAGCTGTTCTTCCAACCCACAGGCCTGTTCCTCCTGTCCGTGCTGCAGCTGCTCTTACAACCGACGGGCCTGTTCCTCCTGTTGGCGAGCCTGTTCCTGCAGCATCATCATCAGAGCACCTAAGTCAGGTGCTGTAGATGCAGGAGCTGATGACGGACCGGCCTCCGTGGTCAGCAGCTGGCCCTCCGATGTTTGCGGCGTTGTATTACCAAATCGTCTCTGGTCCGTCTCCAGATGGCGTTGACTTCGGGTACGGATACCCTCCATGTCATCCTTTGGTAAAATCGGCATGATTGTATCCCACTTCTGACACCAATTGTTACGAGCTTGGGGTTCGAGACAATTAAAAACTGCCGATTGAATTACCAAAATTGACACTTTAGTTACACAACATTAATTACAATCTAAAACCACACTAATAATAAACACAATCACTTTAGTTCGCAGTTATTTCGCTTCGAAGTATTCTCTTGTATCGCCAATTCAATACTGCCCCGGTCGTGGTCTATATCGACCTTATATAGGGCCTCAGATAGTTTCCAGAACCTTCTACTGTAGCGACATCTATAATGTTCGAGTACATATCGGTCCCGAAATTTCTAGAAGGATCTCGACTCTCCTAGTTCTGCTACTCGACACTAGAGGGCGCTAGTGTAACTAGTGTTGCCATGTACAAGACATTAATATTGGCGCGCAACAGTATTAAAATTGCTGGAATATAAATAAAATGTCATTAACTATATAATTTTAATTTTATTAATTAAATTCATTAAAACTCATCATTAGAAAACTATCCTGGCTATTTGTAACACTAGTTAAATTATAGTTAGTTAAGTTATATCACAGAATAAATTGGTTATATTAAATGAAAATTTTATTAATTATATTTAATGAAGTTAGTCATATTTAATCCTCTTTGATAGCCTAAAATTAGCGTGGCACAGCTATGCTGCAGCTTATAAGCACTATATTATGGTTGTAATTATTTATTAATTAGTTGTTTTATTGATAAATGTCGGTGTCTATGGGCCACAGTGTCCACTTACAATCAGGCGTACTGTGCTTATTTGCCAAGTGTTTAAATGCCAAGGATATATATACCGATTCATTGATATTTTGATAAAGCTGGCGCCATTCTCAACGCGTGCGTCAAGCGAGACGTACACTCTCATACTGAACGGCAGGCGTGTGTGTAGAGACAGCTCCGATATTGCTCCGATCGCTGTGCTCCCTAGATTGTCCCTGCAGCAGGCAGGTCAGTAGCCGCCTTTATATTTACTAGGTCCGGTGAACAAAGTAAATTTTCATGCACTGGGCCTATGCCTTATTTTGTTAAGAGTAATTGCAAGTTAACAATCTTAATTTCCAAATTTTGCAAAATAGTTTAAATGAATTCCACAAATACAATGTTTTAATCATGGACAAAATTATTTTGTGGAACCTCTTAAATTTAATAAAGCAAGAATTCTATAAATATGTATAAAACATTTTTTAATATTTAACAGTTTCCCTGTCCACAAAACAGACACAAAATTTGCATAAACAGTAATGTTAAGCATTAGTAATCACACACTTATATACAAAATACACTAAAGCTACAGAAAACGTCCCGTCGAAATATATAACCTACTAGCTGATCCTCGCGACTTCGCCCGCGTGTTATTTGGGGTTTTAGTTTTTTTGCGCGGAACCCTAATTCTTTTCTAAAATAAAAGTAGCCTAAGTTACTCCTTATTACATCAGCTATGTGCCAGTGAAAGTCCCGTCAAAATCGGTCCATCCGTTTCAGAGATTAGCCGGAACAAACAGACAGACAGACAGACAGACAGACCGACAGACAGACAAAAATTTTAAAAATTGTGTTTTGTTATAAGTATCGTATATACTTTCATATGTATTTAGTAAAAAGCCGTAATTTTGACATTACAAACAGACACTTCAATTTTATTTATTAGTATAGATATAGATATAGATATATAGATATAGATGTATAGATATAGATATAGATATACATATAGATATAGATATAGATATAGATATACATATAGAAGTATAGATATAGATATAGATATAGATTAAACAATAAACACCCTTTCGTTAAATAGCAGTAAAATGCCAATAAAACTTTATTTATAATTTATAGTTAGTTCATAGTTCATAGATAAACAAAATAAAATATCCAAGAAAACTTCTAACTTGACAGCTACACGACAATAACATGCTAACATGACAAAATGGCGGCAGCGAGAAGGGGCAAGATGTGGGAGGGACGAGGGAAACGTCATGTTCTGAATTGCTCACTGCATTTCATACGGTCAAAGATTTTTGCTCAAAGATTACCAGCCCTGTCCACAATGCATCTGCATCTGATCCTAGTCCGTGTCACTTACAATGGTATGATTAAAAAATTATGCGCCAACAATGTTTAACGTAACCTTAAAGTAGGTACAATTATTTTGTAACAATATTATTCAAAATGGTTTAAAGATGCTATGCAATATAATTAACAGCTTCACATGCGTGCAATTTTTAATTTACAATGTGTAATCAATATAACACATATGGCATTACTGTGCGTGGAATAATAGTTTCAGTAAAATTAGTTACATTAAAATCATGTTACTAAGACCACCATATCAGAGAAAAAACTGTAAAACTATGTCATGTTAATAAAATCATAAATTATAATATTTTAATATGGTGGTTTCAATTGTATGTTTAGTTGTTTGTTGAGTTAGAATCTGATTTTTTTTTGTGTAAAAAATATAATCAAATAAAAATCAATTACGCATTTACAAAGTATGTTTTATTATTTAATGTATGGTGTCGACTTATAAAAATACTAGAGGTTGGCTGGCGCCTTCGTCTGAGTAATCTTTATATACTCGTATAAAAATTACGTGTCACGTTGTTTGTCCGCGATGGATTCCTAAACTAAGTACTGAACTGATTTCAATGAAATTTAGCACACTGTGTGCATTTTGGTCCTTCCACTTGAGAGATAGGATAGTCTTTATCCTGATAAATGACCCTCAACATTATTATTGCGAATTTAAGGATTTTTATAGGAAGGGTTGTTGGAAAGGGCAGAACAACGTCTGCCTGGCGAACTAGTAATTAAATAATTTATTCCGCAGGAACCCTTTACCATAGCGTTTCTACAGTTTAACAGACCATTTAGAAGAATGATTCTGTCCCGTATTCTTGTGCCAGCAAGAGTTGTTATACCCCATTGAAGCTTTAACAGAAACAGAAACTTTTTTATTCAATAAAGATTATAAATAATACTTATTAATAGTCACTCTTTTGTATAATTACCACTGGTTCGAAAAAAAACCTCTGTCCTGGGAAGAACCAGGAAGAAACCCAGCGGGACTTTTTTTTTAAATAACAGCTTACAATCATGTATGTTACACAAATTAACAACACAACAAATTAGAAATAGCTTGGTAGCGATCACCTCATTTCCAGGGGTTATTATCATCTATAAATTCTTAAATACTATAATAACCCTTTTTATACAAACTTAGTTTAATAAAGTTTTTGAACTTTGAGCAGGTCAAATTTTGTATATTTTCTGGAATTTTGTTGTAAAAGCGTATACATCGCCCCAAGAATGAATTACTGACTCGATGGAGTCGAGTAACTGGTACTACTAGCTTGTGTCTGTTCCTAGTATTTACAGAATGAATATCACTTATTTTTGTAAAACTACTTTTATTTTTGTGTACGTACATTACATTTTCATAAATGTATTGAGAGGCCAAAGTTAATATATTAATTTCCTTAAATTTTTGTCGCAGCGACTCTTTAGGCTTTAAATCATAAATTGCTCTTGTGGCCCTCTTCTGCAAAACAAATATAATTTCAGTTTCAGCTGCGTGTCCCCATAGCAAAATACCATACGACATTATGCTATGGAAATAGCTAAAGTAAACTAGTCTAGCTGTTTCAACACTAATTAGACTTCTAATCTTTTTTACGGCATATGCTGCAGAACTGAGTCTGTTTGCTAGTTTTGATATATGGGGGCTCCACTGAAGCTTCGCGTCTAGTGTGATTCCAAGAAAAATGGTGGTATCTACAAGACTCAGTTTCTCCCCATTTAAAATTACATTAGTATTTAATTGTTTGACATTTGGAGTCATAAATTTCATACATTTCGTTTTAGTGCAAATTATTGCAAATAAATAAATGCAAATTATTGACATTGAACCAATTTACTAATTTATTAGATATTAGATATAGCATTATTTACTTCGTCATATTTTAGCAAATGTCGACTTAATTTGAAAATTAAAGAAGTGTCATCTGCAAATAATACTATATCATGGTTATCTCCTACTATGTAAGGTAAGTCATAAATATATACAAGAAACAGAAAGGGGCCGAGAATTGAGCCTTGAGGCACGCCCATCTGTACCATCGACCCGGAAGAACTCATACTGTTGATGACAACTTTTTGCATTCTCTTACTTAAATATGAAATAATTAATTTTAGAGCATCACTTCTTACACCGTAGTGTTGAAGTTTCCTGATTAATGTTTCATGGTGAACACAATCGAAGGCTTTGGATAGGTCACAAAATATACCCAAAGCATCCTGTGAATTCTCCCATGCATTAAATATATATTTAATCAGCTCAACACCGGCATCAGTTGTCGAGCGACCCCTTGTGAAACCAAACTGATTTTTATGAAGTAAATTATTTATATTAAAGAAATTTAACATTTGATCAAGAATAATTTTTTCAAAAATCTTACTAAGTGTTGGTAGTACAGAAATAGGTCTAAAATTGGCGGGGTCTAATGTACTACCAGATTTAAATAAAGGTATTACTTTACTATACTTCATTAAATCAGGAAACACACCAGATTCGATACTAGTATAAAAAATAACAGCTAAATGAGGCGCGATTGTATCTATTATAGACGCAATAACTTTAACGGAAATCCCCCACAGATCCGCAGTTTTCTTAACATCAATAGTTTTAAAATATTTTACAATATCTTTTGATGATACTTCATGAAATGTAAAATTCTTTGTACACGCATTTACATTTTGTTTAAGTAATGATTCGGCGACCGCAGGAGAACAATTCAGTGACCTAGTAGTTAATATCGGAATATCAGTAAAATATTTCTCAAAAACCACTGCAACGTCCTGATCTGATTCGGTTAATTTGTTATTAACACTTAACTGGTAGTTTGAATTGCGAGAGTTGATCTTACCAGTTTCGCTATTAATTATACTCCATGTCATTTTAATTTTATTAGAAGCCGTCTTAATTTTGTTGCTCAAATGCAAAGACTTGGCTGTGGAGCACACTTTTAAATATTTTTGAATATTTTTTTACATATTCTCTAAATTCGACGCTATGGTTATATGACCTTTCATGGTAAAGATCATATAACCTGTGTCTGCTCTTATGGACTCCTGCTGTCGCCCATTCATTAAATGACTTCCAACTGTTCAAGGAGAATGTTTTAGAAGTAAAAGTATTATTAAATTCATTGCAAATAAGCTTAAATAATGTTCCATACAAACAATTTGGATCATTTTGGTATGAAAGTGATGGAAGTTTTTTCACTATGTTGCTTCTAAATTTTTCTAAGCGACGTGCATTTACTGGAACAAACACAACTTTCTCATCTACTTGCTTTTTGTGAACATAAGGTAACGAAACTACTTGTCCACAGTGATCAGAACTTAATGTTTGAATTATACATTTATGCAATGGCTTCACATTTGTAAAAATGTTATCTATACATGTTGCACTAGATTGAGCAATACGCGTTGGCTCTAAAAATAAATTAAAAAGACCATATGATTTAAACAATGATCTAAATTTAATATTGATTGAGGAAGCTTCTAGGAGATTGATATTAAAGTCTCCACATATTACAACAGATTTATTCTGTTTATTAAGCTTAGCAAAAACTTCCTCCATAATTTTTTCAAAAGTATCGTATATAGAACATGGGGGTCTGTAGACGCTCACAACAATGAGGTGCTCAAACTCAACACATGCCATTTCTACAGTTCGCTCAACAGAGAGGCTCACAATATCTTTACGTTCTTTACATGACAATAATATACGAGCTAATATTAAGGAGCCACCTCTTGAAACCGTTTCCCTATTGAAAGAACTGACCACCTGGTGATTTCTGAAGTTAAACATTAAGTTATAAGCTTTTAACCAATGTTCAGTAATACATAAAATATGAATATTGTTGCTATTTAAGAACAACTCAATTTCTAGCTCTTTGCCTATCATGCCTTGTATATTTTGATGCACCAGGTGTAAACAATTTTCATTATCACTCTGTGGAGACATACAATTAATGATTTGTAAGCTACATTCTAAATTATTTAAATTATTACAACTGCTAGAGATTACCTCTATTGTCTCATTTTCTAATTTAAATTACTTGGAACTGATTCCAAATCACATATTAAGTCATTATAATGCTCAAAAGGAGCAGATGTCTGTGTAGCCAAGTCCTTGGCTGAGTTAATATATAAACAATAAGATAGCACATTTGCTATCTGTCTTAAAATATATTTAGATAGGTAATACCTATCTCTAGTCAAAAATTTCTTAATTAAATTATTTATGTCTATTAAATTAAATTTATTATTATAATTATAACAATTAAATGTCAAGTTTAAATTATTATTACATGAAAAGTTATTCATTAAGGCTTTAACAAGCCTGAATGACCTTGACGAAACGGCTATCGCAGAGATTTTATCCAACGTCACCACCGTCTAGCGACTACGTTCTGTATTACTTATAAAAGTGCAAAGATTAATAGACTGCAGAGATGACAATTATAAAAGTGACATATTGCTTGTTATGCTTGCGCATCACTGAGAATTATGTCGCGGTTACGCATCTTCAATTACATTGTGCTGTAGCTTTGTCGGCGTCGGTTTGGTAGGCGTCACGAGCTATCAAGTGTTCAAGTTTCAAGTACGTAAGAGTTTTTATTATATATGTTAAATCGTATTTATTTGTAACGTATTAGTAGATCTGAGTCAAAGCGTTCGCTGTAAATTATTTCCGGGTTTGATCCCCGACAGCACGAATGCAATTTGTAATTGTAATTTTCATCAACACGCATTGGGGCAGTTCGGCGGGCATTTCCTTGTCCTAAAACCCTCTCAGAAATAAAAAAAGAGTTCAGTGCCCAGTAGAGGGACTTGTATAGCTTTTACTTTACTTTGTAGCAATATTTACTTTCGTTTCAGACACAGAAGGGTACCTTATGCTGACAAAAATATCATGTGGAGGCGACGAAAACGTAAAACATCTTTGTACCTAGATAAAAAGTTCGAAAGATTGTCAGTCATGTCATACGCCACATTTTCTATAGAGCGTAGAACATTGCAGATAGGGCAAAATAAAAAATAATACAAAATATTATGGGAGCTATTTATTAATAATATACACATTTGTAGGTATTTATAATAAAAATAATGAACAAGCTGCAAGGTTCAACTAATAATATTTTTTGTAAACACAATTGTAAAATTCCTGTTTTCAGTTTTACCAATGGGTAATTGATGAAACGTAGTCAAGTTCACTTCATATAAAATATATTTAATTAAAATTGACACATGACCTATTTGGCTTTCTACTTACATCTCGGCGGAAATTTGAAAAGAAGATTTTGTCTTTTCACACAAGTATTGTTTACAACTGGCGTGGTTTCGAAAAGCGTGATTAACAAAGGAGAAGTTTTAACAAAGGATAGATGTAGATGTATATGGGCCGCAGCAACCACTTACCATCAGGTGGACTGTGTGCTCGTTTGTCACCCTTATCCTATAAAAAAAAAGTGTCAGCGGTATATAATCAATTAAATACTGAACTTTTTTGAAATGTTTTCTTTGTTTATTTTTGTTATATCTTCTTAAAAACTGACGCCATCTGACTATTTTATTATTTGTTTTTTTTTATAAGGCATAAGGATAAGTTAGACTAAGTTAGATTAACTTGGATAAGTTTGTATTTTTTTTTAATTTATCACAAAATTTCCGCAATAAATTATTACCTTTTCTACAGTGATTCTCTCCTCTTAGTTTCGGCATGACTGTAGGATGTTATACTGAGTCACCGTCAGTTACTAAGCGGCCATAAATCAATATGTATGTATAGACATACATATATTAATTTTTTGATTTTATTATCTATGTTTTTTTGAATTTTGATTGATTTTTTTAAACCTGGTAAAATTATTTTTTTCCATACCAATTGATGGGCCTGAGTTTAATGCCAGTTATGCTCTTTGACTGAAGTTATTTTTTATTTTATGCTCAATTGCAGACAAAACAATATTGATTGCGCATTTCTAAAACAAAATTTACCTCTTCTTCTTGTAATAATAGCTCCTGCACCTAACACGGCGGAATAGTTATTATTATTTATAAGACTATTTGCAGAAACAGTTTTTGTTAACAGTTATGAGTGTAACTTTTTATCAGCTGCTTTGTTTATAGTGCCTTGAGCAACACTTTGCCGCATTCTGTACAGAAAATTATGCTGGCTTTGCAAATATGGTTGGCCGCTACCATTGAATATAATACCCGCTAATAGAAACTTTAATTATCATTTGCATAAAATTCTAAATAACACTTTTTACACAACTTTTAGATCAGTCCATCTTGTTTTTCACTAATTAAGTGAAAAGTAAAACAAACCAATAGGTCCGTGATTTAAAATTTCTTGCAACATTTTATAGAAAAGCATGACCTTATCATATTATAATAGTCAATCATTTAGCCATGTGATAAAACTTTTAAATGTGCCAGTCAAACATTAATGATGATATTCAGGTCATTATACTGGAAATAGTCTTTTAAATATTTTGTAGTACAATTGATAATATTCAGTATGATTGACCGTGTATATGACTTTTATAAGTCTATGTTATTTTTGATGAAAATTATTATTGCAGATAAAAGCCCTTTCACATTTATTGTATTCTCGAATTAAATTAATCAAAATGAAAATAAGAACTTCATAACTGATCTTTAAATGTAAAACACTGACTTGAATTTATATAATTATCGGCATTTTTTTAATTCATTGAACTTTTTTAAGATTGTGTTGAAACTCTACTGGTAAAAAAAACAAATATATATATATATATATATTATAGTTCTTGAGAAAATAAAGTATGCGCGTTACATCGCATCCCATCAAGAATTTCTAATGTAATTCTTGGTGTAAAGCTAAGACGTGATAATAACTGTAAACAATAGAATAACAAAACAATGAAAATATTTGTAAATACTTACTTTATAACCTAATAAATATTATTTGACCGTAATAAAATAAAAGAAGGTAGTCTTCGGCATGACAGTAAAAATAAATATTTTCGATTATTTTTGCAATATCTAACAGCCGGATCAGCGCGCGATTCTGATCCATCTAAAGATGCTAAATTTCAGCTAGTACTGTCACATTCAATAGGAGTGATAGAAAGACGGTATTTGATAAAGAAGGGAAAATAAATTATTTAACCTATAAAGTAACGAAAATCACCAGATTGTCACTGTAATTATCAAGAAATACTGTCTGACTTTCAAAATAAAATAATGAGTTCTTTTCAGTCTGTTCTTGAAACCCAAAACGAAAAAATAAATAGCACTTTAAACGCATTACGCGATGACCTATTTATATTTAGACAAGAAATACGTGAGATAAACGTCAATATTCAAAAACTATCGGAGGAGCAATCGTCAATCAAAAAAGAAGTTGACCAGTTGATATCAAATAATAATATTAATAATCACAAGATAAAATCAATCATGAATGATGCTGAAGAATCACGATCAATTATTAATCATCTTTCTCAACAACTTCGCTTTAAGGAGCAGCAGGGAAGAATAAATAACTTGGAATTATCTGGGATACCTACCGTGAAGGGAGAAAATCTGATGAGTATTGTCCATAAAATAGCAAATAAGATTGGGTTTTCTTTAGCTTCGACGGATATTGATAGCATACACCGTGTGCAGCGTTTTATTCCGAAAAACAAAAAGGACGCAGCTTCGTACAATGGTCAACCCTCACGCGATTTATCTTCAATACCCAATATCATCGTGAGGTTCACGCAAAGACAACGTAAGAGAGAAATGCTTGCTGCTGTGCGCGCCCGGAGAGGTTTAACCACCGCTGATGCTGGATTGGACGGCCCATCCAAACCAATCTTCATAAGTGATCACTTAACACCAGATAATAAACTTTTATATAAGCAAGCTCGGCTTCTCGTCAAAGAAAATAATTATAAGTATATTTGGTTGTCCGAATGTAAGATTATGGTACGTAAAAACGACACCTCTAAAGCCTTACTAGTATCTTGCCAAGCCGATCTTATGAAAATAAAATGACTGCATTTCTTTCCATCTATTGCCCCACTTTTATTGTGTTATTATCCCTTTAAAAATAGTTTA
The DNA here is from genome assembly GCA_033319125.1 of Parnassius glacialis. Classification (NCBI taxonomy): domain Eukaryota; kingdom Metazoa; phylum Arthropoda; class Insecta; order Lepidoptera; family Papilionidae; genus Parnassius; species Parnassius glacialis. Next base: position 25,365,194 of record JAVANC010000002.1, read on the forward strand.
AGGTTTGTGAGTATGAAAAAAACTTTTGTTATTAGTCCTAAGTGTTTGTATTTATTGCTGCATACTTTTTGTTTTGGTGGAACTCTAATAGGTATCATAATAAAAATACTATACTATAAAATACGATAACATTAACCTTTCTATTTACTATCAAAACGTGAGGGGACTACGCACTAAATCGCACTCTTTTTTAGAAGCTGTTCTTTGTAATAACTATGATGTAATATGTGTAACAGAGTCTTGGCTTAATGATAATTTTCATAACTGTGAGTTTTTTGATAGCCGGTACGAGATATATCGATGCGATCGTAACTTAACTGTTAGCGGACACGGGCGCGGAGGTGGAGTAATAATAGCGGTACGCCGCGATCTTTGTGCAACGCACCGAACAGACGTGCGCGCACCACCGCCCGCTGAAGAAGTATGGGTGACGGTGCCGCTTCACATTCACTCTTGTCCTACCACCTTAACTCCTCGCTCCCATAACGCATCTCGCTTCTTGCATATAATATCAACGTATATTGCGCACGGTAATAATCACGAATTGTTGTTGAGTTGTTTTTACGATAGAGTTAATGACTTTATAATTCGTAATTCTGATGATGTATTTCTAGTACTCGGCGACTTCAATATAAGTTATGCTCATTGGTCTTATAATACATGTACTAATTCCCTAGATATACATACAAATAACAATAGTTTAGCTTGTCTTACAGCTGACTTTATGAGTTTATCCTTATTATCGCAACACAATAATCAACTTAACGTAAACGGCAGGCTTTTAGATTTGGTTTTTAGTAATGAAACTTGTCAAGTATCATCTTGCAAACTTCCACTTGTTACAGAGGATCCTCATCATAAGGCATTAGAAATTGATTTTAAACTAAGCTTTGCTCCTACACTCAACCCATGTAGAGGTACAAAAAAACAGTATCACAAAGCCGACTTCGTATCTATAAAAAAGGCCTTAAAATCTATTAACTGGGATGAAAAATTTAGTTATATGACCAATGTGGAATGCATAACAAACTACTTTTATAATTCTTTGAATGATATTTTGAATAAATATGTTCCCGTTAGTAAATTCAATTATAATCTAAAATACCCAGTGTGGTACACTAAGCCCCTTGTTAAGTTATCGAAAGAAAAATGTAAATACCATAAAAAATGGAAGGTATACGGCAACATGAGTGACTATCAAACATTTTCATTGTTGAGAAGCAGATTTAAAAAAATGCAGCGTGATTGTTATAAAAATTTTATTGAACTTTCCGAAAATAAAATAAAAACACATCCTAAGTTTTTATGGTCTTTTATAAAATCGAAAAATACCACGGGCGATTTTCCTGAAAAGATGTTGTACAAAGGTAAAGTTATTTCTGGTGGTATAGATATTTGTAATGCCTTCAATGAATATTTCCATTCCGTATTTACAACCGTCAGCAATTTCAGTCACCAAGATTACCCGAGTAATCAAAGTTCACATACAACTTTAGATATAAACTTAAATGATATAAGCTTTGACTTAGTTCTTAAAGAATTACAAAAAGTTAATATCAATAAAGGCGCGGGTTCAGATTTTATTCATCCTCTTCTTATTTCGAAATGTGCAAATGAACTCGCAGTGCCGGTAACATTAATTTTCCGCGCATCTGTCAAAAGTGGAGTGTTCCCCAACATATGGAAATACTCTTTAATAACTCCTATTCCAAAAAATAATAACAAAGATATAGTAACCGAGTATAGACCTATCTCGAAATTATGTGTCTTGGGGAAGGTCCTTGAGAAAATTATCACAACTTACTTATCGCTCTCTGCTCGTCAATATATATCCCAACACCAACATGGATTTTTTAAGGGCAGAAGTGTTGATACGAATATGATAACTTTCACGGAATATTTGCGAAGAGCCATGGATGACAATCTACAAGTGGATGTCGTGTACACTGATTTCTCTAAAGCTTTTGACAAAATTAACCATAGCTTACTAATAGCTAAGCTCGCAAAGGCAGGTGTACATGGCAACCTTCTTAGATGGATTGAATCATACATAAAAAATAGAAGTCAAGCTGTATGTATTAAGGGATTCACCTCGAAATTTCTACCCGTACCTTCAGGTGTTCCTCAAGGATCTCATCTTGGCCCGCTCCTGTTTTCCTTATATATTAACGATATTGGACAAACATTAAATGAGAGTCAACATCTTCTTTACGCTGATGATGCCAAGATATATAAAATTGTTAAGTCAAGAGAGGACTGTCTCAAACTGCAACAAGATTTGCTTGCTTTAGAAAAATATTGTGTTACTAATCAATTATATCTCAATACTGACAAATGTCATGTGCTATCTTTTTCACGTAAAGTCAACCAAATAAATTTCGAATATTGTCTGAATGGCACCATTCTTAAAAGGGTTACTACAACGAGAGATCTTGGCCTAATCGTGGACTTTAAATTGTCTTTTAACTCTCATATAGACCATATTATAAGTAAAGCTTTTCGAAGTTTGAGTTTTATTTTAAGAATAACAAAACCATTTAATAAGGGTATTACTCTCAAACTGTTATACTTTTCTTTTGTACGTTCGATCCTTGATTTTTGCAGCACGGTATGGAGCCCCTCTTATCAAATACATATTGAGAGGATAGAAAAAGTACAAAAAAAGTTTTTGAAATCCCTTAACTATCGTTGCTGTATTGAGAACGAATCATATAATGAAGCTCTGTGCAGACACAAAATGCTGAGTCTTTTTAACAGACGTAAAATGTTTGACATTATTTTTCTACATAAAATTCTAAATTCATTAATAGATTCACCGACTCTTTTGTCTATGATTTCATTTCCAGCAAGCGTTCGTCTTCCAGTGCGCTCCTCACGTTCGTTACCACTATTCATTCCTCCGCGGTTTCATAAAAACTATACACGTAACTCTTATATATGTCGTTCCACCAACATGTATAACAAACATTTTTCAGAAATAGATCTTTTTAGCACTAGTTCAGATCTTCTTAAAACAAATTTAAAAAAGTTTTTGCAGTAAAATTTGTTGCCCGACTATGTTGTCTCACAATGTAAATAATATGGTTTATTAATGTATATTTATTGGCACTACTTGGTCCTTTTTAAAGTGTAATGTAAAATGTAAACTATATAATAAGAAATATGACTGTTTGTTGCCAAAATAAATGAAAAAAAAAAAAAAAAAAAGTAAAATCACTTTATTAAAAATCAAAATAGCCCAATAGCTTTATTAACATGAGATATATAATTGTACGAGTGCTTACAATACTTAACATTATTTTGCTGAAATCTCAGAAAGTTTTTTTTAATAGAATAAGGGTGACAAACGAGCACACAGTCCACCTGATGGTAAGTGGTTGCTACGGCCCATAGACATCTACATCTATTCTCGATTACGTATCAAAATGTAGATGCGTTGTCACCCGTGAGGACTAATATGTAATGCCTCGTTTCCAGTAAAAAGGTTCTCCGGTTCTCTACACTCACCATACCAAACACAGCAGGGTTAAACTGCTATTTTACATGGTATTCCGTGAGAGCGTGGCCCTTCCCCAGTCGAGCCGACCCGTTCGTGCTACAACTATACCTACTACTAATATAGCTGCAGCATGGCTCTACCACGTAAGAAAAAATTGACGTTGAAAATTTAAATATTTTCAGAAGCAACTTTGCAATTATTTTCAATTGAGTCAATTTTTGTGGAATCGTGTTTTGCAAACCGCCACCTGAAATACGTACAATGTTTTTTCGATAACGATGTGAAATTACAAAACAAGCCCCATGCATATCAATGTGGCTCTATTCAGCCTCTAATATGAACATACCTCGGGATTCAGAGATTTTAAAAGTTTTCATGCGTAGATAATGGAAGATATAATATTATATTATTACTGTCCCGTGTGAGGCAACCTTTATACTTATATACATATTCTCATCATATTTTTATGGTTGGTTAAAAAAATTATATCTAAATGCAAACTTTCACAGGGTAATTTTTTTTTTACTATTTTTACCCAGCAAGTAGTAAAGCAACTACAATCCCATCGGTAAGTGGTTATGAAGCGTAAGATGGTGAATTGCACTGACTTAACAAAAACCTATTCACTCTTGCCTAATAGTACTAGGTAAGTATTATTTGCGACTTATTTGTGTGTGTGTGCGCGCGCGCGCGCGCGCGTGTGTGTGTGTGTGTGTGTGTGTGTGTGTGTGTGTGTGTGTGTGTGTGTGTGTGTGTGTGTGTGTTTGTGTGTGCTGTGTGTGTGAAGAAAAGCGTATGAGAATACGTGAAGAGGAATAAAGGTTGAGTACTACTTCGCTTATCTGTACGAGGTTGCCACTCGAGAACCTTTCTTCCTATTTTTTATCTGTTTTCCAAGTTGTATAGCCAGCCCATTGTCATTTCACTGTAATATTCCGTTGGGCTATGTCAGTTACTCTGGTTCTACTGCGAATATCTTCACTTCTAACTTTATCACGTAGAGAAACCCCTCTCCAATTTAAAATTTTTACATTTTTAGATGATAGTTTGTCTAACATAAAAAAAAAACCAAAACCCAAGAATGTCTTTATATAGTTATTTATACTAAGGGAAGCATAATTTTTTTATTTATTTAAATTGTTTGATTTAATTTGATAACAGTGTACCTAAATGTAAGTATCTGTATTTATATTTCCCTCCCCAATAATATTTTATAAAGTCATACTCATACTCATAAAAACAGCGTTTTATTGTAATACATAATTATAAAATTCAGTATCAACTAATTAATACAAATATGCAACAATAAAATTACATAGGTATTAAAAACTATCGAAATTTAAGTAACGAGAGCATGTTGGTCGTTCCACATCTAAATTATATAAAAATGCATTTTTCAATTTCACTAATCAACGTCGCCGCGAAAATTTCTTCTTCTTTGGGCACATTAAAAATTAATTTATTTAGAAAATAATATTTACAGTTACCAGTGTACAGATATTAACTAAATTAAGTATTTCTAGTCATAAAAATATTTATAATTGAGTATAAACTTTTAAAAAACTAATATATAATTGAACAAAGTCGCCCCAACACTGATGCGCGGTCCACTCTCGACAAAGTCCGAAAACGGACTGTGACAGGCTGACAGGGCGACGGAGCATGCGCGCTCGCGTAAATATATTCAATTTCAGGGAAAAATGATAAATTCTCTTATAAAACGGGGAATAAAAATAAAACTCTCAATTAAAAATATTAATATTTTTAAGACCTTTTTTTTAGTGTAAGAACTATTTAAAAAGCTTGTGCCGTTTTGGAGAAATTTTGCAAAATATGACAAAGATAGGTACTCTTTGGGGATTTTTTTTCTAATAAGGGGTTGACAAAAATACAATTTTGTTCAATTAAAAACATTTACCAAATCCTCTTCTGTTACCCTGTATTTTTTATTTGTGGATTAAATGAACAGTTATTGAGATTTTTTTACTTAAATATTCAAGATTTAGGCATTTCAACCACTGTTAAGGCCTTAATAAATTTAAATCATATCTTATTTTATTTTCCTGCGGCCAACCCTGTATGTAAAGCAATGTAAACAAGATAATTTTATGTACATTTAAAGTATTTAGATTATCAATATATTTTAATAATTGACTTTGTTTACATTGCTTCTTCTCCTAACAAGAATTATTAATGTGCTATTAGGGCAAAACTTACTAGCTAAAACTTTATTCATTATATGACAATATATTATATGACTTTGCATCTAAGGACACCCCCAGGAACACAGTAGTCTCTAATATTTCAACCTATCATTATTTACCATTTAATGTTTGTAACTACTAATTTAATGGCCCTCTCTTTGAATATGTTTTTAAATAATTTGCGTTTTAAAGTTGCTTCACTTTTTACATTATCTAATATAGTTATATGATAACAGCGTATTGGCAAATATTCTTTGGCGACCAGTCTTATTAGGTTCACTTGGTGAAGTGAACCACACGCGTGTTCAGTTTCAACTTTAAATATTATGGTTGTAGCATGAACGAATCGGCTCGAGCGGGGTTGACCATGCTTTCACAGAATGGTAGCGTAAAATGGCGGCTTAATGCTGCTGTGTTTGATATGAAGAGTCTTGAGAATCGGAGACCCTGTTTTACTGGAAACGAGGCATTCCATCTCAGTCCTCAGGGGTGACAACGCATCTGCATTTTGATTCTTTATTGCGGAAAATTATGTCTATGGACTACAGTAACCACTTACCATCAGGTGGACTGTGTGCTAGTTTGTCACCCTTATCCTATAAAAAAATGAAACTGGAGTTTACCAAGTGACATCAATCGCATGTATAAATTATTTTGTACACTAATGCATTGTGTTTTTTTTTTATAGGATTAGGGTGACAAACGAGCACACAGTCCACCTGATGGTAAGTGGTTGCTGCGGCCCATAGACATCTACATCTATCCTCGTTTGCGAATCAAAATGCAGATGCGTTGTCACCCGTGAGGACTAAGATGGAATGCCTCATTGCCAGTAAAAAGGGCCTCCGGCGACCTGCACTCACCAAGCGAAACGCAGAGGTAAACCTCTACTTCACGCTGGTTTTCTGTGAGGTCGTGGTACCACCCCGGTTCGAGCCGGCCCATCCGTGCGACAGCAAAAGCTGCCACGTGGCTCTACCACTGTTATGTGGTAGACTGTGCTTGGATTGGGGTGTAACTTTGTTGATTCTGAAGTGTTGGAAATATATACTTAAGTAAACTAAACATAATAAAATGCGCAACAAGGTGGTATAGTGGGCGCGTAAACATAAGAAAACATTTTGTAATTTTTAATTTATGAAACAACGATTAGGGTACTTCGGAGTGATTATAAATCACTCTATTTATGTTTTCCTTGTAAGCCATAGTTTTAATATCGTGTGCAAGTGCAATTATCAGGAAGGCAGAGCGGTCTAAGGCACCAGACCGCAGAATAGGTAATAGTACAAATAACCACCAAAGATATTAATAGACATGAATATTTGGAGTCTCCAAATATTCATGTCTATTAGTATCTACGAGTATGTGTTCGGATTTTCTGGTCCTTTCCGAGAGCTTGGGTTCAAATCCCACTTTTATCGAAATCAAAGTTGATGCCTAACAATTTTACGTGCTAACTATTTGACTTATTCCGTGTTAATTATGAAGTAATTTAATAAATACTTACCAAACAACTGAAGTTACTGAAGTAGTCCCGCTAGTAGACAGTAAGCACCTATTGTCAAATCGGATATAATCGGGGTATTGATGTAATAATTCTAGAAATTGTTAATAATATTTGTTATATTTTACTTACCTCTTATCTTAACCGAGACTAGCGCGGACAAACGTTTAAGACTGAGATATTAGCGATTCCATAATATAATTTTAAAACGAAAATCTACTAACGATACATATATAATTGCAAAAACTTAAAATAAACGATATTTATTACCATTATAAAAAACTAAAAACTAAAATTATCATACGGTCTTACTCCCCGCGGTTTAGTGCCAAAAACGCCGACTGCGTTTCCTCGCTAAATGTCTACACTTAGCTATTGAGTGAGAAAAAAGTTAGAAAAAAGTCAGCCCTTTTATCGTGCGATTTATATACATATTTTTTATCGTTTAAGGTATATTTTATGTGTCTATCTCTGTTTAGCTTTTCTCTGTTTAGGTTGACTGGGAGAGAATGTCCTAAAGCATTAAGTCGGCTATATTATATACTACTTTGTGCATGAAAGTATAAATAAATAAATAAAATAGACTACAGCTAATGGCATAAATATATGGTTATCTCTCAGACTCGTAATTGCGCCATTTACTCAGTTCAGCTGCTCCTTAGAATAAGCCTTTTAGAGGAGAGTTATATACTACTGCCAGAGCTGCGCCTACTAGTCTATATTTATTTATTTATTTAAGCTTTCATGCACAAAGTTGTACATATGACGGACTTAATGCCATAGGGGCATTCTCTCCCAGTCAACCATTAGGCTAAACAGAGATATACAGACAAGAGGCGGTGCAGCAGTAATCAAAATAGAAAGCGCTAAAAGAAAAGAAATTGTATATACATATATACATATAATTATAAATACACACACACATACATAGACATATATACTTAAATACACACAATATATACATATATAAATACATACATACACATATACACGCATACACTACATATATACACAATACATATAAATATTATCTATGTCAGAACAAATATGAAATATACATATGCGTATGAAAATAAAAGCTATGTTAGTTCAAACTTTCAACAATTTTTCATATGCTTACGGACTTGATTTTTAAAAAGAAACTTGTTGGAAGCTTTTTTAATGTTAAGAGGGATGTCGTTCCAGAGTCTGATGGCCGTGAGGGCGAAAGATTGAGATAAATAACCAGTACGGTGTAAAGGAGTGAGCAACTTAAGGTTAGCCGATGAACGGAGAGAGCGATTATGAGAATCTCCCATAATACGAATCATCCTTGTTCGAAATCGGTGTTTTTTACCAAGATGTGTGGCTTATTAAATCTAAAGTTTAAAATATTTAACAGATTCTTGTGGTTTTTCCCCACAAGCTAAGATTTATTCAACGTGGTCGGCCCGATTGTAGATTTGTAAAAATCAGAATGCCATCTTAAAATCTCAATATCATAATGCTGCTGTTTCGTATGGCATCACCATACGAAATTACAGTACATTTCATCTTAGTCCTCCAGGGTGACTACGCATTAACATTTTGCTCCTTATTCGAAGATATCTTTTACGTGGTAGAGCCATGCTGCAGCTATATTAGTAGTATAGTTGTAGCACGAATGGGTCGGCTCGACCGGGGAAGGACCACTCTCTGAAAGAATATCAGCATAAAATGGCAGCTTGACACTGCTGTGTATCGTATGGTGAGTGTAGAGAACCGGAGACTCATTTTACTGGAAAAGAGGCATTCCATCTTAGTCCTCACAGGTTACGACGCATCTTTTTTTTTATAGGATAAGGGTGACAAACGAGCACACAGTCCACCTGATGGTAAGTGGTTGCTGTGTCCCATAGACATCTACATCTATCTTCGATTAAGAATCAAAATGCAGATGCGTTGTCATCCGTGAGGACTAAGATGGAATGCCTCGTTTCCAGTAAAATGGGTCTTCGGTTCTCTACACTCACCAAACGAAACACAGCAGCGTTAAGCTGCTATTTTACGCTGGTATTCTGTGAGAGCGTGGTCCTCCCGCGGTCGAGCCGACCCATTCGTGCTACAACCATAAAATAGCTGCAGCATGGCTCTACCACGCGTTTTGATTCTTTATTGAGGACAAATGTAGATGTCTACGGGTCACAGCAACCACTTACCATAAGGTGGACGGTGTGCTCGTTTGTCACCCTATCCTATAAAAAAAATACGTGTAGGTCTATGAACCTTAGTATATTCTACTTACCATCAAGTAAACTGTCCACATGTTTACATTTAATATCACTTCGACTTTCTCATAGGTCTAGTCGATCGTAAGTGTGACTGCTGATCATGATGTCCCGGGTTTGAATCCCGGGTTTAGTCAAAATCAGTTATTGAGTATTGCTGTCACGAAATTTCATTTTTTTCATTCATCGTTTGGCTAGTAAAGAGAGTGGTTGTGTACAAATTTTGCCTCGTGCTATTATAGATAATCTTTTTAGTAAAATTGCCTTAATTGTTAGTGTAACTCAGCTGTTTTTTGCGTGCGATCAAGTGCATCAAAGTTTTTAATACTCGTCAAACCAGTGTTTCTTACCTTCTCTCGCGTCGCTGCTCCTGGTTGTATCTGCGGGGTACCTCACCCCCGTGGGATAATAACAGTTGCTATTTTTCGTCCTTGTCTTCTGCAGTCTGTGATACTAATATTGATCGTGTGTGCGTTTGTTATATACAATGGCACTCCAGCGCACACCACCTAACATATTCTCATCGAATCCTGACATATCGGTGTCGGTAGACAAAGAATCTTTGGTAAACATACGCAAACGTAAGCAACCGGAATGCGAAATTGGAGAAGATACGTTCGCGTGTTTCGAGCGTAGGATCGAGCAACAGATGAAATTATGGAATGATAAAATTTTCAACAGTATCTCTGAAGCTATTAACTCGGCAATAACCAATCAGCTGTCAAATATTACCTCAAACTTATTTCAAATAAATAGTTGTTTACAACAATTGACAGACGATAACGAATTAATGAAGAAATCGCTATCTGAAACAAATACACGTCTCACAGAAATGGAGAAGTCTTTTAGCTGTTCCTCTCAAAGACAGGACCTATTTGATAGCCGGTTACAAGCACTAGAAGTTTGTAGTCCTCAAGACACTGAATTAATCACTCAGATACAAAATCTCGAAAATAAAATTCAGTATATGGAACAACAGGCCAGACGGAATAATCTTGAGATATCTGGTATCCCTGAAAAGTCAAACGAAGACCTGTCCCTATATTTGAGAAATATCACTAATTTCCTGGGAGTTGAGCTGTCTTCAACTGACATTTTCCAAATTACTAGGATACGCCCATTTAATGCGGTATCTGGACGTCCTAAAGCTATTGTCGTAAAGCTGAGTTCTCAATTATTACGTGATACCATTCTGTCTGCTGTTCGTACCAAGAAAGGACTTAAGTTGTGCGATATAGGTTTTCCTGGTGAAATGAAGAAGATTTACTTAAATGAACATCTTACACCAGCCAACAAGATATTATATAAAAGTACAAGGGAAAAAGCAAAAGTTGCTCAATACAAATTTGTATGGATACGTGATGGCAAGATTTTTGTTAGGAAGAACGATATTAGTCGATCCTTATGTATAAAAAACTCTGTAGATCTTCAAAAAGTAATTTGACTATTTTATAGTTTATTCCTTATTAAACTTGCTCATTTACTGTGTTTTCGTAGTTATTATATGATTTTTCAATGCTTGTTATTACTTGTAATGTTATTTACTACATCCTACGGTAAGGAATATTTTTATTATTGTTATTTTTATTATATTATTTTTATTATTATCTTATTCCATTTATTTGTAGCTAAATTCGCATATTATATTTTTTATCATTTTTATATATATATTCTATAATATTATTCTATACTACCTATTTCCCGCTAACTTTAGAATATTATTCTGTAAATCTATGCTATTTAGAACCAGTATTAAACTTGGAACATACTCCTATAATTAACATTGAGAGAATAAATGTTTACACTTTTTTTTACTTAACCTTTAATTATTTATTATACGTCCTTAATATTTGTAACACGAAATTAAGATTTTGATTTTTAAGACATTTAAAATACCAATTAATTACCGCTGTTAATTATTATTTTACATCGGGGGCCCGAGTATATGGGAAGTTAATGAAAAAACTTTATAAGTTCATATTTATTCCATAATAATGAGTATTACTAAGTTGAATATTTTTTATCAAAATGTTCGTGGCCTCCGCACGAAATGCTTAGATTTGTATAATAATATTTTATCGTGTGATTATAATTTAATATTGTTGTCTGAAACTTGGCTGCAGAGTGATATTTTTGAAAGCGAAGTTTGTGATGGTAGGTTCGATATTTTTCGCTGCGACCGTGACTTAGCAACAACGGAAAAAAGGACGGGTGGCGGGGTAATGATCTGCACTCGGAGTGAACTATCCGCTACGCGTCGTAATGATTGGGATTGTAAAGGATTTGAATCATTATGTGTGAGTTTATCGGCACGTTTTCTCAATTTGAATTGTAACTTGAATATTATTTTAGTTTATATTCCACCAAATGATGACATATTACCTGATTGTATTTATGAATTCCGAAACAACTTTGAACGCTTTTACCTGTTGGCACCCTCTGACCATTATCTTATAGTAGGCGATTTTAACCTACCTTGTTTAAAATGGAGTTCCTCAGGATGGTCGACGATACATTCTGGTCGAGCTGATATCCAAAAAGCTGCTAGTGTTTTGGCCGAGGATTTATGTTTTTTTGGCATGAATCAATATAATTTATTTCCCAACCGTTGTAACAATATACTGGATCTATGTTTCTCAAACTTACACTTAGAAATCAACCATTCTGATCCTTTGACTAAAATCGATACCTTACACCCACCTTTTACAACTGATATATAAGACATTTTTGTAAAACCATTTAAATAATATTTTCACTCAAAATATAATTTCCGAAAATGTAATTATGTTAACATAAATACCTTTTTAAAAAGCGTAGACTGGGATCAATTATTATTAAACACAGATACAGTCGACCAAGCCGTTGAGATTTTTTATGAAAAACTCCACGAATGTTTTGCTTTATTTGTACCACTATCCTCCCAAATTAGTAATCGTTACCCATGTTGGTACAGCCGTGCACTTATTAAAATAATTCGTGAAAAATTTAAAGCACACAAAAAATGGAAAAAATTTAACAACCCTCGTGATTATGATGAGTTTAAGCTTCTCAGAGATAGACTACATAGAACACAAAAAAAATGTTTTAATGATTTTATTCGCAATACTGAGAAAAATTTAAAGAATTCGCCAAAGTATTTCTGGAAATTTGTTAAGTCTAAAAAGGGAATATCTAATTATCCACGTAATTTTACCCTAAATAATGTTACTTACACGGAGGGACAGGATATTTGTTCAGCCTTTAATGCCTTTTTTCAAAGTGTATTTACTGTTTCTTCTTTGACGGGTTCTGGTTCACACAGTTGTAATACTGTCCTCTCGTCATGGAGTGATGATATTTCTCGAATTGACGTCTCTCAGGATTTTATACTTACATGTCTGAAAGGCTTGGACACCTATAAGGGAGCGGGTTACGACGGAGTGCCTCCAGTTTTTCTGTCATCATGTGCCGATAGCCTTAGTTACCCAATTACGTTGCTCTTTAAGCTTTCCCTTAGAGAATGTGCATTTCCCACACTTTGGAAAAAGGCATACATAATACCGGTTCATAAAAAAGGTTCTAAAACAAAAATTGATAATTACCGTCCAATTTCTATTCTCAGTACAATTGCTAAAATATTTGAGAGACTTATTTTTAATAAAATTTATACTACAATAGTTAGACGCATTCCGAGTACGCAACATAGTTTTCTGAAAAACCGTTCTACTATTTCCAATCTTGCAAGTTTCACTAATTATGTTCTTAATGAAATGGAAGGTGGAGGTCAAGTTGACGTGATCTACACAGATTTCGAAAAAGCCTTCGACCGTGTGGATCACGTCATACTTCTTCAGAAGCTGCAGTCTCTCGGCATTCATGGGGACTTACTGAGATGGATTAGATCTTATTTGACTAACCGTTCTCAGGCTGTGGTTCTAGGCGGTTATAGGTCAGATTTCGTAACAGTTCCTTCTGGTGTTCCTCAAGGCTCCCACCTTGGTCCTCTCTTTTACAACGCCTATATTTACGATATATGTCAATATATAAAAAATTCTCAACATTTACTTTATGCTGATGATAAAAAATATATCTGCGTGTACGCACTATCAAGGACTTTGAACTAATTCAAATTGACTTAAATACATTATACAATTACTATGCCGCTAATAAGATCACGGTAAATGTTGGTAAGTGTCAATGTATTTCATTTACGCGGAAAACTAATCCCATAGTTTTTCAATACAATTTCAATGGTGTTGTAATCGAGAGGGCTACGGTGATGCGCGATCTAGGCGTATATTTTGACTCCCGCATGACAATGAACGAGCATATTGATGCTATCTGCAGTAAAGCTTTTCGTAATTTGGGATTTGTAACTAGAACTTGTCTTCCTTTCTCTAATTTGCAGAGCCTAAAAGTAGTATATTTCACATATGTTAGATCTATATTAGAGTATGCCTGTCAGATATGGTCACCATTTTATGCTAAACATGTTCATACTATCGAAAAGATTCAAAGTAAGTTCATTTCCCATTTAAATTATAAATTTAGACGTTCTGGCTCTTCATATCGAGATGATTGCAGATTTTACGGCCTGTTAATGCTTGAAGAAAGACGTACTCTGCTGGATATGGGACTTTTATTCGATATATTACACGGAGGAATTGACTGCCCTGATTTATTGGCCTACATCAAATTTAACGTCCCAATGAAACGTACCAGACATACCAAAAACTCTTTGTTTTACATTCCCTTTCACTCGACCAATTATGGGAAAAACGGTGTTCTAACGCGTTTGGTAGCAACTTACGACAGAAAATTTAGCTCAATTGATCCTTTTAATAGTACTAAGAGTGGGTTCAAAAATAAAATTAACATGTTTCTATTCACTCCAGCTGAAAGTAATCAGTAAATTGTAATTAAATAGTACCTAAATTATTATTTGTTCCCTCGTTTAATACTGTTATTCTTTCATCATTAAAATGATTGTATACATGTATGTTGTATGTGTATGTATGTGTATGTATATATGTATATATGTGTGTATGTGTTTATATATGTGTGTATGTATGTATATATGTATATGTGTATGTGTATGTATAATATGTATTTAGGTATGTATGTGTGTGTATGTGTATATATATATTTATTCATATGTGTGTTTGTAAGTTTAATTATGTACGTCTTTTGTACGGGTATATATGTGTATGAGTATATGTATGTACATCATGAAAGTAATATTAATATTTCAATAATATTTCAATTAATTTGTTAATGCTTAGAATTAGTGCTTACCGAATTTGTTTTGTAGTTTTACAGTGTTATGTTTGGTTATGTACTTTGTGGATAACTGTTATTGGCTTTTTCGTGTTTAATAATTTAAGTAAAATGTTTAAGTATTAATAAGCTGTTGTTATCCTGAATAAAAAAAATAAATAAAATAAAAATAAAATAAAATTCTCAATAGTAGTAAGAATTCAAGAAGTTTGCGGTGTTTCATCCCGTACCACGAAAAGCACGTTGCAAGCTGTTGGTCCTGCGGCTGATCTCTCTAAGGTCGTCTCGGATTGCGGACCCATCACGAGACTATGTGAGTGAGTGAATAGAGAATGCATCTCTGCTTGAGCAAACACATTCGTACACAATAATCCTCTCCTACGCAGATGGTTAGTCTCCTTTTGAGGCAGGCCGCCTTAACCGAAATTCGGTCTGGAAGTCATTACTGTCTGTGCACAAGTAATATACAATTAGACTGTGTACCGACATGTTTCACACTCTTGTGCATAAAGGGATCTAGTTTAAACCATAGTAACGTTTACTCTTTGTAAAAATAACATAGCCCTTAACTGACCTAAAGCAGAGGTTCCTTTTCAAAACATTTTATTTGGTAGAGCTCGTTTTCTGACGGGATCCGTCTGTGTTGTGACCCTCTTACAATGGTCAAGAATCAGTGTACTCACTGTTCCGTATTCTGTTCTATAGTTCTATATTCCGGTTTGAAAGGACTAAGAAAGTCCGTATAAGTAAAATCTGTGCATAATTTTTTTTTATAAGATAAGGGTGAAAACGAGCATATAGTCCACCTGATGGTAAGTAGATACTGTGGCCCATAGATATTTCGATTACGAATGAAAATGCAGATGCGTCGTCACCCGTGAGGGCTAAGATGAAATGCCTCATTTCCAGTAAAAAGGGTCTCCGGTTCTCAACACTCACCATACGAAACACAGCAGCATTAAGCTGCTATTTTACGCTGATTTTCTGTGAGAGCGTGGCGTGGGAACTAATAATAGCTGCAGCATGGCTCTACCACGTATGATTTCATCTTACATTGTTCAAAATAGGTGAAGTTCCCATTGGATGCGGTAGTCACTTACCATCAGGTGGAGTTTTAGCTCGTAACATGAATCCATAATTTAATATAATAATATATAAAACAAGTCTTACTGTAATCTATCTGACCTATTCTTGTACTTAATCAATGACTTGGTGCAGCGTTTTCTACGATTAAAATAGGAAGGCTGCAGACATTATTTTTATGATCAATAAACATGCAAACACTTGAGAAGCAAGGTCATAGGTACTTAGTGCACAAGTAAATTGATGTTGTAAATATAACTTGTTACTGTAATAAAATACATTCATTAGCTTTTAATAAAAAAAAATAGGTAGTAAAATACTTAAGATTAAAGTTTCAAATAATTTTACTGGAAATGAGGCATTTCATCTTAGTCCTCACGGGTGACAACGCATCTGCATTTTGATTCGCAAACGAGGATAGATGTAGATGTCTATGGGCCGCAGCAACCACTTACCATCAGGTGGACTGTGTGCTCGTTTGTCACCCTTATCCTATATAAAAAAAATAACAAGATAATATCTGATGTTTACGAGTGATGTGCGCATAAACAGACAGACAACAATCTCTTAAAATTGTTTATTGCCTTCTACTCGTCACTAACATCCCACAAATAAATTGTTTTACAACAATTACAGAAGCAGCACAATCAGAGGCCGATTAAATGTTGACAGAGCCCTAGGCTAACACCTCATTCAATACAACAATTTACAAATAAAATATGTCATAATTTATTATATAGTTTACTATCTGGCCAGGCAGACGTTGTTCTGCCCTTTTCGACGACCCTTCATATAAAAAAAAATCTTAAATTCATAATAAAAATATATTGAGTGTCACTTATCAGGATAAAAACTATTCTAACTCTCAAGTTGGACCAAACTGCACAGAGTGTGCAAAATTTCATTGAAATCAGTTCAAAACGGGAAACAGATGTCTTTATGTACTGCGAATATCTCAAACAATTCGGAGAATGTTGTTTTATCATTATTTACGAACGTAGCAATTAATATTTAACATATAAGAACAGACAATGCTATGAATAAAACTTATTTATTTAAAGTTGATACCAACTAACATTTATTTATCCAATCATTGTTAAAATGTTCTTGCCTATATATTTTTGTATTGCGGAATTGTCTATAACATCGTCGTTGTTTAAAGGTAGCTATAAGGTGGATTCAATGCTATCGAATTTGTCATGGTTGAGCGAAGACATTAACCTAAAAAAGTCTAACTTTCTCTCTGTTTAGATAAGAAAATCTTCGCTTTCCAGTCCAATTGCTGACTGCCGTCGATACGGACTTTTATAAGGCTATGTCCGTTTGGGTAAATTGTTTCAAGTTCTTTAATTCTTAGAACCTTTAGAATCGCGTCGGTTCTTCGTGGCAATTCTCCGTCTCGCACTATCCTTGTTGAATAAAAACGTAGATGAATACCTACATTCTTCCACGAGGGATTGTTCTATATCACCAAAATACATCATCCTCGCTCTATGTTGGACATCCTCAATGTTCAAATTGCTTAAAACCTAAAATTTGTCGTAAAAACTCTTGTACCCTTCTCGTCTCTTTTGAAGTTTTTTTTTATAGGATAAGGGTGACAAACAAGCACATAGTCCACCTGATGGGAAGTGGTTGCTGCGGCCCAGAGACATCTACATCTATCCTCTATTACAAATCAAAATGCAGATGCGTTGTCACCCGTGGGGACTAAGATGGAATGCCTCATTTCCATAAAAAGGGTCTCCGGTTCTCTACACTCACCATACGAAACACAACAGCATTAAGCTGATATTTTACGCTGGTATTCTGTGAGAGCGTGGTCCTTCCCCAGTCGGGCCGAAGAGTCTCGAGTCTCGCAATTACCTATTAGCCTATTGCTATTTATTAAATATTACTGTAGATCTTAGAACAACTTAACACAGTAGGTACACTTTGAGCTTGAATTAACATAGCCATATAAATACCAACCAAATTTAATAAATATCTAAACATTTAATGAGAAATTCGAAAAATCAACTAATAACGGGTGGGGTTAGAACCCACGACCTAAGCAATCCCTGCCGATGCTCTAACCAACTGAGCTGTCTACCGTGTCTCACGGCCACGGGAGTCAGGCTATTTCTTAATGAACGTTTACATTTAATAAACTTACATGTGCTAAAACTTAGTCAAAACATATAAAAAACAAATTAATGACATTAACTTGACTGTATTATAAAGAACATTATCTGTCTAGAAGGAGATTGATAGACCCTTATATGAAATGGGATAAAAGAGTTATACAATTTACCATTAATTTAAATAAAAAAATAAAATACAATACAAATTAAATTACATAACAGTACACAACAGCTTTTAAATTACTGTTACTTTATTTTAATTCTTTTGACCAATAATTAATAGAAAGTAACCATCTGGCTGACTCATCACTTAACCTTTTTCGATGTTTCCTAATTATTAATGATGGTTTAGAAAATAATCTCTTAGCAGGTACTGAAATTGCAGGAATTGAAAGAAAATCACGGGCCATATTCGATAAAGTCGGATATTCTGTCTCATGCGTCCTCCACCACTCTAAAATGTCTTCCGAACTGGCGGTTCTTGGTTTACATAGGTACTCCTCCAACTCGTCTATAATTAAGCCTTGATGAAAAGATCCAGATCCAGATGACGTCGAGGGACATGCATACAGTTTCTCAAAGTCTATTACGTCTTCATCTTCATCATATTCACATACTTTCTTTTCATTTCTTGGTGATTCTAGAGATTTATTCACTGAGTGTGGACTTTTATATTCTTTATAAAGTTTATTAAATTTGCGCAGGCTTTCTGTTTTAATTTTCTTCCCACATAATGTCATGCCAAATGTCTGAGTCTTATGCCTTGGGTCTAAAATTAAAGAGGTACAATAAATCCTTTTGCTCTTCTTATAACGCTTAAGCATTTTGTCTCGAGCTTATTGGAAACTTATAATGAGCTTTTCATCCACCTCGGTTAGGTTTCTCATCTAATTGTTTTACCATGGATTCAATTTTATCGAGCAAGAGATTGAATGATACAATGACTAGCGGTAATGTAACATATTTTTCTCCACCAAGTTTCGTTGATAAAAGTTTAAAGTTAATTAGAAACTTATGTATTTTTTCGAGTATTTGCCATTCACTATCTGTGATTTGAAAATCATTCAATTCGGTGACAGAAGTGCACAATATGTTAATGCCAGTTCTCACTTTTAAACCAAATCCAATCATATCATGTGTGGAATTTCATTTCGTTGGACAGTCGAGTCAGTCGATTCAGATTTGATGGCAATCTAGCTGCTTCACAAGCAGACTGAAACTTTCTCTTCAATATCTCACTTCTTTTTTTTTTACTGGAAATACTGCGTAATTTTGTTATAGCTGTACGTGAGTCAGCAATATTTGGCGCATATATAAGGTCTTTAATAAATCTTGTACACCAAGGTTCAAAATGTGAGCAAAGCACCGGAAATGTTGATTGTCTGAATCAAAGTGTGGCAGCTGTTTGTCCAGTTCATGCATAAATTTGGTATGTTTGCCGTTGCGTTGTAGACCGTGACACCCTGTATTTTATCAATTATGTCATATTCTAATAAACATTCGTGGAAAATTGTTGCAATATCTTCCCCAGTATGTCGACCGCGTGATGGTATAAAATCAAGGACTACAGATCGATACTTCCATTCGTGTTCTATATAATGAATAGTGACCCCGTAGTAAGTCCTTCCAGTAATTGTCGTCCATCCATCAATGGTAAATGACATTTTAGATGAAAATTGTTGTAGTCGTTTCTTAATATTCAATTATTGAAGCTCTTCAAACCGTTCTTTGACCTTCCTTCTAAGTGTGGACCTTTTTACACCATATTTGGGCAAATCGATCGAAAATATACTTTTGTAGCTTAGTCATCGAAAAATGAGAAGGGAAGATATTTTCTGCTGACTTCCAAAAAGGAGACGGTACTCAATTCGAGTGTATGTTTTTTTTTATGTGTGTTACCTCATAACTTTGTACTGGGCGAACCGATTTCGATGATTCTTTTTTTATATGAAAGCTGATAGTTTTCTTGTGGTCCCATATGAATTTGATCAAGGTCACACTAATGGTTATTGAGTTATTCTTAAATAACTTATATTGAAGTCGCTTATATTGAAGTCGGCTGCACAAAATTTTTAATTTTAAATTATTTAACTATCCAATCAACTGTAGTTGTTATGATGTACACTATAATATATGATAATCAACCAATGCCTGGACCTTACGCATGCTCGGCCTAACCTGACCATTACTGATAACCAACAAAAGCTGTTCTTTCTCTTTACCCTTAAGAGGTGTGTTTACATTATTAATATCGAAAGAACATTCTGTCGGATATATGTGATGCCTTCACGATTCAGAATATCGGTGCCTATAACGACCAGAGTACTGATACAATCGTGGGGTACCACATAAAATCGGCTTCCATAGATATGTGAGGTAGCTCCACAATTAATGTCACAAACGAAGTACATTCGATAAACTGACTTCCTATACCTCGTAAAATAATGTGTGTTGATCTTTGGTTAACCTTAAAATGTTTCAACAAAGAACTCGATACGAGTGTTGTGCAAGAACCGCTGTCTACTAATAAATCAATCGGTACGCCTTCAATTACTGCGCTTGTAATATCGATTGTCGATTTCGAAACATTACTGTCTAATTTACAACAAAAATTTACATTGTGCAGGTTAAGTTTTCTCTTACTCTGAACGTAGTTTGGCAAAACAGTCGTTAATTTCATGACCACTCTTTTTGCAAAATGAGCATATTAGAGAATGCGGCGACTGTGTGTTAGACGACGACGACCCCGAATTATTAGCTAGTCGCATTCTTTTAGCACTCTTACAGTCTATACGCTTATGCCCAAACCTTTTACAAAAGTGACATCTTAAGTCGCCAACCTCCTTTTTATTTTCATTCCGTCGGGTAATGTTTGATTCAGAACTAGGATGCGATTCACGAGTGATATCACGGGTAGACGGAAAATCATTTTGTGGTTTTATGTACATCGACAAAAATTGCACTAAATCGTTGGGTTGTAACTTTGCATTAGTAGCTGCAGCTTTAATATGAGGATCTGTGATGCCCCTTAATACTATAGCGACAATGAGTTCATCAGATAGTCCCCTAATCAAACCCAACCTTAACAACGAGCGTCTAGCGTATTCGGCGTAAGTAGCATAACTTTTAGAATCTTTGGTCATCACTTCGTAAAGAATAGACGCAATATCGAGGGTTCGAGGACACAGCATTTTAAATTCTCGTTTGAAATTCGTCCACGAACGATCGGTGCTGGACCATTCGCTAAGCCACACACGTGCTTCTCCCTTCAAACAATTACCGATCCGCGACAAACACTCGTTATCGTCCCATCCGTTAGTTTCTTTAGCCCTATCTACTTCCTCGCACCAAACGTCGATATTGTGAAAATGAGGGTCAAAGTTAGAAATATAATAATTATTAGACCTTACTTTAACTAACGAAGTGATGGCCTCCACGATTCTGCCAGTTGTGTCTCCGCCTGTGGCAATGCTTTCCCGTGATACCGAGACGGGCGCGTGAACTGCCGTCGAGTCGTCATCGCGTACTTCGTCGGTGGCTGCACCAATCATTAGCACGGGCAGTACAGGGTGCGGTGCCTGCCCCGAAGATGTTGACGCGGCCTGTAAAAGTGGCTCGGACGGCGGTGGCGGCGAAGTAAAACGTTCCTCAAGCGTATTCAATCTAGCAAGGATAGCATTCAGCACATCCTTGTTCGACTCATGCTTGCGTTTACGAAAGCGAGATTGTTGTTCAGACATTTTAAGATTTATAAACTGAACACTAAGTAAAAAGAAAACTACTAAAATGTTAAAATGTAATCACGACACTAATCTTTAATTTTAATGTTAGTCAGGTGTTCCAAAAGCGGGTAGGCGACGAAGCACTATCCCACTTCTGATATTATCGACCAGAAGTAAAATTCAAAAATAAAAATAAATGCACTCAAAACAAAACTTGTAATATACACTTCTTATTACATTTACAATCTCAATTATTAATTAGCAACTTAGGCAAATATCTAGTTCCTAGCACGCCCGCTCTCTCCGACCGTTCGAGCCAAAGTGCCGCTGCAACCGCTACCGGCTTTTACCCCACCATCTTGGTGACGCAACCGTAAGCCACGCCCTCTTTTAGTCATCATCTTGTAACAATATATATACACAGTCAGGTCATAAGTATTGTCACACAGTAAAAACTTTTCTTTTAGAATACTGGCCACAAAAGAATTTATTGAAATCGAATTTCGAATTGTTCATGAAAATAAAACTGTATACTTTTTAGAATTTTTCTCATTTTTAAATATGGAGTGGACGCTTAAAAAAGACCGTGTTGCAGTTATTGCGTTGCATCGTTGCGGTTACGCACCAATTCAAATTTTTGACATACTGAAAAATTTGAATATAACCAAAAGACTCGTTTATCGTACCATCAAATGATACAATGAAGACTCTAGTGTAGTTGACAGGAAGTGGAAGTGGTCGCCCTCGGTCTGTTAGGACTCCAGCAGTGATAAAAGCTGTGAAGGCGCGAATGCAAAGAAATCCCAAACGTAAGCAGAAACTGTTGGCCCTTCAGATGGGGTTAAGCAGAACCACGGTGAAAAGGGTGTTAAATGAAGACTTAGGGCTTCGGGCATATCGAAGAAAAACAGGACATCGTTTGAATGCTCGTCTAATGGACCTGAGACTGAAGAGATGTCGCGCTTTGTTGAAGCGGTACGCGGGAAAAAAATATCGGGAAATTCTTTTTTCGGATGAAAAAAATTTTACCGTAGAAGAGAGCTACAACAAACAAAATGATAAGGTGTACGCACACAGTAGTGAAGAAGCGAGCAACCGTATTCCGCGTGTCCAACGAGGTCATTTTCCATCCACGCTCATGGTATGGTTGGGAGTTTCTTATTGGGGCTTAACAGAGGTACATTTTTGTGAGAAAGGTGTAAAAACGAATGCAGTTGTGTATCAAAATACAGTCCTGACGAACCTTGTGGAACCTGTTTCTCATACCATGTTCAATAATAGGCAATGGTATTCCAACAAGATTCGGCGCCAGCTCATAGAGTGAAGAGCACACAAGACTGACTGGCGGCGCGTGAAATCGACTTCATCCGGCACGAAGACTGGCCCTCCTCCAGTCCAAGTTTGAATCCGTTAGATTACAAGATATGGCAACACTTGGAGGAAAAGGCGTGCTCAAAGCCTCATCCCAATTTGGAGTCACTCAAGACATCCTTGATTAAGGCAGCCGCCGATATTGACATGGATCTCGTTCGTGCTGCGATAGACGACTGGCCGCGCAGATTGAAGGCCTGTATTTAAAATCACGGAGGTCATTTTGAATAAACTTTAGTGCCATAAGAATCTATGTTTTGTTAAGTTCATTTTGGTATATAAATGGTTACTTAATGAATAAAATTTTTCAATTATTTGATATTAAACATGTGACAGAATTTATGACCTGACTAGGTATATAACTACCACTCACTGACTGACTATAACGATATCTCAGGAACTATAAAACATACAAACTTGAAGTTTGTAAAGTAGGTTCCTTTTATGGCATAGAGATCAGTTAAGAAATGGTTTGGAGAAAATCTATCCCTAAGGGAGTGAAATGGGAGTTGGAAGTTTGTATGAAAGTCCTACGTTTTTGAAGGTAGAGACACGAAAATCGGCATTAAAGTTATAAGTTTTCAATAATAAAATCATATATAATAAGCTGTTTTACGAAATCCTAACCCTAAGTGGGTGAAATTGGGGTAAAATGGTTACATGCAAGTCCTATATTTTTAAAGTATAGATATGAAGATCGACATTTACTCTATTAGTTTTAAATAATAAATACTTGCATAGTTAAGCTTTACCTATATAGCCTCTTTATACTTAGGTAAGACTTTTGCAGCGGGAAGAGTTCAAAATCTCATAGGAAATCAGATATTGTACGCGGACGAAGTCGCGGGCGGCCGCTAGTTACATAATATATGTGTTATGTAATTGTGTGATAAGTATATTTTTTCTTACCTGTCCACTTTTTCGGGCTGTTATTAAAAAGCTTGTGATATCTCCACTTAATTTTGGTTTTTCAGGTAGAAATATTTGTGATTCCTTTTTGTGGAAAGATATTAGATGCTTCCTTAAGCCTGAAGTGTTTCTGTTTTTCATTTTTATTTCAACCTTTTTATGTTGGCATAATTTACACAAAGCAATTTGGGATGCATGAATTTTTTCGAAAAACTCATCAAATTTGCTTTTAGGTCTTTTAGATCTATAACTCCCAATTCTGACTACTCCGACTAGAACTATTCGACTCTTCATCACTCATGTCAAATTGTAAACTTATCACTCCGAGAACAACAAGGATTAGAATAAAACCAATTAATACATTAGACTCGAAGCAAAGTTCAATTAGGAATGACTGGAATTAAAATAATTTAAAATTAAAAATTTTGTACAGCCGACTTCAATATAAGTTATTAAGAATAACTCAAATAACTCAAAAGCTATTGGTCTGAGCTTGATTAAATTCATATGGAACCACACGACAACTATGAGCTTTCATATAAAAAAAGAATCATCGAAATCGGTTCCCCCACTACAAAGTTATGAGACACATAAAAAAAAACATACACTCGAATTGAGTACCGTCTCCTTTTTGGAATTCGGCAGATAAATACTACTATTTGTAAGTACACGCCGAAAGACCGACAAAGGAAAGTTCGGCATCCTTTGATAAAAATAATGATTCTTCAGAAGATTAATAAAGAATATGCGTTGCCAAATAGGTATAGTGTGCCTACGTAAAAATGAAATGTAATTATGTAAATAAAATTGTGTATATTATGTTCTTCTTGTGGTTGAATTAATCTACGTTAATTACATTAAATTTGCCTTCACTCGTTTGAAATTCAAAATTCAAATATGTTTTATTCAAGTAGGCATTAAAAATACACTTTTGAATAGTCATATAATCACCGTTTTCCCCAATTTTTTCTTTTCCATGTTCAGGGGTGCTGATTCTACTGAGAAGAATCATGAAAGAAAGCAAGAAAATCAGTAGTTGCACTTTTCAAAATATTTTTACAATAGTACTATAATTATGTAAAGAAGAAACAGAAACTTTTTTATTCAATAAAGATTATAAATAATACTTATTAATAATCACTCTTTTGTATAATTACCACTGGTTCGAAAAAAAACCTCTGTCCTGGGAAGAACCAGCAAGAAACCCAGCGGGACTTTTTTTTAAATAACAGCTTACAATCATGTATGTTACACAAATTAACAACACAACAAATTAGAAATAGCTTGGTAGCGATCACCTCATTTCCAGGGGTTATTATCATCTATAAATTCTTAAATACTATAATAACCCTTTTTATACAAACTTAGTTTAATAAAGTTTTTGAACTTTGAGCAGGTCAAATTTTGTATATTTTCTGGAATTTTGTTGTAAAAGCGTATACATCGCCCCAAGAATGAATTACTGACTCGATGGAGTCGAGTAACTGGTACTACTAGCTTGTGTCTGTTCCTAGTATTTACAGAATGAATATCACTTATTTTTGTAAAACTACTTTTATTTTTGTGTACGTACATTACATTTTCATAAATGTATTGAGAGGCCAAAATTAATATATTAATTTCCTTAAATTTTTGTCGCAGCGACTCTTTAGGCTTTAAAACATAAATTGCTCTTATGGCCCTCTTCTGTAAAACAAATATAATTTCAGTGTCAGTTGCGTGTCCCCATAGCAAAATACCATACGAAATTATGCTATGGAAATAGCTTAAGTAAACTAGTCTAGCTGTTTCAACACTAATTAGACTTCTAATCTTTTTTACGGCATATGCTGCAGAACTGAGTCTGCTTGCTAGTTTTGATATATGGGGGCTCCACTGAAGCTTCGCGTCTAGTGTGATTCCAAGAAAAATGGTGGTATCTACAAGACTCAGTTTCTCCCCATTTAAAATTACATTAGTATTTAATTGTTTGACATTTGGAGTCATAAATTTCATACATTTTGTTTTAGTGCCATTTAAATGCAAATTATTAACATTGAACCAATTTACTTATTTAGATATAGCATTATTTACTTCGTCATATGTTAGCAATTGTCGACTTAATTTGAAAATTAAAGAAGTGTCATCTGCAAATAATACTATATCATGGTTATCTCCTACTATGTAAGGTAAGTCATTAATGTATACAAGAAACAGAAAGGGGCCGAGAATTGAGCCTTGAGGTACGCCCATCTGTACCATCGACCCGGAAGAACACATAGTGTTAATGACAACTTTTTGCGTTCTCTTACTTAAATATGAAACAATTAATTTAAGAGCACCACTTCTTAGACCGTAGTGTTGAAGTTTCCTAATTAATGTTTCATGGTGAACACAATCGAAAGCTTTGGATAGGTCACAAAATATACCCAAAGCATCCTGTGAATTCGCCCCTGCATTAAATATATATTTAATCAGCTCAACACCGGCATCAGTTGTCGACTGATCCCTTGTGAAACCAAATTGATTTTTATGAAATAAATTATTTATATTAAAGAAATTTAACATTTGATCAAGAATAATTTTTTCAAAAATCTTACTAAGTGTTGGTAGTACAGAAATAGGTCTAAAATTGGCGGGGTTTAATGTACTACCAGATTTAAATAAAGGTATTAAAAAAGCGATAAGTCAAACAAAATTTCAAATGTAAATGTAGATACCAAATCGGTTTACAATTTTCTAGTTAGTCCTGTGTAGTACGAGAGGTCAGTTCCAAGCACTTTTGTCTGACTTAAATTGAAAAGGTGAAAGATCTAACATTTCTTTTGGAATCTTATTATAAAAGCGTATATCGCCACCCACCCCAACCCAAGAACGCATTATATACTTTGTATAACCGGAAAGCAGGTATTGTGATTTTATTTTTATTTCTACAATTAAAATTGTGCAAATCACTTTTCTTTACATGTAAGTGAATGTTTCGTCGTACATACATGATATCTGCAAAAATATATTGTGATGCAATTGATTTCTTTAAACGGTTCTCTAAGAGATACTCGGGCTCCTAGATATTATTTTACGCTTTTTATTTAATATACACACTTTTTATATTATTCGATTAGCATTGTACAAAATGTTTACACGTTTCAATTGTGTTAAAAGTGTCTACAATATTTATCAAATGGGTGACGACATATTCGAGCACTTTGTGTTCAAAAACACACACTTCCAAAAATCGAGATTTGCAGTGAACTTATTGAACATGGTTATCTATTAGGTAATAATAATAATAGTAAGTAATTATTATAAACCCATATAGTTAATATTATAATAATTACTTACTAGATTATATTATTATGATATCTAGGTAGATACCATAATAATAATATATTCTAGTAAGTATGAATACTCTAGTAAATATGAATGGACACGAATACATTATGCTGATCTCGCAAGGAATATTATAATTAGTTAATGGTAAGGATATATCCTTACCATTAACTATATATATCCTTACCATTACTTACCTTGCGAGATCAGCATAATGTAATCGTGTCCATTCTGAGCACCCGGAAACTTATTTTATTTTTTGGAACATGTACTCTGTGGCCGCATTCAAACAGTGTCAAATATAGTGCGTGCGGCGCGGCGGCGACGATTGTATGCGATATCAATAGAAGCCACCGGCGCGTGTATCTTGACCTTGTACTTCCGAATAGCTGCAAAATTTCTTTGACAGGTCAGTGTCCGACCTTTGATGATGCCGACAACAAGACGCCGCGCACTATCAAAGTGCCGATGGTTAAAACTAGGGATGCACTGTTTTTCTTTTAATGGACATTTTTATCCGCTATGTATGTTTTTAGGCCAAATCTTAACATTTAAATTGCATTCAAAACGCGCTTCTCTCCGCTCACCGCTCGGTCGCCTGACGTGTGGGCGATCAACCGGCTTTTTGACGGCTTGGGCCGGCGCCCGCGGTGGCTGTGTCCGACAGTCTGGAAGTTACGCTCGGAACGTTAGGTCGCGTTAAAACCACCTCTGATTGCGTTGATTTTTTCGCGCGTTTACGTGACAACGAGGCTTTTCTTGAGTTTTGAGTGATTAACTTAACTTCGATTGCCGTTGGTTTGCGTCGACGAGTTGTTTGTGTGGCATTTTAATATCGTACGAAGGCATTTTTCCTTTGTCAGGTAGAGCGCTAAAAATTTGTGACCCGAGAGGAGATCGCGTCGTCTTCGATTATAATTTTGTGCTAAGTGACGTTTGACTTGAGTTCAGATAACGGTGAACGCCCACTGGAGTGATCGCACATTGTGGAGCAGAGCAGCGCATGTGGGTCTGCTGGCCGATTACATCGGTGACGTCAGGTTACATTTACACACTTTCTCACACCACTTACACCTACCAACTACTTACACCTGACGGTACCTTGTGGTCGACCCTACCTCCGGCACTCGGTAAGTTTGTGTTTGCTTATCCAGCCATTACATAATAATTATCCATAGGCCATTTGGGCCCGAACCCTCTGGTTGCCCGTCGAGTGTGCTACTCATGGGCCCTAGCCCAGTCGACTTCTGTCGGGGCAACTGAGGGCCGTAACAGTATGTTTATGGTATTGTTCGTTATGCGCATAAGTCCAATTTTCCAATTTTTTTTATATATATTTTTTGCGTCTCATAGAGTCCCTAAGCGTATTCCCGAACTCCTATACTCCCTGAAACGACACTCAGTCCTAACTGCAAGACGCAAGAGTCTCGCAGGCAGGAGTCTTGTTCTTGCTCAAATCTTGCACGGTCAGTCTTAGTCTTGGTCTTGCTAAAATTAGGCGGTCTTGTTCTTGGTCTTGCTCTTGCAAAAATGCAAGAACAAGACCAAGACTGCAAGACCAAGACCGATTTCGGACAACAATACTTCTCTCCTATACGAGATACAAATTATAATATCTTTGTACCTCGGGCAGGTGATTGGGTATACGTCAGAGAGAACATCTATTCTCTACACCTCGGCAGTCTCGAAGGTCAGCGACGACCATCCTCGCATCTACGGGTGCGTCTATAGGTAATGCCCACACAGTCCAAATCACTGCGGACTTCGTGCTACAACAGGTCCCATCGGCAGAGATCGTGATCCTTGGTGACCACGTTAAATGGCTTGGTTCTAATTTAACCGATCATGCGGGAAGATCTGTTTATGACATTGCCTTGGCATACGGTCCGACACAAATGGTTACTTCACCTACGCGTATTCTGTATGTGGAGGATAGTGCACCTTCCCTGTAGGACCTTCTCCTGACCTCCCATCCGGGCGAATATCAGGTCTCCGACGACACCCCTCTTGGCTCATTGGACCATTGTCTGACCCGGACTATGAAACAGAAACAGAAAATTTTTTATTCAATATAGATTATCAATAATACATATTAAAAGTCACTCTTTTTTCTAAAAGTCCCTCTGGGTTTCTTGCTGGTTCTTCCCAGGACAGAGGTTTTTTTTGAACCAGTGTTAATTAAAAAAGCCTCTATCCTGGGAAGAACCAGCAAGAAACCCAGCGGAACTTTTTTTTAAGTAACAGCATACATTCAAGTATGTTACACAAATTAACAACACAACAAATTAGAAATAGCTTGGTAGCGATCACCTCATTTCCAGGGGTTATTATTATCCATAAATTCTTTAATATTATAATAACCCTTTTTACACCAACTTAGTTTAATAAAGTTTTTGAACTTTGAGCAGGTCAAATTTTGTATATTTTCTGGAATTTTGTTTTAAAAGTGTATACATCGCCCCAAGAATGATTTACTGACTCGATGGAGTCGAGTAACTGGTACTACTAGCTTGTGTCTGTTCCTTGTATTTACATGAATGAATATCACTTATTTTTGTAAAACTACTTTTATTTTTGTGTCGTACATATCATTTTCATAAATGTATTGAGAGGCCAAAGTTAATAATATATTAATTTCCTTAATTTTTTGTCGCAGCGAATCTTTAGGCTTTAAATCATAAATTGCTCTTATGGCCCTCTTCTGTAAAACAAAATAATATAATTTCAGTGTCAGCTACGTGTCCCCGTAGTAAAATACCATACGACATTATGCTATGGAAATAGCTAAAGTAAACTAGTCTAGCTGTTTCAACAATGGTAAGACTTCTAATCTTTTTTACAGCATATATTGCAGAACTAAGTCTGCTTGCTAGTTTTGATATATGGGGGCTCCATTGAAGTTTCGCGTCTAGTGTGATTCCAAGAAAAATCTACAAGACTCAGTTTCTTCCCATTTAAAATGACATTAGTATTTAGTTGTTTAACATTTGGAGTCATGAATTTCATAGATTTTGTTTCAGTGCCATTTAAATGCATATTATTAACATTGATCCAATTTACTAATTTAGATATAGCATTATTCACTTCGTCATATTTTAGTAATTGTCGACTTAATTTGAAAATTAAAGAAGTGTCATCTGCAAATAATACTATATCATGGTTATCACCTACTATGTAAGGTAAGTCATTAATGTACACAAGAAACAGAAAGGGGCCGAGAATTGAGCCTTGAGGCACGCCCATTGGTACCATCGACCCGGAAGAGCTCTTACTGTTAATGACAACTTTCTGCGTTCTCTTACATAAATATGAAATAGTTAATTTAAGAGCATCACTTCTTACACCGTAGTGTTGAAGTTTCCTGATTAACGTTTCATGGTGAACACAATCGAAGGCCTTGGATAAGTCACAAAATATACCCAAAGCATCCTGTGAATTCTCCCATGCATTAAAGATATATTTAATCAGCTCAACACCGGCATCAGTTGTCGAGCGACCCTTTGTGAAACCAAATTGATTTTTATGAAGTAAATTATTTATATTAAAGAAATTTAACGTTTAATCACGAATAATTTTTTGTGTGTTGTAGTGTTGGTAGTATAGAAATGGGTCTAAAATTGGCGGGGTCTAATGTATTACCAGATTTAAATACTACTTTACTATGCTTCATTAAATCAGGAAAGACACCAGATTCGATACTAGTATTAAAAATAATAGCTAAATGAGGCGCAATTGTATCTATTATAGACGCAATAACTTTAACGAAAATGCCCCACAGATTCACAGTTTTCTTAACATCAATAATTTTAAAATATTTTACAATATCTTTTGATGATACTTTATGAAATGTAAAATTCTTTGTACACGCATTTACATTTTGTTTAAGTAATGATTCGGTGACGGCAGAAGAATTCAGTGACTTAGTGGTTAATATCAGAATATCAGTAAAATATATAAGCGCTATAATAGGAGTGCTTCACCAGCGCTGTTAAGAAGAAGTATAATTTTGCCTTCAGGTCGGTACGATACGGTTTACACAGCGCTCGGTGCACATAGCACTACTATCCCTAGACGTCAAGTCGAGTGGGCCTGATGGAGTTCCTCCCATTGTGTTGAAGACGTGTGCTCCCTAGTTGGGACCGGTCGTAAACGTGTCTTTTTTAAAACTCTTTCACTCTAGGTGTAGTCCCGAACTCAAAGAAGACAGCTTTAGTGCACTAGATCCCTAAGAAATAACCCATAATCAACTGTTCATACCAACCCTACAACAAAGCTCATGAGGTTGTGGATCATGTGAGGAGGAGGATCACCGACTGAAAAGTGACCGCTATTACGATTTCCGTCGGGATTGCTCAGGTGGTGATCTTCTGACCTACCTGACTCATAAATCGGCGGAGGCAGAAAGGGAGACCCCTGGCCGTTAGTTTAAACATAGCGAAGTGCTTCGATCGGATTTGGCACAAAGCGCTTCTTTCGAAGCTCTCTTCCAATGGGCTTCCCGAGAATTCGTTTAACTGGATCAGCAGTTTTCTTGCAGATTAGAGCAACAAAGTCGTAGTAGAAGGTGGATGCTCCATTTACAAGCCTATTTATGCTGGTGTTTCACAAGGCTACGTTCTTACCACCTACGCTATTTCTTCTGCTTATCAATAATATGTTGCAAACCAGTAACGAGCACTGGTGATGCTTTATACACCGGCTGTGCCTATATTTCTCGGGAAAACGTCGCCAAGTACCGGAACAACCTTGTGTCTGAAGTCAAGTTTTTACCGGATAAGGTCTCGGATTGGGGCGACTAAATCTAATGTCCAGTTACAATTTCAATGCCCAGAAGAGAAAAGTTAGCGCGTTTACCACTAAAAAGAACAACTTTGCCGTAACTCCTCAATTTTAGGGCACTCCCCTTGTTACCTCAGCTAGTATCGGAATCTTGGGTGTTGACATATCGAGTAACGTGCAGTTTCGTGGTCACTTGGAAGGGAAAGCTGAATTGGCCTCTAAAAAACTTGACGTGCTCAGCAGAGCGGGACAGTATTTTATGCCGGACCACTGCTTGCAACTTTGCAAGGGGCAGGTTCAGCCTAACATGGAATACTGTTCTCATCCCTGGGCCGGGGCCACCCTAGTACCAGTTTCTCCCACTTGACCGCATCCAGCATGGAGCGGCTAGAATCGTCAACGACCGACGAAGACGAAAGACGAGACGAAAAGATGTGTCATCCCTTTGCATTTTCTATCGCATTTACCACGGGGATTGTTCAGAGGAATTGTTCGGATTAATTCCAGCCATCAAATTTCATCAACGTATTTCACAAATCCACATCATCGGGATGTTTGGTGGTCTACTACTGTCGGACCGATACGAATTAGGGAGCTTCAAGAAACGAACTCACTCCTTTTTAAAAAGCCTGCTACGCGCCTTCAATTCCCCTGGTGTTGCATTTGTTAATAGGTGGTGGTCGACACTTGCCATCAGGTGAGCCGCATGCTCGTTTGTCCCACTTTTCTATATAAAAAAGACAATAAAACGAAATAGATAATTATCTTTAACAATGTTATATTTATTTTCTGGAAGTGTTTGGTTCGAGGTCAGGGGCCAAAAAGTTAAAACTCGAAAATTCTTTATACAACTAGGATAGTACATAATTTTTGAACGTCGTTTTTGGAGGCCAAGGGGCTGGTGATCCTCTGCTTGAGATGTATAAGTAGGTACATTATTGATTGCAGATCACATCTAACAACTCTACTAAAATTTTCTTCTACCAGAACTAATTCCTCATTTCACTCTTGTCTCACAATGACAATATGACTATTTGCAAATTATAGAATTCTCCTCCTGCTAAAATATGTAACTTTCATTGTTGTCCCAATGATTTCATGCATGATTTGTATGTATAGATGTATGTGTATATATGTATATGTGTATGAATAACTATATGTCTGACGACAGAAATAATTATTTCTGCAGTCATTTCTGCAAACGGGTTAATCCCGGTCAGCCTCCCAGCTCATTTGAGGCGACGTGATGGACCATTCCGGGCTCAAATACAGGCCACCCGCATTTTCGGCCGGTTTCTTCGGCTAACCTATCCCTCAGCCGTTTCGTCTCCCCTGCCGAAGGATTCCGATGCTCTTACAAGAATGCTTTACAGTATACAAGGCACTACAAACACACAGATGTTGTATTGTCTACGTTTTATTTTTACTCGAGGATAGATTTAGGGGTCTATGGACATCACCCACTTACCATCAAATGAATTGTGTGCTAGTTTGTCACCCTTTCTGAAAACATTATACTTTTTTTACTTACTATAAGCCAGTGCTTGACCACAATCCCACCTGGTGGTAAGTGGTGCTGCAGCCCTAGATGGTTAATCGCACTGTATTAGCGTAACAAAAGCCTATTCACTCTTGATGAAAGACGAAGCAAACCGTTTGTTGAAGCGCCTGTCAAATTATATTAGCAGTTCTCATGCCAATATTAGTCCGTAAGCTGTGTAGGTATGTTTAAAAAATGTTGTACCTATCGTTGTTGTAAAAATTAGAGATCAAGTAAAGGTCGATTGAGCAAATTACTGCATTTTATTATTAAAAAGAGATCAAATTCCTATCCATGGTCCTAAATCGAAGCCGGATTTGAAAAAACGTAATTGGACAAGATATTATTTAGTGGAATACGCTTGGGAAGTCTTAAATATTCGTTGTGGAAATACCACCGAGGGAGTGAAGATATTTAACCAAGAAATCTGGAGTCTTAGCCCCTTAGATATTGGACTATTATTT
Source organism: Parnassius glacialis (assembly GCA_033319125.1). NCBI lineage: Eukaryota > Metazoa > Arthropoda > Insecta > Lepidoptera > Papilionidae > Parnassius > Parnassius glacialis. Next base: position 25,399,203 of record JAVANC010000002.1, read on the forward strand.
AATTTATTTAACCCAGCACTCATTATCAGGTAGTATTTTGTGTAAATCGACTGCTAATTTATCAGGTTAGTACCAAATTACCTATAAAATAATTACGTATAACTTAAAGTATTTAATCGGCTAAAATTCATTTAATATTGTTTTATATAGTTTCTAATAACCGTCAAATCATAATTAAATTAAATTATAAAGCTTGGTTAAATTATATTGACGATATTATAATTTTTTTTTTCTCTTTATTGGTTTAAACTGTTTTTTAAAAAATAAGTCAAGAGAGTGTATAATTGAAAAAATTGCATAATATTATTTATTACATACTAAGGCATACCTGTGAAGCTGTTTGATTGTCTGAATTGTATTTGTTACCCTTAATTGTTGTTAATTATAAAGTTAAATATCAAGGTAGTACATGTACCATTTTGTTTAATTATTTAAGAGTTTGAAAAATAAGTAAGGGAATTAGTTTTCATTTCTTTATAACTGTAAGCAAAGTTGTATAAAACTACTTATGAATTATATTTTATAAAATATAAACTTCTTGTTTGTATAAATTTCAGGCATTTGCACTAGTCTCCCAATACCAGCCAACATGCCAGAAGATAAGGAGCAAATTAGGAAACGAGGTAGCTACAAGGGACAAATAACTGGTTTTTCAAATTATTTAAATTCACTGAAGGTATCTTCATTGGCTGCTACTGAGGTAAATGAGTTGCAATTACGTATTAGTAGGATTGAGTCAATGTATGAACGACATATCGACATAATGAGGTACAATTATCCATCGAGTGTAATACTGATAATATAGACGCCCAGATATCAGAACGAACTGAGTTTGAATCCCTGTATTTTAAATCGCTTTCTCTTGCAAAAAGGATCTTAGCAGATTGCATTAAGTCAGATGACGTAAGCAGTGACGGTGGCTCTCATTCCGGCAATCATAAACTTGTTAAACTGCCCACTATTCAACTACCTAAATTTAATGTTTCTTATGATAATTGGTTAGAGTTTCATGACACGTTCATGAGCCTCATACATTCAAATGACGAGATAGATGACATAAATAAGTTTCACTATCTGAGAGCGTCGTTGGAAGGGCCCGCTGCTGTGGTAATACAGTCAATCGAATTCTCGGCAGCTAATTACACCGTCGCATGGACTATATTATGTGATAGATATGATAATAAAAGACTACTAATTCAAAATCACGTGACAGCCTTATTTAATATAGCACCAATTAATAAAGAATTGTCTGTCAACTTAAAACGTCTCATTGACCAAATAAATAAAAATTTACGTGCACTAGAATCTCTCGGTGAGCCAACTAAACAATGGGACACACTTCTCATTCATATTATTACTCAAAAATTAGATGCTAAGACATATCGTGAATGGGAAGAGTCTAAAGGTCGTTTGGAGAAAGATACACCTATTACGTTCGATATATTTTTGATGTTTTTAAAAAATCGAGCCGATTTAATCGAAACACTAGAAATGTCTAATTCTGGTGCTACTAACCGTTTAAATTCTTCTATAAAATATGCTCCAAAAGTTAAGGCAATGGTTTCAGTTCGGGATACCGGTAATAAAAACGGTTCGGCCTTTTCCGCCAAACTGTGTCCTAAATGTAAGGGTGACCATAAGTTAAGCAGTTGTCCTCAGTTTCTTGGATTAAGTAACGATGTGCGTCTACAGTTACTGCCAGAGTACAAAGTATGTTTCAATTGTCTTAATTCAGGACATTATGCAAATCACTGCAAAAAGGCAGGATGCAAAATATGCCACCGAAAGCATAACACTCTCGTGCACGTCGCAGATTACCAGTCAAAACCAATTACAGATATTAATACATCTAACACGAGTAGTGGTAATAATAAGCCCGTTATGCAAGGTCATTTCGAACAAACAAACAGTTCGACAGGCTCACAGTTGTCATCCAATTCTAACGCACATCTGTCATTATCCGCAAAGGTAGGCACTGCATCGTGTAGTGATTAAGGCGACGTATTGTTATCGACGGCATTAATTAAAGTTATAGGTAAGAATGGTTGTCCATATATTGCTCATGCTATTCTTGATAGTGGCAGTAACGCTTGTTTAATAACTGAAGAGTTATATCAAAGGCTAGGTTTGCCCGCTCAAAATGTAAATCAGTCGGTAGTCGGTATTAATAATGCTTCGGCACATATCAAGAAGATTTGTAAGGTATCGATAAAATCATTGAATGATAACTTCTCTAGTAATCTTCATTGTTTTGTCCTACCATCAATAACCCAAAATGTACCTACTAGATATGTTAATTTGTCAAACTTAAAAATTCCATCTAATATTTCTCTGGCAGATCCTAATTTTCATTCACCTGCTCCCGTTGACATGCTTATAGGTGCTGATGTCTTTTGGGACTTAATAGGAACGCAGAGATTAAAATTAGGGGACGGTCAGCCGATTCTTTGTGAAACTAGCTTAGGATGGTTAGTATCAGGTCCGATTGATTATAGATATGTAAAGAAAGGGGTTAACTCTATTAAATGTAATTTTACAAGAATATTTCAAGATGAGGCTAGTAAAGATTTAGATGAAGATATACAAAAACAATTCGTACGCTTCTGGAACCTCGAAGAGGTAAGCCCTGCGTCTCTTTATTCAAACGAAGAAAAATTATGCGAAGAACACTTTTTAAAAAACACCACGCGACTGGCAAATGGTCGATTTTGCGTGAGGATACCCTTAAAACATAATCCTGACGTATTAGGTGATTCTTGGCCACGAGCTAAGAAGTGTTTACTATCGCTAGAGCGCAGGTTAGCAGGTCAATCTCAGGTCTATGAAATGTATAAAGAATTTATGTCAGAGTATGAAAGTCTGGGTCATATGGAGAAGTGTGAGAATGATAATTTACCACGTAAGATGCATTTTATACCACATCACGGTGTGCTGCGGGAAAGTAGTACTACTACTAAATTAAGAGTCGTTTTCAATGCTAGCAGTCCGACTTCTTCGGGTGTTTCCTTGAATAATATACAGATGGTAGGTCCCGTGGTACAGGACGACCTTTTGTCCATTCTTTTACGCTTTCGGCTACACAAATACGTTCTCACAGCTGATGTTGAGAAAATGTACCGGCAAATAGTCATTCATCCCGATGACCGCTATTTGCAACAAATTGTCTGGCGTGATAACCCTTCAGAACAGCTTCAAGCTTATCAACTTAACACCGTGACTTACGGCACCTCTAGTGCTCCCTTTTTGGCAACTAGGTGCCTCCAACAATTAGGCTTAGAGTGTACCGATGACAAGGTTGCTCAAGTGATCATTCACGATTTTTACGTTGATGACTTGCTAACGGGAGGGGATGATATTAACGAGGTTACAGATTTGCGCCGTAAAGTGACTTCCACACTTGCATCAGCTCATATGGTTTTGCGAAAGTGGAAGTCGAATGAATCTCAACTGGTTAGTGAAAATGATATTTCTCCGCTTGATTTAAATATTGGTGGCTTTGAACCGACTAAAACTTTAGGCCTTGGTTGGCAATCACATACTGACCAACTTTGTTTCCCTATAGGAGGGCTATTCTCAGGTAGAACAAAGCGTGATATGTTATCTGTAATTTCTCAGATTTTTGATCCACTAGGACTTCTATCTCCCTGTGTAATTAAGATGAAAATGCTCCTTCAACAGTTGTGGCTGCTCAAGCTGTCATGGGATGAGCAGTTGACGCCAGAAATCAGCAAGATGTGGGCTGAGATAATAGTCGATTTACCTAAATTAAATACTCTACGTATTCCACGTCGTGTTATTTGTGACTCGCCTAGTTTGTTTGAATTTCATATTTTCTCGGACGCTTCTGAGCGAGCATATGGCGCCTGTTTATATGTGCGTAGTGTTAATGATCAGGGTGAGGGTTTAATTCAATTATTGATGGCGAAAAGTCGTGTCGCGCCGCTTAAACCTATAACAATCCCAAGACTGGAACTTTGTGGTGCACTTGTTGGAGCTCGCCTTTACCAAAGGGTTGTAGCATCGCTGAGACAACAAGCTAAGCGCACTTTCTTTTGGACAGATTCGTCCATCGTGTTAGGATGGTTAAAGGTGTTGCCTAGCAAGCTACAACCCTTTGTTAGAAATAGGGTTGCTGAAATATTAGAGAAGACTGGAAATTGCGAGTGGAGGCATGTCCCAACAGAGTGTAATCCGGCCGATCATATTTCTCGCGGTGTGAGTTGTAAGGATATTTCATCCACGAGTAAGTGGTGGTCAGGACCTGAATTTTTAAAGAAAGAGGTCTCTCACTGGCCTGCAAATTTCTTAAGTATTAATCACGAGTTGCCTGAGATTAAATCGTCAAATGTTATCCTCCACGGAATACTTCATTCTAACAACAATGAAGATTTAGGCGGGAATAAATTAATTGAATTTAAACGCTTTTCTAAATATACTAGATTAAATCGGGCCGTTGCTTATGTGCTGCGTTTTATTAATAATTGTAGAAAGCAATCCGTTCACGGTCCTCTAAGCAATCAAGAGTTGCAAACCGCACTCAATGTTATTATAAGAATATCTCAGAGTGAATCATTTCAGGAACACACCATGTTAATTAAAAATAAAAGCTTACCCACTAAAAGTCCGTTGCATAAATTTAATGTATTTCTCGATGATAATAAAATAATGCGTGTTGGAGGGCGTCTTGAAAATTCCGATTACTGTTATGAGAAAAAACATCCCATACTTATACAGTCCACTCATTATTTTACCAAATTGCTCTTCAATTATGAGCACATAAGGTTAATGCACGCGGGACCACAGCTAATGTTGGCCACTATAAGAGAGATGTACTGGCCGATTAGAGGTCGTAATTTGGCCAGATCTTGTTATCGACAATGTGTAAGATGTAATAGAATGAAAGGAAAAACCATCTCTCCAATAATAGGCAACCTACCACACCAACGCATCCTTTCTGGTTTTCCATTTCAAAATATTGGACTAGACTATGCGGGACCAATTCAATCTGTTTCTCGCCATGGCCGTGGTTGTAAAATTGTAAAGGTGTATATAGCTATTTTTATTTGCTTCGCGACTAAGTCAATTCATCTTGAATTAGTGGGTGATTTAACTAGCAATACCTTCATATTAGCTTTGCGCAGATTTATGTCAAGAAGAGGGAAACCTCTTAATATTTATTCGGATAATGGTACCTCCTTTGTAGGCGCATACAATGACATTTCAAAATTTATTAGGACGTATTGTAATTCTTTATCTGAGGTGATGGCAAATGAAGGAATTAATTTCCATTTTATACCGCCTTATTCTCCCCATTTTGCTGGGCTTGCGGAGGCTGGTGTCAAATGCATTAAATATCATTTAGTTAGAGTGCTGGGCAATTGTAATTTGACTTACGAGGAACTAAATACCACATTAATACAAATTGAGGCTATACTTAACTCCAGACCACTCACACCTTTGTCAACGAATCCTGAAGACTTGCTACCACTAACGCCCGGTCATTTTTTGATTGGACGCCCCTTGACTTCCTTGTCGACACCAGACTATAAAGATCATTCCGTAAGCTCTTTAACCCGATTTCAACGAATAGAACAATTACGTCAACATTTTTGGGCTAGATGGAGCAAGGAATATATATCAGAGCTTCAACTGCGGATGAAATGGCGTTCCTGTAAAGGCTCTTTGAAGTTAAATTCACTGGTACTCCTAAAAGAGGAGAATTCACCGCCATTAAAGTGGAAGATGGGTCGCATCGTCGCAGTCCATCCAGGCTCGGACGGCGTATCAAGGGTGGCGGATATCAAAACATCGACTGGTATAGTTCGCCGATCATTTAGCAAAATTTGTCCGCTTCCTGAACCTGAAGAATCTGGTTGAAAGGTAGACTTTCAACGCCGGGGGGCATGTTGAAGCGCCTGTCAAATTATATTAGCAGTTCTCATGCCAATATTAGTCCGTAAGCTGTGTAGGTATGTTTAAAAAATGTTGTACCTGTCGTTGTTGTAAAAATTAGAGATCAAGTAAAGGTCGATTGAGCAAATTACTGCATTTTATTATTAAAAAGAGATCAAATTCCTATCCACCGTTTGGTTCTAATGCGTGGAATAACGACAACAAACCCATCGACCGCCTGGTTGTCCAATGGTGGAAAGGAGAGGGAGGAATTAAAGCGTGAAATTCCTGCGAACACTCACCGAAATGCATCCTATAGAATACCGAGAAATATTTGGAAAATTTGACTTATGTGCATTAAAAAAAAAGAGTGCATCCCTATTTTTGACCATTGGCACTTTGATAGTGCGCGGCGTCTTGTTGTCGGCATCATCAAAGGTCGGATACTGACCTGTCAAAAATATTTTACAGCTATTTGGAAGTATAAGGTCAAGATACACGCGCCGGGGGCTTGTATTGATATCGCATACAATCGTCGCCGCCGCGCCGCACGCACAACATTTGACACTGTTTGAATGCCGCCACAGAGTACACGTTCCAAAGAATAAAACCAGTATCCGAGTGCTCAGAATAGACACGACTACATTATGCTGATCTCGCAAGGAATACTGTAGTTAGATAATGGTAAGTATAGGTAGATATCATAATAATTTATTCTAGTAAGTAATTATTATAATATTATCTATATGGGTTTATAATAATTACTTACTATTATTATTCTGGGTTATCTATATAGTTTTATCATCTGTTTGGGCTGTATAAATATACAATTGTAAACGAAGTTATAGATATACATAAATTCGATGGCTCCATGGCGCAGTTGCTTAGCAATGAGTTGTTGCGCCGGGGGCCGCGGGTTCGAATCCCGCACGGAACAAGTATTTGTATGGTCTACAAATAATTGTTCCGGGTCTAGATGTTTGTCCTCGTCCAATGTATGTTTGTAAACTACCTCCACGATACAGGAGAAAATCCTAGTGTCGAGATAACTTTTTTTTTAAATGAATAAAAAAAGTTTTATTTTATTGATATTATTATTAGGTATTTTTTATAGGATAGGGTGACAAACGTTTACCCTCAATAAGGAATCAAAATGCAGATGCGTCGTCGCCCGTAGGCACTAAGATAGAATGCATCTTTTCCAGTAAAATGGGTCTGCGGTACTCTACACTCACCATATGAAACACATCAGTGTCAAGCTGCCTTTTTACGCTGGTATTCTGTGAGAGGGTGGTCCCTCCCCGGCCGAACCGACCCATTCGTGCTACAACTATACTACTAATATAGCTGCAGCATGGCTCTACCACGTATCAATAAAGTTTTCTCATCTGGTTGGGCTGTATAAATATATAATTGTAAATGAAAATTATAAACATAGATACATAAATATCAGCAAGAAAAATAAATACATAAATAAATAAAAACCCCACCAGATGGAAGCCCTCGGCAGGAGAGACGGCTCCGTGGCGAACTGGCTTAGCAATGAAAATGTTCCAGCACTGGGGGTTGCGGGTTCGAATCCCGCACGAAACAAGTATTTGTTTAGCTAACAAATAATTGTTCCCGGTCTGGATGTTTGTCCTTGAGCAATTTATGTTTGTAAACTGCCTCCACGGTACATGAGAAAATCCTAGTGTGGGGGTAACGTTTTAAAAAAAAGAAGACGAGAGAAGACGAGAGACTAAATGGCCGAGGGTTAGGAGGAAAGGGAAAGAAACCGGCGGACGATGCGGGCAGTATCGAGGAGTACCGTCTTCTGCATTCAAGCCTGCAGCGGTCCGTCACGGAGTGTTCGCTTGTCTGTTTCGGCTTTCAAGAGGTTCTCGACATACGGAATGGTAATATCAATCAATAATATCCTTGACTGTGCCCGTTCCATCAGCACAATATCAGGCTTATTCGCAAGAATAGTCCTGTCTTTGATGATGGCCCGGTCCCGGTAGAGTCTGGCGCGGTCATTTTTGAGCAAGGATTCCGGCAAGTTCTTGTAATAAGGCAATTTCCGATCCACGAGACCGTATTTCAGAGCCAGCTCCTGATGTAAAATTCACTTGTGCTTGTGCAAGTACTCTGAGTTAGAAAGTGCCGAACAACCGGAGATGACATGCCTAAGTGACTCTCCGGGATGGTGACAAGCTCTACAGATGTGGACGCTGTCATCCCTTACAATGTATCTTCGATAGTTGTTGATCTTAATAACCTGATCCTGGTATCGCACAGACCTCGTTTTCCCCAAAGAGATCACCAAAATGTAGGCAGTGGAGGGAGGCAACTGTGTCTATGACAGACTCATGTAGAGCTTTGTAGAACCTCCCGTTGAGTTACTTGTCCTTCCATATCGTCTCCCGGTTGGAAATGCTCTGTACTGCCGGGTCTTGTCATTGCTCATTGGCTAAAGATAGAGTGATAAGTCCTTCATCACAAGAAATGACATCCCTATAGAATTGATCATTCGATCTCGTCAGAAAGTAATTACGGAGCTTGCACACGTCGCGATTATACATGGTAAGCGCGATTAACAAGCCACGCCCACCCTGTTTCCGCGGCAAGTACAGCCTCATAATCGACGATCTCGGGTGATGCATTCTATGGGACATCATAGTACTGCGGACTTTTCTATCCATGGCGTTAAGTTCAGTTTGAGTCCACCTAAGTATGCCAAAGGTATACATGAGAACAGGCATGACCCAACCGTTATATGCGTGTGTATTATTCACACCGGACAAAAGACTGGTAAGCACTTTAGTCAAGCGCGCATAAAACACACCGCAAACTTACTATTTCATACCCACCTCATCGATACCGATGTTCTGTGACATACCCAGGCATCGGTATGTTTTAGTCTCGGAAAGGTCCTTAAGTTGATAAGCATATCTATGAAGGCATAAACTTATCTAAGTTTATGCCTTCAGAGTTAGCAACCCTTCCTCTTTCAAAATGGAGGACTGCACACTTATCCGTCCCCAGCTGCATTCTAATAGAATTACTAAAATCAAGTAATGTTTAGCGATTCTATAAGATGGGAGCGACTGGAAGCGACTCTAACTTTGACTCTAACTTGAGATCATCCATATAGAAAACTCTGGTACCTCCTTTCCGAAGCTGAAATCGCCCTGGAAGATACCCCTTCTTATCCTTATGCAGCTTTCCGCATCCGTCATCCGCTCGCCTAGATGACAAAGGATAGTACTCCGCTGCCCCATACATTGTTCGAGGAAGTCTCTAACTGTACAATCAACCTTGTACAGCTCGAGGTTCATAAATACAGCAAGTAACGTACCTAGGCAAATTTATTTTAATTAACATAGATTAATTCCATCACAAGAAGAACATCATATACGCAATTTTATTTACATTTCATTGTTACGTAGGCACACTATATCTATCTGGCAACGTATCTGTTTTATTAATCTTTCGAAAAATCATTATTTTTATCAAAGGATGCCGAACTTTCCTTTGTCAGTCTTTCGGCGTGTACTTACAAATAGTAATATTTGTTTTAATTCCAGTAATTCCCAATTGAACTTTGCTTCGACTCTAATGTATTAATTGTTTTTACTCTAATCCTTGTTGTTCTCGGAGTGATAAGTTTACAATTAGACATGAGTAACGAAGAGTCAAATAGTTCTAGTCGGAGTAGTGAGAGAGTTGAAGTTATAGATCTAAAAGACCTAAAAGCAAATTTGATGAGTTTTTCGAAATAATTCATGCATCCCAAATTGCTTTGTGTAAATTGTGCCAACATAAAAAGACTGAAATAAAAATGAAAAACAGAAACACTTCAGGCTTAAGGAAGCATCTAATATCTTTCCACAAAAAGAAATTTTAACAGTGGTAGAGCCACGCGGCAGCTTTTGCTGACGCACGGATGGGCCGGCTCGATCCAGGGTGGTACCACGACCTCACAGAATACCAGCGTGAAGTAGAGGTTTACCTCTGCGTTTCGCTTGGTGAGTGCAGGTGGCCGGAGGCCCTTTTTACTGGAAATGAGGCATTCCATCTTAGTCCTCACGGGTGACAACGCATCTGCATTTTGATATGTAATAGAGGATTGATGTAGATGTCTATGGGCCGCAGCAACCACTTACCATCAGGTGGACTGTATGCTCTTTTGTCACCCTTATCCTATAAAAAAAAATCGCAAACATTTCTTCCTGAGAAACCAAAATTAAGTGGAGATATCACAAACTTTTTAATAACCGCCGGAAAATGTGGATAGGCAAGAGAAAATATACTTATCACACAATTACATAACACATATATTACGTAACTAGCGGCCGCCCGCGACTTCGTCCGCGTACAATATCTGATTTCTGAGATTATACAATTTTCCCGCTGCAAAAGTCAATCTGCGTCAATCTGCGTCAGCGCAAGCAGGGGGATGAAACTGCCATACAAATTTACAAGAATAAAAAATGCATTGATAGTTCTGCCCTCTAGTGAACAAGGTACATAAACTTGTAGGTTAGTTTTCTTCAGCGTTGTATAGATGGCATCAATTAGGCCAAAACCCCTGAATCCAAAGCCCAAAAAAATCTAAATCTATGGCAGTTTTGGTCTATGGTTATAGTTGACATTCTCGTTGACAGTTCTTTCTAATAAATACTACCCCTTCTTCTTCAACAACTAATGGTTGTGCTCTAATAGGGCGGAGTATTTCCCCTAATGACAATCTCTGTGAGTTAATGATCTCCATGCTTATAATTATGATTTCCCGTTTCAGCGATATGGATCTCCCACTTGCCCTCCGCCAAAAACTTACTGAGCTCATTTCATTAACAAATAACCTTCCCTCCAATACTTCAGTAGAACTGCCGGAGCATTAATAATAAGAAAAATGAATTAATTTACCTTATTAATAAATACCATCCCCTTATCCTAGCCATCCAAGAGACATGGCTTAAGCCTGGGTCCCATTTTAGGATCTCAGGTTATTCATGCCTCAGGGATGATAGGAATGATGGTCATGCTGGCTCTTTCATTCTTATCTCAAAATCAATTACTTATACATTAATTTCCCTTCCTTCTCATAGTCCTTCAATTAATGCTGTAGCAGTTAGAGCTCATAACACTTCTTTTCTCTCTATTTACATTCCCGAACCTAGTTTAAATGTCTTGTCAGAACTTACGAGGATTATATCCTCCATCCGTCCTCCTATGGTAATTCTTGGTGATTTTAATATGCACCATACTTTATGGGGCTCCCATTTTTGTGATCCCTGGTCTTCTACATTTTTAGACATCATTGATGATTTAGATCTCTGCCTCCTTAACGATGGTTCACCTACACGTAGAGTATCCCCCCTCCAAAATCCTAAAAGTGCAGTAGATCTGTCACTCTGTTCTCCTACCCTGTTGTCCCTTCTGTCTTGGAGAATATTACCCTTTTCCCATGGCAGTGATCATTTCCCTATTGTTATTAATCCCCCTAGCTCCTATACAGTCAATGTTCCATTTAATCCTAGGTTAAAGTATAACATATCCAAAGCAAACTGGCAACTCTATCCCACAGTTCTAGAGGAAGAACTATCAGCCCTTCCTCCTGTTCAGAAAGATAACGTTCTTCAGGTGTATTCTACTTTTAAAAATGCTATTTTATCTGCCGCCAATAAGACAATCCCCATCAAAAAACCTTATAAAAATAATGCTCCTTCACCACCTTGGTGGGATCAAGATTGTTCTGTAGCCTGTAAGAAGAGAAAGGAAGCTGAAGTAAGATATTCCCTCTGTATGAATTTCGACAACTATATTTTTTATAAAAAAACTGCTGCTGAAACATTAAAATTATTATCTGGGAAGAAGAAGGCTGGATGGCCTAAATTCTGTGAGTCACTGTCGCCTAGCACTCATCCATCATTAGTCTGGAAAAATATTAAAAAATTCCGATGTTCACTTTTGGTCTCTGAAAACACAATTTCTAATGATCAGTCTTATTGGCTTGAAAATTTTGCTAGTAATCTTGCTCCTCCTTCAGTACCATCTTACAATGAAAGTATAGCATTTCAATCACAGTCCTTGCACTATCAACACAGTTTTGACTCCCCTTTCTCTTTTGAGGAGTTATATGCTGTTCTTAGTGTCCTTAAAGACTCTTCACCAGGAATCGATGGAATTCCTTATTCTTTTATTACTAATAGCAGTGAATCTACTAAAGCCCATCTTCTTTCTATTTTAAATTGTATTTACATGTCCGGTATTCCTCCTGAAGAATGGAAATCCCAAGTTATTTTACCTATTTACAAACCAGGTAAGCCTCACACTGATCCCTCAAGCTACCGCCCTATTGCTCTTTCTTGTACCATGGCCAAAATTCTTGAATACCTAATAAAAAATCGTTTGGAATTGTTTTTTGAAAGCAAAAATCTTTTAGCAAAAAGCCAATTTGGATTCCGAAAGGGCTTAAGCACCATGGATAGCCTTAGTACTCTAGTTACTGATATTCGTATAGCTTACTCTAAACATGAATACCTTGTTGGAGTCTTTCTCGATATCTCGTCTGCATATGACAATGCACTTCTTCCTGTGCTCAGGCAAAAAATGCTTAATCTGAGTATTCCAGTGAGGATAGTAAATTTTGTCTCTAACTTTCTCTCTTCTAGATCCATTTATATTGATAGTCAAAATTCTCTACTCCCGCCAAGAATTGTATGGAAGGGTCTCCCACAAGGCTCAGTACTTAGTCCTTTGCTCTATTCTATCTATACTTATGATCTAGAACTTTCTGTTAACTCATTCTGTAACGTCCTCCAATATGCAGACGATATAGCAATATATATCTCCTTGGATAACCTCGCTACAGCCTGTTCCCGCTTGAATTTATCAATGTCCTATTTACAAGATTGGTTAACTGATCATGGTTTGTCCTTGTCTGTTCCCAAAAGCAGTGTTGTCATCTTCTCTCGGCATAGGCAACTCCCTGAAATCGACATTCTCTATAATAATGATCCTATCCCTATTAGGGAGAATGTAAATTTTTTGGGAGTTATTCTTGACTCCAAACTAACCTTTTCTCAACATATCAAATATGTCTCAAAAAAATGTGAAAAAAATATAAATATTCTTCGTGCTTTATCAGGAGTTTGGTGGGGCTCCCACCCATTCTCTCAAAAAATATTATACAACACCCTTATTAGTAGTCATTTGGATTATGCGTGCTTTGTCTTGGAACCATGTAATAAGTCTTCCCTAAAGACCCTAGACAGGATTCAGACAAAAAGCCTTCGTATAATCATTGGGGCAATGAAATCTTCCCCAATAAATGCTCTCCAAGTCGAATGTGTAGATCCCCCTCTTTACCTAAGAAGACAATATCTTTCGGACCGATTCTTTTTTAAAATCTATCAACTCTCTTCCCATCCTCTCATTTCTAAATTACACCTTCTTTTGGAATATATTTCATCAAAGCATTACTGGACTCATAAAGATTCTCCCTGCTTATCCAACAGTTTGGTAACATTACTCCATCTACCACACCCAGTATCACAATGCAAGTCCTGTCCAGTCTTTGATATCCCATATGAAGCAATTATTTTGCAACCAAATATCCACCTCGACCTTGGTATTGAGAAAGATTGCCCTATAGCAAATAGTAAACTAAGTAGAGTCATAGATAATTTATGGAAAGGCTGGCTCATTATATACACTGATGCCTCCAAAAAGTCAGGTAAAAGTTGCACTGGAGCAGCAGTTTGGATTCCCAGATACAAAATAATCCTCAATTTTAAATGCCCTTCTATTTCTTCCACTTTTACTGGCGAGGCCACGGCAATTTATGAAGCTTTGATTTATATAGAAGCACACAACCTAAATAAGTCAGTTATTCTTACAGACTCCAAAAGTTGTTTGTTAGCTATTTTGTCAAACCAGTTCCAAAGTAAATATAAGACACCCTTGATCCTCAAAATTAAACACACATTGTATAGATGTCATCTCAAGGGCATTCAGGTTTCCTTAGCTTGGATTCCAGGTCATAGTGGCATCAAGGGCAATGAAACAGCTGATCTGATGGCTAAAAATGCAAGTCGAAATGGTTTGCCATGTAATTTAATTTACTCTTCAGACATAGTGTTACTTGCAAAGAACAAGTTAAATAATAATTGGAACACATTATGGAAAGCCTCTCAAAATACAAAAGGTAAACACTATGCTTCTATACAATGTGCCATTCCTCCAAAACCATGGTTTTTCAAATTTAATAAAGCTAACAAACAGTCAACATCAACTATTTGTAGACTTAGAATTGGCCATGCTTGTACACCAGTACATTTAGCCAAACTGAGGATTAGGGATAGTTCCCTCTGCGAATGTGGGTTAGATGAGGGAACCGCTGACCATATTTTTTTTAACTGTCCTAAATTATCTTATTCACTCTATGATCATCTCCCTCCTGACATCCCTCGTCCTATAAACTTTGATTCACTTTTAACCTACACAAACACTCCTTATGTATATATTCTGTGTGATTTTATTAACACTAATAGTATAAAAGTTTAATGTTTGTCAATACTAACATACTAATGTAGTTATAGCAACTGTGTTTGTCATTTGTTCTAGGTAATTCAACAGTACAACCACTAGTGTTACAAGATAAAAAGGAAAATTTAATTGTTTAAATAAAATAAGATACTTGTATTATCACAATCTTCAGTACAGGGGCATAGTATTTGTAACTACTGAGCTTGTACTCAATAAACACTTCCACGCTGACATTGGCGAATAATCAAAAACCGCCATAAAAAAAGAAAGAAGAAGAAGAATATTATTAATACGATAATTCAGGAAACGAAAATATTTTGCAAGTTTTTGTTCCTCTCCTGTGAAAATCATAATTTAGGCTTTATGGTTATTTACTAAATTTAACAATAAATGTGGTTGTGCACAGTTTATGCACCTATGTTAACATGCTGCTAAACGGAAAATTATTAACTACTGATTGGTGATTGTGCAAATGATAATGTGAAAACTCAAGCTATTAAATATTATAACATTCATAAAAGAAAATAAATACATAATTATTCATAAGTCTTTGATATTAATATTTAAAAAAATCTAATGTGAAATAGGTTAAGTTTTATTAGTGTTAATGTTATCTGCAAAATTACCATTTGATGATTTAAGATAATCATTGGAGATATCCAATAATTATCTGGTAGAATGCATAAACAGAAACATTGATAATAAAACTGTATAGTTAATATTTCATAATTATCAATGTAGTCATTGACAAAATACGCCATCTAGTGGTAACCACGTCGTAACTACCGCAAGCCGCTTTGTACTAAAGAATACAGCGGCATCTAGCGTACACGGTACACTCATTCTAAAACTGAAATGAGAGTGGCGCATCTATTCCTGGTATATAGTGAATTATCTATGAGCGCAAGCGCGTGAACACGCGTAGTAACAAAGCGATCGCTAAATTCGGGGGTGGGGCAATGGCCTCTAAGACAGTGAAATGTAATGATTGCAATATTGTGATTTCTGAGTTATTAGCCTTCATTCAAAACAAGGCTGATGTTATGGATGAAGAAAGCATTATACGTCTGTGTAGTACTTCGTTGTCGAGTGAGGAAGTGGTACAAGCGAAAAATTTTACTTTTTGAGTCTATTACTACAACGAGCCGAAAGATTACGCGCAAGAAAGAAGGGAAGAAGCAACGTGATATCGAAGATATTATTAGTGTAATTAAAAGGACGGACCCAGAAAAAATGCCCATATTCGTTGCAAAAGACCTACAAAAATTACCGCCGGTTACTTTCGATCATGTAGACGCGACAAGGTTGCTAAAAGATATCATTAGTTTGAAAAATGATATGAAAATTATAAAAGAGAAGTATGTGACTTTAGAAATGTTAGAAGAAAGAGTTCCGTTTCTAGAAATAAATGAAAATATAGACAAAAGAAGACGCGGGTATTTATTAAATAACAGTTAAAATGTTGATAGCGGCCCGATTGGTTTAACGCATATACATAACGAGTCAACAACTGCTATAAGCGAGGTCAATGAGCTGGGCCGCTCTGATAAGGACTTACCTGTCCTATTCTCACGCGATATTCCTGTCTCGCTGGCACCATTATCTGTACATAGTTGCGAGGAGAGTTCTCCGGTGAATAGCGGGGCGCAAATAGAGGCCCGCACCGTGGTTTCGACAAATGTAGCTAACTGTGCTAACACCGCTACGGCTGCGCCTACGCACACTGAGCCTACACCGATTAGCGACAACGGTGCGAATAAAAAATATGTAACAGCAATGAGCTCGGGACGTAAAAGGTTTTCCGATAGTAGTCCGAGGGTAGTCAATGGAAACCAGAAGCACCAAAGGATGAATGGATTCTTTTGCAAAGAAGGCGGTTGCGAAATCGTTTTAAGGCAAAGCAGATTTAGAGGTGGATTGCGGTTTCAAGGCGGCTGATGTTAAAATTCCATTTTACATTTATAATGTTGATAAAAATGCCTCTGTTGATGACATAAGTAAATACATTATGAGCAAAACAAACGTGAAAGTTGCTTTGGAGAGAGTGAACATACATATACGTATAAGTTACTTATTCCGAAACATAAGCTGTCCGTTTTTATGGACGAAAATATATGGCCTCAAGGTGTGTCGTTTCTAAGATTTGTAACTTTCAACAAAAGAAATGATAAGAATGATAACGCTCCAAGGCGTGAGAGCGATAAAATAGCAAGTAAATAAAATATAAAGAAAAAAAAGGAAAAGTTAAATAAAAGGAATAGTATATAAAAGAAAAGAAAAGTTTGAGAAAAAGAAATGGGCAGTCGGTTGAATGGTGTGCCTGCCAAGTTTTTGAGCTTTAACTGTAAATCGTTGAAAAGATCCGTAGAATGTGTTCAGTCCCTATGTAAAACGGCAGATATTATAGCATTACAGGAGACCTGGCTACTTCCTCACGTAATACCGAGTCTTGGCAATGCAAATAAGGATTTTGGTTTCTTCGGTAAGTCGGCGATAGATACATCGGCAGGAATCTTATACGGTCGACCGTACGGTGGAGTTGCTCTTTTATGGCGAAAGAGTGTCTTTAGTTCGGTCTCCGTTATTGTGTGCAATAGTGAGCGTATTGTAGCAATTAAAGTGAACGTAGGGAACAGTCCTTTACTTATATTTAGTGTTTACATGCCAACGGATTGTTCTGAAAATTTGTTAGAATTTAGTAACTGTTTGAGTGAAATTGCGGCGATTGTTGACAATCAAAATGTAGAATCTGTTTTTATTTTAGGAGACTTTAATGCACATCCGGGAAAATTATTCTTTAAGGAATTACTTAGTTTTTGTATTGATCAGAATTGGTTATGTGCTGATATGTCAAAATTAGGTGAAAACTCAGATACCTATACTTTTATAAGTGAGGCGCACGGTAGCAGGCGCTGGCTTGATTATTGTGTGGTCACCAATGACGCCTGGAATGTGGTGGTCGGTGTGAATATACACTATGACATTTACTGGTCGGATCACTTCCCACTAGGGATACAGTGTGACCTCTCGATGGTTAGACCTAAATTTGAATTGCAAAATAGGGTAAGCATAAATAAGGTAGTTTGGGGACATAGAGACGAAGGACAAATTGCAACATACCATGATCTTTGTTTAAAAAACTGAGAGATATTAATACTTTTAATGAATGTATTCCATGCTGTGATAGAATGTGTTATAACCTTGATCATAGAAAATCTATAGATACAATGTATAATAAAATTGTGACATCATTGTCAGAGGCTGCTGTATCTAGTTATAATAAGGGAAAGTGTAGGAAGGGCGTTCGTATTGTTGGCTGGAATAGACATGTCAAGGATGCTCACCGGGACGCTAGACAGAAATTTATAAATTGGGTGTGGCATGGCAAGCCTATTGGTGGTAAATTGTATAAAGAAATGTATGAATCAAAAAAGTTATTTAAACATAAATTAAAATTTTGTCAAAATGATGAATACCAAATTAAAATGGACATGTTAGTTGAAAAGCATAAAAAGAAAGACTTTAAAAAATTTTGGAAGCAAACAAAAAAGGTGAATCCTAAGCCGAGCATCCCGGTGAGCATTGAGGGTGTAAATGAGCCAGGAGAGATAGCAAATTTATTTAAAGACCATTTTAGGGTAAAATCACCAAACATATTGTCGCGGATAGTGTCAGATGTTGAGGACTGCCAGACGTTTTTGATATAATTAAAAACATGACGAGGGGCAAATCGCCAGGGCACGACGGCCTCAGCATTGAGCATCTTCTGCACGCAGGGCCTCATCTCTCCGGGCTTCTGGCTACTTTCTACACCCTTTGTATTAGACATTCCTATCTTCCTGAGCAGCTGATGAGAACTATAGTTGTGCCTATAGTAAAAAATAAAACTGGAGATATCTCCGACAAAGAGAACTATAGGCCCATCTCATTAGCTACTATTATGGCTAAGGTACTTGACAGTCTGCTTGAGCGGCATCTCAGTGGATGTCTAAAATTACATGATGCTCAGTTCGGCTTTAAAAAGAGTCTCTCCACTGAGAGTGCAATATTAACACTCAAGCATACTGTTATGTACTATACCAATAGGAAAACGCCAATTTACGCTGCTTTCCTGGATCTGTCTAAAGCATTTGACCTAGTTAATTATGAGATTTTGTGGAAGAAGTTGCGTGACATGGCCTTACCAAGCGAGTTGATTGAAATTTTTAAATACTGATATGGCCACCAATTAAATCAGGTCAGATGGACAGAGGCACTTTCCGACGAGTACAGGTTGGAGTGCGGGGTGAGACAGGGTGGCCTGACTTCACCAGCGCTCTTTAACCTTTTGAATTAACCGGTTGATCGTTGAGCTGAGTAACGCTGGTGTGGGCTGCTCAATTGATGGGCATTTCATTAATAGTATAAGCTATGCAGACGACATGGTGTTGCTGAGCCCATCGATTAACGCATTGAGGATATTATTGAATGTTTGTGATACCTATGCTGAGACTCACCGTCTCATTTATAATGTTAAAAAGAGTGTATTATTGGTATTTCGCGCTGGATCAAAAATTGAAACGATTCCACCTGTTAAGTTGAGGAACGTACTGTTAAATAGGGCATTCCAGTTTAGGTATCTAGGTCACGTATTAACTGAGGATCTGACTGATGATGCGGACATAGAAAGAGAAAGAAGGGCATTGGCGGTTCGCTGTAACATGCTGTCCCGTAGCTTTGCACGCTGTACAGAAGAAGTTAAGATAACACTTTTCAAAGCCTTTTGTCAGTCATTTTACACGTGCAGTCTATGGGTTAAGTATACGCAGAGAGCCTACAATGCCCTTCGGGTACTATAGGGTAATATAATAATGCCTTCAGGGTGCTGATGGGACTTCCGCGGTACTGTAGCGCTTCAGAGATGTTTACAGTGTACCGTACGGATGACTTTCATGCTATCATTCGAAAGAGAATCGCATCCCTCATGCGCAGGGTTCGTGGGAGCTCCAATAGCATTCTGATGGCAATATCTGATAAATTTGATTGTCCCATCCTAGGGCACTGGATGCGTATGCACCTGCATGCGCATGGTGTCATGGGGTGTCGAAAATAAAAATAATTGAAATTAAAAATGAGTGTGTAATAATTTAAGACTAACATAGGTTAAGCTAATTACTAACATAATTATGGACTATATGTGGGTCTGAAATAAATTATTATTATTATATTATTATTATTAAAAGTCTTACCTAAGTATATAGAGGCTATATAGGTAAAGCTTAACTATGGAAGTATTTATTATTAAAAACTAATAACCTAAATGTCGATATATCATATCTATACTTTAAAAATATAGGGCTTACATGTAACCTTTTTACCCCAATTTCACCCCCTTAGGGTTAGGATTTCGTAAAACAGCTTATTCCGGATTTTAGTGTTGAAAACTTATAACTTTAATGTCGATTTTCGTGTCTCCAACTCCAAAAACGTAGAACTTTCATGTATTTGTTTGATTTTCGTAAAATTGCTTATAGAGGTTATTAATTATTATTACTTAAAACTAATAACCTGAATGTCGACTTTGAAGTATCTACCTTCAAAAACATAGGACTTTCAATACAAATTTTCACCCCACTTTTCACCCCCTTTTGGGTGATTTTTTGGAAAATTGTGTATACAGGTGTATTTAGAAGTTATAACTTAAATGCCGATTTTCATGTCTCTAACTTCAAAAATGTAACTTTCATATAAACTTCCAACTCCCATTTCACTCCATTAGGGGTGGATTTACGCAATACCGTCTTAGCTGACCTCTACGCCATAAAAGTAACCTACCTTCCAAACTTCAAGTTTGCAGGTTTTATAGTTCTTGAGATATCGTGATAGTAGTAGTGAGTGGTATTTCGCTTTTATATATATCGAGGGTTTACTGCAAAAACCTGCTAAGTGACATTTATTCAAAAAATAAGATAAATACATAAAGGTGCCTTTATATGCTGGTGAAACCGGCTAAGCAGGGATTGAAAACGGTCCCAAAATACCGGTATAGAACCGGTATTTAGGGGTTTCGGTACCTATACCGGAACAGGAACCAGAACCTAAATTAGAACCTTTAAGAACCTTTATTTTACCGGTTCCTAAGTAAAGCGAAAGCGAGTCTAAACTTGTTTGAGGTGCGGTCGGGTGGACGGCGCGATGTGGCGCGCGGCGGAGTGTGAGAAGAGGGGAGTTTGTAAAATATCACATTTGTATTGGTGGATCTTATGTTGCATATTAATGCAGTGTTGCCAGCTCTACGGATTTTCTATAGATATACAGAAATTTGTCATCATCTACGGAACTACGGAATTTGACGTGGCAATCTACGGAATTTTTATAAACTTAACAAGATTTTTTTTATCATGAGTGTGAACTTGCCGACAATGTTATTCTCTTTCTCTTCTTCTAATTTTGTCTGTATTAAATTATATTTAATAATTAATTCTATGCTATCTGTGTTAAAATAAATCCATTCTTACTCATAAATATCAAATTTTTGTGACGTTAATCGATTTCAAATGTTAATAGCTTAGATATTTTGAATTAAATTAGGTACGTTTGTTTTTTCTTTCTTCTTGAAAAATAGGCAGTTAATATAACCGCTTATAACCTTTTTATAGATGATTGAATTTTCATTTATGTTTAAAATTTTTCTAATCAATACTATCCCATTTGTTTTTACAATTATTTAAAAAAATCTGCCGGATTATTCTTCGCTTTTCTTCGATCTTTTTTTTTCGAATTTCTCAAAGTTCTTAGTTGTATAGTTTTTCATCATCAGCATCATTACAGCCCTTAACAAGTCCACTGCTGAACATAGGCCTCCCCCAAGGAATGCCACAAAGCACGGTTTTGAGCCACCTGCATATCTTACCAGGTCGTCACTCCATCTAGTGGGGGGAAGCCCCACAATTCGTCCGCCGGTACGAGGCCGCCACTCGAGAATCTTTTTTCCCCATCAGTTGTCGGTTCTTCGAGCTTTATGGCCGGCCCATTGTCACTCAGCTCACTAATCAGTTGGGCTATGTCGGTTACTCTGGTTCTACTGCGGATATCCCCATTTCTAAGTTTATCACGCAGAGAAACTCCAAGCATAGCCCTCTCCATAGCTCGCTGAGTGACCTTAAGCTTCCTCATCCGGCCAGCAGTGAACGACCACGTCTCAGTTCCATAAGTAATCACTGGCAACACGCACTCTTTGTAAAGTCTCGTTTTTAAGTTTTGAGGTATACCTGACGAGAAGATGTGCCGTAATTTCCCGAACGCTGCACAACCGAGTTGAATCCGTCGATTGACCTCTCGGTCTAAGTTGGACTTACCTAGTCGGACTATTTGTCCCAGGTAAACATACTCGT
Organism: Parnassius glacialis; assembly: GCA_033319125.1. Classification (NCBI taxonomy): domain Eukaryota; kingdom Metazoa; phylum Arthropoda; class Insecta; order Lepidoptera; family Papilionidae; genus Parnassius; species Parnassius glacialis. Next base: position 25,421,003 of record JAVANC010000002.1, read on the forward strand.
CAACAACTTCGAGCTTAGTGCTCCCAACAACTACCGGCATAGGTGTGACATGGACGTTAAACATTATCTTTGTTTTGCCCATGTTCATCTTTAGACCTATCCGTTTGGAGACATTATTGAGGTCATTGAGCATAGTGCTAAGGTCTTCCAGCGATTCTGCCATAAGGACTATATCGTCGGCAAATCGAAGGTGAGTTATATACTCGCCATTGATGTTAATACCGTATCCTTTCCAATCGAGAAGCTTGAAAACGTCTTTCAATGCAGCGGTGAAGAGTTTCGGGGAATATAACGTCACCCTGCCTTACACCGCTTTGCAGTTGGATAGGTTTCATACTCTGGTTCTGTACTCGAATAGCCATCGTAGCCCTACTGTACAAGCACTTAAGCACTTCGATATACCGACAGTCAACTTGGCACGTTGAAGGGACTGCAGCACCGCCCAAATTTCGACGGAATCAAAGGCAAATTGTACTTCACGGACTTCTGTACAATTCGCCGAAGGTTATGTATGTGGTCTATGGTGCTAAACCCCTTTCGGAAACCGGCTAGTTCGGGAGGCTGGATGTCGTCAATTCTACGCGCGAGACGATTCGTAATGACTCTCGAAAACAGCACGTAGACGCGGCTCAAAAGGAAAATCGGCCTGTACTTCTTCAAGAGAGCGTTGTCACCTTTCTTGAAGAATAAGACCACCGCACTTCTGCTCTACGCCTCCGGTGTAATGCCACCATGGAGGACGGAATTAAAGAGCTTCTGAAGGATTTTAAGTACCGATTTTCCACCTGCTTTCAGAAGCTCCGCTTTAATTCCATCCTCGCCTGGGGCCTTGCAGTTTTTAAGGTGCTGGAGAGCCATCCTAATCTCGCTCAGACTGACGTCCGGGATATCATCGGAATAGTGTCGGATAAGACTCGCTCTTGGATCGTTACTCACACGTGTGGCTCCAACGATGATGTGTACAGCTCCCCATAGAACCTCTCAATCTCACTCAAAATCTCAGGTGTCCCGTAAACGACGCTGCCACACTCGGTCTTCAGCTTCGACAGTTGGCTCTTTCCAGCAGACAGATCTCTAGCAAAGACTTTGGAGCCCTGGTTCCGCCCGATCGCTTCTTCAATAAGAGCAATATTAAAGTTGCGTAAGTCCCGCCGCATGCATTTGGAGATCTGTCCGTTCAGTTGCATGTGTGCTGTCAAATCTGCTGAAGACTGCAGCTTCATATCCCGTCTAACAGCCATGAGATTAAGAGTGTGATCGAAGAGTTTTTGTGTTCTTCTGCGGCGGGTCTTGCTAAACTTAGCTCTTCTTAGCTAATCTTCTAGGCACTGAAAACGGTTTCGTAGCTCGAGCTGAAAGGTTTCGGGACTTTGGAGTAGAGCACGAGGGAGACAGAGCGTTGACTTCATTAGACGTGTCCTCTCCAACAACGTTTAGGTTCAGTGTGCCTGTCACCATTCGGTGATTGCTGCCGGTTTTCACCCTCGCGATCACTGAGACATCACTGAACAGTTATCGTCTGGTCGTTATAATGAAGTCAATCTCATTTTTTTTCGAACCGTCGGAGCCCGACCAGGTCCACTTTCTCTGGGGCCGCTTCTGGAAGAAAGAGTTCATCATAAAGAGTCCCTCTTCTCCATGAACTCTGCCAGCTGCTGGCCTCTTTGGTTCCGTTGCCCTATGCCAAATTTCCCCACTTTCAGCTCACCGTTCTCTCTTGTGGCTAGTTTTGCGTTGAAGTCTCCCATTAACACCATATAGTGGGTTTTGGAGGAATGCATAGCTCTAGAGATATCCTCATACATTTCCTCCACCTCCTCATCGGGGTGTGTCGAGGTTGGTGCGTAAACCTGTATGACCTTCAGCGAATACCGTTTAGTGATTCTGAGTATAAGGTACGCGACCCTCGTCGACACACTGCCAATCTTTACAACGTTATTAACGAGAAACTTGTGGACGATAAATCCGACACCTCCTTGGGACAGGTGGTCGCCCTCCCGGTGATAGAACAAGTTGCCGGATTCGAGGATTACCGTGTCCTCCCCCTCTCTTTGGACCTCGGATAGTCCTATAATTTCCAGCGCAACTTCTCTATCTCTTCTTCTAGCTCCAGGATCTTCTCGTCAGTCCTCAGGGTGCGTGCGTTATAAGTTGCCAGGTCGAGTCGTCGTAGGTGGCAACCGAACCTCCACCGGAGATTCTTAGCACGCCTGCCCCGCCGTTACCATGGTCCATACCGTAGCCAGGAATAGCGGGGCCGACGGGGACTGGGGGCCGTCTCTTAGTAACCTTATTTATTTTGGGGGGTATATTGCCATAGTTGCCACGCTTGGCGAGCGGGTTGGCAACCGCAGTTTTTTATTGCGATATTGCTGTTATCAGGAAGTTGCTGCTGCCCATCTCCTGACTGTATCCCACTGTCGGCTCTTACGAGCCTAAAAATAATATATAGAGGAGTGTTTGTATCCACGCTCACGTACGCGGCGGAGTGCTGGTACGAGCGTGCGAACATGTACACAGTTCGCAGCGTACTGCTGAGATCGCAGCGATCAGCCCTTATATTGCTGACTAAGGCGTATCGATCCACCAGTACGGCGGCCTTACCGGTTCTGGCTGGGGTTCTCCCTTCTGACCTGGAGGTCATCCGTGCTGGTAGGATGGGTATGGCACGTTTGACCGCGCACAAAGAGGAGTTGAGCAGACGGAAGCGCGAAATTTGGACTGAGGTGATCGGTGTTTGGCAGGATCGATGGACGAATGAATCGAAAGGACGCGAGCTCTATCGGTTCTTCCCGGAAGTGGCGTTGCGACTCAGGTATACCTGGGTCGCACCGGACTATCAGACCTCTCAGATTCTCACCGGGCATGGATGCTTTCGGAAGAGACTGAGTGAAATGCGACTGTGTGAAACAAGTATGTGTGAGTGTGGTGCGATAGAGGAGGACGTTCACCATGTTCTATGGGAATGTCCTCTGTATGACGACTTAAGAGCGAAAATGATGGATGGATTGGTTCGTACGGTTCAAGGACCGATTTACTACTCGGATCTCGTCAGCGATGGGGTGAACTACGGGCTGTTGCGCGAATTTGCGCACAGGTGGCATGACGTTAGAATAAGGCAAGACAGACTGTTGGCAGAAAGGCCTGACGACGTAGGCGTAATAGTGCCGTCAGCCCCAGAAGGGGGAGAATGACAAACTGGGACAAGGAGTAGATTAAATAACTTGTAGAGAGTCAAGAAAGTGCATGCGGGAAAGAGCCCTGAGCAAGTACCGCGTGCATCTCTCGTGATTCGGCCCATATAACCGCAAGGTTGGTGGGGCCATGGGAGGTGGTGGGTTGTCGCCTCTTACGACACCCACAGATATTCTTAACCGCCACTACACAGCTATAGTTTTTCAATGTGACATAAATCACCCGAGTCTGAAACACCGTAATATATCAAATAATAAACTAACAAAAACCAGAAAATAAAATCCATGTTAATAAGTCGTTATAATCAAGTTTGTAACGTATTTTTTAAGTATAACTATCCACAAATATTAAAGTGAGTGTAGTTACTTTATTTGTTATTTACTAAATATTATTTAATTAAAAAAAAAACATTTAATTATAATCAATTTGTTATGGTTTATTTTTCTTACATGTGTAGCTTGATTCGATGTTATACTACATTTAAACTTACAACAAGAATTTTCCTTGACAGAATGAATTTATCAACTAAGTTCAAAAACAAATATTATCGATCCTCAAAGGAACGGATTTTTTGAAAGAGCGTCTACGGAATTGTACAGAATTTTTTATACCAATTTACGGATTTGGAGAGATTTGATTATAGGTTCTCGGAACCGGTATTTAGAACCGGTACATCGGAACACGAACCGGAACCGATACCGGAACAGGAACCGTACCGAAAATAGGAACCTTTATAAGAACCTAAATGAAGAACCAGAACCGAAATTGGTACCGGTATTCAATCCCTGCGGCTAAGTGATATGTCAAGCCGTTTAGAATTTATTTCATGGTAAAACCAGTTAAATCAAACTAAACGGATTCAACTTAATAGCTAAAATAACATAAACTTCTTTATTAATAAATTTCCTCCTAATGTTAATCTGAAAAACGTTTTAAGCATTCTTAACACCTTTTTGTTTTTGATAGGTTATGCAAAATGTTTTCACATAATTTCAGTAAGAAAATACTAAAAGTACATAAACGCATATGATAGAATAACTTAGTTATATTTCCATTAAAACTTTACTGCAAAATCCTTCTATATATGTTTACTACAACTGCAAATACTTGTACTAAAATATTAGATTTGTCTCGGATCGTCAACATGTAAAACCGACTAAACGATTCTAGCTCGTTTATCCAAAAAAAAAATGCATAAAAATAATTACATCATGATAGTTAATAAAACGAAATCTGACATTATCCAAAGAATAAAAAACACTTCGAATCATTTCCTTGTATGGAATCCCACTACAGTAGAAAAGACACCCAACGCAGATATTTAGATAAAAAACCTAACATTCGAAGGATGCATTGAATAATTCTGAGTTGTTTTTTGTGCCTAGGAGAGACTAACGCATAATTTGTACTAATTATGCCCAAGTAGAAACAGAGAAGAAAATTTGCAATCGAGAAAAAGAAAAGGATAAAGTTAGATCAAACACAAATGAGCAATTTAGCACAGTAACATTTGATTTGCAAGCAGTGCTCCAAATACCTGCCTGCGCCGTAAGTCTGCTTTATTATTCTAAATAGCAATGTGTGTACAAACTCATCATCTAAGAAGTAGCTCTGCCCAATAATGCTAAATCATAATAATAATAATAAACGAGGTGACCGACATGTGGGGTGGATTGCCGGCCGAAATTATACCTGTAGTCGTCTCTGCGAACGGGTTAATCCCAGTCAGCCTCTCGGGTCATCTGAGGCGACTGGGACTCCGTGACGGACCGCTCCAAGCTCAAATGCAGAAGGCGGTGCTCCTCGATACCGCCCGCATCGTCCGCCGGTTTCTTTCCCTTTCCCCCTAACCCTCGGCCGTTTGGTCTCCCCAGCCGAGGGCTTCCATCTGGTTGGGTTTTTATTTATTTATGTATTTTTTATGTATTTATTTTATTTTGTTGATATTTATGTATGTTTATCATTTTCATTTACAATTATATATTTATACAGCCCAACCAGATGAGAAAACTATATAGATACCCCTAAATAATAATAAAGGGAAGGAAAGGTATCTTCGAAAATGGAACTATACTATTACACTACCTTTTAAATTGTTTCCGTGATAATGTTACAGAAACAAGCTTATTTTCAGGCTTATTTCTGTAACATTAACTTGTGGCGGCCAAAACCGAAACCAATTTGTGGTTGCTTTGCTTTTTTGGGCTGTCCCAAAAATTGATCACCTTAAATTCATAAAACAAAAGTATTTAAAATCTGGGCACACGCAAATGGAAGCAGAGCAGAGTCAGAATCACCAAAAAATACCTCTGTTTATTTCATGGTGGATTGGATTTTTATTTTCAAACATGCTAGATATAGACAAAGTATAACAGTTGATAGTAAGAAAATTACAAACACATACTATGTAAAAGAATTTAAGTTTTACGAGTTCCTTGTTATTCCTACTTGTTAACATCGATGGCGAGTACATCACTCACCTTCATTAATTCACGGCAGAATCGCTAAAGGACCTACAGTACTTAAACCCTCCAGCGATTCAATAGTGCCTTCCAACGGATAGGTTTTAAAATGAACATGGACAAAACCAAGATCGTATGTAATGTCCATGTCACACCTATGCCGGTAGTGGTTGGGAGCTCTAAGCTCTAAGTTGTTAACTTAGACCGAGTGGTCAATCGACGGATTCAACTCGGCTGGGAATGCGTTCGGGAAATTACGTCAGATATACCTCAAAACTTGAAAACGAGACTGTACAACCAGTCCGTGTTTCCAGCGATGACTTATGGAACTGAGACGTGGTCCTTCGCTGCTGACCGGATGAAGAGGCTCAAGCGAGCTATGGAGAGGGCTAGGCTCGGAGTTTCTCTACGTGATAAACTTAGAAATGAGGATATCCGCAGTGAAACCAGAGTGACCGACATAGCCCGACGGATTAGTAAGCTGAAGTAGCAATGGGCCGGCCATATGGCTCGAAGAACCGACAACCGATGGGGAAAATAGGTTCCCGAGTGGCGGCCTCGTACCGGTGGACAAATTGTAGGGCGTCCCCCATAAGATGGAGTGATGACCTGGTAAGACATGCAGGAAGTCGATGGATGCAGGTGGCTCAGGACCGTCCTTTGCGGCATTCCTTGGAGGCGGCCTACGTTCAGCAGTGGACTAGTGAAGGGCTGTAATGATGATGATGATGATGATAGAGATAGAAGTGTTAAAGTCGCTCAGCGAGCTATGGAGATGACTGTGCTTGGAGTTTCTCTTTCTGATAAGCTCAGAAATGAGGATATCTGCAGAAGAACCAGAGTAACCGACATAGCCCACCGAATTAGTAAGATGAAGTGGCAATGGGCCGGCCATATATCTCGTAAAACATTGGTGACCCCCCACTAATGTTTTAAACTATGACATGAGCAAAACCTTTAACGTAATAGACATTGGAGATGATCCATCAACTTCCCAATTAGATGGTGCGCATAATCACAGCTATTCAACGCGAAAGAAGAAGCGACTGACTGAAGATGATTTATCACCCGTAAATCATCAAATACCAGATCAATTATACCACTTAAAATAAACGCGGCCAAGGAATAATATTTTGAAATCTGTGTAGGAAAGAACGACAGCGAAAATTTAAATGTTAAAAAAAATGCAAAAAAAATTGTTGGAATCAGCAATAGATGAAATTGAAAGTGAAGAAGAAGAGTGATTACTTAATAATTAAGGTACTTGCTATAACAGTGGTAGAGCCACGCGGCAGCTTTTGCTGTCGCACGCATGGGCCGGCTTGAACCGGGGTGGTACCACGACCTCACAGAATACCAGCATGAAGTAGAGGTTTACCTCTGCGTTTCGCTTGGTGAGTGCAGGTGGCCAGAGGCCCTTTTTACTGGAAATGAGGCGTTCCATCTTAGTCCTCACGGGTGACAACGCATCTGCATTTTGATTCGCAAACGAGGATAGCTTACCATCTGGTGGACTGTGTGCTCGTTTGTCACCCTTATCCTATAAAAAAAATCTAGGCGAGCGGATGACGGATGCGGAAAGCTGCATAAGGATAAGAAGGGGTATCTTCCAGGGCGATTTCAGCTTCGGAAAAGAGGTTCCAGAGTTTTCTATATGGATGATCCCGAGTCGCTTTCAGTCGCTCCCATCTTATAGAATTGCTAAACATTACTTGATTTTAGTAATTCTATTCGAATGGAGCTGGGGACGGATAAGTGTGCAGTCGTCCATTTTGAAAGGGGAAGGGTTGAAGGTTGTCAGGGTCGTACTCTGAAGGCATAAACTTATCTATGCCTATCAACTTAAGGACCTTTCCGAGGCTAAAACATACCGATGCCTGGGTATGTCACAGAAGAAATAAAATTAAATATAAAGCCAATATAATATACCGCAGTTAGAAATCCTAGACTAAATACAACGGAGCCAGTAAATAAAGAGTTGAGTAAATTATTCAGAATGCTTACTCATACTAATCACAAAGATTGGGCAATAATATTCCAAAAAAAATTGTATAATAATTCATATCAAAATAGTGTGGTTTTTACACCTTGTAAGATTCTTTATGGTGATTCAAATGAAATGTCTTTTGACAAAACAATTTCTAATAGTCAAAAAATTTACATAAGTGATCTCTACCATGCTGTTTCTAAATGTTTTCATAACACTTGTATAAATATTATATAAGTTATGCTAAAGAAAAAAAAAGTCCCGCTGGGTTTCTTGCTGGTTTTTCCCAGGACAGAGGTTTTTTCGAATTAGTAAATGTTATGAACAATGTTAGTTAATATAATGACGATTGGTAAAAGTTAAAAATTACTGTCAATAAGAACCACATGTATTCAATATTAAACAAAATAATTCTATTCTATTCATAAAATCGAACAACTTAGACAACAAGTACGTAAAAATTTAAAAGAGGTAAGTCGCATAAGGAACATAAAATTTGATAAGCGAAATAGAATAATGAAATACCACATTGGCAACTAAGTAAATACTTCAAGATCTAGTAGATCAGAAGCAGATAACAAAGTCATGAGCAAGCTTAATTTGGCGTACCATGTACGATGACAAGTGGCCGTCATTAATGGACGTAGCAAGTAGAGAAGAAAATTTTAAAACAAGAGACAAGGGACAAGAAAAAAAGGAACAAGGGAAAATAAAAGAAGACGCTAAGATAAAGGCAAAGGAATCAGATATAGTGATTGCTTACCATGACAAGTGGACATCAATAACAGAAATAGCAAGTAGAGAAGAAGTCTGAAACAAAAGGCAGGGTCAAGGAAAAAAAGCAACAAGGGAAAATAAAAGGAAACCGAAAGAGGAAGGTAAAGGAATCAGATATAGTGATTGGAAAAAAGGTGTATGTTAAGAATTTAACGCAAGATAATAAGTTAACACCTGAGGTCGACCTAACCCCAGACACACACAGAGAAATAGTACAAAAAAAATATGAAGCAAACTTTTCAGAAAATGGAAGAAGAAAGGAAGAAATGATTTCACAGGGAAAGAATAAAGGAGAAATGTAATACATCTGAAAAGAGCAGAAGCACAATGGAAGATCTGACAAAACTGGTTATGAAGAATTGATGTCAGCCTTTAAATTATGTTGCCTTAAGCTGAACGCACATTTGTCTGCGCCGTACGCGCCGCACGCGCCGAATTTTACTGATGGCCTCGCATACTTGCACGTACGCACCGTCCGCGCCGTCCGCAAATCTTTTGGATTGCCAACAACTCTTGCAGTTTTTTCCAACCACTGGTGTGAAACGGTACATTAGATAGATTAGATTGAAGACATTATCGCTCGGAATCACTATGGAAAAATATTGTAATAGCTTGGTTATTGGCAGAGGAAGAAGAAAACAAAATTCGAAGAAAAAGAAGATTCTGAATTCATAGTATTAATTTAAAAAGGCAATTATATGGAGTGTATTATACTTTATTTAAAGACTTATTATATGATGATGAACGATTTTTTAGATATTTGCATTTAACATATAAGAAATTTCAAGAATTGTTATATATATTAAAACCATATCTTTCTATGGAAAACTCAAGATTTAGAAGGCCAACTGAACCAGAGGAAAGACTTGTTATATGTTTGAGGTAAGTATTTTATTGATAATTAAGTAATCAGGTATAATTGGGTTTTTGAATTAAAGTTCACTATCAATTTTTTTTATGTATTTACATAATTTATCACTAAGTATTCATTTCACAACGTTTATCGGAATCTCAAATTCTTTGCAGCATTTTTCTGCCAACCTCTAACCGCAGTGTACATTTAACACTTAAAAAATATAATTGGAAACAAAAGTTGAAACCATCAGTTTTAATGGAAAATCCACTAAGTTGGCAACATTAGACAACACTGAGTATCAACACGCGCCAAACGCACCGCGTTATTTGACGTCATCAGCATTCGTCCTTCGATATCATATACCTACCGCATTTTATAAAATTCGATGCGGCTGTAATGTGCGAGGTTTCATATGACCCAGTAGTCTTACCAAGTAGTCTTACCAGTAAGACTACTGGGAATTTTCTTCCCAGTAGTCTTACTGGTAAGACTAATGGGAATTTCCTAATGAGAACTTCCCGATAGTCTTACTAGTATGTCTATTGGGAATCTTCGTGGCGTGTTGTAGTCCCAATAGTCTTACCAAATAATCATATTAGTTTAGTTTATGATGGGCTGTTTTCCGCAACTACGTGTCTATGCGCGTATTTTTCGTGTAAATCATATTATTAATACTACTAGGAATATTTTTATCAAGTATACATACGCAAAAAAAATCTCAATCGACCTACTCTACAAAATAAATGGAAGGTTATCAAGTAGTTTATTTTAGGAATAGTACTAGGCAAGCATAAACCTGCAAGGTTTATGCTTGCCTAGTGCTTAGTTAATTGGAGACTTCAATGCAAAACTAGGCACAAGAGAGAACGGTGAGCTGAAAGTAGGGACAGAGCAACGGAATCCAAGAGACCAGCAGCTGGCCGAATTTATGGAGAAAGAGGGACTCTTTATTGAAGAAGCGGCCTTACAGAAATCGGACCTGTTCGGGCCCTGACGGTTCGACAAAAAATGAGATTGACTTCATTACGACTACCAGACGACAACTGCTCAGTGATGTCTCATGTGAAAACTGGCAGCGATCACCGAATAGTGAGAGGTACACTGAACCTAAATGTTAAGTTGTAGAGGTGTCGTCTAATGAAGTCAACGCTTCGTCCCCCTCGTGCTGTAATGCAAAGCCCCGAAAACTTTCAGCTCGAGTTACAAAATCGTTCTTAGTGCCTAGAAGACTGCAATGAAGTGGACGATATGAATGATAAGCTTGTGGAAACTTTCCATGCGGCTGGAGCTAAGTTCTACAAGACCCATCGCAGAAGAACACAAAAACTCTCCAATCACACTCTTGATCTCATGGCTGTTAGACGAGAAAGAAGCTGCAGTCTTCAGCAAATTTGACAGCATACAGGCAACTGAATAGACATATCTCCAAGTGCATGCGGTGGGACTCAAAATGTAAATTTTAACTTTGTGGTAGTTACGTCATTGTTCTATTGAATGAGCGATGTGTTAACTCGAAATAACTCAAATAACTAATTATTCTACGAAAGACGAATTTTATACCAACAAAAATACGTTTAGTGGTTGTTTGCGTATTTTAAAAAAGTTTTGTCTAAGAATAATAAGTTATCTTTCCTTTATTTGTTGTAGTTTAAAAAATTAAATTGGTTAATTATCACAAACATACTTTAAAAACCACATACTTAGTTTGATTAAAATTCTTTTTACGCAGACCTGGTATAGTTGATCCAAAACTGACGAGTTTGAATATTACTCCGTGGTATCATACCATGGGACTGAAAACTGGGCTCATGTTCTTTTATAATGGATGCAAAGTGGTGTTTTTGCCCAAGTTCGAGGTGGATTTATATTTGCGGTCTATAGAAAAACATAAGGTTAGTATGAGGAAATTTTCAGAAATATAAGTCAAAAATAATACTATTAAGGAATCTTTAGGTTTTGTTTTTACAAATAAAATTGACGAACAAGTACACGGTCTACTTGATAGTAATGGATGCTGAGTTACCTATATCTGTCCATTGTTTATCATTTTGTCTTTCAAAATCCAGTCACACATATCATCTCGTGGGTTTCGGAAACATCGTCTCCCCAGTAAGGACTAAAAATAAAAATCTGTGGTGCCAACTCGCTAGCCTAGCGTGGCAACTATGGCAAATAAGCAATATATGGGGACGCCTATTTTCCCTATGAGGCAATCTATGGGGGAGGCTTATGTTCAGCAGTGGACTTTAATAGGATGTAACGGTAACAGTAAAATCCATTGTCAAACATAGACCTCCTTATAGATTGTCTCTAGGATGTATGTACTGGAGTAAACGGAAAGAAAGGTTGTTAGAGCGATTTTCACTAATCGAAATGCCCAAGATTAAAATAAAATCTGCCATTATTATCATTCCGAAATATGAGAAAGTTTTCTCCTTATTATGCGATCTTGCAATAAGGATATTACAACTTGGACGTGGGTAACACCGCGGGGCGATCAGCTAGTTTGTTTATATTTTTAGAAACTATTCAACTTCTGATGTAAGAAATTATTCTCAAAATTATTTAAATACAAGAATGTTACTCGTAATAGAATTTTAATTATAAAAATAATAAAAGTGTGAGAGCTGATGTTAAAGGACAATGGCCAAATTTCTATAGGAGCTTTCTATGTCCCAAAACAAGCTATAGCCACATTGGTTTGTTTTTATGTTGTAAACACTATCCCGTTTGAAAATCATATCTAAATAGCCACAATTTTTTATAATATGGTCAACAATACATTTGAGGCTTGCATCACATAAATATGTAATCTTCTAAGGGATCTAAAATAAGAACTAGATTTGTATTATGGTATAGGATTGTGTATGATGGTTTATGTTAGTGTAATAAAATAAGTAGGTATGTAAATATGTACTGTTATTGAAGAATTCCACTCGCAGATCTTAGAAATTACTCTGGTGTAAAGCTCAAAAACGAGATGGCAGCGAAGTGTATCAATATGCATATGTTACAATTAACACATAGCAATCGCAGGGCTGGTAGTCGTTGTTGTGTAGCTGTAGTCTGCATGATGTCTCTCACAAATATCCAAGATGCAAAATCAGTGTCCAGAAATCGAAAGCATAGAATAATCGTTGCAAATGGTAGTTATCAGTCCGTAAAATAATACCGAGGTCAAAAGAACAGAAGGAAATCTAAAATAGTAAAGTACGTATCACAATCCACAACAACGAGTGAAGGTGAAGCAAATAAGATGATGCGAATGATTGCCCGGTGACAATCAATGGTGTCGATCGATGACCATAGACTATGTAACTTGTCGATGACAAATGATGTTCCGTTGTACGTAATTGAACAAAACTCTTAGATTACTATGAAACTACATAATTATTTTTGTGACATGAATCCAGTATGTAATAAATCAATATAGTAGTTGATTTGATGCCTAAATACTAATTGAATTGAATTACAATTAACAATTATTCAGAAAAACGTGAATAATTATAGTCTTTGAATATAAAGTACTTTCATACACGAAATGAATCGTCATTAGGTGCGTTCAGAAACCATTATTTTAAATAATTTCGGAACAGTTACAAAAACAAAAATAAAAGCATAATTTTCTTTTGTGGATACTTAGAGAGGTATTTTTAGTGTTTTTAAGACCTTAAAAAATAAGAATATTTTTCATAAATATGGCATATAGTGACGCCATCGTTTCGTTGTCTGGTACGATTTGACAAACCTTCCAAGAAAAGGAAACATACAGCACATTCAGTATAAAGCAAATACAGTTCGATCAACCGTAATATGTACCAGTCACAATAACACATTGCTGTAACGTTAAGGACATAATTACATGATAACACCAAAGTTTGCAAAGCAACAGCAACACTACTCATCTCAATGTGATACAGAACAGTCTCTCAGCAACAAGATCTTCCTTCCTTACACTAGAAGAACTACTAAACGAATAGAACCACATCACTTGTCTTATTTAGGCAGAATCTCAGTGTAGAGGTAATATTTTAGCCCAACGGGCATAATAACGACATGAGACTCGTAGAATTACCGACTCCTCCCTCTTAGTCAATTACGCGATACTTTATACTGCTAGAACAAGTGGGAAATTACAGTTCCACTCTCAATTCTTCTTATTGTCCTTTATTATTTTACCCTCATTCCTAGCAATATATTTAAAATTTACTTTCTCACCAAGTTGTTGATAACTAATTTATAATCTTCGTTGTTTACTAATAATAGTAGTATGAGATGTTTTATTAACATACTAAAACGAATTTTCAGGCTAACTACCTCTTGTTGGTACCACCTGTGATTGTTGCGCTCACAAAAACACCTTTGAATTACGATGTCAGTTCAGTTCAAATAATTGTGAGCGCGGCCGCTGTACTGCGAAAAGAGACTATCAACGCTGCTAAAAAGATGTAATTGATCATTTATACAGCAGGAATTTAGTCGTTAATGCGGTGATGGTTTAGTTTAAATTGTCATACGATTTTTTAACACAGAAGAGATATGTGCCACGACTGCAGTATGAATACGTCGGATTCAAGTTTGCATAGTATACTAAAGTAAATAATACATCGTGTAGCCGTCGAAATGTTTCTTCAATAACCGACTACACGTCATTGATACACACAGTATAAAACGACGGTTGTAACGTTAGCTGTATATATATGAACTGGAATCTGGAACTGATACTGGGGTGCCTCGACCCAAAGATGGTTACAAATCTTCATACTAAGCCGGATGTGGACCGGCTTGAATTTATATCGTCTCGAGCCACCTTTATCCACTAATTACCTGCGTGTTTCATCAGATCGTTTATCCGTTTAGTGGTGGTTCGACTAACGGCGCACTTGCTAGTACGAGGGTTCCACTTGAAAACCTTTATTCCATATATGTTGTCGGTTCCTCGAGCTATATGGGCGGTCCATTGCCACATAGTATGATTATCTTTGGAATATTAACGGCTTATTCTACTATTTAATCAGTTTATCAACAAGGGACTTTTTAATATTAAGCAGCACTTATTAATTGTTATTTAGGCGCAAATTGTGACAATAGCCAATTTATTTCATCTCAATATTATAATTTAATGTCTTTTTGAATTTGAATAGTATTTTGGCAAATAATTACATTTTTAAAATGAAAACTTCTTCAGGCTCGTCTGGCACTTTTGGGATGGGGAAAAAATACTGAACTCGCGTGAAAATCACGCTCAGATACTTAATACGATGATTAAAAAAATTCTAATACACAATAATTTCTAAAAAAATATTTCTTAACAACCAAAAATAATGTTTAAAGGTTTGTGAAGCTGAGATGTTTTCACCACGTAAAATGTTATGTTATAAATTGCAGGTTTAAGAATTTAATAGATGTGTATCAAGGCTACGGGATAACAGAAGCTTCAGGGTACGTGACTATGGATTACTTCATTGGTGGGAAGAAATGTAGACCAGGCAGTGTAGGAGAAGTAACAAAGATTACAGTGGTTAAGGTATGTATTAGTATGTATGATACAAAGCTCGGATATCAGATGTAATATAAAATATAAAATGAAAGCCTGACGCTATTTTTTTATTATCCATCTTGACTGCTGCTTACTGCTGATCATTAGATACCGGGTCAGGCCAAAAAAATAGTTATTGAGAAATTCTCTGTAACAGCCCGAAGTTAGAAAGTTGGTGGTTGTTCTCACTCGTGTTTCGGAAACTACATATAGCCGCTCGCCCTACGCCTGATCTCCCTCCGGTCGTGTGGAATTGTTATCCCCACTGTCTAAGAAAGTGAGTGAATAGAGAGCGCACCGGTGGTCGTTGCCCATACACTCGGGCACTATAATCCTGTACTGCACAGATGGCTCAGTTGAGACTGGCCGCAGTGATCGAAATTAGGTTCGCAGGGCATTGTTATACACATGAAGGTATTAATAATGTCAACCTTTATGAAGGTATCATTTGCACCCTTGTAAGTTCATTGCCATTCTTTATCTCATCTCACTTTAATTAAAAAGACAAATCCACAAAATATTAGTAATATTTAATAATAATTCTTAATTTACATTTACCGTGCTGTGGCGGTGTTAGAATATCCAATACCCCATATCATCCTGTGGGTGTCGTAAGAGATGACAGAAGGAATCAAATTAACAATTATCGGAGTTACATCCTAAAGGATAGCATCGTCGTCCTGAGTTGTCACACTTAGGTATGTCATCTCCGGTAGGGACATTCCGATACTAGTAAATACGCGTAGGTACTCGATACTTTTGGTTCGATACCAAAAACTAATAGCATCGAATCAATCTTGCGATACTTACTCGGTATCGAAACAAAAGTACTTGGAATCGAATCGAATCAGGCGAGCCGAACCCGTCCGACTTCACCCAAGGTGAGACCGAGAGAGAGAGAGCCGCCATTACACTAAAATTGTCACTGGTCCAGTCAGCACTAGCAGTTTTTATTTTATAGGATAGGGTGACAAACGAGCACATCTACATTTTTATCCTCGTTTGCAAACCAAAATGCAGATGCGTTGTCACCCGTGAGGACTAAGTCCGAATGCCTCTCTTCCATTAAAAAGGGTCTCCGGTTCTCTACACTTACCTTACGAAACACAGCAGTGTCTAGCTGCTATTTTACGCTGGTATTCTGTGAGAGCGTGGTTCTTCCCCGGTCGAGCCAACCCATTCGTGCTACAACTATACTACAAATTTAGCTGCAGCATGGCTCTACCACGTATCAAAACATTGAACGAATTCACTTATTTATATATAGCATTATTTACTTCGTCATATTTTAGTAATTGTCGTCTTAATTTGAAAATTAAAGAAGTGTCATCAGCAAAAAATACTATGTCATGGTTATCCTCTACTATGTTAGGTAAGTCATTAATATATACAAAAAACAGAAAAGGGCCGAGAATTGAGCCTTGAGGCACGCCCTTTGTAGCATAGACCCGGAAGAGCTCATACTGTTAATGACAACTTTTTGCGTTCTGTTACTTAAATATGAAATAATTAATTTAAGAGCATCACTTCTTACACCGTAGTGTTTTTTTTATAGAATAAGGTTGACAAACGAGCACACAGTCCACCTGATGGTAAGCGGTTGCTGTGACCCATAGACATCTACATCTATCTTCGTTTGCGAATTAAAATGCAGATGCGTTGTCAGCCGTGAGGACTAAGATGGAATGCCTCTTTTTCCAGTAAAAAGGGTCTCCGGTTCTCTACACTGATTAATGTTTCACAGTGAACACAATCGAAGGACTTGGATAGGTCATAAAATATACCCAAAGCATCCTGTGAATTCTCTTATGCATTAAAGATATATTTAATCAGCTCAACACCGGTATCAGTTGTCGAGCGACCCCTTGAGAAACCAAATTGATTTTTATGAAGTAAATTATTTTTATTAAAAAAAATTATATTTGATCAAGAATATTTTTTTCATAAATATTACTAAGTGTTGGTAGTACAGAAATAGGTCTAAAATTGGCGGGGTCTGAGGTACTACAAGATTCAAATAAAGGTATTACATTACTATGCTTCATTAAATCAGGAAACACACCAGATTCGATACTAGTATTACAAATAATAAATAAATGAGACGCGATTGTATCCTATTATACACGCAATAACTTTAACGGAAATCCCCCACAGATCCGCAGTTTTCTTAATATCAATAGTTTTAAAACATTTTACAATATCTTTTGATGATACTTTATGAGATGTAAAATTCTTTGTACACACATTTACATTTTGTTTAAGTGATGATTCGGTGACGACAGGAGAAGAATTCAGTGACTTAGTAGTTAAGATTAGAATATCAGTAAAATATTTCTCAGAAACCATTGCAACGTTCTGATCTGATTCAGTTAATTTGTTGTTAACACTTAACTGGTAGTTTGAACTGCGAGAGTTGATCTTACCAGTTTCGCTATTAATTATACTCCATGTTATTTTAATTTTATTAGAAGCCGTCTTAATTTTGTTGCCCAAATGCAAAGACTCGGCTGTGAAGCACATCGTTTTTGCTATTTTTATAGATGTCACATTGCTTAAATCGTAACTACACAGTAATTGCTTACCAAGGAGAGCACATTTGGTATTTTCAAGCCGCTTGCAAAGTTTGGAAACCATTAAGCTGTCAACTTTTCTCCTAATTTACAAGAGCGACATTGCACTCTGTAAAAAAGTGCTCTTTTCAATAAAGTTTTGCTGTTCTGGGGACTTTACAAACTATAATATAAGTTCAAGTATTTATAACTATAGGTCCGTCGCCTGATAAAGACCTGTTAAACTCACGAAATTTCTTGAATGACATATGACCGGTTGACTCAAT
Source organism: Parnassius glacialis (assembly GCA_033319125.1). Classification (NCBI taxonomy): domain Eukaryota; kingdom Metazoa; phylum Arthropoda; class Insecta; order Lepidoptera; family Papilionidae; genus Parnassius; species Parnassius glacialis. Next base: position 25,438,655 of record JAVANC010000002.1, read on the forward strand.
TCTTTTGTTTTCTGATAGGGAATATGTGACAGAATATTAATTTTTCAACCCACAGTACAGGAGTTCTATCCTGTGCTGGTCACCAATTGTATTATATTATATTGTGAGAAAAAAGTTAGCAGAATTTTTGTTGGTCAGTAACGAAAGCAGCAACTCACAAAGAGCCAGCAACAAAATAAAATCGATCGATAAGCTTTACCAAGTAACTTGTTAGTAATTAATTGTGTACATGCTACATTTTTATTAAAATTTTAGGAAAAAAGTTAGCAAATAATTTGTTGCTGGTCATTAACTGATGCAGCAACTCATAAAGAGCCAGGAAAAAAATAAAATCAATTGATAAGCTGCATCACGTTATTAGTTAGTAATTATTTTTGTACATGCTATATTTTTATAAAAATTGTAGGTAAAAACATAGCAGATATTTTGTTGCTGGTCAGTCATGGAAGCAGCAAGTCATAAAGGGTAGGCAACAAAATCAAATAGATTGATAAGGAGTACCAAGTAATTGGTTAGTAATTATTTGTGTACATGCTATATTTACATAAAAATTTTAGGAAAAATGTTAGCAGAATTTTTGTTGCTGGTCAGTAACGAAAGCAGCAACTCATAAAGAGCCAGCAACAAAATATAATAAATCGATAAGGAGCACCGAGTAATAAGTTAGTAATTGATTGTATAAGTGCTATATTTACTTATCATTTGATGTAGCTTATCGATCTATGTTATTTTGTTCCTGGCTCTTTAGGACTTGCTGGTTCCATTGCTGGCCAGCAACAAAATTTCTGCTAACTTTTTTCCTAAAATTTTTATGTAAATATAGCATGTACACAAATAATTACTAACTAATTACGTGGTGCTCCTTATCGATCTATGTTATTTTATTGCTGGCTCTCTATGACTTGCTGCTTCCATTGCTGACCAGCAACAAAATACCTGCTATATTTTTTGCTAAAATTTTCATAAAAATATAGCATGTAGACAAATAATTTCTAACTAATAACGTGGTGCAGCTAATCGATTTTTTTATTTCGTTGCTGGCCTTACTGAGTTGATGCTTCCATTAATGACCAGCAACAAATGGTCCGCTATCTTTTTTCTTATAATTTTCCTAAAAATATAGCATGTACACAAACAATTACTAACTAATTACTTGGCACAGTTTATCGATGTATTTTATTTTGTTGCTGGCTCTTTATAACTTGCTGCTTCGGGTAATGACCAGCAACAAATTGCTATCTAATCTAATCTGCTATCTTTTTTTCTATAATTTTCATGCAAATATAGCATGTACACAAATAATTATTACCTAAATACTTGGTACAGCTTATTGATCGATTTTACTTTGTTGCTGGTTCTTTGCGTCTTATTGCTTCCGTTACTGACTAGCAATAAAACATCTGTTATATTTTTCCCAAAATTTTCATGATATAGCTTGTACACAAATAATTACAAACCAATAACTTTGTCAGCTCATCAATCGATTTTATTTTGTAACTGTCTCTTTTATTACGCTACCATTACTGAGCAGCAAAAAAAATCTGCTGTCTTTTTTTCCTAAAATTTTATGTAAATATAGCATGTACCCAAATAATTACAAACCAATTACTTGGTGCAACTTATCGATCTATTTAATATTGTTGCTGACTCTTTATGGGCTGCTGATTAAGTTACTGACCAACAACAAAATATCTGCTACCTTTTTTCCTAAAACTGTCATATAAATAAAGCATGTACACAAATAATTTTTAACTAATTACTTGGTACTCCTTATCGATCTATTTTATTTTTTTGCTCACTCTTTATGACTTGTTTCTTCCAAAACTGACCAGCAACAAAATATCTGCTATGTTTTTTCCTAGAATTTATTTAAAATATAGCATGTACACAAATAATTACTAACTAATTACTTGGTGCTCCTTATCGATTTATTTTATTTTGTTGCTGGCTCTTTATGGGGTGCTGCTTTCGTTACTGACCAGCAACAATAATTCTGCTAACTTTTTTCCTAAAATTTTTATGTAAATATAGCATGTACACAAATAATTACTAACCAATTACTTGGTGCTCCTTATCAATCTATTTGATTTTGTTGCCTACTCTTTATGACTTGCTGCTTCCATGACTGACCAGCAACAAAATATCTGCTATGTTTTTACCTACAATTTTTATAAAAATATAGCATTTAGACAAACAATTTCTAACTTATAACGTGGTGCAGCTTATCGATTGATTTTATTTTCTTGCTGGCTCTTTATGAGTTGCTGCTTTCGTTACTAACCAGCAACAAATATCCTGCTAACTTGTTTTCTTAAAATTTTCACGATATAACTTGTACACAAATAATTATTAACTTATTGATTTTACTTTGTTGCTGTCTCTTTGTGACTTACTGCTTCCGTTACTGTACAGCAACAAAAATTCTGCATACTTTTTTTCTCAAAATTTTCACGTAAGTATAGCATGTACACAATAAATACTAACTAATAACTTGGTGCAGTTCATAGATCGATTTTATTTTGTTTCTAGCTCTTTATGACTTGCTGCTTCCATAACTGAACAGCAACAATATAACTGTTGTTCTGTATTTAAATCTTCCGTATAGACAGCATGTACACATTTATTTGTAACTTATTACTTGATAAACAGCCTACAACAACATAAAATCGGTCGATAAGACCGATTTTATGTTGTTGTAGGCTGTTTGGGAGTTATTGATCTATTTATTAATCAGCAGCAAAATTTTTATTAATTTGGAACTTCAGAATCAGTATTAAAATATAACTTGATTTTTTAATTTTGTTTTTTTTTAATTTTTTTTTACATTTTTTTGTATTATATTTCAGCAACTAATTAGCAACAAATTATCCCGTTTTATCCGCTACGGCGGGGTTGATTTAAAGTTTTTACTGCTATCTTAATGTAAAGATAGCAGTCAATCGATTTTCTCAAAACCGGTTGGAGCAACAAAATCGCGATTTTGGTAACTAATTAGCAACAAATTAGCTACAAATTCCTAGATACAATTTTTAAGTTTCTGCTGACTTTTCACTGCTAACTTTACAAAGCTGACGATTGCAGCGGTTACGCAAAATCTTAAACTTGATTAGATTTCTTTCCAAGGGTCAATGTTTATCTTTTATTTGATTTTTCAAGGGTCTTTGACTCAATTAACACAAATTTACTGATTTCTAAGCTTTCATATTATGGCTTTGATAACGAAGCACTAAAGTGGTTTAAAAGTTTTTAAAATGGCCATCATCAACAAGTAATTTTAGATAGGCACAATGGTATAATCTGTATTTCTAAGCTTTTATTTATTTATTTATAAGGTACATCAACAGCAAAACACATGAAACATTAACAAGAACACTATAAGAAAAGTATATGGTTAAATATGTTTGCCAATTACAGTTATCCACAACTAATTGATAGAATCAGGCGTTACTTTGCGGAAATCCATTATAATGGGGTTGTTATAAATTAATTTGGTTAATTCCGCGTAAAGAAAATGATGTGTCCTGCCCAGCTTTAAGGGGGACCTCCCACCCTCGCTCAATCGCGCGCACTATACCCGTCGCCGTCAATCCCAGCACTACCATCCTCAGCACCACCACACTAGGCAGGACACACCACTCTCGAAAATACGACACGTGTTTCGCCTCTACACGAGGCATCCTCAGGTGAAGTAGACTCTGCGGAGGCTGGCCGCTAAGTCATACCCCATGGTATCCACAACATTTACCGTAATGTGTAGCTTATTATATTATAATGGTATTTAATACAAAATAACTTACATTAAGAAAAAACTAACAAAGGAATCAGTGTGTGCTGAGAGGGTGAAAAGAAATTGGTCATTATTTTTTTTTTTTGAAGTACCGGGCAGAGTCGTTGAAAATGTCAATGTCCGGTACCTTGGTCATAATTTCATTGTATGCGTTATATATTCTGGCTAGGGGATAATGCGCGCCTAAATTTGTTTTGAGGCTAGGTATGCTAAATATTTTGCGAATTAAATATCGGGGATATCTGTACGGGATAATTAATTTGATGCGATCTAGGAGATGCGTACTTTTGATTTTGTTATGCAGTAACTTGTGTAGAAACATTAAGTCTGCAATGAGACGTCGGTCACTTAAGGTCGTTATTTTGAAAAATGCTAGCCTCTGACTATAGGAGTGTCTATGCGATATTCCTGGAGTCGAAAAAGCAAGGAAGCGCGTTGTTTCGATTCGCTGAGAAGATGCACTATAGACTGGATTCCATGCGACACTGGCAAATTCGAGGTGGCTACGTACTACTGCATTGAAAAAAGAAAAAAAAAAGAACCTTCGTAGTTTGGACACACCGGAAGCCTTTCGCGTTTCTTTTTAGGAATCCCAACATACAAGCCGCCTTTTTGATGATATTATTAGTGTGAGCGGTTAGTTTCAGCTTACAATCCAACAAAACACCAAGGTCCTTGATCTTGTGCAAGGAAGAAAACATCTTCTATATCGCACAGTGGTGGACCGCCAATCATCCAGATGGTGTGGATGGTATCGGGAAATCTGCCGCGATGTGCGTTCGTGAAATTTGGCGGCTGGAATTAATTGGAACTATTCCTCAGAACACTCCCCGAGGTAAATACGAAAGAAAATGCAAAGTGGTCCAACATCTCTTGTAAAGTTGCAGGTGTTGTGCTGGCATGAAATACTGTCCCGCTCTGCTGAGCACGTCAAGCTTTTTAGAGGCCAATTTGGCCTTCTCTTCCAAGTGACCAAGAAAATGCACGTCATTCGATTTGTCGACGCCGAGGATTTCGATACTGGCTGAGGCAACAAGGGGAGTGCCTTAAAACTGAGGAGATACGATAAAGGAGTTTTTTAGCCGTAAAAGCGCAAACCTGTGTCTTCTGAGGATTAAACTGGACTAGATTTAGTCGCCCTTAATCCGAGACTTTGTTCAGCAAAGACTCGACATTAGAAACAAGTTTGTTCTAGTACTCGGCAACGTTTTCCCGAGAAATATTGACACGGCCGGTGTATAAAGCATCACCAGTGCATGAATGTTAATGCTTCCCAACATATTATTGATATGCAGAAGAAACAATGTTGGTGATAGCACGCAGCCTTGTGGAACACCTGCGTTAATAGTCTTGTAGTCGGACCATGCACCGTCTACGAACTTGATGCTCCGATCTGCAAGAAAGCTGGTGATGTAATTGCACTAATTTCTCGGGAAGCCCATAGGAAGGGAGCTTCGAAAGAAGCGCTTTGTGCCAAAGCTGATCGAAGGCCTTCGAAATGTACAAACTGACGGCCAATGCCTGTTAAACTGTTTTCAAATTTGCCATTTAAATGCACAAAGTATTCCTAAACACCATACGGAGCTCTTGAATACTTTCCAGATGGTGTGGATGGTATCGGGAGTTCTGCCGCAATGTGCGTTCATGAAATTTGGCGACTGGGATTAATCCGAACAATTCCTCAGAGCACTCCCCGTGGTAAATGCGAAAGAAAATGCAAAGAGATGCAACATCTCTTCGCAGCGCCAATGAGTCGAGCCGATCGGAAAGGACTCGGTTGTCGACGATTCGAGCCGCTCTGCGCTGGATGCGGTCAAGTGAAAGGAGCTGGCACTGGGGAGCCCCTGCCCAGAGATGGGAACAGTATTCCATGTGAGGCCGGACCTGCGCCTTGTAAAGTTGCAGGCGTTGTGCCGGCATGAAATACTGTCCCGCTCTGCTGAGCACGCCAAGTTTTTTAGAGGCCAACTTGGCCTTCTCTTCCAAGTGACTAAGAAACTGCACGTCACTCGATATGTCGACGCCGAGGATTCCGATACTGGCTGAGGCAACAAGGTGAGTACCTTGAAACTGAGGAGATACGACAAAGGGGTTCTTTTCAGCGGTAAACGCGCTAACTTGTTTCTTCTGGGGATTAAACTGGATTAGATTTAGTCGCCCCCAATCTGAGACTTTGTCCAGCAAAGACTCGACTTCAGACACAAGTTCGTTCCGGTACTCGGCGACGTTTTACCGAGAAATATTGGCACGGCCGGTGTATAGAGCATCACCAGTGCTGTCATCCGCATAACAATGAATGCTACCGGTTTGCAACATATCATTGATATGCAGAGGAAACAGCGTTGGTGATAGCACACAGCCTTGTGAAACACCAGCGTTAATAGTCTTGTAGTCGGAGCATGCACCGTCTACGAACTTGATGCTCCGATCTGCAAGAAAGCTGGTGATCTAATTGCACTAATTTCTCGGGAAGCCCATAGGAAGGGAGCTTCGAAAGAAGCGCTTTGTGCCAAACCTGATCGAAGGCCTTCGAAATGTAACAAACTGACGGCCAATGCCTGTTAAACTGTTTTCAAATTTGCCATTTAAATGCACAAAGTATTCCTAAACATCATACGGAGCTCTTGAAAACTTTCTCTTATAGTGCAGTTCATGAATAGAATAGAATAGAATTAAATATTTTTTTATTCAATATATATTATTACATAATTCTTATTGAAAGTCATTTTTTATTTACCACTGGTTCGGAAAATACCCCTGTCCTGGAAAGAACCAGCAAGAAACAGAAAAAATAATTTCGTTTATACAATTTTTAAATGACTTTTCATAGAACCAGCATGGTGGCGATCACCTTATTCCCAGGAATTATTTTCATTCATGTATTCCTTGATATTATAATAACCTTTTTTGTACAGTTTTTTTTTTTTTAAATGAAACTTTTAAACTGGTTTATTGACAAACTTTGAATATTATTCTGGGATTTCGTTGTAAAAGCGTATACATTGACCCATAAATGAATTACTGATTCTGTAGATTCTAGTAACTGGAATTACAAGCTTATGTTTGTTTCTAGTGTTTAAAGTATGCACATCCTTATTCTTATTAAAGCTATTTATGTTTTTATGTACATACATTACATTTTCATAAATATATTTCGATGCCAAAGTTAACATGTTTATTTCTTTAAATTTTTGTCTGAGGGACTCTTTACAATTTAGGTTATAAATCGCCTGAACGGCTCTCTTTTGCAAAACAAATATAGCTTCAATATCAGTCACATTACCCCATAGCAAAATTCCATAAGACATTACGCTATGAAAGTAACTAAAATACACTAATCTAGCTGTCTCAACATCTGTGAGACTTCTAATCTTTCTTACAGCATATGCTGCAGAACTAAGTCTGCTTGCTAATTTAGATATATGGGGGCCCCATTGAAGTTTCGCGTCAATAGTAATACCGAGAAAAACAGTAGTATCCACAAGACTCAACTCCTTCCCATTTAATAGCACATTGGTATTCGAATGTTTTACATTAGGTATTGTAAATTTAACACACTTTGTCTTATTGCCGTTTTAAAGCATATTGTTGGCGTTAAACTAATGTACTAATTTCGATGGAGCATTATTTACTGCCGTTTGAGTTTGAAAATTAAAGAGGTATCGTCAGCAAATAATACTATATCGTGATTGTCCCCTACAAGATAAGGTAAGTCATTAATATAGATTAAAAACAGGAATGGGCCAAGAATGGAACCCTGAGGAACGCCCATTGATACTACCGATCCGGAGGAAGCTTTACCATTGATCACGACGTTTTGAGTTCTATTACTTAAATATGAAGTAATTAGTCTAAGCGCCAAATTTTTTACACCGTAATGTTGTAGTTTCCTGATTAATGTCTCATGATGAACACAGTCAATTTTTAATAGTGGTAGAGCCACGCAGCAGCTTTTGCTGTCGCACGGATGGGCCGGCTCGAACCGAGGTGGTACCACGACCTTACAGAAAACCAGCGTGAAGTAGAGGGTTTACCTCTGCGTTTCGCTTGGTGAGTGCAGGTGGCCGGAGGCCCTTTTTACTGGAAATGAGGCATTCCATCTTAGTCCTCACGGGTGACAACGCATCTACATTTTGATTTGTAATAGAGGATAGATGTAGATGTCTATGGGCCGCAGCAACCACTTACCATCAGGTGGTATGTGTGCTCGTTTGTCACCCTTATCCTATAAAAAAAAACAATCGAAAGCCTTGGAAAGATCACAGAAAATACCTAAGGCATCTTCTGAATTCTTCCAGGCATTAAAAATATATTTCATAAGCTCAACACCTGCGTCAGATGTCGAGCGACCCCTTGTAAAACCAAATTGGTTTTTATGAAGTAATTTATTGTATAAAAAAAATAACAATTGATCCAAAATTATTTTTTCAAAAATTTTACAGAGAGTTGGTAGTACAGAAAAAGGTCTAAAATTAGCGGGGTCCAATGTACTACCAAATTTAGAGAAGGGTATTACTTTATTATGCTTCATTAAATCAGGAAACACACCAGAATCGATACAAGTATTAAAAATAATAGCAAGATGAGGTGCAATTAAATGTATTATGGACGCAATAATTGTAACGGAAATCCCCCACAAATCTGCGGTTTTCTTTACATCAATGGTTTTTAAGTATTTTACAATATCTTGCGGTAATATTTTTCAAATCTAAATTTTTTTAAACAGGTATTAACATTCTGTTTGAGTAATGACTCGGCGACAGTTGGAGAAGTATTCAATGACTCTGTTGTCAAGATAGGAATATCAGTGAAATATTTCTCAAACACCGCTGCGATTTCTTGATTTGATTTAGTCAATTCATTGTTAATTTTTAATTGATAGTTTGAGTTACGAGGTTTGTCTTTACCGGTTTCACTGTTAATTATACTCGACACCATTTTAATTTTATTCTTAGCCGTCTTAATTTTGTTGCTAATATGTAACGATTTGGCTGTCGAGCAAACTCTTTTAAACATTTTAGAATATTTTTTGACATATTCTTTAAAAGCATCGGAAGTATTATATGACCTTTCATGGTAAAGGTCATACAACCTTCTTCTGCTTTTATGAATTCCTACTGTCGCCCACTCATTAAATGCCTTGCGACTGTTTCTGGAGAATGTTTTAGAAGTAAATGTTTTTTTTTTTAAATTCATTGCTTATAAGGGTAAATAATTCTCCATATAAATAGTCTGCATTGTTCTTATAAGAAAGCGATGGAAGGTTTTTTACCATATTACTTCTAAATCTCTCCAGGCGTTTTGCATTAATAGGAACAAACTCAATTTTCTCAATTTCCTGTTTTTTGTGCATATAAGGTAATGAAACCAGTTGTCCACAGTGATCTGAACTAAGTTTTTGAATTATTGATTTGTTGATTGGTACAACACCTGTAAAAATATTATCAATACAAGTTGCACTATACCCTGCAATACGTGTAGCTTCAAAGAATAAATTATCAAGATTATAGGATTTGAACAAAGAGCAAATTTTATACTAATGAAAGAAGTTTCCAGGAGATTGATATTAAAGTCTCCACACACTACAAGAGATTTATTCTGTTTATTAAGCTTAAGTAAAACTTCTTCAATAATTTTTTCAAATGTATCATAATTTGAACATGGGTGTCTGTAAATACTGACAACAATAAGGTGCTCAAGCTCAACACATGCCATTTCTACAGTACGCTCAACAGAGAGAGAGACATGCTATACGCATATCGGAAAGCAGGCTTAAGCTTGAACTCTCGTCTACGTCTTATAGTCTTCCAGGTTATATTTCACTCCGTAAAGATCGCACTGGTTAAAGGGGCGGAGGTGTCGTTATATATCTGCGTAGTGATATACCTTATAAAATATTAAACACGTTTTCTTCTCTATATTCCGGTTCAATGGAATACATTTTTGTCGAAGTTAATGTCAACAGTGTTAAAGTGTTTCTTGGAGTTTTCTACTGTCCACCTCAAATGGACTATTTCTCTCATTTGGAATGAAATTTGTTGCATTTGAGTTCTGCCTACACACATCACATTATAATGGTCTCCCAATGACACTGACCTATTAGGGGTTTCTCTCAAATCTTGCAAACTGAGGTCGACCATGATGTCGCATAATTTCACTATTTTGCCTCTAAAAGCAACACATCACAACTTCCACTCTGCTGACACCTGGATGGACCTTATAGCCGTCTCCTTTGTTGAACACGTTGTCAATTATAGACAATTCCCTGCTTCTGGATTTTCACGGCATGAGCTGTTTTTCCTGTCATATAAATTAAAGTCTTCCAAGCCTTTATCCGTGTCTATCGCTATTCGAAGTAGATATAGACAAGCTTAAGTATGATGCGGATGCTATTAACTGGTCATTTGTATGTTATGTTTCCACACTTGTGAAAAAGTTGAATTTCTAATCAGTAACATATTAGACCTGTATGGTGAACATGCCCCCTAAGCGTGTCGTTTGACTTAAGCGTCCTCCTGTTCCATGGATCACGACTGGGGTAATAATGGCTATGGCAAAACGTGATAGAATGTTTCGTGCTTTTAAGTATAATCGGACTGATATAAAGTGGCAGTCGCATAAATCTGCGAGAAATCGATGTAATTAGATGGTGACAGCTGCTAAACGCGGATATATCCACGAACGAGTACTTAATTCATCCTCCGCTGATATATGGAAGTTTCTCAAAACGCTTGGGTATGGAAAATCGCAATTTGACTATAATAGCATCACTTGTTCTCCTGACGATTTTAATCGTCATTTTATGTCTTCTCAAAAAAATTCTGATAATTCTAGATCTAATGCTATCTTATTTAAATCTTTCGGTACGGTACTTTCACTTTTTCTCCTGTAGATTAAAGCGAGATATGCAAAGCACTTTCTTATATTAAATTGAAAGCCATTGGTTGTGATGATATGAGTAGGGTAATGGTTATGCACGTGTTGGATGCCGTTTTACCCGTGAAAACTCATATCATTAACTATTCGCTGATGAATGGCGCTTTCTCAATTTTCTGGTGTAAAGCCTTTATTATTCCCATTCCTAAATCCACCTATTGTAGTGCTATATCCAATCTCAGACCAATTTCTATCCTGACTTTTCTCTCTAACGTTCTGGAAGCTGTTGCTCATAAACAAATTTTCACTCATAAAAAAATTCTTTTGTTTTCTCAAATAATATTCTTTCCCCATATAAGTCGGGTTTCTGCCCTGGTCATTCTACAATTACTGCTCTTCTCTAAGCAACGGAAGATATCCGAGAGGGGACGGCTAAATCAAAACTGGCCGTCCTCATCTTAATTGATTTTTCTAACGCATTTAATTCTGTTGATCATGATATCTTGTTGGCTCTTCTTTCTCATTTCAATATCTCGTCTTCAGCTCAGAAATGGTTCTCATCATATCTTCAAGGGCACCAACAGGCCGTGCAAACTGGACATATACTATCTTACTGATGTGATGTGTCTACTGGCGTCTCTCAAGGCAGTATAATCTCTCTTCTTCTGTTTTCAATTTTTATCAATCTCATCACATTAAATCTCAAGTGCTCTTACCATCTGTATCATCGGCATACAGTTATATTTGCAAGTGGAACCCTCAAATATCTCTAATGATATGTCTTTATTAAATTATGACTTGAAATACATCTCAGAATGATCCACTGTGTATGGCATAAACGCCAAATCTAAATACCAAACCATAATTTTGGTAGCCCACGATTATTATCGAATCTAGTTATTCCTACCATACCATTAATATACCAAAAATAATGTCATACCACGTATGTTGATCCTTGCTTAACATGGAACAAACATACATATACAGGAAGTGAATTGCAAAACTACTGGAACTTTGCGAACTCCATATCGATTAAAAAACTTTGTTAACAGCAATACACCCTCTTTATATGATACTTGGCTGATTTCACAGCTATTTCATACAAGCCACCGATATGCAGGAGAAAATTAAATTAATACTAGGTTGCGGTTGTATGTGATGGATTGAGAGAAAGGTGTCGTCCGGTCCATGCGTGGTCGAAAGTACGCACGCTTTCGATTATTGTATGATTGAGGATGTTTGTACATTTACAAGAAAGTTTATGTTGTCAAAGCGTATATCTTCTATCGATGCTAATATTACCGTGCAAGTTGTACAAAAAATTATGTGTCCGTGTGTGCTTAGTGGAAAAAGCCAGTTGTCCGGTCCATGTTATGATATGCGATGACAACTGGTCAAAGGGACGCTGTCGCTCACTGAGTTATCATATAAGATGACGGGTAGAGAGCCAGTTATCCGGTCCACGTTATTGTATGACATGATGGCTGGTGAAACGGAAGCCTTAGCTGGTGTTAGCTTTCGTGAGGTCAAACGTCTTAAATATTTGTCTGTAAATGCCCAAAGATAGGGACAGTGTGCCTATTCATGTCGGGATAGACGAGCGGAAGAAGTGGTAATTAATAGTTTTTGTTACAGGAATTCATGAAGATACACGCCCGAGGACGGTCGTATGTTGGGATTGGTCAACAAAATACTGGCCAGATCTAGAGTAAAGGTTTAACTCTAGTCGTATCTGTGGTAACTTTGTAACCATTGTTGTTTATAGGATCTTTGAGAAAAACATAATCGGGAAGCGTACCATATAATATTTGCAACGAATTGCTAACGATCCGCTTATTATATTGTCTTGTACTTTACGTTGTAGTACACTCATATTTGCGCCATCGGTCATGAGTACATCTGAGGATGATCCTCATTTGCCTACATATACTTGTGGCAGGATGGCCCACTCTTCTATAGCAAGAATTAAATAAACACAAAATAAATTAAAAAAAAATAAGTAAAAGAAGTTTATCTTACATTTATTTAATGAGGGGTTTTATAAGTGTGTGAGTTTATGTGTACGAGTTTATGGGTTCGCGCGCTTGTTTGTGTGTGTGTGAATTTATGCGCGCGCGTGTGTGTGTGTGGGTGTGTGTGTGTGTATGTGTGTGTTCGTATGTGTGTTTTAGTGCTTGAATTTATATAATAACTTTTAATAAGTTTGAGGAGCCATTCTGTGACTGTCTTTTTGAGTTCATTAGGGTTCAGTGAATAAATGTCTAGTTTTTTGTCAACTACATTATGTAAATAACCAACCTGTCTTTTTGAATTGGTGACTAGCAAAATTTGTTTTGACAGAGTTAATTCAAAAATTTTTCCTCGTTTATTATTGCTTTTAAAGTCGTAGAAATTTCTTTTTTTTGTTTGTTAACAACTTTAAAATGTATAACTTTCTAACACTTAGGGTATTACCAAACCAATTGATCGATGTTGGAATGCATTAGTCGACGTCGATAATTTCTACCATAGCAATCGATCGATGACACCGATCGATAGTAGAATTTATTAATCTACGTCGATCGATAGTTTCTACCACACCGATAGATCAATGGTATCGATATATGGTAGAATCGATAAGCCAACGACGATCAAGCTGCTTGATTATTCGAGAACCCGCCCCGCTCCACTAGACGCTATTTAAAATATCGTCTGGATAAAATAAGCGATCTCTGACCTTAAAAACGGCGTATCCAGAGTCTTTTGCATTTGCGTCATAATAATAAGAGCAATAGCATACTGGTTAACAATAACGCGTCCTTTTCTGAATGCATTTTGAAAGATACTGATGATGAGCCCACAACCACAATATCGATCTACGTCGATCGATGATTGAACAATGTTTCATTGGCCAGTATCCCTCGATCATCTAAAGATACTATACCAATCGATCGATATCAATCGACGTCGATCAATGACATCGATCGCCGATCGATCAATTGGTGTGGTATCTTTTACCAAACTGATCAAAGTTCTTCTGTGGGGAATCTATATGATTTATTGTACATGAACTTTATTAAGGTTCGTTGACCACGTTATAGTTGCAGGAGTTTCGTTTTCGTAGCACCACTCTAAACTGTAAGGTTCTATCGAGCTAGTGCAGCATATATTTGAATTCGCAACATACATAAGGGCTTTAAAGATTCAAAAAAGTTTTCTTTATCTGTTATTAGTTGCTTTTATATATAAATGCGATGTAAGTGGTTGGTCAATTAATACCACCAAATATCTACTAGCTACTTTTTCTATAATAAGACACGTGCAATTATTACGCAAACCAGAGTTGTGTATTTTAAGATTGTGTGCAGGTTGTGACTGTTTGTTGATGGAAAAGCATATATACTTTTTTTAGACGCGTTAAAGGTAAGCAAGTTTATTTTGAGCCAATTTGCAGTTTTATGGATAGCCAAGTTTTTTTTTATGGGAAAGGGTGACATACGAGCACACAGTCCACCTGATGGTAAGTGGTTGCTGTGACCCATAGACATCTACATTTATCCTCTTTTGCGAATCAAAATGCAGATTCGTTGTCACCCATGAGGACAAAGATGGAATGCCTCTTTTCCAGTGAAAAGGGTCTCCGGTTCTCTACACTCACCATACGAAACACAGCAGTGTTAAGCTGCTATTTGACATTGGTATTCTGTGAGAGCGTGGTCCTTCCCCGGTCGAGCCGACCCATTCGTGCTACAACTATACTACTAATATAGCTGCAGTATGGCTCTACCACGTATAGTAGTTTTGTTATTTCTGCTGTATTGTAGGCTTCATCCCACGATTTACTGGTGAAAACAATAGCAGTATCCTCCGCATACGAATACATTTTACCATTATCAAGTTTCAAATTGCTTAGGTCATTAATATACATAAGAAATAAGGTAGGGCCTAGAACCCTGCCTTGTGGTACCACAAAGGATATTTGAAGTTCGTTATTAACGTAACCGCCTATTCTCGTTTTTGTTCCTTAAGTAATATATCACTAAATCTAGTTAAGCTTCCCTAATACCGACCTTTTCCAACTTTCAAACAAGTATGGCATCAAAGACGGTGTCAAATGCCTTTTTTAGTTTCAAAAATACAATAAGATTTTTTTTATTTTGATCTAGATAATCAACTATCTAATGTAGTTAGATCTATGAGAGCATTTTTTTGTGGTTTTTCTTCTTCTAAAACCATACTTAGTTTGCGACAGAATATTATATTTATCTTAATATTGTAACAATCTGTTATTAATTAATTTTTATAAGATTTTGGGGTATGCTGATAAAATGGAAATAGAGCTATAATTATTTATATCGTGTCTGCTACCATTCTTGTATACAGGTGTAATAATAGAACAAACCAAACGAAAACGTCTTTCAATGAAGCAATTAAGAGTTTTGGGAATATAATATCACCCTGCCTTATTTATACCTTTCTGCAGTTGGATAGGTTTTATGCTCTAGTTCTGTATTCGGATAGCCTCTGTAGCCCTACTGTATAAGAACTTCAGCGCTTCGATATACCAACAGTCAACATGGCACCGCAGAAGAAACTGTAGCACTTACCATTAGACAAGCCGCATGCTCGTCTGGATTCTCGTCTATGAAAGAATAGAATAGAATGGAATACTATATGTATAAATAATTAATAGGGTACTTACCATCCATGTATATATACATGGTAAATTTCAATAATAGTAACAGAAAGTAATTTCTTACCAGACCAGGAGGATATAAATGATGCATGATTCTCTTAAACTTTATTACAGTCTGAAGTAGCTAAAGAAATTATTTTTGGCTCTAGAGTCATGAAGATATTGTAAATTACCGCAGAAGAATAAAACATGCGCTTTTATTTAATTCAAGAGTTGTAGGTCAGCTATTTTAAATTCTTCGTTATATAAGTAATATTTTTTTTAGAAATGATAATTTAATAAAATATAATTATAATTGTTAACAGATTAATGGTGCTAGAGATGAGAAACTTACGTATAACGAAATAGTTCAAATGTCCATGAACATTGCCGTTTCGTTAGTGAGAATTGGCGTGAAAAGATGAGATGTTGTCGGGATATGCGCTGAGTCAAGATTGGAAAACTGGTGCACTGTTATTGGAATAGCTTGCATTGGGGCCTTTTAATATTAGATATGTAAAAGGTATGATTAATAAGGTATAATTTTATCATTAATTCTTCTTATCCATCATCAGCCCACTAAAGTCCACAGCTGGACATGGACCTCCCCCGACGCAGTGAATAGAATAGAATAGAATAGAATAGAATAATTTTAATTCAATATTGATTATTACATAATTCTTATTGAAAGTCATTTTTTATTTACCACTGGTTCGGAAAATACCTCTGTCCTGGGAAGAACCAGCAAGAAACCCAGCGGGACTTTTTTTTTCAAACATATTTCACTTAACAATAATTTCATTTATACAATTTTTAAATGATTTTTAATAGAACCAGCATGGTGGCGATCACCTTATTCCCAGGGGTTATTTTCATTCATGTATTCCTTGATATTATAATAACCCTTTTTGTACAGTTTTTCTTTAATAAAACTTTTAAACTTGTTTATTGATAAACTTTGAATATGTTCTGGGATTTTGTTGTAAAAGCGTATACATTGCCCCATAAATGAATTACTGATTCTGTGGAGTCTAGTAACTGGTATTACAAGCTTATGTTTGTTCCTAGTGTTTAAAGAATGCACATCCTTATTCTTATTATAGCTATTTATGTTTTTATGTACATACATTAGATTTTCATAAATATATTGCGATGCCAAAGTTAATATGTTTATTTCTTTAAATTTTTGTCTGAGGGACTCTTTACAATTTAGGTTATAAATCGCCCGAACGGCTCTCTTTTGCAAAACAAATATAGCTTCAATATCAGTCGCATTACCCCATAGCAAAATTCCATAAGACATTACGCTATGAAAGTAACTAAAATACACTAATCTAGCTGTCTCAACATCTGTGAGACTTCTAATCTTTCTTACAGCATATGCTGCAGAACTAAGTCTGCTTGCTAATTTAGATATATGGGGGCCCCATTGAAGTTTCGCGTCAATAGTAATACCGAGAAAAACAGTGGTATCCACAAGACTCAACTCCTCCCCATTTAATAGCACATTGGTATTCGAATGTTTTACATTAGGTATTGTAAATTTAATACACTTTGTCTTATTGCCGTTCAAGAGCATATTGTTGTTGTTAAACCAAAGTACTAATTTCGATAGAGCATTATTTACATCGTCATAATTAATTAACTGCCGTTTGAGTTTGAAAATTAAAGAGGTATCGTCAGCAAATAGTACTATATCGTGATTGTCCCCTACAAGATAAGGTAAGTCATTAATATAGATTAAAAACAGGAATGGGCCAAGAATCGAGCCCTGAGGAACGCCCATTGATACTACCGATCCGGAGGAACCTTTACCATTTATCACGACTTTTTGAGTTCTGTTACCTAAATATGAAGTAATAAGTCTAAGCGCCAAATTTTTTACACCGTAATGTTGTAGTTTCCTGATTAATGTTTCATGATGAACACAATCGAAAGCCTTGGAAAGATCACAGAAAACACCTAAGGCATCCTGTGAATTTTCCCAGGCATTAAAAATATATTTCATAAGCTCAACGCCAGCATCAGACGTCGAGCGACCCCTTGTAAATCCAAATTGGTTTTTATGAAGTAATTTATTTGTATTAAAAAAAATTAACAATTGATCCAAAATAATTTTTTCAAAAATTTTACTAAGAGTTGGTAGTACAGAAATAGGTCTAAAATTAGCGGGGTCCAATGTACTACCAGATTTAAATAAAGGTATTACTTTACTATACTTCATTAAATCAGGAAACACACCAGAATCGATACAAGTATTAAAAATAATAGCAAGATGAGGTGCAATTAAATCTATTATGGACGCAATAACTGTCACGGAAATCCCCCACAAATCTGCGGTTTTCTTTACATCAATGGTTTTGAAGTATTTTACAATATCTTGCGGTAATACTTTTTCAAATCTAAATTCTTTTAAACAGATATTAACATTCTGTTTGAGTAATGACTCGGCGACAGTTGGAGAAGAATTCAAAGACTCTGTTGTCAAAATAGGAATATCAGTGAAATATTTCTCAAACACCGCTGCGACTTCTTGATTTGATTTAGTCAATTCATTGTTAATTTTTAATTGATAGTTTGAGTTACGAGGTTTTTCATTACCGGTTTCGCTGTTAATTATACTCCACGTCATTTTAATTTTATTCTTATTCTGATATGTGAGGATTGGCCTTAATCGTCACGCTTGCCACCACCAACCGCAGTACCAGAAAACTCACAACTTTGACGCAGCTGCCCGTCTGCCTGGCGTTCTGAGTAACTTTTAGTTTACATGAGATAAAGAAGTTTAAACTTTAAAATTATACTACACTCAAGCCCAAAGTATCAACACTTTAAGCTAACCCTAAAATTTAACTTTAATTACATATATAGGTAGTAGGTTTATGTTTTTCTGGGTTTATATGTGTATATATGCATACATGCATGTATGCATTTTTAAAAGTATGTCCGTGTGTATATTCAACTTTGTGATCTTAGGTTGCCAAAACTCATTTTTTTTACTTTTGCCACAATTTCTTAAAACTATCTCTTAAAAATTGCGTTCTGAGTTCCATCCGAGGGAATTCATCAGGTTATTTGTTCTTTTTAGTATCGTTAAGAGCTTCTTGGATAAGGCCAGAACGATCCAGTGGCCTCTAATAAAGGTAGTAAACAATGTTGTATACTAGTAATGAAATTGCATCTGCGATTCCCCTGGTGTTGCAGTTGTTCATGGGTGTGGCGTTCATGCTTGTTTACCTCCTCTTATATAAGAAAATCCTGCAAAACGAATTTTGGGTACAGCGGCCAGTCCTTATGGAGACAAACCTTAACATATTAGTATAATCTTTTTGCAGCTGAACTAAAACACGTAATGAACATTTCGAAACCAAAGTTCCTCTTCTGTTCAATGCAAGGTTATAAGGCATATGAGACCATTTTGAAGACTTTGGACTTTTTAAAACGAATAATATTATTTGGAGATGAAAGGCTGGATGGTGCTTTACTTTTTGAAGACCTAGCGACCGCAAGGCCAAATTCGATAATATCAAGTAATGAGAAATTCGAAGAGTTTCAAAGGGTCGAAGTGGAAGGGCAGTCTGATACAGCTATTATCCTTTATTCATCTGGTACGACTGGACTACCAAAGGGTGTGGTGCTAAGCCACTTAAATGTAATATCAGCAACCTCCCTGTAAGTGCCTTTAGTTATCAATAACGTCGTTATTACAGTTCATCACAAATCCACTGCTTAGCATAGATTTCCATGACAGATTACTACAAAGATTTGAGACATATCTGCATACCTACATGCATTTTACATCTATTTATTTTTTGAATATTTCATCGAATCATCCCTTCATTTAGTAAGCCTTGCTCTTTATTGCATTTATCAGTTTAATACTATCACTCGAAAAAAATAATTTTCCCATTACTAATTGCTTTTTTTAACCTTATATTCGGCCTATTGCCACTTTTAATAAGCCGAAGTATCTCCCAGTCACAGCGGTTTAGTAAATTAAAGCAACAGTTAACAGGCCATATGTATGCTTTTATTATAAATAAGGTTCCTACTAAATCTGATCGTATTTAAGACTAAAAAAAATTGGATGCTTTAGTTTACTTTTGGGATTCATAATTAACTGTGCTTATTATTATTTCACAAGATATTGTTTGTGTTTATTTTTATTTCCTGCAATTTATATAGAATTCAAATTAAGTTGACCTGTTGACCATAATTAAAATGACCTGGAGAATAATAAATAGTGAAACGGGCAAGGTCAAACCGCGCAACTCGGATTTTCAATTGAATATTAACAATAATTTAACCCGATCTGATCAAGAAGTTGCTATGGCTTTTGAGAAACATTTTACTGATGTTCCTTTTTTGACAACTAAATCATTAAACTCTTCTCCTACTGTCGCCGAATCATTGCTTAAAAGGCTTGTTCAAATACTTTTAAATTCCATAGAGTACTGCCAAAAGATATCGTTAAATATTTTAAAACTATTGATGTTAAGAAAACGGCAGATTTATGGGGGATTTCCGTTAAAGTTATTTTATCTATAATAGATATAATAGCACCTTATCTAGCCACTATATTTAATACAAGCGTCGAATCTGGTGTGTTTCCTGATTTAATGAAACTAAGTAAAGTCATACCTTTATATAAATCTGGTAGTACATTAGACCCCGCCAATTTTAGACCAATTTCTGTACTACCAACATTTAGTAAAATTTTTGAAAAAATAATTTTAGATTAAATGTTAAGTTTCTTTAATATTAATAAATTGCTACATAGAAATCAATTCGGTTTTACAAGGGGTCGCTCAACAACTGACGCTGGAGTTGAGCTTATTAAACATATTTTTTGTGCATGGGAGAATTCAGAGGATGCTTTGGGTATATTTTGTGACCTTTCCAAGGCCTTCGACTGCGTTCACCATGAGACATTAATCAGGAAGCTACAGTACTATGGTGTCAAGAACACAGCGCTTAAACTTATAATTTCATATTTAAGTAATAGAATGCAGATAGTTATTATTAATGGTAAAAGTTCTTCCGGCTCACCTGTACTAATGGGTGTCCTTCAGGGCTCAATTCTCGGCCCATTCCTGTTTCTAGTGTATATTAATGACTTACCTTCTATTGTAGAGGATAATCATGATATAGTATTATTTGCTGATGATACTTCTTTGATTCTTAAACTTAAACGTAAATCATTTAAATGTGACGAAGTGAATAATGCTATATCAAAATTAGTGCATTGGTTTAACGTTAATAATTTACATTTAAACGGAAATAAAACTAAATGTATTAAATTTACAACAACGAATGTTAGAAATCTGAGTACCAATGTGTTTTTAAATGGGGAAGAACTGAGCCCTGTTGAATCCACTGTTTTTCTTGGCATCACTCTCGACGCAAAGCTTCAGTGGGGCCCCCATTTATCCAAACTAGCAAGCAGACTAAGTTCTGCAGCCTATGCTGTAAAAAATATTAGAGGTGTGAGACCTAGTATAGTGTCAAGACAGCTAGATTAGTTTATTTCAGTTATTTCCATAGCATAATGTCTTATGGGATTTTGCTATGGGGACATGCGGCTGATTCAGAAACTATTTTTGTTTTACAGAAGAGGGCCATTAGAGCTATTTACAACCTAAAACTGAGAGAGTCTCTTAGAGATAAATTTAAAGAAATAAATATATTAACTTTGGCCTCTCAGTATATTTACGAAAATTTAATGTATGTTCACAAAAACAAAGGTAGTTTTAGTAAAAAAAGTGATGTGCATTCTGTAAACACTAGGAACAAACACAAGCTAGTGATACCAGTTTCTCGACTCCACAGAGTCAGTAATTCATTCTTGGGGCAATGTATACGCTATTAAAACAAGGTCCCGGAAAGTGTACAGGCTCTCTCCATTAGCAAGTTTAAATGTTTTGTTAAGTTGAAACTGTATAAAAAGGGTTATTATAGTATAAATGAATACATGGTTGATAATAACCCCTGGGAATGAGGTGATCGCTTCCAAGCTGTTTCTAAAATAAATTTTGTACTTATATAGTTAGTACAACTATTATTGTAAAATTTGCTTTAAAAAAAAGTCCCGCTGGGTTTCTTGCTGGTTCTTCCCAGGACAGAGGTTTTTTTTTCGAACCAGAGGTAAAGTAAAAAATGACTTTCAATAAGTATTACACATGTGATCTATATTGAATAAAAAATTATTCTATTCTATTCTATTCTATTCTAAGAAATCATCATTCTAAGTGACAGGCCTTCCTTTGTGACTAGAAGACTGTAGGGTAGTTACCATCCTCTTACTTAATTCTACCTCAAAGCATTAGTTCACCTACTGCAGTTTCAATTTTGGATGTTCTCTTAAAAAAAATTACTTCTTTATTTTAATAGAGTAAGTCATTACCCTGCGGAAATCTGTTGTAGTTTAGTTATGCGCGTGGGAAAAAATTCCATTGTTTAATATACAAAAATCAACTAGCTAAGCTTATTAGCTAATTAATTTTCACATCTTTAATTGTTTAATTCATACGTTTTTTCACCTTTCTGACCTTTATCATTATCTACCGACTTCAAAAAGGAGACAGTACTCAATTCGACTGTAAGTTTTTTTTCTTTTTTTATGCGTGTTACCTTATAACTTTTTCTGGGTGAACCGATTCGATGATTCTTTTTTATTTGAAAGCTGATGCTTCACATGTGGTCCCATATAAATTTGATCAAGGTCAATATTTTTGAAGTTATTATTAATGATTTATATTGAAGTCGGTTGCCCAACATTTTTAATCTTCTTTTATTTAAGCTTCAAAGTAGTTGTAGTCCTGGATTTAGATCCTTCTTTTTTGGAGATGACATCTGAGACTGGAAGGGGGTACCACGATCTAAGTCTGCTTTTTGTGTTGCGTTGTCAGCTTCTCTATATCATTTGTTGTAAACACTTTGGAACGGGATTCTGTCAGAAGCTTGACATTTATCATCCCGTTTTAGGTCCACATATTCCTAATAGCGAAGTGCCTCCGAGCCTCCAGGAATAAAGACTGCTTCATTCTCGTTAAATATTCTATTCTGAGTATTGACAATACATATGGGCTAGCCTTGAGCAAAACTTTCTTAGACCATACGTCCCGAAGTAATGCAGTGTCTTCAAATTTTTTGAGAATTGGACGAGGGCAGCCATTAGATATCCTCCCAAGACGATGACATACCTGCAGCAACTGATCAGATCAATTGTTGATACCAAGATTCTTTGTGATGAATGAAGCTACTAATTCACGGACATTCGCATTGGTATTCTCGACCACTCCTCCTAGCAGCAGAAACGTCTTTCTGTGTTTACTTTCAATGGCATCCACATTAACAATTAGATGATTATTTGCTACCGCAGTAACGGAAATGTAGAACAAACAAAATTATTAAAGTTAGTGTAGTCAGAACTCTGGTCTTTCAGGCTCAACTCCTTTCATGACCCCTCCAGTCTTGCTTGAAGCAAGACCGTAAAAAGTAATGAGGTAACACACATAAAAAAAGCAGTCGAATTGAGTACCGTCTCATTTTTGAAGTCGGTAGAAACGACGCAATGGTGAGGTCATAAACTGATATTCTGTAATTGTTACTAAAGAGTATATAATCACACGTTTTAATTGAAACCACAGAGTACATTATATATTACAGACAATTGTAACGTTTTAATCTTCTCATAATTATTTCGAAATTAAGTTATTCATATAGGTAGTTTTATATTAAATTAATATATACTCTTGTGTCTTGTATATATGCAAAACGGTAATCAATCACGGCCTTACTTATAATTATTGTTCATCGCTTACTTAAGTTAAGGCGTAGGTTGAGCAAAATTCTGACGGACAGGGCCGTCATCTACCCCGGTCGCAACGGTGAGTGGAACCGGCGAGAGATGTCGTGCGGTGTCCCACAGGGTTCGGTTCTGGGGCCGCCCCTGTGGAACATCGGTTACGACTGGGTGCTGCGCGCCGACCTCCCTACCGGCGTCAGCGTAGTTTGCTACGCTGACGACACGCTGGTACTGGTACAGGGGGGGTCGTACGAGGCGGCGGCGGAAACTATGACACGTGGGGTTGCGATAGTCGTTGAGAGGATCCGGCAGCTGGGTCTTGAGGTGGCTCTGCACAAGTCCGAGGCCATGCACTTCCATGGTCCTCGGAACAGGCCACCACCGGGATCCTCAGCGATGGTAGGAGGGGTATCCATCGGCGTCGAGTCGACGTTGAAGTACCTAGGACTCGTACTCGACGGCCTATGGAACTTTGGCTCCCAAACTGGAACGGACCGGGGCTGCCTTCAGGCGGCTCCTGCTGAACCTGGGGGGGTCAAACGCCTCCTGCCGGAGACTCTACGCGGGGATTGTGCGGTCCATGGCCCTTTACGGGGCCCCGGTGTGGGCGCGTGGTTTGGCGCGGCTTGCCGTCCACCACCTGAACGCGCCCCAAAGGGTAGTTGCCGTGAAAATGGTTCGCGGCTACCGCACGATCTCCCGCGAGGCGGCGTGCCTCCTTGCCGGATTGCCATCATGGGATCTGGAGGCGATAGTCCTCGCGCGCCTGCACGAATGGCGCGCGGAGGCACTATGCCGGGGGGAAACCCCGCTGCCGCGGCAAGTTATTGTGCAGCGGACAGACTTCCGGCATGATCTCATGGCGAGATGGAGAGAGCGACTGTTGCAACCCCGTGCTGGGCACGCCACTATAGCGACGATAAGACCCCTCTTTGAGGAGTGGCTTGAGAGACGCCACGGCGTCCTCACCTTCCACCTGACGCAGATCCTCACCGGACTCGGTGTGTTCGGGAGGTTCCTGCACCGAATCGGGCGGGAGGAAACGCCCGGGTGCTCCCACTGCGAGGATCGACCGGAGGACACGGTGGAGCACACCGTGGAGGTGTGCCCTGCTTGGGCGGAGCACCGCCGTGTCCTCGTAACGGCGATAGGCAGCGACCTCTCGCGTCCGGCCCTGGTCGAAGCCATGGTCCGAAGCGAGACGGAATGGGACGCCGTCACCACCTTCTGCGAAGCAGTGATGCAAGCGAAGGATGTGGCGGAGCGGGAGAAGGAGAGAGCAGCAGCTTTCCTTCCCGGCCGCCGCGGGAGACGCCCCGGGCGTCGGGGGCTACGTCGTGGCCCCCGGCCACCGTAGGCGCGGGCCTGTGGACGGCGAGCAATGGGTAGCTCGCCGTCCGTCCGTCTAACGACGACAGGCCGTGTCGACGGCGCGTTTTGTTCCACGCGCGCCTCAAAGAGCTGTCAGCAGCGTGAAGGGGCCCGCAAGGGCCGACGCCTGCCGGGGTTGCGGGCTGTTCGAAAGAGATACCGCGGCTCCGGAACGTAAGGGCACTGAAGGAACACGGATGGTTTTTAGTCAGTAAAAGTCTGACACTCCCTTCCGCTCCATCCAGAGCGAAAGGCGTCATTTGATGATTTTCCATCCGCAAAAAAAAAAGGTTGAGCAAAATGTCGCGCTAGTCGTTATTTGTGCGGTTTTTAGGAGCTATCTACTTTTTATTTAAAAGATATATCAACAAATAAAAAACACATTATATTTCTACATAATCTTGATTTCATAAGAGCTATATCCAATTTTTTTTAAAGGAATAAATATTATTATTAAAGGTCTCCGTTTGAATGCTAATAAAACTAAGGTTCTGGTATTTGAAAGGGACGAAGAGAGAACGAAGTGTGAAATATGGGTAAATCAGGAATGTCTAGAACAGGTAAATGAAATTGTATACTTGGGGAATGCTTTTAGCCGCGATGGAAGATGTGATTTAGATGTGGACAGGCGTGTCGCTGCCGGGAACAAAGTCAATGGTGCCCTGACTGCGTTAAGCAAAAGGCAAGGCGTAGTGAAGAGTGCACGCCTTACAATACATAACGCAGTGTTGGTACCGACTTTGTTATGTGGCAGCGAAACCTGGGTGTGCCAGAAGAAGCATAAAAGCAAGTTGAATGCAGTGGAGATGCGATCTCTTCGTAAAATGTGCGGCGTTACCATGGCCGACCGAAAGCGAAACGAAGATATTCGCAATATGGCAGGTTTGAAAGATGACCTTATCACAAAAATTGATAAGGGCGTGCTTCGATGGTTTGGGCACGTTGAGCGAATGAGTGAAGACCGAATGGTGAAGAAAATATATAGCGCGAAAGTTAATATTAAAAGGTGTCGAGGTAGACCGAGACTAACTTTCGAAGACCATGTGAGCAAACTGCTCGAAGAGGGGAGGGTCAAGAGTACTCGGATACCTAGACGTGCATGTATGAAGAAGATAATGAATCTGAAAGAAGCGTCTTTCGCTTCTTTCAGATTCATTCTTTCAGGTATGTAAGGATCGTGACACTTGGCGATCTGTTCTCTCTGGCTACCCCGTCAGGGATTGTGCGTGAAGATAAGTTAAGTTAAGTTAAGAATAAATATTAATATAATCTCCTTACAACGAAACCACATAAATGCGAAATTATTATTGAAAACATGCATCTCCTCGTAAAGTAAGTATTATTTTATTTTGCGATTTACACCAATGGATAGGCAATTTATTAATGAACATTTCTATTATAATTTTTTTTCAAAATTTGACTTTATTAAGAAATTATTTTAAAATCTGGGCGTATTCACTGCCCACAGGCTTGCTGGAGTCAGTGAGCGCTGAGCTCTTCAACGTGACACCCGTGTCGTTAGAGCGTCTGCCAGCGCACACGCTCACGTCATCTTATCAGTCGATAATATTATTACTTATTAGGTTATTTATAGGTAGTATTATTTGTTTGTTTTGGGTATAATTTTTCGTATTAGTTATACATATGTTTGTTGTGTTTTTACTGCGCGATGAAACTTTTTGCGTGTATTTTCTTTGAAGTAAATGCAAATAAAAAAATGAAACACAATTAGCATGTAAGGTTCGAATCCATAATTAACATTTCGACAAATATTATAATTTACACTATAAAAGGTTAATTCAATATTATCAGTATAGTATACAGTTAAAAATAATCCTAATACCCAACCACAATATCTTATTAGGTATAGTACTGCCTCGTTAGTCTAGTGGTTGTAATAGTGCAACTGCTGATCATGAGGTCCCGGGTTCGTATCCTGGGTCGGGCCAAAAAGTCAGTTATGAGTTTTTCATTTATGTTCTAAGTTATAATTAGTATTACTAATTTATAGTTGTTTGCTAAAATATAGTATATTAGTTATTCCTTGTTTTTTCTTCTCTTTCAAAAAATAATTGAGTACATAAGGTGTTCTATACGCCGAATGTCAGAGAGAAAAGCTAGTACATCTTTTACTAAACTTAAAAATCTAAAACTAATTTTAAAACAGACGAATTGATCATAACTCCCTTAGCTATAAAATAAGTTATGATCTAATTAATGGTATTTATTCGGGGTATTCCCAGTAGTCTTACCAATTAGTCTTACTGGTAAGACTAACGGGAATTTCCTAATGAGAACTTCCCAAAATAGTCTTACTAGTAAGTCTATTGGGAATTTTCGTGGCGTGTTGTATTCCCAGTAGTCTTACCAAATAATCATATTAGTTTAGTTTACGACGGGCTGTTTTCCGCAACTCCATGTCTATGCGCGTATTTTGTGTGTAAATCATATTATTAATACTACTAAGAATATTTTTACCAAATAGACATACGCGAAGAAAATTTGCAATGGTCCTACTCTACAAAATACATGGATATTTTTATCAACTAGTTTAGTTGGTTTAGTCATGAATTAGGTAAAGTAACTTTATTTTATTATTAAAAAGCATGTTTTGTTATTTCTTTAGTCATTAAATGCAATAATTATTGTTATATTTAGTGGATTTTTTATCTTATGTTCATAGATTTATTCCATAGCACTGCAGATTTTAAATGTAATATGTCACACCATAATATCTATTAAAAAATGTGAAGAATATATCCCTTCGGATCTAATCTATACACAGATTTCTGAAGAGAGATTTTTCACCAGGTCAAGCTAAATTATTTTAAATATTTGGCCTCGGGTTTGAATCCTGAGTCGGTCCAAAAATCAGTTATTGTGTTTGTATATTTTAAAAAAATCTCAGTAGCAGCCCTGAGTCGGAAAGCATGTACGGCTGTTGGTTCTGCCCCTGATGTCTCCCCGGTCATGTCGGATTACCGTTCCATCGAACTATGAGACTGAGGGAATAGAAAGATACGGTCTGAAGAACTATTCGACTGCCTCTTTTATCTATGTTTATCTAGTACTTTTCTTACTATTTATAAAAAAAATCAAACATCAGTCAAATTAGGCCATTGAATGTAAATGTGAAATACCTCTTTATGACAAAAATAAAATAAAGTAGTTAGGTAGTGATAAAAATATTCTACTGGACTACTCAGTATTTTCTACCCTAGTGGTCTTACCAGTTAGTTCTACTTGTTAGTTTTATCAAACTGTTTTTATCTTTGGACAAGAATTAAGCAAGCATAAACCTTGCAGGTTTATGCTTGCCTAGTATTATTCCTAAAATAAACTACTTGATAACCTTCCATTTATTTTGTAGAGTGGGACCATTGAAAATTTTCTTTCGCGTATGTCTATTTGGTAAAAATATTCTTAGTAGTATTAATAATATGATTTACACACAAAATACGCGCATAGACATGGAGTTGCGGAAAACAGCCCGTCGTAAACTAAACTAATATGATTATTTGGTAAGACTACTGGGAATACAACACGCCACGAAAATTCCCAATAGACTTATTAGTAAGACTATTGGGAAGTTCTCATTAGGAAATTCCCATTAGTCTTACCAGTAAGACTAATTGGTAAGACTACTGGGAATACCCCGAATAAATACCATTAATTAGATCATAACTTATTTTATAGCTATATATATATATATATATATATATATATATATATATATATATGGACCGTTTATTTGAATACTACAAAATAAATAATATAACTGTTAATGCAAGCAAGTGCGAATGTATTAGTTTTACACGGAAATATAAGCCAATTCTAAATAAATATCACTTTGACGGATTAGAAATCAGCCGAAAAGTAAGTGTTAGGGATTTAGGCGTAAATTTTGATCATAAAATGATACTATCCGAACACATTGATTACGTTATCAGTAAAGCCTATAAAAATCTTGGTTTTGTTCTTCGAATCTGTAAACCATTCTCGAATATGAATGCAATTAAAATGGTTTATTTTACGTATGTCAGAAGTGTTTTGGAATATGCTAGTTCGATATGGTCTCCACAGTACAATATCTACAAAAGCCGCCTTGAGCGTATTCAAAAAATATTTGTTAATCACCTTAACTTTCGCTGTCGGAATAAAATCGATACTTACACAGACAGTTGCACTGAGCACGATCTCTTATCTTTGGAACACAGGCGCATTTTGCTTGACATGGCTTTGTTATATGATATAATAAACAGTAATATTGACTGTCCATATCTTGTCTCAAGAATCACCTTTCGTACTCCAAAATTCCGCACCCGCAATACTACATTGTTACAGACTCCCTGGCATCATTCAAACTACTGTCGAAACGCTGTTCTTTCGCGGCTTGCAAGTACATATAATGAACAATTTGGACACATTGAACTCTTTGCGAAATCTAAACTTACGTTTAAAGATTACATCAAGAAAACTATTAAGAAATAGAGCAGTTGAAGTTAAAATCACATACAATCATATATTCTCTCGTCTATTTTTTCTATATGTATTTTTGAGGCTACTAATTTAAATATAAGTACTTAAGTTATCTTATTTAATATATATTATAATTAATTATTTGTATTATGTTTATACATTTAATATGTATATATACATAAGTAAATATATATATAAAGGTAATATAATATATCATTCTACCTGACTATCTCTCCTGATCTGTAAACTTATGACCACCTTCATTACATTGAATTGCTTATAATTTATCTATAAGATTGTTCTTCTCTCCTTTTCTTCTAACAACAATACACCTACCATCAAGCAATATAAGGGAAACCTGTTATTGGCCATACTTTTAGTTTGTTACATTAATGTTAATATTTTCTATATACGCTGTTGGTTTTCTAAATAAATAAATAAATAAAATTAAATTCCCATTAGTCTTACCAGTAAGACTACTGGGAAGAAAATTCCCAGTAGTCTTACTGGTAAGACGACTTGGTTAGACTACTGGGAATACCCCGATTTCATACAACGAATTCTAAAATTCGGCGCGTGCGTCGCGTACGGCGCGGACAAATGTGCGTTAAGCTTATATATTAAGCTTATGATAGTAAAAAAATATTTATTCAGTCTCTATACGCTAAGAATACAAAAGCTACTAATCAATTAAGGATAGTCAAGAAAATTATTATGTGCTCCTTAATTAATTTATATCTATTATTTCAATTGTGTACTTTTCACATTATTTTAAAAGGAAATGATGTGGTATTCTGGAACTAAATAAATGAATCAACGCGGCGGTGACAGCGCCCTCTCGCATTCACACTACGCGGAACGCTAGTGCAAGCGGACGTTGTATACCAAAGACATTTAAGTAGTAGTAGTAATAGACCGGACATCAGCAGCAAAATTGTCGTCTGTAACTTATGTCCTATAGGATATATCTCCGTTAGTCTTAGTGACATCGTCATAAAGTCAAGACGCATTCTTTTCATATCTTTAAAAAATATTTTTATAGAAAATATGCCCGGTAGTGCATTAAGATATTGTAAGTCACGATATGGAGCAAAAAATGAAGGTGATTTTGGTTTGTTATCGTAAATATAACGTATATTTACCGAATAATCTTTAAATTTTATTATTTCTCGTAGATTGTTCTAGAAAATTTATTTTTATTGTACTAAGCGCCCTTTGTTATCCTGTAGCGTCACTATTTATTTAAAGTTAGTGA
This sequence comes from Parnassius glacialis, assembly GCA_033319125.1. Lineage (NCBI taxonomy): Eukaryota > Metazoa > Arthropoda > Insecta > Lepidoptera > Papilionidae > Parnassius > Parnassius glacialis. Next base: position 25,468,884 of record JAVANC010000002.1, read on the forward strand.
TTGACGACGTTTATCGATTGGGGTTATCGATAAAAATAATATACATGATGCCGATTTAATCATTTACAATATTTAAGGAGGTAAAACAGTCAAAGATACTGTACCCATACCAACAAAAATGAGTAGCAAATACCAACTATGCTAAGTAGCCTACTTTATGTGGAAGGGTTGAAAAATTTTTTTAGGCATGATGATGAGATTTTTTGTGTTGCTTATGAAGATGCTGAGGATACTTGCTGTGTTGATGTTTAGCAATACAACAAGTCTTCTTTTTTACATACCGGGCTTCATTGTCTGGTGGTATTCAAGGACAAAACTATTATAGATCCTGGCTTACAGTGATAGGAGAGTGGTATAGGCTTGTGACATAAAAAAAAATTGTACTGTTAAAGATATTAGATTCAAGAAGTTGTAGGTTAAGCCTGAGTTAGGAAATAAGGTAAAAATTAGGTAAGGTAATATAACAATTTTTACTGTACTGGCTTTTAAGTAGTGCAGCTGATGAAATTGACAAAATAATATAAAAGGAGAAGAAGACGTCTCCATACATTCTTGGGCCCAAGTGTTAACAATATGAAAGTACCATTTGAAAGCGTATATATAAACAATTAATAGCTGAAAAGATTTGTCAATCTAGAAGCTGAGTTATTGTAGAATAAGTAAAATAGAGATTATCTATTACCTACACTGTAACAGGTGATTTTTCACTGTTATTACATTGTAACAGGTTATTTTTCACTATAATTACTTAAAGATATAAAAGCACGATCCGTATAAAATAGAGGCATAAAAAGTTAAAGTGATTTTTTTCGTGTGATGGAAGTCATGATAAATAGATTTATACAATGAAACAATCATTTTACTCCCTATTATTATATTTTAAAGCATTTCAAGCTTAGTAACCTTCAACAACATTATCGATAATTAGGTATCGAAATGGTAACATTCCTAAAACGATCTTATATTTTAAGCGTCACCTACTGGGGAATAGCTAAAATGTTGTCTTAATAAATTATAGCGTAGTTTTGCTATTTTTAGCTAGAGGGCGTCACACACGCACGAGCTTAAAGTTTTTGTATGTAAATTTTGCCAATGCTCGCTCTATAGTATATATATATTTTAAATCTCTTTGTTGTATACCAGCCGTCTCGATTTCTATATATTAATTGTTTTATAGGTGCCCCTTCAATTGTACATTCACATGTGAACAGCACAAGTGGCGACGAGGTTAATTGTAAGTATGTATAACGAATCTAATTATCGAATCAAATATATATTCCAAAAGAAAACCACTGAAAGAAAGGAAGGTAAATAAAGTGTTGTGATACAATTGCGCTATGCTTAGAAGTTTACGAAGTAAAATTTTGTACTGGAAAATAATAAACTAATAAGTAACTACAGTGAATTTCATTTATTACGATTTTGGTTGTAGCGACCATTTACCTTTAGCGACGATAAATCTAAGTCCCTTGAATTTAAAGTATATTTTAGTACAAAATGGCGACTGTTTTAAATGAATCATTTGTAACAAATTCTTAGAAATCCCATGCAGATATTGCGACCGGAGTCGGCCGCCAAAGACACAAAGATTTATTTCTTTCACAAACATTTATCTTTTGTTTACACCCACACAGATGGTCAAAAAGTGTGAAGACCTTTACCTTTTGTTTATAGATATCAGCGAAGTAGGTAGGGAAGTGTGTACGTTTCGGAGATAAATTTATGGTTCAGTTACATTTGCCTGTAACGACTTCCATATGTAATGACGAAAATAGGGTGGTCCTTTTATCGTCGTTATAGGGTCATTGCGCCGGTAAGCCGACCGGGTCTAGTTTTCGGCCTTTGGCACGAGGTGATGCAGTAAATTTGATTTAATAACGATTTTAATAAATATTATCGTCCAAAATCAAGTTTAATGCATTTGTAAATAGTTGCATTATATATTGCAACATTACTTCATCGGGTAAACACAACACGCGATTTATAATAAATAGTTCAGTTTGACGCCGGCACAGGAGCTGTCAAAGAGTGTAAGATCGTGCAAAAAAAATAGTGGCGCGCGTTTCACTCAAAAGTAAATTTTGCGCTGTATTTACAATGATTATTTAATATTGTGCTTATATGTCACTGTATAAATAACTTAATTTTAAATTTTCACATAGATTACTATAATATTTTATTGTAAAAGTTAATAAACTAGGTGGCCGGAAAGTGACACACAAAATTTTCCTATTATTTGGTTATCGGCCATGTGGCCGGAAAGTAGCCCGTGTTTAGCCTAAATACTTTGTCTCTTTCATTTATTTGGTTACATACTATTAGTCTTCTTTCTTTTTTATAATGAATTGTATCCTTGCGAAGACACTAGCTTTCAGTTTTCGGCCACCAAATATTGCAATTTGAATGATTATTGATGAAACTAAAATACCCATTTTAGTTGTGGCCGAAAACTAGATTAAGTCTAAAATTATTAATTAGTTTTCGGCCAACTTAAAATTATATGAAAGAATAGGGAAGCCGAAAATTGAATACTGCTTTGCTTGACGGAAGAAGATTCAATAAGACATTATTTTCTTCAGATGGATTCCTCCAAAGAAATATAATTAGTAAATGGTTTCAGAAAATATGGACTTAATGAATTTGATCACCATGTAGTGGATTACTCAAAATGTGTCCGGAATACCCCGGAAAGACTAATTAGTGAAAATTCAGACACTAGAAAAAATAAAGAAATAACTAACGCAGACCTAGTTTCCACAAGAAAAGTTTTGAAACATTTAAAATCAAATCTGGCAGAAAATAAACATGGTAGGCGATGTTCTAGTAACTATGAATTCATCTACCGATGTATTAGAATCGTTTATCGATAACAACATTTCAACATTCCATTCGTCAGAAAGTTATTTGGATATCGGTTCCTTAGTATCGTTATATGATGTTCTTGTAATCCCAACTCAAGTAAGCCTACCAATGACAACAGTACTGACAATGCCGGAAATGGTAATGCAATAATAACGACTCAAAGTAGTACAATAGCCACGATGATACCACCACCACTAACACCGATCATAACAAACAACCCCTTTGAAACTTTAGAAAATGTGCTAGTTGATATTACAATAAAACAGACTAGTACACTTCTAGAAACCATTGAAACATCGGCTTGAGTACTATTAAATAAATAATACAGAGATGCGATAGAAAAAACATTTATTTAAACCGGAACTCGTAAAAAATCAACCATTAACAGTACACGTACACCTTCTTCTGTAGCAATTTGATATGCAGAGTGGCGAAAACTTTAAAAAGATAAAGAGAAAGTTAAAATAGAGAAGTTAGAACTAAGTTAAAAAAAGATAAGATATTTCGAAAAAGAAAAGAATATAAGAAGAAAAGTTAAAAAATGTTAAAGTACAAAAACATAGAATTGCAAAATCCAAGAATTTCATGAAGGAAAATGAAAGAGTAAAAGTAAATTGTACCTGGTGTTATTACATTTTAATAAGCGATACAGAAGAAGATATTGAAAAAATTGGATGTGACTTTTGCACTAAATGGATTTGAGATGTATAGATTTTGTTGGACTAAATTATGAGGCAGCGTTCGGGAAATTACAGCACATCTTCTCGTCAAGTATACCTCAAAACGAGACTGTACAACCAGTGCGTGTTGCCAGTGATGACCTATGGAATTGATACGTGGTCCTTCACTGCTGGCCGGATGAGGAAGCTCAAGGTTGCTCAGCGAGCTATGGAGAGCGCTATGCTCGGAGTTTCTGCTGCGTGATAAACTTAGAAATGGATGGATAGGATAGGATATCCGTAGTAGATCCAGAGTGACCGATATAGCCCAACGGGTTAGTAAGCTAAAGTGGCAATGGGCCAGCTGTATAGCTCGAAGAACCGACAACCAATGTGGAAAAAGGTTCTCTAATGGCGACCTCGTAACGGCAGACGAAGTGTAGGGCGTCCCCCACTAGATGGAGTGACGACCTGGTAAGACATGCAGGAAGTCGATGGATGCAGGTGGCTCAGGATCGTGTTTTGTGGCATTCCTTGGGGGAGGCCTACGTTCAGCAGTGGACTTATGAAGGAATGTAATGGAAAGGCTGATGATGATGAAAATATGAGGAAGTACAAAAAAAATGAGAAGATTTGATTGCCATATTTAACGACACGAGTTTTTTTTATAATTTTACAAAAATTATATTAAGTTAAGGTTAAGGCACCTTTTATATTTTGTGTCTAATGCAGTGGCCGAAAACTAAAATTCTAGTGGGCCGAAATATAAAATTTGGGGCCGAAAAGTAGCATTTTACTTATTTTTCACATCAAAAATTATTATAAAAAAGAGATTTTTCTTGTAGCATCAATGAGTTACAATAATGAAATCTACATTATGTAAGCTACAAATTGACATTAACAGCACTAGGCCAGCATAATGGCAATTATTTTTTCTAGTACCTTAAAGTTAACAACTCCACTAAAAGGCCGAAAACCAGCGCAACGACCCTACCCGAAATCCACTGTAATTGGTTATAGTAAAACAAGCATAAATCTCGAGTACGTAATCTTTAAATAGAATTCTAGTCGTTGTATTTGATTCTATAATATGATCGGAATAATTTAAATAATACCTAGTAGTGAAGAGATGAGAAATCATCCAGCACTAACGAAATAAAATTACGTCTGTATGGCGGTAATAAAAAAAAGCAATATATCTAGTAGTGAAGAAATGAGAAATCATCCAGCACTAACGAAATAAAATTACGCCTGTATGGTGGTAATTAAAAAAAAACAATATACCTAGTAGTGAAGACATGAAAAATCATCCAGCACTAACGAAATAAAATTACATGTCTATATGGCAGTAGTTTAAACAATATATTGGTAAATCCAATTGGGCATACCTTAAGCGCATTAAAAAAATTACGTATAACATGATTATACGGAATTATTAAAGTAGTTTAAATACATTTCGACAGCACTATCGGCTTCAACACCCTCGAAAACCATGAAAATGACACCCATGATGAAAAAAATTTATACCTATTGCAGCCGCCATCTTGGATTTACATTTCGACAGCACTATCGGCTTCAACACTCTTGAAAACCATGAAAATGACACCTGAGATGAAAAAATTGGTACCAACTTCAGCCGCCATCTTGGATTTACATTTCGACAGCACTATCGGATTCAACACCCTCGAAAACCATGAAAATGACACCCAAGATGAAAAACTTGATATCTATTGCAGCCGCCACCTTGGATTTACATTTCGACAGCACTATCGGCATCAGCACCCCCGAAAACCATGAAAATGACACCAATGATGAAAAAATTTATATCTTTTGCAGCCGCCATCTTGGATTTACATTTCGATAGCACTATCGGCTTCAACACCCTCGAAAACCATGAAAATGACACCCATGATAAAAAAATTGGTACCTACTTCAGCCGCCATCTTGGATTTACATTTCGACAGCACTATCGGCTTCAACATCCTCGAAAACCATGAAAATGACACCCATGATGAAAAAATTGATACCCATTGCAGCCGCCATCTTGGATTTACATTTCGACAACCCTATCGGTTTCAACACCCTCGAAAACCATGAAAATGACACCCAAGATGAAAAAATTGATATATTTTGCAGCCGCCATCTTTGATTTACATTTTGACAGCACTATCGGCTTCAACACCCTCGAAAACCATGAAAATGACACCCATGATGAATAAATTGGTACCTAATTCAGCCGCCATCTTGGATTTACATTTCGACAGCACCATCGGTTTCAACACCCTCGAAAACCATGAAAATGACACCTATGATGAAAAATTTTATACCTATTGCAGCCTCCACTTTGGATTTACATTTCTACAGCACTATCGGCTTCAGCACCCTCGAAAACCATGAAAATGACACCCATGATGAAAAAATTAATACCTATTGCGGCCGCCATCTTGGATTTACATTTCGACAACCCTATCGGTTTCGACACCCTCAAAAAACATGAAAATGTCATACATGACAAAAAAAAATTATACTACTTACTTTTAGTACGTACTACTATTATTTATTCTGTGCTTTTAAATATTGTAATAAAAAAATCTCTTATTATTATTATAATCAAGTATTTAAGAAATTTTGTTATTCGAATATTGTGTATTTGTACAGCGATCTTTTTGAGCCGCTGAAAACAACCGAAACAATATCCACTCACGACGGCGACTGAAGCCGAACTAAACTTAATACAAAGGTACTCTGTGAACTAAACTACTCTGTGGCTGTAGATCCCCATTTACAGAAACAATTTATATACGAGGCAACGAAATCAACGAAAATTTCGCCATTTTGGGGCCGAAAAAAATTAATTATAGCTAAACAAAACAAAGTTACACTGTCATTTACATTCAGTGGCTTCCCACATGATAGATGAAGAGATTAAAAAATAGATTGAGTTAAACAATTGATATTTTCAAAAGTTATAGTGTTTACAAGCCACAGGGACATGATAAATCCACACCATAAGCCACTAAAACCCTTTTTTTTATTTAAAAATAGCAATTAATCGATTTAAAAAGATTATTAATAAGTTCAACAATCATTTATCTTTCTAACAATGTGCTTTTTATATCATTTATATGTATAATATGATAGCTAGATACGATTTTATTCGATAAAATGTTGGAATTTTAATTTTTAGGCGATAGTAGAACATTACCTTGCGCTTTCGCTTAAGGTATGCAATACCTTGCGCTTTCGCTTAAGGTATGCAATATACCTAGTAATGAAGAGATGAGCAATCATCCGGTACTAACGAGATAAAATTACGTCTGTATGGCGTTAATTAAAAAAAAAGCAATATACCTAGTAGTGAAGAGATGAGTAATCGTCCAGCACTAACTAAATAAAATTGGAGATATGAGTATCCCCATATACCATTATCTACTAATGTGTTTTTATTAGTAGTGGTGCGGTAATTTTGGTGCTGCAAAATTGAAAATTATCGGCCGGTACTAAAAAAAGAAGTTGGTGTTTCTTTCTCAGTTCAATGGAGCAAAAATAATTAGGTATTATTAATGAGAGTGATTTGTTTAAAGTAAATTATTTCATTAGGCCTGACAATCTGAAGGCAGCCTATGTTCAGCAGTGGATTCGTATTCGACTGTAGTTAAAAAAACACTTACTGCTTCAACAGTAAATACATATTGGAAATAAAACAATATTAAATAAATATATATTTAATATGCTACTATAATCATAAAATATTCTATTATTACATAGTTACTTTTTTTTTATAGGATAAGGGTGACAAACGAGCACACAGTCCACCTGATGGTAAGTGGTTGCTGCGGCCCATAGACATCTACATCTATCCTCTATTACAATTCAAAATGTAGATGCGTTGTCACCCGTGAGGACTAAGATGGAATGCCTCATTTCCAGTAAAAAGAGCCTCCGGCCACCTGCACTCACCAAGCGAAACGCAGAGGTAAACCTCTACTTCACGCTGGTTTTCTGTGAGGTCGTGGTACCACCCCGGTTCGAGCCGGCCCATTCGTGCGACAGTAGAAGCTGCCGCGTGGCTCTACCACTGTTGAAAACTTATTTACATATATCTCTAAATAGGTATATATATATATATATATATATATATATATATATAATATATATAAATAAATAAATAAAACTTGCACTGTTTTAAATTATATTAAATTAATAAATAGATATAAAAATAATAATATTACATACCTACTACTAGTTATTATTAGTTAGTAACATCCTGGGTATATTATTAGATTATAACTAAACAGTGTAAAATAAATAAATAAAATTTGGAAAATCCAAAAGTGCACACCTCGAACGCTAATGTTATGTTTGAATAATTAATTTACTTTTATCAATTACCGAAACACAAATTTCTTATAAAGCTACAAAAAATGTTTCTGTTAAATTAACATGATTTTTTTTGACTGCTTGATACCGGCGATTCATATTTTATTAACGAAAAAAAAAATGGTCAATAATTAAAAAAGGATATAATGGATGAAATTCAAAGGGCTTCCTAAGGATTAAAATCTAAATAATAAAAATATCTAATGAAAAAAAATCAGTGATAAATTCAGTTTCTCGGAAAATATTTCACATGCATACCGACCAACTGACGCCCAAGTGAAATTATTTTCAATTTACTATTTTCAATTAACTTTTTTAATAATAATCGAAATAAATATCCTTATAACTACGTCAGAAGTACCTATTCACTGAAATCCATCAGGGATCAAGCTTTTGTCGGCTTGCGTTGGGAGAAATGGGAGCGAAGCTTAAAGATATATTCATTAGCTTCAATATCCCTACGCCAGCGAAAAGTTTTATTACATATCGGTGTATAGCGCTATAGGAGATCGTCAGTCTAACCAACCACCGATATCAATGTCTATAATCAATGTATATAAAATTATCGAAAGAGTACCAAAGAATTATGAAGACAAGAAATAAAACGTTCAAGTTGTAAAGTAACGCAAAGCGTGACAAACAGTTTGAAACAGGATGGTTCCGTACAAAATATTAATCGCAATAGCTCAGAAGATGTTACATTCAACAAATTATGTGTGTCCGAGTTCTTTTTCCAGTAACCTCGGCGATAACATTAATTGTTCAATTCTAAACTCCGGCAGTTATAACTTATTATTTATTATTATTATATTATTGTAATGCAAATTTAAATACCTGAATGAAGGAAGATGTTGATGTTAATTTATTTATTGCCAGTGACATTGAAACGGTATCAATGTTTTTAAGAAGATGTAAGCTACCATCAGAAACTCATAAAGCGGTACGAGCCTTGGATACTCTGGCTTACTGGAAGAATTCGAATTTCGATCATACTTTTATTAATTGAGTATCATTATTTTGCCTGTTTCTTAACGCTCTATTGTGGTATTGTAATTTGTTCTAGCGAAGCTTACCAGAATATGTTGCCACTTGCAGATATGCTTTAAACATTTTGTAAGGCTTTATAGAAACTTTTATGAAGCCGATTACGTCACAAGCAACGTGCATAATTTCACTCACGTGACTTCTTAAGTAACGATGTATGGCCCACTGCAAATTTTCAATGCGTATACCTTAGAAAACCAATTGTACATGATCAAAAAAATGTTAAGAGTTGGCCGAAATCAACAATCACAGGTGGCCAAAAGATTAGCTAAACTGTGATATGAATAAGAATATTTCACATAACAACTCTAAGTGTCCATTTGCAAATGCAAGTGAAAACGGTCGGAAAATTCTACATATAAAAGGATATAAGCTATCTTAAAAACATGTGACAGTTATATTTTAACCACTAATAATAATATTATTGAAATAAAGCTTATAATAATATAATATGTTTTGGTACATGGTACTAAAATAGAAAACAAAAATGACATCTTCACGTACCCGGTGAATTCATAACGCTTAAGTTAAAGCTATAAGTTCGGATGAATGTGCTAACGCCGCCGTCATTTCAGATCTTCGGGAAAGTGTTTTATTTGTGATCGATGAATAAAATGCAAATTAGTATGTATTAAACATAAATGATGCCATTATTTTATTCCATTATTATATAAAACATAAACATAAACACTCACGCCTGTCACCCAGAGGGGTAGGCAGAGACTATGGACTTCCATTTGGCACGATCCTGACAGACCTCTCTCGCTTCCTCCACATCCATATACCTACGCATACACGCTCGTCGGTTAAAGGTACTCTTGATTTGGCCCATTTTCAATATATCGCCAATTTGGTCGATAAACTTTCGCCTAGGGCGACCCTTCCCGACTCTGCCGATCACATCTGCAACATAAATTTTCTTTGTCACTCTTATTATACATTTTGTAAATAAAACAAAATAAATTATTGAACTTATATACATTTATTAATTCATTTAGCTCACATCAATTGGACTCTGTCAATGTAGGTATCATCTGTCACAGAAAAGTAAAAGGTAACAACAACAAACTTAACAAAAATATTGATATCCCTATTATAGTAGGTCACTGTAGAAGCGTGCTCGTCGCGACCCCTGCCAGCCCTTTTCAGGGCTGCAATTCTACACAGCTGCGCACCCATGCCAACGAGAGTTAGGGCGTCCCCCCAAGGCGACGCATACCAGCTCGTCCCCGTTGGTGTGGAATGCAGCGCGCAAAGCGGCGATGGGGACCGCCACCCGTCACGCACAGCCCGACACGGCGGAAGGTGGAGGACAGAGTGCAGAGTTGGCACGTGGAATGTTAGAGGAGACATGAGAGATCAGACGAATGAGTTGATCGAAATAATGAAAGAAAGAGAATTAGATGTCGTGTGTATGTCGGAGACCAAACAGAAGGGCAGTGGTACTGAAGAGCTCCCTGGCGGGGCGTTAGCTCTATGGTCCGGAGTCCCGGAGAGCGAGAACGCCTGCCAGGGAGTGGGGGTGCTGCTGTCGTCTCGGTTGGTCGATGTTATGACTGAATATAAGGTTGTGAACTCAAGACTTCTCTGGGTTCGCTTTAAATTGGGACTGACGAAGTTATTCCTTTTGGCTGTTTATGCGCCGGTAGCTTCGTCGTCCAGAGCTGAGCTGGAGGAGTTTTGGGAGAATATAAGAGAAGTTCTAGATTTGGCTAGGGGAAACGAAAGAATTGTTGTATGTGGTGATTTGAATAGGTGGGTTGGTACCGCTCGACCAGGGTACGAGTCGGTGCTTGGAAAGTTTGGCGATAAAAAGGTTAATGATGCTGGCAAGCTTATGCTGGTGGTATGCAAGGAAAAGGGCCTTCTTGTGACAAACACTATGTTTAATCACAAGAAAATCCATATGTATACTAGAGAAAGAAAGAATGAGAGAAGTATGATCGATTTGTTCCTGGTGGATGACCGACTGCGAAAACAGGTGATGGATACGCGAGTGTTCAGGGGTGCTGACCTGGGAACGGATCACTATCTAGTGATTACTAGATTTAGGGGTCAGTTCGCGGGTTGGCGCTACCGCACGGTAGTGAGAGAACCACAGTCGGTCTGTCGCATCCGAAGCTGGAAGCTTCAGGAAGCGGATACTAGGGACAAATATCATGCGAGGGTAGCCGAAAAGCTTGACACCATCGATGGCAGAAAAGAATGTGTGGAAATAACAAGGCAGAACCTTAGGGATGGAATGGTAAGTGCAGCGGAAGAAATGTGTGGAACAATAAAAAGAGGCAGTAGTAAAAGAAGAGATGAAGTGAAAGAAGCTGTAAAGAAGAAGAAGAAAGCATGGTTAGACTACTTGGCCTCTAGTAATGATAAGGATATGAGAGAGAAGATGAAAGAAAGATATAAGCTGCAGAAAGTTCACACGAAAGCATTGATTGAGGAAGTGCGTGAAAGATGTACAATGGAAGCGGTCGAAAGGTTGTCGCACAACTTTAAGGAGAACTCCAAACTCTTCTGGAAAGAGGTTGGAAGGACCCGAAGTGGTGCGACGGCCTTAAGAATGAACAAAGTGCTTTCGAGAACTAATGACGTCCTCTCAGAAAAATCGAACGTCATGCAGCGATGGAGCGAATTTTATAGAGAAATGTATACGTGTGATGATCTTAGTAAGGGATCCGGGGATGACGCCGTGACTGGTACGCCAGACCCGGACCTCGATGACACTGAGGTCATCAGTATGAAAGAGATTGAACGTGCGATTCGAAGTCTGAAATGTGGTAAGGCTGCGGGACTAGACAGAGTTACTGCTGAAATGGTCAAGTATGGTGGGCCTCGCGTCTGGGACAGCTTTCATCTGCTGTGCAATTTGTGCTGGCGGACGGGGGATGCTCCGGATAATTGGCGATCCGCAGTCATTGTGCCTTTATATAAAGGTTCACATTTTGACTGCGGGTGTTATCGGGCGATCAACTTGACCAGTTTAGCAAGTAAAGTTTACTCGAAGGTTTTGACACGTAGGATGCAAGAGAAATCGGAAAGATTTCTATGGGAGGCACAATGCGGATTTAGACCTGGAAGAGGATGCACGGATCAAATGTTTTCTCTCCGCATGATCACGAAAAAGCTTCTGGCTGCTAACCAGAAGCTTTTCTGTGCTTTTGTAGATCTTGAGAAAGCATTTGATAAGGTTGTAAGGAAGAAAATGTGGGAACTGTTGCTGGGGTATGGTGTGGATGGTCGATTGCTAAGGGCTGTGCAGTCACTTTACTGTGACTGTAAAGCCTGTGTGCGGGTAGGGCATGACCTGTCACCCATGTTTAGCGTCCAAACGGGCGTAAAACAGGGTTGTGTCATGTCATCCTGGCTGTTCACACTGTATCTCGACAGTTGTTTACAGAAGCTGAAAGATAGCTGTTTGGGTGTGAAATTGGGTGACATTAAAGTAAATTGTCTGCTGTATGCTGATGATGCAGTGCTTATTGCACCATCAGAGGCAGAACTGCAGGCATTAGTCAAGTGTATGAAAGAGGAATGTGAAATTAAAGGTCTCCGTTTGAATGCTAATAAAACTAAGGTTCTGGTATTTGAAAGGGACGAAGAGAGAACGAAGTGTGAAATATGGGTAAATCAGGAATGTCTAGAACAGGTAAATTAAATTGTATACTTGGGGAGTGCTTTTAGCCGGGATGGAAGATGTGATGTAGATGTGGACAGGCGTGTCGCTGCCGGGAACAAAGTCAATGGTGCCCTGACTGCGTTAGTCAAAAGGCAAGGCGTAGTGAAGAGTGCACGCCTTGCAATACATAACGCAGTATTGGTACCAACTTTGTTATATGGCAGCGAAACCTGGGTATGCCAGAAGAAGCATAAAAGCAAGTTGAATGCAGTGGAGATGCGATCTCTTCGTAAAATGTGCGGCGTCACCATCGCCGACCGAAAGCGAAACGAAGAGATTCGCAATATGGCAGATTTAAAAGATGACCTTATCACAAAAATTGATAAGGGCGTGCTTCGATGGTTTGGGCACGTTGAGCGAATGAGTGAAGACCGAATGGTGAAGAAAATATATGGCGCGAAAGTTAATATTAAAAGGTGTCGAGGTAGACCGAGTCTAACTTTCGAAGACCATGTGAGCAAATTGCTCGGAGAGGGGAGGGTCAAGAGTACTCGGATACCTAGACGTGCATGTATGAAGAAGATAATGAATCTGAAAGAAGCGAAAGAGGTATGTAAGGATCGTGACACTTGGCGATCTGTTCTCTCTGGCTACCCCGTCAGGGATTGTGCGTGAAGATAAGTAAGTAAGTAAAGATATCCCTATTGCATTACATTTTTAGCTATACTTTCATGCAACTAATAAAACCTGCATCACAATAAATCACTTAATAACAAAGTATTTGAAACCTGAACATAAAACAAAAGTACTGTTAATAAAGATAATATACGAAAACAACGATAAATAAAAGCTACATAATCATAAGAGTCTAGAATCACAATAGCCTTTAATCATAATATTGTCACTCGCAATAATATAATTTGAGCTTACTTAATCGTAATACTTAACAACAACAATAACATTTACAAAAATATTTAAATCCTCTTGTATTAAATTTTTTACTTACACATTAGGGAACTAATTTAACCTACTTCACGTCGAGTAGATATAACTTATTAATAAAGTATTTGAAATATGTTCATAAAACAACATTTGGTAACGGTAATAAATATATAACAAAACAACGAAAACTGAAGCCTATAATTATATAATCATAACATAGTCTAGCTAGAATCATACTCGTATTAGCCTTTAATAATATAATAATCACCCGCAATAACATAATATGATGGAACGAAGGCTGCAAAAGATTGTCGATATATACATATAAATATAAAAATATATATAAAAAGATTGTCTTCTTGATTTGTTTGTCTATAAAACTACCAAAATTCGCACAATGAGCCCACATCATTTTCTTCGTTTTCGAGTGAACTGTTATTACTTATAATATTCTCTATGACTCCATCTCCAACTTCTTGTTTGTCCCCCTTGCTCATGTTTTGTAGTAGAGTCATTATTTCTTTTTTGCAGGATATTTATGTTTCGACGTTTCGTCACTGAAGCTCTTAGGTCTCTCGCCAATTTTCTCTTTCCTGATTATTTTAAAGCAGTGTTGAAAAATATTTTCGAAGTTTCTAATGTAGATGCAGCGTCATACGAATAAACCATGTAAAAAAACTTCTTTAATAATTTGTAGTTTTTCAAAGCAATTTTCGCTTTTTATCCTCGGCTTCTACCAGACCGCGAACACATACAGTAAACGTAGTGATTATATTCTCTTTGACATACAGGCAAATTCCCGAGAAAGTAATGTGTCAAGTAATGGATAAGCAAATGTATTACCATCTGTAGTGGAAGGCGAGCATTAAAATGACAAATGTTTCTAAAGTTTCTTGTATTCGGATTTATCTTCTAATTGAACAGATATTATGCAGATTTTGTTCACCATATTTTCTATAATTTTATCTTCATTATGAATCATATTAACCGTCGTATCAATTTTGTCCGAAAGCATATTCTGGTATTCAAAAACTTGTAAAATTACTTTTCCAGTATTAGGCGTATTATTGATGACGTATTTGTTATGTTTCTGGGTATGGAGTTGGTGTTCGTCTGGAAAAAAAACATATAAATGAAATATACACTACTGATAGCAGACGGCACATGGCTCTCGTAGGTTAAAAAAAACCCTTTGTAAGTAAAATCTTATTCCTTGGATTTATAAACTTGAAACGCACGAATACGAACAAAAGTAAATAAAAAAGATTGGCATTCTGTGTTTTGTTTAAACTACTTTACATTGGTAATGTAGAAGGTTTTGAAGTCTTAATTTTTAGTGATAAAAAACGTTCGTCTCTTTAATCCTCTTGCACCTCCATACCTCCGCGAGCGTTTTGAGTTTCTTGTACCTCGTGAAACTCAGTGCCGGACCATTAAACAGCTACTTCTCAAAACTCCTTCTCATTTCACAAGCCGATGTGGTGGGTCCTTTACTGTAAGGGCGGCTTTTTGCAGAATATAAGAGTTTTCTATATTCATATCGCTGTTTAACACGGATCTACCATTTTATTGTATAACCTTAATTTTAGTGTATATTTTATAATATTTTGTGTATGAATTAGGAGTGTATTGCATTAGTTTTTACTGCCTGATATCATAATAATAACTTTTTATCTTATAATTCTTTTCAAAGCACTAAAAATTGTTTATTCAAGTTTTCATTACGGCTTATTTATATCACAAAACTGATTAAAAAGAGAATATTTTCGTGGCGCACTAAAATTTTCTTAGATAATATATATGTTTAATGTCAGTAAAATTACATTCTCAATCATTTTTGTTTTGTTAATATGTAAAACAAGGTACTTACCAGGGAATATGAATATTATCCACGTATAATTCACTCCGCGAAACAAGTGTTCAATTGGCAGCTAAGGGTTATATTTGTTTGCTGCTTCAAATATATGTTAACTTTTACATACAGGGCAGCAAGAAGCTGTTCCCGGTTTAAAATATGTATTAAGAGCATGTGTGACATATTTTCTGAATAAAGACTTGTGATATCTTAGTCAGTCGATATTCAGCACATAGTACTGTCGTTACCCTTTATAACACTGTTAAATAGCAGCTACACAGCTCCTAAGTAGCTATGTGAACTTAAGGCTGAATAATTTGTGCCCATTTCAGAGTTATAAGGGCTGTATAAGGCCCTACACAGCGCTTATGCAGGTTTTTTTATTCAGCTTTAATCGTGATGGGAATCCGTTATTCGGCTGATGAGCAGCCTCTTGTGCTACTTGGGACGTGAATGTACAATTGAAGGGGCACCAATAAAACAATTAATATATAAAAATCGAGACGGCTGGTATACAACGTCCGCTCGCACTGGCGTTCCGCGTAGTGTGAATGCGAGAGGGCGCTGTCACCGCCGCGTTGATTCAGAAACAGAAACAGAAACAGAAACTTTTTTATTCAATATAGATTATAAATAATACTTATTGAAAGTCACTCTTTTGTATAATTACCACTGGTTCGAAAAAAACCTCTGTCCTGGGAAGAACCAGCAAGAAACCCAGCGGGACTTTTTTTTTAAATAACAGCTTACAATCATGTATGTTACACAAATTAACAACACAACAAATTAGAAATAGCTTGGGAGCGATCACCTCACTTCCAGGGGTTATTATCATCTATAAATTCTTTAATATTATAATAACCCTTTTTATACAAACTTAGTTTAATAAAGTTTTTGAACTTTGAGCAGGTCAAATTTTGTATATTTTCTGGAATTTTGTTGTAAAAGCGTATACATCGCCCCAAGAATGAATTACTGACTCGATGGAGTCGAGTAACTGGTACTACTAGCTTGTGTCTGTTCCTAGTATTTACAGAATGAATATCACTTATTTTTGTAAAACTACTTTTATTTTTGTGTACGTACATTACATTTTCATAAATGTATTGAGAGGCCAAAGTTAATATATTAATTTCCTTAAATTTTTGTCGCAGCGACTCTTTAGGCTTTAAATCATAAATTGCTCTTATGGCCCTCTTCTGCAAAACAAATATAATTTCAGTGTCAGCTGCGTGTCCCCATAGCAAAATACCATACGACATTATGCTATGGAAATAGCTAAAGTAAACTAGTCTAGCTGTTTCAACACTAGTTAGACTTCTAATCTTTTTTACAGCATATGCTGCAGAACTAAGTCTGCTTGCTAGCTTTGATATATGGGGGCTCCATTGAAGCTTCGCGTCTAGTGTGATTCCAAGCTTCGCGTCTAGTGTGATTCCAAGATTCATTTATTTAGTTCCGGAACACCACAGTGTTAAATATGTATTTGTAACTCACCCATATTTTCATTTGTTTTTATAATAGGCGAGACACATGATTTACTGTTTTATTTCAGGCTGAAAATAGGAGTGAAACCATCATAACAGCTACAGTTGAATAGTTGGTGAAAAAATATCTTCCCTTCTCATGTTTCAATTTTCATCTATAATGTAATTTACCATTGATGGATGGACGTCAATTGCTGGTAGGAGTTACTGCGGGGTCACTATTCATTATATAGACAACGAATGGAAGTATCGATCTGTAGTCCTTGATTTTATACCATCACTCGGTCGACATACTGGGGAAGATATTGCGACGATTTTCCACGAATGTTTACTGGAATATGACAAAATTGATAAAATACAGGGTAGCACGGTCGACAACGCAACTGCAAATACTAAATTGATGTACCTATGAACTGGACAAACACACTTTGATTCAGACAATCAATATTTCCGGTGCTATGCTCACATTTTGAACCTTGGTGTACAAGAGTTATTAAAGACCTTAGCATTACACAGTGAAACTGACAATAAGGGACAAGAACAGCAGTATGAAGACGGTGAAGACGAAACTGAGGAAGATGAAGAATATGCGCCAAATATTGCTGACTCACGTACAGCTATAATAAAATTACGCAATATTTAAAATAAAATAAAAGGAAAGGAGATATTGAAGAGAAAGTTTCAGTCTGCTTGTGAAGCAGCTGGCGTACCATCAAAACTGAATACCATACTCGACTGTCCAACGAGATAGAATTCCACACATGATATGATTGGATTTGGTTTAAAAGTGAGAACTGGCATTAACATATTGTGCACTTCTGTCACCGAGCTGAATGATTTTCAAATCACAGATAGTGAATGGCAAATACTCGAAAAAATACATAAGTTTCTAAATAACTTTAAACTTTTATAAACGAAACTTGGTGGAGAAAAATATGTTACATTACCGCTAGTCATTGTATCATTCAATCTCTTGCTCGATAAAATTGAATTCATGGTAAAAAAATTAGATGAGAAACCTAATCAACGCAAAGTGGATGAAAGGCTCATTATAGGTTTCCAATCAGCTTGAGACAAAATGCTTAAACGTTATAAGAAGATCAACAGGATTTATTGTTTATTGTGATTGTGTGTTTTAGACCCAAGGCATAATAGGGCTCAGACTTTTGACATGACATTATGTGGGAAGAAAATTAAAACAGAAAGGCTGCGCAAATTCAATGAACTTTATAAAGAATATAAAAGTCTACACTCGGTGAATAAATCTCTAGAATCACCAAGAAATGAAAAGAAAGTATGTGAATATGATGAAGATGAAGACGTAACAGACTTTGAGAAACTGTATGCATGTCCCTCGACGTCATCTGAATCTGGATCCTGTCTTCAAGGCTTAGTTATTGACGAGTTGGAAGAGTACCTAAGTAAACCCAGAGCCGCCAGCTCGGAAGACATTTTAGAGTGGTGGAGGACACACGAGACAGAATATCCGACTTTATCGAAGATGGCCCGTGATTTTCTTTTAACACCTGCAACTCAATACCTGCTGTGAGATTATTTTCTAAAGCATCATTAGTAATTAGAAAAACATAGAAATAGGTTAAGTGATGAGTCAGCCAGATATAAAGTAACAGAATTAATATAAGTGTCAAAGCTACGAGTATTGAGTACATACTGTTATGTAATTTAATTTGTACTGTATTTAATTTTTTTATTTAAAGAAATGGTAAATTGTACAAATTGTATAACTCTTTTATTCCACTTCATATAAGGTGAGGGTCTATCAATCTCTTTCTAGACGGATAATGTTCTTCAAAATACAGTCAAGTTAATGTCATTAATTTGTTTTTTTATGTCTTAGACATGTTTGAACACATGTAAGCTTATTAAATGTAAACGTTTAAGAAACAGACTGACTCCCGTGGCAGTGGGACACGGTAGATAGCTCAGTTGGTTAGAGCATCAGCACGGATCGCTGAGGTCGTGGGTTCAAACCCCACCCGGTGTAACTGACATTTTCAGATTTTTCGAATTTCTCATTAAATGTTTAGACATTTATTAATTTGGTTGGTCTTTACTATGGCTATGTTAATTCAAGCTCAAAATGTACCTACTCTGTTAAGTTGTCTTAAGGTCTAAAGTTACGTTTAATAAAAAGTAGAGCCACGCGGCAGCTTTTGCTGTCGCACGGATGGGCCGGCTCGAACCGGGGTGGTACCACGACCTCACAGAAAACCAGCGTGAAGTAGAGGTTCACCTCTGCGTTTCGCTTGGTGAGTGCAGGTGGCCGGAGGCCCTTTTTACTGGAAATGAGGCATTCTATCCTAGTCCTCACGGGTGACAATGCATCTACATTTTGATTTGTAATAGAGGATAGATGTAGATGTCTATGGGCCGCAGCAACCACTACCATCAGGTGGACTGTGTGCTCGTTTGTCACCCTTATCCTATAAAAAAAAATAGCAATAGGCTAATAGGTAATTGCGAGAGTTGCTGCAAGACCAAGACCAATATTAAGACTGGGAGTGCAATACCAAGACCAAGACCAGGTGTATTGGCGCAAGATCAAGACCAAGACTGGCTAAGTTTCGTCTTGTTCTTGCATTTGGGCAACACTAGTGAGCGGGTTCCTTTTAGCGGTGAAAATATACGCTTGTGTTTTGGGGGCGTTGAATCATTGAATATATACTAAATATATATACATTTTTAAAACATTTACAAACTTAGCTTCTTTAATACTTTATGATTTATTTATCTATTAATCGCTATCGACGGAGCAAAGGCAAAATGTTCTGAGCTACATTCTGCTGCTACAATATTGACGTATTTGTAATCAACAAATTTTTCTGCGGTGACTGTGCCGGTCTATTCAAGATTTAGCAGTTTTTTGCCTCATAAACCAGTTAACATTTTGAGTTAGTTAAAAAATAGATGAACGTATAGAATTAGCCAAGTATCAGTAAGTCCTTGATCAGGAGATTTTTGATCGAATTTCGTTTTAATTGTTCATGGTTCATGGTTTCCCAAGTTAATTACGCAAAGTCTGTTAGAACACTCTCAGTACCGTCTTTACCATAAGGGCACAAGGGGCCCGTGCCCAGGGCCCCCACGTCACGGGGGCCCCCGAAAGGCCGATATATTCGCTTACACTATGCAATCTTTTTTCTATTTTAGGAAAATATAACCCGACACAAAAATTTATAGAGAAAATGAGGGCGTTGTTAGTGACTTTCTGGAAACCCTGAGCAGTGACAAGCCCCACATTGCCGAGTTTGACAGTAAAAGTGGCATCGACAGATTTCTTATGTAGAAAATATGTAGTTCCAAGTTTCGCCGCCATTTAAACGTTTTCTTCGAGCTGTACAATCGCATTACTCATAGCCTGGATTTTTTAATTTCCGGCAATCTAGTATTTATATAATTACAGCTAAATAAATATTGTTGGTTAAATTGATAATAGGAAAAGATATGAATATAGGTAAGTAGTAGCTTAGCGAATTTTAATCGAACACCAGAACAGTTTTTTTAACCTTTTACTAAACAGTGAATATTTTAATAATTATAAAAAATATCTAAAAAGTAGCTACATTGCAAATTCGACTTTGCAGAGTCTATACTTAGAATAATAACACCTAGAACGATAGTTCCCTACAAAGCGGACGTTCAAACGTGAGGCAAGAACAAATTTATGTTTGCGTAAGCAAGTTGTGTTTATGCTAGACGAAACGCACACAAGTGAAAAAACAATGTTCCCAATACATTAAATTTTTCCCCAAAAGTAGGGAAGTTGAAACTATATTAAACTAACAGTTACGATGTAACGTATTACTGATACAAATGTGAAAATAAGTTTGTTCGAATTCTGTTATCGAAGTGTAGTCCGCCAAATTCAAAACATTCTTGGATAGAGTATTTGCCTGTCTAGACAAGCACTTTTATGAGCCATCGAAATGTGATTGTAGCATATTTTTCTTTGTAACTGAATAGAGACGTTATAATTATGACTAATGCAAGTTCAATATACACACCCGCCCGATGCCCGACACACGACTGTTCGACGAACGATTGGTGAATTCAGTATGCATTATTCAGCTTGTTTTAACTAATTTGTTTTTAATAATCGTCGAATAATGGTCCATCGCACCTCACTAACGTAAGCTACAATACGAAAAACATAAGAACATTTTAATTTTAGCAGGTTTTACACAGTAGATGCATTCCAGCTTAAAGTTATTAAGAAAACTTTATAAGAAAAACACAAATGAATATTAAAATCATTTATATCAGTAGCCTTGTAACTGAAACTGTTTCCTGAACAACTGCCGCTTTGATGATACGAATCGTAAAGTATTTTCTTTTTTGGATTTTTGAACAGTCTAATTCTTAAGTAGCGTTCAACAATAAGTCTCGTCAAATTCGAATCATGGAAGTGGGAGTTAACGTGTTCTATAGAAAAAATACGAGTTCCTCCTATAAATCTTCTCATAATTTAAAGTGTGACTTCTTTTTCGAAAATATTGCCTGAATTTTCTTTTAGGTAACATCTCAGATCAGTTTCAGCAACACTACAAATAGAATAAACTTCTTTTGACGCGTAAACCAATCCACCTTTATCCCTCATACATACCGATTTATGGAACCAAAGTTTCTCTTTTGCAAGCATGTTATCAATGCAATATTTACATTTTACTCGGGTTGTGAGATGTCTTTCCAACTATATAGCCAACAATGTGGTTTCTGCAGTTAGGATCATCGTTACCCCGTGTAATTTCAAATCCGACATCATTTGGAATCGGTGTTTTCAATAAGTGTTGAGTCAATTCTTTATCTTCATCATCAAATCTTTCGGAAAATGAAGTATTATTATTATAAGGTATTTAATTCCTATTGACGTGTTTTATTTTTAATAACACGACAAAAAGTGGGCGATTTTTTCTACCACTGACAACATTTCCATATATGCATATTACAATGTCATGTGTCAGTTTTTAAAAATTCATATTTATTTTTGATGAATGTTTTACGTAAAAATATAAGTTCAAAAGTATTACTTACACGTGAAATGTAATGTTATTATGTTTCTTGTGTTTCTCTGATGTGCTGTGACATCCGTTCACTGCACAAACCGTCATTTTTAATTAAAATTTCGGGAACTGTTGTCAACACGACACGACCTTGAGCACTAACGGGCCGAGTATTGAACCAAAGAGTATAGTAATATATAAGGAAGTATTGAACTAAGCCATACTGGCTTAGTTTGAGTTGCCTCGCATTACGGACGCGGACTCGGCTTCTAGGTGTTATTATTCTAAGAGTCTATACAATGCACTATAGTATGTGCCATATCGATTGAGAAAAACGGACAATGACCTCAGATATGAGCCGAGTGTCAAAAGGCGTAACTTACAAAATCTCAATTTAGATGTGATAACAATATTTAAATATTGATATTATTCCCACTTCTAGGTCAGCACATATGTTTTGTTTTTTTGTTTCTTAAATAATATTGTCTGTGGTTCCTATAAACATAGTAAAATCTTACGGTACATCGCGAAAAATGTGTTATATTTTATATTTCAATTTATGGTAAGTAACGCAGCAATTCATTTAATAACAGTTTCATATTAAAAAAATATTTGAAGCAATATAATCACCATATTGAGCTTTTGCAAATTCATCCCTTTAAAATAAACAAAACGCGCGTTACGTCAGTTCGTTCTAAAAGAAACGTGACAATGGCAGCCAGAGATGCGTCACCTTTTTTGGGCCGGTCCGCCATTTTGTTTTCATTCGTGTTCGGATAGCGCTTGCGTGTGTACGTCTCGGGTAATTCATAGCATTCATTGCATTGTTTTAGTTGAGTTTTTACTGTTAAATTTGTTATATCGTTAAATTTTTGTTTTTTGAATCTGTTATATTAGTTTTACTGTGACGGTCGTTACTAAATCGACATGAGTTCAGGAGAATTTGGTGAAGGACCCGGTCCTTCAACATCAAGTGGAAAGAGACGTCGCCGACCCATAATAAACGTAGCAGGTACGTACAAATAGGTACAAATGCGACGACGTAGCCTTTCTATTTCTTAAAGCGCTCTTTTTATGTGACCATGTGGTATTTATTTTCTAAAACAATATGTATTTATGTGATGTAGTACTATGGTAGTATATTTTTGTCATTTATTTACAGGCCCATCTTCTGGAGCACCTTTAACGTCACCAGTAAAAAAGAGAAAACCTACCACTTTGTCGGTCGGGGAACAAGAGATTATCATTAATGTATACAAATATGTCAAAAACACCTGGCCCGAAGACGTGTATCCTTCAAACGTTAATATGGTAGAAAAGGTTTCGGAGATCTCAGGAGTCAGCAAGAGCACTATATATCGCGTATTAAGCGTGTATAGAGATTCCCATAAAATACCAGAAAAGGGAATAATTAATAAAAGAAAAAAGTCTGTAATTGACAAGTTGGACGATTTTGATAAATCGGCTATAAGAGCGAAAGTGCATCAGTTCTTTCTTGCAGGAGAATTACCGACTTTAGACAAAATTTTGCTCAGTATAAATCAAGATGACCAGTTGCCAAACTTGAGCAAAACTTCCCTGCGACGTGTGTTGCGCCATTTAAAATTCAAATATATAAAGAGAAACAGAAAAAGTGGTCTAATAGATCGCCCAGAGATAGTTCTGTGGCGTACCAGATATTTGAGAGAAATACAAATATTAAGAAACGAGGGACGTAACATTTTTTACCTTGACGAAACATGGATTAACGCAGGTCATACTATGGGAAAGGTATGGGAAGACACCACAATTGAATCTTCTCGTCAATCACGGTTAGAAGGCTACTCTACTGGCGCGAAAGCCCCTTCGGGTAAAGGAAAGCGATTAATAGTTGTACACGTTGGCAATGAAAATGGCTTTTTGGAGGGATGTGATTGGGTATTTGAATCATCATCTACTGGTGACTACCATGAGAGTATGGACGCTCTCCATTTCGAGGACTGGTTTAGAAAAGTAATAGAAAAACTGCAAAGCGGCGATGTCATAGTTATGGATAACGCTAGTTACCACTCCAGACGTTTAGAAAAAACCCCAACAATGTCTTGGCGGAAACAAAATATGCAGGAATGGCTAGAATCTAAACAGATCGCATACGTGCCCTCGGACACAAAGACCCACTTAATGGAAAAAATAAAGGCAGTTAAAGATAACTATCGAAGTTACGTCACCGACGAGATGGCAAAAGAAAAAAGCATCACAGTGGTAAGGTTACCTCCTTATCACTGTGAGCTTAACCCCATTGAACTTGTGTGGGCAGATGTGAAAGGGTACGTTGCACGAAAAAATACAACTTTCAAGTTAAAAGATGTTAAAAATTTACTTAAAGATGGTTTAACTCAAATCACGCCAGATAAATGGAAAAACTGTGTTCAGCATGTCCTTAAGGTTGAACAAAAAATGCGTGGCATGGATGATAGAATTGACCAAACTGCAGATCGCTTTATAATTAATGTTACAGATAGTTCATCAAGTGAAGATACGAGTGATGATTGCACCGAATAAAAATAAAGTTCTTATATAATATTAAAAATAAAGTTTTATCTTTTGCATAAGTACGTACTTATTCGGTGTCGTTATCACTCGAATCTTTATATGTGTTATAAATTAATGTTTTTTGTTGTTAAATGAATAAAGTACTTTATAACAATAGATGATTTTTCTTCTACAGCGATCTTTCACATAACTTTTTAATAATAGTTAATAAATATATATTATATCAATCATTATAAAAAAATCATTATAAATAAAGAAAGTACTACATATAAAATGTGCCTATATATTGAAGGTTTGTAACCCCTGGTTAAACGACCGAAAGGTCATTGTCCGTTTTTCTCAATCGATTTGGCACATACTATACATAGAAGTCGACATTGTGTTTGGTTGGGGGATTTCCCGAAAGGTCAAACTTATACAGTGAAGTTTGTGTTGTGATTTTGTTTTGTTTCATAGAAATTATTTAAGATAATGAAAAATGTATCTCCTGATCCTGGTACGTATTGTAATGAAATTCTAACAGAAGAATTACGCGATATTTTTATTCCAAAATGGCCATTATTTTTCCAAAATAAAAATGATGACTTCTCCGAAACTTCTGCAAGTTTTCCACATTCAAGCGGTAAAAAAAAACTAGATATTTAACTATAAATATTTTTACCCGTAAATTGATAAATGGTGAGTCTTTAGAAAGAAAATGGCTCCTTTACTCACCGTCGAAGAAATCTGTGTACTGCTATTGCTGCCGTCTATTTAATGCTATGAGTAGCATTAAATAGACAGCAGCAATGTTGCCAGACATTTTGAATGAACGATCGTAAGATGGGTAAATAAAAAAATGAGATATTGGGGTTTCAAAATAACGGGGATTATTTAGGATGCCTAGAATTGATTAGTGAATATGATTCTATTCTTGCTGATCATATACGAAACTGCGGAAATCGTGGAAAAGGAAGAACCTACATCATATTTGTCTGCAAATATTTGCAATGAGTTTATTAATTTAATGGGACAGCGAGTTTTAATAACAATTGTAAACTATCCTTCATAGTTAGATACGTAAAAGACGGAGAGCCCATTGATAGATTTTTGCAGTTTTTGCCTATGGATAAACATTGTTCAGAATGTATAGCAGATATCATTTTAAACTTTTTTGAAAGCTATGATATTTTTTTCTGAAGCTTTGCCCTTTGTCCTCAATTGTAAGTGACATCAATCAGCCAAGAGAAACAAGAAAAGAAGCCCAAAGCCGAGCAAAAAAATGGAGAAATTGAATACTATACTTTTAACGTAGATATGGAATGATTTTTTTGAAATTATGAACAAAACCAACTTAAGTTTACAGAATAGCACTATGACCATGGACGTTGCAACAAAACTTAACGCATCTCTGATCGATTATGTCAATAACACGCAATAATTTTAATCAGTACGAATCGATCCAAGAAATATCCAAATACTGATTATAAAGATAAGTCTGAAAGAAAAAGAATTCGCAGCACACGCGTTACTTTTTTGACGGATTGTCTGAGACTGTACATTTAAATGGCAAAGAAAAATTTCGTGTAGATACGTTTATTCCTTGAAATCGATACATTAAATTTACAGTCGTTTTAGTTTTCTTTATCAATTAATAACAATCGATTCTGATGAGTTGACAAAAAATGCAAAGAATTTGAAGAATTCTATCATGAAGACATAAATGCATATGAGCTCAAATCAGAATGTTTTTATTTAGGGCAGTATTTAAAGAACATAGTAAATGAATGTGTTGCTAGTGTGTGTTGTGTATGTAGGCTGAGTTATATAAACTAATAAAGGTTTATAAATTAGAATAAACTGTTTCTTTGCGTAATGGTTACCAATTGTAGGGGAGAGCGCTCATATTCACACCTAAAGAGAATAAAAAATGAAATACGAATAACTATGTTATAAGAACGACTAACAAATTAGTCAGTAATTATGTGTCTATAAAGTGATATCCTTCAAAAAATAGACTTTGAAGATATAATAGAAGATTTTGCACAAGAGAAATCCCGAAAGAAACCATTGTCGTAATGTTAACCAATTCAAAACACCAACATACTTAAGTAATTAATACCAATTAATTATAATAAATATAAGATCATATGGCAGAAAAATTTTTTCATTCACTTTTTTTTACTTTCCAACAGGGCCCAGAGTATATAAAAAAAGAGTATATAATATATAAGTATAACAGGGCCCCAAATTCTTGTGTGCCCAAGGGCCCCGGTATGGCCTAAGACGGTGTTGAACACTCTATCGTCTACATTTTATTTAAAATCTTTCTTAAGACATTTTGCTTTATACAAATATACAAAAATATGTTCGCTTAAAATGTCTGCATTAAATCATTTTTACTTGTTATTACTTTTGTTTTGGAATGTGTACTATAAATTTGACCTTATATACAACTGTCAGGATGGCCGAGCGGTCTAAGGCGCCAGACTCAAGGTTTCCTTACTCATTGATATGGGTTTCGGGCGTTCTGGTCCTCTCTGAGGGCGTGGGTTCGAATCCCACTTCTGACAAAACTTTTTTTAAATTTTATACTGATTTTACAGTGCAATATAATAAAATGTTTTTATATATTACTTATGAATATTGATTCCTTGCAATATATATTTCAGCTACTGCGTGGTTCTGCCATGTTTATCACGTACGCTTTTGGTGCTGATGTATTTCGTATTGTGAGTGTCGAGAACCGTAAATCCTTTTCACTGGTAACGAGCAAATGAGGCGTTCGATCTTGGCATCTTAGCCCTCAGGCGTAACAAATATTCTGAATTTTCAAATGAATACAAAAAAAAGAGAAACAAGTAACGAGCTTATTCCTTTTTAAAAGGCCGCCAAAACATATGCAGTTCCCCTGGTGTTGCAGTTGTTTTTTTTTTTTATAGGATAAGGGTGACAAACGAGCACACAGTCCACCCGATGGCAAGTGGCTGCTGCGGCCGAAATGCAGACGCGTTGTCACCCGTGAGGACTCAGATGGAATGCCTCATTTCCAGTAAAAAGGGCCTCCGGTCACCTGCACTCACCAAGCGAAACGCAGAGGTAAACCTCTACTTCACACTGGTATTCTGTGAGGTCGTGGTACCACCCCGGTTCGAGCCGGCCCATCCATGCGACAGCAAAAGCTGCCGCGTGGCTCTACCACTGTTAAGAGTTGTTCGTGGGCAACGATCGACACTTACCATCAGGTGAGCTACATCCTCTTTCACCCGCTCTTCTAGAAATAAGAGTACAAAGGATCCTTAATTTGTATTTTTTTATATATGTTCAGCGTTAATTTTACCACATCGCCGGTTTCTATTTAATTTTTGTTAGAAAGTTTTATATATACCTACGTTATAATTTGAATTTAGTCAAGATCTGATAAAATGAGAAAATCATCTTCAATTTACAAAAGATTTCGATGATTATAATACTTTTAGTCCTTTTAGTTTTTTTTTTTCAACTTTTTTAAAATTGAAAGTCTCTTAATTTTTCCCTTTTTAATTATAATTCTTAATGGAAGATGTGTGTCTAGGTCACAGCATTCACTACAATCAGAAGGATAGTGTGCTCGTTTATTATCCTTACTAAAGCACGATCGCGGAGCATTGAGGAGAGATTAAGTTCAAAAATTCCCATCATAAAGTTTTATTTCTATAACAACTAAGATAGTTTTAGCACCTTTTGAACAGTATTTGTGATTCGAAAACCAAGATTATTCTTAAGTTATTAAAGCTCACATTTGTATGCATTGCAATACTTAGAAATTCTTACTGCTCCGCGAACACGCCATAGTAAAAAGAAAATATTTAAAAAATGGTGGTGTAAATTCCCAAAGACTAATAAACTTAGGGCCTTAACCGGTTCAGTGCGGTTGCACCGGTGCACACCACACACAAAAATAATCGGTGGCACGCCAGGCGTGCCATCGATTATTTTTGTGTGGCGTGTGACATGCGAGTCGTGTCTCTTTTTTAAATCGTTATAACTCGCTCAAATTACTTTTCTGAAAGATTTATCGAGAACAAAATATTCATTATTTTGCAAGTAGTTCATGCCTGCAGCTTCGTTTCTGGATATTTTGAAAATTTGAATTTTCTAGGGGTTGATGACCTTTTTTTAACTTGTACATGGTACTCTTTTTACTTTGTCGGTTTTAAATCATGTTGTGGAAAAATAGTCTAATAAGTAACAAATAATACCAGTCATTGCGTTCGCTCACAAACTCAAGTTGTAAATAAATTTCTGGAAAACAAGTCTCTTGTTAAAAGAAAACAATGCGTTTGTCTTATTGTTTAATTTTGCTTAAAATAGTTGAACTGCCGTCTTATTAATATCATATGACCGAATAGACCTACGAAGTACCATGTGCTCTTGTAATATGGTATAAGGTTTATTTTTGCTTGAAACAGTTCGAAACCATTCATGCATAAAAAAAGTTCGCAAATAAATTGTCTTGTCAATCCGCCGCCGTATAGCGTCGGCGTTATTTTCCTTTTGAAAAAACTTGTTTTGCTATTCTACGTTATTCTATATTAAACGTTTTCAGATCGACTTTACTTTTACATTTGTATAACATTATACCTATAATATTTAATATTTGTAAATATCAATGAATCATAAACCTTTTTTTTTTCCAAATTAAGGTTCTTCATTGTTTGATATTTACAAATGTTATTATTAGGTGAAAATTTAATTTAATAAAAACCAAGGTTTTCCATGGTAATTTAGCTGTACCTATTTATATAATATATTTTTTTTATAAAACAAAATAGTACAAAAGGTTTGTTAATCTCTGCATAAAAAAGTCACTTACTCTCAATTTCAAAGAAAACACGTAGTTACCCACTAAAAACAAGTATCCTTCCGTTTGTAACTGATGTTTGATGTCAACTAAACTTAATTAGGTCTAAACAAGTGAAAAAAGCATTAAAAAGAACATTACTTTTACACATGGCTGATGACACGATAGGCGTGTCATCATCTTCTGTGGCCATCGCCAAGCCAACGCCAAGCGTGCCATGAAATGTTTGTTCGCCGCCACAGGTAAAAGTTGTCGAAAATCGGTGCCACAACGAATCGGTTAAACGAATAACAACACTATTTAGCCTTAATTGTTACGTTCTAATAGCGCAACGTCGCTATCTTTATTTTGTAGACATTTTATTCACCGACCAATGGCTTTCTTTTTTTCATTCTACTGATTGTAACATTATTAATTTTTAAAACTAAGACCTAGTATAGTCGAATAATTTTTGTATACTACCCACGTTACCATTTTTGACCAAAGACGTATATACACTACTAGACCGTCAAATCAGAACAAAAACTGTGTCACAGGTCAGAGCTGTGGATCGGGCGCGAAAGGCTGCGGGCGATAGCTATACGACAGTATAGTAGATAGCATTTACGACAGTTACCGTTTTAGACAAATAGGAAATAAAGTTACATACTTATCTGAAATAAACTTCAAATCACGTTGACAAGTGCGTACATAAATAATACACATACGGAATCCCGTTTTGCCCGCAAAATTTCGAACGGATCAACCATGCGTGTGTGACGGGTCATAGATTTTATATGAACTTGTTGCGTTCGGTATCTCGAATCGGAATTCTGAAACAGAATCCCGAAACGGAATTCCGTTTGTATGTGGCTGGCTTTACTTAGTGTGCAATGTAAGGTGGAAGCTTCAGGGTGGCCCGCGAAATTCAAATTTTCTTGGGTTTTTGGAATTTGCAGATCAGGGTTAGGTTGTATATTTAACAAAATATGATTCGTGACCGTAGCGATTATGTGTTTACAGAATTATTATCATTAAAATCACCAATACAACTCTGTAAGTTCATATTAGCCATAAGTTCATATTTTTCTGGAAAAACTCATTCAAAGGGCTAATATGAACTTACAGGGTTGTATTAGTGATTTTAATGATAATAATTCTGTAAACACATAATCGCTACGGTCGCGAATCATATTTTGTTAAATATACAACCTAACCCTGATCTGCAAATTCCAAAAACCCAAGAAAATTTGAATTTCGCGGGCCACCCTGGAGGGCCGCAGAGCCCGTCTGTAGAATACATAGAAGTCTTTGTTTTTGAATAATTTTTAACTCTTAGTGTAGATTCATCATCATAAGAATCATTTTTGCTTAAAAACGTCCAATTATTATGGCAAAGTCAAGTTTTGAAGCTACAAGCTTAAATCTCATCTGCATAATCCTCCTCTTTTTTGCAACACCCAATGATTTGGAACTATATAATATCTGTACAGTAGGGTTTAAAAATAGGCAATGCATAATACTGTTATATTTATTTATTAACATATAGGTTGTGTGTAGGAGCGGACGCATCACGCTAAGTAACTGTACGTGTCTTTCTCCCCTTCGGTGCGCTCTAGATATTCCTTCTCGATCAGGATGTCAATGCATTTCTGTGAAAAAGAAAATGGCCCGTTAGGTATCGCATGAAGCATGCTTATCTATTACTTATTTTAATTTCTTTTTTATCAGCCTGTCAGAGTTCACTTCGCAGGGAGGATTTGAATTTATCGTCACACTTGGCCAGTGGGTTAACGATGACACTAACAGACAAGTCGCAACTTTGACCTTGCTGCCAATGTGGGCATTTTACGCCTAGCGTTAACGAGACGGTTATACTGTCACGAAGTATTAAATATAAAATTCGTTTACTATGGAACTCAAGGTTACAAGAGCGTATTGGATGTACAATATTTTAAAAAAACTGTTTAATTTACTTTAAATAATCATTAATTGTATACATACATTTATCCGTCCAAAAATAATTTCAATTTATTGGACACATCGAACGCGAATCGGAGATGTGGTGCTCTATTTTTAAATGTCAATAAATTAAAAATCTTAAAAGTGTTTGGCTTAGCGCTCGCTTTAAATTTCACAGTACCCGAGCAAACCGGGTTTGATTCCAGGCGGCACCAATGAAATTGTTAATTGCAATTTTAAGTGCTGATTTACCACGTGCTAGGCGGTGAAGGAAAAAATCGTGAGGAGACCTGCATATCTGAAAAAAAAACATCGAAGATATGTGGAGTCTACCAACACACATTGGGGCAACACAGCGGACACTTCCTTGCCTTAAAACCTTCTCAGAAGTGAGAGGACACCTGTACCCAGAGCAGTGATACCTATATATGCTGTAACTTTACTTTTTACTTTCGTCATGCCAGTATTGTGCCCACCAGTTATTAACTTCAACTTGCTCACATTTCACCTGATGGTAACATCTACTTACCATTACCTGTGGGCCATAGACCTATCTACATCTATCCACGATTAAGAATCAAATTGCAGATGCGTTGTCATCCCTGAGGACTAAGATAGAATGCCTCCTTTCCAGTAAAAACGGTCTCCGGTTCTCTACACTCACCATAAGGGACACAGCAGCATTAAGCTACTTTTCACGCTTTTATTCTGCGAGAACGTGGTCTTTCACCGTTAAAGTCGACCCATTCGTTACATAACCATAACATACCTGCAACATGATTCTACCACATATAAAAATATTGTGATCTAGCTTCTTCTCTCCTTCTTGTTTCACGTCTCGTCACACCCTCTTTAAGTCGTAAGATGTACGAAAATTGTATAAAATGAACTTGTTTATCATAAAAGTAAATACCTTGATGACGGGCACGCGTGGCTTAAACCGTGAGGACAGCTGGTTGAGAACTTCCACCACTAAATGCTGGTGTTTCAGCGTTTTGCGCGTCTTCATTATCCTCACGATGGCTGCCTGTAATACAATAGAAAATTTTTCTCAATAAGGGCTAATAATCTTCCGCTCACCAGATGTCGCTAATCGACACTGAGGTGTAGTTTTTTGTTACACAATATGATTTAGTTGAGAATTTTATTTTAAATAAAAGTTTTTCAGTTTCTAGGGTCTTTTATTAGTACACAAGACAATGTCTCACTGGTTTTTTCTTTAGTTTTTTGCACATTTTTATAACTCTTTTTTTAATGTTTCTACTTTTATGAATATCTGTGGTTGATGATTTAGTTTTAATCTAATTAATATAAAAATATAACTAATAGTACAGAAAGAAACATTAACCTTAACATTTTTCGAACAAATTAACTTCCACACAATCTGTCAAATATTACACCTCACCTCATTTTAAGTGGCGCCGCCCTGGTGGCAGAAAAGTCGTGGATGCCCTCATTGGTGCAAAGATTTAAGTTTTTTTTTAAATAAAACTGAAGTCACAAACGCACCTACAGTCCACCTGATGTTAAGTGGCTATAGACATCTGTAGCCAACCTCAAACAAAGAAGGCCACAGGTGCATTGTCAACTTTGAGGACTTAAATGGAATATCTTATAGAACAAGATGGATTGCCTCACAGACTAAGGTGGAATGCCTCACATACGTTACGTTTTTATCTCCATATGTTTCATTCATTATTGTTTTCTTTTTATTCTTTGTTGTTTTTTTTTTAGATTTTTGGCATGGATGCTTGTGCTTAAAGCCATGTCTTCATTTATCTGGGTATCAAGTGATAATAATCGTTTATAGTACATTGCTTCACAATATATTGATGCGTCATATTACGTAGTTTTTGGGAGATTTTGACGGCAACTTGAACTAGCAGACAGTTGGCAATAGTACCTCAAGGCGCCTGAGCAAACAGACACCTTATCTTGAGATTCACACCACCATCGGAGCGCTTGTTTCACCGTTTCGACTATTAGTTCACATGCGCAGACATTTAATACACAAAATCGCAACACTTTTACGTATCCAAATCCAATTCAAACCATTATTTTAACAATAATATAGGAGCAGCATTCCACCGCCAGTCAAATTCCCGCCAAAACTCCTTTTTATTTATTGTGGCATTCATTCAATACAGCCTATCAAATAGCACTGCTGCACCATATGTTATAGTAGCCATCCTTGACAGGGGGGTTGTCAACCGCAGTTTTTCATTATTTTGAGTTCTTATCAAGAAAATCTGTTAATTTCAGCTACCCTCTGTCGCCTCTCACGACACGACATGAAGTAGTGGATATTCTTACACCAGCACTACACGGTTTTTTTTTATTAGATGAAACTAATATTTACGGATTTTATCGCGTTTAATTTAACTTTTTAATTCCCGACGTTTCGGGTGCTTTACAGTACCCATGGTCACGGAGCGGACCGTCCCAATGTCAGTTAGCCCGGCTACGTTCAATTTTTGAATATAAATATTTGTTCCAATTTACGCAGAATGAGCTTACAGTATCTTGCAAGTTTAGCAGTGGTATGCTTGGGTTTGGATATAATTTTATTAATTATAGGATCCCAAGTACATGGCAGCACCCATCCATCTTCTCTATTGAAATTAGGATGTCTTTTTTAATTTGAATAGTCTCGCGAATCATCTTTGGTAGGAATCGGTGTTCTTTTGCGAGAATTTGTGGTCTTTCAATACTAATGTAATGGCGGGGACAATCTTGAACATGTTCACACACTACAAACTTCCCAGAACGTCGGTGTTTCAAGTGATTTATATCTAAATGCATGAGCCTAACATTACAAGCAATTTTATATTGTTATATTGTACCATTTTAAAATAAAAATGTCGCATTTATATGTTATGCCAATAATCATAAATTTGGTTCATATTTACGCGAACACTACACATTGAATAAAACTACTTTTACGGATTCTATCGCGTTTAATTATACTTATTTTTAGACACAGTACAGACATCAAGACACAGTAAGTTCACTCTGCGTAGATCGGACCTATACTAATAAACCTAGCAAGCTAACAGCATAGCAAAGTGGCGAAGCAATCAGCTTTGTAGCGGTTTCTAACGGTTGCCGTTGAGCAATCAGTTTCAAAATAGGAGGTTCAAATGCCTGGGTGATCAGTAATCGATTGCTGAAAACAGAATTTGAAAATTCAAAACCGTTCTCGAGATAAACGTGGGACAGACGGACAGACATCGTGAAATCAATAAGTGTCTTCGCAAGCTTCGCCACTTAATAATTAAAAAAGATGAAGGTACTCCGCGTTAACTCTGACATCGGGACGTCAATCACCTCAGTCCCCCGTGATCGTGGGTGCTGGAAAGCACCCGAAACGTCGGGAATTTAAAAATAGGTATAATTAAACGCAGTAGAATCCGTAAAAGTAGTTTTATTCGCTGTAATTTGATCTTGAAATTAGTGCATGCATAAATGAAATAAACACACAACAGCGATTTAAAAAAAACATGACAACATAGTAATTGTCGTCCTCACCTGTATAAGCATCTTCCTGTCTTCCTCAATGTGCTTATGTGTGGCCTCCTGCTCTACCTTCAACTCCGTCTTAAGCGGTATATTGATATTAACGCGAAGCTTTTTGCTGCGAAGAATAGTTGAGATTACCTCTTACTAACTTAAGTACTTACAGTCTAATATTTTATAAATGTTATCTTTAATCTCTTTTTTTTCTTAACTCCATGTTAAAAAATTATAAAATATATTGTAATTTACAAATTAATAATGGCAGCAAAACTATAAAGTAAACAAATATATTAAAATATTACTCCATACCAATATGATAATACCTAAGAAAAAAATTCAGTAAAGTATGAAACTTACTTTTTATAGCCTAGGTATAAATCGACGACGGAAGATTCCGTCAGATCACTTTCATCGTCTTGACAGACCAATAGCTTCGCCTTCAACAGGATTTGTAGAACCTATAAATTTATTTTACATTTAATGTTAATGATCCGGCTCGAATGACCACGTCGTTCGGCATTCAGTACCGCGAATGTGTAATTGAGTCACTTTACAGGAGAGACAAAAAACTGATTTATTTATAATGTACGCTTTACTATTTGTTGGAAAGAGTTTTTTTAAGTATTTTCTAAATCTATTTTTGAAAGGTTTTTGGTCATATTTTAAATACAAAATCGCGTATTTGATTGAATACTATCGAAACAACAAAAAATAAAAATTTGCAATATTTTCACATTCGCGGTACTGAATGCCGAGCGACGATATGGGTTCCTTTGTGATAAATTTTTAAAACTTATAATGTGTAGAAATTTATAATGTAAAAAAATGATTGGTACGCACATATTGCAAAATTTCCCAAATCAATAAAGAGATTTTGTGCTTTTTTCTAATCTACTAATAATAATTTCTATAACAATTAAAATTAAAAAAATTACCTGAATAAGAAAGTCTCCTTTGATGCCGGTGTGCTGCTCGAGTTGTCGCACAGTCCACGAAGTGTTCTCGTTGTATTGCAACAACACTGCCATTTGGAATGTGCTAGCTTGCAGCGTGTATCTAGAAACAAAAATATAATAAATTTGTACATATCTAAAAATTGTCGGTAAAAAAGGTTTTCAAATGACAACAACAAATTGACAAAGGGGTAACCGCCCAATAAATGTAGTGACTTCATGAGTCATATAAAATAAATAGATGCAATCCTCTATACTCCAATAGATGACCATAGTATCACCTCATAACTATTTATACAAGATGCATAACACACCCAGACCAGGAGTCCGTTACAGCGTTTGACAATCTATCCGTCAAGCGTGGCTATGATGAAAATTCCTCACAACTTTGAACAAATTTATGTCCACCAATGGACTGTTCGTGAACTGATAAAGAAGGGGTAGGGTTCTAAACAAATTCCATTACCTGTTCTTGAAGCAGTTGGTGACAAGCTCGCCCTTGCTCATATTGTAGAGCCAGTTGAGCTTTCGGCCGGAGTGTTGCGACGAGTAGAACGTCGTAAACCGATGTACTGAACGCTCCAACTATATCACAGAAATATTACTGGTTTTTCATAAATATAGACTTTACAAATCTTCATTGCATGTTAATGTTATAGTAAATGCATGTTATCTTGTCAAGCTTTTGGTAACATTATAAACATAAACACTCGCGCCTGTCACCCAGAGGGGTAGGCAGAGACTATGGACTTCTATTTGGCATGATCCTGACACACCTTTCTCACTTCCTCCACATCCATATACCTACGCATACACGCTCGTCGGTTAAAGGTACTCTTGATTTGGCCCATTTTCAATATATCGCCAATTTGGTCGATAAACTTTCGCCTAGGGCGTCCCTTTCCGACTCTGCCGTTCACCTCATAAATTTGCTTTGTCACTCTTTCCTTATTCATTCTTTCTACATGACCAAACCACCGAAGCATTCCTTTCTTAATCCCATTCACAACATCATCTTGCAAACCACACTCTTCTCTTATCACACAATTTCTCACTCTGTCATTTAGATTCATCCCTAATATACTCCTTAATGACCGCATTTCTACAGCATTTATTCCACTCTCGTGCTTCTTCTGCCACACCCAACTGTCACTACGATACATTAAAGTAGGAACTAACACAGCATTGTGAATTGCCATACGTGCCTTTTTGGACACATTCTGACTTCTCGCAATAGGGTTTAGAGCCCCATTCACTCTATTTCCTGCATTCACTCGACGTTCTATATCCTTATCATGTCTACCATCCCTTCTAAATACACATCCCAAATACACAAACTTATCTACTTGCTCAACCAACTCCTCTTCTATTCTTATTTCACATATCGTTTTACTTTCTTCTCTTTCAAAAACCACAACCGACGACGCAAGTATGATTTGATCATCGGCGTACAAAAGGCATTTGACGGTTAAATCACCAATTCTTAACCCGCATTCTTCTACTTTAAAATTTTCCAAACAACTGTCCATAAGTAGGTTGAACTGCCCACGGGGAAGCCACACAGCCCTGTCTGACACCTTTATGGATGCCAAACCAGTCCGAGTTGGCTCAGTTGATCCTGACAACAGCACTAGAGTCCCTATACAGAGACTTCAATGCCTGTATCAACCCAGCGCTCAACCCAAATGTCAACCCAAATGTCAACTATAACATATAACATTATAACTACTTATACTAACATAATATAACATAATAAATATAACATTATAACTAGATTGATATCTAGACTGGCGACGGAAAACAGCATAAATGTGCGTCAAGATCTGCAGTCATCAATCTGTCTGCCAAGCGTGAAAATGACAAATCATCCCCAAAACTGGAGAAGTCCATGTGCAGCAGTGGTGAACTTTTAAGGATAAATAAATAATAAAATAATAATCACTGCTGCTCGCGTCGCGCGTTTTCTCGCCCTACCCAAGACTCGAAAAAATTACGGTAATACAATGTTAACATTTAAAGAAGCGCAACTTTATAACAAATTACCAGGACACATAAAAAATGTTAACTCATTCAACACATTCAAAAAACAATTGTATGAATATCTTGTTGCAAATGACTCACTTAAATAATCGTGAATGCGTTGCACGGATGAAGTTTGTGTTATTGGTGAAATCATTATTTGGCGAACGACTGTGGAATTTACCTTAAGATGTACTTCATGTGAGTGACATGTATTTGTCTTAATGATTAATAAAGATCTTTAAACCAATAAAGATTAGCCTTTTGACTCTTATGCCTATTTCTGTCACCAAGCAGTACTGCAACCATCGCTGTGTTTTAGTTTGTAGGAAAAGAGGCCAGTATAACACAAGCCGTAAGGAATTTCATCTTAGTCCTTAGTAATGACAATGTATCTGAGCCCTCCTATGTTTAAAGTAGCAGGTGTCGATGGACTACAGTAAAACTGACACCTGCAACCAACACAGTTTAATAGTCCAGTCAAATAAGGTCCGAAATCAAAATGTTGATACTCAACTTTGCATTTTTGATATAATGTAGTTTTTATGATACAAATCCAATGTATAAAGGTTTTCGTGTCCGCAATACCCCCGGCAAGGGTTAAAAAAAAATTGTCGTGTTTTTTCGCCATTACTCGAAAACGGTAATAATTAGACAAAAAGTTCTTCTAGTGGCATTCAACACTAAATTGTTGAATGGTACTTTAGGAACCCTTTAATAACCAAATTGCATCAGATTAAATGCCAGAAATATTTTTAACCATAAGTAATTAGTAATTGACCACCTACCTCGGTGGGCAACTGGAAGGAAGAAGACTGCTGGAATGGCCATGAGCCAGATGACAGCACTTGAATGCTGAAGTCGATATGTAATGGCTGCTCTGATGTGTTGGCCATGTGCTTCCGGAAGTTCTCATTTAAGTCCTTTGATACACCAATGTCCTGGAATTGTGTAAAAAGGCAAGTGAAAACATCATCATCATTAAACCCTATTAAAGTCCACGGCTGAACGTTGGATTCCCTATAGATTGCACCCTAATTATTGCCATAGATGTCACGCTCGGCAACGGCAGTTCTTTATTATTTGAGTTATTCCTAATGTAAAAATAATTTAAAGGAGAGAATACTTACTACCACTTTTTAAGCAAATTCCGCGCTCGGATCAGTGTAAGTTTTGCCATCGTTAAAGTTTATATAGACAAGTGCAGAAAGCTAAAATTTATATATGGGTAATATGTGTTACAAATACATTAAATAAAATAAAATAAAATATTAATTGTTTATGTTCATACTGTTAATGTTTAACACATATATAGTCTGTGGTCAAACAATCGCACAAAGCAGAGATTGTAGCCAAAGAATTTTAAAATGTTGCCAACTAGTAATGATTGTCTGTTGAGTGAATATCGAGACTAAAAGAGTTTGTGTTATATTTTGTATTGGATATCTGTGTTTTATATATTATGTGCAGTTGAAAGTAAAATACAGCTTACTTACTATACAAACTTACAAATTTTAAGAATTACGGTCGAAATTCGACCAATGGACGATCACTAGAGTATTATTATTCCAATATAAAAATTATGTTTTGAAATAGTTTTATAACCGAATATTATATGTTGCAGACTTACTTGGAACATCCTTTGCAATTTGCTTGTGTATTCGAAACCGCAAGCCTGTTTCAGTTTTGAGATCATTGATGCCTGAAAGATAAAATTAAGTGTTACTCTACTTTAATACTGTTTCTTAACAATGAATGAAGAGTATTAAGAAGAAAGTTGCAGAAGTGAAGGAAAACATCTCTGAGAAATAATAAAAAAGAGGACATGTAGTTTGTCATTCTTATCATGGCAGACTTTAATGCGAGTAATTAACTCTTCTGCAGTCAGTAAGCGACAATAGGTTTAAATCATTTAATTGTGGCCTTTCATTTTTAGATATTTAAAATATCAAATATTTGACGGATCAATCATTTATTAAATAATTGTCTTTTAAGTAAAAACAGACTTGAAAAGGGGTGAATTCTTTCTCCAAATTCGTATGGGACCACCCTTGAAGTATATCGTATTTAATAAAAAAGAATCAAGAAAATTGGTTCACAATCTGCGAAGATGTCGCGTAATATACATACAAAAAAAACATACACTCGAAATGAGAACCTCCTCCTTTTTGAAGTAGGTTAAGAACTAGACGGTACGACAAATATTGTTCTGCCGTTCCGATATGTCGCGAAATGAGTTTCACTCCGAACTCAATTCGGACATTTTACACAACTCGACCACAGAGCCAACTGTCGGATACAGATTTAGTATGTTTCCACTAACAATATATCTTTAATCTGAATATGAGTCATTTGGGTCCAAAAATATAGTAGAACAAATTCTAAATTGACACATATTTACAATATCTGCTGGTTTATTGCCAAAACAAATCACAAAATATAAACTGGATTAGTGTCGACTTATTAATCAATTATATGTTTACACTACAGAAACTCCGCCACATATCGGATCCTAGCATAATGAACCTTCGTCTCGACAAAACAGACGTACCAACAATTACGTAACATAACAAATATAGAAGAATCTTACCTCTGCATCGTCACTAGCAGACATATGCTGTACAAGTCTTTTCGCTAACATTTTACTATAGAATTTCTGGAACACATCCTTGTCCTCAATATATTTGAATACCACCATCTGAAAATTTACAAGAGTCGATGTTCAATTCAAATTACTAAAAATAAGCTACTATAATGCGAGTCTGTAGAATCTTAACAGTTTTAATTGTAAATTCTTATAAACAATGTAATTGATAACAATTTGATAAATTAAAAAATGATTCTCCAGTAATGGCAAACCTACTACGCGTATCTATGACCTGCGACCATAAAAGAGAGAATAGACAATGAAAAATATTAAATAAAATAAAAAAAAGTTTAACATATCTATACGTGGTAGAGCCACGCTGCAGCTATATTAGTATTATAGTTGTAGCACGAATGGGTCTTCTCGACCGGGGAAAGACCACGCTCTCACAAAACACCAGAGTAAAATAGCAGCTTAACACTGCTGTGTTTCGTATGATGAGTGTAGAGAACCAGAGACCCTTTTTACTGGAAAAAGGC
Organism: Parnassius glacialis; assembly: GCA_033319125.1. NCBI lineage: Eukaryota > Metazoa > Arthropoda > Insecta > Lepidoptera > Papilionidae > Parnassius > Parnassius glacialis. Next base: position 25,509,659 of record JAVANC010000002.1, read on the forward strand.
ATTCCTCACGGGTGACAATGCATCTGAATTTTGATTTTTTAATAAGGATTGATGTGTAGAGGACTGTGTGTTCGTTTGTCACCCTATACTATAATAAAAAAAAATGTTTAACAAATGTCAAATATATTAAAATTATTTCCAAATGGACATTAGTTAGCTGAATTTCTTTTACTTCAACTCTATTATAAATGCACACATGCACCTCTGTAACAAAATCAATAATAAATAATATTACGTAATATAAATTATGTGATATTTTGATTCCTCTTTTAGTCTGAGAGCTGGCGACGAATTTTGGGAAGGTCCTTTGGGCAAGTTGAAATTGTGAAAAAATATAATTTCGTCAATTAGCGGATCCAGTCCCGCGAGTCTGGCAGAGCGTTTGCGGTTATTTTGTTACTGCGCAGCATATAACATTTAAAAAAAAATCCAAAAAAATGTTTTTGTGGCAACTTTATTTATTTTTTATTTTTTAATTTAGTTCTTATACAATTCCAAAAAAATAATCCCAGACGTTTTTGTCGGTTATAAAGTATTAACAGAACTCTCCAAAAATATTATTTTTAATTCCCAAAGAATATACTTTTGGCAATCTCGAATTTTAGTCACGTATTTATTGAGTAATTTTTAATAATACCTGCAAATCGCCGGACGAATTTAACGGTTTTAAATAATTCCCAGACGTGAATACATTTTACAAATGAATACGACAAAAATGTCTTATGCGTAGACCTAAGTGCGAGAAAGATAGCTTATCGAAGCATGCCGACAGCGGATGGGGGCTTAAGCTCCTCGCGCTGTGATTGGTTATTAAGAAATATCTTTTTTTAAATATTTTAAGATTAAATTCTTGTTTTGGGATTTAGCATGTATGTATGCGAATATATGACTTGGTATGATCTGTGTATATAGTTTGAATTATTTTAGATCAGTGCTGTAATAATTTCTATAATAGCTATTACTTTTAACCTCGTATTAAAAGTAAACTTGGCAATATATGTCTTGATTACCACCCCCTGATCTGAAAAAGGACAATATGTATAAAATGCTTACCGCCCAGAGATGAAGGTGGAAAAAATACTAAATTGCACATTCTCTACAGCTGTAACTTTTTTCACAGTGATGTGGTACAGATATAGATGACTTTTGAACTACCGAAATGTAGTTTTATTATGTTCTTTTTATGTCCTATAAAAAGAACCGGGAAAAATTCTTTGGGGATTAAAATAAAAAATATTTTTTGAGATGTCTGGTAATACTTTATAACCGACAAAAACGTCTGGGGTTATTTGTTTGGAATTGTATAAGAACTACATTAAAAGATAAAAAAGAAATAAAGTTGCCACAAAAACATTTTTTGGAATTTGTTTTTTTGCAAATGTTATATGCTGCGCGGTAACGAAGTAACCGTAAACGCTTTGCCAGACTTTCAACTTGCCCAAAGGACCTTCCCGAAATTCGTCGCCAGCTCTCAGACTATTTCATTAAAATACTCTTGAAAACGATCAATCATTCTCCTCTCCCCTTTTGTAAGAGACGCCACTGACTTAGTGACTCACGAGTCAGTACAAAGAAAAAAAAAGAGAAAAACTTGACCCACTTCTCAAAAAAGTTCCTCTATTCTCTCACTCTCATAGTCTGATGGGATGACAATCCGACATAACTGGATAGAGATCAGGCGTAGCACTAATAACTTTATGTGCTTTTTGTGGCACGGGTGCGGAAAACCCGCCAAATTCCGGGCTGTTATTACCGAAAACTTATTGACTCAAAAACCAAATAACTGATTTTGGCCCGACCCCAGATTCGAACCAGGGGCCACATCACAATCGCAGTCGCTCTTACGATCGCTAAACTAAGAATACAGAAAATCCTTAACATACCACTTGGTTAAGAGTGTCTTCCAATTCGGCGTCTTCCGGATTCTTGCTAGACTTCTTCAGCAACAAATCACAATATTTTGCAAGCAGTTCTGGACTCTTCGAAGAGGAATTTGCTGCCTTTGTCACGGCATTGCCTAGCACAGAGATATATATATTAGAGAACAGTAATATATATTAAAACAGTCAGTCACGTCGCGAAGATCGTCCATTCATACATGAATTATATGGTTATAACCAGTTGGGATTTCCAAAGTTTGACCATATATATGTAATCCTCACTTCACAAAACATCTATTATTCAATTTTCTATTTTTATAGTACCATTGTTGTTCTAATAAAGTTGTTTGTTAGTAGGCCTAAGAGATAGATCAAAAAAATTTACACACAGTAAATATAACATTGTGATATCCTAAGAAACGCACGGTGGTAGACTGTCTGTCTGTAAAACTTGGTGACTGCTTATGCAAACAATTCATCAGTAAAGCTATCATACTCACTGTTGATAAACCTGCCACAGGCTTTGTCGAGAGCTGCCACAAAGCCAGAGTCGTTGTTAAATGCAACCAGCACCAACGCGTTATACTTCTTGTGCACTTCAAGGATCGTCGACACATATACCTTCGGATCCTGCATGAAGAAATGTGTTTAAATCATCAAATCTCGAAATATTTACTTAAGTTTAAAATTCAATACACCTCTTGTCTATCGTGGTGAGACTTTTCTGAAAGACCACTGTGCGATTTAGAAGATATTTTCTTCCTCGCACGACTTCCTTGTGGAATCGCTTACCATCAGCGATTTTTCCGGACCTTCAAGAAAAGAGCCTACGACGACTTAGGGACCTTCAAGAAAAGAGCCTACTCTTTTTTAAAAGGCCGGCAACGCATCTGCAATTCCCTTGGTGTTGCAGTTGTTCATGGGCGGCGGTAATCACTTACCATCAGGTGAACCGCATGCTCGTTTGCCCCTCGTATAAACAAAGACCTATATATCCAACAGTGCATATAATAAGGCTGATAACGGAGCAATTCAAAAATATTAGGTTTAAATTACTATAGCGTGTATTCAAAGTAATATTTTTTCCCATTAGAGACTCTGACAAACTGTCCCTCTGACTATAATTAGACGAGGGAAGACTGAAAGACTTGAATTAGTGTTATGGGGCTATATATCACGATACGCGCTTTACCTCAAAACACTAACTTACGGCGCAGACAAGGGCAGCATTTATTATACATGCCATTTCAATGCAAGTTCGGTCCATCTGATAGTTAGCGGTGTGTCACAACTACTGGACCATAATATAGAATAACATTTATGTAACCCTAATAAGAACCTTCTATTCTGACACTAACTGTTCCCCGCGACTTCGTCCGCGTGTAATTTACTATAGTATGTGCCATATCGATTGAGAAAAACGGACAATGACCTCAGATATGAGCCGAGTGTCAAAAGGCGTAACTTACAAAATCTCAATTTAGATGTGATAACAACATTTAAATATTGATATTATTCCCACTTCTAGGTCAGCACATATGTTTTGTTTTTTTGTTTCTTAAATAATATTGTCTGTGGTTCCTATAAACATAGTAAAATCTTACGGTACATCGCGAAAAATGTGTTATATTTTATATTTCAATTTATGGTAAGTAACGCAGCAATTCATTTAATAACAGTTTCATATTAAAAAAATATTTGAAGCAATATAATCACCATATTGAGCTTTTGCAAATTCATCCCTTTAAAATAAACAAAACGCGCGTTACGTCAGTTCGTTCTAAAAGAAACGTGACAATGGCAGCCAGAGATGCGTCACCTTTTTTGGGCCGGTCCGCCATTTTGTTTTCATTCGTGTTCGGATAGCGCTTGCGTGTGTACGTCTCGGGTAATTCATAGCATTCATTGCATTGTTTTAGTTGAGTTTTTACTGTTAAATTTGTTATATCGTTAAGTTTTTGTTTTTTGAATCTGTTATATTAGTTTTACTGTGACGGTCGTTACTAAATCGACATGAGTTCAGGAGAATTTGGTGAAGGACCCAGTCCTTCAACATCAAGTGGAAAGAGACGTCGCCGACCCATAATAAACGTAGCAGGTACGTACAAATAGGTACAAATGCGACGACGTAGCCTTTCTATTTCTTAAAGCGCTCTTTTTATGTGACCATGTGGTATTTATTTTCTAAAACAATATGTATTTATGTGATGTAGTACTATGGTAGTATATTTTTGTCATTTATTTACAGGCCCATCTTCTGGAGCACCTTTAACGTCACCAGTAAAAAAGAGAAAACCTACCACTTTGTCGGTCGGGGAACAAGAGATTATCATTAATGTATACAAATATGTCAAAAACACCTGGCCCGAAGACGTATCCTTCAAACGTTAATATGGTAGAAAAGGTTTCGGAGATCTCAGGAGTCAGCAAGAGCACTATATATCGCGTATTAAGCGTGTATAGAGATTCCCATAAAATACCAGAAAAGGGAATAATTAATAAAAGAAAAAAGTCTGTAATTGACAAGTTGGACGATTTTGATAAATCGGCTATAAGAGCGAAAGTGCATCAGTTCTTTCTTGCAGGAGAATTACCGACTTTAGACAAAATTTTGCTCAGTAAAAATCAAGATGACCAGTTGCCAAACTTGACCAAAACTTCCCTGCGACGTGTGTTGCGCCATTTAAAATTCAAATATATAAAGAGAAACAGAAAAAGTGGTCTAATAGATCGCCCAGAGATAGTTCTGTGGCGTACCAGATATTTGAGAGAAATACAAATATTAAGAAACGAGGGACGTAACATTTTTTACCTTGACGAAACATGGATTAACGCAGGTCATACTATGGGAAAGGTATGGGAAGACACCACAATTGAATCTTCTCGTCAATCACGGTTAGAAGGCTACTCTACTGGCGCGAAAGCCCCTTCGGGTAAAGGAAAGCGATTAATAGTTGTACACGTTGGCAATGAAAATGGCTTTTTGGAGGGATGTGATTGGGTATTTGAATCATCATCTACTGGTGACTACCATGAGAGTATGGACGCTCTCCATTTCGAGGACTGGTTTAGAAAAGTAATAGAAAAACTGCAAAGCGGCGATGTCATAGTTATGGATAACGCTAGTTACCACTCCAGACGTTTAGAAAAAACCCCAACAATGTCTTGGCGGAAACAAAATATGCAGGAATGGCTAGAATCTAAACAGATCGCATACGTGCCCTCGGACACAAAGACCCACTTAATGGAAAAAATAAAGGCAGTTAAAGATAACTATCGAAGTTACGTCACCGACGAGATGGCAAAAGAAAAAAGCATCACAGTGGTAAGGTTACCTCCTTATCACTGTGAGCTTAACCCCATTGAACTTGTGTGGGCAGATGTGAAAGGGTACGTTGCACGAAAAAATACAACTTTCAAGTTAAAAGATGTTAAAAATTTACTTAAAGATGGTTTAACTCAAATCACGCCAGATAAATGGAAAAACTGTGTTCAGCATGTCCTTAAGGTTGAACAAAAAATGCGTGGCATGGATGATAGAATTGACCAAACTGCAGATCGCTTTATAATTAATGTTACAGATAGTTCATCAAGTGAAGATACGAGTGATGATTGCACCGAATAAAAATAAAGTTCTTATATAATATTAAAAATAAAGTTTTATCTTTTGCATAAGTACGTACTTATTCGGTGTCGTTATCACTCGAATCTTTATATGTGTTATAAATTAATGTTTTTTGTTGTTAAATGAATAAAGTACTTTATAACAATAGATGATTTTTCTTCTACAGCGATCTTTCACATAACTTTTTAATAATAGTTAATAAATATATATTATATCAATCATTATAAAAAAATCATTATAAATAAAGAAAGTACTACATATAAAATGTGCCTATATATTGAAGGTTTGTAACCCCTGGTTAAACGACCGAAAGGTCATTGTCCGTTTTTCTCAATCGATTTGGCACATACTATACGACAAGATTTCATGGGTTTTAATTATTTTGTGCGGAATCCTAATTCTTTTTCTAAAATGAAAGTAGCCTAAGTTACTCCTTATAACATCAGTTATCTGCTAGTGAAAGTCCCGTCAAAATCGGTCCAGCCGTTTCGGAGATTGACCGGAACAAACAGACAGACAAAAATTTTAAAAATTGTGTTTTTGTTTTAGGTACCGTATATGATACTTTCATATGCATTTTGTTATCAGCTGTTATTTTCACATTACAAACAGACTTATTTATTTATATAGATTAAAAAATGTCTGAATATAAGTATGTTATTAATTATTTCAATTAAATAGTCATTTAAATTATTGTTGTATTTAAAATTTATATATTTTTTTAAATAACTCTACTTAATAATAATACATTAATTATTTTATTGTATAATTTTACTATGAAAAATGTAAATCGCTTGTTAATACTTAATAGTGATGGAAACAGTGGTGTTGAGTGAAAGTGTTGTGGGTGGTGACAGTGGTGTCTTATTAGTTAGTTAGTTATGACAAAGTGGTATTGTTTATCTTGCCGTATGGTTACAGCGTAAGCCCATCTATCATCCCATATCGTCCCGTCGGTGTCGTGAGGCGACTATGTGAAAGCCAGAGATGATACCACTTCCAATTCAATTGTTGGCGGCACAACCAACACGTTAACGCTAGGCGTAATATACCATGACAGCATCGACCACTAATAAAAAACTAGATACACAATCCCATGCAAAAGTTCTCTAAATACTGTCGCCAATTGTTTTGACGTAATTCTAGTTGAAATAAATATACATTAATGTAAATTCAACCTTAAACGCATTGCCTAAAGTTGTATGCACAAAGCTACGTACAAATTAAAAGCGCACCCAAATGTTCAAGTGGGCGCTCATTCGATAAGGACATTTTTTTGGGAATGATTTTGTATTTACTACGTGTTCATTTCATGAATGCCGTTACCCCTCCCGCCGCGCTCCCTCGTACCACGCCTAAAGCGTCCCCATTATAGTACCGATAGCAACGCTGAAATGTATCTACGTCCGTTGTTTGCAATCCCATCTGTTTTTGTTACTATTGATTTTTGTTGTTTTCTGTTGACATTTTAGGTTCGTTAATTTGTGATAAACACAGAATAGAGTGATGACAGTGATACAGAAACGAACAATTTCGATAAAATAACTGGTATCGAAGATATGAATGCGTAAATACCTACATACTAGTTTTGTTCGCGCCTTCGTAAATAATTATTTTAAAATGTATAATAAAACTATATTTTATATTATCGGACACGTTTCTATTCAATGTTATTATTTTACTTTATTAACTATATCAATTATTCAATAATGTGCTTTTTATCTACTTTCTTGCCCTCCATTTCTCCATACAGGGCAACAAACTAAAAAACTAACTTCTTACAATTAAAACAATTACAGTAATAATTTTGTCTACGGTACCATCACCTGTGACATAATAACTGTCGACGACGGCAATCTCGAAATGAACGCGTAGTAGTTTTTTATTAGTGATCGATACCTGACAAGCGTCAAAGTTGCGAGACGTCTGGTACTACAATCATCAATCCATCTGCCAAGCGTAACGCTTAGGTCGTATTCCTTCTACGGCGGAAGAGCTCTTCTTCTTTTTTTCTTTTTTCAAAAAACATTAGCCCCACACTAGGATTTTCTCCTATATCGTGAAGGCAGTTTACAAACATAAATTGCACGAGGACAAACATCCAGACCGGTAAGCGTATTACGTATCTTGCAGAAGACTAGCGATAGCGAAATTAGAACAATAATTGCTGATAAATCGTAGATACGTATTTTTCGGCCAGCGATAACTAAGCCCTAGCTAACTAGCGACCACAAGGCAGCGCTGTCTCTAGTTAGCTTGGTTATCGCTGATACATAATACGAATCTGCGATTTATCAGCAATTATTGTTCTAATTTCACTATCGCTAGCCTTCCGCAAGATACGTAATACGCCTACCGGAACAATTATTTGTAGGCCATACAAATACTTGTTCTGTGCGGGATTCGAACCCGCGGCACCCGGCGCAACAACTCATTGCTAAGTCACAGCGCCACGGAGCCGTCGAATGTCCAGCATGGAATTGGAAGTGTTGTTAGTAGTGCGGTTGATTACTTTGTATGTCCAGTGGTCGTAATTGAGATTGCTGATCATTCTTCAGATCTCAGGTTTGAAATCCTGGGGGTCGGATGAACAAAAATCAGTTATCGAGTTTTGGTCAAGATTTTCTCAGCAGCAGTCCAGAGTAGGGAAGGAAGTTGGCGTTTGCTTTCCGAAATACCTATACACTCTGGCACTATGTTGTGACTGACCGTTGAGACCGAAATTTGGTCTGGGGGCATTATTAGTAATAACCCAGAATTTCTTGTTAGACAACTGATTTTGACCTAATCTCAAGATCGTCACGAGCACTAGATCAAAGCAGTCAACATTACATTATTAGTAGTGTAGTAGTGAAGAGTGGGTGGTGATAGTGAGAGTGGCGATGGTGTGATGGTGTGGCGGTGTGGCGGTGTGGGCTTGGTGCGCGGCGCGTACCGTGTGCGCGCTCTCGCCGCACTTGTCGATGGCCTGCAGGCCCTGCACGTGGATGTGCTGCTCCAGCAGGCGCCGCAGCTCGCACAGCCCGTCCGGGATGCGCGCCACCAGGCTGTACATGCGCCCCAGGTCCGCGTTCTTCTCCGCGTCCAGCAGTTTCTGATGGAATACCAACCACACTTTATCATATACATATATGCGTGGAACAGTCATAATATAGACCCATGCTGCAGCTATACTATGGTTGTAACACGAATGGATCGGCTCGACCGGAGTAGGGTCACGCTCTCACGGAATACCAGCGAAAAATGGCATGGCAGCTTAATGCTGCTGTGTTTAGTATGATGAATGTAGAGAATCAGAGAACCTATTTACTGGAAACAAGGCATTCCATTTTAGTCATCGGGGGTGATCACGCATACGCGCATTTTGATTCTTAATGGAGGATAAATATCGATGCCATCTATGGGCAACAGCATCCACTTACCATCAGGTGGACTTGTTTGTCACAATTATTCTATAAAAAAATATGTCCTTGTTACTTAAACACCCCAATCGTCGTATCGATTCTGGTGTGTTTCCTGATTTAATGAAGTATAGTAAAGTAATACCTTTATTTAAATCTGGTAGTACATTGGACCCCGCTAATTTTAGACCTCTTTCTGTACTAGCAACTCTCAGTAAAATTTTTGAAAAAATAATTTTGGATCAATTGTTAACTTTTTTTAATACAAATAAATTACTTCATAAAAACCAATTTGGTTTTACAAGGGGTCGCTCGACGTCGGACGCCGGTGTTGAGCTTATGAAATATATTTTTAATGCCTGGGAGAATTCACAAGATACCTTAGATATTTTCTGTGATCTTTCCAAGGCTTTCGATTGTGTTCATCATAAGACATTAATCAGGAAACTACAACATTACGGTGTAAAAAATTTAGCGCTTAGACTTATTACTTCATATTTAAGTAACAGAATTCAAAAAGTAGTGATTAATGGTAAAGGTTCCTCCGGATCGGTAGTATCAATGGGCGTTCCTCAGGGCTCGATTCTTGGCCCATTCCTGTTTTTAATCTATATTAATGACTTACCTTATCTTGTAGGGGACAATCACGATATAGTATTATTTGCTGACGATACCTCTTTGATTTTCAAACTCAAACGACAGTTAATCAGTTATGACGATGTAAATAATGCTCTATCGAAATTGGTACATTGGTTTAACGCCAACAATATGCTTTTAAACGGCAATAAGACAAAGTGTATTAAATTTACAATACCTAATGTAAAACATTCGAATACCAATGTGCTGTTAAATGGGGAGGAGTTGAGTCTTGTGGATACCACTGTTTTTCTTGGTATTACTATTGACGCGAAACTTCAATGGGGCCCCCATATATCTAAATTAGCAAGCAGACTTAGTTCTGCAGCATATGCTGTAAGAAAGATTAGAAGTCTCACAGATGTTGAGACAGCTAGATTAGTGTATTTTAGTTACTTTCATAGCGTAATGTCTTATGGAATTTTGCTATGGGGTAATGCGACTGATATTGAAGCTATATTTGTTTTGCAAAAGAGAGCCGTACGGGCGATTTATAACCTAAATTGTAAAGAGTCCCTCAGAGAAAAATTTAAAGAAATAAACATATTAACTTTTGCATCGCAATATATTTAGGAGAATGTAATGTATGTGCATAAAAACATAAATAGCTTTAATAAGAATAAGGATGTGCATACTTTAAATACTAGGAACAAACATAAGCTTGTAATGCCAGTTACTAGACTCCACAGAATCAGTAATTCATTTATGGGGCAATGTATACGCTTTTACAACAAAATCCCAGAACATATTCAAAGTTTGTCAATAAACAAGTTTAAAAGTTTTATTAAAGAAAAACTGTACAGGAAGGGTTATTATAATATCAAGGAATACATGAATAAAAATAACCCCTGGGAATAGGGTGATCGCCACCATGCTGGTTCTATGAAAATATCATTTAAAAATTGTATAAACAAAATTATTGTTAAGTGAAATTATGTTTAAAAAATAAGTCCCGCTGGGTTTCTTGCTGGTTCTTCCCAGGACTGAGGTATTTTCCGAACCAGTGGTAAATAAAAAATGACTTTCAATAAGTATTATGTAATAATCAATATTGAATAAAAAATTATTCTATTCTATTCTATTCTATTCTAATCGCCTTAAGGCGAAACGGACCGGACCATCACAGTTCATGAACAACGCACATTTAAAGTAAGCTGTGTTGATCCTAGGGAGAATACTAGGTCATGATCATGAAATACCTGTCATGTCTTCGCTTGCTGATATGTTTTTAAATTATTCTGACACTCGGATATGAGTGTTTTTTTTTTATAGAAGAGGGGGCAAACGAGCATGCGGCTCACCTGATGGTAAGTGTATACTGCAACCCATGAACAGCTGCAACACCAGTAGAATTACGGTGGGGATTACAGGCTTTTTAAAAAAAGAGTAGGCTCTTTTCTTGAAGGTCCATAAAGGTTATCGGAGCGGAAAAATCGCTGATGGTAGAAACAGAAACAGAAACTTTTTTATTCAATATAGATTATAAATAATGCTTATTGAAAGTCACTCTTTTGTATAATTACCACTGGTTCGAAAAAAAAACCTCTGTCCTGGGAAGAACCAGCAAGAAACCCAGCGGGACTTTTTTTTTAAAATAACAGCTTACAATCATGTATGTTACACAAATTAACAACACAACAAATTAGAAATAGCTTGGTAGCGATCACCTCATTTCCAGGGGTTATTATCATCTATAAAGAATATAGAAGATTCCACAAGGAGGTTGTGCGAGGAAAAAACCAGAAACTACTAAATATGTTTTTATTTTCTTATTACAAGTCAGTGCTTGACAACAATCGCAACTAGTAGTAAGTGATGATGACGCCCTAGGTGGTCAATCGCACTATCTTAACGTAACAAAAGTCCATTCACTATTATCTTGAAAACGCCCAGATTATATTCAGACGGTAGGACAACGTAAAGGCCGGCAAATTATTTCACTGTTTCGCGGATTCGCGGTACGTATTACGAAAGATGAAGCAAACCGTTTAATTTAAATGTGTGGAATATCGACAACAAAGAGTGAAGAACCGCGGACCGCCTTGTTGTCCAACGATGGAAAGAAGAGAGATAGGTATTAAAGCATGTAATTACTGCGCATTGCACAACAGATGAAATGCCTAAATTATTACATCCGTGAAGAAAAAATATAAAATAACAAAGATTCGATATTGTTTTAATTTGAATAAAATTGTACTTATGTCATAAGTTGCAAAACTTCTCCAAAACGACGCTTTAGATACTAAAGATTAGCCCGGATGAAGGACAGAGAGACAAAGATGTTAAAAATAAAATAATTCATAGCATGAAAATAAACCCCTAAGCTGATAGACACTTCGATTTTATTTATATATATATAGATTTGTACGTCAATCTTAGCAAATAAACTTTTGTAATAGCGGTTCTATTAATCACCTCATACAGATATACACCTTGAGCGACAAAATAGCATTGTTGACCACACTTCAAGTATTGACCGGAATGTCTACAAAGCACCAGGAACTTACCTGGAATTCAGCATGGAATATTTCCAGGTGCTTCTCGATGAGCACTCGATCGCATGTCTTCGCGAGCCGCTCCGCTGTAGTCTCGTGAAGGTACACTTGTACTCGTCGTTGCTCTTCTTGCAATCGCTGCTCCGCCTACGATATAAAAAGGTGTTTAACCGTACGTTGGTGGCGTAATAAAATCAAACACGACATTCGTGGGTATGGTAGACCAGAAAGATCTCATAGCCTCCGAAATAGCGGTATTACTATCTCGTATAAGGCCAGCGCCAGTGACAGTGCTTCAATGGGGGCATCCACAACTTTTTCTGCCACCAGGGCGGCGCCACTTAAAAATGAAGTGTGATATTTGACAGATTTCATAGCGGAAAAGTTAATTTATTCGGAAAATGTAAAGTTTCATGTTTCTTTCGGTACTATTAATTATTTTGTATATTAATTAAATTCAAAATAAATAAACCCAACCATAGATTTTTTTACGTGGTCGAGCCATGCTACAGCTATATTAGTAGTATAGTTGTAGCACGAATGTGTTGGCTCGACCGGGGAAGGACCACGCTCTCACAGAATACCAGCGTCAAATAGCAGCTTAACACTGCTGTGTTTCGTATGGTGAGTGTAGAGAATCGGAGACCCTTTTTACTGGAAACGAGGCATTCCATCTTAGTCCTCACGGGTGGCAACGCATCTGCATTTTGATTCGCAAACGAGAATAACTGTAGGTGTCTATGGGCCACAGCAACCACTTACCATCAGGTGGACTGTGTGCTCGTTTGTCACCCTATATTATAAAAAAAATATATTTATAAAAGTAGGAAACTTAAAAAAATGAGTTAAAAATGTAAAAAAAATTAAAGAGCAAACTACTGAAGCACTGTTTTGTGTATTAATTTATTACTCTAGAAACTGATAAACTTTTATTTAAAACTAACTTCACAATTAAATGACATTGAGTAACAAAAAAATTCATCTCAGTGTCAACTAGCGACATCTGGTGAGCGGAAGATTATTAGCCCACATTAAGCAAATATGTGTTTAAGCAATGCGTACATACGCTAATGACCGTGCCACACTTGGCGCCTTGGTACATATTTGCGTTACCGTTACAGCCTATCCACTGCCGGTCCCTATAGACCTCCCTATAGATTGCCTCAAAGGGGATCTTGACCCCATGTTTGCAGAGTAGTTGCCACACTTCGTAGGCGGGTTGGCAACCGCGGGTTTTTAGGAATATACTGTTGGTTTGTTTCCCTCTGTAGCCTCTTACGACACCCACGAGATGATATGGGGTAGTGGTTATTCTTCACTGTCAATACACAGTAACGTCAACATTTCACATATATGTATAATATTACTTCTGAGTGTTTATTATGAGATCTTTTTTCTTTTTCTTTTTTTTTTAAAACCCACGCTAGGATTTTCTCCTGTATCGTGGAGGCAGTTTAAAAACACAAATTGCACAAGGACAAATATCCAGACCCGGAACAATTATTTGTAAGCCATACAAATACTTGTTCCGTGCGGGATTCGAACCCGCATCCCCAGCGCAGCAACTCATTGCTAAGCCACTGCGCCACGGAGCCGTCGAATCAAAACACAATTTCACAGAATAAAATAAAATTTAATCTAATTAATACTTGCCTTGATCATATACTCAGTAACGGGGCTATTTCTCAGGAAATCTGTGCTCTCCCGAGTGTAAAAACGTTCTGTATCCTCGAGGAACACAGCCTCGAAGGTGTCTTTGTATACTGCCAAATTCTGACCCCGTGCGCTTGGGTCCTCTTCATTTAAGCCTAGTGCTACGTAGCAATTGATTACCTGGCAACAAAGACAAATTGTGTTTTAAAGACTGTCACAATATGTTAAACTGATTCTAGCTCCACTTTCTCTATATCGTATATTAAAATAAAAATCTCTGCTCAAGGATTAACGATACACTGATCACCATCATCATCATCAATACAGCCCTTCACAAGTCCACTGCTGAACATAGGCCTCCCCCAATGAATGCCACAAAGTACGGTGCTGAGCCACCTGCATACATTAACTTCCTGCATGTCTTATCAGGTCGTCACTCCATCTAGTGGGGGGTCGCCCTACACTACTACTATACTAATATATCGGGTTATATATACTATATACCCCGATATATTAGTATATATACTGTAATATTAAAAGTATGTATATATATTTAAGTCACATTAAAATTATTAATTTAAGATTTTTATTATTAACAAAGATTTACCAGAATAATAAAATATTCTGTAAATTTAAAATTTCTGTTTGTACACTGGTTTGTACAAAAATTTCTTCCAAACAACCACTTTTAAAAACGAATATGATTTACTTTATTGATTGCAAAAAGTTTAATAAAGTATATTAAGTAGTGGCCGACCGAAGGTTCGGTTTCGGTTTCGGCAAGTTTCGGCAAAAAATCTAGTTTCGGTAATAGTTTCGGTTTCAGCAAAAAACCTGCCAAACCTTCGGCGGCGCCGAAACTTAGTGTTCGTGGATTATCGTGCGTCGTTCGGATGAGTTCGTGACTCGTGCATTATTCATAATTATACAGAAACAAAAACAGAATTTTTTTTATTCAATATAGATTGTAAATAATACTTATTGAAAGTCAATCTTGTTTAATTACCACTGGTTCGAAAAAAAAACGTCTGTCCCTGGAAGAACCAGCAAGAAACCCAGCGGGACTTTTTTTTTAAATAACAGCTTACAATCAGAGACGTAGCATGGACTAATATAAAGGTGGGCAAAGTTGCATGATTGTTTCGATTTCGGTTGAAAATCCTCTTTCGGTCGGACACTAATATTAAGCTACTTACTCCAGAAACAAGCCTTGTGTTAATTGTCTCCCCGTTGCGTTCCCTCTCGATCAGCTTTAGCACGGCATTGGTGACTTGTTTGTTTAAGCACTTGAACAGGTTGTCACGCCACGTTACCAACGCCAGCTGATAGATCTCGTAGATGCCCTGAAATTATAATTGTAAGTTTGCTTAGAAAATATTATGTCACTTTAAATACGAGGGTGGATTGAAAAGTACTCGGCCTAACCAAGAAAATAAACACATACTAAATCAGTTATATTTTTATTTTTCTACATAATCACCATCAAGTTCAATACACTTTTGCCACCTCCCCTTCCAAGCATTTAGACCGTTGAAAAAAAATGATTCTTCCTTAGAGTCAAAATATGCGTCTACAGCTGCTTTGACCTCGTCGTTTGTCGAAAATCTTTGACCTCCCAAGTGCTTTTTTAGGTTAGGGAACAGAAAGAAGTCTGATGGTGCCAGATCAGGTGAATACGGCGGATGCGGTAACAGTTCAAAGCCACAGTTGTGAATTTCAGCCATTGACTGTACTGACGTGTGAACACGGGCGTTATCTTGATGAAACAGGACTTTTCTTCTGAGCATTCCTCGACGTTTTTCTTTTATTTCCTCTCGTAAACGACGTAGTAAGGTGCAGTAGTAATCAGAGTTTATAGTTTGACCCCTTTCAAGATAATCAATCATAATCACACCTTTCGAGTCCCAGAATACTGAAGCCATCACCTTATTTGCCGACAAAATCGCTCCACTGTTTTGATTGTTGTTTTGTTTCCGGTGTACAGTAATGAACCCATGTTTCGTCTATAGTAACAAAACGATTCAAAAAATCATCTGCATCGGCTTCAAATAACTCCAAACAGTCGCGTGAAATAGTCAATCGCGTCCTTTTTTGTTCAACTGAAAGCAGTCGCGGAACCCACCTCGCAGACACCTTGTGGAAACCCAACTCGTTGACAATGATGTTTTGAGTTCGTTCATAAGAGATGCCTATAATCTCGGCTATCTCTCTAATTTTTAATCTGCGGTCTCCCATTATTAAATCAAGTACTTTTTTAATATTTTCGTCAGTAGTTGACGTCGAAGGCCTTCCAGAGCGGGGTTCATCTTTCACACTCTCTCTACCACGCTTAAATTCTGCTATCCATTTTTTGACGGATGAATATGACAGAGCACAATCGCCTAATGTACTGACCATGTCATCATGGATGGCTTTTGATGATAGCCCCTTCTTATGGAGGTCCTTAATGACGGCACGCTGCTCGATTTGCTCCATTCGCGGAAATTATGTCCGATTACTTTGTTAATAAATTTATAAAATCACAACTAATTATCGCACACGTTTCGAACTTCACACAATGAACTAGTCTGAACTGAACTAAATAATGTGGGTAGATTTGATTTTTAGAATTGAATGGATCTGTGTTAGGCCGAGTACTTTTCAATCCACCCTCGTACAATATTGCGGTTTAGTGGTAGCGTTACAGATCCACTAAAACGTATCATCCCTTGTCTGTCGTAAGGGTCGGGGGAAATGAAACAAGAGATGTGCCGAAGCAACATCCTGATAACACATGGTAGCGCCATGCTGCAGCTATATTAGTAGTATAGTTGTAGCACGAATGGGTCGGCTCGACCGAGGAAGCACCACGCTCTCACAGAATACCAGCGTAAAATGGCAGCTTGACACTGCTGTGTTTCATATGGTGGGTGTAGAGAACCGGAGACCCATTTTACTGGAAAACAGGCATTCCATCTTAGTCCTCACGGGTGACGACACATCTATGGGTCACAGCAACCACTACCATCAGGTGGACTGTGTACTTGTTTCTCACCCTATCCTATAAAAAAAACTCAAAAATACTAAAAACTGCGGTTGCCAACCTATTTACCAAGCATGACCAGTTCGGCAAATAATGACCAGAGGCATGACCATGAGGGTCTATGTTCAGCAGTGGCCCTTTGATAGATTTTTATGATAATGAATAAATAAAAATAAAATATTTATAATATCTTCTTTCGTTTTTTTTATATAGACTAAGGGCGCCAAAAAGCACACAGCCCACCTGATGGTAAGTGGATGCTGTGGCCCATAGATACATCTATATCTATCCTTAATTGAGAATCAAAATGCAGTTTCGTTGCTATCACTGAGGACTAAGAAGGAATGCCTCATTTCCTATAAAAAGGTTCTGTAAAAATAATTTTGTGGAACAATGTCTGTTCTATATAATTAAACACTAGATAAAAAGAAAGGGGGGTGAAAAGAGGATGTACCACATTCTCCGCTGCATGCGATGAACCCTTGCAAAATGTTATAGTCTTTAGGAAACAACAAGCTCCAATGTTAGACATATGCATTATAATATAACTTTGTCATCCAATACTAAAAACGAATCTTAAACCCTGGTAATTAGTGACATAACTTTTGCGCTCACCTGCACAATGTGACAAATTGTAAATGTAATTTTTTTTATTCAAATCATCACATAAAATTATAAAGTTAAAACTACACCTATATATAAATAATGGTGTGTTTAATAATTATTACCTTTCGCCCCTCCTCGCACTCGCGCTTCACCCAATGCCTGTTTAGGTAGGAACAGACCCCGTTGAGGACTCGAGAGGAGAACTGGTACTCTTCCCACTGCTTAGTGTAGAATGCTAGCACATCTTCACCCATGAGATCAGCTCCATTCTGTCAAAATAATTTGAAATAAAAGTGTTTAATAGGAGATAACACAATCACAACATCGGGACATCGATCAGAAAATGTTAAGTGTACAGAATATATTGTAGTAATCCATGATGTACTGTGTAGTGGTGGTGTAAGAACATGGATACAGTTGTCTAAGAGCTAAGTCTAGGTATCTTTGCTAAATTATCTGATTCTCTCAACCTGGAAGGATAGTTGTATGACTAGTGAGTGGATGCTGTGTCACATAGACAGATACCTATTTATCCTCAATCAATTGTCACCTCTGAGGAATACGATGAATTATTAATTTATACCAGTAAAATGGGTCTCCGGTTCTCGTCACTTACATACGAAGCACGGTATTATTATCATAGCGTCGTAGATTGCGAGACGTGTGACATTACTGAATCTGTCTGACATGCGAGACGATAACAGTAATGGAAGGGGTCACTTCCAGTCTCATTTCATATATTTTATAAATTATGCGTGACAAACGAGCACTCAGTCCACCTGATTTAAATGTATGCTGTGACCCATAGGCATCTACATTTATCTATATCTATACAAATAAATAAAATTGAAGTGTTTGTTGGTAATGTCAAAATACCAGCTTTTTACTAAATGCATATGAAAGTATATACGGTACTTATAACAAAAACACAATTTTTAAAATTTTTGTCTATCTGTCGGTCTGTCTGTCTGTTTGTTCCGGCTAATCTCAGAAACGGCTGGACTGATGTCGACGGGACTTTCACTGGCAGATAGCTGATGTTGTAAGGAGTAACTTAGGCTACTTATATTTAAGAAAAATGATTAGGGTTCCCGCGCAACATAATTAAAACCCTAAATTACACGCGGGCTAAGTCGCGGAGTACAGCTAGTCCTTGAATAAGAACCAAAATACAGATGCGTGGTCACCCCTTAAGAATAAGACGGAATGCCTCGTTTCCAGTAAAAAGTCTACGGTTCCCTACTCTCACCAAACAAAACACAGCATTAAACTGCTGTTTTATGCTTGTACTCTGTAAGAGTGTGGTCTTTCCCAGGTCTAGCCGGCCCATTCATGCTAAAACCATAAAACAGCTGCATAGTAGCTGTAATACATATTTCTGTCCTGTAACAGTAGAGGCTCACTTCTGTTAAATTATGTATCACAATATCCATCTGGTTATTAATCAATAACAGCTAACGCCATCTCTTATCTTCTTGTACAATTTTGTTAACTTCTAGGCGCATTTCCAATAACGGGTGCGGCTCACTACCAGATGGATGAAAATGAAACAAATATTAATTTATATCTTCTGCTTCCTCATCAGCTCATAAAAGTCCACAGCTGGAAATGTGTCTCTCTCATTGTAAGGAGAATTCACCTTAGTCGACATACCAGATGTTTCACACACTTGATGAAAAAAAGGCTTATATTATACATATATCTTTAACTACATATTTTAAAATCATAAAGTTTACCTTCAATAAGTTAATAAGATAGACTCTTAGGAACTCTCGCAACCTCTTGTAAAGCTCCAATCCGACGAATTGAGCGCCACCTTGGACTTGTCCGCCCTGAAAAAAGTAATTATAAAGAAGTCCTTTTCCCTCTTATTCCTGATTTATGATCATGAATATTTTTTTTTATTTAAAAACTTTTTTGTCTAACCAATAAAAGGTTACAAAGGGCAGACTTAATGCCAGTTAGCATTCTCTCCCAATCAACCCATGGCGTGGTGAGAAATTAGTGGCAGGTGATGTAAGTAACTAAATATAGTAACTAAATATATTAATATCTTTCAATATTTAATGTAAGTATATGTGAGTATATGAAATGAAATCTCTTTACTTTCAGACATTCGTTGATCAAAAGTAATTTTCTACAAACTTCAAAAAGGAGATGGTACTCAAATCGACTGTATGTTTTTTTTGTGTGTTACCTCATATTTTACTGGGTGAACCGATTTCGATAATTTTTTTTATTTGAAAGCTGGTGCTTCACATCTGGTCTCATATAAATTTGATTAAGGTCTGACCAATAGTTTTTGAGTTATTCTTAATAATTTTGAAGTCGGTTGTACAAAATTTTTCATTTTAAATTATTTTTATCTTACTCAAGTATTTTTGTGTTAATTATATGGCCAATAAAATGACAATAAAATAATGTCTTTTTATAATAATCAAATACATAATTTTTATATTAAGTAACACTAAGTTACAACTCGTATGTGTATCGCAAAGCTGGTAAGTGTATCCGTAATCTGTAGTAGAGTAGTCCAGAAAGTATCAAACCACATGAGGTGTGAGCACAACCTCGTGCAGAGTTGTAGCATACCGACAGACTCGAAGTACCCAATTGGTACGTCATTCGTATGTTTCTTGAATCCCATATGAGCTGCAGAATTTATAATGAGACTCTGACCAACATTACATACCAACACACATAAAGGTACGATCGATCTCCTTATCTACTTGCAACTTCAGTTCTCTTGGTTAATCTCTCCCTCACACTAACAATAGGAAGCCTGTTCCCAGCGGTGGAGCGTACATAAGCAGCAAGTCGAAAATTATTTAGAAATCCACTAGTAATTTGTCCACCTATGTGCTTGTTTATTTATCCCTCTAAAGTGGTAAAAACTTTAGCAAAAAATTACCTGCTTCTTGCCGCCAAAATTGTTGCGTCCACCATTACTATTACTACTCCTGGCGCTTGAAGAGCTGCTGGTACTCTGCTGATGCACTGACGTACAATAGTTATATACATGCCTGTTCACTCATTAAGGAAACAAAACAACTTGAAGTTAGAAAAATATGTAAAGTCCACGCATAAAATAATGTTATAGTATAAGACATCAGTAATACTGATACATATATAGGTAACTAACTAGTACGTTTATTACATAATCTAACATTTTAAAAATTTTCATTTAAATTGACATTATAATTATGACTGCAATTAATTAATTTGTTTTTAATAACTATAAATGTATACCTTACTACTACTAATCTGACATTTTAAGATTTATCGTTTGAATTGACATGATAATTTTGACTCCAGATAATTAATTTGTTTTTAATAATTTCTATTTTCTGTTTAAATAATTTTTTGCATGTATACCTATAAAATGTTTGCACACCATATGTAGTGGTAGAATGTAAATGGGCCATTAGATATAATTTAAGATCATACTTTATTGTACACCTACATTCTGGCAACTAAAATTAATTTGAATTTGATTTTGAATTTGAAAAAGAGCAGCATATATGATTCTTTGGCACAGTAGCTAAGCAGTGACTTGCGACGTTCAGCACGGAACAAGTATTCGTATGGCCTACAAATAATTGTACGGGGTGTTTGTCCCTGTGCAATTTACGTATGTAAACTCCGTTTGGAGATTTGTAAAGGGCAGACATTTGAAGCATCTATTTAAATAATATTAAATGTATTTGTGTTTTAAAAAGAACATTAAGTCAAATAAATCAGACCACTGATGCAAAATGTATTAAACTAAAAGATACAAATAACAAACGACCCAGTGCCCAGCTAAGAGTTATGGAGCGAGTGAGAATCTTCCACACATTTTGATAATTAACATAATATGATTAATATTGTAAACTACTGCATCATATAATTTAAATTTATTTTTATAAATGAGGGTAGAAAATAAAAGAAAATACAAGGAAGTGAGTAGAACTCAAAATCCCTTCTCGTGGACAGAGTCATTCTACAAGTATTAATCAGTGCCATGATACTGTCCATTGTGGTTTAGTTGAGGTAGTTGTTTTAATACAAGTAAAAGCAGCCTCTCCTGCTCCATTGTGCCGTGGTAGCTCAGATGGTTAGCGCTCGCTGTAAATTTCACAGTAACCCGGGTTCGATCCCCGCCGGCACCAATGAAATTGTTAATTGCAATTTTAAGTTATGATTTACCACGTACTCGGAGGTGAAGTAGAACATCGTGAGGAAACCTGTATGTCTGAGAAATAAGAAAAAAAAATATATTTCGAAGACATGTGAACTTCGCCTCCCTCTCAAAAATGAGAGGAGGCCTGTGCCCAGCAGTGGGACTTAAATAGGCTGTAACTTTAACTTTTTAACTTTAAATGCAGCTTCTCAGCTTAAATCAAGGTGATTTGTGTTGCTGTTGATTTTTGCATACCTCATCTATTTTGAGGTTATCTAGTAATTTCTTCTAACTGCTAACTGCGTTTCATGAATAATTTATGAAGTCACTACTGGGAAATATTCCATTTATATAAATAATTTTAAGAGTAAATTACTTGTAACAAATCACTTTGGTAGCGTCTTTTGAGTTAAATGATTTTTAAATGAAAACTTCTTAAAGACCCGCACTTTTGGGATGGGGAAAAAGCACTGAACTCGCGTGACCGTCACGCTGTGTGTCTATGAAGCTAAGAAGTATTCACTTCTGACGTGCAATCCTAAGAATGACAGCTTTTTTTTAAATTTAGTGATCAGGATGTTTATGCGACTATAAGATACTATAATGTAATTTACTCCTTTTTTATTTCCTTGTAACTCTATATGAGTGAAAATTTTTATTTCGAGAGCTCAATAAAAATATCTCAATTGACATGCGCGCCAGTAAACGGACTCATTTAAAAAAATGTCCTCGTAACATTTGTTTTATTTCCTGGGACTAAGGTTTAATTGGGAGAACAATGGAACAGACAACAGAGTTTTCCTTACATCTCCAACTCTAGCTTGACATTAAGATCATAAGCGTGATATATCAACGGTCAAAATTTTTATCTACATAGAACAGTGCAGTGGACTCTGTCCAGCAATCCTCTTGGATATGAGCGCTAACTTTCTGATCTGCAGTAAACTTTAAGGCCTGCTCGGTGTTAGATATGATAGCATAGCATAGAGGCAGCAACATTAACCTTTTTTCTGTCCCACGAATCGTATATGAACATTTCAATTGTTTAACTATTGTATCTATATCGCGGACAGGTAACCTGTTAATCCCGCTGTTCTATTGGTTCGTAGATCGTTCAATAGTCTTTGATATGTGCAATAACCACACTACTTCGAGGCACGCAATCGCAATTATGAAAAAAAAAACTGCACAAACAAGTCCCGCCAAAATTAAATCGGCGTTTATTAAACTTACTTTACTTTTTAAATGATGCGGAAATAGTGGCGTAAGCATTATTGACACAGTCTATTGCACGTCTTCAACATACATATCTCTACCGCAACTTACTTACACAACACTAATGTGTGTTGCACTAATACTAACTTCGATTAAACATCAAACCACGACAGTAGTCATGTATTATCCATATAAGGCCCAAGACCTGCATATCAAGTTAGGCTAAAATAATGTGTCATGTGTCAATATTATAAAGGATACGTATACAAGTAGATATATCTGTTTTTCACCATATACTGTCTCTTGTACACTTGCTCGATGCCTTCCCGCAGGTCGCCCCAAATCTGCAATTAAATAATATCAAAAATTAGATATTTATTTATATATTTTTTATTTTTGTTATAATAATATTAAATATTATTCTAGTGTACGTATTCTAGTAATTCTTGTCCTCCTAAGCGGCTTGAAAGATTTTGATAAAAATTTTAAGGGATCACCTCGATGAACATGGTATATAAATATTACGGCATCTTCGAGCGGCACTGAAGCTAATAACGATAGCTAATATAATAACTAAACTAATATAATTAATTAATTATACAATAGCTAATTTATTTAAAACAGTGTATGAATGTATGTAGAGGTCCCAAACCAGGGCCTTCATTGCACAGGATTATCTCAATCTTGATAATGTAACGGTGCTAGTGAAATTCCCGCATACAGAACTCACGCGACGAAAGTCACGTTAGATCGTATGCGGTGCAGTCGTGTTCAAAATATATTTTTCTATGGACGTGTAGATTTCCAGGTTCGTGCAAACGCAACGCAACGCGTCGCATGTATTAGCATCAATTCTAAGTTTTTACACGTGGTTGAGCCATACCGCAAATGCGCAACTACTTTGTAGCACGAAAGGGTCGGGCTCAACTAGGGAAGGATCACGCTCTCACAAGTAAAATAACAGTGTCATGCTGCTGCTGTGTTTCATATGGTGAGTGTAGAGAACCGGAGACCCGTTTCACTGAAAATGGGGCACTCCATCTTAGCCCTCAGGGGTGACAGAGAACGAATCTGAATCTGCATCAAAAATGTGGGCATATAACTACGTTCTCAAATTAATGCCGGATTTCAAGATTTTTTTATAGGATAATTGGGTGACAAACGAGCACACAGTTCACATGCTGGTAAGTGGTTATTGTGATCAATAGACATCTACATCTATCCTCGGTTACGTATCAAAATGCAGATGCGTCGTCACCCGTGAGGACTAAGATGGAATGCCTCGTTTCCAGTAAAAAGGGGTCTCCGGTTCTCTACACGCACCATACGAACCACAACAGCGTTAGGCTGCTATTTTACGCCAGTGTTCTGTGAGAATACCAGAAGTTACTTCTTTTGTTATGTTTCTATACAACTTGCTTCATTTCTACTTACATATAAGTGTTATTATAGTTAAATCTAAATAAGTTTCACAGCTGGGAATGTCCAATCGTCCAACACCAATCTTTCGCCCGAATCTGACCAAACTCATTTCAACAATAATCCATGCTCTCCGTATAAGACACATTATCGAAAAAGACAGTGAATAATTTAAAATTAAAAATTTTGTACAGCCGACTTCAATATAGGTTATTTAAGAATAACTCAATAACCATTGGTCCGACCTTGATCAAATTTATATGGGACCACACGAGAACTATTAGCTTTCATATAAAAAAAGAATCATCGAAATCGGTTTGCCCAGTACAAAGTCATGAGGTAACACACATAAAAAATAAAAAAAAACATACACTCGAATTGAGTACCGTCTCCTTTTTGGAAGTCGGCAGAAAAGAGGGCGCTGGATGTTAATTATACATCATAATTTTTTTACATTCTGATGTATAAATAGAACTTGACGGCTAAGTAACGCGCATGCACATCTTTAGTACTCATAATATTAGTATTGGAGAGTTTGTTGAAGTGTTGGAAGATCCGTATAGAGCCTCAAGAGTCAATGAACACAGTTCCACAAAGGGCATACGATAGTGCACAATAATAACACTAAGTTCACAAGAGTTGGTTGTCATTGTTTATAATTAATTAGAAATACGATGATAACCCTTGAATTACGACACGCGATTTGATAAATACTCACGACAAACCAAACCTTTTTTAAGAATAAAAATTATGATAAATGATTCAGTAACATTATCTCAATGATTCAGTAACATTATCTCATTAAGTAAATGTCTATACGTCTCCGATAAGAACGGAATTAAGTAACATAAATTCCAAAAGAATTCATGTATTGAACATTTCATCTCCTACGGCTCTGCCTAGATGGAAACATGAACGCCCTAATATAAAAAATTTTAAAACATAAAGTTTCCGTTGGTAAAAGTATCCCACGTGGTCATATAGGAAATGTTTTAACCTGTGTGCCAAATTTCTTCCATATCCATTTAGCGTTTTAAGCGTTGATAAAATAACAAATATCTAATCAGCTTCATAAACTTTCACGCTTTCATATATTTAAATATTAATATAGATTGTGATTTCATGATCAAAATAAACAAAAATTTAGAAGTTCCGAAAGTTGTGTGATTTAATTAATGTCTTTTCTTATATAAAATAGAAGTGACTAACGAACTTAAAATAAATAAATAAATTTCATTGACATATTGATTTAACAAATGTATGCAAGAACAGTAAACTAAACAATGTTCAAGACAAAATGTACAAATATTTTCAGTTGGACCCCAAACTAGAATTATTCTGTATCTTGGCGTCATATTAGAGCCCATTTGTAAGTGATCCAGATGGTAAGTGGTTGTTGCAGTACATGGACACCGAAGCCAACTTCAAACAAAAAAACTCAAGATGCGTTGGCACCTTTGAGGTCTAGTGGAATACTTCACAGCCTGTATTTATACTCGCTTTCAATACTCTTCAGGCCGGACCACAGTAGTACAAGCACTGCTATTTGGTGGCAAAAATAGGTAAGAAATTGGTACCTTCACCTGACCTGAGGAACTCCTAGGCGTAAGAGAACTAACACCTAGTATAGTAGGAATTGATTCGAAGTAAACCCAAATCGTTTTAAACGCCTTGCAGATGTAGTTTCACGTAATAGACGCGACAATACTCTATTGTGCCATCAATCCGCTAAGACAGCACTAATGCGCAAAAGTATCTACTACATGACTCCGGTCATATATGATAAAATACCTAAAAGTTGGAAAGAATTGCCGCTATCGATATTTAAAAAAGGCTTCGAAGCTTTTTGACAGTCAAAGCAAACTACAGCGTAACGGAATTACTGACTGAAAAAAAATTCGTTTGAGATTAAGACTGTGTAAGGTTAATAATCAGAATTATGTTAGGTTTTGTGTTATTTTATTAGTATAGCGGGTTACTTTATAATTCTGTATTTTTGCATGCCTACTGGTAAAATATGGCTGAACTTACTACCTATATCACCATGTACTGTACCCATATTTGCAAAATAAAATATCTTTATCTTTAAAATGAACGAATAATTTACTTAACAAAGTTCAGACAGGGGAACATCCAATCATAATTTTCTTTGCCTTTGTCTTGTCAGGTTAAAGTCTACGTGGTAGAACCACGCTGCAGTTATATTATGGTTGTAGCACGAATGGGTCGGCTCGACCGGGGTAGAACCACGCTCTCACAGAACACCAGCGTGAAATAGCAGAATAATGCTGCTGTGTTTCGTATGGTGAGCGCAGAGAACCTATTATGTCTATGAGCCACAATATTCATTTATCACCAAGTTTATTGTGTGCTCGTTTGCACCCTTATTCTGATAATTCTGATAACGTTCTGTACGGCAACATTCGAATTATATTTGAGAGCTTCCACACTACGACATGAATCATGCGGGAACATAAAAATAGCAAAGGCGAAACGGGGTCGATACGTAAAAGAAATTATTTATAAGGCGTTTGCAGCAAAAATTTCCCTGGCAATGGGCCAGTTGTAAATAAAAATAATCAAAAGTGCACGCACCCCACTACACTGTATACACTTAATTCAATATTACCGGGCGACATGGCACGTATTTACTAAAACGAGAGATGAATGTGTTGTAACGTAGATGGGTGAGGTGTGTGCATCACCGTTAATCCGTCTTCAAATACGCCGTTAAACGTCATTGTTACTTGACTGCCTTATTGGTCTAGCAATCGTAAGCGCGACTTCTACTCATGTGGTCTCGGGTTCTAATCCCAGTTTGGTCCACATCAATGTTAGTCTTTACCGTTCATACAGTTATTGGGTTTTTCTGACAACACATTCTGTGATTCACATCCGGGCCTCGGAAAGGACGTAAAGCCTTTGGTCCTGCGCCTGTTCTCCGGTTGTCGGATTGGCGTCCTATCAGACTATAACCGAATAGACAGTGCACCTGTGCTTGGGCACATACTCTTGCGCCTAACAACTTAATCCCGTCCTGCGCAGTGTTAGCTAGTTCCTGTTGAGACTTAACCTTACCTTAACCGAAAATGTGTCTAGACGACAAAAATTATAGCTACTGAGTATGGAAATGCAAGGAGGCCTATCTTCTTTAATTTCCGAGATTTTCAAGTAGGAAAGTTACTGTCAATCGCGCTGCTTCAATGCGTCATTTTTAGACTTGCAGGTTTCCTCGCGATTTTCCTTTCACCGGCTTTAACTTTTTTTTTGTTTTAACTTTTTTTATACTATAGCATTCTAAACGGAAATTAACAATTCAAAGGTGCCGGCAGGGATTGATCTGTTTCTTTACATACTTACTACAAATTTTACGATTGATTCGAATTTAGGAACCGCAACGTTAGTAAGTGTACTAGGCCATAGTACAACTTACACAAAAGAATAAAACTTTTTTCAAATATTAATGATATCGCACCAAAAAACATAAATGTGAAAAGGGTGCCTCAAATCTCTCTAGTCCTACCCTGTTAGTTGGTATTACCTATTACATAGGCTGCACTAAAAGTATCGGGAATGGAATATTTCCACTGTTCCCGTCATATTAAAATCTTTTTAATTGATTGGTTTTAAAAATCGAATACCATTTATTTATTTAAAAAATGATTCTCGGTCTTGTCACAAAGTTTTATCAAACTTGTTTAGTCGTTGAGAAAATGGAATTGACTCGAGAAAATTCAAGAGCGATGATTTATTAAGACTTTCGAAGTGGTTTAACACAAAAACAGTGTGTTGACCGGATGATTTCTGCATTTGGTGATGAAGCCCCATCCAAAATCACAATTTATCGCTGGTTTGCTAAATTTCAACGTGGACGTGTCAAGCTCAGTGATGATCCCCGTCAAGGTCGTTCAAAAACTGCAGTCACCCAAGAAAACGTCGATGCTGTGCGTAAGCTGATTGAGGAAGATCGACATGTAACATACCGCGAAATTCAGGCAACTTTAGACATTGGCATGAGTCAAATACAAATAATATTGCATGAACAATTAGGTGTAAAAAAGTTGTTTTCCCGATGGATACCGCATTCGCTTTGTGAAGAGCAAAAAGCGGCTCGCGTTACTTGGTGCGTCAGAACTCTTCCACGCAGGATCCTCAAATGCTGTATACAACATCGTAACAGGTGACGAATCCTGGATATACGCGTACGAACCCGAAACAAAAAACCAGTCATGAGTTTGGGTGTTCGAAATTGAGTTAAAACCAACAAAAATTGTTCGTTCACGGAGTGTTGCAAAAAAAATGGTGGCTACGTTTGTCTCCAAAACCGGCTATGTTACGACTATTCCTCTTGAGGGACAAAGAACGATTAATGCAGAATGGGCTGTTTGCCACAGGTCGTTTCTGAACTCCGTAAAGAGAACTGCAACCGCCGCATCATCCTCCATCACGACAATGCGAGTTCTCTCACCGCACACAGAACAAAAGAGTTTTTAGAGCAAGAAAACATAGAATTATTAGACCATCCGCCGTACAGCCCCGACCTAAGCCCTAATGATTTCTATACTTTCCCTAGAATAAAGAATAAATTGCGTGGACAGAGATTTTCATCACCTGAAGCTGTGGACGCCTACAAAACGGTCATTTTGGAGACCCCAACTTCCGAATGGAATGGTTGCTTCAATGATTGGTTCCATCGTATGGAAAAATGTGTCAAATTTCGCGGAGAATACTTCGAAAAGCAATAAATACATTTTTAAATAGTAATGTTGTGTCACATCCTTGATTCCCGAAATTTTCAGTGCCGCCCTCGTACAATTTTTTTTTTTATAGGATAAGGGTGACAAACGAGCACACAGTCCACCTGATGGTAAGTGATTGCTGCGGCCCATAAACATCTACATCTATCCTCTATTCCAAATCAAAATGTAGATGCGTTGTCACCCGCGAGGACTAAGATTGAATGCCTCATTTCCAGTAAAAAGGGCCTCCGGCCACCTGCACTCACCAAGCGAAACGCAGAGGTAAACCTCTACTTCACACTGGTATTCTGTGAGGTCGTGGTACTACCCCGGTTCGAGCCGGCCCATCCGTGCGACAGCAAAAGCTGCCGCGTGGCTCTACCACTGTTAAAAATAAATAATACATTATGACAGGCAAAACAAAATAATATGTTTTTCACCAAATTACATTTTCTTCGCAAAAAATAAATCCGACGGTGTTGTTTCAATCAAATAGAAAAGAAATTAGCTGTGTATGTGGCGAATGGGACAATGGGATAATTGTATTCGTTTCGGCATCCATAACGCGCATGCCTCTGTTGACTATTATCGATATTTTTAACTTTCCTAGATTATTAAAATATTATTTCATTCCACTAAATGTACGTGGTACATGTCGAATGTACACACGGATGCCACAGACTTGGATCAGATGGCAAACTCAAACTAATAATAACCTAATTAAGATAATATATAAATAGACTTAAGTGGGCTACTTATCATTATTATTTGTATTTATGTCCTTATGGTAAATTCTGAAAGAGGAGGCTTTACGAATTATTTGATATTATCTCACCGATATTTTTTGGAAATATGATAGTGGGACGGAATATGAAAGAATTTATTCCATAAAATGTAAAACAATATTAAACACAGCATGATACTGCACTGCACACACTGCATATATATTTAATACACATTTGTTTTCAAAAATTCGATTCGAATTTTCAACCACAAGGTTATATACTTAGATAACAAATTTCGACCATCAAACGTGAAACTGGGAAATTCCTATAAAACAGACAGATATTGAGGTGATTCCATTAATGTTTCATTTAACTGATGGGCACGGAACACAACACAGAAAAATAAATGTAACTTTTACTAGCGTAGATATTGTTTTAAATTATTTACAGTAAATCTCAAATGATGATGATGAAAACTGCTTTAAGATTGTGTAAGAAGCTCTCGAGATTCAACTATCGATTACAGTTAATTGCTCAATTACAGAATGATTCATACCGTTCGGTCACCTCTTTCACGGAGATGTAAATATTTACAAAATGGACCTTACGGACCGACCTAGTTTGCAAATAGATACGAACCTAGTAGTCTGATCATAAGTTCTGGTATTCACGGTATTCACGGTAATTATATTTAGATGTTTTATAACTGTCAAGAAATTAATAGTAGAATTCGGTGGACATGTATACGAAAATAATGCGTACCACCGATAAAATAACACTGTGACGTTTACTGATAAATGGCATGATATTATTGTCTGCGCAGTAGGCGAGAGTGGGGTATGTTGTTACATTTTTAGATAATTTTTTTTATAGGATAGGGGTCACCCACCAACGAGCACACAGTCCACCTGATGGTAAGTGGTTGCTGTGACCCACAAACATCTACATTTATTCTCGTTTGTGAATCAAAATGCAGATGCGTTATCACCCTTGGGGACTAAGATGGAATGCCTCTTTTCCAGTAAAAAGGGGCTCCGGTTCTCTACACACACCATACGAAACACAACAGCAATGAGCTGCTTATTTACGCTGGTATTCTGTGAGAGCGTGGTCGAATATAACTGCAGTATAACTCTACCACGTACAAAATTTATCAATATGACAAAACCCATCGCATAATTTATAATTTTTTCTATATATTTGATTTTTTTTATCTGTACCCGGCGCGTTGCTGCTGCAGAAGTAATAATTATTAAAATATAGTTTTATATTTGGAAGAGTTAACATTCTTTAATTAGGAATTATAATACTTTCATTAAAGTTGCATGATATATTACTTTTAAACAAATTTGTCGATACGATAAGCGCGCCTACCTACTGTAAGTTAATTGGACTATGCCTATTATAACCTTTGCGCAAGTGCAAGCAATAAGTTGACAAAGTTTTACTGCAATCTGATGAACGGTATGGTAACGCATAAAATACGAACAAGCAAATATTATTTTTTATATATTAAACAAATATTCAGTTAGAAAAATATTTATATTTTCTCACAATGGGCAACTTAATAAAAAAAAAGTGTTGGGAGAAATTTTAAATGATCTCATCGTTAAGCTGGTGGTGACAAATGTAAATATTTAAGTACATTAAGTAAGTAGTAATTAATATTGCTATTCCTTGCGGTATAGTGCCAAAAAGCTGATCGCGTTTCCTTGCTTATTAGCAACACAGCTCTATTTCACCCAAGGCGACGACCAGTCGTGGATACTGTTTCTCTAAAATAAGTACGTACATATACGATTTCGACATAATTACGTAATAATACGTGGCATTACTGTTTACGTGGTAGAGCGACGCTGCAGTTGTATTATGGTCGGCTCGACTGGCGAAGGACCACGTTCTCACAAAATACCAGCGTAAAATAGTAGCATAATAATTTGTAGAGAAACGGAAACTCGTTTAAATGGAAACGAAGCATTCCATGTTAGTCCTCAGAGGTAACAACGCGTCTGCATTTTGATTCTTAATCGAGGATAAATGTAGATTTCTACGAGCCACAGCATCCACTTACCATCAGGTGGACTGTGTGCTCGTTTGTCACCTTTATACTATTAAAAAAAATTGAAAGTGGTGAAATCCTTCATAGGTGCTTTTCTGACATCTGCGTGCATTAAGTACCAGAGGAGAATAGCTTGGACAGAAAAAGGGATTTCCATAGAACCCAGTGAAATACAAATGAATAAAAGCTAGTAATCGGAGAATAATAATTGTTTTCTTCCTCTCCAGTAATTTTTTGAAAGATTGAGGTTCACCCCATTGCAGCGTCAATGACGAACTATGACATCAGGACGCATATACCTCATACATCGCAGTCTTCCTTGTGATCATGGAGGCTGCAAATAACTCGAAACTTCGGGTGTATAATCATAAGATAATTAAACGCAATAAAATCCGTACAAATACTAAACTAAAAAATAACTTGAACTACGATTAGAATTTAAAATTCAAGCTAAAACAAGCAAGTGTATTATTAACGGTTGAAAACCACGCGGTCATTATGCACGTATTTAACATGAGGAAATTATAACCGTTCTAGGTCATCGCCAAATACGAGCAAAACTACAACACAACACGGATTCGAACTGCAGTGACACGGCACGTGAAGCGAGTGACGTCGTAAGGAAGGACAAAGTTCCGCTTCCGCGGCGTATATCGATCGCCTTGCTTATAACTTGCTTATGTTGGATCAAGTCACTTCCAACGTTTGCGCAAATATAAGATTTTAATCACGACGAACTTGCAACCGACCAACTTTTTTTTAAAATAGTAATAAGACCTGTTTCGACAAGAGGACAAAGCTTAAACATTAACCAAAAAAGCAGAAGATTACAGAATAAACAAGGAGAACAAACTGACATAAAACCTCATATTATAATATTTGTAATATGTGATACTAATGATCATAAGTGTTGTATAACATGCATGTTATTTGCGATGAAGTTTTAATATGTACCTATCGTCTAGCTTTTTTGTTTCATCGTTTCTTTTTTTTTCCCATTTCTATAGAAATGTTTACCTACTATTTTATGTGATCATAATATTGCGGACATGTGACGTATTGTGCAATAAGTGTTTCTTTCTTTATTTTCTTTGCAGACAAGCGAGCTTCACCGCAGTCTTGTCACTCGATGTTATAACTCATCGGTGGATGGTTGCAAAACCGCGGTTTTTTAAACTGACGAACCAGGCTTGCGGGTTTACTGCAAACTGCCTTAAAATGTGCGAGTAAATACGCAGTAATTTTTGACGCATGCTTATAATGCTTGCATTAAAATTTCAAGATATAAACTAAACTTTATTATGACTGTATGTTAAATCGCACACGCTCATCGGAAACGTCGGTCTCAATAAAGAACCGGTCATAAGCCTCCAATACAAATATGGTAAGGTCCCACCTCCAAGAAATTATGACGCGCTACTTCGATATAAAAATCAATTTACTTGTTAACCCTTGGAATATCTTTCGAATCTATAAAAATATAGTGATGGTGTTATTGCTGGACGATAATTTCCGAATTCAATCGGAAACTATCTATAGATAAAGAAGAAATTATACGTTTGTTTGAATACGCTTCCCGCAAGCACCTTATCACTTTTTGAGAGCGTCATAATCATCATCATCATTACAGTCCTTCACAAGTCCACTGCTTAATATAGGCCTCCCGCAAGGAATGCCACAAAGCACGGTCTGAGCCACCTACATCTATCGACTTCCTGCACACCTTACCAGGTCGTCAACTTCGGCGATGAAAATCTAACGACGACAGTTCAAACTTGAAAATCCATTATGCTTTATTTTACGGTACAGGGCACAGAGATTATACATAAAAACATATATACATACGGACACACACAAACAAGAAAGAAAGTCTGCAAGTTAGATCACTCTTCATTTCGAGGCTGTCACTCGAGAGACTCTTCCCTATCGGTTGACACGGGATTAAGTATAAAAATCGTGTAAGGTAACAAATTAACAGTTCAAGTGACTCTTTTTTACAAAAAAGGAACAACTTACATATTGTTAACATAAATAAAATGTAAAAATAATAGAACTTGATTTTTAATATTATCTATTAAAGTCATACAATCGTCAGAATAGACATCAAGCAAAAGCCAGTTTATTTTTGACGCACATCGTAGTTTTTCAATATTGTGAGTATATGACACACCGAAAATGCAGACTTATCTAACGGCACTTCGCACTTAAAAACTCGTTTAAGCCGTTTCGGTTACAGGTCACCAGGAACATACAAAGTGACATAACTGTACCCTATACTGTATCCAATACACAAAAACGTTACCGATTACCCTAGGAGGAACTAGGGTAATCGGGTAATAACAGCCTGTTAATGACCAACTGTTAGGCACACCCCTTATTTCTGTGAAGATATTGAAGAGGGGAAGAATTTAACGAAACCGCGAATTCCACATTGATTCCAAATATTCGCACGCGCCGTAATGAAACTAATAAGCAAAGA
The DNA here is from genome assembly GCA_033319125.1 of Parnassius glacialis. Classification (NCBI taxonomy): domain Eukaryota; kingdom Metazoa; phylum Arthropoda; class Insecta; order Lepidoptera; family Papilionidae; genus Parnassius; species Parnassius glacialis. Next base: position 25,543,775 of record JAVANC010000002.1, read on the forward strand.
TAATGTATATATTCCGTAGTGAATAAAATCTAGTTATCCTATCGACTTGGGTAAATCTAAATGATAGTTGTATTGTAAAATAACTTGAATTAAAAATTGAAAAAACCCCCCGAAACAAAAAGAGCTTATGATCTTCAAACGGCTGAACGTATTTTCTTGAATCATAGCTATGAACACTCGATCAAGTCGCCTTCCAATCGAAAACCACTAAATCAAAATCGGTTCGTCCGTTTGGGCGCTGCGATGCCATAGACAAACACATACACAAATACATACACACGATAAACTTATAACATCCCTCTGTTGTCATAGGTTAATAAAATAAATAAATATGTAACTAGTTTCGTCTACCCCAGATCTACCATATTAAGACCTCCCAAGTTACCAGTTTTCAGTGGAGCGATAATTCCTCCGCGATGCTGTAGTAAGTACGTGTTGGCGGACTTCACAATATCCTAGAAACATTTTATTCGTCAGACCTGTAGGTTGCCCGATGATGCTTTCTTCACCGTTGAGCACTGGGTAAATAAGAGATATGGGACTCGGGTTGCTCATATATTCAAATACCAGCGTAAAATTGCAGCTTAATGCTGCTGTGTTTCGTATGGTGAGTGTAAAGAAACGGAGACGCTTTTTACTGGAAACGAGGCATTCCATGTTTGTACTCAGGGGTGACCGACGCATCTGCATTTTGATTCTTAACTGAGGATAGATGTAGATATCAGGTGGACTGTGTGCTCGTTTGTCACTCTCATTCTATTAAAAAAAAAACATGCAGGCTACAATTAGTGAAGAGTATTAGAGGCATTGGCAGAGATACCAAAAATGTCATAAATCATTTATTTATTTTAATATCACACGATAGTGAAAAACGAACAAACAGTTCACCGGATGGTAAGTGGCTTCTGGAGCATATGAATACCACACATACGCAACACCACCTCTCATATTCAACCGACTTTAAACAAAGACGACTTTAGGTCGTAATAATATAGTAGGTACATGTAATCTAAAAGTAGATTTAGGCGAAAAAAATTTAACCTATAATAATATAACATTTCAACAGGAAAGCTCGTATCAGTAGCAGATCAATTTCTGGTCTAATCGGGGCCAATTCAACCATGAAACAAGAATATAAAAGAACAGTTATATCAATTAGCGCGTTACCGGCGATGCTTTCAAAACACTATGCGCCAGTGATGTGCTCCAACTTTCGCCTGAGTACGACATAATTTTAATTTGTTTATTAATAAACTCCTAAAAATATTGTCAAAGCTATATGTAGTGATACACATATAACTTTAACGAAAGACAAATAAAAAAAATACGTTTAATGTGAATTGAGACACCAATATTTATTTCTTACAGATCCGGAACAATTATCTGAATGCCTTACAAACATTTAGGTCCACGCGGAATTCGAATTCAGAACCTGCAGCTCAGCAACGTTGCAGTGAAATACCTAGTCACTGCGTTACCGACAGACCCATTCGCTAACTTTGCTGGCAACTAAATGAGATAGTCACTTTGTAGTACATTGCGTATTCTATATAGCTATTCTATAAGAGTTACCACGTCTTAGAAAACATACGACACAATGTACTACAAAGTAACTATAATTTTGATGTCAACAAAGTTAGCGATTAGGCTTGTGAGTTCTCAAACAGTATACTAGAAAATATACCTAAAACACACTTATCAGCATTGAGTAGAACCTTTTGTAGGACATGTGCGTAGCGTCACGTACAGTATTCGTACATTTTAAGCGGCCGACACGCAATTCATTGTCAGTATTTTTATCTCACGATGGCGAGTTGGTCCTTGTAATGTAGACATTGCACATTATTTTAGTGTGTGTAAATTCGCAAGTCAAAAAATATTATCGATTAGTACCGTCAGAATAAAAAAATACATTATTGTGAACAGTTTTTTAGAACAAAACATAAATAATAAATATGCCCCTTGCAGCAAATCAAGACTATAGAGATAAAACATCCTCATCTATACAAATAAATAAAATTGAAGTGTCTGTTTGTAACATGAAAACAACAGGTATTTACTGATTGCATGTGATAGTATATACGGTACCTACAACAAAAACACAATCTTTAAAAATTCTGTTTGTTCCGGCTAATCTCCGAAATGGCTGGACCGATTTTAATGGGACTGTCACTGGCAGATAGCTGATGTTATAAGGAGTAACTTAGGCTAATTTAATTTTAGAAAAATAATTAGGGTTCCACGCAAAAAGAATTAAAACCCTAAATTACACTCGGGCGAAGTCGCGGGGAACAGCTTGGTATTGTAATAAAGAGCGTGTGCTTATCCCGCACGGTCGAGCACTCTATAAAAAATAGACTGTTTTACCTTAGAGTTGCTATTAATAATTTTAGTAATGTCAGCGAAGATGAAATTTAAGATGAGTTTCCAGCCAAATATGAGTAGTTATTCCAATAATGTTGGCGCTAATGTTAGCTCGAATTAAACTAGTAGATCCGTAGAGTTACTCGCTGACCGCTTCACGACGCAGTTGTCTCATAACGTAATGAATGAAATTACATTTATTTTAAACATTTAAAGTTTATGTACAAAACATTAAATCGTACATATGGCGGACTTAATGCCTTAAGCCATTATCTCCCAGTCTCATTAAACTGAGCAGGGTCTATCAATATAATGAAAATGTAGAGATAGAGAAATTGCGAAATAAAACTTATTTGGCGCGCAACGACAGATAAGAAGCTCTTTTGTTATGATGACAAAACGATTATTCAATATTTTATACACTAGATAATTTTTATTTTTTTCTACGTAGTAATTTAATGTAGTAATTTTTTGTAGTAATTAGATCGTTTAAATATAATGGAAAATAAATCGATTATTACCTACATTTTAAAACCTAGCGTAGCTACCGAATTACTTTTTCCATTCTTCTTCTTTATTATTCAGGAACTTATAATATGACTGGTATTTTATTAAAATATTTATATTCGATCACGGAAGAGCCACGCTCTCATAGAAATCAGCGTAAGCTGCTGTGTCATCATACGAAATGAGTGTAGAGAACCGGTGAGCGAGACATTCCATCTTAGTCCTCAGGGGTGACATATACATATTGATGCTTAATCGGGGATAAATGTAATCGTGGATAGATGTCTATGGACCACAGCAACCACTTACCAACATGTGGGCTGTGTGTTCGCTTGTTACCTTTATCTTATTAAAAAAAAATGTTTATGGAGCACAGTACCCACTTACCATGAGGTGGACTGTGTGCTCGTTAGTCACCCTTACCGAAAAACACAGGTTTCGATACGAATTTTTTTATTCAGTAACTTTCTATCTCATCAACTGACGACACGTTACGCATGCGATGTTTATTAATATTAAACATATAGGAAAGTCAAAAATATTACAAACTTTATTTAAATTAAAATAAAACATACCTATATATTTAAATCACATACGATATATCGTAACGTCACTAGTGCTCATGAATACAATGGCGCTGTTGTCGAGAAAACTCAGACTCCGTCGACGTGAAAACAATCATACCTATTATACGTACATTTTTACGTGTGCTAGAGCCACGCTGCAGTTATATAAGGCTGCAGAACGAACTATGTCGGCTTGACCGGGGTTGGACCACGCTCTCACAGAATACCAGTGTGAAACAGCAAAATAATGCTGCTGTGTTTCGTATGGTGAGCGTATAGAACCGGGGACCCTTTTTACTGGAAACGAGGCATTCCATCGTAATATTCAGGGGTAACAAGGCATTCACTTATCACCAAGTTTACTGTGTTCTCGCTTGTCACCCTTATTCTATAAAAAAAAAACGTATCAGTGAAACGAAGTGTAGAGCGGTCACCAACTATATGAAGTGACGACCTGGTAAGAGATGCAGGAAGTCGATGGTTGCAGGTGACTCAGGACCGTACCATAGAATAAATAATAGTACTACGCAACCGTACTTTGTGGCGTTACTTTGGTTAGGTCTATGTTTAGCAGTGGACTTGTGTTGGCATGTAGTGTCTGATGATTATGACGTAACAGTTCGCGGTGAAAGTGTTATATTTTTATATTGGTTTGATTTATAAAGCTTTTCTTTTTCTTCATCAATCCGTAAAGTCTACTGCTGAACAGGGACCTCTCCTGTTGTTGGGAGAATTTGCAATAACCACTAAGCTTGGCAGGCGCCAGTCTGATATTACATGTCTGGCGTAAACTTGACGGTCATGCCGTAGTCGAGATGGCCCGGAAGATCGTTCGTTCATCGTTCTGCACTTTTCCGGTAGGTGGCGCAATTTTATAAAGAATAATATTATGTATCATAAATACAAAAGCGAGTTTCATCATCATCATCATCATTACAGCCTTTCATAAGTCCACTGCTGAACATAGGCCTCCCCCAAGGAATGCCACAAAGCACAGTCCTGAGCCACCAGCATCCATTGACTTCCTGCATGTCTTACCAACACAAAACACGTACAAAATCATATATCATATTAAAAATACAAATATAAAATCATACAAAAGCGAGTTTATTTAATTATAATTGTTACTGTCGGTGAATTATTTAGTTGAAAGTGTTATTAATTCCATACTGTTATCTAATTAATTTAGGACAAAATAAAACATTTCTCCAGAAGTTAAAAGAAATGTTTGGAAATGCAAAAACCTGACAATTTAATGATGGCCGGTTTGTAAATTTATTCAAAAATAACTTTCCATTCGCTTATGGTCGATTAAAATTCAAGTGACAATGGCAATCAAGCTTCGTAAAATATAACTAACTGATGATGTAATCGTTTAATGTTAATTAATTTGAGACGGTAATACGAGTGTGGTAGACCAGTGTATTGGCGATATAAGAATATCCACTATCCTATATCGTTCCGTGGGTGTCGTAAGAGGCGACGCAACGACAACTTACCATCAGGTGAGCCGCATGCTCGTTTGCCCCCCTCTCCTATAAAAAAAGGGAAACTGAAACCGGTTAGGTCAGCAACATCTTCCTGATAACTACTCTAATAAAATCTTTTTTGTTTTATAAATAAACCGTTGCCTGTACAGTAGAATTTTCTCTTGTATCGTGGAGGCAATTGACGTACACAAATTTCACAAGAAAAGACAACTACACTCAGAAGAATTATTTATAGGCCACACAAATTAATATTCGTTCCGTGCGGGATTCGAACCCGCGGCCCTTAACGCTGCAGCTCATTGCTGCTGACTGCGCCAAGAGACCGTCATTTTTTTTGTATTTTCTCTTTTCTGCCGACTTCCAAAAAGGAGACGGTACTCAATTCGACTGTATGTTTTTTTTATGTGTGTTACCTCATAACTTTGTACTGGGCGAACCGATTTCGATGATTCTTCTTTTATATGAAAGCTGATAGTTCTCGCGTGGTCCCATATGAATTCGATCAAGGTCAGACCAATGGTTATCGAGTTATTCTTAAATAACCTATATTGAAGTCGCTTATATTGAAGTCGGCTGTACAAAATTTTTAATTTTTAATGATTTATATCTTTTTTTTTCTTCTAATAAAAACCTAAGGTTGCCAAACCAAGCCAAGCGTGGGAACTATGTCAAAACTATGAGGGAGGTCTCTGTTCAGCAGTTGAGTTTTATATGCTTTAATGGTAATGGATGGTAAAATGACAGACGGAGTAATGCCTCAGTGGAGAGCAACAGCGGGGCGGGCCATTTGGCGTTCATGACAAACAACTTGTTTAAACACACGGTGCAAACGATGCGTTAGTAAGCTAAATGGCTAAGGGCGGATTCGACCTAACTTAGTATAAGTCTTATCCTGAGAATAAAACACTTATTACTCTCGATTTAGAGAACTTTCGTTTTACCAAATCTTAACCCAGGTATAACTGTCTATCCGAGAGTAAATTGCTATACCGCCCAAATTCATGGAGTAAACAAGTTATCCCAGAGTATTTTAATGGCGGCCGCTACATTTTAACAGCTGTTTTCGTATCCTTTGTTGAAAAAGTAGGATATTTTATCGTTGTGCATTTAAAATTGCTTGTATTTCTGTGATAATTGTAGGGATTATTTTTTTAAATAATGCAACATTTACGAAATATGATCGAAGATTCTGCCAATTTTTGCTTCATCGTAACCCCGTCTGTTTTTTTTTATTTTCAATGACACGAAAATGTTTTTCTACTAGTTCTAACAACAAATTCTTTTTCGAAGGTAACCAAGTTGGGCTATGTTTTTTTTTCTGCAGACATTTTATTTCAAAGGATAAGAATAAGATTAGCAGAATAATCAACTGACAACTCAATTGGTGTTAGTATTCTAGTGTTCAGTGACAGTTGATACTATTATAATCCGGCAAAACTAAGTGGGCAGAAAATCTTGCATTGCGCTATGTAAACAATTGGATTTCGATTTTAGTTGGCTTACATGTTCATTCATTTTTCATTCTCCAACTCTAGAGTAATAATACCCAGTATTAGCTACTCCACGTTTGTGTTGGAAAAACGCAAACGAAGTTATCTGAGAGTAAGAGCAAAGAGTAAAATTATTCTAGGGTTAGTTACTCTGGAGTAACATGGTATTTGGTCGAATCCACCCTAAATTGGAAATGGGCCGGCCATATAGCTCGACGAACCGAGGACCAAACCGAGATGAAAGGTTCTAGAGTGGTCTCGTACCGGTAATCGTTTTATTGTCTATAATTATATCTAAATATAAATATATTTTTGTATATGTACGCGTCTTAGGCTTAGGTTTATATAACTTTGTATAATATGTTTCTATTTTTTTTATAGAATTATAGTGACAAGCGGGCACACAGTCCACCTAATGGTAAGTGGATGCTGAGGCCCATAGGCATCTACATTTATACTCGATTAAGATTCAAAATACAGATGCGTTGTCAACTGACTGAGATGGAATGCATCGTTTCCAGTAAAAAAGGTATCCGGTTCTCTACACTCACAATACTAAACACAACAGCATTAAGCTGCTATTTTACGCTGGTATTCTGTGAATGCGTGATCCTACCCCGGTCGAGCCGACTCATTCGTGCTACGACCACAATATAACTGCAGCAAGGCTCTACCACGTTAAAATAATAACAAATGTTAGGTATTTATCATCATTAATTAATATGTAAAAGTGAATGCAACCTGTTGTATACATCTAATTAATAAATAAATCGGTGTTTAGAACGAGTCCGAATTATATAATTAGTAATTACGGACAGCAGGCTATAAACGAGTGCAACTATTTGGAATTTTTATGAAGTTTAATACATCAACACGGTGGAAATAATTCAAAATAAATTCACAAGGTATTATTCTCTTTATTTAAAAGAATACAGAGACTATCCTATCTATGTATCCGTTGATATACCAAATTACCAAACCTTGTTCGTGAGCGAAACGGTCGGGTACAACCAGTGGAGTGTGAGCCGTGACGACGCGCTATGCAATCATTAAATAGTATACGAGTAGGTTAGGATATCATCATAATCATTATCATTGCAGCACACATCACAAGTCCACTCATGAACATTGGCCTCTCCCATAGAATGCCTCATAGGGGAGATATATGCCATAGTAGCCACGCTTGGTAGGCGCGTTAACAACCGCAGTTTTCTGCAGATTTCCAAAAAGGAGACTATACTCAATTTGACTGTATGTTTTTTTATGTGTGTTACCTCATAACTTTTTAGTGGGTGAACCGATTTGGATGATTCTTTTTTTATTTGAAAGCTGGTACTTCTCGTGTGGTCCCATATAAATTTCATCAAGGTCAGGGCAATAGTTTTTGAGTTATTCTTAATAACTTATATTGAAGTCGGCAGTACAAAATGTTTAATATTAAATTATTATTTTTGTTATGAGCAAGACGCTGCTGCCCATCTCCTGGATTGCTTCCTTCTAATGTCTTTTACGACACCCACGGAACGATATGGGGTAGTAAATATTAACACTGCCAAAATAACAACACATATATATACACTCTAATATGGACTAGTTGCTGGGTTTGTTTCACGCGGATTTTATCCAATTAATTTGAGATGGATTTTCGACAAAGTAGGTAACGGATTCTATAGCTATACGAGTCGAGTTGAGATATCGTATTTTATATTATAATCTCGTGCTTTGTGACATTCTTTGAGGGAGGCTTATGTTCAGCAGAGGATTTTGTGAAGGGCTGTAATAATGATGATGATTATGAACGAACTCTATTAATTGTGATTTAATAAACGGTCATTCGCAATCAAGAACTACAACTTTCGAATATTACAAGCTGTCGCTGCAATCAAAATTGGCTTAAACAACAAAGACGAGACGAAAATCATCATATATATTACTTTTGGGTTGAATGCACATTATGACAAATAGTCCTTACCCAAATGTATTGAACTAAAGAGAAATTACGAACTTATTTAACGTGGCAGAGCCATACGGCAACTAAATTATAATTACAGCACAAATGGGTCGGCTCGATCAGGGAAGGACCACACCTGGTCACATAATATCGGCGAAAAATAGAAGCCCGGAGAGATAGAAAAAAATAAAGAAGCCCGGAGACCATTTTTACTGGTAATGTGACATTCTATTTAAGTGTTCATTGGTCAACACATCTACATTAATTCTTAATCGGGAATAGATGAAGTGTCTATGGGGTACAGCAGCTACTTACCATCAGGTGGACTGTATGCTCGTTCGTCACCCTTTTTCTATAAAAAAAAGAAAAACTACAGCTTTCAAAGTTTTCCCGGTAAATACAACTAACGTATGTCCACAGAAATATGTTAAATATCTCTTTATGCAAGCAGCAATGACCTACAGGTCACTCGTGCAACTGGAATTGCATCCCATATACTCGGTAACTTGAATGCAAAAATTTCAATCTCCATTTTAATTGTTACGTCAGAAAAATACGTATACGTAAAATACATTTCGTAAGAATTTCAAATTATTGCAATTCATAAAAATGTGAACTTTAATAACTTGAGAATAAACTCGGTTCTCGAATCACAAATACTGCTCAAAAGGTCCTAAAACTATCTTAGTTGCAATAGGCTTAGGCAAAAAATATCGATATATCGAAATATCGTTTTTTTATATCAATATCGTTAAGTATATATCGTCGATATTTTAGATCGCGATATATCGATATTTATTTTCGAGTGTCGAATTCGTATCAATTTCGATATATTTTAAAATGTTGTATAAATGACAAGTATTCATGTTTGGTTGGTTGTCGTTTTCTCAGAGAATTAAATTTGGACCCTATCTTTACATAGTGCAAATGATGACAATATATCGATATTTATCACGCAATATACAACGTGTAACAAAAACCTTTTTTTGAAAGTTTTTTGAAAAAAAGTTATTTCTTTACGTTTGAATATTGACTCTAATAACGCACTTAACGGGAACCACAGGGTTTTTGTTACATATTGTATATCGATACTGTTTAAAAATATTGATTCGATATATTTTTTCCCTTGCCCATCCCTAAGTTGCAATCGAAATAAAACTTTTTAATGATGGGAATTATGTTTAAAATGCAAAGCAATAAAAAAATTCCTGCTCCGCGACCGATTTAGCACAATCTGATATCGTAAAATGAAAGTACGATATCTAGTTGTTACCGTAATAGTTCACGGACGGCTTCGTGGCGCAGTGGCTTAGCAATGAATTGTTGCACTGGGGGCCGCGGGTTCGAATTCCGCACGGAACCAATATTTGTATGGCCTACAAATAATTGTTCCCGGTCTGGATGTTTGCCCTCGTGCAATTTATCTTTGTAAACTGCCTCCACGACACAGGAGAACATCCTAGTGTGGGGGTAACGTTTTATTAAAGAAAAAAAAACAGTTGATGCCTCTCACTCATGGTGAATAAGAACGTGTGGTAGTGGTGGTGACATAAGAGATTCCATCACCCTGGTACTAGGTGGAATGACTCCTTTACTGCCGAGGAGTGGGTCTGGATAGGTACCACCCTCTAACTAATTTCTGCGGCCATATACGAGTGCCTATGCTGCGTGTTCCAATCTGAAGGGTATGGAGAACCACTATAGTTACAGGGTATGGACAACCACTACAGTTACACTATAGTGATACATTGTATCTTAGGCCTGAGGTAACCAGGCATCCGCAGCCTTCTATATTTGAAGTTGGCTACAAATGTACATGGACTGCGAAGCCTCTTACCATCAAGTGCACTGTAAGTTCCGTTCGTCACTTCAGTTTCAGCTCAATTGAGTCTTTAAACACTAGTGACAATAAAAAACATTAAATGAACACGCTCAATTTCTTACTTCGTAGGTAACTTGGCTATGGCTTTTATAACTTTTCTTAAATTTTTCGTTTTTCTTCGCATATTAAAACTGAACTAATCACTATTGATGCCGAACGTTCTAATAACCCCTGGGTTTCTAAAATAAATTTTGTAAATAGTTTGTAATCATTAATATTGTAAAATTTATTTTAAAAATAAGTCCCGCTGAGTTTCTTGCTGGTTCTTCCCAGGACAGAGTGTTTTTTTCGAACCAGTGGTAAAGTAAAAAATGACATTCAATAAGAATTACACATGTAATGCATATTCAATAAAAAATTATTCTATTCTATTCTATGGTGTTGAGGATTATACTTAATTTCTACTATTAACATAATAATTTTCAATTAAATCTGAATGTTCGCTCTTTGTCAGAGCGTTTTTCGCAAATAAATTGTAAACAAATTCACAAGACTGATGAATTACGCACAAGGAAAGACGCTTTAAGCTAAATTAGCATTTTATTTTTTATACATACAGCATCCTTATCCTTAGTTAATAGTAAATTCCGAGTTGTTAGAGCATTTATCGAAGTCACTGTGCATTTGAACCGATATAAACTGGAGACTGGCTTCAACGTATGCGAAAGTATACTGTGTATACCGCGTTCACATCTCATTTAATATGCACTTGATGTTTCAATACTACGCGCACAAGTACAGCTGTTTGAAAGACCCTTAGAATACAACTATTGTTTTCTCTAAAATCGATTACAAGAATCCTCTGAGTTAAATGTAAGCAATGTAGATTTTTTACTACTACTGCCCATTACAGGCCCGCTCAATTTCAACGCGTTACCTTGTGTAATAAACTTTTCCATAGATTTTAAATATAATAAACAAAATAATATACTTATTTTCCTTACTCCCAGGCATTATTATGCATGATAATAACCTCTGGGAATAAGGTTGTCGCTACCAAACTATTTCAAATTTTTTGTTAATTGAGTAACATAAATAAATGATTGGAAACTGTTCTTTTTTCCAAAAAAAAGCCCTCACTGAGTGTTTTGCTGGTTTTTCCCAAGACATTATTTCTATTACTGTAATATTTTAAAAGACTGAAGTGACAAACTAACTTACAGATTACCTGATGGTAAGTGGCTTCTGCAGTTCATGTACACCTACAGTCAACTTCTAACAAAGATGGCTACAGATACGTTGTAACCTTTGAGGACTAAAATGAAAGCCTCAAAACCTGTAATTATGCTAGCTATTTAGACCCTTTAGTCAGGAACACATTTTTTTGAATTCTTCATTGCTTTGGGTGCTTAATTATGATGATAACAGGACAGGAGTCTCTAATGATTAAGAATAGCTACCGACAAATTCAAAAGTCGTTGGTTAGTATCCACCAATGGACTACTGTTGTGAACCACTCCTAGTAAAAACTTTTTAGGCTTAGATAAGGTGGTTAAAGGAGTATTAAGTAGTAACGCAAACAGCATTATTAGTATTATTAATGAAACAAAAACACTTTTAGTTATTACCCAGTGGTACCCCATTCTAAAATACATTATAATGAGTCCTACATAAAATCAAAGTCTGTTTGTAGCAATAGCTAATATTTAAAACTTATAAAATACATTGGATTAAATATGCTAAACCTGAGTCGGGTATTGATTTCGTAACATTTTCGGAAGACTTAAATATACAGATAAAAATGATGCTAGGAATTCACAATACTGTTTACCAGGCAGACTGTTTGGGAATAATAATCCAGGCGGTGTCATCAATCACAGCAAGAAGGGTAAGAAATCATTCCATCCGCATACTTTCCGATAGCTAAGCAATTTTACAGTCCCTAAACAGCAATGCTTATACTTGAATGCTACCAATGCCTAAATGAGGTTAGGTCACAGTGGATCTAGGGACAATGATGCAGCTACTAATGAAGTTGCCCGGAATGGATCAGCAATGGAAGCTGTAGGGCCTGAATTCATAGTTGTACTCCCCTTCGGCTACGTAAGAGGAGTAGTACAAAATCATACTAAATATAAACAGGGTGGGGCAGTTCTGCCTACAGTCAACACCAACATTTATAAAAGGTGCTCAGAGTTAACAAACCTCAAATGAAATTGGTCATCGGAGACATAACAGGTCACGGTTTATTTAACAAACATCTCTGCTTTAGGAGTTACAGACAGCCCCTCGTACAGAGGCTGCATTGGGCATGAGGAAACAGCAGCCCACGTTTTACTTAATTGTTCAGCGGTTGCCAGCTACAGAGTTAAGTACCTTCGATCTCCGAGGTCGCTCCCCAAGAACATTGGTAATGTAAAGAAATTACTAATACTCCTCAAGAAACTCAGGTGGCTCGAATAATATTTAAGAATATTATAATAACTAAATGCCAAAATGCAAAATGAACATGTTAAACAAGTGAATGTAAAAAAAAATTACCATGTTTTTTATTATAATCTTGCATTTGAGCTATATTCAAAATTTCATGTTTCCCGCTCATCGGGAACTTACTTTAAAATAACTTACTAAATTCTACCCAGAACAACAGACAGACAGTCAAATAAGAAAGTGACTAAATAAAAACGTGGTAAAATAAAGATATGGAAGAATTTAGCTGTAGATATGTTATTTATAATCTTAGGTCTCACAATTTTAAAGGATATTTATTATGTAGTGCATTTTTTGACAATTTAAGTGCTCAATTATCTATATAGAATAAAATAAAGAAACTCACCTGGTCTAAGTCTATTTGCCGCAAAGGCAACTGTGGCCTCACATTGTTTGAATTGATTGAACTCATCCTTTTCTCAACACTCGTTCATAAATAGGAAACAAACAAATTGCACTAAAGCCCACCACAATTCATATGAGTATAAAAATATAACTAGTCACAAAACAGAGATCACAGTTAACTGTTATTTAAAATAACATAATTTATTTATTTCTTTAAATGGAACGGCACTTTCGGGTTGAATTCTGGTCTGCGTTTGTTAACTCTGTAAAAAAAAGAATATACAATTAAGTATTAAAATAAAAAAGTCTAATATTTATTTAATTCCGTATGTATGTGGCGGGCCTTAATTTTGTTTTCTTGAAGAGTTGGAAATACTAAATTTTCTGAAAGGCACTGATATCCTGTAAGGGGAAGTGAAATAACATTGATATCCTTTCTAACTGCACTAGATCCATGCTGCATAATCTCAAGCTTTCTTTTATGACTTTCATTTTTAAATTCTTTCCAAGATATGTTATAATTGCCTTAGATAAACATTAATTTAAAGCAAAATTATGGAAGATTAAGATAAATAATTCAGGTCCCAAAAGGTCAAGAACCCCAACTTATATGAATAGGAAATAGGAATAGAATAGAATAATTTTTGTTTAATGTAGATTACAAGTAATACCTATTCAAAAACATTTATGCTTTTACCACTGATTTTGAAAAAGCCTCTATCTCGAGAAAAACTAGCAAGAACCCCAGCAGGACTCCACTTTTAAATAATAATTTACAATTTAATACAATGAAACATAATAATATTTCATTTAATTAATTTACATTATAATAGTAATAGTAAATTAATTACACTCATTTAGTGGCGGCATAAGAGAATCTACTACAGGCAGCAACATCTTTCAGATAACAACTCAAAATAATAAAAAACTGTGGTTGCCAAGGTCTCTGGCAAGTACGGCAAATATCCCCCTATGCTCCAAGTTCAGCAGTGCTTGATAGGCTGTAATTAAAAAAAATAAGTGAATAATTTATGTTTACAACATTTTCATCCTGTTCATCCATTTATCCAATCTAAAATCAGCATAAATGTTTAGATATTAAGAGAATTACAGTACTAAAATTTTATTTTAACACTATCAAAAAGATTGACCATCAATCAATTTTTACAAATTAATTGATAATTTAATACAAATCATAAAGAACATAAAAATATTTTTTTAACCTATAGTTTTTAATGAATAATGCAGTATGTAATTGGTAAATTATTAGAAGAAAATAACCTATTAAACATATTAAGCAAACAAAAAAATTTTTTAAAGATAAATATAACTCAGTCAATAAATAAACATCATTTATACTAGTAAACTACATTTTTTAAATAGCTAAACAAAAATTTAAGATTAACCTGGTGTAAACTTTCTTTCATTCATTCATTACAGCCTATAAAAAGTCCACTGCTGAACATAGGCCTTCCTCAAAGAGCGCATCATAGGGGGGTAAACTTATTTTATTATTCATAGTTAATATGCTCATAAAATATTGGTAAAAATTTTGCAACTACTGCTTGGATACTACTTTTACCCGCGTTTAGAAAAAGATGGTAAATAGAAAAATAAAATGTTAAATAAGTGTAGAATACAAACAAAGCTATTTGATAAAAGTAAAAGTGAAATACGACGTATGACAAAGGAATCGAGATTTTGCAACCAACAAGGGCAAATAAAAACATGTTTTTTCAATATTCTTGGGCATCTGTAACATACCTTTCTTTTATACTTCTTGAAAAGCACTATAGTGTAAGATATTAATAATTATAAATATAAAACAATTAAATAGTTAAATCTTGCTTTCTTTAATTACAACCCGATCTGTTCTTCTACAAAATGATCACCTGAATTTACCTGTCAAATTGCAAACACGACAAAATAGAAAATACCATGCAGCAACGTATTAATGATCGAAGAAAAGGTACAATTCAACTTAGCAAAATTATACTTACGTAGCGAGCACCGTTTTACACTGTCATCGACCACATTTCACTATAAGATCGTACACTATACGTTAAATTATAAGATTTTTAACACTTTTCATATATTAGCAGTTAATATTTTTGTAAAATAAACATTCATTACTGCTAAATGAAATATCAATAGGCCTTGTTTCGATTAACCATTTCTCACACTTGCCGCACTTGTATCGTCAGATGAAAAAGAAAATATACAATTACAATGTTGTAGAATGTAGATATATACACACACAAACAAACACATTATAGATGCTGTGTCTATGACTCGCCATAAATTAACTTTTTTATCTATGCCGTATACAGAGAACAAGGAGATTGTAAAATATAGGGAGTGCGCACTTCATACTAGAGAAACGGTCCTAAATCAGTGACCTAGAAATGAATGAAAGGCACCGAGTTAGGCGCTGCATTTCTTTCTAATAGAGTGCCCATGATACAATATTTTGAGAATATTATTATTATATACAGCATCACGGAAAACGAAATGCGTATTTTTTTTTTCAATATGGAAAGTGCTGAATAGTGTTATAACTAAACTCCGTTTAATACTTTGATTACATTATTGCTTCGCTACATTATCAAACCTTACGGTAACTAGTGGCGGCGTAGCATGGATTGACACCTAGGGCGGTTTTCTCCCAAGCACCCCCCAAAATAATACAAAAAATGCTATACATGCTAACGGGACTTTATTTTGCTAAAATATTCTAATATATTATCAAAGTCAATGTTATTTCTTGCCATTTTCGATAGATAAAGTGGAAAGATTGGTTAATCGCGCTTGGCTCATTGTGGACCTTAAGTAAGATTTTATTAACTTGAGTTTTGAAAAGCTTCCTACACATGAAACTTAATAGTAAAAAAAATCTTAGACACAGCGCTAGATTCGGAACAGATTCAAAATAGCCCAATTTTATAAGAAAAGCTCCAATGAATTACACTGAACTGCTTCTTGGGAAGAAATGCTGGCAGCTTTCAAGTCGTAAAACAAAAAAAGTAGAAAATCCAAGCTGAATGTCTGGTACCTAGACGACGGTACACTGGGAGGTAGAGCAGATGACGTCCTCAGTGATCTTACTCATATTTTTCAAAATTTTAAAAATATTGGTCTTGAACCAAATAGCAATAAATGTGAAATATTTTTTTCCAATAATTTATCTACTTCTCATAGAGACACTTTAATTCAAAATTTTAATCATATTTGTCCAAGAATAAAAACTGTCAGTACGGAATCACTATACCTGCTAGGTGCCCCGTTGTTTTTCGATAGTATTAAACCTGTTTTAAAAACAAAATTTGATCAGTTTTTAAACCACGTTGATAAATTGTATAAATTAAACCCCCACATAGCTCTTACTATTTTAAAATATTGTCTTCTTGTACCTAGATTTACATACTTACTCCGCTCGAGTCCAGTCTGGAAATGTTCGGATATTTTACAAGATATTGATAATAATCTTAAAATAGCTATTGAAAAAATTCTAAATTTACCTTTAAATACTACAGCCTGGACTCAAGCTACTTTACCTATAAAATTTGGTGGCATTGGTGTGAGAAATCTTTCTAGCATTGCATTGCCTGCTTTCCTTGCTTCCGTACATAGTGTCAGTGACTTATGTAATAAAATTTTAAATAATAAAGCAGACCTATGCTTTGCTACGGAGGCAGGGCAGACATGGCAAACGCTCTGTCCTGGTGAAAATGTTCCACTGGAAGTTAACCAACAAAAACAGTGGGATATTCCATTGGTACAGGGCGTGCAGAAGGATTTGTTTCATAGTCTCCAGAGTGACCTAGATAAGGCACGCCTTCTAGCTGTTTCGACTAAGGAATCTAGTCACTGGTTACACGCTTTACCATCAAGTAATCTCGGCACATTACTTGATGCGGAAAGCTTACGCATTGCCGTAGGAATCCGACTAGGAGCGGCGATTTGTCAACCCCATCAGTGTCCCTGTGGTAGCAGCGTCGACAAGTTTGGGCTCCACGGACTTTCATGTAAAAAAAGCGCTGGTAGATTTTCACGACACAGTTCTTTGAACGATGTCATCCGAAGGGCTCTTGTCTCTATAAATGTTCCCTCGGTTTTAGAGCCTTGTGGAATATTTAGAGACGATGGCAGGAGACCCGACGGTATGACATTGGTCCCTTGGGAGAGAGGTAAAGCCCTAGTGTGGGATGCTACTTGCGTAGACACTCTGGCGGTCTCTCATCTCAGGGGTACCTCGTTTGGAGCCGGGGCGGCATCAGAGGCAGCTGAACTGAGTAAGTGGCGCAAATATGAGTCTCTGAGAGATGACTACATATTTGTGCCATTTGCTGTAGAGACTATCGGTCCGTGGGGTCCACGTGCGGTGAAGTTCCTAAAGGAACTCCATCCGCGGCTGGTCGTTGCTGCTGGTGATAAGAGGGCTGGTTCTTTCCTTGCTCAAAGGCTAAGTATAGCCATTCAGCGGGGAAACGCAGCCAGTGTTCTTGGCACGATACCGCGGGGAGTAGGACTATATGATATTTAAGTTTCTAGTTTTAGTTTTTTTTTTTTAATTATAGTTTTTAGTATTGTATATTTTAATAAATATATTTAGTAGAAAATTCATCGTAGATTTTTGTCAGATTTTGAACTATTACACGAAGATCTCCATCTGGTGACGTTAGCAGAGTGTAAGGCTGAACAACACTAAATGTTACGAGAATATCATCCATTGCTCTGTAGCGATGGTCTAGTTCCTCGTAAATATGTCAAGACATTCTAACATAGCTCTCTGTAGCTCCTCTGGCAATGTTAGTCCAGCATATCGGGTCATTTCTCCTGGTAAACGTTTTCGATATCTCCTAATTTGTCTTCTTCCTTTAATCGAAATGTCCACATTCTCACATTTTTGTTCACGTAGGAAATGGCTTTTTACACTAGTTGAATACGTTGGCTTTAAAGAAAAAATTTTGGGCTTTGATTTTTATCTCATACTTTTCCAGTGATAATTTAGATTATTATTATATTATTTAGTATTTGCTTTTGTGTCTGACTAACTTCTATTAGGATTTTACACCAAAAGAAAAGATAGCATAAAAAACTGAAGTCACAAAAGCTGGTAAGAATGTAGATACTGCTTCTTTTGTATCGACGTTTTCTCTGTTGGTCCTGGGATCATATATATCTTCGAGTAATGATACTAGTTTTTTTTTAATTATTCTGCTGTGGTTAAACAACGTAATGATAATCAATTCATTTTGTCTTAGAGAGTCTTTTGACGGATACGCCTACACTTTTTATTAAAGTTTCCCATTGACGTGTGGATGATGAAAAGAACCTGTAAACTCTTTCTACTGTTCCGAAAAAAGTTAAACTTGAATTAACGCTCCCTAAGTGAGTGCACTCCACATAGATTTAGCGCATGATTAGCACAAGGCGTTTTTTACGTGGTAGAGCCATGCTGCAGCTATGTAAGTAGTATAGTTGTAGCACAAATGGGTCGGCTCGACCGGAGAAGGACCACGCACTCACAGAATACCAGCGTAAAATAGCAGCTCAACACTGATGTATTTCGTATGGTTAGTGTAGAGAACGGAAGACCCTTTTTACTGAAAAAGAGGCATTCCATCTTAGTCCTCACGGGTGACAACGCATCTGCATTTTGATTCGCAAACTAGGATAGATGTAGATGTCTATGGGCTACAGCATTACTACTTACCATCCGGTGGACAGTGTGCTCGTTTGTCACCCTATTCTATAAAAAAAAACAATATATTCATTCATTTGACAACGTCAAATTTTAAAATAGTGTTGTCATCTATAGCGTAAAATGCACCTCCTAGTTTTTAGGGAAAGAACATTCGTGTAACAGAAACAGAAACTTTTTTATTAAATATAGATTATAAAAAATACTTATTGAAAGTCACTCTTTTGTTTAATTACCACTGCTTCGAAAAAAATCTCTGTCCTGCGAAGAACCAGCAAGAAACCCAGCGGAACTTTTTTTTTAAATAACAGCTTACAATCATGTATGTTACACAAATTAACAACACAACAAATTAAAAATAGCTTGTTAGCGATCACCTCATTTCCAGAGGTTATTATCATCCATAATTTTTTTTAATATTATAATAACCCCTTTTAGACATACTTAGTTTATTAAAGTTTTTGAATTTTGAGCTGGTCAAATTTTGTATATTTTCTGGAATTTTGTTGTAAAAGCGTATACATCGCCCCAAGAATGAATTACTGACTCGATGGAGTCGAGTAACTGGTACCACTAGCTTGTGTCTGTTCCTAGTATTTATAGAATGAATATCACTTATTTTTGTCAAACTACTTTTATTTTTGTGTTTTTTACATTTAATAGTTATATAATAGTAACATTACATTTTCATAAATGTATTGAGAGGCCAAAGTTAATATATTAATTTCCTTAAATTTTTGTCGCAGCGACTCTATAGGCTTTAAATCATAAATTGCTCTTATGGCTCTCTTCTGTAAAATAAATATAACTTCAGTGGCAGCTGCGTGTGCAGCAAAATACCATACGATATTGTGGTATGGAAATAGCTAAAGTAAACTAATCTAGCTGTTTCAACACTGGTAAAACTTCTAGCCTTGTTAACAGCATATGCTGCAGAGCTAAGTCTGCTTGCTAATTTTGATATATGGGGGCTCCATTGAAGCTTGGTATCTAATGTGATTCCAAGAAAAATGGTGGTATCTACAAGACTCAGTTTCTCTCCATTTAAAATTACATTAATATTTAATTGTTTGACATTTGGAGTCATAAATTTCATACATTAAAGTGTATTAGTGGTTTTTTTTTGTGTTACTTAATAACAAGCTTAATTAAAATACAATATGGAATATACCAACTATGATTAGCGACAAAAAATATAAGATTATCATTCTAGCATACATCTGAAATATTACTTTAAGTCAATAACTGTCTAAACGTTGGTAATGGTTTTATTTTGTGCAAACATTTATCAATGTTAGAAGGAGATAAAATACAAAACTCGGTGCCTCTCTTTCTAAGAAAAATGAGGAACGTTTTCAATGTTTCAAGCGCTCGCTCCCTATATAATATTATAACCTCCTTGACAGAGAATCCAATGAGGACATCCACGACTTTTTCTGCCACCAGGGCGGCGCCACTTTACAGTGAGGTAAAATATTTGACAGATTTCATAGCGGGGACTATAATTTCTTAAGAAAACGTAATCTTTAAGGTTTCTTTCTGTATTATTAGTTATATTTTATATTCATTACATTAGAAATGAGCAAATCAAACTATAAATACAGGGTATTTTTGGAACGCTCCCGAAAACTAAGACAGGCGATAGCACCAAGTATACCTTTGATCATGGGTCACAAATAAATCCGATCCTGATGAAAAAAAAAACATCTTTTTACAACGTTTTATAAATTTTATTCACGCGCCATCATGTTAGTACAGCTAAATGAAACGATAATTTCATAAAAAAAATCATGAAAATACTGAAACATAAAACCAGCAGTGGAATAACTCAATTCATATCAGCTGATTAAAGGTCAATGTACGCGCGAACGCAAATTCGCGCGGTCCGCAACTAGCGGGCCATACCACAATACCTAATAATTTACAACATTGTCTAAATACCTAACTTATCTACTTAACCTACTATTTTGCCACTGTACTTGTCTCCACGTAGCCATTTTAATCCGAATTTACAGGTTAAATAACCCAAATAACTGGTTCGATTTCCCGCTAATGAAAAAACATTTAAATGAAATGTAACCAAGGTTAGAGTCATGCGTTTTTATTCATCGTGTAGGTATGTTTATTATTCTCATGTATTCAGTTATGTATGTATTCAGATTTATTCAGTACTAAGTTATTTAAAAAAAAATTGTTATGAAACAGCGATGCGGCTCAAATTGTGCTTCATTCATTTCAAGCCAGACTCATGGAGGCGGGGCATCATCGTGTGGTCTTCGACACAGTCCGTACGTAGTTTGTCGAAAACATCCACGATCCTTTTGTAGTTTCGTCAGCACTATCACACTCACGATTAAAACCCTTTCTTTCACATACCCCACAGAAAGAAGGAAGTCTAACGGGGTCAAATCTGGTGAGCGAGGTGGCCAAGCATTCGGTTACGCTTCAACACTTTGTGCACTGCACAGTATGACACACTTGTTCCATCCCGACGTCTTAACAATTTATTTAGCGATACTTCGTGTACCTAGGTTCAGATACATAACATGTTGTCGTATTCACAATCACTATAAACGTACGCGTTAAGCATTATTAAAACAAAAAACGTAACAAGAATAATACCAACACGTTCTAACAATTTAATAAACAAAACGCTCGTGCACGCGTGTACAAAATCAACACCGAACTGTTTCAAAAACTTCAATTAATTAACACGACAAAACGGAAACCTACTGCGTCACAGCGTGAGGCGATACGAGCCGGCCGGGTTACATTCTCATGCGTCATAATAAAGAAGGACGCAAGTAACAAAAACGTAAAATGGAAATAAAAAATAAATTGATGAATTTTTCTTTCAGACCCTGTGTCTATAGTATATTAAAAGGTTTCTATATGAAAATTGAAATATATACGTAGAGACATGAAGATTTTAAGGACGAACTTATTTTTTTGATAATTTGTTTATTTATTTAAATAAAAAGAATTTTCCTTTTCATCTTAGCTTAAAAAATACATCTAGCAACACAAAAACATCGAAGGAAAGACGCATATAACTATTTGCGTCTTTCCAACCTAATAAATAAAAAAAAACTGCCATTCATTTAACATTTTTACATATTTTGGAAAGGTCATTTGAATTTGAAAGGACGCTAATAGTAATTTATTACTTTTTTCTTAGTAAATATTAGAGAACCATTGGTAGTGAGACACAAAAAATAACAACCCTCAACTCTTGAGTAATGATTTTAAAGGGGATATCATACGAGACTTACTACGATAATAATTAAAAATTAAAAATTTTGTACAACCGACTTTAATATAAATAATTAAGGATAACTCAAAAACTATTGGTCTGACCTCGATCAAATTTATATGAGACCACATGTGAAACACCAGCTCTTAATAATAAGATATAGAATAATAAGACAAGAATAATTGAAATTTAAGTAATCGATGCAAATATTGTTAAAGATGACGTAGCAACTGGTTAAATAAGTCTTTTCTTTTATGTTGAATTTGTATAAGTCTTTTCTACTAAAAAAATGTCATCTGTGATCAACAGTTACGTCTAAAATTCTTACGATAATTTCTAAAATATTGATATTTGTGAATATTAAAAAAATAGTAGATGCGCCTTCTTATCATGAGACGAATGGTATATTTAACTCATTTATTCAAAAATTGTCAGATGCGCCCTTTTTTCTTATGACCGTAACATTGACCGAGCTAGATATAGGTCGGTAGCGAAGGGAGTGTGGGTACAGTCGCGTTCTAAAGTACTACATGGTATTGGGCTATTGTTTTATAATATTATAGTATTTAATTGTTTTATTGTAGAATCATACTAGGCGTTTTACTAGCTACTTAGAACTTTGGAAGAGGTTGGAATTAAAAATGGATAATGTTTACTTGAGCATTATTTGTTATTTCTATCGTAAAATATTTTTAAGTTTGTAAGAAGAAAACTTAAGCTAAGTGTGACACGCTGTCCATTATGTCGTCTTGGGTTACATGGAAGCCAGATGTTGGTGGTGTGTTGGTGTTACTGGATGCTACTTCATCATCACTTTCATCTTCGCTTGAGCTTCCGTCCTCAGGTCAATCACATGGTAATTTTTTCGGTATTCTTCCTCAACACTTTTAAATTTACTGCACAATTTTCCCCATTCACCTTCTCCTATCATATTTACCTTTTTGTTCACTAGTTTAGTCATAAAACAATAGATATAAATAATTTTTCTTTCCTTCCTTTTTAAAACATCGCGCGAGTCGCAAAGTAAGCTGTGTATGCGACTGTATTTTTGGAGTGAACAAACCAATAGCATGCAGGCACAGTTATACTGGCGGATTGTTCCCCCGTCGCGCCCCCTTCGTACCAATATGTGATAAATCGCTCAGTGGCCAAGTTCAAGGCCAGCGTTCTTTTTTCACCGTTCGCGCGTACATTAACCTCCATTAGTCAGGTGATATCAATTCAGTTTTCACTGCTGGTTTTATGTTTCAGTATTTTCATGATTTTTTTTATGAAATTATCGTTTCATTTAGCTGTACTAACATGATGGCGCGTGAATAAAACTAATAAAACGTTGTAAAAATATGATTTTTTTTTCATCAGGGTCAAATTTATTTGTGACCCATGATCAAAGGTATACTTGGTGCTGTCGCCTGTCTTAGTTTTCGGGAGCGTTCCAAAAATACCCTGTATAAATAAGAGCCCATTTTTTAAAAAAAGAGTTCTAAAGTGCAAAAAATTAAAAATCTAACCACTGATGCATTGTGTTGGGTATTGATATAATACTCTAGATAATGATAAACTATTATTTAAAACTAATTTCTCAATTAACTGACATTGTGTAGCAAAAAACTTTACCTCAGTCGTAACTAGCGACATCTGGTGAGTGGAAGATTATTAGCCCTCATTGGATTCTCTGTCTTAGTGATGGGTCAGCTCGAGTTAACTCGAGTTGGGGCTAACTCGAACTAACTTGAGTTTTATCTCCATAACTCGAGTTTGGACTGTTTATGAATGTTATGAACCGTAGAGAGAGAATGAACTATAGAGGCGTCACTAAAATGACAGGAAATGCGTGAGAGAAACACACTTATCTGTGTTACATTAGGAGCGAGCGAGTCAAACAATTTTTTTTTGTTTCTTACACCGTATGCGATTTCCTTTGTTTGGAACAAAGGTACTATGTTCCAAACAAACGGCTATCGTCAACTGTTTTAGTGGTTTTATGTGATTAGTTGATAAATTATTGACGTTTGAGTTAAGTGACGTTTAAAGTTCTTTTGTTTTAGACAGTGTTTATGTGAAATTATGGTGCGTTGTTGTGTGTTAGGTTGTAAAAACTAACCAGAACGAAAAATACCAAACATAACCTTTCATTAGTAAGTAAGCTTATTTAAAGTAAAATTGCCTATTGAAATCGATTAGCTGATTAATTTTCATTATCTCTTGTATATAATTATCAGAAAATATAAAATAAATTACTAAAATAACCTACAACCCTTTTTTTCGTTTTATACGACTAAATTAAGAAGCGTTATTTTATTTAAAGGTCGCCATTTATTCTTTGTCGTTTCAAATTTGCTGTATAACCCCCACAGGGATACCAGTGCTTGGCAAAAAAATTCCTTCATTTCTTAACGACTCTGAACAAATTTTTTAACCTTAATTTAATTACCAATGTAATTTATTTATTTTAGATTTTCTAAAGAAGCAAACATTATAAATATGTGGAATTGTAGCTACTGGGAGAAAGGAATGGCAACCTGAGAAGTATGACCGCATTTGTTCGAAACATTTTGAGTTGCGTTATTTTCGTAAAACGCAGAAGAGGACATATTTGTTTCCGAATGCGATTCCAACACTTTTATTCCAGTGAGTAACCTATTTTGAATTCGAATTTGTGTTGTTAACTATTGTTGTAATTTTCAATTTTATAGGTATATTTTTTCTACATACTCAATATTTTTTTTTCCTCGAACCAGGACTTGAGGTAAAATAATAATACATACATTATGATACAAGTACGCTTTGTAGAAAATTATGTATGAGGCTGACATTGGGCATCATATATCTCTTTGAGTTTTATATCTTTTTGAGAACTATTCAATAGCAATGCTATAAACTTACGTAGTCTTATATCTTAATTAAAATCTAGAGACAGTAAGCTAAGAGGCAGTAGGTATAATTACATGTGTACATACTCGTATTTCATTTTCATTCTTTCTCAGAGACGACAATGCACAAGAATTTCCTTTTGTTTGTACTTGGTTGCAGTAACTTTTTACCATGCGAACTCGTTTATCACTTTAATCTTATATATATATATATATATATATATATATATATATATATATATATATATATATATATATATATATATACAGGGTATTTTTGGAATGCTCCCGAAAACTAAGACAGACGACAGTACTAAGTATACCTTTGATGATGGGTGGAACTTTTATTAGCTTTTCGCAACGTTTTATTAGCTTTATTCATTATCTATCATGTTAGTACAGCTAAATGAAACGATAATTTCATAAAAACAATCATGAAAATACTGAAACATAAAACCAGCAGTGGAATTATTACCATCACCTGACTAGAGGTCAATGTACGCGCGAATTTGCGTTCGCGCGGCCCGCAACTAGCGGGCCATACCACAATACCTAATAATTTACAACACTTGTCTAAATACCTAACTTATCTACTTAACCTACTATTTTGCCACTGTGCTTGTCTCCACGTAGCCACTTTAATCAGAATTTACAGGTTAAATAACCCAAATAACTGGTTCGATTTCCCGCTAATGAAAAAATACTTAAATGAAATGTAACCAAGATTAGAGTCATGAGTTTTTACTCATCGTGTAGGCATTTTTATTAATCTCATGTATTCAGTTATGTACCTATTCAGATTAGTTCAGTACTAAGTTATTTAAAAAAAAATAGTTATGAAACAGCTTACCGCTCTAAATCCTCCGTGGTCTTATGAGATGCAGCTCAAATTGTTACTCACTGGTCTAATTGTGAAACACAGAAAAGTTAGCTTTGAAAAGAGCTATTATATTCTCATGAAGCATGATGTAATTCTAAGAGGAGCTGTTTTGACGAGTCTAATACTAGGCGCAGTTGGACTACAAATCCGTCCGACACGAGCGCTGAGATGAAAATAGCGCGATCCACTATCCGCCAATTCAGGACGTACCTCCGCCGTCGCGTGATAGTACGCGCGCGCCGTTTTTTAGAATCTAAGAGTACAAAGAGTTCCCTCGTTCATATTTACTACCAATCGTAAGTTAGATTTTATTCGATATTGTTAAGATTGTAAATATATTGATTATTGCGTAGAAATTTTGTAAATTTTACGCATTTAAAATTCTACGTATTTTAGTCATTACAAGTTTTTCATTATAAAACCCTAACTTGTAAAAATAAAAACATGATGTGTGCAGTTCACACGCGGTAGAAGTGAAACCTTCAAATAAAATGAAATATAATATGAAAATATTTCACGTCAAATGATTTATTAACAGGTTAGCTGCGGGGCCGTTTACAAAGAACTTTAAGCCGGTGCGTTGGAGATTGATTAGAACTCACATGCTAACTTTACAACTGTACGTATGAGACTTTTTCAGCCTCACAAAAATATAGTTTTTTGAAACATGTATATATTGTGAGTTGTAGCTAAGCAATTGCTTTTTCTTTGTATAGATTCGTCTGCAGTTATGACGATAAACTACAGAGTAATAATTTAGGGTATCGATTTCGGGTTATCTGGAGGTTAGGGTTTCGTTTTCATTTCATAAATAATAATGACCCGATTCTGAATCTATTTATTCCTATTATTTTCTCTACTCGTATATACATGGAGGACTTGATATTTTACGTGGGAATTTATAAAAACGCTCTAAGGTGATTCTTTTCTTGTTATTCGATATTGATTATAAATAATACCACATTTTTCTATTTAAGTACCCGAAACCTGGACCGATTTTTTTCAAGAAAAATATAAGAAGGACTGTGGCTATATTTGTGTGTTTTTCTTGTATCTTTTGTGTCGTTGATTTGTCTACTAGATCGCTGATAATGGAGGAATACTTGGGTAATTTTAGTAATCATCATCACTCTCATTACAGTTCTTCACTAGTCTACTGCTTTCAGTAAGCCAAATAATGACACAAAGCCTAATTATTAAGTTGTGGTTATACTAATTCAACTATAAGTTTACGATACAATAAAATAAAATAAATTTCCATACGTTAATGTAGTGTCAGCTATTGATAACTTAGGGACTAAGCGCTGGCGGTATATTTCACAGTATGCGAGCAACACGGGTATGAACTCCGCCATTTTCATCTAAGAAAAGAAGTCTTAGATGAAGTTTTGCAGTTTCTTTTTTTTATTCAGACTTTGAAACTTTGTATGATGATACTAACTATAATTTCTGGTTTACTTGTGTCTGGATCGGTGTTAATTTCATAGTACATGGGTGATATAACCGGTTTTGTACCTATACTCTCGTTTCTTAAGTCATGAATATTGTTTTGACATTTTGCAGCAAAAACTTGAAAAAACGATGAAACTTAAAAACGGATTAGTGAAAATGAAATGTTACACTAACAATATAGTGGGGCAAAAACCTAGCCCAAAGGTTTATAGCATGAAAACCATCCAACTTAGCGAGTTGCACGTCCGCCTACTAGAGCATGTACACGGAAGAAGAAGAGTACTTGCGTACGCATGCCCTCAACTGAGAATATGTGGCTGCAGCTGTACTGATCGCAATGAGGCAATAATTTAAGCCACTGTGTTATTTAAGAGTTAGTTTGATATTATTCTATGCACATTATGGGATTCCGACTCGTTATTTTTGTGTTAAGTAATATTTTTGTATTGTTAAAAGAGTGTTTTCTTTTTTCTGTTAATCATGTGTTGGTATTGTTTTGTTTGTAGCTATGGATACTAAATGTCTGTATCAGTAAAAGGTTTTAA
The DNA here is from genome assembly GCA_033319125.1 of Parnassius glacialis. NCBI lineage: Eukaryota > Metazoa > Arthropoda > Insecta > Lepidoptera > Papilionidae > Parnassius > Parnassius glacialis. The sequence goes on from JAVANC010000002.1 coordinate 25,571,507, forward strand.
CGGGAACTTGAACGCTAGATGATATTGTAATTTGAAATGTGTTTTAATGTAAAAGTGGTACGATTTTTAGTATCAGCAATTAGCGAGAACGATGTTTTAAAGTGTTTCGATGGTTACATAAATCTGAAAATATTTTAATTGCTTACGCAGCTTAAGATACTTACGTAATTGACTTTCTGGTGGCTTACGCTGTCGTGGTAATTTGCCGAAAACTTTGCAATGCGACGCATCTGTTAAAATTGAAGAAAAAAATATGAATAATTAGTATCTGTTACGGCCTACAGCTACTCCAGAAAAGGTCGAATCTTCCGGGGCCCATGAGCAGAAGGTTCCACGAGCAGCTGCAGGTCGGGCCCAAAATGGCCACATGGAAAAATGTCCTATCATATTAAACTATATGGGTGAATGCTAGAAACATATAGTACGTACCAGTATCAGAAGCTAACTTCGCACCAAGGCTCGGTCAGGCTGTAAGTGGGTGTAAGGTGAATGGCAAGAGTAGTGTTTAGTGAATGAAATGTCTGAGACCTGGACCAGCTTAGGCGACCAGCAGCGGCCGAGTTCCAGGCTGCCCCATAATGCTGCATCGCTCCAGCGGGCTCCACCGCTGGAACATTTCTTTCTTCGTTGTCACTATTTCAGTCTATTAGCTTCATTGTACATTTAACTAACTTGAACTCGCCTAATTCCACATTCATCGTAGAATCGAACACGTGATACCCGACACAGTAAGGACAGTAGTTCAAAATTCGACATTCAATGTCCGGGAATCACTTATCACAAATTTATAAATAGGGAACTAACGCTATCTCTTAATGAGTCATACGGTTCAGCGTTAAACAAAACTAAGTTCCTTCATTCGACACCAAAAGACCAAGTCGCGAAAAGAATTCAAAATACGCCTCGTTGACACGTAAACTAACAAACCAACAAACTCACAAAATTAGGGCACTTAACGCGATGGCACAATTATAATGATTTCCAAACAATCAACCGGGAGACGCTCTCGACCAAGGAATGCGCGGTTCGAATCCTAGACCGTATATCTACTCGACGCGCGCGTGCACAATTCCGCATCACCCGAACAAGTTAAATATTGTAAAATTCACATATCCACGTAGCGAAGTAACACGCCTAAATCTAACTATCTGGACCCTACACGGTCGCGTGAACTTCGGCCGCGATAATCGAGATACGCGGGTTCCCCGCATAGCGGCCAGCGAGCTACTCCCTCTCGCCCACGAGCGTCACATGTTGGGAAGCTGCCTACCGTTGCCCCTCCCCTCGATGCGCGTGACACCTGGTGCCATCGTGCGACTCACGAAGTCGAACGTGATTGGATATCGAACAAATTATCATTATTGGCCTAAACAGTATCAGATTAGGTTGTATGGTCCGATACCTTTGTCTACTTTAATTGACAAATCGTAGCAGAGTATATAATCACTACGTAGAGAGAGAATAAACTATGGAGTGTAGAGTACAAGGAGAACCATCTTATAAGGAGCGAAAGTTGAAAAAGTGTCCTACTATTTACTGAAAATAGAGGTTCCAAAACCTACCACAATAGCGCGAGTGAAGTCAGCTGAATTCAAATATTTAAAAAATTTCATGATAAGAGTAGTTAGTAAAATGCCAGTATACAAAATCTCAACTATTTACGTAGTACAAAACCAAGCGGATTTGTGGGTCCTTGTTTATTTCTCCATCTCATTATAATTACTTTTGGCGCTTTTTTTTTAAATTTATCCATGCTACTGCAGCGCCACCCTTATTGGACACATTTTTAGGGACACTTTTCGTATATAGTGTTGCGGACGGCGAGGGAACCGCCGCCCCGTCACCCCTTCATACCCCGTTGCGCCCCTCGCACTCAGCACACCAGCAGCAGATCGACGACCAATGAGCGATCAGCATCGTCGTGCGACACTACTCACAGGCTAAGACGCTCTCTTGCGGCATATAAGAAGGACGTTTTGGTCTGTGAGTGGTTCATTTCGAAAGCGGCACTTGAAGAAAGAAGACTCAAGCGAAAATAAGACTCAAGACTCCATAAGTGAAGATCCCTCTCTGTACATATAGCATAGTTTATTAGTGCCGAATTGTAAATACCTTGAATACAGTATAGTTCTATAGTACCATCTTTTCTTTAAGCAGTCCCCTAGCGTAATATCAGTACAGTAATCAATCAATACAGTCCACTAGCTCCAATAAATAAATACTGTCCACTTCGATCCCTTATATATAGAGATGGTGCTTCTTCTCTCTACACTCCATAGAATAATTTAAATCATTAAGTTTTAAATCGTAACAACGAGTTTTCGCGGGAACTTGACCAGCGACGGATTGCTGCTCCTGTATTGTATAAATAATGGTCCGAAGTGGAGCGATTTTGTGTATTAAATGTCTACGCATGTGAACTATTAGTGGAAACGGTGCTCTGATGGTGATGTGATTCCCAAGATAAGGTGTCTGTCTACATAGGCGCCTTGAGATACCATCGCCAACTGTCAGCTGTCTGCTGGCTCAAGTTGCCGTCAAAATCTCCCAAGGGCTGCACAATGTGACCTCTACACTCCATAAATGTGACGCCTATACATATTGTAAAGCAATGTACTATGAAGAATAATTATACATTGTAACTTCAGGCTCAGAAGGCCTAGAACCCAGAGCCGTAAAGCCAGTTATAAAAAAAGGTCAATGGTCATGTTGTCATTAGAGATGAGTCGTATTAGGTAAATCCTGTACTAGATGCACCTAGTCCAATTCCTTACAAATCATCATCATTACAGCCCTTCACAAGTCCACTGCTGAACATAGGCCTCCCCCAAAGAATGACACAAAGCACGGTCCTGAGCCACCTGCATCCATCGACTTCCTGCATATCTAACCAGGTCGTCACTCCATCTAGTGGGGGAACGCCCTACACTTCGCCTGCCGGTACGAGGCTGCCACTCGAGAACCTTTCTTCCCCATCAGTTGTCGGTTCTTCGAGCTATATGGCCGACCCATTGCCACTTCAGCTTACTAATCCGTTGGGCTATGTCGGTCACTCTGGTTCTACTGCGGATATCCTCATTTCTGAGTTTATCACGCAGAGAAACTCCGAGCATAGCCCTCTCCATAGCTCGCTGAGCGACCTTGAGCTTCCTCATCCGGCCAGCAGTGAAGGACCACGTCTCAGTTCCATATGTCATCACTGGCAACACGCACTGGGTGTACAGTCTCGTTTTCAAGTTTTGAGGTATACCTTCAATATCCTTACAAATACTTGATCCAAATACCTGTTCCTCCTAGTCCATGAAGTATGCATAGTTTGGTATTATTAGAATAGAATAGAATAATTTTTTATTGAATATTGATTATTACATAATACTTATAGAAAGTCATTTTTTATTTACCACTGGTTCGGAAAACACCCCAGTCCTGGGAAGAACCAGCAAGAAACCCAGCGGGACAAATGGAATGGAATAGGGTACACTTTAAAGTATGCTTAGTCTTTGCGTACCACCGATACGTGTGCGTGCGTATGCAGCAATTAATTGTAATATTCCCTTCATACTTTACACAGGCTTAGGAGTATCGACATAAAGATTTATCTACATTGTAGATTATTGGCGTATTTAAAAGATTTCAATTTATTTATTTTAAAGTAATTAGATTTTTTGCCTTTTTAATTATTATTTTTAATCACCTAATCAACAATAATTATTTTTATGTATACGGAGAAAATTAGCCTTATGAATTTTGATTCAAGAACATTACTTTACTTTTGGGGACTTTCCGAGTCCCCAGCCTCGTTCTCTTGTTATTAAGTAACAATCCACAGGAGAAAAATAATATTTCATAAGGGACACTCGTGTTCATTGCATTTAACTTATTGAGTGCTATACAAATAAAAAAAAAGTATACAAATGTGGGTATACATATTTCCTCTTTTTCCACCACTCTAGTGGTGATTTTTATATAATATGTATGAAGCTATAGTTCTCGAACCTAGTTGTACTAATCGTACCAAGTTAGTGGACGACCGTTATTCACCTTCAGGTTGGTAAACTATTCCAGCAAGTTGGTCTGAGGTTGACGGTTGGTCTGGACTGCTATCACTGGAGTTGGAACATCGTTTCTTCTAATTAAATTTACAAATAGATGTTTACGTTTTTTGTGCTTTGTAAGGTTTGATACAGCAATTTTAAAACTCAATTGTATTTTACAAATATTACACTCGGCCATTTGTTGGCCTTTGCCCGTAAAGTGATCCTAAGGGACAATTATATAGACAATAATCTTTTGGGAGCCATTTTTTAAACAATAAACACTTTAATGTCGTAATAAAAAATAAAATTAAAAGTTCTTTAACCACTTAATAACACCTAAATTAACTTTATAATATAATTTAAATTTATAATATAACTTAAATTTATAACATAACTTAACTATATACTTTCTATCTCTTAACTTCGTTATGAAAACCAATTGCTATAAATAAGTCCAATACGCGTATTCTATTGCAATGTCGAATACCTGGTTACCGAGCGTCCACTAAGATCAAATTCGCATGAGTCTGTACTAGACTAAAGACTTGACTGCCTAGTATTTAGTTGAAGTCCCGACAAGACTAGTCTCAAATATTAAAAGACAAAGATAGAAAGACTGCGAAATAGTGTAGTTAAAAAAGGACAGAATATGATATTTTTGCACAACATGAGTGCGCGTCGTGTGACTTTTTTGAATACTGAATTATGGTTCAAATTCAAATGGCTGCCACACGAATGATTTAGGCAAACGCGAGTGAGCGGCAAATTAGACTAGTAACTATGGCAACAAAATGCGATCTCGCTTTGCCGCGCAGGTACTTGATACTTCAGACTTCAGTGCCGTGCGACGCGTAGGCTTTCAGTTTATAAAATGTACTCTGTGGTAGGCACAGTGAGACTAGGTGGATCAAGTCTTTTAAAAGTTGGAACAGGTGAAACCTAGTCTCGTTTAATACTTAGTGCCTGGATCTGTTCTAGTATATATGCTTCATCTCTAGTTGTCATTGCAGTTCCACAGAGTATGGTCATGTTTTGTAATTATCGTAGATAGAGGAAGTCTATGGTAATTATGTATTGTTATTAGTTGAATATTTTTATTTACATTTTCTTCAATGAGTGAGTGAGGGAAAGTGTGAATAAAAAATTAAATTAATAAGATTTCAAAAAACTAAATAGTAATTTTATTTGCAATTAGATAGTCTGACTTATTGTTTTTTATACTATTCATAATGTGCTATGTTATTATAACGGGACGCAGTCTGGCGTGGTTGTTGTTGAGTTTGACTGCTTTTATGTTATTATTGACCGGCATTATGACGCCGAAATGGCTAATTGGACAACCTGTAATCACGAATGATAATAATGTTACTGGATTTTATGTACCTACCGTTGGGATTTATAATCGGTTAGTATTATTTCTAAGAGTTATCCCATACATTTTTAAATGCCAATCAGTGTGGTTTGCTTCAGTTTTTCGGAAAGAGTTTCTAATTTCGTTTAACTCGTCCTTCTCGGAGGGCCAGAGTAGGGCGGACACCTCCTGCCTCCTCCTAGGAATATAGTTTTTTATATTTTGAAATTATAATTATTTTGTGGCAAAAAAAAAAATTGACCTTAATTAATTATACCTATAATTTTTTTTTAAATGGAAGGAGATAACTGAGAGCTACTCTTTTTTATATGTGGTAGAGTGATGCTGCAGCTATATTAGTAGTATTGTAGCACGAATGGGTTGGCTTGACTGGGGAAGGACCACACTCTCACAAAATACCAGTGTAAAATAGCAGCTTAATGATGCTGTGTTTTATAAAGTGAGTGTAGAGAACCGGAGACCCTTTTTACTGGAAAGGTGGCATTCCACTTTAGTCCTCATGGGTAACAACACATTTGCATTTTGATTTGTAATCGACGATAGATGAAGATGTCTATGGGCCACAGCGACTACATACCATCAGGTGGACTGTGTGCTCATTTGTCACATTTTCAAAAAAGTCTTCCTATGCTATGTATTATTTTAGAGGCTAATGATGATAATAAAGTATATTTATTAACTACTTACATGTATAAACTCCAATATTAAATCCTCCAATGGGATTTGATAGATATCTTCTACAGAAGAATTATATGAGAAAACACATAAAACTAATTGTCGTCATGTACTAAGCTATTGCAGAAAAAACTGCTCTTACATACAGGCTCAGATTTCCAATTCGTGGTCAAATACTTAGTCATCATATGATTTAATAAGTTGTTGCTAGATTTACAACGAAATACATACATACATATAATCACGCCTCTTTCCCGTAAGGGTAGGCAGAGACCACTTCTTTCCACTTGCTACGTCTACTATCCTTACATACTTGTTTCGCTTCGTCCACTTTCATTATTCTCTTCATACATGCTCTACGGTTTAGGGTACTCCTGACCTGGCCTTTTTCCAAGACGTCCCTGATTTGGTCTTGAAATGTCCGCCTAGGTCTGCCCCTTCCAACACTTTCATTCACACTCGCCTTATAAAAAAATTTTTTCGCCAATCGTTCTTCATTCATTCTTCTTCATTCATACATGGCCAAACCATCTCAGCATACCTTTCTCAATATTTGTCACTACATCTTCTTTCAGACCATAACGTTTCCTTATCTCACTATTTCTTATCCTGTCACTCAGTTTAACTCCTATCACACTTCTTAATGCTCTCATCTCAACTGCATTTATTATGCTTTCATGTTTCTTCTGCCATACCCATTATACATTTAATAAATGAGATAACTAACCTAGGTGACATGTATTTTCTTAACAAATAGAGCTGTAGAGGTTTTGGATTTCATCTATTTGACACCCAAAGTTGTAAATTCATACATGTGTACTAGTTTGTACTAGGAATGTTACAGTTGTAGAATTTCTTACAGCTACAAATATGTATATGTAGAAAGGTATAATTGAGTATAGTACAGAGACTAATTTTGTAGTTAGGAATAATAATTAATTTGTTTACACGAATTAATTATCCAACGAGTCGAGGATAAACTAGTAACGGAATACGACAAGCGTACCGTTCCACGTCAGAGCCAAGACTGCCTTAACGGCGGCCGCTACGTCCGTTTTATACAAGCAAAACGGGCGCACCCGCAGGTGCAATGGTGCAGGTGTGCGGAACACGTGTTATTTACAAGAATTCTGTCTAACTGCACCGACGGCTACCGCGCCGCATGTGCAATGGTGCTGGTCCCGTCATATACGATTTTTCTGAGATTCGCATTCAGATGAGAATGTCAAGTTTTTATTAGATACAACTGTATTTTATAAAAATTTGACAATCGGCTAATAATCCAGTTGGATAACCTATATAAATAAGTGATACAGAAGTTATTTTTATTTAAAAATCAAATTTAGCATGAAAAATGTTGTATTGTATTGAAAGTACCATACATACTGGTTGCGACATAAATACCAATTTCAGTTCATTAATTACATGTGCCCTTTCAGGTGCATCCGCATGATCCATGATCACAACAACTGTGCATCTTTCTCTTTTTATGGACTTGCAACAGATTCGAAAGTTTACCCCACTCCATGGAAAGCTGCAATGTTTTTTTTATCATTATGTAAGTGTGTTCCTAAATATTTATAATAAATTATCATAAATGTCATGTGGTGGCGGCATAAGAAAATCTGCCATCTTATCTTATACCATAGGTGAGTGACTTAATGCTTCTAGTAGATGACAATATTATCAACTTCTAAGCTAGTACATAGGCAACCGACCTTTGTTGTGTGTTAGAAAAAAGAAATAATTTTATCAGGGATAATATATCTAGATAGACTTGAAAAATAAACTATCTAAATTTCATCCAAATTGTTATGTCGTTTTTGGGAAACCATTTACCATTTACATTTATAACTTTATTACACATAAAAAAATAAAAAATAAAAATTGTTTATTTCGACTACAAGGATAGATGTTAGTAATAATGCAAATCTTAAAACTAGTGTTAGTGAACTTAAAACTATTTACCTAATTCTGAAATTATATCTAAGACAGGCCCGATTAGTCAGCATGTGCGCCATATTTCAGTGGTAGAGCCACACGGCAGCGTTTGCTGTCGCACGGATGGGCCGGCTCGAACTGGGGTGGTACCACAACCTCACAGAAAACCAGCGTGAAGTAGAGGTTCACCTCTGCGTTTCGCTTGGTGAGTGCAGGTGGCCGGAGGCCCTTTTTACTGGAAATGAGGCATTCCATCTTAGTCCTCATGGGTGACAACGCATCTACATTTTGAATTGTACTAGAGGATAGATGTAGATGTCTATGGGCCGCAGCAACCACTTACCATCAGGTGGACTGTGTGCTCGTTTGTCACCCTTATCTTCAGGTACTGACAAACCTGTCAGAAAATGCTCTCAGGATTCCATTTCAACTGGCCCGCACCCTGCGCAGCAGGGATGTGCATCGTTTACGCATGGTGGTCTAGAAACAATCCACATGCACATCCGCGAATATACCCGACGCACTACAGTAACGAGGCAGATCCAACAGCATCCTGAATGCATTATTGTATTGAACACGCAGTCTCTTAGAGCGAACATGATTGCTTGCAGGTTCGCTTGTTGTTTGGTCCCTATAAAAGTAACACTCTTTAGAGCTTAATGCACTTCCTTTTACACAAGCAGTCTGTGGGTGGACTACATGCAGAAACAGTACAATGCCCTGCGCTCTCTCCATATCAGCATCATCTTTCAGGTCAAAGGATACCATATGACCCAGGTACTTAAATGGAGACACCCTTCGTAATCCCCTGGATACCGTATAACTTAATGAGTGATACATAATATGTGGGCAAGGCTTTCCCTTTAGCCTTGAAAGACCATGCATTCTCTTTTCTTAACGTTATAAATCAATCCGTGACTGCGAGCGTATCTTTCACATATGCTCAATAGTTTTGCCAAGCCACAAACAGAAGCACTCAGCAACACCATGTCGAAAAGTCGCGCTGATTGACTTATTGCGGTTAAGTCGTGCTAATTGGCTGGCTCTTTAGTCACATTCATGCAATTCAATTCGTGCGCGTTTTCGTTTTTGTGGAGGGGTCCACGTTTTGTTCAGCGCTAGACTTACGTGCCGCGACTTGTAATTCCTCATTGTTTAAGTTTCAGAGCTTGAATTATATTATAAATAATAAATTTGTATCAGGTGCAGCAATACAATTTGCTACGGTTCTAGTTGGAGTGATGGCTTGTTGTGTGCAGTCTGTGTTCAAGAAAAGTGTAATATCACTTGCAGGAGCTACTCAGGCTCTAGGAGGTAATTAAAACCTTATTATATTCCTTCTAAATATTGGAAAGCCAAAGTCAAAAAGAGGCTTTTACAATGCACTTTTTAAAAGTCAAAATTTACACCATCGTTTCAACAAGTCCTAACTGCGGGAGACCTTATGATAAGTAGTGGCAACAAAGTCTCACATAGATTATTTTTCTCCCATCATCATCATTACAGCCCTTCACAGGTCTACTACAGAACATAGGCCTACCCCAAGTAATGCCAACATGCACGTTCCTGAGCCACCAGCATCCATGAACTTCCTGCATGTCTTTCCAGGTCGTCACTCCATCTAGTGGGGGGCCGATCCGCACTTCGCCTAATTTTCTCCCAACAGTTATGAATTATCCTTATAAAATATGTTTGTAATTGAAAAAAGTCCAAGCTCATTACATCCTTGCATGATTTATAACATTCATCTATGTTCATAAGAATGTTTTTTGCATGCCTTTGAATTTGTGCAAAACCAAATCAGTAATATTGCGGGAATATTAAAGATTGGCCCAATTATCCCAAGTTGGTATTGTTGGCATGATGACGAATGATTACTACTTTGTTTATGCCTGCCAAAACCTTGTTTGTTAGAAAGATGCATCATGTCCATGTGATGTTGGTGTTTGGGGAAATTGCTATATCACCTGTACAACTTATTATTATAATTGGGGATATTTAATTGTTCCTACCAGGTGATGATTATCATAGATAAGATATAATAAAATGTACTTAATATATTTAATAGAATGCATAAAATAAATGAAACCCAAAGAGCATGTGCCTCTCTTTGTCCTTGGGAGGCCAAACAACGCAATCCCTTCTGCATTTCAGTTACTTTAAGCTGTAAAATAATAATAAGCTGTCAGTTACAGTTTATTTTTATCTTAGCTTATCAAAGGTGCACTGCTGAACATAGGTCTCTCCATAGATTACTGTATAGGGGGAACATTTGCTATAGTTGCCACGCGTGGCAGCAGTTTAACAGTGGTAGAGCCACGCGGCAGCTTTTGCTGTCACACGGATGGGCCGGCTCGAACCGGGGTGGTACCACGACCTCACAGAATACCAGCGTGAAGTAGAGGTTTACCTCTGCGTTTCGCTTGGTGAGTGCAGGTGGCCGGAGGCCCTTTTTACTGGAAATGAGGCATTCCATCTCAGTTCTCACGGGTGACAACGCATCTACATTTTGTATTGTAATAGAGGATAGATGTAGAAGTCTATGGGCCGCAGCAACCACTTACCATCAGGTGGACTGTGTGCTCGTTTGTCACCCTTATCCTATATAAAAAAAAAAAAAGTTCATTATTTAGTTTGTTTCCCCCTATCGCCTCTTACGACACCCACGGGACTATTAATATTTTACAAAATAAACTTCTTTAAAACTAACATGTTCTAGGTTTGTTCGGCGTGTTCGGTCTTTTACTATATCCTTGGGGATGGGGAGCACAACGTGTGAAGAGACTTTGCGGTGAAAATTCAGAACCTTACATACCTGGCGACTGTTCCATAGGTGAGCATAATTTCATTTTGTGAAATATGTGTTTGAAGATTAAATTAAATGGTACACCTTTGTGTTTGTCATTCATTCATTAATTCATTACAGACCATCAAAGATCCACTGCTAAACATGAGACTCCCCTATAGAATGTCTCTTTTGCCATAGTTGCCACGCTTGGCAGGTACGTTGGCAACCTAAGTTTTTTATTATTTTCAAAAAATATTTTGTAAATTCTAGTGTAGGGATATTAAAGGTAAAAAAGGATTTCTATATTAAAAAAAAATATATTAATTCCAGGCTGGGCATTCTTCGTGACCGCGACGGGTGTTGCACAGGTTTTTCTAGCGAGCGCCCTCTCCAAACCAGCAGACAAGGCTGCTAACTCTGACAAGGTTCAGTTTCAAATGGACGAAGGGAAGCAGCTCATTTGTCTGCCTTAAAATCTTTGACGTTAACATTCCTAAAATGACTTCTGCAAAGATGTCGTCATTATTAAGCATGAAAAAACGTTCCTTATTATGTCCCATGTGGCATGTTATATAATTTAGTATTCAGTTAAAGAATACCGGACTTACAACAAAATATTGCTTATGTTTAGTCTTATGTTTATGTTTATACTATATAAAATCCGTTTTACGAAAGATGTCCTGCGAAAATATCCGAACTAAATTGTAAAGTATGGAATTTGCTAGTAAATGTAAAATTTTACGTAGGCTGTGGCGCTGCGACTAAGGGTCTTCTTTGAGTTAGAAGGATTCTTCTTAAACCATTTCTTAAACCCGAGACTGAATACACCAAGGTTTGTGATAAGACAGTATATTTTTATGATAAATATTGCAATCTGAACATAACATAATATATTGCAATGTCAATCAAGTTTCATTCTCGAATCGTTTGAATTTAAAATTAAATAAGAATTGCTGAAAACTTTATTTTTGTAAAGTTATAAACAAATCACAGTCTGTCCCAAGGAGGTGAGATGCAGGTTGCTCAGGAGAGTGCTTTGTAGCATTCCTTGGGGGAGCCCTATGATCAGCAGTGGACTTGTGAAGAGCTGTAATGATGATGATGATGATGATAAACAAATAAGAGAAATAACTATCATTCTAATCATATTAGGTGCTTCATTGTTTCTATTATATAATACATAGAAATTAATATTTTTTGCTTGCTTGTTCGTTTTCTATGTGTTTCTATACCATTCATATAATTATGATGAAACTTTGCTGATTGAAGTGTACATGCCCGCAAAGGTTCCTGACAAAATGTGTCATTGCAACATATGCCGGGCCACAGCTAGTAAAGATCAGTAACAAATAACAAATATGTAATGAATGTAATAGTTTATATATTAAATATTTTTCTAAATATTTTATCACTTTACTGTAGAAAGCATTATATTTTGATAAAGAATGCTTTTTTTATATTTATCAATGGTATTTATGAAAAAGTAAACCATAGACTGTGAACGGACTTCCATTTTGTGTAGAGTTTAGAACTAGTTTTATTACCATTTTTCATATACCTCTGTATAATATGTGTTCTCAATTGAATGAAACTAATTTTACGAATTTTATGGCGTCTATTATTAACTTTTTAAATTATTGACGTTTTCCGGGTGCTCGTCCCGATGTCTAGTCAAATACCTCTGTCTGATGTCTACTCTATCCATGACTGGCTTGAGGCGGGCAGAACGCATGGGTGCTGTAAAGCGCCCGGAACGTCGGGAATTAAAAAAATTAAAACTAAATTCGAAGAAATCCTTAAATTTAGTTTCATTTAATTTGTAGTATTCGCGTAAATAAGAAAACATGTATGTTTTCAATTTCCATAATATTTTATTAAATAAATAAGCACTTTTATAACGATATAGTAAATTTTAGCTGTTGTTATAAGACAACCTGATATTGCCTTACTTATTTAGTCATTATAAATCAAAGAATACTATAATACTCACTGTCATAATGACAATATGCAAATGTATGATATTTCGATAAATTTATTTATTTCTATTTTATAGTAACTTCTAATTATTTAGTCGTATAATATAAAGACTAACTAACTAGACTTATATTAGTTAGTGGACTTGGTGAAATTGCTTTCATCTTATTATTTTCACAATTACACATAGATTAAAAATAGAGTATATTATTTAAAATTGCCCCGATAAATTTCTATATAATTTAATATTTTTAATTAACATCAACTGGTGCCATAGTAATTTTTATCAACAGCTTTAAATTATTTTATTTTTGAAACAGTATTATTTGAAAATTGTTCCTTTGGAAATTAATCTCATATGATCGATTGGTTGTAATTTATAATTTGTGGATTTAAAAAAAAAATGCAGTTAACTTTTATAGTGTAAGAACAAGTAGAATTATTTTAATCTAATTTTTATAACAGTATATTTTGTTGGAGCATGCATTTATCAGGCAATAATAAGAGTTTATAATTATTATCATACACATGTTGTAGGGATATAGTTTATATATTTTGTATCATATTTTGTATTTTCTTTTTAATCTTCACCAACACACAGTAGGTTTTTCAGTATAGTGGAGGCGTTTTACATACATAAATTACACATCCAAACACACAGACCCGGAGCAATAATATAGGCGTAACTACTCATTATATAGGTTATATTATATCAAGGTGGTTTGATGCTGGCTCCTTTTCGGAATGTTTCTTTATTTATATAAAACGCGACTTCATCGGCGTCGCTTGATATATCAAGCAAAAACACATCACTAAACACGTAGTGCTTATGAAAACCGTTGTTTCTTAAAAGTTTTTATTGAATGAAGATATCGCAATATTTTTTTTTAGATAAGTGCCAACTGTCAAAGAAATAAGACTTAGAAAACCTAATTGAAATCTATCCAGTAGTTTTTCCGTGATGCCTACTCTGTGACTCCAAATCTCTTTCATTTTATTTACATAGATAAAACAAAAAAAAAATTGTGATACATCCAAAATTATAATAACACGGTAATCAAAATAAACATTCAACGTGTTATTATAATTTTGGATTGGTGCACAAACAACCTGAGATAAGCACGGCCTTTCTATACGCACCAATGGGAATAACGATTTGTTTTAAGTATTTTAGTTTAAGTATTTCTGTATAAGATTATTATATTATAATATATTTTACCCACTGACGTATCGAATGATATATCGATGATTTTTTTTACCAGTTTTATTCAGAGTTACTCCACTTACGTTTTCAGCATGAAATTAAACAGTTCCTTAGTGAAAATTATAATTTTAAATTAATATTAGGCATTAATATATCATTATTAATTATAACGTAAAGAAAGAAAGACGGATTGCTGCGTATATTTTTTTGTCACAAAAACCAAGCGATAACCATTTATTTATTTATTTATTACCACGTTTTTACAAGCTTTTATTTAACTTGCAATGTAACTATGTTATTAAGTCACTTGTTTGTCGTTTCGGGTGGAATTTAGTAATTGATTGTACCTAACTTCCCGATGTCCTGGAAAGTTGAAATTTTGAATATAGCGAAATTTCGGATGGCAATGCAAGAATATGATTAAAAAGACGTGGTATATTAAAATTTATTAATACAATTTTTTTTAATTTCACTTGTTCCTTATTATAGCACCTTACAACTAAAGTAACAATGGGCGACATCATCAGGTGAATTAGACATAATAATATTTAATTTCTTATCGAGAGTAACATAATTGTACCTTCGAAATAATAAATAAGTTTGTGATAGTGCTTACTGCACTTAATGAGATTGAGAAATTATAATTTAAGGGAAACAATTTTTAACTTAAGTGAAATTGTGCATGACTGAAATTAAGCGACATTTTTGTACTCGCTTTTATACTATTTACGTAATTTATTTGTATTAATGAGTATTTTTTTTTAAACTTTGTACGCATATTATAGTAAGGTTTTCCTTTTATACGCATTTATTGTAAACTGTGTTATTTACAGAAATATACTATTTTGAGAATTAATTTTTCTTTTATTGTAGTGTTATGCTACTTACTTATCATTTTACATTAATTTAAATCCATTTTTCCATTCTGTTTCAATTCTCTGCATTCACTTCAAATCGGGATATTTTACATCACCTTTATTTCCATAGGATCCTGTAACGATTTCAAACCATAAGAACACAATCACAAATCATTTCTACTTCGTATTTCCACATTATCAGCACTTTTAAATTGGTGTCAATGAAGTCTACCTTTTTTTCGATCTTTTAGTTAGTTTTCCGTAACTCTACAATTTCGGGCTTTGTGTGGGTAGTTGCGCTACCTTTTTTCCTATTTCAATAATATCTCCTTTTCCACTTAAATCTTTCCATTTTCTTATAACAAGCCTAAAACTAAAATTTGACATGTTCTGTTACTGATGTTTATTTGGTCTCCATGGAAATTATATTCAAATTTGTTACCGGTCTGTAGTTTCTATTTCGATAATTCCACATAAATACTTTTTCCTCTTGACCATTTACAAAAAATTTGCGTTTAATTTAAATAATTTTTCCGTTCTCTCTAGAAAGATATAAAAGCCGAACAATCGGTAAAGAAAGGCAGTCTTGCTTCAGTTCTCGTATCGGAAGCATCTTCTAAAGGCCTTATCCCGGGGCCGCTCAGCCCCGGGATCCTGCAAGCCTCTATCCTGCCTGAAGCCACTGGACTCTACGATCCGTTGCTCTGCCTGAAGTCGCCGGATCCTACAAAACGTTGCTCTGCCTGAAGTCGCCGAGATCCCACAAGTCTCTACTCTACCTGGAGTCGCCGGAACCTACAAACCTCTGTTCCGCCCGAAATCACCGGAACCTACAAACCTCTGTCCCGCCTGCAGTCACCGGATCCTGCAGGCCACTGCGCTGTCTGAAGTCGCTGAGGATCCTGCAAGCTCCTGTCTGGGCTGAAGTCGCCGATCCTGCAATCGCCGCATTCACCTGAGGTCGTCGCCTAGAGACGCCCACGCCTACCCACCTACGCCGTGCGTGCTCGTTCCAGGCGCTGAGAGCACGCTTGGGATCTTCGGACTCAGCTACGACATAAATCTTTTTTTTATTACCTTTTTTTTAAATATAATTTGTAAATCACATCATCCATCATCTTCATACTCCATTTTTGATATATAAAATTGTAAATATTTTCGAATCCTAAATATATTATTTGTCTTGGTCTATTTGGTTGTTTTGCTGATCGTAGGTTAGGTTTTCCTTCTCTTTTAATTGTCGCTTCACGACAGTTTGGCGCCCAACGTAAAAGTCCTCTTTCTCTCTTAATTCTTCACCTTTACTGCGCCTTGTCTAGTTCCTTTTGATTTAATTGCTTTCCCTTTTGTTCTTAACTTACTATTCATCATTCATTTACACATCCTTTTCATACCTTCAAAATTCTAAAACAAAACTTCTTCTAGTTTTTCAACTTATTTGGATTATATTTAGGCCTACATATAACACTTCACTTACATTCATCACTCTAAGTTACATTCATCACTCTAATATTTTTTATTCTAGATAACTTAGAGGTACGATTTTTAATAATATTTTCATTTCTTAAACTTAACTTTACACTTTGCACTTTATATAAAATTGTTTTTGAAAGCTGAAGCGAAACAAACCATAACTTTTCTAAACATTTATTAACTGTTCATCTGTATATATGTATAAATATCACCACTTTCACCTTATTATTTCTATACATTTATTAACTGTTAATTTGTATATATGTATAAATATAACTGTTAATTTGTATATATGTATAAACCTTCACTTGGGAGCAACTGACTACTCCCTTAATTTGTTTTATCTTTATCTTCACTTGGGAGCGGCTCACTACTCCCTTAATTTTCTTCACCTTTATCTTCACTTGGGAGCAGCTGACTACTCTCTTGATTTTTTATCTTCACTTAGGAGCGGTTGACAACTCCTTAAATAAGCCTGAATGTCCTTTCGGAAAACACACTTCTAAGAGTGGTGTTTCTTCGACTAATTTTTTTTTCCCACACAGGAGCGGTTGACTACTCCTTAAATAAGCCTTAATGTCGTTTTGAAAACACACTTTTAGAGTGGTAGTCATTGAATGTGAACTCCACCCTTACCTGAATGCAGATGATGAATGTAAGAGATAGTATATCTGATTTTGACTGGTGATGTCTGTTTCTGCAAAGCTGTGTTTTTATGGTTTATTTTAGAATGTATATATCAAAATTTTTGCTGAGTCAAAAATTTTCCAGGGTCGGGGGGAAAATGTAGTGTTATGCTACTTACTTATCATTTTACATTAATTTAAATCCATTTTTCCATTCTGTTTCAATTCTCTGCATTCACTTCAAATCGGGATATTTTACATCACCTTTATTTCCATAGGATCCTGTAACGATTTCAAACCATAAGAACACAATCACAAATCATTTCTACTTCGTATTTCCACATTATCAGCACTTTTAAATTGGTGTCAATGAAGTCTACCTTTTTTTCGATCTTTTAGTTAGTTTTCCGTAACTCTACAATTTCGGGCTTTGTGTGGGTAGTTGCGCTACCTTTTTTCCTATTTCAATAATATCTCCTTTTCCACTTAAATCTTTCCATTTTCTTATAACAAGCCTAAAACTAAAATTTGACATGTTCTGTTACTGATGTTTATTTGGTCTCCATGGAAATTATATTCAAATTTGTTACCGGTCTGTAGTTTCTATTTCGATAATTCCACATAAATACTTTTTCCTCTTGACCATTTACAAAAAATTTGCGTTTAATTTAAATAATTTTTCCGTTCTCTCTAGAAAGATATAAAAGCCGAACAATCGGTGAAGAAATTCAGTCTTGCTTCAGTTCTCGTATCGGAAGCATCTTCTAAAGGCCTTATCCCGGGGCCGCTCAGCCCCGGGATCCTGCAAGCCTCTATCCTGCCTGAAGCCACTGGACTCTACGATCCGTTGCTCTGCCTGAAGTCGCCGGATCCTACAAAACGTTGCTCTGCCTGAAGTCGCCGAGATCCCACAAGTCTCTACTCTACCTGGAGTCGCCGGAACCTACAAACCTCTGTTCCGCCCGAAATCACCGGAACCTACAAACCTCTGTCCCGCCTGCAGTCACCGGATCCTGCAGGCCACTGCGCTGTCTGAAGTCGCTGAGGATCCTGCAAGCTCCTGTCTGGGCTGAAGTCGCCGATCCTGCAATCGCCGCATTCACCTGAGGTCGTCGCCTAGAGACGCCCACGCCTACCCACCTACGCCGTGCGTGCTCGTTCCAGGCGCTGAGAGCACGCTTGGGATCTTCGGACTCAGCTACGACATAAATCTTTTTTTTATTACCTTTTTTTTAAATATAATTTGTAAATCACATCATCCATCATCTTCATACTCCATTTTTGATATATAAAATTGTAAATATTTTCGAATCCTAAATATATTATTTGTCTTGGTCTATTTGGTTGTTTTGCTGATCGTAGGTTAGGTTTTCTTTCTTCTTTTAATTGTCGCTTCACGACATTATTTTATTTTTGTTTTTTACACTTGACCTTGTTCCAATATTAAATAATAATAATAATAAATATGTAGCAATTTCAATTTATTGTATTGTAAGTAAGACCCTTTTTTTTTTTTTTTTTTGCGGATGGAAAATCATCAAATGACGCCTTTCGCTCTGGGTGGAGCGGAAGGGAGTGTCAGACTTTTACTGACTAAAAACCATCCGTGTTCCTTCAGTGCCCTTACGTTCCGGAGCCGCGGTATCTCTTTCGAACAGCCCGCAGCCCCGGCAGGCGTCGGCCCTTGCGGGCCCCTTCACGCTGCTGACAGCTCTTTGAGGCGCGCGTGGAACAAAACGCGCCGTCGACACGGCCTGTCGTCGTTAGACGGACGGACGGCGAGCTACCCATTGCTCGCCGTCCACAGGCCCGCGCCTACGGTGGCCGGGGGCCACGACGTAGCCCACGACGCCCGGGGCGTCTCCCGCGGCGGCCGGGAAGGAAAGCTGTTGCTCTTTCCTTCTCCCGCTCCGCCACCTCCTTCGCTAGCATCACTGCTTCGCAGAAGGTGGTGACGGCATCCCATTCCGTCTCGCTCCGGACCATGGCTTCGACCAGGGCCGGACGCGAGAGGTCGCCGCCGCCTATCGCCGCTACGAGGACACGGCGGTGCTCCGCCCAAGCAGGGCACACCTCCACGGTGTGCTCCACCGTGTCCTCCGGTCGATCCTCGCAGTGGGAGCACCCGGGCGTTTCCTCCCGCCCGATTCGGTGCAGGAACCTCCCGAACACACCGTGTCCGGTGAGGACCTGCGTCAGGCGGAAGGTGAGGACGCCGTGGCGTCTCTCAAGCCACTCCTCAAAGAGGGGTCTTATCGCCGCTATAGTGGCGTGCCCAGCACGGGGTTGCGACAGTCGCTCTCTCCATGTCGCCATGAGATCACGCCGGAAGTCTGTCCGCTGCGCGACAACTTGCCGCGGCAGCGGGGTTTCCCCCCGGCATAGTGCCTCCGCGCGCCATTCGTGCAGGCGCGCGAGGACTATCGCCTCCAGATCCCATGGCGGCAATCCGGCAAGGAGGCTCGCCGCCTCGCGGGAGATCGTGCGGTAGCCGCGAACCATCTTTACGGCAACCACCCTTTGGGGCGCGTTTAGGTGGTGGACGGCAAGCCGCGCCAAACCACGCGCCCACACCGGGGCCCCGTAAAGGGCCATGGACCTCACGATCCCCGCGTAGAGCCTCCGGCAGGAGGCGTTTGGCCCCCCCAGGTTCGGCAGGAGCCGCCTGAAGGCAGCCCCGGTCCGTTCCAGTTTGGGAGCCAAACGTCGGAAGTGCTCAACGAAGTTCCATCGGCCGTCGAGGACGAGTCCTAGGTACTTCAACGTCGACTCGACGCCGATGGATACCCCTCCTACCATCACTGAGGATCCCGGTGGTGGCCTGTTCCGAGGACCATGGAAGTGCATGGCCTCGGACTTGTGCAGAGCCACCTCGAGACCCAGTTGCCGGATCCTCTCAACGACTATCGCAACCCCGCGTGTCATAGTTTCCGCCGCCGCCTCGTACGACCCCCCTTGTGCCAGTACCAGCGTGTCGTCAGCGTAGCAAACTACGCTGACGCCGGTAGGGAGGTCGGCGCGCAGCACCCAGTCGTAACCGATGTTCCACAGGGGCGGCCCCAGAACCGAACCCTGTGGGACACCGCACGACATCTCTCGCCGGTTCCACTCACCGTTGCGACCGGGGTAGATGACGGCCCTGTCCGTCAGATAGTCCCCGACTATACGACGGAGATAGGTCGGCACCCGGTGATACCGGAGTGCCTCCCTAATGCAGCTCCAGGGCATGGAGTTGAAGGCGTTGGCGATGTCGAGAGACACCGCCAAAACAACCCTCCCCCTGGCCACTGCATCCCCCGTCGTGAGGGCTCTCACGCGCATGATGGCGTCCACCGTAGAGCGCCTCTTGCGGAAACCAAACTGGTGTTCCGCAAGATCCGGCCCCGTCCCCGCAAGGTGCTCGGCGAGGCGGTTTGCAATGACTCTTTCAAAGAGCTTGCCCACCTCGTCGAGCAGCACCACGGGCCGGTATGCGGACGGAGAGTCCGCAGGGCGCCCCGGCTTCCAAATGAGGACCAGCTTCCCCGTCTTCCAACGAAGCGGGAATTGGCCTCTCTCCAAGCATGCGCTTAGGAGCCCCTCCAGTCGGGGCCCGAGAGCCTCCGAGGCCAGGACCCAGGCTTTGCCAGGCAAGCCATCGGGTCCTGGGGCGGTATTCCTGGCCTTGAGCCTACGTACCGCCACTCTCAGGTCTACCCCGGTCCCTTCCGGGATGTCGTCGTCGTCGTCCTGGTGGTCCGCTTCCGGCACCGCAGGTGGCGGAGCCATAGGCGGGGGCGGATGTTCCCCTCGCGCAGGGAACAGAGCGCTCACCACGTCCTCCACGAGCTGAGGCCGGAGACTCTGCGTCAGCGGGGGGGCCCAGGTGCGGAGTTTATCCCGCACCATCTTGTAAGGGCGCCCCCACGGATCTCTGTCGAGAGTCTCCAGCATCTCCTCACGGGCCCGATCCCGGGCCCGCAGGACAGCCTCCCGGAGGGCGGTCTTCGCCGCTCTGTATCCCTCGTACAGCTCCGCCTCAATGGCTGCCGCATTCGGTGGACGAATGCGGAGCCTGCGATGCCTGGCGTACAGGTGCCGCGCGGCGACACAAGCCTCGCGCAGACACGTCAGCTCACGCGACCACCAATACACCTGACGCCGGGCGCTTCCTGGCCGGACGCGGGGCATTGCCACGTCACATATCTCGGACATGGCCTCCTGGAACCACCCTGCCTCATCATTGACGTCGGCAGGCCTATCCGGTGATGACACCCAGGCCTGCACGATCGAGGCTTCCAGGAGGAGCTCCCGGTCCAGCTGCTTCAGCGCCCAACGCGGACCACTCGGGGCCTGTTGGACTGGCGCGCTCGAGGGCTGGGTGGAGACGTCAAACCGGATGTACCGGTGGTCGGAGTAGGTCTCCACCCCCTCCATGACTCGCCAGTCAATGGCACGCGGCGACAGAGCGGGGCTAGCGAATGAAATGTCCACCACCGACTCGCCCCGCATCCGCACACACGTGGGGACAGAACCCCGATTTAGGACGACCAGGCCTGTCTCCAGAGCCCAGTCTTCCACCATCCTACCCCGCACATCTGTACGACGAGAACCCCAAGCCAAGTTCTTGGCATTGAAGTCCCCGAGGACAAGTACGGGGAGGGGATAGCTTCCGACGACGACTGCTCTCAGCTCTGCAAGAGAGTTATGGAGCTCGGCGAGAGATCGGTTCGGGGAGAAGTACACCCCCACAACGACGAACTCCCCGAACCGTGCTGCTACGCACCCCTGACCCCTCCTGACACCTTCAAGGGTCGGGGTACCGGCGGCGGCCGAAGAAATGATGGCCACTGAGCCGTTAAGGTCCGCCACCCAGTCATCCCTAGGCCAGACAAAATACGGCTCAGCGACCACAGCGATGTTAATCGACCACTGCGCCATGCTCTGGAGCAACAGATCCTGAGCGCAGGCGCAGTGGTTGATATTCGCCTGGAGGAAGCTTAATGGGGCCGTTATAGGCATTCCATTTCAGCTTCCTCCACGGGGCGCCCCTCTGCGGGCGTCGGTGTCGCGGCGGCGGCGGCGGCAACAGTGACAGCGGCGGCGGCGGCAGTTGCGGCGGCGGCGGCAGTTGCGGCTGCGGCGGTGGCCATAGAGGCGGTGGCGGCGGAGGAGGGCCCTCCCCTACCCGCGGCCTTGGCCTTGGCGGGTGGCACGCAGGCCCTGCTTCCGGCCCAGTGATCGGCTGGCTTGCCGGTCGCCGCACATGCATCACAGTGCGGCGTGGCGCAGCAGGTCGCCGATTTGTGTCCGGGCTGACAGCAGCGGAAGCAAAGGCCACTGCGGTCAACCTCCGAGGCGCATTTCACTGACACGTGATGTCCCACGAGACAGCGGTAGCACCTCAGAGGTCTGGGCTCCAGCAGCTTAACCTGCGCTGAGACCCAGCCCACCAGAAGCCTTCGGCCCTCCACTATGGTTTTGGCCGCCGTAACAGGGCAGCACACCGTGGCGGCATGCATACCCTGTTGGTCCGGGCGTATAGCGCCTGACCTGACCTGGTCAGTAGTGCACCCCCCGGACCTGGCGACGGCGGCCACCAACTCCTCCTCCGATACCGAGTCGTCCAGACCCATGATGCGCAGGTCTGCGCATCTGACGGGCCTGGACACTCGGGCCTCGTCCGCGTCCAGGGACGCTCTGAGCTTCGCAGCCAGAGCGTCCGCGGTCGCGCCACTGGAGTCCCCGGGGATCTCCAGCATACGGGCCCCCGTCTGGGTGACTTTGAGCCGGAGGCCCCCGGTGATCCCGAGCTCCTCGAGATCCACCGCCTCTTTCGCCTTCGCGAGCAGATCGCGGTAGGTAACGCCCTTCTTTTCCGCGTCCGGCTGTAGTGTAATCACTACAGCTGCGGTCTTCGGGGCGCGGAGCCTAGCCGCGATCTTGCGCGCCCTAAACTGGCGCTGCCGCTCCTGCTCTTTGGCCTTTTTGGCTGCCTTCTTCCCCTTCTTTTTATCCCCGGCCACCTGCCAACCGGCTTCAGCCGCGGGAGGTGTAGGGAGCCGGGGGGGCGGCGGCGGCGGCGGCAGCTGGCTTGCCGCTGGCGCTGGCACATTCGCCGCAGGCACTGGGGCTGGCGCAGCCACCCCCTGTGCTGCCGCCTTGCCCTTTTTCGCCTTCGCCTTGCCTCTCTTTCCCGTCGCCGGCTTAGCCGGAGCCGGTTCAGCCGGTACCGGTTTTGCCGGAGCCGGCTTTTCAGGGGAGGGAGGGGCAACTGCAGCCCCGCCCGAGGGTTGGCTGGACGGCCCCGGCCTGGATGCGGCGGCTGTGGCCGCCGCGTACGAGACCGTTGCCGGCCTCGCCGCCGTCTTGTTTGCCCCTAGGGGGGGGCGCAGGACGATGCCCTCCAGCACGGAGAACCGGTGCTGGAAGGCAGCCAGCTCCTGCCGGACCAGGTTCAGAACCTGGTTCTCCACCGGCACGGGCTGGCTTGGGCGCTGCGTCTGGGGCGCCGCGCGACAGGCAGGCTCACGTAGACTGGCCAGGTCTGCGCGGAGCTTCTCGTTCTCCTTCTGGAGAGTCTCCATTGCGGACGTCAGGCGGGCTACGTCCGCCCGCGGCTTCGCTACCTCGTTCTCATTAGGCTCGGCCCCAACAAAGTTGGCCTCCGCAGCCGCCATGATGGAGGCGGAGGCCGCGGGAATGGCCTTTAACTTTGAGGAGGCCTTTTGTTTGTGGGCCACGACCTTGATCGCGGCCTCCACCTCCTTTACGAATCTGGCCTTACGCTCCACCTCGGAGCCGCCAGTCGCATCCGTCTCTTCACCTGATACCCGAGCCGTATCGCCCGGGTGGCGCCCCTCCTCGGCATGCTTTGCCGCTTGTTCGGCCCTCTGATTGTCAGAGGGCCCCCTCCCCTTGCCTCTTAGCCCGCCCCGCCTGTTGGTGGGGATTTTCCGGGCCGAAGCCTCCTCTTCACCGGCTGACGACCCCTGGTCGCCATCCCGCCTGGACCGCTTGCGGAAGAACTTACTGGTCTCCGCGGTCCCAGGCTCCACGCGTCGGGAGCTCTCTGAGCCTCCCACGCTGCTCGATGCGGCGTCGGACTCTGTCCCCGCATCGCTCCTCCTCTCCTCTACGTTGCCGTTGCCGGCGGTATTGGTTTTTTTGTTTCCTTTTTCCATTTTTGTACCCACGAGTATGGGAGTAATTAAAAGTCCACCTTGGCAGTGACCCCTTACCAAGGTAAGCAGATTTAGAGGATTTATTACTCGCCAGGGGGTCTGCAGGTACCCTGGCGAGGAGCGCACTATCGACTGATTTGTTCATAGAACCCCGTCAGCCATCCATCCCCTCGCGGTGCGTCGCCGCTTGAGATTCGGAGTAACTTTTTATAGAGGTTTTCTCCCTCGCGGTCCGGGCGGTTAAGCCAAGACCCTCGGTCCCTATCAAAGCCGCGAGACATGATCCACGACACTTCGATGGGATTACGAGACCGGCGGTGACAGCAAAGGATAGATCCTTCACCGTCTGCCCGGAGGCAGGGTAAGTGCACACCGAGCCCGCCCTCACTCCTCTGCTATGCCCTCTGCTGATCAGAGGGTCACGCAGAGGAACGCACCGTTGGTCCGAGACGGACCCCACCCATGTCAGAATAATTAGCCGCGGCAGTAACATTCCCCAAGGAATAAGAATTTCTTCTCATTTCTCGAGGAAGATTACTGCCGCGCCCAGGGTGCACCGGCCCAGTAGCTGCTCTTCCCTCCAGACGTATCGAGAGGGACCCGCAACTACCAGGCACACGTGGAGGACTTCTGACTTCGCACCCCGTAAGTAAGACCCTAAGAGTATTTATAAGCAACCCTTTTTACTGGAAGCGAGGCATTCCATCTTAGTTTTCAGGTGTGACAACACATCTGCGTTTTGATTCATATTCGAGAATAAATTTAGATGTTTATGGACCATAGCATCCACTTACCATCAGGTAGACTGTGTTCTCGCTTGTCATCTTATTCAATTAAAAAAGTTTTCGGTAACCACTTTTTTTTTATAGGAGAGGGAGCAACGAGCATGCGGCTCACCTGATGGTAAGTGACTACCGCCGCCCATGAACAACTGCAACACCAGGGAGGGAATTGCAGATGCGATGCCGGCCTTTTAAAAAGGAGTACGCTCTTTTCTTGAAGGTCCCTAAGTCGTATCGGTCCGGAAAAATCGCTGATGGTAATCGATTCCACAAGGAAGTCGTGCGAGGAAGAAAACATCTTCTAAATCGCACAGTGGTGGACCGCCAATCATCCAGATGGTGTGGATGGTATCGGGAGTTCTGCCGCGATGTGCGTTCGTGAAATTTGGCGGCTGGGATTAATCCGAACAATTCCTCAGAGCACTCCCCATGGTAGATGCGAAAGAAAATGCAAAGAGATGCAACATCTCTTCGCAGCGCCAATGAGTCGAGCCGATCGGAAAGGACTCGGTCGTCGACGATTCGAGCCGCTCTGCGCTGGATGCGGTCAAGTGGAAGGAGCTGGCACTGGGGAGCCCCTGCCCAGAGATGGGAACAGTATTCCATGTGAGGCCGAACCTGCGCCTTGTAAAGTTGCAGGCGGTGTGCCGGCATGAAATACTGTCCCGCTCTGCTGAGCACGCTAAGCTTTTTAGAGGCCAATTTGGCCTTCTCTTCCAAGTGACCACGAAACTGCACGTCACTCGATATGTTGACACCGAGGATTCCGATACTGGCTGAGGCAACCAGGGGAGTGCCTTGAAACTGAGGAGATACGACAAAGGGGTTCTTTTTAGCGGTAAACGCGCAAACTTGTGTCTTCTGAGGATTAAACTGAACTAGATTTAGTCGCCCCCAGTTCGAGACTTTGTCCAGCAAAGACTCGACTTCAGATACAAGTTTGTTCCGGTACTCGGAGACGTTTTCCCGAGAAATATTAGCACGGCCGGTGTAAAGAGCATCACCAGTGCTGTCATCCGCATAGCAATGAATGTTACCAGTTACCAACATATCATTGATATGCAGAAGAAACAGCGTTGGTGATAGCACACAGCCTTGTGGAACACCAGCGTTAATAGGCTTGTAGTCAGAACATGCACCGTCTACAACGACCTTGATGCTCCGATCTGCAAGGAAGCTGGTGATCCAATTGCACAACTTCTCGGGAAGCCCATAAGAAGGGAGCTTCGAAAGAAGCGCTTTGTGCCAAACCCGATCGAAGGCCTTCGCAATGTCCAGACTAACGGCCAACGCCTCCCCCTTGGACTCTACTGCCTCCGCCCATTTATGGGTCAGGTAGACCAGAAGATCACCAGCTGATCGGCCCCGACGAAAACCGTATTGGCGGTCACTAATCAGCTGGTGATCCTCAAGGTACCGGATGAGCTGGCAGTTGATAATGGATTCCATTATTTTGGAGAACAAGGAGGTGATTGCGATAGGCCTATAGTTGGACGGGTCTGAGCGGTCGCCTTTTTTAGGGATCGGGTGGACAAAAGCTGTCTTCCATGAATTTGGGACTACGCCTTGGGAGTAGGAGTACCGGAAAAGACGCGTTAGGACCGGTGCCAACTCCGGAGCACACGTCCTCAGCACAATTGGGGGGATCCTGTCAGGCCCACTCGACTTCTGGATGTCCAGGGAGAGAAGTGCTTTGCGAACCGAGCGCTGTGAGAACAGCACATCCGGCATGGAGCACTCACACCGCGGGATGGTCGGCGGTGTTTTCCCCCCGTCATCAAGAGTCGAGATGGACGCAAAAAGGGAGCCTAAAAGGTCGGCTTTGTCTTTTGCGTCATGGGCCAGTGAGTCGTCCTCCCTGTGCAGAGATGGTAGTGATGGCTTACAGAAATTCCCTTGGACAGCCTTGGCGAGAGACCAGAATGCACGGGTTCCCGAAGGAAGGCGAACTAGTTTCTCGCCAATTCTGCCTATGTGCTCTGACTTGCTAATATGGTGTGATTTATAAATCTTTTTTGAAAATCTGACTAGAACGAGGGGAAGCTGCAAAGTTCCAAGCTTGAGGTGTTTGTAGAAAATAGAGTCCATTTAAAAATATTCTGAATATGTGACATCGCTCGAGAATCTTTTACGGTGCTTTTGCTGTCGCACGGATGGGCGAGCTCGAACCGGGGTGGTACCACGACCTCACAGAATATCAGCGTGAAGTAGCAGTTTACTTCTGCATTTCGCCTGGTGATTGCAGTCCAATTCCCGGGGGGGGGGGGATTCCGCTCAAGACGAAACCTGCTCGGGGCAAGTGGACAACACTGCAATAATACAAAGGCGCACACACACGCTTTCCGTGAATTTCTGCAATATCAGGGGATTTCATTCAAACCTTAACGCCGTCCACTACCCTCTGGAGACGACAAAGCCAGCCTTGCTCTTTCTAACCGAGACACAGGTGTCCTCTCCGGTTGATACTTCGTATCTATCCTACCCGGGGTAGAAATTAGAACACTTCTTTGTGCCCCGGGCTGGAATTTGCGTGTATGTCAGAGGAGACATCTGTTTTCGGCGCCTCGGCAGTCTTGAACGTACGGACCTGTCCACCCTATGGCTGCGCGTAGCTAACTTAGCTCGCCTTCCTTCGGGAACATGTGCATTCTGGTCTCTCGTCAAGGCTCGTCAAGGGGACTTCTGTCAGCCATCTCTGCACAGGGTAGACGACTCACTGGCCCATAACGCAAAGGAGAAAGCCGATCTGCTAGGTTCTCTTTTTGCTTCCAACTCGACTTTAGATGACGGGGGGAACACACCGCCTAACATCCCGCGGTGTGAGTGCTGTTTACACAGCGCTCGGTGCGTGAAGCACTCCTTTCCCTGGACGTGAACAAGTCGAGTGGGCCTGATGGAGTCCCACCTATTGTGCTGAAGACGTGTGCTCCGGAGTTGGCACCGGTTTTAACGCGTCTTTTCCGATACTCCTACTCCCTAAGCGTAGTCCCGAATCCCGTTATGGAAGACAGCTTTGGTGCACCCGATACCTAAAAAAGGCGACCGCTCAGATCCGTCCAACTACAGGCCTATCGCTATCACCTCCTTGTTCTCCAAAGTAATAGAAACCATTTTTAATTGCCAGCTCATGCGTTACCTTGAGGATCACCAGCTGATTAGTGACCTTCAGTACGGTCTCCACCGAGGTAACTCAGTTGGTGATCTTCTAGGTTAGTTAACTCATAGATGGGCGGAGGCATTGGAGTCCAAGGGGGAGGCGTTGGCCGTTAGTTTGGACATAGCGAAGGCCTTCGATTGGGTTTGGCACAAAGCGCTTCTTCGAAGCTGCCTTCCTATGGGCTTCCCGAGAAATTGTGCAATTGGATCACCAGTTTTCTTGCAGATCGGAGGAGCATCAAGGTCGTAGTTGACGGTGCATGCTCCGAATATAAGCACATTAACGCTGGTGTTCCACAAGACTGCGTGCTATCAACAACGCTGTTTATTCTGCATATCAGTGATATGTTGTAAACTTGTAACCTTTATTGCTATGCAGATAACAGCACTGGTGATGCTTTATACACCGGCAATATTTCAAAACGTCGCTGAGTACCGGAACAAACTTGTGTCTGAAGTCAAAATTTTGCTGGACAAAGTCTTAGACTGGGGGCGACTAAATCTAGTCCAGTTCAATCCCAAAAGACAGAAGGTTGCGCGTTTACTGCTAAAAAGAACCCCTGTGTCGTATCTCCTCAGTTTCAAGGCACTCCCTTTTTTGCCTCGGCCAGTATCGGAATCCTTGGTGTATGTCGACACCGAGTGATGTGCAGTTTCGTGGTCACTTGGAAGAGAAGGCCAAATTGGTCTCTAAAAAGCTTGGCGTGCTCAGCAGAGCGGGACAGTATTTCATGCCGGCTCACCGCCTGCAACTTTACAAGGCGCAAGTTCGGCCTCACGTGGAATACTGTTCTCATCTCTGGGCAGGGGCTCCCCAGTGCCAGGTCCTTCCACTTGACCGCAACCAGCGCATAGCGGTTCGAATCGTCGACGACCGAGTTCCTTCCTATCCGCTTGACTACTGGCACTGCGTAGAGATGTTGCATCTCTGCGTATTTTATCGCATTTATCACGGGGAGTGCTCTGAGGAATTGTTCGGACTAATTCCAGCCGCTCAGTTTCACCATCGCATATTGTGACAAAACTCGCGATACCATCCATAACATCTGGATGATTGGCGGTCCACCACTGTGCGATTTAGAAGAAGTTTTCTTCCTCGTACAACTTCTTTGTTAAATCGATTACCACCAGCGATTTTTCAGGACCGATACGACTTAAGGACCTTCAAGAAAAGAGCCTACTCCTTTTTAAAAGGACGGCAACTCATCTGCAATTCCCCTGGTGTCGCAGTTGTTCATGGGCGGCGGTAGTCACCATAAGGTGAGCCGAATGCTCGTTTGCCCCCTCTCCTAAAAAAAGACCTCCATGGCCTGCTCTCGAACGCTGAAA
Organism: Parnassius glacialis; assembly: GCA_033319125.1. Lineage (NCBI taxonomy): Eukaryota > Metazoa > Arthropoda > Insecta > Lepidoptera > Papilionidae > Parnassius > Parnassius glacialis. The sequence continues at coordinate 25,600,884 of JAVANC010000002.1, forward strand.
CTGTATCCCTTTTAGCAATTTTTTTATTATTATTATTATTTAGGGCTATTAGGAGGGTGTTCCTAAATCTTAACCGATGTGCTGTCCAGGAAGTCTCTCTTTTAGAGCGATGTGTGACGAGGGATAGAACTTGGGTTCGATACCCGCCGGCACCAATGAAACTGTTAATTGCAATTTTGAGTGCTGATTTACCACGTGAAAAAAATATTTCGAAGACATGTGAAGTTCACAAACACGCATTGGGGCGGCGCGGCGGACATTTGCTTGCCCTAAAACCCTCTCAGAAGTGAGAGGAGGCCTGTGCCCAGCAGTGGGACGTATATAGGATGTAACTTTAACTTTTAAGTGGCGCGGAAGCGATGTCATTTTGCAGCAATGAACACTTCTGGAAAGAATTTGAAAATACCTACATAACTTTGCGTAAATGCTACTTTGATTTCGGTAAGGAATTTCCAACAGATAGGATTCCTACCCGTCAAAGTGAAAAACTATACGATTAAAGTCTTCTCTGCGCTTATCGATCGCTCAATTTTGGTAGGGTTTGGTTCATTTTGAAATAGTCAATTCGTCCGACTAGCGCTTTGTTTCTGGATCGTATTGATAAACCAACGATTCGTCCCCTGTAACAATATCGTAAACATGGCGAGACGAGCCAGCTTCAAATTAAGTAAGCATCTTACGGCGATCCAAGCGGGCCTGCTTCTGAACATCTGCTTGTGTGGCACCCAACAATAATCTATTCGCGCAACTATCTCTTCACTTCAATATGCAATATAATATGCTAAATCTCTTCATAAATTTGCCTATTCTCTTCAATTAAATAATAATTTTCACTGCTAGTACATTTCTTTCTGTAATACCTAGTCTTCCAAAGGGAGAACACATCTTTCCTTACCTCTCGAAGTTAGTAGACCGTGTATACAAATGTACATCCACATTTGTCTTTTTACTTATAAATAATCATATTTTCTAAATAAATTATAACTGGCCAGTTTTTCATAAAAATAACTATAACTTGACCACATGTGCATTTTACGTGTGTATGTAAAATATCCCCAACTTCCTCTTACTAATGTTTACAGTTTTAGTTACATATCTGTTGTAGTTTCTACTTTATTATACTTTTTTTATATACACTATTACATTTTTTTTATGTTTTCTTAGTGACTGTCGTCGACTCGTTGACTTCACAGGTTAAAAATCTCTAGGTTAACTTCTGTATGAAGGACATGATTTCCTTTAAATCGCAGACATACTTTTAAAAACTTCAGGCTCTTTTCACTTTGGCGAGGAATTTGAACATAGAACAATGCTCAAGATTCCTAAAACGCTTCAATTCGTGAGACATGGTAGATTATATCAACGCATGAGCCTAGTACATAAAATTTGCACTACTTTGACTTGGCATCAAAAAATTTCACAAAACAGGCCCGTATTATATTATTGTGTAATGCTTTGTGACCGTGTACAGTCAATCGGGGTAACTTTGATTAACAAGGGTAACTTTGACAGTCCAATCGCAAAATACTTTTTTATTTTTTACGTCATCATCATCATCATTACAGCCTTTCATAAGTCCACTGCTGAACATAGGCCTCCCCCAAGGAATGCCACAAAGCACGGTCCTGAGCCACCTGCATCCATCGACTTCCTGCATGTCTTACCAGGTCGTCACTCCATCTCGTGGGGGGTCGCCCTACACTTCGCCTACCGGTACGATGCTGCCACTCGAGAACCTTTCTTCCCCATCGGTTGTCGGTTCTTCGAGCTATATGGCCGGCCCACTACCACTTCAGCTTACTAATCCGTTGGGCTATGTCGGTTACTCTAGTTCTACTGCGGATATCCTCATTCCTAAGTTTATCACGCGGAGAAACTCCGAGCATAGCCCTCTCCATAGCTCGCTGAGCGACCTTGAGCTTCCTCATACGGCCAGCTGTGAAGGACCACGTCTCAGTTCCGTAAGTCATCACTGGCAACACGCACTGGTTGTACAATTTCGTTTTAAGGTTTTGAGGTATGTCTGACGAGAAGATGTGTCGTAACTTCCCGAACGCTGCCCAGCCGACTTGAATCCGTCGAGTGACCTCTCGGTCGAAGTTGGACTTACCTAGTCGGACTATTTGTCCCAGGTAAACATACTCGTCAACAACTTCGAGCTTAGTGCTCCCAACAACTACCGGCATAGGTGTGACATGGACATTAAACATGATCTTTGTTTTGTCCATGTTCATCTTAAGACCTATCCGTTGGGAGACACTATTGAGGTCATTGAGCATAGTGCTTAGGTCCTCCAGCGATTCTGCCATAAGGACTATATCGTCGGCAAATCGAAGGTGAGTGATGTACTCGCCATTGATGTTGATACCGTATCCTTTCCAGTCCAGAAGCTTGAAAACGTTTTCTAATGCAGCGGTGAAGAGTTTCGGGGATATGACGTCACCCTGTCTTACACCTCTCTGCAATTGGATAGGTTTCGTACTCTGGTCCTGTACTCGGATAGCCATCGTAGCTCTACTGTACAAACACTTCAGCACTTCGATATACTGACAGTCAACTTGGCACCGCTGAAAGGACTGCAGCACCGCCCAAATTTCGACGGAATCAAAGGCTTTCTCATAGTCCACATACGCCAGACATAGTGGCAAATTGTACTCTTCGGACTTCTGTACAATTTGCCGAAGGGTATGTATGTGGTCTATGGTGCTAAAGCCCTTTCGGAAACCGGCTTGTTCGGGAGGCTGGAAGTCGTCAAGTCTGCGCGCGAGACGATTCGTAATGACTCTCGAAAACAGCACGTAGACGCGGCTCAGAAGGGAAATCGGTCTGTAGTTCTTCAAGAGAGCATTGTCACCTTTCTTGAAGAACAAGACCACCGCACTTCTGCTCCACGCCTCCGGTGTAATGCCACCATAGAGGACGGAATTAAAGAGCTTCTGAAGGACTTCAAGTACCGGTCTTCCACCCGCTTTCAGAAGCTCCGCTGTAATTCCATCCTCGCCTGGGGCCTTACCGTTTTTAAGGTGCTGGAGAGCCATTCTAATCTCGCTCAGACTGACGTCCGGGATATCTTCAGAATAGTGTCGGATGAGACTCGCTCTTGGATCGTTACTCACACTTGCGTTGGCTCCAACGATGACGTGTACAGCTGCCCTTAGAACCTCTCAATCTCACTCAAAATCTCAGGAGTCCCGGAAACGATGCTGCCACATTCTGTCTTCAGCTTTTTCTGGCAGACAGATCTCTGGCAAAGACTTTGGAGCCTTGGTTCCGCTTGATCGCTTCTTCAATACGAGCTGTATTGAAGTTGCGTAAGTCCCGTCGCATGCATTTGGAGATCTGTCTGTTCAGATGCCTGTATGCTGTCAAGTCTGTTGAAGAATGTAGATTCATCTCCCGTATAACAGCCATGAGATTAAGCGTGTGATCGGAGAATTTTTGTGTTCTTCTGCGGCGGGTCTTGCAGAACTTAGCTCCGACCGCATGGACAGTTTCCACGAGCTTGTCATTCATATCGTCCACTTCATTGCAGTCTTCTATGCACTGAAAACGGTTTTGTAACTCGAGCTGAAAGGTTTCGGGACTTTGGAACAGAGCACGAGGGGGACGGAGCGGTGACTTCAGTAGACGAGACCTCTCCAACTTAACGTTTAGGTTCAGTGTGCCTCTAACCATTCGGTGATCGCTGCCGGTTTTCACCCTCGCGATCACTGAGACTTCACTGAACAGTTGTCGTCTGGTCGTCATAATGAAGTCAATCTTATTTTTTGTGGAACCGTCGGGGCTCGACCAGGTCCACTTCCTGTGGGGCCGCTTCTGGAAGAAAGAGTTCATCATAAATAGTCCCTCTTTCTCCATGAAGTCGGCCAGCTGCTGGCCCCTTGGATTCCGTTGCCCTATTCCAAATTTCCCCACTTTCAGCTCACCGTTCTCTCTTGTGCCTAGTTTTGCATTGAAGTCTCCCATTAACACCGTATATTGGGTTTTGGAGGAATGCTTGGCTCTAGAGATATCCTCATACATTTCCTCCACCTCCTCATCGGGGTGTGCCGAGGTTGGTGCGTAAACCTGTATGACCTTCAGCGAATACCGTTTGGTGATTCTGAGTATAAGGTCCGCCTCCCTCGTCGACACACTCTCAATCTTTACAACGTTGTTCACGAGAGACTTGTGGACGATAAATCCGACACCTCCTTGGGACAGATGGTCGCCCTCCCGGTAATAGAGCAAGTTGCCGGATTCGAGGATTACCGTGTCCTCCCCCTCTCTTCGGACTTCGGATAATCCTATAATATGCCAGCGTAACTTGTCTATCTCTTCTTACAGCTCCACGATCTTCTCGTCAGTCCTCAGGGTGCGTGCGTTGTACGTTGCCAGGTCGAGTCGTCTAAGGTGGCAACCGAACCTCCACCGGAGATTCTAAGCACCCCCTGCCCCGCCGTTACCATGGTCACCACCGTAGCCAGGACTAGCGGGGCCGCTGGGGACTGGGGGCCGTCTGTTTGTTGCTTTAATCATTGGGGGGTATTTGCCATAGTTACCACGCTTGGCGAGCGGGTTGGCAACCGCAGTTTTTTTATTGTAATTTTGGCTATTATCAGGAAGATGCTGCTGCCCATCTCCTGCCTGTTTCCCTTTGTCGCCTTTTACGACACCCACGGGAGGATATGGGGTAGTGGATATTCTTGACCGCCACTACACGGCAATTTTTTACGTGCACAACATTTACCGCATAACATTAAATTTATACAATTCGTGTACTTAACTTCGTAAACGAACTCTCTGGAAAAAAAAGAAGGTGTCTTACGAAATTAATGTCAAAAACTTATTTAAAAGTACCGCGTGCAACTGTGGTCTTTTTGCAGTGGTAAACCTTTCGAAAATTTTAATATGATTACCAAAGAGTTTAAATAAAGATAGAACTACAACTTTATGGTTTTATTGACTTGTACTTGTATATGACTCCACTGCATTTGAAATTTGTTAAAAACTTGAACTTATGTTAGTTACCTTGAAGCTATAAAATGTTTAAAAAATAAGATTCCTGCGACAAATCTCATCTGTGTCAAAGTTATCCATATAGGGGTTATAACTGACACACAACAAAATTGCTAGTTTTTGATATATTTTATGATTTTTATAGACTTTAAATATCTTGCGAGTATGAAAACCAACCTGAGAGCAAAGATTAAGTAAACTCTTTTGTCTCATATTTAGCACAGTAAAAGTAAAAATATAGTGATGATCTGTCAAAGTTACCCTGATTGACTGTAGTGGCGCTGTAAGAATATCCACTACCCTATATCGTCCCGTAGGTCTCGTAAGGGGCGACAGACGAAAACAAACCAGGAGATGGGCAGCAGCGTCTTCCTAACAAGAACTAAAAAGAAAATTCCGGTTGCTGATCAGCCTGCCAATCGTGGCAACTATGGCAAATATGTTGTATGTTCAGCAGTACACTTTTGATTTGTAACGGTAATCTATTGTAAAGTACCATCAATCACCGCATTCAGTAGGCTGATAGCGACAGCAGTATATTTGTGTAACCAGATCTATGACCTAGGGTTTTATAGACGACTCTTACGACAGCCTTGGAATGAAATGGGATGCTCTCGACACGGAAAACGTCGATATGTGATTTCTGTAATAGTGCTACCTCGAGCACGAATAATAAACAATTGCGTCAAGAATTCGTATAGAGTAAACTAAGCGAAAACTTTTACCAAACAGTGACTAAAGTCGTCGGCAGCACGAACGCTTATTTTTTATTCAAGTGTACTCGATACTATATTGTAACTAAATGTAAACAAAGCTTAGAACTCAATATTAAAACGAACGAATGAAAATGAATGATACGTTTATAAATTGCTATCATTGTATTTGTGGAGTCTTTTATTGTGCGTAAAAATAAGAAAACGTGATGAAACTTATTCATAATAGTGTGTTAATTAATGTAAAACAGTTATTTGACAAAAAACTATTTATATAATAATATATGGAGAAACTTTTTTTATGTTTATAAAACTATGTTTCACCTCATATCAATTGTGATTTCCGAACGCGGATTTCTTAAGATAAACACTTGACTTCGCTCCGCTTCGTGTTGTTTTTTAGTAGTTTTGTGTTTTGAATTTGTTTTAGTTAATTCCTGCTAAATGTTATAATGATGTCGTCAAGAACTACCACTGCCACACACACTTTACAATAATAGTAGAGTTCATGAAAAAGTAAGTAACTATATTGAGACAACAGTTTTGATTGTATTTTGGTCTATATGTTCATTGTATATTGATACTGATTTATTCTGTTAAATAATGAATATTGTTTGTTTCCAAGGAACGGTGATTTATCGAAACCACAGAATGATGACAGTGGTGTATTATAAAGTGCAAGGAGCTATATGATTTACTTAACAGCCAAGGAATCGGACTCTCGCAACGAAGAAAAGTGGCGAAAAGTAAGTGCTAGTCTTATTTTTCTAAAACATTCAATATTAATCAAGAGCGTTTGAGTGACAATTTTGTGTTCATTATCGTTTTATTTGGTTTGCTTAAGATGTGGAGTGATTAAAAAGATAGTGAGCAAAACCTTATAGACAAATTAATATGAAAAAATATGTCTCACACACTTAGAGAACAGGGTGCTTTAACATAGATAGAACTTTAGTAAGAATCACTGTAAAACTTTAATTTTAACATCTTAATATTAATTATTAACACATACTCGTACTTTCTCCGTGAAAATATATTATTCAGAAGATATTAATGTATATGAATATAAATAACTTTAGAATTAGACTAATATCTTATTATTTTACAGGTAGAATAATCTGCCGGAATTAATAAAACAGTATTCTATACTCGCAAAGCTACAAACAGAAAATTTAATAATTGTACCGCTATAGGTATGTCTTCAACTACTCTTGTGTATATTAACTATTGCAATTATTAAATATAAAAAATATTTATTATAATTTCATGATGTAAGTGATAATAGTGTGTAATCATGAGTCCTGTTTATTTTATAAATCAAAGAAATCATAATAATAAAGTACTCATAATTCCAATTAGTCATTTCATCTTTTAACTTTCAAATATTTTCAACAATATAAAAACGAAATAACTGTGCAAGTAATGTAGAAAGTTCAAGTTTTTCAATTGATCTTTTCAGATGATGAGGACTGGAACACTCCTGGCGGCATCAAGGATCCAGTACTTATACCTCCATCCAATCCCAGATTCCTAACAATAACTAGATCCCAAACACCTCCAAAATCTACCACACCGCCGAAATCTCTAATTGTCCTCCACAGGCAACCCACCCCACAACAAGCCAAAAAGAAATCACTTAGATCATTAGAAGAATATTTTTTGAGTGAGGAGAATATAAGGAATGATAATAAGAAAAGATAGGGATTTGTATAATTAGAACGAAAGAGGATACTACAGAGAACTTTGTCAACTTGATACTGAGCTGAGGTGCAAGCTCACTGTAATAATATATTAATAATAATAATTGTACATGTTTTTAATAAAATATCTCATTGAAAGTTTTGATGTACTTTTTTATTTGAACTTAATATTAATATCGGCAAAAATAGATTACACTTAAAATCTAAAGTCGTAATAACAAAAACAAATCAAAACATTATTCAAACTGTGCAGATATACCTACAACACAATAAGAGAATCAATTTAATTAAAAAAATTGGATTCAATAGAAATAGAAATGGATTTTTTCTTGTCCAGTATATATTATAAATATGTAGTACCTACTTATTTAAGGTCATTCTTATGTTTAATTTACCACTGGTTCGGAAAATATCTATGTCCAGGGAAGAATTAGGAAGAATAATTGTTTACAATCATGTATTATGTTACACAATTAACTATAAGTGGTATTAATAATAACTTGGTAGAAACTACCTCATTCCCAGGGGTTATTTGCCATCCATAAATTCCTTAATACATTAATATGTATAAAGGGTTATGTTAATACATAACCCTTTTTATTTATATTTGCTTAATATTTTTTTGATCTTGGCAGTGGTCGAAATTTTTAAAATATTTAATTTAAATTATGAATAAAGTAATAAATAAATCATTGTTAGATTATTATTAATATAAAAATTACATCTGGGCACAAACACAAATTACATACAGAAGAATTACACTGCACTAAGTCTTATCTCTACAACAATTCCTCTCATAGCACGACCTCTTACTAACCCTTACTGTCACTTCTTATAATGCATAAATCAGTTGCTCATGTCATGTGGTTACCGTACACATCTGTCTCTGGGTCTGATACGCCAAATAGCATAGCTATATTATGTAGGACACAACGAGCTATAACTATAATAATTTTGGCGTATTTTTCGGTTTCGTAATGCAGATTGCGATCCCTGTTTACGCTTCTCTCCACTTATTTTTCATTCATTAACAAAGCTAACAATGAAATATTGTAAGTAAGTACTTTTATGACGTCTCTCTCAGCCCTTGAAGTGGGAAACCTGATAAAGGTATTGGTTATTATTTATTGGCTGTTAAGTGCCTGCGTAACTTGAGAGACACATTTGTTAACACTTGTTTGGCCCAAATTGTTTCTCGTACCGACTAAACGTTGATAAGCCTGTTGCGTAAAATAATAACGCACAAAGAACCTAAAACATAAAAGAAAAAATATGAGGTTAGGTGCATAATAACTACTGCAGGTAAATTAATTCTGAGCATTATTTTTTTTTATACCTTAAGCTCTAAGCTTATTCTTTTATTTTAGAATTTATATATAATAAGTTTCTCTGTCAAATTTATTTTAGAGCGAAGTTCAAGGCAAGGGAATTTAAATGCATTTTACTTAATCTGTATCTTTCAGAAATATTCATAGGTTATTCAGTTCGGCGAAGAAAAACCCGTTGAATAATACCACTGGAATTCTTATATATATTTAATTTAAGCAGCTATTAAAATAAATATATTATTTATAATATATTATATTAAATAATTAACGTAAGGGTATTTATATACGTATAGTAATACTTTAATATAGTACATTTTATGTACCTAAATTCTCGTCTTTGCCTTCTTTCCTCGACTGCCAAACGCCACGCAAAATAATAAAAAGTCGTGGATCTCATTCTATTTATTCTTAATAAAAATATTTTAAGCAATTACATCAATGAAAAACCCAGAGAAACTTAAAACTAAAACTTCTCGATAGCCTTCTCGCTGTAAAAATGTCGGTGAGAACAATTTCGTAGTTCTCTACAGTAGATAGACGATAACGTACGTCAAAAATAGATTCGTGCTGCCAAAATCTACACATTTTGCGTCTTACGATTACTTAAACCAAACGATAGCTATGCATAACGCAGCGTTAGATGTTCGTGCTTCCAAATTTTAGTTCCAAATACGCTCACGGAGCGCTGTTCAAATTCCTATACAAAATTTTACTTAAACTAAACTGTCTCGTAAACTGTACTATAGAGCAAAATGTTCGTGCTAGGGGAGATCTCAGGGCCACCAGACGTCACTAATTTTCTGAGGAACGAAATGTGTACGATTGAGTTGTGTTAGTACGTACTATGATCGCATGCCTACCTGCTAGTTTGGCCAGTGGGCCATTTTCCAGGTATCAGGTAATCAAGGTACGTAAAAACATTAATCACTTCAAGTTAATTCTCCCAGCTGATTTTTACGTAAACGTTAGATAATATCGTTAAGTCAGTCATCGATACTCCCGGACACTTTCCGTCGGCAGTGTCGAATTGCAGACGCTTTAAACATCTCGAAAAAATTACTCAACTTCACTTACATTTTGAAGCTCCATTTTTATATATGTTAGCCAGATAACTAATTTAAAAAAATTACAAGAAGGCAGACCGACCCAAGGGGTCAACCATCCCTTAGACCCAATTTTAATGCCTCTGTGGGTAAGAGCGCGAGGGCATTATACGCACGCATGAGCGTGAGTGAGACATGTATTAATATCTATTTTTTATGGCTTATAAATTGATTAACTAATGTCCTGATTTGGATGTTTGTCCATGGGCATATTTTATATGTTAAGTGCTTCAAAGATATAGCTCCTAGTGTAAAGATATTTTTTTAAAGAAAGAAAAGAAAATATGTGCAAGAACTTGTCTCATCATGAATGAGTCATGATACGTGATCACATTAAAATGTTTCTAATACATTAAGCTTAAGATTGATATTGGTGCTTTTAAGGCGCAAAAGAAAGATTTAGGCTGAAACTGAGACTACATGAACGAGAAATTTAAACATTTGTAAAATAAATACTAAAAAATATTTTCAAGTAATTATTATTTCAGAAAAGAAATGGTAAAGTCACTTCGAAGATTAAACTGCTTTGCATTGAAGTTATTCATTATAAAACATTTGCTGGTCTCCATATAAATATATAATATGTTTTTTTATTTATTTATTATTAAATAGTATACAGTACAGTTTTACAATTAAAACATGCCGCTAAATTAAATTGTTTATCGCGACACTGTTTTCGTCACTCGTTAAAATCCATCTCGCTTTTGCATGAGTGCAGGGAACCACAAAGTTATTGCTGCCGTCAAAACACATATAATCTGTTAAGAACTTTGAAATTTCACAAGACAGACCGTACTTCGAAAGCGTGTTGATTTGCTGTTTCTTCGTCGGTTACCTTTACAATTAAACGTTTATCTTTAGTTTAATTTCACCTTCATCCAAATTTAGTGCACCTGCAATGTTTTTGGCAGTATTTATAAGATTTTCTTTTGTATCACGCACTACGCCAGTAATTCAATTTGGTACGCTAAATGTTGTTGCTCTTGTTTATTCAAGAGCTGTTTTCGGGCAGCTACCTCACTTTACATAATATGTTTATTTTGACTTCGTAATGTGACGTTTAGTGCCCTAAGTTCAATTTCGTAGTCCTCAATTTTTCCGCAACAATAGTCGAGAGATTCTTGAAATATCGTTAGTTTTAGTTCTTTCTTGATAGTTTTTTCAACATTCAGTGCTACGTCTTGCAATTTCTTTGTCTATAACATTTTCTGGGTGGAGCACTTTCCTGACATTCAATGCTGGTCCAGCTGATGCTGTCAGTTAAGTACAGTTTACACTATAAATTATTAGTATATAACCAATCAACACCTACCAAGTATCTATTAATAATATTATTGTCGTATAATACTTTTTTCGTTTGCGGAGCAGCCTGTATATACTTACTTCCGACGCATGTTAGACATTTCATTATGACATTATTCTTCATAAGGTATGGGTGTAGTAAGTAACCAAGTAGTTTTTTGAGGTGCACTGCTAGCCGACGTGGAATTTTTGTCTTGTGCAGGAGAGTTCAAGTTTTTAAATGGTACTCTTTGAGAGTGCGCCTCTGTGCCTCTTCTTTGCTACACCCATCCTAAGCCTTATATGATAACCACGGTACAGTAAAAACTTTAGTTATTTAGCTTGAAAAATAAATGGAAAATGAACAGATTTAAATTAAGTTAGTTTTGTACGTGGCAGAGCCACGCTGAAGCAAATTACGGAGCCCGAATAGGTCGGCTTGGCCAGCGAATGACCACGCTCGCACAAAATATGTAAAATAACAACATAATCTTTCATAAGAAGGTGAGTTACGAGTACGGGAGACACTTTCTACTGCTAAGGATGCATCCTATCTTAATACCCAGAGGCGAGAACGCTCTTTTAACTAACTACATTGCCTACAACTCATCATGTAGGTACCTGTATTATATTAATCTATGACCAGTTCACTTACCATGAGGTAGACTGTGTGCTCGTTTGTCGCCCTTGTATAAAGAAAGTTTTAAATTTCCTATTAAGTCAAAAGGTACAAACAATTAGGATCGTTCATTGAAAAGAGCTCCAATTATAGAAAATTGTTTTACAAGTATTTTAATAATTTTCACGTGCGTTTGATTAAAGAATATAGTTTGACTTATTATTAAACTGAATTATTGAAATTTAATTGAGGCCGTTACTTGCATGTATGGCGGGTATTTTAAAATCACAACATGGCGTCTCGATGTCGATTAATTATTGAAACCCTAATCCAGTACGTATGACAACTACCGCACTGGCCATTAGCGACAGCCGTTGTCTTATATCAATTACAGGGCTAAAGTTGTAATTTCATTACATTTGCTATTCATGTTGGTCTTTTATTATGACAGTACGATATTATGTAAGCAATTCCGAGTATGAATGTTTAATTATTTACTGCTGTCTCCTTAATGTACTTCTTATCATTTTTTAATAGAATAACGCTGACAAACGAGCACACAGGTCACCACATGGTAAGTGGATGCTGTGGCCTCTACATCCATCCCCGATTAAGTGTCAAAATGCAGATTGGTTTTCGTCCCTGAGGCCAAAGATAAATACCTCGTTTCCAGTTAAAAGGTACTCCGGTTCTCTACATTCATCATACGAAATATAGCAACCTGAGAGCATACATAAGCATAGCTTGCTTATATAGACTGTAAGGTAGCAACATTAAGCTGCTATTTTGCGCTGGTATTCTGTGAGAGAGTGGTCCTCGGTTTAGCCTTAGTTTTTTAGTTTTAGTCTGACCCTAATATAGCTGCAACGTGGCTCTAATAAATAAGTATAACGGCTTTTCATATAGTGAAAGTTATCCTCATATATTGTCATAAGTCTAGTTACAGTCATCATATAATGAACTAGCTGTGCCCGCAACTTCGTTCGCATAGAATAATTTTTAGTAATATATTATTATTCTTATCTACCTTAAAACCCTTGATTTTGTTCACAAATGCAAGGGTTTTAAGTTTTTCGCTCGGAACCCTATTTCTTTACCTAAAGTCCTAAAGTAAAAGTCTAAGTTATTCCTTATAACATCAGTTATCTGCCAGTGAAAATCCCTTCCAAATCGGTCCAGCCGTTTCGTAGATTAGCCGGGACAACCAGACAGACAGACATAATTTTACTAATTGTTTTTTGTTCTATGTACCGTACATACTATTCATTTACATTTAGTAAAAAGCTGTTATTTTGACATTACAAACAGACACCTCAATTTAATTTATTTGTAGCTGCGAAAAACATTTACAATTAATAATTTAAAATTAAAAATTTTGTACAACCGACTTCAATATAAGCGACTTCAATATAAGTTATTTAAGAATAACTCAATAACCTTGATCAAATTCATATGGGACCACACGAGAACTATCAGCTTTCATATAAAAAAAGGATCATCGAAATCGGTTCCCCAAGTACAAAGTTATGAGGTAACACACATAGAAAAAAACATACACTCGAATTGAGTACCGTCTCCTTTTTGGAAGTCGGCAGATAATTAATAATAATCTTTATTCCACATAAACAAAAAAATACCTATATTTACGTGATAGAGCCACTCTGCAGCTATATTATGATTGTAGTACGAAAGGTTCGGCCCGACAGGGGTAGAATCACGCTCTCACAGATTAGCAGTGTAAAATAGCAGCTTAATGCTGCTGTGCTTCATATGGTGAGTGTAGAGAACCGGAAAGCCTTTTACATTTTGCAATTTGTTTCTCAATCGAGGATAAATGTAGATGTCTATGGCCCACAGCACCCACTTACCATCAGGTGGAATGTGTGCTCGTATGTTACCTTTATCCAATAAAAAAAACAATTGAACACATACAATTAAAACTTACGTTTTTGTTGCATTATCACAATCATTAGGTTCATACTTTAAAATAAGTATAATATACTTTAAATCTACTTTAAAATAAGTATACAGCCGGGTTCTTTGTTTTTATGCCATAATTTATCTATAAAAAATATGTATAATCAATAAGACATTGATAAATAACTAAGATTTATACAACAATCAACAATGAATCTTACCGAAACCTGATCGAAAAGAGTCAAAAATCACTTCTATCAATCAAAAACGCAACGTTTCTTGCAGTAATTTTCGAATTCCCTCTTAAAATTTGCGCCAACTTTTTAATGCGGGCGGGAAAAATAATATCCAATATGGCGGTTGTTTAGTGACTCTACAGTGTGGTTGAGAATCGTATGCTGTTTTAAAACCGGTTGGAAGCTGTAGTTACAGTAAATCAATCAAGTGACTACTAAGGCAGTGATTACAGGCCGACGTTACCCCAGGGTAGTGTGTTCGATGCCTATGCGTGTGAGACATCAATCAAAAGTCGTCTATTTTTCCCTTTGTGATTTACAAATCCTGACGTCTCGTTTACTGCACATCTAAATTTCATTTTTCTTAATATATTCGCTTTCACCAGGTTGCATTTCCGAGGAAATAACAGAGATTACTTTCGGTTTCAAATATGTATTTTCTTCAATTTGTTATAATACGTGTATATATAGGTATATTATATATAGGGAAATCAAAGTTTGAAGTGTTTCAACCTTTAATTTCTCTATATTATTGTAGTTGCCTTTAGTTTTTTAAAATTATTTATTTATTCCACGTTGTATTTATAAATGACATTTGACTATTGAAAAAACAAAAATGAAGATTTATCTAGACAGATACGACGTAGGGACATTAAAGAAAAGAGGGTACTCTTTTTTAAAAGGCCGGCAACGCACCCGCGATTCCCCTGGTGTTGCAGTTGTTCGTGGGCGGTGGTCGACACTTGCCATCAGGTGAGTAGTATGCTCGTTTAACCCCTCTTCTATAAAAAAAAGATACCTTGGGGAGCTTCTTTCACAGTTTCCTTAGCGATCAGAGGAACTTTATTTTTATAGTATAAGGGTGACGAACGAGCGCATAGTCAACCTGATAGTTAGTGAATGCTCACTGTCATAAACATTTATCTTCGATTAAGAATAATGCAGATACGTTGTCACCCCTGAGGACTAAGAAGAAATGCCTCGTTTCCAGTAAAAAGGGTGAACGGTTCTCTACACTCACCGTACGAAATACAGCATTAAGTTGCCATTTTAAGCTGATATTCTGTGAGAGCGTGTACTACTCCAGTTGCTTTAGTGTGTATAGGTATACACTGGCAGCGACACTTTTAACCCTCGAAATTTTTCATTTCATAACAACATTTAATACAATATGTATTTTGTATCTTATTTTAAGCACCATTTTGAAATGTTAATGACGTCATGTCACGCATGACTTAGGTGTTTTGTGAGAATGTATATAAATCCAATGAACTTTGTAAAAGTCATGGCCGCTAACAGAGTAGAATTTTAATATTAATAGAAGCTCCATGTCTTTCTGTTATGCATACCTGAATTTGTGTGCATAGTTATTTGCTGAATCTGACGTATGTCTGTACGCATGTTTGAATATATATATATATATATATATATATAAAATCTATAAACACAATGTTCCCTTGTTTTCCATTGCGCCGGGGCCTCGATCTGAGTAACAAATATCATGTGTCAGCTTCGACCAATCGCAGGGGAGCGCGCCCGCGGCCGATCACGATTCGACGGCTCCCATTTCATAATACATATCCTAATGCTATCGTTTTCCTTTTACGTTTCTGACAGTTCCGAGGTTGTAGTTATTTTGTGCGATACGAGCGAATAAATCTTGCTTTATTATAGAAGTAACTTAATTACATAAAACTTATGTATGCGGATCTTATACACACAAACCATATACCTATACATTAAAATGTTTTTGGTTTGGAAAAAATTTAAAAGGAAAGGCCAATTTGGCATCTCTTCCAAGTGACCACGAAACTGCACATCATTCAATATGTCGACGCCGAGGATTTCGATACTGGCTGAGGCAACAAGGGGAGTGTCTTCAAATTGAGGATATACGACAAAGGGGTTCTTTTTAGCGGTAAACGCGCAAATTTGTGTCTTCTGGGGATTGAACTGGACTAGATTTAGTCACCCCCAGTCCGAGACTGTTTGACAAAGACTCGATTTCAGACTCATGTCTGTTCCGGTACTCGGCAACGTTTTCCCGAGAAATATTGGCACGGGCGGAGTAAAGCTACAAATGTTGTGCTGTCCTCCGCGTAGCAATGAATGTTACCGGTTTGCAAAATATCATTGATATTGTAGTGTTATGCTACTTACTTATCATTTTACATTATTTTAAATCCATTTTTCCATTCTGTTTCGATTTTCTGCATTCACTTCAAAACTGGATATTTTACATCACCTTTATTTCCATAGGATCCTGTAACGATTTTAAACCATAAGAACACAATCACAAATCATTTCTACTTCGTATTTTCACATTATCAGCACTTTTAAATTGGTGTCAATGAAGTCTACCTTTTTTCGATCTTTTAGTTAGTTTTCCGTAACTCTACAATTTCGGGCTTTGTGTGGGTAGTTGCGCTACCTTTTTTCCTATTTCAATAATATCTCCTTTTCCACTTAAATCTTGCCGTTTTCTTATTACAAGCCTAAAACTAAAATTTGACATGTTTTGTTATTGTTGTTTATTTGGTCTCCATGGAAATTATATTCAAATTTGTTACCGGTCTGTAGTTTCTATTTCGATAATTCCACATAAATACTTTTTCCTCTTGACCATTTACAAAAAATTTGCGTTTAATTTAAATAATTTTTCCGTTCTCTCTAGAAAGATATAAAAGCCGAACAATCGGTGAAGAAAGGCAGTCTTGCTTCAGTTCTCGAATTGGAAGCATCTTCTAAAGGCCTTATCCCGGGGCCGCTCTGCCCCGGGATCCTGCAAGCCTCTGTCCTACCTGAAGCCACTGGACTCTACGAACCTCTGCTCTATCTGAAGTCGCTGGACTCTACAAACCGTTGCTCTGCCTGAAGTCGCCGGGTTCCTACAAGTCTCTGTTCTACCTGGAGTCGCCGGAACCTGCAAACCTCGGTTCCGCCTGAAGTCACCGGAACCTGCAAACCTCTGTCTCGCCTGCAGTCACCGGATCCTGCAGGCTTCTGTGATGTCTGAAGCCGCCGAGGATCCTGCAAGCCCCTGTCTGGCCTGAAATCGCCGGATCCCGCAATTACCACATTCACCGGAGGTCGCCGCCTAGAGACGCCCACGCCTTCTCACCTACGCCGTGCGTGCTCGTTCCAGGCGCTGAGAGCACACCTTGGATCTTCCGACTCAGCTTCGGCACTAATCTCTTTTTTTTATTACTTTTTTAAAATAATCTGTAAATCGCATCATCCATCCTCATATTCATACTCCATTTTTGTTATATAAAATTGTAAATATTTTTGAATCTTAAATATATTATTTGTTTTGTTGTATTTTTGTTGTTTTGTTGCTCTTAGGTTAGATTCTTTTGTTCTTAATTGTCTCTACACGACAATATGCAGAAGAAACAGATAGCACGTAGCCTCACGGTATATTCTTTTTCTTTTTTTTCTTCAGCTTGTAAAAATCCACTGCTAAACCTTTGATAGGACCTAGATCGTAGTCGTAGGGGAATTTGTCTTAATCATCACGCTTGGTAAGGTGATACAAGATCACAGGTACCGGACAATTCGCACCTTTCACGCTACTTCCCGACACGGGTCAGGATATTTTATGTCTGGTGTAAACGTAATTAGTATGCCAGTATACCACAATCTATCGGAAGACAAAATCTTTTTCTCATATTTCGTTCTCATTTATCATCATTACCATTAAAACTTCAGTTCGAGGGGTGCTCGATCAATAAGCAGCCAAGGCGTTTCATTAGCCAACAGACTTGGTCAAGAACCGTAAACAAATTTTATAGCAAACTAGCTGTTCCCGGAGACTTCGTCCGCGCGATTTCATCGTAGAATTCATTACGGTTGGTTTTTATGGGTTTTATTTTGCGCAGAACCATTATGGTTTTTCTAAAATAAAAGTAACCAAAGTTACTCCATAAAACATTAGCTATCTGCCAGTGAAAGTCCCGTCAAAATCGACGTAGCCATTTTGGAGATTAGCCCGAACAAACAGACAGACAAACAGACCGACAGACAGATAAAAATTAAAAAAAATAATTGTTTATTTGTTGTAAGTAATATAGGTATATAAACGTTCATATGTTCATTGTTTAGTATAACATAATATAAGTGATTTGGTCTAGTACTTATTGTGTTGAATAAATAGAAATAATATGAATAAATAAACAAATATGCATTTAGTTAAAAGCTGTTATTTGGACATTTCTTTTTATAGTATAGGGTGACAAACGAGAACACAGTCCACCTGATGGTAAATGGTTGCTGTGATCCATAGACATCTACATCTATCCTCAATAAATAATCAAAATGCAGATACATAGTCACCCGTGAGGACTAAGATGGGATGCATATTTTCCAGTAAAAAGGGTCTCAGGTTCTTTACACTCACCACACGAAACACAGCAATTTAAACTGCTATTTTACGCTGGTATTCTGTGAGGGTCCTTCCCCGGTCAAGCCGACCCATTTGTGCTACAACTATAATATAGCTGCAGCATGGCTCTACCACGTCGAAGCGTGAACATACCCTCCAATTTTATTTATTTGTATAGATTTGAATATCAGGTCGTAGGTCTCTTTTCTGCCTTGGGGTTCGTCTATGTAGGTACCACCCTCATATTCCCTCATATTTGTGCCGCCAATAGCAGTACTAGTATTGCGTTGTTTCCGTCTGAAGCCGTTACATCTTAGTTTTTAGGGGTGACAACAAAAAAATACATTTTAGTGTGGCATACAGATTTTTGTAAATATATTGGCGATAGCGTATTTAAGCTCAGTTCTCTCGTAAACACTGATCAGTGCAACGCTAATCTATCGTTCTACTCCATAGAAGAGCATAACCATTTCAGCCTGCAAACACGAATGACCTCTTTGAGGTGCCTAGGAGTTATCACTTTTACCAGTGTTTATTTTCTGTGATTGATGTTAGCTTACATCTAACGCTTCTATTTATAGAAAAAGTTCGAATTGTAGTCATGACCATCGCCATTGACAGCTAGTGTCTTTGTGCTGTTGGCACTAACACTACCTCACAGCTGGGCTACATAATTTGACATTATTTTCGAAAGTGTCGATACAGCCTTGGGTGATAAAACGCACTAATTTAGAAGATTTTTTTTATAGGATGAGGGTGACAAACGAGCACACAGTCCACCTGATGGTAAGTGGTTGCTGCGGCCCATAGACATCTACATTTATCCTCATTTGCGAATCAAAATGCAGATGTGTTGTCTAGGGAAATCAACGGTGAAGTGTTTCAATCTTTAATTTCTCTATATTATTGTAGTTGCCTTTAGTTTTTTAAAATTATTTATTTATTCCATGTTGTATTTATAAATGACATTTGACTATTGAAAAAACAAAAATGAAGATTTATCCAGACCGATACGACGTAGGGACATTCAAGCAAAGAGGATATTCTTTTTAAAAGGCTTGCAACGCACCCGCGATTCCCCTGGTGTTGCAGTTGTCCGTGGGCGGTGGTCGACACTTGCCATCAGGTGAGCCATATGCTCGTTTAACCCCTCTTCTATTAAAAAAGAGGATACCTGAGGGAGCTTCTTTCGCCGTTTCCTTTGGGATCAGAGGAACTTTTTTTTTAGTATGACGAACGAGCGGATAGTGAGGACTAAGATGGAATGCCTCATTTCCAGTAAAAAAGGCCTCCGGCCACCTGCACTCACCAAGCGAAACGCAGAAGTAAACCTCTACTTCACGCTGGTATTCTGTGAGGTCGTGGTACCACCCCGGTTCGAGCCGGCCTATCCGTGCGACAGCAAAAGTTGCCGCGTGGCTCTATATTATTCCATTTTTGAAGGCAAATCACATGGTTTTCGAAAGGAAATACCTAATATATACGAATAAAGATATTTTTTTGCTTTTATTTTACCTAATCTAATATATAAAAAATAATGTTTGTTTGTATTTTATGCGCTGCCATACCGTTCATCAGTTGCGGTAAAACTTTGTCAACTTATTGCTTGCACTTGCGCGAAGGTTATAGCCATAGTACAAATAACTTACAGTAGGTGATGCGCGTTTCGTACCAACAATTAATTTGAAATTATAGATCATCAATTTTAATGATAGTATTTTTTTTATAGGAAAAGGGTGACAAACGAGCACACAGTCCACCTGATGGTAAGTGGTTGCTGCGGCCCATAGACATCTACATCTATCTTCGTTTGCGAATCAAAATGCAGATGCGTTGTCACCCGTGAGGACTAAGATGGAATGCCTCATTTCCAGTAAAAAGGGCCTCCGGCCACCTGCACTCACCAAGCGAAACGCAGAGGTAAACCTCTACTTCACGCTGGTATTCTGTGAGGTCGTGGTACCACCCCGGTTCGAGCCGGCCCATCCGTGCGACAGCAAAATAATTATCATTCTTAAATAAAATAACTCTTCCAAATTTAAAATGATATTTCAATACAATGCGTCAGCTATCATCTAGTTTTATATAAAAAGAATAATAAACTATATTTTAAATTAACACCAATTGTAAACACTTAACATACAATAAATATTTTGAATTTGAATTTAAAAAAATTACCTTTCAGTGTATCAGTGTAGTTTTATCACTACTAATATTTCCAGTCCAGTTAGGTAAGTAGAAAGTGTTATGACTGTTTGGTGACAGTAGTCGAATAGTGGATTTGAACCCATGACCTTTATTTAAGTCCAAACCTTTAATCAGAAGTATACTGTCGCTAGCTTTACATTGTGCTACTTGTACCTATTGTGATTATACATAAATCGAGCACTAGGATATAATTTACAGAAAAAGTAAAGAAAACAGTAAGATAATATTTAAAATTTAATTATCCGTTTTGTTCTTTCATTCATTCATTACAGCTTAAGAAAAGTCCAGTACATGAACATCCTCCACAGATTGCCTCGTAGATTGGAATATTTGCCATAGTTCAGCTACGCTTGGCACACGGTTGAAAAATCCAGTCTAAATAATAAAATTGAGCTCCTATCAAGAAGATGCTGCTGTCCATCCCCTGTTTTGATTTCCCTCTATCGCCTCTTACTAGACCCCTTTTGTATATTATTATACATTTTTAAATAATATGTTTAATTAATATATAAGTAGGTATATGCTACCAACGAGTCCTAAGTTATTTTGGTCATATTGCCCGGAGACAACCAGACAATCTGGATAAATTGGTTGTAGTAGGGAAGATCGAAGGAAAAAGATCACGTGGGCGATTACCTACTCGCTGGTCCGACCAGATTCAAAATATAACGGGACTTAATATTCCGACTGCCCTGAGACAAGCCGAGGACAGAGTGGTATGGAGGAAGATAGTCGGCACATCGGTGAAAGCATTTCAGGACAAGCACGACCTTCAGTAATGAAGCACACGAATAGGAAGAAGGCATCTTCAAGAAAAGAGCTTATGTTTTTTAAAAGGCCGCCAACACATCTGCAATTCCCCATTCATGGGCGGCGGTAATCACATACCATCAGATGAGCTGCATGCTCGTTTGCCTTTTGCTTTTATTATTGCCCTTATATTAAAAAAAAAAACATGTGTGCAGTTCACACGCGGTAGAAGTGAAACCTTCAGAAAAGAAGACTGAGGTATCAAGAAACACTCTATACCGTATTCTATCTCTTTCTCTCGCAAGCTAAATCCTATAGATGTACCTATATGCTTGTCTCTTTTTAGTGTCGTTTTTTCGTTTCATCGAGTTTCAAATCACAAGTATTCTAAAAAAAAAATCACTTCAAAAAGAAAGAAATAAAGAAAAGGTAGTAGATGTTAGTAAAATATTGTAGGTAATAATAAAATGTAATCGTTAAATAATTTCACCATTGCAGTGTTACGACTTAAGAACAGTGCGTTGTAATTACGCATTATATATTTAATTACTGAAATAAAGGCAATAATGGCGGTCATTTTTTGTTCTCAAAGATTAACCGGTAATTTAAAACGGATTTATATCTAGCCGCCATTTGGGAAGCGTTGTGTGAGTTCTGAAAGCATTAATTCTTAGTAAAAACGTCTTTTTTTCACGTGTTAGAGCCACGCTGTAGTTACATTATGGTTGTAGCACGAATGGGTCGGCTCAACCGGGGTAGGACCACGCTGTCACAGAACACCAGCGTAAAATAGCAGCTTGATGCGGTTGTTTCGTATGGTGAGTGTAGAGAATCGGATATCCTTTTCAGTAGAAACGAGGTAATCCATCTAAGTCCTCAGGGGTGACGCATCAGCATTTTGAATCTTAATCGAGGATTAATGTAGATATTTATGGGTCTCTGCGTTCACTTTTCGTCAGGTGGATTGTGTGCATATTTGTCACCCACATTTTATAAAAAGAAGCATCATCATCATTACAACCCATTGCCCATGCCTCAAAGTATGGTCCGGAGCTACTTGCATTCATTGAATTTCTGCATTTCTTACCAGGTCGTCACTCCACCTAGTGGGGGTCCGCCTTACACTTCGCTTACCGGTACGAGGCTGCCACTCGGGAACCTTTCTTCCCTATCAGTTGTCGGTTCAAGCTATATGGCCGGCACATTGCCACTTTATCTAACCGATCCGTTGTGTGTGTTTGCCGTTTATTAAGTTTATTAAGAATGTTAGTAATGGTATACTCGCGTTAACTGCTCCAAGTAGGGCTAAAATGCAAGGAATGGTGAACGTGGGTAGTTGAATGAGGGATCATTTAAAGTTCTCTATTATTGCAAGTGTTTAATTTACAAACATAAAACATCTCCTGTTTTATTTCCATCTGTCGCCTCTTACAACACCAATGGTATATACTGACAGTAAATCTATTACACCCCGAAATTTCGACGGAATAAAAGGTTTTTCCATATACGCAAGACAAAGTGGCCGATTTTGACTCTGCATAGATTGCCGAAGGGTATGTGTTCTATGGTACCTACTAAAGATTTTTCATAAACCAGCTCATAGCTTGTTACTTGTCGGTAGGCTGTCATCAAAACTGCGAGCAGTCGTAATCGCGGCTCTGAACGTAAATTGGTTTATAGTCAGTTAATATGGCGTTGCCGCCTCTCTTGAAGTACAAACCAATATACATATGTATCTACTTCTGCTCCAAGCCTACGGAGTCGTGCCAACGTATAAGAAGTTACTTAATAATACTAATGATTCGTCAAATTATGCCTCTATGCTTTTTATTTTTACTAGTGTACAGCCATTGCATTGTTGCCAGTGGTGACGTATAGATCTGCGCCTTGTCCTTCACTGCTGCCCATTGCTACGTGCACGTGGTAGAGCCATGCTGCAGCTATATTACTGGTATAGTTGTAGCACGAATGGCTCGACCGGAAAAGGACCATGCTCTCACAGAATATCAGCGTAAAATATCACCTTAACGCTGCTGTGTTTCCTATGGTGAGTGTAGAAAACTGGAGACCCTTTTTTACTGGAAACGAGGCATTCCATCTTAGTCCTCGCTAGTGACAACGCATCTGCATTTTGATTCGTAATCAAGAATGGTAGTCTATGGGCCACAGCAACCACTTACCATCAGGTGAACTGTGTGCTCGTTTGTCACCCTTATCCTATTAAAAATATGGGAAAACTGAAGATCACTCAATATGGAGATGGAAATGCTCTGAGTTTCTTTGCGTGATAGACTTCATAATGAGGATATCTGCAGTAAAACCAGAGTAAACGGCAAACACACACAACGGATCGGTTAGATAAAGTGGCAATGTGCCGGCCATATAGCTTGAACCGACAACTGATAGGGAAGAAAGGTTCTCGAGTGACAGCCTCGTACCGGTAAGCGAAGTGTAGGGCGGCCCCCGACTAGATGGAGTGATGACCTGGTAAGAAATGCAGAAATTCAATGAATGCAAGTAGCTCCGGACCATACTTTGAGGCATGGGCAATGGGTTGTAATGATGATGATGTTTCTTTTTATAAAATGTGGGTGACAAATATGCACACAGTCCACCTGACGAAAAGTGGACGCAGAGACCCATAAATATCTACATTAATCCTCGATTAAGATTCAAAATGCTGATGCGTCACCCCTGAGGACTTAGATGGATTGCCCCGTTTCCACTGAAAAGGATATCCGATTCTCTACACTCACCATACGAAACAACCGCATCCAGCTGCTATTTTACGCTGGTGTTCTGTGACAGCGTGGTCCTACCCCGGTCATCATCAAAAATTCCTAAAAAATAATATATCAATTTATTTATCCACATGTTAGAATCAAGATGCTGATGAGTATCTAATCTCCTTTCAGAACGAAGATAAAAGATTTTTGCATACCTTAAGCGAAAGCGCAAGGTAATGTTCTACTATCGCCTAAAAATTAAAATTCCAACATTTTATCGAATAAAATCGTATCTAGCAATCATATTATACATATAAATGATATAAAAAGCACATTGTTAGAAAGATAAATGATTGTTGAACTTATTAATATTTTTTTTAAATCGATTAATTGCTATTTTTAAATTAAAAAAAGGGTTTTAGTGGCTTATGGTGTGGATTTATCAAGTCCCTGTGGCTTGTAAACACTATAACTTTTGAAAATATCAATTGTTTAACTCAATCTATTTTTTAATCTCTTCATCTATCATGTGGGAAGCCACTGAATGTAAATGGCAGTGTAATTTTGTTTTGTTTAGCTATAATTAATTTTTTTCGGCTCCAAAATGGCGAAATTTTCGTTGATTTGGTTGCCTCGTATATAAATTGTTTCTGTAAATGGGGATCTACAGCCACAGAGTAGTTTAGTTCACAGAGTACCTTTGTATTAAGTTTAGTTCGGCTTCAGTCGCCGTCGTGAGTGGACATTGTTTAGGTTGTTTTCAGCGGCTCAAAAAGATCGCTGTACAAATACACAATATTCGAATAAACAAATTTCTTAAATACTTGATTATAATAATAATAAGAGATTTTTTTATACACACAATAAATAACAGAATACACAGAATAAATAATAGTAGTACGTACTAAAAGTAAGTAGTATAATTTTTGTGTCATGGGTGACATTTTCATGCTTTTCGAGGGTGTCGAAACCGATAGGGTTGTCGAAATGTAAATCCAAGATGGCGGCCGCAATAGGTATCAATTTTTTCATCATGGGTGTCATTTTCATGGTTTTCGAGGGTGTTGAAGCCGATAGTGCTGTCAAAATGTAAATCCAAGATGGCGGCTGCAAAATATATCAATTTTTTCATCTTGGGTGTCATTTTCATGGTTTTCGAGGGTGTTGAAACCGATAGTGCTGTCGAAATGTAAATCCAAGATGGCGGCTGCAATAGGTACCAATTTTTTCATCTCGGGTGTCATTTTCATGGTTTTCGAGGGTATTGAAGCCGATAGTGCTGTCGAAATGT
This sequence comes from Parnassius glacialis, assembly GCA_033319125.1. NCBI lineage: Eukaryota > Metazoa > Arthropoda > Insecta > Lepidoptera > Papilionidae > Parnassius > Parnassius glacialis. Next base: position 25,626,138 of record JAVANC010000002.1, read on the forward strand.
AAATCCAAGATGGCGGCTGCAATTAATATAAATTTTTTCATCATTGGTGTCTTTTTCATGGTTTTCGGGGCTGCTGATGCCGATAGTGCTGTCGAAATGTAAATCCAAGATGGCGGCTGCAATAGATATCAAGTTTTTCATCTTGGGTGTCATTTTCATGGTTTTCGAGGATGTTGAATCCGATAGTGCTGTCGAAATGTAAATCCAAGATGGCGGCTGAAGTTGGTACCAATTTTTTCATCTCGGGTGTCATTTTCATGGTTTTCAAGTGTTGAAGCCGATAGTGCTGTCGAAATGTAAATCCAAGATGGCGGCTGCAATAGGTATCAATTTTTTCATCATGGGTGTCATTTTTATGGTTTTCGAGGGTGTTGAAGCCGATAGTGCTGTCGAAATGTATTTAAACTAATTTAATAATTCCGTATAATCATGTTATACGTAATTTTTTTAATGCGCTTAAGGTATGCCCAATTGGATTTACCAATATATTTTATTCTTTTTAAAATTGCTAAATTTTTGTAGGTATTGTTTTTTTCCCACCTTGCATTCACTGGAATAACTATCCAGGAGTTAGGGTTTTTTACTGCCTTGATTTATTAAGAATGTTAGTAATGGTATACTCGCGTTAACTGCTCCAAGTAGGGCTAAAATGCAAGGAATGGTGAACGTGGGTAGTTGAATGAGGGATCATTTAAAGTTCTCTATTATTGCAAGTGTTTAATTTACAAACATAAAACATCTCCTGTTTTATTTCCATCTGTCGCCTCTTACAACACCTATGGTATATACTGACAGTAAATCTATTACACCCCGAAATTTCGACGGAATAAAAGGTTTTTCCATATACGCAAGACAAAGTGGCCGATTTTGACTCTGCATAGATTGCCGAAGGGTATGTGTTCTATGGTACCTACTAAAGATTTTTCATAAACCAGCTCATAGCTTGTTACTTGTCGGTAGGCTGTCATCAAAACTGCGAGCAGTCGTAATCGCGGCTCTGAACGTAAATTGGTTTATAGTCAGTTAATATGTCGTTGCCGCCTCTCTTGAAGTACAAACCAATATACATATGTATCTACTTCTGCTCCAAGCCTACGGAGTCGTGCCAACGTATAAGAAGTTACTTAATAATACTAATGATTCGTCAAATTATGCCTCTATGCTTTTTATTTTTACTAGTGTACAGCCATTGCATTGTTGCCAGTGGTGACGTATAGATCTGCGCCTTGTCCTTCACTGCTGCCCATTGCTACGTGCACGTGGTAGAGCCATGCTGCAGCTATATTACTGGTATAGTTGTAGCACGAATGGCTCGACCGGAAAAGGACCATGCTCTCACAGAATATCAGCGTAAAATATCACCTTAACGCTGCTGTGTTTCCTATGGTGAGTGTAGAAAATTGGAGACCCTTTTTTACTGGAAACGAGGCATTCCATCTTAGTCCTCGCTAGTGACAACGCATCTGCATTTTGATTCGTAATCAAGAATGGTAGTCTATGGGCCACAGCAACCACTTACCATCAGGTGAACTGTGTGCTCGTTTGTCATCCTTATCCTATTAAAAATATGGGAAAACTGAAGATCACTCAATATGGAGATGGAAATGCTCTGAGTTTCTTTGCGTGATAGACTTCATAATGAGGATATCTGCAGTAAAACCGAGTATACCATTACTAACATTCTTAATAAATCAAGGCAGTAAAAAACCCTAACTCCTGGATAGTTATTCCAGTGAATGCAAGGTGGGAAAAAAACAATACCTACAAAAACTTAGCAATTTTAAAAAGAATAAAAAAAACTTTTATCTTCGTTCTGAAAGGAGATTAGATACTCATCAGCATCTTGATTCTAACATGTGGATAAATAAATTGATATATTATTTTTTAGGAATTATTGATGATTTAGGACCACAACGATCTTAATTATTCATTCAATCACGGCCTATCAAAGTCTGAAAATAACATCTAATAGATTGCCTCATATGGATGGATATTTGCCAATTTGCCATGCTTGGCAGGCAAGTTGGCAAACCGCATTATTTGAGCTCTCAACAGGAAGATGCTGCTGCCCATTTCTTCCTTCAGTTTCTCTCTGTCTCACTTACGACACCCACGGGATAATATGGGGTAGTGGAATCTCTTACCCTACTACTACAATCATTGTAAAATAAAAAAGCCCCTTGGGGCCAGGTATGCTGAATACAGTAGGTCTCTTTTCTTTCTGAGAGACTTATGGAGCGGTTCGTCCCCAGCACTGCTCTGCGTATGCGGTTTTCATGTTAGGTTCTAGAAATATTTTAGTTTCTTAGACACGCAGGTTTTCTTTCACCGCCGTGCACGTGGTTAGTTAGTTCTAAACATTTCGGTTGACCGTGGTGCCGGTGGAATCGAACTCGAGTAGTTAGTGAACTGTAAAATTTACGGCGAGCGTGTTCAATTGCCGTTATAAGCAGTTAGTTTTTATCAATATAAAAAAAACCTCGTCAGAATAAAGCCAATGACCTGTTTAAGCTAACTATAACGTGGAAGCCGCACCGTGGCATCTGCCCCGGAGCCATACGCTTCTTTACCGCACTGCCCAAATATAAGCTGTAATTAAATCAAGGTAACATACAGCTTCTAACGACTACCGTACTGGACTACTAATTAAAGGATGATTAACTTTTATTGTGAAACAAATGTTCTTAAGTACATTGTGAATTTAAAAAAATGTCGTAGTATTACATAATGTTGTGAGAATAAAGATATTATAGAATAACACTCCATTATTCCTTCGCCCATGTCACTTTAGCCCATAAATATATGATTTGTGAATAATTCGAATACAGCGCCATCTATGGGATTCTAGCAAAGCTGTAAACCATCATCTCGACAAAACAAATATATTATGTGAATGTAAACTTAATCGGTAGCTCAGAAGGTATACTATCACAAACAAACGCACCAACCATTATATAACAGTATAATACTGCTGTGTTTCCTACAGTGAGCGCCGAGATCTAGATTCTATAGGCTAGTAATGTCCTCAAGACTGAATATCGATTATCACGGTCAGTCTCAATGGAGACTAGCCATCTGGGCAGAACAAGATTATACTGTACACGAGTGTATGCGCAAACATAAGTTTCTCTTCATTCTCTCACTCTCAAAGGCCGTATTAATAAACATTTCTCCATGACGAACTCAATTGTTTAATCATTTGATCGGTGTCCTCATTACGATATCAGCATCTCAAGATCGTTGCTTATTAATAAACACATGAAAACAGTATCTCAAAACGCTGTACTTAGGAATACTGTTCTGTGACTTGCACTCAAGTACACATACTTGAGAGTCGAGTTTCGTTTATTAATCAGTGTGGCACTCAGCTGATATCGTGAACCTAAACCGCATCTTGAAATATGTTTATTAATAAGATCATAACCTCAAGATGTACTCAAATGCGTGTACTTAAGCTGAGTTACGGGCCATAGTCTGATGAGACGGCAATTCAACACGACCGGAGAGAGATTGAGCACAGGACCATCGGTAACACCGCTAACTGCCTGAGTCCGGGCTGCTTCTCGGAATTTCTTACTAGAAAGACCCAATGATGCAGCTGATTCCCGGTCGACCCAGGATTTTTTATTTCTTAGATTGCGAGTTTCTTCGCGATGTTTTTTCCCGTTGAGTACGTAATTTGAGTTCATCAGTACTTACAATGGTGCCCTCGAGAATCGAATTAGGAGTGTTTACAATGGTTCGAAATGGTGATGATGTTTAGAAAGCGAGTAGCATATAACTGACTTGAAGCATAGATGTTCTGGGAAGCCTGCAGTCTGTGAACATCTTCAAGATCGTCCCCGCCATTACATTAGATTTGATAGACTACAAATACAAAATCCACAAGACCAAAAAAGAACACCGATTCCTGCCAAGGATAATTCGCGAGGCTATTGAAATTAAAAAACACCCTAATTTCAATAGAGAAGATTGATGCGTGCTGCCATCTGCCTGGGATCCTATAATTAATAAAATTAAATCCAAACCCAAGCATACCACTGCAAGACTTCAAGATACTATAAGCTTATTCTGCGTAGATCGGACCTAAATTAATATTCAAAAACTGAAGTTAGCCGGTCTAACTATGACATCGGGACGTCAAACACCTCACTCCCCCGCGACAATGAGTGCTGTAAAGCACCCGACATGTCGAGAATTAAAATAGTAAATTAAACGCGATAAAATCCGTAAATATAGTTACATTCAAAGCGCCTAGTAATTCACTAAAATAGCTCCGTCAATGTTAATTTCATTATCATGTAATTAGCAATAAAAATATATATTTTTGTAAACCGACAAAAATAATTAGATATCAATGTGATACATTTTTATGCATTAATACGATATCTCTGGGCTCGGTACAGGTAATCGATTAAATTAATTTTATTTATCGGTAATATTATCTAAGTGATGCCATGTAAATTTCAATCAGATTCAGTGATAGTTAAAGTCGGATTTTTTTTTATATATTATTGATTGCGTCTTATACGGTCCTGTAACTATAGCCTCCACGAATAAGAAGCTTCAAAATATTTAATTTCACTCTTAGACTTTATCGTGGAAATCTTTTAGGGGAATCCAAATAAAAAATGGAATCCATATATCAGGAACAGTTTTAATTTGTGCTGATTTTGCGGCCTAAATCCTTCACGCAATCCCGAAATAACATATAATCCAAATCACTGAGTTTTCGCTCGCGCTGATAATTAGGGTAACCATAGTTTTTGGGTTTGTGTGTAAAAATAACATTTTTTATAGGATAGGCTGACAAACGAGAATACAATCCACCTAATGGTTGTTGTGACCCATAGAAATCTACATCTATCCTCAATAAAGAATCAAAATGCAGATGCGTTGTCACCCGTGAGGACTAAGATGGAATGCCTCTTTTCTGGTAAAAAAGGTATCCGGTTCTCTACACTCACTATACGAAACTTACGCTGGTATTCTGTGAGGGCGTGATCCTTCTCCGGTCGAGCCGACCCATTCGTGCTACAACTATACTACTAATATAGCTGCAGCATGGTTCTACCACGAAGTGAATAATGTATATTTGATAATGATACGATATTATATCGCTAGGTTATGACGATATAATATTGTAGAATTCATTACTGCATCTCATTACACGAGTGTCGTAAGAATCAATTAAAGAAAAAGTTCGAAAGATCTCGCCAGCCCTTAAGAAAACGTTTATAGCCATAAAACCGTTACGTATATATTAGAAACAGGTACTCTGTTGTCAGAATAAACGAGCTAAAACTTCACCCGATGGTAAGTGGCAACCTAGTTATTTCTCTTTTCAAAAAGGCTTCAAAAAAACGTTTCTCTCTTAAAAAAATCTCGATTGAAAATTGTAAGTGCCTATGTCTCTTTTAAAATAATTTTTGTTACATTAATAAATCGTGTAGTGGGGGAGTAAGAATATCCACTACCCCATACCGTCCCGTGGGTGTATCAAGAGACGACGGAGATAAACAAACCAGGAGATACGCAGCACCATCTTTCTGATAACAACTAAATAATAAAAAAGCTACGGTTGCCTGCGATGTTGTTGTGGAAGTATACTTGTAATATTTTTTTTAATATTATTTTAAGCCAGCGCTTAACTACAATCCCACCTGATGATAAGTGGTGATGTAGCCTAAGATGGTGAAGCGCACTGACAACAAAAGCCTATTCACTCTTGCCTCGAAGACACCCACATTGTAATCGGATGGAAAGGCAGATGCTTGCATTTTTTTCGCATTTACCACGGGGCGTGCTCTGAGGAATTGTTCGGATTAATCCCAGCCGCCGAATTTCACGAACGCACATCGCGGCAGAAATCCCGATACTATCCACACCATCTGGATGATTGGCGGTTCACCATTGTGCGATTTAGAAGATGTTTTCTTCCTCGCACGACTTCCTTGTGGAATCGATTACCATCAGCGATTTTTCCGAACCGATACGACTTAGGGACCTTCAAGAAAAGAGCCTACTCCTTTTTAAAAGGCCGGCAACGCATCTGCAATTCCCCTGGATCCCCTGGTGTTGCAGTTGTTCATGGGCGGCGGTAGTCACTTACCATCAGGTGAGCCGCATGCTAGTTTGCCCCCTCTCCTATAAAAAAAATGCTGAAAACTTATTTCACTTCTTTGCTGTATGCATAACGAACGTCGCAGCAAACCGTTTGGTCCGAATGTGTGGTAAGTCAACAACTATAATATTATGTATTAATGTCTGAAACAGATGCACTGGCATTGCTCCTACAGAGCCTAAGGGCTTTTTTGATTAATGGAGGTGAATGAGATGAATTTTAAAGAATCTTAAAATTAAGAAAATCTTATTTTTTATGGAAGAGCAAACGAGCATGCGGCTCACCTGATGGTAAGTGATTACCTTCTCTCATGAACATCTGCTACACCATGGGAATTGGAGGTGCGTCGCCGGCCTTTTAGAAAGAAGGAGGCTCTTTTTTAAAGGTTCTCAAATCGTACTGGTCGAGAAAAATCGCTGACGACAATAAATCAGACAGTTTGGTCGTGCGAGACAGAAAATTTCGCGTAAATCGCACAGTAGTGGATCAGCCATCGAGATGCATAGAGATATAACGTTTCTTCACAAGGTCTGTTCGCAATTCTTATATTATAAGACAATACTATATACGTGGTACAGCCATGCTGCAGCTATATTAGTAGTATAGTTGTAGCACGAATGGGTTGGCTCGACCGGGAAAAGAGGCATTCCATATTAGTCCTCACGGGTGACAACGCATCTGCATTTTGATTCGCAAACGAGGATAGATGTAGATGTCTATGGGCCGCAGCTACCATTTACCATCAGGTGGACTGTGTGCATGTTTGTCACCCTATCCTATAAAAAAATCCAATAGAATATAAGAATTGCGAATATAGACTTATTTTATTAAATTAATTAGCTGGATCGTAAATCACAAACCAATAATTTATCATTTACTCCAGTCAGTTCAATCTTATCGTACGATTGAGTGAAAGAAATCACTTTAACAGAGAGGCATGATGGCCTATTGCACTTACTCAACGTTTTTAAATACTATTGTGAACACACATCAGACTGATGGTAAAGCATCACCTGTGGAACGTGTTTGTATATTCAAGTGAACGAAGCGTGCGTTGTCACCCCTGAGGACTTAAGGTTAATTTTGTTACCAATAAAAACAGTATAGCTATTTGTATTTTGGATTAGTAAGCTTTATGACTTTTTTATTATGCCTTTGTGCCTTTCATTTTTGGTTTTATGCTTTTAGGCTAGAACTTTAGCATTAGCACAGTTCCAAGTGAAAAAAGCTTTTTACTTATAAGTTCCATTATATTAAAATGTTTGCTTTCAAGAACTCTCATTCTTCAGTGATTGGTTATCGCTGAAAATCAGCGTTGTGGTATCGCCGCTGCTCAGTGATGACCTTTTGTACATGACCCATAGTCTAGGTGGTAGGACTGCTTTTCTGCCTTCTCTGACTGGGTAACGTACCACCTTCTAACCTACATATTTCTGCCAAACGCTTGCACTCATATGTTCCGATCGGAAAGGCATAGATAGAGAGTCAGTCAGTCAGAGTCAGAGTATAATTACATTTTTTATAGCATAGAGTGACAAACGAGCACACAGTCCACCTGATGGTAAGTGGTTGCTGTGACCCATAGATATCTACATCTATCCTCAATAAAGAATCAAAATGCAGATGGGTTATCACCCGTGAGGACTAAGATGGAATACCTATTTTCCAGTAAAAAGGTCTCCGGTCAGCAGCGTTAAGCTGCCATATTACGCTGGTATTCTGTGAGAGTGTGGTCCTTCCCAGTTCGAGCCGAACTATTCGTGCTACAACTATACTACTAAGATAGCTGCAGCATGGCTCTACCACGTATAAAATTCATTAACGTTAAAACGGCATTATTTGGTGGAGGCATATGTTTAGCAGTGGACTTGTGAAGGGATGTAATGATGATGATGATGATGATGGTATTCCTTCTTAGCCCACAGACGTGACAACGCATCTGCAGCATTCTCTGCTTGTCACTTCAGTTTTATAAAAAAAAACACACACGACGTGCAAAGCTAAAAGAAAAAATTATTAACATTTTACTTTATGTCAAAGTCAAGTACTTACTTATCTTATCATACATGGACGAATAAAAACTACGGAGGTAATGTTACACTGTAAACATGTGTACGTACGTATTTTTTTCTCGTGCGTAATCTATACAAATAAATAAAATTGAAGTGTCTGTTTGTAATGTCAACACTACAGCATTTTACTAAATGCATATGAAAGTATAAACGGTACTTATGACAAAAATATACGTTTGAAAATTTCTGTCTGTCTATTCCAGCTGATCTTCGAAACGGCTAGACAGATTTTGACTGGACTTTCACTGGCAGACAGCTGATGTCATAAGGAGTATCTTAGGCTAATTTTATTATAAAGAAATAATTAGGGTTCGTTGCAAAAAATATAAAACCCAAAATTGCATGCCCAAAATAACTCCATAATCCAAGTCCGTTTATTTAAAAATTATCGGTTTATTCTCGGCTGCTATTTTGTGAGAGGATGGTTGTACTGCATTATAACACTGATGCAGCGTGACTCTACAATAAATTTGTGTATGTGCGTATTGTTTTTTTTTTAAATTTATTAGTGGTTAATATTTGGTGAAACCCTTAACTTATGAAACATGCAGGGTATCCGTGGACGCAGGCAGTCCAGGCTTTTCGTGGCACCTCGTGACATTCCTTGGGGGAGACCTATGTTCTAATGATAATCGATGCGAAGTGACATTTCCCTTTTTAGCTTACCGGATGAATGAGAAAAGTTTGTGTAAGTCCTTTCTTAAAATACAGACCTTTCATCTGCCACAGGTGGCTTAACGTGGTAGAGCCATGCAGCAGATATATTACTGGTATAGTTGTAGCACGAATAGGTCGGCTCGACCGGGGAAGGACCACGCTCTCACAGAATACCAGCGCAAAATAACTGTGCAGAGAACCGAACCACTTACCATCAGGTGGACTGTGCTCGATTGTCACACTTATCCTATAATGAGAAAACGACTTTTGGCTGGCAATGATAACGTTTACATCCGCTACTTACATCCTCACTTACCAACAGTTTTTTTAAAGAAGAGTGACAAATGAGCTCAAAGTTCACCTGATGGTAAGCGGATATTGTGATTTGTAGATACTTTCATCTATTCTCGAGTTGATATCACTGTGAACTAAGATAGCATCTGTTCTTACCAGTAACAAAGGGACTCCGGTTTTCGTTACTCACCATAGAAAACACAGCAGCATTGGCAACAGCATGGTATTTTAAGCTGATAGTGTGAGCGTGATCTGGTAGAGTCGAAGTTTTCATGCTGTAGCTATAATATACTGTAGTCTGATAAAGTCATGTCTTTTGTATTTTCAGAAAGCTGGGTTGTGTTTCGCAGCCCAAAAAATGAAACCATCCCTTAGCATATTCAGAGCCATCATTCTACAATAAAAATATAAAATCTGAAAACAAAATATTCATGTAACAGCAGTCACATACCCACCCTACAGAGATCCACACATTTATATCAATATATCATGCACACATGTAGGTACGGCGTGAGAACGGACCGGGAATCGAACCCCCTATAATCAACCAATCGCGGCTCCGCAATTAGCTCGCCGCTTCAGACGTACGTATGCTTCGTTCCTATATATAGCTAACAATGCCTTCTATAATTAAACAAAGGATTGTTGAATAGATTGACAGTGCTGTATTTATTTTATTTAAATTGGAGCACGTAGCCATAAGTCGCATGTAGGTAATATGGAGTCAAGAAATGAGAAATAAATTTTAGTAGATGAATTCTTATATTACAATCACCTTGAAGGCGAGATTTTCGATCCTTTTTTTATATAGGATAGGGTGACAAACGAGCACACAGTCCACCTGACGGTAAATGGTTGCTGAGACCCATAGACATCTACATTTATCCTCAATAAAGAATGAAAATGCAGATGCGTCGTCACCCGTTTTCCAGTAAAAAGTGTCTCCGATTCTCTACATTCACCATACGAAACACAGCAGTGTCAAGCTGCCGTTTTACGCTAGTATTCTGTGAGAGCGTGGCCCTTCCCCGGTCGAGCCGACCCATTCGTGCTACAACCATACTACTAATATAGCTGCAACATGGCTCTATCACGTATATTTTCGATCCTACAACGCAATATGGCGTTATAGAAGGCTGTTAACCTTACTGTCTCAAACAAAAGTTGTAAGTAAGTACACAATTAGTTAATATATAGAAACTTAAAACTACAAATAATGATAACATTGGACGAAACTAGCGTCTAAGATAAGGTCTAGTATAGATTAGGATTCTAAGTGGTGGTGGCGTCAGTGAATCACATATTGTCCTGTGGGTGTCGTAAAAGGCAACAGAGTGTAACTTTAACAGGAGATCAGGAGAGAAGGAGGTAGTCTGTGGTTGCCAAGCAGCCTGCCAAGCGTGGCAACTACGGCAATCATAAAAACTTATTTAAAACAATCTATGGGGAGCCCTATGTATAGCAGTGGACGTTTACAAGCTGCAATGAATGTATGGAACAAATAAAATCTTCGATCAAGCTAAGGCAATGCGTATTTTCATCTAAGGCTACGTCACTTTTAACCAAGTGGCATGATTATAATCAAATACCGACTTATAATAATCCATTCCAACCATCCATTACAGCCTAATACAACATAGGCGGCTCCGTGACGTAGTGACTTAGCAATGAGTTGCAACGCTACAAATAATTGTTCCGGGTCTGGATGTTTGTCCTTGTGCAATTTATGTTTGTAAACTGGCTCTGCGATACAGGAGAAAATCCTAGTGTGAGGGTAACGTTTTAAAAAAAAATAAAAAAAACTAAAGGCCATATAGAGAACATAACAAGCATTAAATTTCCTCATAGGCGCGATTTTGCTAAAGTTTACACGATTGGCAGGCGAGTTGGCAGCTGCAGGAAAACGCTGCCGGCCATCTTCAATTTCAGTTTCCCTCGGTCGCCTTTTATGATACTCACGGAATGTTATGGGGTAGTGGATATTCTTCTATCGCTATTACACAGCTTATAGTAATAATAATAAAAAATAATTGGTTTAGGATTGGCTGTTGGAAGTAGAGTAACATGGGTTGCAGGTTGGAGCCACAAGAGTCAAAAATGTCACCCTCCTTCGGAGTATCCCAAAAAAATATAAAATCGTTAAAAGTCTTCTATTGTCCTTGTGTAAAACAGCTTAACGCTGCTGTGTTTCGTATGGTGAGTGTAGAGAACTCGAGTCCCTTTTTACTAGAAAGAGGCATTCCATCTTAGTCCTCACGGGTGAAAACGCATCTGCATTTTAATTTGTAATCGAGAATAGATGTAGATGTCTATGGGCTGCAGCAACCATTTACCATCAGGTGAACTGTGTGCTCTTTTGTCACCCTTATCCTATAAAAAAAATAATCTCAAAAGAACAATATAACGTATATTGCACACTTTTCTCTGTTAGCATTATCCTAAAAGATTTGGCAAGTCGTCTTTTAATCTTAGTGTTATTTAATTTTTGTAAAAATTATTCAGTAACATAATTATACACATATATATCACATTTAAAAATGTAAGACCGTTTTCTCTGACTTTCCTTCCCAAAATTTGCCGCCAGAGGCCATAACCCCTTCCCTCGCTACACCACTGCTGTTGGACCGTTAAACAGACGTAGGTCAATTTACCACAATCCCTTAGCTTAATGATTTCTTATCTTTACCCAAACACTACACATTAAATGAAAGAAAGTTTTTCGGATTTTATCGCGTTTATTTACAACATTTTAATTTCCGATGTTTCGGATGCTTTACAGAACCCATGGTTACGGGGGCGGGGTAGTGGGGGTGGGGGGTGGGCTGGAGGAAATAAAAAGTTAAAATTAAGCGCGATAAAATCCGTAAAGTTAGTTTCATTTAATTGCTTAGCTTCCTAGACGATTACAGATTAGACGAGAAAACACTTCTAAACTCTACCCTGCGGTTTACAGAGAGTGTTTTTGTGTACAATATTTGTGTGTACAATTTTCGCTCTAGGTTCTGTATATCTGTGTGTAGAGCCGATGCAGGGTGCCACGATGCAAGGTGGCCGGTGTAGCCTAGATATTGGTTGCAGATTGTGGAATTTTGAGGCACGACCGGGTTAAAACATCTACAAATTCATCATCTTATAACCTTTCAATTTCTGTGCTATTCTTTGTTTAAGAAATTTCTTCATTACGGAAATTGCACAATAGTGTAACCACTGCAATGTATTCGCACAGCACTAATCATGTGTAAACGGGCTTATTCACATAGCGGCAGCAGACGTCTCGCACTTTTGCTAATGTATTTCGTCATTTCTTTTGGTATTTTACACAAGGTATACAGAAGACAAATAGTTTTCTGGAATTTTTAAAGTCTACTGTTGAACGACCTTTCATTATTAGAATCGGATCATACTCGTATTAAACTAATCCGCGCGGTTTCGCTGGCGTGAAATTCACATAAAAGTCAATATATTTTAATTTTTTGCTACCCTGAATTTTGTTTCTCCAGATTTATATGAGACCACCTTTGAAGTTTTTTTTTAATTATTATATGCCAGTGCTTGACCACAATCCCACCTGGTGGTAAGTGGTGATGCAGCCTTAGATGGTAAATCGCACTGTCTTATCGTAACAAAAGCCTATTCACTCTTGCCTTGAAGACGCCTAGATTGTATTCGGACGGAAAGATAGACGCCGGCAAATTATTCCACTCCTTTGCTGTACGCATTACAAAAGACGAAGCGAACCGTTTGGTTCTAATGCGTGGGATATCGACAACAAAGGGATGAAGACCCGCCGACCGTCTGGTTGTCCGATGGTGGAAAGGAGAGGGAGGAATTAAGGCGTGTAATTCCTGCGCACACTCACCGAAATGCATCCTATAGAATACCGAGAGACTGGCTACTCTGCGCCTGTGCTCAAGGCTGACAAGACTGGTTTCAACCAAATCAAGGTCATCAATGAGCCTCTTAGCACGTCTCTCCACTGAGTCCAATGCTACCAGGTGGCATTTTGCAGCTCCAGCCCATATGTGACAGCAGTACTCCATGCACGACCGGACTTGCGCTTTATATAAGGTAAGAAACTGCCCCGGCGTGAAGTACCGCCGCACCCTTGCAAGGACACCAAGTTTCCTTGCGGCTGCTTTGGCTCTGGACTCAATGAACCGCCCATAGTTTAGGTTCGGAGAAAATTCAATCCCTAACAACTGAAGGCGGTCAGTGTACTCCAAGGATACATTCCGGAAAGAAGGAGCCAAGGTGAGCGGGCTCCTTTTAGCGGTAAAAAGACACGCTTGTGTTTTGGAGGCGTTAAATCTCACGAGATTGGCATCGCCCCATTCGGAGACTGCCTGTAGTGTGAGACTCACACGCTCAACCATAGCTTCTCTTTCTGACTGGATTTGATCCCTACTGGCCCGGGCGCTTGGTTGGTATCTCTCCACAACTGTGCTGTCGTCTGCATACCCATAGACACCGGGAATGAGCAGATCATTTATATGCAGCAGGAAGAGAGTTGCGGAGAGAACGGACCCCTGAGGAACACCAGCGTTAGTCGCCACAGTATTGGATGAGCAGCCATCAACGACGACCCGGAGAGACCGTTCACTCAGAAAGTCCTTCACCCAGACAATTAGGCCAGGGGATAAGCCGTACGCTGAAAGCTTGCCCAATAGACTAGCGTGCCAGACCCTGTCAAAAGCCTTCGAAACATCGAGGGAAACAGCAAGTGCTTCACCACTGTTCTCGAGGGCTTCGCCCCATATGTGAGTGGCATACGCATACGTAAAGCCTATTTAATAAAAAAAGAAATTGGAATATTATAGGATTATCCGAGGTCCGAAGAGAGGGGGAGTACACGGTAATCCTCAAATCTGGCACCTTGTTCTACCACCGAGAGGGCGACCATCTGTCCCAAGGAGGCGTTGGATTTATTATCCACAAGTTTCTCGTTAGTAACGTTGTAAAGATTGGGAGTGTGTCGACAAAGGTTGCGTACCTTATACTCAGAATCACCAAACGGTATTCGCTGAAGGTTCTATAGGTTTACGCACCAACCTCGGCACATCCCGATGAGCGGTGGAGGAATGTATGAGGATATCTCTAGTGCCATGCATTCTTCCAAAACCCACTATACGGTTTTAATAGGAGACAAGTTTCTCGTTAGTAACGTTGTAAAGATTGGGAGTGTGTCGACAAAGGTTGCGTACCTTATACTCAGAATCACCAAACGGTATTCGCCTGAAGGTTATATAGGTTTACGCACCAACCTCGGCATATCCCGATGAGCGGTGGAGGAATGTATGAGGATATCTCTAGAGCCATGCATTCCTCCAAAACCCACTATGTGGTATTAATAGGAGACTTCAACGCAAAACTAGGCACAAGAGAGAACAATGAGCTAAAAGTAGGGAAATTCGGAACAGGGCAATGAAACTCAAGGGGCCAGCAACTATCCGACTTCATGGAGAAAGAGGGACTCTTTATAATGATTTCTTTCTTACAGAAGCGGCCCCACAGGAAGTGGACCTGGTCGAGCCCCGACTGTTCGACAAAAAATGAGAATGACTTCATTATGACGACTAGACGGAAACTGTTCAGTGATGTCTCAGTGATCGCATAGTGAGAGGTACACTGAACCTAAACGTTAAGTTGGAGTGGTCAAGTTTAATGAAGTCAACGCTCCATCCCCCTCGTGCTCTAATCCAAAGTCCCGAAACCTTTCAGCTCGAGTTACAAAACCGTTTTCAGTACCTAGAAAACTGCAATGAAGTGGACGATATGAATGACAAGCTCCGGGAAACTGTCCATGCGGTCGGAGCTTAGTTTTGCAAGATCTGCCGCAGAAGAACACAAAAACTCTCCAATTACACTCTCAATCTCATGGCTGTTTGACGGGAAATGAAGTTGCAGTCTTCAGTAGATTTGATAGCATATAGGCAACGGAACAGACATATCTCCAAATACATGCGGCGGGACTTACGCAACTTTAATACGAGCAGTATTAAAGTTGCGAAGCGAAGCGCTCGAAGCGACCGAGCGGAACCAGGGCTCCAAAGTCTTTGCCAGAGATCTGTCTGTCGCAAAGAGCCAACTGTCGAACCTGAAGACAGAATGTGGCAGCATCGTTTCCAGGACACCTGAGACTTTGTATGAGATTGTGAGGTTCTATGGGCAGCTGTACATATCATCGTTGGAGCCACACGCAAGTGTGAGTAATGATCCAAGAGCAAGTGTTATCCGACACTATTCCGATGATCGTCCGGAATGGACGTCAGTCTGAGCGATATTAGAATGGCACTCCAGCACCTTAAAAACGGCAATTCCTGGCGAGGATGGAATTACAGCGGAGCTTCTGAAAGCGGGTGAAAAACCGGTACTTAAAGTTAAAGTCCTTCAGAAGCTATTTAATTCCATCCTCCATGGTGGCACTACTCCGGAGACGTAGATTAGAAGTGCGGTGGTATTATTTGTCAAGAAAGGCAACAGCGCTCTCTTGAAGAACTACAGACCCATTTCCCTTCTGAACCGCGTCTACGTGCTGTTTTCGAGAGTCATTACGAATCGACTCGCGCGCAGAATCGACCACTTCCAGCCTCCCGAATAAGCCGGTTTCCGAAAAGTCTTTAGCACCATAGACCACATACACACCCTTCGGCAAATTGTACAGTAGGCATAAGAGTACAATTCGCCACTTTGTCTTGCGTATGTGGACTATGAGAAAACCTTTGATTCCGTCGAAATTTGGGCGGTGCTGCAGTCCCTTCAGCGGTGCCAAGTGGACTATCAGTATATCGAAGTGCTGAAGTGCTTGTACAGTAGGGCTACGATGGCTATCCGAGTACAGAACCAGAGTACGAAACTTATCCAACTGCAGAGAGGTGTAAGACATAGTGACGTAATATCCCCGAAACTCTTCACCGCTGCATTGGAAGACGTTTTGAAGCTACTGAACTGTAGAAGATACGGTACTAACGTCAATGGCAAGTACGTCACTCACCTTCGATTTGCCGACGATATAGTTCTTATGGCAGAATTGTTGGAAGACCTATGCACTATTCTCAATGACCTCAATAGTGTCTCCCAACGGGTAGGTCTTAAGATGAACATGGACAAAACAAAAATCATGTTTAACGTTCATGTCACACCTCTGCCGATAGTTGTTGGGAGCACTAAGCTTGAAGTGGTTGACGAATATGTTTATCTGGGACAAATAGTCCGAATAGGTAAGTCCAACTTTGACCGAGAGGTCAATCGACGGATTCAACTCGGCTGGGCAGCGTTCGAGAAATTACTACACATCTTATCTTCAGACATACCTCAAAACCTCAAAACTAGATTGTAGAACCAGTGCGTGTTGCCAGTGATGACCTATGGATTTGAGACGTGGTCGTTCACTGCTGGTCATATGAGAAAGCTGAAAGTCGCTCAGCGAGATATGGAGAGGGCTATGCTCGGCGTTTCTCTGCGTGATAGACTTAAAAACGAGCATATCCGCAGTAGAACCAGAGTAACCGACATAACCCAAAGAATTAGTGTGCTGAAGTGGCAATAGACCGGCCATATAGCTCGAAGAAACGACAATCGTTGGAGAAGAAAGGTTCTCGAGTGGCAGCCTCGAGTGACGATCTAGTAAGTCATGCAGGAAGTCAATGAATGCAGGTAGTTCTGGTCCGTGCTTTGTGGCATTTCATGTAGGAGACCTATGTTCAGCAGTGGACTTGTAAAGGGCTGTAATGATGACGATGAATGACGAAACAAGTTTACAATATATGTTATGCTATAGCTTAACCTTCTATTACAATTTCTTACTTATCGTAAACTCAACGACGATGGTCACACTTAATCCAAACGTCCACCGCGAACTAAACTATGTGAAACCTAGGCTCAGTTCACTGAGTTCGCGGTGGATCTTCGGCTTTAGGGTATGGAACATAGAAATATGCGAGGGACCTAATTATGTAAAAAAAATAACTAAATTTTCAAAATATTATTAACTTGTGTTAGAGGTTAAGGTTTTATACCTTAACCTTTAACACAACTTAATTCATTGGTTCGAAGAGCACATTCCTCCCTCTCACAATTGCGTACACCATCGCTGCCGTCAGATAAATCGGAACTCTTTATATTGTTTGATTAACATATATTTTTATTTTTGAAAAGGTTATTTAGCTCTCCCGGGATTATAAATCACGGGATGATATGTCGGTCACAAAATATCAGTGTAAAACTAATGTAAAACAGTAGCATAATGTCGCGATTCTTATATGCTAGGGTAACAATCTATCTATCTAATCTATTACTCCCCCATGTTGATAACGTAATCTTCATTCTTACATAAAATAGGTAAATAAGAAATGCTATGTTTTTAGGTTCAATAACATTTTATGAATTAAATTTTAAAATTCCGATATGTTTCACCCTCTTCATTAAATAATTACTTAAGGAGAGGGAAACTCGCATTATACTAGTCGGTTTTAATACCGTAGTTGTAATTTGAAATGGAAATTTCTAATTTTTTCAACTTATATATCGGAAAATTAAATCGTAACCGTTTATTATCTAGTCAAGGAAATGATTCAAATTGCTATGTGCGATGACCCTCGTCGACGAGGTTTTCAATTGCTATGTAGGAAATAGAGAAATATGCTTGGGTTAATAAATACAAAAACATGTTTAAGGAACTACTAGTATCATACTGCCTGTTTATGTGCAATTTATCAGCCATTTTAATGACAGAAATAACCATTTGATATCGCTTTCTAGGTATGAATACATTAATCATAGTACCTAATTTTTACCCGACTGCGCGACAGCAAAAACATGGTTATACATTTCACGCATATCGAGATAATATGTGAGTGGGGTTCTTTTAATGATCGAATATGTATGAAGCATTCCTACGGTTGCTTTTAATCTATTGACTAAATCCATCACCATGAGGTGGCTGCCGATTCGTCTAAACCGTGCTATGGTTATAGGCTAGATTTTGTATTTTAAAACTTAAATGGCCGCTGAAAAATACAAAATGTCGGTGGAAAAAATGTTGGTAAAAAATTTCGTATCATATTTAGCGTCACTAAGCATCATCGTCATCAACATTGCGGATAATCACAAGTCAAGAATATAGGCCTTCTCTAAAGAATACCCCAAAGGACTTTCCCAAGTCCCCTGCTTCCGACTTCCTGCATCTCTTACCAGATCGTCACTTCATCTAATGACGGGGGGTCCTACAGTTCGCTTACCGATACGAGAAAGTTTATATATGTTTATATAGTCTTTCAAAATCAAGATGATGTTGCCAAGACTACTCAACAAGAATACTCCGTTTAAGAATTAAATAATCAAAAATTGTATAAGTGGGATCTCTACATATTTCTTGATAGTTAATGTGGTTGGGGTTTTTTTTAAATAATAATTTATCCGTTTAACAATATACTTGATGATAATTGTATACCGCAAATTGTGCATACTTGCAACTAAGGTTACCGGATTCGGGTAATTTTTTTTATAAGATAGAGTGACAAACGAGCTCACAGTCCACCTAATGGTGGTGGTTGCTGTGACCCATAGACATCTACATCTATCCTCAATAAAGAATCAAAATGCAGATGGGTTGTCACCCGTGAGGACTAAGATGGAATACCTCTTTTCCAGTGAAAAGGGTTTCCGGTACCCTACACTCCCCATATGAAACATATCAGTGTTAAGCTGCTATTTTACGCTGGTATTCTGGAAGAGCGCGGTGCTTCCTCGGTCGAGCCGACACATTCGTGCTACAACTATACTACTAATATAGCTGCAGCATGGCTCTACCACGGGTTTGTTATTTTAAATGAATAAACCGCCATTTATCTGTCATCAGAGCCTAGTTCTCTATTATTCTGGCCTGTCTCCGTTAAGATTGACCTGAATGGCCACCGCAAACCAAACCGGAAATTCGGTCTGTAAGCTATTATTATTATAATATTATAAATGTGATTATAGCGACATGGCTTAGCGGTTGGAGTAGCTGGTCACTTCGCACCGGATCCTGGGTTTGTATCCAAGACGGAACCCTACCGTTTGTATTGTTACGCTAAATAATGAACTTTTTTTTATCAGCTTCAGGCTCAAAGTAAATTTATAGTTCAAAGAATACACTTCTCTAGAAGTCTCATCCAAGCCTAAAGAGATGATATAACCACACTCAAGTGCTCTTTGAACTTACCTAGCTTGCACCACTTTTATTTTACCGATATTAACACCATATAGATAAGAGTAGTGAGTGAGGCAGTCGTTCAAGTAGAGTGTCTCAGCCACGGTCAGTGACTTGAGTTGAGGTGGATTCAAGGCGCGGTCGAGACGTGGCGTGGGCGCGCTTTGCATCAGCGCTGCGCCACCATTTTACCGTATTTCATAGCATTTAAATATATTTCACACGAATTACACGAAAAGTTATAAATAATTAGAAAATACAATTTGATTCCTAATGTGTTTCCTTTCAAGGTATTAAAAAAAAACCGTAATGCCTTAGGCGAAAAATACACGTTATAAAAACTTGTGTCTATCAAATTCGAGTTAGACGAGAAAAAAGATACATCGAGCAGTTTTCAAATGCAGAAAAGAAACGAGTGATTTTAGTAAAAAAAAAAAAAACTAAAGCTGAAGGTTTTCGAAATGTGCAGTTAATTGCAACTAATTCCACCGCCCCGGGCTGCGATTACGAGCGGGAATCAAACCGGCGAAACTCCGTATCATAACTCATGTGTATAGTCGGCGGAACGTTGATTTATTTGATAGGCTGGCGTTTGGGGATGATATGTGATAACTAGCGCGTGTTTAATTGCGAGCTGGATCTGGAAGTTACTTTATCGTAAGACCGCGAAGAAACAATCGAAAAAAAAAGAATTTTGTATGTCTGCTTGGCTAAGTAGCTCGAATCCAAATTATATTGTCCCAGGTGTAAGTTACAGATGGATTTGTGTAAATGTCACAAGGTGTGGTTTTCAAGCACAATGGTAGACATGGCTAGGTTAACACGAATGTGTGGTTCCATGCAAGTGTAACGCTTAAAATATCACTTTCAATATACACTGATAGCTCGTTACGGTATTTGGAAGCTGCCGCATATGAGCTTGGCGAATAGAAACTTATAATTTTTAATAATGATTTCTTATATGTACGCGAACACTACACATTTAAAACATACTACACAAAAAATGTTCTGTTTTGAAGTCTGTGGATACGTACAGGATCGCCCCCGTCACTACATTATATTTGATAGACCACAAATCCTCAAATGCTCGAAACGTCGGGAATATAAAATAAGTTAATATATACGATAAAATCCGTAAAATTAGTTTTATTTAAATCATAATTTTTAAGACTTGATTACGACCAACCTGGGTCTTGTTATTGTGTTATGTTACAGACCATACCGTCATTCATAATCTTTAGTCGCCACTTACAATACCTAGTGTTTGTAGTGGATTTACTTATACCGCCATTATACAGCGAACAGAAAACAGGAGATGGGCAGCAGCATTTTCCTGATGACAACTTAAAACCATAAAAACCTCGTAGGTTACCAAATTGTTTGCGAAGCGTGACAACAGCGGCAAATATCCCCCCGTTAGGCAATCTATGGGTGAAGCCTATGTGTAGAAAAAAACTTTTAACAGGCTGTAATGATGATGACGATGATAATGATTAATAGACGGATGCCTTAAACCAGTGAAAAGTATCTTGTACTGCACTTTGAGTCAATTTATAACAATAATTTTAGCATTTAAACTTTAAGAAATGTCAGAATTATCGATTGTAGAGGGAAACTATGATTTATCCAGGTACAGGTATGTACGCAATGGACCATTTTTTTTAAATAATACAAAACTGACATTAAAAGATAGCCATACTTAGTAAATAATTAATTATGAATAATATTATTTTGTTCTAATTTAAATAATACTTATTTTTATCTACAATACTAAAAACTATAATAATAATTTAAAAAAAAAACCTAAAACTAGAAACTTAAATATCATATAGTCCTATTCCCCGTGGTATCGTGCCAAGAACGCTGGCTGCGTTTCCCCGCTGAATGGCTATACTTAGCCTTTGAGCAAGGAAAGAACCAGCCCTCTTATCACCAGCAGCAACGACCAGCCGCGGATGGAGTTCCTTTAGGAACTTCACCGCACGTGGACCCCACGGACCGATAGTCTCTACAGCAAATGGCACAAATATGTAGTCATTTCTCAGAGACTCATATTTGCGCCACTTACTCAGTTCAGCTGCCTCTGATGCCGCCCCGGCTCTAAACGAGGTACCCCTGAGATGAGAGACCGCCAGGGTGTCTACGCAAGTAGCATCCCACACTAGGGCTTTACCTCTCTTTCAAGGGACCAATGTCATACCGTCGGGTCTCCTGCCATCGTCTCTAAATATTCCACAAGGCTCTAAAACCGAGGGAACATTTATAGAGACAAGAGCCCTTCGGATGACATCGTTCAAAGAACTGTGTCGTGAAAATCTACCAGCGCTTTTCTTACATGAAAGTCCGTGGAGCCCAAACTTGTCGACGCTGCTACCACAGGGACACTGATGGGGTTGACAAATCGCCGCTCCTAGTCGGATTCCTACGGCAATGCGTAAGCTTTCCGCATCAAGTAATGTGCCGAGATTACTTGATGGTAAAGCGTGTAACCAGTGACTAGATTCCTTAGTCGAATCGAGTCGAAGGCGTGCCTTATCTAGGTCACTATGGAGATTATGAAACAAATCCTTCTGCACGCCCTGTACCAATGGAATATCCCACTGTTTTTGTTGGTTAACTTCCAGTGGAACATTTTCACCAGGACGGAGCGTTTGCCATGTCTGCCCTGCCTCCGTAGCAAAGCATAGGTCTGCTTTATTATTTAAAATTATATTACATAAGTCACTGACACTATGTACGGAAGCAAGGAAAGCAGGCAATGCAATACTAGAAAGATTTCTCACACCAATGCCACCAAATTTTATAGGTAAAGTAGCTTGAGTCCAGGCTTTTTTTTTGTTGTATTTAAAGTTAAATTTAGAATTTTTTCTATAGCTATTTTAAGATTATTATCAATATCTTGTAAAATATCCGAACATTTCCAGACTGGACTCGAGCGGAGTAAGTATGTAAATCTAGGTACAAGAAGACAATATTTTAAAATTTTTTGTTCTTAAAGTAAGAAAGTTAATACCAATATTTATTACGTTTTTAATATCTTTCCATAGAATTTTTGTTTTCCTTTTCCCTAAATACACCCCTTAATCAAAAAAAAAAAAAATGATTTCCAAATGCTATTCGAACGTAGTGCTTATCGCATTACAACTATTCGACAATAGATGGCGCCTCCAGACAAACATTTGCACATTGCGGCTATGAGTACATAGCTTGTAATAACCAATAAATTAAAAAAAATAATGCGCTTAATTATTTAGTTACCAATATTATTTAGAAGTATTTGTATTTTACTCAATGGCAGGGCTCCCTTTTTGGCTTGCAGTCCGTTCCGTTAACGCCTGTTATCTAATTCTGCCGCCAAATCGCTGTGCACTATCGTACACTATGATAACATAACATTTGCAACAATCTTTGTTATGAGTCTATGAGCTATTGTAATACTTATTAATCGGTACTTATTATCGACTAAGGTGTATCCTCTCTACTATGGAAGAAGCTGCTTTCCAGCAGTAGACTTTTAAGGACTGATAAAAAGGAAGAAGGGCAGGGTTGACATGGTGGTTAGTTAACATTGGTTTGAATTTTATAAACCGACTTCAAAAAGGAGGAGGTACTCAATTCGACTGTATGTTCTTTTTTATGTGTGTTACTTCATAACTTTTTTCTTTGTGAACCGATTTCGTTGATTCCTTTTTAATTTGTAAGCTGGTGCTTCTCACGTGGTAGTGCCAGCGGTAATCGAACCCGTGTTGCTCGCGTACTGTGAAGTTTACAGCGAGCGTTAAGCCCCTGAGTTATCACGGCTCCTTTAGAATGTAAAATTATTTTATTCCTTATAGTTGTTTGAAGTCGGCTTCTACTTTTCGTAAAGTATTTTTTTCTATATCTAAATAAAAGTTTAAAAAACATAAAATAGGCTTACGCTCGAGTTATTTTTAATGGTATTCCGAAATAAGCGCAAATTGTAGCCGCTAATAGTTCCAAATGAAATCTGCTCTTATTTCGCCGGCGGTTTTAATTGGGTTTATCCAAAGCACTCGGTACCATGTGAGTGCTATTTTGTAAATACAATTAGTATATTAAATACGGCAATCGTAATACATTTCTTGCTTGTTCATTATATCTTCATTATAATTTTTAGTTTATAAGTCTATTCACCATCCCATATCGCCCCGTTGGTACCGTAAGAGGCGAAAGAGGGAAACTGACAGACTGGCAGCAGCATCTTCCCGATAACAACTTAATATAATAAAAAAAAACTGTGGTTGCCAATCCGCCGGCAAAATCCACTCTATGAAGCAAGCTATGGAGGGGCTTATGTTCAGTGAATGCACTTTTATATGATGTAAGTGTAATGGATGGATGGATGGCTACCTAGGTAAGGTCACTTAATAGCATAACCATGCTTTTGTATAACTTATAACGCCCCACCGTAAGATATCCACATATAACCACGGTCAGTTAGGACGTTTCATACTACTGTTTGTTCAATTTGATGATGATTGAAATTTGCAATAAGAATTTTACTTTAATTAAATATCAGACTTAAGAAACATATATGTACACACAAATTCACACATGTTTACACACACGCAAGCACGCACGCACGCGCTCAAGCATGCACACGCAGGCGCACGCACATTCATGCTTCTATGCACGCACAGCTATTCGCAGGAAGTATTGCAACCGGCATAGTTCCAATATTTTGTATTTAATTTATTTTAGACAGTGTCCCCGTGTAGTGGCGGGTAAGAATACCCACTACCCCATATCTTCCCGTGGGTGTCGTAAAAGGCGGCAGAGGAAAATTGAGGCAGAAGATGGGCAGCAGCATCTTTCTGATAACAGCAAAAAGTAATAAAAAAACTGCGGTTGCCAACCCGCTCGCCAAGTGTGGCGACTATGGCAATGTACCCCCATGAGTAATGACACTAATAAACGGCCCCCAGTCTCCGGCGGCGTCGCTATTCCTGGCTACGGTGGCGACCATGGTAATGGCAGGGAGTGCTAAGAATCTCCGATGGAGGTTCGGTTGCCACCTACGACGAATCGACCTGGCAACTTATAAAGCAAGCACCCTGAGGAATGACGAGAAGATCCTGGAGCTGGAAGAAGAGATAGACAAGCTGCGCTGGAATATTATAGGATTATCCGAAGTCTGAAGAGAGCGGGCGGACACGTTAGTCTATACTTTGATCA
Source organism: Parnassius glacialis (assembly GCA_033319125.1). NCBI lineage: Eukaryota > Metazoa > Arthropoda > Insecta > Lepidoptera > Papilionidae > Parnassius > Parnassius glacialis. The sequence continues at coordinate 25,650,670 of JAVANC010000002.1, forward strand.
AGGTCTAATTTTTTTTGCTTTTATAGGATAAGGGTGACAAACGAGCACACAGTCCACCTGATGGTAAGTGGTTGCTGCGGCCCATAGACATCTACATCTATCCTCGTTTGCGTATCAAAATGCAGATGCGTTGTCACCCGTGAGGACTAAGATGGAATGCCTCTTTTCCAGTAAAAAAGGTCACCGGTTCTCTATATCACCATACGAAACACAGCAGCGTTAAGCTACTATTTTACGCTGGTATTTTGTGAGAGCCGACCCATTCGTGCTACAACTATACTACTAACATAGCTGCAGCATGGCTCTACCACATATAAAATCATGATCAGTACTTTTTGAATTATCTGAGTTATCCTTAATAATTTATATTGAAGTCGGTTGTGCAAAATTTTTAATTTTACCACTTGTTTTGATATAACTGCTATCAAAATAGCAGTTATGCAGATTTCAGATCTTGTTAAGGTCAGTATCAGTCAGTCAGATCACTGAGATCAGTATGATCTATTGTGAACTCTGTCACTCGTTGTATGGCTATATTTCACCGCTATTTTTACTTCCTCTGGGTATAGTAAATAGTTCCCTAGATGGATGTTATGTTGCGCTTTCGGAGTCCGCACTCGATTCGAATGTGCAGAGATTTTGGTTCGTTATCGAACAGAGTGCTCATCCTAGAATTTATAGTCCAGTCAGGACTCTTATCAAAATCCGTGGCTTGTGTTCACTCTTTCACTTATCGTAGAGCTTCATAAATAAATTTACGATCATACATCAGAATTATAGTTGCATGTTGACGGTTTACTAGTAAATAGTCACTAAGGTGTTTAAAAAACTATTCTGTTATTTAAGATGTCATTGTGTAGCTGTAGGTTGACTGGTGCAAGTCATGTGGATAAAAAAAATAGTCTTGGAATGATTTACGCGTGTTTATGTATAAAAAAATAGTTACAATAAAATTAAAACACCAAGCAGAATTGAGACGGTGTGTATGAGGAAGTTAGAATTCATTTAGCGAGCTAGAGAGACGGTAGTTCTTAGTATGATAGAATTTATAACGAAAAAACGATATTATTTATTTATACACAGAAATTACATGCTTTAATTCCTCCCTCCCATTTCTATCGTTGGATAATCAGGTGGTCGGCGAGTTTTCACCCCTTTGTTGTCGATATTCGAATCTGATTTGATTTGCTTCGTCTTTCGTAAAGCCGGTGTCTGTCTTTCCATCCGATTACTATCTGAGCGTCTTCAAGGCAAGACGGAATAGGCTTTTGTTACGCTAAGACATACGAGTTATCATCTAGGGTTTCTTGACCACTTACCAGGTGGGATTATTGTCAAGTAGACTTATAATATATATTAAAAATACTACAGTAAACTAAATTACCCTATTTACTACCACTAAAGATGTAGTGTAGATAAACATATAAGAGTCAACTATAGGAAATGTTACATATCACGGCTAGTGAAAGTTTTTTGATAGACGATTTGTTAAATTTTCTAACAACTTAAGTAAACTTGTATTCTTAACTAATATTTTCTGAATGGAAGTGAGATAAATGAGCACACAGTTCACCTGATCGTAGTTTATCATACATTAACAATCATAATAATTAAAAAATAAAAATTTTGTATAGCTGACTTCAATATAAATTATTAAGAATAACTAAAAACAATAAGTCTGACCTTGATCAAATTCATATTGGACTACATGAGAAGCGCCAGCTTTCTAATAAAAAAAGAATAATCAAAATCGGTTCACTCAGTAAAAAGTTATGAGGTAACACACATAAAAAACATACAGTCGAATTGAGTACCGTCTTCTTTTCGAAGTCGGCAGAAAATGCAAATGTGTCGCTCTGAAGACTTAAATGGAATGCCTTTTAGCAGTAAAGGAGTTATGCGATTATATTTTAAAACATATTTGTGTGAAAATGTTCTTAGTGGCAGTCTTGAACCGATCAACGGGGAAGAGTAACCCCTGCTAAATGAAGTGGCAACCTTGTGAGCACATTGGTAGCTGGGAAATGCCAGAGAATTAATTGCTTGCGATAGAGGGCAGTATAACTGTTTCATTTGCACTAGACGTAAACACTCAGACTAGTAACGGAGAGAGTCAAAGGTGTGATATATTTGGTACTACGATAATCAATACGTTTGCCAAGCGTGGGGGATTAAGGCTAATGCTCCATATAACGGGAGAAACCTAAACCCAGTGGACTTTCAAGTGCTAATAAAGAAAAAATAACAAGAACATGGTAGTTTGTTACCATGCTCCGTAGAAATCTATTTGGTTGCGTTGGAATAAGTACAATTATAATCATTATCCAATTCCGTTCTTTTAGAAAACTGTGTCATCTCTTTTTAAAAGAGTAAGTGACAAACGTAACTGAATGCTGGGGCCCATTGACACCTATATCTCGATTAAGAAGACACAATAGATACTAAGACCGTGTGCCTTTTACGAGGAGGGAGTCAGTAAGTTTTATGTTAAGTTTTATACGTGGTAGAGCCATGCTGCAGCTATATTAGTAGTATAGTTGTAGTACGAATGGGTTGGCTCGACCACGTCAGTCTCGTACGTCGTCAATTCTAGCTTTTTGTATGAAATATATACTTAAAGCAAGTCTGGAAAATTCTGGTGCTTTCGAAACAGAATCAATCAATGTCGTTAATGAGACTAATAAATCGTTCAGAGGGAAGTATAATTTTACCAGTTTGAAATAGAAAATACCTCATTTATAACCGTATATACGGCATTCGTAGAAATATCTTATCTCAATTTAATGCAAGTTATTACCCAACCTCGGGCCGTTCTAACCCTACCGCTTTCCACACGAACGCAAAGACAAAAGAATCGAAAGAACAAACAAAACGATGCGGGCCCCAGGAACCTGTGGTAACTGGCCACGGGTAATTGTAGGCAGTCACGCAAGCGCCGCACGCAAGCCGAGCCTCTTCTAGATGCGCTTGTATAAGATTTTGCGAAAGTTACTATGGATTTTATGTCAAGGCGCTGTGCGAGCGAGAGGGAAGAACTCGATTATAAAGTGCCGATACGGGACAAAATATTCAGCCCTTTTCCCTGAATATTTTACATAACAACTAGTGATGTGTTGCTAACTGTAATAATATAAAATTACATACAGCCTTTATGCCTACCATTGCTGGATACAAAGACAAAAGAAATGAGAGGAGACCTTATTTTAATGGTCATAATCTAACAGGCCAATTAATCCTTGCTGAAATTATTAAATTCAAAAAAACGTCAGTATAGCTGCGAAACATATTACAAGCGAAGGTGTGTAATAAAATACTATAAAAAAATAATGAATCATTATCATTACAGCTTCATTACATTACAAGTTCACTGCTGAACACAAGCTTCCCTTAAGGAACGCCACCTAGCACGGTTCTGAGAAACTAGTATCCATCGACTTCTTGCATCTCTTACAGGCCGTCAACCATTTAGTAAGGGGCCACCTTAATACTTCACTTACCGGTATGACACTGCCACTCGAGATCCTTTCTTCCTCATACTGAATAAGCAACTGTAATATCCATTTCATAATTTATTCATTACAGCATATCAAAAGTCCACTGTCACATACATGGTACACTTACGTGGTAGAGCCATGCTGCAGCTATATAAATAGTATAGTTGTAGCACGAATGGATCGGCTCGACCGGGGAAGGACCACGCTCTCACAGAATACCAGTGTAAAATGGCACCTTAACCCTGCTGTATTTCGTATGGTGAGTGTAGAGAACCGGATACCCTTGTTTACTGGAAACGTGGCATTCCATCTTAGTGATGGAATGCCACTGGTGACAACGCATCTGCATTTTGATTCGTAATTGAAGATAGATGTAGATATCTACGGGCAACAGCAACCACTTACTATCAGGTGGACTGTGTGCTCGTGTGTCACCCTTATTCTATAAAAAAAACAATGGGGGGTGTTTGCCATAGTTTCCATGCTTGCTTGGGTAAAATGCGTATATAGCACCTATGGTCACAGGGGGCCTGGTTGTATTCACTGTGTATAGTATTTGCTTAAATATAAGAAACTATTAAAGGACTATCTATACATTAAATTATATGAACGTGTCTATATCTTACAATTTATTGACTTGTGTATTTGTATGAGGTTAATTATTATTGTAACTGTTGGGAGGAAAATTGTCTACTTGTGAGTTTCTTGCCTCTTCTTTTCAGAAAGTCTGCTGTAGGGATTTTTAAAGCGATGCCATAACCAAAGCATGAAAGGCCCATTTTGAATAAAATTATATTTAAGAATTTTATATTTGCGAGATTGATGGATCTTTCCTTTTAAAAATTTTATATCTGGTTTAAATACGAGATTGGTGGATCTTTTGGAGGCTACAAGGTCATTATTGATCTCTAAGTCATCTTTAACGACATCAATGGAATGAAATGGGATGATGGATTCCCTTATTACCTCCACCACGCGGCACAAATTTAGCGATCTCAAATATTCTATTCAAAGTCTCATCAAAATGATCACATTATCTAAAGTTTGTGCTCTATTGACTGAAAAGTACTTAAAATATCATAAAATCCGTCTATAATGAGTGATAACGTTCCCTACGTTACGTTTTTCTTTCAGAGATAAGAGTAGCAACGAGCACACAGTCGACCAGTGAATTATGGCAACTAGTTATTGTTTACTTGAAACTAGCTGGTACTCGGCGTGTTGCTACCGAAAAAGAAATGGATATGTGGTTTCAAATTTGGTAGTGTTATATTGTTTAACATGCTGTAATACTCTATTTCTTCTTGAATTTTTCTTGTTGAATTTTCGAAAATCCTTACTTAGTGGTTGTCTACGTCAAGATAGGGTGTGCCAAATTACAAGTCAATCGGACGTATAGTTTTGAAGATCTCGTGATGATTAAATGAGTCAGTAGTATTTCGCTATTATATATATATATATATATATGTCGCAGCAAATCAGCTTAATTAGCCTTTCAGTTAATAGTTTACTAAACGGCGCCGTCCAACTAGCGGCTGAAAGATGTTCAGCTGGTGCGTCTAATACAACATTGCACGTATCTTGTAAAATCAGCGACAGTAGGTTATGATGCACTGGCTAAAGCAGCGTACATTTATAAAAAATAGCACACAGTGTATAATTATGCACACAACACCGGCATTACATGGCATGGCCAACTTATTAATTTCATTAGTAAAAAGGCTAGGCTGATTACTGAAAGTATAATTAATCTAGTTGGCTGCGACATATATATTATTATTTTATCTATATTTATATAGATTAGTCTAATGTTAAACAAAGACAGAGTAATGAAGTCCAGAGTACATAGTTATTCTCTGGCAGGCAATCACTAACTCTCAAACTTCAAATCAATTGAATAAATGTATATTAATTTTTTTTCTAGGTAATAGCGCTTCTTTTCTGCCTGGAAGCTCGTATGGTTTTGTACCACTCTTTTACATATTTCTACCGCCAAAAAGCAGTACTTGTGCATCATGGAAGTCTAGTGTTCGTGTTAGCTTGTTCGTTTCATTCGTTTGTCATTACAATTCTATAGAAAAGTTGCTTAGCTGTAACGGATTTTAATTTTTCTGGTTATTGTAAGAGTTACTTATATGAATATACTAAGAATTACGTATTCGCATTTAATTTAAACGTTCTCAAGTGTTCTCTCCGCTAAAGAATCTGCACATTTTTGAATTGATAAGTGGCAAGAAAAGCCTGCAATTTTTCACCATCCATGTTTTTTTTATAGAATAAGGGTGACAAACGAACACACAGGTCACCTGATGGTAAGTGGAGACTGTGGCTCATAGACATCTACATTCATCTTCGATTAAAATCAAAATGCAGATGCGTCGTTACCGCTGAAGACTAACATGGAATACCTTATTACCAGTAAAAAGGTTCTCCGGTTTCCTACACTCACCATACGAAACACAGTAGCATAAAGCTGCTATTTAACGCTGGTATTCTGTGAAGGCGTGGTTCTACCCCGGTCGAGCCAACCTATTCGTGCACATAATATAGCTGCAACATGGCTCTACGACGCATAAAGTGTGCAGTACAATGTTTTATTACAATTCTTTACTGTTTCAATAAAAATAATGTAATATATTCATGCTGCTACATGAAAATTATAAGATAATTAAAATTTTATTCATCGTCTTACGATGAGTAACACCGACAAAAACAAAAGGGATTACGCCAAACAAGAACAACTTTACCGAAATTCTATCGGTCACTAGATCAATAGACTTATAATTACACGTTCGCTTCGATATTATTCGTTGTAATAATACGTTGCATTTACGTGGAAAAAATCAAATTTATTGCCTCCGAGACGTCCACTGATTGATCGGTGATGAATCGATGACTTCAGAAATCCGTTGAGTGGTTATTGTTTGACGTAGTTTTCTAAGAAATTTGTACATGACAATACTTTAACACGCGTGAACAATTTTGATTTTTTAGAAGTCGCTGGAAAGTTTAGAGTGAAAAAAGTAGATGTAGCCTAATAAGGTCCCATTAGTGGACATCGGCCTCTTCTCATTTTAAAAAGGAAATATATTGATTTCTGGAATTGTCATTGGAAAGTATTTCATCAAATAGAAAATGTTCATTTAAGATATTAATTTATAATCAAAAAGATCAATTTAGGATCAATACAACGTATCCAAAAGAGAAAAACCGGCAAAGTGCGAGTCGGACTCGCGCACCGAGGGTTCCGAACAAATCTGTAGGTATATAAGTTTAAAATTATTAAACATATTTTTATTATATGATGTAACTAAAAATTTATGCTTTTCGCAACTTTTTCTTTATCTGTGCTATAAAACGTTGCTTTGTACCAAATTTCAAGATTCTGAGTTCACGGAAAGTACCCTGTAGGTTTTGATTCCCTTGCGAATGTCGAAAATTTACGGCATAAACGGCTGTATCTTTTGATTGCGTTGGCTTAGAAGTTTGATTTTTTCACAGCTCTAAGGAAAAGTAGACTTGAGTATTTGATATGATTGATTATTTCAGCTTGATACCTCCACGCGTTCCTGAGAAAAAGGGTCTTGACAGACAGACAGACAGACGGACGGAGAACAAAGTGATCCTATAAAGGTTCCGTTTTTTCCTTTTGAGGTACGGAACCCTAAAAATTGTCAATTGGTCTTTTACTCTCAATTTTTTTGGATTAGTTTAGTTTAGATTCTATTTTCCATTTATAATAATGAATGGAATTAATAATAATTATCTCCTTGATACCGAATTAATTATATTATCATAAGGATTATAGTGCAGGAGTGTGTGCGTGAGCACAGGTGTACTCTCTATTACCTCACTCATAGTTCGGTGGGCCTACAAACCGGCAGAACCAGAGAGAGATCGCGCGCAGGACCAACGCATTTACATGCGTTCCGAGGCTGCTACTGAGTATTTCTTGCCACAAAACCTCAATAACAGAATTAAAGTTGGTAAAAATACTTTGCATACATCCGCTCGATAAAACAAAATGATGTGTCATACCTAGTTTGAAGAGCACCTCCCGCCCTCCCTCAATTGCGTGCACTATCCCTGTCATATGGAGCTATCAAGTCGCTACCAAGCTATTTCTAATTTGTTGTGTTGTTAATTTGTGAAACATACATGATTGTAAGCTGTTATTTAATGAAAAAAGTCCCGCTGGGTTTCTTGCTGGTTCTTCCCAGGACAGAGGTTTTTTTCCGAACCAGTGGTAATCAAACAAAAGAGTGAGTTTCAATAAGTATTATTTATAATCTATATTGAACAAAAAAGTTTCTGTTTCTGTTTCTGTTTTCTGTTTCTGTCACCAGTAATCCCAGCACTACTACTCCCAATACCACTACATTAGGAAAGACACACCACTGACGACAATACGACACGTGTTTCGCCTCTACACGAGGCATCTTCAGGTGAAGTAGACTCTGCGGAGGCTGACCGCTAAGTGAACCAAGAACTGAACTGAATCAATAACTAAATTTTGTTTTATAGGATAACGGTGATAAACGAGCACACAGTCCACCTGATGGTAAGTGGTTTCTGCGGCCCATAGACATCTACATCTATCCTCTATTACAAATCAAAATGCAGATGCGTTGTCACCCGTGAGGACTAAGATGGAATGCATCATTTTCAGTAAAAAGGGCCTCCGGCCACCTGCACTCACCAAGCGTAACGCAGAGGTAAACATCTACTTCACGCTGGTATTCTATGAGGTCGTGGTACCACGCCGGTTCGAGCCGGCCCATCCGTGCGACAGCAAAAGCTAAGCTGTGGCAAAGGCTCTACAAATTTGGTCCAACCCGGGATTGAAACCGAAAACTTCATTCTTTAAAAAAACTGAACTGACAACCGATCTTAAAGTGCAGCTGAAGGTAAGTGACTATTGGAATCCATGGACATCTGCAACCAACTTCATAAAAAGAAGGCTACATATGCGTTGTCACCCCTGATGTAATGCTTCATCATAGCCTGTGACTATATTGACTCTCTACACCCTTCAAACCGGAACACAACAATGCAACCACTTCTATTTGCAATAATTAAAAATTAAATATTTTGTACAACCGACTTCAATATAAATTATTAACTCAAAAACTATTGGTCAGACCTTGATTAAATTTATATGGGACCACATGTGAAGCACCAGCTTTCAAATGAAAAAAGAATCATCGAAATCGGTTCACTCAGAAAAAAGTTATGAGGTAACATCTCACCTAACTTCACCTCACACGTATCTTCTGTATAAAGTCGGTAGAAATGTAAAGTAAGGTTCTAGTTATAGTCCTACCACCTGGCAGTCACGCTTACGATCACAAGTCAGTCATTATTGATATATCTTTATATATAAAAATTGCGTGTCTCGTTGTTTGTGCGCGATGGACTCCTAAACTACTGAACTGATTTCAATGAAATTTTGCACACTGTGTGCATTTTGGTCCAACTTGAGAGATAGGATAGTTTTTATCCCGCTAAATGACCCTCAAAATTTTTTATTGCGAATTTAAGGATTTTTATAGGAAGGGTCGTTGGAAAGGGCAGACAACGTCTGCCTGGCCAGCTAGTCTTTATATATAAAAATTACCTATATCCTATCTCTCAAGTTGGACCAAAATGCACACAGTGTGCAAAATTTTATTGAAATCGGTTCAGTAGTTTAGGAGTCCATCGCGGACCAACAACGTGACACGTAATTTTTATATATAAGGATATACACATATATAATTCGATACATTTTTATTCCTCCAATATCCAGGTTACCTCCAATGAATTTATCAGACGTAGGTTGAAAATGGCCTCAGTCACGGAAAAGTTGAGAAGTGGAAGGCAAGCTTGGAATGGGGATATAATGCAAGGGGTAGTAAATCACGTGGAAACAAGAATGCTGCCTACTGAAATGGATATAACAGTAGCGGGAGGCCTAAGAAAAGAGGGATGGACTATGTTAGGGATGATAGGCGTAAAAAAGGAGTTAGTGAGGCGATGAGAGATAATAGAGGAGAATGGAAGAGAAAGACATGCTATGCCAACCCTACATAACTTGGGATAAGGTCAGGACTTATGTGGTGACTTATGGATCGGTCGCTCAGCAAGCTATGGAGAGAGCTATGCTCGGAGTTTCTCTGCGTGATAAACTTAGAAATGAGGATATCCGCAGTAGAACCAGAGTGACCGACATAGCCCAACAGATTAGCAAGCTGAAATGGCAATGGGCCGGCCATATAGTTCAAAGAACCGACAACCGATGGGGAAAAAAGGTTCTCGAGTGCCAACTTCGTACCGGTAGACGAAGTGTAAGGCGACTTCCTACTAGATGAGTGTGACGACTTTGTAAGACATGCAGGAAGTCGATGGATGCAGGAGGCTCAGGACCGTGCTCTATGGCATTCTTTGGGGGAGGCCTATATTCAGCAGTGGACTTGTGAAGGGCTGTAACGATGATGAACGACAGTAATAAAAAAAAGACATGCAGGTTTTCTTAGTGTAAGGTTTCCTTCACCTCCAAGCACGTAGAAATTTTTATTAAATTAAAAAATAACGCTTTAATTCCTATAGTTGATAGGCGTTATTGTATTTTTTTAATTGTATGTTAAGCCGTCTCTATAGTTTCTCTAACAATATTTTAATTGATGCATCGTTTCCTCCATTCTTATTTTTCGACATATTAATGTTCGGTCAAAATTCCGGAATGCTGTCGAGATATCGTGATTTAATGCCGCGAGCGGCTGACGCGATCCGGTGATAAAATGTATTAGTTTCTTATTAAAAATACGCCCGCTGCAAGGGTGTGGGGGTCGAACCCTAACTTTGTTATACTAATTTTTTCATGCACTTTAGAAAAACATTTAGCAGATATAAGACTTAATTCTCGAAACAAATAGTTTGAGTATAGGGTTACATACATAGTATAACATGATATACTTCTACATAATATGTTATGTGTTTATGAAAGACTTCTGATATAACAAGTAATCCCAAAATCTACATTCAATTTTTTTTAAATGATATATTCGTACATAACATGATATTATAAGGCATCTGCCACAAGAAAAATGCATCTATCTTGTCTTACTTAAAGTCTAAACTCTGAATGACTTAATGCTTCTGTGGATTGGAGCATTTCTGCACAGCACGGTTCAATTATTTTTTTATAAAATAAATAAATCATATTATTTCTATGTAATATTTGGATAGTAAATATAGAAAAAATCACAGAAATGTCAATTTATATTTTTATCCAGCTTTTGGTCAAATTACACTGTGAGAAAAAGTCCAATTGGTTTATGTGTTTCGGTTATTTGAAGATGTCTGGAGATAAAGAAAGACATTCAGTTTTACGGTCTAATTTTATACTGTATTCAGTTTAATAACACTATTTAAATTGACATTTGTATGTCCTCCAAACATTTCATTCGTAGGACATACGTAGGTCGTTCTTGGAATATCATTATTTGTTTACCTAGTAACAAAGTGCTGGTAAAGAAAAGAGAATATTCAATGAAAATTTATTGATTTTTTTAATGTTCTTGACCTATTTATATAAATACATACTTATTCATATTACTTTGATAATACATATTATTATTATATTAATAATATTTATAATAGTATTAATGATTAAAACGCATTTTTCCCTATTGCCAACCTAACAAGTTTAACGCTGCTGTGTTTCGTATGGTGAGTGTAGAGAACTGAGAACCGAAGACCCTTTTGACTGGAAAGGAGGCATTCCATCTTAGTCCTCAGGGGTGACAACGCATCTGAATTCTAAATCATAATAAATATAGATGTCTATCGGCCTTGGCCACCACTTACCATCAGGTGGACTGTGTACTCGTTTGTCACCCATATTCTATAGGAGAAAAAAAAATTAGCCGTATCCTAATATAGTCCTTCTATACGGCGGACTCAACTTAATATTGTCAATTTATTAATAACATTAAATTTTGTAGTAGCCGCCTGCTGAATATTAATACCATATGATATAGATGCGATGCTAGACGTTCGTTACAATAACAAACGAGTTCATGACTAGGAGGCTCCTTTCTGCCTAGGAACCTTCTCCTCTCTTATTTTATTCTTACCTACTTCTGCAGCCAAGCAGCAGTGACTGCACTGATATATTTCGGTCTGAAAGGTAGAGCCAGTAGGTAATTACAGGTTGTTAGCCATTTTATCCTGACCTTCGGAGTCGACAACGCATTTGACTTTTTTGTTTACCATTAGGTAGACTCCAAGTTCCTTTGAATCTTCAGCTTGGGTGGTAACGCAGCGCATGGACACTTATAACGATTTTTTTATAGATTATAGGTGACAAACGAGCACACAGTCCACCTGAAGGTAAGTGGATGCTGTGGCCCATAGACATCTAGATTTATCCTTGATTAAGAATCAAAATGCAGATACGTTGTCACCCTTGAGGATTAAGATGTTTCGAATGAAATAAATGAAAAGAATGCCTCGTGTTCAGTAAAAAGGGTCACCGGTTCTCTCTCACCATACGAAACACAGCAGTATAAAGCTGCTATTTTACACAGGTATTATGTGAGAGCATGGTCCTTCCCCGCTCGAGTCGACCCATCCGTGCTACAACCATAATATAGCTGCAGCATAGCTCTACCACGTAAAAGTTCAAACAAAAAAGGCTCCAAGTGCATCGCCATCGCTGAGGACTAAGATGTAAAGCGAAAGTGGTGGACTACGAACTTTTTTTAACGCATTGAGTTATAACGCTTACCTTTATACTTATAGGGTATATATTACTTTATATTATACGAGTATAGTGATCTCGTGTATATACATTTCGATTAAATCCAAAATAAAGTTTTCAAATACAAATCGTTCGAATAAAGAAAATATTTTAAAGATGTGTCTGAAGTTTTCGAAATAGTAGTCAACTATTAGCTAAGATAGTAAAATTTTAACCATACCATGAGGAAAAATTCTTAATTGTCTTTACTAGATTCTCTGTGAGGAAAATAAATGAACGCATGAGTGATATATAATGATTATTCACGAACGCACATCGCGTCAAAATTCACGATACCATCCTCACCATCTGGATGCTTGGCGGTCCACGACTGTGCGTTTTACTAAGAGTTTTCTTTCTCATACAACTTCTCTGTGGAATTTTTTACCACTGGCGATTTTTCCGGACCGATACGACTTAGGGACCTTCAAGAAAAGAGCTTACACCTTTCTAAAAGGCCGCCAACGCATCTGCAATTCCCCTGGTGTTGCGGTTGTTCATGGGCGGCGGTAGTCACTTACCATCAGGTGAGCCGCATGCTCGTTTGCCCCCTCTCCTATAAATAATATGTATGATGATATAAATAATGATATGAATAGGTTTTTGTTAAGCTAAGTCAGTACGCTTTGCCAAATTCAACTGTATCACCACTGACCAACAGATGGAATAGTAGACAACCACTGACTGATAAATAGTTAAAAGAAAATATGTTTCTCAAACAGTTGGGCCTCATATTTTAGGGATGGGTCAGGAACGGTGAAAAGTGGGTAATTTTTGCCTAATATCTATAGAAGATAGTCGTAATAGTAAATTTATAAATCTGTAAGTAAAGATGTTGATCTCATTATAAAGACACTAAACAGATAACACCGGATACCGCTTTACATAAAAAGTTCGTACAGCCATTACGACAAACCTGAAGGACTTTTAGTAAAAAAATAATGTAACAAAAAATATCCAGTTCTAAGCAGACCGACAAAGTAATCGTTCATTCTTATTTTTAAAAACCACGTTCACAAAATGGCTGCGGGCAGTCGGGAATTTCGAGGTACTGTCAGCAATACTGTGAATAGTTTCTTAAAGGAGATGAACTTGATTCCATACAAGCTTGGGCCCGGCGTGAACAAACTTAAAATATGTGTTAGCTTGAAGATTTAAATATTTGCTACTTATATCCAAAAATCATATTTTTATTTTGTTTTATGATTTGTAGGTTATGTAGTAAAATCACTCGTTCTTGTGATAGGTTGTTTGAATAAATTGAAAAAAAAAACACAAAAGAATGCAGTTTTGTAGTTATTATTATATAAAGAACAGTAAAACTCAACCTTTTTTAATTGTTTAACTATTTTCGGCAATTATCAATAAAATGTCATCTATAAAAACAGCCGGAGGCTGTACATTGTCTGTTCTATTCCTCTCAAAACTTAAGTATCACATTATTTTCATTATATGGGCGCAACACACTACTGTCCTGTGATCCGAGAGAAAATCCAAGTGTGAAGTTAAATAAATCCACGAAAGTAAAAACACGAAATCTATCCAAAAAACAGCTACAATGCCAAATGCGCATGCCGCATGAAACTTGAAGTTACCAAGTTAAGTCTCCTTCGGAATATGCAATGATCAATAACCATACAACTTATTCAGTCGTGTAGGATAATATTCAAATGTTTTTTGATTTAATGACATAGCCTATTCAATCGTTTTCTAAATATATTATTTTATTCAATATTAACAACTACAGATTCGCGTCAATGTTTCAATATTATGATTTTTTTTTGGTAAATCAGGTTATTTTATTATAAAAATAGCCTTCATTATCTATTGCCATAGACAGAACAGAAAGATATTTAAAAACGTTTCGTTTTTGCTAAAGCAAAAGCATTAGCTTTCTATTTCAGTTTTAAAAAAATGTTTTTATGATTATCCCAAGGACTACAGAAATAAAAACTATTTATTTATGCTTATAATTTATCGTTATATTACCTACATATTTTTGTATTACTGTTACGAACGATGTCAACAACTCAATTTCATACATCTCCTTTTTAGATACATCATATGATAAAAATCTTGAAAGATTTAAAGAAATACTGCAGTGTCTGGGAACCGAAATATCTAATATTGGTATTGTTATTACACCTGCCCAACATGACTATCACATCATCATCATCATCATTACAGCTCATCAAACGTCCACAGCTAAGCATAGGCTTCCCGTACAGATTGCCTTATAGGGAAGATGTTTGCCATAGTTGCCACGTTTGATGGGCGGGATGGCAACCGAGTCTTTCATTTTGCGCTTGTTTTCAGGAAGACGCTGTTGCCTGTCTCCTGGCTTTGTCGTTTATCTTTTGTGTTTTACTCTGTCGCCTTTCACGACACACAGGATACATTATATGGTGGTGGATATTTTTACACCGTCTCTACACGGATAGACATAACAATAACGGCAAATGTTCCTAGCTAAAAACAATTCATCACATATTCATTCTGCTTCTTCTTTAGCCCGTAACTGTTGGACATCGGCTTTTGCTATTGTAGGGAGATTACACCCACTCACCACACCGAGAAGGTGGGTCTGTGGGTATAGAGCTGGTACTCTCCCACTGCTGCTGCTTCTCATCACTAAACTGTAGTTTTATTTAAATAAGGATGAACCTTTTGGTAACTGAAGGTTGCCACCCATCGTCATAATCTTTATCATTATCTCCCATCACAAGTTCACTTCTGAACGGAGAGGGGAGTATTCCTTGGGAGATAACTCCCTAATGCCATAAAGCACGGTTCTGAGCAGACTGCACTCTTTCTTACTTCTTCTTACACTCTTACAAGGTTTACCCCTTTTTATAAATCTTTTTTACCCATCGGTTGTCGGATCTTTGAGCTATGATTTGTTATAAGCCAGTGCTTGACTACGATCCCAACTGGTGGTAAATGGTGGTGAAGCCTTAGATGGTAAATCGTACTGTCTTAGCGTAACAAAAGCCTATTCATTCTTTCCTTTAACATGCCCAGATTGTATTCAAACGTAAAGATAGACGCCGGCAAATTATTCCACTGTTTTGCTGAAGGCATTACAAAAGACGAAGCCGTTTGGTTCTAATGCGTGGAATATCGACAACAAAGGGATATAGATCCACCGACCGCCTGGTGGTCTGATGGTGGAAAGGAGAGGGAGGAATTGTTACTTCAGCTTATTGACCCGTTATGCAATGTCGGTTACTTTGGTTCTACTGCGAAAATTCTCATTACGAAGCCTTATAACGCAGAGAAACCCCGAGCATTGCCCTCTCCATACCTCATTGAAAGAGTTTGAGGTTTCTAATACCGTCAGTTGTAATGTTGTGAGCCATACACCTGCTATCATCGATTTATAATCAAAATGTAGTTGCCTTGTCACCCAGAACTATGATGGAATGCCTCGTTATCAGTGAAAAGGGTCTCTTGTTCTTTTCTCCTCTCGATCACAAAACTTGGACTAAGTTCTAAGTGACAATGTATCCATAGTGTGATTCTTAATCGAGGACACAGCCTTACTTCTGCAAGTAAGCCTTCTAAATATATTACCTCATATCTATCAAGCTTGGCAACCATTGCTTTATTATTTTATGTTAATATCAAAAAAATGCTGTCATCTTCTGTTTCATTTTCCATCTGTTGCCTTTTACGACACCTCGTAACCGTCCCTGTATCGGCGAAACACTACCCCAGAGGGCCAGAAATCGGGAGCGAGGAATGTCTCTTTTTTGTTTTGCAGGAACCTGGAGTACGTAGGATTTGAAGTTCGTTGACCTATTAGACTCCAGACGCTGCAAATGTAAAGAGATCGGATCCACAATGCGGCATCGGCTTCGTTCTTCCACGAAACGCAGGACGTCTTCTCCCGTCGTACTTTTGTCCGAACGGGAGATGTAGAGTTGTATGGTTGGCTCCACAGCACGCAGAGTTGTACTCGCGTTTATCTTGGCGGTCCCACGCTGGTTACAGACGGGTCGCGACCGACGTCTCTTCTCAACAAGAGTAAGCCTGTCCTTATCAATCTTAGCTTGGGTCAATAAGTGCCTAATAATTTAAAATTAAAAATTTTGTACAGCCGACTTCAATATAAGTTATTAAGAATAACACAAAAACTATTGATCTGATCTTGATCAAATTCATATGGGACCACACAAGTAGTACCATCTTTCAAACAAAAAAGAATCATCGAAATCGGTTCACCCAGTAAAAAGTTATGAGATAAAAAAAAAAAAAACATACAGTCGAATTGAGTACAGTCTCCTTTTTGAAATCGGCAGAAAAAAGTGCAGATCATTGAATATTTCAGTATTTACTTTTTATAAGTTTTGAGGTTAATTTCTGTTGCTGCTCAGTTGATATATTTAATTTTGATTAAAAAAACAAAAAGCTTTTTTCAGGATATAATGATAATGTTGCCTATTACCAAGGTGAGATGTCAGATGTTACATATCATATGCGACTACTGTAAGGTTCACTAGATTTTTTATTATTTATTTTATCTTTTTTATTTTATTTAAAATATAAAAATAAATAATAAATTCGGAGTTACTATTTCTGTCCCTAAATTTCAGTGCTGTGTTTCAGATAGTTACAAGCTATGCGATATTCCATCTTAGCCTTCAGAGCTGACAATGCATCTTTATTTTTCTTTGTTTGAATTACAAACAAAAAACTACTTATCAGGTGGACTGTAAATTCGTTTGTCATTTCAATTTTATAAAAAAAAAATATTCGATTTTTAATTTTCCTCCATCTTCAGATGTTCTTGGCTAAACAAGTATCCAAAAACCAAATGCTTACTTGTGTTCGTGAATACTAAAGTATGCATTCAAACGCACAGAACTTAACACCGTCTAAAATGATTTTAAAGATAATGTATCGACTGTGGTTAAAAAAATAAACTGCTTTTAACCTTGTTTGTGAACTGAGAAGTATCTTTGTCTAACAGACGCAAGAGTTCTGTGATTTTGTTACACTTTGTTTTTGCATTTAAGATTTTATTAACTTTTTTCTGCTACCTACAATTCTATTATAAAATTGTTTCTCTAGCCTTGGTGAGCCTATTAATTATAATTTGTGTGTATTTATATAGGGCGGCCCCCAACTAGATGGAGTGAGGACCTGGTAAGATATGCAGGAAGTCGATGAATGCAGGTGGCTCAAGATTGTGCTTTGTGGCATACAATGGGAGAGGGATATGTTCAGCTGTGAACTTGAGAAGGTATGTAATGATGATGATGTATTTATCTAGGCGAATTCCACTTACATAATTATTCTATCTATTCGTGGGATGCAGCGGTAACCTTGTAAGTGTGGGTTATTACTGTATTTCGTAATTTTTATGCTAACCGTACCCTCGTTGTACTTAGTGTTGGTATGGAATTTTTGTTGCCATGATTATAATAATTTTCAAAATTTAAAATTACAGTATCGTGGGCTACTGTTTTCATATAAATAATATCTTTTAGCGACTTTAAAAAGTTCTTCGCTCTTATACATCACTGTGTTCTAAAATCAATGAATTACTTAATTAATTTGTATTTCGTTTTAAATTTTAAATAAATTGGTAGCAGATTCATTTATTGTTTAACTTAGAATGTAACCTAAATTTACTTTCAGGTATATTAATGTTGGTATGTCTTTTAAAATTATTTTGCAATCTATGTATAAATATTGTTATAAAACTGGATTTACACAACGAATTAAAAAATAAAGGTATTTTTTAATTAATTCTGCAGATTATATTTTTGTAAGCATATCATAAGATTCAATTCAATATTTTTTTTAATAAAATGTAGCGCTTATTTTGTGAAGATAATTCTAAATTTAGCTATTTTTAACGATACAAAATGCGAAATAATTTTATAGCTTATTTTTATAATACTATGATTACGTAATGCTAATTACATAATTTCAATATTTGCACTGTTGTAATTAAAAACCATGTATATGCTATATATCGTATTAGATAAAGTACAGTTTACTTAAATACAAATTTTATAAGTATGTGAGAGCGTGGTCCCTCTCTGGCCAAGTCGATTCATTTATACTGTAGACATAGTTTATTTTTTTATAGAATAAGGGTGACAAACGAGCACACAGTCCACCTGATGGTAAGTGGATGCTGCGGCCCACAGACATCTACATCTATCCTCGGTTAAGAATCAAAATGCAGATACGTTGTCACCCCTGCGGACGATCATGGAGTACCTCATTTCCAGTTAAAAGGGTCTCGGGTTAAAAAGTTCAGGTGCAGCTTCACTTTACCACTTAGCACAATAGTAAACAAAAAAAGTATATTATATATACAACGTGTAACAAAAACCCTGTGGTTCCTTTAAGTGCGTTATCAGAGTCAGGATTCAAACGTAAAGAAATAATTCGTTTTTTCAAAAAACTTGAACATTAAAAATTATTTTAATTAAAAAAATAATAATTTACGAATTGTATGTGGTTTTATTACCTCTGCATCATCCGGAGAATAAGAGGATTGTGGCATTTAGAAAGAAAGTGTCTCCGGTTCTCTATACTCACCATACGAAACACAGCAGTGTGAAGCTGCTATTTTACGCTGGTATTCTGTGAAAGCGTGGTCCTTCCCCGGTCATGCCGACCCATTCGTGCTACAACTGTACTACGAATATAGCTGCAGCATGGCTCTACCAAAAGAGCCATCTGCATCTATCGACTTCCTGCATTTCTTACTTGGTCCTTCAAATTCGGTTGTAAAAGTCACAGAATATATAAGAAAATCAAAAACGTTAAACAATAGATTCCAAACTTCTGATTCATACGTTCATAGTAAGATTTAGAAAAAAAAATCCTTCTATTTCATTTCACCATAAAAATAAATGACCCATATGAACCACCTCTAGCCCGAATAACGAAAAAAAGCCTCAACCAAAGATAATTTCTTACCGATAAACTCATAATTGTGGGTTACAACGTACATTTATCGAATTAATCTATCGGTTATATACTGAAAGGTATTAAATCGGGCGTCTCGAGCGGCTTCCGAAAGACTTTTTAATATTTTTATATATATAAATATCTTTATGAACCATAAATCTTGACGATTCGATGTCAATACATATACTCAGTAGAAATTATTAAAAATAATATTTAAGATATTATGTAATAAAAGATAAAAAGACTGCAGTCACGGCAACGCATCTGCAATTCCCTCCCTGGTGTTGCAGTTGTTCATGGGCGGCGGTAGTCACTTACCATCAGGTGAGCCGCATGCTCGTTTGCCCCCTCTTCTATAAAAAAAAAAAAAAAAAACCACCGTAGAGTCTACTTTACCTGAGGAAGCCTCAAGTAGGCGAGAAACACGCGTCGTATTATCGATGGTGGTGTGTTTTTCCTAGCGTAGTGGTGTTATGAGTAGTGGTGCTGGTTACTGGTGACGCGGATAGTGCACGCAATTGAGGGAGTACGGGAGGTGCTCTTCAAACTAGGTAAGACAGATAATATTATTTTACTACGCGGATATAAGAAAATTATTGTTTAAGATTTTTATAATATTTAAAAAATATCAAGTAGTGGGTTGTCCATTCGGACCTACTATTTTTCTTGATTAGCTCCCAAAAGCCCACTGCTGATTGGATTTTCAACAAAAGCTTCTCTACAAGATTCCCCGCCTTTTAGGCTGTTACCGGTCGCTGATCTTAGTATTTTCGTCTGTGAATCTAGTATGTCCCCGTCACACAATGAAAACTGTACGGTGCAACCGCACAAATCGCCCGATCAGCATTCTTGCCTCATATACTTATTTTATTGTTCATCGAATCAGTGCACATAGCATCGCCACACAGCGCGTTCGTGTACTAATCATTAGCCATTAGCACTTTTTGAATATATTTTCTATTTTACCTCAAGCAGCATATTTTATTTATATTATCAGCAGCAGCATCTTAGGTGTAACGTACAAAAACACTACACAGTAATTGAATCGATTTATTCAGAAACCTCTTCGTTCTTTTTAACACGCTTTTATTTGCTCGGTATATATCTATGTAACTATGTAACGGAATTTTTGAATGTGGTTTTCATCCCTTTCAAAATTTCGGATTGATTTGAAATTAGCTTCATCATAAAAATATCTGAAAAAGCCCCCACGCTTTGTTTCAATAAAATGATTTTTTTATGTTATTCACCGTCGATACATAGGCTGCACTAAAAGTATCGGGAATGGAATATTTCCACTGTTCCTGTCATATTAAAATCTTTTTAATGAGGGCTAATAATCTTCCACTCACCAGATGTCGCTAGTTGTGACTGAGGTAAATTTTTTTGTTACACAATGTCAGTTTATTGAGAAATTAGTTTTAAATAATGGTTTATCATTATCTAGAGTATTATATTAATACACAACACAATGCGTCAGTGGTTTGATTTTTAATTTTTTGCACATTATAACTCTTTTTTTTTAAAAAAGTCGTCTTTTAGTTATATTTATAGTTTGGTTTATTCATTTCTAATGTAATTAATATAAAATATAACTAAAAATACAGAAAGAAACCTTAAAGATTATATTTTCCTTAGAAATTATCATCCCCGCTATGAAATCTGTCAAATATTTTACCTCACTCTAAAGTGGCGCCGCCCTGGTGGCAGAAAAAGTCGTGGATTGAAAACTCCTTGGTTTTAAAAATCGAATACCATTTATTTATTTAAAAAAAGATTCTCGGTCTTGTCACAAGATTTTGTCAAACTTGTTTAGTCGTTGAGAAAATGGAATTGACTCGAGAAAATTCAAGAGCGATGATTTATTATGACTTTCGAAGTGGTTTAACACAAAAACAGTGTGTTGACCGGATTATTTCTGCATTTGGTGATGAAACCCCATCCAAAACCACAATTTATCGCTGGTTTGCTGAATTTCAACGTGGACGTGTCAACCTCAGTGATGATCCCCGTCAAGTTCGTCCAAAAACTGCAATCACCCAAGAAAACGTTTATGCTGTGCGTAAGCTGATTGTGGAAGATCGACATGTGACATACCGCGAAATTCAAGCAACTTTAGTCATTGGCATGAGTCAAATACAAATAATCTTGCATGAACAATTAGGTGTAAAAAAGTTGTTTTTCCGATGGATACCGCATTCGCTCTGTGAAGAGCAAAAAGCGGCATGCGTTACTTGGTGCGTCAGAACTCTCGAAAGATTCCACGCAGGATCCTCAAATGCTGTATACAACATCGTATATCAGGTGACGAATTCTGGATATATGCGTACGAACCCGAAACAAAAAACCAGTCACGAGTTTGGGTGTTCGAAATTGAGTTAAAGCCAACAAAAATTGTTCGTTCACGGAGTGTTGCAAAAGAAATGGTGGCCACGTTTGTCTCCAAAACCGGCCATATTACGACTATTCCTCTTGAGGTACAAAGAAAGGTTAATGCAGAATGGTATGCTAGCATTTGTTTGCCACAGGTCATTTCTGAACTCCGTAAAGAGAACTGCAACCGCCGCATCATCCTCCATCACGACAATGCGAGTTCTCACACCGCACACAGAACAAAAGAGTTTTTAGAGCAAGAAAACATAGAATTATTAGACCATCCGCCGTACAGTCCCGACCTAAGCCCTAATGTTTTCTATACTTTCCCTAAAATAAAGAATAAATTGCGTGGATAGAGATTTTCATCACCTGAAGAAGTTGTGGACGCCTACAAAAGGGCCATTTTGGAGACCCCAACTTCCGAATGGAATGGTTGCTTCAATAATTGGTTCCATCGTATGGAAAAATGTGTCAAATATCGCGGAGAATACTTCGAAAAGCCAGATACGATTTTCACGCGCCGTAAAGCAACGCTGCAGTTATATTATGGTTGTAGCACGAATAGGTCGGCTCGACGGGGAAGGACCACGTTCTCCCAGAATGCCAGCGTTAAATAGCAGCTTAATGGTGCTGTGTTTCGTATGTTAAGAACCGGATACTATTTTTACCGGATACAAGGCACTTTATCCAAGTTGTTGGGAGCGACAACGCATCTGCATTTTGATTCTTAATCGAGGATAGATGTAGATATCTATAGGTATCAGCATGCACTTACCATCAGGTGCACTGTCTGCTCGTTTGTCACTCTTATTATAAGTGTATATATAGTGTAATAGTAACAAAATAATTAAACACTTATATCACCATCGAAACACTTGTGGCATCGTTTCTACTAATAATTTCCATGCACAGACGTAAAATACACAAAATCTCACCACATTTATTTTGTACGTATCAAAATCCCCTTTCCATCATTATTTAATCGTGAATGATACATAAACAATCTGTCGGCATTCAAATTCCCGCCAAAACTGAAGATTGCGATTCAAAACCGACTGCACTAATGTTTTCTAATAAAGAGTCAAACGAACTCACATTTCAATAGATTGTATGGCGCCAGTGGCCACAGCTGCCTATGGACATCTGCAGCCACCGCTATACAAAGGCCACAGGAGCATTACTGCCTTGTCTCGTTGTCTCTGATTGCCTCGTTGATCGTCGGTACGTAAAGCTGCGCCTGAATTCTATCGAGCCGTGTTAGATTGTCATCCCATCGGACTATACAAGTGACGGTATAGACTCTATAGTATAGAGAGTGGCCTTTACTGTCGCACACACTCGTGCACTGTAATCTTGTACTGCGTAGATGGCTAGTCTCCGTTGAGATTTACAGCTAGGAAATTTGTCTGGAGGATGATGCTATTTTATATTATATGAAAGTATGATGCAAATTTTTTATACTTTTTTAACAGTGGTAGAGCCACGCGGCAGCTTTTGCTGTCGTACGGATGGGCCGGCTCGAACCGGGGTGGTACCATGACCTCACAGAATATCAGCGTGAAGTAGAGGTTTACCTCTGCGTTTCGCTTGGTGAGTGCAGGTGGCCGGAGGCCCTTTTTACTGGAAATGAGGCATTCCATCTTAGTCCTCACGGGTGACAACGCATCTGCGTTTTGATTCGCAAACGAGGATAGATGTAGATATCTATGGGCCGCAGCAACCACTTACCATCTGGTGGACTGTGTGCTCGTTTGTCACCCTTATCCTATAAAAAAATATCTTTTTAAATATATAAAAATTTAATGCAGCGGTGAAGAGTTTCGGGAATATAACGTCACCCTGTCTTATACCTCTCTGCAGTTGGATAGGTTTCGTACTGTGGTTTACAATAGGTGGCGCAAATCATACCGAATTTGTTAGAAAGTTATGTATCATTAACAATTTCATATGTTCCAAATTTAAAATGATATTTCCACAATCATTTCTTTTCCGGCAACAATGCACTGGTTACCAGCTAGTATTGTATATTATATTATTTAGTACTAGCGTTCTCCCCGAATCGCCCCCTATCCATAGAGCAGCCATAGTAAGCTGCAAAGTTGTTCTATCACGTTACTTTTTCATACGTGATTCATCGTAGCAAGAAGAGGAACAAGACTCGAGAAATAATAAAAATGCTTCATGACCTTTAATTATATAGGTTCTCTAACCATTCGAGCGAGAAAACATCAATAGGTACCTATCCACGTGCACTTTTAGTCAAAATACGATCATCGGTATGTTTTAGTAAGCATGTAGTTATAATTATATTTTCAATATATAATTTAAATAAATAATTTTATACAACATATCCTGACTGGCTGGACAAGTTTTTTTTAATTTAAGAACGTGCACGACGCTAAAAGAACACGTACAATTAATTATATTCTTAATTTATTTCACATGCTACAAAGATATTACTTTTACAATATTGAGTTTTATACACGAGGCTGTTAAAAAGAGATATATGCGTTCCAATCTTCATATCGTTCAAGTTGAAAAGAGAAAAAATACATCGTTCAATCATTAATATTCAACGTGTATATTTTTAAATATTCAAAATAACTCCATCGATGTCACAAAGACGCGACGTACATTGAAATGTGGTTGATCGAGTTGCAAACGAAAACCAAATCAACGTGTTCTCTAATAGAGTTAAGTTTCGTCAAAATTACTATATTGACGTTAGTCATATTGTAATTGAGATTGATTCTGCGGTCAAAGACAGAAAATAAATTATATCCTATAAAATCATCAGCTTACTTCAAAAAATCAAATAAAATTTAACTCTACTACGTTTTTTATAAGGCTTAAATTGTACTAAAATACTTATAATAAATTTCATTGAATTCTGTTATCATTTGAGTTATACACGATTTCAAATTAAAATGACGTAAAGTACATGTTCATTTCAAAACAGATTTTAACACTCGTATGTAAGAAACATATTCGTATGTTCAATTAAAATCTTTTTGATTTTTGACTTTGTGTCTACCTTGAAACAAGGCGTAGGTTTGAGCCCCGCCTAGAGCGTTTTAAATACATGTATTCATCGGTTTTGCTTTTTATGCATAGGCGAATTTGATATAAGTGTCATAGATGGATAAGTTACCTAAAATAGAATCACATTATTCAAACTCTAATGAAGGCATAAACAGAGAAAGGAATTTGGACTATGTACGTCTTACGGTTGGGCGCAGGCTACCCTTAATTTCAAGGCAGGTTTTCACGTGCTCACGAAATTACGAATTTTTTAGATATGCACTTTTCCTTACGATGTCTTTTAACACCAGTAAGCACCTTGTAAAACGGCACTTAATTTTTTTTATCGACTTGAATAAGGGAGAAAGCCTACAGTTCGACTGATGTTCTTTTGTGTGTTGCGCGATATCATTCAATAATGAACTGATTTTAATGGTTGTCTTTATTAAATATATTATATTTAAGGAGTGATTTCATATACATTCGGAGAAAACTTTTCTCGGGACAATAGAGGCTGAAGTTTTTAATAGTCGACCGTTTTAGTCTAAGGCATTCTCTCCCAGTCAAGCATTGGGCTAAGCAGAGATATATATATTTTGACCTTGGGCTTGTGATATTACTTAGTCCAATCAAAACAAAGTAAACATTTAATAAAAAGTAATTACATCATCTTGATACAGGAACAGAAACCTTTTTATTTAATATAGATTATAAATAATATTTATTGAAAGTCACTATTATGTTTAATTTACCACTGGTTCGTCACAAACCTCTGTCCTAAGAAGAACCAGCAAGAAATCCAGCGGGACTTAAATAAAAATGGCCTGCAATTCATGACCGTGCGTTGTACTAGGAATTTTCTGCTACTTGCAACCACATTGTGGAATTTATTGTCACCAACATGTTTTCCGGATTGGTGCGACTTAGGGACCTACAAGAAAAGAGCCTACTCATTTTTAAAAGGCCGGAAACGCACTTGCACTTCTTCTTATATTGAAATGTTCATGGACGGCGGCGATCAGTTATTACCAGGTGAGCCGAACTCTCGTTTAAAAAACATCGTACTGTTAGTGTTACCGAAGACACAGTTGTTGTCTTTGGTAATATAGGCAGGTATTTAAATTTTGGTAAGAACTTTTTTTTCCGTTCCCAAAGTTATCTGTGTACCATCTAATCACGGTAGCAGCAGATAATAAAAGCTGCTGTTCCCCGAAAGGTCCGCCGTAATTATAACATTGGGTATGTTGCAAGACGGCCTAAGGCAAGGAGGCGAGTTCTGCTTCAATGATGTACAGGCCGTCATATTTTAAAATGGATTTATTATCTGTAAAATATATTACTACCAATATTTATATATAGGTGTACAAACTAAATGGGAAGCTATAGAGTGTAAAATATATCCTGCCCTGTGATGTTGTTTTTTTCTGTTATCTGGCCGCTTCGTTAGGCCATATACGTATCAATGTAAACCCTTACCGAAACTTTATAGTATTAGAAACTATTCCAAATCCTATTTGCACACGATAAACCAATTACAATACCAAATTTTATATAAATCCCTTATCAGTGTAAACGTTTAAATAAAAAAATCCAAATAAATAAAATATCGTATTTATAATACGAGCAAAATTTTGTAAAATCTGAAATAAGTTGAAGAATGTTTCCTTTTATTTGAAACATACATTTGTTGATCACGTATAAACGCTAAAAGAATAAAAAAAGGTGAAAGTGGCCTATCCTAAAAGTTCATATTGTGAATACTAGGAAGAAACAAACTTGTAACCTAGCTAGTTATTAGACTCCTCAGAGTAATGATTTATTCTTCGGGCAACGTTTTTACAATTTACCAATTTGCCACCAGAGCGGCACCACTAGAAATTGAGGTATAATATTTGACAGATTTCATAGCGAGGAAGATAATTTGTTCGGAAAATGTTAAAGTTATTGTTTCTTTATGTAATATTAGCTACATTTTATATTAATAACATTAAAAATAAATAAACCAAACCACAGATATGCATAAAAGTAGAAAAATTAAAAAAAAGTTAAAAATGTGCAAAAAAATTAAAGAGCAAACCACTGACGCATTGTTATGTGTATTATTTTAATTCTCTAGAAAGTAATAAATTTTTATTAAAAACCAACTTGTCAATTAAATTACACTGTGTAACAAAAAACTTTACCTCAGTGTCAACTAGCGACATCTGGTGAGCAGAAAATTATTAGCTCTCATTCTTGTCTAATAAAAATAAAAAAAGCAAAACTGTGTACAACGAGAGATTTTATCAACAAAGATGGAATTTACTTGGGAATGACGTGATTGCTTATCAAACTGCTTCTTAAATAATTCATTTTGATAATTGTAGTATATTAATAAACTTTTGTATTTTTTTTATAAAATTCCGCCGTGTTTCTTGATGGTTCTTTCCAGGATACATATCAATAAGTTTTTATGTAATCTCTATAAAGGTATAAAAATCAATTGCTCCGTTAGTCTCGCAAAAACTAACTGTATGTTTGAGTGGGTACCTGGATGGTTTAGATTCAAAGTTGGACCCGGTAGGTAGCGCTGTTGTCGAGATCCAGAAATCACCCGTGCGAAGCCGGGGCGGATCGCTAATATATGAAAAATCTTATTTGAATAAAAAATGTATGTATTCCCTTCTATTTTATAAAATAATTTAATACAAGAAGATGAAAAATAATTTTATGGGTGTAGAATATTATATCTAATTATTATAATTTACGTTTATTTATTTAAAAAGGTACACCAACAGTACATGTATACATACTATAAAAGGTACATTTTTAAAGCACAATTACTTATACATATACCTATTATAGGCGTACACAACATTGACAGGAGATGTTAAATATCAACACAATATTAATCTAAAAAATTGAAAACAATAAAATAATAAAATTCACCAAAGCAAAACTAAAAACTTAACTGAGAACAAATGCCTGTTCACAAAGGGCCGGCAAGTTTTCGTTTTCGTTCGTACGTACGTTCGTACGTTCGCACGTAGTGTCTGAAAAAGTATCTCCAAATGACCGAAGCAGACTTCAAGATGTCATTTAGTGAGAGATTTAGGCTCGTATTAATAAACGTTACTCAACGTCGAACTCAAGTGCGTAATCATTTGATACGCCCTCATTACGATATCAGCATCTCAAGATCGTTGCTAATTAATAAACACATAAAAACAGTATCTCAAAACACTGTACTTAGGAATACTATTCTGTGATTTGCACTCAAGTACACACACTTGCGAGTCGAGTTTCGTTTATTAATCAGTGTAACACTCATCTGATACCGTAAACCTAAACCACATTTTCAGATATGTTTACTAATAAGATCATAACCTCAATATTGTACTCAAGTGCGTGTACTTGAGCTGAGTAACGTATATTAATACGGGCCTTAGAAACTATGTGTACAGGCGCAAAAAGATGTTACGAAAAAGTGATTCAGAATTTATGTGAATCTTCTTTACTGCCTCGTTATTCCCATTATCGGTTCATTCACCGTCTACAACTGGACATATCCTATTTCAGGGAGAATTTACCGTAATCGCCACGTTTTGTAGGTGGGTTAACGATGGCAGTACGAGACTTCTCGAGCTTTAACTCTTATCCCGTTGTTAGTGTGGGTATTATACATTTTTTTAGAATACAAACTAGGTAGTAGCCCATCTGATGTTAGGTGGCTTTTTATAGAATAAGGATGACAAACGAGCAAACAGTCCACGTGATGGTAAGTGGGTGCTGTGGTCTACATTTATTCTCAATCAAGAATCTAAATTCAGATGCGTTGTCACTCCTGAAGACTGGTATGGAATGCATGGTTCCAGTAAAAAGGGTCTCCGGGTCTCTACAATCACCATACGAAGCACATATATTATTTTAAGCATTAGGCTACTATTTTACGCTGGTATTCTGTGAGAGTGTGATCCTACCCCGGTCGAGACGAAAACTACGCAAACTATTGATACTGCAGCTTGTGGACACCTGCAACCAACTTCAAACAAAGGAGGCAACCATTTCCTCTGATTTACGGTCTCACAGTAATTATACTCCCTTTTTTACTTACCAACCGAAGGAAGAAATAGGTAGGGTGGAACTAACCCACACGAACTGGGATAGGTGTGGTGGAAGCGTAAGGGGATCCATCACCGTAGTTCGTCCCGTTGGTGTCGTGACAGGCTACTATGAGAAATGTCAGAACATTCTCATGCCTTCCGCTAGATGGCTCTATAATCATTTCGTTCACGTCAGACGTAAGACCCAGACCGGACACGAGCTGTCATAGGTGCGAGACGTCTGGCGCTGCGATTGGAATTCTACCTATTAAGTGTGAATATTAAGGCTAATTCTCCCTATAATAGGAGATGCCTATGTTAAATATTCACTTTTATGGGCCGATAAAAAAATACAAGAATCCACGCGATCATTCATGCATTTCCCTAAGTTGCCTTTTACGCCACCCACGGATGGATGGATTCTATTATACGGTTACCTCACTGCGTGCAGTTATATGATAATTGGTGTAGTACGGTCTTACCTTATTAGTGCATTTTTACGTTTACAACTATTTGAACATCCTGTACCGTCCACTTCTAGAGTTACAGCGTGTACACCTCCGCGCCTCTGTTTTTTGGGGAAACAAAAATATGGTATAATGATATTCCCTGTTTAACCTCGGCGATCATTTGTAATGCATAATTAATATCTCAGTGTGTGAAGCCACTTCTGGCACGTCAGCGGCGTGCTCGAATCCTTGAATTATGCTTAGGAGCGTTTAACTGAAAAAAAATCTAGCATGACCCTTAATATAAAATTAATGACGACCGCATTTAAGTGGTCAGAGTACCTAGTTATTACGTCGCCGGTCCTGGATTTGATTGCCAGCCGAGGTTTACATTTAAAAAAGTAAAGTAACGACATGTATACTTCCCACTGGGCACGAAAACTTTCTTTTAATCTTGAGAGGATTAAGGTAGAAGAGACCTTCACTCTGAACCAAAGTGTAATACTAATTTTACAAATCCTCGTATTTAAAAAAATACAGACATTTTTATGCGTGGTAGAGCAACGCTGCAGATATATTATGGTTGTAGCACGAATGGGTCGGCTCAACCGGGGTAAGACTAAGCTCTCGTATATAGAATACCATCGTAAAATAGCAGCTTAATGCTGCTGTATTTCGTATGGTGCGTGCAGGGCATCGGAAACCAATTTCACGGAAAATGAGGCATTCCACAAAGCATCTACTTTTTGGTTCTAAATCGAAGACAGATGTAGATGTCTATGGGCCACTTTATCCATTTACCATCAGGTGGACAGTGTGCTCGTTTGTCACCCTTCATCTAAAAATTGAAAAATATGCAGATTTCAGAAAGTAGCGTTAGAGACTATTTACATCTAGCTGTTAGGCACAGGCCTCATCTTTTTACGGCAAAGAAATGTCCACTGAGCTGCCCTAATGCGTGTTAGCATACTTTAAATGTCTTCGAAACATATATTTTTTAATTTTTCAGACATTTTATTTATTTTGTCCTTATTATAATAAGGGAAACCTTATAATAAGGGATATTAAGACACGCAGGTTTCCTTACGATGTTTTCCTTCACCGCTCAACACGTAGTAAATTAGAACATAAGATTGTAATTAACAATTATATTGATACCGGCGGGGATCGAGCCCGGTTTGATCGCGCACTGTAAAATACGCAGTGAGCGCTAAGCTTCGAGCTTCCACATCTCTATAAATGACTAAATGACTAAACATATATTTACCGTTACCGTTAGAGCCTATTAAAGCCAACTGCTGAACATAGGCCTCCCCCTTAGATTGCCTCATTTTTTTTATAGGATAGAGTGACAAACGAGCACACAGTTCACATGATGGTAAGTGGTTGCTGTGACCCATAGACATCTACATTTATCCTCGTTTGCGAATCAAATGTAGATGCGTTGTCACCCGTGAGGACTAAGATGGAATGCCTCTTTTCCAGTAAAAAGGGTCTCCGGTTCTCTACACACACCATACGAAACACAGCAGTGTTAAGCTGCTATTTTACGCTGGTATTCTGTGAGAGCGTGGTCCTTCCCCGGTCGAGCCGACCCATTCGTGCTACAACTATACTATACTATAGCTGCAGCATGGCTCTACCACGTAAAAACGCGTCATAGGTCGATATTTGCCATAGTTTCCACACTTGAAATGCGTGTTGTCAACCGCATTTTTGTGTAATTTTAGTCGTCATTGTGGATGCCATACACGATCCAGTTTACCGTCAAGTTTGCAGCGCGCTTGAAGCGGCGTCCGGTAAACTTGACGGTGTATGGCGATCAGTGTGCATGACAAGTCTACTTGAAGCGAAAATTGAATTTCGATTCTGCCGACTTGATCAAGCTTGCAGCGTCATGCAAACTGGAACGTGTATGACATCCATTAGGAAAACGCTGCTGCACATCTCCTGATTTGTTTCCGTCTGTGTGCTTTTACAGCACCCATAGGATGATATGGGGTAGCGGATATTCTTACACCGTCACTACACGGCACACAATATAGTATCTATGGCTAATTAATGTAAATTTCACAGTACCGAGCAATCTGGGTTCGGTAAGGCCGGCACCGCCGGCAACAATGAAATTGTTAAAGTGCAATTATACATGTAAGTGCCGATTTACTACGTGCTCGGCGGTGAAGGAAAACATCGTGAGGAAACCTAAGCCTGATGAACAAGATTTTCACCACACTTGGTACATGGATGTATAATCAAAATACAAGACTGTCGCTAGTCTGGGTGCACATCTGGTATTAAGCGAGATGGTTGCACCGCCATCTATCGGAGGCAAATAAATCTGTTTCATTTATAAGGTTTCCTCTTGCCATTGATATATATGTACTACGCACTAGATTTCGCATACCGAACATTGACTATGTCCAACTGAACTGTACTGCAATCCGTACACTAAACTAATATTGCGTAAATTGAAGATTGTGAATTCCGTAAGATAATTATTATTACATTTTATTTAGAAATAAGTTTGTTTTGATTAAAATGTATTTTAATGTATTATATTTTATATTAAATTCTTATATTTATTTTATATTAACATCTTATTTTATATTAAATTAATGTCTTCGCGCATACGTAACTCTATTATCTCCTGCGCATGCGCGAAGACATGAGTAGCGCACAATTTTTGTTAGGAATAGCTTCTCTAGTACGTAGTACATATAACTCAATGCCTCTATATCTATACGAAACCTATGGGACGATATGGATATATGGATCTATCTTACACTGAGGGCTAATAATCTTCCACTCACCAGATGTCACTACTAGCGACTGAGGTAAAGTTTTTTGTTACACAGTGTCAGTTAATTGAGAAATTAGTTTTAAATATAGTTAGTCGTCTTTTAGTTATATTTATAGTTTGGTTTATTCATTTATAATGTAATTAATATAAAATATAACTAATAATACAGAAAGAAACCTTAAAGATTACCTTTTCCTAAGAAATTATCGTCCCCGCTATGAAATCTGTCAAATATTTTACCTCACTCGAAAGTGGCGCCGCCCTGGTGGCAGAAAAAGTCGTGGATGCCCTCCTTAGGTACTTATTGCTTTTATATAAAATATTAATTTTATTATTAATATTTTTCCACAATTTTATGTACCTATGTGGAACAAAATTATAAATATTGTTCCACATACATACTAAAATTATTTACACAAATTTGTTTGAGCGACGTATTTACTTTAGGCCGTCACAAATATGGCGGCCGTGTAGCCCCACCTTGCAAGTTCGAATGTAATTTTTGGAATTATAGGGTGTAGTGTTTACGTTATGGTAAATTGTGTTGACAGCGACACGTAAATACGTTGATTCAATAATACATATTCTATAAAGCTCTATACTATAGAGTTGTTTTATTTGCGATCACTGATAATGCGGTATATTTTTAATCGAGATAAGAAAATACTAGAAGGTTCTATATTCGACACGTATGATTTTTATGTGTGTTCACCGAAAGATCGGAAACGAATAAACCAATTTAAAATATTTTTTTAAATTCTTCAATGGCAGTTCCATATAAATTTAAAGAATATATTTCATCGCTAAGAATGGAAAATAGGGGATGAAGATTTTATAGTGCCTATTTAAACGATATTCTATTATGTACCTTATACTATATATACCTTAGGCCGTTCAAAAGGGTAAAATTCACTTTGCTTACCTATGTCAAATGGATTGAGACGCGGCTAAGCGATTTTTTTTGTTGAAAAGCGACTTCGCGGTTCGTTATAGCAGACATTAAAAATCACTTTGTATCGCACGCGATTGTGAGGCTATTTGTAAGAAAATAATGAATACGTAGTGACATTCTTATAGCATAATCGCAACGTTTATCGCGTGTTGGCGAGCAGATATTACGTTTTTATAACGAAAATAACTACAGTATGATGGTGTTTACAATATATATTATACTGTTCTTGAGTAAGTTATCATTTTATTGAGATTTCATAAAAAATCTTGATGAATATTATTAAGGTTCGTTTCGTAATCTTGTGTGGTCGAAAATTTGCAAGACATTAATGTAACGTAGAATCAAATGAGGAACAAGCATTTAGTTGTGTATTTACTTGAAAGTATACGTGATTCGCTTAAATTTTTTTTATTTTTTATTTTAATATATAAGTATTAATTTAGTTTTAATTTTTGTCATTTGGGTACACTATGTATTTTAATTTATATTTAAAATATTTATTAAATATTTAGTCTTAAATATATTTTCATTTAAATATAAATATATAAATTATTTACTTAATTAATCATTTAAATAAATATTGAAAAACAAGTACAAAATTGTATCCAAAACACAAAATGAAGCTGAGTTTCACCAAGTGAAAAAATCACAAATATAAATTATATTTTACTTTAATTTAATACAGTTACTAGGTATCGAACTTTTTCGTAAATTGTACAATTTAGTACAGCAAATAAAAAAAATATTTTTCTGTATTTTTAGTACAAATTTATTTTGTCTTCCGTATTGTTTTGTTTTAGTCATGTTTTTATATATAATAAAAGTAAATAAAGAAACAGTCTATATATACGTGCCGCTGTTGGGTGCAGGCCTCCTCACATTTCTGAGTGGGTTTTGGAGGAGTTAGTCCACCGCTCTGCTTTAGTGCTTGTTGGCGAACATCACATGTTTTCGAAATAATTTTATTTTCCAGAGATGCAGATTTCCTCACGATGTTTTCCTTCACCGCAACTCACGTGGTGAATGTTTTATAAATTTTTTGTAATTTACTAACCTTTTCACCTTAATTTACTAATTTTCTTCGTTTTTAAGCATGTCTCGTCTGCTACAAATATTTTTTACATTTAATTAAGACATATTTTATAATATATTATAATAAATTAGCAATCCGTCCGGCTGGATCTCGACAACGCCGCCACCTACCGGGTCCAATTGAATCTAAATCATCAATAGGCCCACTGAAACACACAAAATATTCATCAAAATCAGTGCACCCGTTTAGGAGTTAAGTGGAGGAGTAAATAAAAACAAAAGTAGAGCAGAACTATGTATATGAAAATAAGTAACTAACTAAAAAATTTATTGTGCTGTAAGTAGCCTTCGTATATATAGAGAAACGTTATTATTCCACTTGTCTATGATGAGTATCGACCGGGGAAGGACCGCGTGGTCCTTCCTCTGTGTACTCACAAAATACCAGCGTAAAATAGCACTTTAACGCTGCTGTGTGTCCTATGGTGAGTGTAGAGAACCGGAGACCCATTTTACTGAAAAAGAGGCATTCCATTTTAGTCCTCACGGCTGACAACGCATCTGCATTTTGATTCGTAAACAAGGATAGATGTAGATGTCTATTTGCCACAGCAACCACTTACCATCAGGTAGACTGCGTGCTTGTTTGTCAGCCTTATTCTATAAAATGGTCATGGTCCAGAGCAAGTTGCATTCATCTACTCCTTACATGTTCCATTAGGTCACCACTCCATCTAGTGGGGGGTCACCAATACACTGTGCTTGTATATGAAGTTTCACGTCGGTTATCAATTCTACGAGCAATTTTTGATAAAACTGTAGGGACAGACGAAATTATAGTCCACCTGATAGTAACTGGATTCCGCAGTCCATGGACACGTGCAGCTATCTTTGAAGAAAGATGGCTACAGGTAATTATTTTAGCTTTCTATAACACAATACAATGTTGTGTTTCAGATCGAAACACAACATTGCAAGCACTGCGGCCAAATGCAGAAATCATCCGGTCAACACACTGTTTTTGTGTTAAAACACTTCGAAAGTCATAATGAATCATCACTCTTGAATTTTCTCGAGTCAATTCCATTTTCTCAACGACTAAACAAGTTTGCCAAAACCTTGTGACAAGACCGAGAATCTTTTTTTTAAATAAATAAATGGTATTCGATTTTTAAAACCAAGGAGTTTTCAATTAAAAAGATTTTAATATGACAGGAACAGTGGAAATATTCTATTCCCGATACTTTTAGTGCAGCCTATGTATATTGCACCACCTACCACCTACCTATTCATTGTTTAATTCCTTTACACCTTTGGTTGGCTGGAAGAGATCGCTATGTAGCGATAAGGTCGCCAAATTGTACATGTAATCTGTTTTTTGTTATGGTATTTGTATATTTGTTCGTGGTGTACAATAAAAATATATTCAAAATAATAAGGCTATTGCAGGTCAGGATCAACAGTGTGTAGTGTAATTTAACTGAGAGTAATTTTTTTAATAAAGTAAAACATTGTCCACCTTATAATAAGCGGAAGCTGTGGTCCATAGCCACTTACATAATAATTAATAGACTCAGGCGTTACTTTGCGGAAATCCATTATAAAGGGGTTGTTATAAACTAATTTGCTTATAAGTGACTTACTTAATTAGCGGCCAGCCTCCGCAGAGTCTACTTCACCTGAGGATGCCTCGTGTAGATGCGAAACACGTGTCGTATTTTCGAGAGTGGTGTGTCGTGCTAGTGTGGTGGTGGATCACGGCAACGGGTGTAGTGCGCGCGATTGAGGGAGGGTGGGAGGTCCCTTTAGAACTGAGCAGGAGACATCATTTTCTTTCTTTACGCGGAATTAAGCAAATTAGTTTATAATAACCCCAAAGTATATTCATTCATTCATATATTAATTAAAGTTTCTATTGTTGGTTAAAGCATGATCGGTACAGACAGACGAACGCCTAGACAAAAACGGGCTCTACCACCTACGATTGGCTGAGTCAACAATCAAAATTTAAACGATGTTAATCCAAAAAAGCAATACTTTAGAGGCAATTAATTCTACAGTTAAGCACGCTAAGAAGTTCTTAGTTATCCATCAACAAAACACAACATCGAGTAGTGGATGTCTTAGAAATCTAAAGCCGTACCGACATGCGGACACGTAATGTTCTTGTCACGCGGTATCCAGACTTCACGAAATGCAATTAAACGATGCCGGCAACGCACTGACGTCCATTTCTGTTTGCTTGGCTGTTCTTGTGTCAAATATCGTCGCCGGGCCAAATGAGATCGACATTCGTCGAGGTGTCGGCATCTTGTGACTGAAGACGGTTTCCGACAATATTCATTAACATGAATTTGTTTTTTTTAAATTTAGAAATGACAAACAAACTTGCAGTACATCTCATGGTAAGTGGCTTCTGCAGCTCTTGAATACCTGTAAACAACTTCAAACAAAGAAGGTTGCAGATGAGTAATCACCTCTGAGGATTAAATGGAGTTCTTTACAGCCTGTAATTACACTGGTTCCCTATCCTTCGGAATAGAATACAGCAGTGAATGCACTGCAGCTTTGCTTAGAAATAGGTAAGAGTTTGGTGGTACATACTCAGATATACACCCAAGCAGAAAAAGAGTTGCCAATTAGAAAAGATGCTGACAAAAAACATTTTT
Source organism: Parnassius glacialis (assembly GCA_033319125.1). Lineage (NCBI taxonomy): Eukaryota > Metazoa > Arthropoda > Insecta > Lepidoptera > Papilionidae > Parnassius > Parnassius glacialis. The sequence goes on from JAVANC010000002.1 coordinate 25,687,260, forward strand.
TAGAAGGCGACATTTTTTTTATAGGATAGGTTGACAAACGAGCACACAGTCCACCTGATGGTAAGTGGTTGCTATGACCCATAGACAGCCACATATATCCTCAATAAAGAATCATGCAGATGCGTTGAGGACTAAGATGGAATGCCCCTTTTCCAGTAAAAAAGGTCTCCGGTTCTCTGCACTCACCATACGAAACACAACAGTGTTAAGCTGGTATTCTGTGAGATCGTGTGCGTGGTTCGTTCCCGGTCGAGCTGACCTATTCGTGCTACAACATTACTACTAATATAGCTGCAGCAAGGCTCTACCACGTCTAAAATTATATTGATTTATTTTTATTTCATTTGCGAATACTACATGTTACCGCTATTTTTTTTTGGAATTTTTCGTATAAACATACTGGCCGAGAAGAAACTGCACGCTAAAAAAACACGTAAAAAGAAAAAACAAGAAAAACAACAAGTGCTAAAATTAAAAATTTTGTACAACCAACTTCAATATAAATTATTAAGGATAACTCAAAAACTACTGGTCAGACTTTGATCAAATGTATATGAGACCATATGACAAGCACCAGCATTCAATTAAAAAGAATCATCAAAATCGGTTCACGCAGAAAAAAGTTATGAAGTAACACACAAAAATTGTGAATTGTGTACCACCACCTTTTTGAAGTAGGTTAAAAAAAAGAACGACTGACTCTATCGATTGCGTGCACACCCACATAAAACTTTTTTATCAGTTTTAAATAAAACAAATAAAACAATTAAATACTAAAACATACAATGTTGTAAAACATGTGTTTTAGATATTATATAATTATCCCATCGAGTTCAAGTTTACTGAAGTCCTAACACATTGAAAAAAACTTATTTCAATGAATTCGACGCGTTTAATTTAACTAATTTTGATTCCCGACGTTTCCAGCGTTTTACAGTAACCATACAGGACTGAAATCTTACTGAGATGTTCTACGCTCTGATATATTAGTCATACTTAGGATGAGTGATGAGGAATGTTGCCAATTCCTTATGTTCACCTTTTATAAGCTGTTTTATATGACATTCATTTATTCATTTATTTTCATCCATTTGTCCGTTGACATCCGCCTAGCGTAGCATAATAAGTTTGTACTTAGTCACGTTATGGCTCCTGTCCTGGGCTTGAATTCAAGCCAACATTTGTGCAAAAGCACAAACTTGCTTTTCCGGTCTGGTGTTATTCATTGATCCTGTTTCATAGACATTATATCTTTGCTTTCTTCAAAAGCAATACATCACTTAGGGGAGGTTAGGTTAAGAAAGCGCCCATTTTCACGTACTCTTTTGCACTGTAATATTAGGTCTATACGGTACATGGCTCTCGGTTTAAATATTCGAAAGCTGCGGCCGTTGTTGACATCGGATTGGAGAACATTATCCAATAGATACCTACATAAGAGCATGACAGGAAATTTTCACTTTCGTAGGAATAATTACCATGCAGAACGCAGAAACTTAAAGATAGTCTCTCGACCTGATCTACACGCAGATGTATACGTTAAGTATTAGAACCACGTTGCAGCTACAGCACGAATGGTTCGGCTCTACTGGGAAAGCACCACGCTCTAACAGGATAATAGCAGCATAAAGAAGCAGCATGATGCTGCGGTATTTTGTATGGCAAGTGACGTGAACCAGACACCATTTTTAATGGTACAGAGCCAATAATTCATGCTCTGTGAACATGCTAAGGATTCGCCATCACACAAGACTTGGTAGAGCAAAAAGTCTCGCAAAGGAAGGCTGATTTCTGCAAAAGTTAGTATTTTTTTTTTATAGGAGAGGGGGCAAACGAGCATGCGGCTCACCTGATGGTAAGTGATTACCGCCGCCCATGAACAACTGCAACACCAGGGGAATCGCAGATGCGTTGCCGGTCTTTTAAAAAGGAGTAGGCTCTTTTCTTGAAGGTCCCTAAGTCGTATCGGTCCGGAAAAATCGCTGGTGGTAATCGATTCCACAAGGAAGTTGTGCGAGGGAGAAAACTTCTTCTGAATCGCACAGTGGCGGACCGCCAATCATCTAGATGATATGGATGGTATCGCAAGTTCTGTCACGATGTGCGATGGTGAAATTGAGCAGCTGGAATATTAGTATTTGAATCTAATTTAATAAAAATAAAAATCTTATGTATGACCATCTAATTGGGATACTACAATTAAAATTGAATTGAAATTGAATTGAAATTAAAACGAGTAAGTTCGTTTCTTGACTGTTCAGCAGTCGTATAGGTCCGAAATAATCTCTGGTGGTAGCCGATTTTACAAAGAAGTCGTACGAAAAAGAAAGAACTTCTGATGAATTGCATAGTGTAATTTACAAATGAAATGAGATGAAAGGAAAATGAAACGAAATCTCTTTATTTTTCGACGTTACCGTTACTTTTATAGCCTATTAAAGTACACTGCTGAACATATAGGCATCCCCAATAGATTTTCTCATAGGGGTGGGGTGGGGGGAGATTTGCTATGTTTGCCTCGCTTGACAAACGGGTTGGATATTTTTCGACGCAAGATATTAAAATTGCGTTTGTTAACATGTTATATAATCTAATAATCGATTATTACTAATGGTAATACTTCAAGATACTGTACGCCCGTACTGCGTACATATAGATATTTAAATAAAATCCACGTTAACTGTGATATCAGGAAGTTGGTCACCTCGGTCTATCCTTAACCATAATGCGATGAAACAAAAATTATTTTACACGTAAAACTGCAAAAGTGTTTTTAGTTTTTTGAAATTATTAATTATGCCGACGTCCGACGGTATACTCATATGCAAGTTTACGAAAAAGAAAAATTGTGAAGTAATAAAAATTAGAATATCCCCTACTCCGTACCGTCCTTGAGTGTTGGTTGTATTAAAGAGGCTGAAAAGGATGACGGACGGAAACAAACCTATGTAGGTAGCTCGCTAGCTAGAGCGGCTTCCTTATAACAACAAAGAAATAAAATCTGCGGCTGCTAATTCCAAGCGTGTTAACTATGATTAATATCCCCCCTATGAGGCAGCCTATGGGGGAGACCTATGTTCAGCTGCGGGCTTTTGATAGGTTTGACAACGTAACTGCAATTTGATTTTTGATTTATTATGTAGGTGACTACCCAAGCAGCACACAAGCATTATGAACATCAATATACCAGCCCACATAGAGTAACTTAGAGTTCTTTTAAATGCGTATAAGATTGTTGAAAAGAGGTTATATCCTTATAAGAATTGTTTTCGAGTTATTATACAGCTCAAGCTGTATAAAGTCTGTATTATGGGATCTAAGTAAGCTTAGGGTTCTTAATCAGAATATGAAATCTATAATATACAATTTTAAGTATTTTGTAATACTTCAATCTGATTTTATCATTTAAGCTGTATAGAAGCTGTTTTTTTGCATGCTGTGCCTTGCTTATATAACTCTAAGTGTTATTATACATAACATAAAAAAAACATAAACACTCACGCCTGTCACCCAGAGGGGTAGGCAGAGACTATGGAATTCCATTTGGCACGATCCTGACACACCTTTCTCGCTTCTTCCACATCCATATACCTACGCATATACGCTCGTCGGTTAAAGGTACTCTTAATTTGGCCCATTTTCAATATATCGACAATTTGGTCGATAAACTTTCGCCTAGGGCGACCCTTCCCGACTCTGCCATTCACCTCTGCAACATAAATTTGCTTTGTCACTCTTTCCTCATTCATTCTTTCTACATGACCAAACCACCGAAGCATTCCTTTCTTAATCCTAGTCACAACATCATCTTGCAAACCACACATTTCTCTTATCACACTATTTCTCACCCTGTCATTCAGTGTTATTATAGTATCAATATAATCTTGTTTCTGGACAATGGTGTATGCAAACTCTCTTCTAAAACTTATTTTTATGGTTTCATTGTACATTTTTGCAAATACAGTAGTTTTATGACTTCTGTCTATGAGAGTGATATAATCCTAAAAAAATAAATAACAGTCATAGTACAACTTAAATCTGTACAAGTGACAGAATATCGCCATTTTGCATGCGATGTGTATTTATATTGTGCTAGTGAATAAAATTAATTTGCTATCAATATGTGGCAAAAAAGAAAAAAGTTTGGTGCAGTATTAACAGTGGTAGAGCCACGCGGCAGCTTTTGCTGTCGCACGGATGGGCCGGCTCGAACCGGGGTGGTACCACGACCTCACAGAATACCAGCGTGAAGTAGAGGTTTACCTCTGCGTTTCGCTTGGTGAGTGCAGGTGGCCGGAGGTCCTTTTTACTGGAAATGAGGCATTCCATCTTAGTCCTCACGGGTGACAACGCATCTGCATTTTGATTCGCAAACGAGGATAAATGTAGATGTCTATGGGCCGCAGCAACCACTTACCATCAGGTGGACTGTGTGCTCGTTTGTCACCCTTATCCTATATAAAAAAAGTAAAAAGACCGTGTTAAATCTAAATTAAATTTATCGAACACTAACACGTATAAAAGAACGACAAACGTATAAAAGATGAAAAATCTTGCATTGGAAATCCAAGACAAGATTTTTCAACTTTTATACGTATGTCTAAAGAGTCTTACTCTTTAGACATACGTATAAAGCATATGTTATGTTAAAAAACTGCTATACAGAGTAAGTAATAAAAATATCCTATTATACAACTGATTAAAAACCAATAGCTGCATGATATAATCCATAACATACATAGTACAGCTACTAAGACTATAAGACCCTGGAAATAGCGTTTAGGCTGTTTAGCATATTGTCGCCATTTTAAGACCCATAAAAACAAAATTAAAAATATAAATTTGGGAATATTAGACATTCATAGCCTATACCAATATTTTAGTTTGACTAATAATCACTGTGCCCCATATCCATAAATTATTTTTTAATTCTAATCTGTACAAACGAAATTTAGTAACCAACCGTATTTAGTATTTTCTCCTTATTATTTTATTACTTTATCCTTATCCTATTATTTTGTTATTTTGCTGGCGCGGCAATTTTTCGTTAGAAAACATATACAAGTTTTCCATTAATTTAATTTGGCACGTTCAATTCACCAATTATTATCGTCAAACTCAGCTCGAATTCGAATATAATATTAATATGTTACATATATGTACATAGGTACATTAAATGTCGCCATCATTCAATAAGCGTTCTTTTTGTTTTATATTCATTTGTAATCCCATTCAAAAACGAATTTAGAACGTTTGTCTTTATAAGTTACTTATAAGACAATATCTGTAGTGTAATAGTTTCCTTGCACAACAAATAACAGCTGTAATACAGCAGTTATAAAGCGTCTGTTATGCTTGTACAGCTATTGTACAGCGCTACTAACTTTTTTACTTATAAGAACTGTATAAGCGCTTATACAGCTTTTATACAGCCAGAAAATACAGCTTCTGGTATAAAAACGAACTTCAATACAGCTCGTATACAGCTTGCATGTTGCTTGGGTATGGACCACAGATTCCACTTATTATAAGGTTGACAATGTTTTACTTTATTAAAAAAATTACTCTTAGTTGCACTTGTAGCCGGCGGAATGAAAAGGGGAGATCTCCCGGCGGGCAAGGTGTTTTGCCCGGGGAGCGACCAACGCTCCGGGTGGTACTTCGGAGCTATTCTATATATGCTGCTTTAACTTCGCGACTTTGTTAGCGCGATTTAGGCTTCAATGTGTTTCGCTTGAGGCGCGATAACAGCGTCGCCACATCACCACCCTGCTCAGACCGGAGGTCGATAATGCAGTCCGATTGCCGGTGCGTGCTTAATGCCGGTAGGGAATGCATGCTGTGTGCGTAAGGGCAAGTGACGCCGGTGCGAATGATATGCCGGTGCAAGTGATGTCGGTGAGATCGATGAGCCAGAGCAAGTGCCAGGGATTGCCTTGTAGTCTGCGGTGAGTCGAGAAGAGGGCAAGTAATCTGCGATAGTGCCGTGAAGCAGAGGCGAGCAGTAAGGCTCAGAGCCGTGCCGAACACTGTAGCGCAGAAAGAGTAGCTTGAAGGAACAGGAAGCATTATTATTCCAGTGCTGCAATGAACTTTTGTAAAGCTAGATAGCTTGCAGAATATGAAGACTGTAGACAATATCTGCTCGGGAGCGAATGAATGGGGGTACTTGAGGACAATGACGAAGGTTTTCGAAGTTGTATTTTCCGAAGGTTATTGGTTGCGTGTTCAAATCACGTTGGGTTCACCAATGTGGCGGGTGGAAGAAAAAGGGGAGATTTCCCGCCGAGCAAGGTGTTCTGCCCGGCGAGCGGCCAACGCTCCTAGTGGTAGTTTGGAGCTATTCTATATATAATGCTTTAACTTCGGAACTTGGTTAGCGCGATTTAGGCTTCGATGTGTTTCGCTTGTGGCGCGACGACAGCGCCTCCACATACTAATGTTGATCCTGACCTGTAATAGCCAGATTTCTGAACAGCCCGTGTGGCAATCATACATTGCTCAAGTAGTGCTTGAAACTTTTAAGTATAGGTTTAAAAATAAGCATACTAAGCAGGTTCTATATATATTTATAACTTATACCAAATTGTGTACTGTACAATTAATTTGTGTTTGTGTGTTTTTAAAGTACTATATTTTCGGAATTTCAAATAAACACACACATTTTACGTGGTAGCTCATATGGTTAGCTCTCGCTGTAAATTTCACAATACGCGAGCAACAAGGGTTCGAACCCCGCCGGCACTAATGAAATTGTTAAATGCAATTTTAAGTGGTGATTTGCCACGTGCTCGGCGGTGAAGGAAAACATCGTGAGGAAACCTGCAACTCTGAGAAATAAAAAAATACTTCGAAGACATGTGAAGTTTGCCAACACGCACTGGGGCAGCGCGGCGGACATTTCCTTACTCTAAAACCCTCTCAGAACATATATAGGCTGTAACTTTTAACACACATTTTTATTTATTTATGAGAGCAAATTATAACATCTTTAGTTTTAAGCCGATGCGGTGCTATGACATAATTTGTAACTTATTAGTAAGTAGACGTATCTATCAATAAGTGATTGGGTTTTTCTGGTAGTTCTCAATAGCAGCTCGGAGCCAAGAATTTGGAGGTGTATGAACCCCGTGCCTAAAAGAACACGTAAAACTGTTGTTCCTATACCTAATTTCTATCCGGTCGTGGCCCATCAGTGTATAAGAGTGAGGGAATAGAGAGAGTTTTTAACAGTGGTAGAGCCACGCGGCAGCTTTTCCTGTCGCACGGATGGGCCGGCTCGAACCGGGGTGGTACCACGACCTCACAGAAAACCAGCGTGAAGTAGAGGTTTACCTCTGCGTTTCGCTTGGTGAGTGCAGGTGGCCGGAGGCCCTTTTTACTGGGAATGAGGCATTCCATCTTAGTCCTCACGGGTGACAACGCATCTGCATTTTGATTCGTAATCGAGGATAGATGTAGATGTCTATGGGCCGCAGCAACCACTTACCATCAGGTGGACTGTGTGCTCGTTTGTCACCCTTATCCTATAAAAAAAAAAAAAAAAACCTGCGCTTGTGCACTATAACCCTTTCCCGCGCACATAGAGAACGGGGATTGAGACCGGCCTCCGGGACCGAAATTTGGTCTGGAGGATATTAATAATTAATTTATTAATAGTTAAGATAGTTTTGTCAATAATTTTACGATGTATCTATTTTGAATTTATTTTATAGTAATCACGAATTAATAAATATTTGTGATGAAATGCGAGCCGAAGTAGCTCAGGGACTAAGCGCTCAACGTAAATGTCACAGTACCCGCGCAATCCAGGTTCTATCCCCGATATAACCAAGGAATTTTTTTATTCTTATTGTAAGTGCTGGCTTAATATAATATGATCAGCAGTGATTTACCGCCGGTGAAGCAAACTATAGTGAGGAAACTCTACCACTACGCAATTGTGCAGTGCGAAGGATTAATAGCTTCTAAAACCCTCTTAGAAATGAGAGGAGGCCTGTGTCTAGCAGTCGCGTGTATATTTTTATAGAATAAGGTTAACAAACGAGAACAAAGTCCACCCGATGATAAGTGGATGCTGTGATCTGTAGACATCTACATCTATACTCGATTAAGAATCAAAATGCAGATGCGTTGCCAACCCTGAGGCCTAAGGTGGAATTCCTCGTTTCCAGTATGAAGGTCTTCGGTTCTTTACATTCACCATACGAAACACAGCAGCATTGTCCTTGGGATTCTGAGGGAGAGTGGTCCTTTCCCGTTCCAACCGACCCGTTCATACTACAATCTTAATATAGCTACAATGTGGCTCTATTACATATAAAATTGGCTACTTATAAAATAAGCTGTAACTATATTTTACTTTAAATGACATATAATATAGTAAAATATTACGATAATCTTCAAAAATTTATAAAATAAATATAATTCAAAAACACCTTTTAAATATTTTTATGAAATGTTTGCTACTCGTCAAAAGATGGCACCACATGTACAAGTAGAACCTGTCCTATTCTCGCATTAACCTGATGTTCAAGAGATTTAAATTATATTTAATTGCATGTAAATTGACAAATGCACATTTTTCACTGTCTGTTACTGATTTTAATCACGTTTATTGCTAGTGTTGTTTATTTAAGAGGTTACGTGAACTTGAAAATTAAGTCTTATTTTCACAGTATTACATTTCATATATCATTTCATCATATTTTCTTTCATGTTTTTTTAAGTTCGTGTGTTATTTATTTATATATTAGTATATATTAGTGATTATATAGTAGTAGTATATTAGTATGTATGTAGTATATATTAGTGATTTATCTTATTTTCAAATAAGAAAAATGTTTTTCAAAATTAAGCTATTTATAAAAATGGAATGCCTGGCATGTAAATACTGACTCACTATATTCATTAGATCGGAACACAACAGTGCAAACATTTCTATTTGGCTGCAGAAATAGGTAAGAGTTTCCTGTCCAGACGGATCACCATTTCTGCCTGAAAAGGCGAGCCGCCAAGTAACACCACTAAGTAAAATTATAAAATAAAATAAAATAATTACTTTGCTTTTAAGTCTCTTATGTAACTATTAGATATACCCTTTTAAAATTAATTTAGTTCTGAAGAAAGTGAACATGGCACATCACTACTTAATACATAATAGAGTTATTACTCATTATCAAGAGTAATTACCCATTTATGGATAGGCTTTGATACACATGTTTGGTAAGATTATTTACTTGGAATCGTGAATTTATGTAGGTCTAAAGGTTTGTATAGTGCGTATTGAATAGTACTTATTTTTTTAACAAGCGCTTTTATTTGTTTTTCTACCGACTTCCAAAAAGGAGACGGTACTCAATTCGACTGTATGTTTTTTTATGTGTGCTATCTCATAACGTTTTACTGGGTGAACCGATTTCGATGATCCTTTTTTTATTTGAAAGCTGGTACTTTACATGTGGTTCTGTACGAATTTGATCAAGGTCAGACCAATAGTTTTTGAGTTATTCTTAATAATTTATATTGAAGTCGGTTGTACCAAACTTTTCATTTTAAATTACATTGCTGTAGTGTCCGTGGAAATTGTTTTAGGTATAAGAATATAAAACAATATTTAACGGAATTTTGGTAATAATAAATAATAGAATATTAACGCACACGAAACACTTGCAGGTGACTCGCAGAGAAAGCGCGGGTAGGTACTAGGTACTGATGATTAAGAGATTAGAGATAGAAAATATATATTAATTTTCACGATTCAGTATATTTACGAAAATTTTACGTATGTATGCACAGAAAAACAAAAATAGTATTATTAAAATTTGTGATATACATTCTATAAATACTGAGAGCAAGCACAAGTTGGTAATACCAGTTACTCGACACCAACGAATTAGTAATTCTTTCATGGGTCAATGTATACTTTTACTATATTTTGGCTTTTACGATAAAATTCCGGTAATATACGGAGCCTATGCAAGCCTATGAAAAAATTTATGTCTTGTTTATGACAAAGATTTTTCAACTTTTGAGGGATTCTTCAACAGGTTCACAAGTGACTGCCTCGAAGAGTCGGCTCAAAATCAGTTATTGATTTTTTTAGCAGGAAATTCTTAGTAAATTGTCGTCAGGAATATGGCGAAGTTTCGCAAAGCACATAAAGCAGTTGGTCGTGCACCTGATCTCCCTCCGATCGTGCCGAACTACCGTTCCATCGAACATTTTTTTTTACAAAATTAGGTTGGCAAGCGTGCACACAGTCCACCTGATGGTAACTAGATCCTGTGGCCTATAGACGTCTACATTTGTCCTCGATTAAGGATCAAAATGCAGATGCGTTTCATTCCTGAGGACTAAGTCAGAACGCCTAGTTTACAGTAAATAGGTCTCCGGTTCTCTACACTCATCTATGGAAGTATTAAGCTTCTATTTTACGCTGTAGTACTGTGAGAGCGTAATCCTTCCCTGGTTGAGCCGACCCATTCATGCTACAACAATAATATAGTTGCAGCTCTACCATATATAAAAATATGAGAGTGAGTACAAGGTTTGGTTCACTTGAATAACCTTTTACAATACGAGTAACCTACGATAAGAGATTAGGCGATGTATTTGCTTCTCTTGTGCCATCACTTTGATAATGATGGTATGTTAAAAGTGTAATCCCCAATAGACATATGTGGTTAACATGTAATTGACGTTTTTACAAAAATAAGAGAGAAGACGTTGTTAATTCTAACAAAAATAAGTCTGGGAATAGTTTTTTTTGTATAAACATAAGGGTGACAAACGAGCACACAGTCCATGATGGTAAGTGGATGCTGTGGCCTATAGACATCTAAATTTATCCCCAATTAAGAATCAAAATGTAGATGCGTTGTCAGCCCTGAGGACTAAGATGGAATGCGTCGTTTACAGTAAAAAGGGTTTCCGGTTCTCTACACTCACCATACGAAACTCAGCAGTGTTAAGCTGCTATTTTGCGCTGGTATTCTGTGAGAGCGTGGTCCTTCCCCGGTCGAGTCGACCCATTCGTGCTACAACTATACTACTAATATATGTAGCTACAGCTTGGCTCTACCACCTATATTATAACTACAGCATGGCTCTACCACGTAAGCTTTGAAATTTTCAGTTTATAGCGAACCCGAGTAGACAAGCAAGCGTACGAGCAGCATATTCACCCGTATTTTGTATGTTTGTTGTAATATATGGTTTTTTAAATAGTGGAATGATTTGCCGGCGTCTATCTTTCCTTCCGAATACAATCTATGCGTCTTCAAGGCAAGAGTGAATAGGTTTTTGTTACGCTAAGACAGTTTGATTTACCATCTAGGGCTGCATCACCACTGGTGGGGGGTCGTGGTCAAGCACTGGCTTATAATAATTAAAAAAAATACTACGTAGGTTGTTTTATGATTTATTTCAGCTTATGAAAACTCCACTGCTGATATAGGCCTGCGATACAGATTTTCTCATAGGGATATTTCCATTATTTGCCACATTTGTGGGTGGGTTGTCAGCCGCAGATGTTTATTATTTTGAGCTGTTATCAGGCACACGTTGCCGCCCATTTCTATACTTCATTTAATGTTATGGGTGAAGATCGAGAATGATTCTGTTGCGTTTTGATTGGATAAACAATCACAAATATAAACGCGGTAGGTATATAAGACAATAAATAAGATACTGAATTTTGTTGTAGTTAACCCACTGTCACAGACTGAAAACAACTTAAAATGGCGCGAAATGGCTATTCCAATACAATCTATAGTTTATGGTAGTGCTTATTAAGCATTGATAAATATGAACATATGAACAGATAACATTGATACATATGCATCTATAGTTTATGGTAGTGCTTATTAAGCTATACCATAAACTATAGATTGTATTGGAACAACCATTTCCCGCCATTTTAAGTTGTTTTCAGTCTGTGACAGTGGGTTAACTACAACAAAATTCAGTATCTTATTTATTGTCTTATATACCTACCGCGTTTATATTTGTGATTGTTTATCCAATCAAAACCCAACAGAACAATTCTTGATCACAGATGACGTGTACTAAATATAAAAAATACTTAAATTGCATACATAGTCGTTTTTATATCTTTTGTTGTATCTTAATTACGAGAAAAATATTTTTCCCGCGAGTCCCGCTTACGTTGGCTTGAAATTACAAAGTATCCCAAATGAAATTCCTTTTGTCGACAACTCGTCTCACACCTGCCTTATTAATCAAATTTGCAACGTATTTTTGATATAAATATATCAAAAACAAGACAGAAATTTATAACTTTAGTGTCAGACTTTTTTATTTTTTATTTTATAGGATAACGGTGACAAATGAGCACACAATACACCTGATGGTAAGTGGTTACTGTGGCCCATAGACATTCACATCTATCCTTGATTATAAATTAAAATGCAGATGCGTTGTCACCCGTGACTACTAAGATGTAATGCCTCATTTCCAGTAAAATGGGTCTCCGGTTCTTTACACTCACCTTACGAAACACAGCAGAATCAAACTGCTATTATCCGCTGGTATTCTGTGAGAGCGTTGTCCTTCCCCGGTCGAGCCGACCCATTCGTGTTATAACTATACTACTAATATAGCTGCAGCATGGCTCTACCACGTATATAATATGGCTGCACTATGGCTCTATCACAGAATAAGTATGTGTTGGTAACTGTCTGGATAGATTTCGGTAACTTTATAAATATTGTATTTTGTCTACTATCTTCTCCTCAATAATTTTGAAGGTAAACAGTAAGTTTTAATATAATGATTTCTTATATTTACGGGACCACTACACATTGAATAAAACAATTTTTTTTTACGGATTAATTAATTTAAAATCGAACCAAAGGTTAATATTAAAAAACTGAAGGTAGCCGGGCTAGCTGTGACATCGGGACGTCAAACATCTCAGTCACGATATGAATAGTGGATATTCTTACACAATCACCAGTGTAGTAAGTTGGATAATCTGGAGTCTATCAACTGAATGCATGTCTATACATCCATTACAGCCTGCAAAAGGCAACTGATAAACAGACATCTACATCTATCCTTGTTTGCGAATAAAATGCAGATGCGTTGTCAGCCGTGAGGACTGAGATGGAATGCCTCTCTTCCAGTAAAAAGGGTCTCCGGTTCTCTACACTCACCATACGAAACACAGCAGTGTTAAGCTGATTATTTTACGTTGGTATTCTCTGAGAGCGTGATCCTTCTCCGCTCAAGCCGACTCATTCGAGCGTGCTACAACTATACTACTAATATAGCTGCAGCATGGCTTATATATAAAAATTACGTATCACATTGTTTGTCCGCGATGAACTCCTAAACTACTAAACTGATTTCAATGAAATTTTGCACACTGTGTGCAGTTTGGTCGAACTTGAGAGATAGGATAGTTTTTATCCCGATAAGTGACCCTCAATATTTTATTGCGAATTTAAGGATTTTTTTATAGGACAAAGGGTCGTCGGTATATATATATATATATATATAATATATATATATATATATATATATATATATATATATATATATATATATATATATATATATATATATATATATATATATATAATTTTTATAGTGTTACTTTTGTAACGTAAGTAAATAAAACGTGTAATGTAAATAAGTGTTTAATATACCTATAAAAATAGATTGCTGTCCTTTAGTCCTCGACTGATTTTGATAATTTTTTTTGGGTGTGTTTAAGTGAGTCCCTGGATGATCCAAACGATTCACGATTGGACAAAACATGGTTTAATGGTATTCTCGGGCTTAAACTATTGTTTAGGAATACTCTTTCTAGCGTTTTTATACGTGGTAGAGCCATGCTACAGCTATATCAATAGTACAGTTGTAGCACGAATGGGTCGGCTCGATCGGGGAAGGACCACACTCTCACAGAATACCAACGTAAAATAGCAGCTTAACGCTGCTATGTTTCGTTTGGTGTGTGTAGATAACCGGAGACCCTTTTTATTGAAAAAGCCTTATTCCATCTTAGTCCTCAAGGGTGACAACGCATCTGCATTTTATTCGCAAACGAGGATAGATGTAGATGTGTATGAGCCACAGCATCGACTTACCATCAGGTGGACTGTGTGCTCGCTTGTCACTCTTATCCTATAAAAAAACGAAGGAAGTGCTTTAGCCGCAAATTTGATATTTCCGGTCAAATTCCATACTTTATATTTTAGTTCACATATTTGCGAGGGATTTCTTTCGTGGAACATATTCCATTTAATACCTGAAACTATATAATGTTAGCTACTTTTAATGTATAAACTACTCTTTATAAAACCGGTAGAGATTATTTGTATGTTTATAGAATTGAACAACTTCTTTTTTTCACTCGGCTAAAAATATTTTATGAATTTTCACAATGTAAAACCAGTTTTATTTAAATCATTTAACGTACAGATAATCTTATGTATAACTGAATGTGCCTGCCTTAAATTTTATTAAATTTTATCCCTTTTAACAAGTCAAACATAGTATAAAAATTAAATTTACTAAATCGCATTGTAATAAAAATAATACGTAATACGGTTAATGTGACAGAATCAATCAAAAGTACAAAGATGGCTTTGGCAATTTTAAATTAGAAAATATCTACATAACAAAGTTAAACATATTCTAGTATTAGTTGAGTATACAAGGTTTATCAGGCGATTAGCGACCTCAGTACCCGATACATCGTAGCAGAAACAGAAAGAAGGCGATTACGGGAAAGATATACACTTCATGACCTCCAATTTATGGCGGTATACTATTTCATATAATATGTTTTTTATTTATAAGTTACTAGTACGCCAGAGCTTGACTTAGTAGTATAGGTTAGATAGATTCCACCTAGTTCAAAAAAAGTCTATTCACTCTTGCTTAAAAGAAACGCACATTGATTAGATGGAAAGACGTAAAAATGAATAAATTTGAATAATCCATAAGATATACGAGTGTGAGGTAAGGGGCCAATAAATTAAAACTAGGTCCTCTATTCCTAGACACTGTGAGTACCCACTGTGAAGTCTTTATTTTTTTGTACGGCGTATCAAAAGAAATCGCAGCGGCAAGTCTCTTTGATGCCATCGATTATTAAACAGACTAGAAAGTAGGTACATAACTAACTTGCAATAATGATGTGAAAACTGAAAAAATATTAGTATTTTTTCATTTGTAAATTTTTACACAAAGATTAGCGTTAATTAAATTAATATTATTATTTAATTAAACCTTGGTACCTCAGGGAAGTGCTTGCGATGAATTTTTCAATAAATATACTCAAAAAAATAAACTAGCATTTAAAATTCTGTTAGTTGCTATTTTTAACCCCTGATGCAAACAGAGCTGTGTTATATGTTTCACGTATGTATTGGTATGTCTGTCTGTGGCATTGTAGCTCTCAAACGGACGAACCGATTTAGATTTAGTTTGTTTTTGTTTGATACGTGACTTTATCGAGAGTTTTCTTAGCTATGATTCAAGAAAATCTTTTAAGCCGCTTGAAGATCATCAGCTCTTTTTTCTTTCGGGGGTTTTGTTTTCTATGTACTCGGCGGTGAAGGAAAGCATCGTGAAGAATATTGCATGTCTGGCACTAATTGCTCTATAACTCTCTTGAAATGAGAGACAGCCTTTTTAGAGTCCATCACTGAATTGTTGTCGCCTTTTCAAGTATGCGCCTATTAGATACGTGTTAATGTAATCCTAGAGATAGTTTTGAATAAAAAACCTTCAAGATTTTGTTATAATGCAGAGTTTAAAAATAATGTACGTAATATTATTAGTAGATGATAATAACGTTTTCGTGATTTAACCAAAAACGTCATAAAAGAATCGGTATAGTTGTGCAATATGAGATTTTCTATCATACTACTTAACAACGTTTTGAGAATATGTATATATGTACCAACATTTTAAAAGAACTGGCCCCATTAATTATTATAACTAATTCCAAATATTAGTCAGCAATATTTTTCGCTCACACGCGTAATTTCTAAGTCTACCAATATTTACTTATTTGTTTTATTCAGTACACCAACAAGAGTCGTAGAAACTTGGAGGCTAAGAGTTTGCTGTAAATTTCACAGTACACAAACAACCGGGGTTCGACCCCCGAAATGAAATTGTATTATTAATTGAAATTATAAGTGCCGATTTATCACGTGATCCTAATCGTGAGGCGCCAAAATGTAAAAAAAAAAATCGAAGTGATGTTAAGTTGGTAAACACGCGTTGGAGCAGCGTGGCGGATATTTATTTGCCATAAAACTCCCTCAGAAGTATGAGGAGACCTGTGATTAGCAGTAGAACTTGACAGCTGTAACTGTACTACTTTTAAATTAACAATATCACACACGTATCACTCGTAAAAATGTTGTACCTAATAAAATATAAAGTGCAGAAAATTAATCTTAAGATAGGTAACACTATTACATAATTTTATTCCTTTTCATCAGTGCATAAAAGTCCTGGACGCGTATCCCGTTTAGAAGTGATTTAACTTAATAATCATAACGCTTGGTGGATAGTAACAAACTCGCACCGTTGAAGTTAAGTTCTATTAAATATATATTAATTAAATTAAAAGTACGATTTATTTAATTAAAATAAAAGTGGTATAAATTAGTTAAGTTGAACGTTTTTTTAATTGAATCTTTCATTGATCAATTACACTTATCGTATATAGTAATGCTATAGTTACACGAACCTACGTCACTTTTTGCGTATTGAGTTGATAATCGTAGAATAACTAACACGACGCTAGTTGAAATGTAAAAAGAAACACACCTGAATTTCATGCTAAATTCTATACGGATAATCGCCTCGTAAAGGTACTTAATCTTTGTTCCCCATTTCCCAGATATGCGTTATGCGCGCCGTGTTATGTCCGCGCAGGTTTTTGTCTTCCATTCCTTTCTTGCATATAGTTGTCTCGCTCAGAACAGACGCACCGCTCCCAGGGTTTTTGCCCGGGCCGCGCCTGTGCGGTTTCCAGGACAAGGAATCACTGACCGGGATAGTTCGATGTCGTTGCCTTCTATAAATACTAACAATTGTTACTTTTATACCTTTTTCTTTATAGCAAGAGTGTTTTTTTAAAACTTAGTATGAATTTCTCGTAAGTGTATTAAAATTATTTTTTCATATTTCTGCTATTAGTTGTGAAAATAATAAATGTAAAAAGATTTTTAGAAAGTTTTGTAGAGAAAAGTTTTACTAAGCTAAATGTAACTAAGTAAATTGTTTTAATAATAATATCATCATCATCATTACAGCCCTTCACAAGTCCACTGCTGAACATAAGCCTCCCCAAGGAATGCCACAAAGCACGGTCCTGAGCCACCTGCATCCATCGACATCCTGCATATCTTACCAGGTCGTCACTCCATCTACTGGGGGGGTCGCCCTACACTTCGCCTGCCGGTACGATTTTGCCACTCGATAACCTTTCTTCTTCATCGGTTGTCGGTTCTTCGAGCTATATGGCCGGTCCATTGCCACTTCAGCTTACTAATCCGTTGGGTTATGTCGGTTACTCTGGTTCTACTGCGGATATCTTAATTTGTAAGTTGATCATGCAGATAAACTCCGAGCATAGCCCTCTCCATAACTCGCTGAGCGACCTGGAGCTTCCTCATACGGCCAGCAATCAAGTAAATAAATAAAATCAAGCGGACTTAATTTTATTTATTTATTTTATTACTCGGGCGTAGTTTTTCCAGCGATGTTTTCCATGTCTTTAAAACGTCGAGTACGTGATAAATCATTACTTAAAACTGCAATTAATAACTCTGGAGGTACCAGAGCCAGAAAACGGTGGAACTCTTTTTCGTTGGATGATGAAGTCCGCTAACTGAATTAAAGCAGCGCAACGGACTCTTAACGGATTAGTAAGCACTCTGCAAGTCCATTGCTGAACATAGGCCTATCCATAGGACATAGGAATGCCACAAAGCACGGTCCTGAGCCACCTGCAGCCATCGACTTCCTGTATGTCTTACCAGTTCGTCACTCCATCTAATGGGGGGACACCCTACACTTCACCCACTGGTACGAGGCTGCCACTCGAAAACCTTTTAGCCCCATTGGTTGTCGGTTCCTTGACCCATATGACCGGCTCATTGCTACTTACCTTTTTTATTTTATAAGGGTGACAAACGAGCACAAAGTTCACCTGACAGTAAGTGGATGCTTTGGCCTATAGATATCTGCATCTATCCTTGATTAAGAATCAAAATGCAGATGCATTGTCACCCTAAGGACTAAGATGTTTCGAATGAAATAAACGAAGAGAATGCCTCGTTTTCAGTATAAAGGGTCACCGGTTCTCTACACTCACCATACGAAATACAGCAGCATCAAGCTGCTATATTACGCTGGAATTATGTGAAAGCGTGGTCCTACCCCGCTCAAGCCGACCCATTCGTGCTACAACCATAATATAGCTGCAGCATAGCTCTACCACATAAAATTTCAAACAAAAAAGGCTCCAAGTGCATCGCCATCGCTTCTTAATTAAGAATCAAAATACAGATGCGTTGTCATCCATGTGGACAAATATGGAATGTCTTGTTACCAGTAAAAAGGGTCTCCTGTTCTCTACACTTATCATACGAAACCCAGCAAGTATTATCCTGTTGTTTAAGGTATCGGTTAAATATTTATTATCAGGCGGGATAATAATCAAGTACTAAGTTATAATACCTTAATATGAGGCATTTTAAATATTTAAATCGTACACAGGAACAAATGTAATCATACTGAGCAATTCACTTTAATATTTCTTTATATGTAAATAATCTTATGCTGTCAGTATCTTTCACTACTTATTGATTGACTCATTGGTCCTTAGCCGTAAGCGCGACTGCTAATTATGAGGTGACGGGTTTGAATCCAGGGCCCGGCCAATATAAGCTATTGGGATTTTCTGTCCGGAAAATCTCCGTAGTAGCCTGGAAGTCAGGTACTTGGTGGTGCTTCACTACTGTGTCTCGGATGCGCGTAAAGCCGTTGACCTCACCAGATCCCTCCCGTCGAGTCGGACAACGTTAGTCCTATTATAGTTCTTTGTACTATGATAAGTAAGGAATCGAGAGTGTGCTTACGTATACACTCGTGTAATATAAATCAATCCTGCGTAGTGTACGTTGAAACTGCCCGCCGTGACTGAAATTGGTCTCGAGTACAATGTTGTACTTCACCCCATATCGTTTTGTGGGGTTCGTAAGAGGTCAATGTGGATAATACTAGAAACATCATATTGCTTTCGTCAGATGGAGGTATATAAATACACAATTTTATCAAATTAGGCTTAAAATACCCAGCGTCAACCAGCGATAGAGTGCTACGCTAGTAAGCGTTGAATGAACGCTAATATGACAAATACTCCCTTTTAAAGGAGCCATGCGCTGAAGTGTTACGGGCTGCAAAATTATTTTTAGCCTAATTAAGAAGAAAAAGAAATAATACATAACTTTAGTACGATCAGTTCATCATCATCGTCATTACAGAACGTAGGCTTCCGCTATAGATTGATTTATATTATGGATATTTACCATAGTTGCCACGCTTGGCAGGCGGGTTGGCAACTGCAGTTTTTGAAACGATCTTCCTTATCGCTGGTACGAATTTGGCGGATGGGGCCCAGGCGACAAAAAGTGTAAAATTTTTCCGTCACGACCCCCTTTCTATAGTGCGAGCGAGATGGAATGATATCCATCTTTGTTTTTTAATATGATAAGGGTGACAAACGAGCACACAGTCCACCTGATGGTAAGTGGTTGCTGCGGCCAATAGACATCTACATCTATCCTCTATTACTAATCAAAGTGTAGATGCGTTGTCACCCGTGAGGACTAAGATGGAATGCCTCATTTCCAGTAAAAAGGGCCTCCGGCCAACTGCACTCACCAAGCGGAACGCAGAGGTAAACCTCTACTTCACGCTGGTTTTCTGTGAGGTCGTGGTACCACCCCGGTTCGAGCCGGCCCATCCGTGCGACAGCAAAAGCTGCCGCGTGGCTCTACCACTGTTAATCCACTCCATCTCCATATCCATATCCATATCCATACCATCTCCGCCGCACTTTTTCTTATTTTTCCATGAAAGAGATATTATTTTAAATGACGCTTCACTTTAATAGGCGCTAGTAATTCATTTATTTGTATTTGTTAAGCAATAATATAGTACGTTTATCAATAATAATATACTACGAAAGAAACTTCGTTCCAATCGAGTGTTCCACGACACTCACGCATGTTTTTATTTTCTAGTAAGTAATTAAAAAAACGTTACTGCCCATCTTCCGCTTTGTTTCCTTCCATCTCTTAGGTACGACACCCGAAGCACGATATGGAGTAGTGGATATTCTTACACCGTAATTGCTAAATGTCTTTTGAGTTGAAAACGAAACGCCCATTAATATTATCGAATCGGATATGTATATAGGTTTGGAGGGGTGAACACAACACAGCGTAGTGTTTGAGCGTAAAAATCTTGAAATTATTCTAAAGGTGATGCAATTACCGTTGACTGTTCACTGAAAATGTGTTGCAACTGATGGTGAATAATGAGAATTGGTAACCCTTTTTACTGTAAGCAGTGAATTTGCATTGAAAAATTATTATATTATTGGTATGTCTATGTCGGATTAAAAAACTTATCAATGATTTTCCACCCTTTTATAATTACAGCCGAATGGATAAAAATGCCGTCATGTACTTTTAACCTCATGGCTGCCGTAGCCCCTCTGCAGCGCTGTGTGACGTCACGGCACGTGCCCCTTACGCGCGGATACTTCCTTTGACAGTTTGATTTGATTAGAGCATTGTGGCGAATTAGGAAGCAACATAAAGGACAAGGGGCCGACGAGGCGTGTTCTGATTACTTTAGTTGTTACTGAATTGCGCCGTTTGTTGGCCGTTACCTTAACGTTTTCAGAAATATAACTATTTGGCTATAAGATATCCTTTAATAAATTTATGAATTTTGAAATACAAATTCAAATAAATTGGATTTTTACGCGGTAGTTACTACAACGCTGCAGATTTATATATATTATAAATCTGCACTCGAGGTTCGAGTGCATCCATAATATTCTGTAAAACCTCGAGTGCATCCAGCACTCGAGGTTTTACAGAATTTCAGCAATAGGATAATAATGATGTGTTTTGTATGGTGAGTGTAGGAAACCGGAGATTCTTTTTACTGGAAACGAGGCATTCCATCTTGGTCCTCGGGGGTGAACGTGCATATGAATTTTAATTCTTATATACTCGTAGATCCAGATGTATGATAGCTGCAGCATCAATTTACCATTATGGTGGACTGTGTGCTCGATTG
Source organism: Parnassius glacialis (assembly GCA_033319125.1). NCBI lineage: Eukaryota > Metazoa > Arthropoda > Insecta > Lepidoptera > Papilionidae > Parnassius > Parnassius glacialis. The sequence goes on from JAVANC010000002.1 coordinate 25,708,635, forward strand.
CCACTCTTATTAAAAAATATACCATTAATTTTTACACAAATTATTTAGTTGTTCAGAAGTTACTATAATACAGTTAACTAGGTTTCGTAACCGCTTTTCTATCTAGGCAATTCTACTATTTGTAATGCAAGCAGTAGTGCATCCTATGTTGCGTTCCGGTGTTCGTTGAGGGAGCCAGTAATATAACAGTATGTGAAGAATTTCTCCATAGCCTTTAGGGATGATAACGAAATTGTTACCTTCTTTGTCTGAAGATCGTTGAGACTGGCAGCATAACTCTAATATTATAAAAAAGTGCAATAGTTAATTTGCTAAAGCAGTTAAGAATCGTCACGTTGTTCTTATAATATTCTAAAAAAAATTACTCAAACCATTCAACTAAAAAGTCTATTGATTCTGTGCAAGATAGTTTTTTTAATAGGCTAAGGGTGACAAGCGAGCACACAGTCCACCTGACGGTAAGTGGTTGCTGTGGCCCGTAAACATCTACATCTATCCTCGTTTGCGAATCAGAATGCAGATGTGTTGTCACCCGTGAGGACTAAGATGGAATGCTTCTTTTCCAGTAAAAAGGGTCTCCGCTTCTCTACTCTCACCATACAAAACACAACAGAATAGAGCGTGGTACTTCCCCGATCGAGCCGACCTATTCGTGCTACACCTATACAATTAATATAACTCCAGCATGGGTCTAGCACCTATAAATATAGTTTATAAAAATTTCTTAGTTTTGTTTGTATACAAGTTGTTTTTCTCTTTATGATTCAAATATAAAAACTTTTTCCAATAGTTTTTTTTCATGAAAAACCAACTAACAGTCCACCTCATGGTAAGTTTTTACTATTGGCAGTCCATGGACAGTTAACTTCAACCAAAGAAAGGTACAGATGCGTTATCACCTCTGAGGGTTAAGGTGGATGCTTCACAGCCTGCAATTGTACTGACCCTCTGTACCCTTCAGATTGGAAAACGGTAGTGCATGAACTGCTTTTTGAAGAAATAGATAAGAGGGTGGTGTCCACCCAATCGGGATCTTCGGTAGGATATGAGCTCTACCACCTAATAAATACTTACTAGAAACACCTTGAAACTTTCTTATAAAAGAATTAGTTATATTGTAATACTTCATCATCACCATCATTACAGCTTTTCACAAGTCCACTGCTGAACATAGGCCTCCCCCAAGGAATGCCACAAAGCACGGTCCTGAGCCACCTGCATCCATCGACTTCCTGCATTTCTTCCATCTAGTGGAAGGACGTCCCTACACTTCGTCCGCCGGTACGAGGCCGCCACTCGAGAACCCTTTTTCCTTACTTCGTCCGTGTGTAATTTAAGGTATGATTTTTTTTTGCGCGGAACCCCAATTCCTTTTCCTAATACTTTCCTCTTAGCCTTCATTAAGTTGCTCCTTATAACATCAGCTCTCTGCCAGTGAAAGTCCCGTCGAAATCGGTCCAGCCGTTTCGGAGATTATCTGGAACAAATAGACAGACAAAAGTTTTAAAAATTGTGTTTTTGTTATAAGTACGAGTACCGTTTATACTTTCATATGCATTTAGTAAAAGGCTGTTATTTTGACATTACAAACAGATACTTCTATTTGTTTATTTATATAGATATATTACAAGACAATATCTTGTGAATTATTTTATAATAGAACGCTGATTATGTTAACACTTACGCGTATTACGTATTACAATATGTTTCCCATCCATTCGATTGGAATAATCTCCGAGGGAGCCACGCGACCTACTGCGCAAGTTACAAATGAAATTACAATGATCCCGTAAGAACAGGGGATATAGTTGAAATCTCCCAATTTGTATGGAGTTAAAGACGAAAAGAATGAAATCAATTAAGATGACATATTTATTGTTCTATGAACTTTTAGTAGCGACAACTTAATGTTAATATTTATCGTGGAATAAATTGTTATTCGAAATTTTATATTACGTCTTAAAATTCGTAGTCATAATCAACAAAGATTAATAGCATTATTGTAATGTTTATAAGTATATAATTAACGTTACATTACAAAGTATAAAACTTACCGTGTAAGAATAACCACTATCCCATATCATCCGAAGCGAAGCGAATCCAAGTCGTAAGAAGCGACAGAGGGTAACAAATCTGGAGATGGGCAGCAGGGTCTTCCTAATAACGACTAAAAGTAAAAAACTACGGTTGCCAACCAGCTTGGCAAGTGCCAACTATGTCAAATATAATGTATGGTGGATATCAGTGTGTTCATCAGTGGTCTTCAATAGGTTGTAACGGTGTAATAAAATATAGGGATCATTCACAATCCGTTTATTTTAATACCTTTTATTGTGTTTATATTAAGACGTATGCTTAAGTACATGTGTCACAAAAAACAAGCCCTTAAAATATCTTTAAGAGAAATTTTATCAATAGCCTTCTACAGTTTTATTCAAAATATTATTGCTGAGTCATACCCCTTGCGCAAAATATAATAAGGGATAATCGCACGTCGCCACGGGGGTCAGTGCAGTCAAATCTGTCTAAATATTGTGTTAGTTGGGGGTGATCATTAGAGTTATTGTAGCATGCTCTGATGTTAGAATAAGCACGATGTGGTATTTTTAATATTAATAAAAATATTTGAAACAGTTTAGGTGTTCAAATAATTTATAGAGATTTAGTAAAATTTTAAATATATGTAATGAAATGAATGACATTTCATTAATTTGAATTTGCTTCGATTCGCTTATCTATGTTGTCTGTGGAAGATGGTAGAGGGCTCATCGAAGTGACGTTTGAACTATGATTCAATGGCGGATGATGTTTAGATTATTTTGTGCATTTTATTGTTATGTAAACTTGTAGAGAGATAAACTGAAGGTTACGATTGAGGAAGCGATATTAGTAAACTTTAAATGTCGTTTCTTTGTATTTTCAGGTGAGATAGAAGTGTAATTGTCAAAACTTGATAATTATTGTAATATTGTAAAGGCGTGTTAAATAAAACAAATCTTTGTATTTTCAGAGAAACAATTTGTGGTTTATTTTAAAAATCCTCAATAATATACCTTATAAAACGACATTTTTGTTAACTAAGAGAAGATGGACCGGCTGCAATTTGAGTTTACGATGATAGCCTCAAATGATGGCAAATCGAATGTACTAGCCATAACCTCAATATCTACAGAAGAAGGAAAATGTTATGTTTTACCCGAGGAGCTGAAGCCGGTGAGTCATCATACATATATTGTTAAAATGAACACTTTCACAAAAGTAAAAAATAGCATAAAGAAAAGACACCAAAGTAGAAAAGTATGGATAAAATTGGATGAAAATCTAAAGAAGACATATGTAGATGAGGAAGGTAATATGCAATTTTTAGATCAATATTTAGAGGAAATGAGCACAAAACAAGCAAGAGACAAAGATGACAGTTTGCAACATATCTTGGAACAATTAATAGAAACTACAACTAAGAAAGAAAGTCAACATAACTTAAAACATATTTCAGAAAAATTTATTATTGAAAAATTTACAACCAAGAATCCTAATGCGATGCAATGGATAGAGACTTTTGAAAAAGAGTGTGCGCGCTTCAATATAACAAAAGATGAAACAAAAATAGATATATTGAGGTTATTTTTAGATAAACCTTGTTTGGATTGGTATAGCTCGATGATCATAAAACTAACAGTTAATTCTGAATGGAGTGAATGGAAAGACAAATTTTTAGAAACTTTTAAAAACCGAGGATGGGACATAGTTACATATGCTCTCGCATTTAGGTATAAAGAAGGACTGTTAATTGATTATGCCATAAGAAAGGAACGGCTTATATTAGATATAAACAAATCTATAGATTCCAAAACAATGATAGATCTTATTGCAACTGGTTTACCTGGATTTATCTTAAATAAGTTAAACAGGGACGAACTCAACAACACTACTGATTTGTTCAACGAGATAAGAAAATATGAAGGTATGATGTACACAAAAAAATCAACTAACATAAAGAGTGGTATATTTTATAATAAAAATAAAACTAATGAGAAGAAGCCATGTAAGACTTGTGAATCTTTGGACAAAGGAATTAGATATCATCCGGAGGAGTCATGTTGGTTCAAGAAAAATAAAAATGAACCTGAAAAGGTTCTTAAAACTAAAGATGTAAATAATAATTCCATCATTGAAGTAGACATAAATGCTGGTAAAAAAAACTAGTAAGTACACCATTAATCAAAATCAAGCTTTTATTAGAAAATAAACTAGAAGTGAGCGGCATTTATGATTCAGGCTCACAAATCTCTTTAATAAATTCAAGATTGATAAAAGTAAAAGAAAAAAAAGATGATGTGAATATAACATACATGAAAACGGTTAATGGTGTGAAGAAGACGGATGGCTTGATAACAATAAAAATAAAAATTTTTGATTTGGAAGAAGAGGTAGATGTATACATAGTAGAAAATGAAGATTTTGAAGATTTTATAATCGGATTGGATATGATAAAGAAATTCAGATTAACTCAAAATGAGAACTTGGAGATAGAACAAAAGAAAATAACAAATAAAATAGACAAAATGTCTAAAGATAACAGAAATGAAGATAAGAATATAAAAACATATACAGTAAATTTCAATGAACATATAGAAACAGAGGAATTTATAAGTATGACAGACCATTTAGATAATGAAAAGAAAATTGAGATAGAGAAAATTATAAAGGAATATAGAACAATTTTTGCTAAGGACAAGTATGATATAGGATCAGTTAGAAATTATGAAGCTCACATAGATTTACTAGTAAATAAATATTGTAGTAAAAGACCATACAGATGTACAATACAAGATAAATTAGAAATTGAAGAGCAAATATCCATGTTACTAAAAAATAATTTAATAGAAGAATCTTACAGTCCTTTCGCTGCTCCAGTGACATTGGCATTTAAAAAAGGTGAAAATAGAAAATCCCGTTTATGTGTAGATTTCAGAGAATTGAACAAGATTGTTGTACCACAAGCTCAACCTTTTCCTTTGATAGATGATCTAATTATTAAAACTAGAAATTGCAAGTATTTTACTACACTGGATATAAACTCAGCATTTTGGGCAATACCATTACGGGTGGAAGACAGAAGTAAAACAGGATTTGTCACACAAGATGGCCACTTCCAGTGGACCTGCCTCCCATTTGGTTTGAAAACATCACCAGCAATTTTCCAGAGAATTTTAAGCAATATTCTAAGAAAACACAATCTCACAGGATACTCTGTAAACTATATTGACGATATTTTGATATACTCGTCTACCTTTGAAGAACATATAAGGCACATAAGAAATGTATTAGAGGCAATAATTAAAGAAGGCTTTAGATTGAAGTTTAAGAAATGTACATTTGCTTCAGACTCGGTAAAATACCTTGGCCATATAATTCAGAACAATTCAGTAAGACCACTAAAAGACAATTTGATTTCAATAAGGAATTTTCCAACTCCTAATACGCAAAAGAACATCAGACAATTTTTGGGAAAAATAAACTTCTACCATGAATACATACCAAGAAGTGCAATTATCCTAGATCCATTACATAATTTATTAAGAAAAAACGAGAAGTTTGTATGGTCAGAGAAGTGTGAAGAATCATTTAATCAGATAAAAAGATATTTATGTTCTCAACCGGTCTTGGAAATATTCGACAAAGACTTACCAATCAAAATCTATACCGATGCATCTTTGGAGGGCATTGGAGCAATATTAAAACAGACACAACTAGATGGTAAAGACAAACCGGTGGCATATTTCTCAAAAAAACTGAACGAACATCAAAAACGGAAAAAAGCTATATATTTAGAATGTCTTGCTATGAAAGAAGCCATTAAATATTGGCAGCACTGGCTCATTGGAAAACGATTCACTATTTACTCAGACCACAAACCTCTAGAGAACATGAACATTAAATGCAGGACAGATGAAGAATTGGGTGATCTCACATATTACCTATCTCAGTATGACTTTATAGTAAAATATATACCTGGTAAAGAAAATGTAGAAGCAGACTGTTTGAGCCGAAATCCTGTACTAGAATCAGAAGACAACAGAGAGGAACTATTGAGAATAGTTAATTTAATACAAATGAAAGATATAGTTGAAGACCAGGAGAAAAATGAAACAATAAAAGAAAAGAAACAAAATTTAATACACAAAAATGAAATCTATTATAAAAAAATAAACAAACAGGAAAAGATTATCCTCTCAGAAGAATTTAGTAAGAAACTTATAAAAAAGGTGCATGAAAATTTATGCCATATTGGGATCAGACAATTGCAGAAGAAAATAAGTCCTATATATACAGCTATTAACCTAACAAAAAATATTATAAATACTTGTAAAACATGTGAAATATGCATAAAAAATAAATCAAGATGTCAAAAAAAAATTGGATTAATGTCACAACTGGGGCCAGCTACAAAACCATTTGAGATAATGTCAATGGATACTATTGGTGGCTTTGGAGGATCTAGATCTACAAAGAAATACCTACATCTTTTAGTAGACCACTACACAAGATATGCATTTATTGCGACTTCAAAAACTCAGAATGCAAGTGACTTTATAAATCTAACAAAGAAAGTACTAGAGACAGATGAGATTGGAATTATCCTGACAGATCAATATCCGGGCATTAATTCAAGAGAATATAAGCAATATTTGCAGGAAAATAATATTAAACTAATTTTTACAGCTGTGAATGCACCATTCTCGAACGGCTTGAATGAAAGATTAAATCAAACAATAGTAAATAAAATAAGGTGTAAAATGAATGAGAAAAATAATAAGAGAACATGGACAACACTAGCAAGAGAATGTATACAGAAATATAATGAAACAGAACACTCCGTTACAGGTTTTGCACCAAAATATTTACTGGATGGTACAAATGTCAGTATTCTACCAAATGAATTTAAAACAATAGAAAAGGAAGACAAGTGGATCGCTGATAGAAGATTGGCATTAGAGAATACAATAAAATCCCATGAGTACAACAAGAAAATATTTGATAGAAATAGAAAAATGCAAGAGTTTAATGTAGGAGACAGTGTATACGTAGAAAATGGAAATAGACTGAATAGAAAGAAGTTAGACGAATTAAAAATAGGCCCTTTCAAGATAATAGAGAAAATATCGAATTCCATTTATAGGCTTGATACAGGCAACAGAAAAACAGAATCAACATTATTTCACATAACAAAATTACAACCTGTCGTAACAGAAGAAGATGAAGGAGAAGAAAACGAATATGAAGATAACTTATAGGTACATTTTATAGATATATTGCTTAGAATTTTCGCTCTTAGGGGGGGAGATGTAATGAAATGAATGACATTTCATTAATTTGAATTTGCTTCGATTCGCTTATCTATGTTGTCTGTGGAAGATGGTAGAGGGCTCATCGAAGTGACGTTTGAACTATGATTCAATGGCGGATGATGTTTAGATTATTTTGTGCATTTTATTGTTATGTAAACTTGTAGAGAGATAAACTGAAGGTTACGATTGAGGAAGCGATATTAGTAAACTTTAAATGTCGTTTCTTTGTATTTTCAGGTGAGATAGAAGTGTAATTGTCAAAACTTGATAATTATTGTAATATTGTAAAGGCGTGTTAAATAAAACAAATCTTTGTATTTTCAGAGAAACAATTTGTGGTTTATTTTAAAAATCCTCAATAATATACCTTATATATATAATGTACATATTATATACACTTTAATAAAGATAAAGTAACTTCTTATTTTTTATTATATACAATATTAATAACAATAATAAAAAAAACTAAAACTAGGAACTTAATTATCATACAGTTCTTCTCCCCGCGGTATGGTGCCAAGAACGCTATCTGCGTTTCCCCGCTGAATGGCTATACTTAGCCTTTGAACGAGAAAAGAATCATAATATATTTTATTGCAATATTAATAGTATTGATATACATTAATAGTTTGTTTCACTTCATATACTACACTTGCACTGATGGTACGATAATAGGTACTACAATGTTATGAAAAGTATATATTCCATCACGTTATTTTTTATGAAGGTTTGGGGACATCACGATTTTTATATTTTGTAACGACTCTACATTTTTGGCGCTTTAGGATTGTATGTTTAAATAATCATTTAACAAAGCTATGTAATAGCACTCTAAGATAAACTATGAGTCCAGGAGATCTTATATGTTTTTTCTTATAGGAGAGGGGGCAAACGAGCATGCGGCTCACCTGATGGTAAGTGACTACCGCCGCCCATGAACAACTGCAACATCAGGGAGGGAATTGCAAATGCGTTGCCGGCCTTTTAAAAAGGAGTACGCTCTTTTCTTGAAGGTCCCTAAGTCGTATCGGTCCGGAAAAATCGCTGATGGTAATCGATTCCACAAGGAAGTCGTGCGAGGAAGAAAACATCTTCTAAATCGCACAGTGGTGGACCGCCAATCATCCAGATGGTGTGGATGGTATCGGGAGTTCTGCCGCGATGTGCTTTCGTGAAATTTGGCGGCTGGGATTAATCCGAACAATTCCTCAGAGCACTCCCCATGGTAGATGCAAAGAAAATGCAAAGGGATGCAACATCTCTTCGCAGTGCCAATGAATCGAGCCGATCGGAAAGGGCTCGGTCGTCGACGATTCGAGCCGCTCTGCGCTGGATGCGGTCAAGTGGAAGGAGCTGGCACTGGGGAGCCCCTGCCCAGAGATGGGAACAGTATTCCATGTGAGGCAGAACCTGCGCCTTGTAAAGTTGCAGGCGGTGTGCCGGCATGAAATACTGTCCCGCTCTGCTGAGCACGCCAAGCTTTTTAGAGGCCAATTTGGCCTTCTCTTCCAAGTGACCACGAAACTAAACGTCACTCGATATGTCGACGCCGAGTATTCCGATACTGGCTGAGGCAACTAGGGGAGTGCCTTGAAATTGAGGAGATACGACAAAGGGGTTCTTTTTAGCGGTAAACGCGCAAACTTGTGTCTTCTGAGGATTAAACTGGACTAGATTTAGTCGCCCCCAGTCCGAGACTTTGTCCAGCAAAGACTCGACTTCAGACACAAGTTTGTTCCGGTACTCGAAGACGTTTTCCCGAGAAATATTAGCACGGCCGGTGTATAGAGCATCACCAGTGCTGTCATCCGCATAGCAATGAATGTTAGCGGTTAGCAACATATCATTGACATGCAGAAGAAACAGCGTTGGTGATAGCCACATCACACAGCCTTGTGGAACACCAGCATTAATAGGCTTGTAGTCAGAACATGAACCGTCTACAACGACCTTGATGCTCCGATCTGCAAGGAAGCTGGTGATCCAATTGCACAATTTCTCGGGAAGCCCATAGGAAGGGAGCTTCGAAAGAAGCGCTTTGTGCCAAACCCGATCGAAGGCCTTCGAAATGTCCAGACTAACGGCCAACGCGGCCTTGGACTCTACTGCTTCCGCCCATCTATGGGTCAGGTAGACCAGAAGATCACCAGCTGATCGACCCCGACGAAAACCGTATTGGCGGTCACTAATCAGCTGGTGATCCTCAAGGTACCGGATGAGCTGGCAGTTAATAATGGATTCCATTATTTTGGAGAACAAGGAGGTGATCGCGATAGGCCTATAGTTGGACGGGTCTGAGCGGTCTTTTAGGGATCGGGTTGACAAAAGCTGTCTTCCATGAATTCGGGACTACGCCTTGGGAGTAGGAGTACCGAAAAAGACGCGTTAGGACCGGTGCCAACTCCGGTGCACACGTCCTCAGCACAATTGAGGGGATTCGTCAAGCCCACTCGACTTCTGGATGTCCAGGGAGAGAAGCTTTGCGAACCGAGCGCTGTGAGAACAGCACATCCGGCATGTTCCGATAGATGGCGCTATTACCATTTCGCGCTTACACCAGATATGTAAAACTGGATTCTGATGATTTTAGTGCTCAGGGGCGTAGCTACCGCCGTATCAGCCGTATCAATGATACGGGGTCCCCGGGCTACAGAGGCCCCGAATGTATGTAAGCATAAATTCTAAGGACTTCTATGGGACAGGATGTTGGTTTGAATTGTTTGGCTAGCTTAGTTCCTAGGAGTATTAATTGTAAGTATAATAACTTATAATCAATATATAATTATTTTAATTCAATGCGAGAGTTTTTGTTCCTTTTGTGAAAAAATTTTATTCTTCATTTGGGCCCCCCGACAAATTTTAATACAGGGCCCCTGTAAGGCACGCTACTCCACTGTTAGTCTTGTTTGCCTTTTGCCTTTTACAGCTTCGTCGTACTCAGGGTTCGCGTGTATTCAAGCAAAAGCTAAACACTATACATAACTTAGACGCCTCTTCTGTAGTGCAGTGTCTAAACATTTGGCGGCGGCGTTGTGGGCTGCTGGTTTAATTTTTGCGCTAAATAAATATCGGTATGGCCTACATATTTCTTTCCATTTTATGAATGTAAAACGCGTCAAAGATAAAGGAGTGATTCTCAGTGTTATTAAAAATCAAATTACTAAAGGGCAAGGGATATTGGTACCTAATCTTCCAGACAAAAGTAAATAGGGCTTCAACACCATTTCCAATCAAAGTAAAACAAAAAGTAAAAAAAAAACTATTTAATTAATTCATTATTGCCCATTAAAAGACTACTGATGAACTTTAGGTTCCCCTTAAGGGGATTTTGCCTACATGGTTGCATAGTTTCTAGATTAGTAGGCGGTTTGACAGTTGCAGTTTTTTTATTAAAGTTAAAGTTATACCCTGTATACGTCCCACTGCTGGGCACAGTCCACCTTTCATTTCTGAGAGGGCTTTAGGGCAGGCAAGTGTCCGCCGCGCTGCCCCAATGCGTGTTGGCGAACTTCACACGTCTTCGAAATATTTTACTTACTTACTTACTTACTTATCGTCACGCACAATCCCTGACGGGGTAGCCAGAGAGAACAGATCGCCAAGTGTCACGATCCTTACATACCTCTTTCGCTTCTTTCAGATTCATTATCTTCTTCATACATGCACGTCTAGGTATCCGAGTACTCTTGACCCTCCCCTCTTCGAGCAATTTGCTCACATGGTCTTCGAAAGTTAGTCTCGGTCTACCTCGAAACCTTTTAATATTAACTTTCGCGCTATATAATTTCTTCACCATTCGGTCTTCACTCATTCTCTCAGCGTGCCCAAACTATCGAAGCACGCCCTTATCAATTTTTGTGATAAGGTCATCTTTCAAACCTGCCATATTGCGAATCTCTTCGTTTCGTTTTCGGTGGGCCATGGTGACGCCGCACATTTTACGAAGAGATCGCATCTCCACTGCATTCAACTTGCCTTTATGCTTCTTCTGGCATACCCAGGTTTCGCTGCCATATAACAAAGTCGGTACCAACACTGCGTTACATATTGCAAGGCGTGCACACTTCACTACGCCTTGCCTTTTGACTAACGCAGTCAGGGCACCATTGACTTTGTTCCTAGCAGCGACACGCCTGTCCACATCTAAATCACATCTTCCATCCCGGCTAAAAGCACTCCCCAAGTATACAATTTCATTTACCTGTTCTAGACATTCCTGATTTACCCATATTTCACACTTCGTTCTCTCTTCGTCCCTTTCAAATACCAGAAACTTAGTTTTATTAGCATTCAAGCGGAGACCTTTAATTTCATATTCCTCTTTCATACACGTGACTAATGCCTGCAGTTCTGCCTCTGATGGTGCAATAAGCACTGTATCATCAGCATACAGCAGACAATTTACTTTAATGTCACAATTTAATGTTTAATTTTTAATTTAATGTTACTTTAATTTCACACCCAAACAGCTATCTTTCAGCTTCTGTAAACAGCTGTCGAGATACAGTATGAACAGCCAGGAAGACATGACACAACCCTGTTTTACGCCCGTTTGGACGCTAAACATGGGTGACAGGTCATGCCCTACCCGCACACAGGCTTTACAGTCACAGTAAAGTGACTGCACAGCCCTTAGCAATCGACCATCCACACCATACCCCGGCAACAGTTCCCACATTTTCTTCCTTACAACCTTATCAAATGCTTTCTCAAGATCCACAAAAGCACAGAAAATCCTCTGGTTAGCAGCCAGAAGCTTTTCCGTGATCATGCGGAGAGAAAACATTTGATCCGTGCATCCTCTTCCAGGTCTAAATCCGCATTGTGCCTCCCATAGAAATCTTTCCGATTTCTCTTGCATCCTACGTGTCAAAACCTTCGAGTAAACTTTACTTGCTAAACTGGTCAAGCTGATCGCCCGATAGCACCCGCAGTCAAAATGTGAACCTTTACCTTTATATAAAGGCACAATGACTGCGGATCGCCAATCATCCGGGACATCCCCCGTCCGTCAGCACAAATTGCACAGCAGATGAAAGCTGTCCCAGACGCGAGGCCCACCATACTTGACCATTTCAGTAGTAACTCTGTCTAGTCCCGCAGCCTTACCACATTTCAAACTTCGAATCGCACGTTCAATCTCTTTCATACTGATGACCTCAGTGTCATCGAGGTCCGGGTCTGGCGTACCAGTCTCGGCGTCATCCCCGGATCCCTCACTAAGATCATCACACGCATACATTTCTCTATAAAATTCACTCCATCGCTGCATGACGTCCGATTTTTCTGAGAGGACGTCATTAGTTCCCGAAAGCACTTTGTTCATTCTTAACGCCGTCGCACCACTTCGGGTCCTTCCAACCTCTTTCCAGAAGAGTTTGGAGTTCTCCTTAAAGTTGTGCGACAACCTTTCGTCCGCTTCCATTCTACACCTTTCACGCATTTCCTCAATCAATGCTTTTGTGTGAACTTTCTGCAGCTTATATCTTTCTGTCATCTTCTTTCTCATATCCTTATCATTACTAGAGGCCAAGTAGTCTAACCATGCTTTCTTCTTCTTCTTTACAGCTTCTTTCACTTCATCATTCCACCACGCATCTCTTCTTTTACTACTGCCTCTTTTAATCGTTCCACACACTTCTTCCGCTGCACTTACCATTCCATCCCTAAGGTTCTGCCATGTTCTTTCAACACATTCTTTTCTGCCATCGATGTTGTCAAGCTTTTCGGCTACCCTCGCATGATATTTGTCCCTAGTATCCGCTTCCTGAAGCTTCCAGCTTCGGATGCGACAGACCGACTGTGGTTCTGTTACTGCCGTCCGGTAGCGGCAACCCGCGAACAGACCCCTAAATCTAGTAATCACTAGATAGTGATCCGTTCCCAGGTCAGCACCCCTGAACACTCGCGTATCCATCACCTGTTATCGCAGTCGGTCATCCACCAGGAACAAATCGATCATACTACTCTCATTCTTTCTTTCTCTAGTATACATATGGATTTTCTTGAGATTAAACATAGTGTTTGTCACAAGAAGACCCTTTTCCTTGCATACCGCCAGTATAAGCTTGCCAGCATCATTAACCCTTTTATCGCCAAACTTTCCAAGCACCGACTCGTACCCTGGTCGAGCGGTACCAACCCATCCATTCAAATCACCACATACAACAATTCTTTCGTTTCCCCTAGCCAAATCTAGAACTTCTCTTACATTCTCCCAAAACTCCTCCAGCTCAGCCCTGGACGACGAAGCTACCGGCGCATAAACAGCCAAAAGGAATAACTTCGTCAGTCCCAATTTAAAGCGAACCCAGAGAAGTCTTGAGTTCACAACCTTATATTCAGTCATAACATCGACCAACCGAGACGACAGCAGCACCCCCACTCCCTGGCGGGCGCTCTCGCTCTCGGGACTCCGGACCATAGAGCTAACGCCCCGCCAGGGAGCTCTTCAGTACCACTGCCCTTCCGTTTGGTCTCCGACATACACACGACATCTAATTCTCTTTCTTTCATTATTTCGATCAACTCATTCGTCTTATCTCTCATGCCTCCTCTAACAATCCACGTGCCAACTCTGCACTCTGTCCTCCACCTTCCGCCGTGTCGGGCTGTGCGTGACGGGTGGCGGTCCCCATCGCCGCTTTGCGCGCTGCATTCCACACCAACGGGGACGAGCTGGTGTGCGTCGCCTTGGGGGGACGCCCTAACCCTCGTTGGCATGGGTGCGCAGCTAAGTGGAATTGCAGCCCTGAAAAGGGCTGGCAGGGGTCGCGACGAACACGCTTCTACAGTGACCTCTAAAATTTTAGTTTTTATTATTCAGCTTTTTACTATTTTCAACTATTATTAGCAAGATGCTGTTTCAGTTTCTTTCCTTGACTTCTACGCTATTTTAGTGACATACGACGATTACTAAACTTTTATTTTAACTATTAGGTGCTATGCTTTTATAGTTGAATTAAATAATACCATATCATACTCTTCTAGCATCCGTAATGAGATCTGATTTAGTAATGGGCTTAAATTAACATATCACTGAATCTCGTGGGACCCTTATATCTATATATAGAAAGCTAGGGTGTTCAGTATGAACTGTCCTTTTCTGCAATAATATAAAAAGCGTATAACAATTAATGTTTTTCCGTGAAACCACTTATTTAAGCACACACAGCATGCAAGCAATTCAAGTTCAATCCCCGTCAGCACCAATTTTTTTTATAGAACGGGGATGATAAACGAATAAATAGTCCACCTATTGATAGGAGGATGCTGTGGTCCATAGACATCTTTATCTACCATCATAATGCATATGCCTTTCCACCACGTATAGACGAACAGAGAACACAGCTGTAATAAACTGCTATTTTACGCTGGTATTCTGTGAGTGTAGTCCTTTCCCCGGCTCTATCAGTTGTGAAATTTTTGATATCATTTAAAATACTGATCTACTACGTGTTCGACGGTGAAGAAAAACATTGTGAGAAAATCTACAATCATGTCTGAGAAAATCTTTTCGGGTATAGTGAAGTCCACCAACACGCACAATATCGATTTCTTGGACAAGTTCTACAACCTTTTAAGATATGCGAGGAGACCTATGCCCAGCAGGCCATCAGTACCACGGTTGGGACATATTATGGGATGTAAATTTATTTTACAAGAGTTTGTGTACTAGCCTGGACGTGTTCAGATTGTTTCTGATCTCATATCTAGAAAAAATAAGTTAGTAAGCCTTTGCTCTGCTCTGCTAGAAATTCTGAGGATAAGAATCAATGAATTCTTTGAACATAATTTTATTATATTCAGTATTTCATTCTATGACTTCCTTTATCTCTTACCAGGTCGTCACACAATTTAGTTTAAGAGATTTTCCACTTGAGAAATTTTCTTCCCTTTATGGCGGATATCGTAGGGAAATCAAGCATGGCAGCGCATTAAAATTATTATCCAACATGTATCCATTGATATTATAATAATCCTTATACATATGTTAGTCGATGTAGTTTTAGTAAAGAAAAACAAAATTCGCTATAGTTTTCAATTAGTCGATTAGGCCCATGGAAACAGACCAAAAATGTACCATAAGATTTTTTGCGTTACGTACCTACCTGATTCATGAACGCTTTTGATGTTGAGTACCGCCTCTGCAGCTTTACTGCCAAAGTCGAAACAAACGAGAATTTTTAATTTTGCCTTGGTCGCAACCATAGCGATATCAAAGAATATTAAATGAAAACCTGTTATAATAACTTGATGTTCAGATGTTATGCTACTGTCGCAATTTCAAAATATAATTAGATTTTATTAAGTATCATTTTTTAGGCCTAGGCATATTCATAAGACACTATTTAATATTTAAATGTAGACACTTAATTCGTCATTATTAAGAATTAATTACATATAAAGTGATCATGCAAAATCTGTCGTTACTTACGGTGTTAAATATAGTTGTAATTTGTCATATACATTTTTAGTAATCACTTACATATTATAGGGATAGTAGACATATCAAGGCTTAAAAAATATTTGTTTAGACTATTTTAAACAATAATTATTTAGAATAATAAATGTTAGGGATGAATCTGAAGGACAGAGTGAGAAATTGTTTAATAAGAGAAGAGTGTGGTTTGCAAGATGATGTTGTGACCAGGATTAAGAAAGGAATGCTTCGGTGGTTTGGTCATGTAGAAAGAATGAATGAGGAAAGAGTGACAAAGCAAATTTATGTTGCAGAGGTGAATGGCAGAGTCGGGAAGGGTCGCCCGAGGCGAAAGTTTATCGACCAAATTGGCGATATATTTAAAATGGGCCAAATCAAGAGTACCTTTAACCGACGAGCGTGTATGCGTAGGTATATGGATGTGGAGGAAGCGAGAGAGGTCTGTCAGGATCGTGCCAAATGGAAGTCCATAGTCTCTGCCTACCCCTCTGGGTAACAGACGTGAGTGTTTATGTAATTATTTATTTATTAGACCCTATGGTCTGGATGTTTGTCCTTGTGCAATTTAAGTTTGTAAACTGCCTCTACGATACAGGAAAAATCCTAGTGCACCCCCACACGTTTAAAAAAAAACACAACGCTTTAAAAAGACCAAAAAATAAATTAAATAATTCAATTGAATTTGGTACTAAGTATAAAAGATTGTTTTATTGTAGCTAATTATATTTTTAATCATAACATGAACTATGATGATGAAGATTACATGCTAATGTGAATATGTATAGACAATACAGTATGAGTTGAATATCAAAAACCTTACTGCGCTGTTTCTGTAGCCGTTTTCTAATTAAATAAATCAATCAATCATGACAAAGCGGGCACACTAGTTATTACTTCCAACTGGTTCATTCATTTTTTAACATTCGAATTGTTCACTCTGATTGGTGTCGCGTGTTCCGTTCACGAAGTCTAATAATTTTGAATGACAAGTATATGATCGAGTTGCTTTATGAACTGTGAAGGAATTAGGATTTTCTTTGCCTGGTCAATTCATAAACTATGACCTAACGTTTTTAGATCTATGCACTCCCAGTTTTGATCGTTATAAAAATGTATCAGTCCTTCACAAAAAGCTTCACTGGGTGTGCATTAAAATCTTCTAAAACAAATACAGATTCAATGTTGTTATTTTCCACTATAGCAGCTGTTTTATAGTTACTTTCATGTCTTATGGAATTTTGCAAAAGAGAGCCGTACGGGCGATTTATAACTTAAATTGTAATGAGTCTCTTAGAGAAAAATTTAAAGAAATAAACATATTAACCTTCAAGAAAAGAGCCTTCTCCTTTTTAAAAGACAGGCAACGCATCTGCAATTCCCCTGGTTCCCCTGGTGTTGCAGTTGTTCATGGGCGGCGGTAGTACTTACCATCAGGTGAGTCGTATGCTGGTTTGCCCCCTCTCCTATAAAAAATTAGGCATCGCAATTTTGTTATGAAAATGTAATGTATGTACATAAAAACATAAATAGCTTTGATAAGAATAAAGACGTTCATACTTTAAACGCTAGGGCCAAACATAAGCTTGTAATACCAGTTACTAGACTCCACATAATTAGTAATTCATTTATGGGGCAATGTATAATACGCTTTTACAACAAAATCCAAGAAAATGTACAAGATTTGCCAATAAATAAGTTTAAATATTTTATTAAAGAAAAATTGTACAAAAAGGATTATTATAATATCAAAGAATACATAAGTGAAAAAACTCCTGGGAATGAGGTGATCGCCATCATGCTGGTTCAATTAAAACTCATTTAAAATTTATACAAAGAAAAAGATAAAATTATTGTATAGTGAAATATGTTTAAAAAAATGTCCCGCTGGGTTTCTTGCTGGTTCTTCGCAGGACAGTGATATTTTTTGAACTAGTGGTAATTAAAAAATGACTTTCAATAAGTATTATGTAATAATATATATTGAATAAAAATTATTCTATTCTATTTTATGGAAAATATCCAGACCTGACATGACCAGAATTGGATTTTTGATAGGCTGTCCGTTACGTGTCCGGAAACGGTGACCTAGCAGATAGTCAATGATAATGGTATCTCAATAGGCCAAGACACATAACTCAGAATTTATATGTATTTTATTAACTCAGAATCTGTGCAATTCTACTTCATCGACTTTTTTTTTATAGAATAAAGGTGACAAATGAACACACAGTCCACCTGATGGTAAGTGGTTGCTGTGGTCCGTATACATCTACATCTATCTGCGTTTGCGTATTAAAATGCAGATGCGTTGTCAGCCGTGAGGACTAAGATGGAATGCCTCTTTTCCAGTAAAAGGGTTTCTCTACACTCACCATACGAAGTACAGCAGTATTAAGCTGCTGTTTTACGCTGGTATTCTGTGAGAGCGTGGTCCTTCCCCGGTCGAGCCGACCCATTCGTGCTACAACTATACTATTAGTATAGCTGAAGCATGGCTCTACCACGTATGAAATCTTCGTCTTCGTCGTCTTCAACTTCAGTCCATAGAAAAACACATCTAGACATGGGGCTCTCTCATTGTAGTGAGTATTTGTGTTATTCCGCATGCTTCTCAGGCAGATTGATGGCTGTAGTACCAGACGTCTTGCATCTTTGATAGTGCTCCCCGTCGCCGGTCTGAACATTTTACGCCAAGCGTAAACGAAATACTTAATACCGCCTTTTATCGGAAACTATAAGTCCACTCTGTTTCTAACAGTTCATATTACCGTAACAGCCTGTTAAAGTCTACTGCTGACATAGGCCTCCCCTATTGATTGTAGCATAGGGGGGATATTTGCCATAGTTGCACGCTTGCCAAGCGGGAAGGCAACCGCAGTTTTTTTTTAAAATTTCATTCGTTATTAGAAAGACGCTGCTGGCCATGTTCTGATTTGTTTCCCTTTGCTGCCTCTTAAGATAACCACGGGATGATATGTTGTAGTGGATATTCTTATACCGCCACTGCACTGTAACAGGTAAAAAATTCAGTATAAAAATTCCTATCACTTTCACATATGAAAATTAATTTCAATCTGTTATACATATATTGGTTATGATAGTCAGGGGATCAACTTATTTCTATGTTATTTAGGCTAGCCATCTTGTTACAATTTATCTACAATAATTTTGTATTAAGTTTAAGGCTTTATTTGTCAATAAAAATTATTATTATTATATATTTGAAGACACGAGTACCGATCGGCTTGCGTATAAGTTCCCGCCAAAATGTAAACTTTTTAATTCACTTCTCACAAAAAGTGGATTGCAGTTGTTTTATTTTTTGTCACTCCGTCTGTGAACGTCTATGCTAATCGCGTCGTTCTTCCGATTGTTACATATTAATGGGCAATTAATTACACGCGCAGAGATGCAATCAGTTTTTATATTCGATAATATTTATGTGCACTCACTACCATGCGCGTTCAGCTTCTCATGTTACCAACTACGATAGCTGAATACTATTGCAGTTACAGTTAACCGTTTACCAACGGAAACCGATTGAGAGACGCCGTCTAATCGTTGGCGGCTTTTTTCTCCTTCAATTTTTTTATAACAAAAATGACACGTCGCCGAGACGGTTCGTTCGAAAATCCCGAAATTATACGTTCTCTGTCCACAGGGCATCTATAATTTGGCGCTATAATTCGTCCCAACGCACTTTTTGTTTGTTTGTAGACGCATAATTACGTTCTGTTCGGAGGGTCGTTTGTTGCCGTGTTGTGAATCTTTCCGGTAACTTTTTTCAATGGTTTCAAATTTGAATGATTCGCCGTTGCGTATATCTGTCACGAAGGAACTAAATGTTTCTAGTTATGATTTGTGAAAATTTGCATAATTCCAAAGATAATATACTTTGTCTTGATCAGCTCGTAAACCATTGTCCGCTGCTGAAAGTAACGCTCTCCCTTTGTTTATTACATTTCCTATGTAACATTTAGTGTGCTGCAAAAAATTTTGTTCAGCAATTAGTAAGCAGCATCAAAGATGCGATAGATTTGACAGCTGCTTGCTGTCGCCTGGATTAAGAGTTTAGCATAAACTAAAATAACCATGGTAGTCAAAGGCATAAAGAGGTACTTGCCATAAGCTACATGGTACGCGAGAAACTCAATTTTAAACCCGCCGTAAGAACAGAAATTTTTAATTGCAATTTTAAGAGCTGATTTATCTTCTTCCCCGATTACGCACTTTTGACATGGTTCTCCGTCGCCAGTGTAATTAGTCAGTAGGCAATAAATTTAACGTCTGATATGATATGTATTTTTTTTAGGATAGGGTGACAAGCGAGCACACAGTCCACCTGATGGTAAGTGGTTGCTGTGAACCATAGACATCTAGATCTATCCTCAATAAAGAATCAAAATGTAGATGCATTGTTACCCATGAGGACTAAGACGGAATGCCTCTTTTCCAGTAAAAAGGGTCTCCGGTTCTCTACACTCACCATACTAAACACAGCAGTGTTAACCTGCTATTTCACGATGGTATTCTGTGAGAGCGTAGTTCTCCCCCGGTCGAGCCGACTCATTCGTGCTACAACTATACTACTAATATAGCTGCAGTATGGCTTTACCACGTGTTAAGTTTATGACATGGTTACTGTTTTTCGATGTTTTCTTAACATTTTCTAGCCTTCTACATCGCTAGATAAGACGGTGTGATGGATTCGCTTTTTCCGCCTCACAACGGCGATCTGAATATGTGATACTTGCTCATATTTATTAATTAACTAGATTGAGTTATTCGCCTTGCATTTTAACAGTCCTACGAATGACAAAATGTCACGGTGGTTTAAGAGATCAATTACCTCATTTTGTACCTTAAACTTCGCAAAAGTGGAAACTTTTGGAAAATCAGGATTAAACAGATGATAATATTACCGTGTTGATCACTAACTGTCTTAAATATCGGGTTATATAAACCTGATATAGCCCGGCCGGAAAAAGGATGTAATGTATCGTCGTCATGAATTCAATAATTCTTTGTCAGTTTTCTTAATTCTGCTAAATTTTACCACCGCACGTCGCAACAATACCATCCACACCATCTGGATGATTCGCACTACTTTCTTGTGGATTCCACTACTACCAGCGATTTTTCCGCAGTGATATGACTATTCCGCTATTTTAACCGCCTTTTTTTATATGATAAGGGTGACAAACGAGCACACAGTCCACCTGATGGTAAGTGGTTGCTGCGGCCCATAGACATCTACATCTATCCTCTATTACAAATCAAAATGTAGATGCGTTGTCACCCGTGAGGACTAAGATGGAATGCCTCATTTCCAGTAAAAAGGGCCTCCGGCCACCTGCACTCACCAAGCGAAACGCAGAGGTAAACCTCTACTTCACGCTGGTATTCTGTGAGGTCGTGGTACCACCCCGGTTCGAGCCGGCCCATCCGTGCGACAGCAAAAGCTGCCGCGTGGCTCTACCACTGTATCCGACCCATTCATGCTACATATATAATATAGCAGCAACATGTCTCTGCTACGTATAACGTCTCTAACACGGCGCTACTAACGTCTGCAACAAAATAAAAATAGATTACTCAGTGACTGAACGCAAGATGTCGTCACACAAAAATTGCTTACAAACCGCAATGTTCATTGAACTAGACCGACAGATGGACCTGTCTTATTGTTTTATTATTACGTATTTCTTTTACGAATTAAAGTTCCACGTGCGAAAGAGACGGCGTGTTCAGTTTTAAGGAGGGACAGAGACGAATGCAGATTTTTTGTCTTTAATGGCTAGGGATGATTGTATTTTAATTTTTGTCGACTGTTGCGGTTTGTAAACATCGTTAAGGTCAGTGAAATTCCTAATAGTTGTACGTGTTCTGAAATTAAAATGATAGATTATTTAAATTGTCATCGCCAACTGTTACTCAAAAAGGCTAAGTACCAATTAGAATTAATAATTATCCTTCATACAATGAAAATTACCATTCTTGATTTCCTTTAACGAATAAATCATTTCTGTATTGTAGTGAAGTTGCAAAATAGTTCATCACCCTAAACTAAGAGAGTAATGGGTAACTATTTGATATATAAGATAGTCAAAAGTTAAAATTACAGCGTGTATACGTCCCACTGCTGGGTATAGGTCTCCTTTAATTTCTGAAAGGGTTTTAGGGCAAGGAAATATGTCCGCCACCCTTCCCCAAAGCCAACACGCTTTACATGTCTTCGAAATATAATTTTTCTGATTTCTCAGACATGGTAAAATTACAATTAACAATTTCATTAGTGCCGGCCATTGAGTTATATGTACTACGTAGTACATATAACTCAATGGTGCTGGCGGGGATCGAACAACCCGGGTTTCTCGCGTACTGTGAAATTTACAGCGACCCCGCGTTTTGACTATCGCCTGCGAAGCAGATATGTTCACACACACAAATAATTGGTTTTCTGCCCTGACATAGTAACGCATCTATTCTTCGCTCGCTCTCTTTCAATTTTAACACAAACATTACAGGCCATAAATATAATATATGATCAGCGAATATTTGTCATATGCAAAAATATTGCTGATATCAGAAGTCAGAACTAGCCTATTATAATTATGAATAATGATGACTGTATAATCTAGTTTACGACCTTTTTACTAGTAACGATATATATATATATATATATATATATATATATATATATATATATATATATATATATATATATATATATATATGTCCACCTGATGGTAAATGGTTGCTGTGGCCCGTAGAAATTTACGTTTAACCTCAATTAAGAATCAAAATACAGGTGCGTTGTCACCCCTGAGGACTAAGATAATGTTTCGAGTGCGGTAAAAGGGGTATCCGGTTCTCTGCACTCACCGCACGAAACACAGCAGCATTAAGCTGCTATTTTATGGTATTCTGTGAGAGCGCGGTCCCCGGTCGATTTGTGCTACAGCTATATATAAAATAACAGTAGCGAGGCTCGGCCACATGTTAAAATTATTCAATCAAAACGTCATTTTAAATCGATATATTATTAAATAAGCTGTCGATGAAAAATATATAAACTGATAGATTGATAATTTATGCAGGGAGTGTGTGTCATTCCTGTGTGTTATTCCTTATGTACTATTTATTATTATTACTATTATTTTGTAATTTTAATCTAATAACAAATATAAGCCATAATATAGCTGCATTATGTATGTCCGTGATGTAGCTCTACCACGTATGACGTAGGTAACAAGAGTTTGTCTGCGTAAGTGCAACCAAGTAGCTCTGCCTTTTTTATACGATAAGGGTGACAAACGAGCACACAGTCCACCTGATGGTAAGTGGTTGCTATGGCCCATAGACATCTACATCTATCCTCGATTTCCAGTAAAAAGGGTCGCCGGTTCTCTACACTCACCATACGAAATACAGCAGCGTTAAGCTTCCATTTTACCCTGGTGTTCTGTGAGAGAGTGGTCCTTCCACGGTCGAGCCCATTCGTGCTACAAATATACTACTAATATAGCGTATACAAGTCTGGGAGTTAAGGGTAAGACTGCCTGCAGTGTTACAGTCTGGGGGTTAAACAGAGCAGCATAGTTACAGACTGTGATGTATTCCACCTTAGTCCTCAGATGTAGCAATGCATCTGTGGCTTTCTTTGTACAAAATTGGTTACAGGTGTCCATGGGCTGTAGTAGACTCTTACCATCAACTGGACCATAAATTTATTTGTTACTTCAATTTTTATTTAAAAAGAAACCTTAACGTATAACAAAACATCCGAGCATTACAACCAACAACGGTTACAACCTCAAGTCTGTAAAATTTTAAACCGTCGTTTTAATTTTGCGCCACTACATGCCAATTAACCCATCACTAATTATCGAAGACACTCGCAACCCTATCGGAAATCTATATAAAGAAACCGAATTGAGTATGTGACAGATGGCATAATTAACTTTCGTAGTTCTTTAGTGGGCGCAGGAAGCGGGAATAAAGAGTGATATTTAAAAACAATGCAAGTTACAAATACGACTGTAACAATGGAGTGGCACACAATGGCAGCCCTTGTAGAGTGCTCAGCTACCGCGAGTGAATGGAGGTCGCTGTTTCAAGTATTCTTGTGTGTGCTCCAACAATTTGTACGCTGGAGTATTTTCATCGGTTTGTTACTAAATGAAAATTGAATTAAATCCATTTTAAGATTGTTGGCTATTATCACTGAATATTTTAAAATTCATCACGCCTATTTCGTCTAAAGGAGAATGGATTTTTCAATAAGTAAAAGTAAAATATAACAGTAAGGAGCCCAGATTTCAAGGAATAAATCAGAAGTTGTAGACGTTCTCCATTACGGCCAAAAGTTGAAATGACGATGAACGGAACATTAAGATGGGCAAAACCGATTACAGAGTGGCAGGGACCAGCAGAATTCGTTAAAAGGCATGCCAAAAGAAAAATGGGCTTGGGATTGTAATCGTAGACATTGGTACATTTACAAGCAAACTTAAGTATGAATAATTTACACAGTAAGAAACAAATAGTACATGGAAAAATACACTTAAATCTTTATATTAATAATAATGTCCTCCAGATCGAATTTCGGCCACGGCGGCCAGTCTCAACGGAGACTAGCCATCGGCGCAGGACAGGATTATAGTGCCCAAGTGTATGCGCAAGCACTATCACTCTTACTCTATTCCCTCGCTCTCATAGCTCGATGGGACGGTAAACCGACACGACCGGAGAGAGATCAGGCGCAGGACCAACGGCTTTACGTGCTTAGCCACTGGGGTGAAACACCGCCAACTTCCTGACTCCGGGCAGCTACTGAGAATTTCTTGATGGAAAAACTCAATAACTGATTTTTTGGCCCGACCCGGGATTCGAACCCGGGACCTCATGATCAGCAGTCGCACTACTACAACCACTAGACCAATGAGGCAGTCTTTATATTATAAATTATACGAAGTCCTTTTGTATTTGTGAAAGGGTTATGAAGCAATAAGTAGAAGAATCCCACCGCTCTGCTCCAGTATAATTTAGTAGACTTCACATATCGAGGCGTTTTATTTCTCAGACATGTATGTTTCCTCACGATTATGTAAATAGCTAGAATAATTAAATATAACACAAAATTCCGGCATTCGAAGTATCTTATTCCACATGAGATAAATAATATTTACTTCTGTATGATGACGACTTCATGAAGAGCATTAAGTATAAATTTGCTAGAGGATTATGAAAATGATGTCGTCAGAATGATGATTGTGTACCTATGTATTTAATTTGTGCGCGTATAAATTCATTATTATTTCATTACAACCTACCAAAAGTCAAACGCTGAACATAAAACTACCCTATAAATATAATTAAATTTGTTTATATGTTTCTCTGTGTCCCTATACCATTCATCGAACTACTATGAAATTGGAGAGTGGTACACGCGCGCCCGTGAATGCGGGCACAATTAAAAATTTTGCAATTGCGGGCACAGATTAGTTAGTTTTTTTACAACATTTTGTAAAACTATGCCATGTGCCATTTACTCTTCTTGGTACCTTAAAGGGTGGATATTTGTGATTGGTACGAGGTTTTTATTGTTTAGAGTTGTTATCAGGAAGATGCTGTTGTCTTTCTCCTGTGTCATTTCCCTATGTCGCTTCTTAAGATACTTCGAGGATGATAACGGATAGTCGATTCTCTTAAGCCGCCACTACACGGTGGCGAGTGTATATGTATATGTATATTATATACAACATAATATATTGTTGTGAATGAGGGTAAAAAAATAAAAAGAAATACGAACAAATGAAGGTAGAATGGTAATCTCCCACTTGTTTTAGCAGTGGGAGCTTTGGCGGGAACTTGACAGGCAGCGGTTTGCTCCTCCTGTATTATTGTTTAAATAATGGTTTGAAGTGGACTTTGATATGTAAAAGTGGTGCGATTTTGTGTATTAAGTGTCTGTGCATGTGAACTATTAGTGGAAACTGTGGAAAAAGTGCTCTGATGGTGATGTGATTCTTGGTGATTCTCAAAATAAGGTGACTGTCTGCTTAGACGCCTTGAGATACCATTGCCAACTGTCAGCTGTCTGCTGGCTCAAGATGCCGTCAAAATCTCTCAAGGGCAGCACAATGTGACGCAACATATTGTGAAGCAGTATACTATGAAGGATAATTATTATAATCTATTGTAACTTCAGGCTCAGGAGGGCTAGATCCCAGAGCCGTAAAGTCAGTTATTAAGTATTATTTTAGCAGTATAAAGTATCGCACAGGCGAATAAGAGGCATCAATCTGTAATTCTAAGAGTCCCACTGTCGTTACTATGCCCGTTGGGGTATTCTACTAGTGTAGGCAAGGAAGGCCGTGGTGCTGCCTGTGTGTTGGTAGTGATGCAGTTAGTTTGCATACGTTGGTGTTAGCATGTAATTGGGTCCTGATATTAAGAAAGGTTTGTCATCAGAAGTGGAATAGTTTAATAATAAGTTTAATAATAATAATAATGAATCATCTGAGGCGACTGGGACTCCGTGACGGACCGCTCCAAGCTCAAATGCAGAAGGCGGTACTCCTCGATACCGCCCGCATCGTCCGCCGGTTTCTTTCCCTTTCCCCCTAACCCTCGGCCGTCTGGTCTCCTCTGCCGAGGGCTTCCATCTGGGTGGATTTTTATATATTTATGTATTTTTTTATATATTTATTTTATTTTATTGATATTTATGTACGTTTACCATGTTTATTTACAATTATATATTTATATTGCCCAACCAGATGAGAAAACTTTATAGATACCCCATAATAATAATAATCACAGAACATCGGTGTAGATGAGGCGGGTATGAAACAGTCAGTTTGCGATGTGTTTTATGCACGCTTGACCAAAGTGCTTAACAGCCTTTTGTCCGGTGTGAATAAGACGCACGCATATAACGGTTGGATCATGCCTGTTCTCATGTATACCTTTGGCATGCTCAGGTGGACTCAGACCGAACTGAACGCTCTGGACAGAAAAGTCCGCACTATAATGACGTCCCACAGGATGCATCACCCGAGATCGTCAGTAATGAGGCTGTACTTGCCGCGGAAACATGGTGGGCGCGGCTTTTTAAGCGCGCTCACTATGCATAATCGCGAAGTGTGCAGCCTCCGTAATTACTTTCTGACGAGAGCGGATGATCCATACTATAGGGACGTTATTTTCTGTGATAAAGGACTTACCCCTCTATCCTTAGCCAACGAGCAATGGCAAGACCCGGCAGTACAGAGCATTTCCGACCGGGAGACCGTATGGAAGGAGAAGGAGCTCCACGGGAGGTTCTACAAGGCTCTACATGAGCCTTTCGTGGACACAGTCGCCTCCCTCCACTGGCTACGTTTCGGTGACCTCTTTGGGGAAACTGAGGGTTTTGTCTGTGCGATACAAGATCAGGTTATTAAGACCAACAATTATCGGAGATACATCCTAAAGGATGGCACCGTTGACGTCTGTCGAGCTTGTCGCCATCCCGGTGAATCACTTAGGCATGTCATCTCCGGTTGTCGGCGCTTTCTAACTCTGAGTATTTGCACAGGCACAACTTAGTAGCCAGGATTCTACACCAGGAGCTCGCTCTGAAATACGGTCTCGTGGATCGGAAACTGCCGTATTATAAGTACTTGCCGGAAGCCGTGCTCGAAAATGACCGCGCCAGGCTCTACTGGGACCGGGCCATCATCACAGACAGGACTATTCTTGCGAATAAGCCTGATATTGTGCTGATGGACCGGGCACAGCCAAGGATATTTTTGGTCGACATTACCATTCCTTATGACGAGAACCTCGTGAGAGCCGAAACAGATAAGCTTACTAAATATCTGGACCTGGCTCACGAGGTGACCGACATATGGGGTGGATTGCCAGCCGAAATTATTCCTGTGGTCGTTTCTGCGAACGGGTTAATCCCAGTCAGCCTCTCGGGTCATCTGAGGCGACTGGGACTCCGTGACGGACCGCTCCAAGCTCAAATGCAGAAGGCGGTGCTCCTCGATACCGCCCGCATAGTACGCCGGTTTCTTTCCCTTTCCCCCTAACCCTCGGCCGTTTGGTCTCCCCTGCCGAGGGCTTCCATCTGGTTGGGTTTTTATTTATTTATGTATTTTTTATGTATTTGTTTCATTTTGTTGATATTTATGTATGTTTATCATTTTCATTTACAATTATATATTTATACAGCCCAACCAAATGAGTAAACTATATAGATACCCCAATAATAATAATAATATATATATATATATATATATATATATATATATATATATATATATATATATATATATATATAGTATATTCAAATTTCAAACAAAGAAGAAATCGGATGCGTTATCCCCGAAGACTCTCTTTATCCTCAATTTGGAGCACTAGATGGGTGAACTGTCGCATGGCGGTAGAAATATATAGGTCAGACAATATTTTTAGAACCCAAACTTAATGGTAGGCATAAAAAAACCGTGGACTTTCTGTATGTCTTACCAGGTCGTCACTCTATCTAGTGCCCCCCCCCACACTTCGCTTACCGGTACGAGGCTGCCACTAGCGAACCTTTCTTCCCCATCGGTCGTCTATTCTTCGAGCTATATGGCCAGCTCATTTCCACTTCAGTTTACTAATACGTTGGGCTTTTTCGGTTTCTTTAGTTCTACTGCGGATATTCTTAAAAAATCCGTTCTAATTTTTTTTAACAAATACGTATTTTGATTTAAAAATGATATGACAAACGAACTTTTTAGACCACCTGATGGTAAGTGGTTACTGAAGCCCATTACCACCTGCAACTAAGGTCAAACAAATAATACTACAGGTTCGTTATCTCTTTTGAGGGCTAAGAATGAATGTCTCATGGCCTGTGGTTATGCTAGAGCTCTCTTTACCCTTTAGACCGGAACACGGCGGTGCACGCACTACTGTTTGGCGGCAGAAGTAAAACATATAATAAAAAATGCGTGAGTGTCGTGGAACACTCGGTTGGAACGAAGTTCCTTGTGTAGTATATTATTATTGATAAACGTAGGTATTATATTATTGATTCACAAATACAAATAAATGAACTACTAGCGTCTATTAAAATGAAGCGTCATTTGAAATTAAAATATTATTTCTTTCACGGCAAGATAAGCAAAAGTGAGAGGGAGATGGCTATTATTCCATCTCACTTCCTTATTTCGCCGCCAAGGCCGTCTACACTATTACACAAGGGGTAGTGACGAAAAAATCTTACACTTTTTGTCGCCTAGCTCCCATCCGCCATACCCGTACCGTCCGATAAAGAACTTTGTTCCAAAATATAACGACTAATATGTCAACAGGCCAAATAATATTTTTCTGTCTTTTAGTGCTAATACTGCCACACCTTTTCCACTTATCGAACATTCAAAAACGATAAGAATTAAGATGAATAGAATATAATAGAATATTTTTTATTCAATATCGATCACATGTGTAATTCTTATAGAATGTCATTTTTTACTTTACCTTTGGTCCGAAAAAACCCTCTGTCCTGGGAAGAACCAAAAAGAAACCCAGTGGGACTTTTTTTAAAGTAAATTTTACATTAATGGTTGTACAAACTATTTACAAAAAATATTTTAGAGACAGCCTTGGAAGCGACCACCTCATTCCCAGGAGTTATTATCAACCATGTGACCATGGATACATACGTCAGAGATTGTGTTATGTTGACCTTTTGAGGCTTAATGTGGACATTTGTGTTATAATATATATAATAATGATGCATACTAAGTTAGTATTAAATGAGTTATTGAATCACCTTAAAATTCTTTTACTTTTTGCAATTAGCATTAATAATAACACCTGCTTCTGCAGCATTCAACTCGCAGTAATAAAGGCATGTATGTTTATTCATAAAGGAATACGATTTCACATCCAAAGATCCAAATGAGTCTAGAATCTAGGTAGTTTAATTACCATTATGTTGAATTTATTTATACATAGACTAGTTATGTATGGCAATTGGCAAAACACAATGAGGCAGTGCGGTGGAAACCTCCATGTCTTAAAAGCCCTTTTAAACAATGAGAGGAGGCCTGTGCGCGGTTAAAGGATAATATAGGCTCTAACTTTAACTTATATGGTTATCTGCTCAATTTTCGTTTTTACTTTTTAAATACGTTTTACGTGGTAGAGCCATGCTGCAGCTATATTTTGGTTTAGCACGAATGGGTCGGCCCGACCGGGGTGGGAGCATTTTCTCACACTATACGAGACTAAAATAGCAGCTTAATACTCCTGTGTTTCGTATGGTGAGTCTAGAGAACCGGAAACCCTTTATACTGGATACCAGGCACTCCATCTTATGCTCAGGGGTGATAAGACATCTGCATTTAGATTCTAAATCGAGGATAAATGAAGATGTTTATGGGCCACAGCGTCCATTTACAATCAGGGCTGTGTGTTCGTTTGTCACCATTTTTCTGTAAAAAAAAATGTTTAAGTCAAGTGGTGGAGGCGTAAGGAAATCCATCACTCCATTTCGTCCAGCGGGTATCGTAAGAGTGGACTATGAGAAATACTAGATAAATCTCACTTTTCATCAGGTGAGCCGCATGCTCGTTTTTTTTAGGATAGGGTGACAAATGAGCACACAGTCCACCTGATGGTAAGTGGTTAATGTGGCCCATAGACATCTACATCTATCCTCGCTTGCAAATCAAATCACCCGTGAGGACTAAGATGGAATGCCTCTTTTCCAGTAAAAAGGGTCTCCGGTTCACTACACTCACCATACGAAACAGCAATTTTAAGCTGCTATTTTACGCTGGTTTTCTGTGAGAGCGTGGTCCTTCCCCGGTCGAGCCGACCCATTCGTGCTACAACTATACTATTAATATAGCTGCAGCATGGCTCTACCACGTATAAAACGTTTGCCATCTCTCCTATAAAAAAAGAAATCTTATGACTTCCGATAGATGTCAGTAAAATCATCTCATGTTATCGTTACCTTTACAGCCTAGGTTGCCTCATAGGTGGAACATTTGCCATAGTTGTCACGCTTGGCAAAAGAAACGACAGCTTTTTAGTCGTTATTAGGAAGACGCTGCTGCCTATCTCCTGATTTGTTTCCTTCATCATCTCGTGTGGTCATATGTAAAAACCGAGACCCTAGATCGTAGATACGGAGTAGCGTGAAAGGTGCGAGATGTCTGGTACTGTGTCACCAGTTGTGTTATCCCTTTCCGCCTAACAAGTAGCATGATTAAGGCAAATAATAATAATGTCTTCTAGACCACATTTTGGTCACAGCGGCCAGCCTCAACGGAGACTAGCCCATTTCGCAGGACAGGATTATAGTTGACGAGTGTATGCGCAAATATTGGTGTACTCTATTCCTTCACTATCATAGTCTTATTTGACCCTTTCTGAGTCACGGGAGTGAATCACCTCCAACTTCCTGACTCCGAGCTAGCAGCTCGAAAATTTCTAACTTTGGTCCGACCCATGACTCCATAAATAATGGTACATACTTAAACGAAGAAAACTAGACTGTACAACCAGTGCGTGTTGCCAGTGATGATACATGGAACTGAAACGTGGACCTTTACTGCTGGCTGTATGAGGAAATTCAAGGTTGCTCAACGAGCTATGGAGAGGGCTATGCTCGGGGTTTTTCTCCGTGATAAACTTAGAAATGAGGATATTCGCAGTAGAAACAGAGTGACCGACATAGCCCAACGGATTAGTAAGCTGAAGTGGCAATGGGCCGGCCATATAGCTCGAAGAACCGACAACCGTGGGGGAAAAAGGGTTCTCGAGTGGCAAGCTTGTACTGGCGGAAGTGTAGGGTGTCCCCCCACTAGATCGAGTGACGACCTGGTAAGACATGCAGGTGATTCAGGACCGTGTTCTGTGGCATTCCTTAGGGGAAGGCCTATGTTCAGAAGTGGACTTGTGAAGGGCTTTAATGATGATGATGATTACTCAAACGAACTCTTAAACATCCACATAACATACATAGATTACCTCATAGAGGGAATGCTTGCCATAGTTAAAGCGCTTCGCAGACTGTTTGGTTACCGCAGTTTCTATTATTTGAACTCCTAACAGAATAACATCACCTGTTTGAGTTTCCCGCTGTCGCTTCTTACGACACCCAGGGCATGATATGGGGTAGTGGATATTCTAACACCACCACTACATGGTGTATATTTTTGAATATATTTTTTTATAGGTATAGGGTGACAAACGAGCACACAGTCCACCTGATGGCAAGTGGTTACTTTGGCCCATAGACATCCACATCTATCCTCCATTACGAATTAAAGTGTAGATGCGTTGTCACCCGTGAGGACTAAGATGGAATGCCTCGTTTCCAGTAAAAAGGGTCTCCGGTTCTCTACACTCACCATAAGAAACACAGCAGCGTTAAGCTGCTATTTTAAACTGGTATTCTGTGAGAGCGTGGTCTTTCCCCGGTCGAGCCGACCCATTCGTGCTACAACTATACCAGTAATACAGCTACAGCATGGCTCTACCACTACCACGTAAAAACGTATTGTGTATATTATTATTTATTTTTAAATAACTATATTGAGAATTGCGTTGTAACATAGTTTAAAAAAGGAACAAAGAGAATAAGTTCCCGAATTTTTCTTTAGGGTTCTAGTTTTTCACAAAATCTTGCTTGAATAAGCTTCATTGAATAAAATACATAACCTAAGATGTTTATCATACAATATAATAAAAATACATGAGTGAGTTTAATTGTTAGCTAATATATATAAACGGATTAGTAAGCTGAAGTGGCAGTGGGCCGGCCATATAGTTCGAAGAACCGGTAACCGATGGGGAAGAAAGGTTCTTGAGTGGCAGCCTCGTACCGGTAGGCGAATTGTAGGGCGACCTCCCACGAGATGGAGTGACGACCTGGTAAGACATGGAGGAAGTCGATGGATGCAGGTGGCTCAAGACCGTGCTTTGTGGCATTCCTTGGGGGAGGCCTATGTTCAGCAGTGGACTTATGAAAGGCTATAATGATGATATATATATATATATATATATATATATAACGATATTATATTGCTAATATATATAAATATAGTAGTAAATACATAGTTATAAATGCGGTCTCAGACCGCAATTATAACGATTAACTCATTTATGGGGAAACCTATGTTCAGTATTACACTTATGACGGTGCTTCAAGAATGATAATGGAGTTTAAATTACGCGTTTTAAGTAAATGAATCTTCTAGCACCTTTTGTTATCACGAAATCTCAGTATTAGTATTATTATTTCTGTTTTCAAGTTGCTATTTGCATCAAAAATTAGATTAAATTTAAATTTTACAAAATTTTGCAAAGTTATTAGAAAATAATTTGGATTTATGCATTACTTAATAACTCCTAAATTATTTGGTTGATTTTGATATTATTTGATGTTTTTTATTATTCGCGTATTGAGTTATTAGGTACCCAAAACCCAACATATCTAAACTTTCATTGAGATTTTAATTCGTAATGTAACGTTTTAATTATGATAATTAAAATATTTTGAATAAATACGAATAATTCATCCGTTCATTTTATACTATTCATCTATAACGAAAATGCATCTATAAATACATACAAAAGTTTTGTGGCAAATTTGGCAAGCGCCTCTATCACCAAGTCAAACCAAACCAAGCTAATCGGCAGGCAGGTTGACCATCGCTTCTGACCTTTCGCCTCCTTAGAGTGTTCGTCATCTTTTTTATATATGACTTTTATTTCTTGATTTAAAATTTCAACCTTTCGAGATTTGACGTAATTATCATTGATTTCGTTTAGTTTACTGTAGCTTGATATAAAAACAACATTAACTTGTTTTTTATAAAACCGTTTTAAGCTTCAAACATTTGTTTCTTAGTAAGAATTAGTAACTATTTAGGTACAAATTCCCATATAATTTTGTTAGTTTCTGTTACTTTTTAACTGCTAGCTCAGGAGAGAGAGAGAGAGAAAGAGAGAGTAGAGCTTAACAATTTGATATTTAAATGGTATCTTCATAAGTAAGCAAAATAGTAGTGTTATCAACATCCTAATTAAATTTCGAGTAGTAAATGCAATGTAACGTTGCAAACCAAGTTTCAGATATATTTAATATAACAAAGCGGCTGACATAAATATATTTAAAGACATGACATAATTAAGGTAATTATAGCTAAGGCGTATTTATAAAGGGACAATTCCAGTGCATGAAATAAGATGAAGTGTTGCAACATAAAAATAAAATATTTCAATACGCCTAAAGTATAAAAATTATAGTAGCAATTAATACTAATTAATTCAATAGGCAAAACAAAGTCTTAACACATTTGTTTCAGTCTAAAATTTGAACTTAAGGCAGTTTCATTCTAAGTCAAGTGACTACATAAATTTCTTGGACAGTTTATATAAAGAAATATTCACATAAAAAGAAATAGATACGACTGAAAACATTGCGCACGCCTCCCTCCTGGGGTGCGCTGTGGCGACGTGGTTGGGGTGGGTTACCATGGCGACCGTCGAGGGCGGCGCGCCTAACGAAGTGGGGACACAGTTGTAAGTGGAAATTCGGAACATTTAAATACCTACGGAATATATTTTTCGTATGCTATTGTAACAGATAACTGTAAAATTCAAGCTCCTTAAACTTTTTTGAATCAAAGTTTCACTACGTGTTTCTCTCTGTAGTCAATACTCGTAAGTAGTAGATGCGATTAAGTTTTGTTTCTGTGTGTATTAAAAAAAACCTTTGCACAAATTTGGTGCTATATTTTAAAGGCACTGACTTGCCAAACAGCTTATCATTGTTCAATGTAAACTTTACACTGTCAAATATTTTAACTTTAGGAACGTATTATTGCCGGGTAATTCCCTTTTCTTGGTTTTTGTGGGAAGTAATGCTGTTGAAAGATCTAGTATGACTTGTCGAATGTAGACCTTTTTATGAAGTGAATTATAACTTATTAATTTCACTGTTTCATGAGTCATAATATATGATTCCGATTGTTTAACTGTTGTGTCTTTTTCGCAGACAGGGATGTTGAATTTTTTTTAAATTAAAAGTGCACAGTCCCAGTCCAAGTTCAAATCGACAGTTTCATTAACACCCTGAGGACTAATACGTAATGTTTCACAGACTACAAGGAGTCTCTCATTCAATCCGGAGCACTACAGTGGACTCATTAATGGTTGGCAGAAGACAAATTTAAGATGGTACGCACAATCGGACTTAAAGATTAATTAGAACATTTAAACATTTAAATTGTACCATTAGTGATCAAAATTCTGTTTCCATAAAGACTTTTGTATTGTTAATAAACCATTACATATGTTTTATTGTAGATAGTGTAATATAATAATTAACAACATGCCTATAATAAATAAAATAAATATTTCAGTTGCGTGTTTCTTCGTGATGATAGCGCAAGCCTTAAGAGTCTCGTTTCACGGTATTATAAATGCTTGTGTACGTAAATAAAATAAAAAAGTGGATTTCCATCTGACTTGGCGCGTCGTTCTTATGTACAGACACCGATTTTCTGTGTGAATTTTTTTATGTGCACTCTAAGGTTTTATGTAGCCCTTCATAAGCGTGCGACTAAGTAGTGAATAAACTTAACTGCTTAGTCATCGGTTCAAAGTTTGAATCTCGATTTAACCAACTAGTCTAGCACACAAACCATGTCCAGTTGTGGTCTTCTATGCGTGCGATCTTCTATGGGAACGAAATGAGTGGGCAACATGTTTCATTTATATTTATCTGTGAATAGCTTGCACTTGAGTATATACAAACTCTATAGTAAATAGTCATGAATCATGCGTCACAAAATGTTAAATGTGTAACATACCTAATATACGATTGTAAAATGTTCTTTTTTTAAAAATTGGCGCCGGAATATTGCCGGTTCTTTCCAGAACATAGTTATTTTCCGAACCAGTGGTGAATTGAACATAAGAATGACTTCAAATAAATATTATTCTCTTATAATTAATATAGAATAAAAAAAAAATTTCTTTTGTAGTATCGTTTTTGGATACCTTGGAGGACATATTCCTTGAAACCACTTTCACCACGCTGCGCTAGTTAACTTGTCATAGTCGATACATATGCACGGATAATCTACATTCCGTCTATCTTTCCTTCCGAGTACAATTTTTAGCCAACTGAATTAATATACGAGTTAAAAAAAAACTAAAACGATCATGTGCTGTGATGATCCTGATAATTATTTTATTTTATCCTGTGATCCTGATCAGGATACTCGAATAAAATTATTAAATTATTGTGTTGTCATCAGTCCTTGATACGAGCTTGGTGTAATTATTCAAGTCAATCTGCCGTCTACAAGTTCGTGAAAATTACATTAAAAGATCCCATTATATAGATAGATAGATACCTAGATAGATAGGTAGGAAAACTAATAAAAAGCGTGTTAAACATAAGGAGGCTTAGATACAATTCGACTGTGTGTTTTTGTATGTTTGTTAATCGATATTTTAGCAAATTGTAAACCAATTTTGATGATGACTTGGCAAAATAGGCGATAAAGTTTTTTAAATAATAATTTCGACGACATTGATATTGTAATATTGTTTTGTCTATTCAAAAGGGTAAAAAAAATACTAAAATGTATAAGCTGCCTTCAAAAAACTAAAATTATTAAGCAAATTTCACATACTAAATTCAAGACTTGAAATCTTCTATACCTTAGTTTTACGTGGTAGAGCCATGCTGCAGCTATATTGTGGTTGCAGTATTTACTTATGAATCGGCTCGACCGGGGAAAGACCACGCTCTCACAGAATATCAGCGTAAAATGACAGCTTGACACTATTGTGTTTTGTATAGTGAGTGTAGAGAACCGGAGACTGGAAAAGAGGCATCTTAGTCCTCACGGGTGACGACGCATCTGCATTTTGTTTGAGCCGACCCATTCGTGCTACAACTAGGTATATTACTAATATAGCTGTAGCATGACTCTACCACGTATGAAATGGAAATGGAATGGATTTAAAAAAGTAAAAAAAAATTTCACGATCAGCCAGTTGTCTGAGCTTTGATCGTTAACCAACAAGATGCACCGTGAGCAGACGAAGTCGATACTTAACATATATCCTATGCCTTACGTATGCTATAAAATGGGCTATGGTAGCTCAAGGCTTAAACACTCTCCTTAAAATGAGCAAATTAAGTTGGATATTAATTATTAAAATGTTATTGCAGTTGTAAGTGCTGATATACAACGAAATGGAAAACTTCGCTAGGAAACCTGCATGCTTATGAAAAAAAAATAGAACATGTAGATTCTACTATATATTATCTACTATATATACTATACATTAGGGCTATGTGGCAGACCCTTCTTTGTCCTAAAACTTTTATAAATATTTGATGAGGTCAGTGCCCAAGCAGTTAAATTCTAGTTTATAAAGATCCCGATGTTTATAAAGTTCAAATCATTTTATATTATTTTATATGCTTTAACCAATTAGATAATTATATATCGACGTATAGAATTGATTTTGTTTGTAAGACATTTCCTTTGTTTACAAAACAATAAAAATAAGAAAACACCTCCAAATAGCATTTGTATACATACTATACATGTTTTGAAAAGTTATAAAATCCTGTATATAAAGTAATAAAAATTTTCTGCTACGAAAATTTCAACTGTATATGACTTCCAGTGTTTTGAATAAAGTTATCGCTTAATTTTATGTATTGTTGATTATTACTATATTTTTATAACACGATAAAGAGCATTTATTATAATAGGAAGTTATAAAACGTAAAGCAGACTTCTTTACTTTCAACTAATTTACATTCCAAATAACTAACCAAGTCAGGTATGTGTAAATTTTTTCACTCGAAAAAACGATCACGTATGTAACCCTTCAATGGTTGTAATAATATTTTCATAAAAAACGCACATAATAAAGCAGCGTCCGTCAGTAACAGCGATGTAATTATCTCCCTCGCACGTTTACTATTGCCTCGTAAATGAAAGAGATGGACATGTTTCATCATTCCGTAATTTTATGTTATAATGATATGCCACACGACCCTCTTCTATCACCCATCTCTCGGTACTTCGCTCTCGGAATATAGGAGGAACAGAGACAGCAACATGTACACAAGTTTACTAGTCAATAATATTACGAGATATTTAACCAATCTGGTAAGAACTCTAAAGTAGAGTTGATTTATTAAGCGAGAGGGGTCTCCGTATAATTGTATTTTAAGCGCGGTTATATTTTTCATGGCTTCTCAAATGACAAATGGCGTGAACATTAATTTTGTTTGTACAATCAGTTGACAGACTATTCTTGTAAATGATGTTTTAATGGAGACCATGTTTGTTTATTATTGTCCAGTGGGTTGTGGTTTAATAGTTTCTATTTGATTTGTTTATAAATTATAACTAAAACAGTTACACGCATCTTATGATAGTGTTATGTAAACATTGTTGATAAAATATTAGTTAAATATTTTTGTAATAGAACAAGGATGACATGTGAGTGCACATTCCGTCTGTTGGTAAGTGGATGCTGTGACCCGTAGACATCTACATTTAGGGTTACCATATCTCAGGATTTGTCCTGAGATTTCAGGATTTTTAGACTTTTCTCAGGATTGCGGCTGGATTTTGCAAATCTCATGAAATCTCAGGATTTTAAGAACTTTCAATATAATACAGTACTACATTTTAAAGATCTCTTTAATAAAAAGTTAAACAAACTAAAAATAATTTTCCTTTGCTAATAATTCCACAATTAAAATCAAAACTTATTTATCCAAGTAGGTAGTTAAACAGTTTTATCATACTTAATATGTGAAGATACCTTTTTAAGTAAGGTTTTCTTCTCAAACTGTAAAAAAATCTCAGAATTTTTAAATGGATATCAGGCCTCTTCTCCGGATTTTTAATTTTTTCATCTGGTAACCTTATCTACATTTATCTTCTGTCCAAATGCAGATGCGTTGTCATCCATGACGACTAAGACTAAGTTCTCGGTTTTTTAATTTTTTCATACTTACCATACGAAACATAGCAGCATTAAGCTGCTATTTCACGCTGGTGTTCTCTGAGAGCGTGGTCTTTCCCCGGTGGCTGACCTATTCGTGCTACAGCCATATAATATGGCTGCAGAATGGCTTAGCCATGTACAAAAATATATTATTAGCCATGTATAGGCAGCGTAAGAATATCCACTACCCCATATCAAACCCGTGGGTGTCGTAAGAGGCGACAGAAAAAAAAGTAAGCAGGAGATGGGCGGCAGCATCTTATTGATAACAAATCAAAATAATTAAAAAAAAACTGCGGTTGCAAACCTGCCCATTGTAATTATGGTATATAGAACGATCTTTTAGCAGTGGAATTTCTACGGGCTGTAGTGATAATGATGATATTTATTATTATAGGTATTGCTGGCAATAGCTTACAATT
Organism: Parnassius glacialis; assembly: GCA_033319125.1. Lineage (NCBI taxonomy): Eukaryota > Metazoa > Arthropoda > Insecta > Lepidoptera > Papilionidae > Parnassius > Parnassius glacialis. Next base: position 25,747,910 of record JAVANC010000002.1, read on the forward strand.
AGATATTATTACCTAAAGAACAGATAGAAAAATATTAATAGTAATATGATATGATATGATATGATATTTTTATTTTTCTTTACGCACTTAGAGAAACACCATCTTTATTTAATTTAAATTGTTTGATTTAATTTTATATTATATATTTATTAAAATAATATACAATATTTCATTATATACAAAATTAAAAACTATAATAAAAAGATAAACTAAAACTAGCTTAATTATCATACAGTCCTACTCCCCGCGGTATCGTGCAAAGAACACTGACTGCATTTCCCCGCTGAATGGCTATACTTAGCCTTTGAGCGAGAAAACAACCATCCTTCTTATCACCAGTAGCTAAGACCAGCCGCGGATGGAGTTCCTTTAGGAACTTCACCGCACGTGGACCCAACGGACCGATAGTTAGATGATATTACGTGTATATATTGAGTGTTACGCTATTTTTTAAAATATCATGGAATAACAAAACATTGCCCTTAACTACAATAAAAATTTACAATTAAATAACTGATCTAGAAATGGTATCTACGTGTCTTTGCATGGGTACTGACTCTACTAAGCTAGGACTCTACAATGCTACCAATATTAAAAACTGTTTGATAAATTGTGGATATATTTCGAAGACACTAACGAATGTGAGAACGTTGTCTCCGGCATAAAATAGCATCTTAATACTGCTGTGTTTCGTATGGTGTTTGTAGAGAACTGGAGACGCTTTGTGCTCGATACGAGGCACTCCTTTCTAGTCCTCAGGGGTGATAGCGTATCTGAATTCTGATTTGTAACCAATTGTACCATCAGCTGGACTGTGTGCTCGTTTGTTATCCTATATAAAAAAAAACTTATAATAGTTATTGTTTAATGGAAGGGGGCCAAACAAGCATTCGGTTCAGCTGATGATAATTGTCAACTGCCGGCCATGAGCAACTGCAACATCAAGGAAATTCCAGGTATTTTGCTGGCACTTTCAGATTAAGAAACAAAGAATAGACGGAGCACTGCGTACATTTGAAATGAAATAAAACCAGGCTTAACTTCTTTTACATATTCATTTAACAGGCCGTAGAAGATTACTGCTGGAAGTACACATAAGCAGCTAAACCACGTTGTTGGTTGCCAATGATGTTAAATGCAATGTTTTTTTTTAATTTATTTATATAAAATACACGCATTTAAAATAATAATAAACATCGCCAAACTGTGCAACAGTTTGTTGGCGATAATGGCGCTCTTTTGTTATACATTAATATGTATTTTTTTACATATTTACATTACATTATAGGTATATTTATTCCAATAAATAATAATAATAATAATTTAATAATAATAATTTATTGACACACACATAAAGAATAGTTACACAAATCACAATTTTACAATTTGATTACTTTTGGTACAGAATACGAAATGTGCAAACAGTGATCTTTGACTCCTGTGCTAGGAAAGCCTGTGTTACAGGAGTCAATGCTCTTCATATCTCTTGTCAATGTTGTATATATTATATTACTTACAGTGCACAATAATTGTGTGTGTGCTCCTATGTTGTGTGTAATATCTCTATCTTTAATTAATACATATTATAGGTAGTAGTTATACTTTTCATAGGAATGCATCTTTCAGTCTTTTCTTTAATGTTACAGTGCTTATGTCTTTGGACGTATCTCTTATAAAATGTACGTAAGTGCGTACTCTACTATAAGTAGAGCATCATTTTAGTTTGGTTTTTTATAGTATAGGAGTGACAAACCAGCACACAGTTCTCCTGATGATAAGTGGTTACTGTGGCTCATAGACATCTACATCTATCCTCGTTTGCGAGTCAAAATGCAGATGCGTTGTCAGCGGTGAGGACTAAGATACAACGCCTCTTGTCCAGAAAAAGGGTCTCCGGTTCTCTACATTCACCATATGAAACACAGCAGCATTAAGCTGCTATTTTACGCTGGTATTCTGTGAGAGCGAACCACTTCCCCGATCGAGCTAACCCGTTCGTGTTACAACTATACTATTAATATAGCTGCAGCGTGGCTTTTCCACGTATAAAATATGCCTATTGTAGTGATAATAATAATAATGGACAAAAATGGATGGCATGGTCTCATTACCAGTAAAAAGGATATCCGGTTCTCATCTATAACCATACAAAGCACAGCAGTGTTATGCCGCTATTTCACACTTGTATTCTGTGAGAGCGTGGTCCTTCCCCGGTCGAGCCGACCAATTCGTGCTACAACTATACTACTAATATAGCTGCAGCGTAGCTCTACCACGTATAAATAAACGCAACGCTACGCCTTTCTTTCTTTGTGAATCTGAGCCAGCCTTTAAAACTATTGTGTAACTGACCGACACTGCGTGCGATATCTACACCGACTTTACTAAAAGTGCAAGTCCGGTATAGATTTAATGTAAATTTTATTAATATAAAGAAGTGTATCGGCGAAGTACTTTAAGTTTGCGGCATTAAGCTTTTAACAACAAACTTCTTGCTTAATAGGAGAATCTTTTGAGCGGTAGAGTCAACCTGCTGTGCTTTGTGTGGTGATAGACGAGAAGCGAATATCCTTTTTACTGGCAATGAGACCATCCGATCCATTTTTAAACAATAAAGGTAACAAACGAACACACAGTCCACCTGATAGTAAGTGCATGCTGTTGCCCTTTGACATCTACATTTATCCTCAATAAGGAGCTAAATGCAGAATGCGTTGTCACCCCTAAGGACCTAGTTCTCAACACTTAACCGAACGAAAATAGCAGCATAATGCTCCTATTTCAAGCTCATATTCTATGTGAGCGTTGGTTTTCCCCGGCCAAGCCGAGCCACTCCTGCTGCAACCATAATATTGTTACAGCGTGGCTCTACCGCGTTAAAATTCTACCACTTTATCACGATCTTTAAATAAATGAAGTGACGACCAGGAAACGAAAGTGAATTTAATGACAGTATTTGAGATAGTGAAATGCTTTGAGTCATTTTTAGGGTTCCGTATCCAAAAGGTATCGAACAGGACCCTATTACTAAGCCTCCGCTGTCCGTCCGTCTGTCTGTCAGCGGGCTGTATCTCATGATTCGTAATAGGTAGACAGTTGAAATTTTCACAGAATGTGCATTTCAATTGCCACTATAACAACAAATAATAAAAGTAAATTAAAATTAGAGGGGGCTCCCCTACTAGAAATGTGTTTAACCATGGTACGGAACCCTTCATGCGAGTGTCCGACTTTGCTGGATATTTTTATTGATTTTAGCATTTTCACCGTTAGACTTATGAACTATTGCAGTAGTGATGGTTATCATATCATTGTTTATGTTTATAGGTGTATCAAGTTGAGACTTATTATTATTCTTTTCAAAGATAGAAAAATATTCAGTACTAATTTTTCCGAGAGCGGTCAAAGAACTTATCCTAAACACGTCAACTTCCCACCCCAGTTCACGAGCGACTGAACGCGCACAATACAATTTGATTCCCCAATGTTCGACTACCCTCTTCCTCCGCGCAATTTGACGTTCCACAATACGCAAATTGGTCCTTTCGTGGATGCGCGGGAGAATTGAAGACAATTTTACCGCTCAAACTAGTGGAAACATGCGCTTGTTAAGGCCCTTTTGTTATTTATTTTTATTGTTCATAATAATTTATTATTGACTTTCTGAAAGACGATTGTCTAAATGGTCAGAACCTGAAATTAATTTAAATAGCAATTTTTGTTTGTAATGACAGCAAAATAATAAAGCATATTAGGCACATTTATTTTTTTATAGGATAAGAGTGATAAACCAGCACACAGTTCACTTGATGGTAAATGGTTGCCGTGATCCATAGACATCTCGTCAATCATCGTTTCTCATCATCGTTCATCATCATCTCAATCATCGTTTGCTAATTAAAATGCAGATGCGTTGTCAGCCGTGAGGACTAAGATGGAATGCCTCGTTTCCAGTAAAAACGGTCTCCGGTTCTCTACACTCACTATACGAAACACAGCAGCGTTGAGCTGCTATTTTACGCTGGTATTCTGTGAGAGCGTGGTTCTTCCTCGGTCGGATCAACCCATTCGTGCTACAAATATATTACTAATTTACCTGCAGCAGGGCTCTACCACGTAAAAATTTATTGAAACGTAACGTACGTTTGCCGTTTAGTGAGTGACAGCGTAAGTGGATTTTTCACAATCCCATATCATCCCGTGGGTATCGCAAGAAGCAACAGAGGTAAACTGGAACAGGAAAACAGCAGTAAGTTCCAGATAAAATATCAAAATAGTAAAAACTGTGGTCGCAAGCCCGCTTGCCATGAGGCAAGCTATAAGAGACGCTATAAAATATTTACGAAAAAATCGTAGTTTTTTTTTACCAACAACAAACGATCACACAGCCTACCTGACGGTTAGTGGAAGCTGTGGCTTAAACAACCATATTTATCCATGATTAAGAATCAAAATGCAAATGCGTTGTCAACATAATTTAAAATTGAAAATTTTGTACAGCCGACTTCAATATAAGTTATTAAGAATAACTCAAAAACTATTGGTCTGACCTTGATCAAATTTATATGAGACTACACGAGAAGTACCAGCTTTCAAATAAAGAAAGAATTATCCAAATATATTCACCCAGTAAAACGTTACACATAAAAAAAACATACAGTCGAATTGAGTACCGTCTCCTTTTTGGAAGTCGGCAGATAAAGAACTAAGATATCTCGCTCCGAAACATAGCATTTTTAGCAGTTTTATGCCAAATTTTTAGGAATACTATTCCTTGCGATGGTGGTCCTTTTTCGGTCAAGGTTGTTCCTTTGTACTGCAGTCATTGTACAGCAGCAGTGTGTCTATACCAGGTTAATGCTAGATGCGTTATGATGTTAGGCCGACTTTTTTTTTTTTTTTTTTTTATAGTAGAGGGGGCAAACGAGCATGCGGCTCACCTGATGGTAAGTGACTACCGCCGCCCATGAACAACTGCAACACCAGGGAGGGAATTGCAGATGCGTTGCCGGCCTTTTAAAAAGGAGTACGCTCTTTTCTTGAAGGTCCCTAAGTCGTATCGGTCCGGAAAAATCGCTGATGGTAACCGATTCCACAAAGAAGTCGTGCGAGGAAGAAAACATCTTCTAAATCGCACAGTGGTGGACCGCCAATCATCCAGATGGTGTGGATGGTATCGGGAGTTCTGCCGCGATGTGCGTTCGTGAAATTTGGCGGCTGGGATTAATCCGAACAATTCCTCAGAGCACTCCCCATGGTAGATGCGAAAGAAAATGCAAAGAGATGCAACATCTCTTCGCAGCGCCAATGAGTCGAGCCGATCGGAAAGAACTCGGTCGTCGACGATTCGAGCCGCTCTGCGCTGGATGCGGTCAAGTGGAAGGAGCTGGCACTGGGGAGCCCCTGCCCAGAGATGGGAACAGTATTCCATGTGAGGCCGAACCTGCGCCTTGTAAAGTTGCAGGCGGTGTGCCGGCATGAAATACTGTCATAAGCTATCAATGCGCAAAAGATATTATATGGTGCGTACACAAGAACGTTCATTTGTTTTCACTAACTATTTTGTTATGTTAATAAATATTATATATTTCTTTTACCTAACGTAACTCCTGTCTGATATGATGCTTATGCGACAAGATCGAATAAAGGTAATATATAATATTTATCAATGTGCCGTCGTATAGCGGATAGGAGATCGCCAGCAGCATGTCCCTAATAACAAATCAAAATAATAATAAAAAAAAACGACGGATTACATCCGGAAGTGCCGGCAGAAGTGAAAACTTAAATATTAACGTTGTGCATTTTTGATATTTTGGAATGGCGGAGATTATTTATTATTATCTTATTTCATTTATTTTCATTCGAAATTATTTGTTTGGTAAACCTACACCGCACATGTGCTTATTGTGATGTTATGAAAATATAGGTTAATGCTATAAAGTATAAACATATTACAAATATTACATCTATAATGTGTAAGTACATATGTATCTATATTAATAATTTCGTCGAGCAGTACAGTAGACTCGATCGAAACCTAATCTTAATAATAAAATTATATTAATTAATAAATGAAAATTAATTAAACCTAACTTACTTCCTCTCCTACGCCGCGCCGGCTGTCTACTCTCCGTCCGTCTTACGAATTTTCGATCAGGACACGTGACCTGACGTGAGTTTAACACTTTTTACCCATTACAAAAAAGTGCACAAAGCCGCTAAAGAAGTTTTCACTTCAAAAACAGAGGTGGGCAACTCGATAGCTAAGCGTAACTTTGACAAATATGCTCCGTATGAGGTAATGTAGGGGTAGACCTATATTTAGTAGTGGACTAAAAGTAAAAGTCTTTATTCAGAATTGGCCGTTTACAGAGCATTTTTTGAAAGTTAAGAAAGACGCTATCGTTTCAACAAGTTCCTACTGTAGGACACCTTTGGATAAGACGAACGAAGAGATCTTTTGAAAGGCTGTGATGAATTAATGAATAATTTAATAATGGTAAATAATTTTAACCACATAACATTCTTTCGCATATAGTATTTTACGAACTGCTTGAAAAGGACCACACGGCCTTACACTGCAAACTCGTTAAAATAATATCTTTTAAGACTTGTCACTTCTTTGACGGCTCTGTCACGTGGCTGAGGACTGTGTTTGAATCTCGCATTTTGATCGCCTATAAATAATTATTCCGGATCTGGATGTTTGGCCATGTGCACTAACTTATGTATATCTACCTATTGCCTCCACGATACTGGAGAAAGTTCTAGTGTGGTTCACAAAGAAAATGTTGTCATAAAATATAATAACACGTGGTTGTTATGTGTCGAAATAAAAAAAATCTTTAATTCTATTTCCCAAGTTTTAATATTCGTCATTGCATCTCTCATAGTGGCGTATTTTGTAGGCACCTAGGTTGTAAGACTTTTCTGTCTAGCCTTTTCGTGTCAGTCTGTGTAGGTACCACCCTGTTATCTATTTCAGCCACCAAGCTGCACTATCCTTTCAACCTGGAACTGAAGCCAATCTTATTACTGGTTGTGAGCGTTCATCTTCGATTTAAGATGATAACGAATATGTGAAATCATTTGCTTGAAGCGAGTTGTGTCACTACAATTCGTGGTTGCAGATGTCACTTACTTGTAAGGTTTGATCGATTATTTGGTTTGATTGTTTGTCACTCTAATGTCAATAATAAATCAATACTACTAGATGGCTCCGTGGCGCAGTGGCTTAGCAATGAGTTGTTGGGCTGGGGGCCGCGGGTTCGAATCCCGCACGTAACAAGTATTTGTATGGCCTACAAATAATTGTTCCGGGTCTGGATGTTTGTCCTTGTGCATTTTATGTTTGTAAACTGCCTCCACGACACAGGAGAAAATCCTAGTGTGGGCGTAACGTTTTTTTAAAAAAATACTGGACTATGGATCGTCAAGTCAACAACAATAGCTGACCTCTCACTTTCTATACAACGTCTATATAACGTCTGAAAACCATTTACAATAAACGCAGATCGACTAAACATTAATAAAATATTTCTAAATTTGGTATAACGAAAACAATATAATTGATCAAGAATTGATTTGATACATAACAATAATTACATCGAATATGACAGCGCATCGACATTGGGGTAGAAATTACTCCACCCTCAAAGCGCCACACTATATATTTATTTGTCCCGGAAACGAAAATTACTATATTTTTTTTAAAAACCGCAGTCGCGACAGACCACAGAACATACTACCGACAGACGCGCGGCGCCTGCGCTGGTGCTCTTTAATAAAAATTTGAATCTGAAATTGGAACGTAATGGCGTCCCCGGCGGCCATCATTAAAAATAGATCATAGAATTTTGATCTTCAAGATTTTAAAAGTAATTTTAAAACATTTAATGCTTGATTTACTTGTAATGGCATTATTATGGGACCTATAGTTACAAGGTTATTTGTGTTTTTTTAATTATGAAAGTTTGATTTAACGTAACTTTAACATAATCATTATAAAACAAAATAAATCATTATAACCAATTATTATAATATAAATATATAATATTATATTTATATTATATTATACTTTTTTCAGCATCGTCATTCTGGATGTCTGCAGTCTGTGAACATGTTCAAGATCGTCCCAACCATTACATCATATTTGACAGACAACAAATCCTCACAAAAGAACATCGATTCCTACAAAGAATAATTCGCCAGGCTACTGAAATTAAAAAAAATCCAAATTTTAATAGAGAAGATGAATGGGTATTACCATCTGCTTGGGATCCTATAAAAGTTAATATAAATGTATAACGTAAAGTTACATACAGACTATATATGTCTCACTCCTGAGCGCAGGCCTCCTCTAATTTCTGAGAGGGTTTTAGGGCAAGGAAATGTCAGTCGCGCTGCCACAATGCGTGTTGGCGAACTTTACATGTCTTCGAGATATTTTTTTTCTTACTTCTCAGACATACAGGCTTCCTCACGATGTTTTCTTTCACCGCCGAGCCGCTGGTAAATCAGCACTTATTGCATTTAATAATTTAATTTCTCACCCGAAACGTCGGAATTTAAAAGTAAGTTAAACAAGTAAAATTATACGCGACAAACGTTAACATTGTTGTAGAATGATGTGGTGACCGGTATAAGAGAATGCACTATCCCATGACGTCCCGTGGGTCTCGTAACAGGCAACTAAAAATAAAAAATTAAGAGTACTCTCTAACCCAAGCGTGGCAACTATAGCAAATATCCCTCCTATGATACAATCTATGGGGAAGACCTATGTTTACCAGTGGCTAGGCTGTAAGGGTATCAGAGTATAATAGACGACATGGAAAGCACTTGAAAAATATCATAGCCTCTAACAGATAGCGATATGACCATCTGTAGTAATTTTCTATTATTTTTTGCTTATGGTGTTACTGATATATCTACTTTTAAATACTTAGCGCACATTTCATACAAAACATACCGCGTTTATGACCGACACAGTATCAGAGGCGGCTGAACTGTGTAAATGGCAAAATATGAAGATAAGAGATGACTACGTAATTCTTTGGAAGACCATTTGCAGTAGTATCTGTGCTGTTCACGTTCAGTTATATTTCTGAAGGAACTGAAATTTCAAATCGCGATTAGTCGTCATTGCTGGTGACAGGGCTTTTTTGGCCTAAAGGCCATTACCGTGAGGAGTGGAGCTATGTTTATTTTGAGTTTTTAGTCTTTATTGTTGTACATATTATTTAAGCCATAAATAACATGTAACAAGGACCCTGTGGTTCTCGTTAAGTGTGTTATCAGAATCAATATTCAAACGTATGGAAATAACTTTTCTTCAGAAAATTCAACCAAAAAAAAAATTATTTATTTAAATAAAACTAATTTTACGGATTTTATCGCGTATATTATCTTATTTTTATATTCCCGACGTTTCGGGTGCTTTTCAGCACCCGTGGTCACGGGGGACTGAGGTGTTTGACGTCCTGCTGTCATAGCCCGGCTACCGCACCCGTGCTAAAGCATCCGAAACGTCGGGAATATAAAAATAAGATAATATACGCGATAAAATCCGTAAAATTAGTTTTATTTAAATGTGTAGTGTTCGCGTAAATATAAGAAATCAAAATTTATTTAATTTAAATTAATTTTTGTTTGCAAATTGTATCTATGCGGTTTTATTGCCCCTGTCTGACACGTGCATCATTAAACCGGGTTTTTGACAATACCATTTACTCCCCGACCAATGCAGAATAGATGGAGTGACGACCTGGTAAGGCATGTAGGAAGTCGATGGATGCAGGTGGCTCAAGACCGTGCTTTGTGGTATTCCTTGCGGGAGGTCTATGTTCAGCAGTGAACTTGTGAACTGCTGTAATGATGATGATGATAATGATGATGATAAATGAATGAATGAATGATAATGATGAATGAATCTAACTAGATCATTTTATTTTTTATTTTTAAAGTAGGTACAAAATTAAGTTGTATTCTACATACGAATTGGGCAGCGGTCTCCTATCATATTTGAAAATGGAGCAGAAAACAGTTTGCCGCGTTTTACCAGTGTAAATTGGCGGACTTAAGATATGCTCTAATTGTGGTAGGTAATATTTTTAATAACGCAATCTTGTAGTGGTGGCAAAAGAAAATCTATCACCCCTTTTTCCTCAGTAGGTGTCACAAAAGCGTGACACCATGGATTGAACCCGGATTGCTGCTTCTGTGAAATTTGTAACAAGTGTTTAGAGCCGGAGTTACTACAGCTTAGTATATATTACTTTTTAATACAATTTAATTTGCTTAAAAAGTCCATCTAGTTTGAGGATGTGTTATTTAATATGATATTTAAATGGCAACACTACCTTAGACTTAAAATTACTGTATTTTTATAAACTCAATCACTTTTGACTCACTGGCGCTGCGAAGAGATGTTGCATCTCTTTGTGTATTTTATCGCATCTACCACGGGGAGTGCTCAGAGGAATTGTTTGGACTAATTCCAGCCGCTAAATTTCACCATCGCACATCGCGACAAAACCAGCAATACCATCCGGACAATATGGATGATTGGCGGTTCACCACTGTGTGATTTTTTTTTATAGGATTAGGGTGACAAACGAGCACACAGTTCACCTGATGGTAAGTGGTTGCTGCGGCCCATAGACATCTGCATCTATCCTCGTTTGCGAATCAAAATGCAGATGCGTTGTCACCCGTGAGGACATTAGTCCTCACGGGTGACAACGCATCTGCACGAGAATGGAATGCCTCATTTCCAGTAAAAAGGGCCTCCGGCCACCTGCACTCACCAAGCGAAACGCAGAGGTAAACCTATACTTCACGCTGGTATTCTGTAAGGTCGTGGTACCACCCCGGTTCGAGCCGGCCCATCCGTGCGACAGCAAAAGCCGCCACGTGGCTCCACCACTGTTAAAGACAAGAAGTTTTCTTCCTCGCACAACTTCCTTGTGGAATCGACTACCACCAGCGATTTTTCCGGACCAATAAGACACATGGACCATAAAAAGAGCCTACTCTTTTTTATAAGGCTGGTAACATATCTGTGTGGCAGTTGTTCATGGACGGCGGTAATCACTTACCATCAGGTGAGCAACACGTTAGGTTGCCCCTACCATATATTAAAAAATATTTGTTTTGTCTATAGTAGATGCTATGTACTTTTGTCTGTGGTCTGCCTTTATTAAATTAGGTTGTTAAGTAAGTAATTAATTTTGTTTTTTTCTCATATTGTAAATACACTTCAAATAAAGCCTTACCAAAGTATTTTTATAAACAAAATTCAAACAATGTCCAATATTGGATGTAATGTTTTTAGCCCAGGTAAAATAAGTATTAGGTATGATTCGGAGGTATATTGCAGAAAGGAAAGAGCCCTTTATGAATTTATAAATGTTATTCTAGGGAATTCGTTTAGAATGTTGGCAAGATAAAATAAAGTATTGCTACTTAAATAGTAAAATGATAATATTGAATTATAATATTGCAGGCACTTAAGTGCTCCTAGCCACCTATATAGGTGCTATAGGTGGCCAGGAGCATGATTTGTGACATTCCTTGACGTAAGCCTGTTTCAGTAGTGGATAAGTCTCCGTACACCAACTGTAATGATGACGATGTTGATGACAAGGACATGGTCTTTTCAGGAATATGCTAGCTGCCATGCATTTTTGGGAAGACCTGGTTCTCACCATGCTAGGAAGGTGCATACTTAAAATTGCTCGTCGACAATCTTTTAAAATAATTCCGTAAAACAGTTTCTTAATGGCCGTTCGGTCTTTCCTAAATATTAAAAAAAAAGTAAGTCCAGACTAATTGCCATTAGCATAATGACGTCAGGCGCCGCCGTGTTATAGTAAGTATTATATTAACGTCGCCCAAATAACGTCGCATTAAGTCTTATATAATATGCATGAGTTTGGACGTTTCCTGTGATTATCCGATCATTACCGTGGACGACCCTGTCTAGCCGCCAAAAAGATAACTTTAGAAAAAAGTTTTATTTTCATTCTTAATGTTGTTTGTGCTGTATAATACACACATATGTATAACCATATCATATCATATAAAGACCACAAATAGTATATATATATATATATATATATATATATATATATATATATATATATATATATATATTATACATATATATACATTATAATATTTATCTTTTCAAATGTCTCCTGAAATCACTATGAGGTCCGTGAGTGTACCTAATATGCTCACCTTAAGATTTGCCGCCCTATAAAACCAAATATAGGCGGACAGAGAAAAATAGGTACACAATGTCGTATACTATAACTAATAAATAAGGAAAAAATATCAAACAAACCTTGGCAGTAATTAGGAACACTTCGAAAAATCAACTTTAAAGAAAACTAACTACACTATCTAATACTAAAATCGACTAAAAAATTTACTATTACAATATCAACTGTCAAAATGGCGTCGCAAAAGCGGCGCCCATGAGCTAGTGTTTAGTTTTTAAAAGAAAAGAATGAAAAAAATAAAATATGACATACAATTCATTTAATCAGCAGATGAATTCCAATCTGATCTTGAAGAAAATAACAAATTTCAATTTTTTTTTCACAATAATCACAATTTTCACATAAATTTCAACACGCGTGATACATTATTCACTAAATTTATTACTATCACAAATATTGAAATACGGTTTTAAAATGTTTTACAGAAAACCTATTTTGAAACAAACAAGTTTTAAAAACTCTTTCAATTAAGGACCACTGTGAAACTATTAACGGAAAACTAGCATAGTTATATAAGTTACACACACAAAAAGAAAAAAAGAAAAACAATCGAATTGATAAATTTGATGAACTAGACAGACTTTCGTTTCTGTCTGTCCACTTCAAACGATTGAAGCGTAATGATAAAACATTGTAGACGACAAATTGTGCTTGTGGTTTGGGTCCAATTACAAACTAAGCAATTTGTACCAGAAAATAAGTAATAATTTAGTTCCGATGCTCACTTATTGACGCCTCATATTATATTTTTTTGCACAATTTCGAAGGAACGTTCAAAGGCTTGTGTTTTTAGTTTGAAAGGTGTTACAAAAGAATTTTGATAAGCTGTTTGACATTTAAAATAAATGCTTTTTTTTCTATCTTAATAATTAAGCCTAAAAGAATGACTGTATTTTAAAATAATTAGAAGCCTCGTAGGCGAAGTTTTTTCTACGTTCTCATACAATTTCTTTTAAAAGAAAAAAGTTTATTTTTCTATAATATGTGCACTGTACAGATATTATATTTTCTGTTCACATCGTATCAACCTAATAGTAACATGGCAGAACTCTAAAATCGACAATTTGTGCTTTTAACAATAGCATTAGCTCCGACCGGAATCTATAACTTGCGAATCCGACAACTGGATCTTTAACTTAGTAGTTATGGATAACTAAACCATACGGCGTCACAGACATTTTACCGAGCCCAGGATTTATTATGGTAATGAAAAAAATGCAACACGTGATAAACGCATATTTTTCTATTTAGTGAGAAACTTATTGCCGTGAGGTGTTAAACCAGTTAAATTTAAAAAAGTTAAACAAAAGAAATACGCGTCACGTATTAAGTATCAAAATACAGATGCGTTTTCTCCCCTGAGGACTAAGACAAACACAATAGCATTAAGTTGCTATTTTACGCTGGTATTCTGTGAGAGCGTGGTCCTTCCCCGGTTGAGCCGACCCATTCGTAATACAACTATAGTTAAGCTGCAGCGTGGCTATCACGGAACAAAATAACATTACTTACAAGATAGTAGAAAATAACGATGTGCAATATAATTTCCTAAAAGAAAATCCGTCACCGCTGTTCGTGGCGGAGATGAAATGGAAAACGACTAAAAAAAATTAGCTAAATTATGTGAACAGTGGCTTTAAGCTACTTTAAGTACTAGACGCCTGGCGATCGATTAAGTAAGGCAAGTAGATTGACAATTACGTCTTCCAATGCGCAGTATTGTGCTGATTCATAGGTTGATTATAATATACAAACAAAAACTAAACGCTTCAGTATCACCTCCACAAGACCTTTTAAAGGTATGCATTAGGAAAAAACATGGCGGTTTATTCGCAAAAATCTTTAAGACCTATATTCAGAGGCAAATTGTTTTTGGTCAGGACAGATGGGTATCGTCATGATTATATTTCTAATTCGCCATTAGTCCGAACAAGTCTAGATCGAAAAACCTTCGAATTAACATAATGATCAGTTGGCATATATACAGGTTAGTTTTGAAACAGAGCTTGCAAAGAACAAAATAGTCAAAATTTATTTTAAAGTTATTAATTTATATAGAATATTTATCATTTAAAATCCCAAAATTATCTACAATGTGAGAGTAGGTACTATATCCAAATGTGAATTGTTTTGGGTTGATAATGATGAAGAAGAAAGAGTAGTGGACCATTTACCATTTTTCAATTTAGCGATAACATAATTTAACTTTTCTGTGCAATTACTTAGAAAATTATAATTACTACAAGAAAAAACACAAGTTGTACTCGTTTGTTTCGTATTGTTATTTTATATTCAATAGAATGCACATAAAGAATGAACAATTATCCGCACGTTGTATTCACATTCCATTCAACCTCATTATCATAACATCCACGCAAGTCCACTAATACGTTGTCTAACGCGTTTGACTCGTTGCATAGCAAGTTTCGGGCTTCGGGGACTTCTTTATTACCCGGATTCTCCTCACAGTCCAGCCGTTTAAAAATCGGCGTTGTTGGTAATTCTGGCAATCCACTGAAAAGTGACGCACCGGGCCCTATTAGCTCACTTCTTAGTGTAGCTTAAATGCAGCGATGAGGTTGCGTTGCGTAACTGTCACGCGTTGGGAAGATCAGCCCCACTGATACATAGGTCTTCTCGCCATCCCTATCGGCTCCCTATACGGTTTAAGAGATCGCTACCTTAAACCAACAAATAAAGAAAGAAGAGCGATGGCGGTACATTTTCAGTAAAGCAAAAATAAGTCAAACCAAGCTCAACTTATTTAATTTTTCATTGTAAGCATACACACTCACGTACACATATGCATCTGAAATCATTTGCAACCAACAACATGGGTTTAGGTGCATATGTGTGCATCCAGTAAGTAAATATCTAAGGGCTGATAAAGAAATAAAGAAGAAAAATTTGTGCGCGAGTGCGTGTTGGCATCACTGGAAATGTATGCTCCGTCTATTATTCTTTGTTGGATTTAGGTCGCTACTACATTTATTTCAGGTTGACCACACGAGAACCATTTTTCCTCAACAGTTATTAGTCCTTAAAACTAAACATCATACGTGGTAGAGCCATGCTGCAGCTATTTTAGTAGTATAGTTATAGCACGAATGGGTCGGCTCGACTGGGGAGTACCACGCTCTCACGGAATACCAGCGTAAAATAGCGGCTTAATCCTGCTGTGTTTCGTATGGCGAGTGTAGAGAACCGGAGACCTTTTTAATTGAAAAGAGGCATTCTATCTTAGTCCTCGCGGGTGACAACGCATCTGCATTTTGATTCTTTATTGAGGATAGATTTAGATGTCTATGGGCCACAGCAACCACTTATCATAACAAACGAGCACACAGTCCAACTGACTTTGTGCTCGTTTGTCACCCTATCCTATAATTTGTTTTATTTAATTTTTTGAATTGATTTAGACAAATAATTCTTGCAATACCTGTTACTATCGCTTAGTCTATAACCTCCTTCCTTCCTTATCGTGTCAACGCTGAATTTCATACATGAACTTACCAGGACAACATCTTATGCTTTTGTATAATGATATGTTCGATATTCAAGCTTATAAGAAATTATGAATATTAAAATGTTCCACAATACTTGGACCCTCAACCGTATTTTATTAACAATCATAATGTACCTATTATTTTTCGGTTTTCGAATTATAAAGTGCGCCATCCACAGAGTGTTGCAAAGCGTTAAGAGATTACAAGGATATAACGGGGATTAATTTATAAATAAAATGCGTTTTTCTTGTTATAACTTGTAATGACTGTTTAGTATATTTTATTAATTTTAGATTTGTGTTAATAAAATCTGAGATCAGAAAGTTCTGATCTAAAAATACAAAGATCTTATTTTTAGAATCTTAAACCAAATCTTAGGATCAGTAATTGTTGCAATATTATTGTTTTTTTTTTGTTTTTTTTATAGGATAAGGGTGACAAACGAGCACACAGGCCACCTGATGTTAAGTGGTTGCTGCGGCCCATAGACATCTACATCTATCCTCGTTTGCGAATCGTTGTCACCCGTGAGGACTAAGATGGAATGCCTCATTTCCAGTAAAAAGGGCCTCCGGCCACCTGCACTCACCAAGCGAAACGCAGAGGTAAACCTCTACTTCACGCTGGTATTCTGTGAGGTCGTGGTACCATCCCGGTTCGAGCCGGCAAAATGTCTTTATATTATTAATTTATTTCCTTATAAAGTGGAAACAATATTGATATTATATTTAAGCGTCCACAAGCAACTTACTTGCAGAAGACCCCTTGGTCAAATATCCTAGTTTTAGCTTTTCACTGAACACACACAACACAACTAAAAAGTTATACCACGTCATTACTTTGAGCAAGGGAATGCCTTGCAGAAAGTAATGACGTGGTATAACTTTTTAAAAAGCCTGTAGATGTAATTTACAAAGTTATTGTGTTAGTAGCAGAGTCATTGGTCAGTATTGATCATGTCATTTTAGCTAGCTAGAGATAACTGCTCGCTCAAAACGTAAAGCAAACTAAGTTAGATCCTCGCCTTTACTAACGATTTTTTTAAATTATAAACAACTGCTGATTCATCACGTGCTAACTGGTGAAGGAAAACATTGTGAGAAAACTTGTATGTTTGAGTAATTAATAATATTTTGAGGATACGTAAATACTGCTAACACGCGTTTGGGCGGCGCGGTGAACTAGTTTCTGCTTGAAGCATTACTAAAATGAGAGTTGGCCTGTGCCTAGAAGCGAGGCGTAGGGGTTTCTTTACTTTTTTATCACCTATGTTTTTTTCTCCTTCTTTTTAATCGACGCGCAAACTCCGTGCTTTTCATGGTCATGTTTGCCATAGGTATGGATTTAAGGAGGGTTTGCCTTAATCGTAAGACTTGGCTGGTAGATTGACGATCGTAGTATCACACGTTTATTCGTGATAAAGCCACTCTGCATTTTTATTAAGGTTGTAGCACGTATGGGTCGTCATGACTGGGGATAGACCATGCTCTCACAGAATAACAGCTCTCACAGAATAATAGTATGAAACAGCAGATTAATGGTGCTTTGTTCCTATGGTGAGTGGAAACAAGGCATTCCATTTTAGTTCTCAGGGGAGGCAGTAATTTTATTCACCACCAGATCACTTACATTATTTTTGTGATCAGTAAAGAAGGAACTTGAATATCTTTATATTCTACAGCATATAGGTAGGTATTCAACACTTATATGTAATGAATAAAATGGTTGCTTAATGCAATTTAAAATGAAACATCTATTCACATTTCCATAACTGTACTTAGAAGTGGGTGTATTAAATTATGATAGACAAGATTAAGTTATTTATTTGAGCAGACTGAGACCTATAAAGAGGTAGCTATTAGTTTTTTTTAAATAATCCATCAACCTCTTCTCGTACGACACCCACGGTATCAAAAAACTTGATACCGTGGGTGTCGTAAGAGGCGACTTTTGGAAATGCGAGAGACCTCATGGCTTGCTACAGATGGCAGTATTACCATACCGTTTATGCTAAGCGTAAAGTGCTGTGATTAATTAACGACCGGCGTTAGGGGCAGTGCTAAAGGTGCAAAACTTCTTTTTTATTTTTTTATTTATATAGAAGAGGGGTTAAACGAGCATGCGGCTCACCTGATGGTAAGTGACTACCGCCGCCCATGAACAACCGCAACACCAGGGGAATTGCAGATGCGTTGCTGACCTTTTACAAAGGTTTTAGAAGGATGCTCTTTCCTTGAAGGTCCCTAAGTCGTATCGGTTCGGAAAAATCGCCGATGGTAAGAAATTCCACAGAAAAGTGGAACGAGGAAGAAAACCCCTAGTAAAACGCACATTCGTGGATCGCCAAGCATCCTGATGGTGAGGATGGTATCGTCAATTATTAAATTAGAATAAATTATTAAATTAGAGTGACAAACGAGAAGACAGTCCACATGATAATAAGTGGAATCTATATCCCATAGACATCTACATTTACTTTTTTTGATTAAACTAAGATGCCACGTTTCCAGTAAAAAGGGTTCTCCGGTTCTCTACACTCACCATACGAAATACAGCATTGAGTCACTATCTAACGCTGGTATTCTGTGAGAGTGTGGTCCTTTCTGGCTCAAGCCGATCCATTTGTGCTACAACATAATATAGCTGCAGCGTTGCTGTACCACGAAAAATATGTAGTTTGTAGAAACCGTTGTAGTAACCATGTAGAGTTAGTGTAAGAATATCCACTACTACATGTTATTCATTGGGTGCCGTAAGAGACGACAGAGGGAATCTGAACCAGGATATGGGCAACATTATCTTCCTTATAACAGCTGAATAAAATTAACAAACTACGATAGCCAGCCCGCTTGCCAAGCGTGGTAACTATTGCAGATTTATTGACGGCTCCGTGGCGCAGTGGCATAGCAATCAGTTGTTGCGCTGGGGGCCTCGGGTTCGAATCCCGCATGGAACAAGTATTTGTATGGCCTACAAATAATTGTTCCGGGTCTGGATGTTTGTCCTTGTGCAATTTATGTTTGTAAACTGCCTCCATGACACAGGAGAAAATTCTAGTGTGGGGGTAACGTGTTTTTAAAAAAAAATTATCCCCTATGAGTTATACGTGGTAGAGCCATGTTGCAGCTATATATACGTGTTAGAGCCATGTTGCAGCTATATTAATTGTATAGTTGGTGGCACGAATGGGTCGGCTCGACCGACGGACAGACCAGAGACGATACCAGCGTAAAATAGCAGCTTAAAATAGCAGCTGTGTTTCGTATGATGAGTGTAGAGATCCGAAGGCCCTTTTTACTGGAAAAGAGACATTCAATCTAAGTCCTCAGGGGTGACAACACATCTGCATTTGACTCGCAGACGAGGATAGATGTACATGTCTTTGGGCCATAGCAACCACTTACCACCACCACTATCAAGTGGACTGTGTGCTCGCTTGTCCCCTTGTCCTATAAGAAAAAATAGAATCAGGTGTTACTTTGCGGAAATTACATTACATACTTTAAAATTAAAAGTTCAGCGTGAAAAACAAACATGTGTTACTTACTTAGTTTTAAAAACTATGAAAGAGATTTTCGATTGTATTTTTTTTTATGGGAGAGGGGGGAAACGAGCATGCGGCTCACCTGATGGTAAGTGACTACCGCCGCCCATGAACAACTGCAACACCAGGGAGGGAATAGCAGATGTGTTGCCGGCCTTTTAAAAAGGAGTACGCTCTTTTCTTGAAGGTCCCTAAGTCAGTAAGTAAGTAATTTGTCGAATGAATATAAATTTTTACAATTTTCTGATGCTAAGTCTTTTATGACACTAATCAATTTGTATATACATATTTATTTATATTTATTAAATTTTCTGGTAGTGGAAATAATGATAATCTCGGTGGTTGTGTAAATGAATAATGGATTCGAAATCGGTCAGGGCTCAGGAGAAATGAATATAGCCCGTCAGGAATAAATTTGCCGAATATATTTTTCTATTTCTTATCGGCTGTAATTACAGTAATACATGTATTATAATGCCTTGTTAAAGGATACACATGAGGATTCAATTCGGTAAAAGATAAACTGACAATAGCTTAAGCTCTCTCAGTGTACATCGGCCCTTAATTTTTTGGTAACAATCCCTTTAAAAATGATTATCGAAGCAATATGTACTGGCCCGTGGGAATTTCATTAAAGTCATTATACTATTAAAGAATATCGTCCACAAATCAAAGCGTGTAAAAATTTCCAAAAAGGCGATTTTTCTTTAATAACATAAATACAATTACTAAAGAAAAATAAAAGAAGATTTTTTAATAGAAAAAAGGGTGATACATACATTATACATGTACCATCAGATGGACTATGTCCACAAATAAAATACAGGTAAATGAATACAGCCCATAGACATCTACATTTATTTAAGTTGTCTAAGATGGAATGCTTCATTTCCAGTTTTTTTTCTATTTTTTTAAAACGTTACCCCCACACTAGGATTTTCTCCTGTATCGTGGAAGCAGTTTACAAACATAAATTGCACAAGGACAAACATCCAGACCCGGAACAATTATTTGTAGGCCATACAAATACTTGCTCCGTGCGGGATTCGTACCCGCAGCCCCAAGCGCTGCAACTTATTGCTAAGCCACTGTGCCACGGAGCCGTCTAGTAGTATTGATTTTTTATTGACATTAGAGTGACAAACAATCAAACCAAAATAATCCGTCCGGAGCCGTCTAAAAAGTGTTAAAAAGAGCCGATGGTTCTCTATACTTACCATAGAGAACTCAGCATAATTAAGCTGGTATTCTGTGAGTTCCGCCCGTGTGGTTCTTCCCCGGTCGAGCCAACTGATAAAGAATTAAAATGCAGATACGTTGTCACCCCTGAGGACTAAGATTCGATCCTAGTAAAATGAGGCGCCCTATACTACTAATCATACGAAACACAATAAGTAAATCAACTTATAAATGTCAATATGGCAGAAGGGAGAAATCATGAACAAATGTTGAGATACTTGGTTAATTGACTTATGAAATCTGCCGTAATTAACTCTGGAACGTTTAATATATGAATATCTTCAAGAATTTTCCGTCAACTGTCTGAACATTTCACTCTAGGACTCGTCCATTGTATTTTATCTGGGCTGTCTGTATTTGCTGAATTGCCATGATTGGGTTTTAAAGAGCAGCATTACTGAAGGTGAGAGTTGTCGACGGTTGTCTTAGTGTTTAGGCTGATAATTTTTCTGCGGTCTTCAAAGTTAAAAGCAGGTGTACATGAGCTACAATATCAGCCTATGTCATCATTGACTGCTTGTTCGTTTGTCACTATAATATTGTTTTTGATAGGAAACTATAACAGTATTATTTGCCCTACATTTAGTAAGTTTAAGCTAGAATCTGTTATTTGAAATATTATTTTCTTCGCGAAACGACGTTTTAAATTAAAACATAGGCAAAATGCACTTGAAACCAATAGTGGTTTGCATTTATGATAATAATTTCGTTACAACGTGATATACCAGCGTGAAGTAGAGGTTTACTTCTGCGTTTCGCTTGGTGAGTGCAGGTGACCGGAGGCCCTTTTTACTGGAAATGAGGCATTCCATCTTAGTCCTCACGGGTGATAACGCATCTACATTTTGATTTGTAACAGAGGATAGATGTAGATGTCTATGGGCCGGAGCAACCACTTATCATCAGGTGGACTGTGTGCTCGTTTGTCACCCTTATCCTATAAAAAAAATACAACGATGCTGAAAAAATCGTTAATAAATAAGAATAGCATTGAATGGAAACTTTTAAAATATTCTTGTTTCAATGCTAATGGAAATTTTTAAATAATTCATTTGTTTCAATGGAGATCATTCTCAAGCGACTGCGGTGGATCCAAAAAACAAGTCAATATTTTGACTGGTAAGATATGTGAAAGGGTGATAAACGAGCATATAGACCAGTTGATGGTAAGTGTATACTGTAGAACTCACATCACAAAATGTAGATGTCATCCCGGTGGATGGAATGCCTGGTTATTAATGAAAAGGTATAACTGTTTCTACGTCCGTCCGTAACTATTACACTAGACATCGGGATTGATACATCAGGATGTATCAGTCTGGAGAATCAATAAATGTAACAACCGTGTGAGTGACAAAGTCTATGACATTAGCATATAATTAATGTGGCCGACATAAACCATTAAATACCTACCACCAACCATTAAATACCTACCGACCTAATAATAATATTAAACTTAAAGAAACAAAAAAAGCACACACACATACGAGATAATTGCAAATTTTCAAGTCAATCGGCCGTCTAGAAGTTGGTGAAAATTATATTAAAAGATTCCGTTTATAGATAGATAGACAGACGCGAAGCTAATAAAAGTATGTTAAAAAGCAAATGTATCGTGAATGGTATCACTATATTTTGATGTGTATATATAAATTGTACATGAGGACGTTGTACTTACATGAAACCTATATTAGTTAAAAGGTAACTCATACTGTTCAATAATAACTAAGTGCTCGCAGTAAACTTAACAAAACGCGTGCACACAGTGTTCGTTGTACGTCGGCACAAATGAAATTTCTTATTGCAATTCATTGATTCATTAACTACATCATATCAAAAGGCCACTGCTGAACATTGCCTCCCCCATAAATTGCCTCATAGGAGGGATTTTGCCATAGTTATCACGCTTGACACGTGGGTTGGAACCACAGTTTTTGGTTATTTTCAGGAATTATCAAGATGTTGCTGCTGCCCATTTCCTTTTTACGTCACCCAGGGAATGTATTGGGTAGTGGATATTCTTACGCCGCCACTGCACAGCAAGCATTAATTACATTTTTTTTATATAGAATAAGGTTGACAAACGAGCACACAGTCCACCTGATGGTAAGTGCTCGCTGTGGCCCATAGACATCTACATCTACCTTCGATTACTAATCAAAATGCAGATGCGTTGTCACCCGTGAGGGCTAAGATTGAATGCCTCGTTTCCAGTAAAAAGGGTCAATTGCAATATTAAATGCTGGTTTACCGTGCGCTCGGCGGTGAAGGAAAACATCGTGAGGAAAGCTGCATGTTTGAAAAATTAAACATTATTTCGAAGACAAAATGTGAGTTCGCCAACACGCATTGGGGCGCGGTGAATACTTCCTTACTTTAAAAGAATGAACCGGTTTCCCATGCCCAGCAGTGGGACGTATCTTGGATGGGTACATAATAATCAGGTGACGACTCAGGTGCACAGCTGAGGGTCGCAGGTTGAAATCCCGCACAGAACAAGTAATTGTATGATCTACAAATACTCGTAATTGTTCCGGGTCTGGATGTCAGTCCTTGTGAAATTTATGTTTGTAAACTGCGTGCACGATACGTGAGAAAATCCTAGTGTGAGGGAAACGATTTTAAAGAAAAGAAAAAAAAGAAAAGAATAAAAGAAAAGTATAATCGCTGTAATTATTCGGTATAATTTTATATTTTATTAAAATATATTTTAATCTTTATTTCATTGAAACTTGACTAAACTGAAGCAGGTCGGACGCATCATTGTGCTATAGAAATTATCATTAAGTTCTACGTTGCAAGTATAATGATAGAGTTGCAACAAGGAAAATGCCGACTTTGAGCCTAGCACTCGTGTTATTACCGACAGCGCATCTATTCTTAGTGAATATGCCTATTGTAGTGATAATAATAATAATTTTGCAATGTGCAGAAGCGTTTTGTCGAAGTAAAGATCTAGAGAGTGTTTCTGTGTGAGTACACTTTAGGATTTTATTTACATTATATTCATACATACATGCATACAGAGGAACTGCATGGTGATTCTCTAAACAAAAGATTATTTAACAGTGGTAGAGCCACGCGGCAGCTTTTGCTGTCGCACGGATGGGCCGGCACGAACCGGGGTGGTACCACGACCTCACAGAAAACCAGCGTGAAGTAGAGGTTTACCTCTGCGTTTCGCTTGGTGAGTGCAGGTGGCCGGAGGCCCTTTTTACTGGAAATGAGGCATTCCATCTTAGTCCTCACGGGTGACAACGCATCTACATTTTGATTTGTAATAGAGGATAGATGTAGATGTCTATGGGCCGCAGCAACCACTTACCATCAGGTGGACTGTGTGCTCGTTTGTCACCCTTATTCTATAAAAAAAAAGATAAATCATTACACGTGGTAGAGCCATGCTGCAGCTATATTAGTATTAGTAGTATAGTTGTTAGTAGTTAGCACGAATGTGTCGGCTAGACCGGGGAAAGGCCACGCTTTTGATTTGTAATAGAGGATAGATGTAGATGTCTATGGGCCACAGCAACCACTTACCATCAGGTGGACTGTGTGCTCGTTGTCACCCTATCCTATAAAAAAACATCCATCCATTATACCCCATAAAACGGTCCCCCATAGAATGCCTGATCCACACTCATTTTGCAACAGTTGCCACGCTTTTCCAGTGGGTTGGCAACCGCAGTATTTTATTATTTCGAGTTATTATCAGAAATCCACATCTTCCTCTCATTTTTCAGATTCCCTATGTCACCTCTTACATTTCTACAGTTACTTACATGACTAAATATTGTGATGGATTCTATTACAACGTCGCCACATAAGATATTGTCTTCTTACATGATTGAATGCTAAATTTCTTTACTGTTACAGACTATCAAAGTCCACTGCTGATTTTTCGCCAAAGCTGCCAAGCTTGGCAAGCGGGTTGGCAACCGCAGTTTTTTATTTTTAGTCGTTTTCGGAAGACGCTGCTGCCATCTCCTGTTTTGTTTCCCTCTGTCGCCTCTTACGACACCCACGCGATGATGTGGGGTAGTGGTACGTGGTTTCATACGTGGTAGTGCTATGCCGCAGCTATATTAGTAGTATAGTTGTAGCACGAATGGGTTGGCTCGACCTGGGAAGGACCACGCTCTCACAGAATACCAGCGTAAAATGGCAGCTTCGTATGGTGAGTGTATAGAACCGGACACCCATTTTACTTGAAAAGAGGCATCCATCTTAGTTATCACGGGTAACAACGCTTCTACGTTTTATTTCTTTCCGGAAAAACGGACTGATACGACTTAGAGACCTTCAATAAAAGAGCCTACTCCTTTTTAAAAGGCCGGCAACGCATCTGCATTTCCCCTGGTTCCCTGGTGTTGCAGTTGTTCATGGGCGGCGGTAGTCACTTACCATCATATGAACTGCATGCACGTTTGCCCCCTCTCCTATAAAAAAGAGGATAGATGTAGATGTCTATGTGTCACAGCAACCACTTACCATCAGGTGGGCTGTGTGCTCGTTTGTCACCCTATACTATAAAAAAAAGTGAATATTCTTACACCGAAACTACACCCGCCTTCGTAACAAATATGTTTAATATCTCCTCTATGAGATAGCTTTTGATTAGCTGTTAAGGACGGACTTTAGCTATTGTAATGGACATTCATCGATGTCTGTGCTATAAGAATCCTAGGGACGTATTATAATGATTATTTTAAATGGGTGCCCGAAAATGCTATCCAAATTTCCAAAAATAAACTAATGTGATAAGTTATTTATGACAAATATTTGGAGCGGAACGTAGCATTGCCGTCTTATCCCTGACTCCAATGCAATTTTTTATTGCTATCTCCTCTGAAAGTAATTGGCCCAATTTCGATTTAATTTAGCACAGTTAACCGACATGGTGTGAACAGTGCATATATTGATTTTCATGCACCTAGCTGTTTTTATTGGCATAGCCCTCTTATTCCTAATTTTCTAATAAATTTTATTGTATTTTTTTATAGGATAGGGTGATAAACGAGCACACAGTTCACCTGATGGTAAGTGATTGCTGTGACCCATAGACATCTACATTTACCCTCGTTTGCGAATCAAAATGCAGATGCGTTGTCACCCGTGAGGACTAAAATGGAATGCCTCTTTTCCTGTAAAAAGGGTCTCCGGTTCTCTACACTCACCATACGAAACACAGCAGTGTTAAGCTGCTATTTAACGCTGGTATTCTGTGAGAGCATGGTCCTTAGGCGGTTCGTGCAACAACTATACTACTAATATAGATGCAGCATGGAACTACCACGTAAAATAAGAGTTTAAATAGAGGAGAGGAAATAAGAGATATAATAGAGGAGTTATAATAAATAACTCCGCCCTGCTTTCGTTCGCAACTCGGATATACGAGTATCTAGTAAACTTTATGACGTAGTTCGCACCATCAGAGCCGTAGTAGCTCAGGGCATAAACGCTCGCTGTAAATTTCCCGGTAAAAACTCGGTTTCGATCTTCGCCGGCACTCATGAAGTTTGCCTGCTGATTTACCACGTGCTCGGTAGTAAAGGAAAACATCGTGAGGAAACCTGCATGTCTAAGAAATAAAAACATTTTTTCGCAGACACGTGAAGTTCGCCAACATGCATCGGGACAGCGCGGCGGACATTTCCTTGCCCTAAAACCCTCTCAGAAATAGTAGGAGGCATGTGCCCAGAAGTGAGACGCATATAGGCTTTAACTTTACTTTTAACTTTAGCACCATTAGCTTCACGTTTGGCCTTTGTTGATCTTTTGCCGAACATAGTTTCCATAATGCTTTTACGCTGGTATTCTGTGAAAATGAGGTCTTTTACCACGGCTAACTCACTCATGCCACACTTACAGCTGCAGCGTGTCCAACATAAACAGGCTTTCCGTCGCCAGCCTGGAAATTCCTGGCATCAATGCGAGAGGCTTATACTGCTCCTGATCTTATAAAAGACATGGGACGAGTAAGGATGCTAGTAGCTGCTCTTATGTAGACATGATACGGAAAATATTATAACGTATACAGTTATAGTCCTAGATATATGAGTCTAATAATTTATGATAAATATGAAATGTTTGGACACTTTTTGTCTTATTTAGTTAACACTAGCTGTTCTCGCGATTTCGTCCGCGTGGTACTTATTAAGGTTGATAGATTTTTTTGCGCGGAACCCTAATTTTTTTATAAATTAAAAGTAGCCTAAGTTACTCCTTATAATATTAGCTATCTGCCAGTGAAAGTCCCGTCAAAATTGGTCCAGCCATTTCAGAGATAGACAAAAGTTTTTGAAATTGTTTTTTTTGTATAAGTACCGTATATGACATTACAAACAGACATAAAAATTTCATTTATTTGTATAGATTAAGTTTATGTATTTTGTTAATGGCAGTTTCTGCCAAAATAAAAAGAAAAATAAATGTAATAAAAGATGTCAGGTATAAAATAATTGACAGGACAGTTCCTTCTAAACTAGTTATCAATAGAGACCGACGTGAAAGTAATTGCTATTGTAACCTTATATTAACCAGTCATAACTTAGGGGCACATGATGGATGCCGCCGTCTACGGCAGAAAACCTTGTTTTCCCATTGCCAAGCCAACCTGCCCGACGTGATGATTAGGATAAATGTTTCCTCTGAAAGCGCTAGAGGAAATTGCCTTGAATCCCGTCCAATGGAATAGTGGTGACAAATTGATGGATTTGAATACGTATTAAACTGATTCGCAATTCAACGATATTTAATAGAAGTTCAGAAATAATTGTAAAGTGATTTTGTAATGAAATCATTATTAAATCTTAGCATAGAGTAGCTCTTTTATCCCTGACACAGATGCAATTTTTATTATCTCCTCTGAAATTAACAATCCAATTTTGATGAAACTTAGCACTGATAATTTTTTTTATAGAATAATGGTGACAAACGAGACCACCAGATGGTAAGTGGCTGCTGTGGCCCATAGACATATACATCTATCTTCGTTTGCGAATTAAAATGCAGATGCGTTGTCAGCCGTGAGGACTAAGATAGAATGCCTCTCTTCCAGTAAAATGGGTCTCCGGTTCTCTACACTCACCATACGAAACACAGCAGTGTTAAGCTGCTATTTTACGCTGGTATTCTGTGAGAGCGTGGTCCTTCCCCGGTCGAGCCGACCCATTCGTGCTACAACTATACTATTAATATAGCATGGCTCTACCACTAAAATAATATACGCAGTGTGGACAGTGCATAGATTTTCATGTCTCTAGCTATTTTCATTCATAATATAATAATCAAGATTTTAATATATACATGCTAATTCGTATGTAGAGATAATTTTAAAACTGATGTTTAATAACATATTATATTAAATATTCATTACACCTTGTGTATAGTTATATATGTTTAATTTATATTACATATTATTTTTTATTTTTTATTATATTAAATAACTCCGCCCACTTTTGTCTCCGTAGCATGGACGTAGCTGGTTTATTGCTATATTTGTCAAACCCGCAGTGACTCGGATGCGTAGTGCCCTAATCTTTGACCGCGAGTTCGATTCCAACACTAAAGGAATATATATTATTACTAGCTAACCAGGCAGACGTTGTTCTGCCCTTTCCGAACGAACATTTGCTTTCCCAAAAAAACTCCTGAAATTAGCAATAAAAAAATTGAGGGTCACTTATCGGGATAAAAACTATCCTATCTCTCAAGTTGGACCAAACTGCACACAGTCTGCAAAATTTTTTTGAAATCGGTTCTATCTGTTGAATACTTACAGCAACACGTGGTGGTTATACTACTAAATTGTAGCTTATATTAAACGTTTGTATTTTTAACATAGCGCCATCTATTAAATATTTACTCAATCCAGTCAACAGGTATCGTCATCTGACAGAATCGTTTGGAGCTAACAGATAATTGTGACTGTCAAATAATAGTCAAATAATTTTCAATAAAATAATATTGTATTGCGACTATAAATTGAGATGTAAGCTATCCTATCTCTCAAGTTGGACCAAACTGCACACAGTTTGCAAAATTTTTTTGAAATCGATTCTATCTGTTGAATACTTACAGCAACACGTGGTGGTTATACTACTAAATTGTAGCTTATATTAAACGTTTGTATTTTGAACATAGCGCCATCTATTAAATATTTACTCAATCCAGTCAACAGGTATCGTCATCTGACAGAATCGTTTGGAGCTAACAGATAATTGTGACTGTCAAATAATAGTCAAATAATTTTCAATAAAATAATATTGTATTGCGACTATAAATTGAGATGTAAGCTATCCTATCTTTTAAGTTGGACCAAACTGCACATTGACCAAAAATTTCATTGAAATCAGTTCAGTAGTTTAGGAGTCCATCGCGGACAAACAACGTGACACGTACTTTTTATATATAAAGATGATGTGTTATTTGAATTACTCCGGATCAAAAATGCACGCACTCTTTGTGTATGACTTGACTAGGTGGTGTTCTCTTAAAAAAAAAACTTTTTTTTTATCAATAAATATTTATTTTTGTAACCGTGTAATGGCGGTGTAAGAATAAAGACTACCCCATATCATCCAGTGGGTGTCATAAGAAGCGTCAGAGTGAAACTGAAACAGGAGATGGTTTCTGTCAACAACTCAAAATTGTAAGAATCTACGGTTGCCAACTCGCTTGCCAAGCGTGGTAACTTTGTCAAAAATATGAGGCAGTCTATGGGAGAGGCCATGTTCAGCAATGGACATAAGTTCAGTCAATATAACTGAAGGAATGGAGTTACTTCTGCATTATAGTTAGTAGAAGTAGAACGAATAGATAATAATTTATTGAATTAACTGCTGAATAAATCTTGTAACCACACTTTTACTTCTAAACATTGCAGTAACGTTGGCACTTCTTGAATCTTTGCCCTTACTATAATTAGGTGATGCAATTTGACGAGCTTGAAATAGAATAGTTGAATGGTTTGTAGTATACTTTATGTAGTTCGATCTTGTTTTGTAATTTTTTTTTAAATTCTTCTCCAATTACGAATTGACTTCGATTTTGGAATGTTTAAACGAAACGTTATTCCAATTATTATGTATAATTTTTAGCCGATTTCAAGGACGGAAGAAGGCTTACAATTCGAATGAATGTTTTTGTTTTTATGTTACGCGATATTTTGCCATTTGTGCACCGAATTTAACGATTCTTTTTTTATTAAATAGGTTATTTTTCTGGGGTGGAAAATAAGGGATATTTTTTTAATGTAACTAGGTTGTGAAATATCACAATCTCAATGTCGTCTAATAACATAAATTGAAATAGTAATAAAGATGATAATGAGATTATAATAAAAAGTAAGAAGTATAATAAAAAGTAAAAGTCTTCAAAGAACTAAAAATACTAAAATAATCTTTTATTCTGAAGTCTGAGCTTTAATGTAATTTTTAATAAATTTAAAAAATATACAATATTAAAAAACTGTAATAAAATAAGCTAAAACTTAAATTGTCATACAGTCCTACTCCCCGTGGTATCGTACCAAGAACGCTGGCTGCGTTTCCTCGCTGAATAACTATACTTAGCATTTGACCGAGAAAATAACCAGCCCTATTATCACCAGCAGCAATGGCCAGCCTCGGATGGAGTTCCTTTAGCAAATGGCACAAATATGTAGCCATCTCTCAGACTCATATTTGCGCTACATATTTAGATCAGCCTCTGATGCCACCCCGGCTCTAATAGACGTCCCCTGAGATGAGAGGCGGCCAAAGTGTAGCTTAGATTTTTCTATACACTATGTCTTAGCGACAACTTCAGATTGTGAAGGAATT
Organism: Parnassius glacialis; assembly: GCA_033319125.1. Lineage (NCBI taxonomy): Eukaryota > Metazoa > Arthropoda > Insecta > Lepidoptera > Papilionidae > Parnassius > Parnassius glacialis. The sequence goes on from JAVANC010000002.1 coordinate 25,778,313, forward strand.
TTGGTGGGAACTTGACCGGCGGTGGTTTGCTGCTCCTGTATTATTGTTTAAATAATGGTTTGAAGTGGACTTTGATACGTAAAAGTGGTGCGATTTTGTCTATTAAGTGTCTGATGATATGATGTGTGAACTATTAGTGGAAACTGTGTAACAAGTGCTCTGATGGTGATGTGATTCTCAAAATAAGGTGTCTGTCTGCTTAGGCGCCTTGAGATACCATCGCCAACCGTCAGCTGTCTGCTAGCTCAAGTTGCCATTAAAATCTCCCAAGGGCTGCACAATGTGACGCATCAACATATTGTGAAGCAGTATACTATGAAGGATAATTATTATAATATATTGTAACTTTAGGCTCAGAAGGGCTAGATCCCAGAGCCGTAAAGCCAGTTATTAAGAAGAAGTTCAGATTGTGAAATGGTTTTTTTTTTTTTTATAATAATTTCTCAAATCCACGGGCTATATAAAGGAGTAATCACTACGCTTGGTAGTTGGTGAGGCAATCGTAATACCAGATGTCTTGCATCCAGTATGAATACGAAATGGCTACAACGTCGTGGCCACCAGATGTTGTGGGAATTTTCCCTAATCGTATCTTACGACACCAAAGGATGACTGGTGTAGGTGGATAATATTACCAATTCGAGAGCTCATGCGTTCACCAACCCGTTTGTCAACCGAAATGAGTTAGGGCGAATCTTTCAAGTTAAAATGCATGTCCAATAGCACATTTTTGAAAAAACCTATATTAAGCAGTGGATTAAAAATAACTTACAAAGAGGTATAAAAAGTATGTTAATAAAGAAGAGTAAGAAATGTTACATTAGAAAGGAATAAATAAAGGATTTTAACTTCAAAATGATTTATCGAACAATTACACTGCCATCTAGTTGCGAGTAGCATAACTACGTTCACGTTACGCCGTGTTGGCCGCAGTAATGGCGGCTGCAGCACTTCAAAGCGAATGGTGCGCTAATTGGAAAAACAATTTGCCTCAAACTAAATAGATTTATTGGCGCCAACTAGATGTTTATCTGTCAGCGTCGTTTTATTATTGTGTTAATTGTTGTAATAATTCATCGTTGCTCGTTTAGTTGATATTTAAATTATCAATTATTACTAACATCTTGTTTATTGTTCATATAATGATTCAATTCAAAGATGTAATTTTAATTTAATAAGTACTATCACCTTAGTTTTACTTAATTTCAATGTAAATTAAGCAATATTAAGTATACTTATATTTTTTATTTGAAAATAGGTGACAATGGAGCATACAATACATGTAATCGTTGAAAAATAATTGTATCTCAAATAAACTTTATTCTGAATTAAGCATCTTCCGACCAGGCCGACCCATTCGTGCTACAACCATAATATAGCTAAAACAAGTATTTAAAAATAAATATTTAATAGAAAACAAATAAGAGTATGAGCACAATGTTTATTTATAATAAATATACAATATTTAATATCGTAAATATAATTTTTCTACATCTTCTGTTCTTTAGTCATTTTATAAATGGTGCTAAATTGTCAGCAACTATAATGTTAGAGAAACGATGAGGGAAATTCGCTGATCATGTTGCTTGTCTGTCAAAGTTACTAGGTATATATTATACATATCGGCGTTAGTCTGGAACTTCAATCCAGCGGAAAGCAATATCTAAGCATAAGATAAGATAATGGTTAGAGTTGTGTTATACTGAGCTTGTTCTTGTCTCTGTATCTCTAATGCTATGTCAGACCTGTGATAGAATATAATATGTCAATAAACCTGAAATATATCATAAGTAATTGAAAGCTTTTCTTCCTGTTATTAAAAACGTTATCCAAAATTAAAATTTAGAGAAACATTAAGACCTACAAAAATGTTACTTTTTAAATACTTATTCCGTTCCGTGCCTAATTCAAAGCCATAGTGTGGTACCAAGGCGTCATAAAATATCAGGTCAGGTAACGATATACCACGATATGGTTTAAAGTTGACTGCTTTGTGGTCTAGTGGTCGCAAGCATGACTGTTGATCATTTTGTCCCTAGTTTTGATTTTAGTCTGAACTTGAGTATTCTTTTATCCGGTTTTTCTTTTTTTTATATAGAATAAGGGTGACAAACGAGCACACAGTCCACCTGATGGTAAGTGGTTGCTGCGGCCCATATACACCTACATCTATCATTGTTTGCGAATTAAAATGCAGATGCGTTGTCACCCGTGAGGACCTTAGTCCTTATTAGATAGTTATCTTAATAGAATATTTCTTTTCCAGTAAAATGGGTCTCCGGTTCTCTACACTCACCACACGAAACACAGAAGTGTTAAGCTGCTATTTTACGCTGCTATTATGTGAGAGCGTGGTCCTTTCCCGGTTGAGCCGACCCATTCGTGCTACAACTATACTATTAATATAGCTGCAGCATGGCTCTACCACGTACAAAAGTTCTGTTAAGAAATTCTCAGTAGCCGTAAGTTGGTGCCTCAGTAAGCACGTAAAGTCGTTATTCCTGCGCCTTATGTCTCTCCGGTTGTGTCGGATTGCCGTCTCATTGGACTATGAGAGTGAGGAAATAGAGGAGAGTAATCTGCTTGCGAACACAACCGTCTACTATAATCCTGTTCTCCGCAGAGAGCTAGTCTCCTTTTAGGCATTATTATTACTATGACGACGTGGTTGAAATTGGAAAGAAAGCCGATATAGACTATGGTTGGCTGACAGAATAAATGAACATAGAATATTTTGTGGGATGTTTTTATAAGTCATGGAAAATATGAAAACATTTAAAATCAGTATAAGTAAAGAATACGCAGACAATATGACGGACAACGTCACGGTAGTAGCTTGTGCATAATAAACAAGCCGTTTGTCAAGGAATGTAGTGACTAGCGACACGAACTGAATGTCATGCGGCAAGTCATTCGACAGGGATGAATTTAACGCTGTTAAATATGTTGTTATTTAAAATTATTAATGATACTCGTTTTAATAACCGCTTTGAAATATTTTTATTTGTAACCTACGACTTACAAAATATTAGTAGGCTAAGATAAAAAGTGATATATCATCAGTACACAAGCGGAGAATTGATACTGTATTAGATGTAGTAGGTAATAAATCATATAAAGTATGTTAGTCGAGTCGATGTCGAGTTTTAATTAAGAAAATATCATAATAAAGCGATTACAATCATTCTTTAAAATTTTTCAAATCACCTTAATTATCACGCAATGTAGTAAAATAGGTTAATTGTAGTGAGTTGATTTTTTCTTGTGTGAAATTGTATTGGTGTTGGCGTTGACATGAGTAACATTTTATGAAAATTACCTACAACTCTTTTTAGTAGTAAAGTTGTAAAAAATATTCTCAAATTATGCTATAACAGAATACCTACGTATAATAGCAATATAATGCTCGTGTTTCTTAAGGTAAGTAACGAGACTCGAAGTCATTTTCCACTACTAACGAGACATTCCATCTTAGTTCACTCAGAGGAGATAGTTCAATCAGTTAGAACGCATCTGCATTTTGAATCATAATCTAGGATAGATGTAGAAGTCTATTAGCTGTAGCATTTACTTACTATCAGATGGTATGTATGCTCGTTAGTCATATAATAATAATAATAATAATAATGTGCTTCTGTAAGATTACTTAGATCCCCCATAGATTGCCACATATATTTTTTTATAGAATAGGGTGACAAACAAGCACACAGTTCACCTGATGGTAAGTGGTTGCTGTGGTCCATAGATATCTACATCTATCCCCGTTTGCGAATCAAAATGCAGATGCGTTGTCACCCGTGAGGACTAAGATGGAATGCCTCTTTTCGAGTAAAAAGGGTCTCCGGTACTCTACACTCACCATGCGAAACACAGCAGTGTTAAGCTGCTATTTAACGCTGGTATTTTATGAGAGCGTGGTCCTTCCCCGGTCGAGCCGACCCATTCGTGCTACAACTATACTATTAATATAGCTGCAGCATGAATCTACCAATCTCCGTCTGTTGATCATGCCATAGTTGCCATGATCACCAGACGTAGATTTTTGTTATTGTACGTTCATGAACCTGCTGCTGTTGAACGCAAGTTTCTCTCAGTGCTTATGGAATTTTAGTTGCAGTTTTAATGGGTCATTTAACTTTGGCCGTTTTACCAAGTGCTTGGTGGTTAAATATAACATCGTGGAGGAAACCTGCATGACTGAGAAGTCTAAAATATTTCTAGGATAAGTAAAGATCGCCAACACACATTGGTGTAGCCCGGTGGGCTCTTCCCTGCTCTAAATAACTCTGAGAAATAAGTGGAGTTAATGTAGTAGTTCATATTCTCTTTAGCTCGTGACGGTTTGATACTGCGCTTATTGTCAAACCCTTTAATGATAATAATCTCCGATACCGAATTTTGATCACAGCGGCCAGTCTCAACGGAATCTAGCTATCTTCATAATACAGGATTACAGTGCAAGTCTGTATACGCAAGCACAGGTGCACTCTTTATTCCATCACTCTCTAGACCAATGAGATGGCAATCTGACATTACCGTAGAAATATCAGGCGTACGTAGAAATGTAGGTGGCCACCAACGGCTTTACGTGATTTCAGAGGCACAAGGATGAAACACCGCTAACTTACTGACTACAACTGAAAATTTCATGACAGAAAAACTCAGTAACTGATTTTAGGCCCGACCCGTGATTCGAACTCGAAACCACATGATACCGTTTAAACTAGCACTAGTCCAACGAGACAGACGAAAATCCTTTATTGCATTAACCGTGGTTGGAAAGCTATTGGCGATCACTGTGTCAGAGATAGCAAACCTTTGTCGACATAATATGTGCATGAGTTGAAATTGTTTAAAATAAGGCAAAAAAACTTGCACAATGCAGCGAGTAGTTTTTCAACATTCAGTAAAGAAAAATTATTCCTATTATTCCTTACTTTTATAACTAAAATACAACCCTGTTTAAACACCGTGGGAGTTGCCATTTGACACACGCCATTTCGCAGTGAAAGAGACGGCTATTATTTATTTATCTCTGTTGCTCTTTTTGAGCGTGTGCAAAAGGAAAAAAACCTGTGTGGCGACAATTATTTTGTGAATTGTAAGTGTTTGGTTTTCATTTTATACTAGTTTAAATTTCACGTTAAATTTAGCTGCTAACATTTAGCTGAATATTACGTGATTTTTCTACAATAATGCAATTATATTCTTAGTTTTACGTGATAGAGCCATGCTGCAGCTATATTAGTACTATAGTTGTAGCAAAAATGGATCGGCTCGACCGGGGAAAGACCTCGCTATCACAGAATACCAGCGTTAAATAGCTTTACACTGCTGTGTTTCGTATGGTGAGTGTAGAGTACCGGAGACCCTTTTTACTGGAAAAGAGGCATTCCATCTTAGTCCTCACGGGTGATAACACATCTGCATTTTGATTCGCAAACGAGGATAGATGTAGATGTCTATGGACCACAGCAACCACTTACCATCAGATGGACTGTGTGCTCGTTTGTCACCCTATCCTATAAAAAAAGGCAAACCACTGAGGCATTGTTTCGTGTATTAATATAATACTCTAGAAACTGATGAACTAAAGACATTTTGTAACAAAAAACTTTACCTCGGTGTCAACTAGCGACATCTACTGAGCAGAATAATAGAAAATATATCTATATAATATATATATCATAAAAGAAAAGTTTATATGCAACATACTCATATGAAAAGGAACAGTTAAATCAATTATTATATATTTTTTACGATACTAACCACAGCTATCATCCATAAGCATCTGCAATCTAGAGAAAATACCACTGGAATTGAAGGTGCTTTGCCAGCACTTTTGGAAAGATGTAAGTTTTCACAAGCTGTTCGTAAGAAAGAAATATTTTTCTTGACTAATCTATAATTGAATTTAAAATATAATAAATATATTATAGCTTAATAGTTATTATATATTTATACGCTCAGAAAGATAAGCTATCTATTTACTGTTTTTTTTATAAAACCTAAGTGATAAACTAAATCAGACTCCACCTGATGGTACGTGGCCACTGCAGTCCATGGACACCTGCAGTCAACTTCAGACCAAGAAGGCTACACATACGTTATCACCTCTCAGTTTTAAGATTGAATGCTTCACAGCCTGTTATTATATTGCCTCCCTCTACCCTTCAGATAAGAACATAGCAGTGGAGGTATTGCTATTTGACGGCAGATATCGGTAATAGGGTAGCGCCTTCCCTATATAACATTGTAGCCTTTGGTGGCGCCTATCCAAGAGAAATCCTAGGCTGAGTTGGTGTCCTAAAACGTAGATATTATATCTCTTATCTACTGTAGTTATCTCATGTATCATTCTAAGATGAACATGTTTTCTAGAAACTGTAATATATCACAGAGATCTGCCTTTTATTAATTATATATGTTATCTTAGATTAGCGTCTTTTATTAAATTAGATGTTATTTATTATTTTGTGTTAGATTGAATTCTGATGATCTGATAAAATTTGCGAAAAACAAAAACAAAACATTGTAGATGATTATAAATTATAATATAAGATGTATAGCAACGTAATTAACATAATATTTTAATGAAGTTTTTAGGAGTTTGTATAAAATACGATAATCAATGTCGTTACTATGTTGACGCTATCCACTGATAGATGGCGTTATTAGTTGTGATCTATTTATTATTCCTTTCACTATCCGTTGAGTCATATGAACGTTTTGATTATTCGACTAGCGTGTCTATTTCATGGACAGGGAAACAGTTAATATTGAATTTCATACCAAAATTATTTATAAATCATTACAATTACGTGTGATTTACTGCGTAAAGCCACGTTGAGAAGAAAATTAATATATTTACATTTTCATCATAATTATTGTTATTTTTCATATTCTACGTTGGTATAATTGTAAATAATAGAGTAATTTTATTAAAAATAAAATAATGATTGTGAAAAATGTCCTATGTAAGTAGGATGAATTAACGGAATCGACTTTATTTTAAAACGGTTCCTTATACTACGTTCAGCATAATGATGCTGATCTAGGTATCTATTGGTTATTTGTTATCAATAAAATATTTGTCCTCTACGTAAAATACTGTGGCACAGGATTTTCTTATAAAATCAGTGTCACGTTAAATTATACGAGTATATAAACAATTTAGGGATATACGTAAAATTTTTTTTTCAGTGTCTATTATACCGTTACAGCCGATTAAAGTCCCCTGCTGGAAATAGGCCTCCCTTATAGATATTTGCCATAGGTGCCTTGTCACGTTTGGCAAGCGGGTTGGCAACCGCAGGTTTTTATTGTCGTTATAAGGAAAACGCTGCTGCCCATCTCTTGATTTGTTTCTCTCTGCCGCCTTATATGACACCCACGGGATGGTTTGGGGTTAATATTCTTACACCGGCTCTACACGGTTAAGTATCTATGCATTTTTCAGTAACTGCAAGCTGGTAAAGCATCTCTGTGTATATTGACAATTATTTGAATATTTAAATAAAATTAAAATAACTCAGTACACAGCGTGTAGTCGCGATGTAAAAATGTCTACTACCCTACATCATACCGTGGGTGTCAACAGGCGATAGTGGGGAACAAATCAGGAGATGGGCAGCGGCGTCTTTCCAATAACGACTAAAACAGTGGTAGAGCCACGCGGCAGCATTTGCTGTCGCACGGATGGGCCGGCTCGAACCGGGGTGGTACCACGACCTCACAGAATACCAGCGTGAAGTAGAGGTTTACCTCTGCGTTTCGTTTGGTGAGTGCAGGTGGCCGGAGGCCCTTTTTACTGGAAATGAGGCATTCCATCCTCACGGGTGAAAACGCATCTGCATTTTGATCTGTAACAGAGAATAGATGTAGATGTCTATGAGCCGCAGCAACCACTTACCATCATGTAGACTGTGTGCTCGTTTTTCACTCTTATCCTATAAAAGAAAAAAAGAAAAATAAAAACTTTTATACATGGTAGAACCATGCTGCAGCTATATTAGTAGTATTGTTGTAGCACGAATGGGTCGGCTCGACCGGGGAAGGACCACGCTCTCACAGAATACCAGCGTAAAATAGTAGCTTAACACTGCTGTCTTTCGTCTGGTGAGTGTAGAGAATTATATTGAAAAAGAGGCGTTCTATCTTAGTCCTGACGGGTGACAACGCATCTGCATTTCAATTCTTTATTGAGGATAGATGTAATCAGCCTAGTTTCTGTAATGTTAATGCTGTTAGCCTATGCGGCTCTTACAGCTTCATCAAACTCAGATCTCGCGGCCTAAAAGGCAGTAAGCTATTGAAAAGGGGGAGGGGGGGGGGGGGGTTTAGCACAACGTTGCGACGCAACGTTCGAATCTCGAGGGAGCGGGATAATATTGTGTTCAGTGATCATATCAACTTAAATATTCCTTGATGTGGTGGTGTATGGTGGGGTGTACGGTGTGTACGCGGTGTGGAGGGGTGCGCGGCACACCCGTCTGCGGACTCGCTGCGTCCCTTCCGTTGTTATCCTAACAGGGTTTGTGGCACTGGGTGATTGTGCAGTGCTTGTGTGTGACTGGCCAGTGACATTTCGGTCGTCGGCATCTAGCGGAACAGGGGGTTCTATTAGAACGTTGCGCGGTCTCTGGAGGGTTAGCGTAACGTTCGGAGTCGGAGTGTAGGTGGCTGCGTTTACCACTAGCGGGTTTGGATGTGTCTCGGCCCTCTCGAAATAGCGCCGAGACATATTCTTGAAGTATTCAGAGATCGTCGGAAGTTGACATTCCCTGTGTAAGTCGCAGTTTCGCTGGTGTTTGCGGAGCATGGCGGAGTTTTCCACCGTGCTCCGGTGGCTTTGCGAATGAATCTATTTTGGATTACTTGGAGGCCGTACAAATGATTATGGTTTACGTGCGCGAAAACTACACTTGCGTAAGACATGATAGGTCTTAAGCACGCTTTATAAAGATGGAGTTTGTGTCTTAAGGACAGTTTGCTCCTGCTGTTCACTAGTGGGTGAAGGCGACTAGTGACAAATTTGGCACGGTTGCGAATGTGTTGCGCGAATGTCATACCGTGGTCAAATGTAAAAGGCGGCCGTACAGGTTGATCATACCGAACTTTTTATTGGGCTTTCTGATTTGACGATTGATAGTAGAGATCCTTTGAAAGCTTATTGCTACATTATTCTCAGAATTCATTTCCATGCTCCATAAGCGGAACCAATCGCCTAGCCGGTTGACGGCTGTTTGGAGCATCTTGGTGAGTTATCTTGTATTGGGATGAGCGACGAAAAGTGCCGTGTCATCTGCGAAAAGGGCTGTATTCACTACTGAGTGCTTCGGCATGTCACACGTGAAGACTGTGAAGAGTATTGGGGAGAAAACGGAGCCTTGTGGGACTCCCGCCTTGAGGGGACGCTTTATAGAGCGAGTATCCTCTATTCGATAGCGAAAGTAGCGATTCGTAAGAAAGGCTCTGATGATGTGGATGAGCCCATCATGCACGTTGAGTTTATACAGCTTGTAAAGCAAACCGTCGTGCCAGACTTTGTCTAACGCTTTTGCGACATCGAGGAAGATGCCACCGGTTATGGTGGTTCTGCCACAACTTTTAGAGCATTCCTCAACTGTAGAGTTTGCGCTTTTTGCCCTGGACGAGGTTGAAGATTTCATCTTTGGGCTTGCGCGGGACACGCGAGTCGGTTTCCATGTCGGAGTAAATTGTATCTATGGACACAGGGGTTATAGGTCAGGTGCTCGGCGACAGACGGTCATCGATTCGCATGATCGGACGGTCGATGGGGGGGCCAAACACGCTAGCAGGACAGACCGGCTAGAGGCGCAGACTCGAGTGCGGGCTCGGGCGCGGGACGGGCATTGCACTGTGCAATAAAACTGCCCAGATGTTAGGACAGGCTCGGCTAAAAAAGTCGATTAGATCGTCGGTTGTAAGTGACGGCATCTTATTCACTATGCTAACACAAGCACAGATGTTTACCAAGCTCCCCAACCTTTCGGCGGACGAGGTGTGTGTCTACGACAAACACCTATACACCTAGCACGTTCTAAAGATCTTGTAACGCTGCTCGAGTGCGAAATGATAGGCTTCTTCATAATGTCCTTGAAATGTTATTAAATTTTGTAGGTACACTGGTTTCATCTCGATATTTTCCTTCATGACGGAGTAAGTGGTAAATTAAGACTAGAAATTGCTACGTACAACTTCATTTGGCTGGAGGAATATGAACTTAGGTTGCTCCTGTGCTGCGCGTATTAATTCTGCTGTATTTTGTATTTTAAGTGTAGAGAACAGAAGACCGTTTTTAATAAAACCAGACATTTTCTCTTAGTTTTCAGGGGTAATAATGCATCAGCTATTTGATTCTTAATCCTGTATGTAATTATGTAATAAAATAAAATAAATATATGCACTCTTATATGAAATAGATGCACCCTTACTTTATAAAAATAAGCATAACAAAAAATCGGATAACCAAACTTTTTCTTATTTGCAATATTTTTTAATGCCATAAAATATTATTCACAATTAATTAAGTTTATAAAAAATACCATTCTCTATATTATGGATTTATTATTTTATATTATAACATAGAGCTTTCGAAGCTTTTTCTAGCATCCATACCTATGATCAAATATTAAGTACCTGTTTATGGAATTTAGAATCTGAGCAGAGCCCTCTCCGTAGCTCGCCAAGCGACATTAAGTTTAGATAAACAGTCAACGAATACCATATGGAACTATATTTCATCACTAGAAACACGCAATGGTTGTACACTCTTACTTTAAGCATTTGAGGAGTACGTGTCCATAAGGTCGTAATTTCCTAATCGCTTATTAGACAAGTTCGATTCGCCGACTGACCTCTTGGCCGAATTGAGGGCTAATAATTTTCTGCTCACCAGATGTCGCTAGTTGACACCGAGGTAAAGTTTTTTGTTACACAATGTCTTTAGTTTATCAGTTTCTAGAGTATTATATTAATACACGAAACAATGCCTCAGTGGTTTGCCTTTTTTATAGGATAGGGTGAAAAACGAGCACACAGTCCACCTGATGGTAAGTGGTTACTGTGACCCATATATATCTACGTCTATCCTCAATAAAGGCTCAAAATGCAGATGCGTTGTCACCCGTGAGGACTAAGATGGAATGCCTCATGTCCAGTAAAAAGGGTCTCCGGTTCTCTACACTCACCATACGAAAGACAACAGCGTTAAGCTGCTATTTTACGCTGGTATTCTGTGAGAGCGTGGTCCTTCCCCGGTCGAGCCGACCCATTCGTACTACAACTATAATACTAATATAGCTGCAGCAGGCTCTACCACGTTGCTCTGTTATTTTTTGCACATTTTTAACTTTTTTAAAATTTTCTAAAAATAATTTATAAATTTATGAATATATGTGGTTTGGTTTATTTATTTTCAATCTTGTTAATATAGATTATAACTAATAGTACAGAAAGAGACAATAAACTTTACATTTTTCGAACAAATTGACTTCCCCGCTATGAAATATGTCAAATATTATACCTCACTTTCTAGTGGCGCCGCCCTGGTGGCAGGAAATGTCGTGTATGCCCTCATTGGCCTAACCTAGTCAATAATAGTAGTCTTAGTCTAACAAAAAATAACAAAACAATACTCGTACACAAAATGGAGCGTTATTTTCCCAACAGTTTCAGGCACACACGTGTGTCTAGGAAGTTACACATGACCGTTGTTTTTGTCGTTGTATATATTTATCTTAAGAAGAGTTTCTTTACTGATTCCACTAGAGTCGTCAAAATATCGAAGGTGAGTAATGTATTCGCCAACAATATTGCCACCGTATTTTTGCCAGTCCAGTAGTTTAAAACGACCTCAAAAGCGGTGGTGAAGAATTGCGGGGATATAGTATCATCCTGTAGTACATCTTTGTATTCGTTTTGTATTTTGGTTCTGTACTTGAAAAGCCATCTTTGCCTTACAAAAACACTTCAACTCTTTGATTATTTATAGGATAGGGTGACAAACGAGCACACAGTCCACCTGATGGTAAGTGGTTGCTGTGAGCCATAGACATCTACATCTATCCTCAATAGAGAATGAAAATGCAGATGTGACGTCACCCGTGAGAACTAAGATGAAATGCCTCTTTTCCAGTAAAATGGGTCTCCGGTTCTCTACACTCACCATACTAAACACAGCAGTATCAAGCAGCTATTTTACGTTGGTATTCTGTGAGAGCGTGATCTTTCCCCAGTCAAGCCGACCCATTCGTGCTACAACTATACTACTAACATAGCTGCAGCATGGCTCTACCACGTTCAAAAATATACCAAACGTCAATTTGGCCCCACTTATGGGATTAGTAGAACAGATTGTGCTTTTGGGTCTTCTGTAAAACAGACGTAGGGTATATATTTTATACATACTATAGTACTAAAGTCTTTTCGGTAACCAATTTGTTCAGGAGGCTTGTCATCAAGTGTGTGTGCGAGACGATTCGTTACACTTATACTTACTCGTAAATTGACATAGGCATTCAATAAAATATTGAAAATTAATTCAGTGATTTCATCAAGTCGTTATCGAATTTTGAAAACGTACCTTTTTCTTGCCATATCATCCCGTGGGTGTCATAAGAGACGACAGAGGTAAACAAATTAGGCGATGGGCAGCATCGTTTTCCTAATAACGACTAAAAATAAAAATAAAGCTGCTGTTGCCAACCCGCTTGCCAAGCGTGGCAACAATGGCAAAAATCCCCACTTTGAGGCAGTGTGCTTTAATAGGCTGTAACAGTAACGGCATCAATTTCATTAGTTTCCTCTTTTTTTTCTCTTTATTTGGTCTAAAAAACAGAACAAAATTTCAACATGCTGACAGGTATCATATAAAACAAAGATTTCAAAAATTGTATTCTAATATATATGTAGACACAGCTTGTACAAAATGTATCTATAGTTAACAATAAAGTTTGGTACTTAAAGTCATGTTATATTCATGCTCAACTAAGTAAGGCTAAATTAAATTACATACTTGGAATAGAGATACTGTAAAAATTTGTTAAAATTACTATGTTTTTCTTCACGTAATAGTGTAGTTTAAAAATAATATACCGAATTTAATAAGAGCGGGTAGTGTGGTCTGGTCAAGTCGACAATATAGTCCAACATCTCATTTCGCATTCGAGGTGTCCTTCTCGTCGTGTCATTATTATAGACTTTCGCAAGTCCACAGCCAAACATAGGAGAGGTCCTGAGCCACCTGTATCACCAGTTACCAGTACGAGCTTGCCACTCGAGAATCTTACTTCCCTATCAGTTGACGGTTCTCCGAATTCGTCGGTTTTAACATAATATGTTAACATTTATATAACCAACCTTAGATTTGTATCACAGCATCTTACATTAATCGAATTGATCTGATTTACAGTTATATTGCACCCCTTTTCCTGTACACGAGGTCAAATAAAACTTTACGCGTATTCAGTTAAAACAAGCTTTATTAGGTTAATCTAGAAAGGTCAAAATCCTTTGTAGCGCTGATCGTTTGTAGCCAATCATTCAGAAAGGAAAGGTGGTAACCGACACGCAAAGTTTCATGGAATATTTGTACTAATAGCAAGAACATTCGAGTTTAATTTCATGTGTAGAGTCGTCAAGTGTACTCAAATTGAAAGGAAGAACCAATTACTGTCAATTCAGTTGAATTAGACAAACAGTGGGATTTTCGGGAGCCCCTGGAGCTCGTACACGCTACTCTAATAGATCTAGAGTGACCACTGAGTTCTTGTTTATGTTACCTTGTGTTTAAATAGTCCGTGAATTTTTAATATTTATCTTTTGTCTGAATGTTTTAATTAATTTGAAAACAATCACTTTAATCGTGGTAGAGCCATGCTGCAGCTATATTGTTTGTAGGCTGTAGAGCGAATGGGTTAGCTCAATCAGGGAAGGACCACGCTCTCACAATACCAGCGTAAAATAGCAGCTTAATGCTTAATGATACTGTGTTTTGTAGAAAACCGAATACTCTTTTTATTGGATATGAGACATTCCATTTATTTCTTCAGAAGGATAGATGTAGTTGTCTATGGACTACAGCATGGCCACGCATCTATATTTTAATTCTTAATCACCGGCAATTAGAGTGCTCGGTAAAACATTGTTTAAGTGTTTGGCTGCGACGCTAGGAGACTGTGCATGTTTTGGTTTTATTTAATGATATTTTCCATTCCACAATTAATGATTTATTAGGACAGTAGTGTTTTATTGTACTATACAATTGAAAAAACCATACACCGACACTAATGAATACGTGTTAAATTAGCACTTAAAGAGTTTTTTAACGCTGTTGTTGATACTAGTGGGATCGAATTACGTCCATAGACCATATGGTATCTATGATATCTTCATCTATCCTCAAATAATAATTAAAATGCTCATGCGTTATCACCTCGGAGAAATAAGACTAAGAGCCTCAATTCTAGTAAAAAGGGTCTCATTAGTCAAGTTTTATGAAATTAAAGATGAAAACCTGTCCCTGCTCGTGGTAGCCAACGACTGTAACTTGGGCCTTTGTAGTAGAAACAATTACAGTATTATATACATTAGAGTCATTAGGCGTTGTTCTCAGTCACTGGTTCAGAGGAAAACGTCTGATAATTCTAGTCCTGTACAATTGAAATCACCTCTTGTGAGAAGAGTTCGTTGATTGGTTTTATTTAAATACGGGTTCACAGACACGGTATGCGTCTCCGAAAATATCTTCCGACATGCGGGCTTCCTAATGATTTTAGTACTTACATTCAATACAATTTTGAACTCGTTTTAGTGTAATGTTGCAATGAGTATAAGATGAGATGTTCTTGTGTAGGTAGGTGAACCAGTTATACTTGTAGTGATAGTTGTACTTGTTCTTACTCATTCGTCCGTACGTTACTCACTAGAGGGCGCGCTGGAAACCAACTTCGTGGATAATACCACGAAATTGTGCTGAGTGTAGTCCTTTTATACGAAACCCTCACATATAAACGTTACAATTACATTTAGAAAGATTAAAAAAACATTTATTGTAACACGCCACAAACATCATTAAGCACTTATTAATAACAAAAAAAAAACATTAACAATTTGACAGATATAAAATTTCAAAAAGTATGTTTAAAAATTACAGTAAAAATAGGTTCCTCATGTTGTGTGTTGTGGCGTGTTAGGAAAACGGACCTCGCCAGCTTAGGATGTCGCCGAAACAACAATTAAGACTAATTTCTTTTAGTACATCTGGCATTGAGATCGTCAGTGCATTGTAGTCGATTGAGCCTAATCTCCTCCACGAGTAGATGTATACAGCAGCAGACTTTCACTGGCTGATGAAAAAGAAGAAGATGAAATCGTATACCTACAATTGTCGTAGTAACCCAGGGAGCAACACGCATTAAGACAGCGCGATGGTGAAGGACATTTCCTGTTTCAAAACCTTCTTAGAAATTATGGTATCTATAACTTTACTTTCTCCTGCGTCGTGGAGGCGTTCTGTAAGTGAGGAAATCGGTGTAAATAAAACGTACATGAATTGCATAAGGACAAACATCTAGAATTATTTGAAGATTAAAGAAACACTTGTTCCTTACGAGATTCGAACACGCATTTCGCGGCTTAGTAACTGCACTACCGAGTCGTTAGTTCAACATAGTTTTGTAATCTTTCTTTCATTTACGCAACAGGTGCCTATGAATAGTAAATGAGAAAAAAATTAACTTTTGATTACTGAATAAAAAGCAACAGATGTGTAAATAGGCAAGGAACACGTTAGTAACAAATCGTCACTCGAAACAAGCACTCTTAAAAACTTGTGTGTGCACAAACTCTAAAGTGCCTATTTTATAACTCTTATTGTATAGACTGTAAGGTCGACTTTGTCTGTTGTAATGTTGTTTCAAAGTTTGCAGATCTGAGTGACATATCGGTAAGGAGAGTGGAGTTAAGTGCTTTCATTGTATAAATTTCAATTGGTGCTTTGAAATTAAATAATTAGTGGACGAGCGGTTACGATCTGAATGATTTATTGTATTCCTGTTGCAGATGAGTTATATTTGAGTGTGATGCACTATAATTGTTATACGGCTTAATTAAATACTAATGGAAAATTATAGCTTTTTATATGATAAGGGTAACAAAAAAAAAACGATCACACAGTCCACCTGATGGTAAGTGGTTGCTGTGGCCCATAGACATCTACATTTATCATCGATTACGAATCAAAATGCACATGCGTTGTCACCCGCCAGGAACACAATGGAATGCCTCGTTTCCAGTAAAAACGGTCTCCGGTTCTCTACACTCACTATACGAAACACAGCAGTGTTAAGCTGCTATTTTACGCTGATATTCTGTGAAAGTGTGGTTCTTCCTCAGCTTAACTGACCTATTCGTGCTACAACTATACTAGTAATATAGCTGCAACATGGCTCTACCACGTAAAATATTTAGCTTAAAATCCAATAGAACATATCTACTACATACTTTTTCTTCCCTGTAAATGTCCTCTGCTGAACTTTGAACTGTATCTTACAGGGATATTAGACAGTAGACAGATCTGGTCTGCCTCTTTGATTTTGGTCGTAAACACGATTAATGATCTTAAAGTATCGGGTTTGAGTTCAGGGTCAGGTCAAAATCAGTTAATCGGTTTTACTGATAAGAAATTCTCAGTAGCAACCTAGATTCAAGAAGTTGGCAACGTTACACTCCCGTGCCTTGGAGAGCACGTAAAGCCGATGGTTTGTTGCGTGTTGGATTACCGTCCCATCGGATTATAAGAGTGAGGGGATAATGTGAGTGCATCTGTGTTTGCGCATACACTCGGGCATTATAATCATGCCCTGCGCAGATGGCTGGCTTCCGTTAAGACTGGCAGCCGTGACCGAAATTTGGCGTCGATTAAGGTTTGGTACCTTCAACGCTGCTCCCCGTTTGAGGTCTGGTTGGTAGAAGTAAGAGAGATAAAAGATGCCTTATCTAATTTTTTTTAGTTGGGTCCAATTGCACCTACGGGAATATATTATGACAAAAAATCCTTCATTAAAAGTCATTTAGTTTCTTAATCAAGAATTATTCCATCACAGATTCATTGTCACTCCTTATGACCAAGATGGAATGTTTCGCTCTGTAAAAAGGGTCTCCGATTCTCTCTTTTTACTCGTAACGCTAGGTATTTTGTGAGACTGCAAATATAATTTAGCTACACTGTGGTTCTTACACTAATAAATTATGTGATATAGCCTAGTTTATTAACGATGGTGTAAATAATACGCTTGTCACAATTATATTGATTATCTTTATTGTCATTACACGGACTATTTGCGGGCTGATATAAGAAGCTTTCAAGCTGTGGCAATCCACTGCTGGACATAGGTTTCCACCACTTAGCTTGATCTTCGGCTTGACGTATACAGCCTAAACTAAACCTAAACGTGGTCTCCATTCCTTGACACATTTACTCCAACTTAATGAACGTTGGATAGTGCTCCGCTATAAATTTCTCTGGGGTATGGGTTTCGTAATGAAGAAATCCGCCTCACAACCAAGTGCACAAAGGAGAGCCGCAACAGAGACCGTACCACAACACCGCTTCCTAGCGATACCTAGCTGTAGTGGAAATCAAATTCAGTTAGTAAAATAATTATTAGTATTATTATCACCGAGTCAACCAAGAACATTACAGAATTGAAACCAATCCCTAACTGTGAGACTCTAGCTTGAAGTTGAGGTAATGGGAAAACTTGAGATATATTCTATACTAGCTCTTCCCCGCTACTTCGCCCGCGTGTAATTTAGGGTTTTAATTATATTGATCAGAAACCTAATTCTTTTTCTCAAATAAAAGTAGCCTAAGTTACACCGTAGAACATCAGCTATCTGCCAGTGAAAGTCCCGTCGAAATCGGTCCAGCCGTTTCGGAGAGCCAGAACAAACAGACAGACAGACAGACAAAAATTTTAAAACTTGTGTTTTTGTTATAACTACCGTATATACATTCATATGCATTTAGTAAAAAGCTGTTATTTTAACATTACAAAAAGACACTTCAATTTTATTAATTTGTATAGATTTGTATAGATAATGTAATAATAATACTTTAGAATGCAAAAGGAGTAAGTTTGTGGCAAAATATTGGCCCTATTCATAAAAATAGTTTTACTGTAAACTAGAATAAAGAAAAAATATAACGCACGTTTTTGATTTAATGGAAAAATATTTTAGTCGCTGCATTTGTTTTTATTTATAGAACTTAAAATAAACTTGGGTCTACATTATTACAATAAAATACCTGTGTTCAGCAAAAACTTGGACGCCTCCCTTTTCCGGTCAAACAAACAATTTGAATGGGCTAATTGCGATATTCGCTGGGATCATCCGCAACAAAAAAAAACGCCAAAGTATCTAATGTCATTTGCTTATAAGCTCATAGAAGATGAGCTTCTGTGCATTTGTACTGATTTGAAAATATTTCGGAATCAACACAATAATGTTACTTTACAATATATTCATAATTTTTGTTCCTTATACGTACAGCGAAATATCGTATGGCACTTTGTTTTGGAGACTTGAAAGCTGTTTTAAAACAATATTTAATATTACTATAGAGATTGATAATAGCAGTTATTTATTAAACAAAAAAAAACTGACCATACTGAGAATTGTAAATCACCGTGTAGTGGCGGTGTAAGGATATCCACTACCCCATATCGTCCCGTGTGTACCTATCGTATGAGGCGACAGAAAGAAAACTTCTTAATGAGGGCATCCACGACTTTTTCTGCCACCAGGGCGGCGCCACTTTACAGTGAGGTAAAATATTTGACAGATTTCATAGTGGGGACGATAATTTCTTAGGAAAATGTAATCTTTAAGGTTTCTTTCTGTATTATTAATTATATTTTATAATAATTAGATCACAAATGAATAAACCAAACTATAAAATATAACTAAAAGTCGATTTAAAAAAAAGGGTTATAAAGTGCAAAAAATTAAAAATCAAACCACGGACGCATTGTATTGTGTATTAATATAATATTCTAGATAACGATAAACTATTATTTTAAACTAATTTCTCAATTAACTGACACTGTGTAACAAAGACTTTACCTCAGTCACAGCTCGCGACATCTGCTGAGTGGAAGATTATTAGCCCTCATTGCTACTAGATAATAAAAAATAAAAAACTGTAGTAAGCAACCCGCCTGCCGAGCGTGTCAACGATGACAATTATTATTGTTTACTTTGTAGTGATTTTGGTAGTGCTCTTCAGACGTATGATACAGAGCTCATCATGCTGTTTAAATAATAACTAACTGTTTTTACCATCTTTTGTTAGATTGTATAACTATCTATTACTTTTATTACTCTAGTTAATGCATTCTGTGTTATATTTTCAACATAAATGAGTCCGATTGACCGGGGAAATACCACGGCCTCATAGAACTTTTCATTCGTTCATTACTTTAAACAGTGGTAGAGCCAGGCGGCAGCTTTTGCTGTCGCATGGATGGGCCGGCTCGAACCGGGGTGGTACCACGACCTCACAGAATACCAGCGTGAAGTAGAGGTTTACCTCTGCGTTTCGCTTGGTGAGTGCAGGTGGCCGGAGGCCCTTTTTACTGGAAATGAGGCATTCCATCCTAGTCCTCACGGGTGAAAACGCATCTGCATTTTGATCTGTAACAGAGGATAGATGTAGATGTCTATGGGCTGCAGCAACCACTTACCATCAGGTGGACTGTGTGCTCGTTTTTCACCCTTATCCTATAAAAAAAAAATTCCAGTCTATAAAAAATTCACTACTTAACATAGATCTTCCTCGTAAAAGGAACATTTGCCATAGTTAGCAAGCTTTGGCAATTGTAGTTCTTTATTATTCTGAGCTGTTGTCACAAAGATATTTCTGCCTATTCCTGTTTTATTTCGCTCTGTCGCCTCTTACAATGCCGAAGGGATGATATGTGTTAAAAGATTCTCGTACGCTATCACCACGTTGCACTTACTGGCAAGCATTTAACGTTAATGCGTTATGACGCATCTGCATTCTTAATCGAGGATAGACGTAGGTTTCCATCAGCCATAGTATTCATTTACTATCACGTGGACTATATGCTCGTTTGTCACTTGTATTGATAATTTTTTTAAAGAATATTGTGACTAAAGAGTACATAGCCCACCTGATGGTAGGTAAGTGGATGCTATGGTCCATAGACATCTTCATTTAATATCGATTAAGAATCAAAATGCAGACTAAGAAGGAATCCCTCGTTACCAGTAAAAACGGTCTCCGGTTCTCTGCACTCAATATACAAAGTTGCATGTTACATGATGAGTGGTAACCCATTCGTGTTACAGTTATGTATAGCTAGTAAAACTGCAGCGTGACTCGACCACGTACTTAAATATGTTTATAAAGTAGCCTTAAATTCAAAATATAATTTGTTTTGTTTGGTTTATGGCGTCATTATTATACCATAAAATATCAAGTGATGTTATGATTTCAATGAATGTTACAATCGGCTAATACAAGCAAGCAACACAGGTAGCAGTGAACTGTCATCAACAAAGCGAATAGAGCCAATGCTCACTCGAGCACCATATCCCCATTGTTGCGACGGATAATGCCATAGTTTTGTAGCGAAAAATCAGCGGGTAGCGAGGACAGGGCCGCTCGCATGCAGTACTGTCGTTCACAGAATTCTAATAATTTATCATTATAATTTTTTGTTACTGTTTTAGTAGATTTTTTGTTTGCTTTTTTTTCATTCCTTTATTACAACAGCAAAGCTCCACTGGTGAACATATTGATTTATATAGTTATTATAGTTGTCACACTTGGCAGCGAATTGGCAACCGCAGTATATTTATTGTAATTAAGTTTTTATCGCGAAGATTTTGCTGCCCATCTGGTATTTTAGTCTTCTTGTCACTTCTTACGACCCCCATGTCATGATATGGGGCACACTCTTGCGCGCTACCTCACTTGCAAACTTATTATTAATTTTATAAATACATCTTATACACATAATCCAGATTTTTTTAAATAAAATTAAGGCTTTAGGTTTTGTAGACAAATAAGCGCCAATTAATACAAATGTTTTGCTGTCCAAAAATATCAGTATATAGTTTATACTGGTGTCGGTTGTCGGTTGGAGAAGAAACTGTTGGGAAACCCTCCCAAGTGATGGAGTGGCGACCTGATGAAATATTCAGGTAGTCGATGGATGCCGGTGGTTCAGGACCGTAATTTGTGATAACGTATGTATTAAAAAAAGTTAAAGTTACAGACTGTATACATCCTACTGCTGGCTTAGGACAAGGAAGTGTCCGCTGCGCTGCCCCAATGCGTGTTGGCGAACTTCACGTGAATTCGAAACTTTATTTTTCTTATTTCTCAGACATGCAGGTTTCCTCGTGATGTTTTCCTTCACCTCCGAGTACGTCTTAAATCAGCAATTAAAAATGCAATTAACAATTTCATTGGGGCTAGCGAGGTTCGAACTCGGATTGCTCACGTACTGTGAAATTTACAGCGAGCGCTAACCGTCTAAACTACCACGGCATATGTGTATGTGTAAAATATTATTTATCCACCTACTGGAATATCCTGGTGTATTTTTAACGAGCACACAGTCCACCTGATGGTAAGTGGTTTCTGTAGGGCATAGAAATCTACATCTATCTTCGTTTACGAAAGTAAAATGCAGATGCGTTGTCAGCCGTGAGGAAACAGAGAAACAGAAACAGAAACTTTTTTATTCAATATAGATTATAAATAATGCTTATTGAAAGTCACTCTTTTGTTTAATTACCACTAGTTCGAAAAACCTCTGTCTTGGAAGAACCAGCGAGAAACCCAGCGGGACTTTTTTTTAAATAACAGCTTACAATCATGTATGTTACACAAATTAACAACAAAACAAATCAGAAATAGCTTGGTAGCGATCACCTCATTTGCAGGGGTCATTATCATCCATAAATTATTTAATATTACGAGGTGAGGATTAAGATAGAATGCCTCTTTTCCAGTAAAAAGGGTCTCCGGGTCTCTACACTCATCATACGAAACACAGCAGCATTAAGCTGCTATTTTACGTTGGTATTCTGTGAGAGCGTGGTCCTTCCCCGGTCAAGCCGACCCATTCGTGCTACAACTATACTATTAATGTAGCTGCAGCATGGCTGTATCACGTAAAAGTGTGTATAAGTGGTGTCTTTATAATCAGCCCATAAAAGTGCACTGAAAAGGGCTTCACAGCGAGAGAACTCACGGTCCACTTAATGGTAAGTGGTTACTGTAGACCACGAAAAACTGATATTCGGCTGCTGTCAGAAACACAGATATTTTTAACAGTGGTAGAGCCACACGGCAGCTTTTGCTGTCGCACGGATGGGCCGGCTCGAACCGGGGTGGTACCACGACCTCACAGAAAACCAGCGTGAAGTAGAGGTTTACCTCTGCGTTTCGCTTGGTGAGTGCAGGTGGCCGGAAGCCTTTTTTTACTGGAAATGAGGCATTCCATCTTAGTCCTCACGGGTGACAACGCATCTACATTTTGATTTGTAATAGAGGATAGATGTATGTAGATGTCTATGGGCTACAGCAACCACTTACCATCAGGTGGACTGTGTGCTCGTTTGTCACCCTTATCCTATAAAAAAAAATATTAAGTTATCTAGTTCAGACACAGATGTTCATTGAATTCTTAAAATATATTTATTTACTTAACATTATATACAATATTAAAAACTATAATAATTAAAATAAACTAAAACTAGAAACTTCATTATCATATATTCATACTCGGTTAGTGGTAGTGCTCGGTAGTGATAAGAGGGCTGGTTCTTTTCTCGCTCAAAGGCTAAGTATTCAGCGGGGAAACGCAGCCAGCGTTCTTGGCACGATACCGCGTGGAGTAGGACTATATTATGATAATTAAGTATTTAGTTTTAATTTTTCATAATTATTATAGTTTTTAATACTGTATATAATAATTTTTTTTTTTTTTATTAGAATGAATATACAAATTTTATTTAAATAAAATGGTTATTTATGTAAAATACCAATATATCTTATTAGGAGCATAGGAGTAAGATAGAAGATGTGGTGGGGTTTTTCGGCACGGATCAGCTACGAGGCCGAAAGAAAACTAATTTGATTTGAAAATTAATTGCTAAATGGTTTTGTTATCGACTGTACTGAGGCTACGAACAGGCAGTTTTATGAACAGATTATGACGGGTGTTGACGGAATATTAATAAAATCGCGGACGGCAGCCATTGTTGTTTGCTATGTTGCCCATAGATGAGCAGTTTGGGGTTTAACCCTTTGTATAACTCTATTATAGCCCGGTGTTGCAAGGCCAACATTAGACGAAATAAACATTATACTATCTATAATAACAACTTTACGGTTTTATAAAGATATAAATCCGTGATAATCTACCTCAATAAGTTTTATTTGATGATTGCGGATTGAAAAAAGAATTTACTACCAATTTAAATTATTAATGCCGTGCGTTTTGTTTTTGCTAATCAACCGTTTTGTTAATGAAATATTTTATTTAAATTTGATATATTCGTCTCCCATCTATATCACTTAAACAATACAATAATGGTAACGAGAAGCAGGTTTAAAGATCTTCTTATCTTAAAATTAAAATTAGAATAAAAGATGCCATGAACCATATAGCTTTTTACAGATGATCAAAACACCTTAAACAACATGTAACAAAAACCCTGTGGTTCCCGTTAAGTGCGTTATCAGAATTAGTATTCAAACGTTTTATATAACTTTTCTTCAGAAAATTCATCCGAAAAAAAATATTCAATATATATATAGAAATAACTTGTACTTCAGAAAATTTTACCATAAAAATTTAAGTTGTTTAATACCTCTAACAGATACGCGCATTGGTAAAGTAGTTTTTGACAATACTACAATGTAGAGGTAATAAAATCACATACATACAATTTACAAAAAAGTTTAGTTAACTAAAATTAAATTTTTTGACGGTCGAGTTTTCTGAAGTAATGTTATTTCAATACGTTTGAATACTGATTCTGACAACACACTTAACGGGAACCATAGTGTTTTTGTTATATGTTGTCAAAATACTATATTATATTACAGTTACAGTACCTTGTCGCCATGCCGAGGACGTTGCGAATCCGCCTATCAAACATAGTCATTACAGTAAATCCGCTATACATGTGGGAGCGACCTATGTCCAGCAGTCATCTGTTTACACGCTGATGATGAGGAAGGAAGGATGAGAAGGTTCGTAACTTAATATCTTCGAAAAATTGACAAAATTAAAGTGAGACAATATAAAATTTTGAACTGACCGGTTTAGTGTCAGTGAAGGTTCAGAATATCATACGTGGTAGAGCCACGCTGCAGCTAATTTATAGTTGTATCACGAATAGGTCGGCTCGACTGGGGTAGGACCGTGCTCTCACAGAATACCAGCGTAAAATAGCAGCTTAATGTTGCTGTGTATCGTATGGTGAGCGTAGAGAACTGGAGACCCTTATTACTGGAAACGAGGCACTCCATCTTAGTCCTCTGGGGTGACAATGTAACTGCATTTTGATTCTTAATTGAGAATAAATGTAGATGTCTATTGGCCACAGCATCCAGTTACCGTTAGGTGGACTATGTGCTCGTTTGTCACCTATATTCTATACAAAAAAAAACTTTAATAAACAGAATATCAACAAATTTCATGAGAGTTACTCCTATAATAATCATTATATAGCACCATCCAGGCCATTCCTTTCCATCTGTCGAGATCGAGATATTTTTTGGGAACTTTTTTCTCCTTCTTTCGACTTCTTTGAAAACTTCATCACGCTATAGCATGACGGACATTTCAACGCAACCTTACAACATCAAAAGCTAGTTGTAATATTTTAACATCACTAAATTAAAACAAGGAAAAATGTTCTTATAATCTTCAGATGATATTTTATACACTTAAATTAATATATAAATAATGAAATATTATTGAAAGTACGAGCGAATAAAAAATTGGGATATCCATGCCATATTGCAGCGCAAGTAAAAACTAGCATGTATATATTAGCAAAATGCAACCGGAATCACGCGTCACCGCTAAAAGCAAACTAAATCCAATTCAATGCTGAAGAAACAGGCGTAAATCCCATTGTTTTTATTATACTCAACACCTAAAGAATTTTATTAATATTAAATACAAGTAAAAAATGACCTTGGCCTGATATGTTCCCCTTGGCACCTTAATATCCGTACAACTATTATTTTAATTATGATTATTCTTTTTATGTTATAAGGTTTTATTAATATGTATGAAACATATTCATAGATGTTTCTTTCTACCGACTTCAGAAAGGAGACGGTACTCAATTCGACTGTATGTTTTTTTTATGTGTGTTACCTTATTACTTTTTACTGGGTGAACCGATTTCGATGATTTTTTCTTAAAAGTTGGTGCTTCATATGTGGTCCCATATAAATTTGATCAAGGTCTGACCAATATTACTTGAGTTATTCTTAATAATCTATATTGAAGTCGGTTGTACAAAATTTTTAATTTTAGATTATCTAATGTTTTAGACATTGGCGTTCTTAGCTTCTTTTATCTTGGCTCATTTGCAACTAATGTAAGTCTTTGTTGGTCTTATTTACATTGTGATATTACATTAAATTAGACTGCCACGATGGTCTAGTGTTCGTAAATTCGATTACTGTTCATGAAGTCCTGGGTTAAGCCAAAATCAGTTATAGGGTGTTTCTAACAAGAATTTCTCAGGTACAGCCTGGAGATAGGAAGTTAGCAATAACCCCTGTTGTCTTATTCCTGATTTCTCTTCGGTTGTGTCTGATTAACGTCCCATCGGACTATGAAAGTGAGGGAGTATACCTATGCTTGCGCATACACTTGGGAACTATAATTCTCTCCTGCGTTGGTGATTAGTCTCCGTTGAGACTAGCCGCCGTGACCGAAATTCGGTTTGGAGGACTAGAACATTATTATGATATTAATAAGGATAATGAATATAGTCTCTTTGTTATAATATGGTATCTTTAGTATGTTCCTCATTTCCACCGTTTTTATCATTTTAGAAAAGTTTTCGCTTATGCGACATCTCTAAAGAGATGGATTGCAGTTATATATCTAATGTTGAATAACAATGAAGCAGTAAAATTATCAGACCAAATGAAAATGATCGCTGATGCATTAAAATTTCAGAGCTTCGTAGACGTGTTTTTTATTATATGGTATATTTTAATAAGTACCATCTTTAGACCAAAGTGAAATAAACCAGAATCGAGCGGCTTCCCGTGTCCTCGAACTTCATTTCGTCAAGCGGCAGAGTCCCAAGTCCTGACAAAAAAGACGTTTCTATATATCAAAGGATCCATCAAAAGCAAATTAATACGAAGCGGCAGCGAAACGGCAGCGGAAAGATTTCGCCTTTTTTAGCTTACAACATTTTTGGGTTCCGCGTGGAAGTGATTAAACGGCTCAGAAATCTGAAATATAGTTTTCGTATATGTATCTGTGTTTGTTAGTGTTGTATAATCCTGTTCATAATAGGCAGAAATAAAATAGAACGTTGTTTTATATTATCACCTAAAGACCAACTACCAATGTTTCATAATATTTTAATTAATTTATTTTTTATTTCGAGAAAATAATACTTTGTCTTTCCTTGCCAGCCATTATTTCAGAATAATTATCAACTTTCTACATCCCATGAGATTGTTGGCAGTCGTAATTCAAACAATTGTTTTAAATATTACTTAATTTTATAGAATTTCAGATTAAATTATAAATTTATAACTCTTCCTGTAGTGGTGGTAAAAGGAAAACGATTGATTTTACCCGACTGCAGTGGAGTAAAATGTAGGACAATGTAGTTTCAGGGAAATGAATTTGTTTGTCTGTTTCTTTGTGATTTCCTGTAGCCTAGCTAGAAAGATTTTGAAGTGTGCGGTGTAGTTAGATTGGTAGTTATTCCTGTGGATTGTTACAGCCTACATTTTGGTGCGATAATGCCATTACGTTATTTATGAGATAAAAAGAGACAGACCGATTTCATTGTTTTAGTAATCTTTTACTATTTTTTTAATGCAATGCAATCTAATATAATTTGTTTTCAGATATGCTGTGCCCTATTCACAGTCTTATTATTATTATTTTATTTGCGGATAAATAAAAAAATCTACGATGAAGTTAAACTAAAATAAGATTTGTAAATAAATAATAAACAATTAGTTAGTAACCACCACCACATTGTTTTCTGTCGCCAAGAACCAAATAACCAATTCTTGTTCAGTTTGAAGGGTAAAAGGATATATTAGCAGAATGTAAGGTACTTATTTGGGAGTGACAACGCATTTTTTTTATAGAATGGGTTGACAAACGAGCACACAGTTCACCTGATGGTTGTGTGAGAGCGTAGTTCTTCCCCGGTCGAGCCGACCCATTAATACTATAATCATAATATAGCATGACTACCACATAAAGATCATCATCGAGCATCTGTGGCCAACTTATTTTGAAGTTGGTAGTGGGTGACCATTGGCTGCACTACGTTGTCTTCTGCGTGTGCTTCTTTGCATAACAGGTTTCGGGCCTCGGGGTCTCCCCTATTACCCGGATACTCCTTACAGTCCAACTATGTAGACCGGTCGTGGGAGCCGTTTACAATCGGTGTTGTAGGCAATCCTGGTAAATTTCGCGTCCTAAGGAAGGATCTTTCTAGGGGTTGGTGACCTCGAAACCTGACAGAGACGGATCTTGACGTAGGGCCGAGTATGTCTTACCGATAGGTGCGTGCACCCACTGAAATGTGACGCACCGGGCCCTAGGAGCTCACTTCCTAATGTAGCTTAAATGCAGCGATAAGGTTGCGTTACGTAACTTTCACGCATTGGGAAGATCAGCCCGGAGGGAATCAGAGCTTTGACGGCTCCGTGGCGCAGTGTCCTCGTGCGATTTATGTTTGTAAACTGCCTCCACGACACAGGAGAAAATCCTAGTGGGGGGGGGGGGGGGAGGCGTAACATTTAAAAAAAAAGAAAGAAAAAGAGCAACCTCAAAGCCTAACGGAGACGAGTCTCAATGTACAGCCGAGTATGTCGACTGTACACGATCTGACCACGATGCGTGCACCCACTGCTAAGTGCCGCACCGTACCCCCAGGCGATCGACGTTCCTTATTGGCAACTTCCTATTGGCTGCAATAGCCAATTACCATAACGTGGATTGTTTATTTGTTATCATTTTAATATTATCTAAGAAAACACTATCGGAACTTGTTTGGACAGTTGAAACTTCAATCTATAAGTGCTTTGTTATACAAATCAAATTATTACAGCTCATCATAAGTCTGCTGTTGAATATAGGACTCCAATAGGAATCCCAAATATTCTATATTAGATTTCTTTACTAGATCTTCTTTACCAAATACAATTGGAATGTTGTTTGTGTTGTTATTTACTAGGCTGTTTAGTTAGTAATTAAAAAGTAAAAAGGTTTACAGCCTATAACGTACCATTACTAGTATTGCATTAAAGAGGCCTACTCTAATTTCTGGAAGGCCATTTGATAAAAATAATTCGGTGCCATATAAAGATCACTGTTTTGATGTGTAACGATCACGCTTGTCGAAAAGCCCCAACAGAGAAGAAATCGCGATTAAGCCGAGGTCACAAAGAGAGACAGCAGGGCGCCAGCTTATCGGGACATACTGCTAATGTACACAGCGGGCGTCGTGTGAACACAGCTTAAATGTATGGTACAAGGAAATAAAAATACATTGCATTGCATCGCGAAGTTAAATTATGTTATAAATAAATATATTCGAGGTGTATTCTAGCAACGTACTTGCAGTTGCAGTTGTTGCTGGGTGGCGGCCGACACTTACCATCAGGTGAGCCGCATGCTCGATTGGCCCTTCTTCTATAGAAGAAAACTAAAAACACGTAGTAGGTGATAGCTAATAACAGTTTCTAAGCGCTCTACTTCTTACAGATATTTTTTTAGTTTAAATAATACCTAATTCCTTGTCCATCGATTCGATAATAAGAAGTCGCTTTCTCGTCCGCTTACTCTTGTCGTTTAAGTACACATGAAAGGACAACCGTTGTTCTTTTTGTATCCGCGGCCTTATAATGCGGTGGCACTAATGTTTTATTACGTCCCACCGGGTAAAGGTGTTTATAGTCGCGATGTTATGTTATTAGCTTATAATCCTGTCATACATAAAAGGAGACTTATGTGTTCTAGTGTGATTTTACAACACTCGAATGACATAGATTAAACACCGATTATGTTGGGATTAAATATTAATCTACTTATATATTCATGTACTCTAGACCTAATTTCAGCCATCAGAAAAGTGGTCATCTGTACAGGATAGGATTATAGTGCCCAAGTGTATTTGCAAGCACAGGTACAGGTACACTCTTTGTTCCCTCACTCTCATAGTCATTTTATACGTGGAAGAGCCATGCTGCAGCTATATTATTAGTAGTATAGTTGTAGCACGAATGGGTCAGCTCGACCGAGGAAGGACCGCGCTCTCACAGAATAGCAGCATAAAATAGCAGTGTAAAATAGCAGCTTAACGCTGCTGTGTTTTGTATGGTGAGTGTAGAGAACCGGAGACCATTTTTACTGGAAAAGAGGCATTTCATCTTAGTCCTCACGTTATTGAGGATAGATGTGGATGTCTATGGGCCTCAGCAACCATTTACCATCAGGTGGACTGTGTACTCGTTTGTCACCCTATCCTATATAAAAAAGTCCGATGGAACGGTAATTCGACACGACCGGAGAGAACTCCAGACTGCTAATGAGAATTTTTAATAAAAAAACCCAGTAACTGGTTATGACCCAACCCCGGGATTCGAACCCGAGACTCATGATCAGTAATCGCATTTACACTTACTAAACTAACGAGACTGGATATATTAATACGTAAAGAGAAAACTTTGTATTCCTTATCAAGTTCCCAGTAAAAAAAAAACTGTCTCCGGTTCTTTAAACTTACCATACGAGAAACAGAAGTATTCAATGTCCCGCTGGGACTCTTGCTAGGTCTTACCAGGACAGAAATATTTTCCGAAACAGTAAATCTGTACAAGTAAATAAAATTGAAGTGTCTGTTTGTAAATTGTCTGTCTATGTGTTGTGTATGTTTTATAAATATTCTTTATAATCTATATTGATAAAAAAAAACTATTTTATTTCTATGTCTAGGCGAGCCGACCCATTTGTGCTGTAACCGAAATATAGTTGTAACGTGGCTCTACCACGTTGACCTCGAAAGGGACGGAAGGGGCGCTGAACAGTGGTCGTGGTTCGCCAAGCTAATTGCTGAGTGCGAGTTTTCATCGCGTTCTGCATCGTCTATTATAGTATTCACGTTGGTCTAGTCCTCATATGTAGATCATGAAGTCCTGAGTATGAATCCCAGGTCAGGCTGAGATCAGGTTTTTTTTTATAGAATAGGGTGACAAACGAGCACACAGTCCACCTGATTATAAGTGGTTGCTGTCCCTATAGACATCTACATTTATCCTCAATAAAAAATCAAAATGCAGATGAGGCGTCACCCGTGAGGACTAAGATGAAATGCCTCTTTTCCAGTAAAATGGGTCTCCGGTTCTCTACACTCACCATACGAAGTAAAGCAGTGCCATGCTGCCATTTTACGCTTGTATTCTGTGATAGCGTGGTCCTTCCCCGGTCGAGCCGATCCATTCGTGATACAATTATACACGAATATAGCTGCAGCATGGCTCTACCACGTATAAAAACTGTTGGGTTTGTCTGTAAAGAAAGTCTCAGAAGTCTGGTAGTTGGCGGAATTTCACCCTCCTGCCTCGGAAAGCACGTAAAGCCATTGGTCCTGCGCCTGATCTCTCTCCAGACGTGTCGGGTTACCGTCTCATCGGACTATAAGAGTGAGAGATTAGAACAGTACAACTGAGTACAACTGTGCTTGCGCATACACTCGGGCACTATAATCCTGTCTTGCACAAATGGCTAGTCTACGTTGAGAATGGCCGTTGTATCTGAAATTCGGTTGAATGACATTACTGTAGTGTAAGAAATTTAAAAAACCCATCCGTAAAATGGCGGTGTAAGAATGTCCACTACCCCAATTTGTCTCGTGGGTATCGCAAAAGGCGATAGAGGGAAACAAACTAGAAGATAAGTTTTTTATTATAGAATAAGGGTAATAAACGAGCACACAGTCCACCTGATGGTAAGTGGTTGCTGTGACCCATAGACATCTACATCTATCTTCGTTTGCGAATTAAAATGTAGATACGTTGTCACCAGTGAGGACTAAGATGGAATGCCTCTTTTCCAGTAAAAAAGGTCTGCTGTTCTCTACACTCTCCATGCGAAACACAGCAGCATTAGGCTGCTAGTTTACGCTGGTATTCTGTGAGAGCGTGGTCCTTCCCCGGTTGAGTCGACCCATTCGTGCTACAACTATACTATTAATATAGCTGCAGCATGGCTTTACCATGTAAACGTAGCTCAAAGTTGCACCATCTTTCTAATAACAACTGGAATGTTAAAAAATACGAGTATAGTTGCTGCTAAGCGTGACAAATGCAGCAAATATCTTCTGATGGGGCAATTTATAGGGAGGCCTATGTTTATCAGTGGATTTTGACAGGCTATAATGGATGAATGATAAAATATTTTTTATGATAAATATGTATTAGGTATATGGCGTTGTAATTGTGTCGCGATATAAATATTTATTTTGTTTCATTCTTTGTTGCCGTGTAGTGCCGGTGAAAGAATATCCACTACTCCAAATCGACCCGTGGGTCGTAAGACGCGACAGAGGGAAACAAACTGGGTGATAGTCAACAGTGTCTTCCTAAGAAGAACTAAAAAAACTGCGGTTGCCGACTGGTATGCCAAGCTTAGCAACTGTGGCAAATATGTGGATATTTATGGGGAGGCCTATGTTCATCAGTGGACTTTTGAAAGGCTGCAACGGTAACGATTCTTTCTTTCATTGTGCATGGCATTACATAGCAGATGAATTATTATTTCTGCTACAAACAGATCCTCGTAGATGTTAATAACATTTTACTTGTAGCACGAATGGGTCGGCTCGACCGGGGAAGGACCACGCTCTCACAGAGTACCAGCGTAAAATAGCAGCTTGCTAGCAAAACTGCTGTGTTTCGTATGGTGAGTGTAGAGAATCGGACACCCTTTTTAATGGAATTCCATCTTAGTCCTCACGGGTGACAACGCATCTGCATTTTGATTCGCAAACGAGGACAGATGTAGATGTCTATGGGCCACAGCAACCACTTACCATCAGGTGGACTGTGTGCTCGTTTGTCACCCATTCCTATAAAAAAAAGAAACTTAAAACCTCCGATAATAATGAGAAATGCTGTGTTGCAATCGACCAGGGATATAGTTCATTATAAAAAAGTCCAAGATAACAGTATCGCGAGCAAACAGGAAACATTACAAATACATTTATATTATTTCGTACGTATTCAAAAGTACGGCAGCAAAAACGAATGAATACAAAAGAACGCTATACTTTTTTCCCTCCGAGAGCTGACCACACCCCTGCGCAACGCAACAAAAATGGAGGAAGAAGGGTGTTCTGTTACCCTATTGTGCCTGTATGTTATTGTGTATGTATTTTTGAATCGTAAAACTAGAAATGTAACGTCAGTGGTACTTGAGGTGTACGTTTTTTAAAATGTTAAATACGAATCTTGTGAGATAGGTGGCTATTATGTTTACATTCGGATACGGATCTTCGAATCATTTTGTTGACTTTGTCACTCAGTCAGGTCAACGAACAGACTAGTAGGAAGTAGATTATGTGTAAGGTTGACGCCAATCTGTAATTAGACAGGGTATTAAGTTGCAAAGTAAAGGTCATTTCATCCGTTATGCAAACAACTCTAAGAGAATTTCACGAAGCAACTTCTCCTAGAACCTATTGAAAGGCAAGTGACAGCACATTACGGTAGTAATTGTCTAGAAAGGGTTAATATTTCATCTAGTCGGAGTCAGAGTTTGAATTCGATTAAATGAACTTCTTAGAAAAGAATAGAAAAATAGAATATTTTTTATTCAATTTCTGGGAGCACGGCAGTGCCCCCGCCAAGTCGAGCAAAAAAGCGGCACGGCCGTACCATCCTTTTCTCGAAGCATTTCAGGCCATTTTCGACCCCCTATTAACTTTGTTGTGGATAAAACTAGAAGCCTGAATATTACCACTAAACAATCTAATTTAATATAATATGTATTACTTGTGAGATACATTGTATTTTCATGCGATAGCCAAGTCAATCTATTTATTTAAAACATAAAAGATTTTTAACATTGATATGGTCACTATAAGATGTTGTTAGGTTAGCTAATTGCATAATAACTTAAGACAGAAGGACCCTTAAGTAGGGACTGAATAAATTAACTGACTTGGTATTACACGGATCTCACGTCTTTTACGATAGAAGAACTGAGTTGCGAGACTTGGTTTTTTTTCAAGTTATGTTTTGACGGCATAGATTATATAGATTACAAAACCTTATTGGAAGTCACAAAAGTTTTTTCGGTCTGAGTATTTTAGGTCTAGCGTAAATGACATGGTTATATTATTCCGCCATCTGTCGGAAGTCATAAGATTTTTCTGACATTTCCCATAATTAAATCTTAGGACAACCATGATGTAGAATGGGTATAAATACCCATATTATATAATTATTTTGTACTAGTTGATACCCGCGACTTCGTGCACGTTGCTTACACACATCACTGAACACGTAGTGCTTATAAAAATCATTGTTTCTTAAAACTTTAATAACTTAATATTAAATTAAGATATCGCAATATTTTTGTTTAGATAAGTGCCGAGTGTCTTAGAAATAAAACTTAGAAAACCTAATAGAAATCTATCAAGTAGTATTTCCGTGATGCGCGCACAAGTGCAAACCTAGATCATTTAATTTAAATAGATATGAATGAAATACATATATGAAGTTCGAAAGGTATCTAAGTTTAAAAATACTTAGTGTTTTCTCTTGTAGATTCAGCAAATCAAATCAATTTTATGTAATACAAAAAAATTAAACATTTAATAATATATCACGTCTGAACCAAGGGTGTTTGACAGAAGTCACGCAGTATGTTATATACATCAGTGAACTACGCGCTTGAATCAGAGTATAGTATTTCACGTAATGACCGGGCATTATACGAAATGCTATAACATGAAATTAAGATGTTAAAAAAACGATAAACTTTACAGAACGGAGCATTGAGGTCTCATAGTGACGGCACGCGTCAAAAATTCGATACTTAAATTGGTGGCCAAGTTTTAAGGGCCTTTTTTGTATTGCGCATTTTTATAAATCAGAATATAAAATACGTATTTATCGTGGTTTTACTGTTAATAAAGAAATAAATAGATTGCTTTATATGTACTTTTTAAAGTAAAAAAGTAATGTATATTAATTTAAAAAATTCAATAAAACGCTGGTTTCAAAAACCTTTTCAAATACTGCGAAGAACAGCAATGCCGCAGAACGAATGGGTCGGCTTGACTAGGGATGGTCGGTTTGACTGGTTACAGAAGTGAAAGGGAGCAGGTGAGACAGACGATCGCCTGAGCCCGGCCTGCTTTGTGGCATTCCATGGGGCAGGCCTAAGGTGAAGGGCTGTAATGATGATGATGATGAGACATATCAGCTTAGTCCTCAGGGACAATGCATCAGAATTTTAATTCTTAACCGAGGACAGAAATATAGGTGTTTATTGGCCACAGCATCCACTGAATGAAAATAACCCCTGGGAATAAGGTGATCGCCACCATGCTGGTTCTATGAAAAATCATTTAAAATTGTATAAACGAAATTATTCTTAAGTGATGTTTGAAAAAAAATCCCGCTGGGTTTCTTGCTGGTTTTTCCCAGGACAGAGGTATTTTCCGAACCAGTGGTAAATAAAAAAATGACTTTCAATAAGAATTATGTAATAATCAATATTGAATAAAAAAATATTCTATTCTATACTGTCGCACAGCTGTTGCACACTGTATGTTTGTTTGTTGACTTCACTTATACTGAATAAATACGAAAAGTTCATGTCAATAAATCCGGTTACACAGAGACAAATACAACAAAGGTAAAAATGTGCACACGCATCACCATACATTAACAGCATTTTCATTGTTTCTAAAGTACACTGACAAGTGAGGTTGATAATTAGTTTAGAAATAACAATTTCCAAATATTGTGCGTGTGATTTATTTAATTAAATACCGTTTCAAATACAGTTAGACAGCCAATAATTGTGAACGTGTGCCGACCATAGGGTGCTCATACCCTGCTGGGTTGGTTATTGGTAAATTACAGCAATTTTGTAGCAGGCCTCCCTGCTAGCATCAGATTCTAACTAATTATCTGTGCCCCCATTTCGCGACTTGTTAGCAAATAATCTCAAACTAATTCTCTATTCATTCTTTTTATAAACAGTTGCTTGTATTGTAAATATAAAATGTGAAGTAAATTAAAAAATAATGTTATATTGTTTTGATAAATTTTTTATCTTTCTCCGACAGATTTTACTTTGTGTCCGTTAAGTTTTATACGTGGTAGAGCCATGCTGCAGCTATATTAGTAGTATAGTCATAGTATAAAGAGAGGGGTCTGTTTATACTATGGTATAGTTGTAGCACGAATGGGTCAGCTCGACCGGGGAAGGACCACGCTCTCACAGAATACCAGCGTAAAATGGCAACTTTTTTTTTTTTTTTTTTTGCGGATGGAAAATCATCTAATGACGCCTTTCGCTGTGGGTGGAGCGGAAGGGAGTGTCAGACTTTTACTGACTAAAAACCATCCGTGTTCCTTCAGTGCCCTTACGTTCCGGAGCCGCGGTATCTCTTTCGAACAGCCCGCAGCCCCGGCAGGCGTCGGCCCTTGCGGGCCCCTTCACGCTGCTGACAGCTCTTTGAGGCGCGCGTGGAACAAAACGCGCCGTCGACACGGCCTGTCGTCGTTAGACGGACGGACGGCGAGCTACCCATTGCTCGCCGTCCACAGGCCCGCGCCTACGGTGGCCGGGGGCCACGACGTAGCCCCCGACGCCCGGGGCGTCTCCCGCGGCGGCCGGGAAGGAAAGCTGCTGCTCTCTCCTTCTCCCGCTCCGCCACCTCCTTCGCTAGCATCACTGCTTCGCAGAAGGTGGTGACGGCATCCCATTCCGTCTCGCTCCGGACCATGGCTTCGACCAGGGCCGGACGCGAGAGGTCGCCGCCGCCTATCGCCGCTACGAGGACACGGCGGTGCTCCGCCCAAGCAGGGCACACCTCCACGGTGTGCTCCACCGTGTCCTCCGGTCGATCCTCGCAGTGGGAGCACCCGGGCGTTTCCTCCCGCCCGATTCGGTGCAGGAACCTCCCGAACACACCGTGTCCGGTGAGGACCTGCGTCAGGCGGAAGGTGAGGACGCCGTGGCGTCTCTCAAGCCACTCCTCAAAGAGGGGTCTTATCGCCGCTATAGTGGCGTGCCCAGCACGGGGTTGCGACAGTCGCTCTCTCCATGTCGCCATGAGATCACGCCGGAAGTCTGTCCGCTGCGCGACAACTTGCCGCGGCAGCGGGGTTTCCCCCCGGCATAGTGCCTCCGCGCGCCATTCGTGCAGGCGCGCGAGGACTATCGCCTCCAGATCCCATGGCGGCAATCCGGCAAGGAGGCTCGCCGCCTCGCGGGAGATCGTGCGGTAGCCGCGAACCATCTTTACGGCAACCACCCTTTGGGGCGCGTTTAGGTGGTGGACGGCAAGCCACGCCAAACCACGCGCCCACACCGGGGCCTTGTAAAGGGCCATGGACCTCACGATCCCCGCGTAGAGCCTCCGGCAGGAGGCGTTTGGCCCCCCCAGGTTCGGCAGGAGCCGCCTGAAGGCAGCCCCGGTCCGTTCCAGTTTGGGAGCCAAACGTCGGAAGTGCTCAACGAAGTTCCATCGGCCGTCGAGGACGAGTCCTAGGTGCTTCAACGTCGACTCGACGCCGATGGATACCCCTCCTACCATCACTGAGGATCCCGGTGGTGGCCTGTTCCGAGGACCATGGAAGTGCATGGCCTCGGACTTGTGCAGAGCCACCTCGAGACCCAGTTGCCGGATCCTCTCAACGACTATCGCAACCCCGCGTGTCATAGTTTCCGCCGCCGCCTTGTACGACCCCCCTTGTGCCAGTACCAGCGTGTCGTCAGCGTAGCAAACTACGCTGACGCCGGTAGGGAGGTCGGCGCGCAGCACCCAGTCGTAACCGATGTTCCACAGGGGCGGCCCCAGAACCGAACCCTGTGGGACACCGCACGACATCTCTCGCCGGTTCCACTCACCGTTTCGACCAGGGTAGATGACGGCCCTCTCCGTCAGATAGTCCCCGACTATACGACGGAGATAGGTCGGCACCCGGTGATACCGGAGTGCCTCCCTAATGCAGCTCCAGGGCATGGAGTTGAAGGCGTTGGCGATGTCGAGAGACACCGCCAAGACAACCCCCCCCCTGGCCACTGCATCCCCCGTCGTGAGGGCTCTCACGCGCATGATGGCGTCCACCGTAGAGCGCCTCTTGCGGAAACCAAACTGGTGTTCCGCAAGATCCGGCCCCGTCCCCGCAAGGTGCTCGGCGAGGCGGTTTGCAATTACTCTTTCAAAGAGCTTGCCCACCTCGTCGAGCAGCACCACGGGCCGGTATGCGGACGGAGAGTCCGCAGGGCGCCCCGGCTTCCGAATGAGGACCAGCTTCCCCGTCTTCCAACGAAGCGGGAATTGGCCTCTCTCCAAGCATGCGCTTAGGAGCCCCTCCAGTCGGGGCCCGAGAGCCTCCGAGGCCAGGACCCAGGCTTTGCCAGGCAAGCCATCGGGTCCTGGGGCGGTATTCCTGGCCTTGAGCCTACGTACCGCCACTCTCAGGTCTACCCCGGTCCCTTCCGGGATGTCGTCGTCGTCGTCCTGGTGGTCCGCTTCCGGCACCGCAGGTGGCGGAGCCATAGGCGGGGGCGGATGTTCCCCGCGCGCAGGGAACAGAGCGCTCACCACATCCTCCACGAGCTGAGGCCGGAGACTCTGCGTCAGCGGGGGGGCCCAGGTGCGGAGTTTATCCCGCACCATCTTGTAAGGGCGCCCCCACGGATCTCTATCGAGAGTCTCCAGCATCTCCTCACGGGCCCGATCCCAGGCCCGCAGGACAGCCTCCCGGAGGGCGGTCTTCGCCGCTCTGTATCCCTCGTACAGCTCCGCCTCAATGGCTGCCGCATTCGGTGGACGAATGCGGAGCCTGCGATGCCTGGCGTACAGGTGCCGCGCGGCGAGACACGCCTCGCGCAGAGACGTCAGCTCACGCGACCACCAATACACCTGACGCCGGGCGCTTCCTGGCCGGACGCGGGGCATTGCCACGTCACATATCTCGGACATGGCCTCCTGGAACCACCCTGCCTCATCATTGACGTCGGCAGGCCTGTCCGGTGATGACACCCAGGCCTGCACGATCGAGGCTTCCAGGAGGAGCTCCCGGTCCAGCTGCTTCAGCGTCCAACGCGGACCACTCGGGGCCTGTAGGACTGGCGCGCTCGAGGGCTGGGTGGAGACGTCAAACCGGATGTACCGGTGGTCGGAGTAGGTCTCCACCCCCTCCATGACACGCCAGTCAATGGCACGCGGCGACAGAGCGGGGCTAGCGAACGAAATGTCCACCACAGACTCACCCCGCATCCGCACACACGTGGGGACAGAACCCCGATTTAGGACGACCAGGCCTGTCTCCAGAGCCCAGTCTTCCACCATCCTACCCCGCACATCTGTACGACGAGAACCCCAAGCCAAGTTCTTGGCATTGAAGTCCCCGAGGACAAGTACGGGGAGGGGATAACTTCCGACGACGACTGCTCTCAGCTCTGCAAGAGAGTTGTGAAACTCGGCGAGAGATCGGTTCGGGGAGAAGTACACCCCCACAACGACGAACTCCCCGAACCGTGCTGCCACGCACCCCTGACCCCTCCTGACACCTTCAAGGGTCGGGGTACCGGCGGCGGCTGAAGAAATGATGGCCACTGAGCCGTTAAGGTCCGCCACCCAGTCCTCCCTAGGCCAGACAAAATACGGCTCAGCGACCACAGCGATGTTAATCGACCACTGCACCATGCTCTGGAGCAACAGATCCTGAGCGCAGGCGCAGTGGTTGATATTCGCCTGGAGGAAGCTTAATGGGGCCGTTATAGGCATTCCATTTCAGCTTCCTCCACGGGGCGCCTCTCTGCGGGCGTCGGTGTCGCGGCGGCGGCGGCAGCGACAGTGACAGCGGCGGCGGCGGCAGTCGCGACTGCGGCGGTGGCCACAGAGGCGGTGGCGGCGGAGGGCCCTCCCCTACCCGCGGCCTTGGCCTTGGCGGGTGGCACGCAGGCCTTGCTTCCGGCCCGGTGATCGGCTGGCTTGCCGGCCGCCGCACATGCATCACAGTGCGGCGTGGCGCAGCAGGTCGCCGATATGTGTCCGGGCTGACAGCAGCGGAAGCAAAGGCCACTGCGGTCAACCTCCGAGGCGCATTTCACAGATACGTGGTGCCCCACGAGACAGCGGTAGCACCTCAGATGTCTGGGCTCCAGCAGCTTAACCTGCGCTGAGACCCAGCCCACCAGAAGCCTTCGGCCCTCCACTATGGTTTTGGCCGCCGTAACAGGGCAGCACACCGTGGCGGCATGCATACCCTGTTGGTCCGGGCGTATGGCGCCTGACCTGACCTGGTCAATAGTGCACCCCCCGGACCTGGCGACGGCGGCCACCAACTCCTCCTCCGATACCGAGTCGTCCAGACCCATGATGCGCAGGTCTGCGCATCTGACAGGCCTGGACACTCGGGCCTCGTCCGCGTCCAGGGACGCTCTGAGCTTCGCAGCCAGAGCGTCCGCGGTCGCGCCACTGGATTCCCCGGGGATCTCCAGCATACGGGCCCCCGTCTGGGTGACTTTGAGCCGGAGGCCCCCGGTGATCCCGAGCTCCCCGAGATCGACCGCCTCTTTCGCCTTCGCGAGCAGATCGCGGTAGGTAACGCCCTTCTTTTCCGCGTCCGGCTGTAGTGTAATCACTACAGCTGCGGTCTTCGGGGCGCGGAGCCTAGCCGCGATCTTGCGTGCCCTGAACTGGCGCTGCCGCTCCTGCTCTTTGGCCTTTTTGGCTGCCTTCTTCCCCTTATTTTTGTCCCCGACCACCTGCCAACCGGCTTCAGCCGCGGGAGGTGTAGGGAGCTGAGGGGGCGGTGGCGGCAGCGGCAGCTGGCTTGCCGCTGGCGCTGGCACATTCGCCGCAGGCACTGGGGCTGGCGCAGCCACCACCTGTGCTGCCGCTTTGCCCTTTTTTGCCTTCGCCTTGCCTCTCTTTCCCGTTGCCGGCTTAGCCGGAGCCGGTTCAGCCGGTACCGGTTTTGCCGGAGCCGG
Source organism: Parnassius glacialis (assembly GCA_033319125.1). NCBI lineage: Eukaryota > Metazoa > Arthropoda > Insecta > Lepidoptera > Papilionidae > Parnassius > Parnassius glacialis. The sequence goes on from JAVANC010000002.1 coordinate 25,818,863, forward strand.
TTTTTCAGGGGGAGGAGGGGCAACTGCAGCCCCGCCCGAAGGCTGGCTGGACGGCCCCGGCCTGGATGCGGCAGCTGTGGCCGCCGCGTACGAGACCGTTGCCGGCCTCGCCGCCGTCTTGTTTGCCCCTAGGGGGGGGGGGGCGCAGGACGATGCCCTCCAGCACGGAGAACCGGTGCTGGAAGGCAGCCAGCTCCTGCCGGACCAGGTTCAGAACCTGGTTCTCCACCGGCACGGGCTGGCTTGGGCGCTGCGTCTGGGGCGCCGCGCGAGAGGCAGGCTCACGTAGACTGGCCAGGTCTGCGCGGAGCTTCTCGTTCTCCTTCTGGAGAGTCTCCATGGCGGACGTCAGGCGGGCCACGTCCGCCCGCAGCTCCGCTACCTCGTTTGCATTAGGCTCGGCCCCAACAAAGTTGGCCTCCGCAGCCGCCATGATGGAGGCGGAGGCCGCGGGAATGGCCTTTAACTTTGAGGAGGCCTTTTGCTTGTGGGCCACGACCTTGATCGCGGCCTCCACCTCCTTTACGAATCTGGCCTTACGCTCCACCTCGGAGCCGCCAGACGCATCCGTCTCTTCGCCTGATACCCTAGCCGTATCGCCCGGGTGGCGCCCCTCCTCGGCATGCTTTGCCGCTTGTTCGGCCCTCTGATTGTCAGAGGGCCCCCTCTCCTTGCCTCTCAGCCCGCCCCGCCTGTTGGTGGGGATTTTCCGGGCCGAAGCCTCCTCTTCACCGGCTGACGACCCCTGGTCGCCATCCCGCCTGGACCGCTTGCGGAAGAAGAACTTACTAGTCTCCGCGGTCCCAGGCTCCACGCGTCGGGAGCTCTCTGAGCCTCCCACGCTGCTCGATGCGGCGTCGGACTCTGTCCCCGCATCGTTCCTCCTCTCCTCTACGTTGCCGTTGCCGGCGGTTTTGGTTTTTTGTTTTTCTTTTTCTTTATTTTCCATATTTGTACCCACGAGTATGGGAGTAATTAAAAGTCCACCTTGGCAGTGACCCCTTACCAAGGTAAGCAGATTTAGAGGATTTATTACTCGCCAGGGGGTCTGCAGGTACCCTGGCGAGGAGCGCACTATCGACTGATTTGTTCATAGAACCCCGTCAGCCATCCATCCCCTCGCGGTGCGTCGCCGCTTGAGATTCGGGGTAACTTTTTATAGAGGTTTTCTCCCTCGCAGTCCGGGCGGTTAAGCCAAGACCCTCGGTCCCAATCAAAGCCGCGAGACATGATCCACGACACTTCGATACTGGGATTACGAGACCGGCGGTGACAGCAAAGGATGAATCCTTCACTGTCTGCCCGGAGGCAGGGTAAGTGCACACCGAGCCCGCCCTCACTCCTCTGCTATGCCCTCTGCTGATCAGAGGGTCACGCAGTGGAACGCGCCGTTGGTCCAGGACGGACCCCACCCATGTCAGAATAATTAGCCGCGGCAGTAACCTTCCCCAAGGAGTAAGAATTTCTTCTCATTTCTCGAGGAAGATTACTGCCGCGCCTAGGGTGCACCGGCCCAGTAGCTGCTCTTCCCTCCAGACGTATCGAGAGGGACCCGCAACTACCAAGCACACGTGGAGGACTTCTGACTTCGCACCCCAAAATGGCAGCTTGGCACTGCTGTGTTTCGTATGGTGAGTGTAGAGAGCCGGAGACCCATTTTACTGGAAAAGAGGCATTCCATCTTAGTCTTCACGGGTGACGACGCATCTGCATTTTGATTCTTTATTGAGGATATATGTAGAGGTCTGTGGGTCACAGCAACCACTTACCATCAGGTGTAATGTGTGCTCGTTTGTCACTCTATCCTATAAAAAAAGTGATCTGATTTTGGACCTGTGCTGGATATTATTGCTGACAAGGAATAAATCTGGAAAAGAAATATATAACATAGAAATTAAAATAATTTCTTAACAAGTTTTTTTTTAATTGGTTAAAAATGACACTTTAATGATATGCACAATATTTATACGATTTTACTGCGTTCCACATTACATCTGATTTATTTATTACTGCTATGTTGCCAGTATAACGATGTATAAAAAATACTTAAATTTTACCTAAGCTATGCTATTTAGCTATTTAAAATTAATGAATAAAAATCTATTTTAATATTTTATTTACACCCGATAATAGATGTATAACGTCTAACGTCTAAAATTATAGGAATTTTTGGAGATGTTTTTTTTTATAGGATAAGGGTGACAAACGAGCACACAGTCCACCTGATGGTAAGTGGTTGCTGCGGCCCTTAGACATCTACATCTATCCTCTAATATCAAAATGTAGATGCGTTGTCACCCGTGAGGACTAAGATAGAATGCCTCATTTCCAGCAAAAAGGGCCTCCGGCCACCTGCACTCACCAAGCGAAACGCAGAGGTAAACCTCTACTTCACGCTGGTTTTCTGTGACCCCGGTTCGAGCCGGCCCATCCGTGCGACAGCAAAAGCTGCCGCGTGGCTCTACCACTGTTAAAATGAAAATTATGTCATGGATGTCAAAGGAAAATTATATTTTTGAAATACACAGAGAAGTTTAGAAATGGCTTTGCTGGGAAAAGGTGGATTTGGACCCTGGACATAGGCAGTGGATTCAAATAGACTGATTAAAAGAAAGATGTCTCAATATATCCTAACAGTTTCTGCTTGTTATCTTGATATCGTTAGGGCTGACGTCGGCAAAAAGATGAAAACTTGTCAATGTCTTGTCAAAACTCGAGCTTTATCACTTTTCTATTACTTTTGTGACTAAATAATAAAACCCTCGGCAAATTTAAGACGAAGTGGATATTTAGCGCAGTTAAATCTCGGGTTCACGAGTGTACCTTCGAATAACGACGGTTTGGTCATCAATAACGCGGCAGCGACTGCAGGGCGGCACTGCACTAGTAAGACATAATTTTAGGGCACGAGCACAGAGTATAAAATTTATTGTCGCGTAAATATCAAGCGGAGTTAGTGAGCGGCTAAATGAAACGGAGCTAAGAATTACGAGTAGCTTGGAGCTGACTGGCTCTTTTAGATCTTACATACAGTTTTTGCTAATTCGGTTTACTTATTTTTTATAGTTGCCTCTAAAAACTTAGGCTTATTTTCTGCAATTTGCATCTTTCCATCATTAGTCACAATGATGCCTGTCTGGATTAAAGTTTTATATATCGATGCATAAATAAAATAAATAAATAAATAAAAAATGGCTAAGCCAATCAGAGTAAATGCTTCTTCCCCTCAGCAATTTATGTATCCTCTTTCTTCTTATCATCTTATAATAGTTTACTGCTGGAAATACACCTCTTTTTTCAATCAACTTCAAAAGGAGGAGGTACACAATTCGACTGTATGTTTATTTATGAGTGTTACCTCATAACTTCTTTCTCGGTGAACCGATTTCGATAATTCTATTTTTTATTTGAAAGCTGGTGCTTCGCATGTATAAATTTTATCAACGTCTATGAGTTACCCTTAATAATTTATATTGGAGTCGGTTGTACAAAGTTTTTAGTTTTAGTAATTATTAATGTCAGTTATATTATATTTTCTTGGTTTCTTACAAGTCATTTAAAAGTGAAGTTTGTTTTTTATCAAATAGCAAGCCTTTTCTTAAAAGTTCCTAAGAATTTTAAGTAATAATATTTAAAAAAAAACATTCTTCCACTGGATGAATATTTTAGGCATCGAAAATAATTTAATAGCGATTTGTTTTCATCGAATAGTAACCCTTACCCTAAAAGTTGCCAGGAACTACAAGTAATAATATAAAAAATAAAACCAGCTCTACTTCTACTGGATGAATATATTCACAACTCCAAGTAGTCGTTCAGTTTTAAAGCACGCTTTGAGCAGGCCGCGCAAGTCGACTGTATATCTTGGATTTTTTGCGTTAAAATAATTCTTTCTTGCGGTGAGCGGCGACAGTGTGCTGGGAGAGGCACGCCGCCCGTTTTTACCGAGCGGGAATGCTTAGGCGAACGCGTATCGTCGCCGATTCGGCCGACGACTTATTCTGACAAATTGGAGGCGGCTTGAGATTTCCTTCGTGTATTTTGCTTGTTTCCAATGTCGCAACAAGAATATTGCACTGCGTAGAACTTGTATACTCTTATACCTGTAGTAAAGAATTTGGCCATAATAATTGATTATTTAATTTGTGTTAAAAATGTCATTTGTGAAATCTGCAGTGACCGTAGTTTGTTTGTTCATTTATATATTATAATCTCCATGTTTTTGATGTGAATTTCCCACATTGTTGCTCTATCCGCGAGGGAGCCTGTAATACAGCTTTTTTTACCTACATCAGACAACAGTCTCTCACAAGTTAGCTACCAGTCTGGCATTTTTCTAACACTTAGCACTTAGATGGTCTATTATGAAGAGAGAATAAATGTAGTCATTCATTCATTCATTCAATTATGAATACTTTATCTGTTCAAATATGGCTTAAGAGGTCACTGTATCTTAAATAACTGCGGATTAAAAATGGTTACAAGTTTTTAAAAAGGTTCAGAATGTCTGGATGGCTACAACTTAATGGTATTTTTTGTAGACGAATAACTCTTTAGTCTAGTATTGCTTTATTTTTTTCCATAAAATATTCTACTTTTTGTTTTTATGTCGATTGGTTTATTTATTTTTGTGTGGACCGATTTTCATGATTTTTCAATTACTTCAGGGTTGATTTCGTATAGATTTGGTGATAAAATTCCAGCTCTTGAGGGTGGAAAAAAGGATTAAGTTTTTAATGTAACAACAAAAAGGTCAAACATTAGAATTTCAAAGTAAATGCCAACGTGAAAGAACTAAAAATAATAAAATAATTTCCGCATAGATAATATATTCAGAAGTCAGGCCTTTGGCTTTTGACCTGGTGTCCCACGACTTGCTGTGGCAAAAAATGGAAAAGATCCAACTACGTGGTAGAGCTATACTGCAGCTATAATTATTAGTAGTATAGTTGTAGCACAAATGGGTCGGCTCAATCAGGGAAGGACCACGCTCTCACAGAATACCAGTGTAAAATGGCAGCTTGACACTGCTGTGTTCATATGGTGAGTGTAGAGAACCGGAGACCCCTTTTACTGGAAAAGAGGCATTCCATCTTAGTCCTCACGGGTGACGTCGCATCTGCATTTTGATTCTTTATTGAGGATAAATGTAGATATCTATGGGTCACAGCAACCACTTACCATCAGATGGACTGTGCGCTCGTTTGTCACCCTATCCTATAAAAACACTACCTGTGGAATTCATAAACATTTTCAAGTATTGGTATGGGAACCAGGTCAACAATATGAGATGGGAAGGGGCGCTGTCTAGGTTATACGGTTTGAAGTGCGGGGTAAGACAACGCCCACGCTCTTCAGCCTGTATATGAATGAGCTGATAGGTGGGCTCAGCAGTAACAGAGTCGGCTGTCACATAGACGATGTCTGCGTAAAGAATATCATGCAAGGCCTGCGAAGACTGATGAAGATTTGTAAAGCTAAAGCCCTCACTCATAGTTTGGCTTATAGGTACTCGTAATGTAAAAAAAGCCATGTCATGGTCTTTGAGACCGGGAGTGTACGACATGACATAGTATCACCTATTTCACTAAATAATAATATTTTACAAAGAAGTTTAAATATTTTGGTCACATTCTGACTCCCCATCTCAAGGACGATGATGACATTAAGAGGGAACGGAGGGCGTTGTCAGTAAGAGCGAACATGAGAGCTCGCAGGTTTGCACGCTGTTCAAGGGAAGTGAAAATAACACTATTCAGAGCTTTCTGCGCGTCATTTTACACGTGCAGCCTGTGCGTTAGATATACTCAAAAGGCTTACAACGTCCTCCGAGTACAATACAACAAGGCGTTTAGGGTGTTATTGGGGCTGCCTCGCTTCTGTAGTGCATCAGAGATATCCGCGGAAGCGCGAGTGGACTGTTTTTACGCAACTATTTATACGTATATATACGTGGTAGAGCCATACTGTAGCTATATTACTAGTATAGTTGTAGCACGAATGGGTCGGCTCGACCGGGGAAAGACCACGCTCTCACAGATTTGCATGTGGTAGAGCCACGCGGCAGCTTTTGCCGTCGCACGGATGGGCCGGCTCGAACCGGGGTGGTACCACGACCTCACAGAATACCAGCGTGAAGTAGAGGTTTACCTCTGCGTTTCGCTTGGTGAGTGCAGGTGGCCGGAGGCCCTTTTTACTGGAAATGAGGCATTCCATCTTAGTCCTTACGGGTGACGACACATCTGCATTTTGATTCTTTATTGAGGATAAATGTAGATGTCTATGGGTCACAGCAACCACTTACCATCAGATGGACTGTGCGCTCGTTTGTCACCCTATCCCATAAAAAAAAACTATGCGCAAGAGCCACAAAACACTTGTAATATGTACCTACTGCATGTTTTACCAGGTCGCCACCCTATCCAGTAGGGGGACACTTTCCACTTCGATTAGTGTTACGAGTCTGCCAAGCGATGATTTATGATACATTGTACAAAGTGCATGATAAGGAATTTGTAATTGTCGTCTGGTCAAGGAGACCTGGATGTGATATTGTTTTGAAACTAAAGGTCCCATGTTTATGAGGGATCTATAACAAAAGCTACAGTGTCATAAATGTTAATTAATGGCGTATTAGGTTGTGACTGTGTAGGTGGATAGGCTAACCACCTATCACTTCTCACATAATTTTTCATGTATACTCATATTGTTTAGCTAAACGCGGTCCGAGTGGCTCGCTGCTCTTTGGACTCTGCCTACTCCCTCAGGGATAACTGGCGTGACGTACAAGGAGACCGCGTGTCCTGAAATACAGTACTGAAGTTTACTTTCCTTTTTTATATAGTACCTACTAGAGTATTATATATTTTAGTAAGGTTTGTGTTTTTTTGTTCTTTAAAAAAAACGTTACCACCACACTAGGATTTTCTCCTGTATCGTGGAGGCATTTTACAAACATAAATTGCACGAGGACAAACATCCAGACCCGGAACAATTATTTGTAGGCCATACAAATACCTTGTTCCGTGAGGGATTCGAACCCGCGGCCCCAGCGCATTAATTCATTGCTAAGCGACTGCGCCACGAAGCCGTCAAAATGTGTTGAATGTTGGACTGCTGTTTGTGGTGAGAAAATAAACATTAATTATTTTTAATAATTCCAAACATACCTACATACTGACTGTTGCAATAATAATCGTATACATTGTATAGTAAATGCATGCAAAGCTCACTTATCGGTAACATTTCTCGTAGTTAGTTGTTTTAAAAGTCAGTTTAGTAATAAATAATTGAACTATAAAATAGAGGCAAGACTGTAAATTAAAGTCAATGTGTCAAACTCTTGGTATGGTCAATATAACTTTATAAAGTAATTGTCTTGACCACAACATTGTTATAGTAACTATCGACTAATAACATAAATTCATTTATAAGAAATTAATTAAAAACGGAACATTTTTTTCCCGCCACCGGTTTACAAAACAGATGTCTATGGCGAAATGATTTTTTTCAATTCTTTTGTAGCCAAAGGCATGCTTTATTCGGCCTATATAAAAGACTGTTTTATTATTTTTTAAAAGGGTTCCGTGGGCGTATACTTCCGTTCTTGCGTTACTCACTAATGGTTTGGGGGTTTCACTCTCCTTTTAATTTTTTTATTAAAATGTGACACTTTATGGACAGAAGGCGTTGCAGTATTGCGCGCATATGGTAAAATTAAAAAAGCAATGTTGTAGAAAAAAATCTAAAATTAGTTTCTATAAAAGTGTAGTGTTCACTTAAATATAAGAAATTATTATTATCATTCATTCATACTTTATAGCTTCCCGAAAGTCCACTCCCGAACACAGAACTCCCCCATAGGGTTGATATTTGCCATAGTTGCCACACTTGGAAGGTGGGTTGGCTGCTACAGATTTTTTTATTATTTTGATTTTTTTTTGAGAAAGAAGATGTTGCTGCCGATCTCCTGTTTAAGTTGCTCTCTATCGCCTGTTACGATTACACGGATTACACGGTACGTGGACACTGTACGGTCCGTGCATCAGAGGAATCAGACGATAATCTGAGCAAAATTGTGCAAATAGGTCTAAGATATTACTATAATTATGTTACTTTCTGACGCGGTAGAGCCATGCTACAGCTATATTAGTAGTATAGTTGTAGCACGAATGGGTCGGCTCGACCGGGGGAGGACCACGCTCTCACAGAATACCAGCGTAAAACAGCAGCTTAACGCTGCTGTGTTCGTATGGTGAGTGTAGAGAACCGGAGACCCATTTTACTGGAAAAGAGGCATTCCATCTTAGTCCTCACGGGTGACAACGCATCTACATTTTGATTCGCAAACGAAGATAGATGTAGATGCCTATGGGCCACAACAACCACTTACCATCAGGTGGACTGTGTGCTCGTTTGTCACCCTTATCCTATAAAAAATACTATTACTATTCTTTTGGTAATGGTTTTGAGGGAACTGTATGGTTGACAAAATAGGTTCCCTAATCGCTGATAGATTAATTAAATTTATTCAGCTAGAAAACGCAGCCAGCGTTCTTGCTAGGTACCATACCATATCCACGAGCTATAAGGCTTCACGAAAATATTAGTTTATAGAATTTTATTTTTGTAAATATTTTATGAAATGTTTAAATTAAATAAAATCAGGAACTGAACAAAAAATAACCGTTATGACGTTTAGTGGCGGTGTAAGCATATTCACTACCTCATATCTTCCCGTGGGTGTCGTAAGAGGCGTCAGAGGGAAACAAATCAGGAGATGGCCAGCAGTGTCTTCCTAATAACGACTAAAACTGCGGTTGCCAACCCGCTTGCCAAGCGAGGCAACTATAGCAAATAGTCTATAGCTATAGCAATCTACAGGGGAGGCCTATGTTCAGCGGTAGACTTTAATAGGCTGTAGCGGATGACAAAATATTTTTTGTTGATGCTATAAAATCTAATGAGTGACTATTTTATCTGCCGACTTCAAAAAGGAGACGGTACTCAATTCGACTGTATGTTTTTTTATGTGTGTTATTTCATAAATTTTTACTGGGTGAACCGATATCGATGATTCTTTTTTTTATTTGAAAGCTGGTGCTTCACATGTGATCTCATATGAATTTGATCAAGGTCAGACCAACACTTTTTCAGTTATTCTTAATAATTTATATTGAAGTCGGCTGTACAAAATTTTTAATTTTAAATTATACGAAATATGATTGAAGACTGTTTCCTTTTAGGTTTGTTGGAAATAAAATGAAATGAAATTAATGAAAAACAAACTCGAGCCTGTAATGATTATGAATCTAGTGAACTAGAGTAAGCACATATGAATGTAATATACTTAATACAAAATGAGATCGAACTCGAAACCAGTTCGTTCGTTTTCATGTCGGCACTAGTTGAAATAATGTAATTTTTATCAAAACAAAGTTATTACTGACGGTACACGAGCAATCCAGGTTCGATCGCCGCCGGCGTCAATGAAATTATTAATTGCAATTTTAAGTGTCGATTTACCACGTGCTCACTGGTGAAGGAAACATCTTGAGGAAACTTGCATGTCTGAGGACTTAAATATTCATACTCAGGCAAGAGAGTATGTTTGTTGTAAGTGCTGTGGCGCGTAATAGAATCCACTACGCCATTTCATATTGCAGGTTTCGTAAGAAGCGACATAGAGATATGAAACAGGAGATCGGCAGCAGAATTTTCACCAAGATAAAATAATAAAAACCTCGGGTGCCAACCCGCCTACCGAGCTTGTTAACTATGGCAGGTATCCTTCCTGTGAGCCAATCTAAGATTTTTAGGATCAATGCGCTCCGGTGCCTTAGTGGAAGCTAGTTCTTTGAAGCAACTCCAAAAAGTTGCCTGAGAATCTTGGGATTGTTCTAATATGTTACTATTAGGATTCAACTCGTTTTCATCACTACTGCTGGCACTATCTGTAGCGGCACTTCTTCTAAAGTATTCTAAAAATAGCATCTTCCTTGTCAGTCCACATTTCTCTGGATTAAAACCTTATTCTTGATCTAGGATCTAATAAAGTAGCCAATCAGTAATATTTGTCATCTTCTAACGTTTGAAAGCGGGTTCGAACGGAGTTTTGATAAATATTTCAATAAAGCATTGGTGTGGGGTATCACTTCTGAAATTGATGAGACAACAGCTGATAATTTTCGTTATTTCTTCGAATGGTTTTAGTAACATTAAGCACTCACTTACAATTTTTTACAAATTAACAAAGTCCAAAGCTGAACATATCCCGGGGGCTATAGTCAGTTTGGACTTTTGATAGACTGTCGTCACCATCACAGCACATCACAAGTCCGGGCGTAACGGGTGAAATGACCTTTACTTTGCAACTTAATATCCTGCCATAATTACAGATTGGCGTCAACCTTACACATAATCTACTTCCTACTAATCAACTGTTCGTTAACCTGACTGAGTGACAAAGTCAATAAAATAATTCGAAGATCCGTCATTCATCATCATAATTACAGCCCTTCACAAGTCCACTGCTGAACATAGGCCTCCCCCAAAGAGTGCCACAACCCATGTGCCTGAGCCACCTGCATCCATCGACTTCCTGCATGTCTTACCAGGTCGCCACTCCATCTAGTGGGGGGCCGCCCCACACTTCGCCTATCGGTACGGGGTTGCCATTCGAGAACCTTGCTTCCCCATTGGTTGTCGGTTCTTCGAGCTATATGACTGGCCCATTCCTGGCTACGACTGTAATGAAGTGAATGTTCGTCATGTACACCACAAGCTCCGCCTTGTCGTGTTTTCTCAACTAAGACATTACCTAGGCTTGACATTCTCGAGGGGCCAGGCAGAGTTCAAAAAGTAGCGAGGTATTCCGACCACGTTCAACCTGAAAATATAGGTTTAGATTGGAAAATTGTGAAATGTGAGATACGTTATATGGTTAGGCCAGATCAGCCATCCATTGGGTTTGTAATTGTGTAGCCATCGCATAATCAGTTGTGTTTAAAAAATAAATATGATTTTATATCCCTAATTTCTTATTATTATAGATTTGAATATGTTTATTTTAAAAGTAAACTAAAGTACAACTGATAACAACATGAGCGTGGTTATTGTAGTTTCAGCATGGCTGTAGAACGTTGAAGTGCTCTACTACGCTGCGACAACTTTAAATAATAAAAACACTTTTAATATATTTACTGAATAAATAAATTTATTTTTATTGTCATAATTTGTCAATTAAATATTTATTATTATTATTATTAGTTTATGAATTGTATAAAAATATAAAAGAAATAGAGTTTATACTGTCTGAAAATTGTTATTGCTACATTTTGTTTAATTCGATTTGATTTGTATAATTCAACTTGGATGTCATACATGCACACATATTACATAGCGTCACGTCTGTAATCCCCGAGGCAGAGTTAAAACTGCAGCGAAACGCTCGAACCACGTTTTGCCAAAAAAATGTGAGTTTAGATGGAAAATAGTGATGTGGCTATACAAACACTAATCCAATATCTCATTACTCGCCTTGTACAAAATGGTATACAAGTAACACCCATTTTCACATTTTCTTGGTATAATCCGCATAAACATAACACCTAAAAGTCCCAGATCAGCATGGGGCAACTTGGATGAAAATAAATATTTAATTTTTAAATTATAACTATTGTTATCCGCAGGCTTTCTTGTTGACAAGAAAGTTATAAAAATTTAAACGTATTATTTAAATTAAAAGTTTCTTGAACCTTTATTTATGATAAATATAGGAGAAAAACTCTATAAAAATGGTGGTACCCTAATAACTCCCACTAACGGCTTTACAGAACATTATTTTTCTGTCAACTTACGTCGCAAATTCTATGCTTTTTGCAAAGGAAACCCTGAAACATCTGTAATATGTAAAAAATGCGTATCGCAGCAAGCAGCCCGGACGAGTTTAATTTCGTCGTCAATATGTCAATGTTTTTGCGGCAACTGTATCAAATGTATTGTTGAACAGCCTTTAGCGTAACCAAACGAGTTATCAATAATTAACTTCATGAGTTACGTTTGTGACAAGTGACCACTGTAATTACGAACTTGGGACATTAGTGCAACTGAAATTTTAAATCTTAGGTCTGTAACTGTCAACTGTTGGACTTTGACCTTTTCTAAAATGGAAAAAAATTACCGTACTCGTCATACTTGGATTAGAAATTATAATAAAAATACCTCACGCAGCGTCGGCTACGCTACCTCCCGTTGCGTGTTGGATGACACAAGATTTTTAAGCATTTACCATAGTTGAATTTTGTGACACCCATGTAAAGTTCAAATGATGTGTTCTTTTAAACTCGAATATATTCAAATTAATTTAAATGTTTTTATTACTTATATATGCAGTAGAACCAGATCAAACGTCAGCCCAACGGACCAGTAGTGGCAATGGAACGGCCATATAGCTCGAAGAACCGACAACCGATGGAGAAGAAAGGTTCTCGAGTGGCAGTCTTGTACCGGTAAGAAAAGTGTAGGCTGGCCCTCCACTACATAAAGTTTGCCTCATTTCTTGGGGTGGGGTTGGGGTATACAGCAGTAGACTTGTGAAAGGCTGTAATGAGGATGATGATGACTTGTTTTAGTCGATAATCTACCAGTTTCCAAGGATAAATATTTGTGCAATACGGTAATATTGCACAAATATTAACTTTAAATCTAAATTAAGTACAGGACTACTGATTAGCGATTAGGGTGATCACTAATGCAAGCTTATAGTAGATACAGCCTGCGCTCCTCAATATCGTTTTTAGCCATTTTTAATACATGTTATAGTAAAAGGGTTTATGTTAGGGCACACACTAAAGCGCCTGCTCTTCTCTAGTGTGTCTAGAGTTTATAACACGGTGAGAAATTGTGTGGTAAAAAGCGAGGTTTAAAAGAAGACGCTGTGATCAGGATTAAGTAAGAAATGCTGCGGTGGTTAGGACACCTAGTAAGAATGATTGAGGAAAGTCTTATGAAACAAATTTGCTAAATGCTCCAGAAATGAGAATGATATCGGTAGTGTCTGCCTACTACTCTGGGTGACAAGCGTGAGAGTTTACGCACAAATTTTGTATCTGACAATTTTTATGACGCAAATTAAATCCTTGAAGAATTTACAACAAAACAATTGTTTCTCATTTATAAATACAACGGTAACTTCGTTGTGTTTATTTTACCTGCCTAATTTAGAAATTTTAGAATTATGAGATGAATTTTAATTTTCGATTTTCTAATTTCAAAATACCTTTATAACAAAATTTGTAAGCAATAGAGACCTGAGAGCATATATTTATTTTCTTTCTAGTTTCCAGTACTTAGTTTTATATCTAGTAACTAATTATTGTCAAGTTTCACACTTTGAGCACACACACCGGGCATGCTTTGTGATATACACATAAGGAGTCAACAGTAAAAACGTAAAAATCCCTTTGCACTGATGCCGCGGAGTAAAAAAACAATGCAACTATGGGGCCATCTGCAGGGACGTTTCAATAAAGGCACATATAATTGGCTGCCGATCGTCATTTTAATTATAGTTGCAACGTTTTTCGCGGGACCCCAAAGGGGCAGACATGTTGCCCGCTCGAGGAACTGGCTTTATTCGAGTTAGGTCTTCGTTAATTTGATTGATTATCAATTAGACTCACTTACATCTTGCCGGTGCGATGTTCATGCTGCATCTTAATATGTATGATTTGCATTTAATCTTATATATGGAGTGAGGTAGCGATCGTGAACGAAATTTTTAATATAAATAAGGTGAGAGTGAGGCTATTATAGTCAGGTAAAGTGCTTTTTATTTTTAAATTAAATACTTATTTACTTTTATAAGATAGGGTGACAAACGAGCACACAGTCCACCTGATGGTAAGTGGTTCCTGTGGCCTGTAAACATCTACATCTATCCTCGATTACGAATCAAAATGCAGATGTGTTGTCACCCGTGAGGACTAAGATGGAATGCCTCTTTTCCAGTAAAAAGGTTCTCAGGTTCTCTACACTCACCATACGAAACACAGCAGTGTTAAGCTGCTATTATACGCTGGTATTCTGTGAGAGCGTGGTCCTTCCCCGGTCGAGCCGACCTATTCGTGCTACAACTATACTACTAATATAACTGCAGCATGGCTCTACCACGTAAAAGTTTTGCTTATATTCTTAAAATATAATAATTTAAATATTTTATTGCTAAATCAGTTTTAAATTTACTTAAAAACGACTATAGCCTCTCTGTCAGTGACCCTACATGATGACCTCTACATATCTGTGTGCAGTTTGGTCCAACTTGAGAGATAGGATAGTTTTTATCCCGATAAGTGATCCTCAATTTTTTTTATTGTGAATTTAATGATTTTTTTGCACACATGGTCGTCGAAAAGGGCAGAACAACGGCTGCCTGGTCAGCTAGTATATATATATATTGCTAACTTTACAGTGACAACCGAGCTACCTACGTGATGGTAAACGACTACTGCTACTCCTAGCAACTTGCAACAAATTAAAAAAAAACAGGGGACCAGAGATACCATTGTATGAAATTAATTTAAAATGATTATCAAAATCAAATCAAATCAATATAGAAATAAGGCTGTAAATATGTGGTCGCCCCTGAGGACTAAGATGCTATACATGACCACTTTAACTTAAGCTCTTCAGACTAGTCATTGGATTAGTGCGAGGGTTCGGCTCCATGATTACTAACAACCCTACCCAGTATAATAGTGAGCGCTGGCGAATTTTCAAAGAATTCTTCGTATTGTATAAATGTCAGTGTACTTCAAAAACATTTGAATGTAATGTAAAGGACGATGTTAAAACTCGCCTAAGAACCAACATATATTTGACAGTTACCAAAATTCTTATCCTTAATTATGCATTAGATAACATTCATTAGATAGTAACGACCACTTCTGACTTGTGAAATCAAAATAAAAAGGACTTTTTCGATTATTCGATTTTTTTTCGACTCTATCTACCAGAAATTTACAGCATCTAGAATTCTAGATTATGTTTATTCTATAATTTATATATTTATTGCATAAGCCGGCCGTGTTGTGTAATGAGTCAGTCATGTGGTGCAAGAAAAAGAGAATTCATCATCATATTTCATTTTAGTGGTCATGAAGCGACTTCGGAAATGTCAAGAGGTCTCATAAATGGCGGTCTAACAACCTAATTTACACTAGAAATAAAACCTAGGCCGATGCGACACAGGCCACTGGTGCGAGATGTGCGTCAAGTATGGCGATTTAAAGAAAAACAGGAGGAATTCATGCACTGTCCTGTCCTGCCAACATCTCAAGCTGTAGATTTTTACAGACTGTTGGTGATCACGATGATGATGATGAAGGAGCCAGCATTAGGAGCGTTAATTGATTGTACGCAATTATTATTTTATTAGAAATCAATGAAAAGTATTGTTGTTGTTGAAATTTCAACTACAAGCAACTAATCGTTTAAAATCATCTCGCAGAGTTCTAACCTCAACATTTTACTGATAGTGTGTGCGGTGCGAATATGTGTAGGTGCAAAAATTTTATATTTATGAACTAGCTGTTCCCCGCGACTTCACCCGCGTGTTATTTGGGGTTTTAATTTGTTTGCGCGGAACCCTAATTCTTTTTCTAAAATACATGTAACCTAAGTTACTCCTTGGGACATCAGCTATCTGCCAGTGAAAATCCCGTCAAAATCGGTCCAGCCGTTTCGGAGATTGGCTGGAACAAACAGACAGACAGACGGACAGACAGACAGACAGACAGACAAAAACTTTAAAAACTGTATTTTTGTTATTAGTACCGTATATACTTTCATATGCATTTAGTAAAACGCTGTAATTTTGACATTACAAACAGACACTTCAATTTTATTTATTTGTATAGAGTATAGATTACTAACACCTTAGCGCAGTGGATTGTGATAATTGTTTTTTTTTTATGTAGAATATGATTTGAGTTCGTAAAGGTATGTTTTGAAGCACGCAGAAGTTCAAAATAGACCGAAGTAGTTAACGTGAAATTAAAAAAAAATCTAACAGTCATTGAGATTAGATATAAAATTACGAACTAGGGGTCAAAAACCTGCGATAACTTTTTTCACAACTGCATCTTGATTGCTATTCACATAGAACGTAGCTATTGACATTATATTTCATTATGCTGGTTGCTGGCATTTCGGACGATTAACTAAGTTGCATTGTTGTCTACATTTTTTTATTCGATTGATCTAACCAAGTGACTTTACGTATTTAAATAAAACTAGTTATAACGGATTTTATCGCGTATATTAAATTATTTTATGTTACGTTTAGAGCACTTAACAACACCCATCGTCACGGGAGGGACTGTGTGTTTTTTTTTATTTAAATGTGTAGTGTTTGCGTAAACATAAGAAATCATTATGACTTAACGTAGTGAAAATGCTATCCTATTTATTTCAAGTTAATAAGTTAGTTCAAGTTACAGCCTATATAATATACGTCCCACTGTTAGGCCGCCTTTTATTTCCGAGAGGGTTTTAGGGCAAAGAAATGTCCGCCGCGCTGCCCCAATGCGTGTTGGCGAACTTCATATGTCTTCGAAATATGTTTTTTCTTATTTCTCAAACATGCAGATTTCCTCACGATATTTTCCTTCACCGCCGAGAACGCGGTGTATCAACCTTAAAATCGCAATTAACAATGGGTTTGAACCCGGGTTGCTCGCGTACTATGAAATTTACAGCGAGCACTAACCATTTGAGCTACAACTATTTATTTATTAATTGTTTTCTATTAGCGTTTAATGTTTATAGGAAGTGAACTTGCCTAAGAATACTGCACTCGTTTAGTATCTTTATTCATATCGATATATATTTTACAGTAAAAACTCATAACCGGTCATAACCACTTTTGACTGTAAAAAATCAGGCAAAAGTAGTTTTGACTAAGGACGTTTTTTAACAGTGGTAGAGCCACGCGGCAGCTTTTGCTGTCGCACGGATGGGCCGGCTCGAACCGGGGTAGTACCACGACCTCACAGAATACCAGCGTGAAGTAGAGGTTTACCTCTGCGTTTCGCTTGGTGAGTGCAAGTGGCCGGAGGCCCTTTTTACTGGAAATGAGGCATTCTATCTTAGTCCTCACGGGTGACAACGCATCTACACTTTGATTAGTAATAGAGGATAGATGTAGATGTCTATGGGCTGCAGCAACCACTTACCATCAGGTGGACTGTGTGCTCGTTTGTCACCCTTATCTTATAAAAAAAAACGTTTGTCAATATAACTTTTAACTGATTTTTGCAGTCATAAGTAGTTTTGACTGTTTGAATGTTGGTCAAAAACATTTTTAACTGCAAAAATATTGGATAATAGTGATTTTGACCATCCACCAAATTACATCGGCTAAAGATTGTTTCAACCAAGAATGTTAGTCAAAACTACTTTTGATTGATACTTTTTGAGTGTCTGAAATTAAAAAGTAAAATTTCTTCAATATTACATTTTATATCATTATAATGGACGCGGTTTTAGGCTGTCGCAGGGGCCACCCCAGCCGCACCTTAACCTACTGTCACTGATATTGCGATATTTGACCGATAGTCTGAACTTTAAATGAGGCAAAATTACTTTTGACCAACGTCCTTAGTCAAAACTACTTTTGACTGATTTTCGCAGTCAAAAGTGGTTATGACCTGTTATGAGTTTGACTGTGACATATACAAATAATTTTTAACTTTTAATAAGAATTAAAAGCCGACGTCAAAGCATTAAAAAGTAATAAAATAATTTCACATTTAGAAGACGGTGCTAAGACAGTCTATAGAAGAATGAAACATGACTTCATAATGTGAAATTATTTCATTTCTTTTTAGTCCTTTGAAGACGGCCTTTACTTTAAATAAGAGGTTTTTGTTTTAAATAAGAGGGACATTTGACCCTTTTAGGAGGACTATCCTTCAAGCTCAATTTAACAACTAGGATGACATCTAAATAGTTACACCAAAAACGTCACACGTGTTTACTAAAATTTCACCCTTTGGGGTAGAATTTTTTTTATAGAAGAAGGAGCAAACAAGCATGCGGTTCACCTCATGGTAAGTGTCGACCGCCGCCTACGAAAAACTGCATCACCAGGACTGCGAAAATTTCTTGGAATAGAGCGTCGATCTCATGGGGGAACGGGGTATCACTTATGGGTGCACACATCGTGTCGGTGCGACATGCTCTGCCACATACGTCGAGATTCATCTCCGTTAGAAATCAAGGCCGCCGACCCCCTTAGGCAGATCTTGGCCGGCCTTTTAAAAAGGAGTAACCTCGTTTCTTGAAGGTCCCATTATGTATTAGTCGTGCGAGGAAGAAAGTTCCTAGTAAATCGTACGGTGGTGGACCGCCATGCGTCCAAATGATGTGGATGGTAATGTGAGTTTTGTCGTGACATCGTGATGTGCGTTGGTGAAATTTGGCGGCTGGAATCAATCCGAAAAGTTCCTCAGAGTACTCCCCGTGGTAAATGCAATTTTAGAACCATTGAAATAGGTTTACAACTGACGAAGATATCACGTTACACAAAAAACACACAAACACAAACACTCACGCCTGTCACCCAGAGGGATAGGGAGAGATTACGGACTTACCTTTGGCACGATCCTGACACACCTCTCTCGCCTCCTTTACATCCATATATTTACGCATACACGCTCGTCGGTTAAAGGTACCCCTAATCTGGCACATTTTCAATATATCGCCAATTTGGTCGATAAACCTTCGTCTAGGGTAAACAAAATAAAAAACATAAAATTCGATTGAGAAGCTCTTCCTTTTTTAAAGTTGATTAAAATATCACAACATTGTTTCTAGTATCCTAATATTAAAAGCCACGTAGTGGCGGCGAAAATGAATTCACTATTTATACCCTATAACATCATCCAGTTGGTGCGACAAAGGTATAATTTAAAAATAAAAATTTTGTACAACCGACATAAATATAAATTATTGAGAATAACTCAAAAACCATACCTTGTCATACCTTGATCAAATTTATATGAGACTCCATGAGAAGCACCAGCATTCAAATAATAAGAATCATCGAAATCGGTTCACCCAGAAAAAAGTTATGATGTACACATAAAAAAAACATACAGTCGAATTGAGTACCGTCTCCTTTTTGAAGTCGGTAGAAAATGAAACAAATGGGCAGCAGCACCTTTCTGAAAACAATTCGATAAAAATAAGACTATCTATGGGGATACCTATATTTAGCAGTGCACTTTTGATGGACTGTAATAAATGTTAGATAGAAATTCTTTGTCGGTGTCAGTTTTGCCCGGAAAAGGTTTCTACTGTAATAGCCATTTAAAATCGTATCGTAACCGGCAGGGATACCAGTATTAAACATATGCTTATTGTTTAAATAAAACAAGATAGAAATTACCTTTTAATTCATTTTTAGGGTTCCGTACCTCAAAAGGAAAAAACGGAACCCTTATAGGATCACTTTGTTGTCCGTCTGTCTGTCTGTCTGTCTGTCAAAACCCTTTTTCTCAAGAACGTGTAGAGGTATCAAGCTGAAATTCATATCAAATACTCAAGTCTACTGTCCCTTGAAGCTGTGAAAAAATCAAACTTCTAAGCCAACGCAATCAAAAGATACAGCCGTTTATGCCGCAAATATTATGCCGCAAGGGAATCAAAACCTACAGGGTACTTCCCGTGAACTCAGAATACTAAAATTTGGTACGAAGCAACGTATTGTAGCACTGATAAATGAAAAATTGCGAAAAACATAAATTTTTAGTTACATCATAAATAAAAACATTTTTAATAATTTTAACCTACGGATTTGTTCGGAACCCTCAGTGCGCGAGTCCGACTCGCACTTGGCCGGTTATTTTAAAGTGACCCCCACACTAGGATTTTCTAGCCTAAATTAACTTTCTAAGTAGCTCATCGCTAAGCCATTGCGCCACTAAGACGTTGTATCACATCGTCGCATCGTCCGTCATTATCTACGTGTCAAACAATATCGTTGTAATAGAAAATGTCTTCAATAATCATCATTGTCATAAAGAATTACATTACATTACAAAGTGAGTTTTAAAAAGTCATTAAAATATTTATAAGTTAGTTTTTCTTTTGTGCGATATGCTATAACACATTTGTTTCAGAATAAGAGTGACAAACGAACGCACAGTTCACCTGAAGGTAAGTGAATGCTGTGACCCATAGAAATGTACATCTATTCTCAATTAAGAATCAAAATGCAGATTCGTTGTTGGAATGCCTCATAAGCATCAGATTTCACATTATTGCAGCCACATTAAGCTGCTATTTCACGCTGGTGTTCTTTGAGAGCGTGGTCCTTCTTCAGTCGGGACGACCCATTCGTCCTGCAACCATAATATAGCTGCAGCGTGGTCCTACCACGTATTAAATCCGTTGCTACGTTTTTTGTTAGTTTATGACTGCATTGTGTTCGTTTACTGAAGCGTACGCTAGATGCACTATAATATGTCACGCGCAGTTGGCTTCTGTCGAGAGTAATGATTCGAAGTTGTCACCGTGGCTAAACTCGACTCAGGGAACATCATTATTGTAGTGATCATTCTTGTCATCATATATAATGTTTAGTTCCTAGTAGTAGTCTCGACTTTATTTTCTATTAGCTATTCCACGTGAGCGAAGTTGCGGAATTTTTTTGTGTGGAACTCCTTAAATAAAAGTAGCCTAAGTTACTCCTTATAACATAAGCTATCTGTCAGTGAAAGTCCCATCCAAATCGGATCATAGGTTTTTGTGTGATGCGTGTTCACGCCAAAATAGCTTGGAGATGACATTTTTTTCAGACTTACTTAACATTTATCGTTATATTTTAGCACATGTGTTATTCTTATGTACGAGCTATATTGTTTTTTTTTTATAGGATGTGGGTGACAAACGAGCACACAGTCCACCTGATGGTAAGTGGTTGCTGCGGCCCATATACATCTACATCTATCCTCGTTTGCGAATCAAAATGTAGATGCGTTGTCACCCGTGAGGACTAAGATGGAATGCCTCATTTCCAGTAAAAAGGGCCTCCGGCCACCTGCACTCACCAATCGAAACGCAGAGGTAAACCTCTACTTCACGCTGGTATTCTGTGAGGTCGTGGTACCACCCCGGTTCGAGCCGGCCCATCCGTGCGACAGCAAAAGCTGCCGCGTGGCTCTACCACTGTTAAATTGTTGTTATTAATGTTATTGTTGTAGTTTCTTTAAAATCCATTCAGTAGTTTTTGCGTGAAAGAGTAACAAACATCCATACATCCTCACAAACCATCACATTTATAATATTAGTGGGATTATAAGCCATCGCTGGGCTACTATATGTCTATGTGGGCTGTTGAAAAAATGGTGAATGATAATTAGACGAAAGATTATCAAGTGCACTGGCTAAGCTTAACAAAAGCCTGAATTAACTTGCCTTGAAGACTCTCCAAGTGGTCTTGAAGACACTCCTCAGATGGTAAATTCATTCACTGAAACTATTTTGCTTTACTATACCGATTACAAAGCAAGCAATTGGGTTTAAATGCATGATATGACGACAGTAAAGAAATGGAGACATGTTAAACGTTTGGTTGTCCGATTATAGATTCTTAAATATATCCTGCGAAGTACTGGAAGGCTGTGGTTATTCTGTGGTGTTTTTAACTAGTCAATATGTTAGCATTTACCCCATATTTCAGATCTCTTGTATTACATCTATGATATAAAATAATATACTGTTTGGTATTGTTTCTTGGAGTATTAGTACGAAAGTTTATTAAATACAACACCTCCCCATTTAGATTTCAAATGGCAAAGGTCATTGTACAATTAACGATTAGGATCCCAGTGTTTTGTTTTTCTACACTTCTACTGTATTGTAGTTGTAGCTGTAGTTGTATTATGGTTGTAACACTGTGGGTCCACTTGAAGGAGAAGTCTGGGGAAGAACCACACTCTCACAGAATACCAGCGTAATAGCGCAGCTTAATCCTGATGTGTTTAGTGTGGTGAGTGTTAAGAATGGGAGACCCTTTTTACTGAAAATGAGGCATTCCATCTTAGTTCTTACGGGTGACAACGCATCTGCACTTTGATTCCTAATCCAGGATAGATGTAGATAGATGTCTGCGGCATTTACCATTAGGTATCCTATGATAAAGAGTTTAAAATATGCCCTAGCTTTTAATTAAATCTATTAAATACTAATTATTACGTTACAATGAAAGCCTCATTATTTTCTTCATTTTAACTCTGTTCAAAAAGTCAAAGTTGCTCAAAGTGTCTCAAAAAGTTAAATTAATTCTATGATCGTTCGACCATAAATACTATAGAATTTTTACTGCAGAAAAACTTCAAAACGTTACCTAGATTATTGTTCTACAACGAGCGTTTGCTTTAATGTATTTTTATTAGTTCAAAAGGCGAAATAAGAAAAAAATGGAATTATAAAATCATATTATTACGTGGTGGAGTCACGCTGCATTATGGTATGAAGCAAGGATGGGTTGGCTCGACCGGGGTAGGACCACGCTCTCACATATTACCGGCGTAAAATAGCTAAATAATACTGCTGTGTTTAGTATGATGAGTGTAGAGACCCAAAGACCCTTTTTACTGGTAACAAGTCATTACACTTGAGTTCTTGACTAGTGTCATCTGAGTTTTAATTTTTGATCGAGGATAGATGTAGATGTCTAAGGGCCGCAGCCTCCACTTAGGTACCATTAGGTGGACTATTTGTCTCCTTTACTCTATAAATAATATTCTATTATGAAATATTGGATTAAAAGAATAGGTATTCATTGTGGATATATCGTTTTCTAACCCCTCAACAGTCAATACGTCTATCCCGGCAATGTGTCAAATATCTATCAGTAACTGTCATCCATTGCGGCGATTCAATTCCCGCCATTTTCTGACATTTTTTAATTACTGTAAATTATACGAAGAGGGGAGGGTCAAGAGTACTCGGATATCTAGACGTGCATTTATGAAGAAGATAATGAATCTGAAAGAAGCGAAAGAGGTATGTAAGGATCGTGACACTTGGCGATCTGTTCTCTCTGGCTACCCCGTCAGGGATTGTGTGTGAAGATAAGTAAAGTACCGCTTTTAGCGGTAATTTATATTTTACTAGCTCGCCAGGCAGACGTTGTTCTGCCCTTTACAACGACCCTTCCTATAAAAATCCTTAAATTGGCAATAAAAAAATTTGAGGGTCATTTATCGGGATAAAAACTATCCTATCTCTCAAGTTGGACTAAAATGCACACAGTGTGTAAAATTTCATTGAATTCAGTTCAGTAGTTTAGGAGTCCATCGCGGACAAACAACGTGACACGTAATTTTTAGGGTTCCGTACCTCAAAAGGAAAAAACGGAACCCTTATAGGATCACTTTGTTGTCCGTCTGTCTGTCTGTCTGTCTGTCTGTCTGTCTGTCTGTCTGTCTGTCAAGACCCTTTTTCTCAGGAACGCGTAGAGGTATCAAGCTGAAATTTATATCAAATACTCAAGTCTACTGTCCCTTGGGGCTGTGAAAAAATCAAACTTCTAAGCCAACGCAATCAAAAGATACAGCCGTTTATGCCGCAAATTTTCGATATTCGGAAGGGAATCAAAAGTCAAAACCTACAGGGTACTTCCCGTGAACTGAGAATCTTAAAATTTGGCACGAAGCAACGTATTATAGCACAGATAAAGGAAAAATTGCGAAAAGCATAAATTTTTAGTTACATCATATAATAAAAATATTTTTAATAATTTTAAACTCATATACCTACGGATTTGTTCGGAACCCTCGGTGCGCGAGTCCGACTCGCACTTGGCCGGTTTTTTATATGTAAAGATTGTATAAACCATAACATTATAAACACAGAAATTTAATTTCGTGTCTTATTTAATGTATGGGACATTAAATAAGACACGAAATTAAATTTCTCTTGGGCAGGAAATACAAGTCGCAATGGTTGCAACATAATATAAGAAATGACGCCATCTTGAAAAATACTGTTGAGGGATCATACGGATGTTGAAAGTCAACTTCATTTAAGTTTTTGATATAAAAAGATTAAAGAAAAATGTAATATATAACACTCTAATTTGAAGTTATGGCGTTGTTATATATTATCTGTTACAAAGATTTTGTTCCCGAAATAAATTATGACATTCCTTTTTTATAAATCTGAAGTGACAAACGTTCTTACAGAACAGCTGATGGTGAATGGCCACTACAGTCTATTGACACCTTCAGCGAACTTTACAGCTACAACATTATGCTGCAGACATTGTTATTTGGTGATAGAAGATATAACCGGGTAAGAGAATGCGTCCGCCTGGGTAGGACCAGGCGGACTCCTAGTATGAAATGGAATTACCGTTATCATTACAGCCTGTTAAAGGCCACTGCTGAACATTGGCCTCTTCCATAGATTGCCTCAAAGTGGCGATATTTGTCATAGTTACCACGCTTGGCAAGCGGGTTGGCAACGGCAGTTTTATTTATATTTTTAGTCGTTATTAGGAAGACGCTGTTGCTCATCTCCCAATTTGTTTTCCTCTGTCGCCTCTTACGACACCCATGGGATGATATATTAAATATAGAAAAGGAGTAGCGTCACCTAGAGAAAAAGTAAAATAAAGGAAGCAGTATATTTTTCATATCTCGTCGAGTGAACGCTCCATCCAAAGTCGCAAACGAGTTTGTAGTGCAAGCGTTCGAGCTATGTCTGATATATTGTAAATGAAACAGTAATGTTTACGAGGGTGACATTGAAAGTTCTTAAAAAATGAAAAACTGAACAAAGTAGTAAGTTATTAGTATTATTATATCCGATCCGATGTTATCCGATGGAACCACTGAGAAAAGCACTTTGCCCACTCGTCCTTAGGGGTCTCTTCGACGGCATTTTGAAACGCATCCACTGCTTCCTCGGCGTCCATAAAACGTTTTTCTTGAAGTGTTTCTTTTATTTTCGAAAATAAGTAAAAATCGCAAGGTGCGAGGTCGGGGCTATAGGGCGGGCGACCCAGTAATTCCACGTCTGACGTCGCCAAGTAGTCGATTGTTTGCTTGGCGGTGAGCGACGAGGCGTTGTTGTAGTGAAGGTGGATCCTACTGCGAGGTCGTTTCTCCTGAACTTTTTCCAAGACATGTGGCAGTAACTGTTTTTCCGATCCTCTAAAACAATTGTTGCGTAATGACCTGTCCTTCCGAAGAACGAGGCCACCATCTTTTTTCCCACGCTTCGACCTCTCTTCACTTTAGTTGGCAACTCCTCGGAAGGAAACACCCAGACAGCAGACTATCTCTTAGTTTCATCATTTTCATCATTCTCAACCTTAGTGACCTTACCTCTGTCAAATTATGAGGTACATAATATGAGGGCATAAAGCTTCCTGACCGCTAAATGTTCATGGAGGATTTTGTGCACTTGACTCATACCAATGTCTAAGATTGTCCGAATCTGTTGAAAGTCACTCTTTTGTCAGTCTCTATCATACGCCGCACAACACTGATGTTATTTTCAGTCGTCGCCATAAAAGGCCGTCCCTCACGCAGATCATCGGTGAGATTAGTGCGACCACGTTTATACTCATTAAACCAGTTGTAAACAGTGGCACGATATGGGGCTTTATCGTGAAAGGCCAATCGAAATCTATCATAACTTTCTTGTTGACTTAAATGACATCGAAAGTCATAAAAAATCATTGTACGAAAATGTTCTCGCGCGAAGTTCATGCTGACGTGATACAGACAATTTTTAATTTGCCGCCAAATCGTAAACAATTGACAAATTAATAAAATACATAGGTACACAATAATATTGGCAAAGAGTTCCATTTTCAAAATTTAAACTTATTTTTTTATATATCGTTTACAAGTGGCCAGTTCTAAAAACTTTCAGTGCATACCTTCGTAAGTTTTAAGGTTAACTAATTCACTTTGCTAATAAAATATTGTTTAATTTATAGTAAGTTACGTGAGATTATTCATTATGTACTATAATTGCTATAATTACAGGTTGTAAGGCATTCTATCTTAGTTCTGAGAAGTAACAGCGCATATGTAGCCTCCTTTGTTTGAAATTGTCTGCAGGTGTCCATGGACTGCAAAAGCCGCTTATTGTCAGGTGGATTGTTAAAAAAATGTATCTTAAAATAGGTATATAATGCATGTGGTCAGGGCCGGATTAACCTTTAGGCAGAGTAGGCAACTGCCTAGGGGCCCCCCATCAGGTAGGGGCCCCGTTCGCGCACAAATATAATGGAAAATATTTCATACAGAGAAAATTTTATTGGAAAATTTGTAACCTCAGTGACTATAGGTATTATTACGTTTTAGCGACGCATACTGTCAGTTGATGAAATACTTCATACTTATAGAACAAAACCATCTAATATCGAGTAGTAGAACTAATAATATGGATACGTTACATCCCTTTATGATGGCTGCAAAGGGGCCCCGAGAATCCCATTGCCTAAGGGCCCAGACATAGTTAATTCGGCCCTACATGTGGTTATCACTATACATATATTGTTATAGTGTAAGTGGCTACATTATATGTGTTTTCATTGCATGTAATATTCTGCGACCAGTTAATAACATAGGTTACGTTCAGCTACGTTTTTATTTTAGCGCATGCAATTTAATTTATTAATTGCCACACTTGATTGAAAAAAGCACATAACGTCAAAAATTTTAATTTTTTTTTGTTTCTACATTTTTTTTTCAATATTTTAGTTTATAAATATTATAAACAACAGTACACACGGGCGCGCGCAAATACACACACCCACATATCTATACAATAGTATTTTAGTTTTATTTATTGTTTTTTATTTTTGCCAACATATACGTGATTTGTAGAGTTATTTTTGTGAGAAGACACTGGCTCCTGAGATACAGGTTTCAAGAGTCAGGGAGTCAGTTAGTGTGGTCTTAAAAGCACACTGATATCTGTCACGTCAGGACCTATATCTCCATTTTGTCTTAAATTGTGTCTTATATAGGTATCATGCAAGTGAATTTTTCGGAGACAGACTATTGAAACTTATTCCCTGCCCAGTAAAAGAGTGTCAGGTAAAAGAATTCTCCACTTTAATACCTCTGGGTAAAATTTTTCACAAACATTTTATATAAGTTATAATTAATAAAACACATGAAATCTCTTACAGTTTTTTTAAAAGAAATTAATTCATTTTTTGTTATTTCCGCTTTCCTTATAATACAATGTAGTTATAAAGTAATTATTATACTATCTATTTATATTTATATGTATACTATATATTCTCTATATGTTACAAAAAATATTTACAAAGTGTAATTCATCCCGTAAAGACCCATTCTAAAAAGAATACCATAATCGCTTAGAGCATGAACAGAATAGTGTAATTTAAAATTATAAAAAACTGACCAGCAGTTATATCATGGATCTATTTTAGGTATTATAATGAAATTACTTGAAAACTAAAATTATAATTCCCGCCTATCTATAGGTGTAGTATTAAACGAGATAGTTTTAGGGCATAAATCAAAATTATTACTTAAACAACATCACAATATTCTGCTCATGCTTTCATTAGATCATAGTTTAATGTACGATGAAATAGACAATCATCAAATTGCAGTAGAATTAAGATAAAATAAAAAATACTCGCAGCTTAAATACATTTTGCAGAACACATTTGCTTGCACAAAAATTACAATTCAATAAATACAATTCAATTGCTTTAGTTAAACAAAAAAAAACTTAAAATTATTTATCACAACAACATGGTTTATGTTCCCGTTTGTTTTGATTGGATCGATTAAATTAAATAAAAAAAAATATTTAAAGCTTGCGTGTTTAAATATTTAATAGTATCATTTCAAATATTTTTTTTTTAGTGCATTAAAAACAAATTTGTTTTAGCAATGAGCTTATAAATTACGCGTCCCTTTTTTGCTAATTGTGCTAAAAATGTATGTAAATAATAATCAAAAATGCTCATAAAAATTCAACTTGTTCCCAAAACATGTAGAATTTATTTATTAACATTAAGATTGGGCATTAGGAATAAAACAAGTCGAGGAAAAGTAATGCCGAATTAAAAATAAAAATATTTATTTATATTTTTATTTATTCATCGCTTGATTTTCAAGAACCAGTTACATCAACATATTTTTTATTTACGTTGAGAAGTGATAAAAAAGAACATTACGATGATGACCAAATAACGACAAAATAACGTGATGGCCAAGTGAGTCCAATAAGCCAGTGCAATGGATAGATATTACGCTAAATGCGCTATAGCTGACCAAAACATATTTGCTAAATAATGGCTATAGAGTTGTCTTCAAGTTCAATTTCTAATGTTGGCAACACGGTTAACAAAACCTTAAATTTCACAGTCATAAATACAGTATAAAGATGCATAAAAATTTAATTAAATTTTAAATTTACATAATTATTTATTACATTACGAAAAAGTTATACATGATTTTGAATCCATATTTTTCATCCAACAAAGGGAAAGATATTGCAAATTATTGAAGACATAATGGCATGCACAAATGTTAATTTTATTATTGATAAATATTAAAAGGTAGATACATTTCAGTGAAATTAAAAAAATATTTTCCGACCTTGGGCAACCAGTACATAGGTACTTATTCAAAGTCGTATTTACTAGCTTTAATACAATAGGTTATAAACATATACAGTAACCACTTTAAACAATCACGTTCTATGATTAATAATATAGAATGTACAATTTTAATTCTATTAAATATATTCCTTAATTTAAAAGTTGGTTGTGCCGATACAAAATTTGCTTATTTCTCGATAGTAAAAATGACGCCTTTTGTGCGCTCTTTTTCCCGCCATATTGAATGTGAACTATACTTGCATTTAAATTTATTATTTTCTGTGTTTGTTCGAAGGCTGTTACACTGCGGGCCAAACCCTGTTGACAAACAATTTTTCTCCATTAATAAAATGAATTTAGAAGGCCAAGAAAGGGCGTAATTGTAACAAACAAACACGTTTAAAAACCGCAAAGAATCTGTCTAAATATTTTAATACTGTCCGTGTTCTTTGTCATTTAATTGACCACAGATGATAAACTGTTTTAAGCTCCATAATTACGTCCTTTCTTGTAAGCTATAAACAACCAATATGACGCTATCAATGAGATCAAAATTTGCTTGCAAGTATATTGTGTATTGTTGTTGTAATTTACTTCGAGACATTGTAATATTTATGCATGCCATTATAACTTTTCACATTTCATTCAATGTTTCGTAACTTTTCTGGAAACCTATAAACTACAATTAACTAAATCCGGAAATTCCTCAGCTATCGTAGTTGTTCTGATCGTGTGGTCCCAAATATTGTGGTCTTAAGCCCATGCGATGGAAAAGCGCTAACCCGTTTTCACTGCAAGCGATTAACAAAATAAATAAAGATGTTTTATAAATTAAGGTATCTGAAGATAATTTTTAGAACAAAATATATCTGAAAAGCACTTTGTGTGAAAGTTTAGCGTAATTTGTTACGTGGTAGGACCACGCTGCAGCTATACAGGTCTTCTCGACCGGCAAAGGACCACGCTCTCACAGAATACCAGCGTAAAATAACAGCTTAATACTGCTGTGTTTTTTGTATGATCTGTGCTTGGTATGGTGAGCGTGGAGAACCGGCGACCGTTTTTACTGGTGAAAAGACGTTTGCATTTTGGTTCTGAATCGAGGATTGATTTTAATGTCTATGGACCACTGCATCAACTTAACATCAGGTGGACTGTGCGCTCGTTTGTCACCCTTATTCTATAAAATAATTCCAATAAGCTAGTAGTCGTGACGTACGAATACATCGTTAAGAAACCAGTATATCTAAGAATAAGTGAAATTTGCAAACACTGGAGCAGCACTGTAAATTTTTTCTTTCCATATTTTCACAAGAGGCGAGACCTATCCTGAACTAGATCGACGCAGGTCCTAATTGTGTTTTTTTTATATTTTATAAATACTCACGTCAAAAGTCCAGGGTTGGCGTCGGCTTGGTACCAGGAGTACTGCGGCACGTAGGGCGGGTGCGGTTGCGGCGCACCCTGGTGGTGCAGAGCGTGGGCGTGCGCGCCCTTCATGTCCCAAGGGCCAGGTGGCGCACCCTACGACCAATTAAAATATGATTAGGTTATTTGAAATAAAATTTCCATAATTATGAAGAGAGGTGATTTTGAGAGGTAATCCATGGAAAAGTCCCATCAGAACTTGTAGGCCCCGATAGATGCTGATATAACCACATCATATTTATCTTTTATCTGAACAACTTCACCCATTACGGTCATATTCTCATAATATTTCTGTTTTGTCAAGACGAGGCTATGTTAAGATCTAACAGGTAGCGCTGTAGTCAAGTTATCACAAAATCTATTTTTATGAACCAAAATGACATGTTCGCAATATGTTGGTTAGCGCCAAAAAATCACAAATCTAGACCGATACAGTAGACTTTTTACAATGTAAATAAATTTTAAACAGTAAAAAGTGTGGAGTGAATTCGGAATGAAAATCATCGCCTACTGTAAAGGGAATAACAATATCTTCCGGGTCAGTTTGTAAAAAATATAAAATCTTTACAACGGTGTTGAGAAAAGGTGCCAAAGTGTGAGAACTCTAGTACGTACGACAATATAAAAGCTCCCTGAATGGGAGAAACCCAAGCCCAGCATTGGGCTGTTAGTACTGATAAAGAGAAGGAGGAGGATCTGGAAGCATTCCTATAAAACCTTTACTTTATTAGTTGAAAATTTTATAAACTCCCAAAGAAAAAAAATAAGGATCTTTAAACAACTGAAAAAAAATTTTTTTTTAATTTGAATGTCTTGTATCTTAGCTAAGAACACTCTCGATGAAGTCACCTTTCAAATAAAATAAATTAATTCTAAACCTCTAAAACCCTTTAGGAGGTACGATGCCACAGACACACAGATACGCTTCTTTGTTTTCGTCGGGGGTTAAAAATATCGAAACTGAAATTATATAATTTTTTATAGTATCAAACCAATTTCTTTATCGAAGGGAAATTCGTTCAAAATTAAATTGTTGTTGTAAGACTTCGACTCTATGAATGTTCTGTTTAAGTAAAAAGGGCATAATGCCGCTTTGTTTGATATGGTGAGGAGACGAGAACCGGAGATCCATTTTGGGTGACAACGCGTATGCATATATGCAATCTTTAAATCGACGATAAATGTAGGTGTCTATGGCCCACAGCGCTCACTTGATACTTTCTGCTTGTTTGTTTTTTTACTACAAAAAATAATTGTATTTAGAATTATTTGAGTTATTATTTTAATACAAAAATGTAACATGGACCAAGTAAAGACAGGGTATTTAACACGTTTACGTAACGTAAGTAAAATATTGAAATGGCCGACACATTTTTCTATAATTTTTTATGTAATGAATTTAACTGTAGTATAAATATTTGTTTTAAAATAAACCTACTTTTCTTTAGAAAATAAAGCAATTACGACTACACGGAAGAATAACTACATTTAAATAATATAGTAAAAATATAGACTCCATAAAATATACGTACAACACAAAGATCGCATTAAACGCAGTATTAATGTAAACTTTAAGAGCTTTTAGTTGATTTTCATTAATACAATATACATTGACCTTTAAACGAAGTGCTCAATACAATCATAAGGGCTGAAGTTTATGAACGCTCTACCGTTAGCTAACATAATGGACTCGCATGAAACTAATCCAGTTAAATGCTAGGAGCGGCCAGTCACGCCTTTCTTACTGCGCTACTAACAGTGAAGATAGCACGCAACAGGTTGACTTTTTTGTTCAAATAATATTATATTAATGCATTATTTTTTATTATTTTATGGCGTACAGAACAGCCATTAGCTAGTTATGAAAAAGTTAAAAATTTCATCATGTTTTAAAAGACGTGATAAAACTCGACAAATAACTTGATAAGAAATATTAAATAAATTCAAATTATATTAATTAAAGTACATAAGTTTTTCTGTAAAACCTTTTACACCGTGTGCGACTAAACTCGATTTTTGTTATTAAATATACATATTAAAAATCACTCTGTTGCATTTAAATATATGGAGACATAAATATATGTGGGTAAGCGCAGGTACCCTTTCCAGACACTTACTTTCATAGTTCGATGGAACTGCTATCCGACACGACCGTAGAGAGATCAGGTGCAGGGCCAGAACAGCTTTATGTGCTTTCCGAGGAACTTATGTAAAACACCGCCAACTTTCTGACACCGGGTTATTACTGAGAATTTCTTAACAGAAAAATCTAATCCTAATTAATTTTGGTCCAACTCGGAATTCGAACCCCAGACCCCGTGATCATCATTCGCGACTACCACCACCAGACCATCAGAGGCGGGCGAAGTGTGAGTGCAACATTTAGTAAAAAAAAAACAGAAACCAGAAACAAGTACCGGTTGTTAGAAAACTAGTACCGAATAAATTGTATCTAATTTCGCAACGCTAACAAGCCGTAGGTAGGAATTATTGTACTTCCACCGTTTAAAAGCGTATGATTAAAATGTATTGATTACGGACGCTGTCGGACGTTGCTAAATATCGCCATTTTTTACTGACATTAAAAATGATCGACCACCGGAACCGTGTATGCAGGATGAATCAAAGTACGTCCGTAATGCCTACGTTTCTACAATCTATGTCTGTTTTTTTATAAACACATCAGATAACAACGAACCGTCAGTTTTGGCATAGGAAAACGTCGATCCCAAAACGCGAATGTGATAAGCACCTAACTTAAAGTATACACAAATAAACCTAGCAAGCTAACAGCATAGCAAAGTGGCGAAGCAATCAGCTTTGTATCGGTTTCTAACGGTTGCCGTTGAGCAATCAGTTTCAAAATAGGAGGTTCAGATGCCTGGGTGATCAGTAATCGATTGCTGAAAACAGAATTTGAAAATTCGAAACCGTTCTCGAGATAATCGTGGGACAGACGGACAGACGGATGGACAGACGGACAGACGGACAGACGGACAGACATCGTGAAATCAATAAGTGACTTCGCAAGCTTCGCCACTTAATAAGGAATTTTAGCATTTTAAAGTTACCAAAAATTAACTAATGCTGTTCCGTTATATATTATATAGTTATTAAAATATATGTAATGCAACATATGAATCAAATCAATCATCGTGTAATGCAATAATATAATGTTATATTATGTTATTGCATTACTAGCTAATACCCGGCGCGTCGCTGCCTCAGAAGAATTAAGAATATATAAAAACCTAGCAAGCTAACAGCATAGCAAAGTGGCGAAGCAATCAGCTTTGTAGCGGTTTCTAACGGTTGCCGTTGAGCAATCAGTTTCAAAATAGGAGGTTCAGATGCCTGGGTGATCAGTAATTGATTGCTGAAAACAGAATTTGAAAATTCGAAACCGTTCTCGAGATAATCGTGGGACAGACGGACAGACGGACGGACAGACGGACAGACGGACAGACGGACAGACATCGTGAAATCAATAAGTGACTTCGCAAGCTTCGCCACTTAATAAGAAATAATTTGTAGAAATAGGTATCGTTTTAAAGGAGAAGGAGACGTCTCCATACATTCTTGGGCCCAAGTGTTAACAAGATGAAAGTAGAACCATTTGAAAGCGTATATATAAACAATTTATAGCTGAAAGTCTAGCAAGATTTGTCAATCTAGGAGCTGAGTGGTTTTGGCGGGAACTTGATCGGCGGCGGTATGCTGCTCCTGTATTATAGTTTAAATAATAGTTTGAAGTGGATTTTGATATGTAAAAGTGGTGCGATTTTATGTATTAACTGTCTACTCATGTGAACTATTAGTGGAAACGGTGAAACAAGTGCTCTGATGGTGATGGATTCTCAAGATAAGCTGTTTGTTGCATAGGCGCCTTTAGATACCATCGCCAACTGTCAGCTGCCTGCTGGCTCAAGTTGCCGTCAAAATCTCCCAAGGCCTGCACAATGTGAAGCATGAACATATTGTGAAGCAGTGAACTATGAAGGATAATTATAAAGTAATGCTTTCGACTGAAGGTCCTCGCAACCATGGTCATGAATAAATTATAAAAAAAAAATAGGAGCTGAGTTATTGTAGAATAAGTAAAAGTGAGATTATCTATTACCTACACTATAACAGGTGATTTTTCACTGTTATCACACTGTAACAGGTTATTTTCACTATAATTATTTAAAGATATAAAAGCAGGATCAGTATAAAATCACCAAAAAGGCTGTGCTTAGTAATGAAACGAAATGGTGAAACGATTAATGAAAGTTAAAACAACAACAACTAAGTGAAGTGAATATCAGGGTACCATATATATCTGTGATTGATTACTTGAATTGTTGTTGTAACTGTTACTTGTTGGAATGTTGACATTTTGTATTTTCTATTATTATTTTGTAAATATGTACGCAATTATTTTTTATCTCCTTAACACAGACAAATAATCGAAAATATATATTAAAATGCTTAATTTGATCGAGAATATATTGAGCATTTTCAAAGTTTAAATAGGAATGGTAATATATTCGTTGACGTTAAATGATATTTAACTTTCAAATAAAGTCAGTACTATACGCGCGCAACCTTTTCTGTAAGTTATTTGTACTATGCCTATAACCTTCGCGCAAGTGCAAGTAATAAGTTGACAAAGTTTTAGCGCAATGTGATGAACGGTATGGCAGCGCATAAAATACGAACAGAGATTTTTTTTGTTTTACATTAACATTATTTCAAATAGGTGTCAATTATAGCCAAAAGATTTTTTGACAAAATTTCACGTTTGTGATTTTGAAAGCCAAACGAAAATAATTTAAAATTTAAAATTTTGTACAACGACTTCAATATAAATTATTAAGAATAACTCAAAACCTATAGGTAAGTCCTTGATCAATATATATGGGACAACATAAAAAGCACTAGCTTTCAAATAAAAAAAGAATCGTCGAAATCGGTTCACCCAGAAGAAAGTTATGAGGTTACACACATAAGAAAAAAACAAATAGTCGATTTGAGTACCTCCTGTTTGAAGTCGATAAAAAAGACGACATGGTACACATTTGAAATGCTAAACTTTTAGAAGAGAATAGATCAACGCGGGTAAAGAGCCTCAAAGGAGTAAAATATGAAGATATATGAACTCTCAGTATAGTCTGTGATCGGCCATATTAAGTTTTAAACGTGGCAAATTCTGAAAGTTATACGATTTAAATTCCAATTGGTAAATTAAAAACTATAATTCTAACATGGATTCGCCATAAAAAGATTAATAGTGTTTCGGTTAAAGATTCTGATCAAAGTTAATTAAAGTAAACTTACGTATCCGACCCTAGGGTCCCACGACTGCTGATGTGGAGGCTTCACATCACATGAGGCGTCTGGCGAGCGACCAGCATTTGGCTACGAAGAAAAATTTATATTAGATATTTTTGTTACGAATACAATCTTCAGTTTCTCGAAGTGACATTTTAATGAGAATTGTTATTTATATTAAAAGTAAATCAACACGTAATTATTATTTCGTTAAAGCCAGCGGAGATCGAATTGGGATTGCCCCTGAATTACCACTACTGACTACCGACGTGCTTGTTAGTGAAGAAAGAAATTATGAGAAAAGCTGCATATAGAAACAATAAGAATTCCTCTAATATGCTAATTGCGAATAGCCTCTTTCCCGCTCCAAGATCATGATCAAGATCATCATATGTTCAGCACTGGGTTGTATGAAGTTTTACTATATTAAAAAGTGAAAATTAATATTTTGCCATCAATGCATATTAATACATATTGTGTACCATGTGGCTTCACTCTAAGAGTGTTAAACATTTCACTCTGTGGGTGTCGTTAGAATGGACAAGGCCAAAAATATCTTTTGGCTACCGATAGATGACTGTATAACTATCCATAACACCAATTGTAAATATTCAAAGTTACGACGATAAGCAATGTCAAAAGTGAAAAGAAAATTATTTATATAGCTTGCTACCCCATTATAAGCCATTTTAACAGTGGTAGAGCCACGCGGTAGCCTTTGCTGTCGCACGGATGGGCCGGCTCGAACCGGGGTGGTACCACGACCTCACAAAAAACCAGCGTGAAGTAGAGGTTCACCTCTGCGTTTCGCTTGGTGCGTGCAGGTGGCCGGAGACCCTTTTTACTGGAAAAGAGGCATTCCATCTTAGTCCTCACGGGTGACAACGCATCTACATTTTGAATTGTAATAGAGGATATATGTAGATGTCTAAGGGCCGCAGCAACCACTTACCATCAGGTGGACTGTGTGCTCGTTTGTCACCCTTATCCTATAAAAAAAATATATACATATATCGCCGCCTTTACGGGCTGTGAACCTTGAGCCCGATGAAGCTATAAAAGCCAACTGTCTAACAGCACAACATACAACATAAATTTGTCTGCCAAGCTGTACGATTAAAGCAAATCCAGGGAAGACAACGGAAATGGCCTATGTCCTGCATTGGACATTCACCGACTGGTGATGTAGAAGAAGTTATATCATTATATTAATTGAAATATTTGATAATAAAATTCTAATTGAAATGTATATAATTTTTCTTACATATCCAACCTTTACATCCCAAGAGGGTTGTGGAGGTTGTTTTACGTCCCACGGAGTCCCCGTGGGAGATAGCCCAGGTGACAGCTCGGAGACCGGCGTGGAGCTAGGTGTGGGAGAGTGGGCTTGCGTAGGACCCCCGCTCTGGTATGCTGAGGGCGAATGCTGGGATCCACTTGAACTGCCACCGCCACCTAAGAACAATTAAATTAAAATTAAAATTACACATAAATCAAATTTAATAAAAATTTTTATAGGATAATTTAATTTATTATTTTAATTTATCACGTAAACGAGCGCACAGTCCACCTGATGGTAAGTGGTTGCTGTGGCCCATAGACATCCACCTCTATCCTCAATAAAGAATGAAAATGCAGATGCGTTGTCACCCGTGAGAACTAAGATGGAATGCCTCTTTTCCAGTAAAATGGGTCTCCGGTTCTCTACACTCACCATACGAAACACAGCAGTGTCAAGCTGCCATTTTACGCTGGTATTCTGTGAGAACGTGGTCCTTCCCCGGTTGAGCCGACCCATTCGTGCTACAGCTATACTACTAATATAGCTGCAGCATGACTCTACCACGTATAAACGTGTAATTACAGGATGAAAAGTATTGCAGCTTAGTCCTTAGGGGTAATGCAGGCTGTAGAAGCCACTAACCATCTGGTGGACTAAAACTGTAAGATCGTTTGTCACTTTAATTTTATACATAAAATATTTTTTTAACTTATATAACAGTACTGTGTTGCAGTTGTGTATACATATATATTAAATGTTAGCACACAAATTGGAGCATAGTAAAATTACCATGTAACAACTGGTTATTGCTAGGCGGGCTGCCAGGAGGTAGACCGAGGCTTGGAGGTGGCGCTCCGACTTGCGCTGCCTTCATCATTTTCTTGTATTTGCTGCGTCGGTTCTGGAACCAAATCTTCACCTGGGAATAAAAAAAGTCAGTTATATTCACGTCCTATAGAATCTAATGTATATAAGTATGCTTTATGAAAACACAAAACACTAAGAACTCCAGCTTTTATTTGTAGTTTAGTTAAAGCGTAAAATAGCTTGTTACATTATTTTATATGTAGTAAGGTTCGTTTTGAAGCGGGACGTTCGTTTATCGCATTGGAAGAACGGACGCAAGACCTCCTAGAAGACGGAATTCTCTCGATCTTAACATATTCGCTTATAGTGAACATATTTTAGTTAATAGTGGTAGAGCCGCGCGGCCGCTTTTGCTGTCGCATGGATGGGCCGGCTCGAACCGGGGTGGTACCACGACCTCACAGAATACCAGCGTGAAGTAGAGGTTTACCTCTGCGTTACGCTTGGTGAGTGCAGGTGGCCGGAGGCCCTTTTTACTGGAAATGAGGCATTCCATCCTAGTCATCACGGGTGACAACGCATCTACATTTTGATTTGTAATAGAGGATAGATGTAGATGTCTATGGGCCGCAGCAACCACTTACCATCAGGTGGACTGTGTGCTAGGTTATCCTATAAAAAAAAACCGTGCATTGTGGCATTACTTGGGGGAGCCCTACGTTCAGCAGTGGACTTATGAAGGGCTGTAATGATGATGATAATGATGATGATTGAGATATGCGACTTTGTTTAATAATAAACATAATAATTCAATTCATTTTCGGTCTAGATCCGAACGAGAAAACATATTCTAAAATAAATGTTTAACCAACATAGCATTCCTGGCGTTATCGTCAGAAACGCATAATTATCACGACCAGTAAAAACCTTTCCTCTACTAATGAAGGCATTCATCATTTCTTATTGTATTTATTTTATAATCATAAGTAATAATTAATGTGAAGCAAGTTAGCAGACAATTGAATTAGAAAAAGTCTTCACTGACTTTTACTATCCTTGCAATTGTCCTTGTAAAACTTCATTGGTGCTTTTATAGGAAATTGATTGGAATTTTTGAAATGGTTTATATTTCATTGACGTTGAAAAGGTAAGTAATCTCATTCATACCTGCTTTATTTTTGGAATTATAAAACTTAAACAATACTATCATTTAATTTAATTTTGTTAAAAGTGCAGAAAACATTGTCGTCCATTCACATGATTATCATGGAGAAGGAGTGGAATGGAACATTTATGTACAAAAAACAAATAAGTTACAGGGTACGCCATTTTAATTATAGGGTTACTAGAGAAGAAGCTTCGGATCTGAATCGGGTAAGTGTTACATTGTATTATAATAATTGTTTTACGATGTTTATCAGTGGACAATTTTGTCAATAGGCTCTACTATAGCTTTAATCTCCCGAGCAGCATGCTCCTCTAGATGTCGCTGTCATCGAAATCGGTCTAGAGGATATAATTTAAAACACTATTGATTTATTGTATTTTTGAGATATTTAATTACAAACGGTGTCGTATTACGTAAAGTGTCACAATCATTATTTAACCTCGATTACACGCGTCCCAATAATTTGTCAATTAGTTCAATACAACATGCGCTTAGCATGTTTCTATGTAAAGTATTAATGCAATTTATCAGTTTCCAAGGTTTCACTTGTATATCTAATTAGCTTATATAGCTTAATGCGGGTTTGTTGAAATCTTCAAATTAATATTGACAACAAGTAGACAGCATAATTCTATACGATGTACATATTAGTAAGTTGTGTATCAAGGGAAGTAGTAATTAAAGATACTGGTTTATTATATGCATATTGAAAGACATTATCACATTTTTAATAAAAGTATTATTCTTGGCGTTGATTTTTAGTAATGTATAATGCAATTTTATCTATAACATGCGGTCAAGTAATTTTGGTTTACATTGCTATGTTAGGCTATCACCAAAATCTTCCAAATTTTTCGAAATGTGGGACAGCAAAGTTTTATTCAATATATAATATATATATATATATATTGAATAAAACGTTATTATATATATATACATAATATCGTTATTAATTAGCTGTTATTATGTGTAAGTATATTAGTTTTAATTAAATATTGCGAGAAAAATCACTAGGAATTATGCGAAGATAAATATAATAATAACTCACGAAAACTTATCTCGATAAACATACTCAAATTATAATCAGTTTTGTTATAATTTTTGTAAATTCCTATTAATCCTAATTTAATTATTAACTGTTTTAAAGTTTACTTTTATCATACATATAACAAATCATGAAAACACGATTTACAATTCAGACAAGTTTACGGGACATGGTGTATACTCTACTGTAAACACGCGGGAGTAGACATTTATGGTATAGATATATACGTGGAGGGGTTGTAGGTTGTAGCGTGCGCGGGGGCGGAGTTACTTGTGGGGTGCTAGCTACCGTTACTACACGGTTACAGCTAGTGATGTGATTTTATAAAATGTATCGACATATACGAAAAATTATACTTTAGTTTTAATGGATAGAGGCTAGGGCAATTTTATTTATTTAATCATAACAACTGAACGCAAATTCACCGCATTTACATTGACTAACCGTTAATATAATCTTATTTGATGTCATTAACAAATCCTCAAGTCTTTTTTTACAGTTACAAAGTTTAAAAATTACATAAATTATTTTTTTATAAATCAACAAATGACAACGAGCACACAGTCTACAATCCACATGATGGTTCTTGGATGCTGTGGCTCAAATATGGACTACATCTATCGTCAAATAAGTCTAGAAATGCAGATCCATTGTCAGTAGTCATTTCTGTTCGTAAAAATGGTCTACAGCTCAGTCACCTCTCGCCATAAGGAACACAGCAGTAATATGCTGCTTTTACAAGGTATTCTGTGTAAGCATGATACTTCCACGGTCGACCCATTCGTGCTGTAGCCATGATGCAGCTGCAGGTTGGCTTTACTAGATAATTTCGTAATTACATGTCTAACTACAATACTTTAGCTATAAATATATTATTACAAATGTTTAAAAATAAAATTAACCATTTTACTATACTTCTACGAGTTATGTTAGCGTAAAATAATGAAATGAGTGTTATGATTATGACATTATACAATTAGTTTAATAGCTGCTAATTACTTAAAACCAGACCAATTAAATGTTTTTTTAATATAGAGTCCAAAAGATATAGTATTGATAAAATAAATGACACGACAACAGGTTCCGGTAATTTTACGTTTATGTAAGCAAATTATTCAAGTAAATGACGGATTTTTTTTGTAAATGATATATAAGTATAATGTAGTATAAGTTAATGAACATGATTTAATTTAATAAGACAATAACAGGTTTATAGTAATTTAAAGTTTCATTCATATTTACGGATCGCCGTACAATTGATCGCACTATGAATTTATTAAACAATTAATTTAATTAAAATATAATGTTGCGTGTAATATGATATTATATACAATTTTGTTTATTATTTTTAATACATTTATGTGTCAAAGTTTTATTATAAATCAGTATTTCGATATCGATAAATTCATATCCTTTGTAATTCACATTACTAGACCCCTCCTCCAATTTCACCCCACCTCGATTAGTCGGGTCGCAGGCCACGATATAACTTAACCCCGTCGTACCTAACTTGCTCCATTGGCATTCAATTCACTTGACTTAACCCGCTTGTGAGAGGTTAGGTCTTGTTGAATTATTTATCTTTACACTGCTGATGCTGTTTAGTTTTCTTCTCTTACTCGCATAATATAGTATATTTTTAGTACACTTTCGTTTTTGAAATAAATAGACTTTAGAGTAGATATATGCTTCTAGAAATTAGCTTAGACTGCAAATGTTTGATATTAATGAACAGATATACTACAATAAGAATTGCTTATTAAAAAAAATAGCAACAACAAGTCATAAACGTTTTCACAATCACTTGCAACGGAGACAA
Source organism: Parnassius glacialis (assembly GCA_033319125.1). Lineage (NCBI taxonomy): Eukaryota > Metazoa > Arthropoda > Insecta > Lepidoptera > Papilionidae > Parnassius > Parnassius glacialis. The sequence goes on from JAVANC010000002.1 coordinate 25,860,400, forward strand.
CAGTAGCGTTGTCACCTTTGAAAACTAAGTTCGAATGCCCCAAAGCCTCCAGAAGTTCTCCAGATTCTTCAGACTAGATCAGTGTTTGTATTGCTGCACTAAGAGGGAACACACCAAAGCCCGCTGTACTACCTCTTCAGATCCTCCAGACTGGAAACAGCAGTGCTTGCATTGCTGCTTGATGGCCAAACAAGGGTGAGAACTTGGCACCTACGTTAACGGATCATCTCACTAAGTACTTAGATAGAGTTAACAATCGCCATCTTCGTTAGCGAGTTAAAATCCTCTACTCGACATGGGTTTCTGCGTATAAGTTAACGATATGATTCTTTATCTATTTCGTTGTTTTATTCAAAATAAATGGCTCATGAATGTACAGCCCAGGATTTCATCAAATAAAGAAAAGGTGATAGTCGGAATTGTATACGACTATCTGACTCTTCTAGTGGGGCAATTATCAGATCAGTCCATTGAGCTATATGATCGGTCATTGCCTGTGTGTCAATATATACCGATAATTATGGTGAGTAATTTTTATAGGATAGGGTGACAAACGAGCACACAGTCCACCTGATGGTAAGTGGTTGCTGCGACCCATAGACATCTACATTTATTTTTAATAAAGAATCAAAATGCAGATGCGTCGTCACCCGTGAGGACTAAGATGCAATGCCTCTTTTCCAGTAAAACGGGTCTCCGGTTCTCTACACTCACCATACGAAACACAGCAGTCAAGCTGCCATTCTACGCTGGTATTCTGTGAGAGCGTGGTTCTTCCCCTATCGAGCCAACCCATTCGTGCTGTAACTATACTACTAATATGGCTGCAGCATGACTCTACCACATATAAAAACATAATCAGCATATATAACAATATCTGTTTCCTTATTTTAAAACATTCTGCGCGAGACAGAAATCTGATAATAAAACGGAAAGCCGTCGCCGTAGTAGAAGTGGGTTCATCATCTCTTCTTAATCACTCCGTAAAAGCTGGATTTTTTTTTAAACTGAAGTGACAAATGATCTTACATTTAGGTTCTCAATCAGACTTTATGTTCCATTTTTTTTAAAAACTAGTAATGCTATTAAAAATTACTAATATTCCCTTTAACCACTTCTGGTAAGCTCAAAATGCTTGTGGTACAAGTGATACACGATAGTAGTCGAATGGCGGATTCGAACCCACGACCTTTCGAGTCTGCGGTTCGCGCCCTGACATTAGGCTGCTGACGCTTTAATTTTCGATTTTTTGATGTATGTTACACAATATCTTCGTCATTTGTGGACCGATCTTACTGATTCTTATTTGATTAATTAGGTTATACTTCCGGCGAGGTCGCATATAAATTTAGAACTATATGGGTTGAAAATTTTAATGAAAAAAGGGGTGAACTATTTTGATGACGTTCTGGTTGTTCCACTCCAAAGGAGTCTAAATAATCTTAGAGGACGGCTCTTACTGTTTAATAAACAGTAAGAGCCGTCTTCCAAGAACTAAAAAGAATAGTCGGTGCCAAGACAAGGTGCTGAAGCTGTTATGTGGAAATTATTTTATTCCTTTTGGTTAAAAACTTAATTTTACGTCAGGCGTGAACACTTCTTTCTTGTATTTCCCATATCATCCCCAAGGTATCCCATTACGGTACTTTCGGGGCGTTGTGGGAATAAATTCTCTCACACCTTCACCACATAGCACGTAATCTTCATTAATCATTACAATTATCGCAAGCCTCCAAAAATATTTATTCACTTTTGTAACTGATTCAATATAACAAGGTTTACTATTGCACCCAAGTGTTGAAATAAAATTATATGCTGGCTTATACAGAAACTTCTTAATTCTATGCCAGTCTGTAACAGATTTCAAAAGTATCAAAACTCAAGAATTCGATTCAGTAAAAATACATGAATTAGTGTTATTTGTAAACTTAACAGCATTAATAAAATATTATATTAAAATTAAATTAAAAAGGAGTATTATTGTCATAATAAATCAATGGTTATTAAAAAGGTAAGTAAATGCTTGGCAATTGTCCGTATTTAAAGAAATATATGTAAGTGCATCTGCTATCTGGCATGACAAAAGCTACTGTGCTACAAAAAAGTATGAAAACAAAATGGCCGCCAGCAGCACCATATGCGAGCGACAACCGCAATGAAATTATATTCCCGTACAGAACATTATTTTCTGGTCGTACATTCGTCGGTCACGCTACTTCCAGTTGTTTCCTTTGTTTTGTGGTATTTACTTACCTACCTACCGAATATGTGAATGTTAAATTTTTATGCAGAATATAAAATGGTCCTAAATGAAATTGTAATAATTTTCTTTCGAAATTGCTGGGAAAAATAATTCATAAAGATCGATTTCGCTTTCTTCACCGATCTAAGATATTTATCATTTGCTAATTTAGAGACATAACGCTTTGAGATCAGTTTGAATTTAGGACATTTTTCTTAACGTTTTCTTAGTCAAATTAAAAGATACCTACGAGACATGATCGATTTATCCGCAGTAGAACCAGAGTAACTGACATGGCCCAACGGATTAGTAAGTTGAAGTAGCAGTGGGCCGGCCATATAGCTCAAAGAACCGACAACCGATGGGGAAGAAAGGTTCTCGAGTGGCAGATTCGTACCGGTAGGGAAAGTGTGGGGCATCGATATACGAGTATATATACCACGCATTTCGCATTCCGAACATTGACTATGTTCAACTGAACTGTACTGCAATCCGCACACTAAACTAAATATTGCGTAAATTGAAGATTTGTGGTTTCCATAAGATAATTATAATTACATTTGATTTAGAAATATGTTTATTTAGATTAAAATAAGAGGTTTTATTAAATTCTTAAATTTATTTTATATTAATATCTTATTAAGTGGCGAAGCTTGCGAAGTCACTTATTGATTTCACGATGTCTGTCCGTCTGTCCAACGATTATCTCGAGAACGGTTTCGAATTTTCAAATTCTGTTCTCAGCAATCTATTACTGATCACCCAGGCATCTGAACCTCCTAGTTTGAAACTGGTTGCTCAACGGCAACCGTTAGAAACCGCTACAAAGCTGATTGCTTCGCCACTTTGCTATGCTGTTAGCTTGCTAGGTTTATTTTATATTAAATTAGTCTTCGCGCATACGCAACTCTACTATCTCACGCGCATGCGCGAAGACATGAGTAGCACACAATTTTTGTTTGGAATAGCTTCTCTAGTACGTAGTCCATATAACTCAATGGTGTAGGGCGACCCCCCACTAGATGGAGTGACGACCTGGTGGGACATGTAGGAAGTCGATGGATACCGGTAGCTCATTACCGTGCGTCGCGGTATTCCTTGGGGAGGCGTATGGTCAGCAGTGGATTTATGAATCGCTGTAATTATGATAACTGCAGAAATACTGAAGCCAACACCATTGAACTTAAATGTACTTAAGCACACATCAGATCTCATTGGCCATCACACAGTTTTTGTCAGTTATTGTTCAATATTAATTTATTTTAAAGTCGTAAAGATTCAAAGGGCAAAAAAGGTACTATGAATTCAAATACCAAAAAATATGGTGGTAAAGCTTAACACGTTTATAAATACTGTGTCGGTTTTCAGCTTGGTGAAGATAACAAACTATTTTTATGTCCTCTTTACAAATTTAAATTACGGTAACATTGTAGCCTGCATGTGATGTTATAGTGGTTATCTGTTAGGAGATTCATTTTCTTAATAAGAGGCCGTTTAGATTAAAAGCAACTGTTTTGTAGTGTACAATGTTTGAAAAGTAAGATATCCAGTAGAAGTAGTTTCTGTTTCTGTCTATTTCATTTTGGTACCTACTCAGCGGTGGCAGGTATACATATATGGGCTGCAGTAATATGCGGTGGGTATACTACTAGCTAGTTTAATCACTCAAAATTGCGCAAAATTATGTTTAGTATTAATGTATTAATATGAAGATATAAGGATTAGTTCGTTAATTACTGTTTTTAATATAATATGTATAACAATTTTATCAGATATTGTCTAAAAATTAAAAAAAAGTAAAGAAGTTCGCATTAGACAGTCATACAAGCGAAAACAAATTTCTCACCTATTTAAGGATCATAATGAAATAAATTGATCTTAGATTTAAGCACAGATTAAATAATGTTACTGCGGCTTAAGGCTCAAATACTAGTAAGAATGTCTGGTTGCTGATGCACACTTTAAACAAACACTAATAGTGAAAATCGGAAGTTGTAATCGAGATGATCAGGACAGGTCGAGATAAACTAATGTGACTTTAGTTAATAAAATCGAAAAACTCCATTATTTTGAAAGAAGTAAGTTCAATGGTAATTCGTATTTAGTCTTAAAATAACACCTCAAAACATTATTCCCCTACTATGTTTCATTCGATTATCTTTTCTTAACCTGGCATTGAACTTTATTAAAGCAAGCTAAAAGGACAATAATAATATTTCGCGGTTTTTGCACTAAATTCATTTACTCAGTTTTCCCACCAGCATCGCTTCAAGCATTTCGTCACTGTACGAAGCCGGGCGGCGGTGGTATGCAGGATACCTGTATAGGACGATGGTATTCAACATATATAGTGGCGGCGAGTACAAAGAAATATCGAACATAAGCCGCATAGCACCAAGAAACTTGGTGCCCTCGCGCATACAACTATTCCGCCACTTCCATGGACTGGTTTATGCGGTAGGTGCTGGGGCCGATTATGCGACAGTCTGTGCGCAAAAGGCGCACTATTTTTAAAAACTATAATAATAGAAATAAAATATTTAAAAAAAATTTTGAAAACAAAAAATAATATATCAAATAAATATTTACTGATTTTGCAATAGGAACTTAAAGATCCCAATTAGATAACAGTACTGATGTCAACTAAAACATCGATCACGGTTATTTCAACAACTCAATTTGTGAATGGCTCGGAGAACCTATAAATAATTAATTAAAAAGATATCAATATTAATGTTAGCCGATAGCGCATGACGCGGTTCTTTGCGTTAAAAAAAAAACGGTAGCTCGTACAAAACTGCATGCCGAGGCCGGACACTGAATGATGTGGAGACGCGTTCCTTTTTTGAAATTATCCTTCTTTTCTCAAGTGACATACGTAAAGGGAACTAGTTTAAAAGTTAACACAAATAGTCTATATCTTGGCTTCTTGTTTCTCGTAAATATTGTAATAGATTTTTTTAATAATTTAAAAAAAAATTTAACGTTGTTGTGACAACAAATCTCAAAATGGTACAACTAATTTAGTTCAAGTTATTATTAATTCATTATGGTCAACATTATCACACTTTTTTCTTTATGTAATTAAAGAAAATTTGTTAAATGCTTTTAAAATTTATTATAATAACAATAATAATCATATAAGAATAAAATACTGCGCGAGTGTCGTGGAACACTCGGTTGGAACGAAGATCCTTATTATTGATAAACGTATAATATTATTGATTAACAAATACAAATAAATATATTACTAGCGTCTATTAAAATGAAGCGTCATTTAAAATAAAATACACTATGACACAAGGGGTAGTGACGAAAAAATCTTACACTTTTTGTCGCCTAGCTCCAACCGCCAAACCCGTACCGTCCGATAAGGAACTTCGTTCCAATAAAAAAAATTATCTAAAGAAGTCATTTACACATCTATCGCATCAATGTTATATTGAAAGTATAAGGCAAAATATGGTGTCATTAATAAATTTTAACGGGAAATGAAAGGCAGTAAAATTACACAGGTAGAAATAATAAGTACTTATCAAACGTTATTCATAAACATGTTCTAAGTTAAAACACAATGCGTATACAAAGTATTCAGTAGGTATATACATAGACTATATCTAGTACAATTTCATAATTAGTGATGCATATATGCGTGTTTCATATTATCATATCGATGAAACGAGTCGAAGCGACGCTAAGTTATGACAAGTGAACTAGAAAACAACTCGTCAAGTACATTATTAACGGCGAGTTATATGCAAAACTATTGATAAGGTATTAAAAATGGAAGTCTTAAAATATTAAAAAGAAGGGCAGTTTTAACAGTGTTCACATGAATGTTTATGATGCAATATTAAATATGTCATAAATTGACAAAGGCTAAGTATAAGGTATAAGCATATTTTTTCACGTTTGTTTCTGAATAATTTTTCAGAACAATTTACATAGCCGCTTAGACTTATGTCTGTTTTCCATTTCCCACTCATATCAGTTATTATATTCTAGGAATAAAAAAGGGTATAGAAGGTATGAAAAAAGCTATTTACATGCAAATTGTAAAGTGAAGTAGAAAAAAATTGGATAAATTAATATTCTATCTTGAAACTTATAACAATTTTTTGTCTTTCTTTGTATATACTAAGTAGTATTCAAATGGGCTAATATTGATAGCGGCATTACAAAAAACCTGAAAACTTACACATACTCTGTACTATTAACGCATTATTCCTGATCTACAGGTGTACAGGAAAATATAGATATTTTATCTTTCATCAATCTCCACAGCTGCCCGTAGTCGTTTGGCACACATACGTCAACTGGTCATCGCGAGCCTTGTGCCGCGGTCACATTGGTTACTTGGAACCACTGGATTTGACATTTAAGTTTAAATATGTGACACACCGTGGTATGATTGCATGTGTTCTTGTCTATTTTTTTTTGTAAAAACTATTTACAATTTTGCATACCACTGTATATATATTAATAGATAGAGAAAGACATAAATTATTTTTAATTGCAGTCATGAAGTTAAGATATAGGTCAAACAGAAAAGTAAAAGAGTTTCGCCATATTTATTAAAGTTGCAGCTTATTTACGTCCCACTGCTGGGCACAGGCCTCCTGTCATTTCTGAGAGGGTTTTAGGGCAAGGAAATGTCCGCCGCGCTGCCCCAATGCGTGTTGGCGAACTTCACATGTCTTCGAAATATTTTTTTTCTTATTTCTCAGACATGCAGTTTTCCTTCACCGCCGAGCACGTGGTAAATCAGCACTTAAAATTGCAATTAATAATTTCATTTGTGCGGGCGGGTATCGAACCCGGGTTGCTCGAGTACTGTGAAGCTTACAGCGAGCGCTAACCATCTGAGCTACCACAGCTCTTCGTTAATAACCCGTAAAAGTTTATGCTGGACAGGGACTTCTCCTGTTGTAGGGAGGAATTGTCTTAAACGCCACGCTTGGTGGACGAATTAACGATCGCAAAACTAGGAAACTAGGGAATTTCACGTCTAGCGTAAACGAGATAATATACCACCATGTATCGATAGCCAATAGATTTTCTATCACACAGTCTTCTCTTACGAGACTCACGAGGCAATAGATTCTTTTCCACCAAGGCACGGCTAATTTCTTATATTTACGAAAGGGCTACGTATGTACGTATTTTGTGCAGGGGCTAAGCACTCGCTGTAAATTACATAGTACTCGAGTAACCCGAGTTCCATCCCCGCCAGCACCAATGAAATTTTTATGTCAATTTTAAGTGCTGATTTATAGGCTCTAACTTTAACTTTTCTAACATTTCTCTGACATTCTCACAGAATAACAGTGTAAAATAGCAGCTTAACACTGTGGTGTTTCGTATGGTGAGTGTAGAGAACCGGAGACCCTTTTTACTGGAAACCATCTTAGTCCTCACGGGTGACAGGTGTAGCTGTCTATGGGCCACAGCAACCACTTACCATCAGGTGGACTGTGTGCTCGTTTATCACCCTATCCTATAAAAAAAAAACTTTAAACTTTAACGAAACTAAATTCATTGACGGCAACAGTAATGATTAGCGTCGTATGTAACGTGTCAAAGTGAGTCATGTACCGAAATTTCATTTTATATGGTTTAAGTTAATTAAAATCTTATGCAATATTGCGACCTATTTCACATTTGAAAATAACAAATAGATTCTATTCTAATGTTATTGACAGCCGTGAATTGTTTTAAGAATAATAAGATTGGTTAAAACATTGTAAAAAAAATAATAATTTGTGCTCTAATAATGAATCTCAATACGAAGAAAAGCCTGAAATATAATAAACATACTAAAAAGCCATATTAAATCTACAACCGCGAATACTTACTTCAGAAAAGCTAGCTTACAATTATGCTAATTCATGGCCTAACCATATTATTTATTGGCATATTAGGTCAGTGCTTAACAACAATCTCACCTTGTGAGCAATCGTTATTATTAATGTTAAAAAAAAATTTAAAATTAATAATAACGATAATAATCGAAGATTATTTTTATGCATGTGTAGTATACACATGAATAAATGAAATCATTATGTGGACCTCTCACAATGATGTATAAGAACATACTGATAAAATGAAAGCTTATGACATTAAATGTTCCTTTTTATGTATATCTGAATTATAACGGAGATATTAAAAGGGCTTAAACAAGCATATGACTGTAGTGGATGATAAATTGTTAGTAGCATTATGGCAAATCGATATCGATTGTAACCTTTTTTTGTATATTCACGTCACTAACAGCTTACGTAATGAGAGTTTTATGGCGTAGCTTTGTAATAAATTATGGATACTGTAGGTAGTTTCTACAGAATCACAAGAAATACTATTACCCATATACACCTAACGAGTTTAAAGCATATAAAGTCAAAACCATCTTATCTTTGCAAAATGAATAAAACAAGAAATAACTACAAAAGACATTAGTTTCGAATGTCAAAATCAGTGGAAACCAAAATTTAAAACTCATTGAATTGTGTTCCTAATTGTTCTAATCGTCATGGTGAACGAATGAACGTCCCTGATATCATTAACACGTGAAAAATACGTGTTAAGGATATCTGGGTTAGAATAGATAGTTTGCAATTGATCAAATTTTAGGCATCACCGTTATGGTGCCATTGAACTTCATCACACTCCAATCAGCAATTGATTTTGGCATAAATTAGGTACCTATTTTGCTATCAAATATCTTGTGTTGAAGAGACAGTGGAACATTATTTTATAGTGCCGGAATTTTATATATTATAATCAATTAGCAGAAAAAAGTTACCGACTTGACAAGGATATAGAATGAATAATAAATTAAGGATACAGCGCGAATGGGGCTCTTTATTCTATTGTGGGAAGTCAGAATGTATCAAGGAAGACAAGTATAGCAATTCAAGATTCTGTGTTAGTCCTCGCCTTAATGTATGATAGTAAAAGTTGGGCGTGGCAGAAGAGACATGAGAGTAAAATTAACGATGTAGAAATGCGGTCATTAAGAAATATATTAGGGGTGACTCTGAATGATCAATTGTGTGTTAAAAGAAAGGCGTGGTTTACAAGAAGGTGTTTTGATCAGAGTTAAGAAAGGAATGCTTCGACGAATTTGAATGGTCACGTAGAAAGAATATATGAGGAAAAAATGATAGCAGTTTCGAAAAGCTAAGGCCTATAATTGGCGATATATATATATATATTAAAGATAGGCCAAATTAAGAGTATCCTTAATCGACGAACACGTAAGCGTAAATATATGAAAGTAAAAAAAACAAAAGTGGTAGGTCACGATCATGCCTAATAGATGTCGGTTGTCTCTGCCGACCCCTTTGGGTAACAGGCGTGAGAATTTATGTATGTATATAAGTAAGTTGATAGATAAGTTTAATTGGAGATATATGTATGTACAGGGACAGTTTTTTCACTTACCATCATATTGTCTGCTTGTTAGTCGCAAGTAACAATATATTGAGTCTCGAATATACATATTCATTTCATGAGTAAATTATTGGACTTAATTACCATTCCATATAGAACACGAGACCTAGTAGATATCAGAAATACTATTACATTATGCTAGTATGTTATTACACAAGTAAGATGCGAGCTTGTTTAATTCAAATTAATAAATAATAAAAAAGGAGGTAAAAAGGAGGTTGGTTTAAAGTAAAATAAAATTTCGAGAGATTACTGGCAGGTTATATAGTTTTTTGTAATTGATTTTCCTTTTTTTAAATCCGCAACTTCGCTTACAAAAGACGTGTTTCGAACGTATATATATATATCACACAAAAACTATACTCGATGCCGATGTTTTTGCAAATGTCGGTGAAAGCCCGCGCAGCTCCCGCAAAATGTCTTTATACCTGTGCCGACACAGTTTTATGGCGACTGACACGCGGGCACGTGAACTTCTTGCTGGGCCTGCCATATCTATATACATATTTGTATCGATATTTAAAACCAGTGAAGTTACTAAATTATTAAGGAAACATAAATTTGCTCTTTCGACATAAACTAATATAAAAAAATTAATTAGCTATATCACGGTTATCGTACCTATCATACTTTCAGATGTCAATTTACATATATACATATACAACAAAAATATAAAAATTAATAGTAAAATATTATATTATTTAGGTATGTATACAAAACCACCATCTTTTTTTTACTAGAACCGAATACCTTTTTTACTGGAAACGAGGCATTCCATCTTAGTCCTCAGGAATGACCATGCATTCTGAATTTAGATTCTTAATCGAGGATAGATGTAAATGTGTATGCGCCACAGCATCTAATTGACACTTCGAGTTGACTACGTACAGGTTTGTCACCCCTATTCTATAAACAATCATTTTGGTTTGTTACAATGTCTGTTTTTGCAAAACAAACATTGTAACGAACCAAAAAGTATGAGACGAACAGACAGCGGTGTTTGAGCTCTTCATTAATTATAAATTAAAAAGTAATCATGCGTTTTTTGTTTTGTTGTACCCTCAACTTACAAACAATAAGTATAGTTACGCTAAACGTAGTGACTGCTCTTTGAGTCGCGCCGTACTGTAAACGTGGCCGGTACGAAATGTGCACTTTTTACGGCAATCCCGTGTTGACACGCTTGTTCTACCAAAAACATGGCCGCTATAAATTATTCAGGAGATGCGGTCAGTTCTTGACAGAATTTCTTGTTTTGTACTCGTTTCATGCTTTATCACTTGCAGTTTATAGGGTTACTGTTCGTTCCTCTTTTACGGGATTGCTAGAAATATGTGACATCTTGGGATCTATATTCCAAAGTGAAAATTGAATTTGTATCAATTTGCATAAATTAAAACATGGGGTTGATATGATCTCCTCACTCTAATGACTTAAATGGGATCGTCTATAGTAATACGTACAGTACAGGAGTGCAATAATTTCCCGAAGTCTGTATTTTCGTCCGATTACAATCTGTGTATCTTAAAAGCAAGAATGAAAAGACTTTTGTTACACTAAGACCAAGCGATTTACCATCTAGGGTTTCATCACCACTTACCGCCAAGCGAGATTGTAGCGAAGCAATGTATTGAATTAAAAAAAAATATGATCAAGTTGAACGATCGGGTAATTTTCAATCACAATTACAGATGAGGATCACAAAAACAGTGGTAGAGCCACGCGGCAGCTTTTGCTGTCGCACGGATGGGCCGGCTCGAACCGGGGTGGTACCACGACCTCACAGAAAACCAGCGTGAAGTAGAGGTTTACCTCTGCGTCTCGCTTGGTGAGTGCAGGTGGCCGGAGGCCCTTTTTACTGGAAATGAGGCATTCCATCTCAGTCCTCACGGGTGACAACGCATCTACATTTTGATTTGTGATAGAGGATAGATGTAGATGTCTATGGGCCGCAGCAACCACTTACCATCAGGTGGACTGTGTGCTCGTTTGTCACCCTTATCGTATAAAAAAGGCTACTATTAGGTACATAAGGCCCTTCATATGCCAAATTGAACTTACTCATAACTTTATTATCGGCATCTGATCTACTAGATCTTGACATTTTTACTAAGTCTCCAATTTAAATAGATCGGGATGCTAAAAATAATTTTATTTGTTACGTTTGTATATATAACATATGTATATCTAATATTGGATAATGTATTGTCTAATATTCCGTGGTGTTTCTTTTTTTAAATAATTATTAACTTAATAATATATTAAACTCATAGATGCGAATGCCATAACAGGCCGAAGCGTGGCACTGCCGCCTATGATAGTCTACTTTCAGAGATAATCGATATTTACGTTACTAACAAATCGATGGGCTGACAGATTCTCCTATAGTGATATTCTATAAAAATTTGTAATCAATATTTTAGGTATATTTTATTTGCGTTTTCCATCGTTTTAGTTAACTAGCGGATACTGTTTTTGCTTAGATTAATTAAAAACTACACGTTTGACCCGTTATTTAGTTTTCATTTATTCCTCCCTCATAGATAGCTTCATAGAATACATATTACCAAAAATGTGTTGGCAAGCGCAGTTTTTTATTATTTTCAGCATTTGTCAGAAAGATGCTGCTGCCAATCTCCTGTTGAAGTTTCCTTCTTTCGCCCCTCGCGACCCACGGGATAATGTGGGATTCGCCATTACACGGCGAGTTATTTTATAAATTAAAAAATAATCTGTCCCAGATTACTGGCAGTGTGCAGTCACTGTTTCGATTTTCATAAATTTGTCATGCATTTTTTTATGAGGCGCTGCGTGTTCAATTAAAAATTATAATTAGTTTCAAACCGTTTGAATGCCAAGGCGAATAAAAAAGTTTACGAGTAAAGCGGGGTCGAATATACGTTAATATTACGAGTATATGTTGAATCTCAACATTCCGCAATCCCCCCCTGTTGCCAAGTGTAGTTATTTTTCTTCTTCTTTACCTGTACTTAATACACTGCTTTTACGTTTTCATCCACTGTCTCTTTTGTTTGAAGAGTAGATTAGCGATCATTCCAGACGTATCGAATCTTTGACGTTATCCTGTGTCACCGGTCAAGGGAGTTTTGGCGGGAACTTGACCGGTGGCGGTTTGCGGCTCCTGTATTATCGTTTAAATAATGGTATGAAGTGGACTTTGATATGTAAAAGTGATGCGATTTTGTGTATTAAGTGTCTGCGCATGTGAACTATTAGTGGAAACGGTGAAACAAGTGCTTTGATGGTGATGTGATTCTCAAAATAAGGTGTCTGTTTTCTTAGACGCTTTGAGATACCATCGCCAACTATTAGCTCTCTGCTGGCTCAAGTTGCCGTCAAAATCTCCTAAGGGCTGCACAATGTGACGCATCAACATATTTTGAAGCAGTGTATTATGAAGGATAATTATACATTGTAACTTCAGGCTCAGAAGGGCTAGAACCCAGAGCCGTAAAGCAAGTTATATAAAAAAATCACCGGTCAAGATGTTTTAGGTTGGGAGCGAACGTTATGATTATACGAACACCTGCCAAAAACCATTAAAATTATGTGGCATTTCCCATTATCACCTCTTACGACACCCACGGAATTAAGTAGGATGATGATGATGAGTTATTTTACATCGTAATCACACGGCATCTTTAACACTTACAAACTTAATTTCTTTTTATTGAAGCAATATCTACAGCTTGTAAATCTACCAATATATATTAACAAGTTTCAGACATATTATGTGTGATAAAGAAGCCCTTATATGTTTACATGTTTTTTTGCAAACAATTTAAATATTGTTTTTGTCTTCAACAATGTTCACACATTATTTACAATGTATATAGCATAATATACCTTTACTTGCGTTGATATTGTAAGCACTGTATGTACTTACAATATCAACGCACTTTACACTGTATGTTTTGCATAATATAATTTAAAAATGAAACAATTACTTACTCGAATTGTATACATTTTCGCATATAGGTACGTCTGGATAATATTTAAAGTTTATTTTAGTGTCCATCTTTATGATTATAACCATTTAAATAAAAAGAAGTTAAATATCTTTCACGTCAGACAACAAGCTAATAACTCTGTCCCCATACATGAGCCTCTACCAAGATGGGAAAGAATTGACTGACACGAAATATGAATTAGTGAATGATTTTATTCACATAAAGGCAAGTGGATCTTGTGACCCATAAACACCGAAATCTGTTCTTGAATAAGAATGGAATAGGAAATAATACAATAGAACAGAGTAGATTCGGTTAGATTTAGATTTTTACATTTTACTTAGTAATTTTTAGGGTTCCGTACCCAAAGGGTAACCAACGGGACCCCATTATTAAGCCTCCGCTGTACATCCATCCGTCCGTCTGTCTGTCAGTGGACTGTATCTCATGATCCGTAATAGGTAGACAGTTGAAATTTTCACAGAATGTGTATTTCTGTTGCCGCTATAGCAAAAAATAATAAAAATAAATTAAAAAAATTAAAGGGGCTCCCCTACTAGAAATGTGTATTACGATGGTACGGAACTCTTCATGCGCGAGTCCAACTCGCACTTGGCCGACTTACCACTGGTTTGGAAATCAAAATGCAGATAGGTTATCACCCCTGAGTACAATATAAAATGCATTCCTAAAATTGAAAATGGTTTCAAAGTCCCATCGCCTAGCATACGAAACAGCACTATATTACTTATAAGTATGGCCCCATTTCTACTGCTGTCATAATACAGGTGTGGCATAACTCAACAAGGCTTTAGCACCGGATTGGCTATTTTCGATCAAACGTACACGAGAAGACTAATTCAGCAATAGGAGGTCACTAGATTATTATAAGCATTTCCCTTCGTCGATGGTTACGATACTCACGAGCACCGCACTAAGATAAACCATCTTTGAAATAAGAATGGTATGAGTTTTTTCTTGTTTTTAATTGAAAGCACAAATCTGTAATAAACAATGAACGTAATATGCTAGATGAAAAGACGACCCTCGTAACACAGTAATAATAGGGAAGTCCCAAACATAATACGTACTAATTGTAATTGGCGAATTAACTGAGATTTCGTCAACCCTACTCATAGGGGTGTTGACAGGACAACCAACAAGTTGTTAGTTAATTTAATCAAATGCTTTTCATTTCTGTTTTTGAAAAATGGTGACCCCATAATAGGATTTTATTCTGTATAGTGGGGAAATTATCATACACAGCAAAACATTCAGACGTAAGTCCGGCGCAATTTTTATATCCTTAGTAAAATTAATTGTATTTTATTGTTATGTTTTAAACTCTCATTTACTTGTTTACTAACTACGAGTACCTAACATATAGCTTAAGTACACCCTACTGCTGGGCAAAACCTATTCTCATTCCTAAAAGTCGTAGGAATTAGTTAATCCTACGCGCTACTCCAGTGCGTGCTACATAAAGAAAAATAAAATATTTTGTTCTTTATTAAGGCTATTTTAGTTTATAATTCATCAAATCCGTTGAAATTTTAAATGATAATATTCACAACACTCGTATCATATTTCATACAATAGTTTAGGCTATAAATTAGTCCGTACGTCTATAACAACCCTCTAAATAGCTATTATAGTGGACCGGGAATCTCATTGCAAAATAATGAGGTGAAATATAACGCTTTTCGATCGGTCGACACAAGCCGACTCCATCAGATAGTTATGATGCTAAATTGATATACACATTATTTAAAAGTTTATTTTGCGAAACAAAAGTTATATTTTGAATCTATCGAAACATCCACCTTCTTCCGTAAAGTACCTATTAAACATAAAGTTTCGAATTTGATCTACCAAAATAATGTTAAGTAAGTTTTTAAAATTATTAATTTAATTTTTTTTATAATTCAAACTACGCGTAGGTAATTTAGTTTTTAAAACGATTGTGCTTAATGTAAAAAGTAAAGATAAGTAAAATGCATTCCCTTGTTATTGGTAAGATTTTTAAACACGGTGTTATTAATTCTCTTTATAACTTTAACATTTAAAACTTTACATGGCCTTTTTTAATTTCTTTGACGTACTGGATTCCTCACGATGTTTTCCTTTACCTTCGAGCACGTGCTAAATCAGCATTCAACGATGACGTTGACATACATTCGTCCCGGCAGGAACTGAACTCGGGTTGCTGCGTACTGTGGCGTTTTAGTCGAGAACTTTCTCCTCAGAATCTATGACTACTTAATGTAATATTTTGTAAATATGAAATGCCTGTTCTAAAGATAGTCACTATTAGAAATAATTACAACTCACACTATCTTCCTCTTTACAACTTCCAAATTATTTTTTATTAGTTCCTGAATGTTATTGCGACTATTGATATTTGGCCGTGGAAGAAAAAGGGGAGATCTCCCGCCGGGAAAGATATTCAGCCCGGGGAGCGGCCAACGCTCCGAACGGTAGTTCTGAACTATTATATATAAATATACTGTGTTTACTTCGAAACTGTGATAGCGTGATTTAGGCTTCGATGTGTTTTTTCGCTTGTGACACGACAACCATGCCGCCACATCACCCCCTTGCTCAGACCGGAGGTCGATAGTGCAGTCTAGTTGTTTTTTACGAATGTGCAAGTACCAGGAATTGCCTTGCAGTCTGCGGTGCGTCGAGAAGAAGGCAGGTAATCTACAAGAGTGCCGTGAAGCAGAGGCGAGTAGAAAGGCTCAGAACCGTGATGAACACTGTAGCGCAGAGAGTAGCTTGAAGGAAGTATTATTCCAGTGCAACAATGAACCTTTATAAAGCTAGATGGCTTGCAGGATGTGAAGATTGCAGAAGACGATTCTTGGGAATGAATGGTAGGGGTTCTTGAGAATAATAAAGAAGCCTTGAAGTTGTAGTTTACGAAGGTTGTTAGTTGCGTGTTCATATCACGTCGGTTGGTCATCAGTTTGACCGTGAAAGGAAAAGGGGAGATCTTCCGCCGGGCAAGGTGTTCTGCCCGGGGTTCGCCAACGCTCCGAGTGGTAGTTCGGAGCTATTCTATATATACTGCTTTAACTTCGGAACTGTGACAGCGCGATTGAGGCTTCGATGTATTTTTTTCGTTTGTGGCGCGATGACAGTGCCGCCACAAATATTTATGAGGTTGCAAGTGCTAAGCTGAACGGCCACCGCAAACTAAACTAACTTAGTTTATATTAGCTCGTATAGCTGAGCTAGTTTTTCATACATATGCGTCCACCGCAAACTATTCCAGCTAAGATATGTATGTATGAAAAACTAGCTCAGCCATGCAGGGCTAAGATAATATGAGATAGTTTAGTTTGCGGTGGACATTCGGCTTTACAGAATGATAATATGGTTATTAATATATAATACGAGCTGGTCAGGCAGACATTGTTCTGTCTTTTCCGACAAAAAATATTAAGGGTCACTTATTAGGATAAAAACTATCCTATCTCTCAACTTGGACCAAACTGCAAATGAAATTTTATTGAAATCTGTTCACTATTTTAGGAGTTCACAAACAATGTGACACGTAATTTTTATAAATAATGATAACTTGAAGATGTTCAAACTGTTAACACTTTGGTACTTAGAATTATGTTATAACGCAATGAACTATATAAAAAGTATGTTGTAATAAACGTAAAACTAGTGCACCAATTAGTATATGAATATTGATAACTTGCGACTGTACAAAGTATATTTCAAAATTATCCAGACTTGTTTCTAGATTAACTTAAAACGTAACAACCGTATTAAAATGACACAACCGAAGATTTGCTAAATAATTTATACGTATTTCAAGTAGTGCATTTTGTAACAATAAATAAACACAAACCGTGCTATGTTTACGCATATTAGAACATGATTAGATTTGAATTCTACGATGAAGGAATAAGAAGCAACATAGGAATAAACGCAGATAGCGTGTGAAAAATTTGCGTCGCTTCTTTACTAGTGCCCGTAGTGTATTTTTATTGTATTTTTTCCGTAGCATTGTTTCTAGTAGGCACGCAACTAAGCAATTGTGGTTTTTCTTGCCAGAAGGAAGTAGTCGGCCATAATTATTTTCAAATTACTCACAATCCGTAAGATTTCGGAGGCGTCCGATTTTGACTGGGCCGTGAGAAAAATGTAACGCTCAAAAACATTTCGGTGACAAATTTTCCTCTGAATAATGGGTTCTTTAATGAAAGGTTTGTTGTACTTTTCAAGATTGTCTTTTTACAACAATGGTGTGATTTTAAAAATGACAACAGGTTTTACTTGTTTTTGTTCCTTTGTTTGCTAGCTTTATTTATACTTACTATAGAGTAGTAACAAAAACAAACGGATGGATGCTGGTGGCTTTCTTGAAGAGGGCCTAAGTTTAGCAATGCGGCAATGTATATATGGCTTGTGAAAGATTGTAATGATGATGGTGATGGTAATGATGACAGGCTGAATATATTTTTTTTTACTTTTTACCAATTTCATAACATTTTAAATTATCAAACGCTTAAAATATTATAAATTGAATATTGTACGCTCAACATGTTATACCTTTTAGCTTTTTTTATAGGATAAGGTTGACAAACGAGCACACAGTCCACCTGATGGTAAGTGGTTGCTGTGGTCTTAAGTGGTATTAAGAATAAGAATGTAGATGCATTGTTACCCCTGAGGACTAATGTGGAATGTCTCGTAACCAATAAAAAGGGTCTCCGGTTCTCTACACTCACTAAAAGAAACACAGCATTATTCTGCTATTTCACGCTGGTAAAATACCAGAGTGAGAGCGTGGTCCAATCCTGGTCGAGTTGACACATTCGTGGCTTTACCACGATAGTAAATTTGTTATAAGTTACGATATACTCTTGAGATAAATTTAATGTTACACCATCATTATCAGATTGAAGGACTAAATAAGTTAACTGTTATTAGAATATACCACCATTCACTCGCTTCGGTTCTACAAGGTTCAAAATCAATTCGGTTTTACAAGGGGTAGCTCGGCAACTGACTCTGGAGTTGAGCTTATTAAACATATTTTCTGTGCATGGGAGAATTCAGAGTATGCTTTGGGTATATTTTGTGACCTTTCCAATGCCTTCAACTGTGTTCACCATGAGACATTAATCAGGAAGCTACAGTACTATAGTGTCAAGAACACTGCGCTTAAACTTATTATTTCATATTTAAGTAATAGAATGCAGAAAGTTATTATCAGTAGTAAAAGTTCTTCCGGGTCACCTGTACTAATGGATGTCCCTCAGGGCTCAATACTGGGGCCATTCCTATTTCTAGTGTATATTAATGACTCACCTTCCCTTGTAGGGGATAATCATGGTATAATATTATTTGCTGATGATACTTCCTTGATTTTTAAACTTAAACGTCAATAATTTAAATGTGACGAAATGAATAATGCTATATCAAAATTGGTGCATTGGTTTAACATTAATAATCTACATTTAAACGGAAATAAACCTAAATGTATTAAATTTACAACATCTTACTTACTTACTTACTTATCGTCACGCACAATCCCTGACGGGGTAGCCAGAGAGAACAGATCGCCAAGTGTCACGATCCTTACATACCTCTTTCGCTTCTTTCAGATTCTTCATGCAGAAATTTACAACATCGAGTGTTAAAAATCTGAATACTAATGTTTAATCCACTGTTTTCCTTGGCATCACTCTCGACGCAAAGCTTCAGTGTGGCCCCCATATATCCAAACTAGCAAGCAGACTAAGTTCTGCAATCTATGCTGTAAAAAAGATTAGAGGTCTCACTAGTGTCGAGACAGCTAGATTAGTTTATTTCAGTTATTTCCACAGCATAATGTCTTGTGGGATTTTGCTATGGGGAAATACGGCTGATTCAGAAACTATTTTTGTTTTACAGAACAGGGCATTGGAGCTATTTACAACCTAAAACCGAGAGAGCCTCTTAGAGATAAATTTAAAAAAAGAATATATTACCTTTGGCCTCTCAGTATTTTTACGAAAATTTAATGTATGTTCACAAAAACAAAGGTAGTTTTAGCAAAAAAAGTCATATAAATTCTGTAAACACTAGGAAAAAATACAGGCTAGTGATACCAGTTTCTCGACTTCACAGAGTCAATAATACATTATTGGGGCAATGTATATACGCTATTACAACAAGGTCCCGGAAAGTGTACAGGCTCTCTCCGTTACCAAGTTTAAATGTTTTGTTAAGATGAAACTGTATAAAAAGGGTTATTATTATATAAATGAATACATGGTTGATAATAATCCCTGGGATTTGATTGAGTTGGTTCGCTTACAAGCAGTTTCTAAAATAAATTTTGTAAATAGTTTGTACAACCATGAATGTAAAATTTACTTTCAAAAACAGTCCTGTTGGGTTTTTGTTGGTTCTTCCCAGGACAGAGCGTTTTTTTCGAACCAGTGGTAAAGTAAAAAATTACTTTCAATAATAATAACACATGTGATCTATATTGAATATAGAATATTCTATTCTATTCTATTCTTCAAAAGAGTTTAGAATGAAGGACACAAATAGGATTATATCGCGTCATAACGTAAGCATTTTGTATTATAATCTATATTAAAATAATAAATGGATCGATTCAAGAAATCAGAATAAAAAAACGATCCAATATATATGTCATATGAAAAAGAATGTTTGAATTCCCATGCAGGTCTAACTTCAATAGTTTCATTCAAAGCAGCTCGCAACCTGTATTCTAAAAGGAAATAAAAAGCTGTGAGTGAATGCGTAGGATTTTTGTTATGTGAGGACGAAATTCTTGCGTTTATCTCGTTAACGGGGCGAAGTTTATACGTGGTAGAGCCAAGCTGCAGGTATATTATGGATATAGCATGAATAGTTCGGCTTGATCGGGGAAGTACCAGGCACTCACAGAAGACTTGCGTGAAATAGCAGCCTAAGGCTGCTGTGTTAAGTGTGTTTCGTATGGTAAGTGTAGAAAGACCTATTTTACTGGAAACGAGGCATTCCATCTTAATCTTCAGGGGTGACAATGGGTGCATTTTGCTTCTTAATCAAGGATAGATATAGATATTTACGAGCCACATCATCCATTTACTAATAGGTTGACTGTGTGCTCGTTTGTCACCCTTGTTCCTATAGAAACAAAGATATCAAAACAGACATTGTAACCAACAAAAAAGTTATCTTATAAGAATAAAAAAATAGGTGTCTTTGTTCTCGTCATAATTTTTTTATGCAAACCCCAAATATAAATTATTTAATTTTTTCACTGTCTTTTTTTGCAATCAAAATTAAATTGTGAATATCGTAAATAATAGCGTGTAGTGGCCGTGTAAGAATATCGATTATCCCATATCGTCTCGTAGGTGTGGTATGAGGCGATATTGGAGGGCAAACCAGTAAATGAGCGGGAACGTCTATATAAAAACAATTAAAATTTTAAAAAAGTGCAGTAGCTCACCTGGCTGTGGCAAGTACTATGTGAAATATATCCCCTATGAGGCAGTCTGTGCGGGGGGGGGGGGGGGGGAGGGGGGGGATGTATTCAACAGTGCACTTTCAAAAATGTGTAACGGTAATCGAAATGAAATTAATTAACACTACAACTTTTTACAGTTTAAGCTGCAACAGCAACTTTTAATTACTGATTAATATTAATTGCAGGACCGATGTACGCACATACAAAAAGGAAATCATCTATAGTAGTTTCACCGTAAAATTAACTAAATGGTTTTAGCCATGTTCGATGTAATTCGTATATTATGTCAACATTGGTAGATGTAATGTCAGAGATACGGAACCGTTCTTAATACAACGAGACAGCTGGAAACTTACTACTGGTTTACTAAGCCAATATCGGTATAAAAAAAAGTTAACACATTTATTACAAGGCTAAAGAAGATAAAGTGATAAGTTTTTTGTTTAATTTTATTTAATAAAGTGTGACTTGCGCCTTTTTTAAACAGATAATTCCCGAACAACAATGTTTAAAGTTCAATTTTCTTAGTATATTATGTGCCTCTATATCGTTTACATTATACACTATTGATAAAGCGTCGAATCTCTATTGTAATATCGTCTTTCGTTTTTATTTGTTTTATAATTTTATATTTCGTAAAAGATTGTTCCGGCGCACAGTTCGAAACAAACAGATTTGTTTTGTAAATGTTCTTGGAGCTGCACTCTGATAGGTACATAATGTTGATGATTGATGAATTGGTCGATTTGCTTAAAAGATAGCTCCGGTACTTCACTCACGAAACGCAGCAAAAATTATGCAATTGTATACTGGTATTTTGAGAACGTGATTCTTCTCCGGTCGAAACACCCTATTCCGCCATATTTCTTTTTTGAAACTGGAACGACAAACGAACATACAGTCCACCTGTTGGCAAGTGGCTAATGCAGTCCATGGACTCGCAATCAACTTCCAAAAAAGGAACACTGACAGATGCGTGACCTCTAAATTCTCACAGCCTGTGATTATACTGGCTCTGTCTACCCTTCAGAGAAGAACAGAGCACAAGCACTACAAATTGGCGGCAGAAATAGGTACAAGTCGAATACGTACCCAGACGGATTCCGAGACAGAAGAAGGAGTCCAACTACCTAGTAATAATACTGCTTTAGCGAGGCTCGACCGCGTAAAACGTTAAGATTGGTGGCTTTTTTAAGCTATTTATAACTACATTATGATTTTTTATATTAAGGCGAACGCTATACATTGAATAAAACTACTTTATCTTTATGTAGAACATACTCTGTGTTAACTATGACATTGACACGTCGAACATCTCTGTTCCCCCTATGACCACGGGTGCTGCAAAGCGCTTGAAACGTCGGAAGTTCAATTAAAAGCGATAAGATTCATAAAAGTTTTATTTCATTTGAAACTTGACATAGTTTGCATAGAATAATTTTTAGTAATTTACTAATAAATACTTTCTTTTTGATTTTGTTCACAATTTCCTAGAGTTTTAATTTTTTGGGCGAAACCCTAATTGTTTTTCTAAAAGAAAAGTAGCCTTAGTTACTCCTTATAACATCAGCTATCTGCCCTTAAAATCCCATCAAAATCGGTCCAGCCATTTCCAAAATTATCCGGGACAAACAGACAGACAAAAACTTAAAAATTGTTTTTTTTTTGTTTTATAACATAAGTGCCATATATATTTTCATATGCATTTAGTAAAAAGCTGTTATTTCGACTTTACAAACAGATACTTCACCTTTTTTTTACAATTAGGGTGACAAGCAAGCACACAGCCCACCTGATAGTAAGTGGATGCTGTTGCTGATTTTTTGCCTAGGAGGCCGCTTGTGTAGGTTTCGCAAGCAGCAGAGCACCCGCTGTTGCGTTCCGGTTTGAAGGGTAAGAAGGACAGTATAATTACACGCTTTGAGGTATTGTATCTTAGTTTTCACGTGTGACAACGCATCTCTAGCCTTTGTTTAGAGTTGGCTTCAGCCATCGATATATATGTACTACGCACTAGATTTCGCATTCCGAACATTGACTATGTTCAACTGAACAGTACTGCAATCCGTACACTAAACTAAATATTGTGTAAATTGAAGATTTGTGAATCTCATAAGATAATTATTATTGCATTTTATTTAGAAATATGTTTGTTTAGATTAAAATAACAGTATTTTATATATTAAAATCTTCGCGCACGCGCGACTCTACTAACTCCCGCGCATGCGCGAAGACATAGAGTAGCACACAATTTTTGTTTGGAATAGCTTCTCTAGTACGTAGTACATATAACTCAATGGCTTCAGCCATGTAGGTTATATGTTACTATGGACTGCAGGTTCGATGGTCACACTAATGTTTACAAAAATATATTAATATTAAAATTTTCATAATGATGATGCTATTGTTTTGACACTGCGTGTGAACCTGGTTGCTCAGTTCTTTGTTTAGATTATAACTTATTTTATTTTTGGTTTGGATACTATTTGGGTAAGATTATTAGGAGAATAGATTATAGGGACGAATATATTTATAGATTATTTGTAGATAATTTAATATATATTTTCCGTGACACACGCATGTTTTTTGATGCTAATTTTATGCAGAAGAAACATTATTATTGGAGGTATTTGCGTATGTATGTGTTAATTTTTGTAAATATTTTATTTAATACTAGCTGTTCTCCGCGACTTCGTCCACGTTGAATTTATTACTTTACGAATTTGATATTTTTTCGCGGAACCCTAATTCTTTTCCTGAAACAAATATAGCCTTAGATACTCCTTATAACATCAGCCATCTGTCATTGAAAGTTCCGTCAAAATCGGTCCAGCAATTTCGGAGATTAGCTTGAACAGAGAGACAGACAGGCAGACAGACAAACATTAAAAAATATGTATTTGCTATAAGTACCGTGTAAACCTTTTTACGCATTTTTATATACGCATTTTTATACGTGGCAGAGCCTTGCTGCAGCTATATTAGTAGTATAGTTGTAGCACGAATGGGTCGGCTCGACCGGGGAAGGACCACGCTCTCACAGAATACCAGCGTAAAATAGCAGCTTAAAACTGTTGTGTTTCGTATGGTGAGTGTATAGAACCGAAGAGTCTTTTTACTGGAAAAAGAGGCATTCCATCTTAGTCCTCACGGGTGAAAACGCATCTACATTTTGATTTGCAAACGAGGATAGGTGTAGATGTCTATGGGCCGCAACAACTTACCATCAGGTGGACTGTGTGCTCCTTTGTTACCCTATCCTAAAAAAAGTAAAAAGCTGTTATTTTGACATTAAATACAGACACTTCCAATTTTCTTTATTTGTATAGATATTGGAGTGAATTAAAATTTACAGCTAATCCCAAGGGCTTGTTTAAAAACCTTTGAGTCATTAAATAGTTATGACTGCCGTGATCGCTCGCCTAAACTGAATTTTACGTTATATTTTAACGGATACAAGGTACATAATCGCGTGTTAGGAATTGTCATTGTAATTTAAGGTATGGTATTTACTTGCGGTATTTTTGCCTCACGTAGCTTGGTCTCGGCCCGACTTAAGATCTGTCATTATTCTGATAACACTCTGTGTCTACGTGCCAGTGAAACGTCCAGCTTAAAAATAGAGATGCATAACGGTATTGTGGTTATCGATAACTTTTAGTTTATTATTGATGTTAAGGCCGACGTGACAAAGTTATAGTTCTAAATTTGTTTTGTAATTTAAAAGACGCAGCTTAGTTGGGCAAAATTATATTTATTAGTTTATAGTATTTATTTCTAGATTATCTCAAACTGTTAGAGTACGTATAAGTATGACTAAGTCAATACTTAAAACGATTTAGGTGTTGTTTTGTTATTAGGTGCTAACGAAAAAAAGTCAAATTTTTTTTATCTGCCGACTTCCAAAATGGAGACGGTACTCAATTCGACTGTATGTTTTTTTATGTGTGTTACCTCATAACTTTGTACTGGGTGAACCGATTTCGATTATGCCTTTTTTTATATGAAAGCTGATAGTTTTCGTGTGGTCCCATATGAATTTGATCAAGGTCAGACCAATAGTTTTTGAGTTATTCTTAAATAACTCATATTGAAGTCGGCTGTACAAAATTTTTAATTTTTAATTATCATGATAACAAAAATGGGAGATATATAATTAAGAAAAAAAAATTAAATCAAAAACTCGACATTACAATCAATAAGCCTACATCACTACTTAATGTATACCTTGCTACAAGTAAAGATATAGCAGCAGTGTTTGTAAACATATAATTACTTGGTAGGTCGATGCATATCAGCTGTCTGCTGGTGTGCACGTCAGCACACAATCTCGAATGTATCTGTGTATGTATGTGTTAAGAAGTCTTGCATGATTTTGCATGTGTACACACTGCATACGTGTGCGTTGGAAACTAGTTTTGCGGGAATATGAGTGATTGTAACGCGCTTTAAATTTGCGACCACACAAGGAATGATGTTGATTCAATTAATTTATTTATAGTTTTGATTTGAAAATTAAAGATGCTCTTATATAAGTTCACCGATTACCGTGCAGTGGACACCTGCACCTTCCTAACAATGACTAAAAATAAAAACTACGGTTGCCAACCCTCTTGCCAAGCGTGGCAACTATGGCAAATATACTCCCTAAGGGGCATTCTATGGAGGTGGCTTAGGTACGTTCAGCAATGGACTTTAATAGGCTGTTACGGTAATGGTTATATAAGTATTCATATACCTAGAATTTAATCACTAAATATATACATATTACATACAAGTTGTTTATTTTTGTACCTACTTAAGTAGGTAAAGGCTTTGACTTTATAGTTTTAAGATTTAGAAAAATCCTTTAACTATTAAATATTTTTTAATGTATTATATAATGTATATAATACGTTAGTTGCTGCGGTTATTGGACAGGACGCTTACCCTTACGCCGCATAAGAAAATTCATTGTCCCATATCACGGGGTCGTGAATCCGTAGGTGGAGTAAGACGCGGCAGAGACTCAGCAACTCAAAAATAATAAAAAAAACTGCGGTTACCATGCCGACCCGCCTGCCAAGTGTGGCAACTATGGCAAACATTCCCTATGCGGCAATCTATGTGGGAGGCTTACTCTCAGCAGTAAACGTTTAATAGGCTTTAATAAATATTCGTTTAAACTGCTTTGAATATATTAATAGTTTCTACACGAATGTAAATTATTTTTACGAGCTAATTAACAGAGTTGTTGCGAAATTTGCCTTATTATAACATTTTATATGTTTGGTAAATCTATAACTACATTTTCGACTATAAAAATTAAAAAAAAACGACCATTAAAACTTTCTTATCAAGTGAAACACGACTAAAAGCGCGTATTAGCAAAAACATTATGTTAAAATTTACCTACATGATTTAATTATTGCCAATAGTAATAAATTTTACCGCAATTATGGTAATCAGAACGCATGGATAGAAATAATAGTAAATATAAAAACTAGACAGAGCTAGAGACGAAATTGTGAAAATAATTTTAATGGTTTAATTAGTGTGATTATTGTATCCGATTTTATCACCTTTTAAGCCTAATTGTGGTAGTGTCAGTGTTAAACGCGTTTAGTACAAAATTTTGCATAGTCAACGAGCCATGCAATAATAGACTTTTGTTTATTCATCGTTTATTGTAAATTTTCATTAAAATTTATTATAATCTTTATCGCATTATTTCACGGTTCATTGATATTACGCTCAATTATGCAATTGAGCGTTCTGCGTTTGTCTCTGCTTCTTTTTATTTTATTAATGATTATAAAATTATATTAACTTTTATCGCGTTGACTTTGCAAATATATTTAATTATATAATTAATTAAATTTATTTTACCTACAGTCTTACGCATAATGTAGAAATATAAACAGAACAGTACGTCTGTAGCAATTATTATTAAACATTAAATAAGTTCTGCCGTAAGCTATCTTCTTGTTTATCTCGTGTAAAAGGTATTGAATTCTTAATACCTGGAAATTGTAATAAAAGTAATTAATTATCTCAGCCGATCTGTACTTGGTTTATTAGTCAATAAAACCCTGAATAAATTTAAATAAAGTTAACTAACTATGGCAGCGACTCTGTTCGGATTAATAACGAGAAGTGACACGATTTTATTTCTACTAGTACATATTATGCTGCATTTCTTGTATTTTGTATAATTCCAAATTGTATTCCAAGATTTAAGTATTTTAGTCCAAGATTTAAGTATTCCAAAGTAGAGAATTTTTTTTAAGTAAAATATATATTTTTTATATAACTAGGGTGACAAACGAGCACACAGTCCACCTGATGGTAAGTGGTTGCTGTAGCCCATAGACATCTAAATCAATCTTCCTTTGCGAATTAAAATGCAGATGTTAGCCGTGAGGACTAAGATGGAATGCCTCTTTTCCTGTAAAATAGGTATCCGGCTCTCTACACTCGCCATACGAAACACAGCAGCGTTAAGCTGCTATTTTACGTTGGTATTCTGTGAGAACGTTGTCCCTCCCCAGTCGATTCGACCCATGAATTTTACAACTATACTATTAATTTAGCTGCAGCATGGGTCTACCACGTAAAGAAAATATGAACTTTCAATATTTACCACCAATGTTGGCTCCATTACGTAAAAGTCTGATATTTTTTAAACTCCTTGAATTTATGTTTTCCATGTGTATAGAATACTATTACAAAATGCTATTAAAATAGACTAATTTTACTTCGTGGCATGTTTTTGACTAGGGGGCCGTTTCTTTTAAGTTTACAGGCAACAATAATTACATAATCTATGCAGACAAACATTATTTATTTACAGTATCGATTTATTACCGTTATATTACCACCATAATTACGTGCTAAGAGCGAGTAATGTCATTCAGTAGTGTAATTAAGGACGCTTCGTGTGTTCAATCAAGTTTATTTCACCTGACACTTTTTAGCGGGCCCAAGATCGGGGTTACCGGTCCTTATCGATTGCTGTTCAGATTGTTACGGTATATTGCTTTATTTAAAAGTGAAACGGAAACTTATGTGAATATCAAGTGATGTTAATATTTTTTAATCTTTACACGAATTTTTATCTTTTCGTCCACAATCCATCGACTGTTTTTTTAGTGAGAAATTTTAATAAGAATTATTTGTGGTTTTAGGAGGTCTGATTTAGTATCAACAACATTTTGCCAAATTTAATTTAGGTGTTTTTTCGAACTGACAAAATTAATTTAATTCTTTTGTTGGCAACAGAGAAACATACTGGCCAAAAGCAAACTGCATGCTAAATAAAAAGCGTGACAAGAAAGAAAAAACAGATGACGACGCTATTATATTACATCGGTTATGTATGCATGTTATTTCTTTTTAAATTTTCTCTTTATCAGCTCCTTAATATCCATTGTGTTGAACATGGGCCTCTCCTTAACAGGTTTTGCTTTGTTGTCACACTTGGTTGGATTGGACTTGGTTGAAGCCTCATTTCGCACCTTTGACGCTCTGCTGTCCGTCGCCGGTCTACATATTTTTATTTGATTTTACCTCTGGCGTAGACGCGATCGTTATTCGCTATCTATTGAAAGCCATCGGCTTTTTCGGACATTTACCCTATTCCTCTTATGACACCCATGGTCAGAAACATTGAAGTAAAATGTATTACGTACTAGAAGAGACGCCGATACTTGGTTGTTTACAACACGCATTAGAGCTACCGGACTCAAACATACTTAATCTGTGCCATAAAAAGGTACTTTTTGCCTCCACTCACACGCCATTCGCGGTGTCTGTTCTTACTAGAACATTGAAGTAATATGTACTACGTACTCGTAGTACATATTACTTCAATAGGACGAAATGGAATGATTGATTTTTTTACCCCGTCACCATTCGTAAAAACAAAGTTTATAATAAATATTTTTTTACAGAAGTTTAGAATACCCTTAGCCGACTAGCATGTATGCGTACATACATGTGTCAGGATCGTTTCAAATCAAAGTTTTTGTTTTACCTGTTTTTACGTTTTCCGTTACGGCCTAGTAAAAGTCAACAGTTGAAGATAGGCCTCCCTCATAGAAGGCAACCGCATTTTTAGTTGTTATTAGGAAGACACTAGTGTCTATCTCGATGTTTTTTTCTCTCACTTTTCATTCAACTATCACTAATACCTAAGAACAAAGACAAACACAGTTGGGTAAAAATAACCACTATAATTCAGAAAAAGGGCGTTACTTCATACTACTTTGTGAATACGCAAAACATTATAATAATAATGGAGATAAATCAAAAAATATAATCATAACGAACCTTTATTCACTTTCTTTTACATTTACATAAACCCATAAAGCTAAACCTTTTCCTATGTAAAAGATTTCTATAGATTGTTCGAAATAAAGTAGGCAAAATAGTAAAAAAATATTCCTGAGTAAACTTTATAAATAGAAATATAGAATTCGGATTGACTGCGTATAAGGTTGCAGCAAATGTTTTATAATACAAAAAATATAATGACGACGAACCTTCATTCACTTTCTTTTACATTTACATAAAGCCATAAAGCGTAACCTTTTCCTATGTAGAAGATTTCTATAGATTTTTCGAAATAAAGTAGGAAAAATAGAAAAACTACATTCCTAAGTAAACTTTATAAAGAGGAATATAGGATTCGGATCGACTGTGTACAAGGTTGTGCAACAAATGTTTTATAAAGTGTTCAATCTGTTACATTTCTTACTAATTGAACCTAATACTGGAATAATGGGTAATACCTTCTTACTGCTCAAGAGAAGATGAAATGCTGTGATGGTCAGGTGTGACAATTGAGAATGCATCTGTGGCCTTCTTTATCGTATCCATCTTCACACAGTTCAACTTCAACTAATGGTGACCGATAGATCAAAAATAGACCTGTTACAATTCGATTAAAAGCCAAAATACAAATTAGTTTTCTTAGGATAAATTGAAATGCCTCGTTTCTAGTCAAAAGGGTCTTCGGTTCTCATCACTAACCCTACGAAATTATTTTGCTATTTTAAGCTGGCTTTATGTGCGTAATTTCTCGTTCGAGCCCACCCATTCGTGTGCAATTCAAACTGCATCGTAGTTCTACAAAAAGAGTATGATCTATGATCTATAGTGGTCACTAATCATCAGTTGGGTATTGCTTGTTATTTTCGCATGACATTTAAAAAGTTTCTTACGACATTCTCACACAGCTTAAGCGGGACGAGGTCTATCTTATTGCAATCTTAGTACCACCGCTGCGAGTAATTTTAAAAGCCGAGATTTTTGTTCTGTTAAATAAAACTTTTAACTGTATCCTCGTTAGTGAGTGCACGTAAGACATATGACCTCCGAATGTTCGGCGAGGCGCCCTCGGCGGACGGACGCGGTTCCGCGCGGTGCCTTTATAATTGATGTGCATAAACACGCCGTCGTATACAGCATGTTAACAATTTCAATTGTACTGCTACTATATTTTATCAGCAATTTTATTTTGTTAGTCAAAAACGTAGTCAAATTATTTTCTAAAAAGTTGTGATTAGTTTTTTGTTTTTAATTGCTGGGTTTTAAAAATTTCGTGTAGTGGTGAATAGGAAATACTAGAAAATTATTACGGCTTCTGACTGATGATAAAGAGAGTTCTAAAGAAATAGAATTTCTATATTATTTATGTATATATCTAGCTTACTGAACGTAGAAACAAAATTCAATGAGAACTCTTTTTTAACCTCCATCATCCTCATCATTACAGCCGTTCACAAGACCACTGCTGAACATAGACCTACCCCAAGGAATGCCACAAAGCACGGTCCTAAGTCACTTGCATTCATCGACTTTCTGCATGTCTTATCAGGTCGTCACTATTTCTAGTGGGGGGACGCCACTAGATGGAGTGACGACAACACACAACCTAATAAATTTAAATTGTCCAACGTCAACATGATTTCTTTCTGTCAGAGAAACCACATTTTAAACTTTATCTGAGTTCTGAAATATCTCTGTCTAAAAAACTTTCAAAAGAAAATCTATTCTATTTAATATCTTACAATGTTTTTTATCAAAAATGAAACATGGTAATTATATTAAATCCACCGATCGTAGGAGCCTCATTTTTCAGTTGTGTATTGTTACAGACTGATGACGAAATAGCAACATTTACTTAAGCTGATACGAAATCAGGATCCACGTACTATTGTTAAATACTCTGAATGTTTCTTTGTTTCTCTAAGCGACGTTGTATAAATTTCAATTGATTTCCAAATTTTATTTAGTACGCCCTGTATGAACTTAAAAAATAGAAAGTAATTCAAAATTTATGTGTATTCAATCTATCAAAACCACCTTCACGAACATCCTATATCAGAATACAGTCATAAACGTACACATGTACATCTCAGTACACACACATATAGAAGCGTCGGATAGCGCCCAGCAGTGCGTAAATATATTTTGTACGGACAAAACTGTTATTTTAAAATAATAATTGATGTGCATTCACATTGTGCCAGTCTGTCCGCATCTAACAATTGTCAATGGCGGTTGTTTTTTTTTCTTTTGTGGCAAACCGCACTATTATTTTCCAGCTAGTACCTATATGGAAAATGTAAATGGCGGGAAGTATGTATAAAAAAATTAATTGAATTCAAAACTTCAACTGTTCCAATAATGCAAAATCCTAATTGAAATATTTTCGACACAAGTATTTGTAACGTTTAAAACATTGTAATGGGAGCAGATGCAAAATTTTTACATTGACGGAAGCATGGAACTGATTCATAAAAAAAATAAGTCATTGTAATTAATGTGTACATTGCATTTCTACCACTATTTAATCTTTAACGTTGTTTTATAAAGTCTTCTCTGAGCGTTATTTTGATGCTTATCAGTTAAATTATTAATGTTAATTTACATTAACATAGAATCATGATGGATGTTTCAATTCTACTTGAAAATTTACTTAACCCAATACATTATGTATAATAATGTCCTCCAAACCGAATTTCAGTCACGGTGGCCACCCTCAAGGGAGACTAGCCATCGGCGCAGGACAGGATATAGTGTCCAAGAGTATGCTCAAGCACTTTCTATTCCCTCACTTTCATAGTCCGATGGGACGGTAAGCCGACACGACCGGAGAGAGATCAGGCACATGATCAACGACTTTATGTACTTTCCGAGGCACGGGGGTAAGATACCGCCGACTTCCTAGGGCAGCTACTGAGAATTTCTTGATGGGAAAGCTCAAAAACTTTTCTACCTACTTCTATATACTATCCTCTATTACAATCCAAAATGTAGATGCGTTGTCACCCGTGAGGACTAAGATGGGATGCCTCATTTCCAGTAAAAAGGGCCTCCGGCCACCTGCACTCACCAAGCGAAACGCAGAGGTAAACCTCTACTTCACGCTGGTTTTCTGTGAGGTCGTGGTACCACCCCGGTTCGAGCCGGCCCATCCGTGTGACAGCAAAAGCTGCCGCGTGGCTCTACCACTGTTAAAAAACTGTTTTTTTTTGGCTCGATCCGGGATTCGATCCCGCGAAAACATGACAGCAGTCGCACTACTACAACCACTAGACCAACGCGGCAGTCATGTCATAGGTACTGAAAGCATAGTCGTTACGCAAGAAATTGTTATTAATAAAACAAATTCAAAAGTGCATAATTTATTTCAATACACCTCGTGTGTCTGTCAATATGGCTGTATTGCTTCAGTATAAAAGCTACCGGTGATCGCAGTCATTAAAAACCCATAAATAAAGTTGAGAGTCGCCCGTCCTGACCGCTCGACATCTGTTGCAGGCTTCGACAGGCGGCCCTTGTAAAAATAAATACGCGACATATTCGAACGACTTTCGAAACTTTAGAACTGACGCAATTTTCACCTTGTTCCCACCGTTTTTGGATATTTTGACATTTTAACAATTAAACGGTTTCATTTCGGAAGTAAAAGCGTAATCGATCTTAACCGTTCCTAAAAGTTTACTTTCGTACAAAATACTTCAAGATGTAAAAGTAAACAATACTTAGGTACCTTT
Organism: Parnassius glacialis; assembly: GCA_033319125.1. Lineage (NCBI taxonomy): Eukaryota > Metazoa > Arthropoda > Insecta > Lepidoptera > Papilionidae > Parnassius > Parnassius glacialis. Next base: position 25,893,601 of record JAVANC010000002.1, read on the forward strand.
TGTCTGTATTTGTTTTGTTAAACAAGGATACGAAATATATAAACATAAGTAATTTAAAAATTAGATTTGCTCAAAATGTTATGATTTATTTAACCCAATGCAATAGGTACAAATAAAAGCGCAATGCACGAATATCTTTTATGGTTTATCTTATTTTCCCAACAAAATTATTTCCAGGAATCTATTAAATCCAAACGACCTTATCAGTTACAAACAGTTTTTGCAGCTATTGTTCTTTGTATTTCATTCAAAAAGAAAATCATGATCAAAGCGAGACACTAAAAAATAATATTCACGCAAACGGCTTATTAACCGTTACGAAGTGCAGAAAATATAAGTATTTCTATGAATAATGGTGGGTTTATAAAATAAAATGACACTTAAATTTTAAATTGTAAGTATAATTTCAGTTGAAAACGTTATTGTTGGTAAACTACAATTTCTAATAGATCATTCGCGTTTAAAAAAAAACGATTTATTACGGCTAAATTAAATCAAAAATATGTCTAACACATTCTTAATCCATTTTAGCCTGTTAATTGGAACTGTTATTAGTACGCAAGGTGTGAAACAGCAAGTAGGTTGTGAATGGAAGAGAATAACATTCGTGGATTAAAAAAATAACAAAACGATATTTCAAATCTAAAAAGTTGCCAGAAAACGAATTTTTATTTTTTACATTGCCCAATTACAGCTAATGATATTGCTACAGAAGAGACAAGTTTAAGTGGTTGATTTTTTTGCACGGTCTAGTTCTGGGTGCATTTTAATTTTTGCATTTTTGATAAAGTATTTTCCTAAATACGTACATATATATTATAAAGAAAAAAAAAACCAAAACGTTTATTTTAACTTTTTAAGGCATAGTTACGTGTTTGTTGTGATTACACACCCTTCGCCTTCTTGATTTCACGACTTTACATCCTTGGCTTTTCCAAAAAAGCACCACCTAACATTTAGGAATTATACACTGTGCTGACGGGTTGGTGAGTACAGAGCCAATACTCTCGCACTGTTAAAGCTGTTCTCTCCACTATCAGTCTTTAAAGTTCCAGAGATTTTAAATGGATTGTCTACTATCAGACCCATGTCTGTCAATCAGCGTTGCAGTTAGGTAGAGATTGGGAAAATGGTATCACCATCATCATCACCATCATTACAGTCCCTCACAAGTCCACAGCTAAATATAGGCTTCGCCCAAGGAATGCCACTAAGCACGTTTCTGAGCCACCTGCATCGACTTCCTGCATGTCTTACCAGGTCGTCACTACATCTAGTGAGGAGCCGCCCCACACTTCACCTATTAATGCTAATCCAACTAATCATCTTCCTTAAGTCCTCCCTTTACCCTTATAGATCATCACATGTTTTCGACTTAAATTTTATATATTATTAGCATCACAACAATGTAAAGGGCATGTAATGAAAGTCAATAATTAATTATTGTATTTAATGTGATATCCTCAGTATTGAATTATTAGGACAGTGTTTTGTGGCATTCCTAAGGGGAGGCCTATGTTCAGCAGTGGACTTGTGAAGGGCTGTAATGACGATGATAATGATTCCTACTTTAAATGATTTTAAATTGCTTTAAAATCATTTAATGTATGGGGTAATTGCTTTTATAGTAGGTTCCATAGTCATTTCTGTTTATTCATGTAAGATCTTAAACAATGCAGAGGTTATGCTAGTTTTCAATACAAAAGCTAAGGCCAAGTTCGCGGTAAGCGCGGATGCGCGTAAGGCCGATGCCACACTTAAGATAAAACTTCCATTATTGTGTGTGTCGCCCGTGACGACGCCATTTTGTCTATTAACTACGGCATAGCAGCGTAATAGTGGGAAAACTATGGTGTATGGTGTAACAGCAAATTGGTTTCACATTTATAGAACTCTACTTTTTATTGCTACACAACACGCTGCCAAGGACAAACATTTTCAATTATTTTACACAGATATGTATCGTGTGTAATATTAAATAGGTATTTAAAATTTTTAAATTACATGAATTGAAATTTTGAAGTTTTTATGCAATATTTTTCCACAGTTAATAGAATTATTTATTTATACCTAAACTAAACTACGAACCTTTATCGTTCTTAATTAATTTCATATCAGCTTTGTTTCATACCTGCAACAAACATAATATATTAATAAATAAAATGTTAAAACAAGCCTAAAACAAATACTATCTAAGATAATTAAGTTACCACACTGACATTTGGCGGCAAAACAAATGCTGGCAGTCATAAATTCTAGTCCAATAAAAAAGCAATTTAAAAACATTCAAATTTGAAAACAGAACTACTCGAAATCATCATTTCTAGACAAATTTACTAAGGTCTCGCATCAGTTCAAATTCCACTTCTATCGGCTTCACAAAAGGTGTATTTAGTTGGGGTAGTAAGTCTTTTTGAACTTGTCGCGTATTCAAGAATCACGCAACCGTGACGTCACTGTTCGGTAACCACGCTCGATGCACAAGCGTTATAACTTCTCTATCATGAGGTTATCGGTGTGTTTTTTTTGCGTATATTTATTGTCTTATGTTGATTCTTCCATAAAATATGTATTATTTTATTAATTAATACGTTCTTCCGTTGCATTAAAAAATCACCGATAAAATCATACAAATGTAAAAATATTTTAAATCGGTTTTAAATTGGTTCTTATTTACTTACAGTTCATGCAAGGTCTCCGAAGATTTTTTGTTATGACAGAAATTTGCTAATGACATCAAAGAATCCTAATTTTAAATCTTGAAATTCTTCTGTCAGATGTGAAATATTTTATTTCTTTCGTTCTAATACATTTAATAAAAGTGGTACGAAATTTAAAAAAAAAACAACTCAACGTCAACAGTCAGGTTGTCTGCGTCTCTGACGCACAACACGCGGTCTCAAAAATTACGACGTTTTGACATTTCCGGTTCCTAAAAAGCCGACAGGCCGGCGGAATTGCTACGATGACTTGACCCGTTGAAGGTTTGTATAACCTTTAATTCATTATCTATAAAAATAGAATATTTTGTACTTAAACTTTAAGTTAAATATGAGAGAGTGCTATCGCCAAGTCCTCTACAATCGTAACGATTACGGTTAAAGCTAGTATTTGTCCAGCTTTGGATTATTTATGGGCTGTTGAAGATAAGGAGAGTAACATTTCTGAGCATGATTTTCCTCTTAATTCTGAGAGAAGATACTTTTATACTGCTCCACTGCAAATAATCTAACACAAGTACAATTAAACACAAGCGCTTAACCTCTCAGTTACCACGATAATATATTAAATCAGAGCAGTTGTGCTGCGAAAACGATTCTTCAAAATGTATCGAGGCATTTTTTTATTCAACGCTAAATTTGATGGACAAAGGTGAAATTATTTGTGATCTGATCACCTCGCTCGGTAAGCAGAATGCGGCCTTTTGAATGCTATACTCATTACGGAATTGTGCTATTTAGTAGTTACTTTACACCTATAACAAACTTTAAATAAATAAGGTTATATATGCGTTGTCCCCTCTGAGAACTAAAATAGAATGCCTCACTCTGTGATTGGTACTGGCGCCTTATACACAACTAGAATGCAATAGTGAAGGTACTGTTTTATGGCGGCAGAAATAGATAAGAAAAAAAGGAAGAAAGATAATCAAAAAAAGGAGTCCTATCAACGTTAAAAATATATATATATATATATATATATATATATATATATATATATATACATGCAGTACAACATATAGGGGGCACTAAGCCAAGCCTGTTTCAATTTCGCAAAGTGAAAGAGGTGAGAACACGGAGGTTTCATCATTATATTTTACACTCCTGAGCTCGTGTTACATTCAAAAGATTAAATCTTCTTATTTATAATAGAGTTATACAAACAGAAAGCAAAATCGAAATGAATTCAATAGCTTTGTAGAAAAAAGTGCGTGACTCTACAGACGAAATATATTCAAATTTCTGATTATGAATGGTCAGCCATTTCGGGTGAGCCGTTCATTTTTGTTCTTTTAACAATTCTTTTATGAAATAGTGAATGATTGATAGGTAGCTTGATGTCTTTTTTGTTCGTTATATCATTAGTAGTTAATTACTTGTGAACTCGATCATTTGTAGCCATGGCGTGGGTTTGTTAACGTAGGCTAGGAAAAAGTGATACGCTTCAGGTGGCACATTTTTACTGTTTATTTTATCGGTATAATAATAAAGCAATAAATAAATATGCTACAATGATTTCAATTTCACACAGACCTTTGTAGTAGTTTTTCCTTCTAACATACAATATTTGTTGTGAAAAAAAATAACACACAAAAAGTAGATAATATAGATAGAGCACAAATTGTGATTATTTTATTTTTCGAAATTAAAAAGTATAAAGTTTTGTTATTAACTTTCTTAATTATGCCATATCCATTTTAAAACACATTCTCAAGTGTTACCTTGTAAAATCTTTTTGACTCTGCAAGTACTTGACTATGATTTATGACTGTTCAAACAGGTTGAATCAACTTATTGCTTAAATTTGATACTTACTTAAAGTTATTGCATTATATAAGTTTGAATGTATCCAGTAATATTGAGATTAAAAACATGAAAGTAGGTAGCTTCAGGAATTATTCACGCGTGTAATGGCCTATAAGTCTTAAACTGTTGAGATATTTACTACTAAAAATACTCATACCTAGTCTAGGAGGTATAGGTGCGTGATTAATCTATTCGACCTAATTTTTTGTGTTAATCTCTTACAATATATTGCACATTTCATAAATACATGTTAACATGGGCCACTTTTTTTTAAGCAAGCAAAAAAATGTTTCCTATTATATCAATATTATGCCTAGGGTACATTTTTTTGCTTTTTTACTTTTATAATGTGTTACATAAAATACTTAATTGATTTGTATTTTTAAATTTATTTATAAATTTCTGTTAAATCAAGGAGTCAGTCTAACCTACCTATGTTCAGTAATAACATTGGACTCTTCAATAAAGTATATTTATTATAATTTATACTATATTATAGCCATATCAACACCATTCAAGTGTACGCCTTATCGTAAGCGAAGTGCAGGGTAATCACTAGATGAAGTGACGACTTGGTAAGATATCCAGGAAGTCGATGAATGCAGGTGGCTCAGGACCGCATTTTGTGACAATTTCGTGGAGGGGAGACCTATGCTCAGCAGTGGACTTTTGATATAATGATGATGATCATCATCTTTATTTAATTTTGAGTTATAAAATGATGAAGGAAAAATAAGACAAATAACAATCTAATTTGAAAGTTATGACGTAATATTTTATCCATTACAAAAATTTTGTTGGACAACAAACGTACAAAACCAAATGTTTTGGTGCTTACAACAGAAGTTTATCGAGCCTGGCATTAAAACGATTAATCTGCGGAAGCGAGCCACAGCAACATCACAGTGACGTAAAGTTGCGACAACCGACAAAAACTCTATGAGCACTAACCTACAAACACTAGAGGCAACACGGCAACCGTCTTGAGTAAGCATCCGGCCGGCCAATCGAGCCAATATATCCACCAGATTACAGAGACTCCTGGGCCTGCACCTATAATCCCCTTTGTCGTCTGTTGAAGTAGAATGCGGGGAGGGGATGCAGGTCAGATTGTGCCGGTGGTAGTTTAACAACAAGCAAACGTCACTTGAGCACATTACGGGTTTAATCGGGACTTCCTACTTATGGACCTGGCAGCGCGCCGCACTGAGATTTGTTCCAATTTTGAACGTTTGATTTTTCTGGTAGCTTAAAAAAGGAACACTGGCACAAACGATTTTCCATGTAATGAAGCCTAAAAATATTAGAAAAAAATAAAATTTTATTTAGCAACAAAACATTTCTAAAAAAATATGAGTTTCATAAAAAAATATCACTCATTACATACAAGATCTCATTTATATTATTATTTGTTTGCATCTTAATTATATAGAAAAATATTTGAAATAGAAGAAATAAACATGCGAGGAAGAAAAAGTAAAATAAAAAAGAATCATCATATAGCGTATTATTCATAAGCTTGTGTAATATTATTGCATTGGAAACGCGGGTTTGTTAATAGGGGTTGCATATTTCATTTCATTATGCGTGTGGTGACATTTTATTATTCTAAGGATGTGAGCACAAGAATTCAATATTAAGAAGACTCAGCGAGAAAACGCACTGGCTGAGTTCTTAGCATTATACCACAGGGAGTAGGTAATACTGTTTGATATAAGTATGTAGTTTTTAGTTTCTTTTACTGTAATGAACATTGTATAATATTATCAATACCATTCAAGTAATTTTTGCTAAAAGAAACTACTCAAATACCTTTTATATTAGTAAATTAGGATATTTAAAAAGAACATCATTTTTATACGTGGTAGAGCCACACTGCAGCTATATTATGGTTGTAGTAAGAATAGGTCGGCTAGACCGGGGTAGGACAGGACCAAGCTCTTACAGAACACCAGCGTAAAATAGCAGCTTAATGCTGATCCGTTTCGTGTGGTGAGTGTAGAGATCCGCAGATTATTTTACTGGAACGAGGCATTCTATCTTACTCTTCAGGATTGTCAACCTGCATTTTGATTCCTAATTGACAATTGTATGCTCGATTGTCACCCTTAGTCTATAAAAGAAATCTACATAAACATAGTAAAATAACTGTAAGAACGACCTATCGACACAATATAACACAGATAACTTTTAAGACCTCTGCTGGATTTAGGTATTTTCAAGAATGCATTACATAGAATATTTTTTCACGTACGCCGGATTGCGCAGACGGAATTGATATTCTCGTTGGTACTGATTATGCTGCTCTTAAATATTATCCGCTCGTAGTTAATCAGAGGAAATGAAACAGGAGATGAGCAGCAGCATGTTCCTGGTGACAACTCCAAGTTATAAAAAACTGCGCTTGCCAGTAATGGCAACTGTGGCAAAAATGCCCTCATTATGAAATCTATAGTGGAGGTCTATGGTCAGCAGTAGACTTTTGATAAGCTGTAAGGAATGAATGAATTTATGAATGTAACTATTAACTAACGAAAATGTGTGTTTTTTTTACCTCCATCTGGCTCGAGGTAAAAGATGAGCTCTACGATAGAGCGATTTTGCGAAGGATAAGCCTGTTCACATGCATTGAAGAGGCTTATAAATCCACTGCTTTACATAGATTGCCTCCAGAAGAAAGCCCCCATAGGTTGCCTCTTAAGGAGATTATTAATTTGCCATACTTGACATGCTTGATGGGCGGGTTGGACGGTTTTATTTTCTAGTTGTTAAGACGCTGCCCATCACTAGGTTTCCCTGTCACTTCTTACGTCACCCACAGTATGATATGGAGTAGTGATTTAATTTAACACCGCTACTACACGGTGATTGTATTTATGTAATAAATAAATATATTAATGCATGAACATCTTTAATCGTCGAAGTAGTTATTAGTAGTAGGATTTATGGCGCAGTACCTTTTAATAATGAAATTTATATCACTCAGAAGGTACTGTGAAATAGATATACACAAAAAACTTGATTAAATAGACGTGAATAAAACAAATTACAAAAAAAAAATATTTGTTGTATGTTTGGTCGAATTTCGATCACCAGCGGTATTAGTATTGAATAGGAATTTGTATTATCGTGAGGACGTATCCACAAAATAGAAAAGGCGTTTTTTCTGAGTTGGAGTTACTCAAGGTTCGTTCCATGCTTACCAGCTGTAGTCACATACCATCAAGTGAGCCGCAAGCTCGATTTTCCCATCTTCTAAAAATATATATTTCTGTCACCAAACAGAAACGTACTCACTGATGTGATCCTCTCTGAAAGTCAACAGAGGCAGTATGATAAAAGACTGAGAGACGTTCCAACTTAGTTCTCATTGATGACAACGCAATTGTGGCATACTTTATTTATGTTTGTTTCAGGTGTCCAAGGACTGAAGTAAATAATTTCTTATAGAAATAAGACAACAACACCCAAACGAGCACACAGATTACGTGATGATAAGTGAATGCTGTGGCCCCATAAACAGCCATATTTATCCTGGATTAAAAATTTAAATGTAGATGAACTGTCTCACTCTTGAGGACCTTAATGAAATCTCTCACTATCAGTAAACAGAATTTTTGATTATCGTTATATAACACTATATATACAAAACATAACAGTATTATGATGCTATTTCACGCTAATATTGCATGCGGGCATGGTTCTTCCCCGGTCGAGCCAACCTATCCATGCTACAGTTATGTAGCTTCGCTCTACCACGTATAAACTACTTGCCATCAGTGTATATTATAATACGTTCTACTAGTGGTCTCTGGCCTTCTCTAATTTTTGAGCAAATTGAGGAGCAAGGCACTCCACTCCGATTTTCAGATTTTTTTTTATTTTCCCAACCTTCTAGTTTCCTTCCGTACTTCAAATTGTCATTAAGAAGTACCTGTGGGAGTCGAACCGAAATTGCTCGCCTAAAATGAAATGCTATGAAAAAAGGAAGCTCAGGGCTGCTGTAAATCAATAATATAGCAATATTTTGCAATATGCACCTCTTGCAATAACTCAGATATGACCACAGCCTAAGCGGCCCTAAAAACTCGTAAAGGTCGGTTACCGGCACAAAAACTTGACTGTTTATGTTGCAACTGACAGGAGCACAATTATAATTTAAAGCCCCCACATTGAGTTGATTAAGAGGCAATAATGTCATTATATCTGGTTATAAAAAAGTCATTACGCTTCGACATACTGTGTGAATATAAAAGGACGTAAGTGATAGCTTCGTGTTGTGATACTTTAGCGTAAAGTAAATTGTAAATATAATTAAAATGTGGAGAGATAAAAACTGTGTAAGTGAATTATCTGTTAGAATGAAATCCTTAACAATAAAGTGTATTGTTTAGTACAACGAAAAACGTTTAAAAATTATTTTACTGCAATGAAAAACAAATCATTTGAATTTGGAATTATTTCCATAATGACGTTATATGCTAATTCAACGCAAGCGCTAATATTAGCTTAGATTATTATATACTGAAATATGAGAAGTCGTCCCACACTCCGTGAGAACAATATTTTGTAATTTAAAGTGAAAGCAAAGCGTTGCAAAAGCGAGATGAAATAAAATAACCATCGATACAGAACATATAAATCGCATATTACAAAGGTGACGTGGTTGCGGCACCCTGCAGATGAATGATATCATCAATATGACGCCTCGACTGACGTCTAGAACCACCTTCTTTAGGATAACAGCGTAAAAGGCAGAATAATGCTGTTAGGTTTTTTTTTCTTTTTTTTTATAGAATCAGGGTGACAAACGAGCACACAGTCCACCTGATGGTAAGTGAATATTGTGGCCCATAGAAATCTACATTTATCATCGATTAAGCATTAAAATGCAGATGCGTTGTCACCCCTGGAAACTAAGATGGAATACCTCGTTTCCAATAAAAAGGGTCTCCGGTTCTCTACACTTACCATATGAAACAGCATTAAGCTATTTACCCCGGTCAAGTCGGAGTATTCGTGCTACAACCATAATATAGATGCAGCATGGCTTTACCTAGCTCTACCTAGCTCGAACCGACAACCGATGGGGAAAAAATGTTCTCGAGTGGCGGCCTCGTATCGGCGGACGAAGTTTAAGGCGTCCCCCCACATGTAGATGGAGTGACGACCTGGTAAGACATGCAGGAAGTCGATGGATGCAGGTGGCTCAGGTCCGTGCATTCCTTGGGGGAGGCCTATGTTTAGCAGTGGACTTATGAAGGGCTGTAATGATGATGATAATGATGATAATGGCTCTACCACGTAAAAGTTTCATGTGCTGAGAGACATGCAATTTACTGCAGACCCTTTAAAGTAGCAACAAGGCATTCCATGAATCCCACCTGTCTCATTTTGATTCTTAATGGAAGTTTGATATAGGGTACTATACAGCATTCACTTACCATCATGTGGACCGAATGATCATTTGTGTAAAGCTTTCCAAAACTTTAAATAAACAATTTCCATACGTTATTACTTTCAACTTGCTATTTTATATATAATAACATTGGAAAATATCTAATATTTGACCTTTAAAATCATTGAATGTAGGAAAAAACGTTGTATCTGCTGAACTGGTTGTGGCACAAATTATTAAATTGTGGGTAACTCAAAAAGGATAAAAATGTAAAATATAAACAGAACTTATTTCAGAATCTTCTGATTAAAGGTCTATTACGTCAATATATGACTCTTAAAATCAAGAGTAAATAGGTTTACCGTTCTTCATGTAAGGCGTTATAATTATGTAAGACGGAATCTTGGTTAAAATTGGATAAATTTTTTTTGAATAATAATGTGCATTGCTTCGCAGTTTTTTTTCCTAAAATATTTCGTTTTCTAACGCGTAATTGTATTTTGAACTCATTTTCAATCCCTTCTGTTAGTTTTTATTGGAACAAACAAAAAAACTTTTCCGTATTAACATGACACTACCGCACGATCCGTTCGTTTTATTTCAAACGTAATAAATCCTGCTTGCGTTGTTTGTACGTGATGCACTGCATTATTTAATGCATAAAAAGTGTATACGTAAACACTTACTATAAAAAACCAAAATATGATGACCTCTCACACAGGCTTAACGCTAGAAAACCAGCAAGTACCGGAGAAAATTCTATCGATATTCAAGTGCCATATTACATTGGATATTTTACGGAGGTAAACAGCGACAAAACTTTTTACAGTGTAACAAGGTATACCAGTAGATCAAAATGAACTTTACTATAATAGCTTACAGTTTATAATTGTATGAAGCTATTGGATATTTAGCGACAAAACTGCGTTCTTCTAAGGTTTTCACAACACGTCAGTGTCCATTGAATGATTGATAGCGATAGATTTACGACTTTGCTAAGTCGTAAATAAATTTTCCTGCGACTGATCGCACATTGGTTTACGTTTTTTGTCAGTTTTCTAATGTACAAACACACTGCGTAGACAGTTGCTCTCGCGTGTTTTCTGTCCCTTTATACAATAACATAATACGAGTGAAAGTATCAGTAATTTTACACGTTGAGAGTACAATATCACTGGATAGATAAAGGTTGAAAACAATGAGACGTTTTAATATATTCTTAATTTAAATGTTCATTTTACTTACAGTAGAGCCATGATACGAAAGAACGCGCTCCTATTTCCTTTCCCTATTGGTCTGAGTCCTGTAATTACGCTAAAACTAACCAACAACATAGTTTTAAGAGTATATTTATAAGCTAAGCATGGCATCACTTAAATTTTTTTTTATACAGTAGGGTTACAAACGAGCACACAGTCCACCTGATGGTAAGTGGTTGCTGTGGCCAATAGACATTTACATCTATCCTCGTTTGCGAATCAAAATGCAGATGCGTTGTCACCCGTGAGGACTAAGATGGTATGCCTCTTTTCCAGTAAAAAGGATCTCCGGTTCTCTACACTCACCATACGAAACACAGCAGCATTAAGCTGCTATTTTACGTTGGTATTCTGACTTGAAATGTATATAATCTTTTTTTATCTATTTATTATCCTTTATTTGTCTGAGGTTTTGAGGGTCGGCTCGATCGGGGAAAAACCTCCCTCGCACAAAATACTAGCATTGAACAGAATTATAATGCTGTATTTGGTGTGGTAAGTGACGAAAACCGGGGATTGTGACCATTTTAGTTGTACAAATATATGTGTAAACGCCTCCTTTCATCTTAGTCTTCGGTCAACATATCTGTATTTTGATTCCTAATTGAGGATAAATGTAGTTTCCTATCGGTCACTGCATTCACGTACTTATAGAAAGCCTAAAAGATAATTAGAGGCTGTGAATGATTCCAACTTAAACCTCAGAGATGACAACGCTTCTATAGCCAACTTTGCTTGAAGTTAGTGGTAGGTGTGAATAGGTTTCAGTAGCCACTTACCATCCGGTAGTCTGTAAGGTCTTTGTTACTTCATTTTTATAAAAAAAATAAAGGTTCGAAATTCAAATTTTATTACTTTATATCGTATCGTAGGGTAAAGTGGACAACAGTTGGCACACAACGAGCCACGTGCAACGTCCAATGCGGGTTTCCTAGTACCTATTGCCATTTATGTGTATATTGTGTATTTTACAATAAAAAACTAGTTCAAGTTACATTTTTATGTGCATTACTTTATCGAGTATATTAAAATATGTGGAGGAAAATATGCTGTTTGCATGCATTAGACGACTCACTCAGCTTTGTCCGACAGCATTCGTGAAGTATTTTTTAAATGACTCCTAAACGATCGTGTTTACATAATAGCATGTTTAAGATTTATTTCTGGTATGTTGTACCTAGTATACTAATAACCATATATGAGAGTAAGGGACTACAGAATGCACCTGTGCTTGCACATAGAGTTGGGCACTATATTCCTGTCCTGCGCCGATAGCTAGTCTCCGTTGAGTTTGGTCGCCGTGACCGAAATTCGGTCTGGAGGAAATTATTATAGAGACACTAGAGCGAGATGTTTGGTACTGTAGTTAACGAAGCATTTGGTTATTATAATATCCAGCAGTAAGCTATTAGATACTTTTGACTTTGAATGAAGAAACTATAAATATTTATTTTAAATATATATTTATAGTTTATATTATACGTGGTAGAGCCATATATTAGTAGTATAGTTGTAGCACGAATGGGTCGGCTCGACCGTGGCAGGATCACGCTCTCACAGAATACCAGCGTAAAATAACAGCTTAACACTGCTGTGTTTCGTATGATGAGTGTAGAGAACCGGAGACCCTTTTTTAGAAAAGAGGCATTCCATCTTAGTCCTCACGGGTGACAACGCATCTGCATTTTGATTCGCAAACGAGGATAAATGTAGATGTCTATGGGCCACAGCAACCACTTACCATCAGGTGGACTGTGTGCCCGTTTGTCACCCTATCCTATAAAAAAATGATCATCCACTCAATTCATTTGAAACAAATCTAATGATAGATATTAATATTAATTCGAAAATAGCTGAACCTTTTAGAATTATATAAAGGACATAATATGTTTAATGATTTTATATCACAAATAAAACAAATTTCCTTCAAAATACCACATTGGGACGAGAAAAAAACCCACGGATTTCATAATAAGCACGACATTTTTAACGTGTTACTCGTCAATTCTGTATAACACCTTTAATTTCGTATATCGCGCCGAGTTGTATAACCGACGCACCCGTTCCGTTCCTCGGGTTTTTTTGTCGTATATCAGCACAATCGTAAGTTTTTACCGCTACCCGCTAGCAACGCAACACCGCAGCCCGCGGACCGTGGCGAAATCCTTTTTTTTTTAATTACTCTATTTCGATTTACTTCGCCAGCTAATTAAGGTTACGGACACATCGATTTATAAATCGAAACTCTTTATCGATGTTTTTATTGCACAAGGTTACAAGAAATGCCACTACGAGAAAGTGGTGCGCATGTGGGGTAAACTGACCTGTCGCTGACACTGACTTTTAAATCGACATTGATAAAAACTGGTGAATACAGAACGGGTAAAGGTAAAGGTTTAATATTATACTACTTATTTGGTGCTTACTATTAAAATTTACTTACAATAATTAAAGTTTGAACCGAACCAAAAAAGTAATTATCTTACACCATATGAAAATATTATAGATATGTTTTTAAAAATGTGTTTTAGAGGAACCATCTGCAAGGAGTATGGAAATAGAATAGAATAGAATGATTTTTAGGGTTCTGTACCTCAAAAGGAAAAACGGAACCCTTATAGGATTACTTTGTTGTCCGTCTGTCTGTCTGTCTGTCAGGACCCTTTTTCTCATGAACGCGTGGAGGTATCAAGCTGAAATTCATATCAAATAGTCTACTGTCCCCTGGGAGCTGTGAAAAAATCAAACTTCTAAGCCAACGCAATCAAAAGATACAGCCGTTTATGCCGCAAATTTTCTACGTTCGCAAGGGAATCAAAACCTACAGGGTACTTCCCGTGAACTCAGAATCTTAAAATTTGGTACGAAGCAACGTATTATAGCACAGATAAAGGAAAAATTGCGAAAAGCTTAAATTTTTAGTTACATCATATAATAAAAATATTTTTAATAATTTTAAACTTATATACCTACGAATTTGTTCGGAACCCTCGGTGCGCGAGTCCGACTCGCACTTGGCCGGCTTTTATTTATTCACTATTGACTATTATATAATACTTATTGAAAGTCATTTTTTATTTACCACTGGAAAAAACCTCTGTCCTGGGAAGAACCAGCAAGAAACCCGGCGGGACTTTTTTTTAAAATACTCCATTTAACAATAATTTTGTTTGTACAATTTTTAAAAAGATATACATATATAATATAAAATTGATTAGTTGGCCTGGCAGACGTATAGAGCAATACGGACCACCGTTTCTGTATCTGCCGTTTCCGTTCCGTTAAAATAATAAAATAAATAATGTAATTTAAAATTTAAAAATTTTGTACAGCCGACTTGAATATAAATTATTAAGAATAACACAAAAACTATTAGTCAGACCTTGATCAAATTCATATGGGACCACAGGTGAAATATCAGCTTTCAAATAAAAAAAAGAACCATCGAAATCGATTCACTCAGTAAAAAGTTATGAGGTAACACACATAAAAGAACACGGTCGAATTGAGTACCGTCTTCTTTTTGAAAATGTGCTAAATAATATTACAAATGATTATATTAATTATACAGATATTAAAAAAAAAAACGAAAAGTCATATTACGTATCAATTTCAAATAAAGGTTTTGCTTTGGCTATCCGTCAAATTATTTTTCATTTGAATACATACCGAGTAGAACGTGAAGCTACGCAGATACTTTACAACCCGGATTTGTGTTCTTGGCAGTACCAATGTATTGGGGCCATAAGGTCCGCCCGTTTCATTCAATGCATTATAACAAACTATTACTATTTACCATAGACTACATACCATTTACATTCAACGTACATTCTTAAATTCTGTTAACCATCGATAACAACGATCCACAATCATTATTTTGCCCCTTTTAGACCATTATATTTAAAATCAAAGCCTAAAAATGTTTAAACTAACGTCTGCATTTCAATAACCGCAGCTATGCTTATATTCCGTCATCTACGTGCAACGCTCGTAAAAAAACTTATATGACAGCAGATACCGAGATGACTCCTGTTTTGTGCCCGCTTTGGTAAAGGCACGGAATAAAAACAATAACAATTTTTAAGCTAAAGTTAATAACAAAATTAAAAGTTCATAATATCTTTACAACGCGAAGAATCAGAGGTAAGAAAGCATTATTTTTTCGTCTTGAATGAAGAGATGTTAATAAATATATGGGGCCACACCCAACGGAATGAAAGACTTGCTATCACACAACAGCGTATCGATTACATGAATTGAAAAAGTATTGTGATTAATTTCATCACTTTGTATTTAATATTTAAGAATTAAGTTTACAAATTTATTAGAAATTGTATCTCATCAGGTTTATACATTGTTTACAACTTCTCAAAATAAATTCATCTTGTTCTTTTAAATTATGGCTTCTCTTGATAGAATTCTCCCAGTGTCAACTCAGTTATGGGAGTGACAAGTAAATATTTAATACATAAGGAGTTCTCAATTTTCGATTGGGTCCACAATACTAGGGACAATAAATACTGGAAATTTATAGGACCCAAAATAAATGTTTAATTAGATACTGACTTCACTGTGTGACATGTGTCGCCAAAGTTTTTTATTTTATTTTACCCCTACCCTAGGATTTTCTCCTGTACCGTGGAGACAGCTTACAAACATAAATTGCCCTAGGACAAACATCCAGACCCGGAATAATTATTTGTATGCAATACAAATACTTGTTCCGTGCGTGGATGTTTCACAAAGTTAGGTCAGGTATACTGACACAGGTAAAACAATTACATTATGTTAGATATATTAACCTTCAGATTTAAATTTATTAAAAGCCAATTTGTCAATACTTAATTAAATTATATTTGTAAGATAAAATTAGTTGTGCGAATATAATAGTGGAAATGTTTCACTTTTATATTCAATCAGATTATAATTTATTTAATGGATAACTTTTACCTGATCGTTCTAAATCTAATAAAAGGAATGGACCTGGATTATATCAAAAGATATTTGTGATATTCATTTTTTGTATTATAAATAACAGATTTATTTTAGTTTTGTTTCTGTTCTCGCGATAGCACAAATCCATTACATTTATATTGAATCGATTAATTTGTTTCGGTGTAAGCTAATGACGTTATGGGTGTGAACGCATCTTTAATATCATTTGAAGATATGCTAAAATTAATAAATAAAATGGGATGCCCACCCATATTCAATACTGCAGTACTGCTGCATTCAACACCATACGATTTGTTTATTGTATTTAAAACCACCCCTACATCAATTCTTCGTTCTTATCTTCTATTGCATTTGTTACAAGAACATAAGAAATATTTCATTTAACTCACTCCTTATATAAAATATGGATTCAATGAATAATATTATTAAAACCAATAAAAGAACACTTTTCAAAATGGATGTTAAGAAATATCTCAATCCCTTTTACTATGTGTACTTTTGTGTTAGATAGTTAAATTAGTTTGTAATAATAAAATTGGCTTTTCCTTAGAAAGTTGCGTGTTTTGTGTGTGAACTTTGTTTCTGCATGCATAACTATTATTTCGACAAAGTCTGATTCTCATAAACTGTACTATTAAATTATTCAAGCAGAAATTCAAGTCGACATTGTTGAAAGCAAAAATTCCCTTACTGACCACGGCTTCACCAATGCATAACTTAAAACTGCAACCCATCAACCTGCCCGCCTAGCGTAACGGCTGTATAGATTTTCATTGAATATATATATATGGTAACCAGGCGGTATTTAACCCAATAATATTCTTACAAAACATAAATTCTTTTAGACCGAATTTCGGTCAAGAAGATTAGTCATACATAATAGTAAACGTAGCATAATAGTAATAGTAGGTATGTGACGTGTGCATGAGCACTGATACACTCTTTATTCCTTCACTCTCATAGTCCGATGGTACGGTACTTGATCGAAAGAGATCTTGCGCAGGACCTATGGCTTAACGTGATATCCGAGGCGTGGTTGAAGTACCGCCAACTTCGTGACACCGAGAATTTCATGACAAAAGAATCTAATAAATAATTTTGACCCAACCGGGATTCGAACCCGCGTCTTTATAATCAGCGGTCTTGTTTATGACCTCGAGACAGACGAGGCAGATATATACGTGGTAGAGCCATATTGCAGCTATATTATAGTTGAAGCACGAATGGAGGCTCGACCGGGGAAGGACCGCACTATTACAGCATATCAGCGTAAAATAAAAAAAAATTATACGAAATTGAAGGAATTTAAAATAGCCTATAGAATTCCTCCTGTTTCAAAGTGATACAAAAACAAAACTTTTAAATATAATTTTTTTGCTTTTTCCCTTCATCGTAATAGATCCAGTGTTTTACTTCCGGTATAACGGTTGTCTAAGAAACACTAACTCGTCTAAAGTGTATCCTTTTTATGTCCTACAGAAGATAACTATGTCAATGCCTGACCTAAAGTAATTACATCAGTAAAAGGGGAAGTGTCTAAACGGATACGATGTTTGGCATTCAACAATGTGCCTGGCAAGCTGTGAAGCGTGCAGATTAGTCTAAACGTTCCAACTAGGCATCACCAATAATCCGACATTGGACTGTGCACACGCTGGCAATGAAGTGGAATTTTATGTCCTACGGAAGATAACTATTTCAATGCCTGACCTAAAGTAATTACATCAGTAAAAGGGGAAGTTCCTAAAGTAATGACGTTTGGCATTCAACAATGTACTTGGCAAGCTGTGAAGTGTGCAGATTAGCCTAAACGTTCCAACTAGGCATCACCAATAATCCGACATTGAACTGTGTACACGCTGGCAATGAAGTTGAATTTTAGACTTAAAAATGCACATGGCTTTAATAGATATTTTTTTTACTATATCGAGACATTATAATAATTAGATTATAACCTTAAAATATATAATGTATTTTGCCATTAAATTTATTAAAGAAGTAAATTAAAGTCTTGTTAGCTCAGTGGTGGTGTTCGTTTTAAAATTTTCTGCCGACTTCAAAAAGGAGACTGTACTCAATTCGACTGTATGTTTTTTTATGTGTTACCTCATAACTTTTTACTGGGTGAACCGATTTCGATGATTCTTTTTTAATTTGAAAGCTAGTACTTCACATGTAGTTCCATATGAATTTGATCAAGGTCAGATCAATAGTTATTGAGTAATTTTTAATAATTTATATTGAAGTCGGCTGTACAACTTTTTAATTTTTAATTATATCGTAAGCAAGCAAGCAAAACGAACGATCCTCTCCAGCATAAATGAAATTAAAAGTATTGATTAACCACGTGTTCGGCGGCGAAGAAAAACATGCACTTCTGTGAAATTGAAAATATTTTGAGGACATGTGAAGTCCGTTAACACGGAAAGGGCAGTGCGGCGAACTTTTTGTGTTCCAAAATTCTCAGAATTTTCAGCGGTAACACAAACGCAGCCTAACATAACTACAGACTATTACTTTCTTTTCCTTTTACTTAACTTTTCATTTGGATATTATTGGTACCAATATTGGTCATAAAAAAGGCGACCTAATTATTTATATATTTTAGTACGATCGGGACGTAAGCATCAGTTCATTTATCATATTACTATTTATAGAAATATATGGGTCACAAACGAGCACACATTCTATTTATTGGCACACTACATCTATCTTCGAATAAGAATCATAATATATATAAGTTGTCACCACAGCGGACTAAGATAATAATGTTTTTATTTTTTACCTCGGGTAGCATACGCGCAAGAAGATAATAGGACTTCAGGAATGTAGGAAGTGCTACAAACATATTAATACTTACTTATTTTTAATGTTATTATTTATGTTGTGTGCGCATTTTTTTACATTTTAATGAATTAAAATAATAATTTTAAAAAAGCGCTGCTAAATAACGATGTCATAAAATTAAACATTGAGAAATTTCAATAAATTATAATGTGAAGTAACCATTGAGTTATATGTACTACGTACTAGAGAAGCCATTTCAAACAAAAACTGTGTCCTACTCTATGTTTTCGCGCATGCGCGGGAGTAGTAGTCGCGCATGCGCGAAGACTTTAATTTGATATAAAATAAGATATTAATATAAAATAAATATAAGAATTTAATATAAAATATCTTAATTTCATCTAAACAAACATGTTATATTTCTAAATAAAATGTAATAATAATTATTTTATGGAATTCACAAGTCTTCAATTTACGCAATATTTAGTTTGTACGGATTGCACTACAGTTCAGTTGAACATAGTCAATGTTCGGAATGGCTTCTCTAGTACGTAGTACATGTAACTCAATGGAAGTAACTATCGAAATTCGTTTAAAACTTATTTTGTATGTGATCGAGTGTGAAATGATCAAACACACAATTGACATATTTAGGAGTCGATTTTTTTCCAAATACTTTAATCAGCCAAAGTATTAGGAGTCCATAAAACAAAAGAAATAACTTTCAATGCTTGAAAATCAAGAAGCTGCAGCCTCTGCAATGCACAGAGGAAGACAGTGTTGAACACAGTCCAAGTCCCTAGTCCGTTTGCTAAGTTAATAAGCATTACGGCTTTGTTGTTAGAAAAGCAACCGTAAGTAAACGTAGTTTGCCTTGAGCCTGCAACGATACCCTCTGTCCCGCTCTTACAAAAGTATATAGAGTATTCACATCCCTTTCTAGTTGTTACGCAAAACGAGGCATATTTTAAAGAACGTTGGAACGTGTTTGTTTATTAATGGTTAAATGTTTTCTAACACTGTGTATTACACTTTAAATTATTTAAAAAAAAAGGTTTTAAGGTCTGTGATAATGTCTTTAAAACTATTTAAGTAATTGATGGCAGTGCTTTTCGTTACAATTTCAACCAGGATTTCAACGAGAATTTCCCAATATTATCGTTAGGTGTCAGTCAGTCAGTCCAGAAAGGGGACGTCCTTACCCATTCGTCGGCAAAGACTTGGATGTATAATTAAAGGCTAATAATTACCTACATAACAAGTTTTCACATCATGACGCTTAGCAGCAAGTAGATGTCTATAACCTAATTAAGACCCATGACTTATTACGAACTTTCGAATTTTTTAAGTATTAGAATTGTATAATCAGATGATTGATTTCTTTAACTTCATGTCAAACATAACTCTCATTAATTACTAAAAGAGTTTTTATTCTATGTTTAACTTCATATTTGTACCAATCAAATTTAAAAAAGAAATACTATAAAAACACAAGGTTGTACGCAATACCAGTTATTCGATTCAACGGTCAGTGATTCATTCATCGGGCATTGTAAACATATAATTCTCTTTTAAAGACGCAGTTAATATGTACCTAAGAAGAGTTATTATAGTAATAAAAATACATGACGATTTTTACTAAAAATGAGACAGTCCAGCTTAGTCGTCAGGGGTGACCACGTATCGCCATTTTGGTTTTTAACTGAGGATTGATGCGCATGTCTATGAGTCAGAGAAACCACTTACCATCAGGTGGACTATATGCTCGTTTTTCACCCTCATTCTATAAAAAAAACATGGTTCATAGTAACCCCTTTGAAAGAGATGATCGCTACCAATGATTTGTTTCTTAAAAAAAACTGTGATAACTAATTAGTAATTACATATATTGTAAACTATTATTTTTAAAAGAAGTTTTGGTGATTGTTTCAAAGTTACTAGTTACTAAATACTTAAAACAACAAATGTATCGCATAGCGATATACCTAGGTGGTTCAGGAAACTCATCTGGCCATTGAGAGACCGTCCATTTTAATTGACTGCAGGAAAATTGAAAGGAAGTGACGTAACGACGCGGCCCGCAGTGTTCACAAAGTAAGAGTACTTACAATCAAATCGACCGCGTGGCGCAGCGGTCATTGTAACAACTGTTTATTGAGAACCTAGTCGGTTCCTAGGATCGAATCCTAAATAATAGTGGTACAAATATAGATATTTTCAATTTTTCGGCTCATTTGCGTAGAAATGTTACATTGTTTGGACAGTAGTAGTAGTATATAGATAGGACGGTAATACCTCTGTGTGTTATACTGCGTTATTATGCAACTCGAGCAGTTGACATTTTCTTTAACCGGAAAATGTCTGACATTTTCTTTAACCGGAAAATGTCTGTGTGTTTCAAATAGGCCATAATTTCTACTTTGATCGCCTGTTGATTAATAAAAAGGTAAAAGGTATTTTAAACGAAAATTAATAAATCATTAGTAAAAACCTATCTAGAATAATTAAACTGTTGTATTATTGTCAGGAAAAAACAAATGTTTTTCTATTTCAATTGGGACGTGTGGTAACGCCTGCCAAATGTGACGATTATGAAAAGTCTTTTCTGAAGTGGCCTTATCCACAGTGGCACTTTTACTTGCTGACGAGAATCAATATACAAATAAAATTTGACTATGCGAAAATTTTATCTCATGTACTGGTAGGTACTACTGGTATTCCTAAACAATTGCTAAGAAGATTTTTCTTTTTTTTAATCGTTAAATTAGGATTTTCTCCAGTATTTCTTCCTTGTATTTTATCATAGAGGCTTAGAGTGGAGGAACCCGGAACAACTATCTGTACGCCATACAAATCATTATTCCGTGCGAAATTCGAACCCGCAGCGTCGTAATTCAAAGCTAAGCCTCTGCGCCACGGAGCCGTCAAAGTTTTAACTTTTTAGAATATTGTTTCGTTTGTCATGACAATATCTACTACGCTATTGTTATTATGTCTCAAATAAGTAATTATTTAAAACATGCGACATACATATTATGCAGATTGATTGTAATCCTTAAGAAAACACATAAATTATAAAGTACTCGTTTTAATTGCAGGAAACTTACACCTACACTTGCAGTTTTGTATTCGGTGGTGCACACATGCATACACATTTGATTCAAGAGTGATAATTCACTGTAGATGCACGTATGGATAGCAAAACAGGGAAATTTATTTTTATAACATATCTTAAACAGGAAACCCTATTTTATAACGTAACGTCTTTGTAAATTAAAGCAGTAACGAGTTTGATGGCTCGATTGCGCTCGTTTGACGGCGGCGTTTCGCGGCGCAAGTTCAAATCCCGCAAGGATAACGTACAGCCTACAAATAACAGTTAATGTGTGTAACGGGCCTAATTCATCAACACAGTAAAAATCTGCTAGATTTTTTAGCAAATATTATTCAATTATTCAGCGGGATAGCATTACATGATGAACGCACTTTTTGTCAATAGCTGTTCTATTAAATGCTTTTCTATTAAATCTGAAATTGCAATTAATATACATATATGTTACGGCTAAAAGTCGAAGTGCGGATACACCTAGGTTTAGCGGGCTACTACTAGGTGCAGCCTATTGCGGTTGGTTAAACTTAGGTGTATCATATATAATTTATAAATTAGATAAATGTCTGCGGTTTTGTGGCGGCACAAGGCCCAATGGCTACCCCAACCGCACCTTAACCTACTGTAGCTGATATTACTTGATACGTATATCCGTGTTTTTACAAATTTAACAGTACACCTAAATTTAACCAACTACTGCTGGCTGCTGTTACACCTAGTTCTAGCCGGCTAGAACCAGGTGTAACTGCACTTCGGCTTTTAGTCGTAACATATATACTAATTGCGTTATATGAAAAAACTAAAAATTCATCATTTTAAGCCAATGTTACTGAAGTTTGAAAATGAGGATATCCGCAGTAGAGCCAGTGTGACCGACATAGCCCAACGGATTAGTAAGCTGAAGTGACAGTGGGCCGGCCATATAGCTCGAAGAACCGACAACCAATGGGGAAGAAAGGTTCTCGAGTGGCAGCCTCGTACCGGTCGGTGAAGTGTAGGGCGCCCGCCTACTAGATGGAGTGACGACTGGGTAAGACATGAAGGAAGTCGATGGATGCAGGTGGCTCAGGACCGTGCTTTGTGGCATTCCTTGGGGGAGGTCTATGTTCAGCAGTGGACTTGTGAAGGGCTGTAATGATGATGGTGATGATGATGAATGAAGTTTAGTAGTACTGCAATTCGCTGGCTTTCCCACAACGGGAGAGGCCTATGTCCAACAGTGGAGTGTTACGGACTAACGAAGAGAAAGAGTGTTTATGTATCGCCGGCTTCTTTTGCTATCGCTACGTTTTGTACCATAATGAATGTATCTAGAACTAAGTTAAAAGTTACAAGATGGAGAGTGACGCACGGCAGTGATAAAGATATTTAATATTATAATTTTGCCTATATAGCAACTGTATCATTAATATTACAACGTGCCGCTTATTAATAGGGCATTTGTGTAAGAAACTAACGGATTTGAACCTAAAGCACTGGTTTTCGAAGCAACATGTTTACTTACTATGCGTACAAAAAGATGTAAAGTTAATTACAAAATGTTAAATAGTTTCTTCTGGTCATTTTGTGATGCTTCGTTTATTAATGGATGATAGTAACAACACTTTATTATGTTTAAAAGAGCTATTGTTGATGGTATTTTATGGAATACCATTTTCTGCCGACTTCCAAAGAGGAGACGGTACTCAATTCGAGTGTGTTTTTTTTTATGTGTGTTACCTCATAACTTTGTACTGGACGAATCGATTTCGATGATTCTTTTTTTATATGAAAGCTGATAGTTCTCGTGTGGTCGCATATGAATTTGATCAAGGTCAGACCAATGGTATTGAGTTATTCTTAAATAACCTATATTGAAGTCGCTTATATTGAAGTCTGCTGTACAAAATATTTAATTTTAAATTATTATGAAATTACATGCACAAAATACTCGTAAGAATAGATTTTAAGAGCTTTTTTTTAAATCTTATTATCACTAAACTAACTCTAATCTTGATACTTTAAATGAGCAATTCTTGTATACATGTACCAGCAATACAATACCAGCGTAAAATAGCAGCTTAACGCTGCTGTGTTTCGTATGGTGAGTGTAGAGAACCGGAGACCCTTTTTACTGGAAAAGAGGCATTTTATCTTAGTCCTCACGGGTGACAACGCATCTGCATTTTGATTAGCAAACGAGGATAGAGGTAGATATCTATGGGCCATAGCAACCACTTACCATCAGGTGGATTGTGTGCTCGTTTGTCAGCCTATCCTATAAAAAAAAGTTCGTAAGAATAAATTTTCGTAAGAGAGTTTTTTTTTTAAATGTTATTATCACTAAACTAGCCTTAATCTTGATACTTTAAATGAGCAATTCTTGTATACATGTATATTTAATTAGTACATCAGAAACGACTCTAAGGATTGGTATGAAAATAATGTTTTACTTTTCGAGTTTATCTAGATGAGTGTAATTCCTGAGATAATTATTATAATTATTATTTTAACACCGGACGAAGTTTTGTACCCAGTTACTAATACTGATATGTTATTCCACTGTGGCATGTAATGGTACATTGGAATAATTACAAGGACAGAATATACGTTTTAAATTTGTTTTTTACGCGAATCACCTAATTTTATGTTTTGATTAACTACCTCGACTGTATTGGACACTGAGGAGAAAGCCGTGTATATCGTGCACCACGCCACCGAAGTTTCGAATTTGTATTAGTTCGATGTCGTTACTGTGAACTGATTTACGTTCCTAGTGTGGTGTTGTGCATCGTGCGGTCTGTTGAGACGTCTTTATGACAGGTGATTCGTCTGAGTACGAAACAAATTAAAAAAAGAGAAATAAATATAATAGACCGATAACAGTTAAATATAGACAAGCATAGGTGACAAACGAGGACACTGTACATATAATGGTAAATTGACAGTGTGCCCCATTGACAACTGTATCTACTTACAGGTAAGAATCAAAATAGAGGTAACTTGTCACCCCTGAGGTCAAAAATATTATGCCTTGTTACCAGCAGAATATTTTTCACTTTTACGTACGTATTTTGTAACAAAGTGGACTTTCCTTGATTGAGTTAAATTCATTCGTGCTGGAGCCATAACAAACCTGTCATTCTATTCATTAAGAGAAAGGCTAAGATTAAGTAGAATACAAAGACAGCACCATTCAAACCAAAAAACCTAACCAGAAGCCGTGCTATTTACATTGTGGTTTTGAAATGAAACCCTGGTTCTAAGTTCCGCAATAGGAATTATAACGGAAGGAGATCATGTCCCTTCATTATGTTATAAGAACAAACTAATATAAAGGTCGGGTATCAAATTCTATAGTCTACTTTGCCCTCTATCTAAGACAATAAAACTTAAAAAACCGCATTGTTCTTTTTGCATTCTGATTCGAGACATCTTCAAGCCTAACAGTAAATGATGTTTTGACTCGTATTCAGCGATATGGAACAGTTTTTGTGCTGCCCCGACGTTTCCTGCCGCTGTAATGTTACGAAAACGACATACAAACCGCTGATATGCTTCTTGCTTAAAGTAGGTTTTAAGTACCGCGGTAAAATCTAAAAAGCGTGAATTTATTCACTTCAAAATATCACTCTAAACAATGCATTGTTGAATGCTCTACTAAGATATTAGTCTGTGAGACATTTTTTTTGTCAAAAAAACGGCCCCGTACTAGAATTTCTTTTTGAATCGTGGAGGCAGTTTACATACGTAAATTGCACAAGGACAAACATCCAGTCCTTGATTATTTGTAGTCCATACAAATACTTGTTCCTTGCGAGATTTGAACCCAAGGCTCTAGGTGATGCGACTCAATATTAAAGACACTGCGCTAAAGTGCCGTCAAGTATAACATTGTGAATTCGATAATTTTGTGAGTTTTTCCTTATTGCATAACATTGTATAATTATTATGTAAAAATAAGGTAGGTCCCTACCAAGAAATAACCACTCCCATTAATATTACATATTACTGCGAAGAAATTGAATTGGATCCCTTCCAGCAACAATGAAATTAATTGCAATTTAAAAAAAAATAAGGAAAACACGATAGATATTTTTTGTGCAATTGATTTAACATACGAAAGTACAGTCCACTTGATGGTACGGTGGTTATTGCAGTCCACGGACACGTACAGGCAACTTCAAAGAAAAGAGTGTTGTCACCTCTGAGGACTACGTGTACTGTGGAATACGTCACAGCCTGTAAGTATACTTCGAAATATATTTTTCAGCTAAATTATTTTTTTAAATATTTGTATTTCATATAACGCACAGGACAGGCTCTTTACTACTCCAAAAACCGTCTCAGAAGTGAGAGGAGGCTAGTACTCGGAAGTAAGGCGTATGTAGGCTTTTACTTTTCACTTTATTTTTAACTAGCTGTTCCCCGCGACTTCGCCCGCGTGTTATTTGGGGTTTTTTTTGCGCGGAACCCTAATCCTTTTTCTAAAATAAAAGTAGCCTAAGTTACTCCCTGTAACATCAGCTATCTGTCCTGTTAAAATCGGTCCAGCCGTTTCGGAGATTAGCCGGAACAAACAGACAAACAGACGGACAGACAGACAGACAAAAACTTTAAAAATTCTATTTTTGTTATTAGTACCGTATATACTTTCATAAGCATTTAATAAAAATCTGTAATTTTGACATTACAAACAGACACTTCAATTTTATTTATTTGTATAGATAACCACTTTAAAAAGATTGATATTATTGGAGCATTGTAGATTTCTGCGTATTTGATACATCCTTATTATTTTTTATATATTTGATTATGGATTAATCAAAGTACTTTTTATAGCAGAAATGTATGGTTGAAATCTTACTCCGTACTATAATAATAAAAAAGGTAGAAAAAGAAGAAGAAACGGAGGAGTAGTTACGTAATGTAACGATGAGGAGGAGTACCAGCACCATGAAGTAATGCTAACGCGGTCCCGTGGTACTGGGTACTTAAAGAGAGAGGAGGTATTAGTGGGTAAAAATCATACACTACCAGTCTTACAACACCTTGACGGTGTCTTTTTGAAGTTTTCCTCCTCTCTCTCTAATTAAAAACAAAACTATAATAATAAAAAAAATCTCGCCTCGTCTTGAAACTAGAGGGCTCTATATCTGCTTAAGAGATCATCTGGTTGGGTATCACACTTAAACAATTTCCGCCTATTATTCCGCCTATAAAGGAAGGTCTTGGGATAGAACGTCGATCGCCTGGGGGCACGGTGCGTCACTTAGAAGTGGGTGTGGGTGGTCAGAGTGACATACTCGGCCGTACGTTGAGACTTGTCTCCGTTAGGCTTTGAGGTCGCTCTGATTCACTCCAGGCTGATCTTCCCAACGCGTGAAAGTTACGTAACGCAACCTCATCGCTGCATTTAAACTACACTAGGAAGCGAGCTCCTAGGGCCCGGTGCGTCACTTTTCACTGGGTGCACGCATCTGTCGGTATGACATACTCGGTCCTCCGTCAAGATCCGTCTCCGTAGGGCTTCTAGGTCACCAAACCCTAGAAAGATCCTTCCCTAGGGCGCGATATTCGCTAGGATCACCTACAACGCCGATAATAAACGGCTCCCTCGACCGGTCCACATAGTTGGACTGTGAGGAGGATCCGGATAATGGGGGAGTCCCTGAGGCCCAAAATCTGCTGTGCAAAGAAGTACACGCAGAAGACAACTTAGTGCCTATTATGTATGTGTGTATATATATATATATATACTAGCTGACAGACGTTCTGCCCTTTCCGAACGACCATTTGCTTTCCCAAAAAACTGATTATTAGCAATAAAAAAATTGAGGGTCACTTATCAGGATAAAAACTATCCTATCTCTCAAGTTGGATCAAACTGCACACAGACTGAAAAAATTTTTTTGAAATCGGTTCCATCTGTTGAATACTTACAGCAACACGTGGTGGTTATACTACTAAATTGTAGCTTATATTAAACGTTTGTATTTTAACATAGCGCCATCTATTGAAAATTAACTCAATCTAGTCAACAGATATCGTCATCTGACAGAATCGTTTAGAGCTAACAGATAATTGTGACTGTCAAATAATATACAAATAATTTGCAATAAAATAATATTGTATTGCGACTATAAATTGAGATGTAAGCTATCCTATCTTTTAAGTTGTACCAAACTGCACATTGACCAAAAATTTCATTGAAATCAGTTCAGTAGTTAGGAGTCCATCGCGGACAAACAACGTGACACGTACTTTTTATATATAAAGAAGATATATAATGTATATAATTTTTTTTTGAATAAGGTTTTTAACAGTGGTAGAGCCACGCGGCAGCTTTTGCTGTCGCACGGATGGGCCGGCTCGAACCGGGGTGGTACCACGACCTCACAGAATACCAGCGTGAAGTGGAGATTTACCTCTGCGTTTCGCTTGGTGAGTGCAGGTGGCCGGAGGCCCTTTTTACTGGAAATGAGGCATTCCATCTTAGTCCTCACGGGTGACAACGCATCTACATTTTGACTTGTAATTGAGGATAGATGTAGATGTCTATGGGCCGCAGCAACCACTTACCATCAGGTGGACTGTGTGCTCGTTTGTCACCCTTATCCTATAAAAAAAAAAACGAGCACATTGAACTGTGTGCTGATGGTAAGTGGTTGCTCTGTGACCCATTGACATCTACATCTATCCTCAATAAAGAATCAAAATGCAGATGCGTTGTTACCCGTGAGAATTAAGATGGAATGTCTCTTTTCCAGTAAAAATAGTCTCCGGTTCTCTACACTAACCATACGAAACACAGCAGTGTTAAATTACTATTTTACGCTGGTATTCTGTGAGAGCGTGGTCCTTCCCGGTCGAGCCGATCCATTCGTGCTACCACTACTAATATAGCTGCAGCATGGCTCTACCACGTTGTATTAAATGGTTCACTTGTTTACTAAACATATTAATTTAAAGTAACAAGAGTAGTCCATCATATCGTTTGAACACTGCTTGTTACCAAGTAATTAGTTTTTATCAAGACCATTATCGAACACACTAACAATTACCCTTTAGGTTTTCTTTCGTATCCTGTATCTTATGTCTTATCTTTTTATATCATTACTGGGTAAGAAAAATTATAGAAAATAAAAGCTCACGGACTCATTAAAATAACTTAGATTGTTGTTAGATTATTTTCATTTCCTTCTGACTAATAAAAAGGGCTAGGTATAAATTTGTAAAAGTTATAAAGACAGTAATCATCATCAGTCTTTGTATAGGTTTTCAGTTTTCTTTGTATAGTTTTTTTATTTGTGCAAATATGGGCAACTTTGTAGGGTTTTAGAAAATCTTCGTCTCATTTTACAAAGATTGAACATAACCGTAGGAAAATGCACTAATAATTCTAATATTTACACAACAGCTCGGAAACCAATGCAACCATAAGATTTATATCTCTCTTACAAAGCAATAAGGACCGTGGCCGAGCTCACTTGACTACTCTAGCGCCATCTATTATCTATCTACGGAAGCGGTTGCGATGTATATCGATATGAAAATTTGACGCGCTAAATACATCGTTCTTTATTTAATACATTTCCATAGATGTCGCTACATGGTACCGCTAAGTAAGATTGACGAAGTCATTGGGCTCTAGTAATATACAAAGTAAAAGTTAAAAAGTTACATCCTATATACGTCCCATTGCTGGGCACAGGCCTCCTCTCATTTCTGGGGGGATTTTAGGGCAAGGAAATGTCCGCCGCGCTGCCCCAATGCGTGTTAGCGAACTTTACGGACTGTACATATCTGCGAAATATGTTTTTCTTATTTCTCAGACATGCAGGTTTCCTCACGATGTTTTCGTTCATCGCCGAGTATGTGGTAAATCAGCACTTAAAATTGAAATTACCAATTAGTGCTGGCGGAGATCGAACCGGAGTTGCTCGCGTATTGTGAAATTACAGCGAGCGCGTAGCCCTTGAGCTACCAAGGCTCTTATAATAAACAAAATATATATCTAATAGACAAATTATATAAAGGCAAATGATAAGGATCGTGATAATATAAACGCAAGTTCTTTTTAGTATTCCGTTGTATAATAACAAACTCTCACAATTTTGCCTTGCGTTTTGCTAATGGCCTATAGTGTTGCAGTGACAACATCTAAAGTTTTTGACAAATTAAGATTGATTTTTTTTTTAATTTATTTACTTTAAATACCGTTACTGTTACCGTGTCAGTAGTGACGCTGTAAGAATATCCACTACGTAAAAGCGTTTTCCTAATAATTACTAAAAGTAATACCTGTGGTTTCCAACCTGTTTGCCTATGATGCAATGTATGTGGAGGCCTATTCTTCAGCAGTGGACTTTAATAGGCTGTAACTGTAACGGTCGTTTAAACTGGTGTAGATTTCAATCATTATAATTTATACATATTACAGATATAATGTTTTAATTTAGTCCTAATGTAAATTACATGGTTTGCTATTTATTTATGTTTTTACAATTGTACTTAGTGTTCAAAATGTGGAGCGTAATAAATACCCTGCAATGTGTAGAATGGCCCTTAGTGAATACTTTTGATGATTACAGATAATTTGCAAACGCGTGTACCAACGTACTTGATCACAACGCGTGTCCTGACCTACAGCCTTTTGTGATTTTATTCTTTAAAGAAAGGAGGTTGTAAATATATTAATGTTGTCGCTTATTTATTACTTTATCATATTAGCATACACAATATTTTTGAATGAACGATAAAGAGAACAACATACCAATAAAGGAATTTTTACAAGATTCAAGAAAATATGCCGTTGAAAATGGTGTACAAATTTATACTGTGAGTCTTGCAACTTAAGGTATACAATTAAATGAAAAGCGGCTATTTTTATTCTGCCAAATGTTATCACTGAAAGACGAGTGTATTTCCAATAAAAATTAAAATGCATAATTGAGTGTACTAATTAAAAATGTGCATTTTTTAAAAATAAATGTCCTTTTTAATTTTTTTATCTGTAGTTAATATCACGAAGCGTAAACTGTGGTTTTATATGCATAGATTTCACCCAGGAAGAGAGGTGATCCTAATTACATTAGATCAGGATGTAGTACAGACGAATAACGAATAAAGTAGGAAACCGTCTAGAGGCGATGTAAGCATATCCACTACCTCATATCGTTCCAAAGGTGTAGAAAAAGACGACATAGGGAAAATGAAACAGGAGATGAGCGTAGCATTTTCCTGATATCAACTCAAAATAATAAAAAACTGCGGTTGCCAACCCGCTTGGCAACTATGGCAATATCCCCCCTGAGGGTAATGTATGGGGGAGGCCTATTAAGCCTATTGGAGGCCTATGGTGGAGTTCAATTGGACTTTTATAGGATGTTGGATGGATGTATAGAACATATTCTACCAGGAGCACATGACCCACTGAGAGGTGAAATTTTCAAATCAACAGTAACATTACAACTATGACAAATATCCTCCCTATAGGGCAATGTATGGGGGAGGCCTGTGTTCAGCAGTGGACTTCAATAGGCTGTAATGGCTGGATGTATAGAAGATAATCTACCAGGAGTACATGACCCACTGAGAGGTGAAATTTTCAAATCAACAGTAACATTACAACTATGACAAATATCCTCCCTATAGGGCAATCTATGAGGGAGGCCTATGTTCAGCAGTGGACTTTTATAGGCTGTAATGGCTGGACGGATGAAATAAGGTAGAAAATTTAAACATACGAGTACAAAACTGCATGATTGTACTCGTATTTTCCCTTGGCACGGCTGCGTAGCCAGTTTTTATGAGCTTTCCTACCTACAAATTCATGCAGCGAGACGCCTGGGGTGACTATGAATCTATGTCTTTATGGACTACAGCGTCAACTTACCATCAGATAGACGGCATCAAGAGAATTAAATATAGAAAAGTATTCATTTTTATAGCAGTAATGATGATACATTTTTTTTTCACAAGACCATTAAAAAGGCATGAAGTTAACCGTTGAAATGTGCAAAATATGTTTATGATATAAAAGTTTTTAAAATTTGTTTTATAATAATATTTAAAAAAGTGAAAAATTTTACACAATACGATGCTACGTATTTTAAAACTAATTTTACACCATGCATTTAAAAACAAACATATTTTTTGGTAATAAGATTTTAGTAATAGGAAGACATTTTAATAACTTAAGTGAACAAGCTATTCGTTTGCGTTCGTTTGACGGCTCCGTGGCGCAGTGGCTTAGCAATGAGTTGTTGCGCTGGGGCCGCGGGTTCGAATCCCGCACGGATTAAGTATTTGTATGGTCTACAAATAATTGTTCCGGGTCTGGATGTTTGTCCTCGTGCAATTTATGTTTATAAAAAGTTCCTCCACGATACAGGAGAAAATCCTAGTGTGGGGGTAAAGTTTTTTTTTAAAAGAAGAAATAAAAGAAAGCTATCCTTTGGTCAATTTTATAGAATGATGGTAAGTAGATGCTGTTGCCACATAGAATCTACATCGATCCTTGACTAAGAATCAAAATGCAGATGCATTTGAACCAAAATGCATTTGCATTTTTTTTTGAAAAAATTTTGACACCCCTGAGAACTAAACTAGAATCCTCGTTCCTACATTCACTATACAAAACATAGTAACATTAAATGTAACAAATAAATACAACTTGTTATAAAACAAGAGTGGCAGTAAAAGATGTACATCGCTTTAACAGACAGGTTAGAGTGGATTATCGTGACAAAGCTTCAAGTAGGCTAGTAAATGCTTGTTGGCATTCAAGTAGCTACATTGACGTAGTCGATATCGGATTAAAATAAACAAAAATAGTTCGTGCATTCAGATTTTTTAAACATTAGTGTTTTTAAGCAAAACAAGTAATAAAAGGTAAGCAAAATGAAGGCTTAAGGTACCTGAAATAAAGTTCATATTTCAGTGAAGTAAAATATAAAGTAAAAAGACAAAGCCTATAAACTGCTACAGCCCTTAAACTGATCCCCATAGTCATCATCCCTGTTATACTAAAGTCAGTATATTTGTAAATATTTAATAAATATTAAGTTAATGCATGACCTAGGGAGAAAGACATGCCAGTTACAACTAGTCTAAAAAGTTTTTTTTTTATAGAATAGGGTTGACAAACGAGCACACAGTCCACCTAATGGTAAGTGGACGCTGTGGCCCATACACATCTACGAGCTATCCTCAAAAAAGAATCAAAATGCAGATACGTTGTCACCTCTAAGGACTAAAATGGAATGCCTCTATTCCAGTAAAAAGGGTCTCCGGCTCTCTACACTCACCATACGGAACACAGCAGCATTACGCATCTCCCACACAGAAGCAATATTCGCTTGCAATATAAGAGAGTCTGCAAACTGGTGCGGCCATGGCGCGGCCTGCCAGCGGCTGGCCGCGCCATGGCCGCATGCGCCGCACCCTCCGCCACCGCGTATGTGTTAGCGAGTACGTGGTCTGTCGGTGGAGATTTTAATAGAAACAATGCGAAATTATCCAGTACTTTATGATAATTTGCATCGTGATCACAAAATCATTAGGATTAAAAATAAAATATATGATAATATTGCTGAATATAATAAGACTTTGTCACGGTTTGTCATGTTTACTGACGTCTGATCGTAGCATAGACACCACTGCGAATGGCGCTTCAGGCCGCCACTCGGGCCGCTGTGGTGTCTTGTTGCAGCGGCTGGAGCCGCGGCTCGCGGTTAGCCGCCACCGCAAGTCGCTTGTGTGTGGGAGACGCTTTCAAGTGCTATTTTACGCTGGTATTCTGTGAGAGCGTGTTCTTATCCCGGTAGAGCAAAAAGTAACGTAATGTTACAGCCTATATACGTTCCACAGCTGGGCACAGGTCTCCTCTCATTTCTGTGAGTATTAGGGCAAGGAAGCTTAGTCTAAACAGACAAATATTAGTAGATATGGTCACCCTAACGCCTTTATCCCAAGATTAGCATACAATAGGCAACACCGCGCGCGTCCTTGGCTCGTCGTTATCTATCTATCTCGCACCTTCCTATTTTGTGGTAGCACGGCAAGTGCTTGAAATCAGATTTCATTACGAAGAATAAGAGGCTTTAAAGCAACAATTTTCGTAATGATTGTATCAAAATTAGCGGCAAATGGCAGAATGTTTGTTTCTTAAAACTAAGGCTTATTGAAATACACCTGATGTGTTTCAGTGACAATGACACATCGGCGGCGGCGTTGCAAGAGTCACAGTACAAAAGCCGCTCTTCGTTTAATTATATATCTTACTGGCTGGTTAACCAGCGCGTTGCTGCCACAGAAAAAATAATTGTCGAAATATCGTTTTATATTTGGAAGAGTTATATTGTTAATTAGGAATGATAATAAATTCACTGAAGTTGAGTGATGTATAATAACTTTCAAATAAATTTGTCGGTACGATACGTGCGCCACCTACTGTAAGTTAATTGTACTATGCCTATAACCTTCGCGCAAGTGCAAGCAGTAAGTTAACAAAGTTTTACCGCTATCTGATGAGCGGTATGGCAGCACATAAAATACGAACAAACATATACCGTGGTCCTTCACTGCTGGCCGTATGAGGACGCTCAAGGTCGCTCAGCGAGCTATGGGGAGGACGATGCTCGGGGTTTCTCAGCGTAATTAACTTAGAAATGAGGATATCCGCAGTAGACCCAGAGTAACCGACATAGCCCAACGGATTAGTAAGCTGAAGTGGCAATGGGCTGGCCATATAGCTCGAAGAACCGACAAACGATAGGGAAGAAAGTTAGTCGAGTGGCAGCCTCGTACCGGTAGGTGAAGTGTAGGGCGACCCGCCACTAGATGGAGTGACGACCTGGTAGGACATACATAAGGAGTCGATAGATGTAGGTGGCTCAGGTACCGTGCTTTGTGGCATTCCTTGTGGAAGGCCTATGTTCAGCAGTGGAGTTGTGAAGGGCTGTAATAATGATGACGTTGCAAAGAGAGTTAGCAATAACACATTTTGATGAATCTTGCAAATATTATTTCGTGGACAGTATAGAGGCGATGTAAGAATGTCCACTAACCGGTTTTGTCCCGTGGGTGTAGTAATAGGCGACATGGGACAACAAGCCTGCAATAACACAGCAACCGCTTGCCAATCTCCCTTTATGAGGCAATTTGTGGGGAGCTCTACTATGTTCAACAACTGAACTTTGATAGCTTGTGACGATGATGATGAAGGTGTGTGGCGTCTAGTACTGTAATCACCAAATTGTTAGCCAAGTTGTTGGCATTTAGTTCAAAATATTCGCAATCAAACCAATCAAGAAAGGCCTACATCCAGCTCTAGGCTGCTGCTAAACTAGAATTGATGCCATCAATAATTGGAATGAAGTTCTTTATCGGACGGTACGGGTTTGGCGGATGGGATCTAGGCAACAAAAAGTGTAAGATTTTTTCGTCACTACCCCTTGTATCGTAGTGTAGACGGCCTTAGCGGCGAAATAAGGAAGTGAGATGGAATAATATCCATCTCCCTCGCACTTTTTCTTATCTTGCCATGAAAGAAATATTATTTTATTTCAAATTACGCTTTTTAATAGACGCTAGTAATTCATTTATTTATATTTGTTAATTAATAATATAATACCTACGTTTATTTAATAATAATATACTATGCAAGGATCTTTGTTCCAACCGAGTGTTCCACGACTCTAACGCATTTTTGTTTTATGCAGTTGAGGACACTAACGACATTTATATTAATTTAGCAATTCAAATTCATGTTATCATTACACGAGCGATAGAGCTTTGTTTGGCGTTAGAAAAATAACATAATTTTCTCAAGTGTGACAAATACTTGTATAGATAAGCTTGGACGGTAAAACATTAGTCTAAATACAAAACTACAAACTAAATCGTTGGAGCCGTTTCCGAGAAACCAATAACATATACAAAAATAATTGTACTATATGATTAACTAGTGCAGATGAAGGTATATAATATTCTAAAGATCTCTTTGTTGAATGTGAGGGTGTAACATGAATTTATTTTTAGCATTCTATTTATGGCAGTAGTTAAAGAAATTCTCTCTACCATAAGTAATGCGTTACATGACTTATAAACCCTATTATATTTACCGAAGACGCCTACCGCAGCCTATTTGCTTAATAAATGATATGATAAACCTCGACTCTATATTTATCTGTGATTAAAATCAAACGCTATGTCGTCAGTCTCGTATAATCCCGCTACTGTATTTATCTGCCCGTTTCATCGACTATCAAAAATCAGGTCGCGTCGGCGTCGAATCCTGGACCGACCGGCTTAGAGTTATGGCTTTTATTAACTACGGGATATTGGTAGTCTCTTGAAGATCGAGAGATTTGCTCCGTTTTGTACTTATTTGTATGCGTATTTTGTTAGTTTGTTTACTGAGCGTAATTCTAATTAACGAATAGAAAATTATCTAATTCGTCAGTAAAAACATTAATATAAATCTTCTGTTTTATTACTCCTAAACAAGATTGCTGGCCTGGATGTAGGTCTTTGTAGAAAGTAATTTGCCGCAAACGCTGCAGAATCAGATCGGCGACTGCATTATCAGATGTCTCGCAACTTTGACCCTGCTTCCCGTCGCTAGTCTGGATATTTAAATCTGGTATATGAAACGGTATACTGTCATCTATT
Source organism: Parnassius glacialis (assembly GCA_033319125.1). Lineage (NCBI taxonomy): Eukaryota > Metazoa > Arthropoda > Insecta > Lepidoptera > Papilionidae > Parnassius > Parnassius glacialis. Next base: position 25,930,294 of record JAVANC010000002.1, read on the forward strand.
AGATGTCATGAGGTTTTTGCGGCCTATCCCATAGTCGCCGCTAACGACACTTACAGGATCTATATAGTATCTCCCTATATACAGGCTTATAAGTAATATGGATTTCATCACACGGCAACCATTACTGTAACTTTCTAATTGGTGCAAGAATATGGAACACTAAAAAGAGAAATCGGTCACAGTACAAAATTGAAAGCTATATTTTTTTATCGTAAAAAACCAAAAGCCAAATCACCGAGCACCACTAAATATGTATAACCAACATATAATTGACTAAACATCGAACCACAATTTTTTTACGTGGTAGAAGTCACGCTGAAGCAATAATAAAGCTGCAACATGAATGGGTCGACCGGAAAAGGACCAGCAAAACTTAGCAGCATAACGCGATAATGAGAACCGGAGACCCTTTTGATTGGTATAGAAGCATTTTATATTGATCCTCAAGGATGCGAATGCATCTACTTTTTGATTCTTAATCCAGGAAAGCTATGGCCCACAACACCTTTCCTGGACTTACCATCTGGTGGACTTTGTGATTGTTTATCACCCTTATTTTATAAATAAAATTAATTTACGGATCTTATCGCGTATAATACATCTACGCAGTATGAACTTACAGTATCTGGAAGTGATGCAGTTGAATGCTTGGGTTGGGATTTAATTTTCTTAATTCTAGGATCCCAAGTAGATGATAGCACCCAGCCAACTTCTCTATTATAATTAAGATGTTTTTTGAACGAAGTTCCTTATAAAATCCGTAAAACTAGTTTTATTTAAATGTGTATTGTTCGCGTAAATATACGATATCATTAAATTAATCTTTGTTCGAAAACAATGGGAGTGTCTTCAAGAAAAGATCAAATAAAAAGAGGGGTTTTTGAAATATAAGTTGTACATGGACATATAAAAGCTATCCTTATACTTGTTCCGTCATGGAATCGAACCCGCAGCCGAAACGTCTCTTGCCAAGCCCTAAACCTCATACTCATACTTATAATGTTATTCAGTAATAAAATTAGATGTATCAGTAGATTTGCAATAATCGGCCCGTTTCATTAGAAAATTGGTAAGTACCAAACATTGATAAGATAACATTAAACATAAGATTGTGATGATACGAATTATCATATTTTCTTATCAAAATATCGGAATTTTTTTTATAGGACAGGGCGACAAACGAGCACACAGTCCACCTGCTGGTAAGTGGTTTGCTGTGACCCATAGACACCTACATTTATCCTCAATAAAGAATGAAAATGCAGATGCGTCGTCACCCGTGAAGACTAAGATGGAATGCCTCTTTTCCAGTACAATGGGTCTCCGGTTCTCTACACTCACCATACGAAACACAGCAGTATCAAGCTGCTATTTTACGCTGGTATTCTGTGAGAGCGTGGTCCTTTCCCGGTCGAGCCGACCCATTTGTGCTACAACTATACTACTAAATAGCTGCAGCATGGCTCTACCACGTTAAAAAATAAAAACGTACGTAAAATTACTTGTTAATAAAAAGTTATGTTACGATAAAAAAAAGTATTTCACTCCTGTTTAGCCATAAGGTATACGCAGTCTAAATTTTCGCGTTGTTAGTGCCTATTTGTGCAATGCGCTTGCAAAGGCTAGCTCTATATTTTGTATTCCTCTTCCAATTAAGTAACAAAAAACAGTTAGTTACAGTTGCCCTCTATGCTTTTTACTTTTTTATTTATAATCGTCAACATTTCATAATTATTAGCCAGTATTAGGGAAACTGTTTCGCCGATAAAAGGGTACGACAATATTTAGAATACTAAGTGCACTAGATCAAATAGTATGAAGCAGTTTTACAATATTTTTTAAGTCAACTGATTTTTTTTTCCGTGAAATCAATTACATATTTATATAATAAGTATACAAAAATGTTTCACTATAAGTGTAGGGTACGTAATATTATAAAAGTCTTCACCGTTTATTGAATGTGAGGGAGTAACATGAATTAATTTTAGCATTCTATTTATAACAGTAGTTGAAGAAATTATCAGTCCCACAGGTATATCTATATATAGGTGATATCTTACTTGACATATAGCCATATTAGTTTTACCGAAGACGCATGATATGATAAACCTCAACTCTATATTTATCTGTTTTAAGATACAAGGTACCAGTGGATGATATATAAATATGCAGTTTTACAATAATATTTAAGGCAATCGAGATTTTTGATATTATTTAATGACGTAGAATACAGCTATTAACATCCTGTCAGATAGATTCAAAAGACATTTGATTGAATTTATTTTGCACTACATTATTAATGAGAATAATCTAGCTATTTTTCTACTGGTTTTTTAAGGATTTTCTTTTCGTAGAAGAAATAAAAGTGTGTCTATATACAAAATTTTTTTTGTGTTTTATTTTTCTAATTGTGGTTAAGACTGAGTGCATTATAAATAAATCGTTTGTTCCTTTTCCTTACCTCTCAAACCTTCGAGCGTCTGCTCTTCACTACCGAGAGCTTCCGTTGGTTAGGTACTATTTATTTTTGTGTTTAATATATATTAATTTTATTGTAATTCGTATGTAATATCATGCTCGACATGCGTCTTCCATGTTGATAGGATTTACTGTCACTCTTGGTGCGTAAATGGGCGAATGAAATACCAGAAGTTTTACAACCTTGCCGCTGCTTTTAATCGCGGTTCTGGATATTTTATGGCTGACGTCAACGAGATAGTTATAACCGCCAGATATCGAACGCTATAAGATGTTTCTGGCATTTTCCATAATGTCCTCCAGACAGAATTTCAATGTCCTTTTTATGGTTCCGTACCCAAAGGGTAACCAACGGGACCGTATTACTAAGCGTCCGCTGTCCGTCCGTCTGTCTGTGAGCGGGCTGTATCTCATGATCCGTAATAGGTAGACAATGAAAATTTTCAAAGTCCGACGCGCACTTGGCCTATCGGTGGCTGTATCATTGTTTGTAGCCCGTACAAATACTTTTTCTATATGGAATTTGAAGCTGTGGCTTCTCGCCGCAGCTAAACGCTTTGCCACTGCACTACTGAGCCGTCTTTTTCATTACCGTCAAGTTATAACATAGGTATATAAAATAACTAACGTAATTAGAGAAAGGAAAACTTTACCGATGGTAGTTTTAATAGATGCACGTTGCGTTCGTTAAGTTTAATTTTCAACTCCTGTTCCAGAACTTGATAGAAACTTTACGCTTTTAGTAATCGTTAAGTCGAAGGAAACTTTATTTTAATTAGGGCTTTCTGTTAAGTACTATAGTAATTAAAAAGATCGTTGATGAATAAGCGATACTAATTTCCATCCATCCATTACAGCCTATAAAAGTCCACTGCAACTATTCAGACTTTTTTATTTGGATTTGCGATTGCAATGTTCGTTAGTCCACAAAAGGGCGGAAAAAATATTTATACAAATAAATAAAATTGAAGTGTCTGTTTGGAATGTCAAAATAACAGCTTTTTACTAAATAAATATGAAAGTATACACGGTACTTATAACAAAAAACAGTTTTTAAATTTTTTGTCTCTCTGTTTGTCTGTTTGTTCCGGCTGATCTCCGAAACGGCTGGACCGATTTTGGCGGGAATTGGACTGGCCTATAGGTGATTATAAGGAGTAACTTAGGTAACATTTATGCTAGAAAAATAATTAGGGTTCCGCTTAAAAAAATGAAAACCCATGAAATGCATTTTAATAAAAGGTAAAAACCGATTTCACATTCTGAAGGCGGGGCTTTAGATCTGTTCTCTATATCTCACCACAGATTTATACGTGGTAGAGCCATGCTGCAGCTATATTTCTGGTATAGTTGTAACACGAATGGGTCGGCTCGACCGGGGAAGGACCACGCTCTCACAGAATACCAGCGTAAAATAGCAGCTTAATGCTGCTGTGTTTCGTATGGTGAGTGTAGAGAACTGGAGACCCTTTTTACTGGAAACGAGGCATTCCATCTTAGCCCTCACGGGTGACAACGCATCTGCATTTTGATTCGTAATCGAGGATAAATGTAGTATGTCTATGGGTCACAGCAACCACTTACCATCAGGTGGACTGTGTGCTCTTTTGTCACCCTTATCCCATAAAAAAAAGATTACAGAATATGAAGTTATTTTATTATTTTTATTTCTTTGAAGTTGACTTTTACTTTTCTACCAACTTCAAACAGAAGGACTGCTTGTTGTTTTAATGTGTTAATTACCTCATAACTTTTTTCTGGGTGACCCGATTTCGATGATTTGAAAGCTGGTGCTTCACCTGTGGTCCCATATAAATTTCATCAAGATCTGACTTATTATTCGTAATAATTTATATTGAAGTCGGTTGTACAACATTTTTAATTTTAAATTATTATGAAAAGTTAATTTAGCACAACACAGTGCATTGAAGAAGTGTACAAGATAGGTTAAAGCGTGTCACTAGCATTTAATGATTGTTTATTAAATCGCTACTTACTATTATATCAGATAGGTATCGAATTCACTTTTATTATTTATTGCGATCTGCCGTTATATTCATCATTAGCAGCTCAAAAAAAAAACCACTCAATTTAAAGAGCCATTTATCAAAAGGTGAATCGATTTGAAGGAAATTATCGACGCCACAATTAAAACGATTTAGTTCTAAGAATATTGCAATTGTGATCAGTCAGTTAAATGGCCGCTGGCGCTTTCGTGACTGCACAAGCATGTTTTTATACAAAATGTCTGCTAAGAGGTTCTAACATTTTTTATACCTTATCATAAAGCAATTTTTTACGTTGGTTTAAGTCAGAATGCTATTTATATTCAGTTTAATGCTCCACTTTCAACTTATCTAAGGACCATTCTTTCTTCCATTCTTTATCATTTTTAGATTAAAGTAGTCAGGGCTGATTTTTTGGTCGTCAGACAAAAGTTATCCATCAAATGAATTGTGATCTGACTGAATATAAAATTGAAATAATTGAGCCATTTTATTCATACAACTGTCAAAACTACGGTTATAAAGCAGTCGTGCAGTTACTTATACCTTGCACAACATAGTTTGATCTTTTTGACAGATAGGTCTAATGATGGGAAACAGAAAATATCTAGTATTACAAAAAAATAACGATTTTATATAGGTACTTGCAACTGTGATGAGATGGTGTGACTGTGTGTATGTTTTAAACTATTCGAAATAAATTAATTCATTCATTAATCAACTTTAATTTCGAATTTCGGCCACGGCGGCCAGTCTCAACGGAGACTAGTCATCGGCGCAGGACAGAATTATAGTGCCCAAGTGTATGCGCAATCACAGGTGCACTCTCTATTCCCTCACTCTCATAGCCCGATGGGACGGTAAACCGACACGACCGGAGACAGATCAGGCGCAGGACCAACGGCTTTACGTGCTTTCCGAGGCATGGGGGTGAAACACCGCCAACTTCCCGACTCCGGGCAGAGCTACTGAGAATTTCTTGATGGAAAAACTCAATAACTGATTTTTTGGCCCGACCCGGGATTCGAACCCGGGACCTCGTGATCAGCAGTCGCACTACTACAACCACTAGACCAACGAGGCAGTCATCGATTGGTTATATCACTTATATAATATTGAGTTAAAATCAAGGTTGATAAATAAAATAATATTTTCTCTTTAAAACATAGTTTTTAATCGGGAAGAGAAACTCAACCAAGATTTTCATCGTCGGAGTCGTTGTTGCTAAATCGATAAAAATGATTTTAATTAAGGCTTCTTTGTAACCGATATTTGTAACAATTACTGCCTGTTATTTGTGTCCCATCCGACCAACCGATGTAACATTGCACAACCGTCCATTGTTTTCAGTTTTTCAACTAAGATTTTCGGAAAATGCTTGAATCTTTAATACTTTTGTGTTGTGTGTCTATTTTTGAAATTTTTAACAATTTTTTTAAATTATTAAAATTATACATTATTATGTTGGTCATTGCAAAGTTATGTCGATCGCAAATTTGACATCAGTCAAAAAGATCAAGCTATGTTGTACAGAGTATATTATGATATGAGTATAGACATAATTAAGTCAATATCTAGGAATCATATTGCTCGTCTTAAATTTCATAAAACCTGAACGTGGTAGAGCCACGGTGCAGCTACTAGTATATTATGGTATAATGTGTGGGCTTCACACTCTCCACACTTTCAAAGAATACCAGCTTAAAATAGCAGCTTAATGCTGCTGTGTTTCGTATGGTGAGTGTGAGAACTGAAGATGCTTTTTACTGGAAACGAGACATTTCTTTTTAGTCCTCAGGGCTTGACAACGCATTTTGACTCTTAATGGAGAATAAATGTGTATGTCTATGGGCCACAGCATCCACATACCATCAGGTGAACTGTGTGCTCTTTTGTCAACCTTATTTTATAAAAAAAAATAAAAGCAAATATATTATTAATTCTTGTTAGAAATTTTTAAGTATGAAATTACTAGAGATTTGGGTATAGACTATAGAGTGTAACGTGAAGCTAATATCTAAGACATTACCAGCCTTAGGGTGTTACCACATCAATCAATCGACCATCGGCTGATGCCATCGATCTATAGTGGAATGGTTTAGTCAACATCGATTGATAGTTTCTACTACACCGATCGACCGATGGCTACGATCGATGTTAAAATGGATTAGTAGACGTCTCTCGAGCTGCTTGATTATTCGAGAAACTGCCCTGCTCCACCGACGTCACCGACCGCATTTTGAAAGATACTGTTGATGAACCCACAACTAACGTGGATCGACGTCGATGGACGTCGATCGATGATTGAACAGCGCATTATAGGCCAGTATCCGTAGGTCAGCTAAAGCTACCTTACCAATCGATCGATATCGATCGACGTCGATCAATGGATCGATTGGTGTGGTAGCACGCTAAGTCATCATATTCATAAAAGATAACAATTTGATGGTATTTAAAATAGAAACCTGTATTCGGAACAAAAAAAAGATTTTTAATGCCCCTAAAAAATTAAAACCACCAAATGTGTAAAATTCCTTTAGTAATAACATCAATTTAGTATCTCTTCTAATCATAAATATGCAAAATGACGTCATAGATATACAGAATAGTGTGTTTCTCATCAAGCATATACAACCTGTTATTTATATTGAACTTTATATTCTAAATCACAAAAATGAAGATGAAGTTTCACCAAGTGACATTTTTTTATATTTACACTCTCCTGTACTACCAATGCTACTTTGTCCTTCTTTAAGTGGTACCCTTGGCTGATGGTTGGCATTTAGTGGCAGGTAATTAATAACCGGATAGTGTTATGTGCTAGATATAAACTTGATATATGGCAGCGCCACCTGCCGGCGGCTTGTTAGCGTTTTAGTGCTAAGCGGACTCGACTAAGTACAGTTATGTGGAAAAGTGTTGACAGGAAGGCTTGTTCAAATAACGAACACGATACTAGGAGGACATATTAATTGAAAGATGACTATTTAATAATAATATTCTTTGTGTTATATACTAGACTATAGTGTTTAATACTAGACTACTAGGTCACAAATCAAGGGTTCGAATCAGCAGCTGCGGATGCGAATACCGATGCTGCATTTGGGTAAAATTAAATCCAAAACAACTATTATTATTCATTATAAGACCAATACGCGAGTTAACACGATTTTAAGTGCAGATTTATATACTCGGCGGTTAAAAAAAACTTATGAAGAAAGAAACATTTTCATGTCTTTCTTTTCTTCTTTTCACTTTACATCACAAGTTATAACACACCTAGAACTTTGTCGATCGTGACTCTGATTTCTTGTTGTATACTTGCTGCTGGCATAGAGTTTCGCATCACATGGCGTTACACATTATTCACAAAGAACTATTCATTATTTATTCATTTTATTCATTCGCCGCCGCTCCGGACGTTGTGCGTAATCACAATGAAATCTTATAAATTCCTCAGCCGATGCTGGAGGTGACTGTACAAACATATTAGGGACAGCAAAATATTATACTTATATACTAATACGATAAGATGTCTACCATATTATAACCTAATCAAGATTTAACACATTTTAACCGACTTAAAAAAGAGGAGGTTCTATATGTATACGTATGGTTTTTTATTTATATTCACCGATTTCTCCAAAGAGACTTGATCAATTTATATAATTTTTTTTAAGGTATATGCCTTAAAGGATAGATCATCATTTGAATTAAAATAAATAATTTTGCGACAATGCATCGATAGTATTGTTTAAGTTAGCTGCAGGAGTCCATGGACTAACCATCAGCACGGCTAGCATGGGCTGGGGACAAAAATTTTATCCCCTGATTATATCCACTGACAAGAGATAAAATTATCTTGTCCCTATGCCAAAGCACGGCAACGGGGAGAAGTATATCCCCGTTTGACATAATGAGTAAACATATATCCCCCGTGCAAGATGCAAATGAAAGATAAAAAATTATGCTTTTTTGACATTTGAAAGGGACAATTCTATCCTAGTTTATCGGACGTGGGTTTAAGTTTATATTCATACAAAAAATCTATCTAAGTCGAAGTTTATCTCCCATTTTATCTACTGTGGATATTATATCCACCGGTGTGCCCATGCTCGAAGGGTGGATAAAACTAAGCTAGGGGATAAACATTTTCTCCTTTCCCCGGGGATAAAATTGTCTCCTGCCCATGCTAGCCCTGCAGGTGGACTGTGAGTTCATTTGTCGGTCTTATAAAAAGATATTGTTTCATTCCAACATTTCATTTCAAGATAAACTAGTAAGAAGCCAGAGTCAATGATTCACAACAAATTGTTGTTTTACCTAAAACAATAAAAAATAGAAGGGAACAATGTCGCGTAATTGAAGTTAATTGTTTACAATTGAAAACAATTTTTCAATTTAGAGTCGGGTTTGTATTTTGTCGAACGCGGTCACCCTCGGATACCTGCTGTGAAGCGTTCTAATGGAAGAAAGTTACATCAAACATAGTTTGATCAAATTATATTCATTAAGACTACTACTTACTAAAGAATAAAGATACCCTTTTGAGGTTCTGTTATAATACTGGCAATTATAGTATTGCTGTTATTGTTGCCAACTCAAACTATACTAAACTATTCTATACTTAACTATACTCCAAACAAAAGCATATTAATGCTTGTGTTGGAAGTTGTTTCATAAAAGTAATCGAATGGCAGATTGGAACCCACACCTTTTAGATTTCGCACTAATTTTCAGGCCGCGGTCTTTGACTGTGAAATTGCTAACTTTATTAAAAGCATTACATTGAAATCATAATCAAGGATAAACAAACAAACAAATAAATGGATCATGGATGTATAACATCACATATTACTTACACTTATAACCCCTTTTTTAATTTTTCTACTTTTAGAAATATCCGTAGTTTGATTGATTGATTTCTAATCTAATTATTTTTTTATATGATAAGGGTGACAAACGAGCACACAGTCCACCTGATGGTAAGTGGTTGCTGCGGCCCATAGACATCTACATCTATCCTCTATTACAAATCAAAATGTAGATGCGCCGCCACCCGTGAGGACCAAAATGGAATGCCTCATTTCCAGTAAAAAGGGCCTCCAGCCACCTGCACTCACCAAGCGAAACGCAGAGGTAAACCTCTACTTCACGCTGGTTTTCTGTGAGGTCGTGGTACCACCCCGGTTCAAGCCGGCCCATCCGTGCGACAACAAAAGCTGCCGCGTGGCTCTACCACTGTTGACTATTTTAATTAATATAAAATATAACTAATTTTGCAGAAAGAAAAATTAACCCTTACATTTTCCTCAAAGGTGGAAGTATTTTATGATATATTTGTAGTATAAAATGTATTTTTATATTCCGGTAAATTCTTCTAATAGGTAATGTTCCGTCGCCAGTATTTATTATTTTTTGATATTATTGCAGTAGGTAGGTATTTATATTTCTTATTTTTTATCCTTTTGCACCTGCCATAATATTTTTCCCTCGCCCGGGTTTGACTGAGAGATACCAAAAAACATTAAGCGTAAATAAATAAATTATCAGACAAGTTACAAAAATTTTAATTACAACTCGCAACTGCCATAACTTAAAAAAAAAACTAAATCGGTATGGTCATGTGGTCATTTTAACAGAAAGTCCAACAGTATCTTCTTAAGATGTCAGTGAGCCACAAAGGCCCGGCGAGGCCCCAATCAAATCCATACAAAAGGACAGGAGCCGCACCACTTTAACGGAAGCCGATGTTTTTTTCTATCCCGCTTTTTTAAAGCAATTGTACTGAAACCGCAGAGTCATGACATTTGACGACCGGCTATTGGTTGTCGGTTGAGGTTTGACAGCCAATCGGAGACGTAATCTCGAAATTCGAAAGTCATCTTTCCTAACATTTGATCTGATGACAGTGCACTTCGTATTACTCCCGTCGTCATTGGTTCGGTTACTCGCTATCTACAAATTGTGACGAATTTGTATACTGTGCATTACATATCTATTACTAAAGCCAAAGTAAATACAGACAAAACTCTTGAAAATAGGTGAAAATTTCAAGAAGATTTTCTATGCAGTGTGTGTAGTATATGCTGCATAGAAAATCTCAAAATTTATCACATTAAATCCCATTATTATATTTTTGATATTATTAAAAATAACTACCGATATCCATAATATTAATACTCTAAATGAGGTTACTGTACTGACTAAATATGTTAGACTAATTCATAAGCTATTAATTTAACACATATTTCGATTCCAAGCCTAACCAATACGTAGCTACACAAAAAGCCATAATAAACGAGAAGTAATCAATTCTTAAACCATTAGATGCGTTAGTCAGTGTTCAAGATGAAAACTATCTATCAAGTAGTGGATTTGTGCTGCAGCGTATTACTGGTACTAGCGTGGTAGAGCCATGCTGCAGCTATATTAGTAGAATAGTTGTAGCACGAATGAGTCGGCTCGACCGGGGAAGGACTACGCTCTCACACAATACCAGCGTAAAATGGCAGCTTGATACTGCTGTGTTTCGTATGGTGAGTGTAGAGAACCGGAGACCCATTTTACTGGAAAAGAGGCATTCCATCTTAGTCCTCACGGATGACAACGCATCTGCATCTTGAGTCTTTATTGAGGATAGATGTAGATGTCTATGGGTCACAGCAGCCACTTACATCCTATAAAAAAAATACTGCTACAGCACAAATGGCTAGGATAACCAGGAAACACTGTCACGGAATACCAGCGTTAAAGAACTGCTGTGTTTTGAATAGTGAGTGACGAAAACCGTAGACACTTTTTACTGATAACGAGGCATCTCTCTTAGTCCTCAGGGATAATAACAAGGCGTTCTATTTTGATTCATAATCCTGTTCGTATACGTGTTCTTATTATTTTATTTATTAACACGTATACGATGCGCTTGTGTGTCGTTCTTATATGTAGAAAAGAATAGTAATTAATTTACTAATTAACAAAACTAGCTGCATACACATATTCTAGTTTACATTAACGTACTAAAAGTTCAAGCGGTACTAATTATTTTTTTCATTTATTACTAAACAGTGCAGAACGAAGCTTAAAAGAAAGCCGTGAATGTTTTTTAAGTTATGAACATGGCGGCGAAGGCAGTGCAGCGGATGGTAGCTACACTTTCGACATTCGTCACAGCGCCTCATTCGTGTTGTAATTCGAATTAACCCACGGTAGTCGCTCTTTGTGACGACCATCCATCATCATTTCGTTCTGACATGAGGTTACCGATGATCATAAATGGGATTTTTTTGTAACGCTCCGCTGTTCGATTGTAGTGTGCGGTCGCCCTTTTGATTTGCGCCTTTTATTTCTCCAAGTAACAACAGTTATACTTTGTGATTCCTCATATGTGTAACAGTTTTATATGATTTATGTATACAATTATGTTTAAATGTATACGAGAAAATATTATTAGTAAAGATGTAGGTAGTGCCAACAGTAAAACGTTACGTAAAGTAAATCGTTAACAGATTTTATTTGTTTATTGACGTATTATTAGTTTAAAAACGTTACTAGGAAACTAGGATTTTTTCCTGTAATTGTGGAAGTACTATAATACATACAGACATCCAGACCCGGAATATTTATTTGTAGGCCATACAAATATTTGTTCCATGCGAGATTCGAACCGCAACTCATTGCTAAGTCACTGCGCCACGGAGCCGTCATCGTCATTGTCATAAAAATAAAATGTTTTGATTGACGATATTAGCAAATGTCAAACGCGTGGGATCTTTCATACAGAGTAGGTAACATGCCAGTGGAATAGAACGTTCCAACAACAGTATAAAAAAATATAAGTACCCAATAACAGTTTATAATAACATTATTTTTTTACATTAAACTGAAATGAAAAACGAACTTACTGTCAACACACTTCGGAAATCAACTTAAAAAAAAACTAACTACACTACACAATACTAAAATTGACTAAAATATTTACTATAATGTCAACTGTCAAAATGGCGTCGATACAGCAGCGCCCTTTTGACACTTTATTATTTTTGATTGACTGATGAAGAACTATCGTTTCACAGAGCCATCTATGCAAAGAAGGCTGTAGTTTTTGAGTTATAAGAAAGTGACCATATTAACTGGATGACCATATTACCCTCAAGTACTACTGGTTATTAATACTATTCAGATATCATACTACTACTATTCATATATCAAAGCAATGCAAGCGCAGCTATTTGGCTTCAAAAATAGGTAAGAGGGTAGTACCTACTCAGACGGACTTCTAAGTAGACAAAAAGCCCTTCAAAAGAGTTTTCCATTTTTCGGTTAAAGTTTGTATGTAACCCGCAATTTAAATAATGAAAGTAAAATAAAAAATCAAACATTGCGCATACATGCAAAGTGCTTTTTGGATTTGGGTACCAATAGACAATTTAAAATCCCGATTCTTGTAAAAGGTTGTTTTGTGAGATATTCTCACGAATATGTCATAAAGCCCGTGAGAGAAGTAAAAGTTTTGTCACATACATTACATGTTTTGCTTGCTATTGTAAATTGTAATACGTAACCACATAATTCATACTTAATCAAAGATGCAAACTTTTAAATGCATTTGGTCTTATATGCTTAATCCGTAAATTAATACACAATAAAAAATTCAAGAAAAAAGAAGTGCCCGCTAAGAATTGCAACGTTAGAATAAACTTAGAAACAATAGACCGTAAACGGCACCTTAAGACTAATGTCAAGATTTATTGTCCGCAAGAAAAAATCCCTTCTACGATTTTACCACATGTAATGCGTTCACAAAAACCCTTAATATGAACAGAATAAGACTTATACTACTTGTATTAATGTACATCTCTCTCAAAGTAGAAATACAACGATTTGATCGTCATCGTTTGTGAGAAAGAGAGAGCCTTAGCTGGGGTTCTCCATCGGTTTTTTACCTTTTAATGTAGAATCGAATCAAGCAATAGAAAATACGATTGTCGTAGGGATGATCTTACGATATACCTAATGTATCGATAATAATTTATAAACTATTAACGTACAATTATATAAAGTTTTTGTTAAATTACTTTCATTGTTATCATTATCGTCATTTCACATGCTTAATTTTTTTTAAATTAATAATAAATTATCCATATCAAATATTTTTTCAAGTCTTTATCTGAATTACCTGCATGTATACGATATAAAATTAGATACGACAATGTGTGAAGTTGAATTGAAGTGTATGCTTGTAGTTGAAGTGTATGTTGTATGCTTAAATATCTCAAAAAACTAATAATTATTTTATACTTAAAAATTTAAATATGAATAACGCCAATAACGTGTAACTTTACTAATTGAAGAAACGTATAATAAATATACATTTTTTCTTTAACTTACCCACAAAATTATAAACAAGGTAACTACATACACTATTAAATTATTAAACGCATTTACAAAAATATCGACAAACATCTACAACTGAACAACACTATAAAACATCGATGCGGGTTCATCAAAGTGCGGCGTACAGACAATAACAGAGAAATATTAAATTATAATAAAATTAACTCTGGATTACTTTTTATACCGTTATTGTATGTAGCAGTATGAATTATTAGAAGGAGCATTATATTATTGCTGAAGTAAGAGTACCCTATGTTGTATGTTAAGTATATTAATTTTACTAACTGCTCGTGTAGCTTGTTTTCCTAACTTGATAAAATTATAAATTAACATTTAACTAATAACTTATAACGTAACTACATTATTAATTTACTTATTCTTTTTATAATTTTGCTTTCATATACAATAATTTGCGCTCTTAACTTTTAAGAATTATCAATTCTGTTGTTTCTGTAATAGCTGTAACAGTCTAAAATAATATAGATGACGTATAGTAAGTCACTACAGAGGTAAGATCCACCAACAAACTTAAGCCTTGCACAGAAAAGACATCACGAACTTCGAACTATGTGTACCTATATATCTAATAAAGCATGTGTGAAATTATAAAAAATCTTTTGGATATTATATCCTACACAGATTACGAAAAAGCACTGTCGAAACCCACCTTCATCTTTCGACCCATAATATATCTCATATGAAATTGTCAAGTCGTAGTTGATCGTCGAAAAAATTAGGTTTAATATTTAAATTTTACATCAAAATCAGATCTGAGATTATAATAGAATGTGTAAGTAAATAAGAAATATACTTATTTGTAATCGGAAGCCACTCTATACGTTGTACAGTCTACAGTCACACCGTCTCACGGATAGGCCGTCGGAACGTATGTGATAACGATTATTCATTCTACACGGCGACACATGACGAATCAATCTGTTACGAACGAATCCAATCGAGCGATAGTTTGTGTGTTGTTGTTATCTGTGGTAGAGGCTTGGCGGGAAATACAGACGGGGAGCGAAAATGGCCGCCATAATGCGGTTTCATTTTTTACTGTACTTGTAGTAATAGTAGCACATTGCTTTTAATCCATTAAAAAGCAGTCGGCACTTAAAAATATACTGACTTTAACGTTTTATCGGTAGCAGCTATTTTTATAGCGTGAACACCTGAACAGAATTACGCTAAGAAACAATGCCATAGTCAACATTTATTGACCATAATAAAAAAAGTAGTTCAGTGGTTTAAAAGAAATAGATGCGCAAAAATAATGGAAATATGAGGGACTGGATGAAAGATATGATGACTTAGTTTCCAAATATCAAAGTAGTAAGAGATCATGCCTCATCCTCATCAATCCTAACCTAACTATGGAGTGTAAAGAGAAGGAAAACCATCTTTTTATATGAAAAGTGTCCCTAAAAATATGTCTAATAAGGGTGGCGCTGCAGTAGCATAGGATAAATTAAAAAAAAGCGCCAAAAGTAATTAGAATAAGATGGAGAAATAAACAAGGACCGACCAATCCGCTTGGTTTTGTACTACGTAAATAGTTGAGATTTTGTATACTGGCATTTTTAATTTCTAATCATGAAATTGTTTAAATATTTGAATTCAGCTGACTTCACTCCGTTCACAACAGCTATCTTCAATCGTAGTTTTTCAAACGCCAGCGCTATTGTGCTAGGTTTTGGAACCTCTGTTTTCAGTAAATAGTAGGACACTTTTTCAATTTTCGCCCCTTATAAGATGGTTCTCCTTGTACTCTACACTCCATACTGCTAACTAACAAATGAAGCTCTAGCGACCGACAAATGGTGGCAATAAGGCAGGAAGCATCTGCCAAGGGTGCGAGACGGCTGGTTCAAAGATCGCCAATATGCCTTGAGAGCATAGCGATTATGGCAAATTTTCTAAATAGAGAGGTCTATCAGTGAATTTTACGGGCTGATGATGAGGAAGAAGAATGTTTCACTACAAAATTTAGCGTATAGAACCTACAATGCTCAAGGGCTAAGCGGTTTCTGTAAATTTTACAGTACTCAAGCAACCCGGGTTCGATTCCTGCCACATGAAGGTGCGGTGAAGGAAAAACTTTACAATTTTTTATTTGTTTACCCCACACTAAGCATGCTTGACTCTTGAGTACCGATAGTATCATACCGATAGTATCATGCATTGGTACAAGTATTTCGCTTAAAACGTATAAAATAGAAATAAAAGAAAAACTCGGAGTAATTATAACGTTAAAGGAACCTCGTATTTGACAGATATTAAAAAGATGTCTTTTAATAATACGTTTTACAATCTACTGCCGGTGTCGATAAACATATTTGCATTATTTTTTATTCTAAAGCTAACAGATTAGAGTCTAATTTCAGTTGCACAGTGATTGAAATAGGTGGCAAAGAAAAAGTCTATATAAGTGAACGTACGCACTTGGCAGTTAATTACTGACTTGTGACATAATTACTATACGGGGATAAGCGTTGTCTGTCGCATACTTTTTATATTTTTTTCCGTAAAACTTGACGGCTCAAATACTTAATGTTTTTACTATGGTGCTCCAGACAGCCGAAACGTTATGTAAAAGAAGAAAGTCTTCCTCCAAGTTGTTATGTGCAATGCAACCTAAAACCCACCTTAGCTTTTTAGTAATGAGGGCTAATAATTTTCTGCTCACCAGATGTCGCTAGTTGACACTGAGGTAAAGTTTTTTGTTACACAATCTAATTTAATTGAGAAGTTATTTGATAATAAAAGTTTATCATTTTCTAGAGTATTGCATTAATACACAAAACAATGCGTCAGTAGTTTGCTCTTTCAATTTTTGCACATTTTTAACTTTTTTTTTAATTTTTCTACTTTTATGGATATCTGTGATTTGGTTTATTTATTTTTAATGTTATAAATATAAAATATAGCTAATAGTACAAAAAGAAATAATAACATCTACAATTTCCAAACAAATTAACCTCCCCACTATGAAATCTGTCAAACATTATACATACCTCACTTTCTAGTGGCGCCGTCCTGATGGTAGAAAAAGTCATGGATTAAACGTCATTGACTTAAAAGCTAAAAGCTATTGACTTAAAGGCGAAATTATTGGAACAGGTATATTACAGCTACAGCGTGATGTTAAGGTAAGATACGTCATCTCATTTTATACCATGGATACCATAAGAGTTGACTGTGGGAATTTTTTTATAGGATAGGGTGACAAACGAGCACACAGTCCACCTGATGGTAAGTGGTTGCTGTGCTCCATAGACATCCACATCTATCCTCAATGAAGAATCAAAATGCAGATGCATTGTCACCCATCATGACTAAGATGGAATGCCTCTTTTCCAGTAAAAAGGGTCTCCGGTTCTCTACACTCACCATACAAAACACAGCAGTGTTAAACTGCTATTTTACGCTGGTATTCTGTGAGAGCGTGGTCCTTCCGCGGTCAAACCGACCCATTCGTGCTACAACTATAGGTACTAAGGTACTACTAATATAGCTGCAGCATGGCTCTACCACGTAAAAAAGGAAATGGCGAAAGATCTCTTGAACTCATGATATATGTAATCTCATATAATCGTCTTGTATATTCCAAGTCTAAAATATGCATATTGATGTCGGCGAGCAGCGTTAAATATTAGCAGACGCCTGCTATCGTCAATCAGCTTGCTGAGCGTCTCGATTACTATAAATCCTACAATGGATGAGACCCATGTCGAGCAGTATATTACGGGCCGGTGAAGAAAATATTGTAGTGTGAATTGATAAACTTATGCCCAAATACTCAAACGCTACTCAATTTTAAGATGTCGTTAAGTCTCGCGGTGTCACATTCACTTTGACTTAAAGTGATAGAGACAGCACGATACCAAATGGCACCTTAAAATTGATCAGCGTTTGAGTATTTAAACATTATTATGCCCAAATACTCAAACGCTACTCAATTTTAAGATGTCGTTAAGTCTCGCGGTGTCACATTCACTTTGACTTAAAGTGATAGAGACGGCACGATACCTAATGGCACCTTTAAATTGATCAGCGTTTGAGTATTTAAACATTATGCCCAAATACTCAAACGCTACTCAATTTTAAGAGGTAGTTAAGTCTCGCGGTGTCACATTCACTTTGACTTAAAGTGATAGAGACAGGACGATATTTAATGGTACCTTAAAACTGATCAGCGTTTGAGTATTTAAACATTATGCCCAAATACTCAAACGCTACTCAATTTTAAGATGTCGTTAAGTCTCGCGGTGTCACATTCACTTTGACTTAAAGTGATAGAGACAGCACGATACCTAATGGCACCTTAAAATTGATCAGCATTTGAGTATTTAAACATTATGCCCAAATACTCAAACGCTACTCAATTTTAAGATGTCGTTAAGTCTCGCAGTGTCACATTCACTTTGACTTAAAGTGATAGAGACAGCACGAGACTTAACGACGTCTTAAAATTGAGCAACGTTTGAGTATTTGGGATTACAATGATAATTTTCTTATCTAGTTTTATCTCTCTATTCATCATCATCACAAATCCGCTGCTGAGCCGCAGCTTCCAACTCTAAAAATGCCAAAAAAATTCTACCTTTCCAAGTAATAAGTTGATTTGTGCCCAAAAAAATGCATTATTAATCAAAAAAATATATATATAACTATATAAAGAGCTATAAAATTCGTATCTACACAGATAACAAAAACATATAAATATTGATTATATTTTCACTCCTGGTTTTCGGTTTAAAACGCGGCAATGTTAATAAAACCATCATACAATAACTTACCTGCGTTTGAGTTAACCCTAAACTCGCAGCAAGTTCCGCCCTCTCGGGCAGAGCGAGGTATTGAGTCCTTTGGAACCTCCTGTTCAACTGTTGCAGTTGCAGACTGGAGTAAATCGTTCTCGGCTTTCTCATCTTCTTGCCTTTGCCGTTTACCCTGAGTCCCGGGTCGTCGGAGAGACCACATTTCTCTGTAACAAATATTTTTTCAACATATTATTACTTCATATAATATTATTTATAGTGTAACAAAATTATTAAATATTAATTAATTATAACGAAACAACATTATTAAATATTTATCTAGGAATGTATTTTTACTATTGTCTTTTCTTACTTTGTGTTAAAAGAATCCCTATCAATAGTAAAAGCTTTAGTTATCATGTCACATTGTGAAATCAATACAGTAAATTGATTTTCATCTATAAATTAACCAATTATGTTGTATCAACATAATTTCTACCGTAGATTTTTATATAGAAAGCAATTAAGCCATCTGAGTGAGCCATGGTAACTCAGGGGATAAACGCTCGCTGTAAGTTTCACAGTACGCGAGCAACTCGGGTACGATCCCCATTGGCACCAAGGAAATTGTTAACTGGAAGTTTAAGTGCTGATTTACCACGTGCTCGAAGGCGAATTAAAACATCGTGAGGAAACCTGCATGTCTATATTTCGAAGACATGTGAAGGTCACCAACACGCATTGGGCAGCACGGCGGACATTTCCTTGCCCTAAAAACCCTCTCAGAATTGAGAGGAGGCTTTTGCCAAGCAATGAGACACATGGTTGTAATTTTAAGATATTTGTACCTCCCTTCATCGACTTTAGGTGTGAAAGATGTAATTTGACATTTTATATAGGAATAGCTGTTGTTATTATTGTAACTACTGTATCCTGTTTTGACTTATTTATACACACAATTTTTCTTGTGTCGACATTGTAAATTAGATTAAATTACACATAAAGAAACATGATATAACGCTCTTTTTTATTAAAAATAAAATCCAATTAAAATATTATATTCTGATGTTTGTAGCTTACTTGTAATCGTAAATGTCTCTATTATTCACAAGCCTATAAGACTTCGGATGTATGTACTAAAAATGTTAATAGAAGTGTTATAATTTATTGCGACGTTCCAGAAACATCAGAATGTACGACCGGCATTAAAATGAAAAATTATATCCGTGCTGAATTCATTTACACAGTTCAGCATGATGCCTGTTTTAAATTTTGCGCAAACTGGAAAAATGCATCAATGTTTTAACACATTATTAATATTTCTTTAAAAAAATATTAACAATAATTTAAAAAAATGAAATCTCCTAGTGTCCTGTGAAAAAAAGTTTGTAATGCTAATCCCCATAGTCTGTAGTAAACATTTTTGTACAGTGCATTCAGTTTTGGACCATTAGCAGTTGCTTTAAAGTACAAATTCAGACTTTAAGAAGTTGAACAATAAAACTAACATATTTATCATTTTAATATGGATGTAACTACCTATCAATCCTTTTGAAGAAAAATGTACTTGATAGTTATATTAATAAAAATAATAAAATAAAAACGTAATAATTTCAATAATTCTAATAAATTACAGCCGTGTAGTGGTGGTGTATGAGTTTCTACTACCCGAAATCAATCCGTGGGTCTGTTATGAGATGCGCCAGAGGGAAATGAAATAAATGATGGGAAACAGTATCTTCCTGATAGCAACTCAAAATAATAAAAAAAACGCGGTTGCCATCCCGCCTGCCAAGCGTGGCAACTATAGCAAAATCTCCCCTATGAAGCAATCTATGGAGGAGGCCTAGGTATACTTGCATGCACAGGAGTGAACTTTTGATAGATTATAATGAATGAATGGATAACAACAAAACGTTCTAAATTTAAATTCAAAATTCTCAAATCAAACGCACATTTCGGCCAACACTCACACCCCAAACATAAATCAACGAACACAAAACGATGCAATAAATCTATAAAATAAATATTCGAGCCATACGATACCTCGTGAAGGCTCGCCATCCATTTTGTGAAATATATGAAAGCCACTCGCTACTTGATAATAGTCAGTGGTAACTTGTAATTACTGCTTTAATATCGCTACATCTGATCGCCGCAAGACCAACAACCCGACACCCGACTTTTTGGCGGTGCGCGTGCATTATCTGAACGCAGCTTGTCGATAACATAAATAATATTTTTATTATGTTAGAAAATATATTTTGAAAGGTCTAAATGGAAAGTTTTATAATGTCTTTAATTGGATTGCCGAAATAAAATTTTAATATATTTTATTTTAATATTCTATACTTTTTATTATAAAAAGGCGAAGTTTCAAGAAATAAAAATTATTCAAACCAAAAACATTTGTTGTTTTTTTTTATTTTTTTAACATAAATTTGCACTAATTTATTTGATTATAATTATAGAACGAGTAGTATTATTGTATAGTAGTGTACATGATTTGAAATCTAAATCCAAATTATTTGAATCAATTTGAAGCCGTAAACATTCATAAAATGCAAACTTAAATGTTTTTCATTCAACTCATAAACCGTTGCGGAAATTAAAAAAGAATGAGAGATTTTTTTTTAATTTCCACAACAGTCAAACTACTTCGTAAGAAAAGATATAATTTTTATCTATCACTCTGTTTTAATTACATAAATGTCATCCTACAACATAATTCGAAAAACAATTGACAACTTAATAAATGTAACACGGATCGCAAATCGTTTCACACTCGCTCATTTGCACTGTAGCCGTGTGGTGTGTATTACACAGATCGAATTCCGCAAACATATTATGCACTTGAAATTGGTTATTACGACGCCTCAACTAGCGGTAATAAGGGTTATAAAGACTGCATTATTGTGTTGGCAAGTGTTTGATAA
Organism: Parnassius glacialis; assembly: GCA_033319125.1. Taxonomy (NCBI): domain Eukaryota; kingdom Metazoa; phylum Arthropoda; class Insecta; order Lepidoptera; family Papilionidae; genus Parnassius; species Parnassius glacialis. The sequence continues at coordinate 25,951,870 of JAVANC010000002.1, forward strand.
ACGAGCGCGGGTTAGCAAACAATTTTGCATATCGCCGAGAATCGCTACACACGCTTGGCCGGCAAAGTGGTTTGAATTTAGAACAACGAGCTCTTTAACTTTTTTTCAATTTTAATACCGTTTGTCTATTTTATTTTTCACTAAATAGTTTTTTTAAGCTTTGATTAGAATTGAAATTTAATTCTTATGTAATTTACATAACTTACTGGTGGTTAGTGATATTTAAAGTATTATTATTAATTTTTCAAATAATTAAAGATATAAATCGTATTCCAAAAGCCTAAAAACGGGTTTAGAAATGCGTGGTTATGTAAGTCTATAAACTTTCCAAGACCAGATTCCCATGCTGTTGAATAAAAATTATTATATATGTACTTATATAAGAACATGTATTCACATACGCATGTCGGCGTCCGACAGACAGACAGACAAAACAATGCTGAGGGCCCGAGGTACAGACACACCCCTGAGAAGTAGTGACGTTACATTACCAACTTGTCGATTGTATTTTAGTGATGGCCCAATGGACTTGGATATATAGTTTTTATTTTATATTCTTAATATTTATTTTGGAACTAAATTATATCACTATCTTAATTTATTTAAATGAAAAATTGTCTTTTTATTGTAATTGTTATTAAATAGCATTGAATTTAAAACCAACATTTAACTAAATTTTAAGCACCTAAACTATATAAGTAACTTATAAAAGAATAAATTAAAGAAAACACGCCACATTTGGCAAGTCCAACTAACGGCATCGCGATGTATCACAAAAGTAAAGGTCATATAAAAAGTCACCTAAAATATAAATAATAATTGTTATTCGCTTGGCGTTAAACGTTCGTGGTAAATCAGTAATCGTTTTGAAAATTATCATGTTTTACACTTTCCCATGTACCATGACATTAGCTTATAACTAATTTAAAATATGACGATAACTAAAAAGAGGTGTTATGGGACAAGAAATGATAGATTTTTTACAACTTTAAATTTTTATAAAAAAAAATTAAAATTGTTTTAATTTTTTTTATATGTTAAGTCTTTAATTTATTTTCATATTATTTTAAATATTTTTAGCAAAGTTATATTGCTTACATCGACAATGTCTAAGTTTCATAGTTTTCATAAATGAATTCTCGGTTCATGTTTTAGTATTCATTTTCATAATAAATTATAAGAATCCGTATATGTAATTGATAGAAGACACAATAAAACATATATTTTGCACAATTTAAATTTAAACGATTTAATTAAAAAGTCAATTAAACTTAATATTTAATTTATTTTTAACATATTTAATAAAAATTTAGCAAGATGAAAATATAATGTTTCCTTCAGCGTAGCCCTATCTCCGACGCTGAGTCGCGCCGATCCCGGCCCGCCCATCGAAACCGCCTACCGAAAAACCGAGCATAAAACGAGGTAACTAAAAAACAATAAAACCCTTTTCCAAAAACATTTATGCTTCGACAAAAAACACTTTAGATACGCCGACGAGGTGCAGACGGGCGACTGGAAAACGACTTTTGTCGCAATTTTACTTAATGGCATGGGTAATTTGAGTAAAATCGTCCGCAAAAAATTTCCGTCTTGCGAAGCAAACGAGTGCATTTGAATGTGACAAGCTATTGGTTTTCTCATTTTTCTCAAACGGTTTTGATTTTGGCAACAATTTCTAATAATATCTTCTTCAATTAGAGTACAGTACATAGTGTAGCGGTTGCACTCAAAAGTTTTCTCGTCGGCCTAACATACACATGTCCAAGATCATAAGAGACACAGTCAGGGCTATATTAATGTAACCTTTCACTAGTGTTATATTTTTTTTTATTTTATAGGGTGACAAGCGAGCACACAGTCCAACTGATGGTAAGTTGCTGTGACCCATAAACATCTACATCTCTCCTCAATAAAGAATGAAAATACAGATGCGTCTCACCCGTGAGGACTAAGATGAAATGCCTCTTTTCCAATAAAATGCGTCTCTGATACTCTACACTCACCATACGAAACACAGTAGTATTAAGCTGCTATTTTACGTTGCTATTCTGTGAGAGCGTGGTCCTTCTCCGGTCGAACCGACCCATTCGTGCTACAACTATACAACAAATTTAGCTGCAGCATGTCTCTACCACGTGAAAAAACTTAATTAACAATGATGATTATCTATATTAATTGAGTATATTTGACTCAATTAATATACATGACCCCCACGATAATACTTTTGCCGTTACTTTTTGAACTTACACTTCTTTAACGGGTTTAATTTTTTACAAAATGTAAGAGAAGTACGATAGTGTTAACAATTTATTTTTATTTGTCTCTAAGAAACTTCGAACAGTTCTTTTGAATCACAGATAGAAAAAATAAATTTAAATATAGAACATACTCGTAATAACTCTAATAAAAAATTATATTTTCGTGATTCTAGTCTGTATTCGCTAAGGAGTCGAATCTAACGAACGGGCGTTTCAAAAGGAAATAAAAAATAAAACAACGCACAAACAAAACGCTGTAAACTCGCAGTATAGTCGCACGGGAATCAAATTATAATTTTTAATTACTTTCACCGCTCCTAATAAGTTTATTATTTTATGCGTATTTGTATTTTGATTAGAGTATAGAGTTTAAGTCGATCTTAAATTACATGATACATTTGAATATGTTTATAATGTATTTATATGATCATAAAGACATAAAAATCTACAAATATATACACTGTCACAACCAATAAAGTTTACCACGTGCTTGGCGTTGAAGGAAAACATTGTGAGCATCGTTTGCATGTTTGAAAAAAAGAAAAAATATTTCGAAGACGTGAAGTTCGCCAACACCTATTGGGGCAGTGTGGCGAATACTTCCTTGGCCTAAAACCCTCTCAGAATTGGGGGGAGGCCTGTGTCCAGCAGTGGGACGTATATTGTGTAACTTTAACTTTTATATACAGCCTCTAGTTTTGGAATTTTAAAGATGTTCTTTGGCCATTGTTTAAACGTTTTTTGTCCATTTAATTTAATTCAAAACAACTGAACAAGGTCATTCATATGTTTGCCTCGTTTATATTATTGCGTATAAAAGTTGTTTTAACAAAGCAATGAAAAGCCCCCTTTTCACTACGGGATATAATATAATATATTATATTACATCTCGAGATATAAATTAATATCGCTCACCATACATTTCATACGGAACCGTTTACACTTAGCTATAATATATATTACATCTCTAGCTATAAATATTTTTTCGATCGACCGAGCGATATTTTCATATTATATTTTGCCCCCTGTACCCCTCACACCGTTCCGCGCCCCCGCAGAACGGTGTACGGGGTAAAGGGGGGTAATCCAATGACCAATAACGAACGCACACTGGTTAAAAGATATATCTCACAGTGTGAACGCCAATTGCTGGATATAATTTATATTTCGGGATATAATATATATTATATCCCATAGTGAAAAGCCAGCCTAATAATGGAAATTTAAACGTTAATTTACATTCTATAAATATAACCTTTTTTATCTAGAATATCTAAATTTTCCATACTTCACCAATAATTGCATACAACTGTTTCAATTTATTGTTCCTAAAATATACTTGAGATTTTACTTACTTTTATCCCAAATGATAACCTCACTTGCACGTGGTGCATATTTACGTATGACGCATGGGGCTCTAATGACTGACCATTGCCTTTACCCAGAAAAGCTATCGAAAAATGCTGAACTCACATCCTATAGACTGGTAGTAATGGAGAACAGTGGTAGAGCCACGCGGCAGCTTTTACTGTCGCACGGATGGGCCGGCTCAAACCGGGGTGGTACCACGACCTCACAGAAAACCAGCGTGAAGTAGAGGTTTACCTCTGCGTTTCGCTTGGTGAGTGCAGGTGGCCGGAGGCCCTTTTTACTGGAAATGAGGCATTCCATCTTAGTCCTCACGGGTGACAACGCATCTACATTTTGAATTGTAATAGAGGATAGATGTAGATGTCTATGGGCCGCAGCAACCACTTACCATCAGGTGGACTGTGTGCTCGTTTGTCACCCTTATCCTATAAAAAAAACACCATTACCAGTGCGAAGGTATCGACTCGGCGCTTACTAACCCACCTCCCCAGTGGTGGTGGTGGTCAACATTAGCAACTTTTTTAAGAGAACGTACAATGCAAATGTGGTAGAGCCACACTGCAGCTATATTATGGTTGTAGCACGAAAAATAAATAATAACAAATAATAAATAAAAAGTTAAAAAACGAATTCATGCATGTTGTTTGTATCAGATTGTGATGGACGATCGTATATTTCGCGGGATAAAATTGATGTAACCGCCAAATTTATTTTGATTGAGTATCTCGTAAATAATAGCAAATTTAAAAAAATCCTTAGCGACAGTACACAATTAGAAGCTACCTTATTTATGTCCGTAAAGTCCGCACCATATTGAGAACAAAGGTAGCTTTGTATTTTTAGTATTCAGAAAAGTTTTCATGTTATTTATTTGACAAATTATAGACATGTTTGCTTTCAATTTTCAAAAAATTCAATTTGACTTTGCGTGACTTTGATTTGCGCATTTTTAAAAAAATCAGTGGACCTTAAAACAGTCGACGAAGCGAATTTCTGATTATAATTGAAATAATTGTGAAGTAATATATAACATAATTTGTCGCTGCCTGTACATCAAAAAGGCTCGTCTATTTTGGGGCCGGTACAGGCTTCGTAGAACGGGGGGTGTGTCCTGTTCTTCGCCTTAGGATCCGTTTTGGGCCTAATCTGATCTCAATCTTAATTCTCATTTTTAAAGAGACTGTAACATCGCGTTAAAAAGCGGTTATTCAAAGGTATTCTAGCTTACTTTTTTATAAATAAATACTATTATTAACGTAAGTTTATTTATTAAATTACTTCATATTACTATAGTAAATATGAGACAATATATGGAGAGTTGTAATGGATGGATTGAAGGCTTATATTAGTATTAAGATTTTGAATAATATTTCATCATATTCGCTTCTTTATCAGCTCGTACGGTCCACTCATATCTCTCTACTCTCTCTCTCTCTCTATCTATCTCTCCCGCCCCCCCCCCCCCCTTCAATTATAGAAAGTTGTTCTTAGAAATTATAAATAACTCAATGTAACCAACCAATACAATCAGATACTAAAAATCTTTGCAGTTGCTCCCTCTCATCGGCCTGGATATTTATATCTGACACATACAAAATGGTGTAGTGGCGGTGTAAGAATATCCACTACCCTATAGCTTTCCGTGGGTGTTGTAGGAGGCGACAGAGCGAAACTGAGGCAGAAGATGGACTGCAGCATCTTTATGATAACAGCAAAACAACAATAAAAAACTGCGGTTGCCAACCCGCGCGCCAAGCATGGCAACTATGGCAATATACCCCCCATGATTAAAGTTATGAAGATCCGGCCCCCAGCCCCTGCGGCCTGCTGTATTCCTGGCTACCGTGGCCACTATGGAAACGGCGGTGCAGGAGGTACTAAAAATCTCCGGTGGAGGTTCGGTTGCTCGACCTGGCAACATATAACGCACGCACCCTGAGGTCTGACGAGAAGATCCTGGAGCTGGAAGAAGAGATAGACAAGTTGCGCTAGAATATTATAAGATTACCTGAAGTCCGAAGTGAGGGTAATCCTCGAATCCGGCAACTTGTTATATGACCGGAAGGGCGACCATCTGTCCCAAGGAGGTGTCGGATTTATGACGGAGAGTATGTCGACGAGGGTTGCGTACCTTATACTCTGAATCACCAAACGGTATTCGCTGTAGCTCATACAGGTTTACGCACCAAACTCAGCATATCCCGATGATGAGGTGTAGGAAATGTATGAGGATATATCTAGAGCCATGCATTCCTTCAAAACTTATACGGTGTTAATGGGAGACTTCAACGCAAAACTAGGCACAAGAGAGAACGGTGAGCTGAAGGTAGGGAAATTTGGAATAGAGCTACGGAAGCCAAGGGGCAGGCAGCTGGCCAACTTCATGTAGAATGAGAGACTCTTTATGATGAACTTTTTCTTTCAGAAGCGGCCCCACAGGAAGTGGACCTAGTCGAGCCCCGACGGTTCAATAAAAAATGAGATTGACTTCATTATGACGACCAGACGACAATTGTTCAGTGATATCTCAGTGACAGCGAGGGTGAAAACAAGCAGTGAGCACGGAATGGTTGGAGGCACACTGAACCTCAAAGTTAAGTTGGAGTGGTCACGTTTAATGAAGTCAACGCTCCATCGCCCTTGTGCTCTAAACCAAAGTCCCGAAACCTTTCAGCTCGAGCTACAAAACAGTTTTCACTGCCTAGAAGATTGCAATACAGTGGGCGATATGAATGAAAAACTCGTGGAAACTTTCCATGCGGTCGGAGATAAGTTTTGCAAGGCCCGCCGCAGAAGAACACAAACACACTCCGATCACACTCTTAATCTCATGGCAGTTAGACATGAAGTGAAGCTGCAGTCTTCAGTAGATTTGACAGCAGCAGATTTTCAAATGCATGCGGCGGGTCTTACGCAACTTTAATACTGCTCGTATTGAACAAGCGATCGAGCATAACAAGGGCTCCAAAGTCTTTGCTAGAGATCTGTCGGCCAGGAAAGAGCAAACTATCGAAGCTGAAAACCGAGTGTGGCAGCATCGTTTCCGGGACACCCGAGATTTTGAGTGATATTGAGAGGCTCCATGGGCAGCCGTACACATCATCGTTGGAGCTACTCGCAAGTGTGAGTAACGATCCAAGAGCAAGACTTATCCCACACTATTCCGATGATATCCCGGACGTCAGTTTGAGCGAGATTAGAATGGCTCTCCAGTACCTTAAAAATGGCAAGGCCCCAGGCGAGGATGGAATTACAGCGAAGCTTCTGAAAGCGGGTGGAAAACCAGTACTTGAAGTCCATCAGAAGTTTTTTAATTCCGTCCTCCATGGTGACACTACACCAGAGGCGTGGGGCAGAAGTGCGGTGGTCTTGTTCTTCAAGAAAGGCTAAACTACGTACCGATTTCCCTTCTGAGCCGCATTTACGTGCTGTTTTCGAGAGTCATTACAAATCGTCTCGCATTCAGATTCGCCGACTTCCAGCCTCCCGAACAAGCCGGTTTCCGAAAAGGTTTGTGCATCATAGATCACATGCATACCCTTCGGCAAATTGTACAGAAGTTCGAGGAGTACAATTTGCCACTATGTGTGGCGCATGTGGACTATGAGAAAGCCTTTGATTCTGTCGAAATTTGGGCGGTGCTGCAGTCCCTCCGGCGGTGCCAAGTTGACTATCGGTAAATCGATGTGCTGAAGTGTTTGTACAGTAGGGCTACGATGGCTATCCGAGAACAGAACCAGAGTTCTAAACCTATCCAACTGCAGAGAGGTTTACACCTCTAACAGTATGGGATATAACGTCACCATGTCTTACGACATGGTGACGTTATATCCCCGAAACTCTTCACCGCTGCATTGGAAGACGTTTTCAAGCTTCTGGACTGGAAAGGATACGGTATTAACATCAACGGCGACTACATCAATCACCTTTGATTTGCCGACGATATAATCCTTCGATAGAATCGGTGGAGGACCTAAGCACTATGCTCAATTACCTCAATAGCGTATCCCAACGGATAGGTCTTAAGATGAACATGGACAAAACAAAGATTATGTATAACGATCATGTCACTCCTATGCCGGTAGTTGTTGGGAGCTCGAAGTTATTGACGACTATGTTTACCTGAGACAAATAGTCCGACTAGGTAAGTCCAACTTCGACCGAAAGGTCAATCGACGGTTTCAACTCGGCTGGGCAGCGTTCGGGATATTATGGCACATCTTCTCATCAGGTATACCTCAAAACTTGAAAACGAGAGTGGACAACCAGTGCGTATTGCCAGTGATGACCTATGGAACTGAGACGTGGTCCTTCACTGCTGGCCGAATGAGGAAGCTCAAGGGCGCTCAGCGAGCTATTGAGAGGGCTATGCTCGGAGTTTCTCTACGTGGTAAAATTAGAAATGAGGATATCCACAGTAGAACCAGAGTAACCGATATAGCTCAACGAATTAGTAAGCTGAAGTGGCGATGGGCCGACTATATAGCTCGAAAAACCGGCAACGGATGAGGAAAAATGTTCTCGAGTGGCGGCCTCGTACCGGCGGATGAAGTGTAGGGCGTCCCCCCACGAGATGGAGTGACGACCTGGTAAGATATGCAGGAAGTCGATGGGTGCGGGTAACTCAAGACCATGTTTTATGGCATTCCTTGGGGGAGACCTATGTTCAGCAGTGGACTTGTGAAGGGCTGTAATGATGACGATGACATACAAAATCGTATATTAAAATCTACCCTCGGCCATGAAGTTTTTCTGGTTTTTCCCTAAGTCGCCTATTACAACAGTCAAGGGGCAAATGGTGAGATGGAATTTCGTACAGGCGTGGCTATTACGGCATATTTTTGCTTCATGGGGGATTATCAGGTCTAGCAATGGACTATTAAGAACTAATTAAGTCAAGAAGATAAAATAGCAGAAAAAAATGTCGCCTGGTAATTTAAGTTTACTCTAAAATACTTTGAAAATATAATTAGATAAAAAATATAAAAACACTTGTCCACCCACCTGTACCGCACACGTGCCGTGGCCCGCTTAAGTCGAGGAGAGTTTTTCTACGAAAAACGTTAAAATTTCAACGTGAGGCAATAATTAAAAGACCGTACAACGTGTTATTATACATTTCTTTTTACGCGACCCGCGGCCATTTCGGAACAGTTGTTTGATGACTTTCTATCGGAGGGTTACGGGTTTGATTTCTCAAGTATGTTTGTATGTAAATATTACTCGTAATTCAACTTATAAAATACGCCTAACAGCCGTTTGTGGATATTTATCTATTTGCCCTTACAAAAGTTCAAAACTTTTATTAAGTTTGAGAAATGAAGAATACTTTTCTAGGTCGTTAGTGTCAAGTTGCAACTGTATTATAGCTGTATTGGCTTTGAGTGTACGTTGTTTAGTTATTTAGATCTCAATTAGCTTCAATTTTAATAGTGAGCTGAAGAACTGTTAAAATAAATATTTTTCCACTGAGAATATTTCACACAAAAACTGTACTTATTTGTCATCGTGCACTAGGACAACATAGCGACACGCACTGCCATGCATAACATTTCGTTAGGTATTCTTAACCCCCATCAAGTATGGGGGCTTAATACTAAGAATCGAAACGCTTCATGTATTTGCACGAGCATTTTAAAATTTCCTTTAATTTTTTATACAAACAAGAATTACAACGACGAATAAGAACGAACTATTAAAAAAACAAGCATTGTATAACATTTATGAAGGTTATGAAATAGGAAACAAGTTTACGAATTCTTGCTACAAGTATTGCCAACGTAAAAATCAACGAACTGAACTTCCTTGAGCAACCACAAATACTTTATACTTTTAACTTTTTTTTTATAGGATAAGGGTGACAAACGAGCACACAGTCCACCTGATGGTAAGTGGTTGCTGCGGCCCATAGACATCTACATCTATCCTCTATTACAAATCAAAATGTAGATGCGTTGTCACCCGCGAGGACTAAGATGGAATGCCTCATTTCCTGTAAAAAGGGCCTCCGGCCACCTGCACTCACCAAGCGAAACGCAGAGGTAAACCTCTACTTCACGCTGGTATTCTGTGAGGTCGTGGTACCACCCCGGTTCGAGCCGACCCATCCGTGTGACAGCAAAAGCTGCCTATTGAAAATAGTTGTCTATATATTATTATGTGCAATTTAGACATGGGTCAATCGTGAATGATTCAATGAGCCCGGGTAGTATCAAAATATTGATGATTGCAGTTACATTTTTATTGTAATTTTTTAATGTTCCAGATCAAACGATTAACAGGTCCTACCATCAAAGAGTATAGTAATAGCCAACGAACAACATTATAAAACGGGTCTCAGACATACATACAGAGTACTGAAACTCGAAATGATCCATTTGAATGATCGACTTTAATGATCCGGTTCATAAGACGAATCGATATTTGAATTATCGGGTTCCTGGAAATGAACAAAACATAAATGACAGATATGATAGATTTTATGACAATATCCTTTACAAGTCTATAGTCTTCTAAAAATCTACAATTACATATTATGTATTAAGACATATAATAGAGTAGGTACAGGTATAAGAACAAACAGGAACACAGAATGGTAAATATATAGTGGAATAATATTCCTAACGACTACGAGACATAAGATTTGTATTTCTCTTGGAAGCAGCGTAAGTCAAGAATATAACTATAATAATACAGTTAGTGCAAATTAAAAAAATAAAATTATTAATTACACAAATACTAAGTTCTCACAGTCAACACGAATGAAAAATGTGGAACAATGCAAAACATGTTAATGTAGGTTATGCATAAATAAATCAGACTAAAACTAAAACCTAATGACCGAATACACCGCTTTGTTTTTCTTTCATCCTTGGTAATAAGGTGTTAAACTAACAAAGAGCGAAAATAATGCCTCTAACAAAAAGTCACTAGAGACGTCATAATTGGCCAGAGTTACGATGTAATTAAATAAACATAAAATTATATCAGTGTAAACACGAAACGCCGAAAGATTAAATGTGGCAATTTGTCATAAACATAAAAAGTCTAGTACGTAATTTGGTCTGAGTGTAACGAGTGCTCGTAACTTTGTTCTGAGCAGATTATTAATGCGTTATTTTTTTTATAGGATTGCTAACAGCTGCTTTATTAAATTTAGCTTTTATAACATGTTTGAAAGAATAAAATACTAGAAACAAATATAAATAAAAATTAAAGATGGACACAACAGACCAAGATATGGGCCAAAGAAAATTTGAATTGATTGTGTATGAAATGATGTCTCAAATTTATAGGTCATTTAATCATTTAAAGGAATGGAAAATGTAAAAAATAGAAAGCAATTGCCAAGAAAGTCAAGCCACTTAGACAAATAAAAAAAAAGAATATAAGAATCACTGGCAACACGTATTTTAAACCTTTACACTCAGACTTTAAGGTATACTTTCTAACGGTGGTTTACATAACCCAAATACGCCCTAAACAAGCTAAACAATTGAAAAACTCTAAGTCAGTAAGCGAACTACGAAGATCATCTATGCTGATTACGTTTAATTAATGTCTTATCTACGGAAAATGATTAACCGGTGGTGATATGGTAATGGTGGCAGCTGCAATCAAAACTAATATCTTAATAAATATGGGTGACATGCGAGCACACTGTTCACCTGGCGGGAATTGAAAACTGCGACCCATATAGACATGTACATCTATCATAGACTAAGGATCAAATTGTAGATGCCTTGTCAGCCCTGAGAACTAAGATGGCATGCCTCGTTTCTAGTTCTAGTAAAAAGGTTTCCGTTTTCCTACACTCACCATACGAAACAGCATTATTCTGCTGTTTTACGTTGCAGAATACCAAGTGATAGCGTGGTCCTAACCCTATTTTACTACAGCTATAATAAAGTTGCAACGTGGCTCTACCACATAGAAAATTATCCATTCATGATAAAGAATAATATAACTAATTTTGTACATTTACTATCCCCTTTTCCCGCCTCGTTTTTAATAATTTATTCTTCTGTACCCGTAAAAATAAAATAGCACTCGTTCTAATTATCTCATGTAACATCTTAATAAAAATGTGTATTTAATGATAGACTTCTGAAATCTTAAACTGCTGCGCTCGCGTGACTGGCTGTTTGCAACACACAGAATCAAGGCAAGAGAGTAAAAATTTAGCTAACGAAGTATTACCCAACACGCGTGCGTGATTTTTATTCAATTTGTTTTCGTTTGTGAAGGATGACCGCTAGGCATGCATACCGACCAAAATAGACCGTTTAAATTCCATTCTGTTTATTGCTTACTTATAACTACCTCTCCGCTACTATTCCCTGTATTCATGTATATTTTATTTTAATATTGGTATACCTCACTACTTAAATTAACGGCACTTACGTTAAAACACATTGGTGTAATGTCTAAATGATGACCATATAATAGTTCTGCCGTGTGGTATCAATACAAGAAAGTCCACTTACACATTTCGACTCATAGCAAGAGGATGTTCAGGGACATGACTGGTAAATTTTGTGCTGTACACGTTTTGTCACGTATTAACTACCAGATTTAAAGAAATCTAGTAGTAATTAAGACACAGACCAGCGACAAAAACCAGTGATACTGATGTGACTGATTTTTAATTTTACAAAATCTATTTATTTACTCCATGTAGTGAGTGGTCGCCCAACACTTAGCCTGCCGGTACGAAGCTGCCACTCAGGAACCTTTATTCCCCATCGGTTATCGGTTCTTCGAGCTATATGCCCGGTCCCTTTCTAATCCTAGTGACGACCTGGTAAGACATGCAGGAAGTCAATGGATGCAGATGGCTCGGGACCGTGCTTTGTGGCATTCCTTGGGGAAGGCCTATGTTCAGCACTGGAGTTGTGAAGAGCTATAATGATGATGATGATGATTTATTTACTAGGAAAAGGTCGGCGGTTACTGCGAGAAGCCTATATCGAGAGTTTAGAAAGATCTGGAGTATTCTATGAGAAGCTCGGTTAGGGTTTTTTCCCATAGAACGTGTTGCAGTGTAGGAATTGTACCTACATTCATAATAATAAGACTCGTATTCGTGTTTTCATAGAAATTATTTCTTTGGGCATCCAATATAAATAATTCATATAATTTAAATAAATGAAACGACATCGATGCCTGCGCTTAATTACGATTCAATTATTTTTTTATTTCTATTATAAGCAAATATGACATTTAGAGGAAAAAAATATGAATGATAATTGCATACCGTGTGTATACATAGTCGCCAATAAAATAATTAAAAACAAAACGACCATTTTGTAATGCCAGTGGACCCGAACCTTACAATTAACCGTTTTATTTACAAACACTCTACAACACCTATCTACCTCTTTGCTTGACTTGTCTTTTAGATTTATTACCATTGTAGTTTTGGATGAAATAGAGTTTATACTTACGAAGTACAGCTACTTTTAAAGAATTTAGAACACTGAGCAACCGAAAAAGACCATTATCGAAAAACTCTAACGTTCTTACAAATTTATTAACATTTAGGTATTTTTATAGCTGGTTAAGTTGTAATGGTATTTGATAGCGGCATTGAAAGATTTAATGCAATTTAATGATCATAATGGTTTTAGTGAGATTAATGGGTAGTTGATCGGTTATAATCTATTTAAAAAGAAATACGAAGAAACATCCAGAAGTGATGTTTATTAAAATATACACACGCATTAAATTACATTTTTTTAATTTAACTATTTCTATAAAATTATGTAATATGATTCGTTGCTGATTGGCTATTTAAGACTGGAGAGATTTTTAAATACATTATGCTATATATTTGCAAGAAATTTTTGATGTTTTCTAACTTAATTGAGCACGTAACTACTTGGCAGTTTTTTACGAGAGACCTGTGTTTTTTCGAGTGTTTTTTTTTCTATAATTCAATACCATTGATATCACAATATTGTATACGATTTTCGTAAAAAAAATTTAGTCTATATTATATACCGTAGCAATTACAGTTGTCAGTTGGATAAGTAAACTTAGTTCAAAGCATGTAAAAAGTAATCTTCGATTCCAAACAATCACTATGAAAAACTAAAAATGTAGCAACATATTCTTAAAGTACTCACTACTCTGTACTCTGTACTGTGTATTACTCCAATGTTTTTTAACATCTTCACCGATTATAAAAGAAGTTAGCGTGCACAGAAAATATGATGCGACCTAAGAAAGTCAATGAAGTCTCAAAAAACGCCAACGTGCATGCACCAGAACCTCAATTTATTTAATAATTGTTTTTAACTTCGACATACGTCGATTTGTTGCAAAAACTATTCTGAAATGAGAAACAGTACAGCAGAAAACAGTTACATATAACCTTGAACTAATATTTTAGCCATATATTATTTCTTATCACGCAATTACAAAAATGACAATAATAAATTTAATAAAAACGTTAAGATAAGAAAACTTAAAACCACCTTAAGAACAGTTTTCAACCAATGTTTCAGTAAATAGCAACAAAAACGAACGAAATTCAACGACCTTCGTGGAACGGGAAAACTAGGAGAAATCACGATACATTTGGGAAACTATGATTCTAGCCGGCATTGGAAAAGCAACCTTGCCGCGCTCGAGGGTAACGAGGAAACGTATGTCGGAAGGTATTCATTTACGGTTTAATTTCCTTTACGCGGTATTAACGGTCCGCAAAAAATTGAACAGGCGCAGTTTTTTTTTTACTTAACGTTTGCGTGTTGAAATGTTATGTTTTATTTTATTTTTCTTACGGCTGTCCGCGATTTGGCCGCACGGCATTAATTTTAGATGGAAGTACGGAAATTTTGACACACTTTTATAGTTTGGTTTACTCTTATCGTAAATAAAAGTGACGTATCAGATAAATTTAAATTGAGTCGATGGTCGGGTTAAACAAATTTTTAGTGACCTAAATATTAATCTACATCTATACAAATAAATAAAATTGAAGTGTCTGTTTGGAACGTCAAAATAACAGCTTTTTACTAAATGCATATGAAAGTTTATACGGCACATATAACAAAAACACAATTTTTATAATTTTTGCTTGTGCCGGCTAATCTCCGGAACGGCTGGACTGATTTTGACGGGACTTTCACTGGCAGGTAGCTAATGTTATAAGGAGTAACTTAGGCTACTTTTATTTTAAAAAAATTATTAGGGCTCCGCACAAAAAAATCCATAAAATCTGATCGTAATAAACTCCACACGGGCGAAGTCGCGGAGCACAGCTAGTAAATAAATAAAATTGAAGTGTCTGTCTTTAATAACGAAATAACTGTCTTTTATTAGGTTATTTGAATGCAATCAAAACAAATAATCATTTTTAAAATGTTTGCCTGTCTGTCTGTTTGTAGTGTACAGGCTAATCTTTTCAATTTCTGAACCAGTAATAATGAGGCTTCACGAACAGATAGAGAACAATGTCAGGAGTGATCTAGGACGTATTTATCAGAAAAACTTGGATCTTAACCCTATTCAGGCGAAGCCAAGGCGGGAGGTAGTATTGAAATAAAAGTTTATAATGAAGAAGCTAGTAGCTAGTAATGAGGGCATCCACGACTTTTTCTGCCACCAGGGCGGCGCCACTTTCGAGTGAGGTAAAATATTTGACAGATTTCATAGCGGGGACGATAATTTCTTAGAAAAATGTAATCTTTAAGGTTTCTTTCTGTATTATTAGTTATATTTTATATTAATTACATTAGAAATAAATAAACCAAACTATAAATATAACTAAAAGACAACTTTTAAAAAAAAAGAGTTATAATGTGCAAAAAATTAAAAATCAAACCACTGACGCATTGTGTTATATATTAATATAATACTCTAGACAATGATAAACTATTATTTAAAACTAATTTCTCAATTAAATGACACTGTGTAACAAAAAACTTTACCTCAGTCGCTAGTAGCGACATCTGGTGAGTGGAAAATTATTAGCCCTCATTCATTAGCTTGTGCATTTTACATTCCGCGTATGTTTTGTTTTGTGTGAGTGTTGTTTTGTTTGTAGTTTGTCACAAAAAAAATTAACAGAGCTATTAGATCCTGATTTGTGATTAGCAGTGAAAACATTTCAACTTGAAACTAAAATATACAAAATAAAATGAATGACTCGATATACGGGTCACATATTAAACTGGAGATGTAGTTATCTACACGTAACGAGTGTCATGTCTAAAATATGGATTTAAAAAATAACACTAATTTCCGCGTACCTATATTCCATAAAAGTTTCATGTGTTAGCCTCGTTAAGTAGCGTATTAAAGAATTTACATGAGGCTAAATTATGGTGAGGGAGGACACTTCATCAATGATTCAAGAACACTGCGTTTCCGAATGGAACTACCACAGTTTTCTGATGTTCTAAGGCAATTAAATTTAACGGTGGAGGAAATTTTCAAAACATGCATGAAAAAAATTGCTGATATATTACATTAGATGTGAACACAAAAGTACATCACAGTCTATTTACCTACGCCTCACGTCTGAACACAGGTCTTCTGTCATTTCCGAGAGAATTAGTCCGCCGCGGTGCTCCAATGCGTGTTGGCGGTCTTCACGTGGTCTCGAAATATTTTGGTCCTAAATGCAGGTTTCCTCACGAAGTTTTCCTTCACCACCTTGCATATGGTAAATCAGCACTCAAAATTGTAATAAAAAATTCTTTGGTGATACCGGGTTGCTCGCAAAAGTAGTGTATTTTTTAATGAAAATATTTTTTACCTATATGACAATAATTATGATAAGTACCTACCACTTACGTGTGTTTTCATACAGATCTGTTGCAATGTGTAAATATGTGATTTTACACTTCATATCATTATTAGTAATACACTGCCAGCAAATCTCTTTATATAATTAAATATCCATAAAGTGACAGCTTACATAGTTCCCGCAGCTGGGCACAGGCTGCTCGCATTTCGGGAAGAGTTTCAGGGCAGGAAATAGGCCGTTTGAGTGTCATAATTCGATTAAATTTCTTTAAAATACTCTACGTAATCTATACAAATAAATAAAATTGAAGTGTCTGTTTGTAATGTAAAGATAATAGCTTTTTATTAAATGCATATGAAATTATATACGGTACTTACAACAAAAACACAATTTTTAAAATTTTTGTCTGTCTGTCTGTCTTTGTGTTTGTTCCGGCTAATCTCCGAAACTACTGGACCGATTTTGACGGGACTTTCACTGAAGTAACTTAGATTACTTTTATTTAAGAAAAAGAATTAGGGTTCCGCTCGAAAAACTAAAAAGCCATGAAATCCAATCGTAATAAATTACACGCGGGCGAAGTCGCGGGGAACAGCCAGTCGTTAACTAACAACATAGACAATTAAAGCGAAGTAAAGTATATACTGAACAGAAAGTGTCATTTGTTCAAAAGAGTTTCTTTGAAATATTGCCTTTGTAAATTGGTCTTATACCTTAGAAATAAATAATTTCTAAATCATTCCATAACACTTATATCAATAATACCACGTTTGACAAAGGAAAAGGCGTAAAAACTGAGAAACTTTATTTCATAAGAATATTGAGGTGTTAGCCAAATACAATTATATGATTGGAAGGTGTGAATAATAAAATATTTCACTGGATAAACCTCATTCGATAGAATTACGGCTAATATAAGTAAAATAAAATTGTTTCTTCTTTTTTCTTTTATTTCTTTTTAATTTGGTACTAATTTTTGGCAATTTTATATTTTACATATTAAAGTAAAATATAAAATTGCCCCAGCTACCAAATTTTATTAGATTTACCGGCTTATTGAAAGTTGGTATAAAATTAATATTAATAATTATATAAAAATGAAATTATATTACGTTGTAAATTCGAACTTAACACTCACCATCTTTAGGCGGACTGGCACATTGTGGAGCATAAGACCCTAAGTGATAACCATACGTGTTTTGATGCATGGGAGGGAAAGGATAACCTAAGGACCTAGGACTGGGAAACCCTGACGCCTCGTGAGGATTCTGCTGACCCCCAGGACTTCCAAAATGGTGAGGATGCTGATAACCTCCCTTGAATGGTCCATAGCCATGCTGTTGTAATTCTATAAAGGCCGATTTCGACGAAACATTTGTTGGTGTCGAATTCGCCGAGTTGGAAATATCATGGGGGGTTTGCGAACCACCCAAATGGTGATGTTGGTGCTCCATCGCCTCCTGGGTGGTCATGGCGGGCTGTGGGGTCGACGGGCCCCCCCCGTCCGATGACTGGGGAGGCCCAAAGGGATCTGTAAAACTCAGGTTGCCGGGTTTGTTGTTTGGGGATTGAATTCGGGTAATTTTGAGGGATTTCTGCTGCTCTGTTAGTATTTTGCCGCTGGCTGAGCCTGAAACAAAAAGAAAAAAATGTTAAAGATTTTAATTTTCATAAAAAATATCTTTATGTAAAAACAGTATTATCCGGAACCATATATACATACATGAGTGAATATATGCAAACATTTTGTAGGTACTTAAAAGGAGAGCATGTAACTTTTCATTAGAAAGCAGTGTACCCAGGTGATTTTAGGACGAGACTATCGTGACCGAAAACACTGTATAATTACAATTTTAATGTTTTCTTTGTTTGTTTTTTTTATATAATTTTTATGTAATTAGTTTCCATGTGGGGGAGATGTTAGAAATACATTGCCAAAATTAGTTTCTTGTATGCACAGACATAGATAAGGAGATAACTATAGGGAAAGCTAGGAAGGTTAAATGCATTTTTAACTTTTTTGTTTTTATAAGCCACTGCTTGGCTGCTATGCCACCTGAAGGTAAGTGGTGATAAATTCGAAGATGATAGAACGATGATTGATGATGATTCAGATAGATATCGCTATAACTATCTCGTTGATGTCAGACGTAAAATAACCAGGCCGGTGATGGGACGCAGCAAAAAATTTATACGTGGTAGAGTCATGCTGCAGTTATATGAGTAGTGTAGTTGTAGCACGAATGGGTCGGCTCGACCGGGGAAGGACGACGCTCTCATAGAATACCAGCATAAAATGGCAGCTTCACACTGCTGTGTTTCGTATAGTGAGTGTAGAGAACCGAAGACACATTTTAATGGAAAAGAGGTATTCCGTCTTAGTCCTCACGGGTGACGACGCTTTTTTTTTTTATAGGATAAGGGTGACAAACGAGCACACAGTCCACCTGATGGTAAGTGGTTGCTGCGGCCCATAGACATCTACATCTATCCTCAATTACAAGTCAAAATGTAGATGCGTTGTCACCCGTGAGGACTAAGATGGAATGCCTCATTTCCAGTAAAAAGGGCCTCCGACCACCTGCACTCACCAAGCGAAACGCAGAGGTAAACCTCTACTTCACGCTGGTTTTCTGTGAGGTCGTGGTACCACCCCGGTTCGAGCCGGCCCATCCGTGTGACAGCAAGAGCTGCCGCGTGGCTCTACCACTGTTAAAATTCTGCTGCATTTTGATTCTTTATAGAGGATAAATGTAGATGTCTATAGGTCACAGCAACCACTTACCATCAGGTGGACTGTGTGCTCGTTTGTCACCCTATCTTATAAAAAAAATGAAAGGTACAAAACTTCAAATATTGCGATTTGACGAAAGCATTCTGCAACATGTGAGAACTATACCTAGCAGTGGATGTTTAGGTGCTGATGATGAATAAGACTTTGAATATTGTACATATCCATCCCTCTATCCATTACAGCCTATAAAATGCCACTGCTGAACACAGACCTCTCTTATGAGAGAGGCCTGGATCTAGGGATTGCTTCATGGTAGGATTTTGCCATAGTTGCCACGCGTGTCAAGCGGTTTGGCAAGCACGGCTTTTATTATATTGAGTTGTTATCAAGAAGACGCTGCTGCCAATCTCCTGTTTCGTTTTCCCTTTGTCCCCTCTTACCACACCCTCGGGACGACATGGGGTAGTGGATATTCTCACACGGCCACTACACTAAATACACGCTCGACACTTATTGGATATATAACTACTTTATTGAAATTTAAGTGATTTTTTTTAAGTCAACATGATTGACTTTTGCGCAATGTATTTTGAAGACTGCTTGCAGTGTTTATAAATTACATGTGAATATTAATGAAACGTCCGTAGATTCCATGCGTATCTTACCAACGCAACGCCCAATCATGCGTAACGGTTATAAGTTAAAAAAAAATTTAGACATTTCGAAACGCGACCGCCCACTCCCACGGGGTCACGAGAGTTCGTTTGGTATTGTAAGTTTTCTGGAAAACAATTTAGCCGCCGACACGGTCAATTGATCCAATGAAGTGGCCTTAACCGGTCGATGCAGGCATATGGACGAAACAGCTAATATAAGTGTACCTACTCCTAAACGGAGCGTTGTTACTTTTTAAATGCAGTTCTGAAGCAGCAAGCAGGCAGCATAGATTCAACAGTGAAATCTGTTAATATTTCATTACTAACACTCATTTCACATTGTCAGAATACTTATAAAATAGTCATAAAAAATAGGCGTACGAAATTTAATAAAATTTATGCAAGATACACGCAAAGTATCTATGTAAGTACCTACTTAAAAATATTTTAATGCTTAAATAATTCTAAAATTTAAAATAATAAAACATAATTATATTTACATACATAATTATAACGCAGAATAATTCTTGAAACTGCAATCAAAACTACGTGAACAAGTGTATTAATTAACTTCTATTTGAATAATTCTTCGTCTTGTAAGTCTTTTGATGTTTTAGTTTACATGTAACTAAACTAATAATTCTATACAATGATTTCATATTGTTTTTTTAAAATATTCGCTAATAAAAGAGACTTCTTTTATACGTGGTAGAGCATTAGTAGTATAGTTGTAGCACGAATAGGACTTTTTCTTCTTAATAACTGGCTTTACGGCTCTGGGATCTAGCCCTTCTGAGCCTGAAGTTACAATATATTCTAATAATTATCCTTCATAGTATACTGCTTCACAATATGTTGATGCGTCACATTGTGCAGCCCTTGGGAGATTTTGACGGCAACTTGAGCCAGCAGGCAGCTGACGGTTGGCGATGGTATCTCAAGGCTTTTAACAGTGGTAGAGCCACGCATAGCATAGCACGGATGGGCCGGCTCGAACCGGGGTAGTACCAAGACCTCACAGAATACCAGCGTGAAGTAGAAGTTTACCTCTGCGTTTCGCTTGGTGAGTGCAGGTGGCCGGAGGCCCTTTTTACTGGAAATGAGGCATTCCATCTTAGTCCTCACGGGTGACAACGCATCTGCATTTTGATTCGCAAACGAGGATAGATGTAGATGTCTATGGGCCGCAGCAACCACTTACCATCAGGTGGACTGTGTGCTAGTTTGTCACCCTTATCCTATAAAAAAGGCGCCTAAGCAGATAGACACCTTATTTTGAGAATCACATCACCATCAGAGCACTTGTTTCATAGCTTCCACTAATAGTTCACATGCGTAGACACTTAATACACAAAATCGCACCACTTTTACATATCAAAGTCCACTTCAAACCATTATTTAAACATGAGCAAACAGGAGCAGCAAACCGACGCCGGTCAAGTTCCGGCCAAAACTCCCTTGACCGGGGAAAAACCACGCTCTCACAGGTAACCAGCGTAAAATAGCATCTTAACACTGTTGTGTTTCGTATGGTGAGTGTAGAGAACCGGAGACCCATTTAACTGGAAAAGAGGCATTCCACCATAGTCCTCAGCGGTAACATATATCTGTATTTTGATTCTTAATCGAGGATGAATACAGATGTCTACGTGCCACAGCATCCGCTTACCATCAAGTGCTTTGTGTGCTCATTTGTCACCGTTATTCTATAATAAAAAAAACACTTTAATATAATTCGAACACTTCTTAGTTCAAAACTAATTTAATTAATTTTATAAGATGTAATATAAATAAGTCATCCTTCAAAAACTGTTAAACGTCTAGGATCAAGTTTACTGTATTCCCATAATAATTTACAGCTTTTTATTCGATTAAAAAACTAATTGGGCATCGCCTTCCCCGCTATCCATTCACAGGGCAATTTCTTAACAAACTTACCCAAGAAAAGTTGAAACATTAAAACAAATGACCCCGAAGAATTGAAACTAAAAAACCCTTTTCGGCAAGATCTTTGTGTTAATTACTACATCTGTTGACCCTTTCTCCCGTATAACAACAATCATTTAGTTATCTCTTTTTAACATTAAGTCCTTTCTGGTCTCACATCTCTCGACGGCGCCTATAAAAGGTCGGGTCAAATCGTTTTGTTATATATATTTTTTTTGTTTTTGTTTGTTTATGTACGTGTTGATTGCTCTTGGTCGTGATAATAATGTTTAGAGTCAACTAATTGGTGTAAATTTTTATTGAAAATTATTACGGTTTAAATTATTTTCGGGTAAGTAAAGGATCAATTCCATCAATTTATGAATATTATAGTTATAACGGATTTAATTTTTACACATTGATACAAAACATGTTTATGATTGAGAAAATTAAATTCGCCGTTTTATTTAGCTACGGGTATTATATCATCATTAAGTAATGGCACGTTGGCAACCAGTTATTGGCACTTCGTTAAGCTAAAATAAGAAAAACAGCACCGATTAAAAGTTTTTTAATCTTTAGATCATCTACGTTGATGTTTACAATGATGACATCTGGGATGATATTGAGCTAATGAAGAATACATGGCTATGATTTATATCACATTATTAACTTAAGATTCAGTTGGAACACGCTAAAATGGAAGTAAATGTGGTCAAGATAACTGCACTACTAAGATTGGATTCTCACGAAGTCTATCCATCTTCTTCCTCTATAGTCACCCACAAAAATGCACTGCTAGTCAAGAGCCTCTCCCGTGATTGTAGAGATTTGCTTTAATCATCATTCCACAGCGTAAAATAGCAGCTTAACGCTGCTGTGTTTCCTTTGGTGAGTGTAGAGAACCGGAGACACTTTTTACTGGGAGCGAGGCATTCCATTTTAGTCCTCACGGGTGACAACGCATCTGCATTTTTATTCGCAATCGAGGATAGACGGAGGCCACAGAAACCACTTACCATTAGGCGGACTATGTGCTCGTTTGTCATCTTTATCCTTTGCAAAAAAAAAATTGCAGGCGGATTGAATATCGAAGTAGCATTTCGTATCTTTAAACATCCCACCTTTCACGTGTCAGTGTATTTCAAGCCTATTGTTGACGGAAGGATTATACCGCCATCTATTCTAGGCCATATGTTTTTAGTATTTCGCATAGTTGCCTATTACGACACCCACGAGACGAAATGGTGTGATGTAAGCAGCCATCCCACGTCACCTAATCTCTTATATTAATGTATAACACAAATCACTTCTTAATATAAATATTATATGACGAATTTTACTGTTAAACAAAGGCTACCCACTTCCGCACATATTTCAAATCACGCAACACGTACCATTGCGCTCCGATAAGAGGCATTTTAAATGTTCTACGCAGATTTTATTAGAAGAAAGAGTGACAAAGGAGGCCCTTGAGTACCTAGGTCTGTCTGTTGTCATCTTTGAGGACTAAGATGCAACGCTTCGTTACCAGTAACAATTCTCTGTAGTCCTCGTCACTCACCATACGAAACATATTTCTGTTGCTATTTAACGGAGGTGCTTTGTGAGACCATAGTTCTTTCCCGGTCGACACGATCCATGCTTATTTACTATTTCTATAGCAATTTTTTGTATTATTACCTCATACAAAATACGTCTCTGTGGACAGATAATAGTTTCTAGTATAGATAGAATAGAATAGTTACTTTTACCACCAGACTAGCAAATATCGCTGAAGTCAAAATTGTTAAGAAGGATCCAGAATTTTTCTTACTTTCTTTAAAAAAAATGTTGCATACAGTGTGTACTGTAGGCGTCTTTCATACAAAAACTTCAAATGGAAAAAAATCCAGACTTGGTTCCATTGATAGTAGGACATAAATAAACTGGTTCCGGGCATCAATCGAAACCGTTGCCTGCAGTTCTGTAGGCACTGAGGCGTCAATTCTTGCAATTTTAGTTGTAAGGCACCCTATTTTGTACTTGACATATATTATATAATTACATTTATAGTAGGAAGACTGTATAAATTACCGTTTTATATAGAGTAAGGGTAACAAACGAGCATCCTCGATTAAGAATCAAACTGTATGCGTCGTCACCCCTGAAAGTTAAGATGAAATGCCTCGTGCCGAAAACGGGTCCTCGATTCTCTACACCCACCATATGAAATACAGCTGCATTAAGCTGCTATTTCACGCCCGGTCACATGACCCATTAGTGTTACAACTATAACGTAGTTGCAGCATGGTTCTACCACGTTTAGTTATTCACATTGGGAACTAATAGAACAATATTACTAAAGTCATCCACATGTAATAGAAACAGTAGTTCAATGGTGGATTGCTACGGATTACTAAACTCAAAAAGTCGTAGGATCCAATCCGCTATTTGACACTTATCGTGAACTATTCTCAGTACAAGCTTTTTAAGTTTAATTGGAGTGATAATTAGTAACACTCCTTATATTATTAGTGTTAATAGCACTGCTAGTTTTATATTATCTAACTATTCGACAAATTACAGTTGACCAAAAGTAGAGAAATCACCGACTAAGTGTAAGTCGGACTCGCGCATGAACGGTTCCCTACCATCGCAATACACGTATCCTAATAGAGGAGCCCCCTTTTTATTTTTAATTTGGTTTTATTGTTTGTTGTTATAGCGGCAACAGAAATACACATTCTGTGAAAATTTTAACTGTCTACCTATTACGGATCATGAGATATAGCCCGTTGACAGACAGACGGACGGACAGCGGAGGCTTGGTAATAGCATCCCGTTGGTTACACTTTGGGTACGGAACCCTAAAAACTAAAATAATGGAGTGAGTGTTAAATATAAAGATTTAAAGTGAAGATTGACTGGGCACAAGATGCGCCTAAAATGGACAAAAGCTTAAAGACATGAAGACCAAACACAAGATTTGAAGATAACTTACCTAAGGGATAGCAACGTGCAGCCAGTAACAGATTTCAGTGGAAATCCTTAGTAGAGACCTAAGTACAGAGACAACCCGACCATCAAGATGGAATTAAAGAATAGAAAGGAATAAGAAAAAATATAACATCATAATATACATAATGTTTTTGTGTTTCAATATTTTAATTTTCCCAATTCTAATTTTAAGATTGAAATAAATGAAGGCTATTTTTAATTATTTTAATTTAAAAAAGCATTTAATGAATATTTTGGTTAGTATAAATCCGAGGGACAGCAAACGCGGCTTCTATTGTCCGTTTATACAACTTTACGGAAAGTTGAAAGCATCGTATTCACTGATCCGTAACGGAGGGCACATGAGAACTCATGAAAAACCCCATAAATAATTGTAAACCCATAAAATACTATTAAGTATTCATTAGAGACAGCTTGACTCGTCGCTTCATTGGACTTCTAGATTAAATACGAACGTCGTTTTCTATTGTTTATGGCCACTATTCCCATGTCGTGTACTTGATTATTTTAAAGTGAAGGCAAAGGTTTTGCCCCGATTTCGCGATATTAAGGATTTTTCGAAAGTATAAAATGTCTTCTAGAATATGATTTTTAGCCAGTAATAAATTACAGTCACTCACACTGAGGGACTAAGCCGGTAAGGGACGCTCTAGGCAAAAGTTTATTCACCAAATTATCAATATATTAAATTACTAGCTGGCCAGGCAGACGTTGTTCTGCCCTCTTCCACGACCCTGGGTCCTATAATTTTTTTTAAATTCGTGATAAAAAATATTGAGGGTCACTTATAGGGCTAAAAATTATCCTATCTCTCAAGTTCGACCAAAGTGCACACAATGTGCAAAATTTCATTGCAATCACTTTAGTAGTTTAGGAGTTCATCGCGGACAAACAATGTGACACGTAATTTTTATATATAAAGAAGATATAATTGAAGAGCATGTTGTCGTAGATATATGAATGTGAAAGAAACAAGAGGTCTGTCAGGACTGCGCCAAATGGAATTCTGTAATCTCTGCCTTCCCCCCTGTGTGACAAAAATTATGGGAGGTAGAGGGAGAGTTTTATATTATATTAATATAACTAGCTGTTCCCCGCGACTTCGCCCAAGTGTTATTTGGGATTTTTTTTTGCGCGGAACCATAATTCTTTTTCTAATATAAAAGTGACCAAAGTTACTCCTTATGACATCAGATTGTGAGATTAGCCGGAACAAACAGACTGACAGACGGACAGACAGACAGACAAAAACTTTAAAAAATTGTATTTTTGTTATTAGTACCGTATATACTTTCATATTATGCTTTTAGTAAAAAGCTGTAATTTTGTCATTACAAACAGACATTGCTAGCCGTGTTGTGGCGGCGACTGTAGGAAATTAGAAGTCTTACGGCATTAATATACGGTGGTAGAACGGACCCGTTTATATCGGACCTAAAATACCCTGACTGAATACTGGGAGCAGTTTTAAAGGTTTGGATATCAAGGGTGGCGATTATGATAAATCCTCCCTAGAATGGTAGAAGCCCACGCTCAGCGGTGACCTCCCACAGGATGATAAAGTAGTTGAAATTTTATTGCTTTAGTTTCTATTGTTATCTCGCTTTTCCCCGCATTGCTCGCGTGGACTTCGCGTTACCAATAACTGCTTCGTAATTTTTTTACTGTATAAATATAAAATGCATTTATAACTCTAGTTTATAACACCGCCACCTGTCGGGGCCTATGTTGTGATTTTAATTTCTGACACTAAACGTATATAAATTTGGAAAAAGTATCACATTTGTCCATAAATATAGAATTATCGGTTCTTAGAATAACTACCACCTAACTACTGTCTTGATAAAAGTAATTCATTGTTTCAATATGACCACATTCACTTTAGTCATTTAGAAGTTAAACGATCACTAACAGACGCACCAAATAATATATATATATATAAAAGTAAAGTAAAGTTGCAGTCTATTTACGTCTCACTGCTGGGCACAGGCCTCCTCTCATTTCTGAGAGGGTTTTAGGGCTAGGAAGTGTCCGCCGCGCTGCCCCAATGCGTGTTGGCGAACTTCACATGTCTTCGAAATATATTTTTTTTCTTATATCTCTGACATGCAGGTTTCCTCACGATATTTTCCTTCACCGCCGAGCACTTGGTAAATCAGCACTTAAAATCGTGAGGAAACCTGCATGTCAGAGATATAAGAAAAAAAATATATTTCGAAGACATGTGAAGTTCGCCAACACGCATTGGGGCAGCGCGGCGGACACTTCCTAGCCCTAAAACCCTCTCAGAAATGAGAGGAGGCCTGTGCCCAGCAGTGAGACGTAAATAGACTGCAACTTTACTTATATATATATATATATATATATATATATATATATATATATATATATATATATTATTTAGTGCATCTGTTAGTGATCGTTTAACTTCTAAATGACTAAAGTGAATGTGGTCATATTCAAACAATGAATTACTTTTATCAAGACAGTAGTTAGGTAGTAGTTATTCTAAGAACCGATAATTCTATATTTATGGACAAATATGATACTTTTTCCAAATTTATATACGTTTATATATATATATATATATACAACTCGGTTGGGCAGCATTTGGGAAATTAGATACTGGCACATCTCGTCAGGTATACCTCAAAACTTGAAAACGAAACTGTACAACCAGTGCGTGTTGCCAGTAATGATTTATGGAACTGAGACGTGGTCCTTCACTGCTGGCCGGATGAGGAAGCTCAAGGTTGCTCAGCGAGCTATGGAGAGGGCTATGCTCGGAGTTTCTCTGCGTGATAAACTTAGAAATGAGGATATCCGCAGTAGAACCAGAGTGACGGACATAGCCCAACGGATTAGTAAGCTGAAGTGGCAATGGGCCGGCCATATAGCTAGAAGAACCGACAACCGATGGGGGGAAAAGGTTCTCGAGTGGTGGCCTCGTACCGGCGGATCATAGGGCGTCCCCCCACTAGATGGAGTGACGACCTGGTAAGATATGCAGGAAGTCGATGGATGCAGGTGGCTCAGGACCGTGCTTTGTGGCATTCTTTGGGGGAGGCCTATGTTCAGCAGTGGACTTGTGATGGGCTATAATGATGATGAATGATGATATATATATTATATAAGAATCTAACGCCATAATAATTAATAAAAGATGAGATTTTACTACCAGGTACAGGGGAAAACTACAAGTGACTGAACGGCAAATATCTCGCCTTTGGAATTCGTGCGAATGAAAATGAACCTATACGTATTAAAGTAATTTGAAAATATAACAATTTTTGGAAGACTAAAATAAAACGAAATAGTACAATTTTATTTAGAACGTTTAGTTGGCAGAAATAGTAAGTCCTAGGCATTCGCGCAGTATATATTATAGGTATATTTTTGCAGTATTTACATTTAAGCGTTTTTGGAATAATATTTCTCGCTAAGGTTTTTCTTACAATACTCCGTATATGCATTTTATTGCATGCCTTAAGTGCAAAGCGCGTAGGTATGTTCTACTAACGCCTAAAAATTTTGAATTATGTATAGGTATGTATTTAAAAAAAAATGTTAAATTTATTTATAAACACGATGGTCTTGACAGGTGATACACAAACGCCAACTCTTTCATTGCCTCACATTTCTCTACATCGTTTAGCGTAATATTGCCAGAGGCTTAAATGTGTTCTCCTATGAAACCACGGGGCACGAAGCCTATTAATTTGTATTTCCCTGTTCATTTTTTTTTATAGTAGTAAGGGTGACTAACGAGCACACTGATGGTTAGTGATATTATGGTACATAGACAAGGCTAAGAGTTAAAATATAGGTACGTTGTCACACCTAAGGACTGAGATAGAATGTTTCATTAAAAGAAGTCAGTAAAAAAGGTATCCGTTCAGTTCTTGTCGCTCAACTTATGAAAGGCCACGCTAATAAGTTGTTATTTAACGTTGATTGGTTGATTCCCGTGTAGTGGCGGTGTAAGTATTTCCACTACCCCATATCATCCCGTGAGTGTCGTATGAGGCGAGAGAAGGAAACAAATCAGGAGATGGGCAGCAACATCTTCCAAATAACGACTAATAATAAAAAAACTGCGGCTAGCAACCCGTTTACCAAGCATGGCAACTATGGCAAATATCCCCCCTATTAGGCAATTAATGGGGGAGGCATATGTTCAGCAGTGGACTTTAATAGGCTCTAAGGGTAACGGTTGACGTTGGCATTCTGTGTGAGAGTAGCACTACGAGATCACGGATATGAACCAAACCCATTCGTGGTGCAGCCATGCTATAGCGTGGCTCTACCGCGTACATAATGTATATATATGTAGCTTTGAAGAATACTTTGGGGGAGATAATTAGCCGGAGGGATAAATATCTATTGTTACGATCTACGCAAAACGAGCTTACATGATACTGTAAGCTCGTTTTACGTAGATCGGGCCAAAATTAATATTGAAGGGAGTTAAGAATGAATTAAAATTAAATTTTGTTAAATCCGAAAAAATAAATTTATTACATTTTCATTTTATGTTTTAAGTATCAATATTTTACAAATACAGAATATTTATTTAATTAGTTAAAACATAGGTGATTAATTAATAGCTTATAATTTAAAATTAAAAATGTTGTACAGCCGACTTCAATATAAGTTATTAAGAATAACTCAAAAACTATTGGTCTGACCTTGATGAAATTCATATGGAATCACACGAGAAGTACCAGCTTTCAAACAAAAAAGAGACCTCGAAATCGGTTTACCCAGTAAAAAGTTATGAGGTAACACACATTTAAAAAAATATACAGTCAAATTGAGTACCGTCTCCTTTTTGGAAGTCAGCAGAAAAGGCATGAGCATGGTAAATATGTTTCTATTTTGTCCTGACAGACTTTTGCTAATTTCAATACGTATCGGTAGCAGCTGAATACGGAACTGCATAAACATTAAAATACTCAGCATTGTAAAGCGGTAAAAGCAAAAATATTTATTTAAATATTGTAATACCTACATGTAAACACTGCAGTATTACGGTAGCTTAATAAAATAAATTTAATAGCTGGTAGAACACATTTTCTGGCTAGAAATCCGTCTATGTGGGTACCACCCGCAGGTGATCATGGACTGCAATAGCTACTTATCATTAGATAGCCTGTAAGTACGTTTATCGCTTCCATTCCGACCATTACAGCCTATAAAAGTCCAATGCTAAATATAGGCCTCCCCCATAGGTTGCCTCATAGGAGCGTTTTGCTATAGTTGCCTCGCCTGGCTATTCTTACACCTGGATATTCTTAGACCTTCACTAAACATTACATTATAATTTTTTACCTATACGGCTTATTACTTAATTTTAATTAAAAAAATATTCATTAATTAATCTCTAACTATTTGTTAATATTACTTTAAACTCTCTAAAGAAATTCTTTCGCGAAATAAATTCCTAATACAACAGTACCAAATTAAAATTGTAAAGAGGGAAAAATCACAGTGATTTTCACATTTTTACTTCTACTTATACGTGGTAGAGCCATGTTTTATATGTGGTAGAGCCACACTACAGCTACATTATGGTTATAGCACGAATGAGTCAGCTCGGAGGTTGGGATAAATACCACCCTCTAATAGAATACTAGCAGTAAAATGTGGTGAGAGTAGAAAACCGGAGACCCTTTTTACTAGAAAGAGGCATTTCAACTTAACCCTCAGGGGTGACAACAAATCTGTATTTTAATTTTAAGAAGGATAGATGTAGATATCTATGGGCAGCAGCATCCACTAACCAGGACACCTTTCTTCTACAAGTGTAAGAAAAACATCATTTAAAATAGTGGTGCCAAATTTAATCGATGTTTGTTTCGAAGGGATTATAGATTTTGTGTTTTATATTTTGGGTTGAAATATAATATAATGTTTGTACCTAGATACCTGAACATTAATGTATTTGTTTTTGGCGTTCTTTATAGTTTTTTTTTTTTTGGTAAGGCTTTATGTAGTTAGGATTTGTTTTTAAATTATAAGAAGCGTTCTACGCAACTCAGTGGGATTATTAATCCAACAACTCCAACTCCAACGCGACGCAAAACAATTTTCCTCAAGACAAGCATATAGACATTGTCAAGTTTCGCGCTGGCGTGACAAAATAAAGAAATGTATTGCACGCTACAAGTTTTCAGAAAACCTCACCGCTCGTATTAATTAGTAAAGACAATAAAACTTCGTGCATAATCAGATGATCGCGTGCGCCGGTTTTACGATCGAAAATAGTGGATTAGATACGGTTTCTATACGAATCTTTATGGAGACCGCTAGTCGGGCCGGTTTATTTGAAGTGTTTTTTTTTCTCCATGACCGCTTTGTACACGAACATGTTTTATCCAAATTATTACGTTATTGGATTGTATATGTTAAATGTCCTAAACACAAAGTCACGAACATCGGCATCAAACCGATCAGCCATTGATCGAGAGGTTGAGCCATGCCTCAATTTGAAAAAAAAAACGTATAGAAAAGTTGTTCCTAGATTTTAAGTTTACACAAAAATATGTACAAGAATATAAAATTGTTTATATAGTTTGACGCGTTACACATATCGACAATTGGAAATGCACTAAAAATGGCGTTATGCGCATGTAATCTTTATTAGGTCACATGCATAAACTACCACATTTATGGTTTTTTATTTTATTTTATTCTTTATAGAATAAGGGTGACAAGCGAGCACACAATCCACGTGATGGTAAGTGGTTGCTGTGGCCCATAGACATCTACATCTATCCTCGTTTGCGAATCAAAATGCAGATGCGTTATCAGCCGTGAGGACTAAGATAGAATGCCTCTTTTCCAGTAAAAAAGGGTTTCCGGCATTAAGCTGCTATTTTACGCTGGTATTCTGTGAGAGCATGGTCCTTCCCCGGTCGTGTCGACCCATTCGTGCTACAACTAGTGTACTAATATAGCTGCAGCATGGCTCTACCACGTATATAATATGTTTGTTGCATTGTTGCGTTTTACAGCATTGCGTCGCTGCGATGGTTGTTTGGTGGGTTGCTATTCTCAATGGCGCTCTCTGAGTCTTGGTTTGACTCACAACCTAAGTAGATTTGCCTAAGTCGGGTCCTTTCATTACGGGGCTGCAGACTGTCTGACCTCCATGGTGTTTGTTATAACAACATAATAATATATCTCTACACTATATAATATACATATACAATTAATATAGCTGCAGCATGGCTCTACCACGTATAAGATTTTTATTTATATGAAGAACTAAGAAATGAGAAGGTAGTAAGAAATTAATCTTAAAAAGCAAACTTATAAAGCAGCTTATTCTATATATAACTATATATAACTTTTATTTCATTAAAGTAAGGACTTTTAGCGGGTTATTGACCTTCGTTGGATTATTCTACTCAATTTATAGATTTTGAACCATAAAAGTGGTTCGATATTATATGTTAAATGCCACCATATGTCAAGTATTACTGGAACGATAAAGCATGTATCGTGATGGTGGCGAAACACCAACTGTATCAACCTATATTCGCAATTAACGATTTGAATTTGGTGGTGGTATAAAACTAATTTATTTGTATGCCTCAAGCGTTTTAAGTCACTATTTACTCCACTCTACTTCCACCGGATGCCGTTAAAATCTTCCCAAAACATTGAAAAGTGCGCATAATTATATTTAGAAGAAATTTTGTTAATATATTGAAGGCCTTGTAGCTAATGACGCAATTAATAAAAAAAATGGTAACAAATAAATTTTTTCAGCGACTTTTGGAGTCTGTGGATGACCTGCAACCAACTTCTAACAAATAAGGCCACGGATACGTTATCGCTTACAAGAACTAAGTGTAAATCAACATTGTCTAGCATTTAAAACGAAACACAATAGTGAGTGCATAGTTTAGGCTGAATTTGGTAAACGGGCTCCACTCAACTAAATGCAGGCACATCCCAGGCCCAAAAGAAGTTCTATTACCAAGTGTCTGAGTATTTAATCTAAGAGTAACATTCTACAAGCTCCGTGGCGCAGTGGCTTAGCAATGAATTGATGCGCTGGGGGCCGCGGGTTCGAATCCCGCACGGAACAAGTATTTGTATGGCCTACAAATAATTGTTCCGGGTCTGGATGTTTGTCCTTGTGCAATTTGTGTTTGTAAACTGCCTCTGCGATACAGGAGAAAATCCTAGTGTAGGGGTAACGTTTTAAAAAAAATGTAGCTTAGAAGTAAGATCTAGAATTAAGTAACGTATTGGTTTCGAGATACGTCATACGCCGTAATAGTATCTGTCACCTAATTTCGTCTCGCGGGTGTAGTAATAGGCGACTATGGAAAGCTCAGAAAGATTTTATGGCTTCCAATAGGTAGTGATTTAAAAATGTTATTTACTTTAAATTTAAAATAACTACCGTGAGACCAGAGTGGCTTGATTAAGACAAATCCTTTTAACGGGAGGGGCTCATGTCCAGCTGTAAACTTTTATCGATGGATGAAAAAACAAAAGAACTTAGCTTAAGGCTTCAATAATTTAAGAGACAACCGTGACCAGCCGTGGACGGTTAGCGATTGTTAAAAAAGTAAATTAAGATATTAAACTAACAAGAAGACTAAGAGTTTAAAAATAAATAGAAAAAGTGCACTCACTGTTGCGTTTTGTGGAATGGTAAAGAAAGCCATTATAGTAACGGAGGTTGTTACCTTTAAAAAGATATCTTCATACTAGGATATTCTTTTGTACCGTGGAGGCGTTTAACTTTCATAAATTGCACATGAACATCTAGACCCTGTACAAGTATTTTATAGGCTTCCACGAACACTTTTTCCTTGTGGGATTTAAACTCTGGAGCCAAACGCTTAACAACTGCGATAAAAAGCTATTAGTATTTTTGAGGCATCTCCTATGATTAATTTCTACATTCAAGAATATTTCGTTCTTTGATACGATTTGTCTTAGTATACAAAGAAATTAATCTTTGTAATTTATTTAATAAGGTATGTTAAGTTTAAGTTTTATTAGTATTTTATTTCATGATATTATTCACATGCACTTTTTGGACTGAAAAACGAACCGTGCGGTAAACGAAAGGTTTTTTAAATATTTAAACCATGCATTATTATATAAGAGTCAAAATGCATCCGCCATTTTAATTTTTAGCTATCTGGCAATGTCTACGTATAATTTGCGATATAAATTGTCTAAATTGATAGTTAACATGATACACGTTACCTCATCATTCGTCAATGCAGGTCTAACGTATTAACCAAGGTGAGCTATGAATGGCGAGGAGCTCTTATCTCGTCGAACCACCATAACGTTGCTCTACGCTTAATAGCAGCGTTATGATTACCATAACAGCTGTAACAATAACGTAATTGTATAAAACCACAACAGATTTCCTTTTGTAGTTTATCTATGCGTGAAATTTTCATAACCGATTGTAGGAAGGGTGGAACAAATAGTTGTAGGTACTAAGCGAGAGTGCAGAATGGACGGAACGTAAAATTATAAAATGATTCCAATGACTTTTATATGGCAAGAGATCTATGTACTGATAATTCTCAAAAATACCTGACATTTCGACAATGTGGTTTATGTTGACAATATATTACATATATAGTTCATACCATTAATGATGTACATAATGATAGAGTTCATAAATGTTCATCATCATTATTATCGTCATTGAAGCCCTATCACAGTCCACTGTTGAACATAGACTTCTCTTAAGGATACTACAAAGCATGGTTCTGAGACACCTGCATCCATTGACTTGCTGTATGTCTTAACAGGTCGTCACTTTTCCTAGTAGACCAACCTGCATTTCGCAATATACATCTATAGACGTGTTCACGAAAGGTGAATTCCAGCTATATTAGTAGTATAGTTGTAGCACGAATGGGTCGGCTCGACCGGAGTAGGACCACGCTCTCACAGAATACCAGCGTAAAATGCAGTTTAAAACTGCTGTGTTTCGTATGGTGAGTGTAGAGAACCGGAGACCCTTATTACTGGAAAAGAGGCATTCCATCTTAGTCCTCACGGGTGACAACACATCTGCATTTTGATTCGCAAACGAGGGTAAATGTAGATGTCTATGGGCCACAGCAACCACTTACCATCAGGTGGACTGTGTGCTCGTTTTTCACCCTATACTATAAAAAAAATTACGCACGGAGATTATTAATTACTGTTGCTGTACCTACAACATTTTAAATAGTTTAAATAATATAATAATCCAAATATGTTTAGTTTATTATTTTCTACATTATTATTTTGAAATATATTTAATACATACCTATAATTCTACGATTTAATACTTTTTCCACTCATACACTCGTTATAACCCATCAAAAGTCCACGATAGAACATATGTAGGCCTTTCCCATAGATTGTCTCTAAGGGGGGATCTTTGCCATAGTTGCCACGGTTAGCAAGCGAATTGGAAAACGCAATTTATTATTTTGAGTTGTTATCACTTATCATCTCTGTCCATCTCCTATTCCAGTTTCACACTGTTACACACATGAAATGAGATAAGATAGTGGATACTCTAACGACGCCACTACCCTGCCAACATTTTTATAACACTTACTAATTACGTAGATACATTTAAAAAATTTATTTATAAAACACAATATTAATAAAAATTTTATTTAAATATTTACAAATAAATTCCACCACATTCCACCACTTGTCTCTTAAGATCGTGTTATTTTCGTAGGCATTTCCTCCTGCATACCTTTATTAAAACATACGTGTCATTATATTTATGTATAATTTTATTATTTTATGTGTAGTTTATGTATGTTTATGTGTGAATTACAAGCTTTCTAAGATTTAAGACAGTTCAAGAAATATTGTAGAATAAAAATAATACTTGAAATTTAAAACAAGAAAATTGTATTTCGCGATGTCGCGTGTCGAAGTCGGCCATTTTGAATTAGTCGTTACACTGCTATTGACAGATAGACTACGCATGGCGATTGTTGACAATGAAAGGGCGCCATAGGTACGTACTGTATATAATAACCGAGTCAAATCAAACATTGGACCAAGCTCTGCCATTTAATTATTTTGTAGACTTTATTACTACAAGGCAACAGTCTGATATTATTTATGGACTTCTTCTGCTTTGGAAGAATTTGCAATTATTACTACGCTTGGTTGATAGATTAATATCAGACGGGTCACACCTTTGACCCTACTGGTATGTATTTGATTGAATTTTATTACAATGATTTATAGGTTTTGAGGTGTTAATAAGTCAATATATAAGGCTCTTAACATGCTTATTTGTCTTTGATCTAACATTATGAGTCGATTACATATATATTGCTAATTAAATACGGGTATGTTGCCGCGTAACACGCACAGTCGCAACTTTAAGTAGACATGCAGCTGGCACGTAATGTAAAAAGAGTATAAATTTTGCTACACTGTCACTTTTTGTGTTTGAAATAATATTCGGCGAAACATTTGATACATTTGGAGAAAATTTTCTTTGTAAGGAAAAAACAAAAACGATATTTATGTAGATTATATTCTTTCATGTTTCAGTTGCTGCAAATTAGAAATTAATTTAAGGAATCAAAATCATTCTAAATCCAAAAAATGCTTCAGTAGGTAAATTATTTGTTTGAACTTGAATCCAGAATATTTAGATAGTTTTCCATAATATGCAATTCAGGGCTAACTTGGATATAATAAGAGAACACTACTATGGATAATATCTAAATAAAAATCGTCATCACGGTGTCCTTTTGTGTTGGTACTTATGATTTAGTGGTAGCGCGGTAGTGCCTCTTCATAAACGCATTCCGACTAATTACAATAAGTAGTAATTGGTATAATTGATATTAGATAAACTAGACTCTGTTTCAAGAAAGAAGTCATTCGGAAAATACGAAAAACTAAATGTTAATAATGGAAATTGACAAATTTCGCGGAGAATGTAGCGCAGCGGCTAAGGGACTTCTAAATTGAACAACTGAATTCAATATAAATTGTTAAGGATAACTCAAAAAAAATCGATTCACGCAGAAAAAAAGTTATGAAGTAACGCACAAAAAAAAGAAAAAATACAGTCGAATTGTTTATCGTCCTTTTTGGAATCGGTTAAAAGGATTATTTGTAAACCGCAGTTTACACAGAAAACTATCAATTGATTACCTTTTGTAATAACTCGAATTAAATCTACACTTTCAACAGTTTACTGCTGCTGATGCGCATTCCCATTTGCAGTAATCGCCGCGCTTGGTGGGCTGGATTTCCGAATATCTCGCAATCGCTTGTCTAAATATCTCTCACTTTTGATTTTCCCATACTCGTTCCTTACTACACCTATGGGGCTAAATAAGAATGGCTAAAATAATTAAAAAAAAGTTTGCCAGCTACTATGTTAAATATTCCTCCGACTATGATGCAATCCGTCAGCTTAAGTTCAGTGGCAGTTTACTTTGAATAAGCAGTCATGAAGAAATTACTGAAATGAGGAATGAGAACTCTTTGTCCAGTATTAATATTTTACTGGCTCTTCTTTTCTATTCTATGTTATTAATAAAAAACGTTTCGTTTTACCTTTAACTTTATGGTAAACGAAACCTATAGAAATCCCAATAAAAATCAAGAACTGATCCAACATTATATAGAGAATCAAAACTACGTTAGTTGTTGAACCAATTGTTAGTAATAAATACCGTTATTACGTTCACTACATATAAAATAAAAACAATGTTAACGGAGAACGAAACGTTTTGTGAATTTAATATAGTAGTTCAGTTGAATGCAGATTTCAGATAAGATTTGTTTCACATATCTAATGTTCTCTGTGATGATATTTTTCATCTGTGAGTAATTAAAAAGTGTCATGCAGAAACAAAGATATAATCATGTTGTCACAGAAATCACTCGTATTGTTTAAAATTTCTTGCAAACAAAAGAAATAGATAGCCATCTAAATTACGTTTGACATACAACCTCACGAGAATTCACGCAGTTTTATTCATGAATCATTATGTTCGTTTTCATAAGCTGTCGTTGACTAGCTTTAATTTAAAAAAAAACTATTTATGGCCATACTCATAAAAATCAACGTCAATTTAAGAAATGAATAAAGTTGCTCTCTTTTTTCACTAAATGGCAATAGAGTGAGACAGGTCCAGCGATAATTAATATTTGAGTAAGCAATGATCGACGATTCTAAGTAACACATATATTGTTTAAAATAAAACGCCATGTTAATGAGTCAATAAAATTCAATTCATCATCATTTAGCAGATATACCTTAATGAGAATTTACGAAATGAACCTTTTTTTGAATGTATAATGTCAAATACCCTTGGGCCTTCCTTGTTTGAAGGTGTCTAAGGTCTGCAGGGGCCATTTAGCATCAAGTGGATATTCGCCCGTTTATTACTAAAATATTAAGAAAGGCTTCGTTTTTATAATAACTAATTTCTTTCAATTCTTACTTCAATTAAAGCACACGTTACTTAAATTTGCTAAAGTAGGTATAACTCCTAACTAAAAAATAATAAAACTTTTAAAACCAAGATAATTTTTGACGGCTCCGTGACGCAATGGCTTAGCAATGAGTTACAACGCTGGGGGCCGCGGGTTCGAATCCCACACGGAACAAGTATTTGTATGGCCTACATATAATTATTCCGGGTCTGGTCCGGGTCCTTGTGCAATTTATGTTTGTAAACCGCCTCTGCGATACAGGAGAAAATCCTAGTGTGGAGGTAACGTTTTAAAAAAATAAAAATAAAAACAAGATACTTATTATAACGTTTTTGTAACGATTATGTTTTTCGATACTTCTTCAGATCCCAGTAAATTTTTAATATATTTTTTAAGTTAATTACCTTAAGTATTTTTAATTTATTTTAGTAAAATGCTCATTATTTTCATGCCAATAACTTAAGATAATCCATACATATACGTACGTAGACCAAATTCAACAACGGATCAATTTTTGCTAGCGTAAGAGAATATAATATAAAAAAGCTTTACCTATTACTTTTAATATAACAATCATGAAACAACGTAATATTTCTTATCTTATTAAATCAAGAGAAGGTGTAGAAACTGAGGATGTAGTAATGTAGAGTTAGCTTACCGTTTGGTGCTCGGCTAGATTACAACGCATGCGCCTCGCGTGAGATACACATCTTTGTTATCCTAACCGTCAGACGTACGGACGGAAAAAATGTGTTTCTTCATAATTATTAACTTTCGTTATCGAGAATTGGAGTTTTCATGTTTTTACATTGTAATATATCAAAACATATATAAAAATATTTTTATAGTAATATTAGGCAATGGGAAATTCTTCCATTTTGATTGTTTAACATTACTTTCTCTTTGTTTAAATAACCATACCAAAATATATAAAGACTCGCTTTAACGCTTTGTACACAGTAGCTATAGCTACCTGCTAATAGCTAATGTGCTATTTTACGCTGGGTTCCTTCTCCGGTCGAAATTATCCATTCGTGCAACCGCAACATGTCTGCAGCATAGCTCTACTATAAAAATAATAATATTACTTAAAATAATCATTATATTACAAATATTGTTTAAAGGTAATTAAAAAACCTGAACAAGCAATTTTCATCCTTGACAAAATTTTTGAGAATATTTCTTCCATCTGATCGGAAAAGTAATAATTTTATTGATTAAAAATTATAAAAAGTAACGCATAATTTTAGGACCAAGTCATAATATCTCACAAAATAATATTAAACTGAATAGGTACAATGAGTTTCGTGCGACAAAAATTTCAGACTAAAAAAATTATTACAAAATAGAATGCCATTCATTTAGTCGAAATCTTGTGTTAAGCGCTTTAATATTATTGTATACAAAATGGATGATAATTGCACAAATTAGCGAAAAAAAGAACAAAGTCGACGAAATAATTGATGTCATTTACAAAATTTGTTTTCACATTAATAAAATAACGATTATTTTATCGTCTTTTATACGTTGAAGGGTGCGAATAGAGCTCTTCATGTTTTGGAGGGTTTTGAAAAGTTAAGAAAATGTTATACCAGATATTAATAATGAATGGTGTGACAAGTACGCTGAATACGACATGTGTAAATTAATAACAGAATTGCAGAAAACATCAAAAATAATACAGAAATTCAAAACAATAAAAACCACTTGTTTTTAACGACCGCTGTACCCGTTTAATGCATTTCAAATTCAAGATAGCAATCTCATTAAGCCGTAATAATTATTTAATTGTAATCAGATCGCAAGTGTAAGAATTAATAATGTTTACTGTGCACAAACATGTAAGTTCAATTTCATTTACATGCTTATTCACTTTACAGCAGGTAACACTGGCCAATAAAGTTATTAAAAAAATACTGTTTACTTTAGAAACGTTTTTTGTAATTTTAAGAACGAATTAATGAGACGCAATCTTATGTATCAAATTTTTATAGGGGTAAAATAAAAATGAAATACTAAAATTTTTAATTTTTAAGTGTAAGATACGTGCCAAATTCAATAAAACGAAACACTTAATGGAATTACCTCAATGTTTGTTCGCCTGTTTGTCAGAGATTTTCTTTAAATATGGATAGGCATGTGGGTATAGGTATAAAATGCAGTTTCCCAAATTAAAGATCAGAAAAAACAATTGTTGAGATCGTGTTTTGGAGGTTTGTCTATTAACAGCTTTGAAGTACAACATGTAGTTGGACGATCTTTTACTCAATATGTTTGTGTTTTTTTTTCATTCATTACAGCCCTTCACAAGTCCACTGCTGAACATAGGCCTCCCCCAAGGAATGCCACAAAGCACGGTCCTGAGCCACCTGCATCATATTTATATAATCAAAGGTAAACTGAGCTATAATTATTATAGGTAAGAAATTCCAAATTTTTACGTAGGCTTATGTAGAAGAAATCAAACTGTTACATCCAATGCCACTCTCATGTTTTTAAAGTTTTGGTTCATAAATATTGTAGGCCTTAAATCATTTTGTAAAAAAAAAATTTTGAAAATAAATATATTTATTTAACCAAAAAGACATT
Source organism: Parnassius glacialis (assembly GCA_033319125.1). Lineage (NCBI taxonomy): Eukaryota > Metazoa > Arthropoda > Insecta > Lepidoptera > Papilionidae > Parnassius > Parnassius glacialis. Next base: position 25,992,637 of record JAVANC010000002.1, read on the forward strand.
ATATTATTAAACATTTCAGGGTCTTAAACTGGAGGTTTGTATCGCAGGAACCAAGAAAATTTCTTGACACCGTTTACGCCGATATATTACATACACCGATTCAGTAGAAAGCGTACTAAATTTAAGTTAGGTTTAAATAAATAAACAAAAACTCAGCAGACTATAAGTAATTTAGGGGATACTTCATTTAAGATTATAGCTTGCAAAAATATCAGTCAAATTAGAAGTACAAACCAAGTTAATTTACTCTTAAACACACTCCTTATATAAAAGCATTGCGTTACATATGCAGAGAAATGGATAAAATACCTATATCTTTTAATTCTGTTAAATTGTTATCACTGTTGTCTAGGAAACACGACAGTAGTCAAATTAAGGGCCAGGTTTACGGAGTTTTATTTGCTATGTGTAACTCTAGGTATAATTGTCGATTTTTTGGTATCTCTTTTGGTGATATCGAAATTGCGAAACAATACTCTCGATTACAAATAAACAGTACTCTCTCCTCGTAAAACCGGCGTAAGAGATTCCAATATCCCTTCTTCTTCTTGATAACTGGCTTTACGGCTCTGGGATCTAGCCCTTCTGAGCCTGAAGTAACACTATATTATAATAATTATCCTTCATAGTATACTGCTTCACAATATGTTGATATTGATACGTCACATTGTGCAGCCCTTGGGAAATTTTGACGGCAACTTGAGCCAGCAGACAGCTAACAGTTGGCAAAGATATCTCAAGGCGTCTAAGCAGACAGACACCTTATTTTGAGAATCACATCACCATCAGAGCACTTGTTTCACAGTTTCCACTAATAGTTCACATGCGCAGACACTTAATACACAAAATCGCACCATTTTTACATATCAAAGTCTTGAAGTGGACCATTATTAAACAATAATAAAGGAGCAGCAAACCGCCGCCGGTCAAGTTCCCGCCAAAACCTCCAATATCCCATATCATAAGAGGCAACAGATTAAAACTCAAACAGGCGATGGGCAGCAACTTTTCTTAATAACTATTAAAAAAAGAACACTGCAGTTGCCAGCTCACCTTTTAGGCGTGGCAACTATCGCAAACAATCTATGAGGAAGGCCTATGTTCAGCAGTTGACTGTTGATGGACTGTAATGATGAAGGATGACTCTCAAATATTCCACTCCTAAAATAACCAGACAGAGAGCGGCAACGAAAGTGTGACGGATCTTTGATTTAACAATATTTTATTTTTTAAGAAAGACAAACCAAAATAGATACCCTCTTTACTTAACGTACTTCCACTAACCTTTTTTTAAATAAAGTAAAAGATTATAAAGTAAAAATAGGTAAAAGAAAGAGTTTCTAATCAAAGTTGATCTAGATGGTCCGATATGGTATGTTATGTGTATGTTGTGTTATTATAGATTAGTATAATATTTTAATAGTATATTAAAATATAAGATAATTACTATAAATTGCATAATTTGATGCGTTCATACCTGATTTATCTCAAATTTATATATTTATTAATGTACTTAGGGGTTAGTTAATAGATATATAAATGTATCATTATTACCAATAATAATTTATACTTAATAGACCACAGCAATTAAACCGTGTGTGGTTTCTGCTGGAGGGCTAAAATATTTCATCTTGTGTATTAGTTTGTTTTTTATATTTTGAATAAATAAATAAGTAAAAAAGATTTCAGTAATAATGTTGGCAGAATCAAAACATTTTTTTATTAAAAAAAATAAAAGAAACCGATAAATTAATAGCATCTATTCTAATTAACTTAAAGAAAATTCCATGTGGATAATACGTGTGTGTAATCATAGTGAAACCGAAAGAGCTTTGAATGACGCTGAAAACCGCGCGTTAAAAATGGTAGAACGACATTTGCAACAACGTAGGCCATTAATCATCTTTGAAACGAACCGAACGCCATTTTGTCGTATTAACCGTACTTGGTAGCCAGTTCTGTAATTGCGGACGATTGTAATTGTTCGTCGGCGCATCGCTACATTGACGATTGAGATGTCATTGTAATAACCTACACACATGTCATTATAACATTCAATAGGTGGTAGCACTTCTTTTCTACCTGGTTAGGTACCACGCTTTTACCTATTTCTGCAGCCAAATATCATTGACTGCACTGCTATGTAAACATATGAAGGGCATAGAGAATCAGTATGATAACAGGCTGTGAGGCATTCCATTTAGACCTCAGAGGTGAAAACGCATCTGTAGTAGCTACTGCAGTAGATACTTACTATCAGGTAGATTGTAAGTTCGTTTGTTATTCCCGTCATATAAATAATTTGAAAATACTATGGCGCACTGTTTACAATTAATTAAAATTATCACTTCGCGCCATCGATATATATATATATACTACGCACTAGATTACGCATTCCGAACATTGACTATGTTCAACTCTACTGTACTGCAATCCGTACACTAAACTAAATAATGTGTAAACTGAAGATTTGTGAATTCCATAAGATAATTATTATTAAATTATATTTAGAAATATGTTTGCTTAGATTAAAATAAGAGTATTTTATATTAAATTATTATATTTATTTTATATTAGTATCTTATTTTATATTAAATTAAAGTCTTCGCGCATACGCGACTCTACTAATTCCCGCGCATGCGGGAAGACATAGAATAGCGCACAAATTTTATTTGGAATAGCTTCTCTAGTACGTAGTACATATAACTCATGGTTCGCGCCTTTTTAACAGTAGGTAGTCGGGAAAATAATTCCAATAATAGAACGAATTAAAGAATTAAAGTGTGAAATTCGGGCCGTAATGATGTCCGCAGCAAAACCAGAGCAACCGACATAGCCCAACAAATCATAAAGTTGTAATGGCAAAGACCCGCCATATAAACGAATTGTAGAACTGATAACTAATAGGAAATTTCAAGAGCGGCAGCCTTGTACTGGTAGCGAAGTAAAGGACGGCCAAACACTATATGGAGTGACGACCTGGTAAGATGACCTGCAGGAAGTCGATAGATACACGTAGCTCAGGTGGATTTGTTGAATTCTAGCAACGTGAAGTAACCCAACAAATATGCCATCTAATTAGAAATAAGTCTTATTATTTCTAATTTGATGGCATTACTTGTTTCTTTCTACTAATACTAAGCTCTTAGTGCAGCTATATATGGAAGTTTTAAAAATTTTCTCTGTGAAATCGCTTTAATTTATTAATGCAATACAATATTTTAGCAATAATTAAAATATTTACCAATTTTTATGACGTCATATATATTTTAATCCTATTATTAATGATTTATTTCATGTTAATTGCAATTTTAAGTGTTGATTTACCACGTGCTCGGCGGTGAAGGAAAACATCATGAGGAAACCTGCATCTTTGAGTCTGACAAATAAGAAAAAAAAATATTTCGAATACATCTGAATTTCGCCGCATTAGGGCAGCGCGGCGGACCTTTCCTTGCCCTAAAACCCTCTCAGAAATGAGAGGAGGCCTGTGCCCAGCAGTGGGACGTGTATATAGGCTGTAACTTTAAGTTTTTAACTTTTTTATTTCATGTAAAGGCAACCAATACCTAAAATTTTCTCCTTATTAGGTACAATAAATATATATATATATATATATATATTTAGCGTCAGATTTAAACTATAGTCTGATTTAATAAAGTACAAGAATATATGCGAACTAAATGTTAACTATAGAATTTGGCAAATGCCAAATTCGCGAAGAATATTGCACTACGGCCAAGGGACCTCTTTCATCTAAAGAGCTCTTCTCAAATCATAGCTTTAATCCGAGACTGTCAATCAAAAAAGAGATTAAAAAGTTTTGTAATAAGATCCATCCCATTCATGACGGCCTATAAAGGTCCACTCCTGAACATAGGCTTCCCCACAGATTACATCATAGAGGGGATTTTGCCATGATTGCCACGCTTGGCAGGCGGGTTGACAACCGAAGTTTTTTTAATTATTTTGAGTAGTTATCGGGAAGATGGTGCCGCCCATCACCAGCTTTAATTTTCATTTGTCCCCTCTTACGATACTCACGGGACGATGTGGGACAGCACCACTACACGGTGTAGTAAGATTGTTTTTTTTTTATAGGATAAGGGTAACAAACGAGCACACAGTCCACCTGATGGTAAGTGGTTGCTGCGGCACATACACATCTACATCTATCCTCTATTACAAATCAAAATGTAGATGCGTTGTCACCCATGAGGACTAAGATGGAATGCCTCATTTCCAGTAAAAAGGGCCTCCGGCCACCTGCACTCACCAAGCGAAACGCACCTCTACTTCACGCTGGTTTTCTGTGAGGTCGTGTTACCACCCCGGTTCGAGCCGGCCCTTCCGTGCGACAGCAAAAGCTGCCGCGTGGCTCTACCACTGTTTAAAGCTTATTGCTCATACAGCCCATTCAATAACATTTTATTAAAAAAAAAGAAAAAAATTGATAGGAGAAGAAAAGGTGTCCTAAAACCTAGATATTATATCTCTTATCTACTGTAGTTATCTCATGTATCATTCTAAGATTTTTTTATAGAAGAGGGGGCAAACGAGCATGCGGCTCACCTGAAGGTAAGTGACTACCGCCGCCCATAAACAACTGCAACACCAGGGGAATTGCAGATGCGTTGCCGGCCTTTTAAAAAGGAGTGAGCTCTTTTCTTGAAGGTCCCTAAGTCGTATCGGTCCGGAAAAATCACTGGTGGTAATCGATTCCACAGGGAAGTTGTGCGAGAAAGAAATTACATGCTTCACAGCCACGTTTGGGCAGGTTATTGTTCGAAAGCCTTTAGTGTCCCTGTCTTTTATCTATAACACCCATTATGTGTTGTAGGACCCTTAATGTGCTTAATGCTGTATATTGATGTGTTGATCCTTATAATGTTCTTCAGACTGAATTTTGGTCACAGCGGCCAGTCAACGTCAGTCAACGGAGACTCGCCATCTGCGCAGACCAGGACTATAGTGGCCGAGTGTATGTTCAAGCACAGGTGCACTCTCTGTTCCCTCAATCTCATAGTCCGATGGGACGGCAAAGCGACACGATTGGAAGAGATCAGGCGCAAAACTAACAGCTTTAAGTGCTTTCTGAGGCATGGATGTAAAGAAACACCACCAATTGCCTGCCTCCGGTGTGCTACTGAGAATTTATTCACAGAAAACCCTGATAACTAGTTTTGGTCCGACCCAGGATTCAAATCAGAGACCTCATGATCAGCAGTTACGTGCGCGCCTTCTAGACCAACGACGCAGTCAAAATGAGTAATATAAATCTCCTTATAATAATAATAATAATAATAATAATATAAACCTTTATTAAGACAAATAAAACCTTTATTAAGACAAATCTCTTTATACTTATCCTTAATAGTAACCGTGCAGTGGTGTAAGAATACCCAGCACACGTGTTGATACGTGGTAGAGCCATGCTGCAGATGTATTAGTAGTATAGTTGCAGCACGAATGGGTCGGCTCGACCGGGTAGTATCACGCTTTCATAGAATACCAGCGTAAAATGGCAGCTTGACACTGCTGTATTTCGTATGGTGCGTGTAGAGAACCGGAGACCCTTTTTACTAGAAAAGAGGCTTTCCATCTTAGTCCTCACGGGTGACGACGCATTTGCATTTTGATTCTTTATTGAGGATAAATGTAGATATTTATGGGTCACAGCAACCACTTACCATCAGGTGGACTGTGTGCTCATTTGTCACCCTATCCTATAAAAAAATGTCGGAGCGTCCCCAGGGGTCCAAGAGGCGACAGAGAGAAAATGAAAAAAGGAATGGACAGCAGCATCTTCCTTATCTTCTTCTTCTTGTGTGTGTACTTATGTACAAACACAAGAAGAAGAAGATAAGGATACACACAAGTTATACTTCTTTAGCGTAACAAAACAAAAATAACCAAAATAAAACACGTTTTATAGATTCACATATATTGAAATTCACAACTACCTTGAATACAGTTATCAGTTCTCACAAAAACTTGACAGTTGACAGACAACTGATTGTCGGGGAGTTGTCGCTTTTGGGTTTTGGTGTGAGCGCGCATTGTAACAACTTCATGGTGTCGTTTTTAGGTGTCGGACAAACTTAGGCATCGTAAAAAAATCACTCTCATCATTTTACTCAAACACGCCAAAAGAAGTATAACTTCAAAAACTGCGGTTTCCCGCTTCCCAAGCGTGGCAAATGTGGCAAAAGCTGATGAGGCAATCTATGAGGGAGGCTTATGTTCAGCGGTAGAATTTTATAGGCTGTAATGTAATGAATCCTTAATAGAGACAGTATACCTTACTTTTAAAGGATAGGGTGACAAACGAGCACACAGTCCACCTGATGGTAAATGGTTGCTGTGACCCATAGACATCCACATCTATCCTCAATAAAGAATTAAAATGCAGATGGGTAGTCACCCGTGAGGACTAAGATGGAATGCCTCTTTTCCAGTAAAAAGGGTCTCCGGTTCTCTATACTCACCATACGAAACACAGCAGCGTTAAGCTGTTATTTTACGCTGGTGTTCTGTGAGATCGTGGTCCTTCCGCGGTCGAGCCGACCCATTCGTGCTACAATTATACTACTAATATAGCTGCAGCATGGCTCTACCACGTAAAAAATACAGCGTGCTCATCGCATAGCGCGTGCTGTATGTTATATAAAACATACGGCGTGCACAGTCCACCTGATGGTAAGTGGGTGTTATGAACCAGTAAGCTTGTGTGAGCTTAAGATACATTATAAGAAAATATACCGTCACACATCGAAAATCTTTTGAAGTCCACCAATGGACACTAATTTTCTAATAAAGCGCATTACTTCTATTATAAAAAAAGCCGATTTGTATTCGGGATTTAGTTTTCCGCGAAATATAATTAAAATCCAGGCCATAGATAGAATAAAAATATGACATTATTGTGTTCAGAATTTCTCCAAAATCAAACCCAAAGTTAAAAATTAATACGTATTAAAACTAAGGTAAAAATTTATTAATAATTTAATTTCTACTATTTTTCCTGTAGTTTAACACCTAAAGGGATTTATAGTTAGTTGAACTAGTTTTCACTAGTTCAACAATTGAACCAATCAGTTGAACTAGTGGGAGCTAAACTTATTCGACATTATTTATTATTCTTATATTGAGTGCTAGCCATTTTCTCGTCACGTGATGTCTAATAGAGCTGTCCCTTCAAGTATGTCATAAATATCTAAACATGTATCTGTTATTACATATTATATTCAATTACAGATATCTATAAAAATATTTCGAAGATATGTGATGTTCGCCAACATGCATTGCACGGCGGACATTTCCTTGCCCTAAAACCCTCTCAGAAATGAGAGGAGGCCTGTGGCCAGCAGTGAGGCATATATAGGTTTCGGTCCTACTGAAGGAAATTGTGTTCAGAATATTTTAATGAATATTCCGTCTTTTAATACTACCAGAGTCTCGTTCATTAATTACCGGAGTGCAATCGTGGTTGGTAGCAGAAGAAAAAGGTGGCATAATATTAGTTCTTTCAAAGAGGGTTAAGACTATTTATGATGGAGATTAAGTAAAACCCTGAGGAATAACAAATATATAATATAATTTAAAATCGATTACAAAAAGTGCTAGGGGATGTGAAAACTATTATTTAAAAAATATTCAGCCGTATTTATAGATAGAGAATTCATCCGAACCAGTGGATAAAAATATAAACAAATTTTATTAATTTATGTATTATCTATATTAAATAATCCGCCAGATAGTGATCAAAAGTAAATTTTTACCAACAGTTCTAAAAAACTTACCAAAACAATTTGTATTCCGTCGAATTTAGAAATCGAAAGATTTTGTTCTTAAATAGAAACATACATTTCGACATTTAGTTTTTAGTATTGGTGTGTAAAATCGAAAAGGGCAGTGCAAGATATTTACAACATTACACAGGCCACTCCACTCAACACTTGTCATCGATTTTCTACGCCTAGTTAGTATTTATATTATATGGAATAAAACTAATTTAACGGATTTTATGGCGCTTAATTTTAGCTTTTTTAATTCCCGACGCTGCGAGCACTTTCCCATGGTCGCCATGAGACCCCCCACCCCGTGATCATGGGTGCTGGAAAGCGCCCTAAACGTCGGGAATTATAGAAGCTAAAATTGAACGCGATAAAATCCTTAAAATTAGTTTTATTCCACGTGTAGTACCAAATATATTTACTTAATAGCTGTTAAACTCTAACAAGAATATCAGTTATATAAAAATAATACTTTAATGTATCAATCTTCTAACATACGAATGAAAATGTAAAAAAAATATGATCAATGGGAAAATACAGACTGATGACAAATGGCATATAATATTCTGGTAATTAAAAACTATTTTTTAATTGTGCTATAATTTTCCTTTAAATATTATATTTTCAGCATTCGCCTACAATTATTTTTAACAATCTAAATGATCAATTAAAATTTTTTATGACGCAAATTTAAGCGCTTGATCGACTTTTTTCTTTCAACAAATATTTACAAAAAATAGACAATGGTTGGTCAAATGAATTCGATGTTTTTATGTAATTTATTTTACGGTTCGTTTCTTTAGGAATGTTTAAATAAAAGGCTAGTCGTGCTAGTCTTTTTTTCTGAATGTACAATAAATACGCTAGATAAGCCTAACACTAGAATAAGGAATAAGATGTCACATATCTTAGCACATTGCATTTACAGTGGAAAGATCCGTCCAAAACAACTTTTTTTTTATAGAACAAGGGTGACAAACGAGCACACAGTTCACCTGATGGTAAGTGCTGCGGCCCATAGACATCTACATCCATCCTCGTTTGCGAATCAAAATGCAGATGCGTTGCCATCCGTGAGGACTAAGATGGAATGCCTCATTTCCAGTAAAAAGGGCCTCCGGCCACCTGCACTCACCAAGCGAAACGCAGAGGTAAACCTCTACTTCACGCTGGTTTTCTGTGAGGTCGTGGTACCACCCCGGTTCGAGCCGGCCCATCCGTGCGACAGCAAAAGCTGCCGCGTGGCTCTACCACTGTTAGAATATCATTTATGCCCTTATTTCGACACTCGAACCTTCATCTGATCGAAATGTTTACAGCTAACAATGGGCTTCTCCCGTTGTAGGAAAAATTTATCATAATCGCCACGCTTGACTGACGATGGCAGTGCCAGACGTTTCTCATTTTTGACGCTGCCCCCGCCGCTGGTCTGGATATTTTACTTTTGGTGTAGATGAAATGGTTTAACCACCATCTGTCATAGCATTTCCCATTGTTTTCATACCATTTTCAAGATAATATGTAGGAAATATAAAACATAATATATCGTACGTGGTAGAGCCTTGCTGCAGCTATATTATGGTTGTAGTACGAAAGGATATTCTCGACCGGGGAGCGTGTTGCTATTTTATGCTGGTCGTACGCGTGGTCCTGCTACGCTCTCACAGAACGCCACCGTAAAATAGCAGCTTAATTTTGCTCTTTCGTATGGTGACTGTAGAGAACCGGGGACTATTTTACTAGAAACGAGGCATTCCATATTAGTCCTAAAGTTTTCATTTATCTTTAATAGAGGATAAATGTAGATTTTTATTGGCAACAGTATCTACTTACCATCAGGTGGACTGTGTGCTAGTTTGTCACCCTTATTCTATAAAAAAAATCACAATTCTTCACCAAATATATTAAATCACAATTTATTTTATTCATCCATTCATTGATGGCTATTGAAGACAACTGCTAAACATAGGCCTTACCATAGATTACCTCATGACTTGGCATGCTTGGTAGCCGGGTTGGCAACCGCAGTATTTTTAATTTCTGATGATTATCAGGAAGAGGTTGCTGCCCATCACCTGGTTCGTTGGCGTCTGTCACCTTTTACGGCACGGCACAATTCATTTAACAGATAATAAATGAAATGTATACACTCAAGTAATACTATGTAGTCCCCCTTTTCATTCTTGGCTACGTAAACTTCCGACATGTTCTTACGTTAGGTGACACGTGTCGTAATAATGTCATCAGACCTAACTTGACTACCTCGTTGGTCTAGTGATTGTAAACGCAACAGCTGATCAAGAGGTCCCGCGTTCTAATCCCGGGTAAGACCAAAAAAAAACAGTTATTGAGTTTTTCCGTAAAGAAATTCTCAGTAGCTGCCCGGAGTCAGGAAATCGGCGGTGTCTCACCCCCGTGCCTCGGAAAGCACGTAAAGCCGTTGGTCCTGCGCCTGATCTCTCTTCAGTCGTGTCGGTTTACCGTCCCATCGGTCTATGAGAGTGAATGAATAGAGAGTGCACCTGTGCTTGCGCATAGTTTTTCTTATGTTTTTCCAAACAATGCCTGTAAATCATTGATATTTTTTCTTATATCTATTGCTGTAAATTGATATAATTCGGTAAAATGTCACAAACGACGCTTGTAAAGCATATACTTGGGCACTATAGTCCTGTCCTGACCCGATGGCTAGTCTCCGTAGAGGCTCGCCACCGTGACCGAAATTCGGTCTGGAGGACATTATTATTAGTAATAATATTATCATATCAATTGTTATATGAATAATCATAAAAATATTTCCTTCAAAATACTCTATATCCCTACACGCTTAACTGGAATTAACCTCTTCACAAAAACAACCATTTCTATTATATATTAATGCAATAGAAAGGGGTTCGACGACGTATGGTTAATTGATTAGTTTCCGAGACTAGCTTATGCCTTTGGCCGCACTTTATTCTTTAACACTTTTAAAAATAGCAAAAACTTTTTACAACAAAACTATGATGATCTATTCTTAAATTTAAAAGAATCAATATTTAACATGTACAGTTAAAAACGAAACTATATTCCATAAGCAAAAATGTACGACCGGGTTATTATTTTCTTCAACACTATACGTGAAATCACGATTGCTAATAATTAGTTTTATTTTCTTTAAATATAATTAACCCATTAAAGTCACGAGATTATAGTGTAATTATTAAATCAATACATCACATAAAATGGACAAACATACGTAATAAAACTCAATAGGTTGTCGGCGTGGACAATGACACAGACTAAAAGCTACTTTAATAAATAATAAATTATTATCGATTAATGTACATATGAAATGTGCTCTTTTGTGAAAAACCAGTATTTTACGAAATAATTACTATAATAAAATCGGATCAAGTTTACACGTAAATCGGTTAAGTTTCCATTTAAAAGTTATTGGAAGAGTTACATAAAGTTGATTGATTATGATTCATTAGTAGTTATTTTATGGTTAAAATTGTTTATTCTTCATAAAATTCAAAGACAAAGCGTTTAGTTTTTTAATAACTATTTTTTTATTTTCAAACTTTACTCTATGACTCTTGTATAATTTATAATTTTTCGTTAGTTTCCTTGCTCTATAAAAAAAGCACCTGCAAGCTAATTGCGAGTGGAGTACTATTTGTAATATTATTGCATTATTATGTAATAATTTAACCATTTTAGATAGTAAATCTATGGGGCCAACGTGAATCAAAAACTTTTAGGTACCATTTTACGCCTCTAGGATTCTTGTAACTGACAATCAGTTACAATGGGATTATGTTTCATTGCATTTTTTATCTTTTTCTTTTCTTTATTAGCCCATAGCTGTCTCTCTCATCATCATCACTACAGTCCTTCACAAGTCCACAACACATTTAACACCAACTCTTTTTCATTTTAAAACTAGCTGTTCCCCGCGACTACACCCGCGAAAGTTACTTCTTATAACATCAGCTAACCAGTGAACGTCCCGTTAAAATCGGTCCAGCCATTTCCGAAATTAGCCGGAACAAACAGACAGAGACAAAAGATTTAAAAATTGTTTTTTTATTTATAAGTAGATACCTACCGTAGTCTCATATGCATATAATAAAAATCTGTTGTTTTGACATTACAGACACTTCAATTTTATTTATTTGTATAGTTGTTAGGCATCTGATACATACAAGATGGTTATATCGCCTTCACCGATAGATATAAACTATCGGTGAAATCAAAGGATGTATCTATCTATGTATCGGTGAAATATGACATCGAAGAAATGATATGGGGTAATAGATTCTGTTACGCGGAAACCAAATGGCAAAGTTTTCTAAGGAGGAACCTATACTTTAAATAAGCAATTCTCGTACATTATATTATGTTTGTCTGTAATTGGTTTCTAGTAAACGGCTCTAATAATTTAGATGCTATTTTGTATTGAGATAATGTTTTCCTACCAAAGCTCTTCTAGATAAGTTCCATCCCAGAGTAAATTACATTTTTTTCCAAGGTCTAGCAGAGCTCGTTCGCTCTTCACTCAGGTGCTAATCGAAACATTTAGTAATCTATCCTATTTTATCCTCAGCAGCAAGGTAATAATAATCACAGTACCTACCCGGTACTTAATTTATAGGTTAAGGTTTTTTTATAGGATAGGGTGACAAACGAGCACACAGTCCACCCGATGGTAAGTGGTTGCTGTGGCCCATAGACATCTACATCTATCCTCGTTTCCGAATCAGAATGCAGATGCGTTGTCACCCGTGAGGACTAATATGGAATGCCTCTTGTCCAGTAAAAAGGGCATCCGGTTCTCTACACTCACCTCACGAAACAAAGCAGTATTAAGCTGCTATTTTACGCTGGTATTCTGTGAGAGCGTGGTCCTCCCCCGGTCGATCCGACCCATTCGTGCTACAACTATACTACTAATATAGCTGCAGCATGGTTCTACCACGCTTTTTGTAGAGGTCGTTTCTGTTCGTATTTTGATAGGATTTCAGCAATACACCTAATACTATATTTTAGTTAATGTATCTCCTAACGCAATTTTTGCATTGAATACTACTATGTCAATTTAACGATAAAATCTTTGTAGGTTGTTCAATTATAATTGGATGAATAACTGTTTTAAATAGTTTAATATGATATATTATGTAATATCTTATTTAATCTTTTGTTCGTATTTTATGCGCTGCCATACCGTTCATCTGCTTGCGGTAAAACTTTATTAACTTATTGCTTGCACTTGCGCGAAGGTTATAGGCATAGTACAATTAACTTACAGTAGGTGGCGCGAGTATCGTACCGACAAATTTATTTGAAAGTTAATCATTCAATTTCAATATGTGTATCATTCGTAATTAAACAATAGAACTGTTCCAAATTTAAAACGATATTTCCACAACTTATTTCTTCTGCGGCAACAACACGCTGGGTACTAAACTAATACGTTAATAACAATGTTGAAAGATGTCTACATTTTTTCATCAAATTGTTAAGGTTTTTCGATTCTTGGCATGGTCATTAAGATTATCATTTTTGTGAAACGTTATGACGTCAATGCCTGAACTCAATATTTCCTCATAGCAGTGTAAAATATGAGAAAGCTCTAAGTAAGTAATAATAATAACGTCCTCCAGACCGAATTTCGGCCACGGCGGCCAGTCTCAACGGAGACTAGCCATCGGCGCAAGACAGGATTATAGTGCCCAAGTGTATGCGCAAGCACAGGTGCACTCTATTCCCTCACTCTCATAGCCCGATGGGACGGTAAACCGACACGACCGGAGAGAGATCAGGCGCAGGACCAACGGCTTTACGTGCTTTCCGAGGCACGGGGGTGAAACACCGCCATCTTCCCGACTCCGGGCAGCTACTGAGAATTTCTTGATGGAAAAACTCAATAACTGATTTTTTGGCCCGACCCGGGATTAGAACCCGGGACCTCATGATCAGCAGTCGCATTACTACAACCACTAGACCAACGAGGCAGTCACTCTAAGTAAGTACTAAAGTTTTAAAATTACAATAGCCTAGTAATGTTTAAAGATGCGGACTGCAAACTCGGAAAGTCATGGGTTCGAATCCGCCATTCCATTACTGTCGTGAACCACTCCAACACAACCTTTTTAAGCTTACATGGTTAATGAAAGTGTAAATTTTATCTAATAATATTACTAGAATCTCTTTATTTTCAATGTTCATATTTGGAGCAGAAATAGGTATATTATTCCACTCTCAATATTATTACTAGAGATCGATATGACACTATTAGTTCCCTGATACTTTAGTTTGAGTTTAATACTTGTTAATACCATTATTATTAATGGCTAAAATATTAAATCCTAAAATACCGCATTTATATACCTATTACGTACTAGCCGTTCGCCGCGACTTCGCCCACGTGTAATTTAAGGTTTTAATTATTTTGCGCGGAACCCGTATTCTTTTTCTGAAATAAAAGTAGCCTAAGTTACTCCTTATAACATCAGCTGTCTGCCAGTGAAAGTCCCGTCGAAATTGGTTCAGGCATTTCAGAGATTAGCCGGAACAGACAAAAATTTTAAAAATTGTGTTTTTTTAAAGTATCGTATATAGATACTTTTATATGCATTTAGTAAAAATCTGTTATTTTGACATTACTAACGGATATTTCAATTTTTTTATTACTTGTATAGATTTTTGCCGTCTCGTTTACCTTAGTGAATGTAATTGAACGTTTACACGCAAATTAAAGCATTTAGTATTAATGGCTATATTGTACAATATTATACTGAATATTAGGTACTATAGCCCATTTTAACAAACCTTTTAAAATTAATGTACCATTTATAATTGGATTGAATAAAATTGTAATTTTACTTTATACAAAGAAATATAATTGTAAATAATTTATTTTTCTTATGTTATTTTTCTTTTTTCGATGTTATTTTTCTTATTAGGCCTAAAATTTCTAATTGGTTTTGTCCACACTTTAAACTCAAGCGTTACTTCCAGTTGTTACCAAACGTCAAGAAATACCATTAATCCAAAATTTGTACTCCTAAAATAATTAACCGCATTCAAATATATCCTTATCCCATAAAAAATATAACAACTTAAAAACTACATAGAAGTTTAGATAGACCAAGAGAATGAAATAATATTTTACTTACGGATTTGTTTGAATCAGACAAATAAACACAGCATCACTTTTTCACAATTAATTTTTCTTCGTTTTTTTTACACCAAATAGTCACACAATGATCGTTTATTTCTATAAACACTTGTCTTTTGAACACAGTTGTTTTATGTAGTATAATTATTGAAACAAATCAAAAATATCTAATCCGTATTAGGAATAAGTTGGGTTGTGATTTGAAAGTAAATTATCTATTCAGCGCTTGAGTGATGCGTGTAATCAAAATGATTGTAGCCGGTAATTAGAAGGAACGGGACAGAAAGATGATTGTGGATCAATTAACGATCCGTGAATTACGATTCCGCAATTATAGAGCACGTGGCATCATTTTTACAATTTTACTTTTCGCTCTCGCCGCGGACATCGAATTTCACTGATTTTTTTTTTGTATTTTATTGTCACGTCACTGATGTCATTTTTGTCGTCACTTGAGTTTATGATCGGAATCAACGTAACGTCTAATCAATAGTCATGTTTTCGTTGTGAAATAACTGCAATCAAAAAATCACTGACGATCGCCGCGCACTAAACGCCAGCGATAACAGTCATCAGGTTTCGAAAAAACGGAATCGTCACTGGCGGGAAAAAAAAACAGCGCACCAACGCACACAAGCACAAAATTCTGTCCAATTAAAGATAATGTTTGTGGATATTTTAATAGCGTTCCCCTCCGAAGAAATCCGACACAACCAACTCCCGTTGAATTTAAACACTTAATGATCGGTTGGAGGAAATTGTCCGAGAAACGAACGGCCCCGCGTATCGCCCTCTCTTTCTATTTAGTACAGATCTACGCCACATGTATGCGTCGCATGGCGCTAGTGTCGCTTAGGGGGCGCGGCTAGATAGAAGGAGGAATGATCTATGGGTGGAGTCTGAGCCTGATTGGAGGAGGACTATGGCGCGATTTTTTTCGCCTCTTCGTGCAGAGCGTGCGGGTTGGTACTTGGGGATCGATCGCCGGCGCCTGGGTTGCCATTATATTTTTTATGGGTATTTTTTGGCGGTGCACAGCGCTTTAGTAACCTGTTATAGAGGCCACGCCCAGCTGACTTAGTGGATACGTGCAGAGAGAAGAACATCGGCTATCAATCCAGACTCCGGCCGTAGGCTTTTCGAGTTTAATTTTTTTTTTAAACGCAGTGCATTTTTTACTTATCGTGACCGTGTCTTCAATTTTTGTGTGTGGTGTCAGTTTTTAGATTTTCATTGTTAGAGGCGATTTACATGTTCGTTCATGATCTCTTTGTCACGTTTATATATTTAATTAAAGCAGGCTGTTCATAGGTGCGTTCTTTGTATGCAAAATAATACTACATAACTATTATAAACCAAAGATAAGTATTTAAATCACGATCGTCATTCTTAGTGTTACGAAATCTTATTTTTAAATGCATAGACTATTGATGACATGATGCATTTTTCCTGTCTCTGCCGACTCTAAACCTAAATGAATGTTATTAACTAGTACGTTAGTATCTTTTTCAGTCGATCGAAATGGATATATATATGTTTTTCATATTAATTGGTTTTAATTCCTGGATATATAATTATAAAAAGTTTCTTAAAAGCCTATTATATAGAGGCAGCAAAAATAAAATTACCCACATTATATCTTAATTTGGAATAATTTCTAATATTCCGTTAATACGAATCTAATGTTAAATTTAAAACACAATAAAATACCTATATGAAGACAAAAACAAGTTTGCATTAGCAAGATTGTATGAATATTATATTGTAAGTTAGATATGCTTTAAAAAAAGTCCCGCTGGGTTTCTTGCTGGTTTTTCCCAGGACAGAGGTTTTTTTCGAACAAGTGGTAAAAGTTAAAAATTACTTTCGATAAGAATTACATATAATCAATATTGAATAAAAATTATTCTATTCTATTCTATCATATTAGAGTATCTACCTAATTACTAATCGTTTCACTACTTTAAGACCTAAATAAATAATACTAGATACTAACTACTAGGTACCTACTCGTACTATTAATACTGCTGCAGCCCATAACTACACTGCTGAACATAGGCCTCTCCCATAGATTATCACAAAGTAGGTACGGCACTGAGCCACCTGCATCCATCGACTGCCTACGTGTTCCATCAGGCCTTCACTCTATCTAGTGAGGGATCGCTCAGCTTTGGGCTAACCAGTATAATAAATACGAAGGTAAATAATATACTCGTAAATCAAACTAATTCTAAATATGAAACATGATTTACTGACGGAACAAAAATGTACTAAGTGTGAACACGTAGGTAGGTTTTTTATACCTTTTTATTTACATAAAAGAAAATTTGTATTAATCTAGCAGTCGATTGTTTTTAAATGTAACTGCAGTGCTGGCAGTGGCAGTGTGAATCTAAGAAGTATCATCTGTAGATATATTATCACCTGTGGAAATTATGTTGGTTGGTGATGTGAATAGAATGAAATCGCATCCAATCTTTATTTTTATTTTTTTATAGGATAAGGGTGACAAACGAGCACACAGTACACCTGATGGTAAGTGGTTGCTGCGGCCCATAGACATCTACATCTATCCTCATTTGCGAATCAAAATGCAGATGCGTTGTCACCCGTGAGGACCAAGATGGAATGCCTCATTTCCAGTAAAAAGGGCCTCCGGCCACCTGCACTCACCAAGCGAAACGCAGAGGTAAACCTCTACTTCACGCTGGTATTCTGTGAGGTCGTGGTACCATCCCGGTTCGAGCCGGCCCATCTGTGCCACAAAAAAAGCT
Source organism: Parnassius glacialis (assembly GCA_033319125.1). Classification (NCBI taxonomy): domain Eukaryota; kingdom Metazoa; phylum Arthropoda; class Insecta; order Lepidoptera; family Papilionidae; genus Parnassius; species Parnassius glacialis. The sequence continues at coordinate 26,010,372 of JAVANC010000002.1, forward strand.
GCCGCGTCGCTCTACCACTGTTGAAATTTATTTTAGTTAAGATACAGTTTAGTATGCGATATATAGGTAGCATACATATATATTATGGATATGGGCATCTCTCAATGTCGGAAGAATACGCCTTGACGACACAAAAATTCATTTTTTAACCTTTTGCTAATTAAATCCTACGAGTTATTCAAATTATAAGAATGTTTAATCTCAACAATTAAAATGGAATAATGTAGTACAATTGCGAAATTTTACGTTATAAGGTATTTTCTTTGAAATTAGATTTAATATCTATGCAATTATATTGAGTAAGAAAAATTTAAACTAGGACAAAATAGCTTCGAAGTTGGACGTATAATACAAACTGATAAAATGCATATTTAAAGTAAAGCAAATTATGTATCATGTAAACGAAGTTGGCTAACGAATAGAAATAGGATGAAACTATTTAAATACACTTTTTTTTATAAAATAACACAGTTTGGTAATAGCAATGGTACTTGCTTTGTAACATTTTAAAGAAAATCGCAGCTTAGAACTGTTAATATCGTGGCATAGTCACGCTGAGATGGGCAGTATGTATTAGATATAGCTGCAGCAAAATATGTTGGCCCCACACGAAAGATGTTTTTTCATTCGCTGAATTACAACGTAAATTAGAAACATCGTAGCATTATCCACTGCATTCCATCTTTTTCCTTAGAGGTGAAAACGCATCGGGTTTTCATTAATCTTATATTTGAGTATAGTTGAGTCGACTGTGAGCCCGTTGGACACCTTAATTTGTACAAAAATGTAACTAAATTATTGATTTATACATTACTGTAAAGAAAACAAAATTAGGTCGACGTGGTAGAGCCATGCTGCAGCTATATTAAAAAAAAAGTATTATTTTTTTTATATGATAAGGGTGACAAACGAGCACACAGTCCACCTGATGGTAAGTGGTTGCTGCGGCCCATAGACATCTACATCTATCCTCTATTACAAATCAAAATGTAGATGCGCCGCCACCCGTGAGGACCAAGATGGAATGCCTCATTTCCAGTAAAAAGGGCTTCCGGCCACCTGCACTCACCAAGCGAAACGCAGAGGTAAACCTCTACTTCACGCTGGTTTTCTGTGAGGTCGTGGTACCACTCCGGTTCGAGCCGGCCCATCCGTGCGACAGCAAAAGCTGCCGCGTGGCTCTACCACTGTTTATAAGTTGAAGCACGAATGGGTCGGCTCGACCGGGGAAGGACCACGCTCTCACAGAATACCAGCGTAAAATGGCAGCTTCACACTGCTGTGTTTCGTATGGTGAGTGTAGAGAACCGGAACCAGTGGCCAGTTATAATCTAGTGGACTGTTTGTTGGTTTATCGTTCAATTTAAAAAAAATCGCTTAATTTCATCCCGTGAGTACCGTGTCTTTATGACTTCCAATAGATACCATCTCATAAATGGAATCTAGCAGGTACTGCGATTTGTCTATCGACTTTAAAAAGGAGACAGTAGGTACTCAATTCGACTGTATGTGTTTTTTTTTTCTTTTTTTTTATGTGTATTACCTCATAACTTTTTTCTGGTTGAATCGATTTCAATAATTCTTTTTTTAGTTGAAAGCTGGTGTTTTACATGTGGTCCCATATAAATTTGATCAAGGATTGACCAATAGTTTTTGAGTTATTCTTAATAATTTATATTGCAGTCGATTGTACAAAATTTTTAATTTTTAATTAGTTTTGTGCAATTTCCCTTAAGTAACATTTATTGTCAGTCCAGTGCGAATTATTGTCCAATAAATTAAAGTCCAATTTATTTTTAGGTTATGTGAACATTTGTTCCGCATGAAAATCGAACCTGTGGCTCGCAGCGCCGCGTGGAGGCCATTACCCCCTGCAATATTAGATCCTTTATCTCTAAACTTCATAAATCTGTAATTGAATTGCATTTCCTTACCCTGCTACCACAATAAACATAACCCACAGTTTCATTAAACACGTCACTGTACCATGAATACTTCTCATGATTTTAAACGTTTATATACTCGTAAAACTCGTAAAACAACACCTGATATGAACAGTTAACGTAATCGACTTAATAAACGTTATCCAGTTGACAGCTGTTGACCTACGGCCGAAGACGGTTTATAATTAATCAAGAAACAATTATATCCCCTCCACAAGACTTAATATCGACAGCGCAATGTGTCAATCGACTCTATCGACTAGTTACAAAAACGATAGGTAGATAAACAAGTGCTAAAAATCAAAAATTTTGTACAACCGACTTCAATATAAATAAAATGAGAACATCAATGTAGTCAAAGTCAATTGAATCCGCATTATTAAGGATAACTCAAAAACTAATGATCAGATATTGTTCAAATTTGTATGGGACCACATGAGAAGCACCAGCTTTCAAATAAAGAATTATCAAAATAGGTTCACATAGAAAAAGTTCTGAGATTTACGTAAAAAATTGAGATTGAATAAATATAAATATAAATACAGTCGAATTGAGAAGCTCCTCCTTTCTTTGAAATCGGTTGAAAAATCAAACATATAGTCGATTATATTATTGGTAAAATTTGCCGTAATTTTATTATTTTTAATAAGTAATTTTAATACTGGGTTTCTAATTACGATTTTAAATTAATACGTAATAATATATAGTACCTATTAATTTTAAGTATTTCTTTATGAATAGTCATTAGTATGTATGCGTACATATTTTACATATATTTACATGATATGTCTAGTTATTTTATAACAGAATCCAATTCGTATATGCTAATTCTCTCAGGGTTGACTGGTAGATATGGCAAAAGGCATTAGGTTCATCAACTGCTACTCTTAGTTTGACGTGTCTTACAGTAAAGGTTAATTAAATTAATAATATAACAATATACAACTAAAAACTAAAATTATCATACAGTCATACTTCCCCGCAGTAAAGTATCAATAAGAACACTAACTCTTGTATCCTCGCTGAATAGCTATACCTACTTAGTCTATTTTTTTATAGGATAAGGGTGACAAACGAGCACACAGTCCACCTGATGGTAAGTGGTTGCTGCGGCCCATAGACATCTACATCTATCCTCGTTTGCGAATCAAAATGCAGATGCGTTGTCACCCGTGAGGACTAAGATGGAATGCTTCATTTCCAGAAAAAAGGGCCACTACTTAGTCTATTAGATCTAGAGCTATTCGTGGATACAGTTCTTTTAGGTACTTTGCCACACGTGGACCCCACAAACTCTCCAGTACTCACATAATCTCTCCAGTAACTGACAGAACAATGTAGTAATCTCTAAGAGACTCATATTTGCACAATATAATCAGTTTAGCCGCCTATGATGCCGCCCCGGCCCTAAAAGACTATTGCGGTTACAGCCTATTAAAGTCTACTGCTAAACATAGGCCTCCCCCATAGATTGCCTCATAGAGATTTACCCTAGTTTTATTTATTTACTTTAGCTGCCACACTTGGCAAGCGGGCTGGCAACCACAGTTTCTTTTATGTCGTTTTTAGGACGACGCTGCCCATCTCCTGATTTGTTTCCCTCTGCAGCCTCTTACGACACCCACGGGACGATATGAGGTACTGGATATTCTTACACCGCCACTACACGGGAGTATTTATTATAATTAATTATTATATTTGGAGTAAATTTTATTAACCGTTTAAAAATACAAGGACATAAGGGTAAGGAAGAAAACAAGGAAAATAAATTATATAAAATATGTATTATATAGGTTCAATGCTATTCTTTAAAATAAGCAAAAAAATAAACATATTGTTATCAATAAGGCGTCTAGATATCCCAAATTGTGTGGTACAGTAATCCGGGATTGCAATAATTGATAACATACTTTAGCAGTGTTAAGCATGCCGCGCGTGTGTGAAAAAATTGTCATTTACAGTTAATATGTTATGCGTACTGCTTCTTGCCAGTTTTAAGTTGTGTAAATCATAAAAATCATATTCTAAACTAAAACCCAGAATAAATAGAAAACCTCATTTACATGAGACTCATAATGTTGGCCACCTATAACTAAATTGTAACGAATGTATGGTCACAGAAAGTTTTTTTTATAGAATAAGTGTGACAGTAACTTTTAACAGTGGTAGAGCCACGCGGCAGCGTTTGCTGTCGCACGGATGGGCCGGCTCGAACCGGGGTGGTACCACAACCTCACAGGATACCAGCGTGAAGTAGAGGTTTACCTCTGCGTTTCGCTTGGTGAGTGCAGGTGGCCGGAGGCCCTTTTTACTGGAAATGAGGCATTCCATCCTAGTCCTCACGGGTGAAAACGCATCTGCATTGTGATTTGTAATAGAGGATAGATGTAGATGTTTATGGGCCGCAGCAACCACTTACCATTAGGTGGGCTGTGTGCTCGTTTGTCACCCTTATTCTATAAAAAAAAAACAAGTACACAGTCCACTTGATGTGATAAGTAGATGTTCTAGCCCATATATATCTACATCTATTCTCGATTAAGAATCAAAATACTGATACCTTGTCAACCCTGAGGACTAAAATGAAATGCCTCGTTTCCGGTAAAACGGGTCTCCAGTTCTCTACACTCACCATAGGAAACACAGCAGTATGAAATTGCTATTTTACTCTGGTATTCTGTGAGATTGTGGTCCTTCCCCGGTCGAGCCGACCCATTCGTGCTACAACCATAATATAGCTGCAGCGTGGTTCTATTACGTTTACCATGCTTTTTAGATTTTTATAAATATACTAGCAATTCGCCCCGCCTTCGCACGGGTGATTTCTGGATCTCGACAACAGCGTCACCTACCGGGTCCAACTGTGAGTCGTTTAGATCATCTAGGAACCAACTTAAATGCACACAAAAAGTTTCATCAAAATTGGTCCGGCTATTTTCGAGTTTTAGCAAGATATAACTATTATTCTATATTTTTAAACATGCATTTTTTTTATAAGAATAAGGGTGACAAACGAGCACACAGTCCACCTGATGGTAAGTGGTTGCTGCGGCCCATAGACATCTACATCTATCCTCTATTACAAATCAAAATGTAGATGCGTTGTCACCCGTGAGGACTAAGATGGAATGCCTCATTTCCAGTAAAAAGGGCCTCCGGCCACCTGCACTCACCAAGCGAAACGCAGACGTAAGCCTCTACTTCACGCTGGTAATCTGTGAGGTCGTGGTACCACCCCGGTTCGAGCCGGCCCATCCGTGCGACAGTAAACGCTGCCGCGTGGCTCTACCACTGTTAAAAGCAACATGTTCAGAACCAACTACAACTCGGACATTTTGGCGCGAAATAATAAATCAAAACTTTCGTAATAGTTATCACGTTACTGAAATAAAATTAAAATCTCTTTACATTAATTTTCCCCCCAAAGTATCCTTTGTGTTTATTTAAGACCGAAGTACAACTGATCTATGTTTGGTAATACAAGTAAGCAAAGTTATTCGATTGTAAAAATAAGTGAGTCACTAATTTCATAACGGATTATTAGTTTTAGTAATTAGTTTATGTCCCAATTTTAAATAATCATTCATGGTCACCACTGATTTTATTTTATAAATAATTTTGTATAACATTATATAAAATATTTTTTATTGCACGCCAAGTATGATTCCTGATGACAATAGAAGAAGACAGGTATAGAGATAATTATTAAAGGATTATAAGTAAGATCGTAATGGTTTTTCTCCTCTTAAGATGGCACTGTCAGTGCTATCATTATTTCTTGGAAACTGAATTCATGCAACGAATATCTGATATCAAAGTACTTATTATTGTTTTGCTAGGTTTGTTTTTATGTATTAAAGCTACCTTATAGCGGGTAATGTATTATGATTGCAGAACGAATTGTCTGGCTCGGCCGGGGAAGGATCACGCTTTCACAAAACACCAGCGTGAAATAGCAGCACGACACTGCTGTGTTTCATCGAGACGGAGACTATTTTGATTATCAACGAAGTATTCCATTTTAGCTCTCAGACGGTGAATCCGCATTTTTAACCCCCGACGCAAAAAGAGGAGTGTTATAAGTTTGTTCGGTATGTATGTCTGTCTGTATGTCCGTGTGTCTTCCTGTGGCACTTAAACGGGAGAACCGATTTGTATGCGGTTTTTCATATTTACAAGCAGGTTTTCCAGCGGTGATTCTTAGACATGTTTTTTTAAAATCGGTTCGGCCGTTTAAAAATCATCAACTCTTATTATTTCGGGGGTCTTTCAAATATCAATTCTTAGTCAGTTCATTTTATTATATAATATAGTTTAATTATTTAAATATGTAGTGTCCTACATTATTAAATCCATTGTGTAAGTGATGTCTGAAACACAGGTACTCAACCTAGTTCATCATCATCATCATTACAGCCCTTCAGAAGTCCACTGCTGAACATAGGCCTCCCCCAAGGAATGCCACAAAACACGGTCCTGAGCCACCTGCATCCATCGACTTCCTGCATATCTTACCAGATCGTCACTCCATCTAGTGGGGGGACGCTCTACACTTCGTCCGCCGGTACGAGGCCGCCACTCCTAGTTCAGGCAGGTAGCTAATATTATAAACTTAACTTTTCTATTTTTCTTTTGTAAATTCTTCATTATTAAGCTACACGTGGTTTCAATTTTATCATAGCATGTTGTTTTTGTTAGAATAATTGTTACTTTATTTAAATGTAATCATATTTGTTCCTGTATGTAAACATGTGTAAGTGGAAATGAAATAAATATTTATTATTATATGGGGTATCTATAAAGTTTTCACATCTGGTTGGGCAATATAAATATATAATTGTAAATAAACATGGTAAACGTACATAAATATCAATAAAATAAAATAAATACATAAAAATACATAAATATATAAAAACCCAACCAGATTGAAGCCCTGGGCAGGGGAGACCAAACGGCCGAGGGTTAGGGGGAAAGGGAAAGAAACCGGCGGACGATGTGGGCGGTATCGAGGAGCACCGCCTTCTGCATTTGAGCTTGGAGCGGTCCGTCACGGAGTCCCAGTCGCCTCAGATGACCCGAGAGGCTGACTGGGATTAACCCGTTCGCAGAAATGACTACAGGTATAATTTCGGCCGGCAGTCCACCCCACATGTCGGTCACCTCGTGAGCCAGGTCCAGATATTTTGTTCGCTTATCTGTTTCGGCTTTCACGAGGTTCTCGTCATACGGAATGGTAATGTCGACCAAAAATATCCTTGACTGTGCCCGGTCCATCAGCACAATATCAGGCTTATTCGCAAGAATAGTCCTGTCTGTGATGATGGCCCGGTCCCAGTAGAGCCTGGCGCGGTCATTTTCGAGCACGGCTTCCGGCATGTACTTATAATAAGGCAGTTTCCGATCCACGAGACCGTATTTCAGAGCGAGCTCCTGGTGTAGAATCCTGGCTACTAGGTTGTGCCTATGCAAGTACTCAGAGTTAGAAAGCGCCGAATAAAATAAATATTTATTATTATTATTATTATTAGACGAGAATAGAACAGATGTAAGTCTCTATGTGCCACGGTATCCATTTAACGTCAGTTGTACCGTGTGCTAGTTTGTCAACCTAACGTTGTTATATATACCTATTTAAATGTAAAGCTATCTCAGACATTAAGCAGATCGATCTACCATGAATGGATCGCTGTCAATACTTTCCTTTAATTATATATTAGTGATTGATTGATTGATATCTCGCTATTTATTCTTGATATATATGGACACAACATACTCGTTTTGTTTCAGATGCTTCTATGGAACAAAAAGTTAATAAATATTTAATTTCAGTGTTGATAACAAACCGAACAGGTTTGATCTGTGTTTCATTCATTCATATATACGTGGTAGAGTCACGCTGTATTATGGTTGTAGAACGAATGGGTCCGCTCGACCGGGGTAGGACTACGCTCTTACAGAATACCAGCGCAAAATAGCAACATCAGGCTGCTGTGTTTTGTATGGTGAATGTAGAGAACCAGATACCCTTTTTACTGGAAACGAGGCATTCCATCTAATTCCTCAGCGGTGACGACGCATCTGCATTTTAATTCTTAATCAAGGATTAATGCAGATGTCTATTGGCCACAGCATCCACTTACCATCAGGTGAACTGTGCGCCCGTTTTTTACCTTTATTCTAAAAAGAAAACACGGCGAACGCATGTTTGCATTATCTGTGTAGATCTGTGCTTACGTTAGTTTAATAATCAATTCACTTAATCAGCTGCCACAATCCCTATTATTAGGGTTAACCTTTTATGTGTAGAAGATGTTCTAGATCCATTAGTAACTTTTAAGGGCTATTGAAGGTTAATTTTTAACCAATTAACGATAAAAATGTGCACACAATCTAACTATCGGTAAGTGAATATCATCGATCATACGTATTATCATCTATCCTGACTTAGAAATCAAAATTCGGATGACGGTTCACTCTTGAGGACTAAAATGGCATACGTCGTCTATATGATATATATAAGAAAGACGGTATTATAGCTCGAAGAAGCGACAACCGATGGGGAAAAAAAAGGTTCACGGGTAGCGTCCCGTACTGGTAGGCGAAGTGTAGGGCGGCCTCCCACTAGATGGAGTGACGACCTGGATAGACGCATGTCTTACCAGGTCGTCAATCCCTGCATCCACCGACTTTCTACATAGAAAGTCGATGGAACTTTCTACATAGAAATTCGATGGATGCGGGTAGCTCAGGACCGTGCTTTATTTCATTCCTTGGGGAGGCCTATGTTCAGCAGTGGACTTGTGAAGGGCTGTAATGTACTTAACTTACCTGTTATTAGAAATATGATTTATTATAGAAGTACCTATATTACTGCTATTCGTGTGTACAATTAGTTACCACTACCTATTAAAGAATTAAATGGAAATATGTACAAAACAAAATTAAAGAAATTGTTAATTTAAAATGTTTTTTTTTTTACAAACTCACTGAGATTTTAAATAAAAGTAATGTTAGTAAGTAGTTAATTTTAAATTTATTTTCTTTCTGGTTGCATATCCGACACGAATAGACTGTTGAGCCTAAAACTTTTCCTTTTTTTAATTAATATCATATTATAGACAGTTATGCAATAAATATATATTTATCTTTAATGATGATGATACGAAACACGGCGGCATTATGCTACGATTTCATGTTTATATTCTCTGCAAAAGTGGACTGCCGCTAAATAACAGTACATGCGGTACTGTATGTTGATCTGATTAAGTAAGCTGTGAAACTGTAGAGTGTTTGGAATTGATTTTAAATTGGTTGTAAATAGAACCTTACTAGTAGGTAGGCTGTAAGTTCGTTTATCACATCATTTCTTTGAAAAAACAAACTCAGACCGGCGACGGAGAGTAGCGCCAATGGTGCGAGACGTCTGGGACTGCTCCTCATTCCGCCGGCCAAGCGTAACGACTATCACAACTCCTGTATACGTCGGTAGAGGGCCTTTTATACGTGGTAGAGCCATGCCGCAGCTATATTAGAAGTATTGTTGTAGCACGAATGGGTCGGCTCGACCGGAGAAGGACCACGCTCTCACAGAATACCAGCGTGAAAGGGCAGCTTGACACTGCTGTCTATCTTATGGTAAATGTGAAGAAACGGAGACCCACTTTACTGGAAAAGATGCATTCCATCATGGTCCTCACTGGTAATGACGCATCTGCATTTTGGCTCTTTATTAAGAAAAAATGTAGATGTCTATGGGTCACGGCAACCATTTACCATCAAGTGGACTGTGTGCTCGTTTGTCACTCTATCCTGTAAAAAATGTAGAAAAATGTTGATGAAGAAGTGGAACTAATAATATATTTTTAATTATTTAAGCAATAACATCATGTTTCATGCGAAACAATAAATTTTCACTTCTATTTCTATTTGAATGCTGTGTACGAAATTAGCACCATGAGTCAGCGATATTTTAATACGTCCAAATAGGCACAAGCCGCTCTCTCGTTTCTGAGAGGGTTTTAGGGCCAGGATATATTCAGTACGCTGTCCCAATGTGTGGCGGACTTTACATGTCTGCGAAATTGAAATATTTTTTTTAATTTTCTCAGGTTGTTTTGTTGTTAGTATGTCAGAACTTAAAATTGCTATTAATAATTTTATTGTTGCCCACGAGGGCTGATCCCAGGTTTCTTGCGGAGTGTGAATTTATAGCGAGAGATATTTAAAATGTAGAAATTAAAATGTCATAGATATGTTTATTTTATTTATTAGTTACACGTGGTAGAATCACTCTACAGCAAACAAAGGCAGCGTTACAAATGGGTTGGCTCGACCGGGGAAGGACCTCACTCAACAGAATACCATCATTGTAAATTAACAGCATAACACTGCCGTATTTTGTGTGTGGAACCGGAGACCCTTTTAGCTTTTAATATCATAAACATTCCATCTCATTACGCAGTTGTGACATTGTATCTACATTTTAATCCTCAATCGATAAAAGACTAAATGTATGATACAGATAAAATCTATGGACCACAGCAGTGTAGACACTATTCAAGTACTGATCAAGTATTACAGACGGTATGGTCGACTGTCTTCCTATCTTTTGCAAAAAAAAAAGACTTCAAAATATTTTTTTGTTGTATATGTTTCCAACATAATTATTAAAAAGGAGTTTAATGATTATGTTATCCACTTGCTCCTCAGGTGCAGGGACCACTTTACTATGGTAGACGGGTGTCCGACAGTAAACGAACCCAATCGTTTTATTGTTTCTTTGTTAAGGCAATTATAAATACGATGTTGTTTAAATCGAATTAACATTTGTAATTTTATAACCGAATTTAGTAAATTTGATGCTAATACTAAGTGCGATAGAATAATCGTGTCATAAGTATTGGAAGGTCGTGAATAAGTTAGAGAATTCGACGCCTCATCTTCAAAGAGCATAGTAAAGGTTACCGTTACCGATGCAGCCTATTAAGGTCCACTGCTGAACATAGGCCTCCCCCATAGATTGCCTCTTAGGTGGAATATTTGCGATAGTTGAATCGCTTGGCAAGCGGGTTAGCAACTGTAGCTTTTTTTATTTTTAGTCGTTATTAGGAACACGCTGCAGTCCATCTCCTGATTAATTTCCCTCTGTCGCCTCTTACGACACCCACGGCATGATATGGGGTAGTAGATATTTTTACCACTACTCGGTACTTGATTATGAAAAATTAAATGTTGCCAGTGTTGTTTGTCTAAAAGTTGCGTTATCTGAAAAGTTAAATATTTAAACCAAAAATTATGAAATAAATAACTATTTGATGAATCTGAATCTAAATTTAAGGAACGTAACAAAGATTTGTACGGCCTACAAATAATTGTTCCGGGTCTGGATGTTTGTCCTTGTGCAATTTATGTTTGTAAACTGTCCCCACGATACAGGAGAAAATCCTAGTGTGGAGGTTACGTTTAAAAAAAAAAGAAAAAGGAAAATAAGAAAGATATAAATTATCACATAACAATCAGTTATTTCTAAATAATGCTTAAAGACGTTTGATGACTTCTTTAAAGTATGACGGCGCATTTTTAATAATTTTAATAAATAATAATAAAATTAAATATAAAGACATTTAAAATATCATAGATATAATATTTTGAACAATTAAAATGCGTTAATAAGCATAAAGTTCAAATACATTCATTTCGAACATTAAGTATTATAGTATATTATAATAGTAAAGGCTTAATATTTTCTTTAAAAACCTTTAAATTTACTAAACCTGCTTAAAATATTCATAATGTATTTAATAATTAAAACACAAGTCGATTATATTACAATAATAAAGATAATAACATTTGTAATATCGTTGAAAAATGGGTCATAATTTTTCTGAAAAAGTCAATAAAGTATTCTTGTTTGTAATGATGCAGCGTGTTCTTGTATTATTGGAGGATGTTCGTGTAATAATTGCTTATATGAGGGAGTTGCCGGAGACTCATACCCAACGTCGTATATGGGGTGGTCGGGTAAATAGTAGTACTGTTGCACAATGTATAGTCCTACTAGAATATTAGTCACTTATGATAGTAAGGTCTATGATACAAAAGCATTAATATGGGTATCTTAGATGCATAAGCATTATGATAGCATAGTTATAACTTGAAGTCCCATTTATAAAAGACATATAATAGTATGCTCTATGAAATAAAGCAAATATGTGGAAGGATTCAAATACATAAAAGCATTCAAATATGTAAAAGCATTATATTGATAGAAATGGGACCTGTAAAGGACTATTATAGTGGCGTGTAGACTGGTTCACAGAGTCCGAGACCGAGGTAAATTTGGACTAGCTAACCGATATGTCCTCGACATATCATCTTAGTGCCGGTGTAAAGGCGGGTTTGTTGTAGCAATACTACTTGCCCGTGGACATCGCACACACACATAGGTTTATGATACGTGGATTTTTGACTACTGGCGTCTTAGCAGCGTGCTACTATGACTATACTACGTTGGTGGTATTTTTAGTTAACAACAGTACCAATTTCGTTGCCAAAGTCGATAGGTATCATGTGGATGTGTTGTGAGGGGGCGCCATCCGTATGATAGTTTCATTGATGCCTACTGCTACTTGTCGTATTGCGTCTTATGATGGATCTGCGTGTGTGCTGCGCCTGATTCAACGCATCTTGTGGTACTGGTCGATGGAGGTACGCGGGTGGTGTTGTCTGCTGGGATTGTATGAGGGACTTTGGGATGGTGTAAGCCCGACGATAGTCATCAATACAACTGCTAAATATGCTATGCTGCAAAACGTGCAAAACGCCTTGCGCATCTAAGATGGTTGTTTGGTGAGTTGCTATTCTCAATGCCGCTAGCTGCATCTAGGTTTGACTCACAGCCTAAGTAGCTTTGCCTAAGTCGGGTCCCTTCATTACGGGGCTGCAGACAGTCTGACCTCCATGATGTTTGTTATAACAACATAATAATATATCTCTGTAAATTTCCTACCTTTAAATGATTGAAAGCAACTTAATGAGACAAACATGACCTAAAAATGCATATACTAAATCTACCATTTTAACAGCGGCAGCTTTTGCTGTTGCACGGATGGGCCGGCTCGAACCGGGGTGGTACCACGACCTCACAGAAAACCAGCGTGAAGAAGAGGTTTACCTCTGCGTTTCGCTTGGCGAGTGCAGGTGGCGGGAGGCCCCTTTTTACTGGAAATGAGGCATTCCATCTTAGTCCTCACGGGTGACAACGCATCTGCATTTTGATTTGTAATAGAGGATAGATGTGGATGTCTATGGGCCGCAGCAACCACTTACCATCAGGTGGACTGTGTGCTCGTTTGTCACCCTTATCCTATAAAAAAAACTATTCTCAACTTCAGTGACACAAACCCTTTCCGATGGCGAATTATTACTATTATGTTATAACTGCCTTTTGGCTATATCTGCCGTTGTATTGGTTAGTGGAGAATATGCATACCTCATGCGGGTGGTAGCTGGAGGGAGAATCTGAGGAGGCGCTCAAGGCTGCGGCCGAAAGCCGCTCAACGTGGGACCCCATTCCCTTGAGGTGAGCGGTAGACTCATGACACGCTCTGCGGCTACTAGCCGTGCTGATCATGCAATCGGCGGTGATATCTTACACTTACATCACGTATGCAGGAACGACGGTCTGGCAGGTGGTGGCGCTCACGGAGGGCTTTTTATGGCCAGTGTACCTATTATTCGACGTGTAACAGGAGCGAGATACAATATAGATAGAAGAACCCATGTGATTTTTCATGCATTTCCTATAATGGCCTTTGCGGCACCCGTAGGACGAAATGGACAAACAAGGATACAATTCACATGACGGAAAGTGGATGATGTGCTCTTCATAGTCACTTATATTGTTGTCACCCTTGAGGACTAAGACGGAATGCCTTGATACCAGTTAAAAGGGTCTCCGGTTCTCTACACTCGCCATGCAACACACATTATGCTTCTATTTCACGCTGGCATTCTGTAAGCACGTGGTCCTTCGTCGGTCAAGCCATAATATAGTTGCGGTGTGGCTCTACCACATGAATATACCTTAAATTCTAAATATATTACATAATTTAATTTGAGTATTAATGGTTCTTAAGTTATAATGGTTTTCGTATATAATTTAACTCGAGTCTCACAGAGAAAAACTTAAAGAATTAAATATATTTCTCTGGCCTCTCATATATCTACGAAAATTTTGTCCTACACTTTTTTTTATTAAAAGTAGTTAAACATTAGGAACAAACACAAGCTGCTGATACCAGTTAGTCGACTCCACAGTGTCAGTAATTCATGAATGGGGTAATGTATCACTCCTTAATAAAAATATACAACGTCTCTCTCTCTCTCTCTCTCTCTCTCTCTCTATTACCTAGTTTAAATTATATTTTACTAAACAAAACTTTATAAAAAGGGTTATTATAACATAAAGGAATACATTGTTAATAATAACGCATGGAATGAGCTAAAGCTAGAAACAGATTTTTCTTAAATAATTTTGTGAGTAGATTGTAAAACCTGTGTTATTTTTTGAATAAATTTTTTTTTTGTTAAAAATCCAAGCAGGGGTAAAAGTACACAAAACTTTCAATAAGAATTACTTGTAATTTAATTCTTGAATAAAAACTAATAGTTTTCAAGAAATATTATTATTTTCTATTCAAGAATTCATCAACTATCATGCGTAACTTGGAATATTTACATAATGATCAATTTTCACCACACTGCACTGTACAGGTAAGCTGGTAAGTGCAGAGCCGCTGCGCGTGCACTAGATAGTGTTACCAACTTAGCAACTTTATAGCTAGATATAGCTACTTTTTCGTGACGGACAGCTACAATTTAATGAAATTTGTAGCTAAACTTTTTAGCTACTTTTTCTAGCAACTTTTCATTTCATCATGAGACGTGAGGCTATCGAGATTCGTAGAGTAGGGTACCGAGTCTCGAAAGAAAAATAAAAACTAAACGCGAATCTATGGTCATAGATGCTATGGTAGGTTTAGGTCGTTGTTGGCCGGGAATTCCCCGTTTCCTGCTGCGTTACGACAGATTACTCACCAATCTACCACTAACCAAAATAGTACACGCTACTCGTATTCCACCTGGTGTTGTTTTGTTTTATCCATATAAACGTATTTTATTTGAAAATGGATTTATCTTCGAAAAAAAAGCGTACGCACAGAAATATAGACTGAAGTGGGAAAATAAGGACGAATTTAAAGGTTGGTTGAGTTTCATAACTCTGAACTCAATCCTCTGCATTAGTGACTCCCTCAGGAAAAGTGGTAAATGCTGCTATAACCGTGTTTTGTCTAAAGATGTACTGTATAAAATGGGCACCGCTGAAAAATATTCGGAATTAACGACGAATCTCAAATACTGATTTCTGAACTGAACTGAACTCTGAACTGAACTATCACTGAACTGAACCCCAAATATCGCCATTTTCTTCTTTGATTGATTAATTTTAAATTTATTTTTTTTTATTCAATAACGTACAGTCACGAGCAATAATATGTAAACACCGTAGAACTTTGTCACGTTAAGCGTTCCGAAACAAAACTATTTGTGCCACAAGAGTCAACAGTAAATATAATATAATATAGTCTTATGTTGTTTACACACTATTCCCCGTGACTGTATACAAGACATTTTTAACTTTCTTGTTGGAAATTAAAAATGATTGTCAGAAATTGACATTTTATTGTAATCTACCTATGTACTGTAACATTTAGCTACTTCTAGCAACTTTTTGGGGTAAAAAAAGCTGGCAATCTAGCAACATTTTGAAAAATATCTAGCAACTAGGTAGAGTTTTGGCGGGAACTTCATCGGCGGCGGTTTGCTGCTCCTGTATTATAGTTTAAATAAAAGTTTGAAGTGAATTTTGATATGTAAAAGTGGTGCGATTTTATGTACTAACTGTCTACGCATGTGAACTATTAGTGGAAACGGTGAAACAAGTGCTCTGATGGTGATGGATTCTCAAGATAAGCTGTTTGCATAGGCGCCTTTAGATACCATCGCCAACTGTCAGCTGCCTGCTGGCTCAAGTTGCTGTCAAAATCTCCCAAGGGCTGCACAATGTGACGCATCAACATATTGTGAAGCAGTGAACTATGAAGAAATCATAATAAACCGAATACAAATACTCAAGACTTGGCCTAAAGGTCTAGGTACCAGGCCATAAACTCCAAAAAAAATCTAGCAACTAGGTAAAGCTAGCAGTTGGCAACACTAGTGCCACAAGTGCAACTTTACAAGGCGCGTGTTCTTTTATACAGGCAAGTGTATTACTGTTCTCATCTCTGGACCAGAGCACCTGTGTATCAGGCCCTCCCTTGTATCAGGCCCAACGGTATTCAATACGCAATATATTCTCGGCTCGAATTCACGACGATGTGGACACAAAAAAATACTGACGTGTAACTTCTGTATTAACCGTCTTATTACAAAACGTGGTTTAATGTTGTACGGCTTCAAACTATGGTTTAAGAAGAATCCTTCTAACTAAGGAAGTCCTTTAGCCGCGGCGCGGCGCCACAGTCTTCGCGGAATTTCACATTTGCCGTCTAATACCATAATTTATAATTTAGTTCGTATATTTCCGCGGAACATCTTTATTCAAATAGGTTCTAAATTAAACCTGAGATTTAAAAATATAAAAATATTTTTTATAATAAGGCCCTAAATGTTTTATAATAGATAAAATGGTATTTTTACTCTTGAAACGAATTAAATTAACACTCTATATTATAACTCGTTCATGTAATTTTAGTTCATGTATTATTTTTGTGCAAATAAATATTTTCATTAATTTAACTTGTTTTATTATATTACAAAATAATAACTAACATTTTTTACCAAAGTTCTTTTTGTGTTATTACGTTGAATAATAACACGTGATTTTATTAATAAATGTAATCAAAATGAGATCACAAATTAGGCAAGTACATCTCAATGAGTCGCTTTACTACTTTTCACTTTAATTCCATTTAAAAAATAAAAAATAAATGCAACCTTAACGCAACAATCAGTAATAGTGCTTGAAGCCGCTTTATAGCGTAATAAAACCACATGCACGGGGCGCCGGCGTCTTTTACGAAAACCAAATAGTTCCTAGAAGCGCTAATAGGGTTTACTGTAGAGGAACTTTTTTACAATTTTATTGTTTATTTGTTTTACTTGGAAATGTGGTTTATTCGATTTTTATAATCGTTACAGATGAAACAATTATATGCCTTTTACACAGGTAGATGGAGCGTAAGAAACCGACTACTACTTACAATACACATTACAATTTTATTTTGTGCTGCAATGAGTAAATCTTTTATCTAATTATAATATGTGTTAGGACATCTTCTCTACCTAAAAGTCCGTCTAGGTACGGCACCAAGAAGTGCTTGCACTGCTGTGCCTTGTTCTAGTTTGTGCATATATAGGGAGTCAGTTACACGACATTTGTGGTACTCCATCTTAGTCCTCAGATATGACCGCGCATCTGTAGCCTTGTTCATATAAATATGACTGCAGCACTTCATGGACTGCAGTGTCTAGTTACTATCAGGTGGAACGTAAGTTTGTCACTTTAGTTTAATAAAAAATGTGATATATTTTTATTTCCTCGACATTCATACTGTGTTTTTACCGAATTTGATTTTTCAAAAAAAAAAAATACACGTGTGCTGATTATTAAATGTTTAAAATTTTAAATCTTATAATTTAAGTTTCCAAGTTAAAATGCATATTTAATTTAAAATTAAAAACTGAAGAAGCAAATATCACATTGTTCCGTAGTTAAATGTTCGTCTGTGGTCGCAAATTGCTGAGATGTCGCAACAAAAAGGGTCCGTTCACGCCTCATAAAATAGATAAGATCTATTCATACAAATCGGCAACAAACGATAAATGTCACAAGATTATAAATAAAGTACAAAAACTCTCGTAAAATACAACCGAACTTAATCAACTACCGTTTCGAGCGGAACCTATAAAATTAACTAAAAATAAATTGAGTTTTTGACCGTATTTAGCAGGTAACAAGTGTGAGATTTTTTTCTTAACATTGAAGCCTACCGGTAATATTGTTACAGATTAAAAATTAAGACTGGCTAGCAATTATTGAGTTTTAAGATAAATTTAAATACACTCATGAAGATAATTCATATTTTAACATGTTGATTTATATTATAATTTCAAAATATCCTTCGTTTACGCCCTTTAGTACCTCTCCTTCTCTAATATAATATGATTGTTCTCTTTTTTATTCTTTAGCAGCAGTAGCAGTGAACTCACTGGACATGGGTTTTTTTTCAATTGTTCTATTTTTTCTGTATTCAGCAATGGGCTTGTGATGTAATGGATTTTTTCATAGACTAAAGGTGACATGGATGGACTATGTTCTCGTACACAGTCCATGTATGGACTATGAATGGTATGTGGATGCTGTGGCCTATTGATTAAGAATCAAAATGGGTATGCGTTGTCACACTTGAGGACCAAGATTGACTAAGACCTTGTTTCCAGTAAAAACGGTCTCAGATTCTCTACACTTACCATATGTAACACAGCTGCATTTCACGCTGTTATTCAATGAGAGCGTGGTCCTTAACCGGGCGAGCCGACCACGTAAAATGGATTATACAGCATTACATTCGCATTCGTGCTATAACCATAATATTGCTGCAGCATGGCTCTACATTTTCTTTTCTTTTATTATTATATTATATGGCTCTACCATGTGAAATGGATCAAACAGCGTTATATTTGAATGCAACATTGTTTTGTGGTGGCGTAGACAAATTCAGGACCACATTGCGTACCGTGAGTGTTGTAAGAAGCACCTATCTATAAACCATCTCGTTTCCCAAAAAAGAATAAAGAGGAAAAAATGCATCTCCTTAATATCATAAGTAGAATACGCAGGCGGCCAGCAGCGTCGAAGATACGAAAAGTCTGGCACTGCAATCATCAGTCCTTGATTCCTTCTTCATCAGACAACCCGGCGATTGGCGGGAGTTCACCTCTATGTTATCGATGTTTCACACATTCGAATTTCGAACCAAACGGTTCGCTTCGTCAATCGGTGATAATCTGCCGGTGTCTGTCTTTCAGTTCAATTATAATCTGGGTGTCTTCAACGCTAGAATAAATAGGCTTTTGTCACGCTAAGACAGTGTAATTTACCATTTAAAACTTCACCACCATTTACTATCAGTCGGAATTCTAGTGAAAGACTGGCTTATAGTAAGTTAACAAGTGGTAAAATTAAACATTTTGTACAACCGACTTCAATATAAATAAAATGAGAACATCGTCAATATAGACGAAGTTAATTAAATACGTATTATCAAGGATAACTTAAAACTACTGGTCGATCTTGATCAAATTATATGGGACCACATGTAAAACAACAGCTTTAAAATAAAAAAGAATCATCAAAATCGGTTCACCTAAAAATAAATCTGAGGTAACACTAGAATAGAATTAAGAACCTCGTCCTTTTTTTTGAAGTCGGTTGAAAATCACCAATTGTGACGATCAAGGCAAAACCTCCCAGCCCAGCATTGTGTTTTTACAGGTGGATAGAAAAGAATGAAAAGATCGTACAACATTGACTTGTTAACGAGACTATAGTCCGTTAATGACAGGTGTTAAAGTTAACATAACTAGCGACATCTACGGACAATTATGAAAACTGAAAAAGCTTCGCGTCGTGATCATATAAAGGTCATATTATTCATTTGTTCTACATTCTGCAAAAACATTTCAGTACCAGACTGTTATAAGGACACGGGGCCCTTTTACTCAACTATTTAACATTGTACACCATTTTTTTAATACAAAATGACAATCGAAATGAGTCGGCTCTTTGCGATTTTTTGCCCCAATAATAGGATTCTATTCATCCATTGTTATGGGGGGGTCTAAAGTACCTCTTAGCGATTTTTTTGCAGCGCCAACACAGGTGAAGTTGTGCCTGGCTTGAAGGGATTCCCTTTGTTAATTTGTTTTGTGTTACTGTTAACTAATGTTCAACATTACGATTACTTTGTCGTCAATGTTGCTAACCTACGTCCTACGCCATTATTAATCGAGAAAATACAGTTATTTTCAGTTTCTAAATAAACAAACAAGTTAACGTTTTCTTAAATTAAATACTATATTGTTATAACATTAATAGTGGATGTCGGAAGTTGCGGCAGAGTAAAAGTGAAACAGGGTAACAGCATCTTCCTGATAACCACTCAAAATAATCCACTACTGCAGTAGTACAACACAATAGGTGCTAGAAGACTGATTTTTATCCTAGGAATACATCTAGGTAAGTACTACCCTTCTTACCTATTCCTGTGGCCAAATAGCAGTGCTTGCACTACTGTGTGTTCCAATTTAAAGGATATAGAGTGGCAGAATAATTACAGAATGTGAGACATTCCGTTTTATTCCTCAGAGGGAACGCATCTGTTGCCTTTAAAGTTAGCTCCAAGTGTCCAGGAACTGCGGTAACCATTTACCATCAAATGGACTGTAATATTCGCTTGACACTTCAGTATTTATAATAAAAGGGTCAATCTTACAATCGACTCTCGCATTACCAATAACGAGTATGTATGTTGCGCTAATGCGTACAAATAGAGCCAACAATGCGAAGGACGCCATTGCGATGAATTGAACGAAATGATGCACCCTGCATTCATGTCGCAAATTATGGGAAACGTTCGCTAATGCTTATGTATCCTCTATTGTGGAAATTTTCATAACTGTTTTCGCATTTTTATAACAGGTTTATTGACGGTTTTTATCTGAAACTTGTTATAGATAATACTCGTATATAACTACAAATTAATATTTCCCTGCCCTACATATCATTCATTGCCTTTCCGTGCACTACATATCATTCATTGCTATTGTCTTACTATTGTGTTTTAAAACCGGACAGTGAACGTGTTAATAGAGCCCTTGTCAATAATGGTGATAGTGATGCTACTCTCTGATCGATTTAAAACATGGTGATGATTTGAGAATAGTCAAAACTTATTATAATAATAATAACAGCCCAGGAGGCCAGGAAGCATGTTAAAAGTTTGGAGGCATGTAAGGATGAATTGCACGAGACTGGTATAACAATAAAAGCATGTGGAAGCAAAGGTAAATACCAGCGTAAAATAGCAGATTAACGCTGCTGTGTTTCGTATGATTAGTGTAGAGAACCGGAGACCCTTTTTACTGGAAATAAGGCATTCCATCTTAGTCCTCATAGGTGACAACGCATCTGCATTTTGATTTGTAATAGACGATAGACGTAGATGTTTATGGGCCGCAGCAACCACTTACCATCAGGTGGACTGTGTGCTCGTTTGTCACCCTTATTCTATAAAAAAAGGTGTGGTGCCGGTGAAATAACATAATTTCATGTCATCCCAAGTGTCGAAAGCTTGAAAGAGATAACTATAGCAAATGCCAGAAAGATCTCGTCTCTCGTCTATACCAAATGTAAAATTACTTACACTTACGTAATATGATTCGCTTGATGCCAAACGTATTGATTCCATATTCCATATGGATGGCCCTAACCCAGCTGTGGTCTCACATACTAATAAGAAAAATATTATAGAGTTAATTACACGTTATTATTTTTATAGGATAAGGGTGACAAACGAGCACACAGTCCACCTGATGGTAAGTGGTTGCTGCGGCCCATAGACATCTACATGCATCCTCTATTACAATTCAAAATGTAGATGCGTTGTCACCCGTGAGGACTAAGATGGAATGCCTCATTTCCAGTAAAAAGGGCTTCCAGCCACCTGCACTCACCAAGCGAAACGCAGACGTAAGCCTCTGCTTCACGCTGGTATTCTGTGAGGTCGTGGTACCACCCCGGTTCGAGCCGGCCCATCCGTGCGACAGCAAAAGCTGCCGCGTGGCTCTACCACTGTTAACGTTATTATAACCATTCTAAAATTAGAATGTTATTTATAAAGTTGTTGTAAAATTAAATATGAATTAACAAGCTTCCTATTAATGCCAAACTGACTCTTAGACTAACGATTAATAATAAAACATATAATATAAATAATTATACTCAATATGGTTAACCCTTTTAGTAGCACAAAATTAGAACTCCAGTCTCGTAGCGAAGCAGCCACATTTTTTACGCTCATCCAACACACATTATAACAACATTAGGCATTGTCAAATGTCTGGGTGGCCGAAAAAAAATCACGACCGGAAACACGGGGAATATCAATAATAATTTAAAGAAGATCAACTGGCCGCTGCATCGGCGCTAACATACCATTTTACAAATTACACAAACTAAATAAAAAAATAATCCAAAGATACCGCTTAACAAAGACGCCGCGATGCACTGCCAAAAAAAAGTAAATTAACATAGACTTTAAAATAATTAAAACCCACCTCGTTAGCCCGAGACTGGACGTTTTTATAGTTTGGCAACATTAGTTTTTACACCTGTATGTGGCATTTAGTTCGTTTCTAATTTGATAAGAATAAGGCACAAAATTCCTTGTACCGCAAATAACCGAAGCAAAAGGATCTACTTGTATATTTTAGTGAAATGTGCCGAAGTAAATTGCTTTTCACGTTTTATTGTTTATTTGATTGTCTCTCAAGTAGTATTGAATAGATATTTAAAGGAGAATCGACTACCAGGTTTTGAGAAATGATGAGTTGTGATGTGTTCAATGGAAATATGCCTAATAAATAAAAATTAATATTGATGATGATGAAACTCCTGTATATAATCTATTCAGATGCTGCCTGCGAAAAGAGTTTAGAAAGTGTTATTGATATTTCAGGGATGTTAATAAGTTTCATTACCTTACAATTCTTTTTTACTTTTAAAAAAAATCTTAAATGCTATTAAACATTACTAATATTCCCTTTAACCACTTCCTGTAAGCTTAAAATGCTTGTGTTAGAAGTGGTTCACGACAGTAGTCGCATGGCGGATTCGAACCCATGACCTTTCGAGTTCGCGGTCCGCGCCCTGCCATTAGGCTACTGACGCTTCAAAACAATAACAATAACAATACGGTTATGTCTGTCTTTTCCTCTCGTCTCAAATGACATTTGTATCTCATTTTATGACAAATAAATGTATATTAATATAGTATCATCATTACAGCCCTTCACAGGTCCACTGCTGAACATAGGTCTCCCCCAAGGAATGTCTGGAGCCACCTGCATCCATCGACTTCCTGCATGTCTCACCAGGTCGTCACTCCATCTAGTGGGGGTCGCTCTAAACTTCGCCTACCGGTACTAGGCTGCCACTCGAGAACCTTTTAATATATAATATCTAATATTATATATATTTTTTATAGGAGAGGGGGCAAACGAGCATGCGGCTCACCTGATGGTAAGTGACTACCGCCGCCCATGAACAACTGCAACACCAGGGAGGGAATTGCAGATGCGTTGCCGGCCTTTTAAAAAGGAGTACGCTCTTTTCTTGAAGGTCCCTAAGTCGTATCGGTCCGGAAAGATCGCTGATGGTAATCGATTCCGCAAGAAAGTCGTGCGAGGAAGAAAACATCTTCTAAATCGCACAGTTGTGGACCGCCAATCATCCAGACGGTGTGGTAGTTTCAAAGTCGTCGTTTCTAAAAACTTTGTTAAATACATCTACATTATATTCACCATGTAGTGACGGCATAAGGAGATCCACAACCTTATAATATCATATCATGGATGTCATAAGAGTTGATAGAGGGAAACAGGAAATTGGCAGAACCATCTTCAGGATAACAGTTCCATAATGAGAAAAACATGCCGTTGCTAACCCCCCCTGCCTAGCGTGACAACTTTGGCAAATATGTCCCATTTGAGACAATCCATAGGGGAGGCCTATGTTCAGCAGTGAACATTAGATAGGCTGTAATAAATAAATAAAATGGATGAATACCCTAATATACGCACGGCATACAGAACAGTAAAATACCTATATATATTTAGTTCCATTTTAATAACTTTTTTTACCCTTCCTACCCCTTTAAATTGCACCGCAACCGCAACGTTTTTTCGAAGTTACTTATTATCATTTCATTGTGACACTACAACCAAATATTAAATGTAACAATACACGCGGGACAACTTTATTAGTCAATTTTTATTTTTTAAGTGTACTATTTGCTGCTGGCACAAAAGAACTGGCACTTTAAAATAAAGAAAAAAATCCTTAAACATATTTTTTGCCTGTGAAATGTGTTTCTTTCTGTAATAATGCAGTGAGGTAACGGTGAAAAAGAAGGTATTCGTATATGTCAATGTCATTACATTGGTGGTTTTAAAATCACCTAAGTAAACAACTAGCTAGTGTTAAATCTAAAATATGTAGACAGTTAGACATGGGACAGGAGGCCTCGTATAAGATACCATACGGATCATATCATGAAAGAGAAAGGGGCCAGCAGTAGATTGTCGCGGGCTGATTATGACGAAAATGATGATTTTTTTGTATAGAATATGGCTGACAAACGTGCACATAGTCTACCTTACGGTAAGTGGAACTGTTGCCCATAGATATTTACATCTTCCCTCGATTAAGAATTAAAATGCAGATGAGTTATCATCTGCGAGGACTAAGATAGAATGCCCGATGATGATAAGAATATAGATCATTAGTAATGTTAAGAAAAATACTAACTCAACAAGGAATATATCAATAGATAAATGTGAAGAATGTAGTCGATATTATTCCTTGTTCATTTCATAAAGTCTAAAACTAATAGTTTTAATTATCTTCTAATCTTATCTCAAACACACACGCAATAAGTCAAGAATCTTAAAAAACAATCCAAACTTGATTGTTGTTAAAAAGCGAAAGTAAACACGGTCTTTACTTACAACTCTAAACTAAAAATCTTAATCTTATTCAAAGGCTCATAGATAATAAATCAATATCACAAAAATATTTTGACAGAATTGAAAGAGTTGTCAGCGAAACAAGACCGCTACCGAGTCCATTTATTTGAGTGATGACACAACAAAATGCGCGCGTGTCGAACTGCCTTTATTTTAGGGGAAGATGCATTAGTCCATCGTGATAGTGCACTTTTCACACTAGCGTCTTTATTTTGGCACATGGAAGCACTTAACACATCTGTAAGGGTTTTTAAAATTCTACTGAGATTCATATATACTGAGACTGACCTTGATTATTACGCCGTATCAATTCTTAATCTTCATTAACATTATTATCAGAACCTATCGTAAGGAAAGGCAATAGAAAAAGTGCTTTTCAAGTCATATGAAAACCGCACCCGCGTATTTTACGGAATCTCCCCGCGCAAAAATGAAAACGCCCTATGCCCACCAGTGAGTACCTAATGGTATGTGTCGACTGCCGCCTATGAACAACTGCAACACCAGGGAAATAGAAGGTGCGTTGCCGGCCTTTTAAAAAGGAGTAAGCTCATTACTTGAAGGTTCTTGGTATTGGTCCGGAAAAATCGCCGGTGGTAAACATTCCACAAATTACTCGTGCAAGGAAGAAAACTCTTAGTAAATCGCACAGTAATTGAAACAAAACATCCAGATGATGTGGATGGTAACGTGAGTTTTCTCACGATGTATGTTGGTGAAATTTGGCGGCTGGAATTAATCCGTATGATAGCTCAGAGTAATCCCCGTTGTAAATACAATAGAAAATGCAAAGGGATGCAACATATCTTCGCAGCGCCGGTGAATCGAGGCGATGAGGGTATGTTTTTGCTTTTTCCTGCAGTAGGAAAGATCTACGTTCACTGACTTGCCTGCTGGTGATTTTTGAAGCAAAATATACATACGCATAAAAATGCTGTAGGTCTGTCGTAGCGGGGAAGGATCATTTTTTTTATAGGATAAGGGTGACAAACGAGCACACAGTCCACCTGATGGTAAGTGGTTGCTGCGGCCCATAGACATCTACATCTATCCTCTATTACAAATCAAAATGTAGATGCGTTGTCACCCGTGAGGACTAAGATGGAATGCCTCATTTCCAGTAAAAAGGGCCTCCGGCCACCTGCACTCACCAAGCGAATTTTCGCACTGAATAGTAACGCTAAATAGCAGCTTAAGGATACTGTTTAACTATAGTTACGGACGAAAAGAGGAGACTCTTTTACTGGACGTATTTTTAATAACCGTTTGATTCCGAAACTAGGTCCAGTTTGTAATTATTTAGGGAGAATACGTAGCTTAGAAAGAAAAGACCTGGTGTGAAGGAAAGAATTTAGGGATCTCCTACAATTATCATAGGACAAAGATTTACAATATTACATTACAGGTTTATGACGAGAATCGGACCTTTTTTATTGATAACGAAAGCATTACATTTTACTCCTCAAGGGTGACAACGCATTACCATTTTGATCGAGGATAAATGGAGGTGTCCATAGGCTACAGAATATACTTACTGTGAGGTGGACTGGCGGTGGCATCCTTACTTCAATAAAAAAAAACATCTGAAGTCAGGCTGTTGATTAAGAAAGGCTTTGTAAGAAAGACAAGAACAGAGTAACTAAATTAAGCTTATTTAATATTTTTTTTACTTTTATATGTTAAAAATACTGTTCAACATCAACAAGCACGCATACACAACATTTGACTAGGTTATTTTGTACATCAATCAAATTTCTAACCAGCGACCCTTCGCAGGTAATTTGAAAACCATTTCGCTTGGTGAAAGCAGTGCGGCCGACAAAGGTGAAAAAAATTGCGAAATGTCCTGTACACAGCGCGGGTGGTATCAAAAGGTTGTCAGAAGTGCACAATTTAATAGTTTTCTGTACAATATTTCTAATTTTTTTTATAGTATAGGGTGACAGACGAACACACAGTCCACCTGATGATAAGTGGTTGCTGTGGCCCATAGACATCTACATCTGTCCTCGACTGCGAATCAAAATGCAGATGCGTTGCCACCCGTGAGGACTAAGATAGAATGCCTCGTTTCCAGTAAAATGGATCTCCGGTTCTCTACACTCACCACACGAAACACAGCAGTGTTAAGCTGCTATTTTATGCTGGTTTTCTGTGAGAGCGTGGTCCTTCCCCGGTTGAGCCGACGCCGTGCTACACCTATACCAGTAATATAGCTGCAGCATGGTTCTACCACGTATAAAACGCTGTCCCTTTTATCAGGTAATCTATGGGGAAAGCCTATGTTCAACAATGAACTTTTATAGGCTGTAATAGGTGAATAGATAGATAGATTTCGTCATTCATAACAGCCCGTCAAATTTCCACTGTTGAACATGTGCCTCCCCATCGATTGCCTCATAGATTTCCCATAGTTTCCACGCGTGGTAGGCGGGTCGGTAACCACATTGTTTTTATGAGTATTGATTTGTTATCATAAAAACGCTGCTGCTAATCTCCTATTTCCATTTACCTCTGCTGCCTTTCACGACACCCACAGGATCACATGAGGTTGTGGATCCTTATCATTTATTTATTTATTCAATATTCTTTATTGCACACCATACATAATTTACAGAAACTATATATTTATATAAAAGAAGTATGCAATGGGCGATCTTATTGCTGATAGCAATTTCTTCGAGACAACCAATGAATGGACAGGATTGCACGAATATGACAAGGGCAGTGCAAATTGGTGTGATAGAGAAAAAAGAGGTAAAAAAAATAAACACACACACACACACACAAACACACACACACACACACACACACACACACACACACACACACACACACACACACACACACACACACACACACACATATATATATATATACATACTACAAACATATATACATACAAAAAATAAAATACATAATATATATTGAATTATTTAATTAATTAAATGAAATTGATTTATGATACATATAATATTATATTTAATGGCTAGTGTGGTAGTGAAGTTAGAATTTAAATTGCGAGGTAATGATTCTTAACTAGTTTTTTTAAATACCGGTAGGGATGGTGCGCGTTTTACTGACAATACATTTACATTCGTGTCTTTAAAAAAATAAAAATATAGACAAAATAGCTATGTATAAATGAAACAACGTTCAGTTTAGAACAGCAGTGCAGTCACTGCTATTTAGCGAGGGTAATAGATAAATAGTATGATTTTTATTCAATTCACGAAACCCAGCGGGATTTTCTATTATGTACATCATCACTTTACTATAATTTTGTACAATTTTTATATAAATTTTAATAGAAACAGCATGCTGGCGCTCACCTAATCCCCAGGGGTTATTTTCATTCATGTATTCCTCGATATTATAATAACCCTTTTTGTACAATTCTTCTTTAATAAAACTTTTGAACTTATTTATTGACAAATTTTGAACATTTTCTGGAATTTTCTACCGACTTCAAAAAGGAGCCAGTACTCAATTCGACTGTATGTTTTTATGTGTGTTACCTCATAACTTCTTACTGGGTGAACTGATTTCGATGTACCTTTTTTTATTTGAAAGCTGGTACTTCCCATGTGGCCGCATATAAATTTGATCAAGGTCTGATCAATAGTTTTTGAGTTATTCTTAATAATTTATATTGAAGTCGGTTGTACAAAATGTTTAATTTTAAATTATTATATTGTAAAAGCGTACATTACCCCTTAAATGAATTACTAATTCCAACGAGTCTAGTAACTAGCATTACAGGCTTATGTATGTTCCTGGTGTTTAGGCCGGTACCTAACTACCCAGATGGACTTCCAGGCAAAAAAATAGTCCTAGTAAATGACATCACAAATCAGTAATTTATTGTTTCTCCTGGACGCGTGTTTGTCGCTGAACTCCCCTTAAACGGCTGGACTAATTATGATGATTTTTTTCCTGTGTGTCACCATGGATAGATGGTTTAGAGAGCCATGCTGCAGCTATATTAGTAGTATAGTTCCAGCACGAATGGGTCAGCTCGACTGGGGAAGGACCACGCTCTCATAGAATACCAGCGTAAAATAGCAGCTTAACACTGCTATGTTTCCTATGCTGAGTGTAGAGAACCGGAGACCCTTTTTACTGGAAATGAGGCATTCCATCTAAGTCCTTACGGGTGACAACGCATCTGCATTTTGATTTATAATAGAGGATATATGCAGATGTCTATGGGCTGCAGCAACTACTTACCATCAGGTTTTTTTATAGGATAAGGGTGACAAACGAGCACACAGTCCACCTTTTAGAAAACCAGCGTGAAGTAGAGGTTTACCTCTGCGTTTCGCTTGGTGAGTGCAGGTGGCCGGAGGCCCATTTTACTGGAAATGAGGCATTCCATCTTAGTCCTCACGGGTGACAACGCATCTACATTTTGATTTGTAATAGAGGATAGATGTAGATGTCTATGGGCCGCAGTAACCACTTACCATCAGGTGGACTGTGTGCTTGTTTGTCACCCTTATCCTATAAAAAAAAAGTCCACCTGATGGTAATTGGTTGCTGCGGCCCATAGACATCTACATCTATCTTCTATTACAAATCAAAATGTAGATGCGTTGTCACCCGTGAGGACTAAGATGGAATGCATCATTTCCAGTAAAAAGGGCCTCCAGCCACCTGCACTCACCAAGCGAAACGCAGAGGTGAACCTCTACTTCACGCTGGTTTTCTGTGAGGTCGTGGTACCACCCCGGTTCGATCCGGCCCACCCGCGCGACAGCAAAAGCTGCCGCGTGGCTCTACCACTGTTATTCTGTGGACTGTGTACTCGTTTGTCACCCTTATCATGTAAAAAAATAGGATGACTTTTGTATCTAATTGTAGCCTCGAAAACAGATTTTGTTTTTTCTATGTAATCGCTACCGACAGTTTGTTGGATCTCGTTGATTTCTTTTTTTATTGAATGTTGGTGACAAATGAGCACACAGTCCACCTGCAGGACTAGCATGGGCAGGAGACATTTTATCCTCGGGGAAAGGACAAAATGTTTATCCCCTCGTCTAGTTTTATCCACCCTTCGAGCATGGGCACACCGGTGGATATAATATCCACAGTAGATAAAAATATATAAATCTGTGCTCGTGATTTCGACACTTTATAGTTTTCGTCACAAACTAATAAGAATTATAGCGCAATTTTCGATTTCGTCAAATAAAATTAACACGGAGAGGTGAATATATTAAACTGAACGCCAAACAGTAAGTATACTATCACATAAAATGTTTTAAAGTAACTTTTTTTTTACTTATTATAAGCCAGTGCTTGACCACAAACACACCTGGTGGTAAGTGATGCAGCCCTAGATGGTAAATCGCATTGTCTTAGCGTAACAAAAGCCTATTCACACTTGCCTTGAAGACGCACAGGTTGTATTCGGACGGAAAGATAGACGCTAAACTATAGTTTTAAGAAAGCGAAATGTAAACATTTAATTTTCTGTACAAATCTTTCTGTTTACAAATAATTAATACTATCTTATAACCTGTTCGTCTATATTTATCGCCAACTATTTAACAATTTTTTTTTCATTCAGATCAAGAAGTAACAAAACACAAATTAATATGTTGGTCGTCTTTATGTCGACTTACAACCACCTTGCCACTGGAGAGCTCACAGGGTCAATAGGAGCCAAAAGGGCAGACTCCCAGTGGCAAATTCTCAAGGGAATACTAAAAGAGTATGGGCCAGACAGAACAATTGATCAGTGGGAGCAGCTTAATCTATAACATATTACATTTTCGTGGTAAATTCTGTAAGTACATAAAATTAAAATTATATACACTAATTTTGACGGCGAGAAAGTACAGAGAGAAAGACTTGGAAAGATTTAAAAAGGGTGCGCGTACTGAGAATGCGGCGGCAGCTTGTGGACACAGCAAGACAGGAAATTCACTGACAGTACCGACTGTGTCCGAAGTGGGCACAAAAGATTTAAGCATTATTGGGTATGAGTTTCCTACTCGGCAGGAACGAATACATAAAGAGACACCGATAAGTGAGTTTCTCTAGTACTATTTACTGACATGTTACGTCATGTCATCATTTTCGTTTATGCCTCTACTTACCTATTGAAATTATCTTTTTTAAAAGCTTAAACATATATGTTTCACGTCTTAATATTTAACTTTACCATTACAGCCTATAAAATTCACT
Organism: Parnassius glacialis; assembly: GCA_033319125.1. NCBI lineage: Eukaryota > Metazoa > Arthropoda > Insecta > Lepidoptera > Papilionidae > Parnassius > Parnassius glacialis. The sequence goes on from JAVANC010000002.1 coordinate 26,041,439, forward strand.
GCTGAACATAGGTTCTCATAGTGGGGATGTTTACCATAGTTGCCACGCTTGGCAAGCAACAGCAGTTATTAATGTTTTTTTTTTATAGGATAAGGGTGACAAACGAGCACACAGTCCACCTGATGGTAAGTGGTTGCTGCGGCCCATAGACATCTACATCTATCCTCGTTTGCGAATCAAAATGCAGATGCGTTGTCACCCGTGAGGACTAAGATGGAATGCCTCATTTCCAGTAAAAAGGGCCTCCGGCCACCTGCACTCACCAAGTGAAACGCAGAGGTAAACCTCTACTTCACGCTGGTATTCTGTGAGGTCGTGGTACCACCCCGGTTCGAGCCGGCCCATCCGTGTGACAGCAAAAGCTGCCGCCTGGCTCTACCACTGTTTAGTTGTTATTAGGAAGACGCTGCTGTCCATCTCCTGATCTGTTTTCCTCTGTCACCTCTTCGTCTCTCGACACCCACGGGATGATATGAGGTAGTGAATACACTGCCACTACACAGTAATTTACATAATTTGAATTTTAATGACTTTAAATGTACATTACAAACGGTTGTTGTTGTCTTTTTCTACAACAGTAAATATTTGAAATAGTATTTTATGCAAACCATAAAACAATATTCTATACAAAACAATATAACAAAAAAAAATCTCTCTATATATAAATCATTTCATTACTAACCAACAGTTAACACTAGTTATATTTATACGTGGTAGAGCCATGCTGCAGCTATATTAGTAGTATAGTTGTAGCACGAATGGTTCGGCTCGACCGGGGAGGGACCACGCTTTCGTAGAATACCAGCGTATAATAGCAGGTTAACACTGCCGTGTTTCGTTTCGTGAGTGTAGAGAACCGCAGACCCATTTTACTGGAAAAGAGGCATTCCATCTTGTCATGGATGACAACGCATCTGCATTTTGATTATTTATTGAGGATAGATGTAGATGTCTATTAGTCACAGCAACCACTTACCACCGGGTGGACTGTGTGCTCGTTTGTCACCCTATCCTATAAAGAAATATCCCAGGTTAATCACTAATTTTAGTAACACACGTAAACCAATAGAGCTCCACAAAAACGGTATATTTAAAAAAAAACATCGTTATTCATGTGTAAAATCTACTTTGTAATACGTTGTAATCACATCAGCCACGACTTGTCGATCGCATTCAGTGTTCAGGGTTGAGTTGCCCTCAGTCATATAGTTTATTTAAAAAAAAAGGTACAGTAAAGCCGCTTTGTCTAGCAAAGGATTTCTTTCAACTCCTGTTCTGTCGTTGTGCCTTTGTTTGAAATACGTCATACAAAAAGCAATATCATTTATAAGTTACGCAAAAGTAAAGGTATATTCCATCGCATATCAAGTGCACAGACAGACTTAAGCTTTTCTAAAATGTGCCATCGGGTAGACGTTACTGTTACAGCTTATTAAAGTCCACTGCTGAAAATATGCCTCCCCATATTGCCTGTCTCATAGGGGAGGATATGGCAGTTAACTTTTTATTTTATTTTAACTGAAACAGTGTGTTTTTATTGTTACAGCCTTTTAAAGTCCACTGCCGATTTTCCATGGTTGCTATGCTATTGGCAACCGCAGTTTTTTTTATTTTTAATCGTTATTAGGAAGACGCTGCTACCCATCTCCTGTTTTGTTTCCCTCTTCACAGGAGATGGGTAGCAAGAGATACAACAAGGTCCTGGAAAGTGCACAGGCTCTCTCTATTACCAAGTTTAAATGTTTTGTTAAGCTGAAACTGTATAAAAAGGGTTAATATAGTATAAATGAATACATGGTTGATAATAACCCCTGGGAATGAGGTGGTCGCCTCCAAGCAGTTTCTAAAATAAATTTTGTAAATAGTTTGTAATAATTTATACTGTAAAATTAATTTTTAAAAAAAAGTCCCGCTGGGTTTCTTGCTGGTTCTTCCCAGGACAGAGGGTTTTTTCGAACCAGTGGTAAAGTAAAAAATGACTTTCAATAAGAATTACTCATGTAATGTATATCGAATAAAAAAATATTCCATTCTATTCTATTACGACACCTACGGGATGATATGAGGTAGTGAATATTATTACACCGCCTCTACACAGTTAAGCATTTTCAAGTGATACATAACATGGTTATAGTCCTACCCCACTTGTAGTAATGTTTGAGCATTGTTATGGTCGCATCATGGAAGCATCACACACACACACACACAGAATTCCAGCGTGAAATAACTGTGGCGACATTGTTATCTTGCCACAAGCGAAACACACCGAAGCCTTAATCACGCTATCAAAGTTCCGAAATACTGCGGTATATATAGCTTCTAGCTATCACATGGAGTGTGACTGCGCCCCCTTTTCCCTAAAGGGGGTCGCTTCCGATTCGGCAGAAAGGCCACACGAGCCAATGCGAGTCTCACAGGTGGTGTTTAGTGGGTAGGCACTTAGGTTTCGCAGTGAGTCCCACATAATCATGGCAGCCAGCTGTCGTGGTATCCTTAGAGCATTCACCACCTCCCTCCCCCGCTTCCCGGAGAGTAGCCCTTTTCATTGCTTCTGAGCGCAAAAAAACATGGTTCGTTGACAGCTCCCCGGGCTGAACACTTGGCTGGTGGGAGATCTTTCCTTTTCCTTACACGGCCGAACTGCTGTGTTTACTATGATGAGTGGGTGAGCGAGGAGAATCTGTGACACTTTTTAGTAGTAATGAGGCACTATATCTTAGTCCTCTGGGGTGAGAACGCATTTGAACTTAGTTCCATAACCGAGGAAACATACAATAACATGTAGATGTACGTGGTAGAGCCATGCTGCAGCTATAGTTGTAGCACGAATGGGTCGGCCCGACCGGGGAAGGACCACGCTCTCACAGAATACCAGCGTTAAATAGCAGCTTAACACTGCTGTGTTTCGTATGGTGAGTGTAGAGAACCGGAGACCCTTTTTACTGGAAAAGAGGCATTCCATCTTAGTCCTCACGGGTGACAACGCATCTGCATTTTGATTAGCAAACGAGGATAGATGTAGATGTCTATGTGCCACAGCAACCACTTACCATCAGGTGGACTGTGTGCTCGTTTGTCACCCTATCCTATAAAAAAAAGATGTCTCTCGGCCACAGCATCTACTTACCACCAGGTGGACTGTGTACTCGTTTGTCAGCTTTACTCCTTTACGTATAAGTAAATGGGCACGCGTAGGTAAGCACCTGCTGAGGTAGTACGGCTCCCAGTCACAAGTATACAAAATTTAGTTTCAGTTAAAGATAGAACTGAGCTATAGGCCTCTCCATAGATTGCCCATAAGTGCGATATTTGTCATTTATAACAAAGTCCCAGAAAATATGCAGACCTTTTCTATCAAAAGGTTTAAATTATTTATTAAGCAAAAATTGTCTAGTAAGGGTTATTATACTACTAAAGAGTACATGACTGATAATAACCCCTGGGAATGAGGTGATCGCTACCATGCTGTTTCTAAATGTTTTCACAATAATTATATTAAATATTATATTGTAAATTGTGCTTTTTAAAAACAAAGTCCCGCTGGGTTTCTTGCTTGTTCTTCCCCGGACAGAGGTTTTTTGTTTTCGAACCAGTGGTAAAAGTGAAAAATGACTTTCAATAATTGTTATGTACTATAATCTATATTGAATAAAAATAATTCTATACTATTCTATTATATAAGTGTAATTATTCTCTATAAATAAAAAAGGTAGTAAATTCGTAAGGGATTGTAATTTTTTGTATATTATTGTGTAACCATGGGCTAAATTGAAATTCCGCTTAGTACTAAGTTGTAATGACGTCATAGATGGTAAGTCGCGTTTTCTTACTTTCAGAAATCTATTCACTTTTACTCCGAAGATATCCACGTTGCAATCATAGAGAAACCACTGTAGAGCCACGCGGCAGCTTTTGCTGTCGCACGGATGGGCCGGCTCGAACCGGGGTGGTACCACGACCTCACAGAATACCAGCGTGAAGTAGAGGTTTACCTCTGCGTTTCGCTTGGTGAGTGCAGGTGGCCGGAGGCCCTTTTTACTGGAAATGAGGCATTCCATCTTAGTCCTCACGGGTGACAACGCATCTACATTTTGATTTGTAACAGAGGATAGATGTAGATGTCTATGGGCCGCAGCAACCACTTACCATCAGGTGGACTGTGTGCTCGTTTGTCACCCTTATCATATAAAAAAAATAGAAAAGAGTGTTCAAACTATTCTACTATTTTCTGTATGCAGCTGAAGCAAACCATTTGGTTTAAATGCACAGTTTATCTACTAGAGGTGGAGACCTGCCGAGTCTGGTTATCCGATATTCGAATGGAAAGCGAGGAATTTAATTATATCATGATGTCCACCATCATTCAGCATGCTTTGGAGGATAGCTTTTATATTTTTATACTTTATAAGATATTTGGTTTTTACTAATCCAATTTATTAGCTTCTGCCTTATCTATTGTATCTATCTTTTCATCATCATCATCATTACAGCCCTTCACAAGTCCACTGCTGAACATAGGCCTCCCCCAAAGAATGCCACAAAGCACGGTCCTGAGCCACCTGCATCCATCGACTTCCTGCATGTCTTACCAGGTCGTCACTCCATCTCGTGGGGGGACGCCCTACACTTCGCCTACCGGTACGAGGCTGCCACTCGAGAACCTTTCTTCCCCATCGGTTGTCGGTTCTTCGAGCTATATGGCCGGCCCACTGCCACTTCAGCTTACTAATCCGTTGGGCTATGTCGGTTACTCTGGTTCTACAGCGGATATCCTTATTCCTAAGTTTATCACGCAGAGAAACTCCGAGCATAGCCCTCTCCATAGCTCGCTGAGCGACCTTGAGCTTCCTCATACGGCCAGCAGTGAAGGACCACGTCTCAGTTCCGTAAGTCATCACTGGCAACACGCACTGGTTGTACAATTTCGTTTTAAGGTTTTGAGGTATGACTGACGAGAAGATGTGTCGTAGCTTCCCGAACGCTGCCCAGCCGAGTTGAATCCGTCGATTGACCTCTCGGTCGAAGTTGGACTTACCTAGTCGGACTATTTGTCCCAGGTAAACATACTCGTCAACAAGTTTGAGCTTAGTGCTCCCAACAACTACCGGCATAGGTGTGACATGGACATTAAACATGATCTTTGTTTTGTCCATGTTCATCTTAAGACCTATCCGTTGGGAGACACTATTGAGGTCATTGAGCATAGTGCTTAGGTCCTCCAGCGATTCTGCCATAAGGACTATATCGTCGGCAAATCGAAGGTGAGTAATGTACTCGCCATTGATGTAAATACCGCATCCTTTCCAGTCTAGAAGCTTGAAAACGTCTTCCAATGCAGCGGTGAAGAGTTTCGGGGATATAACATCACCCTGTCTTACACCTCTCTGCAATTGGATGGGTTTCGTACTCTGGTTCTGTACTCGGATAGCCATCGTAGCTCTACTGTACAAACACTTCAGCACTTCGATATACCGACAGTCAACTTGGCACCGCTGAAGGGACTGCAGCACCGCCCAAATTTCGACGGAATTAAAGGCTTTCTCATAGTCCACATACGCCAGACATAGTGACAAATGATACTCTTCGGACTTCTGTACAATTTGCCGTAGGGTATGTATGTGGTCTATGGTGCTAAAGCCCTTTCAGAAACCGGCTTATTCGGGAGGCTGGAAGTCGTCAAGTCTGCGCGCAAGACGATTCGTAATGACTCTCGAAAACAGCATGTAGACGCGGCTCAGAAGGGAAATCGGTCTGTAGTTCTTCAAGAGAGCGTTGTCACCTTTCTTGAAGAACAAGACCACCGCACTTCTGCTCCACGCCTCCGGTGTAATGCCACCATGAAGGACGGAATTAAAGAGCTTCTGAAGGACTTCAAGTACCGGTCTTCCACCCGCTTTCAGAAGCTCCGCTGTAATTCCATCCTCGCCTGGGGCCTTGCCGTTTTTAAGGTGCTGGAGAGCCATTCTAATCTCGCTCAGACTGACGTCCGGGATATCTTCGGAATAGTGTCGGATAAGACTCGCTCTTGGATCGTTACTCACACTTGCGTGTGGCTCCAACGATGACGTGTACAGCTGCCCATAGGACCTCTCAATCTCACTCAAAATCTCAGGTGCCCCGGAAACGATGCTGCCACATTCGGTCTTCAGCTTTGACAGTTGGCTCTTTCTGGCAGACAGGTCTCTGGCAAAGACTTTGGAGCCTTGGTTCCGCTCGATCGCTTCTTCAATACGAGCTGTATTGAAGTTGCGTAAGTCCCGCCGCATGCATTTGGAGATCTGTCTGTTCAGTTGCCTGTATGCTGTCAAATCTGTTGAAGAATGTAGCCTCATCTCCCGTCTAACAGCCATGAGATTAAGAGTGTGATCGGAGAGTTTTTGTGTTCTTCTGCGGCGGGTCTTGCAGAACTTAGCTCCGACCGCATGGACAGTTTCCACGAGCTTGTCATTCATATCGTCCACTTCATTGCAGTCTTCTAGGCACTGAAAACGGTTTCGTAACTCGAGCTGAAAGGTTTCGGGACTTTGGATTAGAGCACGAGGGGGACGGAGCGTTGACTTCATCAGACGAGACCTCTCCAACTTAACATTTAGGTTCAGTGTGCCTCTAACCATTCGGTGATCGCTGCCGGTTTTCACCCTCTTCTATCTATCTTTTACAGTCTATAAAATTCCACATTTTTTTGGAGATTTTGCCTTAGTTGTCACATTTAGCAGGCGGGTTGGCAATTGCAGCAACCCATCATTTGTTTCAGTTTCTTTCTGCCATCTCTTACGAGACCCATGGAACCATATTGGATAGTTCTTAAACCACCACAACACGGTTAATTAATAACTACCACGTTTGTTAAGTCCGTATACAAAAGTAAAAACATAAAAGATACTCTTGCTCATAATAGAAATGCACCAAACTAGTTTGATGTTTTCTAACATCCACAGTCACAAATGGAATTCAACGAGAGAAACACATAAACACAGTCCTCTACAGTCTGCTAATAAAAAACACGCATCGCGTGTCCCGCGCGGTAAATAGCCGGTGCATAATTGTATATAATCCCTATGTACTCGGCCATAATTGTACATAATCCCAATGTACCCACACGAGGATAATATAATTTGCGTCCGCGCCGCTCCGCACCTAATGACAGGGCGCGGAGCGTAGCACGCATGCGCGCTGCGTACACACAACACGAGTTTTCTACAGAAATAATATTAAAATTAAAATATTTTTCTCATATTTTTGAAGTTAGACTTTTCTATCGACGTAGTGGAAAAATTTAGTACAGTTTTAAAATATAAAAATGTCACGTTTTCTTGTAACGTTTTACCGCCTGCACGACTAAAAAAAAAATGATACGACGCAAAGAAGTTTCACTTCGTACGTGTGTATACAATTAAACGCACATTTTTTTTAATAATAAGGATGACAAACCAGCTCACAGTCCATCTGATGGTAAGTGGACGCTAAAGCTTGTCCATAGAAATCTAAAACTATTCTCGATTAAGATTCAAAATTCAACATTCAGCATTGTCACTCCTAAGGACTATAAAATACCTCGTTTCCTGTAAAATGGTCTCCGGTACTCTATACTCATCATACGAAACACAGCAGCCTTAAGCTGCTATTTTACACTAGTAAATATAATATTGTGGTCCTTCCCCATCGAGCATTACCCATTCGAACTACAACTGTAATATCTATAGCTGCAGCGTGGCTCTAGCGCGTTTAACATGTGTGTACCACAGTATATTATTAAGTGGCGAAGCTTGCGAAGTCACTTATTGATTTCACGATGTCTGTCCGTCTGTCCGTCTATCCGTCTGTCCGTCTGTCCGTCTGTCCGTCTGTCCGTCCGTCCGTCCGTCTGTCCGTTTGTCATTATCTCGAGAACGGTTTCGAATTTTCAAATTCTGTTTTCAGCAATCGATTACTGATCATCCAGGCATCTGAACCTCCTATTTTGAAACTGATTGGTCAACGGCAACCGTTAGAAACCGCTACAAATCTGATTGCTTCGCCACTTTGCTATGCTGTTAGCTTGCTAGGTTTATTTTATATAGACAATAATGTTACGTCAAATATTTTGTATTTCCAACTTCCAACAAACTTTAAAAAACTTTAAACTTTAGTGGGAGTTCTAAGGAACAATAGCAATTAGTAATTTCTTACTCGATTTCGTATTCGTATTTAACGATGACACAGTCTTCAGAATGAATGCTGATCACCCTGTGGTGTTGAATGCATATGAACGAAATACTCTGACCATAACATTTTATGTCGTTGCATTGACGGCGTAAGACAATCCACTACCCAACTTTATTCCTTAGGTATATTAACAACATGGAACAGAGTGGAATAAAATAGGAGTACCTATCACTTGTTTATTTGCCTCTGTCGCTCCTTGAGCACGGTGTGACATCATATTTTTGTTAGCAACTCAAAATAATAAAAATCTTCGGCTTCCACTTACTAAGTGTGACAACTATAGAAAAATATCCTCCTATGGGACAATCTATGGAGGTGGCCTGTGTTTAACTATACATTTTTAATAGGCCGTAATGAATGATGAATGATAAACATATTTAAAATCTGTTAATATATTTGGATAAATTATAAACTGCAAGTTAATAGAAAAATAAAATAAAACATTTTTTTTTATACTTACATAAGTAAACAAAAATAAGTATGTTCAATACTTTATATATTTTCCTTGCTTCCGTGAAACCGAGGACCAATGTCAAATTTAAATATGTTTAATTTACTTTGAGTTAAAGTTACAGCCTATATAATATGTCCAACTGCTGAGCACATGCCTCCTCTCATCATTTCTGTGTGTGTTGGCCAACTACACGTCTTCGAAATACTTTTTTCTTATTTCTCAGATATGCAGGTTTCTTCACGATATCTTCCTTCACCGCTAAACACGTGGTAAAATTTACTTTAACTAAATCTATATAATACTTTTTTTACTAATGTAGTGTGATACGGCCTCCTCAGAGACGTAAAAACAATCGCGTTTCACCCGCAGACGTGATTGAAGTCGTCTATTTCGGTACACTCTTCTACGTTTTAAATTTTTATAGATAAATTTTAACTAACATTAAAATTTAGATTTAAAAATAATAATCAATCCTGTTTTCGTTTATTAAAAATGGGGACGAAATTGTAAATATTAAAAATAAATATAAACAAAATTAAAAAATAAAATTGATATCTTCGTGCTGAACGCGCGAAGAACTGTCACTAGCCTAACAATAAGAAAAATAAAAAAATACAGTGCTACAGAAACCTAATCCTAATGATTATTAAATACTTATAAAACAACTAGCTTTACCGGCAGACTTTGTTCTGCTCTTTCCGACGATCCTATGTCCTAAAAATTTATCTTAAGTCCTAAGATTCGCAATAAAAAATATTTAAAATTATCCTATCTCTCAAGTTGGAGCAAGCAATACACATTTAAAAAAAATCATTACAATCGGTTGAGTGGTTTCTGAGTTCATCGCGGACAAACAATGTAACACGTAATTTTTATATATGAAGATTAAGTATAACTCAACGTATTTTCCAAATATATTCTTAGGTGGTTTCGTAATAACAATTTGAATCAATAATATTTGTATGTTTTTACGTAATATGCATAATAATCACACCGGTTGTTAATATCCCAACGAATGTACTTCAAAGGTATATTATGGCGCCGCTGCTTTCAACAGTCGTATTTTCATCCCTTTCGCACATTGTTCCTTCTCTTTTCCGTGCAATGATACAACTCTCACTTTCTAAGTGACTTGCCAATAAATATCCTTGAACTTCATATTACTTTACTGATACATATAGATGGATGTTTTATATTGATTGTTTCAATTAAAATTCCATATGCAGTAAAGGTAATTAAAAAAAGAAATTAAGCTTTGTCATACGGTGTCATTTTTTACCCAATATGGTATTTTGCGGTATTTTACTGCCTCGTTGTTCTAGTCGTTCGGGTTTCCGTCCCATCGGACTATGAGAGTGAGGAAATAGAGATTGCAAATGTGTTTGGGCACTCGTTAATTAGTTCGTTAATAACACTGCAATAGTTTTTTTTTATAGGATAAGGGTGACAAACGAGCACACAGTCCACCTGATGGGAAGTGGTTGCTGCGGCCCATAGACATCTACATCTATCCTCGTTTGCGAATCAAAATGCAGATGCGTTGTCACCCGTGGGGACGAAGATGGAATGCCTCATTTCCAGTAAAAAGGGCCTCCGGCCACCTGCACTCACCAAGCGAAAGGCAGAGGTAAACCTCTACTTCACGCTGGTATTCTGTAAGGTCGTGGTACCACCCCGGTTCGATCCGGCCCATCCGTGCGACAGCAAAAGCTATCGCGTGTCTCTACCACTGTTAAGTTGATGGTCAATGTAACTAACTACTGACTTAAAGGTTTTCCTACCCTAGAAGTTACTAAATTATTGGTTAACAAGTCTTGTGTGTCTGATGACAACGTGGTGGTGGAAGATTTCTTCAAAAACCTTGCACCTAAATTTTATTTTATCCAATACGAATATATATTTTTTTTACTTATTATAAGCCAGTGCTTGATCAAAATCCCACCTGGTGGTAAGTGCGTAACAAAAGTCTATTCACTCTTACCTTGAAGACGCCTAAATTGTATTCGGACGGAAAGATAGACACCGTCAAATTATTCCACTCGTTTGCTGTACGCATTACAAAAGCAAACCATGTGGATCTAATGCGTGAAATATCAACAACAAAGGGGTTTTCTGCAGCATTGCAAAGGAGTAGGCTATGCACTGCGTGGTGAAGTTGATTTGCTCATAGCACACTTCCAAGTAATGCTTGTCAGCTGCTATATTCTTGGAATGATCTATCTCATTATTTTTACTAGGTGGTAGGAGGGGGAGTTTTGGCGGGAACTTAACCGGCAACGGATTGCTGCTTCTGTATTATTGTTTAAATAATGGTTTTAAATGTACATGGAAGATGTAAAAGTGGTGCGATTTTGTGTATTAAATGTCTGCGCATGTGAACTATTAATGGAAACGGTGAAACAAGTGCTCTGATGGTGAAGTGGTTCTCAAGATAAGGCAGTGTCTGCTTAGGCGCCTTGAGATACCATCGCCAACTGTCAACTGTCTGCTGGCTCAAGTTGCCGTCAAAATCTTCCAAGATCTGCACAATGTGACTAGCGAACATATTGTGAAGCAGTGTACTATGAAGGATAATTATACATTGCAACTTCAGGCTCAGAAGGGCTAGAACCCAGAGCCGTAAAACCAGTTATTAAAAAAATTGGTGGTAGGACTCTTCTTCTACCTACTATCCTCTTACTTATTTCTGCTGCCAAATAGTAGTGCTTGCGCTGCTGTGTTTTCTGAAGGGTACAGAGTCCAGGACACCCCAGTGCCAGCTCCTTCCACTTGATTGCATTCAACGTATAGTGATTCGAAACATCGGCGACCGAGCTCTTTCTGAACGCCTTCACTCACTGGCGCTGTGTAAAGATGTTACGTCTCTTTGCGTAGATGGGATAAACCATCTGCCACGGGGAGTGATCAGAGGAATTGTTCAGACTAATTCCAGCCGCTCAATTTTACCACCGCACATTGCGACAAAACTTGCGATACCATCATCGTACCATCTGGATGATTGGCGGTCCATCACTCTGCGATTTATAAGAATTTTTCTTCCTCGCGCAACTTCCTTGTGGAATCAACGACCACCAGCAATTTTTCCGGACCGATACGACTTAGGGATCTTCAAGAAAAGAGCCTACTCCTTTTTAAAAGGCCGGCAACGCATCTGCAATTCCCCTGGTGTTGCAGTTGTTAATGGACGGCGGTAATTACTTACTATCATGTGAGCCGAATGTTCGTTTGCCCCCTCATATAAAAAGTATAATTACTGGATTCCGTCTTAGTCCTCAGAGGTGACAGCGCATCAGTAGCCTTCCTTGTTTGAAGTTGTCTGCTGATGTCCATGGGTTGCAGTATCCACTTACCATCAGATAAACTGAAAATTCGTTTATCAACTCAGTTTTATAAAAAAATGTCGAACGTCTTATTTTTAATCCCCGACGAAAACAGAACGGTGTTATAAGTTTGTAGTGTGTATCTGTGTGTCAATCTGTGGTATCATAGCTCCGGAGTTTTGGCGGGAACTTGATCGGCGGCGGTTTGCTGCTCCTGTATTATTGTTTAAATAATAGTTTGAAATGGACTTTGATATGTAAAAGTGGTGCGATTTTGTATATTAAGTGTCTACGCATGTGAACTATTAGTGGAAACGGTGAAATGAGTGCTCTAATGGTGATGTGATTCTCAAGATAAGGTGTCTGCTTAGGCGCCTTGAGATACCATTGCCAACTGTTAGCTGTCTGCTGGCTTAAGTTGCTGTCAAAATCTCCCAAGAGCTGCACGAGCGACGCTTCAACATATTGTGAAGCAGTGTACTATGAAGGATAATTATACATTGTAACTTCAGGCTCAGAAGGGCTAGAACCCAGAGCCGTAAAGCCAGTTATAAAAAAATCATAGCTCCTGAACCGATTTTGGATTTTTTTCGTTTGAAAGACGTCTTAATCAAGAGTGTTCTTAGGTATGTTTCAAGAAAATCTGTTCAGTCGTTTGAATATCATGAGCTCTTTTAATCTCAGGGATTTTTAAAATTTTTAATTTATTCTTTATTAGTCTGTAACAGCCTAAGGACATCGGCCTCTCATATTATAGGAAAGATTCGGCGTTATCATCACGTTGAGAACCAACCTGGCTCGATGACCAGATGTCTAGCACCTTTACTTACTTCCCGTCACAGGTCTGGGTATTTTGCATCTAACATATACGAGATTGCAAACTCGCTCAAGATGGCTCGAAAACATTTTCTCAACCATCATATTATTTAAAGATTATTTATTGAGCCACTATTTACAGATTGTTCCATCTTAGTTTAGTCAAAAGAAAAATCGAAATTTTAAGAATTGAAAAGAATAACACAATTTTCACACTATGCATTTACATAATGAAAGCTTTGCGACGCTGTGCTACTAAAGAAAGAATGAAAATTGTTAACAAAGCACTAACACAATCCCTACTATACTACTGCACGCTGGCTTGGGGTGGAGCAATCAAAACAAAAATGCTCGAAGTCGAGAGGGCCCAGCGAGCAGTACTAAAAGTAATTCTGTCTAAAAACTTTAGATTTCCTACTGATGAACTGTACAAGGAATGTAAAGTGCTACGGGTTCGCCAAATCTACATTTTAAAGGCAGTAATTCTAACCCACAGAAAAATAATAAATTCTCCGGATTATCTTAGCCTGTGCTAGCTGTGGTAGCTTTATCAACAGCCACTTACCATTTAATCTGCCTAGCATTTACAACAAATTCTGCTGTCTCTTCCCAGATTTGAGGTCTTTGTCTACAAGCAAAGTCAAACACAAAATAGCAACCTGGTTGCTACGTGCTTCTTATCAGGAAACGGAAAACTTACTTTCCTTTCATAGTTGACCCCACACACACATGCAAGCACCCTTCCCACACACACACACACACACACAGACACACTCACACAAAACATTTTTTTTGCTTTATTTTAATTTTAACCGGGAGTCCTATGTATTTATCGGTGTAAACGGTGTCAGTCAATGTTCTTGGTTCCTCCGATACAAGCCTAGAGCTTAGTGCAGAAACCAGTGTATTGTTTAATTATGTAATGTTTTTTGGTTAAATAAATACACTTCTATTCTATTCTATTCTATATCTTCTCAAGTCAGTACTCAGACATACTATAGAAGAGTTAAAGCCCCGACTTCTGAAATGACTCAATTCTTTTTAATTTTATGAAGTCATCTTTTCTTTTTTATTATACGTTTCATTAAGACCCCTTCGATTGGATCAAAGAATGTAAATGCAAATAGTTACATTAAAAACTTCACCACTAATTTTTTAATACCACCACTGATTTATAATAATAATAATAATTTATTAGACTCTCAGTTTGACATTTATAACCTATTTATTAGAAAAATAGTGTATGTATAAATTGTCTAAAAATATAGTATATTTAGCTATTGCATACTAGTATAGAATAGAGATTGCTGCCAGCAGGCGGATAACCAGTTTCAGATTTTTTTTATAGAATACGGGTGACAAACGAGCCACAGTCCAGATGGTAATTGGTTGCTGTGGCCTATAGTAATATAAGAAATAAAATGGAGATGCGTTGCCACCCGTGAGGACTAAGATGGAATGCTTCGCTTCCAGTAAAAAGGATCTCCGATTTATTACACTCACTATACGAAACACAGCAGCATTGGGCTGCTATTTTGCGCGGTCTTTATATTTATTTTCCCCGGTTGAACCGAGCCATTCGTGTTACAACTATACTACTAAAATAGTTGCAGCATGGCTCCACCACGTACTGGTTGGACGTGAACAGGACCAACAGTCACGCCTCCAACGACTAGACCAACGAGCCAATAAAACATATTGTTATCACACTATAAATTAATACAAAAATAAGTACTTACCGTAAGACCTGGCAGTTTTGCCATTTTTGGAAGACAAAAAAAGGCTTTAAAAATCTAGGACCAATTTTTCACAACAAAAATTGGCAAACCTCGAAAAACGTTACATTGTCCGTGTTTATCGTATTTTTTTACCTGTACATCCCCGATGGCAAAGTTCCATTGGTACAGCTGACAGACTTGACTGTAATTCATAGGCTCATTACATACATGCAAAATTCCAATTCCAAATTTACAAAATGTTTGCTAAATACTGAGATACGAGTAAACGTTATTGTAAGGTGTATGCCGAAAGCGGAAAATAAAACGTCAATTTAACAATAATGATATAAAAGTGAAAAAAAAAATCTAATTATGTTTTTATATGACACGCCGTGGCAGTTTCCGAGTAAAACCGCACGCTTTATGACTCAGGCGGCAAGGGTTACTTTCTTGGAAGAATAGGCACATAGGTCGATGGCACAGATGTAATAAAGACGTAAAAAGTACAATTCAAAGTAATTTATTTGTACACTTTTTAATGCTAATAATGATAGTCGATTTTTATTTAACCTAGCCATTTTATCCGGAGACGCATCACACTTTTTCCTACCTCATAACTGGTGATGTTGATGTTAGAGTTCCATAACTGTTACCAAAACTATCGGTTGTCCGAAATAAAAAAACATTAGTCAAGTGCCTGCTATGGACAATGAACTGCAAAATAAAGTTAAGGTCTAAGTCAAAACTTCATCTAGAGCGGGACACCTTACGCTATGTTTACTAATACGATGCTGCCACTCGAGAACCTTTTTCACCTTCGCTTATCGATTTTTTGAGCTGGATCAATGACACATTTTTGTACAAGAAGGGGCAAACGAGCATGCGTCTCATCTGATGGTAATATAATAATATCAGTTAATTGATTGATAGTTATTCTGGTTTAGATCTGCTCAAATGTAGATCCGATTTTTATCACACAGAGAACCTCCGACATATCTCCATAGCTCGCTAAGTGACATTTAGCTTCAAATACGGCGAGCTGTGAAAACACATCGTCTCTAATTCCATAGCTCATCACTGGCAACGTGCAAAACTTTGAGGAAAAATAAAATTGTATTTTATTTAATTTTTAGATTCCGTATTAAAATCTTTTTGTGTCATTTCTTATCGAGTGACAGTAAGGGGTTTGATGTCAGAGTTAATAATTTACTTTACAATACCTTTACACGGTGTGTTGAGCGACATTTGTCGGACGATGACTGTTCAATGCAAGGGCAAAGGCGCCGGCGTGAATGTCAGACGCTGCGTTGTACTTACACTTGCGTGCAACAGTAATGAGTCGAATCAATTTATCTAAATATCGATTGTAATTTCTACGGTGTAGTGATGGTGCGTTAAACGAATTTACCCGTACCCCATATCATCCCGTGGTAGGCTTGGGCAAAAAATATTGATATATCGAAATATCGACTTTTTTATTTTAAAATATCGATATATAATGTCGATATATTTAAATTGCCATATATCGATATATCGATATTTATTTTAAAGTATCGAATAAGTATCAATTTTGATATATTTTAAAATGTTGTACTAATAACAAAACATGTAACAACAAAAGGAAGTACAAAAGTATTCATGTATGGTTGGTTGTTGTTTTTTTCGTCGTCCACCCGTCAGTAACATAACATAATTTTGGAACTTGTCTATACACTATGCAAATGATGATGATATATCGGTATATCGATATTTATCACGCTATATATATCGACACTGTTTAAAAAATCGATTCAATATATGTCGATATATTTTCCCCTTGCCCATCCCTATCCCGTGGGTGTTGTAAGAGGAGACAATGGGAAACAAATCAGTAGATGGGCAGCGGCGTCTTCCTAATAACGACCAAAAATAAAAATAAACTCCAGTTACCACACTCTTACCAGGTGTGGCAGCTATGGCGGGTGTTCCCCTTTTGCGGCAATTTATGGAGAGACCAATGTTCAGCAGTGGACTTTAACAGACTGTAATAGTAACTGTAACGATTGTAATTTTAACTACAAAATAAGAACGTCTTATGACATAAGTATTAAACATCAGACATGGGTGGGCTAGGAAAAATGAGGGTTTTAGTATAATAATCATTATAGTACATCCTGCGCGAAAACTGACCGAACATATTAAAATTGACCAAGAGAAAATTATTATTATCAGCACAAATTAATGTTCCAAATTATTGGTATTGGAAAAATATATACATAAGTCCTACTGCTGGGAACATCTCTTATCTGTTTCTGAGATACGAGTAGTTCTAGAAGAGAGACTTCACATGGACTCGAAGTAATCATTCTCAAACATGCAGTTTCTTTAGGGCCTACGATTTACTTGAGAACGTGCAAATCAGCACATAAAATGTTGTTTTAAAGATTACGGCCTATCTTTACCTCGCACTATACGTATTTTACACGTGGTAGAGTCATGCTGCAGCTATATTAGTAGTATAGTTGTAGCACAAATTGGTCGACTCGACCGGGGAAGGAACGCTCTCACAGAATACCAGCGTAAAATAGCAACTTAATGCTGCTGTGTTTTGTATGGTGAGTGTAGAGAACCGGAGATCCTTTTTACTGGAAACGAGGCATTCCATCTTAGTCCTCACGGGTGACAACGCATCTGAATTTTGATTCGTAATCGAGGATAAATGTAGATGTCTATGGGCCACAGTAACCACTTACTATCAGGTGGACTGTGTGCTCGTTTGTCACCCTTATCCTATAAAAAAAAATCTGTGCCTTTTGGTTGATATGCTATAAACTTATTCGGATTTTATGAGCATGGAGTTAATTATCTTCAATATAGTTATAGACTACGAAACACTTCATCACAGTCTTCAAACAAAACTGAAATTGGAGATGGACAGCAGCATCTTTCTGATAATTACTCAAAATAATAACAAAAACTACGGTTGCAAACTGCTGCGGGTGCCAACTATAGCAAATATTCAATATATAAAAATAACTTCGCTTATATTAGCCAAAATATCAGTAAAGTATTATTGCAAGTAACTGTAGCCACTAAGCATGCTGACAAAGCAAAATATAATTTTTTTTTGTTTAATACCGTAGTGATTTTATTAAATTTAAATCTTTTGTTCACGAATTTAAGTCGATTTTTCCACATCAGATAGTTGGCGCGTCGTTGGTTTCATTGAAAGGGGATTAATTAGTGATTTTGTTCACATCTTCATTTCTTAGCTACCTGACTCTTGAGTGTGTTTATTTTGTTTTATTGAAGATGCTTTATAATGGACCGTAGTGGTAAGATGTTATTGTGTCGACAACTTACTGCAACATAATTCTCTCATACTCAAATACCTATTTAATAAGGAAAATCGTATAAGGTATATCTAAGCGGCGAAGAAACCAAAGCAAAATTTAAAAAAATATCCATAGAATTAATTACAATGCTGTCTTTCAAAATTAATGCATATTTATGTATTTCTTAAAACTTTAAAAACATAGGCTACATTTTGATAGGACTTATACCATGGTAAAAAGTATGAGGGAAGTATTTTATTTATGGTATATTATATGGTAAATAAGAGGATTAAACTGATATTAGACAGAACTGGTTTAATCAGGATTACCGAATAATGAAGCTGCGAGCAATACTCGTATAATACTGCAATAAAATTACCATCAAGATAGCATCCTGAAAGTCGAGGTAGCTGTCGTAACTGGGCATACCTATCTAACAATTTAGGTTCATCGGCGTATCTATATTGTCTAAACTCTATTTTCGACCTCCTTTATTATGATTAAGGTCCCTTATTATGTTGTATATGGCCTCTGTTATCTATTTCTGCTGTTAAGGAGTAGTAGTGTTCTGTTTGCAAGGACCAAAAAGTTGCCACATTTTCGGCGTATTCCCAGTAGTTTTAACAAATAGCCTTATTAAGAATACTACTAAAAATATTCCCAGTAGTCTTATTTGTAATGTTATTATTACTTTTTATTTTCATTTGTTAATGATATTACGACACTAACCTAAATAAATCTAGAAAATACTGTTTGGACCACTATAGTACTTATAATGGCCCAAACCAAACAAATGTTAAAAAGATAAGGAGAATTATTCCATTGTCTCCTTTACGCTTATGCTTACCTAATAATACTATTTCTATAAACCTTTTGTATTACATCAAACAATAAATTGTTATTGTTAAATTTAAGCAACCTTATACGATCTACAAATATGCATATTAATAAAAAAAATATTAATATGACAAATAAACTACTGAAGTTGATACTGTTCAAAAGAACCATATAATTTATGCAGTATAAATACTGAGGATTTACTTCCTAAGTCTTAACAGTAAGTTTATTTGTTAAGAAAATTCCGAGTGGTCTCACTAGCAAGTCTATTGAGAAAAAAGTTTCCCAGCAGTCTTACTAACAAGACTATTTGACCAAAAAGACTTTTTTTTTTGATTCTTTGTCGGTATCTGTTAGAATGCTTGTTTGTCTGTATATAGGTATGAAAATCGGTTAAATATTAATCTGCATTCGAAATAACTGATGTCGTTAAATACTAAACATGTAACAATTTATTATTAGATAATTCATTCCGTACAAACGTCATGCACCGAAAAATATCGCTCATTTATCAAAAGAAGAAAACTCCCGCGTGCAAAGATGATTTATGAAATATCAACTCCTTTCACACGCAATAAAACAAAAACTCAAAACGGAAGAGGTCGAGATTAATTACTTTTTAATTCGCCATTTCGGACGCATCATCGTCATGATTGACGGATTTTGCGCGGGAACTTAGGAGTGGTCAATGTTCTTAATTTTTTCTTTGCAACGTTATCTGCCGTTTGTTGTAATAGGTACTTACAATTAAATTTTAAGTAACTAAAAAAATACTTTGATAACTAAATTTTATCTGGTATGTTTTTTTTATAATTCTAACAGATATGATAATGATCTTAATATTAAAGATAATAATAATAATGTACTTCAGACAGAATTTCGGTCACGATAGCCATTCTCAATGGAGACTAGATCAGTGCAGGATAGGATTACGATTAGGAGCGAGTGTGTGTGCAAACTCAGGTCCACTCCCTATTCCTCACTCTCAAAGTCCAATGGGACGATTATTTTCCGACACTACCGGAAAGATAGGTTATACGTGGTAGAGCCATGCTGTAGCTATATTAGTAGTATAGTTGTAGCACGGATGGATCAGCTCGACCGGGGAAGCACCACGCTCTCAAAGAATACCAGCGTAAAATGGCAGCTTGAGACTGCTGTGTTTCGTATGGTGAGTGTAGAGAGCCGGAGACCCATTTCACTGAAAAAGAGGCATTCCATCTTAGTCCTCACGGGTGATGACGCATCTGCATTTTGATACTTTGTTGAGGATAAATGTAGATGTCTATGGGTCACAGCAACCACTTACCATCAGGTGGACTGTATGCTCGTTTGTCACCCTATTCTATATAAAGAAAGAGATCAGGCGCAGAACGACGTCTTTTTCGAGGCATAGGGTAAAACACCGCCAATTACCTGAATCCGAGCTGCTACTGACAATTATTTTGAGAGAAAAACCCAATAAATCATTTTGGCCTGACCCTGGGATTTGAACCCGGCACCTCATGATGAGAAACCGCGTTTATGACCACTAGACCAATGAGTCAGGCAGACCAATGATATAAGTTAATGGTATAGTATTAGGTATAAAAATAGGTCAAGTGCATGCTACACCAACGCAATAAGTGTTACGCGTCATTAGGCCCCCTACCCCAACTATATAATTAGACTGTTTTCATCGCGATAGTAGAACTTTTCAACTTTGATAATCTTAGTTCGGATTTTAAGACTCAAGCTTGTGTTTGGGCTTTAATTTTAATCACATTATAACTACCTATTCCGAATTTCTATTATATTAGGTGATATAGACTACTTCCCGTAGGTACGGGAAATAATCTCCGAGAAACACGTCTGTGACAGACAACAAACAAACAGACATACGTACGCCAAAGCACCTAATTCCAAAAATGTACCGTTTAGCTAGTTATAAATTAGTTCACGAAAAACAAATGCGTAATACCTTCTAAACGTAATTTTATGATTTCAAATACGCCATGAATAAATTGAGTGATGATAAAGTCCAATATTACCGTATAGGAGCAGTGTAAAAATATTGACCACCTCATATCACGCCGTGGGTGTCGTAAGAGGGGACAGAGGGAAAGGAATCAGGAGAGGGGCAGCAGCGTCTTTTTAATAATGACTAGAAACAAATAACTACGGTTGCCAACCCGCTAGCCAAACGAGGCAACAATGGTAAATATCTGGTTTCCAGTAAAAAAAGATCTTCGGTTCTACACTCACCATACGAAATACAGCAGCATTAAGTTGCTATTTTACGCTGATATCCTGTGAGGGAAACAAATCAGGAGATGGGCAGCGTCTTCCTAAAAACGACTAAAAATAAAAAAATGCGCTTGCCAACCAGTTTGGCAAAGCAAGGCATCTATGGCAAATATCTCCCCCTATGTGTCAATCTTTGGGGGAGACCTATGTGGACTTTAATGAGCTGTAACGGTAACGGTAAAGTCCAATGAGTGACAAAAGTAGCCTAAATAGGTTTTAGTGTGCCCAGCAGAAGGCCGTAAGTCTCAACTACTCTGTCAAAAAGTTTTTTAAGCAGTTAGGAGTATCCATGCTGCCCCAACGTGTGTTGGCGGACTTCTCCAAATATCCAACGGATATTTCAAGCCAAAAACTAAAGTACCATTAGTGTGTAATGGCAAACGAGCATACGTATCAGCTTAAAGTCCTTTATGCGTGAAAAGTAGGCAATAGATTTAAATCTTAATTTACTTGTGATTAGAACGTCCTATAAATATAACTGTTTTACAAAGAAAATAATCTCGTATGTCATCTGATCGTCAATGCCATTATTTTTTATTAGGATTAAAGTTATTTTTCCTTTAGAGAATAGTTAGATCAGCTTCCTTGTTAGATGGTTATTACTCAAACAAAAAAATGTATTTAGCTCAAGACAATGGACAATAGACGGGAGGAAAAAAATGTTTAATAAATCGATTCTTGAATTAACATACGAGTACGTCGTTACAGTGAACCGACAATGAGCGCATCCACAACTTTTTCTGCCACCAGGGCGGCGTCACTAGAAAGTGAGGTATAATATTTGACAGATTTCATAGCGGGGAAGTTAACTTGTTCGGAAAATGTAAAAGTTGTTGTTTCTTTTTGTACTATTAGCTATATTTTATATTAATAACAATAAAAATAAATAAACCAAACCACAGATATTTATAAAAATAGAAAAATTAAAAGAAAAAGTTAAAAATGTGCAAAAAATTAAAGAGCAAACTACTGACGTATTGTTTTGTGTATTAATATAATACTCTAGAAACTGATAAATCTTTATTAATATTATATAAATATTTAATTATATTTTTACGTGCGATTTGTAGTGGAATTATTCATAGTGGGGTCTCGACGCCTTACGTTTCCAATACAACAATGGCTTCAGGATCTTGATCTTTGTTAGACCACTCAGATTTCGCAGTGCATTGGGCATGTTTGCAAAGGCGCATAAAGATCTGCTATGTCTTGGCAAGTATTTTAACGTCTATTTCCTGTGATATTAGTACTGTTAGACAATTGGTTTTTCATCTTACTCGGTGAGGTGTGAAAGGCCGCGAACTACGAAAGGCCGCGACTGTCACGACATGGCGCGGACTAACTAACTCTATCATGAAAGTAATCGCTGAAAATTAGCATTTACTTCTTAACCACTTTTGGGTAATCAATAAGAAATTTGCTTTTAAAAATTTAAGTTAATAGTAAGATTTATATTTAGGTAACAAATAATATGGTTGGTTTTATATCTAAAAAAATAATTATTTTATATTATAGTAAAATTATTCGAAATTTGGGCGGTGCTGCAGTCCCTTCAGCGGTGCCAAGTTGACTGTCGGTATATCGAAGTGCTGAAGTGTTTGTACAGTAGAGCTACGATGGCTATCCGAGTACAGAACCAGAGTACGAAACCTATCCAATTGCAGAGAGGTGTAAGACAGGGTGACGTTATATCCCCGAAACTCTTCACCGCTGCATTGGAACACGTTTTCAAGCTTCTGGACTGGAAAGGATACGGAATTAACATCAATGGCGAGTACATCACTCACCTTCGGTTTGCCGACGATGTAGTCCTCATGGCAGAATCGCTGGAGGAGCTAAGCACTATGCTCAATGACCTCAATAGTGTCTCCCAACGGATAGGTCTTAAGATGAACATGGACAAAACAAAGATTATGTTTAATGTCCATGTCACACCTATGCCGGTAGTTGTTGGGAGCACTAAGCTCGAAGTTGTTGACGAGTATGTTTACCTGGGACAAATAGTCCGACTAGGTAAGTCCAACTTCGACCGAGAGGTCAATCGACGGATTCAACTCGGCTGGGCAGCTTTGGGAAGCTACGACACATCTTCTCGTCAGAAATACCTCAAAACCTTAAAACAAAATTGTACAACCAGTGCGTGTTGCCAGTGATGACTTACGGAACTGAGACGTGGTCCTTCACTGCTGGCCGTATGAGGAAGCTCAAGGTCGCTCAGCGAGCTATGGAGAGGGTTATGCTCGGAGTTTCTCTGCGTGATAAACTTAGGAATAAGGATATCCGCAGTAGAACCAGAGTAACCGACATAGCCCAACGGATTAGTAAGCTGAAGTGGTAGTGGGCCGGCCATATAGCTCGAAGAACCGACAACCGATGGAGAAGAAAGGTTCTCGAGTGGCAGCCTCGTACTGGTAGGCGAAGTGTAGGGCGTCCCCCCACAAGATGGAGTGACGACCTGGTGAGACATGCAGGAAGTCGATGGATGCAGGTGGCTCGGGACCGTGCTTTGTGGCATTCCTTGGGGGAGGCCTATGTTCAGCAGTGGACTTGTGCAGGGCTGTAATGATGATGATGATGATAGTAAAATTATTATTTATTATTATGCATTAACATAAATATATAAAATCCAACCACAAGAAAGCCCTCGGCATGTGAGACCATACGACCGAGGGTTTGGAGGAACAGAAGAGGAATCGGCGGCCGATGGCCGCCGATTCCTCTTCTGTTTAGATGGGCTATATCTACGAGCACCGCCTTCTGCATCTGCATTTTGATTCTTATTGAGGATAGATGTAGATGTCTATGGGTCACAGCAACCACTTACCATCAGGTACGGTTCACCGTGTGTTCATTTGCCACACTATCCTATATAAAAAACATGCGAATTACGTCAACAGGAAGTTTGCCCTAAAACCGTTTTGAGGGATAATTTCATATAAAGAATGGTTAAACATTGAAGCTGACTTCTGACATAGGTAAAATTAGAAATAATAAATATATAATGCGTATATTAGTGAGTAGGTACATAGTTTGCATTTAAATATTTAATGTTAATATCCTCAATGTACTTAAAAATACAGTGTCTACGTTTCGATTTGGCGCCGTGGGCGGAGTCGAACTATAAAACCGAAGTGTCAGTGGCGCCAAAGCTTTCCGCTTTGACTTTTTACTTTTTAAGTTTTTTTTTAGGGACGCCCCGCGGCAAAGGCGTTGGAGCGAGCGGCTTGAAAGCCATGGATAATTTAATTAGTTAATTTGTGACATGCATTTTGGCGCTTAGGTACACCGGAGAACATTGATATGAATTAAGAACTAATACTGTAAAAAACCTTTGGTGGTACAGCAGAATCCACTATTTAATTTAATTATCACTGTAATTATCAGGTGTAAGGAAAATGAAATACGTGATTTTCAGCAGCATTTTCCTGATAACTAGGTACTTAAAAATAATCAAGAAATCGGTTTGTGTGTGTAGTGTGTGTGTAGCAACTGTGGCCAATATATCACCCCTAGGATACAATCGATACTGTTTTAACTTTTAACAAAATAAAAAGTAGCGCTTAATACGATAGCGTTTGAAAATTTTAAGATAATAAGAAATAAACTAACCTAGTTTAGCTTAGTTTTAGCCAACAGTCCCAGAAAATAAGTTATATTTTTCTTATGTATGTGTATTGTGTATCTACCTATATTTAATGTTTATCATTTGAAACCGGTAACCACTGTAGTCTAAACAGCTTGACGAATTTGAAATACGGTGTATCTTGAGAGTCGTTTCTATCACCAGTGTGTCATAGACACCATTTTATGTAAGTAATATCAATACAACGTTTGACAGCTGCCCGTTGCCGATCTGATTGTAACACCGAACAAACGGAAAACGTAAAACGTAATGTGGGTCGTAAACGTAAACGTAACGTAAATGCGTGGTGGTTATAAGTTATAACGCCATCTATCGGTAGCCATGAGATTTTTTGACTTTCTCATAGTCGTGTCTTACGACACTCACGGGACGAAATGCTGTTACGATATACCACGTACATTGCCACCACACAGCATTTTTTATCGATTTACTTAAATTACCTTTAATTGACACCGCGAACCCCACAACCTCAACCAAAGTAAGTTTTTCATTCCTTCATATCAAACCAACAAAGTGTTGCCCTTACAGGGCACCCCTTATCCTGATTAGTCCATAGAGACAAGAGTCTTAACGTGGATGCTTTGTGGATGTTTTCCACTGGTCCGCTGCGCTCACTTACTTGATTCGAATTTTCGTTTTTTATAAAACTGAAGTGACAAGCGAAGTTACAGTTCACCTGAAGGTAAGTGGCTTCTGTGGCACACAGACATCTCCATGGAGACTTGCAGCCATCTTTGAACAAAGAGGGCTACAGACGGGCTCTGACGACTAAAATGGAATGCCTCCCAGCCTTACTGGCTCCCTTTACCCTTAAGATCGCAACACAACAGTGCAAGCACTGCTATTTGATGGCAGAAATAGACAAGAGTGTTATACCACCCAGACGGAGTCCTAAACAAAACACAAGTCCCTATCACCCAGGAAAAAGTAGAGCCGAGACGGAATCGCGGCGGCTGCTATAAATTCCGTCTGACGCCTCTACATAATATTTCATTAAAATTACTTTTATGTTACGCCACTGCTGTTTTAGGGGGGAAATTGTAACATAAGTTATTTGAACAGCATTATTAAAATCACTTAGAAGCACTATTATAAAACTGGATTTAAACTCATTTAAGTTTAACTTGAGTTAAATTCATACCAATCACAAATTCTTGTTAAACACCAAGGGTTAAGTTGCGGACAATCCCCACAACTTTAGTTATTTTATATACCCTTTTAACTAACCCTCTCAAATATCAGGGGAGGCCTACATACCCACATCGGAAACATTTTACTAGGCTCACGACATTTTTTTATAGGATAAGGGTGACAAACGAGCACACAGTCCACCTGATAGTAAGTGGTTGCTGCGGCCCATAGACATCTACATCAATCCCCTATTACAAATCAAAATGTAGATGCGTTGTCACCCGTGAGGACTAAGATGGAATGCCTCATTTCCAGTAAAAAGGGCCTCCGGCCACCTGCACTCACCAAGAGAAACGCAGAGGTAAACCTCTACTTCACGCTGGTATTCTGTGAGGTCGTGGAACCACCCCGGTTCGAGCCGGCCCATCCGTGCGACAGCAAAAGCTGCCGCGTGGCTCTTCTTTCTTGATTTTGTATTCTTAATTCTTGTATCAATATATCCCATTTTCGCCTCTACATTTTTACGTCAACTGCTATGTATCCAGCAAATAAAAATCGAGAACGATTGTAGTTACTTATTATATTGTTAGTAAGGCGTTAAACATTCATTTGTAATTAGATATTATCTATTGTGAACTCTAAGAGTGAAATAGAACTGGGGTAATACCAAATACCTATTTTACTTTACTGATGAAACTAAGGGAATCTGAATATAACCAAGAGAGCAACAAACAACACTGTAAATTTCACAGTATACGCGAGTAACCCGAGTTCTATTCCCGCCGGCCCCAATGAAATAGTTATTGCAATTTTAAGTGCTGATTTACCACGTGCTCGGCAGTGTAAGAAAACATCTTGAGGAAACCTACATGTCTGAGAAAAAATTAAAAAAATCGAAGACATTTGGAGTCCGCCAACACACATTGGGGCAGCGCGGCGGACACTTACTTGCCTCAAAAACCCTCCCAGAAATGAGAGGAGGCCTGTGTCCATCAGTGGTCAACAGAGATCAATTATGCTTTATTTATATTATTTAGCCTGACCTTGAAAAAGTAAATCCATTACAAGAAAATATGAATGGAATCCATAATCTCATTTCGTCCAGTGGATGAAAGAGGCGACGATGGAAAATGCTAAAAAGACGTTTTGGCTTCCCGTTACACAGTTCCCGTTTACACCAAACTTAAAATAGATGAGACCCCTATGCTATCACCAATCCCGACAAGCGTGGTAATTATGACAAATCCTCCCTAGAAAGGCAGCGACCAAGACCAAGAGTGGATTTTACGCTCTGATGATGAAGAAAATTATTATGGCTAATATGGTATTATGTAGAAACTTATGGTTTGCTTTTAAAAAAGGACAAACTCTGCGCGCTGCCGCCTACAATTAGAACGAACCTCTGAAATACGTAAAACTTCTAATAACTGTAATTATATGAGATCTTATTAAAAACAAAAAGTTGTTTTACAAAGCACGCGCCGCGGCGCCTGCGGCTGCGGCTGTTACTCAGTTAAAGATGGCGCCACCAGTATAGAATTTAGTGGCAACTAAGCCAAAATGGCCTAATTTATTTTTATTGTTTTAATAATTCTGCATTGTAATCTAATATAAAAAATTAATGTTTGTTTGTTCGTATTTTATGGGCTGCGATACCGTTCATCGGATTGCGGTAAAAAATTGTCAACTTATTGCTTGCATTTGCGCGAAGGATTTATTTGAAAGTTATATATTATCATTTTTATCATTCCTAATTAAACACTATAACTCTTCCAAATTTAAAACGATATTTCCACAATTATTTCTTCTACGGCAACAACGTGCCGGGTACCATCTAGTATTTAATAAATAATAATTTGCGAAAAATTAAGCTTTTTTGCTTGGTAGCTCTCTTTATTGTGTTTATTAGTACGTGAGCGTGAGGGTAATGTAATCATCCGGTTAATATAGTCACTTTCTTTACTCAAAAACTGGAACCTTGTTTGCATAGAATGCTCTCTGATACGATAGCTCTTCATCAGTTAATGAAAAAATAAAGGGTCAAAAGGGTGCTGCTATATCGACGCCATTTTGACATTTGACATTATAGTAAATATTTTAGTCGATTTTAGTATGTACTGTATACTGTCGTTAGTTTTTTTTAAGTTGATTTTTCGAAGTGTTCCTAATTATTTCCAAAGCTTGTTTGCTATTTTTTTTTCTTAACATATTAGTTACAGTATACGACACTGTTTTTTTTTTGTCTCTGTACTCCTCTTGGTTTCGGTTTTATAGGGCGGCAGAGCATAAGGTGACCGCATTAACCTCACATACCTATTACCAGCTATTTAAAGTTTTCGTACGAGGGAAAATTATTTTCGTGTTTTATACTTACAAGTACGAAATTGTAATCAAGTAGTGGAATTGCGAAGGTATCGTTCCTTACCACATGTACCTACTCATGTGCTCTTGCTGTGGGGTAACGCCATCGATTATGATTATTATTGTATGTGTATTCTTTTACGTGGTAGAGTATACACACATAGAGAATACTCATACTGCATTTTTATTGTAGTGGCTCTCACAGAATACCAGCACGAATTCGCAGATTAATGCTGCTGTTTCGTATGGTGAGTATAGAGCACCGGAGACACCTTTTTACTGGAAACGAAGCATTCCATTTTAGTCCTCAAGGGTGACAACATATTTGCATTACGATTCTTAGTCGAGGATAGATGTAGATGTATGAACCACAGCATCCACTTACCATCAAGTGGCCTATGTGATCCTTTAAGATTGAATCTCGAATTCACGTTTCTTAATTACTCTATCCAGACGGAAGGGTATAATCTCCACCCAAGGGCGCACCATATCCAGAAGTAATACTGCTCGCCTCTTCAGTTTGCTATTTCGCAAAACTACTTTGATGACTGGTTTCCCGCTGGTATTCTTCATAATATCTCAACTATCAGAGAAATCTGAGTCCATAGTGTAGTGGCGCCTTCTGTATTTATACTTTGAGATCATACTTGCCTAAGCACAGACAATATGTACTAGAGTGAAATCTGTCTTTCTTATACGCTTTCCAGTTATTATAACGATGTAATATCTAAAGTTGAAAGGAAGTATAGTTTTAGCCTGTATATGTTACAGTACTAGGAATAGACCTCCTCTAATTTTTGAGAGAGTTTTTGAGCAGTAAGTCCAGTACGCTGCTTCAGTGCGTTTTGGCAGACATCACGTATACTCGAAATGTTTTATACCCCAAACGAGCAAGTTTCCTCACGATATTTTTCCTTCACCGTCAAATACTTTTAATGAACAATTTCATTGATGTCTTTGAATTTTTTAGTGCTAGAGCCGCCACGGCTATTAACGATGCAGTTAAATATCATTATTAGGCTTAAACTTTGAGAAAGGACAATCTTTCAAATCCTCGGAAATAAATGATTAAAATAAAACACTACAACCTAATATTCCGAGTATAGACTAAATCTCCACAGACATATCATTACTGGCGTCGAGCACGCAATTTCTTCCTAAAAAAGGTTGCTTCAAATCTCTAATTTACCTAAAAAACTATATCATTCACGAACGACCCTTCTCTGTTTTTTTTTTCTCTTAACCAGGTTTCCTAACGCGTGACTTTTGACTGACTGTTTTGGCTTAAGGGCAATCTCCTATCCCGAACGCAACCGCAGAATAAAAAAAATAAACAAAAGATGGCGCCCAGCGCCGCGTTCGCGTGCTCGACTTTTCGGCGGGATGAGCTTTAGAAAAAAACATTTAAGACTGTTACCTGTGACGTCGGCTAGAAACAAAGTAGATAATAAGGAGAAATGGGACCGGAATCGACGAGGATCATATTTTTTGCTGGCCGCGAAATTTTTCTTTAATAATAATTTTACATTTGTAGTTTATTACAACAATAATAAATTACCGTGAGCCTCAAACCTTTAAATCACGTGATCGTAACCACGTGGTTTAAAGGTTTGAGTTCCCAGGTCTTGCGCCAAGAGACTGGCTCTTAGAATCCCAGACAACAAAATGGCTCATCATTTCCACTTTCAAAATTTGTTCAAGCATATATTCCATAGTTATTGCAGAGATATGGACGCTATCCTGGATTCAAATCCAGGATCCAGGCTATCCGACCTGGACCGTGTAGTGAATGTTTTAGTCAATAAGCAACCACATCCATCCTCGATTAAAAATCAAATGCTTAATCTACATTCAAGACATCTGATGTGTTGTCTATCCTGAAAACTAAGATGGAATGCATCGTTACCAGTAAAAAAAGTATCCGGTTCCTTTACAAGTTGACGATTTAATTCTACTTTCATAAAGAATAAAAGTGACAAACAATTTTCAAAATGACAAAACACAATTAACCCGATGGTAAGTGGATATTGTGGCCCATAGACACCTAGGTACATCTATTCTCGATTAAGAATCAAAATGTAGATGCGTTGTCTATCACCCTTGAAAATGCCTCGATACCAGTAAACGGAGTTGAGGTTACCATACGAAACAAAGCAGCATTATCCTGCAATTTTTTGCCCGGTGAAGAATCTGGTGGTGCCTAGACGAGTTCATGGACAAAAGGGTCGATGAATGTAAAAAATATAATGTATGAGAATCGCTAGATTAGTGGCGCGCGGTGCGGCTAGCCGTGGATTCGATTCCGGCTTAGAACAAGTATTTTATGGCCTACCAATAATTGCGTCCGGTCTGAGTGTTTTATGTGCAATTTACACATGTATAACGCCTCCTCGATACAGGAGCAATTCCTAGCGTAGTGGTGAGTATTTAAGAAAAACAATTTAAACGATAATATTACTGAAAAATGTATCTACTCGTACCATACTTACTACTAAAATGAATGTTGTTTATCTATACTATTATATTTCGTTATTACGTAAGTTTATGAGAGCCATAGTAGCTCAGGAGTTAAGCGCTCGCTGTAAATATCACAACCCGGTTAGATCCCCATCGGCACCAATGAAATTATTGAGTGAGGAAACCTGCATGTGTGAAAAATAAGAAAAAAATATTTCGAAGACGTGAAGTCCGCCAACACGCGTTGGGGCAGCGAGCGCGGCGGACATTTCCTTGCCTTCAAAACCCTCTCTGAAATGAGAGGTCTATGCCCAAAAGACCTGTTGGTCCTGTTGGACGTACATAGGCTGTAACTTTACTTTACTTTACTTTCATAAAGTACGTTAATTTATAACAACGGCTCTTGGATAGTAAACAATGTTATTGCAGAAGTCAGAAACGACATGTAATTGTAAGTTAATAAAATTAATAAAGCTCAACTTTGGGTCTTTTGTCAAGTTTACAGCCCATATTTGTTACAAATTAATTCCTCGTCATCATCATCATTACTGCCCTTCACAAGTCCACTGATGAACATAGGCCTCCCCCAAGGAATGCCACAAAGCACGGTCCTGAGCCACCTGCATCCATCGACTTCCTGCATATCTTACCAGGTCGTCACTTCATCTTGTGGGGACGTCCTACACTTCGTCCGCCGGTACGAGGCCGCCACTCGAGAACCTTTTTTCCCCATCGATTGTCGGTTCTTCAAGCTATATGGGCGGCCTATTGCCAGTTCAGCTTACAAATCCGTTGGGCTATGTCGGTCACTCTGGTTCTACTGCGGATATCCTAATTTCTAAGTTTATCACGCAGAGAAACTCCGAGCATAGTCCTCTCCATAGCAAGTGGAATTACAATTACAAGTGGTAAAATTAAAAATTTTGTACAACTGATTTCAATATAAATATAATGAGAACGTCATCAATGTAGTGGAAGTCAATTAAATACGCATTATATATAGGTAACTCAAAAATAATGTGGAGCCACATGAGAAACCTAGAAGAAAGTTCTGAAGTAACACACATTTAAAAAAAACAATCGAATTGAGTAACTCCTCCTTTATTGAAGTCGTTTAAAAAACTACATTTTCGCCCAGGTGAGTTTCTATAAATTATATTTAGCAGTTTATGCAGTATCTGCAATCTTTTATTCCTACTCTTTGGTTTCTATGTCTTTTTGTCGGCATTGGAGTTTTGGCGGGAACATGACCGGCGGCGGTTTGCTGCTCCTGTATTATTGTTTAAATAATGGTTTGAAGTGGACTTTGATATGTAAAAGTGATGCGATTTTGTGTATTAAGTGTCTACGCATGTGAACTATTAGTGGAAACTGTGAAACAAGTGCTCTAATGGTGATGTGATTCTCAAAATAAGATGTCTGTCTGCTTAGGCGCCTTGAGATACCATCGCCAACCGTCAGCTGTCTGCTGGCTCAAGTTGCCGTCAAAATCTCCCAAGGGCTGCACAATGTGACGCATCAACATATAGTGAAGCAGTATACTATGAGGGATAATTATTATAATATATTGTAACTTCAGGCTCAGAAGGGCTAGTCCCAGATCCGTAAAGCCAGTTATTAAGAAGAAGAAGTTTGTCGGCATTCCGCTGACCTGCACTAAATTATATCAACGACATTTCTGATACGTTCCGCAAAATATCGGAACTGCTTACCACGGACTCTTCGCGAATAAGTTTTCGTTGGTTATACAATGTTGTCAACGAAGCGAAATAAAACATAATAGTATTTTAATTAGAATACTAGAATTCAAGAATTCATTCTGCTAAGTGGCTTATCTATCCATCGCCACTGCTGCTGAGGTGACGCCTACGAAAATATAGCGAGCAAAATTGTAGGGAAAAGGCTTAAATTACTTAATACTGCACTATATTAATAGTATAGTTGTACCACGAATGGGTCAGCCCGACCGGGGAAGGACCACGCTCTCACAGAATAAAATAGCAGCTTAACACTGCTGTGTTTCGTATGGTGAGAGACCATTATTACTGGAAAAGAGGCATTCCATCTTCGTCCTCATGGGTGACAACGCATCTGCATTTTGATTCGCAAACGTGGATAAATGTAGATATCTATGGGCCACAGTAACCACTTAACATTAGGTTGACTGTGTGCTCGTTTGTCACCCATATACTATAAAAAAAAACCTGTCTACAGGAAATCTTTTTTTCTTATTCGTCAGCTCATAAAAATCCATTGCTATTCATGGGACTCTCTTTTATTGGCAATCGTAGTACCTACCACATGTCCCCGTCCCGCGGTCTGGGTATTTTACGTCTGGTGTAAACGAAATGATTGCACCGCCATCTATTGGAAGGGTGCATGAGATTTTTTTTAAAATATCCCATAGTCGCCTCTTACAACACCCATAGGATAAAAAGGGGTGATGGATTATCTTACACCACCATCACGTCAACGGCTGTAGGAAATCAAAGAAGTATTAATAGACTGTTAGCAAGAGCTAGTTAGATTTCATACTACTGTGAGAGGACATATAGACAGCATAGCAGCATATCATTATGTGAACGGTAAATCGGTTAAACAAAATAAGGTACCTACTTGTATTTTCGTATTTGGTCTATGTGACTACCTTTTATTGTTCAGATGTTATACATATACATGTTTAATAGGAATGGAATATCAGTTGAAATATTTTTTATAGATTAATAGTGATAAACGAGCACACAGTCCCCCTGATGGTTAGTGAATATTGTATCCCATAGACGTCTACAAGTACCCTATACTGAACGTAGGTAATGATTACATTCTTTGTTAAGACGTAAGTATGGTGGATAACTCGTTTCACAGTGTTTGCCTATTAAATCAGTTTTTATCTTTTTAGCGCATCCTTGCTCTACATAATATACTTTACATAACCTTTTCAAATCCCCAATTAAATTAAATAATAATAGGTCGGAGGAAACATTTTTTCTTATTTTTTTTTTGTATAAAATTTAAACCTATAAGTGTAATTATTATGATTTTCTTAACTAATAAACATGTATTTTTAACATTGGTTATTAATATTACCTATTTGTTTCATTTGCTTTAATTATCCTATCCTAATAACATGTGAATAAAGTGGCCTAGAATAACTGACGTACGCTTCACAAACAGAATCTCCCTATTTTGTGGGTAACATTGCCAAAATGGCAGCACTGTAATACGTGAATGAAAGGCAGAATAGTGATTACGCGACCCGTCGTCTATTGGATTCTCTGGTCTACGCAGTCATAGAGTATAGGGAAAACCATCTCATTATGGGGGGAAAGTTGAAAAATATCCAACTATATACTGAAAATAGAGGTTCCAAAACCTACCACAATAGCGCTGGCGTCTGAAAAACTACGATATGAACATAGCTGTTGTAGACGGAGTGAAGTGTGTCGAGTTCAAATATTTAAAATATATTGGTAAATCCAATTGGGCATACCTTAAGGGCATTAAAAAAGTACGTATAACATGATTATACGAAATTATTAAAGTAGTTTAAATACATTTCGACAGCACTATCGGCTTCAACACCCTCGAAAACCATGAAAATGACACCCAAGATGAAAAACTTGATATCTATTGCAGCCGCCACCTTGGATTTACATTTCGACAGCACTATCGGCATCAGCACTCCTGAAAACCATGAAAATGACACCAAGGATGAAAAAATTTATATCTATTGCAGCCGCCATCTTGGATTTACATTTTGACAGCACTATCGGCTTCAAAACCGTCGACAACCATGAAAATGACACCCATGATGAATGAATTGGTACCTAATTCAGCCGCCATCTTGGATTCACATTTCGACAGCACTATCAGCTTCAACACCCTCGAAAACCATGAAAATGACACCTTATGATGAAAAATTTTATACCTATTGCAGCCTCCACCTTGGATTTACATTTCGACAGCACTATCGGCTTCAGCACCCTCGAAAACCATGAAAATGACACCCATGATGAAAAAATTGATACCTTTTGCGGCCGCCATCTTGGATTTACATTTCGACAACCCTATCGGTTTCGACACCCTCGAAAAGCATGAAAATGTCACCCATGACAAAAAAAATTATACTACTTACTTTTAGTAGGTACTACTATTATTTATTCTGTTCTTTTAAATATTGTAATAAAAAAATCTCTTATTATTATTATAATCAAGTATCTAAGAAATTTGGTTATTCGAATATTGTGTATTTGTACAGCGATCTTTTTGAGCCGCTGAAAACAACCGAAACAATGTCCACTCACGACGGCGACTGAAGCCGAACTAAACTTAATACTAGTGTTCCTTAAACATCGATAGACTATCGATTAATCGATAGTGTTTGCACTATCGATTCTATCGATAGTCTGGTTGAACTATCGATTGCCATACTTATCGTAATTTTTTGTCTATAGTAGATGTCTCCCTTTAGTCTAAGATCAGAGAAATCCCTGTAAAAAAATTGTGCGTGAGTAGCTAATTAATATGTGTGACGCTGACGTAAGTCGCTATTTGTGTGTCCCAGAACGGGCGGTTGATCGTGCGTTTTATAGTTTACTGATTTGTTTTGTATTTGAATACAAAATGAATCGAAACTTTATCCTAAAAACCCGTCATTAATGTGGAGTTATTTCTAAATAGTGGACAGTAATAGTCCGTTTGTAAAGTGTAACTTTTATAATCAGGAAATACGACCAATCTAAGAGATCACTTGAAAAGAAAGCATGCCGATAAAATAGATTAGAATCAGAAGAGGGATCACCGTCTGAAAATCAAGTTAAAGATGAAGTTTTATACGTGGTAGAGCCATGCCGCAGCTATATTAGTATTATTAGCTGTAGCACAAATGGGTCGGCTCGACCGGGGAAGGACTACGCTCTCACAGAATACCAGCGTAAAATGGCAGCTTGATACTGCTGTGTTTCGTATGGTGAGTGTAGAGAACCGGAAACCCATTTTACGAGAAAAGAGGCATACCAACTTAGTCCTCACGGGTGACGACGTGTCTGCATTTATATATGTAGATATAGATGTAGATGTCTATGGGTCACAGCAACCACTTACCATCAGGTGGACTGTGTGCTTGTTTGTCACCCTAGCCTATAAAAAATAAGAAGTGTGACCAAAAAAACCTAGAAGTTCTTTTAAGAATTATTTTAATAGAAATCAGTTGTTGAAGACAAAGTTTATTGTGACTTTCCTTCACAGTTCTACACTAGTCAGTGACAAATTGCCTATTTCTCAAAGACGACCAATAAAAAAGTACAATAATTACTTATTGTTATTTTTATTTGTGATACTTGATCTAAGACAATCGATAGTATATCGATGGTCTTATAAGAAACTATCGACTACTATCGAATACTTCAACAATCGATGTTGAATGAACACTACTTAATACAAAGGTACTCTGTGAACTAAACTACTCTGTGGCTGTAGATCCCCATTTACAGAAACAATTTATATACGAGGCAACCAAATCATCGAAAATTTCGCCATTTTGGAGCCGAAAAAAATTAATTATAGCTAAACAAAACAAAATTACACTGCCATTTACATTCAGTGGCTTCCCACGTGATAGATGAAGAGATTAAAAAATAGATTGAGTTAAACAATTGATATTTTCAAAAGTTATAGTGTTTACAAGCAACAGGGACATGATAAATCCACACCATAAGCCACTAAAACCCTTTTTTTTATTTAAAAATAGCAATTAATCGATTTAAAAAAATTATTAATAAGTTCAACAATCATTTATCTTTCTAACAATGTGTTTTTTATATCATTTATATGTATAATATGATTGCTAGATACGATTTTATTCGATAAAATGTTGGAATTTTAATTTTTAGGCGATAGTAGAACATTACCTTGCGCTTTCGCTTAAGGTATCCAATATTTCCTGACTAGATTAGTTAGTAAAATGGTGTATATCGAATCGATATTTTTAAACAGTATTGATATACATCGCGTGATAAATATCGATAGATCGGTATTATTTGAATGATTTAAGGATAAGGCCCAAAATTTAACATACGGTTGAAAGACGAAACAGAAAAAACGACAACCACACATGAATGCATTTGTAGCTCCTTTTGTTGTTTCATGTTTTGCCCATCAATACAACATTTTTAAAATATATCGAAATTGATACGAATTCGATACTCTAAACTAAATGTCGACATATCGCGATTATAAATAACGACGATATATATCGATATTTTCTTATAAATATATTATATACAACACGTAAGATAATTAACGCACATCCTGAAAGTAGTTTGTTCAGAATCGTTTACTGAATTGATTTCTATCATTTTTAAATATAGGTAATGTTTTATCCCAAAAATAATTGAAACTACATAATTTACAGTCACACTAAACCTGTACAGTCAGAACAAATTAAAATGGACCGTAACTCAAGGCAATAAGACTTTTAAAACTGCAGTTTTATTTGTATTAATACAAATTCCGTCATTCATTACAAATTAAAGAAAATTGAACCTTATTACAGGTATTTCAAAGTCTTTACAAATACAGAGTTTGGAGTGCCTTATAAAGGTCGCGGCGGCCTGGCCATTGACCTCCCAGATCAGCTGATTTGACGCCTCTTGACTTTTATTTATGGGGACGTATTAAATCATAAGTGATTTTAGTGAGACAACAAGTGCCGAGGACCTAAAAAGAGGATAGTGAACTCTTTTAGAATAGTGAAAAATGACACTGAATTGCTTTCTAAATTGTTTTCTTTCTTTTTTAAAACGTAACCTCCACACTAGGATTTTCTCTTGTATTGTGGGGGCAGTTAACAAACATAAATTGCACAAGGACAAACATCCAGACACGGAACAATTATTTGTAGGCCATACAAATACTTGTTCCGTGCGGGATTCGAACCCGCGGCCCTTAGTGCTGCAACTCAGTTGCTAAGCCACTGCGCCACGGAGCCGTGGTGGACATTTTGAAAGTGTATTAAAATACAACGTTGCATGAGTTTAGGCTATCAGTAAGTTAAATATTTGATTCCTAAAATTATTGTTATCTTGATTCACATCTTTTAAACACGCCGTCTTTGAATTATGTTGTCGTACTGCCTCTTATTTTTAGCAGTTCAATATTATTTACAATTACAATTAAAATGTTATGCAAATTCATAACATTTTGAAACGTATATTACCTATTGACATTGTATCATAATCAATAATCAAAATTATTCAGTGTCGAAAGTACAAAGCTTGAAAAGTGTGATTGAATGATGCAATCAAATGTTTACTAGACTTAGATAAACAACTCAATGTACGCAGTTCTGACATCTGTTATTGTTCATAGGTAGGTATTTCTTTAACGTAACCAATCATGTATTGGCTTTTTGCGGCACTAATACAGTTGTGTCAAGCGGCGGCGGAGTTAACTCGTCTCGAACGCGAGCAAATACCTACTAGGTTAGCAAGACCTATAGCTAGCGTTCGCGGTTTTGTACGGTGACCACAACATTCTTCAGGAATTAGTATAACTAATTTAATAAATTTGGGATGTGCAAGCTGGATTTAGAAAGGGGATGGGGTGTACGAATCAAGTATTTTCCATGCGCATGATTGCGGAGACGTTTTTGGCCAAAAACCAGAAAGTTTTTTGTGCGTTCATGAACTTGGAAAAGGCTTATGACAGAGTGGACAGGAATGTGTTATGGCAAACACTGAACTCATTTGGGTTGAGCGCTGACTTGATACAGGCATTACGATCTCTTTATAGGGTCTCTAGTGCTTGTGTCAGGATCAACGTGGTCTACTCGGACTGGTTTGGCATTCATAAAGGTGTCAGACAGGGACGTGTGGCTTCCCCGTGGCTGTTTAACCTATTTATGGACAGTTGTTTGAAAAGTTTGAAAGTTGAAGAATGTGGATTGAGAATGGGTGAGTTAACCGTCAAATGCCTTTTGTACGCCGATGATCAAGTCATATTTGCATCGTCGGCGGCCGAGTTGCAAATGATGGTTAGTTTAATGAACTGGTTACTGAAAGAAAGGGCTATGAAAGTGAACGCAAGTAAAACGAATTTGATGGGTTTTGAAAGAGAAGAAAGTAAAACGTTATGTGAAATAAGAATAGAAGGGGAGTTGATTGAGCAAGTGGATGAGTTTGTATATATTCATTCAATCAAATCAAGTCAAATCATTTAAATGTGACGAAGTGAATAATGCTATATCAAAATTAGTGCATTGGTTTAACGTTAATAATTTACATTTAAACGGAAATAAAACTAAATGTATTAAATTTACAACAACGAATGTTAGAAATCTGAGTACCAATGTGTTTTTAAATGGGGAAGAACTGAGCCCTGTTGAATCCACTGTTTTTCTTGGCATCACTCTCGACGCAAAGCTTCAGTGGGGCCCCCATATATCCAAACTAGCAAGCAGACTAAGTTCTGCAGCCTATGCTGTAAAAAAGATTAGAGGTCTCACTAGTGTCGAGACAGCTAGATTAGTTTATTTCAGTTATTTCCATAGCATAATGTCTTATGGGATTTTGCTATGGGGACATGCGGCTGATTCAGAAACTATTTTTGTTTTACAGAAGAGGGCCATTAGAGCTATTTACAACCTAAAACTGAGAGAGTCTCTTAGAGATAAATTTAAAGAAATAAATATATTAACTTTGGCCTCTCAGTATATTTACGAAAATTTAATGTATGTTTACAAAAACAAAGGTAGTTTTAGTAAAAAAAGTGATGTGCATTCTGTAAACACTAGAAACAAACACAAGCTAGTGATACCAGTCTCTCGACTCCACAGAGTCAGTAATTCATTCTTGGGGCAATGTATACGCTATTACAACAAGGTCCCGGAAAGTGTACAGGCTCTCTCTATTAGCAAGTTTAAATGTTTTGTTAAGTTGAAACTGTATAAAAAGGGTTATTATAGTATAAATGAATACATGGTTGATAATAACCCCTGGGAATGAGGTGATCGCTTCCAACCTGTTTCTAAAATAAATTTTGTACTTATATAGTTAGTACAACCATTATTGTAAAATTTGCTTTAAAAAAAAGTCCCGCTGGGTTTCTTGCTGGTTCTTCCCAGGACAGAGGTTTTTTTTTTCGAACCAGTGGTAAAGTAAAAAATGACTTTCAATAAGTATTACAAATGTGATCTATATTGAATAAAAAATTATTCTATTCTATTCTATTCTATTCTGTTCATTTAGCAGGGATGGTAAATATGATAAGGATATAGACCGATGAGTGAACGCAGGAAATAGAGTGAATGGGGCTCTACATGCGATTATGAGGAGTCAGAATGTGTCAAATAAGGCACGTATGACAATTCATTATGCTAGTCCCTAATTTAATGTATGGTAGTGAAAGTTTGGTCTGGCAGAAGAAGCATGAGAGTAGAATAAATGCTGTAGAAGTGCGGTCCTTAAGGAGTATGCTAGGGCTGAATCTGAATGACAGGGTGAGAAATAGTGTGACAAGAGAAAAGTGTGGTTTGCAAGATTATGTTGTGACCAGGATTAAAAAAGGAATGCTTCGGTGGTTTGGTCATGTAGAAAGAATGAACGGGGAAAGAGTGGCAAAGCAAAGAACATCGGTCACGGCCCATACATGCTGTGACCTGGCTATAAAATATCGCGTACATGACTAGTGTATGGATTAATCCGTTCCCCTAGGCACAATCTCAATCTTAAATTGAAAATATATTATTTTAAAGCCGAGGATCATAGAACGTTACCGTTACGTATTTCGTCACTTTTCAGGTTATGATGTAATAAGTGTGCAGCCATGACTACAACCTCAGCTAAAACCATTGATATGAAAACTATGCACTAATATATACTGGCTAAAACCACTAAAATGAATCAATAGTCTTTCTAATCTTTTTACTGTTATATGTATCTAAGACACGTTTGACATTTTGTTTTTTATTACCACTGGCTAAGGTATCTCAATCTATACAGTCTATCTGAAAGTGGCTTATTTTATAAAATTATTTACAATATGTTGATGCATCACATGCTAAGTTTTCAGGATTTTAAAAACAGCTTAAAAGACGAGACATCTAAAAATGATGTAATTGATAATACACTACAAAAATAAATAAACAATCTAAAAGCTTTTAGAAAAAAATTACTTTGGTACCGGACTTACAAACGGCTGCGTAAGTCCGGCGGTGATTGGTCGCATGTTTTATCGCATGACGCAGTCGCTCGCTCCGTAAGTAGAGAGCGGTTGCGTCATCGGTCTGTATAAAAGGCACTTGTTTTGGCTCGCCGCTCACTTAGCGGTTAGCCACCGTAGAGTCTATATCACCTGAGGATGCCTCGTGTAGAGGCGAAACACGTGTCGTATTGTCGTCAGTGGTGTGTCTTGCCTAGTGTAATGGTGTTGAGAGTAGCGGTGCTGGGATTAGTGGTGACGGGGATAGTGCACTCAATTGAGGGAGGGCGGGAGGTGCTATTCATACTAGGTAAGACACATCATTTTATTTTATAACGCGGATATTTGCAAAGTAATTTTTTTCTAAAAGCTTTTAATAATGGATTTCCGCAAAGTAACGCCTGATTCTATCAATTAAAATAAACAATCTACAATAAAATCTAGTATTTAAAAAAAGTAAACACATAATGGTAGTGTTACTTTAGTGTTATGATGAAAAGTGTACTATAGATAAAAATAGGACGGGTTTAGATGCGTTCAAAACCTATAAAAAGTAGTAAGGAAATGAGGTTATTATTACAAAGCTAAATTAGTTTACCGGCTCCAATAAAATAAGCTGGACCCCGTAATTGAATATACACCTAAGTCACTATTTTTTGACGTATCAATCATTGGCGGTCGTTTCATATTATGGTCAGGTCATACTTGACCGATGTTCTTTGTTTCAGAAGTGAACGGCAGAGTCGGGAAAGGACGCCCTAGGCGAAGATTTATCCACCAAATCAAAGATACATTGAAAATGGGCCAGATTAGGAGTACCCTTAACCGACGAGCGTGTATGCGTAGATATATGTAAAGGAGGCGAAAGAAGTGTGTCAGGATCGCGCCAAATGGAAGTCCGTAGTCTCTGCCTACCCCTATGGGTGACAGGCGTGAGTGTTTGTGTGTGTGTTATAAGCATAGATATAAGAAAAATAGGGGATATGGCATATGGTCACGTGACCTGAAGTCAACTGTTTCTCAAATATGGCGACGAATCCACCCACAAGGAATAGCGTTGTTTTTGTCGATATTTTCAGTATCGATGCTATATAAATTATGACGTACCATCCATCTCATAGGTATATATTAAATAAACAAATATTAGATCACTACACTATTGAATTGGGTTAATCCTGTGACAATAGTTGTATTGAGATGATAAATAAATAAATCTTACGTTCAACTCAGAATAGGAAAGTTTTGAAACTGTAATTGCTTTAAGATATGGTGAAGCAACAGTCAAAAGTGAGCGAAGAGACCAAGGAAAGAGCACTTGATTGGAGCTTTAACTCCTTTCTTTTCAGAAGACGTATACGACGTGCACCAGAATATTATACTGAGTTCGTGCAACGAGCTTACGTTTTTCGTAACGACGGCAATCTGCACATAAGCACTCCGTCCGTGCGTCCCTGGGTCGACGCATGCATTTTTTTTCTCCTCTGCAGAGATTTACGAAACCACCACTATAGGCAATGTATTAGGCTTCGTATGATTTTTTTGTCCAGCCCATGCTGTCCCACTACTAGGCAGAAGTCTCCTCTAAGTTTTTTCCAGTGGTTTTGTCGTGCACCATATCGAACCAGCCCCAACGGTATGCGTCCAGGTTGCGTGAATTATATCATATATATAGACTTTATAGCGGCTGGGAAGTTAGTTGCGAGCGCAAGTCCTGTACCTTCACGCTTCGCTTTACGTACTGTGATCTGAGACACCATCAAGTTTTCTTTCAACTATATCTGCACGGACTAGCGCTCGCTCTTAACTTCCAAGCCGCCATAAAGATTCGACAACACCTTTCTTTCGTGGTAATGGTCGGTTACCAGTTCAAGTCACCATGAACGTGCAGTGGACTGACCTTTATCTTGATTTATTTAAAGTTTGTGTTCTTTCATACATAGTTACTAGCCGTCATCTCTCTTTTTTTTTTGATAATAAAGATTATTTATTTA
The DNA here is from genome assembly GCA_033319125.1 of Parnassius glacialis. Classification (NCBI taxonomy): domain Eukaryota; kingdom Metazoa; phylum Arthropoda; class Insecta; order Lepidoptera; family Papilionidae; genus Parnassius; species Parnassius glacialis. The sequence goes on from JAVANC010000002.1 coordinate 26,084,169, forward strand.
CTTATCTCAGTAATCTAATCGAGTTGAGCAGCCTTTCTAACCATACCACCGTTCACACAATCCATTAATCATTTAACTATCCTAACGTATTCCTCAATCTTCAGCATCCTATGTTCATACCATACGACAACCAATTTCCATGCAACAATTCGATCAATAGGGGTGGCTGCGCCACATCAGACTTCCACTTCCATACTCATTTCTCATTATATTCCATTTGTGTAACACCACAAAATATGAATTTTATAGTTTACAACATGCAAGTTGTAATGACTTCCACCAGTAGCGTAATTAGTGGTGGATACTGGAGGTAAACGAGAGAGTAAGGATTAAAAATAAATAAAATAACAATAATGTATACTGATTAAAATCATTTATTCGTGACGAAATAATATTATTTAGTCAGAAAATTTATTTTAGACATGAACGAAATCACCCTTAAGCCGAACTACATCCAGCGTTCTATTTATACATTCTTTTTCAAAATGCAAGGAGCATATTCTTCTTACTACTGCAGGTTTTATGTTTTCCTGGCCTATATTTTCAATCCACAATTTTTGAAGGCCTTCATTTTTTGGCAACCTAAAATAAATATTATGCATCCTTAAGTACCAATCAAAAATAATCTTAACATCATCAAATCTTTTGATGAAAAAAACTATTATGGAAAATTTACGATTTACACTATTTTCAAGTTCTTTTCTTAAACGAAAGGCTCCCAATCGATCGTTTGATTAAATATACAGTTTACGTATCTAAAACGTTACTTGATCATGACTACATTAATATTATTGTTAAACAGGCTCAGAAGGGCTAGAACCCAGAGCCGTAAAGCCAGTTTAATAAAAAATATTGTTAAAATTTATATCGATAATTTCAAAACATGACAACACGTAAGGACAACACTATGTAAAAATGTAAACAATCAAAATGTTTACTTGTTTAAATTTACATGATAATAGTCATTGGAAATTCTAGATAATAGCGGGAAACACGATTTAGAACCCATAACATGAACACGAAACGCAATTCACACGAAAAAATTTACAATTAAGGAAAAAAGTTACAACTAACCTGAAAAATGACAATCCTTCATTTTTACGAGAATTTGAATTACATCCATTGATGCAACACTTTGTCATGTTGTTTTTGCTCAATTACCCTTTACTAATGAACAAAAAAGCTCCAAAATAGTCAAAATTCACTGTAACACTGCAAAATAACTCCGAACAAGGCTTAGATGACAGACGAACTACCACAAATAAACTAGACTTGTGTAAGTAATGCGATTGTTGCATTACCCGTCATATAACCCGATCGCGTACTGTAGCATTACACATGCCTCGACCAAATCAAACATGGCACATGACACTCAAACATGACGCGCAGCGCTTTCTTCGATGTCCGTATTATCACGTTAATTTTCGCTGTGTGTATGCGAGAAGGAGCAAGGGAGCAAGCGGCGGTCGGCTGGTTAAGAAATGCTGGTGAATTTAGAAATAATTGAATATAGACTTAGAACCGTATTAGTCATGAATTAAGGTCCTGTTTAAATTATTCATCTCGTACTTTATGACTTTATTACCCAAATATTCAAACGCTATTCAATTTTATGTTTTTATGATTCCGTTACGTCTCGTGCTTTCTGTATCACTTTCTTGAATGTCTAAAGACAAAAAAACTATTATAATTATTATTTATTAGTTGTAGTTAAAAATGCTAATACCATGTCATTAAAAACAAAACCGTTAGGTATTAAAAAAAACATAATGTAAAACAAATTAAAAAAATACACAATCACTGTAAGTAAAATCGATTTTTAAATATGCCAATATTCATAGTATTCGTCAATAATCAATATTGCAATTTATGTTTATTGTCAGTCATAAGCCCGAAATGCCATTTTGTTTGAATAGAGTTCAGTAGATTGGGATAGTGTGAAAAAAACGACTTTATGAATATGATAACAAAATCAAGTGTTCAGTCCGGCGCAGCGAGTAGCGAGGGCATTGCGTTTGGCAATTGTCACATCACAACGTGAGCATATCTTCTACAACGCGAGCATTTCATTACAATAGCCAGCCTGTGTAGTGTCATTTCGCGTCATGTTTGGAGTCATGGTATAACGTAACATTCCTCGGTACGAAATGTAATGTCATATTACATCACTTTAAAACGCACTGTTTTGCGCATCTCTAAAATAAACGTCATCCTAAAATGGCGTCATGCTTCAAGGTTGCTTGCAATGCTTGGTGACATTTATGAAAACTGGCAACAGAAAATTGAAGTCTAAGATATTATGTACTTATCTCTTTTTACTATTTGAAAATCATAACGTGTGAGAATGAGACAGATATATTTTTGTTGGCAAGGTTCATGTTTGCATGATATTTGTATAACCAAAAAATATATATGCAATTTACAGCTTATCCTCTACTTTTCTTATATCAATGGTTATAAGTTATAACATAATATACTAATTGGGGTGTCTGAGGATGTGCGTTAATTACGTTAGATGTTGTATATCGACATTTCTATAAGAAAAAATCGATATTTCGATATTTTTTGCTCAAGCCTAATTGACATTTAGCAAATGAAATTAACATTGAGCATTGACAAATAAAATAAATGATAAGGACGAGATTTTAGAGACTGGTCATGGTGATTGGTTGTCACACGGGTTTGATAAATTTTCTCAAGAAAATTTGTATTAACGACGTTATTTTCGTTTGAATTGCTATATTTTTTTTATTTTCAAAGTAATTATTGTACGTAAGTGTTTATTATTATTCGTAGCTAGCTTATGTACTGGGGATGGAAGAGATTGAACAGGATTCAGATCCTCCGGATGATGCCGGAAAATCTGGATCTTCACCCGACCTCTTCCTTAATTCTAATCCTACTGATACATTTTATCAGTCCGATACTGGTAATCCTATGAAACGTAAAGCCTATAATATATCATCCTTAAATTTAGAACCGAAGAAAAAAGTGTCTTCTCTACCTTCAGCAGCCGTACAAAATGTATTTGTTCATCCTTTATCTGAAGAAAAGAAACGGTATAATAGTAATGACAGTGCACCTTTTATTGTTCACATTATGAAACCGACAGTGGAGCCCTCCTCCGGAACTACAATTAAGCCAATTAAAGTGGGTCAATTTCTGTACCAAAACAATATTCAGGGAATTTTAAAAAATGGTGTTAAGAGCATAGGACGCAATCGTATTTCTATTGAGTTTTCTTCCCCCCAACTAGCTAACGATTTTGTTGTAAGTCCATTACTTGCTAAAGCAAATTTTGTAGCCGTAATTCCTACCTATGCTATTACGAGAATGGGTATCATTAGAGGTGTTCCAAGCGATATAGGTATGGATGAATTCGTTTCTGCATCAGAAGTTGCTTCTTCTACGGAAATAATTCGCGCTCGTCGTCTAAACCGTAAAGTTATTAAAGCAGATAACTCTGTTGAGTGGATTCCAACACAAACAATTGTTATTACATTCTCCGGTAAATTACTACCCTCACATGTTTTTGCCTATTTCACGTCATATTCTGTAGAACCTTACCTCTTACCTACAATACAATGTTATAACTGCTGCCGTTTCGGTCATGTTAAGTCTAAATGCAGATCTAAGCCTCGTTGTTATAAATGTGGACAACCACATGATGGAGAATCATGTGAAGTTACCTCGGTCACATGTCTTCACTGTACTGGTAATCATGCAGCTATTAGTTCATCCTGTCCAGAATTTAATAGACAAAAATCCATTAAAGTAATTATGTCCCAAGAACATATTTCATATGATGAAGCATCTGTAAGAGTCCGCCCATCCTAACGAGCCTATTCCGACATTGCAAGCAAAACTCCTTTAAATCCATCTCCTAATACGAGTAATAAGAATTCATATAAAAAAACTTTCTATATAAATAGGAAACCACGTTCTCCAGCATCCGATCATGGGTATGACCATACAGCCCATGAATCCATGATCCAAACCCCAAGAAGTTCTCTTCCTAATGGAAATGCTTACCCTAAAGATAATGAGCAAAACCATACTTCTCCAAATGAAAATTTAATAGACTTACTTATATCCACACTTATGTGTATCATTTCGAAATTTGACGACCACTGTTTACCTCCAAATTTAACCCAGTCTCTTGAGAAACTATCGATGCTCTTAAATAATATAAAAAAGCATGGCTACGATTCTTCAATGGAACTGTCGCAGTATTAAGCATAAAAAAGGTGATTTAATCTATCTTATCAACAAATACAACCCGTTTCTTGTAGCATTATCAGAAGTTTGGCTTCACCCGAAATCTCACTTCCGTATTCCTGGTTTTGCTTGCCTTCGCGAAGACAGGAAAGATGGTTACGCCGGTGCTGTAATCCTAGTTAATAGATTACATTCATTTATTAAGGTTTCACTTCCTCAACATAGTGAGGAATTAAACGTTGTAGCTTGCAAATGTAATGATATCACATACCTCTCTTTCTATATTCCTCACCCTCATCCATCACTGATCACTGAATTAAACTTAATAATTTCATCTATTACTCCTCCTTTTATATTACTAGGTGATTTTAATGCTCACCATTTCTCATGGGGCTCATGCAGAAATGATACTTTTGGCTATCTCTTAATGGCATTGTTTGATGAATTTAATATTTGCATTTTAAATGATGGATCACCAACAAGGAGAGTATATCCATCTCAAAATCCTAAAAGTGTTGTTGATCTAACTTTATGTACCCCAAATCTTACATCACGCATTAATTGGAAAGTTTTATCTCACTCATATGGTAGTGATCATTACCCAATATTACTCTCATTAGCCAACTGCTCAATACCAATCAGAGTTTTTTCTCCGCTGTTAAAATATAATATAAAAGGAGCGGACTGGGCTAAATTCTCATCGTTATCAGATTCGGTATTCTCTAAATTTTATAAGAGTGACTCTAATGATATAGAGACAAACTACAAAAACTTTGTTAAGTATCTTTTACTCACCGCAGATTCATGTTTCACACGAAAAATTTCACCTCCTACCAAAATTTGTTCTCCCCCATGGTGGGATGAGGAATGCACACTCAGTGTTAAAAAACGAAAACAAGCTGAACGTCTATACTCCTCCAATATGTCTATTGAAAACTTTTTAAATTATAAAAAAATAGCTGCTCATACATTAAAACTGTTAGCACATAAAAAAAAGACGGGTTGGCTTAGGTTTTGTGAAAATCTTTCACCCCGCTCTCCTGCTTCTATATTATGGAAGAATATAAAGAAATTCCGCGGATCATATAACGATGATAATTATTCAACGCAATGTGATTCCTCTATTTGGTACAATTTATTTGCCGATAAGCTTGCTCCTCCTTGGGTTCCCTCCTTTGAGGAATTATGTTATTGTGAACCATTAATAACCCAACCTGGAGTAAACATTAATAATTCACGTTTTAATGATCTTTTCTCCAATGAAGAATTTGAATTGGTTGTTCAACACCTTAAAGATTCGTCACCAGGTATAGACGGAATTCCATACTCATTTATTTCTAACGCAGGATCAAAATCTAAGCAAACTTTTCTAGACTTAATTAATGACATATTTATTACGGGAATAGTCCCTGATGATTGGAAAATGCAAATTATTATCCCCATCTTAAAACCAGACAAAAATCCTAGTGATGGTAATAGTTACCGCCCTATAGCACTATCATCAACTCTGTGCAAAATAATGGAGCATTTAATTAAAAATCGTCTAGAATGGTTTGTTGAAAATAAAGGTCTCTTGGCCAAAACACAGTTTGGATTTCGAAAGGGACTCAGCACGCTTGATAGCTTGTCTGTTTTTACCTCTGATATACGCTCGGCTTTTTCCAGAGAAGAATCGGTTGGTGCTGTTTTTCTAGATGTATCATCAGCCTATGACAACGTTATCCTCCCTTTACTCAAAGATAAGATGCTTCTTTTGGATATTCCCCATAGAATTACTCGCATTATTTTTAATTTACTTTCAGTAAGGTCAATATGTATAAGAGTTCAAGGAAAACTGCTCCCTCCTAGACAGATATGGCGAGGCCTCCCACAAGGTTCTGTTTTAAGTCCTATTTTATTTAACATATACACCCATAATCTCGAACATTCTGTTAACTCCTTCTGTAAAGTCTTACAATATGCTGACGATCTAACTCTTTATTATTCTTCTAAGAACTTTACAGACTTGAGTTATCGTCTTAACTCTGCATTGTTCTACTTAAATAATTGGCTTACTGATAACGGTCTATCCTTATCACCTACAAAGAGTAGAGTAGTAATATTTTCTAGAAAAAGATTTTGTCCCAATATTTCAATCTCAGTACAAAATCAAATAATTCCGACAAGTGATAATGTTAAATTCCTAGGTGTTTTTCTGGATTCTAAGATGACAGGTATTCCTCATTTAACGTTCATTGCCCAAAAATGTGAAAAGAATGTAAATATCCTTCGTTCAGTGACAGGTGTTTGGTTAGGGTCTCACCCATATTGTTTAAAACTTTTATATAACGCTCTAATCCGTAGTCATTTTGACTATGGTACATTTCTCTTGGAACCTTGTAATAAACAAGCTCTTAACCTATTAGATAAAATCCAATTCAAGTGCTTACGAATTATTTTGGGGGCCATGAAGTCATCTCCATCAAATGCTCTACAAGTTGAATGTAGCGAACCTCCTCTTTACCTACGTAGACAGTATCTTGCCGATCGCTTTATATATAGAATATTTCAACTATCTTCACACCCACTGCTTTCTAAACTGCATTCTTTAAACTCTGGTTTGAAGAATAACAACTACTGGACTCATAAAGACGTTCCCTGTATCCTTAAAAGCTACCAAAAGATACTTACCTTCAGATTTCCCATATTTCAAAGTATGATTAATCCTCTATTCGTACATCCATTTGAAGCTCTATGTTATCATCCTCCAGTTATTTTAGATTTTGGTGTGACTAAAAATTCCCCTGTAGCCCAACAAAAATTTCTAAGTATATTACGCGAAAAATGGGAAGGGTGGTTGACCCTTTTTACTGATGCCTCCAAACTCTCCGATAATAGTTTTGTAGGTTCAGCTGTCTGGATACCGAAATATAAAATAATTTTAAATTTTAAAAATTCAAATGCTACTTCAATTTTCACTGGTGAAGCGGTTGCTATTTTAGAAGCAATTTTATTTAAAGAAGCACATAAAATCAACAAATGTATTGTTTTTACTGACTCATATAGTTCATTACAAAGCATTTCATCTAACCCGTTTCGAAGTAAATCGAAATTCCCAATTATTTTTGAAATAAAAGATGCACTGTATAGGTGTTTTTGTCAAGGCCTTAACTTGAAACTTGCTTGGCTGCCAAGTCATAGTGGCATACGTGACAACGAATTTGTCGATTCCTTAGCAAAGCAAGCATCTACTTCTGGTACCCTCTTGCATCATATAACATATACTCATGACCTTATTTCTCTTGCGAAAATCCATCAGATGTCAGATTGGAACTCTCTTTGGAAAAAAACTCAGAAGTCTATCGGTAAATATTATGCAGAACTCCAACCTGACATCCCCTCCAAACCATGGTTTTTTAAATTTAGAAATGGCACCAAACATAGCACATCTGTCATATGTAGAATTAGATTGGGACACACTTGTTCACCTGTATTTTTGGCAAAACTTAAGATTAAAGATAGTTCAATTTGTGAGTGTGGATTAGACGAAGGTACGATCGATCATAAATTTTTTAACTGCCCTAACCTCTCCGTTTCATTATACGATTTTCTTCCTAATAACATCCCTCGCCCTGTAAATCTTAAGTCTTTGTTAAATTTAGTTTACACTCCTTTTGTACAAACTTTATTAGATTTCATATCCATTAATAACATTAAACTATAGTACCTTTGCCACTTACCTATATCCATATTATTATATTAGCAATAATTTTGTAAAAATATTATAATGTTAATTCATTCGAAAATAAGTAAGTTCGTAACATAAAGTTAAGTAAGCGCATCTACGGAAACGGAAACTAGTAAATACTCTGTGTGACTCTCATGAAATACTTGACGCTGGCAGAATCCATTGGAAGTTGCCAAAATAGGAAAAAAAAAAAAAAAAATGATAAGGACAGTTAGTCGTTAGTAAAAGGAAATAAATACATGCTATTATCAATTTATTTTCCTTAAAGTATTCGCCAGTAAACATTTCGACGGGTTTAACACGATGGCTCGCAATATCCTCAAACTAGGTGCTCTCGAGGCCCAAAAGACAGCCTTTTTGTTATGTGATATCCAAGAGACATTTCGTCCACATGTAAAACATTTTGGAGAAGTCGTAAAGGTGGCGAATAAAATGGTTAGTACCAAGTGATATTAAATTTGTTACATAACAGTTACCTAGTTGTAGAGTAACAAAAATATTTTTGCCAAAGATATTGGTAATTTTAGTACACGACTACACCAGAAGAGTGCTAAACAACTAATAATAATTGTATTTTTATTACTTGACGTTTATTCAATAGAATGACAGATGGACTATGTGAGAAGTTTGAGAGTCATTAGGGAGATAATCCTAATACACTATAGTAGGAATGGGTCGTCGACATATTTACAGTCGACGAAACGAGACTGTTTATCGTCAACGATAAACTAGTTTATAAAACAGTTTTTTTTTTTGGACTAGTTTATGCCGTCGACAAACCATGATCAATGAATAATGTACGTGAATATAAACTAGTTATCGTTCTACGTTGATTCGGTAATTGGTAAACGACGACTGGATTAAATTGTTAGATAAATAATAAGCCTGATGTTATGTGATTTGATCAACGAGAGACGTCGATCGGCAAGCGATAACATTAGTTTTAGTTATATATTTTTGAGTAAAATGAACTTCCCTTTATACTCTTTCCAGGCTTAGGACTAAGTAAATCGTTGTCGATTTGTAGTTTTTGATCTGTACTAATTTTTTTTTGTATAAAATGCGTCCATAACTTTCTGTCATTAAGCTGAAGGCTGGGTTGGCGCAAATGACGGTTGTTCTCCCACCGAAGACCTAGACACACCTGGAATGGGTTCCGCATGCAAAGCACTTTGAATTTGTTCCTGATTCCTTTGTACAGATGAATGACTGGATTGGTCATCATCAGCACCGAACACCGATAAATAAACTTAAGGATGCTTTTTTTCACAGATTACTTTTTAAATTGGCGGTGGACGACTTATAACTTAATACATCTTTACATTCATTACACGTTGCTTAAAAGTTTTATTGTCTTTTTCAAAATGGTGCCATATCACACTACTGTTGTTATGGCCGACACCAACATAGTTAATATTTACACTATTTGACCACTTAAATACCTAAGTAAAACTATTACTGTTTATACTATTTACTATTAACATTAGAACTTAATACTATGAATTATTATATTTTAGTTAATCTCTCAATTTAGAAAATTACTAAATATGTTTAACCTTGAACTATGCAAAGCGCATTTAAATTTTCAATGGAGACAAAAAATAATGTAAACAAAATTCAAAAATCTGCCTACACCTTATATTGACATGCATATTTCATATCTACCTGCATTGTAATAGAGCTTAGTTTTACAAAACACCGCCCACTTCGACAGTCGAACACGTAGAGAAAGAGAGATAGCCGTCGAAACAAGCAGTGTGAAGTGAACGGAATGCTTGATCGATGAGTGACCAGCGAAAGAGTTTCGGCAAACGCTCGACGGTGTATATAGTTATGTACTGCGCGATGCAAAATGTCGTTCACGAGTAAACTAGTTTATCAGTAGACTATAAACCGGTCTAATAGTCAACGGCAAATAAACTGTCGAAAAAAACTGTTCGTTCATTCAACGCTCATCTTTACACTATAGTATGGTGTTAACAGAAACAGAAAGAAACTTTTTTATTCAATATAGATTATAAATAATACTTATTGAAAGTCACTATTTTGTTTAATTACCATTGGTTCAAAAGAAAACCTCTGTCCTGGGAAGAACTAGCAAGAAACCCTTTTTATAATAACAGCTTACAATCATGTATTTTACACAATTAACCACACAAATTAAATTAGAAATAGCTTGGTAGCAATCATGTCATTCCCAGGGGTATCATCCATAAATTCCTTAATATTGTAATAACCCTTTTTATACAAACTTTTTTTAATAGTTTTTGAACTTTGAGCAGATCAAATTTTGTATATTTTTAGGGATTTTATTGTAAAAGGATATATATCACCCCAAGAATGAATTACTGACTTGGTAGAGTTGAGTAAGTGGTACTACTAGCTTGTGTCTGTTCCTAGTATTTACATAATGAATATCACTTATTTTTGTATAACTACCTATATTATTTGTGTACGTACATTACATTTTCATTAATGTATTGAGGCCAAAGTTAATGTTTTTATTATTCATTTCCTTAAATTTTTGTCAGAGCGACTAGGTTTTAAAACAATAGATTGCTCTAATGGCCCTCTTCTGTAAAACAAATATAATTTCAGTGCCAGTCGTGTGTGCCCCATAGCAAAATTCCATATGACATTATGCTATGGAAATAGCTAAAGTAAACAAGTCTAGCTGTTTCCACACTGGTAAGATTTCTAATATTTTTCACATTAAAATTTCACTTTAAAATAATCATATCTGTCATAGAAGTATGCAGTATGCATTATTGTGTTGTAATGTTATTTACTTTCATAAAAGACCTTACAGAAAGATGTAGGTAACTGCTTTTAACATAAATTAAACTTATTTATTTTATTAATTTCTTTGAATTACACTTTTTATATGTTAGACATAACATTATACATTTTTAAGTTTAACATATTCCTAGGCTTTTTTCATTGTACATATACCATTTTAGACATTATTTGTTTTTGGATGCCTCACAATGTGAGGGTCTGCTTTACTTCCCATATTTGGCCACTACTACAGTCACTACATAAATCGTTCTTATCCTTTTAGCTAGACATCATATCCATATTATTATTAACATTACAATAACTACAGTTTCAGATTTAAGTCTTTTTATATGTCGTTCTATCTCCCCTTCGGTTATAGGAGTTAAAGTTACTTCTTCTAGTTGGGATTCTTTTGTGTATTTAATTTCCGATTGTTCATCCTTTTGAGTTTCATCTTGAGATGTTCTTCTGTAAAGCTCTCAGAAGAAAGCTGTTGTGAGGTTTACTATGTCTTCTCTGTTTCTTGATTCCTCTTTTCCATCTTGTAGACCTTGTATTCAGTTTTATGCGTTGACAGCTCTTTAAAGGCTTTCTTTAAACTTTTATATGTTGCCATATTTTATGAAAAAAGTCCAGGACCAGATAAAATCACAAATGAAGCTCTAAAACTTGGGTCACCTATTCTAGTAAACTACCTGACGAAACTATTCAACTTAATTATACAACAAGAACAAATTCCAAAACAATGGTGCAGCTCAAATATAATACTGCTCTATAAAAAAGGAAATTCACTTGATATCAAAAATTATAGACCAATTAGTCTACTATCTTCAATCTATAAACTATAGATATTCCTAAGTAGCATAGCCCCAGACATAGACAGAAACCAACCAATAGAACAAGCAGGCTTCCGACCACACTACTCAACAATGGATCACATACACGCTATGGAATAAATAATAGAAAAATACAAAGAATACAACATGCCGTTATACATAGCATTTGTAGATTATGCTAAGGCGTTTGACAGCATATCACATTCATCTATGTGGAAGGCTTTGAGTCCTTGAAGACATATTTCAAAACCTAAAATGGAAAAACAAAGGTATATGGATACTAAATAAAAGATTAACACACCTACGATTTGCTGATGACATAGCTCTCTTCAGTGAATCTGCAACTGAATTAGAAATCATGCTTCAGAGCCTGAACACCCAAAGCCAAAAAGTGGGACTTGAAATTAATTTATCAAAAACAAAAATTATTACAAACAGCTCCAAAAAACCAATCAAAATAGAAGGAAAGTCCATTGAATATGTTGATGACTATGTATATTTAGGCAAACTGATATCTTGCGAACTAAACAGCAATGAAAAAGAAATAGACAGAAGAATAAACACAGCGTGGAAAAAGTATTGGGCTCAAAAAGAAATCCTTAAAGGAAATTACAGCCTAAGAATGAAAAAGGTCATAATGGACTCGTGTATTTTTTTTTTATAGGATAATGGTGACATAAGAGCACACAGTCCACCTGATGGTAAGTGGTTGCTGTGGCCTACAGACATCTACATCTATCTTCGATTAAGAATCAAAATGCAGATGCGTTGTCACCCGTGAGGACTAAGATGGAATGCCTCGTTTCCAGTAAAAAGGGTCTCCGGTTCTCTACACTCACCAAACGAAACACAGCAGCATTAAGCTGCTATTTTACGCTGGTATTCTGTGAGAGCGTGGTCCTTCCCCGGTCGAGCCGACCCATTCGTGTTACAACCATAATATAGCTGCAGCATGGCTCTACCACGTATTAATTATTATCTTCCCAAGTCTAACATATGTAAGCCAAACATGGGTGTATACTGAAAGAGTGAAAAACAAAATTTTGTCCTGCCAACATGCTATGGAGAGAAGCATCCTTAAATTAAGAAGAATACAAAAAACAAGAAATATAGATATCCACAAGAAAACTAAATTAACGGATGCACTTCAGCATAGCCAAATACAAAAATGGAAATGGGCAGGACACATAGCTAGATATCAGGACAAAAGATGGACCTACCAAACAACAAAATGGAAGGGCCCATTTGGCAAGAGGAGTGTAGGACGGCAAAGGAAAAGATGGGTGGATGACATTATTAACACAGCAGGAGAACAATGGATGCAAATTGCCAAAACCGTTGTCGTGAAGCGACAATTAAAAGAGAACGAACCTAACCTAAGAACAGCAAAACAACAAAAGTAGACCAAGAAAATAATATATTTAAGTTTTTTAAAAGAGTATTTACAATTTTATAAAAAAATGAAATATGAAGATGATGGATGAAATGAGATTACAATTAGGTTTTTAAAAAAAAATAAAGATAGGAGAATAGGACAATATAGTTTTATAGTGGAGCCTGGAGCCTCGCTGCTTTTGTAGAAATAGGCACACGCAGAGCTTGAGGTTTCTCAGCGGCGACGGCACGCAGCGCCTGGACTGGGCACACGCAGCGTCCGGAGCCGGCGCACGTAGCGCCTGGGGTAGATGCGCTCAGTACTTGGAGAAGTAGTCGCCGCGCCCAGAGGTAGCGCGGGCAATAGGTGCACTCGGCGCCTGGAGCAAGCAGTCGTAGCGTGCCCGAAGGTAGCGCGGGCAGTAAGTGCACTCGGCGCCTGGAGCAAGCAGTCGTAGCGCGCCCGAAGGTAGTGTGGCCCCGCGCTTGAAGCAGACTGCCGACGACTTCACGTGTAGATGGAGGCTTGCAGGATCCTGGGGCAAAGCGGCCCCGGTATAAGGCCTTTAGTAGATGTTTCTCGTTTGAGAACTGAAGCGAGACTGTCCTGTATTCTCCAATTGCTCGGCTTTTATACCTTTTTAGAGAGAACGAGAAATTATTTAAATTAAAATGAAATTTATTGTAAATGACCTACAGCCAAAGAGTATTTATGTAGAAAGAACATCATACCAGAGACGAATTTGAATAAAAGTTACCATAACAATGACATAAATAATAGTTGTCATATTAAGCAATTTTTGGTTTTTGGACTATTATTAAGAAACTTACATTTTAGTAAGAAATGAGATATTATTCACATAGGAAAAACTAATGCACGGCAGCGTGCACGAAGCCTGAAATTGTAGAGTTACAGAGAATTCAATAAAAGACTAAAAAAGGTAAGACTCCATTGACAGCTATTTTAAAAGTACTAAATAGTGTGAAAATACGCAGTAAAATGATATGTTATTGTGTAAAAACGTTACAGGATCCTATATAAATAAAGGTGATGCAAAATATAAATGCAGAAAATCAAAAACAGAATGAAAAAAATAGTATAAAGTGATGCAAAACATGAATGCAGAATATCAAAACAGAATGGAGAATTAGTGTACAATGAAATGTAAGTAGCATAACACTACACCGTGAAGAATGGTTCAAGTTGGAGGAGGCTTTTACCCAAGACGGACTACATAAACCAACGAATAATTTCTAATAGTTCTATGTATTTTTTTTGTTAAGTCTGTAAATGTGTAGAGAAATAAAGCTTTATTATTATTTAATATCGATCAGATTCTGTTCTTTTTTTTTTCTTGTAAAAATTATCATCACTATTTTTATTTTTTCATCAAAATAATAAATGAAAAGCTCATGAGGCATGCACTTTTGGGTTTTCCAATGTTTTTTCTTTTTTTTTCAACAGATTCTTATCTTCATCACCAATATGTAAGTACCAGCTTCACACATGGGCTTCTCTCATAGTTAATAAATTTAAATGTGGCAGCAGCACTAGACATTTTTCATTCTCAAAAACATCAATCTACAGCATTTTCAAACAATAGTTCTCTCATATTTATTTCTAAATAGCTAATGACATGAAATCCTAAATATGCATACCACAGCACGAAAATATTGTCCTGTGGCCTTTATTGTTTCCTGAGAACACAACAATCACAAACACATTTTGATAAAATAATGTGTCAACTGACCTTTTGTATTTGGTTGTAGCTCATAAGAAATATCTTTCACTTAACTTTATGCTAAGGTTATTGAGAGTTATGGAAAAAAGTGATGGAAAAATTTGGGATATGGAAGCTGGATTTAGAAAGCGAATGTGTTGTAAGGATCAAGTCTTTTCCATGCCTATGATAACGGAGAAGTTTTTGGCCAAAAACTAGAAAGCTTTTTTGTGCATTCATGAACTTGGAAAGGGCTTATGACAGAGTTGACAGAAATATGTTGGCTGTTTAACATATTTATGGACAGTTGTTTAGAAACTAAGAAAGTTGAAGAATGTGTTTTAAGAAAAGGCAAGTTAACCATCACATGCCTTATGTATGCCGATAATCAAGTCATATTTGTGTCATTGGCAGCAGTTGCAAATGATGGTTACATTTATGAACTGGCCATTAAAATAAAGGGGTATCCGCCATTTGACTACTGTATTTTATGTGTTTTTTTTAACATTATATTGCTAGAACTTTTAAAATAAGTACAGTTTCCTATTATTTCAGTCTCCTCTTTGTTGAGATGGCTCATATAAATTTTAACTATTAATTTAATAAAGTTAACCATATTGAAAAAAATTATCTTAATATACTTAATCCATTTAGAATAATCCACAAATTTACAACTTCAGGCCATCTAGTGTCAATTTTACGTACCACCTTGAGAGTCGATCAATTTTTGTATGATAAAATGACTACATATAGAATGAAGTACATTATAGAGAGCGCTATTACAAAACAACTCAAAAAGAAAATATCCTTTTGATTTTTTTGATCCTTTGACTTTACACTGGTATTATGTATGAAAATAGTTCTTTTTCAGTTTAGTTGACTCATTCACACATAAAATAATAAAAATATAAAGCTTAACAAAAATCTGTTGTAACTATTTTAGATGGCTGCAGCAAAACTATTCAAGATACCTGTCTATGTGTCAGAGCAATATCCAAAAGGACTTGGTCATACTACAAAAGATATTAATGTAGCTGAAGCTGCAATGGTTTATGAAAAAACTAAATTTTCAATGTACACTCCAGAACTTCAAGAAAGACTGAAAAAAGATGTGCCAAGTTTGAGCTCTGTTGTATTGTTTGGTATTGAGGTTAGTTCTGTTTCAAGTTTGTTAAACAATGCAACATAATATTACATGATGTCTTAGTAGAGCCCAGAGTATCTGATACCATTTTTTTTAAGGGGAAATGCCTACGCATACCCGTCTTGTGGGGGCAAGGACGGATTAGGTCGGACTCACACCGACTAAAACCCCATGGTGTTCAAAGTATCTGATACCTAGTTGCGAGGTCTTGCAAGCTACTTTATGCAAAGCACAATCTCTTGGTATTAAGACCTGATTCTCCTTTTTCATACCCCGAGATTGTTTTTGATTTTTTTTTGAAAGACTGCGTTTCAGTATTGTGGCGGCAAGGATAAGTTATATTAGACTCCATTGCCTAAAACCCCATGGAGTTTTATGTTTTCACATTGGTAGAGCTATGAGAACTTTCGTACACATCCGCGGCCTCACTTGCGCCAACCGAGTCCTCGAGAGAACAACTCCACCTTTTCCTTCTCAAGTAAGGCACACCAGAACATAAAGTGCGTCTTCCTCCACAGTCTCCCAATTCCACCTGTGAAATGATGCCAGAGCCCGATGCCGTGGGTAGTCCATAGGCCCAGGGAAAACGAACACTCGGAAGCATCAGCTTCCTGATCACAACAGTAGATTTGGCTTATGGCTCCGTCGCCGCTCAAGCTAGTGAGAGCGGCGCCTTTCAATACCGACTCCGCCAAAGTTACGAAAGATAGGGCAAGTGGTGCATCGCCATACCAATACTCTTATTATCCAGTGCCTGTACCTCGGTTGCGACGGGAAAGTGGAGAGGACAACCCTTCTGCAACAGACCACGGTGCCATAGGCCAGCCAAGTGTGTTTCTCTTTGTTCACCATGGACACAGTCTAAGAACATACAGTCAGCCATCGAAGACGTCTCTAGAGGGGGAATTAGTGCGATGCTGTGCGTGGCGAGACGCGGACGGTGCTCCCGAACGGGTGAATATCCACTTTCAGTCGTTCAGGAGCTGTCCAGCAGGGCTGTCCGGTTATATTGTATTCCAATCTGGAATAGACAGCTCATCAGTTCAACAGATGAAGCAATTAAGGACATATACCACAGTTGACTATTTTTATAATTAATATTTTTGGTTGTAACTGTGTTAATTAAGACCTTTTTGTCATGTCTACATAAAATATCATCCCATAAATAACACTGACTATTGATATGGCCTCTGTATTCTGAATGGAGTGTTCAAGTCAGAGGTCTGTCATTATCATTGTATACCCTTGTATACCCTTATATACCATTGTATACCCTTTACTATTGTTATTTTTAGAACCAGAAGTAGAATTTCTGAACACCAATTGTCTGATTAAGTTATTTAATTTTTATAAACTTAGAGTAAGAAAAATTAGTAAATTATTTTTTATTTCTTCCCGTTGTGACAACCCTAGCAATTTTATTTGTCACTACAAGTCTAGCCAATGTCGGCTTTTCTGACAACATCATACGCGCTGACTGACTTTTTGTTCTTAGACTGTGCCGTGGGTGACCTAGCCACATCTACCAAGACTCCCTTCTGGGGGCCATTATCATAACCTGTCATTACTTCCTAGTCTAGTACTATATTTGAATTAGAATTCCTGACTACTATGAGGTGTTGGTTTTTAGGTCTGAATGTATTGTGATTGTCCTATGTTACGGATACTTCGTCTTCACATATATAATAATGTATGAGCATATCGGACAGGGTAAGAATTGATGTAATTAGTAAAAGTAAAAAGTAAACTTACAGCCTACATACACCTCACTGCTGGGCACAGGTCTCTTCTCCTTCCTGAGAGGTAACCCTCTTATTTGTTATGAAGATATTAGTCTGTCTAGGGCATGTGAAGTCTGTCAACAGAATTATTTCTTATATTTACGCGAACACCACATTAAAATAAAACCAGTTTTTACGGATTTTATCACGATAGTGTGAATAAGTGTTTTTCAAACCAGTCGTTAAAAACCAGTGATTTGTGTTTTTTACGCTACTTCGAGTAATCCGAATCATGCCTTATCTCTCTCAGCTGAAGATTATGCGAACATGAACCTTATCTACTGAGAATATGGATGTAACGCTAGTACCGCAGCCAGATTATATCGAGAAAGGTATCCGAATGCCGAACGTCATCCGGATCACCGCGTTTTCGTCCATGTACATCAGGCGTATTCGGAGAGACGACTACCTGGTGTTCAAAAACTTGGTGGAAGACCCCGAGGGGACTAAAATGCCGTAGTTTTGAAAGAAATTCAACAGTCTGTCAACAGCCTTCACATATCTTCATACATTTTTTATTTATGTGTTTTGTTTGTTATGATTATATGCGGTTGCCAACCCCCTCGCCAAGCGTGGCAACTATGGCAAATACCCCCTATGAAGAGAGTAACAAGGAGACGGCCCCAGTCCCCGGCTGCCCCGCTATTTTTGGCTACGGTGGCGACCATGGTAACGGCGGGGCAGAAGGTGCTAAGAATATGCGGTGGAGGTTCGGTTGCCACCTTAGACGACTCGACCTGGCAAACGTACAACGCACACACCCTGAGGATTGACGAGAAGATCGTGAAGCTGGAAGAAGAGATAGACAAGTTACGCTGGCATATTATAGGATCAAGAAGTCCGAAGAGAGGGGGAGGATACGGTAATCCTCGAATCCGGCAACTTGCTATATCACCGGGAGGGCGACCATCTGTCCCAAGGAGGTGTCGGATTTATCGTCCACAAGTCTCTCGTTAACAACGTTGTAAAGATCGAGAGTGTGTCGACGAGGGTTGCGTATCTTATACTCAGAATCACCAAACGGTATTCGCTGAAGGTCATACAGGTTTACGCACCAACTTCGGCACACCCCGATGAGGAGGTGGAGGAAATGTATGAGGATATCTCTAGAGCCATGCATTCCTTCAAAACCCAATATACGGTGTTAATGGGAGACTTCAATGCAAAACTAGGCACAACAGAGAACGGTGAGCTGAAAGGAGGGAAATTTGGAATAGGGCAACGTAACCCAAGGGGCCAGCAGCTGGCCGATTTCATGGAGAAAGAGGGACTCTTTATGATGAACTCTTTCTTCCAGAAGCGGCCCCACAGGAAGTGGACCTGGTCGAGCCCCGAGGGTTCGACAAAAAATGAGATTGACTTCATTATGACCTGTTCAGTGATGTCTACGTGATCGCGAGGGTGAAAACTGGTAGTGATCACCGAATGGTTAGAGGCACACTGAACCTAAACGTTAAGTTGGAAAGGTCTCGTCTAATGAAGTCAACGCTCCGTCCTCCTCGTGCTCTGTTTCAAAGTCCTGAAACCTTTCAGCTCGAGTTACAAAACCGTTTTCAGTCCCTAGAATTCTGCAATGAACAAGACGATATGAATGACAAGCTCGTGGAAACTGTCCATGCGGTCGGAGCTAAGTTCTGCAAGACCCGCCGCAGAAGAACACAAAAACTCTCCGATCACACTCTTAATCTCATGGCTGTTAGACGGGAGATGAAGCTACTTTCTTCAACAGATTTGACAGCATACAGGCAACTGAACAGACAGATCCCCAAATGCATGCGGCGGGACTTACGCAACTTCAATACAGCTTGTATTGAAGAAGCGAACCAAGGCTCCAAAGTCTTTGCCAGAGATCTATCTGCCAGAAAGAGCCAACTGTCAAAGCTGAGGACCGTGTGTGGCAGCATTGTTTCCGGGGCACCTGAGATTTTGAGGGAGATTGAGAGGTTCTATGGACAGCTGTACACGTCATCGTTGGAGCCACACGCAAGTGTGAGTAACGATCCAAGAGCGAGTCTTATCTGACACTATTCCGAAGATATCCCGGACGTCAGTCTGAGCGAGATTAGAATGGCTCTCCAGCATCTTAATAACGGCAAGGCCCCAGACGAGGATGGAATTACAGCGGAGCTTCTGAAAGCGGGTGGAAAACCGATACTTGAAGTCCTTCAGAGGCTCTTTAATACCGTCCTCCATGTGGTGGCATTACACCGGAGGCGTGGAGCAGAAGTGCGATGGTCTTGTTCTTCAAGAAAGGTGACAACGCTCTCTTGAAGAACTACAGACCGATTTCCCTTCTGAGCCGCGTATACGGTGCTGTTTTCGAGAGTCATTACGAATCGTCTCGCGCGCAGACTTGACGACTTCCAGCCTCCCGAACAAGCCGGTTTCCGAAAGGGCTTTAGCACCATAGACCACATACATACCCTTCGGCAAGTTGTACAGAAATCCGAGGAGTACAATTTGCCACTATGCCTGGCGTATGTGGACTATGAGAAAGCCTTTGATTCCGTCGAAATTTGGGCGGTGCTGCAGTCCCTTCAGCGGTGCCAAGTTGACTGTCGGTATATCGAAGTGCTGAAGTGCTTGTACAGTAGAGCTACGATGGCTAGCCGAGTACAGAACCAGAGTACGAAACCTATCCAATTGCAGAGAGGTGTAAGACAGGGTGACGTTATATCCCCGAAACTTTTCACCGCTGCATTGGAACACGTTTTCAAGCTTCTGGACTGGAAAGGATACGGTATTAACATCAATGGCAAGTACATCACTCACCTTCGATTTGCCGAC
Organism: Parnassius glacialis; assembly: GCA_033319125.1. NCBI lineage: Eukaryota > Metazoa > Arthropoda > Insecta > Lepidoptera > Papilionidae > Parnassius > Parnassius glacialis. The sequence continues at coordinate 26,104,535 of JAVANC010000002.1, forward strand.
GTTATAGTCCTTATGGCAGAATCGCTGGAGGATCTAAGCACTATGCTCAATGACCTCAATAGTGTCTCCCAACGGATAGGTCTTATTACTATAGGTCGTATTAAGATGAACATGGACAAAACAAAGATCATGTTTAATGTCCATGACACACCTATGCCGGTAGTTGTTGGGAGCACTATGCTCGAAGTTGTTGACGAGTATGTTTACCTGCGACAAATAGACCGACTAGGTAAGTCCAACTTCGTCCGAGAGGTCAATCGACGGATTCAACTCGGTTGGGCAGCGTTCGGGAAACTACGACACATCTTCTCGTCAGACATACCTCAAAACCTTAAAACGAAATTGTACAACCAGTGCGTGTTGCCAGTGATGACTTACGGATCTGAGACGTGGTCCTTCACTGCTGGCCGTATGAGGAAGCTCAAGGTCGCTCAGCGAGCTATGGGGAGGGCTATGCTCGGAGTTTCTCTGCGTGATAAACTTAGAAATGAGGATATCCGCAGTAGAACCAGAGTAACCGACATAGCCCAATGGATTAGTAAGCTGAAGTGGCAGTGGGCCGGCCATATAGCTCGAAGAACTGACAACCGATGGGGAAGAAAGGTTCTTGAATGCAGCCTCGGACCGGTAGGCGAAGTGTAGGGCGACCCCCCACGAGATGGAGTGACGACCTGGTAAGACATGCAGGAAGTCGATGGATGCAGGTGGCTCAGACCACCGTGCTTTGTAGCATTCCTTGGGGAGTCCTTTGTTCAGCAGTGGTGGACTTATGAAAGGCTGTAATGATGATGAATGATGATGATGCACCGACCATGTGGTAAAACAGCACTTAAAATTATTGCAACTATTAATTAACAAATTCATTGGCGTTAGTGAGAATAAACCCAGACTGCTCTTGTGACAATTAGTGCTGCTTAACCCTTGTGGCACTATATCTTCTACACCATTCATAGCTTCTTTCAATACTATGCAGGAAGTCGTTAAATTTGTGTGATAACAGATATATACATTATATATGTGACATATTTTATTATGATGGCATTATTTAATAATATATATCATGTATAAATTTCAGACTCATGTTTGTATTGAACAAACTGTTATAGACCTACTGAATGAAGACATAAGTGTACATGTATTGGCTGATGGTGTTTCTTCTAGGTCATTGATGGACAGGGGATTAGCTCTACAGGTAAGAGATAGTTATATTAAAGTCTTGATGATTCACTTAGGAATCAGCTATCATAAATGTGATCAGTCATGGAATTCAATTTTTTATAACATTTTTTTTTAAAATTAAATGTCAAATAGACTTGTTATGTATACATGGTTACAACTAATTGTGTTCACAGTATTCAATATATTACTATAACATTTAATAATTACAGCGCATGCAATCAATAGGGTGCTTTATTTCAACCTCAGAGAATGTCTTGTTCAAACTGATGCAAGACAAGAACCACCCACTGTTCAAACATGTATCAAAATTGAATAAAGAACCCACCATAGACACATTGGGTTTTGATTTTAAGGCAAAGTTATAACAAAAGTGGTGAAAATGAGGTAGTCATTTTTTAAATATATTTCAGAAAGCATTTGTTAAATCATTAATGTATTGTAGTGGTTTGGTGAATCTTTTGAAAAATCATTTTACATTAGAACTGTTGGTAATAAATTACGATAGAAGTTTTAGTTCTTTTTTATAGGATAGGGTAACAAACGAGCGTACAGTCCACCTGATGGCAAGTGGTTACTGTGGCCCATAGACATCTACATTTATCCTCAATAAAGAATCAAAATGCAGATGCGTTGTCACCCGTGAGGAGTGAGAGGAGATGCTTCTTTTCCAGTAAAATGGGTCTCCGGTTCTGTACACTCACCATACGAAACACAGCAGTGTCAAGCTGCCATTTTACGCTGGTATTCTGTGAGTGTGGTCCTTCCCCGTTCGAGCCGACCCATTCGTGCTACAACTATACTACTAATATAGCTGCAGCATGGCTCTACCACGCATAAAGTTAGTTAATGCAAATTTATTGTAAACTAATATTTTATTGTAATCTTAATAATATTTTGAAATTATTAAGACATGCAGGAAATGTAATAACGTTTTAATATTTTTTTTATTTACCAAATTTATGTATTGTGTTTTTTCTATTTCAGCGTTTTCAATCCATCGGATGTTTTGTGGGTACATCAGAGAATGTTTTATTCAAATTACTGAAAGATAAAAATAATCCAGCTTTCAAGGAGGTATCAAAATTAAACTTAAAACCAACACCAGATGGGTTTGGTATGAGTTCGTAGATTTCTTTTTTTTTATTTAAATAACTATCCGGGGAATTCAGAACTTCAGGATTTTTTTACAAAGACTGTAAAGAATATTTTTGGGTTATTGGTAATAAAAGTAATTTATATCCAAACAGTTATAAATCAATATTTGTTTTTTATATTAATATTGTTGATTCAATATTGTGATATAATGATGGTAGTGCTATCAAATAAAATTGCATTTTATTTAATGTATTACGTGTAAATATATTATAGAATTTTTAAATGTTAAATTTAGTTTCATTTCAGCAAAGACCACTTCAACTGTTCCTTCGCCGATTGCAGTACCTGAAACATTTAAGTGTATATTTTATTTAAAAAATGCAGTGAATACATTCAGGACACATATAGGATGTGATATACACAGTTGTTCTCTTATATCTACGACGCAAAAGGCACAGTACTTATCTTTCACCCATAGAGGATTGGTAAAATTTAACTATTGACCTCACTACTTTCCTGTGATTCATTCTTTCTGGGAGTAGCACAGGATGAATAAGTTGCTAGTGGGACCTTTAGGGGGTCTTAGAGAATCACAGGCAAAAAAATATTTTTGAGGTTTTTTTTTATTTATAGGATAAGGGTGACAAATGAGCACACAGTCCACTTGATGGTAAGTGGTTGCTGCGGCCCATAGACATCTACATCTATCCTCTATTCCAAATCAAAATGTAGATGCGTTGTCACCCGTGAGGACTAAGATGGAATGTCTCATTTCCAGTAAAAAGGGCCTCCGGCCACCTGCACTCACCAAGCGAAACGCAGAGGTAAACCTCTACTTCACGCTGGTATTCTGTGAGGTCGTGGTACCATCCCGGTTCGAGCCAGCCCATCCGTGCGACAGCAAAAGCTGCCGCATGGCTCTATCACTGTTTAAAACCCTGCACACAGTAAGTAATAACCATGTAGTGGCCATGTAAGAATTTCTAATACCCCATATTTTTCTGTGGGTGGTAAGAGACGATACGCTGGTAAAAGAAACCAGCGTCTTATAACAACTAAAAAATAAAAACAAACAACAGTTGTTAATCCAATTAAAGCAATTCGTGGCAACTATGTCAAATCCTCCCATTGAGTCAATCTATGGGGGAGGTCTAAGATCTGCAGTGGACTTATGAGACACTGTAATGGTAATGGAACAGAGTAATGCTATTTTGATAACATTAAGAGATTGAGTATGCATCACATTACAGTCACGATGGCATTTCAAAACTTCATATTGTATCCCCGCGGGATAAAAAAGTTCGCGGAATGGAAGGGTTAGAGAGGGGATGGGGATTTTTAACTGTCACTATTTGGTGACTCAATACAACTGTAAATACCAAGTTTCAGCTAGATCGGTCCGTTAAACTTTGAGATATCACAGGATAAACTAATCAACTGGAAAGTTTTTTTCGAAAGTATAAATAAGTTATCTGAACGGTCTGAGAAGTGTATTCGGGTTAATGGGGAATGTATCGAAAAAGAAAAATAATTTCATGCTTAATTTCACCCTTTCCCTTTCATTCCGCGAACTTGTTGATCTCCTCTCGTATATTAGTACATCGTGGAAAAATCAATATGTTGTGGAAACTATTTAATTGAACAGTTTTAAATTACATATATGCGAAACCATCATCTCCAATGGCTGAAGTTCTTTGCGAAGATGTACATAAAATTATTTTCAATAATTAAAAGAGTACTTCCCATTTGAAAGTTGTAATGGGTCCGATATTTTTAAGTCCAAATTTTAACATGTCACCATGTCTTAACGTTTACATTGTTCAAATTTACTGTTTATAAAAAAATGCACGTGTGTGCATGCATGCTTGTTTGAGCGTGTGCATGTGAGTATGTGCGTTCTTACCTTATTATCGCATTTCTCGAGAGATAATGCTGAATAACTACATATAAGTTGCGTTTAATATTAACTTTTTAATTCCCGACGTTTCGGGTGCTTTACAGCACCTATGGTCGCGGTTTCTGATGTGTTTGATGTCCCGATGTCATAGTTAGCCTGGCTAACCTTCAGATTTTGAATAATAATTTTTGGTCCGCTCTACGCAGAACGAGCTTACAGGATCTTAAAGTTTTGCAGTGGCATGCCTGAGTTTCGATTTGATTTTATAGGATCCGACAAACAAGCAGACAGTAGCACCCATCCGTCTTCTCAATTTAATTAGGAGGTTTTATATTTAAAAAGTTAAAATTAAATGCGATAAAATCCGTAAAATTAGTTTCATTTAATGTGTAGTATTCGCGTAAATATAAGAAATGATTAGAGTAACACACATAACGCAACTGATCAGTAAGCCGAGTGGCAATGAGCCGGTCATATAGCTTTAAGAAACGACACAATGATTGGGGAAGAAAGGTTCTCGAGTGGCAGTCTCGCAACGGTAAGTGAAGTGTAGGGTGGCCCCCACTAGCTGAAGTCACGACCAGAAAGAGATTCAGGAAGTCGAGGGATGCAGGTGGGTCAGGACCGTGCTATGTAGCATTCTTTTGGGAAGCTTATTTCAGCAGTGCATAGGCGACAATGTTGATGATGATAATGACGTCAATATTTTTTGTTACTTTGTAGCGGCGGTGTAAGAGGCGACAGAGGGAAACTGAAGCATGAGATGGGCAGCAGCTTCTTTCTGATAACAGCAATATTAATAATTTTGATAACAGTAATAAACTGTGGTTGCCAACATACTCGCCAAGCGTGGCATCTATGGCAAACATCCCTCTATGAGCAACGACAAAAAATAATGACAGTTGGTTAAAAAATCTAGTGATTTGTACACATCAATGAATTTTAATATATAGAACTTCTTTGCTACTTCGCTCTGGAATCATTAGTTAGTTTGTGCTGAAAAGGTTATTTTCTACTAGCTGTTCCCCGTGGCTTCGCCTGCGATCAATTTAGGGTTTTAATTTTTTGCGCTGAACGTAATTGTTTTTCTACAATAAAAGTAGCCTATGTTACTCCTTATAAAGTCAGCTATCTGCCAGCGAGTCCCGTCAAAATCGGTCCAGCCATTTCGGAGATTAGCCGGAACAAACAGATGCCATCAAAAACATAACTTGTAAAAAAGCCAAGTCTCGCAACTCAGTTCTTCTACCGTAAAAAGTTGTGAGATCCATGTAATACCAAGTCGGTTAATTTATTCAGTCCATAGATTGATACATAGATTGACTTTGCAATCGCACTAAACAATCTAATTTAATGTAATATGTATTACTTGTGAGATATTTTGTGTTTTCATGCGATTGCCAAGTCAATCTATGTATCAATCTATGGCCTGAATAAATTAACCGACTTGGTATTACATGGATCTCACAACTTTTTACGGTAGAAGAACTGAGTTGCGAGACTTAGCTTTTTTACAAGTTATGGTTTTGATGGCATCTCATTTCTTTTTGTAGATAGTTATATCGAGGTAGCTATTTACACCTATCCATTATACATATATAGGTACACTGATTCATTCACTGCAAATGTAACTTTGTAATACTATATGTTTATATGGGATTACAAAGTTATTTATGCAGTTAGTGTATCTCGAAAACTAGACTGAAATTGTAAAATATTTTAATTTTTTCTTGATTTATATATTAAATAATAATTGTATTCCAAATTTGAAGTTCTTATGTCTGCTAGAAGTGCCTCAGAGTTTTGATGATCGGTCAGTCAGTGAGTGACAAAATTAAGAAACTTTGACTAGTTATAATTCTTAAACTACTGGTTCAAGATTTATGAAATTTGATACGAGGGTGGATTGAAAAGTACTCGGCCTAACCAAGAAAATAAACACATACTAAATCAGTTATATTTTTATTTTTCTACATAATCACCATCAAGTTCAATACACTTTTGCCACCTCCCCATCCAAGCATTTAGACCGTTGAAAAAAAATGATTCTTCCTTAGAGTCAAAATATGCGTCTACAGCTGCTTTTACCTCGTCGTTTGTCGAAAATCTTTGACCTCCCAAGTGCTTTTTTAGGTTAGGGAACAGAAAGAAGTCTGATGGTGCCAGATCAGGTGAATACGGCGGATGCGGTAACAGTTCAAAGCCACAGTTGTGAATTTCAGCCATTGACTGTACTGACGTGTGAACACGGGCGTTATCTTGATGAAACAGGACTTTTCTTCTGAGCATTCCTCGACGTTTTTCTTTTATTTCCTCTCGTAAACGACGTAGTAAGGTGCAGTAGTAATCAGAGTTTATAGTCTGACCCCTTTCAAGATAATCAATCATAATCACACCTTTCGAGTCCCAGAATACTGAAGCCATCACCTTATTTGCCGACAAAATCGACTTAGCGTTTTTAGGGGGTGGTGAACCAGGTCTTCTCCACTGTTTTGATTGTTGTTTTGTTTCCGGTGTACAGTAATGAACCCATGTTTCGTCTATAGTAACAAAACGATTCAAAAAATCATCTGCATCGGCTTCAAATAACTCCAAACAGTCGCGTGAAATAGTCAATCGCGTCCTTTTTTGTTCAACTGAAAGCAGTCGCGGAACCCACCTCGCAGACACCTTGTGGAAACCCAACTCGTTGACAATGATGTTTTGAGTTCGTTCATAAGAGATGCCTATAATCTCGGCTATCTCTCTAATTTTTAATCTGCGGTCTCCCATTATTAAATCAAGTACTTTTTTAATATTTTCGTCAGTAGTTGACGTCGAAGGCCTTCCAGAGCGGGGTTCATCTTTCACACTCTCTCTACCACGCTTAAATTCTGCTATCCATTTTTTGATGGATGAATATCACAGAGCACAATCGCCTAATGTACTGACCATGTCATCATGGATGGCTTTTGATGATAGCCCCTTCTTATGGAGGTACTTAATGACGGCACGCTGCTCGATTTGCTCCATTCGCGGAAATTATGTCCGATTACTTTGTTAATAAATTTATAAAATCACAACTAATTATCGCACACGTTTCGAACTTCACACAATAAACTAGTCTGAACTGAACTAAATAATGTGGGTAGATTTGATTTTTAGAATTGAATGGATCTGTGTTAGGCCGAGTACTTTTCAATCCACCCTCGTATATACTGAGTTTATACAATGCTCACTTGGTTAGTAAAAATTTAGGCTTCTAGTTTTATCCATAACGAAGTTATAGGGTTTCAGAAATGGCCTGAACTGCTTCGAGAAAAGGATGTTACGGCCGTGCCGCTTTTTTGCTCGACTTGGCGGGGGCACTGCCGTGCCCCCAGATAAAAGTTAAAAAAATTGTGTTTATGTTATATGTACCCTATACACTTTCATAGGTATAAAAGACTTTGTATTACAGCTGTTATTTGGCGTGCAAGGAAACTATTAGGTACACTACAGATATTGTCTTTTATGTAACTTTTAAAGACAAACGTATATTGAATGATGGCGACATTTAATATCTTAACATTTATTTAACGTATTGATGCGCACCACCATTAATGCCTGGTACATCGCCATGTACCAGGTTTACTAGTTACTAACAAGCCACTAGTTACCACTAGCGCCTTCTAGTATCGAGTAGCAGAACTAGGAGAGTCAAGATCCTTCTAGAAATTTCCATAAAAGAACTTTCGAAGAAATTCCGCTCGAGACTAAACCTGTACGAGGCAAACAGATCAATAAGTCAGAGGCGCTCCCTGTCACGCTATCCGTGAATTTCTGCAACATCAGGGGACTTCATTCAAAGCTTAACGCCGTCCACTACCATCCGGAAACGGCGAAGCCGGCTTTGCTCTTTCTAACCGAGACACAGGTGTCCTCTCCGGCTGATATTTCGTATCTCCTACCCGGGGTACAAATTAGAACACTCCTTTGTGCCCCGGGCTGGAGTTTGCGTGTACGTCAGAGAGGACATCTGTTTTCGACGCCTCGGCAGCCTTGAACGGACTTGTTCATCTTATGACTACGCGTAGACAGCGACGACCATCCCCGCGTCTACGGGTGTCTCTATAGGTTTCATAGCGGCAATGCCGATACAGAACGACTCATCGACCACGTCCAAATGGCTGCAGACTCCGTGCTACAACAGGTCTCACTCGCAGAGATCGTGATGCTTGGTGATTTTAACGCGCACCACGCTGCATGGCTTGGTTCCCGTTTAACCGATCATGCGGGTAGATCTGTTTATGACTTTGATTCGGCAAATGGTCTGACACAACTGGTTACCTCGCCTACGCGGATCCCAGTATGGAAGATCATGTTCACCTCACCTTCCCAGTTGGACATTCCGCTGACCTCTCATCCGGACGGATATGAGATCTCCGTCGATGCCCCTCTTGGCTCCTCAGACCATTGTCTGATACGGAGCACGGTGCCACTCTCGCTCCCATCGCGGTTGCGTTCTGAAGGTTGCCGCCATGTTTGGCATTATAAGTCAGCCGATTGGGACGGGATGCGATCTTTCTTTGCATCCTACCCTTGGAGGCGGGTTTGCTTCTCGCCGGATGATCCCAGCGTTGTTGCTGATTCTGTCGCTGATGTAGTGCTACAGGGAATGGAATTATTTATTACATCATTTGTGGTAACTATCGGAGGCAGAACCAACCATGATTTGGTCGCTCCTGCAAAATTGCATTACGCCATAAGTAAGAGTGCTACCAGGCTTGTGCTCACTCATCGACGTCTCGGGATGCAAATACCAGCAATCTTAAAAAGAAGTATAATTCCGCCTCCGGGTCCTTCAAAAGTGTCATTGTCAAGGTAAAGTCAGAGCACATCGGCAGAATTGGCGAAAAAGTAGTTCGTCTTCCTTCGGGAACACGTGCATTCTGGTCTTTTGCCAAGGCTGTGCAAGGGAACTTCTGTCAGCCATCCCTCCCATCTCTGCACAGGGAGGACGATTCACTGGCCCATGCCGCAAAGGACAAAATCGATCTACAGGGCTCTCTCTTTGCGTCCAACTCGACTCTTGATGACGGAGAGAACACACCGCCGACCATACCGCGGTGTGAGTGCTCCATACAGGATGTGCTGTTTACCCAACACTCGGTGCCCAGACAACTCCTCTCCCTGGACGTCAACAAGTGAAGTCGGCCTGATGGCGTCCCTCCTATTGTGCTGAAGATGTGTGCTCCAGAATTTGCACCGGTTTTAACGCGTCTTTTCCGGGACTTCTACTCCCTAGGCGTAGTCCCGAAATCATGGAAGACGGCTTTCGTGCACCCGATCCCTAAAAAAGGTAACCGCTCTGATCCGTCCAACTATAGGCCTATCGCCATCACCTTCTTGTTCTCTAAAATAATGGATTCTATTATTAACAGCCATCTCATGCGGTGCCTAGAGGATCACGTCAGTAACGGTTTCTGTCGCGGTCGCTCAGCTGGTGATCTTCTGGGTTACCTAATTCATAAATGGGAGGAGGCGTACGATATATGGGGTATATGGGTAGTATGGGAGGAGGAGGAGGAAGGTCCAAGAGGGAGGCGTTGGCCGTTTGTTTGGACATAGCGAAGGCCTTCAATCGGGTTTGGCACAAAGCGCTCCTTACGAAGCTTTCTTCTTATGGGCTTTCCGCGAAATTGTGCAATTGGATCACCAGTTTTCTTGCAGATAGGAGCATCAAGGTCGTAGTAGACGGTGCATGCTCCGAGTACAAGTCCATTAACGCTGGTGTTCCACAATGCTGCGTGCTATCGCCAACGCTGCTTCTTCTGCATGATATGCATGACATGTTGCAAACCAGTAACATTTATAGTTACGCGGATGACAGCACTGGTGATGCTTTATACACCGGCCGTGCCAATCTTTCTCGGGAAAACGTCGCCGAGTACCGACACAAACTTGTGTCTGAAGTCGAGACTTTGTATACGAGACTTGACAAAGCTCGTACTAGGGGCGTCTGAATCTAGTTCAGTTCAATCCCCAAAAGATACAAGTTTGCACGATTACCGCTAAAAAGAACCCCTTCGTCGTATCTCCTCAGTTTCAAGGCACTCCCCTTGTTGCCTCAGCCGGTATCGGAATCCTTGGCGTCGACATATCGAGTAACGTACAGTTTCGTGGTCACTTGGAAGAGAAAGTCAAATTGGCCTCTAAAAAGCTTGGCATGCTCAGCAGAGCGGTACAGTATTTTATGCCGGCACACCACCTGCAACAGGCGCAGGTTCGGCAGCACATGGAATACTGTTCCCATCTCTGAGCTGAGGGTCCCAAGTGCCAGCTCCTTCCATTTGATCGCATCTAGTGCAGAACTGTTCCAATCGTCGGCGACCGAACTCTTTCAGATCGGCTTGACTCACTGGCACTGCGAAGAAATGTTACATCTCTGTGTATTTTATCGCATTTACCACGTCCGTACCAGTCAAATTGAAAGTTATAGGCTGAGACTCGTGTCTAATATTCCCAAAATTATATTTAAAATTTTGTTTTTATGGGTCTCAAAATGGCGATAATTTGCTGAACAGCCTAAACGGTATCTTCGAAGGTCTTATAGTCCTAGTAGCTGTATTATGTATGTTATGGGTTATATTATGCAGGCATTGGTGTTTAATCAGTTCTATAATAGGATATTTATACTACTTACGCTGTATAGCAGTTATTTCAACATAACATATAATTATCTTTAGAGATACGTATAAAAGATGAAAAACCTTGTCTTGGAAACAGTGTTGCATAAATTTACCATGGTCTTTTAACTGCACCAAATCTTTTTCGTTTTTCCAAATATTGATAACAAAATAATTTTGTTTACTAGAACAATATAAACACGTAACGCCTGAACTAAGGCTGTTATTTATTTTTTTAGTTTAATATTTTTTGTATTTACAAAAGTGTACCATGACACCATATGAATAAGTTTTAGAAGAGAGTTTGCATACATCATTGTTCAGAAATAAAATTTTAGTGATACTATAATAACACTTAGAGCTATATAAGCAATAGACAACTTTAATGATAAAGTCAGATTTAAGAAGTGTTGCAAAATACTTAAAATTGTATACTAGTTTCGTATTCTGATTAAGTACCCTAAGTTTACGTAGATCCCATAATACAGACTTTATACAGCTTGATCTGTATAATTCCTTTCTTTTTTCTTCTTTTTTAAAAACGTTACCCCCACACTAGGATTTTCTCCTATATTGTGGAGGCAGTTCACAAACATAAATTGCACAAGAACAAACATCCAGATCTGGAACGATTACTTACAAGTCATACAAATACTTGTTCCGTGCGGGATTCGAACCCGCAGCCCTCAGCGCAGTAACTCATTGCTAAGCCACTACGCCACGAAGTCGGCATCTCATAAACCACTCTTGTAAGGATACAAACTCTTTTAAGCACTCTTATATGCTTTTAAAAGAACTAAGGTCTATGTGGACTGCTGTTTGGGACCTCCCAAGCAGCACACAAGCGTTACGCTGCGCGTTGTAAGTTTATCGCGCTAAACACACGCTAAATACAAAATGGACGCCACGGTCGCTCTGTATTATATGACAGCGAATAATTATTTTTATTATTGTCAGTTTTTAAAAAATATGAAAAAAATATAAAAATATCTATCGGCTCGGACTCGTAATTACTGATAAATTCAATTTGTTTTCTTTACAATAAATCCATTTTTTTTTATAATATAAGGGTGACAAACGAGCACACAGTTCTCCTGATGGTAAGTGGTTGCTGCGGCCCATAGACATCTACATCTATCCTCTATTACAAATCAAAATGTAGATGCGTTGTCACCCGTGAGGACTAAGATGGAATGCCTCCATGTCGGAAATACGTCGCAAACCCCAATTTACTTTAACACATCCGCTACGTACGATGTCTGTGGGCAGACTGAAGTGTAGCGCCGCACAAGGAAAGTCCATCGCGATAAAACCATTTGAAGTGCGAGAGTTTACCGACAGCGATGCGATGCGATGTGCTTGCGACTTCGTACAAAGGGACAGCCACATACATTGCGATAACGTGAATATTAATGCGATGTGACGCCGCATTTCAATATAAGAGATGCAAGATTTGTACCTTTGTAAGACTTAAATGGTCGTCACTTTATCTAGTAGGGGGGGGGGGGGGGGGGGTACACTTCAATTACAGGTACGAGGCTGCCAACACTCGAGAACCTTTCTTCCCCATCGGTTGTCGGTGAAATGCTTAATCGTCTGTAATTATAATGGCCCTATTATTCCTACAAATAGAAGAACAACAATGCAGATACTACTTGGAAAAACAGTGAAGATATTAACATCTTCATAATTTTTTATGCTGTGTTACTGTTTTTTTTTGAACTTTTAGAGTTATTCATGTATAATGAATGTTTAAACATATAATGTTATATAGGTCACGTTCTGATATACACTGCGAGCAGTGCTCAGTGTTCTCACTGGTGAAAAATTCGTTCCGTTATGAACTGCCAGTATACTGCCGAAGTACCCTAGGGAAATAAATTTTTGTACTGTGAGCTCTGATTTCGTGGCAATGTGCTCTCAGTAATCTGATCACGTGACCAAAAGGACATAATAGCGCCTAGAGATTTAACTGCGTCCACGAATTATTGTTATTATTATTAATTAATTTTGCTATTCAAATAAACTCTGAAATTAAGTTTTAAAGGGAACAATATTAAAATAATAATTTTGTTGCTGAAAAGAAGGACTAAGATGGAATACCTTTTTTCCTGTAAAAAGGGTCTCCGGTTCTCTACACTCACCATACGAAACACAGCAGTGTTAAGCTGATATTTTACGCTGGTATTGTGTGAGAGCGTGGTCTTTCTCTGGTCAAGCCGATCCATTCGTGCTACAACTATACTACCAATATAGCTGCAGCATGGGTCTACCACGTATAAGAACTGCGTTCCGTTTTAAACAGTAACCAGTATATCAAACTAAACAGGAACGGCTTCACAGTATACTGAATTGACATCACACCTTACAGTTGTCACAGTATATATTGGAACATACCCTATAACTACCCGGTTTGTACCTATAACGTTTATTCGCATTGATGGCAAACCAACTCACATGCACTCATTTTTCTAGTGTACGATCCTTTTTTCCCATGATATTAAATGAGACCAACTCATATAACTGTTCCTGATTTCGACTTATTCTTTTAATTTAATCATTTGATTTAAATTTAAAAAATTACTGCATATTTATTAATCAGTCAGATTATATCAGTAATGTATCAATTATAATTTTAACCATATATATGTGAGCCACTTATGAGTGCATTTTAAAACTGATGTGCTAAATTCAAGCAGTTGTACAGTGACTTGTTTATGGAATAATTTAAAATTTAAAATTTTGTACAACCGACTTCCATATAAATTATTAAGAATAACTCAAAAACTATTAGTCAGATCTTGAGCACATTTATATGGGACCACATGTGAAGCACCAGCTTTCAAATAAAAAAGAATCATCGAAATCAGTTTACCCAGGAAAAAGTTATTAGGTAACACATAAAGAAACCTCCTTTTCTACCGACTTCAAAAAGGAGCCGGTACTCAATTCGACTGTATGTTTTTTTTTCGGTTGTACAAAATTTTAAATTATTGAAGTCGGTAGATAAAGAAAAGAAAGATTTATGTTTTTGATAACGCATAAATAATATGCTAAAGGGTACGGTGAATGTAAGCTTGCAAAAAAATACCACTCGATATAAATATAATTACATTTAATAGGTTCTAAAAAAAAAACGGAAAAATAATAACAAAAAACAAAATGGTTACAAATTTAGATATCTATTATTTAAAAGGTTGAAATCTGAAAACTGAAGTGTCTTTAGAAAACAAAGTTCATTTAAATAAATGTAAGATATTTAAAAATGAATTTAAGACTTACAAGTCCCAAGAGTTGAATATGATCTGAAAGTTGGAATTAGAAGTTACAGAATAGTTATAAAATAAGGAAGAAATAAGTAATATACATTAATGATGAATATTAGAATAATGAAAATGATAAATACAAAACAAGAATGTTACCATCCACAAATAAATAAGTTTAAAAGAATAGAGTTAAATACCAAAATAAGCACAAACATACATAAACTATTTTATGAAATGGTAATCCAGGAAATAAACATACATAATAATATATAATGGGGAAGAGAGAAATAATGTTGCCAGCATTATTAAAAAACAAATATGACGTGACCATACCATCTAAGGATGTGTTCATAATATATAAATTAACGAAATTAGGAATTTTTAACATACCTTGTTCTAAATTGGTAACTAATAAACAACATAATCTTATACTTACTTTATAAAAATTACATAATAAAATTAACATTATTAAATTTTATTGATATTGCATGAGACATTTAATATCTATTATATAGGTTGGATGAAGTCTTGATGAAATGAGAATTTTTGATTTTTATTTACAATTAGCTAATCAAACCAGAGTTTTGTTATTTTTTACTGTGTACTAGAAATTTGTTGTCCAAGAATAACACTAGACACTAGTACTAAACTACTAAACACTAGTCTTATCATATTGTCCGCCCTGAACAACCTGCATGTCACACGGAATTCATCAAGAATAGGCATATATTTTTACGGCACTTATTTTTTAGTTTCTGAGGTCAACGGTTTTAAAAACACTAAGCTTTGGAACTAAATTCCACGAAACATAGTCTAAAAGAGATAAAGTTCGATAAACTTTTTATTACTATTCCAAGCCAATGCTTGACTCTTATTCTCTTCACACAAATATAGAAAAAAGAAATAAACTTGCTAAATATAAATGTCTCAATGATTTTCTAAGTACTTATTTTAAAAACTGAACAAGAAATACGACACATAGTATAAATTGTAAACAAATTATTTTAATACTATATATATTTGTTGATAATTAATTTTGATCAGCTTTCAAAAATATAGTAAGTATCTGAAATAAATTTTCACAAAATTTACAAGCGTCTAAAATATTTTATGTACACATTTTTCTCATTCTAGATTATGATATTTTATGCAGTGATTAGCCACTAACAGATGTTAGTCACCAAAAATATTTATTCAATTGGTCCATTACCTGTGCAACAGTCTGTTCTCCAAGCGGTACATCTTCAGTGCGGAGAGCGGTACGTCCGACTATCGAGGTTGGGTCAGAGTCGAGAATAACTCTGGAATAAAAAGAAAAATATGTTACGAAAGATTTAGTTTTTAGGGAACACAAAATAAAATCCGTTGCAATATGAAATTTAATTAGAAATAAATGTCATGTAATAGCGGAGTGAGATCTATTACAACATATTATCGTCGTGTGGGTATCGTAAGAGACGACAGGGAGACAAGCAGCATCTTCCTGATAAAAACTCTATAAAATAATACTAATCTATGGGGCAATCATAGATATAGTATAAATTGGCGATGGACTGAAGAGGACGAGACCAAAATCAAAACACACTAGTGTGTGTGTAATGTAACGCCTAATTCTATTATTTTTAAATTTTGTTTTTAAGACACTTGGCCCTTATCTAAAAAATTATTGCGATATCTAAAAAAAAATTATTTTATATATTATTAAAGCTTTAAGAAACAACAATTTTTATAAACACTACGTGTTCAGTGGTGTATGTTTTCTTGCCGCGGACAAGTGGGACAAGCGGTGTAGCACGCATGTGTAGGGGAGGGGAAGTCACAAATCCTCGCAAAAGAACACAAACTCCTACCAAAGATGATATGCAAGGCTATTGAAATTAAAAAAACCATTCTGATTTCAATAGAGAAGATGGATGGGTGCTGCCATCTGCTTGGGATTACATAAGTAACAAAAATAAATCCAAACCCAAGCATACCACTGCAAGACTATAAGACACTGTAAGCTAATTCTGCATAGATCGGAACAAAAATGAATATTCCAAGACTAAATAGCCTATATATATATATATATATATATATATATATATATATATATATATATATATATATATATATATATATATATATAATAAGAATAGCCGGGCTAACTATAACATAGGGACATCAATGTAAAGCACCCGAAACGTCGGGAATTAAAAATAAGAAAATTAAACACGATAAAATCCGTAAACATAGTTTTGTTCAATGTGTAGTGTTCGCGTAAATATAAGAAACTAGCTGTTCCACGCGTCTTCGCCCGCGTAGTTATTTTTCGCGGAACCCTAATATAAAATCAGCCCAAGTTACTCCTTATAACATCAGCTATTTGCCAGTGTGTATAAATATTGACATTAATAATGCTAATGTCACTCAATTGTTTTGCCTACCCGGAACCCCTCCACTAACACTTAAACTTTATGTTATTGTATTAAAGTTTAAATTTGAATTTTAAGTATTATTACGAATCTTTTGTATGGGAATATAGAAAAGTGTTTTTTTTTAGACTTTTTCAGGCCATTTTTTATTTTTCTCTCTGTACTTCAAGGAAAATTATAAAAAAAGAATTAGCAAAATCTGTTCAGCTGCTCTCGAGATTTGCGCTTAGCAACACATTCAGCGATTCATTTTTATATTATAGATAAGAATATTTATACACGACTACGGCGAAGCTTAAAGGATGGTTATGATTTTAGAAGCCTGTGTATGAATGTATGTTCATCTGTTCGTATTTGTGATTATTTTAAATTCAATTCATATTATGCATTCATAACATTAATATTATAAAATGTAAAAAAAATCCTATCCATTTGTACGTGCAAACTGTAAGTGCTATTGTATATTTGATTATGTGTACGTGCTCAAAAACAATCCATTTAGACAGCAACACTTAAACAACAATTAAATGTATAATAATGAGGGATTTCTTTCAGAGGTAAGTTATATTTAGGTACTATGCACCTCATCATCATTCGTCATTACAGCCCTTCACAAGTCCACAGCTGAACATAGGCCTCCCCCAAAGAATGCCACAAAGCACGGTCCTGAGCCACCTGCATCCATCGACTTCCTGCATGTCTTACCAGGTCGTCACTCCATCTCGTGGGGGGACGCCCTACACTTCGCCTACCGGTACGAGGCTGCCACTCGAGAACCTTTCTTCCCCATCGGTTGTCGGTTCTTCGAGCTATATGGCCGGCCCACTGCCACTTCAGCTTACTAATCCGTTGGGCTATGTCGGTTACTCTGGTTCTACTGTGGATATCCTTATTCCTAAGTTTATCACGCAGAGAAACTCCGAGCATAGCCCTCTCCATAGCTCGCTGAGCGACCTTGAGCTTCCTCATACGGCCAGCAGTGAAGGACCACGTCTCAGTTCCGTAAGTCATCACTGGCAACACGCACTGGTTGTACAATTTTGTTTTAAGGTTTTGAGGTATGTCTGACGAGAAGATGTGTCGTAGCTTCCGAACGCTGCCCAGCCGAGTTGAATCCGTCGATTGACCTCTCGGTCGAAGTTGGACTTACCTAGTCGGACTATTTGTCCCAGGTAAACATACTCGTTAACAACTTCGAGCTTAGTGCTCCCAACAACTACCGGCATAGGTGTGACATGGACATTAAACATAATCTTTGTTTTGTCCATGTTCATCTTAAGACCTATCCGTTAGGAGACACTATTGAGGTCATTGAGCATAGTGCTTAGGTCCTCCAGCGATCCTGCCATAAGGACTATATCGTCGGCAAATCGAAGGTGAGTGATGTACTCGCCATTGATGTTAATACTGTATCCTTTCCAGTCCAGAAGCTTGAAAACGTCTTCCAATGCAGCGGTGAAGAGTTTCGGGGATATAACATCCCTGTCTTACACCTCTCTGCAATTGGATAGGTTTCGTACTCTGGTTCTGTACTAGGCTAGCCATCGTAGCTCTACTGTACAAGCACTTCAGCACTTCGATATACCGACAGTCGAATTGGCACCGCTGAAGGGACTGCAGCACCGCCCAAATTTCGACGGAATCAAAGGCTTTCTCATAGTCCACATACGCCAGCCAGATATAATGGCAAATTGTACTCTTCGGACTTCTGTACAATTTGCCGTAGGGTATGTAAGTGGTCTATGGTGCTAAAGCCCTTTCGGAAACCGGCTTGTTCGGGAGGCTAGAAGTCGTCAAGTCTGCGCGCGAGACGATTCGTAATGACTCTCGAAAACAGCACGTAGATGCGGCTCAGAAGGGAAATCGGTCTGTAGTTCTTCAAGAGAGCGTTGTCACCTTTCTTGAAGAACAAGACCACCGCACTTCTGCTCCACGCCTCCGGTGTAATGCCACCATGGAGGACGGAATTAAAGAGCTTCTGAAGGACTTCAAGTACCAGTCTTCCACCCGCTTTCAGAAGCTCCGCTGTAATTCCATCCTCGCCTGGGGCCTTGCCGTTTTTAAGGTGCTGGAGAGCCATTCTAATCTCGCTCAGACTGACGTCCGGGATATCTTCGGAATAGTGTCGGATAAGACTCGCTCTTGGATCGTTACTCACACTTGCGTGTGGCTCCAACGATGACGTGTACAGCTGCCCATAGAACCTCTCAATCTCACTCAAAATCTCAGGTGCCCCGGAAACGATGCTGCCACATTCGGTCTTCAGCTTTGACAGTGGGCTCTTTCTGGCAGACAGATCTCCGGCAAAGACTTTGGAGCCTTGGTTCCCCGCTCGATCGCTTGTTCAATACGAGCTGTATTGAAGTTGCGTAAGTCCCGCCGCATGCATTTGGAGATCTGTCTGTTCAGTTGCCTGTATGCTGTCAAATTTGTTGAAGAATGTAGCCTCATCTCCCGTCTAAGCTGCTGAAAGGTTTCGGGACTTTGGATTAGAGCACGAGGGGGATGGAGCGTTGACTTCATCAGACGAGACCTCTCCAACTTAACATTTAGGTCTAGTGTGCCTCTAATCATTCGGTGATCGCTGCCGGTTTTCACCCTCGCGATCACGGAGACATCACTGAACAGTTGTCGTCTGGTCGTCATAATGAAGTCAATCTCATTTTTTGTCGAACCGTCGGGGCTCGACCAGGTCCACTTGCTGTGGGGCCGCTTCTTGAAGAAAGAGTTCATCATAAAGAGTTCCTCTTTCTCCATGAAGTCGGCCAGCTGCTGGCCCCTTGGGTTCCGTTGCCCTATTCCAAATTTCCCTACTTTCAGCTCACCGTTCTCTCTTGTGCCTAGTTTTGCATTGAAGTCTCCCATTAACACCGTATATTGGGTTTTGGAGGAATGCATGGCTCTAGAGATATCCTCATACATTTCCTCCACCTCCTCATCGGGGTGTGCCGAGGTTGGTGCGTAAACCTGTATGACCTTCAGCGAATACCGTTTGGTGTTTCTGAGTATAAGGTACGCAACCCTCGTCGACACACTCCCGATCTTTACAACGTTGTTAACGAGAGACTTGTGGACGATAAATCAGACACCTCCTTGGGACAGATGGTCACCCTCCCGGTGATATAGCAAGTTGCCGGATTCGAGGATTGCCGTGTCCTCCCCCTCTCTTCGGACTTCGGATAATCCTATAATATGCCAGCGCAACTTGTCTATCTCTTCTTCCAGCTCCACGATCTTCTCGTCAGTCCTCAGGGTGCGTGCGTTGTACGTTGCCAGGTCGAGTCGTCGTAGGTGGCAATCGAACCTCCGCCGGAGATTCTTAGCACCCCCTGCCCCGCCGTTACCATGGTCGCCACCGTAGCCAGGAATAGCGGGGCCGCCGGGGACTGGGGGCCGTCTCTTTGTTACTCTCGTCATTGGGGGGTATTTGCCATAGTTGCCACGCTTGGCGAGCGGGTTGGTAACCGCAGTTTTTTTATTGTAACTTTGGCTATTATCAGGAAGATGCTGCTGCCCATCTCCCGCCTGTTTCCCTTTGTCGCCTTTTACGACACCCACGGGAGGATATGGGGTAGTGGATATTCTTGACCGCCACTACACGGCACCTAGTCATAATTAATTACGTCTATTAAACACTAATTTTCTCTTTAAAACCTGACATTTTATTAAATACAAGTCGGATTTGTTTTGTTCACAAATGAAGCCAGGCCGATATAGCGTGTACATAAATGGTTTCCGCTATCTTTCTCGCTCTAACATACATATATTCTATGCTCTTTTTTGCATTGGCAATCTATTCTAACGTCAGTTTATATTAAGTCTATGGGGGCAATATATAGGGAGGTCTATGACTAGCAGTGGACTTTTGAAGTGTGTAGTCACAGAAAGTGAGTGTTTGGGTGTCAAACACACAGTTTAAAGTGCAACTGGTATAAGAAAACTAGTTTTAAGCCAGTTAATGTTTAACACCAAATCCGGATTCTGTATCTTAACAAATGGCAACCAATGTCATTCCATTGAAAGCTACAGCAACATAATTGGCAGACGAGAACACTCAGGCACCATTAATATTTAAGTTGCAATAACCAATTACATAGATTAAAAACAATGTAAAGTCAGAAAACTGATTTTGCAACATTAACCTAAGTTCATATACAAGAGTAAGGATTTAATTTAATCTCAGACAGGATGTCGTCAATAATAGACAACGAGGGCTAATATTCGTACGCTCACCAGATGTCGCTAGTTGGGACTAAGGTGAACTTTTTTGTTACGCAGAAAGTCAGTGTCATCATCATTGAAAAGTTGCGTTTCAAATGAAAGTTTTTCGGTTTCTAGTGCATTTATATACACAAAACAGTATCTCAATGCTTTGATTGATCCTTTGATTTATATACACCTATTCTTTTTTAAATTCTTCCAGTTTTAGAAATATCCGTAGTTTGTGTTATTCATATCTAATAAAACTTATATAAAATATAACTAAGATTTCAGAAAGAAACCACTACACTTTTCTAACAAATTAATCTCATCCCTATGAAATCTGTCAAATATTTCATCTCATTCCTAAGTGGCGCCGCCCTGGTGGCAGAAAAAGTGGTGGATACCATCATTAACTGATATAGCTATTCTAGTAGTAGTTAGAGTGCGTAGGCCTCCCGAGCGCCCGCAGCCTACGCACACTAACGCAATGTGTATGTACACGGCTAACAACAACCTAAGTCAAAACTTCATCGTCAAATAGAATAACCATACCAGTCTACTATACCGTAAAAGTTTCTGAATGGGACCGTTTTCTAAATAAGATGTTTAAATGCAATAGGTTTCCTTATAAAAATCGGAAATTTTCAAATTACATGACAAATTCATTAACCTGCATCAGTTAAGCAATATTAAACATAAACAACAATAATTATGTTAATTAAACCTCAGGAACACATAGTTTTAGAAAGTTAAAGTTATAAATAAAAAAAAGGTACGGTGATTTTGCTGTTCAAAACATGAAAACATACCCCCCATCACAAATTTCATCAAAAGCCAGCATTACTGCATCCAAGTTGTCCATTAGAACACGTTTTTCAACATTTCTGCGTAGAAGTATACTAACAGACTCATATAACGCATTCAGGACAGATTGTAGTATCAACTGCAAATAAAAACAACGTTCTTGATAAATATAGTAAATAAAATAAAGATAGCATAATGTAACTTTTATATGTGGTAAAGCCATGCTGCAGCTATATTGGTAGTATAGTTGTAGCACGAATGGGTCGGCTCGACCGGGGAAGGAACACACTCTCACAGAATACCAGCGTAAAATAGTATAGTATGTTTCTAGGGCAGGCAGAAAAACGTACATTGACCTAAAGTATTATGTTAGCATCAAAACAAAACGACAGGTATTGCTTCCATACATTTCATTATCGATTACGTATCGTTATGCGCTAAGCGTGTCTCATGGTACGGGATAGGGCGAAGGAAGGGATCACTCAGCGGTAACAAACCTGTTTCGGCACGGTTCGCAGTGCCGCGTCGTGCGTATTTGAATCATTCTTCACTCTGCTTTAGAATGCGCTTGCGTGTAGATAGTTTGATATTTAAAATTTTCGGTTATAGGTTTTGTTTTCATTTTTATTAAGTTTGTTTTGTTTGTTGTATTGTTACGTTTTGTATTAAAGTTTTTGTTATTGTTATTGTTTTAAGACGTTTTTTATATTATCACCGGAATGGAATCAGGTCCATCGACATCAAAATCTTATAAAGATTTTACGTCACCGCGAAAGAAGCGGAAAGTGTCGCATATTTCGGAAACCGAAAAAATAATTATTATAAACGTTTATAAATATGTAAAAGAAAGTTCGACTAGTGACGTATATCCATCCAAAACGGATATGAAAAAGAAGACTGCCGATATTTTAGGTATTGGAAAAACTTCAGTTTACCGTATTTTGACCGAATACAACGTAACTGATACAGTGAGGCCACCTGCTCCGCCAAAAAGGCGCCCTAATTTGGTTGAGAGTGTCGAGGATTTTGACAAGTCATGCATTAGCGGGAAAGTGCATCAGTTTTATTTAAGGGGTGAGATACCAACATTAAATAATATATTGCAGGCAGTCAATTCAGATATCATGTTACCAAATTTTAGCCGTGTATCACTTTGGCGCCTGTTAAAAAATTTAAAATTTAAATATATTTAAAAAAAAGGAACAGCGCTTTAATCGAAAGGCATGACTTAGTTTTGTGGCGCATCAAGTACCTTAAAAATATAAAGAAGTACAGAGAAGAAGAGCGACTAATATATTATTTAGACGAAACTTGGGTTAATACAGGTGAGGTTAATGAGGTGAGATAATTGTTCAGATGTGTACCTCTGAACAACTATCTTACTTACTATTATAATTATGTGAAAGTTTTTTTTAAATGTACAGATGTTAGTTACTCTTATACGCGAAAACTACTAAAAATATTTTGATTAAACTTAACAATTATATAACTTATACATCAGAATAACACATAGGCTATAATAGGCTATAATTTATAAGGATATTGTAATAATCCACGCGGTTGAAGCTGCGGGCGAAAGCTAGTAACTGTCTTAGTAAAGAAAAAATAAAATGAAAACCATACTGATGGTTTGCAGTTTTGTTTTGATCAATACTAGTATCATAATAAAACTTTTCATTTTGCAGGTCATACTGTTAGTAAAGCTTGGGAAGATACAACAGTGATATCTGTGAGACAAGCCTTTTTAGATGGCTTGTCAACAGGATCTAAAAATCCGATCTCGAAACGTAATAGATAAATTATATTACATATAGGAGGCGAGAAGCGTTTTCTGTCAGAAAGTCAGTGGATATTTGAAAATAAGGCTACAGGAGATTACCACGAGGCGATGAATGCGGATGGTTTTGAAAAGTGGTTCAGCAGTGTTTTAACAAAAGTTGAACCAAACGCAGTCATTGTGATGGACAATGCGACATACCACTCTATACGCCAAGAACGATTGCCGGTCACAAGTTGGAGGAAACAAGCCATTCAAGAATGGCTATCTTCAAAGGACATAATATTTGAAAATAAGGAAACAAAAGCTGAATTGCTTGCAAAAGTAAAAAATGTTAGGGAAAAATACCAATCGTATGTCACCGACGAAATGGCAAAACAGGCCGGTATTAAAGTTCTACGCTTGCCGCCCTACCACTGCGAACTTAATCCTATTGAGCTGGTCTGGGCAGACGTTAAAGGCTACGTGGCACGAAACAATACCACTTTTAAAATGGCAGATGTCAAAAAACTATTAGAAGAAGGGCTAAACAATATTGACCATATAAAGTGAAAAAACTGCATTAACCACGTCATAAAAAAAGAAATAAAATGAAATAGATTGGATAATGCCATTGATAAAACTGTAGATAGTTTCATAATCAATGTGTGCGACTCTTCTACTTCTTCGTCATCAGAAAATGATTCTGAAATAGATACAGAATAAAGTCTGTAAAGTGTCTCTGACAATTTATTATGATAAGTTTTATGCATGCTTCAAGGTTGACTGCTAAAGAATGGTTAGCATTAAAAGTTCGCATTTTTACCCAACTGTCAAGAAGTGGTTATGTTTTGTACAACTACCTACCTACCTACTTATTAAACTACTTACCTACTGTTAACGTGAGAATGAAAATTGTAATAACTCTTATGATTTATTAATAATAAACTTAAATTTATGTTAATTTGCTTTTTAATTCATATAAGTACAGGATAGTCTTCTTTCTTCATAATATAATAATAGACACAGGCACTCTTATCTTGCACTCTAATGATGTATGAATATGATACAAGGATAAAAAAATTAAAACCTAAAAAAATTGGTTGGCTACCCCGATGACATCGTCAAAGGTCAATGTACGTTTTTCCACCTGCCCTAGAAACATACTATAGCTTAACATTATTGTGTTTCGTATGGTGAGTGTAGAGAACTGGAGACCTAAATCAAAATGAATCTGCATTTTAATTCATTATTGAGGATAGATGTAGATGTCTATGGATCACAGCAACCACTTACCATTAGATGGACTGTGTGCTCGATTGTCACCCTATCCTATAAAAAGAAACTGGAGAACATGATAAACCTAGAGGTAATACAGCTTAAGGTATTGTGTGAATTTACTAATTAACGAGTCAGGTAGTGATTAAGGTTTCTTATGCCTTATATTTAAAGTGTTGTTGCTGATTACGTTTTGTAGCCCATCGATGTTGAAGATGCCTTAAAGAGATTATAGAAAATCTTGATGCCTTCGGTGGATGATCAAACAAATATCTACGAGTATCTCATGGTAGAGTCAATGCACAGCTGTTTTACAACTGAACATTGTATAGATCAGCTCAACTGTGTTGACTGTATGCTTGATTGTCACCCCTATGTTATATTTTATAAAAACAATCTAGACTGTCAACTGGTATTAGAATCTAAGATGTGATGTGCTGGAACTATAAGCAATGAAAGCATGCTAGTAAAGCATACAATAAAATACTGCCAATTGAAGAGAGTTCTTGTGTCACTGTCAACAAATGTATTCTGATATTATATAAGTCCCACTGATTGGATTTATATAGGCTGTTACTTTATTTACTTCTCTAAAGGAAGAATCCCCCTGCAGTGCCCTAAAGTTCTCGACTTAACATATTCTCACAATGTATTCTTATATCTCCGACATGCAGGTTTCGCTCAAGATATACATCAACAGTTACCATGGCCACCGTGCCCTAAGACAGAATGTTTAAAGACACATTAGTGCTGCATTCAACATTGTCTTTTGTTTACTGTCATCTTGACTTGTTTACCAAGTTTGGGTAATATTATTATCAAGCAGTTTTTAAGGCTCAACAACAGTAGATGTAAACTGATTTTATGTAAATATTTTAAATAATAAATATGTTTACAGGAATTACTTATAATAAAAGGTGGAGTCGTATGAGGCAACTATGGGGAATGACAGAAGGATTTTATGGTTTCCAACAGATGGCATTATAACTATAATGTCTGCCAGACCAAATGTCGGTCACAGCAGCCAGTCGCAATACCAACTGCGCAGAACATGATTATTGTGCACAAGTGCGTCCGCAAGCACTGATGATTCTCTATTCTACGAAAGCTTCTCTATTCCCTCACACTCACAGTCCAATGGGACAGCAATCTGACAAGATCAGAGTCTAACGACTTTACGTGCTTTCAGAGGCACATGCGTGACACAGCCATTTAACTCCTTGCTTACACCACACATTCAATAGAATCTGGACTAGCATGACAATTCAGGCAAATTTTCACTACAGCAGAAGAGGCATATGTTCAGCAGTGAATTTTTTGGCTTGATGATACAGAAAAAGAACAGATGTCAGTAAAAGAAATATGTTGAATATTTAGTTATACCTCATTTTCATGTGAGCTGCCCATTACATAGAAGAATAAATCCACATTGCTTTTGTATACACAAGTAAGTCCTTCGAGCATTATAATCTCTGCATTTGCTCTGAAATTATAAAAAAAATACTTTTTATCACAGACAAAAGAGAAATGACAATAATGTATTATTTAACCCCTTCCCTGTCCTATGAATGATATTAATCGGGGCTAGGGAAACTGTTAAGCTACAAGAAAAATGTTGATTGAATAAACTAACACTAGTTAGAACTTTATCTGGTTGTTCACTCTGAATTATTGTCATAATATCTCAAATCTCCGGAAAAGGTAGGGGTAGTTTGTAACAGCATTTTTTCAAATTAAAATTTTTCTCGTAGATTCTTTTCTTATCTTGTAATACGATAAATATGGCTGTACAAATATAGTCTATTAATTATTTTTCTTCAAAAAAGCAAGTAACGGAATGGATTTTGGGCTTAAACTAGGCACAAACAGAAATCCTTGATAACTCCAATTATATAAAATATTACACAAATACATACACACACAGACATGCATGCAGGCACACAAACACACACAAAAATATTATTGTCATTATAGTCTGTTCGCAGAGTCAAGCTAGTATAGTGCTATCTCTATTGCACAATTGCATACAAAAGACAAGGACAAACAAATGAATTTTTTGCTTAATGGGCGTGACCTAGCGATCGAAAATGTTAAGTTGCATTCCGAATAGAGCACAACAAACAAACTAACAAATTAATATATATTTATAAATAAAAGGTTTTAAAATAGCATTTTTATTAGATATATGAAATTACTCTTTCACTTTTCGACGAATCACTACTCTCGCTACCCACATTTGTAATAAAATAATTTGTCATAATTTCAACATTCCTATCCATTTGATTAATTTTTGGTTCTATTATTTCTCTTACATGTCTAATACAGTCTTTCCACTTTTTTGAATTGCTTTGTTTAACAGTATTATTATCTCAGATAATTTAAAAGATTTATTTTGGGAAGCGATGTGTCCTTTACTTGAGCCCAAATCAAGTATATGGGATTAAGTTTGCAGTGATACAGAGAGGGTTATGAATATGAAAAAGTCCTTAATATGCGCCAAGTCATCAAGTGTAATCGATTAAGTCCAAATCTCTAGCCAAGTCACAAACACAGCAAAGAAATACATTAGTCCAAAATCAAGCCAGGTTGTGGTATAGACAGAAGCGGTCATATTCGCAGTCTTCGCAGCAACCTTTCAAAGCGTCTGAACTATACAAGATGCAAAAACAGACTGATTTTACCTACAATTTGGACACTGCCTATGCGCCTTATTTCTAACAAATCAGGGGCAAGGAAATTTTCTCAGTACAAGCTCGACTTGGTGTACAGACTATAGCAAATTAAATTAAAAAAAAATTCAGTGCCTTTATAGTTACCAGTGCCATTGAAGGACATTTACAATAAGTGTCAAGCATAGCCTGCATAAAGCAAGTGAAAATGGCAGTCTACATTCTACATGAGAGTGATGCATGCTGCAGCTATATTAGCAATATAGTTGTAGCACGAATGAGTCGGCTTGACCGGGGAAGGACCACGCTCTGACAGAATACCAACGTAAAATAGTAGCCTAACATTACTGTGTTTCGTATGGTGAATATAGAGAACCGGAGACCCTTTTTACTGGAAAAGGGGCATTCCATCTTAGTCCTCACGGGTCACAACGCATCTGTATTTTGACTCGCAAACAAGGATAGGTGTAGATGTCTGTGGGCCACAGCAACCACTTACCATCAGGTGGACTGTGTGCTCGTTTGTCACCCGAACCTATAAAAAAAACACAGTATTGCCATTTGTGTTGATATTTTATTTCTTTTCTTTTTCTCTTTCGATCTCTTGAGAAGTCAGGTGGCTCATAACATGTAACATATGTGAGTTGTGGATACCAACATAAGTTCAATTGATCAATGAACCTCATTAAAGTGTATACACAAGGGACAGTAAGCAACAAAAAACAAGTGAGACATTTAACTAATCTACCTGCTAAGCATAGCAATGCTGGCTCATCTCTACTATAACAGAAGCTCAAGTCCAGCAGTAAACTATCATAGGCTGATGAATAAGAAGCTTTAGATCTTCATTATTAGTATAGTCAAAATTGAGTAGCCAGAGCTAAATCATCATTAAATGAGTCAAAATTGAGTACCCAGGGCTAAATAATTATGAAATAATAAATTTAAATTTATATTTTCATATATAATGATATGTGACGACCTGGTAAGACATGCAGCAAGTCGATGGATGTAGCACAAGACCATGCTTTGTGGCATTCCTTGGGGAAGGCCTATGTTCAGCAGTGGACTTGTGAAAGGCTGTAATGAGTGAACAAATGAATGACATAATGATAACAATTTCAAATATTACCTGTGTGTCTTATTAAACAAATTCTTCTCAAAAGCTTTCTGCTCCTTAGTGGTAGGAAGGATATCCTTATCATAATACTTAGCTAAAATTCTGTTACCGTCATTATCAAGTATGCACATGCCTTTCACTATGTACAAGGTTGGCTCCTGGAATATAAATTCAATATATTTCATAATGTGAATACTATGATTTTTAAGATTCAACACAATCAAGAACTTAAAAAAATTGCAACAAATTATTGATAGATTTCAAGTATATTAGATGACGTAGACGTAGATAGGTAGACGACATGATGTTTTTTGGTCAAACATTTACTGTGACGTTACACAAGTTATTTTCAAAAGAAATGAATGAATAGTTTAATGAAATTAACAACAACACAATTAGTCATAAAATGGTCTAACATTCACATTCTGAAATCAGAAATAGTTTTAGATTAAATTTAAAGACTTAATTATTATATATACTATACTTTATTATACAGGGCAAGTGAAAATATATATGGCATGATAACTTTAGAAGGAATATTTTAGTAAGGTAGTAAAATAGACAATTTTAAACGGGTGATAGGAAAAAGATGAAAATACATATCCTAATATGTCAAACAAGTTTCGAAAACAAGTGCCAGTGCCTCTGCTCTCTTTTCCTACAAAATCAATAAATTCGAATAGTAACAGGTAGAAGTTATGAGTCTGTTATATCTACGGGACATTTAGAGTCGCTAAATGTTAAAAGTACTAATTTTTTAACGTCACCAGATCACTAATCACATTGCCACTTTGGTTATGAAGCACCGAATGGTTTGTTATACAAGATTATACTTACAAATAATGAGCCTTCCATCGTTGTGTGCACCATTTTATAATTAATTTTAAGTGTCAAGTATTTTAGAACTAATTATCAAAATTCTAGTTCTACAGGGGGCTTTCGTTGACGTGTTTATTTATTTTGACGTTGACGAGTTGACGTTTGTTCAGTGTTGCCATGTCCAAAATCTGGTCGATGGTGATACTGCTCAAAATATGGTAGATTTTAAGAAGTTATGGTGATTGGACCTGGAGAAACGCGACATAAATAACAATGTACTATTTTTAATAAAATAAACGTTCTAAAGCACAATTTTGAAAAAAAAAAAATCGGTTGTCTATAAAGTCGGTTTACTGACGATAGTTGAACGTGACAACGTCATAAGAAATATTTAATATCGAAAGAATCATTACCTTTATCGCCGCAATTATCGTTGCTATAAACAATTGACACCACATTCACTTTTCACCGCACGTCATACTTGACGAAAACATGTAAATGTATTATTGTAAAATTGTAATATTGTATAGCAGCTGTCCATGCGGACATGCCGAACGCGGAGGCCGATTGTGTTTCTTTGTCGCTCGTTCCGCGCTCTCACTTGAACTTTAAATGGAACGCCTCAGAGCGAGGTAACGCCGCATGGGTCATGTTTTTTCGTGCGTGCTGCCTGCTTCATCGATTTATAAGACGTTGTCACGTCAAAATTAAAAATTTGCAGGACTTGCAAACAAAGGTATTTCAGAACATTTGAGTGTAATATTCATAGAGAGCAATACATACCTTTATTAAACATTAGTCTGTATGAGCTGAATCTGGTATTAGCATCTCCTGATTTTTGTAAATATTCTGATTTAATCTTTTGAGAATTCTATGATAAAATAATGTTCGATGAGGCTTAAATTGAACGCAGTTTTGTCCGTGCTTTTTGATGGATTGTTGTATCATGAGATTTCCTTTTATTGAGTGGCTAAGGTATTTTACACCATGTAAAAAAAAGTCAAAGAATAAATATTTATGATAGATTTTGTAAAAAGTAAACGAGAAATATTGATTTCTATTTATAAAAATGCATTATAAATTTTATATTTCAATTTAAAGAATAATTTTTTTACCTGTGCCTCAAATCTGCAAAACAATGTCCGCCATATTAGATAGCGTCGTGACGTCACTAGGTCAAAGAACTAAGTTATGTGCTGTATACTAACTAGCTAATTTCGAATTTTTTCAAGTTATTATTACGATTGTTGACTTTTATTCTGAATTTTATTCAAAAGGCATCATGGAAGACGGATTCGTAAAAGCGAGTTTATTACTTCGCTTTTAGCACTAATGTTATAGATATTATAATATAAGCTTAGGTGAGAAAAACATTTTGTTAAATTTTTTTGTACAAACTCTCAGACGAAATAAAAAGTCACTTGTTTATTTGGTCTGAGTACAAACCATGTCTTTATTCCCATATAATAGAAGAAAACAGGAATTAAGCAAAACACCCACAAAATGGCCCACAAAGGGCGGGACAGACGAGCGATAAACCTAATCTATTACAAAATTTGACTTGCAATAGGTACTTATCATGTCATGATGTTTTGTTTTGTTTAATTGATAGTTAAATATAAGTCATAATTAAATCAAAGTGATCTTCACACAAGTATAGTTTAGATTTTGTAGACAATGCATTCGGGTCTCTTCTTGCCAGTTTTAACCAAGTATTTCTCATATTTAAATCAGTTGGCACTTTAATTCATAACTTCCCCGGCATTCTTGTGCTCGTATTTTTGCAATTAGGCATAACACAACAATGACATAAATGATAACTCATTATTAAACATTCAAAAGTATATTATTCCTTTGCAAAATTGTCAAAATTCTACGACAGTGACGTCACGAATTGAACAGTATGGCGGCTAGCGTTTTCACGCGAAAATTGAAAATGATAGATTAAAAGTAATTTTTATGTCACTATTCGGTTTTAAAAAAACTAAATAAAAATTATAGTGGTTCATTATCACTCTAGGATTCATTTAAAATACTTTTTAAAAATGGGTGTAATACCCTATTAGTTTGTAACGTCGATTCATCATCATCATCATCAATCATTACAGCCCTTCACAAGTCCACTGCTGAACATAGGCCTCCCCCAAAGAATGCCACAAAGCACGGTCCTGAGCCACCTGCATCCATCGACTTCCTGCATGTCTTACCAGGTCGATTAACTACATGTAATTCCTTTCTTTTCATATTATTTTTTTTTACATTATATTGATGCGATACACAGCGAATTCCCAAGTCACAGACTAGAAAAGGGATACTACGAACTTTTTTTATAGGAGGGGGGGGGGGGAGGGTAAACTAGCATGTGGCTCATCTGATGGTAAGTAACTACTGTTGCCCATGAACAACTGCAACACCAGGGGAATCGCAGATGCGTTGTCGGTCTTTTAAAAAGGAATAGGGATTTATTAGAGATATATATTATTTATTATGGAGATGCGTTCATAAACTGCTAATGTACTTTTAGGGAGCAAGGTCACGGTATTGTAAGTTAGAAACTGTTTTTCAATAAATAATTTAAATAAACTACCCACAGTGGTAGAGCCAGGCGGCAGCTCTTGCTGTCACACGGATGGGCCGGCTCGAACCGGGGTGGTACCACGACCTCACAGAAAACCAGCGTGAAGTAGAGATTTACCTCTGCGTTTCGCTTGGTGAGTGCAGGTGGCCGGAGGCCCTTTTTACTGGAAATGAGGCATTCCATCTTAGTCCTCACGGGTGACAACGCATCTACATTTTGACTTGTAATTGAGGATAGATGTAGATGTCTATGGGCCGCAGCAACCACTTACCATCAGGTGGACTGTGTGCTCGTTTGTCACCCTTATCCTATAAAAAAAAACATAATTCGAACTCTTACCTTCTTAACTATTTTTAAATTGAATAATTCAATCCCTGAAAATTACGGTAGATATCGTCACCGTGGTCGTGCTTCAACGGTACGTAGTGCTGAGTGCGGTGCATTTACCGCAGACTTAGAATATACTGGCGTATAGATGAACATAGTGTGCAAGGGAGAAGAAAATTCCTTATGGCAAAAATGCAAGATAGAAAAGGATACCAAATCTCATGACTCTGTAACCTATTTTCAATGACAGGTCGGCACAAGTCAGCACTCCTGTAGAGGACAGTTACTGTACTGTTTGGTCGGCACACAAGAAATCAGCTTCTAGATATTTTGTAATTTTTAGAGTGTAATAGTAGTTATTTTTATTGATTTTATGACTGACTTTGGTATTAATAATAGAAATAATCCTGAAAATTGCACATTTCACAGGTAAATTCTCAAGAAGTCTTCATTGTTATGACGTGTTTATTTTTGGTTAAAAGAGCAATGGCAGAAAAATAGTTGACAAAAATTATCACGTCTAGAAATAAGTTATATATAAAATGAGTTTTATTATTTTTCTATGATTTTTCAAATAAAAATGTATTTTAATTAAAGCCACAGAAAAAAACAAACATATTTGGGAATATCAAATGACTTAAATCATTTTACTCTATTCAAGTGTTACCATTTAGTATATGCATACTATTTTTGTATACACTTTGTAAGACTACCAACACAACACAAAATATTTTTATATTAAGATATTATTAGTAATAACTATACTATCAGTAATAATAAAAATAAAAGTGATATGGTTGAGAATAAGTCTCTTACAAAGAATTTCCTAAAATAATACATTATCTCAATCATAGTACTATGTAACAATTCCATTTAATGTTATGCCAACACTAGCTAAAACAAAATTTTTAGTTTTTTTAATGATTTTATGGCTCTAGGTTCTAGCCCTTCTGAGAATGTCACTATAATACAAAGGCCCTGGAGCTATGCCAGAAATATACATTTATAGTATGCAAATTATATAATAGAGATACAATAATCTAAAACTCTCAATTATGTATAATGTATTAAGCTAACATCAAACAACCACAGGAAGCATGATTTTTTCCAAGTGACATAGGACATAACGTGAAAAGGTTCAAATCTAAATATCTTTTTTTGACGCCTTCTCAGGACAAAATTCTTTGACAGAGTTATTAAGGGACTGAGGTTTAACATTTTAAGATATTTTTGATATATAGACGCTACCATTTCTTCTCAACTAATTTTATGTATGAAAGTCTGCCATTGTTCTTTATGTTATATACTGTTTAAAATATAGAATGTTTTTAATTATTTTGTTAATTTTGATATTTTGCAAATAAAAAAGTCACGTTGTTGATAATTTGCATGAATTTGGTAAATATATTTTTATACAAAATATTTTACATGTACGCTAGGGATTCACTCAACTATATCAAAATAAATATCGATATTTATCTTGAATGTTTATATTTGTGGCGGGTGGAAGGAAAAGGGGAGATCTCCGGCCGGGCAAGGTGTTCTGCCCGGGGAGTGGCCAACGCTCCGATTGATAGTTCGGAGCTATTCTATATATGCTGCTTTAACTTCGGAACTTTGTTAGTGCTATTTAGGCTTCGATGTGTTTCGCTTGTGGCGCGACGACAGCGCCGCCACATTAGCCCCCTGCTCAGACCGGAGGTCGATAGTGCAGTCCGATTGCAAGTACCAGGGATTGCCTTGTAGTCTGCGGTGAGTCGAGAAGAAGGCAAGTAATCTGCGAGAGTGCCGTGAAGCAGAGGCGAGCAGTAAGGCTCAGAGCCGTGCCGAACACTGTAGCGCAGAGAGTAGCTTGAAGGAACAGGAAGCATTATTATTCCAACGCTGCGTTGAACCTTTGTAAAGCTAGATGGCTTGCAGAATGTGAAGACTGCAGACAATATCTGCTCGGGAGCGAATTAATGGGGTACTTGAGGATGATGAAGGTTTGAAGGTCCGAAGGTTTGTTGGTTGCGTGTTCATATCACGTCGGGGTCACCACTGTGGCGGGTGGAAGGAAAAGGGGAGATCTCCGGCCGGGCAAGGTGTTCTGCCCGGGGAGTGGTAGTTCGGAGCTATTCTATATATGCTGCTTTAACTTCGGAACTTTGTTAGTGCGATTTAGGCTTCGATGTGTTTCGCTTGTGGCGCGACGACAGCGCCGCCACATATTGAATCGATAGACTTGCCCACCAACAAGAAAATAAATCTTTAGTTTGCGTCCTATAAATGTAATTTTATTTTGCCGTTTGTCAAACAGATACCCTCCGGATTCTATAACTAGAAAAATGGTTAAGGTTGTTTGGAATCAAAAGAAAAACTCAACAATTTGCACCCAACAATTACTTGAGAAGTATAAAAGAAAAAGTAGAAGTAGTGAAAACAATTTTTCTAAAAGGAGCTATTTCTACATTGTACCAGTAATTATAATATTGTTATAATAAGACTTAAGAAAATAAAAATAGAGACAGATTTTTATACAATACTAGCTGTTCCCCGCGACTTCGCCCGCGTGTAATTTAGGATTTTAATTACATTGCTCAGCACCCCAATTATTTTTCTAAAATAAAAGTAGCCTTAGTTACTCCTTAGAACATCAGCTAATTGCCAGTGAAAGTCCCGTCGAAATCGGTCCAGCCGTTTTGGAGATTAGCCGGAACAAACAGACAGACAGACAGACCGACAGACAGACAGACAAAAATTTTAAAAATTGTGTTTTTGTTATAAGTATCATATATACATTCATATGCATTTAGTAAAAAGCTGTTATTTTAACATCACAAACAGACACTTCAATTTTATTTATTTGTATAGATAAGCCTGTAGTACATTAAAGATAAAAATAATCTAGAGATAATCCTATTTAAGCCATTATGAACCCAACTAATCTAAAAAAAGTCTAATAAAAGTATCTATTTATCAAATAAAAAAAAATATAACCTTATTTCACCACCCACACTGGGTTACGCGGACCTCCGGATTATATTCCCAAGTCACAATGATAAGACTTTTAGCGTAGTTGGATATAATACATTTAGTAAAGTTCTTGAAGCGCCAGAGCGCATGAGATGCACGGTTCAATGTACCAGGATAGTATAAATTCCACAGTATTTCATACTCACAACGTTCGATGCCCGATTCATGCTTGATGGCTGACGACGCCGAGGGCTTAATTAGCGTGGTTTATCGCCTACAGCGTTAGTTGTAGAGAAGAGGAACTCGTGGTTAAGTAATAGCTACGCGGGTCAATAGATCTACGAGATTAAGTTGCACTTGTCGCGGTTAGTCCATGAACGAGTGACCATTTTCTTAACATAGCGAGATTGAGAGAATAGAGAGTGCATCTGTATCCTCAGACATTTGGTACACTTTACTCTTTTAAGATCATTATGTTTTTGAAAATCATGCAGCTAAAATGATAATCAGTTTATTATTACTTTATACTTTTCGGGGACAGATGAGAATATAAACATGAAGCATGATGAAGCCTCTAAGTGTTCATTCATATTTAAGTCGAATCTTAAAATAAACTTCTATAATGTATTTAATTATTAATTATTAAATGTTTGTAATTATCCAAAGTAATACTTATATGAAAAATAAAGCAGCCATTATGTACTCCATATCCCCGTTTTTTATTTCCCCATCAAAACATTTTATAAAATATATAAAATTAATATAAATAGGTAGGTATATACTTAGTTAAGTATTAAAGAAATTCTTGGGAAACTGTCCATGGCAGTAAATATTTTTCTCCAAAGATCATAAACAACTTTCCGACCTGATTCTTGGGGATATTTTAATTTTTTTTTATATTTGAATTAAAATCTAACAAAAGGCAGGTAGATTCATCTTATATCTCAGGAATGCGTGACCTCTTTATCAAGAGGTCACGCATTTTCGGGCTGTCAGATCGTCTATACGCCAGTATATTCTGTCTTTTCCAGTCTTTTCCGTAATTATGGTGCACATAGCAGCACTGCGTTAGTTGTTGTGGCTACGATTCGCCAATATGACAGGCAAAAGTTAGACTGTACAGGCTAGTCTGATAAGTATTTTCTTAAAAAAGCTTTTCACATTAAGCATATTACGAGTATAAGCATCATATTGCGAGATATTGACGACAGCTTAAATAACGGACGGTTGATGACTATAATATGTCAATGCCCTTAAGCGGATAAAAAAGCCTGAGATTTATATCACCATTAAAGCACTTTGTAAAATCGTTTCCACTAATAATATTTCCCATGCACAGAATAGAATTAAATATTTATTAAATAAATAATTTTCATTCAATCCAATTTTTAGCTTTCCTGGAAAGAACCAACAAGAAACCCAGCGGGGCTTTTAACTAACAGTTATCAATAGCTTGTGTTTTTCTCCTCCATTTAAAAAAAATAAGGTGACAAACGCGCACACAGTCTACCTGGTGATGAATGGAAGCTGTGACCTGTAGACATTTACATCTATTTTCAATTAAGAATTAAAATGCAGACGTTTTGAAATTTTCTGGTGTTTACAGAGAACAAAATTCACACAATAATATGCTGACGCGTCACATTGTGAAGTTTTTGGGAGATTATGAAGACAGCTTAACCCAGCGGACAGTTAAAAACGATAGTATCTCAAGCCTCCAAAGCGGTTGATAAAATTGAGATTTATATCACTATCGATGCACTTGTAGTGCAGTATAGTGGCAGCGTATGAATATCTGTAATAATATAATACTTATATGATAACCTGTATGTAAATTTTCGTTTTTACTTATTATGACAAAGAGGGTTGAAATTCATTTAAATTTCACGTAGAATGCCCTGGACTTTTATATTTCATACTAATTCTTAGAAAAGGTTATCGAGATTAGAAGAAATTGCTTTTTTAAGATTATTTCGGTTAGATTTTTTAGAAAACTACACTGCTTTGACTGCTATTTTTATCTTTTGTTTGTTGTGTACGGCCAAATGCTAGTCAGTCATTTTATTTTTTTGTGCTTATGCTGATGTTTTTGCTCCTCGCAGTATGTATAATTAATTTAACTTGGTAATGGAGAAGCGAGTTCACATTTTTAAGACAAGTGGTTAAAAAATCCCGAATGGAATTTTAAATATATATATGTTAAATATAACCTTATCTCGCCCCTTGAGTGCCGCAAAAGTTGACTATAGACATGCAATTCGTCGCTAACTAGAGTACGATGACAAGCTTTTTTCATTAGAAAATTAATCGTATTTGTAGTTTTATATATCCATATATCTATCCTATAAATAATGAGTTTTACATTAAATCTAATATTTTTAATTTTCTGATGAAAAGAAGCTAGTAATCGGGGAAAAATAAATGTTTTCTTGCTCTCCTGTAATTTAAAAAAAATGAGTTCCGTCCCTTTGCGGCGTTAGCGATGAGTTGAGTAATGCTACCGCAAATATTAAGTCCTAAGGTTTTCTGACGGAATAGAGTATAACCGTCACGTATATCGTATATGCCAGTAAATGCGATTGGTGCTGATGGGTTCGAATCCCGGGTCGGGTCAAAAGCAGTTATTGGGTTTCTCTGACAATAAATTCTCAATAGTAGCCCGGAGGCAGGAAGTTAGCGTTGTGACACCCCCGTGCCTCGGAAAGGTCATAAAGCCGTTAATCCTGCGCCTGATGTCTCTCCGGTCATGTCAGATTATCGGCTCATCGGAATATGAGAGTGAGGGAATAGAGTGTGTTGCTTCAAAATATGGAGTATTTTATCCCCTTCTCTGACGCTCCCACCGGTAGCAAAGCTCACCCATGGTTTAACGCTGAATGCGTCCAAGCTGAAAAGTGCAAGTATTTAGTGTACCTATCCTGGTTTGACGCTCGAAACCGCAAAGCTCCGGATATTAGCTCGAAGAAGAGAACTTTCAACTAGGCCGCCAAGTCCTACAAAAACGCATTACAGAATGCTAGTCTCGATTGCATTAAACATATTGGCGCAAAACTCTCTGCCAGAACATCCGGCACTGGAGCTTTTTTGTCTTTCGCCAAAGCGGTCGAGACAAACTTCTGTCGGCCTACACTGCCTCCGTTGGTAAAACCGGATGGCACACTGGCGCATACGGCTAAGAAGAAAGCGGACTTGTTCGCGTCTCTCTTTGCCTACAATTCACGTCTGGACAGTGTCAAAAACGTTCCACCAAGATTACCTCACTGCGGGACCTCTATGTTGGAGATTCGTATAACAAATAAGGAGGTTCTTAAACCCTTGCGGTGTCTAGACGTGAATAAAGCTAGTGGACTAGATGGTATACCAGCTATAGTCCTAAAGGCTTGTGCACCTGAGTTGTCTCCTGTGCTGACACGCTTGTTCCACCTCTCATTTAGGACTCCCTTTAGGCCAAAATCCTGGGAGTTGGCCAACGTGCAGCCTGTTCTAAAAACGGCAGCCGTGCTGATCCTGCCAATTATCGGCCAATCTCAATTACCTCCAATCCCTGCAAGATTATGGAGCGTATATTAAACGCCCTTTTAATGGCATACCTAGAACAGAATGACCTTCTCAGTGACCGCCAATACGGGTTTCGCCGAAATCGGTCAGCTGGGGACTTTCTAGCGTATGCCACACACGTATGGGGCAAGGCACTCTAGTACAGTGGGGAAGCACATGCTGTTTCCATTGATGTCTTGAAGGCCTTTGACAAAGTTTGGCACGCTAGCTTTTTGGATAAGCTTCCAGCGTACGGATTATCCCTGGTAGGATTGACTGGGTAAAGGACTTTCTGAGTGAACGGTCTCTCCGGGTCGTCGTCGATGGCTGCTCATCCGATCCTGTTGCGACTAACGCCGGTGTTCCTCGGGGGTCCCTTCTCTCCACAACTCTCTTCCTGCTGCAAATTAATGATCTGCTTATGCCCGGTATCATGCATATGCAGACGATAGCACATTTGTGGAGAGATACCAACCAAGTCCACGAGCCAGTCGAGCTCAAATCCAGTCCGAAAGAGAAACTATGGTAGAGCGTGTGAATCTCAGAGGCAGTCTCCGAATAGGACGATGCCAATCATGAGAAATTCACTGCAAAAAGAAGCTAGCTCACCTTGGCTCCTTCTTACCGAAATGTATCGCTGGAAT
This sequence comes from Parnassius glacialis, assembly GCA_033319125.1. NCBI lineage: Eukaryota > Metazoa > Arthropoda > Insecta > Lepidoptera > Papilionidae > Parnassius > Parnassius glacialis. The sequence goes on from JAVANC010000002.1 coordinate 26,143,723, forward strand.
ACACCGACCGCCTTCAGTTCTTGGGGGTTGAGATATCCTCAGATATGAACTTCGGGCGGTTTAATGAGAGCAAGGCCAATGCAGCTGCAAGGAAGCTAGTAGTAGCTAGGAGTCCTTGCAAAGGTGCGGTGATATTTCACGCCGGGACAGCTGCTAACTTTATATAAAGCACAAGTCCGGTCGTGCATGGAGTATTGCTGCCATATGGGCCGGTGCTGCAAAATGCCACCTAGCAGCTTTGGATTCAATAGAAAGACGTGCTAAGGAGGCTTGTTGGTGACCTGAATTTGGTTAAAACCAATCTTACCAGTCTCGAACACAAGCGCAAAGTAGCCAGCCTTTCGGTTTTCTACAGGATGCATTTCGGAGAGTGTGCGCCATACCATCGGACAATCAGACGTTCGGCCAGTCTCCACCCCTTTTATATAGGATAAGGGTGACAAACGAGCACACAGTCCACCTGATGGTAAGTGGTTGCTTCGACTCATAGCCATCTACATTTATCCTCGTTTGCGAATCAAAATACAGATGCGTGTCACCCGTGAGGATTAAGATGGAATGCCTCGTTTCCAGTAAAAAGGGTCTCCGGTTCTCTACACTCACCGTACGAAACACAGCAGTATTAAGCTGCTATTTTACGCTGGTATTCTGTGAGAGCGTGGTCCTTCCCCGGTCGAGCCGACCCATTTGTGTTACAACTATACCAGAAATATAGCTGCAGTATGGCTCTACCACGTATAAAATACCCTTATACCCTTCGTGGTTGACTTATCACGCATTCAAACCATACGGTTTGCTACATCGTTCATCACGCTTATAGCAAAGGAGTAGAATAAGTTGCCAGTATCTGTGTTTCCATCCGATTACAATATGGATGTCTTCAAGGCAAGAGTGAATAGGCTTTTGTTAAGTCAGTGCGCTTCACTATCTACATCTACATCACCAATTATTATTAGGTGGGATTGTAATTAAGCGCTGGTTAAGAATAATATAAAAAAGAAAGTGCACACAGGTGCACTCTCTTTTTTTATATTGCACACTTGCGCGTACACTCGGGCACTATAATGCTGTCCTGCGCAGATGTCTAGTCTCCATTGAGCCTGGCCGTCCTGACCGAAATTTATTTTATTATTATTATGCCAAATGGGAAACAACGTCAAAAATACGCGACGTCATTAAACCGCCTGCCAGCGTAGCGGTGACGGCAAATCTTCGTTCGTTCGTTTATGAGCTTATGAGGGGGACAAGGCTAATGCTAAGTTTAAGTGGAAATTAGTACAATATAGTTTTGCTCATATCTACTCATTACGCCGAGCAGTTGCGTTATGAAAGCAGAGCCGTAATCCTCGCACTGGTGATGTTATCTCCCATCACCATTCCGTAAGATCAGTCAGATCAAATCAGTCTAATTTGTCAGTTAGCTGATTGCACGGCATGCAGGTCCGCGCAGGTCCCCTTGTGCTAGTGGAGATGAAAAGCTATTCAGGGAAACACACCTTGTATTCGTGCCAATCTCGTTTTGAAGTTTTGAGTTTTGAGGTAGATAGGTATGAGCACGAATAGTGCGAGGAAAGTGGTAGGACTGTGAATGTGTGCGGTAGCGTTACCGTAGCCCTGTCGATATGCAACGAAGATTTTTATAGAAGTAAGATTACACAAGAACACACATTCCTACTAGTGATGGCCATTAACAGAGCGTACTAAGCCAGCAAAATTTACGATTTCCACATTTCACGAGACTGTGGCACTGTAGTACGGCGGACGGCGGTACTACAGCCATAACTCGCATTAGGGAATGATACAGTATATAGACAAGTATGTCTACCCACAATTATCAATAAAAATGCAAATGCGTTATCGCCCCAGAGTAATAATACAGAATGTCCCATTACCAGTAACAAATGTCTCTGGTCACTCACCACACGAAACACAGAAGGATAAAGCTGCTACTTTACGCTGGCACTTTGTGCGGGCGTGACCTTCAGCCAAGTCCTGTCGAGCCGACCTATTTATGTTGCAACCAGTATATAGTTGCCGCATGGTTCTTCCATGTGCAGCGTAAAACTATGCGGTTTTAGTCGTTGCGAATCAACAACCAACCTTACCCAAGCGAGGTGAGTGATTTCGCAGTAACAAATTTAAAGTTAAAAACGAATGAAACGTTGTTGTGTGTTACGTACTCTATTTTTCGTCCTTTAAGTAGAGTAGTAGTAGAGTAGAGAGCAGTAGTAGAGTAGACTATGGAGAGTAGAGTGTAGAGTAGAGCAAAGGCGACTATAGGAAGAATCAAAAAATTCTTATGGCTTCCAATGCTTATGATACCATCTAACACAATCTATACAAATAAATAAAATTGAAATGTCTCTTTGTAATGTAAAAATGACAGCTTTTTAATAAATACATATGAAAGTATATTCGTACTTATAACAAAAACACAATTTATTAAATTTTTGTCTGTCTGTTTGTTCCGGCTAATCTTCGAAACGGCTGGACCGATTTTGACGGGATTTTCACTGGCAGATGTTATAGAGTAACTTATGCTACTTTTATATTAGAATTAGAATAAGGGGATCGCGCGAAAAAATTAAAGCCCTAAATTACACGCGGGCGAAGTCGCAGGGAACAGCTAGTAAGGTGGGTCCGCCTAAAAAAGACCGGTTACAAATAAGGTCCACCTCTTCAAACTTATCGGAATTAATACTTAAAACAGGGGCGTAGCTACCGCCGTATCAGCCGTATCAATGATACGGGGCTCCCGGGCTACAGGGCCCCAACGTGTGTTAGCAAATATTCCAAGGACTTCTACGGGACAGGAAAGGCTATCACTATTATCTATAGAAGCAAAGAATTAAAAAAAACTGAAACGTCTTCAGCTATGAATGCCGGGGAATCGTCTTCAGCTATGTTAGTATTGTTTGGCTGGGTTAGATCCTAGAAGTATTAATTGTAAGTAATAACTTATAATCAATGTATAATAATTTTAGTTCAATTCAAGTGTTTTTGTTCCTTTTATGAAATTTTTACTCTTCATTTATTTATTTATTTATTCGTATGGCATTCTTACAATCGTTCATAATAAATTAAAATTAAAATCAAAATTATAAAGTTATTCTATCGTTTAATTGCTGAATCCATGGGATAGCGTCGTTTCCGAGAGAGAACAGGTCTGTTGGGCAGCCGTGGTACCTTGTGAGTGGGCAGTCTCTAGCTATATGCTCAACATCCTGGACAGCACCTTCACACTCACACCCCGGTGATTCCCTCCACCCGCACATGGACATGAATGCATTGCTTCTCCGTATCCGGTTCGTACCCTATTCGGTTGGCACCATTCCCTTCTTGGGAGCGCAAAACCAGCAGGTTTAAGTGTAGGCTTGATGGTAACTCCCATGCTATCAGGGGGTTTTGCGTTCCATTCCTGCAACTACTCAGCAGATGTGTTAAATCCGCCGGACACGAGTTCACATGCGGTCTGGTATGGTGGGTGACGTGACTTCAGACGGTGAGGTGGCGGATCAGTAAACTCCGCGTGACCTGGCAGGTTGGGATTTCCGTAGATATTCTGGGACTCTTGTAGTAGTGTTTGTTGTCTTCCAAAACGGGGTGGGCTTATATGGCTTAGCACGGGGAGCCACTGAAGGAGGGTACATTTTAAGGTTCCAGATATGCATCTCATGGTCTGGTTCAGCTGGGTGTCCACATGCAGCACATGTGCACTATTTGACCATACTGGTGCATAGTACTCTGCTGTTGAGTACACCAAACTGGAACCGGTTGTACGCAGCACATTGGCGCTGCCCCCCAAGTAGTGTCCGCTAGCCTGTGCACGATGCTGTTTCTGGTCTGGAGCTTTTTGGATAATTTGTCCATTTGCGGAGCGTACGTGAGACTCCGATTGAGAGTCACGCCCAGGTATCTCGGAGTGAGGTTGTAGTGCAACATGGCTCCAGCAAACTCAACAGTGGGCTCGTATTTAGCCATTTGGTTAGCCAAGTGAAACGCAGTTACTTCGGTTTTGGCAGTGTTTGGTACTAGTCTCCATTTCCTAAAGTATTTGTCTAGTATGCTTAAGTCCTCGTTAAGGATACCTCCGGATGATTTGAAGGTTTCGTGTTGGGAAGCTAGTGCTATGTCATCAGCATACATAAATTTACGACTCTGCGTTTCAGGTATATCATGTAAGTAAAGATTAAAGAGCAGCGGAGCCAAAACTGAACCCTGTGGTAATCCATTGTGCAGCTTTTTGGTACGACTTTTACTGTCGCTAAGGAAAACCATGAATTCACGGTTGCTAAGCATGCTATTTAACAGCCCCACCATTTTTCTGCATTGTACCGCTTTCATGACCTTATAGAACAATTCTTGCCGCTAAACTGAGTCGTATGCCGCTGACAGTACCATTAAAACAGCAACCGTCTTTAGTTTCTTTTGAAACCCAGCTGTAATGTGGGTTGTGAGGGACAACACCTGGTCGGTACAGTTGCGGCCACAACGGAAGCCAGCTTGTTCCACTGGTCACCTTATCAATGAAAGGGCATAATGCGGTTGTAGATTAGTCTCTCCAGAAGTTTGTAGACACAGCTCAGAAGGGCGATAGGACGGTAGCTCTTAGGATCGTCTGCAGGTTTTTGGGGTTTCAGCATAGCAATAATCTTCGATCTATTGAAGTGGCGAGGCAATTTGTTACATAACAGGATATCTGAGAAGAACTCTTTCAGCCAATCCCCTGCATTTCGGGCTCAGGTGCTTTAGAAACTCATTGTAGACTCCATCGAAACCAACAGCTTTATTAGGGGGCAATAGTTTCAAGGCGCGATCGGTTTCATCTTGGGAAAATACTCGTGACAGCTGGTAGTCAATTGGTAGCGACGTCTTGAGCTGTTTAGCGCACTGTCGTGTCGCCCGGGTATCATCTTTCCTGCCTTTAACTCGGAACACCTCAACTATTCTGTTTGCAATCGCGCTAGTGGAGCAGATCCGCCACGGGCGTTTGTTCCAATCTTGCCTGCCAACCCATTGAGCATCCTCCAAGCTTTCCTGCCGGAAAGCTGACCTTAAAATCCATTTACTTCACGGTATCGAGCCACCTATTTCGACGCCCTTCGTCGAGACATTTCAGAAGGTCATTACCTATTTCATAGTTACCCGTGCGCATGTACTCATCAGATAGTTTTCAGCAAGGGATGTACGCTTTGCGGTAGACTCGGGAAATTTTCTTTTTTGCTGTTGCTATGATAAGTTTAGTGAATATCTTGTAGTTTTCGGCACAGGGAGGTATCCATCTGATAGCAGCGTCCATGTCAGCGCTGAATTTCGACCAGTCTGCTTTATGGAAGTTCCATCGAGGCAAAGGCACGGAGTTTGTTAAGGGGATCTTAATACCAACCTCCACAAGTACCGGTCGGTGCTGGCTGTTCGGGAAGTCTGAGAGAATTCTTCGTATGGTTTGTAATGGGGTTCGATTGATGTCAGAGGTTGTAAGCGTTAATTACGTGGATTATAATCCCATTTCCATCTTGCTGACCTGATCCATCCTCTATCCTTGGCATTAAATACCAGGTGTAGGTTGTTGTTCTCCGCCCATTGCACGAGGTGTTCACCATTTGCATCATTTTTGTTATATCGCCAGGTCGTGTGATGACTATTGAAGTCGCCGGCATATAGGCATGGGTGTGGGAAAGCGGGGAGGTTGGTAGTCCATGAAGAGTTCGGTGGTTTGTATACGTTTACAATGGTAAGGTTATTGATCTTTATTGCAGAGGCAAATACAACCGGACCCCAAGGCAAGTTTCCGCAGCGACATGTTTAATACCGTCTTTAACATAAGTGGCGATGCCATATTGCGCGTGGTTAATTGAATAAGCAAGGTAGTATCCAGGGACAGCACCACGTTTATATAGATCTTGTTCATCTCTAGCGTGAGTTTCTTGTAAAAGGAGTACGTCTATGTCATTTTCTAATAGAATCTTACTTACTACTTCGTATTTAGCTTGACTAATACTTTCTGTATTAAGTTAGCAGATTCAGGTAATTCAATAAAACAGAAACAGGTTTTCTCAGGACATATCTAAGTGCTTATCAAGGTTCACTTTTTGTCTCAAAATAAGGTCCGGGCCTTATTAGGGGCAAGATGCTTTAAAATAGGCGTGATTAGTAACTTAAATGAGAGATAATGATAAAAGTGTAAATAAGCAGTTGGCCTGGCAAGTGGCACTTTTGTGCGGTGATAACGACAGATCACCACGCTATGCCATAGCTATCGCACAAAAATGCCACATGTCTAGACACCTTTCCTTTGTTTTACGTAGTTTTATAAGATTGTATTTACGCAAATCAACAGTAGCTTTTGACATAAGAAGTATTGTTCATACATAATATAAGTATATTGTTTTCAGTTAAGACAAAAATGGAACCTTCGCAAAAAATGAAAACGATTCTCAGGATGGTCTTTAACTGATCTTCAGGATGCTCTAGATGATATGAAAAAACAGGCAAATATCTAAGCGTGAAGCAGCTTTAAAATACCATATACTACGGCGAACGTTGAAAAATTACATAAAATCTGGAAGCGTGGTGAAGATGATGAGAAGGAAAGCTATTTTTACCGACACACAGAAAAAGGAATTGGTAGAGAGAATTAAGAAGTTTTCAAATAATACCTTTACCTGATACCTTTAACACCAAAGTAAAACGTAAACTTTTGTGGGAAAAAACAACATAAAAGATCCTTTTAGTGACAAATGAAAAAAGTCGCCCTTATGGAACCAATCAGGACAAATATGCGTACCATCACACCTCTGTAACCCCAATACTATTAATAATTCTTTTATAGAAGTGCCAGGAGATAATGAAATAGATAAAAGTACTTTTAATATATTCAATAGCAACCGATTAAATAACACTGAATTTAATATTACAACCGCAACAGAATCTGAGGTTTATAAAATAATTACAGCAATTGGAACTAAAGCCAGTGGACACGATTTAATTAATATAGATATGGTTCGTATATCTTTACCGGTAACATTACCTATAACAACAGGAATAATAAACGAATCCATTACTACTAAGATTTTTCCAGATCCTTGGAAACTGGCCAAAATTAAACCTATTCCTAAGAGTCCAAATGTACAGGAAATTAATAACCTTAGACCAATCAACATTTTACCTACACTTTCCAAGATATTGGAAAGGGTAGTATGTTCACAGTTAACGAGATATCTAGAAGATAATCATATTTTACCAGAAACACAATCCGAGTTTCGTCGAGGGTATGGTACGGAAACAGCTCTGCTACACGTCACGGATGATATAACTGCAGCTTCTGATAAAGGTAAGGGTAGTATACTGGTGCTATTGGATTTTACTAGAGCTTTCGACTTCATAAACCATGATATACTTCTGGCGAAACTGTCATATTACGGAGTATCGGAGGCAACATGTAAATGGTTTTACTCATTCTTGTCAAATAGAAGTCAATATGTTGAAATTAACACTGACCAAGGGGAATTAATACAATCAAGTGTAAGAAGAACGTCCAGAGGCACTCCGCAAGGATCTATCTTAAGCCCTATTCTATTCACACTGTTTACAGCGGATGTTATCAAAGTACTAAAACAAACTTTAAACAGTGGTAGAGCCACGCGGCAGCTTTTGCTGTCGCACGAATGGGCCGGCTCGAACCGGGGTAGTACCACGACCTCACAGAAAACCAGCGTGAAGTAGAGAAGCAGCGTGAAGAGTTTACCTCTGCGTTTCGCTTGGTGAGTGCAGGTGGCCGGAGGCCCTGTTTACTAGAAATGAGGCATTCCATCTTAGTCCTCACGGGTGACAACGCATCCACATTTTGATTTGTAATAGAGGATAGATGTAGATGTCTATGGGCCGCAGCAACCACTTACCATCAGGTGGACTGTGTGCTCGTTTGTCACCCTTATCCTATAAAAAAAATAGTAAAATACATCTGTATGCCAACGATACTCAAATTTATCATTCGTTCAAGCCAGAACAGACGGAAAATGCAGTCATGCAGTTAAATGAAGATTTGTCGGTTGTTGTTGTCGGGGATCTTCCAATGGGCAAAAAAAATGGTCTAACCCTTAATCCTTTAAAATCAAAATATATGGTGCTAGGAAGTAAAACACAATGTAAAAAAAAATATTAAGTAAGAAACCGGAAATACTCATCAACAATAAAAAAGGTACTCAGAGTGGATCATAATAATAACCTTGGTCATACCCTCGATAGCCAACTGCGATTTAATGAACATGTAAATATTAAAATACGTAATGCTTTTTATCGTTTAAAGGTTTTATATAGCATAAGAAAATACTTAACAGTAACGATCAGGAAGACCTTAGTTGAGTCGTTAGTGTTATCACATTTTAATTACTGCGATACCGTCTATGGCCCACGACTGTATGCAAAAACAAAAAAGGCAATTCAACGCGTGCAAAACGCATGTATTCGTTTTTGCTTTAACGTCCCAAAAAGAGCTCACATTACTCCATATATTAATGAAAATAATATTTTAAAAAGGGACGCACGTAGGAAACTCCACTTGGTTTGCTTAGTTCACAAAATTATTAGTAACAAACGTGTATTTATACAATAAATTAGATTGGAGTAAGAATGCCCATTATGTAAATACACGTAAAAGAGTCTCAAACATGCTGAATATTCCATGCCATAAGACTAAAAACTTCAAAGGATGTTTTAAATATTCGGCCGCAAAAATATGCAATGATTTGCCACCACCCTTAAAAGAAAATTTTAATATTACATTTGCAACATTTAAAAAAAAAGGTTAAAAATTTAAATTTCATGAACAGAAGTCTTTTTAGGCCGAATAACTGTATGTTTATTCTGTAATAAAGTATTTTTATCTAACACATATTGACTGTAAAGAGGTTTACCAACGATACATAATTAAGAACGATGTGCGTGCGACCAAAATATACCCAAAACAGCAGGGACTGGCTGAAAAACAGTGCTGAGCATAATGCCCAGCGAATACTGAGCCTGTGCCCGTTGCCTCACATTATAATCGTATACTGCCGGGAAGTACAGAGCATTTCCGACCGGGAACTGGTACAGAACATTATTATTATAATTATTAAAAAATCTACTATGATTACAGAATAGTAATACCTAATAAGGTCCAAGTACTAAGATTAAAAAAATGACTGATTATTAATATTTTGTGATTTTATTTACTAGAGTTAATAAAAATCTCAACACAACTACAATTTGTTTCATTTATAAATATAAAATAAATTAGTTCTAACTTATATTCATTTCCTAATACTTTATAAGGGCCACGACACTAATTCATATAAATTTCCGTTTCATTATGCGAAAGCCACGAATTTAATAGCAGTTTAAAGCCATTGCTTTATAAAGGTGTGATTTTTCTGGTATATAACGTCTAAAATCTTGCAGTTCAATTATGGTCCTTATTTAGAGTCATAGTGCCGTATAGGGACCATAGACAAGCTTTTAAAAAACTTATTTTATAAGTACCTCGACCTTGGTACCTTGTTTATGTATATGTATATTCTCTTCAAATATAAACAGTTTATTTGATCATGATGTTTTACAAATTAAAAGACTTCCCAAAATTGATTTATAAGGACTTCCAAAAACCCGAGCCTTATTAGATGCAATTACCTTATAAAAATAATAAGATATAACGAGTTTACGCCAGACGTAAAATAGAACCATCGATAGACTGCAGCATCAAAGAATAAGGCGTCCTTTTAAGCACATCCTCCACATAACAGGAGACCCATATCCAGCAGTAGACTTCCATGTGCTGACGAAAATTTAATAACTGATACTATTGTACTGTAGCTAGTGATGTTTCCAATAATAAATGTTGATGCAACTTAAAAAAGTCCATAAGAATATATAGAAAATAATTATGAAACTAAAGTGGACATTGTAAGTCGTGATTAATTTTACCCTAAGACAATTAAGGTTAACCCATTGTATTGTGTAAAGGTTAAACCCTTTGTAAAGGTTACACAAAACAAAACATTTTGGGCGCCTCCCGTCCCGTATTATTACTATCGAGTTCATATGTTGTTACGTATATTAATATTCAGAGTTTGACATCGATTTATGTTCAGATATTTAGTCTTAAATTCCACCGGATAAGACGAAATGTCAGAGTTACCTACTGTTGGCTCATTTCCAACGAGATTTTAACATTAATCAGTTTGCCTTTTGTGTTATTTTGGATTTTCATAATCCCGTAAAAATATGTAATGAATAATAAAAGTGCGCTATAAAGTGTAATGACTTATCTAGAAGTATATTTTAGAAATATATGCGACGAAAACTCCTAGTAAGTTTTCTTCTTCGCACGACTGATTTGTGGAATCGTTTACCATCGGCAATTTTTCCGAACCGATACGAGGGACCTTCAACAAACGACCTTACTCCTTTATAAAAGGTCGGCAACGCACCTGCAATTCCCCTGGTGTTGCAGTAGTTCATGGGCGGCGGTCAAAACTTACCATCAGGTGAGGTGCCTCTTCTTCTATAATAAAAACTCAAATTATTTTAGTCAACTAGAACAAGCTGATGTAGTCGAAGTTAATAAATATCTACCATTGTAGGTATTAAAAATAAGGTTCCAGATTACTGTACTTCTCATCTTATTAGAAACTGTTAGATATCAAACAGGGTTTGCAAAACAAACCTGAATTTTAAAATACTTTGTTTCACTAGAATAACGGGAAATAAAAAAAAAACATACAACTAATAAGTACACACACTCACACACACACACTCTGTGTTAAGGCTTAGACCTCCTTTTGCTTATGAAGGCGTTGAGGAACATAGTTCGGCTATCTACATTGAATAAATAACGAAATAGGACATAGGATATATCAATACTTTGGTTTAGATTTTGTCCCAATTCTGAATAAAATAAATAAATAATATAGTCATAATACATAATTAATAGTCTGTTAAACCGAAGTAGAGTTTATTTAAATTTTTTATTTTAATTACATTAATTAAAATAAAAACTAAAATTAACTTTAATTTTTATTAAAATATTGCAGTCGCCTTTGTCGAAATATCGCGTTGATTTTTTACGGGGTCCGACACAAACATGGCCCATTTTTTACGCTATCAAAAACATTTTAAGCAAATTTATTATATATATATATATCTATATATTTGTAATCCCTTTTAATTCCTTTTATTTTGATACCCTACTCGATAGGTTTGCATATTTTTTTTATTAACGTATTACAATTTCACGCCAAAATCCGCTGTTTTGTTTATTTTTTCAAACAGCTATCTAAGAACTATTGGGTTTTTAAGACGGTATAACGATATCTTAACTGTCAGGATCCATCGAGTCGTTTGGAAGATACGTGGTAATAAAGAAATTTACCAACATACATAGGTACAAGATACGCGCGAAAAACATAACCCTTTCTTGGCAGTCGGGTAATAAAGAGTAATTCAGTCTCCTTGGTTTTTATTTCCCGGACAAGTGAGAAGTTTTTTACGTGGTAGAGCCATGCTGCAGCTATATTATGGTTGTAGCACGAATGGGTCGAATCGACCGGGGAAGGACCACGCTCTCACAGAATACCAGCGTAAAATAGCAGCTTAGCAGCTTAACGTAAGTGTAGAGAACCGGAGACCCTTTTTACTGGAAACGAGGCATTCCATCTTAGTCCTCACGGGTGACAACGCATCCGCATTTTGATTCTTAATCAAATATATAGTATATCAATATATAATAATAGGTGTAGATGTCTATGGGCCACAGCAACCACTTACCATCAGGTGGACTGTGTGCTCGTTTGTCACCCTTATCCTATAAAAAAAAAGTGCCAGGCGGCGGGCAGGAACTCATTTAGTATAACAATCTATCTGAAAATTAAATCAAAATGCGTTCGTGTTAAAATTTTAAAACATAAATTCAAAACAGGCAACCCAAATTGATTAAAAAAGAAAACTCGTTAATATCAAATTATCTAAGAAATAAATAATACAGAAGTTACATTTTAATTATTTTACAGCCATAATGTGACATGTTATGGCGGGAAGATGGCGACCGAGAATAGATTCCATAGACAGATCCGAGTCTTTGATGTCACCGAATCAAATTACAAAAGTAAAACTTCCTCCAGACGTTAGACGTTTCTCGAATAGATGTACGTGTATCTAATTTAGATTTATTTTTGTTTTTTGAAGATAAATTAAAGATATTTCAAATGTATTCTGTTGAATATCGTCCCCCACAGATTTATTAAGGATTGATATAAAAAGATCGATAAAGGCTGATATTTAATTAAGTCCTTTAATTCTGAGAGAATTATTTTATACGTTAAGTTTCTGCCTTTTGAAAGTCAGTCTACTTTTAAAGCGAGGTTAAGGCTAATTTTTTCTTGAAGTTAGTTTGGATAGTTTTTCTTTTTTTTAGAAATGACGATAACGAATACGGTTCACCTGGTGGTAAGTGATGCCCACCACCCACAATCTGCAACACCGGAGGGTTCCCAAATCATATCGATTAGGAAAAATCGCTGCTTGACAGAAGATTTTTGTCACTGAATTCTTCTCCTGCGGTCGCCGAATCATTACTTAAACAAAATGTAAATGCGTGTACAAAGAATTTTACATTTCATAAAGTATCATCAAAAGATATTGTAAAATATTTTAAAACTATTGATGTTAAGAAAACTGCGGATCTGTGGGGGATTTCTGTTAAAGTTATTGCGTCTATAATAGATACAATCGCGCCTCATTTAGCTGTTATTTTTAATACTAGTATCGAATCTGGTGTGTTTCCTGATTTAATGAAGTATAGTAAAGTAATACCTTTATTTAAATCTGGTAGTACATTAGACCCCGCCAATTTTAGACCTATTTCTGTACTACCAACACTTAGTAAGATTTTTGAAAAAATTATTCTTGATCAAATGTTAAATTTCTTTAATATAAATAATTTACTTCATAAAAATCAATTTGGTTTTACAAGGGGTCGCTCGACAACTGATGCCGGTGTTGAGCTGATTAAATATATATTTAATGCATGGGAGAATTCACAGGATGCTTTGGGTATATTTTGTGACCTATCCAAAGCCTTCGATTGTGTTCACCATGAAACATTAATCAGGAAACTTCAACACTACGGTGTAAGAAGTGATGCTCTAAAATTAATTATTTCATATTTAAGTAAGAGAACGCAAAAAGCTGTCATCAACAGTACGAGTTCTTCCGGGTCGATGGTACAGATGGGCGTGCCTCAAGGCTCAATTCTCGGCCCCTTTCTGTTTCTTGTATATATTAATGACTTACCTTACATAGTAGGAGATAACCATGATATAGTATTATTTGCAGATGACACTTCTTTAATTTTCAAATTAAGTCGACATTTGCTAAAATATGACGAAGTAAATAATGCTATATCTAAATTAGTGAATTGGTTCAATGTCAATAATTTGCATTTAAATGGCACTAAAACAAAATGTATGAAATTTATGACTCCAAATGTCAAACAATTAAATACTAATGTAATTTTAAATGGGGAGAAACTGAGTCTTGTAGATACCACCATTTTTCTTGGAATCACACTAGACGCGAAGCTTCAATGGAGCCCCCATATATCAAAGCTAGCAAGCAGACTTAGTTCTGCAGCATATGCTGTAAAAAAGATTAGAAGTCTAACTAGTGTTGAAACAGCTAGACTAGTTTACTTTAGCTATTTCCATAGCATAATGTCGTATGGTATTTTGCTATGGGGACACGCAGCTGACACTGAAATTATATTTGTTTTGCAGAAGAGGGCCATAAGAGCAATTTATGATTTAAAGCCTAAAGAGTCGCTGCGACAAAAATTTAAGGAAATTAATATATTAACTTTGGCCTCTCAATACATTTATGAAAATGTAATGTACGTACACAAAAATAAAAGTAGTTTTACAAAAATAAGTGATATTCATTCTGTAAATACTAGGAACAGACACAAGCTAGTAGTACCAGTTACTCGACTCCACCGAGTCAGTAATTCATTCTTGGGGCGATGTATACGCTTTTACAACAAAATTCCAGAAAATATACAAAATTTGACCTGCTCAAAGTTCAAAAACTTTATTAAACTAAGTTTGTATAAAAAGGGTTATTATAATATTAAAGAATTTATAGATGATAATAACCCCTGGAAGTGAGGTGATCGCTCCCAAGCTATTTCTAATTTGTTGTGTTGTTAATTTGTGTAACATACATGATTGTAAGCTGTTATTTAAAAAAAAAGTCCCGCTGGGTTTCTTGCTGGTTCTTTCCAGGACAGAGGTTTTTTTCGAACCAGTGGTAATTATACAAAAGAGTGACTTTCAATAAGTATTATTTATAATCTATATTGAATAAAAAAGTTTCTGTTTCTGTTTCTGTTTCTGTTTCTGTCATACTATGTTTTAGTACTTTGTACTTTGTAGTTGAAGCTTGTTTGAGCACTCCCTGTAGTAAATGAGATAAAAATGTAAATACTACTAATACAACGTACCTTTGCAATGCCATTCTACTCATTTCTGCTGCAAAACAACAGTGCATAAACGGTATTGTTTCGGGTTTAAGGAGAAGAGAGTCAGTTTAATTGAAGGCGGTATTTAATGTAAGGTCTCGGAATTGACAACTGACGCTGTACCCGTAGCGTTCTTTGTGTGGAGTTTTTCATAATATTGTATTAACAAACAAAGTTATAGTCATATAGTCCACTTGATAGTAAGTGGCTGTTGTAGCTATAGTGTAGTGTGTGTACTTCAAATAAAACGTAGTGGTTATATAATGCTCTTTGACTTCACAGCCCGACTATCTGCGCATTCATTGTCACGTTTGAGGACTGGTTGAAATATCGTACAATCGGAAAATTTAATTTAATAAACCGAATGGAATCCAAAATTATCTTCTAATAACACTCTCAAAACAACAAACAATCTAAGATTCTGCCCTTGATCCTTGTACACTTCAGTGCCGTGCCATGTGTATACATTTTTTAAATATTAACGTAAGTTGTGTATAATATCAAAATTATACCAGATTTATAGGTGGGCCAGGGAGCTTAAAAAAGTTCTGTGATTAAAGTTCTACACATTTTCCTAATGCACGTTTATAGTAGGGTAGCCCCTTTTAATTTTTAAATTATCTTAATTTTTATTATTTGTCGTTACAGCGGCAACAGAAATACACATTCTGTGAAAATTTCAACTGTCTACCTATTACGGATCATAAGATACAGCCCGCTGACAGACAGACAGACAGACAGACGGACGACGGACGGCGGACGGACAGCGGAGGCTTAGTGAAAGGGTCCCGTTGGTTACCCTTTGGGTACGGAACCCTAAAAATGGCACATGCTGCCGAACCAAGGCTACATGGAGGGTGACCTAAAAGCTTAACCGGTGTGCTGTTCAGGAAGTCCCTCGTTTCGAGTGCTTAGTGCGCGGGAGTGTTGCCCTCGTGAAGCAATAGCCCGCGGAGCCCCGTCTTAGGTCACAGTAGTGAACACTTCTGTCAAACATTTGGTTATACCATTCAGCATTAATACAGCTTCGATTTCATAAGGGATTTAACACAAGCTACCCTGTGAAAGAACTAACGATCAAAATCTTCCCTGCGCTTCACACGCTGTTTTGGATGTTTTAATACAGCCCTACTGTCAACTGGCGCTTCGTTTCTGGAGTGTATTGATTAATCCAAGACCTGTAATAATGATGTAAACACGTCGAGTCGAGCCTGCTTGAAATTTAATAATCATGTCACGGCACCACTCCACGCGAGCCTGCCTTTAAACATCAGTGAGGTTGTGCGGCCTCCGCTTGCGAGGGATAAGGGTAACAAGGTTTAGGTTTTTCTTCATCGCCGAGCACGTGGTATGTAATACTATTTTAACAAGAACAATAATAGTATTTCGTACTAAATATGTATTATATAAATATAATTGTATTGGAAGTTGTCGTGATATCAAATTCCTATCACAAACTAAGTCATTACAAATGATGCAAAGGGCTGGGTGATGAGAATGTGCGATGATGGGTTACGTATTAAAACATCTGAAAAAACTAAATCTAGGCACTTATTCTTATGATTGAATACTGCATTATATTGGTGAAAATTAGTAATAGTTAGTTTTATACGTGGTAGAGCTATGCTGCAGCTATATTAATAAAATAGGTGTAACACGAATGGATCGATTCGACCGGGGAAGGACCACGCTCTCACAGCTGTGTTTCGTACAGTGAGTTTTTTTTTATAGGATAAGGGTGACAAACGAGCACACAGTCCACCTGATGGTAAGTGGTTGCTGTGGCCCATAGACATCTACATCTATCCTCGTTTGCGAATCAAAATGCAGATGCGTTGTCACCCGTGAGGACTAAGATGGAATGCCTCATTTCCGGTAAAAAGGGCCTCCGGCCACCTGCACTCACCAAGCGAAACGCAGAGGTAAACCTCTACTTCACGCTGGTATTCTGTGAGGTCGTGGTACCACCCCGGTTTGAGCCGGCCGATCCGTGCGACAGCAAAAGCTGCCGTGTGGCTCTACCACTGTTAAAAGAGCGAATTAGAGTGCAGAGAACATCTGCATTTTAATTCGCAAACGAAGATAGATGTAATTGTCTATAGGCCACAGTAACCACTTCAGGTGGACTGTGTTCTTGTTTGTCACCCTTCTACCTTCTATAAAAAAATACTGCATTATATTCGTGAAATCAGGTAATCTAATGAATATTAAATATTAAATAATCTACTTTATTTTTTATTTACTTAAGGATTTAGAAGGTTGCAGTCGTAATTAATATTATCTTGCGACTACACTGCATTTCGATCGTTAAAATCTCCTTAATACCTATGTACCCCTATCGGACTGGACATGGTATTCTTAACATGTTGTATACGATAATATTACATTATTCTAAATAGTGCATTGTTTATACTATATATGTAAATAGAAACATAATATAGAATAAAAGTTAAAAAGTTACAGCCTATATACGTCGCACTGCTGGGCACAGGCCTCCAAGAATTTCTGAGAGGGTATTATAGGGTAAGGAAATGTCCGCCGCGCCGCCCCAATGCGTGTTGGCTAACTTCACTTGTCTTTGAAATAATCTCTTCTTATTTCTCTGTCATATTTATTCATTTATTGATAAAATATAAGCTTACAGTATATACAACCAAATCGCTTATATCTATACTCAAATTACAAAATAAAGTAAAATAAACAAAAAAATGACCGATAGTTAATATTAACATACACAATATAAATTACATACACAACAATTTATAATGAAATCTTTTTACTTTATCATAAATAAAACTTAATTACCTAAACTTATATTATTCTTCTTTCTATCTTACAAAGTTATTTAAGAAAATTAGCACATTTTTATACATTACGCTAGATTTGTCAAAAAATATAATTATCTGCTTCTGGATTGGCCCTGAGGAAACAGTTGATTAGTCTAACGGCTCTGGAGGTGGGACTGTTATCCGCGTGTGGGGAGCGCCACGTATGCGGACAGGAGAGGAGTCTACGCTTTCGTCTACCAGCACCTCGCATATATTGGTCCGGTACATAAAGATGTATGGTCTCACGTACTGCACGTCATGCAGGTTTTCTCACGATGTTTTCGTTCACCGGCGAGCATGTGGTAAATCAGCACTAAAAATTTAAATTAACAATTTCATTGGTGCAGGTGACATCGAACCCGGGTTGCTCGCGTACTGTATAATTTTACTCCTGAGCTACTACGACTCTTTACTATAGAATAGTATAAAATACAAACCTTTATATATAAAATTGATTTAAAAAACTATTTTAATAGTATTTTTGCATATTTCACTCCATTCTCATGTTTCATAGGTGAGAGGATAGAATAAGACCGCTTTTACTGATAACGAGGTATTCCATCTTAGTCGTCAGGTGTGATAATGCATGTGCATTTTGTGCGTTGTCTATGGACCACAATATCCACTTCATTCCATCAAGTGGACTATATATTTATAACGTTGTTATACCTGGGACCATAAGCAAACAAATAAACAGTTTTTAAGTTTAAAATACTAAAAATGAAGAAATAAAATAATCAAAAAAATTGAGTGCTTAATTATTTCTTAATTAATTCTGTAAGTCTTTGGAATTCTTCTTGTTCTCTCTTCTTGAATTCTTAATTGATTCTGTAAGTATTTAGAAATAAATACAATTTGTATTTTTTATATATGTACAGGAATACACAAAACTTCTTCAACAGAAATTTCTTCAGAAACGTAAGTCCGTGATTATTTTAAAAGCGCTATAAACTTATTTAATAACTAACCTAAAGGAACGAATCTCCTCATTATTACTTTTAATTGACGCTTCCCTATACATTCCCGCTCGTATTTCCTTTTCTAATTGGTACCAAAATACTCTAAAACATAACTAAACCGCACGAAAATACAGTTCTGAACCGTGACGACCCTAGTAAACGATTTACACAAGTTGGAAAAAAGGTAAGTAACCATCACCAGTGTCCATGATCACTGGACAACGAAATACGTTCTCATATATACGGGTCAAGTTATAATTGTCGTCTATTTTAGGGTGGCACATTCATAAATTTCAGCGGAGAGCGTTCGTCTAAATCATTTTAACGCCAAAACTGAGCTCAAATGATGTTTTAAAATTTCATGTGTCGTCACGCTACGACACCGATACGATTGTATATAAGATAAAATAAATAATATATAAATTTTTCTATATAACATTTATTTGTTGTATCATGATACAACACAATTAAATTTTACTGCATTATTCAAGATTTTGAAGTTAAAGGTCGTCGCCGTTCGTTTGATATCAATAAATCTGTTTTACCTTTGTCAAATATCTACTCTCTCGGTTTCTTATCGTGAAACGTTCAATATTTCATAGAATAAAATAATGGAACTTTGGCTCTACACTGTGTCAATAAAAGTAAGTTCTATAAATGTATTGCTATTCTGTAGTAAAAAAAAATTAATCGTGTGGAAACCACGTACAAAGGCATGAGTAGGTCGTAAAGTCGAACTATGGAGTCTTTACATAGCGTCTTGAAGTACTCGTGCAACGCAGAATGGATTTAATAATCTATTTTAATATTTTTTTTAATATATTATATGTTCCATGATTATTTTAAGTGCTCTTCTTATAAAATTGAAATGATTTTAGCATACATCAAAGTTTCACCGTAATCGAATGAATGTTAATCATGTTAATATACATATTAAATAATATATAAATATATAATAATATATAATTGCGAATGTGGTCTCTCTTACATAGGACAAACAAAAAGATCCATTAAAACCCGCGTGAAAGAACATATAGCTGACGTGAAGCACCGACGCTCTGGGAAGTCTGCAGTCTGTGAACATGTTCAAGATCGTCCCCGCCATTACATCAGATTTGATAGACCACAAGTCCTTGCAAAAGAACACCGATTCCTACCAAGGATGATACGCGAGGCTATTGAAATTAAAAAACATCCTAATTTCAATAGAGAAGATGGATGGGTGCTGCCATCTGCTTGGGATCCTATAATTAACAAAATTAAATCCAAACCCAAGCATAACACTGCAAGACTTCAGGATACTGTAAGTTTATTCTGCGTAAATCGAACCAAAAACTAATATTAAAAAACTGAAGGTAGCCGGGCTAACTGTGACATCGGGACGTCAAACATCTCAGTCCCCCCCGTGACCATGGGTTGCTGAAAAGCACTCGAAACGTCGGGAATAAAAATAATAAAATAAACGCGATAAAATCCGTAAAAAACAGTTTTATTCAAAATATATAAAAATGAAAAATTATATCTATCCACAACGCTAGTTGGTATGAAGCTACCAACAATACTTGTTCCATCAACGGTTGTGGATTTTCTACCGACTTTAAAAAGGAGACGGCACTCAATTCGACTGTATGTATTTTTTGTTATGTTACCTCGTAACTTTTTACTGGGTTTTTTTTTTTATAGGATAAGGGTGACAAACGAGCACACAGTCCACCTGATGGTAAGTGGTTGCTGCGGCCCATAGACACCTACATCTATCCTCTATTACAATTCAAAATGTAGATGCGTTGTCACCCGTGAGGACTAAGATGGAATGCCTCATTTCCAGTAAAAAGGGCCTCCGGCCACCTGCACTCACCAAGCGAAACGCAGAGGTAAACCTCTACTTTACGCTGGTATTCTGTGAGGTCGTGGTACCACCCCGGTTCGAGCCGGCCCATCCGTGCGACAGCAAAAGCTGCCGCGTGGCTCTACCACTGTTAAACCGATTTCGATGATTCTTTTTTTTATTTGAAAGCTGGTGCTTCACATGTGGTCTCATATAAATGGTTAAGGTCTAACTAATAGTTTTTGAGTAATTCTTAATAATTTATATTGAAGCTTTCGCTTTTTTTCTTTTAGCTTTTAAAAAAAAGCTAAAAGAAAAAAACCTAAGAGCTAAAAGAAAGCTAAAACTCGGGTGTGCAAATTTTTTAATTTTAAATTATTTGAGCTAATATGGCTGGCTAGTGATCTCCTTTACTACCTAGGGTCTGTTTGGGTAACCTAAGTATCTACTCTATATAATTTCTGCCGCTTTTCATTGACTACACTTGTCACTTATTTCACCGTATCATCTGGTGGAATGCTATTCCACCAGATGTGCTCATCTGTGGGCTATGTAGTAAATGATAGCAGCGGGAATAATTATAAAATTATGGGGCCCATTTACATGAAAATATTTTATGTCTCGGAATACGTTTTTCTGCCCTTTCTGGTAGATGTATATGATCTTAATCGGTCAAGTCGTTTATAAGTTTCACGATCACTAACAGAGGCATCAACGATTATATAATATATATATATATATATATATATATATATATATATATATATATATATATATATATATATATATACTAGCCCCGGCTTTGTCTGGATAGGATTTATTAATGTGGCGTTATTTAGATTTCAGACAATCAAAGGCCTTTTATTTTATCAATTATTCATTTTAAAAAAAACTACATACTTTTTTTGATACAAATATATAACCTGATATTGCTCTCTGCCTGTTCGTAAAGTGTCATCACAAACGGTTCAGCCATTCCGAAGATTAGCTCGGACAGACAGACAGCTGTGTAACAAACAAGGGACAAGAAGGCAAAAAGTTATTTTTGTCTAACAGCATGCAAATAAGGGCTTGAGCTTGATAGAAGACAATTATTTTAGTATTTCAAACTGACACTTCAATTTTATTTATATGTAAAGACAAATATTTATTTGCAATAAATATTTCCCGTAAAATCTTTTAAATTTTGTATCGTGATTTATAAATGCAGCATTCCCACTTGTCAAAAGCTGCACATAGCCGCCAACTGACAGATGTCGCGCCGCGCTAGGGCAAATACCAAATCCAAACTAAACTCACAGGCACACAAACTTCTAAATAATTCTACCTATTAACGAAGTCCGAGTGACGTACGGACGCTTAAATTTATTTATGTGAACCAAAAACTGTTTGTCAAGGTGTTAATAGTTAAATAGTGCATAATGAAAGTTCTAAAAGTCACTATGACATTAATAATGAAAATGTCACATTGTTACAATGTTAGACTATGATGTCGCAAATAAAAATAAACATGGATTGTGATTTTTTTGTGTCACTAGTTTGTTTTTTATTTTATTGTGGTTGATTATGTCCATAAAGCAACACGGGCTGCCGATGTACCTGACATTATGCCTGTACAATTTATCGCTAACGCCGCAAAGGGGCGAACCTACATACATACATATATTAATATACTTGTGTATATTGATATATGTATGTATGTATGTGTGTGTGTATATGTATGTATATTTTTTTATGGAATAGGGGGCAAACGAGCATGCGGCTCACCTAATGGTAAGTGACTACCGCCGCCCATGAACAACCGCAACACCAGGGGAATTGCAGATGCGTTGCCGGCCTTTAAGAAAGGTTTAAGCTCTTTTCTTGAAGGTTCCTAAGTCGTATCGGTCCGGAAAATTCGCTGGTGGTAATTGATTCCAAAAGGAAGTTATGCGAGGGAGAAAACTTCTTCTAAATCGCACAGTGGTGGACCGCCAATCATCCAGATGGTATGGATGGTAACGCGAGTTTAGTCGCGATGTGCGATGGTGAAATTGAGCGGCTGGAATTAGTCCGAACAATTCCTCAGAGCACTCCCCGTGATAGATGCGATAAAATACGCAAAGAGATGCAACATCTCTACGCAGAGCCAGTGTATCGAGCCGATCAGAAAGAACTCGGTCGTCGATGATTCGAACCGCTCTGCGCTGGATGCGGTCAAGTGGAAGGAGCTGGCACTGGGGTGCCCCGGCCCAGAGATGAGAACAGTACTCCTCGTGGGGCCGAACTTGCGCTTTGTGAAGTTGCAAGCGATGTGCCGGCATGAAATACTGTCTCGCTCTGCTGAGCACGCCAAGCTTTTTAGAGGCCAATTTGGCCTTCCCTTCCAAGTGACCACGAAACTGCACACTATTCGATATGTCGACGGCAAGGATTCCTATACTGGCTGAGGCAGCAAGGGGAGTGCCTTGAAACTGAGGAGACACGACAAAGGGGTTCTTTTTAGCGGTAAACGTGCAAACTTGTGTCTTCTGGAGATTGAACTGGACTAGATTTAGTCGGCCCCAATCCGAGAATTTGTAAAGCTAAGATTCGACTTCAGACATAAGTTTGTCCCAGTACTCGGCGACATTTTCCCGAGAAATATTGACACGGCCGGTATATAAGGCATCACCAGTGCTGTCGTCTGCATAGCAATGAATGCTATCAGTTAGCAACATATCACTGATATGCAGGAGAAACAGCGTTGGTGATTGCACGCAGCCTTGTGGAACACCAGCGTTGATATACTTGAAATCAGAGCATGCACCGTCTACTACGACCTTGATGCTGCGATCAGCAAGGAAACTGGTGATCCATTTGTACAATTACTCGGGAAGCCCATAGGAAGGAGCCTTCGAAAGAAGCGCTTTGTGCCAGACCCGATCGAAGGCTTTCGCTATGTCCAAACTAACGGCCAATGCCTCCCCCTTGGACTCTACTGCCTCCGCCCATCTATGAGTTAAGTAGACTAGAAGATCACCAGCTGATCGACCCCGACGAAAACCGTACTGGCGGTCACTAATCAGCTGGTGATACTCAAGGTACCTCATGAGCTGGCAGTTTATAATGGCTTCCATTATTTTGGAGAACAAGGAGGTGATGGCGATAGGCCTGTAGTTGGAAGGGTCAGAGCGGTCGCCTTTTTTAGGGATCGGGTGGACCAAAGCTGTCTTCCATTAATTCGGGACTACGCCTTGGGAGTAGGAGTACCGGAAAAGACGCATTAAAACCGGCGCCAACTCCGGAGCACACGTCTTCAGCACAATGGGAGGGACTCCATCGGGCCCACTCGACTTGCTGACGTCCAGGGAGAAGAGTGCTTTGCGAACCGAGCGCTGTGTAAATCGCATATCCGGCATGGAACACTCATATCGCGGGATGGTCGGCGGTGTGTTCCCCCCGTCATCTAGAGTCAAGTTGGACGCAAAAAGAGAGCTCAACAGATCGGCTTTCTCCTTTACGGCATGGGCCAGTGAGTCGTCCTCTCTGTGCAGAGATGGAAGAGACGGCTGACAGAAGTTCCCTTGGACAGCCTTGGCGAGAGACCAGAATGCACGGGTTCCCGAAGGAAGGCGAACTAGCTTCTCGCCAATTCTGCCGATGTGCTCAGACCTTGCCTTGGCAATGACGCTTTTGAAGGACCTGGAGGCGAAATTGTACTTCTTTTTAAGTGCGCTGGTATTTACATCCCGAGACGTTGATGCGTCAGCCCAGGCCTGGTAGCACTCCTGCTTATAGCGTGATGCTATTTTACAGGAGCGGCCAAACCATGGCTGGGATCTGCCTCCGATGGGCACCACAGAGGATGGAATAAAAAGTTCCATACCCTGAAGTACCACATCAGCAATAGAATCGGCAATAACGCTGGGATCTTCTGGCGAGAAGCAAACCCGCCCCCAAGGGTAGGATGCAAAAAAAGACCGCATCCCGTCCCAATCAGCTGACCTATAGTGCCAAACACGGCGGCAAGCTGCAGATCGCAACTGCGATTGGAGCGTGAGTGGCACCGTACTCCGGATCAGACAATGGTCCGAAGAGCCCAGAGGGGCATCAACGGAGACATGATATCCGTCCGGATGAGAGGTCAGCAGAAGGTCCAACAGGGAAGGTACATGATATTCCACATCTGGGATCCGCGTAGGCGAAGTAACCAGTTGTGTTAGACCATATGCCAAAGCAAAGTCATAGACAGATCTACCCGCATGATCGGTTAAACGAGAACCAAACCATTCAGCGTGGTGGGCGTTGAAATCACCGAGTATCACGATCTCTGCGGATGGGACCTGTTGTAGCACGGAGTCTGCAGCCATTTGAACGTGTTCAATGAGTCGGTCTGTGTCGGCATTACCGCTATGGAACCTATAGAGGCACCCGTAGACGCGGGGATGGTCGTCGCTGTCCACGCGCAGCCATAGGATGGACAGGTCCGTACTTTCAAGACTGCCGAGGCGTCGAAAACAGGACATCTGTTTCAGTGTCTCTGACGTATACGCAAACTCCAGCTCGGGGCACAAAGGAGTGTTCCAATTTGTACCCCGGGTAGGAGAGATATGAAGTATCAGCCGGAGAGGACACCTGAGTCTCGGTTAAAAAGAGCAAGGCCGGCTTCGCCGTCTCTAGATGGTAATGGACAGCGTTAAGGTTGGAATGAAGTCCCCTGATGTTGCGAAAATTCACGAATAGCGTGACAGGGGTCGCCTTGGTTGTATTGCTCCGCTTGCCCCGGGCAGCATCAGTCACGAGCGGAATTTTGCCCCCCCCCCCACCCCAGTATACGCGTGGTACCCTCCTGGTGTAGTCTTTTATTTAATTCCACTACCATGTTGATGGGGGGGGGGGGGAATTGGGCCTCCGGACACCTACCACCAAACCTCTACTTCACGCTGGTATTCTGTGAGGTCGTGGTACCACCCCGGTTCGAGCTGGCCCATCCGTGCGACAGCAAAAGCTACCGCTTGGCTTTACCACTGTTATATGTTAATGTATGTATAATATGTATATGTATGTGTGTATGCATATTTCTTTGTAACCGCCTTCGTAGTTATATCACTGCCTTAAGGTTGACTCATTGACTGGAAGAGAATGCTCCTTTTGTTCCTTTACTTATTGTGTAAGGTTCAATAAAGATTAAATAAATATATAAATAAACCTAAATTAAAAAATATTACAGGAGAGCAAGAAAACATTTATTATTCCCCGATTACCAGTTTCTTTTTTTTTTCATCAGAAAATTATTCGCATTAATTTGTAGTTTTCCATTAAATCTAATATTACAAAACATATGTTGTCATTCGAGTGTTGTTAAATTCTACCATTAAAGTTTGTCTAAAAAGGAAAAGTAAAATTACCGTTAAAGCATATTAAAGTCCATTGCTGAACATAGGCCTCTCCATAGATTGCCTCATAGGGGGAAAATTTGCCATAGCTGCCTCGCTTGGCAAGCGGGTTAGCAAGCACAGTTTTTTATTTTTAGTCGTTATTAGGAAGACGCTGCTGCTTTGTTTCCCTCTGTCGCCTCTTACGGCACCCACGGGATGATATGGGGTAGTGGATATTCTTAAACCGCCACTACATGGTAATACACAGCTATTACAGTATTGTAAAATATATCCCCGCTCTCATTCGCTGTAGTATGTATCAAAATATCAAAAGATGTTTTTTTGCTATGAAAGGTTTTGTATAAAATAAATGACTCAATGGTTAGAAGCTTTTAACTTAACATTAATATATAAGTAAGAATGTACAAAGCAAACAAAACACATCGAATTAATAACCAAGTCTTGGAAAACACTTCTGACACATTAAACAGTTGTCATTCGAATAAAAGGTAAATCTCTCGGCTGAGCTGCGAAGCTTAATGACCACAGAAAGAGACAAAAAGTGCTTACGTCATTGCTTTAGGATAATGCCCGTATGAAATCGGAGAGTACTTGACTTGACTAGTTATTTTTCTTTTTTCTTTTTGTTTTGTAATCGGCACACCACCGGTGTACTGTGACAGACTATTTATAAAAGCGTCTCTTGTCTCTGACCATCACTTTGTGTCTTTGATATCTGTGACTATTTGTCTCTATTGTGTTTTGTGATACACCGCCAAAGTCATTAGGCATCTTTATTTTTAATACAGCCACGTCGGCCGATGAGAAATGAATTAAACGTTGTTGGAAGGTGAACGAATTTCGGGTTCTCTATACAATATACGTAGGTAAATTAATTTGTGTAGGTAAATGAGTACAAAGTCTGTATAATAATTATTATATACTACATCGTGGAGGCGTTTTAAATAGATAAATTATACATAGACAACTGTTAAGGTTTTTAAGCCATACAAATATTTATTATGTGCGGGGTTCTAACCCGTGGCCGACATCGCCGTAGCCATAATTTGGTATTTTGTAACAAAAAATATTGAAAATTTAAAAGTGATTAATGAGCGTTATTATTAGGCATGGCCTATTTATCCTTACGAACGAAAGTTATTTCATCATCAAGACAATTTTATGAAGATAAACTTTGTTCTTTATACCATGTTATTTGGACGCGTAGTTTAAGAGATAATGTAAAATTAAAATAATTCAATACTTGGCTGGGCGCGCGAACGACGCTTAAACCCTAGCCGTTATAAAATGCTTGAACTAGGTCATGTCGCGCACCTCGGACACGTGATGATGCGGGTGAAACCGCAGGGCACAGCTAGTTATTAATAATAATAATATTTACTGATATAATACGTGGTTACAAATAGCCTATGAGCCTCTGAATCCTAAACTATGCAAGAACCTGTATGTCAGGATTCAGCGCATTCTCCCATGTTTATTAGCCTAATAATTGTATAAATATAATAATACTAATAATATTGTAATAATTTTATTTGCAATTAGAACTCGATGCCCGCTGAATTAAATTAAATAATTAAATGCAATTGTAAGTGCAGGGTTACCCGTCCATTTACTCATCACAGTCTATCCAACAAAGTCCACTGCTGAATGTTGGTCTCGTCTTATATTGCCTTATAAGGGTGTTCAGCTGTTTTTTTATTTTATAATTGTAATTAGGAATACGCCGCTCCATCATCTGATATGTTTCCTTCTGTCGCATCTTGCGATACCCACATTGCCAGTGAGGCAATAAAAGGTATAAGGTATTTCATTCAGAGGTAACAGTCAAACAGTATGCCGTCTTTCATGTTTGATCAGTAAAACTTTATTTTGCAAGGCAATTAGTCTTCTTACTTATACTTTTTTCATCCGCCAACACATACACACACCCCGACATCATACTTACAACAACACTCCTACACCCACATTCACACACTCCTTAATATACACATACTAATTAAAAAAATTCTAGAGGTTAAACTTTTTGTAATTTTACTGTTTTGTAATCCTTAAGGGAAGTAGCGGGTCATTCCCAACACGAGTATCCTCTGGTTACCCACTGGGAAGTCTCAGTATTATGTTGTTAACAAGATTACCGAAATAAATATATTATTTATTTATTTATAAGTATCTATGTCAGAGAAACTAAACTATTTCGAGGATATATCCTGCTCCAAAACCGTTTTAGGAATAAAATGTTTATTGCCAGAGGTTGAACTAATATTGACTATTAATCTGTTTCCTTCTCGTTCGTAGTCTTTTATATATAATTCTTTTGTTTGCCATTGAACTCCTTCTAAAAACCGATACCGATAAACCGATTTTAATAAAGTTTTTTGGATGGTTTAGATTCACAACTGGAGCCCGTAGGTAGCGCTGTGTATTTGAGAGCAAGAAATTACCCGTGCGAAGCCGGGGAGGATCGCTGGTTTATACCTATCTAATTTTTAAACTAAATTCAATAAAAAGAAGATTAACCATTGGTCTCTATTTGAAGGCTTAGACGTCAGAAAACAAATTAATCACCACTTTAATGTTTATTTAGCTGCTTATTACATAATTACCGTCGTTCAGATTATTATTTAAATTTAAATGAGGTTTTTAGATAAGTCCGCGGACCCCTGCGGCCGATCAAATTGACGGGCGTCACAAATCGATTTGTGTTACAATGACTTCTTAATTGTTATACTCTGTCCGATTTTATAGTTGTTCTATTATAATACCTACGTACTTTTAGTTCTGTCTACGACTTGTGTGCTTGATTAAGAGGCGATTCGAGTGGAAAAATGTAATTACATAAAATATTGATTTTTTATATGACACTACCTACCGCACGTGGTAGAGCCACATTGTAGCTAATATATTGTTTTTTAATATGATTGTGGAAGGAATGGGTCGGCTCGACTGGGAAAGGACCGCGCTCATGCAAAAAATACCAGCGTAAAATAGCAGCTTAATGATACTGTGTTTCGTATGGTGAGTTTAGAGAACCGGAGACCCATTTTACTGGAAACGAGCCTTTCTATCTTAATCCTCAGGGGCGATAATGCATTTGCATTTTGATTCTTAATCGAGGATAAAATTATACGATGATGTCTATAAGCCACTGCATCTACTTATTATTGTTGAACTATGTGCTCGCTTGACCCTTATTCTACAAAAAAATAGTGGTTTTGCATAAATATTTACTACCCTATATTTTTTTTATAGGATAGGGTGACAAACGAGCACACAGTCCACCTGATGGTAAGTGGTTGCTATGACCCATAGACATCTATATTTATTTATTCTCAATAAAGAATCAAAATGCAGATGCGTCGTCACCCGTGAGGACCAAGATGGAATGCCTCTTTTCGAGTAAAATGGGTCTCCGGTTCTCTACACTCACCATACAAAACACAGCAGCGTTAACCTGCTATTTTACGTCGGTATTCTGTGAGAGCGTGGTCCTTCCTCGGTCGAGTCGACCCATTCGCGCTACAACTATACTACTAATATAGCTGCAGCATGGCTCTACCACGTGTAAAATATCGCACTATTTCTTGATAACAACTCAAAATAATAAAAAAATGCGTTCGGTAACCTGCCTGCAATGCTGTGGTAAAACCCCCATAGGGGGCAATATTTGAGGGATAATATGACGTCGACTTTTATAGGCTGTAATGGATGTATGGATAGATATGACACCACGGTTAATTTGAAGTTGCATGGGATAATTATTTAAATAAATAATCGCATACTGTAATTCGAACCAATTCTTGATTGCAATGAATAATTTCTTCTTCTTCATAAGTTTTTTTTTTATAGGATAAGGGTGACAAACGAGCACACAGTCCACCTGATGGTAAGTGGTTGCTGCGGCCCATAGACATCTACATCTATCCTCGTTTGCGAATCAAAATGCAGATGCGTTGTCACCCGTGAGGACTAAGATGGAATGCCTCATTTCCAGTAAAAAGGGCCTCCGGCCACCTGCACTCACCAAGCGAAACGCTGAGGTAAACCTCTACTTCACGCTGGTATTCTGTGAGGTCGTGGTACCACCCCGGTTCGAGCCGGCCCATCCGTGCGACAGCAAAAGCTGCCGCGTGGCTCTACCACTGTTAGCTGCCGCGTGGCTCTACCACCGGCAGCTAACAGTCCGGTCCGTAATTAATGACTGGACGATGGGTTTTACTATGGCAGTAAGATTTCTCAATCATCACACTTGGCTGGTAGATTGGCGGTCACAGTACTAGTAGGTCTAAGGTGCGAGATTACCATTAGGGTCAATGGTAATCTCGCACCTTTTGCGTCGACATTTTAGGTATTTTATTTGGCACAAACGTGATGGTATCACCATCTATCTGACACCATGGTTTTCTGGTCTATATGTACACGCCTTTTTAGACACCAAGACGAAATGTGGTGCTGCATTATCTACGCCGCAAAGTCAATTAATAATCGAATACGTCAGAAATAAACACATTTATCCTTAAAATATTTAAATTCTGAAATTATTGATACATTAGTACACACATTTTTTATACATGACCAACAAAGGAATACACTTAGTGATAAGTGAATGCTGCGGTTCATATACATTTACATCTATCCTGGATTAAGAATCAAAACGCAGATTCGTTGTGAGCCCTCAAGGCAAAAATAGGATTCTTAACACTTACCGGACACTGCATTACTCTGTAATAGCAGAGTAAAATCGTAAAATAATACGCTGGTATTCTTTTAGAGTGAGCCTTGCTGCAGCTGTATTTTACAGCTGAATAAAGTTATTTTTGTATACCTTAATACTGCGCTCAATATGTGCAAACAAAAGTACCATTTGACTTTTGCTATTGACTGTACATTCTTGCGTGTCTCTCGGTCACGCCTTATAAAGTCTTAACTGTTCGATTGATCCAACCATGGGGATAATGAATCATCGACTATTTTCGTAATAACAATAATGATTTTGAGCTCGTAATGATTTCGTACTTTTAGGATTCTATCACAAAAAAAACTTGCTGTGAATCGTTCTCGATGACTTATAATTAACGGATTAGAATTAATAGAATTTAAATAATACTTTTGATAAAAATCCAATTGATGGTTGTAAAATACTAGAGGAAAATTAAAGCCTAAATCCTGGGCTAAGCGAAAAAAACAACATTTAAAAAGTTATCGTTTTATGTGTACGTAATACAAAATATTTAGTGTTAATATTTAGTGATAATGAAAGGAATATAGCGGTGGTTTGAACACGTAGATAGTACGGATGTGGAAAGACGGGCAACTTTATGCTGCAGAAGTGAACAGTAGAGTCAGTAAAGGACGCCGTAGAAGAAAGTTTATTGACCAAATTGGCGCTTTTCGTGGGTGGGGAAAATAGGGAATATTTTTTTATTGAATAAGGATGACAAACAAGCACACAGTCCATCTGATGGTAAGGAAATGCCGTGGATCATAGACATCAAAAATTAGAGGACTAAGATTTAGTCTAGTTTCTGTGATTTTAATGTAGTTAGCCTATGCGGTTCTTACAACTTCATCGGACTCAGGGCTCGCTATAAAAGGGATTGGGGGGTGAGGGGGATTATTTATTTTAGTGCAACGTTATGGACTCATCGTTGCACTAAAATCGATAGGGGATAATATTCTGTTCAGTTCTGTGATCACATTAACATAACATGGATGAGTTATTTAATGGCCGTCCGAACAGGGGGTGACGGGCCCCGGCTCTGACGGCTAACTCCTATAGTTCGATGTTCTGAGCGGTGAGAACCGCCCAGGGACGCGGGTGTGCAATGTGTACGCGGTGTTGAGGGGTTTTATGGCGCGCCAGTGTGTGGACTCGCTGCGTCCCATGTGTTGTTGTCCTATCCGTGTTTGTGGCACTAGGTGATTGTGTAGTGTTTGTGTGTGACCGGCCGGCAACATTTCAGTCATCGGAAACTAGCGGAACAGGAGGTTCGATTAGAACGTTGCGGTACCTCCGGAGGGCTTCCGTAACATTCAGATCCGGAGCGTAGGTGGCTGCGTTTACCACCAGCGGGTTAGGATGTGTCTCGGCCCTCTCGAAATAGCTCCGAGGCATATCCTTGAAATATTCAGAGATCGTCGGAGTTTGACATTATCTGTGTTAGTCGGAGTTTCGCTGGTACCACCGAACGAATGACTCTATTTTGGATGACTTGAAGGTCGTACAACGGGAAACTATGGTTGCGTAAGACATGATAGGCCTTACGCACGCTTTGTAAAGATGGAGCTTGTGTCCTAAGGACAGTTTTCTCTTGCTGTTAACTAGGGTGGAGGTGACTAGTGACGAATTTTGCACGGTTGCAGACATTGCAAATGTGTTTCGTGAAGTCATACCATGATTGAATATGACTTTTAGATATTTGGCCGTTGATTGCCAGAGGAACCTATCGTTTTTTTGGGTTTTTGTAGTTACGATTGTAAGTGGGGATCCTTTGGAAGTGTATTGCTACACTTTTCTCAGGGCTCACTTCGATTCTCCATAAGCGAACCAATCGCCTAAGTGGTTGACGGTTGTTTGGAGCACCTCGGTGAGTATTCTTTTATTATGATGGGCGACGAAAAGTACCGTGTCACACAAGAGCAGTATTCACTTTTGGCTACTTCCGGATGTCATTCGTGATGAGTGTAAAGAGAAGTGGGGAGAGGACGGAGCCCTATGGGACTCCAGCTTTAAGGAGCGAGCGGAGCGATTTGTAGGGCGAGTATCTTCTATTCGATAGTGAAAGTGGCTACTGATAAGATAGGCTCTGATGATATGAGTGAGCCAATCTGGCACGTTGAGCTTATACAGCTTTTAAAGCAAGCCGTCGTGCTAGACTTTGTCAAACGCCTTTGCGACATCGAAGAAGAGGGCACCGGTTAAGGTGGTTATACGACTTCTTTTTGGGAGTTTGAATCCTTTCAAAATGTATTCTGTGTGGCAATGTAACTAGTCGGTGCACGAGTCTTCGGGTCTGAAGTCGAACAGCTTGTCTGGAAGGAATTTATTGGTGAAGAAGTATTACGAAGGCGATTCAATATGAGTCGCTCGTAAACTTTCCCCAGTGTGCTGAGGAGAGTAATTGGTCTGTAACTAGAGGCTAAGTTACGCGGTTTCCACGGTTTTGGGATTCCTATTACGTCTGCCTTTCTCCATGCATCCTCGAAGGAGCAACTGGAAGTAAGAGCGCTGAATATGCCTACTAAGTGGCATATGAGCGGCGCGTTCAGTACCCTGTTGATAATGTGTTAGTGTGTCATTGGACACGGGGGTCGTGCGTCTAGTGCTTGGCGACATAGGGTCTTCATTTCATGCTAGGTATAGGGGCCGGCTAGAGGCCCGAGCTCAGGCGCAGGCTCGAGCGCGGGACGCGAGTTGCGCTTTGTAATAAACACAGCCCAAATATCGAGGCAGGCTCGATTATAAAAATTGACGAGTTCGTCGGTTGTATACGACGCCATCTTGTATAGTTCTACTATGCTATGCACAGATGTGTACTAAACAGATGTGCCTACGACAAACGTCTATACACCTAGCGCGTTGGTACGCTAGGGTGTGTACCTTACTGTTACTTATTGCACAAGCAACACAAAATTTAAAACGATAGCCGGCGATAGAGGCGGCGGGTTTGTTTCACTCTACTTACGGTTGCTGACACCAGGAAGCCAGGAAAGAGAGTTACGCACAAAACACACTTTGCACCACAACAAGCATTCACTACACTTCACTGTGAGATTGCTGTCTCCTGGGACAGCGTGCTTCGCGCAGCACGGAAAGGGCACCAAAACAGTCACTAAAGACGTAGCACCAAACAGTACAGCATACTGGAGGTGTGTTGATATAATTTGTGCGCATGAGCTAAGAGAGTGGAGTGACGGGAGTGAACTCGACCGACACGTTCGAAGCCTACAAAGCCCAAGCGCAGAATTCACTCACTTAGATGGAATGGCTCGTTTCCGGTAAAAATGTTTTCCGGTTCTCTACACTCACCATACGAAACACGGCAGCATTAAGCTTCTCTATCAGCTGGTATTTTGTGAGAGCGTGGCTCCACCCCGGTCGAGCCAACCCATTCATGCTAAAACTAATACAGGTGCAGCGTGGCTCTACCACGTCTAAAAATACAAATATAGAAAAAGTTTATAAGGATTGCGAAGTCCACCAACTAACAACAGAAAAGTTGGAGGACTAATACGTGATCAGAAGTGTAGAAATGTATTTGCCTTGCCGTGCTTTGTAGACGGGTTGATAACCGTACTTCATTTTCGGTAATTATCAAGAAGATGATGATGATTAATCTCTACTATCCTATATCGTCATAAACTGCGGTTGCCAACTCACCTGCAAAGTATGACAACTATAGTAGTCCCTCTGTCGCCTTATACACTCGCAGGATCATATGACACATTATTATTGCATACCTTAAGCGAAAGCGCAAGGTATTGCATACCTTAAGCGAAAGCGCAAGGTAATGTTCTACTATCGCCTAAAAATTAAAATTCCAACATTTTATCGAATAAAATCGTATCTAGCAATCATATTATACATATAAATGATATAAAAAGCACATTGTTAGAAAGATAAATGATTGTTGAACTTATTAATAATTTTTTTAAATCAATTAATTGCTATTTTTAAATAAAAAAAGGGTTTTAGTGGCTTATGGTGTGGATTTATCATGTCCCTGTGGCTTGTAAACACTATAACTTTTGAAAATATCAATTGTTTAACTCAATCTATTTTTTAATCTCTTCATCTATCATGTGGGAAGCCACTGAATGTAAATGGCAGTGTAATTTTGTTTTGTTTAGCTATAATTAATTTTTTTCGTCTCCAAAATGGCGAAATTTTCGTTGATTTGCTTGCCTCGTATATAAATTGTTTCTGTAAATGGGGATCTACAGTCACAGAGTAGTTTAGTTCACAGAGTACCTTTGTATTAAGTTTAGTTCGGCTCTGTATAGGACAGTTACTATACTCTTTGGTTCGGCTTCAGTCGCCGTCGTGAGTGGACATTGTTTCGGTTGTCTTCAGCGGCTCAAAAAGATCGCTGTACAAATACACAATATTCGAATAACAAAATTTCTTAAATACTTGATTATAATAATAATAAGAGATTTTTTTATTACAATATTTAAAAGCACAGAATAAATAATAGTAGTACGTACTTAAAGTAAGTAGTATAATTTTTTTTGTCATGGGTGACATTTTCATGCTTTTCGAGGGTGTCGAAACCGATACGGTTGTCGAAATGTAAATCCAAGATGGCGGCCGCAATAGGTATCAATTTTTTTCATCATGGGTGTCATTTTCATGGTTTTCGAGGGTGCTGAAGCCGATAGTGCTGTCGAAATGTAAATCCAAGATGGAGGCTGCAATAGGTATATAATTTTTCATCATAGGTGTCATTTTCAAGGTTTTCGAGGGTGTTGAAGCTGATAGTGCTGTCGAAATGTAAATCCAAGATGGCGGCTGAATTAGGTACCAATTTATTCATCATGGGTGTCATTTTCATGGTTTTCGAGGGTGTTGAAACCGATAGTGCTGTCGAAATGTAAATCCAAGATGGCGGCTGCAATAGGTATCAATTTTTCCATCATGGGTGTCTTTTTCATGGTTTTCGAGGGTGTTGAAGCCGATAGTGCTGTCGAAATGTAAATCCAAGATGGCGGCTGATGTAGGTACCAATTTTTTCATCATTGGTGTCATTTTCATGGTTTTCGGGGGTGCTGATGCCGATAGTGCTGTCGAAATGTAAATCCAAGGTGGCGGCTGCAATAGATATCAAGTTTTTCATCTTGGGTGTCATTTTCATGGTTTTCGAGGGTGTTGAATCCGATAGTGCTGTCGAAATGTAAATCCAAGATGGCGGCTGAAGTTGGTACCAATTTTTTCATCTCGGGTGTCATTTTCATGGTTTTCAGGAGTGTTGAAGCGGATAGTGCTGTCGAAATGTAAATCCAAGATGGCGGCTGCAATAGGTATCAATTTTTTCATCATGGGTGTCATTTTCATGGTTTTCGAGGGTGTTGAAGCCGATAGTGCTGTCGAAATGTATTTAAACTACTTTAATAATTCCGTATAATCATGTTATACGTAATTTTTTTAATGCGCTTAAGGTATGCCCAATTGGATTTACCAATATTTATAAATATAGGTATATTGGTCCTTCAAAATTACTAGTTAAAAAGTAAAAACAAAACAAATATAGAAGCATCAATTTGTGACATGATGCATCTTTTTAACAAATTAATTGCCATTCTAAAATTACTTTACTGTTA
Source organism: Parnassius glacialis (assembly GCA_033319125.1). Classification (NCBI taxonomy): domain Eukaryota; kingdom Metazoa; phylum Arthropoda; class Insecta; order Lepidoptera; family Papilionidae; genus Parnassius; species Parnassius glacialis. The sequence continues at coordinate 26,179,566 of JAVANC010000002.1, forward strand.
TAATGTAAAAATTGATTTTAAAATAAACGCTACATTTAATGTTATATTTTGTTTTAAATTAAAATTGATGGACATTCATAAATGTCTACCAACCACCTGGGGTAATTAGGTTAATAGCGGTAATTCATAGTTAGGTTATGTTACGCGCGAACATATTATAAAATAATTCAAAACAAATGCACGCCTAATGAATTCGAAAAACGTGACATCTAATTACATTAAACTGCCTTCTGTTGTGTTTCCAATTAGAGCCGATTCCTTGAGTGACTTCGCGGCTCCTTTGTTCCTTCCTCGCACTTCCCCGACAGTCATATCAAAGTTTCGAGGATAAAAGTGGCTAAGAGCTAATTCCTCCGATTGTCACTTCTCTCGGGATGCCGCCATGTTGCAAACAATAGAACACACGCAAAGTTTCTTGTTCTTGTGTTATATTGTTATAAAGTATTGTAATGCTTGATAGGATTTGTTTCTTAAAAATTAAAGAGGATTAATGAGAAGGAATGTATAAAAGTCAAGTCAAATATATAAGTATAGGGGAAGATTGGGTAATGGGAGTCAGCGGGTAATGGTGATCACCTACTTTTTTACAAAACTACATGTCCCCGAGTGGCTTAAATTACATCTATGCCCCGTTCTGTGCTTCCCACCACTGTTTCGAATGACTTGCACCAGTAATCGCCGCGCGTTTTGAAATTATAACTGATTTTTGTTATTGCGCCCCACCGATGTAAATTTTTGTCGAATGAAAACAAACGGGAAGTTTCGAATTTCATAATAGATCTAAATGAGACTTTTATATGTAATTAGTCTAACATTCATAATAGTGATGTACACATTTGATTACCATAATAACTTACATTTTTTTTCTGACTTTATTTTCATTAGTGTAGTTGTGGGCAATGGGAGTCAGGGTACTCCGGTTGCCCGCAATTGATTATTAGAAGTAAAGAATGTAGTATACTATGCCTATAGACTTAATTTACTACATGTTAGGTATATACTGCTTTTTTGTTTTGTAGATGCCAAATGTACGGGTTAGAATTACCAAAAAGACTATCTGGTCTACCGATAGTTTGAAAAAAGCTATCCAGCTTATTGATCAATAGGGTTATTTCTTACGAAAAGCTGCTACAATTATTGATATACCATTTACAAGTCTACAAAAGAGATGTAAAAAAAATCTAACTAGAGGCCAACGTCTTGGATGACATACTATCTTCAGTTCCGAAGTAGAAGACGAAATAGCAAATCTGGTGAAAAAGACGGCCAATATTTTTATGGATGTACCGCTATTCAGATAAGAAAATAGGAAAAGAAAAAAAGACATGGAAAATTAAGGTTAAAGGAAAAAATACTAAGGTGCAGAAGGAGGGCTCTGAAAGAGCAAAGAGGCAAGTTGTCCAGAAATCAAAGGATACTTCGGTATCACGCGTACAGTAATAGTAATAGTCAGGACGATGAGGACGATGACACAGAAGACAGCGAATTTGAAAGGAAGAACGAGATGTAGTGGGTGGGACTCAGCCATAGGTTATGTCTGCTATAATTGTTAAATTTTGTTTGATTCTGATTACCCACAGGGTGACTACCATTGCCCTCACCTCAGTGCAATGGGGGTCAAATCTGATATTTATTTAAAATCGTATTTATTTCCAAAGCTGATTGCCAAATTGATTAAAACTAATCTCAATTGATAGCTAAATAAGTAAATTTTGTTATTATGTAGTTTCAATAAAGATTTTATTGTAAAATAAGCTTTTATTTGAATTCTCGCTTAAGTAACTCCCATTACCCTCTTTTACCCTAATAAGTCAAAATTATTAAAGTTTTAGTCCTTTAATTTCTATGTATTTTTAAGAATTTTTCGGATATCATTTTATAAGTTCAATTCTCAAAATACAAATTAATGGTTTTCTTTTAATAAATTGTGAATTTTTGCCATCGTAGATAATATAGTACTTACTTACGTAGATTATTTGTTATTTTCTTCAACACACGGCGATTGAGAATTTCACTGTCGTCAGTGGATTTTTCGGACCGTTATCACGTATGAACCTTCAAGAAAAGATGATAGGTACTCCCTTTTACAAAGCCAGCAACGCACTTACAATTTTTCTGGTGTTACAGATAATACGCCGGTGGTGACTTACCATAAGCTCAGACTAATAAAAAGGCCTTTTTATTGTACATTATTTGTTGTTGTAATTTATTATTAACTTCTATAGATATTACAGGTCGAGCCAAATTTAATAGTTCTCTTTATTTATTTAAATTTAACAACCATTATGATATCAAAAATGTATACATTGTTAACAAACGAATAAAAACTATAAAAACGTTAAACGATCTAAGACAGGTAACTTACCTGTATAAAAACTGAATTGGATAAGAGATTAATACAAAAACTTGGCTTAAAAACTAACATCAATTAAATACTCTTTACATAGTAGGTATTATAACAAAATTCCTAAAATTAATACACAACAGTATATTTTTTTATAGGATAGGGTGACAAACGAGCACACAGTCCACCTGATGGTAAGTGGTTGCTGTGGCCCATAGACATCTACTATATAAAATACTAGTAATGCTATTAAACATTACTAACATTCCCTTTGACCACTTCTGGTAAGCTTAAAATGCTTGTGTTAGAGGTGGTTCACGACAGTAGTCGAATGGCGGATTCGAACCCACGACTTTTCGAGTTCCCGGTCCACGCCCTGCCATTAGGCTACTGACGCTTAATTTATTTAATTTAATTTATTTCTTAGTAATTAAGTCAAATGGTAAGATCTGGTGTAATCGAAAGTTAATAACCTCTTGGTGATTGTCCCGTATGCTTTTATCTCACCTTTAACCAGTGGTTTTCAATTTGCGAAGTTCAAGTAGGTACTGCTAAAAAATTTGACACTTACCCATAAAAGTTTTAGCATGACTGTCCATCGAGTCTAAACAACTAGCAGTTGTATCTCCACACGTCTATCAATAAGTATTAAATTTAATATTACATATATATCATCCCGCCATCGTAAACGAACGATCGGACAATATCCAAACGTGACGTAAGATTTATGCGAGAAACTATCAAGGTAACTAGTATTTACTTTAGCATTTCGTCTGTCTATGTCTGCCTGGGGTCAACACCCGTCCATATTTTACTTAAGGAACAACGGCCGAAGAGAGTGATATTTCATTATAGATCATTTGGGGACGTGCTTTTCTAGAGTATACAGAATGTTCCTTTTGTTCATTCATATTGATGAAATTTGAAAGTATAGGAAACAAGCTTTATATACTGCTATTTCAGAGGTCTAGTTTTGGAATTAAATTTATCGGCGATTTTTTTAAACGTCTATATTCCTCTTTCCTTAATTTGTACTCCATTAGTTTATTTCTACATTTCCTAATAATTATTAAAACACGGAAGCAAACTAAGCGTGAAAGAAACATAACATTTTTCTTTACGAGACTTTAAAACAAATAAAAATAATTGTACACAACTACCATTATAGCAAATTTAAAAAAGTAAAGTTACAGTTTATATATACATGCCACTACAGGCCGCAGTACTCCTTTTATTATCTATTAACAGTGGTAGAGCCACGCGGCAGCTTTTGCTGTCGCACGGATGGGCCGGCTCGAACCGGGGTGGTACCACGACCTCACAGAATACCAGCGTGAAGTAGAGGTTTACCTCTGCGTTTCGCATGGTGAGTGCAGGTGGCCGGAGGTTCTTTTTACTGGAAATGAGGCATTCCATCTTTGTCCTCACGGGTGACAACGCATCTGCATTTTGATTTGTAATAGAGGATAGATGTAAATGTCTATAGGCCGCAGCAACCACTTGCCATCAGGTGGACTGTGTGCTCGTTTGTCACACTTATCTTATATAAAAAAATCTAATGCTCCGCACTTTTGCATTGCGTAGGGCAGACTTCATATTATGTCTTCGAAACAATTTTATTCCTCAGGCATGATGGTTGTTAGGACGGTGGCAATGTTTTCCTTTATGACCATACACATGATATTTCAGCATGTAAAATTGTAATTTTATCTGCGCTGGTGAGGGTAGCATCCAGGTTGTTAGAATTGCGAAATCTCCAGATCAAGCAAATGCTTACTCCGTAAGCTATCACGACTCTCTTTATTTTAACAATAAAATACACAAATTGATGAAATTAAAATGAAAAAGAATCGAAATGAAAAACAGAACACACTGTATTCCAGATTGCCGCAGTACCACATTAATAACTTTGCACGGTCATCCATCAAACATTTCTCCGTACATTGCGCGTGAACCACACATAGAAAAAAATATGAATGTTATCGATATCGATTTCACACACACATATCGATACATATCGTTACAGATATCGATTTTAGATTAATTTTAACACTTTTGTACTAAAATATAAAAAGATCAATATATAATCAATATCAAAATCACTTTAAACTACGAGTCGCCTTTAAAATAAAATAAAAACATAGTTTTTAAGTAAACAGTGTCAGCAGTTATATCAAAAAACTGCTTACCTGTTGAAGACTGCATCTCGATTGTTACTAGAAGCCTGGAGGAAAACAACATGCCTGTAGAATATGCAGTATTACTCAGACACTGCTTTACACCTGGCTACCTAATGTGGAAGGAAGAGTTCTACAAGCAAGTAGATGGTGTGGCGATGGGCTCACCTGTATCTCCCATTTTCGCCGATATATTCATGGAAGACTTTGAGGAGAAAGCCCTGCTTACTTGTCCCGTAAATCAAAGATTCTACAAGCGGTACGTAGACGACACTTTCACAATTCTACCTTTAGATAAAGTAACTGCGTTTTTAGACCATTTTAACTCCATAAATTCTACAATTTAGTTCACAATGGAGGTAGAGACAAACAATTCTTTAGCTTTTCTAGATGTGTTAGTAATTCGGAATCCTGATAACACCTTGAGCCACACTATGTATAGAAAAAAGACCCATTCAGATAAATATTTAAACGGTGATTCCCATCACCATCCTTCACAGTTAGCTGTCGTGGGTAAAACTTTGTTTCAGAGAGCACGAGGGATCTGTGACAGTAAACACCTGGCCGCCGAGCTCCAACACGTCAAACAAGTTTTGCACGACAATAAGCTTCGGGTCCCGCGCCTATGTCACAGTGAACGAGTGAAACCGGCCACAGTAGAGTGAGTGCCTGCTGTACTGCCATATGTCAGAGGTGTCACCGACAAGATTGCCTACATCTTGAAGCGTGCTTCCATTAAAACATATTTCAAGCCGCCGAAGAAGATTAGTCAGTTTTTACCACCAGTCAAGTGTAATGTCCCTCTGCAAGATGCGGTCTCTCGTGAATGTGGTCTCTCTTATATAGGACAAACTAAAAGATTCATAAAACTCGCGTTAAAGAACACATTGCTGATGTGAAGAATCGACGCTGTGGGAAGTCTGCAGTCTGTGAACACGTACAGGATCGCCCCCGTCACTACATTAGATTCGATAGACCACAAATCCTCGCTAAAGAACACCGATTCCTTCCAAGGATGATTCGCGAGGTTATTGAAATCAAAAACATCTTAATTTCCATATCTTAGATCCCATAATTAATCAAATTAAATCCCAACCCAAGCATACACCTGCAAGACTTCAAGATACTGTAAGTTCATACTGCGTAGATCGGAACAAAAATTAATATTTTTTAATCTGGAGGTAGCCGTGGTTAACTATGACATTGGGACGTCATACACCTCAGTTCCCCCGTGATCATGGGTGCTGTAAAGTGCTCGAAATGTCCAGAATATAAAATAAGTTAATATACGCGATAAAATCCATAAAACTAGTTTTATTTAAATGTGTAGTGTTCGCGTAAATATAAGAAATCATTACAAAAATATTTATAAAGATAACCACTTGAAACCTATATTTAGTAATTTTGAAAACTTTTCATGGCTAAATAGATCTGGATTTAATTTGGAGTAATTTTAATGAAATTTTTTGTGTGTTGGCGTAGGTCTCTGGATGATCTAAACGATTCATAATTGAACCTGGTAGGTGGCGCTGTCGTTGAGATCCAGTGATCACCCACCAAGAATGGGATTCGAAATGGCGGCTCGTCAAGTCCATTACATCAACATGCATAGTACCAACAGCGAAAACCCGCTATCGAAATAACGATCTATCGTTATAACGTTATATTATTCGGTTCATTCAAAATTTTCTATTAATGGGAAAATATTTAAAAGGAATTGTATATGCAAGTAGGTATATTAATTTTAAAATAAGATTTATAACTAGCAACCCGCTCTGTCTTCGCCTGGGTGAGATCTATTAATGTGGCGTTATTTGGACTTAACATAATCATTAAGGAACATTTATTTTATCTTATCAATACTTCTATTTTAATTTAAATAAATTGGTTAAAATTGAGTCTAGATCACTTTTGGTTTTACCCTCAATTCGTTCGTAAAGATTTTTTACAATCGGTTCAACCATTTAGAGGATTAGCTTGGACAGACAGACAAACGAATTTAAAAAAAAAATGGTTACTCATGTCTCAATAGCATGCAAATGTTTTATACAAAATATTAACAAACAAAATCAACAATAATTATATATGTAAAAAAAAAACTCAGAACGCGTCGTAGCTCACAAATATTAGACTGATTCTTTCTTGGTAGTGTAAATAATTGTAGATGTCTATGGCATCCATTTACTATCTATATTATTTTATATACTATTATATGTGCTCGTTTGTCACCCTTATTCTATAAAAAAAAATGTCGGCAAAAACTAAGGAAATAAAAAAGCCTAATAAATATATAACGAAGCGTTAATTATGAATCAGACTTCCGACGATTCCTCGCACTGTTTGCTTAAACTAATTTCTTGCTCCCAAAAATAACAAGAAAGTACGATAACCTATTTTTGCTTACTCGGAAACTGAACTAAAACTCTGAACATAAATATTTGGAAGGTTCTCCGTGAAATGGGTGAATCATTTAAAATTTTAAGCTAGCAAATTGTTAAAATTAAACTTTGCCGTAAAATTTCTAATTTGACTACAAACTCGTATACACTTTTCTTTTAAGGGATTCTCAAAAAAGTTTAATGTAGTGTCTCTCCGAGTTTAAAATGTAGCCTTAGGGGATAGTAACAGTGCTTTAACAGGAGCCGCCGGTCTTTTTTTGTTGTTTAAAAAAGTAAAATTCCACGAGAACGTTTTACATTAAAGTATTTTACATTAGGGTGGGCAGTGTTCTATTAAATGAACACACCTAAATTTACTTTTAGAAATCCGTTCTAAGTAATTCATATTTCGCTGTTTCTGTTCTCGTTTTTTTTTAAATAAAAAGTGAAATATTAATCTTTTTATGTTTTTAAGCATCAAGAGGAAATGTGTTACCTAATACCGAATAATTATAGCCTAAGATCAAAAGAAACTTAGAGAAAAATTTAAGGAAATTCATAGGTACATTAGAGAGCCGTGGTAGCTCAGATAGTTAGCGCTCGCTGTAAGCTTCACAGTACTTGAGCAACCTGGGCTCGATCCCCGCCGGCACCAATGAAATTGTTAATTGCGATTTTAAGTGCTGATTTAGCACGAGCTCGGCGGTGAAGGAAAACATAGTGAGGAAACCTGCATGTCTCTGAGAAATAAGAAAAAAAATATTTCGAAAACATGTGAAGTTCGCCAACACGCACTGGGGCAGCGTGGCGGGCACTTCCTAGCTCTAAAACCCTCTCAGAAATGAGAGGAGTCCTGTGCCCAGTAGTGGGACGTAAATAAGCCGCAACTTTACTTTTTGTAGGTATATTAACTTTAGGTTCTCAGTATTTTTACAAAAAGTTAATGTATGTTCCCAAAAACAAAAGCAATTTTAATAAAAAAGGAATATTAAATATACAAGGTCAATATACAAGGTATTATCAAGTTTATTTTTTTTATTAAAACCATACTTTGTAGATAGGGTTATTAAAATTATAAATGAATACATGGTTAACAATAACATCTCGGAATAAAGCGATCGCTTCCACGCTGTTTATTTAATCGTTTTTTTTTAAGTAAGTACGATTAAATAACTAATTCCTATTGTTTAATGGTTATTTGGAAAAAAAGTCCCGTTGGTTTTTGTTGGGTTTTTTTCCAAGACAAAGGATTTTTCTGTACTAATGATTAAATAAAATATATACTTCTAATTAGAGTGATTCATGATTTTTATTGAATTAAATAAATACTTCTATTCTGTATATTTTTCCGAAAGCTAGTAGGTACAAATTTTGTGGAAGAATACTATTCTGGATCCACAAAAAAGAAAAAAAAAAAACTCATTATTTCTTTTTTCTTAATTATTGTTTGTAAAAGAGTTAAGTTAAAGCATATATGTCCCATTGTTAGGGATCTATTTCTAAGTGCGTTCAGGGGACTCATTACCGAAAAGGTGCTTTTCATGATGTTTCCCTTCACTGCCAAGGGCGTGGCAAATTAGCAATTATTAAGCTAATAAATTTTAATAAATTATATTTATTGCTATCGGCGGATCAATCTAGGGGTAATGTGTATTTTAAAATTAAAAATTTTGTACAACCGACTTCAATATAAATTATTAAGAGTAACTTTCAAACAAAAAAATCATTAAAATCGGTTCTTCCAGAAAAAAGTTATGAGGTAACACCAATAAAAAAATAATAAGAAGTGAGCTCCTAGGGCCCGCTGCGTCACTATTCAGGGGTGTACGCACCTGTCAGTAAGATATACTCCGCTTTACGTCGAGATTCGTCTCCGTAGGGCTTCGAGGTCACCGACCCCTAGAAAGATCCATCCCTAGGGCGCGAAATTCGCCAAGATTACTAACAACGTCGATTGTTAAACGGCTCCCAGGACCGGGCCATAGAAATGGGCCGTGAGGAAAGCCCGGGTAATGGGAGAGTCCCCGAGACCCGAAACCAGCTGCGCAAAGAAGCACATGCAGAAGAAGACAACGTAACTGAAGCCAACCCACCTGCCGAACGGGCCCACTTAGACAAATATGTTCCTATGAGTCAATCTTAACGGTGGTAATCTCTTTAACGGTGGTAGAGCCACGCAGCAGTTTTTTGCTGTTGCACGTATGGGCTGGCTCGAGACGGGTTGGTACCACGACCTCACAGAATACCGGCGTGAAGTAGAAGCTCTGCTTCTGCGTTTCGTCTGGTGAGTGCAGGTGGCCGGAGGACCCCCCCCCCCCCCATCAACATGGTAGCGGAATTACACGATAGACTACCCCAGGAGGGTACCAGTACCCCTGGAGAATCCCTCGCTGAGCATCCACGACCATGTTATTCCAATCCTGAGCGTGGGTGCTCAGGCTGCCCCACGTATTCGGGGAGGGGAGGGGGGGGGTGAAATTCCACTCCATAACTGCTCAGGGCAAACTGAGCAACAATACCAAGGCGACCCCTGCCACGCTATCCGATAGACAGCGACGACCATACGCGCGTCTACGGGTGCCTCTATAGGTCCCATAGCGGTTATGCCGAAACAGACTGACTCATCGACCACGTCCAAATGGCTACAGATTCCTTGCTACAACAGGTCCCATCCGCAGATATCGTGATCCTTGGCGATTTTAACGCCCACCACGCCGAATGGCTCGGTTCACGTTTAACCGATCATGCGGGGAGATCTGTTTATGACTTTGCCTTGGCGTATGGTCTGACACAACTGGTTACTTCGCCTACGCGGATTCCAGATGTGGAGGATCATAAAACTTCCCTGTTGGACCTTCTGCTGACCTCTCATCCGGACGGGTATCAGGTTTCCGTCGATGCCCCTCTCGGCTCTTCGGACCATTGTCTGATCCGGAGTATGGTGCCACTCACGCTCCCTTCGCGGTTGCGTTCTGCAGGTTGCCGCCGTGTTTGGCATTACAGGTCGGCGGATTGGGACGGAATGCGGTCCTTCTTTGCATCCTACCCATGGGGGCGGGTTTGCTTCTCGCCGGATGATCCCAGCGCTGTTGCTGACTCTGTCACTGATGTGGTGCTACAGGGAATGGAACTATTTATTCCATCATCTGTGGTACCCATCGGAGGCAGATCTCAGCCTTGGTTTGGTCGCTCCTGTAAGACTGCATTACGCAGTAAGCAGGAGTGTTATCAAGCCTGAGCTGCGGCTTCGGCGACTCGGGATGTAAACACCAGTACACTTAAAAAGAAGTATAACTTCGCCTCCAGGTCTTTCAAAAGAGTTATTGCCAAGGCAAAGTCAAAGCACATAGGCAGAATTGGCGAGAAACTAGTTCGCCTTCCTTCGGGAACCCGTGCATTCTGGTCTCTCGCCAAGGCTGTCCAAGGGAATTTCTGTAAGCCATCACTACCATCCCTGCACAGGGAGGACGACATACTGCTCCATGCCGCAAAGGATAAAGCCGATCTGTTGAGCTCTCTCTTTGCGTCCAACTCGACTCTTGATGACGGGGGAAAACACCGCCGACCATCCCGCGGTATGAGTGCTCCATGCCGAGTACCGGAACAAACTTGTGTCTGAAGTAGAGTCTTTGCTGAACAAAGTCTCAGATTGGGGGCGACTAAATCTCGTCCAGTTTAATCCTCAGAAGACACAAGTTTGCGCGTTTACCGCTGAAAAGAACCCCTTTGTCGTATCTCCTCAGTTTCAAGGCACTCCCCTTCTTGCCTCAGCCAGTATCGGAATCCTTGGAGTCGACATATCGAGTGACGTGCAGTTTCGTGGTCACTTGGAAGAGAAGGCCAAATTGGCCTCTAAAAAGCTTGGCGTGCTCATCAGAGCGGGACAGTATTTCATGCCGGCACACCGCCTGCAACTTTACAAGGCGCAGGTTCGGCCTCACATGGAATACTGTTCCCATCTCTGGGCAGGGGCTCCCCAGTGCCAGCTCCTTCCACTTGACCGCATCCAGCGCAGAGCGGCTTGAACCGTCGACGACCGAGTCCTATCCGATCGGCTCGATTCATTGGCACTGCGAAGACGAAGAGATGTTGCACTTGCATCCCTTTGCATTTTCTTTTGCATCTACCATGGGGAGTGCTATGAGGAATTGTTCGGATTAATCCCAGCCGCCAAATTTCACGAACGCACACCATCACCACACCACACCACATCATCTGGATGATTGGCGGTCCACCACTGTGCGATTTAGAAGATGTTTTCTTCCTCGCACGACTTCCTTGTGGAATCGATTACCATCAGCGATATTTCCGGACCGATACGACTTAGGGACCTTCAAGAAAAGAGCGTACTCCTTTTTATAAGGCTGGCAACGCATCTGCAATTCCCTCCCTGATGTTGCAGTTGTTCATGGGCGGCGGAATTCACTTACCATCAGGTGAGCCGCATGCTCGTTTGCCCCCTCTCCTATAAAAAAATGATTAATTTTTATATGAACAACTGCAACACCAGGGCAATCGCAGATGCTTTGACGGCCTTTATCTATGGGCTTGTGTTCAGCAGTGGACTTTGATATACTGTAATGATGATGGTGATAACGATACCACCTCTGTGTTTATGGACGTTCAAAAATATTTCATTAGTGTTGGGTTTTGTTATTTATTTGACGGAACACTAAAAAGAAACGATAAAAGTAAAAATATAAATCACCTGTCATTAATTAAATGGGTACATTTAATACCAATTGCGAAGACTGCTAAAATTAACATTAAGTGATAATCTATCTCAATAATTTACAAATAAAGACAGACATTCAAGATACAATAGTCACTGATTGATTATGTTACACGGGTCGTGAGATTGTAAGACGCGAGTCAAGTCGTAAAGGAATCCCTCCGTATCACATACCTATTGCTTTTAATGAGATAATATTATAATTTTATTAGAAGCGTTTCTTCTTATGTGTTAATGATTAAAGTCTAATTTTATAATATAATATAATATATGAAGATAGAAGATAATGTACTACCTAATAATATCATCCGGTGGGTGCTATAAGAGGCGACAGAGATAAATGGAACAGGAGATGGGCATCAGCATCTTCCAAATAACTACTCACTATACTTAGCCTAGCTTTCATGTTTCATGTTCATTTTTATTGACAATTACAAATAAAATTGTAAATTCATGACATTTTGTAACGAATAGTGCCTATTGGCATTGTATTATGATCAATAAACAAAATAAGTTAGAATCGAAAGTCCAAAGTCTGAAAAGTGTGATCGTGAAGTGTGATCAAATGTTTACTTGACTTAAATAAACAACTCAATGCATGGAGTCCTGACATCTGTTAATGTTCAAAGGTTTTTATTTCTTTAACGTAACCAATCATGTATTGTCGGCTTTTTTCGGCACTAATACCTACCTACAGTTAACTAACATTAACAGCAGTATAGCTTAAAAGAACATCAACTGACAATAGAATCATTTTCATCCACCTAAGGGGCAATCTATAGGGGATAATGAATGGATGGCTGTAATAGATGGATGGATGTATATAAATCAGCATAGTTCTCATCATTTTTACACCAGTAACACGTTCACTGTTCTTTTTTTCTTTTTTTTAAAACGTTACCCTCACACGGATTTTCTCAGGCAGTTTACAAACATAAATTGCACGAGGACAAACATCCAGGCCCGGAACAATTATTTGAAGGCTATACAAATACTTGATCCGTGCGGGATTCGAATCCCGCGGCCCCCAGCGCAACAACTCATTGCTAAGCCACTGCGCCACGGAGCCGTTAAAACGTGTCGTGTTGAACATAGGCCTCCCACAATTGATGCCACAAAGCAAAAGCACGGTCCAGAGCCACCTGCATTGAATTCCTGCATCTCTTGTCGTATAATCACTCCAAACCTTCTCCTCCTTTGTTCAAAATGAAACTATAGCAAAGCTCTCTTATGAGGAATTCTATGACTGAGGCTGAGTTCAGCAGTAGACTGTTAATACGCTGTAATGAATGAAAAGTAAAATGGAGTTTTTACGTTAATGTCATTATTAATCCATACACTTTTTAAGGCCCTTAACGAATCTTACGAATCACGGCAGAGTTCATGTACTTTTATAATGTAAATATTTAATAATAAATGATTTGGAAAATATTAATAAGTTAAAGTAACTAATTTCAAAGAAAAAGTTTGTCATAGTTGGACGTTTATTATCAATCAATTGTTTATTGTCTTTCACAAGTCTATTGCTGAATATATTTATTTATTCTTTATTGCATTCCTTAAAACAAAATAATAAAATATAGGCCTCCCCCTAGGAACCCCACGTGTTTTTATTGGGGATTTCACTATAAGACAATAATATTATTGATCGCACTATTAAAGAAAAGTGGCGGGAATGAAAATATGGTCTGGGGAATGACTACACTCGCACAGAATAGCCAATATAACGCTGTTATGTTTCGTATGGTGAGTGTCGAGAACCGTAGATCCTTTTAATTGGTAACAAGGCATTCCATCTTAGTCTTCATAGCTAAGATAGAATAGAATAGAATAGAATAAATTGATTGATTAATTAACTGATTCGGTGGATTGTGTGCTCGTTGAAATAAAAGAGGTTGGTCAGAGTGCCTGCTTGATACGTTGCGGAAAAAACTGTTTTATTTTTATTTTCGTGTCTGGTTGAGTTGTGTTGTGTTTGTGACGTATCCCCATATTGATGACCATATACTGCGTACCCTGTAAATTGAATCGAAATTTAAAAAAAAAATAGAAAGTAGGAAATCATCATGTAAATCTATACATCTATACATCTATACAAATAAATAAAATTGAAGTGTCTGTTTGTAATGTCAAAATACCAGCATTTTACTAGATGCATATGAAAGTATATACGGTACTTATAACAAAAACACGATTTTTAAAATTTTTGTCTGTCTGTCGGTCTGTCTGTCTGTCTGTCTGTTTGTTCCGGCTAATCTCCGAAACGGCTGGACCGATTTCGACGGGACTTTCACTGGCAGATAGCAAATATTATAAGGAGTAACTTAGGCTACTTTTATTTTAGAAAAGGAATTAGGGTTCCGCGCAACATAATTAAAACCCCAAATTTCACGCGGGCGAAGTCGCGGAGAACAGCTAGTATATAATAAATATTCTATTCACAATTGGTAGTTTTAAAAGTTAACAATAATGCTCTGACTAGCTCCCAGCTTTGGATCTTGGTGACATTGGATCTGCCTGATGTCATACAGCAAATTGCCTTTGTCTAAAAGGAGAAAATATTGGCGATAGCTTCTCCGACGAGAAATATAAGAAGGAAAGGAGTAAAAAATGTTAGGTATGCAATGCTTAACGCCTAGGTCCCGATTGAAACAACGAAATAATTTATTGGGGCTATTTCGGTGAGCTTAAATCTCGTGTTATTAGAATTGAGTGTCTCAGTTGTGGTGTGTTTAAAATGTTTTTAACCTCTGTAAGCATTCGTAAGTTGTTTCCTCGGTCATAATCGGCGAAGAGAACATCACTATTAACCATTAATAATTCCTTTGTTATTTTGCAATTTAAATTGCCGTGTAACTCTTTCAACAATAAATTATTGAAACGTAGTAAGCAATTACTCATTTAAATATCTCCAATCAGTGACACTGACTGACGTGTGAGTTAATTACTTATTTTATTTCGTTACAGCAATGTCGGCATTTGAATAGTACGTTTTACGCGCCAATCAATAACAGAGTTGTACAAAAGCGAAGAAGTGTTAAAAGATGAACGGCATTATGCGGTTGAATAAGAGGACTGATTGCGTGTTTTGATCGCTTATATGTGTGTGGATAGTGTTATACAAGAGGTGCTAACTCGATGAAATAAACGTAATAAATTAAACGATGATAGTGATGATGATAAAAGGTAATGATAGCCGATTATAATACTAGGCTGGTGGTAAAGGACTTTAAAACAAAATTCAAATGAGAAGAGGCGTTTATAAACTAGACTCATTTTTTTAAATAGAAACAGGAACTTTATTATTCAATATAGATTATAAATAATACTTATTGAAAGTCACTCTTTTGTTTAGTTGCCACTGGTTCGAAAAAAAAACCTCTGTCCTGGGAAGAACCAGCAAGAAACCCAGCGGGACTTTTTTTTAAATAACAGCTTACAATCATGTAATCACAATTAACCACACAAAACAAATTAGAAATAGCTTGGTATTTCCAGGGGTTATATTCTCTAGTACATGGATAAAGCCGTATTGAAATCGGACTAGCGCAAGTAAATGACTTTTCACACAGTCCGGTTGCCGGGTAGCCTGTGGCGGGTACACGGAGGCAAAGTGTATAGATAGCCATGTTAGCTTTCACACGTAAGGGCGTAATTTGTCCGGCAAGTAATCGTTGGGTGCTCGCCGGATCCACCACTGTGCGACTTGTCGCCGCCTACCGGTGTCTTACCGGCACTAAGTGCCTTTTCATACGTGCCTGTTGCTGGGTAGCCGATGCTGACTGTCCGGTAACACATTCAGTTTTCACACGAGACGATTTTGTATCAAGTAGCGTCCTCTCTCTGTGGTTGTACCTTGGCGACTGGCCGCTGGTGCGTATGAAAGCACGTGAGCCTTCCATACACCACTGTGCTTTCGGCTGCCGCACAGTGGTGGATCCGGCGTGTACCCGGCGATCGCTTGCCAGACATATTACGCTGGTACGTGTGAAAGCTAACGTACATGGCAATACACTTCGCCACCGGGTACCCGGCACCGGCTACCCGGTAACTGGATCGTGTGAAAAGGCACTAAGATTTTATTCGGTGGAACGTAACAGGCTTTGGATTTTTTTTTAAATTCACATAGTTACTTGTGCTAGTTAAGATCATCTCGCACTGCATAAAGCAATCCCATATTCACAGAGTACAGTGAACACAACAAGGTGTATATTATGATGTAATTTCCGTTGCACTCAGCCCTTTGTGCGTACTCCACAGCTTTTAACAGTCGGCCGTGTATCCATTGTGCTGTGATAATCAAACTTTTTTCTCTTTTGTCTGTCCGTTACATCTGATTTATTTTGCGCTTTTGTTTACGAGTGTATTAATGACGTTTTTTTTTTAAATTTTATACATGCCTTTCGTAATGTGAAGTAACGGTGTTCATGAATGGAGTAGTTTGTTTTTGTTTTAGAAACTTGGCGTGTTACGTGTTTTAGTTGTAATAGGCTATGTCCGTCTAAATAGCATAATTATTTTTACAGAAAATATAAAAATGAAATTACTAGTTCTTTTCTTTTCTTTCTTTTTTCTTTTTATAGTAAATAATATTTATTATAATTTAAGAAATTATAATTAAAATTTTATTTAATTATTATGTACCAATACCGCTACATCTTATTAATGTCCACTTCTGAACATAGGCCTTCCCCATAGATTGCCTCATCATCATCATTATTACAGCCCTTCACAAGTCCACTGCTGAACATAGGCCTCCCCCAAGTAATGCCACAAAGCACGGTCCTGACCCACCTGCATCCATCGACTTCCTGTATATCTTACCAGGTCATCACTCCATTTAGTGGGGGGACATCCTACACTTCGTCCGGCAGTACGAGGCCGCCACTCGAGAACCTTTTTTCCCCATCGGTTGTCGGTTCTTCGAGCTATATGGCCGGCCCTTTGTCACTTCAGCTTACTAATCCGTTGGGTTATGTCGGTCACTCTGGTTCTACTGCGGATATCCTCATTTCTAAGTTTATCACCCAGAGAAATTCCGAGTATAGCCCTCTCCGTAGCTCACTGAGCAACCTTGAGCTTCCTTATCCGGCCAGAAGCGAAGGATCACGTCTCAGTTCCATAGGTCATCACTGGCAACACGCACTGGTTGTACAGTCTCGTTTTCAAATTTGAGGCATACCTGACGAGAAGATGTGCCGTAATTTCCCAAGCGCTGCCCAACCGAGTTGAATCCGTCGATTGACCTCTCGGTCGAAATTGGACTTACCTAGTCAAACTATTTGTCCCAGGTAAACATACTTGTCGACAACTTCGAGCTTAGTGCTCCCAACAACTACCGGCATAGGTGTGACATGGATATTAAACATGATCTTTGTTTCGTCCATGTTCTCTTACGACACCCACGTGAAGATGATGCAGTCGATGGATGCAGGGATATTCTTAACCGCCACTACACGGCTTATACTCATTTACGTACTTACTTACTTATCTTCACGCACAATCCCTGACGGGGTAGCCAGAGAGAACAGATCGCCAAGTGTCACGATCCTTATATACCTCTTTCGCTTCTTTCAGATTCATTATCTTCTTCATACATGCACGTCTGGGTATCCGAGTACTCTTGACCCTCCCCTCTTCGAGCAATTTGCTCACATGGTCTTCGAAAGTTAGTCTCGGTCTACCTCGACACCTTTTAATATTAACTTTCGCGCTATATATTTTCTTCATCATCGGTCTTCACTCATTCGCTCAACGTGCCCAAACCATCGAAGCACGCCCGTATCAATTTTTGTGATAAGGTCATATTTCAAACCTGCCATATTGGGAATCTCTTCCACTCCCCAAGTATACAAATACTCATTTACGTTGTTTTTTGAAATAAAACAATAAAAAATGTTATTGGTTGTTAACATATTCTTTTTAGATAAGATTATCGATTCAAAAAATCGATTATTATCAGATATTTTTTCCTGGCAACTTCTACTGTATCGCTTCGTCAAGTGAAATAACATCTCACATTCACTTTGCTTTCGTGCACTGTAGATGTAATTTTGTGAACTTGGACTTGGACTCCTCTGCGACACGTACTTCGAGTGAGAAATAGGAACCAATGTGATGTGTTAATTGTGGAACCAATGCGATGTGGTAATAGTTAATGTAATTCATCGCAGAAGATAAAAGTTGCAAAGATTTTACCCGATAAAGTTTCAATTTTTCACATGCCAGTTGAAGCATATTCTTGCATCTTGATATAACTTTATTGTAATATTCGCTTTCCTATAGATAAGTAGTTTTTATAATGTCTTTTCCACCGACTTCAAAAAGGAGACGGTGCTCAATTCGAATGTTCTTTTTTTACGTGTGTTACCTCATAACTTTTTTCTGGGTGAACCGTTTTCAATTATTCTTTTTTTAGTTGAAAGCTGGTGCTTCTCATAGAATCTCTTTTTTTATATTGAAGTCGGTTGTACAATTTTTTTAATTTTAAATTATATTAATAAAGATCTTGTCCACGCTTAGCCTGATCACCCTAACAAACTGAGAAATATCCTTTTAAGAGAAGTTTTATAATTCTATTCTTTTATGCCATGTACGACAATAATTTCGATCATAAAATAAACACAATAATACACTGCTCGTCCCCTAAATGAATTGGGTACAGATTAATAAGTACGGCCGCGTAATGTAACGTGTGATGCTTTCTGAATTTAGATAATAGTGGTGTGAAGTAATAAGGCCGTTTGATACCCATGCATATGATACATCGCTATATATTATAGTAATAAATAATGATTGGATCATCACTGCTGGCCGGATGAGGGAGCTCAAGGTCGCTCAGCGAGCTATGTAGAGGGCTATGCTCGGAGTTTTTCTGTGTGATAAACTTAGAAATGAGGATATCCGCAGTAGAACCAGAGTGATCGACATAGCCCAACGGATTAGTAAGCTGAAGTGGCAATGGGCCGGCCATATAGCTCGAAGAACCGACAACCGACGGGCAAAAAAGGTTCTCGAGTGGCGGCCCCGTACCGGCGAACGAATTGTAGGGCGCCCCCACTAGATGGAGTGACGACCTTTTAAAATATGCAGCAAGTCGATGGATGCGAGAGAGAGTGGCTCAGGACCGTGCTTTATGGCATTCCTTGGGGAGGCCTATATTCAGCAGCGGACTTGTAAAGGGCTGTAATGATGATGAATTATTGGATCTAGTATTTTTTATTATAGATCATCTTATTGATAAAAAAGTCATGCTTTTCATGAAAAAAAAGTACAAACCATTGGTATAATCTACTATACAATTAACATCGGAGTTAGACGTTTTTGGTTATTATTAAATCAAAAGATAAACGTAGTGTAACGAATAATTCATGTTTTTTGTTCTACTACCACTTGATAGTGATAAAGTAAATTATTTGCATAAGTTTGTTATAGAATATATTTAGTGAAATAACCTTATCTATTCAAAAATGTTGAATAAGCATTTCTATGTTCTCTTTAAAAATTACATCAAACGCAATATTTTCCGCGAAACCTGACGTTTACCGGAAACGTCGTGCCGGCCACCTTTTTCAGACGCTCCCGGAAGCAGCCATTCTGAGGCGTCAATGATGGATTTTAGAGTACGAAATTTTCAGAACTGAATTTTAATAATGTCGATTTTTAATAGAATGATTTAAATGATATAACTGTATGTTGATTAAAATGCACAGGTGTCAAATAACCACAAAGCAACTGGGTTGGGCACGAAACAAAATGATGTAAACTTCCAATGGCTGCGTTTTATAAATACTTAATATAATATAATTATTTTTAATAAAATCATATGAAAAAGAAAAGTTCTCGAGTAGCAGCCTCGTTTATTTATAGGATAGGGTGACAAACGAGCACACAGTTAACCTGTATACTGAATACTTTAATAAAGAATCAAAATGCGGATGCGTTGTCACCCGTGAGGACTAAGATGGAATGCCTCTTTTCCAGTAAAAAGGGTCTCCGGTTCTCTACACTCACCATACCATACACTCACAATATAGCATGGTCCTACCACGGTTGAGCCGACCCATTTGTGCAGCAACCACAATATAGCCGCAGCATGGCTCTACCACGTACATATATTATATTATATTAGCATCTTTTATAGTATACTAGTACTAGTACTGTCCAGGCAGACGTCGTACTGCCCTCTTATAAAAAATATTGAGGGTCACTTAACGGGATAAGAATTATCCTATCTCACAAGCTGGACCAAACTGCACACAGTGTGCAAAATTTCATTGTAATCAGTTCAGTAGCTTAAGAGTTCATCGCGGACAAACAATGTGATACGTAATTTTTATATATAAAGATTTTATACACTGTGTATATTTATATATGTGTATAAACTATAGTATTAAACGGCAATATTTCTAGACGTTATCAATGGTATATAGGAGTTTTGGTGGGAACTTGATCGGCGGCGGTTTGCTGCTCCTGTATTATAGTTTAAATAATAGTTTGAAGTGAATTTTGATATGTAAAAGTGGTGCGATTTTATGTATTAACTGTCTACCCATGTGAACTATTAGTGGAAACGGTGAAATAAGTGCTCTGATGGTGATGGATTCTCAAGATAAGCTGTTTGCATAGGCGCCTTTAGATACCATCGCCAA
The DNA here is from genome assembly GCA_033319125.1 of Parnassius glacialis. Classification (NCBI taxonomy): domain Eukaryota; kingdom Metazoa; phylum Arthropoda; class Insecta; order Lepidoptera; family Papilionidae; genus Parnassius; species Parnassius glacialis. The sequence continues at coordinate 26,199,848 of JAVANC010000002.1, forward strand.
CTGTAAGCTGCCTGCTGGCTCAAGTTGCCGTCAAAATCTCCCAAGGGCTGCACAATGTGACGCATCAACATATTGTGAAGCAGTGAACTATGAAGAAATTATAATAAACCGAATAAAAATACTCAAGACTTGGCCTAAAGGTCTAGATACCAGGCCATAAACTCCAAAAAAAAATCAATGGTATATAAAGAAGATATCTATGACGTCCTTTAGAAATGATTTCGTAGATGTACAATTTATACCTATCACGCAATGCGTACTGGAATTGACACATTGACAGCTTTGTTGTTGGTAAAACATTTAATATTAGAAGTCCTAGAAAAGAAACTGAAAGCATTCTATTGTTAAATTTCTCTAGTGATCTTTGAATAAAGTATTATTGAATATAATATTTCGATTGATATCGTGTGGTTTTAATTTTATATATATATATTAATATTTGTGAGATGATTTTGATGTTTATTTTCAAAGTATGCTTCGAAAAAGGAGGAGGTTTACAATTCGTATATACATATGGTTTTTGTATGTACGCGATATCTTCGTAAATTGTCAATCGATTTTGATGATTCTTTGTTGATTTAGTACTTGCTTCAGTGGTGGTTCTATGCAAATTTAATAAAAGAAATCTACCCCTACGTGTAGTTAAATTGGGGATGAATTTAGCGCTTAGTAGCCGTGGCTTGGTAATCCGTGGTGTAACTAAGAGGAACCCACATGGCTGGCCTCAGGTGAAGGGCCGAAGTGGCTCGAGGTGGCCACTCCGAATGAGCTTGACGAGCCTACTTTGGATGTGAGTTGGAGGACTGGGGCGGTGTTCTCTCCCTCTAAAGCTGCAATTGAGGTGGAGTCGCGGAGCAAGAGGAGTGCTGGTATGGCGATGTGACACTCGCCCTATGTTCCGCAACTCTGGCAGTGCCGCAGCGCTGATGCGGTTGTGGTGCGGCTGCGGGGGGAGAGGATTAACGATATTGCGAGACACCACGCTCTCCCTACTGTCCGCAACCGAAACTTGGTTAGCGGCGGAGCTATCGATCAGATCCGCCGCTGGAGTTAGGAATGCGGTGCTTCCGAGTGCTCGTTTTTTCCTGGTCACATGGCCTTCGCGTATCGGACTAGGGGGTGGGGGGTGGGGGGGGCGTCCGTTGCGCAGGTGGAGTTGAGGCGCTTCTTGTGTTCTTGGTGCGTCTTACCCGAGAAGGCGATGAGGCGGCCGGCGCTGAGGCGATGTGTGCGATAATTTTCCCGTGGCCCTGCCAATATGCGGCGAAGGTGGAATACCATGGGGTTTTAGTCGGTGTGAGTACGACATAACCCGACCTTGCCTCCGCGAGGCGGATATGCGTGGACATTTCCAAAGGTGGGAAGGTACCAACCTCATATCTATTTCTTCTAGCAAGCGGAACTACATGCACTGCTGCGTTTCTGAAGCGTATAGAGAAGTATAATTAACAGGCCTCATGGCATTTCATATTAGTCTTTAGAGGTGAAATCATTTATCGCCTACTTTGTTTGAAGTTGTTTGCAGGTGTCCATGAGCTGCAGCAGCAACTCATCATTCGGGAAATTGTAAGTTTGCTTATCACTTTTACACTGAAATTTTACAATTTAATATGGCATGGCCAACTAACTTCTTTAGTTTAGCAGGTTTGCCTTTGCAGGTGAAGAATTGTTGGAAGAGAAGCTAGCGTATTCCCTTACGTGATGCATGTCTACATCCTACTATTGATATTATTATTATTCTTCATATTTCGTCCGTAAAGGTGAAGGTAACGCTGGATATCGGCCTCTCATGTCTTGGGATATAGGCCTCTGTTTCTATCTATACAATATTATTTGAATCCTACTAATATTATAAACATGAAAGTTTGTGAGAATGTATGGATATTTATTACTCTTTCACGCAAAAACTACTGAATGAATTTTAATAAACATTACAAATATATAGCTTATACGTCAGAATAACACATAACCTATAATTCACAAATATATTGTGTAAATTGGCCAATATAAAATGATAAATGTTAAGTGAATCGGAAAAAAATCTGTCATCTGCGAGCTATTTTGGTGTGCGGTGCAAAAACTGTAAGAATTACACGAATATAATGTATGGAGGAATAGTTTCTCCTAAATAGTTCTACAAAAAAGTCCGCGACAGTATATATCTATGTTATATTTTATGTGTAAGCCAAGAAGTAACTTTATTCTAAGGTTCCGCGCAAAATAATTCCACGCGGGCGAAGTCACGGGGAACAGCAAGTATTTAATAATACTTATTAGTATAATATCTTTCTTTATCTTTATATATAAAAAGTACGTGTTACGTTGTTTGTCCGCGATGGACTCCTAAACTACTGAACAGATTTCAATGAAATTTTGCATACTGTGTGCAGTTTGGTCCAACTTAAAAGATAGGATAGCTTACATCTCAATTTATAGTCTCAATACAATATTATTTTATTGAAAATTATTTGCCTATTATTTGACAGTCACAATTTTCTGTTAGCTCCAAACGATTCTGTCAGATGACGATATCTGTTGATTGGATTGAGTAAATATTCAATAGATGGCGTTATGTTAAAAATACAAACGCTTAATATAAGCTACAATTTAGTAGTATAACCACCACGTGTTGCTGTAAGTATTCAACAGATAATATAACCGATTTCAAAAAAATTTTGCAGACTGTGTGCAGTTTGGACCAACTTGAGAGATAGGATAGTTTTTATCCCGATAAGTGACCGTCAATTTTTTTATTGCTAATTTCAGGAGTTTTTTTGGGAAAGCAAATGGTCGTTCGGAAAGGTCGTTTGAAAATAGTTTTCTTTTTCAATTAACTTTTATAGTGCAAAAATTTAGAGCGACAAAAGACCTGTAGGTAAGGGTTTTTTGTTCTTGATAGCGGTACCACGATAAGGATTTTATATCTTTGAAAAAAGAGATAGAAAATTTATGGCTGTTTCATGTAGGTATCGATGATGAGAATAAAAACTAAACTAGTTATTCAAAAAGTTGTATCTGCCTATTATTTTTATAATCCCAAAATGCAAAACGAGAAAATATAAAGTCCCGCTGGGTTTCTTGCTGGTTCTTCCCAGGACTGAGGTATTTTCCCAACCAGTGGTAAATAAAAAATGACTTTCAATAAGTATTATGTAATAATCAATATTGAATAAAAAACTATTCTATTCTATTCTATAAAAAAAGCGAAATAAATTTCCTTTTTCAATTCGAAATTCATCAATCCACTGCCAATTCTACGCGTTTTCTAAGCTTAGGAAATCAAATAGACGTGTCCATCGGAAGCGGGCGTGGTTCGCTTTTACAAAATTGCCAGATGTCTGTTACAGTTTTTCGTGTACGCCTCAGAAACGTTCTGGATCTACTTTGGTAATGGGACGAGGTGCGTGATTGATACATCAAAGGGTTTCATCAGCTTATGAGATTGAAGGATAGTTGTTTCTTTTTCGTTTATATATTTTCTTTCGTATACATCTTTGTGAATTCGAGAGAATAAATAAATCTGGCATGGAAAATATTTTATTATATACTAGCAATCCGTCCCGGATTCGTCTCGGTAAGTATCTATTAATATAGCGTCAAATATATTTCTTGAAATAATAATCAATGATAATTTATTTTATCGATTTTTCGATCAGTAAAAAGTACTCCAAGTATTTCGGATAAAATAAAGCCTACATCACTCTTGGCATCGCTCTCTTATCTGTTCGTGACGTTTCATCACAATCGATTCAGCCTTTCCAAAGATTAATCCGGACGGTAGACGGAAAAAATCTTAATGGCATTTCAGCAGCTTTTTCAATATTGCATTGCAATATTGCAATATTGCGTCTTTTTAGATTGTGTTATAGTAGATTCTGGCATTGTTACGATATTTAACATGACTAAAACGGTATAATCTACCAATAATACGAGTGAGGCGCAAGCAGTTTTAAAGTAGACGATCGCTACCTTATATAAGTAACGCGGATTTCGTTATCCAAATTATCAGAGCCTTTATCCGGGCGCCCTTCAATCCCACCTGCACGGCTAGCATGGGCTGGGGACAAAAAATTTATCCACCGATTATATCCACTGACAAGGGATAAAATTATCTTGTCCTTAAGCCAAAGCACGGCAACGGGAAGAAGTATATCCCCGTTTGACATAACGAGTAGACATATATCCCCCGGCCGTAGCATGGAGCCAAATGAAAGATAATAAATTATGCTTTTTTGATATTTGAAAGGGACAATTTTATCCTAGTTCCTTGGACGTGGGTTTAATATAAAATTAATACAAAACCTATCTAAATCTAAGTCTATCTCCCATTTAATCTACTGTGGATATTATACCCATCGGTGTGCCCATGCTCGAAGGGTGGATAAAACTAAGCGAGGGGATAAACATTTTCTCCTTTCCCCGGGGATAAAATTGTTTCCTGCCCATGCTAGCCCGGCTGATGTTATAAATGATGTATTCGCGCAATTTCTTGACGCTCACTAAAGTCGTTACTGATTATAACAAGACACTGCTTATATAAGCCCTTTTAAAAATGAGGCAAATAGCAAAAATTACTTGGAATATTTGCTTATATTCACCACGCTGGGCAGGCGAATTGGTGAGCGGATGGAGGTCCCTTGTAAAGCTGTTCCCATTAACAGTTATTTTGAAAAGAAAACGAACTTAGTGTCCACCTGATGATAAGGGCTTACTGCAGCATGTGCAAGTGTGCGGCGGCACCACACGACAGGCAGTTTTTTCTGCCGACTTCCAAAAAGTAGACGGTACTCAATTTGAGTGTATGTTTTTTTATGTGTGTTACCTCATAACTTTGTACTGGGTGAACCGATTTCGATGATTCTTTTTTTATATGAAAGTTGATAGTTCTCGTGTGGTCTCATATAAATTTGATCAATGTCAGACCAATAGTTTTTGAGTTATTCTTAAATAACTGATATTGAAGTCGGCTGTACAAATTTTTTAATTTTAAATTATATACTATACAGAGCGCAAACCCGGTCGTGAATTTCATAGGAGACGTGCTAAGAGGCTTATTGGTAAACTTGACTTGCCTTAAATTAGACCAATCTCTGTACTACCAACATTTAGTAAAATTTTTGAAAAAGTCATTTTAGATCAGATGTTAAGTTTCTTTAATATTAATAAATTGCTACATACAAATCAATTCGGTTTTACAAGGGGTCGCGTATTTAAGTGCATGGGAGAATTCAGAGAATGCTTTGGCTATATTTTGTGACTTTTCCAAGGCCTTCAACTGTTTTTACCATGAGACATTAATCAGGAAGCTACAGTACTATGTTGTCAAGAACACAGCGCTTAAACTTATCATTTCATATTTAAGTAATAGTATGCAGAAAGTTATTATCAATGGTTTACCATTGTTTACCATTGAACACAGTTCTTCTGGGTCACCTGTACTAGTGGGTGACCCACAGGGATCGATTGTTGGCACATTCCTATTCTAGTGTATATTAATGACTCACCTTCCCTTGTAGGGTATAATCTTGATATTATTATTTGCTTCCTTGATTTTACTTAAATGTCAATCATTTAAATGTGACGAAGTGAATAATGCTATATCAAAATTAGTGCATTGGTTTAACGTTAATAGATTATTACTTACATTTAAACGGGAATAAAACTAATTTTTTTATTTATTTATTTAATTCTGAACAATACAAATTGTGTTGAATCGTTAATGCAAAAATACAATTAAAATGTTTAACAACCAAATTTACAATTATATAAAATTACAATAAAAATATAATTTACAATCATTATTAAATTAAAATTATTTTAACAATTAATATAAAAATTAGATTACGAAAAATTACAATTAAGTATATAGAACTTACAATAAAAATTAGAAGTCAAATCTCATCAGTCAATAAGATAAAGTATAAAATGTCACAAAATAATAATAACAATATGTCATAAAAAAAAATAGAATTATTTTTAAATGTCATCAAAAATTTTAAAACATTGAAGATTATATTGTAGTATCAGCATGTAGAAATTCGTCAACACTATAATAACATTTTGCTAGTAGGAACTTTTTTAAGGTATTTTTGAAACTATCCTTGTATAACATATTTTTTAAGTCAGTAGGTAATCTATTAAATAGAAGTACTGATCGATATTGAGAACAGTGTCTAGTCATTACCATACGAGGGACGATTTTATTATGAAAGTCTTTTCTTCTAGTATTTTCTCTAATGGTTTTTTGGTCTATCGTCTCATATTCGCCAATATCTTTAGCAAATTGCGTGAGTAAGACCAGTATATACAGACATGGAACAGTCAAGATCCCAAGTGTTTTGAAGTGTTCGCGACACGATTCTTGTTGTTTTATCCGGACCATGGTTCTGATTGCTCTTTTTTGCAGAACAAAGGCTTTGTGTACATTATATTTAAAGCTCCCTCCCCAAAATAAAATACTGTAACGTAATCTTGACTACACCAATGCGTAATAAACCAATTTTAAATGTTCAAGATCAGCTTCATCCCGTAAGCTCCTTAGTACGTAACAAGCTGAGCTTATTTTACCCTCAATCTCGTCTAATTCATGTTTCCACTTCAGATCACTGTCAATCCTCACTCCTAAAAATTTGGCCACTTCTACAGACGGTACTGTTTTATCACCTAGTGTAACATTCAGGGTTTTGTTTTTTCTGACGTTATTGCGGAATAACATAACATTTGTTTTGTTAGTGTTGATCGACAGGCCGTTGACAGTAAACCATATTCTAATGATTTCCAATATTTGGTTTATTTTAATTTCTAGAGTCACTATTTCTGAGGCTGAGATAACAGCATTAGTGTCATCTGCAAAGAGGACTAGCTTTGTTGAGTCTGTCATTTTGCGTACATAATTGTTTAAATCATTAATAAAAGTAATAAATAACACGGGACCTAAAATGGAGCCTTGAGGTACACCTACTTTTACGTTAATTATTTTGGATTTCGTCACCATTTCAGACATGCTATCGTTCACTGTTTTTATTTCTACGAACATTTTTCTGTTTTGCAAGTAAGATTGAAAAAGTTTCAGAGCTTGTCCTCGAACCCCGTAATATTGCAATTTCGCCAAAAGAAGATCATGATTGATGGTATCGAATGCAGAGCTCAAATCGAGAAAGAGTGCAGCTACCTTAAATTTATTATTCAATTTGTCAATGACATCATTGAGCAGTGCGTCTATTGCGTCCTGTGTACCGATGTTGCTTTGATAACCAAATTGCCCTCTATCAATAACCTTGTTTAAGACAAGATGAGCCACCAACCTAGACTTAATTATGCGTTCGATGCGTATTAAATTTACAACATTGAATGTTAAAAATCTGAATAACAATGTGTTTTAAATGGGGAAGAACTGAGCCCTGTTGAATCCACTTTTTTTCTTGGCATCACTACTCGACGCAAAGCTTCAGTGGTGCCCCCATATATCCAAACTAGCAAGTAGACTAAGTTCTGTAGCCTATGCTGTAAAAAAGATTAGAGGTCTCACTAGTGTAGAGTCAGCTAGAATAGTTTATTTCAGTTATTACCATAGCATAATGTCTTTTGGGATTTTGCTATGGGGAAATGCGGCTGATTCACAAACTATTTTTGTTTTATAGCAGAGAGCCATTAGAACTATTTACAACTTAAAACCAAAAGAGTCTCTTAGAGATAAATTTAAAGAAATAAATATGTTAACTTTGGCCTCTCAGTATATTTACGACAATTTACAATACAATACAATAACTTTATTTCAGGCATCAAGGACTTAAAAATTAAGAACATTGGCCTATAGCAATATATACCTTAACCTAAAAATATATATAAAATATAGACTTAACACTATTTAGGGAACTTTTTTCTTTGGCGCGTCCCTGTATCGGCGAAACACTACCCCAGAGGGCCAGAAATCGGGAGCGAGGAATGTCTTTTTGTGTTTTGCAGGAACCTGGAGTACGTAGGATTTGAAGTTCGTTGACCTATTAGACTCCAGACGCTGCAAATGTAAAGAGATCGGATCCTCAATGCGGCATCGGCTTCGTTCTTCCACGAAACGCAGGACGTCATCTCCTGACGTACTTTTGTCCAAACGGGAGATGTAGAGCTGTATAGTTGGCTCCACAGCACGCAGAGTTTTACTCGCGTTTATTTTGGCGTATATTTTTAATTTGATGTATGTTCGGTTTAAAGATCTTTATTTACTCATTAAGACAAATACATGTCACTTACATGAGTACATTATACAATTTTAAATAAGTCACTCTGAACAAAATAATAACAAAAAGAAAAGTGAACATAAATTAGGGTAGATTAAAATTAAATATAAGTAGTAAGTTAGCTGCGTAGAAGCAATGTTTCAAGTACTGACTATATAAGTCGGTGGTCCAAGTTATAAAATGTCTTGGTTTTTAATGTGGTCTAATAGTTCTTTTTTGAATAAATTGAGCGAACTTGCATCTTTTATATTTGAAGGGAGTTTATTATACATCTGTGCTCCTGCAAATGTTACGGCATTTCTTCCAAAGTTCGTGGGAATATTTGGTAATACAAGATGATTTGCGCGGCGTGATGAGTATTTTAGTGTTTTTCCTTTTGTGGTGAACGTTATATTTGAATGGATCATATTACGCGTGATTTTATATATTAATATACAAGTGTTAAAGATGTATAATTGTTTAATATTTAAGAATTTTGTTTCATGGTATATTTTTTTAGTCGGTGTTAAAAAGTCTGTTGTAAGTTAAAATGTTCACAAAACCAAAGGTAGTTTTAGTAAAATGTGATATACATTCAATAAACACTAGCAACAAACACAAGCTTGTGATACCAGTTTGTCTCCACAGAGTCAGTAATTAATTCTTGGGGCAATGTAAACGATATTATAACAAGGTCCCGGACCGGAAAGTGTACAGGCTCTCTCTATTACCAAGTTTAAATGTTTTGTTAAGCTGAAACTGTATAAAAAGGGTTATTATAATATAAATGAATACATGGTTGACAATAACCCCTGGAAATGAGGTGGTCGCTTCTAAGCAGTTTCTGAAATAAATTTTGTAAATAGTTGGTTTCTTGCTGATTCTTCCTAGGACAGGGGGCGTTTTTCGAACCAGTGGTAAAGTAAAAAATTACATTCAATAAGAATTACACATGTAATCTATATCGAATAAAACAACTATTCTATTCTATTCTTAAACCAATCATGCCAGCTTCGAGCACAGACCCAGAGTAGCCAAAATCATGGTATTCTGTACGAGGCATTTCGGAGTGTGTGCCATATTATTTTTTTTTTTATAGGATAAGGGTGACAAACGAGCCCACAGTCCACCTGATGGTAAGTGCTTGCTGCGGCCCATAGACATCTACAACTATCCTCTATTAGAAATCAAAATGTAGATGCGTTGTCACCCGTGAGGACTAAGATGGAATGCCTCATTTCCAGTAAAAAGGGCCTCCGGCCACCTGCACTCACCAAGCGAAACACAGAGGTAAACCTCTACTTCACGCTGGCTTTCTGTGAGGTCGTGGTACCACCCCGGTTCGAGCCGGCCCATCCGTGCGACAGCAAAAGCTGCTGCCTGGCTCTACCACTGTTAAACATGCCTTAATTCCTTTTTAATTTTTATACCGTCGGACAAGCAGGCGGTTGGCAGGTAACAACCCTCTTGTTGTTACTATATACCATGCATTCGAACAGCTAAAACTTATTTTTTCATTTTCAAACTTATTTTTTTAATGCGTATAAAGTAAAGAGTGGAATAATTTGCTAGCGTTTGTATTTCTATCTGATTACAATGTAGGCGTCTTTAAGCCAAAAATTAATAGGCTTAAGTTACGTTAAAACAGTGCGATTTACTATCTACGGCTTCTTCACTACCAGGTGGTATTGTGGTCAGGCATTAGACTATAATGAGTAAAAAAGAATATTATAATAATCTAAAATATTTTTACATAAGGCCTGTGAAACCCTTTGGGAACAGCTCGAGCATTTAATAATTATTATGTATTATCTGTGTTGTAAATCTCTATAATATATAAAAATCAATTGCAGTCCGTTAATCTAGCTAAAACTTGAAACCGGCTCGAATAATTCTGATAAAAGTTTTTGTGTACGTTTGAGTGGCTCCCTGAATGGTTCAGATTCACAATTGGACCCGGTAGGTAGCGCTGTTGTCGAGACCCAGAATTCACCCGTGCGAAGCCGGGGCGGATTGCTAGTCATGAATATTATTGATCTTTATTATTAATTTTAAATATAAAAATCAGTGAATTTATAGATTATTTAACTATCGTGTTTATTTCAATGATAAAGTCGATTCTCTGACGTTGCCACCACGCGTCCACTGCACAACACACAGAAATTAATATCAACAAAGCACAGTGCTAGTCGTACTTAATACCTGTTAAGTTAAATGGCCGTTTCTTCAACGAAGCGCTATAATTTATTTGCAATTAATTACAGGCAACTTTTAAACACTTAAGGCACTAGATTGAGATGTCGCTTAAGTCCAGATGGTGGTTATAAGTTATACTGATGTATCTAATATTTCACACTAATAGGCTCTATGCCCGATTATCCGACGCATACCCGTTTGGACAGTTAACGTAGTTTAATACGACACGACTTTCGATTCCATAATATAGTTAAGAAATTATTTATATTTAAAAACAAGTGGGATGCGGCAAGTAAAGACTGTGTAAGAACCTCCGAAGGAGGCGGAGTTATAACCGAAATAAGAATTTTTAACTTTTTGGTTTTTGGCCATTTTGACCCCTTAGGAATGTAATGAGAACTTTTTGCCCCTATTCAACCATGATCCCCATGACATCCTCTACATGATAGGCTATTCAAACTGAATAGGCCTAAAGCTCGAGCACCCCTTCAACTCATTTCTATTCTTTACTTCCAAAAAACGGAATGGCACAGTGGAATATGTACCCTTTTGTGTGTTCAAATTTTGTTTTGCGATGTTTCCGGGTATGCGTTCGATGAACATTCTTAATGGACAAAATATTGGGTTTGGTGTCGCATTTATTTCTTAAATTTTCACACACTAATACACAACCGAGCAGTGGCGGGTATCGTGTAGTGACGGTGTAAGAATGTCTTACCACATATCATCCCTTGGGTGTCGTATGAGGCGGCTGAAAACAAAAACAAATCAGGAAATGGGCAGCAGCTTCTTCCTAATAACGACTAAAAAAACTGCGGTTGCCAACTCGCTTGCCAAGCGTGGCGACTATGTTTAGCATTGCATATGTAGGCCGTAACGGTAACGGTAATACACAAAAGTCTTTTTTTTCTGGTTTTATCTACATAATAATAATAATAATAATAATAAATATTTATTGCCACACAATAATAAGTTTACAAATGAAAAGTTTACAAAGTAAGTATACACATAAAAATGATTAGACTTAAAATTAAAAAAAAAAATAAACATTCACAATTAACAGATTAACTAATATTACTCAGTATACGATTATAATGTGAGGCAACGGGCACAGGTTCAGTATTCGCTGGGCATTATGCTCAGCACTGTTTTTCAGCCAGTCCCTGCTGTTTTGGATATATTTTGGTCGCACGCACATCGTACTTAATTATGTATTGTTGGTAAACCTCTATACAGTCAATATGTGTTAGATAAAAATACTTTATTACAGAATAAACATACAGTAATTCGGCCTAAAAAGATTTCTGTTCGTGTAATAACTCCTTTTTAACCTTTTTTTTAAATGTTGAAAATGTAATATTAAAATTTTCTTTTAAGGGTGGTGGCAAATCATTCCATATTTTTGCGGCCGAATATTTAAAACATCCTTTGAAGTTTTTAGTCTTATGGCATGGAATATTCAGCATGTTTGAGACTCTTTTACGTGTATTTACTTCATGGGCATTCTTACTCCAATCTAATTTATTGTATAAATACAGTGGACTTTTGTTACTAATAATTTTGTGAACTAAGCAAACCAAGTGGAGTTTCCTACGTGCGTCCATTTTTAAAATATTATTTTCATTAATATATGGAGTAATGTGAGCTCTTTTTGGGACGTTAAAGCAAAAACGAGTACATGCGTTTTGCACGCGTTGAATTGCCTTTTTTGTTTTACATCAAACCACAGCTCTGTTAACAAATAATTTGTTCACGAGTTTTTTTCATACAGAACAAATCTATATTTGTTACAATAAAATATTCGTGAATGTGTGTTCAAATGCTCACAAGAATAGTTACATCCAATGTTCGGTTCTCGATTTTGTCGGTCAATTGAGAAACATCAAAGGCATTTGCGCCGCATTGATTGCATTCTAAATTTTGATGGACTTTGTTAACCACTTTTGTTATTATTCCGTGTTCAAATATGTAAACCAATTATTTTGATTTAATAAAACATTTAATAGCGAATACAAATAATAATATTCTCTTTAGGTTTAAAAAAACAATATTATTTTAGTTCATATTTTTGGCCATGTAGAAAGAATGAACGAGGAAAGAGTGACAAAGCAAATTTATGTTGCAGAAGTGAACGGCAGGGTCGGAAGGGACGCCCTAGACGAAGGTTTATCGACCAAATCGGCGATACATTGAAAATGGGCCAGATTAGAAGTACCCTTGACCGACGAGCGTGCATGCGTAGATATATGGATGTAAAGGAGGTGAGAGAGGTGTGTCAGGATCGAGCTAAATGGAAGTCCGTAGTCTCTGCCTACCTATCTGGGTGACAGTCGTGAGTGTTTGTTGTTGTGTTTGTTCATATTCTTGCATTTATATACTTACAAAAATATTGTTCATTTACATTTAAATGGGGTGTAGGGGACTTGATAACTTTTCTCTACTAGCAAACAAGTCTATACTTGTGTGAAAATAAAAAATCGGACAAGAGCGAGTAGGATTCGCGCCCTTGGAGTTCCGAATGAACTTAAGTAGATAGATCATCCATCATTGGATTCGAAGATCGTGACGATTTTTGCCTGTTTTTAATATCAATACACGATACCATAAATTAACAAAGATAATATTCATTAATTTTCAATAGGTACCTATACTGTAAGCATTTAGGTTGGTACTTAATTTCGCCAAATAATTAACTTACTGAAATTCATAATACATAGGTAAAGTAGAAACTGAACATTTTTTTAGCGAAAAAGTGATCCAGATTAAAGAAAAAACTAAGCTTTGCAGTTCTCCCATGCTTCGGTCTAGATCACGGTCGATGGTATAATGTAATTATGTTCTCCAGATCGAATTTCGGTCACAGCAGCCAGCCTCCACGGAGACTAGCCACGGTGCAGGAAAGGATTATAGTGCCCATGTATATTCAATATTGATGACATGTGTGACCATATATTTACAATATTTGAATTTTTCCCTTAACCTTGTTTCTTGCCAAATTTCATGAGTTTATGTCAACCCTATAGGTTTTAATGCCGTGTCTTTTAATTTCGTTGATTTAAAAAAATCGAATTACACCTCCAAGGGACCGTGTACCTAAGTATGAAATATTAATTACAAGTTGACACCTCTACCCGTTCCTGAGAAAAAGGGGTTTTGACAGGTGAACAGACACGCGCACAGAACAACAAAGTGAGCCTATAAGGTTAGGTACAAATGTGCCGGGGAACCCTAAAACAGAAAGTTGGATCCTAGATACGTCCCACTGCTGTGTTGGAGGAATATGCAATGGTGCATTCTATAAAAGACCTAATTTTTTTTATAGAAGAGGGGGCAAACGAGCATGCGGCTCACCATCAGGTGAGCCGCATGCTCGTTTGCCCCCGTTTGGTAAGTGGCTACCGCCGTCCATGAGCAACCGCAACACCAGGGGAATTGCAGATGCGTTGCCGGCTATTTAGAAAGTTGTAAGCTCTTTTCTTGAAGGTTCTTAAGTCGTATCGGTCCGAAAAAATCGCCGGTGGTAAACAATTCCACAGAGAAGTTGTACGAGGAAGAAAACTCCTCGTAAAACGCACAGTCGTGGGCCGCCAAGCATCCAGATGGTGAGGATGGTATCGTGAATTTTGACGCGATGTGCGTTCGTGAAGTTTGCCGGCTGGAATTAATCCGAACAATTCCTCAGAGCACTCCCCGTGGTAAATTCTATAGAAAATGCAAAGAGTTGCAACATCCCTACGCAGTGCCAGTGTATCAAGCTGATCAGAAAGAACTCGGTCGTCGATGATTCGAGGCCGAATTTGCGCTTTATAAAGTTGCAAGCGATGTTCCGTTATGAAATACTGTCTCGCTCTGCTGAACACGCCAAGCTATTTAGAGGCCAATTTGGCCTTCCCTTCCAAGTGACCACGAAACTGCACACTATTCGATATGTCGACGCCGAGAATTCCGATGCTAGCTGAGGCAGCAAGGGGAGTGCCTTGAAACTGAGGAAATACGACAAAGGGGTTCTTTTTAGCGGTATACGCGCAAACTTTTGTCTTCTGGGGATTGAACTGAACTAGGTTTAGTCCCCCCAATCTGAGACTTTGTTCAGCAAAGACTCGACTTTAGACACAAGTTTGTCCCGGTACTCGGCGACGCTTTCCCGAGAAATATTGGCACGGCCGGTATATAAGGCATCACCAGTGCTGTCGTCTGCATAGCAATTAATGTTACCAGTTTGCAACATATCATTGATATGCATGTGAAACAGCTTGTGGAGCACAAGCGTTGATAGGCTTGAATCAGAGCATGCACCATCTACTACGACCTTGATGCTCTTGAAACTGGTCATCCATTTGCACAATTTCTCGGGAAGCCCATAGGAACAAAGCTTCGAAAGAAGCGCTTTGTGCCAGACCCGATCGAAGGCCTTCGCTATGTCCAAACTAACGGCCAATGCCTTGGACTCTACTGCCTCCACTCATCTATGAGTTAGGTAGGCTAGAAGATCACCAGTTGATCGACCCCGACGAAAACCGTATTGGCGGCCACTAATCAGCTGATGATCCTCAAGGTACCTCATGAGCTGGCAGTTTATAATCGATTCCATTATTTTGAAGAACAAGGAGGTGATGACGATAGGCCTGTAGTTGGACGGGTCTGAGCGGTCGCCTGTTTTAGGAATCAGGTGGCCCAAAGCTGTCTTCCATGAGTTCGGGACTACGCCTTGGGAGTAGGAGTACAGGCAAAGACGCGTTGAAACTGGTGCCAACTCCGGAGCACACGTCTTCAGCACAATGAGAAGGACTCCATCAGGTCCACTCGACTTGCTGACGTCCAGGGAGAAGAGTGCTTTGCGAACCGAGCGCTGTGTAAGCCGTACATCCGGCATGGAGCACTCACACCGCGGGATGGTCGGCGGGATGTTCCCCCCGTCATTTACAGTCGAGTTGGACGCAAAGAGAGAGCTCAACAGATCGGCTTTTTCCTTTGCGGTATGGGCCAGTGAGTCGTATTCTCTGTGCAGAGATGGAAGAGATGGCTGACAGAAGTTCCCTTGGACAGACTTGGCGAGAGACTGAATGCACGGGTTCCCGAAGGAAGGTGAATTAGCTTCTCGCCAATTCTGCCGATGTATTCAGACGTTGCCTTGGCAATGACGCTTTTGAAGGACCTGGAAACCATGGCTGGGATTTGCTTCCAATGGGCACCACAGAGGATGGAATAAAAAGTTCCATACCCTGAAGTACCATATCAGCAACAGAATTGACAACAACGCTGGGATCTTCCGGCGAGAAGCAAACCCGCCTCCAAGGGTAGGATGTAAAATAAAAACCGCATCCCGTCTCAATAGGCCGACCTATAGTACCAAACACGGCGGCAAGCTGCACATAGCAAATGCGATTGGAGCATGAGTTGCACCGTACTCCGGATCAGACAATGGTCCGAAGAGCCCAGAGGGGCATCGACGGAGACCTGATATCCGTCTGGATGAGAGGTCAGCCGAAGGTCCAACAGGGAAGGTACATGATCGTCCATATCTGGGATCTGCGTAGACAAAGTAACCAGCTGTGTTAGACCATATGCTAAGGCAAAGTCATAGACAGTTTTTTTATAGGATAAGGGTGACAAACGAGCACACAGTCCACCTGATGGTAAGTGGTTGCTGCGGCCCATAGACATCTACATCTATCCTCGTCTGCGAATCAAAATGCAGATGCGTTGTCACCTGTGAGGACTAAGATGGAATGCCTCATTTCCAGTAAAAAGGGCCTCCGGCCACCTACACTCACCACCGAAATGCAGAGGTAAGCCTCTACTTCACGCTGGTATTCTGTGAGGTCGTGGTACCACCCTGGTTCGAGCCGGCCCATCCGTGCGACAGCAAAAGCTGCCGCGTGGCTCTACCACTGTTATAAAGATCTACCCGCCTGATCGGTTAATCGAGAACCAAGTCATTCAGCGTGGTGGGCGTTAAAATCACCGAGTATCAGGATCTCTGTGGATGGGACCTGTTGTAGCACGGAGTCTGCAGCCATTTGAACGTGGTCGATGAGTCGGTCTGTTTCGGCATTACCGCTATGGGACCTATATAGGTACCCGTAGACGCGGGGATGGTCGTCACTGTCTACGCGCAGCCATATAAATAAAGCATTATATTAAGAAAAGTTGTTAAACAAGAAGTTATTATTACAATGGTTCTAGATCTGGAAGTACGATCATGTGTAATGGATGCTTGGTAAATGACACCACTTACACGATATAACTAGTAGAAAATCCCAGTGTGAGTATAATGCCCAGTATAATGCTTTTTTAAATAAAAAGTTTAATTATAAGAAAGGAAGCTCCATGGATTTCGATCTAATAATAGGTATATAATTTAATAAATGAGATATTATTATGTACCGTAGAATTTCTGAGATTCTAGAAATGTACTCTCCTTGGAATTTCTTTAGTCAATATTATGATACTTACGATTTTGGGATTGATTTCACTACCACACGGCATAATATTCTGTACATATTACATCTTACCATTTTAAGGTTTTTACGCCACATATCGAAGACTTCGAGATTTTTGTTGTATCTATAGACGATGTTCACAGGACGAGATAGTGTGATAGATTATCTTGCCGCCATCTCATGGCACAGAGACATGCATAGAGTAACATTATATTATTATTTATTAAAACTATTTGTAAGTCAAGTAAGACTGATAAAAGAGCTTACCGTATACCTGATGATAAGTGGATGCACTGACCCATAGACACCTATACCTGCCTGCCAATACTGTCTATCAATGCTCATTATTTTGCGTCTACACTACTCAGGACTAATAAAGAGATCGTTACCAATAAAAAGGACCTTTAGTCTCGTCACTTAATATACGCAACAGTATTATGCTGCTATTTTACGATAGTATTCTGTTAAAGTGTGGTTCTTCACCGGTTAAGCATCATATATGTTGTAGCCATTATACAGCTGCAGCCCGTATCCACAAACTATTAAACATTAGATAGCAAAACATCAGAATTTCAACAGATCTTATGAAACACTAAATTACGCGTGATGTACCGATGACAAGAAAAAACAAAAAAAGTTACATTTGCAGTTTTAGAGACACAAAGACAACAACAATACAACAAAACCGGAGATTCAACAAGTATTCAAAGATTTTTTTTGAACTAATGACTGACTGGGATTCGAAGCCAGAAAGAGAAAGTCGAATAATTACATTAACTCATTATTCTCAAGAAATTCATGAAGCACACTGGAGGACATGTATGCCGATCACAAGACAATCTTTTTATTGCAAGAATTTGCATTAAAAATGCGCTATACAAATGTAGCAGTGTATCTAACAATTTGATTTCCGACATCTTATAATATTAAATTTATTTATAAGTACGTAAAATTTAGTTTTAAATTGGTTTTAAATAAATAAATTATTATACCTTTTTATAAGCTTTATGATAATAATTTATTCATTTAAAAAAGGTTGAAAAATTAAATCTAATTAAGTGTGTTTTTTTTATTAGGAAATGCAAATGGATACATACCCGTATGCATTTGAAGACTGAGTAATTTTTCCAACTGTCACCACAGGTTAAACCGATGGCATAATTTAAAACATTCCCAATAATCTCGCCCTAGCAAAGTTGTTTCTCTGTCCGTCGATCTACGCTGCGATAAACGAGATTAATGGACTGAAATAATGTTTTATGGTTAATATTACAAATTCCACGTTATATAAGTGAATGAGACCGCAAAGTTTACTAGTTAATCAAATATTTTGTGTGCCAGATGGTGCATCGCATTTGATTTGTTTTTCATTAAACGCTTTTAGAAATTTTATTGAAATTAAATAGAAGTAATCATGGTTTCTTTCCTTAGTACCGTACTTTTTGGTGTTACTTGGAGGAGGCCTATGTTCAGCAGTGGATCATCACAAGTCCGCTGTGGAACAACGACAATAATGATGAATCGAGGTTTATAATTACTAGTTTCATATTCCGTCAAAATTCAACTTTAAATTATTTTGTTAAAGCGTTTTATACGGAAATTCATGTCTAAGTTCATTGTGTGTTTTAACCGCAACATACACACATAATGATTTTTTTCTGCACATCTATGGCACGGGGCCGACCATATAGATCGAAGAACCGACAACCGATGGGGAAGAAATGTTCTTGAGTGGTAGCCTCGTACCCGCAGGCGAAGTGTGTGGCGTACCTTTACTAGATGGAGTGACAACCTGGTAAGACATGCAGGAAGTCGATGGATGCAGGGGGCTCAGGACCGTGCTTTGTGGCATTCCTTGGGGGAGGCTTATGTTCAGCAGTGGACTTGTGAAGGGCTGTAATGATGATGATGATGATATGTGCCATGTAGTGGCGGAGTAAGAGAATCCGCTATCCCATATCATCCCGTGAGTATCGTAAGATGTGACAGAGATAAACTGAAAGAGGAGATGGCCAGCAGCATCTTCCTGATAAAACGCAATACAATATAAAGTGACTGCTACCAATCCGTATGCCAAGCTTTTTCTTTATAGTATAAGGGTGACAAGCGAGCACACAGTCCACCTGATGGTAAGTTGTTGCTGTGGTCTACAGACATCTACATCTATCCTCGTTTGCAAATCAAAATACAGATGCGTTGTCACTCGTGAGGACTAAAGTGTAATGATTATTTTCCAGTAAAAAGGGTCACCGGTTCTCCACATTCACCATACGAAACACAGTAGTATTAATCTGCTATTTTATGCTGGTATTCTGTGAGAGCGTGGTCCTTGAGCCGACCCATTCGTGCTACTACTATTAATTTAATATACCTGCAGCATGGCTCTAC
Source organism: Parnassius glacialis (assembly GCA_033319125.1). NCBI lineage: Eukaryota > Metazoa > Arthropoda > Insecta > Lepidoptera > Papilionidae > Parnassius > Parnassius glacialis. Next base: position 26,219,091 of record JAVANC010000002.1, read on the forward strand.
CACGTTAAAGTAGTTAGCTTGCCACGCTTTGGCAATTTTGCAAAATATAATAATTTAAATGTATATATTTATTTATTAATGTATATATATTATTATTATGTAGGCATAAATACTAACATTACTAACATGGTTATGAAGTAAAATTGTTACTAATATACTTACACTTAATATGGACTAATTATGTCTGAAATAAAGTTATATTATTATTATTATTAAATATTTATAATAATAAATATATAATAAAAAGAACTAAAAATCAAAGTAATCATACACAGAATAGTATAGTGTAAGGGGGGAGTAATAATAAATTTTCTTAAAGATACCCACACTGTTTTCGGTTGTATCAGACTATTTCAAGAATTAAAAAAGAAATATTACCACCACACCAGGATTTTCTCCTGTATTGTGGAGGCAGTTTATTTCCCGGAACAATTACTTGTAGGCCATACAAATACTTGTTCCGTGCGGGATTCGAACCCGCGGCCCCCACCGCAACAACTCATTGCTAAGCCACTGCGCCGCAGAGCCATCAACCAAATGAACCTCGTTATTTGAAAGAATTCTTAAAATTCGGCACACTGGGTAGGCGGGTTGATAAGGATGGACCAGATACCTGATACCTTCGCATTGGTTATGCTGTTTTCTATCGTCGGTCTCTGTTTGGATTCTGCCTTTTGGTTACGGATATACTGCTAGTCGTCACCAGACCCTCGTTTGTTTAGCAGGGCTTGCAAGTGAAATCGGCACTTGTTCTTACAATAGCAAAGTATTGCTTGAGTAGCACTGGGGCGTGGTTCCAAACTATAACAATGTAGTTATAGACGATCTCCGAGGAAATTCATTTTTATATTAAGTATGTTTTATGGCAATTCTAGTTGAAATTGTATGTGAAAAATGTGACGTAAATAATACAATGGGTCCGTCCTTTTCGTTTCGCGCACTTCATGTTAATCAAGAGGAGTTTTGTAAGGCACTGGTGAAACCCGTCCTTTTTATCGTTAAACTAGCTGACCAGGCAGACGTTGTTCTGCCCTTTCCGAATAACCATTTGCTTTCCCAAAAAAAAAACTCCTGAAATTAGCAATAAAAAAATTAAGGGTCACTTATCGGGATAAAAACTATTCTATCTCTCAAGTTGGACCAAACTGCACACACTCTGCAAAACTTTTTTGAAATCGGTTCTATTTGTTGAATACTTACAGCAACACGTGGTGGTTATACTACTAAATTGTAGCTTATATTAAACGTTTGTATTTTTAACATAGCGCCATCTATTAAATATTTACTCAATCCAGTCAACAGATATCGTCATCTGACAGAATCGTTTGGAGCTAACAGATAATTGTGACTGTCAAATAATAGATTAATAATTTTCAATAAAATAATATTGTATTGCGACTATAAATTGAGATGTAAGCTATCCTAACTTTTAAGTTGGACCAAACTGCACATTGACCAAAAATTTCATTTAAATCAGTTCAGTAGTTTAGGAGTCCATCGCGGACAAACAACGTGACACGTACTTTTTATATATAAAGAAGATTAAAAACTTTAGCAACCGTCCGTTGTAGGTTGTGTTGTCCATTTTTCAAGTGCTATATGTCATTGTAAGCATATAGAATTGCCATTTCAGTAGCTCAGTGTAAGAATTCGTCTCAGACTGTCTTGTTGGTTTCGTGGTCGTAAGCTCAACTGCTGGCCATGAGGTACTGTGATAGAATCTCGGATTGAGTCAAAACACTTAGTGGATTTTCTTATAAAGGAATTTTATGTAGCGGGGTCAGAAAGTTGGTGGTGCTTCATCTCCCTGCCTAGCAAAGCACGTCCCATTCCATTTCAATTGATGGAATAGAGAGTGCTTCTGTGTATGCACGCGCACTCGTGCACTATAAGTAATACTGTACTGCGCAAAGACTAGTCTCCTTTGTGAGGACATTATTTCTATATCCATTGCATAGCATAAGTAGTTGTTAATGAAGCTGGAAAAATAGAAATCGGTCTAATAACTTTGGTTAACGAACACCAACTCCATTGGTTGCTGTTACGTAACTGACAAATGGAGTATCTTGCCAATTTGTCACTAATCTACACAGTTAATTAATCAATCTGTCCTGCTTTAAGCCGAGCGGTTATCGGTTATTTAATTAATCTAAATGGACTATGATTACAGTGCTGAATTCCTGCTCACGGAATGTATTTAAATACTCCTATTTTGCCAGTTCCTTGAATTAACTAATTTTATGATTGTAAGGTTGATAATCGCGCAAACAATCCGCCTGATAGTAAGTAGACGCTGTGGACAGAAGACAGATTTCAATCCTCAATAAATAATAAAAAATAAATAAAATGTACCTTATCTCCAGTGAGAAGCATCTCTGTTTCCCGTCACTCACCATATGAAGCATATCAGCTTTATGTTGCTATATTCCGCTAGTACTAATATGGTTCTCTTCCAGTCGAGCCGACCGATTATTGATATTATAGTATGATACTGATTGATGATATTTCGATATATTATCGAGAAGTTCGAAAAAAATATTGACTTAATTTTTTAACTGCTTGCGTAAAAGAATCTTTCACGCAGGCAGTTAAATAAATTTTTTAGAAATTCTTTACGTGGCAGAGCCAAACTGCAGCTATATTTATAGTATAGTTGTAGCACGAATGGGTCGGCTCGACCGGGGAAGGATTTCGCTTTCACAGAGTACCAGCGTAAAATAGCAGCTTAATGCTGCTGTGTTTCGTATGGTGAGTGTAGAAAACCGGAGACCCTTTTTAGTGGAAAAGAGGCATTCTATCTTATTCCCTACGGCTGCAAAGCATCTGCATTTTGATTCGCAAACGAGGATAGATATATATGTATGTATATGGGCTTCAGCAATCACTTACCATCAGGTGGACTGTTTGGTCGTTTTTCACCCTATTTCTGAATAAAAAAAATCACCCCAATTCATCCCTTGGGTATCGTAAAAATCGACTATAAAAAACGCCCGAAAAATTCCGTGGCATAACCGTCGGATAACGAAGTAACCATCTCAAAAATGGACGAAATACCGTAAGTCGCATCTAACATAACCGGAGCCAGAGAACCAGTTAGGAAAATTTTAGTTTGAACCATAGAACCAGTTTTTAATATTTTTTAGGATAGTCGTTTATATGTGTTAGATCCACGCTGCAGCTATAGTATAGCTAAAACGCCAATGGTTTGGACCGACTGGGGAAGGATCACGCTCTAACAAAATACCAGCGTAAAACAGCAGATTAAACTAGTGTGTTTCGCATGGTGAGTGTAGAGAATCTGAGAAATTTTTACTGGAAACCAAACATTCAACCTTACTTTTCAAGGATGACGCATTGTGAATTTTGATACTTATTTTTTTATTATAGAATAAAGTTGACAAGCGCACATAGTCCACCTGATGGTAAGTGGTTGCTGTGGCCATAAACATCTACATCTTTCCCCGATTACGAATCAAAGGGCAGATGCGTTGTCACCCGTGATGACAAAGATGGAATGCCTCATTTCCAGTAAAAAGGTTCTTCGGTACTATACGAAACACAGCAGCATTAAGCTGCTATTTTACGCTGATATTCTGTGAGAACGTGGTCCTACCCCGGTCGAGCCGACCCATTCGTGCTACAACTATACAACTAAGATAGCTTTAGCATGGCTCTACCACGTACAAAACTTACTTAATCGAGGATAGATGTAGATGTATATGGGCTACAGCAATCAGGTGGCATGTTCGCTCTTTTATGAGTATCACTTTTTTCAAAAGAAAGAGAATAAGAGAAAGATATTTCGTTGGTAAGACTGTTAATTGGTCGGCAAATTTAAAGATAAATTAATAAAATATAACTCTTCTTATTTATGATTATAATAATAAATGGCTTTCCTAAAGAAAACTTACCTAAGTGTAAGTTGATTTATTAGTTGATTTCTTGTTAAATAGGCCTTAATCTCTCGACCATTTATCACAACTTTGGTAATGGAAAGTATTGATAAGACGTAAATTTTAATGCAGTCCTGTTAGTTTGATAGAATGATTTAGCATATAATGTTTTATTTCTGTCATGTATTAAATAATTTTAAATACAGTGATATCATAGGCTAGGAATGTCTAGCACACACGATTTATTACTCAATTATTTTCAATTCGTTTTGTTACCAGGTCCCTATAATATAAAATTATTAAATATATGTGGAATAATAAGTAAAATGATTAGTAATTAGCGAAACATGAATAATTGCTGAAGTGGGGGAATTGCTAAATTGGGTGGAGTTTACTTGACTTTTTTTCATTTCTTTTACAACGAGGATCGAACCCGGGTACCTCGTGTGTCGTATTGTCGTCAGTGGTGTGTCTTTCCTAGTTTAGTGGTGTTGGGAGTACTGGTGCTGGGATTATTGGTGACGGTGATAGTGCACGTAATTGAGGGAGGGCGGGAGGTGCTCTTCATACCAGGTAAGACACACTTTTTTATTTTATCGAGCGGATGTACGCGAAGTAACTTTTTACCAACTTTAATATAATGGACTTCCGCAAAGTAACGCCTGATTTTATTTATCTTAGTATAATATATCGTTTAAAATGGGTTTGCACCGGAAACACTTTCGAATAGCCTCTTGGTGACATAGAACATAGACTGACACTTTAGTAGCTTTTTTAATTTTTTTAAATTTTTTTAATTTTTTTAAAAACGTACCCCCCACTAGGATTTTCTCCTGTATCGCGGAGGAAGTTTACAAACATAAATTGCACAAGGACAAACATCCAGACCCGGAACAATTATTTGTAGGCCATACAAATACTTGTTCCGTGCGGGTTCGAATCCCGGCACGTGTCGTTAGAGACGGGGTACGCACACGTCTGGTCAGGTGGCGATTTGTTTGTAGAATAAGGGTGGCAAATGACTCACACAGTTCACCTGATGGTAAGTAGTCCATAGACATCCATCTATATTTATAATCGATTAAGAATCAAAGTGCAGATATGTTATCACACCGAAGGGACTAAAATTGAATTCCAAGTCTCCAGTAAAAAGTGTCACCGGTTTCCTACACTCACAATATGAAACACAGCAGCATTAATGTCTGTTTCGTACTCAGTGTGAGAGTGGACCTTCTCTGGTCAAGCCGCCCCATTCCTGCTGCCGCATTACATCGTGGCTCTACCACATTAGTTGGTGTTTCACTTTATGGGGTGTCTGCTATCGTTACCTTACCAGGAGCATAAATGTTGAATGTTTTTTTTTTATAGGATAAGGGTGACAAACGAGCACACAGTCCACCTGATGGTAAGTGGTTGCTGCGGCCCATAGACATTTACATTTATCCTCTATTACAAATCAAAATGTAGATGCGTTGTCACCCGTGAGGACTAAGATGGAATGCCTCATTTCCAGTAAAAAGGGCCTCCAGCCACCTGCACTCACCAAGCGAAACGCAGAGGTAAATCTCTACTTCACGCTGGTTTTCTGTGAGGTCGTGGTACCACCCCGGTTCGAGCCGGCCCATCCGTGTGACAGCAAAAGCTGCCGCGTGGCTCTACCACTGTTAATACAAACTTTTTGCCAAGATCTTTGAATGCCATGGGCGTGTGACCAGACACACGTCTCTATTGAGTACTACGTCATCACAAAAACGCGCCAGGTTTTGTTCTTACAAAATTTTCCGATCATTACATGACATTATACATCCAACCTATAAGTGCTTTAAACATTTGTGCTATTGAAATATTTTTTGCAGTTTAAATGCGAATAGAAATTGACCAAGCTAAATTACTAAAGATGATATTATTATAGTATTAAATAAATAACACAAACATTAGAGACTAAACTTTCACTCGCGTATAAGCTAAAGAAAAAGAAATGTAATTACTCTTAAAACTATTATTAAAATAAATAATTTAATAATAAACTTTAACGAAACAAGGACCGCTAATTTGTCTGATCTTTGACAAAATAATATATTTTCGTAACGTGAAGGCTAGACGCTGGATGAAAAAAGTAAATTAAGAATACAGGCTTACATTGATTAGAGCACAACGTGTACTCGGCTTTGGACAATAGTGCCGTATCTATGCTTGTCACGGCGGCCTCGATATCGACAAATCGATCTATATCTTGAATCGTATCGAGGGTTCTTGCCGGCTACAATAATTGCTATTGTTCGATTCCGATAGGCTCTCATCAGGCGATTTGGTAACTATAGCCAAATAACTCTTACAGAATAGCATTAGCAAAATTCAGAAAATGACTTTTCTATCTTTTTCGTTCTATCTAATATTAGGGAATTTGCTAGGTATCTTTGCTAGGCCACCAACTGATGATATTCTAATTTTATTTCACCGAACTCAAATTCTAGAGACTGGTGATGGAAAGCAATATTAAATAACCGACCAAGTGCGAGTCGGACTCGCGTATGAAGGGTTCCGTACTATCGTAATACATTTCTAGTAGTTGAGTTCCTTTTAATTTTTAATTAATTTTAATTTTTATTAGTTGTTGTTACAGCGGCAACAGAAATACACATTCTGTGAAAATTTCAATTGTCTACCTATTACAGATCATGAGATACAGCCCGCTGACAGACAGAAAGACGGACGGACGGACGAACAGCGGAGGTTTAGTAATAGGATCCCGTTGGTTACCCTTTGGGTACGGAACCCTAAAAATTAAGGTATCGGCACTGTGCTTGTCAACCCGCCTGCTCACAGTGGTGAGTATTGGGTGTTGGCTGATGATTCAAGATATGAATTATATGGCGCATTTCTTGGCAGACCAAAATCCACTAGTGAATTTATAATGAATGAAAGAAGTTTTCTTTGAAAGTAATGTATCTGCAATGTATTAATGGACAAGCCGTGGTAACTCGGAGGCTACGCGTTCGCTGTAAAATTCACAGTACGTCAGCAACCTCGGTTCGACCTTCACTAACACTAATGAAATTATTAATTACAATTTTAAGTAACAGTGGTAGAGCCACGTGGCGGCTTTTGCTGTCGCACGGATGGGCCGGCTCGAACCGGGGTGGTACCACGACCTCACAGAATACCAGCGTGAAGTAGAGGTTTACCTCTGCGTTTCGCTTGGTGAGTGCAGGTGGCCGGAGGCCCTTTTTACTGGAAATGAGGCATTCCATCTTAGTCCTCACGGGTGACAACGCAACGCATCTGCATTTTGATTCGCAAACGAGGATAGATGTAGATGTCTATGGGCCGCAGCAACCACTTACCATCAGGTGGACTGTGTGCTCGTTTGTCACCCTTATCCTATAAAAAAAAAGTGTTAATTTAACATGTGCAAGACGGTAAAGGAAAACATCATGAGGACACCTCCGAAGAAATAAAATATTTTGAGGACAATAATAATTGAAGCCCGCCAACACGTACTGTAGAAACGGGGCGGATTAATTCCCTCTATAATTCTCTCAGAAAGGTAAGGCCTATACCGTGGGATGTATAAAGGCTGTAACTTTACGGAAATTGACGAAGGTTGATATATTTATACCATGGCTAATGACTCTGTAATGCATTGGCTAGGCGTTTGACTGCGCCTCAGCGCGACGCGGACTCGATTCCCGCGCGTAAAAATTTTTTGTATGGCCGATTGATAATTGCAACGGAGTCTACATAAACACTGTTCATTCATGTACTGTTCAGCACTGTAATGTTTTTAAAATAAAAAAATGTTTTTGTGAACTACTTGCCATTAGATGATCGCTTATATAGTCGCTAGTTATTTTTTAACACAAATAAATAAAATAACAGTTAAATATTTATAAAATAAACGTAAATTACACAATTGGAATGGAATAGTAACAAATAAATTATTTATTTCTAATATACTCGTACTAAAATAATTTAAGCACTAATTTTACATGGAAATTAAGAAAAGTTAATATATTAAAACCATGTTAAAATATGACTTCCGAATCAATACCACTAGCTCACTGAACACCGGGCCACTTCTGTCCGTTTCGAGGTGCATGATGTTGATAGTTCAGAAACCGATGATGCAGCAAAAGTAAACGCATTCGCAATTGGTCAGTGCTTTGGTATACAGACCACTTTACAGCAGGATGTATTACAAGGAAGTTACGCTGAGTGCATTCAATAACGAAGTTTGGTCCTATTTTACGAACCAGTGAAAGTCAAAGACATTTTATAGACACATGCATGTGAATTTCCATTAAAATATACTTTAAATTTTAACCGACATTCACAGTTATTATTCAAGGTTAGGTGGGCTTAAACATTGTGGGACATCGATGAATGAAACAATAAAAATTATTTAAGACTAAGTAAATTTAGAGTTACTCTGAAAAGCCACAGAGAGAAATATATTAATTTTTTTTAAATAAATATACTGTCGTTTTTTTTGTATTTACCTAGTATTTAGCAGTCACGGTAGACTTAAAAAATATTTAAAAAAAATCCATATGCGTATATTGAATTATTAATAAGCTGTTTTAGACGGCGGTAATCTCTTTTTTAACTAATGTCCAAAAGTTGAACTTTAAACGACTAATTAAAAATGGTAAGGTGCAAGATCATTACACTTAAAACAATATAAATGAGAACATTTTAACGACTAACTATATATAAGTGAAAAACACTGATCTCTATTACTAAAGCATACTTCAATAACACACATTCTCTACCGAGAGGTGGAAAGTAATATTATATAGTTTTTCTTTTTCCTCATGACAGTCGTGTCAGCATTAAGGCTTATAATATACGAGTCCTTTGCTTAATCAATTATTTCTCTATAAGAGGGAGGACATTTTGCCCCAAAGCCACACGATTTATTACTAGGTGGTCGACATCTATTTTACTAGGAAACCAGCGTTATTACAATACTAAAGATATTTTTGACAACAGTTTATGTTATGTATTCTGTTTCGAAAAGTTAGAGAGACTATAGTTATAGCAGGAGTGATAACGCATTTGTGGGGGTCTTCCTTTGAAGTTGGTTGATGATTTCTACGGGCAGCGGTAGCTACTTAACATCAGGTGGACTGTTCGTCTGATTGTTGCCATTATATTAAAAAAAATACAATTACGAAATGTTCAACAAACCTTACCTTAACTGTTTATCCGTGGCGTATCCATTGGTCACGGATCATTGGCGTTCATTTTTTACAAATCGACAAACTTACAATGAATCCCCTTGTAATGATAGCGGTGTTAGATATTCATCGAGAGCCATTCACTTGTCGACGGCCTCTTGAGAATAACGTCATCGGTTTGAAGGCACTTGTGAAGTCTCGAGATTAATCAAATACCTGTTCTTAATAAACGAATCGATGACCAACCAACTTCACAACTTATGTATTCATTAAAATAACAATAACGCAATTAATATAATCTTACTAGCTGACCCGGCAAACGTTGTTTTGTTACATACATTAAAAATCGCGATTAAAAAACAGGGATTGATCGTAAAATTTGTATTTTTCAATGCTAAATCATGATAAAATGAAATAAAATTGTCAAAAAAATAAAAAATATTTAGTGGTGGGTTACCCTTATCATTTAGGGGTTAAAAAATAGATGTTGGCCGATTCTCAGACCTCAGACCTACCCGATATGTACACAAAATGTCATACAAATCGGTTGAGCTGTTTCGGAGGAGTTTGGCAACAAACACCGCGACACGAGAATTTTATATATTAGATTACTTTGCTTAGTATTGGCACATAAGTAAGCAAACCGACGAATTCTTTATTCATGTGGTATTGATTAAAAAAAAAAAGAAATACAAAAGGTATTTATTATTTTCTGTGCCTATTAAAATATACTTTTTTTTTAAATATTATCGATCTTTCACGGTGTAGTGGCGGTGCATGTGTATCCACTACCCCACCTGTGGGTATCGTAAAAGGCTACAGAGGAAACTTAAACAGGAAATGGGTAGCAGCATCTTGCTGATGACAACTCAAGGTTATAAAAGAAACTGCGGTTACGGCCCGTCGGACAACTATTGCAAAGTCTCCCTATGATGCGATCTTTTGGTGAGGCCTATGTTCAACAGTGGGCTTTTATAGGCTAAAATGGATGGTAGTAATAATTCCTAATTCTAATTATAGTAATAAGATCGATCTCATTCCTCCTGTAAGGAATATACGGAACGATACTTGTGACCCTACAGCAGATGAAGATGTAACGTCTTTCCACCTTGATATTGTTAGATCCTGCGAGGCGCATAAACAAAACAATATAGGATTATAGGTTTGGTGGTGTTGATCTTCTCGTTTTCTTCAACAAATGTGTTAAATATGAAACGTAAGACTTGTAATCTGTACAGCGGGGCTTTAATGTGTACATTAAACCAAGATAACATTTTTTTTTTATTTAAAAATCTTTATTGCACTTAATATGTACAATTGGCGGACTTAATGCCTTTGGACTTAATGGCATTATTCCGTGGAGTTTTTATATGTTTTGTTTTTATTTTAATTTTTTAAATAATTGTAAAGAATAAAAAAGACAAATGTCAAGAATTTTGAAGAAACAAGAGAATGTTTTCTGTAAATGTATATATAGCGTTTTTCTCTTAAATTGTTTTCTCACTTCATTTTAATTTGTTATCCAAGTACGATATTATAATTTATATATTATGAAGACGAAGATTTTCAATTTAGAAACAGCATCCTAACTACCACGCGTTCTGCGCGTGATCATTGGTGACCCTGCGACGTGATTATCCAATGAAGAAGTAATATAAAGAAGTAAACTTTGGACAAGCCAACACAAATTGTAATTGCCGAGAGAAGCTGCAACGAGAACCAACTGCACAGCAACAAAATCAGGGAAGTGACCACTCCTATAACACTTTTATAACCTACTTACCCTGTGCGTCCTTCTCACAACTTGACTTTAGGTTGACGGCCGGCCATTTCTTTATATATCGCAGTGAACCTAATTTTCATGTCTTATTTGTCTAAGGCTGTTCATTGCATAAATAAAAGTTTCATCGGTAAATTACAACAAAATTGTTCAAGGCCAATCAATTTTACTTACTACAATTAATAAGCTAAAACTAAATCTACCTAAACATTCTTTACGTACACGTGGCGTACCTTGCAAAGAATTGTAAATCACCATAAAATTTAGTTAATTTATACCAATATTTCTTAAGATAATATTTTATTTTTTGAATTTTTGGCTCCCAAATACTTTTTCCATACTAAGCTACTTAAAACTAAGCCTAATAACTTCTTAAGCTACTGCTACTACTCGCCTGTTGCTGCAGGGAACTGTTTCCTGCTGCTGCACTCCTCTTCTCTTCACGTCCTCCGACCGTGGACCGCTGTTGCACCGCACTTAAGTCGCAAGCTACGTTTATTTTATGCCTTTAATTTGCAAGTCATCGTAGCAAATTATTAGGAATTTCAACTTTCATATAAATAATTTTACGGATTAAGCATTTACCTATCTTGATTTTTAATTTGTTTTCTTCATTTCTCTTCACAATGCCTAAAAAGGGTACAAATATGGATGAGCTCATGACTAAACGGGCTAACGTTGAGCAAAGAGAATGTTATTTAAAATTTTTATAAATGATTTCATTGAAGTTAAGAATCCTACACAAAGTCAAATTACTGAGCTCTCTATACGTTTAGAAACATTTGAAGGTTTATTTCAATATTTTAATGACGTGCAGACGGAAATTGAGGTTCGTGATACCTCACAGTTTCAAGTAAGGGAGGAAATGGAACGTAGCTTTTATACGCCTATGACATTGGCTAAGGATTTATTATCATCCATTAAAAAGGATAGACATCATTCTTCAGACTCAGGCCAGCCTAATCTTAAGATTCAGCCAGGGTTTCGCTTATCAGAAATTACAATTGCCCATTTTGATGGCAGCTATTATAAATGGCTTGAATTTGAATTTGTATGTCTCCTTAATACATGGTAATGAAACTATAAATTTTATACATAAATTTCACTATTTTTCATCTTACCTGCAAGATGAGGCAGCTCAAGTTGTTAGTAATTTGGAAGTAACTGAATGTAACTACAATGTGGCTTGGTCCTCTGCGAGAGATATGACAATAAAAAACAGCTGGTCTCACAACACATGAATGCACTGTTTAATATGCCTTCTATTTCTCAGACAGCTAAGTCTTTGCGTAACACTTTGGATCATGTTTCAAAAAATTTTAGAGCCCTTAACACTTTAGGTGTTCCCACTACTAATTGGGATCCAATAATCATTCATATGATTTTTCCTAAACTTGATAGCAATTCTAGACTAAAGTGGGAAGAATATAAATCTTCATTAAATTGTGATTTACCTTAGTTAGATAATTTCTTTAAATTTTTGAAGGCTCGAGCTGATATTCTCGAAAGTGTGAATAATAATAAACAGGAAAAAGGCGAAACATTCAACAATTTTAAGCAACAGAAATTACCCAGAAATCTCATGCTATTTCAATAGAACCCAGCTCGTCTATGTGTGGTGTCTCGTCATCTACTGCGAGCGCTGCCAGCAGAGCGGCGGGTGCGGCGGCGTCGTACGTATACTGCGGCGGGCCGCACCGCGTCTACGGCTGCTCTTCTTTCTTGTCCAAATATATCGAGGAGCGTATCACCGAGGCGGCCAGGTTGAAATTATGCTTAAATTGCCTACGTAAGTGACACCCTACGCGGCTATGCAGGTTAGGCCCTTGTTTTACTTGTAAGCGGCGACACAATACGCTTTTACACCGCGAGGTTCCTCAGGCAAGCAATGTATTCGTAAATATGACTGCAAATGAGACTGAGCCAGCAAATGAAGCCCCTGAGGTCATTGAAACTACAGTCAATGTATCGGTACAGTCCTTCTCCAGTAACAACCACGTCTTGCTATCCACTGCCCTTGTAGATGTGTACAATCCCATTACTAACAAGTATGAGACGGCGCGCGCCTTATTAGACAGTGGCAGTCAGGCTTCCATACTAACCGAAAATTTGAAACGCAAACTTTGCTTGCCCACTGAACAAACAAACACAAATATAATAGGCGTAGGTGATAAACAACTTACCTCAGGCGTCAAGCGTTGCTCCGTCCGCATTAAGTCTAAATCTACTAACTACACGCTTACCTTATGTTGCTTAGTGCTACCTAAAATATCTGGCGATCTACCTCATGTCCAACTTGACATATCTCAATTAAACTTACCTATGAATATTAACCTTGCCGATCCTAACTTCTTTCAGCCTGCTCCTGTAGATCTGCTTATTGGAGCTGATGTATTTTGGCAATTAATATTAGGCCAACAGATCACTCTAGGCTGTAACAAACCTGTAGTCACAGATACAAGGTTTGGTTGGATATTATCTGGCCCAATTTCTTCAAAGTCTGTTAGCAAGACTAATGTTCATGGCGTTTTATGTACTCACTTGTCTCTTGAAGAGCAAATTACTAATTTTTTACAGGTTGAGGATATCCCTGAATCTAATAAGATATTGTCCAATTTTGATATGGAATGTGAGAAGCACTTTTTAGGAAATACTCGTCACATGGACGACGGTAGGTTTTGTGTTTGATTACCACTTATTTCTGAATCTGATTGTTTAGGCGATTCTTATCAGTTAGCTAAAAGGCGCCTCCTAGGGTTAAAAAGACGTTTTAGAAAAAATCCAGATTTAAAATTAATGTATTCTGATTTTATACGTCAATATTCAGATCTTGGAAATTTTTCAGAAGCTACTGAGGTTATTTCATCTCTAGCTTATTTCATCCCGCACCATGCGGTGATAAAACCAGACAGAGAGTCAACAAAACTTCGCGTTGTCTTCGACAGCAGCGCCCCCTCTGCCTCAGGTTGTCTATTAATGACCTCCAAATGGTGGGGCCTCCTATTCAGGATTCCTTATTTAATATTATACTTAGATTTCATCTTTATAAATATGTACTCTCCGGAGACATAGAAAAAATGTACCGACAAGTTTTAATTGATTTCGACTCTTACTCACCTCTTACTAAACTACAACGCATTTTCCTTTATGTCTTACGTTTCATAACTTGTAAAAATAGAATTAAACTTACCGATGTGCTGCAGCCTGAGGAACTTACTCGATCATTTGAAAAACTAGCACATCTCTCTCTGCGTGAATCTTTTCCTGATGAATTAAAATTATTACAAAATAATAAGCCGTTACACTCTAAAAATAGTATTTTACCTTTAAGTCCGTTTCTACGCGATGGTTTAATCCGTGGGGCCGCCTCGATGAATCCTCCTACTCGTTCAAAAAACGACATCCTATCTTAGTCCACGGCAAACATCGCTTCACTCGGCTGTTGTTCGAGCGTGAGCATCTGCACCTGCTGCATACCGCGCCGCTGCTGCTGCTGTCGTCCGTACGTCGCACTGTGTGGCCCGTCGCTGGTAGAGATGTCGCTCGTTCTGTCTATCATCAGTGTGTCAGATGCCGTAGATTTGCTGCTAAACCAGTAACCCCTCAAATGGGAAATTTACCTTCCGTTCGCGTAGACGCTGGATTTCCTTTTATTAGTACTGGTGTAGACTTTGCGGGACCATTTTCTATAGTTAATCGTAAAGATAGAGGCTGTAAAATCGTAACTAAATGCCATTTATGTTTATTTATTTGTATGAAATATAAATGCCTTCATTTAGAAGCGGTGAGTGATCTCAGCAAAGATGCGTTTGTACTAGCTTTACGTCGGTTTATATCTCGCAGAGGAAAGCCGTCAGATTAGATATCTATTGTGACAACGGCACGAATTTTGTGGCAGCCTCGAAAGAAGTAGGCAATTTTTTAAACACGAATTCGCGTTCCATTTCCGATTTTGCTTCAAACGAAGGCATAAAATTTCATTTCTCCCCGGCTTATGCGCCGCACTTTGGCGGTCTATGGGAGACGGGCGTAAAATCCGCTAAATTTCATATTAAACACTAATAACTTGAATTTATGGCTCCCAAATACTTTTTCCATACTAAGCTACTTAAAAGTATGCCTAATAACTTCTTAAGCTACTGCTACTACTCGCCTGTTGCTGCAGGGGACTGTCTCCTTCTGCTGCACTCCTCTTCTCTTCACGTCTTCCGATCGTGGACCGCTGCTGCGCCGCGCTTAAGTCGCAAGTTACGTTTATTTTATGCCTTTAATTTGCAAGTCATCGTAGCAAATTATTAGGAATTTCAACTTTCATACTAACTTACTAATATTCAAATAATTTTACGGATTAGGCATTTATCTATCTTGATTTTTAATTTGTTTTCTTCATTTCTCTTCACAATGCCTAAAGAGGGTACAAATATGGATGAGCTCATGACTAAACGGGCTAACGTTGAGCAAAGAGAATGTTTTTCTGTAAATGTATGTATAGCGTTTTTCTCTTAAATTGTATCACTTTACTTCATTTTAATTTGTTATCCAAGTACCATATTATAATTTATATATTATGAAGACGAAGCTTTTTATTTAAAAACTGCATCCTAACTACCACGCGATCTGCGCGTGAACAGGCATTCTCTAACAGTCAATCACAAGCTAAGCAGAGAAACTTAAGCAGGTGCAATAAAAACTTGAGAATATATACGTGAATGTAAATATAAACCAATACATACTATACTTGTAAATACAAAAATAAATATATTTAACTACAAATAACCTAAATAATATACTCTATACATGATACATAAACATACATAATTTTAAACAATACATAACACATACATTTTAAGCATACTTACATACAAACATATTATACAAAAACAACTTAAGTAATTTATAATACACTTATGCAGAAACATTTAAATAAGAAGGTCAGTTGCTGAAAGAAGAAAGGTAGTGATCAGTCACAATCCATTTAAAGGCTGCAACAGAAGTCGGTTTCCTGATATGAGGAGGTAATTTATTCCATAGCCTTATGGCCTCAGCGGCGAAAGACTGAGACATAAATTTAGTACGGCGAGGAAAAACATTCCCAGTAGTTCCCTCGGAGGATCTCAGGTTACGATCGTGGAAAGAACCCAAATACTGAAACTTGCATTTCAGGTATTGGGGAGTGCATGGATCATATAGGATTGAAAATGGCGTGCGAAGAATTCTGATGCATCTACGCTTATGGATAGGGAGCCATTTAAGATTAGAACGATATAAGAATACATGATCGTATTTACGAAGGCCAGAAATAAAACGGATGCAATTATTTAACAAACGATCCAATTTGCACAGAAGTACTTGACTCACATCAGGGTAACACACATCAGCATAATCAATGACCGGTAAAACAAGTGTTCGCACCAACATAGCCTTAGTTCCGGTTGGAAGAAAATTCTTGAAACCATAAAGGCCAAGCAGGGTGATTGTCACTCTCCGGCTTATTTCAGCTACCTGAGATTAGAATAGAATAGAATAGAATAGAATAATTTTTTATTCAATATAGATCACATTTGTAATACTTATTGAAAGTCATTTTTTACTTTACCACTGGTTCGAAAAAAAAACCTCTGTCCTGGGAAGAACCAGCAAGAAACCCAGCGGGACTTTTTTTTTAAAGCAAATTTTACAATAATGGTTGTACTAACTATATAGGTACAAAATTTATTTTAGAAACAGCTTGGAAGCGATCACCTCATTCCCAGGGGTTATTATCAACCATGTATTCATTTATACTATAATAACCCTTTTTATACAGTTTCAACTTAACAAAACATTTAAACTTGCTAATAGAGAGAGCCTGTACACTTTCCGGGACCTTGTTGTAATAGCGTATACATTGCCCCAAGAATGAATTACTGACTCTGTGGAGTCGAGAGACTGGTATCACTAGCTTGTGTTTGTTTCTAGTGTTTACAGAATGCACATCACTTTTTTTACTAAAACTACCTTTGTTTTTGTGAACATACATTAAATTTTCGTAAATATACTGAGAGGCCAAAGTTAATATATTTATTTCTTTAAATTTATCTCTAAGAGACTCTCTCAGTTTTAGGTTGTAAATAGCTCTAATGGTCCTCTTCTGTAAAACAAAAATAGTTTCTGAATCAGCCGCATGTCCCCATAGCAAAATCCCATAAGACATTATGCTATGGAAATAACTGAAATAAACTAATCTAGCTGTCTCGACACTAGTGAGACCTCTAATCTTTTTTACAGCATAGGCTGCAGAACTTAGTCTGCTTGCTAGTTTGGATATATGGGGGCCCCACTGAAGCTTTGCGTCGAGAGTGATGCCAAGAAAAACAGTGGATTCAACAGGGCTCAGTTCTTCCCCATTTAAAAACACTTTGGTACTCAGATTTCTAACATTCGTTGTTGTAAATTTAATACATTTAGTTTTATTTCCGTTTAAATGTAAATTATTAACGTTAAACCAATGCACTAATTTTGATATAGCATTATTCACTTCGTCACATTTAAA
Organism: Parnassius glacialis; assembly: GCA_033319125.1. NCBI lineage: Eukaryota > Metazoa > Arthropoda > Insecta > Lepidoptera > Papilionidae > Parnassius > Parnassius glacialis. The sequence continues at coordinate 26,236,476 of JAVANC010000002.1, forward strand.
TGATTTACGTTTAAGTTTAAAAATCAAAGAAGTATCATCAGCAAATAATACTATATCATGATTATCCTCTACAATAGAAGGTAAGTCATTAATATACACTAGAAACAGGAATGGGCCGAGAATTGAGCCCTGAGGGACACCCATTAGTACAGGTGAGCCGGAAGAACTTTTACCATTAATAATAACTTTCTGCATTCTATTACTTAAATATGAAATTATAAGTTTAAGCGCTGTGTTCTTGACACCATAGTACTGTAGCTTCCCGATTAATGTATCATGGTGAACGCAGTCGAAGGCCTTGGAAAGGTCACAAAATATACCCAAAGCATCCTCTGAATTCTCCCATGCACAAAAAATATGTTTAATAAGCTCAACTCCAGCGTCAGTTGTTGAGCGAACCCTAGTAAAACCGAATTGATTTCTATGTAGCAATTTATTAATATTAAAGAAACTTAACATTTCATCTAAAATTATTTTTTCAAAAATTTTACTAAATGTTGGTAGTACAGAAATTGGTCTAAAATTGGCGGGGTCTAATGTACTACCAGATTTATATAAAGGTATGACTTTACTAAGTTTCATTAAATCAGGAAACACACCAGATTCGACGCTTGTATTAAATATAGTGGCTAGATAAGGTGCTATTATATCTATTATAGATAAAATAACTTTAACGGAAATCCCCCATAAATCTGCCGTTTTCTTAACATCAATAGTTTTAAAATATTTAACGATATCTTTTGGCAGTACTCTATGGAATTTAAAAGTATTTGAACAAGCCTTTACATTTTGTTTAAGCAATGATTCGGCGACAGTAGGAGAAGAGTTTAATGATTTAGTTGTCAAAAAAGGAACATCAGTAAAATGTTTCTCAAAAGTCATAGCAACTTCTTGATCAGATCGGGTTAAATTATTGTTAATATTCAATTGAAAATCCGAGTTGCGCGGTTTGACCTTGCCCGTTTCACTATTTATTATTCTCCAGGTCATTTTAATTTTGTTTGATGCAGTTTTAATTTTGTTACTTAAATGTAAAGCCTTAGCTGTGGCGCACACTTTTTTAAATATTTTAGAATATGTTTTTACATAATCTCTAAATATAACACTACTATTAAATGATCTTTCATTATAAAGCTCGTATAACCTTCGCCTACTCTTATAAATTCCTACTGTCGCCCATTCATTAAATGATTTGCGATTGTTAAAAGAGAAAGTTTTAGAAGTAAATATCCTACTAAATTCACAAGTTATAATTTTAAATAACGTACCATACAAATAATTAGCACTGTTTTTAAATGAAAGTGATGGAAGTCTTTTTATTATATTACTTCTAAACCTCTCCAAGCGATGTTCATTTATTGGAACAGACACAACTTTCTTATTTTTCTGTTTCTTGTGTATGTAAGGCAATGATACCAACTGTCCACAGTGATCTGAACTTAAATTTTGAATAATTGATTTATGCAAGGGCTTAACATCTGTAAAAATATTATCTATACAGGTCGCACTAGGCCCAGCAATACGTGTTGGTTCTAAGAATAAATTAACAAGATTATACGATTTAAACAATGAGCTAAACTTAATACTAATGGAAGAAGTTTCAAGGAGATTGATGTTAAAGTCTCCACATATTACAACAGACTTGTTCTGTTTACTAAGTTTGAGCAAAACTTCTTCCACAATCCTTTCATTGATTGCCAACTTAAATTAGCATCAATCATTAACCCAAGGCCTTTAACTACATGTCATTCATTTAATGATCGATAACGCTACAAAAAACAAAAAACGAATGAAATCAATGCTAAGTCACGTGACTGACTATATGTTCAGTTATGACTTCTTTCAGGATTAGAATCCCTGGTCAGGCTAACATCGGTGGTTGTGTTTTTTTATTGTCAAGAAATGCACAGTATCAAACCTTAGCCAGGAAGTTGACTGTGTTTCAACACAGTGCCTCGGTAAGCACGCAGTCTTTTGCCTCTTACGATAAGCAGGGAACGATATGGGGTTATGTATATATGTATACAAGACGGTCAGTAATTGATCTTTCACCGATTATGTCGAATTGCTGTCCCATTACACAATGAGAGTGAGGGTATAGAGAAAATCTGTGCTTGCGCATTTATTCGGGCTCTATGAGCCTGTCCTGCGCATTTGGCTAGTCTTTGTTGAGACTGGCCACCTTGAAAGTTTAGCGTGAAATAGCAGCTTAACACTGTTGTGTTTCGTATGGTGAGTGTAGAGAACCGGAGACCCTTTTTACTGGAAAAGAGACATTCCATCTTAGTCCTCACGGGTGACAACGCATCTGCATTTTGATTCCTTATTGAGGATAGATGTAGATGTCTATGGGTCACAGCAACCACTTACCACCAGGTGGACTGTGTGCTCGTTTGTCACCCTATCCTGTAAAAAAAGGCTGGGATACCGTGTTAAAGAAATATGGATAACCATAACACACTTAGATTCGTTTAAAATTATATGTGTGTTTCGACTTATTAGTTTCGACTAGGCCAAGGGTTTAATTCTGTATTCCCTCCCTGTGTGGAGAGAGAGAGAAACCCTGATAATGAATACTAAAATTGGTTTTAATTTTCACCCATTAATCAAACCGACACCCGACCAGCGACGCCTCGCCGCTCGGCGTCCCGGCGAGCAGACGAAGACTGCGGTTTTCGCAGTGATACCGAGTGTTTTTTATATTTGCAACATAAATACTGTACATTAATTAAATACATATCTAATTAATGTACAATATTTACATTATAATTTAGGAGCCGTGGTAGCTCAGATGGTTAACGCTCGCTGTAAGTTAAGAAGAAACCTGGGTTCGATCCCCGCCGGCACCAATGAAATTATTAATTGCAATTTTAAGTGCTGATTTACCACGTGCTCGGTGGTGAAGGAAAACGTCGTGAGGAAATCTGCATGTCTGACAAATAAGAAAAAATTAAATATTTCGAAGACATATGAAGTTCGCCAACACGCATTGGGGCAGCGCGGCGGACATTTCCTTGCCCTAAAACCCTCTCAGAAATGAGAGCAGGCCTGTACCCAGCAGTGGGACGTCTATATAGGCTGTAACTTCAGCTTTAACTTTAATTAAATACAAAATATTTTTATATAACAACAGCATGATAATCAAACAGATTAATAGAATCATCATTACTTTGAAAATCCATTTACATAAACGCAGTATTTTATTATTGTGAGTCGTTATTAGAAAGATGCTGTTGATTTTTTATGTTTCGTTTCCATCTGTGGCCTCTTACGACACACATTTTTATAAATTGGTAGGTAAGTAATGATATAATCTGAATTTTCTCCTTTTACCAGTGCCTCAACAATAGATCGGTTCACCATTTTAAGTTCAAAAGGATTTATTGCATTTGATAATATGTATAACTTTTAATAAAAACTACAAACTGTCTGTGCAAGACCCTAAGATGTAAAATATAAAGATATAAAAAGGTAAAGATGTTAAAAATGAAGTAGCAAAGATCTGCGATATACAATAAAAATAATGTGTCTTCCTTATTTTGATGACCAGACTTTTGCCAATTGCAGGCACTATCCTCGTTACCACCAATCCCAACACCACTACTCACAACACCAGTACACTAGGAAATATGCACCACCTGCTTTTGTTTCGCCTCTAAACGAAGCATCATCGGCTAAACGCTTGTAAATCTCTAATAGTGTAGCCTTATTGGGATTAGTGGTGATCGGGATAGTGCACGAATTTGAGGAAGGGCGAGAGCTAGTATTCAAATTAAGTAAAACTCATTTATATTTATATATATAATTTTGGGAATGAGAGAATAATAATAATGGAAAATCAGAAGAACTGAGGGTGGAACTATAATCTCTCACTTGTTCTAGCAGTATAAAGTATCGCACAGTCGACTACGAGGAATCAGTCGATAATTCTACGAGTCTCATGTCATTATTATGCCCGCTGGGCTAAAATATTACCTATACGATGAGATTTTGTCTAAGTAAGACAAATGATGTGGTTCTGTTCGTTGTAGTAATTCTTCTGCTGTAAGCAAGGAAGATCGTGTTGCTAAGAGACTGCCCTTTGTTACATTGAGGTGGATGTTACACCAATGTGTGATTGTGACTGGTAGATATAACGGTTGGTCGAACTATATTTGTTCTATACTGAAAGTGCAGTGAAGTGCGCTGTCTTATTCCTAATAATGATTAAGCGTACGCAAGAGAATAAGTTGAACATCCGCTCTGACATGTTTATTATTTTTAACAATTAAAAGCAGATTAATTTCTAATACGAGATTTCTTTTCTACCGAATTCAAAAAGGAGACGGTACTCAATTCGACTGTATGTTTTTTTATATGTGTTACCTCATACCTTTTTACTGGGTGAACCGATTTCGATGATTATTTTTTTAATTGAAAGCTGGTGCCTTACATGTAGTTCCATATAAATTTGATTATGGTTTTTGTGTTATTCTTAATAATTTATATAGAAGTTGGATGTACAAAATTTTTAATTTTAAATTATGTCTAAATAAATTTGAGAATAATTTCTAACATCAGAAGTGGGACAATTTCTGAAATCAGAAGTGGAATAGTCTCTTACAATAATTAATATCTAACATATATGAGTATTTAATATTGCTAAAAGCGTACTGTGATACTCGTGGAGTTAGAGACTCGTTTCTATTACTTCTGAATTACAAGTAAAACTAAACTTAGCAGGGTTAAATGTAAATTAAATTTTCTAGTGTCTTGAAAATAATTCCATTAATATTTAAGCTAAGTATAATAGTCGAGATCCTCTTACTGAAACTTAAAGTGTAGACGAAAATTTTTAATTTGCTACTTCTAAATATTCAAAGTCAAGAATATTGGTATACAAAGAGGTTACTAAGTACATACTTCAAAAAGGTGCTTTATAGCGAATGTATACGAAATGAAATAAAAATCCCAAATACCAGATACACGTAAGGCGTGGTTTCACACTCCTTATAAAATACATAAATCGTTTCTGATAAGGGATCTAATATTTAACGTGCCCAAATATTTCTTGTATTATTTTTTCCTTTACACATGACCAAACTCTGGAAGATTTTATCTATTATGAAATTAAAAATCAAAGATTTGCCTCAATCGTCACATTTGGTAGGCGGTTTGAGTAATCGAGTGCCAGATGGTTTTTACTGGATACGAGGCGTTCCCTCTCAGTCCTCAGGGGCGACAACGCATCTGTATTTTGATTCTTAATTGAGGATACATGTAGATGTCTATGGGCCACAGCAACCACTTGCCATCAGTTGGACAGTGTGCTCGTGTCACCCTTATTTTATTAAAAAATTTGCTGCCTGCTACTGGTCTGCTCGAGTTCATTACATTATATACATAATTGAACATGTTTGGTTACAGATGGGCCTGTTATCGTGTTCCATTCTGGAAATACAATGGGTAATATTAACATTCAAAAAATGACAAAAAAGACCCGAAGAATTACGAGGGCGGCACTGAAAATTTCGGGAATCAAGGAAGTGACACAACATTACTATTAAAAAATGTATTTATTGCTTTTCTAAGTATTCTCCGCGAAATTTGACACATTTTTCCATACGATGGAACCAATCATTGAAGCAACCATACCATTCGGAAGTTGGGGTCTCCAAAATGGCCGTTTTGTAGGCGTCCATAGCTTCTTCAGGTGATGAAAATCTCTGTCCACGCAATTTATTTTTTATTTTAGGGAAAGTATAGAAATCACTAGGGCTTAGGTCGGGGCTGTACGGCGGATCGTCTAATAATTCTATGTTTTCTTGCTATAAAAAACTCTTTTGTTCTGTGTGCGGTGTGAGAACTCGCATTGTCGTGATGGAGGATGATGCGGCGGTTGCAGTTCTCTTTACGGAGCTCAGAAACGACCTGTGGCAAACAATTGCTAGCATACCATTCTGAATTAACCGTTCTTCGTCTCTCAAGAGGAATAGTCGTAACATGGCCGGTTTTGGAGACAAACTTGGCTACCATTTTTTTTGCAACACTCCGTGAACGAACAATTTTTGTTGGTTTTAACTCATTTTCGGACACCCCAACTCGTGACTGGTTTTTTGTTTCGGGTTCGTACGTGTATATCCAGGATTCGTCACCTGATACGATATTGTATCCAGCATTTGAGGATCCTGCGTGGAATCTTTCGAGAGTTCTAACGCACCAAGTAACGCGAGCCGCTTTTTGCTCTTCACAGAGCGAATGCGGTATCCATCGGGAAAAAAACTTTTTTACGCCTAATTGTTCATGCAAGATTATTTGTATTTGACTCATGCCAATGTCTAAAGTTGCCTGAATTTCGCGGTATGTCACATGTCAATCTTCCTCAATCAGCACAGCATCAACGTTTTCTTGGGTGACTGCAGTTTTTGGACGACCTTCACGGGGATCATCACTGAGCTTGATACGTCCACGTTGAAATTCAGCAAACCAGTGATAAATTGTGGTTTTGGATGGGGCTTCATCACCAAATGCAGAAATCATCCGTTCAACACACTGTTTTTGTGTTAAACTACTTCGAAAGTCATAATAAATCATTACTCTTGAATTTTTTCGAGTCAGTTCCATTTTCTCAACGACTAAACAAGTTTGACAAAACCTTGTGACAAGACCGAGAATCTTTTTTTAAATAAATAAATGGTATTCGATTTTTAAAACCAAGGAGTTTTCAATTAAAAAGATTTTAATATGACAGGAACAGTGGAAATATTCCATTCCCGATACTTTTAGTGCAGCCTATGTACAGTTGCGTCGCTGTACTGTTAGAAACGAGTATGTTATTTTCTTGAAGGTATAAATTCCAAAGTATGGTCAAATTTTAGCCAGAGTTGAACAGTCTGCATTCCGGGGTTCTAGATTTGATAGAATCCCAGCTGAACGTTTGCTTAAAATACGGTTAGTTAAGATTTTTTTTTTGCTTAAAACTGGGTTCTGGAGGTATTGTCATTGTCTCTTACACTACATTTGAAGCTCGTACATATATCGTAAGACAAGTGAGAGACACTGCGGAGTTTCTTTCGCTGTTTCTTCTCCGATCAGAGGAGCCACGTTCCAAAACGGTAGTGGATTTGAAAAATAAGACATTTGACTAACAACATTTTATTTTATTACGTATAAAAATATTTATAATTTTTTTTATAGAAGAGGGGGCATACGAGCATGCGGCTCACCTGATGGTAAGTGACTACCGTCGCCCATGAACAACCGCAACACCAAGGGGAATTGCAGATGCGTTGCCGGCCTTTTAGAAAGGTGTAAGCTCAATTCTTGAAGGTTCCTAAGTCGTATCGGTCCGGAAAAATTGCTGGTGGTAATCGATTCCACAAGGAAGTTGTGCGAGGGAGAAAACTTCTTCTTAATCGCATAGTGGTGGACCGCCAATCATCCAGATGGTATGGATGGTAACGCGAGTTTTGTACGCGATGTGCGATGGTGAAATTGAGCGGCTGGAATTAGTCCGAACAATTCCTCAGAGCACTCCCCATGATAGAATGCGATAAAATACGCAAAGAGATGCAACATCTCTACGCAGTGCCAGTGTATCGAGCCGATCAGAAAGAACTCGGTCGTCGACGATTCGAACAGCTAATATTAATTATATTTAATTTTCTTTATGATTTAATTATTTTTACTTTACAGGTTAAACGTTGACTTGATATTTATCACTATGAAAAAAAGTTCACAGTTAGATACAAATATATATGTATATTTAATATTTAAAGAGCAATTCTCATAAAAACCGACGTCACGTTTTATACGCGGTAGAGCCATGCTGCAGTTATATTATGGTTGTAGCACGAATCGGTCGGCTCGACCGGGGAAGGACCACGCTCTCACAGAATACCAGCGTAAAATAACAGCTTAACGCTGCTGTGTTTCGTTTGATGGGTGTAGAGAACCGGAGACCCTTTTTACTGGAAACGAGGCATTCCATCTTAGCCCTCACGGGTGACATCGCATCTGCATTTTGATTTTTAATCGAAGATAGATGTAGATATCTATGGGCCACAGCAACCACTTACCATCAGGTGGACTGTGTGCTCGTTTGTCACCCTTATCCCATAAAAAGCTTCAATTTAAGAAATGATTAAAATTACTCTCTCTCTCTCTCTATCTCATGACAATAGAAAGAGATGTATAGTCAACCAGTCAATTAACGCTAAATATTAGAATGTTAGAATTCCACTACCCTATACCGTCCCGTCGGTGTTGTAAGAGTCGACAGAGGGAAATTGAAACAGGAGAATGGGCAGCAGCATCTTCCTGAAAACAACCGAGAATAGTAAAAAAACGTAGGTGTCGAACTCGCCTGCCAAACGTGGCAAATATGGCATAATTTTTACTATGAGCCAATCTATTGAAGAGGCCTACGTTAAGCAGTGGACTTTACAAGATATATTTAATTGTGCTATATATAAAATATAATATAAGTTGTATTATAGCCAGAAAAATTATTTCTAAAGTGAATATCACTTTGTGTCTTAAATATGTGTGAAAAACAGTCTTTGTGTTCATTAAATAAACCTGGAGTCATTTTAAAGGGAATTCCTTTGTTTTGGTCATCAATTTCAGTCATTTATGTGTCTGAGTGCAAAAGTCAGGATAATCCAGCTATGAAATGATTCAGAGTGCATATCAGATGGAGCCGAATTAAGATAGTGGTACACTCAACTTTCTTAAATTAATAAACGCTGTATTTCTATAATAACTGTTAGTGTATTTGGAGTTTGGAGTACATGATTTTTATATTTAGATTTATGAAAAAAGTAACTAAAAACACATAAACACAAAGAAAAAAACACTTATGAACATTTTTATGATTTGAACAATTTGACGACTTTCCCTGATAGATTAATCATTAATAAGTTCTATTATTAATTTACATCAATTTTTCGGTCCACCATTTAGTGTAGGTACAATTTAGAGTTTGAGTTAGTAATAATAATATTGTTATTCTTACTTGCTGTACTTTTAATTGTTGATGATTATGATAATTTTAGCGTGCTTCCGCTATTTTTTTTAATAGTTATACGAAATATCGCTATTTTAAACCATCAATGTTTACTACTACTAAAGTATTTTAATTATTATCGGGAGTTTACGCCACTTTTTTTTTTACGACGATTTTGTACGTGGTAGAGCCATGCTGCAGCTATATTATGATCAACCGGGGTGGGACAATGCTCTCACAGATTATCAGCGTAAAGTAGCAGCTTAATGCTGCTATGTTTCGTATGTTGAGTGTAGAGAACTGAAGACCCTTTTTTACTGGAAACAAGGCAGTCCATCTTAGTTCTCAGGGGTAACAACGCATCTGAATTTTGATTCTTAATCGAGGATAAATTTAGATGTCTATGGGTCACAACATCCACTCACTATCAAGTGGACTGTGAGGTCATTTGTCAACCTAATTTTATTTAAAAAAAAAAACATAAATTTTCACCACGTAATCCCCCAAACTTTAGTGATGACATACGGAACTGAGACGTAGTCCTTCATTGCTGATCGTACGAGGAAGCTTAAGGGTATTCAGCGAGCATTTAAGAGAGCTGTACTCGGAGTTTTTCTACGTGAAAGAAGTTGTGACGATTAAACCTACAACAGAATCAGAGTAATTGACATAGCCTAAGGAATAAGTAAGTTGTAGTGGCAATGGGCTAGCTATATTAGCTCGATGAACTGACGATCGATGAGAAAGAATATTTCGAGTGGCAGCATTCGTACCGGCAATCGAAGTGTAAGACAGCTCCTCCCTAGATGAAGTGATCACTTGAAAGGCATGCAGAAGTTCTTTGGTTGCAGGTGATTTGATGCACAAGAGCATTACTTGTGGAAGGCCATGTTCATTCGACAAGTGTTGTCTTACCATTAGGCGGGATAGTTTTTTTTAAATTGTCAACCTCACAGTAAAATTTTCTCGTATAGACTGGATGCGGTTTACACAAAAAAATGCACAAGGACAAACATTCAGACCTGGAACATTTATCTAACGACTTAAAAAAAAGCCGGTACTAAATTCGATTGTGTTTTTTTATAGACTAGGGGCCAAACGAGCATGCGGCTCACCTGATGGTAAGTGACTACCGCCGCCCATGAACAACCGCAACACCAGGGGAATTGCAGATGCGTTGCCGGCCTTTTCTTTTATGTGTATTACCTCATAACTTTTTACTGGATGAACCGATTTCGATGATTCTTTTTTTATTTGAAAGCTGATGCTTCACATGTTGTGATGCCATATAAATTTGATCAAGGTATGACCTATAAGTTCCGTGTGGGCTTCGAACTCTCAGCCCCCCAGCGCCGCGACTAAACGCATAGCCACTATGCTACCGAGCACTCAATCACACTTAGTAGTCACGCATTGGCTTATTAATAGTAAGTAAAACATTAAACAGTTTTCGAGAACATAGCTATGGCGCACATACAGCGAAGTAATTTTACGAGTGTTCCATTTTGTTAACTTTGGTATAGGGAATACTGAAAATATAAAATGTTAAAATATTATATTCGGTAACTCGATATACAATTTGCTTTATAACGTACGGGGCAGTCGGTAGCCGTAGTAACAGACGGGCCCGCTTTGCGTATCGATCCACCGTATAGGGATGTCTGTTCCGACTTCAAATATTAAATCAAATATCGCGTATAGTTTTCATTAATTGCCGAGGAGTTAAGGCATGAGAAAATCCAATCCATCACTTCTTCGAGTCTGTGAGTCGCGCAAGAACTAAGGGAAATTTTTAGATGCCATTATCATAAAACATATTGATATGTCGATTAAATGGTGGGTAGTGTCTTATAGTGGCAGCGTAAAATAATCCACTGTCTCATATCATTGCTTCGGTAAGGACGGATCCAAAGGGTCGATAAAGGGCAACTAAAACAGGAGATTAGCAGAAGCATCTAATAACCGGCCCAGTGTGAGTTGGACTCGTGCATAAAGGGTTCCGTACCATCGTAAAACACGTTTCTGTTAGGGGAGCCCCCTTTATTTTTAATTTATTTTAATTTTTATTATTTGTTCTTATAGCGGCAACAAAAATACAAATTCTGTGGAAATTTCAACTGCCTACCTATTACGGATCATGAGATACAGTCCGCACATGACAGACAGACGGACGGACGGATGGACAGCGGAACCTTAGTAATGAGGTCCCGTTGGTTACCCTTTGGGTACGAAACCCTAAAAACAGTGCGGTTGTCAAGACAACGGGCAATTATGGTAAATGTCTCTTTATCTCTATGAGGCAATCCATGGGGAAGATTATGTTCAGCAACGGGAATCAACAGGCTGTGATTATGATGATGATGATGATGATAATGGTGATAAACTGAGCACACAGGTCACCTGAAGGTGACCTGCAGGTGACACGTGTGCTGTGCTGTGCTGAATGCTGATGCCCATAGCTTATATTCATAAATATGAAATCCATTATTATTTTAGTTTATGAGGCTTAACAAGCTGATTTAGGAATCATCCTAGTTGGATACTTCCATTACAGCTTATTAAGGTCCACAGCATGTTTAGGCTCAAAAATGATCATTTGAGACGGCACCCAATCATGTTCGAGTTAGCGAATCGCCCGATAGTACCAGGTGTCACGAGTGTTGCGGGGAGGGGGCAGCGGTATGCAGCTTGCGGACGTTTGGCGCTGGCGGGCGAGGACAGTAGCTCGAGGGCAGCGGTGCAGTTAATTAGCGTATTTCGGTTACCGCTTCAGATGTTTCGCGCGATCGGTTTTTGGGTAATGGTCTAGATTTTTAGAATTTCTGCGCGTTACTTCGCTACTAGATTGTGGTTTCGCTAAAACTGCCTCGGTTTAGTTTGTCTGAATTGTAAGTTAGTGACAAGAGGCTTGTATTGTATTTGACTGATTAAAGGTGTCGTCCGGTATAACCTCCCTTTAGCGTTGGTTTTGTTAGCAAATTTATGCAACGACGAGGTTTTTGTTGAGTCTAGAAAAATAGAAGCCGTTTGGTTATCCTAGTGCGTTCACGCGACGACGAAGCAGTAATAATTTGATTGATTAACCTAAATTCGTTGGCAAGTAATTTACGTAAATTGTATAGTGATTGCCGGTTGAAATGCTTGACAATAATACTTTGCGTCGAGTAGTTGATTGTGGCATTGGATATAACTCGGAGATATTTTCCGGTGTCGGTTAAAAAGATAAGATTTGTGACCTGCGAGAAACAGTGTTCGTATTAGATTCTAGATTTGTGCTAATGAACGCTCAACTTTGTGACTCGTGAAGAGATCGCGTTAGTCCCCTATTTGTAATTTGGTGATAAATTAATCCGGAACATTGAATGTTGAACTTTGAATTACTCTTCGTTACTTGAGTCGGGTATCACGTGTTTGATTCTACGATGAACGTTGAATTAGTTGAGTTGAAGTTAGTTAAATGTACAATAAAGTTGAAAGACTGAAATAGTGACATGAAGAAAGAAATGGTCTATTGATGACGCCTGCTGGAGTGATGCAGCAGTGTGGGGCAGCATGGAAACCGGCCGCTGCCCGGTCACCTCAGCTGGGCCAGGTCACATAAATATACACACCACTAAACACCACTTTACATGCACCTACCCTACCTACGGCCTGACCGAGCCTTGGGGCGGTCTTAGATTCGGATCCAGGTACGTACTATTTATTTACCTAGCCTTCTCTCTATTGTGTAGTGTGATAGGATTTTCCATAAGGCATTTTGAGCCCCGTCCTTAGTTGTCCATCGAGTCTACAGCTGTATGGGCCCCTGTATGATCGATCTTTGTCGGGACAGCTAGGGGCGTGTACAGGGGTTTTGCCATATTTGCAAGCTTGGCAGAAATTAAGCTTAGTTATCGAAATTTCAAGTTTCAAAGTAGCCAGCAATGTGTCCCATTTTTAAGTAATCCTCCTTGGATATTCATTGCGGGATCCAATATTTATGCTGGACTCCCATCAGCTAAAGCGCTACAGTGTTGATCGTTTCACCCGCTTTGCTTTGTCAGGGCTGTGGGAATGCTTTCGCAGTTCGACGGTGGCCCTTACAGGTTTCGTCTCAATGAGATAATTCAGCTGGAGCTATCTTTTCCTTCTGCATATGGGGCTGCACGAGAAACACGCCACACGCGCCATTTCAGGGCCTTACATATAAATTGACGGACAACCTTCGTCTCGAGCGTCTAAGCTTATATATACTCTCCTCCAGTGGCCGTAACTCCAGGTACGGATTAGCTTGTCTGTCGTTCCTGCTCCCTCTCCGAATCCTCCTTCTGCAACAGCACCTGCTCGCACAAGCTCCACCTCTAACGTTCAACCATAGCCTCAATCAGGGCCAGGAGTGACAGGTTTTCCCTCATAGTTACGAGATCACGACACAGCTCAGTAAAAGCTGGGGACTCTTCAAGCGTATGCTGCGTCGTGTTATTGCTACCACAGTAAAGGCACTGATTTGTGGGTTCTCTTCTAGTAGGTAGTTTGGAACATGTATTTAGCAAATCAGCCATACCCAGAAAGTATCTGCACGAGCCGGAAATTCAGTTACCCTTGCCGCCTGTTTACCCGGCTAACAGCCTCAACAGCCCTGCTTCCCGCTCTGGGGTGACCTAAGCGCTCCTCCTACTTTTCCAGCATAGAATACTGAGGTTTTTTTATAGGATAGGGTGACAAATGAGCACACAGTCCATCTGATAGTAAGTGGTTGCTGTGGGCCATAGACTTCTACAGCTATCCTCGTTTGCGAATCAAAATGCAGATGCGTTGTCAACCGTGAGGACTAAGATGGATTGCCTCTTTTCCAGTAAAAAACTCCTTCGGTTCTCTACACTCACCATACGAAACACAGCAGTGTTAAGCTGCTATTTTATGCTAGTATTCTGTGAGAGCGTGGTTCCCCCCCGGTCGAGCTGACCCATTCGTGCTACAACTATACTACTAATGTAGCTGCAGCATGGCTCTACCACCTATAAAAACCTCCTAAGGTTGAAACCTTTGCGCTAACATGTCAAGTTATATTAACTAATCAGTGATCAGCAAATGAAAAGCTAAAGATTTAACTGATAGCTCGCGAAATATACATGTTCTGTACACATTTTAAATTAAGAATATGACAAATTAATTGAGCTTATACGAGTAGCTTCAGGAAATGTTACAGATAAGCTGCATTGCAGAATCCTTCTTTCTTATGTGTGACTTAAAAGTACTATGGAAATTTGTTAAGTTATATTCAGCAGGCTGATTACTTAAAGGCATAGAAATATATATACTATATATATTTCTAAGCTGTTTCTTTTAGTCAGTTTTTATAAATAGTATGCGTAAAATTTTATATTTTCAAATCCTTAAATTTTCCTTAAATTAAACTTAGATCTTCGTTTAGATATTTTATAAATATAGAAATTAAAAAAAATAGGGAACGATAAATACAACAAGTTCTTATTACAAATTTGTCACCGGGTTGTATTATTTAATTCACATCACTATGGAGTCTTAGCGCTGTTTGAATAATTGAATACTTGAATCAAAATCTATTTTGACAAGTGATAATGCTGGGTCATAACATGTCATGTTACTGTGACGGCGCATTATTATCAGTCATCATCATCATTACAACCCTTCACAAGTCCACTGCTGAACATAGGCCTCCCCCGCCACTATAGCGGCGATAAGACCCCTCTTTGAGGAGTGGCTTGAGAGACGCCACGGCGTCCTCACCTTCCGCCTGACGCAGGTCCTCACCGGACACGGTGTGTTCGGGAGGTTCCTGCACCGAATCGGGCGGGAGGAAACGCCCGGGTGCTCCCACTGCGAGGATCGACCGGAGGACACGGTGGAGCACACCGTGGAGGTGTGCCCTGCTTGGGCGGAGCACCGCCGTGTCCTCGTAGCGGCGATAGGCGGCGGCGACCTCTCGCGTCCGGCCCTGGTCGAAGCCATGGTCCGGAGCGAGACGGAATGGGATGCCGTCACCACCTTCTGCGAAGCAGTGATGCTAGCGAAGGAGGTGGCGGAGCGGGAGAAGGAAAGAGCAACAGCTTTCCTTCCCGGCCGCCGCGGGAGACGCCCCGGGCGTCGGGGGCTACGTCGTGGCCCCCGGCCACCGTAGGCGCGGGCCTGTGGACGGCGAGCAATGGGTAGCTCGCCGTCCGTCCGTCTAACGACGACAGGCCGTGTCGACGGCGCGTTTTGTTCCACGCGCGCCTCAAAGAGCTGTCAGCAGCGTGAAGGGGCCCGCAAGGGCCGACGCCTGCCGGGGCTGCGGGCTGTTCGAAAGAAATACCGCGGCTCCGGAACGTAAGGGCACTGAAGGAACACGGATGGTTTTTAGTCAGTAAAAGTCTGACACTCCCTTCCGCTCCACCCAGAGCGAAAGGCGTCATTTGATGATTTTCCATCCGCAAAAAAAAAAAAAAAAAAAAAGGCCTCCCCCAAGGAATGCTACAAAGCACGGTCCTGAGGCACTTGCATCCATCGACTTCCTGCATGTCTTACCAGGTCGTCACTCCATCTAGTGGGGGGGACTAGGTAGGTAGGTGGTAGGACTCCCTAGGTACGGGGCTGCCATTCGAGAACATTTCTTCACCGTCGGTTGTCGGTTCTTCGAGCTATATAGCCGGCCCATTGCCACTTCAGCATACTAATCCCTTGGGTTATGTCGGTTACTCTGGTTTACTGCGGATGTTCACGCAAAGAAACCCCGAGCATAGCCCTCTCCCGCTGATCCGATCTTGATTGATAATAAATAATGATTAATTTCTATACGATGTCGTGTAAAATATCTTAAAAGTAATAATTTGTGCAATTAAAATGCATTAATAAGCATAAAGTAAATACATTGGTTTCGAACATTAAGTATTACATTAAAGTAAAGGCTTAATATTGTCCTTAAAAATCAAAGACATTTAAGTAGTTATTTATTTTAAATCTCTTCGTTAAAAATTCATTAAATTTATTAAAACTGCTAAATTTATTAAATAATGGAAATACAAGTCGATTACATATATTACAATAATAAGGTAAATAACATTTATAAGCTTTAGATTATAATTGGGAAACAAGTTAAAAAAAAAAGTAATGGAGTGTGGCATGTAATATGTAATGCTGGCGAGTGTTCGTGTAATGATTGATTTTATAAGGGAGCTACCGGAGATGCATATCTAAGGTTATATATACATCTATATGGGGTGGTCAGGTGTCTGACTACCAAAGTACTGTTTCACAATGTAATGTCTATATTAAGGACTTATGATAGTAAGGTCTAAGATACAAAAACAATAATATATGAAGGTAAGATTTATGAAATAAAGCAAATATTATGTGGAAGGTCTCAAATATGTGAAAGCATTATATTGATAGAAATGAGACTTGAAAAGGATTATTATAGTGGCATGTAAACTGCTTCACAGTGTCCGAGACCGAGGTAAACTTGGACTCGCTAACCAATATCCTAGGCATATTTTTTTATATAGAAGGGGGGTAATCGAGCATGCAGCTCACCTGATGGTAAGTGACTACGGCCGCCCATGAACAACCGCGACACCAGGGGAATTGCAGATGCGTTGCCGGCCTTTTAGAAAGGTGTAAGCTCTTTTCTTGAAATTCCCTAAGTCGTATCGGTCCGGAAAAATCGCCGGTGGTAAACAATTCCACAGGAAAGTTATACGAGAAAGAAAACTCCTAGTAAAACGCACAGTGGTGGACCGTCAAGCATTCAGATAGTGAGGGTGGTATCATGAATTTTGACGCGATATGCGTTCGTGAAATTCGGCGGCTGGAGTTAATCCGAACAATTCCTCAGAGCACTCCCCGTGGTAAATTCGATAGAAAATGCAAAGGGATGCAACATCCCTACGCAGTGCCAGTGTATCGAGCCGATCAGAAAAAACTCGGTCGTCGACGATTCGAACCGCTCTGCGCTGGATGCGGTCAAGTGGAAGGAGCTGGCACTGGGGTGCCCCGGTCCAGAGATGAGAACAGTATTCCATGTGAGGCCGAACTTGCGCTTTTTAAAGTTGCAAGCGATGTGCCGGCATGAAATACTGTCTCACTCTGCTGAGCACGCCAAGCTTTTTAGAGGCCAATTTGGCTTTCCCTTCCAAGTGACCACGAAACTGCACACTATTCGATATGTCGACGCCGAGGATTCCGATGCTAGCTGAGGCAGCAAGGGGGCTGCCTTGAAACTGAGAAGACACGACAAAGGAGTTCTTTTTAGCGGTAAACGTGCAAACTTGTGTATTTTGGGGATTGAACTGGACTAGGTTTAGTCACCCCCAATCCGAGACTTTGTTCAGCGAAGACTCGACGTCAGACACAAGTTTGTCCCGGTACTCGGTGACGTTTCCCGAGAAATATGGGCACGGCTGGTATATAAGGCATCATTAGTACTGTCGTCTGCATAGCAATTAATGTTACCAGTATATAATCTTAGTGTCTGTGGTTTGTTGTCGGGTTTGTTGTAGCAATACGACTCACACCCCTATCGATTGTGGGCGGCGTCTTAGTGCATAGCGTTATGATACGTTGGATATCTTTCGGATTAGGGAAAGTGTGTTTGGTAGCACTTTTAAGTGCGTTGCACTTACGAGCATACTCAACTCCATGTCGTGCAATAGGTCTATGATACGTGGATTTTTGGTTACACGTATTGCTGACGTCTTAATAGCGTGCTGCTATGATACGATGGAGCTATTTTTAATATAAAATCAGTACCAATTTTGTTGCCAAATTTGATAGGGATCATGATGATGTGTTATTTATGTATATATTTATTTAAACTTTATTGAACCTTATACATTAAGTAAAGGTGATGTGTTATGAGGGGTTTCATCCGTATGATAGTTGCATTGATGCTACTTGCGATATTGCATCTTTTGATGGATCTACGGGTATGCTCGCTGATTCGACGCATCTTCTAGTTCTGGTCGATGTAAGTGGATGGTGTAAGCACGACGATATTGGGGGTGACGCTTGTTGTGTGCTGCAGCATTGCGTCTCTGCGATGGTTGTTTGGCAGGTCGCTATTCTCAACGGCGCTCTCTGCGTCTTGGTTAGACTCACACCTGAGTAGATTTGCCCAAGTCGGGTCCCTTCAGACTGTCTGAGCGGTAGTAGCTAGAGCCAAAAGTCAAAAGCCACTCAACGTGGGACCCCATTCCCTTCAGGTGAGCAGTGGACTCATGTCACGCTCTGCAGCTAGAAGCCGTGCTGATCATGCTACCGATGGTGTTGCCTTACACTTACATCACGTCAGCAGGAGTGGCAGTCTGGCAGTTGGTGGCCCTCACGGAGGGCTATATATAGCCAGTGTGCCTATTATGTTGCTTAAACCGTGTGACGTATATTCACTGTGGCTCGATTTGATCGCATTCAGTATGGCATTTACACGTATTGAAATGCGCGACTTCGGTCGATGTTTGTACTTACGCACTACCAAGGGGCCAAGTCCTCTTTTACTGGTTCGCCAGTTATTTTGCTGTGGACTACGGTCCCATTTTTTTTAAATGTGGGAGAGCGAAGCACTTGTATCGGGTATAGTCATTCTTCCGAGAGACACCTAAAAGAATATAAATCAAAACCAATAATGTATCTTATTTAGTTTGAAGAGTAGCTCCCGCCTTCCCTCAATTGCGTGCACTATCCAAGTCATTACTAATCCAAGCACCACTACACAACACCACTACACTAGGAAAGACACACTACCGTCGATTAGAAGACACGCATTTCACCTCCATAGGAAATATCCGGATGATCCGGAGTTACTTAGCTTAGTTCTTAGCAACTTGATTTTTAACACCTTTAAAATAATGTATTTTCGCAAAGTACCGACTGATTCTATTTATATTAAAAGGGTCACGGGGTCTCGGGTTCTCCACACTTACGACACAACGGCGTTTTAGCTGCTAGTTTACTTTATTTTACGCTGGTATTCTGTGAGAGCGTCATTTTTTGTCATGGTCAAGCCGATCTAATCGTGCTACAACCATAAAATAGCTGCAGCATAGCTCTACCACATACAAAAAATCCTACTATACTAATTTGTTGTGATTTTGTTATATTTTATTTGAGTCGACCTTTGGCACTCACAAGATAAAAAGGCCTGATGCATTCCTTTATGCCGCCAAAATTTTCATTGTAATTAAACTGAATCTCTTTTTTTCCTAAATAGATTAATTCCTTTTTCAGATTTTTTTATGATGACGCTAATATTACTAATATCCACAAAAATATTTACAACAAATGACATCAAGCACCCCACGTTTTTTACATTAAAAGGAATTATTTACTTTAATCATTATTTTCTTATTTTAAACTTATTGAAAATTATTTTCTACATTTTAGTTCAGTTATCTACAAAAGCATGTTTTTTTTGTTAGTTTTTTTAAACTATTATTTATTTTCAATTTTTTTAGTGCGGCTAACTACAAAAGCGTATTTTTTTTGGAACGAAGTTCTTTTACGCGGCTTACAGCAAACTGAACTGGCAGAAATGTTAGTTGTTTTATGAATTATTCGCAAATCCTGAAGATCCGGGCAAGGATTATGGGACAAACTATTTAAATTATTGCATTGTCATCGGTTCTTGATAAGTGTGCGAAGTCTCAAATCAGTCCGACGTTTTGAAGAGGTTGAAAATCACATTCATAAAGAGTGTTAATAAAAATGACACAGCTACTGCACAAGCTCAGGTCGCTCAACAAATGATAAAAAGGAATATTCTCGGAGTTTTTCTGGTGGACAAAACTATTAATGAAGATATCCATCAAAGAACCAAGATTACTGACAGCCTTTCGTGCTTGTAAAATGAAGTGATAAATGACTGGCCATGTCTGGTCACACAACCGGTGGGGTAGACATGCTATGGAATGTAGACCACGCCCAAACAACGTAGTGTACGAAACCTCTTCTTGGGTGACGATGGAGATGGAGCGACCATCTGCGTAAGGTAGCTGGTAGTAAATTGCTGCATGTAGCCGTCTGGGCTAAGTAGCGCGCCTTGGGAGAGGCCTATGCCTAGCAATAGACTGCCGCAGGCGGATGATGATGATTAAAGAAAAACATGGACATGCTATTTAAACCAAATTATGCAATGGGCGCTCTTATAGCTAACAGCAATCTATTTTATAAAACAACTTTTTCTTCTTTCTACTGTTAATGGATCTAGGAGGGATTAGGGTCTTAGCGTACCTATTAATAGAAGAGAGAAAAATTTTTCGGCCATTATTTCACTTGCAAAAATGAAAATGAAAAATTGTTTATTTCTTTAAAAAGATCATACATTATATAGGTATGGGTGTAACTGGAACATGCTTTTAAGTAAATATATATTTGTGGCAGGATGCCCCACTCTTCTATAGCTAGAATTAAATAAACACAAAATAGATTAATTAAAGAAGTACAAGAAACTAAGCTTATATTTATACAATGAGGGTTTTATATAAGTGTGCGAGTTTATGTGAGTGTGAGTTAAAGGGTGCGTGCACTCACTCGCGCGATTCTGTGTGTGTGTGTGTTTGTGTGTGTGTGTGTGTGTGTGTGTGTGTGTGTGTGTGTGTGTGTGTGTGTGTGTGTGTGTGTGTGTGTGTTTATGTGTGTACGTGTACACATGTGTGTGTTTGACTGCGTATGTATTTATTTAATAACTTTTAATAATGCCTCGACTTCATCATACTTAAGTTTCAGTAGCCATTCTGTAACTGTCTTTTTGAACTCATTAGAGTTCAGTGAATAAATTTTTAGTTTTTTGTTGACTACATTGTATATATAACCAGCCTGTCTTTTAAATTGGTGACTAGCAAAATTTGTCCTGACTAGAGTTAATTCAAAATCTTTTCCTCGTCTATTACTACTTTTGCAGTCGTAGAAAGTTGTTTTATGTTTTGTTAACAACAAATTTAAAATGTATAACTTTCTAACACTTAGTAAACCACTAACTGGGTAAAGTTCTTCTGTAGGGAATATATATGATTTATTGTACATGACCTTTATTAATGACCGTTGACCACGTTCTAGTTGTAGGAGTTTAGTTTTCGTAGTACCACCCCAAACTGGTATACAATATATTAAAATCGATTGGGCTAGTGCAGCATATATTTAATTTAATAGTTTATGAGTTGTGACATGTCAGAGGGTCTTAAAAATCCAAATAAGTTTTCGTAATCTATTATTAGTTGCGTTTATATGTCAATGCCATGTAAGTGTTTGGTTTATTATAACACCCAAATATTTAGTACTAGCTACTTTTTCTAAAGTAGGACATGTGCAATTGTTACGCAAACCACAGTTATGTATTTTGAGATTATGTGTTATGGGCTGTGACCGTTTGTTAATGGAAAAACAAATATATTTTGTCATAGACGTGTTAAGGGTAAGCAAGTTTATTTCGAGCCAGTTCTCAACTTTGGACAGTCCGAATTCGGCTGTATCATAGACTTCATGTATAGATAACATTTTTACAAATATGAAGCCGTTGCATAAATGTATAATTCAAAAATTAAGTTCTGATCACTGTGGACAAGTAGTTTCGTTACCATATGTTCACAAAAGGCAAGTAGATAAGAAAGTTGTGTTTGTTCCAGTAAATGCACGTCGCTTGGAGAAATTTAGAAGTAACATAGTGAAAAAACTTCCATCACTTACATACCAAAATGATCCAAATTTTTTGTATGGAACATTATTTAAGCTAATTTGCAATGAATTTAATAATACTTTTACTTCTAAAACATTCTCCTTGAACAGTCAGAAGTCATTTAATGAATGGGCGACAGTAGGAGTTCATAAGAGCAGACATAGGTTATATGATCTTTACTATGAAAGGTCATATAATCATAGCGTCGAATTTAGGGAATATGTAAAAATATATTCAAAAATATTTAAAAGAGTGTGCTCCACAGCCAAGTCTTTGCATTAATTTGAGCAACAAAATTAAGACGGCTTCTAATAAAATTAAAATGACATGGAGTATAATTAATAGCGAAACTGGTAAGATCAACTCTCGCAATTCAAACTACCAGTTAAGTGTTAATAACAAATTAACCGAATCAGATCAGGATCTTGTAATGGTTTTTGAGAAATATTTTACTGATATTCCGATATTAACCACTAAGTAACTGAATTCTTCTCCTGCGGTCGCCGAATCATTACTTAAACAAAATGTAAATGTGTGTACAAAGAATTTTACATTTCATAAAGTATCATCAAAATATATTGTAAAATATTTTAATACTATTGATGTTAAGAAAACTGCGGATCTGTGGGGGATTTCAGTTAAAGTTATTGCGTCTATAATAGATACAATCGCGCCTCATTTAGCTACTATTTTTAATACTAGTATCGAATCTGGTGTGTTTCCTGATTTAATGAAGTATAGTAAAGTAATACCTTTATTTAAATCTGGTAGTACATTAGACCCCGCCAATTTTAGACCTATTTCTGTACTACCAACACTTAGTAAGATTTTTGAAAAAATTATTCTTGATCAAATGTTAAAGTTCTTAAATATAAATAATTTACTTCATAAAAATCAATTTGGTTTCACAAGGGGTCGCTCGACAACTGATGCCGGTGTTGAGCTGATTAAATATATATTTAATGCATGGGAGAATTCACAGGATGCTTTGGGTATATTTTGTGACCTATTCAAAGCCTTCAATTGTGTTCACCATGAAACGTTAATCAGGAAACTTCAACACTAGGGTGTAAGAAGTGATGCTCTTAAATTAATTATGTCATATTTGAGTAAGAGAACGCAAAAAGTTGTCATTAACAGTATGAGTTCTTCCGGGTCGATGGTACAAATGGGCGTGCCTCAAGGCTAAATTCTCGGCCCCTTTCTGTTTCTTGTATACATTAATGACTTACCTTACATAGTAGGAGATAACCATGATATAGTATTATTTGCAGATGACACTTCTTTAATTTTCAAATTAAGTCGACAATTGCTAAAATATGACAAAGTAAATAATACTATATCTAAATTAGTAAATTGGTTCAATCTTAATAATTTGCATTTAAATGGCACTAAAACGAAATGTATGAAATTTATGACTGCAAATGTCAAACAATTAAATACTAATGTAATTTTAAATGGGGAGAAACTGAGTCTTGTAGATACCACCATTTTTCTTGGAATCAGACTAGACGCGAAGCTTCAATAGAGCCCCCATATATCAAAACTAGCAAGCAGACTTAGTTCTGCAGCATATGCCGTAAAAAAGATTAGAAGTCTAACTAGTGTTGAAATAGCAAGACTAGTTTACTTTAGCTATTTCTATAGCATAATGTCGTATGGTATTTTGCTATGGGGACACGCAGCTGACACTGAAATTATATTTGTTTTACAGAAGAGGGCCATAAGAGCAATTTATGATTTAAAGCCTAAAGAGTCGCTGCGACAAAAAGTTAAGGAAATTAATATATTAACTTTAGCCTCTCAATACATTTATGAAAATGTAATGTACGTACACAAAAATAAAAGTAGTTTTACAAAAATAAGTGATATTCATTCTGTAAATACTAGGAACAGACACAAGCTAGTAGTACCAGTTACTCGACTCCATCGAGTCAGTTATTCATTCTTGGGGCGATGTATACGCTTTTACAACAAAATTCCAGAAAATATACAAAATTTGACCAGCTCAAAGTTCAAAAACTTTATTAAACTAAGTTTGTATAGAAAGGGTTATTATAATATTAAAGAATTTATAGATGATAATAACCCCTGGAAGTGAGGTGATCGCTCCCAAGCTATTTCTAATTTGTTGTGTTGTTAATTTGTGTAACATACATGATTGTAAGCTGTTATTTAAAAAAAAAGTCCCGCTGGGTTTCTTGCTGGTTCTTCCCAGAACAGAGGTTTTTTCGAACCAGTGGTAATTATACAAATGAGTGACTTTCAATAAGTATTATTTATAATCTATATTGAATAAAAAAGTTTCTGTTTCTGTTTCTGTTTCATCCCACGATATACCCATGAAAACGATCGCAGTATCGTCCGCATATGAATAAATCATACCATTGTCAAGTTTTAATCTACAGAGGTCATTAATATAAATGAGAAATAAGGTAGGGCCTAGTACACTGCCTTGAGGCAGCTCAAAGGTTATTTGAAGGTCGTTACTGACATAATTGCCTATTCTTGTGCTTTGCGTTCTGTTTCTTAAATAATCTCTTATTAATTCTAGTTAGGCTTACCTTATACCGATCTTTTCCAACTTGCTAACAAGCATGGGAACAGAGACGGTGTCAAATGCCTTTTTTAAGTCCAAAAATATAGCAAGACATTTTTTATTTTGGTCAAAGTGATCAACAATATATGTAGTTAGATCTTTGACAGCGTTCTGTGTGTTTTTCCTCTTCTAAATCCATATTGTGTTTGCGATAGAATATTATATTTATCTAAATACCGTATTAATCTGTTATTAATTAATTTTTCTAAGATTTTGGAAAAAGCTGGTAAGATGGAAATTGCCCTATAATTATTTATATCATCTCTGCTCCCATTCTCGTATACAGGTGTAATAATAGAACGTTTAAGGAAGGCTGGAAATACATACTTTTAGAAAAACAGGTTAGCCAAGTGACAAACTATCGGCACTGATAAAGAACTGGCCAATTTCACAAGTTTTGTGGGTATGTTATCACAACCCGGAGTGCTATCGGATTTTAAGTTCACGAGTATACTAAAAACTTCATTAGGATCAGTATCTAACATGGCGAAAGATGAGAGTTGGTTATTAAGTAAGTGTGCTGCAATATGTATATTGTGATCGTGTGCTGTGTTCTTTTGACTGTCATCGGCAAGGCAACTTATGTCGCTAAAATATAAAGCTCCTAGGATGTATGTACAGTGATCAACAGGATAAGGCAAGATTTCACATAGCCTCATATTATAAAATTACGGTAACAGATCTAAAGTCAACTGCACTCCGCTGTTTTGGTGGTCCGCCCATGTTTTGTTTGATCCTTTTTTTCTTTATTAGCCTGTATTCACGTATAACAGTCCCAATAAAATTTTCCTGGTATGCCCCATAGTTTCGTTTCTAACGCGACACTCACGGAACGAAATAGGGTGATGGATTCTTTTACGCTGCCATCACACAGCAATGATTTTTTAAATAAAAATAATAAAAAATTTTGTACAACCTACTTCAATATAAATTATTAAGAATAACTCAAAAACTATTAGTCAGACCTCGATCAGTTTCTACAGGGCCACATGTGAAGCACCAGTTTTCAAATGAAAAAAGAATCATCGAAATCGGTTCACCTAGTAAAAAGTTATGAGGTAACACACATGAAAAAACATACAGTCGAATTGAGTACCGTCTCCTTTTTGAAGTCGGTAGTAAAAATCTAAAAGCAATGTAGGTTTAGTATACTAAAGCTAAAAATAGCCATTCAATGAGGAATCGCAGCTTACGTCTTAGCACTATACTGGGAAAAGAAGATCTTTATGATTATTTTAGTTTTTGATCGTTGTAATCATGATTTATATTTTATACTACCCGGCGCGTTGCAGTCGCAGAAGAAATAATCGCGGAAATATTGTTTTAAATTTGGAAGACTTATATTATTTAATTAGGAATGATAAAAACGTTCATTGAAATTAAATAAGATATTACTTTCAAATAAATTTGACGGTTCGATACATGCGCCGCCTACTGTAAGTTAGTTTATTAAGTGGTAGAGCTATGCTGCAGCTGCATGAATGGGTCGGCTCAACCGGTGTAGGAAAACGATCTCACAGAATACCTGCGTAAAATAGCAGCTTAACGCTGCTGTGTTTCGTATGGAGATTGAAGAGAACTGGAGACCCTTTTTACTGGAAACGAGGCATTCCATCTCAGTCCTCAGGGATGACAACGCATCTGCATTTTGATTCTTAATTGAGGATAGATATAGATGTCTGTGGACTACAGCATCCATTTACCATCATGGACTGTGTGCTCGTTTGTCACCCGCATTCTATAAAAAAATTGTACTATGGCTCTACCCATCGTGGAAGTGCATGCAATATGTTGACAAAGTTTTGGCGCAATCTGGTGAACGGTACGGTAGTGCATAAAATACTAACAAACAAACATTAATTTTTATATTATATTAGATTTACATAAATAAGTAATAAAGCTTGGAAATTATACACGAGTAACTTTAACGTGACATCGAAAGCAAGTGACTTTGAAACGTGCCAAGATTTAATAGGTATCAAAATTGATAAGATTCAAAGTAAACTTCATTTGTTTGGTTGAGAAAACAATTTGCATTCATTGTTTGAGATACGGTATGTACTCCGAAGGAGTAATAAACTGTTATTTATGTGAAAGAAACTTTAAATGAACACTTAAATATTCCAAACTAGAATTAATACTATAATTTATTCCCATTTTAAGTAAGGAATATTAAAAATTAGTCCAGTTATTAAGCTTTGACGAACTTTTTTGAGTTAACCAGAGGTGGATGCTATAAAGCTAACTGCTCCATAAGGTGCGGTTTGCTTAACAACAAAATTTGTAAATAATTAAACGAAAAAAATCTTTTGTCAAAAGTTACAGTTTTAGATAGATTCTGGAAGTTTTTTTTTTGATCGACAACTTTATTCCACATTTTTTTTATTCATAATTTGTTAATTATTGATTGATAGAGCACGACGCGTCATGCACATAATATTTAGTGAAGTAGATTATCAATTTAACAAGTAAAGTATATTTACGTGGTAGAGCATAACTCCGGCTGTATTATCGTATTCAGCGAAGAATGGCTCGAATCGTACCGACCGAATTTTTTCTGATCAGCTTGATTAACCTGTGCTGTTAAGTTGTATCCCTTTGCATTTTCTATCGCATTTAACACGGGGAGTTCTCAGGGGAATTATTAGAATTAATTACAGCCGTCAAATTCCATCAACGCACATCGCAAAATTAGTTACGATACCATCCACACTATCCGAATGCATGGCGGTTCACCACTGTGCGATTTAATAGGAGTTTCCTTCTTTGTGGAATCGTTTACTACCGGCGATATTTTCGGGCCGATAAGACTTAGAGACTTTTTTTCTAACAGTGGTAGAGCCACGCGGTAGCTTTTGCTGTCGCACGGATGGGCCGGCTCGAACCGGGGTGGTACCACGACCTCACAGAATACCAGCGTGAAGTAGAGGTTTACTTCTGCGTTTCGCTTGGTGAGTGCAGGTGGCCGGAGGCCTTTTTTACTGGAAATGAGGCATTCCATCTTAGTCCTCACGGGTGACAACGCATCTGCATTTTGATTCCCAAACGAGGATAGATGTAGATGTCTATGGGCCGCAGCAACCACTTACCATCAGGTGGACTGTGTCCTCGTTTGTCACCCACATCCTATAAAAAAAAGAAAAAAAACCAGCTTACTCCTTTTTAAAAAGCCGACAACGCACCTGCAATTCCCCTAGTGTTACAGTTGTTCATGGGCGGCGATCAAATGAGCCACATACTCGTGGTATGTGCCGACGTGCTTTGTGGTAATCTTTTGCGAAACCTATTATTAAAATAACTTAGCAGTAAATTATTCCGATTAATTAATATCACAAAATTATGAATTAATTTTTCTAAATTCAATTTATAGTAATTGTTCACTGGAGTTTAAATCTTTAACGATAACGAACAATGAATTTGAATAATAACATTGGCAATATTTCTTATGATGATAAAAATTATCTTATAAATAAAATATTCTCAGCTTCATTTTATCAGTGTCTCAGAATATGGCGAACAATGAACAGTTTAGTTAAAATTAATGTATTTTTACCAAGTTAAGAAATATTCGCTTACTCTTTATTTTAAGGAGTTCGGTTTCTTAAATTTCTATACCACAAATATATTTATATATTTATATAAATATATTTGTATATATACGTAAATAATGTACTATATTACAACTATTACTTTAGATTTTTATAGATGTTAAACGTAAACTTTATAAGCATATTTTCTTAACGATTTATGAGATTCAAGGTTAGTTAGGTTAAAAAAATATTTCTAACGTTCCTTCAAGAATAAACAAACTTTATTAAAAACCTTTTAGGCAAATATTTGAAAAAATTTCTTGCTACAGGCTAAACTAAGCTATTCTTACCGGCTAATGGAACGCTCAAACTTAGTCTAATGTTAAGAAACAAAAAGATTTCAATAAACTTTTCTCGGTTTGATTACTTAGGTTAAAAAAAAACGAGCGAGCCTTAAAGTAGTTGCATATAATGTGTAAAATCTGATATTTTTCTATTTTTATCAAAATTAAAAATATTAATTGAGCAGTGACAGAAATTAATCTCAAAATTTATAAAAGTTAAATAATGAAATATTTATTCAAATAATTATTTATTATTACTCACTTGCATTTTCTATAAATGATCTGCATTTTTTCATTATCAACAGTAAATAAATTTATTAATAATATAGTTTACACATATATAAATTACATAGTTTATTTACGGCACACTTTACTACCACCGCGTGCGCTTATTGTTCAAATCAAATAGCGCTTCCTGTTACACACTTCCGTCCCTTTTCACCAAATCACTTCCACAGATTGCGGAATAACGAGAGAAACATCGGTGTTTAAAGGTCATCTCGTATTATTGCTGGCATGAGTGATTGACGAGACGTGAGTAAGTGAGTGGTTCACCTGAACTTTTGCACTGTTAATTCTATCCTCCCGATGGATAGGTCTTAAGACGAACATGAAAAACACAAAGATCATGTGTAACGTCCATGTCACAACTATGCTGGTAGTTGTTGGGAGCACTAAGCTCGAAGTTGTTGACAAGTATGTTTACCTGGGACAAATAGTCAAACTAGGTAAGTCTAACTACCCCCCCCAACCGGGTTCCCGCCTTGACGCGGCGGGGGGGGGGGGGGGGGGCTTAGTAGCCGTGGCTTGGTCAGCCGCGGTGAACAAAGACGAACCCCTTGGCTGGTCCGTGGTGTAGGGTTGACCCGAGGTGGCCACTCCAAGTGGGCTTGACGAGCCCACTTCGGATGTGTGTCGGTGGGCTGCGGTGAAAGGGGTGTCCGCTTCCTCTACCGCTGCAGCCGAGGTGGAGTCGCGGAGGAAGAGGAGTGTTGATATGGTGAGGCGCCGCTCTCCCTACCCTCCGCGGCCGAAACTTGGTTGGCGACGGAGCAAGAGACCAGATCCGCCACAGGGGTCGGGAATGCGGGCGCTACTAAGCGCTCGATTTTCCTGGCCCCATGGCCTCCACGTATTGGACTCGGGGGGCCCGATACGCAGGTGGAGTTGGAGGCCGTGGAGAGGGGTAGTTGAACACCTCCCTACCCCGTGCAGGAGAAGAGGCCCGGACAGACCGGGCCAGCACTAGTGTGGGGCTGCGGAAGAATTTGGATTCCCGCGGCCCCGCGCGCCCGTGCCAGGAGGCACCGGGGTGGTTTTAGCCGGTAAGAGTCCGGGACGCCCCTCCGCCTTCCCCCAAGCGGAGGTAGTCCATGAGGATTTCCCCCCGTAAAACAAAAAGGTAAGTCTAACTTCGACCGAGAGGTCAATCGACGGATTCAACTCGGCTGGGCAGCGTTCGGTAAATTACGAAACATCGTCTCGTCAGGTTTATCTCAAAATTTGAACAATAGATTGAACAACCAGTGCGTGTAGCTAGTGATGACTTATGGATCTGATACGTGGTCCTTCACTGCTGTCCGTATGAGGAAATTCAAGGTCGTCCAGCGAGCTATGGAGAGGGCTATTCTCGAGGTTTCTCTACGTGATAAACTTAGAAATGAGGACAGCCGCAATAGAACCAGAGTGACCGACATAGCCCAACAGATTAGTAAGCTGAAGTGACAATGGGCCGGTCATACAGCTCGAAGAACCGACAACCGATGAGGAAAAAAGTTTCTCGAGTGGCAGCCTCGTACCACCAGATGAAGTGTAGGGCGAAGGGCTCCATCTAGTGGGGATCCCCTCACTAGATGGAGCCCTTCGTTCTGAGTGACGACCTGGTAAGACATGCAGGAAGTCAATAGATACAGGTGGCTCGGGACCGTGCTTTATGGCATTCCTTGGGGGAGGCCTATGTTCAGCAGTGGACTTGTGATGGGCTGTATGATGATGATGATGACTGAGGTCAGTGAGCATAGTGCCTAAGTCCTTCAGCGATTCTGCCATAAGGACTATATGTCGGCAAATCGAAGGTGAGTGATGTACTCGCCATTAATGTTAATGGCGTATCCTTTTCAGTCCAGTAATTTGAAAACGTATTCCAATACGCCGGTGAAGAGTTTGATTGATATAATATCTCACTGTCTTACACCTCTCTGCATAATTTATCAATTTGTTAATATTTCTTTGTAGTATTCTTTTAGCATTCATCCCATTTTATTAGTTTTGTATATTATTTTATCTAATTACGTTAAACTTGTAAGAAATGCTGTGAGCATTAAGCATATGCTTAGTTAAAGTTAAAGTTACAGCCTATTTATATACGTCGCTCTGCTGAACACAGGCCTCCTCTAATTTCTGTGAGGGTGTTTAGGGCAAGAATGTGTCCGCCGCGCTGCCCCAATACGTGTTGGCGAACTCCACATATCTTTGAAATATTTTTTCCTTACTTATCCGACATGCAGCTTACTTTGCGATGTTTTACTTCACCTGCACTGCACCTAAAATTGCAATTAACAATTACATTTGTGCCGGCGGGATCGAACCCGCGTTGCTCGCGTACTGTGAAACTTACAGCGAGCGCTAACATCTGATCTACCACGGCTGTTGTGCGCAAGCATGTCGTGTTTACCTATTATTAAATGTGCATTAAGTTCGAATTTAGCAAGTATCAGTGTATTGTGGTACATTTGTTGGTGCAACAAATAAATATTTTTTATATAAAATAAAGGTGACAAACGAGCACACACTTCAGCTGATGGTAAGTGGATGCTGTTGCTCCATTTCTCTTCTACATTTTACCTCGATTAAGAATTAAAATACTGATGCGTTGTCACTCCTGAGGACTAAGCTGCTATTTTGCACTGGTATTCTTTGAGAGCCTGGTCCGTCCCAGGTCTAGCCGACTCATATGCTACAATCATAATATAGGTGCAGCATCGCTCTACCACGTATAAAAATACGCCAAAAGGGCATAATAACACTATTCAAATAATATTAATAATACTATTGAATACCTAGTACTGGATGTATTAATAAAACTCCACCTTTACCCACTCGTCCTGCAAAATTATACAGAGGTAAAGAAGAAAATAAACATCCATCCTATACAGATCCCCCTTCCAAGTTTTCGTTGCACTTTGCGAAGGCATCACTCGAGAGCTTTTAGCTTAGCCCAGTTGCCAGTAGCAAAATGACATTTTAACGAAGCCGTAACAATGTTTGCGATGCAATTTTTCTCTGAAATGTTACCAGTCTGGTGACAACCTTCTGTGCTATTTATTACACAGTAAATGATTCAATTAACAGTAATTTATATTAAATTGCTGTAAATTAAATCTGCGGTAATATTACTGACGTGGATTTATTCGTCTTCAGATGGAAAATATAAAGAAAAGTACAATGCGTGTTAAGTCGTTTACTGTTTTAACATGAAAGGCGTGTACTTTGGCAACATACGTGGTAATAAGGAAAAGTCTAGTTCAAAGATATTTAGCAACATGTATACATTGTGTTTATTGCATTTTTTGAATATAAGGTTATCGTGTGAAGACGGCATATAAATCACCCAATTTATCCAGAAAACTTCATTAATATTGATTCTTATTTGACTTGAGAAGTGCACAATTATTTGATAGATAAAGAACTTAGTCTTTAAAAATTACTTGCACGGTTAGGAAATATGTTTCTAAGGCACGAGACGATTTATTTGACAAACGTGGCGATTATGGAACACATGTTATAAGGATGTTCAGATGCAACAACAAAGACTTATGCCATCCCTATAATGTTGAATATATTATAGGGATGGCATACAATTTATAAAACTGCATGTATGGAGTACACATTGCATAGACAAGCAAACAACAGTTTGCTTTCAGAAAAATATTATATTGACACCTGTATTGCTTGAACGCTGCAGGTTGCGGTCATTGTTATTTTTTAAATAAGATTTACGATGCTTTCGAATTCCCCTCTCCAGTTGTAAGTCAATGTCCATTGCATCTATCGTAAGACCAGGTTGACATTGAATATATTAATCTTTTATACATTCGTCTGGACAAGGCGTGCCTCCTGACGCGTTTCGCTTAAATCATTCTGTCACACTCCGCGAGAGAGATTTTGTGCTACATTATCCTGGATATAGTTTTGTCACGACTTGCTTTTTCACGCAATATCGACATGCCAATTCAGTTGGCATCTTTGAGTTAAATATTCATATTTAAAAAAATGCGAGTCAAATTGCGTCAAATGAAGAAAAATCTCAGATCGATAAAATGTTACATTGGTTTTGTGTCAGAAGACCATCTCTTAAAGAATAATTATTACACTAAGGGAATTCTCATAGAAATGACCTAGCTTATAATAATGGTACAAAAGATAGAAGGAATCCTGAAGAAAATAGAATTTTAATAGGGCTACTAAAAATGTAGAGAACAGATAAATTTAAACGATTTAACATATAAAACAAGTTCAACAACAAAATAATATGTAAATATGTCAGAGGGACGCGTGCGCGCGACTAGCGACGTATCGTACGCAGACTGATTTCAATTTTGAATGTTGAACACTTGAACGTTGCACAGGCGCATTCAATGTTATTGGGGTGACAATATTTGACTTATTTATATGTTGTTATCTGATGTATTTTATTTATTTATTTATAACAAAGTATAGTTATTTAATAACATCCGACAGTACAAATAAACTTACAAAAGTTTTTCCATGTACCGCCATTTCGTAACTTCGATCATGTTCAATCGGGTCGCGTTGACGTATATAAATGGTGTGACAAAATAGCAAGATGTTTTTTTTTAACTAGGTGTGTACCAAAGTATGTGTATTACTTCGCTAAGTGATAAAATTACTTGCATTAAATAAAAGGAACTAGATAACTAAATATTATTTCTAATTCGTGACATTATGATTCATGGTTAAATTCGGACAAAATGGTTAAACATTAAAACATAACGCATATGACCTCATATGAGTGAAAAATGGGCGTTATAAAAACTTTCGTATTGTCATTATCCAGTTTAAGAAAAACATGGTAGAATTATTGAACTTATGTATAGATAAAGAGCGCCCTCTTTACAAACATTAGTGAGTAGGCGAGCTATTTTCTACCGACATCAAAAAGGAGACGGTATTCAATTCGACTGTATGCTTATTTCATACCTGTTACCTCATAGCTTTTTACTGGGTGAACCGATTTCGATCATTCTTTTTTTATTTGAAAGCTGGTGCTTCACATGTGGTTCCATATAATATGATTAAGGTATAAATAATTAAGTTAAATAGTTTTTGAGTTATTCTTAATAATTTATATCGAAGTCGGTTGTACAAAATTTTTAATTTTAAATTATTCGTTATATAATAAGGCGTCGACTATCTGGTTTTCTATCCTCGCCGGTGGTGCTACATTTCAAAAAGTGTTCCCAGTTGAAGCTGCAATATTAAAGGGGTATTTTACTATAACAATGAAATAGAAGAGAAAAATCTTCAGTGTTACTCAAGAGCTGGATGCCAAAAAGACAGGGCTTGTTTTTACAGACAAAATTAATTTTGCAACCGTGATTACAGTAATTATTGAAAAATGCCAGAGAAAGTGTTACATGAAACTGCTCTTTTGATGAAGCTGCAAACACAGCAGCGATAAAAACAATGTCAGCCTGCTGGTTTGTTCTCTATACTGGTGGTGTTTTCAAGCAAATATAATAAGCAAGCATGTTTTTAAGACCGTAGTGTTGTAGGTTTATTTACAGTTTATACTTTTTTCAGAATTTTTTTGCAGAGTTGTTAGCAGAACAGTGGTCTTGTTCACCGATGGACCTTTATAATTTCATCCTGTCTCAATAATGCTTTGCCATGAAATAAAGTGCAATATATAGGTTATGAGAAAGGTGTTGCTTGAAGATGGTCAATTCTGCATTCAAATAAAAAAATATGTGAGCCGTTCACACGTGGTAGAAGTGAAACCAGATAAGGAAACCTAAATTCTATCTCATTCTCTCGCAGACTCAATCTTATAGATGTATATGTTTGTTTCTTTTTAGTGTTGCTTTTTTGTTTCATTGAGTTTTAAATCACAACGATTCTATAGAAGTTTTCACTTTATAAATAAAAAGTTATCACTTTCAAGAGCAAACATATATGCATCGAACAGCTATTAATTTCAGCTAGGTCCATGTTATGCATGCTGAGCAACAGATAACTATCAATTTCAAAATTTAATTTATCTAATATGGTTTGGATATAGATAATATTAACGTGATTGTGTTGCATTCTATTGTAGCAGCTTCTGCGATGAATCGCTTGGATCTGGTCTGAGGAGGAAATATCACGCCATGACATACTGCACAGACTAGAATTAAGGAATGCACTTTAAAACATTTCTCTAATCTCTCTTATTATACTTATATATAAACCCAGAGTCTTATTCTTTAATCCACTAAAACAAAGCATTGAAAATCTTCATCAAAATGCATGCATACAATGATGGTATGCATCACATTATTAATAATTGAAATATAAAAATGACACAACTCGCAAAACCACGATACAACAGCATGAATTCTGACGACCACGATGGTACTAACCAACACGATACTATATAATATGAATATAGCTTTACATTCGATTGGCTTAGGATTCACAACTCATTATTCATTGATCGCTGATTCAATTGTCAATATGTTTTATCTAAAAGAAAAACGAGCTTATGTGATAAATGTTCTGTTACTAATGGGTACGTTCTTGTATTGTCTCTTAACAAAACAAACTCATGGAGACCATTTCGCGTTGCATGCATTGAATTTTCTATTCCCGTATATCTGGGACTTAACTATCACAAAATCATGTCGCATTAGTTCACGTTTTGCAGGCATATTGCTTACGTATCGCGGTTTTGAATCTCCATTCTTGTGTTTCTTGTATCCTAAGAAGGATTGTTTGTAATGAACCCGGGCTGCATCACGGGATAATATCTCTAGTCATACAGGACTAATTTGAAACAATTTAAATTGTACTGGATTGTAAAGTTTAAATTGTTTCAAATTAGTACTTTGGTTGCAGTATCCATACACAAACCATGTTCAATTTTATTGACTGCCATATTACTATTTTTGTAAAACGAGATTGATTTGTTAAATACATGTTTTCTTATTTACAAAATAGTTGACGCACAGTAAACCTGACTACTGTTAATGGCTACTACTGCATCCCATGGACAAGTGTCCAACCAACATCAACAACCAACTTCAAGCAAACTTAAAAATATTACAAAAACTATATAATGTTTGCAACATTACGAAAAAAATCACTGTTGGTAGACACTAAATCAATAAAGTTTGATAATTAAAAACTACTTAATTAATTATCTCTATATATAAAAATCAATCGCTGTCCTGTAGTCTCGCTAAAACTCGAAAAACTCTCTAAAACTCAGTTGAGCTAGACTGATTTTGATGATTTTTGTGTGTTAGAGTGAGTTTGTGCGCGTGTGTGTGTGTGTGTGTGTGTGTGTGTGTGTGTGTGCGTGTGTGCGTGTGTGTGTGTGTGTGTGTGTGTGTGTGTGTGTGTGTGTGTGTGTGTGTGTGTGTGCGTGTGTGTGTGTGTGTGTAGTCGGAGCATGCACTGTCTACAACGACCTTGATGCTCCGATCTGCAAGGAAGCTGGTGATCTAATTGCACAATTTCTCGGGAAGCCCATAGCAAGGGAGCTTCGAAAGAAGCGCTTTGTGCCAAACCCGATCGAAGGCCTTTGCAATGTCCAAACTAACAGCGACCGCCTCCCACTTGGATTCTACTGCCTCTGCCCATCTACGAGTCAGCTAGACCAGAAGATCACCAGCTGATCGACCCCGACGAAAACCGTATTAGCGGTCACTAATCAGCTGGTGATCCTCAAGGTACCGCATGAGCTGGCAGTTAATAATGGATTCCATTATTTTGGAGAAACGTGATGGCGATAGGCCTATAGTTGGACGGGTCTGAGCGGTTGCCTTTTTTAGGGATCGGGTGGACAAAAGCTGTCCTACATGACTTCGGGACTACGCCTAGGGAGAAGGAGTACCGGAAAAGACGCGTTAGGACCGGTGCCAGCGCTGGGATCATCCGGCGAGAAGTAAACCCGCCCCCATGGGTAGGATGCAAAGAAAGACCGCATTCCGTCCCAATCCGCCGACCTGTAATGCCAAAAATGGCGGCAACCTGCAGAACGCAACCGCGAGTGGCACTACACTCCGGATTAGACAGTGGTCCGAAGAGCCGAGAGGGGCATCGACGGAAACCTGATATCTGTCCGGATGAGAGGGCAGAAGAAGGTCCAACAGGGAAGGTGTATTATCCTCCACATCTGTAATCCGCGTAGGCGAAGTAACAAGTTGTGTCAGACCATATGCCAAGGCAAAGTCATAAACAGATCTCCCCGCATGATCGGTTAAACGTGAACGGTGCCATTCGGCGTGGTGGGCGTTAAAATCGCCAAGGATCACGATCTTTGCGGATGGGACCTGTGTCTGTAGCAAGGAATCTGTAGTCGTTTGGATGTGGTCGATGAGTCGGTCTGTTTCGGCATTACCGTTATGGGACCGATAGAGGCACCCGTATAGAAGCGCTGATGGTCGTCGCTGTCTACGCGTAGCCAAAAGATGGACAGGTCCGAACCTTCATGACTGTCGAGGCGTCGAGAACAGATGTCCTCTCTGACATATACGC
This sequence comes from Parnassius glacialis, assembly GCA_033319125.1. NCBI lineage: Eukaryota > Metazoa > Arthropoda > Insecta > Lepidoptera > Papilionidae > Parnassius > Parnassius glacialis. Next base: position 26,273,356 of record JAVANC010000002.1, read on the forward strand.
AAACTCCAGCCCGAGGCACAAAGGAGTGCTCCAATTTCATTTCACACCCACGCTCAGGAGGGAAGTAGTTTGGTCGTGGATGCTCAGCGAGGGGTTCACCAGGGGTGCTGGTACCCTCCTGGGGTAGTCTTTTGTGTTATTCCGCTACCATGTTGATGGGGGGGGGGGGGGATTGGGCCTCCAGCCACCTGCACTCACCAGACGAAACGCAGACGTAGAGCTTCTACTTCACGCCGGTATTCTGTGAGGTGGTGGTACCAACTCGGCTCGAGCTGGCCCATACGTGCAACAGCAAAAACTACCACGTGGCTCTACCACATCTATTTCTTTACGTTGCTGTTTGTCGGAAGCCATTACCTTCATTTATTAATTACAACCAAAGATTCACAGATGAACGTAGGCCTAGACCATAGATTCATAAGGGAGGTATGTGCTCATCTCCTGTTTCATTTTCGTCGGTCGCCTCTTACGACATCCACGGGACGGGACGGTACGGGCCAGTCGATTATTGTACGCCACCACTACACGACGCGATGTCATGACAAATACCCGGCAATTTCAAGAATTCGTTCTTACGATACAGAACAAAATGCAGAGTGGATTATATGGATCTTTAACTACCTAAAATTAAAAATAAATTGTTTGCCATAAGTGCATACATAACGGTAATTATAAGTATAAGTATTCAATTACTTACTCATAGTATTAAAACAATAAAAAGATTCAAATTCAAACATAAATTTAAAAAACTGGTTAGTATATAATATATAAGTTTTGTACGCTAAACGAATTTTGTAATTTTAGGAGTTAATAAAGTATTCTTCATTATTATAAGCATATTTTAAACAGTTTATTTTATAAGTTAGGTAATTGTAAATCCATTGCACGCCTGATGAGGCAACTGTTGATACATTTTATAATATTATGTCATCTTTAACTATTAAACACAGTAACGTAACAAACAAATTATTATTATTACATTAAAATACGCAATAAATGTGTATTGAATAAATTTTGACTTCAGCCTCGATTCCAGAACCTAGGATTATAGTAGGCAGATAAGAGTAAAAAGCTGCACACCCTCGATTAAACTCCACGAGCTAGCTTTTTTGTAGGATTTACTTTTGACTGATTTATTGTTTGCTTTCTTGGAGAAATTAATGTTGAGATTTTTTAATAGGATAAGGGCGGCAAACGAGCAAACTGTCCACCTGATGGTAAGTGGTTGCTGTGGCCCATAGACATATACATCTATCCTCTAATACGAATCAAAATGCGGATGCATTGTCACCCGTGAGGACTAAGATGGAATGCCACGTTTCCAGTAAAAAGGGTCTCCAGTTCTCTTCACTCACCATACTAAATACAGCAGTGTTAAGCTGCTATTTTACGCTGGTATTCCGTGAGAGTGTGGTCTTACCCCGGTCGAGCAGACCCATTCGGGATACGGCAATACCAGTAATATAGCTGCAGCATGGCTTTACCACGTAAAATTAATTTTAAGATTTCACTTTAGCCTAACTTGAGGACTACTTAAGTGTTTAAGCCTATCGAAGATCACTTTCTACATAGGCATCTATTAGCCACTTTAACAAGCACGCTGTGCACACCTCTTTTTATTTTACTGCTAGTCTCTAGACAAACGCCTGATTTTCCCGATAAAGTGTGGTGGCCTTTGTAATATATTTTTTATTTTGTTTGGATATTGAGCGTTGTTAAAAGGAGTCGCTTTAGAAGAATATTGTAAATTTCTATGTGGGCAGTTATTTTACATTATAAAACCATGGATCCTTTATTTTATTTATTTATAATCTTTATTGCGCATAAAATAAAACACAACATAAAAAAAACTTAAATTTATAAATGTATGTACAATTAAGTGGCCTTATCGCTAAACAGCGATCTCTTCCAGGCAAATCTTGGTGAAGGAGATCATTTTAATTTAAATATATAGAAGTGTGCATAGTGTGCGTAGATAAACAAGTATATATTAATAGTTTCGGTTACCTTTAACCGACGAGCGTGTATGTGAAGGTATATGGATGAGGAGGAAGCGAGAGAGGTGTGTCAGGATCGTGCCAATTGAAAGTCCATAGTCTCTGCCTACCCCTCTGGGTGACAGGCGTAAAAGTTTATGTATGTATATAAGCTATATATAGTATATGATACAATGCAATAATCAAATACAAAATAATATATATACATATACACACCTTTAATATAGAGATAATATTAATCAGTCTGTATGGGATTTTTTATACATCTTTTATTAGACATAAAGACATAGACATAAGATTCAATCGTTACCGTTACAGCCTATCAAAAGTCTACAGCTGAACACAGGCCTCCCCCATATTTTACTTAATAGGGGGGATATCTGACATTTTTTAATGTCATGTCTCCCCATACACATATCCATTGGTTGTCACAACTGTTTCCTACGTAAAACGATAGTGACCTTGAAGTCCTTCATAGAGTAGTACCACGGTACTACATAGTAGGTCTAGGTACGGTAGTAGGTCCGTTTCCAGTCAGCAAGCAGCAGCAGCAGACTTGACAAGCTGATGATGATAAAGAAGGAGAATACTCACCATATCATCATCGTTATTGCTACACTGTAAAAGTCCACTTCTATACATTTGCTTCTCTTAATTTTAGGAGACTTACCGTTATTGTTACGGTATGAAGTTGTATTTTTTTATAGAATAAGGTTGACAAACGAGCACGCAGTCCACCTGATGGTGACTTGTTGCTGTGGCCCATAGACATCTACATCTATCTTCGTTTGCGAATTAAAATGCAGATGCGTTGTCAGCCGTGAGGACTAAGATAGAATACCACAGGTATTCTATCTTCCAGTAAAATGGCTCTCCGGTTCTCTACACTTTAAGCTGCTATTTTACGCTGGTATTCTGTGAGAGCGTGGTCCTTCCCTAGTCGTGCTACAACTATACTATTAATATAGCTGCAGCATGGTAAAAATTGGTAATTGCAAAACGCCTGTTGTCTCTTATATGCTGCTCCTCGCTATTTATATAACATTAATTATATAATACTACATGTCATTTGAAATGAAATTAACTTATTTATAGTATTTACGCGTATATTTGGTAATTACAAGCTACGTGGTTTAAGCTGGTACTGTAAAAATAGATAAAAACCTAAAATATTTTATTGTCTGATGTGTGTTTACATTTTGCGTGCTCTCATCTTGCCTCGAATGTTCTTTGTACGAGTGACTGTTCATTTAAGATATATATATATATATCAGATTGAGTTCTAGCGTAATTCTTGTAGCGGATTTTGGATTTGTACATTGATAGCTAATACGGAGAACAATAAACCTAGCAAGCTAACAGCATAGCAAAGTGGCGAAGCAATCAGCTTTGTAGCGGTTTCTAACGGTTGCCGTTGAGCAATCCGTTACAAAATAGGAGGTTCAGACGCCTGGGTGATCAGTAATCGATTGGTGAAAACAGAATTTGAAAATTCGAAACCGTTCTCGAGATAATCGTGGGACAGACAGACAGACGGACAGACGGACAGACAGACAGACAGACAGACAGACGGACAGACATCATGAAATCAATATCTATATAATCTTCGCAAGCTTCGCCACTTAACAAGTACCTTTAAAATTGGCAAAAGACACTAAGTTACTCCGTGGCCTGATAAATTTAAATAATAATAGATCAATATTTATATGTATTTTATATGTTAATACAGTTACATACCAGCACTTCAGTTCTATAATATAAGGCGCCAAAATGTCAGAAATAGAGAAACTCCTAAAGGAATTGAGAGTTGACATAAAAAAAGACTGAAGAGTCGCTACAAAAGTTGTAAAATAGAATTACGAATAAAATTAATGAAAAAAATTGATCAAAAATTCCATTTCATACACGAAGAACTACGAAAAATAAAAGAAACTAGCACAGAACAAGAAAAAAGGATTTCTTATTTAGAAAAATATTCAAGACAATGAAATGTTAATTTAACAGTGGTAAAGCCACGCGGCAGCTTTTGCTGCCGCACGGATGGGCCGGCTCAAACCGGGGTGGTACCACGACCTCACAGAATACCAGCGTGAAGTAGAGGTTTACCTCTGCGTTTCGCTTGGTGAGTGCAGGTGGCCGGAGGCCTTTTTTACTGGAAATGAGGCATTCCATCTTAGTCCTCACGGGTGAAAACGCATCAGCATTTTGATTCGCAAACGAGGATAGATGTAGATGTCTATGGGCCGCAGCAACCACTTACCATCAGGTAGACTGTGTGCTCGTTTGTCACCCTTAGCCTATGAAAAAAAAATGTTATATTTTTTGGCGTAAAAGAAGAACAAAAATACTACGAAGAGTTAGAATGGAAAATTCTGCAAATAATAAAAGATGAATTAAATATAGAATGCGACAGAAAAGAATTACAGATGATTCGTCGGATGGGCAAGTATAATGAAAACAAAGTCAGACCTATTGTTGTAACTTTTACTACCTATGGCCGAAAAATCACAATACTGAAAAATAATAAACTTAAGAAGATAGAAGGAATTTATCTTAAAGAAGATTTTTCACCACAATTCCTAAATGCAAGAAAAACATTGATGGTACAACTAAAAAAAGATAAAGAAGCCGGGAAAGAAGCCTATCTACGTTACGACAAACTAATAGTCCGAGAACCATCAATAAAGAAGAAGAGTGAAACAGATGAAGGAGAACAAAAGGGCAATAGAAACAAAAAAAGAATATTAGAAATAACACCACCAAACTAAAAAAAAATCTGAATAGACAACCAGATACACACCAACAAGCACTAAAGAAAAATAAGACACAAGCGAAGAAAATCGGGGATAACCAAAGTTTCATAGAGAAATTCATCAGCAAACAAAGCATAACTAAAGCTTTAGAATCCAGAAGGACTTCCTTGTCCTCTGAATTTCAAATTCAGATGAATAGTAACTTCAAAATGTATTGCGCCCACAAACACAACAAAAAACATAATATTAGCTCCCCCAGAACGGCTCGTCACCGGGGGTTGTAGACGACCACCCTACAAACCTCAAAACATTACATTGCAACATTTAATGTCAGATAAATAAAAAAAAAATAAAAAAAAGAAGACGAAGTAGGTCATCAAAAAGGTGGAATGGTGACATCGTCGAAGTAGCTGTTACACTATGGCCAATATTAGCGCAAGACAGAACCACTTGAAGTAATTTGGAGGAGACTTTCACCGCAAAACGCGGCCCTTAAAACTAACAAAATTAAATATAAAGACATACTAATACTACTAACAAATAAAATCAAAAATTGATACTAGCTATAATATTGTAAACTTAATATTATTCATGAAATAAATTAAATAAATAGATCAATATTTTTAAGATCCCTAAAGGAGAAATAGTGAAATTTAAATCAAATGACTTACTTCAAATTTATCGAGAGACAAGAATTAGTTATCTTGTACACGTGAACGTGTACGTGACGTGAAATAAGGAAAGTGACGTGAGCGTGCCATACATATTGATTTTACACTTTGAAAGTTAAAATTAGCTGCATTTAATGTTTTTAATATTATGATTGACACTTGTTCTGGGTTGCTGAAATTGGTAAAAACTTGCCACTAACCTGAGGTGCTGAGAAAATGCAGGAGTGACACGGTGAGTATGAACGAATATATTAAATACCTGAAATATATTAAATACCTGCTGATATGTATATATGTAGTTATAAACAACCTTTGTTGTCAGTATAACGATAAGGTAAAAATTATGAGTTGAAGAATTTATATAGTGAAGTTACACCCTATATTATCCTTACTGCTGGCCACGGGCCTTTCACTTCTTAGAGGGCCTTGGATCAGTTCGTCTGCGGCGCTGCCGAATACGTGGTAGCGGATCTCACATACACTCAAAATATTTTTAATTTCTGTGACACATAGATTTTCTAACGATGATGATTTTCTTCACTGCTAATCACGTGGTAAATTAGAACTTAATAATTCTTGAACACACAAAATTACCATTTTCTACCATCAAACAACCAGACGTACTATGGGAAAACCGGGTGTTTCGCTTCAAAACTTAATATTTTAGTTCTATTAAAATGAATTAAGCTGTAATTTTACATACGTAAACTTGAATATGTATGGTCTTTTTAGAAAAAAAAAATTGTTACTTTATTTAACTGACCCTAATAGATAAAATAAAATTATATTTAGTTGTGTGGTCAAAATTTCACAATATTCAAAATAAAATTTTATACGTGGTAGAGCCATGCTGCAGCTATATTAGTAGTATAGTTGTAGCACGAACGGGTCGGCTCGACCGGGGACGGACCACGCACTCAAAGAATACCAGCGTAAAATGGCAGCTTGACACTGCTGTGTTTCGTATGGTGAGTGTAGAGAACCGGAGACCCATTTAACTGGAAAAGAGGCACTCCATTTTAGTCCTTACGGGTGACGACGCATCTGCATTTTGATTCTTTATTGAGGATAAATGTAGATGTCTATGGGTCACAGCAACCACTTACCATCAGGTGGACTGTGTGCTCGTTTGTCACCCTTATTTTATAAAAAAAAACTATAGCTATCGATTCGGTGGACTTAATGCAACAGGGCAGTCTCTATCAGTCTACCTCCAGGCTAAGCAGAGAACATTATGTGGGTGTAAAGTGCAAGCAGCTAAGTTAAAAATATCTATGTCTGCATAATATTACCTACTAACTACTACTACATACTATATATATGTTATAAACATAATTACGCAAATATATTATATAGATATAATTAACAGTGGTAGAGCTACGCGGCTTTTGCTGTCGCACGGATGGGCCGGCTCGAACCGGGGTGGTACCACGACCTGACAGAAAACCAGCGTGAAGTAGAGGTTTACCTCTGCGTTTCGCTTGGTGAGTGCAGGTGGCCGGAGGCCCTTTTTACTGGAAATGAGGCATTCCATCTTAGTCCTCACGGGTGACAACGCATCTACATTTTGATTTGGAATAGAGGATAGATGTAGATGTCTATGGGTTGCAGCAACCACTTGCCATCAGGTGGACTGTGTGCTCGTTTGTCACCCTTATCCTATAAAAAAAAGATACATATACAATGTATATAAATAAATAGGTACACGTTTACTTAATACCTACCTACCTCAGTCGTCATGCGCACACCAAAGGAGTGGAATAAATTGCCAGTATTCGTCTTTCCATTCGATTACAATGTGGGTGTTTGCACCATCTTGGGCTGCATTACCACTTACCATCAGGTATAATAGTTCTTAAGCGCTGGCTTATAATAGTAAAAAATAAACACGATTCACAAGAATCTTCATTATAATGAACTTTATGCTGACACCTTATAAACTGATTGATGTAAGCTGCAAACGTTTCAATATTAATAAACTTAAAATCATTATAATATTCATTTTAACTCTGGTGACATCTATCGGTTCTAAATCTAAAGTTGTCAACCGTACGAGATATTGCACCTTTTTAATTGTAACATAAGCTCAACATAAATTATATACCCAATTTCACCTTTACGTACCGAGGACTAATAATGCATACCAAGACCCGAAATCCATCTATAATTTTTTTTATAAATTGATGAAAATATTCAGTCAAACTAATGGTAAGTGGCTGCATATTTTACACGAATATTGATATACTGAGTTTTAAAATTAAGACTCCTTTTAAAATATATAGGTAAACGTCGCGAGGTAAAGTCCGCGGTTGTCAAGCTAGTAAAAGATTTATGATCATTTTCTCAATAACGTCGATTGCTGCCACTATAGATTATATCTAGTCAACACCAGTTAAATAAGTCACGAAGATACTACGAATTTGATTATTGTTTGATATGTTTTAAGAAGCATTTTTGTTTCCCGTGTGGCACCGTCTTCTCTAATATAATTAGTGCATGTTTCCAATATAGCCAGGACACGACACGTCTGTCTGTCCGCACCTCTTTAGCGCTTCGTTTGGAGCAACATTTCAATCGGCTTTACATAGACTAACAGACAGTTTTTTTAGTTGTTCAGACTTCAGTGGGAAAAAAGATACATATTCTTTTAACTTTATGTTATTAGAGATATATTATTAGTAAGAAAGATAAACGAACGACTTTCTTGTTATTGTTTCTTTCTTGTTAAGAATATTTTATACAAGTATTTTTTCGCTTTTAATAATCTAATAAATTATATAAATAATAATTATACAAACCGTATGTAATAATATGTTTATTTGCCACTTTAATTTCACAATATTATAAAGCTACCATGACTTCTCATGACTGGCAAATTAGGGTAACCTGTATTTTAGGAGTCGGTTCTATCTCATTCAATAAGAACTGAGTAGTATCTAAGGAACTTTACCACTGCAGCCTATAGTTATCTTTTTTTTTATAGGAAAAAGGTGACACACGAGCACACAGTCCACCTGATGGTAAGTGGTTTCTGCGGCCCATAGACATCTACATCTATCCTCTATTACAAATCAAAATGTAGATGCGTTGTCACCCGTGAGGACTAAGATGGAATGCCTCATTTCCAGCAAAAAGGGCCCCCGGCCACCTGCACTCACCAAGCGAAACGCAGAGGTATATCTCTAGTTCACGCTAGTTTCCTGTAAGGTCGTGGTGCCACCCCGGTTCGAGCCGGCCCATCCGTGCGACAGCAAAAGCTGCCGCGTGGCTCTACCACTGTTATCTATAGGCAAATCTGAATAAAGAAGCTATGTCATGCTTAAAGTCTAACGTGCGGTTCGGTTAATGGCCTTTAACCTAATAAAAAACGGATCTGTACCCTTAAAATTCTCATAGGTCTCTCCCATTGCTGGGAGGTTATAATTGCCAAGTCTGACATGGCATTAAGCAGCATATCATAGTCTAATTTTGTTTGCTAACTTCTCATATTAACATAAACACTACATAAACACTCATGCTTGTCACCCAGAGGGGCAGGCAGAGACCACGGACTTCCATTTGGCACGATCCTGACACACCTCTCCGCCTCCTTTACATCCATATATCTACGCATACCCCTTTGTCGGTTAAGGTACTCCTAATCTGGCCCATTTTCAATATATCGCCAATTTGGTCGATAAACCTTCGTCTAGGGCGTCCCTTCCCGACTCTGCCGTTTACGCCTACAAAACAACATAAATTTGCTTTATCACTATTTCCTCGTTCATTCTTTCTACGTGACCAAACCACCAAAGCATTCCTTTTTTAATTCTGGTCACGAAGTCATCTTGCAAACCACACTTTTCTCTTGTCACACTATTTCTCACCCTGTCATTCAGATTCAGCCCTAGCATACTCCTTAATGACCGCATTTCTACATTTTTTCTACTCTCATGCTTATTCTCATTTTAACTGGGAAAAATTAAGAAAAATAGTTTTAAACTTTATCACAATCATTATAAATATATAACAGTAATCTATCTTTTTTTATTTTATTACTGTAATAAAACTCTAACACGATGTATGTCTGTACACGCATCACGCAAAAACCTGTGAACCGATTTAGATGGGACTTTCACTGGAAAATAGCTTATGCTATAAGGAGTAACTTAGGCTACTTTTATTTTAGAAAAATAATTAGAGGTTCGCGCAAAAAAATTAAAACCCATGAATTCCAATCGCAATAAATGCACGTGGGCGCAGCCGTGGGGAACAGCTAGTTCTCAATATATTGCATTGCTCTATCTCTTCACTGGTTAATGAGGCGTAGTGTATAGGTACGTCAAAGTATGTTCGGCGTTAAAATGTTTCACGTGTTAATTACAAGATACACTTTCGTTACGTACTCGACAGCTAAAGTTAGTTCACGCACAGTAAAACGTGCAGCAATACTGTTTAGTACAAGTTTTAAAATTTAAAATTTATATAACCGACTTTAATATAAATAAAATGAGAACATCGCCAATGTAGTCGAAGTCAATTAAATACGCCTCAATAAGAATATCTCATAAATTACTGGTCAGATCTTGATCTGAATACGGGACGAGAAGCACCAGATTTCAAATAAAAAAAGAATTATCAAAATCGTTTCACCTAGAAAAAGTTCTGAAGTAACACACGTAAAAAAACAGTCGAATTGAGAACTTCCTCCTTTTTTGAAGTCGGTTGAAAACTGTTAAATCTCCCGTCAATCATTGTTTCTTCTTTCAGTTTGTTAAGCCACTTCAAAAATAAAATGTCTTTAATTTTTTGTTTAAATAGTAGTTTAATAGTACCTAGTCAGGTCATAAATTCTCTCACATGTTTAATATAAAATAATTGAAACAAGTTTATTCATTATGTAACCATTTATATACTAAAATGAACTTAACAAAACATAGATTCTTATGACACTAAAGTTTATTCAAAATGACCTCCGTAATTTTGAATACAGGCCTTCAATCTGCGCGGCCAGTCGTCTATCGCAGCACGAACGAGGTCCATGTCAATATCGGCGGCTGCCTTAATCAAGGCTGTCTTGAGTGACTCCAAATTGGGATGAGACTTTGAGCACGCCTTTTCCTCCAAGTGTTGCCATATTTTGTAATCTAACGGATTCAAATCTGGACTGGAGGAGGGCCAGTCTTCGTGTCGGATGAAGTCGATTTCACGCGCCGCCAGCCAGTCTTGTGTGCTCTTCGCTCTATGAGCTGGGGCCGAATCTTGTTGGAATACCCAGTGCCTGTTATTGAACATGGTATGAGAAACAGGTTCCACAAGGTTCGCCAGGACTGTATTTTGATACACAACTGCATTCGTTTTTACACCTTTCTCACAAAAATGTACCTCTGTTAAGCCCCAATAAGAAACTCCCAACCATACCAAGAGCGAGGATGGAAAATGACCTCGTTGGACACGCGGAATACAATTGCTCGCTTTTTCACTACTATGTGCGTACACCTTATCATTTTGTTTGTTGTAGCTCTCTTCTACGGTAAAAATTTTTTCATCCGAAAAAAGAATTTCCCGATATTTTTTTCCCGCGTACCGCTTCAACAAAGCGCGGCATCTCTTCAGTCTCAGGTCCATTAGACGAGCATTCAAACGATGTCCTGTTTTTCTTCGATATGCCCGAAGCCCTAAGTCTTCATTTAACACCCTTTTCACCGTGGTTCTGCTTAACCCCATCTGAAGGGCCAACAGTTTCTGCTTACGTATGGGATTTCTTTGAATTCGCGCCTTCACAGCTTTTATCACTGCTGGACTTTTATCCTAACAGACCGAAGGCGACCACTTCTTGACCTGTCATCTACACTAGAGTCTTTATTGTATCGTTTGATAGTACGATAAACGAATCTTTTGGTTATATTCAAATTTTTCAGTATGTCAAAAATTTGAATTGGCGTGTAACCGCAACGATGCAACGCAATAACTGCAACACGGTCTTCTTTAAGCGCCCACTCCATATATAAAAATGAGTAAAATTCTAAAAAGTATACAGTTTTATTTTCACGAACAATTCAAAATTCGAATTGAATAAACTTTTTTGTGGCCAGCGTTCTCAAAGAAAAGTTTTTACTGTGTGACAATACTTATGACCTGACTGTGTATATTATTATATACCTAAAAGATAATCCTGTTTCAGAAATATATATATATATATATATCAATATATTTCATACATAATATTACCGTTATTTAAAAGAGCAAAGCAAATAATGAGCTCTTTAACACCGTTTACCGTGTGGTGATGTAAAGCTCTAATAAATCCCATGTATAACTTCAAGGCGATTATGATATAAGGTTAGAAACGATCTCATGATCTCAAAATGCGAGATATCTGCTACTGCCATCGTCAATCAGCCTGCTAGGCCAGGTGATTACCGAAAATCCTTCCCGCTACTGGACAGTTTCATGTTCAATTATGGACTGTTACGATCTAATAAAAAAGGAGAAAGAAGCTTCTATAGTCGAGAAATGAATTTGATGACCTATTTAAACTGAACTGAACTGTATTTGTTATATTATTTTCTACAGCCTTAAAAAAGGAGGAGGTACTTAATTCGACTGTATGTTTTTTTATGTGCTACTTATAACTTTGTTCTATGTGAACCGATTTCGATGATTCTATTTTTATTTGAAAGCTGGTGCTTCTCATGTGGTCCCATATAAATTTGATCAAGGTCTGACCAATAGTTTAGAGGTATTCTTGATAATATATATTGAAGTCGGTTGTACAACATTTTTAATTTTAAATTATTGTTAGTCTTATTATTCAAAAATAGTGTATGTATTCCTTTTTTTTAAATAAAATATAGGTGACACGAGCACACAGTCCATCTGCAATTTCTTGCAGGGACATCGTGAACGTACCATCACAACCTAATCCATTTGATGCGATCCGTCCGATGCGTAAGCTTGTTGAGGAATGTCGCCAAGATGGCATGGGTACACAATCGATACATGCGGACTTCGATAGTGGTCACCATGTTCAAATTTGTTTTTTTTTTTTAAATAGAATTAAGGTGACAAACGTCATAACTGCCCATAAACGGCCCATAGGTATCGACGTCTATCTTCGTTTGCGAATTTAAATGCAGATGCGTTGTCAGCAGTGAGGACTCAAATAGAATGCCTCTTTTCCAGTAAAATAGGTCTCCGGTTCTCTACACTCATCATACGAAATACAGCAGCATAAAGCTGCTATTCTATACTGTTACTGTTCTGTACGCTGGTATTCTGTGAGAGCGTGGTCCTTCCCCGGTCGAGCTGACTCATTCGTGCTACAACTATACTATTAATATAGCTGCAGCATGGCTCTACCACGTAAAAAAGGACACGAGAACATCATCATCTTTGCTGCTATACATAGATACATAGATTATAAATAATAAAACAGTGCGGATAAAAACATTTTTTTTAATCAAATTAATAAAATCAGGCGTTACTTTGCGGAAATCCATTATATTGCAGAAGTTAAAAATGAATGAGCTAAGATTCGCGAAACAAAATAAAACGACGTGTCTTGCCTAGTTTGAAGACTATCTTCCGTTCTCCCTCAATTGCGTGCATTATCCCCGTCACCGCTTATCCCAACACCACTACACTCAACACTACTATACTAGGAAAATCACCAGTGTCTATAGAGGCGAAACACGTGTCGTAACGTGTTTCGCCTCTAAACGAAGCATCCTCAGGTGAAACAAGTGATAAACATAAAAATTTTGTACAAGCGACTTCAATCAATAATATCTCAAAAACTACTACACAAACCTTGATCAAATTTAGATGGGACTACATGAAAAGCACCAGCTTTAAAAAAAGAATCATCGAAATCGGTTCACCGAGAAAAAAGTTGTGAGCTGTTTTTATGTATGTAACATACATAAAAACAGTCAAATTGAGTACCACCTCCTATTTGCAGGCGATTGATAAACTCTGCGGTAACTGACCGGTAAGCGCAAACAAGCTCTTCAAACTAGGTAAGACTCATAATTTTAGTTTGTTACGGGGACTATAGCTAATTAATTTTTAACTTCTTTAACATTGTTTAATCCACTTTACACAAGCAACGGATTTTCTGCTAAAGAAAGAAGAAATAAATAAATAAAATAAACTTTATTGACACAGCAGTGTATGCACATTTACAAATTGTTAACAGTAAATTATAAATATACATTAATACTGTGCCAAAACAGGCTTCCGCTCATTCGTCATGACATGCTCGCAAGGAGCATGTCAAGGCGCTGGTCCTCCGCGGACACCTATTGTTGGCATTGTGCATCCTTTCCAGAAGACACTAACTTAAAATTCAGTAATTATTATATAAATGTGTTTATGTGACTTGGGTGTCTCTCGAAAGGGTGTACAATACGGGGACGCTTTAATGGTTGTCATCATGGTTGTCAAAAAAACAATGCTAAAAAAGCAAAAGAAATAATACAAGGTTAAAAAATATTTATAATGGTGATCGAAATTATCCGGAATTTTGAAAGAAAGTAACAAATAAACAAACAACAATATTCCCTTAAATTACATTACATTACATTATAGACCATTAAATAACTACTAAAAACTAAATTAGTGACTACTCCAACAAACATATATAAAACGAAAATAAACTGTTCCAAGTCTCGATTGAACGAACGAATCCGAAAAAAGAAAAAAAAACCAGTCAAACAAATACATACAATATAATAAAGACAATAGCAATAGTGAAACATTAACGTCACGTATGGTATGAAGAATTACATTTTTACGTACTAATAACACGTAATCCTTATTACTATTAATTTAAAAAATTTCAGATACAACAATAGCTATTGGATAAAAGCCTGAAGCGATTTCAAGGAACGATACGGCACGCGATATAAAGTATAAAGTACTAATAAATAAATAATTTAAATCGGTCTCTTAAATGAAACTTAACGATATAGCGTACTGATACGAGGCACATTTTACGTTGTTAGAAGTAATGAAGGCTCTTACTCCGCTCGCTTTGATCATACGTAATACGAAATTGTTAAATGTAATTCGCCCTTAATGTATATAGCATTTACATCTGTATATTAATGTCTACATTGCGAGGGTCCTTATTGAGTTTTTTTTTATATCGAGTTCCTCATATTACGTTATAATAAATGGGCTTGACTTTGTGATTAGCAAAGATTGAATTATATGTCATTATAATAGTATGTATCTGGATAACATTTTCTTGCTTATTTCGATGTACACACTAACGGAAATAGAGACTAAGGTCAACATTCTGACTTCTTCATTGAAGAAAGTTCTTAAGAAAAAGGCATATAGAACTTTTAAATACTAACTGAAGACTTGTTTAGTGGTTATGCTAACGTTTTTGGGTTCTATGAATGAAATATTTAATGTTGTTACATAGCTAGCAGGAAAAGAGTAATTTCTTGGGTGTAGCTTAATTTCGTGTTAAAAATATCTGAAACCAATTAATTATGATAATTGTTTATTATTTTATTAAGCAAAACAAATTTCACGTGCCGAATAGACCGTTCTGAATGGACTTGATGCAGTTTATATCACGAAATTGTAGTTTCGCCATGCTGTTGCAGTTGCAGTTGTTATAAAAAAAAGTTCATGATTTATATGTCAAATTCTCCGTAATTAAATGTATTACTTTTTCTTGCAATTCTTTTAGAAATGACACATGTATGAAAAACATGAAATAATATGGATATTTAGAAAAATTTTAGGAAGCAGTAATAAAGCAACAAAATATCAAAATATTCTGGTAAAAACTGGTAAACCTGTAGATCAGATTAACAGTCATCAAAAGAACGAATTAATTTTCATTATGTCATTAGGTTTCTTTAGGTGTTTCTAGCAGGGCGCCCCACTTGAATTTGAGTAGACATTTTGATAAAAAATTTACTTCCATACATACTTCCTAGATAACTTATATGATATCAAATTTTTTAATGATTCTTTTTATAAAGCTGAAGTGACGAACTAACAGACCACCTTACTTACCAGACTCACCTTCAGTTAACTTCAAACAAATAATTTAAAATTAAAAATTTTGTACAGCCGACTTCAATATAAGCGACTTCAATATGAGTTATTTAAGAATAACTCAATAACCATTGGTCTGACCTTGATCAAATTCATATGGGACCATACAAGAACTATCAGCTTTCATATAAAAAAAGAATCATCGAGATCGGTTCACCCAGTACAAAATTATGAGGTAACACACATAAAAAAAAACATACACTCGAAATGAGTACCGTCTCCTTTTTGGAAGTCGGCAGAAAAGACTACAGGTTCATTGTCGACTCTGAGGAGTATGATGGAATGCCTCCCACTCTATAATTACTGGATCTCTATACTTTTCTACTAACTTCAAAAAGGAGACGGTACTCAATTCGACTGTATGTTTTGTATATGTGTTACCTCATAACTTTTTACTGGTGGATCCGATTTCTATGATTTTTTTTTATTTGAATGTTGGTGCTTCATATATACTTGATCTAGGTCTGTAGGATCTGATCAATAGTTTTTGAGTTATTCTTAATAATTTATATTGAAGTCGGTTGTACGAAATTTTTAATTTTTAATTATTATTCACAATAAAATAGCAGTACAGACACTGCTATTTGGCGGCAGGTAAGAAAGTGGCACCTACCCAGACAGATGGAAGGGACAAAATGAGTCTTATCGCCTAGAAAATATGAAATTATAATGTTATTATTATTGTTGCAAGATTCTCCCATTTTCTATTTTCGAATTTTGTAATAAAACTATTTTAAAATACTGCAATAAAACCTTACAATGTAGGTGTCAACCGTTTTCATTGTTTGAAAAAAAAAAGAATGTTCCCGATGCAAAGGCATTCCATTTAAACGCATCCCGTCGCTTTGAATGATGCAATGGAAATATGTCAAGTACGGAATAAAGTGTACGACTGTTACACAAGTGCTGTGGCATCGATTCCTATTACGTACATTATCCAGGTTTTAAATAACAGGACATTTATAAATTATTGTCCTATACAATGCATTATTGAAATATTTGTCTGTTACTACATCAATAGCCATGTAGTTTTACACCTAGGCTAGCATGGGCAAGATACAATTTTATCCCCGGGGAAAGGAGAATTTTTTTATCCCTTCGCTTAGTTTTATCCAGCCTTCGAGCATGGGCACACCGCTGGATATAATATCCACAGTAGATAAAATGGGAGGTAGACTTATAATTAGATAGACTTATTGTATGAATATAAACTTAAACCCATGTCCAATGAAGTAACTTATTAACAGTGGTAGAGCCACGCGGCAGCTTTTGCTGTCGCACGGATGGGCCGGCTCGAACCGGGGTGGTACCACGACCTCACAGAATACCAGCGTGAAGTAGAGGTTTACCTCTGCGTTTCGCTTGGTGAGTGCAGGTGGCCGGAGGGCCTTTTTACTGGAAATGAGGCATTCCATCTTAGTCCTTACGGGTGACAACGCATCTGCATTTTGATTCGCAAACGAGGATAGATGTAGATGTCTATGGGCCACAGCAACCACTTACCATCAGGTCGACTGTGTGCTCGTTTGTCACCTTTATCCTATAAAAAAAAAACTAGGATAAAATTGTCCCTTTCAAATGTCAAAAAAGCATAATTTTTTATCTTTCATTTGGCTCCATGCTACGAACGGGGATATATGTCTACTCGTGATGTCAAACATTATGGGATATATTTCTCCCCGTTGCCGTGCTTTGGCATAAGGACAAGATCATTTTATCTCTTGTCAGGGGATATAATCGGGAGATAAATTTTTTGTCCCCAGCCCATGCTAGCCGTGCTGTAGGATTTAGTAGCAGGTGGTCACTCCATATAGTTGATAGCAACTCTTCCATTGTCGTTATAGAATATCGAAATTCACTGTCGAACAAAAGCCCAAACATTGTCTCATTTGGGGCGTTGCAATCGTTTTTTTTATTTTGAGTTTTTATCAGAATGATGCTTCTGCCCTGTTTCATTTCCCTCTGTTCCCTTTTACGACATCTACTCATGGGATCATATAGGGTAGTTGTAAATATTGTATTTCGCGCTTGTAAAAAATATCACTATCACAATCATCATTACAATCCTTTATAAGTCCACTGCTGAACAAACTCAGCATTTTGCCACCTACATTCATCGACTTGCATGTCTTACCAAGTCGTCACTCAATCTAGTGGGGACACTTTGTTCACCAGTAGGACGCTGCCACTCGAGAACCTTTGGTGTTTTTGAGCTATTTGTCTACCCATTACCTAGCATTTCACAATTAGAAAATTGTGTGCGTTTTAATTTAATCCTTTATTTACTAGCAGCCTAACGGTACGGTAGGGCGCAGGCTATAACTCAGAAATACTTGGGTTCGAATCCGCCATTCGACTACGGTGGTGAAGCACAAGCATTTGAAGCTTATTTAGATTATTTAACGGGAGTATTATGCCCAAATACTCGATTGCCGCTCAATTTTAAGACGCCTTTAAGTCTCGTGCTGTTTCTATTACTTTAAGTCAAAGTGACTGTGACATCACGAGACTTAACGCCATCTTAAAGGAGAATGGGATTTTTGGGCCTGAAGTTAACTAATTGGTTTATACTTTAAAAAATTGGCTGTATTATTTTAAAGTTAAATACAAAAAACTAGCTCATTTTACAATCTAGATTTCGAAAAAACAATAAAATAATAAATAAGTTAGAAAATCGATTGTATTGATGCAATCGATTCTATGTTTATTCGGATCCTAAAAAATTAAATGACAAAGCTGATATATTGATATGTTATATTCATTTGGAAATAAAGTATATTATTATTCGCATAAGGAAAAAAGATATAAACATTTTATGGAAATAAATCGATTACCATAAAGAATACACTAGTGAAGTTCTCTTTTCTGTACACTACCTACCACTAGTATTTTCTATTAGTTTGTTTTGTTAGTTCAAACTTCAAAACTATTCATTTAAAAGAAAAAAGAAAAAGACTAATTTTCGATTTGATTTGAAACGAGTGCAATATAATCGATTGTCGATTAAATCCAGAATTTTAATATCTATTTTTAATTATTTATCTGTGTTAACTAGGCAGATAAAAAAATATGCAAAAATACAAAGTATCAACATGCCAACAAATAACAGTAACAACAATAATTCAAGTAATCGATCTCAGATCGATATTTCTAATATTCATTTCAATTAGTTGTTGTTGTTTTAATTTTCGTTAATCGTTTCACTATTTTGTTTCCTAGATAACTTCAGCTTTTCTTTGGTGATTTTATACTGATCCGGCTTTTATATCTTTAAGTAATTATAGTCAAAAATAACCTGTTACAGTGTTATTACAGTGAAAAATCGCCTGTTACAGTGTAGGTAATACATGAAATCACTTTTATTTATTCTTCAATAACTCAGCTCCTAGATTGACAAATCTAGCCAGATTTTCAGGTGTGAATTGTTTATATATAAGCTTTCAAATGGTCCCACTTTCATCTTGTTAACATCTGGGCCCAAAAATGTATGGAGATGTCTCCTTCTCCTTTGTGTAGCGTTTGAGTATTTGGCCATATAAAATGTTAATAGCATCATTAGTATACTTTTTAAAAAACATACTCCTAATTAAACTTAACTTAGAATGATTTTTAAAAAGTCTATCATAATTTCAGTCATAAATCCAAACCTACATATATAACAAGAATTTAGGATGTCCATAGAAAGGAAAGCTATCCTTTTTATTAATATATCTAATACAAAGTGGATCGGAGGCGTGAAGTTACGCTGTAACAAGAATAAGTTATCGTGGCTACAGAAAGAAAAGCCGCAGACAAAGTAAGTAACAATAGAATAAAGATCATAATAGATGTTCGTGAAGTCTCGCCGTCTGAGAGGTCGTATTGAATTACTCTTCTTTTCGCGTCATTCATCTCAGTGTTATGTAAGAGAAACTACTCGTCTATTTCGAAGATATGAATCTATATATTAGAATACAATTACATACTTTTTTTATATAATATGTGAAAGTTTGTAAAGTTGTTTGAATGCTTGTTATTAAATCATTCATAAAATGCTTGTAATGACCCACTTCCGTGGGTAAAATTTGGCACACAAGTTCGCATCCAGATCCTAGTTACAGCCAAGGTATAGTCAGAGTACAATGGCAAATTGGAAAGAAATTAGTTCACTCGATAAATTTAATCGATTAGAGAAATTAGTTTCTGTAAGCCATCACTTACATCTCTGCACATGAAGGACCATCAGGTGAGCCACTTGTTCCTTTACCTCCTCTTACATGTAAAAAACATAGCTCATGTTCTGGGTACGAACTTGGATCAAAACATTAAACAACGGAATAATAAAAGAAATCGGAACTAAATTAACTTGAAGGTGTTTTGTTTCCACGTGGACGAAGTTTCAAGAAGAAGCAATAAATAATCACAAAATTGTTTATTTATTATGAGAAGGTAGGTATTAATTAGTCATAAGGACTTGAATCAATAGCTCAGAACTTTTTTTTTCTATTTTTTTGAAACAGTGGAAGTAAATTGCAGATTATGCAAGGGAGTCGAGTAGCAGCAATGAATAATGTGCAGAAAGCAGGAAAGTTCTGTCTGTAAAGCTTCTTACTGACGTTACTTACATTATTTACGAGAGATATTCCTCAGTCCCGTTGTCTGAACTGTTACCTTTTAAATTTACGTTAACTGAAATTAGGTATTACATGTGGCTTACTTAATTCAAAGTATGTACGATAATCTATTTTTATAACTAACAAAATATGTAATTTGGGACTGATTATTCAATTAAATAAAAGTTATCCACTAATTAAATTTAACCAGACTGAATGTATAAGTAATTTTTTTATGGACAAGCACACATTCCACGTGATGGTAAGTCGATGCTATGATCCATAAACATCTACATTTATGTTTGATTAAGAATCAAAATGCAGATGCGTTGTTACCCTGATTACTAAGGTGGAATGCTTCGTTTCCAGTAAAATGGGTCTCCGGTTTTCTACACTCATCACATGAAACACAGCAGCCTTAAACTATTATTTTACGGTGGTATGAGAGCGTGCTCCAACCCTGGTCGAGCCGACCCATTCGTGCTACAAATAATATAGCGGTACAGGATAAATTAAA
Source organism: Parnassius glacialis (assembly GCA_033319125.1). Classification (NCBI taxonomy): domain Eukaryota; kingdom Metazoa; phylum Arthropoda; class Insecta; order Lepidoptera; family Papilionidae; genus Parnassius; species Parnassius glacialis. Next base: position 26,293,948 of record JAVANC010000002.1, read on the forward strand.
CATAAAATAGTGTATTTATCCTATAAATAACATTTAATGATTGAAAAATCAGCCCTTAGAGAAATATCAGAAAATGTTGAAACACCAAAATATTTTATATGCATGACGTTGCATCTACATTTTAATTACAAATCTAGGAGAGATAAAGGTGTCTATGTGCCCCTGTTTCTGCTTATCATCATGCTGACTACTTTTTTTCTGCCGACTTCCAAAAAGGAGACGGTACTCAATTCGACTGTATGTTTTTTTATGTGTTACCTCATAACTCTTTACTGGGTGAACCGAATTCGATGATTCTTTTTTATTTGAAAGCTGAAATTACGTTAACCTAAAACTCAATGTTCACATTTGCCTTGAAATGTCTCAAATTGCAGTAATCTGGTAAGACTGACTTACAGGCCAGTGCCACTCCTTGACTACAATCAAACTGCACTATCTTAGCATATAACACACATTGTAATTGAACGGAAAGATAGATGCTGGCCAATTATTTCATTCCTTTGCTGTATGCATTACGAAAGATGAACCAAAGAGTATAGTTCAAATGTGAGGAATATAATAAATTCCATTGATGTTTTACAATTTTCGACATAGTGTTTTAATCATTATGTCTGCTATTTGATCTTACATTGTGTACGCCAAGTAGGGGCGGCGTAAGAGAACTCACTACCCATATACACCTGTGGGTGTCGACGGCGACAGAGGGAAACTGAACAGGAGCCGGGCAGCAATATTTTCCTGATAAAAACTGCAAATAATTAAAAAAAAAACTGCAGTTGTTAAACCGCCTACTAAGCGTCGCAACTATGGCAAAATCCATCCATAAAGTGACATGAGAGAGAGGGAGATAGATGTCGATTTTATGAGTATTGCCATAAATGTTTAATATAAACATTTATATTTATAGTAAGAATTTGGAGGCCTTATTTATAAAACTCTATGTCAATTTAAGAAACGCTTAAAGTTGCTCTATTATTCCATTATGTGACAAGAATGAGACAGTCTCTATAATTTTATAATTTATAATTATTTTAAGTAAGCGATAATCGAAGATTATTGAGGGAAACTATGAACCATGAAAACCATGAAAAAAATTTTCATGAGTTCAAATTCAAACAGTGGTAGAGCCACGCGGCAGCGTTTGCTATCACACGGATGGGCCGGCTCGAACCGGGGTGGTACCACGACCTCACAGAATACCAGCGTGAAGTAGAGGTTTACCTCTGCGTTTCGCTTGGTGAGTGCAGGTGGCTGGAGGCCCTTTTTACTGGAAATGAGGCATTCCATCTTAGTCCTCACGGGTGACAACGCATCTACATTTTGATTTGTAATAGAGGATAGATGTAGATGTCTATGGGCCGCAGCAACCACTTACCATCAGGTGGACTGTGTGCTCGTTTGTCACCCTTATTCTATAAAAAAAAAAGTTGGGCGGCAGCATCTTTGTAAATACCACTCAAAATAATAAAAAAACTGCGGTCGCCAACGAGCTTGCCAATTATTACAAGTATACAAGAGAAAATCTGTGGGTATAAAAATCTACTCTATCCCCAATTACATTTAAAATATAAAAACCCCTTGTTTTTGTTGAAATATATTTTTATACGAATCCAATAGTGTAATATTCTTTGTGTTATCAAAGTGCTAAGCTTTTAGCGAAAAAGAAAATATAAAGGGGGCGTAGTATTTTTCAAACCTCTTAGGCTCAGATAACAAATATTTTAGATCAGAGAACTTTTGGGGTGTGTTAAAACTCAATTTTAGACATTGTAGTATATAGAATTTTTCTTATAAATAAAATATTGGAGTGTACACTTTCAGTCTGTTTTTTTTTTGTATAACATGGCTTTATTTGTTTTTATTGTTTGGTATTAAAATTATAACACTAAACGTAAGTTTAAAATGCTTGTATTAGTAGTGATTTTACATTAATTTCTATGTACATACTACCACCAATTTTGCTATTTTCTGCCGACGTCCAAAAAGGAGACGGTACTCAATTCGGGTGTGTTTTTTTTAATGTGTGTTACCTCATAACTTTGTACTGGGTGAACCGATCTTGATGATTCTTTCTTTATATGAAAGCTGATAGTTCTCGTGTGGTCTCATATGAATTTGATCAAGGTCAAACCAATGGTTATTGAGTTATTCTTAAATAACTTATATTGAAGTCGCTTATATTGAAGTCGGCTGTACAAAATTTTTAATTTATAATTATAAATATACTTTTCTACTGTTGCAATATATTATTAAGGAATACGTAAAACCTTTGTATCAACTTACTGTATCATTGTTTTTGTGTCTTTTTTTATAGGAGAGGGGGCAAACGAGCATACGGCTCACCTGATGGTAAGTGATTACCGCCACCCATAAACAACTGCAACACCAAGGGAATTGCAAGTGCGTTGCCGGCCTTTTAAAAAAGAGCTTACTCCTTTTTAGCCGTATCGGTCCGGAAAAATCGCCGGTGGTAAATTATTCCTCAAAGAGGTCGTATGCGGAAGAAAACTAACTCCTAGTGAAACATATAGTGGTGGACCGTCAAGCGTCCATCATTATCCTCATCCTCATCTTCATTGCCTTTCTCTTCTTTTTTAAATAACCCTGTGAAGAATGAAGCTGTAGGAGCCGCATAGGCTAACAGCACCAACATCTCGAAAATAGAGATGGTCTAAAGACATCCACAACATCTAAACATCTCAGTTAAAAATCGAAATACAAATGCATTGTCTCCACTAAGCAAAAGGAGTCCCCTCTTCTCTAAGCTCACCATACGAAACACAGTAACATAATAAAGCTGCTATTTTACGCGGGTATTCTGCTAGAGCAAGGACATTAATAAAGTTGCAGTATGGCTTATCTACATTTCTTTTATAGCATAGGGTTACAAACGAGCACATAGTTCACCTGATGGTAAGTGGTTGCTGTGGCCCATAGACATCCACATCTATCCTCAATAAAGAATCAAAATGCAGATGTGTTGTCACCCGTGAGGACCAAGATGGAATGCTTCTTTTCCAGTAAAAGGGTCTCCGGTTCTATACACTCACCATACGAAACACGGCAGTGTTAAGCTGCTATTTTACGCCGGTATTCTGTGAGAGCGTGGTCCTTCCCCGGTCGAGCCGACCCATTCGTGCTACAACTATACTACTAATACAGCTGCAGCATGGCTCTGCCACGTATAAATACATATAAAATATATTAAAATTATAAAAATTGGATCGTCATGTGAAGTCGCGTGTTGTCTCTAGGAACTGGAGTACAAATTAATAATGTCGGAAAAGATTTAAAGTGAATTTAATCGAGCTCCATTAACTCATTGTAGCCCTATAAAAATAAAACTAATGGACGCCCAATTGCTTTTAAGGAACCCCTTATAACATTTTATTATGGTTCCGTTCTCAACAACAAACAGTTTACAGTTGTTTACTGCAAAAGTAAACTTTAATGCATGTAAATAAAGTTTATTTAGAAATAATATAGGTAAAGAAAACAGATTATTTTTCTCTAAAGTGTTACTTTCAATCGATATAACAAGGATATAACACTTCAAAAAAATTGAGTTCATATTAATCAATAGCTAATTTCTTAATTCCCACCTTATTTTTTAGGTAGTAAGGCAGATATTCAGATAAATATACGGAAAAATATATAGGTATTTTAAGAATTTCATGGAATGTTTTATTGGTTTATTACATTTAATAATTAGCCTCACGTGCTTTCTTTTTAAGTTGCACTCATTCACATATTCCTGTGGAATTTTTCTACAACGAAATTATAAACTATTAAGTTAGCCCAAATTATTTAAATATTTACAATACTTAACTAAACTTGATAAAATAGTTGTACCCACCTCAAATAGTTAGCAGGCAATCTATACATGATTAAGGGGTTATATATTTGCATACTAGTAAGGTAGTCTTGTACGTGGTAGAGCCATGCTGCAGCTAAGTAGTATAGTTGTAGCAAGAATGGGTCGGCCCGACCAGGGAAGGACCACGCTCTCACAGAATACCAGCGTAAAATAGCAGCTTGACACTGCTGTGTTTGGTATGGTGAGTGTAGAGAACCGGAGACCCTTTTTACTGGAAAAGAGGCATTTCATCTTAGTCCTCACGGTTAACGACGCATCTGCATTTTGATTCTTTATTGAGGATAAATGTAGATGTCTATGGGTCACAGCAACCACTTACCATCAGGTGGACTGTGTGCTCGTTTGTTTTCCTTATTCTATAAAAAAAATATGAAAAATCATTTTTAAAATTTTTGAATGTCTGTTTGTGTGTCTGTCTGTCCGGGTTAATCTTCGGAATAGCTGAACTGATTGTGATGAAACTTCACGAACAGATAGAGAGCAATGCCAGGCGTGAGCCTATATTTTCTACCGACTGCAAAAATGAGACGGTACTCAATTCGTCTGTATGTTTTTTTATGTGTACCTCATAACTTTTTTCTGAGTGAACCGATTTTGATGATTATTTTTCCATTGGAATGCTGGTGCTTCTCATGTGGTCCCATATAAATATGATCAAGGTGTGACCCATAGTATTAGAGTTATTCTTATAAGTTTATATTGAAGTCGGTTGTACAAAATTTATTATTTTAAATTTTATACTGAATACTTGCGTGATTTTTTTTAAATATACATTTTATATAATATTATAATATATATTATGTATTATTTTCATAAAAAGAACATTCTATAGTATAATATTCTAAAAAAATTGTTGCTAAACTATTATTTAACAACGTTTGGGTATTTTGTTTCTGTGGCGGAAAATCAACCAATAGCAGATCTCCGTTGAAAGAATTGGCTTGGATTTAGCTATGGTCATTGCCCAATTAGTTGGCGAGTTAAACAAATGGAGACGATGTTACGAAAACTCGAGAAAGAGAGGTAATATAAACAAGAAAAGAAAATGAAACCGTTAAAGCAATTCATACGTTAACACGGTTAATAAATAAAATAATGTTTTTTTTTAAATTTTGTACTAAAAAATTTAATATATCACGTATTTTTTCATATTCCTACATTGTCATTCGACTCTGAGCTATGTTCAAAATTGCAAATCTCTAGCTTATCGGGAAGTGCTCGAAATTTGAGTTACAAGATTCCACCCAGAAAGATAGACAGACAGACAGACAAACAAGAAAGTGACTTAACAAAAACCTGGTAAAATCTAGCGATTTTGCGTACTAACCTATTCATAAACTAATATATCGATCATTCGAGTCCTAGTGACTGACAACCGCTCGTACCGCATTTATCATGAAGGCCTGGAACGAGTGAGCTCCCTGTGCTGAACTAACGTACCTGGATAAAGGTAAGTATTCTGGTTTTATGGCTAATTTACTCTGTATGATAAAGCCTAGATCATAATCTAGTTATACAAAAATATGCAAAATTTATACAAGTAATTTTTCTACCACTTGCTGTACAGATTATCGGTCCAAGAGGTACCAGGTTCAGGAGGAGGTCCACTGGTAACAAGAGGGATGGTTATTTTGTCGCTCAGAGGCTATGTAATGCCACTAAGCGAGAAAACATAGAAGCATTCGCGGGAACGCGGGTGTAGGACTGTATGATAGTTTTCGTTTTTAGTTTATTTTATTGGTAAAATAAATGTATTCGTTTTATTTATTTGTAATTTATATGTGGTAGAGTCATGCCGCCGTAATATTATGGTTAGACCGAGGAAAAACCATGCTCTCACAGAATACCAGCGTAGTATGGCATCTCGATGCTACTGAGTTTCGTATGGTGAGTGTAGATAACCGGAGACCCTTTTTACTGGAAACGAGGCATTGTATACTAGTCCTTAGGGGTAATAACGCATCGGCATTATGATTCCCATTTAGGATATATGAAGATGTCCATGGGCCATATAGCATTCACTTACCATCAGGTGGGCTGTGCGCTCTTTTGTCAGCCTTATCATATAAAAATATTTTTATATGTAAATAAAAGGATTTGATAAGTCAATAAAATATCGGTTCATGCTTTGCAGGCGTGTTGTCAATAATACATAAACACAGAGAGTGTGCTGATTAGAAGACCGCATCGCGCATGATAAGAACTAGTAATGCGCGATGCCGATCATTATAGTCTACCACTAAACATAGACTATGCCATAAACATGCCACAAAGCACGGTCCCATATTCATCCGGTTGTCACTCCATCTTGTGGGAAGTCAGCATCATGAACATGTCAGCAGCTCATGTTTAGCTTATGACTTTGATAACGTATAATGATGATGATATTTTATAAAAAAATAAGTAAATATTATAATAATAAAAACTACCCAAGAGCTCATTTCTTACGTTCCTCCGAATTTACACTTCATTTAAAATACAATTCAGTAACATCGAACTTGAGGGCATTATCTCGCTGGGGTGACTTTCAGAATCGTGAATATAACGAACTGCGCAAACATTATAAATGAATAAGGTAAGAGACAATCTTCAAGTGTAGTTATATATCTGTAGGTAGACAAAGTAGGTTTTAATGAGGACAGGTAAGTGACACAGAATTCCGTCTTGGTTTCGTAGGTTTTTGCTTTACTGACCCAGTGGATTTGTACCTTATAACAAAACTATGTTTAGAATATTTAAATATTTGTTTGTGTAGTATGTTGTTTTTATAAAATACATTTAACATGTTGCTACTATGAAAATGTTATAAAATTAATTTAATTTTAACACGTCATCGTCCATTTGTCCACGAAAAAATAAAAAGAGTATTACTAAAATAAAGCAAATCTTTGAAAAATTCGATTTATTTTGCTCTATATTTTAACACTTTTACTGTCCGATTTTCAGACAAGTTAATAAGACAATAGCATTGAACTTTATGTAGTACATGGGACAGTGAATGGGTTAACATTTAAGCAGGATGATTAAACAATGCATTGATTGCCAAAATGAAAGTGCAAAGCAGATCAAAGTGAATCAAACCCTCTTTGTCCCTAGTCTCCCCGCTTCCCGTCTCGTGGATATTGATTTTGGTTGTTAGGGATTTATTTATGACTGCCGGCTGAGGAATGCGTGTAGATCAAGAAGTCGGTATCTGTTTTGTCTTTGACTAGTTCAATGAGGGCTAATAAGCTTCCACGCACTAGATGTCACTAGTTGTGACTGAGTTAAAACTTTTTGTAACACAATGTCACTTAATTGAGAAAAAAGTTTTAAATAATAGTTTATCATTATGTATAGTTTTATATTAATACACAACACAATGCTTCAGTGGTTTGATTATTAATTTTTTGCATTTTACAACTCTTTTTTAAATTAGTTAGTTATATTTATAGTTTGGTTTATTCATTTCTAACATAATTAATATAAAATATAACTATTAATACAGAAAGAAACATTAAACTTTACATTTTTCTAATAAATTATCGTCCGCGCTATGAAATATCTCAAATATTTTACCTCATTGCTAAGTGGCGCCGCCCTGGTGGTAGAAAAAGTCGTTGACGTCATTACGATATATTTTAATATTAGGATACATACTACATACTATGTATTTTAATATTAGGATTTTTTTACATTAATAAATGTAAAATGAGTCATTCTGAAGGATAAAACTAAAGGAAGGGAATAAGTGGTAAAATACGTATACGTAATACAGTGAAATAATTTTAATAAACTCAAGTATTCAATTGAAAAGGAAAAAGTCACAAAGATAGCCTGGACTAAAGTGGAAGGCATCTAATACTAATTAGGAAATAATTGATTAAATTTTGTTCGGCTTTTCATGATTTAACTTCTTTATCAAGAAGTTATGAAGTATAAAAATATAATTTAAAATTGTTAGCCTAATTATAATAGCATTACAAGCTTATTAGCTTTCACGCTGTAATACGTCAACGACGGGATTCGTTGACGTAGGTTTTAAACGTGGTAGAGCCATGCTGCAGCTATATTACTAGTATAGTTGTAGCACGAATAGGTCGGCTCGACCGGGGAAGGACCACGCTCTCACAGAATACCAGCGTAAAATAGCAGCTTAACGCTGCTGTGTTTCGTATGGTGAGTGTAGAGAACCGGAGACTTTTTACTGGAAAAGAGGCATTCCATCTTAGTCCTCACGGGTGACAACGCATTTGCATTTTGATTCGCAAACGAGGATAAATGTAGATGTTTATGGGCCACAGCAACCACCTACCATCAGGTGGACTGTGTGCTCGTTTGTCACCCTATCCTATAAAAAAACGTATTACAGCCTGAGCTCTCTTCTGCGCAGAGTGCGAGGGAGCTACAAAACTATTGTGAAGGACATTATTTAGTGATAAGCCCGACTGTCCAGTCATTAGGCACTAGGTATACACACATGTGTGTGTTCCAAGTGCTACAAACTGGCCTGGTAAATATTTAAATTAATGTCGTAGTGTAGTTTCATTTTGTTTACTAACTAACAAAGGTTGTAATTTAAAATTTTGTACTAAAACTTTTATGTAGACAAAAGAATGAAATAAATTCATTTTTTTAGCAAGCAGTCAACATGACAAATTAAGTAACTATTATAAAAAAATGGCATTGAACCGACTTTACCTTTGATAAATGCAATTAATATGTTTTGTATTACTTATTGTGGCATACCTTTGACTAATACATACATAATTATATCACCTATATCGTTTGTCACTTGTGTCACACACAAATCTGGCGATCTGCCTCGGATTTGGCTGGATAGAATCTATTAATGCAGCATTAATTATTGATAAGTTAACCAAAGCCCATTATTTTATCAAATTATCGTTTCATCACAATCGGTTCAGTCATTTCAAAGATTAGCCCGGGAAGACAGACAGACAGAAATTTTAAAAATGGTTATTTAAGTCTTAATAGCATGCAGCTAACCCCTGACCTTAATTGAAGCCAGTTATTTCAATATTACAGACATACACTTCAACTTTATATATATGCTGCCCCGGATTTGCCTGGATAGAACCTATTAATGCGGCTTTAATTATAATCAAAGCCCATTATTTTATCAAATTATCGTTTCATCACAGTCGGTTCAGCCATTCCAAAGATTAGCCCGGGAAGACAGACAGACAGACAGAAATTTTAAAAATGATTATTTTAGTCTTAATAGCAGTCAACTAACCCCTGACCTTGATAGAAGCCAGTTATTTCAATAGTACAGACGTACACTTCAACTATATTTATATGTATACATATCTACCATGCTGCACAAGCGGGATGACATATTAAGCAGAACTGCTACCATCTCTCTAGTAGGTACTGATAATGCTACCATCTGTGGTCTGCGAAATTAGGGTTTAGAGTTTTTGGATTGATTTTCATCAGCCGGTTTCAAGAGTTTCGACTGGCAATCAGCAGTTTTTATTTTATAACATTGAAGGGACAAGTGAACTAACATTATTTGTTGGTCTAAAGAAGGCTACGTGGTAGAGTCACGCTGCAGCTATATTATGATTGTAGCATGAATAGGTTGGCTAGACCGGCGAAAGCCCCATACTTAAAATAGTAGCTTAATGCTTCTGTGTTTTGTTTATCGTGTTATCTAACCTCATTTACTTGAAACGAGGCATTCCATCTTAGTCATCAAGGGTGACAATGCATTTTGATTCTTAAATGTGTATTAATGTAAATGTCTTTGGGCTACAGCAACCACTTACCATCCGGTGGACTGTGTGCTCGTTTGTTACCCTTATGTTATAAAAAAATATAGATACGTTGTCATATCTCAGGACCACGATGGAATGCTTCACAGCCTTTAAATAGTAATTGCTTTCTATAAATTTAAAACTGAATACAGTAGTGTACGCACTATTGCTTGGCGAGAGAAATGAGTAAGAAGGTACGTACCTTCTGAATATACACAATGTGGTGTAGGTACTATGACAAAGCAATATAACTGGAATATTAAATGATATCATCACTCAACGTGGCACTCCATATAAGGAGTAGAAATAATATATATTTAGTCCAGTAATATCATATTACATTTATAGAAGAAGATACCATTCATGTGGTTCTATCTGGAACCACGTAACACAAACCCCACCCCCTACCTATGTACCTACTTCATAATTACTGTATATAAGTCTCCTCCAAATCGATAAAGAGAGAGCTATTAAACTGCACCAATGAGTCTTATTTATTGCATAATCTAAACATTACAACAAAAACAGAAGAGTATTTCGTAGAGATTTTGTACCATCTAGCTACCCAGACATAGTTCTAGACATAAGATCTTAAGTCTTAGTACGTATTCAGGTGGGGTAGGTGTCATAGTTTCCTAAGTAGAATTACCTATACAGGGTTATTTTGACAGGCCAAATTTGTAGAGAAGGTATAAGTAACATATTTTTTATTTCTGGTTACATGCATGATCAGTAGTTGCTTTAACTTTTACAGAATCAGTTTAGATTATTCTTCAATAATCATTCTTATTTCATCAGTGTTATTATCTGTTACTTCTTCATTCAAATTGGGTACATTTCCTTCTTGTGCATCATTAACTACTCTCCACTCTCCTTCAATTTTTTTTAAGTGAACTACATTTCGTCGATATTGTGCATTGGTATCATTATTGCGAATCACTACGTCTCCAGTGTTGTTAGTAGTTTTTACAACAATATGTATGTCTGGAGAAAAGTTTGGTGTAAGCTTATTTTCTTTGGTGAAATTTTTTACAATTACCTTATCACCTTCATTTATGCTGTGATCTTTGGCCTTTCGCTTGCGGTCACTGTAATTTTTCCCTGCTTCTTTTTGCAATGCGTCTTTGTCCCTAACTTCTGAATCTTCTTGTTTATTTTCAATATCTATGTATGATGGAATTTTATCCCGAAATTGTCGTTTGTAGAATAGTTCAGATGGAGTTTTACCAGTCACTGAGTGGGGTGTGCTATTGTACATCATCAGATTTTTTATATGTTTTAGAATACTTCGGTTTTGCCTTCCCACTTCTCCATTCTGTTGGGGCCAATATGGTATTGTGTTGTGAAGAATTATACCACATTCTTGCAGGTAATTTCGAAACTCTTGACTAATAAATTGTCTGCCGTTATCTGCAGTGATGGTAACTGGATAACCAAGCCGTGAAAATATATCCTTTAGTAACCTGATAATATCATTTGATGTTACACTTTTTGTCACTTTTACTTCCTTGTAACGACACGATAACTAACAAGAAATCTCCAGAAGGTAGAGGTCCCATTAGATCAATGGCTACATCAATCCATGGTTCGACCGGTAGTTCATGGCGTTTCATTGGGTTTGAAGCAGATACTAATGTGCAACTTTTACAGTTTCTTAAGAATATTTCTGCATCTTTGTCAATTTTAGGCCACCATACTTTCGTCCGTAATCTTTGTTTCATACAAACAATACCAGGGTGACCCTCATGAGCGGCTTGCAATACTTGCCGTCTTAATTTTTCAGGAATAACAATTTTGTTACCTCGAAGTAAAACATTATTTTGGAAGCAAAGCTCCGATTCGAATACTTTATAATTTATGGTATGGTCCCAGGTACACGAGTATAAACCTTGTCTTACCTTAGCGATTTCGGAATCTTCCTTGGAAAATTTCTCAATATCGTCGAGTGATACAGCTACGGGTCTTGAGTATTCAATTATATGCCTGATATGTTCCTCATGAAAATAACGTACTATTGTATTCACAGAATTATGGTTTGATGTGCAAAGTCTTGAAAAGGGATCAGCTATATTCGATTTACCTGGTCGGTATACTATTTTGTAATTATAGGTTTGTAATCGAAGAACCCATCTTTCGATACGGGCACAAGGCTTAGAGCATCTTCCAAAAATAATTTCTAGTGGTTTGTGATCACTTACCAGTTCAAACTCACTTTTTCCATAAAGATATATTCTAAAATGTTCTACAGCCCATACTAAGGGCCAGCGCTTCCTTTTCAGTTTGGCAGTATCGCTTTTCGCAGTCTGTTAAACTCTTATTTCCAAATGCTATTATTCTAGGTCCTTTTGAATTAATTTGGATAAAAACCGCCCCTAACCCAACAGGACTGGCATCGGCAATAACTTGGGTCTTGTTAGCCGGATCATAATAGCTTTTTTTTTTTTTTTTTTGCGGATGGAAAATCATCAAATGACGCCTTTCGCTCTGGGTGGAGCGGAAGGGAGTGTCAGACTTTTACTGACTAAAAACCATCCGTGTTCCTTCAGTGCCCTTACGTTCCGGAGCCGCGGTATCTCTTTCGAACAGCCCGCAGCCCCGGCAGGCGTCGGCCCTTGCGGGCCCCTTCACGATGCTGACAGCTCTTTGAGGCGCGCGTGGAACAAAACGCGCCGTCGACACGGCCTGTCGTCGTTAGACGGACGGACGGCGAGCTACCCATTGCTCGCCATCCACAGGCCCGCGCCTACGGTGGCCGGGGGCCACGACGTAGCCCCCGACGCCCGGGGCGTCTCCCGCGGCGGCCGGGAAGGAAAGCTGCTGCTCTCTCCTTCTCCCGCTCCGCCACCTCCTTCGCTAGCATCACTGCTTCGCAGAAGGTGGTGACGGCATCCCATTCCGTCTCGCTCCGGACCATGGCTTCGACCAGGGCCGGACGCGAGAGGTCGCCGCCGCCTATCGCCGCTACGAGGACACGGCGGTGCTCCGCCCAAGCAGGGCACACCTCCACGGTGTGCTCCACCGTGTCCTCCGGTCGCTCCTCGCAGTGGGAGCACCCGGGCGTTTCCTCCCGCCCGATTCAGTGCAGGAACCTCCCGAACACACCGTGTCCGGTGAGGACCTGCGTCAGGCGGAAGGTGAGGACGCCGTGGTGTCTCTCAAGCCACTCCTCAAAGAGGGGTCTTATCGCCGCTATAGTGGCGTGCCCAGCACGGGGTTGCGACAGTCGCTCTCTCCATGTCGCCATGAGATCATGCCGGAAGTCTGTCCGCTGCGCGACAACTTGCCGCGGCAGCGGGGTTTCCCCCCGGCATAGTGCCTCCGCGCGCCATTCGTGCAGGCGCGCGAGGACTATCGCCTCCAGATACCATGGAGGCAATCCGGCAAGGAGGCTCGCCGCCTCGCGGGAGATCGTGCGGTAGCCGCGAACCATCTTTACGGCAACCACCCTTTGGGGCGCGTTTAGGTGGTGGACGGCAAGCCGCGCCAAACCACGCGCCCACACCGGGGCCCCGTAAAGGGCCATGGACCTCACGATCCCCGCGTAGAGCCTCCGGCAGGAGGCGTTTGGCCCCCCCAGGTTCGGCAGGAGCCGCCTGAAGGCAGCCCCGGTCCGTTCCAGTTTGGGAGCCAAACGTCGGAAGTGCTCAACGAAGTTCCATCCGCCGTCGAGGACGAGTCCTAGGTACTTCAATGTCGACTCGACGCCGATGGATACCCCTCCTACCATCACTGAGGATCCCGGTGGTGGCCTGTTCCGAGGACCATGGAAGTACATGGCCTCGGACTTGTGCAGAGCCACCTCGAGACCCAGTTGCCGGATCCTCTCAACGACTATCGCAACCCCGCGTGTCATAGTTTCCGCCGCCGCCTCGTACGACCCCCCTTGTGCCAGTACCAGCGTGTCGTCAGCGTAGCAAACTACGCTGACGCCGGTAGGGAGGTCGGCGCGCAGCATCCAGTCGTAACCGATGTTCCACAGGGGCGGCCCCAGAACCGAACCCTGTGGGACACCGCACGACATCTCTCGCCGGTTCCACTCACCGTTGCGACCGGGGTAGATGACGGCCCTGTCCGTCAGATAGTCCCCGACTATACGACGGAGATAGGTCGGCACCCGGTGATACCGGAGTGCCTCCCTAATGCAGCTCCAGGGCATGGAGTTGAAGGCGTTGGCGATGTCGAGAGATACCGCCAAAACAACCCCCCCCCTGGCCACTGCATCCCCCGTCGTGAGGGCTCTCACGCGCATGATGGCGTCCACCGTAGAGCGCTTCTTGCGGAAACCAAACTGGTGTTCCGCAAGATCCGGCCCCGTCCCCGCAAGGTGCTCGGCGAGGCGGTTTGCAATGACTCTTTCAAAGAGCTTGCCCACCTCGTCGAGCAGCACCACGGGCCGGTATGCGGACGGAGAGTCCGCAGGGCGCCCTGGCTTCCAAATGAGGACCAGCTTCCCCGTCTTCCAACGAAGCGGGAATTGGCCTCTCTCCAAGCATGCGCTTAGGAGCCCCTCCAGTCGGGGCCCGAGAGCCTCCGAGGCCAGGACAGGCAAGCCATCGGGTCCTGGGGCGGTATTCCTGGCCTTGAGCCTACGTACCGCCACTCTCAGGTCTACCCCGGTCCCTTCCGGGATGTCGTCGTCGTCGTCCTGGTGGTCCGCTTCCGGCACCGCAGGTGGCGGAGCCATAGGCGGGGGCGGATGTTCCGCTCGCGCAGGGAACAGAGCGCTCACCACGTCCTCCACGAGCTGAGGCCGGAGACTCTGCGTCAGCGGGGGGGGCCCAGGTGCGGAGTTTATCCCGCACCATCTTGTAAGGGCGCCCCCACGGATCTCTGTCGAGAGTCTCCAGCATCTCCTCACGGGCCCGATCCCGGGCCCGCATGACAGCCTCCCGGAGGGCGGTCTTCGCCGCTCTGTATCCCTCGTACAGCTCCGCCTCAATGGCTGCCGCATTCGGTGGACGAATGAGGAGCCTGCGATGCCTGGCGTACAGGTGCCGCGCGGCGACACTAGCCTCGCGCAGACACGTCAGCTCACGCGACCACCAATACACCTGACGCCGGGCGCTTCCTGGCCGGACGCGGGGCATTGCCACGTCACATATCTCGGACATGGCCTCCTGGAACTACCCTGCCTCATCATTGACGTCGGCAGGCCTATCCGGTGATGACACCCAGGCCTGCACGATCGAGGCTTCCAGGAGGAGCTCCCGGTCCAGCTGCTTCAGCGCCCAACGCGGACCACTCGGGGCCTGTTGGACTGGCGCGCTCGAGGGCTGGGTGGAGACGTCAAACCGGATGTACCGGTGGTCGGAGTAGGTCTCCACCCCCTCCATGACTCGCCAGTCAATGGCACGCGGCGACAGAGCGGGGCTAGCGAATGAAATGTCCACCACCGACTCGCAACGCATCCGCACACACGTGGGGACAGAACCCCGATTTAGGACGACCAGGCCTGTCTCCAGAGCCCAGTCTTCCACCATCCTACCCCGCACATCTGTACGACGAGAACCCCAAGCCAAGTTCTTGGCATTGAAGTCCCCGAGGACAAGTACGGGGAGGGGATAGCTTCCGACGACGACTGCTCTCAGCTCTGCAAGAGAGTTATGGAGCTCGGCGAGAGATCGGTTCGGGGAGAAGTACACCCCCACAACGACGAACTCCCCGAACCGTGCTGCTACGCACCCCTGACCCCTCCTGACACCTTCAAGGGTCGGGGTACCGGCGGCGGCCGAAGAAATGATGGCCACTGAGCCGTTAAGGTCCGCCACCCAGTCATCCCTAGGCCAGACAAAATACGGCTCAGCGACCACAGCGATGTTAATCGACCACTGCGCCATGCTCTGGAGCAACAGATCCTGAGCGCAGGCGCAGTGGTTGATATACGCCTGAAGGAAGCTTAATGGGGCCGTTATAGGCATTCCATTTCAGCGTCCTCCACGGGGCGCCCCTCTGCGGGCGTCGGTGTCGCGGCGACGGCGGCGGCAACAGTGACAGCGGCGGCGGTGGCAGTTGCGGCTGCGGCGGTGGCCATAGAGGCGGTGGCGCCGGAGGAGGGCCCTCCCCTACCCGCGGCCTTGGCCTTGGCGGGTGGCACGCAGGCCCTGCTTCCGGCCCAGTGATCGGCTGGCTTGCCGGTCGCCGCACATGCATCACAGTGCGGCGTGGCACAGCAGGTCGCCGATTTGTGTCCGGGCTGACAGCAGCGGAAGCAAAGGCCACTGCGGTCAACCTCCGAGGCGCATTTCACTGACACGTGATGTCCCACGAGACAGCGGTAGCACCTCAGAGGTCTGGGCTCCAGCAGCTTAACCTGCGCTGAGACCCAGCCCACCAGAAGCCTTCGGCCCTCCACTATGGCTTTGGCCGCCGTAACAGGGCAGCACACCGTGGCGGCATGCATACCCTGTTGGTCCGGGCGTATAGCGCCTGACCTGACCTGGTCAGTAGTGCACCCCCCGGACCTGGCGACGGCGGCCACCAACTCCTCCTCCGATACCGAGTCGTCCAGACCCATTATGCGCAGGTCTGCGCATCTGACGGGCCTGGACACTCGGGCCTCGTCCGCGTTCAGGGACGCTCTGAGCTTCGCAGCCAGAGCGTCCGCGGTCGCGCCACTGGATTCCCCAGGAATCTCCAGCATACGAGCCCCCGTCTGGGTGACTTTGAGCCGGAGGCCCCCGGTGATCCCGAGCTCCCCGAGATCCACCGTCGGATCATAATACCCTAATGACTGCATATTGCATAGAGCTTTCTTCAATTCGTGAAATGTGTTTTCCTGGTCTTTGGTCCAGAATTTTCCAATGTCGGCATTTTTCCCCAGCTTTAGCCTTAATATTCTCCGAAAAGGCTCAGTGAGTGTCGCCAAATTTGGTATCCATTTCCCAACAAAATTTACTAACCCCAAGAAACTTTGAATTTCCTCGATAGTTGATGGTGCCCTAAACATTTGGATACTGTCAATGTACTTTTTTAAAGGCCTTACACCTTCACTAGATAACTCATGCCCCACTATTTTATTTACTTTGTAAATACACTTATCATTATTTAACAAAACATTGTTCTCTTTCAAAATATTGAGTGTCTGTTGTAATCGTTGGTCATGCTCTGCCTCATTTGATCCAAAAATGACAATATCGTCAATAAAATTTACCGTACCTTCACACCGTATAAGTGTGCGTTCCATGATTTTCTGATACATTTCTGGAGCAGAGGAAATACCAAACATAAGTCTCTTGTTTCTAAATAACCCTTTGCTAGTTATAAATGTAGTGATATATCGGGTGTCAGGATGGATTTTGATTTGGTGGAAAGCGTTTTTAATATCGAGGCGAGAAAATAATTTCGCATCTTTAAAATGTGGTAGCAGCTGGTCCATTGTTGGTAGTGGATGATTTTCACGAATTATTGCTACATTAGCTCTCCGCATATCGATACAGATCCTTATATCCCCATTTTCCTTTAAAACAGGCACCATGGGTGAAACCCCTTTTAATGGCTTAGATACTTCTTCAATAATATCAAGCTGCAATAATTCTTGTATCTTTTTGTTAACCTTTGTTTCTAGGGGTATAGGTATTCTCCTGTAAGGCTGACTTACTGGCGTTATTTTCTCATCAATAGGTATCTCAACAACAACGTCTTTAAATTTTGGAAATACTGTAATATTTTCATCTGATGTTGACTCGACGGTATATACTTTAACACCTAATCGCAAAACGCCCAATGCTATGGAGGTTACTTTCCCCAAGATATCCTTAGTGCCGTTTTTTTATCACATAGAAAACAGCAACTTTTTTTCTGCTATTGATTTGGACTTGAGTTTTAAATGATCCCAATATAGTTAATGGCTTAGTGCTACCGTAGGCGTAAAATGTTTTATCCGGTGATCTATCCGTTTCAAAAACATTTATTTTATTTGCTTTTAGTTTTCTCCATGTAACATCTTAGCAATTTACATTTACATCCAGAATCGATCAATAATGACGTCTTGACACCACCAACCCAACAATTAATAGTAGTGTCGTCTTCTACATGAAAAACATAATCGATTTCTTCTTTTTCCTCAGTCCCTGATTTTTTGGTGGGGGTAGGGTCTTTTGAACTCAAAAATTGTCTTTTATGTGGTCTTACTGTCAAACAGTACTTTCGAAAGTGCCCCGTTATACCGCATTTATGGCATTTAATTTTCCTTGCGGGACATTCCATTGATTGAGGCATATGCTTAAAGCTCCCACATCTAGTACAGGATTTGTTAGACATTTTTCTTCTGGTGTCAATTTTATTTACGGTGCTGCTATTACATGCGGGGTTGTGAGTAAATTCTTCCATCTGTCTGTTCACACTTTCTAGGGTATTGGCTTCTATAATGATGTCTTCTAATGTCATTTTGTCACCTCTTTTTAAAATCTTTTTACGAAGCTCGCCAGAGTAACATTTTTCTGTAATTTGATCGATAATGCTTTCTTCTTTATTTGCAAAACAAGATTTATCAGCCTGTTTTCTTAATCGAATTAGAAATTTTTCAAATTTTTCTCCCGATTCTTGTTTCATTAGCCGAAATAAGTGTCTCTCATATACTTTGCTTTGTTTTGGAGCAAAGTACTCGTCTAACTTTTCAATGGCTATAACATAAATATCCTTCGTTGGATCATCTGTACTGCTAACATGGGCGCCTGGTATATTATAATATATTTCTTGGAGACTAAGGCCACCCATGTGTAATAATGTAGCCCTTTTTTTAGCGGGTAGTTCAATATTTGCAGCTTCTAGATAAATGTCTAAACCTCGCTTCCACTTTTCCCATTTTGCACCAATGCCATAAGAATTCCCATCACAATCAAATGATTCTAGAGGGGGTAGTGATGACATTTTTATTTTTTTATAGTTATAGTCTTATTACCTGTAAGAAAGAAGATATACAAGCAGATAATAACTAATAAATTTTTACCAGTACTTTTATTTATTAGCTTTTCTTACTAGAACGGGGAACATCTTGAATGCCCGCAACATGATAACTCAAACAGTGACAAATGTATCTTTTCAATACGTGTGTCTATTATTAGACCGTCACGCAATTACATTCTTATGATATCTCAGCTTTAGCTATTTTAAACCCTGTTTTAGGACCTAAAGCATGTCCATGACTGGACCTTGGCTTTAGTAATACTTGGACCATCATCAATAAGTGTCCATGCTCCTGGACCATCTCATTGAGGTGTCCATTTGATTTAAACAAAGATAAATCACGTCACTGCATAACTATCAAACTGCTATTGCTAAATGTTCCCAACTTTACGATCCGTATTTTAATCAATCTCTTAAAAGATTATACAGCAAATCCTAGTATAAAATTTCCAGTTCATATAAAAACATATGTAATTACTTACAGTATTTTTTTCCTCGTCGCCAATATACAATACACTGCTTTATTCTGCACAATATATACGGTATTACTCATTACATAATGTCACTAACACTACACAATACTTGGTACACGTCTGTCGGTATACACGTATTAACAGAGATGTTGCCTTCTCGCTGGTTACAATTCAACTGCCCGATGTTCACAAGGCGGGCTGTATTTATACCCCAGTAGTGGCAACTCACTACGGTTTGTCTATACACTACAAGACGTTTGTCTATACACTACAGTGAATAATTTTTTTTTTAAAATAATCTCAAACATTTGGCCTTTTTTTTCTTACTACAAATTTTACTACGCACGCACACTCTCGTAAGGGTCGATCGGTATGCAAAAACGTTGTTGCCCATAAATCATATTAAATTTGTGATAATTTAAAAAAAAAGTAGCAGCCTTATTTACTCGTATTTTCGAAAACTGCAACAACGGTATATCATTATTTATATATTTGAACTTAAGCTTAAAAGGCTACTCTTGGAAAAATAATCCTGTATAAAAGATTATTATATTAATAATACTCTTTTATACAGGATTATTTACGATTATTTACGGGCGCGACCAAAGTTGTATTTTAAAAGTAATAAATCCAATCTCTAAATTTAAAAGTAACAAATTGAAACCGCATGCGATAAATTAATCCCATAGTTTAAATATTGTACAGAATTTTCTAGTTTTATTTAAAAGCGCCGAAATAAGATTTGGCTGACATAGCAATTCAATTAACGTAGTTGATTCTAGTGGTTTTAATTTAATCGAATTTAGATTGATCTATTATGCATGGGTTGTTCAATCAGAAAGTAACTTGGGCGTGATTCTGAAGTGAAAAAAGAAATAGTAATAAAACACAGTATGTGAAAAACTACGCTCGATATCGGTACTGACACATTCATAACGATGAGGGGAAAATCATGTATATCTGAGAAATAAAAAATGAATATTTAAATATAATATAATCTTAGTTCAAAGGGGTTAGTGGCCTCATTTTGTGGTTCGTCATAGTTGTGCACAAGCAGCAGTCTCTTTATCATCAAGTAAATTATTAGCGTCTTTGTCAGTCTTATACAATAATAAATATTTTTGCGCTGTACGGTAATAAGCAGGATATTTCTGGTATAATCTTAAGACATCCACGGGTAGAAGAGTAGTGTGTTCTCTTAAACCGCCTCCACTACATCATTTGAAATATAGATGAATTAACAAAATTGGGAATCTTAAGTTGTACATAAAATATTGAAAGAACTTCAAATAATGAAACGTTATAAACGTTTACAATTATGGAGCTAAAATTCTGGTTTGAATGGATCCACCAACAGTTAGAAAAGGTGACATAAGTCACGTCCAATAGTTTGTTTAAGCTCATCTGATTTTTAAGATGGCCTACATGTGCTTGAATTGTAAATTTATGTGTGTAAATAAATATTACATTTTGTGTCAGATTCTTAACTTATATCATATTATTCCCTTCTTTTTTACAGCCTATATAGACAACTACTGTTTATGGACTTCAATCGTTGTATGGAGAAGATATTTGCCTTGATTGCTATGCATGACATACGGATTGGAGATTGCGGAGCCAGACATCTCGCCCCTTTAACGCAGGTCGATGTCGCAAATAGAGGCATTTTACTTCTGGTTTAATCTAGCGACATACATTTTTTTTATTGCAATGTAACACTCACTTTTGACTATTTCTATCGTCAAATAGGAATGTACATTGTACATGCTGCTGTGTTACGTAAAAAACTGTAAGAGAATCAATATAACAGGCTGTGAGATATTTTATCTTCCTTTGAATGTGAACGCATGTTGTTTAATTTTGTTTTTGTCTTGAATAATTTTTATTTAATAACCTATATTAAATAAAAATAAGAAGACTTATTGAAAGTCATTTATGCTTATGTCAATGTTTCCGAAAAAAAACCTTTGTCCTAGAAAGGACCAACAATAACCCCAGTAGGATATTTTTTAAACATTATATATTAAGTCATAAAATTAAATAAGAAAACATTCAGAAATGACATGGTAACGATCACCTCATTTCCAAGGGTTATTTATGATCAATCATGCACTCTTTAGCAGTATAATAACTCATATAAAAATAGCTAAAAAGTAACTTTTTTAAAATAAGTCAGACTGATTATTAAATGTTTTCTATTGATATTAATTACTTGTCATCACGTGTTAGTGCGGTATAAAAATAATAAGCCCGATATAACGTAAGCGAGTTGCGTGACTTTGGCTGATCTAAAGTAAAACCCAACCTCTCTGTTTCGCGTTCGAGGTGTGCAAAATATCTCATAAGCGGTTCTAATCGATGAGAAGTCGATAAGCCAGATTGGAAAATGTCAGTACTAGAAAAAAAAACATTGTGTATTCAATAAAATTGCGTCTTTTTAAATAAAGATATTCTCTTGTTGTAAGTTAATTTTCTTAGGTTTGTTTTCGTTTTAGATTCTGTTTTTTTAATATTTTTAGGGTATTTTATTCATAATTATATCTCTCTTTATAAGACTTTATGTAATTATGCTTATATAAATAAATTATTTTTTTACATTTATTTACATAATATAATATACAATATTTTTTTATTAAATAAAAAAAATACTAGTAATGCTATTAAACATTATTAATATTCCATTTAACTTCTTCTGGTAAGCTTAAAATGCTTGTGTTAAAAACATACATATACACATTATATACAATTAAACATATAAACATTATATACAATATTAAAAACTGTAATAAAAAAAAACTAAAACTAGCAACCCTTATCCTATAAAAAAAAAAAAAAACTTAATCATACAGTCCTACTCCTCGCGGTATCATGCCAAGAACACTGGCTGCGTTTCCCCGCTGAATGGCTATACTTAGCCTTTGAGCGAGAAAAGAGCCAGCTCTCCTATCACCAGCAAGAACGACCAGTTGCGTATGGAGTTCCTTTAGGAACTTCACCGCACGTGTACCCCACGGACCGATAGTCTCTACAGCAAATGGCACAAATATGTAGTCATCTCTCAGAGACTCATATTTGCGCCACTTACTCAGTTCAGCTGCCTCTGATGCCGCCCCGGATCTAAACGACGTACCCCGGAGATGAGAAGCCGCCACAGTGTTTACGCAAGTAGCATCCCTCACTAGAGCTTTACCTCTCTTCCAAGGGACCAATGTCATACCGTCGGGTATCTTGCTATCGTCTCTAAATATTGCACAAGGTACTAAAACCGAGGGAACATTTATAGAGACAAAAACCCTCGGATGACATCGTTCAAAGAACCATGCCGTGAAAACCTACCAGCACTTTTCTTACATGAAAGTCGGTGGAGCCCTAACTTGTCGACGCTGCTACCACAGGGGCACTGATGTGGTTGACAAATCGCCGCTCCTAGTCGGATTACTACGGCGATACGCAAGCTAACCCTATCAAGTAATGTGCCGAGATTACTTGATGGTAAAGCGTGTAACCAGTATTATTTAAATAAATTCTTTTTAACAAAATTAAAAAAAAAGACAAAACAAAATTTAAAAAACTATATAATGGAATGTCACATGTTATACGTGGTAGAGCCATGCTGCAGCTATATTAATAGTATATTTCATAGATAAATATATATGTAGCAAGCTACAGATACGACAGTGACTTTTAGTCAAGTTTCCCAACTATGCGTTTTGGCGCTGCAGTCGCCCATTTTGACAGATGAGTAATAAAAAAAAAATAAAAAAATATAGCTTAGATTGCAAGCACACATCCTTCAAATCATCGATATCGATGTTTAGTGGTGTTCTTATTTTATCGATATCGACAGAAGTGCATTATACAGGAATACTATTGCTTAATGAAACACTTATAATACACTAACATTTATTTTTTATTCAAGCACACCAACACCATATACATACACACATAATCTTAGGATTAAATTATAGGTATAATTTGACAAAAACAGAGCAATATTTATTGTACATTATATAAAGCAAGTATCAAATTAAATAAATTAAGCCACAGGAATCATATTTAATCATAGTGCTCAATATTTTACTTTACAAGTTACTTTTTATATTAATTTTAAAACAGCTATAATTCAAATAGTTATGAATAAGTGAGTACCTTCCCTGTATAAGATAACGAACTTTTCGCTAGGATATGCTACATTATTATTTGGTCTATATAACATTTGTTTGTTAGACAAGACAAACATTTTTCCTTAAGTTTGTAGTGTTTGGAGTTTTGTTTCATTATTAGACATCCTATTCATTTTTCATCTAGGGTAAACCTGGTCATTTTGTTTTTTTAAATTGTTTTAATTATATTAATAATAAAGTTATTTGTTTAACATTCAACTTCTCTATACTTCGACAGAGATTGGACATTAAGCAAGCCTTTGTGAGGCTTAGTCACCAAAATTTTAATATTTTTATTTTTTCACGAATGTCACCTTTCAATATTTTATTATTTGTTGCACCAATTGTGCCCGTGTAACCTAATAAAAACTTTTTCAAAGCAAGCCAGGAAAATCTCAAAGTGCTTAATATTTTACTTTTCAAACTACATTTTACATTACTTCCAATACAGCTATAATTCAAATACTTATGAATAAAGTGAGTACCATCCCTGTACAAGATAAGTAATTTTTCATTAGTGCTAATGTTTTGATGCAATCCTTACAACGAATACCTTTCGATATTTTCTGACAAAATGTATTCAGTAGTGTAAGCTGAGCAGTGGTCTATAATTTTTTCCATGACTACATCACCCACCAGCAATTTTTCTTTTGCACTTGATGATGAAGGGTATAGGAAACTACACTAACATTTAATAATGTGTCTCCATAATCCTCTTCACAATTAGAGAATGTGGACTAACCATGTTAGATAATATCAAATATTTAAAGGCATATATAAATATGTTTGCATCTAGGTCAACATTTCTATATTTTATAGCTATTATACATCCAAAAATAAATTTCTAAAGGGTCTTGGTTAATATTTAATGGATAATAATATTTTAACAGTGGTAGAGCCAGGCGGCAGCTTTTGCTGTCGCACGGATGGGCCGGCTCGAACCGGGGTGGTACCACGACCTCACAGAAAACCAGCGTGAAGTAGAGGTTTACTTCTGCGTTTTGCTTGGTGAGTGCAGGTGGCCGGAGGCCCTTTTTACTGGAAATGAGGCATTCCATCTTAGTCCTCACGGGTGACAACGCATCTGCATTTTGATTCGCAAACGAGGATGGATGTAGATGTCTATGGGCCGCAGCAACCACTTACCATCAGGTGGACTGTGTGCTCGTTTGTCACCCTTATCCTATAAAAAAAAAAATAAAAAAAAAACATTATACTGTTCAAATAATAATTTGTAGACCCTTATAAAATTTTCAAGTTATCCATCCTTGTCGGGATGGTACCCGCACAAGTCGAGGTTTTCCTTCTTGTATAGCATGTTTGCTAAACCATTCGGAGTCTACTAAACCATTTTTATTTTATTTTATTAATGGCTTCAATCCAAAAAGTATGAAGTTGTGAAGTTTGTTTAATCACTCGTCTTAACTTTGCTCTTTGCACACCACCCGGTTATCCACTGACGCTGTCAGTGTGTCGAAAAATTCAACGACTTCTGCTGTTGAGGCCATTGTTGCGCCAGAGTTTGCATAGTGAAAATCATCTAAAAAAAAGTACTTTTTAATTGAATTACTTTTACAGTTATTGCACCTGCAAGTCTTTCGCCAAAAGACACTTATTTGCTTACAACAACAGACTTTGTTAACCTTTATACAATTGTAGTGTGGCTCACGGTATCCACTAATGTAATAACAATTATAAATTTAAAGTTACTAAACAGCACTTGGCAGATATAGGTTGTCTCATTTAATAACGTCATTACATGGCGACCTTGCCAGGCGAGCTAGCCACCGATAGTAATTAACTCATAATAAATATAAGACTTAATAAATACACACATTACCAAAATGAGGAAAATATTGCATAGAGCCATAAAAAGTTTTAAATAAATATTTAAAAAATAAAGCAAAACGTAAAATTATAACGCAAAGAGACAGCTAAGAAGACTTGAGATGAGAAAAGAGGATTTTTTTAATAGGATAAGGGGGACAAATGAGCACACAGTCCACCTAATGGAAGGTGGTTGCTGTGGCCAATAGACAATTAATCTATCCTCAATCAATGGCGTCCGTAGACAGAGAATAAACTAGCGACGGTAGCGCCAAATGGCATAGAATGGAACTAAGCTGTCTCGGGCCTGGTATATTTGTAGCACGAATGGGTCGGCTCGACCAGGGAAGGACCACGCTCTCACAGAATACCAGCGTAAAATAGCAGCTTAATGCTGCTGTGTTCCGTATGGTGAGTGTAGAGAACCGGAGACCCTTTTAACTGGAAAAGAGGCATTCCATCTTAGTCTTCACGACTGACAACGCATCTGCATTTTAATTCGCAAACGAAGATAGATGTAGTTTATGGGACACAGCAACCACTTACCATCAGGTGGACTGTGTGCTCGTTTGCCACCCTTATTCTATAAAAAAAATGTTCAACATGAACTTCTCCGGGCTGATGACGATGGAGAAGAAGAGTTTATGCAAGATTTGTTTTATGCATGTTTCCCTGTAATCGAGTATTGGCGGTGTAATATCCACCAGCCCATATCATCCTGTGAGTGTCGTAAGAGGCGTCAGAAGGAAACTGGGACAGGAGATGAGCAGCAGCATCTTCCTGATAACAACTCAAAATTATAAAAAAACCTGCGAAGCTTGGTAACTATGGAAAAATCGCCTCTAGGAGATAATCTATCGGGGGCCTAAGTTCAGCGGTGGACTTTTATAGGCTGTAATGGCTGGATGTATAGAAGATAATCTACCAGGAGCACATGACCAACTGAGAGGTGAAATTTTCAAATCAACAGTAATATTACAACTATGACAAATATCCTCCCTATAGGGCAATGTATGGGGGAGGCCTGTGTTCAGCAGTGGACTTTAATAGGCTATAATGGCTGGATGTATAGAAGATAATCTACCAGGAGTACATGACCCACTGAGAGGTGAAATTTTCAAAGCAACAGTAACATCACAACTACGACAAATATTCTCCCTATAGGGCAATCTATGAGGGAGGCCTATGTTCAGCAGTGGACTTTTATAGGCTGTAATGGATGTGAAAATAATGCTTTCAATTTGATTGTCGATTCACAAAATATAATCATTCACGAAAAGGACCCAAAATCATGTTCCTTATATGAATGAAATTATGATGTGTTGTGTACAAACTGTTCAAGTCGACGACATTTTGTGAATGACCTTTGTTTAAAGTCGTACGTGAAATTTCACCGCAAATATATTTGCTCACAACTTTTGTGTTTCGAGACAAAATTGTTCTTTGTTAAATGGAACAGTCGCGAACAAATATGACTTGTGAATTGTTTTTTCTTAGCTTTTTTTTTAGTATATCCGCTTTCGGAAGCAAACAAACTGTATGGTTTTAAATCTCATGTGCGCAAAAATGCAAATGACATTTTGGAACACACAGCTCAACGGTAATAGGTACTTTTTGTTTTATTTTATACTTCCCTCTGTCCTTTATTTAAAAAAAAAGTTTGTAAGAAAGTATAAACAGCCTACAGAAAACTATAAAATATAAAATCATTTTCATTTTAGAATTATTCATAAATTTAAGAATAAGTCAAAGCCCTGACTGCAAATATCATATAGAAATTATTTTATAAACTTTTAATTATTTGAATCCATTGAGTAAACTAAGCAATAACAAGGACAAAGTGACAACCCTGTATTTTTCAAAGATTAACCAAATTTTAAACTTTAGTTCTAATATATAAATAACGAAGTTTTTGAAACTACGAGTAAATAAGGCTTCTACTTTTATTTTAAATGATCCCAAATTGATAGAGATTTAGTCATAGTATAGTATGGTATACATAACTAGTGTAGTCATAGTTTAGTCCAATAAATAATCATTAAAATCGGTTCTCAATCAGCAATATTCATAACTTTTAACAAAAGGTAAAAACCGACTTCAAGTTGCTAAAAAAGAAGTTATTTATTTGCTTAACCGGTTTTAAATAAGCGAAACTATCATATGAAATTCCTTAAATAATAGTCCAATATGAAAAAAATATCCCCTATTTTCTACCCTTGGGGGCCTTTGAGGTAAAAAATATTTACCTAATGAAAAAATAATCATTAAAATGGGTTCACAAACTGAGATAATATCGCGGAACATAAATACAAAAAAAAAAACATACACTCGAATTGAGAACCTCCTCTTTTTTTAAGTCCATTAAAAATAAAAATAAAATTTAACAGTGGTAGAGCCATGCGGCAGCTTTTACTGTCGCACGGATGGGCCGGCTCGAACCGGGGTGGTACCACGACCTCACAGAATACCAGCGTGAATTAGAGGTTTACCTCTGCGTTTCGCTTGGTGAGTGCAGGTGGCCGGAGGCCCATTTTACTGGAAATGAGGCATTCCATCTTAGTCCTCACGGGTGACAACGCATCTACATTTTGATTTGTAATAGAGGATAGATGTAGATGTCTATGGGCCGCAGCAACCACTTACCATCAGGTGGACTGTGTGCCCGTTTGTCACCCTTATCATATAAAAAAAATATCGCGTAACATATCTGCATACAAACATACGGTCGAATTGATAACCTGCTTCTTTTATATTCTTTATATTTTATTGTACACACTGTAAGATGTGACCAACTTTAAATATTTAAATAAGATGTACAAAGGCAATCTTAACCCTAATAAGAGTTCTCTTCCAGCAAACCTTTTAGAAGTCGGTTGATAAGTAACGAAAGTGTTTTTTTTTTGTTTGTTAGTATAAAAACGCAATTCTTATGAAATTGAAATTAAGAAGCCTTCTTTTGTGTGGAGGTATAAATTTTGTGATAAATTGTTGAAATATGTGATACTTTATTATTTTATAATAATAATAAATTTATTCTCATGAATAAATGTATTATTATTATAAGAAAATGGCAGGAAGGAACGGCAGAGAAAAATATGGTGTGAGGAACCCTATGTTTTGCTGAGGTTCTCATAAAAATCTTAATATTCTTTTAGAGAAACTTCGTCTTGGCAATCTTTGAAAACTGTGTTATAAACTAATTTATTGCGAAAATGTTTGAACAAGTATTATTTTAGCGTAGATTTATTCTTATACAGTACAAAGTTTATTTATTTATTTATTTAATTTATTTAGAAAACCAACAGCGTATATAGTAAATATTAACATTAATGTAACAAACTAAAAATTAGAAAAGTTACAGCCTATATACGTCCCACTGCTAGGTACAGGCCTCCTCTAATTCCTAAGAGGGTTTTAGGGCAAGGAAGTGCCCGTCACGCTGCCCCAATGCACTTCACATATCAAAATATTTTTTTATTATTTCTCAGACATGCAGGTTTCCTCACGATGTTTTCCTTCACCGTTGAACACGTGGTAAAACTGCAATTAACAATCTCATCGATGCCGCCGGGGATCTAAACCGGGTTGCTCGTGTACTATGAAATTTGCAGCGAGAGCTCAGAACTACTACGACTCTATGCATTACAAAATTTTTCTGCCGACTTCCAAAAAGGAGACGGTACTCAATTCGAGTGTATGTATTTTTTTTTGTTTTTTTATGTGTGTTACCTCATAACTTTGTACTGGGCGAACCGATTTCGATTATTCTTTTTTTATATGAAAGCTGATAGTTCTCGTGTGGTCCCATATGAATTTGACCAAGGTCAGACAGATTGTTATTGAGTTATTCTTAAATAACCTATATTGAAGTCGCTTATATTGAAGTCGGCTGTACAAATTTTTAATTTTTAATTATTCTATTTATAAAGTAATGTTAAACTGTCTTTTCTTTTTTATTAGTTCATAACAGTTGACAGCTGAACATGACCATCTACAATATCTTTGGCGGTTCTCTCCATTACTGGTCAGGGCATTTTACATCTAGGTTGAGTTAGGTTAGCTACAAGGATTCCCCCCGAATGGGTTCCCGCTTTGTCATGGCATGGGGGGGCTTAGTAGCCGTGGCTTGGCCTGCAGTGTACAAAGAGGAACGCCTTGAATGGCCCGTGGTGTAAGGCCGACCCGAGGTGGCCACTCCGAGTGTGCTTGGTGAGCCCACTTCGGATATGTGTCGGTGGGCTGCGGCGAGAGGAGTGCCTTCGCTACAGCTGAGGTGCGCCACTCGCCCTATCCTCCGCGACTCTGACGGGGCCACACCGTTAATTGATGAGGTGGTGGTGGGGCTGCGGGGGGAGGGGAGTGTCGGTGAAGGTGGAACACCATAGGGATTTACTCGGTGCGAGTCCGACATAACCCCTCATTGCCCCCGCGACACGGATATGCGTAGGCATTTCCTCATATAAGAAAAAGCTACATGGGTTAGTTACATTAGCTGGGGTAACACAACCAAGTCTTGAGTGAATAAAAAACCATATCATAAGTACCATATTTCCTTAGCATTTAATTTTTTTATACAATATTTCTTCTGACAGAGTAACCGACATAGACCAACGGATTAATAAGCTGAAGAGGCAACGGGTCGTCCATAGAGCTCGAAGAACTGACAAACGATGGAAAACAAAGGTTTTCGAGTGGCAGCCTCGTACCGTTAGGCGAAATGTGGGGCGGCCCCCCACTAGACGTGACGACCAGATAAGACATGCAAGAAGCTGATGGATGCAGGTGGCTTAGGACTGTGCTTTGTGGCATCCCTTAGGGGAGGCCTATGTTAAGCACCGTTGTTATACAACTCCACAGTTGTGAAGGGCTGTAATGACGGTGATGATGATGATTTCTTCCGAATATCCAATCAGACTACTCTTACCAACTGTTAAATTGCGTGTTTCCCTTTTAATAGCGTTTTATTTTGAGAAATCGGTACATAGGTATATGTATGTATTGTAGGCGAGAGAGGTGTGTCAGGATCGTACCAAATGGAAGTCCGTAATCTCTGACTACCCCTCTTGGTGATAAGTTTGAGTGTTTATGTATGTGTAATGTAAACCGGTGCTATATGGAGGTAACTCACAAGTTTTACCTTTATACTGTCTAGGAAGTCTCTTGTTTTAGAGCCGAGTGCATAAGCTCTTACGGAATACCAGCGTAAAATGCAGCTCAACGTTGCTGCGATTCGTATGGTGAGTATGAAGAAACGAAGAGCCCCTCGAAACGAAGCATTATCTATCTTAGTCCTCATGGGTAACAACGCACCTGCACTTTAATTCGTAATCGAGGATAGATGTAGATGTCCATGGGCTACAGTAACTATTTACCATCAGGTGGACTGCGTGCTCGTTTCCCAACCTCGTCCTATAAAAAAGCAAGTTGGACTGATAAAGCAGTAGTAGAAAGCCTATGTTTGGTCACTTGTAGCTCATAATAGTAAGAACTTCGCTAAGCGATTTGAAACACAAAATGATAT
Organism: Parnassius glacialis; assembly: GCA_033319125.1. Taxonomy (NCBI): domain Eukaryota; kingdom Metazoa; phylum Arthropoda; class Insecta; order Lepidoptera; family Papilionidae; genus Parnassius; species Parnassius glacialis. The sequence continues at coordinate 26,324,475 of JAVANC010000002.1, forward strand.
GCACTTTAGTTTCGTAAAGAAACCGATACCCAATATATCCAGGCAGAGTTAAAACACTTGTGATCAAAACCTTGTCGGCGTTTCTCATTCACTTAACATTGGTAGGCATGGTTTAACCTTAAAAATGCGGAGGAGGCAAGTCTATTTTTTATAGAATAGGGAGCAAACGAGCATGCGGCTCACCTGATGGTAAGTGACTACCATCGCCCATGGACAAACGCAACACCAGGGGAATTGCAGGTGCGTTGCCGGCCTTTTAGAAAGGAGTAAGCTCTTTTTTTGAAGGTCCCTAAGTCGTATCGGTTCAAAAAAATCGCCGGTGGTAAACAATTCCACAGAGAGAGAGAGTTTAACAGGATGAAAACTCCTAGTAAAACGCACAGTGGTTTTTAAAACCAATACAACGCACAGTTGTATTTCTTTTTTTTGCTGTGGCAACCCTAGTGATAAGTTGTAAAAGTAATTGGTCCCGATAAATTTTAATAATTTAAATATTGTAAATTCATAATATCCACCTCAATTTTATGTTATAGTTAATAATTACTGCCGCTTTATATTTAATATTTAAAAAAGTCGGTACATACATGTTATAACAACATTTTGGTGTTGGAACAAAAAGTGACAGGTAACGAACATTGTTTTAAAATTATTGTAATTCTTATTTAATATCATTCCTTTTATACTTTAAAGATCTATTCTATTACTCGGATTTTTACATTCTTTGCGGGTTTCTTTTCGAATTGTTTTAACGATAATTTGATTTGAGACTTGTAAATTGAAAAAAAAAACAACAACAACTCGATATTAGCTTACTCTGCTCCTTCTGTTTTCGATCTTTGTTTTCTTTTATTATTTATAATAAATAGTAAAGTGAATACTCGCAACGCCAAGACGCGCGAAATGGAGAACCAACTCCAGCTTGCGCTCCAAGAACTTACGGCTGGACGCCTAAGGCTGGACGGGAGCAGTGTGAACTGTTGCTTAAGAAAAGGGATGATAATGAAAAAGAAATAGTTAGCATAATTGCCAAAAACACACAATTGAAATGTGATTTGGTTAAGTAGGATACAGAATACACAAGTGTTATAAAAGAAAGAGATCAGCTACAGGGAACGGTTAATGAGTTTGACCGATTGAAGGAATATGAGGAAGCTCTCAGGTTCATTGCTGCATTGAAATTACAGTTGAATTAGGCTAATGAGCAAATAATACAATTTAAAACATAAATAGATAATCTTAAAGCCTCCCAGACTCAAAGACTGTTCTCTGAGCTTGTGCAATGTAATACTTCAAGAATTTTACAGCAATCTGCAACACTATTCTACTTCGACTCCTCCACTTCAGGAAACTTAGTGAGGATTAATTGCAGTAAAACCAAATTGAAGAAGTATATAAAAGTTAATAAATACATAAGGAAAGTACAAAAATTAATAAAAAATAAGATTAATACCAAAAATTATGTTAATTTATGTAAACAAAAGCAAGCATTGATATATGAACTTAAGTTGTATTCAATTGAGGTGGATAACATAAGAAAATGTTATGAGACTGACGTAGAGTGCCTTAAATCAGAAATATTATCTCTTACAAATTTCCTTCAAAATGTATCCAATAAATATAAATCAGCCCAAAACGAAATGAAAGAACACATACTGGCTATGGATAATCTGGTAAAGACATGTAAATATAATGAGGAGCGTTTTGACTCCTTAGTTAAACATCAATGTGAGTATCAGCATTCAATACCAGCTTCTTCAAAGTCGGTGTGTGCTGATAATATAATACCACCACCAAAACTCTATGACAGTGCCATAGCAGAGGAGCTTAAAATAAAAAAATAACTCAAATATTAACAAAAATAATATAATTGTGTATAGCGATGACATAGGAAAAAATCTAGGCATAACTTTAAATTACTCTTTAAAGGGACAAAAAATTATATATTGCTGCATGCCTGGAGCATCTTTTAGTGACATCCTAAATAAAATTATAGTTACTAAATTTTGCCCAAATAGTACAATAATATTTTTTGTTGGTAGAAGAGGCAGTGTAGGAAAACAACAAACAGTTATTAAGATATATTGAGCAACTTAATAACTTAAATGTACAAAAAAATGTCTTGTTCACACTGCCTTACATACAGGGATTGCCACAGGAAAATAATGTAAGACATAAATATACAAATGAATAATTTAATATGTAACAATAATTTAAATTTGACGTATATTGTAATTATAATAATGACAAATTTCATTTAGTTGATATAAATAATTTAATAAAAAACTTTTTGACAAAAGATAGGTATTACCTATCCAAATATAATTTAAGACTGATAGCAAATGTGATATCTCATTATTTACTTTTTAACTCAGCCAAGTTTTTGGCTACCAAGACTTTTTGTATTTTAATTTTTTTGATTGAGCATGTTAATCATTTGACATTTAATTTGGAATCAGTTCCAACTAATTTAAATTAGTAAATGCGACAATAGAGGCAATCTCTAGCAATGATAATAGTTTAATTAACTTGAATGCAACCCACAAATAAGTAATAAAAACTGTTTACACCTGGTGCATCAAAATATACAAGGCATGATGGCCAAAGAATTAGAAGTTGAATTATTTTTAAATAGTAATAACACACATATGCTTTGTATTATGGACTGCAGTGGACTGTATGTATTTACTGTTGCGAAACTGGTTGACTATTTGACTGAGGTATACTACGCTAGGGGACTGCACGAAGGAAAGATGATACTGTAAAACTAAACTGTATTCAAATATTTACAGTGCGGCACTATTAACTATTAACTATATATACAGAGAGGGGTCTTCACTCTTCTATGGAGTCTTGATTCTTCTTGATTTCTCTTGATGCTTCTTCTCTTTGAGTGCCGCTTCCGAAATGAACGCCTCACAGACCAAACCGCCCTTCTTATATTCCGCAAGAGAGCGTCTCAACCTGTGAGTAGCGTCGTAAGACGATGCCGTTCGCTGATTCGTCGGCGACATCACGTGATCTGCTGCCGGTGTGCCGGGTGCGTGTGGCGCAACGGGGTATGAAGGGGCGACGGGGCGGCGGTTCCCTTTGCCGTACGTAACATCCTCCGCCCGGCGTAGCCTGCGAGCCTAAGCTTCCCTCGGGAGGATAACTATCTTCCTGACGGGTCGCCGCAGTACTCCGCCCCTGGTCCTGACCTCGACGTTGCGCATCACGCCGTCCGGTCCAGGAAAGGTCTTCGTCACGATCCCCCGTGGCCACACGTTTCTTGGTAAGTTGCCACCCGTAACCACGACGAGGTTTTCTTCTTGAATTTGGCGCTGCTGAGCATCTCGGGAGTCCCCGCGCGCAACCAGCGTCGGCAGGTACTCTTTCACCCAGCGCCTCTAGTATTCATCAGCGAGCCCCTGCGCCGCTCTCCACGCCGAACGATCAATATGTGTGCACGGCGCGGTGACTGGTAGGCCCGATGGTCCCAACAGTATGAAGTGGTTGGGTGTCAACGCCTCTTCGTCGTTGATATCGACCGGTACGTGCGTCAACGGTCGAGAGTTTACTGTATTCTCTGCTTCTGTCAGGAGCGTCGCTAACGTCTCCTCCCGTGGGCTCTTCTGATGCAGAGTGGCTTCGAGTGCGGTCTTCACTGAGCGCACGAGACGCTCCGATGCGTCTCTTTGGTTCGGCGCGCCCGGTGCGATGAATTTCCAATCTGTCCACCGAGTCAGCGCGTAGTCCTTCAGCTGCGGTGCCCACTCTTCCATCGCCCGTTGCAGTTCAGTATTTGCACCATGAAAATTTGAACCATTGTCCGAGTATATGACCCGTGGTCACCCACGCCTAGCCGCCATGAGCCGCAATGCCGGCATCGCTGAGTCCGTCGTAAGGGAGTATACTAATTCTAAATGCACCGCGCGCGTCGTTAAACAGGTGAATAACGCTACCCACCGTTTTTCGTTCCGACGTCCTATCGTAACTGTTAAAGGCCCGAAATAATCGATTCCCGTATAGGTAAATGGTCGCGCGAATGCCCCTAATCGTTCAGGTGGTAGGTCTTCTATAACCGCTGCATCGCAGACATCTCCACTCCACTTCTCGTACTGTTGGTCGTAATCGGAGGATATGATATCTGATGCGTAGGTCGTTGACCACCCTCTCCCTGTTGGCGTGGCTTGCCTCCTGATGCGCCTTCTCTACAAGCAGCTTCACGAATTAGTGGCGTCCATTCAATATGATGGGTCTCTTCATCTGGCTGTCCACGTCGGCTGCGTCGATTCTTCCCCTGGCTCGTAGTATGCCATCTTCCAGTATGGGGTCGAGCTTCCTTAGCGCGCTGGCGGTTGCCAGGTTCTTCCCCCGCTGAAGTCAACTGATGTCTTCAGCGAAGCTTTCACGTTGGCTGTGCTCTATCCACATCCGCTCTGCCCTCTGTATGTGCTGCAATGTCAGTCCGTGTGCCCTTCCTCGTATGGCATCGACGAACTGCAGTACTCGTACTGTGGCCCTGATCAATCTCTCGTAGGAAGAGAATCGTTCTATGTCTGGCAGGTGTGGAGCGTCCTTGGTGTTGCTCTGGTGCGCCACGATTTCCTCCAATTCTTCATCATCCCCTGCCTTCTCTTCCTGCCAGTGAGGCCATTTATCTTCTTCCTCGTAAAGAAAGGACGGTCCGGTGAACCATTGGTCACTTTCTTCTTTGCTTACGTAGTTCATGCGCGTCGCCTGGTCTGCGATGTTTTCTGCAGTCGGTATCCACCTCCATTGGTTGGGTGATGTCTTTTCAGCTATCTCCCCTAACCTATGAGCCACGTATGGGGTGTAACGCGCCGTATCATTTTGGATCCAGTGGAGCGCCGTAGTGGAGTCTGTCCAATATACTACCCTATCAGCTACCACTCTGTGCTCGTCTTGCACAAATTCTGCGAGTCGCGCGCCTATCAAATTCGCCTGCAACTCTAATCACGGTATACATTGCACCTTGATCGGAGCGACTTTCGCCTTGGCCGCCAATAATCGTATCCTAACGGTTCCGTAGCTGTATCGTATTTGCCAATATGCCGCGGATGCGTACGCACGTTCGCTTGCGTCATTAAAAACATGAAGTTGACGCTCAACCACTCCCCCCATAGGAGCATAGCACCTAGGGAGTCGCAGTCGTGACACCTCCTCGACGACTCGCAGCCACCTCTGGAGCTCATCCGCTGCCTCCTCGGGTAGTTCGTCATCCCATCCGCCTTCTTTATTCGCCATAGGTCTTGTAGCAGGATCTTAGCGGTGATGGTGAGGTAGCTAAGCAGTCTGAGCGGGTCAAACACAGACATGACTGCGTTTAGTGCTTCCCCCTTGGTCGGTGGTCGCTGTAGCGCCTTTACTTCCTACGGCACCCTATTCATCGAGGTGTTGAAGGTTAGGGCGTCTTCGTCGGCCATCCATAACAACCCTAGAGTTCTGCCCGGGCTGTCTTGCCTTAAGCCTACTTCTTTAGGCTTGCTCGCCAGTAGTTCTTTCGGCTTGTCTTCCAATAGGGCTGCGTGGTTAGAATTCCAGCCTGCCAAGGTGAAACCGGCCTTCTGGTGCACTTTCGTAATCTGCCTCGCCGTATTTACCGCTTCCTCTACCGTTGCATAACTGTCTAAATAGTCTTCCATATAACGTACTATACTACTACGTACGATAGCGTTAAGCGCCAAAGGGTATGTCTCTGTGTGTGCGCGCGCGTTATAATCTCTAACACTATGTGCGAGAAACGGCGAGCTCCTCGCGCTGAAAATCATTGACGTCATAACGTACTCCCGAGGTGGGCTGTGTCGCTTGTTTCCTTGCCAGAGAAACAATTGCGCGGGTTGGTCACCACGGTCGATTTTCACATGCAAGAACATTTCCCTAATATCCGCGGACACGGCTATCTCATTCTCTCTAAACCTAAACAGTATGCCCGGTAAGTTCCGTAATAAGTCGGGGCCGTCGAGTAAATAATCATTAAGACATCTACCGGATGCGCGCGCTGCCGCGTCGAACACTACTCTCGTCTTCCCCGGCTTGTTCGGGTTCCGTACTGCTAAGTATGGCAGGTACCAGCTCTTGGGGTCCTCTCTCTCCGTTCCGTCGGCTTCCCTTGCGTATCCTTTCGCCAGAAGGTTGTCTATTTGGGCTGTGTAGGCGTCCCGAAAATCCGGCGACTGGTCCATCTTCCTTTCAATCGTCCGTAGTCTTCTAGCTGCCATTTCATAGGTGGGTGGCATCCGCACATTGTCGTCCTTCCATGGCAGTCCAACTTGGTATTGCTCGCCGACCTTCTTGACGGTGCGCTGGAATATGTCGACAGCGCGCTCCTCGTCTTGTTGCGGCCTACTCTTTAGCGAGATACCTATAGAGCCTATCTCATACTGCCGTTTGAGGAGTTCCGTTAGCTACTCGCCCTGACTGGCGAACGTTCGGATGTCCCTATCTGGTCGTCCGCTAGTGCTTGCTACGTGTAATACGGACTCGCCGTCTTCCCTACACGTTAACCGCGGCACGGTTCCCTGAATTACCCACCCTAGTAACGTACGTGCAGCTATAGGCTGCCTTCGACGTTCTATTCTCAAATTACGGGGATTATTAAATGCCAGTTGTCGGCGCCTAATAATAATCTCGGCTTCGCGTCGTCGTAACATACCGAACTCGGCAAGTCGCGTAAGTGCTTTAAACGCAAGCACTCCCTACTCACAGACTGCGAGCCTATCTTTAAATTCGCGTTCGTTCGCGCAATTACATTATACATCTCACTGCGCGTCTTGCCACGTATCTCTATATTAACTAACCTACTACTGGCCTCGCGTTGACTATTATTCACGCCTCGAATGTTAAGCGGCTTCGTCGGTCCTTCCGCTCCTAACTCTTGAGCTAAGTCTTCGTCGATTAATGATATGGTAGAACTTTCGTCAAGTAGCGCATACGTATCAACTTCCTTACCACGCGGTCCGCGTACGGTAATGGGGCACACTTTTAATAACACGGACGCACTACTATTAACATTCGACGGGACGAGCACGGTTTCATCTGGTTTTACCGACGTTTCAGGCACGCGGGCCTTGCGGGCGTGACGGAGGGCGTGGTGGGGGGCGTTGCAGCCGTCGACGCCGCACTTCCTAACTTTACATCTAAAGCATCGGTGTTTGCTGCTTAAACACCTAAAGCACACCCCATCTCACGGAATATAAAAAACAAGAGGAAGTAGCAAAACGCATAACTTGTAGCGAAACCACTGTCGCCAAACTCACACATGCACAAGAAAGAAATGTGTATCAACAATTGTGTACCATTTTAATAATTTTCGCGTGATTGGTTATTTAAAAATAAAAAATAAAGGCATTATGTTACTCACCATTCATTTGAGTATGAACAATAAGCCCTTAAGAATAGGGATTATATTCCTTTTCATCAACGAAGTTTCTACAATTAATGAGCAAACTTAGCTTCTTAACGTTAGATATCGCAATAATAAATTCACGCTATTAGAGACATAATGATAATTGGTATAATGTTGACATTGCCCTACCCATGCCTTAACTAACCTGTACTGCTACGTGAATGATGTTAGTGATGTAGTTACTCTGCCTGAACATGATCTGGCTTATATCGACATTCAGTATATGGTTATTATCATATATGTATAATAAGAATTGACTGAAGAAACTAAATTCAAAACAACAATAATATATGATAAAATGAGTAAAATAGCAAAGGACAATGTCCAAAATCGCCCTGTGTAATAAAAACATCGGACATACACGATAATTATTTGTCTATTTTATTATATCAGTTGCAAATATTTTTATAACACGGACTAGCTGCGTGCAAAAATTAAGATTAAAAAGTATTCTACTCGACTAATAACATTAATCGCCGCCATCTTCGTCAAACATCATGTGGTGTCAAACGTAGATAGAGCAAAGTCTATGGTGTCAAAAGATGATTAGGGATGCCCAATCGATTGTAATCGATTATTGAATTTTTAGTTGTATATTTTTTAATCTGAAATACATTTTGAATTTATTTTGAAAAAAATAAACTACAATAAAAATATTAAATTACCATTTCTTTATATTTTCTGCCGACTTCCAAAAAGGAGACGGTACTCAATTCGAGTGTATGTTTTTTTTATGTGTGTTACCTCATAACTTTGTACTGGGCGAACCGATTTGGATGATTCTTTTTTTATATGAAAGCTGATAATTCTCGTGTGGTCCCATATGAATTTGATCAATGTCAGACAAGTGGTTATTGAGTTATTCTTAAATAACCTATATTGAAGTCGCTTATATTGAAGTCGGCTGTACAAAATTTTTAATTTTTAATTATTTTATATTATTCCCAAAATGTATAATTTAAAAAAACCTACTATACCTAATTAATGAGGTAATATACTCGATTTTGAATAGTTAGTTAGAATAATGCTGAAGAAAAATATTCGTAAATATAATTATTCATGATTTTCTAATGATCGTTTAGAAATGAGTGTATTTTCTGCCGACTTCCAAAAAGGAGACGGTACTCAATTCGTGTATGTTTTTTTTTAATGTGTGTTACCTCATAACTTTGTACTGGGTGAACCGATTTCGATGATTCTTTTTTTATATGAAAGGTGATATTTCTCGTGTGGTCCCATATGAATTTGATCAAGGTCAGACCAATGGTTATTTAGTTATTCTGAAATAACCTATATTAAAGTCGCTTATATTGAAGTCGGCTGTACAAAATTTTAAATTTTAAATTATACGTTACTGCATTAATTATAAATGTGTTCTTTAAAAAGAGCTATATTGCAAACTAAATACAGATGTCATGATTAATATTGTTACAAGTATGGAAGGTAGAGACGTACGTGTTATTATAAGTAAAGTAGGATATTGTCATACTTGGTAATATTATCGCATGACAAAAGATGATGTATGGAATACTGTTTGTAACGTATGGCTATAATTAATCTTAGGATATATTCGTAAATCGTATTGTTTTTGACGCTCCTATTTTTTTATGTGACTAAAGGGTCACTTTTCAGTCTCGCATGAAAAAAAATACGATCGCCAAATCGATTAAAATCGAACATACTAGAATCTATTCTCGATTAAATCAAGCATTAACAGATCTATTTTTGATCAATCGCGACATTTTCAAACATGCCTAATATGACAAATAGACACAGAACATTATTGACGATAATTTATCGTAAATACATGTAATTGTAGAGAAACATCATTAAATTAATAAACATAACATTACGCTTGTATTTCCCAGGAGTAGGTAGATGTGTGTAGTACTGTTATGTTATACGTCCCATGTGTGCGCGTATTGCCAAACACTGGGCACAAATCGAGACTCCGTGCTACTACTGGGAACTTACAGTTATAAAAACCCAATAATAATTTGCCCTACCCTGGGATCGAATCCAGAACAGAACAGTGTTTCTGTCTGTCCCAAGGAACAGATGTTCAAACTATGCAAAAGCATTTCTTGAATTGTTTGAAATATAGTTAGATGTTGATTAATCCGATTCGAGAGGTTTTGGATCGATTCATTTAATCGATGGAGTGTTCTAAATCGATATCAGGACATCGGACAAGGATTTTTCAGATCTATATATAAATATCTAAATCTATATATAGAAAATCGATTATTTTAATATAAACAATCGATTAAACGATTTCAAATCGTCATGCCTACTTTGTGCTGTCACTGTCATCTCCACTCAGTCAAAATTACATTGGTTGGCGTCGTTTGCTCTTTGTAATTGTATCGGTGTTTTGGTTACTTTCGGGATGATATATTGAAAATTATGACTTGGCTATTTTAACGTACTCTGATTGCTTTCAAGAACGACTTACCTTGTTGTGATTTTCGGAACTGTGTACCGGTCAAACGATAACCTAGCAATTCATAAACGGACTTACGCCTACGCAATGGAAAGTGTATTTTGTGTAAATTCTCTGTTTGTGGTTCAATGTTGTTAAAAGATGAAAAGAGAAGAAATCGTGCAATATTGCTATAATTGCATCATTGTACGCAGAACCATCGGTTGCTGCGCCCATGTTATGACCATTATTTGGTACTTGAGCTTTACGAGATATCAAAATAATATCGACATCCTGCAGAATTTTTAGACAATATTTTAATATTTAATTTAGAAGATGAGCAATAAACATGAAATTAATCTGTGTTTTATTTCTAATTCAAACATAATTTGTTAAGGTATGTGTAAAAACAACTTATACTACCAATTAGGTACTGAGTTGGTAAGGCTGGTTGCATAGTCACACGTTTAAACAGTGCCATCCAGACGGACACGCTTGCAAATGCACTAGATAGTAGTCGCTGTTCAAGCGCGCGCTGTTGAAACTTAGTTGAAACAGTGGTTGATACGCTCGCTGTACGACGGCATGTCTAGCCTACGTCCTTATACATTTAGGTACTAGGTATCTTACCGTACCGTATATGCTAATATATATACCGTATATGCTAATATATATATATACATTTATATATATACATTTATATTTTTTATATATACATTTTTAATTTTATATTCATACACAAACATTATCTCTCATTTCAAAACCAATGCTAAGAAAGCAGGTTTGTTAACTAGATTCTATGCATTTATACGTTGCACTTACATACACTTATGCTTTTGAACAAAAACTGCATACCTAATTATCTAGATAGGTACTAAAAACAGCTAAATGTTTTAGGACATTGATTTTCACTTTGTTAAAAATCACTCGGAGCTATGAAATACCGTAATATTCGTGGTTCGATTATAACCTCAAAATCTGATACTTTTTTTGAAATATATCTATTATGCAGCTAGTCCGCTATAAAAATAAGATCATATAGGAATTTACTAATGATCGACAATAAAATACATAATTTCCCGATGGTCTTGGTTCCAGGGCGAACAATGTATGGGCGCAGAGCAATGTCCTTTAATGGAAACTATATCCCTGTAATTCATATAGCCGGCATATAATTAATTGTATTTAATGGAAATTTATTTACAATAAGCTAAATTATCATTTTTGAAATGGAAACAAGGAGAATAATAAAAAATAACAATTTAGCAATTGTTTATTTTCATTGAAATAACACATATTTGGTTAAAAATTATCGTGTTCACACTTTAATATAACATTTTAGATGATAATAAATTCGGTTACCAATGCAATCATGATATTAAGATACCTTTTATTTCAACTTTTTTCCAAAAGTCATGAGTACTACTAAACTACTTACTTATTTCTCTGGCTTAGCAACCATAACAAATGTTCATTCGTAGGCTTCACCCTACAATTTCGTATATATTCAAAGACATCAAGCATTTGCAAATTTTCATTAATATGTCAGTGAATAAACAGGAATGTGATAACATTTTATCGACAACTTTAATGTCGGCGTAGTTACACCACTACCGCTGCTATTTTATTCAAAACGTATTTACAGCTGAACCTTATCTTAACGAAATAAGGTTGAACATTGCTTGTAATAAAGGCAATTTCACATTTTGTCCATGTTTAGTTAAGTTTCTATCCAAAAAATTAAAAAATTACACGTGTCTTTGGTACACAACTCCTCTATTCGAAATATTTTTATTTTTTACTTTCGTTTTTACACTCCTAAATTGCACAAAACAGCATATTTTCGCATATATCACTTAAGCAGCGACCCGTCAGCTCACAAAAATTTGAGTCTGCAACTGACGGTCTATTACGCTCAACTGACACTAATTGTGACAAACCTGCTCCGCCCACTTTGGGCTTCCTCTTGTTTTTTATATTCCGTGCCCATCTTCCTTTACCCACTTCCACCGGTCGTCCAAACCCATTTGCGCTAGCTTCCTACATTTGGCGATTGGGTGTTCACCAACACATACATGAGGCACTACCGGTATCCTCTTGGGCGGTGAACGTCTTTACGTCGCGGGCCCTATCCTCTACGCGGTGTGTCAACACTATTCTTTTCGACGGCGGCGCCTCTCGTCTTACGGTTGATTCCTTAGTCGGCGTTACGGACGTATAGGCGTGACTTAACGCACGGTCAGCCTCTCTCATCATGAAGTGGGATAGCGTGAAAATGTCCGGTTCGTCCGCACTTCCGTAGTGCTCCGCATAATCGCACCAACGGGACCGTAAGTGAGGGTTGTTTGCTAGTGACCTCCCTAGTTAGCATCGGATTTTGTAAATATCCTTTGCCGTCGACGTTCTGCATAATACACACTATATTCTGCAATTTAATAGCGAACGAATTCAATTCCTGGGCGGTTTGACCCGGGCGCGGAAGGCGTTTTAATTCCTCTAACGCACGATCTATAATTACTTCCAGGCGGCCGAAGCACTGCTCCAGTGTCCGTATAATGTCTGCTGGATCCTGCGCGGTAAACAGCAGCGCCGATACTACTTCCCTAGCCTTACCGCGTAAACAGTTCCTTAACCTTGCCATAATTTCCGTATTTGTGAATCCATATAAACGCGTGGATTCTTTCATCGCGGCTTTAAACGCTAACCATTCCGCGGCCGAAACGTTAAAAAAAGGCAAGTCCTGCGTTTGCTTCGCGGCGGCGGGCCTAACTCTAATCATGCTTTCTAAAACTTCCGCTAGTCGTTCTATACCCCCTATCTATCCCTCGCGGGGTGAGCGACCTATCTCTATCCCTATTTCCCTCTAGCCTACGCTGTGGCCCTGGCGACCTATGTACACCTACATCTCGATAACACGGCGACGGTGATCTACGATCCGCGTGGCGATGTGGCGATGGCGATCTATGTACACCTACATCCTTACACGGCGACGGTAATCTACGATCCGCGTGGCGATGTGGCGATCTATGTATAGGCGATAGAGTGCGGCGTTGGACGCCCGACGGCGACGTAACCCGTACACGGCGATCCACCTGGTTCATTTCTACGGCGACTCCATTGTCCCTCTGTATCGTATCTACGCGACGCGGTTGAACATCATTCGCTACCGACCTCCCCTAGGCATCTTCAGCGTGGTCGTAACCGGTTCCCCTACTCGGTGGGGCCTGCTCTATCTCGATGCGGGGCGCGGGCTGAGACGGGCGGTAGGGCCTCTACCCGCGCACAGTCTCCACGTTCTCTAACCACCTATCAACGCGTACCCTATTTTCCACTAAATCGTCTTCGTTTAAACTTTCCCTATCCGTTTCCTCCTATAGTTGAGCGACGTCCCTAGCGTATTTCTTCTTGATGAGATCTTCTTCGATTTGCAATTGCTTCCTTCTAATTGCAGCTAGTTCCTCCGCGGTATTAGACTCTATTTGTTTTTTTTTTATAAGATAAGGGTGACAAACGAGCACACAGTCCACCTGATGGTAAGTGGTTGCTGCGGCCCATAGACATCTACATCTATCCTCTATTACAAATCAAAATGTAGATGCGTTGTCACCCGTGAGGACTAAGATGGAATGCCTCATTTCCAGTAAAAAGGGCCTCCGGCCACCTGCACTCACCAAGCGAAACACAGAGGTAAACCTCTACTTCATGCTGGTTTTCTGTGAGGTCGTGGTACCACCCCGGTTCGAGCCGGCCCATCCGTGCGATAGCAAAAGCTGCCGCGTAGCTCTACCACTGTGAAAAACGTTTTAACTTTGCTATCGCGCTAGCTGTCGACCGGGCTGAATGGACTGAACGGACCGACGGGGCGCGGGACGCGGGCCTATGTACAACGTCTGCTACAGGCGCGACGGTACGCACTATCGAACTAGTCTCTGTTACCGGAAGATCTTATATAATCGCGGCGAGCGTCTCTATACGCAGCGCGGATGTGCTAACCTCTCCCAAGCGATCGGTTGTAGACACGGACATAGCGGGGCGCGGCGGCGCGGGCATAGATGCGGGCGCGAGCGGGACCTGGGGCGCGGCGGAGGGCGCTTGTGCCAACGCGAGATAATCGGACGGGGACGCGGGTGCTTCCTCGAATATCCGCATTCCTACCGGCGTTTCGTTGTCGTTCCGTGTCTTCTGGCTTCTGGTCTTCCACATGACGTCCAACGTTGCGACCTCCTATCGTCTTCAAAAAGACGCACGTATTGGACGCCGTTCCCGCCGCAACGGCTTTACCAGATGATCACAGTTTGGCACCCTTAGGGAGCAACCACCTGGCCGCGTAAACGCGGTTTAAGAAACAAGAAATTGTCTGGAAATAGACAATAGACGTATATGACGTAGCCGTAATAAGAAACTGAGAAGAAGTTAGTACCGACTATCTTTTCTCTTCGTCGACGAACTTCTTTCTTCCTTGAAGATCTTCTATAATGATCTTCTTTCTTCTATGATTACCTTCTTTCTTCTGTCATTACCTTCTTTCTTCTGTAATTACCTTCTTTCTTCTGGATTCTTATCCGGCGGCGATGGACCAAGAATATTAGTGCTTCTGGCTTCTTATCCGGCGGCGAAGGACCAAGAATATTATGGACTGCAGTGGACTGTATGTATTTACTGTTGCAAAACTGGTTGACTAGTTGACTGAGGTATACTACGCTAGGGGACTGCTCAAAGGAAAGATGATACTGTAAAACTAAACTGTATTCAAATATTTACAGTGCGCCACTATTAACTATTAACTATATATACAGAGAGGGGTCTTCACTCTTCTATGGAGTCTTGATTCTTCTTGATTTCTCTTGATGCTTCTTCTCTTCGAGTGCCGCTTCCGAAATGAACACCTCACAGACCAAAACGCCCTTCTTATATTCCGCAAGAGAGCGTCTCAGCCTGTGAGTAGCGTCGTGAGACGATGCCGCGCGCTGTTTGGTCGGCGACATCTGTCGCGTGATCTGCTGCCGGTGTGCGGGGTGCGCGGGGTGCAACGGAATATGAAGGGGCAACGAGGCGGTGGTTCCCTTTGCCGTCCGTAACACTTTGTATCACTGAACATTTGCTAAAAGATTATAATTTCATATTTAATTTCAGAAATCACCAGGTGATCAGTTCCTTCAATAGAGAAAAAAGTTTACGTGGTGGCTCCTTAATACTAGCAGATAAATCATTATTATATAAAGAACGTAAGGACATAGTGAGCCTCTCTGTTGAGCGAACTGTAGAAATGGCTTATGTCGAGCTCGAGAACCTCATTGGTATAAGTGTTTACAGACCCCCATATGCTACTTATGATTATTTTGAAAGGATTGTGGAAGAAGTTTTGCTCAAACTTAATAAAAAGAACAAGTCTGTTGTAATATGTGGAGACTTTAACATCAATACCCTTGAAAATTCTGCCATTAGTATTAAGTTTAGCTCATTGTTTAAATCATATAATCTTGTTAATTTATTTTTAGAACCAACACGTATTGCTGGGGCTGGATGTTAAGCCCTTGCATAAATCAATTATTCAAAATTTAAGTTCAGATCACTGTGGACAGTTGATATCATTGCCTTACATACACAAGAAACAGAAAAATAAGAAAGTTGTGTTTGTTCCAATAAATGAACATCGCTTGGAGAGGTTTAGAATAATATAATAAAAAGACTTCCGTCACTTTCATTTAAAAATAGTGCTAATTATTTGTATGGTAGATTATTTAAAACTATAACTTGTAAATTTTTAACAGTCGCAAATCATTTGATGAATGGGCGACAGTAGGAATTTATAAAAGTAGGCGAAATTTATATGGGCTTTATAAGGAAAGATCATATAACAGTAGTGTTATATTTAAAGATTAGGTAGGTATGTAAAAACATATTCTAAAATATTTAAAAAAGTGTGCTCCACAGCTAAGGCTTTACATTTAAGTAACAATATTAAAACTGCATCTAAGAACATTATATCATTATCATTACAGCCCTTCACAAGTCCACTGCTGAACATAGGCCTCCCCCAAGGAATGCCACAAAGCACGGTCCTGAGCCACCTGCATCCATCGACTTCCTGCATGTCTTACCAGGTCGTCACTCCATCTTGTGGGGGGACGCCCTACACTTCGCCTACCGGTACGAGGCTGCCACTCGAGAACCTTTCTTCCCCATCGGTTGTCGGTTCTTCGAGCTATATGGCCGGCCCACTGCCACTTCAGCTTACTAATCCGTTGGGCTATGTCGGTTACTCTGGTTCTACTGCGGATATCCTTATTCCTAAGTTTATCACGCAGAGAAACTCCGAGCATAGCCCTCTCCATAGCTCGCTGAGCGACCTTGAGCTTCCTCATACGGCCAGCAGTGAAGGACCACGTCTCAGTTCCGTAAGTCATCACTGGCAACACGCACTGGTTGTACAATTTTGTTTTAAGGTTTTGAGGTATTTCTGACGAGAAGATGTGTCGTAGCTTCCCGAACGCTGCCCAGCCGAGTTGAATCCGTCGATTGACCTCTCGGTCGAAGTTGGACTTACCTAGTCGGACTATTTGTCCCAGGTAAGTAGAACATTATAGGTAAAGTAAGAACATTATAATGACATGGAAAATAATAAATAGTGAAACGGCCAGGGTCAAATCGCGCAACTCGGGTTTTCAATTGAATATTAACAATAATTTAACTCGATCTGATCAAGAAGTTGCTATGGCTTTTGAGAAACATTTTACTGATGTTCCTTTTTTGACAACCAAATCATTAAATTCTTCTCCTACTGTCGCCGAATCATTGCTTAAACTTTCAAATACTTTTAGATTCCATAAAGTACTGCCAAAAGATATCGTTAAATATTTGAAAACTATTGATATTAAGAAAACGGCAGACTTATGGGGGATTTCCGTTGAAGTTATTTTATCTATAATAGA
This sequence comes from Parnassius glacialis, assembly GCA_033319125.1. Lineage (NCBI taxonomy): Eukaryota > Metazoa > Arthropoda > Insecta > Lepidoptera > Papilionidae > Parnassius > Parnassius glacialis. The sequence goes on from JAVANC010000002.1 coordinate 26,341,237, forward strand.
TATATTAGCACCTTATCTAGCCACTATATTTAATACAAGCGTCGAATCTGGTGTGTTTCCTGATTTAATGAAACATAGTATAAAGTCATACGTTTATTTAAATCTGTAAGTACATTAGACCCCTGCCAATTTCAGACTAATTTCTGTACTACCAACGTTTAGTAAAGTTTTTGAAAAAATAATTTTGGATCAGATGTTAAGTTTCTTTAATATTAATAAATTTAAATAAAACTAATTTTACGGATTTTACGGATTATATTAACTTTTTTACATTCCCGACGTTTCAAGCACTTTACAGCACTCATGGTCACGGGGGGGACTGAGGTGTATGACGTCCCAATGTCATAGTTAACCACGGCTACCTCCAGATTAAAAAATTATTAATTTTTGATCCGATCTACGCAGTATGAACTTACAGTATCACGAAGTCTTGCAGTTGTATGCTTGGGTTGAGATTTAATTTTATTAATTATGGGATCCCAAGCAGATGGTAGCACCCAGCCATCTTCTCTATTGAAATTAGGATGTTACTTGATTTCAATAGCCTCGCGAATCATCTTTGGAAGGAATCGGTGTTCTTTAGCGAGGATTTGTGGTCTATCAAATCTAATGTAGTGACGGGGGCGATCCTGTACGTGTTCACAGACTGCAGACTTCCCTTAGCGTCTATTCTTCACATCAGCTATGTGTTCTTTAACGCGGGTTTTTATAGATCTTTTAGTTTGTCCTATATAAGAGAGACCACATTCACAATCAAGCTTGCACACTCCTGCATCTTGCAGAGGAATATTACACTTGACTGATGGTAAAAACTGACTAATCTTCTTCGGCGGCTTGAAATATGTTTTAATGAAAGCCCGCTTCAAGATGTAGCCAATCTTGTCAGTGACACCTCTGACATATGGCAGTACAGCAGGCACTCGCTCGACTGTGGCCGGCTTCACTCGTTCACTGTGACGTAGGCGCGGGACCCGAAGCTTATTGTCGTGCAAAACTTGCTTGACGTGTTGGAGCTCGGCGGCCAGGTGTTTACTGTCACAGATCCCTCGTGCTCTCTGAAACAAAGATTTACCCACGGTAGCTAACTGTGAAGGATGGTGGTGAGAATCACCGTTTAAGTATCTATCTGTATGGGTCTTTTTTCTATATACAGTGTGGCTCAAGGTGTTATCAGGATTCCGAATTACTAATACATCTAGAAAAGCTAAAGAATTGTTTGCCTCTAACTCCATTGTGAACTGAATTTTAGAATTTAAGGAGTTAAGATGGTCTAGAAATGCAGTTACTTTATCTAAAGGGAGAATTGTGAAAGTGTCGTCTACGTACCGCTTGTAGAATCTTGGGTTTACGGGAGAAGTACGCAGGGCTTTCTCCTCAAAGTCCTCCATGAATATTTATTTATTTATTTATTTATTCATCAATATATCGGCAACAATGGGAGATACAGGTGAGCCCATCGCCACTCCATCTACTTGCTTGTAGAACTCCTCCTTCCACAATAGGTAGCCAGATGTAAGGCAGTGTCTAAGTAATACTGCATATTCTACAGGCATGTTGTTTTGCTCTAGCCTTCTAGTTACAATCGAGATGCAGTCTTCAACAGGTAAGCATGTGAACAGAGACTGCACATCAAAACCGACCATAGTTTCATTGTCTGCTAGATGTAGGTCTTTAATCTCGCTGACAAAATGGTAGGAATCCTTTGTGTGTGCTCTTGTATGTACCCTAAGCGGTGAGAATATATTCGCTAAGTGTTGAGCCAATTTGTAAGTTGGTGAATCGATTTGGCTCACTATAGGACGTAGTGGAGCATTGGGCTTGTGTATTTTTGGTAACCCATACAACTTCGGTGGTTTGGCACACGTAGGTATTATCGATTTTACGTCTAGATTTAATCTTTCGGAGTGTTTCTTTATGAGATCACTAGTTGTTTTGAGTGTGTTATTTGTTGGGTCATTTTTAACCTTTTTATAAGTACTTGCATCCGACAAAAGTTCTTGTATTTTAGAATTATAATCCGTCGTATCCATGACTACCGTGGCATTTCCCTTATCTGCGCGGAGAATCGTGAGTTCTCGTTTATTGCGTAGGTTATTCAACGCTTTAAATTCGTCTTTAGGTAGATTCGGTTTTGGCGCAGAACTTCGACGTAACATAGACGAAATGTCTTGACGTATCGCTTCCTGGCAGACAATGAAACTATGGTCAGTTTTGATGTGCAGTCTCTGTTCACATGCTTACCTGTTGAAGACTGCATCTCGATTGTAACTAGAAGGCTAGAGCAAAACAACATGCCTGTAGAATATGCAGTATTACTTAGACACTGCCTTACATCTGGCTACCTATTGTGGAAGGAGGAGTTCTACAAGCAAGCAGATGGAGTGGCGATGGGCTCACCTGTATCTCCCATTGTTGCCGATATATTGATGAATAAATAAATAAATAAATAAATATTCATGGAGGACTTTGAGGAGAAAGCCCTGCGTACTTCTCCCGTAAACCCAAGATTCTACAAGCGGTACGTAGACGACACTTTCACAATTCTCCCTTTAGATAAAGTAACTGCATTTCTAGACCATCTTAACTCCTTAAATTCTAAAATTCAGTTCACAATGGAGTTAGAGGCAAACAATTCTTTAGCTTTTCTAGATGTATTAGTAATTCGGAATCCTGATAACACCTTGAGCCACACTGTATATAGAAAAAAGACCCATACAGATAGATACTTAAACGGTGATTCTCACCACCATCCTTCACAGTTAGCTACCGTGGGTAAATCTTTGTTTCAGAGATCACGAGGGATCTGTGACAGTAAACACCTGGCCGCCGAGCTCCAACACGTCAAGCAAGTTTTGCACGACAATAAGCTTCGGGTCCCGCGCCTACGTCACAGTGAACGAGTGAAGCCGGCCACAGTCGAGCGAGTGCCTGCTGTACTGCCATATGTCAGAGGTGTCACTGACAAGATTGGCTACATCTTGAAGCGGGCTTTCATTAAAACATATTTCAAGCCGCCGAAGAAGATTAGTCAGTTTTTACCATCAGTCAAGTGTAATATTCCTCTGCAAGATGCAGGAGTGTGCAAGCTTGATTGTGAATGTGGTCTCTCTTATATAGGACAAACTAAAAGATCTATAAAAACCCGCGTTAAAGAACACATAGCTGATGTGAAGAATAGACGCTCCGGGAAGTCTGCAGTCTGTGAACACGTACAGGATCGCCCCCGTCACTACATTAGATTTGATAGATCACAAATCCTCGCTAAAGAACACCGATTCCTTCCAAGGATGATTCGCGAGGCTATTGAAATCAAGAAACATCCTAATTTCAATAGAGAAGATGGCTGGGTGCTATCATCTGCTTGGGATCTCATAATTAATAAAATTAAATCTCAACCCAAGCATACAACTGCAAGACTTCGTGATACTGTAAGTTCATACTGCGTAGATCGGATCAAAAATTAATATTTTTTTAATCTGGAGGTAGCCGTGGTTAACTATGACATTGGGACGTCATACACCTCAGTCCCCCCCGTGACCATGAGTGCTGTAAAGTGCTTGAAACGTCGGGAATGTAAAAAAGTTAATATACGCGATAAAATCCGTTAAAAATTATTTAAATGTGTAGTGTTCGCGTAAATATAAGAAATCATTATATTAATAAATTGTTACATAAAAATCAATTCGCTTTTCCAAGGGATCGCTCGACAACTGACGCTGAAGTTGAGCTTATTAAATATATTTTTTGTGCATGGGAGAATTCAGAGGATGCTTTGGGTATATTTTGTGACCTTTCCAAGGCATTCGACTGCGTTCATCATGAGACATTAATCAAGAAGCTACAGTACTATGGAGTCAAGAACACAGCGCTTAAACTTATTATTTCATATTTAAGTAATAAAATGCAGAAAATTATTATCGATGGTAAAAGTTCTTCCGGGTCACCTGTACTAATGTGTGTCCCTCAGGGCTCCATTCTCGGCCCATTCCTATTTCAAGTGTATATTAATGACTTACCTTCTCTTGTAGGGGATAATAATGATATAGTATTATTTGCTGATGATACTTCCTCAATTTTTAAACTTAAACGTCAATCATTTAAATGTCAGAAGTGAATAATGCTGTATCAAATTTAGTGCATTGGTTTAACGTTAATAATTTACATTTAAACGAAAATAAAACTAAATGTATTAAATTTACAACAACGAATGCTAAAAATCTGAGTACCAATGTGTTTTTAAATGGGAACGAACTGAGTCCTGTTGAATCCACTGTTTTTCTTGGCATCACTCTCGAAGCAAAGCTTCAGTGGGACCCCCATATGTCTAAACTAGCAAGCAGACTAAGTTCTGCAGCCTATGCTGTAAAAAAGTTTAGAGGTCTCATTAGTGTCGAGACAGCTATATTAGTTTATTTCAGTTTATTCCATAGCATAATGTCTTATGGGATTTTGTTTTGGGGAAATGCGGCTAATTCAGAAACTATTTTTGTTTTACAGAAGAGGGCCATTAGAGCTATTTACAACCTAAAACCGAGAGAGTCTCTTAGAGATAAATTTAAAGAAATAAATATATTAACTTTGGCCTTCCTGTATATTTACGAAAATTTAATGTATGTTCACAAAAACAAAGGTAGTTTTGGATAAAAAAATGATGTGCATTCTGTAAACACTAGGAACAAACACAAGCTAGTGATACCAGTTTCTCGACTCCACAGAGTCAGTAATTTATTCATGGGACAATGTATACGCTATTACAACAGGGTCCCGGGAAGTGTACAGGCTCTCTCTATTACCAAGTTTAAATGTTTTGTTAAGTTGAAAATGTATAAAAAGGGTTTTTGTTATTATAGTATAAATGAATACATGGTTGATAATAACCCCTGGGAATGAGGTGGTCGCTTCCAAGCTGTTTCTAAAATAAATTCTGTATCTACCAATCATTAATGTAAAATATGCTTTTAAAAAAAATCCCGCTGGGTTTCTTGCTGGTTCTTTCCAGGACAGAGGTTATTTTCGAGCCAGTGGTTAAGTAAAAAATGACTTGCAATAAGAATTACACATGTAATCTATATTGAATAAAAAATTATTCTATTCTATTCTATTAAAAATATTAAAATTTTCAGTTGTAGTTTAGGTTTTTGTCACAATCAGATATAGTCTTTTCTCTAGAAAGGTTCTCGAGTGGCAGCCACGTACCGGTAGGCGAAGTGTAAGGCGCCCCCCAACTAGATGGAGTGACGACCTGGTAAGATATGCAGGAAATCAATGTATGCAGGTGGCTCGGAACCGTGCTTTGTGGCATTCCTTGGGGGAGGCCTATGTTCAGCGGTGGACTAGTGAAGGTCTATAATGATGATGATGATGATATAGTCTTAATCTTATCTATATTAAAACTTTTTCGCATAAATTTTTGAGCGGCTTAGATTTGGTACCCACATGCATGGGAGTTCGATTCTCGTAGATGCCTTTTAAATTGTTAATCATATTTAAGCGATGTTTTATCATGCCCCGTAAAGAACAAACATTATTGGATAAGGCTCCATTTCTAAGACATTCAAAATATTCTGAGGACATATTATATTAAGACCAGCAAGACTTCTCCATAATAATTATATCAGAAATTAATCGAAGGCCATGTTCAGCAATTGAACGTATGTTTAAACATGCGAACTTTTTTTATTACCTTTTTATTTTTATTATTCGGTAACATTACTGGTTAAACAACTTTTACCATATCTTGATATCTTAATAAAATTGAAGTAACAAACGAATTTACAGTACACTTGAGGGTAAGACAGCCACTGCTGTCCATGAACACTTTTTTTTTAAATATCTACGTGGTAGAGCCATGCTGCAGCTATATTATGGTTGTAGCACGAATGGGTCGGCTCGACCGGGGAAGGACCACGCTCTCACAGAATACCAGCGTAAAATAGGAGCTTAACGCTGCTGTGTTTCGTATGGTGAGTGTAGAGAACTGGAGACCCTTTTTACTGGAAATAAGGCATTCCATCTTAGTCCTCACGGGTGACAACGCATCTACATTTTGATTTGTAATAGAGGATAGATGTAGATGTCTATGGGCCGAAGCAACCACTTACCATCAGGTGGACTGTGTGCTCGTTTGTCGCCCTTAACTCGTATATAAAAAAAAACTTGCAATCAATTTCAAATAAAAGTAACTACAGTTGCTTTGACACTTCTGAGGAATAAAATGGAATTCCTCACATTATGTAATTATACTGGCTTTCTATACTCTTCAAACTGGAACACGGCGGTGCAAGCATTCCTAGTGGACAGCACAAATGTGTAAGAGAGAGGTACTTGCCTAGACAGACTCCTACGCAGAATGGGAACCTATCGCTAGCAGTTATTAGTTCAAAAAATAATAAAGCAATTAGGTACAATATTTTATATACATAGCAAATGATTACACAATCCACCGGATTGTAAGTGGATGCTGTGGCCTAAACACAGTTATTTCTATCGATTAAGAAATAAAATGCAGATGCTTTCTTACCCCGGCGCAATAAAATGGAGTGCTTCATTAGTAGTTAAACGTTCTCCGGTTCACCACATTGTGAAACAATTCAGCATTATGATGCTAGTTTACGATTTTTTTTATAGAATAAGGATAACATGCGAGCACACAGTCTACCAGATATTAAGTGGATACTGTGGTCCATAGATATTTACATTTATTCTCGATTAAGAATCAAAATAGATGCGTTTTCACCCTTGAGGACAAAGAAAGAATGCCTCGTATCCAGTACAAAGGGTCCTCGGTTTTCTACACTAACCATACGAAACAAATCAACATTTAGCTACTATTTTAACACACTTTTATTATTTTAATATGTATCTAAGTATCTATTTTTTTTATAGGATAAGGGTGACAAACGAGCACACAGTCCACCTGATGGTAAGTGGTTGCTGCAGCCAATAGACATCTACATCTATCCTCTATTACAATTCAAAATGTAGATGCGTTGTCACCCGTGAGGACTAAGATGGAATGCCTCATTTCCAGTAAAAAGGGCCTCCAGCCACCTGCACTCACCAAGCGAAACGCAGAGGTGAACCTCTACTTCACGCTGGTTTTCTGTGAGGTCGTGGTACCACCCTGGTTCGAGCCGGCCCATCCGTGCGACAGCAAATGTATCTCTGTAACGGAAATTTTGAATGTAATTTAAATCCCCTTCAAAACGTCGGATTGATTTGAAACTTCACACACTTATCAAGGATCGATGACAATGCAATAATTTAAATATTTTGTCACATTATCCTTGCCAGGATACTCAGGATTTGCCACGGTTGCTGCCAGTTCCATCTACTGTAAACCACATAAAAGAACATTCCAAGGAATAAGAACACGATTTTGTATTTTTTTTATAGAATAGGGGGCAAACGAGCATGCGGCTCACCTGATGGTAAGTGACTACCGCCACCCATGAACAACCGTAACACCAGGAGAATTGCAGATGCGTTGCCGGCCTTTTAGAAAAGTGTAAGCTCTTTTCTTGAAGGTTTCTAAGTCGTATCGGTCCGGAAAATTCGTTGGTGGTAATTGATTCCACAAGAAAATTGTGCGAGGGAAAAAACTTCTTCTAAATCGCACAGTGGTGGACCGCCAATCATCCAGATGGTATGGATGGTAACGCGAGTTTTGTCGCGATGTGCGATGGTGAAATTGAGCGGCTGGAATTAGTCCGAACAATTCCTCAGAGCACTCCCCGTGATAGATGCGATAAAATACGCAAAGAGATGCAACATCTCTACGCAGTGCCGGTGTATCGAGCCGATCAGAAAGAACTCGGTCGTCGACGATTCGAACCGCTCTGCGCTGGATGCAGTCAAGTGGAAGGAGCTGGCACTGGGGTGCCCCGGACCAGAGATGAGAACAGTATTCCATGTGGGGCCGAACTTGCGCTTTGTAAAGTTGCAAGCGATGTGCTGGCATGAAATACTGTCTCGCTCTGCTGAGCACGCCAAGCTTTATAGAGGCCAATTTGGCCTTCCCTTCCAAGTGACTACTAAACTGCACACTATTCGATATGTCGACGCCAAGGATTCCGATACTGGCTGAGGCAGCAAGGGGAGTGCCTTGAAACTGAGGAGATGCGACAAAGGGGTTCTTTTTAGCGGTAAACGCGCAAACTTGTGTCTTCTGGGGATTGAACTGGACTAGATTTAGTCGCCCCCAGTCTGAGACTTTGTTCAACAAAGTCTCGACTTCAGACACAAGTTTGTCCCGGTACTCGGCGACGTTTTCCCGAGAAATATTGGCACGGACGGTATATAACGCATCACTAGTGCTGTCGTCTGCATAGCAATGAATGCTACCAGTTTGCAATATATCATTGATATGCAGGAGAAACAGCGTTGGTGATAGCACGCAGCCTTGTGGAACACCAGCGTTGATAGGCTTGAAATCAGAGCATGCACCGTCTACTACGACCTTGATGCTCCGATTAGCAAGAAAACTGGTGATCCATTTGCACAGTTTCTCGGGAAGCCCATAGGAAGGAAGCTTCGAAAGAAGCGCTTTGTGCCAGATCCGATCGAAGGCCTTTGCTATGTCCAAACTAACGGCCAATGCCTCCCCCTCGGACTCTACTGCATCCGCCAATCTATGAGTTAAGTAGACTAGAAGATCACCAGCTGATCGACCCCGACGAAAAGCGTACTGGCGGTCACTAATCAGCTGGTGATCCTCAAGGTACCTCATGAGCTGGCAGTTTATAATAGCTTCCATTATTTTGGAGAACAAGGAGGTGATGGCGATAGGCCTGTAGTTGGACGGGTCTGAGCGGTCGCCTTTTTTAGGGATCGGGTTGACCAAAGCTGTCTTCCATGAATTTGGGACTACGCCTTGGGAGTAGGAGTACTGGAAAAGACGCGTTTAAACCAGTGCCAACTCCGGAACACACGTTTTCAGCACAATGGGCGGGACTCCATCGGGCCCACTCGACTTGCTGACGTCCAAGTATCAGCCGGGGGGAACCCTGAGTCTCGGTTAAAAAGAGCAAGGCCGGCTTAGCCGTCTCTAGAAGGTAATGGACAGCGTTAAGGTTGAAATGAAGTCCCCTGATGTTGCAAAACTTCACGGATAGCGTGACAGGGGTCGCCTTGGTTGTATTGCTTCGCTTGCGCCGAGCAGCATTAGTCACGAGCGGAATTTGCCCCCCCCCCCCCCCCCCAGAATACGTGGGGCAGCCTGAGCACCCACGCTCAGGAGTGAAGTAGTTTGGTCGTGGATGCTCAGCGAGGGATTCTCCAGGGGTGCTGGTACCCTCCTGGGGTAGTCTTTTATTTAATTCCACTACCATGTTGATGGGGGGGGGGGGGGGAATTGGGCCTCCGGCCACCTGCACTCACCAAGCGCAACGCAGAGGTAAACCTCTACTTCATGCTGGTATTCTGTGAGGTCGTGGTACCACCCCGGTTCGAGCTGGCCCATCCGTGCGACAGCAAAAGCTATCGCTTGGCTCTACCATTGTTAACTGTTGTAGGTAGCCGCACTAGAAATAGAAAATAAATAATAGTTTATAAAAAGTAAAAAAACACGCTTTTGTAGATAACCGAACTAAAAAGTAGAAAATATTATCATCAAATATTTTTATTATAACGCTAAATTTACAAATATCCACAAAAATATTTACAACAAATGACATCAAGCACCCCACGCTTTTTTACAATAAAATGATTTTTTTTATCTTACTTTCCTAATTTAAACTTATTGAAAATTATTTTCTACTTTTTAGTTCGGCTATCTACAAAAGCGTGATTTTTTAGTTTTTTAAAAACTATTATTTATTTTTTACGCTTGCATTCTGCGAGGGCGTGGTTCTTCTTCTGTCGAGCCGACCCATTCGTGCCACAGCCATAATACAGCTGCAGCATGGTTCTAGAATTTTGTGAGTGCTTGGTTTTCCTTAATCGCGCCTACCCACTTGTGTCATAATAGACCTGCAGATTGGCTCACGTCAAAACCACATAAGGACATCACATAACTTAAGACTTTTCAATCATTCCTCAGTTCTTAGAGTAAATGAGGGAGTCAATATCACATATATTGTAAAAGCATCTTATTCATATGTAATAACAAATAAAGTAACTGAATATTATGTATAGGCTTAAGAAATTTATATATTAGATAAAGTCACTATCTGAAGTAATATTGCTTCAGATACATGTTACTTATGCTCAACTTTATAGCTACTAAAACGTCATTTACGCTCTTCCTGGTGACACCAGTATATTGCTTTAACTTAACGGTGTGGAAAGCTCTAAGCTATCTTGTGAACCTGACATTGGTTTGGTTTATCTTGTAACCTGTGTAAATTGTTACTTGCGTTCTATCTTTTAACGTAACGCATATACATTTTGATTTTTATTCGAGTATAGATGTGGGTATCTGAGAGCATATCTTAGAATAGAGTGAATAGAGAAGATTAAAATAGAATAGATTTTTTTAAATATGAAACCTTATTTTATACGTAGTAGAGCCAAGCTGCAGCTATATTAATAGTATAGTTGTATCACGGATGGGTCGGCTCGACCGGGGAAGGACCACGCTCTCACAGAATACCAGCGTAAAATAGCAGTTTAAACAGCTGTTTCATGTGGTGAGTGTAGAGAACCGGAGACTTTTTTTTTACTGGTCAAGAGGCATTCCATCTTAGTCCGTACGGGTGACAACACATCTGCATTTTGATTCTTTATTGAGGTAGATGTAGATGTCTATCTGTCACAGCAACCACTTACCATCAGGTGCACTGTGCGCTCATTTGTCACAATATCCTATAAAAACTTATTGAAAGTCATTTTCATTGGTCCGGCAAAACCTCTCTCCTAGGAGCACAGCGTTTAAAGTAAAATTAAATATAACAATAACACAATCTCATTTTAATTATATTGAAGTCGGTTGTACTATGTTCAAAAGCCTATGTTCAACTCTGAATTTTTAATATTCTTTGAGATTCTTTGATAACTCCTACTGAGTGTTTTACTTATCCCAAAACAATGTTTCCACAATGTATAGTTAAAGGTAATTTTTTTCGTAAAATGTCACGTACCTACGTACGTACGTACGTAAGCAAGTCATTAAGAAAATTGAGCTTAACGTGACAGGGACACAAGGTGGCGTTATGTGTCCGGTATATGGCTACTTTTTAACCGACTTATAAATATGAGGAGTTTTAAATTCGTATGTATGTTCTTTTCTATGTATGTATGTTACAACGTTACGCTTAATGTACATGTATGTTAAAACTTGATTTTCGATCATTGTGAACCAATTTTAATGATTCTCTTATTATTAATAAATTTATATTTTAGGGGATGATACCACATAAATTTGGAAAAAATCACCTCTAATGGAGAGGAAAATAATAAATGCTCATTTCACCAATTACATTTTAGAAATAAATGTAAAGTCCCTTGCTCCTAATGTCGGTAAACCTATATGTCAGAAGCCTGTGTCTTCCCCTAAAATAAATATACAAACTATGTAAATGTTGGCGAAAATAAAAATTCTACAAAACTCTACTGTAATATAATACTTCAGATGTGTGTGTGTGTGTGTGTGTGTGTGTGTTCAAGCGTGCGTGTGCGTGTTTGCGTGTTGGCGTATGTGCGAGCATGTGCGTGTGCGCGTGCGTGTGCGTGTGCGTGTGCGTGTGCATTACGTGCGTGCGTGTGCGTGTGCGTGTGCGTGTACGTGTGCGTGTGCGAGTGCGCGTGCGTGTGCGTGAGCGTGTACTTGTGCGTGTACGTTGCGTGCGTGCGTGTGCGTTTACGTGTGCGTGTGTGCGTGCGTGTGCGTGTGCGTGTGCGTGTGCGTGTGCGTGTGCGTGTGCGTGTGCGTGTGCGTGTGCGTGTGCGTGTGCGTGTGCGTGTGCGTGTGCGCGTACACGCATCAAATATCAATATAGGTGTTACCTAACTTGGTAGCTATTGATTAGGTACTTATTTTAATGGCATCCAGGGCTATAAATTTGGATCGGTCTGTCCATTATATTAAGAATCAGAAGCATCGCTCAGTAAACAATATTATAGAATTCTACAGTTCGAGCCGTTATATCAGGCAACTGCCAAGTAGAATTGGGGGGCTTCCCAAACGGAACAGTAGAACCACCAACTCTACCCTATTAATCCCACCAAAACATAAACATGCAAGAGAAACCCATGAAATCCCATCAAAAACATACAAGAAGGGAACAACGTTTAGGTTCGGCTTCGCATATAAAAGAGATTAGATCTGAACGGGTGCCAAGATCCATAGCAGCTTCAAGAACATTCTACATTCCCTTCTTAGGGTTCCGTAGCCAAATGGCAAAAAACGGAACCCTTATGAATTCGTCATGTTTGTCTGTCTGTCTGTCCGTCCGTATGTCACAGCCACTTTTTTTCGAAACTAGGTTAGGTTAAGTTGAAATTTAGGTAAGTAGATGTATTCTATTAACCGCATTAAGATTTTCACACAAAAATAGAAAAAAGCAATAAATTTTGGGGGTTCCCCATACTTGGAACCAAAACTCAAAAATATTTTTTTCATCATAACCAACACAGTTTCTCATATAATTTTTTTCCAAAGTGAATAATTTGCGTGAAAGTCATTTCCAAAGTGGTAAATTGTGTGTGTGCCCCCCCCCCCCCTGTAACTTCTAAAATAAGAAAATGATGCAACTAAAAAAATATATGTTGTACATTACCATGTAAATTTCTAAAATCCGAAAATTGGTTTCAACGAGATCTAGTAAGTAGTTTTTTTTTAATACGTCATAAATATTAAACCGCAATTTACCTTTCATTCAATCAACTCAAATATAAAAATAAAAAATACAGTATTATTAAAACATCGATAAAAGTTACAACAAACTACAAGAACTTTTATATTGTGTTACTTGCTGCTACGGAACCCTTCATGGGCGAGTCCGACTCACACTTGGCCGCTTTTATTACACAAGTGGGGAAAAACGAGCACGCGGCTCACCTGCTTGTAAGTGATAACCACCGCTTATCAACAATTGCAACACCAGAAGAATTACAGGTGCGTTGCCGGCATTTAAAAAAGTAGTAGGCACTATTCTTGAAGGTCCCTTAGTGATATCGTTCTGGATTCTGTATTCGATTTCACAAGGTAGCTGTGTTATTCCTATAGATTCTACGATTTCCTGATTCAACTCTTTTAAGGGTGAAACCGAAAATTCCGAACGACGCTTGTTCCGAACATGGCCCATTTTTCACATTTACTTATGTTTTTGGTGCGCTATCAATAATTTTTGAAAAAAGTTTTATACTTTTAATAAACTAAATAAATATATCCTATTATTTATTTAGATTATTCACTGTTTTTCTTGTGATTATGCTACACATTTTTTTTATTTATACATAAAATACGTCAACACCGAATATTGATAATTAAGAATTTTCAATTTTTTCCCTTTGTATACGCCGCCTGCCTAATGAGATGCTTTGACGCCGTATTCAAAGTTTCTAAGACACCTAGAAGTGGCTAAAGTTTTAGATGAGTGAGTCAGTGAAAGATGTAATTTAAAATTAAAAATTTTGTACAGCCGACTTCAATATAAGTTATTAAGAATAACTCAAAAACTATTGATTTGACCTTGATCAAACTCATAAGGAACCACAAGGGAACTACCAGCTTTCAAATAAAAAAAGAATTATCGAAATCGGTCCACCCAGTAAAAAGTTATGAGGTAACACACATAAAAAAACATACAGTCGAATTGAGTCTCCTTTATGGAAGTCGGCAGAAAATATGGTATTGAAGGGTAACTTTTTAACTCAAGAAATATATAATATATCTATCAATATGTTTAATTACTCTAGGTATTCAAGGGTTTATAATATATTATAGTATTAATAGGTATAGTATGCAATAAGGATGACCAACGCGCACACAGTCCATTGATAGTAATTGGATTTGTAGCTTATAAACATTTACATCTATCTTCGATTAAGAACCAGAATGCAGAAGCGTTGTCACTCCTGAGGGGTAAGATGAAATGCCTCTGACAGAATAGACTAAAAATAGCTTTAGTTCTCTAGAATAACTATACAAAACACCGCAAAATTAAGCTATTAATTTGCACTGGTATTCTGCGAGAGCTGAGCCATTCATGCCACAACTTACTCTTTACTCTGTGCCACAACTATAATATAGCTTTGGCGTGGCTCTAACATGTATAAGAGCAAAATTACAAGTATAGGTCTCATCATTCATCCATGAGATAATATTTTTTCTAATGCTGAGCAAGCTTTATCTTTTTTTTAATATTCTACTAAGGCAGCGCTTATCTACGATCCCACTGATGGTAAGTGATGATGTAGCCTAGGATGGTGAAGCACACTGACTTAACAAAAGCCTATTCACTCTTGCCTTGAAGACACCCACACTGTAATCGGATGGAAAGACAAATGCTGGCAACTTATTCCACTCCTTTGCTGCACGCATGATGAACGACGTGGCGAACCGTTTGGTACGAATGTGTGGTAAGTCATCAACGAAAGGGTGGAAACTGGCCGAACGTCTGGTTGTCCGATGGTGGAAGGGAGGGGGAGGAATTAAATTATGCAATTCCTGCGCACACTCTCTGAAATGCATCCTGTAGAAAACCGAAAGGAGATTGGCTATAACCAAATTCGGGTCACCGAAAAGCCTCTTAGCACGCCTTTCCATTGAGTGCAAAGCTGCTAGGTGGCATTTTCCAGCACCAGCCCATATATGGCAGCAATACTCCATGCACGACCGGACTTGCGCTTTATATACCTAAAGTAAGCAGCTGTCCCGGCGTGAAGTACGCCGCACCTTTGCAAAGACTCCGAGCTTCCTTGCAGCTGCTTTGAGTTCTATCTCTCAGGTTTATAAAATTAATAAGACTTACTTCAACCGTAAATGTTAAACGTGCTCATTTTTTAAAATTATAATGCATATTCACAATTCCATCCGTAATTTTTACAATAAACTCTTATTTGCCGAATAAATATTTTGTTATTTTATTCTTATCTATTGAGTAACGGAATATACATATAAATAGTGAGGTTATAACAAACCGCAGAACTTGTAAATAAATTATTCAGTGCTTTAAGATGCTTCCCTATAAAGTTTTAAACTTTTTATTTAGGTACTGTGTAGTTGTTTAAGCAAGTTTCAGTATAATTAACTTTGCTTAAATAATGCCTCGTTGAACAGTAATTATTAACATAAGTTTATGACTTATAGTGATTATTGCCTTAATAATATTATTATTGCATTTTTGGCATTAAGTTCACCTTTGTACCAAATGTTTGTTTGTTTGAGTGCAATAAATAATTTTCTATCTATCTATTATGGACAATAAATTGAACTAAAACGTGTTTTATTACTCATTACGTATGCAACATCAATAATATTCGAATACGGTTAGAATAATGGTTAAGAAATTTAGCGCAGTGTATCTGTTACTGTTTCGGATTTGTTCCACGGTCAGCAGAATAATGCGAGTGAATGATATTGTAGTCAATAGCTTTAAGGGGATAGGGGGCTATATCCCCTGGTTTATTAGTTTAAACAAACATAAAAAAATAAAAAAACTTTTTTGTTTCTTTTTTTAAAAAACACTCAATTTAATATTAGAATATTATTGATGTTGTAAAAAAAATTTGAGTGTCTATCAGGAAAATGCGGTTGTCTATCTCCTGCATCATTTCCCTCTCTCGCCAAGGGTAGTGGATCTTCTTACGCTGCCACTGAACGCCGAATATCGTTATATTTCTATTTAAATTACCTTTTTCAATTTTACTGAACATGTCGTGGGCGGCATGTAATTTGATTGACTAAAACTCTTGTCTCATTACTTTAAAATTTTCCACTATATCGGGCGTGTTGCAACAGGGTTAAGTGTTTCTTACCACGCATTTCGTGCTAACGTGTTCATGCTCGAAAAGTGTTTAAAATTATAAGCTTACATATCTAAAATGTTTTGTTTTATAGATGTTGTTAATAAATTATTTTTACAAAATAGGGCTTATATAATTAATAGCTGTCGTGTTTTTTAATAATGGCCAGTATTATGTTCGAAATCATACATTGAAATAACAAGTTTAAATCAATTTAATTTTATTACAGTTAAGACATTATTTTTTCAGATTGTAAGTACTGCTGCTACCAACGACGAAAATACGAAATACATAGGCTGCAATAAAAGTATCGGGAATGGAATATTCCCACTGTTCCTGTCATATTAAAATCTTTTTAATTGAAAACTCCTGGGTTTTAAAAATCGAACACCATTTATTTATTTAAAAAATGATTCTCGGTCTTGTCACAAGGTTTTGTCAAACTTGTTTAGTCGCTGAGAAAATGGAATTGCCTCGAGAAAATTCAAGAGCGATGATTTATTATGACTTTCGAAGTAGTTTAACACAAAAACAGTGTGTTGACTGGATGATTTCTGCATTTGGTGATGAAGCCCCATCCAAAACCACAATTTATCGCTGGTTTGCTGAATTTCAACGTGGACGTGTCAAGCTCAGTGATGATCCCCGTCAAGGTCGTCCAAAAACTGCAGTCACCCAAGAAAACGTTGATGCTGTGCGTAAGCTGATTGAGGAAGATCGACATGTGACATACCGCGAAATTCAGGCAACTTTAGACATTGGCATGAGTCAAATACAAATAATCTTGCATGAACAATTAGGTGTAAAAAGTTGTTTTCCCGATGGATACCGCATTCGCTCTGTGAAGAGCAAAAAGCGGCTCGCGTTACCTGGTGCGTCAGAACTCTCGAAAGATTCCACGCAGGATCCTCATATGCTGTATACAACATCGTATCAGGTGACGAATCCTGGATATATGCGTACGAATCCGAAACAAAAAACCAGTCACGAGTTTGGGTGTTCGGAAATGAGTTAAAGCCAACAAAAATTGTTCGTTCACGGAGTGTTGCAAAAATAATGGTGGCCACGTTTGTCTCCAAAACCGTCCATGTTACGATTATTCCTCTTGAAGGACAAAGAACGGTTAATTCAGAATGGTATGCTAGCATTTGTTTGCCATAGGTCGTTTCTGAACTCCGTAAAGAGAACTGCAACCGCCGCATCATCCTCCATCACGACAATGCGAGTTCTCACACCACACACAGAACAAAAGAGTTTTTAGAGCAAGAAAACATAGAATTATTAGACCATCCGCCGTACAGCCCCGACCTAAGCCCTAATAATTTCTATACTTTCCCTAAAATAAAGAATAAATTGCGTGGACAGAGATTTGCATCACCTGAAGAAGCTGTGGACGCCTACAAAACGGCCATTTTGGAGACCCCAACTTCCGAATGGAATGGTTGCTTCAATGATTGGTTCCATCGTATGGGAAAATGTGTCAAATTTCGCGGAGAATACTTCAAAAAGCAATAAATACATTTTTAAATAGTAATGTTGTGTCACTTCCTTGATTCCCGATATTTTCAGTGTCGCCTTCGTACATATACTACTATCTTTCTTTATTTTAACAAATGATGCGGTTTTTGGTATGATTCCAATCATACAAAATTTCCAAAAATTTTGACCTCAACAATGAGTCCCGTGGACGACCGAAGACTAATATTGAAATTAAAGAACTATTTTGGAAATGAATTCATCTCAAACTAAATTTCACATATCAATAGAGTTAAACGTAAGTGACAAAGTAACATTGATTCCCTGACGTCAAATTTGAAGAGCAAATGGATTCAGTAAGTAGGTACGAACTTACAGAGGAACAATAGCAAACTTGCAAATCACGTTTACATTTGAGTTTTAATTTGAATTGAATCGGCACACAAATGACATTTTTTACGTGGAAGAGCCACGCTGCAGCTGCATGATTGTAGTACGAATGTGTCGGCTCAACTGGGGAAGGACCACGCTCTCGCAGACCACCAGCGTAACATATGAGCTCAGTGTTGCTGTGTTTTGTATGGTAATGGTAAAAAAATGGTTTTTGATTAATTTAAATCTAAATAAAGTCGCATTAACTTGACAAAGCGAAGTCGACGCGGTTCGCTAGTAAGCACTAGTATGAGTAATTTTGGTCTGTAAATACAGAATTTGTCAAAATAACTTTACTACAACACCACCTATCAGATCATGGCGTAGCTATCATCGTATCAAAAAAAAGAAATATTATAATATTGTGTGAATACGACTTCAATCGTTTAAGTCCTTTAGGAGCTTTTTTCTTTTATTTGAGCAACATAACAATGTCTCGTTTTAAAACTTGAACAAAATTACTTTCTTCTTGTTTTTATAATAAAATCCCAGAAAATATACAAAATTTTACTTCCTCAAACTTCAAAAAGCTCTTTTAAACGAAGTTTATAAAAAGGGTTATTATAATATTAAGACATTTGTGGATGATAATAACCCTTAGGAATGAAGTGATCGCTACCAAGCTATTTCTAATTTGTTTTGTGTTTTTCGGTACGAGTGTTTTATATCTGTCGTAAAAGTGATGATATACTGTCCATGAATCCGAAACGCCATTTACTACAAATAAATGATGATAGTATATAGTGATATATGAAAGCTAATAAAACTAGTACGTAAAAAAAGGAAAATAAAGAATAATAATAAACAAGATAACTTTGTAACTTCCATGTACTCACTCACATTGTCACAGTGGAATTGATTTAATGTATCTATAAAAATAACATGTGTTCTGTTTACACGCGAACTTAAGCCTTAAAATGAAATGAAATTAAAATATTTCACTACAAATGATTTATAAATGTGATCATTTTGAATCACATGTACGGTACGGTATAAATAATATAAGATAAAAGTTTAATTTTATAATAAATAAATTTTACAATCCTGTTTTTGGATTCATTTTAGTGTAATAAATCAAAAGAAAATTTTGTTTTGAATAAAATTGCTTTGTAATAGCGCCATCTACTTCTTTATATAGGTAAAGTCATTTTATCGAACAAAACTGATTGAATCTCAAGGTGGTACGTAAAATAGACTAGCGTCTAGCGATGGCCAGAAGTTACGAAACCTTGGATAGGTATATTAAGATAATTATATTTAATAATTTTAATTTTATTTATTAACTTTATGAATTTGTTAATTTGTATAAAAAGTCATTAGTCAACTGGCGGATTGAAACCCACTTTTTGAGTTCCTTTAGAGTTCGCAGTCTACACTGTATTCTATCTAGGGTTTGGGTCCCGGGACGTCTCATGTCTCGAAGTCCCGGGACTTTTCGTAATTTTAGTTGTCTCGAGTCCCGGGACTTTCGGGTCGAGACTAGAGACAAGACAAGATTGTCGAAATTGTTATGTAATCATTTTTATTTTCATATAATTGAAGGAGTCTAGCGCTATGTGTTAGTTTAATGAAAAATTACTTGGTCTACTACGCAACTTCTGAGTACGCAACACAATAAATAAAACAAATATGTGATTATGAGAATTAACAATGAGATTATGAACTGTGCTTAGATACTAGAATTTACTAGATAATAGTAGTTATTAAGAATTAGTATGATTTATAACTAAGTTCGTTTCATAACAATAATATTTAACTGTTTAGAAGTGCATCTGTGTGTGACTAAAAGAAATAAACAAAGCAATAATTGAGGCTGAAATTAACAATAAAGTTATTTAATTTTCTGTTTAATCTAATATATAAAATTCTCATGTCGCGGTGTTTGTTACCAAACTTCTCCAAAACGGCTAAACCGATTTGTATGAAATTTTGTGTGCATAACTGGTAGGTCTGAGAATCGGCTAACATTTATTTTTCAAACGCCTAAATGATAAGGCTGATACCCACCCCTAAATATTTTTTTTATTTTTTGACAAATTGTTTTATTTTTATTTTATTATGATCTAGCAGTGAAAATACATGAAACTTCAAATTTTACTGTTCTACGATCAACCCCCGTTTTTCTGCCGACTTCCAAAAAGGAGACGGTACTCAATTCGGGTGTATGTTTTTTTTTATGTGTGTTACCTCATAACTTTGTACTGGGTGAACCGATCTCGATGATTCTTTTTTTATATGAAAGCTGATAGTTCTCTTGTGGTCCCATATGAATTTGATCAAGGTCAAACCAATGGTTATTGAGTTATTCTTAAACAACTTATATTGAAGTCGCTTATATTGAAGTCGGATGTACAACATTTTAATTTTAAATTATTAATCGCAATTTTTAAAAGTAAAAATATTTCCTAGAAATAATGTATATGGCAAAACATCGTTTGCCGGTCAGCTAGTTGTTTAATAAATGTTAATTTTTACAAAAAATTGCCTTTTTTAAATACATTTCACCAAAAATTAACTCACTTAAAATTCTTCAAAAAGGCTTACCCATCTTAATAAAACAAAAAAGCCTTTTTTAAAGTCTCGAAGTCCCGGGAATTCCCGGAACTTTGATTATAGGCAGTCCCGTGTCCCGGGACTTTGAAATTGTCGGGAATTCCCAAACTATAATTCTATCTCATTCTCCAGCAAGCTAAACCTTATAGATGTATATGTTTGTCACTTTTTCGTGTCACTTTTTCGTTTCATCGAGTTCTAAATAATTTTTCACTTCAATAATTAAAAGTCTCGTACAAGTTAAAATGTATTTCGATTCGCCTGAAATAGGCATATAGTGATAGTAATGGTAGATAGAAGTCGATACATATGTAGGATGTAAATTGTAAAAGCTAATTGAACTAGTCGTCAACTAATATGAGCAATCCTTTATCAACATCATTAGAAGTTCGTTGTGTTCAGTTGTGTTGTTTAAAATAGACAAACTGTAAATGAAATGACCAAAGTTATTTCGTAAAGTTTAACTCGAAGTTATTCTATTTACCGTACTGCATAATGAGTTCAGGTTCGAGTTGACACTCGGGAACAAAACGTTCCTCTTTACAAATTGAAAATATTTTAAGTTCAAACTAAAGAAGCATATAAGCACGAGTGATACAAAACAGTGATCGTTTTATTCAAGCGTCGTTTTCTTTCTTTGATTAGGTAGTAGTTTTATATACCTGATTGTCGTTATATACATATAATTCTTCTGTCTGTGTGTATATGACTGAACGTCTCCTAAACGGCTGGACGGATTTTGATGAAATTTTGTGTGTGTGATTGTTTCGAAAATGGTCTTACTTTACTATTGGACCCGGTAAGAAGCACTGTTGTTGGGATCCTGATATCACCAGTGCGAAGCCGAAGCAGATCCCTAGTTCTGATATAGGAGTATAATTCAAACCGCATTTAGTACTTACTTTATTTTTAAAATATATTACGACCGTTTCGATTCTATTATAGATTTTTTAAATTAGTTAATTCATCACAGACTATCAAAGTCCCTGCTTAATATAAGTCAGCCTATACATTTCACAATAGGGGAACATTTGCCATTGTTGGCAAGCTTTGCAGGTGGCTTGGCAATCGCAGTTTTTATTTTCTAGTGGTTATTAGGAAGTCGCTATTGTCCATCTCCTGGTTTGTTTCCCTCTGTCGCCTCTTACGACGCTCACGGGACGGTATGTGGTAGTGGAAATTTTTACACTACCACGCTTGGCACGCAGGTTGACAACCGCAGTTTTTATTTGCACAGAATACCATTGTGAACAAGCACCAGAATTCAGTTTTGTTTTTGATTTTTTTTATAGGATAGAGTGACAAACGAGCACACAGTCCACCTGATGGTAAGTGGTTGCTGTGACCCATAGACATCTACATATTATATCCTCAATAAAGAATCAAAATGCAGATGCGTTGTCACCCGTGAGGACTAAGATGACATGCCTCTTTTCCAGTAAAATGGGTCTCCGATTCTCTACACTCAACATACGAAACACAGCAGTGTTAAGCTGCTATTCTACGCTGGTATTCTGTGAGAGCGTGGTCCTTCCTAGGTCGAGCCGACCCATTCGTGCTACAACTATACTACTAATATAGCTGCAGCATGGCTCTACCACGTATAAAATGATGAGGGACAAGAACCGGATACCCTTTTTATTGGTAACGAGGCATTCCACCTTAATCCTTATTAATCCTTAGGGGTGACAACGCATTTAGATTAACCCATGAACCGATTTCGATGATTCTTTTTTATTTGAAAGCTGGTGCTTCTCATGTGGTCCCATATGAATTTGATCAAGGTTTGACTAATAGTTTTTGAATTATTCTTAATAATTTATATTGAAGTCGGTTGTACAAAATTTTTAATTATTTAATTTGTATTTAGTTCATTAGACACCTGAACATTCGATTACATCCCAATGTTACAGAATATACGTCTATGGAAATTTTCATTTAAAATATTATATAACTACTGTACTTTGTAGTAGGACTTTATGTAACTATTGTACTTGTTACCTGTACATGTGTCCTAGAACTTTTTTTCTGCCTAGGAGCTCTACCCGTTAGGTAACATCCTCTTACCTGCATATTTCTCCCGACAAATGTCAGTACTACTTCCACTGCCGTCTCGGGAGCCAGTAAATGTACAGACTAAAACGAATTCCATTTTAGTACCCTACTACTAGTGACAACGAATCTGTAACATTCTTTGTTTAAAGTTGATCGTAGGTGTTCTATATTCTATCCGGTGGACTTTAAGCTCATCAGTCACTTTAGTTTTATAAAGAAACTAGCTGTTCCCCGCGACTTCGCACGCGTGTTATATGGGGTTTTGATTTTTTTGCGCGGAACCCTCATTCTTTTTCTAAAATAAATGTAGCCTAAGTTACTCCTTGTGACATCAGCTATCTGCCAGTGAAATCCCCGTCAAAATCGGTCCAGCCGTTTCGGAGATTAACCAGAACAAACAGACAGATAGACAGACAAAAACTTTAAAAATTGTATTTTTGTTGTTAGTACCGTATATACTTTCATATGAATTTAGTAAAACGCTGTAATTTTGACATTACATACAGACACATCAATTTTATTTATTTGTATAGATATAAACTTATAAGAGATATTCCATGTATTCTTATGTTTGTTCTCCTACTATATTGCTTATGCTTGTAAATAAAAAATAACTTTAAACAAAAATTAAGTTGGGGCTTTAATTGTCTATATACACTGGCTGTTCCTGGAAACGTTGTCTGTATTCTATACACTGACTTAGCACTGACTTCTGAATGTGAAAACATTTTATACATTTTCGTTCTTTGAATTCGGCTTACTTTTTGTTAAAAGTTATGTTTTTACACTTTTGAGTGGACTAAGTAATATCACAATCTCAATGTCGCATAATAGTTACATCAAGAACATCATTCCCTATTTCACCATCGTTAGACGTTGAATTTTTTTCACTAAATTTCTAAGGGACGATCCTTAAAGTATAACCTATTTAATATAACACAATCTTCAAAATCGGGGCTCAATTGGCAAAGATAACGCATGACATACATATACAAAAACATACAGTCGAATTGTGAAACTTTATTAAGTCGGTTAAAAATAATTAGGATGTGATCTATAAATTTACTAATACAACTTTCAGGTTTCCAAGGTAGGTTAATAAATAATCGAACCCATGTATAATGTCCGGGTTAATACGGTAACATGTTTTGTGACTGCTGAAATTGGAAACACGTCAACCTTTGATTCGTATATCAGACACAGACGCTTTAAATTTTCACTATAAATATATTGTTGTTTATTGTATTAATAAATTTCTACTAAATCATTTCCTCTTATATATTCGAACACTTACATTTTTTTATCCATAGGATCATGGTTGATCACTTGGCTCCAGTGCTGTGGATCGCAGTTTTGAACATCGAACTAGATAAGAATTCGGATAACCGTCAAATGATTGTTCTAGTTCTTAATATTCACTTGAGCCTAAAATCAGGTACGTGATACCAAGTAGGATTAGTCGAATGAATCTATGCTGCGGTAAGTTAACGTCGGCGCATAGTACAAGAGATCACCGGCGGATGTCAGAAAAAAAAATTTAAGAAATATTGAAGTCTGCTAACACGCATGTGGAGTAGCGCGGCGAACATTTTTCACTATCATAAATGGGAGGAGGTCTATCTCTGAGAATATAAAGCTGTACCTTTACTTTACTTTTTACTACATTATTGATACAAATGCCAACATAACAATTTTTTAAATAGAATATAATTTTTTTAAATTCAATATAGATATTATGTCACTAGCTTTTGTTTGTTCCAAAATCGTTTGGAAACGTTGTCTGTATGTATTTCTATCTGAACGTGTATAACACAAAAATCTAAGAACGGATTTCGATGGGATTTCACTATACAGGTACGTACACAAATGCTCTAGGCCTTGGTTAATCAACACTTAAAATTTCATTTACAATTTCTGCCGGGTTATAACCGGGGTCGCTCACGTAGTGTGATATTTCAACGGCGAGTGCTTACTTCCCGAGCTACCGCGGATCATATAGTATAATATATCCCAATTAAAATATTTGTTGAATATCTGCCCACGGGGTCCACATGCTGTGAAGTTCTTAAAGGAACTGTTTCCACGACGTTTCGCCGCTGGTGTTATGAGGGCTGGTTCTTTTCTCGCTCAAAGTCAAAGTATAGCCATTCAGCGAGGAAACGCAGCCAGCTTTCTTGGCACTATAACTCTGAGAGCGGGGAGTAAGACTGTATTATAATTTCAGTTTTTTTATTATAATAATAAAAAATGTATAATTTTAGATTATGTAATGTAACTAATTAAGAAATGAAAATAATAATAATAATTCGGGATTAAATCAGGATTCTGCACCAGGAGCTCGTTCTGAAATACAGTCTCGTGGATCGCAAACTGTCTTATTATAAGTAGACCGCGCCAGGCTCTACTGGGACCGGGTCATCATCACAGACAGGACTATTCTTGCGAATAAACCTAATATTGTGCTGATGGACCGGGTGCAGTCAAGGATATTTTTGGTCAATATTACCATTCCATATGACGAGAATCTCCTGAAAACCGAAGCAGATAAGAAAACAGAATATTTGGAGTTGATCGACATGTGGGGTGGTCTGTCGGCCGGAATTATTCCTGTAGTCGTCTCTGCAAACGGGTTAATCCCGGTCAGCCTTTCGGGTCATCTGAGGCGACTGGGACTCCGTGACGGACCGCTCCGGGCTCAAATGCAGAAGGTGGTGTTCCTTGATACCGTCCGCATCGTCCGTCGGTTTCTTTCCCTTTTCTCCTAACCCCTCGGCCGTTTGGTGTTAGGCTTAGGGCTTCCATCTGGTTGGGATTTTATTTAGTTATGTATTATATATTTATTTATGTTAGTATATTAAATAAATATTTATGTTTATTTATCATTTCCTTTAATATATTTATGCAGCCCAACCAGATGAGACTCTATAAATACGCATAGTAATAATAATAATATATATCACTAATGTTGCAAGTATTACGCCCATGAAACCCGTCATCCTAATGCCGGACGATGTCCGTAGAGCCCCAAACTGGAAAAGTCCGGGACTTGACGAGCTGCACCACTACTGACTAAAGGGGTTCGTGATGTGTCACGCTGTGCTTGCCCGACAGTTCCAAGAGGTTCTTGACCAGAAGTCACTCCCGTAGCTTCTTCATTACTGGGATCACTTATTCGGTTCCTAAAAGACCAGGATACCACAGACCCAAGAAAATACCGTCTCATCACGTATCTACCCACCATGGACAAGACACTAACATCCATTTTAAGCACGAGAATCACTCGTCACATGGACTCAAATCAGGTGATATCGCGCGCTCAAAATGAATGTCGGGGCGGTGGTCGTGGGACCAAGGAACCACTCCTAATGACCGCTCCAGGTTCAAATGTAGAAGACGGTGCTCCTCGATACCGCCGGCATCGTCCGCCGGTATCTTTCCATTTCCCCCTAAACCCTCGGCCGTTTGGTCACCCCTGCCGAGGGCTTCCATCTGGTTGAGATTTTATTTATTTATGTATTATTTATTTATTAATGTTAGTTTATTTAAAATATATTTATATATATTTATCATTTCCTTTTATATATTTAATCAGCCCAACCAGATAAGTATACTTTATGGATACCCAAAGTAATAATAATAAAATATACTTTTTGAGTTTTATTATAATTTTTATAACATATATTTTTATAACATATTTTTATAACAGTGGTAGAGCCACGCGGCACCTCTTGCTGTCGCACGGTTGGGCCGGCTCGAACCGGGGTGGTACCACGACCTCACAGAATACCAGCGTGAAGTAGAGGTTTACCTCTGCGTTTCGCTTGGTGAGTGCAGGTGGCCGGAGGCCCTTTTTACTGGAAATGAGGCATTCCATCTTAGGGGAATCATTCATCTTCATCACGGGTGACGACAACGCATCTACATTTTGACTTGTAATAGAGGATAGATGTAGATGTCTATGGGCCGCAGCAACCACTTACCATCAGGTGGACTGTGTGCTCGTTTGTCACCCTTATCATATAAAAAAAATATTAAAAAATAAATTTTGCATTTTTTTTCAAACAAAAAAAATCACGTGAATAATCAGAGAAAAACCTCAGACAAACAGATACCGGTAATTCAATAAGTGATCCGATTTGTAGAATCCGATTAGAAACAATAAAAACAGTAGATTTTTTCAGTTTTTGGAACATTTTAATCTCGTTCCTTTATGTAAAAGCCCCGACTTCTTATATTTGCCATATTGAAACGTAGGTAAAATACCGTCGATAGAAAATCCGCATTAATATGCAAATGCGAAGGGCCGTCCGTTTGTATAAACCTCTTTCAATCATCCTAAAACCTTGGCAAAGGTATTATAATTCCGCTTAGTACGTTGTGTAACAAGTTGAAGTCATGTTTACATAAACTATCCTCTTTGTTGTAAAATGTTAGAGTTTATTCCAATTAACATTTAACTTACCTTTTTGAGTTGACGGTACATTTAACATATTGTGTTATGTATACGCTTAAATAGTTGAAAGTAATTGAAACATTAATTAATTTCCGAATTATTTGTATAATTATTGACCCATCTTAAAATCGGGGACTAGATATACGGGTCGCCATGCTTGGTAGGTGGGTTGGGAGCCGTTTTTATTCGTAAATCATCAGGATTTTGTTACCGCGAAGATAATGTCTCCAATTGCCGCAAAATAAAACTGAACTAGCAGGATCAGTTTTCCTCTGTCACCGCTGACACCAACTAATAGACACCAACTTCAAACTAAAAATTCTACAGATGCGGTGTCACCTCTGGAGCCTATGATGGATGCTTTACAGACAGGGATCATCCCTTATGGGGTAGTGGATGCTTTGACATTGCCACAATACGATTTATTTCTTCGCATTGTGGATATTTCGCGGCGGAGTTTTGAATACCATCAATGGAATTTCGAACGGTGATTGAGGCTAACGTACAATGCACATACGTTGAGGTCAAGCGAAAGCATTTTTAAGCTCGAAGAAAATATAGACATTGGGTATTTTAGGATTTTCTCATGTCCAGACAGGGGAGAACAAAGTTATCATCAAATCTGGTAACTTGTTTAATCATATAGAGGGCAACTGGGTTGGATTTAGAATCGTTTGGCAGGTATTTGAGGGAGTAAGGTGTTTTATTTGGTAGAGGTTTGGTCCCCAATTATAACAATATAACTCGCATTAAAAGGTAATGCACCGTTTTCGAGAAAAAAATTATTAAATCCTAAAATATTTAAACCATGGAAAAACGTAAGCAATGTGAATGCAAATATGAAAGCTGGATAGCATACAGAATTTTGAGTAAGTGCGGTTAGGGCGAAAGACCATGTCAAAGATTAGTGTCACATTATTATACTTCTATGGTATTTTTATTTTTCTGTGGTCTATACTCTGTCAAGTGTCAAATCGCTTGACGTACTAATTTGTTATGCATTCCGCTGTCGGTTGCCCTTCTTGCGTAAATGTGTGTTCTCCAGTGTATTAATGTAGCTTTTATCGTGCTCAGAATTTTTTTTGTTGTAATATGTTAGAAAGTAAAAGGGCAACTATCTGTTAAGGTTAAAAAAGGTGTCGGACTTATCGTCCACCAGTCTCCAGCCTTTCTTTACTAGGAGAAATGCCTTCGTATACTCGCCTTACAACGAAAGATGGGGTTTGTTGGGCACGCACCGACTAACCGAAACCCCCATGGCATTTCACCATTGCTGTGTATTACCAGGGCCATGGAAACGCTTTGATTTGAACGGCGCTAATAGGGTCACGCACACATTCGTGACCCTATCAGCCGGCACTGATGGATGACGGATGTGTGTGTAGAAGACTGCTACTCCCCAAATCTTCAGCCTAACCTAAACTTGTTATCAGACTAAAGAGAGTCAGTCTTATTAAGTCAACGCTTCCATCTCGTCACGCCATTATTATTTTGTGGACGTTAATATCAGTGATAGGCTCTATCTACATACAGTAGGACCCACCGCAGTAGGACGCTCTCTGATTATGCTTACTCACATAGAAGAGATGACAAACAGTCTTTAACTGATACGTTTTACAGGTTATAAACAGACAGACATATGATCTTAGCGGCAAAACTAACTAAAATTCAATACAGCTCGTATTAAAGAGGCGATTGAACAGAGCTGGACCATGTTACACGACCTGATAAAAATCCAGAAAAGCGATGTATGGAGTAGGTCCAGGACATTGCTTGTCGCAATCTATGTTCAGCTGTGGACTTGTGATGGACTAGTAATGATGACAAAGATGATGATGATAATGATGCATAGCAATTTTTCTTTTTGAAATATTTGAAATTCAATACATGCTTCCAAATGATGCTTGTAATGTATAAACATAGTTTAAATTTCAAGGTGCTGGAACTTTCTTGAACCTTCTTCATGATTGTAGTTTATATTTCTAGGTTCTGGTTTAAAAAATTCTATTCTGTCCTCTTCTGTTCTATTCAGTTCTATCCGGCCTATTCTGTTCTGTTCTATTCTATTCTATTTTATCCATTCCATTCCATTCTATTATTCTTTTAATTATCGTTATGCATTTATCATCTCAGCCTATTGAGATGATAAATGCATATCTCTAGTCCAATGAGAATAAAGATCTAATCCCAAGCTGAGAGAATTTCCCGTAATTTTGGTTCTTCACTTGGCTACTGTAGATGCTGTAACTATACCGTTCCCGCCATGGTTCAGAACATAATCACTGGAAAAAGTTTTTTGATATACGAGTATTATTATAGTGGACAAAACAGATCAAATCCGATCGGAATGGACCTTTTTCTTTTTTTTTATCATACTGCGGTTGTGGCTGTCGAATTAAGAATACGTAAAAATAATTTTCAATTATTTACTAGCTCTCTTTATGTATTCATTTATTTTCATGACACATATATAACACATACGTGTTAGCAGCGGGGACGAGCTGCTGGTTGCTGAAGCTGGTTGGAGACGTGCGAGCTTCTCCATCATTGTGTTCAGTTCTTCACAGTACACATCTGCAATAATGCTCATCCCGTTTGGTAAGAAGATGTGATGGATCTCACCGGCGCTAGACCATAAAACAGTGGTCATCACTATTCTAGGGGTAAGTTTTCGTTTAGGGCATTGTTTAGGTGCTGAACCAGAATCCAACCAACTTCCTGAGCGCTTGCGATTATCAAACATAGTCCACTTTTCTTTGCAGGTAATAATGCGATTCAAAATTTCTTCGTTTGTGTGCCTGTTGAGCAGTGCAAGGCACATCTCGACCCATACTTCGCGCTGGCGATCTTTGAGTTCGTGGGGCACCCATTTCTCAAAAAAAAATACCTTGCCAATTTGACGCCAATGGACCAATATTATTTTGATGCTAACTTCAAAAGCTGCTGCTAATTCTGCTTCTACAATTGCTTTTAATTCGTCATTGTCGACCAAAACTTTCGGAAAACCACGGGTTTCATTATTCAGGTCGAAATTTCCAGAACGGAAGCGGGCAAACCAATAACAGGTGGTGCGTTTGTTTGTAGTATTCGCTCCGTAAACGTCGTTAATGTTGCGTAAGCTTGTGCCGTGTTGCTGCCATGACGGTAGGTACTCATATTCCATAATTACTCATAACATCCCATCCCATCCCATCACATTCTAACGAACGTGGATCGTATGGCATCGTATCCATGATGACGAACAAGATCCAAATGATCCAAATGCGATGAAAACATAACGCTAATCAATAAAAAATGACTAATTTTGAACAAAGAATTCCATGTTTTTAAAATAAAACTAATTTGAAATTAGAATTCTTAGCCAAACAAAAGTTATTTTGATTTGAAATGGCCAGTACTGCAGAACGGCAAATTCCTTGGTAAAAATTAGTTAATCTTTGAGAGAGACCTAAGCTGAGCAGTTGAAATATTATTATGATGAAACATAACGATAATCATTAAAAACGTAAAACAACTGCTTTGATAGTAATTGCTTCCACATCGTATTGTAACTTCAAACTTTAAAGTCCTATAATCTAATTAATGTTTATCGAACATATTTACGGCCAGGTCGATTCTCAAAGATTTGGCTCCAAATGTGTGTTATTTAGTCCAGTTCTAGTTTTATCGCAGTTCAGCGTGTTACAACAAGGTTAAGTGTTTGTTAACACGCATTACGTGACAATGTATTCATGTTTGAAAAGTTTGGTAATTATTTGACTACATATCTGTAATATTATTTTTATAGGCTAAGTAAGCCAATGATTAACTTAGTGTTATAATCCAAAAAAGTGTTAACTAAGAGCTGTACTAATAATTGCTATCATAACTTTGACTGGCTTGTTGGTCTAGTGATTGTAAGTGTGACTGCTGACCATGAGGTCCCGGCTTGGAATCTCGGGTCGGGTCAAAAAAAAAACGGTTATTTAGCTTTTTTGTTAAGAAATTCTCAGTATCTGCCCAGAATCAGGAAGTTGGTGATGTCTCTCCCTCGTGCCTCGAAAAGCACGTGGAAGCCGTTGGTCCTGCGCCTGATCTCTCCCCAATCGTGTCGCTTTGCCGTCCCATTGGACTATGAGAGTAAGGAAATAGAGAGTACACCTGTGCTTGCGCATACACTTGGGCACTATAATCCTGTCCTGAGCCGATGGCTAGTCTCCGTTGAGACAGGCCACCGTGACCGAAATTGGGTCTGGAGGATATTATTATTATTTTTATTCAATAATCAATAAAATTACAATATTTTGATACTTATCTTTGTAAACATTATCTTTGTGATTATTTAATACGAGTAAAAATATTTTTTAAAAAATTTAATAATCATCTTGGTAAAACAATTTGTTAAAAACATTCTGAACCATCTTTTAGAATAACAATATATAGCCAATAGGATTACTACAGCATATACCTTTTACTTATACCTATATTAAAGTAATATAATAAAATATTTTTCCTAACAGAAAGATCAATATTCACTTGACCATGATCCTTTTTAAATTTTTTTTATTGATATTTGATATTACTTTAACGTAGTTGAAACCGAATAACGTAATATTTATTTAGACTATATTATTAATTGTTTAAATATCATACTATTTAATTGGTTCCCTTTTTAAATGTGTAAAAAATTAAATTGACGAAAAGGTTCATTGTCAATGACTTTAAATCGTAATCTTTTTTTAAACAAAAACAATTAAAAATTAAAAAAAAAAATCCTCAGTTTAGGAGCTATGCACGCACAAACAGCCAACATAGAACACCCCATGTTTTTAAATTTTAGACCACATTGAGTGTTCCAAAACTACTCAATTTTATTTTTTTGGGCAACTATGTATAACAAGTTAATACAACGTATTAATTTTTAAAACTCGTGATTAAATGAGAGCTGGCAATCAAAACAGGCCAGAGTCCATAGAAAATGATCTTTTTTAAAACAGGAGTGGTAGCTATGATCTTTTCTTCGTACTTCCATAGCAACTTTCGCCGAGTGTCATGTGTACACTGATCGATTCGTTTATTGGTTTCGTAACTAAAAAGCGTTTTGAATTTTCTACTAGATGGCATTATTAACTCAATATCAGGAATAATTTGACAATGATCTTTCTTTCCCTGTACCCTTCTACATGATCGCTGGTTAAGGATACTCATCATTTCAATATATCGCCAACTTGGTCGATAAATTTCTGTCTAAAGTCCCACTCACTTCTGCACATCAAAAACACTAAAATCCTTTTTAATAATAAAAGAATCATTAAAATCGTTCGTTCGAATCGTACCAAATTGGTAAAGATGTCGCGTAATATACTTATTGAAAATTTAATTCGAATTATAGATGGGCCGACTATTCGGCATCTTTTACAGTCGGTGACTAGTCGGCGACTAATTGGCAAAATATGCCGATTATAATCGATGGTTAGCAAACAAATTAAACCAACATTTATTCCTAATTATTGTTTTTTATTATACTTTTTCATTAATTTTCTGTGCTTCGCTTCGCTGCGCTTTATTATATTAATTTTTAATGTGTTACCATATTATAAGGAATTTAAGAATCAAGAATCATCAATCAATGACACATACATAATAAATAAAACAAAATAATATAGGTACCTTCATAACATTTGCAAGGTATCATAGAGCCATAGTATTACTTTAAATTTAGTTAGTCTTTTCTTAAAAAATAGTGTGATGGAATCATTGTACAATATTAAAATAAATTGGCAACAAGATGTTTAGTGCTAGTGAATGATTTGTCAAGACTTATAACCTATACAAATCGCGTTCTCTTCACAATAGGTAAACTTAACGCTAAGTATTACAAAATTGCCAGACTGGTACCTAACTTGTGAGATAAATTTTGTAAAATGTTTTTGACAGGCGAGTAACTCGAGTCAAAAAAGTCACTCGAGTTTTATCTTCATTCGAGTGGCACTCGAGTGACTAGGCTATCACTAGCGAGTGACTCGAGAGTGAAAAAATTTCACTCGAGTCCCATCACTACAACACGCTCGGCGTGGCCGCACGATGGCTCGTACGCACTACACTACACTACAAACGACATTGTTAATTACATACGGACGCAGATGAATAACGCAATAAATGCAAGTATACAAAAACTTTAGTTATTAGTAAGCGCAAATGTTGTGTGTGGTCTAATAGGAAACTAGTAAATATGTGTAAAAAACGCGATGTGTATTTAAAATCTGACAGAGGGATTACACTAATTCATTAAAAAGATTAAATTACAATAAATTTAGAAATAAAACAAATAAATATGCTCAATTTTTACGAAATCAAAATACTAAAAAAGAAATCTGCGAAAATTTTAGAAACCCAATAAAACTTTGGCAATTAATAAATAGTTTAACTGGTAAAATAATACGTTGTATTGATGATATATTACAAAAAACATTTAATATAGATCTTAAGACATTAGCAAATAAATTTGGCTTAGAATTTGATAAAAATGTTAAAAAAATATGCGTAAATTGTGACAAGCCACTTTTGAATCCCCGTACCTATGAATTTAATCCAGACAGAACCGTAAATATAAAAACAGCTACGGATTCTGACGTCACCAAAATGATTCAAACAATGAATGATAAAAAAGCCCCGGGTATGATGGTATTCGCGCTTGTGATATAAAATACATTTCGAAATCAATGGTGCCACTCATTACCTACTTAATTAATCAATGCCTTTAAACGTCCATTTATCCAGATATACTAAAAATAGGTGTAATCCGACCAATCTATAAAAAAGGTAAACATAATGACTTTAACAATTATCGTCCTATAACTATTCTCTCCTGTCTTAATAAAATAATTGAGCGTTATTTGAGCAATGAACTAAACAATTACCTGACTACTTACAGTATAATAAATTCAAAACAGTTTGGTTTTCAAAAAAATAAAAGCACAACGCAACTATTACGGCAATTTACTGATGGAATAAATAATTATCTAGATAATAAAATGCATATTTTTGTAATATTTATTGATTTTAGTAAAGCATTCGATCTATTGAATTTTGACACATTATACAATAAGTTATCACGCTGCGGGATTCAAGGACCATTCTTAGAACTTCTTAAAATTTATCATCATAATCGTTATACCACTGTCAAAATATGTAACCAGACAGGTGATATGTTTGCGACTGACCGGGGCACAGCACAGGGTTCGATACTGGGCCCGACTGAGTACTTGCTATTTGTAAATGATATGGTTAATGCAATAACTAAGGGTTCCATATATCAATTTGCCGATGACACCTGTATCGTTATTGCCGATCGCAGTATTGATGTAGCACAAACTGAAATGCAGGCAAGTTATGACATGCTATGCAAGTGGGCACATGATGTCGGCCTAGTGGTTAACGCTCAAAAAACAAAAATTGTTCATATACACTCATCTCACAACAAAATTACCACTGCACCGACTATCATTTCCCATGGCCATGAATGTCTCCACGGAATGTTTCAACACTGTACTTGTCAACCCATTGAAAATGTCAAAAATCACATGTATATTGGTCTGATTATTGATGAACGATTTTGCTGGAGAGCACATAAAGATCACGTGTGTGCAAAACTTCGCTCTGTGTTAAGTAAACTTTATATTTTAAAATTTAAGCTACCATATAAAATACTTAGACTACTTTACATGGCTCTAGCAGATTCTGTTATAAATTATGGACTTAGCAGCTATAGAAAAACTTATGTAACGTACATACATGAAATTTACACACTACAACGCAAAATGCTTAGATTGATAGTACCTAAGCACATTAAAAATAAGTATATAGATAATGACCGGGGTCTTTTAATTATTGCAAAGTCATAAATATTTTCGATAAAGTTAAATTTAATATACTGACTGAAGTAAATAACTCAGAATACCTAGTTCTTAGAAAACGACCTGTAAATCTACGAAATATAGCTTATAAATCCAACATGTATGTACTTCCGAAAACTAAAAATTTCTATGGAGCAAGAAAGTTGGCCCATCTTGTACCTACTTTTATTAATGCCCTGCCACTAGAATTACAAAACACATACGGTAAATCAAAACTGTTTAAAACTAAACTTAAATCATATTTGATAAATCAACCATACTTATTGTAGTAAGTACTTCATACTGGATTATTGTGATTTAATATTAATACATCTTTGTTTTTATAAGACGACTCTCTAGTGTAGATAAACCCCTAGAGGTTTATATGCTAGTATTGTACTGGATAATGTAAAATAATTATGCTTAATAAATGAAAAAAAGAATAAAACGTATCCGCGAGGGTGCCGAGTGATGACGACATAGCCCGAATATTTCCGAAAGGCTAGTATTAAAATGATCGGCATCGCCGACTAGTCGGCCGACTGATCGGCAATTTGAAAACCGATTAGTCGGCTAGTCGGCTAGTCGGCAAATACCATAGTCGGCCCATCTCTAATTCGAATATTAACCTCTCCTGAGCGAAGTAAAGAGCACCCTCACTAGATGGGGTGACGCCCGGTGAAGTCGATGGATGCAGGTGAATCAGGATCGTGAGTTGTGACATTCCTTACGGAAGTCCGATGTTCGGCAGTACATTTGTGATGGGATGTAACGATGATGATGATTAACTTTTCTGTTTCTTTGAAGTAAACTAAAAATTATATGCGATTAAAATTTTATTCAATAAATAGATAAGCTCAATATTATTTCAACGATTATTTATCTACACAACACATTACGCTTCCATAGAAATGAACATCAAATACAAATCCATTGTTAGTCATTCCACTACGCTGAGCAAATTAATCTAATACACTGACGGATAGATCAAAACCTAAATAAATACTTACTCTCGCTGCTGAAATGAGAATTTTGAATAATGCTGAGTGTACAAGGCCTCTACAACATTCTAAGCGTTTTGCTTCGTTCGCAACGATGCTAGGGAGCCGGTTGCTATGGCGACCGTATCTCGGCTTTCTTCCTGAGTGATCGTCGAATATGGTAGGGGAATCGTTTGCTGTGATTATAGCTAGTAAATTACTATTGTTTCTCGAAAGTTCACGACTTTTTTTTTCTTTAATATCATTTTTACATCGTATAGATATCGATATATTATGATAATGAGCTTAGTTAAATGTCACTGTTAGGATTAAGAACGCCTAATAATAACCGCGGGGTGGTTGCGAAAGAGAATCCATCGTCCTTTTTTGTCCTGTGAGTGTCGGAAGAGACGACAATGGGAAGTGCCTCAAAGTCTTATGTTATCCGATCACCATCTCGTGTATCGCAAATATAAGTACCAGTGACGGGAAGCAACATCTTAGGTGCGACATGTCTTGTTCTACCATGGATCCATGTCAAATTTTAAGGTTTATTAAAAAACGTTACTCCCTGTATTGTCGAGACGTTTACATAAATTGCTAAGGACAAACATGCAGACCAGGAACAATTATTTGTAGGACTTGTTCGGCACGGGATTTGAAACGTGGCTCAGCCATTGTATTACTGTACCTTCAATGGTTTTTTAAGTTATTTTAAAGTATATATTGTGCTCTATTTATCCCCACAGTTTATATTACGTTGCCTAAAAACGATTTGAGTGTAATATAATTCATAACAGTTTCATTTATGCCTTTACCACATAGAATTTCTGTTTTCAATTTTTATCAATCTCATCACATTAAATCTCAAGTGCTCTTACCATCTGTATGCTGATGATCTGCAGTTATATGTGCAAGAGGAACCCTCAAACATCTCTAATGCTATCTCATTACTGAATGATGACTTGAAATACATCTCCGAATGGTCCACTGTGTATGGAAGAAACGTGAACCCATTTAAGTGCCAAACAATAATCTTAGGTAGCCCACGATTATTATCGAAACCAGATATTCCCACCCTACCATCAATTATGTTTAAAAATAATGTTATACCATTCTCTCCTCGTGTAAAGAACTTTGGTCTGTACGTTGACAGTTGCTTAACATGGAACAAACATATACAGGAGGTGAGTCGCAAAACTACTGGAACTTTGCGATCTCTATGTCGATTAAAAAATTTTCTTCCCAACAATACCAAGATTTTACTTGTCCAGTCACTTATCTTACCGATTATTGATTATGTTGATGTGTGTTGCTCAGACCTGTCTCAACATCATCTTAATACATTGGATCGTCTACTTAACAACTGTATCAGATACATTTATGGTCTCCGTAAATACGACCATGTATCTTCTTTTCGTGCTCAGCTAAATTGGCTGCCTATCCGTCAGCGCAGATATGTCAAAATGCTCTGCACCATTTTCACGATTCTGAACGATCCATGTGCTCCCGAGTATCTGAAATCCAAATTTCAATACCTGAGAGATTCTCATAATCGCTCTCTCCGTTCATCGGCTAACCTTAAGTTGCTCACTCCTTTACACCGTACTGGTTATTTATCTTAATCTTTCGCACTCACGGCCATCAGACTCTGGAACGACATCCCTCTTGACATTAAAAAAGCTTCCAACAAGTTTCTTTTTAAAAATCAAGTCCGTAAGCATGTGAAAAAATTGTTGCAAGTTTGAACTAACATAGCTTTTATTTTCATACACATATGTATATTGCCGTGTAGTGGCGGTCAAGAATATCCACTACCCCATATCCTCCCGTGGGTGTCGTAAAAGGCGACAAAGGGAAACAGGCGGGAGATGGGCAGCAGCATCTTCCTGATAATAGCCAAAATTACAAT
Source organism: Parnassius glacialis (assembly GCA_033319125.1). NCBI lineage: Eukaryota > Metazoa > Arthropoda > Insecta > Lepidoptera > Papilionidae > Parnassius > Parnassius glacialis. Next base: position 26,378,878 of record JAVANC010000002.1, read on the forward strand.
AAAAAACTGCGGTTGCCAACCCGCTCGCCAAGCGTGGCAACTATGGCAAATACCCCCCAATGATCAAAACAACACACAGACGGCCCCCAGTCCCCGGCGGCCCCGCTATTCCTGGCTACGGTGGCGACCATGGTAACGGCGGGGCAGGGGGTGCTAAGAATCTCCGGTGGAGGTTCGGTTGCCACCTACGACGACTCGACCTGGCAACGTACAACGCACGCACCCTGAGGACTGACGAGAAGATCGTGGAGCTGGAAGAAGAGATAGACAAGTTGCGCTGGCATATTATAGGATTATCCGAAGTCCGAAGAGAGGGGGAGGACACGGTAATCCTCGAATCTGGCAACTTGCTCTATCACCGGGAGGGCGACCATCTGTCCCAAGGAGGTGTCGGATTTATCGTCCACAAGTCTCTCGTTAACAACGTTGTAAAGATCGGGAGTGTGTCGACGAGGGTTGCGTACCTTATACTCAGAATCACCAAACGGTATTCGCTGAAGGTCATACAGGTTTACGCACCAACCTCGGCACACCCCGATGAGGAGGTGGAGGAAATGTATGAGGATATCTCCAGAGCCTTGCATTCCTCCAAAACCCAATATACGGTGTTAATGGGAGACTTCAATGCAAAACTAGGCACAAGAGAGAACGGTGAGCTGAAAGTAGGGAAATTTGGAAGAGGGCAACGGAACCCAAGGGGCCAGCAGATGGCCGACTTCATGGAGAAAGAGGGACTCTTTATGATGAACTCTTTCTTCAAGAAGCGGCCCCACAGGAAGTGGACCTGGTCGAGCCCCGACGGTTCGACAAAAAATGAGATTGACTTCATTATGACGACCAGACGACAACTGTTCAGTGATGTCTCAGTGATCGCGAGGGTGAAAACCGGCAGCGATCACCGAATGGTTAGAGGCACACTGAACCTAAATGTTAAGTTGGAGAGGTCTCGTCTGATGAAGTCAACGCTCTGTCCCCCTCGTGCTCTAATCCAAAGTCCCGAAACCTTTCAGCTCGAGTTACAAAACCGTTTTCAGTGCCTAGAAGACTGCAATGAAGTAGACGATATGAATGACAAGCTCGTGGAAACTGTCCATACGGTCGGAGCTAAGTTCTGCAAGACCCGCCGCAGAAGAACACAAAAACTCTCCGATCACACTCTTAATCTCATGGCTGTTAGACGGGAGATGAGGCTACATTCTTCAACAGATTTGACAGCATACAGGCAACTGAACAGACAGATCTCCAGATGCATACAGCGAGACTTACGCAACTTCAATACAGCTCGTATTGAAGAAGCGATCGAGCGAAACCAAGGCTCCAAAGTCTTTACCAGAGATCTGTCTGCCAGAAAGAGCCAACTGTCAAAGCTGAAGACCGAATGTGGCAGCATCGTTTCCGGGGCACCTGAGATTTTGAGTGAGATTGAGAGGTTCTATGGGCAGCTGTACAAGTCATCGTTGGAGCCACACGCAAGTGTGAGTAACGATCCAAGAGCGAGTCTTATTCGACACTATTCCGAAGATATCCCGGACGTCAGTCTGAGCGAGATTAGAATGGCTCTCCAGCATCTTAAAAACGGCAAGGCCCCAGGTGAGGATGGAATTACAGCGGAGCTTCTGAAAGCGGGTGGAAGACCGGTACTTGAAGTCCTTCAGAGGCTCTTTAATTCCGTCCTCCATGGTGGCATTACACCGGAGGCGTGGAGCAGAAGTGCGGTGGTCTTGTTCTTCAAGAAAGGTGACAACCCTCCCTTGAAGAACTACAGACCAATTTCCCTTCTGAGCTGCGTCTACGTGCTGTTTTCGAGAGTCATTACGAATCGTCTCGCGTGCAGACTTGACGACTTCCAGCCTCCCGAACAAGCCGGTTTCCGAAAGGGCTTTAGCACCATAGACCACATACATACCCTACGGCAAATTGTACAGAAGTCCGAAGAGTACGATTTGCCACTATGTCTGGCGTATGTGGACTATGAGAAAGCCTTTGATTCCGTCGAAATTTGGGCGGTGCTGCAGTCCCTTCAGCGGTGCCAAGTTGACTGTCAGTATATCGAAGTGCTGAAGTGTTTGTACAGTAGAGCTACGATGGCTATTCGAGTACAGAACCAGAGTACGAAACCTATCCAATTGCAGAGAGGTGTAAGACAGGGTGACGTTATATCCCCGAAACTCTTCACCGCTGCATTGGAAGACGTTTTCAAGCTTCTAGACTGGAAAGGATACGGAATTAACATCAATGGCGAGTACATCACTCACCTTCGATTTGCCGACGATATAGTCCTCATGGCAGAATCGCTGGAGGAACTAAGCACTATGCTCAATGACCTCAATAGTGTCTCCCAACGGATAGGTCTTAAGATGAACATGGACAAAACAAAGATTATGTTTAATGTCCATGTCACACCTATGCCGGTAGTTGTTGGGAGCACTAAGCTCGAAGTTGTTGACGAGTATGTTTACCTGGGACAAATAGTCCGACTAGGTAAGTCCAACTTCGACCAAGAGGTCAATCGACGAATTCAACTCGGCTGGGCAGCATTCGGGAAGCTATGACACATCTTCTCGTCGGAAATACCTCAAAACCTTAAAACAAAATTGTACAACCAGTGCGTGTTGCCAGTGATGACTTACGGAACTGAGACGTGGTCCTTCACTGCTGGCCGTATGAGGAAGCTCAAGGTCGTTCAGCGAGCTATGGAGAGGGCTATGCTCGGAGTTTCTCTGCGTGATAAACTTAGGAATGAGGATATCCGCAGTAGAACCAGAGTAACCGACATAACCCGACGGATTAGTAAGCTGAAGTGGCAGTGGGCCGGCCATATAGCTCGAAGAGCCGACAACCGATGGGGAAGAAAGGTTCTCGAGTGGCAGCCTCGTACCGGTAGGCGAAGTGTAGGGCGTCCCCCCACAAGATGGAGTGACGACCTAGTAAGACATGCAGGAAGTCGATGGATGCAGGTGGCTCGGGACCGTGCTTTGTGGCATTCCTTGGGGGAGGCCTATGTTCAGCAGTGGACTTGTGAAGGGCTGTAATGAATGAATGAATGAGTGAAATGTATATTTCATATTTGTTCTGACATAGATAATATTTATATGTATTGTGTATATATGTAGTGTATGCGTGTATATGTGTATGTATGTATTTATATATGTATATGCAATTTCTTTTCTTTTAGCACTTTCTATTTTGATTACTGCTGCACCGCTTCTTGTCTGTATATCTCTGTTTAGCCTAATGGTTGACTGGGAGGGAATGCCCTATGGCATTAAGTCCGCCATATGTACAACTTTGTGCATGAAAGCTTAAATAAATAAAAAGAAATAAAATAAAATAATTTGAATTTCAACATGACTGTTTAATCCATCTGCCATACCGCAATTTAAAGTGTTATATCTGAAACTTTGCCTCCAATCGTGAGTCTGAATGTTTTAATTGTAGCGGTAAATGGTAATTTTACCAAGCAGTAATTCACGTCAGTTTCTTCAAGCACATAGTCAGAGTGTGCATGTGAGTTCTCGAGGAAAATAACACATGAATATCTCTCCTAATTTTTTTTACAGGATAAGGGTGACAAACGAGCACACAGTCCACCTGATGGTAAGTGGTTGCTGTGGCCCATAGACATCTACATCTATCTTCGATTACAAATCAAAATGCAAATGTGTTGTCACCCGTGAGGACCAAGATGGAATACCTCGTTTCCAGTAAAAAGGGTCTCTGGTTCTCTACACTCACCATACGAAACACAACAGCGTTAAGCTGCTCTTTTACGCTGGTATTGTGTGAGAGCATGGTCCATCCCCGGCCGAGCCGACCCATTCGTGCTGCAACCATAATATAGCTGCAGAAAGGCTCTACCACGTATAAATAATAATCTCCTCTTTTCTCTTTCTTTCCTTTATTTGTCTCTTTCCTGACTTCCATTTACTTTGCTTAATAGTCCTCCCCTCCCCAGTGTGCAATGAGTGAGCATTCAATATCAAGTTTACAGATTCACGAGTCTTGTCTATTGGTCCTACTAAATTCAAATGAAGGAAGCTCTGCGTGCAAAAATGGAGTGCCTCACATCGCGTTTTCTAACATATTTTTACTTTTACTATACAATGATAGCACTGATACTTGGTGGGCAGTCACTGTAACAAAAAACTTCTAGTTAATTTCGGTTTCTATTTAAACCAATGGTAAGGGTATCGTCGTACCTACTACACCCGCTTCACCTATTTGACGTTTTGGTAATTAGGGTGGGCTGGTTTTGGAAATATTGTCAAAGGTTCTGTTCGGGCCCTTGTTTGAGCAAGCGAAATATTCTTGAGAGCTTCGTAACACTCGCCGTCATATTTTAACGAATGGAACGTAAGGAACGACATTCATAATTCCAAGAATCATTTCAAGAATTTATTATGGAACGAATTAAATTTATTATGAGACGTTTGTGTGATTTCTAAGATTAATTTAAGCATTTATTTCAAGCAACAAATTGTAATTTACATTTTATCGTTAGATTGATACACAAGTAATGGTAAGCTAGCATCCGCGTAATTGCAACGTAAGAGATTCCACTACCCCATATCACACCTTATTAAGAGGCGATATAGAAAATCTGAAATAAAAGACGGTCAACAGCACAATTGGTCCGTTAACAATAAAAAAAAACTGCAATTGACGACTTGCCTGCCAAGCGTGGCTATTTTGGCGAAATCCACTCTATGGAGCAATCTAAAAGGTAAGTAGTGATTATATACATCTTGGGGAAGCCTATGTTTAGCAGTGGACTTTTGGTAGGATGTAATAAACGATTGCAAAAAGGATAACAAACGCGCACACAATTTATCTGATGCAAATGGATGCTGAGGCCCATAGATATCTAAATCTATCCTCAATTAGGTATCAAATACAGATACGTTATTACCCCTAGGAACTAAGATGGAATACCTCGTACTAGTTAAAAGTGCTTTTCGTTCTCGGCAAATAGCACACGAAACAAAGCAGCATTTTACTGTTATTTTACGCTGGCATTCCGTGCGAGTGTTGTTCTTCTATCACAGATAATTAACCTCATAAACCTTAAACAAAACACTTATGTATACAATTATACATAAGTGCTCATAATAAAAGACTTTTGTGGGATCAAGCAATCTTGATCCCACAAAAGTCTTTTATTATGAGAAGATAAAATTCGATGACAATGCCAGTTTCCGGAGTGGTAAAACCGGTCGGAAATTTAATCCGGATAATCCTAGCAGATGAGATCTGATCTATACCTCTTATAAAGCCGTTGGGTTTACTTTTAACAACTACAATTTTCTAACTTTATTAATTTAAGGAAGAAGGAAGAATTTAATAAAGATAGGGAAAACTGTGTATCAATGCTATTATAAATGATTACTTTTTTTACTGTACTGAGACGTGGTCCTTCACTGCTGGCCGTATGAGGAAGCTCAAGGTCGCTCAGCGAGCTATGGAGAGGGCTATGCTCGGAGTTTCACTGCGTGATAAACTTAGGAATGAGGATATCCGCAGTAGAACCAGAGTAACCGACATAGCCCAACGGATTAGTAAGCTGAAGTGGCAGTGGGCCGGCCATATAGCTCGAAGAACTGACAACCGATGGGGAAGAAAGGTTCTCGAGTGGCAGCCTCGTACCGGTAGGCGAAGTGTAGGGCGTCCCCCCACAAGATGGAGTGACGACCTGGTAAGACATGCAGGAAGTCGATGGATGCAGGTGGCTCAGGACCGTGCTTTGTGGCATTCTTTGGGGGAGGCCTATGTTCAGCAGTGGACTTGTGAAGGGCTGTAATGATGATGATGATGACTTTTTTTACTACCGAAAGCGCTTCTATAACTCTTTAGCTCACCAAAGAGACTGAATTTGTTTACTTATAAAATGCGAACACAGATGTTTGTTTTATATTTTATTTTAAACAGTGGTAGAGCCACGCGGTAGCTTTTGCTGTCGCACGGATGGGCCGGCTCGAACCGGGGTGGTACCACGACCTCACAGAAAACCAGCGTGAAGTAAAGGTTTACCTCTGCGTTTCGCTTGGTGAGTGCAGGTGGCCCGGAGGCCCTTTTCACTGGAAATGAGGCATTCCATCTTAGTCCTCACGGGTGACAACGCATTTACATTTTGATTTGTAATAGAGGATAGATGTAGATGTCTATGGGCCGCAGCAACCACTTACCATCAGGTGGACTGTGTGCTCGTTTGTCACCCTTATCCTATATAAAAAAAATATTAAAACTCAATAAATATTACTAAATAATCTCTATCTTTATATATATAATTCTTCTATAGGTACATGTGTAGCGCTGGACCGATATTATGTATGAGTAAATCCCTGGATGAATTCACAATTGGATAGGGTAAGTGACGCTGCTGTCGAGATCCAGAAATTACCCGAATGAAGCCGGGGGCGATCGCTAGTATCTCATAAATAATGGCAAAAGTACTTAAAAATGTAACAAAACTTTTGCAAAAGCGAAATCAATTCGTGAAGTAATTAGGGTTCCGTACCCCAAAAGGAAAATACGGAACCCTTATAGGATCACTTTGTTGTCTGTCTGTCTGTATCTCAAGACCCTTTTTCTCAGGAACGTGTGAAGGAATCAATTTGAAATTTATATCAAATACTCAAGTCTACTGTCCCTTGGAGCTGCGAAAAATCTCTAAGCAAACGCAATCAAAAGATACAGCCGTTTATGCCGCAAATTTTCGACATTCGCAAGGGAATCAAAACCTACAGGGTACTTCCCGTGAAATCAGAATCTTAAAATTTGGTACGAAGCAACGTATTATAGCACAGATAAAATAAAAATTGCGAAAAGCTTAAATTTTTAGTTACATCATATAATAAAAATATTTTTATTAATTTTAAACTTACCTAACCTACGAATTTGTTCGGAACCCTCGGCGCGCGAGACCGACTCGCACTTTGCCGGTGTTTTATAGAGATCTGTTCGATAAGTCTTGGTGCAAAATTTTATATAATAAATAAATATGTCATTTATGCGAGATAAATTCTTCAGTAATTAAACACAATTGTAAAATCTAATCACATCATGGAGCTATACGTTAAAATATACGCTCGTTAAATGCAATGGACCTATCGTTACTTTTGTCTACCGGAAGATGTATACGACGGACCACCAAGTTTATAAATATGCCTTGCATACTAATTAGTCGAATGTATTTCGTTTTGTTTAGGGGTTTTGAAGCGAAATATACGTAAGACGTATCTCCTTCTTTTTGTCATAGATAACAGCGATGTTTATAATATATAAATATTCTAAGACAATGCTTGTTAGCCTAATTCAAAAACGGAGGTGGTATATTAATCACCTGTTATTTTTTGTATGATAAATCGATATCTTCGTCAGTTTTGAAACGATTTTGATGACTCTTATTTTATTAAATAGGATGTCCTTCACGTGTGCTCCCATATAAATTTGTAAAAAAGCGCTCCACCCCTAAGAGTGGCAGAATAGTTTTTTTTAAATATATCTATTTATATAACATTGAGATTATGGCGTTCACTGAAAAGGATAAAAAAATCAAAGAATTAACACAGGCACAGGCCTCCTCTCATTCCTGAGACGGTTTTAGGGCAAGGAAGTCTCCGCCGCGCTACCGCTAATGCGTGTTGGCGGACTTCACATGTCTTTGAATATAACTGTTAATGACCGACACCCACCACGACGATGCGCAGGTCAGTACGAACACTTGCACGTGTACTGTGCACTGTATACTACTAGCGGGCTCTGCGGCCCTAGTACAATGAACACCATCCATAATTTAGTCTGCCACCAAGGGGTGGTGCTACTTAGGGACGAGGTGAAATGTTTGACAAATTTCCATAAGAAGGAAAGTTATTTTCTGCCGACTTCCAAAAAGGAGACGGTACTCAATTCGAGTGTATGTTTTTTTTTATTTATGTGTGTTACCTCATAACTTTGTACTGGGCAAACTGATTATGATGATTCTTTTTTTATATGAAAGCTGATAGTTCTCGTGTGGTCCCATATGAATTTGATCAAGGTCGGACCAATGGTTATTGAGTTATTCTTAAATAACCTATATTGAAGTCGCTTATATTGAAGTCGGCTGTACAAAATTTTTAATTTTAAATTATGTTAAATATAATGGCTGGGCTAAATATAATAAATAAACTTTTACAAGATGATAACTCTTTTTCTACTCACCTAGGACTCCGTCTGGGTGCCACCCTCTTACTACAGTGAGTGTATTGTTGTTCTGGTTTGAAGAGTAAAAAGAGCCAATATAATAACATACTGTGAGGCATCTTAGTTCACAGATGTGACCAACACGTATGTTGCCTGTTTTTGCCTGAAGTTAGTTGCAAGTCTCCAAGAGCTGCAAAGCCACTTACACCAGGTGTACTATAAGTCCGTTTGTCTCTTAAATTTTACAAAAAAATAAAGTTATTAAAATGCTTGCAGAAATGTTTTATATATGGTAGAGCCAGCTGCAGTTTCATTATGGTTGTAGCACACTCTCGTAGAATCCAGCGTGAAATAGCAGCTTAATGCTGCTGTGTTTCGTATGGTGAGTGTAGAGAACCGGATACCCTTTTTACTGGAAACAACGCTTACATCTAGTCCTCAGGTGTTACGATATATCTGCGTTTTTATTCTTAATCGAGGATAAATATAGATGTCTATGGGTCACAGCATCCACTTGCCATCAGATGGACTGTGTGCTCGTTTGTCACCCTAAGTCTATAAAAAAAAGATTCTTTATTCATCATTACTCATTATATTTATATTTTTTTTATGTTTTCCTTCACATTTTTTTGATCCTCCCCTGCATCAGCTCGGAGGTGAAGGAAAAAATCATGAGGAAATTTTTGTGTTTGACGAATCCGCCGAGATGCATTGCTTAGCGCGGTGGTCTAATTGCTCCATAACTATTTAATAAATGGAAGGCCTGTGACCAGCAGAGGGACGTATACCTACAGGTTGTAACTTTAGTTTTAATTTCATGTTTCTTTAACCGTATTTTTTTTTAAATATGTATGGTAAAGGGATTAGTATGTTGATGCCAATAAAAGAAATGTCTTCACCTGAACCTTTATACCGAATAGTTAAAATTCACTTATTCTCTAGAAAAATTTATATAAGGTTTAACCAATACCTGTTATTTCGACGCGGCTCCTAGTATTTCAGGCTTAATATGGCATAATCTAAAATTGAATGTTCTACGAAAACCATTTAGTAGTCTGAGCACGCAAGGAATTTTTAGATGGAGACGTAAGTCACTGTAAGCTATGTTATTAGATGTACGTCACACTTGTAGGTAGTTAAATGCTACGTCTCATCTACCTGTACGAAGTTTGTAGGTTTATACTACCATTTTGACATCATTACATATTGCAACTTATTTTATTATATTTTTAACGAGAATAATTATAGATTTATTTACAATACAATACTTAAAAAAAAACTAAAACTAAAAATTCAAATTATACTATTACAGTCCTACTCCCCGCAAAAGTTAAACAGACAATAACTTTCATGTAATTAAAAAAGTACTTTTACAATATAAGTTATGTTGGAATGCTGCACCGAACAAATATTTGTAGAGTCTACAAAGTATTGTTGCGTTTTGATGTTAGTTCATGTGCAATTTATATATGTAACATACTTCCATGATACAAGAGAAAATACTCACGTTTTAAAAAATATACAAATAAAACTGTTTATTTTAAACTGGCGATCTGCCCCGACTTCGCACGGGTGATTTTTGGATCTCGACAACAGCGCCACCTACCGAGTCCAATTTTGAATATAAACCATTCTTGGATCAACTTAATCATACACAAAATTTCATCAAAATCGGTCCAGTCGTTTAGCAGTTCAGCCACATACATACGTGATACGGCCAACAGCTGCCTATCCCAGGAGTAGAATCCTCCGCGGCCCATAGACGGAGAAGCTACAGGCAGATGCTGGTCGGGCGTCCTAACGCCAAGGGTTAAGGTTCTGATTACATTAAACGATCAGGGGGGAGCGTTAAATTTATTGAACAGAGCTTACTTACCTCTATCCAAGGCGACTGGTCCCTCAGGATTCGGTCAGGTCGCGTGTGGATGTATAGTGCTAGGAAAGTAAGGGTCAGTGATGTGTATTTGGGTGTGGCTGGTAGTGTTATTGACCTTATTAGACCGTTCCCTCTGCAGCAGTTCGGCCCTCAGCACCTCTCCAAACTACGGTCTCCTTCCGCAGTCACTTTCTTCGTTTTCTACGATAACAGTTCTTTAACTCTGTCGTACGATTAACTACCTTACAGAAGCCACTAACTCTCGTTTGTTATAACGCTTGACTCGCGAAAATGAACACAGAACGTACGGATCAAAGGTCACCGTTATTTATAGAATATCAACTACCGCACTAGTAACTAATACGGTCGAATCCACTTATACAGATTCTGAATTAGACCCTAAGTCCCGGGATGAAGCTAACAAAACAGGAATGCGCGTTACAATTCCCAGTGGTATATTTACTATACGAGCCTATCATATTCCTCTCGACGCGATGAAAAGGACTACTTAATTTTTCTAGGACGCTCTCGACTCCCACCGTTCAGCAAGCTCGGACGTTCAACACGCACGAACTTCATCCCGTATCGGCCGAGCCGAGTGCCATCTAACGCCGATGCTTGACATTAGCGCTTTGCGCGAACAATACGGACAGAAGAATTATGTATATAATTATAAATATAAACTTTTCCTTGAATTATTTTGTCCAATTATGAAAATTGTATGAAAATTCGTGGCGTAATTTAAAAAATCTAAGCGTACAGACGGCGCTTTGTTTTATACTATGTAGAGACTATCGCGGGTATTCTTTTATTTCTTTCAGGTAGCATGTATTTTAATTTTAGTTTGAAGATGCAATTATTGCTCCAAATTATTCATTGCTCTAGGCTGTTGGAGGCTTTTACCCATGCCATTGGACGCTGTAGACGGAACTTATCGAGCAAGATATCGAAGATAGTTCCAAATGAGTATAAACTAAGGGTGTGAAAGTAGCAATCGAGGTGTTAGGATTACAATAAGCCAGGATCGGGCCAACTGGAAGTCCGTATGTTTGAGTTAATATATAAATATGTCGGAGAATTATATATACGAGTAAATATAAAATATAAATACATAATATATAAAAAATAATATATAAATATATAAATATCTGGATGATTGGCGGTCCATCACTGTGCGATTTAGAAGAAGTTTTCTTCCTCGCAGAACTTCCTTGTGGAATCGATTACCACCAGCGATTTTTCTGGACCGATACGACTTAGGGACGTTCAAGAAAAGAGCCTACTGCTTTTTAAAAGGCCGGCAATGCATCTGCAATTCTCCCGGTGTTGCAGTTGTTCATGGGCGGCGTTAGTCACTTACTATCAGGTGAGCCGCATTCTCGTTTGCCCCTCTCCTATAAAAAAACATCCTTAATCCACTGCTGAATTTTAGTAAAAAACTGTCAAAAGTTCACTGCTGAACGTAAGCCTGCCCCTTAGATTGCTTCATAGGGATGTAGGGGATTGGGGGACTATTTACCATAGCTGCTTCGCTTGGCTGGTGGATTGGCGACCGTAGTTATTATTATTTTAAGGTGTTATCAGAAACATGTTGCCGCCCACTCTCTGTTTCATTTCCTCTGTCACCTCTTTCGAAATCCACGGAATATTCCTTACAAAGATGCTCCAAAGAGTCGCCGTTCGCTTAGATGATCGGTTTCGCTTATGGAGAATTGTAGTAAATCCTGAGAAAAGTGTAGCAATAAACTTTCAAAAGAGCAGCAATATTCTCTCAATCGTTGGAACCTAAAACTGAACAAATCCGGCTGCCGGATCCCCACGCCGAGCGTCCCACACCCCCTCCACACCGCGTACACACCGTGCACCCGCGTTCCTAGGCGTTTCTCACCTCACTGTCCAGAACATCGAACGATACGAGTTAGCCGTCAAAGACGGAGACCGCCACCCCCTGTTCAGATGGCCGTTAGATAACTCATTTACGTGCGTAAGTGAACATCTTTACGTAAGTAACGCTGGGAACAATATATAATCCTAAAGGGGTGCCCTAAAGAGCCCTGAGATCTATCAAGCTGTAAAAGCCAAAAGCCTAACAACACTAACATCATCAGAAACCAGAACCTCCCTTCCCTTCGGCTGTAAGGTTTTTGAGCTATATGACCCGCCATTGTCACACCACGTGTGGCGTCACCATGTAAAAAGAGTACCTAAATATTGTCACCAATCCTGGATTCAAATTCTAGGGTTGACTAAAGGAAGATCACCTTTTTTTGGTTTTTATGCCTAAGACACGTGTTGTGATTCTTTATCAGTAACTCTAACAAAGTATCCGATATATATAACTATACTGCTTGCCTTTCTTCGGATAATAAAATAGTCATGGTTGCTATGAATTAGATTTAAAATCAAGTTCGCCTTATAGTAATCCAGGTTTCCTGTGATATTTCAGAAGTTTTACAGGGATCCTCTAACAAATTATTTCCAGCTATGCGACAGATGTGATGAATGCCCTCTTATTAAACTTATTCGGTTACCGAGTTCTATTTGCATATCTAATTAAGAATTAAGGTATGATATTCGTAATGAAGGATTCTCATTTACTTTGCTTTCATCAACAATTAGCAATTTGTCTACCTATGTGTGTGTGTGTGTGTATCCAAACGTATGTGTGTAATTCAAATATTCTTTCATTCTTAGACAATAATAAAAATCTAACACGACGTCTGTCTGAACACGCATCACGCAAAAACCTGTGAACCGATTTGGATGGGACTTTCATTGGCAAATAGCTAATGTTATAAGGAGTACTTTAGGCTACTTTTATTTTAGGGTTCCGTGCAAAATATTTCCACGCGGGCGATGTTGCGGGGAACAACTAGACTACTTAGATAAGATTAACTTCTGTAATCTTTAACGACTTTGAAAGGCCAATGACCTTAATCTCGCGAACCTATTTACACAAGAATTTGGGCATTAGCTGTTTATTCCTTTTAAAGTAAGCACTGATATGAGCTTTTGGATTAATAAAATAAACTCATAAAGTATTAAAGATGCTCAGAATTTGTTTTTTATTACAGCTTAAGTCGACAACGTCTCATCATTTTTAATTTTAATTTTATTTAGTTTTATAAGATCGACTGACATCAAAGAACTAAGAAAGTCATTTCCACATGATAACGTCCGAAGTCGGCGCTAAGGCATGAAGTATTAAAGCCTCGGCTTCAGAAGCTATTATGTACGAATATATTTCATTATTTTAATTCTTTGAAGCCGGCGTTTTACTTTTTATTATAATTTTAATTTTCTGATCCTTTTGAGTGGACTTAGGAATATCACAAGCTCAATGTAATGACAGGAATGTCTTATTTCAATTGAATTAGAGAACAAATGAGCACACAGTTCACCTGATGGTAAGGGGATACTGTGGCTCGATTAAAAATCAAATTGCAGATGTCTTGGTACCCCTGAGGACTAAGATGGAATGCCTCGTGTCCTGTAAAAAGATCTCCGGTTCTCTACACTCACCATATTAAACACAGCGACATTAAGCTGCTATTTTACGCCAGCGTTCTATGGTAGTGTCGTCCTGCTCCGGTCAAGCCGACCAATTCGTGCTACAATCATTAGTCGGGTACCTACCTAGCGCACAGGCTCGCGCGGCAGCCTCGCCAGCCAATGCCTCGGCTGATGTGGACGTGCCTCGAGCTGTATCGGGCGCACATTGGCTCGGCCGAGCGCCGCTCGACCGCGAGCCATACGTTGTCGGTAAACTCTAGATGACGGGGGGAACACACCGCCGACCATCCCGCGATGTGAGTGCTCCATGCCGGATGTGCGATTTACTCAGCGCTCGGTCCGCAAAGCACTCTTCTCCCTGGACGTCAGCAAGTCGAGTGGGCCCTATGGAGTCCCTCCCATTGTGCTGAAGACGTGTGCTCCGGAGTTGGCACCGGTTTTAACGCGTCTTTTCCGGTACTCCTACTCTCAAGGCGTAGTCCCGAACTCATGGAAGACAGCTTTGGTGCACCCGATCCCTAAAAAAGGCGACCGTTCAGACCCGTCCAACTACAGGCCTATCGCCATCACCTCCTTGTTCTCCAAAATAATGGAAGCCGTTATAAACTGCCAGCTCATGAGGTACCTTGAGGATCACCAGCTGATTAGTGACCGCCAGTACGGTTTTCGTCGGGGTCGATCAGCTGGTGATCTTCTAGTCTACTTAACTCATAGATGGGCGGAGGCAGTAGAGTCCAAGGGGGAGGCATTAGCCGTTAGTTTGGACGTAGCGAAGGCCTTTGATCGGATCTGGCACAAAGCGCTTCTTTCTAAGCTTCCTGCCTATTGGCTTCCCGAGAAATTGTGCAAATGGATCACCAGTTCCCTTGCTGATCGGAGCATCAAAGTCGTAGTAGACGGCATGCTCTGATCTCAAGCCTATCAACGCTGGTGTTCCACAAGGCTGCGTGCTATCACCAACGCTGTTTCTCCTGCATATCAATGATATGTTGCTAACTGGTAGCATTCATTGCTATGCAGACTACAGCACTGGTGATGCCTTATATACCGGCTGTGCCAATATATCTCGGGAAAACGTCGCCGAGTACCGGGACAAACTTGTGTCTGAAGTCGAATCTTTGCTTAACAAAGTCTCGGATTAGGGCCGACTAAATCTAGTCCAGTTCAATCCCCAGAAGACACAAGTTTGCGCGTTTACCACTAAAAAGAACCCCTTTGTCGCATCTCCTCCGTTTCAAGGCACTCCCCTTGCTGCCTCAGCCAGTATCGGATTCCTTGGCGTCGACATATCGAATAGTGTGCAGTTTCGTGGTCACTTGGAAGGGAAGGCCAAATTGGCCTCTAAAAAGCTTGGCGTGCTCAGCAGAGCGAGACAGTATTTCATGCCGGCACATCGCTTGCAACTTTACAAAGCGCAAGTTCGGCCCCACTTGGAATACTGTTCTCATCTCTGGGCCGGGGCACCCCAGTGCCAGCTCCTTTCACTTGACCGCATCCAGCGCAGAGCGGTTCGAATCGTCGACGACCGAATTCTTTCTGATCGGCTCGATACACTGGCACTGCGTAGAGATGTTGCATCTCTTTGCGTATTTTATCGCATATATTACGGGGAGTGCTCTGAGGAGTTGTTCGGACTAATTCCAGCCGCTCAATTTCACCATCGCACATCGCGACAAAACTCGCGTTACCATCCATACCATCTGGATGATTGGCGGTCCACCACTGTGCGATTTAGAAGTTTTCTCCCTCGCACGACTTCCTTGTGGAATCAATTACCACCAGCGAATTTATCGGACCGATACGACTTAGGAACCTTCAAGAAAAGAGGTGTTCAATGTTCGCTGTTCGTTTGGTGTGTACGGTGGTCTTTTGGCTCGCGAGGCTATAGTGTTTGTTTCAGTTTTAATGAAGTAATTTTAATAATATAATATCATGAGCAATCAGGACGAGTCGATTCGTTTAATTTAACTGTACGGTACGTACAAAATGCTGTGGGATCCAAAATACTGTTTTCGTTTTTTTAAACAATAAGCAACTAGGAAAGTAGCTGCAGCTGCAATTACACAACTGTCCATTTCGGATGCTCGAGGACTTATGATGGCTCGGCCTGCCTCGCGACGCATGTCTCTGAGTACCGGACAATACTATTGAGGCTACCTCGCGAGTCTTCGTTCGCGAGCCGCACACCGAGGCTGCCGCGCGAGCCTGTTTGCTAGGTGGGTACACGGCTATATATATATGGCTTTACCGCGTTAAATTAGTTACATTTAAAACTTCGTTCCCTATTTTTTTACCACGAGAGATCTTTCCTTATATCTGGCCACCTCTAAAATGTAATCTATTCAATAAAAATGATCATTACAATCGGTTCACAATTGACAAATATTTAGTGTAAAATACATGCAAAAACAAGAACAGTATAAAGTCGAACTGAGACCCTCCTCCTTTTGTGAAGTCTGCTAGAAACAATAACTTTTATCCTTCCAATAGTCACGCCTGCCAATATAACTTTTCTATTTTATACTCGTATCAAAGTGCTCCACTTTATGGCACCGCCTTTGGCCTTTACGTCGTCGCTTACTATAGACACACGATATATTAATATGGTTAGATATGTATGACCAAACGTCATTAGGCGCGCGGTATCAGTGCCCAGTTCCATTTGAATATTTAAAGCGCAATCTCAAAACAATTTCATACAGTAGTGATAAGAAAACATGTCCCGCTTATGTTTATATACGTATGTACATATATCAAAGTAAGAATTAACACTATAAATCTTATTCTTGACTGCAACGTTGGTCTAGTGGTTGTAATAGTGCGAGTGCTTATCATGAGATCGCGGGTTCGAACCCCGGGTCGTAACAAAAAAAATCCGTTATTTGGATTTTCCATCAATAAATTCTCAGTAGCTACCCGGAGTCAGGAAGTTGGCGGTGTCTCAACCACGTGTCTCGGAAAGCACGTAAAGCCGTTGGTCCTGCGCCTGATCTCTCTCCAGTCGTGCCGGTTTACCGTCCCATCAGACTATGAGAGTGTGGGAATAGAAAATGCACCTGTGCTTGCGCATACACTTGGGCACTATAATCCTGTCCTGCACCGATGGCTAGTCTCCGTAGACGCTGGCCGCCGTGACCGATATTCGGTCTAGAGGACATTATTATTATCAAAGTAAGAATTTAACACTGTAAATTTTATTTTTAGAGGTTACTCTAGATTCCTTTCTGTGAATCCCACTAGATGGAGTGATGTAGTGAGACATGGAAGAATCGATGCGACTAAGGACCGTGTTTTATGACATACCTTGGGGGAGGCCTATATTAAACAGTGGACATTTGAAGGGTTGAATGATATTATGATGATGTTAAAAGAAATATTAGTAATAATTATAGCTTTTCTTAAAATAAATATTCTTTTAAATATAATTGAACCAATATTTTTTATAATACATACACGCTATTTACGCAGGACAGGGTTAAAGTGTACGAGTGTTTTCTCTATTCCCAAACATTCTTAGTCCGATGAAACGGCAATTCGACAAGAATAACGGCATTACGTACTTTCTGAGGTACGGGGGCAAAACATAGGCAACTTACTTATTGCGGGCTTCTTCTGAGAATTTCGTGACAAAAAACCCAAATAGATGATATTGGTCCGACCCGGGATTCAAAACCGAAACCACATGATCTACAGTTACGTTTCATCATCATCATTACAGCCCTTCACAAGTCAACTGCTGAACATAGGCCTCCCCCAAGGAATGCCACAAAGCACGGTCCTGACTCACCTGCATCCAACGACTTCCTGCATGTCTTACCAAGTCGTCACTTCATCTAGTGGAGGAACGCTCTACACTTCGTCCGCCGGTACGAGGCTGCCTCTCGAGAACACTTTTTCCCCATCGGTTGTCGGTTCTTCGAGCTATATGGCCGACCCATTGCTACTTCAGCTTAGTAATCCGTTGGGCTATGTCTGTAACTCTGATTCTACTGCGGATATTCTCATTTCTAAATTTATCACGCAGAGAAACCCCGAGTATAGCCCTATCTATAGCTCTCTGAGTGACCTTGAGCTTCTTCATACGGCCAGCGGTGAAGGACCACGTTTCAGTTCCGTAGATTGTCACTGGCAACACGCACTGGTTGTACAGTCTAGTTTTTTTGTTTTGAGATATAAGTACCTAACGAGAAGATGTGGCGTAATTTCCCGAACGCTTCTCAGGCGAGATGAATCCGTCGATTGACCTGTCGGTCGAAGTTGGACTTACCTAGTCGGACTATTTGTCCCAGGTAAACATACTAGTCAACAACTTCGAGCTTAGTGCTCCCAACAACAACCGGAATAGGTGTGACATGAACATTAAACATGATCTTTGTTTTTATCCATGTTCATCTTAAGACCTATCCGTTGGGAGACACTATTGAGGTCATTGAGCATAGTGCTTAGGTCCTCCAGCGATTCTGCCATAAGGACTATATCGTCGGGAAATCAACGGTGAGTGATGTACTTGCCGTTGATGTTAATACTGTATCCTTTCCAGTCCAGTAGCTTGAAAACATCTTCCAATGCAGCTGTGAAGAGTTTCGAGCATATAACTTCACCCTGTCTTACACCTCTCTGTAGTTGGATAGGTTTCGTACTCTGGTTCTGTACTCGGATAGCTATCGTAGCCCTACTGTACAAATTTCAGCACTTCGATATAACGACAGTCAACTTGCAGCGCTGAAGGGACTGCAGTACTGCCCAAATTTTGATGGAATTAAAGGCTTCCTCATAGTTCACATAAGCCAGACATTGTGGAAAATTGTACTCCTCGGACTTCTGTACAATTTGCCGAAGGGTATGTATGTTGTCTATGGTGCTAATGCCTTTTCGGGGACCGGCTTCTTCGACAGGCTGGAAGTCGTCGAGTCTGCATGCGCGATGTAATGACTTTCGTATCTGAAGCCGTAATGACTCTCGTAAACAGCACGTAGACGCGGCTCAGAAGGAAAATCGGTATGTATTTCTTCAAGAGAGAGTTGTCGCCTTTCTTAAAGAATAAGACCATCGCACTTCCGCTCCACGCCTCCGGAGTAGTACCTCCATGAAGAACGGAATTAAAGAGCTTCTGAAAGACTTTAAGTACCGGTTTTCCTCCGGCTTTCAAAACCTCTGCTGTAATTCCATCTTCGCCCGGGGACTTGCCTTTTTTAAGGTGTTGGAAGGCCATTCTAATTTCACTCAGACTGACGTCCGGGATATCATCGGAATAGTGCCGGATAAGACTTGCTCTTGGATCGTTACTCACACTTGCGTGTGGCTCCAACGATGATGTATACAGTTGCCCATAGAACCTCTCAATCTTACTTAAAATCTCAGGTGTCTCGGAAACGATACTGCCACATTCGGTCTTCAGCTTTGACGGTTGGTACTTTCTGGCAGACAGATCTCTAGCAAAGACTTTGGAGCCCTGCTTCCACTTAATTGCTTCTTCAATACGAGCAGTATTAAAGTTGCGTAAGTCCCGCCGCATGCATTTGGAGATCTGTCTGTTCAGTTGCCTGTATGCTATCAAATCTACTGAAGACTGCATCTTCATTTCCCGTCTAACAGCCATGAGATTAAGAGTGTGATCGGAGAGTTTTTGTGTTCTTCTGTGGCGGGTCTTACAAAACTCAGCTCCGACCACATGAACAGTTTCCACGAGCTTGTCATTCATAGCGTCCACTGCATTTCAATCTTTTAAGCACTTCAAACGGTTTTGTAGCTCGAGCTGAATGGTTTTGGGATTCTGGATTAGAGCACGAGGTGAACGGAGCGTTGACTTCATTAGACGAGACTCTTCAACTTACCGTTTAGGTTCAGTGTGCCTCTAACCATTCGGTGATTGCTACCAGTTTTCACCCTCGCGATCACTGAGACATTACTGAACAGTTGTCGTCTAGTCATCATAATAAAGTCTATCTCATTTTTTGTCGAAACGTCAGGGCTCGAACAGGTCCACTTCCTTTAGGGCCGCTTCTGAAAGAAAGAGTTTATCATAAAGAGTCTCTCTTTCTCCATGAAGACGGCCAGCTGCAGGCCTCTTGGGTTCAGCAGTTCAACCTCAAACAAACAAGGCTTTAGATGCGTTGTCACCTCCGAGGGCCAAGAACCAAAGCCTGTTACTATACTAGATCTAACTTCAAACACAGAAGGCTTCAGATACGTTGTCACCTCCGAGGACCAAGAATCAAAGCTTGTTACTATACTAGCTTTAACCTCAAACAAACAAGGCTTCAGATACGTTATCACCTCCGAGGACCAAGAATCAATGCCTGTTGCTATACTAACTCTAACCTCAAACAGACAAGGCTTCAGATACGTTGTCACCTCCGAGGACCAAGAATCAAAGCCTGTTACTATACTAACTTTAACCTCAAACAGACAAGGCTTTAGATACGTTGTCACCTCCGAGGACCAAGAATCAATGCCTGTTACTATACTAGCTCTAACCTCAATCAGACAAGGCTTCAGATACGTTGTCACCTCCGAGGACCAAGAATCAAAGCCTGTTGCTATACTAACTCTATCCTCAAACAGACAAGGCTTCAGATACGTTGTCACCTCCGAGGACCAAGAATTAAAGCTATTTTACTCGCTGTATACCCTTCAGATCGAACGTACTGCCACGTGGCAGTACAGATATTAGTGCTTGACGGCAAGAATAAGAAAAATTGTTAAGATACTACTAATAATATGATGCTAACTTCATAAACAACGTTACAAGACATTATAAATTCTTAAACTCTCCAAATCCTGTTTAAAATTATTAATCACCTTTAGCTGTTAAAATGCTTCAAACATTAATAACAATTTATTTCAAATTCAATTAACGCTTAGAGGGTGTAGAGTATGTATCATCTCCGCCACGTTTCCGTGAAGCTAATTAAAAATTAAAACGACCTGTCAGGGATGGCAGAAGTTAAAACAATATTTTGTAATAATCAAAGAATTGGTGACCTTTATAATCTATATTTTTTTAAACAGTTTGTTTGCTTTCCGCATCAATTGTTTTTTTAATAAGGTGAAAATTATAAGTGACCCAATTTAGACCTGAATTTAGTTACCTGGAATTCTGTATATTCACTTAAGCGAGTATTCCCCGGTACAAAAATTTGGCGTAAATATATATTATAAAATATAATACTTCAAATATTTTGTAGGAGTAGACGGACTATCATTTCTATTAAAATGCTTTTTGGGTGCTATGAAAAATAAAATTTCTTCAAACTATACGATATATTTACAATTTCTATTTTTTAAATTGTATGGGAAGGTACTGATATCCTAAGATACAAGATTAATCCTAGTTTAGGAATCAGTGCAACAATTTGTTTGTAACCTATATAAGTTTTAATAAAGATTATTATTATTATTATTTATACAGTTTGAAGAAATTTTATTACGAGGGTGGATTGAAAAGTACTCGGCCTAACCAAGAAAATAAACACATACTAAATCAGTTATATTTTTATTTTTCTACATAATCACCATCAAGTTCAATACACTTTTGCCACCTCCCCTTCCAAGCATTTAGACCGTTGAAAAAAAATGATTCTTCCTTAGAGTCAAAATATGCGTCTACAGCTGCTTTGACCTCGTCGTTTGTCGAAAATCTTTGACCTCCCAAGTGCTTTTTTAGGTTAGGGAACAGAAAGAAGTCTGATGGTGCCAGATCAGGTGAATACGGCGGATGCGGTAACAGTTCAAAGCCACAGTTGTGAATTTCAGCCATTGACTGTACTGACGTGTGAACACGGGCGTTATCTTGATGAAACAGGACTTTTCTTCTGAGCATTCCTCGACGTTTTTCTTTTATTTCCTCTCGTAAACGACGTAGTAAGGTGCAGTAGTAATCAGAGTTTATAGTCTGACCCCTTTCAAGATAATCAATCATAATCACACCTTTCGAGTCCCAGAATACTGAAGCCATCACCTTATTTGCCGACAAAATCGACTTAGCCTTTTTAGGGGGTGGTGAACCAGGTCTTCTCCACTGTTTTGATTGTTGTTTTGTTTCCGGTGTACAGTAATGAACCCATGTTTCGTCTATAGTAACAAAATGATTCAAAAAATCATCTGCATCGGCTTCAAATAACTCCAAACAGTCGCGTGAAATAGTCAATCGCGTCCTTTTTTGTTCAACTGAAAGCAGTCGCGGAACCCACCTCGCAGACACCTTGTGGAAACCCAACTCGTTGACAATGATGTTTTGAGTTCGTTCATAAGAGATGCCTATAATCTCGGCTATCTCTCTAATTTTTAATCTGCGGTCTCCCATTATTAAATCAAGTACTTTTTTAATATTTTCGTCAGTAGTTGACGTCGAAGGCCTTCCAGAGCGGGGTTCATCTTTCACACTCTCTCTACCACGCTTAAATTCTGCTATCCATTTTTTGACGGATGAATATGACAGAGCACAATCGCCTAATGTACTGACCATGTCATCATGGATGGCTTTTGATGATAGCCCCTTCTTATGGAGGTACTTAATGACGGCACGCTGCTCGATTTGCTCCATTCGCGGAAATTATGTCCGATTACTTTGTTAATAAATTTATAAAATCACAACTAATTATCGCACACGTTTCGAACTTCACACAATGAACTAGTCTGAACTGAACTAAATAATGTGGGTAGATTAGATTTTTAGAATTGAATGGATCTGTGTTAGGCCGAGTACTTTTCAATCCACCCTCGTAATGATAGATCACAAAAAGCATAGCATTGCATAGCATAAGTCAAAAAGTTGTAATTTCTTGTAGCCATTATTTATTTTTAATAATAAAAAGAAACAAAATTTGAGACATTGTGGCCGTGGTATGTAACTCATGGGGATAGCGTTCGCCATAAATATCACAATACACGAGCAACTCGTATTCAAATTCTGGCGACACCAATTAAGTTCTTAATCGAAATTTTAATTGCTGATTTGTGTGCTTACGGTGAAGGAGAACGTCGGAAAAAATCTCTGCAGCTATATTTTTTTTTTTATAGGATAAGGGTGACAAACGAGCACACAGTCCACCTGATGGTAAGTGGTTGCTGCGACCCATAGACATCTACATCTATCCTCGTTTGCGGATCAAAATGCAGATGCGTTGTCACCCGTGAGGACTAAGATGGAATGCCTCATTTCCAGTAAAAAGGGCCTCCGGCCACCTGCACTCACCAAGCGAAACGCAGAGGTAAACCTCTACTTCACGCTGGTATTCTGTGAGGTCGTGGTACCACCCCGGTTCGAGCCGGCCCATCCGTGCGACAGCAAAAGCTGCCGCGTGGCTCTACCACTGTTAAAATATTAATATTAAAGCTATATTGTGGTCATACATCACTTTATTTATTTCCGTTGTAGTCTTAGGAAGCGAATTTGAGTAATGCCAGAAAATTTTAATGTCCCTCAATAGATGGCGCTATAAACATTTCGTTTACGTCAAATGTAAAATACCTACACCGTAGACGGGCAGCAGCATGGTATTGTGATCGTTAATACCCTTTCTAAGCCTAACGATTAACGCGAATGGAACAACGAGAGAGCTTCGAAGTCAGGGAGAGTTTCAAGTCTAGCAGTTGACATTTACGAGCTGATGAAGAAGAAGATTTAATAATGATGGTATTAACGACTGATTTAATTTTACATAACAGCCTATATATACTCCCATAGATTGTCTCAAAGGTAGGATTTTGCCATATTTGCCACGCTTGACGGGCGGGTTGGCAAACACAGTTTTTTTTAAATACTTTGAGTTATTATCAGGAAGATGCTGCTGCCCATCTTCTGTTTTAGTTTCCCTCTGTCGCCTCTTAGGATACCTACGGGACGATATGGAATAGTTGATATCCAATAATATCAAACCTATAATATCAAAATACACATTGATATAATTTCATTATTGTACCTTTGTCTTAATTAAGTGGTAACTTTATACTATACGACATCTTTAAATTTAAAATACCACACTGATTTTACAAATGACACTTTAAATCTAAAAATAGTATTTTCATGGCACCGTTAAAATAGGAGAGTAAACAGACCGCGAGATGCTTAACAGATTAGCAGGCTGCCAAATCATTCTTCTTGCTAGGAGAATATTCATCTCTTGCGCCATGAGGGTCTAAGCGCTTCAGCACCTGGTTAATATCTGTGAATTAATTTTAAAATGACGAAAATCTTCATACTAATAATATTACGCTTATATAATCCACTTGGAATGCGGATTGATGACTGCAGTACCAAATGTTTTGTAAGTATTTTAAGAAATTTAAATACCAGCTAGTGAAACTTGGAAAGTTCCGTTTGCTTTCATTATATCCAATAACGGAATCAAAGGGCTGGAGATGAAGGAGAAAACATACCTTATCGCAGCAATGATATTTTGCCGTTACTGCCAAGCTTAACAGATGGATCGGATATTTTATTTATATTATTACCTCTATTAGTTACCTATTTCTACCGACTTCAATTATTTAAAATTAAAAATTTTGTACAGCCGACTTCAACATAAGTTATTAAGAATAACTCAAAAACTATTAGTCTGACCTTGATCAGATTCATATGGAACTATACGAGAAGTACCAGCTTTCAAATAAAAAAGAATCATCGAAATCGGTTCACCCACTAAAAAGTTATGAGGTAACACACATAAAAAAACATACAGTCGAAATGAGTACCGTTTCTTTTTTGGAAGTCGACAGAAAAGGAGACGGTACTCAATTCGACTGTGTGTTTTTTTATTTTTTTTTATTTTAAGGCTAGAATTTCTCATGTGGTCCCATATAAATTTGGTCAAGGTCTGACCAACAGTTTTTGAGTTATTCTTAATAATTTATATTAACCCTTTCGCTGTCCCGTGCACTACATATAGGTCATTGCTATTGTCTTACTATTGTGTCTGGAAACCGGACAGTGAACGTGTTAAAGTCGGTTGTACAAATTTTTTAATTGTTAATTAGTTATCAATCGCTTTGTATCGCTTATGTTTTAAACTTATACCATGTTTCAGATGTCGCAAGGCTAATTTTTCATATCCCCGGGGATATGCGACTCTTGTCAATTAAATTTTGCATTTTTAACAGACTAAGAAAGTATTTTCCTCCTCACCATCAGGTAGACAAGAACTGGCTTATAACAGTTAAAGAAAACAAAGTTAAATATCAATACACAGTAAGATCATTTCAGCGAAGTTTGTTACTCAGAATATTTAAAGGGTTGGCTCGACGGGAAAGACCACGCTGTCACAGAATACTAGCGTAAAATAGCAGTTTGATGCTTCGTTTGGTGAGAGTTTTTTTTTTAACAGTGGTAGAGCCACGCGGCAGCTTTTGCTGTCGCACGGATGGGCCGGCTTGAACCGGGGTGGTACCACGACCTCACAGAATACCAGCGTGAAGTAGAGGTTTACCTCTGCGTTTCGCTTGGTGAGTGCAGGTGGTCGGAGCCCCTTTTTACTGGTAATGAGGCATTCCATCTTAGTACCCACGGGTGACAACGCATCTGCATTTTGATTTGTAATAGAGGATAGATGTAGATTTCTATGGGCCGCAGCAACCACTTACCATCAGGTGGACTGTGTGCTCGTTTGTCACCCTTATCCTATAAAAAAAATGTATATAGTCAAATAATTACCAAACTTTTCAAACATGAATACATTGTCACGTAATGCGTGTTAGCTCGTTTGTCACCCTTACCCTATAAAGAAAAAAAAGAGTAAAGAACTAATTACCCTTTTTACTGGAAACGAGGTATTCCATTAGTCCTCAGAGGTGACAGTGCATCTTCATTTTGATTCTTAATCGAGAATAGATGTAGGTGTCTATGGGCCATAGCATTCACTCATCATCAGGTATGTCACCATTTGTCACCTTTATTGTATAAAAATCCTAAATAGCAGGTCAAGTTATCTAATACAGCATCGGAATTCTTGGATGTGTTACATCGGGCTCGGATTTGGGTATGATTTGAACAATCGTACGCTATGACTCCCGACCCGGCCCTCTACAACTGTGTTCTTGCCATGGCCAAAATTGCACAGAAAGATATTTATCGTAATAAAATTTTCCATAAATATTCCCAAAATAATGAACCGTGTTGCATGTAGCTTTAACCAATTTGCTGTATCCCAGATTACCCCAGATTTAAAGAAAACACAGTCCATCGGCCGGGCTGCCGACTCTACCGGGAGATAAACCGGCAGATAAACAAAGGTTTAAAGTTAAACCCGACTTTAAGCCTCGCTTACCGCTTAGTTAGATTGATATATTCGTGAGCGTTGCTTGCGGCCGTAGTAAATTAATGAACTTGGGAAGTTTCGATGAGGTTGCACAGTGTGAAGTCTTGTGTTAATATTAATTGTTGATGTTGCGAAAGTTGTACTTTTAGTATTGTAAAATAAAGCTATCAAAAGTTGTCATGTCATTTCTAATTTTTAATTGAAATTTAAGTAAATGAATTCTTTAATAAAATTGTATGTTTTTTTGAATACAACACGTTCATTTTAACAATATTGGTGCATTGTCATGCAAAATTTCAAATTTCCAGCTCATCTGGAAGTTAGTTTAAAATCAATTACTAAATTCCACCCGGACCGACAGACAAACAGACGCACAAAAAAGTGGCTTAATAAAAACGTGATAATCATAAAATAAATAAAGTTGCTGATAAAGTGATGAAAACTCATCACTACATAAATATGTATTTGAACCTAATAAAAGTACGTAAGGAAAGCTGGTGTCTGATGATGTTTGGGCTAAAAAGGGGTGAATTTTTATTATCTTGCGCAAGTAACGACGACTCATTTGCTGTACACTTAAATGAGTTATCTAACGGCTGTCCGAACAGGGGGTGACGGGACCGGACTATGACGGCTAATTCGTATCGTTCGATGTTCTGGGCGGTGAGAACTGCCCAGGGACGCAGGTGTACGGTGTGTACGCGGTGTGGAGGGGTGTGCAGCGCACCCGTCTGCGGACTCGCTGCGTTCCATCCGTTGTTGCTCTAACTGTGTTTGTGGCACTAGTTGAGTGTGTAGTGTTTGTGTATGAATGGCCGGCGACATTTCTGTCGCCGACCAGTTAACAACGGATCAGTAAGTTAACTGATCCATTATCTACGAATACTCTGGTTAAATCGTTACATTTTCTATCACACATATAAATTTCTGGCTCTTCACATTGCTCGCTGAGTGACCTTGGACTTTCTCATAGGTCCAGAAGTGAAGAATCTTGTCCATGTGTCATCACTTATTATGCAAGATCTCAAATATCCAGTCCGTTGACGAAGAGCGGTGAGAAATAAGTAAGGCATCTGGTACTATGATTGTCAATTCACCTGCCAAGGTGGCGGTTCTTTTAGCCAAAGTCTCTATCCGGAAGTGGTATGTTACAGGCTGATTAAAATAAAAAGAACACATGAGAGTATTCACACTTAAATATTTATATCTAAAACTCATATTATGTACTATGTCTCATTTTATGTGCGTTACATATTAACATTATGTGCTCAGGATTTTAAGACTTTTCCCCTTTCTTTGATCGGCATTATTATCATCATTACTTTTGTTGGTGACAGTAACTGATCCTTTTTTTTTTGCGGATGGAAAATCATCTAATGACGCCTTTCGCTGTGGGTGGAGCGGAAGGGAGTGTCAGACTTTTACTGACTAAAAACCATCCGTGTTCCTTCAGTGCCCTTACGTTCCGGAGCCGCGGTATCTCTTTCGAACAGCCCGCAGCCCCGGCAGGCGTCGGCCCTTGCGGGCCCCTTCACGCTGCTGACAGCTCTTTGAGGCGCGCGTGGAACAAAACGCGCCGTCGACACGGCCTGTCGTCGTTAGACGGACGGACGGCGAGCTACCCATTGCTCGCCGTCCACAGGCCCGCGCCTACGGTGGCCGGGGGCCACGACGTAGCCCCCGACGCCCGGGGCGTCTCCCGCGGCGGCCGGGAAGGAAAGCTGTTGCTCTTTCCTTCTCCCGCTCCGCCACCTCCTTCGCTAGAATCACTGCTTCGCAGAAGGTGGTGACGGCATCCCATTCCGTCTCGCTCCGGACCATGGCTTCGACCAGGGCCGGACGCGAGAGGTCGCCGCCGCCTATCGCCGCTACGAGGACACGGCGGTGCTCCGCCCAAGCAGGGCACACCTCCACGGTGTGCTCCACCGTGTCCTCCGGTCGATCCTCGCAGTGGGAGCACCCGGGCGTTTCCTCCCGCCCGATTCGGTGCAGGAACCTTCCGAACACACCGTGTC
The DNA here is from genome assembly GCA_033319125.1 of Parnassius glacialis. NCBI lineage: Eukaryota > Metazoa > Arthropoda > Insecta > Lepidoptera > Papilionidae > Parnassius > Parnassius glacialis. The sequence goes on from JAVANC010000002.1 coordinate 26,406,717, forward strand.
CGGTGAGGACCTGCATCAGGCGGAAGGTGAGGACGCCCTGGCGTCTCTCAAGCCACTCCTCAAAGAGGGGTCTTATCGCCGCTATAGTGGCGTGCCCACACAGTAACTGATCCTCAGATACATATTTATTTATTTTTATTTAAAAACTTTATTGCGTCCCTTAAGAAAAAAAAAGGATACAACGGGCGGACATAATGCCTCAAGGCATTCTCTACCAGTCAACCCATGGAGTGGTGAGAGTTTGTCGTAGGCGTAGCAATAAAAAGAAAAAAAAAAGTCAAACTAAAATTAATACACATTATATGTAATAACAGATTATAATATAATATTATAAGTAAATGCATATATATATATATATATATATATATATATATATATATATATATATATATATATATATATATATATATATATATATATACATATATATATATATACATATATATATATAAATCTATTTGCATATTTACATATTATATTAACACATATTCATAATATAAATATATTTATATGCCAATAAACAAATATAAACATACATAAATACAAAGTTAATACATACATATAAAAATGATTAATTAACAATTTTGTAACTCTAATGATTATTCAGTAAATGCTCGCGTACTTTCTTTTTAAAGGAGTATTTGTTAGGTGCTTTTCTGATATCATCAGGCAAGGAATTCCAAAGACGTGCAGCCTGTACAGTGAAGGAGTTACCATAGAACCCGGTGAGATGAGTAGGAATATAAATCTTGTTATTAGAGGAAGATCGAAGAACCCTATCATGGCAAGAAGAAAGATATTGAAATCGTTCTTTGAGGTAAGAAGGTGAATACGGATCATTAAGAATTGAGAAAAGAACAAGTAATATTCTGGAGTTGCGCCTTTGCTTTATGGTAAGCCACTTAAGCTGAGATCTGTAATGAGAAATATGGTCATACTTACGCAGACCAAAAATAAATCTAATACAGTTGTTAAGCAGGCGCTCCAGTTTGTTAAGAAGTTCTTGGGACAGGTCTGGGTAGCACACATCTGCATAATCAAAGATAGGTAAAATAAGAGTTTGGACAAGCATGAGCTTAGACTTAATAGGGAGGAAGTATTTGAGACGATAAAGGGAACGTAAGGTGGCAATGACTTTCCGACTTAAATCGGTAACGTGCACTTTCCAGTTCAGAGAGCTATCAATATACAAGCCAAGGTTTTTAACAGACTCACTAAATGGAATAATGACATTATCATAACAAACAGGAGGTAAGTCTGCTTGATTAACCCTGGCCAGCAGCTTTTTACTTCCTACTAAAATCGCTTGGCATTTTACTGGATTCACACAGACTCCGTAGCGCGAGGACCAATCTTTAATTGTATTTAAATTCTGGTTTAATTTGTGTATACCATTATGTAGTTCTTCAACGCCACAATGCACATATAGCTGCAGATCATCGGCGTACAGATGATACGAGCAATCAAGATTATGAGTGATCAAGTTTATAAAAACTGAGAAGATGATAGGAGAGAGTATACCGCCTTGCGGTACGCCACATTCAACTTCAGCCCAAGCTGAGGTCATATGACCTACGTGAACTGACTGCTGACGCCCGCGAAGATATGATGCAAACCAATCTAAGACAGTGGGCTTAAAATTAAGATGGGATAGGATGGAAAGAAGGATATCATGATCAACTGTGTTAAAAGCATTAGAAAAGTCTACTAGAACTAGCACTGCTATCTTTTTCCGTCCATAGCTTTTCTAATATCATCAGTGATTTTTATTAAAGCAGTGGTAGTGCTGTGACCTGAACGAAACCCGGACTGAAATGGACTCAGTAGGTTATGTTTCAAGATGAACGTAGTGATTTGCTTATGGACACAGGCTTCTAAAACTTTAGAGAGGAACGGCAGAATTGATATAGGACGAAAATGGCTGGGAAGGATAGGAGCAGGTATCTTAGGAAGGGGCTTAACATAAGCCTTTTTCCAATGACTAGGGTATTGCCCCGAGTCAAGGGAAAAATTTATAATGTGAGTTATTGCCGGGAGAAGAGGATCTAAGATAGTGACGACCATTTGTCTGCTTATTTCATCGCAGCCCAGAGCCTTAGACTTGATTGCTAAAATAAACTTCTTGATTTCATCCTGATCGACAGGAGAGAACATGAATGCTGGAATGTGAGGAGATTGCATTGATGCAATAGCATTTAAAGTGTTAGTTCGGACTAAAGGATCCATTGCTTTGAAGGAAGCGAAATGTTGATTAATCTCATCGAGAGATATTAAAGGACCACAGTCCAGCATGAATGGCCTGCCAATACCCACAGTTCTGTGGAATTTCCACACATATGACTATGTAATAGGCTGCAAATTTCCATAGTTATTAACTGATATTATTAACTGTCAATGAACAATTAAAAGTAGCGTCAAAACCTCGAAAGATACCACAGAACTTAGAATTTCATTATTTTACCTATCCTATTGATATATATCTATAAGAAATTTAGGCAGTCTACTTAATATTTCGTTCCATGGGTTTCGTGGGAGTCAACTAAGAGAAATGTCAGAAAGCTATAAAAGCTTTACGCACACACACACATATTCCAACTGCTGGACTAAGAGAAGCCCACATAGCTGGTCAATGGTTTGGTAAGTCCACACTCAAAATAGGTTGGAAGACTTTAGAAAGATCCTCTCCCAAACCTCTGCTTCGAGGTGGAGTCGCGTAGGATAAGCTGTAATGATGGTCATACAGCTGGTATTGCGGAAATAATCTAGTTGTCATGTCGATACGCGTGAACTAATAATTACGATATTTTAATATCAGTAAAAGCGAAATAATTGAACAGAATAATGAATGTAGAGTTAGTAATTAAGTAATGCTTGGCAATACAAACTTTTGATACAGTATCATGTTTGTAGACGCTCAGAACAAGTATTACTTACCCGATGCGGTTATTACGGTGAATTGTAACTAAAGCTGGGACATAAAATAAATTACACTCGTTAAAACTTTCTCTGTGTTACTTTTAAAACTCCTCCACCCGAATATACTAAAACAACGAAGAAACAGAATCCAAATTTGAAATTAAAAAGTACTTAGAACTTCGATTGTTATGTTGTTAGAAGTTTCGAGTATGTTTATTTAATTTTTTATGGAATATTCAGAAGCCAATTCACCGCCATCTACGTCACTCATCTTCAAAAAAAAAATAACTATTACGAAATAAGAATATTTTCATTCCCTCCAATATGAATAATGTGCCGAATCTATTACACTATTTCGTCGTTCGGTTTCGTATAGATGGCGGTACAACTGTTTCGTTTAGGTCAGATGTTAAATATCCAGTACAACGACGAGCAGCAACGTGGAAGGTGCGAGAGGTCTGGTACTGCGACTATAAATCTAACTCTCAAGTGTGATGATAAGGCAAATTTTCCATACCTTTTGTGATAGCCATATCCAGCAGTAGACTTTTAAGGTCCAAAAAGAAGAAGAATATATAAACACAGTAAAACTTGGTTAAGTGGGACCTGGATAAGAAACCTCCATAGCTGGAACTCATGCTTAGCTCCCGCCACTTTAGCACTGTATTATCTCTGTTAGTAGGACAAAACAAACCTCTATATCTGGGATTAGTTCTTTCGATTTTATCGTCATAATTACCTCTATAATTAAGACAGCGAGTGTATTTTATCTCTTTCACTGAGACTATATTTTAGAGATTAGTTCTTTCGATTTTATTCGTCATAACTACCTCAATAATTGAGACAGCAAATATATTTTACCTCTTTTACTGATTCTATATTTTGTGTACCGTTTTGTTTATCAATTCTTATTCTACCCGCAAATTCCCTGTGCTACAAAGAACTCTCCAAAAAAAATCACTTGGCTAATTGTGTAAAAGTGACCTCCAGTTTCAGTTTGGTTTTACTATCGTATGGATGTTTAGGTATTATCTTTACAAAATATGTTATTTTATTTAATAATCGCACATCTATAACTGAAATAATCTCTATTCTCACTTCTGTTAATGGAACCCTCTGTAAATTAGACAGATATTTATTTATACCCTGGATATCTGAGACACTGGGTAAGTGGAACCCTTTTTTATGTGAGACAAATTTGCAGGTCCCTTTAGGTCCCAGTTATCCATGTTACACTGTAATAGGTTTCCGATATTCAAATTTCAATATTCTTGACCGGGAAAAGGCCACGCATCATACTGCTGTGTTTCATTTGGTTTTTGGTGAGAACCGCAGACCTTTTTTACTGGAACTAGGCTTCTACTGGGATGACTAAGCACACTAAGAATAAGACACATTTGGTTTCTTAAACAAGGGCAAATTAAGGTGTCTGTCTATCTTTGGCTACAGTATCCATCCATCCCATAGATATAATAATAGAAGGAGATATGCCCGGTAGTTGAAAATGTATCGGAACCCGGTGTCTCCAGTTGGCCCCTACCACCCGCCTACTACTACACTTGCAGATCAGTAAAAGCAATAGATACACACACACACACACCCGCATTTTATAAATTAGAACGTACTACACAATCAATTATAAACCGTATCACTACAGAAACAGCGTGCATTTACCATTCACCGTACTACTTACTCACACAAAAATATCAGTCGCTATCGTTGTGCTGTGCATTTTAAAAACAAAAGCCATTTATTTTACATATACATTAGAGATTGACTAAATTGGACAGTTATCGATTCTCTTCCATTTATACTAAAATTGCACTAAAATTAAAAATAAAAAAAAAACGATATGCACAGGAAATTATATAATAAAATAAACAATATGTAACTAAACGTAAATTATTAAGTACCTAACCTACCTAACAAATACAATAAAAAAATCCGGTATTGTTGGTTTTGATTGTCATAACGTATTGAAAAAGTAGGTATTATGGCATATGGTACTAGTTATTGTAGGGAACCAGTTTGGTGGCCTTCCTGTGGCATCAATTAATTTCTTTTTTAAATTAGCATCTTTTGGGAAGCTGAAAATGTACGATAATAATTTATTTATCATTTACATATATCCTACGCAATTTCTTAACCTCACCATGTACCTGGCAAGCCTTTGTTAAAAAACCCCTGGTTGGTTAAGATATTGTTAAATATATGAAAACAAACACACACTCATGCATAACAAATAAATAGCCAGGAGAATTATGTTGACTTATTTTAGCAAAAGTCACTATTATAATATTATCTGAATTCTGAACCATGCCAATTAGGTATAATAACGCATTCGAATGCTTTGAAAACATAAAAGTATGGAATTAACACGAAGATAAGGCATAATATACTATAATTCAACCCAAAACAGTTCACCGATGATTAACCTAATTATTTAAGCAACTTACTTTATGATCGCTAGTTACGAATTCAGTGTAGTAAACGGTGAAAATAATCAAAATAATTAAATACCATTAAGTCACATCAGTCTTCCCACCGGGCTGAAACGGTTGACAAATTGAAAGAATAAACCATAATAGCAATTCGCCAATCGACATTGTTGTCGATAGCATACGTTAGTGGATCTGCGCAAGCACAACACTAACTCATCGCAAGATACAGAGGCCGTACTACACGATGCATCCCCATAAATAAAGTATCGTTTAGTCATATTTACATTGCTTGTTCAGTCGCTTAGCGATATACATAAGTAGTGGTTAAGGAGCAATGTATTTACTACAAAATAGTACCGTTGCAGTGATATTTGAAAACAAAAATAACGCATTAAGAGCAAAAAATATTTTACGATTTGTTGTTTTTCATGATTTTAAAGATAAAAATAGTTTTTTTTTTATAGGATAAGGGTGAAAAACGAGCACACAGTCCACCTGATGGTAAGTGGTTGCTGCGGCCCATAGACATCTACATCTATCCTCTATTACAATTCAAAATGTAGATGCGTTGTCACCCGTGAGGTCTAAGATGGAATGCCTCATTTCCAGTAAAAAAGGCCTCCGGCCACCTGCACTCACCAAGCGAAATGCAGAGGTAAACCTCTACTTCAGTAAAATAAACGTAAAACAGTAAAATACTTGTTCTTACATATGGTAAGTGATTCCATGATCTACAAAGATTTTGTTTTGGCTTCGGTTTTTACAAAAAACCACTGAATAACACGGCATTCTGATATTGTTTCACGATTACGGTTGAAAGTATACTAATACGCAAAGACGGCCATTTGAATAGAACCTGAGCATTTTGATCATATCGTGCGGACACAGACAAGCCCCCTTGCCACTTCTCCTCTTTTTAATATTTCTATGATCCATCCATATATCCATCAGGTGGTATGTATGTATGTTGTCACCCTTCTTTCATTTATTCATTAAAACCTATCGAAAGTCCACTGTTGAACATAAATCTCCTTCATAAACTGCCTCATAAGAACGACGATCGCCATATTTCCCAAGATTAGCAGTTTTTATAGTTATTACTAGCTGTTCCCCGTAACTTCATTCGCGTGTGAATTACGATTGGATTTCATGGGCTTTATTTTTTTTGCGTGGTACCCTAATTCGTTTTCTAAAATAAAGTTACTCCTTATAACATCAGATATGTGCCAGTGAAAGTCCCGTCAAAATCGGTCTAGCCGTTTCGAAGATTAGCCATAATAAAGAGGCAGACAGACAAAAATGTTACAAATTGTTGTTTTGTTATAAGCACCGTATATACTTTAACATGTATTTAGTAAAAAGTTGTTATTTTGAAATTACAAGCAGACACTTTAATTTTATTTTATTGTATAGGTTATAAACTTGTTATCAGAAAAATTGCTGCTACCAATTTCCTTAGATCTGTTTATAAAATATATAATATATATAATGTACATACTTTCTTTGTATTTACTTTGCATCTATGCGCTGTTTATAGACTTTTATTCAATTTTCATTTAACATTTTATTTTTTAAATATTGTGTGTACCCATATATTGTGAATTTTAAGTAAGCTTTTTATTTTTACCTCTATTTTTGTTTATTACAATTAATTATTATATCAAGTGATAATCTTAAACAATACCTCCACAACATGAATATTATAACTGTAAGAATAAAAAAGGTTCCCATTTTCTCGTCGTGATCTCGTAAAAGAAACGCTGATTTCGACTCAAGATCTATTAAAACCTTTTTCGAACAAACACCATAAAACAAAGAATTCCCCGATATCACTCGATTAACACTCGGAATGAGACAATCCACGTATAACGCCGGACGCGTACTTAAGTTCCTTCGATAAGGAAGTCTGCTTTGCGGTGTTAATGTGTTGGATATTGTAACTGCTCTTATCTGGGATGTTGTCCATAATTATTGTCACTTTAACGTTAATTTATATGTTTTGTGTGTGGTCGTATATTTGACAAATAATGTGGTGTGAATAGAAACATTATTCATTCTGGGAATGTTTTCGTTAGTGGCGCTTAGGTGTTTCACAATTACTGTTTGTCAACATTGTAATAGACGATTTGATAAAAATATTTAATTCAATGAAATTAAAATTAAATGCATGTGTAAATATAATACGTTCTTGTCTTTGGAGCCTAGACCATCGGTCTGCACAGCATTCATCATAATATTCAGCCTGCGGCTATCCTGTACTAAATATAAGCCTCTCCCAAGGCACGCCACTTAGTCTGGATTTCAGCTACACGCATTCAGTTTCCATTAGCGACCTTGCGCATATCGTTAGTCCATCTAGTCAGGGCTGGTCACGTCTGCCTCAGAGTCTGGTGAAGAAGACTACTGTTATGAAGTGGAAACCGCGCCTAGGCAAACAAAGTGTGGGACGGGTAAAAATACCAAAGGGGTAAAAAAGCCCGGAGTACCTTTGGCTTTTAATTATTAATTTTGGTATGAACTAATGAGAATGCTCTTGGTGTATCTTTACGTTTTGCAGCGGTATGTTGAGTTTGGATTTAATTTTATTAATCCAGTGGTGGCACCTAGGTGCCTTCTCTATTGAATAAGAATGAATATAATATATACGAATATAATAAATATTGAATCTTTGGTAGGAATAAATGCTTTTTCGCAAAGATCTATGGTCTATCAAACCGAAAAAAAAAACGAGTAAAATTAAGCAAATAGCATACAAATTAATGGATAACATTTTCAATTAAAGATAAAAAATAATGTTAATGAGATCAGATTACTGCAATAAATGAGCATTTATTTCGATAATAATTAAACAGAAATATTGTCGTATACATTGTTAATAAAAAAAGCAAACACGAGGGCTGAGAACAGGAAATTACAGCAATAATAACACCTGAGACAAACACGGGCCGGATACAGTATCCGTGATCCGTAAAGAATAATTATGTCATGCTGTTTATTCGTCGCCTTAATTATAATATTTTTCTCTTGTTCGTCGTTTGTTTTTGATTTATTTTCTTTATCTCTTTTGTATTGACGATAAACAAGACTTATTGGCTAAGCTTTGGTAAATTATGGCAAATCAATCTCTTGTGACTCCTTTTTCCGCTAAAGCTGAAGTAACACACACAGTTTACCAGATGGGAAGTAGCTAGGGCAGTCCATAGACACCTGACAGTAATCTCAAACAAGGAAGCCCACAGATGGGTTGTTACCTAAGGACTAAGATAGAATGACTCCACAGCCTGCAATTATACTGGTTCTCTATAGTCTCCAGACTAGACCACAGTAGTACAAGCATTGCTATTTGTCGGTAGAAATAGGTAAGGGGGTAATACTTACCCAAACGAACCACTAGGCAGAAAACATTGAGTTATATGTACTACGTACTGGAGAAGCCTTTCTAAACAAAAATGTGTACTACTCTATGTCTTCGCGCATGCGCTGGAGATAGTAAAGTCGCGCATGCGCAGTTGATTTAAGCACCTGCTTGAGTTGCTCCTGCGCGGTCAGTTTATATAAAGAAATATATTTTTTCATGATTTTTTTCTTTTGTGATATTACGATATTATTACCCATTTATTCACTTGAACAATAAAATAATTTTACTTACTTGACTACTGAATTGTTATTTACGTCCAGGTTTAAACTTTAATTTGAAATCTTGTATTGTTAGCGCCACTCCACACTGCATGAATATTGAAACCACAGACTAACTAGTAGATTGAAACCACACTAAATGACTCACTGTGTGTATTGCAGTATAGTTCAGTTGAACATAGTGTATGTTTGGAATGTGCAATCTAGTACGTAGTACATACATATCGATGGCAGAAAAGGAGAGCTATCGCCTAGTATTTAGTGTCCATCCATCAATCACAACCTACAAATGTCTACAGCTGAACATAAGCCTCCCCCATAGGTTGCCTCATAGATGATTTTGTAATAGTTGCCACGCTTGGCAGGTGCTTTGGCTACCGCAGCGTTTTGTTATTTAGAGATGTTATTTTTGTATAGGATGGGTGACAAACGAGCACACAGCCCACCTGATGGTTAGTGTTTGCTGTGGCCCATAGACATCTACATCTATTCTCGTTTGCGAATCAAAATTCAGATGCGTTGTCACACGTGAGGACTAAGATGGAATGCCTCTTTTCCAGTAAAAAGGGTCTCCGGTTCTCTACACTCACCATACGAAACACAACAGTGTTAAGCTGCTATTTTACGCTGGTATTCTGTGAGAGCGTAACGTATTAGGTATATGCCCCTGCCCATCTCTCAAAACGACAGACCCACGACATCCACGGGACCATATAGGGTAGCTAATGGGTATACTTACACCGCAACTAAACGGTAAGTCTTTTACGTGTTCGGGAGGACCACGGTAGACCAGATTTATGATCGCAATTTTTAACATCTCGCGCTTTTAAGACTGCTCTCCCTCGCTAGTCTGAGTAGCTTGATACTATTTTACAAGTCATAGATGAATGCACTGTGATAGTGTCGGCGTAAGATTTTTTTTTAAATACGGGCGACACACGAGCTTACAGTCCACTTCATGGTAATTGGATGCTGTGTTCCATAAACATCTACATCTACCCTCGATTGGGAATCAAAATGTGTTGTTACCCCTTAAGACTAATACGGAATGTCTCGTTTCCAGTAAAAAGGGTATCCGTTTCTCTACACTTACCATACGAAAAACAGCAGTGTTTGTCTACTATTTGATTGTGGATTAGTAAAAAACTGCGGTTGGCAACCAACCTGCAAGGCATGAGCACTTTTGAAAATACCCCCTAAGAGGCAATCTATGGGAAAGATGTGGACTCCTGATAAACTTTAATAAATGAATAGATATGCTGCGGGTATTTATTTTGTGTTATTGTAAACGTAGGTAATTATGCTAAAGAATAAATAATATATTGTCTCGTTGACGAATGTGTATTATTGCAACACAACGAGATAAATATGTCAATATTTTTATTTTTTTAATAGAACAAGGCTCACAAACGAGCACACAGTCCACCTGATTGTAAGTGGATGCTGTGGCCCATAGATATAACTGCGCCCCCGTTTCCCTAAAGAGGGTCGCTTCCCATTCGGCAGAAAGGCCTCATAAGCCAATGCCAGTCTCACAAGTGTTGTTTAGTGGGGAGGTACTTAGGTTAGGTTAGGTTAGTCGGAGTGAGTCCCACATAACCACGACAGCCGACTGTCGTGATATGCTTAGAGCATTCACCACCTCCCTCCTCGCTTTCCGGGGGGTAGCCCTTTTCAATTGCTTCTGGGCGCAAAAAAAAACCATAGATATCTACATTTATCCTCGAATAAGAATCAAAATAGATGCGTTTTCACCCCTGATGACTAAGATGGAGTGCCTCGATTCCAGTAAAAAAGGTCTCCGGTTCTCTAAAATTACCATACGAAACACAGCAGCATTAAGCTGCTATTTTACGCTGGTATTCTATTAGAGCTTAGTCCCATCCTGGTCGAGCCGACCCATTCGTGCTACAACCATAATATAGCTGCAGCATGTCTCTACCACATACAAAATCGTATGTATGGGAGGTTACGATGTCTACTATTTAAACAAGTGAGGGTTGCAAGCAAGCGTTACAAGCTGGGTGTTTACAACTGATTGTTTATAAGAATGCTCAAAGTCACTAAGAGAGCTATAAAGAGGGCTATGCTCGGAGTTTATTTGCGTGATAGAAACCTTACCGACGACAATCGCAGTAAAACCAAGGTAACATAACTCAACGGTTCATTAAAATATTATTAGAACCGAACGCAACGAAACGGCGAAGAAAGTTTCTCGAGTGGCAGCCTCGTACCGGTTAACGAAGAGTAGGATGACACCCACTAGATGGAGTGACAACCTGGCAAGGCATACAAAAAGTCGATAGATACGTGGTGGCTCAGAATCGATTTTTGTGGCATTTCTTGGAAATGTCTATGTTCTGTAGTAGATTTTTATTAAAAGTCAAAATGCAAATGTTTTGTCACCGTTTAAGATCTAAGAAAGAATGTCCCGTACCCTCATCCCAGAAGTTGAATGCATCGTTATCAGTAAGGATTCGATTTTCGTCTCTCACCATACGTAAAACAACAGCTTTAGCTTTTTGTATATAGCTATTCTACACTGGTATTTTGTGAGAGCATAGCCTTCCTCGGTCAAACAGACCAAATCGTGGTGCAACTAGGTATAATACAAATGCACCGTATTTCTTCAATACAATTACATACAATCTTCTTGGTATTTCCTGGCATCAATGTTTACAACAACAGCAAATTAATTACGTATCTTACACCACCATGCTATCGCGTTCTTGAATGATATTATAAATAAAAAACAGCATTTTTATCGCAATAATAAATTCAAATTAACGTAAGTAACATGATCAAATATTTATTAGTATTTAAGCAAGTTAATACTTTATCGCAATGTCTTTACATAAATAAATTACTAACCCCATTAAAGTATACGATTTCAACGCAATTTAAAAGTATGAAAAATCGTAGAAACCGCACCGAACGAAACGCAATACTTTTTAAAACCGGACAAATCCGTTTTTATTAAAATGCCCGGAGCTAAATAATTGACGTATCCTGTTACAGAAATTTTTGAAATTTAGCACAAAAAAAATGTTCGGTACTTTTTCTTTTGCAATACATTCAACGTATTTGGAATATAAATCCACAAGGAACCAATACACTAATATAGTACAAGATTTACGTTGTAAACTCGACCTTAATGCCATGCACGTTAAGTATCGTTCTACATACAAAACAGCACAAGATAAATTTGTAACGTTAAACAATAGATGCGACATCCATTGTATCACGAAGTACTTTTCTAAGATTCAAAATTTAACGCCTCAAGGCATTCTAACAAAATTCCATTGTCAAACTTTGTTACCAGAAAAAAAAATCGAGCAGATGTACGCAAACACCCATTGTCGATGAAGAGGCAAAGTCGAGGACCATCTAAAAATAATAATTGTCGTTTAATGAAGTGGCCCCACTATGGTGTTCGACACTGCTTGACTTTTCGAAGTTCCGCATGTATCTTTTAAAGAGTAATATATTATGTGTATAATAAGTAGTATTAAGTAAATATTTGTATGTATGTATTTATATATATTTATGTATATATAGGTATATATACTGTATGTATTATGTATACATAGATATTATTTACTTAGCTGTTTGCACTTTGCACCCACAATATTTTCTCTGCTTAGACTGGAGGTAGACTGGTAGAGAATGCCCTGTTGCATTAAGTCCGCCTTTTTGTACTTGGTGTGAAAATGAAGCATAAATAAATAAATAAAAATGAGGTGATGAATGATTTTAATCTTATTTATCTACTATTTTCATTAACATCTGAAATCTGCAACTGTATTTCCGTAAGCAACTGTAGCCGGATCCGTCTTTTAAACATAATGTAGCACTAAATACTCCATTTTAAAGCAATTGAAATGTTGAGATATTATTTTTATAATTTAACATTTCTAAATTAGATTTTTTTATAACTTAATATGTTGTAGTGAGCTAAAATATTATCAGAAATTTTAATGATATGGTAGCAAGCCAAGGATTGGTACCAACTTCTAACCTAAGAGCCACGGTAGCTCAGGGAATAATATAATCCCAACATAGCAACCTGAGTTTGATTCCTGCCGGTACCGTGGTGAAAGATAACATCGCGAGAAAACCTACATATTTAAAAGTAAAATAAAACTAGGTCTTGTGAATTCTGACAATATTCATTTTAGTATCTAGTACGGTGGACTAACAAATGCTACTAATTTGATAGCTCTTTCAGAAATGACGGAGGCTTGTGTGAATATGTATGTGTGTTATTGTTCACACATGGTGGAGCCTTGTAGCAGCTATATTAGAAGTATAGTTCTAGCACGAATGGATCGGCTCGACCGGGGAAGGACCACGCTCTCACAGAATACCAACGTAAAATAGGAGCTTAACGCTGCTGTGTTTTGTATGGTGAGTGTAAAGAACCGGAGACTCTTTTTACTGGAAACGAGGCATTACATCTTAGTCCTTATGGGTAACAACGCATCTGCATTTTGATTCTTTATTGAGGATAGATGTAGATGTCTAGCCGCAGCATCCACTTACCATCAGGTGGACTTTGTGCTTGTTTGTCACCCCTTAACCTATAAAAAAATGTAATATAACAACAGTGGGAAATAATTTATTGACTTTTATTTCACTTATTCTTAACTATTTCTGTGGCCAAACACTACATTCATTGCTGCTTTCTTATTTGAAGAATAAGTGTGTACCAGTATAACAACAGACTATAAGGCATTTTATTTTAGTCAACAGGGGTGACAACGCATATGTTGCTTTCTTTTTTTGAAGTGGATGAGAAGTGTTGATGGGCTACATTAGCCACTTACCATTATAAGGTGCACTATTGGCTCATTTGACATCTTTATATTATTATTAAATATACAAGTCTCCTGCTGAAAACAGGCCTACTGCAAGACTGCAAGGAATCTCACAATACACGGTCCTTCACTACGTGAATCCATTGACTTTTTGCATCTCTGACCAGATCGTACAGATCGTAGGTATTATGGTTGGAGATAGAGGAAAACTCTTATAGAAATAGAAATATTTTAATCCAATATGGATTATAAATAATACATATTGAAAGTCATTCTTATGCTTAATTCGCTACTGATTCGGAAAATATCTATGTCCTGGGAATAAACAGTTTAAAATCCTATATCGTTATACAATTAACTACATAAAACAAATTATAAATAGCTTGGTAGTGATCACCTCATTCCCAGGGGTTAGGATCATCCATAAACTCCTTAACATTAATTAAGAATGAATTACTGACTTTGTGGCGTTGAGTGACTGTTACTACTAGCTCAATGTTTGAAGTTAGAATTTAAGATTTCTTTTATAAAACTTGTGAAAATATTTCAATCATTATTATTTTAATATATGCAGAATCCTTCGCTAGAATGGCTCACGCTTGACTATTTTTTCATCCCAAAGCAAGGTGATTTGAGACGACATAAAACTTGTGGGATTTTGTAGCGGTTTAGTTATTGTCATTGTAAGTGTTTCCAACATGATACGCAGGTGTTAAAATTAAGACATTCATAAAAATTACGTTTAACAGTATTTATTGGTTTTGTAATAATATTTTATCGCTTTCGTATTAAATAATTCGTGTGTTCATTGGTCGATTTGTGTAAATTGCTGTTTTAAAATCGTATTCACAGAGCAGGTACATTTTATTGAAGTAAATAATGTACTGTTTTGGTAATTCACTCGCCAGTTTTTAATTCTCTCGAACCCCAAGCTCGTAACAGTACTATAAGCTCAATAGTACTTTTCCATAATTTTGACACCATTTTTCTCATCTCATCTAAAGTTCTACCATGCACAACTTCTTTGTGGATTCTGCTACCATCAGCGATTTGTCTTGATCTGCAGTTCTTCTGGTGTTGTAACTACAACACTACCACTACCACTACCACCACCCATGTACAACTGTACATGGGTGGTGGTAGTCACGTACCATGTCGTGAAGCGACAATTAAAAAATAAAGAGAACCTAACCTAAGAACAGCAAAACAACAAAAGTAGACCAAGAAAATAATATATTATAATTTTTTAAAAGGTATTTACAATCTTATAAAAAAAATGAAATATGAAGATGATGGATGAAGTGAGATTACAATTAGATTAAAAAAAATAGGAGAATAGGAGAATTAGTATTATAGTGGAGCCTGGAGGTTGAAGTGACACGCTGCTCTTGTAGAAATAGGCACACGCGGAGCTTGAGGTTTCTCAGCGGCGACGGCACGCAGCGTCTGGACTGGGCACACGCAGCGTCCGGAGCCGGCGCACGTAGCGCCTGGGGTAGGTGCGCTCAGCACTTGGAGCGAGTAGTCGCCGCGCCCAGAGGTAGCGCGGGCAGTAGGTGCACTCGGCGCCTGGAGCAAGCAGTCGTAGCGCGCCTGAAGGTAGCGCGGGCAGTAGGTGCACTCGGCGCCTGGAGCAAGCAGTCGGAGCGTGCCCGAAGGTAGCGCGGGCCCCGCGCTTGAAGCAGACTGCCGACAAATACGGATGTAGATGGAGGCTTGCAGGATCCCGGGGCAATGCGGCCCCGGGATAAGGCCTTTAGTAGATGCTTCTCCTTTGAAAACTGAAGCGAGACTCTTTGTATTCTCCAATTGTTCGGCTTTTATACCTTTTTAGAGAGAACGAGAAATTATTTAAATTAAAACGAAATTTATTGTAAATGACCTACAGCCAAAGAGTATTTATGTAGAAAGAACATCATACCAGAGACGAATTTGAAAAAAAGTTACCATAACAACGATATAAATAATAGTTGTCATATTTAACAATTTTTGGTTTTTGGACTGTTATTAAGAAACTATTACATTTTAGTAAGAAATGAGATATTATTCATATAGGAAAAACTAATGCACTGCAGCGTGCATGAAGCCTGAAATTGTAGAGTTACCGAGAATTCAATAAAAGACCGAAAAAGGTAAGACTCCATTGACAGCGATTTTAAAAGTGCTAAATAGTGTGAAAATACGAAGTAAAATGATATGTTATTGTGTAAAAACGTTACAGGATCCTATAGAAATAAAAGTGATGTAAAACATGAATGCAGAAAATCAAAAACAGAATGGAAAAATAGTATAAAGTGATGCAAAACATGAATGCAGAAAATCAAAAACAGAATGGAGAAATAGTGTACAATGAAATGTAAGTAGCATAACACTACAACCATTAGGCAAACTGCATGCTTTGTTTTCCCCCTGTTATATAAAAATAAAAGCTTGCTCAAAAGTAAAGTAAAGTAAAGTTGCAGCCTATTTACGTCCCACTGCTGGGCACAGGCCCGCTCTAATTTCTGAGAGGGTTTTAGTGCAAGGAAATGTCCGGGTATTTCTCAGACATGCAGGTTTCCTCACGATGTTTTCCTTCACGCCGAGCACGTGGTAAATCAGCACTTAAAATTGCAATTAACAATTTCATTGGTGCCGGCGGGGATCGAACCCGGGTTGCTCGAGTACTGTGAAGCTTACAGCGAGCGCTAACCATCTGAGCTACCACGGCTCATTGCTTGCTCAAACATGACCTTAAATTTAAAATTACTAAAACAAGTAGTAGCAGCTCATTGGCACGCCTACGATTCATATCATATCCAAATATATTAAAGCTAGTGTAAAGTTAAGTTATAGCTTATAAACTTCCTACATGACTCCTATCATTTCTGAGAGGGTTTTAGGGCTAAGAAATGTCAGCTGCACTGCTTCAATGCATTTTGGTGGGTTTCTTCTTATTCTTCGATTTTTTTTTAATTTTCCAGCCATGATGACGATCACGATGTTTTCCTACCTTGATGGTTGGCTCCACGTGGTAAATCAGCATTTAACTAATTCCTTCGTATCGGTGGGGATTGAGCTCGGGTTGATAGCGTACTGTGACATTTACAGCAAAAATTTGCCCGTGAGCTGCCACGGCTTCTTTTACTAATTTAATATAGTAAGCAAGCAATTTGAATTATATTTAAAAAAAAACGAGTGCTTTGATTAACGACGTGTAACGAGTCTGTTGTCTGTGTAAGCGTTTTACATAGGTCATTTGGTGCACAACAGTTTGCACTTTGACAAACACCCAGAATCGAAACAATTATTTGTCTGCCGACTTCCAAAAAGGAGACGGTACTCAATTCGAGTGTATGTTTTTTTATGTGTGTTACCTCATAACTTTGTACTGGGCGAACCGATTTCGATGATTCTTTTTTTTATATAAAAGCTGATAGTTCTCGTGTGGTCCCATATGAATTTGATCTAGGTCAGACCAATGGTTATTGAGTTATTCTTAAATAACCTATATTGAAGTCGCTTATATTGAAGTCGGCTGTACAAAATTTTTAATTTTAAATTATTAGTCAAGATAATTATCATAATCTTCGTTATAGCCATTCACTGGTGAAATAGGCTTCTCACAAGGAATGCCATAGAACATGGTTTTGAGCTATCTGCATCCACCGACTTCCTGCATATCTAACCAAGTTGATTCCACTTACTGGTACAAAGTTCTCCGAGCTAACCACCTATGCCGAAGAATTTTTCTGCCACTTTAGCTTACTTATCCGTTGGTTTATGATATATTCGTGATGATTACCCCGAGCGTAACCATTTCCAAAGTTTGCAGAGCGATTTGTAAGCCAAGCTAGGCCAGAAATGCTGCAGTCCCTGGTGTTACCGTTGTTCATGGGCGACGGTCGACAATTACCATCAGGTGAGCCGCTCGTTTGCCCCCTCTTCTATAAAAAAGTCATTAAGATAAAAATTGACTTTATTTACATCCGATTGATCACTGTCGCAATAAAATAAATTGCAAAACTCGGTCTCTTCAGTAAAGTTATCCATAGAGTAATTTATTATGGACCTGGTGGACTCTTTTTTGTGCAGACAACGAGCCAGTATCACTCTAACTAATGGCCTTGAAGCTTGGCGGTACGTTTGAAGTAAACAGTATGACATTTTGTGTTTGTATTGCTCTACTTTACAAAGTTTGCTTCGCGTAATACTTATTGTAAAGTAAGAAGATGTGATTGACAGGGGACGAATGAATGACGATTTCACTGAAGTTTTTACCCGACTGCCCGATAAGGAGGGTAAAGTTTTTCGAGAGTATGCCACGGCTTGATGGATTATAATATATTAGGTGTCATTAGATTCGTCTTAGGTACTTGTTGGAATGACACTTGGTATTAAATTTTTCATTTTTCAGTAAACTTTTTTACGTAGGTAGTCGGTTTTATTTAATTACTGTTTTAGCGTTGTGGCTAGTTTTAGTTTGAAGCGTCAGTAGCCTAATGGCTGGACGCGGACCGCGAACTTGAAAGGTCGTGTGTTCGAATCCGCCATTTGGCTACTGTGGTGAACCACTTCTAACACAAGCATTTTAAGCTTACCAGAAGTGGTTAAACGGAATATTAGTAATGTTTAATAGTATTACTAGTATTAAAAAAAACCCTTAAAGGTTGTTATGTATTATAGTATGTAATATTTTATTTTGTATTACTTGACTGGTAAAGTACACCCCACTAGATGGAGTGACGACCTGGTGAGACATGCAGGAGGTCGATGGATGCAGGTGGCTCAGGACCGTGCTTTGTGGCATTCCATGGGGGAGGCCTATGTTCAGCAGTGGACTTGTGAAGGGCTGTAATAATGATTCTTTGACTAACTTCATGCCCGTTAAATAAAAATAGTTACAGTTAAATAAAATTAGTCAAAGACTTGTTAAGTCCGTGAGCTAACACGGTCTGGAGCATCATGGTCCTCTTGTTGCGCTATATGTATTATTAACAATATATCAAAAGTCCACTGCTGAATGTAGGCCTCCCAAATGAATTGACTCACATTTGCCATAATTGCCACGCTTGGCAAGCGGGTGGGCAATGCCAGTTTCTTTTATTCGCTGTTATCAGCAAGATGCTCTCGGCCATCCCTAGGTTCAATTTCCCTCTATAACTCTCTAAGAAATGAATCTACAAAAACAATAGGAGAGGCTTGTGACTACTCATTGTTAAGTGCAGATTTTTTGACGTACCGTCGAGCACTTGGTAAATTCAAAAATTTTAAATTCTTTATTCAGTATCTTAAATTTAAATACATTAACTAGGCTAAATTAGCACATAATATTGCATTAAAAAAATTACAAACCCGAAAAGCCCGGGTTCCTCGGCTACAATAAAATATATATTATGGCGAGTGCTTAGCGCCTGAACTTACGCGGCTAATAACAACCTAAATAATGTTACATCAATAATTTGTTATTTCGGAATTATCCCAGTATTTTTGATCGACACTGTAATTAAAGTAATTCGTGCAATTTAACAAAATCTATTTATATTTATATAATTTTCACATAATACGTTACAATAAAAATATGGTGTTCAAAAAGGTCAACTGAGTGTCTTATTTCAGATTTTGGGGCCCCAATCACGATAAGAGAACTTGTATCTTCAGTAATAAAAAAAGAAATAAACTCTTTACTTAACCGACCTTACTTTACATTACCGAATATGAGTAACCTTAAGGCATATAAATCTTTAAATAAAGTTATTAACATCCCCGTCGAAAATTTATGCAGTTTTTTTTAAATCCTTTTCAGCATACAATAAATTTAAACGGCCCGCGGTTTATAATCTGGAATTGAACAATACCGTAATATCAACTCAATGAACCGAATTTCAAGTGACAATACCCCCTTTATCAGTGTTATTTACGGAAATTCGTTGCTTACTATTTACTTTGCGTATATTTTAATGGAATGTATTTTTCTAAATGTCTCTGACTTTCAGAGACATAAAGGCCTAATTTAATTGAAAGCAATTGTTCCTTTTCCTTACTTCCCAAATCGTAAAAACGTATTTTTCTCAGGCCACAATATATTCAATACATTGATGAAATTGTTGCAAATTAGGAACATCATCGAGCATGATCGAGCATGCCACGCCAATCCTCCCATTTAGCTTAAGTTCGGCTGTCTAGTCGCAATTTTATAATATGCATGATCAGAACATCCCATTTATCAGTAGGTTGCCCTAAATTGGCTCACGCGTGCAAATTTTTTGAAACGTGATCAACCATAAATCGAAGTGACATAACTGATTCTCGTGATAATCGTTGAAGCCTTAATAAATAATTTAAATGGTGATTGATAAGTTGCTGTTTGTTGTTATGACGTTCACACAATAAATTCTAGGCAGTTGTTTTTTTTTTATAGAATACAATACAATTTATAGAATAGCAAACGAGCATGCGGCTCAACTGATGGTAAGTGACTACCGCCGCTCATGAACAACTGCAACACCAGTGGAATTGCAGATGCGTTGCCGACCTTTTAGAAAGGTGTAAGCTCTTTTCTTGAAGGTTCCTAAGTCTTATCGGTCCGGAAAATTCGCTGGTGGTAATTGATTCCACAAGGAAGTCGTGTGAGGGAGAAAATTTCTTCTAAATCGCACAGTGGTGGACCGCCAATCATCCAGATGGTATGGATGGTAACGCGAGTTTTGTCGCAATGTGCGATGGTGAAATTGAGCGGCTGGAATTAGTTCGAACAATTTTCTCAGAGCACTCCCCGTGATAGATGCGATAAAATACGCAAAGAGATGCAACATCTCTACGCAGTGCCAGTGTATCGAGCCGATCAGAAAGAACTCGGTCGTCGACGATTCGAACCGCTCTGCGCTGGATGCGTTCAAGTGGAAGGAGCTGGTACTGGGGTGCCCCGGCCCAGAGATGAGAACAGTATTCCATGTGGGGCCGAACTTGCGCTTTGTAAAGTTGCAAGCGATGTGCCGGCATGAAATACTGTCTCGCTCTGCTAAACACGCCAAGCTTTTTAGAGGCCAATTTGGCCTTCCCTTCCAAGCGAACACGAAACTGCACACTGCTGCATTATGTAATTAGCACTTGATATTTCCAAATTCGAAGTGATACGAGATCCATCGCCCTCTAAATAAGAAATTAGGTAATGGAATTTGTGTATAGGTGGGATTCGCTCGTTATTATGTATAAGCCATAAAAATGTGTCACGGTATTCGCACAAGCGAAAGTACCTACGCTCCGTCAAATTTCGCGATTTGAATTTGCGGCAATTTAAAATTAACCTCGCGATGTTCATTACAACCAGCTGAAGAACAGCTACCAAAATTAGGTTCGTCATTGCACTCTTTAGTTGATATTTTCGATTGGCACCCTTTTATAATATTTCAATATCAATATTGTCTCGTTCATCAATTTCGCTATCTAAGTTAATCGAGTTTAATACCTCTATCTGATTTTGCAAGTCATCAAATTTATTTGATAACGATTCAAATTTGTTAAGTTTTAACGTTAATTCCGATAATTTGATAATTTTTCCGAAACATTCTCCTGATGATAAATTAGCCAAATACATTTTAAATTTCATAATTAGTCTCCTTACAGCACTACGTTTTACTAGCAAATCTTGAAGTAAAACGTAGTGCCATGGCGCGGACAATATAAATAATTAACGTGGTAGTGCCACCCTGCGGCTGTAACATGGCTGCAGCACGAACAAGTTGAATGGTGGTAGTCGTGGTTGCCCAGAAGCTATGCGTTCACTGTAAATTTAACCTGGGTTCAATCCCCGACGGCACCAATGAAGTTGTTAATTGCTGATTTACCACGTGCTCGGCGGTGAAGAAAAACATCTTGAAAACTTGCATGTCTGAGAAATAAAAAAATATTTCAATGACATATGAAGTCCACCAAAAAGTAGGGCAGCATATTCTTTATTTTAAACCATGGTAGAGCCAAGCTGCGACTCGACAGGGGAAGGACCTCGCTCTTACAGAAAACCATGCTGCTGTATTTCATACAGTGAGTGTAGAGAATCGGAGTCCCTTTTTACTGGTTACGAGGCATTCTAAGTTCTTGTGTGTAGTATTGCATCTATATTTTGGTTTTTCAACGAGGATAGATGTAGGTGTATATGGATGGACACAGCATCCACTTTCCATCAGATGGATGAGTGTGTTCTGTAAAAAATGGTGTGTAAACGTATTTGTGATTCTTAATAGATCACAGATTTTACAATACTCAATATTTTTCTTAGATATTATACATACATATTTTATTTTTCATTTTTTATTCTTAAAATGGTTCTGTGTTTAGTAGCATTTAGAGATTAAAACAACTCCGATTTAGTAGTAAATCAGTAAAAACTAAAATTTTAATGGACAAAACTTCTAGCTCCTTTAATGACGAGGATTCGCGAGTTGGCTCTTTATGAAAATAATTCAGGCAAAAGCTTTATATTACGCTGTTGAAGGTATATATTTTAGGTAATTTTATACTTTTCTTTGAAATGAGAAGTATATATTATATAATATAATGTAACATAAACTCCCATGCCTTTGACATTATACATACGTAACTTTTATACGTGGTAGAGCCATGGTGCAGCTATATTAATTGTATAGTTGTAGCACGAATGGGTCAGCTCGACCGGGGAAGGACCACGTTCTCACAGAGTACCAGCGTAAAATAGCAGCTCAATGCTACTGTGCTTCGTATGGTGAGTGTAGAGAAGAAACTGGAGACACTTTTTACTGGAAAAGAAGCATTCCATCTTCGTCCTCATAACATAAACGCTCACCCACGGGGAAGAGAATACGGACGTCTGTTATAATTATATATCTTTTTTTATAGAATAAAAAGACAAACGGGTAAGGTACGTTGGGGTAATACCGGACGGATTTTCGAAAAGATGGAAGAGTCTGCCAAAAACTTTAATTTCTCGACATCCGTATAAGTCAGATTTCTGGAACGTGGAGCAAACCGTTAATCGCTAAACGTAGTTTAGCTCTGAGAATCTTTTGCTTGCGTAAACTCAACGGTTTCTGCTTTAAAAGTGTGCGAAAACTAGACATACTTTTTTATATGCATAATGAAAAGTTGGCCATTAAAGGGTAAGACCGGACTTAAATTTAAAACCACTTCTACTGCTTAGAGAACAAAGTTTATAAAAGAGATTTGTCCTATCTTTAACGCTGAAAAACATATTTCAATAAGATCTATAAAGTACTAGAAACATAAATGTTCCAAACGATTTTCTCTTTTTTGGTTTCTTGGCATCCGATCTTATCCCTGATATAAAGAAATTGTAATTTTATATTTCTCAAACTTTGTTATAACATAAGATGGAATTACTCAATATAAGGGAAAGATCGTATGCATTTGATTATTTTATGGGAAAAAAATTAACAGTAAGGACTGGCGAAATGCCCTGGGATAATACAAGAGTTGAGGAAGATGTAAATATTTTAGCAAAGCAGCATTTGACGAAGCAGGTAGTTAGGTAAGTAATTAATTGATAGATTATTTTGTGTGCATATTTGTATGTGTATCAACATAAGCAGGCGTGAGATTATTTATAGAGTTAATTAGAATCAGGATAAGGGCATGAAGTCGGAAAAAGTAAAGCAAAGTTGACTAGACCAGAAAAAGGAACGTGAGTTGAAAGTTTCCCGTGAAACTGAATTAGTTCTAAACATTATCTAATAAGATAAATATTATGTAATTTATTATTATAAATTATTTTTTAAATAATTATTAAGTGGCGAAGCTTGCGAAGACACTTATTGATTTCACGATGTCTGTCCGTCTGTCTGTCCCACGATTATCTCGAGAACGGTTTCGAATTTTCAAATTCTGTTTTCAGCAATCGATTACTGATCACCCAGGCATCTGAACCTCCTATTTTGAAACTGATTTCTCAACGGCAAAAAAAAAGCTGATTGCTTCGCCACTTTGCTATGCTGTTAGCTTGCTAGGTTTATTATAAATTACATTTTGATTTGTAATAGAGGATAGATGTAGATGTCTATGGACCGCAGCAACTACTTAACATCAAGTGGACTGTGTGCTCCTTTGTTACCCTTATCATATAAAAAAAATGTATTTTAATGTGTACTTAAAAGTAATAAAACAATCGTATTGTTTTATTACTTTTAAATATACAGACTTGCTAACGAGACTGAGCCCTATAGTCACTTGAGTAATCTCCGAAAAAATATACATGACCCATGAAAGTTTAACAACCACTGCCATATTTGTAACGGGCAAAGATCGGATAATATTCATCCGATCTTCACTCACGCGGGGAAACATCGGATCTCGGCCTACAGCGATCTTAGCTCTGCATGGACCAGCTTTATCTAGCTATAACTTCATAAAACTTAGTATTCACACAAAATAATAACAAAAGAAGCCATATTCTCGCTAAAAATCGTAATTAAAAGTGATAGGGAAAGATCGGATGGACAAAAATAATACAAAAATTACATTGTTTTATAAAATGCCGCGCAGCACAGGTCCCACTTGCCGGAGCGATTGGCGGGAATTGAGGTTCGGGGCAGGATGAAATTGCGTCGTGTAGCATATTGTTAGCATTTCAAAATATAACATAATTCGCCGGGAATTTGAATCCTACGGTCTTGCCCCATCACCGATCTTACCCCAACGCACCTTACACAATCCAATCGATGGTAAGTTCTAGCTGCATGCTCCATAAAAAAGTGGATGCAATGGCTTATAGACATCTACATCTATCCTAGATTAAGAATCAAAAGATGCTTTGGTACCCCTGAGGACTACATTTCTAAGATGCAGTACTGCAGTCACTGCTGCTATGAACATTTTCAAAGTCGCCCCCGCCATTACATCAGATTTGATAAATGTTTCGATAGACTATTGAAATTAAAATAACGTCCAAATTTCAATAGAGATGATAGTTGGGTGCTGCCATCTTCTTGGAATCCTATAATTAATAAAATGACATATAAAACCAAGCATGGTCGATCAAAATATTCAAAAGTTGAAGGTAGCCAGGGTTTATAAGTGGTAGAGATATTGTGGTTGTAGCACGAATGGGTTGGCTTACCTGGGTACTACCACGCCCTCACAGAATACCAGTGTAAAGTAGCACCTTAATGCTGTTGTGTTTCAACTGGTGAGTGTAGAGAACCGAAGATCCTTTCTACTGGAAACGAGACGTTATCTCTAGTCCTCAGGGATGATAACGCATATGCATTTTGATTCTTAATCGAGGATAAATGTCGTCAGGTGGACTGTGTGATCGTTTTCACGAAAGGACCGTTCGACTCTTATTCTACAAAAAGACATCAGGACATCAAACACCTCAGTTTGCCCGTGATCATGGGTGTGGTTGGCAAATAAAATAAGTAAAATTAGTTTTATTCATCTCATCTGTGCCAAAAATATTAAATAACGGGACCTAAATTAATACCCAGATCCAATGACGTCCTTAAACTAAATCTTTATTACGAAGCAAATATTGATTCTTCATAACCATATTGCAAATTACACATTTTGTAAATTACACAAAATGCTTGACATTTGTATTGGTGCATTAGAGCGCTACGCCAGTTGTATAATTTCTATGTTTCAGACACTGCAATGAACTAAGTAGTAGGTACTACCTAATGAGATGACAACATTAATTAGGGAACTCTAAAATAACTCATCCAGATAATAATGTTTATAGTAAAAAAGACGTCTTATTATACAAAAGAAAACATAAAAATGATTTCCATCCTTTTTTTAGTTTCAACAATACGCTTCTAAATGTTAATTAATTTAAAACGCAGACCTATTGAATACATTCTTAATAATTGTTTATGTTCGCATTAACATTTTAAATTCGCATTTTGTAATTAATTTTATTGTCATTTGTGAATTTTATTTCACATTTTTGGTTATCTTCATCGGAGATATTCCATGTCTGGTCACATATAACATAAATTGCCACCCAGATTATGGTATTGATTACACTAAGTTACCGAACAAGTTGTGGGATCAATCGATAAGATAATCGCTTATCGATTGATTTGAATGAAATCTGACATCGATATCTGGAGACTTCGCTTTTTAGCAAATACCTAAGTGTGGTGAAGTTTAAATATCGAGTTTATTACTTGTGTGACCATTTGAAATAAAAATACTTTAACATCAACAAAATATGTTGTTGTATTAAATTACAGATAAATGAACTCTTAATTTAAAATAAATGATTTCAGGAATTAATAAAAAAATAATAAATTAAATTAAATGTAGGCCGTTAATTTATCAGCAAGTCGTCCAGTTGATGTTATGTATTCTACAAGATATAGTGTTAACATAAAACAGTGTGGCCCAAATATATTATTTCGTATTTCTGTGTTGTGATCACAGCATTTACATTTAGGAATCTATTAAGGCAGCAACATAGGCCTCCCCCAAAGAATGCCACAAAGCACAGTTCTGAGTCACATGTATCCATCGAATTCCTGCATGTCTTACTCCATCTAGTGGAGTGGAGGGCCGCTCCAACTTCGCCTACCCGCATGAGACTGCCACTCGAGAACCTTTCTTCCCCATCAGTTGTCCGTTCATCGGTTGTTGTATACGTCACGGCTAAAAGCCAAAATGCGATTACAGGTAGGTTTAGTCGGCTACAACAAGTATTGCTTTCGGACATACTTTATGCTTAAAAATATTTTTTTAGTTTTATATTTTAAAGTTGAACGCTAATTAATATTTTATTGATAAATATTTTAATATTAAGTAATTACATATTAATAATTCAACACCTAGTAATATTATACATTTATTTATACAGGGTTATTTTGTAATATCCGACAAAATTTGCAGAGAAAGTTCAAAATAAATGATATAGGCAAATGGTGAAGAACAATGAATTAATATATCTCAAATATTGTTTTTTAACTTTTAAGTTCAAAATGCGTGGTGATGCATTATTTTAACTGATTGTCATTCATAAATATATAACGCCTACTATTTTACTACGCACGCACACATTTGTAAGAGTCGCTCGGTTTGCAAAACCGTTGTAAATTGAATCGCACACAGGGGAGCGCACGGACGCATAGTTGTTGTCTATAAATCACATAAAGTGTTTGATAACTTCAAATAAAAGTAGAAGCCTTATTACGTATACGTATATCACTGTTTATATATTTGAACTTAAGTTTAAAATTTGGCTATTCTTTGAAAAATAAGCCACATATATAATAAGCAACAATTAAGCTTTATCCACGTGTAAAGGCTTTAAGCGCTGATTTTTATTTAAACTTTAAAAGTCAATTGTCGGATATAAACCGATGGGCTTATATCTAGTTGTTGTTGTAGGAACTTGCGCTTTATTCATTTCTCTCCGTCAACTGTCCGGTAAGCTTAAATATAGTAAGAGCAGACTTACGCTGGTTAAATAAGGTTTTACTGCATTATCTCTATATCCATATAGGCTTTTTACGTGGTAGAGCCATGCTGCGGCTATATTTCTGGTATAGTTGTAGCACGAATGGGTCGGCTCGACCGGGGAAGGAGCACGCTTTCACAGAATACCAGCGTAAAATAGCAGCTTGATGCAGCTGTGTTTCGTATGCTGAGTGTAGAGAACCGGAGACCCTTTTTACTGGAAAGGAGGCATTCCACCTTAGTCCTCACGGGTGACAACGCATCTGCATTTTGATTCGTAATCAAGTAAGGCCACAGCAACCACTTACCATCAGGTGGACTGTGTGCTCGTTTGTCACCCTTATCCTATAAAATAAAAAAGGCTCTATATCAGTGCTAACGTTACCAAGTGCAATTATAAAGTAGTGCAATCTTAAAGTAATATTCTAGGCTTGGGTATGACATGCTCGCTTAGGTCTCTAATTTCTTTTTTTTTATGATAAGGTTGACAAACGAGCACACAGTCCACCTGATGGTAAGTGGTTGCTGCGGCCCATAGACGTCTACATCTATCCTCTATTACAAATCAAAATGCAGATGCGTTGTCACCCGTGAGGACTAAGATGGAATGCCTCATTTCCAGTAAAAAAGGCCTCCGGCCACCTGCACTCACCATGCGAAACGCAGAGGTAAACCTCTACTTCACGCTGGTTTTCTGTGAGGTCGTGGTACCAACCCGGTTCGAGCCGGCCCATCCGTGCGACAGCAAAAGCTGCCGCGTGGCTTTACCACTGTTAAAAATTTCGGCGGCATCGTGTCGTCCGGGACGGGTTGACTACTTCCTTTTAATATGGTTATGCAGGGTGACGGCTGCCACATACGTAGCACTTGTGAACAGGTGTTGTTTGTGGGATACAAAATATTAGAAGTCCTTTTTTGAGTACAATATAGAACATACTTATGTTATCGTTTTACATCGTGTTTATGCTATGTTATAATATAATTATGAACTTTGAAAATTTACAAACAAGAGGATATCTGCAAAGCTACTTTTGCCGTTACTTGTTGCGAGAAAATAATTAAAAATTAAAAATTTTGTACAACCGAATTCAATATAAATGATTAAGTATAACTAAACACCTATTTGGTCAGACCGTGATCAAATTTATATGGAACCACATTCACCAGCACCAGCTTTCAAATAAAAAAAGAATCATCGAAATCAGTTAACCCAGAAAAAGGTTACTAGGAGTACCTCCTCCAGTTTGAAGTCGGTAGAAAATGGCAATGTCGGTAGAAAATGGCAACGGAATTTTATTCTTAATTCGTCGAAAAATAACTAAAGTTAATATAATTTATCATAATTAGTAAGTAACTAAATTTTATTTCTTATCATAATTATGTTTAATTTTTATCCTTTTACATGTTTTATTTTTAAAAACTAATAACGAAATTCATATAGCAAGCAATAATCATAAAACCTTTGGTAAGCCTGAACGAGATCAGCTTGATAGAGGTGTGCTGCGAAAAAATGAAAAATACTCCATAATAAAATGCCGAAAAAATTCTTAAGCCCGTTATTAAGGCGCTCCGAGATGCTATCTAGAAGTTGTTTATTTACTGAAATCCTTACATTATGAGGCGCTGTTTGTAAGTTTGATTTATGGCTTATATTCTTCCGAAAGATAAGAGAACTTACAATGCACTTGTTATAAATCGATTTTTAGCGTTCCGCGCTGAAATTTGTTGAGGTAAAAAGTATACCTTTCACTGCTGGGCGATGAATTCTTCCATATAGTGGATTTTCTATAATAGCAACCCTGGGTAGGCGAATTGGCGATCGGAGTCCCAGATGTATCGGTTCCTTATGGTTGAGAGGGCCTACATTTTATGACTTTTTATGGGCTTTTGTTATGTATATGAATGATGAATGTAATAAGTATCTAACCGATTAAACAGATTTTTTATAGGTGTTATTGTGATAAAAAAGAACACAGTGTGTGAAATAGCAGCTTGACGCTGCTGTGTTTCGTATGGTGAGTGAAGAGACCCGGAGACCCTTTTTACTGGAAATGAGGCATTCCATCTTGGTCCTCACGGGTGACAACGCATCTGCATTTAGATTTGTAATAGAGGATAGATATAGATGTCTATGGGCCGCATCAACCACTTGTTATCGGGTGGACTGTGTGCTCGTTCGTCACCCTTATCCTATAAAAAATGTGGGGATTTTGCCAGAGTTGCCACGCCTGGCAAGCGAGTTGGCAACCGTTTTTATACTTTTGAGTGGTTATCAGGAAGATGCTGCTGTCCATCACCTGTTTAATTTTTCTCTATCGTCTCTTACGACACCCTCGGGATGTTATAGGATAATGGATATTCTAACACCACTTTAGAAAATCCAAATACAAATACGTTGACACTACCAAGAACTCAGATTGCAGCATTGTTACCAGTTAAAATCGTTTTAGGCTGCCGTCACTTACCATACGAATCACAGCATGTTGACATTCTGTGCGAATTCGATAGTCCACCCCGTTTGTGTCGATTCGTTCATGCTGTCGGCGTAAAACAGCTACAAGAACTTACAGTTCACCTGATGGTAAGTGGTCAGAGTAATCCATCAACACCTGCAAGCGACTTCAATGAGGGCATCCATGACTTTTCTGCCACCAGGGTGGTGCCACTAGAAAATGATGTATAATATTTGACAGACTTCATAGCGGCGAAGTTTTGTTCGGAAAATGTAAAGGTTATTGTTTTTTTCTGTACTATTCAATTCTATCCAAACCACAGATATTCATAAAAGTCTTTTTTTTTAAATGTGCAAAAAAATTAAAGAGCAAACCACTGACGCATTGTTTTGTGTATTAATATAATACTCTAGAAACTGATAAACTTTTATTAAAAACCAACTTCTCAATTAAATTACATTGTGTAACACAAAAACTTTACCTCAGTGTCAACTAGCGACATCTGGTGTGCAGAAAATTATTAACCCTCATTAAAGAAGGCTACTGAAGTGTCACCTCTGAAGATTAGGATGGGATGTTTCACAGCCTGTAGTTATACTAGTTATCTTTACCCTTTAGACCGGAACACAATAGTGCATATATTGCTTTTTGGCGGCAAAAATAGGTGAGAGAGTGGTACCCAACCAGACGGGCTTCTAGGCAAAAAAAGAGTCTTACCACTACGAAGAAAAGTTCGGTCTGACTAAAATCATCATCATAATCATCATCCATTGACTTCGATAAATCGGGGCCGCCCTATACTTCGCTTAGCGATACAAAGCTGTCACTCGAGAATCATTCTTCCACATTGATTGTCGATTCTTCGAGCTATATGGTCAGCCTATTGCCACTTCAGCTTACTGATCCATTGTGGTACGTCGGTTATTCTGGTTATACTGCAGGTATCCTCATTTCAAGTTCTAATACGCAGAGAAATTCGGAGCATAATGTTTGCTATAGCTCGTTAAGCAACCTTGAGCTTGCTCATAGGGCCAGCGATGAACGGCAACTTCTCAGATTCATATATCACTGGCAACCTGCATTGGTTGTACATTCTTGTCTTTTTATACGGAACGTTTGATTAAATTTATATTTCTGACTTAATCATTTTGTTAATGTTTATATAATACACCATTTTTGATACATTTACCTCGCAAAACGTTACCGTGATTTGGTTTTATATTTTTTCGCCCGGGAAAATGAAAGGTTCGTTCTGGCGTTCATTGATTATTTGAGATTACTTCGTAAATGATGAGTTTGGTAATTGAACATGGAATACAATTAATATTTGGTTATTAGTGTTTTTTTT
The DNA here is from genome assembly GCA_033319125.1 of Parnassius glacialis. Lineage (NCBI taxonomy): Eukaryota > Metazoa > Arthropoda > Insecta > Lepidoptera > Papilionidae > Parnassius > Parnassius glacialis. The sequence continues at coordinate 26,437,750 of JAVANC010000002.1, forward strand.
AACGATATTATTATGAGATAATATTGTGTTATTAGTTTTTAAAATAAGCTTTTATTTTTTTTTGTTTGTAGTTTTTGACCCGGAGATTAAAATAAATGTAAAAGTTAACATATTTATTTAAGAAGTAATTAAAAACTTGAACGACAAGCTAGTATATAATAACGAATGATGCATGGCCATTACAGGATATGGACTTCTACAGCCAATTACGAACTAAGAAGGTTGCTGATGGCGCTAAAACTCGCAACTTGATACAACACCAGTGTTTTAACGAAATGAAAGTCAACCTGATGGTAAATCTTTACAGTAACCACATAAACGAAAATAGATAAATAGGCGTTGGTATTTCACAACAGAAACAGAAAGACGAGAGGCGTAAAAAGAGTCCCTCCACTGCAAAAATTATACCTAGTTTTAATTATAAGGGGTTTTGTAACAAACACGTGGTAGAGCCATGCTGAAGCTATATTAGTAGTATACTTGCAGCACGAATGGGTCGGTTCGACCGGGGAAGGACCACGCTCTCACAGAATACCAGCGTAAAATGGCAGCTTGCCGCTGCTGTGTTTCGTATGGTGAGTGTAGAGAACCGGAGACCCATTTTACTGGAAAAGAGGCATTCCATCTTGGTCCTCACGGGTGACGACGTATCTGCATTTTGATTCTTTATTGAGGATAGATGTATATGGGTCACAGCAACCACTTACCATCAGGTGGACTGTGTTCTCTTTTGTCACCCTATCCTATAAAAAAGCACTAATAACAGCTATTTTTTATATTTTATCGAATTGTGCAGTCATTGATACGAAAACGTACTCACTAGGCAACCGATGATTGTTGGTCATTATATTATCATCCATCCATCCATTACAGCCAATAAAATGTTGAACATAGGTCTCTGTTTAGATTGCCTCATAAGGGGGCCGATACGATAGTAAGGGGCACATAGAAACATATAGTAAGTGGCACATAGTAGGCACATAGTAAGTGGCACATAGAAACTTTTACTTTGGTTTTTGGTTAACGGGGGGGGGGGGGGGGGGAATTGGTACGCAGTGCAAGGACCTTTTGTAGTAGATCAAGGTATCGCCAACATAGTGCTGGTCAACCTATCATTTCTAAAGTGTAGTTTGCGATCTTAGCATCGCGTGGCTAGGTTTCAAAAAAGTCTCTTGCACTAACAGTACGTCTACATCGTGGTTGCGCAGGAAGAGCGCGATCTCGTCTTTTTGGCTCTGAGGTCATTCGCGCTAAAGAACGCGCCAGTCAGAGAGCGTGGTTTAGTTCTATCGAGATTTTGTGCTGCCATTCTGATATTTAGAAGAGGTGGTTAGGCGCACTGGAAAGACCAGATTGCGTTGATAAGTCCTATGAGCTTAATCGTAGCGTTGAGCTTGTTCTGAGCTGAGGTGGGTCCGCGAAGTTTGCGGGCCGAGAAGGATAACTCAGCAACGTTGATTTTCCTGATGAAGCCGTAGACTAGCGAAAAGTCAGCGGCGAATGAAGATGAGCCTTGTGGGACGGGCTTTGATATTAGGGCCTGGTAAGACGGCACTGGCCTTGAGGCGACAAGTGCTGGTGGTTTCACCCAAGCTTTGGGTTTTTGGCCAAGTGGCCGCACAATTGGCATCGGTGGCACTGGCCAACGATGCCCCTTTTTCGGGGGCTTCAACTGCAATCCCCGTTATATTGCAGTTGCGCCGAACGTTTGAAATCTCCTTGCCTTCCAGAGACAAGTCTAGAATGACAAGTCATAGATCTGAGAACGTTTTTTGTCAGTCTGGTGGTGTATCGTGTGCACCTCTCGGACCGGGAGATTTTGACCTTTTAAGTCTTTAAGGATATGTTTTGTTTCGAGTTCCTTGGCGACCACGTCCCACGGACGACTACGCGAAGATTTCGCTTCTCTGGGTACGTATGAAAGCTTACTTGCTGAGCGCGCAGGTGGTTTGTAATGCTGCGGAATTCCTCAGTCGAGTTGACGAACATTCTGATGCTCTGATCGGCATTTTGTACCTTAGATCAATAGATTTTTTGGAGTCTAACCAGTATGATAGATTGCTCCATTTAGATTTATCGTGGATGATTATGGGGCGGCTTTTTCCTACGTTCAGCAAGGGACCCTTTTCCTGCAGGCTTGGACTCAGGCTTAGGGGGTTAAGCGCACTTCGCGGGAGCAGGCTTTTTTTTCGAGGAGGCTGTGGGGGACGACGGGGCCGAGTTATCTTCGGCTGCCTTTTTAGGAGCTGCGCGTTTGTGCTTTTTGCCCTGGACGAGAGTGAAGCCTTCGTCTTCGGGCTTGACTGGGACGCGCGTATCGGTCTCCATGTCAGAGCCTGATTCGGCATTCGAGAAGACCGGAGACGGGCCGCGAGTGAACATCGCGGAAGGCTCGGGGGACGCGGCGTTGTCAAGTGTGTCGATGTACACAGGGGTCGTAGGTCCGGTGCTTGGCGACATAGGGTCGTCAAAGCGCACAATCAGACGGCTAGCAGGGAGCCAGATATGCTGGGCCAGCTAGAGGCACGGATTTGGGCGTGGATGCGGGTTCGGGCGCGCGATGCGCGTTGCGCTGTACAAGAAACACAGCCCAAATATAGGGGTAGACGCGACTTAGAAAGTCGGTGAGTTCATCGATCATAATCGACGCCATCTTATTAACTATGCTAACACAAGCACAGATGTGTACCAAGCTCTCCCACATTTCGGCGGGGGAGGTGTGTGCCTAAAAACAAACACCTATATACCTAGCACGTTGGTATGCTAGGGTATGTACCTAGCTGTTGCCTGATGCAACAAGCAACATAAAAATTAAAAACGATGACCGCCACTAAGGCCGCGGCTGTGTTTCACTCCCCTTACGGTTGCCGATACCAGTACCAGGAAGCCAAGAAGAAGAGTTACGCACTAAACACTCTTTGCACCACAACATGCGTCCGATACTTTTCACAACAACACACAGTGAGTCTGCTGTCTCCCGGGACAGCGTGCTTCGCGCACCACAGTGAGGACACCAAGGTAGCAATCAAACACAGAGCACTAAGTAAGAAAGCAAAGCAGTCTATAACAATTATTAATCTAGTAAAGAGAGTGGAGCGACGAAAGTGAACTCGTCCGACACGTCCGCAGTCTACAGAGCCCAAGTGCAGAATCACTGCGCTCCGAGTGCTAGTTCAGAGCTATTATATATATATATACTGCTTTTTCTTCGGAACTTTGATAGCGTGATTTAGGTTTCGATGTATTTTCGTATGTGGTGCGACGACAGCACAACCACAGTAATAAAATTGGCTACTTAACATAAAATAAACAGTCACGCCTGTCAGCCAGAGGGGTAGACTGAGACTACCATCCACGAGATTTCCATCCATTATGCCGACGCACCTCTCTCCTCGTTCACGTCCATATACCGACGCATACATGCTCGTCAGTTAAGGGTACTCTAAATTTGTCATCTTTAATATATCATCAATTTGGTTGATAAACTTCCGTCTAGAGGATCTCTCGCATTTCTTTGTCACTCTTTCCTGTTTTATTCCTTCTACATAACCAAATCACCGATGCTTTCTTTTCTCAATGCTAGTCATAACTTCTTTCAAACTACACTTTTCTTATCACATAATGTCTCACCTTGTCACTAAAACTCATCCCTAACATAGGTATAGTCCTTAATAACAGCATTTATACAGCAGTAATTCTATTGTCGTGCTTCTTCGGTCTCATTAAATTTTTTCTACAAAACATTACGGTAGGGACTAACAGAGCATTGTGAATTGCCATTCATGTTTTTCTGATACATTCTGTCTTCCCACAATAGAATAACTCCATTTACTATATTTCCTACCTTCATTTGTCGTGCTATATCCATGTAATGCCTAACATCCCTAACTTATTACCACATTTTCCAATTCAAGTTTTAATACATGTATAAATTGCAGACTCGATGCACCAAGATGCAAGAGCTTCCTGGGGTTTACGATTTCCTGTAATTTATCGTTTAATGTGCGATAAATGCCTGTTTCAGCGCAGAGGTGTCATGAAATATTTGAAAACTTAAATTTGAAATGGTATACCTACGCTTAATTGAGTCTGATTACAAAATTTGTAGATTCAATTAAATGATTACACTACGGTTAGAACCAACATATTTTTTTAGTTACATTAACAAGAAAGTTTCTCCAAAGACAATCTTTTTTTATTTTTTTTATAGGATAAGGGTAACAAACGAGCACACAGTCCACCTGATGGTAAGCGGTTGCTGTGGCCCATAGACATCTACATCTATCCTCGATTACGAATCAAAATGCAGATGCGTTGCCACCCGTGAGGATTAAGATGTAATGCCTCGTTTCCAGTAAAAAGGGTCTCCGGTTCTCTACACTCACCATACGAAACACAGCAGCATTAAGCTGCTATTTTACGCTGGTATTCTGTGATCTCATTCTAAGCATAATGTATGATTTTCCAACAGAGATTTGCATGATTTTCCAACGATTTTTCCGGATCAATACGACTTACGGAACTTCAAGAAACGGGCTTACTCTTTTTTAAAAGGCCGGTAATTTCCCTGATGTTGCAGTTGTTCATAGGCGGTGGTCGAAATGTACCATCACCACATGCTCGTTTGCCTTCTGTACTATAAAAAATAGGGCGGTGACAAGCTAAAAGATATGCAGGATGTTGATATATGGTGGAGTTATTTCCATGCCTCATGGTAACCTTTTGGAAAGTACAGAAACAGACACCTATGTCAATAAAAATGTTTTAACGATGTAGCAAAACGTAACATATGGGGGCACGGCAGTGTCCCCGCCAAGTCAAAAAAGCAGCACGGCCGTACCATCCTTTTCTCGAAGCAGTTCAGGCCGTTTTCGAAACCCTATAACTTCGTTGTAGATAAAACTAAAAGCCTGAATTTTCAGTATCCGAGTAGGAATTGTATAAGCTCGATATGTTTCAAATTTTATTAAATTTAAACCAGTAGTTTAAGAATTATAACTAGTCAGTTTCTTAATTTTGTCACTCACTGACTGACCGATCACCAAAACTCTAAGGCACTTCTAGCAGACCTAGAATCTTCAAATTTGGAATAAAACTATTAGTTAGTATATAAATCAAGGAAAAATTAAAATATTTTGCAATTTCGGTCCAGTTTTCGATATACATAAACTGCATAAATAACTTTGTAATCCCATATAAATATACAGGATTACAAAGTTACATTTGCAGTGAATAAATCAGTGTAGCTATATATGTGTATAATGGAATAATAGGTGTAGATAGGTACCTAGATATAACTATCTACAAAAAGAAATGAGATGCCATCAAAAACTTGTAAAAAAACCAAGTCTCGCAACTCAGTTCTTCTACCGTAAAAGACGTGAGATCCATGTAATACCAAGTCGGTTAATTTATTCAGTCCCTACTTAAGGGTCCTTCTGGTTTAAGTTATTACGTAATTAGCTAACATAACAACATCTTATAGTTACCATATCAATATTAAAAGTCTTTTATGTTTTAAATAAATAAATTGACTTGGCAATCGCACTAAACAATCAAATTTAATATAATATGTATTACTTGAGAGATACATTGCGTTTTCATGCGTTCATACGTTTTTTTACAAGTTATGTTTTTGACGGCATATAATATTCATTCAAACATCACGTGTTGTTTGTTGCTGCTAATTAGCAGCCGTGTGAATTTCGTAAAATCTTTCATTTAAGTAACTACATCTAACAACTTGGTTACATTTAAACATTACCAACATGTAAACATTACCCATTATAAGATTATCCGATTGATTCATGGGTATTATTTATGTTTATATTGGGACGCCACGCGTATGAAATTATAGCAGAAGGTCGGTGTGACGAAGCCTTGTTAGTATTAATTTTACCGTCATAATTTCACTACTCAATGACTTGTAAGGTAAAAAAATAATACCTAAAAGCAGTGCACGATTTTATTTATATAATAAACAAAATGGTTGTTTAAAGAAGCTTTATTACAACTTTATTATAAATTTAGATTAGAAAATTTAAGCGAGAATGGTCGCTAAGCAAATTTAAATCTTTGTAGATCCTAAATGTTCATTCAAAATGAAAAATTACTAGGGAAACCTAAATATGACTTTCAAAGACCTATTTAATGTTATCTCAGTTGACATAGTTTGTCGACTTTCATTTTTTTATTTTTCAGAATATGGCATCTGGTTGTCGCCATATATAGAGACGTGGTCCTTCACTGCTGGCCGTATGAGGAAGCTCAGTCGCTCAGCAAGCTATGGAGAGGGCTATGCTCGGGTTTTCTTTGCGTGATAGACTTAAAAACGATGATATTCGCAGTAGAACCAGAATAACCGACATAGCCCAACGGATTTGTAAGCTGAAGTAGCAATGGGCCATATAGCTCGAAGAACCGACAACCGATGGAGAAGGAAGGTCCTCGAGTGGCAGCCTCGTACCGGCATGCCGTTCCTTGGGGGAGGCCTATCTGCAGCAGTGGTCTTGTGAAGGGCTGTAATGGTGATATCGCCATATTGAATTTTGTTTACTATCATGTCTTTAGTAACACACAAGATTAAGACAAATCGATTGATGTACGAATCATAAAAATCGGATTGGTCACGGGTTTGGCCTCTAGAACGCCACAAAAGAACAAACATATATACATAAGCTGATAAACACAAAAAAATAATCATCAGTCAAACGTTGTACAAGCAAGATTGCAATATATGGTATCATCATCATTATCATCATCATTACAGCCCTTCACAAGTCCACTGCTGAACATAGGCCTCCCCCAAGGATTGCCACAAAGCACGGTTCTGAGCCACCTGCACCCATCGACTTCCTGCATATTTTACCAGGTCCTCCCCATCTAGAGGGGGGACGCCCTACACTTCGTCCGCCGGTACGAGGCTGCGGTATTAACTTTTTATATAGGAGAGGGGGCAAACGAGCATGCGGCTCACCTGACGGTAAGTGGAAACACCAGGGGAATTGCAGATGCGTTGCCGGCCATTTAAAAAGGAGTAGGCTCTTTTCTTGAAGGTCGCTAAGTCGTATCGGTCCGGAAAAATCGCTGGTAGTAATCGATTCCACAAGGAAGTTGTGCGAGGGAGAAAAATTATTCTAAATCGCACAGTGGTGGACCGCAAATCATTCAGATAGTATTGATGGTATCGCGAGTTTTGTCGCGATGTGCGAAGGTGAAATTGAGTGGCTGGAATTAGTCCGAACAATTCCTCAGAGTACTCCTCGTGAAAGATGCGATAAAATAACATTTAAATAAAGTGATACATTATAATTATAATTAATTAATAAGTATGTTAATTGAAATAAATGTTTTTCATACAACATAGAAGAAAAAAATTAAGTCTTGTTGAAGGACGACTCAAAGAACTTATTTAATAAATAAAAATTGTTTATCACAACTTCAAAGTAATGCAGATGTTATATTGAAAAAAAAAAGATCTGTTGTTCTTTTTAGATTAACTACAAGAGACCCGCCCCGGCTTCGCCTGGGCAGGTCTATTAATATGCCCTTATTTAGATCTAAGATAATATTTTTATGATTAAAAGACCTCTTTACATTATGATTTTTTTTATCTTTATGTTTTTCGTATAAAATATAGCCTAGATCACTTTTTTATAGGATAATGGTGACAAACGAGCACACAGTCCACCTGATGGTAAGTGTTTGCTGTGGCCCATAGATATCTACATCTATCTTCGTTTGCGAATCTAAATGTAGATGCGTTGTCACCTTTGAGGACTAAGATGGAATGCCTCTTTTCCAGTAAAAAGGGTCTCCGGTTCTCTACACTCACCATAGGAAACAGCAGTGTTAAGCTGCTATTTTACGTTGGTATTCTGTGAGAGCGTGTTCCTTCCCCGGTCGAGCTGACCCATTCGTCCTACAACTATACTACTAATATAGCAGGCAGCATGACTCTATCACGTACAAAAACACTCGCTCACTCCTGGCAATGCTCTCTATCTCTTCGTTAAGTTTCATTATAATCAGTTCAGCCATTCCGAAGATTATTCTGGACAGGCAGACAGACAAACAAACGTTTTGAAAATGGCTGTTCACGTCTTAATAACATGCAAATAAACCCTGAGCCTAATAGAAGTCAGTTATTTCAGTATTACAGACAAACCCTTATATAACTACTGAATGTTAATTAGCAACGTTATGACATCGGATAGTAGTATTGGGTGACTTACCTTCTGACATAATTCGAGGGTTATCATGGGCGACCCCCTACTACTAGTACACTCCATCAGTGACGACCTGGTAAGACATGCAGGCAGTTGATGGACGCAGGTGGCTCAGAACCGAGCTTTGTAGCATAACTTGGCGGAGGTCTATGTTCAGCAGTGGACTTGTGAATTTTTATAATGATGATAATGATGAAAAACGTACTTTATGGATCAATTTCTGAAGTAACAACGTTATAACATCGGATAGTAGCATTGGGTGACTTATCTTCCGACATCATTCGAGGGTTATCATTGTGGTTGAAAGCCACCCTTAAAGAACATCATCATCATCTACATTCAGCAGAAGACACGCGAGTTTGAACTAGTCAAGAAACAGCAGCTTTAAAAACATAGTACGTGTGAAGTTAAAAAAGTTAAACATCAATTTGTTTAGTTTAAAGTTTGTAATATGGTTGAAGTGAGAACTTTCCAGTGCAGCCAATTCAATTATAGCTTCTTTAGTCTGGCATTTTGATTCTTGAGTTTGAACTAAAACGGAACTAAAGCTTCGTACACCAATGGAATAATAAATGGATAGTGGATTAATTTTTCCAATTCTCCTCTACCACATTGTGTCGTAAAGAGTAAACGATAACGAAACGGTTGCCTTGTTTGTCTAGTGGTGGTAAACTCGACTGATGGTCATGTCAAGTTCGAGATCCAAATCCCGGATCGAGTAAAAAAAAAATTGTTATTGAATTTTTCTGACAAGAAATTTTCAGAAACAGCCCGGAGTCAGGAGTTTGGTGGTGTTACATCTCCTTGCATCGGAAAGCACGTAAAGCCGTTGGTCCTGCGCCTGATCTTTCTTTGGTCGTGTCGGTTTGCCGTTCCATCGCACTATGAGAGTGAACAACAGAGAGTGCACCCTGTGCTTGTGCATGCACTCAGACAATATAATCCTGTCCTGAGTAGATGGCTAGTCTTCGTTGAGTCTGGCCGCCGTGACCGAAATTCTGGAGATCGACGACGGGGATTTGCCTGCCATGTGTGCCGATTATGCTTTATCCTTATTAGTAGGCTATACGTATCCTTGGTCCATGTGGGACACGAAGTCGCGGCCCGCAAAGTCGCTACTCCCTGTCTATCCTCTACACCACCGCACTTTCGTTATGCCGTACCGTGTACAATAAACAATGTATTATACACACCATTATGTATTTAGTCTCGCATCTTAGTAAATTAATCTTTTTCTCATTTATTATACTATGAATATCCGTAAAATTAATCTTGTTAAATTATCCTATAATCTAAGCTGAAGTGTATTTATTAAACATAACAATAAAAATAACTATTTGATATCAATGTATTGAAATCTTTGTATACAATACTAAATCATTCGGTTGATCTAAGCCTTTATTTAGCTATTGTATCGCGCATATCGCCCGCAGGCAATTTGTTTATGAGTCACTGGCGAATTTGCACAAACATCGGTGACATACAGACGCTGGGAGTAGACACGGCCATAGTTTCTCGCCGGTCCCTGTTCACCGCCCACCCAAAATTGTAGGTTGTATGGACAGACGAAACGATGTCAATTTATATCTACTTTTATCAAGTTTGGTGTCACAATTTTTTTTATATAATAAGGATGATAAACGAGCACACAGTCCACCTGATTGTAAAAGGATGCTGTTGCCCATAGACATCCACATTTATCATCAATTAAGAATCAAAATACAGATGCGTTGTCACCCCTGAGGACCGAGAAAGAATGCCCCGTTTCCAATAAAACTGGTTTCCGGTTCTCTACACTTACCATAAGAAACACAGCAGCATTAAACCGCTATTTTACGCTGGTATTCTGTGAGAGCGTGGTCCTACCTCGGTCAAGCCGACCCATTCGTACCGCAACCACAATATTGCTGCAGCATGGCTCTACCAAATAAAATATATATCATACTATAATAATTGTATCAATTCTGTTATAAATTATTAGGTTTAAGTTGTTTTTATAACATTTTTTCTTATCGCAGGAGGCCTATTATATCATGTAATGAATATTATTTTAAAGAAAATTGACTGAAACATTTTTAGAAGCCTTTCATACTTGGAAATAAACTGAAAAGAGATGTATCATTATTTTGACCAATTTTGAGTTGGATTATTTTGCACAACACATTCTTTGGTAATATTTAAAATAAAGCGTTGCACCAGTAATTTCACCTGTATCGTTGGAACGTGTAACATATTGTATAAACTGGACATGGAAAAACATCCACCCGAAACAGTTATTTTTTAATTGTAGGCCACATCAAAATAGTTTTTCTGTGCAGAATTCGAACCCGCGGATAGTGGAGATTTAGGAAAGGAATAAAAAATTTGATAACCCATGGGATAAAAGATGTTAAGACTAATTGAAGATATTTTTCTTTTTATGTAAGTGACTTTCGTTATTATTAATAAGTCAGTCCCATTGTACCTTATAATTAAATAGCACAAAAAATTTATTTAATTACTTATACAATACTTAATAAATGATAAACCATTTGAGCAGTATCTGACAGTGGTTCAGAGAGTATACTTTGATATTCCCCTATGTTATACATTTTAATGTCAGTTTTGGCGACCAGTAGTCTCCTCTCGTGATGGTTTTTAGAACATTCCGCGAGCAAGTGTTGTATGTCTTCGATTGTGTTGCATGTTTCGCAATTGGGAGATTGTTTCTTTTTCATCATGAAAGCAAACTTGTTGCACGGAATGTGTCCGGAGCGAAGTCGCATTGGTAGTACAATAGATTTTCTGTTCAATAGACATTGATTGAACCAAGGCACTTTCGGAGGCTGACTCTGGATAGTTTTGTACCAAACCCCTTTTTCTTGCGACCTTTTATTAAAATATTCTTTCCAAAGTGCATAACATTTCTCTTAGTATTTAATTAAAATTTCTGTATAATCTGGATCAATATTACATTCTCTTCCTTGTGTAATTGCCAATTTAGCCAGTTTGTCAGCCTCCTCATTGCTTTGTGACTAATTGAAGATGCCTGATGAACTCTTCAGGTATATTCAGAGTTCACTATAAACCCTTCCATTGTGTAGTGGCGATGTAAGAATATTCACTACTCCATAACGTACTGTGGGTGTCGTAAGAGGCGACAGAGGTTTCCCAATACCAGGAGATACGCAGGCTTCCTAATAAGTATTAAAAAAACTGCGGTTGCCAAGCCGCCTGCCAAGTGTGGCACCTAATTCTCTCTTAGGCATTCTGGGGGATTCTAATGTTCAGGAGTAGAGTTTTGATGGGCTGTAACGTGTGGAGAATTCTTTTCATTGAGTAAACATAGTTTCTTATTCGTCCTAACCCGTTGGTATAATGGTTGAAAGTGCGATTACAGTTAATGTGGTCCCGGGTCGGACCACAATCGGGTTTTTTTTTTGTCAAGAAACTCTCATCAGTTCCAATTCTTCTCTAAACTCTCACCCGGACTCAGGAAGTAAGCAGTGTTTCATCCCCGCGCCTCAAAATGCTCGTAAAGTCGTTGATCCCGCGCCTGATTTCTCTCCGGTCGAGATCTTACAGCCTACGATAGATGGCGTTATCTCTATATATTAAAATCGATTGCTGTCTAAGTCTCGCTAAAATTCAAAAACAGCTCGACCGATTTTGATGAAAATTTTTGTGTGTTTGAATAGGTCTCTGGATGGTTTAGATTTGCAAATGGACCCTATAGGTGATGCTGCTGTCGAGATCAGAAATCTCGCGTGCGAGGCCGGGGCAGATTGCTAGTATATTATCACAAATCGACTACCCAATTTCTTCCCATGGGTGGAGTAAGAGGCGACAGAGGTAGATCAAACGGCTGATGGACAGCAGCATCTTTTGATCCGACTGCCAAGCGTTGTGGCAAATGTCCACTCTATGTGGCAATATATGAGGTAGGCCTATGTTCAGCAGTGGGTTTTTGATAAGCTGCAATAAGTGAATGAATAAACTCATATATATAACATAAACCTTCTTTCGTGTCAATACATTTCATGTTGTAAGTTACTAAATATAAACTTTATTTCTTACGTTGGTTTCTCTCATAACACAAACGTCAAACTTTGCTTCGAGTGCGACTTAGTACAATCTAAATTAGTTTGTGTCAGTTAGCACAGACTTGACTGACAAAGGTATTGTAGTAAGAAATAGCCGATCTCCTTAAATAACTTTATGTCTTTGGTCCAAACTATTGATACTGTGACGGCGACCAGACCAATCATAATAATGACAGTTACTTTCCGAGAAAATTACATAAACAAGAACTAATAAAATACTACGTTAAAAATAGAAACAACGACAAATTAAAGCACTTTGTTTTATTCTGAAAATTGAATTTGGACAGAAAATATCGAGATTAAAATATACGTTAGCAAAACAGGTAATTGCGTTGATGAACACCTAATTTGTAAAATTAATCTTATCCTTTTTAACCCCTATAAAAAAGAGGATTTATAGGCTTGACATGTGCATCTGTGTATCTCTGTATCAGTCTGTGCATCGTAGCTCTCAAACAAATGATGGATGGATTAAAAAAAAATCCAACAAATACCACACTTAAAACAACTAGAGACCTCATAAAGAAATACTCCAAAAATTAAATCGGGACATTAAATTGATAGCACCTACGTGTGCCAAGCCACCGAAGTTGTATGGGTTACCAAAAATACACAAGCCCAATGCTCCACTACATTTTGTCAGCGAGATTAAAGACCTATATCTGGCAGACAATGAAACTATGGTCAGTTTTCATGTGCAGTCTCTGTTTACATGCTTACCTGTTGAAGACTGCATCTCAATTGTTACTAGAAGGCTGGAGGAAAACAACATGCCGGTAGAATATGCAGTGTTATTCAAACACTGTGGAACCTACCTATTGTGGAAGGAAGAGTTCTATAAGCAAGTAGATGGTGTGGCGATGGGTTCACCTGTATCTCCTATTGTCATCGACATATTCATGGAAGATTTTGAGGAGAAAGCCCTGCTTACTTCTGCCGTAAATCCAGGATTCTACAAGCGATACGTAGACGACAGTCTCACAATTCTACCTTTAGATAAAGTAACTGCATTTTTATACCATATTACCTCTATAAATTATAAAATTCAGTTCACAACGGAGTTTGAGGCAAACAATTCTTTAGCTTTTCTAGATGTGTTAGTAATTCGGAATCCTGATAATACCTTGAGCCACACTGTGTATAGAAAAAAGACCTATACAGGTAGATATTTAAACGGTGACTCACACCACCATCCTTCACAGTTAGCTACCGTGGGTAAGTCTTTGTTTCAAAGAGCACGAGGGATGTGTGACAGTAAACACCTGGCCGCCGAGCAAGTTTTGCACGACAATAAGCTTCGGGGCCCGCACCTACATTACAATAAACGAATGAAGCCGGCCCCAGTGAAGCGAGTGCCTGCTGTACTGCTATATGTCAGAGGTGTTATTGACAAGACTGACTTCATCTTGAAACGTGCTTCCATTAGAACATACTTCAAGCTGCCGAAGAAGTTTAGTCAGTTTTTACCATCAGTCAAGAGTAATGTCCCTCTGCAAGATGCAGGAGTGTACAAGCTTGATTGTGAATGTGGTTTCTCTTATATAGGACAAACTAAAACATCAATAAAAACCCGCGTTAAGGAACACATAGCTGATATGAAGAATCGACTCTCCGGGAAGTCTGCAGTCTGTGAACATACAATATAATACAATACGTACAATCCTCACTAAAGAACGCCGATCCCTTCCAAGGATGATTGGCGAGGCTATTGAAATTAAAAAAAAAACATTCTAATTTCAACAGAGAAGATGGCTGGGTGCTACCATCTGCTTTCGATCCTATAATTAATAAAATGAAATCCCTAACTTTAATCAAGTCGTGTGGTGATTTAATATTTTCTGTCATGTATTACAAAACTTACCATCAGGTGAGTCGCATGCTCGTTTGCCCCCTTTTATATAAAAAAGCACGCTTAACGAATGAAATTCTGAAAAATCATTTAAACATACTCTCTTTAGTTTCAATGGTCCTTCTTTTAAATTCTCTCCGGAAACTTGCTATGTATTTCTGCCGCCATACCACTGCAATAGCTGTTTACCATCAGGTTGGCTGTATGTTCATTTATTACTTCAGTTTTATTAAGAAGAAACTAAAGTAATTCGTCTCTTGGAAAGGTTTATAGCGACACAAGTGATCGCGTAAAAACAACGTTTAAGTCGGAAGTCGATGTGACGTTAATGCGATAAGAACGAAGTTGGACTTTGATGTAGTCTCGAAATTATGGGAATGACAATCACAATACCGGAAAGCCAATTTCTAGCGTTTTAAAATACGAATTTAATGCTGCTGTGTTTAGTATGGTGAGTGTAAAGAACCGGAGACTCTTTTTACTGGAAACGAGGCATTCCATTTTAGTCCTCAGGGCTGACAACTCAACTGCGTTTTGATTACGTAAATGTCTATAAGCCACAGTATTCGCTTACCATCAGGTGGACTGTGTACTTGTTTCTCTGTACTGTAAAAAATCTTGGAAGAATATAGGATTTAAGTTACCGTTACAGCCTATTAAAGTCCACTGCTAAACAGGCCTCCGTATAGATTGTCTCCTATCAGGGATGTATACCATAGTCGCTACGCTTGGCAACCGCAGTTTTTTTTAATTTTAGTCGTTATTAGGAAGACACTGATACCCATCTCCTGATTTGTCTCTCTCTGTCGCCTTTTACAATACCCACGGGATGATATGGGGTAGTGGATATCCTTACATCGCCACTACATAGTAAATTTACGTTTAAGTAAGCTTATGAAAAGTAACACTAGTTTTTTATAGATGTTGACAAACGACCACGCTGTCCAGTTTATGGTAAGAAAATGCTGTGGCTAGTAGACACCCACATATATCATTGATATCAATAAGAATCAAAATGCAATGCATGTGTCATCCTTTAGGGCTAAGATATAGGGTCTCCGGTTGTCTACACTAACTATATTTTTTTATAACATATGGATGACCAGCGAGCACCCAGTCTACCTGATAGGAAGTGATTACTGTGGCCCATAGACATCTACATCAAAATGCAGATGCGTTGTCAGCCGTGAGGACTAAGATGGAATGCCTCTGTTCCAGTAAAAAGGGTCTCCCGTACTCTACACTCACCATACGAAACACAGCAGCATTCATCTGCTATTTTACGTTGGTATTCTGTGAGAGCGTGGTCCTTCCCCGGTCGAGCCGACCCATTCGTGCAACAATTCTTTTATTTTATTTTATTTTATTCTTTTTGGAAAACTTACAGCTAACATTAACAATAAATAAATGAATAACAACTAGAAGGCCATTTAAAAGTTTTCACCTATAAGCAATATGAACTTAAAAACAATAATTCTAGTCGGTAAAAGATAAACATCGATTAAGACAAATACAGTAAATTAAAATCAAAATTAAACAGAAGAACACCCAACAAAAAAAATAAAGAATTACAATAATTAATATAGCTGCAGCGTGGCTCTACCACGTACAAAATACGTATATGAAAAACAGTAGTATTATGTTGCTATTTTACGCCAATATTCTGTGATAGCAGGTCATTTCCTGGTCGAGTCAACCCATTTCTGCTGCAGTCTCTGACACACCTTTACCACGCTTCATACTCTTCCATGCATCTGCCACATGAAAATATGTTTATAGATTCTGTAAGATATGTTTATAGTTTTGCGGCAAATAAGAGCAATAAATACTTTTTGCAAACGGGAATAAGTAAATTAAAAATAGAATAAAAGTAAATCAAATTGAAAGCATTAGTTTTCAACAAGTACTTTAAAAGTGTCACGTAAACGGCTCTGCTTGTAAACAAGACAAGCTATCTTCTCACCACATCTATTTTAGGTTAAACAGCAGGCATTGCGTTACTTATCCCGCATAAATTCCTGTTACGCGACAACAGATAGACAGATAGACAGTCGAGTGGTTGAATGGCGCACAGTAGCGGTGAGGGCGACAGATGCGCGTGCATATGGGGCGTCGGTTTTTTTTGGTAAACGTACTATCAGCTGCGTGTTTCGTGATTTATCTGAGAACCCTTTTAAATATTTCAAACTCAAAAATAAGCAATAAAAATATGCCTGTAATCTATAAATAATGATTGTGTCCTTTCAGTCGATATGTTATT
Organism: Parnassius glacialis; assembly: GCA_033319125.1. Lineage (NCBI taxonomy): Eukaryota > Metazoa > Arthropoda > Insecta > Lepidoptera > Papilionidae > Parnassius > Parnassius glacialis. The sequence goes on from JAVANC010000002.1 coordinate 26,454,169, forward strand.
AACTCATAATAACATATCGGCTATTGATTTGTTAGTATTCGTTTTTTAATGTCCCATACATTACTATTTTTATTACTTATACTGCTTATATTTCTCGTAAATTTTCGTAATCATATTGCCTTTCTTTATAATTTATATAATATTTTAAAAATAATAAATAATAATAAAGTGATAAAGTAAACGCTAATATTTCACCTAATTGGAAGTGGTTACTTCTGCGAAGGGACGCCATCATCCAACTAAAGACTACAAGTGCGTTTTCAACTCTGAGAACGGGCGAAGAACAAACACCTTACAGCTTGTTCTTTTTAATTATATTGCGTTTCTCTAATCTAGCTTTACAACCTTCCATACTCTTCCAACCGGAATACAACAGTAAATCTTACTTACAGACAGAAATTCCTTGGAAAAGTAGCCCGACTACTCGAATATAATGTGTAGCGAATAACATTTACAATTTTATTTTTGAGGACGTGGCACCCAAAATTAATCTAACCCTAAATACTCTAAAAGTCTCAAAGCCTCATACTGTAGTCTATTTTAGCCTAATTTACTTTTAATACTGTTCTTTATGCTCAATACCTACAATCAAAGCTAAAAAATAAATGTAAAATTAAAATTGCACCTATTTTGGTGACTTATACCATAAATATCGGTCCCACGTAAAAAAGGTAAGATGCAAAAGAACACTTGAGAGGATTTTTTGTCCCAAGTGTTTGCTTAGTCCCAATAACAAGTGGCACAAATTTACTTAGTCTCAAGACACTGTAAACAGCTGTAAACAACCTGAGATGTTGAGTGTCTTTTTATTTAAAAATTTGAACTTAATAGTTTTATTTTGTTTTATGGCAGCGCGGAAATTTAATACCTTAATATTTAAAAAAAAGATGACATTAGTAAGCTATAGAAAAAAGAGTTTAGGAAGACCTAAATTAAGAATGGCTAGCGGCGTCAATTTTTTATATTTCTTTTTATAACATAGGGTGACAAACGAGCACACAGTCCACCTGGTGGCAAGTAGATACTGTGGAGACATTTACATCTATCCTCGTTTGTGAATAAAAAGGCAGATGCGTTATCAACCATGAGGACTAAGATGGAATGTCACTTTTCCAGTAAAATGGGTCTCCGGTTCTTTACACTCACCATACAAAACACAGCAGAATTAAGCTGCTATTTTACGCTGGTATTCTGTGAGAGCGTGGTCCTACTCCGGTCGAGCCGACCTATTCGTGCTACAACCATAATATAGCTTCAGCGTGGCATAAATAAGGGTGATTAACTCACAATACCAAACGCAGCAACATTATGTTGCTATTTAACGCTGGTATTCTTGGCAAGCGTGGTTCTTCCCGGGTTGTACACGTCGTATATTCAGGCTGCAGCCATATTGTATTTATGCCACTTGTAATTTAGAAAATTATTTTAATTCGTTTATCATGCAAATAACCTTACGCTAGCTACTTGTATGAGCCTGTGATTTGAGAGAGTCGACATTTCTTTGGAATTTTATAAATATTAATGTATTCGGCAGGCATTGCATGACTTAACTCCTTATTCTCCCGTCCACCATCAGATAACTCGGTCAGTCGTGGAGACTTACTTATTGTTGACATACTTCAAATTCAAAAGAAGTAGTTTGCTTCGTCGTTCGTAAATCATACAGAAATATTTCAATTGGTTAATTTGCCAACACCTGTCTTACCATCTGATGACAAAGTTGGGGTCTTCTAATGCAAGATTGTATACGCTTTTTTTATGCTCTTTACCGTCCTCGGCCACATACCTATTTACCATCAGGGATAATCAAGTACTGGATCATAATAGTTTGAAAATTATAATACTAATATGTTAAAGTAATATATATATATATATATATATATATATATATATATATATATATATATATATATATCAGTCTAACAACGATTTAATGTTAGAGACAGGCCTGTCATTTCTTAGAGGGTTTAGTTCGTTAAGCCGCGTCTTCACCAAAGTTTTGTTGCCAACACACAACAGTCGCCAACAAAACTTGTTTCCATTTTCGGCGGCAACATCAAAGGAATACGCTTATTGCCAACATTTGTTCCCTCGGTGGAGACGCTTGTTGGAAACATAACTGTTGTCAATATTTTTGGTGGATACGCGGCTTTACATAGCTTCATAGTGCCGCTTTGCAGACTTCACATGTCCCCGAAATGTTTTCAATTTCTCAGACAAGCAAGTTTCTCACGATGTTTTTTACTAGAAAACTGACACATAAAATAGTGATTTAGTATATGATTGGCGAAGATAAAACTCTGCATGCTCGCAAATCCAGCATCCAACATCGCAGATCCTTGATCACAAAAGTTTAACAAAACTAATTTTACGGATTTTATCGCGTTAATTTTAACTATTTTTTACTATTTGATCAAGATCTGACCAGTAGTTTTTGAGTTATCCTTAATAATTTATATTGAAGTCGGTTGTACAAAATTTTTAAATTTTAAATTTTTACGATATTTTCGTGTAGATATATCCTCTAAAAGAGATCTTATTCACAATCAAGCTTATACACTCCTGCATCTTTTAGAGGTATATTATAATTGAATGATGGTAAAAATTGACTAATTATCTTGCAGCTTGTAGTACTTGTTATGGAATCTAGTTTCAACACGCACCGAATCTTGACTGTGACTTCTCTGACATACGATAGTACAGAAGGCACACGCTCGACTCTGGCCGGTTTTACTTGTTCACTTTGATATGGATACTGAACCCAAAGCTTGTTGTCGTGCCACACCCGCTTGATGTGTTTGAGCTTATCCGCCAGGCGTTTCCTATCATAGGTCCCTTGTTCTCTCTGAGGCAGAGATTTTCCCACGGTAGCTAACTATGATGGATAGTGATGAGAATTACGTGTTAAAATTTGCAAAAGAATTTTTGATGTTGTTTTAGCACAATCACATAAATTGCAGTATATTTTGCCACGTAACTTCACAATAGTCTGAGAGCTTAGTCATAAAGCTAGGTGCCAAGTAGATAAGAAAATCCATATTCTTCTACCCGCATGGGTCGATTTCTCACGAAGCTCCGTTAATAGAGTCATCAATAGTCTCAAAATTATTCGTAAATCAATCTTTTATATTTAAATTGAACATAAATTAACATCATAATATATTATGCGTGGGACAATTAGGTGCTAAAATATTATAATAAAAGAATTATGAATAAACGAAATTTGACACCTCTCTGTTATTATGAACGGTATCGTCTTTATGGTTATTCAAAAATATTATTAAGGCGTAACTTTATGGCTTCTAAAATATAAGTTAGCAAGTCTTGTATTCTAATTTTTTATGAATAGTAATTATGTCAGAGTCTCAAGAGGTCATCTACCGGCAGAACAGGAAACTAGGTGTGAATTTCAACTGCCGCCAATATTTTGGTTAAACAATCAAGCTTAACTTGGTTAAAGTGTTCACAGTTGGGAGAACCAAATATATTTGTTAATGCAAAACTAAAATGAAGTGCATTTTTTCTATATTTTCAAAAGCAATTAATTACATTTTATACGTGGTAGAGCCATGCTGCAGCTATATTAGTAGTATAGTTGTAGCACGAATGGGTCGGCTTGACCGGGGAAGGATCACGCTCTCACAGAATACCAGCGTAAAATAGCAATTTAACGCTGCTGTGTTTCGTATGGTGAGTGTAGAGAACCGGAGACCCTTTTTACTGCAAAAGAGGCATTCCATCTTAGTCCTCACGGGTGACAACGCATCTGCATTTTGAGTCTTTATTGAGGATAGATGTAGATGTCTATCGGTCACAGTAACCACTTACCATCAGGTGGACTGTGTGCCGACTACTGGAGTTTTTTTTTTATTGTGAGTACGGAAATTCTCATAGATACCTTTTTGCTGCGAAGGTAACGGAATTGTTATCTGAGACTTCAGACTTCTACTGCCTACAAGTGGTTACTATCGGCGTATACAAGTTATTTTACGAGTTATTAAAAAATATATTTAAAGTCTACCTACATAAAAGTATCGTTGAGTACAATGATATTATAAAGGACCTCTTTTTTATATATAATATCATTGGTTGAGTATAAGTGCCTATAATTTAAAATTTAAAATTTTGTACAACCGACTTCAATATAAATTATTAATAATAACTCAAAACCTATTGCCAGGCCTTGGTCAAATTTATACATAACTACATGTGAAGCAGCAGCTTTCAAAGGAAAAGAAAATCATCGAAATAGGTTCAATCAAAAAGAAGTTATGAGGTTACATACATAAAAAACATACAATCGAATTGAGTACCTCCTCCTGTATGAAGTCGGTCGGTCGATAAAAATAGTATTAAATACGTTGAGAAATAAAATTAAGCATTATCGAGTTGTTCCGTGCCAGTCTTACCATTGTTTTTTAATTTCCTGATTCTCTTGGTATGGTAAGAACTCACTTTCAGCTTCCATACCTCTTTAGGGTGTGAAGGTATGAATATATATAGAAGTCACAAGTCCAAATATATTGTGAAGATTTTTCTTTTGTTTGGGTTTAATTTACAATAATTTAATATTAGCAAAATTATTAATCGTATGGACTCACTTATAACCAAAAATTAAAATAAAAGATTAATATTGTAGAAGTTAATTTAGTAAGTGGTTTCAAATTAGCAAAGTTTTCATGATAAACAATGTTATTATTTGTGTATAAAACATATATAAATGACGATAAATCAAGCCTATGAAGTCAAGGATATGAATGTAAAGATATGAATAAACGTATAGAATAATTTTGTAATAATTAGGAGAAGAACGATGTTTTTTTTAATTTATTTAAACTTTTATGCACAAAAGAATATATATATATATATATATATATATATATATATATATCTTCTATATATGTATAGAAGATATTCTATACATATATTATAAAAAGTAGATATATTAATGCAGATGGTGTAGTAAATATTGCAATAAAATCTCACATGAGAATACTTTTTGAATAAAAATTTCTTGAATCTTATTTTAATTTAAGAAAAATATAACGAGTTGAATTTACTCCATGAATAAGAACACCAAATGTCTTCTTTCTGTAAATCTCTAATGATGACGATTTAATTATTGATAACAGCCCAGCAAACTTTCACAATTAAATCATTAAATGTGATCTAGATTAGGAACGGTGATAGTGCAGTGTAATTGCTAAGGAAATTAAGCAATGAGAGAAACGGAGCTTCAAAACAAAAGGTATCAAGCGACTAAACAATGAAAACGGAACCCAAAACCTCAAAAACATATCGTAACGACGACCCAAATAAAGAAGGCGTACCAAAAAGAAACGGACGGTTACGCGAGGGAATCATAGATAATGAAATGTTCTCGCGTGTGCGTGAATGAATGACGTCTCTTAAAAACTGTTTGACAGGCAAATTATAACGTAGCTCGCAGTGCGCCTGCGCCGGGTTTTTTTTAATAAACTACTAAAATTTAGTGCAGGAGCTAAGAAAGAATAATTGTTCTATTTATTTCAATATGTAAAAACCCAGGACCGTGCTTTGTGGCAGGACCGTGCTTTGTGGTATTCCTTGGGGGAGGCCTATGTTCAGCCACTACTTATGAACGGCTGTAATGATGATGATGATGATGATGTAAAAACCGTGTAGTTGCAGTGTAAGAGTATTCACTATCCCATATCAACCCTTGGGTGTTGTAGGAGGCGACAGAGGGAAATTAACACAGAAGATGGGCAGCAGCATCTTCCTGTTAACAATTCAAAATAATAAGAAACTCCAATTGCCATCCCGCCTGCTAAGCTTGGCAACTAAGAAAATCTTCTCTATTAGGCAATCTATGAAAGAATCCAGAAAGGAGAAAGGTATTTTATAGGCTGTGGGCTAGCGGATGGAATGGATGTGAAAAATATTTATATTTAGGTGACTTGTGTCATTGTTTGTCACTCTTACATATTAAAAATTAATTAAAATAAAAATATTCTGTTTTTTTATAGTATAGGGTGACAAACGAGCACACAGTCCACCTGATGGTAAGTGGTTGCTGTGGCCCATAGACATCTACATTTATCCTCGTTTGCGAATGAAAATGCAGATGCGTTGCCACCCGTGAGGACTAAAATGGAATGCCTCGTTTCCAGTAAAAAGGGTCTCCGGTTCTCTATACTCACCATACGAAACAGCAGTGATAACCTGCTATTTGACGCTGGTATTCTGTGAGAGCGTGGTCCTTCCCCGGTCGAGCCGAGCCATTCGTGCTACAACTATACTACTAATATAGCTGCAGCATGGCTCTACCACGTACAAAAAGTTTTGAGTTTTTTTCTTGAATTAAGCCTCATACCATAAAAATACGTAAATAAAATGTGCTTTCATAATAATATTTACATCGTGCAGAAAATAAAAATTTAGGTCTTGAACCTAATATCGGTCACTGCGATCAGTCTCGACATAGACTAGTCATCTATGCAGTATAGGGTCGTAGAGTACGAGTGTGTGCGCAACCACAAATACACGTGCAGTTTACGTGGAAGAACCATGCTGCAACTATATGTTATAGCACGAATGGGTTGGCTTGACCGGGGGTAGGACCACGCTCTCGCAGAATATCAGTGTAAAATGAGCGTAGAGAACCGAATACCCTTTTTACTGGAAATGAGGTGTTCCATTTTACTCCTCAGGGGTGGTAATGCATCTGCATTTTGATTCTTAATCGAGGATACATGCCACAGAATTTACTTATCATCAGGTGGACTATGTGCTCGTTCGTCAACCTTGTGTTCTAAAAAAGAACTCTTTATACCCTCACCCTCAAAGTTCGATTGATCAGTTTTTCCATCAAGAAATTCTCAGTAGCAGCCCGGAGTCAGGAAGTCGGCGGTGTCTCAACCACGTGCCTCGGAAATCACGTAAAGCCGTTGGTCCTGCGCCTGATCTGTATCCTGTCATGTCGGTTTACCGTCCCATCGGACTATGAGATTGAGGGAATAGAGAGTGCACCTGTGCTTGCGCATACACTTGGGCACTATAATCCTGTCTTGCGCCGATGGCTAGTCTCCGTTGAGGCTGGTCGCCGTGACTGAAATTCGGTCTGGAGGACATTATTGTTTTTATTAGGTTTAGTTAGGGATATTAAGATATTAATTAAAATATTTGACAAAAATATTTGTTGATAGTAGATCTTATTTTCCCATTCAAGCTCCTGGACTACAAAAATTTTGATGAAGTTTATTTCTTACACACCAAACGTTTGATTTCACTCTCGTTAAGGTTATATTTTTCATATCAGAAAGTAAAATACAAAACATATTTTATATAAATTTATTGTTACGGTTTTTATTAGCATTTTTCATTTTAGTACCGTTCAATTGGGCTCTTGTGTGAAGCCATCTTATTTGAAATCAATTCAAATAAATTTACTAACTTATTAGGTGTTTGTGTGAGTTAAAATATTGATGGATAACACTAGTGGATATTAAAGCACTGTGTAGTGGCGGTGTTAGGGAATTCACTATCCCATATTATTCCGTATGTGTCGTAAAAGTCGATAGGGGGAAATTAAATGGGAGATTGGCAGCAGCCTCCCCCTGATAACTCAAAACAAATAAAAGCAGCAATTGACAACCATTAACAGTAAGGCTGCAAAACAGCTATGTCAAATATCTCCACTATGGCCTTAGTGGAGATATCGCAAGGTAATTACACATCTTCACAGACTATTAAAGAGTATAAGTTTTATGTAATAATTTAACAATTATTACTTCTGGATAAGTTTTACTTTGCTATTTTTGTTGAAGTAATGTAAACGTGAAACAGTCTAAAGTCCACTTGTAACATACATACATACATAAACACTCATGCCTGTCACCCAGTGGGGTAGGCAGAGATTATGGACTTCTATTTGCCACGATCCTGACACACCTCTCTCGCCTCCTCTACATCCATGTACCTACGCATACACGCTCGTCGGTTAAGGGTACTCTTAATTTGGGCCATTTTCAATGTATCGCCAATTTGGTCGATAACATTTCGTTTGGGGCGTCCGTTCCCGACTCTACTGTTCACCTTGGCAACATAAATTTGCTTTGTCACTCTTTCCTCATTCATTCTTTCTACATGGCCAAACCACCGAATCATTCCTTTCTTAATCCTAGTCACAACATTATCTTGCAAACCACACTTTTCTCTTATCACACAATTTCTCGTCGTTGTGTTGTAAGTAGATGCGGTTTACCAAAAGTTTCACCATCCTCGATATAGAATTTACAATGCAAATACGTTGTTATCTCAGAAGATTAAAAATTAATAATTCGTTAAAAGATTTTCGGTTCTTGTCACTTACTATTACACTATTAGCTGCTATTTAACACCGGAACTCTGAGCGTATGAGTAAGCTCAAGGTTTCTCAGCAAGCTGTGGAGACGGTTATGATGGTTCGGAGTAACCGACATAGCCTAACGGGTGATTAAGTTTAAGTGACAATAGGCCAACTATATAGCTCGAAGAACTGACAATCGATGCGGAAGAATGGTTCTTGAACGACAGCCTCGTACTGTTAAGCAAAGTGTTGGGCGGCATCCTACTAGAAGAATGACGATCTGGTACGAGATGCAAGAAGGCTATGGATGAAGGTGGTGAGGTCCGTGCTTTGCGGCATTCCATAGGAAAGGGCTTGTAGGCGCCTGTAATGATGATAACGATGGTGATTCTGTGCGTGTATGATTACCCATGTATGGTCCGAACCGAGCCATTCATGCTCAGCTCTACTATGAATATATTTTTCTTTTACTTTGTAAAGAAACTATTTTGCTCTGTCACTTACCTTACCACTTCACTCATCACTTTATTTATGAAGATTTTTATTTTATTTATCTAAAAAAACCTGTTTGTCTACCGGCTTCCAAAAAGGAGACGGTACGCAATTCAACAGTATGTTTTTTATGTGTGTTAGCTCATAACTGTTTACTGGGTGAACCGATTATTTTTTTATTTGAAAGCTGATACTTCTCGTGTCGTCCTATATGAATTTGATCAAATTCAGATCCAGTAGTTATTGAGTTATTCTTAATAACTTATATTGAAATCGGCTCTACAAAATATTTAATTTTAAATTATCTTTCGAAGAATTTGCCAGCTAAAATTCGTTACTATTATAATGTGGTAGAGCCTCGCTACAGTTTTATAATTGTTGCAGCATGAATTGGCTCGAACTGGGAAACCATCCACGCACAGAATCATCGTTTTTTTTTTAATTTAATTTAAAAAAGTTCTACCTACGATTGTTTTTATTTAACATGCTAAATCTAAATGTATAATAAAGTCTTATACTAATCGCACAATTACTTACAGGCAAACACCGCTAAACCATAATTAAAATCTTAATTTACATATTATGTTAAGAAAAAAATATATAATTAAAACAATTTAAAACAAAACAACAAAACAATCAGTGATTTAGATATTATGTGTAATAAACATACAAAAAAAACCTTAATTTGAAATTGTATCCAACAAGTACTTGTACAAGTACAAAACTTGTACGAGGAAACAATTTATATGTGTCTGGCTACTGACCTATTCATTATCATCATCATTATTATAGATTGCCTTGTAGGGGGTATGTTTGCCACAGTTGCCGCGTTTGGCATGCGGGGTGACAGCTCCAGTTATTTTACTGAATAAGCGTGCTTCGGAAGGCTCGTAAAGCCGTTGGTCCTGTGCCTGATCTCTTTCCAGTCGTATCGGATCGCCCTCCCATCGGACTGTGAGAATAAGAGAATAGTCAGTGTACCTATGTTTGCGTCCACACTGGTACAATATAATCCTGTCCTACGCAAATGGCTAGATTCCGTTGAAACTGGCTGCTGTGACTGACATTCGGTCTGGAGGACATTATTACGTACAATATGAGTAACAATTTGTAGATAAATATAATATATTATATTTAAATTTATTTCCATTGTACTTTTATACAGATAAACAGTAACTATAAATTATTTTAATGGTTGTTGATATAATTATAGTAATATTTTATATAGTAATATATTTTTCGACGTGGTTGAGCCATGCTGCAGCTATATTATGGTTGTAGCACGAATGGGTCGGCTCTACCGGGGAAGGACCACGCTCTCACAGAAAACAAGCGTAAAATAGCAGCTTAACGCTGCTGTGTTTCGTATGATGAGTGTAGAGAACCGGAGATCCTTTTTGCTGGAAAAGAGGCATTCCATCTTAGTCCTCACGGGTGACAACGCATGTGCATTTTGCTTCTTTATTGAGGATAGATGTAGATGTCTATGGGTCACAGTAACCACTTACCATCAGGTGGACTGTGTGCTCGTTTGTCACCCGATCCTATAAAAAAAAATTAATAAGTTGTACCTCCACCGTAAAGGTAATACATATTTTAATTATCTTATTATAATTGAAGGGCTATACTTCTAGGAGTACGTCTCTCTCCATTAGCTCACTAATGTGTATGTATTTCTGTGCACTCACATGCACATACCAAAGATGGCATTAAAATGACCGGATAGTTTTAAGAACTGAATCGATTTTATCACCAATTATGCGGCTTCATTCCGAGGTTAAAGGAAACATTAAGGAAACGTCACCAAAGAAGCACGAAATATCGTTGTCACATTTTAAATTTCGAACAATCGCGCCCCTCGGAACTGGAATACGTCGAATTTTGTAGGAAAAAATTCTTCGCTCGCTCTAAGATCCAGTGAAATTACGCGGCTAAACTTTTTCGGGCATTACGTGGAGGCACTGAACGCATTTAACGTGCGAAAGAATTTTTGCGCAATTTGTGATTTCGGTATTTCTTATTTTGAAGATCATTATCTCGTTTTAAGGTTACTTGGTGAGGTATTTGGCAGAAATTATTTAGCATTGGCGGATTGGCGAAAAAATAAACCCATTAAGGTTCAAAACAAATTAAATTATTTATTTTTTTGTGTCATATAGGTGTGGTTAAAGAGAAACTATCACCTCATTTTGTTCCGTAGGTGTCATGTGAAGTGGTGATATACTATCTCGTTTAATATTCATTCATTCAGTTATTACAGTCTATCACAATTCACTGCTAAACATCCCCTTACATCTATACAAATAAATAAAATTGAAGTTTTTGTTTGTAATGTCAAAACAACAGCTTTTTACTAATTGCATATAAAAGTATGTACGATACTTATAACAAAAACACAATTTTTAAATTTTTTGTCTCTGTCTGTTTGTTCCAGTTAATCTCCGATACGGCTGGAACGATTTTGACGGGACTTTCACTGTCAGATATCTCATGTTATAAGGAGTAACTTTAGCTACTTATATTTTAGAAAAATAATTAGGGTTCCGCGCAACAAAATTAAAGCCCTAATTTAAACGCGCGCAAAGTCGCGGGGAACAGCTAATCACCTAATTAATGGTTGTCGTTGTCACAGTTGCCACGATTGGCAGGCGGGTTGGTAACCGTTGTCTCTTATTTTCTAGTTGTTATTAGGAAGCCGCTGCGGCTCTTGCTTTCTTTACCTCTGTCGCCCCTTACGACAGCCACGGAACGATATGGGGTGGTGCATATTCTAACACCGCCACTGACCAGTTACATGTAGCAGTGTCAAGGGTGCAGCAAATAGAGAAGACCGGTTACAATAGCACTGGATTATTAGCCACTGACCTGGGCTATATATTATCTAGTATAGATTGGTCACACTTCCAATGTTTTTTTTTATATAGAACAAGTATAAAAAGGCCAGTAGCGTGGGCTTAGTCCACTCCAGACATGTTATCTTTAAAACTGCGGTAGAAACAGGAAGAAACAAAAAACTAAACAAGAAATCCTCCACAGATTTGCGAGGTAGGTTCCTTGATTATGGTTATGACAAGTATAAAAAGGCCAGTTGCGTGGGCTTAGCCCACTCCAGACATGTTATCTTTAAAACTGCGGAGGAAACAGCAAGAAACAAAAGAGTAAACAAAAAATCCTCCACAGATTTGCGAGGTAGGTTCCTTGATTATAGTTATGATAAGGGTGACAAGCGAGCACACAGTCCACCTGATGGGAAGTGAATGCTGTGGCCCATAGACATCTACATTTATTCTCGATTAAGAATCAAAATGCAGATGCGTTAATGCCCCTGAGAGCTAAGATGGAATGTCTCATTTCTAATAAAAAGGGTTTCCGATTCTCTACACTCACCATACGAAACATAGCAGAATTAAGCCGCTATTTTACGTTACATTATGTGAGAGCGTAGTCTTTCCCCGTTCGAGCTGACCCATTTGTGCTTCAACCATAATATAACTGCAGCGTGGCTCTACCACGTAAGTACCACCACATACCATCTATCGACGGCCGTAAAATCTTATAGTTGCTTTTACCGCTATCCTACTTATTAATTAAATTATTATTAAGTAAAGTAAGGTTACAAATTATTTTAAAGAATGTATGCTTGTGCATTTTTTTGTTAAAACCTTTATCTAACAGTATACTTAAAAAGTTGTTCCATTTATAAAATAATGAAATTGTCAAAACCACAGCTAGATGATAAAATGTTCAAAACAATCGAGAAGTCAGACAATACCAAATAAAGTATACTATATCTCATCTTAATGTTGCTATATCGTATGAACAAGACACAAACAAGCGAACTTGATTTCGTAATAGAATGGCAGATAGGGCTCGTATCTAGGAATTTCCATGAGTCAAAGTTGCAAGGGCAACCCTGTAAGTGCGGCGACGGGTCGACCGGACCATCAGATACCAGTGTATTGTTTCGTGTGGGCGGCGGTATGGTAATATATATTTAATTGTAACGCCCTACGCACGCCCACTGAATATTTGGTTCAGTTTGTGTTTCAACTTTGCCTGAATGGAGTGGCTATACGATCGAGAAATGTATAAAATATCTTTGAGGTTAGTAGAAATAATTAAATGAATAGAATATAATAGAATAGAATAATTTTTTATTCAACATTGATTATTACACAATTCTTATTGAAAGTCATTGTTTATTTACTATTTTGGAAAATACCTCTGTCCTGGGAAGAACCAGCAAGAAACCCAGCGGGACTTTTTTTCAAACATATTTCACTTAAAAATAATTTTATTTATACAATTTTTAAATGATTTTTAATAGAACCAGCATGGTGGCGATCACCTTATTCCCAGGGGTTATTTTCATTCATGTATTCCTTGATATTATAATAACCCTTTTTGTACAGTTTTTCTTTAATAAAACTTTTAAACTTGTTTATTGATAAACTTTGAATATCTTCTGGGATTTTGTTGTAAAAGCGTATACATTGCCCCATAAATGAATTACTGATTCTGTGGATTCTAGTAACTGGTATTACAAGCTTATGTTTGTTCCTAGTGTTTAAAGTATGCACATCTTTATTCTTATTAAAGCTATTTATGTTTTTATGTACATACATTACATTTTCATAAATATTATGCGATGCCAAAGTTAATATGTTTATTTCTTTAAATTTTTGTCTGAGGGACTCTTTACAATTTAGATTATAAATCGCCCGAACGGCTCTCTTTTGCAAAACAAATATAGCTTCAATATCAGTCGCATTACCCCATAGCAAAATTCCATAAGACATTACGCTATGAAAGTAACTAAAATACACTAATCTAGCTGTCTCAACATCTGTGAGACTTCTAATCTTTCTTACAGCATATGCTGCAGAACTAAGTCTGCTTGCTAATTTAGATATATGGGGGCCCCATTGAAGTTTCGCGTCAATAGTAATACCGAGAAAAACAGTAGTATCCACAAGACTTAACTCCTCCCCATTTAATAGCACATTGGTATTCGAATGTTTTACATTAGGTATTGTAAATTTAACACACTTTGTCTTATTGCCGTTTAAGAGCATACTGTTGGCGTTAAACCAATGTACTAATTTCGATAGAGCATTATTTACATCGTCATAATTAATTAACTGCCGTTTGAGTTTGAAAATTAAAGAGGTATCGTCAGCAAATAATACTATATCGTGATTGTCCCCTAAAAGATAAGGTAAGTCATTAATATAGATTAAAAACAGGAATGGGACAAGAATCGAGCCCTGAGGAACGCCCATTGATACTACCGATCCGGAGGAATCTTTACCATTAATCACAACTTTTTGAGTTCTGTTACTTAAATATGAAGTAATAAGACTAAGCGCCAAATTGTTTACACCGTAATGTTGTAGTTTCCTGATTAATGTTTCATGATGAACACAATCGAAAGCCTTGGAAAGATCACAGAAAACACCTAAGGCATCCTGTGAATTCTCCCAGGCATTAAAAATATATTTCATAAGCTCAACACCAGCGTCAGACGTCGAGCGACCCCTTGTAAAACCAAATTGGTTTTTATGAAGTAATTTATTTGTATTAAAAAAAATTAACAATTGATCCAAAATTATTTTTTCAAAAATTTTACTGAGAGTTGGTAGTACAGAAATAGGTCTAAAATTAGCGGGGTCCAATGTACTACCGGATTTAAATAAAGGTTTTACTTTACTATACTTCATTAAATCAGGAAACACACCAGAACCGATACAAGTATTAAAAATAATAGCAAGATGAGGTGCAATTAAATCTATTATGGACGCAATAACTGTCACGGAAATCCCCCACAAATCTGCGGTTTTCTTTACATCAATGGTGTTGAAGTATTTTACAATATCTTGCGGTAATACTTTTTCAAATCTAAATTATTTTAAACTGATATTAACATTCTGTTTGAGTAATGACTCGGCGACAGTTGGAGAAGTATTCAAAGACTCTGTTGTCAAAATAGGAATATCAGTGAAATATTTCTCAAACACCGCTGCGACTTCTTGATTTGATTTAGTCAATTCATTGTTAATTTTTAATTGATAGTTTGAGTTACGAGGTTTTTCTTTACCGGTTTTGCTGTTAATTATACTCCACGTCATTTTAATTTTATTCTTAGCCGTCTTAATTTTTTTGCTAATATTTTTTTTTTATAGGATAAGGGTGACAAACGAACACACAGTCCACCCGATGGCAAGCGGCTGCTGCGGCCCACAGACATCCACATCCATCCCCGTTTGCGAATCAAAATGCAGACGCGTTGTCACCCGTGAGGACCAAGATGGAATGCCTCATCTCCAGTAAAAAGGGCCTCCGGCCACCTGCACTCACAAAGCGAAACGCAGAGGTAAACCTCTACTTCACGCTGGTATTCTGTGAGGTCGTGGTAGCACCCCAGTTCGAGCCGGCCCATCCGTGCGACAGCAAAAGCGTGGCTCTACCACTGTTGAAACGATATGTAACGATTTGGCTGTGCAGCAAACTTTTTTAAACATTTTAGAATAATTTTTGACATATTCTTTAAAAGCACCAGAAGGAGTATATGATCTTTCATGGTAAAGGTCATATAACCTTCGTCTGCTTTTATGAATTCCCACTGTCGCCCACTCATTAAATGCCTTGCGACTGTTTCTGGAGAATGTTTTAGAAGTATATGTTTTTTTTAAATTCAATGCTTATAAGGGTAAATGATTCTCCATATAAAAAGTCTGTATTGTTCTTATAAGAAAACGATGGAAGGTTTTTTACCATATTACTTCTAAATCTCTTCAGGCGTTTTGCATTAATAGGAACAATTTTCTCAATTTCCTGTTTTTTTGTGCATATAAGGTAATGAAACCAGAAACAGTGATCTGAACTAAGTTTTTGAATTTTTGACTTTTTGATTGGTACAACACCTGTAAAAATATTATCAATACAAGTTGCACTACACCCTGCAATACGTGTAGCTTCAAAGAATAAATTATCAAGATTATAGGATTTGAACAAAGAGCAAAATTTAATACTGGTGGAAGAAGTTTCCAGGAGACTGATATTAAAGTCCCCACACACTACAAGAGATTTATTCTGTTTATTAAGCTTGACTAAAACTTCTTCCATAATTTTTTCAAAGGTATCATAATTTGAACATGGGGTCTGTGAACACTGACAACAATAAGGTGCTCAAGCTCAATACATGTCATTTCTACAGTACGCTCAACAGAGAGGCTCACAATGTCTTTAGGTTCTTTACATTATAAGGATTTATTAGCTAATATTAAGGAGCCACCACGTAATTTAGTATCTCTATTGAACGAACTGACCACCTGGTGATTACTGAAATTAAATATGGAGTTGTAATTTTTTAACCAATGTTCAGTAATACATAAAATATGAATAAGGTTACTATTTAAAAATAATTCAATTTCTAGTTCTTTGCCTAACATACCTTATATATTTTGATGCACCAGGTTAATACAGTTTTTATTATTCCTATTTTGTGAAATCACACAAGGAAGTATTGTTGAATTGTATTCTAAGGTATTTAAGTTATCTTTGCTCGAGATTACCTCTGTTGTCTTATTAGCTAATTTAAATTACTTGGAACTAATTCCAAATCATTTGTGAAATTACTTTTCTGCTCAATAAAAGCAGGTGTTAAGGTAGCCAATAATTTGGCTGGGTTATAATATAAATAATGAGATAGCGTATTTGCTACCAGTCTTAAACTAAACTATGATAGGTAATACCTATCTCTTGTCAAAAACTTCTTAATTAAATTATTAATATCAATTAAATGAAATTTATCATTATTATTTTTACAATTAAATGTCAAATTTAAGTTATTATTACATGTCGAATTATGCATCATTAAATTTAATGAACGCTAATATTAACTAAATATGCAGATGCACATAATGTTTAGAGGTACGACAGTCAGATAAAAAAATTGATTTTAATCTAACTTCAAAAACACTTCAAAAAACACAGTCAAATTAGTTGTATGTTTGACTTGTATGGAACACAATATCATTGTCAAATTGAAAACATATTTTAAAGATCATTTTAGAATATAAGTTATACTTCAAGGGTGGTTTCAATTCGGAACAAAATATATACAAGGGATAGAAGAAAGGACAAGTCGCTCGCGTCCGTAGGCTTCGATCACTTAACCCTAGGCTCGTGTCCCCCGGGTGGTGCTAAACGAGCGACAAAGCCGAAATAATAGATTTACATCATATAATAAAAATATATTTAATAATTTTAATCTTATATACCTATGGATTTGTTCGGAACCCTCGGTGCACGAGTCCGACTCACACTTCGCCGGTTTTTTTTATAGAAGAGGGGGCAAACGAGCATGCGGCTCACCTGATGGTAAGTGACTACCGCCGCCCATGAACAACTGTAACACTAGGGGAACCAGGGTAATTGCAGATGTATTACCGGCCTTTTAAAAAGGAGTAGGTTCTTTTTTTGAAGGTCCCTAAGTCGTATCGGTCCGGAAAAATCGCTGGTGGTAATCGATTCCACAAGGAAGTGCGCGGGAAAGAAAACATCTTCTAAATCGCACAGTAGCGGACCGTCAATCATCCAGAAGGTGTGAATGGTATTAATGTATTAATGCTGGGATTATTGCGAACAATTCCTCAGAGCACTCCCCGTGGTAAATGCGAAAGGAAATGCAAAGGGATGCAACATTTCTTCGCAGCGTCAATGAATCGAGCCGATCGGAAAGGACTCGGTCGTCGACGATTCAAGCCACTCTGCGCTGGATGCGATCAAGTGGAAGGAGCTGGCACTGGGGGAGCCCCAGCCCAGAGATGGGAACAGTATTCAATGTGAGGCCGAACCTGCGCCTTGTAAAGTTAAAGGCATTGTGCCGGCATGAAATACTGTCCCGCTCTGCTGAGTACGCCAAGCCTTTTAGAAGCTAATTTGACCTTCTCTTCCAAGTGCCCACGAAACTGCACGTCACTCGATATGTCGACGCCGAGGATTCAAATATTGGCTGAGGCAACAAGGGGAGTGCATTGAAACTGAGGAGATACGACAAAGGGGATATTTTTGGCGGTAAATGCGCAAACTTGTGTCTTCTGAGGATTAAACTGGACTAGATTTAGTGGCCCCCAATCCGAGACTTTGTTCAGTAAAGACTCGACTTCAGACACAAATTTGTTCCGGAACTCGGCGACGTTTTCCCAAGAAATATTAGCACGGCATGTATAGAGCATCACCAGTGCTGTCATCCGCATAGTAATGACTTTTACCGGTTTGCAACATATCACTGATATACAGAAGCAACAGCGTCGGTGATAGCACGCAGCCTTGTGGAACACCAGCTTTAATTTTCTTTCGTCATAAGAAGATTCACATGTATACATGGGAAAGAGGTGATGATAAAAGCATGATAGATTTCGTAATTGTGGATGAAAGAATAAGAGTGCAGTGGTACATACAAGGGTTTACCGGGGGTTCAACGTAGGGATGGATCACTACATGGTCGTATGCCGAATTAATGGTCTATACAGGCGTTGGCGGCATCGGACATCTGTGTCTACGCTGCGTTACAGCATATAAGAAGAGAAAGGGTGCAAGATGAAGATGTGAAAAAGAAATATAAACGTAGATTGAGGGAAGATATTAGTGGTTTGTATGAGTTGTGTATGAATTATTTAGACTTGAAGACTATGTGGGATAAAGTTAAGAAAGGTTTGGTTGACGCAGCTACCGGAGTTTTTTTATATGATAGGATGACAAAGGAGCACACAGTCCACCTGATGGTAAGTGGTTGCTGTGGCCCATCACATTTATCCATCATAGACATCTACATTTATCCTCGTTTGCGAATCAAAATGCAGATGCGTTGTTACCCGTGAGGACTAAGACGGAATGCCTCTTTTCCAGTAAAAAGGGTCTCCGGTTCCCTACACTCACCATACAAAACACAGCAGTGTCAAGCTGCCATTTTACGCTGGTATTCTGAGAGAGCGTGGTCCTTCCCCACTCGAGCCGACCCACTTGTGCTACATCTATACTACTAATAATACTGCAGCATGGCTTTACCATGTAGAGAAAGTACGTGTAGTGTAAGTAACAGAACGAATGAAATGAGAAATAATACATTTTGGTGGGATGATGAGGTACGTTTTGAAGTTAAAGCAAAGAAGAAAGCATGGCTAGATTTACTACACTAATCATACCGCCAGAATTTCCAAAGCTTGTAATTCTGGCGGTATGAATGTTAAGATTGAAACAAAAAAGTAGAATTTAGACGTCTAAATAAGAGAGTAAAACAAGTATTTGAAAGGAAAAAAGAACTGATAAGAATGATAGAACGATATTAATTTCCAGGCAAATATTAAAACTACATTAATGAAGAGGTCTTTAAAAGAAAGGGGAATGAAAGTGAATGCAAGTAAGACTAAAGTGAGGGTTTTTTAAAGAGAGGAAAATAGAACGTTATGTGAAATAAGAATAGAAGGGGAGTTAATTGAGCAAGTGGATGAGTGTATTTGGGATGTGTATTTACCAGGGATGGTAGATATGATAAGGATACAGAACGACGAGTGAACGCAGGAAATATAGTGAATGGGGCTCTACACTCTATTTGTGGTTTGTGTGGTTTGCAAGATGATGTTGTGATTAAATCTAAATTGAAGACGTGAACAGCAAGTTATTTTAACAGTTGGATAAAAAATTACGTTTAAAATGTGTATAACAAAAAACTAGAACGCTGACTTTTGGATTTAGTTATTAATATTGTATATAGAAAACAAGATTTGTTAACATTATTTTGTATTTATCTATTATATATTATTATAAATTATTTTTAACCATAATTGATTATAAATAATTTAGCCACTCCATTCATTTCCGCTTTGTAACAGTCTTTCGTCTGTCCATTCCCACGTTTCGATTACTTCACCGCGCTGGTCGTTTGGACCGCGTCTCAAGGGTTAACTAATTATTGAGTTATTTTTTATCGCATACACCGAAATTCATTTACATAGCAGCGTAATTTTATTGTGAATGCTGCGAGAGTTTTAGAGTGTTTCATCGATTTTATGAACGACAGATGGGATATCAAATTTAAAATGTTTATTTATACATTATTATCATACGGGAAGCATTCAAAATTATTGGTCGTTTCTGTCTAACAATAACTTATCACATGACACAGGTAGATGTTGCAAGATTTTTTTTATAATGCGAAGAATTGAAATTGAAAAAGAAATTGTATTGTGGGCAACTGTATACTGACTACTTGTTAAAAGTCACATCACATTTAAAAATAAAAATAAAACATTTTACATTATATTGATTTACTGTAAATTTAAATTTTAAATTTCGAATTGTAGCCGTTAAAAAATAAAAGTACGTAAAGTGTTTCCTGTCGATTCTTCTATTGACAAGGTTTTTGCGAATCGGTGTGGGCCTTTAAACAAGCCTAAAAAAACAATTTTGACTTTGTCTTAGACCCGTACCGAATAACATAATAAAATAACAACATAATGAGCTGTGCTTCGTATGGTGAGTGACGATAGCCGGAGATCATTTTTACTGGTAACGAGGCAATCTATTTTAGTACTCGGGGGTGACAACGCATCTGCATTTTGATTCGAATCGAGGATCGATGAATCACGGACTGGACCATAATATCCACTCCAGATGGATTATATTCTCATTTGACCTCTTAATGATGTACAAAGGATGCGATGCTTTTTATTTTTAATATATTATTATAGTAAAAAAAAATGCTGTGTTAGCGGCGGAATAGAATCCGTATACCCAATGTCAACCTTCAGGTGTCGTAATAGACCGTTAATGGGGAAGGCTAGAATGATGTCATGGCTTTCGATAGATACCGGATCACCTTCTGATATAAATTATCCAAAACAGTGACAGGGAGTAGTAGAGTAGTTTTAAACATGCAATACATCTTGCACTGCAATCGCCAATCCACCTGTAGACCATGGCGATCAAGGCTAACCCTTTCTATAATGAAAGAGATTATGTATGCAGCAGTGGAATAAAGGCGTTACTGACTGATAAAAAAGATGAAAAAAAACGATAATGAAGACAAAAAGGAGAAAATGTATTTAATCTATAGCACGTATAATGCACGACTCTGTCAATTCAGTAAATTGTTATTTTGCTAATATTGGCAATAAATTGGCTAATGATGTTCTGAAAAGTATATCTCATGTCTCACAAAGCAGCATTAGCACGCTTAAACGACATAATACATCTTTTGTCCTCTTGGAAATTGACCCCGAGGAAGTTAAAAGTGTTATCATGGGTCTCAAAACAGATAGTGCCCCTGGTTGGGACAATATATCGACCAAATTTCTTAAGATCTGTAGCTCTGTTCTTGCACCCATAATTAGTCATCTTGCAAACCAATGCTTTAGATTAGGTGTATTCCCTGCGCTCCTAAAAAGATCTACGTTACTCCAGTTCATAAGGGGGAGGATAGAAGTGACGTAAATAATTATCGTCCAATTTCAGTCTTACCCGCGATATCAAAAGTCATTGAGAAACTCATTAATACTCGACTACTTAATTATCTAGAAAAATTCAGCCTTATATCTAGCTCACAGTTTGGTTTTAGGTCTGGATTATCTACGGAGGACGCGGTATTGTCTCTCACGTCCCTTATTACAGATCAAGTCGACCGAGGACATAAATTCCTAACTGTTTTTCTTGACCTGGAAAAGGCTTTTGATACCGTCTCCCTTCCCATCCTTGTGCATAAACTGGAGTGCATCGGTGTCCGACGTGTACCACTTAAATGACTAAGCAATTACCTACAAGAGCGCACTCAAAGAGTGAAAATTGAAAATCACGTGAGTAGAGACATGGACATAACCTTTGGTGTGCCCCAGGGAAGTGTACTTGCCCCAACTCTATTTCTCATCTATATAAATGACCTCACTAATATAAACGTCGAAGGTGGTAAACTTTTCTCTTACGCCGACGACACTGCGATAGTTTTTTCTTGGCCTTCGTGGAAGACGATATATGATACGGCCCAAAGTGGTCTCTCTAAAATTTCTGACTGGCTAAAAACTAACCTTCTAACTTTAAATATTAATAAAACCAACTATATGTGCTTCTCAATAAATAATAGAACACAACCGAAAAACGATCTTACAGTAAAAATGCAAGAATGCGATAAACTAGACTACTCAAGTTGTAATTGTAAAATGCTGCATAAGGTCACATCCACTAAATACCTAGGAGTAATACTGGACCATCAACTATCCTGGCAACCACATATTGAATATACGAACAAAAGAGTACGTAAATTTAATTTGGATATTTAAAACTCTGAGGCATATTACATCTCATAAATAAATAAAACAAATATACATTTATTTAGTTCAATCTGTCTTAGGATATTGCATTCCTGTATGGGATGGGGCAACAAAAACTAAATTCCTAGAGGTTGAACGTGGTCAACGCTGCCTTCTTAAAGTCATGTACCTCAAACCACGTCGGTACCCTACTATGGCATTATATAAGTTTTGCGGTGTGCTAACCGTGAGACTGTTATACATTTTACTTACTACTCGAAAAATTCGTAAAACCATACCGTTTTACCCTACCGTAGAAAAAAGAAGAAAAAAAAAAAAGATGTAACAAAAACTACGAGTATTCGCACTAAAACAGTGTTTGCCAAACGTCAATATACTGCGAATTCTGTATACCATTAAAACAGCATAAACGGTTTATTGGACAAAATATGTAATCACCTGGTTAAAAACACAGAATTACGACGACCTTGAGGCACTCTTACACCGTACTTCGTAAATTGTAAATTAATTAACCAACACACACACACACACACACACACACACACATACACACACACACATACACACACACACACACACACACACACACACACACGCACACACACACACGCACGCACGCACAAACGCGCACACGCACACGCACACACACACACGCACGCACGCACAAACGCGCACACGCACACGCACACACACAGACACACACACCATTCATAACACATAGCATTTGCGCTTACATTTAAATACATTGATTACCTTATTTAAATCGCCGCTAATCTTAAAAATGTAATTGATACAGGCGACTTCTGGTTTAATTTGTGTATATAAATGCTTTTAGTTAGTTAAGACTGTCATAGATAAGGACGATCGGGAACTCCTGACACAGGTTTTCTTTTAAACTTACTAGGAGGACACATCTACTATATTGTTTATTTGTAATTTTAAAGAAATAAAAGCATTATTATTATATTATTATAATACAATTTCTTCAAGGTGACAATAATTCGTGCCTTAGTACATTTATCTTTTAGGGACCTTCAAGAAAGGAGCCTACTTCTTCTTAAAAGGCCGGCAACGCACTGGTTCTCCTGGTGTTGCAGTTGTCACTTAACATCAGATGAGCCGCATGCTCGTTTGCCCCCTCTCCTATAAAAAAAATCAGTTACTTCATCGAGCCTGGGTTGCTCGGGTACTGTTAAATTTAACGCGAGCTTTAAGCACGTGACCACGGCTCAGTTTCAAGTACTATATTCGAATTCCTGCCTAAGCCAAATACTTCTGTAAAATTATAAATTATCAGTTTTCGAGACTGCGTGTTATGTTGTATTTGACGTTTGAAAATTTACCTCTATCTTATCGCATAAGTTACACTAGGAATTGTCTAAGAAATAAGGACACATGAAACATGAAAGCTTCTCCGTTTGTTTTGGGTATGCGGAGTAGGGACTTGTGAAACATCTGCTTGGTCAATACAAACTAGTTTATTGCATGCCTTAAGCGCAAAGCGCGTAATTATGTTCTACTAGCGTCTAATTATCACTTGTTGGTGGTCGCAGCCACCAATACACAGATACATTCGTACTTACATATATTACATGCCTCCCTCTTCAAGTAATGACATAATTTGAATGACAGTAGTAGTCTTTTAATACGTGGTAGAGTCATGCTGCAGCTATATTAATAGTATAGTTGTAACACGAAACGGTCGGCTCGACCGAGGAAGGACCACTCTCTCACAGAATACCAGCGTAAAATATCAGCTTAACACTGCTGTGTTTTGTATGGTGTCTTATACTGGAAAAGAGGCATTCCATCTTAGTCCTCACGGGTGACAACGCATCTGTATTTTGATTGGCAAACGAGGATAGATGTAGATGTCTATGGTCCACCGCAACCACTTACAACAACCACATCGGGTGGACTGTGTGCTCGTTTGTCAACCTATCCGCCTATCCTATATAAAAAAGTCTAATAATATATCTTCTCTAATTATAAGTCTAATAAATTAAAATCAAACTTTTATTAAATACGTGTAATGATTTCTTATATTTACGCGAAGACTATACATTAAGTGAAACTAATTTTTACGGATTTTATCGCGTTTAATTTAACTTTTTAATTCCCGAGGTCACGGGGGGAGGGGGGCTGAGGTGTTTGACGTCACGATGTCATAGTTAGCCTGGCTACGTTCGGTTTTTGAATATTAATTTTAGGTCCGATCTATGCAGAATGAGTTTACAGTATCTTGAAGCCTTGCAGTGGTATGCTTAGGTTTGGATTTAATTTTATTAATTATATCCCAAGCAGATGGCAGCACCCATCCATTTTCTCTATTGAAATTAGGATGTTTTTTTTTAATTTCAATAGCCTCGCGAATCATCCTTAGTGGGAATCGGTATTCTTTTATCGTAATGGCGCGGACGACCTAGAACATGTTCACACACTGCAGACTTCCCGGAATGTCGGTGCTTCAAGTCAGCTATATGTTCTTTTACGCGGGTTTTAAAAGATCTTTTTGTTTGTCCTATGTAAGAGAGACCACATTCACAATCCAGCTTGTACACTCCTGCATCTTGTAGAGGGATATGACACTTGGCGGATGGTAAAAATTGACTAATCTTCTTCGGCGGCTTGAAGTATGTTTTAATGGATGCTCGCTTCAAGATGTAACCAAGCTTGTCTGTGACTCTTCTGACATAGAGTATATATACTCTACAGCAGGCACATGCTCGACAGTGGCCGGCTTCACTCGGTCACTCTGACGTAGGCGCGGCACCCGAAGCTTGTTGTCTTGCAATACTTGCTCGACGTGTTGACGCTAAGTGTGTAGTAGCCACAGCTCGTGGACACTTGCAATCTGTCAATCAACAACTAATATGCCCTGACTACAAAGATAAAATGCCTCAAAATGTCTGTCTTACCTTTCAAACATAGGGTGAACTGCTGCTTGGCGGTAGGTACAAATAAGAAAATCGTATCAATCGAAATAAACTTCAAAACAGAAAAGGGTCCATATTACCTGGTTGCTGTTATTAATTTATTTAATTTTTATTATATTCTTTAATTTATATTATATAACTTTAATTTTACTTTTTTTTATAGGATAAGGGTGACAAACGAGCACACAGTCCACCTGATGGTAAGTGGTTGCTGCGGCCCATAGACATCTACATCTATCCTCGTTTGCGAATCAAAATGCAGATGCGTTGTCACCCGTGAGGACTAAGATGGAATGCCTCATTACCAGTAAAAAGGGCCTCCGGCCACCTGCACTCACCAAGCGAAACGCAGAGGTAAACCTCTACTTCACGCTGGTATTCTGTGAGGTAGTGGTACCACCCCGGTTCGAGCCGGCCCATCCATGCGACAGCAAAAGCTGCCGCGTGACTCTACCACTGTTAAAAAATTTACTGTGTAATATCAAGCAAAATATCGCGTCTTTATACCCAAACAAATAACTGTTGGAGTTTGTAATGAAGAAAGATAAAAACTAGTGGAAAATAACGGACGCTGTGGTAACCGTTATTTTTTATTTAATGTAGTGAATGACACCTTTATTTGATGCAATGAATATCGAGTCGGGAGGATTCATTAACTAAGTAATGTTCTTGGTCTTGATTTGTTATTGAGGATGGATAAAAGTGTCCGAGGACCACAGTGAGTGCTATGGCCTCGTTTTTTTATCATAACTCATATATTTTTAGTACAATTGTGTTAATTGAATATTTTCGAATCACATTTGTTATTATAAGCGAACACATGATTCTATGACCTAAATATCAACAAATAGTATCTAACTTATCGACGCGTGTGCCGTCAAAACAAAGCTAGTTTGTGTACAACAGATGAGTGATCAGCGTCACTGATTAGTTTCTTCTGTGGATCTTCGCGTACAAGGTTTTCAAATATTCGTGTCAGTAACAAATTGTCAGCCGACGCTATTCGGACAAAGAAACGTAGGACAAGGCATTGGAACGCGGGCGATGAGACGTAACAAACACACTAACAGAATTCTGTCTACAGATTTTATCGGCTGACGGCATGGACGTTTCTTCATGCATGCTTAGAGTATGAGGGAATTTGTCAGTTATATGCGACTATCACTACACACATATAACACATACACAGCAGTATCTACAATCTGGTAACAAAATTCGAGATTGGAATATGGATAACTTTCGGATAATTTGAAAACTATGCTAATGACGCATACTTTTAAAAGTCTAATTACGCATTTTAAAGAAATTAAAATAACATCATCTCAACTGTTTAGGTTACCGTTAACGTTACAGCCTAATAAAGTCCACTGCTGAACACTGGTCTCCCCCATAGATTGCCTCATAGGGGATTTTTGAGACATTTGCAATTGTTGCCACGCTTGGCAAATGCAGAGTTTTATTTTAATCGTTATTAGGAGGACGCTGCTGCCCATCTCCTTATTTGTTTCCTTCTGTCGCCTCTTACGACAACCACGGGATGATACGGGGTAGTGGATATTTTTATATTTATTACATCCACTGCTATTTTAATTCAGACTTAGTGCAGTAGCTGAGCTTTTGGTTGCAGTTTTGAGTATCGCAGGAACCGAATATTTTTGTATAGATTAAAAATAATTGTTTCGGGTCTGAATGCTCGTAAATTTATAATTTATC
This sequence comes from Parnassius glacialis, assembly GCA_033319125.1. Classification (NCBI taxonomy): domain Eukaryota; kingdom Metazoa; phylum Arthropoda; class Insecta; order Lepidoptera; family Papilionidae; genus Parnassius; species Parnassius glacialis. The sequence goes on from JAVANC010000002.1 coordinate 26,480,964, forward strand.
AACGTAAAATTCCTCTAGGATACCGCAGAAACTGCTAGTGTAGCTTTATAAACAAATCATTTATGTTAGCAGTGGTAGAGCCACGCGGCAGCTTTTGCTGTCGCACGGATGGGCCGGCTCGAACCGTGGTGGTACCACGACCTCACAGAATACCAGCGTGAAGTAGAGGATTACCTCTGCGTTTCGCTTGGTGAGTGCAGGTGGCCGGAGGCCCTTTTTACTGGAAATGAGGCATTCCATCCTAGTACCACCGGTGAAAACGCATCTGCATTTTGATTTGTAATAGAGGATAGATGTAGATGTCTATGGGCCGCAGCAACCACTTACCATCAGATGGACTGTGTTCTCGTTTTTCACCCTTATCCTATAAAAAAAATCAAACGCTCCTTGACCTAAAATTCCTCCTACAGATTTCCATTATGCACCGGCAACTGATTTTAGTTTATGATATTGATTACTAAATTTATAAAGAGTAGGCAACTGAATAGCGTTATTTAATGTGTCGTTTTTATCATGACATATTTTAGTTACATCTAAATCACATTAGTCTGTGTTCTAATCTAACCTACAACGCTGCAAAACATAGGTGGGAAGCCTTGGTACGCTTCCTAGAAAAGCAATAGTCTGTGCATTCCCGTGAGTCGCATCAACTGCAATGAAACTCAATGCTACACCAGAAAGAAAACTTAAGGCTGCTGTGTTGTTGGGTCTGGCATTTTATTAAATGTCGGATTGACATATTTTTGAATTCTAATAGGAATTAACGCGATAATTTAATGCTTACTAGCACAAATAATCGACAGTACATGCGAGGGGAATATCCATATTTATCAAGAACCTTGGAGACACTATCCATACAAAATAATAATCATAATATAAAATATATGTATTCCCACAACTATGATTTTAGTGTTTGATTTTAGAAAATATTTACATCAATGTATTTATGCAACTGTTTTATAGTCAGAAATGAATATTTCATATAAGAAGGCTAAAACATTTATTAATATTTTTTTTTATTTTGCTGGAAAACTCATCATGTGAATAATCAAAACTATCAACGATAGCCAGTATATATCAAACTGTGTATACAATATATATATATATATATATACATATATCTATGACTGAAAAAGAGAAATAGAGCACTGTTAAGAATCTTAAAATTACAAGCAAGTCATTCGTTTAGCATATCTCGTTTAGCGCTCGATGCAGGGGATTTACGGGCATCATTATTTTCAAAAAAGAGTCAATTAAAAGTGCGCTCTCCTTTATTAGTTTTCGCAGTAGTGACCAACATAAAGTCCATTATCTGTACCAATCTTGATGCGATACGAAATATTTTAAGTCCTTACTAACGTGGTGTTCGTTTGGTCGTTATATTAACTCGCGATCCCCATTAGCGTTTGCGATTTCTTCCCTCTCGAATCGTCGGCGGCAATTAGCCGCTTTTAAAATTCTGAGTTGGCAGCTTTAGACTTTAATTTTTTATTTACTGTTCGTATCGCGCATCTCCGGTCGGCGACGTGTTATTTTTAGTGTAGGCTTGCATAACTTTGTTCCTAATTCATAATTCCAAGTCTTTTTGTAGCTTAATATTAACAAGGCAGAAAGGAATCTATTTTAAAAGAAATGTTTCGATGACATAAATGTACTTAAAGATTTTTAAAGAGTTTTAGAAAAAAAAAACTTGAAAAGAGTATTTGAAGAGCAATCTGGCACAGTCATGAGTGCTGATAAAAGTTACGCTCTAAACATCATCATTAATACCAAATGGTATCACAACGCATCCGCGCATTTAGCTCTAAAAACGAAGGATCCTCGACAGCACACCGGGATTTTTTTGGATAACCCTCCTTGCAACCTGATTTGGCACAGTGACTTCTTTCTATTCCCTTTAATATAAAGTTAGCTAAAAAGGATACAGTAATCATCGCCAGAACATACGTTTGCAGTCTTCAAACAAGCTAGAGAATAGCTATCTCATGTGTACTGGAAAAACTGTTTCGAAAATTAGTTGACACACTTAAAACCTTTTATAGATGCTGGTAGGGAGTTCTTTCGAAAAAATATAATAATAAATATTTAACCAAACGACTTTTATTGAGTTTTGCAAAACTTACAGATACGTTGATATGTCACATTGCGAAGTGTTTGGGATATTTTGACGTACGTTTAAACTAAGAGAAAACCGATGATGGTCTTATAAATAAAGGTATCGAAGCGGTCAAAATAACTCAACTTCACATACGTAGACAAAGTATACATAAAATCGCAATATTTTCACATATCAAAACCCACTTCGAAACATTATTAAAGCAACAAAAAAGTATCGATAAAGGAGACGCGATTACTAGCGGCCAAGTTGCAGCAAAAATTTGAAACATTTTGTCAAATTCTTGCTTTAAATATAATTTATAGAGCCTTTAAAAGGTAGATAACTGAGTCATAGTGGTGGAATATTATATATAACGTACGTATAGGACATAAAGTACGTGTTTATTGAAGCTTAGCTTTGGTATTATACAAGTATGTAGGTATTAAATAATTATATTTACGTCATTGTTTGCTCTTATCTTAGTTGCAACTATGCTTAACATAAGATGTGATTCACAATTGTTTTGTCGGAGTATTCGAACGTGGGTTTGTATTTCGCCGACGCATTTTCTATAAATATGAAAATAGAAATTAATCGCATTGTGTTGATTTTGATGTGCCAGATTTATTCATATTGTACTAAAAATAAACATTAAATAGCGTTTGAATAAAAAAACGAAAATTTTAAATAAGTATAAAATAAGAAAAGGTCGGAATATTCTAACCGTCTTATTGCAAGTGTTATTTTGTTAATAATAAATGGTTATTTATAACTGTTAATAATAATAGCAAACGTGGGGTGCAGCTTGCCACTCGACTACGGCAGAGCTCAAATGGAGGGTATTATTTTAGACCTATATGCATGTATATGTTATATTTTCTATGTTTTGTTATATATTCCAGTTGTCGGATTATAAAAAAAATGTATCAATCGACTTCCTTTATAGCCTATAAAACTTTACTGCTGAACATAGCCCTCCCCATAGAGTGCTTCATAGGAGGGATTTTCCAACGTTCATTGCTTAGTAGGGGGGTTGGCCACCGCAGTCGTAATTTTGAGTTATTTATTTATTTATTTATTTCCAACAACAATATACCTACATTAAGAGAGCAACAAAGAAGTTGTTAAATGAAACTAATTTTTACGGATTTTATCGCGTTTAATTTAAATTTTTATTTTCCGACGTATAAAAACCCGCGTGAAAGAACATATAGTTGACTTGAATCACCGACGTTCCGGGAAGTTTGCAGTGTGTGAACATATTCAAGATCGTCCCCGCCATTACATTAAATTTGATAGACCACAAATCCTCGCAAAAGAACACCGATTCTTTCCAAGGATTATTTGCGATGCTATTGAAATCAAAGAACATCCTAGTTTCAATAGAGAAGATGAATGAGTGCTGCACTCTGCTTGGGATCCTATAAATAATCAAATTAAATCCAAACCCAATCATACCACTGCATGACTTCAAGATACTGTAAGCTCATTCTGCGTAGACCGGATCAAAAATTAATATTCAAAACTGAAGGCAGCCGTATTAACTATGATATATATAACATCGGGACGTCAAACACCTCAGTACCCCCCGTGACCATGGGTGCTAAAAAGCACCTGAAAAGTCGGTAAATAAGAAGTTAAATTATACGCGATAAAATCTGTAAATTTTTTTTTAATGTGTAGTCCTCCCATAAATATAAGAAATCACTAAAAGAAGTTATTACCAGGAAGCACCTTTCTCATTCTCCTTTCCACCATCGGACAATTAAACGGTCGGCGGCTCTTCACTCCTTAGGTTGTCGAAATTCCACTCATTCAATCTACAAATCAAATTCAATCCACAGACCAAACGGTTTTCTTCATTTTTTGTAATGCGTACAGTAAAGGAGTGGAATAATTTGCCGGCGTCTGTCTTTCCGTCCGAATATAATCTAGACGTCTTCAAGGCAAGAGTTCACTCTTGCCTTGGTTTTTGTTACGCTAAGACAGAGAATGCCATCTAGAGCTTCATTACCATCAGGTTTGATTGTGGTCAAGCAGTGGATCTTTACTATTTTTTATTTATTATATAAGAAGAAGATACTGCTGTCCACTCCCCTTTCAGTTTCCCGCTGTCACCTCTTAGGACACCCACGGGACGACATGGGTTTTTTTTACAGATTAAGGGTGAAAAACGAGCACACAGTCCACCTGAAAGTAAGAGGTTGCTGTGACCCATAGACATCTACATCTATCTTCGTTTACGAATTCTAATGAAGATGCGTTGTCATCCGTGCGGACAATGATAGAATGCCTCGTTTCCAGTAAAAAAGGGTCTCCGGTTCTCTACACTTACTATACGAAACACAGCAGTGTTAAGCTGCTATTTCACGCTGGTATTCTGTGAGAGCGTGGTCCTTCCCCGGTCGAGCCGACCCATTCGTGCTACAACTATACTATTAATATAGCTGCAGCATGGCTCTACCAAAATAGTATTGGTAGTGGATATTCTTACACCGCCACTACACCGATAACTAAACTGTTTACTCAACCAATGTGTTATAATTGATTATATATCCTCAGTATCAAATGACTGAAAGCAAGTACCCATAGAAGTTAATTTTTTAATAAAACTTTTGTGTCTGTTATGCATATTTGCCTGCTGACAGCCGGAAGATGTAGTTTCCGAAATGGGATGACATCGGTGTATTATATACGCGAATACTCATGTGACATACTTTTACAAAACAAGATTACTTTGCGTCTTTTATACTAACTTTGACACTTTCAATGTAACTTTATAAAGTAATATTTGTTTGGAAATATACGAACGATATGTGAGTGTCGTAAAAGGAAACTGAGGGAAATGGAAAAGGAGATGGACAACAGCATCTTCCGGATGAAAACTCGGAATAATATAAAAACTGCAATCGCAAAATCCACTTGCCAAATATCAACCCTATTAAGCTATATCTGTAGTGAATGAACAAAAGACATGGTAAAATCTTTTGCGGTTTTCAATCACTCGCTACCGTATTTCATCATCATCATCATTACAGCCCTTCACAAGTCCACTGTTAAACATAGACCTCCCCTAAGGAATGCTATAAAGCACGGTTCGTATTTGATTAAAATTATAAAGGTTATTATATAAGTTATTTACGTGGTAGAGCCATGCTGCAGCTATATTAGTATTATAGTTGTAGCACGAATGGGTCGGCTCGACCGGGGAAGGACCACGCTCTCACAGAATACCAGCGTAAAATAGCAGCTTAACACTGCTGTGTTTCGTATGGTGAGAGTACCGGAGACCCTTATTTACTGGAAAATAGGCATTCCATCTTAGTCCTCACGGGTGACAACGCGTCTGCATTTTGATTCGCAAACGAGGATAGATGTAGATGTCTATGGGCCACATCAACCACTTACCATCAGGTGGACTGTGTGCTCGTTTGTCACCCTTTCCTATAAAAAAAAAGTTACATACATATTATATTGAAACGTCTGTATCCGTTTTAAGGTCAAGAGTATTTGTAGTGGTGACGTAAGAGAATCCAACAACATGACGATGGGAAATTCTAGAATATCTTGTCTACGATAGTAAATATAAACCCCCCCCCCCCCTCTACAGGAATGCCACAAAGCACGGTCCCGAGCAATCTGCACACTGCACCAGTCTCTATTCTTTCTACCAAAAAATAACTAACGTTTAAAAAACTTTTCTATAATTTCTAATAAGTAAACTATCTTTTCTGTTCAGGATTACGGATTATAAAATTATGGATTACCATAATTTTAACCATATTTATACCGCACACCCACTCTTCTACACACCCACTGCTGCCTTCTAGTGTCTCTAAAGATTGATTAAGATGTTTTTATCTACGACCAGTACATGTAAATGATGTGAGGCGTTTGATTTTAGTCCTTAGTAGTAACAATGTATCTGCGAACTACTTTTTATTTGTTGGTTGTTAACTAGAATAACTTTTAGATGGCTGCGGATAGCCCGATTGTGCAAAATTAAAAAAAAAAACATTGTTTTATTTATTGATATTTACAATACCTGGCACATAAGTCAGGTACGGTGAATATCAACGCTATGTATCAGGTACAGAGTATATAATTTCGTTTATTTGTAGTAACGGTGCAGTCAAAATTCATATCCGGTGAAAACCACTTTTGTTTGCAAAAATCAGTCAAAGATGGTTTTGATCGATGCCCTTACTCAAAAACAGTTTCGACTGATTTTTGTAGTCGAAAGTGATTCTGATCAACGTTCTTAGTCAAAAGTAATTTAAAGTCTAATAAACATAGAAAGCAAAACACTTAAACATTTCCTCAAAGAAGCAAATAGTTCTGAATAAAATATTATTAAAAATACATTAGAATAGAGAACTGAATGAGTAGAGTGGAACTAGTTATAGTACAAACGCTCACTCAGGCCGCCTTGTCAAATACTTCACATTGACATGGGTACACCGCGATACAAGATAAGCATTCAAAATCACTTCACACGGACAGACGGGCGACAGTCGCTATATATTGCGACAGGATTGTAGCGGTGATATATTTAAAAACCTTATATGGTTAGTGAGGAGAATAGAATCCAACACCTAGTATGTTCTCGTAAAAGATGACTGTGGAAAATTATATACTAATATGTTGGTTTTCGATAGCAAATATATGGTCAATACGCGTTATTTTGTCTCTGCTACCTCGAAAAAATTTCACAGGGACTTGCAGCTTTTTTCTTTTTAGGGACAGTTTAAGTGGTAGAGCCTCGCGGCAGCTATATTGTGGTTGTACCACGAATGGTTCGGCTCAACCGGGACCACGCTCTCACAGAGTACCAGCGTAAAATAGCAGCTTAATGCTGCTGTGTTGCATATAGTGAGTTTAGAGAACCAGAGACCCATTTCATTGGAAGCAAGGCAATCCATCTCAGTCCTCAGGGGTAACTATATGCATCTGTATTTTGATTCTTAATTAGGGATAAATGTAGATGTCGATAGACACACCATCCGCTTACCATCAGGTGAACTGTATGCTCATTTGTCAACCTTATTCTATTTTTAAAAAAATCGCTATATATTGCGACCGGATTGTAACTGTGATACTTACACTAAAGTTGATTTTAATACACAATTTTAATAGACTTTATGAATACCTAGCAGAGTATTATTATATACCTTAACTTTCCATTTTATTTTGCAGAAGTGTTGCCATAATTTGAGGTTTAGGTGAAAATCATAGACACATTTTAAAATATGTATATAACAAACATTTTAAAAATCTTTTAGGTATTTAATATTTTGTCGTGTTGATTTCAAGTATTTTTAGAATGTATTAAAGTGACAAAAAAATCTAACAGTTTACCTGATGGTAAGTGACTACTGAGTCACTTACCATCAGGTAATATAACCTGCAAGCATGTGAGTTGGCAATCGTAGATTTTTTTAATAACTTGGAAGGTATTTCAATCAGGAAGATGCTGCTGTCCATCTTCTGATTCAGTTTCCCTCTATCATCTCTTGCTACAATGCAGTCATCCCAAGGTAACCTGCAATAAACCTCAAACAAAGAAAGCTGCAGGTGTTGTTATATCTAAGGACTAACATGTAATGTTTTATAGCCTAGTTTTCTTACACTTGCAATAGAAATGTAGCAGAAAATGTATTATTTTTGTCTCCATATATTAAATAACTCACAATAAATATATACACTCATGCCTGTCACCCAGAGGGGTAGGTAGAGACTGCGGACTTCCATTTGGCACGATCCTGACACACCTCTCTCGCCTCCTCCATACCTTATCCACAGCTTATTCTTAGCAAATTTGGTCGATAAAATTTCGCCTAGGACGCCCCTTCCCGACTCTGCCGTTCACTTCTGCAACATAAATTTGCTTTGTTATTCTTAGAAAATTTAAATAGATCAATAAGTAAATAAAAATTTCTAAATATAGAATTAGAAACACGACAATCAGTCGCACGACTAGTCGCAGCGTATAAGTAAAACCGGTAAAACTAAAGCACAAAATAAAGAATTTAAAGTAATTCGGAGGCAGGACGACGCTACTTATTACAGTCTAGCTTTTTTTCTGTCTTATATGGGTTGTCACTCGATCGCATTTTTAACTAGACGCTAATGGGTAAATCTTACCTTCTTTATTAATGTATTTTTCTCGACCTTTAACGGTGATCCATCACTTAGTTTATACCTTGGTATTTTTTGTCGTAACTTTTCTTATTTATATATTTCTAGCTACTGTTTATGGTAATTAGAATTAAAAGGAAACTAATATCCTACGTTATATCAACTTCACTGCTGAACATACGAGGGTGGATTGAAAAGTACTCGGCCTAACCAAGAAAATAAACACATACTAAATCAGTTATATTTTTATTTTGTGCATAATCACCATCAAGTTCAATACACTTTTGCCACCTCCCCTTCCAAGCATTTAGACCGTTGAAAAAAAATGATTCTTCCTTAGAGTCAAAATATGCGTCTACAGCTGCTTTGACCTCGTCGTTTGTCGAAAATCTTTGACCTCCCAAGTGCTTTTTTAGGTTAGGGAACAGAAAGAAGTCTGATGGTGCCAGATCAGGTGAATACGGCGGATGCGGTAACAGTCCAAAGCCACAGTTGTGAATTTCAGCCATTGACTGTACTGACGTGTGAACACGGGCGTTATCTTGATGAAACAGGACTTTTCTTCTGAGCATTCCTCGACGTTTTTCTTTTATTTCCTCTCTTAAACGACGTAGTAAGGTGCAGTAGTAATCAGAGATTATAGTCTGACCCTTTTCAAGATAATCAATCATAATCACACCTTTCGAGTCCCAGAATACTGAAGCCATCACCTTATTTGCCGACAAAATCGACTTAGCCTTTTTAGGGGGTGGTGAACCAGGTCTTATCCACTGTTTTGATTGTTGTTTTGTTTCCGGTGTACAGTAATGAACCCATGTTTCGTTTATAGTAACAAAACGATTCAAAAAATCATCTGCATCGGCTTCAAATAACTCCAAACAGTCGCGTGAAATAGTCAATCGCGTCCTTTTTTGTTCAACTGAAAGCAGTCGCGGAACCCACCTCACAGACACCTTGTGGAAACCCAACTCGTTGACAATGATGTTTTGAGTTCGTTCATAAGAGATTCCTATAATCTCGGCTATCTCTCTAATTTTTAATCTGCGGTCTCCCATTATTAAATCAAGTACTTTTTTAATATTTTCGTCAGTAGTTGACGTCGAAGGCCTTCCAGAGCGGGGTTCATCTTTCACACTCTCTCTACCACGCTTAAATTCTGCTATCCATTTTTTGACGGATGAATATGACAGAACACAATCGCCTAATGTACTGACCATGTCATCATGGATAGCTTTTGATGATAGCCCCTTCTTATGGAGGTACTTAATGACGGCACGCTGCTCGATTTGCTCCATTCGCGGAAATTATGTCCGATTACTTTGTTAATAAATTTATAAAATCACAACTAATTATCGCACACGTTTCGAACTTCACACAATGAACTAGTCTGAACTGAACTAAATAATGTGGGTAGATTTGATTTTTAGAATTGAATGGATCTGTGTTAGGCCGAGTACTTTTCAATCCACCTAGGTATACCGTCACCCATTTATTACCGTAAAGCATGGGTTTTAGCCACTAACTACTTCTTTACCGTGTAGTCGCGTTGTACGAATATTCAGTACCTACTAGTGTTGGGTAGGACACGACATAAAGTAGAGTTTGTAAGAGTAGCCTCTTTTTTGTACTGAGCCAGTACAATGTCCCACTTCAAATGAGGTGAGGCTAACGAGGTTTGGTATTTGGGCGAGGCGTGCTGAAGCCCGACGAAACGTTTGAAGTTACGAGTATAAATATGACATTTGACGTTATTGCCGTACAGTTACAATCTGTACTCTGATTGAAGACATTGACTATGAAACGATACATACACGATTATATTGTTTGTAATTAGGTAAATAAAAAGATAAAGAAATATATTTTAAAGAATATAATAAAAAAGCTTGCAAATAAAATTATAAATTAGAATGTAAAAATAATATTTGCGCGACTTTGTTGCCACTAAGCCGGTTCCTTCTCTCCGTAAGGACCTGGCCTGCTTTACTGAAAGTGCGCTCGGAAGGCACTGAAGTGGCAACAATACAAAGCCGTTTTAAAAATAACTTATAAAGCCTAGGATAGGCGTCCTTTTTAACGAACCACCACTTGGCAGGATCTTGGGACCTTGGCAGTAGGGGTTCCTCGAGGTATTTATCAACTTCGATAATACCCCCTGCAGTCGGATTAATATTTTTTATTATCATATCCACTTGCTCATCAAACTCATTCCATATGCTATGTTTACGCTTACGGGATGGCGACGAAGATGGCGGCTCTGATGTACATGTGCTTTGTATTTGAATTCGCCCGGCCATGGCTTTGATATTTGTACATGCTTTACTGTAAGCGTACTCATTCTCAAACCCATATTTTTTGAATCTTGGATCTAATATAGTGCTTTCAGCAAAAATATTATTCTCCTCAATGCACGAAAACCTTGTGCTAATTTCATTTAAAAGCACTTGGGTCATTCGTAAAACACAGTCCGGATGTGGCGTAGATAAAAATTTTTGGCATTTCTTTTTGAGGGCGTTTGATATAAGTATAACCTGAAATTTATAAAACACCTCATACATGAAAAAAGAATGTTAAAATTGAAAATACAAAATAAATGCGTTATCTATTACTTCACCTCTGATATTGTAACATTCTTTTCTGAACTCATCTCCTCAGTTACATCTTTGAAAAATGAAAGAATTTCTATTGCCGAATCCAAAACCTCAATGTCTTCAGAAGTCATATTTATAGTATCGGGATAATCGATAGCAATTGTGGACATAACGCTGTTTTTAATTTTTAACACCCTTTCGAACATATCATACGTGGAGTTCCAGCGTGTGGAAACGTCTTGTTTTATCTTCAATAGGGGTTCATCTAGCTTCTTTTGCATATTTTTTAATCTTTCAGATGCAAGTGGACTTCTACGAAATAATTCGACAATTTGTTTAATTTTTGTAGTAATATCTTTTATTTCTTTTAATGCAGATTGGACTATAAGGTTAAGAGTATGAGCGAAACAAGGTATGTGCTTCCAATTATTAAGTCTTATAGCAGCTTTGATATTATAAGCGTTATCACTGATTGCTGCTACAATTTTGTCAGTAATTTTCCAATTATCTGTAATTCTTTTTAGTTCTAGTGCTAGGTTTTCTGAAGTATGTCTATCTGGAAACTGTATACATTCCAACAAAAAAGATTTTAATTCTGCTTGCTGATTGAAAAAATGTATTGTCACGGCTAAGTAATTATCATTGGGGGCTGATGTCCACCCATCGGTTGTAATGCACACATGTTCTGCTTGACAGAGTTCTGACTTAACCTTTTCTTTTGTTTGATTATAGACATTAGTCATCAATGCATTAGATAACGTCTTACGACTAGGTAACTGGTAGGCTGGATTTAATTCTTTAATAAAATCTTTGAGTTCAGGGGATTCAATGAGATGGAAGGCTAAGTAATTTTTTGTGAATAATTTTACCAGCATTTTGTTTAGATGTTCAGTTTTTTTAGCAGAAAGCGGTTTATAAAAGTACTGTGTTAGTTTCGTGTTAGTGGCTGGAGCTTTTTTATATAGGTTGGTGTTTTTAGTGGTAGCTGGTAAGAAATCAGATGTTTCAGGCATGACATAAGTTGAAGCAGTAGATGTGGAAGCAGTAGGCATCTCAAGTTCTGGTGCCTTCGAATCAGTGGAATGTGTTGTCAAATTATGGATTTCTGTTGCAGAAGAAGCTATATTTTCAATCGGACATTCACGTATAGCGACAAACACTTGTGGATGCTTGCTTTTTGTGTGTCTGATTAGGTTGTAAGCACCACCGCCTTTGTATGAAAATTCTTTCTGACAAAAATTGCATTTGGCTTTATCATTTTTGAGGTCTTTAAAAAACTGCCAAGCTTTTGAGGATTTTCTATCACCATCACCAGACATACTGCGCATGCAAAAAGCAAACAGAAAAAATGTCAAATAAAGTAAACATCTGAAAACCGTTATTAGCAGGGGATATTTTATTTATGTAGCCTGGTAACCCTTAAATAGGGTATCTATTTTGATTTGACATACCTACACAAATTATAAAGTTGTATGTACAAGACATAAACTTTGTTTGTTGACATAAACCCTGCCGCTGCCGCTCGCACCGCTGAGGTGTCTTGGCCAACGGACAATCGACATTCGCTAAAATGTCTTTTACTTAAATACTTTACTAACACCTATAACTATACAAAGTTTATAGGTATCTTTTATTCAAATGTAGTCATAAACAAAAGTATCAACTCAGACGAATAAACATATTAAAACCATAACAAAATTAAAACACTAACACAAAGTAGCCATACAAGCAAAATAAATAAGAATTGAAAGTCATTCATAAATCATGAATTAATACAAAGACTTACATACCTGAATATATACCTAAATAAAAATATCTATTCACTTAAACTACACAAACGAAGTATCAAATTAAAAACTTTTGCACTGGTCACTGACTCAAGTACGTTACGATATTCAAAACACATATAAATGGAAAGAGTTCGTTGCAATGTGCGCCTCACAGTATTTATTAATATCAATGTCAGCAACATATTTCCCTCTCGCTCGAGATTCGAAACGCTGTCACGTAATGTTCATTTTAGAATGACGTACTATTCTAATTTGTAGCATGCATTTCGCTCCCTCTCTTTCCTCATAGTTTTACGCAGACGGAGAGTGAGTAAGGCGACTTCGCGACTGCCGCGACATAAAATTTGAAGTAGTACATTAAAAAATGCCGAGCCGCTCTTACATTTTGACGTCATGTCCGGGACAAATGTAACGCCTCTTGTATGTCCTACTCAACACTAGTACCTACCCCATTCATCCCGTGGGTGTCGTAAGAGGTGACAGAGGGAAGCAAATCAGGCAAGCAGCGTCTTCTTAATAACAACTTAAAAAAATACTGCGGTTGACAAGCGTAGCAGCTATGGGGCAGTCCATGGGGGGGGGGGGGCTATGTTCAGCAATGCAGTAACTTCTATTGACTCTGTGTGTGTACAATCAGGTCCTCTCTTTAAAAAGTAAAAGGCTTGCTCTATAGTGCGGTTGCCATTACAGAATCTTTCATTATCCAGGGTTGACTGGTAGAGAATACCATAAGGTATTAAGTCTGCCCCTCATATTCTTTATTATAAGGTATTAAATAAATAAATAAACTATTCTTTCATTCGGTTGTGAATTCTTCCAATTACATGAACGGTCAAAAATGACTTCAACTTAAGATGCGTTAGGCTTTGTTTTTACTACTCATCCATTCATCCATTACATTCAAAAATCCACTTCAGCCTGTCAAAAATCTACTGCTAAACATAGGCCTCCCCTATAGATTGCTTCCCAGGAGTAATATTTGCCAAGCATGTGACCTTGGTAATCATAGATTTTTTTTTATAACAAATTCCAATTCCAAAGAAGGTATTTTAATCAGGAAGATGCTGCTGCCGATCTTCTGATTCAGTTTCCCTCTGTCGTCTCTTGCTACAATCACGGAATGATATGGGGGTAGTGGATTCTCTTCCCAGCCACTACAAGGCGCTTAAACTCTTGTTCTTTATGAAATTATAAACTTTATAAAGAACTAAAAAGCCCGCAAATATATGAAAAAACACTAACTTATGCCTATTATATAAACTTATCCCTAAAATTCACACGGCTATATAAACAATAATAATATTGCAATTCGAGAGTCCACACTACGATTTTTTTTTATTTTGTTCGCTAAAAACAATAACCATTGTCGTGCCGCGCCTCTGAGAATAGCGAGAGCAAAAGTTGAAAGAATACTTGTATAAAAAGAAAAGAAAATTGACTTAGACGCCTTCCTTGGCTTTTGGAATGGAACTTGTCGAGTTGTGCATTTTATATTTAAATTTAAGCTATTTTACTTTTGCTAGACTTTCGTTTTATTTTATTGTAATAGTTTATATAATATTTTTATAGAATATGGATGACAAACCACCTAATACTAAGCGAATAATGTGGTCGATGGAAATTTCTATCTACCCTCGATTAAGAATGAAAATGCTAATGCGTTGTCACCCCTGAGCTCTCCGGTTCTCTATATTCACCATACGAAACACTGCAGCATTGAGCTGCTTTTTTACGTTGATATTCTGTGAGAGTCGACCCATTAGTTCTACAAATATAAATGTCCCAAAAAGATCAGAGCACCTTGTTACCTGTTTAAATATTACAATAAACCGATTCACCGAAAACTCCAACCTGGGCAGGATTTACAATTGGAATAATAATGTGCATGAGTGAATTACTTTTCTTGAGTGATCACATTGTCGGTTATAAGCCCAATGATTAAAACAGTGATTTAAAAGACCCGACTGCGTAAAAAAGTTTACTGAAAACAGAATAATTTATACCCTATGTCCACTTCCACAGCTAAGAAGAATCTAAGGACACCTATTTATTAAAATCTGTTTAGCTATTTAGGATAAAGATCGTGCCACAGAAATTGACGTACATGCATTTATGCATATATATTCGAAAAACATCACCCTAATTCTGCGACAGTCGGGCAAAAAAGCAACAGCATATAACATATCTCACTGTTAAATACAACAGGCCTTCTCTTATTCCTGAGAGAGTTTTAGGCAAAGAAAGGGGCCGTTGCACTGCTTCAATGATTATTGGCAGTTTCTTTTTCCCAACTTTAATAGAGAAGGAGATTCTCTGTACTGTTCTTTTTTATATGTATGCTATGCGATATCTTCACCAATCTTGACTGTCTCATTGGTCTAGTGGTCGTAAAAGTAATGATCATGAGTTCGCGAGTTCGTGTCGAAATCAGTTAATGCAATTTTCTGTCTAGAAATTCTCAGGAGCAGCCAGGAAACAGGAAGTTGGCGGTATTTCACCCCGTGCCTCCAAAAGTACGTAAAGCTGCAGGTGCTGCACCTGATCTCTCTCCGGTCGTGTCGGATTACCGTTCCATCGGACTATAAAAGTTGAGGGAAATGAGAGTGCACCTGTGATCACCCACACACTCCGGTACTATAATTCTGCAGATGGCTAGTTGCTGTTGAGACCAGCCGCCGTGACTTGAATTCGGTGTGGAGGACATTATTGTCTTCATCAATTGTGAACCAATTTTAATGTTTTTTTTTAATTAAAAATTTTTACTTCTGAGGAGTCCTATATAAATTTCAAAAAATATTCACCCCTAAAGTTAATAAATTGGTTTTTAACGTAACTATTTTAGATGACTTCAAATAACTAAAATTAAAAAATCCACATGATAGGTTCTAAATCAAGGCCTTAGTTATTATATATACTGTCTTATCATCGGCTTCTGAAGCTATAAACGTGCATATATTTATACGTGGTAGAGCCATGCTGCAGCCATATTATGGAATAGAATAGAATAGAATAGAATAATTTTTTATTCAATATAGATCACATGTGTAATTCTTATTGAAAGTCATTTTTTACTTTACCACTGGTTCGAAAAAAAAACCTCTGTCCTGGGAAGAACCAGCAAGAAACCCAGCGGGACTTTTTTTTAAGGCAAATTTTACAATAATGGTTGTACTAACTATATAAGTACAAAATTTATTTTAGAAACAGCCTGGAAGCGATCACCTCATTCCCAGGGGTTATTATCAACCATGTATTCATTTATACTATAATAACCCTTTTTATACAGTTTCAACTTAACAAAACATTTAAACTTGCTAATGGAGAGAGCCTGTACACTTTCCGGGACCTTGTTGTAATAGCGTATACATTGCCCCAAGAATGAATTACTGACTCTGTGGAGTCGAGAAACTGGTATCACTAGCTTGTGTTTGTTCCGAAACTCAGGTAACTCAGGTTGTAGCACGAATGGGTTGACTCGACCGGGGAAGGACCACGCTCTCACAGAATTCCAGCGTAAAATAGCAGCTTAACGCTGCTGTGTTTCGTATGGTGAGTGTAGAGAAGCGGAGACCATTTTTACTGGAAAAGAGGCATTCCATCTTAGTCCTCATGGGTGACAACGCATCTGCATTTTGATTCATAATCGAAGATAGATGTAGATGTCTATGGACCTCAGCAACCAGTTACCATCAGGTGGACTGTGTGCTCGTTTGTCACCCTATCCTATAAACAAAAAAATAAAGCTGTGGAAATTATCAAGTTACCTCACGCTGATTCTTTAACATCGTCACCGAGAACGTAGTAAGTATTTAAAATTTTAACTACTTACGAATAATCTCATTGGCGCCTAAGAAGTTTGAACTTAATACGCATTTTTACGTATTTTAAGGCGAGTTATTAACTATTTTCTGTCGCGGGTATTGCCGTGTATTGGGATCGATGGTCATGTGGTCGCTAACTAAAAGAATCCACTACCCCATATTAAACCGTATTTATCGTAAGAGGCGACATAGGGAAATGAAACAGTAGATAAGTAGCAGTATATTTCTTATAAACGCTCAAAAATAATAAAAAACTGCGATTGACCTATGTTTAGCAGTCGACTTTTAATAGGATGTAATGAGTGAAGAATAAAGAATGATCAACTCCTGAGTTACCGCGGTTCGAACTGTTATTACGTATTTTAATAATTTTGCCACTAAAGAATTCATTTTTAATAGTATATATAATAATTTTCAACAAACCATAAGTTACACCCCAAAAAGACATCTTAGTACAGTTTATAGACATATTAAATACGGATTGCTCTTGAACCGTTGCGACAAAAATCTTTAAAAAACCATAGCAGAATGTCAGCTCCACGGATTTGAAAACAATACCTTATAACACAACAGCCGATTCGCCTATTTACTTTATTTGCCTAAACACGACTACGACACTCGGGAATGCGTCGGGAATAACAATAAAGGTGAAAAAAGAGACGCAGAAACAAAACATAAAAAGAGGAGTTATACGGTTTTGGCATCGGGACACCTTTTAACAAGGTCCGCAGTGTTAGCGCTGTCGACGTATCTCTTTTTTTTTGTTGCCACAACTAATTTAGTTACCTTTTACGACTTTGAAATGCGGTTCAGATTCGTATGCATATTAATTTATGGGAGTATACTGTTACAGTTTGTCTGATGTTTTATTGTGATCTAAATTTATGTATCGTTTCATATTTATCGCTTTAAAATAATAGGGAACTCACCTGCGAATATCTTAAAGCGTGGATATAAAAATTATATGGCACGAATGTATTATAATAATAATCACAGAATATTCCTCTCCAGAACATTCTTCTGACATGTAATTTACTCATTTATTTTCTTAACTTAAAACCAGCTTTAAAAAATGAACAGGTGCTCATTATGATTTTAACTTTTTTACGTAGGTAACAAAATATTCCCTTAGTTATTTACTCAACACACGGCGCTCTTATATATTTCAACTAAGAGTGTGACTGTTTAACTTCGGTGGGAATCGCTGGTCGGTGGCAATCAAAACCAATATATTAAAAACCTTCAACTATTAATTAAATATTGAAATGTTGAAAGTAGCCTGATATCAGGGCGTCAAACGTCTCAGTCCTCCCCTGTAACCTTGAATGCAGTAGTGCTCGCGAATTAAAAAAAAAAAAGCTTAAATTAAATTCGATAAAATTTATACAATGTGTAGTATTTGAGTAAAATAAGGTATTTATATAAAAAAAATATTTACGTAACGTTTAAATATTAAAATACTATAATAAAAAAATAAACCTAAACTTAAATTATCATACAGTCTTCCTCCCCGTGGTATCGTGCCAAGAACGCTGGCTGCGTTTTCTCGCTGAATGGCTATATATAAAAAGACATAGCCTTACAATCGATAGCGGTATGGGTACTCGTATTTACATATACTACAACGCTAACGTTAAGCGTCAAAGCGAAGATGACCACGATTCCCGTCAATCGCTTTGCAGATTCGATAATAATTTTAAATTAGTATAAATTTTATAACCCTATGGCCTCGTGCCGGTAGGCGAAGTGTAGGGCGGTTCCCCACTTGATGGAGTGACGACCTAGTAAATGCAGGAAGTCGATGGATGCAGGTGGCTCAGGACCATGCTTTGTGGCATTCCTTAGGGGAGGCCTATGTTCCACAGTGGACTTGTGAAGGGCTGTAATGATGGTGATGATACTTGTCAGCATTTTTTTGGAATTGTTGATGTTTTTTTGTATTAATTGTTTACTCGATAGTTTAAATATGAGAAGGTTTTGATTTTTTTTTAGATAAGTTTGGAATTAATATTTGTCAAGTCTATAGAAATTAAATTTATAAAATCTGTGTATCATATTTTCATAAAACAAAAATTTCGATTAAATATGTACTTATCACAATATTTCACTAAATTAGCAGTGGTGAGTTGTGTCCCTGGAACTGATGTTTTTTCAGTTTTTGTTTTATTTTGTTCAACCTTCGTAAATGTTTTTATATGAATTAAAATAATAAAGTATTCAGAAATCAATTAAAGAGTGGCTATGCTTTCTTGCGTTCCTTGAGGGTTCTGCAGTAAAATAGTAATGATAATGATGATGAAACAAATAAAATAAAAACAAGTTACAGAAGGGACCAGTTTAGAGGACCGGCAGTAAAAAGGTTACATTACTTTTACAGGGTAGAAGAGAAAAACAAATTAATTAATGTTTTAATTTGTTTGGTATTCCGAATTGCATGCCATAATGTTATAAAGTTCATTAGAACTAACTGACTTTTAAGACCCTCTCATTTCACAAGGTGGTATCGTTGCGATAAAATAATGATTTTTATATTAATTTCATTACTAAGTCTCGGCATTTTCGCCGAAAAACGGATCTACTATGAAAACACGAAAAGTTATGTCGTCTCTACACACTAGTCAGCCGTGCAATAATTCAAAACAAGCGCATAAGTTGGAATAGAGAAAGAATAGAAAACCATTCTTTCAAACTATCCTAGCTTTAGATTCTACTTTATTAGCTTTCACGCTACCTTAATAGCCACACTATCCTGCTAGCTTAATATCATTAGTTAGCGATCTCAGCTTTGATAATGTAGCCACTTGATTTTGCCCGTGAAACGGAATTGCTTTTAGAAAATATACTTTGAAAAGTTGAAAAAGTTGTTTATGAATAACAATGATAAACAGAAACAATGGACAATTTTAAACAATACTTTAAGTTAAATCAGAATCTCTCAATTCTAATGAAGTACTAACAACTCTAGCCAGACAAATTAATGATTTAATTTTATTTCAGTGTAAGAGCGAGCGCTCCTCTCCACTTCAATTATCCTGGATTTAAATCTGAGTGGCTTCTCGCCCGTGATTT
Organism: Parnassius glacialis; assembly: GCA_033319125.1. Lineage (NCBI taxonomy): Eukaryota > Metazoa > Arthropoda > Insecta > Lepidoptera > Papilionidae > Parnassius > Parnassius glacialis. The sequence continues at coordinate 26,500,468 of JAVANC010000002.1, forward strand.
TAGCAGGATTTGTATTAGATAAGCTTACGTTTTGCAGGGAATTATGTTGTCCAGACCTTTGAAAGATATAATAATAATATTAATAAATATTTGGTAACAGTTTTGTTTGAAGAAACATTTTTTAATACCTATGTAGAAAAGAAAACAAGGAATTCCCTCCCATTCTATGTCTATTGATGGACGTGTAATCCATCAATCTCTTATTTAACTTAGCAATTTAAGTGTTAAATAAAAAAAATCTTGATGTTTGTTGGTCATACTTACCATCAGATAGCCTTTGTGACACAAAGTTAATGATCGCTTGTCAACATTACTTGCATAATAAAATAGACGTAAATTATAAACCCAGAATATAATAATAATAATAATGTCCTCCACAACGAATTTCGGTCACGGCAGCCAGTGTCAACAGAAACTAGCCATCTGCGCGGAACAGAACAAAAATTTGGTAAATCCAAAAGTGCACACCCCAAACGCCCATGTAATATTTCAAATAGGTCACAGAATTGATTATCGAAAGGGACCAGATCTACATGATTCTGAAGATAGTAAAAAAAGAGTTAGGTCGATTTGTTAAGTAGTTCTTGAGATATCTTGTACACAGAGAATTTATGAACCACAGACTAAAGGACATCCGCAATGTAATTTTTTATCGGACGTTTTTTTTATAATAATACGTGTTATTGAATTAAAAAAGCATAAGTCTTATTCATTAATGTTTCCTCTTTCTAATCATATGCTTTCCATATTAGTGCGATGATTGACGCTCTTACAGTGGTAGAGCCAAGCGGTAGCTTTTGCTGTCGCACGGATGGGCCGCCTCGAACCGGGGTGGTACCACGACCTCACATAATACCAGCGTGAAGTAGAGGTTTAACACTCCTTTGTGCCCCGGGCTGGAGTTTGGGTATACGTCAGAGAGGACATCTGTTCTCGACGCCTCGGCAGTCTTGAAGGTTCGGACCTGTCCATCCTTTGGCTACGCATAGACAGCGACGACCATCCGCGCGTCTACGGGTTACTCTATAGGTCCCATAGCGGTAATGGCGAAACAGACCGACTCATCAACCACGTCCAAATGGCTACAAATTCCTTGCTACAACAGGTCCCATCCGCAGAGATCGTGATCCTTGACGATTTTAACGCCCACCACGTCGAATGGTTTAGTTCTTGTTTAACCGATCATGCGGGTAGATCTGTCTATGACTTTGCTTTGGCAAATGGTCTAACACAACTGGTTACTTCGCCTCCGCTGATCCCAGATGTGGAAGACCATGTACCTTCCCTGTTGGACCTTTTGCTGACCTCTCATCCGGACGTATATCAGGTCTCCGTCGATGCCCCTCTGGGCTCTTCGGACCATTGTCTGATCCGGAGTACGGTGCCACTCACGCTCCAATCGCAGTTGTGATCTGCAGCTTGCCGCCGTGTTTGGCACTATAGGTCAGCCGATTGGGACGGGATGCGTCTTTTTTTGCATCCCACCCTTGTTCCTACCCTACTTTGTTTGCTTCTCGCCGGAAGATCCCAGCATTATTGCTGATTCTGTTGCTGATGTGGTACTTCAGGGTATGGAACTTTTTATTCCATCCTCTGTGGTGCCCATCGGAGGCAGATCCCAGCCATGGATCGATCGCTCCTGTAAAACAGCATCACGCTATAAGCAGGAGTGCTACCGGGCCTGGGCTTTCGCATCAACGTACCGGGATGTAAACACAAGCACACTTAAAAAGAAGTATAATTTCGCCTCCAGGTCCTCCAAAAGCGTCATTGCCAAGGTCTGAGCACATCGGCAGAATTGGCGAGAAGCTACTTTGCCTTCCTTCGGGAACCTGTGCATTCTGGTCTCTCGCCAAGGCTGTCCAAGGGAACTTCTGTCAGCCATCTCTTCCATCTCTGCAAAGATAGGACGACTCACTGGCCCATGCCGCAAAGGAGAAAGCCGATCTGTTGAGCTCTCTCTTTGCGTCCAACTCGACTCTAGATGACGGGGGGAACACACCGCCGACCATCCCGCGATATGAGTGCTCCATGCGGATGTGCGGTTTACACAACGCTCGGTTCGCAAAGTACTCTTCTCCCTGGACCTCAGCAAGTCGAGTGGGCCCAATGGAGTCTCTTCAATTGTGCTGAAGACGTTTGCTCCGGAGTTGGCACCGGTTTTAACGCGTCTTGTCCGGTACTCCTACTCCCAAGGCGTAGTTCCGAATTCATGGAAGACAGTTTTGGTCCATCCGATCCCTAAAAAAGGCGACCGCTCAGACCCGTCCAACTACAGGCCTATCGCCATCACCTCCTTGTTCTCCAAAATTATGGAATCCATTATAAACTGCCAGCTCATGAGGTACCTTGAGGATCACCAGCTGATAAGTGACTGCCAGTACGGTTTTCGTCGGGGTCAATCAGCTGGTGATCTTCTAGTCTATCTGACTCAGAGATGGGCGGAGGCAGTAGAGTCCAAGGGGGAGGTATTGGCTGTTAGTTTGGACATAGCGAAGGCTTTCGATCGGGTCTGGCACAAAGCGCTTCTTTAGAAGCTTCCTCCCTATGGGCTTTCCGAGAAATTGTGCATATGGATTACCAGTTTCCTTGCTGATCGGAGCATCAAGGTAGTAGTAGACGGTGCATGATCTGATTTCAAGCCTATCAACGCTGGTGTTCCACAAGGCTGTGTGCTATCACCAACGCTGTTTCTCCTGCATATCAATGATATGTTGCTAACTGGTAGCATTCATTGCTATGCGGACGACAGCACTGGTGATGCCTTATATACCGGCTGTGTCAATATTCCTCGGGAAAACGTCGCCGAGTACCGGGACAAACTTGTGTCTGAAGTCGAGTCTTTGCTTAACAAAGTCTCGGATTGGGGGTGACTAAACCTAGTCCAGTTCAATCCCCAGAAGACACAAGTTTGCGCGTTTACCGCTATAAAAAACCCCTTTGTCGTATCTCCTCAGTTTCAAGGCACTCCCCTTGCTGCCTTAGCTAGCATCGGAATCCTTGGCGTCGACATATCGAATAGTGTGCAGTTTCGTGATCACTTGGAAGGGAAGGCCAAATTGGCCTCTAAAAAGCTTGGCGTGCTCAGCAGAGTGAGACAGTGTTTCATGCCAGCACATCGCTTGCAACTTTACAAAGCGCAATTTCGGCCCCACATGGAATACTGTTCTCATATCTGGGCCGTGGTACCCCAGTGCCAGCTCCTTCCACTAGACCGCATCCAGCGCTGAGCGGTGCGAATCGTCGACGACCGAGTTCTTTCTGATCGGCTCGACACACTGGCACTGCGTAGAGATGTTGCATGTCTTTGCGTATTTTATCGCATCTATCACGGGGAGTGCTCCGAGGAATTGTTCGGACTAATTCCAGCCGTTCAATTTCACCATCGCACATCGCGACAAAACTCGCGTTACCATCCATACCATCTGGATGATTGGCGGTCCACCACTGTGCGATTTAGAAGAAGTTTTCTTCCTCTCTCTCTCGCGCAACTTTTAACAGTGGTAGAGCCACGCGGCAGCTTTTGCCGTCGCACGGATGGGCCGGCTCGAACCGGGGTGGTACCACGACCTCACAGAATACCAGCGTGAAGTAGATGTTTACCTCTGCGTTTCGCTTGGTGAGTGCAGGTGGCCGGAGGCCCTTTTTACTGGAAATGAGGTATTCCATCTTAGTCCTCACGGGTGACAACGCATGTACATTTTGATTTGTAATAGAGGATAGATGTAGATGTCTATGGACCGCAGCAACCACTTACCATCAGGTGGACTGTGTGCTCGTTTGTCACCCTTATCCTATAAAAAAAAACTTCCTTGTGGAATCAATTACCACCAGCGAATTTTCCGGACCGATACGACTTAGGAACCTTCAAGAAAAGAGCTTACACCTTTCTAATAGGCCGGCAACGCATCTGCAATTCCCCTGGTGTTGCGGTTGTTCATGAGCGGCGGTAGTCACTTACCATCAGGTGGGCCGTATGCTTGTTTGCCCTATTTTCTATAAAAAAAATGAAAAATAATAAACACAACTTAACGTGAGTGAAAAGAATGATTTAAAAAACTCGACAGCAGAGCGCAACCTCTCCGCGTCGAGTTCGAGGTGTGCAATAGTACTTGAGTGTGTGCGTGCGCATAGGTGCATTTTATTTCATAGTCCGACGGGACGGCAATCCTACACGGCTATACGTGTTTTTCGAGGCAAGGAGGTCAACATCGCCAACTTCTTGACTCTGAGCTGCTAGTGAGAATTTCTTGACAGACAAACTCAATAACTGATTTTTTGGCATGTCCTGGAATTCGAACCAGGGACCTCGTGATAAGCAGTCACGTATATGACCACTAGACCAAAGGGGCGGTCATATAGTCCAGAACATATAATGATCACGAAACGACCGTCACCGATATCTGCCATTTAAAGTATTAAATATCTAAATGTAAAGTTACTATAGTATGTGCCAAATCGATTGAGAAAAACGGACAATGACCTTTCGGTCGTTTAACCAGGGGTTACAAACCTTCAATATATAGGCACATTTTATATGTAGTACTTTCTTTATTTATAATGATTTTTTTATAATGATTGATATAATATATATTTATTAACTATTATTAAAAAGTTATGTGAAAGATCGCTGTAGAAGAAAAATCATCTATTGTTATAAAGTACTTTATTCATTTAACAACAAAAAACATTAATTTATAACACATATAAAGATTCGAGTGATAACGACACCGAATAAGTACGTACTTATGCAAAAGATAAAACTTTATTTTTAATATTATATAAGAACTTTATTTTTATTCGGTGCAATCATCACTCGTATCTTCACTTGATGAACTATCTGTAACATTAATTATAAAGCGATCTGCAGTTTGGTCAATTCTATCATCCATGCCACGCATTTTTTGTTCAACCTTAAGGACATGCTGAACACAGTTTTTCCATTTATCTGGCGTGATTTGAGTTAAACCATCTTTAAGTAAATTTTTAACATCTTTTAACTTGAAAGTTGTATTTTTTCGTGCAACGTACCCTTTCACATCTGCCCACACAAGTTCAATGGGGTTAAGCTCACAGTGATAAGGAGGTAACCTTACCACTGTGATGCTTTTTTCTTTTGCCATCTCGTCGGTGACGTAACTTCGATAGTTATCTTTAACTGCCTTTATTTTTTCCATTAAGTGGGTCTTTGTGTCCGAGGGCACGTATGCGATCTGTTTAGATTCTAGCCATTCCTGCATATTTTGTTTCCGCCAAGACATTGTTGGGGTTTTTTCTAAACGTCTGGAGTGGTAACTAGCGTTATCCATAACTATGACATCGCCGCTTTGCAGTTTTTCTATTACTTTTCTAAACCAGTCCTTGAAATGGAGAGCGTCCATACTCTCATGGTAGTCACCAGTAGATGATGATTCAAATACCCAATCACATCCCTCCAAAAAGCCATTTTCATTGCCAACGTGTACAACTATTAATCGCTTTCCTTTACCCGAAGGGGCTTTCGCGCCAGTAGAGTAGCCTTCTAACCGTGATTGACGAGAAGATTCAATTGTGGTGTCTTCCCATACCTTTCCCATAGTATGACCTGCGTTAATCCATGTTTCGTCAAGGTAAAAAATGTTACGTCCCTCGTTTCTTAATATTTGTATTTCTCTCAAATATCTGGTACGCCACAGAACTATCTCTGGGCGATCTATTAGACCACTTTTTCTGTTTCTCTTTATATATTTGAATTTTAAATGGCGCAACACACGTCGCAGGGAAGTTTTGCTCAAGTTTGGCAACTGGTCATCTTGATTTATACTGAGCAAAATTTTGTCTAAAGTCGGTAATTCTCCTGCAAGAAAGAACTGATGCACTTTCGCTCTTATAGCCGATTTATCAAAATCGTCCAACTTGTCAATTACAGACTTTTTTCTTTTATTAATTATTCCCTTTTCTGGTATTTTATGGGAATCTCTATACACGCTTAATACGCGATATATAGTGCTCTTGCTGACTCCTGAGATCTCCGAAACCTTTTCTACCATATTAACGTTTGAAGGATACACGTCTTCGGGCCAGGTGTTTTTGACATATTTGTATACATTAATGATAATCTCTTGTTCCCCGACCGACAAAGTGGTAGGTTTTCTCTTTTTTACTGGTGACGTTAAAGGTGCTCCAGAAGATGGGCCTGTAAATAAATGACAAAAATATACTACCATAGTACTACATCACATAAATACATATTGTTTTAGAAAATAAATACCACATGGTCACATAAAAAGAGCGCTTTAAGAAATAGAAAGGCTACGTCGTCGCATTTGTACCTATTTGTACGTACCTGCTACGTTTATTATGGGTCGGCGACGTCTCTTTCCACTTGATGTTGAAGGACCGGGTCCTTCACCAAATTCTCCTGAACTCATGTCGATTTAGTAACGACCGTCACAGTAAAACTAATATAACAGATTCAAAAAACAAAAACTTAACGATATAACAAATTTAACAGTAAAAACTCAACTAAAACAATGCAATGAATGCTATGAATTACCCGAGACGTACACACGCAAGCGCTATCCGAACACGAATGAAAACAAAATGGCGGACCGGCCCAAAAAAGGTGACGCATCTCTGGCTGCCATTGTCACGTTTCTTTTAGAACGAACTGACGTAACGCGCGTTTTGTTTATTTTAAAGGGATGAATTTGCAAAAGCTCAATATGGTGATTATATTGCTTCAAATATTTTTTTAATATGAAACTGTTATTAAATGAATTGCTGCGTTACTTACCATAAATTGAAATATAAAATATAACACATTTTTCGCGATGTACCGTAAGATTTTACTATGTTTATAGGAACCACAGACAATATTATTTAAGAAACAAAAAAACAAAACATATGTGCTGACCTAGAAGTGGGAATAATATCAATATTTAAATATTGTTATCACATCTAAATTGAGATTTTGTAAGTTACGCCTTTTGACACTCGGCTCATATCTGAGGTCATTGTCCGTTTTTCTCAATCGATATGGCACATACTATATAAGCGTATTCCCACATATTGTATTCACGTTCAAGCCACACCACGTCAGTTTCTTTTACCGTTGCATACTAAAGAAAAGTAATTATATAAATCCGCAATGAATTATAAAGGGGTGAACTCATTAATTATACCTACCTATCGTCATAGTTCAACCCTTCAAATGCAAACGCTTGTTAACGTTTCTAATAAGCAAAGCGGGTTTAATTCTCTTTAATTGGACGCTCTAAGAGCCCGCTTACGAACTTGTTGCCGCAGCTTAACTCTTTTGCACCAGTGTAGATGGGGCTCCAAACGTTTTGATGTTCATCCACTGTTGATCGTTTAATTCTGCATCGACTTGATTATGAAAAATAAAAGAAATAAAGGGGGATTCTAAGACGTATAATTTTACTGAACCGTCGTCACGCCAGTAAAATAATTATAGGTTTTGAATGTATATTTGATACTTATTTAAATACACGTAAGCTGTGAATTTCACAGCACGCGAGCAACCCGGGTTCGAGCCACGCCGGCACCAATGAAATAGTTATTTGCAATTTTAAATGCTGATTTACCATGGGCTCGGCGGTGAAGGAAAATATCGTGAGGAGACCTGCATGTATGAGATATAGATAAATGTTTCGAAGACGTGTGAAGTCCGCCAATACGCATTGGGGAAACGCGTTGGACACTTCCTTACCCTAAAACTTTCGCAGATGTGAGGAGGCCTGTGCCCAGCAACGGGAGGTAAATATGCTGTAATTTTACTTTACTTTTAAGCTGTAAAACAGTCTTCCGATAGTTCAATAATGACCGAGCTATGCGATGTTTATAAGTTCAGTTTTACCGTTCACTAAGTGTTGAATCCATCGTGCGATGTACAAGTCGAGCGTGACATAATGTCTCCCCTCCCCCTTCTCCCTTCTCCTCTGTTCCTCTGTAACCATATCCGGTCTTAGCTTCAAACTCATAGCATTACATCGTCAGTCACCGTACTGTTATCGTCGCTGTACAATTGTTACACTGTCCATATATAGGTTCAGTCTGTTGAGAGCATTATATTACTACACTTAGAACACTATTGATATTTTTTTTACTTTTAAAAAAACTATACCACTGAAATGCTCATCATAACTGCTGAACATAGACCTGCCCCATAGATTGCTCCAAATTACGGTTTAGAGCCACCTGCATACATCGACTTCATTAATTTGTCAATAATCCAGTGGGTGATGAAGACAAAATAATGGAGTCTACAGTACTACTCTAGGGGAGGGTAGGTACTCCCCGAGGACCTTTCCTCCCCATTGGTGTTAGTTCCTACGTTACTAGTCTAGGGAAGGTTACTCCTCGAGAATCTTTCTTGCCCAATAGTTTTAGTTTCTTTGAGCTATATGGCCACTTTGCGTTGATTATAAGTTGAAATCGAAATGTTAATTTTGATTTTGATGTTACATTTAAATATATTTGTATTGGTTTAATTTCATTTTCTTAAAATTCACTTACCTATAAGGAAAACTAATCTCGCAAATGAAGAAATAAAAACTAAAGTCATCATAAACTTCTCTTAATTGCAGTTTTAGCTGATTTAATGTTAAATTTCACGTGTCACGTGAGACAGATGGACATACAGACATCCGCTTGATGATTAAGTACTGGAACACTATCCATAATCATTTTGAAATTGTTACGGTTTGTCCACATTGAAACCACTAGAACTACCATGCATATCATTCAAGAGTTTTATTCATTTACTAGCTGATCCCCGCGACTTCGTCCGCGTTTAATTTTGGATTTTAATTTTGTAGCGCAGAACCCAAATTCTTTTTCTAAAATATAAGTATCTTACTCCTTATAACTTCAGCTATTTGTCAGTGAAAGTCCCGTCGAAATCGGTCCAGCCGTTTCGGAGATTAGCCGGAACAAACAAACAGGCAGACAGACAGACAGACAAAAATTAAAAAAAAAATTGTGTTTTTGTTATAAGTACCGCATATACTTTCACATGCATTTAGTAAAAAGCTGTTATTTTGACATTACAAACAGACACTACAATTTTATTTATTTGTATAGATTCATAACATTTCATCAAAGTTCACTGTTGAACTATTTGCCATAGTTGCCACAATTGGCATGCAAGTTGGCAAACTGCAGTTTTCTATTTTTTTGGGTAGACGCTACTCAGGTAGCACCAGGAAGATCTCTTATTCCTTTTCCATTTGTCGCGTCATCCGTTACTCACGGAATGATATAAGTCAGTAGATTGTCCTACGCCAGAATTACACGACGATTCAAGCATTGAAATCTCTTTATAAATATCTAAATAACTTGTGTTTTTACACAAATAAAGGTTCCGATCGGTATTTCTAACCAGAGAATTTATACGTAGTATAGCCGGTTTATTATGACTAGAGTACTAATGTTGTACAGTTTTTGCTTAATATCCTTTGAAGAAAATTTATTAAAAATCTGTTGTTGCAGCATCTGTAGGCTTCTTTGTTGAAGTTGGTTGCAGGTGTCCACGAACTGCACCATCAGCTGGACTGTATGTGCGTTTGTCACAGGTTTTAGAAACAATAAAATCGAAACAATAATATAGGCTAACGGTAGATGGTATTTACTAGGTAGAGCTACGCAGCAACTAGTGACGACCCCGTGGCGCAGTGGCTTAGCTATGAGCTGTTGCGCTGGGGGCCGCGGGTACGAATCCCGCACGGAACAAGTATTTGTATGGCCTACAAATAATTGTTCCGGGTCTGGATTTTTGTTTTTGAATTTATGTTTGTAAACTGCCTCCATAATACAGGAGAAAATCCTACTGTGGGGGTAATGTTAAAAAAAGGAAAAAGATATATTATGTCTGCAGTACAAATGGGCTGATCAGACTGATGAAAACCTATGCACTCACGGAATACCTGCATATTACAGCAGCACAATGCTGCTGTGTTTCGAATGACGTTGAAGGAAACTGGCTACCATTATTAACCCACTTCAACAAAAGGAGGAGGCTTTCAATTCAACTGTATTTTTTATCTATGTTACCTCACACCTTTTTTCTAGGTGAACCGATTTCGATGATTCTTTGATCGATGATTGATTTTTATTTGAAAACTGGTTCTTTTCATGTGGTCCCATATAATTTGATCAAGATCTGACCAGTGGTTTTTGAGTTATCCTTAATAATGCGTATTTAGTTGACTTCAACTACATTGAAGATGTTCTCATTTTATTTATATTGAAGTCGGTTGTACAAAATTTTTAATTTTGCCAACTTGTGTTAGTGATAATAAATCGTTAACAGCTTAGTTATTTGCATCTTGACTCTTAACCGACGACAGATGTCTAGATGGAGTCAGGTGGACTGTGTGTTTGATCGACACGGTTGTATAAAAATTGGCAGTTAGATTACCTACTAACGTTATGCGGTCGTACACGAAGCCACAAGTCTTGCACTACAAATATGACTACCTAAATAATATATATCTAATATGATATGATATGATATGATTTAGCATACTAGACATACTTTTTTTTCTTTTTTTCTGACTAGTAATCCAGTAATCTATTCAGATCGAATGTAGTTGCATTTTAATTACAGTAATTCTTTGATGGAAATAAAGGAAAGTCAATAGAAATGTCGTCGCTATTTCAACACTCACAGTATCACTCTTACTACAGCCCTTCACAAGTTCATTGTTGAACAAAGGTATCCAAGGAATGCCACCTGCATCCGTCGACATCCTGCATCTCTTTTACCCAATCGTCACTCCATGTAGATTAGTTTACTACGGGCTGTTTTCCGCAACTCTACGTCTATGCGCGTATTTTGCGTGTGAAGTCACTCCAGGTAATAAATGATCGCACACACTTAGCAATAAACATTTTTTTTATTCAATATAAGTCTACTAAAATGAACGTAATATTGTGCAATTATAGTAAACAAATAATAATGCACAGTGATGTAAAACTCTCAACTTTACTGAACGTTTCAAATATTATGGTAGTCAATGTGAACGCGTCGCTATTCCGCGAATAGCATTGAGAGGAAGTGGAGGCAGACAGCGCGGCACATCTGCAGTACCAAATTACACACCCAATACCGGGAAACGGTGTGAAATCTATTGACTGACGCGAACCAGTGCAGAGGAGCTGGGAAATAAATAACATGAAAATATATGTTCGCGCTTTTAATCACGAATGTTAGTGATCAGCGAAGGAGCCAAAAATGTAAACATTCAAAGTAAATATTAAGTAAAATATAGCAGTTAATAAAACCCGCTTTTTTAATAAGTTTCCAAGCATCAGCGCGAGCACCGCTGTGGTTCTGTATATGGGTATAGAGTGTGGTATAGAGTAAGTATATTTGTAGAATTTTACAATACAGATATAGCCAATTAGGGGCAAGCAACAATAGAAACTCTAGGAAATATATTACTACAGCGAGAAATGATGTTAGCATGTTTTCTCTTGTTTTTTATCGATCCGCAACAAGTCCTCAAGGATATAATTACCATACCTGCAAACGGACCAGAAAAAACGGTCGTAGTATCAACTGTCCAGGTCCTTCACATTGTCCCCTATTACCCATCCGAGTATTTTACTTCAAGCATATACGAGATGTTTCTTTTTATAGATTAAGGGTGACGAACGAGCATACAGTCACCTGATGGTAAGTTGCAAATTGCAGATGCATTGTAACCCCTGAGGACTAAGATGGAAGGCCTCGTTTCAAGTAAAAAGGGTGTCCGGTTCTTTAGACCCAACATACGAAACACAGCAGCATTAAGCTGCTATTTCACGCTGATATTCTTTGAGGGCGTGGTTCCTCCCCAGTCAAGCCGACCCGTTCTACAACAATAGTGTAAAATCTCGTTATCTATCGGAAATGATGACATATTTTTCCATTTTCTAAACTAGCTCCTGATAATTATTCCGAGTTGACTAAATAAAATAATGGATTCTAGGCCGCCACCACCCTGATGCATCGCACCTTTGCCGGTTTGCCCCTGACGGCGATATACCTAGATACTTATTTTACGTCTGGCGTAAGCGATATGATTATACTAAAATCTATCGAAAGGCATAATATCTTTATGGCGTTTCTCATAGCGTCTATTACGTCATACACGAGACGTACGTAGTATTATAGCTTTACTAAAAGATGTACTCGAAGATGCGCATACAAACACCATATTTATTGTTACTAATAACTATCACACTAGTGTGAAAGAGAATTGTGACGTTAAGTAACGCATCTCTGTTTTTCATTTGTTTCCAACGGTAATCAATGCGACTAAATTATAGCACCTTTGGCTCTACAATAGTTAGTTACAAGTCTGAGTTTTCCGCTAATTGTATTTAATTGTAACGTTATTTAAAGGACTATCACTAATTAAAGATTTTTAAAAGAAAAATGCTAATTATAAATATATATAATACGTTTATCAATAATAATAAAACATATACATATAATCACGCCTCTTTCCCGTAGGGGTAGGCAGAGACCACTTCTTTCCACTTGCTACTATCCTTACATACTTGTTTCGCTTCGTCCACTTTCATTATTCCCTTCATACATGCTCTTCGGTTTAGGGCACTCTTGACCTGGCCTTTTTTCAAGACATCCTTGATTTGATCTAGAAACGTCCGCCTAGGTCTACCCCTTCCAAAACTTTCATTCACACTCGCCTTATAGACCTTTTTACAGCAATCTGCAACAATAGACTTGACTGGTGACGACTCTTCCACTTCAGGAAACACAGTAAGGATTAATTGCAGTAAAACCAAATTGAAGAAGTATATAAAAGTTAATAAATACATAAGGAAGGTACAAAAATTAATAAGAAATAAGATTAATACCAAAAATTATGTTAATGTATGTAAAGAAAAGCAAGCATTGTTATGTGAACTTAATTTGTATTCAATTGAGGTGGATAACATAAAAAAATGTTATGAGACTGAAGTAGAGTGCCTTAAATCAGAAATATTATCACTTATGAACTCCCTTCAAACTGTGTCCAATAAATATAAATCAGCCCAAAATGAAATAAAAGAACACATATTGGCTGTGAATAATCTGGTAAAGACTTGTAAATATAATGAGGAGCGGTTTGACTCCTTAGTTAAATATCAATGTGAGTGTCAGCGCTCAATACCAGATTCTTCAAAGTCAGTGTGTGCTGATAATATTATACCACCACCAAAACTCTATGACAGTGCCATAGCAGAGGATATTAAAATAATAAATAACTCAAATATTACTAAAAATAATATAATTGTTTATAGCGATGACATGGGAAAAAATCTAGGTCTAACTTTAAATAACTCTTTAAAAGAACAAAAAGTTACAAATTGCTGCATGCCTGGAGCATCTTTTAGTGACATCCTAAATAAAATTATTGTTACTAAATTTTGCCCAAATAGTACAATAATAATTATTGTTGGTAGAAGAGGCAGTGTAAACAACAAAGAGTTATTAAGATATATTGAACAACTTAATAACTTAAATGTACACAAAATTGTCTTGTTTACACTGCCTTATATACAGGGATTGCCACAGGAAAATAATTTAAGACATAATTTAAATATACAAATGCATAATTTAATATTTAATAATAATTTAAATTTGACATATAATTGTAATGATAATAATCATAAATTTCATGTTATTGACATAAATAATTTAATAAAAAAGTTTTGGACAAAAGATAGGTATTACCTATCCAAATATAATTTAAGACTGATAGCAAATGTGCTATCTTATTATTTACTTTTTAACTCAGCCAAGTTTTTGGCTACCAAGACTGCTTTTATTGAGCATAATCATTTGACATTTAATTTGGAATCAGTTCCAACTAATTTAAATTAGTGAATAAGACAATAGAGGCAATCTCTAGCAATAATAAGAGTTTAATTAATTTTGAATACAGCCCACAAATAAGTAATAAAAATTGTTTACACCTGGTGCATCAAAATATACAAGGCATGTTGGGCAAAGAATTGGAAGTTGAATTGTTTTAAATAGTAACAATATACACATCCTTTGTATTACTGAACATTGGCTAAAAGATTATAATTTCATGTTTAATTTCAGAAATCACCAGGTGGTCAGTTCCTTCAATAGAGAAAAAAGTTTACGTGGTGGCTCCTTAATATTAGCAGATAAGTCATTATTATATAAAGAACGTAAGGATATTGTGAGCCTCTCTGTTGAACGAACTGTAGAAATGGCTTGTGTCGAGCTCGAGCACCTCATTGTTGTAGGTGTTTACAGACCCCCATGTGCTAGTTATGACCATTTTGAAAGGATTGTAGAAGAAGTTTTACTCAAACTTAGTAAACAGAACAAGTCTGTTGTAATATGTGGAGACTTTAATATCAATCTCCTTGAAACTTCTTCCATTAGTATTAAGTTTAGCTCATTGCTTAAATCGTATAATCTTGTAAATTTATTCTTAGAACCAACACGTATTGCTGGGCCTAGTGCAACCTGTATAGATAACATTTTTACAGATGTTAAGCCCTTGCATAAAGCAATTATTCAAAATTTAAGTTCAGATCACTGTGGACAGTTAGTATCACTACCTTACATACACAAAAAACAGAAAAATAAGAAAGTTGTGTTTGTTCCAATAAATGAACATCGCTTGGAGAGGTTTAGAAGTAATATAATAAAAAGACTTCCATCACTTTCGTTTAAAAATAGTGCTAATCATATGTATGCTACATTATTTAAAATTATAAGTTGTGAATTTAGTAGAATATTTACTTCTAAAACTTTCTCTTTTAACAGTCGCAAATCATTTAATGAATGGGCGACAGTAGGAATTTATAAAAGTAGGCGAAGGTTATACGAGCTTTATGATGAAAGATCATATAATAGTAGTGTTATATTTAGAGATTATGTAAAAACATATTCTAAAATATTTAAAAAAGTGTGCTCCACTGCTAAGGCTTTACATTTAAGCAACAAAATTAAAACTGCATCCGACAAAATTAAAATGACCTGGAGAATAATAAATAGTGAAACGGGCAAGGTCAAACCGCGCAACTCGGATTTTCAATTGAATATTAACAATAATTTAACGCGATCTGATCAAGAAGTTGCTATGGCTTTTGAGAAACATTTTACTGATGTTCCTTTTTTGACAACAAAATCATTAAATTCTTCTCCTACTGTCGCCGAATCATTGCTCAAACAAAATGTAAAGGCTTGTTCTAATACTTTTAAATTCCATAGAGTACTGCCAAAAGATATCGTTAAATATTTTAAAGCTATTGATGTTAAGAAAACGGCAGATTTATGGGGGATTTCCGTTAAAGTTATTTTATCTATAATAGATATATTAGCACCTTATCTAGCCACTATATTTAATATAAGCGTCGAATCTGGTGTGTTTCCTGATTTAATGAAACATAGTAAAGTCATACCTATATTTAAATCTGGTAGTACAATAGACCCCGCCAATTTTAGACCAATTTCTGTACTACCAACATTAAGTAAAATTTTTGAAAAAATTATTTTAGATCAGATGTTAAGTTTCTTTAATATTAATATATTGCTACATAAAAATCAATTCGGTTTTACAAGGGGTCGCTCGACAACTGACGCTGGAGTTGAGCTTATTAAACATATTTTTTGTGCATGGGAGAATTCAGAGGATGCTTTGGGTATATTTTGTGACCTTTCCAAGGCCTTCGACTGTGTTCACCATGAGACATTAATCAGGAAGCTACAGTACTATGGTGTCAAGAACACAGCGCTTAAACTTATTATTTCATATTTAAGTAATAGAAAGCAGAAGGTTATTATCAATGGTAAAAGTTCTTCCGGGTCACCTGTACTAATGGGTGTTCCTCAGGGCTCGATTCTCGGCCCATTCCTGTTTCTGGTGTATATTAATGACTTACCTCACCTTGTAGGGGATAGTCATAATATAGTATTATTTGCTGATGATACTTCCTTGATTTTTAAACTTAAACGTCAATCATTTAAATGTGACGAAGTGAATAATGCTATATCAAAATTAGTGCATTGGTTTAACGTTAATAATCTGCATTTGAACGGAAATAAAACTAATTGTGTTAAATTTACAACAACGAATGTTAAAAATCTGAATACCAATGTGTTTTTAAATGGGGAGGAATTGAGCCCTGTTGTATCCACTGTTTTTCTTGGCATCACTCTTGACGCAAAGCTTCAGTGGGGCCCCCATATATCCAAATTAGCAAGCAGACTAAGTTCTGCAGCCTATGCTGTAAAAAAGATTAGAGGTCTCACTAGTGTCGAGACAGCTAGATTAGTTTATTTTAGTTATTTCCATAGCATAATGTCTTATGGGATCTTGCTATGGGGAAATGCGGCTGATTCAGAAACTATTTTTGTTTTACAGAAGAGGGCCATTAGAGCTATTTACAATCTAAAACCGAGAGAGTCTCTTAGAGATAAATTTAAAGAAATTAATATATTAACTTTGGCCTCTCAGTATATTTACGAAAATTTAATGTATGTTCACAAAAACAAAGATAGTTTTAGTAAAAAAAGTGATATACATTCTGTAAACACTAGGAACAAACACAAGCTAGTGATGCCAGTTTCTCGACTCCACAGAGTCAGTAATTCATTCTTGGGGCAATGTATATGCTATTACAACAAGGTCCCGGAAAGTGTACAGGTTCTCTCTATTACCAAGTTTAAATGTTTTATTAAGCTGAAACTGTATAAAAAGGGTTATTATAGTATAAATGAATACATGGTTGATAATAACCCCTGGGAATGAGGTGGTCGCTTCCAAGCAGTTTCTAAAATCAATTTTGTAAATAGTTCGTAATCATTTATATTGTAAAGAACAATGCCCATTTTTCACCTGACAATGTATAGAAATGAAATAAATCTTAAAATTCAGCTAATTGAATTGTAAATTAATTACGCTTATCACTATGTTAAAAGAAACGCAGGAAAAAATATTTTTACATATTTCTATAAGTTTATTCTACGTCAAGGGTAAACGTATTATATGTTTTGAACGCATCTCAACTACCCTTTTTCTTGGACGTTCCATTTTATACACTGCTACTTTACTTTATTTAACTCTGCTTCTGAGTTTTATACATTATTTTATGTTTTATTTAATCAGTAAGTATTTATTTATTTGTATTTGTATAGTACATATTAATATAAAATAATATAATAATAAAATAAATTAATCATTCAGTATGTCATCGAGTGCGGACGAATGAAACGGATTTTTTTGACATTTGACAGTTCTGCAATTGGCATCGGCGCAGTTCTTCGTTGTTGCATTTGCGTCTCGTTGTGTACTGTGCCATTTTGCTAATGTTACTTCTTTTTACAACCCTATATGGTATCAAGAAAATATTTCTGCTCCAGCAGAATTTCTGGATGATGTAGTGGTGAGAGATTTAAGTGAAAATGATGATAATTAATAAACCATGCCACTTTAATATAGTGTTTTATTGGTTTATCCCATTTTGTTCATCAGTAAGTATATACCATAGGCCAATGAAATGTGTTTGGTTGATAAGTGATAATTTTGACAATACAAGATGAACTAAATGTAGTTAGTAAGTATTTATGTGTGCTGAAGAAATAGCAGATAGAGCTAGACACTCAATTTATGGTGACAATCGTCGAGAGTAAGCGGTGACTTAGGGGCAGTTGGTTTCAAGAAATTCACAAAGTAAAAAAGACGTTTTAGACCATAACTAGATAAGTATTGTTATCTTAACTTCGAGCATTATTAATAAGTTATAGCACATTTATTTCTTTATTACCTATTTGGTTACGGCAAATCCTAACCTAAAAAGTGACATTAGTATATTTTGGGATTCGTAGCGTTTAAATCGTAAAAATAACTATATGACATTATTTTCTGAGCTTACATGTAGTTTTTCTACTATACTTTATAATTATACATCAACTTTCACTATCAGGTTTTTAAATGTATGGAAAGTGGGCATGATTCTTTATTTAAAAAAATGTCCCGCTGGGTTTCTTGCTGGTTCTTCCCAGGACAGGGTATTTTTTCGAACCAGTGGTAAAGTAAAAAATTACTTTCAATAAGAATTACACATGTAATGTATATTGAATAAAAATTATTCTATTCTATTCTATTCTATTCTTTTCGTCAAACGTTCTTCATTAATTCTCTCGACATGGCCAAACCACCTCAGCATACCTTTCTCAATTTTTGTCACTTCATATTCTTTTAGACCACAACGTTTCCTTATCTCACTATTTCTTATCCTGTCACTCATTTTAACTCCTATCATACTTCTTAACGCTCTCATCTCAACTGCATTTATTCTGCTTTCATGTTTCTTCTGCCATACCCAACTTTCACTTCGTTGATGAGTGTCGGAACCAACACCCCCTCATGCACAGCCAAAGGGGCCTTGTTAGACACCTTCTGACTGCTCATAAAGGAGTGCAAAGCTCCATTCACCATGTTTCCTGCATTCACTCTTCTTTCGCTATCACTCTCACACTTTCCATCTCTCGTAAACTTTGAACCCAGATACACAAACTCCTTCACCTGTTCAATTTGTTTATCTCCAATCACGATATTGCAGTCTGTCACTGCCTCATCTCTTTCAAACACCATCACTTTCGTCTTCTTTACATTCATATTCATTCCCTTTCTAACAAAAGCTCCACTCATAGCAGTTACCATCTCCTAATAATATAAGTACTACGAAAGGGACTAAATTCCCAGGACAGATTTTTTTCGAACCAGTGGTAAAAGTAAATTGTGTTAATTACGATTAAAATATTATGCAGTAAAATACTCAAAGAGTTAAACACAAGAAGCACCCATTTACTCGTTTTATTTATGTAAATAATTCCATCAAAGGATATAACTTAACTTATATCAAGAATGATAAAGCCATTAATGACGATACAGTTTATATTTTACGCGTAATAATTAAATGGGAATAAAAATGTTCTCTTAATGTCTCATAAAATCAAAAAGTGGAACAGAGAGTGTTGTATTGTTTTAGAATAAGATTGATCTCCATTGTATAAAGTTCGCATAAAATTTATTGTGCAGGAGTAGGAAATAAATTTATGCTATTAAATTTTACTCACCAATAAACCTTTTAGCAAACAAAAGCTAAAATAATTAGCAAGACCAATAAATTACACACAACGTGCAAAGGACCAATTACTGGTAATCATATAAATAAATAAAAAAGTTAGCTAAGCAATTTTGATTTTTCATTTACTCAAACTGTTCTGAATCTTATCACAAATGTAATAAGACTCACAATTAAAATTTACGCTTGCAACAATAATTTTGTGTCGCCGAATCAAAACACGAATGCAACAATTCCGCACAATTAAACTGCGAATAAAAACTTAAGAAAATACAAAATTATATTTACCGGTCAATAACTAAGTCACACACTAGATTTGTTCAAAATTGAGTTTTCGGTGGTTGATATAAGAACTATATTTAAGCTTTGATCAGCTTACTAAGAGGTAATTATTTCTGGAACGGACATGGCTGAGAAAAGCGAAAGAAATTTGTCCCAGGTACCTTTTTGCCGAGTTAATCTTTTAATATTTTTTATACTCTGTGTACTAACTGTTTAACGGAAAAAGATTTTGACATTGTTTCGAAACGCCTGGTCGAATTTGGCGCCAATTATTTCTTTCAAACTGTCCAGAGTAAGATTTATCAGAGTGAAGTGTAAGATAATGGGACACTGAAAATCGCTCAGCTTATCATAAGAAAATATTGCATTTTAATGCGGTAAATAAGTAGTAATTAGTTATTATGCGACCTTAACTTTCATTAGAAAACGGTTATCTTAGTTTACTGTACCTAAATTTTAAATTAATATTAATTTGCTTGTCTTTGTAAATGATAAAAGTTCGTTCATTTGTCGTTTTAATTTCATAATACTTTTAATTAAATTACTAACTGCCTAGGTACTTACTGACGTATACTTAAATTTGTTAAATTAATTTCAAATTTCATCCCTTTAAGTCTAAGTACCAATAAATAAATTTTGTATCTGATATTTCATTAAATAAAAGTAGTTTTAAGATTACGTTAAAATTTCAAAATACTGATTTGGATAACATTAATTTATATTTTTAGTAAAATAAATTTGAGTTATTCTTTAGTCATAATTGACATACTTGCGTATGTCCACAAGTAATGTATATAAGTAAAGTAAAATTACAGTCTTTATAGGTCCCACTGCTGGGCACAGGCCTCCTCATTTCTGAGACGGTTTTAGGGCAAGGAGGTGCCCCAATGCGTGTTGGCGGGAAACTGCCAAGTAATGTACTATGTTTACCAGCAAAATTCAAAGTTGTAATTTAGTAATTAAGACGATAATACTGATACTAATGATATTCATTACATTTTTACGTGGTAGGGCCATGCTGCAGCTATATTAGTAGTATAGTTGTAGCATGAATGGATCGGCTCGACCGGGAAAGGACCACGCTCTCACAGAATACCAGCGAAAAATAGCAGCTTAATGCCGCTGTATTTCATATGGTGAGTGTAGAGAACAGGAGACCCATTTTACTGGAAACGAGGCATTCCATCTTAGTCCTCACGGGTGATGACGCATCTGCATTTTGATTTGTAATCGAGGATAGATGTAGATGTCCATGGGCGGCAGCAACCACTTGTGTGTCAGGTGGACTGTGTGCTCGTTTATCACCCTTATCCTATAAAAAAATGACAGACTCCCAGCCTTTAATATTTAAAAAATACTTTTGGAATGGAGTCAGTTGTGAGGGACGTAACATTTAGTGCAACAAAATACAAGTACTAATACAGTACCAGGGAAGAATAAAGCTGAACGCACATATGTCCGCGCCGTACGCGCCGTACGCGCCGCACTCGCCGAATTTTAGAATTCGTTGTATGAAATCATATGAAACCTCGCACACTACACCCGCACCGTACGCGCCGAATTTTATAAAATGCGGTAGGTATACGATATCGAAGGACGAATGCTGATGACGTCATATAACGCGGCGCGTTTGGCGCGTGTGGATACTCAGTGTTGTGTAATGTTGCCAACTTAGTGGATTTTTCACTAAAACTGGTGGTTTCGACTTACGTGATAGTTTTTGTATTTTTATAACTTAATTAATTCGTAATTAATTATACATCATTTGATTTTTTTACATCGATTATCAATATGAATACTTAGTGATAAATTATTTACATACTGAACTAAAAAAATGGTTAAATTTAATTCAAAAACCCAATTATACCTGATTACTTAATTATCAATAAAAATACTTACCTCAAACATACAACAAGTCTTTTTTCGGGTTCAATTGGTCTTCTAAATCTTGAGTTTTCCATAGAAAGATATGGTTTTAGTACATGTACCAATTCTTGAAGTACCTTGTATGTTAAATGCAAATATCTGAAAAATCGTTCATCATCACCTAATAAATCTTTAAATAAAGTATATCCCCTTCATATTCTCCATACAATTGCCTTTTTAAATTTATATTATGAATCCAGAATCTTCTTTTTCTCCGAACTTTTTTTTCTTCTTCCTATGCCAATAAGCAGGCTATTACTATATTTCTTTCCATAGTGCTTTCGAGCGATCAATTTCAATGTACTGTTTCATACCAGTCGTTGGAAAAAACTACAAAAGTTGTTGGTAATACAAAAGATTTGCGGACGGTGCGGACGATGCGTACGGACATATGTGCGAGGCCATCAGTAAAACTCGGCGCGTACGGCGCGTACGTTGCGTACGGTGCGGACATATGTGCGTTCAGCTTTATAACTCACTACCAGACCCGAAAAACAAATAATTTATGTTTAACATAATGCTCCTTTAACCGTGTAGTGGCGGTGAAAGAATATCGACTACTAACTAACACCCGTGGATGATGTAAGAGGCGACAGGGGGGAATTGAAAAAAGAGATGCGCAGTAGCATCTTTCTGATAAACAAGCGTGGCAACTATGGCAAAATACCCCCTATGAGTGACTTTAATGGGCTGTTATAAAATTGACGGGTAATCCTACGTAGCCGTGATGTCAGTCCAGAAGTGGACAAATAAACACAGATGCCCATACTAGCCTAGACTTGGAATGGTACAAACCGTAGCATTTGCAATTAAATCAGGTCTAAACTTGAACTCTGCCTCAATCACAAATAATAAAAGATGTTAGGGAATTGTGGCGGCGCTGTCGTCGCGCCACAAGCGAAACACATCGAAGCCTAAATCACACTAACAAAGTTCCGAAGTTATTTGATGTGAAATTAAGTAGGTAGTAATTTAATAGGTACTACCTACAGCCTATAAGCATCAAATTCGTACATAAAACGTCTACTGCACGTATTTTTATTATTAAAATTATAGGTTTAATAAAAGTAATAGATGCTTATTGTCAGATGAAAATAAATGGGACGACGTTTTGACGTTCATGTTTTGACATCGCGATCTTTTTGAACATAAAAGATAAAAGCAAATAAATAATAAAGAAAGTGCCTTGAAAATACATAGATACAATTTTCCCTCTGAAAACATCAATAGAACAGACCTACAATGACATATTATGTATACACACTCTGTTTTATTTAGCACTCTGTAAAAGATTCTTGTGAGGTCATTTTAAAAATGTGCCGCGATTTTAAAGCGTCACTTCGTTTAGGAACGCTGATGGTAATCTCGACTTGATAAATTATTGAAAAAATGGAATTGATTATTTACCATCACCTGATCATAATCGCTTAAGTTTAATTGGTAATTATTTAGTTAAATCTGGCTGCTAAGATTTTATCAACAGTGGAAAAACAAAATTTATCGTGAGTTCAAACTTCTTTTACTTAATACCAGGTTTTTTGTATAAATACTTGATTTAAAAGCCGATAATGCTTGGCGGTGAAATACTTGTAGCGAATGCTATTTTTCAACAATCACTACATCTAATCAATTAAAATTACAGTTTAAATTACAGTGGTTTTATCATCACTTTCTTTTGTATTCTTTGGAATTCCTTACCTTTTTCAGGTTTTTATATGGTAAACGCGTAGGTCACCTATGGTAATAACACTGTATTGGGAACACCACGCTCTAAGTTATTGAACGTATGTATACCTAGGACAAATTGTTTAACTAGGTAGTCCAACTTTGACCGAGAAGACAATTGATGGATTCAACTCGGCTGCGCAGATTCAATGTCTACAATGGCTGTAGCCAGTGATGATATATGTATCTAATACGTGGTCCTTCACCGCTGCCAGCCTGAATGGTGACTAGTCGTTGGTGCAGGATAGGAGTTTAGTACCCAAGTGTATGCGCAAGCACAGGTGCACTCTATTCCCTCAATATCATAGTCCAATGGGACGGTAAACCGACAAGACCGGTGATAGATCAGAAGCACGACCAACGGCTTTAGGTGCTTTGTGAGGCACGGAGGTTAGACAGAAAAACTGAGAATTTTTTGATGAAAAAACTCAACAACTAATAATTTTTTTGGTCGAAATGAGGATATCCGTAGTAGAACCAGCGTAAGAGACAGACCACTGAATCAGTAAGGTGAAGTAGCAATGCACTAATCATAAGCTACTCAAAGATGCATGTAATTTACTAGCTTTAAGTTCTTAAATTGACATTATTCCACTCATACTGATCGCTTTTGTTTAGATTTTTTGCTGTTATCTCCAATTCTATTTTCTATTTCTATTTTCAACGTGGTAGAGCCACGCTGCAGCTACGAGTATATTATGGTTGTAGCACGAATCGATCGGCTCGACCGGGGTAAAATAGCAGCTTAATGCTGCAGTGTTTCGTATAATGAGTGTAGAAAACCCGGAGAACATTTTACTAGAAACGAGGCATTCTATTTTAGTCTTCAGGTGTGATAACGCATCTGCATTTTAATTCTCAATCGAGCATAAATGTAGATGTCTGTGGGTCACAGCATGCGCTTACCATCAGGTGGACTGTGTGTCCGTTCGTCATCCTCATTCCATAAAAAATCTCCTATAATCGAAGTATAGCAGCATTATGCTGCAATTTCTCGGGGGTACAATCGAGCTGACCCATTTGTGCTGCAGTGAGGCTCTACTAAATTTATTTTTAAAACGGTGCGTTCTTCCATTGCTTAAGAAATAACACTAGTTTAGGTAGCACACCCGCATGCAAAATAAACACGTTTCCTTGGTCGATTTTCGTCATTTGTGACACTTGAATACTGTCGGGTGCAGCAGGAGAGAGTTTGAAGGGCCGTGGGTTTGAACCTCTTATGGAACAAGAATTTGAATGGCCTAGAAATAACTGTTAAGAGTCTGGATTTTTGTATGTAAACTGCCTTCACAGTAAAGGAGAAAATTGTGTGGTGTGTAATATTTTTTTAAGAACTTTTTTGTTAAAAACACAAGTTTCTCGTTTGTGGTGTAAAAAGAAATATTTAACTTATTTTCAAATGTTAAGGCCAGATTATCACCTGCTCTTATTGTAACATCTTTTTGAATGACCGACCATAGATACATACCATTTCGTAATGGTCTTTTTCGTTCTTTATGGTCAATCAGCTCTGAAAATATCATTTTGTTATAAAAGTAAGGCGAGACGAGTAAGCGAAAACGAGATCACAGTAAAAAGGCCTTGTTAGCTCTGAGCACTAAGATAATACTACGTTACTTGTAAAAAGACCTCTCTTAGTGTATGAAATACTGTAGCATTACATATTTCACACTGGTCTTCTGTGCAGGCGTGGTCCTTCCCCAGTCAACCCGGTCTATTCTTGTTGCAGTCACTGCAACGTTGCTCTACTACACTAGCTCTTTATCTATAATGTAGAATTTTCCACATTACAACCAAAGAGAGAGGAAGATCTCCTACCAACATCACCTATAGATATAGCTTTGTATTTATTTAAATACTAGCTGTTCCCCGCGACTTCGTTCGCGTTTTAGGGTTTTTATGTTTTTGCGCGGAACCCTAATTATTTTTATAAAATAAAAGTAGCCTATGTTACTCCTTATCAAATCAGCTATCTGCCAGTGAAAGTCCCGTCAAAATCGGTCCAGCCATTTCGGAGATTAGCCGGAACAAACAGACAGACAGACAAAAATTTTAAAAATTGTATTTTAGTTATAAGTACCGTATTTACTTTCATATGAATTTAGTAATAAAAATAATTTTGACATTACAAACAACAGACACTTCAATTTTATTTATTTGTATAGATTTATAGATAAACATCATAATATAATGTTTCATTTTACCTGCCGGTTTTAAAATGTATAATACGCTTTTACGCCCTTTTGCGCTTTTAATTTGTATAATTACGCAGAAAAATGTTTTCTAATGTATTCACGTGTTGTTTTTGTTTAACCTCAAATTTAGCAATAATAGTATGATCACTACAAGTTTTCCCTACAAAGTTATGGAAAGTTACTTTATAAATTTGAGTTCTTACATCTAATAATAATAGCATTAACGCTGCCGAAGACCATTAAGCACTCCCACGCGACGTGATAAAATCGTCAAGTCACTGATTTTATATTGCGTGTCTTCAATTCAGCTCTCCCTATAGACATAATAGTATATCAACGAAATACATTAATTATTGAACGAAAGTTCATGCTTTACCTAATATGGTAATCAGATGTGTTAAAATATGCATTAAATATGTAAAATTAAATATGTATATAATATATTTATCGATATCCAGGCGCCAGGCACCTTTGGCTTTTGCCGGCCTTCTTAGGCCAAGAATTTATGGATTTACGCATTATCTCGATGAGGAATTTGACCATTGCTAGCTCAAATAATTTTTCGAGAGACTAAATTTCGGGGTTCAGTGTAAAGTTTTAAGCAGGTCATATTTAGTACTGACCTTGATTTTTAGTCTAACGGGTTAAAAGCTGGTCTAGACGATTTCGTCTTCAGCCCTTATAAAGTTCAAAACATTATTCTTGAGCCAGGTTTGAGATGTTCGTGCCATGCGACCAAAAGGAGAATTTTGCTGGTAAGTTTATGCTACGTTCTGTAAAACCACGAAAAGGCTTTATTACATGATACAGGATAGCCGAACCATGTTTAATGCAGAATTTGGACCACGTTGGGCTTTTTACGTCATAGAGTCACGCTGCAGCTATATTGTGGTTGTAGCACGAATGGGTCGGCTCGACCGGGGTAGGACCACGCTCTACTAACTACTCACAAAATACCAGCGTAAAATAGCAGCTTAATGCCGTTGTGTTTCGTATGATGAGTGTAGAGAACCGGAGACCCTTTTTGCTGGAAAAGAGGCATTCCATCTTAGTCCTCACGAGTGACAACGCATCTGCATTTTAATTCTTAATCGAGGATAAATGTAAATGTCTATGAGCTACAGCGTCCACTTACCATCAGGTGGACTGTGTGCTCTTTTGTCACCCTTATTCTATAAAAAAAAAGTTGCGAGGCTTGTTTAGAGTTGTGAATGTACAAATTTTTATTTTTATTGCTTCTGTGTTCTTTATTCCTAAACAAAACTATATGTAAAGAGTGCATTCATTGTCTTTCATCAACGTATCGAGACGTTAAGATTTTGAATCGATCCACACTCTTAAGCTGTAGGAACTGATTAAGGGCATGACATGTGTACAGACGGTAAGCAGTATATCAGTAGTATAGTTATAGCATGAATGGGTCGGCTCGACCGGGGAAGGACTGCGCTCTCACAGAATGCCAGCGTAAAATAGCAGCTTACTTCTGCTGTGTCTCGTATGGTGAGTGTAGAGAATCGGAAACCCATTTTATTGGAAAAGAGGCATTCCATCTTAGGTCCTAACGGTTGACAACATATCAAAATTTTCATTCGTAGTTGAGGATGGATGTGGATGTTTGTGGGCCGCGGCGGCTACTTGCCATTGGGTGGGCTATGTGCCCGCTTGTCGCCCTTATCCTATAAAATAAAAAAATAAAATAAGCAAGCAAGCTTCAGCGTTAGCATCTTGTTTAATAATTCGTAAGAGGGCCCTAGCGGAAATCGAAAGACTAGTTATATACTTCGTGTCGATTTTCAAAAGGCATATTCCTCTTACCCTAAACAACTAACATGTTTCCGATCAGAAGATTTGGCGAAACCCCAAAGAACGAACTAGTAAGAATATTTTAACTTTGGTTGTCTTTAACTATTAGTCCATATCTAAACAGCAGGCATGTTGATCACTATAGTGGATTCATGCAATTAATATTAAAAATAAGTTCAACAATCATTTATTTTTCTGACAATGTGCTTTTTGTATTTTTTGTATCATTTATATGTATAATATAATTGCTAGATATAATTTAAATAAAACTAATTTTACGGATTTTATCGCGTATATTAACTTATTTTTATCTTCCCGACGTCACGCCTCACGATCACACCTCAGTCCCCCGTGGTCACGGGGGATTAAGGTGTTTGACGTCCTGCTGTCATAGTTAGATAAAAATAAGTTAATATACACGATAAAATCCGTAAAATTAGTTTTATTTAAATGTGCAGTGTTCGCGTAAATATAAGAAATCATTATGCTAGATATAATTTCATGCGACAAAACGTTGGAATCTTAATTTTTAGGCCCTAGCAGAATATTCCTGCGCGCTTCGCGCTTAAGGCATGCAATATAAATATGAACATGGTGCTTACAAGTAAACAATTCGATGCTCCATAATATAATATGTATGGATGACAGGTCATTGTAGCTTTATGGTAGTTTCAGTAGCATCTAGATAAAATCGCATTTTATTCGATTTATTTACGCGTATGTTCGATTCATGTTGATGTTAAATTAAGATACTTGACGTGTTCGACTGTCTATTATTTATTTATTGGGCATTATAACAATCTTTGACAATAATATCACAGAAAATGTATCTTATTTTCCGATCAACAATTAAAAAAAAACAGTTATTCTATAAAAAGGTTTATAGGTATCAGGTTCGGAAAATATTTATTTGAATGAACTGCAAGATATATTTTACTACATTACTGTAAACTGTGACACATTAAATTAATCTGTTGGAATTATTAGTGACTATTCAAAGGATGTAACACATATTTCGTAATATTTGGAACGAGTTATAAAACAAAAATTAATTTCTATGAATATTAATTTAATTATCTATATTAAATATTTAAATAAAAACTAAATTTTAAACATCTGTCAAAAACTTACCGTTACAGCCTAATAAGTCCTCTGGGGGATATTTGCCATAGTTGGCACGCTTGGCAAGCGTGTTAGCAGCGTTTTTTATTTCAAGTCGTTGACCTTCTGTCGCCTCGTACAACACACACGGGATGATATCGGGTAGCGGATATTCTTACACCGATACTACTCGGTAACTTAATGGTAAGCAATGGCTATAATGTAAATATGTCTTTTTTTATATAATAAGGGTGACAAACGAGCACACAGTCTACCTGCTGGTAAGTGGACGCTGTGGCTCATAGACCACAAACACTATCCTCGATTAAGGATCTAAATACAAAAAGCGTTATCAGCCCTGAGAACTAAGATAGCATGCCATGTTTCCAGTAAAAAGTGTCTCCGGTTCTCTACACTCACCATACAAAGCACAGCAGCATTGAGCTGCTATTTTACGCTGATATTTTGTTAGACGATGGTTCTTCCCCAGTCGAGCCGATCCATTCGTGCTGCAACCATAATATAGCTGTAGCATGACTCTACCACGTACAGACCCAGAATGTAATGAAGCTTCACTGATACTATATTCGCTTGAATCATTAACGCGTAAACATGTTTGAGTCCTTACAAACAAATTTGATCTACTAACGTCTGATATTAGATACATAAATTATGTTAGACGATACGAACGTTGGAGGTTTTTTGCGCGTTTTTTTCAGTGTGATAAAAACTGCTGTCACGTCACTTTAGATACTTGCTCCAAGTTTAAGAAGCCATAACTTCGTAGACACGCGATGTGAAAGCTAAATGAGTATGGAAACCGTTTTCTGTATTATTATACACTTCTGAAATAGTTTCTAGACATATTATACCCAATATAACCGCGTTCAAAGAACGAGAAGGTTGTAAATTCAAAACATGTGTTTTTGTATGAGGTGCACATATGATTTTTCGTAATCAGTTGCACTGAACATTGAACTTTTATTGAATAGTTTATACGTCAAGGCAGTCTCATATACATTTGTAGATACGATTTTATTCGTAAGTGTGGATAAAATAGTGCATGAAAATGTTAATTTAACATACATTTATTTTGTAATTGAAATATGGTTTGGGTATCGTTTAATTTTTTACGCAAGTTTGAATGGCAAAACACTAAGAAGAATTATTATAAAATTTTAGTTTGTCGTTGAGAATATCATGTTACTATATTTGACTTATGTTCGATAATATAACCTTGTTTGTCACAAAGATATCATTACAGCATATGAAAATTCCACTGCTGAACACATATCTCTCACATTGATTGCCTCAGAACGAGGTCGTTTGCCATGTTTGCCACGTTTGACAAATGGGTTGGCAATCACAGTTTTTCTATTTTTATTTTGGTTTCTTGTTGTTTTTAGTTTTTTCCCTCTGTCGCCTCTTACGACATCCACGATATCATAAAGAATATTCTTAAACCGTCACTACACGATTAGTACAAAAATTTTATTGTTTACTATATTTCATGATTTTTTTAACTTCTGTTAAAAATTGATTTAAATCAATATAAATAGATATTTTATTAGCTCGATAAAAAGCTATTTCCATATTCTGTGAGCCATGGCGTCTCGGCCGCAACCCACAGGATACGTGGTGTACTCGTACATTCTTTAGAAACAGGGTGTTGTAAACACACCTTTTTAATGAAAACCTAGATTAAAAACACGATTTAGTGTGGCATACAATAAAAATATGCTTAAGAAATTTCCCGAATTCGAGAAATATAGAAGGCTGAATAAATAAATCTTGCAACCATTTATTATTTTTTATATTTAAAAGTAATTATTAAGTCAAATATTTTGACCCAGTTTTCTTAATTTAATTCGAGTTGGCGGATTTTAAACCGAATCTTCGCTGATAATCGTGACCGTTTTAAATTTGCAGACAAGTCTTTACAAAATTCCGCCTGCATACATTTTTAAGGGGATGCTCTCCACGCTGGAAGGCAGGCAAACACTTTTGCCAACTATACCAAGTAATATACGAGTCCACCATTTATTTGATGGAAAAAAAACTGTGACATATATAAACGTACATCTATTCTAGAAGAATCAAAAATCTGATAGTTTTCGCTCCCGAAAACTAAGTTGAATGGTTTGTTAGCAATAACAAGCATTTCCGAGTTTTGTCACTCACTATGCGCAACTTGGGTTGACAAGACTATAGCAAGATGCTATCGTGTTGCGTATGGTGCTGCATGTGGTACTACTATTTTATGCCAGTACCTGTCCTTAATTAAGAATTAAAACGCCTGCTTTATGAATATCTAATTTCATTACCCAATAAAGATGCTAGAAGTAGAAGAATTTGCAAATAAAAATAGAAGAAAAGTAAATTTTTACACATCTAATGCTGAGATGAAGTGACCTGCATAATAAATAGAGAATTATCGTATTTTTTAATTTTTGTTATGAAATTGATTTGTTAGATTATTTTATGGAATAATGAGAAATAGTGTAATGATACAGCAAGACAAGAGCTATTTTATATAGGTCATTACACGATTACATAAATTAAACGAGAAGTCTCGAAGCTCCATACATAGGATCTCCCTGTGTTTATTCCTTATTTTTTCAGAAAACTTCTATTATTATTTAAGGTATTAGGAAAAATAATATCTAAAAGTTTTATGACGTTAACATCTTATCTATAATATGTCTTATTTACCTTTGCTAAGTTAGTAACAATGCCGATTAGTGATCGCAGAGCCGAAGCCCACATACTGATAACTTTTGTCACTACGATTTGTGGGTCAACAGATTCCTATTTGTCAGACAGTGGGATGCATTGATGCATTGGCATTTGTAGAAAAGTTCATATACTATCCAAAAAGGGAGAAGGTTCTGAATTCGACTGTATGTTTTTTGTTTGATGTGATCCTACATAAATTATGAAAAAATCCCCTATGGATAAATAAATAAATAGTCGATAAAGTTTTTAATGTTGCTATTTAGACTGAATTTTGATCGTGTGATATCTTTATTGCACTGAAAAGGGTAAAAAATTTTTTTTTGACAAAGAGTAACAGCCGAATACAATAAAAAGTTAAGCAAAACTAATTTCACATCCTGAAGCAGGCAGCAGAACTTAATTTTTTATATATTGTCTTAGCATCGACATCAGTATGTGAAATTATTATTTATTCTTTTTAATTATTTGAAGTCGGCTCTTATTTTAAAGTTTTATTTTTAATAGTGAGAAGTTTTCAACATGAATGTTATTTGTTTTTTCTTCTTAACTTATTGGCTTCATAACTTTATCCTTTTAGTTTTTTTTTTCATAAAAAGTGGGAAACGTACTTGATGTTATATAAGTGAAATCCTTTGATTATATAATTATATATACTTTGATTATACATTATATAATCAAAGGCACAAGACAGGTCAATTTTGTTGATTTATGCATGGTAAAAAGAAATTTTCCTCGCTATATCGAAAATTTGCCCTCATAAACTCCCATATATAATTAATTTTAAGACTAAGACTTAAGAGAATTAAGACGGCTACGTGGCGCAGTGGCTTAGCAATCAGTTGTAGCGCTGGGGACCGCGGGTTCGAATCCCGCACGGAACAAGTATTTGTATGGCCTACAAATAATTGTTCCGGGTCTGGATGTTTGTCTTTGTGCATCTTAACAGTGGTAGAGCCACGCGGCAGCTTTTGCTGTCACACGGATGGGCCGGCTCGAACCGGGGTGGTACCACGACCTCACAGAAAACCAGCGTGAAGTAGAGGTTTACCTCTGCGTTTCGCTTGGTGAGTGCAGGTGGCCGGAGGCCTTTTTTACTGGAAATGAGGCATTCCATCTTAGTCCTCACGGGTGACAACGCATCTACATTTTGATTTGTAATAGAGGATAGATGTAAATGTCTATGGGCCGCAGCAACCACTTACCATCAGGTGGACTGTGTGCTCGTTTGTCACCCTTATCCTATAAAAAAAAAAAAAAAAAAAAAAAAAAAAAAAAATTATGTTTGTGAACTGCCTCCACGACACAGGAGAAAATCCTAGTGTGGGGGTAACGTTTTTTAAACAAAAAAAAAACAAAAAAACATATCAAAAACGTTACAATCGTTTTTGAGAAAAAGGTAAAAACATGTAAGCAAATATATAAATATTTTTCATGTAATAATTATTTTTACTGGTATTCAAACCTTATATCGTTGTTTTAAATCAGCTACCCCAGTGACGGGAGGGGTGAATGGCACATCCTGTATGCGTGATTATCATGTTACATTTATGTGTATTTTGACAGGCATTTACCGGTCGCGATCGCCGGCGAAGCCCCACCAGCTCTTCATTATGGCGGACATTAGAGCCGCTATGACTTGTTAAAAAATCTCGCTTGCTGGAACTCTGTGCAACAGAAACTTGATTTTTTTTATTTAAATCACTTGGCAGTAGCTCAATCAATTTGGTAAGGTTAAAATCGATAAAATTAAATAAGAATTTTTCTTCATAGAGTGTGTAGTGTCCTCCAGACCGAATTTCGGCCACGGCGGCCAGTCTCAACAGAGACTAGCCATCGGCGCAGGACAGGATTATAGTGCCCAAGTGTATGCGCAAGCACAGGTGCACTCTCTATTCCCTCACTCTTATAGCCCGATGGGACGGTAAACCGACACGACCGGAGAGAGATCAGGCGCAGGACCAACGGCTTTACGTGCTTTCCGAGGCACGGGGGTGAAACACCGCCAACTTCCTGACTCCGGGCAGCTACTGAGAATTGCTTGATGGAAAAACTCAATAACTGATTTTTGGCCCGACCCGGGATTCGAACCCAGGACCTCATGATCAGCAGTCGCACTACTACAACCACTAGACCAACGAGGCAGTTCATCATAGAATAAGTATGACAAACGATAATGCAGTCCACCTGATGGTGGTAGATATATGCTACAGCTTATAGATATCTAGATCTATTATCAATTAAGAATCAAATTGCGGATGCGTTGTCACCCCTGAGAATTGCGTTGCAGTGCTTCGTTTTCGGTAAAGATGGTCTCCCGTACTCTACTCGCTCAATACGAAATACAGCAGCATTAAGCTGCCATTTCATGCTTGTATTCTGTGAGAGTGTCGTCCTTCCTCTGTCGAGCCGACCAATTTACGTTACCATAATACAGCTATAGCATGCTTCTGTTATAATTTAATAGAGAAGTATTATCGCTTAATATTTTTTTGCAGTATTTCTATAGTCGTTTTGTCTAGTTGTTGTCTTTATTTTCACAATTATTTAAATATACAAAAACGATAAAGATTTTATAAAAGCTATATCAAACATGATGCTAAAAAATATAGCTAACTATATAAATAAAATACAATCGCGGTATCGAGAAGTATCGTCTTCTGCATTTGAGCTCTGTGATTGATCAGATGTCTCGAGAATCTGACTGGTTCGCAGAATTGAATAATTAAGGTCGGCAGACCTCCCCATTTGTAGGTCATCTCATGAGGCTTATTCAATTTTGTCTTCTTATCTGTTTCAAGATTCTCGACATATTGATTGACATTTATTTTTTATTTAAAAAAATTAACGTTACCCCCTTAAATAGACAAAGTAAATGAAATACGATAAATATAAATAAATAATTAAAAACTAATCAGGCGAACACTCTCGACAAGGAAACGAGAAAAAAATAATGATAGAGTATTATGGGTAAAAAGAAAGAAACTGATGAAAGATGCGGGCAGAACCGAGGTACTCCAACTTCTATTTTGAACTTTACATTTATTTATATAATCTTCTATTAATCACCTTCCAGAAAATTTCCACTCCTGGATACGAGCCTCCTTCATTTTTGGAGGAGTTACCATAATAGTCATGCTTTGGAAGTGGATTAGCAATTACATTACCAGACGTCCCGCACTTTTGAAGCTGTCAATCTACATATTTTTAGTAACCGTGTAGTGACAGTGAAAGAATATCCACTACCCCATATCATCCCGTGGGTGTCGACAGACGGAACCAAATCAGGAGATGGGCAAAAGTGTCTCCCTAATAACGACTAAAAGTAAAAACTGCGGTTGCAAACCCGCTTGCCAGGCGTGGCAACTATGGCATATCTCCCTAAGAGTCAATATATGGGAAGGCATGTGTTCAGCAGTGGAATTTAATAGGCTGCAATGGTAATCTGGGTATTTTATGTTTGGCCTAAACTAGATGCTCCCCAGGAATTTATCGGAAGCCGTCAGACTTTCATTACATTTTCCACAATCATCTCTTCATCACCTACAGGACGAAATGGAGATTTCCTAACACCACTTCAACAGAGCAATTTCTCCTACTTTATTATTTTATTTCTTGTAATAATAGTATTTAACTCATAAAATTAATGTACATAATATGTCCGATTGCTCGCAGGCCTTCAACTAACTTCAAATAACATCGCCACGGCAATACCACTGTAGCATACTGTTTAGTCGGAGGCGTTCGGTTATGGTCAATTTAATTTATTTATTAAATAATATAAGTAAATAAATTTAAAATAAATTTGTTGTTGTAATACGCGCGCCACTTCATCATCATTATCATCATTACAGCCTTTCACAAGTCCACTGCTGAACATAGGCCTCCCCCAAGGAAATCCACAAAGCACGGTTCTACTGCGGATATCCTCATTTCTAAGTTTATCACGCAGAGAAACTCCGAGAATAGCCCTCTCCATAGCTCGCTGAGCGACCTTGAGCTTCCTCATACGGCCAGCAGTGAAGGACCACGTCTCAGATCCGTAAGTCATCACTGGCAACACGCACTGGTTGTACAATTTCGTTTTAAGGTTTTGAGGTATGTCTAACGAGAAGATGTGTCCTAGTTTCCCGAACGCTGCCCAGCCGAGTTGAATCCGTCGATTGACCTCTCGGTCGAAGTTGGACTTACCTATTCGGACTATTTGTCCCAGGTCCCATCGAGCTTAGTGTTCCCAACAACTACCGGCTTAGGTGTGACATGGACGTTAAACATGATTTTTGTTCTGTCCGTATTCATCTTAAGACCTATCCGTTGGGAGACACTATTGAGATGATTGAGGTCCTCCAGCGATTCTGCCACAACTATAACGTCGGCAAATTGAAGGTGAGTGATGTACTCGCCATTGATGTTAATACCGCATCCTTTCCAGTCCAGCAGCTTGAAAACGTCTTCCAATGTCTTACACCTCTCTGCAGATGGATAAGTTTCGTACTCTGATTCTGTACTCGGATAGCCATCGTAGCTTTACTGTACAAAAATTTCAGCACTTCGATATACCGACAGTCAACTTGGCACCGCTGAAGGGACTGCAGCACCGCCCAAATTTCGACGGAATCAAAGGCTTTCTCATAGTCCATATACGCAAGGCAAAGTGGCAGATTGTACTCCTCTGTCGTCTGTACAATTTGCCGAAGGGTGTGTATGTGGTCTATAGTACTAAAGCCTTTTCGGAAACTGGCTTGTTCGGGAGGCTGGAAATCGTCAAGTCTGCGTGCGAGACGATTCGTAATGACTCTCGAAAACAGCACGTAGACGCAGCTCAGAAGGGAAATCGGTCTGTAGTTCTTCAAGAGAGTGTTGTCGCCTTTTTTGAAGAACAAGACCACCGCACTTCTGCTTCACGCCTCCGGAGTAGTGCCACCGTGGAGGACGGAATTAAAGAGCTTCTGAAGGACTTCAAGTTCCGGTTTTCCACCCGCTTTTAAAAGCTCCGCTGTAATTCCATCCTCGCCCGGCGACTTTCCGTTTTAAAGGTGCTAGAGAGCCATTCTAATCCCGCACAGACTGACATCCGGGATATCTTCGGAATAGTGTCGGATTAGACTCGAGAGCGAGAGTTACTCACACTTGCGTGTGGCTTCAACGATGACGTGTACAGCTGCCCATAGAACTTCTCAATCTCACTCAAAATCTCAGGTGTCCCGGAAACGATGCTGCCACACTCAGTCTTCAGCTTTGACAGTTTGCTCTTTCTGGCAGATAGATCCCTGGCAAAGACTTTGAAGCCTTGGTTCCGCTCGATCGCTTCTTCAATACAAGCTGCATTGAAGTTGCGTAAGTCCCGGCGCATACATTTGGATACCTGTCTGTTCAGTTGCCTGTATGCTGTCAAATCTGTTTAAGAATGTAGCTTCATGTCCCGTCTAACAGCCATGAGATTAAGAAGAGTGTGATCGGAGAGTTTTTGTTTTCTTCTGCGGCGGGTCTTGCAGAACATGGACAGTTTCCACGAGCTTGTCATTCATATCGTCCACTTGATTGCAGTCTTCTAGGCACTGAAAACGGTTTTGTAACTCGAGCTGAAAGGTTTCGGACTTTGGAACAGAGCACGAGGGAGACTAAGCGTTGACTTCCTTAGACGAGACCTCTCCAACTTAACGTTTAGGTTCAGTGTGCCTCTAACCATTCGGTGAACGCTACCAGTTTTCACCCTCGCGATCACGCAGACATCACTGAACAGTTGTCGTCTGGTCGTCATAATGAAGTCAATCTCATTTCTTGTCGAACCGTTGGGGCTCGACCAGGTCCACTTCCTGTGGTGCCGCTTCTGGAAGAAAGAGTTCATGATATAGAGTCCCTCTTTCTCCATGAAGTCGGCCAGCTGCTGATCCCTTGGGTTCCGTTGCCCTATTCCAAATTTCCCTACTTTCAATTCACTGTTCTCTCTTATGCCTAGTTTTGCATTGAAGTCTCCCATTAACACCGTATAG
Organism: Parnassius glacialis; assembly: GCA_033319125.1. Classification (NCBI taxonomy): domain Eukaryota; kingdom Metazoa; phylum Arthropoda; class Insecta; order Lepidoptera; family Papilionidae; genus Parnassius; species Parnassius glacialis. Next base: position 26,537,354 of record JAVANC010000002.1, read on the forward strand.
TGGGTTTTGGAGGAATGCAAGGCTCTAGAGATATCCTGATACATTTCCTCCACCTCCTGATCGGGGTGTGCCGAGGTTGGTGCGTAAACCTGTATGACCTTCAGCGAATACCGTTTGGTGATTCTGAGTATAAGGTACGCAATCCTCGTGGACACACTTCCAATCTTTACAACGTTGTTAACGAGAGACTTGTGGACGATAAATCCGACACCTCCTTGGGACAGATGGTCGCCCTCCTGGTGATAGAGCAAGTTGCCGGATTCGAGGATTACCGTGTCCTTCCCCTTTCTTCGGACCTCGGATAATCCTCTAATATGCCAGCGTAACTTGTCTATCTCTTCTTCCAGCTCCACGATCTTCTCGCGCGCCACTTATTGTAAGTTAATTGTACTATCCCTATAACCTTCGTGAAAGTGCAAGCAATAAATTGATAAATCGCATAAAATACGAATAAACAAAAATTTATTTTTAAATATTAGGTTTGTAAAATATTAGGCCCTTATTCTGACTTAAGTTTCTGTAGCCCTCTCTCTTCTTTATTTTTAAATACTTCATAATTCTTCTGCATAGATGGCAAAAATAGCTATCTGCAAGTTAAGATTTTGAAAAATTCTACGTTCTTGTTCTGGAAACGGCGAAACAAAATAAGGGTTTAATAATTTTGTTACACTTCTTAATGTACATTTATCTGTTAAAGTGCCTAAAGTATACTGCCTACAGTATTTGCCCAATCTTGACAAATTTAATGTCGTTTAATTTATATTTTTATGTTTTATATATGTTGATATAATTAACATAAAATTATTATGTTGTAAGGAAATAACAAGCGAATAATAAAATGTTAATTTTAATAAAGCTGTCAACAACAGAATCACAAGAAGATGGACATAGATATCATTACACAGAATTAAGCGAATAATTTGATGACCCTATGTGAAATGCAGGCCCAGTGAAGTCCCACACTAGATGGAGTGACGAACTGGTAAGATATGCAGGAAGTCGATGGATGCAATGGTTGGTGGCTCCGGACCGTGCTTTGTGGTATTCCTTGGGGTAGGCCTATGTTCAGCAGTGAACTTGTGACTCTAATGCTAATGGTGGTGATAACGTGAATGACATACCTCGTTATAATTGACCACCTGGGTAGGTACCACCCACTTACTTGTTTCTGACGCCAAACAGCAATGTGTGTACTGTTGTGTTCAGGTCCGAAGGGTATATATGTATATTTTTATATATATATATATATAGTTCTTACATATGAAATTAGCGTTTTGTCGTACTGACCACTTTGATCTGAAATATCTCCTCTTTGGTTAAGAATTCCAAATTCATTTAGCTGGTACATTTGAGTTTTGAAAACAGTCATTCATTTGTTTTTTCTCCTTATTTTTTTCTTTGGCATCGCTTATTACCGCACAATGGAAAACGTGAAATATCGGTATATTTACGAATACGTGTTCTACCGTGGCACCAGTGCTGCAGAAACAGCTCGAAGGATTAATTATGTGTACGGCGCTGGTGTCGAAGGAAAGCACGGTACGTTTTTAGTTTTCACGTTTTCATTCTGGAAATTTCGAACTTCAGAATCAACCCCGTAGACGGCCGGAGACCAAAGTGGAAAATAAAGAATTAAAGGCTATTGTGGAAGTGGATCCATCATAAAGCACTTCAGAGATAGCTGTAGGATTCGGGGTAAGTATAAACTGTATTAATCCACTCGAAGCAAATCGGGAAAGTAAAAAAACTTGAACGATGGTTACCTCATGAATTGAGTGAATCGAACTTGCAAACACGCGTCTACTGCTGTGTTACTTTGCTCAACCGACACAATAATGAAGGGATTTTAAATTGAATCATTACTTGTGATGAAAAGTGGATACTGTACGATAATCTGCCCTAAACGAAAATTGACTCAGAAAAAGTTACTTGTGAGTGTTTGGTGGACTAGCGCCGGTGTAGTTTATTACAGCTTTCTAAAATGTGGCCAAACGATTACGGCATATATCTATTGTCAGCAACTGCAAACCATGAAGGAAGAATTCTAGGTCTAGGCCACTGCAGCGTCACAACAACGCAAGACCACACACTGCACAACAAACAACCACTAAGTTAGATGAGCTATAATTGGAATGTCTGCGACATCCACCGTACTCCCCAGACCTGGTTCCAACAGATTTCCATTTTTTCCGGAATTTGGACAATTTCTTACAGTTGAACTCCGATGTGGCAGTCCAAACCACCTTCAAAGAGTTTATTGATTCTCGCCCCCATGGTTTTTTTAGTAAAGCGATCAATGAACTACCTATGAGTAGGCAACAGTGCATAGATAACAACGGTGCATACTTTGATTAATTAAATATATTGTTACGAGTCGGTACCGGAAACACCCGAGTAATGCCGAGAGCGCCGGTGCCGCCCAGTCGCGGCGGGACATCATGGTCACTTCACTTCGTATCGAGCGTCAGCGCGTGCAACTTGTCTTATCAATATCAACTTAAATACTGCAAATATGAGTGATTAAATGTATTGAAGCATTAAGTTTTAGTTTATTTTACATTCAGAAGTGGGATATACAATTAGAACTTAAAAGAAAACAAACAATACAAAATAGGGACAGAGTTTTTAAGCAGTAACGACAAAAATCTAGATTTCATTTGGATATGGCGACAAGTGTTGGAACGTGACATATAGTAGATCAAATACATAGTCATGTGTTATCCAATCACGACGATTCTGAAGAGGACATTTATAAAAAAAGACGAGTGGGTAGATGAAAGAATTTTCTCTGGAAAATACAAAATAACGAGCTAAGTAGACGCTAAAATTCTACAACACGATTCCTTATTGTGGAAGTAAAGATTGTGAGGAATACTACTGATTCTGATGTTTGTACTTAACCGAGATGACAAAAACTTCGCGGTACCTGCTAACATGACAAAATGGAATAAATTCCCTTCCTTGTTAACGTCACATAAACATAATCTTCGAATAGTGTGAGGGTTATTAAGTTGTGAAGGACTAGGATGCGGTTTGCTTTGGTGCTTTTGTTTTTATTTTAAATGTTATAGTGGAATTTGCTGTTCCATTTACGGCTTGGACGTGCCACTAAAGTGTAGAGTAAAAGTTTAAAGCAAAATGTTTAAAAAAAAAAATTCCAAAGTTACATAATATTTTTGTTCAACTTATACTGAGGGCCCACAAGTACTTTTATAAATTCGTAATGTACCCAAATATGTTAACCAAGGTTGAAAGAAAATTTGAAGGCGTTCTGGATGATTTATGGTTTTGCATTCAGTGGAAATTTCAACTGCTTCAGTTATGTTGTAATTTGATAGTTCATACGATTTAAATAGGCTACATTTTGGGGTTCGAAATGTTTGATGATGTACCAAAAAAAAAAATTTTAATGTGCTAAATAAAAAAAGTAGTCTTTTTATGTTCTAATGTGTTGTTATGTGTTACAGTTTGCGCCGAATATTGAGCGGTCGACGGGATTGGGGTTTGATGCAGAGGGCTTAGTAGAAAGCGTGATGTTGTGCTGGTCGCTCTGGGATGGAAGTATGCTGTCAAATTAAGACGCCGCGGACACATTATTTGTCGCTGCTGCCGTCCACCATTTGATATATGAGTAACTTTGTCTTAAGCATTGCTTTAAAGAAATGTATTGCCTTAAGAGATTACAAAGACTCACATATACTACTACTATTTAATACAAATAGGTTGTGCAGTGAGCATATATACGAGTGAATATTTTAAGCTATTAAAGTTCGTATAAAAAAATATAACGCAAATTGTATTTTCTATTACATATAGCTTAAGCTTATTTTTACAATCATTGTCAGATCTAACATGGCATTAGGCAATTTATTAACAGTATTTAATTTAGCTCCTTCATACATCAGATTTTTATTCCCATATTGTGTTCTGGCAATAGAGTAAATTGTTTTAGTCGCTGTTAGGTATTTATAATGAAATAAGACTTTTATAACTTTATTTCCTTTACTTTGAAGACCTTTCGGACGTCGCTGCATTACCCCAAACTTTTACTAAATAATTTAAATGTGGCCTTTCTAAAGAGTTATAGGTATATATTGAAACGGACTTGTTTAAGCACACAGTTCACTACTTTACACAGAGCGCCTGTTAAAGAAGTAATTTTAGGGTGAATATATTCAACACATGTCTTTCATGATATTTCTTAACCACATCGCAGACATCGCAGAATCTAGTAAATAAAAAACATAAAATGATCTTCAAATCAATTAATGTATGCTGGATCCAGAACTGATTAACACGTTGCTGTCTCTCCAGTGGAGTAGTTTTCTTCAATTTTGTTAATGATACAATACCCAGGCTCCTCTATTCTATTCTTATATTGTAATGTAGTTTGGTCGATGAACAGTAAATCTATATTGAAATCTCCAAATATAATAGACCTATTGTGTTGTTCAAGTTGTTTCTCAAATATATGGTGATGCTCTATACACCGGCCGTGCTAATATTTCTCGGGAAAACGTCTCCGAGTACCGGAACAAACTTGTGTCTGAAGTCGAGTCTTTGCTGGACAAAGTCTCGAACTGGGGGCGACTAAATCTAGTCCAGTTTAATCCTCAGAAGACACAAGTTTGCGCGTTTACCGCTAAAAAGAACCCCTTTGTCGTATCTCCTCAGTTTCAAGGCACTCCCCTGGTTGCCTCAGCCAGTATCGGAATCCTCGGCGTCGACATATCGAGTGACGTGCAGTTTCGTGGTCATTTGGAAGAGAAGGCCAAATTGGCCTCTAAAAAGCTTGGCGTGCTCAGCAGAGCGGGACAGTATTTCATGCCGGCACACCGCCTGCAACTTTACAAGGCGCAGGTTCGGCCTCACATGGAATACTGTTCCCATCTCTGGGCAGGGGCTCCCCAGTGCCAGCTCCTTCCACTTGACCGCATCCAGCGCAGAGCGGCTCGAATCGTCGACGACCGAGTTCTTTCCGATCGGCTCGACTCATTGGCGCTGCGAAGAGATGTTGCATCTCTTTGCATTTTCTTTCGCATCTACCATGGGGAGTGCTCTGAGGAATTGTTCGGATTAATCCCAGCCGCCAAATTTCACGAACGCACATCGCGGCAGAACTCCCGATACCATCCACACCATCTGGATGATTGGCGGTCCACCACTGTGCGATTTAGAAGATGTTTTCTTCCTCGCACGACTTCCTTGTGGAATCGATTACCATCAGCGATTTTTCCGGACCGATACGACTTAGGGACCTTCAAGAAAAGAGCGTACTCCTTTTTAAAAGGCCGGCAACGCATCTGCAATTCCCTCCCTGGTGTTGCAGTTGTTCATGGGCGGCGGTAGTCACTTACCATCAGGTGAGCCGCATGCTCGTTTGCCCCCTCTACTATAAAAAAAAAAAAAAAAAAAAATTTGAAAAATTCTGTAAAATTAGTCCGTCCCGGTTTGTATATAACTCCAACATTAAGCGATAATATGTTGAGCAATATCCAGTTTGTGCCGTCTGTGTAGTCATTTTCATTCATGGTGTACTCTTATTACAGGTATCAGATCTTAAGTTGTAGCAATGATTATATATATCCAGTCATTTGTAACAGCTCCGTCTCATTATCCGACTTTGTCCACGTTTCAGTTAGGAGTATCAGATGTGTAGTTTTCGGAATATATTTAATACTACATTGTAGTTCATCAAATTTTCCAGGAGCAACTACATCTCGTACGTTAGCTCAGAAAAAGGTGAGTGAATGTAAACTTGGAGCTATTTGTTGATAATTACCTAATGTAGCATATTTAATATTGCAATGTCTATATACATCAAAATTATTGTCCCAATGTAAGTTTAGTTTTTTGGCTGCTACATGATTATTTTCGGTGTGCTTTGATAGTAAGATTTTCTTCGCTACTCTATTGGTGACGTACCAATTCCGTATTCAGATGTTTCATGTAGTTACGCTGGTTGTGAGTTTTATCTGTGTGGGCGATTCTTCTCTGTTTTGCTTATTCTGAAAATTTTGAGGGAAAGCCCCTAAAAACTTTTGTCTATCATATTAATCATATTAAGAACTTCGCTTATCGAAGTCGGACCTTTCGGTTTTGTTTGCGCTTGTAAGTTCAGGTATTCCTAAGATAATCATGTTCTTTTGTCTATGATTACGTTCCTGGCATTCTTTTATAATTTCTTCATAGGTGAAAGATGTCATTTGTAACTGTAATGAAGATGAAGGCATTCTACTAGTATTGTTTATACTATTTTCAAGAAGTTTTATATTATTTTCGTTTGTATTACGGAGTTTTTAGGCGGTCCAATTCAATTTTTCATTATATTCTGTTCCTCAATCACTCTATCTGGACATGTCTTAATATCATTTAGTTGTTCCTTAATTTCTGTCATATCTTGTTGCATTTTGACCTTATTTTCTTTTCGAATATTTGCAAAACTCGTAATCAAAAGTATCAAAGTTCGGCTCTGGTTCTCTGCGATTTCTGGATTTGACTTGAGTTTTATCCGTTATTTTCATCTTCTAACTTAGATAAGTCCGGCTGAGATCCACCACAGGTCAGCTTTGGAGATTGTAAAACACTCATGTTGATATTTGTGATACAATGATAATAAAAGAAAAAACATATATATCCTGCACTTTATTTTTTTTGGGTAATATAGTATGCGTTTCTCTTCGTAGTCCGTTTAATAAAACTGAGCTATATTGCAAGTAAAGAAAATGGACTGATCTTTTGTTTTCTAAGAAGCAAAGTTATGAACAACACGGCAACGTAGGGTCTTAACTTACGACTTGACTTATGTTCCATATTCTATCCTGATCACTGGGAGGCTGCCATCCGAACCAAACCTTAAAATTTGGAGAAAGGATGATTTAATTACACGAGGAATGCCGTGTGAACCTATGCAATAAGCTTCGGCGGCGAAGCGAGTGGAAGATTGCGCCATTGCGAGACTACAGGCAAATAAAATGAAGGTGCGTAATTATTTTTACATATTTAATCTGTCTGTGGCTTCGAGCCTTCTGTCTGTATTACAAATTCTGTCTATTCTGTATAAGTCTGTTCTGTATAAGTCTGTTCTGTATAAGTCTGTTCTGTATAAGTCTGTTCTGTATAAGTCTGTTCTGTATAAGTCTGTTCTGTATAAGTCTGTTCTGTATAAGTCTGTTCTGTATAAGTTTGTTCTGTATAAGTTTGTTCTGTATAAGTGCTGTTCTCTATAAGTCTGTTATGTACAGGTCTGTTCTGTACAGATCTATTATGTGCGGACCTGTGCTATGCATGTCTGTTCTGTTCAGGTCTGTTTTGTGCAGGTCTATTCTGTGCAGGTCTGTTTTGTATAGGTCTGTTCTGCACCAGTTTCTGTCTGTTCCACATCTGTTTCTGCCTTTTGAGTGTATGCTGGAGTGTATTATTACCCTACTTTCGTAAAAGACATAATTTCTGTGCGAGTTTATACTTATTAACTTGGCTATTACACATTATTCCTTTTTACTGACACTGTAGTCAAACCGTGGTATCTCCAGGGCTGAACACTCGCCGTAGAATTCACGGTGCGTGAGCGACTCAATCGATCTGCAATCTCATATGCTGAGTGAGCTATGTGCTCGTTGATAAAAGAAGACATGTGTCTGCGATGGGGTGTGTGTGAGCTGTCGCGTTATTTATGGTGTATGTAATTAATAAAATACAGCACAATTCTGACTGCTCCTGAAGGGCTACTGTGTGTGCTGTTTCGCTTCTTTCACCTGGTTAAATGGCGGTTTTAATAGATTTTGCTTATGTGCTTCCACAAATGCCTGTCTTTCTAAGATTCAAGGCTGCAAAATTAATGCAAGGCGACTCTGTTCAATATACCCTCTAAGAGGCAGTCTGTGGGGGGAGACCTAAGTGTAGCGGTAGATTTTGATAGGCTGTAACGATACCGGTCTTGACGATCATTACAAGATTCGTAGTCTGAAGGAGATTAAAGAGTTTCGTAGCTGAGTCGTTGCGGCCGTACAAGGGTTCTGTCGGTAATGCAACAGATTCTGCTGGTAGTGGTGAAGAGGTGGTGGATGCGCCGTATCTGATTTGATCTGTTAGAAAGTTAATCCGTCATAAACTGTTGGTAATCGATGTGCATCGGTCATTTCAGCTATAGCAAATATTCTGAACGTTATCTAATGCCTCTTCGTGAATACCTTATGGTATTCACTTTGCAGGATGGCCGATGTTACGAGTCGCTACCGGAAACACCCGAGTAATGCCGAGAGCGCCGGTGCCGCCCAGTCGCGGCGGGACATCATGGTCACTTCACTTCGTATCGAGCGTCAGCGCGTGCAACTTGTCTTATCAATAGCAACTTAAATACTGCAAATATGAGTGATTAAATGTATTGAAGCATTAAGTTTTAGTTTATTTTACAATATTTTACAAAAAAAATTGACTTTATATTTCTCCCCCGTACAAAACGCCAATTTCATGTGTAAGGACCTTACTTACTTACTTACTTATCGTCACGCACAATCCCTGACGGGGTAGCCAGAGAGAACAGATCGCCAAGTGTCACGATCCTTACATACCTCTTTCGCTTCTTTCAGATTCATCATCTTCTTCATACATGCACGTCTAGGTATCCGAGTACTCTTGACCCTCCCCTCTTCGAGCAATTTGCTCACATGGTCTTCGAAAGTTAGTCTCGGTCTACCTCGACACCTTTTAATATTAACTTTCGCGCTATATATTTTCTTCACCATTCGGTCTTCACTCATTCGCTCAACGTGCCCAAACCATCGAAGCACGCCCTTATCAATTTTTGTGATAAGGTCATCTTTCAAACCTGCCATATTGCGAATCTCTTCGTTTCGCTTTCGGTCAGCCATGGTGACGCCGCACATTTTACGAAGAGATCGCATCTCCACTGCATTCAACTTGCTTTTATGCTTCTTCTGGCATACCCAGGTTTCGCTGCCATATAACAAAGTCGGTACCAACACTGCGTTATGTATTGCAAGGCGTGCACTCTTCACTACGCCTTGCCTTTTCACTAACGCAGTCAGGGCACCATTGACTTTGTTCCCGGCAGCGACACGCCTGTCCACATCTAAATCACATCTTCCATCCCGGCTAAAAGCACTCCCCAAGTATACAATTTCATTTACCTGTTCTAGACATTCCTGATTTACCCATATTTCACACTTCGTTCTCTCTTCGTCCCTTTCAAATACCAGAACCTTAGTTTTATTAGCATTCAAGCGGAGACCTTTAATTTCACATTCCTCTTTCATACACGTGACTAATGCCTGCAGTTCTGCGTCTGATGGTGCAATAAGCACTGCATCATCAGCATACAGCAGACAATTTACTTCAATGTCACCCAATTTCACACCCAAACAGCTATCTTTCAGTTTCTGTAAACAGCTGTCGAGATACAGTATGAACAGCCAGGAAGACATGACACAACCCTGTTTTACGCCCGTTTGGACGCTAAACATGGGTGACAGGTCATGCCCTACCCGCACACAGGCTTTACAGTCACAGTAAAGTGACTGCACAGCCCTTAGCAATCGACCATCCACACCATACCCCGGCAACAGTTCCCACATTTTCTTCCTTACAACCTTATCAAATGCTTTCTCAAGATCCACAAAAGCACAGAAAATCTTCTGGTTAGCAGCCAGAAGCTTTTCCGTGATCATGCGGAGAGAAAACATTTGATCCGTGCATCCTCTTCCAGGTCTAAATCCGCATTGTGCCTCCCATAGAAATCTTTCCGATTTCTCTTGCATCCTACGTGTCAAAACCTTCGAATAAACTTTACTTGCTAAACTGGTCAAGCTGATCGCCCGATAGCACCCGCACTCAAAATGTGAACCTTTACCTTTATATAAAGGCACAATGACTGCGGATCGCCAATCATCCGGGACATCCCCCGTCCGCCAGCACAAATTGCACAGCAGATGAAAGCTGTCCCAGACGCGAGGCCCACCATACTTGACCATTTCAGCAGTAACTCTGTCTAGTCCCGCAGCCTTACCACATTTCAAACTTCGAATCGCACGTTCAATCTCTTTCATACTGATGACCTCAGTGTCATCGAGGTCCAGGTCTGGCGTACCAGTCTCGACGTCATCCCCGGATCCCTCACTAAGATCATCACACGCATACATTTCTCTATAAAATTCGCTCCATCGCTGCATGACGTCCGATTTTTCTGAGAGGACGTCATTAGTTCCCGAAAGCACTTTGTTCATTCTTAAGGCCGTCGCACCACTTCGGGTCCTTCCAACCTCTTTCCAGAAGAGTTTGGAGTTCTCCTTAAAGTTTTGCGACAACCTTTCGTCCGCTTCCATTCTACACCTTTCACGCACTTCCTCAATCAATGCTTTCGTGTGAACTTTCTGCAGCTTATATCTTTCTTTCATCTTCTCTCTCATATCCTTATCATTACTAGAGGCCAAGTAGTCTAACCATGCTTTCTTCTTCTTCTTTACAGCTTCTTTCACTTCATCATTCCCCCATGCATCTCTTCTTTTACTACTGCCTCTTTTAATCGTTCCACACACTTCTTCCGCTGCACTTACCATTCCATCCCTAAGGTTCTGCCATGTTCTTTCAACACATTCTTTTCTGCCATCGATGTTGTCAAGCTTTTCGGCTACCCTCGCATGATATTCGTCCCTAGTATCCGCTTCCTGAAGCTTCCAGCTTCGGATGCGACAGACCGACTGTGGTTCTGTTACTGCCGTCCGGTAGCGCCAACCCGCGAACAGACCCCTAAATCTAGTAATCACTAGATAGTGATCCGTCCCCAGGTCAGCACCCCTGAACACTCGCGTATCCATCACCTGTTTTCGCAGTCGGTCATCCACCAGGAACAAATCGATCATACTTCTCTCATTCTTACTTTCTCTAGTATACATATGGATCTTCTTGTGATTAAACATAGTGTTTGTCACAAGAAGACCCTTTTCCTTGCATACCGCCAGTATAAGCTTGCCAGCATCATTAACCCTTTTATCGCCAAACTTTCCAAGCACCGACTCGTACCCTGGTCGAGCGGTACCAACCCATCCATTCAAATCACCACATACAACAATTCTTTCGTTTCCCCTAGCCAAATCTAGAACTTCTCTTACATTCTCCCAAAACTCCTCCAGCTCAGCCCTGGACGACGAAGCTACCGGCGCATAAACAGCCAAAAGGAATAACTTCGTCAGTCCCAATTTAAAGCGAACCCAGAGAAGTCTTGAGTTCACAACCTTATATTCAGTCATAACATCGACCAACCGAGACGACAGCAGCACCCCCACTCCCTGGCGGGCGCTCTCGCTCTCCGGGACTCCAGACCATAGAGCTAACGCCCCGCCAGGGAGCTCTTCAGTACCACTGCCCTTCCATTTGGTCTCCGACATACACACGACATCTAATTCTCTTTCTTTCATTATTTCGATCAACTCATTCGTCTTATCTCTCATGCCTCCTCTAACATTCCACGTGCCAACTCTGCACTCTGTCCTCCACCTTCCGCCGTGTCGGGCTGTGCGTGACGGGTGGCGGTCCCCATCGCCGCTTTGCGCGCTGCATTCCACACCAACGGGGACGAGCTGGTGTGCGTCGCCTTGGGGGGACGCCCTAACCCTCGTTGACATGGGTGCGCAGCTAAGTAGAATTGCAGCCCTGAAAAGGGCTGGCAGGGGTCGCGACGAGCACGCTTCTACAGTAACCCCCAGTGTAAGGACCTAATATATATATTACCGAATTACCGATTTACATAAGAAGAATACCTGTCTCTTAGAATTTCTTTCTTTGTGCATTCTACTCTACAACAAAATTTAACGTTTTCATAATTCAGTGAAATACCTTATTGAATTAAAAATCTGATTTTATATCCATAAAATTACAAAACAATATCGAAAAAAAACAAGTCTTAATCATAATAGCTATGGTATCTACTATTAAACAACAAAACAAATAAAACCTTTTTCTCACAAACGAAAACAAAAAATATAAGTACTTTATGTAGGTAGAAAACTACCCGAATAAAATTTACTTATGAGCTAACACTTTCGTCTATTAGGGATTAACTAATTTTAACGATCAAATCAGTCATTTTAAAACAGTAATCATTTTAAGTAGTATGAACATAAAATATTATGAACTGTTTTAAAATGACTAATTGTTTATCAAATTATAAAAACAATCAAATAAAATATTTATATTTACCTATTACTTAACAGTTTTGGTTTCATTACGAATCAATGATTGTAACAATTAAGTCAGTCCTTTAATTTAGAATAATAAGTAGGTAGGTACATTATTACATACCTAATCTATTTCGCGCATCGCACTCGTGGCGGTCATGAAATAGGTGAGCGAGACACTGGTGGGTGGAATGACACCGCTCGCGGCGCGAAATTCAAAAAATGACTCGCGGTAGTGTGGTAAAATGATTGCATAAAACCTTTATGAATTTATCGTTTATCGGTATTTTTTAAGAAATTTTTCCATAATTATCAGTGAAATAAATGAACTGATTACCGATAAATTATCGGTTATCGATTATCGATTTGCATGCCCTACCGGCCATAGAGCTCGCAGAACTGACTACTGAAACGATGGGGAGTATGGAGTGTAGAGTACAAGGAGAACCATCTTATAAGGGGCGAAAGTTGAAAAAGTGTCCTACTATTTACTGAAAATAGAGGTTCCAAAATCTACCACAAAAGCGCTGGCGTCTGAAAAACTACGATATGAAGATAGCTGTTGTGAACGGAGTGAAGTCAGCTGAATTCAAATATTTAAAACATTTCATGACTAGTAGAGAGTAGTTAGTAAAATGCCAGTATACAAAATCTCAACTATTTACGTAGTACAAAACCAAGCGGATTAGTCGGTAATAGTTTATGTCTCCATCTTATTCTAATTACTTTTAGCGCTTTTTTTAATTTATCCTATGCTACTGCAGCGCCACCCTTATTGGACGCGTTTTAGGGACACTTTTGTTATATAGAGATGGTCCTCCTTGTACTCTACACTCCATAATGGGGAGGAAAGGTTTTCGAGTGGCAGCCTCGTACCGATGGGCGAAATGTGGGGAAGCCCGCCACTAGATAGAGTGACGACCTGGAAAGACACAAGAAGTCGATGGACGCAGATGGTTCACGACCGTGCTTTGTGGCATTCCTTGAGAGAGGCCTATGTTCAGCAGTGGAGTATGAACGGATGTAATAAATAAATACTTATTACGTCAGAAGTACGTCAGAAGAAGTGTTATCATGTGATTACGTAACTCACGTAACACTGATGTTTGAATTTCTCTATAGTGAATCTAAAGTGCGTTACGTTGTTTTATTACTAATAATCATCGATCACTAATCGATGCTGGAAATTGGGATCCTCTGCTGAATTTCCGCTAAACACATAATATATATAAATATATATATATATATATATATATATATATATATATATATATATATATATATTATGTGTTGAGCGACATGTTACGCAACATGCCCTTCCTTTTGTCCATAAGTATACCCAAGTATATCCAACACTTCAAAAATATAGACAATATATAAACTTTTTGTATCGCACTGGTACAAAAAAATTATAACATTTAAAATTTTGACATACTTAACCAACGGTCTTCTCAAAAGGCTGACAAAGTGAAAAATGCAAAAAAGTAAGGAGCGTAACGCGGTGAATGTTTTAACGCAATTTCATACAGCGTGACGTAAAATTAGTGGGAAACCGAAAAGAGAAGAGAGTCAACAAGGACGCCGCACCGCGGGACCACCGTGGCGCAAGTGGAAATATTGCTTGTTAAATACATTTAGCTATTTATACACTTTGGATGTGAGAGGCAAAGTGAACATAGCGCTTGGAAAATTTTAGACAGACCTAAAGTGTTACTCACAATTGTTTTTGTTATAAAAGACTTTAGTAAACATTTATTAGTAGCAAGTTAAACTTTAAATAAATAAATATATATATATATATATATATATATATATATATATATATATATATATATATATTCTAACTAAATGGCTATAGCTTATTATCAAAACCGGCTTAAACATCTCTAAATAAATAAATAATATTAAAGAACGTACATCACGTTAAACACTCGCTACTAAAATAATTAATTTTCGAGATACATCGCTCAACATTGTGCAGGTTTTAATGTTTATATAATTCTTTTTTCAAAGACTACAAATATAATTCCATAAATCTTTTCATAGAAAGAGATAAAGGCATATATTTTCTTTATTTTTAATGACGATACATAATATTATGTAGGTATATTCATTTATATACTTCATTTTATTTTATCATTATGTTTTTATAATGTATTTAGTTCGTCAATGTTTTACAGTGATAATGTATGATTAAGACAACACTTACTTTTTAATCATTGAATATAAATTTTGTTACATAATTTTAACGTGTATCTTTATGTTTAAATTAATATAAAATTAAAGAAACAAATCAGACATATAAGATGATAAGATATTTAGCATAAAATAAGTTTATGGAAGTTAATAAAAAGTAAGTTTGTTTTCTGTTTGATGTTCATGTCTATTGCTGTATTTCGGTTTGTAAGGGAACAAAGTCAGTGTAATTGCAGACTGTGAGGCGTTAAATATTATTTATATTAGTCGGAAGCAACACCCATAGCCTTCGTTGTTTGAAATTGATTGTAGATTTTCTAAGTGGTAAGTCCCCTTTTCTGCCCTGGAGAAGTTTGGGTAGGTTGTGTGTGTACTGCTGTTTTACCATGTAAAGTGTATGGATAGCCAATATAATTACAGGCATAGACCCATTCTACCCAAGTCCTCGGAGGGGACAACGTATCTCATCTCATGGCCATCTTTATTTGAAGCTAAATGACTACGGGCTGTTAGGTAGACTGTTAGCTTTTTACCACTTTAAAATTATATTTTTTTTTAGATACTCTATTTAAAAAGTATATTTGCAGCTTAAAACATTACAGCTTACATGCACTTATTTTTTACTTCTATGATGCATGGCTTATCATAATATATCGCATATAGATCCTTTTTACAGATTTTAAGTATAATAAATCATTTGGCCAAGTCTGTGTATAACTAACTCTTCGTGCAAAGTACTCAAGGGTTCATGTTGACACTATTAGGGACTGCTCTAGCGCCGTTGTGTTTGTTTCCACCTTCACGCTATTCGATTTTGTCTCTGGGTAGTCATACGCCTCTTAAAGTCTCGATATACATAATTGTGAGTGCCTGACTTTCAAGTTCACTTACTTATAAGTAATGTTTAATAATCGAAATAAAAAATAAAATCTTTGGATTTATTTAGTATTTTAAAATAATATTTAAATTTCGAACACTAACTTAGATGAAATTATCGGTTCCGTATACATTTTCGGACTACACATTCCCTTCATGCTGGTAATGCTACTCTCCATTTCTTATCTGTGAAACGATGATTATAAGTGGATTCTATTGAACAAAGATACCTACATATATATATACTATTTTCGCACCTGAAAAATAAAATGGAAAGCCTCGTTATCAGCGAAAACGGTCTACGGATCCCGTTGCTTATTTTCCGAAATACATGCTGTTATACACTGGTATTCCTTAAGAACGTTATTTTTTCTCTGTCGATCTGAACTGATTGTACTGAAGCTATCTTTAAGCCTATCTTTATAGTTATACCTTTTAATATAGCTGCAACTTCTGTGTAAAAACGTAGAAAATACGTAATCACGGTTATGACTAAATATTTGCGATACAATGTTATTACTTAGTAATCGGGTCCATTAATTGCGTCATACACAAACTTAAACGCGTTATATATAATAATGTCCTCCAAGCCGAATTTTGGTCACTGCGGCCTGTCTCAACGGAGACTAGCAATCTGCGAAGGATAGGATTATAGACTAGAATAGAATAGAATATTTTTTATTCAATATTGATTACAAGTATTTCTTATTGAAAGTCACTTTTTTTTTACTTTACCATCTGTCCTGGATAGAACCATCAAGAAACCCAGCGGATTTTTTTTTAAAAAATAAATTTTACAATATAAATGATTACAAACTATTTACAAAATTTATTTTAGAAACAGCTTGGAAGCGACCACCTCATAGTATAGTGCACTCTTACAGGGCAACGGGACCGTAGTCCGAGTGGATCGGAGAGAGATCAGGCGCAGGAGGTACGGTTACGTACTTTCCGAGGCATAGGGAGTGAAAACACCGCTAACTATTGGCTATGGGTTGCTACTGAAAACTTCTTAACAGAATAATCATTAACTGATTTTGGCCTGACCAGAGATTCGAACCCTGGACCTCATGATGAGCAGCAGCGGTTACGACCACTAGGCCAACGAGGCTTTTTTTTAGATAGGTACGAAACTGAAGGACCCTGTTGGTGGGTTGTGTTCGGCAACAATTACATTTATTGTTAAAATTAAATTAGAAATCTAAATAATTAAAAAATAAAAATGTTGTACAGCCGACTTCAATATAAGTTATTAAGAATAACTCAAAAACTATTGGTCTAACCTTGATGTAGTTCATATGGGATTACATGTGAAGTACCAGCTTTCAAATAAAAAAGAGTCGTCGAAATCGGTTCACCCAGTAAAAAGTTATGAGGTAACACACATAAAACAAAACATACAGTCGAATTGAGTACCGTCTCCTTTTTGAAGTCGGCAGAAAAATCGCAATACTCTTGAAATTATATGATTAGGATAATACCATAATGTATTTTATGTTTTTATATAGTTTATCATCACCCACTCTTATTGATTTCATCATCAACGATATAATCATTATTACTTAAAATAATGAAAACATTAGCACAGTAAGAAAGTTTAATTTACTTTAATCTTAATTGTTGAGCGTCTTAAAAAGGGGGATTGAAGTAACTGCCCAAAGGACAAAATTTCACGCAGCTCCGTTATCTCTGAAGCAGGCGGGCTATGAAAGGTTTAAATAACGTTGTTACAGTATAAGCTGACAAAACTTCAAAAATATCTGTCGAGCTGGATGCTCTCGTAAATTCAACAAAACGGGAGCATCCCGTAGCTTTAAGGGAAAACGCGCATAGCAAATGTGATATCCTAAGAGCAGTAATTCCGTTGCTTGGAATATTTATTACTAGAAGCGCCTTATCCCTGAATTTTAACTGCATTGAACTGGAAATGATGTCGGAAAAGACTAAATAGTCCCACCATGTATGATGTCACAATGAATACATTTTTATTTAAAACACACTCTACCTTACCTTTTTTTTGTTTGTGTGTGCACATTATCTTTATTTTCGGAACCTCAAATTTTATTTAATTATTTTAAAATCGTTATACAAAGATTTTCTTCAGTTCTTTAAGGCAGTTCACAATTATAAATTGCCCAAATACAAACATTAAGAACCGGAACAGTTGTACATAGAAGTACTAGTTCCGTGCCTGAGCCGAACCCGGAGAGCCTTAAGTGCTGCAACTAAATGCTAAGTTACTGTGCTACGGAGACTTT
The DNA here is from genome assembly GCA_033319125.1 of Parnassius glacialis. NCBI lineage: Eukaryota > Metazoa > Arthropoda > Insecta > Lepidoptera > Papilionidae > Parnassius > Parnassius glacialis. The sequence goes on from JAVANC010000002.1 coordinate 26,554,875, forward strand.
AAAATGCCATAATACCTTCCATCATTACAGCCCTTCACAAGTTCACTACTGAACATAGGCCTCCCTCAAGGAATGCCAAAAAGCACGGTCCTGAGCCATCTGCATCCATCGACTTCCTGCATATCTTACCAGGTCGTCACTACATCTAGTGGGGGGACGCCCTACACTTCCTCCGCCGGTACGAGGCCGCCACTCGAGAACACTTTTTCCTCATCGGTTGTCGGTTCTTCGAGCTATATGGCCGGCCCATTGCCACTTCGGCTTACTAATCCGTTGGGCTATGTCGGTCACTCTAGTTCTACTGCTTATATCCTCATTTCTAAGATTTTGACGCAGAGAAACTCCGAGCATAGCCCTCACCATAGCTCGCTGAGCGCCCTTAAGCTTCCTCATCCAGCCAGCAGTGAAGGACCACGTCTCAGTTCCATAGGTCATCACTGGCAACACGCACTGGTTGAACAGTCTCGTTTTCAAGTTTTGAGTTATACCTGACGAGAAGATGTGCCGTTATTTCCCGAACGCTGGCCAACTGAGTTGAATCCGTCGATTGACCTCTCGGTCGAAGTTCGACTTACCTATTCGGACTATTTGTCCCAGGTAAACATACTCGTCAACAACTTCGAGCTTAGTGCTCCCAACAACTACCAGCATAGGTGTGACATGGACATTAAACATGATCTTTGTTTTGTCCATGTTCATCTTAAGACCTATCCTTTGGGAAACACTATGGAGGTCTTGAGCATGGTGCTTAGGTCCTCCAGCGATTATGCCATAAGGACTATATCGTCGGCAAATCCAATGCTATGATATTCGTTATATTTTAGAAAGAAAATTAGGTGATGTATGTTTTAGGCCGCCATCCCACGGCACTCGAACTTTGGTAAAACAAATTGTACCATATTCAGTAGTATTCTATATCTTCGTCAACAGTAAAAGCGAACAGGGCTGAGCTCGTTACACGCAATGAGGGAACACTTTCTCACGTGCAATTATGTATGCGATGAATTATATTATGATAGACGTGGACACATCGTATCTCTCTGCTCATTATCCCGACGCTGTAGCGCCATAGAACAGCGTAAATTGCTCCCGGGATAAGACAGTGATTTGTTATGTAAAAGGAATTCTGTTGTAGAACACAAACGTGTAAGATGTTCAGGCGTCTTGATCTGATAGCGTTGAAGATTGATACGCTTGCTATTTTTTGCGTTTTAAATATCTCTTCCATTAATTATAAATGTCGTTGTTACTTTATGTTTTTTTTTTATTTGAAATCCTTTTCATTTAAATTATAATGGAGGTATCAAACCTTACCAATGATTTGCAAAAATTAATTTGGGTATTCTCTTAAACAATACATTTTTAAATAACGCTAGCGATGGGATATGTCATGTGTGATGAATTTCATTCCGGACTTTTCACGGTTAAAAAAATTAAATTTATTAATAATTCGACCACAGCGCCAGGTTTCAGATTTTGTAATTTTGTCTTTTGGCGCTAAATCAACATAATATATATGTTTTGAATATGAGTTATTTTAGTGGAATTTGTCATTTAATTGACTACAACGCCAGCTATCGGATCTTAGCATAGCTACGAACTATCGTCTCAACAAAACAAATATAATATTGTATGAATATGTTTTCAATCGGTTAAGTCGTTCAGAAGTTACCATCACGAACAGACGCACCAACTATAGAGATGAGATTGACAAACGAACTCTACTTGATTACAAAATTAATTAAAATATTACATATCTTTTTAATTTTAACTTAATATACTCTATATCTATATATCTATACTTCTATCTATCTATCTATCTATATATCTATACTCTAATGCCTTTCTTAGTTGTAAGAGTAACAATTTCGATGTAGCTGAAGATAGTAAAATGCACTGACTTAGTTTAACAAAAGCCTATATATTCTTGCCTTAAAGACATTTCGGTAAAAAATGCCTTACACACTAAATATACTGGCTCTCCTATCCTTTAAAAGAAACACAGCAGAAGGTACGCTCGCGGTAACTTCTTTACATGAAGAAACGACGTTAGGACGGGTTATGCCGGACTCTACCGACTAAAGCACACATGGTGTTCCACCATCGCCGCATATTAGCAGGACTACGGGACGCTTTCGCTCACAGCTGCGGTCTACCAGCGCCGACCGCTCATCGTGGAGGACAACCCTCATTACGTCCTCTGATTAAAAGTGTTCTCTTTAATATTATCTAAATTTAAACCTTTATTAGAGTTTTAATAATTGATAGTAGAATTGTGTGACTAAATGTTTCAAAATTTGTTTAAAAATTAAAAAATTAATTTGATAGCAGTATGTTGTGGTGCGAAGTTCGTCGTCGTCTACAAACTTCATAAGTCATTATAATTGTCTTTTACTTCTCGAACATGTAAAGAAGAAAAAATAATTAAAAATTAATAATTTTGTACAACCGACTTCAATATAAATTAAATTAAATCCATACAGTCATTACAGCGGAATCGGTTAACACATAAAAAGCATACATGTTGAATTCAGAACCTGCTAGTTTTTGAACTTACTAGCCAGCGTATTGTAATTTATTATATAATTTCTTTTTTAACAATTTTATTTAACACGGTGACATTTGTCAATATTTTGTGATAAAATGAATGCTAACAAATTTTACAATACATTGTAAGTGCTGTGTGGAAGCAATTATAAGTTTTATTTAATTTTTGTTATTATATAAATATTCATATTTTAGTACTCCATATTTGTACAGTTGTATTCAGAATAATTTGGTACACTCATAACATACGAACTTGGCATCAGTGTCGTTGCAAGCCTACACCGGATATGTTTGGTGTATGTAGGTACTCAATTCGTAACACGATAGCCTATCTCCAATTTATCACTCCAAGTCACAGCCTCTTGTTTTCCACAGATTGCACCTGTATCTTGTTAGCTATAATTTATTAACGCAAAATAAATTTATGTATAGTTCGAGTTTCTAGTTGGATCCGGCTACAGTGGCGATTTTTGGATAACAAGCAGAGACATATAACTAAGAAGGATATCGTCATCATTATCATCATCATCGACATCATCAACTTCAACGACCGTAAAATTCAACTACTTGACATGGTCTTGTATGAGTCATGGTATGGTATGTCATGAGTTGCGGAATGTAAATTTTCCTTAATCGCCACTATAATAATGCTTTTTTATAACCGACTTCAAATAGGAGGAGGTACTCAATTCGACTGAATTTTTTTCTTTTCTTTTTATGTTTGTCAACTTTCTTGTAGGTGAACCGATTTTAAAGATTCTTTTTTTATTAGAAAGCAGGTGCTTCTCATATAAATATGATCAACGTCTGACGTGTAGTTTTCGAGTTATCCTTAATAATTTATATTGAAGTCGGTAGGAAAAAAAAATAATTTTACCGCTTGTTATAACTGATAATTCAACCGTCTTCAGCTTCTTGTATGTATGTAACTTCAAGTTGGAAAGATCAAGAAAATATCATATATAGCCTGTGTCACATCAAATAATGTCTCCGAGTCTCCGACTTTTAAATAAGGATGACAATTGCCAATCATTATAGTCCAATGATGCTTAAGAATATTAAGTACAATTGTTTTTAATAAATGAGTTTATAAATGTAAGTTAATACGAGTATGATGGGTTTCTTTCCAAACCTTTTTTACGTGGTAGAGCCATGCTGCAGCTATATTAGTAGTATAGTTGTAGCACGACTGGGTCGGCTCGATCAGGGAAGGACCACGCTCTCACAGAATACCAGCATAAAATAGCAACTTATAACTGCTGTGTTTCGTATGGTGAGTGTAGAGAAACGGAGACCCTTTTTACAGGAAATGAGGCATTCCATCTTAATCCACAGGGGTAACAACGCATCTGCATTTTGATTCGCAAACGAGGATATATGTAGATGTCTATGGGCCACAGCAATCACTTACCATCAGGTGGACTGTGTGCTCGTTTGTCACCCTATCCTATAAAAAAACGGTGTTCAAAGTAAAAAGTTATTTTTAATTAAGACTATATTGAATAAAAATTATTTCATTATATTCTATTAACGTTATCAATCATCCATTTGTAAACATATGTGTATATTTTATCCCCCTCATATATGAACACAAATATCACGTTTCTCCCGTATGTTTTTGAATTCGTGTAATATTTTTTTTAATTTATTCTACTTTATTATTATACTAATATAAATTAAACTATTATATTTATTAATATTTCGCGTATGTCTTAAAATAATAATAATTAACGGACCCATGGCGCAGAGGCTTAGTAACAATTTGCGGCGCTGTGAGCTGTAGGTTTGAATCCTGCACGCAAAAAATATTTTTATATGCTCTACAAATCATTGTTTCGGGTATGGATGAGTGTCCTTGTGCAATTTATGTAAATAAACCGTTATTTTTGTCAATATCTTATTTTCCAATTAAAGATTTAACGTAAGAAATCCGTGCAACGCTTATTCCCAATTCAAAGTTTCAAAGGGTCTTATGATTGCATCAACTATTCAGCCACTTAGTCAAAGAACGGTAAGGTCGAGTGAGTGCTTTTATTTCATTGGACAAAACGGCACTTCAATTAATTCTGCAGCGGACAGCTTCTGCTAATTACTGCGAGACACATCTCGTGTATGTCACCTATATTTATGTCCCTACAACATTATGCACATGAAATTTCCTACCTAGTAATTAACCTAGTAAGATGGCTTAGTCCACATGCTTGTCTGAAGTGGTTTATGTGTTCATAAACAATTTTTGAGACATGTCTATAATAATATAAAGTATTACAGTTTCTTGCGAACCCTTAACGTGCAAACTTAACTTTTGGGAAACAATAAATATTTTGAAATGAAATGTGAAAATTTGAAAACTACGTACGTAGCCCAGAAGAAGTGAAAATGCTCACAGCTAAGCAACTCTTTGAATATATGGCTTAGCAATGGATAGCCTTAAAACCGATCACAAAACATCATACTGGTTGCAATGACACTGGACAAATAAAAAAAAACACCTTCTAAATCCAATTTTGTAAATGGCGGGCAGTCTCAACGGAAAGTCTACACTGCAATCCTGTCCTGCGCAGATGGGCATCTGCGCAGGACAGGATTGCAGTGTACGAGTGCAGTCTGTCTATTTCCTCACTTTGTTAGTCCGTTGAGACGGTAATTCGATACCACCGGAGAGAGAACAGGCAGAGAACCAACAGCTTTCTACTTTCGAGTACTTTCTAGACGTTGGGGGAGGGGGTCAAATACTCCAAAATTCCTGACTCCAAGGTCCTAATGAGAATTTCTAAACAGTACTTGGTAACTAATTAACATTATGACATTAACATATTATATATTATTTTGTCATCGGTTGTCGGTTCAGCTTACAGATTGAATGATTTTATGCAAGTTAAGTCAATTTTAAGATGACTTTTTTTTAATGGAGATCTGGAATGTTCTTGCCCGTCCATGTATCCACCTTTTTCGAAAATTGACGAATAATATACCATTCTGATACGAGTGCTACATGGAGTTTTCTTCCATAAATAATATGTTTAATTAACGTTTTTTTTTATAGATTACCTAAGGATAACAAACAAGCACACAGTAGACCTTGATGTTGTGACCCATAAATATGAACATTTTTCTTCGATTAAGAATCAAAATGAATACGCGTTGTCACCCCTGTGGACTAAGATGGAATGTCTCGTATATTGTTAAAAGGTAACACCGGTTCTCTATCCAAGCCACACCAAACAGAGTAGCATAAAGCTGCTATTTTACGCTGATATTCTGTAAGTATTCTAAGAGATTTATGTGATGAACTAGGTATCTGCTTGTATTTTTAACTATATAATATTTTTTTGGGAAATACATGTCCTACAATTACTAGTAATATAAGGACATAATATAACGTCAGTTCTAAAATACGGATGAGAATGAGACGACGTGTTATGCTTAAATCTTCTTACCTTTATTAAAATTCATCTCAGTAAAAATAACAAGTTGTCTATACCAACCCTATTTTTTATATTCCTTCATATCATATCATGCTCTGTACTTTAAGCTAAAAAGAAACAATCCATCTTTGCTATGACATCTAGCGCAGACGGCAAACAAAATAACAGGAAGACTGATTAAGGCGCGTCGAGATAAAGTTATACAGAGATAATAAAAACTTACTCCTTCATGTTATGGGGAGTAAAAAAATATAAAAGCGTATAAACTTCTCCATTTGCTTATGTTATGAGATTAACGTGGAGAATAAAGATCCATATTTACGCTTAGTGGTTTTTAGAAGCTCTTATATGATGTTTTTATCTTTATTTGTTATGTTCTTACTTATCTGTGTTTACTAAAATTATTTTTTATTATCTTTTTTTAATTCTTCTCCATCTTTGTGCAGTAATTTCTAAAATAACAAAATTCATTTTAGAAAATAGAATTTTCAAGTATAGAATTATCCAATATATGTGTAATTATTTGTCAAGTCTTGTAATGAAAAAATACATAAAAGAGATTTCTATAATATTTTTTTGACAAAACTAAAAAAGTCGGTGAATATTCGTTGTTTTTAAACTTATAATTTACAATGTTTTGGTTTAGTCTCAAAAGGTTAATTTTAAATACTTTTAGGTTTTTCCTATACAGAACTAAAGTATATCAGTAAGAAATTTTTATATCAACATATTTTTTAAAAGATGTCCATCTTTTTTTTTGTTTTTGAGTGAGTAAATTGAGCACACAGTTCACCTGATGATAGGTGGATTTTTTTATAGGAAATGGTGACAAACGAGCACACAGTCCACTTGATGGTAAGTGGTTGCTGTGGCCCATAGACATCTACATCTATCTTCGTTTGCGAATCAAAATGCAGATGCGTTGTCACCCGTGAGGGCTAAGATGGAATGCCTCTTTTCCAGTAAAAAGGGTCTCCGATTCTCTACACTCACCATACGAAACACAGCAGTGTTAAGCTGCTATTTTACGCTGGTATTCTTTGAGAACGTGGTCCCTCCCCGGTCGAGCCGACCCATTCGTGCTACAACTATACTACTAATATAGCTGCAGCATGGCTCTACCACGTAAAAAACTGTGGATCACACCTATGCTCGGTTAGGAATTAATGAATGAATGTTTTTTTTATAGAATAAGGGTGACAAACAAGCACACATTTCACCTGATATCAAGTGGGTTCTGTGACCCATAGACATCTACATTTATCCTCAATTAAGAATCAAAATGCAGATGTACTATCCCCCTTGAAGACTAAGATAGAATGCACCGTTTCCAGTAAAATGTCTCCGGTTCTCTACACTCACCATACGAAACACAGCAGTATTAAGGTTAAGCTCCTATTTTACGCTGGTATTCTGTGATGCGTGGTGCGTTGGGACGCAATGGGTCGGGACCCATTCATCCTATTCTTTAACATAAATGCAGCGCGGCACTAAGGCGTATAAATTTATATTTATTTTAACCAAAATAAAATGAAATGAAGGATATTTATTTCGTCACGTGAAAAAATAAAATTTCGTTGGTCAAATGTAATTTTTTTCCGAAAAAATGGCGGAAGAAGATGCTTTGTTGACTCAGATAATAATTATGATGTAATGTAATATGTTGTTACCAATGAAAAGGAGTTTCGGTTACTACAGCTATAATCTAGCTATGCCGCTCCTAATTGCCAGCATTTCTTACTACCTTATACGATCGCATGGTTTTATGGTCTGAGTACCTGGCATATAAATGGCAGCGGCAACATTGCAAAATATTCATAATAGCTACCACTTTATCTTAACTTAAAGACTAAGATTTTCTCCTGTATCACTGAGGTGTACCACATACATAAGCTGCATACAAACGTAATCAGAACGGGAATCAAATCCGCAGCTCGTAGTGCCCTAGTCTAGTCAAAAGACGTACATGCTACCGAGCGGTCGAGATCACCAAGAGATAGCACTGTTTCTTCGTACGTTGGTGGCGCTATTATTAAGTCCTGTGTATCTTCTGATGATATTTGGATACTTTTAGACATGGTCCACATCAGCCGGGACCCTAGTGTCCAAGTGCCTTTTTTAAATAACACCAATTAAGGTCTTTCCAATTAATCTTTTGCTGCAGATATAGATCACAGATTTATCACGGACATTCTTGTCAGAAAATTTAAAAAACACTTATTGGCTCATTGGACCCAAACGGTTCTCTGGACTTAAAATATTTTACTTTTCAGGCATCGTAGGCCAATAACGTATTATTAATAGAAATAAAACTTTAGAAATAATGTTAGTAAATAAAACAAGACAGAAATATACGAAAAATTGGGGCTTTTATCAAGCCTATTAACCTTACCTTATGTCGCTGAGCGGCAAAGTTGTTTCCGAGTCTGAAGGATATAGATAGTCAGTATACTTATAGTTGTAGTATATGAGACATTATTACTTGGTTATCAAGAGAAACGACCAAGACGATCATCTGTTGTTTTTTTGCTTGAACCTTGAAGTTGTCTGCAGCTTTCGTTATGCGTGCGTGAACACATCATCAACAATTAAACTGCTATTTGTCTTTTAGATACTATAACTATCTTTTTTTTTAAATACTTTAAAAAAATGCTAAATTCAGAGAACTGAAAAGATTAAAATAATTTAATATTCTGATGTTGGTGCTAAGACTGTGTTTAAAACAATTAATGTTCAGACTTCCGAGTTTTGGCTTAATCTATTTGGAACCGTTTCCTTTGCCGTTCATCATCATCATCATTACAGCCTTTTATAAGTCCACTGCTGAACATAGGCCTCCCACAAGGAATCCCACAAAGCACGGTCCTGAGCCACCTGCATTCCTCAACTTCCTGCATATCTTACCAGGTCGTCACTCGTACGAGGCTGCCACTTGAGAACCCTTCTTCCCAATCGGTTGTCGGTTCTTCGAGCTATATATACCAACCCGTTGGGCTATGTCGGTTACTCTGGTTCTACTGCGTATATCCTGATTTCTAAGTTTATCACGCAGAGAAACCCTGAGCATAGCCCTCTCCATAGCTCGCTAAGCAACCTTGAGCTTCCTTATACGGCCAGCAGTGAAGGACCACGTCTCAGATACATAGGTCATCACTGGCAACACGCACTGGTTGTATAATTTCGTTTTCAGGTTTTGAGGTATTACCTTTTCCGTTACAGCCTACTAAAGCCCACATAGATTGTCTTATGGTGTGATATTTGCCACATTTGTCATGCTTAGCAAGTGGGTTGGCAACAGCAGTTTTTAGTAGTAGTAGTTAGTTATAAGGGAGACGCTGCTGTCCATCCCCTGATTTGTTTGGCTCTGTCGCCTCTTACGACTCCCACGGAACGATATGTGCCAGTGGATATTCTTAAGTCACCACTACACGATATTTGGGACCACCTGTGAAATATAATATAAAAATATTTAATAAAAAAAATAATTATTAAAATCGTTGCACAATTGACGAAGTTATCTTGTAACCTACATGAAAATAAACATACATTCGAATTAAAAACCTTCTCCTTTTTTGAAGTCGGGTAATAAAAATTACTTTCAGTAGGACATAAATCCAAAAACAACATTAAATAATCAAATAGGTTTATTTTAAACTAACGAACAAAACTTTCCAATTCCATTTAATGGTTGAAACGCGTAATTTAATTGAGCTTTAAGCTCCCTGTCCAAATCTGTGTTTGTTGAAAAATTTAATTTTGTATAAAGGGCGCTCAAATGATACTACAGTTGAACAGTACTTAAATTAAGGGTACTAACTGCAAAATTTAAATATTTAGGTTTTATCCGCTGTTCGAGTATTTATATTTTTTTACTTTTTGTAATCTTACTGTCATCCGTGGTATTATATACCTATGTTATACGTATATACTTATGTTATACGTGGTAGAACCATGCTGCAGCTATATTAGTAGTATAATTGTAGCACGAATGGGTCGGCTCGACCGGGAAACGACCACGCTCTCACAGAATACCAGCGTAAAATAGCAGCTTAATGCTACTGTGTTTCGTATGGTGAGTTAGAGAACCGGGAACCCTTTTTACTGGAAAAGAGGCGTTCCATATTAGTCCTCACGGGTGACAACGCATCTGCATTTTGATATGCAAACGAGGATAAATGTAGATGTCTATGGGCCACAGTAACCACTTACCATCAGGTGGACTGTGTGCTCGTTTGTTACCCTATCCTATAATAAAAATCCTTAAGGAAAGTAGCGGGTCATTCTCAACACGAGTATTCTCTGAATACTCAGTGGGAAGTCTTAGCGATATATTATTGTAAACAATATATATTTTTATCATCGACCTTTCAAAAGTCTACTGTTGGACATCATCTTATACCAACATAAGCAACATAGGCACTATTTTCCGTAATTGCCACGCGTGGCAGACGGAATGGATGGACAGATCTCTTACACTTCGTGCTGCAATCCATATTTAGTTTTCGTTTTTACAAGAGAAAAAATGATAACATTCTAAGTCTTATAGAGAGTGTTAATGTAGCGATGCGATCGGAATATCGTGTTTAATGTTACACCAAGAGCGTTTCTTGTGAGCGTCACGCTCTTCTTTTACTGGTTTGTGCGCCGTGAAAAGCCACCGAGAAGCCTGCATTAGAATTGGTTTTATTAAAAAAAATACCAGGATTTTCTCCTGTAACGTGAAGGTAATTTACACAATACATAAATCGCACAAGTACAAATATTTTGATTTCTAAGTATTATAAATATTTATTTCGTACGTGATTCGAACCTGCGGCCCTTAGCGCCGCTATTCACTGAGCCTATGCACTACGGAGTCTCTGCGGATGTCTCTGCCGTGAACTAAATATTTTTATTATAAGAATTTATGACTTTTCCTTTCTGTGCCTATTTTTGAATTTTTCTTTTATTTAATGTTACCCGCCATATTAGGACGTTCTATGGAATTGTGGATGCAGTTTAAATACATTTTTTATAGGATAGAGTGACAAACGAGCTTACATTCCACCTGATGGTAAGTGGTTGCTGTGACCCATAGACATCTACATTTATCCTCATTAAATAATCAAAATGCAGATGCGTCGTCACCCGTGAAGACTGAGATGGAATGCTTCTTTTCCAGTAAAATGGGTCTCCGGTTCTTTACTCTCACCATACGAAACACAGCTGTGTGAAGCTGCCATTTTACGCTGGTATTCTATTAGAGCGTGGTCCTTCCCCGGTCGAGCCGACCCATTCCTTCTACAACTATACTACAATTATAGCTGCAGCATGGCTCTACCGCGTATAACATAAATTGCACAAGGACAAACACTCAGACCTGAAACCATTATTTATACTTCATACAAATATTAGTTTCGTGCGAGATTAGAACCCGCTGCCCTCAGAGCCGTATCTCATTAAAAAGCCACTTCTCCACGGAGCCGTCACAAAATATTTTTTCCTTACGACTGTGAACAATAAGGCACAATTTAATAATAATATATTAAAACATGGGCGTTAATGTGGTAAGCCCACGCAATTTAAAATATTTCCCACTATAATTTTTTGTTAGCGGCATATAAAATATAGTACATGTAAATCGATCACTCTGTAAATAACAGAACGTTCTGAGAGTCTATATAAGTCATATTTATTGGTCATCTATGGCCAGGGGCTGTGTATGGCAGCATTATTGATTCTCTATTATTGTATACTGCGAATGAGTAAGATTGATACTTTTTGTATTAAATCATTCCACAAAAAAGTATTGAATAACTATAAACATTTAATTTATATATACATATATATATATATATATATATATATATAGGTACTAGCTGTTCCCCGCGACTTCGCCCGTGTGTAATTTAGGGTTTTAATTATGTTGCGCGGAACCCTAATTATTTATCTAAGATAGTAGCCTACGTTACTCGTTATAACATCAGCTATCTGCCAATCAAAGTCGCGTCGAAATAGGTCCAGTCGTTTCGGAGATTAGCTGGAACAAACAGACAAAATTTTTAACTACTAATTAAAAAAAGTATTTTTTTATAATTTAGATTAAATATTTACTTTTTGTTAGCCTATTTAAGATCATTTAATATTTTTATTTATTCCATTATCTTTATAAAGCTGTTCTTTATAATTTTGTTGATAATTTCCTGTACAGTCTTCGTTATGGAATACCTTCTGTCACGGTAATATCATTGAACATTCTAGCGGACGTACTTAAGCCATCTCTTATCTACATGTTTTTTGTTTGACAATCAAGTGTGGCACATACATATTTACTTCAATCCTCGGTTAACAATCAAAATGCAGATGCCTTAAAAAGGTTTCCGGTTTTCGTCACTCACATACACCATACGAAGTATTTCACGCAGATGTTCTGTAAGAGATCGAGCTAATCTCCGATTTATGCTGCATTTTACGTCTAAGCCATGCTGCAAACTATATTAATAGTATAGTTGTAGCACAAATGGATCGGCTCGACCGGGTAAGGACCACGCTCTCACAGAATACCAGCGTAAAATAACAGCTTAATGCTACTGTGTTTCGTATGGTGAGTGTAGAGAACCACTGCAGCCACTTACCATCAGGTGGACTGTGTGCTCGTTTGTCACCCTTATTCTATAAAAAAAGCCATTAAACAGCTTCAATATGACATGACTTCAATACCATATAAATACAGTCAGGTAACATCCAGCCATCCATCAACATTTGCCTGACTGCTTTTTTTGTTAGGAGAATGGTGACAAACGAGCACACAGTCCACCTAATGGTAAGTGGTTGCTGTGGCCCATAGACATCTACATCTATCTTCGATTAAGAATCAAAATGCAGATGCGTTGTCACCCGTGAGGACTAAGATGGAATGCGTCATTTCCAGTAAAAAGGGTATCCGGTTCTCTACACCCACCATACGAAACACAGCAGCGTTAAGCTGCTATTTTACGCTGGTATTCTGTGAGAGCGTGGTCATTCCCCGGTCGAGCCGACCCATTCGTGCTACAACCATAAAATAGCTGCAGCATGGCTCTACCACATGTAAAATTATCTCTCCATAAGAATTGAATTCAATATTACTATTGTCTTTTCTTATTAGTAGTTTACCTGTTTTCTTCTCCGTCTTGGTCCTCTCTCCTTGGATGACGGATTTGCCATAATCATCACACTTGGCAGGCAGATGGACGATCACAGTACCAGACGTCTCGCACCTTTAACGCTACTCCTACACCGGTGTGGGTAGACGTGAAAACGTCTGGCGTAAACGAAATTGTTACACCGCCATCTATCGGTAGCCATTTTGAATCTTTAAGCGACTTTAAAAAGGAGGAGGTTCTCAATTCGAGTGTATGTATGTTACACGATATCTTCGCATATTGTGAACCAATTTTGATGATTATTTTTTTTATTAAATAGGCTATAATCCAAGGGTGGTCCCATATAAATTTAGAAAAAAAATTGCACCACTAAGGGTAGCTACTTGCTACCCTTAGTGGTGCAATTTTTTTTCTACAAGTTATTTTTAGCAATTCGAAGTCGTTTTTTACTTTTTATTAAAAGTTACAATTATGGCATTTCCAATAGACTCCTCTTACGTTCTCCATGGCAAAAGTTGGCGTCACAAATTCTCTTACGTCGCCATTACTCGGCGAAACAGTCCACAGTCACAGTACAGTTTGAATACCAGCGTAAAATGGCAGCTTAACACTGCTGTGTTTCGTATGGTGAATGTAGAGAACCGGGGACCCTTTTTACTGTAAGGGAGGTATTCCATCTTAGTCGTCACGGGTGACAACGCATCTGCATTTTGATTCACAAACGAGGATAAATGTAGATGTCTACGGGACACAGCAACCACTTAACATCAGGTGGACTGTGTGCTCGTTTGTCACCCTATCCTATAAAAAAAAGTCAAACGTGCAGTAAAGAGAAGTTTATTGTACAATCTTCGCGTAGTGTATATTTTCTTTGCCACAGTCACATATTTGAATTTTAGAATTTTTAGCCCTAGTTTATTTTTGTTAAATAATACTTAGTATGGTCAAGATTATGACATCTTGATCTTTCTTAATACGGCTGTTGGAGCTTAATAGATGTTAATATTCTTAAATCTTTCTGCGGACGGTCATCAACATCTTCCTTACGTATTTATTGCCTATTAAGTAAATGGAAAGGTGTTTTCTTGATAGACTATTAATTTGTAACTAGAAAATAAGAACGTTTATTTAATTGTTTCCTCTGGGAATTTTCTCCTAATGATAAGGTTAATGTGAACACATGAAACATTTTATTTTATTTTATTTTTTTTTTAAGAATAAAGGTGAGAAACGAGCACACAGTCTACTCGACGGTTAGTGGATCTGTGGCCCATAAATCTATTCTATATCTATGCTCGATTAACAATCAAAATTCAAATGCGTCGTCATCCCTGAGGGCTGATGGAATGCCTGGTATCCAGTAAAAAGGGTCACCATATTAAATACACCAGAATTAAGCTGCTATTTTACACTGGTATTATATTCTCTATGACAGCGTAACCTTCCCCATTCAAGCCGACCTATTCGTGCTACAACCAAAATGTAACTACAGCAGACATCACGTAAAATTAGCAATTAGATCATAGTACCTATATATACTTTAAACAGTAATATAAAAACAAAAAGAAAATTAATTTATTGGCAGTCCTTTTAGAATGCGAACTAGTCTACTTTGACTTGAAATACGGTCCGAGAACTTTGAAATATTTTTTCTTTCATTAGCTCGTAAAAGCCCATTACGGAACATGGGCCACTCTACTGGCGATCACAGTAAAAGATGTCAAGCATTTTGAACCTGCTCCCCGTAGCCGGTCTGAATATTTTACGTCTAAGGTAAGCGGTTAACTACTATTATTTTTATCGCCACATTGATAATTAATAAGACTTTATACAACACAACGAATAAATAAATTTGGAGTGTTTGTTTGTAATGTCAAAATAAGAGATTTTTACTAAATTCCTATGAAAGTACATACGGTACATTTAACAAGAAACACAATCTTTAAAATTTTCGTCTGTCTGTCTGTTTGTTCCGGCTAATCTTTGAACCGATTTTGACGGGACTTTCCCTGGCAGATAGCTGATGTTAGAAGGAATAACTTAAGGTATTTTTATTTTTAAAAATAATTAGGATTCTGCGCAAAGAATTTAAAACCCATGATATCCAATCGTAATAAATTACGAGTGGGTGAAGTCGGGGGGAACAGCTGGCCTGGAATAAATTTATTCTTATAATTTTATTAAGGATTCTTACAATTTTATTTTATTTTAAAAAAACGTGAACCAGAAACATAAAATAACAGACATTCTAAATCGTCTTTGGTCGTAATAAAAAAATACTTATAATGAATTCTAATCCAAAAAAGTACCAAAATACCGGGATGTTACACAACCCCCACATATCCTATGCTAATCTATCGTCTAATATAATTATAATGTATGCACCACAGTAAGTGTACCGCTTGATAATGGTGTGATTGATGGCGCTCGAACGGAAAAAGTGTGGGAGACATACGAACACGCCGTAGTACTATCAAGTACAACGTGTTTTAAATAAATGCCTTTTATTTAAAACACGTTTCTTTCTCTTTTTCTTCTACATCGAATTGAATTTGAAAGGGATGTGAGGGAAAAACGCCAATTTATGTTTCAAATGCCACCGTCACCTACATGCGATATCCCCTGCTGATTGATAGACGTGGCTTTGGCGACCCACCGTTTGCGGAAAATTGATCTGGCTGTGTAAAGCGATGCATACCCTCTATCACATTTCCCTAATTCGATAAAATCGGAAGCTTTCTCATAGTCGACAATTACGCATTAATTTATTTTATTTAAAAAAGTCTACGGCTTGTCAATACATATATTTACGTGGTAGAGCCATGCTGCAGCTATATTATGGTTGTAGCACAAATGGGTCCGGGTCGACCGGGGTAGGATCACGCTCTCACGCGTGATAAAGCAGCTTGATGCTGCAGTTTGTATGGTGGTATGGTTTCGTATGGTGAGTGTAGCGAACCGGAGACCCTTTTTACTTGAAACATTCCATCTTAGACCTCAGTTATTTTTATTTTTCATCGATAAGCGATGTAAATGTCAATGGGCCACAGCATCCACTTACAGTCTATGAACTCTTTTGTCATCCTTATTCTATAAAATATAAAACAATAGTACATGGACCCACACCTGGGACAATATTTTGTAGGCTATGCCAATACTAATTTCGAGCAGCAATTGAATCTACAGCCCGCAGCACCGCAGTTAAATGTGGTTTGGGAGCAACGTGAGTTTGATTCTCGGCTACAAACACCGTATGGAAACCCGCATATCTGAGCAATGAAAATTCGTTGATATGCGAAGACAGATATTCGAACTAAAGCAGCGCGCTATAACCTATTTCTAAATTTGTTTTCAATTCAGATAAAAATGAAAAACGGGAAGACTAAAGTTTAAAGAAAAAAGTTAAATACGCTTATCACAATGTTAAAAGAAACGCAGGAGAAAAATATTCTTTAATATTTATTTGAGTCTATTCTACGTCAATAGTAAACTTATTACCACCATATTTTGAACGCATCTCAACTACCCTTTTTCTGGGACTTTCCATTTTACACACTGCTTAATTACACTCTGTTAATCAAAAATCTCTGACTTAATTGAACTCCGTTTCTGAGTTTTAAACATTATTTTATGTTTTATTTAATCAGTAAGTATTTCTTTATGAGTGTTTGTATAGTACAGAATAATTAAAAATAAAATAATAATTAAATAAATTAATCATATAGTATGTCATTGAGTACCTACGCACGAGTGAAACGGATTTCTTTGACATTTGACAGTTCTACGATTGCCATCGGCACAGTTCTTCTTCTTAATAACTGGCTTTACGGCTCCGGGATCTAGCCCTTCTGAGCCTGTAGTTACAATATATTATAATAATTATCCTTCGTAGTATACTGCTTCACAATATGTTGATGCGTCACATTGTGCAGCCCTTGGGAGATTTTGACGGCAACTTGAGCCAGCAGACAGCTGACGTTAGGCGATGGTATCTCAAGGTGCCTAAGCAGACAGACACCTTATTTTGAGAATCACATCACCATCAGAGCACTTGTTTCACAGTTTCCACTAATAGTTCACATGCGCAGACACTAAATACACAAAATCGCATCACTTTTACATATCAAAGTCCACTTCAAACCATTATTTAAAAAATAATACAGGAGCAGCAAACCCCCGCCGGTCATGTTATCTCCAAAACAGTCCTTCGTTGTTGCCAAAGAGAATATAATTACTTGTTGCGTTTGCCGTCTTGTTGTGTATTGTGCTATTTTGTGTAGTTTTCATGGATAATAAGATAGAATAGAAATATGTAAGATACACAAGATTTTTCTCAGTATAATGTCAGAGGAAGTGGTGATAGAACATTAATAAAAGATAGAAAAATTAAGTATTTGGTAACGGCAAATCCTAACCTAAAAAGTAACATTAATAGTTTTGGCATTCGTAGCGTTTAAATCGTAAAAATGATACATGACATTACTTTCTAAACTTACAGGCAGTTTTTCTACTTCATCTTATAAATATACATAAACTTTTACGATCAGGTTTTTAAACGTATGAAAAGTGGGTATGGTTCTTTCATGAGCTATATTTCAGATTTTGAACAACGTCAATAGTACATTAACAAGCGGTAAAATTAAAAATTTTGTACATCGGACTTCAATGTTAATTGTTAAGGATAACTCAAAAACTACTGGTCAGATTTATATGGCACATGATAAGCACCAGCATTCAAGTAAAAAAAATAATCATCAAAATCGGTTCACCTAAAAAAAGCTTTGAGGTAACACACATTAAAAAAAATACAGTCAAATTGAGTACCTCCTCCTTTTCAGTCAGTTAAAAACGTACTGTGATTACCGATTCACCAGTCCAGCTGTCTATAGTCTATAGTCTATCTTTTATTAATGTTCTATCACCACTTCCTCTGAGATTTTATACGTGGTAGAGCCATGCTGCAGCTATATTATTGTTGTAGCACGAATGGGTCGGCTCGACTGGGGAAGGACCACGCTCTCACAGAATACCAGCGTAAAATAGCAACTTAACGCTGCTGTGTTTCGTATGGTGAGTGTAGAGAACCGGAGACCCTTTTTAGTGGAAACGAGGCATTCCATCTTAGTTCTCACGGGTGACAACGCATCTGCATTTTGATTCGTAATACAAGATAGATGTAGATGTCTATGGGCCACAGCAACCACTTACCATCAGGTGGAGTATGTGCTTGTTTGTCATCCATGTTCTATAAAAAAAAGCGTGAAGATGATGGCCAATCATTCATAACCAGGAGACGCCCGTTACTTATACTTTTATAAATTGACAAATGACAGATAAAAAATATTTTCATTAAAAAAAATTATACCTAACATTTTTCTATGCGACATTACATGCAAATAACACGTACGCCTGATTTGGAAGTGATTCGTTATAACTCTTCGGAATCCTCATTGTTCTCTTCACCAAACGTAATATTAAAGTGTTTTACGAGTCCCTACAAATATCAAATGGTGTAAAATTTTACGAGTCTTTGATGTTTAATAAGTGTTCGTATGAAGAGAAAGCTACAGTAGCCTGATAGTATGACAGAGAGGAAGCATTAGCAGTCTAATGATAGGATCCGTGTTCCACTACTGTGGTGAACTACTCTTAACGCAAACACTTATAAGCTTACTTAAAGTGGTTAACCGGAGTATTGGTAGTGGTATTAACGTAAGAGTATGTTTAAAAAATTTAAAACTATGGTTAAATACCTTCTAAAAAGCGATGCATTCACACAAATGCTGAGAACTTTTGGTGAGGTTTTAAATTATAATGGTGTCGGCGTAAGCATATTTATCGCTTGCGCTCTATGGGTGTTAAAGTAGTCAACGATCGGCAAGAAAATCTCTTCTGAAAATGTCGCCTATATATATATTACTATTTCAAATTTTTATAACATTTAAAATACCCAGACCGGAGACGGAAAACAGCCAAAGATAAGACATTGTTCTTTCCATCGCCAATCTGCTGGCCCAGTCTGGCGATTACGGCAAATTCTCCCTACAATGGCAAAGGATCATGACCAATACTTAGCTATTTGCTGCGTGCGTGCGTATGCGCGTGCGTGTGCGCGAGCGTGCATAGTACCCTAGATAGAACTGAGTTTGATGAATAACGGGTACGGGACGTAGGTACATGGAACAAAAGTTTATTTGTGTGACGAGTGCGCTTTGAAGGTAAGTTAAGCGATATCATTGATAGCAGCTCCGGATAATCTATTTGACCGTGGAGCAATCTATGCAAAAATAACATTTCGAGCAACTCGCGCCACTCTCTTAATGGTAGAAATCCGTAAAAACGACAGCTATTTTCGTAGATAACACAACTTTGATTCATTTTGGTATGTAGGTATATAATGATATTTTCTCTGGTAGGATTCAATGGCATGAATATGCTCAGCGTAATGTGGAGATCATACACAGCTCGCACATTCCAGTAAGCTTCTTACATATGCAAAGTAAATGGCATTTATGCATTTGATGTTACTGAGAGGCTTGCACACTCTATACAAAACCTAGCATTTTATACGCTCTTTCAGTTATGTGGCTTATTTGGTCCACCATTATGAGCTTGGAATCCAAAATTATTCCTAAATCCCTAATCCTACAAGTTTAGAATCTTGTAATCAAATTATTTGCGGGGAGGAGATGCCCTAAACTTTTTATTTCCTACTACAATAATAATAAGTAGGTATATTACATAAATGTTCCGTATACAAGCTTTATTTGCATCACTAACCATAATAACATTAGTTTTCAGTTATTATTAACATGTTTCAACAGAACCGATACTCCGTGGTCATATATTTAGGTGTATCATGAGTCCACAGATTATAAATACTCTGATCTCGTCCTTTACGTTGAACCTAGCCCATGACTGCAATATAAATAAGTATAAAGCACCAGGAAATACAATCCAACGGCTGAGATACGACACGTGTTTCGCTGCGAGGTATCATACTGTATTTCGAATTTTAGATTTGCGATTGTAGATTTGCCATATCAAATTTCGCATGTAATATATAATTAAAGAATGAAGTTTCATCAAATAGAAATTATATTGGATAAAGCATTTTTGTATTTTTATATTGCTCAGGAAATTTTAATTTGTAAAATAATTAGCAATACGTTTAGTTTTAGTAACAGAGAACTTAACATCAAACGTTTTCCTATTTCGTTGGAGCAATGAAGATGTAACGAAAAATTTAGAGGTTTTGTTTTTTATAATATCAGCCAGTTATATGTATAAAGAAAGATAAGAGCTAGCTATAATAACATAAACCTCGGTCTTTATTTTTCGAATGTATTTTTAAAATGTTTGTTAATAAGTCAGTACCTACTTAACCATTAAAACACGCCGGCAAATAGAACTTCGGTTACTAGTTTATTTTAAATAATCGTCCTATACCCGAGCTATGGCCCCGTTTTTAATATAAATTAAATATAAAAGTGGAGAGTTTTAATAAGAAATCGAATTCAATTTAGAAGCGTATGCATTTTATCCCATGTTCGAAATTTGAATACGAATTGAGATCTTTACTTGGTACAGCTATGCTGCAGCTATATTATGGTTGTAGCACGAATGGGTTGGCTCGACCGGAGAAGGACCACGCTCTCATAAGAAACCAGCGCAAAATAGCAGCTGAGTAAAACGAGGCATCTCAGTCCTCTGGGATGGCAACGCATCTGCGTTTTGAATTTTGATTCTTAATTCAGCATATGTATAGGATATCTATACCCTTACTCTATAAAAAAGGAAATCTATCATCTATAGTAACTCGTGAAACTATAGAAAATATAGTAGCTCGTGGAGGAATGCATTTGTTTATACTACTATTATAATAAAAATTTAATAAAATTTACATGAGACATCCTTGTGAAAGGATGTTGAAGTTAAAAACGACGATTTTAAGTACTTCATTGTATTTGAAGTTTGAATACGAAATGAGATCATCGACTGAACTGTAGTAAATCATGAAGGAATGCATTTGTTGCTTGTATTTGAAAAAGCGTAATTTATTTATATATTCGTCGTTGTGACTGTCGTGGATATTTAACCGATTTAAAAAAGGAGGATTATTATTTAATGTAACATATATCGCCGAAGTTAGTTAACAGGTTACATTGATACCAAATATCATGTACATAGAATACCAGTTCAAATAATAATATGAGAGTTTAAAAATTGATTATATGTTGTGAAGATTCTGAGAATTATTTTATTTTATCCCGTTGATCCTGATCAAGATACTAAGTTAAAGTTATTAAATTATTATATTGTCATCGTTCGTCTATAAGTCGGAGAAAATTACATTAAAAGATTCCGTTACAGTTAAAAGTTAAAAAGTATTCAAAGTATTTGCGTAAAACACGTGTTAAATGAGATTAATGTTATTTTTTTGTTAATAATTAAAATATATAAATTTATATTTCAAAAGGCTTGCAAATATCATTATTTTCATTCTCACACACAATTCAGTCGATATTTCGTGGATTTAAATGACATCAGCCACGCCGCGGAAACTATAAACCATTCGCATGGGCTCGGTCCGAATTTCGGTGAGTCGTGCCGTGTTTGCTTACTACTGTAGTAGGCTTGAACAATAATGGCATCGTGGCATTTAAAAAAACTTACTTACTTGAATAAAATAATATAAAGTAGTAGTAATTACCGTAGTTTATTTATATTTGATGGAAAAGGAAATTTTATATACAACACTTTATGTTATGTATGTATGTTGTGTTAAGTGGCAGAGTCGGGAAGGGACGCCCTTTAGGAGCCCGCCTCTCTCCGTCTACGAAAGTTTATTGACCAAATTGGCGATATATTGAAGATGGGCTAAATTAAAACTACTCTTAACCGTTGAACATGTATACGTAGGTAAATTGATGCGTAAGAAGCGAAAGACGTATGTAAGGGTCGTGCAAAATGGAAGTCTGTAGTGTCAGCCTCACTCACACCTCTGGGTAACTGGTGTGAGATTTTATAATATATAACATAACATGTTATTTGAATGCTAACTAAATTATTAAGACTTAAAATATAATCACTTTAAGTATTTCTCCTCCTATAAAATCCATGGTGTATAAAAAACAATTAGTAAGCAAAAAACTAGTCAAATAATTCGCGATTAACAGAAAAAGCATTTTTGTTATAAAAATGCTCGATGTAAAATTACAAAAAAGATTACAATCTCGAGTGCTGATTTATCACGTGCTCAGCGGTGAAGGAAAACATCGTGAGGAAACCAGCATGTCTGAGAAAACAAAGAAAAATTCAAAGATACGTGAAGTCTGCCAACACGTATTGGGGCAGCGCGTTGGACACTTCCTTGCCCTCTCAAAAATGATGACAGGCCTGTGTCCCAACAGTGGGCCCTTGAAAGGCTGAAAATTTAATTTACTGTATATTGTATAAGCGTTACCGTTAGCGTTACCGTCACAGCATATTAAAGTTCACTACTGAACATAGGCCTCCCCTATATATAGCCTCATAGGGGGATATTTCCATAGTTGTAACGATACTGTTGATTTGAAAATTCCACCTCTTAGTGGATCATGTGCTCCTGGTAGATTATCTTCTATACATCCATCCATTACAGCCTATGAAAGTCCACTGCTGAGCATAGTCCTCCCCCATGCCTCATACGGGGGATTTCGCCATACTTGTAATGTTACTGTTGATTTGAAAATTTCACCTCTTAGTGGGTCATGTGCTCCTGGTAGATTATCTTCTATACATCCATCCATTACAGCCTATGAAAATCCACTGCTGAACATAGGCCTCCCCCATAGATTGCCTTATACCAGGGATGGTGTATGTGTGTATCGTATGTAATAGCGCCATAGTAGGTACTATTGTTTTGTATGGTGGTGTAGAGAAACGGAGACCTTTTTTTACTGGTAACGAAGCCTTCCATCTTAATCCTCATGTGTGACAGCGCATTAGTATTTATTATTGATTCTTAAGTGTATATATTGATTCTTATGTTATAATAGATGTAGGTTTCTATGGACACCTACATCTATTATCACTAACAATTAAGTAGACTATGTGTTCGATTGTCACCCTCCCTTCTATAAAAAAATATTATAGAACATATCTATACCAATAAATAAAATTGAAGTGTCTGTTTATTAGTATTATAATCAGCTGTATTTTTTTTACTAAATGCATATGACAGTATATACATTACTTTTATCAAAAACACATTTTTTTAAATTTTTGTCTGTCTGTCTGTGTGTCCGTTTGTTCCGGCTAATCTCCAAAATGGCTGGACCGACTCTGACGGGACTTTCACTGGCAGATAACTGATGTCATAAGGAGTAACTTAGACTACTTTTATTGTAGAAAAAGAATTAGAGTTCCACGCAAAAAATACCCAAAATTACACGCGGGCGAAGTGGCGGGGAACAGATAGTTGTAACTAAGAACGAATAGCAATTGAATATAGAAATTAGATTTAAGTTAACGTCAACCCAAAAGCACCAATACAGATAGTCGCTACCATTAACCTACTACCCCATCACAATCTGCTTTGCATATTAACTTGCTTAACTTCCTATGTAAGCGCTTGAGTATCATTGCCCGCCCGTTCGGAAACACCGCACGCTTCCAAATTGCCTTTTTATTGACATTTACCCATTGTATTGAGATTCGCATTAGTTGCTGGATATTTTAACTACCTTTGCTTTTATTATTGAAGGTATTTTGCAGCAAAATTATGCCGATAGCGTATTAGAATGGTTTGTATGAAAAATATTATATCTATCTTCTCTGTGTTACATTTTCTATAACTGGACACGAGTCTTTTCCTCTTTTGGAGAGTGGATTGGCGATTGCACTAACCGAGTTTTTTTATAGTATATGAGTAACAAACGAACACACAGTCCATCTGATGGTAAGTGGATGCGGTGGTCCATTGACATTTAAATTTGTCATCAGTTAAGAATCAAAATGCAGATTCGTTTTTACCCCTGAGGACTAAGATGGAATGCCTCGTTTACAGTGAAGAGGGTCTCCAGTTTTCTACACTCACCATACGAAACAGCAGCGTTAATCTATTTCACTACTCTAACTATTTCACGTTGCTATTCTTTGAGAGTGTGGTCAAATCCCGGTCGAGCCGACCCATTCGTGTTATAACAATAGTACAGCTGCGGCATGGCTCTACCATGTATAAAGGATCTTGCTGCTTTGATTGTTACATAGTAAATATGTATCTATGTATCTATACAAATAAATAAAATTGAAGTGTCTGTTTGTAATGTCAAAATAACAGCCTTTTACTAGATGCATATGAAAGTGTATACGGTACTTATAAGAAGAATACAATTTTATAAAATTTTGTCTGTTTGTCTGTCTGTTTGTTCCGGCTAATCTCTGAAACGGCTGGAGCGATTTTGACGGGACTGTTACTAGAAGATAGCTAATGTTATAAGGAGTAACTTAGACTACTCTTGTTTTAGAAAAATAATTAGGGTTCTGCGCAAAAAAAATTAAAACCCATAAATTACACAGGGGCGAAGTCTGTAAATATAGATCTTGTATTTTTGCATGTCTTCACAATTTGATAATCTTATATCACTATGAATGAAAGATTAAGAAGAGGGATGTATAAAAACCGTGTACTAAATTCTACAAATCTAAAAAGATATATTAGTCAGTTTTAGTAGGTTGGTCATATTTTTTACTTTTTATAATAATAATAATAGTAATCGTTTATTTCCAATCAAAATGGTAATTATACTTAAAACATGCTCAGTTTATTATCCTAATCCAATACGATATACTTATTGTAACATTTGATAATTGAGAGAGAGCGGAATAATAGCAGCTTAACACTGTTGTGTTTCGTATGGTGAGTGTAGAGAACCGGAGACCCTTTTTACTGGAGAAGAGGCATTCCATTTTATTTCTCACGGGTGACAACGCATCTGCATTTTGATTATTTATTGAGGATAGATGTAGATTTCTATGGGTCACAGCAACCACTTACAAGCTGGTGGACTGTGTGCTCGTTTGTCACCCTATCCTATAAAAAAACGGTAAAGGTAGATAAGAGAGTATATGTAATTAATTATTGTGCGTAATAGATATGTAATTATTTATTCTTTAGTGTTTATTGCTGTTCATAGTTTTAAATATTTATTCTTTAAGGAATAAAGTAATGTTCAAAACCTAGTTTCAGAATTCTCTACAGGCTAAATTTCTGGACTTAATCCAAAACTTTTTTCTGACTTTACGTGTCCGTATTAAGTGGAGCCAAGTTTTCATCCTAGATTGAAATTTATACTGCGTATAAAGCTTGATATAATAACGGACTATATGTAAGCTAAAATAAAAAATAAAATACTTACATAGTAATCAAGCGGTATTTTGTGAGAATTTATTATATTTAAGATGTGAAAATTAATAAGCTAAGATCTCTATTACTCTGTAGCGGCACAAAAGTCTAGCTGTGACCATTATTGCGCATAAATTACGCTGATTGGCTTATGGCGCATAAGTCGCGCTGATTATCTCGTGCGTATCGTTCGCACGCGCTGATTGGCTCTCCAGTCGCATTCGTGCAATTAAATTCGTGCGCGTCCCCTCCACGTTTCGTTCAGCGCTAGACTTACGTGCCGCTACTTGTATCGTATTAGATATGGTTGTGTGTTTTTTACTGTTTTGGTTAACTTAGTTTTGGGTGTAGAGGTGTTGTCGTTGCGTCGATTGTAGTAGTTGCACTGATAGAGCACAACATCCACGACTTTTTCCGCCACCAGTGCGGCGCCACTTAAAAGTGAGGTATAATATTTGACAAATTGGTTTTTTTTTAAATTATATATATTATTAGGTATTCTCGCGAACACCACACTATGAATAAAACTACTTTCACGGACTTTATCTCGTTTAATTCCACTTATTTTTAATTACCAATGTTTCAGCTGCTTTGCAGCACCCATCGTCACGGGGGACTGAGGTGACTAAGTCGCGATATCAGAGTTAACTTGGAGTACCTCCAGTTTTTTAATCATTACTTTGGGTGCGATCTACGCAGAATAAACGTACTGTGTCATGAAGTCTTGCAATGGTATGCTTGGGTTTGGTATTAATTTTATTAATTACAAGATTCGAAGCAGGTAGCCAGCTCTTTTGAAATTAGAATATTTTTCTAATTTCGATAGCCTCATGTATCATTCGTGATAGCTCGATGTTCTTCCGCGTGGATTTGTGATTTATCAAATCTGATTTAATGCCGGGGGTCGTCTAGGATTCAGTTTGTGATTACAATACACTAAAAGTAATAATTAAAAAGCTGAAGGTACTCCGGGTTAACTCTGACATCGAGACGTCAATCACCTCAGCACCCGTGAACATGGGTGCTGCAAAGCACCCGAAACGTCGGGAATTAAGAATAAGTAGAATTAAACACGATAAAATTCGTAAAAGTAGTTTTATTCAATTGGTTTTTACTTCGGCTTATATATTTTACTATATAAATTATTTTAACAGAAAATAAACGTATCAGAAGCATTACTAAGTAAAGCGTGATGTCACCCTTATTTGTACATAAACAAGTTTGGATAAAACTTCTTAGTTCATTAGACCTGTACCCAGTTGCGTAATGATCATCGGTAACATAGTAGCGGCCTGTTAAGCCATGGTAACAATTTTAAAATCCCTTGTTTAACCTGCCTGTCGCGAATCGTGATGTCGAACCATTTTGCATTCCGTGCTTGAATGAGACGTGAGGCCAGTATTTGTCGCTGGAAATTGCTTTTTTGATGCGTACGTCAATTTGTTTACCGATTTTGGAAAATTAAAAGGCGTTCAGTGCATTTAATTTTTAAATCGAAAACTGCGTCTGATGTTTTTTTGATGGGATCAATTTTTCACATAAATTTCCAATTAACAGAAAGATTAAAGGATTTTTTTTCAGGCCAAATTGTACGTCAAATTTTCATTTATTTTCCTTTTAGTATAATCGAGCAATTCGATTAAGAGTTAATTAAGCGAACTGAAAGGGAACATTTTATAATATATCTACAATATTATTTATAGCTGTCCACTTATTAAAAAGAAGTATCCGTTTCCAGTAAGACCCATTTCACCTCAAGTCGATATTTTTACCATATTTATATAGACGGCTCCATAACACAGTATTCTACAAATTTGTTGTGTCCATATTATGTTATTAAGGGTACCTATAAAACCTAGAGGGAGGACTTCTAGTAGGCGGGTTTTTACGTAGTAAGAACACGTTGAATCTTTAGTAACACTGCAGTAAATATTATGCAGATACAATATAAACCGCGTATAAAGAACCCGGGTCTCAGTAGTTGGGCACTACTACGTTGTCTTCTGCGTGTGCTTCTTTGCACAGCAGGTTTAGGGCCTCGGGGACTGCCACATTACCCGGATTCTCCTCACAGTCCAACTCTGTGGACCGGTCGTGGGAGCCGTTTAACGAAGGATATTTCTAGGGGTCATAGGGCCGAATATGCCTTACTGACAGGTGCGTGCATCCACTGAAAAGTGACGCACCGGACCCTAGGAGCTACCACTTCCTAGTGTAGCTTAAATGCAGCGATGAAGTTGCGTTGAGTAACTTTCACGCATTTGGAAGATCAGCCCGGAGGGAATCAGAGCGACCTCAAAGCCTAACGGAGACGAGTCTCAACGTACGGCCGAGTATGTCGCTCTGACCACGATGCGTGCACCCACTGCTAAGTGACGCACCGTAATCAAAGGCGATCGACGTTTTATCCCAACAACTTCCTTAGTTGGGCACTGTTGAACAGGAAAGTATAAGTAGTGGTACGAAAGTCCAGCGGTGACGGTGATTGCGCATAAGTCGCGCTGATTGGTTTGTGCGTATCGTTCGCACGCGCTGATTGGCTCTCCAGTCGCATTCGTGCAATTCAATTCGTGGGCGTCCCCTCCACGTTTTCGTTCAGCGCTAGACTTACGTGCCGTGACTTGTAAGTATCACGTTCACACAGAATTTCAATATTCAGTAGTGGACTTTTGAAATACTGCAATAAACAAGCGTTATGTAGAACGTAGAATTACCACTCTCAGCATAATATTATGACCGCGGCTCGAATGAGTCAACTAGAAGTTGACGGGTCCGTGGCGCAGTGGCTAAGCATTGAGGTGCGGTTGTAAGGGCAGCGGGTACGAATCCCGCACGTAACAAGTATTTGTATGTCCTACAAATATTTTTTCCGGGTCTGTATGGATGATGTAAACTGCCTACACGATACAAAATAAAATTCTAGCGTGGGAGTAACGTTTTTATAAAAAAAATTAAAAGAGGTAAGAAATTACGGATATCACAGAAAACGGGTACAAGACAAAGCACCAGTATGTTGCTGTTTGTGTGTATGTTTTTTACTGGCGATCAGGTATTCCATCGACATATTTCTATCCACCGCCGGTATAGTGCGGGTAATAATATCAACTGCCCTATATCTTCCAGTGGGTGCCGCAAAATAACAATAAATAACTGGGGTTGCCAACCCGCTCACCAAGCGTGGCAACTAGGGCAATATACCCCCATGGCGAGAGTTACAAAAAGACGGCCGCTAGTCCCCAGCGGTCCCGCTATTCCTCACTACGGTGGCAATCATGGTAACAGCGAGGCAGGGAGTGCTAAGAATCTCTGAAAGTGGCCCAACAGAAAGTAGACCTGGTCGAGCCCCGACGGTTGGACAAAAAATTAGATTGACTTTATTATGACGACTAGACGGCAACTGTTCAGTGATGTCTCAGAGATCGCGAGGGTGAAAATTGGCAGCGATCATCGAATGGTGAGAGGCACACTGAAGCTAAATGTTAAATTGGGGAGGTCACACCTAATGAAGTCAACGCTCCGTTCCCCTCGTGCTCGTCATGTCATCGTTCCACGTAACGTTTTGTGATCAACATCCAAGTTATTGTACGCACCTGCTGGCCGAAGAACTCCGCCAATCGTTGAGGAGTTACTCCGTGAGGCGTCGAGACGTCGCTGGCCGCTCTTGGAATCGAAGACAGCTGGAAATTGTGAAGATCGACGCCACCGCCGAGCCCTTGCTTCGCGAAACTCTGCAACTATACTGCGTAAACCTTCTTGCCACAAGAAGGATACTACAGTATGCCGAACATTGTATGAGAGAACGCTCAAATCCATCTGACTCGTGTTCAGCAGTGTACTTATGAAGGGCTGTAATGATGATAATTTCTATTCATGTCATTTTGATTCTTAATCGAGGATATGTGTGTGTCTGTGTCTACACCATTCACTTCTTATCAGGTCGAATGTGTGGCCATTTATCACTCAGACCTAAAAAAAAGCACTAATTCGTCTTCGACTTTAGAAATTCAAGTAGAATCAAACTTGTGCCGTAAAAAAGTTTTCTGCTTCGTAATCTCTACATTCGAAACTATTAATTTTATCGCACAATGACAGGCATTTAATGCCACTAAGCAGATACCATCGCGCTTTTACCTTTTCTGATTTATAGAATAATATTTGGCAATGTTTAATTTTATTCTCAAAGTATTTTCTATTATTAATCTTAAATCTGTCTTAAAATTTGTTATGACTGTTATAATTTTTTCTTAAATTCTTCTCTAGTACTGAAAGTACACAAAATATGTTAGTAAACGTTATAATTTTGTTAAAAAGTTCGCGTCCGACGCGGTTCACGAAAACTACGTTAACTATATTGCATTTTTTTATATGTTGGACTATACCCTTCTATCGTGTAGCGTTAATGTAAAAATATCCTCGTTGATGGATTAAAGCAGTGATTCCAAACCAGTGCAGTGATCTGCAAGAGCTTAAATATCGTCCGAGAAAGATTTAAATATTTAACCTACCTAATCTGTGGCTAATCTTAGGAGTTTCAGTGGATATGTTTTAATTATTTAAATAAATATTTTATACATGGTCGAGCTTGCAGCTATATTATTAGAAGTATATTTGTAGAGCGAATGGATCGGCTCTACCGGGGAAGTACCACACTCTCACAGATTACAAGCGTAAATAGTAACTTAACACTGCTGTGCTTCGTATGGTGAGTGTAGAGAACCGAAGACCCTTTTTACTGGAAAAGAAACAATGACAACGCATCTGCATTTTGATTTTTTATTGAGGATAGATTTAGATGTCTATGGGTCACAGCAACTGTGTGTTCATTTGTCACACATATCCTGTAAAAAAAAAATAGAGCCTTTAGATTTAATGGTTTAAAAATAATTTTAACAAGAAGATCAAAGAGCTAAAATTAACGAAATCATATTTTTATTATACAAGTGTATTGTCACGCTTGCAATATTTAATGAAAATTGCAAACTATTTGGAAGTTCTTGTAATGGTTGGTTGGTTAGTATTACCAATTTATTTCCTCGCTGAATACCTTGATGCTTATATGTTTTTTTTTTACATATAAAAAAGATTGCTTGAAAAATACATGAGAATATCGAATTTAAACTGATCACTAAAATGGGATGTAGGTAGTGAGGGCAGACGAAATTGCACCCAAACCCATTATGTGTATTTTTTTAACTGTAAAACAGTATGACAATGTGGCGGATTGACCTAACACTTTTGTATAGTGTTTATTTATACATCTATAAATTTATTTTATACAAATGAACCCCTTTAGATAGAGCCTTTATTCTTCTCATCACCCACATTCTATTTTTCTTCTTCGATTTGCGCAAGTCGATGATGCAGGTGACTCTAGATCTAGACCGTGCTTTTTGGTAATAACTGAGGAAGGTCTGATGATGCTGATGATGTTGATGATATCATACGAACATGTTTATATTCCAAATATACGTACTGATGTGTCTTATCAGTAAATAAAAGAATACCAAATTATATATAACGTAATTCTGGTCATTTTATATTAAATATTTACGTCAAGCGTTTACTTATCTGGTCAAATATTAATTAAGTTAAAATTTTGAATAATAAATCACTTTTAGTAAGTGTTTATAAGTTTCTAGATCAATAAAGAAACATGATATTCATTGTACTACAAAATGTCTGTTCACTGTTGCTATAAAGCGACTTAGGTATTTTTGGTATGAAAGTCTGTCACTGACAAAAAATGTAATTAAATTACGAAATTAATAAAAAATATTTCCTCTTAAAGAGTAGGTGCTAAAGTTACAAGATAATAAGTTACAAAACGTAAGTATGAGATTGTGAGACCTGCGATAAGCGTAGGATCTCACCAGGATCCTATTCATTTTCTAACTTAAGTGGTAAGTGGAGGATGAAAGAGACAATAAAATTAGGTACGAACTTCGGATATAGTAAAAACGTAGATAGTAGAGATACACTGTGTATGCGTGTGTGCGCGTGCGTGCGCATGCGTGCGTATGTGTGTATAGGAGTCAGATACTAAAAGTCGGAAGATCTACCTAACGTAAAATTGGTAATACTGCTCAACGCTCATACCTAATGTCACAAATCACAACGACGAAACTCGCCGTCTTCAAAAATTATCATGTTAGTACAGCTTATTAACTTCGATTTCAGCCTAGGGGTTAACACTGTAGTTAGTGTAAAATCATATCGCTTTATAAAAGACTACTGACGCCATCTATTGATGTAACAATAAAACTTACGTAAAAACAAGTTATTGTGAATTAAATTTGGATTGACATTATATACATATATTGTATATACATATGATATACATATAAATATACATATACACATACATAAACATTTATACTTAAGTATATCGTGAATTAAATTTGGATTTACATTATATACATATATTGTATATACATATGATATACATATACACATACATACACGTTTATACTTAAGTACACACAAGAAATACGTAAAAAATATTTCCTCTTAAAGAGTAGGTGATAAGTTACAAAATGTAAGTACCTATGAGATTGGGAGACCTGCGATAAGCATAGGTTATGATGCTTGCTTGCAATACAGGTCACCCACTCACTAGGATACTATTCACTTTTTAACTTAAGTGGAGGATGAAAGACAGTAAAATTAGGTACGAACTACGATAATAGTAAAAACGTAAATACACTGTGTATGCGAGTGTACGTGCGTGCGTGCGTGCGGATGTGTGTTTAAAAATTAGATACTTAAAGTTGGAAGATCTACCGTAGAGTTGGGTTGGTCAAGTTGGTTTTACTTGCTCATTGGTCTCGAGTCACGACTTATAACGACGGAACTCGCCGTCGACAAAAATTAAATTATTACCTAGGTTCACTCTGATACCGTTCAATCTGAGACCGTTTTTACTGCTAACAGGCCTATCATCTTATTCTTCAGGAGTGACAACGCATCTGCATTTTGATTCTTAATCGAGGATACATCTAAGTGGCTATGGGCTGCAAAATCCAGAATTAGGTTAAATTTGTGCTCGCTTGTCAACTTTACTATATTAAATAAAATGTTGATTCTCAACTAACCAAAAAATTATCTTATAGTAAAAATAATGCTACATAGAATTCAATACTGTAAAAATACACTAGTCTATCTGGGAGCACGGCAGTGCCCCCGCCAAGTCGAGCAAAAATGCGGCACGGCACTACCATCCTTTTATCGAAGAAGTTCAGGCCATATTCGACCCCCTATAACTTCGTTGTAGATAAAACTAGAAGCCTGAATTTTCAGTAACTAAGCATGCATTATATAAACACGGTATATTTCAAATTACATTCAATTTGAACGAGTAGTTTAAGAATTATAACTAGTCAAATTTTCTTAATTTTGTCACTCACTGACTGACCGATCATCAAAACTCTAAGGCACTTCTAGCAGTCGTAGAAGCTTCAAATTTAAAATAAAATTAGTGTTTAGTGTATAAATCAAAGAAAACTAAAATATTTTGTAATTTCGTTCCAGTTTTCCAGATACACCAACTGCATAAACAACTTTGTAATCCTATATAAATATGTAGGATTACAAAGTTACATTTGCAGTTAATGAATCAGTGTACCTGTACATGTATAATGGAATAATAGATGTAGATAGGTACCAAGATATAATTACATTTAAAGGTAACTTGTAAAATGGTCAACGGAATGAAAAGTAAGAATGGGACATGTCTTATGAAGTTGTAACAAAACCCTGCAAAGTATAAAATAGGCTAATTTGCACGAAAATCTGTAGTTGGTATTCAAGAAGTAGATGGTACCGGAAAGAAAAAAAGTAGGAATATCTGCAAAAAGAAATGAGATGCCATCAAAAACATAACTTGTAAAAAAACAAAATCTCGCAACTCTATGTATTTAAAACAAAAGATTTTTTATATTGATATGGTCACTATAAGATGTTGTTAGGTAAGCTAATTACGTAATAACTTGAGACAGAAGGACCCTTAAGTAGGGACTAAATAAATTAACCGACTTGGTATTACATGGATCTCACAACTTTTTACGGTAGAAGAACTGAGTTGCGAGACTTTGTTTTTTTTTTTACAAGTTATGTTTTTGGTGGCATGTATATTTTTACGTATAGTGTTACAGAATACTCTGGGTAAGTCAAAATGAATGTCAAATTGATAAGTGAATTCGTTCCCGAGACAATTATTCTTAATGGATACCGTTGCAAGTGTTGCATTATAACTGCGAGGTAATCTCGAAGGTACACAAAACTTAAAATGTTCTATTAAACTAGAAAAATAATTGTGGAATTAAAGAGTTTGTATATTTTACGGTTAAAAGCAGAAGTGCGGTAACACCTAGTCCTAGCCGTATTTATAGGCCATACAAATACTTGTTCCGTGCGGGATTCGAACCAGCGGCCCCCAGCGCAACAACTGATTGCTAAGCCTCTGCGTCACGGAGACGTCAAATTATGTATACATAATTGTTTTTTATAGGATAAGGGTGAAAAACGAGCACACAGTCCACCTGATGGTAAGTGGTTGCGGCTGCGGCCCATAGACATCTACATCTATCCTCTGTTACAGATCAAAATGCAGATGCGTTTTCACCCGTGAGGACTAAGATAGAATGCCTCATTTCCAGTAAAAAGGGCCTCCGGCCACCTGCACTCACCAAGCGAAACGAAGAGGTAAACCTCTACTTCACGCTGGTATTCTGTGAGGTCGTGGTACCACCCCGATTTGAGCCGGCCCATCCATGCGACAGCAAAAGCTGCCGCCTGGCTCTACCACTGTTAAAAAAATTACATTATACATCAACCGCAATTGACTACACCTTGTATAAGCCGGCTACACCTAGGTGAATCCGCACTTCGGCTATTAACCGTAACATACTGCTGGCCGCACCTAGTTCTAGTCGGATAGAACTAGGTGTAACCGCACATCGGCAATTAACCGTAACATACTGCTGGCCGCACCTAGTTCTAGCCGGATAGAACTAGGTGAACCGCACTTCGGCTATTAGCCGTAACATACTGCTGGCCGCACCTAGTTCTAGTCGGATAGAACTAGGTGTAACCGCACATCGGCAATTAACCGTAACATACTGCTGGCCGCACCTAGTTCTAGCCGGATAGAACTAGGTGAACCGCACTTCGGCTATTAGCCGTAACATACTGCTGGCCGCACCTAGTTCTAGCCGGATAGAACTGGGTGAACCGCACTTCGGCTATTAGCCGTAACATACTGCTGGCCGCACCTAGTTCTAGCCGGATAGAACTGGGTGAACCGCACTTCGGCTATTAGCCGTAACATACTGCTGGCCGCACCTAGTTCTAGCCGGATAGAACTAGGTGAACCGCACTTCGGCTATTAGCCGTAACATACTGCTGGCCGCACCTAGTTCTAGCCGGATAGAACTAGGTGAACCGCACTTCGGCTATTAGCCGTAACATACTGCTGGCCGCACCTAGTTCTAGCCGGATAGAACTGGGTGAACCGCACTTCGGCTATTAGCCGTAACATACTGCTGGCCGCACCTAGTTCTAGCCGGATAGAACTGGGTGAACCGCACTTCGGCTATTAGCCGTAACATACTGCTGGCCGCACCTAGTTCTAGCCGGATAGAACTGGGTGAACCGCACTTCGGCTATTAGCCGTAACATACTGCTGGCCGCACCTAGTTCTAGTCGGATAGAACTAGGTGTAACCGCACATCGGCAATTAACCGTAACATACTGCTGGCCGCACCTAGTTCTAGCCGGATAGAACTGGGTGAACCGCACTTCGGCTATTAGCCGTAACATACTGCTGGCCGCACCTAGTTCTAGCCGGATAGAACTGGGTGAACCGCACTTCGGCTATTAGCCGTAACATACTGCTGGCCGCACCTAGTTCTAGCCGGATAGAACTGGGTGAACCGCACTTGGGCAATTAACCGTAACATACTGCTGGCCGCACCTAGTTCTAGCCGGATAGAACTAGGTGTAACCGCACTTCGGCTATTAGCCGTAACATACTGCTGGCCGCACCTAGTTCTAGCCGGATAGAACTGGGTGAACCGCACTTCGGCAATTAACCGTAACATACTGCTGGCCGCACCTAGTTCTAGCCGGATAGAACTGGGTGAACCGCACTTCGGCAATTAACCGTAACATACTGCTGGCCGCACCTAGTTCTAGTCGGATAGAACAAGGTGTAACCGCACATCGGCAATTAACCGTAACATACTGCTGGCCGCACCTAGTTCTAGCCGGATAGAACTGGGTGAACCGCACTTCGGCTATTAGCCGTAACATACTGCTGGCCGCACCTAGTTCTAGTCGGATAGAACTAGGTGTAACCGCACTTCGGCAATTAACCGTAACATACTGCTGGCCGCACCTAGTTCTAGCCGGATAGAACTATGTGAACCGCACTTCGGCTATTAGCCGTAACATACTGCTGGCCGCACCTAGTTCTAGCTGGATAGAACTAGGTGTAACCGCACTTCGGCTATTAGCCGTAACATACTGCTGGCCGCACCTAGTTCTAGCCGGATAGAACTGGGTGAACCGCACTTCGGCAATTAACCGTAACATACTGCTGGCCGCACCTAGTTCTAGCCGGATAGAACTATGTGAACCGCACTTCGGCTATTAGCCGTAACATACTGCTGGCCGCACCTAGTTCTAGCCGGATAGAACTAGGTGTAACCGCACTTCGGCTATTAGCCGTAACATACTGCTGGCCGCACCTAGTTCTAGCCGGATAGAACTGGGTGAACCGCACTTCGGCAATTAACCGTAACATACTGCTGGCCGCACCTAGTTCTAGTCGGATAGAACAAGGTGTAACCGCACATCGGCAATTAACCGTAACATACTGCTGGCCGCACCTAGTTCTAGCCGGATAGAACTGGGTGAACCGCACTTCGGCTATTAGCCGTAACATACTGCTGGCCGCACCTAGTTCTAGTCGGATAGAACTAGGTGTAACCGCACTTCGGCAATTAACCGTAACATACTGCTGGCCGCACCTAGTTCTAGCCGGATAGAACTATGTGAACCGCACTTCGGCTATTAGCCGTAACATACTGCTGGCCGCACCTAGTTCTAGCCGGATAGAACTAGGTGTAACCGCACTTCGGCTATTAGCCGTAACATACTGCTGGCCGCACCTAGTTCTAGCCGGATAGAACTGGGTAAACCGCACTTCGGCAATTAACCGTAACATACTGCTGGCCGCACCTAGTTCTAGTCGGATAGAACAAGGTGTAACCGCACATCGGCAATTAACCGTAACATACTGCTGGCCGCACCTAGTTCTAGCCGGATAGAACTGGGTGAACCGCACTTCGGCTATTAGCCGTAACATACTGCTGGCCGCACCTAGTTCTAGTCGGATAGAACTAGGTGTAACCGCACTTCGGCTATTAGCCGTAACATACTGCTGGCCGCACCTAGTTCTAGCCGGATAGAACTAAGTGTAACCGCACTTCTACTTTTAACCGTAACATAATATATACCAACTCTTTGATTCTACAATTATTTTCCTAGTTTAATGTAACATTTTAAGTTTCGTATGCCTTCCAGATTACCTCGCAGCTATATTGCATGCAACACTTGCAACACTTGGTCGCCCATTGAACGAATTCACTTATCAATTTGACATTCATTTTGACTTACCCAGAATATTCTGTACGTCTAACCATAAAAATGTACATAGATTAAAGTGTATTATTAAAGTATTGAATTCTATGTAGCACTATTTTTACTATTAGATAATTTTTTGGTTAGTTGAGAATCAACATTTTTTAATATAGTAAAGTTGACAAGCGAGCACGTATTCCACCTAATTCTGGATGCTGCAGCCCATAGCCACCTAGATGTATCCTCGATTAAGAATCAAAATGCAGATGCGTTGTCACCCCTGAGGAATAAGATGATAGGCCTGTTAGCAATGAAAACAAATACCTATATACGACCCTGTAATTTTAGGCGAGGAATAATGTACTGCGGAATGGTCTCATATTGATGAGATGCAGTCACCGCAGCAAATGTACACTTTCATAAAAGATACTTTTAATAATGCATATTCAAGGGCAATAAGAACGATTAATAATAACTCAAAATTGTATCGACAGGCGCCATGGATTAATAAAAAAATTATTAATTTGAGTGCTAAACGTGATGAGCTATTTAATAAATGGAAGAAAGACCAGAATAACACATAGCATTAAGATTAGAATACAATAGGAAACGAAATAAGGTAAACAAGGTAACTGAATATTACAGAAATTCTTATTATAAAAATAAAATAATTAAAAATTTTGCTAATTCAAAAAAATTATGGCAAATTTTGAATAATATCGCTAGTAGGATTGTAAAATCAATAGATGAAGTTATATTTAATGCTTTTAAATCATTAAATCTTTTACCAAAACGTATTGCAGACAATTTTGAGAATAATTTTGACCCTGCCGTGAAAGATATTTTGCCAAACTGCAAAGTTTGGCAAAATATCTTAAAATAGAATATATTAAAATATGATCAAAACAATTTACCAGCAAATGTAAGGTGGGATGTGTTAGACCAGTCTATAAAAAAGGTAAGTTTGATGACACAAATAATTATAGACCTATTACTTTAACATCATCAATAGATAAAATAGCGGAAAAATATATCTGTAATCAAATACACGAATTTTATTAAAAAAGTAATATTTTAAGCTCTAACCAATTCGGTTTCAGACCTGGTAAGAAAACTGCAATGCTATTATCGGAATTCACAGATCAAGTTAATTTATGGATGAATCAGAAACTACATATTCTAGCTCTATTTATTGATTTTTCTCGCGCCTTTGATACATTAGATCATAATAAGCTGATTAGGAAGTTAGAAGATACAGGTATTCGTGGACCTCTTTTAAATTGGTGTAAAAACTATCTGACTAATAGAAGCTACCGTGTAAAAATTTGTGAAAGCTACAGCACATCACTCAAAGTAACCGAAGGCACAGCTCAAGGTTCCGTACTTGGACCATTGCACTTTATAGCATATGTCAATGAAATGAATAAGATCTTTAGATATCGTACTAACTATCAATACGCTGATGATAAGTGTATGCTTGTAGCTGCTAAGGATGTCAATGACGCCCTGCATTTGTTATGTGTTATGATGATTTTGATTCATTAAATAAATAGTGCCATGACAGCGGTTTGATATTAAATTCCCAAAAGACGAAATTAGTCCATATACACTCGCCAAAATTAAAGTCTCATAGCATATTAAAACATAAAATCATTGCGCATAATCATAATTGCCTTCACCAACCTCAACTTAATTGAAAGTGTTCCACGATTGAATTAGTTACATCGCATAAATATTTAGGCTTAGTAATAAATAAATAAGACCATACGTTCAATTGGCACGAGCATATAAAGCATGTATGTGATAAGCTTAGAGCATTTTTGGCGAATATGTTTATAATTAGAAAGCGATTAAACTTTCGAGTCAAAATGATGCTTTATAACGCTCTTGCTGATTCAGTCATAACTTATGGGCTAAGTAGCTACGGACGAACAGACAAATCACACCTACAGTACATTTATCAACTACAACTTGGAATTTTAAAAGCGATTATAGCTATAAAAATTAAACTTCAGGCAAAAGCTAATGCAAACTTTATATTTAAATACTGCAAGGTACTCAATATCCATGACAAAGTCCAATATCAATTGTTAAAAAAACAATTCCTTAATTTAGGTATACAACACACAGTCTCAAATAAAATTCAGACCTGCAAAGTAACTCCAAAAAAATTAATGACATCCAAAAATAAATATGGTGAGCGCACTTGCGCATACATAATACCTCGCTTAATAAATGGTCTGATAATAAATTTAGAAGTGAACTTGATGAAGTTAACATAAAGTATAAATTAAAATGTTACTTCCTTAATAAATATTAGTTGTTATCCCAATTTTTTGTAAAAGTAGACGGAACGGCACGCAACACACACCTGCGTGGTTTTTCGCTGTGCCGCATAGCAATAATGTAACAATTTTTATCTATTAATAAATAAAAAAAAACGGTCTCAGGTTCTCTGTACTCACCATACAAAACACAGCATTCTTCTGCTGTTATTTTTTTTGACATTTTTTGACATTTCCCTTAGTCACCTATTATGACACATGAGGGATGAAATGGGATGATTTATTTTCTTACGCCGCACCGCCACGCCGCTTCAACACACCATCGAATGTTACGCTTTTCGAATATTAAATAGTGTTTACCGTTTTTAGGTTACTATTGAACAATTTGCAATAGTTAACTTAAAACCTTAACCACTTATTGGTGATTAAAGTCCACTGTTGAACATATGCACATATATTGCTCATAGCGGAGATAATTGCCATAGTTGCCACACTTGGCAAGCTGGTTGGCAACCGAAGTTTTTTAGTTTTAGTTATTATTAAGAACACGCTGCTGCCCATCTCCTGATTTGTTTCCCTCTGTCGCCTCTTACGACAGCCACGGGAAGATATGGGATACTGGATATACTGCACGATATATTACTCCTTGCTCAACAAAATTTGAGCAAGATGCTTGCAAACAGATGCATGCAGATGCAAACTTGCATTAGCACGATGCTTCGCTAATTTTAAAATATGTGGGTCCATTTTCGCCATTGTATTTTGGTGTCTTTAAGTGATTTAATTATCATCGTTAAAATCAACATTAGTTTGTTTTTGGCTGTCTATAGATTATGAAACTATTTATAAAAAGAAAAAGAATCTTGAGAGCTAGTCATTAATGTTTGAAATTATTTGGAACAATAGGAAAATGAAATAGCCTTAAACTGCTGACTTTTAACGTCAATCCAAATTTAATTCACTATAACTAGTTTTTACTTTAGTTTTATTGTTACTTCAATAGGTGGCGTCAGTAGTATTTTATAAAGCGATATGGTTTTACACTAACTACAGTGTTAACCGCTAGAATGTAAAGCATAAACAAATATCTCAAAAAACAATTCAACAATAATCTATACAAACATTTTTGTAGACGGCGAGTTTCGTCGTTATAAGTTATGACTTTTGATTATGACCCATGAGCAAGTAAAACCGATCCGACCAACCATGTATCTACGTTTTTACTATTATCGTAGTTCGTACCTAATTTTACTGTTTCACATACTCCACTTAAGTTAAAAAGTGAATAGGATCCTAATGAGTGGGTGACCTGTACTGCAAGCAAGCATCATAACCTATGCTTCTCGCAGGTCTCCCAATCTTACATTTTGTAACTTACTATCTTGTAACTTTACCACCTACTCTTTAAGAGGAAATATTTTTTAATAATTTCGTAATTTAATTACATTTTTTTTCGATATCAGACTTTCATACCAAAGAAAACCTAAGTCACTTTACGGCAACAGTTAACAGACATTTTGTAGGACAGTGAATATCATGTTTCTTTAATGATCTAGAACCTTAGAAACACTTATTGAAAGTGATTTATAATTCTAAATTTTAAGTGTCTATAATTAATACAATAATGTCAATATATTTATTGACAGTATAATACTCCAATAAAAGTTTTTAAAAAGTAAAGACTGTGTAAGAACCTCTGAATGAGGCGGAGTTTGTAGTGTTATGCTACTTACATATCATTTTACACTATTTTTCCATTCTGTTTTTGATTTTCTGCATTTATATTTTGCATCACCTGTATTTCCATAGGATCCTGTAACGTTTTTACACAATAACAAATCACTTTCACTTCGTATTTTCACGCTATCAGCACCTTTTAAATCGCTGTCAATGGAGTCTTACCTTTTTCGATCTTTTATTGAGTTCTCCGTAACTCTGCAATTTCGAGTTTCGTGCGCGCTGCCGCGCTATATTTTTTCCTATATTAATAATATCTCATTTCTTACTTAAATGTTCCTGTTTTTCAATTATATGCAAAAATTAATATTTTTGACAACCGTTATTTATTTCGTTGTTATGGCAATTTTTATTCAAATCCGTCACTGGTCTGATGTTCTTATTTCGATATTTCGACATAAATACTCTTTTGCTCTAGGTCATTTACAAAAAAATTCCTTTTAATTTAAATAATTTCTCGTTCTCTCTAAAAAGGTATAAAAGCCGAACAATCGGAGAATACAGGGAGTCTCGCTTCAGTTTTCAAACGTGAAGCATCTACTAAAGGCCTTATCCCGGGGCCGCATTGCCCCGGGATCCTGCAAGCCTCCATCGACATCTGAAGTCGTCGGCGTAGTCTACTTCAAGCG
This sequence comes from Parnassius glacialis, assembly GCA_033319125.1. NCBI lineage: Eukaryota > Metazoa > Arthropoda > Insecta > Lepidoptera > Papilionidae > Parnassius > Parnassius glacialis. The sequence continues at coordinate 26,596,653 of JAVANC010000002.1, forward strand.
CGGGGCCACACTGCTCCGGGATCCTGCAGACCTCCATCTACGTCTGAAGTCGTCGGCGTAGTCTACTTCAAGCGCGGGGCCACACTACTCCGAGATCCTACAAGCCTATACTTTCATCTGGAGTCGTCACCTGCGCCTCCACCTGCCAGTGCCCGCGCTACCTTTGGGCACTGCGACTGCTTGCTCCAGGCGCTGAGTGCACCTACTCCAGGCGCTACGTGCGCCGGCTCCGGACGCTGCGTGTGCCCAGACCAGACGCTGCGTGCCATCACCGCCTAGAAACTACAAGCTCAGCGTGTGCCTACTTCTAGTCCAAGCGCAGCGGTTGTCACTTCGACCTTTAGGCTCCACTACATACAATATTCTCCTATCTTTATTTTTTTTCATCTAATTGTAATATCACGTCATCCATCACCATCATCATATTTCATTTTTTATAAAATTGTAAATACTTTTTTAAAAATTTAAATATATTATTTTCTTGTTCTACTTTTGTAGTTTTGTTGTTCTTAGGTTAGGTTTCTTTTCTTTTTTTTTAATTGTCGCTGTGTTATAGCCGAAATAAAAAAAAATCTTTTTGGTTATTGTCCATTTTAACCCTCTGGAAGTGTAATTAGACTTTGTGCCCCTATTCAACCAAGACCCCCATGACATCCTCTACATGATAGGCTATTCAAACTGACTAGGCCTAAAGTTCGAGTCACTCCCAACTGATTTCTAATAGTCCTTACTTCCAAATTACTTCCAACAAGATTTCGCGTACATAATATTACAAGTATTTTTTACCTTTAGAAACATAAAAAAGTAAATACTTCACAAAAATGTCATCAACGTCAAATAAGCAAATTACTAAAAATTCCATCCATTATCACCTAGCAAATAACCACCTTAATACAGCTGTTTAAGGCTAATAATTGTAAATTTTGAATTGTATACTTATCTCTTAATATATTCATTTTTTTATGTAGGTTGAAGGCGTCTGTTTCTGAGTCTTAATGCTAAAAACGGTGTCCATGATTGTTTTAATTTGAATTAATATTTGACCAGCTAATTAAACGCTTGGCTTTTATATGTAATATAAAATTTACAGAATTACGTTATATATTATTTGGAATTCTTTTATTTACTGATAAGGTACATCAGTACATACATTTGGAATATAAACATGTTCGTATGATATCATCAACATAATCAGCATCATCAGACCTTCCTCAGTTATTACTAAAAAGCACGAGAGTCACCTGCATCATCGATTTCCGCAAATCGAAGAAAAAAATTGAAAGTCGGTGATAAGAAGAATAGAGAGTCTATCTAAAAGGGTTCATTTGAAGAAAATAAAATTATAGATGTATAAATAAACACTATACAAAGGTGTAGTATTATGAACAAGAATCAATTATTAAAATATATTGAATATCTCAATAACATAAATGTGGTTAAAGTTATCTTGTTTACATTGCCTTACATAGAGGGGTGGCCACAGGAAAATAAACTAAGATATAATTTAAATTTAATGATGCATAATTCGACATGTAATAATAACTTAAATTGACATTTAATTGTAAGAATAATAATGATAAATTTCATTTAGTTTATATTAATAATTTAATTAAGAAGTTTTTGACAAGAGATAGGTATTACCTATCAAAGTTTAGTTTGAGACTGGTAGCAAATACGCTATCTCATTATTTATATTTTAACCCAGCCAAATTATTGGCTACCTTAACACCTGCTTTTATTGAGCAGAAAAATAATTTCACAAATGATTTGGAATTAGTTCCAAGTAATTTAAATTAGATAATAAGACAATAGAGGTAATCTCTAGCAAAGATAACTTAAATACCATAGAATACAATTCTACTATACTTCATTGTATAATTTCACAAAATAGCAATAATAAAAACTGTATTAACCTGGTCCATCAAAATATACAAGGTATGTTAGGCAAAGAACTAGAAATTGAATAATTTTTAAATAGTAACCTTATTCATATTTTATGTATTACTGAACATTGGTTAAAAAGTTACAACTCCATATTTAATTTCAGTAATCACCAGGTGGTCAGTTCGTTCAATAGAGATACTAAATTACGTGGTGGCTCCTTAATATTAGCTAATAAATCCTTATCATGTAAAGAACGTAAAGACATTGTGAGCCTCTCTGTTGAGCGTACTGTAGAAATTGCATGTGTTGAGCTTGAGCACCTTATTGTTGTCAGTGTTTACAGACCCCCATGTTCAAATTATGATACCTATGAAAAAATTATGGAAGAAGTTTTAGTTAAGCTTAATAAACAGAATAAATCTCTTGTAGTGTGTGGAGACTTCAATAAAAATCTCCTGGAAACTTCTTCCATCAGTATTAAATTTTGCTCTTTGTTCAAATCCTATAATCTTGATAATTTATTCTTTGAAGCTACACGAATTGCAGGGTGTAGTGCAACTTGTATTGATAATATTTTTACAGGTGTTGTACCAATCAACAAATCAATAATTCAAAAACTTATTTCAGATCACTGTGGACAACTGGTTTCATTACCTTATATGCACAAAAAACAGGAAATTGAGAAAATTGTGTTTGTTCCTATTAATACAAAACGCCTGGAGAGATTTAGAAGTAATATGGTAAAAAACCTTCCATCACTTTCTTATAAGAACAATGCAGACTATTTATATGGAGAATTATTTACCCTTATAAGCAATGAATTTAAAAAAAACATTTATTTCTAAAACATTCTCCGGAAACAGTCGCAAGGCATTTAATGAGTGGGCGACAGTGGGAATTCATAAAAGCAGACGAAGGTTATATGACCTTTACCATGAAAGATCATATAATCCTTCTGATGCTTTTAAAGAATATGTCAAAAATTATTCTAAAATGTTTAAAAAAAATTTCTCCACAGCCAAATCGTTACATATTAGCAACAAAATTAAGACGGCTAAGAATAAAATTAAAATGACGTGGAGTATATTTAACAGCGAAACCGGTAAAGAAAAACCTCGTAACTCAAACTATCAATTAAAAATTAACAATGAATTGACTAAATCAAATCAAAAAGTCGCAGCAGTGTTTGAGAAATATTTCACTGATATTCCTATTTTGACAACAGAGTATTTTTTTTTATTCTACTAAGCCAGCGCTTATCTACGATCCCACCTGATGGAAAGTGGTGATGTAGCCTAAGATGGTGAAGCGCACTGACTTAACAAAAGCCAATTCACTCTTGTCTTGAAGACACCCACACTGTAATCGGATGGAAAGACAGATGCTGGCAACTTATTCCACTCCTTTGCTGTACGCATGATGAACGAAGTGGCGAACCGTTTGGTTCGAATGCGTGATAAGTCAACAACGAAAGGGTGGAGAGTCTGGCCGAACGTCTGGTTGTCCGATGGCGGAAGGGAGAGGGAGAAGAATTAAATTATTTAATTCCTGCGCACACTCTCCGAAATGCATCCTGTAGAAAACCGAAAGGCTGGCTACTTTACGTCTGTGTTCGAGGCTGGTAAGATTGGTTTAACCAAATTCGGGTCACCAATAAGCCTCTTAGCACGCCTTTCCATTGAGTCCAAAGCTCCTAGGTGGCATTTTGCAGCACCAGCCCATATATGGCAGCAATACTCCATGCACGACCGGACTTGCGCTTTATATATAGTAAGCAGCTGTCCCGGCGTGAAGTATCGCCGCACCTTTGCAAGAACTCCCAGCTTCCTTGCAGCTGATTTGGCCTTGGACTCAATGAACCACCAGAAGTTCAAATTTGAGGATATTTCAAACCCTAGCAACTGAAGGCGGTCGGTATATTTCAGTGATACATTTCGGAAAGAAGGAGCCAAGGTGAGCTGGCTCCTTTTTGCAGTGAAGAGACACGCTTGTGTTTTGGAGGCGTTGAACCTCACAAGATTGGCATCGCCCCAATCGATAACTGTAACCTGTAATGTGAGATTCACACGCTCTACCATAGCTTCTCTTTCAGACTGAATTTGATCCCGACTGGCCCGAGGACTTGGTTGTCTCTCAACAATTTTCTTTTTTATTTGAATACTTCTCCAACTGTCGCCGAGTCATTACTCAAACAGAATGTTAATATCTGTTTAAAAGAATTTAGATTTGAGAAAGTATTACTTCAAGATATTGTAAAATACTTCAAAACCATTGATGTAAAGAAAATCGCAGATTTGTGGGGGATTTCCGTGACAGTTATTGCGTCCATAATACATTTAATTGCACCTCATCTTGCTATTAATTTTAATACTTGTATCGGTTCTGGTGTGTTTCCTGATTTAATGAAGTAGAGTAAAGTAATACCTAATTATTTAAATCTGGTAGTACATTGGACCCCGCTAATTTTAGACCTATTTCTGTACTACCAACTCTTAGTAAAATTTTTGAAAAAATAATTTTGGATCAATTGTTAATTTTTTTTAATACAAATAAATTACTTCATAAAAACCAATTTGGATTTACAAGGGGTCGCTCGACGTCTGACGCCGGTGTTGAGCTTATGAAATATATTTTTAATGCCTGGGAGAATTCACAGGATGCCTTAGGTGTTTTCTGTGATCTTTCCAAGGCTTTCGATTGTGTTTATCGTGAAACATTAATCAGAAAACTACAACATTACGGTGTAACAAATTTGGCGCTTAGACTTATTACTTCATATTTAAGTAACAGAACTCAAAAAGTCGTGATAAATGGTAAAGGTTCCTCCGGATCGGTAGTATCAATGGGCGTTCCTCGGGGCTCGATTCTTGGCCCATTCCTGTTTTTAATCTATATTAATGACTTACCTTATCTTGTAGGGGACAATCACGATATAGTATTATTTGCTGACGATACCTCTTTAATTTTCAAACTCAAACGGCAGTTAATTAATTATGACGATGTCAAAAATGCTCTATCGAAATTAGTACATTGGTTTAACGCCAACAATATGCTCTTAAACGGCAATAAGACAAAGTGTATTAAATTTACAATACCTAATGTAAAACATTCGAATACCAATGTGCTATTAAATGGGGAGGAGTTGAGTCTTGTGGATACCACTGTTTTTCTCGGTATTACTATTGACGCGAAACTTCAATGGGGCCCCCATATATCTAAATTAGCAAGCAGACTTAGTTCTGCAGCATATGCTGTAAGAAAGATTAGAAGTCTCACAGATGTTGAGACAGCTAGATTAGTGTATTTTAGTTACTTTCATAGCGTAATGTCTTATGGAATTTTGCTATGGGGTAATGCGACTGATATTGAAGCTATATTTGTTTTGCAAAAGAGAGCCGTTCGGGCGATTTATAACCTAAATTGTAAAGAGACCCTCAGACAAAAATTTAAAGAAATAAACATATTAACTTTGGCATCGCAATATATTTATGTAAATCTAATGTATGTACATAAAATCATAAATAGCTTTAATAAGAATAAGGATGTTCATTTTAAAGAATGAACATCCTTATTCTTATTAAAGCTATTTATGATTTTATGTACACTAGGAACAAACATAAGCTTGTAATACCAGTTACTAGACTCCACAGAATCAGTAATTCATTTATGGGGTAATGTATACGCTTTTACAACAAAATCCCAGAACATATTCAAAGTTTATCAATAAACAAGTTTAAAAGTTTTATTAAAGAAAAACTGTACAAAAAGGGTTATTATAATATCAAGGAATACATGAATGAAAATAACCCCTGGGAATAAGGTGATCGCCACCATGATGGTTCTATTAAAAATCATTTAAAAATTGTATAAATGAAATTATTGTTAAGTGAAATATGTTTGAAAAAAAAAGTCCCGCTGGGTTTCTTGCTGGTTCTTCCCAGGACAGAGGTATTTTCCGAACCAGTGGTAAATAAAAATGACTTTCAATAAGTATTATGTAATAATCGATATTGAATAAAAAATTATTCTATTCTATTCTATTCTATGTGAGGTCGCCCCATTGTCATATTGTTTTACAGTAAAAAAATACACATAATGGGTTTGCGTGCAATTCCTTCTGCCCTCACTACGTATATCCCATGTGGTGATCAGTTTTAAATTAGATATTCTTATCTATTTTTCAATCATACTTTTTCATAAAAAAATATTCAGCAAAGCATCAAGCTATTAAGCGAGGACATAAATTGGTTTAGAGACAATAATATCACTTCGTTTTAAGATATGGAAAAAATATATATAATATTATGAAATTTCAACTTTCAACTATGGATAGACTACTATTAACTTACCAATATTACAAGAACTTCCAAATTGTTTGCAGTTTTCATTAAATATTGCATGTGTGACAATACACTTGTATAATAAGAAAATGTTTTCGTTATGTTAAGTTTAACTCTTTGATCTTCTCGTTATAATTATTTTCAAACCATTAAATCTAAAGGCTCTATTTTTTATGGGGTATGTGTGACAAACGAGCACACAGTCTACCTGATGTTAGGTGGTTGCTGTGACCCATAGACATAAATCTATCCTGAATAAAGAATCAAATGGCAGATGCGTTGTCACCCGTGAGGACTAAGATGGAATGCCTCTTTTCCAGTAAAAAGGGTCTCCGGTTCTCTACACTCACCATACGAAACACAGCAGCGTTAAGCTGCTATTTTACGCTATTGTACGAAGCACAGCAGTGTTACTATTTTACGCTTGTATTCTTTGAGAGTGTAGTCCATCCCCGGTAGAGCCGACACATTCGTGCTACAACTATACTTCTAATATAGCTGAAGCATGGTTCGACCACGCATAAAATATTTATTTAAATAATTAAAAAATATCCACTGAAACTATAAGGATTAGCCACCCCATACATACAGTCACGAATTTTCATCAATAGGATGACAGGGCGCGTCCAGTCTTCGTAAAGCGTGGAACAATAAAAGTCTTTATAGTTGTACCGCAGTATCTACATAATAATATATCACTCGGTACGAATAAAAAACAAATCGAAATATCAGTAAGGTCGAAAATGGCTTGGCGTCTGATTCGTTTATCAAATTTTGTGTACGATTGTTTTATAAGCAGTGCAAGGGGTACTTGGACCAACTGACGCAATGGGTATGTATGGGGTATATATTGATACCCAAGGTTTTGTTATTATTCTTTTACTTTGGACTCTTCATAATCTAATATTGAATTCGTTATTATACGGGTTAAATATTTTTATTGTGAGTTTACTCAGCGACCCTAAATTCCAACACATAGTTAATTATTACTGACTACCTAACTAATTATTTATGGCATGGAGACATTTTGACGCAATTTCGATAAATAAGCAAAAATCAAAACAATTGGATTATGAAAAATACTTACGGTCCAAGCGTACATTTCTGCTGGCTTCAACATTTTACGCAAAGCGATCGTGTGGTGGCGGTGTAAGAAAGTTCACTACCCTATGTCGTCCCGTGGTTATCTTAAGAGGCGACAGAGGGAAACTGAAACAGGAGATGGGAAGCAGCAACTTGATAACAATTCAAAGTAATGAAAAACTGCGGTTGCCAAATCCCGTGCCAAGCGTGGCAACTATGGCAATATTGAAGAGAATCTATGGCGGAGGCCTATGCTCAGCAGTGGACTTTTATGGGCTGTAATGGATGGATGGATCGCTGTAGTTCCACAATTACCTACAGCCTATCAAGATACTACTGCTGGACGTAGGCCACACCCAAATGAGACATTCCTTAGACGTCGGGGTGACAAGACATTCGCATCTGCATTTTCATTCTTAATCGATAACAGATGATGTAGATGTATATGGGTGACAGTATTTACTTACCATCAGGTGAACTGTGTGCATGTTTGTTACCCTTATTTTATAAAAAAGAGCATATTCTGCATTTGCACTTTTACACGTAATGCACCTTTAACTCTCCTTCCATTGTCATTCTGTAATTGATTTGATTTAAATTTATTTTAATCATATCTAGTTACCGTGTAGTGGGTGTGTAAGAATATCCACTACGCTATATCGTCCTGTGAGCGTCGTTAGAGGCCTCGGAGAAAAACTGTAGGGTATTTTTTTTAAATTGCCACGGTTGGCAAACTTTTTTTATTCAGCTGATATTAGGAAGATTATGCTGCCCATATCCTGGTATAGCTTACCTCTATCGTCTCTTATGCCACCTACAGAATGACCTATATCAAGTAGGTATCCCCCCCTAACCCAGGGTTTCCCAACCTTTTTCAGGGAGCACTGATTTTTTTGTAGTTAGCAGGGACCACAAGGTATAAGAAAAATATGTGTTAATCTAACAATAAATTATAATCACACTTTTTAACATAATTATATAGTAAACTGAAAAGAAGCATTCATTAACATAATTATTTGTGTAAAAGCTAGTAGGTACTTACAAACGTGACGCGCAATATTGCACTGCCCGCGTGACGAGTAAATTATAAATGTGTTGTTTAAAACGATTAGGTGGGTTAAATATTTTAATCTTTAGCGGACGATAATTAAGATTTGCAGACCAGGTTTTTTTTTTTTGCAGATTTGCAGACAAGTTTGGAATCACTGCTTTAATCCATCGTCGAGGATATTCTTACACCAATGCTACACGATTGAACGCTATAGTCCAACATATAAAAAAATGCAAGATAGTTCACGTATTTTTCGTAAACCGCGACGGACGCGAAATTTTTAACAAAATTATAACGTTAACTATTGTATTTTAGTTCTATATCCTTTATATGCCGTGTAGTGGCGGTTAAGAATATCCACTACCCCATATCTTCTCGTGGGTGTCGTAAAAGGCGACAAAGAGAAACAGGCTGGAGATGGGCAACAGAATCTTCCTGATAACAGCAAAAGTACAATAAAAAAACTGCGGTTGCCAACCCGCTCGCCAAGCATGGCAACTATGGCAAATACCCCCCCCAAATGAAGAGAGCAACAAAGAGATGGCCCCCAGTCCCCAGCGGCCCCGCTATTCCTGGCTACGGTGGCGACCATAGTAACAGCGGGGCAGGGTGTGCTAAGAATCTCCGGTGGAGGTTCGGTTGACACCTAAAACGACTCGATCTGGCAACATACAACGCACGCAACCTGACGACTGACGAGAAGTTCGTGGAGCTGGAAGAAGAGATAGACAAGTTACGCTGGCATATTATAGAATTATCCAAGGTCCGAAGAGAGGGGGAGGACACGGTAATCCTCGAATCCGGCAACTTGTTCTATCACCGGGAGGGCGACCATCTGTCCCAAGGACGTGGCGGATTTATCGTCCACAAGTCTCTCGTTAACAACGTTGTAAAGATTGAGGGTGTGTCGACGAGGGTTGCGTACATTATACTCAGAATCACCAAACGGTATTCGCTGTAGGCCTGTAGGTCATACAGGTTTACGCACCAACGTCAGCACACCCCGATCAGGAGGTGGAGGAAATATATGAGGATATCTCTCGAGCCATGCATTCCTGCAAAACCTACTATACAGTGTTAATGGAAAACTTCAATGCAAAACTCAAACTCGCAATTTTACTACCGGTTAGTGCAGTCGCTTCATAATGACGTGACAGCTCTAATGCCGAACCTACAGTATTTTTGTAACGTAAGCATACCTACTGCGCAAAAATTATTCGAAATGGCGTGTCAAACTAAACGCTCCGAAATCATCGTAATCCACGAGTTCCTGGCCTTTGTTCAACAAAAATTGGATGTCATGGACCAGGTGTCTCTGGAGCAGATACTGATGACAAGCTTCACCGAGGACGAGATCATCCAAGCGAAGAAGGTGTTAGCAGATACAGCCGTGACCCAAATCCGTCTTATCACACGTCACAGGGATGGACGCGGTAAGAAAGACCTGCAAGACTTCTTCAGGCTGTTCAATGAGACCGACCCTGATGACATCCCAACTTTGGTCGCGCGTGATCTCAACAAGCTGCCTCCCGTGACGTTCGATCACGTAGACGTAACCAGATTGTTGAAAGACATCACCACGTTAAGAGCCGATGTTACCGACATCCGTTACAAATTTGAGGAATCGGAACGAGCCGTAACAGAGCTGAGGAACGAAGTCAATATGTTGCGCAACATAATTGCAACATCTGCAAATTCACCGCCGTCGCAGAATGTAAATACGACACGCGGTAACCGTAATAGTAGTCATATTTCACCGATGATTGCGACTCCGTCACGCGATACCGTCTGTCAGCGGGTTAATGGCCGAGAAACTAGGGCGACCTCGGTCGTCATTGCATCACCACCTCAACGCTTGACTCAACCCATTGGTACTCCTCCGCCGAAGCCAACCTCAAAACAAGGGAAGACGTTTGTGGATGTTGCCCGAAAATCTTTTCAACCGGCACCCTCTTGTGGTCGAAAGCGGAAGAATGTGGAAATAAAATCAGTTACAGAGTTGACCCAAGACAAGATTGATAAGGTTGGGTTTACTCTTGCTGAGAAGAGACGTCGGTCGCGACCCGTCTGTAACCAGCGTGGAACCGCCAAGATAAACGCGAGTACAACTCTACGTGCTGTGGAGCCAACCATACAACTCTACATCTCCCGTTTGGGCAAAAGTACGTCGGGAGAAGACATCCTGCGTTTCGTGGAAGAACATAGCCGATGCCGCATTGAGGATCCGATCTCTTTAAGTTTGCAGCGTCTGGAGTCTAATAGGTCAACAAACTTCAAATCCTACGTACTCCAGGTTCCTATAAAACATAAAGAGACATTCCTCGCTCCCGATTTCTGGCCCTCTGGGGTAGTGTTTCGCCGATACAGGGACGCGCCAAAGAAAAAAGTTCCCTAAATAGTGTTAAGTTATGTCTATATTTTATATATATTTTTAGGTTAAGGTATATATTGCTATGGGCCAATGTTCTTAATTTTTAAGTCCTTGATGCCTGAAATAAAGTTATTGTATTGTATTGTAAAACTTGGCACAAGAGAAAACGGTGAGCTGAAAGTAGGGAAATTTGGAATAGGGCAACGGAACCCAAGGGGCCAGTAGCTGACCGACTTCATGGAGAAAGAGGGACTCTTTATGATGAACTCTTTTTTCCAGAAGCGGCCCCACAGGAAGTAGATCTGGTTGAGCACCGACGGTGCCACAAAAAATGAGATTGACTTCATTATGACGACCAGACGACAACTGCTCAGTGATGTCTCAGTGATCGCGAGGCTGAAAACCGGCAGCGATCACCGAATGGTTAGAAGCACACTGAACCTAAACGTTAAGTTGGAGAGGTCTCGTCTAATAAAGTCAACGCTCCGTGCCCCTCGTGCTCTAATCCAAAGTCCCGAAACCTTTCAGCTCGAGCTACGAAACCGTTTTCAGTGCCTTTGCAATGCAGTGGACGATATGAATAACAAGCTCGTGGAAACTGTCCATGCGGTCGGAGCTAAGTTTTGCAAGACCCGTCGCAGAAAAACACACAAACTCTCTGATCACACTCTTAATCTCATGGCTGTTAGACGGGTAGATGAAGATACACTCTTCAACAGATTTAACAGCATACAGGCAACTGAACAGACAGATATCCAAATGCATGCGGCGGCACTTACACAACTTCAATACAGCTTATATTAAAGAAGCGATTGAGCGGAACTTAGATTCCAAAGTCTTTGCCAGAGATCTGTCTGCCAGAAAGAGCCAACTGTCAAAACTGAAGACCGATGGCAGCATCGTTTCCGGGACACCTGATATTTTGCGTGAGATTGAGAGGTTCTATGGGCAGCTGTACACGTCATTGTTGGAGCCACACGCAATTGTGAGTAACGATCCAAGAGCGAGTCTTACTCGACACTATTCCAAAGATATTAGAAAAGCTCTCCAGTACCTTAAAAACGGCAAGTCCCCGGGCAAGGATGGAACTACAGCGGAGCTTCTGAAAGCGGGTGGAAAACCGGTACTTGAAGTCCTCCAGAGGCTCTTTAATTTCGTCCTCCATGGTGGCATTACACCGGAGGCGTGGAGCAGAAGTGCGGTGGTCTTGTTCTTCAAGAAAGGTGACAACGCTCCCTTGAAGAACTACAGACCGATTTCCCTTCTGAGCCGCGTCTTCGTGCTGTTTTCGAGAGTCATTATGAATAGTCTCGCGCGCAGACTTGACGACTTCTAGCCTCCCGAACAAGCCGAGTTCTAAAAGGGCTTCAGCACCATAGACCACATACGTACCCTTCGGCAAATTGTACAGAAGTCCGAAGAGTACAATTTGCCACTATGTCTAGCATATGTGGACTATGAGAAAGCCTTTGATTCCGTCGAAATTTAGGCGGTGCTGCAGTCCCTTCAGCGGTGCCAAGTTGACTGTCGGTATATCGAAGTGCTGAAGTGTTTGTACAGTAGAGCTACAATGACTATCCGAGTACAGAATCAGAGTACGAAACCTATCCAACTGCAGAGAGGTGTAAGACAGGATGATGTTATATCCCCGAAATTCTTCACCGCAACATTGGAAGACGTTTTCAAGTTTCTGGACTGGAAAGGATACGGTATCAACACTAATGGCGAGTACATCACTTACCTTAGATTTGCCGACGATATAGTCCTTATGGTAGAATCGCTGGAGGACCTAGGCACTATGCTCAATGACCTCAATAGTGCTTCCTAACGGATAGGTCTTAAGATGAACATGGGCAAAACAACAATCATGTTTAACGTCCATCTCACACCTATGCCGGTAGTTGTTGGGAGTACTAAGCTCGAAGTTATTGACGAGTATGTTTACCTAGGACAAATAGTATGACTAGGTAAGTCCAACTTGGACAGAGAGGTCAATCGACCTCTCAGCCAAGCCACCCAGCCAAGTTGAACCCGTTGGGGTTCAACGTGGCTGGGTAGCGTTCGGGAAACTACGACACATCTTCTCGTCAGACATACCTAAAAACCTGAAAACGAAATTGTACACCCAGTGCGTGTTGCCAGTGATGACTTACGGATCTGAGACGTGGTCCTTCACTGCTGGCCGTATGAGAAAGCTCAAGGTTGCTCAGCGAGCTATGGAGAGGGCTATGCTTGGGGTGTCTCTGCGTGATAAACTTAGAAATGAAGATATCCACAGTAGAACCAGAGTAACCGACATAGCCCAACGGATTAGTAAGATGAAGTGGCAGTGGGCCGGCCGTATAGCTCGAAGAATCGACAACCGATGGGGAAGAAATGTTCTCGAGTGGCAGCCTCATACCGGTAGGCGAAGTGTAGGGCGGCCCCCCACTAGATGGAGTGACTACCTGGTGAGACATGGAGGAAGTCGATGCATGCAGGTGGCTCAGGACCGTGCTTTGTGGCATTCCTTGGGGTAGGCCTATGTTCAGCAGTGGACTTGTGAATGGCTGTAATGATGATGATGATGATCCTTTATATATTTTAATATGGTGAAGAATTTAAGAAAAAGTTGTAACAGTAATAACAAATTTAAAGAAAGATTTAAGATTAATAATAGAAAATACTTTGAGAATAAAATAAAACATTACCAAATATTGTTCTAGAAATCAAAAAAGGTAAAAGCTCGATGGTATCTGCTTAGTGGCATTAAATGCCTGTCATTTTGCAATAAAATGTATATTTGCTAATGTAGAGACTACGAAGCAGAAAAAATTTTTACGGCACAAGTTTCATTCTAGTTGAATTTCGAAAATCGAAGACGAATTAGTGCCTCTGTCTTTTAGGTCTGAGTGATAAATGGCCACACATTCGACCCGATAAAAAGTGAATGCTTTGGATACAGACACACATATATCCTCGATTAGAATCAAAGTTACATGAATAGAAATCATCATCATTACAGCCGTTCACAAGTGCACTGCTGAACACAAGCATTCCCCAAAGAATACCACTAATCACTGTCCCGAGCCACGTGTATCCATCTACTTTCTGCATATCTTATCAGGTCGTCACTCTTACTAGTGGAGGCGCACCACACTTCGCCTACCGCTACGATGCTGCTACTCAAGAACCCTGCTTCCCCATCGGTTGTTAGTTCTTCGAGCTATATGGCTGGCCCTTTGCCACTTCAGCTAATCAATCCGTTGGGCTATGTCGGTTACTCTGGTTCTACTGCGGATATACTCATTTCTAAGTTTATCACGCAGAGAAACACTGATAACGATTTTGTAACTGGACTTGAAAGTTTTCGGGGCTCTGGAATAGAGATCGAGGGGGACGGAGCGTTGACTTCATTAGACGTGACCTCTCCAACTTAACATTTAGGTCCGGTGTGCCTCTCACCGTTCGATGATCGCTGCCAATTTTCACCCTCGCGATCTCTGAGACATGACTGAACAGTTGCTGTCTAGTCGTCATAATGACGTCAATCTAATTGTTTGTTTTAAGACCTCAATTCCTCTGATCATTGGTAGGTACTTTTAAGCACCTGAAATATAGGAATTTAAGAATCGAAGAGAAAATAATAGTTTCGTAGAAAGTAAGTAAAGATGCAGTTTTTGTATAGGTTACGGCTAATAGCCGAAGTGCGGTTACACCTAGTTCTATCCGGCTAGAACTAGGTGCGGCCAGCAGTATGTTATGGCTAATATCTGAAGTGCGGTTTCACCTAGTTCTTGCCGGCTAGACCTAGCCTCGGCCAGCAGCATGTCATGGTTAATAACTGAAGTACGGATACACCTAGGTGTAGCCGGCTAATACAAGGTGTAGTCGATTGTGGTTGATGTGTCATATAAAATTTATACATTAAATAGACGTTTTCGGATTTAAGGACCGCGGATTTAACCGCGCCTTAACCTACTGTCACTTAATACGTTTTTCCGTATTTTAACAAATTTAAAAGTTCACCTAAATTTAACCAACTACTGCTAGCCGCACCTAGTTCTAGCCGGATAGAACTAGGTGAACGCACTTCGGCTATTAGCCGTATCATACTGCTGGCCGCACCTAGTTCTATAGCCGGATAGATCTAGGTGAACCGCACTTAGGCTATTAGCCGTAACATACTGTTGGCCGCACCTAGTTCTAGCCGGATAGAAATAGGTGTAACCGCATTTATGCTTTTAACCGTAACATATACCAACTCTTTGATTCCACAATTATTTTCCTTGTTTAATTCAACATTTTATGTTTAGTTTATTTTCGACATTACCTCGCAGCTATATTGCAACACTTGCAACACTTGGTCGCCCATTAAGAAAAACTGTCTCATGAACGAATTCACTTATCAATTTGACATTCATTTTGACTTACCCAGAATATGCTGTAGGTCTGTCCGTAATAATGTACATAGACTAAAGTGTATTTTTACATCATTGGATTCTATGTAGCCCTATTTTTACTATAAGTTAATTTTTTGGTTAGTTGAGAATGATTTTTTTTTAATATAGTAAAGTTGACAAGCGAGCACATTTTTCACCTAATTTTAGATGCCACCTAGATGTATCCTCGATTAAGAATCAAAATGCAGATGCGTAGTCACCCCTGAGGAATAAGATAATGGGCCTGTTAGGAGTAAAAACGGTCTCAGGTTCTCTGTACTCACCATATAAAACACAGCATTCTTCTGCTGTTATTTTTATTGACTTTTTGACATTTTTTGACATTTCCCTTAGTCACCTATTATAGCACATGGGGGATGAAATGGGATGATTTATTCTGTTACGCCGCACCGTCGCTCAACACAGCATCGAATGTTACGCTTTTCGAATATTAAATAGTGTTTACCGTTTTTAGGTTACTATTGAACAATTTGCAAGAGTTGACCTAAAACCTTCACCACTTATTGGTGATTAAAGTCCACTGTTGAACATATGCCTCCCATATAGATTGCTCATAGCGGAGATAATTGCCATAGTTGCCACACTTGGCAAGCGGGTTGGCAACCGAAGATTTTTATTTTTAGTTATTATTAAGAAGACGCTGCTGCCCATCTCCTGATTTGTTTCCCTCTGTCGCCTATTACGACACCCACGGGAAGTTATGGGGTAGCGGACATACTACACGATATATTGCTCCTTGCTCAATAAAATTTGAGCAAGATGCTTCCCTACATCCAATCTCTAGATTAATAAACTATTTATAAAAAAAAAAGAATCTCGAGAGCTAGTCATTAATGTTTGAAATTATTTGGAACAATAGGAAAATGAAATAACCTTAAACTGCTGACTTTTAACGTCAATCCAAATTTAATTCACGATAACTACGTTTTTACGTTAGTTTTATTGTTTCATCAATAGATGGCGTCAGTAGTCTTTTATAAAGCGATATGGTTGTAAACTAACTACATTGTTAAGCGCTAGAATGTAAAGCATTAATTTATATTAAAGCAGAGTCAAACAAGTAGTAACTAGTAAAATTTTTGAAGACGGCGGGTTTCGTCGTTATAAGTCATGACCGATGACTGATGAACAGGTAAAACCAACTCGACCAACCATAACCAGTGTATCTACGTTTATACTATATTCGTAATCGTAATTCGTAGTTCGTACCGTAAAACGGAGTGAATAGAAATCGCGGGGTGAATAGACACAAGTGTGGTTATTTGGTAAAGTTTTCTCTAGGTTTGTCTATAGCTCGGGAACGTCTGTTTATTAATACTGTTTATTATTTGCCAATATTTTCCCTTTATTTTGGTAACCTTTAAATTAATGTAAATTTTTCCACTCTCGAACATCATTAATTATTAATAAATTTATTTACTTATTTAGCACAAATAGGTACATCTAATTAAGTATATTTTAGGTGTGTTGTGCAGATTTATGAATTTTAAACATCAACACTTAATAGCCAGGAGCCAGACACTCTCATATGGGCAAATTCACCTAAATGCTCAACCATGAGCCCATATTTTGACAATGGGGATCACCGTACATTTACATGGTGAGTTAGTTTATTTGGAAGAAAATCTATAAGGCTTGTGCAATGCATGGCATGTTTAATCTTTTAAGTGATGATGGATATCCGCTGGAGCCATGGTTGATGACCTTGTGGCGGCGCTGTCGTCGCGCTACAAGCGAAACACATCAAAGCCTAAATCGCATCGAAGCAAAAAAGGTGTAACCGCTCTTCGGCTATTAGCCGTAGCATACTGCTGGCCGCACCTAGTTATAGCCGGAAAGAACTAGGTGTAACCACACTTCGGCTATTAGCCGTAACATACTGCTGGCCGCACCTAGTTCTAGCCGGATAGAACTAGGTGTAACCGCACTTCGGCTATTAGCCGTAACATACTGCTGGCCGCACCTAGTTCTAGCCGGATAGAATTAGGTGTAACCGCACTTCGGCTATTAGCCGTAACATACTGCTGGCCGCACCTAGTTCTAGCCGGATAGAATTAGGTGTAACCGCACTTCGGCTATTAGCCGTAACATACTGCTGGCCGCACCTAGTTCTAGCCGGATAGAACTAGGTGTAACCGCACTTCGGCTATTAGCCGTAACATACTGCTGGCCGCACCTAGTTCTAGCCGGATAGAATTAGGTGTAACCGCACTTCGGCTATTAGCCGTAACATTCTGCTGGCCGCACCTAGTTCTAGCCGGATAGAACTAGGTGTAACCGCACTTCGGCTATTAGCCGTAACATACTGCTGGCCGCACCTAGTTCTAGCCGGATAGAATTAGGTGTAACCGCACTTCGGCTATTAGGCGTAACATACTGCTAGCCGCACCTATTTCTAGCCGGCTTGAACTAGGTGTAACTGCACTTCGGCTATTAGCCGTAACATACTGCTGGCCGCACCTAGTTATAGCCGGATAGAACTAGGTGTAACCGCACTTCGGCTATTAGGCGTAACATACTGCTAGCCGCACCTATTTCTAGCCGGCTTGAACTAGGTGTAACTGCACTTCGGCTATTAGCCGTAACATACTGCTGGCCGCACCTAGTTCTAGCCGGATAGAACTAGGTGTAACCGCACTTCGGCTATTAGCCGTAATCTATACAGAAACTGCATCTTTACATACTTTCTACAAAACTCTATTATTTTCTCTTCGATTCTTAAATTTCGATATTTCAGGTGCTTAAAAGTACCTACCAATGATCAGAGGAATTGAGGTCATAAAACAAACAATTAGATTGACGTCATTATGACGACTAGACGGCAACTGTTAAGTCATATCTCAGAGATCGCGTGGGTGCAAATTGGAAGCGATCATCGAATGGTGAGACGCACACTGGACCTAAATGTTAAGTTGGAGAGGTCACGTCTAATGAAGTCAACGCTCCGTCCCCCTCGAGCTCTAATCCAGAGCCCCAAAAACTTTCAAGTCCAGTTACAAAATCGTTATCAGTGTTTCTCTGCGTGATAAACTTAGAAATGAGTATATCCGCAGTAGAACCAGAGTAACCGACATAGCCCAACGGATTGATTAGCTGAAGTGGCAAAGGGCCAGCCATATAGCTCGAAGAACTAACAACCGTTGGGGAAGAAAGGTTCTTGAGTAGCAGCCTCGTAGCGGTAGGCAAAGTGTGGTGCGCCTCCACTAGTAAGAGTGATGACCTGTTAAGATATGCAGAAAGTAGATGGATACAGGTGGCTCGGGACAGTGATTAGTGGTATTCTTTCGAAGAATGCTTGTGTTCAGCAGTGCACTTGTGAAGGGCTGTAATGATGATGATTTCTATTCATGTAACTTTGATTCTAATCGAGGATATGTGTGTGTCTGTATCCACAGCATTCACTTCTTATCGGGTCGAATGTGTGACCATTTATCACTCAGACCTAAAAGACAGAGGCACTAATTCGTCTTCGACTTTCGAAATTCAACTAGAATCAAAATTGTGCCGTAAAAATTTTTCTGCTTCGTAATCTCTACATTAGAAATTATACATTTTATTGTAAAATGACAGGCATTTAATGCCACTAAGCAGATACCATCGAGCTTTTACCTTTTTTGATTTCTAGAATAATATTTGGCAATGTTTATTTTAGTCTCAAAGTATTTTCTATTATTAATCTTAAATCTTTCTTTAAATTTGTTATTACTGTTACAACTTTTTCTTAAATTCTTCTCCATATTAAAAAATATAAAGGATCATCATCATCATCATCATCATTACAGCCCTTCACAAGTCCACTGCTGAACATAGGCCTACCCCAAGGAATGCCACAAAGCACGGTCCTGAGCCACCTGCATGCATCGACTTCCTCCATATCTCACCAGGTCGTCACTCCATCTAGTGGGGGGTCGCCCTACACTTCGCTTACCGGTATGAGGCTGCCACTCGAGAACATTTCTTCCCCATCGGTTGTCGGTTCTTCGAGCTATATGGCCGGCCCACTGCCACTTCATCTTACTAATCCGTTGGGCTATGTCGGTTACTCTGGTTCTACTGTGGATATCCTCATTTCTAAGTTTATCACGCAGAGACACCCCGAGCATAGCCCTCTCCATAGCTCGTTGAGCAACCTTAAGCTTTCTCATACGGCCAGCAGTGAAGGACCACGTCACAGATCCGTAAGTCATCACTGGCAACACGCACTGGTTGTACAATTTCGTTTTCAGGTTTTGAGGTATGTCTGACGAGAAGATGTGTCGTAGTTTCCCGAACGCTGCCCAGCCAAGTTGAACCCGTCGATTGACCTCTCGGTTCAAGTTGGACTTACCTAGTCGGACTATTTGTCCCAGGTAAACATACTCATCAATAACTTCGAGCTTAGTACTCCCAACAACTACCGGCATAGGTGTGACATGGACGTTAAAACATGATTTTTGTTTAGTCCGTGTTCATCTTAAGACCTATCCGTTAGAAAGCACTATTGAGGTCATTGAGCATAGTGCTTAGGTCCTCCAGCGATTCTTCCATAAAGGCTATATCGTCGGCAAATTTAAGGTGAGTGATGTACTCGCCATTGATGTTGATACCGTATCCTTTCCAGTCCAGAAACTTGAAAACGTCTTCCAATGCAGCGGTGAAGAATTTCGGGGATATAACATCACCCTGTCTTACACCTCTCTGCATTTGGATAGGTTTCGTGCTATGATTCTGTACTCGGATAGTTATCGTAACTCTACTGTACAAACACTTCAGCACTTCGATATACCGACAGTCAACTTAGCACCGCTGAAGGGACTGCAGCACCGCCCAAAGTTCGACGGAATCAAAGGCTTTCTCATAGTCCACATACGCCAGACATAGTGGCAAATTGTACTCCTCGGACTTCTGTACAATTTGCCGAAGGGTATGTATGTGGTCTATGGTGCTAAAGCCCTTTCGGAAACCGGCTTGTTCGGAAGGCTGGAATTCGTCAAGTCTGCGCGCGAGGCGATTCGTAATGACTCTCGAAAATAGCACGTAGACGCGGCTCAGAAGGGAAATCGGTCTGCAGTTCTTCAAAAGACCGTTGTCGCCTTTCTTGAAGAACAAGACCACCGCACTTCTGCTCCACGCCTCAGGTGTAATGCCACCATGGAGAACTGAATTAAAGAGCCTCTGAAGGACTTCAAGTACCGGTTTTTCACCCGCTTTCAGAAGCTCCGCTGTAGTTCCATCCTCGCCCGGGGACATGCCGTTTTAAGGTGCTGGAGAGCTATTCTAATATCTTCGGAATAGTGTCGAGTAAGACTCGCTCTTGGATCGTTACTCACACTTGCGTGTGGCTCCAACAATGACGTGTACAGCTGCCCATAGAACCTCTCAATCTCACGGAAAATCTCAGGTGTCCCGGAAACGATGCTGCCACTCTCGGTCTTCAGTTTTGACAGTTGGCTCTTTCTGGCAGACATATCTCTGGCAAAGACTTTGGAATCTTGGTTCCGCTCGATCGCTTCTTCAATATGAGCTGTATTGAAGTTGCGTAAGTCCCGCCGCATGCATTTGGATATCTGTCTGTTCAGTTGCCTGTATGCTGTCAAATCTGTTGAAGAGTGTAGCTTCATCCCCCGTCTAACAGCCATGAGACTAAGAGTGTGATCAGAGACTTTTTGTGTTTTTATGCGGCGTGTCTTGCAAAACTTAGCTCCGACCGCATGGGCAGTTTCCACGAGCTTGTCATTCATATCGTTCACTTCATTGCAGTCTTCTAGTTACTGGAAACGGTTTCGTAGCTCGAGCTGAAAGGTTTCGGGACTTTGGATTAGAGCACGAGGGAGACGGAGCGTCGACTTTATTAGACGAAACCTCTCCAACTTAACGTTTAGATTCAGTGTGCCTTTAACCATTCGGTGATCGCTACCAGTTTTCACCCTCGCGATCACTGAGACATCACTTAACAGTTGTCGTCTGGTCGTCATAATGAAGTCAATCTCATTTTTTGTGGCACCGTCGGTGCTCAACCAGATCTACTTCCAGTGGGGCCGCTTCTGGAAAAAAGAGTTCATCATAAAGAGTCCCTCTTTCTCCATGAAGTCGACCAGCTGCTGGCCCTTTGGGTTCCGTTGCCCTAAGGAGGAATGTCTCTTTATCCTTTGTAGGAACGTGGAGTACGTAGGATTTGAAATTTGTTGACCTATTAGACTCCAGACGCTGCAAATGTAAAGAGATTGGATCCTCAATGCGGCATCGGCTTCGTTCTTCCACGAAACGCAGGACGTCTTCTCCCGACGTACTTTTGTCCAAACGGGAGATGTAAATTTGTATGGTTGGCTCCACAGCACGCAGAGTTGTACTCGCGTTTATCTTGGCGGTCCCACGCTGGTTACAGACGGGTCGCGACCGACGTCTCTTCTCAGCAAGAGTAAACCCGTCCTTATCAATCTTGTCTTGGGTCACCACTGGAACTGATTTTATTTCCACATTCTTCCGCTTTCGACCACAAGAGGGTGACGGTTGAAAAGATTTTCGGGCAACATCTGCAAACGTCTTCCCTTGTTTTGAGGTTGGCTTCGGTGGAGGAGTACCAATGGGTTGAGTCAAGCGTTGAGGTGGTGATGCAATGACGACCGAGATCGCCCTAGTTTCTGCTGACAGACGGTATCGCGTGACGGAGTCGCAATCATCGGTGAAATATGACTACTATTACGGTTACCGCGTGTCGTATTTACATTCTGCAACGGCGGTGAATTTGCAGATGTTGTAGTTATGTTGCGCAACATATTGACTTCGTTCCTCAGCTCTGTTGCAACTTTAAAAAAAATACCATACAGTTTTTCTCCGTTGCCTCTAACGACGCTCACAGGACGATATATCGTAGTGGATATTCTTACACACCCTACAAGGTAACTAGATATGATTAAAATTAATTAAAATCAAATCAATTACAGACTGACAATGGAAGGAGAGTTAAAGGTGCATTACGTGTAAAAGTGCAAATGCAGAATATGCTCTTTTTTATGAAATAAGGGTAACAAACATGCACACAGTTCACCTGATAGTAAGTAAATGCTGTCACCCATATACATCTACATCATCTGTTATCGATTAAGAATCAAAATGCAGATGCGAATGTCTTCTTACTCCTGACGTCTAAGGAATGTCTCATCCACGTCCAGCAGTAGTATCTTGATAGGCTGTAGGTAATGGTGGAACTACAGCGATCCATCCATCCATAAAAGTCCACTGCTGAGCGTAGGCCTCCACCATAGATTCTCTTATGATTTTTGATTATTTATCGAAATTGCATCAAAATGTCTCCAGGCCATAGATAATTAGTTAGGTTGTCAGTAATAATTAACTATGTGTTGGAATTTAGGTTCGCTGAGTAAATCTAAATATTTAACTCGTCTAATAAGAATTCAATATAAGATTATGAAGGGTCCAAAGTAAAAGAATAATGACAAAACCTTGGGTATCAATATTTATCCCATTGCGTCAGTTGGCACAAGTACCCCTTACACTACTTATAAAACAATCGTACGCAAAAGTTGATAAACAAATCACACGGCAAGACATTTTCGACCTTACTGATATTTCGATTTGTTTTTAATTAGTACCGAGTGATATATTATTATGTAGATACTGCGATACGACTATAAAGACTTTTATTGTTCCATGCTTTACGGAGATTGGACGCGCCATGTCAGCCTATTGATAAAAATTCGTGACTTTATGTATGGGGTGGCTAATCTTTGGAGTTTAAGTGTTTATTTTTTAAATTTATTTCAATAAATATTTATACGTGGTCGAGCCATGCTACAACTATATTAGAAGTATAGTTGTAGCACGAATGGGTCGACTCGACCGGGGAAGGACCACGCTCTCACAGAATACCAGCGTTAAATAGCAACTTAACACTGCTGTGCTTCGTATGGTGAGTGTAGAGAACTGGAGACCCTTTTAAATGGAAAAGAGGCATTGCATCTTAGTCCTCACGGGTGACAACGCATCTGTATTTTGATTCTTTTTGAGGATAGATGTAGATATGGGTCACATAGACACATAAACACTTACCATCAGGTGGACTGTGTGCTCTGTTGCGGCTCGTTACGATTCCTCAAATTTGGAACGAATATCGGTAACATCGGCTCTCAACGTGGTGATGTCTTTCAACAATCTGGTGACGTCTACGTGATCGAACGTCACGGGAGGCAGCTTGTTGAGATCACGCGCGACGTAAGTTGGGATGTCATCAGGGTCGGTCTCATTGAACAGCCTGAAGATGTCTTGCAGGTCTTTCTTAACGCGTCTATCCCTGTGACGTGTGATAAGACGGATTTGGGTCACGGCTGAATCTGCTAACACCTTCTTCGCTTGGATGATCTCGTCCTCGGTGAAGCTTGTCATCAGTATCTGATCCAGAGACACCTGGTCCATGACGTCCAATTTTTGTTGAACAAAGGCCAGGAACTCGTGGATTACGACGATTTCGGAGCGTTTAGTTTGACACGCCATTTCGAATTATTTTTGCGCAGTAGGTATGCTTACGCTACAAAAATACTGTAGGTTCGGCATTAGAGCCGTCACGTCATTATGAAGCGACTGCACTAACTGGTAGTATAATTGCGAGTTTGAGTTTTGCAGTGAAGTCTTCCATTAACACTGTATAGTAGGTTTTGCAGGAATGCATGGCTCGAGAGATATCCTCATATATTTCCTCCACCTCCTGATCGGGGTGTGCTCACGTTGGTGCGTAAACCTGTATGACCTACAGCGAATACCGTTTGGTGATTCTGAGTATAATGTACGCAACCCTCGTCGACACACCCTCAATCTTTACAACGTTGTTAACGAGAGACTTGTGGACGATAAATCCGCCACGTCCTTGGGACAGATGGTCGCCCCACCGGGAATAGAACAAGTTGCCGGATTCGAGGATTACCGTGTCCTCCCCCTTTCTTCGGACCTTGGATAGTTCTATAATATGCCAGCGTAACTTGTTTATCTCTTTTTTCAGCTCCACGATCTTCTCGTCAGTCGTCAGGTTGCGTACGTTGTATGTTGCCAGGTCGAGTCGTTTTAGGTGGCAACCGAACCTCCACCGGAGATTCTTAGCACCCCCTGCTCCGTCGTTACTATGGTCGCCACCGTAGCCAGGAATAGCGGGGCCGCTGGGGACTGGGGGCCGTCTCTTTCTTGCTCTCTTCATTTGGGGGGTATTTGCCATAGTTGCCACGCTTGGCGAGCGGGTTGGCAACCGCAGTTTTTTTATTGTACTTTTGCTGTTATCAGGAAGATGCTGTTGCCCATCTCCAGCTTGTTTCTCTTTGTCGCCTTTTAAGACACCCACGGGAAGATATGGGGTAGTGGATATTCTTAACCGCCACTACACGGCATATAAAGGATATAGAACTAAAATACAATAGTTAACGTTATAATTTTGTTAAAAATTTCGCGTCCGTCGCGGTTTACGAAAAATACGTGAACTATCTTGCATTTTTTTATATTTCGGACTATACCGTTCTATCGTGTAGCATTGGTGTAAGAATATCCTCGACGATGGATTAAAGCAGTGATTCCAAACTTGTCTGCAAATCTGCAAAAAAAAAACCTGGTCTGCAAATCTTAATTATCGTCCGCTAAAGATTAAAATATTTAACCCACCTAATCGTTTTAAACAACACATTTATAATTTACTTGTCATGCGGGCAGGGCAATATTGCGCGTCACGTTTGTAAGTACCTACTATCTTTTACACAAATAATTATGTAATGAATGCTTCTTTTCAGTTTATTATATGATTATGTTAAAAAATGTGAGATTATAATTTATTGTTAGATTAGTACATATTTTTCTTATACTTTGTGGTCCCTGCTAACTACAAAAAAATCAGTGGTCCCTGAAAAAGGTTGGGAAACCCTGGGTTAGGGGATACCTTCTTGATATGGATAATTCTGTAGGTGGCATAAGAGACGATAGAGGTAAGCTATACCAGGATATGGGCAGCATAATCTTTTTTTTTTTATAGGATAAGTGTGACAAACGAGCACACAGTCCACCTGATGGTAAGTGGTTGCTGCGGCCCATAGACATCTACATCTATCGTCTATTACAAATCAAAATGTAGATGCGTTGTCACCCGTGAGGACTAAGATGGAATGCCTCATTTCCAGTAAAAAGGGCCTCCGGCCACCTGCACTCACCAAGCGAAACACAGAGGAAAATCTCTACTTCACGCTGGTTTTCTGTGAGGTCGTGGTACCACCCCGGTTTGAGCCGGCCCATCCGTGCGACAGCAAAAGCTGCCGCGTGGCTCTACCACTGTTAAAATCTTCCTAATATCAGCTGAATAAAAAAAGTTGCCAATCGTGGCAACTTTAAAAAAAATACCATACAGTTTTTCTCCGTTGCCTCTAACGACGCTCACAGGACGATATAGCGTAGTGGATATTCTTACTCACCCTACAAGGTAACTAGATATGATTAAAATTAATTAAAATCAAATCAATTACAGACTGACAATGGAAGGAGAGTTAAAGGTGCATTACGTGTAAAAGTGCAAATGCAGAATATGCTCTTTTTTATGAAATAAGGGTAACAAACATGCACACAGTTCACCTGATAGTAAGTAAATGCTGTCACCCATATACATCTACATCATCTGTTATCGATTAAGAATCAAAATGCAGATGCGAATGTCTTCTCACTCCTGACGTCTAAGGAATGTCTCATCCACGTCCAGCAGTAGTATCTTGATAGGCTGTAGGTAATGGTGGAACTACAGCGATCCATCCATCCATAAAAGTCCACTGCTGAGCATAGGCCTCCACCATAGATTCTCTTATGATTTTTGATTATTTATCGAAATTGCATCAAAATGTCTCCAGGCCATAGATAATTAGTTAGGTTGTCAGTAATAATTAACTATGTGTTGGAATTTAGGTTCGCTGAGTAAATCTAAATATTTAACTCGTCTAATAACGAATTCAATATAAGATTATGAAGGGTCCAAAGTAAAAGAATAATGACAAAACCTTGGGTTTCAATATTTATCCCATTGCGTCAGTTGGCACAAGTACCCCTTACACTACTTATAAAACAATCGTACGCAAAAGTTGATAAACGAATCACACGGCAAGACATTTTCGACCTTACTGATATTTCGATTTGTTTTTAATTAGTACCGAGTGATATATTATTATGTAGATACTGCGATACGACTATAAAGACTTTTATTGTTCCATGCTTTACGGAGATTGGACGCGCCATGTCAGCCTATTGATAAAAATTCGTGACTTTATGTATGGGGTGGCTAATCTTTGGAGTTTAAGTGTTTATTTTTTAAATTTATTTCAATAAATATTTATACGTGGTCGAGCCATGCTACAACTATATTAGAAGTATAGTTGTAGCACGAATGGGTCGACTCGACCGGGGAAGGACCACGCTCTCACAGAATACCAGCGTTAAATAGCAACTTAACACTGCTGTGCTTCGTATGGTGAGTGTAGAGAACTGGAGACCCTTTTAAATGGAAAAGAGGCATTGCATCTTAGTCCTCACGGGTGACAACGCATCTGTATTTTGATTCTTTTTGAGGATAGATGTAGATATGGGTCACATAGACACATAAACACTTACCATCAGGTGGACTGTGTGCTCGTTTGTCACACGATCCTATGAAAAAAATGGAGCCTTTAGATTTAATGGTTTGAAAATAATTATAACTAGAAAATCAAAGAGCTAAAATTAACATAACGAAAACATTTTCTTATTATACAAGTGTATTGTCAGGCATGCAATATTTAATGAAAACTGCAAACAAATTGGAAGTTCTTGTAATGGTTGGTTGGTTAGTAGTAGTCTATTTTAGGATTTACACCCAAACCCATTATGTGTATTTTTTTTACTGTAAAACAATATGACAATGTGGCTGGCTGACCTCACACTTTTTTATAGTGTTTATTTATACATCTTTAATTTTATTTTCTACAAATGAACCCTTTTAGATAGACCCTTTATTCTTCTCATCACCGACTTTCTATTTTTCTTCTTCGAATTGCGCAAGTCGATGATGCAGGTGAATCTAGATCTAGACCGTGCTTTTTGGTAATAACTGAGGAAGGTCTGATGATGTTGATGTTAGCTGGTCAAATTTTAATTAAGTTAAAATTTTGAATAATAAATCACTTTTAGTAAGTGTTTATAAGATTCTAGATCATTAAAGAAACATGATATTCATTGTACTACAAAAAGTCTGTTCACTGTTGCTGTAAAGCGACTTAGATTTTTTTGGTATGAAAGTCTGTCATTGACAAAAAATGCAATTAAATTACGAAATTAATAACAAATATTTCCTCTTAAAGAGTAGGTGCTAAAGTTACAAGATAATAAGTTACAAAATGTAAGTATGAGATTGGGAGACCTGCGATAAGCATAGGTTATGATGCTTGCTTGCAATTCAGGTACACCCACCAGGATCCTATTCATTTTCTAACTTAAGAGCCCTCTTACATTTAGGCGTTTCGCAAATTTAGGTATTTTACGCACCGAGCGGGCGGCGTGCTACGCGACCGATACTTTCTTTCATATCTATTCACTCGCTCGCACTATAACACTGTGAATATGGCGATTAAACGATCTTGATCTTCCATAATACAAAGTTTTCTTAGGATGGACTTCAGTGGATGGAATATTTTTTGTGTGTCATTTTAATGTTATCTTATTAATTTATTATTATATAATTATATAATTTATTATTATATACCATTTTGATATATTATTCATTATTTATGAAATTTTGTGTCAAAATAAGTACACATAAATATTTTAATTGTTACGCCGTAATCGAATAATTAACCGGTAGAATAGTGGTATAAATAAATAAACGGTTGCAACTTGTTTTAATAAAAATATAACAACCAAATGTAACTAATATTTTTTTATCGGTACTTACAGTCAATTACCATATTTTTTATTACAAAAATATTTGCTGCGACGGCATTGACCGAACTTTTCTCGAGTCGATAATTTCAGGCAGTAGGTACTTTTCATAAAAAGCTTGTAACATGGGTATATTTAATGTTACACTTGAATCACTGAATTTATAACCTTTAACTTTTTTTGTCGAAAGGCCGTGTCAAAATCTATTCCGAAAGCTGAAATAGGACGTTTAACTTCAATAAGACCGTCGCTGTATAAACCATTAGGTGAAGCCCTCAAATAACAATGATCTAGGTCAATGAATAGACCATATTTTTCTATAATAATATTTTCATGTTTGCTCAATTGTGCCAATGCTACAGACTCGTTGTCCCTACCATATTTAATGGAAGAGACGTGATCTAAATTTTAACTATATAAAATAGTTTTAAACCGATTGATCAAAAATTGCGGTCGTAGTTGACGACGCTCTTCGTCGCAGGCAATCGACGCACACTACGGTAGTATCGAAATGATGCAGCGCCCGAAATCAACGGACGCAGGTCCAGCCTCGGCAAGCGCTCGCGCGTTAATGATCGCAGATGGCCGGCGCAGTGAAATATATAGTACTTTTATTTAATTAATTAAAATATAATAGTAACGATTTAAAAAGTAAAAATAATAGCGTAGTTTAAGCAAATGTTGATGATTATTTTGGTATAAATTTTACTTATAAATGATGTAGAACTTCGGAAATATAGAGGCTTGTATCGAAGCTTTTTTTGTCGTTTTTTGAATTATGTCGATTTTTTTTCCTAGCGTGGAAAGGATATAACGAAAATGTATTCCATTATTATTAAAGTGTAGAATATTTGGGAGATAAAAATATTTTTTTTGATGGTAGATATTCAATAGAATCTACAAATTAGAGCTCCCAAATCATGTCTTCGAGAGTTTTTGTCTAAACATGCATCGGGAGAATGATTATTACTGATTAAATAAATAAATTATCTAAAATCCGATCAGAGTTTATTTGAGAAGAGGAAACGAACTATTTTTACCAAGTAATTATTATTTCAAGCAACGAACGATAAACATACAATTTCAACGAGGAAACCTCGTAATTTCGCGTTTTTTTGGAATACGCCTCTTAAGTGGAGGATGAAAGAGACAGTAAAAACGTTGATACACTGTGTTTGCGTGTGTGCGTGCGTGCGTGCGTGCGTGCGTATGTGTCTTTAGGAGTCAGATACTGAAAGTTGGAAGATTTACCGCAAAATTGGTAATACTGCTCATGGGTCATAACCACAGAACACAATTACTCTCTACCAAGAGAAGAACGCCACCTTCATACAAATAGATATAAATAGAAATAGAGTGTAGAGAACTGGAGACCCTTTTTAATGGAAAAGAGGCATTGCATCTTAGTCCTCACGGGTGACAACGCATCTGCATTTTGATTCTTTATTGAGGATAGATGTAGACTTACCATCAGGTGGACTGTGTGCTCGTTTGTCACACAGTCCTCTCTAGTATCCTATAAAAAAAATATAAAAAATAAAGCCTTTAGATTTAATGGTTTGAAAATAATTAAAACGAGAATATCAAAGAGTTACAATTAACATAACGAAAACATTTTCTTATTATACAAGTGTATTGTCACGCATGCCAATATTTTAATTTTAATGGTTGGTTGGTTAGTAGTAGTCTATCGATAGTTGAAATTTTAAATTTCATAATATTATATAGTTTTTTTTAAGACGTCTGTATATGTTCTTTCGTACGTTAGTGAACTATTTCGTGTTCCATATCTTAAAAATAAGTGATATTATTGTCTCTAAACCAAATTATTTCCTCGCTTAATAGCTTGATGCTTTGCTGATTATTTTTTTAAGAAAAAGTATGATTGAAAAATAGATAAGAATATCTAATTTAAAACTGATCACCACATGGGATATAGATAGTGAGAGCAGAAAGATTTGCACGCAAACCTATTTTGTGTTTTCTTTTTACTGTAAAACAATATGACAATGTGGCGACCTCACACTTTTGTATAGTGTTTATTTATACATCTATAATTTTATTTTCTACAAATGAACCCTTTTAGATAGACCCTTTGTTCTTCTCATCACAGACTTTCTATTATTCTTCTTCGAATTGCGCAAGTCGATGATGCAGGTGACTCTAGACCGTGCTTTTTGGTAATAACTGAGGAAAATATTTAAGAAGGAAATTATTATATCATTAAGCAAGAGATAACCAAACACACACACACACACACACACACACACACACACACACACACACACACACACACACATACACACACACATGCGTATCAAAGATATGTAATATAAATTTCATTTCTGTTAATTATTAGTTGTATAGTCGGACAGTATTGTTGTGTAATATTCTTCTTTTTTGCTTATTGCCTGTTTTTATGTTTTAAACTTATTTTTAAGATCTAAGCACTATATAATTAATATCATTAATTTGTCAATTAACAAGCGATAGTATAAGTATTATGTATATAAAGTAAGAACCTGTTATTGGCATTAAGAATTGTATGAGAACTTCTATTTATATTTATAACGTGCTGTTGGTTCTATGAACAATAAAGAAAAAAAAAAAAGGTCTGATGATGCTGATGATATCATACGAACATGTTTATATTCCAAATATATGTGTGTACCTTATCTGTAAATAAAAGAATACCTACTTACCAAATAATGTATAATGTAGTTCTGTTCATTTTATATTAAATATTTACGTCAAGCATTTAATTAGCTGGTCAAATATTAATTGAAATTAAAACAATCAATGACACCGTTTTGAGCATTAAGACTCAGAAACAGACGAGTAGGGTAATATTGGGGCTGCTGCATCACTCACATCCGTTCGCGATGCAGTTCGCCCCAATATTACACTAAACAGCTCTACATTTCCATTTTTTAACTAAGCAGATGTCTTCTCAATCCTGTATCACTTTTAACTCACAGCAATTTTCTACTTTTCTTTTTTTAACTAAGCAGATGTCTTCTCAATTCTGTGTCACTCTTTTTAACTCACAGCGATTTACCATACTCTTTCAAACATTTATTTATATAATCTAACCCTTTTACGGCGTTCACATAAAAACATTGAGGATAATGTAATGTGTGTTGCATCCACGGATCATCGTAAATCTCCCAATCTCTAATAACTCCTCCGCAGGAATAACAAGCAGCTGTATCACTTATGCTATCGCCAAAATAAAAGAATCCCGCATCAGCCATTTCATTCACCACTGCTTCTCTTAAATCACTCGTTGCCCAATAATAGCTAAATGAAAATAAGCGTGTTTTATATGAATCATATAAACTATATCCGGGTCTGTATTCGTTTTGAGACATATCCCTCATGCTTTGTGGAGGTTTGATCTTGCTGGTTGCAAGAGTATAATGAAGCGCAAAGCTGCGCTGATTCCTTATAAACATTTTTAAAAGAGTTGCTGGTGGAGAGTTTTTTTATGAAATAAAATAAAGAATATTGTTGAAAATGTTATTATCAGAGCACCTTTTATTTAAACAAAAAACATTTTTCAAATCACATACTGAGTCATGATTAATACAACTATACAAATCTTTACTGCTAATCACCGTTTTCACTTTTAAATCCATCCATATCCCAACCCCACAAAGCTGCTACTTTATTTTCTGCTTCATTCATTGAAATGTATGATTTAATTGTTGCTTTTATACCAGCATGTTTAATACGATCTATTTAGATTCCATTTATCTCATACCTTATGTCTTGAAACAAGAACATAATAGGATTATTACTGAACGTAACAGGGTTTTTAATCTGGTTTCCATCTTTGCTGAAGAGCTTTGCACGACCTTCGATGTAAATTGAACTGGCTGATGGTAATACATATATGTCTTGCTGATGTATGGGAATTCTTATTTCATCGTTTTCTCTAAAGCTATTATAATATGGATTATAAGAATGGACTTCATAACTTTCAATAGAAGTATCGAAGTTTGGTAAGTCATTAATATGTAGTATATTCATACTTTAAATCCTAAGGACTTTAGAAAATATTTATTATTTTTACTCAAGGTCTTAAATTTTTTCTCACGTCTTCGCACCTTAGTGAGTGTAGAAGTAATAGGGCGCTTTAAGTAGACTGTAGGGTTTTTATAGTGCAATATCATTTTACTTTCCTCAAATGGAGGCGAATTTCAATATATTGTTCTTTGAAATTATTTCTGTAGCCAAATTGATCTAAAACTTTAATAGTTATAAATGTTTTCAACAGTGGTAGAGCCACGCGGCAGCTTTTGCTATCGCACGGATGGGCCGGCTCGAACCGGGGTGGTACCACGACCTCACAGAAAACCAGCGTGAAGTAGAGGTTTACCTCTGCGTTTCGCTTGGTGAGTGCAGGAGGCCGGAGGCCCCTTTTACTGGAAATGAGGCATTCCATCCTAGTCCTCACGGGTGACAACGCATCTACATTTTGATTTGTAATAGAGGATAGATGTAGATGTCTATGGGCCGCAGCAACCACTTACCATCAGGTGGACTGTGTGCTCGTTTGTCACCCTTATCCTTTTAAAAAAATGTAATATTATTTTTATTCACTGGGAAGTAAATAACGTTCTGAGGTATTTCTATGTATTGATTTTCTGCAGCAGTTTTAGATACAAATTCGTTAATAATATGAGTAGGTAACCTGTTGCAATATGAGCCGTATATGAGATCACATTCGATTCTGATCACAGATGTGAACTTGCTATCAACATAAGAATATTTTGTTGTTGAGTTTATTACTGAAAAATATAGTAAACCGCACTCGTATTGACCTGATAAACTCAGAGGCGGTTGAAAGTAGGAATCCAATTCTGATCTATTTCCTGAGATAGTAACTGTTATAGACATGTTTGTATACTGAGCAATTTATGAAGTTCTTGTTTATTTTATGTCTTGATTGCGCCAAAAATTCTCCAAAAAAATCAAACAAAGATGTCCACAATTAAAAGAATGATCACGTTGTATGTTATCATAATTATAGTGGACTTTATGACCTAAATATTTTATCAATTCCATTGGAGGTTTAAAATTTCTATAACTGTCAAAATATTCAACATCATTATTAAATTTTATATAGGCTACCCTATGAGATCCCGGATTTGAAGAAATATCTAAATTTATAACTCCACATTCTTTTTTAAAAGGGTGTGTTTGGAGCTCATCTCTCATAAAGACACCTCGAAAATAGGGAATATTTTTTCCATACTTTAAAATGTCAATGTTAGTTAAGGCGCGTTTGGGTAGCCTATATTCTAGTTTTTTATTTCTTTAGATACAAAAATGCCAAATCCATTTTTATGAGGCTTAAACTGGAACCCATTTCCGATACAAAGAGCTTCCATTTTTTCATTGTGTTTCTTCATTTCAGCAAATTGTTTTTTAGCCATTTTGATTTCATTTATAGTTTTAAGTATACCAGACGCACCACCTGCTAAGGCTTCCGTAGCCGATAATCCGGCAAAAATCGGAATCAAAGGTAGTACCCCACCAGTTTTTGGTATAGGAATAATGCGAGGAAGTTTAATAACAAAATTATCAACTAGTTCTCTAGCAGCAACTATAGGTAGCCCAATTGCTGCTTTCTTGCATTTTGGTTTTAATTTTTGCATACGTCTTTTTGTTTTGTAATGATATTCTTAAACTTGTTTTTAAATTCATTCCCCAACTTTCTCGGAGTCATTTTATTACTATTGCCATTATTTAGGCCAGCCCCAGTTTTAATTTTTCATTGCATAGCTTTGCTTACTATCTTTGCTGCTAACTTTTCTCCCAAATTTGCATCGGGAGCAATCTCTCGTGTATTTGCCATTTTTAACAAAACTAAATCCGCCTTATGTCGATCCTTTAAGTTTGAATATTTGTAATACGCAATGTCGTGTTCTTTACAATATTCGTCTAATTTGTTTATACCTTTGACTCCACGTGATAGTTTTTTGATTAAATTTGTACCAGGACCACAATAATTGTATCCCGGTAAATGTAATTCAAATGGTAAATTATTAATCAACCAATTGAGAAGATTACTCTCACCAATGCACATCATAAGACTGTTTAAGCGCGCTTGGGATATTTATTAAATATACCATTTTTTCTTATTTGTTCTTAATGTTAAACACAGTGGTCAGTAAGTTTATTACAATATATTTGACTTATCGATCCAATTGTTTTCATCATCATCATCATCATCATCATTACAGCCCTTCACAAGTCCACTGCTGAACATAGGCCTCCCCCAAAGAATGCCACAAAGCACGGTCCTGAGCCACCTGCATCCATCGACTTCCTGCATGTCTTACCAGGTCGTCACTCCATCTCGTGGGGGGACGCCCTACACTTCGCCTACCGGTACGAGGCTGCCAATTGTTTTCAGTAGAAGACAAACCTAGCCATTTTACTAAAACTTTATTTCCTTTCCTTCCTAAAACT
Organism: Parnassius glacialis; assembly: GCA_033319125.1. Classification (NCBI taxonomy): domain Eukaryota; kingdom Metazoa; phylum Arthropoda; class Insecta; order Lepidoptera; family Papilionidae; genus Parnassius; species Parnassius glacialis. The sequence continues at coordinate 26,631,222 of JAVANC010000002.1, forward strand.
TTTTCGACTAAATAAATGTTTGGATTTTTGGTCTTTTGTAGCTCTTGCGCATGAAATTCTCCTAAAATTGGTTGACCTCTAATTGTATATTCAATTAAGTAAGTGGTTGGAATTGTGTTCTGTAATTTTCGAATTTTAAATATTTCTGTCGACCAATTTGGAGTATATCCTTTTTCGAATGTACCTATGTATTTGCTTATACGCACATAATCACCTACTTTAAACTTACCTTTTACATTATCATTCTTTACCAATCTAAGGTATCTCTGTATTACTCGTTTTTTAATTTTATTATTAACATTGGCTGGAATTTCACCAATAGTTCGATGATAAGTGTGATTGTATTCGTAAATAACATTATTAAGGGTATCACCTATCCAGTTATAATTACTGTTCACGCCCAAACGCTGGTTTCAAGATTTGACGCCGGAGGGCGCTCGGCTCGGTGCCATACCGGTTTTGACGTTCGAGCGAGCGGAGTGGCTTTGACAGAGGGCGCGAGCGCAGAACGGGAGTTGCTAGAATACAGTGCTATTGAGAGCACGTTTTAAGGTCGCCCGGGAAACCTCCATTCTTAGGAGTCGGTTTTTTTTGCAAATTGTTGCCACGACGAGGGTTTATTTTGTGTTAAGTCTAGAATTGGTACGCCGGGCTGACAAATTGTAAGGAAGTTAACATTGACTGATTCAAAGTTTGAATTGCGTGTTATGCGCGCCTAATTTACCGCGAATTTGGTTAAGCTAATTTGCTAGCATATAAGTGCATTTGACAATATTAATTTGCTCGAGTGGCCTTTGATATAGTTCGGATACGTTTTCGGTATTAGAGGTGGGTTACGCTTTAGTTTAGTGTTAGTGGCGTCTGGAAGTATAGTCAATAGACTGTCATAGTGAAGAAGGAAGAAAGTGACGGTGGGTGACGCCGCGGGAGATTACCACAATTTGGAGCGGCGCCGGAGTCCGGGCTGCTGCCGACTTCGAAAGCCCAGCAGGTCTATCACTACCAACACCACAAACTACCACTATACTTAACACATACACACCTACGGCCTGACCGAGGCCTGAGACAGTCTTCGCCTCAACCCAGGTACGTACTATTTATTTGATTAGCCTCCCCATTAAATTGTATTAGGATAAAACATTTTCGCTATAGCTTAGTATTATAGAAAATTCTTCCATATGGCGATTCGGGCTCGAACCTGCGGCTGCTTGTTGAATCTCCGCTTATGGGCCCCGGATATTGAACCTTTGTAGAAGCAGCCGTAGGCCGTAACAATTACCCTCTAAACTAAATGCTTTATACAATTTAAATTTCAAAGTTCGAATAAATCGTTCAACTATGGAAGCCTTCCTTGTTGAAAAGGTTGAGTAAAGATTAATATTATAAGAATTCATAATTTTTTTAAACTTATCGTTATAAAATTCTGTTCCATTGTCATTTTTTGTGCATGGGAGAATTCAGAGGATGCTTTGGGTATATTTTGTGATCTTTCCAAGACCTTCGACTGTGTTCACCATGAGACATTAATCAGGAAGCTACAAGTAGTACAAGTAAGTAATATGGTGTCAAGAACACAGCGCTTAAACTTATTATTTCATATTTAAGTAATAGAAAGCAGAAGGTTATTATCAATGGTAAAAGTTCTTCCGGGTCACCTGTACTAATGGGTGTTCCTCAGGGCTCGATTCTCGGCCCATTCCTGTTTCTGGTGTATATTAATGACTTACCTCACCTTGTAGGGGATAGTCATGATATAGTATTATTTGCTGATGATACTTCCTTGATTTTTAAACTTAAACGTCAATCATTTAAATGTGACGAAGTTAATAATGCTATATCAAAATTAGTGCATTGGTTTAACGTTAATAATCTGCATTTGAACGGAAATAAAACTAATTGTGTTAAATTTACAACAACGAATGTTAAAAATCTGAATGGGGAGGAATTGAGCCCTGTTGTATCCACTGTTTTTCTTGGCATCACTCTGGACGCAAAGCTTCAGTGGGGCCCCCATATATCCAAATTAGCAAGCAGACTTCTGCAGCCTATGCTGTAAAAAAGATTAGAGGTTTCACTAGTGTGGGGACAGCTAGATTAGTTTATTTCAGTTATTTCCATAGCATAATGTCTTATGATACATACATATATGATACGATTCAGAAACTATTTTCGTTTTACAGAAGAGGGCCATTAGAGCTATTTACAATTTAAAACCGAGAGAGTCTCTTAGAGATAAATTTAAAGAAATAAATATATTAACTTTGGCCTCTCAGTATATTTACGAAAATTTAATGTATGTTCACAAAAACAAAGAAAGTGATATACATTCTGTAAACACTAGGAACAAACACAAGCTAGTGATGCCAGTTTCTCGACTCCACAGAGTCAGTAATTCATTCTTGGGGCAATGTATACGCTATTACAACAAGGTCTCGGAAAGTGTACAGGTTCTCTCTATTACCAAGTTTAAATGTTTTATTAAGCTGAAACTGTATAAAAAGGGTTATTATAGTATAAATAAATACATGGTTGATATTAACCCCTGGGAATGAGGTGGTCGCTTCCAAGCAGTTTCTAAAATAAATTTTGTAAATATTTCGTAATCATTTATATTGTAAAATTTGTTTAAAAAAAAAGTCCCGCTGGGTTTCTTGCTGGTGCTTCCCAGGACAGAGGGTTCTTTTTTCGAACCAGTGGTAAAATAAAAAATGACTTTCAATAAGAATTACACATGTAATATATATTGAATAAAAAATTATTCTATTCTATTCTATTCTGTATCTGCGCAAGCGAGCCCTAGGGCTGGAGTCTCAATTGATCTACCATAGTAAAGTTTCCCTGAATCATATGAAAAAATCCAACATCGTTATGTTAGTCTACCTATTAAATTATTGGTCCACTAAAAACAAACATGCATGACAATTGCAATCGTCAATAATATCGATCGAAATCAAATGCAATAACATGAGCGCTGCGTCCATACGTGTTTTAGAGTAACCAGCTATCTCAGCAAGAATCAGATTATTGAATCCCACACCGTCGCGCATCGTGTCTGGGAATATAGAGCTGTTTAGTGTAATATTGCGGCGAACTGCATTGCGAGCGGACGTGTGATGCAGAAACCCCAATTAATACCCTACTCAGACGCCTTCACCTACATAAAAATAAATGAATATATTAAGAGATAAGTATTGAATTCAAAATTTACGATTATTAACCTTAATCAGCTGTAATAAGGTCGTCATTTGCTAGGTGATAATGGATGGAATTTTTCGTAATTTGCTTATTTGACGTTGACGACATTTTTATGAAGTGTTTACTTTTTTATGTTTCTAAAGGTAAAAAATACTTGTAATATTATATACGCAAAATCTTGTTGGAAGTAATTTGGAAGTAAGTACTATTAGAAATGGGTTGGGAGTGATACGAAGCCTAGTCGGTTTGAATAACCTATCATGTTGAGGATGTCATGGGGGTAATGGTTGAATAGGGGCAAAAAGTTTCATTACACTTCTAGGGGGTCAAAATAGACAAAAACCAAAATTTTTTTTTATTTCGGCTGTAACTCCGCCTCTTTCGGAAGTTTTTACACAGTCTTTACTTGCCGCATCCCACTAGTTACTAAAAAGTTTTATAGGAGTATTATACTGTCAATAAATATAATTAGTATTGTCTTAATTATGAACAACTTAAAATTTTGAATAATAAATCACTTTTAATAAGTGTTTATAAGGTTCTAGATCACTAAAGAAACATGATATTCATTGTCCTACAAAATGTATGTTCACTGTTGCCGTAACGCGACTTAGGTTTTCTTTGGTATGAAAGTCTGATATCGACAAAAAATGCAATTAAATTACGAAATTAATAAAAAATATTTCCTCTTAAAGAGTAGGTGCTAAAGTTACAAGATAATAAGTTACAAAATGTAAGTACCTATAAGATTGGGAGACCTGCGAGAAGCATAGGTTATGATGCTTGCTTGCAATACAGGTCACCCACTTACCAGGATCGTATTCATTTTCTAACTTGAGTGGAGGATGAGAGACAGTAAAATTAGGTACGAAGTACGAATATAGTAAAAACGTAGATACACTGTGTATGCGTACGTGCGTTGCGTTGCGTATGTGTGTTTAAGTATTAGATACTAAAAGTTGTAAGATCTACTGCAGAGCTGGTCGAGTTCGTGTTACTTATTCATGGGTCACAACTTATAACGACGAAACTCGCCGCCGTCAAAAATTTCATAAATAATCACTTGCGTGGTGGGGTTAAATAAAATCAACTTAATCTTTACAGTCTAGAGGTTAACACTGTAGTTAGTGTAAAACCATATCGCTTTATAAAAGACTACTGACGCCATCTATTGATGTAACAATAAAACTAACGTAAAAACAAGTTATCGTGAATTAAATTTGGATTGACGTTAAAAGTCATCAGGTTAAGGCTATTTCATTTTCCTATTGTTACAAATAAACAGTGGTTTTAAACAGTGGTAGAGCCACGCGGCTGCTTTTGATGTCGCACGGTTGGGCCGGCTCGAACCTGGGTGGTACCACGACCTCACAGAAAACCATCGTGAAGTAGAGGTTTACCTCTGCGTTTCGCTTGGTGAGTGCAGGTGGCCGGAGGCCCTTTTTACTGGAAATGAGGCATTCCATCTTAGTCCTCACGGGTGACAACGCATCTACATTTTGATTTGTAATAGAGGATAGATGTAGATGTCTATGAGCCGCAGCAACCACTTACCATCAGGTGGAATGTGTTCTCGTTTGTCACCCTTATACTATAAAAAAAAAACATTAATGACTAGCTCTCAAGATTCTTTTTCTTTTTTCAGTTTCATAATCTATAGACAGCCAAAAACAAACTAATGTTGATTTTAACGATGATAATTAAATCACTTAAAGACACCTAAGAACAATGGCGAAAATTGACCCACATATTTTAAAATTAGCGGTGCATCGTGCCTATGCAAGTTTAAATTAATTATAATTATAAGTTTATACAATGTTTATATAAAATTATTGGGGTAATGTTTATATAAAAATTTTACCCACGCTATCCCAGAGTATATTCAAATAGCAGTCACGGTTTTTACATAATCGTGATCAGATGAGTTCTTACGTTATTTCCGTTTGGAGATCGAATTTCTGAGACCGAGAGGTCGTACAGATGGTGAAGCCACTAACAGATGTAATAACACAAATAGTTTGTGTTCAGGTTGTTTCTAACTTCATTGCATAAGTCGTATTAGATGTAGGAAAGCATCTTGCTCAAATTTTGTTTAGCAAGGAGCAATATATCGTGTAGTGGCGGTGTAAGAATATCCACTACCCCATATCTTCCCGTGGGTGTCGTAAGAGGTGACAGAGGGAAACAAATCAGGAGATGGGCAGCAGCGTGTTCTTAATAATAACTAAAAATAAAAAACTTCGTTTGCCAACCCGCTTGCCAAGTATGGCAACTATGGCAAATATCTCCGCTATGAGGAATCTATGTGGGAGGCATTTGTTCAACAGTGGACTTTAAACACCAATAAATGGTTAAGGTTTTAAGTCAACTCTTGCAAATTGTTCAATAGTAACCTAAAAACGATAAACACAAATTAATATTCGAAAAGCGTAACATTCGATGCTGTGTTGAAGCGGCGTGGCGGTGCGCCGTAAGAAAATAAATCATCCCATTTCATCCCCCTTGTGTCATAATAGGTGACTAAGGGAAATGTCAAAAAACGTCAAAGAAATAACAGCAGAAGAATGCTGTGTTTTGTATGGTGAGTACAGAGAACCTGAGACCGTTTTTACTGCTAACTGGTACCGGAAAGGAAAAAAGTAGGACTATCTACTAAATTAAATGAGATGCCATCAAAACATAACTTGTAAAAAAAACCAAGTCTTGCAACTCAGTTCTACTACCGTAAAAAGTTGTGAGATCCATGTAATACCAAGTCGGTTAATTTATTCAGTCCCTACTTAAGGGTCCTTCTGTCTCAAGTTATTACGTAATTAGCTAACCTAACAACATCTTATAGTGAACATATCAATATTAAAAATCTATTGTTTTAAATACATAATAATACAATTCCCTCCCTGGTGTTGCAGTTGTTCATGGGCGGCGGTAGTCACTTACCATCAGATGAGCCGCATGCTCGTTTGCCCCCTCTCCTATAAAAAAAAAAAAAAAAAAAACATAGATTGACTTGGCAATCGCACTAAACAATACTAATTTAATATAATATGTATTACTTGTGAGATACATTGTGTTTTCATGCGATGGCCAAGTCAATCTATTTATTTAAAACACAAAAGATTTTTAATATTCATATGGTCACTGTAAGATGTTGTTAGGTTAGCTAATTACGTAATAACTTGAGACAGAAGGACCTTTAAGTGAATAAATTAACTGACTTGGTATTACATGGATCTCACAACTTTTTACGGTAGAAGAACTGAGTTGCGAGACTTTGATTTTTTTTTACAAGTTATGTTTTGATGGCATGTATATTTTTACGGATAGTGTTCTGTAACACCCTAGAATATTCTGGGTAAGTCAAAATGAATGTCAAATTGATAAGTGAATTCATTCCCGAGACAGTTTTTCTTAATGGGCGACTAAGTGTTGCAAGTGTTGCAATATAGCTGCGAGGTAATCTCGAAGATATACGAAACTTAAAATGTTCTATTAAACTAGGAAAATAATTGTGGAATTAAAGAGTTTGTATATGTTACGTTTAAAAGCAGAAGTGCGGTTACACCTAGTTCTAGCCAGCTAGAACTAGGTGCGGCCAGCAGTAGTTGGTTAAATTTAGGTGTACCGTTAAATTTGTAAAAATACGGAAAAACGTATCAACAGCGACAGCAGGTTTAAGGTGCGGTTAAGGTGGCCATCGGGCCACCTTGAAACTGCAGACATCTATTTAATTTATAAATTATGTATGATACATCAACCGCAATTAATTACACCTTGTATTAGCTGGCTACACCTAGGTGTATCTGCACTTCCTTTATTAGACGTAACATGCTGCCGGCCGCTCTTAGTTCTAGCTGGCTAGAAATAAGTGTAACGGCACCTCGGGTGTTAGCCGTCACATATACATAAAACTGCATCTTTTCTTACTTTCTACGAGACTTCGAATCTTAAATTCCGATATTTCAGGTGCTTCGAAAAATCTACCAATGATCAGAGGAATTGAGGTGTTTGACGTCCTGTTGCCTTGGTTTACCTGGGCCTTCTTCAAATGTCTTTTCATGTTAATTTACTAAGATCGAATGAAAATCACTTTTAATATGGGCGTAAATTTATAATACGATCATGTGACAAACCGTAAGCTTATGGGATTTTTATGGGTTTTAAGAAATATTCCATATAGGCAAAATATACCATTTTTCTATAGGAGAGGGGGCAAACGAGCATGCGGCTCACCTAAGCTAAGTGACTAACGCCGCCCATGAACAACTGCAACACCAGGGGAATTGCAGATGCGTTGCCGGCCTTTTAAAAAGGAGTAGGCTCTTTTCTTGAAGGTCGCTAAGTCGTATCGGTCCGGAAAAATCGCTAGTGGTAAAAGCTTCCGCAAGAAAGTTGTGCTACAATGAAAACTTCTTATAAATCGCACAGTGGTGGACCGCCAACCATCCAGATGTTATGGATGGTGTCGCGAGTTTTGTCGCGATGTGCGATGGTTAAATTGAGCGTCTGGAATTAGTCCGAATTGGTTTTTTCTTTTTTTCTTTAACTTTTTTTTATTAAATTAAATATACTTCTCTTAGAACCTTTCAGTACCATAATGTTGTGTTGCAATTTTAAATTCTTTAGATATGTTTATGGCTCGGAATAATCAGCTAATTACAGTCTATTTTTTTGTATAAATTAAGTTAGGAGCAGTGTGACAATAAATAATGGATACCGATTTTGCCTTGAAGTAAAAGTATTAGAGGATCCACTACGTCATAATATAACTATAACCATATAAAATAATAAAAAAAATAAAAATAATAAAAATATTGCGACTGCCAATCCAACCTTGAGGCAATTTATGAGGGGCATAGGTTTAGAAGTGGGCTTTCGTTGTGTGTAATGAATTAAATATGAATGAATGAATCGACTAATGTTTTACCACGTTCATATATAAACAAATACCGCATATAATATTCGTTTTATGTAATATGCAGTCAGCACAAATAACCGTAAAAGGTGCGGCCGAGCTTTGTCTATCACTGACGGTGACTTGCCATTAGTTGAAATGGGCCTGTTTGTTAGCTTTTATCATAGAAGACATGACTCGGTAGCTGACATATAAAGCAGACATTTTTAAAATTTACTCTCCTTTTACACTTGCAATGCTCCGCGATGACGCACTAATGAGGACCTCTTCAAAGAGTCGTATAAGTGATATTGACGAGACAGAAACTCTTAAAAGTAGTTAAAAATGACTCCAAAACGCATGCTAAAAGGTATACATTTTTTCTATGGCAACTATAGAATTTAACTCACACTATTAGATAACTATGAAGCCAGAGATTTTTAGGTACTATAGCTGAGCTATAGTACCTAAAAATCTCTGGTGAGGAGCCGTGGTAAATCTGTAAATTATACAGTACGCGAGCAGTCCGGGTTCGATCCCCGCCGGCGCCAATGACGGTTTCAATGCAATTTTAAGTGCTGATTTACCAAGTGCGCGATGGTGAAGGAACATCGTAAGAAAACCTGCATGTCTGAGAAATATGAAAAAACTAATAATCTGAAGACGTGAATTTGGGCGGCGCGGCTGACATTTCCTGGCCTTACAACCCTCTCATAAACGTGAGTAGGCCTTTACCCAGCAGTTGGACGTGTATAGGCTGTAACTTTAACTTAGTGTTAACTATGTTTTACATTTCTAGGTGGTAGGACCCCTAATTTCCTACTCTGCCTAGATGTCTGTCCGTGTAGGTATCACAATTTTCACTAATTCCGCTGCCAAACAATCGTGGTTGGGCTCTTGAATTCCGGTATAGAGAGTATAGTGAAACAGTATAACAACAGGCTGTGAGGCATTCCATTTTATTTATAGAAGTAAGAATTATACCTGCTAGAGCCACACTGCAGCTATATTAGTAGAATTGGCACAAATGGGTGGCTCGACCGGGGAAGGGACCACGCTCTCACAAAATAACAGCGTAAAATAGCAGCTTAACGCTGCTGTGGTTCGTATGGTGAGCCTCCTCCTTTTTGAAGGCGGTTAAAATAGCATTTTTTTTTAAATATATTAAATAAAATATCTTTATTTATAGAGAACCCATACAAGAATGTTAGTAAAATATAAATTAAATTATAGTGTTAGTAATTAAGTCAATTTACATAAATAATAAGAGCCGTGGTAGCTCAGATGGTTAGCGCTCGCTGTAAGCTTCACAGTACTCGAGCAACCCGGGTGCGATCCCCACCGGCACTAAGAAATGCAGCGGACATTTCCTTGCTTAGGGCAACAAAATCCTCTCCGAAATGAGAGGAGGCCTGTGCCCAGCAGTGGGACGTAAATAGGCTGCAACTTTACTTTACATAAATAATGATGATCACAAATATAAATGGAGATGTTTGAGACCAGCCGCCACGAGGGTACTGATGTCTTATACCGTGGCATGTAGCCGTATCCATTATATTTTATTAGTACTATATTTTTGGAATAGTATCATATTTTTGGATTTCTCATTTAGCTTGATTTCTAATTTGATTTAAAATAAATCTTGCATTGACAACAATTCAAAATTTCTACTCTCCATTCCCGAATATATTCGTATATAAGGTGTCCATAATCCAGAGCTTGGATTAATACTTTTTAAATATTTCGATAAGTTCTGACTTATCAAAAAATTTAATCACGGTTGAGGCTCTAACTTATTTGAAGTTGATTATTACTTAGTCGTTTTATGCGTAAGCCGGTAAAGTAGCAAATGTTGAGGCAGGAGCAAAGAAATACGCCAGTACCAAAAAACGCTGGCTTGGCATCGTGAGCTCAGATATTAGATCCAAAGTACCCACTACCTAGGACGCCAAAGAGCGAAATAAGTGAAGACTTGTGAGTTGAAAGAAAGAAAGAAGAAAATCTTCATCGTAACGATGATTCACTCCAACGTCGAATACGTGCTGGTAAGTTAACGTGTGACATTTTAAGAAAAATTAAACATGAATATCTTCCTGATATCAACTCGAAATAACAAAAAAATTGCGTTTGCCAACCTGCCTACCAAGTGTGATAACTTTGGCAAATATCGTAGGGTATAGAAAGATACTACTAAGTACCACTATCATACCGCCGAAACATTCCTTTCAATTCCGGTCACAACATCCTCTTACAAACCATTATTTTCCCTTTATACAGAATTTATCACGCTATAATTCAGATCCTAAGTGTTTCTTATAAATTGAGGTAATTTCATTTTAAGCGCCTTATTAAGTGGCGAAGCTTGCGAAGTCACTTATTGATTTCACGATGTCTGTCCGTCTCTGTCCGTCTGTCCGTCTGTCCGTCCGTCTGTCCGTCTGTCCGTCTGTCCCACGATGATCTCGAGAACGGTTTCGAATTTTCAAATTCTGTTTTCAGCAATCGATTACTGATCACCCAGGCATCTGAACCTACTATTTTGTAACTGATTGCTCAACGGCAACCGTTAGAAACCGATACAAAGCTGATTGCTTCGCCACTTTGCTATGCTGTTAGCTTGCTAGGTTTATTAGTATGGCTAATTAGTTTTTACAGGCTTAGTCTTATTTGCTATAGCTGCGACGCTGCCAGCCGCAAGTTTGATCCTCATATGGAACAACAGTAAATCTAGTCCAGGTTCATTTAAACGCTTTCAGCTTTCAGTCTATAAAAGAGCCCGCCAATGTTTAAGGATAACGTTTATACGAGTATATAATCGTATTTAATTTTTTTAAATGAAATGGTGAAATTTATTTTTATAACCTCTGACCGTTGTTACAAAAAGTGTTTATTCTATTTATAACAGTTGTCTCTCTGAAACCTTTGTTTCAAAGCGCCCCAGGTATCGCGGAGCTTTTAAACTCACGTGATACGCAGGTCCCCCGTAGTGTCTATTTTAATTTGTCATTACGTTACCCGACTCATAAAATCTCCATTAAACGGGTGTAAAGTAATTATAACGCAATTTGAAGCATAATTATCTCACTTAATTACCAATTGTTTTGGCGTAATTACAATATGCTTTTCGAGGTGCGGTCATGTTACGCTGCGAAAAGCGATTTGGTAAAGAAAAAATATTAACTATATGTGTTTTAAAATTATTAATATAACAATTTTATTTTTTACTTTTCACGGTAGGTACTCCATTAGTGCAAAGTGCTCCTAAGTTAAGTGATGCCCAAATGTAAGGTAAAACCATAGCGTCATACCAATAATCTCCGAGGAGGTGGGCAGAGCCCAAAGAGCAGCGAACTATTCCGCGAAAATTTTCGTATAATGATTTTTTTATAACTTTCGATTTTTTTTTATAGGATCGGGTGACAAACAAACACACAGTTCACCTGATGGTAAGTGGTTGCTGTGGCCCATAGACATCTACATTTATCCTCGCTTGCGAATTAAAATACAGATACGTTGTCACCCGTGAGGACTAAGATGGAATACCTCTTTTCCAGTAAAAAGGGTCTCCGGTTCTCTACACTCACCATACGAAACACAGCAGTGGTAAACTGCTATTTTACGCTGGTATTCTGTGAGAGCGTGGTCCTTCCCCGGTCGAGCCAACCCATTCGTGCTACAACTACGAGTATACTACTAATATAGCTGCAGCATGGCTCTACCACGTAAAAATTCGATGTCATTTAAGTCAACAAGAAAGTTATGATAGACTTCGATTGGCCTTTCATGAAGAATTCCATCTCGTGCCACTGTTTACAACTGGTTTAATGAGTTTAAATGTGGTCGCACTAATCTCACCGATGATCTGCGTGAGGGACGGCCTTCTACGGCGACGACTGAAGATAACATCAGTGTTGTGCGGCGTATGATAGAGATTCATATAAGAGTGACTTATCAGCAGATTTGGATAAGCTTAGGCATTGGTATGAGTTAAGTGTACAAAATCCTCCATGAACATTTTAGCGGTCAGGGAGCTTTGTGCCCGGTGGATACCTCATAATTTGACAGAGGCCCAAAAACTCCGTCATGTTGATTGGTGTCGTGAAATGGTTTAAAGATTTAACGGAGGTGACTCAAATGCTGTGTTCGATATACTTACAGGTGACAAAAGTTGGATTTATTGTGATGATCCTGAAACTAAGAGACAGTCTGCTGTCTGGGTGTTTCCTTCCGAGGCGTTGCCAACTAAAGTGAAGAGAGGTCGAAGCGTTGGAAAATAAATGGTGGCCTCGTTCTTCGGAAGGACAGGTCATTACGCAACAATTGTTTTAGAGAATCGAAAAACAGTTCCTGCATAATGGTACACTAACAATTGTTTACCACTTGTCTTGGAAAAATTTCGGGGGAAAAGACCTCGCAGTAGGATCCTCCCTCACGACGACAACGCCTCGTCGCACACCGTATTTGGCGACGTTAGACGTGGAATTACTGGGTCACCCGCCCTATAGCTCCAACCTTGCACCTTGCGATTTTTATTTAATTCTGAAAATAAAAGAAAAACTTCGAGGAAAACGTTTTATGGACGTCGAGGAAGCAGTGGCTGCGTTTCAAAATGCCGTCGAAAAGGACCCCTAAGGACGAGTGGGCAAAGTGCTATTCTCAGTGGTTCCATCGGATGCAGCGATGTATTGATGTAAATGGACACTATTTTGAAAAGATATAATAAAACGAATAAATTGCTAGTTTGTTAAATTTTTGATTTTCTAAGAACTTTCAGTGTCACCCTCGTAGTCACCTTTTACCTCGTACATGCTAGACACTGTTGACACATTATTTTTGTTATGTCCCATACAAGTAAATAATTAAACATTCGATAAATCAACGTGGGACAAATGAAAAAGATAAAATTACTGCAATCTTTAAAATAAATACATATTATCACTTTTATAATATGATATAAACACTTTATAATATTAAGGTAAGAGACAATTTAAAAAAAGTATCTCGTGGGTGTCGTAAAACAGGACAGGGTAAAATTAAAACAGGAGATCGGCAACAGCATCTTTCTGATAACAGCTGGAAAAAAGGTAAAAATCTGTGGTTGCTAACCTATGCTATGCTATGCTATGCTAACTATGGCAAAATCAGCAAGGATTTTGGTAGGAGTGATGAGACGAATCTATGGGTGACGTCTATTAATGTTATTCAATGAATTGTTGAAAGACTGTGATTAATGAATGACGAATGAAACTTTAAACATTAATCTTTAAATGAGACGGTACTTAATGAAAACTAAATATAAATCACGTTCTAAAACTTTAAATTTTATAGTTACATAATATTACGCATCGTGTCCAATTGACCGTTTCGTTGGCCTAGCGTTACAATTCTGGGTCAGGCCAAAAATCAGAAGCACAATAAGCTGTTGGTCTTGTGCCTTATCTCCTTCCGATCGTATCAGATGACTGTTCCATCGGACTATGTGTGTGAGGGAAAATAATTCTGTCCTGTGCACTTAGCTAGCCTCCTTTAAAACCTGTAAGGCCTGTAAATAACAGTGGTAGAGCCACGCGGCAGCTTTCGCTGTCGCACGGATGGGCCAACTCGAACCGGGGTGGTACCACGACCTCACAGAAAACCAGCGTGACGTAGAGGTTTACCTCTGCGTTTCGCTTGGTGAGTGCAGGTGGCCGGAGGCCCTTTTTACTGGAAATGAGGCATTCTATCTTAGTCCTCACGGGTGACAACGCATCTACATTTTGATTTGTAATAAAGAATAGATGTCTATGAGCCGCAGCAACCACTTACCATCAGGTGGACTGTGTGCTCGTTTGTCACCCTTATCATATAAAAAAATATATATATACTGGCTTCCCATACCCTTCAGATAGAAATAGGCAGAATAGGTAAGAGAGTGGTATCTATCTACCCATTCGGGCTCTAGGCAGGAAGGCGTCCTACCACTTAGTAAAGAAGAAAAGAATCTATCTTTTCTTGCAAGTCTTAACAGGTAATTAACGAGAATATCTGGAAGGTTATGTGGCCGTGTTTTGGTATAACATCTCATATTTAAACCTGATATAATTATTAGATATTTATTTATTTTCTAACTCTAGCTGATAAGTACCTTTTGTAATTACTAACCCACTCTATGGAAAGAAATTTCTGAAATAAAGAATAATAATAATAATAATAACTAAGCTCGTAGTTGTTGATGAGTATGCTTACCTGGGACAAATAGTCCGACTAGGTAAGTCCAACTTCGACCGAGAGGTCAATCGACGGATTCAACTCGGCTGGGCAGCGTTCGGGAAACTACGACACATCTTCTCGTCAGACATACCTCAAAACCTTAAAACGAAATTGTACAACCAGTGCGTGTTGCCAGTGATGACTTACGGAACTGAGACGTGGTCCTTCACTGCTGGCCGTATGAGGAAGCTCAAGGTCGCTCAGCGAGCTATGGAGAGGGCTATGCTCGGAGTTTCTCTGCGTGATAAACTTAGGAATGAGGTTATCCGCAGTAGAACCAGAGTAACCGACATAGCCCAACGGATTAGTAAGCTGAAGTGGCAGTGGGCCGGCCATATAGCTCGAAGAACCGACAACCGATGGGGAAGAAAGGTTCTCGAGTGGCAGCCTCGTACCGGTAGGCGAAGTGTAGGGCGTCCCCCCACGAGATGGAGTGACGACCTGGTAAGACATGCAGGAAGTCGATGGATGCAGGTGGCTCAGGACCGTGCTTTGTGGCATTCTTTGGGGGAGGCCTATGTTCAGCAGTGGACTTGTGAAGGGCTGTAATGATGATGATGATGAATAATAATACTGCCTTATTGTAAGTACATGCCGTTGTGTACATGTGCGTTGTGAAATAAAGATATTTTTGATTTTTTTTTAATTCCTTCTTGCGAATTGCTGATGGACCGGGCACAGTAGAGCCTGGCGCGGTCATTTTCGAACACGGCTTCCGGCATTAAAAAAAATCAAAAATATCTTTACTATCTATTTTATATATATAATATATTACTTTACTTTATATATATAATATATTATCGACGAGAACCTCGTGAAAGCCGAAACAGATAAGCGAACAAAATATCTGGACTTGGCCCACGAGGTGCCCGACATGTAGGGGGACTGCCGACCGAAATTATACCTGTAGTCTTTTTTGCGAACGGGTTAATCTGAGTCAGCCTCTCGGGTCAGCTGAGGCGACTGGGATTCCGTGACGGACCGATCCAAGCTCAAATGCAGAAGGCGGTGCTCCTCGATACCGCCCGCATCGTCCGCCCGTTTTTTTTCCTTTTCCCCTAACCCTCGGCCGTTTGGTCTCTCCTGCCGAGGGCTTCCATCTGGTTGGGTTTTTATTTATTTATTTATTTATTTTATTTTATTGATATTTATGTATATTTATATCTTTCGTTTACAATTATATATTTAAACAGCTGAGAAAACTATATAGATACTCCACAAAATAATAAAACACTATTTCGTATAATATGTCAACTATACCATACCCAGACTGGCAACAACATGCAGCGTCAAAGGTAAGCCACATCTGGTACTACAAACGCCAATTCAACTATTGAGTTCAATTCTTCCAATCTATACATACATATAGATGGTGGCGTCGTAAGAGTTACAGAGGGAAACAAATCCGGATATGGGCAGCAGCGCCTTCCTAATAACGACTGAAAATGAAAAACTGCGGTTGCCAACCGGCTCGCCAAGCGTGGCAGTTATGGCAAATATCCCCCTATGAGGCATTCTATGGGAGGACTATATTCAGCAGTGGACTTTAATAGGCTGTAACGGTATACTACATAGATGTAGGCGGGGTCTAAATGAAAGATAAAAAAATACTCGATTTATTTTAATTTTTTGAGAGCACACACCAAAGTTAGACTGTCTTCCGCCATTTTCGTGGAAGAGAGAGAGATAAAGAGAGAGAGAGAAGATCCTTATGCCTCGCTTTTGCCCTTTCATTCAATCTTCTGTTCGGAAACTTTAATTAAAACAGATTACTTATCATTATAACATTTTAAATGTTTTCTTCTGCTAATAATATTGAAATCCTACATCCTACAAAATAACTGTCACCGTTGAACACAGGGGGTGGTTTGCAGGCAGGTTTCGAACCCAGGTCGCTAGCTGTAGAAATTAATGCGAGCTACCACGGCGCGTAGAGAAAGTTATATTTTCTGATATGACTCTTCAAATTTGTAGGCAGTTTGAAATCATTGCCAACGTCTAAATCGCTGTTACTTATTACAGTATGTGATATCTGAAAGCATATTTTACATACTGGATACATTAAGCCGATGGAGCATATTCATGAGCGCGCCACCGCTTGGACCCCAAGTATAGCTCTTAGTTTGTGTTCTAAGAGAAGTAATAAATCTAGATCTGTTTTAAGCGTTTAGTGCTCAACGCAGGCCATTTACATCTTAAATTTGAGATGAAAATTAGGGCTTATTATTCAATTACGCATCTGTGCTCTCTCTTACAATTTATTTTTTATATTTTTAATTATATCAATTTGCTCTTCTTTTATACATAATATTTTAATCTGTAATAAACATTACAAGATTGAAATAATATGTATTATTATTTTGTTGTTATATGTATTGTTATTATTATTAAAAACTTAAACCTGTTAAGTAATAATAAATATAGCTTTGTCTTTTACACTATTAGCTAATCTGTCTTCGTAAATAGTGCTAATATTCAAATTCTCCTCTTAACCAAAATTTTTATATTACAGGAGCAAATTATACAGGCACACTTCCTGCAACTAATTTATTAATAATTTTTCCCATCTCTGGGCTGGGGCTCCCCAGTAACAGCTCCTTCCACTTGACCGCATCCAGCGCAGAGCGGCTAGAATCGTCAGCGACCGAATCCTTTCCGATCGGCTCGATTAACTGGCGCTGCGAAGAGATGTTGCATCTCTTTGCGTATTTTATCGCATCTACCACGGGGAGTGTTCTGAGGAATAGTCCGGCCTAATTCCAGCCGCTCAGTTTCACCATTGCATATCGCGACAAAACTCGTGATACCATCCATACCATGTGGATGATTGGCGGTCCACCACGCAATAGAGCGGCCATATGGGACTAACAACCGATGGCAAAGAAAGGTTCTCGAGTAGCAGCCTCGTACCGGTAGGCGAAGTGTAGGGCTTCCCACTAGATGGGGTGACGACCTGGTAAGATATGCAGGAAGTCGATAGATGCAGGTGGCTTAGGACCGTGCTTTGTGGAATTCTGTGGGGAAGACCTAAGTTCAGCATTGGATTTGTGAAGGGCTGTATAGATGATGATAATGATGGCACAATTAAGACTGTTCAAGGTATGGAAGGTAGGAAGGTAAGGTAACTTTTAACTGAAGATTAAAAATGATTTTGAATGTAATTTGTAAAAGTAGAGATCCTAAGATGCATTCATGCTGTACTTATAGTTAGAAGTATTTTATATTTAATGGTTTTTCTATGTAAGTGGTCTCGTATTAAAACCATGTGAATTTTTAAATCCATTTCCAAAGTTTCAAATTTGAAATTACTATTTCTAATTCGTCATAAGATACTTTACCGTTTACATTATTATTATTATTATTAGTATATATTATTGGAACGTTAAAGAAAACTCACATATATATATTGGCTTAAATTATGTCTTTTCTCAGAAATACTTCCAACTATTGTAAAATGAAACTCATACCATTCTCACCTACAAAATGAATTAACGATTCAACTACTATTGTTATGTTTTTTGTAATTCAAGCGAAAGCGAAATTACTGTATACATCATGGTAGCTAGTTACTAAAACCCGTGGTCACCTGCCATTAACTTCAAAGAAAACTGCCTACAGATCCATTGTCACCTCTGAGGACAATGATGGTACACCTCATAGGCTGTAATTATTCATGCTCTTTATGACCACAGGAGCATAGAAGTGAACGGTGTAGCTTGGCGGCTTAGTTAAGGAGGTGGTACCATAGATACTCGTGGGCAGAAAAATAGCATGGTGATTGTTTATCGAGGATAGATGTAGGTTTCTAGGCCACAGCATCCACCTACCATAAGGTGGGTGGTGTGCTCACTCATCCTATAAAAAATAGTACTACCACTTTGTAATTGGCATTGCTGTTGTGTTAATATTTAATGATTCTATATATGTTTTATGTAATCTTGTACTATGATGACTTTTCAGCCAGACTACTTAGATATTACTTTGTTGCCTTTGTTTGTTTATTATAGTTATATATAGT
Organism: Parnassius glacialis; assembly: GCA_033319125.1. Lineage (NCBI taxonomy): Eukaryota > Metazoa > Arthropoda > Insecta > Lepidoptera > Papilionidae > Parnassius > Parnassius glacialis. The sequence continues at coordinate 26,649,575 of JAVANC010000002.1, forward strand.
ATATTGTTATATTAGTTTCGAATTCGAGTTGAAGCCAACATGTGTGTAGAACATAAAGGTTTTGGTTTTGGGATTATTTCGATTGACCCGAGTCCCCGCATTAACTAAATTCAGATTTTATGTCTTATGCGGTTAATAGCTTCTAAAAACATTTGATAATTATTGGTGCAGTCAATTGGTTAGAAAAATATGATAATTATTATCATAATTATAAATATGTCATGTCACGAAAACGATAGAAAATGCTATTTGGTTACGTGGATGTTGAAAATGCTATTGTAACTTTGTGTCATCACAAATGGTGTACATAACAGCTTTATTATATATGTTTATAATATAGAATAAAAATTAACAGGTCTAATGTACAGACCTGTTAAATATAGCAGAAACTGTTTAGATTTGATTTCGTTACTGTGTCCGTAAATTTACCTACCAAGCATTGTAATAATTAGGTAAACCCTATCAAGTTATGAAGGGATTCGGTTAAATGTTACTGACTTATGTTTTGTACGAATATCTTCCTGTAAGTATCATAATAGTCAAAATGACAAAAAAACCGAATACGCCTCCGAATCTTAATTGAACATGTATCTTAAAAATGCCACTTTACATAAGAATAATATAAAACATCGTTTATAATATCAAGACACTGCATGATAGTTCTGAAAAACACTTTATAGGGCCTTTTTATGAATAAAAGCTATGGCTCACATTATGTGAAACGAATACCCAAAGAATGAGTTCAATAATAAAATATTGTTAGAGAAGTTATAAAAAAAAATTCCTTATATCGAACATTTTTTTGGTTTCGAGTATTGGAAAGATCGAAATACAATCGAGTTAAGTTCCAAAGGTAGCGGAACGGCGCGTGTATAATTTATGATGAGAGATATAAAATATCTTGAAAATATAATTGTAGGTGTCGACTTGGAAGCAAGGGATTGGCGGTTGTGTTCTGTGATGTAAGGTTTTTTGATTTATAGTTATTGTGTTTAGATGCAACTGCGCTATAATTCTTAGTTTCGACAGGGGCGTTAACGAAAATACGCCAACGAATTATTTGTGACGTTAATTGAACGAATGGTTCTGTGAATGAACAAAAGTAATTATTACTATAAAAACTTTGACGTAAAACATTTTTATATTCTAATTGTATATTCTACAAGAATAGATATTAAGAACAGATATTTTTTTTAATAAAGCCCAAATATTGATTACCTACATACAAACAAAACATTTTTAAATTTTAGTTCAGTAAAAAATTGAAAGGTTTAAGTACAAGAATTAATTAAGAAAGTTTTTAAATAAGTCCATTAAAACAGAAAAATATCCTAGCACTGTTTGCATAAAAGCTAAAATTCCATTTCCTTCTTAAACTATAATTATATAATTATTTTATTTCAGTAAACTGTAACATTAATCATAAATGTAGAAAAGTAAAAATTAAAACCCGCAAAATTACTGAGCCCTCTTAAAACTTCACTTAGGAGAACTCTTAACTCGAGGCCGTAAATTCGCACTGTAACACCAATGTTTTTCAAGCGTTCGAAAATTTAATTCTTATCTTTCTGCCATGTTCCACCTTTGTTTTTTATTTAAAAAGACTTTCCTTTCACTTCCAAAGCGTTATCACAATAATACAGCTTAATATATTATTTAAATACAAAAGGGTTGTACGTAAGCAGAGTTGATTTAGATAAAACGATCGAATTAAATTATAAATAACAATTTATAAAAAAAATAACAATAAAAACAAGCGAGAGAAATTATAGTAAAAGACCCTTCGAAATATATTGCTAATATTCCATTTGATTATTTATCTATACAAATAAATAAAATTGAAGTGTCTGTTTGTAATGTCAAAATTTCAGTTTTTTTACTAAATGCATATGAAAGTAAATACGGTACTTATAACTAAAATACAAATTTTAAAATTTTTGTCTGTCTGTCTGTCTGTTTGTTCCGGCTAATCTCCGAAACGGCTGGACCGATTTTGACGGGACGTTTTCTAGCAGATAGCTGATTTCATAAGGAGTAACTTAGGCTACTTTTATTTTAGAAAAATAATTAGACTTCCGCGCAAAAACATAAAAACCCTAACACGCGAGCGAAATCGCGGGGAACAACTAGTTTAAAATATTAAGTTGCATAACAAAAATAAATTGTGGCAGTTTTTACTTAATTTTATCAAATAAATTTCAGCTCCTAGGTGATAAGGTCAGCTACTTAGGAATTCGATTGTTTTGGTACCTCTTTATTACCTATTTCTGTTAACAAGCAGCAGTGCGCCCATTGACGTTCCAAAGGTTGAGGGGCATTACATAGTAATACTGAGAAGGAAAAACGCTTCATGCATTCTTTTTTTAAGACGACACATCGAAAACCGTTGAAGCTGTCTATCGCCGGACTGACCCAAGTGAAACATAATTTCTATAAAAAACTTCAAAAACGCCGTCTTAGCCGCGGCGCCCACCTAAGCTACATGATTTCGACATGGCTTGTAGCATGATTCTGACGATGCTCTGACGTGACCACGAGTGACACTGCTTGCACCAACCTGTGCAACAATAGCATGTCGCAGAGTTCATTTTGGGCCAAAATCTCGCCTGAAGAGGATAAACATGCCCTTGCTTTTTGCTACAGATTTCAAACATTCAAAGTGCCAGCTAATGATTTTGAGTACATCCCCAAGGGAAAAATTTAAAAAGTGGTGGTACTTTAAATTTTATGAAGGAATTAGAATTACATTTCGCATAGATTTGCCCTACAAGTTGCAAGAAGCATCTTGCGAGTTCCTGTTATTGTAATCGGGTCTAGGATAATCATATAAACATGGTTTTTCATGAACTAAATCAATGAATTTAATATTAAAACTACAAGTTTCGTGTTACGTGCCACTTCAGTGCGTCACTAGTAGCAAGCTGAATGGCACGTCAGATCATGCGGCGTCACGCCACGCAAATGTGCGTTACTCATACATTCCCTTTGAATGTTGAGGCGAGTGACAAGTTACGCGTCAAATCACGCGTCAGATCACGTGTTACGTTAGCCGCGGCGCCCACCTAAGCTACATGATTTCGACATAGCTTGTAGCATGATTCTGACGATGCTCTGACGTGACCACGAGTGACACTGCTTGCACCAACCTGTGCAACAATAGCATGTCGCAGAGTTCATTTTGGGCCAAAATCTCGCCTGAAGAGGATAAACATGCCCTTGCTTTGCTACAGATTTTAAACATTCAAAGTGCCAGCTGAAGATTTTGAGTACATCCCTAAGGGAAAAAATTTGAAAAGTGGTGGTACTTTCAATTTTATGAAGGAATTAGAATTACATTTCGCATAGATTGGCCCTACAAGTTGCAAGAAGCATCTTGCGAGTTCCTGTTATTGTAATCGGGTCTAGGATAATCATATAAACATGGTTTTTCATGAACTAAATCAATGAATTTAATATTAAAACTACAAGTTTCGTGTTACGTGCCACTTCAATGCGTCACTAGTAGCAAGCTGAATGGCACGTCAGATCATGCGGCGTCACGCCACGCAAATGGGCGTTACTACATACATTCCCTTTGAATGTTGAGACGAGTGACAAGTTACGCGTCAAATCACGCGTCAGATCACGTGTTACGTTACGTAGGTGGGCGCCGCGCTTTACGTAGGTGGGCGCCGCGCTTTAAGGTCTAAAATTGCGTAGCGTTCGCGACGATTAGGATTCGCTTAGAACCTTAAAATATTTAAAAAAATATATTAATTTTAGTAATCAAAAAATGAGCAAGTAAATTACGAATATTGGTGTTATGAATGTATTTGAGTGGTTCGTAAGCACATAGAGTAAGTAATTTCGTTGTAATTTTAACTATAGTTATATTTTAGAGGTGTTTTCGCAAATAATTATTATAGATTCAAAATTATGCAATCGTGTTTTTGAACAAGCAATTGCAAGATAAATACATGAATTTACCTATATCATAATTCCAGTATCGTTAGTCGTGTCATACTCCTATAATATTCGATGAATGGAGGTGCATTTATTCGCGGTGTCGCCTTAAGTGTCACTTTTTTATAGAATAAGGGTGATAAAAGAGGTTACAGCCCACCTAATATTGATAAGTGAATGCTGTGGCCCATAAATATCAACAACTATCCTCGATTTTGTATTAAAATGCGTTTTTACTCCCTGAGGGCTATGATAGCATGCCTCGTTTCCAGTGATAAGGGTTTCCGGATCTCTACTCTCATCATGCGACACATCAACCTTAAGCTGCTATTTTACGCTGGCATTCTGTGAGAACGTAATCCATCCCTGTTGGGGCTGACTCATTTGTGCTAGAACCATAATATAGCTGTTGCCTGCTCTACCACGTAACAACTTATCAAACAGACTGTTAGGTTGTTTGTTGATGCAATATTATAAAAATACAATATGTGAGTGATATTCTAACCTATTCACATATTCAATACCAACATTTGTTTTAATAGTATAGGGTGACAAACGAGCACCCAGTCCACCTGACGGTAAGTGGTTACTGTGGCCCATAGACATCTACATCTATCTTCGATCACGAATCAAAATGCAGATGCGTTGTTACCCGTGAGGACTAAGATTGAATGTTTCGTTTCCAGTAAAAAGGGTCTCCGGTTCTCTACGCTCACCATGCGAAACACAGCAGCGTTAAGCTGCGATTTTAGGCTGGTATTCTGTGAGATGTTCAATACCTACATGATTCTGGTGATGTATGCTATTCAGTTTAATTTTAGTTATGATGCATACTTTCATATAATATTATTTTTGGTTAATACAATATTACTACCTTTATGCTATCTTTATCCAGAAATATTATGTATGTATGTATATATGTATTTATGTATGTGTATATGTATATATGTATTAAGGATAATTGTTATATATTGATAACAATGTATTTATTTGTATTCATATGCATTTGTGTAATTTACAAACCTCATTTTGATAGGTGTTATATCTATACAAATTTATTATATTGAGTTACTTAAGTCACCTGCTACTAATTTTTCACCACACCATGGGTTGACTGGCAGAGAATGCTAACTGGAATTAAGTCCGCCCTTTGTAACCTTTTTACTATTTTCTAACCAATAAAGTTTTTAAATAAATAAAAAAAAATATTGTTGTTGCGTGAAGCGAACTTGACGAAGATAACGATTTTATGTGGAACAGTGGGCAGTTAGCGAATATTATTCCATGCCGGTAGACAAAATATGGTACAGAGTTACTCAAGACTAAGTAAAGTTGCAAACCAGCTGATCGTCAATTATTGGATTGGGCAGTTAACAGCTGACGACCTAACGGATTTGTAAAACGACTGCGTGACGTCGCGTTTTATTTTATACGATCAGTGATGGTAAAAGATTGTCCTGATATTTAATACTGGTCTTATCTCTCAAGGCATAACGTTTACATTCATTTTATTACCGGTATCTCAGAGAGAAATCGCATAAAGTTATGTCACCTCAACACCGTTTGAATTTTATAAATACTTCGTAATAAATTTATATATTTAAATAATAAAATTAATTACATACAATATTAAAAATTATAATAATAAAAAGAAACTAAAACTAGAAACTTAATTATCATATAGTCCTACTCTCCGCGGTATCGTGCTAAGAACGCTGGCTGCGTTTCCCAATTGAATGGCTATACTTAGCCTTTGAGCGAGAAAAGAACCAGCCCTCTTATCACCAGCAGCAACGACCAGCCGCGGATGGAGTTCCTTTAGGAACCTCACCGCACGTGGACCCCACGGACCGATAGTCTCTGCATCTCTTCGTAATTATTTACAGTTTCATATTTACCGTTACTGTTACCGACTATTAAAGTTCATTGCTGAACATAGAACTCCCCAATCGATTCCCTCGTTGGGAGGATATTTGCAATTGTTGCTACCCTTGGCAAGTAGGTTTTCAACCGCAGTTCTTTTTTATTTTTAGTCGTTATTAGAAAGCTTCTGATCTCTTTCTGATTCCCATCTCCTGATTTATTTCCCTCTGTCACCTGTTAGGACAATCACGGAATGATATGGAGTAGTGGATATTCTCATACCGCCACTACACGGCAACGATTCAGCACGTTTTTATGTTTCAGCACGCAATAACTTGATAGAGCCATGCTGCAGCTATATTAATAGTACAGTCGTAGCACGAATGGGTCGGCTCGACCGTGGAAGGACCACGCTCTCACAGAATACCAGCGTAAAATAACAGCTTAATGCTGCTGTGTTTCGTATGGTTAGTGTAGAGAACCGGATACCTATTTTACTGGAAAAGAGGTATTCTAACTTGATTCTCACGGCTGACAACGCATCTGCATTTTAATTCGCAAACGAAGATAGATGTTGTTGTCTATGGGCCACAGCAACCAATTAACATCAGGTGGACTGTGTGCTCGTTTGTCACCCTTATTTAAAAAAAATCCCATAGTAAAAGTAATTTACAACCTTTAAATATTATTTAATTTAAAACATTTTATCTAATGTAGGCCCATGCACAAGATATTTCATAAAATTTCTAAACATCCTTCTTGCATAATATAATATGAAAGTTTATATAAACACACTTGAACGAACTACATGAAATCTATCAATTAACCGGCATTCCGAGTAATTGTCCATGTTGCCATGAGCGAGACGCGAGCAAAGAATCAATTAGAGACAGCCAACTCGATGTAACCGCTAAATCTGACACGTTACGTCACTTGCCCTATAAAACAACTGTGGCGCACGATGCAGTTACCAAGTTAGGAGGCGTGAAATACTTGGACCGACACTAATCCAGCGGGAGGTTGCGTAACAAAATTATTGGAAAATCATTATTTTAGGGCGTTTATTTTGTTTGCCTGTTAGAAAATCGAGAAACACGAAGCTCTATAACTGTATTAAAGGGAAGTAGGCGATCGTTTTCACCATTACACTTAACGTGATGCACCTCTGGCAGTGTCAAAGATGCGAGACGTCTGGTACTGCGACTGGAAATCCGCATGAAAACCATGACGATTCCCCGGTCTAGCCAACGCATGAATCTACCACAAAAAGGAGTTATTTACGTGTATACACGTATACATTATATATATATACATCATGCTTAGTAGAATTAAGTGTTCTTTTACGAGAGTTTGTGGTTTTAAAAAATCTGATGTAATGGTGAGGTAGATATGAATAGATCCTGCAGACGTCCGTAAATACCATTTTATCAACAATGTGTCACAAAATGTATACTTAAGTATATTATCTATATTACCAATGTCTGTCTGTCCATGTCAAAAATCAAATCAGAGCGATTCTATGAGTGGCTGATATATGGTACATATAAGTACTTAAAAGCTAGTAAATTGCTAGCAACAATGCAGCAGTTTACTAGCTTTTGAGTTTAGCTTATGAATGGTCTAAGTAATAAGTTGTATGGACGGATAAGGAATGTTAATTTCAATTTATTTTGTTTTGTACAATCCCACCCCTTAATATTTTGTACGTGGTAGAGCCATGCTGCAGCTATATTATGGTTATAGCATGAATGGGTCGGCTCGACCAGGGAAGGACCACGCTCTCACAGAAAACCAGCGTAAAATAGCAGCTTAACTCTGCTGTGTTTCGTATGGTGAGTGTAGAGAACCGGAGACCCTTTTTACTGGCAAAGAGGCATTCCATCTTAGTCCTCACGGGTGACAACGCATCTGCATCTTGTGTCTTTACTGAGAATAGATGTAGATACCTATGGGTCACAGTAACCACTTACCATCAGGTGGACTGTGCTCGTTTGTCACCCGATCCTATTAAAAAAAAATATTCATTTGAGTTCCTTGGCCAATAACTTTATAAATAGTTATGACAATAGAATGTCTTAATTTTTTGAAATAAGTATGCGCAAAGAAATCGATCACTCTTTCATTCCATCATGCCGTAAAAATTGTCAAAGAGATTTATCAAAAAAACTTGTGCGTCCAATCAATACAAATAAATTGTCGTACCCAGAGCCATGACGTAAGAAGTACCTGATACAGCGTTCTGAGAGCGATCGAGGATGTCATTACGGAAAATCCTTCCAATCTGAGATGCGTTAACATAGTAAGAAGTTTATTACGATGTCCTTCTTTTTTAAATGTTGAAATATAGTTAACGTATTTCATGATTATCTTCATGATTATAGTTTATCAAAGTCCACTGCCGAACATAAGCATTTTTGCCCATAATATATCATATATTGCCCATAATGCCAAATACCTTTATTTACCATATTTTACATGATTGGTAAACGGGATAGCAACCGCAATTTTTTTATTATTTTGAGTACTGTTCTTCACTGTTACAGTTTCCCTCTGTCGACCTTACGATAACCACGGAACATAGAAGTGGATTCTCTTACGTTGACATGAAACAGCGAACGACGTATGATAGCGATGTATTTATAAGTTAGTAACAATTCAATCCATGGTAACTCCTTAATAACCTTTTCTTTCGAATTTCGATCCTCACGTTCGCCACTGAAATTCTCGGCGTGTGGTTTTTATAGAGTGAGGACAATAAACGAGCACACAGTCCACCTGATGGTAAGTGGATGCCGTGGCTCATACATTTCTACATTTATCCTTGATTAAGAATCAAAATGAAGATGCATGGTTACCCTTGAGGAATAAGATGGAATGTTTCGTTTCTAGTAAAAAGGTTCTCCGGTTTTCTATACTCATCAAAGGAAACACACGCTGGTATTCTGTAAGAGCGTGGTCCTACCCCTGTTGAGCCGACCCATTCATGCTACAATCATAATATAGCGTGCCTCTACCACGTAAATTATGCACTCGTATTAAGTATTGATTTAGAACATGAGTGAGACAACATTTACGTAAATTATGTACCGAAAGCAGCTTAATTGTTTTAAGTATGCGCATCTAAAAGGACGTGATTTCAAATTCGTTATTCGATCATTCCTGTGAATTATCCTCTAGTACAAACCTCATATATAATATAATGCAACTAATTGCCGTGGTTTGCAAAAATATTTTGCTAATATTTTTACATTGAGGATGTGGTCAGTCCAACTATTAGGACTTCAATAAAATTGGAACTCGATAGGATTATGATATATGTATATCCAAAACACACAGCAATGTTTTACAAAAGTTAATGTTTTTTGAAATTGAATTTGTTTTATTTAAAAATTATTTTAAAATATTATGTAAATATGAATGCAACCGAAAGCGTCAGTTGTTTCGTTTTTGTTTTTCTTCTTTTTCCTTCTTTACGTATTTTCTTTAGTGTGCAGTTTCTTCTCGGCCAGTATGTTTATGCAAAAAAAATAAAAAAAAATAATTTACAGTCGTAAGCAGTAACACCAACGTTTGGTTTATATCGTTTACATTCTGTCACTTTATAGCGAGCAACTTCAACGCGACAAAACACAGTAAGCTAATGATGATTGATCGCACCAGAGAAACTAGCACTGTGATACAACTCGGCTGCTTGTTTTCTGTACATTGTACCACACGACAAATCGACGGCCTGGTAAAGTTGGTATGCGTGGGCGCAACTCATTAGAATACAACTCTATTGTGCTGTTTATAATATGTAAACACGCTACCTTAATGTAGATGGGACACGTGTTAAAAGGTTTCCGATATTACAAACTTTTTTAAAAACTAGAAATGTGGCTCTTCTTTTTACGAGATGTTAGTGATGTAAGCCTTTTGGATTTTACAGCATCATCTAATTCAGGGCTGGCCTACAAGACCGCGAGATTATATACAATGAAAAAGGTTTTGAGCAGTTAATCTCCCGCGCAAATCCACAGTGAATTGGCTGGCTTGTATCTTGTTTTAAGAGTATTTTAGTGTCATGATTTTTTTATCGAGTTAATCATTGTGATTCGCATTTTTGTTTTCAAATAGCCATTATACTTATGTTCAATTTGCACAATTTTGAAAACCCTGGCGTAAGTGCCAGGGTTTTCAAAATTGAGCTACTGCTGTGTACAATTGCTGTTGTCCTCAAATATCATACTTCTAAATTAAAAAGATGTCATTTCTGTACACAATGCTCGCATTATTCTTACTGGCAACCGTTAGCCCTCCCTGCAATGTTTTATTGATAGCATTAATTTGACAACCACGAAATGCGCGCGCAAGATAATTCGTATAATCGGCCCAAATTTTATGCTATAAGTGTCATAATAATTTACGTATAATTCCGTCTTGTTTCATTTAATTTAACGCTTTTGAACTTAAGTTATTCTCGGAATAAGATTTAATACAGACAATTTGCTATAATAATAATAGTATCCTCCGTTCCGAATTACGATCACAGCGACCAATCTCATCGGAGAGAAGCCATCTGCGCAGTACAGGGTACAGAATAGAATAGAATAGAATATTTTTGTTCAATATAGGTTATTTAAAGTACTTATTTATTTAAGTGTAAGTCATTATTTTATTTACCGCAGAGACCACATGGGACAGGGTTATAGTGTTCCAGTGTATACGCAAGCACAGGTGCATTCACTATTCTTTCAATCTCATAGTCCAATTGGACGGTAATCCGAGACGACCGAAGAGAGATCAGGCGCAAGACCAACGGCTGTACGTGCTTTCCGAGGCACGGGGGTGAACAAACTCCCTGTCTCCAGTTCTGCTATTGAGAATTTCTTGCCAGAAAAACACAGTAACTAATTTTGACTCGACTGGATCAAACCCGGGACCTCACGATAAGCGATCTTGTTTACCACCTCTAGACCATCGAGGCAGTCAAACACACACGACAATTTGCTATATGATGGAGGTGACATAAGAAATAAAATATCTATTTGATATATAGCGGTATTGCCATCTCGTTTATGTGATGTTTTTTTTGTTTAGTTTACGCGAACATTACACTTTAAATAAACTACTTCTACGGATTTTATCGCGCTTAATTTAACTTGTTTTTAACTCCCGAAGTTTTGAGTGCTTTGCAGTATCCACGTGAAACTGAAACTGAAGTGTTGGACGTCCCGATGTCATAGTTAACACGGACCTCGTATCTTTAAATTTTAATTAGTAATTTCGGTCCGATCTATGCAGAATGAGCTGTGTTTTGATGTCTTGCAGTTGCTTGGGCTTGGAAATTTTATTAATTGTAGAATCCCTAGCAGGAGGTATTACCCAGCCGCCTTCTCAATTGACTGATGATTTACTTGTGGTTGGACTCATTTTCTATCTGGGATTCCTTCTGCGTGGGTCGTTACTACCTTCTTGCATATTTCTGTCGCCAAATAAACTAACTAACGCGCATTTGCGGTTACTTACGTGAGCAATTTTAAATTATAAGGAGAGTGCTTATGCAAATAGAAGCTTAACGCTGCTTTGTTTCGTATGGTGAGTGCAGAAAACCGGAGACCCTTTTACTGGAAACGAGGCTTTCCTTCTTAGTCCTCGCGGGTGACAACACATCTGCATTTTGATTTATAGTCGAGGATATCTATGGGCCATGACAACCATGTACCATCAGGTGGACTCTGTGCTCATTTGTTACCCTTATCCATTTATAAAAGAAATGCCCTACGCTACTGAACTTATTCAGTTTCGTTTATATTTATCTTCGTCAATATTCCAGCCTGTTACGGCCGGCAGCTGCCTATCCCAGGAGTAGAATCCTTCGCGGCCCATAGACGAAGAAGCTACAGGCAGATGCTGGTCGGGCGTCCTCACGCCACGGGTTAAAAGTCTAATTACACTAAACAATCCGGGGGGAGCGTTACAATTATTGAACAGAGCTTACTTACCTCTATTCAAGGCGACTGGTCCCTCAGGATTCGGTCAGGTCTCGTGTGGATGTATTGTGCTAGAAAGTAAAAGTCAGTGATGTGTATTTGGGTGTGGCTGGTAGTGTTATTGACCTTATTTGACCGTTCCCCCTGCAGCAGTTCGGCCCTCAGCTCCTCTCCAAGCTAAGGTCGCCTTCCGCAGTCACTTTCTTCCTTTGTTACGATTGACTCGCGAAAATGAACACAAAACGTACGGGTCAAAGGTCACCGTTATTTCTAGAATATTAACTACCGCACTAGTAACTAATACAGTCGAATCCACTTATACAGATTCTGCGTTAAACCTAAAGTCCCGGGTAAACTCTCAACACGCGCTACCATTCCCAATGGTATATTTACTATACGCGCCTAACATAAAATTAGATCTAAGAGCTCCCAAACAAAAGGACTGCCTTCTCTTTCGACGCGAAGAAGACATCTAATTTTTCGCTTTCGACTCCCACCTTTCAGCAAGTTCGGACGTTCAACACGCACGAACGTCATCCCGGATAGGCCGAGCCGAGCACCATCTAACGTTGATGCCTGACACTAACGCTTTTGCGTGAACAAACCCCCGTCCCGGACATAAGGATTTAGGTCCGCGAGCAAACCGGTCAGCGTGACAGGGTCGCGACGGCAAGTTGCAAGATCGAATCTACAACCAAACTAGGCTACCTTACGCACCCAATCAGATCTTGCAACCCTGACCAACGCCTCAAAATTACAGCCCCATCGTGGGCTAGCCGGAGAGTCGAACTGGATGCCCTTCCTGGACATCACAGCACACAATTAAGTCCCATTCCTAGACAGAAGTCCGACAACCTCCTTCAAACATCTATCTGCGCTCCTATGATTAGTTCCGCAATCCGACCGGATCAGGTCTGCAAACAGCGACGAGACACGAAGCGGCCCAGAGGGACCTTCAAGCTTCCGTGCAGAGAGCACCCCCAAATTCCCCATGAACGTCGTCTGTGGAGAGCTGAACGAAACGCACAAATAGTCCCTAGTATGAATTTTCAAACAAGTAGGCATAACCAAGCCATCCACCTATAATCATTTACCAAATGGTGCGACAGCTGATTTCCATCTGATAATTTACAAACCAGATAGCCCTGGTATAACTTATTTTTCAAAAGCATCAATGTTCAATTACAGAATTAATTAAAACAAGTAATCACCGATGCACATAGGTCAACTTGGCAAAGTAAACAAAACAATAAACGTAAGGGACAGCCCTATTTCTTATTTCAAATAAATATCTTAGACAGTGCCAACAAAATCTAAACCAAAAGAGAATTGACTCCTATTTCCTTCGGCAACCACAGGGTTATCTAATTTCAACCTTCCTTATCACAAAGCAAAATGATTAAACACTATCACAAGCAAATACATAATTTTCAAAATAGCGCGCCATTCAAATTTCAAATGAATTCAAACTTCTCTTCAGCACAGGCGCGACAATCAAATACAATTACAAGCATGCGCACAAGCATTAAAAAGGGCACACAATTTAATCTCAATTTTCCGTGCAACAACAAACGCAGTGATCAAATGTATTTACAAAACATATGCAGCAGCATTTAAAGGAGTATTTTAAATTCAATTCTTTTAATCACAACCGCTACAATATGAATTTCGCGGAAAACCCAAAACATTTTAATTTTAATTCAAAGAATTCTTAACTAAGTGCTCGACCAAACCAAATCCAATACCCCTTGAGAGCGTGATTCAACTCTCCAGGGGGCCCTAATCTTCCCACCACCAAGTGGAGGCCACACCGCGTGAACCCGATACTAACAGAGCGCAACCGCTAACGGTCGCCACTCGGGTTGTACGCCCTCACTGAGGCCGTCGGCAACAGAACAGCTTGACAAGTGGACTGTTGACGGCTTAAGGCTCAGTAGAGGCAGCCATGGTGGGAGCTAAGGCGGCAGCTAGCTAGGGCCACCTCCATCAAATGGGGTACAGTGGTACACCAGTCGCGGCCACTCAGCTAACGGGAGTGAGAAGGGTCCAGCGGACCGATGAGTGGCCGTGACGTTCCTCTTCGCACGCTGAGGGGGGGTGATGACACCCCCGCCCCTGGGGGAATTACCCCCCGACTGGTCGGGGGAGGGACCCCTTCCAAACCTAGGGGTCTGTTGGCTAGCCGGCGGGCGCCGAGCGTCGCCCGTCAGAGGGCGTGGCGGAGCGCCCCCGCCCGTGGGGGTCGAGGGCCTGGCAACGCCCCGAGAGGAGACGCCGTTCGCACCCAGGCACAGTACGGCATGGTGATTGCCCTGGCAATGCAGACAGGGCCGCCGGTGCGGACAGTCTCGCTGGAGGTGCCCTTCCAAACAGGAGTAGCACCAGTGGCGCTCCTTGGCGATAGTTCGCCTAGCCGGACTCGGCTTACCTAATAATTTTGGGCAAGACGTTACCCGGTGATCAGATGCTCGACAATAGGAGCAGGGGGGGGTTGACGACGACTTGCCCAGCGGATTTCGCCTCTCTCTGGGCACGGCTCGTAAGTCGTCGACGGTGCCCGCCGCGTGCTCGATCTGTCGGCACTGCTCCTCCAAAAACCGCAACAGGTCATAGAAGGGCGGAATATAGGAGGCCTCGTCCCCGCCGTACCTCTCCTCAAAATGCATTCGAAGGTCGAGAGGTAGACGGGACAGCACGATGCGGAGCAACAAGAAGGCTCATTCGCCCACTGGTACATCCAGCCGCCTCAACATATTACAGGCAACCAAGACTGGATCCAACAGATCCGGACGTAGTCTGGCCCGGTCACTAAGCAGCGGGAGGCTCAGAAGCTGCTTAACATGTTTGTCCGCAATTCGCCGGACGTTGGCGTATCTTCTGACTAGGAGGTCCCGAGCAGTCTGGTAGGCGTCGTCCGACAAGCTCAAATGGCTCACAACGTCCAGGGCCTCCCCCTCCAGTGAGACCAGGAGGTACGCCATCTTCTGGCTCGGGGTCAAGTCACTCCGGGCGTCCACTAGGCCGTCGAAAAGACCAACGAAGGTCAGCCACTCGGAAAGGACCCCGGAGAACTTTGGCAAGTCCAGAGTTGGGAGTCGTCCCAACAGCTCCGGCTGAGGCTGCTTCCGAAAGGACTCGGGCAGGCCACTCGTCCGAGCTTCACGCGCCTCCTCGGCATACCTGCCTTCAGCCTCGATCAACTCGTCCGTGAGCCACAAGAACTGCTCGTAGTCTGCGAAGCAGGAGTCCAGGACTCCCTTTTCCACATCCGAATCCTCAAGCTCAGCGTAAGCCTCCTCCACTGCAGCCCTTCGAGCATCGACCTGCTCGAACCGCTTCATCAAATTATGGACCCTATCCGATCGACCTATCAAAGCATGGGCGCTGGTGGCCCAGCGCAACTCAGTCCGCAGGCAACGGATTAGCATCTTGGGCGAGGACATCACTACTAAATACAAATTACGACGCTGCTCGAGCACAATTACAAAAATAACAAATAAAAAATACAAAAAAAATTAACAGCTAACCAATGCAGTTCCTATCAAATCGAGTTGAATAGAAATTACACAAATAAGAACCGCTATTTATTAAATCAAACACAAGTTAGTACAAAAGAAAAGGTAAATCAAATTAACAATAACAAATACTAGTGCGATCAAATCAAGTTAAATTCAAATTACGTAAATACAAATTACCACTCTTTAGTTCAAATACAAATTACAATACGAAAGATACATAACGAAGATACATATCAACAAAAAATGCCTTGCTCGGAAATCGACCCTTCGATAAGTAATACACCACAACTATCCGCAACGATAATTAACCGATTACGCAAAAATAACCATCTACCTACATGACGCAATCTCCCGCTTGCGCGCTAAACGGGCGCGGTTTTTTAAATTTACCCGCAAACAACAAAGCAAGCTAACAAAGAAAGGAATTTTATTATTACGTATATAATAAAAAAAATATTTTTACGTATTACGGACGGGCGTGATTGTAGACACAAAAATAAACCAATCAACCCAACGCTCCCTGCCACCAAAATTATTTAATTTTTATCAAATACTATGGTCGGTGGATCGACCGGGAATCGATCCCAGAACCACGCTCTGCTACCAAATGTTACGGCCGGCAGCTGCCTATCCCAGGAGTAGAATCCTTCGCGGCCCATAGACGAAGAAGCTACAGGCAGATGCTGGTCGGGCGTCCTCACGCCACGGGTTAAAAGTCTAATTACACTAAACAATCCGGGGGGAGCGTTACAATTATTGAACAGAGCTTACTTACCTCTATTCAAGGCGACTGGTCCCTCAGGATTCGGTCAAGTCTCGTGTGGATGTATTGTGCTAGAAAGTAAAGGTCAGTGATGTGTATTTGGGTGTGGCTGGTAGTGTTATTGACCTTATTTGACCGTTCCCCCTGCAGCAGTTCGGCCCTCAGCTCCTCTCCAAGCTAAGGTCGCCTTCCGCAGTCACTTTCTTCCTTTGTTACGATTGACTCGCGAAAATGAACACAGAACGTACGGGTCAAAGGTCACCGTTATTTCTAGAATATTAACTACCGCACTAGTAACTAATACAGTCGAATCCACTTATACAGATTCTGCGTTAAACCTAAAGTCCCGGGTAAACTCTCAACACGCGCTACCATTCCCAATGGTATATTTACTATACGCGCCTAACATAAAATTAGATCTAAGAGCTCCCAAACAAAAGGACTGCCTTCTCTTTCGACGCGAAGAAGACATCTAATTTATCGCTCTCGACTCCCACCTTTCAGCAAGTTCGGACGTTCAACACGCACGAACGTCATCCCGGATAGGCCGAGCCGAGCACCATCTAACGTTGATGCCTGACACTAACGCTTTTGCGTGAACACAGCCTTTCAAAAGTCTACTAATGAAGATAGATATACTATATAGATTGCCCTATAAGGTTGGTATTTGCCATAGTTGCCTCGTCTCACAGGCGGGATGGGAACAACAGTCTTTATTTTGAGTTGTTCATCAATTGTGCATCAGAAAAATGCTGCTGTCCATCTTCTGTTTTATTTCCCTCCGGTGCCTCTTACGCCATCCACGGGGTTGTATGAAATCTTTTAAGCCGCGACAATTATTCAAATATTATAAATTTTATTTTGACTAAAGTTGGTAAAAATTACCTTGCGTACATCCGCTCGATAAAATAAAATGATGTGTGCGTACTATTGCGTGCACTATACCCGTCACCACTAATCCCAGCACCATTACTCCCAACACCACTACACTAGGAAAGACACACCACTGACGACAATACGACACGTGTTTCACTTCTACACGAGGCATCTTCAGGTGTTGTAGACTCTGCGGTGGCTGACGGCTAAGTGAGCGGCGAGCCAAAACAGCTGCTATTAAATTTTTACCAACTTTAACACCTGATTCTTTTAATTATTTTATTTTTACATATTGCAGTCAGGAGTGAATACTATGAAAACACTAATAATACATATCTAAAGAAAAACAGAATGAATCTATCTGGTAGGCAATAAAATGTACTTGTAGCTAACGGAATCATAGAAAGATATATGAAAAAGACATAAATTCCAGCCGTTATTCTAGATTTATAGACCAAAGGACTAGCTAGAGAAAGCTAAAATTTATTGGCAGCGAAAAGAGGAATTCATATATTTAAAATAAAAGAAAGAAAGATATTAGTTACTAAATAATGAAGTTTTAAGGTCATAATGATTTTTGGGGGAGCCTTTAGAGTCTCTAATAAGTAATATTAAAACAATACTAAGAAAATAGCAATATCTTTTGTAAAGTCTAACTGAAGCTACAACCTATGTTCGTTCTACAGCCTTTCGGTGGGGACAGAACTTAGGTTGCTCGCGTAATGTGAAGTTTACGGCGACAACTAAGCTTTTGACCTTCCACTATCATGTTATACAATAAGCGTATTAAAAAAGTATTTTTTTTGAATTTCCATAAATAAATCCAGAGGTCCCATCAATTAAGATGTTAAACTTAAAATACACGTTATTGTCTACAAATACAATTTTTTTTATAGAATAAGGGTGACAAACGAGCACACAGTCCACCTGATGGTTAGTGGTTGCTGTGGCTGATAGACATCTACATCTATATTCGTTTGCGGATTAAAATACAGATGCGTTGTCAGCCGTGAGGACTAAGATAGAATGCCTCTTTTCCAGTAAAATGGGTCTCCGGTTGCCTACACGCACCATACGCAACACAGCAGCATTAAGCTGCCATTTTACGCTGGTATTCTGTGAGAACGTGGTCCTTCCCCGGTCGAGCCGACCCATTCGTGCTACAACTATACTATTAATATAGCTGCAGCATGGCTCTACCACGTATAAAAAACATTTAAAATGTTCAAGGGCTTTGTTACGTTTCTTGCCTATAAAACACGGTTTAGCCATAACTATAATGCGTTTAGTCCCATTCCGTATCATTAAAGCTTAAGATGATTGGGAATCAATGAGATTTTTAGTAATCTTAGACAGGGACATTCTGTCACGTATTGTTTGATGTTCAAGTCAAGAAACAGTCGACAGTTTTCCGTGATTACGCTCAGAGCCAATGCTAATAAAACGTAAGTGTTCACACAATGTTATTTCAGTTTATTCCATCAATTTCAATTTAAAAAAAACTATTTCACATTAAGCGTTATTCCGCTAGTGACTTAGGGGCAGACTCAAAACAATTATTTGTAGTCCATACAAATACTTGTTCCGTGCGGGATTCAAAACCGCAGCTCTCAGCGCTGCAAATCATTACTAAGCCACGAAACTACTGCGCCCCGGAGCCGTTAATCTGGATTCGATCGTCTCCAGCCCTAATGTAAATAATAATTGAAGTTTTACGTACTGATATATCATATACTTAGTGAATGAGGAAATACCACGAGGAACCCTGCATGCATGAGGAATAAAATATTTCGTGGACATAAGAAGTCCGTCCATACACCCTGGAGCCGCGCAGCTAATTCCTCCATTACCTTTTTCTGAAGAGAGGCCTGTGTGCTGCAATGGGACGTACATATATGGACCGAAACGACATAACGAAATGAGGTATCAGTAAGGTCCAAAAACCTTAAGACTTTACCTTAAGGTCGTAAAGCTTTTACGTGGTAAAGCTACGCCGCAGCTACGCTAGCTATACAAAGCTGCAGCACGAATAGGTCGGCTAAACCGGGTTACGGCCACACTCTCACAGAATACCAGCGTGAAACTGCAGAATGTGTTTCGTATGGTGACCCAGAACCGCCGACCCTTTTTACTTGTAAAGCCACGCCGCAGCTTAGGCTAGTTATAAAAAGCTGCAGCACGAATGGATCGGCTAAACCAGGGTACGAGAGTGTGGTCTCACAGCATACCAGCGTGAAACTGCAGAATGTGTTTCGTATGGTGACCCAGAACCGCAGACCCTTTTTACTGGTAACTTGGAAGTCCCCAAGGATGACAACGCATCTGCATTTAGTTTCTTAATCGATAATAAATGTAAATATGTATGGGCCATAGCATCCACTAACCATAAGGTGGACTGTGTGCTCGTTTGTCACCCTTATTCTATAAAGAAAGTTGATAATTACGTAAAATTTAACATTACAAAGTACTCAAAGGACGTGTTTTTAAAGCCCTGAACTGTGGTTGAGCCATAAGCTTGCGGTTTTATTCGCGGCTCGTCTCAACCGCGGTAAAGCGCTCATGTCGATCAAGGTCTTTAGAGAATAGAAAACAAAATTTATTCGGAAAAAAATTGATTGTGCTTGAGAATTTTTACTTTTGCTAACTTTAGATTGCTACACCATGTATAGGCGGTGTAAGAATATTGGTCAGTACCATCCCTTGTGAGATGGGCAACAGCCTAATAACGACATTAAATACAAAACTGCGGTTGCCAACCCTCTTGCCAAGCGTGGCAACTATGGCAAATATATTTTAGTTCAGCAGTGGACTTTGACAGACTGTAATGGATTCTCATCATCATCATCCCGCTTTATAGCCAAATTAAAAAAAGAGAAGGTTAATAATTCGACTGTATATAATAACGTCGTCAATAATAATTTAAAATATTTAATGATTCTTTTTTTTTAATTAATAGGTCAAAATTTAAGGGAGATCCCTTACAGATTAAAATGTAAACCCTATGAGTTGCAAAATAGGGGATATTTTATTAATTCCACCATTTAGGCGACGTTGAGTTTGTGATATTCCTGAGTCCAAAGAGGTAAAAAATTTACTTTTAAGGAAAGAGCCTCCTTTCGAAAAGTCTGAAAACGCACCTACAATTTATCTGATGTCACATCAGCAAAGTTTTAAGGGCGGCGGTGACCACGTCAGGTAAGGCGTATGCTCATTTGACCACTGTTTTATTTTTATAGAATAGGAGTGACAAACGAGCACACAGTCCACCTGATGGTAAGTGGATGCCGTGGCCCATAGACATCTATATCTGTCCTTGATTAAGAATTATAATTCAGATGCGTTCTCACCCTGAGGACTAAGATGGAATGCCTCGTTTCCAGTAAAACGGTTCGCAGGTTGTCTACACTCACCATACGAAATACACAGCATTAAGCTGCTATTTTACGCTGGTATTCTATGAAGCTACCCCGGTTGAGTCGACCAATTCCATTGCTACAAACAAAATACAGCTGCAGCGTGGCTCTACCACGTATAGTTTTCATAATCTTATTCATTTATATGTAACACTCTTTTCTGAAGTTTTTAGACCATCTGAGCGTGTATCACGCTCTTATCTCTGTATGCCGCTAAACAGCTATGTCTGCGCTGTGATGTTCCAGTCTGAAAGACATAGAAAATCAATATAGTTATAGATTGGAAGGCGCTTTATCTTTGTTCTCAGACGCGTCTGAAGACTTTTATGTATGAAGTTGATTGCGTGTGTCCATGGACTGCATTAGGCACTTACCATCGTGGGGATGGTTTCATAAAAATCATTACAGCCTTACAAAACTCACTACTAAATATCCATCATATATATAAAAACTGCGGTTGCCATCTTGCCTACCAAGCTTGTATATTTATGTATATATATATATACATACATAATACATAAACACTCACGCCTATCACCCAGAGGGGTAGGCAGAGACTACGGACTTCCATTTGGCGCGATCCTGACACACCTCTCTCGCTTCCTTTACATCCATATATCTACGCATACACGCTCGTCGGTTAAGGGTACTCCTAATCTGGCCCAGATTTGGTCGATAAAACTTCGTCTAGGGCGCTCCTTCCCTTCTAATATATATATATTAGATTCATAGTCATTTTGACTTGTTGCGTTACACAGGTAAGTTAACTTTAAAATTTAAATAAAATATTTTACAAAAAATAATATTTAAATAAAAACATGTCCATCCTAATCTTTTTATGAATAAACAGGCTTTTAGATCTGTATGAATCTAATACCACAATAGAGTAACTCCCGACCGAGCGGAGCTTCCAACAAAGCGATTGTTGAGCGACGTCCACACAATGATAACTATGCTTAATTGATACGCCAAATAAATGTTTATTCACAGATTAAATGAAATCAACAGTCATATTGTGTTAAGTTTAATATAGAAAGTTGCAGCCTCTATACATCCCACTCCTGGGCACAGGCCCCTTCTCATTACTACATACATACATACACATAATTACGCCTCTTTCCCGTAGGGGTAGGCAGAGACCACTTCTTTCCACTTGCTACGATCCTTACATACTTGTTTCGCTTCGTCCACTTTCATTATTCCCTTCATACATGCTCTTCGGTTTAGGGTACTCTTGACCTGGCCTTTTTTCAAGACGTCCCTGATTTAGTATAGACACGTCCGCCTAGGTCTACCCCTTCCAACACTTTCATTCACGTTTCACTTTTTTCGTCAATCGTTCTTTATTCATTCTCTCGACATGGCCAAATTATCTCAGCATACCTTTCTCAATTTTTGTCACAATATCTTCTTTCAGACCACAACGTTTCCTGTTTCGTTTCGTTTTGTTCGTTGACGTGGTAAATCAGCACTTCTCAGGAGCTAAGTGCTTGTCGTAAATTTCAGATTTGATTCCCGTCGGAAATAATAAAATTTATTACAGGAATGGGTATATACGTAGTCAGGTCATAAATTCTGTCACGTGTTTAATATAAAATAATTGAAACAAGTTTATTCATTATGTAACTATTTATATACCAAAATGAACTTAACAAAACATAGATTCTTATGACACTAAAGTTTATTCAAAATGACCTCCGTGATTTTGAATACAGGCCTTCAATCTGCGCGGCCAGTCGTCTATCGCAGCACGAACGAGGTCCATGTCAATATCGGCGGCTGCCTTAATCGAGGATGTCTTGAGTGACTCCAAATTGGAATGAGGCTTTGAGCACGCCTTTTCCTCCAAGTGTTGCCATATCTTGTAATCTAACGGATTCAAATCTGGACTGGAGGAGGGCCAGTCTTCGTGCCGGATGAAGTCGATTTCACGCGCCGCATGCCAGTCTTGTGTGCTCTTCGCTCTATGAGCTGGTGCCGAATCTTGTTGGAATACCCAGAGCCTGTTATTGAACAT
Source organism: Parnassius glacialis (assembly GCA_033319125.1). Classification (NCBI taxonomy): domain Eukaryota; kingdom Metazoa; phylum Arthropoda; class Insecta; order Lepidoptera; family Papilionidae; genus Parnassius; species Parnassius glacialis. The sequence continues at coordinate 26,671,939 of JAVANC010000002.1, forward strand.
GGTATGAGAAATAGGTTCCACAAGGTTCGTCAGGACTGTATTTTGATACACAACTGCATTCGTTTTTAAACCTTTCTCACAAAAATGTACCTCTGTTAAGCCCCAATAAGAAACTACCAACCATACCATGACCGAGGATGCAAAATGACCTCGTTGGACACGCGGAATACGTTTGCTCGCTTCTTCACTACTGTATGCGTACATCTTATCATTTTGTTTGTTGTAGTTCTCTTCTATGGTAAAAATTTTTTCATCCGAAAAAAGAATTTCCCGATATTTTTTTTCCGCGTACCGCTTCAACAAAGCGCGGCATCTCTTCAGTCTCAGGTCCATTAGACGAGCATTCAAACGATGTCCTGTTTTTCTTCGATATTCCCGAAGCCCTAAGTCTTCATTTAACACCCTTTTCACCGTGGTTCTGCTTAACCCCATCTGAAGGGCCAACAGTTTCTGCTTACGTTTGGGATTTCTTTGAATTCGCGCCTTCACAGCTTTTATCACTGCTGGAGTCCTAACAGACCGAGGGCGAACACTTCTTGACCTGTCATCTACACTAGAGTCTTCATTGTATCGTTTAATTTTTTTTTTATATGATAAGGGTGACAAACGAGCACACAGTCTACCTGATGGTAAGTGGTTGCTGCGGCCCATAGACATCCACATCTATCCTCTATTACAAATCAAAATGTAGATGCGTTGTCACCCGTGAGGACTAAGATGGAATGCCTCATTTCCAGTAAAAAGGGCCTCCAGCCACCTGCACTCACCAAGCGAAACGCAGAGGTAAACCTCTACTTCACGCTGGTTTTCTGTGAGGTCGTGGTACCACCCCGGTTCGAGCCGGCCCATCCGTGCGACAGCAAAAGCTGCCGCGTGGCTCTACCACTGTTCAATTGATGGTACGATAAACGAATCTTTTGGTTATATTCAAATTTTTCAGTATGTCAAAAATTTAAATTGGCGCGTAACCGTAACGATGCAACGCAATAACTGCAACACGGTCTTCTTTACGTCCACTCCAGCGTCCACTCCATATTTAAAAATGAGTAAAATTCTAAAAAGTATACAGTTTCATTTTCATGAACAATTCGAAATTCGAATTCAATAAACTTTTTTGTGGCCAGCATTCTAAAAGAAAAGTTTTTACTGTGTGACAATACTTATGACCTGACTGTGTATATATTATATATAGCCAAAAGTTTACCACATCAGAATATATAACTATTATTTCTAATGCTTATTTATTTGCTTGCAATGCATTTCGAAGAATACAATATTTGAGTAATTATTCATTACCTATCTCAAACAAGAACATTAGTTAATAAAAGATTTACATAATTATCGTTCATTTCACGCTTTGCAGCCCTTTCAAACAAGAAAGCCCCTCTAAGGCATTTAACTGTAAATTTAATGCCTCTTTTAGCGAAACACTTTACATTTTACCTTTTAATAATAATGGTCAAGCGTAAGAATCTTACAACGGACACTTCAGTTGGTTGCGTATTCCGACCTCGTTCTCTACAGTAATTACTTAACCATGTAAAAATATATTATGCTTTTGATAACTGCCACGAATCGCTTAATCCTCGAAAGGGAACTGTCGGAAAGGAGAAAATTAAACCCGAAAAACGAGCGCATTCATAAATACATCAGGCGAAAACCAATTAAGATCGCCGTCGCCACCGCGCAGTCCCCATCAATCCGATTCAACCGAACTTACTGTTAACGTGGACTAATTTTAGTCAAAGAGATGTAAGTTCAATTTAAATTGCTATATCATTATATTAGTTTTAATACATATTCATTTGAAAAGGAAATCATTTAATTAATTAAAATATAGTATAAAATTATATCTAACTAAAAGATTAAATTTTTTATTGTTAATTCTTATAATGATTTTTTTTAACTTTTTTTTTAAATTTTGAACGACAGTACGGGTTACATTCAATTCTTAATTCATATCTAAAATATACAAAAACCTTTCAATTCGCCTTTTCCATCTGATTTTTGAATTTTGTAGTCTTTATATATTATATTTGCCGATACTCACGTCATTATGATTTTTAGTGACAAGCCAATAAGCGTAACACCGCATAAAAGATTGGTAGGTATAAATCATAAAATAAGTTAAAGCGTAAAAAAGTTGATATGGAGTAACATCATTGTGCTCGTACTGGGAATGTTGTTTCTCCGGATGAACAGTCTGCTGGTATTTGGCTCATTTAAATAGTCCATTTCATGGCAAGTCATCGTAACTTCTGCATTTATCCTCGATTACGAAGGAACAAAATGTAGATTCGTTGTCACCACTAAGGACTAAGGTGTAATGCTTCGTTTTCAGTAAAATGGTTGTCCGGTTTTCTAAACTGTACATACGAAACACAGCATTAAGATGCTATTTTACGCTAATAATTTGAGTGAGCGTAGTCTCACCCTGGTCGAGCCGACTCATTCGTGCTACACTTATAAAAATCTTATATTACTAAACTTTTAAATGATTTATATCACATCCAGATTCCATACCATTTCGGTAAACCCACCATATTTTAACATAATAAAAATAAATCAAGATACACACGCAATAAACAGTTAGATCTCCGTCATCAACTCCTACACTACATTCGTGATGATCGCTTATATTTCAGAATCGTGGTACCGCCCAAATTTTAGATTGGAATACATTGGTCAAAGCTTATTTGCTTTAAAATATGGACTTTATACCATTGTCTTTAGGGTAATATTTCTTTGTTAGGCCTTGCAAACCTGTAATTGCTGAGTAGCAGATTTAAACAAACTAAATCCTGAGATATACGCTCCGGGTCCCTATCAGTTATCTCACGTACCTATGTCAAAATGAATTAAAGTTCAACATTGCGATAATTCTCTGTCCTTATCTGAAGACGTGCTATAAAGCGAGAAACATTTAGCAATATGTTTGTACGAATTGTCATCGGCAAAATAAATCGATTTATGAATTTGGAGACGTTGATGTGAAATACGACGTGGAATTAAATATCAGATGTGAAGAATTAATGTACAAAATTATTATGAAAAAAATAAAATGAATATTTGAATATGTAGCGTTAACTTTAAGTCGATTTAATGCGTATTGAACACACACTGGCGTAATGAAAGAAAGTTGTAAGATAGGAAGTTCAAAGGTACAATTTTTATTTCACTCAAATAAATAAGCTCTGTTTGAAAAAGAGTAATACGGTATGATGTTATGAAAGACCGTCTTTTTCGAGATGTAAAATTAAAAATTTTGTACAAATGACTGCAATATAAATTATTAAGGATGACTCAAAAACCACTAGTCAAATCTTGATCAAATTTATATGGGACCACCATCAGGAGCTTCCAAATAAAAAAAGAATCATCAAAATCGGTTTACGGCGAACGCGAAGGTAAAATACATTAAAACACGCAGTTAAATTGAGTACCTCCTCGTTTTTGAAGTCTGTTAAAATGAAATAAGATGAGTGTTTTAAAGTCGGTTATTGTGGGTGTTGGCGTATGTTCAGCAGTGGACTTATGAAAGGATGTAATGATGATGATGATGATGATGATGATGATGTGAATATCATATACCTTGGAGCAATTAGGGTCAAGTTCAACCGTCACCTTCAAAATAAAAGAAGATCTGCTCTGTGGTACACGGTACTCCATTTTTAGGCAATTAGCTCTATTTCCCTCTTCTATATTTATAAGCCACTAGCGATTCGCCCCGGCTTCGCACGGTTGATTTCTAGATCTTGACAACAACGCCACCTTCCGGGTCCAATTGTGAATCTAAACCATTCTCTAATCAACTTAATCACACACACAAAATTTCACAATCGGTCCAGCCGTTTAGGATGAGTTCAGTCACATACTCACGGACAGAAGAATTACGCAATAATATAGCGTAAAATGGCAGCTTGACACTGCTGTGTTTCGTATGGAGTGTAGAGAACCATTTTACTGGAAAAGAGGCATTCCATCTTAGTCCTCACGGGTGACGACGCATGTGCATTTTGTTTCTTTATTGAGGATAAATGTAGATGTTTATGGGCCGCAGCAACCACTTACCATCAGGTGGACTGTGTGCTCGTTTGTCACCATATCCTATAAAAAATACCTAGACGGGGAGCAGCGTCAAATATTTAAAAAATATATTTCCCATACATGTAGATTTCTTCACCATGTAATGTATCACCGACGAGGAATTCGTAAAACAGCACTAAATATTACAATTCACCATTCCTTTGATGTCGGCGGGTACCGTTTTCGGTTGCTCGCAACTTACGAACTTTTCTGCCACCAGGACGGCGCGACGACACTTTGGATTGAGCTGTAACATGAAAATTTCGGGCAAAGTTAATTAGTTAGAAAATTGTAGAGATTAATATTTATTTCATAAATATTACATAGTTATATTTTATGTTAATTAGATAAGAAATGGATAAAAAAGTGTTAGTGTAGTGGTGTTGGGAGTAGTGGTGCTGGGATTAGTGGTGGCGGGGATAGTGCACGCAATTGAGGGAGGGCGGGAGGTGCTCTTCATACTAGGTAAGACACATAATTTTATTTCATAGAGCGGATGTTTGCGAAGTAACTTTTTAAAACCTTTTATATAATGGATTTCCGCAAAGTAACGCCTGATTCTATTAATTATAGAAATGGATAAACCAAACTATGGATATTCCTAAAAATAGAAGAATTAAAGAAAAAGTTAAGAATGTGTAAAAAATTAAAGAACAAAGCACTGAGGCACTACTTTTTATATAAGTCGGAAAATACAACAGGAGATCCCACTTCTGATGTCGGAGATGTTCAACAGAGGATTCCAATTTTAATCTCGGTAATACATCAGGATAGCGTTAACTGCTAAAATAATGTGTGAGAGCGGATATTCAACTTGTGCTTACACAATTAATCATTATCAGTAACAAGACGTACGTAAACGTAATGCACTATACATTAGTATAGTGAAATTACAGTTCGACCACACCGTAACACGTCTCCGCCAAAATCATATACCTGTGTAACGTGAGGTACGTAATTACATGATAACACCAAAATATGTAAACCAACAGCAACACTACTTATCACAATGTAACACAGGGCAGCCTCTCAGCAACAGCCTGCACTAGATGAATTACAACAACGAACAGAACCACGACACTATCTTATCACTAGTAAAATGACAACAATGAGTATTTTAGAAACGCTCCGACATATATAACATACACTAGAAACGCAAAAACTTTTATTTAAAACTCAACTTTTCAATTATAACACTGTCACTGACACATCTGGTAAGCGTAAAATTGTTAGCCCTCATTGATATGCGGCGTTCATTAAAAAAAATTGTAAATATATCCTTCTTTAAATAACCAAAGTGGTGCTAAATTTCAACAACTGACACATCAACCTCAACGCGCCATCGAAAAAGTCAAATTGAATATGTTACAAGGAAATAAAATGAAACACGCGTCGTATTTCATTCATCGCAATTTTTGGCAGGTTGTTTAAAATGTATGAAAGATCGAAATCAATTCACATGAAATTTGATTCGATAGTATTCTGCGGCAAATATCGCCATTGCAGCGATATCAGATTTTTTTACATATATTTGTTTTTCTGCGTGGTGTTTGCTGTCGTATAACAACGATGATTGCTTTGTTCATAGCGGACGGAAATGTGAATTTTATTTATGATTTATCGGAAAATGATAGCGTCGAATGTTTATTTTAATTTATCATATATATACAACATTATACATTATACATATACAACAATTTGCAGAGGGGAAGCAGAGCTCAAAATTCAAGTATAGAGACTCTATCATTTATAGATTTATCGGAGTGTTTATTACTTAACTTAAAGAAAATGTCGTGTTTACAGTGGTGGTAGCCATGCTGTTGCTATACCATGGCTGCAGAACAAATGGATCGGATCGACTGGGGTAGAGGACCACGCTCTAACAGAATACCGTCAAACAACAGAATTATGCTTCTGTGTATCATTTGCTAAGTCTAGAGAACCGTAGACCCATTTTACTGGTAAGGAGATATTTCATCTTATTCCTTAGTGGTCGGGGGTAATAATGCATCTGCATTCTAATTCTTTATCGGGGATAGATAGATAGAGGATGGACATCTACGTCTACGTGCCACAGCATCCACTTACCATTAAACGGACTGTGTACTTATTTGTCATCCTTATTCTAATAAATATTTGGCAATTATAATAACAAAATATTATCAAACATTTTGAAATTGGTCTCATTATTTTAGTCTAATTCTATTAACATAGTTTTTCTGTTGAAAAGTTTACACACATAAATATCGCAAGGACACACATCCGTATCTGCAAAAATGATTTGTAGGGCATACACTGTGAAACCTTTTGTTCTTTGATTTGGTGAATAAAGAAAAAAGAAAATACCAAAAAGTTACATACGGTAGATGAAATATCTCGTTACCAGTAAAAAAAACTATCATACTAAAAATATAAGTTTATTACGCTACGGCCACGATAGGTAAAAACGATGTTCAGGGTCGCTTCGCCAATATAAAAGTTCAGGTCTCAGAATGAGCGTCAAGCTCTATGACAATTTCTTAAATCATAGAATCTACAGAAATATACAAAGCTGTGTGTGTAGTGTGCACGTTATGATCTCAACTTTTTTATCGACAAAGCTTACAACCTCAACCGTTTTTGTAGCCTTATCACATTTATGTTTTTTTTTTGTGGAATATCATAAATTTTTGAAAAAAATCCTTTTATTAGGCTAAATAAATACATGTCCTTTAGCAGTTCTTTGAGTTTACGCGCTACATATAGTTTTTTTTGTAATTTAAGCTACAAGACTTATACGGTCGGCAAAGTAAAATGTTCCAAATACTGTACAGATTCAACTACAAGTACTTGGAATTAACCACATCAATAACCTTGTCGACATCGAATACTGATATTTTCTAGTTTTCAAATATTTTCCTTTCCTTATATACAAAGGGAAAAAATCTAAAAACTAAAAAAATATTTATTAATTAAACTATTAATTGAAACATTTAATTAATATTTAAATTTATTAATTAAAATGTGTATTATTTATGAAATATATTTTTTTTATTTCAACTTTCTAAGCAACCAATTAGTCTAAGTGATAAATGACAATTTTTTAGTTTATTTATGAAAATTGGAACGAAAATTATAAATTAGTATGTCTTATAACTTTCAATTTAAAGGGGGAATTTAGCCCGAAAACGTTCGTGTATCTTACGTACGTATCATGTAAATATACTCACTGTCGATGTGTTTTCTTTTGCCTTTGGTCAATGGTCTAGTGGTCAAGTGGTCAAATGGTCAAGTGAAGTTCAAGAACACGCCTTGTGATAGCACAGCTTCTTTTCGTAAAATTACTTTTGTTGATTTAAAATAAACATGAGTTACGCTTATAGATTCTCGTCCACGTCGCCGTTTTGTACCAAAACGAATTATTTGACAAATATTTAAATGTATAAATGAATGTATTAAATTAAATTACTTTGTAAATTGTGTTTTAAAATTAAAAGTCGTAAATATTATTTTTATTATACTCGTCGCCTTTTTAGAAACACTTATAACCTATAGAAGCTGCGATTGAATATAAATTCGGAATAAATTAGATTTATATGCATGCTAATATTGACGTTAGAAAATATCGCCGGCCGTCGTTTGGGCGCCAAAATTTATAATGTGCTAATCGGCATATTGTGTGATGTTTTTATACAGTATGTTTCATCGTTGATCAAGACTGTGAGAGTAATTTATAAAACATGTTTTTTAACCATATGAATTACAGACTAGCTATCAATTTACCTGTAGATAAGTATATAGTGTGGCCTATTAACACCTGCTACCAACTTCAAGCAAATAAATTTATAAATGTGTTGATAATACTAATAATAATATCATTTATTCGCTTAAACATGGTACATCAGAAGTAAACATAGTTGCATATTGTACATAGTCCACATGTTTACCACATCTGGCATGCGAAATTTTTTTTTATAGGATAAGGGTGAAAAACGAGCACACAGTCCACCTGATGGTAAGTGGTTGCTGCGGCCCATAGACATCTACATTTATCCTCTGTTACAGATCAAAATGCAGATGCGTTTTCACCCGTGAGGACTAAGATGGAATGCCTCATTTCCAGTAAAAAGGGCCTCCGGCCACCTGCACTCATCAAGCGAAACGTTTTCGTTACGTAATTCATTGTGTACATAGATTAAATTAAACCAAATAAATATAAATTAAAAAATTAAAATTACAATAGTAATTTCAAGCAAAGAAGTTAATTATGTATTATTCAATTAAATTAAATTAAAATTACAATCATCATGTCAATCATTATAAATATTAAAAATTAAAATGTCAAAAGAGTATACAAAATATTCCACAAAAATAAAGTCTAAAATAATATACTCGTAGTAAAGTCAAATTTAGGCAACAAGATTTTATTCATTTAAAAATTATTTTACATCATAAACACATTTTAATAATAGCCAGCTTTTGAGTTTGGTTTTAAATTTACCAGTTTCTTTCTCTTCTTTAATGCTTACCGGAAGTTTATTGTAAATCTTTACACTCATCGCGTAACAGCCATTATGATAATCTGTTACTAAACACTCTTACCTTTTAAACCGGAACGCGGTCGTGATTCCGTACTGCCGTGCTAACCGGACGAGGTTTTAGACGAAATGCCCAGTATCGGAACATCAACATTTTCCCACATTCGTAATAAGTTAACGTCATTATTCATTTTAATAAAATCATATTCAATACTCACAAAAATTGTCAAACTAATTTTGGAAGTGAAAAGTTCTTAAGTCGCGTTGAGAAATTTTTGGTAGAGGAAACACTTATGGGCAGTCCTTATGACTGCCACCTTTTTTTTAAATATTTCGGCTCACTGGTCTAATACCTAAGTATTTGGCTTCGGTGTTACAGTCCAAGGGTTTACGGCACGGATCACGTATTACTACAGCCTAAAAAATTATTGTTTGTCTGCGTGATATACATACATATGAGAATATCCGCAGTAGAACCAGAGTGACCGACATAGCCCAACGGATTAGTAAGCTGAAGTGGCAATGGGCCGGTCATATAGCTCGAAGAACCGACAACCGATGGGGAAAAAAGGTTCGAGTGGCGGCCTCGTATCTACCGGCGGACGAAGTGTAGGGCGTCCCCCCACTAGATGGTGTGATAACCTGGTAAGACTGTGCTTTGTGGCATTCCTTGGGGGAGGCCTAAGTTCAGCAGTGGATTTCTGAAGAGCTGTAATGATGATGATGACAGGAATGTTTTTATCGTCAGAAAATGTATGCAGTAATTTTTATTACGCGTTTTTCATTAATGTTTCCAAAATAGCTGGTAATTAATTAAATACATATAATACTACCTACAAAATAAAATGTAATTTCTACTTTATAAATCTGAATCGAAATACTAAATTTAAATAAAAAAGAGACCCCATGTATAATGTCTAAAGTCGTCAAGTGACGCTATAAAAACAACAGTGCATACTAATTACAGAAACTACGAGTGCTCGCTTCCTTCCCGGCCGTAGCAACCACATAATAAGTATATTTTACAAATAATAAAAACATAGTCATCTACTAGCTGTTCCCCGCGACTTCGATCGTGTGTTAGGGTTTTTATGTTTTTTCGCGGAACCCTAATTAGTTTTCTAAAATAAAAGTAGCCTAAGTTACTCCCTATGAAATCAGCTATATGCCAGTGAAAGTCCGGTCAAAGTCAGTCCAGCCGTTTCGGAGATTAGCCGGAACAAACAGACAGACAGACAGACAAAAATTTTAAAAATTGTATTTTAGTTATAAGTACCGTATTTCCTTTCATATGCATTTAGTAAAAAAAGTGTAATTTTGACATTATAAGCAGATACTTCAATTTAATTTATTTGTATAGATAAAATATCAAGGACAAGGAAAATAATCATTTATGGATTTGCATTATTTATACATATCTATAAATGATTTAAATATATGTTACTTTTTGTGATATGTAATAGATTTTAGGGATACTAGTTTATTAAAAATATTTTTTAAGAAATAACGAATTTTTTTATTTATACCTAGGTATATTTTTTTAATTTTAGCGGTCGTGTTGGGGCTTAAAAGAATCTATTACCCCATAAATCATCCCATGGGTGTCGTAAGAGACGATAAGAAAACTGAAACAGGAGATGGGTTGCAGCATTTTCTTGCAAACAACTGCGGTTGCTGTCCCACATGGCAAGCGTAGTAACTATGGCAAATATTTACTTACGAGACAATCTATTTCCATATCCTACGTTCAGCTGAGAACTTGTGATGGCATAATGGATAATTGGACTAAATGTACTATTTTATAAAATAAAGGATTTGAAATAAAAACACAAAGTTACCAGAGAAATACTATATGAGAAAAAAGTTCGTTTTTGATCTTTTTTTTATAGAATGTGGGTGACAAACGAGCACAGAAACCACCTGATAGTAAGTGGTTGCTGTGGCCCATAGACATCTACATTTATACTCGATTAAGCATCAAAATTCTGATGCGATATCACCCCTGAGGACTAAGATGGAATGCCCCTTTTCCAGGAAAATGGGTCTCCGTTTCTCTACGCTCACCATACGAAACCCAGCAGCATTAAACTGCTATTTTGCGCTGGTATTCTGTGAGAGCGTGATCCTACCCCGGTTGAGCCGACCCGTTCGTGCTACAACCTATAATATAGCTGCAACGTGGCTCTACCACGTTTAAAATCTTCTCATCATTTTATGAATACAAAAAAAAATAAACAAGCAAAAACAAGATATCTCATATGATTTTATCACAATAACAATGTAACGAGTACCAAAAGAAAAATATTGTGTTAAATCTTGCACAAAGGGTAATAAAAAATCTACAATGTACCTGTTTATGGTGCAAAGGTCCAAAAAGGAAGACTCAGGATATTATATGAAGAGATGTAGTTAACAAGTACGACGTCATCTTGATATTTATGTGTGGTCTCCTCTTCATATATTTTTTTAATTTTATACACAACGTAGGGAAGTTTGATCGTGATTGTCTAGCAGTTACTAGACGTCGTGATTGTCTAGTAGTTACTAGACGTCAATCACGACGTGGTAGCTCATGAGCTAAGCGCTCGTCGTAAATTTAACAGCACCCGAACAACACGGGTTCGACCCCGGTCAACGGCAATGAAATTGCTTATAGTAATTTGAAGTGCTGATTTACCACATGTCCGGCAGTGAGGTAGAAAATCGTGATGAAACTTGCAAGTCTGTGAATTAAATATTTGAAGGACATGTGAAGTCTGCTAACGCGCACTGGAACAGCGTGGTGGACAAGTTAATCTATAATCCTCTCAAAAAACAGAGGAGGCCTGCGCCAGCAACGGTACGTATGAAGGGTTAAGAAGTTGCAGACTATATACGTTTCACTGCTGAGCACCCCAATTTCTTAGATGGTTATCATCATTATCATTATAGCCGTTTACAAGTTCACTGCTGGAAATAGGCCTCCCCAAGTAATGCCAAAAAGCACGGTCCTGAGCCACCTGCATCCATCGACTTCCTGCATGTCTTACCAGGTCGTCACTCCATCTAGTGGGGAGCCAGACACTTCGCCTACCGGTACGAGATTACCACTCGAGAACCTTTCTTTGCCATAGGTTGTCGGTTCCATATGGCCGGCCCATTGCCACTTCAGCTTACTAATCTGTTAGAGGCAGACACGGATTAAATTTGGACAGCGCCCAAGGCTAGCACTTCATCGGCGCCCCCTGGTGGCCACTATAAATTATTACTACTTATATTGCATACACATTTATTACATTATAATTTCTAATTATAGTAGAGCCGTACTGGCTCAGATAGTTAGCGCTCGCTGTAAATTTAACAGTACTCGAGCAACCTGGTTTCAATCCTCGCCGGCACCATTGAAATGGTTAATTGCAATTTTAACTGCAGATTTACCACATGCTCGGCGGTGAAGGAAAATATTGTGAGGAAACCTGCATGTCTGAGAAATAAGGAAAAGAATTCGCAGACATGTGAAGTTCTCCAACACGCATTAGAGCAACGCGGCGGACATTTCCTTGCCCTACAACCCTCTCAAAAATGAGGGGAGGCTTGCCCAGCAGTGGGATGTATATAAGCTGTAACATTATTTATTTATTTATTCTTTTTTGCACCAAATATTTGTACAAAAGGCGAGCTTAATGCTATATGGCATTCTCTACCAGCTAACCTCGGGTAGAACAGAAAGTGAGTTTAGGCAGTTAAGTTGTCATGATATTATTCAGTTCATATATTATGTACATGCAACACATACATAAAATATACACACATATATATATATATATAATATATATAATTCATATACAAATAAACTCTACATTATATATAAATAAATACACACGTTTATACATATATATATCTCGATAAATGTATTTATAAATAACTACATATAAACATATGAAGTTTGTTGCTTTAGTCAATGGGCCGGCCATATAGCTCGAAGAACCGACAACCGATGGGGAAGAAAGGTTCTCGAGTGGCAGCCTTGTACCGGCAGGCGAAGTGTAGGGCGTCCCCCCACTAGATGCAGTGATGACCTGGTAAGATATGCAGGAAGTCGATGGATGCAGGTGGCTCAGGACCGTGCTTTGTGGCATTCTTTGGGGCAGGCCTATGTTCAGCAGTGGACTTGTGAAGGGCTGTAATGATGATGATGATGATGAAACATATGAAGTGAGTTGATTCAAATTTGTAGGCTACGGATATGCTCATATAGTTTTCTTTCAAAAACATTTTCGACATTATCGTTTTTCTTTTAAATTTATAATACTATAATTATAAATTTATAATAATATAATTTTGCAACGAAACTGCAAAATAATTAGGGCACATGTACTCTTTACATGTGGGCATGGATGAAGAATGTAATGAGAAAGAGAAGGTGATATAGGAAGCTCTACATCTTTATAGAAAGTATAATTTTTAATTTACGTAAGTAAGTAGGTACATTTTTTGTGTCCAAAAACTTCCACGCGCGTCCTTTTGTAACCTTGCGACCCTAGGCACGTGTCTAGTTTGCCTTGAGGATAATCCGCCACTGGTTAGAGGATTTTGAAGCTATTACATTTTATTGACATTCAATGTTTATATTTTATTTATTAATAAAGGCTTCCTAAAGATATTGCCTCATAACCATTAAATTCTACAACAACAACAAGTTTGTCACGTCACAGGCCGGTTGGCAATCGTAGTCTTAAAATTATTATTTTAAGATGCTATCATGAACACGCTGCTGCCCATCTCTTTTATTATTTCCCTCTGTTGCCTTTTACAGACCCAACGGGATATGGGTTAGTCTGTAACGCAAATATAACACTGTGGGTGGTGGACCACACGGTTTTTAAAATTGTTTATATATCTTGTTTGTTATTAATTACACATATTATATTAAATAAACTCAACCCATACGTGGTAGAGCCATGCTGCAGCTATATTAGTAGTATAGTTATATTAGTATAGCTATATTAGTAGTATAGTACAGCGTAAAATGGCAGCTTAACACTGCTGTGTTTTGTATGGTGAGTGTAGAGAACCGGAGACCCATTTTACTGGAAAGGAGGCATTCCATCTAAGTCCTCACGGGTGACGACGCATCTGCATTTTGATTCTTTATTGAAAATAAACGTAGATGTTTATGGGTCACAGCAACCACTTACCATCAGGTGGACTGTGTTCGTTTGTCACCCTATCCTATAAAAAAATTAAAACCGGAATTACAGTTGATTAGTTTTGACAAAAAAATATAAGCAATAAATGGTGGCTAGAATTTAAGATATCTTAATTGTAGACAGATATTCTGACTTCCTAAGTCACTAGAAAATAATTTTAGTGCCCCATGAGTGTGCAAGCACAATGGTACAAACCCGTGCGTAGGTATTCATATCTGTGATAATATCGGAGTGAGGCTGTGATGCATTGTTGGAGACTTAAGAACAAACACAACACACTCAAGTACGCAAAACAAACAATTAGTGTTTTGGTTTATAAGGTATATTCCTACCGACTGTAAAGTAAAGTAAGTGACTGCTACTAAATCAGTAGTAGGCAGTAGTTAGTTACTTTTAACACTATATTACCATCGGGACCTGTTAAGGTGATTCATCTCTGTTAGTTCTCTAGCTCAGGCCAATAAAGAGAGATGAAGTGCTGCTTACGTTTAAAGTGCCGCCGAGATTAAGCCCAAACACCATGGTCACCTTATTGAAAGAACACGCACACATATACATCTAAAATCATATGCAATCAACAATATGAATATAAATATTTTAGGCACATTTGTGTGCGAACAGCAGTGGACTTTTTCAGGCTGTTGAGGAATGATAGTTGAAAGATGAGTACGTCAAGAGTTAAGCATGATTTCGGCGTCAGCTTGAAATGTACGTGGTGATCTGTCCATCTTTTTTATTGGCGTGAGTTCTCTCTAGTAGCTCGTTCGGCGTAGATTGGACCAAAATATAATATTTAAAAGTTGAAACTCGTTAATGATTACAAAATATTACAGTGTACTATGAACGTCACGTCCGGAATTAAAGGTAAGGTTTAAGCTATTGAACTCATATTACGTTATAGAGCCGTACTGCAGCTGCATTATTGTTATAGCACGAATAGGTCGCATATGTTGCATTGTTTCAAATGATGAGTCTAGAGAACCGGAGACCCTTTTTACTGGCAACAAAGCGTTATATCTTAGTCCACAGAGGTATCAAATCATTTGCATTTTGACTATTCGAGGAAACAGGTAGTATATATAGCATCGACTCAACATCAGGTGGACTGTATGCTCGTGTGTTGCCCTTATTCCATAAAAAAAAATTCTACTTCGTACCAAAGAATATTCAACATCTAAAATATTTAATGGCAATATCCGTCATCTATCTTGACATTTATCCAATAATAAATTATAAATATCTGAGCCCTAACCTATGTTATTGCATATTCACTGTAGGCTATTCACCTGAGCTTTACCATTCCAGGAATATCAATAACTTTGAAATATTTATGGTCAAAGGCGCTATTACCAATATTTTGCTGAACTGAGCTTCTCGTAATAAGGAGATTTTATACTTAACTAGATAAAAGTTAAATGTTGCAAAATAAAATGTTCAAAATAAACGGCATCTAATCTTTTATAAACCTGAAGTAACAAACAATCTTCTGGCTTCTACAGCCGTGTACACCTGCAAACAATTTTATAATAAAGAAAGCTACATATTATGCGTTATCACCTCTGAGGACTAAGACGGAATACACCAAATGCCGTGACCAAAATTCGGTCTGCAGTGGTACTTTATTTGTTCGGAGTGTTTGCCTACACAAATGTACTGGCAGTCGTGAATACATCCCTACTGCATTTCTATGGTCAATAATCAGTTATATCGTATATCACATTTAGATAAAACAACATTTGTACACATCGTGTTATTTCAAACCATAAAAAAAATTTAATTCAACCCACGGGTTGATAAGTGAGAGCCGATAACAGACTCCCAAGTCGTTCCCGGTACACCAAGCGTCGCCGGAAATCGGTAATGAAATCCCAATCAGTAGAATGTTGAACGGATATCAACTTTATACTGCTCTGCCACTTAACACGAAGTTAATTATGCAGTACTTAACACTTGAACGCGAGCGCTACTTAATCTGATCTGAATTGAAATTTTGTGATCGCTTCAGAGATTTAATTTAGTTTTATTCTCCATTCAATGTTTTGTTTGTAAGTCTTTTTTACTTTTACATACTTATTTTCATTTGTGTCATTTATGGTTTCATTTTCTTTGTCAGCAGAATTATTTTTTTATATTTGCAATATTGTTTTGATATTTGGGGGTATATAGCCATATAGCTCGAAGAACCGACAACCGATGGGGAAGAAAGGTTCTCGAGTGGCAGCCTTGTACCGGTAGGCGAAGTGTAGGGCGACCCCCCACGAGATGGAGTGACGACCTGGTAAGACATGCAGGAAGTCGATGGATGCAGGTGGCTCAGGACCGTGCTTTGTGGCATTCTTTGGGGGAGGCCTATGTTCAGCAGTGGACTTGTGAAGGGCTGTAATGATGATGATGATGATTTGCAATATATATCATTACCATACTATACTATATAGTTATTTAAGCCAATAATATAGTGATAAACCAAATCCTGTTGTATGTCACATCTTCCGTTTTTAAATTGCTTATAATCCGAGATCAAACTACCAAAATATTTATCTAGTGCATTCATCTTCATCAACATCATTGCAGACTTTCACAAATCCACTGCAGTACATATGAAGACGACAAAGCACTGATAAGTAACAGTGCGAAGAAGATGGATATTATTCCATATCGCTTCCTTACATCCGCCAAGGCCGTCTCGTCTACACTACGACAGAAGGTGTCGTGACGGAAAAATCTTACACTTTTTCTCGCCTAGCTCCCATTCGCACAATTTTTACCGTCCGATAAGAAATTTCGTTCCACAATTAAAGTTTAAACATAATTAACTAGTACCAAACAATTTCGTATCCACCATTTTTATCCGAACCAAAAAACCTCTAAGAGACAAACATTCATATTTACTCGACATAATACACAGTTGTTTTTAGGGTCCGTTGAAAAATATTTAACCTGGCGCAGAACTATTAAAACTGAACTTAATTATGGCTATTTGTTTACAATATCTGTATTCCTTTTAGCGGCGTATCTTCTAAAGGCTCTTAAAACCATTTTTTATGCGAAAAACAACATGATTCACGGATGTGTGGCGCCCGAAGTGGTGTTAAACAAATAGAGTCGCTTGTCGCCACAAAAAATCCTATTTGCATGTGTTAAATATTCTTCGAAAAAAATGAGATGCTTGACGACTCAGTTCGACTGGCTTTCGTTCCTTTGTTTCATTATGAATGAAGAATATATTTTAACACGCATACATTACTTTCACTTTTTTAAATTAAAAAGTTAACTTATGTTACGTTTATGAACTCCCTTTGCATTTTGGTTACATTAATTAGGGATGTGAGACGAATATTTTATTTTATTTTTAACTTGAGCAATTTATGAAATCAACGTAATATACTGAACAATTTTTTTCATTTGGTTTCATTTCAAAATTAAAACGACTAAAATACAAGGATTAAACAGAAGAAACTGTTTTGACTACAGAGATGGAAAAAGGAGATAACAGATCCATAGCAGTACATTTAAATAATGTTTGGTGTTAATTATAAATGAATCATTACGTATTCAAAATCGAAATCGAATCCTTAAAGAGAGTTTTAATTGCGCTGTCTATTTTAATGATTTAGATTGATAATCAAATATAAAAATACAGCTACTAGTTTTAACACGGTAAAATCTGATTATTTATGAAATCAGATATTAATAGGTGAGCGACTGAGTAATTTGTTTAACAGATGTAGTACAAGGAAATCTATTAGATGATTCACTAGCATTTAAGAATTTAAATCGCACATACAGTTGTCTTTATTGCGAGTATACTTGGAAGGCTGTATCATAACTGTTGCGGTTAAACCATTGACCTGGCTGAATGACAATGATACGTGTGTTTTAGACGCGTACGGCAAGGCGGTGGCTATGTTTGAAACCTCTATTACATTATATTATCTAAACATTAGTAATATCTAAGGAGATAAGCGTTCGACTTTTAAATTCATTGCTAGCTGGCGAACCGTTTTATTGCAAGCATAGCAATTGCTATCGACACCGGCAAAAATGTAATTGTTAATTGGTGATTACCACGTGCTTAGCGGTGTAAGTAAACATCTTGAGGAAATCTGTAAGTGTGATTAAATGTGAAGTCGACCAACATGCATTAGGCCAGTGCAAGAAGTACTCGTATTACAATGCTGCAACAAAACTTTCCTAGGACTAAGTGGAGGTCATTGCACGGTTTCATTTACAACTATGCTCAACTAATTTTCTACGTAGTTTCCAAATTCCGGACTGGAAGTGTAGCTGTGATTGAAATTGACTCTGAAAATAATTCATATACTATTCTTACTCTCACCTAAAATAATACTTTAGTTTCAGTAACCTTTTATAATACTTTTATTTTTCATGGTAGAGCCATGCTGCAGCTATATATATATATAGTATAGTTGTAGCACGAAAGGGTCAGCTCGACCGGGGTAGGACCACGCTCTCACAGAATACCGCTGTGTGTAATTAACGCTGCCGTGTTTCGTATGGTGAGTGTAGAGAACCGGAGATCCATTCCACTGAAAAAGAAGCATTCTATCTTAGTCCTCACGGCTGTTATCGCATCTGCATTTTAATTCGCAAGCGAAGATAGATGTAGATGTCTATGGGCCACAGCAACCACTTACCATCACGTGGACTGTGTGTTCGTTTGTCACCCTTATACTATAAAAAAATACTGTTGTCTTAGCGTTAGTTAATGTTTCAGCTTATGTTTATCTAGTGATGCAAGACTTTTAGAGGATATTGATGACGATAAAGGATCTATTTTATCTTGTTGTGCCTAAACAACCGATTTGGAAAACCGAAAGAGACAATTGCATCTTTTATTGACTATACGTATGAACAAATAACGAAATTGTAATCCTCTATTCCCCTGTTTCCTCATTCCAAACTGGACTGGTGTTTTTCTAGAATCGCTCTTACTTGCTTAGGAAAATTATGGTTATGTGTATATACTTTTCTTAAATTTGTTTGTTTGTTAAATTTGTTTTCTGGATGACAAACACAGAATAGCTGGGCCGTTTTATTAATTTTAGACGCTTCCAAGTTTTTAAAATAATTAATTTATATAATATTTATAATATCTCTAGATCATCAAATAACATTTGCTCTAGTGTCATTATCCTTAAAGCAAACATAGGAATACGTTTGTATGGATTATGCGGCGCCCGGATATCCTTTTAATAGCGTACAAATAATGTATTAAGAATAACTTACTCGGTTGCGAGCCAACAAAGTTAAAGATCAATATACACTGCCCTCTTATACGCATTATCTAAATAGGAATCTTTTTAATTTGCCCAAGGTCGAGCCCCAATGCTTCGCATTGATTTGAGCTGGCGATTTATTTCTCCAAAAAAAAAATGCGCTGGCGTTTTTTATCTTATGACGATCTTTGCGCGTGGTACAAGTTAATGCTAACCAATTTATTGCATGCCTTAAGCGCAAAGCGTGTAGGTAAGTTCTACTAGCGCCTAAAATCAATATTCCAACGTTTTGTCGCATAAAATCGTATCTAACAATCATATTGAACATATAAATTATATAAAAAGCAAATTGTCAGAAAGGTAAATGATTGTTGAACTTATTAATATATTTTTTAAATCTATTAATTGCTATTTTTACATAAAAAAGTGGTTTTAGGGGCTTATGGTGTAGATTTATCAAGTCCGCATGGAGTGGTAAACACGATGACATGATGAAAATATCAATTGTTTAACTCAATATATTTTTTAATCTCTTCATCTATCATGTCGTAAACCATGTAATGTAAATGGCAGCTTAATTTTGTTTTGTTTAGTTATAATTAATTTTTTTCATCTACGAAATGTCGAAATTTTCGGTGTTTTAGCAGCCTTGTATTAATTTATTTTACTAAATACACTTTGCTCTGCCTTACTAGCTTACTTCGCGCTCGGCCGCCGTCGTGAGTGGATTGCTGTATTTTTAAATTTTAATGGGGATTATTATACATAAGATTGTTGAGTTAATATTAAAAAAAGCAAAATATACTTTTTTAATAAAACTGAAGTGACAAAAGAACTTACAGTTCACCTAACGATATGCTTAAGTAGCTACTGCAGCCCATGGACCAAAAAAAAAAACAAAAAATGCTACAAATGCATTATCACCTCCGAGAACTAAGATGAGAAGGCTTTCAGTCTGTAATGATACCTGCTCTCCGTACCCTTCGGACGGTAACAAAGCAGTGTATGCACGGCTGCTTGGCGGCAGAAATATATAAAAAGGTGATACCTACCCAGAAGTAAGAGAACGTCGGCAGAAAACGAGTCTGACAACTTACTAATGTCACAAGTGTTAACTAAGAAGAGAGCAGTTTGACAAGTTGTGAGGTATTTTACCTAAGTTCTCAGAGGTGGTCAGAGGTCTGCGTTTCTCAATGGATGGAATTTAACAAAAAAAACGTGCTTATGCGCATCTATTTGCATTTGTTACACTTGCTCCACTGTCCACCATCTTTTTGTTTTAAAATCTAACATTTTAAATATACGAAGTATAAAGCCTTAAAGCCTAAAATAAATATTTTCGCCTTCGTTTGCAACTTGTCCCAACCGAAAAAATAAGTGTTCTTATTTTTAAAATATACTTCATGTACAAACTTATTAAGGCATGGAACATTTCATACGTAAATATAATAATGTATGCGACAGCTGGCACAATAACTCATTCATAAAATTATAAGCTTTTAGTACTTGGTAACATGTAGTATTGGTGTTATTGTTTTAATGTTTATACCTGAAAATTTATGACAACAAGAGTTCGTGGGTTTCGAAAAGAGCGACAGAAGGAAATGAAAGAGGAGTACGGCAGCGGCATTTTTCTGACAAGATCTTAATGAAAACGTGGTTGCCAACAAGCCTGCCAAGGGTGCCAACTATGGCAAACACTCTATGAGGCTGATGGAGGTTTATGTTCATCCACGACTTAGGTTGTAATGATGATAATGAATGAACCAAGCAACTTTTACGTGCTAGAGAGCCATGCTGCAGTTGTATTGTGGCTGAGGCCCAAAAATACCACATGGAAAGCTGCGCTCAACTCTTCACAGAATATCAGCGTAAAATAGCAACCTAGTGCTGCTAAGTTTTATATTTTAATTCTTTATTACTTATGAAAAGCCAGTACTTGATTTGTATCCCACCAAGTGGTAAACAGGGACGAAGTCCTAGACGGTTAATCACACTGTCTTAGGAAATGTAATGTATTGTACGTTGTAGAGCCATACTGCAGCTATATTAGTAGTATAGTTGTAACAGGAATGGTTCGGCTCGACCGGGGAAGGACCACCTCAAAAAATACCAGCGTAAAATAGCAGCTTAACGCTGCTGTGTTTCGTATGGTGAGGGTAGAGGACCGAAAATCCTTTTTACTGGAAACGGGGTATTTCTTAGTCCTCACGTGTGACAACGCATCTGCATTTTGATTCGTAATCGAGTATAAATGTAGAAGTCTATGGGCCACAGAAACCACTTACCATCAGGTGGACTGTGTGCTCGTTGGTCACCTTTATACTATCAAAAAATGGTAAGACTTTGGAACTCTTTACCCCAGTCAATTAGAAGTGCTCAGTCCTTAAATGTGTGAAACAGATTAAAGAATACTATTTATCTCTCTAACCCCTCTCACTTCCTCCGCTTAATTATGGTCATTGATCTGCCTGAAGAATGTTGTCTTTTTAATGCCTAAGTTTGTATCTTTATTTTATTTTTATTTGTCTTTATTATTTTTTATTATTTTTATTTTTTATTTTAGTGCACCCTACCTTTCTTATTTTTGTTCTTTTTCTTATTTTGTATTTATTTCTTCTTTTGGGTTGTCTGGAAGAGATTGCTATGTAGCAATAAGACCGCCCTATGTATTTCCCTCAATAGTTGTTATTTTTTTATTTTTGATGTTGTTATCTTTTCTTGGTGTACAGTAAAGAGTATTGTATTGTAAATTTAAGGAACAAAAAACTTTCTTACTGATAATAAAATATTTTATTCCAGTGTGAGAGGTGACAACGCATTCGCATATTTATTCTAAACCTAAGATACTCTGTATGCACTTGCTATCATGTGGACTGTGTGCCTGTTCGTCATTATTACTTGTATACCGTTACATCCTATTAAAGCCTACTGCTGAACATAGATTTCCCCCATGGATTGCTTCATAAGGGGGATATTTATATATTTTTTTTTTGCTTGAATTAACACAAAATTCCTGTACACACGCAAAATATTCGCTTAGACGTGGAGTTGCGGAAAACAGCCCGTCGTAATCTATTTGTCATCATTGCTACGATTGGTAATCGGGCTGACAACCACAGTTTTTATTTTTTAGTCGTTATTAGGAAGACGCTGCTGCCCATCTCCTGATTAATTTCCCTCGGTCGCTTCTTACGACACGTGATGATATAGAGTAGTGGATATTTATTAATTGTATAAAAGACCCTAATTATAAGTTATTCTGTGTCCGTTATTTCTAAAACAAAATTAGAACGCAACTTTCAAAAAAGTGTTATCTGCTTTCTTTTCCTATCCTTGCCAAAATCTTAGTCACTAAACAGTTCTTTTTAAACTATGACAGGGACACACTGCAGGGCATTTTTTCTAAATTTTTTTAACCTGTTTATTTGTAACCACTGATTAGGTTGGTAACGGGACCTTACATCATTTTCAATTTAATCATCACAGTTTTTTGAAAGTCTACAGCTAAATCTGACTAACCCATAGCTTGATTCATAGTGAAACTCATTTTTTTTATAGGATAGGGTGACAAACGTTCACAGTCCACCTGATGGTAACTGTCCTCGTTTGCGAATCAAAATGCAGATGCGTTGTCACCCGTGAGGACTAAGATAGATTGCCTCTTTTCCAGTAAAAAGGGTCCCCGGTTCTCTACACTCACCATACGAAACACAGCAGTGTTAATCTGCTATTTTACGCTGGTATTCTGTGAGAGCGTGGTCCTTCCCCGGTCGAGCCGACCCATTTGCGCTACAACTATACTACTAATTTAGCTGCAACATAGTTCTACCACGTATATATCTATTTTACAATAATTATATTATATAAATATATTTTTAAAGCTTAAGGCTGCTGTGTTTCGTATGGTGGGTCTAGAGAACCGGAAACCCTTTTTACTGGAAACGAGACATACCATCTTAGTGCTCAGGGGTGACAAACTGCATTTTGATCCTTAATCGAGGATAAATTTAGATGTCTATAGGCCACAGCATCCACTTACCATCAGTTGGACTATGTGCTCGCTTGTCACCCCTATTATATTTAAAAAAAATAGGGGAGTGGATTCATCATCTATCTGTAGCAGTAGTATCTGTAATGTTGCTTCAGGGGGATAATTGGCAACCGTAATTTCTTATTATTTTGAAGAAAAAAAAACAGGTAGTACAAATCGATTAGGAAATTGCACCCACCACCATAAATATACAATAAGTTAAATCTTACCATGAGTAGTTCAAGCATTCCCTATTTGTGCATTACGCTCCCGGTTAACATTGTGGTCAATGACCCGTGGTAACATAGTAGCTTTTATCCCATTTGTCAAGAAATAAGGAATGAATAAATGATAATACCACACATATCGACACCCGAAAACTGTAATAAGGTCATTAATATCGATATTATTAGACTAACAGGCAATGACAGCTTTAACACGGCTTAAAGTGATGATTAACGAAGGGATCCGAAGTTGCACGAAGCCGGCACACTACCGCATTATCCCCATACAATAGCGTGTCGGCACGGTGTTATATCCTTCCGTACTGTTCGAGTGTTATGGCGTGTAGTAGAAAAACGGTTAGTGCGAAAGAGAGAGTCGAATGAAAGGGACAGACTTAGTCGCGAGGTGCATCATGGAAGGTGTAAAAGACGAAACACGAAAGTGACGCGTGTTTTAGTGTCGAGTGTTTTAGAAGAAAATAGTTCTATCGATAATCTTAAACTGACAATTAATATGTTTTATATATTGTAACCGTGCCCTACGGTGGCAGTGTAACAGAACTATCAACCAAATTCGTGCCGAAAACGGGAAATGTCGTAAAAATCCTATGGTTTCCAATAGATGCAGCGACGTTAAGTAGCGTCAAAAGTGTGGCACGTTTGTATTGGGATCGCCAACCCGCCGTAAACAGTAAAATGCTGTACATGGAACTCATCCAGTAAAAATATTTGCTGCAATCGCTAATCGGATTTGCAGGCATATTGGCGGTGGATACCAGACATATCGCATTTTAATGCGTCTTCCCATCGCTGGTTTAGGATATTTTAGATTAGATATAAGAAGATACAATGGCTACATTGTTATTTATCAGATATGAGAAATTATTAAAACGATTTCGATGAGGTTAAGCGATAGCATGATACCCAGTATGATGGTAAAATATGGTTATAGCGTTAATGATAAAAACTGAAAATTAGAAGCACAGATTTTTGGGGATTGATAATAAAATTGATTTTTCATTTTATTAGTTGTAGTAAAAAGAAACATGTTAGTTGAAGCAAATACAAAAAAGTTTTGAAACCGATAAATATATTTGACTTTTGTTCGACATCGATAGTTACGCTATTCATCATAGAACAACACTAAAGGTCACGGCCCAAACGCCGCCTCGAAAACGGGTTCCTTGCGGATACATCGACGACGACTAAATAATAATATTCAACTTGCCGTCGAGAAAAATAAAGTGTCCGTACAATGGAAATAAAAGCAAACTCACACACCTCTGAGAGGCCTTTTTAAAGGCAGAGGTTGAAAATTTGAAAGGATGAGTGATTCGGCTGGCATTGACTAAGAGAAGGATTTAAAAAAGTGGAGTTTATTCGAAAAATAAACAAGCATGTGCGATTCACACAATTCCAAAATGAAAAGGATAGCTGAATGGTTTGAATTTATAATGGTTTAGTTTTGAAAGGCAGTTTTGAGTCTAGCTTTTGAGCTGGTCAGAACGCGGGCACTACAGTAGCTTCTTTTCATTTACAACTTTGAATGCATGCCTATGCGTTATCGCGTTAAAGAATAAAAACATGACACAGTTACGAAACGTCAGTATGTTTTTATTTAATTAACTATCATTTGATTTATTGTTATCTATACACATTCATCGTCATCATCACTACATCCCTTCGCAAGTCCAACAGAGCACGTTCCTGAGCCACCTGCATTCATTGACTCCCTGCATGTCTTAACAGGTCATCTCTTCATGAAGTGGGGGGTCGGATAGCTCGATGAATCGTCAACCGTTCTGGCAGAAAGATTCTATAAGTTTTATTGCCTTAAAAAAGGTTTACAAAAGCGGACTGGGAAGAAATGCCTTTAGTCGTGAATATATATCTTGGTAGGTACAAAAATTGAGTTCACGAGGTAGAGGCAACTTGCTATAGCAGAATAAAGCTGCTGTGTTTTGTATATTTAGTGGAGATTACTTTTGCAGGTAATGAGGCATTCCATTTTAGACCCAGCATGCATTTGATTTTTATATTACAATTGTCGTGTGTCTATGGGTTACAGTATCCACTTAGTATCAGGTGGAATGTATGCTCCTTTGGCGATATCAAAAATAAAATTAGCAACAAAGCTATAAAAATAATTATTAACAACAAAAGATTTAATATAATATTTTAGAATAAAAAGACGGATAAAATTATTTCAGTTAATTAATACACAAAATGCATTATGGACGCAATTCGTATGCACCCTGCATTGAGATTGCGCAGTTTCATTTTCCCATTCCCGTCTCACTGACATACAATACAATGTCGTTTATAATGTGTACAGCAAAGGATTGGAATGATTTGTCACCATCAGTCTTTCCGTCCGAATACAATATATATACAACATATAATAATATATAAGTGTGAATATCATAAAAGAAAGATGATTTATCATCCAGGACTGGACCACTTTCCGTTATATATGATCGTAGTGGAACTACCTAAAAATTCATGATAAATATAATTAATATTCTTGTATAGAATTAAGTTACAACCTATATACGTCACACTTGCTGGGCACAGGCCTCCCCTCATTTCTGAGAGGGTTTTAGGGCAAGGAATTGTCCGTCGCGCTGCCCCAATGTGTGCTGGCGAACTTATTATTTATTTATTTAAAAACTTAAATGTAACACCTTAAGGTAAAGGGTACATAGGGCTTACTTAATGCCATATGGCATTCACTGCCAGTCAACCCTGTATGCCAAAGACAATTGTAGGCAGGTGCGAAACATAATACATAAATAAAGTGTATTTATATTAAAATATAATATATACATAGTACATACAAACACAACATATATTTAAATATATATGACATATGTTTACATACAATAATACATACATACATATATGTAATGTGTATACATGCTTATAAACTTTATAAATATCCGTATTAATATGTAAATAAGTAAATATTTGAAGAAAGAAAAATGTCAGTTAGTAAGTGCCTTCAGGTAATGTTGTCGTAGAAGTAATTTAAATGAGTTTCTATTTGTAGCATTCTTACAAACTTGACATGTCTTCGATTTTTTTTTCTTATTTCTCAGACATGCAGATTTCCCCACTATGTTTTCCTTCGCCGCCGTGCACGTGGTAAATCAGAACTTAAATTAAAATTGCAATTAACAATTTCATTGGGAAACGAACCCGGGTTGCTCGCGTACTGTGAAATTTACAGCGAGCGCTAACCATCTGAGCTACCACGCTATTCTTCCATAGAATAAAATAAATCAATTAATAGCATTGTGTTTTTTTACTTAATTAATTATTTATATAGAATAAGGTTTAATAACGAGTACACAGTCTACCTGATAGTAAGTGTCCCGATTAAAAATCAAAAATGTAGACGTGTGCTTCCTAAGATAGAATTACCTTGTTACCAGTAAAAAGGGTCATCGGTTCTCTACACTCACCATACGAAACACAGCAGCGTTAAGTTGCTATTTTACTTTGGTATTCTGTGAGAGCGTGGCCCTTCCCCGTTCAAGTGGACCCATTCGTGATTCAACCATATTATGACTGCAGCTTGACTCTATCACGTTTAAAAGGTGTCTATAAAAGGTGTTTGCGTTCAATTTTCTAGAAATCTTGCGAGTTGAAACCCATTTCATGTAAATGATATATGTTACGTAAGATCTCTTTCTTTTTTTTTAATTTATACCAAATAAAGATTATTAGGCAAGTCTTACTATCCTATATAGAAGAAATACTACTCCACAGCTACAGGACAGTGCTTTTATATTATTTTCAGTTAGTTTAAACGTAAAATACAGCAAAAGCAGGAGAACAGAGACCTCCCACTGCTAGGTACTGGCCTCTACTCATTTTTTTTATAGGACAAGGGTTTTTAAGAAACGAGCACCTGATAGTAAGTAGTTGCTATGTACCATTGTCATCTACATCTATACTCGACTACGAATCAAAATGCAGATGCGTTGTCACCCGTGAGCACTAAGATGGAATGCCTCGTTTCTAGTAAAAAGGGTCTCCGGTTCTCTACACTCCCCATACGAAACACAGCAGCATTAAACTGCTATTTTACACTGGCATTCTGTGAGATCGTGGTTCTTCCCTGACCAATCTATCCCATTCGTGCTACAACTATACTACTAATATAACTGCAGCATGGCTTTACCACGTTTTATTTCTGAAAGAGCTTAAAGAGATGTCCGCCTCGTTGGCCCAATTTGTGTTGGCGGACTTTACTATTATATATTAGACATAACGGTTTCCTCACAATATCTTAACATATATAAAATTGCACACATAAAATTGCGATTAATTAACAATTTCATTGGTGCCGGCAGGGATCTAACTAGGCTTGCCAACCGTCCCGGATTTTCCGGGACGTCCCGCTTCTGAGTGAATATTGGACCGTCCCGCCGTAACCCCTTGCGGGACGCCTTTTGTCCCGGAAATCAGTGATTATATGATATTAGTATCTATCTCATACCAGCTACACCTTAGCCGTAGCTTCGATACCACTTTCAAATGCATCAGCTGAGTGTTTTCTCTCTGTGGAAATGCATGGACAGACAGCAGAAATAAGCTGTTTGTTGACCACGTGAAGGCTGAACTACAAATTAACATTAATTTTGAATAAAAATGAGGTGAATTTTATAACTACGTATTGCAAAAAAAATACTTGTTAAAATGCGCAAAATCGCAAATAAGTACAGTTTTAAAACAAAAACTAAATTAATATTTAAAAATTTAAAATGTTTGTCAAACATTTGTTAATTTTTTTAAGTGGTTAAAAATATATTATAGTGTTTTTTTTATAACCAATTTGTATGTGGTGTGTTGTGTCCCGCGTAATATACCCAAGTCCCGGATGTCGAGCTGGGTAGTCCCGGAAATGCCTTTTTTGAAGTTGGCAATCCTAGATCTAACCCTGGTTGCTCACGTATTGTGAAATTTCCGTCGAGCGCCTAGCCCCTTGACTGAAACGGCTCCAACCAGATATACGCAACAAAATAGTCTCTATAAGATCTAAAGGAATAGAAAGAAAAAGTATATCTGAAGGTAATACACAATCTCACAGAATACCAGCGTAAAATAGCAGCTTAACGCTGCTGTGTTTCGTATGGTGAGTGTAGAGAATCAGAGACCCTTTTTACTGAAAACGAGGCATTCCATCTTAGTCCTTATGGGTGACGACGCATGTGCATTTTGATTCTTAATCGAAGATAGATGTAGATGTCTATGGGCCACAGCAACCACTTACCATCACGTGGACTGTGTGCTCGTTTGGCACCCTTATCCTATAAAAAAAATTGAATTATGCAGCTGCAATCATGAAATACGGCGTTTCACGAAATGCCTAGGTAGATCACGATCTGCTCAATTCTACTATCGGATTTCGACACTTATATTATTAGCAAATCTATCGAAAGCTTTAATAACAACACCCGGGAGACAAAATCGGATATTGGATTCTTACCGATACCGTTACAGCCATTGAGTTATATGTACTACGTACTAGAGAAGCCATTCCGAACATTGACTATGTTCAACTGAATTGTACTGCAATCCGTACAAACTAAATATTGCGTAAATTGAAGGTTTGTGAATTCCATAAAATAATAATTATTACATTTTATTTAGAAATATAATATGTTTGTTTAGATGAAATTAAGATATTTTATATTAAATTCTTATATTTATTTTATGTTAATGTCTTATTTTATATAAGATTAAAGTCAGCGCGGGAGTAGTAGTCGCGCATGCGCGAAAACATAGAGTAGGACACAGTTTTTGTTTGAAATGGCTTCTCTAGTACGTAGTACATACAACTCAATGGTTACAGCATATTAAAGTCCCCTGCAGAACATAGGCCTTCCTCAGATTGGCTCATAGGGGGGATATTTGCTATGGTTGCCTCGAGTGTGCAACCGCAGTTTATTATTTTTAGTCGTTATTAGGAAGACGCTCGTGTCCACCTCCTGGTTTATTTCCCTGTGTCCCTCTTACGACACCCACGGGAAGACATGGGGTAGTGGATATTCTTACACCGCCACTACACGATATAATATAATCTATACAAATAAATAAAATTGAAGTCATCATTCTCTAAACCATTTCCCATTATCTGGGGTCGGCGCAGTAAATCTTTTTGTTCCATTCCTCTCTATCAGCCGTCATTTCCATACTTACTCCTTTCATTCTCATATCACTCTTCACACAATCGATCCATCTTTTATTCGGCCTTCCTCTGCCCGTGTGTCCCTCCACATTCATATTCAACACTCGTTTTGTGACATGACTTTCATTCCTCCGCATCACATGCCCAAACCATGCCAATCTGCTTCCTCTCACCTTTTCTACCACTGGCGCTACTTTCAGGCTTCCTCTTATATACTCATTCCTTATCTTATCCATCCTTGTCACACCACATATCCATCGTAACATTCTCATTTCATTCGCATGCAGTCTATTTTCATCCTTCTTCTTGACGGCCCAGCATTCACTTCCATACATGACGACAGGTCGGATGATCGATTTGTAAATTTTCCCCTTCAGCCTTATTGGCATTCGGGGATCGCACGTTGTGGCTGTGACCTGTCGCCATTTCATCCACCCTGCGTTAATCCTATGCTGCACAGCTCTATCTATTCCGCCGTCGCCTTGAATGAGGGAACCGAGGTACTTGACATCTGAGCAGATAGGCAGTATAGCGCCATCCAACGACATGGGTACAGGACTGGAAAGACCGCCGAAATCACAGCACAGATATTCGGTTTTGGATCTGCTGATCTTCAAGCCAACACTTTCCAGCCTCCGTTGCCATCCCGTCAGTCTGCTCTGTACCTCGATGCCTTCTTCCCCGACAAGCACGATGTCATCGGCAAAGAGCATGCACCAGGGTGCCTCATCCTGCAGGTCCGACGTCAAAGCGTCCATAATCAGTAGGAAGAGGTAAGGGCTCAATGCCGACCCTTGGTGCAGCCCTATCGCCACATCGATACTGCCCGTAGTTCCCGCGGCAGATCGTACACATGTACGGGATGCTCTGTACATAGCACGGACTAACCTCACATACTTCCCAGGCATACCTTTCATCTTTAACGCCCACCACAAAACCTCACGGGGAACCCGATCGTACGCCTTTTCAAGGTCGACAAAAACCATGTGCAGATCTTTATGCACGCGCTTGTACTTTTCGCACAATTGGCGTAATGCGAAAATGGCATCTGTCGTACCTCGACCGGGCATGAATCCGAACTGGTTTTGTGTTATCTCACACTCTTCTCTCATTCTTCTCTCTATTATTCTTTCCCAGACTTTTATCGTATGTGACATGAGTTTTATTCCCCGGTAACTGCTGCAGTTTTGGACGTCTCCTTTGTTTTTAAAAATGGGGACCAGTATACTACTGCACCATTCCTCAGGTATTTGTTCTTCCTGCAACAATTTACCGAAAAATAAACTCAACCACTTCCATCCATCCGCCCTCAGCAACTTCCACACTTCTACTGGTATTCCATCTGGGCCGACCGCCTTCCCATTCTTCATATTCCTAACAGCCATTTTTACTTCTTCCACACTAATTTCTCTCACTAAGCCCATATTCACTGGTGGGTTTTCAAGCATACCATTCCATTCATTCTCCTCATTCATCAATTTCTCAAAATACTCCTTCCATCGCTTCTTTTTACTTTCATCGTCAGTCAAAATCTTTCCAGAATCATCTTTTATACATTTTACATGTGAAACATCTCTTCCATTCCTTTCTCTCGCTCTTGCAATTTGAAAAAGTCGTTTTTGACCTTCGGGGCTTTCAAGGGACCGATATAATTTATCTTGCGCCTCTGCCCTACAAATAGCAACTTCCTTCTTCGCTCTCTTCTTACATTCTTTATACGCCCCTCTCTTACTTTCTTTTATGGATTTATTCTGGTCTTCTACGCTCTGCCATTCTTTAAAGGCATTTTTCTTTTCTCTCAAAACTTCTCTAATACTTTCACTCCACCACCACCCATCCTTATCTATCATACGCTTCCCTTTTGTTTCTCCTAACACCTTCCTTGCCACACTTCGGATACAATCAGCCATTTCCTTCCAGCACTCATTCACACTCATTCCTTCCATATCACCCATCTCTATCATCTTGTTTACAACTAGCTCTCTAAATTCACTTGCATACCCCTCCTTATGCAACAAATGCCACTTTATTTTGGGTGGGGAACGATCCTTATGTTTGTTGAGGCGAACAGTTAAGCAGATGTCAGCCAGCAGAATTCGGTGCTGGGATACTAAGTCTTCACCTGGAAGCACTTTGCAGTTTTTTACACTCTTGATTTGGTTCCGTCTTATCAGAAGATAGTCGATCTGCGTCGCGTGGTGGCCACTTTTATAAGTAACAAGATGCTGATCTCGTTTTTGGAACCACGTGTTTACTACAGCCAGGTCGAAAGCACATGCTGCTTGCAGAAGAACTTCCCCCTCACGGTTCCGCATTCCGTACCCCCATCCACCGTGTACTCTTTCATACCCGTCATTCACTCTCCCTACATGTCCATTAAAATCTCCTCCCATATAAATATCCTCACGCTCAGGTATTCCCATCATCATACAATCAAATTCCTCCCAAAACTTCTCTTTCACACTCTCTTCACAGCCTGTTTGCGGAGCATACACACTTACAACATTCACTACTTTGTTTTCAATCATTAATTTAACAACTATCATTCTGTCATTTACTCTTTTCACATCTGTCACTCGTTCTTTCATTCCACTATCTAACACAACTCCTACTCCATTTCGCTTCCCATCACTTCCACAATAATAAAACTTGTATCCCTCCCCAATCTCTCTTGCTTTATTGCCCTTCCATTTTGTTTCCTGCAAACAGGCAACATTCACTCTTCGTCGTTTCAAAACATCTGCTAACTCTCTTCCTCTTCCAGTCATCGTACCTATATTCCAGCTTGCAAACCTCACTCTGACATTCTTCTCTCTCCGGGCTCGCCTCTTACGTCGCACCCGCTCCGTAAGGTGCGACAACCCTTGCCCACTTCCCACAGGAGCCGGGTGCTGCCCCTGCGCGTCGCCTGCGGGGCACGCCCTAGCCCTGTCATATATCCCACAACTCGTACTATTCATTTACTGCATGGGATTTGGCAGAAGTTTTACAGTCGGCCGCCTGCCTGACACCAACCCTCTTTGGGTATGCTATTGTTGGTAGAGGAAGCTACCATTTTGGGAAAAGGAAAAAGAAGTTTGGGGGTAGGAGCATAGGTGTAAGGATACTGTTATCTCGGCAGGAAAGGTATGAGAATAACAGTAGCTCGGGGAGCCGGGGTCGCGTACCCGTATTCCATAACAGGATCACCGGAAAGGTAGACCAGCATGAAAACCCCCTGAATAATAAAAAAAATAAAATTTAAGTATCTGTTTGTAATGTCAAAATTACAGCGTTTCACTAAATGCATATGAAAGTATAAACGGTACTTATAACAAAAATACACTTTTTAAAATTTTTGTCAGTCTATCTGTTTGTCTGTCCGTCTGTTTGTTCCGCCTAATCTCCGAAACGGCTAGACCGATTTTGACGGGACTTTCACTGGCAGATAGCTGATGTTATAAGGAGTAACTTAGGCTACTTTTATTTGAGAAAAATAATAAGGGTTCCTCGCAAAAAAATTAAAACCCTAAATTACACGCGGGCGAAGTCGCGAGAAACAGCTAGTTATTTTTATAAAATAAATTGGATTCTTACGACGACATGAGACGGCAACATAATAATATATTTATTTATAGCATAAAATTATCATTAACTACGTTTCGCGAATGATTTCTTCTATCCAACAAGAATTTAAGTTTAATTTGCAAATATTTAAATGGGAAAGTAAAGTTTAGACACGCTTAAATCTACTATTATTAAATTGTACCGCGTATGGAAATAATGATTTCAAGTTTTTTTTATGTATCCAATTACAAATTCGTGTTATTACCAGGATTATAACGAGATTTTCATAAAATTAAAATAAATTATACAAATTATATTGTAATAGGCCAACCGATGAATACATTTACAGAGAATGATCTAACATACATTTACACTACGAGTAAAATTGACACTTGTTTTATTTTTAGTTGCTTTTAAAAAGAAGAAGGTTAAGAAACAATTCGGTTTGTATGTTTACTTTTTTTTGTTGTACGTATAGTATGGGATTTCTTCATCAATTTGAAACCGATTTTGATGATTTTTTTAGATATCTTTTCATAGAACGTTCTCAGACTAGATAAGGCGTGGTGGATGGTAGCAACTGATACAACGGATACCTGTAACCGGAGACCGGATCCTAATGAAGCAGTGGACGGCCACAGTCTTTTGACGATGACAACGTTGGTAATTTTCATTATAAAAAAATTGTATAAAAAACATGTGACTATTTTGGTCAAACGACATAAAACAAGGTTTCGTGATCAATTTCCATAGTAACATTTGCATAATATTTGACGTTTATATTGAAATTAACCCTCAAAAAAATCATGTTACTATATCGGTAGTAATAAGCGATGTCAAACCAAATTCCGTATCTCTCTTTCCATAGTAACATTTGCATATATTTGACATTTATATTAATAGTAAACTCTCAGTCCTAAGTTATAGTTTCATTTACATAGGTCAAGATGGGATTGACGAAATAACTTTATTCATTAATATGCTTAACCAGACCTCAAATACTAGTTTTGTCGACATTAAACCGAGCGATATTGTATATTCATTTACAATATTTTTCGTAACTGTAACAATGAATTTAAGATATGCATTTACAACTAAATAAGTTTCATGATATCAAATTATTATCGTTCGTTTTAAAACACAGAATACCAACGTAAAAAAGCAGCTTAATGCTGCTGTGTTTCGTATGGGGAGTGTAGAGAACCGGAGACCCTTTTGACTGGAAACGAGGCATTCCATCATAGTCCTCAGGGGTGACAACGCATTTGCATTTTTATTTTTAATTGGGGATAAATTTAAATGTGTACGGACCACAGTATCCGCTTACCATTAGGTGGACTGTGCGCACGTTTGTCACACTTATTTTATTAGAAAAATGTTGTAGAAGTTCAAAGGCTAGATCGTTGGCCTTAAAGTCTATTTTACACCAGCTTGTGCTGGCTATAGGTGTCCAGGGTCTGCAGTGATTACATATTTTACTAAAATACTAGTGACCCACGCTGGCTTCGCCTGGGTGGGATCTATTAAGGCGTTATTTAGACAATTTTTTAACAATTTTTCGACTTCTCTTATTATATATATTCTATTATATTATTATACTTATTATTATTTTATATATATTCTTACTTTCTCGAAATACAGCATATTTTTTTTTTATAGGATAAGGGTGACAAACGAGCACACAGTCCACCTGATGGTAAGTGGTTGCTGCGGCCCATAGACATCTACATCTATCCTCTATTACAAATCAAAATGTAGATGCGTTGTCACCCGTGAGGACTAAGATGGAATGCCTCATTTCCAGTAAAAAGGGCCTCCGGCCACCTGCACTCACCAAGCGAAACGCAGAGGTAAACCTCTACTTCACGCTGGTTTTCTGTGAGGTCGTGGTACCACCCCGGTTCGAGCCGGCCCATCCGTGTGACTGCAAAAGCTGCCGCGTGGCTCTACCGCTGTTCAATAAAAATATTATGTTACTTCTGGCATTGCTCCCTATCTGTTCGTTAAGTTTCATCACAATTGGTTTAGCCATTTCGAAGATATTAGCCCAGACAGACAGACAGTACATATTTTTCTAAATATTTATGTATGTTACATGTCTTATTGGCATGCTACTGACCCTCTTAGTTCAGGTCATCGGTTCTCCTACAAAAAAGTTCTGAGGTAACACACATAAAAAAATACAGTCGAAACGAGAACCTCCTACTTTTTTGAAGTTGGTTGGAAAGTAAAATTAGTTTTATTAAACTAATTGAGACCTTTAAAGCATTAACGGCGATCGATCTTACAAATCTATAGATTCTATTTGGAGAAAGATTAAGCCAGCTGATTGACGAGCGAGGCTCTGGTGACCGACTGATCGCGTTTTCTACCGACTTCGAAAAGGAGGAGGTACTCAATACGACTGTATGGTTTTTTATGTGTATTATCTCATAACTTTTTTCTGATTTCGATGATTCTTTTTTGTTTGAAAGCTAGTGTTTCTCATGTGGTCACATATAAATTTGATCTACAAAATTTAATAATTTAAAATTAAAAATTTGTTGTACAAAATTTTTAATTTTAAATTATTAATAAAGCCGAATAACATATTGCGAATTAAAATAGCATGTACCTAATTTTTCATCTGGATTTAAAATATATTTCTTTATTCGGATACCATTAAAGTAATTATACATTATAAATAGCTTGTATACAAGAAATGTATCTGAGCTTGTTTAACTTGACCTTGGTCATTTTAATATCCATAAATAAGACGGTAAAACGAGTATTTTATCGGCTATAATAATAATTCGACGCCTACAGTTCAATATCGACCAAAAAGGGTAAGTTGTTTTCGTGAGGACTCCATTCTTTATCCGACCTACTACACATCCAAGATAACCTCATGTAAAATCGTTTTATGGTTCCTCACAATCCATTGGGCACATATAAACTTCATTAGGATGCACAATTTGCATCAATAAAGTATTAAACATTGTTGTAAATAAGGTTCCAAGAGCTGACATTGGCGCAGAAGCCATTTTTTAAAGTCCAACAATAATAATGAAATAAAGCAGGAGAAAAAGTAAATGTTTGTATGTACAAAAAACCGACGTCCGAAACAGATAAGAATGTGAAAAAGAGTTTTAAAAATATTATATTCGTGAAAATAAGAATAAAACATCGCCAACCTACACGGGTAGCGGCGACCGCAGAGTGTAGGGTTGCCTTCTAGAGGTAGACTTTAGAGAGAATACCATTTTTTTTCTTGATTTCAATATTTTTATACGTAACAGTACTACATTAATTATTGCAATTAAAAATTATGACATTATTTCTTATTACCGTAATATTAATATTCGTCCTTTAGATTGTCTACTAAGGCAAAGCGAAGAGGCAACCAAATGCATGAGTTCTTTTTAAAGAATAAGTGTGACAAACGGGATACTAAGGCAGAGCGAAGAGGTAACCAAATGCATGATTTCTTATTAAAGAATAAGGGTTATCACAGTTCACATGATGGTAAGCGGATTCTGTGGTCCATAGAGGAACATTCACTACCACATTGTCATTCCGTGGCTGTCGTAAGAGGTGACAAAGTGAAATATTATATATAATTATATATGGCCTAGAGATATTTTGATCAAAAATCAAAACAATTGGATTATGCAAAATACTAAAAAAGTTTTATACGGTCCAAGCCACAGATTAAAGCTTACATTTCTGCTGGATTCAACATTTTACGCAAAGCGATCGTGTGGTGGCGGTGTAAGAAAGTTCACTACCCTATGTCGTCCCGTGGCTATCTTAAGAGGCGACAGAGGGAAACTGAAACAGGAGAAGGCCAACAGCATCTTCTTGATAACAACGAAGACTACCAGAATATGATAATAGTTCATAAGTGCGTGTGCAACAATTACACTATATATTTCCTCACTTAACCCGACGCGAACGACGAGGAACTAGACTCAGGACGACATTACATGATTTTCAAAGCACGAGGATGTTTTATTTCTGTAAAGTATCGATTTCCTCTTAATACTTTACATTCATTATCATCATCATCATTACAGCCTTTCTCAAGTCTACTTCTGCATTTACTTCATGTTTTACCCTCGATACTGCGCTCGCATCACAGCCAACTCCATGCTGCTACTGACAATTTCTTGACACAAATTTTGGCCCGACCCGATATTCGAACCATTGGTTGCCTATATGATTAACAGACGCAATTACGACCACGAGACGAACGAGTCAGACATTATTACATGACATATTCACCCAATCAATGAAAATGCCAGAAAGTCTCAAAGCCTTTTGCAAATGAAACAATACAGAAAATATCCAGACGAATAAAGAAAAACGGTATCCGTGATTTACACGGAGCAGCGGTTGACACTTTACAACTGCATAGTATTTTCATAAATCATGTAAGCTTATATTAGACTGTCATGACGGACACAATCTTCATGAGAGAGATTAGGTTACAAGATGTATGTATACGTTTCAAATAATGAAAGATATTCCTTTATTTTCATCAATACCGTCCTTGAATTAAAGTAAGCAGTAAACGAGCAATAAAATTCCTTCATAAATATTTAACAATAGACGCAGCCCTACGTACAGCGCATGAAGCATATTGCACAGAGCGAATGCATGTCGGCGTTCATATTCCGTTCACTCACGAACGATGAGGTTTATATAAAACATAACAAATCATTGTACAGATTAAATAAAACCATGAAACGTTTACACCGTCTCACTGATTGTTTAGATGGAATTAAAATATTCTCACTTCACATTATATTATTCAATTATAGCTGCTTGCCGTTAATGCGAATTATAAAAAAAAAATCTGGAGTTTATTTCAACGTCACGAATTATTTTATGATTTAACTATTTTCTGCTCCATATGATTCTAAAATTAAGAGCTTGAGGCTCAGTGTTCTATTAATTTATTTGTTATATGGCGTGAATGTTGTGTACTTCTACCGTCTGTCGTCTTGCCATAAGCATAAAATGAACTGAAGCCTAAATCACGCTATGGAAGTTCTGAACGACTTTGTTATATATTTACTTGGTGATAGTACTTCTTCTACCTAGGATTTCGCCTGCGAAGGTACCCCCTCTTCCGTATAATAGAGAGCCAATATAACTACAGACTATCAGGCATTCCATCTCTGAGGTGACAACGCCTTTTTGTAATCTTTGGGAGGGCTCAAGATTTGGGTATTTCCTTTTATCGGCTCTGACGACACAAATAGAATGTAGGGAGATATTTTTTCATAAGCTGCCACACATAATACCGACTTAGTTTTACCAGTCAGTTTTATAAAAAATGAAATGAATACCCATAACTTTTTTACTGCGGCTTTATAACACTTCATTATCAGCTAAGTCATCAATAGGTTGAGTTGGGGACTAATAAGGATATACTGAATGTATGACCTACAATTACGTTCAGTATATTCAATATTTTATATTTATTTTACCATCATCATACTTAGCATTGTTAGTAGCAATGCTGGATATTTTTAATCAGGTGATGTTGCTGTCCCGAACTTAGATGTGATAATTAATGAAGAGAAAATGAACGGGATATACATAATGAAAGTTGATGAGGTATTATAGGAAAAGATTGTAGTAAAATATATATGTATATATGTAAGATTTAGACCTAAATACTCATAGAATAAAAAGTTTTGACTTTGGCTTAAGCTTGGGAAGTTGGGATAACATACCTCTATACATTTGTCAACTGCTGCGCAAGTAATCGAAAGAGTTCATTGCATCGATTTCTTCCTAGTTGAGGGTTTGACACAATCTCTACGTTTAGCCGGCGGTTTGGTTCATACAGTTCCATACATTTTGTGTTTTCGCTGTTCCCGCCACCTTTGTCTATATTATCTCATCATTCGATAAGGTGGTATTTATTTGATGATTTCTCGGTTTATATTTTTATGCCGACCTTTCAATATCACAAAATTATTTCGGCACTTCCCTCAGTGAGATATTTTATAACCTACCCTTATAACTTTCTACTTAACTTTTTATTCGTTCTAGATATCGTTTCTAACTAGGAGTCCGTTTGGATTGGTATCTTACACATTTATATTGTCAAACAATAGTGAATCTATTACTGTCTTCTAGTTTGATGGGTATGAAAGCCTATTGTATGAAAGGCTACAATAACAGGATGTAAGTAATTTTTATTAGTTTTTAATACATTAATACAAAATATTGTCAATACTATGTTTAATATTTGTACATTCTGCTTTGTATTACATTGAGGAGTTAGGGAGTACAGTGATCAAAGTTACTAGTAGTTAATTCACTTATATAAATGTATATAGTTTATGAGAAATAAGATCTTTTTAATAAAGTATATAAAATTATGATACGTTACATAAATTTTAAAACTATTTTACCCTCCAGTAACTTTTTATATAATCCGCTCCTTTTTCGGCTATCATTATGACTGGTGCCATTGTATTACCTCTTACAATATTAGGCATTATACTTGCATCTATTACTCTTAGATTACGTACGAATTTAACTTTTAAACGTTCGTCTACTACAGAACTGGGATCGTCTTGTAGCCCCATCTTATTCGTACCGACTGCGTGATACAACGTCCCGGTCAAATGCTGTGCAATACATTTCAAAAAATCATTCGACTCTTTATCTAAATTAGTGCAAGCATGTATTTCAAACCAGTGAAGTTTCAAACCAGCCTTTTTAAAAGCGTCTGTGTTTTCTAACTTTATTGCATGTTTCATACCACGGATAATTGTATCTAAATCATCAGAGTTCATTAAGTAATTTGCTTTTATTCTCGCCATATTATTAGATTTATCTAATTCGATAACACCTTTTGATTTTGGCCTTAAAAGAACAACAAAAACCATAATTATAAGGTTTTCTTTATTCAATTTAACAAAAGAGTTATAAAATTGTCGGGAAAGAGCATGTTTGCCAAAAATATCCACGAAATTAGATTGATTTGGGTATGCTATTATAAAATGGTTTTGTATGTCAGGCGTCATCGATTTAGAGTATGTAGAATTAATAAAAGAGACAACCTTATGCGGGCTTAAATCACTAAGAGGCCCCTTTTGTTCTGTTATGTACTGGTAATAAGTTTTAAAAATATTTTCAAGCGAATTAGACTCATCAACACTCTTCATTTTATAAAAAATTGGTGCATAAATATGGTCTTGGAGATTTTCGCCTATCGGTAACGCAAATTTTATTTGTTCCTTATTAATATTTTTAGTGCCTTTAGGACCTAACCCAGATTTTAATAGAATAACAGGAGAGTTTATTGTTCCGGCAGACAAAATAATTTCTTTGCCTGCAACAAATGTGGCACTGAGTTTATTCTTCAATGTTACTTTAACACCTTTAGCTGTAAAATTTTCAAATACAATTTTGTCTACGTATACATTTGTCAAAACTTGTAAATTATGTCTATCTTTTATAGGTTTTAAGAATGCGCTACTTGTGCTTTGTCTTTGACCATTCTTCACTGTAGTAAATGCTCTACCTACACCTATTTGAGCATTTCCGTTAATATCATTTAAAATGTTACTTCCTAATTCTGAGTTAGCATTTATCAAAATCTGCT
Source organism: Parnassius glacialis (assembly GCA_033319125.1). Taxonomy (NCBI): domain Eukaryota; kingdom Metazoa; phylum Arthropoda; class Insecta; order Lepidoptera; family Papilionidae; genus Parnassius; species Parnassius glacialis. The sequence goes on from JAVANC010000002.1 coordinate 26,712,576, forward strand.
CCATGGGATGAATATCTGAGTCATATTCCACATTAAGATAGCCATCAGTGCCATGATATTTCATATCAATACCACTTTTATTACTGTCCTTTAAATCTAACTTTTCACTTTTCTTAAAATATTCAAGAACTGAATCGTAGCCCCAGTCGGGACTAATAGAAGACCATTCATCATAATCTTCTTTATTTCCTCTCACATAAAACATTCCATTGATACTACTGGTACCTCCTAATACTTTGCCTCTAGGCCAGTAACATTTTTTATCCTTATAGTTTAGGCAAGCTTTTTCTTGTGAGTCAGTTCGAAAATTCCAGTCTACATCAGTTCCGTAGTTGTTAACGTAAAGAGATGGTATCTGAAAATTAAGATAATTTAATGATAATTTAGGTTTTTTTATCTCCTTCTTCTTTTTCTATTTTGAGAAAATAATAATTTTGAACCCAGGTATGACAAACTTTCGCCTACTTTTCCTCTCCATATGCACCCATGGTCATGGGAGAACTAAGGAGTTTGACGTCCTGATTTTGTTGTTAACCTAGGCTTCCTCCAAATTTTATTTAATTATATTGATCTGATCAATAATATTTATTATATTTTATTAAAACGAGGACCTTCTATATTTACTTGGAATTTTGGTAAATATTTTTATAGCCTCGCAAATTATAATAATGCCTTTCAGATCGAATTTTGGCCACTGCAGCTAGTATTGACGTACACTAGCCACCTGCACAGGACAGGATTATAGTGCACGGATGTGTGGGCAAGGACTAGTGCACCATACATTTTCTCACTCTCATAGTCCGTAGAGACATCAATCCGATATGACTGGAGACAGATCAGGGATAGGAAGAACAAACAGCTTTACGTGCTCTCCAACGCATGGAGTGAAATACCGTCAACTTTCTGATTCTGGGTTGAGAATTTTTCGATTTACTCGGGGCTTGAATCCGGGACTGCGTGATCAGCGTTTACGCCTACTAGACTGACGGGGCAGTCATTACATTCAACAATGGATAATACAAAATAAAAATTCTCAGATGCCCCATGGGTATCGGCAATGGAAAGACGACTTGATAAGAGTGCACAGACTCAAAAAATATGGCTCAACGTCATGCTTAAAGACCTATATTCTGTTATATGATATGTATAATATAATATATTCATCAAATGTATATCACATCCGAATGAAACATCTTTACACTTACTTCTGTTCCTAAAGTCGGGTTACCACCTGCTTCGAGTAAAAGTATTGACCAATTTGATTCCTCTGATAGCCGATTAGCAATAACTGCACCTGCTGTTCCTGCTCCCACTATAATAAAATCATAAGTTGTATCTGAAAAAAAAACAACAATTATAAATTCATACCAGAATTCATCTTTTTACATAAATAATTGTTCTTTTTAATGACATTTTATTTCTTTTACAAATAGAATGATTAAAATTTTAATGCTAATAAAGCGCACACACCACATTTTCTATAGCATCGTGTGAAAGTTTACTCGTTTTTACTGGATTGTTCACGTCTTTTTCAAATGGGCGAATAATGAATGGAAAAAACGGTACAATTTTTTGTAAAAAAAAAAAACAAACGCTTGTTCCTTCAAACATTTCCCGCATCGTAATTTTATGTCTGAACGTAATTTTGGAAAGTGATCAATTTTTGACATTTTGACACAAAAGTCATCTGTTTTCTCTATTTGAATAAAATGTAATATAATAATAATATAATAGAAAAAAGCACAATTTTGAAAAGAACTCAGTAAAATAATATCTTCTATATATAATAAATAGTAAAATAATATTCTATAATATATTGTAAAACGAAAAAAAAAACGACTTAGGGACCTTCAAGAAAAGAGCGTACTCCTTTTTAAAAGGCCGGCAACGCATCTGCAATTCCCTCCTTGGTGTTGCAGTTGTTCATGGGCGGCGGTAGTCACTTACCATCAGGTGAGCTGCATGCTCGTTTGCCCCCTCTTCTATAAAAAAAATAATAATCTTCGTCCTCCCGAATCACATACCATACTACTTATTGACTTATGGATTCTGCATAATATGGATATTAGATTCCACAGAGATTGTTTATAAAAAAATTCTATCCTACTAGTATCCGACCCACTGCAGTATCCTAGCCCACTGAAGTACACATTTTTCCCACTATCTTACTGGTTGGATGATAGAAAATGCCATATGGCATTAAGTCCGCCGTTTGGTACCTTTAGTACAATAAAGTGTATAAATAAATAAATATGTATATTGAGAAGGTTTAAATCAAAAAATCGTTCTTACTAGCCATTTTCATAATATCTGATGGAGTAGGTTCTTGGAACAATGTTGGGACTATTAAACATTGTGCTGTTAAAAACGCTTGTAATGCATTAAACAGTAAAGTACCAGCTGCGGCGTATTCCTGAGTCACTGTCGCCACGAGATGTGGATCGCACGACCATGTCATCTTTTTATTGGATTACCTAAAATTAAAAAAAATAATAAATCATTTTTTTTACTTTAATTCTATATAATTTACGGTAAAATGCAAACAATACGATAACAATATTACAAAACACCATAAAATGGTACAATACCTCTATTCCTTGGTAAATCAAATTCCGATGTAAACATATGACGAATCACATTAGATAATTTAGTAAAATCTTGGTAAACAAATAAAAGTAAATTTTTTATAGGCAAATTTATCGAACACGCTGCATACAGATAAACGAATTTAAATTTTATTTTATATGTGAACTAATGAAAGTTATTGAAATGTTGTAGATTGATAAAATACCTAGATATAAAGTTAACAAGTTACATGAATAATAACTGAGATTTTTGATTACAAAGGGTATTTTTTATATTACTTGCCTTGACATTAAATCAAACTATTTATAAATAGTTATAATATAAAGAAAACACCGAAAGTAATGTATTCACGAAATTAACTGACAACCATTTGAATACAAAATGTTAATATTTACGCACAGATAGTACGTCTGGACATCAGTTCTATCTCGTTTAGCACCCACGCTCGCGTCACTACTGATAAAGAGGGCAACAATACTCTGACAATACTATCAAATATAAATACATACATACGAATACGATTACGTCGTTGCCGCATGAGCAGGACGGTCTCCTCTCCTCGCTTTATAGAGAGTGTGAGAGATGTTTAGTCTTATTCTGCGCAAAACCGAACATATCTTTCATACTTAACTACATGTTCTTAAACTAATGATAGTATCATATTATGTTTGACTACACTATTCTGCCAACAAATATGCTGAGAGTGGTGAAGGTATTTATTATAAGAAGTACATACGTGTTAGAACAACGCTGAAGCGTCGATGCACGAACGGGTCGGTCAGGTCGCGGTTGGACCACCATTTTTCAGAATACGAGCATGAAATAGCTGTATTATGCTGCTATGTTTAGCATAGTGAGTGAAAAGAACCGAAGACCCTTTTTTAGTGGTAGCGAGGGCATTCCACCTTGGTGATTGGTGATCGGGAATAACAACATTTATACATTTAGATCCATAATCGTGGATAGATGTTAGTGACTATGAGCCGCAGCGTCCATTTGTCATCAGCCCTTTATTCAATATTTAAAAAAAAACATACATTCTTATCTTATAATATCCAGTGGACTACTACAGCCTATCCAATTCTAGCAAGAGAGCAAAGTTTCTGGAGTATTTCATCTTAGTCACCCCTGAGGACTAAGATGAAATACGCCACAGCCTGTCAAAACGCTCTCTGGTGTCAGTCCACCTGACATTGATATAAATAATTGTTCTCAATAAAGAATCAAAATACAGATGCGTCGTTACCCTTGAGGACTAACATGGAATGCCTCGTATCCAGTAAAAAGGTTCCGAAATACACCAGCATTAAGCTGTTATTATACTCCGGTATTCTGTAAAAGCATAGTCCTAACCCGGTCGAGCCAACCCATTCGTGCTACAACCATAATATACGTAGCTGCAGCGTGGCTCTACCACGCGGTGGTGCGTGTGTGTGTGCGAACTAATTTCATTCGATGGTTAGTTACATAACAAATAAACTACTATTATATTAATTATTTATATTGTTCATTTCTATCTAACTTTGCTATGAAAATTATTTAGGTATATTGTTCTAATATGTATTTCTTCATAAAGTTTATTCTCATAGTTACATGTATCTGTTACACGTTACAACGATAATAACTGACTCGTGGTTACTGTAATTTTTTTTATTAAAAAACGTTACCCCCACACTAAGATTCTCTCCTGTATCGTGGAGGCAACAAACAAACATAAATTGCACGAGAACAAACATTCAGACCCGGAACAATTATTTGTAGGCCATACAAATACTTGTTCCGTGCGGGATTCGAACCCGCGGACCTAGCGCAACAACTCATTGCTAAACCACTGAACCACGGAGCCGTCACAATTGCCGACACAATTGGTGGCATATTTATGATTACGCTTAAATTCAATATTTTTTTGTTATTATATACTATTGTGTTTATATTTGTAGAGCATACAGACAGACAATCTTAGGAGCTACGACGCATCTATAGTGATTTTCGTACACTCGAATAATTTATCACAGAATTCTAAAAGTAAATATTGTTGTCTCGGTAAACAACGCATTAGAAAGTTATCTTATTACTTTATTGAAATTGCTTTATATATACGAGTCTAACCTTATCAAATAACTTAATGCAACACCGCATCGGAGCAGTAAGATGAAGTGGCAATGGGCCGACCATATAGCTCTAAAACCGACAACCGATGGCGAAATAAGGTGCAACTCGATGACAGTCAGCGAAGCTTAGGGCGGCCTTTCAATAGACGTAGTGACAACCTGGTAAAAGATGCAGCAAGCAGATGGACACAGGGGCTCAGGACCGCGCTTTCTCCGCTTCAAGGAAAGCCTATGTTCAGCAGTGGACTTGTGATGGGCTGTAATTAAGATGATGATGACGATAATGCGTTTAAAGGCGTAACGGCATCCACTACCTCATATCTTTCTGGAGATGTCGAAAGAGGCGACGGATTTTTAACCTTTTCGGCTTTGGGACGGATGTGCATTAATCGTCACACTTGGCTGGCAGAGTGATTAATCGCAGTGCCAGTGCCAGACGTCTCGCACGTTTGACCCATGGACATTTTCAGGCCTGGCATAAACAGGATGATTATACCGCCATGTATCAGAAGCTATAATATTGTGTGGCCATGGAAGGAAAAGGGGAGATCTTCCGCCGGGCTAGGTGTTCTGCCCGGGGAGCGGCCAACGCTCCGAGAAGTAGTTCGGAGCTATTCTATATATACTGCTTTAACTTCGGAACTTTGTTAGCGCGATTTAGGCTTCGATGTGTTTCGCTTGTGTCGCGACGACAGCGCCGCCACATCATCCCCCTACTCAGACCGGAGGTCCATAGTGCAGGCCAATTGCCGGTGCGTCCTTAATTGCGGTGGGGAATTAATGCTGTGTTCGTAAGCGCAAGTGACGCCGGTGCGAACGATATGCTGGTGTGTAATTCATGCCATACCATACTACACACTTGTAAGTGATGTCGGTGAGAACGATGAGCTGGAGCAAGTGCCACAAGTCTGCCTTATAAATCTGCGGTGAGTCGAGATGAAGACAAGTTGGACGGGCTTGCAGAAGCTGAACACTGCAGAAGACGATACTTGGGAGTGAATGGTAGGGGTTCTTGAGTATAATGACGAAGGCTTGAAGTTGTAGTTATTCTTAAAGTTGTAGTTATTCTGTGGCCGTGGAAGGAAAAGGGGAGATCTCCCACCGGGCAAGGTGTTCTGCCCGGGGAGCGGCCAATGCTTCGAGTGGTAGTTCGGAGATATTCTATATATACTGCTTTAATTTCGGAACTTTGTTAGCGCGATTTAGGTTTCGATGTGTTTCGCTTGTGGCGCGACGACAGCGCCGCCACAATTGTTCTGGGACTTTCTATAATCTCCCCTATAGCGTATGGCGGTGTATTCCTATAAACTATCTCATGGCGAAGTATCTGTAGGTATACAAGTGTTATACGATAAGAAAGATAAGAATACTAGGACAGTTTTTCATCATCATTACAGCCCTTCACATGTCCACTGCTCACATACATAGGCCTCCCCAAGGAATGCCACAAAGCACGGTCCAGAGCCACCTATATCCATTGACTCCTGCATGTCTTACCAGGTCGTCACTCCATCTAGTGGCGGGACGCCCTACACTTCGCCTACCGGTACAAGGCTACCACTCTAGAACCTTTCTTCCCTATCGGTAAGACAGTTTTTACTTAAATTAATTCATAATCTAACTGGTAAAATAAAATGCAAGTATTAAATTTTTATTTAAGTACAGATCATGGACTTACTGTATTCAATAAAGAAGTAACTGACGAATTTTAAAAATATTTTACAAATAGACTAATACAAACTACAGCTGCTCTTAAGTCTTCAACCATACATACTTTTTTTTAAGTTGTTATTATTGACCTTTATACTACGGAGAGTAAGTTTGTATTATATTATTTTATAAATTGTGTATAATATTATCACGTTATTATATTTCGCGAAGGATTAGACACAAAGAGTTACTAAAATGTACAATGTTTAAAAAATAACATTTTAATTAATAGCTAAGTATTTGAAGACATTATCACAGAATAAAGCTTCGTGTGAGCCATTGTTTCGTCTATATTGTACAGCTCAGGCTCCGCTACAAGTAAACTTGTCCCTAGTAATATGAATTTACCCCTTATGAAAGTGCGCGTTTCCATTTGCACGTCATTGTTACCAAAATATAAAAATATATTATTTCGATCAACGAATCGACTAAGTCCAAACAAAAGGCAATACTAACATAAATTAAAAATGGATTACTTTTGGCAAAAGTTTAGTAAGCAGCTGAATCATTATAAAAAGCTGCTGACAGTCATGGGTATATTGTCACACAAGTCACAAGCTGAGCTCCTCAGGAAATAAAAGCTTTTAAAAAGAAGATGTGCGTTTATTATTTTCATACGTGGTAGAGCCGTGCTGCAGTTATATTATGGATCTAGCATGAATGGGTAGCCTCGCCCGGGTTAAAATAGCATTTTAGTGCTGCTGTGTTACTTATGGTGAGTGTAGAGAACCAGAAACCCTTTTTAAAGGAAACAAGGCATTCCATCCTCAGGGGTGACAACGCATCTGCATTGTTTCTTAATCGAGGATGAATGTTTATTGGCCACATCCTCTACTTGCCATCAGGTAGAATGTGTGCTCGTTTGTCACACTTATACTATAAAACATATCAATAAACAAAAAATTGAGTCGGGCAAGTCCCATTAATATGGACAAGTATTGAGGTGGTGACTGTTATATCCGTCATATTTGTGAACAGGTGCTGCATTTAAAAGCTAGGCCGATTTTGAGTTAAGTTAATTTGTATTGAATACGCTTCAGTTACCAATGGGTTCATTTTTTTTAATATTCTAACAATAAAAAATGTCAAGAAATAGTAATTCTGCGGAGTTTCTTTCGCCGTGTCTTCTCCGGTCCGGGTAATCTCAATGTGAAACGGTGGTAAGTATGTTTAAAAAACCTGTTCGTAATGGAATTTAAATCTCTTGCGTTTAGAAAATCAAGACATTTTATTTCGTTTTTATTTAGTATAATTTAATTTCAATCTCTTTATTTCATTAAAGCGATGTAATGAAAATATTTTCGAAGCTATCTATATGTCTTGCCTGATCATTACAAACAGTGGAAACGTATACGCGTCTGTGATTTATGAGCGTAGCGCCCAGTGTTGCCGTGTTATGAAAATATTTAATTATTCGCCCGCAGTTTGGCCGAGTCACCGAGCAATTTTCGTGGGTTGCCAGTTTAAAGGTGGCGCGAATTCTCTATCTCCCCTATTTTGTTGTTAGGTAAATTTTGGGACGTACGTACGTTTCAAAAGACTGTTTTTTTATAGAATAAGGGTGACAAACGAGCACACAGTTCACCTGATGGTAAATGGTTTCTGTGGTGCACAGACATGGGGACTAAGATAGAATGCCTCGTTTCCAGTAAAATGGGTCTCCGGTCCTCTACACTCACCATACGAAATACAGCAGCGTTGAGCTGCTATTTTACGCTGGTATTCCGTGAGAATGTGGTCCTTCCCAAGTCGATACAACCCATTCCTACCACAACCATAATATATCTGCAGCGTGGCTCTAACAAGTGAAAACTGGTATTGCAGTATTTTCAATTATAAACATAAAATTAAACAACCAGCAAACCAAATTATTTTCGCACACATTCTTAGAACGTTTTGGAAATAGCCTTTACGGTGTTAGCTGTGTAAAAACTTTTTCTCCTGAATTCTTATCTCAGTCTAATGACAATCTGAACGTTCTGTTAACGGATTGGTAGCAGAATATCCGTCCGAAATTTGATGAACTTAATTCCTACAGATTGTTGAATTTTAGGAGTTTTGACTCTGTGCTGCAATTTACCTGCTCAGTATGGTGGTTATGAACAACTTGGAAGGGCTAAAGTCCTGCAGAGATCTTAAGTATAATATAATAGAACCGGTTCTTTCAATGCTGACTGTTTTATTATAATTTCTTATATTTACGCGAATATTAATAAAACTAATTTTACGAATTTTAACGCATTTATTTTAAACTTAATCCTCGACATCGCGGGCGCTTTACAGCACCCATTGTCACAGCGGGATTGAGGTGTTTGACGACCTAATACGATAGACAACCCAAGCTACCTTCAGCATTTTAAAACTTAATCATTAATTTTATGTTTGTGTATTTTGTGTCTTTCTTTCATAGTGCGTGTTTGCTGTGTGGCGCAATAATCCTTCTTTCATCCCGTTGGTATTGTTAGAGGCACTATTAAAATAATAGTAATGCCATAACCACCAGAAACACTTTATTGTATATGCCCGATGTAAAATATCAAGACCGGCAACGAGGAGTAGCGTCAAATGTGGGAGACTTCTCGTTCTGCAATCGATAATTTGCCTGCCGACCATGAGTAGTTCCTTACAATGGGAGAGGCCCAAATCCAGATGTTACGGGCTGATGACGACGAAGGTGAAGAAAAATTGAAAGGCTGATTGTAATAACTTGAAAAATCCCAACTCGTGTTGATTCCATTCATATTAAAGTCGCAACGTAATCAATTCGCCACAGACAAAAACCAACAAAAAGTTGTTCCCGAAGCGTGAACAGGGTTTTGCATGCCCGCTAAGAGGAAATCTCTGTATTACCGATAAAAAAACAAGCATTAACAAACTAAGCTTTCTTGTGCATTGAATGTTTTCTGATTTAGTTTTTCACAATAGAACAATAGGGGTGGAAGGTTTACGATGGGAGTTTGAAATAAGAACGTTATTCAAGTAAGGTAATTCTTTGGTATTCGAGCTGGTCTCAGATCAATAAATAAATATTTTTACTAAAATAAGCGTGCTAGAATTATACCGTTTCGTTTTATAAAAGAATCGATAAGCAATCAAACGAAATGCCTCAGTAACTTCTTTGTTCTTTTTAGACTCTTTGCAATTAGGTCAATTGGCTGCTTTGACTCAGTAAGACGTTTGAAGAGACATATAGGTGAATATTCATTTTCTGAGGCTAAGATGTACGGTATCGATGTGGACACAGGTGCAATGTTGGCAAAGTTATACTGTCTAATTCCTCCTTCCACATTTTGCCCTCAAACAACAATTGAACATAAGATTCCAGTGCGTACAACGAGTGATTGAAGATCCTTAAAATTTAGATATTTTCAAAGTAAGTGTGAAGCATTAGGCAAACTTGTTTACCATCACATCCCGTGAGTGTCGTAAAAACTGACTAAGGGACAAATCCAGGGAATGGGCAGCGACGTTCATTGTTAATATAACACTTTGGACTGCGCTCGCCAACCCTGCTACCAAGCGTGGTGAGTATGGCATTTATTCCCCTTAATGAGGGAGGCCCATGTCTAGCAGTGGACTGTCGTGGCTGATATGATGGTGATGGGGGCTTATCATCTAGGACCCAAGTACCGATTAACTTAAGGTGAAACCTTGTTCAAACGTATGGTCAAACAACTGCAGCCCATGGATAACCGCAACCAACTTCAACCAATGATGTTACAGATGCGTTTTCATCAAATTATAACAGTTTAATAGCAGCATAAGACAAAACACCATCTAATATCATCCTGTAGATGTTGTAAGAGGCGCCTAAAAATATAATAGTCATCCATAGCACTGTGTATACAGATATATATATATTTATCTAGTTCAGACACAGATGTTCCATTCATTGTAAACTAAGTATAGATCATAGAATAGTTATTTATAAATGTGATAGTTATGTAAGTGGTGAAAATATAGTATTATTATTATTATTAGGGGTTATCTATAAAGTTTACTCATCTGGTTGGGCTTTTTAAATTTATAATTGTAAACTAAATATATAAACATACATAAATAACAATAAAATAAAATAAGTACGTAAAAATACATAAATATATAAAAAAACCCAACCAGATGGAAGCCCTCGGCAGGGGAGACCAAACGGCCGAGGGTTAGAGGGAAAAGGAAAGAAACCGGCGGACGATGCAGGCGGTATCGAGTAGCACCGCCTTCTGCATTTGAGCTTGGAGCGGTCCGTTCGGAATACCAGTCACCTCAGATGACCCAAGAGGCTGACTGGGATTAACCGTTCGCAGAAACGACTACAGGTATAATTTCGGCCGGCAGTCTGAAGTTATATTATATATATATATATATGCCAATTTGGTATATAAAATTTCGTCTAATACGTCCCTTTCGAACTCTGCCGTTCACTTCTGCTTCTGCACTGCTATACTCCCATCTAAAGGATATAAAGTGCCAGTATAATTATAGATTATATGAGGCATTCCATCCTAGTCCTGATGAAACAACGTATTTGTAGCCTTCTTTCTTTGAAGTTGGTTGCATATGTCTAGGGTCAGCAGTAGCCTTACCACTTTCTTACCTTCAAGTGGACTGTTAGTTCGTTGGTCATTAAAATTTTATTAAAATAAGCGGCCAAGTGCGAGTCAGACTCGCCCAGGAAGGGTTCTGTAGCAGCAAGTAACATAATTTACGATTTAATGACGTTTAAAAAAAACTACTTACTAGATCTTGTAGAAACCAATATTCCGTGGAAGTTTACATGGTAATGTACATCATATATTTTTTTAGTTTTATCATCCTCTTATTTTAAATGTTACAGGGGGGGGGGGGGGCACACATTTTACCACTTTTGAAGTGTCTCTCGCGCAAACTATTCAGTTTAGAAAAAAATTATATTAGAAACAATATCATTTTTGAAGACGTATGTATGGGTTTGATGGAAAATAAGTTTTTAAGTTTCACTTCTAAGTATGGGGAACCCCCAAAATTTATTGTTTTTTTTTTCTATTTTTGTGTGAAAATCTTAATGCGGTTAACACAATACATCTACTTACCAAGTTTCAACAGCATAGTTCTTATAGTTTCGGAAAAAAGTGGCTGTGACATGCGGACGGACAGACAGACAGACAGACAGACATAAATGAATCCATGAGGGTTCCGTTTTTTGCCATTTGGCTACGGAACCCTAAAAAGGTCCATGAACGCTTCGGTACAGGTACGGTATAACGTATATCATCTTGAACACCACGCACAAACTTACATCTAATAACACAAACTCTAGTAAGATAACATATGCATGAGATAATGCACGCAAATCTCGGCACAAGTTAGGCCTTACAACAGAGACCTCATAGCTCACTCTGATAGAGATTAGATTTACTAAACTCTACTAATTCATCCATTATACATTAACTGGTTCCAGGAGCGTTGTTACTCCAGAGAGTTATGATTAAATAACTATGATATTTTAATCATAATCATTCATTCTTTCACTTCGTTCGTTTATACGTGGTAGAGCCATGCTGCAGCTATATTAGTAGTATAGTTGTAGCACGAATGGGTTGGCTCGACCGGGGAAGGACCACGCTCTCACAGAATACCAGCGTAAAATAGAAGCTTCACAGTGCTGTGTTTCTTTTGATGAGTGTAAAGAACCGGAGACCCTTTTTACTGGAAAAGAGGCATTCCGTCTTAGTCCTCACGGGTGACAACGCATCTGCATTTTGGATCGCAAACGAGGATAGATGTAGATGTCTATAGGCCACAGCAACCACTTACCATCAGGTGAACTGTGTGCTCGTTTATCACCCTTTCCAATAAAAAAAACCTTCAATTCAAAATACAATAGTGTAAGCAAATGGTAAGAAGCGCCACATAGTGTAAGGTTTTGCATCTACAATAGGTGGTGATAATGAAAATTGTTAAATTAGTTAGTAGTCGCTTTTGTTCATCTATTCAATCATTTATGCAATTAAAACAATATGTAAAACAATTCTATCTTAATTGGATAGTGGTTATTATTGTTTATTGGTCTATTTTAATTTATTAGCTTGTTATACGTTAATAAGCTACAGCAGAAACTGAATTATTGGCCAAATTCGAAAATAAACATTGGTGTGGTGTGGTGAATTATTTGGAAATGTTTTAACACCAACGGTAATTAAAGCTAAATTGCAAAATACAACTTATAATAGTGTTGTGTCGCAAACAAAATGTTTAAATGAAATCAATCGTAGTGAGAAGGGACCGCACCCGCGGCTGCCAAATTCATATGTAATTAAGTGGAAACGAGTTGCATATAGACAAGAACAATAGAGCTGTAGAGTCGTATTCGAAACCAAAACATTTGTCACGTGTAAAGATGGCGTTGTTTTTAGTTAAACGTCTGACGTAGGAAATAAGTTATACGATATTTTATATAAAACGGTTTTAACGGTTTTGATATAAAAAAAACCAGCCAAGTGCGAGTCGGACTCGCGCACCGAGGGTTCCGAACAAATCCGTAGGTATATAAGTTTAAAATTATTAAAAATATTTTTATTATATGATGTAACTAAAATTTATACTTTTCGCAATTTTCTTTTATCTGTGCTATAATACGTTGCTTCGTACCAAATTTTAAGATTCTGAGTTCACGGGAAGTACCCTGTAGGTTTTGATTCCCTTGCGGCATAATATTTGCGGCTTAAACGGCTATATCTTTTGATTGCGTTGGCTTAGAAGTTTGATTTTTTCACAGTTCCAAGGGACAGTAGATTTAAGTATTTGATATGAATTTCAGCTTGATACCTCCACGCGTTCCTGAGAAAAAGGGTCTTGACAGACAGACAGACGGACAACAAAGTGATCCTATAAAGGTTCCGTTTTTTCCTTTTGAGGTACGGAACCCTAAAAAAGTTTTAACGGATTTAATCGCGTTAATTAAATTATTTTTATATTTCCGACGTTTTGAGTACATTGCAGAACTAATGGTCACGGAGGGACTGAGGTTTTCAACTTTCCGTTACCATAGGGGGACGTAATTATAACTATTTAATAAAAAATAATAATTTAAGTAAGTTTAGCATAGGAATAGTTTAACAAGTTACTTAATATTTGCTCGACTATAGTGTTTTTTTTGAAAACACAACTTGTTGTTTCTCTCCTTTCTGGTTGACTGGTGATTTTTTCCACTAATATTATTTGCGAATGTGGTGATCAAACCAACCCACTCGTTCCGTAGCCATAATTGCTGTAACGTAGCGTTACCGTGTCAACTAATCACTAAGCGAAGTTATCAACTTTAAACTTGTTAATTACCATTGCTGCCTGTCAAAATCCCACTGCTGAACATAGGCCTCAACCATAGATCGTCTCATAGGGGGATATTGGCCATAGTTTCCACACTTGGTAAGTGGGTTCGCAACCGACGTGTTAATTATTCAGCTGTTATCTCATCATATGAATTTGTTGCTGCCCATCTCTTCGTTTAGTTGCTCTTTAAGAGGTGACCTCTTACGAAAGAGCCGTCGTAGCTTAGATGGTTAGCGCTCACTGTAAATTTCACAGTACGCGAGCAACCCGGGTTCGATCCCCGCTGGCACCAATAAATTGTTTATTGCAAATTTAAGTGCTGCTTTACCACGTGCTCGGCGGTGAAGGAAAACATCGTGAGGAGACCTGCATGTTTGAAAAATAAGAAAAAATATATATCTCGAAGACATGTGAAGTTTGCCAACACGCATTGGGGCAGCGCGGTAGACATTTCCTTGCCCTACAAACCTCTCAGAAATGAGAGGAGGGCTGTGCCCAGCTGTGGGACGTATATAGGCTGCAACTTTTTAAGTTTACCTCTTACGATACCCACGGAATGATATCAGGTAGTGGATATATTTACAACGACACTACACGGTTATACGGAAGATGTCGTGGTGGTCAAATGTGTATCTTCGTCTCCTTCTTCTTTTTTATCAGGCCATACAAGGTCACTGCTTGGTATCAGTCTCAATCGTTGTGGAAATGATTTGCCGTAATCGCCGCACCTAGCCCCTGCCAAACTACCCAATGGATTGCAGTATCTTCGCTTCTTAACTATCTCTTTTGCTCCTTTGACGCTGCTTCCAATTTACCCTCAGCGTAAAGGAAACGTTTATATCATCATCTATATGTTTTGTCACGGCCATAGTTGATTCGAAGGATTCACTTTTGCCTTTATGTGATTAAATTTATTGTTGAATCTATTAATAATTTATAATAATAATAATCTATTAATAATAATGATCTATTAATATTATTATTATTATTATTTTATATCTTTATTTTTTCTAGCCTTGCGGCCGTTATTAATGCTAATTACGGGTGTTCACCAAGTAAAAAGCATATGGGCATTTTATTAAGTAGTGTGTTCTGGGATATTGGGCGTAACTTCGTTTTCATCTATTTGTAAAAATTTTCTCACAATACGGCACGTATTTATTATTATGTGGGGTATCTATATAGTTTTCCCATCTGGTTGGGCTTTATAAATATATAATTGTAAATGAAAATAATAAACATAAAATAAAATAAATACATAAATAAATAAAAACCCAACCAGATGGAAGCCCTCAGCAGGGGAGACCAAACGGCCGAGGGTTAGGGGAAAGGGAAATATTATTATTATTATATTATTTTATTTATTTATTATATTATTATTTCATTTATTATATTATCATTTTATTTATTATATTATTGTTATTATTATTTATACTTTATTTTACACCACAAAAACGATTTAAAATAAATAAATTACAAGGAGTAAACTTAAGAGGTAGGTACAATAAAGCGGTCTTATCGCTAAAAAGCGATCTCTTTCAGACAACATTAACATTAGGAGAAAATTGTACTATTGGACAGTGGGAGGTGGTGTATATTATAGTAAACTTACATACTAATACCTAAATAAACTAAACCGATACATAATAACAAAATATTAAATACACTAATATATAACTATAATATACACTAATAACAAATGATTAACATTATCTGACAAATAGTGAGTTGAAGAAAGAAAAAAAGGAATATTCAGCAAGAGGCATCCTAGAAGGAAGTAAAAACCCTTAACGAACGAACATGTATGCCTAGATGTATTATGAATGTGGGAGCCAAATGGAAGTTCCTAGTCTTTGCTTACCCATCTGTGTAACTGGCAAGATATTATCTATTAGACATACAATTATGTATTTATAGTGAACAGCGATATTAGTGGCATCAGGTACAAGAAGTCTAGTACTGCCATCGTCAATTGCATTATAATATCGGCAAATAATAATATTATATAACATAAAGACGTCTCTATTATAATTGTTCTGTGAATAGTCAACACCGCAAATAATTCATAAAATTAATTGAACTAATAACACCGCAGACGGCTTGCAAAAATATTTTCATTGCATTTTCGCAATGAAATTATTTGCATTTTGCGTTGAAAGCATTGATCCGACGGGAAGCCGTGTCTCCCTTGCGGTGAAGAAATTTGCGCGATAAATCAATCAATAAAACGAATAGAATGTGATATAAAAGATATTTATAACGTAACAAAGAGTAATACATTTTAAAATAAAATGATCAATATTATTTTTATTAAAATATAAGTATTGCAGGGTGAGTAAAAAGGTTATATATATATATATATATATATATATATATATATATATATATATATATATATATATATTGTGTATAGTATAGTCTGCTTATCGACAGATGGCATTGTTTGATTTATGTTCGCACTATTAAATGTATTTCTACCGTTGTACTTAGTTAGCTGCTTATGTATGTCAATTGAGTTTAAAATTCGAGTGAATATACGAGTTGTGATTTACGTGAGTGTGTATCATTTCTAACATTGGTGCCGAAACCAGGGAGAAGAGAAGAATGAACCAAAGTGAACTGTGAAGTGCTAATAAGTGGTGAGAATAGTGCAAAAGTAAACGAAATTGGACTTTAAAACCGTGAGTAAATAAACTTCTTAGATATCAGTGAATTAGAAGACAATCTTAGAATACTTGGACTTGTAAAAATTTCGTGAGTACGTTCTGTGGACTTAGAAAAATCTAGTGTTATTTGAGACTTGTAAAAATTTCGTGATTTTATTCTATACACTTAGAAAATTTAAAAAACCATTGTGGACTTGTAAAAATTTTGTGATTTGTTACCATAGACTAAAAAAGTCTTAAATATCATAGACTTATAAAATTTGAAACGTGTTATATGAACTTGCATTCAATTTTAAATATACCATTTACTTGGAACTGTTTATTGAGTTGAACTTCAGGATTTTTATAAATCATTAATTCGAAAGACTTTTAAAGAAAATATACTCTAAATTTAATAAAATAAAATGGAGAGATTAATCAAACGGCAACAAGAATTGTTTGAACAATTAAGAAAAGCCGAGCGCAATCTTAAGAAGGCGAACCATGAGGTTCGGGCAAAATCTAGTTATCTGATAGCAAGAATGGAAGCGTTGAACAAGTTGGAAGAAGCTTTCAACCAGAATCATCTAGAAATAGTTGCCATAGCAACGGAGGAGCAAATGGAAACGTTACAATATTTTCAAGATGACTTACAGGATAGCTTTCAAGAATCTTTTATACAATACAAAGCCTTGTTAAAGGAATACCTAGATTATAATACCGATCTAAACACGACTATACAAGCGGTAGACGCAAATGAGAATGCATTAAACAAAAGTCAAGGAAACTCTGAGGTGCAATTACCTAGAATTCAACTTCCTATTTTTTCAGGAAAATACACCGAGTGGCAATCTTTTTATGATATGTTTGTCTCGTTAATACACGAAAATTATACACTATCAGCTGTTCAAAAATTGCATTACTTAAAATCGAGTTTGTCTGGAGAACCTGAAATGCTTCTGAGGAATTTTGCTACTACATCAGCTAATTACAAAGAAGCATGGGAACAATTAACTAAACGTTATAACAACAAAAGATATAACTGTAATGCTATAATGAAGACATTATTTGGACAAAAGAATATACAACACGAATCTGCGAATGCCATTAGACATTTGTTAGACACAACAACTTCTTGCCTGAAGGCTCTTAATAATCTCAATATTGGTACGGAACAATGGGATGCAGTTATAATTCATTTGGTAGTGTCAAAGTTGGATCATGAGTCGCACCGACAGTGGGAAAATTATATAAGTGCGGCATCAGATGAATTACCTAAATGGTCTCAGTTAGAACAATTTTTAGAAACGAGATTTAGAACTTTGGAGATGATTGATACAAGTAAGCAAACTACAAGCAATAAGATGACCATACAATCAAAAAGTTTAAACCAATCAGTAAAAGCTAAGGCATTTCATTCAGCTTTGAATGTAAAACAGAGTTCATCTGAGCAGAATTGCGCGATGTGTAACGGCCCACATTTTATTTATTACTGTACTCAATTTAAAAAGCAACCAGTTCTTGAGAGACAAACTATTGCACAAACCAAAAGGCTTTGTTTTAACTGTCTAGCACCTACGCATCCTGTATACAAATGTCATCAAAATACTTCTTGCCGCAAGTGTGGTAAAAACCATCACACTTTGCTTCATTTTGAGAAAGAGGATAAAGAAGCTTTTAACATGTCGAAACAAAATGATTCATCTAACGGAGAAACTCAACAATGTAATAGTAAAGAAACTTCTACAGTGAACGAGAGGAACGTAGTAGCAAATTTTTCGAGACAAGATTTAAAAAGTTATAATGTATTGTTAGCGACTGCTGTTGTAAAATCTAAATCTAGAAATGGTTCTTATGTGATTAGAGCGTTGCTTGATCAAGGCTCGCAAGCTTCTTTTGTTAGTGAAGATACTGTACAATTGTTAGGTCTTAAGCGTACAAATGTAAATGGTAAGGTGTCAGGTTTGGGAGATGGTCAAATGGTGATTAAACATGCGGTTCGTATTGAAGTCGAGTCGCGTCACATACCTGGGAGAGTTATATGCGTCAACGCGTATGTATTAAAATCACTCACTTCATTATTACCAGGTCATGAAGTACGTATACCTGATTGGCTAGAATTAAAAACTTTACCTCTTGCCGATCCCGGATTTGCATCACCGGGAAAGGTTGACATATTACTCGGTGCTGACGTATACGGAGAAATATTGCTAAGTGGAATTAAGAAGAGTCCATATGGAAATCTAATAGCACAAAACACGTTGTTTGGGTGGATTTTGTCAGGTAAAGTAACACACGAGTTGAATAGTGAGAATATTATCACTTTACATGTTCAAATAAGAGAGGATGAGTTACTAAAAAAATTTTGGGAAATGGAGAACGAGCCTAATAGTATCGAGAAGAAATTAACAGCAGAGGAAATATTTTGTGAAAAATTATATAAAGAAACTACTTTAAGGCGTGAAGACGGTAAATTTATAGTAAGATTACCTTTTAAAACAGTTAATCCGCAGTGTCAACATGGTCAATCATTTGATATTGCTGTTAACAAATTATATTCATTAGAGCGAAGATTGTGTAAAAACCCTACACTTTATAACGAGTACATCAATGTTTTACAGGAATATGCAACGTTGGGCCATATGGCGGTAGTTAATCGTGATGATGTTAACAATCCTAAGGCCGTGTATCTTCCTCACCATGCAGTTGTGAGAGAAGATAAAGAAACAACGAAGGTAAGAGTCGTATTCAATGCTTCTAGTAAAGGTGTAAATAACGTGTCTCTTAATGATGATTTACTTGTTGGTCCCAAACTCCAACAAGATTTACGACACTTATTACTACGATGGCGAAAACATCCGATTGGTATTGTTGCTGACCTAGTGAAAATGTATCGGCAGGTATATGTGCACGAGGACGACACTGACTTTCAGAGGATATTATGGAGAACTAAACCTGAGTTACCAGTACAGCACTATAAATTGCTAACATTAACTTTTGGCACTGCATGTGCACCTTATCTTGCAGTAAAAACCTTACAAACATTAGCAGAATTAGAAAAAGACAAATATCCGTTGGCAGCTCAGATCACACAAAGAGATTACTATGTTGACGATTTAATGACAGGTTGCGAAACTGAGAAAGAAGCATTACACATTTACGAAGAAATGTGTAAGCTGATGGGAGCTGGTGGATTTGAATTGCAAAAGTGGAGTAGCAATAGCCAATTATTTTTAAATCACATTAAGAAAAATAATTTGAACATCGAAAATTCCGTAACGATTAAGGTTGATAATGTGATGAAAGTGTTAGGTATTTGTTGGAACAGATGTACAGATAATTTTGAGTACGTAGTAAATCTATCTGAACCAGAAGAATATATAACAAAACGAAAAGTTTTATCGGATGTTGCCAGGCTCTATGATCCTATTGGATGGATTGCCCCAGTAATAATTACTGCTAAGATTTTCATCCAGAAATTATGGAAAGCATCCCTTGAGTGGGATGAGAAATTGCCTGAAAACCTTTTGTCTGAGTGGTTAACCTTTAGATACGAGTTAACGAACATCAAAAATATTTCAATTCCACGGTGGCTTGGTTCAAAAAAGGGGTCTAAATTAGAACTTCACGCATTCTCAGATGCATCAAGTGTAGCCTATGCAGCTGCAATTTATCTCAGAGTGGTGGACGATAATAATGAAGTGCAGGTGAGGCTTATTACTGCCAAGACTAAGGTCGCACCAATAGAAAAGGAGGTGACCATACCCCGCTTGGAACTTTGCGGAGCAACTCTAGCTGCAAAATTATTAAACGAGGTTTCGCAAGTAATGGAGATACCTAAAGTAGACTTATATGCTTGGACAGACTCAACTGTAGTATTGGCTTGGCTACGTGGACCTGTTAATCGATGGACTACTTACGTAAGTAATAGGGTGTCACACATTCTCACAATTATGGATATTGAACAGTGGGGGCATGTATCAACTAACTTTAATCCCGCTGACTGTGCGTCAAGGGGACTAAAACCGACAGAATTAAAGAGTCACGAATTATGGTGGTACGGTCCTGACTGGCTATCGAAACAAATCGTTCGTGTTGAAAGACCTGAGTTGTCGGACACTCATGAAGAAGAACGAATAAAATCGTTTGTTGTTGAAGAAAACCGATGTAATAATTTTGAGTGGATGAAATTTTCAAACTTAACTAAGCTATTGAAAGTTATTTCGTTATGTCGCAGATTTCTGAAAACAAAGTTGCCGCCACATGAAAGGAAACCATTTCCAAAATTTGCTACAACTGACGAGATGAATCAGACACTGCAACTTTGCATTAAACAAGTTCAAGAATGTGATTTCGCGGAAGAAATAAATTCTTTGAAATTAAAAGGTTGTGTAGCAAATCGTAGCGTGTTACGCACTCTCTATCCCTTTTTAGATAAAAATGGGATTTTACGAGTAGGTGGACGCCTAAGTCAAGCTAATGTAAGTTATGATCAAAAGAATCCGATAATTTTGCCTTCTGAGAATCATCTTAGCTTGTTAATAGTTGCTGATGCTCATACAAAGACTCTTCATGGTGGTCCACAACTGATGATGAGTTTTTTGAGATCCAAATATTGGATACTGAGAGCACGGAATATGGTTAAAAAGTATTACAGAAGTTGTGTCGTATGTTTAAGGTACTCTAAAGCAGCAGCTACACAATTAATGGGTCAGTTGCCGGAGGTTAGGTTAAAACCGAGCAGACCTTTCAAAAGTTCAGGAGTGGATTATGCAGGTCCAATTAATATCCGGTTCTCTCCAGGCCGTGGATCAAAATCCTACAAGGGATACATTTGTTTATTCGTTTGTATGGTAACTCGCGCGATCCATTTAGAAGCGGTATCTGATTTAACGGCCAAAGGCTTTATCGCTGCATTTAGAAGATTTGTTGCACGTAGAGGTCATTGCCAAGATCTCTTTAGTGATAACGGCACGAACTTTGTGGGAGCAAATAAAATGTTGTATAAAATGTTTGATAATGCTAAATCTGAAATACATAATGAAATAGCCGAATTATTAACTTTGGAGTCAACAAAGTGGCATTTAATACCACCAAACGCACCTAATTTTGGAGGAATATGGGAGGCGGGTGTACGATGTGCTAAAGCTCATTTGAAGCGAGTTGTAGGGGACACTAGCTTAACATTTGAAGAGATTTCTACTATGCTGACGCAAATTGAGGCCTGTTTAAATTCTCGACCTTTGAGCGTGCTTAGTGACAACCCAAATGACCCTCTCCCATTGACACCTGGTCATTTTTTAATAGGGGAACCTTTGTTAAATATTAACGATGTAGATTACTCCGACCAAAATGTGAGGGGCTTAGATAGGTGGAAAATTATTCAAAAAATGGTTAATTCATTTTGGAAAAGGTGGTCTAAAGAATTTTTAAGTAATTTAAATCAGAGAAATAAGTGGTGTACGATAAAACCTGAAATTGATATTGGAGATGTAGTGGTGATAAGAGATGATAATATACCACCTGCCAAATGGATTTTAGGTAAAGTAATAAAAAAACATGCCGGACCTGATAATGTGACTCGAGTCGTTAGTGTTAAATGTAAGGGAGGGTATTTAAAACGCCCTGTTAGTAAGCTTTGTGTGTTGACTAAGTCATAAAGATTCAATTCACACTGTCACGGTGGGCGGCTTGTTTCTTTAGTTGTTGAGTATTTTTTAGGAGTATGTGGATTTTTTTTTGAAGGACAAGTCCTTGGTGGGCGGAATGAGTAAAAAGGTTATATATATATATATATATATATATATATATATATATATATATATATATATATATTGTGTATAGTATAGTCTGCTTATCGACAGATGGCATTGTTTGATTTATGTTCGCACTATTAAATGTATTTCTACCGTTGTACTTAGTTAGCTGCTTATGTATGTCAATTGAGTTTAAAATTCGAGTGAATATACGAGTTGTGATTTACGTGAGTGTGTATCATTTCTAACACAGGGTCCAAAAATTGTGAAAATCTTCGAAAATTAATCCATCTACGTTAGTCTATACCAGTCCGAAGGGCATGTGTCAACATAAATAAATACATTTTATATTATTAATTGATCGTCAGATTCATCACTGAGTATAATATTCCCTAACTGAACCCCTAATGTAATGCAATAAAATATATACCATGAACACATATTTAAAGTATAATTTTGTATACAAAACATTTTTCATCTAAATTAGGAAAACCCTGCAGGTGGTTGTTTTATAAGCGTCAGCAACCCATGACTAAAATATAAGTCTAGACGTCGTCATAAAATGGTAAACTTAACATTTATTAAAATTTATGATAGCATACGATCTTTATTCGATTGAGGGTTCTGTATACTTATATTCTTGGTAAAGAATATTAGCAAGTTTATTAGCACAAGGATTAGCGTTACGACTGATATAACTATACGGATTAATTTTATATTGGTTCGACAAGTAATCGAGCTGAACGTCCATTTGATGACAAGTTGCTAGTGCAAGATATAGATACCAACCAGTAAACAACTTCAAACCATAGTCTTTTTTTTATAGGATAAGGGTGACAAACGAGCACACAGTCCACCTGATGGTAAGTGGTTGCTGCAGCCCATAGACATCTACATCTATCCTCTATTACAAATCAAAATGCAGATGCGTTGTCACCCGTGAGGACTAAGATGGAATGCCTCATTTTCAGTAAAAAGGGCCTCCGGCCACCTGCACTCAACAAGCGAAACGCAGAGGTAAACCTCTACTTCACGCTGGTATTCTGTGAGGTCGTGGTACCACCCCGGTTCGAGCCAGCCTATCCGTGCGACAGCAAAAGCTGCCGCGTGGCTCTACCACTGTTAAAAAAGTGAAACTAAAACTAAAAAGTCTAAACTAGACTAAATAATGTGTCATCACCAATAAGGCTACGTTGAAATCACTCATGATGTAATTATACTTTAAATCATAAAGGCAGTGGTGCGCTCACTGCCGTTGCCTGAGTGGCAGAAAATGGTAAAAGAAAAACACCAACCAAAACGAACTTTTAGCCATGGGAGACCTACCAACTAATAAAATATACTAGTGTTTGACTAATATTCAATAAAGTGCAAATAACATGATATATTTTCCTCACAATCAAAAGATTTGAAAAGAGAACCATCATATTTAAATACATGGTAGAGCCATGCTGCAGCTATATTAGTAGTATAATTGTAGCACGTATGAGTCGGCTCAACCGAGGAAGGATCACGGTCTCACAGAATACTAGCGTAAGATTGCAGCTTGATACCGCTGTGTTTCGTATGGTGAATGTATAGAACCGGAGACCCATTTTACAGGAAAAGAGGCATTCCATCTCAGTCCTCACGGGTGACGACGCGTCTGCATTTTGATTCTTTATTGAGGATAAATATAGATATCTATGGGTCACAGTAACCACTTACCATCAGATGGACTGTGTGCTCGTTTGTCATCCTATCCTATAAAAAAATATTACAGGGTGTGAGGCAATCTTTCTGAGGGACGAAAACGCATCTGTAGACTTTTTTTTTATAAGTTTGTAGCAGGAGTCCATGCACTAGAGTAGCCACATAGCATCTGGTGAATTACTAGATCGTTTATCAGTCTACTAATAAATAAAAATAAAATGATACAAACTTACCGACATCAAGGGTTGAACTCGATCAAACTTAAGTTTTAAGGCACTTGCCGGACCTCTCTCTTATTGTGATTCTTACAATAATAGAAATATTTGAAAGAATTCTTCTCAAATGAACCCTAACCCATGAGCCTTAAACGTTGTAAATAATGTCAGAAAACAATTTTTAGTGCGCTCACCCGCCCAAAATGCGTGGCGTTAGAATATTAACATGTTGAGGCGACTGCTAACGATTGACCCATTTACAGATACTACTTGTACACACGCGATAAGTAGCAATGCTGCAAGTTTGCTTCTATTACTGGTAATGAAGTACGTTTTAAAGTTAGGATAATTTTTACGTGAAATCAAATACGAGCCAAATGAGCCATGTTTGTAGCACATGGCCCACGGTTCGAACTACGGTTCTGAGAGGGTATAGAAAAGGGAACAGTCCTTCACTACGTTCCATTGTGAACTGGTGGGCTTTTAAGGTAGAATTGGATGGTCTGGATTTTGAAATGACTATATATTTTTACAGGATTTTCCTTCAAAATTCGGTCGCCAGATCCTGGTTCGTGAACTTCACATTTGGCAAATAACCTTTGTTTACTTGTTATGAAAGTGAAGTGTTATTAAAACATATCTCATAGCTATGAGAATTTACTATATTATATTTCTTTTCTATGTCTCGCAATATTTTAATTTCGTAGGTATCTAGAGAGATACCCTTAATATATAACCAGTAACTATGAATTCATGCACATTGCGTTTTGGGCCCAAAGGTGAGATTTTCTCTTCCTTAGAGAGTTTGAGAGCATTGGTAAAGAGATATACAACATGGAAATTAGACCGAGTGATACCTTTGTTGTAACTTTTCCTAAGTCTGGTACGTATATTATAAATATTGTTGGACTTTGTGGTTTTTAATAACTTATAAGTGTTAATATGTACTTGAATTAGTTATATGTGTTAACTAGCTGTGCCCCGCGACTTCGTCCGTGTGTATTTTATTATGATTGGATTTCATGGGCTTCAATTTTTTTTGCAAGGATCCCTAATTCTTTTTCTGAAAAATATAAGTGATTTTAGTTACTTCTTATAACATCAGCTATCTGCCAGTGAAAGTCTTGTTAAAATCGATCGAATCGAATTTCGGAGATTATCATGAATGGATGTTATTGGTCACTGTTGAACACTTGTAATTTTTCTATACACAATGTAGGTAGGATGTAAAGGAAGCGAGAGAGGTGTGTCAGGATCGCGCCAAATGGAAGTCCGTAGTCTCTGCCTACCCCTTTGGGTGACAGGCGTGAGTGTTTATGTTATTACAATGTAGGTATTACCACACATTATTCTTTTAAGTTCTATAACTTCGGCCATTACTTTTTATTATTAGTTTTCTTTTGGCTCTTATGAGTGGAATCAGAAATATCGTATGTTCAATTTAACAACTGAAATTTCGTCTAAACTGTTTCCAGTTTTATGTAAAAAATTCATCGCACATTTTTCCACCTTTAGGTGTGGGTTTGACTCTCCAATTTCAAAAGAAGAATAATCTATTTAATGAAAATGGTAGGTATCATCAAACTCGGTTTATATTTAAGGAAGATATCGTTTAACAAACAGGTATAGGTACACGTAATAACAAATGTCATAAGTAAAATATACTATCAAATTGAGTACCTACACCCTATTTGAAGTCAGATATAAATAATGATGAAATTCTGGTTCTGCGTTACCATATTTTTTATAGTATAAGGGTGACAAATGAGCTCACATTGGAATGTGGTCAGGTGGACCTGATGGTAAGTGGACGTTGTGGCACATAGACATCTACAGCTATCCTCGATTGGTTAAAATACAGATGCGTTGTCACCTCTGAGGACTTAGATGAAATGTCTCGTTTCCACTCAAAAGGGTCTCGGGCTCTTCACACTCACCATACGAAACACAACAGAATTGAGCTGGTTTTCTGTGTGAGCGTGTTCCTTCCCCGGTCTAACCAATGCCTTCGTGCTACAACCATAATATAGCTGAAGCATGGCTCTAACACGTTTTATATATTATATTTACATACACACGTTATACAAAATAAAATGTTGATATCAGCATACAAATACAATACAATTACAAAAGAAATTTTTGAAGTATTAAAAAATATATTATATAAATTACAGTTTAAACCAATTAATAACGTTTAAACATTTTTTTATAGGATAATGGTGACAAACGAGCATACAGTCCACCTGATCATTGAATACTTCTCCAACTGTCGCCGAGTCATTACTCAAACAGAATATTAACACCTGTTTAAAAGAATTTAGATTAGAAAAAGTATTATCGCAAGATGTTGTAAAATACTTTAAAACCATTGATGTAAAGAAGACCGCAGATTTGTGGGGGATTTCCGTTACAGTTATTGCGTCCATAATAGATTTAATTGCACCTCATCTTGCTATTATTTTTAATACTTGTATCGATTCTGGTGTGTTTCCTGATTTAATGACGTATAGTAAAGTAATACCTTTATTTAAATCTGGTAGTACATTGGACCCCGCTAATTTTAGACCTATTTCTGTACTACCAACTCTCAGTAAAATTTTTGAAAAAATAATTTTGGATCAATTGTTAACTTTTTTTAATACAAATAAATTACTTCATAAAAACCAATTTGGTTTTACAAGGGGTCGCTCGACGTCTGACGCCGGTGTTGAGCTTCTGAAATATATTTTTAATGCCTGGGAGAATTCACAAGATGCCTTAGGTATTTTCTGTGATCTTTCCAAGGCTTTCGATTGTGTTCATCATGAGACATTAATCAGAAAACTACAACATTATGGTGTAAAAAATTTAGCGCTTAGACTTATTACTTCATATTTAAGTAACAGAATTCAAAAAGTAGTGATTAATGGTAAAGGTTCCTCCGGATCGGTAGTATCAATGGGCGTTCCTCAGGGCACGATTCTTGGCCCATTGCTGTTTTTAATCTATATTAATGACTTACCTTATCTTGTAGGGGACAATCACGATATAGTATTATTTGCTGACGATACCTCTTTGATTTTCAAACTCAAACGACAGTTAATTAGTTATGACGATGTAAATAATGCTCTATCGAAATTGGTACATTGATTTAACGCCAACAATATGCTCTTAAACGGCAATAAGACAAAGTGTATTAAATTTACAATACCTAATGTAAAACATTCGAATACCAATGTGCTGTTAAATGAGGAGGAGTTGAGTCTTGTGGATACCACTGTTTTTCTTGGTATTACTATTGACGCGAAACTTCAGTGGGCCCCCATATATCTAAATTAGCAAGCAGACTTAGTTCTGCAGCAGATGCTGTAAGAAAGATTAGAAGTCTCACAGATGTTGAGACAGCTAGATTAGTGTATTTTAGTTACTTTCATAGCGTAATGTCTTATGGAATTTTGCTATGGGGTAATGCTACTGATATTGAAGCTATATTTGTTTTGCTAAAGAGAACCGTACGGGCGATTTATAACCTAAATTGTAAAGAGTCCCTCAGAGAAAAATTTAAATAAATAAACATATTAACTTTTGCATCGCAATATATTTATGAGAATATAATGTATGTGCATAAAAACATAAATAGCTTTAATAAGAATAAGGATGTGCATACTTTAAATACTAGGAACAAACATAAGCTTGTAATGCCAGTTACTAGACTCCACAGAATCAGTAATTCATTTATGGGGCAATGTATACGCTTTTACAACAAAATCCCAGAACATATTCAAAGTTTGTCAATAAACAAGTTTAAAAATTTTATTAAAGAAAAACTGTACAAGAAGGGTTATTATAATATCAAGGAATACATGAATGAAAATAACCCCTGGGAATAGGGTGATCGCCACCATGCTGGTTCTATGAAAATATCATTTAAAAATTGTATAAACAAAATTATTGTTAAGTGAAATTATGTTTAAAAAAAAGTCCCGCTGGGTTTCTTGCTGGTTCTTCCCATGACTGAGGTATTTTCCGAACCAGTGGTAAATTAAAAATTATTTTCAATAAGTATTATGTAATAATCAATATTGAATAAAAAATTATTCTATTCTATTCTGATGGTAAGTGGTGGCTGTGGCCCATAGACATCTACAGCTATCCTCGATTACAAATCAAACTGGAGATGCGTCGTCACCCGTGAGAACTAAGATGGAATGCCTCGGTTCCAGTAAAAAGGGTCTCCGGTTTTCTACACTCACGATACGAAACACAGCAGTGTTAAGCTGCTATTTGACGCTGGTATTCTGTGAGAGCGTGGTCCTTCCCCGGTCGAGCCGACAGATTCGTGCTACAACTATACCACTAATACAGCTGCAGCATGGCTCTACCACGTCTAAACAACCTCAAAGTTACCTCAATTTCTACTTGACTGAATTACATTTTTCTTTTTTTTAGAAGTTATTATCATAATCCACGCATGGTAGACGGTGTGAATTGCGAATTGATGAAAAATGACACTGACACCTTTAACACCGCTCATTTTCGCTGATACGTGTAATTTACTTTTGTCGTTTACCCTACCTATCCCCTACCCTATATATATCACCCCATAATATATAAAAAAAAACCTATAGCCACTAACGACATCCACGGGAGAAAACCATTCGATGGGTTTTCATACTCCACTACCATATGGCAATATCTTTGTATATTATATAATTCGCCTGTCTGTGTGAATGTGAGTGAACTCCTCGTAAACGGCTTAAATTGATTCGATCATGGTTTAGATTCACAATTGGACCCGGTAGGTGGCACTGTTGTCGAGATCCAAGAAATCACTCGTACGAAGTCGAGGCGGATCTCGTATATTATACGATGTGGCGAAAGTTATCAAATTAAATGAAAAGACTTAACCTACATAACGTTATTTGAACATACACAACTAAAAAAAATATATAACAATTAACATTCTAGTCGCAATAGCCCTTTTTTTCGTTTTTTGCTTAATTACTTATGAACGGGAAAGTTTAGGTGAATAATTACCTATGTCGATGCCGCGTGAGCACTGCGTACCTGCCGCAACGTTGCCGCTTTTATATGTCGCTTCAGGTCAGTAAACTTATATTATCAAGGTGGTTTATTTCGTGTCAATTTTTTCGCTATTTATTTTGTTTGAAAGATGCATTTAATTCATTTTTGGTAGAATTGTTATTATTTTATTCGACATATATGAACTTGTATATACCGCTGTGTTATTTCATGTGGTAACTTAATCGCCACCCAGTATATTTTTACATGATTTTCTAAAACTTTCTGCACACTTTATTTCTAATGACTTATTTTCTTCTTTTTTTCAGACAATAATTAATTACATCTGCATAAATCAATATTTATCATATTTTTATTTTAACCTTCAATACAAGAACAAATTGTTCTTACATTTATATAGGTAGGTTTCTGAGTATGAAATTTTATGGAAATGTCCTAATACCCTTTGTCCGCTATGTTCAACAAAATCTTAGTTATCTATCAGTTTGTCAATTCACGGTGTTTAAAAAATCACTTATAATACTTTATGAAAATAAATTAAAATCATTTCAGACTAGGTCGCAAGGGATGGGTAGAATATTTTCGGACGTAATAGATAAGAATGATAGCACCGATGAGATTTCACCCTCTTTTCTCCCTCCCTCAATACCACCTGACAGAGATTTTGCCCATCTTAAATCTCCCAACAGCATTAAAATTTGATTTAAGAAATAAAACATACAACGACATCGACCATTGGAGTACAGTCCGTTGGAAAAGTGTATAAATATAATTATAATGTCACTTTGCGGACGAAGTTTGGTCTTCTGTCACAATCAATCATAGAACTTGCTGAAGACGCCGTATGGGTACAGGCGTTGACAAAAGTTACATCAGAAAAAAGTTATAAATAGAATTATTTTTCATATTTTAAATCCTTTTATAAATGTTAATTGTACTGTACAAAAAAAATAATTATACAAAATAATACAAAAACATTAATTGATATACACTAAAACTCGCTTAATACGATCACGATTAATACGATTTCCCGTTTAATACGCCATTTTATGTCAGTACCTGCAACTTGAGGCATATTTTCATACATTTATTTTTTATTTTATTTTATTACATATATTCATTAACACGCTTAATACGATTCGTCATCCCGTCTAATACGCCATCTGGGTCGGAAAAGTTACGTTTGTGGTAAGGCAAAAAATCCACGTTACTTCAAAAACGTGAAATCGCTCCCTGTAACATATGATGCACAATCTCGAGCTCGGATGACTGGCCTTCGTTTTATTAACTGGTTAAAAGCTTTAGATGATCACTTCCAGTTTAAATTTAGACGCATAATTCTCTTCATTGATAACTGCCCCGCTCACCCTAAAGATGTTGAACTAAAGAACATCACGCTTATTTTCTTACCTCCGAATGCGACAAGCAAGTTGAAACCGATGGATCAGGGCATTATAAATAATAAATTAAAATAATAAATTATACAAGTCCTTAAACATGGCTACAGAACACGATTGATACATTACTATCTTAAAGAAATGGAAGACCCTGACAGCAAATGACCCTTGACTGTGTATGACGCAATCCTAAACATTGCAGTGGCATGGCAAGCAATTAAGCCTGAAACCATACAAAATTGTTTCAAGAAAGCAAGTTTCCGAAATAACGAAGCTGATGTCGTGTTAGAAGAATAACCCGCGATACTGCAGGGTTTTTCTGGATATTCTTCCATTAATGACAATGTAAACAAAAAAACAGGTGGCTCAGGACCGTGCTTTGTGGCATTCTTTGGGGGAGGCCTATGTTCAGCAGTGGACTTGTGAAGGGCTGTAATGATGATGATGATGATGAATGACAATGTTGCACCTTACGAAACCTGTTCGATTGAAGATTTTATTTAAGATGTGAATAACACCCTAAAAGATGCCCTAAGTGCTGACGATGAGTATGAAGGAGAGTCAGTTCCGATTTTATCAAACGCAGAGTATCTTCTTTCGGGAAAAGTGTAGACGCACTGCAAAAGTTAAATTATATTGAAAACCTTGTCATAATAATGCATCAAAATCTTTTTGTGAAACCAAAATAAGTGATTATATTAAGTAATGTCATTATAAATAATAATTAACTATGATGAACTACGAACTAGCTTTCTAACAAATTTATAAATACGTATACCTATAATTCGATACCTACACAATATTTGTAAATGATGTTTTATTTTTCCTATCCCGCACAACGCTTAACGCTTTCCCGCATAAGTCGCGATTTTGGCTGGGTCCCTTCAAAATCTTCTTAAGCGGGTTTTACTGTAATTACAAAAATTTATTCATACATGGTAGAGCCATCCTGCAGCTATATTATGACTGTAGCATGAATGGTTTGGCTCGACCGGGAAAGGACGTCACGTCGCGGAACTGAGACGTGGTCCTACTCAATCATATATACACAATGGTCCTATTTTCAAATCAGAAATATTACTGATATAATTAAAATAAGCCGTAAAGTGAGTAAATTAAATAATTGCTCTGGCAGTAATGAAAAGAAGTAATTTACGCAACAAATAAAAATAAAACCTTAAGCAAAAATAATTATCACGAGACAAAGTTTGTACACACAATCATCATTAGAACAAATAACACTCATATTGACAGAATTCACTAACACGGGTAATTAACTTTAAGCTAACAGAGAAATGTATTTTCCTTTACATAAACCCAGTAGCTTGAAGTGATAATAGACATTTTATGTGTGTGTTCTGTGCAAACTCATTATGTCGTTAAGTTATGGCTTCGGCGAAAATTTTTAATGCATCTGTAAGACGTACACTTACAAGGGATTTGTATTTGTTTTTGATCTTGAAGTTAAAATGGCATTCTATTTATGATGCGAGTATGAATGAAGACTAAATTTATAATGCATTTTACTTTACTTCGTTATTTAAATTTTAATTTATGTCTGTTTTCTTTTGATCTGATTCGACAATGGTGAAAACTTATACAGCCTTTTAACAAAACGTGGTTTATTGACAGTCTCTGGTTTAAACTATAATTTAAGTTGTATTTTATCATCAAAAAAACCCTCAGCCGCACAGACGGTGCCAAAGACTTCGTGAAATTTGACTTTTGCTGTAAATTTCCACACTTTACATTTTGGTTCGCATCACGGACTTATTCATTGAAACAGACCCTAGTTTAACTAAAGTTTAAGTTTAAGCCTGGGACTAATCATATTTTTTTATAGAATAAGGGTGACAAACAAGCATACAGTCCACCTGATTGTAATGGTATTCTGTACGAAACACAGTAGCGTTGAGCTGCTATTTTACGCTGGTATTCTGTGAGAGCGTGGTCCTTCCCTGGTCGAGCCGACCCATTCGTGCTACACCTATACCAGTAATATAGCTGCAGCATGGCTCTATGTGTATCTGTGGCATCATAGCTCCTGAACGGATGAATAGATTTTGATTAAGTTTTTTTCGTTTGAAAGATGTCTTATTTGAGACTGTTCTTAGCTATGTGTCTACAAAATCTGTTCAAACGTTTGAAAATTTTCTATCCTTTTTGTTTCGGAGTTTTTAATATAAGTTATTATTTTTATTGAGGTGTTAGAAGACAGAACCTTCTACCGATCTTCCTTTTTAGTTTCCCTCAGTTGCCTCTTACGACACCTAGGGGACGATACGGGGTATTGAGTATTCCCACACAGCCACTACATGGTTAATATGTCCTATAATGCTCAATTGAATATATATATATATATATATGTATATATATATAATATTATCTTATTAAATCATAAATATTTTCCAAGGTCAGTCATGACAAACTATTTAAATTAAGTATTGTTTTTGATCAAAGTTTTCGTTATTTTTTCTTTTCTTACTTCTGATTCGTACTAAATTGTGAAAAGTGTTGGCCCTATATAAAGACATATTATATAAGAATAATGTATCACAGAATGAAGGCTGCTGTTATGCCTAATAAAATAAAATAAAAATGCTTTGGTACGATGATCAAGTCATATTTGCATCATCGGCGGCCGAATTGCAAATGATGGTTACTTTAATTAAGTGATCATTAAAAGAAAGGGGTATGAAAGTGAATGCAAGTAAGAGGAAAGTATGGTTTTTGAAAGAGAAGAAAGTACCACGTTATGTGAAATAAGAATAGAAGGAGGGAGTTGATTGAGCAAGTGGATGAGTTTGTATATTTGGGATGAATAAGTAGCAGGGATGGTAGATATGATAAGGATATAGAACGACGAGTGAACGCAGGAAATAGAGTGAATGGGAATCTACACGCTATTATGAAGAGTCAGAATGTACCAAATAAGGCACGTATGGCAATGCATAATGCTGTGTTAGTCTCTACTTTAATGTATTGTAGTGAAAGTTGGGTTTGGCAGAAGAAGCATGAGAGTGGAATAAATGCTGTAGAAATGCGGTCATTAAGGAGTATGCTAGGGCTGAATCTGAATGACAGGGTGACAAATAGTGTGATAAGAGAAAAGTATGGTTTCCAAGATGACGTTGCGACCAGGATTAAGAAAGGAATGCTTCGGTGATTTGGTCATGTCATGAAAGAATGAACGAGGAAAGAGTGACAAAGAAAATTTATGTTGCGGAAGTGAACGGCAGAGTCGGGAAGGGATGCCCTAGATGAAGGTTTATCAACCAAATCGGCGATACATTGAAAATGGGCCAGATTAGGAGTACCCTTAAACGACGAACGTGTATGCGTAGATATATAGATGTAAAGGAAGCGAGAGAGATGTGTCAAGATCGCGCCAAATGGAAGTCCGTAGTCTCTGCTTACCCCTCTGGGTGACAGGCGTGAGTGTTTGTGTGTTGTGATTTTATTATTCATATAAAATTTCGCTTCTCGCGATGGTTTATCAAGACCGATTACCTGGGAAGTCTTTAAATACAATCCAAACACAAGAAAGGTAAAATAAAGACAATCTGTAAGTGTAGTACTGTCCCACAAATGTTGGCTAGACACCATATATGACATACAGAGATACACATATATGAATTTCCTTTCTCTATTGCTGCGTCATTGTATTTCGGGCGCTTTTAAATAATCGCTGCAAAAAAACGTGTGAGGACTATTCCTTTATTTTCATTACATTTCTTTACCTTCCCATTGTATACGGTTTCAAAAACAGCTAACGCTTCTGTAAGCCGTAAAGCAATTAAAGGTAATAATTTTAAGGTAATTTATGCCATTGCATTGCATGTTTTATAGTAACATAACAACAGTTGCGAATTACGTCGTAAAAAAGTATACTAAT
The DNA here is from genome assembly GCA_033319125.1 of Parnassius glacialis. Taxonomy (NCBI): domain Eukaryota; kingdom Metazoa; phylum Arthropoda; class Insecta; order Lepidoptera; family Papilionidae; genus Parnassius; species Parnassius glacialis. The sequence goes on from JAVANC010000002.1 coordinate 26,746,910, forward strand.
TAAAAAGTAATGAAAGACGTTATTCCAAATCAATTGAGTCATAAAGCAGTTTTGCTCCGAACACATTCACTTTTACTTGGAACTAATTGCCCTGAGCTTAAATGCTTGAGTGCATAATTATTTCAAGTTACTATCCCTTTAGATGGAAATAAACAGACGCGATTTTTCGCACGTAGTCTAAGCAAATACGATATACTAAGTAAAACCTCACATATTTATGTTATGTATAAAATCATTAAAAAATCTAGCTGGTTAATGATTTGTAAATGTGCCGTGTAGTGGCGGTGTAAGAATACCGGCTACCTTATATCGTCCCGTGGGTGTCGTAAGAGGCGACAGAGGGAAATTGAAACAGGTGAAGGGCGGTAGCATCTTCCTGATAATAAATCAAAATTATAAAATATAAGTAGATTTATATATATGTACGTCTGTATAATATTTACATTTTATGATATATGTATAGAATATCTTCTATATATAAAGTTAAAAAGTTGAAGTTGCAGCCTATTTACGTCCCACTGCTGGGCACAGGCCTCCTCTCATTTCTGAGAGGGTTTTAGGGCAAGGAAATGTCCGCCGCGCTGCCCCAATTGTTGGCGAACTTCACATGTCTTCGAAATATTTTTTTCTTATTTCTCAGACATGCAGGTTTCCTCACGATGTTTTCCTTCACCGCTGTGCACCTGGTAAATCAGCACTTAAAATTGTAATTGACAATTTTATTGGTGCCGGCCGGGATCGAACCCGGGTTGCTCGAGTACTGAGAAGCTTACAGCGAGCGCTAACCATCTGAGCTACCACGGCTCTTATATATATATATATATATATATATATATATATATATATATATTGTGGTTTATTCAAACTCCGTTACCATTTTTTCTCCTTTTTCTAGTTTACTTTTGCTGCACTACCTCCCATATATTTATCTCTGCTTAGTCTAGTGGTTGACTGGGAGAGAATGCCTTAAGGCATTAAGTCCGCCATATGTACGATTTTTCTTTTGTAAATAAAAGTTTAAATAAAATAAATAAATAAACAACTGCGGCTCACATCCCGCTCACCAGGCGTGTCAACTATAGCAAAATCCCCCCTGTGAGGCGAGGCCTATGTTCAACAGTCGACTTTTATAAGCTATAATGCATGGACGGATGGATGTAATGGATGATAAACAATGTGATTGGATGACATAATGTGATTTTATCCTTATCTATACTAATATGCTAATGCGAAAAGTTTGTTCATGTTCACGTAGCAATGGAGAAAGGGACTTACGTGATTTTTTGTGCATAGAGATAGTTTTAGGGCCGGAGAGTGTCATAGGCTCCGTTTTATCCCGGAAGAATTCAAACTTAACAAGTTCTGGCGTTTTAAATTTAGCTAAATATAATTTTAATTTCATGAGCTAAGGTGCATGCATACCTATTTAATTATTAATGAAGTGTTTATTTAATTAAAGATAAAATGATATTAAAGTCTAATAAAAATTAGCTGATTTCTGTTTGCCCACACCGCAGCGATGGGTAAAATTTTCAAGCGATGCTGTGAGGGAGACCAGCTACAACGTCCTCGATTAAGAATGAAAATGCAGATGCGTTATCAACCTTTAGAACTAAGATGGAATGCCTCGTATCCAGTAAAAAGGGTCTCCGGTTCTCTGTTGCTGTTTTACGCTGGCATTATGTAAGAATGTGGTCCTTCTAACTATAACATAGCTGCAACATGGCTCTACCAAGTGGTAGTGTGGTTGCATAAGTATGCAAGGACGGGAATATACAAAGCCTTGACTGTAGATTCCTCGGCCATCCCTGCAACGTTGCTCAGTGGTGTACAAATGCTTTTTTGGTACTCAAATTGGCACTTGTAAGCGAAGACACGCCAATGTAAAATAACATTGGCAAATGTACGTGCCGCGTTGCTCTTATGTAACACTGTAATTTGATTCTTTGGGAAAAGTGAACGATGTCACAAAAGCACCCGGTAGATTATTTGAACTAAAGGCAAGCTGCTAAAAATTGAAGAAAGTCAAATGGTGCTATTCCTGGCTACGGTGGCGACCATGGTAACGACGGGGCAGGGGGTGCTAAGAATCTCCGGTGGAGGTTCGGTTGCCACCTAAGACGGCTCGACCTGACAACATACAACGCACGCACCCTGAGGACTGACGAGAAGATCGTGGAGCTGGAAGAAGAGACAAGTTACGCTGGCGTATTATAGGATTATCCAAAGTCCAAAGAGAGGTGGAGGACACGGTAATCCTCGAATCCGGCAACTTACTCTTTCACCGGGAGGGCGACCATCTGTCCCAAGAAGGTATCGGATTTATCGTCCACAAGTCTCTCATTAACAACGATGTAAAGATTGAGAGTGTGTCGATGTGGGTTGCGTACCTTATACTCAGAATCACCAAACGGTATTCGCTGAAGGTCATATAGGTTTACGCACCAACCTCGCCACACCCCGATGAGGAGGTGGAGGAAATGTATGATGATATCTCTAGAGCCTTGCATTCCTCCAAAACCCAATATACGGTGTTAATGGGAGACTTCAATGCAAAACTATGCTCAAGAGAGAACAGTGAGCTGAAAGTAGGGAAATTTAGAATAAGGCAACGGAGCTCAAGGGGCCAGCAGCTGGCTGACTTCATCGAGAAAGAGGGACTCTTTATGATGAACTCTTTCTTCCATAAGTAGCCCCACAGGAAGTGGACCTGGTCGAGCCCCGATGGTTCCACAAAAATGAGATTGACTTCATTATGACGACCAGACGACAACTATTCAGTGATGTCTCCGTGATCGCGAGGGTGAAAACTGGTAGTGATCACCAAATGGTTAGAAGCACACTGAACCTAAACGTTAAGTTGGAGAGATCTCGTCTAATGAAGTCAACGCTCCGTCCCCCTCGTGCTCTAATCCAAAGTCCCGAAACCTTTCAGCTCGAGTTACAAAACCGTTTTCAGGGCCTAGAAGACTGCAATTAAGTGGACGATATGAATGACAAGCTCGTGGAAACTGTCCATGCGGTCGGAGCTAAGTTCTGCAAGACCCGTCGCAGAACAATACAAAAACTCTCCGATCACAATCTCGATATCATGGCTGTTAGACGGGAGATGAAGCTACATTCTTCAATAGATTTGACAGCATACAGGCAACAGAACAGACAGATCTCCAAATGCATGCGGCGGGACTTACGCAACTTCAATACAGCTTGTATTGAAGAAACGATCGAGCAGAACCAAGGCTCCAAAGTCTTTGCCAGAAATCTGTCTGCCAGAAAGAGCCAACTGTCAAAGCTGAAGACCGAATGTGGCAGCATCGTTTCCGGGGCACCTGAGATTTTGAGTGAGATTGAGAGGTTCTATAGGCAGCTGTACACGTCATCGTCGGAGTCACACGCAAGTGTGAGTAACGATCTAAGAGCGAGTCTTATCCGAAGCTATTCCGAAGATATCCCGGACGTCAGTCTGAGCGAGATTAGAATGGCTCTCCACCACCTTAAAAACAGCAAGGCCCCAGGCGAGGATGGAATTACAGCGGAGCTTCTGAAAGCGGGTGGAAGACCGGTGCTTGAAGTCCTTCAGAAGCTCTTTAATTCCGTCCTCCATGGTGGCATTACACCAGAGGCGTGGAGCAGAAGTGCCGTGGTCTTTTTCTTCAAGAAAGGTGACAACGCTCTCTTGAAGAACTACAGATCGATTTCCCTTCTGAGCCGCGTCTACGTGCTGTTTTCGAGAGTCATTACGAATTGTCTCGCGAGCAGACTTGACAACTTCCAGCCTCCCGAACAAGCCAGTTTCCTAAAGGGCTTTAGCACCATATACCACATACATACTCTTCGGCAAGTTGTACAGAAGTCCGAAAAGAACAATTTTCTACTATGTCTGGCGTATGTGGACTATGAGAAAGCCTTTTATTCCGTCGAAATTTAGGCGGTGCTGCAGTCCCTTCAGCGATGCCAAGTTGACTGTCGGTATATCGAAGAGCTGAAGTGTTTATACAGTAGAGCTACGACGGCTATCCGAGTACAGAACCATAGTACGAAACCTATCCAACTGCAGAGAGGTGTAAGACAGGGTGATGTTATATCCCCGAAACTCTTCACCGCTGCATTGGAAGACGTTTTCAAGCTTCTGGACTGGAAAGGATACGGTATTAGCATCAATGGCGAGTACATCATTTACCTTCGATTTGCTGAAGATATAGTCCTTATGGCAGAATCGCTGGAGGACCTAAGCACTATGCTCAATGACCTCAATAGTGTCTCCCAACAGATAGGTCTTAAGATGAACACGGACAAAACAAAAATCATGTTTAACGTCCATGTCACACCTATTCCGGTAGTTGTTGGGAGCACTAAGCTCGAAGTTGTTGACGAGTATGTTTACCTGGGACAAATAGTCCGACAATGTAAGTCCAACTTCGACCGAGAGGTCAGTCGATGGATTCAAGCTGGGCAGCGTTTGGGAAACTACGACACATCTTCTCGTCAAACATACTTCAAAACCTTAAAACGAAATTGTACAACCAGTGCGTGTTGCCAGTGATGACTTACAGATCTGAGACGTGGTCCTTCACTGCTGGCCGTATGATGAAGCTCAAGATCGCTCAGCTAGCTATGGAGAGGGCTATGCTCAGGCTTTCTCTGCGTGATAAACTTAGGAATGAGTATATCCGCAGTAGAACCAGAGTAACCGACATAGCCCAACGGATTAGTAAGCTGAAGTGGCAGTGGGCCGGCCATATAGCTCGATGAACCGACAACCGTTGGGGAAGAAAGGTTCTTGAGTGGCAGCCTCGTACCGGTAGGCGAAGTGTAGGGCGACCCCCCACGAGGTGGAGTGATGACCTGGTAAGACATGCCGAAAGTCGATGGATGCAGGTGGCTCAGGACCGTGCTTTGTGGCATTCCTTGGGGGAGGCCTGTGATGAAATGGTGCAGATGATAAAATTAATTTTTGCCATGAATTTTGCTATCCAATTGTGAGATAAAATTAAATTATTGGACACATTTTCGTAAACTTTAAGAATTATATTTATAATGCAAATTTGATAAAGATTGAGCAGATTTGATTGACGGCTCCGTGGCGCAGTGGCTTAGCAATGAGTTGCTGCGCTGGGGGGCGCGGGTTCGAATCCCGCACGGAGCAAGTTTTTGTATGACCTACATAAATTGTTCCGGGTCTGGATGTTTGTCCTTGAGCAATTTGTGTTTGTTAACTGCCTCCACGATACAGGAGAAAATCCTAGTGTGGGGGTAACGTTTTTTTTTTTAAAAAAAAAGATACGTAATAAGGCAGTATTTTCATCAAAATCTAAGCTGTTAAGGTGAAAGCGCCAGGGTAACCCGCGAAATTCATATTTTCTTACGTTTTTTGCAATTTGTAGGTGAATGTCAGGTTGTATGTTTAATAAAATATGATTCGCGGCCGTAACGTGTACGTACTTACAAAATTATAATCATTATAATCATCAATGCAACCCTCTAAGTACGTATAATTCCATTGTATGGCTATTTCCAGAAAAACTAATTCAAAGGGATTATGTTGTATTGATGATTTTAATGATAATAATTCTGTAATGGTCTGTTCGTTACGGTCGCCAATCATATTTTGTTAAACATTCAACCTGGCCCTGACCTACAAATTCCAAAAATCGTAAGAAAATTGGAATTTCGCGGGCCACCCTGGATCTTTCACCTTAATCAAATAAATAACAGAAATATTAGACGTAGTAATCGGCTAATCAAAGATTTATACATCCATAGATCTTTAATATTATCATTAATTTTTACTTCTTTTAATTTTACATTACCACATTGAAGTTAAAATTTTGCCTTCGTACTGGCTGGAGCTGCACGTTAGCGTCCCAATACTGCTGATGCGTAACCTTGCACTATGATTGTACAACGGCACCAGGCTGCACATAACAGAGCTATCATTATAATCGTCATCACAGCCTTTCACCAGTCCACTGCTGAATATAGGTATGCCACAAAGCACTGTTTTGAGCAACCTGCATCCATCGACTTGCTATATATCTTACCAGATCGTCACTCCATCTAGTGGGGGCCACTCTACACTTCACTTACTGGTATGAGATTGCCACTTGAGATGGTTTCTTCCCCACCATTTGTCGGTTCTTTGTTTCTATATGGCTGGCCCATTGCCCTTCAGCTTACCAATGCGTTGGTCTATGTCGGTTATTCTGGTTCTACTTGATATCCCCATTTCTAAGTCTATCACGCAGAGAAACCTCAAGCATAGCCCTGTGCATAGTTCATTAAGCAACCTTGAGCTTTCTCATACGGCCAGCATTTAAGGACAACGTACTACAACTACATTACACTACTCGTAACATAGCTATGGAGAAGTATAAAAAAGGCCACTATTCTGACTGGAGCAACTGAAGTAGAGTATGTTTTGAATTCCCCCCATTCCAATTCCAATTTGCCATTTCAGTTTAAAAACTTAAATAAAAGCATTCTCCGCCAGTCCACCTTAATAGTGACGTAATGTCGAAGGCAGTTACAGAAAAAAAAACAATAAAAATATAAAAATTACAACACATTTCTGAGACTAAGCCTATTTATAGACCTACGCATATATATAACTTTGACATTAGTGACAGGTAGTGATTCTTAAACTTATTCGGTGTTTCCGCACGACCAGTATGCGGAAAAATAAGCTGATGCCCTTGACCTCGAAGGAATTTCTAAAGTATTTGTTTCGATAAGAATGTAGAGCGAGAATAAGTCTCCGGCTGACCGCAAAACTCTATCCGGTCTGCTATGACCGAGAACCTTACATTTTACCTACAAATAGCTTGGAGTAGTAATATATATATATATACAGCCCAGAAGAGAAACACTTTACTGATTCCGGCGTAGGTGAAAGGTCATGGTCAAAAACCAAATATAAACAAAATTGCTAGGCTTATGCACTCAAGTTTGTTCAGTTGGTTCTCAGTTAAATCAAGATTGCAGTTAAATTCTTCCATCAATCCATCCATTGCATTAAAGCCTTTAAAAGCCTACTGGTGAAAATAGATCCCCAATAGCTTGCCCTTTGCCTTTGCCATAGTTGCCACGCTTGGCAGGCGAGTTGGCAACCGCATTTTTTTATTATTTTGACTTGCTATCAGGAAGATGCTGCTGCCCATCCCCTGTTTCAATTTCCCTCTGTCGCCTCTTACGACACCCACGGGACGATATGAGATAAAGGATATTCTTACACCGCCATCACACGGCTAAACAGTTTTACACCTGATAGAGCCACGCCCCAGCTGTATCATGGGAAGGAACACGCTCTCACGAATACCAGCATAAAATAGTACCTTAATGCTGCTGTGTTTCGTATGGTGATTGTAGAGAACCAGATACCCTTTTTACTGGAAACGAGGCACTCCATCGTAGTCTCAAAGGTGACAACGCATCTGCATTTTGATCCTTAATTGAAGATAAATGTAGATGTCTATGGGCCACAGTATTCACTTACCATCCTACGGACTGTGTGCTCGTTTGTCACTCCATTCTATATTTAAAAAAAAGTCATGAACATTAATTAATGTAAATTACGAAATGTTTGACAACCCTTTTAAGATGCGTTTGTAAGTTAACTATTGAAATAGCACATAAATAAAAATAATGTTTCCAAGAATTTATTCTCGCGACTGTACTTACTAATCCGTTTACATTAGGACTATAATAAAACAAAAGTCGATTTTGTTTGGGAAGATCAATCACAACCCGGATTGTTGAAAATGAGAGTTTATTTTTCTGAACAAATTCAATATAATGCTAAACAGTTTCGAAGCAAGTATTTTTTAAATATTCTATTTGTGAATGATGAAGGATGTTTTTACTTTACAAATACATTTTCAAGACGTAATTATTTCAATTTAGATAAGTGTACATTTGGACCGTGTTTTGTGGCATTATTTGGAGAGGCGTATATGTTCTGCCTATGAGGTGATTGTGAAAGGCTGTTATTCATATTGTTCCTTACTTCTAGATATTTTTTTATGGAATATATAACGAACAAAAACACACTTCACCTGACTCACTTCACCTTAAGGGGTATTTCCGACATCTGCTGGACACAACAAGATCTTCTTGGTTTCTCTCTTAACAACTTTCATAACACCAAAGGGATGATGTATGGTGATTGATCTTAACAGCAACTCTAATTTTATTTCTTATGCAATATGCAAATATCAATGCCGAGCAAGCTCACACTTCACTTCATAGTAAGTAGATGTTTAGCTCATAGATACCTCCAAGTAAAAGAATCCACTAAACCATATCATCCCATAGACAATTTTAAGACACCAGCTAAAATATGAGATTAGCAGCAAAATCTTCCTGTTAGAAATAATAAGCGATTGCGTTTGCCTAACCGCACGCCATGCTTGTCAACTGTGGCCAATATCCACCCTATAAGTTAAACTAAAAAGAAAACCGATAAAATTCGTTCATTTCTAAAACGTGAAATTAGACGACTGCTTTGTAATAGCTTAGTACAATGCCACCTTCATTATTGTGATATTGTTTATGGTCCTTGCTTATATTAAAAACTGCGATGAATGTACAAAGAATGCAGAACGCATGTATGCCTTTTCTACCGACTTCAAAAAGGAGCCGGTACTCAATTCGACTGTATGTTTTTTTTATGTGTGTTACCTCATAACTTTTTACTGGGTGAACCGATTTCGATGATTTTTTTATTTAAAAGCTAGTGCTTTTTATGTGGTCTCATATAAATTTGATCATGGTCTGACCAATAGTTTTTGAGTTATTCTTAATAATTTATATTGAAGTCGGTTGGTCAAAATTTTAAAATTTAAATTATTATTTTAATATATCGAAAGGGGATCATACAATCATGTATGTTACACAATTAACAACACAACAACTTAGAAATAGCTTGGTAGCGATCACCTCATTCCCAGTTATTATCATCCCCATATTCCTTAATATTAGAATAACCCTTTTTATACAAACTTAGTTTAATAATATTTTTGAACATTGAGCAGGTCAAATTTTGTATAATTTCTGGAATGTTGTTGTAAAAGCGTATACATCGCTCCAAAAATGAATTACTGACTCGGTGGAGTCGAGTAACTGGTACTATTAACTTGTGTCTATTCCTAGTATTAAACAATATATTTATTTTACTTTCAGCAGTGGAATTTGATAGATTGTAATGAATCACAAAATGATGGTAATCTTAAGGACTCGGTTGGAATGCCTAGTGAACTTTACAATAATTAGTACCTGTGTATTTGAGGTTTTGTATAAAGTGTGTTTCCCTCACACAATAGTTATACAGAATACGAACAGATTGATTTAGTGCGGTTGATATGTGGCACAAGGTATACTGCGGCGTTCGTATCGTAGCTTTCGATAGTATTCAGAAGTTGTCATCGTGGCTTAATTAACCAAGAGTACATCATTATCATCGTTATCATCATCATTTATCTGAACCGGAACTTTCAAGGTTTAATGATACTCTCAGCGCTCTAGGTGATGGTATCTATGTAATATACGCCATAAATCGCGCCAGACAGGCCGGCCTGAACAAAGGTAATTGTTAAGGTATTTTTAAACCGCTCCATTTGGAACAGGTTGGCCAACGAACATTATTAACAAGATGCCCATTCACAGAGTTCTCATTGTCAGACAAATTCTCTATAATCAACAAGCGATCGAGTAATTTTGTTTTTGCATCGACACTTTATTAAAGAATTTCTTACGTCCAAACTAGGAAACGTGTCTCTTGAGAGCGAGTCTTACACGCGAAACGGATAAACATCGGAACAAACAAAAACTAGTTAATGATATGCAAGGCTTGATTAAGTGCAATTACCAAGAGGTAACGCGTCTGTGTGTACGTGTGCTTGCGATGTGTTAAGCGGCTAGTTAAGGTTGTGAGGACACGAAGCGATTACTAACAACGCAATTATTTCTTCTTTTTTAGTGTTTTACTTCTTGCAAATTCTTCAAAATTGAATTCGAATGATACTAAAAATTTACTTTGCAATTACCTTACTCTCTATTTAGGCAAAAGCGCATATTCTTTAAAAGTAAAAGTAAAGTTGCAGCCTATATACGTCCCACTGCTGGGCACAGGCCTCCTCTCGTTTCTGAGAGGGTTTAGGGCAAGGAAATGTCCGCCGCGCTGCCCCAATGCGTGTTGGCGAACTTTACATATCTTAGAGATATTTTTTTTATTTCTCAGACATGCAGGTTTCGTCACGATGTTTTCTTTCACCGCCGCGCACGTGGTAAATCAGCACTTAAAATTGCAATTAACAATTTCATTGGTGCCAGCGGGGTTCGAACCCGGGTTACTCGCGTACTATGAAACTTACAGGGAGCGCTATCCATCTGAGCTACCACGTCTCAAGCGTATATTCTTTAGTTCAAATAAATAAAAAAAAAACTTTGCCTTTGACACCAAAACTTTAACTATTGACTTGACTTCTATTGTACCTGATAATAAGCGGTAATATAGCCGTGGATGGTAAAGCGCACTGACTCGGCTTATTTGAAGCCTATTTACTTTTAAGACATCTACATCGAAATCAAGTGAAAATAAAGGTGTTAGCAAACTAGTGGCCTAGTTTGCTAGCACCTTTATTTTCCTTTATTACCCTAGTCCATGGTACACCTGGTACTGCGCATACAGGTAAGTTGCAAAAAAATTCGCTCAAAAAAAGTGTTTGATTCAAATAACAATAATGACTATCCGTCAGCTAAGTCAATAAAGAATTAAGAAAAAAAAATGGTAGACACTTATGAAGGGGTTGATAGGGGTTAACTACCCCAAAGTTGCATTTTCAAAAATTCCAAAATAGTGTTTGATTTAATCTGGCATTTTTACAGGATGTTTATTATATATAACGAAAAATTCTCACAAAAAGGCGGACAGTTTCTCCGGGAGTAATAGTATTTAAATAAATCTGATCTACTCACTGGTACACGGTTTACTACTCAGTAATTTCGGGACATTACTTGATGGGGAAAGCTTGCGCATCGCCGTGGGAATCCAACTAGGTGCGGCGATTTGTCAACGCCATCAGTACTCCTGTGGTAGCAGCGTCAACGAGTTTGGGCCCAATGAACTTTCATATAAGAAAAGTGTTGATAGGTTTTCACGGCACGGTTCTTTGCACTATGTCATCCAAAGGGCTTTGTCTCTAGAAATATTCCGTCGGTTTGGGTCTTGTGGAATATTTGAGAACCGACGGTATAATATCGGTCCCTTGGAAGAGAGGTAAAGCCCTAGTGTGAGCTGCTACTTGCGTCGACTCTTTGGCGGCCTCTCATCTAAGGGGTACCTCATTTAGAGCCGGGGCGGCGCCAGAAGCAGCTGAACTGAGTAAGTTGGTGCAAATGTGAGTCTCTGAGAGGTGACTAACTACATATTTGAACCATTTGCTATAGAGACTATCGGCTAAGTATAGCCATTTAGCGAGGAGACGCAGCCAGCGTTCTTGGCATGATAGCACGGGGAGTAAGACTGTATGATAAAAAAGTTAAAATCTTTCGTGGACAAGAGACAAATGTGCTACAGCCCAAGCAGCATGCAAGCTGTATTGAAGTTCGTTGTTATACTGGAGGCTGTATTTTCTGGCTGTATAAGCGCTTATACAATTCTCACACAAATTATGCAGCTTTATGCCATAGTAGCGCTGTACAATAGTTGTACAAGCATAAAGAGGCTGTGTAACTACTGTATTACAGCCGTTATTTGGCGTGCAAGTAAACTATTACACTACAGATATTGTCTTATAAGTAACTTTTAAAGACAAACGTTCTAAATTGGTTTGGGAACGGGATTACAAATTAATATAAAACAAAAAGAACGTTTATTAAATGATGCCGACATTTAATGTCTTAATATATATTTAACATATTAATATTATATTCGGATTGGAGTTGAGTTTTGACGGTGATAATTGGTGAATTGAAAGTGCAAAATTATATTTACGGTAAACTTGTATATGTTTACAAAGTTCACGTGGAAAAAGTTATGAGGTAACACACATAATAAAAAGAAAAAAAAATACAGTCGAATTGAGTACCTCCTCCTTTTTGAAGTGAGTTAAAAAAGAGCATAAAAGAAATTAGGTACAATGGGCGGTCATTTAATTTTTATAAACATGATATATCGAAATAATAAATACTCGTAGTTTCGCTTTGTACTCATCACTTGAAACATAAATCATTTTCAACTGAATTGATCACACTAGGCATTCCATTCAAGGTACGAATGGGCATATCTGAGAGAACATACGTCTTATTCGATCTAATCTAAATCTAATAGACACTGTATGCATACAAATTGTAGTTCTGTTTGTGAATTTAACTAGCATAGATATAACATAACCCAATCAAAACCTGAAATTAAATCATAAATATTAAGATACTCGTATATGTGTGTATATATGTATACTGATTGTGTAGGTACGGTGTAAGCATATCCACTACCCCAACGCGAAACGACGCGAAAGAGAAACCAAACCGGGACATAGGAAACATCATCGTCTATATCTTAAGCTTAAAAAAATAAAAAAGTGGTTGTCAACTGGCCTGCAACGTATAGCAACTGTGGCAAGTGTCTTTCCTAAGAGACAATTTGTAATACAGGGCTATATTAAGCAGTGGACATTTCATCGTTGACGCCACAAAGGGACGAACCTATATTTTTCAAAAAATTACAGGAAAGCAAGAAAACATTAATTATTCCCCGATTACTAGCTCTTTTCATCGGAAAATTAAATTTATTAGACTTAATAGAAAACTGCAAATAAGATTAATTTTTTGATGAAAAAAGCTAGTAATCGGGGAACACTAAATGTTTTCTTGCTCTCTTGTGATTTTTTGAAAAATTGCCGCTTTGCGGAGTTAGTGACGATTTGATAGTATGTAACAGCAACATTAAATCAGCAGAAAAGACATTACATGGCCTATTTTGAAAGTTAAATTTAATTTGTAATAAAAAAAACAATATCCTCCAAACCGAACTTCAGCCACGGTTGTCAGTCACAATGGAGACTAGCCATCTGCACAGGACAGGATTCTAGTGCACGAGTGGATGCGCGAACACAGGTTCACTCTCTATTCCCTCACTTTTATAGTCCAATAATATGACAATCCGACACGGCTGGGGAAGGACCACGCTCTGCAGTACACCAGCGTAAAATAGCAGCATAATGCTGCTGTGTTTTGTACGGTGAGTGTAGAGAACCGGAGACCCTTTTTACTGGATGCAAGACATTCCATCGTAGTCCTCTTGGGTGAGAACGCATCTGCATTATGATTCGTTTTCAAGGATTGATGTAGAAGTTTATGGACCACAAACTGTGTGCTCGTTTGTCACTCTTATTCTATAAAAAATACGACCAGGGAGAGGTCAGGTGCAGTACCCAATAACTAAAATAACAGTATAATAAACACTATGATATATTCATCAAATATTAAATAGAGGCTTAGGTTTTAATACATTTTCTCAGTGTAATTTATACTAACAAAATATGTTTCATATTGCCGTGATAGCTCACCTTGGTTCGATCACCGTAGCCACTAATGAAATCATCAATGGAAATCTTAAGTGATTATTGAGTGATTCACCGCATACTTAGTGGATTAAAACACTGTTAAGAAACCTGCATATGAAATAAAGTATTCACCCTAAACTATCCCAATATGAAACTGTATAATATTAACACAATCATAAACATTTCTAGCAAATAAAAATCTTTTGAAGTAAAATTAATTACAGTTCTGTTAACGAAATAAATATACGAAACCACAAAATAAGATCACAAACATCTATTATTATTGCAATGATCTTTTAAATATTGTTATAAATCATGTGAAAAACTGTTTTGAAGTCTATAAAATTCTTTGCCAATGGTAAATATTGTGTCTACATTTTAAATATATTGCGAAAATATGCGTTCATAATTCATCTTAGTTCAACGCATATTAGTTTCGGTCGATTTATTTAAAAATTCATAACATAAGGCGTACGGGGACAGACGAAGATTATTCAAAACGCGTTACGGCCCCTAATCCGTATTTACGGCTGGATCAGTCTAATAATTTCATCTACAATGATGTTTTCGTGTTATAACGATATAAAAACTGGCCCACGCATTACTTGTTTGGTAACCTTGGCTTTAGTCTGAGTAATAAATTTAAAGACTGTCTCTACTGTCTGCTGAGAATAAATAGTTCGGGCCGACAAAGTTTGATGTTAACAATAAAGCATTGTTGAAATAGTATCGATAATAGATAATACAGTGGCGTGAAGTTTTGTTACAGAAGTACTTTCGACTATACTTACTGCAGCTGGTTAAGTAAGGAATGGAACGAATTAAGACAGATTACTTTATTATATACATTATTTATTATTAAGACATAATATTTAAGAAAATATTATGTTTAAATATAATATAATAATATAAATTTAAAGGAAAGATAATTCTAATTTTTTAATTCAATTCTTGAAAAAAAATGTCACCCCCACACTAGGATTTTCTCCTGTATCGTGGAGGCAGTCTACAAATTGCACAAGGACAAACATCCAAACCCGGAACAATTATTTGTAGGCCATACAAATATGTACTTGTTCCGTGCGGGATTCGAACCCACGGCCCCCATGGCTGCAACTCATTGTTACAAGTGGCTTCAAAAAACTAAAACGAATACATAAGATATTTTAATGTTTAATTGACCCTGAGCCGTGGTAACTCAGGGGCTTACCGCTCGCTGTAAATTCCACAGTACGCGAGCAACCTGGGTTCAAACCGAAAATGTGAATTGCAATTTTAAGTGCTGATTTACCACGTGCTCGACGGTGAAGGAAATCATCCTAATGAAACCTGTTACCATTGTTAACCCATTAGGGCAGCGCAGCCGACACTTTCTTGCCATAAAACCCTCTCAGAAGTGAGAGGAGGCCTGTGCCCAGCAGTGGGACGTATATATGCTGTAACTTTAATTTTAAAGTTTATTTATTTGACCCTGATGAGTGGACTAAGCAAAACAAGTTTATAACTAGAATACAATATAAATCGTTACATTTAAAAATTTATCGCCTATTTTTTCACCTTTTGTGGGAAAGTTTGTATTTTTCTTCAAATTTATATGTAAAAAACACTTGATGCCTATTTAAAAAATAATGTTTATTTTACAATTGACGCAGATAACCATACATACAAAAAATTCAATCACATTGCTTTTTTGAAGTCGGCTAATAAATCGTAGGATTATCTTTAGATTATTTAATCGAAGAATTAAATAATCGAAAGATTAAGATAAAGTGGTAATATTATTAAAAGCATTAAACTCGCTTAAGTTTAACATTGGATCTGTTTTTTTTTCTTACACTTTTATAATGACACCATTTTCCCGGAACTCGTAAGACTTCTGGTAACCCGTTAAATACACTGTGTATTGATAACCGAGTACTGACGGTGTAAGAATATCCACTACCCCAACGTCTCGAGGATGTCGTAAGAGGCAACAGAGGGAAACAAATCAGGACATGGCATTGGTAGCATCATTTTCCTAATAACGACTAAAAATAAGAAACTGCGGTTGCCCACCCACTTGCCAAGCGTGGCAACTATGGCAAAGATCCTCCCTATGACGCAATGTATGGGGGAGTCCTATGTTCAGCAATGGACTTGATTAGGCAGTAACGGTTAACGGTATAGATAGCATAACATAATAAATTATATCAAGGGGCAGTTAGGCTTAGAATCCATTTCAATGGGTTATAAATAAATCTGCCGATATCTGAAGTTTTCGATCGTGCCAACGACCGGATCGAATTTTAATTATTGAAAACTATGCACTGGCGGGTATTATATTGATTTAAAAATTGTCTGATTCATTCCCCGTGACGAAAATCCAAAGAGCAAAAATTTATCGGGTAGTGATTCACAAAGATTCACGCCATCTTTCTTTCAATGAATTGCTTAAGTCTAGGATTTAAGGCCGACATTCCATTGTGCGCAGTTATGATCGTGTATGAAGTGTAGCTGTTTTTTGATAATATCATTAGTTCCATTGAAGAGGTCGTTAGCACTTCACATACAGTCAGTGGATATGTTGCATACGTAATTACTGTCTCACGGACGATTAATTTTTTGACGAATCGCCTTCAAGAATTCTTTGATATTCTAAATCTCAAGGAATAATATTACAATACTATAAATTCTCGCAGTCTTATCTAAGAAGGGTAATATTATTTTAAACAGTTTTTAAAATTCTTTATCTTTTTAGTCGACTGCCCCAAAAACAGGGTAAAGTTTATCGAGTGTGTATGACGAAAGGACGAGAGGCGTGATGGATTATACATATAAGATGTCGTTAGATTCCTCTTAATTGTGGGAATGACATAGGATATTCAAAAAATCTCTCTTCAGTTAACTTTTTACGTAGTTGGTTTTTTTTTTAATTACTGTTTTAACCTCTAAGCTAGATATAACATTTATCTTAAAAGAAAACTTCCATTAGAAAGCTCGGTATGGTGCAGTGGCATTATGTTGGTTAGGTTTAGTTGAGGCACCGCAGATTCGAATCCCGCATGGACCAAGTGTTTTTATGGCATACGAATTCCGCGTCAAGATGTTTGTGCAATTTTTGTACGTAAAACGCCTTCACTAACGTTACAAATTGAAGAAAAAAAAACAAAAGTGTAATATTACGCTTTATTCAATTTAGATTAAAAATACTTATTGAAATTTATTTATGCTTTTACCACCGACTCAGAAAAAAAAACTACATCCTAGGAAAAACCAACAAGAAGCCCAACGGAACGTTTTTTTAAACATTCATTGATTTAATGTAGGATTAAATATGATAAATAAAAACAAAAAAATATGAATGAAAATATTAAAATTATTATAGAGCTGCGTCAATTGCGTAGCTGCAAGTGCACTCCCAAACACAATAACACTAATAATTTCCTATCTTGTCGTGTCTTAAATTAAATTTAAGCGACAACCTAGTCCCTTAATTTAATAGGAATTCGAGCCTAGGAAGCGAACTCAAGTAGCATATCTAACCTACAACCGCTTCGGTATATACGAGTACATATTTTTAATGAATGCAACACCTAAAACGATTGCGAGGCTTTTGAATTTTCCTATTCGTCGATCGATATCTGCACGGCACGCTGTCCATTTTGAGAAAATAAGCGCGCTGTATGTAAGATCTTAAACGGGAGTTTTTGTATGCAAATTTATCTTAAATGGTCCCTTAAAAGACTTTAGTAGCTACCTCATCGTGAGAGCTATCGATTGACCGGCACCTTTTACGGCGTCACGAGCAGAATGTTGAAAACTTAGTTAATAGACATTCTGAGTATAAGGCTTTTTTTACAATTATAAAAGAAATAGTCTCGCTCTTAATTACCGGTTGAGTTGTGTGTCCTGGACATAAATACGAGTCGTTGTCAATTTGTGTGGAAAAAACCCACTAATTGTTGACTTTATGGTAGGTATGTTTGAGAAGTGGTTTTTCTCCGTATACGAAAAACTGCATTTTATCTATTCGCCTGTGCCTCGCGTTGGTCACAGTTAGGCTTAGAACTTAATACCCTCTGTGTTCGGGCCACTTCAGATATTTTACGCATCTAAAATTTGTGCAAGTATAATCATTAGCATCGTTACAGCACAACATAAAATTGAAATCCAGAAACGAAACAATTATTTTTAACCTTGGCATTGCAGTTCATATATTAATGGGAATATTAATAATATACTTAATTATAATAATGTCCTCCAGACCGAATTTCGGCCACGGCGGCCAGTCTCAACGGAGACTAGCCTTCGGCGCAGGACAGGATTATAGTGCCCAAGTGTATGCGCAAACACAGGTGCACTCTCTATTCCCTCACTCTCATAGCCCGATGGGACGGTAAACCGACACGACCGGAGAGAGATCAGGCGCAGGACCAACGGCTTTACGTGCTTTCCGAGGCACGGGGGTGAAACACCGCCAACTGCCTGACTCCGAGCAGCTACTGAGAATTTCTTGATGGAAAAACTCAATAACTGATTTTTTTGCCCGACCCGGGATTTGAACCCGGGACCTCATGATCAGCAGTCGCACTACTACAACCACTAGACCAACGAGGCAGTCAAGTCAAGTTAAAAAGACAAAAAAGAAGATATTCAAAGAAGGTTATTCGTAGAATTTATAAAAGTATATTTTTAATTTAAAGTGATAAGCAAGCTAACAAGCAAGTCAGGTCAATGGTATGTGGTTAGTGACTACTTTAGTCCATAGTTCCTGCAACCACAGATGCGTGAAATTTCAAATAGAACCACAGACGCGTAATTACCTTGAGAGTTAAAAAGTAATTTTTACTTGGTAGATCCACGCTGCAGCTATATTTTACCTGGTATTCCGGCGGACCACGCTCTCACAGAATACCACCGTAAAATAGCAGAATGATGGTGCTGAGTATCTTTATCTTACTGAGTAGTGAGTGTAGAGAACTGGGGACCCTTTTTACTGTAAATTATGCATTCCGCCTTAGTCCTCAGGGGTGATAACTGCATTTTGATTCTAAATCAAGGATAAAAGTAGATGCCTATGGGCCTCAACATCCACTTACTATCAGGTGGACTATGTGCCTGTTTGTCAGCCATATTCTGTAAAAATTCCTCATCTTCTTTAATCAAATTAGTCTCTTACTTTTCAAACAAGGGAGACAATAATAGGTGCACCAAGTCCAGTCCAAGGGGGAGGCGTTGGCCGTTAGTTTGGACATAGCGAAGGCTTTCGATCGGGTTTGGCATAAAGCGCTTCTTTCGAAGCTGCCTTCCTATGGGCTTCCCGAGAAATTGTGCAATTGGATCACCAGCTTTCTTGCAGATCGGAGCATCAAGGTCGTAGTAGACGGTGCATGCTCCGATTACAAGCCCATTAACGCTGGTGTTCCACAAGGCTGCGTGCTATCACCAACGCTGTTTCTTCTGCATATCAATGATATGTTACAAACCAGTAACATTCATTGCTATGCAGACGATAGCACTGGTGATGCTTTATACACCGGCCGTGCCAATATTTCTCGGGAAAACGTCGCCGAGTATCGGAACAAACTTGTGTCTGAAGTCGAGACTTTGTTGAACAAAGTCTCAGACTGGGGGCGACTAAATCTAGTCCAGTTCAATCCCCAGAAGACACAAGTTTGCGCGTTTACCGCTAAAAAGATTCCCTTTGTCGTGTCTCCTCAGTTTCAAGGCACTCCCCTTGTTGCCTCAGCCAGTATCGGAATCCTCGGTGTCGACATATCGAGTGACGTGCAGTTTCGTGGTCACTTGGAAGAGAAGGCCAAATTGGCCTCTAAAAAGCTTGGCGTGCTCAGCAGAGCGGGACAGTATTTCATGCGGGCACACCGCTTGCAACTTTACAAGGCGCAGGTTCGGCTTCACATGGAATACTGTTCCCATCTCTGGGCAGGGGCCCCCCAATGCCAGCTCCTTCCACTTGACCGCATCCAGAGCGGTTCGAATCGTCGACGACCGAGTTCTTTCCGATCGGCTTGACTCACTGGCACTGCGTAGAGAGGTTGCATCTCTTTGCGTATTTTATCGCATCTACCACGGGGAGTGCTCTGAGGAGTTGTTCGGACTAATTCCAGCCGCTCAATTTCACCATCGCACATCGCGACAGAACTTGCGATACCATCCATATCATCTAGATGATTGGCGGTCCACCACTGTGCGATTCAGAAGAAGTTTTCTCCCTCGCACAACTTCCTTGTGGAATCGATTACCACCAGCGATTTTTCCGGACCGATACGACTTAGGGACCTTCAAGAAAAGAGCCTACTCCTTTTTAAAAGGCCGGCAACGCATCTGCGATTCCCCTGGTGTTGCAGTTGTTCATGGGCGGCGGTAGTCACTTACCATCAGGTGATCCGCATGCTCGTTTGCCCCCTCTCCTATAAAAAAAAAAACCACTGTTTGGCTGAAGAAACCTGAGGAATAAGATGGAATACCTCGATTCGATTAAAAGGATCTTGTTTCACTACACTTACCATACAAAACACAGCAACTTTAAGTTGCTACAATACACTGGTATTCTAAGAGAGCGTAGTCTTACCCCGATCGAGCCAGCACATTAATCTATTCTCTCATTTACTGCCTATGTCCACCGCTGAACATAGGTCTCTCGCATAGGTTGCAACTTTAAGTTGCTACAATACACTGGTATTCTAAGAGAGCGTAGTCTTACCCCGATCGAGCCAGCACATTAATCTATTCTCTCTTTTACTGCCTATGTCCACCGCTGAACATAGGTCTCTCGCATAGGTTGCCTTATAGGGAGGATTCCGCCACAGTTGCCACGTTTGGTGGGCGGGTTGGCAACCACAGTTTTTTTATCGTTATGAATTTTTATCAAGAAGATTCTGCTGACCATCGTCTGTTTTAGTTCCCTGTGTCACTTTTTACGTCCTTTGACGACCTTTGACGGCTATAATCAAGACACGATGCATGAATGGAGCATAAATCTAAAAAGTTCACAACAACTCTTGGATTATTTAAAGAGACTAGAGAGTAAAATAATTTTACTTAAGCGAACAAAAGTAATTTTAAGCTTTACTGCAGTTGTCATGTTCTTGAATGCCCGTACTTTTCTCGTTTAGTAAATGGATTGCATGTCACAGCTCCACTGAGAATCTCTAGAAAAGAGCACAGAGTACAACATAACTTATAAAGTGTAGGAAGATGCAATTCTCAGGTTTTCTTCATTCACGTGCTGTATAGTTTTACTAAAATTGCAATTAAATTATTTTTATAAATAGATACCGTGCACTACGAGATCTTTTTATAATTTTAATATAAAAGAATTAAAATTATAAAAGGATCTCGTAGTAAAATAGACGGTACACAATTAGACTGTATGTTTTTTTATTTATTTATTTATTTAAAAAAACTTAAATATAACACCTTAAGGTAAAGGGTACATAGGGCGGACTTAATGCCATATGGCATTCTCTGCTAGTCAACCCTGGGTGCCAAAGACAATTGTAGGCAGGTGCGAAACATAATTCATAAATAAAGTGTATTTATATTAAAATATAATATATATACATAGTACATACATACACAACATGTATGTGTGTATATATATATATATATATATATATATATATATATATATATATATATACATATATGTATATATATATAACATATATTTACATACAATAATACATACATATATACATATATGTAATGTGTATACATGCTTATAAACTTTATAAATATCCGTATTAATATGTAAATAAATAAATATTTGAAGAAAGAAAAATGTCAGTCAGTAAGTGCCTTCAGGTAATGTTGTCGTAGAAAGAATTTAAATGAGTTTCTATTTGTAGCATTCTTAATATTATCGGGGAGGGTGTTCCAAAGATGTATAGCTTGTATCGCAAACGAGTACCTAAAAATTAGACCTATGCTGTTGAAACCTTATCCTAAGACGGTTTGATTGTCGTGGTATTCGACCGTCAATCGAATGAAGAAAATGAAAGTTATCCTTAAGATAAGAAGGCGACCTTGGATCTTATAAAATTGAATAAAGTACAAGTAATATTCTAGAGCATCGCCTTTAACGTATAGGTAGCCATTTAATATTTGAACGATAGGAAGATATGTGGTCATACTTTAGTAAACCGAAAATAAACCTTATGAAATTATTAAGAAGGCGCTCCAACTTGTTTAGAAGATTTTGTGACAAACTTGGGTAACATATATCTGCATAATCTATAATAGGTAGAATGAGGGAATGAACAAGTGTAAGCTTGGTTTTGAAAGGTAGGAAATTTTTAAGACGATAAAGGGAACGCAAGGTGGCAACAACTTTACAACTTACTTCAGAGATCTGCAATTTCCAGGTCATAGTTTTGTCCATGTACAAGCCAAGATTTTTTATGGAATCACAATATGGAATCAGAGTTCCATTATAAATTACAGGAGAGATATTTCTATAATCATTTTTTTTATGTGTGTTACCTCATAACTTTTTACTGGGTGAACCAATTTCGATGATTATTTTTTTATTTGAAAGCTGATATAGTTTATAATTATTAAAAAAAATTGTAATTAAAGGTAACATTTTATTGAATCCTCTAAAAGTTTTATTTTGAGGTTATTATTTCAAATTGCAACAGAGTGAAGAAGCCAACCTCTTAGCCATTTCTCTATTGGTTGTCAATAATATAATTTAAAATTAAAAATTTTGTACAGCCGACTTCAATATAAGTTATTTAAGAATAACTTAAAAACTATTGTTCTGACCTTGAAATTCATATGGAATCACACGAAAACTATCAGCTTTCATATAAAAAAGGAATCATCGAAATCGGTTCGCCCAGTACAAAGTTATGAGGTAACACACATAAAAAACATACAGTCCAATTGAGTACCGTCTCCTTTTTGGAAGTCGGCAGAAAAGTTAAGTCACCATCTACAAGTTAGTATTTAAAGAGTATATCCTATACTGCTATATACTTGCCATAGTGCCACGCTTGGCAGGCGGGTTGGCAACCGTAGGTTTTCATTAATTTCAGTTGTTATCAGGAAGATGCAGTTGCATATCTGCTGTTTTATTTCCCTCTACGGGCCTACCCCAAGGAATGCCACAAAGCACGGTCCCGAGCCATATGCATCCATCGACTTCCTGCATGTCTTACCAGATCGTCACTCCATCAGGTGGGGGGACGCCCTACACTTCGCCTGCCAGTACGAGGCTGCCACTCGAGAACCTTTCTTCCTCATCGGTTGTCGGTTCTCGAGCTATATGGCCGGCTCATTGCCACTTAAGCTTACTAATCCTTTGTGCTATGTCGGTTACTCCGGTTTTACTGCGGATATCCTCATTTCTAAGTTTATCACGCAAAGAAAACCCGAGCATAGCCCTCTCCATAGCTCGCTGAGCGACTTTGAGCTTCCTCATACGGCCAGCAATGAAGGACCACGTCTCAGATCCATAGGTCATCACTGGCAAAATGCACTGGTTGTAAAATCTAATCTTGAGGTGTGTCTGACGAGAAGATGTGTCGTAGTCTCCCGAACGCTGCCCAGCCGAGTTGAGTCCGTCGTTTTTACCGAATAATAAAAAGATGAAAATAATAAAAATCTAAAGTAGCCCAGGTTAACCATAATATCAAGACGATAAAACCACACCTCCATACCCAGGTACCACAAAGCTGGTACATACCCTCGCTCTCGTAATCCGATGGAACGGCAATCCGACACGACTGGAGAGGGTCAGGCGCAAGACCAACCAACGTTCTGATTTTAGTTAGTTACTGAAGGTTTCTCCACAGATAAACCTAATAACTTACTTTGACATTTCGAAATAAAGATTATATTATAACAGTCCAGTCTTAAATAACGTGTCCACGTCAATCCTTTAGAAGTGTTGCCCTTATTTGGTACTTCGTGGTCATCGATCGAATTTCTTTCGATTACAAAATTAAATTTTAAAGCATCATCGTCCATATCTACGTTCATGGTCCTGCTGATAATAGGCTTCATAAGATCCTCGTCGTAATCACAGAGTACATTTTTATAAGGGACAGTCAGATTTGCAGTAAAACTACTATTGGTAGACGGTGCTTATTGGATATAGTTCCCGAAGTCTCGCAACTGAGATGTTGCTACATTTTACTTGTATGGATATCTTAAGAATAGCTTTTGATGACGTCCTCTTGGCCAATTTCGAACACAGCACCAACCCCAAATACTGTCGGAATGAGAAGAAACAAGAACGAGACCACGCGTAAAGTACTAACAAGTATGTTCTCATTTTTTAATATAGAAATATGTTTCGTAAGACATAGTTTTAACGATGTTTTACTTCACCCCGAGCATATAATAAATAAGCGGCTCAAACTGCAATTAACAATTTCATTGGTGCTGGCGGCGACGATCCCCGGATCGTATTATGAAATTTAAACACGCTAATCCCCTGAGATCCTGTAATTTAAAACTGCACGCGTCTCCGTATTTTTGGTAAATTATGTCACATTTACGGTATTAAGAATCATGAAATCTATATTTGTGCGTAAAATTATCTTTGCCAATTGGCGCACTCACACCACGTACAATAATTGAGGTACGACCCGAAATCATGTTTAACTTATTGTTAGAACATGCACACACTCACCTAGCCCTAAACCGTGTTGTTGATTACAAATGACTAAGTGCATATGAGTGCGTGAGTTCCTATAAAAATTCGAATATGGTTTCAGTGTCACCAGAACTGTAGTACGTATCTTCCTATCTAACTTTTTTCGTTCTATTTTTAGGGTTCCGTGCCTTAAAAGGAAAAAACGGAACCCTTTTAGGATCACTTTGTTGTCCGTCTGTCTGTCTGTCTGTCTGTCTGTCTGTCGGTCTGTCTGTCTGTCTGTCTGTCTGTCAAGACCCTTTTTCTCAGGAACGCGTGGAGGTATCAAGCTAAAATTCATATCAAATACTCAAGTCTACTGTCCCTTGGATCTGTAAAAAAATCAAACTCCTAAGCCAACGCAATCAAAAGATACAGCCGTTTATGCCGCAAATATTATGCCGCAAGGGAGTCAAAACCTACAGGGTACTTCCCGTGAACTCAGAATCTTAAAATTTGGTACGAAGCAACGTATTATAGCACAGATAAAGGAAAAATTGCGAAACGCATAAATTTTTAGTTTCGTCATATAATAAAAAAAAATTAATAATTTTAACCTACGGATTTGTTCGGAACCCTCAGTGCGCGAGTCCGACTCGCACTTGGCCGGTTTTTTTTCTATAAATTGGAGTATTGTTAGGGAGAGTGATAGATTCTCTTAACCACAATCTTACACTTAATGATTTATCTTATTGAAAAGAATCAATTATGATACAGGTGCTTTAATTAATTAAACACATTTAAAAATCTCGTTCCCAATTTCAATAATAACACTTCGAGCGTAACAGCTATTCTATATTCGTATTTTACAAACACTAACACGGGTTCTGTGCGTGTCTATCGCCATTTTAATTTTAATTCTTGAGACGATGAATAATTCCACTATAATTCTCTAGATGTTTATCTAGCATTGTCGGACGTCAATGTGGATAACCAATAATCCGAAAATATTAATCATGTTTATGTTAATTGACTGTCCACGTCGAATTTTTCGCTTCCATTATTTGGTTTCGTTTTGGTTCGGATGTAAATTATACTTAGCGCTGTATAATAACTTATAATTTTAAACGACGTAGGAATTTTTTAATTTATTTTTCACTTTACATAGTATACCATTCTATTAGTCTTTATGGATTTTTTTCAATGCTATGCTGGTTTTAAATTAAACGGAATGAATTATCTTTCGAATAGTTCGATATCTATTGTGCAATGTTATTTTAACCCAGACAATAAAACGGACGATCGTCTAGCTTAGCAGTCAGAGTAGGACGAATGAGCGCTCCTTGGGTGACTTATGATATCTGTTCGCATACGATCCTAGATGTAAGACAGAGTCGACAGATCTAACCCCTTTGTCGCTATTATTATTTAGTTGCAAAACTATAAGCTGGGAATACAATATTGTTGGTTGATGAATTTGTACTGTACATAAATTTTAATTAATTTAAAGAAAACTTATAAAAACTCGTAACCAGATACACAAAAACTATCCAAAACACCTCTTAGTACACGTATGGGTTGACACTACTTGTAAAGCGTATCATTTAAAATTTTGTACAACCGACTTCAATATAAACTATCAAGAATAACTCAAAAACTATTAGTCAAACCTTGATCATAATTTATACAGGGCCACATGAATAGCACCAGTTTTCACATAAAAAAAGAATCATCGAAATCGGTGCACCCAGAAAAAAGTTATGAGGTAACACATAAAAAAGAACATATATTGAGTACCGTCTCCTTTTTGAAGTCGGTAGAAAATAGCAGTATATTGCTACAGTGTTAAGTATGGTGAAGAGCATCCGGGAACCTTTTTAATTATATAAGGCATTATATCATATTCCTTAGGGGTGACAGCGTTCTGCATAATGTTAAGTTTACGGCTACATGTACTTACATTCATATGGACTCCATACTTGTCGCTAAATTGTATAAAAAAAAGTTAGTGCAATAGCTATTAAGTCGTTACCGATACCGTTACAGCTTATTGAAGCCTACTGGAGAACACAGACCTTCCCAATAGAATGCTTCATACGGGTATATTTGCCATAGTTGCCACGCTTGACAAGCTGGTTGGCACCCAAAGTTTTTTATTTTTCGGTTGTTATTAGGAAGACGCTGCTGCCCATCTCCTGGTTTGTTTCCCTCTGTCGCCTCTTACGAAAGTCTGAAGTTATGGGGTAGTGGATATTCTTACACCGTCACTACACGTTAAGTAATGTAAGTATTAAGTCGAATACCAAATAAATCCTTCTACACGGTTACACAGTCTAAAACAGAGCAATATTTTTAATGCTGATATGTTAATAATATGTCCCCAAAATTGAGGAAGACAGAATTTTCTTTTGACGACTGGCAACACTGCACACGCCCGTATATATTTACCAACCCTTTTTTCCAATTAACACTCCATTACATTAAATAAATTTGTTTTTAAAAGCACGTGTTTAAAGAATCGAAGACGTTTGTAATGGTGTTTGAAGTTACTATTAGATACGAAAGATACGAAAATTCAAGGTTGTAAGTAGAACGTGTAAATGTAAGATATACGTAATCTTTAAAGACGCTAACAAAAAGGCAGTTAAGGGAACAATATGGGAAAAGGTTTTAAAGGTAAACGCGTACATACGGCGAACATTGACGAATCACTTACGCGATCGCCGCTCTGTTATAAAACTTCATAAACATTAGTGCTCCGTTTATTGGACGAGCGCTAAAATGACACTTCACATGTTTTAATTTTTGTTTCAATTTCAAATCTAAATAGTACTAAAGAGAATAAGGGGCAACTAGATTCCAATTGAAAGATTTTTTTAAACTATATAAAAATTGTATTCCATATAATATATCGATGGTGTAACTTCTGAACGGCTTGATTGAGGGAAAATTCACACAATATATTTGTTTTATCGAGTCGATTGTTTATACCTATGCTTGGATCCGATAGGTGGCACTATAGTTAAGTTATTTACCAATTCAGTATTTATCTTAAATGGTAAATATGCAAAATATCTTGGTTTATTGCTAGAAAAGAAAACCACTAATATGACGACGATAGGTGGCACTGTGAAAGCATATTTCATAAATTTTATATTTTCACTTCTGTCAAAAAACTGTGTAGTGAATGCGGTTTAAAAACCGAAAAGGCCAGAACAACGTCTGTGGAATTTCTTTCAAACAAACCGTAGGCGTTTTTTTATCGTGTCAAGGTTATTTTGATTGTTTAAGGCGTTAAAACTTTCAGATTGTACTTTGATAAACTTTTACAAAATTTGCATGAGCTCTGGAATATTCTTTCCTTTATTGCCTAAAGTTTTCTTTATAAATATTGTATTATGTCGTGAAGCGGCAATTAAAAGAGAAAGAACCTAACCTAAGAACAGCAAAACAACAAAATAGACCAAGAAAATAATATATTATAATTTTTTAAAAGGTATTTACAATCTTATAAAAAAAATGAAATATGAAGGTGATGGATGAAATGAGATTACAATTATATTAAAAAAAAGGATAGGAGAATAGGAGAATTAGTACGATAGTGGAGCCCTAGAGCCTCGCTGCTTTTGTAGTAGTAGGGACACGGAGAGCTTGAGGTTTCTCAGCGGCGACGGCACGCAGCGCCTGGAGCCAGCAGTCGAAGCGCGCCTGAAGGTAGCGCGGGCAATAGGCTGCACTCAGCGCCTGGATCAAGCAGTCGTAGCGCGCGGAGTAGTGTGGCCCCGCACTTGAATTAGAATTCACCGACGACTTCACGTGTAGATGGAGGCTTGCAGGATCCCGGCGCCTGGTTTGCAGGATGCGCCGACGTCTTCAGGATGCGCCGGATGTAGATGGAGGCTTGCAGGATCCCGGGGCAGAGCGGCCCCAGGATAAGGCCTTTAGTAGATGTTTCTCGTTTGAGAACTGAAGCGAGACTGTCCTGTATTCTTTTTTTTTTTTTTTTTTTTTTTGCGCCCGAAGCAATTGGAAAAGGGCTACCACGGAGGGAGGCGGAAAATGCATTACGCATACCACGACAGCCGGTCTGTCCTGGTTATGCGGGACTCACTGCCTACCGGGGGACCTAAGTGATACCCGCTAAAAACCGCCTTTGGGGAGTGGCAACTTAGCTGTTTAAAGCTTCTTATGCCGAATCGGAAGCGACCCTCTTTTGGGAAAAGAGGGCGCAGGCGGCTACGAGCCGCTGAGGGAGTGCCTACGAAGGCAAATTAATTATGAATAATTTAATTAGAGTTGGCCTGAGCCGCCATGAGGCAGTTCAGGTCGTTTGACAGTTTATTAGGCGGGTCCGAGAGAGAGTTTCTCGGCCTGCGGACTCGATAGCGAGAGGGGAGTGGGGCTGCATAAGTAGCTGCCTCACGAATAAGATGATTGGAGTGCGACTCTGAGGCTTTGAACAAGTTCTCAGAGAGTTTTTTAAGAAATTGTTGAATTGTAGGGAGCTCTAGGTCCCGATGAAGGTCGGCATTACGGACGTACCAAGGTGCGTTCGCAGCTCGACGACAGAAAAGGTTTTGAACTACTTGGAGTTCATTAATAATTTTAGGGTTAGCGTGGGCAAAAATGGGGCCCGCGTAGGACATGACTGGTCGTATACAGACCTTATAAAGGGTACGCTTGTTTCTGAGGGACATTTTACTGTGTCGGCCCAACATACTGTTGAGCCTATTCAGGTAAAAACGTGCGTGACGGGTTACTCTTTTGACGTGGGGCCTAAAAGTTAGCCCTGTGTCTAGAGTGACACCTAAATATTTGGCAGACGTATGCCAGGGGACAGGGGTCCCTAGCATACGTATTGGTGGAGTGTTTTTGATACGGCGTCGTTTATAATCGAAGTGAACGGCGGAGCTCTTCTCCGGGTTCACATCGATGCGCCATTTTTTGAACCAAGCTCCTAGGTCATCAACTGACTTTTGGACCTTGTTCCGTATGAAAGGTAGCGAGATACCTTTACAGTAGAGAGCAGTGTCGTCTGCGAAGAGGGAGAGCTGAACACCTTTCGGCGGAATGGGAATATCGTTGGTGAACAGGATGTACAGCAGAGGAGCAAGTACTGAGCCCTGAGGGACACCAGCTTTGATGGGGCGCTGTGAAGATAGCGTGCCTTCGTGTCTAAAACGAAAGGTACGATGATTTAGATAAGAGGCCACGAGACGTACTAGACGATCGGGGAGACCTATTTTGTATAGTTTGTAGATAAGGCCTGTATGCCAGACTCTATCAAAGGCTTTGGCAATGTCGAAAAAGACCGCGATAGTCTTATGACGACGGGGATAAAAACCGCTGAGGATATATTCCACAATACGGTGAACTTGTTGGGGGCAGGAGTGTTTCGCTCGGAAACCGAATTGATGGGGAATGATAAGAGGGTCACCGTCTGTGGGAAACAGATGGCGCCTCATGCGATTTTGGATGACTCTTTCAAAGAGCTTGCCCATTGCCTTGAGGAGGCTAATGGGGCGGTGACTGGAGGGGAGGTTGAGAGGCTTGCCTGGCTTGGGAATACCAATCACAGTTGCCTCTTTCCACGTAGTGGGAAAGTAACTAAGGTTGAAGCAGGCGTTGAAGATAATAGATAAAAAGGTTAACACCTGCTCAGGAAAGTGTTTAAGGGCTTGGTTGGAGATGCCATCCGCGCCCGGAGCCTTTTTGGGTTTAAGTCCTTTGATGAGGGATGAAATTTCATCATTGGACACAGAGATAGGTTCGGAGGCTGTAGGGGGTGAGTTCCGGCGGCGGACCTCATCTTCCACTGCCTGGACGTGTGAAGGGTCAACGGGTTGAGAGCTAGGAGAGCATTGAGCGGCAATGCTGTCTGCAAAGCACTCAGCCTTTTCCTCGTCCTCGAAGGCTACCGTACCGTCGGGACGGGAGAGAGGGGGAGTGTGGGTGATAGCGTCTATGCGGAGGGCTCTTGCCATCCGATAGTACGCTGTATGAGAGGGAGAGATATTCTCCATGAGTTTACTCTTTTCGAGGTCTCGAAATTCAGAGAGGCGGAAACGGAGTTCTCGTTGAAGACGATTAGCCGTGTGCCTATATTCGGGCGTGGGGTATTTTGCTGCTCTCCGGAAAGCAGCTTTCTTGGCTTTTAATAGGTTGCTAATATGTAGGGGAAGCCCACTATTATTAGCAACCGGGACTACCCTTTCATTCTCCTTAAGGGAGGTTTTAATAAGGGTGGAGAGTGAATCGACCGCGGTGTCGATTTTTTCGGGACTGTCTAAGTCCGACGATAGGGAGGTGGGAGAGTCCTGTGAGTCCAGAGCATTCGCTAGGGACTCCTTGAAGCCCTTCCAATTTGTGAAGGTTTTAGTCGAGGGTGTTGAGGTGGGTGGCTGATGGCCAAGAATGAGGGAGACCGGTCGGTGGTCGGATCCTAGATCGTCTAGTGTCTCGATTGCCCTGAGGTTGAGGGAAACACTTTTGAGTAGTGCAAAATCTAGCACGTCGGGAGCGTGGTTGGTGACATCGGGATAGTGAGTAGCACCTAGGGGACTGTGAACGGTGAGGTCAAGAGACTGCGTGATATCGAGCAGAATCTTGCCACTAGGGGAGGTAGTACGGCATGTCCATTCAGTATGCTTGGAGTTAAAATCTCCAAACATAATGACTGAATTGCCTAAAGATAAAATAGACTCAAAATCTTTTTTGAGGGGATGGGTTCCTGAAGGGATGTAACAGGAGGCTATGAAGATGGACTGATGTCCAGTCATAGCTAGCCTGCATACCGTGGCTTCCATATTGGTAAGCTGCGGAGTAGAAATGGGAGAGCAGTGGAGTGACTTCTTGTAATAAATGGCCGTACCGCCACCTCGGCGGTCGTGCCTGTCATTACGAAGAAGAGAGAAGTTTTTAATAGAAAGGCCTTTAGTGTCATTAGTTTTGAGATTAGTTTCCTGTAGGAGGAGGAGATCGGCTTCACGATTTTGAAGAAAGAGCTTAAGTTCTGGGAGGTTATTTCGCAAACCGCGAATATTAAAGGATACAAGCGATAAACCCTTAGGTTTGACACGACCGTGAGACTTTGGTAGAGCAACCTGCTCTGTCATCGTAAGTTAAGTTAATTAAGTTAACTTAACTTACAACGAGCACAAAAGATTATGATGCTCTGCAAGAGCGAGGAGACGGTCCTGAGGGGACCTCGCAGCGCGCAATTTGCGTGCTAACACAGCGATTTCCCCAACGTCGATGTTCCTAATAGCGGAATACACCGTTTTTAGGTCATCAGCCATTGAGGGCTGTGATTGTTGTGGGGCGGAGGTAGTCCGCGGTGGGTCTGCCTTTTTGGGGCCCCAGGGAAAGACTGGAGGCTCCATAGGCTTAGAGAAGCCCGGAGGGGGCCGAATAATGCCCTGAGGGGGCCTAAGGGGACCCTGAGAGGGTCGAGAGAAGCCCTGGATGGGCTGTGAAAGGCCCTGACGGGGCAACCGTTGGTAGAGAGCCGGGAATGAGCGGTCATTGACCGGCGGTGGAGCTTGCCTACTGGGGCGAGGATGAGGTGTGCAAGGGCAGCCTCTGTAGTTAGCCGGGTGGCCTGTTTGCTTACACAGGACGCACGCGGGTGGGGATTCGGCGTCTTTGGGCCGAGGACAATCCTTAGTATTATGGGGTTCAAGGCACTTAACGCACCTGGGTGGGGCAGAGCAGTTGGCCGCCGCATGACCATATAGCTGGCAGCGGTGGCACTGCGCCGGGAACCCGCGCCTATGTGGGGGCTCAACCTTCACTCTCGACAGGCCACACACTGTGCGTACCTGCCGGAAGATGGCTTTTGCCTCCGGCACGTTGGTTAAGATGACTAGGACCAGGTTGAACCACTGGCCCGTTCTACTGTGCATCTTGTGCACGGCTTCTACAGGGAGACCTTGGGACTTAAGGTCCGCAAGGATTTCCTCGTTGGAGAATTCAAATGGCACGCCGCGGATGACGGCCCTGATTTTACGCTCTTCCGGAAGAGCGTAAGTATGGTAGGAGGCTTGTTCGGCTGTGAATAGCCTGGTGATACTACGGAAGGCATCGATTGAGTTGGGAATGATTTTAATAGTCTCCCCGAGGTTAATCGCATGGTCATATTTAATGCCTGCGTCGTATAATGATTTCGACAATTTGGTGAATCTGGCCTTGTCTCTTAGGAAGACAGGGGGCGGGACTTGCTTCTTTGCAAGTACTGGGGCACAGCGGGAAGCTGGCTTGGATGGCGGGGCGATGTCCATTGACATTAGGGGTGCCGTAGCAGCAACGGGGGCTGCGGGGGCAGGGGCGGCAGCGGGAGCTGCGGGGTTTGAGGCAGCAACGGGGGCTGCGGAGGTTGAAGGAGCGGCAGGGGCCGCTGAAACGGGAGGTGTGCGGTTTTTCGCGGTGCGTTTACCGCCGCGTTTTGAGGAGACGGTCGTGAAGGATGACTCGTCGGAGTCACAGGACTCCGAGGAATCGGTGCCAGAATAGGTGGCGGGCCTCTTCCGGGGGGCCGACGCAGTGGATTCAGACTCGGAGCATGCGTACTCCATATCTAAGGGGGCGAAAGAGTTCTTGGACTCTAGGTAGGCCGCTATAACGGGCGGCGGTTGAGGTGCCTGAGGGGCATACGAGGCAATAGTTGCCACGATTGCGGCGAGAGCCGAATTATCCAGCCTATTAAGGCCTGAGACGATGGACCCTATAAGGTCTTGTTTCGACATGATGCTAGAAATGAATGGGGCTGGTGGGGGATGCTGTTCTGAAAAGAACAGAGACGTTCTGAACCTAACAGTAGGGGCGGGATCACCGTTCTCAGAAGAACGGGACGTTTTTTTATTCAAGGAGAAATGCCCTTACTCTTAAAAGAGCAGGGCCTTGCTCTGAAAAGAGCAAGTAACTCCCAAGAAACAGTATACACGTACACGTTATACAAATAAATAACGAAAACAAAAATAGAAATAGTTAACAAAAAAAGATAACAAAAAATATAACAGGTAACAAGCGGAGGTCAGTCAAACCTCCCCGCCCGAAGACAGGGGGGCAAGAACTGATAGCAGAAATGACTCACCAAGGCGACGACGCTGTACAGCGCGAGCAGGACAGCGGAGGCGCGAGAGCGAGAGAGCACTACCGTACGGGGACGGCTGCGCGGACTACCTGAGACGACCGCACGAGAGCGGTGCCAGAGGCGGAATTGACCTGTATTCTCCAATTGTTTGGCTTTTATACCTTTTTAGAGAGAACGAGAAATTATTTAAATTAAAACGAAATTTATTGTAAATGACCTACAGCCAAAAAGTATTTATGTAGAAAGAACATTTTTTTTTATAGGATAAGGGTGACAAACGAGCACACAGTCCACCTGATGGTAAGTGGTTGCTGTGGCCCATAGACATCTACATCTATCCTCGTTTGCGAATCAAAATGCAGATGCGTTGTCACCCGTGAGGACTAAGATGGAATGCCTCATTTCCAGTAAAAAGGGCCTCCGGCCACCTGCACTCACCAAGCGAAACGCAGAGGTAAACCTCTACTTCACGCTGGTATTCTGTGAGGTCGTGGTACCACCCCGGTTCGAGCCCGCCCATCCGTACGACAGCAAAAGCTGCCGCGTGGCTCTACCACTGTTACCAGAGACGAATTTAAATAAAAGTTACCATAACAACCACAAAAACAATGGTTGTCAAATTGAGGAATTTTTAGTTTTAGGACTGTTATTAAGAAACTATTACATTTAAGTAAGAAACGAGATAAAAATCACATAGGAAAAACTAATGCACGACAACGTACACTAAGCCTGAAATTGTAGAGTTACAGAGAATTCAATAAAAGACCAAAAAAAGGTAAGACTTCGTTGACAGCTAGTTTAAAAGTACTAAATAGTGTGAAAATACGCAGTAAAATGATATGTTATTGAGTAAAAACGTTACAGGATCCTATATAAATAAAGGTGATGCAAAATATAAATGCAGAGAATCAAAAACAGAATGAAAAAAAATAGTATAAAGTGATGCAAAACATGAATGCAGAATATCAAAGCAGAATGGAGAATTAGTGTACAATGAAATGTAAGTTGCATAACACTACAATTAACTTGTGCAAAAATAACAAAAATATATACATTCCCTTAAATGCGCCATTTTAGGCAGTTAGTCGTCATCGCCGCGCTGTGAGTCACACGTAAATATTTACCAAGAGCGGGCTCTGCTCGCCAAATGTTCGGACCATGAGCTACACTAATCCACAGAATTGACTCACAGACTTAAAACGAAAAGTTAAATTAAAAAATAAAGTGTCATTATGGCTTTGATAGTTAGGGTAATGAGTGTTGAAAACCACTGCCCACTAACTGTTAGTCTTTTTTTGTTAAAAAGGCACCCGTAATCTAAGGAAACCGCGGAAGGTTCGTACAGAATTCATCATCATCACAGCTTTTCACAAGTCCACTGCTGAACATAGGCTTCCCCCAAGGAGTGCCATAAAGCACGGTCCTGAGCCACCTGCATCCACCGACTTCCTGCATGTATTACCAGGTCGTCACTCCATCTAGTGAGGGGACGCCCTACACTTCGTCCGCCGGTACGAGGCCGCCACTCGAGAACTTTTTTTCCCCATCGGTTGTCGGTTCTTCGAGCTATATGGCCGGCCTATTGCCACTTCAGCTTACTAATCCGTTGAGCTATGTTAGTCACTCTGGTTCTACTGCGGATAGCCTCATTTCTGAGTTTATCACGCAGAGAAACTCCGAGCATAGCCCTCCCCATAGATCGCTGAGCGACCTTGAGTTTCCTCATGCGGCCAGTAGTGAAGGACCACGTCTCAGTTCCGTATGTCATCACTGGCAACACGCACTGGGTGTACAGTCTCGTTTTCAAGTTTTGAGGTATACCTGACAAGAAGATGTGCCGTAATTTCCCGAACGCTGCCCAACCGAGTTGAATCCGTCGATTGACCTCTCGGTCGAAGTTGGACTTACCTAGTCGGACTATTTGTCCCAGGTAAACATACTCGTCAACAACTTCGAGCTTAGTGCACCCAACAACTATATACTATATATACAGGCTTTCTCATAGTCCACATACGCTGGGCAGAGTGGCAAATTGTACTCTTCTGTCTTCTGTACAAGTTGCCGAAGGGTGTGTATGTGGTCTATGGTACTAAAGTCTTTTCGGAAACCGGCTTGTTCGGGAGGCTGGAAATCGTCGAGTCTGCGTACAGAATTCATAGCCTTATAAAATTTTATAAAGTCCATCTTAGTCCTCAGGGATGACAACGCATCTGTAGCGATATTTGTTAAAAGCCGGCAGGTTCCTAGGACTGCAGTGGCCACTTACCATCAGGTGGATTGTAAGTTTGTTTATCACTTCAGTTTTCTAGAAAAAATATTCCAAGTCACATCTATAAGTTCTAAAGACAGTTTTGTCGCTACATCATAAAATGCATTACAGTGTTCGAATTAGCGCCTTTAACGGGGTTCGAGTCCCAGCCGGGGTAAACAGCTAAATTCATTACGATTGAGAAATTAGGGAAGGCACTTTAATGACGCGTTCTATCATTAAACCTGTACGTTTAGGATGTAAGTTCGGTTGGAAAATAATGATTGCAATGGCTGTAAAAACTAGCTACAACTATCGAGTGAAAGATAATGTTTTCCCAGGTGTTTTCGACCACCAATTCGATACGTTTTTAAACGAAAACTACATATATTGAATAGAAGTAATATGGCGTATTGCATAGCATTTTAATTCACTCATTAATATTCACTATATACTGAGTCGCAATTAGGTTATCACATTAAATAACACAGTGGTATATACAAGTTCATATATGTCGATTAAAATAATAAAATAAACAATTCTACCAAAAATAAAAAATACATCTTTCAAACAAAATAAATAGCGTAAAAATTGACACGGAATAAATCACCTTGATAATATTAGTTTACTGACCAGAAATGACATGTAAAAGTGGCAACGTTGCGGCAGGTACGCAGTGCTCACGCGGCATCGACATAGGTAATTATTTACCTACATTCTCCCATTCATAAGTAATTAGGCAAAAAACGAAAAAAAGGGCTATTGCGACTAGAATGTTAATTGTTATATATTTTTTTAGTTGTCTATGTTCAAAGAACGTTATATAGGATAAGTCTTTTCATTTAACGTGATAAATTTATCGCCGTCCCGTATATAGTAGTCCCATCTCGCCCCTCCCGCCACATCCTGTCCCGCCCCGTCCCGTCCCTTTTCGTCCCATCTAATCCCATCCATACTCTGTTCTATTCTATTCCATTATATTCCACGCTATTCCATTCTGTTCCATTCTATTCTATTCCAATCTTTTCAACCGACTTCAAAAAAAAGAGGAGGTTCTCAATTAGATTGTAGTTTTTGTTTGTTACCTCAGAAATATTTGCTAGGTGAACCGATTGGGATGATTATTTTTTTATTTGAAGGCTGATGCTTCTCACGTGGTCCCATATAAGTTTGATCATTATCTAACAAATAGTTTTTGAGTTATCTTTATTGAGTTATATTTAATTGACTTCGACTATATTGATGATGTTCTCATTTTATTTATATTCAAGTCGATTGTACAAAATTTTTAATATTACCACTTGTACATTTCATTCTTCTTCTATAACCT
Organism: Parnassius glacialis; assembly: GCA_033319125.1. Lineage (NCBI taxonomy): Eukaryota > Metazoa > Arthropoda > Insecta > Lepidoptera > Papilionidae > Parnassius > Parnassius glacialis. Next base: position 26,783,723 of record JAVANC010000002.1, read on the forward strand.
CCCACTAATATATAGACCTATGGGATGCTGTCTTATATATTTATATATTCAATTTGGCAAAGAGATATTAAGACTAGGACAGAATTTGAGACACAACAGAAAACACAGTACAATCGGATCTAAAAAAAATCGTGTTTTCCCAAAAATTTTTGCTCATGCTCTGATTCAAACTGAGGAACTGTAGCTTAGCAGCTAGGTATAAGTCATTAATCATCACAATGCAAAAAATTTCTAGAAATCTACATATATAATGTAATGAAAGTTCTATACAACATGTTCTTCACATTAATCCGTATCTTGCAAAGAACGATAATATGTGTCTAGAAGTGCCATTGCTAGCTAAATGCACGTTAACGGAGGGTCTTGAACTCTCTAAGGTGTCCGCACGTCGTGGAACAACTTAAAAGCATTGCCGCGTTGAAGCTCACCGATAAATCACCTGGAACTATAATATAACCTTACATATTAGCTTGCTCCTATCCGATAAAATCCATTGAAAGGAATACACCATTTTATAAGAAATATAAAGAATATTATATTTATGAGTGATTTCTTTTACTTTATATTCACCAACACAAACATATTGTACATTTTTAAAACCTTTATACATTTAAAAATAAATATGATAGTAACCGTGGTGGTAATCATGACAGTGACAGTCTTCCGAAAGAACTAGCACTTCTAACCATGTTAAAGATATTATGAAGTAAATATACCTACAAAAAAAATATAGTCGACATAATATACAATAATAATACTTCTAGGATATAAAAATGTATTTTACTCATCTGGTTGGATTGCATAAATATATAAAATAAAATGTAATCTTCTAATATATAAAAAAATATTTTTGTTTGTTTGTATTTTATGCACGCCATACCGTTCATCAGTTTACGGTAAAAATGTGTTAACAACTTATGGCTTGCACTTGCGCGAAGGTTATTTGCATAGTTCAATTAACTTACAGTAGGTGGCGCGCGTATCGTATCGAAAAATTTATTTGAAAGTTATCTAAAATCATCATTATCATTTCCAGTTAAACAATATAACGCTTCCAAATTTAAAATGATATTTATATATTTTTTGTGACAGCAACGCGCCGAGTGCCAGCTAGTAAATGATAAATATAATAAATAATGAAGTATTATTATTAATTTCTTTATTAAATCATCGAACAAAGTTTTTAGCCACTAGTATGTAGTATATACTTGTAATAGAAGATAAAATTGATACATTTTGTAAATGAACAGACAAGTTGGGTAATTAATATAATAATACAATCGTTTGGAAAAATTAAATAAAACAATTTTAATAAAATAAAAAGAATATAAACTTACTAATATTACCAGTTGGTGGAGTTATAAAATACATTTAGACGGGAAACCCAAAATACTTACTTGAACATTTTTTTTTATAGGATAAGGGTGACAAACGAGCACACAGTCCACCTGATGGTAACTGGTTGCTGCGGCCCATAGACATCTACGTCTATCCTCGTTTGCGAATCAAAATGCAGATGCGTTGTCACCCGTGAGGACTAAGATGGAATGCCTCATTTCCAGTAAAAATGTATTCTGTGAGGTCGTGGTACCACCCCGGTTCGAGCCGCCCCATTCGTGCGACAGCAAAAGCTGCCGCATGGCTCTACCACTGTTAAAAACACGCATACACTTTTTTCCTCTAGATCTAGACGATATCCTACTTATATATAATATATATATATATATATATATATATATATATATATATATATATATATATATATATAATAGCTATAATTTAAAAATAAATGTTAGGTAATTGATAATATACGAGCTGAATTATATGTAATAACTATTTTAAAGGACAAGCTTGAGATGAGATTTTAAGTTACGTGAGCGAACCGACCTCGATCCTCGTCATCACATTCACACGTCGTGAAATTGTTCATTGCAATTTAAAATGCTGATTTACCATGATGCGCTCGGCGGTGAAAACTCGCGGCGAAGCCTGCATATCTGAAAAATAAAATAACACCATGTGAAGTTTGCCAACACGCATTGGGCCCAGCATGGCGGTTAATACCCTTTCAGCAAAGAGTGCAGACCTGTGTTCGGCGATGAGGCGTATATAGGATAGGGTATTACTTAATTTTAGAGCTGACTCTGAAATCCCTGAAAAGGCTTTTATAAAATATTTTGATATTTAGTAGCCCTCTCTTTATACTTTAAATACTATATTAGATACTATAATACCTGCCAAATAATAGTACACCTACTGCTGCCTTCCGTTTTAAAGGGGCATCCAGTGTAATTACAGATAATGAGGCGTTTATATTAGTCCTCGAGGGTAACAATGCATTTAACCTTCTTGCTTGACGTGGGTAACAGTTGTTCACTGGCTTCAAAAGCCGCTTACAATCTAGTGGACTGTAAGGTAGTATTATAAAAAACTGGGCAGTCTATTAAATGCTATTAACACGTGATTTACATTTCTTATTAAATGTTCAGAATAATAGACATTTTAATCTCGTTGTGTGGGTTTTAGGCTTAGTAAATGTATTATATCACTAAATCGAATGGCCTCCGACATATTAAACTATATTCTTCTCCATCATCCTCTTCATCAGAAGGGTGATGGACTCTCTTACGCCGCCTCTACATGGCACATTATATAATGTTATAAAATCTATTTTATAAGCTAAATAACTGACCCGTTCGTAGAAGGCCTGATGTAGCTGAAGCTGAACTGACAGGTTGTTTTTGTCGAATAAGTTCTAACTTTATCCATAAAAGTTCTAGTATAGACTACTGTGTTGAAAAAATAGGCGAACGCTTAAAGTATAAAAAATTATATGGCTATATAAAAAACGTTTCAAACGCATTTCGCATCATTAGACACCGTCTTTTTAATGAAATGCCTATAAAAGCGAATCGTAAATTATTTACAGCAAAAAACCAATTTCTGAAATTGTGGTTTTCGATGCAATAAGTAGGGACTCGATAATTAAAAGAACGTATTGCCAAAAGTGTATTGTAACACGACTCGTTTATTTTGGTCGTTGCTAGTTGAATTAATATAGAATCGAGACGTCGCGTCGCAATAGAGATGCTATGGTCGAAGTTTACCTGTGTGATAAAATCTATAATAATCTGCAGTAAAACCAGAGCAACCAACATAGTTTAACGAACAAGTAAACTAGATTGACAATGGAATTTCCCGCACACAAATATTCATTAAAATATCACAGAAGCCAATTTCGTGACAGTGTTTAGACGAGATTAATGTTTAGGAGTGGACTAACGATGGACTGTAACAATGAAGTTGATAAGTTGATTTTACAACAATTTTAAAATTTTAACAGCCCTTCAAGACATAAAATGCAGACACGTTCCCTATCTTCATGTTAATCCATCCATCCATTACATCCTTTAAAAGTCAACTGCTGAACATAGGCCTCCCCCAATAGATTTTCTCATAGGGGATTTTGCCATAGTTGACACGCTTGGCGAGTGGGTTGTCAACCGCAGTGTTTTGACAACCCACTCACCTGTTTCAATTTTCCTCTGTCGCCTCTTACGACACCCACGGGACACATGTTAATACTGTATACAAATTACGATTACCCTTTATTCCTGACCATGCATAAACAATAAGAATGCATCAATGTTGTAATAAATGTTTCCTTCTAAACGGGTAGGTAACCTATAGGCCCTAAGCAGGTGAGATCAAATGAATGCGCGAAGCTATACAACTAAGAAGCACAAAGTCACTTCTACTCACACTTACTGCCATAAGCTAATGGTTGTGATGACGAACATTTACTTAGTAATCTCGTTTTATATTTAAGTGTAATAATAACAAGCGACGACTAAAACTAATAAGCATTTAATATCTTCTTTTTTACTTTAAGAATCTAGCACATAATTCGAGTTCTACGTAATAATAGATCTGTACCTTAGGGCTTAAATTTTAATGTCTGATGAAAGTTATCCAGCAAATAAATTATATCTTAGCTGGAAGACAGGGAACCAGAAGATGGGAAGCAGCATCTGATAAGAACTGAATAAAAATAACAAACTGCGGATGTCGACAAGGCGGGTTATTGTGGCAACTTTGGCAGTGTGCCATGACAGCCTATCAAAAGTGTGGAATTTTGACGATAATGATTTGACTGTAATAATAACGATAATTTTATGTTGTATTTTATACATTTTATCAGAGATGATTGAGAAATTCTTAATAATTACATTTAGAAATAACAAAAGATACGCTAAGAATACGCAGTTACTATAGAAAAATATTATTTTATGATTATAACCGCGACAGCAGTTAACAAGTCGCTTTATAAATACATTTAAAATATAGCAAACTTTATATAAAAAGGAATTTCCCTGCAAACAGACAATTTTGCGATGCTTTTACGTTTATGAAGTTGTTAATTTTTATCATCAACTTGCCGGCCGGGTAATGGAAGACATAAGATACTTTTAAAATATTTTCCGGCTGCAAAATTTATATGTTGTTTTTATGTTTGATCTTAATTGAATTATATTTGTTAAAATTTTTGTTTGCCTTGAAAGTGTCATTTTTGTGGTATTCGTACAAATTGATTAAGGCTCTTTTTTAAATTCTTTTCGGTTCTTTTTTAAATTAATTATATGTAATATAAGGTCATTTTTAACGTGGTACAGCCGTGCTGCAGATATATTTGGTTGCAGCACGAATGGGTTGGCATGATTGGGAAAGGACTATGCTTTCATGAAATACCAGCTTAATGCTGATGTGTTTTGTACAGTGAGTGTGAAAACCGAGAGCCTTTTTCCTGGTAACGAGGTATTCCATCTTTTTCCTCAGTGGTGGCAACACATCTATACTTTGATTCTTATTCGAGTTGGAAATGTCTATGGGTCAAAGCATTCAATTAACTTTAGTCACAGTTCATCGTTTGTCACCCTAATTCTAAGGTTTTAATTTTTTTTATTTGTTTTAAATGGTTTATCAATTTATTTAAACTGTGAGATTAAGATAGTTAATTTTTTATATATGTACACTTTATTGTACACATTTTATTACATAAAACTGTACAATTAACCTTATCCTTAACCTTACCTTATTGCTAAACAGTGATATCTTTTAGGAAAACCTTTAGTGAAGTATATTTTTAATTAAACATTCTTGAATAGCAGTCTCCTACCAGTAAGCGGAATGTAGTGTGGGCATAGTCTTCCTCTCATTTCTGAGAGGGATTACAGGTAAGGAAGTTGTGGCCACGCTGTCCCTATTCGTGTTAGCGAACTTCACATGTTTTCGAAATAACGAACAGGTAAGATATCTAGGAAATCGATGGATGCAGGTGGCTTAGGACCGTGTTTTGTGGCATTCTTTGGCGGGGCTCTGTGTTCAGCAGTGGATTGGGAAGGGCTGTAATCACGACGATTATTATGTGTGATGTGATTGAGCTGACTAATGAGCTATAAATACTGATTACAGCGCATCTGCAACCTTGCTGTAAGTTTTAAGACTGCCGGCTAATCGTCGACCTCAATAAAATTTGTATAGAAACGTAAAATTAAAAATTTTGATGTGAAAAGAGCGTAAATATGAGTAACTATTATATTTAACCAATACCGATCCGAAATCATGCTTTTCATTTCTCTCGCAAATCTCTATTCTGTTAGGAATTACAAACGCTATGCCTAGATATGTATACTAAAGCAGTCTTAAATACAATAAGGATCTATCCAATGCCGCGCCGGTAACTTCACTGCATTCCCACTTGTCCTTAAAGCTGTCTATACACGAACCGATGAAAACTTTTGCTATGTTTATATTAACCTGTAATAAATGCTATATTCAACCGGTGGAAAAATTCAACGTTGTATTTTTAATTTTTATAAAGCTATGGTTCACTCCGCTAGGTGTCATGGTTCACAAAACTTTCCGGCTATTTTAGACATAGACGTAGACATAGAGAACTTACACCCATACAGTTTTGATACAGAAAATAAAATGGTACATAAAAACATCAAAGCAAAAATTAATAATAGATTCTCTATTACTACTAAATAAAATAAAATAAAAAAAATAAAACTACATAAAATAATCAGATTGTACGAGTGATGTGAAAAGGGCACTGAATCAACATAATACTATCGTACGGTTTCCTTTATAGGATAGGGTGACAAACGAGCACACAGTCCGCCTGATGGTAAGTGGTTGCTGTGACCCATAGACATCTACATCTATCCTCAATAAAGAATCAAAATGCAGATGCGTTGTCACCCGTAAAGACTGAGATGGAATGTCTCTTTTCCAGTAAAATAGGTCTCCGATTCTCTACCCTCACCATACGAAACACAGCAGTGTTAAGCTGCTTTTTTACGCTGGTATCCTGTGAGAGCGCGGTCTTTCCCCCGTTGCAGTAGCGTTTGTTTCCAGTAATGCCCATTGAGGTTGGACTCGCCCATATTTTCATAGTCAATTTTACAACGCATGTCCTCGTACATGGACGATACGAGGACACGAAAGAGCCGATAGATTTCACCGTAACTATAGTAATACATGTTAAAAATGTCTACATGCCTCATACCCCAAGACGAAATAAAACTTAGATAGCCATACTGCAGCTATATTAATTGTAGAGTTGTAGCACGAATGAGTCGGTTTGACGGGGTAGGGACCACGATCTCACAGATTACCAGCGTAAAATAACAGCTCAATGCTGCTTTGACCCTTTTTACTGGATACGAGGCATTCTGCCTTAGTCCTCTAGAGTAACAACGCATCTGCATTTTGATTTTTAATGGTGGATAAATATAGATGTCCATGAGCCATAATATACACTTACCATCAGGTGACCGTGTTTTTTTTTATAGAATAAGGGTGACAAACGAGCACACAGTCCAACTGATGGTAAGCGGTTGCTGTGGCCCATAGACATCTACATCTATCTTCGTTTGCGAATTAAAATGCAGATGCGTTGTCAGCCGTGAGGACTAAGATAGAATGCCTCTTTTCCAGAAAAAAAGGGTCTCCGGTTCTCTACACTCACCATACGAAACACAGCAGCATTAAGCTGCTATTTTACGCTAGTATTCTGTGAGACCGTGGCTCTTCCCCGGTCGAGCCGACCCATTCGTGCTACAATAATACTATTAATATAGCTGCAGCATGGCTTTACCATGTAAAACTGTGTGCACGTTTGTCACACTTACCTATTCTATAAAAAAATGTGATTTACGGTAGTAGGATTGGCGATAGCAGTGGGTTTAGTCATCCACCGCTTTTCTAGCACTGTATGGATATTTTTACTTAATTGCGTAAATGGAATGGTTATTAGGTCATTTACTGAAGTTCATAATGTTTTCGTTTTCCCTTAGTAATGTCTTATGACATCTTCTGGACTATTGGAGGCGTGGATTCTCTTACATCGCCATTAGGCGGCAAACATCAGTTTAACAGTGGTAGAGCCACGAGGCAGCTTTTGCTGTAGCACGCATGGGCCGGCTCGAACCGGGGTGGTACCACGACCTCACAGAATACCAGTGTGAAGTAGAGGTTTACCTCTGCGTTTCGCTTTGTGAGTGCAGGTGGCCGGAGGCCCTTTTTACTGGAAACGATGCATTCTATCTTAGTCCTCATGGGTGACAACGCATCTGCATTTTTATTTGTAATAGAGGATAGATGTAGATGTCTATGGGCCGCAGCAACCCCTTACCATCAGGTGGACTGTGTGCACGTTTGTCACCCTATGCCTAAAAAAAAACATATATTAATTCATTAAGTTAGTTAGTTACAAAACCAATTAACAAAAGAAATTATATATATTATAATAGGTCATAATTCTTAATGCAGAATCAAACGAAGTGCTTACGCCAATTACATTAACTAGCTACGTACTTCAACTCAAACCTTGAGCTAGAAACGAAACAGTCGTCTAATAACAACGCCGCTAGATGAGTTCTTTAGAAATATTACTTTGTAAAACTAGGCAACTTTTATTAAGAGACTCATTAATTATATCTTAGGAAAGCCTAAAACCTCAGTGTTGACAGCGTAAAAACTCCCCAGATAGATTTTCTCTAGTTAAACACATACAAATTAAATTGAAGTGTCTGTATATAATATCGAAATAATAATCGAAGTGAATCGAAGTAATACGAATTCTGTTAAGACATGAATAACCATTTAAAAAAAATTCTGTCTGTCTGTCTTTCTGCCTATCCAGGCTTATCGAAATGGCTGATCCGATTTTGATGAAACTCCAAGAGTAAATAGAGAGCAATGCGAGAAGTAGTCTAGGCTATACTTTACCCGAAAAACATGGAGGATGGATTATGGTAAAACTAAAATACTGACAAAACAAATGGTATTTCACATCGATATATATTTATGTACTACGCACTAGATTTCGCATTACGAACTTGACTATGTTCAACTCAACTGTACTGCAATCCGTACAGTAAACTAAATATTGCGTAAATTGAAGATTTGTGAAATCTATAAGATAATTATTATTACATTTTATTTAGAAATATGTTTGTTTAGATTAAAATAAGAGTATTTTATAATAAATTCTTATATTTAATTTATATTTATATCTTATTTTATATTCAGTTAGTCTTCCCGCATGCGCGATTCTACTATCTCCCGCGCATGCGCGAAGACAGAGTAGCGCACAATTTTTGTTTGGAATAGCTAGTACGTAGTACATATAACTCAATGGTATTTCATAATTATCTTAAATCTAAGTAACACACTACAATTAATAAATCCCACCTAGGCGAAGCCGAGGCCCTAGTAAACCTATATAGATTATTAAATAATACTTATTGAGAGTCATTTATTTTAATTTCCCACTTGATCGGAAAATATCTCCGCCCCGAAGCAAAGCAAAGGCCAGTGGGATTTTTTTCTAACTACAAGAGCTCTACTCCACCAAATCTATGAAATATCTTCTGACAGCTGCCACATTAATTGCTTTAGGCATTGCAACTGAAAAATCGGTACCTACAATATTCGATTCGTAAGAGATGTCGATTCTTAAGAGTTGGTAGTCATTTACAGTTTTATCTAAATTATTACCAGAATAAATTAGAATCAGATAACTCAAAACATAAAATGTATAAGTTTTTTCATATTTCTTGCTTACTGCTAATTTCTAGAGATAAGTTACATAAATTAAATACTGCACTAGATAAAAAAGAAATTAATCACTTTAGCTACAACTAGTTGAGCTTTCGTCGTCATCATCGTTGTTTACATTAATTATTTTTGATTTTCTATATTGCACTTAAAATAAATGTCTCTTCCATAACACTTTTCTTTGTTTTCTCCATCACTTTAGTACAGTCAATCTTGTGTATTAGTTGTATTTTCTACATACATATTCACCGGAGGAGGATTTCCTCACATGGCAAATTACGAGGCGCCCTCCTTTTTCCACGGGCACGTGTCATATTTCCATGTCTACGACACAGTGTGGTTGGAGTTTCACCATATTTCATTAATGAATATAACGTTATTCCAATTGGTTAATTTTCAAATTTCTGTTAAAAACTTTATCCCTTGCATTCATTTCGGCAATCCGGCATTTTCTAAACTGACGCGCGACTTCGCCAAAGTGGGATTCACAGAAATTATAAAAAAATAGACTTGTTTAATTCATGATACATATAATTTATGCAACCCAAAAAATAAACAAGTAACAAATAAAAAAATGTAAAGGTTCGATTATTATTATCAAATTCATTCACTTTTACCGATGATTGATGATGATGATGATTCGCTTTAGCATGAATTTGAATCATAAAAGTTGATTCTGGTTAATTTTCTTTATATTTTTCTTTACTAGAAATATTCGAATTTAAATTAGTGATAAAGAACTATATATGTTGTAATGAAATATAGATAGCTTGATAATTCTTTGGATTAACGTAAAGGTTATTTTAAAACTTATGAGTACGCTTGTACAAAGTTATTGCGGAATTAATGTGAACTATAATAAAATCTATACAAGTAAATAAAATTGAAGTGTATGTTTGTAATATTGAAATAACTGGTTTCCGTTAGGCTCAGGGAGTTATTTGAGTGCTATTAAGACATTATAAACCATTTTTAAAACGTTGTTCGTCTGTCTCGCTGTTTATCTGTCTGGCTGTCTATCTGTCCGTCCGTCTGTCCATCTGTCCGTCCGTCCGAAGTAACCTTCGGAATGGCTGAATCGATTGTAATTAAGCTTTACGAACAGATAGATAGCAATGCCAGGAGGGATCTAGGCTACATTTTATCCCTAAAGCATAAAAGATTTTTTTTTTAATTTAAAAATCTTTGGTATCTTAAAGTTACAGCTTATATACATCCCACAGCTGGACATAAGCCTCCTCTCATTTCTGAGAGGGTTTTAGAGCAAGGAAGTGTCCGCCGCGCTGCCCCGATGTGTGTTGGCGAACTACACATGTCTTTGAAATATTTTTTTCTTATTTCTCAGACATTTAGGTTTCCTCACGATGTTTTCCTTCACCGCCGAGCACGTGGCAAATCAGCACTCAAAATTGCAATTAACAATTTCAATGGTGCGTGCGGGGATCGAACCTGGGTTGCTCGCGTACTGTGAAATTTACCGCGAGCGCTAACCATCTGAGCTATCACGGCTCGTTTTGGTATCTTAAAACTAAATAAACCTAGCAAGCTAACAGAATAGCAAAGTGGCGAAGCAATCAGCTCTGTAGCGGTTTCTAACGGTTGCCGTTGAGCAATCAGTTTCAAAATAGGAGGTTCAGATGCATGGGTGATCAGTAATCGATTGCTGAAAACAGAATTTGAAAATTCGAAACCGTTCTCGAGATAATCGTGGGATAGACGGACAGACGGACAGACACCGTGAAATCAATAAACCTAGCAAGCTAACAGCATAGCAAAGTGGCGAAGCAGTCAGCTTTGTAGCGGTTTCTAACGGTTGCCGTTAAGCAATCAGTTTCAAAATAGGAGGTTCAGATGCCTGGGTGATCAGTAATCGATTGCTGAAAACAGAATTTGAAAATTCGAAACCGTTCTCGAGATAATCGTGGGACAGACGGACAGACACTGTGAAATCAATAAGTGTCTTCGCAAGCTTCGCCACTTAATAATTAATAGATCCTTATACACATACAATAAAGATAACAAAAATAATCGCAGTCACCGAATATTAAAAACTAACATTATGAAAGAAAAATATTATAGAAGGCTTATATTGATAGAGATATGCAACACAACAGCAAGAATTGTGTTGCATATCGCAAGTGAAAAGAATCAAGTAGAACCCTGGTCTGTCAACGGTTTTAAATATTGATTAATTCGATGATGTGTTTAAGTATAATATATATGTTGTATTTACCATTACATGAAAGCTGTAGTTGTGGCAGAAGTCGTTCTACAAATTCATGCATAAAAGCGATTATGTCGACAAATAAAATATATCAAGGCCTACTTTTTACTACAAAGATAAACTCTTTAATGGTTATTGGTTGTAAATATATTCAAGATATCTGTCAAACTGGTTATGAGAATAAGAAGCCATCTAACGAGCTATAAGCTAAGCGAATACTAAAATAAATCCCACTAAGCCGTAAGACGACAAAACATAAAATAATTCAAATCGGATCTCGGTAATTGCGTTCGACTGCAATTTTAATACCAGAGTAATCCCGTTGTAAATCGATCGCATAACCGCGCCGTCAATTGCCGGCTTTATCTACCTATTCTGTTGGCATCGTCTCACGCATGAATAAGATATACGGCGTGAAAGGAGATTCCCTGTATGGTAGCTCGAAGGTGTTTGCTTATGGGTACACTATGTGGAGTTACTTTACACGTATCTTGATGAGATAGGACGCTAATGCGTCACATGTTCCCTCAGAAACTTCGAGCTTAAGACATCGACGTTCCTTAGAATAGAACTTATTAAGATTATAATCCATGAACTGAATATTTAATGTTAAGATACAAAATGATAACACAAAACACGTTACCTCTCTTATACAACCATAATGATGATGATGTCCTATAATGAAGATATCCTTCTTACAACAAGAAGCCGTGAATTAGATAAAAGTAGGTAATAATATAAATACAACCGTGGTCACTGAGAGGTTAAGTACTTACGTAGAATTTTTTTTTATAGAATAAGGCTGACTAACTGGCACACAGTCCACTTGATGGTAAGGGTAGATCCATGCTGCAGCTATATTACTGATATAGTTGTAGCACGAATGGGTTGGCTCGACCGGGGAAGGACCACATTCTCACAGAATAACAGCGTAAAATAGCAGTTTAACGCTGCTGTGTTTCGTATGGTGAGTTTATAGAACCGGAGACCCCTTTTTACTGGAAACGAGGCATTCCAACTTGGTCCTCACGGGTGACAACGCATCTGCATTTTGATTCGTAATCGAAGATAGATGTAGATGTCTATAGGCCACAGCAACCACTTACCATCAGGTGGACTGTGTGCTCGTTAGTACCACCCCTATCCTATAAAAAAAGTGTATGCTGTGGTTCAGACATATCTCAATTTATCCGCGATTAAGAATCAAAATGCAGAATGCAGATGCGTTGTCACCACTGAGGACTAAGATTTCCAGTAAAAAGAGTCTAAGATTTCCAGTAAAGAGGTTTTCTATGCTCACCTTACGAAACACATCAGTATTAAACTGTTATTTTACGCTGGTATTCTGTGAGAGCGTGGTCCGTCTCCGGCCGAGCCGATACATTTGTGCTACATCGCTCTACAGCTACTTCTACAGCTCCTTCGGCTTGACCGCATCTAGCGCAAAGCTCTTTCCGATCGGCTTGACTCACTGGCACTGCGTAGAGATGTTGCATCTCTTTGCGTATTTTATCGCATGTACCACGGGGAGTGCTCTGAAATCGCGATATAATCCATACCATCTGGATGATTGACGGTCCACCAATGTGCAATTTAGAAGATGTTTTCTTCCGCGCACAACTTTCGCGTGGAATCGATTACCACCAGCAATTTTTCCGGACTGATACGATTTAGGGACCTTCAAGAAAAGTAGCTACTCCTTTTTAAAAGTCCGGCAACGCATCAGCGATTTCCCTGGTGGTACCCAGCTATAGGCTAGCTAGTGGCATCGGCGTATTTGGGCTTAGATTCAACTTTATAACTTTCAGTCGTCAATTTAACCTTTATACGTAACAGTTATTATGCATTCATTATTCATCATTACAGCCCTTCACAAGTCCACTGCTGAAAAAAGCCTCCCCCAATGAATGCCACAAAGCACGTTCCCAAGTTACCTGCATCCATCGACTTCCTGCATGTCTTACTCTAGAGTCGCTCTACACTTCGCCTACCTGTACGAGGCTGCCATTCGAGAACCTTCCTTCCCCGTCGGTTGTCGGTTATTCAAGCTATAATGCCTGGTCCACTGTCGCTTCAGCTTACTAATCCGTTGGGCTATATCGGTCACTCTGGTTCTACTGCAGATATCCGCATTTCTAAGTTTATCACGCAGAGAAACCCCGAGCATAGCCCACTCTATAGCTCGCTGACCGACCTTGAGCTTCCTCATACGGCCAGCAGTGAAAGACCACATCTCAGTTCCATAAGTCATCACTGGCAACACGCACTGGTTTACAGACTATTATGCATTAGATGAAACTAATTTTACGGATTTTAACGCGTTGTAAAATTGTAACGTTTAAGTTTGTAAAACCTGACGTTTCGGGCACTGGTTCTGGTGATCACGCGTATGACGTCCTGATGTCATTGTTTGAAGGCTTCTTCTAATTTTTAAATTTTAATCTTTGGTCCGAATCTATACAGAAAGCGCTTACAGTATCTTGAAGTCTTGCAGAAGTATACTTGGGCTTGGATTTAATTTTATTAATTATCGGATCCCAAGCAGATAGTAGCACCCAGCTGTCTTCTCTATTATAAGAGTACCGTTACGTAAACCATAACTGTTACTGTTACTGTTACCGTTACTGTTACAGTCTATTGAAGTTCAATGCTGAACATAGGCCTCCCCCATAGATTGCATCAAAGTTGCCAACAAATGCCATAGTTGTCACACTTGGCAAGCGGGTTGGTAACCGCAGCTTTTTTAGTCGTTATTAAAAAGACGCTTCTGCCCATCTCCTAATTTGTTACCCTCTTGCGCCTCTTACAGCACCCACGAGATGATATAGGGTAGTGGATATTCATACATCGCCACTACACAATGGCCCTACAACGTAACGGTACGAGCCAATATCCAGTAGAGGACTTTTATGGCCTGATGAAGAAGAAAAATATGACCAAAGTCCTTGCTGTCTACCTCACAGTGAAGTCTTTAGTACCCATAACCAATTAATAGGTACGTATAGGGTATAAGTACCTGTAGGAGTCGGCTGTAACAGGTAAAAATCGCATATTGGTGGTTCCGCCTTTAACAGTTCGACATGGATAACAGTTCCAAAAACCTGTTACAAAATAGCAGTCTGTTACTAGTCTTGGTACGTACTTCTCTTTCTAAGATGTTGAACCTATGTGAAAAACGAAAGAGCTTGTGGCGAGTAACAGGGTGTCCCATTATATTTTTTATCTTATCCTAACAAAGGTAAGTGTAATGTTGTGTGTAATGTTTGAATTAAGAAAAATTTGTGGACTGTCTTTTAATGAATTTTTTATCTCGTGGAACAGGAGCTGTTCTTTAAGTTTGTTTGTCACACTTACAGTCTGCTATTTTAAGATACCTGCTTTCTTTATCTATTACGATAAATACGCCTCACTCTTAGTAACTGTTACTGTTATAGCAGAGAGCAGAAGGATCTTTACCACCTATGTGTTAGTTATATGCGTACTTATAAACTCAATTCGATTAATTTATACCGATTCACCGAATACCAATAAAGATTCTCAATTTTCTTTATAACTTATGAGTGTTGTTGTTACGTTGAATTTAAATAAAAAAAAATAAACTTATTATTACAAGTGAGGGCGTGCACACCATCAATCAATGCAACAGACAGACGTATGTTTCGGATAGAATCGTTCCAAGTTTTAATTATTGCTAACTCAATTATACTCGACCCTCGTCTTCGGATGGGGTTGCTATAATAAAAAAAAAATAAAGACAGATGTAAATAAGATGGATTTATGGGAACACTTTAAAAATTTTTATTGCGACTTAATTTTATATTTTCTTTTTGTAATTGGTTGTAATAAAAAAAATATCTTCGAGTATGTTTTATGTTTATATCAGAAATGTATAAGATTTTAAAAAGAAACGGTAAGTAAAGAATGGTGAGGTTACTACCTAAATACGTCATCAGCAGCGTTAAGCTGCTTTATGACGTATTTAGGTACTAAATAATGTTTTGTATGGTGAGTGTAGAGAACCGGAGACCCTTTTTACTGGAAATGAGGCATTCCATCTTAGTCCTCACGGGTAACAACGCAACAAATTGATTTGTAATCGAGGATAGATCTAGATGTGTGTGTGGGCCGCAGCAACCACTTACCATCAGGTGGACTGCGTGCTCATTTGTCACCCTTATCCTATAAAAAAAAGTAGTCCTCTTGTTTCGGAGACGGTTACAAAAGGTTAGGATGCGTGTTGGCACAAGCCCTCCAAATATTGTATCCATCCATCCATTACAGCCTATAAAACTCCACTGCTGATCATAGGTCTCCCCCATAGATTGTTTCATACGGGCAATTTTGTCATAGTTACAACGCTTGGCAAGCGGGTTGGCATCCGTAGTTTATTTTTTATATTGATTTATTATCAGGAATGCTGCCCATCTCCTGTAGTGGATAATCTTACACCACCACTACACGGTTTAAATATTGTATTGCTTACTCATAATACTGTAATGTCCACCCGACCGAATTCAGTGACGGCGGCTACTCTAAACGGAGTCTATCATTCTGCGCAGGACATGATTCTAGTGCACGTGCGTGTACGCAAACGCAAGTGCACTCTCTATTCCCTCTCTCTCATAATCCAATGGTAACCCAACAAAACCGGAGGGAGATAAGGCGCAGGAACAATGGCTTCACGTGTTTTCCCGTGCCGCGGATTAAAATAAAACCAACATCCTGACACTGGATTGCTAATGAGAATTTTTTCACAGAAAAACTAAATAAATGATTTAGTCCGACCTGGATTCAAGCTCGGGACACCATGATCAGTATTCACGTTTGTGATCACGAGACCAACGACACCGCCTTTTTATCAGAATACTTGTTCTCTGGTTAAAAGAAATCTAAACTACTCAAACTATACTCGAAAAGTAATAAGATCGCCGATCGAGCTGAATACTGTATCGGTATCATGGCGACAATTTTAACCCATTTTATTAGGTGGGGCTTTTTCGTCTATAAGCCTGTTACTTTGTTAACGCAACCCACTTAAAATTGGTGTTCATTTCGAAGCAAATTGTCGGTTTGTCATATTCTTGACGTGCGCGCATAATTGATAAGAATTCACAAGTAGATGTTGGTCAGATTAGGAGCGTTGACACAGGTTTGATGGCGTTGGCGCTTCCATAAAACAAACAGATTCTGTCGCGTCTTGGAGAGCTACTAAATCCCTATTTGTCACGTGAGTATCGTAACAAGCGATATGAAAACGAACTACATGCAATGCCAAAAATAATCTCATAGATTCCGATAGGTGACGGTTTAAGCATCTGGTATATCATCATCATCATCATCATTACAGCCCTTCACAAGTCCACTGCTGAGCATAGGTCTCCCCCAAAGAATGCCACAAAGCACGGTCCTGAGCCACCTGCATCCATCGACTTCCTGCATATCTTACCAGGTCGTCACTCCATCTAGTGGGGGGACGCCCCACACTTCGCCTGCCGGTACGAGGCTGCCACTCGAGAACCTTTCTTCCCCATCGGTTGTCGGTTCTTCGAGCTATATGGCCGGCCCATTGCCACTTCAGCTTACTAATCCGTTGGGCTATGTCGATCACTCTGGTTCTACTGCGGATATACTCATTTCTGAGTTTATCACGCAGAGAAACTCCGAGCATAGCCCTTTCCATAGCTCGCTGAGCGACCTTGAGCTTCCTCATCCGGCCAGCAGTGAAGGACCACGTCTCAGTTCCGTATGTCATCACTGGCAACACGCACTGGGTGTACAGTCTCGTTTTCAAGTTTTGAGGTATACCTGACGAGAAGATGTGCCGTAATTTCCCGAACGCTGCCCAACCGAGTTGAATCCGTCGATCGACATCTCGGTCAAAGTTGGAATTACCTAGTCGGACTATTTGTCCTAGGTAAACATACTCGTCAACAACTTCGAGCTTAGTGTTCCCAACAACTACCGGCATAGGTGTGACATGGACATTATACATGACCTTTGTTTTCTCCATGTTCATCCTAAGACCCATCCGTTGGGAAAAACTATTGAGGTCATTGAGCATAGTGCTTAGGCCCTCCAGCGATTCTGCCATAAGGACTATATCGTCGGCAAATCAAAGGTGAGTGATGTACTCGCCATTGATGTTGATACCGTATCCTTTCCAATCCAGAAGCTTGAAAACGTCTTCCAATGCAGCGGTGAAGAGTTTCAGGGATATGACGTCACCCTGTCTTACACCTCTCTGCAATTGGATAGGTTTCGTACTCTGGTTCTGTACTCGGATAGCCATCGTAGCCCTACTGTACAAGCACTTCAACACTTCGATATACCGACAGTCAACTTGGCACCGCTGAAGGGACTGCAGCACCGCCCAAATTTCGACGGAATCAAAGGTTTTTCATAGTCCACATACGCCAGACATAGTGGCAAATTGTACTCCTCGGACTTCTGTACAATTCGCCGAAAGGTATGTATGTGGTCTATGGTGCTAAAGCCTTTTCGGAAACCGACTTGTTCGGGAGGCTGGAAGTCGTCAAGTCTGCGCGCGAGACGATTCGTAATGATTCTCGATAACAGCACGTAGACGCGGCTCAGAAGGGAAATCGGTCTGTAGTTCTTCAAGAGAGCGTTGTGGCCTTTCTTGAAGAACAAGACCACCGCACTTCTGCTCCACGCCTCCGGTGTAATGCCACCATGGAGGACGGAATTAAAGAGCTTCTGAAGGACTTCAAGTACCGGTTTTCCACCCGCTTTCAGAAGCTCCGCTGTAATTCCATCCTCGCCTGGGGCCTTGCCGTTTTTAAGGTGCTGGAGAGCCATTCTAATCTCGCTCAGACTGACGTCCAGGATATCATCGGAATAATGTCGGATAAGACTCGCTCTTGGATTGTTACTCACACTTGCGTGCGGCTCCAACGATGACGTGTATAGCTGCCCATAGAACCTCTCAATCTCACTCAAAATCTCAGGTGCCCCGGAAACAATGCTGCCACACTCGGTCTTCAGCTTTGACAGTTGGCTCTTTCTGGCACACAGATCTCTGGCAAAGACTTTGGAGCCTTGGTTCCGCTCGATCGCTTTTTCAATACGAGCTGTATTGAAGTTGCGTAAGTCCCGCCGCATGCATTTGGAGATCTGTCTATTCAGTTGCCTGTATGCTGTCAAATCTGTTGAGGAATGTAGCTTCATCTCCCGTCTAACAGCCATGAGATTAAGAGTGTGATCGGAGAGTTTTTGTGTTCTTCTGCGGCGGGTCTTGCAGAACTTAGCTCCGACCGCATGGACAGTTTCCACGAGCTTGTCATTCAAATCGTCCACTTCATTGCAGTCTTCTAGGCACTGAAAGCGGTTTAGTAACTCGAGCTGAAAGGTTTCGGGACTCTGGATTAGAGCACGAGGGGGACGGAGCGTTGACTTCATTAGACGAGACCTCTCCAACTTAACGTTTAGGTTCAGTGTGCCTCTAACCATTCGGTGATCGCTGCCGGTTTTCACCCTCGTGATCACTGAGACATCACTGAACAGTTGCCGTCTGGTCGTCATAATGAAGTCAATCTATTTTTTTGTCGAACCGTCGGGGCTCGACCAGGTCCTCTTCCTGTGGGGCTGCATCTGGAAGAAAGAGTTCATCATAAAGAGACCCTCTTTCTTCATGAAGCTGGCCCCTTGGGTTCCGTTGCCCTATTCAAAATTTCCTCACTTTCAGCTCACCGTTCTCTCTTGTGCGTAGTTTTGCATTGAAGTCTCCCATTAACACCGTATATTGGGTTTTGGAGGAATGCATGGCTCTAGAGATATCCTCATACATTTCCTCCACCTCCTCATCGGGGTGTGCCGAGGTTGGTGCGTAAACCTGTATGACCTTCAGCGAATACCGTTTGGTGATTCTGAGTACAAGGTACGCAATCCTCGTCGACACACTCTCAATCTTTACAACGTTGTTAACGAGAGACTTGTGGACGATAAATCCGACACCTCCTTGGGACAGATGGTCGCCCTCCCGGTAATAGAGCAAGTTGCCGGATTCGAGGATTACCGTGTCCTCCCCCTCTCTTCGGACTTTTGAAAATCCTGTAATATGCCAGCGTAACGTGTATATCTCTAATTCCAGCTCCACAATATTTTCGTCCGTCCTCAGGGTGCGTGCGTTGTATGTTGCCAGGTCGAGTCGTCTTAGGTGGCAACCGAACCTCCACCGGAGATTCTTAGCACCCCCTGCCCCGCCGTTACCATGGTCGCCACCGTAGCCAGGAATAGCGGGGCCGCCGGGGACTGGGGGCCGTCTCTTCGTAACTTTCATCATGGGGGGTATATTGCCATAGTTGCCACGCTTGGCGAGCGGGTTGGCAACCGCAGTTTTTTTATTGTATTTTTGCCGTTATCAGGAAGAAGCTGCTGCACATCTCCTGCCTGTTTCCCTTTGTCGCCTTTTACGACACCCACGGGAAGATATGGGGTAGTGGATATTTTTAACCGCCACTACACGGCAAATCTGGTATATGATAGATAGTAATTAGTAAGCTGAAGTGGCAATGGACCGACGATATAGCTCGAAAAACCGACAACCGATGGGGAAGAAAGGTTCTCGAGTGGCAGCCTCGTAACGGTAGGCAAAGTGTAAGGCGGCCCCCAACTTCATGGAGTGACGAACTGGGAAGACATACAGGAATTCAATGGATGCAGGTGGTTTAACCATGTTTTGTGGCATTCCTTGGGGGAGACCTGTCTATGTTCAGCAGTGGACTTGAGACAGGCTGTAATGAATGAATGAATATGATAGATGCCAAATATAAAAATTTGGGATGGGAAGTGTTGAAGGTCAATCGTCTTTAACGTGACGTCAAGTTATAGCGAGATAAGCCTACAATGGTAGAGGCATATATCCAGTCAGATAATGTAAGTGGCTGATGAAGTACTAAAAAACAAAATAAATAAATTATACGGAGACCATTTAATCATATTAGCGGCGTCATTGGGCAAGTTGGAAATGATGGTTACATTAATGAACAGGTCATTAAATAAAGGGAAATGAAAGTGAACGCAAGTAATGTTTTTTGATGATTTAAGTGATGTATTTTGTAAGAAAGTAAAACGATATTATAAATAATCATAGAAGGAGAGTTGATTGAGCAAGTGGATGGGTATGTGTGTTTAGGATGTGTGTTTAGTGGGGATGGTAGACATGACAAGGATATAATGACGAGTGAATGCAGGACACAGTGTAAATGGGTCTCTTACTCTTTTGTCAGATATCTGAATGTGTCAAACAGTCTCGTATAGGCAGTTCACAATGCTGTGTTAGTTCCCTACCTCAATGCATGGTATTAAAAGTTGGGAGTAGCAGAAAAAACACAAGAATTGAATTAATGCTGTAGAAATGCGGAAATTAAGGCGTAGGTTAGGAGTGACTGAATGGCAGGGTGAGAAATTGTATGATAAGAGAATGGTGTGGTTTTCAATAAGATGTTGTGACGAGGATTAAGAAAAGAATGCTTCGATGGTTTGATCATGTAGAAAGAATGAACGAGGAAGGAGTGATAAAGCAAATTTATGTTTCTAAAGTAAGCGGAAGATTTGCCAAGGGACTGCCTGATAAAAGTTTATCGATCAAATTGATGATAGATTGAAGATGGGCTAAATCAAGAGTACCCTTCACAGACGGGCAAGTGTTCGTAGGATTTCGTTCAATTCGTAAGATAGGGATCTAGCCAAATAATCTAGTCTCTGCCTAACCCTCCGCGTGACAGGTGTTATGAAGTATCAAATTTATATGCAATAGTGTTATTTATTTTTTCAGCCTAAGTCCTAGGTTCATATCCCAGCCTTAACCAACATTTGTGTAAAAGAAATACAAATTATTGATTATTGCGTCTGGCTGTGTTGTAAATTTACGGCTGATAAAATGATATAATTTCTCATAGCTGGCAATTTTATTGGCTCATTAACTTAATAAGAGGTCATTTTCAACAGACGCATATAAAACGTATCACTATATCTAGAAGGAAAACTAAGTTATTATTTTCGTAATAGTTTCTTATGTTTACGCGTACACTACATATTGGATGAAATTAGTTTTACGAATTCTATAGTATTTTATTAACTTATATTATATTTCCGAAGTTTCGAATACTTTATAGCACCCATGGTCATGGGAAGACTAAGGGGTTCGACGTTCCAATGTCATAATTAACCACGATTATCTACAGTTAAAAATCATTATTTTTTGTTCGGATCTACGCAGAAAGAACTTATGTATCTTGAAGTCTTGCAGTTGTATCCTTGGGTTGGGATTGCATTTTATTAATTATAGGATAGATACATAAGATGTAGTACCCAACTAGCTACTCTATTGAAATTAGGATGTTTTTTTGATTTCAATAACCCCGCAAATCATACTTGATTGAAATCGGTGTGCTTTTACAAGAATTTGTGGTGCATTAAATCTAATGTAGTGATTGGAAATGTTAACAGACTGCAGACCATGGGCGCTGTAAAGAACTCGAAACGTCGGGAATATAAAATAAGTTATTATTTTCTCATGATATATCTTTGCGTCTCTGAATCAACTTTGCATATAAAACTTATCAGCGATAATTTAAGTTGAATCGCTTAAATTATTATCAAAATAAAAAGCAAAAGCGTTAAAATGGACTTAAATATCTTCGCGAAGGCACCGTGTAATCGGTTTAAAAAGTCGATTTCGACTCATGGTGCAATTCCTCAATTTTAACACTGATTTACCGAACACGGCGTCCATTCGCAACACATGTACCGACACTTGTGACAAGCCATTACCTCCCTTAGGCCAGTCACGTTAATGCACATACACACTGTTGGTGGGTGGCGGAAGCGGATTGCGTAGCGGAATTTTTATGTGATACAGTAAGTGCAATTTCATCGTAAACGGAACGTGTGAATGTAAGAAAATTAGAACTCCTTTCGAAATTATTTTACATAATTTTCTTTTTGATAACGCGTAATGATAACAAATGCGAGCAAAGTATTAATTTAGCAATTTAAAAACGGATTATCGTACGGGCGTATATTAATGATATCCTAATTACAACAAACATACCATTACCTTCAGTAGGTCGTTAAAGCTTTTTATTTTCGTAAAAAGTTAAGCTTGCGAAATATTTTACACGTTTCTTTATTGATTGAAAATAACCGTTTACTTTATTTTTATTTTTATTATTATACTAATAAAACCTCCTTTTAAGAGTTCCGTAACCAAAGGGTAACCAACGGGAACTAAGCCTCCACTGTCCGTCCCTCCGTCCGTCCGTCCGTCTGTCTGTCAACGGGCTGTACCTCATGATCCGTAATAGCTAGACAGTTGAAATTTTCACAGAATGTGTATTTCTTTCTATTGACGCTGTAACAACAAATAATAGTAAATAAAAATTATAATAAATTTAAAATTAGAGGGTGCTACCCTACTAAAAACGTATGTGATGGTACGGAACCCTTCATGTGCGTGTTCAACTCGAGTTTTATTTTCTGCCGATTTCCAAAAAGAAGACGGTACTCAATTCAAATGTTTTTTATGTGTGTTACCTCGTAACTTTGTACTGGGTGAACCGATTTAGATGATCTTTTTTTTAAATGAAAGCTGATAGTTCTCGTGTGGTCCCTTATGAATTTGATCAAGGTCAGACTAATAGTTTTTGAGTTATTCTTAAATAACTTATATTAAAGTCAGCTGTAGAAAATTTTTAATTTTAAATTATTTATTTTGTTTCTCTTCTTAATAAATCTATAATATTTTTATATATACAAATAAATGAAATTGAAGTGACTGTTTGTAATGTCAAAAAAGCCGGCGTTTTTGGGTATTTTCATCATTTTCACCATATTTACTAAGAATAAGACTCTTTTTGTGTCCGTCTGGGTACCCTCTTATATATTTTCGTCGCCAAACAACAGGGTGTGCGCTGCTGTGTTCCAATCTGAAGCGTGTAGAGAGTTTAGTCCTCAGAGATGACAATGTTTCTGTAGTTTTCGTTGTTTGAAGTTGGCTGCAGATATCCATGGACTGCATTAGTCACTTACCATTACGTCGACTGTAATTTCATTTGTCACTAATTTAATTTAAAACAGTGGGTGTTTGTAATTATGTACGCACGTAGGAAGTTATACTTCTTTAGCGTAACAAAAAAAAACTTAAAGCGCATGGTTGAGCAAAATGTCGCGCTAGTCGTTATTTGTGCGGTTTTTAGAAGCTATCTACTTTTTATTAAAAATATATATCAACTAATAAAAACACATTATGTTTCTACATAATTTTGATCCCATAAGAGATAATTTTTTTTAGAGGAATAAATATTAAAATAATCTCCTTACAACGAAACCACATAAATGTGAAATAATTATTGATAACATCTCTTCGTAAAGTAAAAAATTATTTTATTTTGCGATTGACATTAATGTGTAGGCAATTTATTAATGAACATTTCGATCATAAAATTTTTTTCAAAAGACCAAAATTTGATTTTATTGAAAAATTATTTTAAAAACTTGGCGTATTCACTGCCCACAGGGTTGCTGGAGCTGGAGGAAGTTATAGTTATTTATAGTAACAAAACAAAAAAAAACTCAAGAGATATTTACCCACTGAAGTTGTCGCTTTTAGGTGTCAGTGTGCGCGCGCATCGTAACTATTTTATGGTGTTGTTTTAGGTGTCGGAGTGCGCGCGCGTCGTAACTATTTCATGGTGTTGTTTTAGGTGTCGGTGTGCGCGCGCGTCGTAACTATTTCATGGTGTTGTTTTAGGTGTCGGTGTGCGCGCGCGTCGTAACTATTTCATGGTGTTGTTTTAGGTGTCGGTGTGCGCGCGCGTCGTAACTATTTCATGGTGTTGTTTTAGGTGTCGGTGTGCGCGCGCGTCGTAACTATTTCATGGTGTTGTTTTAGGTGTCGGTGTGCGCGCGCATCGTAACTATTTCATGGTGTTGTTTTAGGTGTCGGTGTGCGCGCGCATCGTAAAAATTCACTCTCATCATTTTTCCCAAACGCCCCAAAAGAAGTATTACATCAAAAATCTTATGAGACTACAATAAGGTACTATTACAGAACATTATTATAACGTTTTCTTCGGTATAATAGTGCTTTTTCTAAGCTTTATGAAAAGAAATTGTTTTTTTTTTTCTGTTATTGCATTTATCTAATATATAAAAATTTATATTTGTTTGTTCGTATTTTATGCGCTGCTATACCGTTCATCAGATTTTTTCCTCCTTTTTTTAAAAAGAGGAAAAAATATCAAAATCAGAGTTTATCAGATTGCAATAAAACTTTGGCAACTTATTGCTTGCACTTTCTTGAAGGTTATAGGAATAGTTGGACCCGGTATGTGGCGCTGTTGTAGAATCTAGATATCACCCGTGCGAAGCCGGGGCAGATCACTAGTTTTTTTATAATTAATTAAAGGGACGTTTTATTAATACGCTCGATGAAAGACGCTACTCGCTTCAAGTTAAACCGTACACCAAAAGTTTTGACTTATCGGAGGATAATGTAAAAAAAAAATAAACAGCAAAGGCACTTTTCACGCTTTGAATGCACAGATTCACAATTTGTAAAGGCTGTTATAAAAACTCTCCGTCCGACCACGCCCTCAAATAAAACCGAGCGGTCGAACAACCGGCTATAAACTATATTTTTGATATTTAAGACCTGAAAAAAATTGTATTTTAAGCTAGGTACCTTTATGGATATGCGTTCGTTACAAAAAATGGTCTGAACAAATAAAACGAAGTACTTACATGTTATAATATAATAACTTTACAGCAACTGAAAGGTCTACTGCTCAATTGGTATTCAAGACTAAGATGATTTCTTCAAGAATAACACGAGAACACAGTCCACTTCAGGTTTAGTGCGCGGGTGGCGGCGTGGCCGCGTTGCTGGTGGTGCGCCACGCGCCGCCGACCTGCTGTACCGCGCGCCCTGCGAATACTGTAGCCCATAGACACTCGAATCTATCCTTGATTAACAATCAAAGTGTAAAATTGTTGTCACCCCTGAAGGCTAAGATAGAAGCTTTGTTAACAGAAGAAAGGCTCTCTGATTTTTGTCACTAATCATACGAAACACAGCAGCATTGTGATGGTATTTGAAGCTTTACTCTGTACGAGGGTGATACCCTTTTGGGACGACCCGTTTGTACTGCAGCCATAATACGCCGCTGCGTAGATCTTCCACGGCAAACGGCAAAAAGATCTTATAGTTTCCTACAGATACTGGCTTAATTTTCTCGTTTATCCTAAGCCTTGATGTCTAGACTAGTGACGGAGTGCAGCGGGGAAGATGCGACTCTTTTTACATAAAACGGAAATGACAAATTACACACAGTCATCGATATATATGTACTACGTACTAGATTGCGCATTCCGAACATACACTGTGTTCAACTGAACTGTACTGCAATCCGTACAGTGTGTCATTTAGCGTGTTTTCAATCTATTAGTTATTCTGTGGTGGCGCAACTGCGTATGCGCGACTCTACTATCTCCCGCGCATGCGCCAAGACATAGAGTAGTGCACATTTTTCGTTTATAATGGCTTCTATAGTACGAAGTACATATAACTCAATGCTCACAGTACACCAGATTGTAAGTGGTTACTCTATTCCATATAACTGTAGCCAACTTCAAAAAAGATGGCTACATATACGTTTTCACTGTTGTAAGGTGATATGGTGTAAGGTGTAATGCCTCATAGCCTGTAATTAAACTGGCGCTTTATACTTTTCAGACCGGAGCGAGGCAGTGCAAGCATTGTTATTGTGTTGGCGGTAGAAACAGATAAGAGAATGGTACCTACCCGGAAGGACACTTAGGCAGAAAAGTTAGTCCTATACCCTCTAAGAATAGGAGATACATATATCGAAAAGGTATACGCCCAACAATGGGTTTTCACAAAATGATGAAGTGTACTTTTATAAGATGACGAGGAAGAAGATTCATACCTCACAACCGATAACGCAAAAGTAAAACATAAAATTTGTATTTTTTGTAAAAATAAAAGTCGCGTCATTTGACGTTGAGATGACTTGGTTATTACCTAGTGTATCTTGTATATTTTCTTTGATTGATGAAACTTTGTTATAATATTGTATACATTTTAGTGGTATAGCTATACTACAGCTATATTAGTAGTACAGTTGTAGCACGAATGGGTCGGCTCGATCGGGGAAGGGCCACGCTCTCAAAGAATACCCACGTAAAATAGCAGCTTAACTCTGCTGTGTTTTGTATGGTGAGTGTAGAGAACCGGAGACCCTTTTTATTTCGTAATCGAGGATAGATGTAGGTGTCTATGGGCTACAGCAACCATTTACCATCAGGTGGACTGTGTGCTCGTTTATCACCCTTATAATATAAAAAAAAAAACATTGCCCCATGAATGAATTACTGACTCTGTGGAGTCGAGAAACTGGTATCACTAGCTTGTGTTTGTTCCTGGTGTTCACCAAAGACTTCTATGAATAACTACGAGACCGGCAATTCAGAAGACAAACTGTGCCACAGCTGAGGAATCTACCAGTTTTCTTTCCTATTAACGGCAATGGTTGTAGGATAGTTGGAATTTCAACTAAAAGTCGAGTAAAACGCTGAAGATGTGACGTCTTCCATATAGTTTCTTAAACTACAAATTAGGACTGCAAAGCACAAGTCACGCAGAGCCATTAGATGTGTTCAGCGTTAAATAAACTATTATCTGATTTTATCCAGGTCGCCTGACATTTTTTTATATATCGATTTAGTTTTTGTGAGCTATAAATAATTCTGTACAAAAAAAATCACGGCAAAACAAACGGATTTAAACAAATTTCAATAAAAGAAAAACACAAAAATACAGCTACTGATAGAGAAACTTTTTATAGCTGACCCGATTGACTAGCGAAGAGTACACTCCAACATTCAACAAAATGATCCAGTATTTTTAAAACAAAATAACAAAATACATTGTTTGAGTCTAAATAATGAGCGACAATATTTTCTTCAAATAAAATATTAATTAGCACAGTCTCGCAATGTGTATAAATGTTAATATACTAATTTCTTTCGAGAATAATTTTTTTTTGTTAAATATTTGTTATAATATTTACATTGCGTAAATTTTCAGGAATTATATCGCGTTTAATATTACTTATTTTCAATTCCCATTGTTTAAATTCCCAAGTGTTTTTCAGAATTAGTGGTCACGGAGGACTGAAATGTTTGAAGACCCTGTCACAGTTAAGTAAGAGGAAAGACAAGTCTCTATATGTCTCACTGATAAAATATGTAGTTTTCGCGTCTATTCCTGATATGACAATCCAGTTACAATTGCGGTAAGTATAATATCTCTTTTACTGATGATAGAATTTCATAATTTGGAAGTTATTACACTATTAAGAAAATCATATCAACGTCACTCTCTTTTTGTGGCAAATGTTGAAGTCCGGAATAAATTTTAAGACCAAAACGACAAAATTCATTCTGTTAACAAACCATTCTTATTTACTTTTAATAATGGTGACGTGATGCATGATAATGAACAATATAAATAAAAACGCAATTATTTATTTAAAGTGTATCTCTGAATGGAGTAAAAATCTAATCATAGGTTCACCCACACAACTGTCAAAATTTTAATAAGATCGAAAGATCTCCATTGAGAGCACACAACAAAAAATAACACAGTACGCCTTTTTAAACAATTAATCAAAAGCGGAACGGAAAAAAGACTCTATAGGACTCTTTAAAAGTTTTGCATCGATGCATTGACGTACCTTCTTTCACCAACTGTCAAACTGACAGTTGATTTATGATTTTCCTTTGTAGCAACTCTCGCGTTCGTTATGGCGCGAAACCCATTTATACTGCTAATGACATTTCGAGATATCTAAAATGGCGGATAACAATAATGAGCGCGGTAAAACGTAAAACTCTATTTGCTCATTTTAACATTTTATTATTTGAATACAGTACATTTAATGTCTAATAAAATTTTGAAGAATTATAATGAGGAAAGAGTTTTTAAATTACTTCTAGCAAAAAAAGTCTTTCATTTTATCTTCGTGGAAATAAAGAAACTTGTTAAAAAAAAGAATGTTAGCAATTCGTTAAACTTTCAACATCCCGACGACGCTAGATAGAAGTAACTCTATTCAAGACCGTAGAAAATTCTTTTCAGAAAATCGTTTTACACAAAGAATCCTTGACTTTAACTTTAACTTACCTGACTAAGAACATATTTATAACGTTTGTATTTTTAAACGATATTAGCATAATATTACAAAACTTTCTAACTTTTGTTAAAATTATTGATAAGTTTACGTAATTCTAGCTTATGCCCGTGACCGCGTGGCAACAAAAACGTTTTCAGGTTTCTTGTTGCGGTAAATTTTTTATTACCGTAGTGAAAATCCCACGCGTTACTCCAGAATATGATCTTTTTGTGTGCCTTATATCCAAATTCGTTTAGATATTTATGCCTGATTAAGTAACGAACCTTCAAAAAACTTCAGTAAGTTTCAAATAATATAAGGAAAATATCCCTATACTATTTAAAATGTTCCCTTTAATATACCTTTATTTTCCTTATATAATTTAAAGTCAAAAAGTTTTAGCCTATATACGTCCCACTGCTGGGCACAGGCCTCCTTTGATTTCTGAGAGGGTTTTAAAGCAAGAATGTGTCCGCCGCGCCGCCCCAACAATGCATGTTGGCGAACTTCACATGTTTACGAAATCCTTCTTTTTTCTTATTTCTCAGACATGCAGGTTTCCTGACCATGTTTTTTTTCACCGCCGAGTACGTGGTAGATCAGCACTGAAAGTTGCAATTTCATTGGTGCCAGCGGGGATCGAACCCTTATATTATTATTTAGGAAAAATATAAGGATATTATAAATATATATATTTAATACTTCAAACGTTATCTTAAGCCTTTTTTATTTCATTGGCTAACTATGTAATATAAAATTCTGAATGGACAAATTAGATGCATTAAAATTTTTATGTACTTTCTTTACAAGATCCTTTTTATATTATATTTATCGTGCACGCCTTGTAATGTAGCAAGTTTTCTGCATTAAAACAATGAATCATAAACTTGTTCTGCTACAACAGAGATTATCCGGTACGATAGTCTGAGGAGCGACTGACTATATCAGACATTATCCCATACATGCTTATTCATAGCGTGACCCCTACATACATGTATAATAATTTGAAATTTGATTATGAATAGCTTACATATTTATTCAAAAATATTCAGACTTAAATTTGCAGACTTGTTTTTTTTTTAATTTCATTGAAATGCATCATCGATTCGTTTTTGTATATTTTTTTACTTTTTTATAGGAAAGTCGGTAAACGAGCATGCGGCTCACCTGATGGTAACTGACTATCGCCGCCCATAAACAACTGCAACACCAGAGGAATGTAGATAATGCATCATGCCGGTCTTTTAAAAAGAAGTAGGCTCTTTTTTTGAAGGTACGTAAGTCGTGTTGCTCAGGAAAAATCGCTGGTGGTAATTGATTCCACAAGGAAGTTATGCGAGGAAGAAAACTTCTTCTAAATCGCACAGTGGTGGACCGCCAATCACCTAGATGGTATGGATGGTATCGCGAGTTTTGTCGCGATGTGCGATGTTGACATTGATCGGCTAGAATTAGTCCTAACAACTCCTAAGAGCACTTCCCGTGGTAGATGCGATAAAATACGCGAAGAGATGCAACATCTCTACGCAGTGCCAGTGAGTCAAGTCGATCGGAATGAACTCGGTCGTCTACGATTCGAACCGCTCTGGCTGGATGCGGTCAAGTGGAAGGAGCTGGCACTGGGGAGCCCCTGCCCAGAGATGGGAACAGTATTCCATGTGAGGCCGAACCTGTGCCTTGTAAAGTTGCAGGCGTTCCTTTTAGCGGTAAACACGTAGACTTGTGTCTTCTGGGGATTAAACTGGACTAGACTTAATCGTCCCTAGTCCGAGACTGTTCAACAAAGTCTAGATTTCAGACACAAGTTTGTTCCGGTACTCGGTGACGTTTTCCGGAGAAATATTGGCACGGCCGGTGTACAAAGCATCACCAGTGCTGTAGTCTGCATAGCAATGAATGTTACTAGTTTGCAACATATAATTGATATGCAGAAGAAACAGCGTTGGAAAAAGCACGCAGCCGATTACAAGCCCATTAACGCTGGTGTTCCACAAGTATTAATGGGCTTGTAATCAGACCTTGATGCTCCGATCTGCAAGAAAACTGGTGATCCAATTGCACAATTGCTCGAGAAACCCATAGGAAGGAAGCTTTAAAAGAAGTGCTTTGTACTAAACCCGAACGAAGGCCTTCGCTATGTCAAACTAACGGCCAACGCCTCCGCCTTGGACACCACTCCATCTATATGGGCCAAGGCGGAGCTCCTAGGGTACCTAACTCATAGGAGTTAGGTAACCTAAGAGATCACCAGCTGAGCGACCTCGAAGGAAACCGTACTGGCGGCCACTAATCAGCTGGCGATCCTCAACGTATCACATGGGCTGGCAGTTAATAATCGTTTCCGTTACTATGGAGAACAAGGAGGTAATGTCGATAGGCCTGTGGCTGGACGGATCTAAGCGGTCGCCTTTTTTAGGGATAGGGTGCACCAAAGCTGTCTTCCATGACTTCGGAACTACGCCTAGGAAGTAGGAGTACTAGAAAAGATGCATTAAAACCGGTGCCAACTCTGGAGCACACGTCTTCAGCAAAATAGGTGGGACTCCATCAGGCCTACTCGACTTGTTGACGTCCAGAGAGAGGAATGCTTTGGGCACCGAGCGCTGTAAACAGCACTTCCTGCATGGAGCACTCACTCCGCGGGATTTTCGGCGGTATGTTGACGAGCGTGTTTGCGTAGATATATGGATGTAAACGAGGCGAGAAAGGTGTGTCAGGATCGTACCAAATAGAAGTGCGTAGTCCCTGCCTACCCCTCTGGGTGACAGGCGTGAGTGTTTATGTTATGTTACTTTAAATAGAATTCTAAAGACTGGATGTTAGTCCATATGGTATCCGCGATATAGAAGAATACCTACCAGCACAATATTGCCAGAAGTATACCTTATGTGGAGGAAAACATAAGATATGCGACAGAATATTATTGAATTTGATCATGACAACCTAACTGCGCATATCTAACTCTCTGTTCTACCCAAAGTTAGCTGGTAGAGAATGCCATATAGCATTTAGCCCGCCTTTTGTAGAATATCTTTGGTGCAATAAAGAATAAAATAAATAAATATATAGAAGAAGATAATTCACGATGTGATATAATTATAAATATAGAATCAAAAAGCAACTTCAGTAAACATGGTTTTTATAAGCGATAAGTACACAATACGATAAGGGGTTACCGCATTACTCGTACAAGCATATCGTCGTGGTCAAAGGACTTAACTATTACGCTCCTTGTTCTTGGTTTTAATATGGGCTGGAGCCAGTATTTTTGCAAAAACAATACGTATTGGCTGGCCCCTGTGTCACTGACACTGCATCGCAGTCTACCTCCGATCTTATCGCATAAGCCTTACGTCGGACAAAGGAAAGGTAGTATATGCACGTATAACGTACCTAATACTACCGCTATTGATAGCTCAAGATAGTTTGGAAGTTGCTGCTGTGATCGAAAACCGGCCAGGAGACATTATCATAGTGTAAACGCTACTAGAGAAACATCGAAGCGCGAAGAGCCGTGGTTACTTTGCCGCGCTTACAGTAGATTTACAATTACACAGTACGTAAAAAGCCAGGATTCTGCAGGATTCGATCGTCACCGGCACCAATTAAAGTGTTAACTGAAATGTGAAATGCTGAAATGCTCAGCGGTAAAGGAAAACCTCATATGTTTGAAGACATGAAGTACATCAATATGTACTGAACAGCGCGCCAGATTTATTGTTCCATAACTCTCTCCTCTGTGGCCTCTCTGAAATTAGAGGAGGTCTTCCTGTTACCTGACTACTTTTAAAATTGAATTTACTTTTAAACGCTTCATTAAAGGTATCGTATATCGTAGCCAGATGGTTTAATCAGTGAGATATATTTGATTAACTAGCTTTTTATATAAAATCCACCACTTAAACTTAGCCAAATTGCTTAACGTAAGCTGAACAAAAAAAGATATTGTTAAACAATCTATAACAGTAATAGCATATTTTTATCTGTTTCCTTTTTTTGTAATTTATTTCGCAAAATATTACTGTATAAGTTGTGGTTACCTGTAAGAAGTTTAACACGTGACATGTAACCCTCGCAGTGTTGAGTTATATTTATTTATTTTGTCAGTGATCCAAATAAAGAGAGAGAGAGAGAGAGAAAAAAACAGGTTGTGAGAGTAATCATGAAATTAGGCATTAAAAAAATATGTTTTTTTATATATAGGATAGGGTGACAAACGAGCACACAGTGCACCTGAAGGTAAGAGGTTGCTGTGACCCATAGACATCTACATTTATCCTCAATAAAGAATCAAAATGCAGATGCGTCGTCACCTATGAGGACTAAGATGGAATGCCTCTTTTCCAGTAAAATTGGTTGCCGGTTCTCTACATTCACCATGCGAAACACAGCAGCATTAATCTGCTATTTTACGCTGGTATTCTGTGAGAGCGTAGTCCTTTCCCGGTCGAGCCGACCCATTTGTGCTACAAGTATACCTACTACTCATATAGCTGCAGCATCGCTCTACCACGTAGAAATATGCTATGCTATGGCTTATCCCACAGAACCTCTTAAGTGCCGTAGATAATAAATAGCTCTATTTTTCTCATATATTATCTACGAGTATATATATTCTATACAAATAAATATCATTAAAATGTCTGTTTGTAATGTCAAAATAACGTATATACGGTAATTATAACAAAAACACAAATTTTAAAATTTTTGTCTGTCTGTCTGTCCGTCTGTCTCTTTGTTCTTATCTTCCATTTCTTATCTTCCAAAATGGCTGATTTTGACGGGACTTTCACTGGCAGATAGCTGATGTTGTAAGGAGTAACTTAGGCTGCTTTTATTACTGAAAATTAATTAGGGTTCCGCGCAAAGAAATTAACACCCATGAAATCCAATCGTAATAAATTATTACACGCGGGCGAAGTCGCGTTGAACAGCTGGTCAGAAATAAAATTCCACAGTCTTGGTCTTAAGTGTCGATGTAAGAATATTGCTAGCAAATTAAGCTGAACTTATGCCTTGTAAAAGTCGTTGCCTCTACTCTTCATCAGCTTTTTATTTCACTGCTAGGTATATTAGATTTTTGAACTAAAGACCTCAATGTCATATCTTAAAAAATTGTGCGTACTAACCAAGCCCATACTGCCTTCGTAGGTTAGTTTTCAACATGCAAAAGAAATAAATACTAACAAGGACATATTTTTTAAAGGTAATATGGAGAAAAACATTTTATTCATTTGATTATTACAATTAGGAACGACGAAATGATAGAAATATTTCACTCAGAGTTACAAAGAAACTCAACAAGTAAAACGAATTATTAATCAGGCGTCTTTCAATATTTATTACAAAATCGTATACTGACTAATTAACATTTACAATGTAAGTGTAACAAAAAGTTAACAAGCATGAACATTATCCTAATGGTAAGTGGTTGCTGTGGCCCATAGACATCTACATCTATTCTCATTTGCGAATCAAAATGCAGATTTTTAATTGTCACCCGTGAGGTCTAAGATGGAATGCCTCTTTTCCAGTAAAAAGGGTCTCCGGTTCTCTACACTCACCATACGAAACACAGCAGTGTTAAACTGCTATTTTACGCTGGTATTCTGTGAGGGCGTGGTCCTTCCCTGGTCGAGCCGACCCATTCGTGCTACAACTATACTACTAATATAGCTGCAGCATGGCTCTACCACGTGCAAAAGGGTGACAAGCGGGCACACATTCCACCTCATAGTAAATGGAAGTTGTTGCTCATAAGCATTTACATATATCCTACATTAAGAATCAAAATTTTGATGGGATTTCATTATCACGCCTAAGGATAAGATGTGATGCCTAGTTTCCACTAAAAAGGATCCGGTTCTCTGAACTCTACATACGAAACACAGCAGCATTAGGCTGCCATTTTACGAGAGCGTGGTCCTGCCGCGGCCAAGTTGGCCAATGTTTGCTACAACCATAATACAGCTGCAGTGTGGCTCTATGACGTAGTTCTAGGAAACCGGTGAAGACATCAATAGATGGTGATAAAAATGACTATTTTTTCAAGTAAACTCCCGTGCAAAAAAAGTAATTATGACGAAACAACTATAATGTCAATCAATAGTAAACTCTTAAAATTTAGCAAACATAGTTTATTGATCAAGGAGAATGGTCAGGGCAAAGGTAAGTTCAAGGTCGAATGTATTTGAAACAAAAAACAAAAGACTACTCTAAAATATTGTTTTGATATGAGTTGAACGATAGGTTCAATGGATGACAGAGATTTATACATTCTGTATAAACTTATATTACTAAACATATATACCTGTATATACTGTATTCACTAAACACACAGCCAATCTGTGCTATCAGTGACACGGCCAGTGTTTTAGCATCAATTATAATAAATCAAGCGAATTGAGAACCATTCAAGGAATCCCTGTTGTAAACGTATGGAACTTGAATGTGCGATAAAAAACAGCGACAAATTTAAACGGGGCCGGTCACTTAATGCATCCAATGTGTCATTGTTAGCCATAATGCACACTCCCTTTTGTTATCTGTGGTAATGTTTCACCGGACATTTTAAAATACTGAAGTTCGGTTACAACGTACGGAAACCTTGGATAATGTCGACGGAAGAACGTATTCATACCTACGTATAAAAATATTTTTCAATGGTAATTCCTGAATTTGCATATTCAATTCTAAGCCTATTTTAATAAAAAGACAAGTTTTACTAGAACAGGCATGATAATCTTATTTTGTCTAAGGTCATATAAATTTCCTGGCATAAGATATAATAATAATAATGTCCTCCAGACCAAATTTCGGCCACGGCGGCCAGTCTCAACGGAGACTAGCCATCTGCGCAGGACAGGATTATAGTGCCCAAGTGTATGCGCAAGCACAGGTGCACTCTCTATTCCCTCACTCTTATAGTCCGATGGGACGGTAAATCGACACGACCGGAGAGAGATCAGGCGCAGGACCAACGGCATTACGTGCTTTCCGAGGCACGGGGGTGAGACACCGCCAGCTTTCCTGATTCCGGGCAGCTACTGAGAATTTCTTGATGGAAAAACTCAATAAATGATTTTTTGGCCCGACCCGGGATTCGAACCCCGGACCTCATGATTAGCAGTCGCACTACTACAACCACTAGACCAACGAGGCAGTAAGGTATAAGGTATACGTTTACTGTATACCTATAGAGCATGTATGTATAGGTATATGGACGTAAAGGATAGAGAGAGGTGTATCAGGATCGTGCCAAATGGAAGTCTGTAGTCTCTTAAAGATCTTAAACAGTTTTCGGAAATTCATTATATTAAAAATCTTAATATTATCCGTAGTCTCTGCCTACACCTCTTAGTGACTGGCGTGAGTGTTTATGTATTATATATGTACTATATAACTATATCTAATTAACTGTAGTTAATTAACTGTCCTGAGTTCGAATCTCGGCTTAATTTGTCCTAGAACAGGGATTAGGGTTTTAGATCAGATAAGGGTTATTGTCAGTGAATCCTCCTGTACTAACACTATATATAACTAAATTATAAGGTTATTGTACAGGTGTGAACCAGTTAATAGGTATTTCGATTGTTATCCGTTAGTGTATGGTCTGATTAGAGAGTGTTTGTCTAGCTTGTGATATTAAGTAGAGTGAGTGAGGCAACAACTCGAGCGTCTCCTACTTCTGATTGTAATACAAAAGCGTTGTTTGTCAAGCCGTATGCCTTGCTGTACGCTCGGACAGAGAAGTCAGGGCATACTGAGCAACACATATCGTATGTACAGGATATGTTGACCCACTTTTTGAAAATATATTTACATATTTTTTTTAATCTTTTAAAAACGTTACCACCACACTAGGATTTTATGCTGTATCGTGGAGGCAGCGTACAAACATAAATTGTACGAGGACAAACATCCAGACCCGGAACAATTATTTGTAGGACATACAAATACTTGTTCCGTGCGGAATTTGAACCAGCGGCCCCCAGCGCAATAACTCATTGCTAAGCCACTGCGCCACGGAGCCGTCGTTTATTAATTCCACGTGATTTGTATCTCTTGATTACTTTCTATTCCTTCCACCATCGGACAATCAGATGCTCAGTCAGTCTCATATATTCGACATATCAGGTATTCGAACGAAACCATCGGTAACACGTGGTTTTACTGGTGGTAGGACTGCTTTATTACTTAGATGTATGTCTGGATGGGTAACAGCATCTTAGGCACCTAATTCTGCTGAAAAATATTAATCCTTGAACTGTATAGAGTTCCGGTTTGAAGGATATAGAAAGCCAGTAGAATTACAGGATATGAGGCATTACATCTTAATCCTCAAAGATGACAACCTTTTTGTTTAAAGTTGGTTGCAGGTATCCATGGGCTGTAGCAGCCATTTATC
Organism: Parnassius glacialis; assembly: GCA_033319125.1. Taxonomy (NCBI): domain Eukaryota; kingdom Metazoa; phylum Arthropoda; class Insecta; order Lepidoptera; family Papilionidae; genus Parnassius; species Parnassius glacialis. The sequence continues at coordinate 26,820,696 of JAVANC010000002.1, forward strand.
TGTAAGTTCGTAAGTCAATTTCAGATTTATAAAAAAAAACATTCACAAGACAACCAGAACGGAGAAAGAGAAATTTTTATTTATGCACAAATATTGGAAATTAAATCATGAATCCACGATGAAGTGTTTAAATATTCTCACATATTATACCTCTGGTAATCGCAAGACAAAACAAAGTATGCTATAACTATAGCTGGAGTATAATATGTTAATTTCTACAAATAAATATAGTTAAAGTGTCTGTTTGTAATATCAAAACAAGAGCCTTTTACCACATATATATAAAAATATATATACGGTACTTACAACACAAAAAAATATTTTTAAATATTATTCTCTGTCTGTCTGTTTGTTCCGGCTAATCTCTGAAACGGCTGGACCGTTTTTGACGGCATTTTCACTGACAGATAGCTGATATTATGAGAAGTAACTTTTTCTTTTATTTTAGAAAATTAGTCAGGGTTCCGCGCAAAAAAATTAAAACCGAAGCGGGCAAAGTCGCGGGGAATAGCTAATTATAAAATAGGAGCAAGTAATGACGTACGCGAGTTACTCTATATAATATATTTTAAATTAGCTTTCTCCAAAAGACAGCGCATACGAGTTAGCTTTTGTTGCAAAATAATGAGACTGTATTTTTCATAATGATAAAATTTTTGTTTAAAACATACTCGTATAACAAATATTACTGTAGAAATTTCAACAATGAAGTAGTTAAGAAATCTGGTCGAATATCAAAGCAATTCTATGCATCTATATATATAAATAAAATTAAAGTGTTTGTCTGTAATATCGACATAACTGACTTTTATTGAGCTGAGGGGGTTATTTGCGTACCATTAAGGCATGAACAATCGATTTCAAAATATTTGTCTGTCTGCCTGTCTCTTTGTCTGTATGTCTGTAATCTTCGAAATAGCGGAACCGATTGTAATTAAACTTCCTGAACAGATAGAGAGTAATGCCAGGAGTGATCTAGGAAACATTTTAGACAAAAAACTTGAAGATTTTTCGAGATATCGAAAAATTTATCAAATGAATGGTTTTTGATGATTTTCTTAAATCTAAATAGCGCCACACTAATAGATCCCACCCAGGCGAAGCTAGGGCGAGTCGCTAGTTATAAAAGATCTCATTCCATTCCATTCGTTTTGTTGAACTAGCCTAGGTAGTGCGGTGTCAAAGCATTAGATTGTAGCGCTTCAGGTCGCTGGATCAAAACCCGCATTAAATAAGCTTTTGTATGGCCTACAAATAATTGTTTCGTGTTTGGATGCTTGCCCATGTGCAAGTAAGATGTCTCTCTAATTTATGTATGTTAGACTAACGCTTAAAAAAATTGAACTCAGGATATTGTTGGCTAACTTTATATGCCATCAAAAACATAACTTGTAAAAAAAACCAAGTCTCGCAACTCAGTTCTTCTGCCGTAAAAAGTTGTGAGTTCAATGTAATACCAAGTCGGTTAATTTATTCAGTCCCTACTTAAGGGTCCTTTTGTCTCTAGTTATTACGTAATTAGCTAACCTAACAACATCTTATAGTGACCATATCAATATTAAAAATCTTTTACGTTTTAAATAAACAGATTGACTTGGCCATCGCACTAATCAATCTAATTTAATATAATATGTATTACTGGTGAGATACACTGTGTTTTCATGCGATGCCGCGCCCCCAGATAGAAACACACACAGAATACCAGAGTAAAGTAGCAACTTAACACTGCTATGTTTTGTATGGTGAGTGTAGTGAACCGGAGACCCTTTTTACTGGACAAGAGGCATTCCGTCTTAGTCCTCACGGGTGACAACGTATCTGCATTTTGATTCGTAATCAAGGATTAATGTAGATGTCTATGGGCCACAGCAACCACTTACCATCAGGTGGACTGTGTGTTCGTTTGTCACCCTTACCCTATAAAAAAATCATTCTAGCCTGGCCTGATACTACTCTTCTACCCATAGAATACTATAATACATTATTACTATAATACATTATAGTATTCTATGCTTCTACCTATTTCTGCCATCAGGCAGCAGCAAACGTGTCTTCTAACCTCAGAACAGCGAAAAAAGAAAAACGGAGCGCTGCTTACATTTAAAGAGACACAGAAACTAAACCGAAACCACACTCAACTTATTGTAAGAAAGCACACTCACGAACACATGTTCGTGAGTGTGCTTTCTACGAACACATCTAGAGTCATTTACAACCAATAGCATGGTATAAGTTTAATAAATATTCCCTTGGATAGTTATCGTACGTGTCTAACGCCCATTCTATTAAAGGGCCTGACAGCCACTTCACTTCAACTTCTGGAAGGAAGACAATAACCAGGAGGATCACCAGAGAGTGAGGTAACCTTATAACTAACGACCTCTAATTACTTTGTGTATTAATTTGTAAAAATGTTTTTTCTTGTTATCTCTTACTTTTTCTCTATATTATTTCCTTTCTTTCCTTTTCCACGTGAATTTTTAAAGGATACCATAGGAAGAAACTCCGAACGCGTGTCGTTTGTCTTTATACGTCGGATTTCCACCAAAATCAAAAAGATTTATCGTTCCAATGCAAATAACATAATATTTTAACGCTACGCTACGTATTGATTGTATTGACATGATCGATGATTATGTGCTTGCGTAAAATGTACAGTCTATAAACAACAACTGTTCAGTATTACGCTGAACATAAACAAGAAAAGGATTTCAATTTCTTAATATGTTTACATTTTTATTAGTAGCCTAGCTATCCGCCCCGGCTTCGCATCGATTTCGATGATTCTTTTTTTATTTGAAAGTTGGTGCGTCTCATGTGGTCCCATATAAATTTGATCAAGATGAGACCAATAGTTATTGAGTTATTCTTAATAATTTATATTGAAGTCGGTTGTACAAAATTCTTAAATTTAAATTATTTTGAAGTTATTTGAAAATAAGTGTTGTTGACCAAATTTTTATAACGAACATTTAGTGAACTTCATTGCATTACCATCAAATGTATGGCACAATATTCCGAATGAAATGGCACCCTTAGATGACATAACATGTTCAAATACTGTGCGCTTACTATGACGCTTATCCACCGTGTCGGACAGTGAAGGGAATTCACCAAATATACACTATTAAAAACTGATAACGATGATGACAGTGATATTCAATTTTGAAATTATCTCGAATCCACTACCTATCAAAGTCAACGACATTTCAATGGATTAAAAGACTTTCACAGTACGAAACCTAAGTGATAGTTTCACCCATCATCATCGTTATCATTACAGCCCCTCACAGATTCACTGCCAAATATAGGCCTTCACCAAGGAATTACACAAAGCACGGCCCTGAGCCACCTGCATCCATCGACTTCCCGCATGTTTTACTAGGTCGTCACTCCATCTAGTGGGGGACGCCCTTCGCCTGCCGGTAAGAGTATGTCACTCGAAAACCTTTCTTCCCCACCATTCAAGATACATGGCGGGCCCAGTGCCACTTCAACTTACTAATCCATTGGGCTATTTTTTTTTAATTCAATATAGATCACATATGTAATTCTTATTGAAAGTAATTTTTTACTTTTCCACTGGTTCACAAAAAGCCCTCTGTCCTAGGGATTTTTTTTGAGTAAATTTTACATTAATGGTTGTACAAAATATTTATTTACATTATGGTTACATTAATGGTTGTATAACTGCAGGGAAGCGATATCTCATTCCCAGGGGTTATTATCAGTCATGTATGTAACAAAACATTTAAACTTGATAATAGAGAGATCACGTACACTTTATGGGACCTTGTTGTAAGAGCGTATACATTGCCCCATGAATGAATTACTGACTCTAGTGAAAAACTATGTCTCAGATCCATAGGTCATCACTGGCAACACATCATTTTATTTGTACGAAAAGATGTTTTGAAGTCTTGAGGTATGCCTGACGAGAAGCTGTTTCGTAATCTCCCGAACGCTGTCCAGCCGATTTGAACACGTCGGGTCATTATGACCTTATTAATTATCATTTTCCGAGAGAAGGTTGATATTGCTTAATTGCAAGCAGTATCCTACGACATAATATAGCATGACATAAAACATTAATTAAACACGTAACTGCAGCTATATTCACTTAACTGACTTATACTTATTTCCTGGAAATAAGTGACTACGCGAATAGCTTTTAGCTCCGCGTTATAAACGGCCTTCTGGCTAATGTTCACGTAAACGGTTTTACTTCCAAGTAATTGTCTGTCCGTCAGTTAATAAATTAAAAGTCACTCACACTCACGCACTCTTCCGCGCATTTTAATGAACGCATTTCATTGCTCACTTTATTACGTTTGTTGATCTCTTAACCTCTGTTACACCGTGATGTGTTAAACGCCGTGATTGTAGGGACGGTGTAACGATCCACTACCCCATATCATTACGTGTGTGTATTAAAAGCCGAAAACAAACCAGAAGTTGGGCAACAGTGTCTTCCTAATAACAACGACTTTTATACGTGGTAGAGCAATGCTGCAGCTATATTATGGTTGTAACACGAATGGGTCGGCTCGACCTGGGAAGGACCACGCCCTCACACAATACCAGAGTAAAATGTAAAATAGTAGTTCAATGGTGATGTGTTTCGTATGGTGAGTGTAGAAAATCGGGGACACTTTTTACTGGAAACGAGGCATTTCATCTTAATCCTCAGGGGTGACAACGCATCTGCATTTTGATTCTTTATCGAGGATAAATGTAGATGTCTATGGACCACAGCACCCCCTTACAATTAGGTAGATTGTTTGTTTGTTTGTGTCCCTTATTCAATTAAACAATAAAATAGATATTAAAAATACTGCGGTTAAAAATTAACCTGCAATTTATGGGAAGACCTAATATCAGCAGGAAACTACAATTGTATTGTACAATTGAAATTACAATTGAATAACAGTGGTAGAGCCAGGTGGCAGCTTTTGCTGTCGCACGGATGGGCCGGCTCGAACCGGGGTGGTACCACGACTCACAGAATACCAGCGTGAAGTAGAGGTTTACTTCTGCGTTTCGCTTGGTGAGTGCAGGTGGCCGGAGGCCCTTTTTACTGGAAATGAGGCATTCCATCTTAGTCCTCACGGGTGACAACGCATCTGCATTTTCATTTGTAAAAGAGGATAGATGTAGATGTCTATGGGCCGCAGCAACCACTTACCATCAGGTGGACTGTGTGCTCGTTTATCACCCTTATCCTATATAAAAAAACTTTAGAGTAATTACATACATATTTATGCAATTATGATTTCCTAATGGTAAGAAATAAGAATGACGTTATTTATTTATCTCAGGCACTCAGATTATGAATCGTTTTATGACAGCTGAAACTTAAAATTCAAAGTTTCTTCCATGTAACCATGATAAATTCGTTTAGTTTCTCAACAATAGCTTATATGACTTACTACCTACACCGCTAAAATAAAATGGAGTTGTGACACAATATAACAACAAAGAAAAATATAAATGTATAACATAATATAAAATAATTTTACAATCAGTTTTATAGTTTTCTTAAATACAGCAAATCTGTCTACTCCAGCTTTAAATTCAATCCATGTGACTTAGTTATACATGTGACTCATTATGACTACAGGATTATAACTAAGTAGGTATTTAATAGAATCAGGCGTTACTTAAATCCATTATAATGGGGTTGTTATAAATAACTTTGCTTAATTCCGCGTAAAGAAAGACAATGATGTGTCCTGCCCAGTTTTAAGGGGAGATCCCCTTAAAACTGGGTTACCCCATTACGTAGGTATTGTTTTATAACTTGTATATAATGTAAATGTTTTGGCCATTTTAATAATTTATTATATGTTTACCATATAACCTTCTATGCTGAACGGCATTCCAAATACAATTATAATTGTTTTTATCATTCCACATTATAGTTTTGCTTTGCGCGCTAATAATATGTGATTTTTTTTTTATAGAATAAGGGAGATAAACGAGCACTCAGCTCACCTGATGGTAAGTGATTACTGTGGCCTATAGACATCTACATCTATCTTCGTTTGCGAATTAAAATACAGATGCGTTGTCAGCCGTGAGGACTAAGATAGAATGCCTCTTTTTCAGTAAAACGGTGGTAGAGCCCAGCAGCAGTTTTTGCTGTTGCACGTATGGGCCGGCTCGAGCCGGGTTGGTACCACGACCGAATACCGGCGGTGAAGTAGAAGCTCTGCTTCTGCGTTTCGTCTGGTGAGTGCAGGTGGCCGGAGGCCCAATTTCCCCCCCCCCCCCCCCATCAACATGATAGCGAAATTACACGATAGACTACCCCAGGAGGGTAGGGTACCCTTGGAGAATCCCTCGCTGAGCATCCACAACCATGTTATTCCAATCCTGAGCGTGTGTGATCAGTCTGCCCCGCGTATTCTGGGGGGGGGGGTCAAAATTCCGCTCAAAAACATAACTGCTCGGGGCAAACTGAGCAACAATACCAAGGCGACCCCTGCCACGCTATCCGTGAATTTCTGCAACATCAGGGGACTTCACTCTAACCTAAACGCCGTCCACTACCATCTCGAGACGGCGAAGCCGACCTTGCTCTTCCTGACCGAGACGCAGGTTTCCTCTCCGGCTGATATTTCGTATCTCTCCTGCCCGGGGTACAAATTGGAGCACTCCTTTGTGCCTCGGGTTGGAGTTTGCGTGTATGTCAGAGAGGAGATCTGTTCTCGACGCCTCGGCAGTCTTGAAGGTTCGGACCTGTCCATCCTTTGGCTACGCGTAGACAGCGACGACCATTCGCGCGTCTACGGGTGCCTCTATAGGTCCCATAGCGGTAATGCCGAAACAGACCGACTCATCGACCACGTCCAAATGGCTACAGATTCCTTGCTACAACAGGTCCCATCCGCAGAGATCGTGATCTTTGGCGATTTTAACGCCCACCATGCTGAATGGCTCGGTTCACGTTTAACCGATCATGCGGGGAGATCTGTTTATGACTTTGCTTTGGCATATGGTCTGACACAACTGGTTACTTCGCCTACGCGGATTCCAGATGTGGAGGATCATATACCTTCCCTGTTGGACCTTCTGCTGACCTCTCATCCGGACGGATATCAGGTTTCCGTCGATGCCCCTCTCGGCTCTTCGGACCATTGTCTGATACGGAGTATGGTGCCACTCACGCTCCCTTCGCGGTTGCGTTCTGCAGGTTGCCGCCGTGTTTGGCATTACAGGTCGGCGGATTGGGACGGAATGTGGTCTTTCTTTGCATCCTACCCATGGGAGCGGGATTGCTTCTCGCCGGATGATCCCAGTGCTGTTGCTGCCTCTGTCACTGATTTATTGCTACAGGGAATGGAACTATTTATTCCATCATCTGTGGTACCCATCGGAGGCAGATCTCAGCCTTGGTTTGGTCGCTCCTGTAAGACTGTATTACGCAGTAAGCAGGAGTGTTATCATGCCTGGGCTGTGGCTTCGGCGAATCGGGATGTAAACACCAGTACACTTAAAAAGAAGTATAACTTCGCCTCCAGCTCCTTCAAAAGAGTTATTGCCAAGGCAAAGTCAGAGCACATAGGCAGAATTGGCGAGAATTGGCTAGTTCGCCTTCTTTCGGGAACCCGTGCATTCTGGTCTCTCGCTAAGGCTGTCCAAGGGAATTTCTGTAAGTCATCACTACCATCTCTGCACAGGGAGGACGACTCACTGGCCCAAGACGCAAAAGACAAAGCCGACCTTTTAGGCTCCCTTTTTGCGTCCAACTCGACTCTTGATGACGAGGGGAAAACACCGCCGACCATCCCGCGGTGTGAGTGCTCCATGCTGGATGTGCTGTTCTCACAGCGCTCGGTTCACAAAGCACTTCTCTCTATGGACATCCAGAAGCCGCGTGGGCCTGACGGAATCCCCCCAATTGTGCTGAGGACATGTGCTACGGAGTTGGCACCGGTCCTAACGCGTATTTTCCGGTACTCCTACTCCCAAGGCGTAGTTCCGAAATCATGGAAGACAGCTTTTGTCCACCCGATCTCTAAGAAAGGCTACCGCTCAGACCCGTCCAACTATAGGCCTATCGCGATCACCTCCTTGTTCTCCAAAATAATGGAATCCATTATTAACTGCCAGCTCATCCGGTACCTTGAGGATCACCAGCTGCTTAGTGACCGCCAATACGGTTTTCGTCGGGGTCGATCAGCTGGTGATCTTCTGGTCTACCTGAACCATAGATGGGCGGAAGCAGTAGAGTCCAAGGGGGAGGCGTTGGCCGTTAGTCTGGACATTGCGAAGGCCTTCGATCGGGTTTGGCACAAAGCGCTTCTTTCGAAGCTCCCTTCCTATGGGCTTCTCGAGAAATTGTGCAATTGGATCACCAGTTTCCTTGCAAATCGGAGCATCAAGGTCGTTGTAGACGGTGCATGTTCTGACTATAAGCCTATTAACGCTGGTGTTCCACAAGGCTGTGTGCTATCACCAACGCTGTTTCTTCTGCATATCAATGATATGTTGCTAACTGGTAACATTGATTGCTATGCGGGTGACAGCACTGGTGATGTTCTATACACCGGCCGTGCCAATATTTCTCGGGAAAACCTCGCCGAGTACCGGAACAAACTTGTGTCTGAAGTCGAGTCTTTGCTGGACAAAGTCTCGGATTGGGAGCGACTAAATCTAGTCCAGTTTAATCCTCAGAAGACACAAGTTTGCGCGTTTACCGCTAAAATGAACCCCTTTGTCGTATCACCTCAGTTTGAAGGCACTCCCCTTCTTGCCTCAGCCAGTATCGGAATCCTCGGAGTCGACATATCGAGTGACGTGCAGTTTCGTGGTCACTTAAAAGAGAAGGCCAAATTGGCCTCTAAAAAGCTTGGCGTGCTTAGCAGAGCGGGACAGTATTTCATGCAGGCACACCGCCTACAACTTTACAAGACGCAGGTTAGGCCTCACATGGAATACTGTTCCCATCTCTGGGCAGGGGCTCCCCAGTACCAGCTCCTTCCACTTGACCGCATCCAGCGCAGAACGGCTCGAATCGTCGACGAGCGAGCCCTTTCCGTTTGGCTCGATTCATTGGCACTGCGAAGAGATGTTACATCCCTTTGCATTTTCTTTCGCATCTACCATGGGGAGTGCTCTGAGGAATTGTTCGGATTAATCCCAGCCGCCAAATTTCACGAACGTTCATCGCGACAGAACTCCCGATGCCATCCACACCATCTGGATGATTGGCAGCTCACCACTGTGCGATTTAGAAGATGTTTTCTTCCTCGCACGACTTCCTTGTGGAATCGATTACCATCAGCGATTTTTCCGGACCGATACGACTTAGGGACCTTCAAGAAAAGAGCGTACTCCTTTTTAAAAGGCCGGCAACGCATCTGCAATTCCCTCCCTGGTGTTGCAGTTGTTCATGGGCGGCGGTGGTCACTTACCATCAGGTGAGCCGTATGCTCGTTTGCCCCTCTCCTTAAAAAAAAACGGGTCTCCGGGTCTCTACTCACCATACGAAACACAGCAGCATTAAGCTGCTATTTTACGTTGGTATTCTGTGAGAGCGTGGTCCTTCCCCGGTCAAGCCGACCAATTCGTGCTACAAAAATACTATTATTATAGCTGCAGCATGGCTCCACCACGTAAAAAAATATGTAAGTTATTTAAGATGTCAAAATTATCAAACTTATAACTTTTTACGTGGTACACGCGCTATTTGCCTGTTTGCGTGGTCACGCTGCACCTATATTATAGCTCCAGCACAAATTTAGCTCCATATTATGAATATTATACACATTATTGCTGTGGAACAGGTTGTCTCGACCGGGGTAGGACTGCGCTCTCATAGAACACCAGCGTAAATTAGCAACTTTATGCCGCTGTGTTTTGTATAGCGAGTGTAGAGAACCGAACACACTTATAACTGGTAACGAGGCATTCCATTTCAGCCCTCAGGTTGACAACGCTGGATTTTGATATTTAATTGAGGATAGATGTAGTAGTCTATGGGCCACAGCACCCACTTTTAAGTTTGGGAAATGCGACAAGGATATTACCACTGTAGAGGAATCAAAGAGGTAATTTTAGACTCTTATCTAGTATAAACTACGATAATAATGATCATCAGAGCTAATAAGAGATTTAGGGATCTACGTTCATAACGCAATTATGAGCCCTTCCATGCTCATTTCTCGGTGGGTCAAATGCTGATGCAATTACCCCATTATTGGTATGGGATAACTTAATAGTTGCGTATTCACCTGTCCTCTAACGTTTCTCCTTCTGGCCCCCCTAGTGGACCAATACGTATTCGCATGACTAACCCGCTTTAATCTCGAAGGGCGAGTAACCTTAAAGGTGAAAAGGACAATCAAATAGTTCGGTAATCTACGCACAACGCCTTTATGAACACCTCCGATCCAGAACGTTTCGAGACATGATTGAATGAAATAAAATATTTGTTAATAAAATACGTCTAATAATATAATAAATTGAAATTTCGATTTTCAGACGTTAAAAACGTAATTTACCGACTTTTGATGAATTTTCTATTTTGTAAGAAGCGAATAATAATAATTTTGTTAGCCTTCACAATCTTCGATAAGAAGTCTTATTAAAAGCGATCGTAAAACGTTTAACGACTAATAAGTACGCACACTCTCTGGGAAATAAAAATATTAACGAGCATGTGTGCAAATTAGTGCCAGGATTCCGTGTAAATTATTTATTATATTTTTATTAAAAAAAAAACTTTAACATTTTCACTCTACTGCTTGACATGAGCCCGTTTAAGGCCATAATAGTTTTGCCTTCTTATTCATATCGGTATTGAATATAAAAACGCGAAAGGCAAATATTTATTAAATATTCAGTATGCACCAAAACTGACAAAAAAGTATAATAGTAAAAGAACTGAGTACAAAATTCTTATTCCGTATTTAATTCTTTTGTCGTTGCGAGTCCAATATTGTAAGTGGTCTGGTATGACTGTGTTTTGTATCACTGTATTTTGTGTCACTATTTTGACTAGAAATATGGAATTTTATTCAAATATCTAGGCTTCCACTCCGCAGATGCATGGTGTAAACCAGAAGGTACAAAGGTAAACCTGTTCCAGCGAAAATAGAATTGACGGTCATTGAAGATGTCATTGTATTCAAGGCACGCCACTATACATACTCGTATAAATAAAATTGACGTGCCTGTATGTAATATCGAAAATTATTCTATTAAGCTCAGGGAATTATTTGCATACTATTAAGTCGAAAAAGCATTTTTCGTCGGTCTGTTCGTTTGTCCATATGTTAACAATTTGTTCAGATATTCCCAAAAATTAGCCCGGTAATTTTAGGAATATCTGAACCAATTGTGATGAAATTTTATGAAAAGACAGAGAGAAATACCAGAAGAGATTTAAGTTATATTTTATCCAAAAATCGATCCCTTCCAGGCGAAGCCAGGCTGATCGATGTTTTAAAATAATAGTCATGTCCTCTAGATCAAATATTGATCAAGCAGCCAGCCTTAAAAGATACTAAATGTCTGCGCAGAGCAGGAATAAATCGCACAAGTGTGTTCGAAGGTATAGTTGTCACTATCACTTTTATACACTATCTATTAGCTTATGCTTACAGTTCAATGGAACGGTAATCTGACACGACCGGTGCGAGATCAGGTGCAGGACTAACAGTTTTATGTATGTTTCTAGGCACGGGAGTAAAACTCTTCCAACTTACTGACTCCGGACTGAAAACCTAATAACTGATTTTGGCCCAACCCAGGACCTTGATCACTAGATCAACGGGATAGTCAACTGTTATTTATAGTAATTTATCATATCCTTTTAACTTTTAAAACAATGCACAACATCCAACACTAATTAAAGAAATATATTTGCAGATAATTGAAACACAATAACAGAAGAAGACTCTTCCGTAATTTATATCTGTAATTCCGAATTTGACACAACATGGGTCATAAGCGGAACGCGTCGGAGTTATTTGCATGAAAACAATCCACAAAATCAATTACAAATATGATTCATTTATCAAAATTAAGTCACAGATTGCATCAGTTTTATACGGTTGAAAATTTTTGAACGCAACCCTAAAAAGCGGTCCTATTATGCCACTAACATAAATTCATTTGAAGGCGCGATAAACGCTATAAAGTTTTGTGTTAAATTAGCCGTCCCATGGTTTATAAGAAACGCCATTTACTTTACCCTAAAAGCTATAAATTCGGCCTAGAACCATCGTTTTAATTAATCGCATGTGAGGGAATCTTGCAAGTTAACTCCTCAAGCAATCTTCTACTGGAATTGCTAAAGGTAAAACAAAAACAATTCTTATAGTAGAAAGTCGTTTGCGAAAGCTATTATAATGCTACGGTCTATCTCTACATTGTTAAAAGAGATGAGAATATTATTTTTGCTAAAATGGCTATGACTTAGCTCATTATCTTTCACTTAATAAATTTATAACAAAGTCTCTTCATAATTTAAAATTAAAAATTTTGTACAATCGGCTTCAATATAAATTATTAAGAATAACTCAAAAGCTATTAGTCAAACCTTGATTAAATTTATATGGGACCACATGAGAAGAACCAGCTTTCAAATAAAAAAGAATCATCGAAATTGGTTCACGTAGTACAGTTATGAGGTAACACGCATAAAAAAAATATACAGTCGAATTGACTTCCTCCTCGTTTTTGAAGTCGATAGAAAATACTATAACTTGAAAAGTGGCGTCGAGGTGTAAAAGGTTAGATGCTTAAATATAACATTGTTGATATGTATAGAAAATTTAAAACAAAAATGTAAAGGACACAAATATTTATTTAGCCAAAGTAATTGACTATGTTCTCTTCACATTTCTACCCTCCATAAGAAAGATCATAACCGGCCTCTCAGACAAAATACTTTTTATTTTGTCCGAGAAACGGCCTTATGATAAATTCAGGTCAAAAACAACTTTTATCTCTATCAATTACGAAAAATTTATGGAACCTAGAAATTTACAGGGTAATAACAGAAGCTGAAACCAATTTTTTTGCTTGTAGAAAATTATACAAATCCTAAAAGATGATAGACGGTTATACTTTCTGGCGAGAGTGAAGGATGACAAATACTTTTTGCTACTATCTAACTCTTGTGGTTCTAATATAGTTTGTTGGGTTTATAGAACTTGATGGTAAGTGACTACCACCGCCCAACAACTGCAACACCAGTGGAATTGCAGGTGCGTTGCCAGCCTTTTATGCCCCTTCTATGCTCCTTTTATGCCTAAGAGATCGTCTGGATAGCTACCACTATCTTAATTTTTGTCTACCGTCCAATAGCAATACGTGTACTGTTGTGTTCCAGTCAAGGATATAGACCCAGTATAATAACAGGCAGTGAGGTATTCCATCTAACCCCTCAGAGGTGACAACTCATCTGTAGCCTTTTTTATGTTTGAAGTTAAGTGCAGATGTCCGTGGCTTACAGTACCACTTATTATTAAGTGGTCTGTACGTTCGATTGTCAGGTTAATTTTATTAAAAAAAATACCAACAATATCATAATTGTTCACTAAAGATCAGCTTTTAATGTTGGATCGGATCTCTAGAAACCATAATGAATAAGAAACATAAGAAACACGCGCCTTTTTCTGTAAATTTCTTCTCAGGGCATTGTACTGGTGTTTTACCTGGATTTAGCCTTTATTTTTTACGATTATTACGATGACAATTTGTTCCAAGTGATAGTCCTGTCTAAAAACTCTTCGTTTCTGAGCCAATTTATCAATGAAACGTTAGTTTAGACCCGTGGATCTTTCTGCAGATCAGTTCATTTTAAGTCTTTGTTTTTGTACATTAGGCACATCGCTATTGGATGTAGATGTAATGTAACGTAAAACCGCACTGCTTATTTTGCAGGCTTCTGCTATCACCCGTTATTCCTAGTGGCTGGTTTCCCCCTACTCAAGTCATTGCTCAATTGGCAGAGCAAAATTTCCAATAATAAAATTTCCTAACAAAAACCATATAGTGCGATCAAACTCGCATTCTCCAAACGTAACTTATACTGGCTCTGTATACCCTTCAGGCCGAAACAGGAGTGCACGCACTGCAGCTTGACGCACGGACTCCTAGACGAAAGGGGTCCTACCACCTAGTAAAATAAAGTAGTTATGTGTTCTGTACGCCGTTAGTCCTACATCAGAACTCGTCTTATAAATTGCCCGAACATTCGATGATTCCATACCTACGATGTACAACTACGGTTGACAACTTCTTAGATCATATTATATAGTATTTCCAGGCTATCGCCTGTTAAAATATAGTAAATTAATAAGAAAATAAAATCATTTGCAAGCACGGGCGTAAATAATATTATTTTCACGTCTGTTGTTTCACATAATAATTTTTTTTTTATAGGAAATTTTTTTCTGCTTTGATCCTTTAATACATACCAACAGCGGTTGTCAACTTTTTTATATCAAATATAGCATTTTCCTGTTTACTTTTCTGTTAAAATATAGTACGATGGTGAAAAAAAATACATTTATAATAGTATATTGCAAACACAAAAAAATAATATTATAGTTAATATTATAGTACATTTTTTCTGCTTTGATCCTTTAATACATATCAACAGCGGTTGTCAACTTTTTTATATCAAATATAGCATTTTCTTGTTTACTTTTCTGTTAAAATATAGTACGATGGTGAAAAAAAAAATACATTTATAATAGTATATTGCAAACACAAAAAAATAATATTATTTTTATGTATTATATTATCGTAGTATATTTTTTCTGCTTTGATCCTTTAATACATATCAACAGCGGTTGTCAACTTTTTTATATCAAATATAGCATTTTCCTGTTTACTTTTCTGTTAAAATATAATACGATGGTGAAAAAAAAAATACATTTAGTATATTGCAAACACAAAAAAATAATATTAATTTTATGTATTATATTATCGTAGTATATTTTTTCTGCTTTGATCCTTTAATACATATCAACAGCGGTTGTCAACTTTTTTATATCAAGTATAGCATTTTCCTGTTTACTTTTCTGTTAAAATATAGTATGATGGTGAAAAAAAAAATACAGTTAGTACGTATATTGTAAACACAAAAAATAATATTATTTTTACGTCCGTAGTTCCAAATAAGTATTTTGTTTTTAAGCGAGTATTTTTCTGCTTTGATCTTATTAACACATCACCTCATCTTCACAGCCTTACGCCGTGGTCAACCTTCATTGAAACATAGTCTTTTCGTCTACCATTTTTTTTAGAATTATAGTATTCGGGCCCCTAATATAGCATATTTAGAATATATATAGCGTACATAGACATTACATTTACAGAAAACAGTTGGGTAGTTGATCATTAATAAAATACCACTTCATTTAATTAGAATTTATCATAGGTTGCAAGTAGGTCGATAATTTACTACTTACTTACTTATCTTCACGCACAATCCCTGACGGGGTAGCCAGAGAGAACAGATCGCCAAGTGTCACGATCCTTACACACCTCTTTCGCTTCTTTCAGATTCATTATCTTCTTCATACATGCACGTCTAGGTATCCGAGTACTCTTGACCCTCCCCTCTTCGAGCAGTTTGCTCACATGGTCTTCGAAAGTTAGTCTCGGTCTACCTCGACACCTTTTAATATTAACTTTCGCGCTATATATTTTCTTCACCATTCGGTCTTCACTCATTCGCTCAACGTGCCCAAACCATCGATGCACGCCCTTATCAATTTTTGTGATAAGGTCATCTTTCAAACCTGCCATATTGCGAATCTCTTCGTTTCGCTTTCGGTCGGCCATGGTAACGCGGCACATTTTACGAAGAGATCGCATCTCCACTGCATTCAACTTGCTTTTATGCTTCTTCTGGCACACCCAGGTTTCGCTGCCATATAACAAAGTCGGTACCAACACTGCGTTATGTATTGCAAGGCGTGCACTCTTCACTACGCCTTGCCTTTTGACTAACGCAGTCAGGGCACCATTGACTTTGTTCCCGGCAGCGACACGCCTGTCCACATCTAAATCACATCTTCCATCCCGGCTAAAAGCACTCCCCAAGTATACAATTTCATTTACCTGTTCTAGACATTCCTGATTTACCCATATTTCACACTTCGTTCTCTCTTCGTCCCTTTCAAATACCAGTCGATAATTTAATTTAAATAAAATTATTTTTTTGTAAGTAGGGTATTTAAAGATATATAAATAATAAAATTATTTTAACTACAAAAACTATGACGTCATACACAATATTCTCATACAATTTCTATCAATTTCTACAAAAATGCTGGTTTTGATAGCTCCCAAAAAGTATTTTCATTGATATCAAAATTTTACCATTTTAACATTTTTATAGGCAAAATATAAGCGAATAAAATTTATGGAAACAGATTTTTTTTTATTATTTCCTAACATTATATAGTAAGTACATATAGGGATATCTGAACTGAGCTAAAACTATCATGTCGATGGGTCGATAATAAAACTCGAAGAACCGACAAATGATGACAAAGAAAGGTTCTCGAGTGCCTGCCTCGTCCTGCCAAATGCAGTGTTTAGCGACCCTCCACTATACGATGTGACGACCTGATGAAACACGCCGGTAGTTGATGGGTGCAGGTGGCTCAGGACTCTACTCTTTGGCAATCTATGAGGATGCCTATTTTTAGCAGTGAACTTGCGATGAACTATGTGTTTGTTTGGGTAAAGAGACATTAATCATACAACACCTTACAAATTAGTTTGATGTTAAGTATAATAAAAGTATATTGTAGATATATTTAAAAAATATATAGTATAAAATGGTTTTTATTTGCAGCAATAAAAATAGTAATTAATCAAAATGATTTCCCTTTGAATAGCTGCAACAGGAACTTACGAGTAAAATAAGATTTTAAGCCTAGCGAGCATTATGCGACAAGAAGCCATGAACAAAGCTATAAATTTAAATGGAGTGTATTAAGTGTGAACAACTAAAATAATACGGACCACAGTAAAATAAGTAATATTGAACAATATTTAAAACGAAACTTTTACTCCATTAGTAATAGAGTTGATTTTTGTCTATTTCCATTTAATTTAACCGCAAAGCGATGTGGTAAATTAGAAAAAGGAACTCGCAAGACAACAATATAACTGGACGGTAATAAACAGAACGTTCAGTTTTGGTAAAAAAAAAATGTGATACAACCCATTGTGTACCCTTATTGTGTGAGCAATATAGCCGAATTTAGTTCATTTATGTTATGAAGTCTGACGTCACATCACTATCATACGTCTTAATCTGGTGATAATAACATTTTTTATTACACCAGTACAACGTAAATGGACGTAAGTTATCTAAGAGGGAGTTTGGGTTGTTTTTATGAGCCGACGACGTTATGGACATTACATAGATTTTAGATAAACAGAAGTGACGAAATGTGGATAAGGAATTTTTGTCGACCGGTCATTGTCAGAGTTTGCGAAACGACATAAAGTTGGATAAAAAATAAAAATATGACTTTGCAGCAGTTTTATCATTTTTTAAGAAAATACCATTTGGTTTTTTTTTTGTATGGAAGTTAAAATTGTAAATTCATTATGTATGATTAAGTATTAAATCTTATCTTTAATATTTAAGGTCGACTCTATCCACAGATAAAATTTGTTTATAGAAATAATACAGCATAATAAATAAATTAAAACTTAGAATGGTATGATTGGATAGATTCAATTGGTTCACTTGTATCACTCAAAATTAGAAAAAAAAACCGGCCAAGTGCGAGTCGGACTCGCGCACCGAGGGTTCCGAACAAATCCGTAGGTATATGAGTTTAAAATTATTAAAAATATATTTATTATATGATGTAACTAAAAATTTATACTTTACGCAATTTTTCCTTTATCTGTGCTATAATACGTTGCTTCGTGCCAAATTTTAAAATTCTCAGTTCACGGGAAGTACCCTGTAGGTTTTGACTTTTGATTCCCTTGCGAATATCGAAAATTTGCGGCATAAACGGCTGTATCTTTTGATTGCGTTGGCTTAGAAGTTTGATTTTTTCACAGCCCCAAGGGACAGTAGACTTGAGTATTTGATATAAAGAAGCATGTCCAGTTTTGACCTGAAAATTTTCTGACGCGTCTAGTGATGCAAAATATCTTATAAAATTGCATTTTTTTTGCTTATTTCGTATCGCATAATTGAATTCTCAAATAAAGCTAGGAAAAAAAGTAATGTTAATATGTTGATCATTCTCAATAGACTTTTGGAGACGGAACAATGGCGCAAAGGCCCAGAAGCCATTCCAAAAAATAAAATTAAAAAATGAAAAATGAATGACAGGCATTCATTTGTTTGACGTTTTGCAGTCGTTTGTTTGCTCTCGCTACGTAATACGTATAGTACTGTGCTATTTTGGATTTTATGATAACCTTACAACTTTTGCATTTTCCACGGACTTTGATACATTTTACTTACGATTACTTTGGCATGTGTTATACGGATACCGGTTTAGTACTTTTTGATTAGGATCAAAGACGTTATCGCTCTTGTTGGAAAGAGTTATGGAGCTGTCTACGAGATTGCTGTGTACAAACTGCAACATATATGTTAAATACGCTCCAGCGTTATCGGACCTTTCAGCTTGATAGCAGAGTCATCTCACTAATTAGCACTTGGATATCTCCAGTAACAGTAAGTATTATAAAGTACCTAACGATTTAGTATCCAGTTAACAGACGTATATGTAAAAATCTACCTTTTTTATAGTGGATTTACGTGATGGAGCCATGCTGCAGTTAGATTAGTAGTATAGTTGTAGCACAAATTGTTCGATTTGACTGGGGAAGGACCACGCTCTCACAGAATACCAGCATAAAATAGCAGCTTAACATGGTTCTGTTTCTTATGGTGAGTGTACAGAACCGGAGATCCTTTTTACTTGAAAAGAGGCATTCCGGCTTAGTCCTCACGGTTGACAATGCATCTGCATTTTGATTCTTTATTGAAGATAGATGTAAATGTCTATGGGCCACCTCAACCACTTACGATCATGTGGACTGTGTGCTCATTTGTTACACTATACTATAAAAACAATCTATCCACCTACCCAGTCAACAGACAAACAGATGATTATTTTATAAAAAGGATTAATATTCACAGAAGTGTGTTACATTTTTTCAAATTAAATCATAGTATGTCGATGCACATCACACTCCAAGAGTAGGTTGGCCAGTACTTTGACATCAGACTCTAGGAGTGGAATAAACTGACAGGTGGTAGAAATAGGTGAATGTGTTAGTGATTTTCCCCATTTTCAGCTAAAGTGTTCTTTTAGATGTAAAAATATAAATTAAATATATTTATTTCTATTTTATGGTTTAAAATCTCATAATTGATTTGTTTTTCAGATAACGGAAGAAGATTACATTTGTAAAGCGTGCTTTGATGTATCCATGCTGACTATTAATGCTCAGATTTATGGAATAAATAGTGTGATCCATTTGCTTTCATCTTGCCGTGGTCATACTCAATGGACGAGAAGGCATTATAGAGTATTGCTGCAACTGCATTATAGGCCGTCGCATTGTAGGTTGTTGTGCGCTTCTTATGACGTTATAGTGTGGTATTTAGGTTGGGCCAGGCATGAAATCAATATTATGCCTCCAGCGGCATTTTTAGATGAAGTGGTTGTACAAGAAGACATTGAATGAATAATAGTAAATCAAATCCTGTTTTTTATTTAATTTCCCTGTCCTTCTCAAGAAACATGTAGGTAGGTAGTTTCTTTCGTCATCTATTTATGTCGTGATAGCCCAGAAGTTACACCTTTGTGAGTTCAAGTCCGGGCAACTACCAATGTGTGTTTTTCAATGCGTAGGTGTAATCAATAAAAGTCTGAAATCGCCAACCCATCTTGACCAAGCATGGTGATTAATGCTCCTGCCTTCTGCTATATGACAAGAGGCCTTTGCATAGCAGTGGGGCAGTATTATGCTGGTATTAGGTATTAGTTACTCGTTCTTGTCTGTTTATCAGACCTAGAGTTCGATGGTTAAAAGCATTGAGTTATTTGTACTACGTACGTAGTACATAATTATAACTCAATGGTTAAAAGCGTCAACTGTCAAGTCGACTCCTGGTGTGTAGTCCATATGTACGAGATTTTAACCGATAATTTAATGAATTATACGATTTGATGATATTTCATTGAAGAGAGATTTATTTCTGAGTGGTTGTAAGTCTATCGGCGATTAAGAAACAATTTCATTATAATTATCGTGTAGTTTTTGAGCTTATGACAGCTGTCAGATAAGGTCTGACAGCTGTCATAACCCCAAAAACTTATTTACTTAATAGCATTTTTCCCTGGCCTCTAAATAAAAAGATGATAAGTTATTATGTTATTATAAATAATAATTGTTATTATACAACACTAGTTGTAGGAAGACGCGGCCTATAAAACGAATCAAGTGACAGGTCAATCAATGTATGGAAAGTGGGCATGGTTCTTTCAGCTTGATACCTCTACGCGTTCCTGAGAAAAAGGGTCTTGACAGACAGACAGACAGACAGACAGACAGACGGACAACAAAGTGATCCTATAAGGGTTCCGTTTTTTCCTTTTGAGGTACGGAACCCTAAAAAAGGAGTGATATATGAACCTGAGACATCTTACGCTGCTGATCGTATGAGGAAGCTCAAGGTTGCTCGTTTGTATATATTATTATTTAAAGTTTCACTCATTTGCTTTATAAAATGTTAACCATAAATGTATTAGAGATCAACTAAATCAATTGTGGCTGGTCGAAATGCAGGCAGACATAATCGTTTTTAATTGACTATCAATTGTGGAGTACCTATTTGGTTAAGAATATTATTCGTATAACTACATAAATTAGGTCAAGTAAAACATCGTAGTATGTCATATCAATAGTCTTGCAGGGCTTCTTCAGCAGCTACGGGTTATTCAATATACAAAAATTCATTTTTGTTTGTTCGTATTTTATGCGTTGTTATACCGTTGATCAGATTGCGCTAAAACTTTATCAACTTATTGATTGCACTTGCGCGAAGGTTATAGGAATAATACAATGCCATCAAAAACATAACTTGTAAAAAAAAGCCAAGTCTCGCAACTCAGTTCTTCTACCGTAAAAAGTTGTGAGATCCATGTAATACCAAGTCGGTTAATTTATTCAGTCCTTAGATTGATACATAGATTGATTTAACAATCGCATGAAAACACAATATATCTCACAAGTAATACATATTATATTAAATTATATTGTTTAGTGCGATTGCCAAGTCAATCTATGTATCAATCTATGGACTGAATAAATTAACCGACTTGGTATTACATGGATCTCACAACTTTTTACGGTAGAAGAACTGAGTTGCGAGACTTGGCTTTTTTTTACAAGTTATGTTTTTGATGGCATCTCATTTCCTTTTGTAGATAGTTATATCTTGGTAGCTATTTACACCTATTATTCCATTATACATATATAGGTACACTGATTCATTCACTGCAAATGTAACTTTGTAATACTATATGTTTATATGGGATTACAAAGTTATTTATGCAGTTGGTGTATCTCGAAAACTGGACCGAAATTATAAAATATTTTAATTTTTCCTTGATTTATATATTAAACAATAATTGAATTCCAAATTTGAAGTTTCTATGTCTGCTAGAAGTGCCTCAGAGTTTTGATGATCGGTCAGTCAGTGAGTGACAAAATTAAGAAATTTTGACTAGTTATAATTATTAAACTACTGGTTCAAATTTAATGAAATTTGAAATATACCGAGGCTATACAATGTCTACTTGGTTAGTAAAAATTCAGGCTCCTAGTTTTATCCATAACGAAGTTATAGGGTTTCAGATATGGCCTGAACTGCTTCGAGAAAAGGATGGTACGGCCGTGCCGCTTTTTTGCTCGACTTGGCGGGGGCACTGCCGTGCCCCCAGATTAACTAACACCAGGTGGTGGGCGTATCATACCGACAAATTTATTTGAAAGTTATAGATCATATAATTTCAATGTATGTACTATCATTCCTAACTAAACAATAACTATTCCAAATTTAAAACAATATTTCCACAATTATTTCTTTTGCAGCGGCAACGATAAAATTTTGATTAACTACTATTTTTATTGCTGCAAATAAAAACCATTTTACATTATATATTTTTTTAAATATATCTACAATATACTTATATTATATTTAACATCAAACTATGAGGCGATCTATGGTGGCCTATGTTCCGCAGTGTTAAAAAACAATAACGGTAACAGGAGTCCATTCTGAATATTCTTAACTGTAACGGACACTAAACCTTTAGTAGGTGGCTTAAATTATTTTTTACTATTTTTAGGCCTATTTTCATTATTTACGTGGTAAAATCATGTTAAAGCTAACTGTTGTAGCACGAATTCGGCCCAACCGGGGAAGGCCCGATCTCTCACAAAATACCAACGTAAAATAACAGCTTAAGGCTGCTGTGTTTCGTATGGTGAGTGTAGAGAACCGGAGACTAGAAATAATGCATTCCATCTTGGTCGTCAGACGAGAAAACATCTGTTTTTTGATTCTTTACTGAGAAATACATAGATGTATATAGGCCTCAGTATCCACTTACCATCAGGTAGACTGTATGGTCTCTTGTCTTTTGTGATACAAAAGCTGTTTGACAAGTCATTCGTTATACGGTAGCCTACCGCTATTCACTGCTAGAAGAGTTGAATGTTTCGAACACGATTTATCTGCCAACTTATCTTTGGATTATTCAGCTCTCCATCATAATGTCCAGAATTTATTAAATTATAACAATATTTTCCTGTAGTGTTTAAGAGATTTTGTAGTCTGAGGAGGTAACATCATCATAATCTTAATGAATTATAATTGGGGTTTGTATTCCTAGCTAATAACAGAAATTATCATCTAGACTAGACAAATTATTCGAGTGTATATATTTTATACTTTAAAATATAATTTACTAGCTGACCAGGCAGACGTTGTTCTGCCCTTTCCGAACGACCATTTGCTTTCCCAAAAAAACTTCTGAAATTAGCAATAAAAAAATTGAGGGTCACTTATCGGGATAAAAACTATCCTATCTCTCAAGTTGGACGAAACTGCACAGTCTGCAATTTTTTTTTGAAATCGGTTCTATTTGTTGAATACTTACAGCAACACGTGGTGGTTATACTACTAAATTGTAGCTTATATTAAACGTTTGCGTTTTTAACATAGCGCCATCTATTAAATATTTATTCAATTCAGTCAACAGATATCGTCATCTGACAGAATCGTTTGGAGCTAACAAATAATTGTGACTGTCAAATAATAGGCAAATAATTTTCAATAAAATAATATTTGCGCCTATAAATTGAGATATAAGCTATCCTATCTTTTAAGTTGGACCAAACTGCACATTGACCAAAAATTGCATTGAAATCAGTTCAGTAGCTTAGGAGTCCATCGCGGACAAACAACGTGACATGTACTTTTTATATTTAAAGATAATACAAAATCAGGCACGCACTTTAATAATTATTGGGATTTGTTAGAAATATCAGATATATTAAAAGGCGTGGTAGCTCAGGGGTTAGCGCTCGCCGTAAATTTCGCAGAACGCGAGCAATCCAGGGTTCGATCACAACCGGCACTAATGAAATTTCTAATTGCAATTTTAAGTGTTGATTTACCACATGAAGGAAAACATCGTGAGAAAACGTGCATATCCAACGAATAAAAACAATACGTCGAGGACATGTGAAGTCCGCCAATTGGGGCAGCGCGGCGGACAATGCCTACACTAAAACCTCTAAAAAGGAGGCATTTGCCCATCAGTGGGACGTATATAGGCTGTAACTATACTTTTTTTACTTTTTATTAGAAATATCATACCTGAAATAGTTTAGAGTTAACACTTCGATATCAAAGTCTTACAAAACGTTACGGTACACTAATTTTGCCACTAGTTAAAGACGTAACGGAAACGATACTAAGTAAGAGCCAGTCAAAATAAATGCAGAACAAAGAACGATCGCTTCTATAACCATCTAGCTCTGCAATAAAGATTCACGGACCAATGCTCAGTAACTCTACAAATTTAAACTAACCATCATGCTGGGAGGCGTTACAGTTTTGACAATGGAGTGTGTTATAAGAGATTAGCGTAAAACTCTTTAGTTGGACAATAAACTTCGTACAGTTTGTATTAAAATAAACAACGATGGAAAAGGCGGAACGAGGGAGAAAAAAATAATTATACAGTCTAAGTATGACTTTCATTGTAATAAATATTGTATATCATTATAACTGCCAATTATTATTTCGAAAAAAGTACAGTTTCAAACATGCTGGTTCTACACGCCAGTCTATTCTAAGTCTATGGGTTATTAATCATTTTGTAGAGGTAAAAATTTAATTGAATAAGTATCATTTATTTATTTTATATTCAGTACAGAATATAAAATAACGAAATAACGAGATAACGTATTGTTCCCGACTTTCAGCAACAAGTAATATCATGCTACCTGACGTTATTGTACCTATGAAGAAATAAACAATCATAAGAACAGCTAATCACTTCTGTTTAAGACTTTGAAACAACGTCAGAACTTTGGAAACTGACACATAGTAAATCTAAACTCTAAAGATTATTTTCCTGCTATTGCAAAGTCAACTTTGAATGAAATTTGGAAAAAAAAGACTTAGAATCGTTTCAAATCGACTCATGCTAGACCTAGAACATCTTTTATTTCTAAGACAGTGTCAGATCACGAAAGGGTAACTGTTATATTATAAATTAATGAATTTCACAAAACCTTGACTTTTTAATACTTTAGCAAGTTTCCTTACGATATTTACAGTATTAACAGTGGTAGAGCCACGCGGCAGCTTTTGCTGTCGTACGGATGGGCCGGCTCGAACGGGGGTGGTACCACGACCTCACGGAATACCAGTGTGAAGTAGAGGTTTACCTCTGCGTTTCGCTTGGTGAGTGCAGGTGGCCGGAGGCTCTTTTTACTGGAAATGAGGCATTCCATCTTAGTCCTCACGGGTGACAACGCATCTGCATTTTGATTTGTAATAGAGGATAGATGTAGATGTCTATGGGCCGCAGCAACCACTTACCATCAGGTGAACTGTGTGCTCGTTTGTCACCCTTATCCTATAAAAAAATGTGGTTAACCAGCAGGTAAATTTTCATTAAATAATTTTATAGGTTCCTGCATACGGAACCAGACTACCGTTAAGTAAATTAAGATATCCTTAAATTTGAATAAGTATCACTAAAAATTTATTCATATTCTTAGACCATACCCCAACTTCCCCTGAGAAACCTTGTTCCGATAACAATAAATGAATAGTTCGTTGCACCATCTTGATTAAACCTGATCCCAAATTGACCAAGGTAGTTGATGGTACACGTATTTTGACACATATCCTGACATACTTATCTTTATTCCTTTCACATTCAGCTTTCGAAGGTTTAAACAATTGTGAAGCTTAGTATAATTACTAGCTGTTCCCCGCGACTTCGAGTAACAAACATATATACATCCTCACAAACTTTCACATTTAGAATATTATTAGAATTTTAGGTATGTTTGTGTATCATTTCATTTTATTGGAAATATTTTAGTAACTATTTATGTCTGTTAATGATATAAGTCTGTGAATGATTTAATGACATAAGTGTCAATTTTCTTGTCCTTCTTCAATGATATCAGTCCGCAACAGTCGCCTGGATTGGACTTTCCCATTAAGGATTTGTTACCTGGCCTCTTCTACTTTTGACGCTTCTTCACATAGTCAGTCTTTGTCTTTTTATAGAATAAGGGAGACAAACGAGCACACAGTCCATCTAATGGTAAGTGGATGCTGCGGCCTATAGACATCTACATTTATCCTCTATAAAGAATCGAAATTTAGATGTGTTGTTAACCCTGAGGACAAAGATGGAATGCCTTATTTCCAGTAAAAAGGGTCTCCGGTTCTCTACACTCACCATACGAAACACAGCTGCGTTAAGCTGCTATTTTACGCTGGTATTCTGTGAGAGCGTGGTCCTTCCCCGGTCGAGCCGACCCATTCGTGCTACATCCATAATATAGCAGCATCACGTACAATGTGCCCCTCTGAGAAGGTAAAATAGTCATCTATCGGATTGGATCACATACCTTACATGATCACCTGTTTTGCAGATAAATTAATAACGAAAGACTCATGACAAGCTTTTCATAAACTAAAAATACATCAAGAAATAAACTACTTACTTGTGTACTTTACGCCGTGTAATTTCAATATTAACTCTTGCGAAATTCAGAATACAATGTTTTGAAGAGTAAATTTCACTTAATTGGAACTCTAAAATAACAAATCCAAAATATATGATTTTTGGTTTATTTCACTTCAAATTATTTTCAATAAAACAGTATTTAATACACGATTCAATCAACATTAAATTTTAGATATCTGCATTGTTAATCATCACACTGGTAATCACATGCTTTTGGAAAAATGTTTCTTGTTATAACAGTTTTTAGCCTAAAATCTACTTTTTTTGAGGACATTGACTTATAATTTGATTTGTTGCGGTGGGTAGGTCATCCTGGCAAGGTAATCTTTCTCTTAAAGCAAATTCCTTTCCACAGCACCAATTGTATAATCCAACTGCCGTTTTACCGCTATAGTAAGCAAAATTTCTAAAAGCTTCATCAGTTTCTTTCGGAAAACATAATGCACCACCTGCAGCAGCTCCGGCTGCTGTCATAAATATACGCCTCGGAATTCCTTTTCCAGCTGCTAGCAGGTATCCAGCCCCAGCTCCCATTAGAACTACGGCCTTTCGAATTTTTAAGTTTTCACTATCTCTCATGGATGCTTTAAAGTCCTTTTTCGTTTCACTTAAAGATGTTCGAGCGTTGTTATAAATTTCTTTTACAGCGTGAGTCATCTGACATGATTGATATTGCAGTTCTTTTCTACACATTGTTACATAAGGCAGAAGAAATCGGTGCATTAACTTAACATCAGCATCAGGACATTTAGATTTACTTGCAATGAATTCCTTGTATTCATAATGCGGACTTTGATAAAGTGGCAAACCTTTATACTTCATTGGAGGTGGTTTCTTTGGTGGTACAGAAGAAGAATCTGCTTTTACAACTGGAATCAAACATACCTTAAATCCAAGTAAAGCAGATTTTAATGCAAACAGCCATATTTTTCCGATAGTGTATAAATCTCCGTAACAAAACTGAGATTTGTGAATTTTGCTTTCATTGCTATAATTGAAAATTTGATCATGGCAATTACATTCTTTGTTCATCAAATCAGTATCATACATATATTTTTTCTGCATTCTTAGAGATTTTATGTAATTGTTGGAACGATAATTTTGATAAAACTAAAAATAAAGAGACGCTAAACGTATAATAGTTAGACGTGACGTTTGGTCATGTACGTTTGATGTTTAAAATAAGGCATAGGTATTACATTATATTCTCCTTGGTTTATGGTATCATTTTTATGTCGTAAAGTGTGATTTGCGTTATGTATTCGCCAGTTCTTATGCTGTGGCAACCCTAGTGATAAGTTGTAAAAGTAATTGATCCCGATAAATTTTAAAAATTTAAATATTGTAAATTCATAATATCCACCTCAATTTAAAGTTATAGTTAATAATTACTGCCGCTTTGTATTTAATATTTAAGAAAGTCGGTACATGAATATTATAACAACGTTTTGGTGTTGGAACAAATAATGACAGGTAACGAACATTGTTTAAAATCATTGTAATTCTTAATTCATATCATTCCTTTTATAAATTTAAAATCTATTCTATTGCTCGAATTGTTACATTCTTTGCGGGTTTCTTTTAAAATTATTTTAACGATAATTTAATTTGAGATTTATAAATAGTTAAAAAAACAACAAAAACTCAACTTTAGCTTACTCTGCTCCTTCTGTTTTCGATCTGTTTAGGGTTCCGTACCTCAAAAGGAAAAAACGGAACCCTTATAGGATCACTTTGTTGTCCGTCTGTGTGTATGTCTGTCTGTCAAGACCCTTTTTCTCAGGAACGCGTGGAGGTATAAAGCTGAAATTCATATCAAATACTCAAGTCTACTGTCCCTTGGAGCTGTGAAAAACTCAAACTTCTAAGCCAAAGCAATCAAAAGATACAGCCGTTTATGCCGCAAATATTATGCCGCAAGGGAATCAAAACCTACAGGGTACTTCCCGTGAACTCAGAATCTTAAAATTTGGTACGAAGCAACGTATTATAGCACAGATAAAGGAAAAATTGCGAAATGCATAAATTTTTAGTTACATCATATAATAAAAATATTTTTAATAATTTTAACCTACGGATTTGTTCGGAACCCTCGGTGCGCGAGTCCAACTCGCACTTGGCCGGTTTTTTTCTTTTATTATTTATAATAAATAGTAAAATGAATTTATGATAAATAGTATTTCAACAAAAGCTGCATTTTAATATCTTAAGTATACCGTCACCGTTACAGTCTACCAAAAAATCCAGGGGGATATTTGCCATAGTTGCCTCGTTAGGCGCGGTTTGGTAATTGCATTTTTATTAGAAAGACGCTGTTGCCCTTCCACTGTTTTGTTTACCTCTATCATCTCTTACGACACCCACGGGATAATGCGGGGTAGTGGATATTCTTAACCGCCACTACACGGTTAAATATTTCAGTGGTAGAGCCACGCGGCAGCTTTTGCTGTCGCACGGATGGACCGGCTCGAACCGGGGTGGTACCACGACCTCACAGAATACCAGCGTGAAGTAGAGGTTTACCTCTGCGTTTCGCTTGGTGAGTGCAGGTGGCCGGAGGCCCTTTTTACTGGAAATGAGGCATTCCATCTTAGTCCTCACGGGTGACAAGCATCTGCATTTTATTTCGCAAACGAGGATAGATGTAAATGTCTATGGGCCGCAGCAACCACTTACCATCAGGTGGACTGTGTGCTCGTTTGTCACCCTTATCCTATAAAAAAAAAATTTATAAATTCTAAAACAAAAATTGTCGTTATATTCTTTTTTGAATACACCTTTTTGATTTGAAATTTGATGGATAGTGACTATACTGGGGTGTGACACCCCGCCTGCCCTACGAATGCCTGCCTGATGAGTATGAGAAAATCCGAAGAAGATAGTTTCTACTTCTTTTAATAGAAGTTATTATAGGTTATAAAAGAGCATGCAGTTTATCTCAAGATAATTTTATTTAGTTGTCCTTAGATACAGTCCTACTTAGATCTATCATTAATTAGAAATCAAAGTAAAGGTGCGTATCACCCCGGCGGACTAAGTTGAAATGCCTCGTTTTCAGTGACAATGTGTCTTTAGATCTCTACACTCACCACATGAAACAGCAACGTAAGGCAATACAAAAAAA
Organism: Parnassius glacialis; assembly: GCA_033319125.1. Taxonomy (NCBI): domain Eukaryota; kingdom Metazoa; phylum Arthropoda; class Insecta; order Lepidoptera; family Papilionidae; genus Parnassius; species Parnassius glacialis. Next base: position 26,850,135 of record JAVANC010000002.1, read on the forward strand.
AACCATAACAAAAAAACAGTGAATTGCAAAGTAAGTTTTGTTAGTCTCCCATGCCACCAAAATCCTCTCCTAAATTTATTTATTAATTGTCCATATCCACAACAATTCAAAACAGCAATTTAAACAAATATATTTAAAAAAACATCCATGACAAAGAAACAAACACTGTCCCGATTCCTGTTAATTGCAACTAAAACTTAATATCTTGTTACGTTCATGCTTATTCAAAAAACGTAGTTGCCCGGTCTTTTTTTTAACTCAATAGCTTAGACATCTGTTAAACTACTTGCTGTATAAAATGAAATACAGATCATTCTCTTACATACTACTGTAAAGACTAAATGAAATTGAGCCCAAAACACAACAGCGTTTTGTCACAAACTGCACAGTTCCGCCAAAACGTATTGCTAACAAACCGTTCCCTCTTTTCCAATCCTCGAAAACTGTCGAAAGCTTTTGAAGTACAAACATTCTTATTAATGACAGACGAAATTAAGTCTCAACAGTTGAGAACCAATCGATGCCGAATCGCTCAGTGAATTCGATTACTCGATGCAATCGCAATCGAATTGCATTGGAAAAAATCTGAGTCGTTTCATACGCCACCTAACCCATTTCTTAATGGCAAATTTATTATTTCTCCTTCAAAATTTACATGTAGACCTTATTCCCTGCGAATAAGCACTAAAATAGAACGATTTGTTTATGTATAAAGTTACACTGATAAGCTTGTTGTAACTGCAAAAAATACTAGTCTTTTTGTTAGAGGCCGTTGAAGATCATTTCGTATATGAGTGCTTTAGTTAGAATAGGTTTTTTTTGTGAGCTCTTAAAGCTTTTTCTTGTTAAGACTCGAAAAATATAAAGTAAAATTTTCACCTTTTAAATCTTTTAGTATAACTAGCATATATTTATACAACACTTTTGTATTTTAACTATTGTGTTAAACTTAGAAATTATATAAGGATTTATTTATGTAAGGGTGTAATAATAATTATATAGGTTCACAGGATTGATTGTAACGTGTCGTTCTTTTTTGCTTTGGCAAAGAATCAATATATTAGTAATAACCATATTAAAAGAGGAAATTTATCCAAATATTAAATAACGATAGTGTATTAAACTAAACATAATTTCAAATAAATAAATCAAGTTATGAAATCTAAAATTTAACGCCGTTTGAATGTGATTGAAACGCAAGTTTAGTTCATTTTTTTTAAATAATGTACCTATTGTGATAGCTGTGATACTGCGTTTCAGAACTGCTATTTGTAGTTCTGGTATTCTACACAAAATTATAAAAATCTATCCTTAACTATTATTAGTGTAGTTATAGCCAACATTATCCACTTTGACATACATTTAAATACAAGCAACAATATAATAATTTGAAATCAAAAATATTGTACAACTGATTTCAATTTTCTTTTTTTATAGGATTGGGTGACAAACGATCACACAGTCCACCTGATGGTAAGTGGTTGCTGCGGCCCATAGACATCTACATCTATCCTCTATTACAATTCAAACTGTAGATGCGTTGTCACCCGTGAGGACTAAGATGGAATGCCTCATTTCCAGTAAATAGGGCCTCCGGCCACCTGCACTCACCAAGCGAAACGCAGAGGTGAACCTCTACTTCACGCTGATTTTCTGTGAGGTCGTGGTACCACCCCGGTTCGAGCCGGCCCATCCGTGCGACAGCAAAAGCTGCCGCGTGGCTCTACCACAATTAATTAATAAATAAATTATTAAGAATAGCTTAAAAACTAACTGTCAGACCTTGATCAAATTTATATGGGACTACATCTGAAGCACCAGCTTTCAAATAAAAAAATAATCACCGAAATCGGTTCACCCAGTAAAAAGTTTTGAAGTAACACACATAAAAAAACATACAGTCGAATTGAGTACCGACTCCTGTTTGGAGTCGGTAGAAAAACTGCTGTGGTAGCTCGTAGGTCATCCTATATACAATCCAAATGCCGTAATCATCGGGGCTCACACTTGAATATAAATACCTATATATATATAGCCTGGCGTCAGAGACAGGTACCGCTAAGTAGGATTGACGAAGTCATTGGGCACTAGTAGCATACAAAGCATGACGTCTGTGCACCCCGAGAGAGTAGGCAGAGTCCAAAGAGCAACGAGCTACATCCAGCATGCTAGTCAAGTAGCTCACTTGGCACATTATTTTTTGATAAATGTTCTACATAAGCATGGGGCTTATAAGTTTCAAACCAACACGGTACCCGCCATATATTATTACGAAGGTGAAACACTGACACTCCCCCTTTTGACACTGCACAACTAATGATTTCTTATGCGAACACTACGCAACAAACATATGACCCCCGTGACCATGGGTCGAACACTACACAACAAACGGGGGACCCCCGTGGCCATAGGTACTCTAATGTACCCGCAACGTCGGGAATTAATAAAAAATAAGTTAATTAAACGCGATATAATCCGTAATAGTAGTTTTATTCACTGCACAACTAATTAATATTTTTAATGTACTCTTTGTGTCTGTTAATGTTGTTTGCTTGTCATATTAAAATTATTATTGTTTTCTTCAATACCTCAATAGTGTTTAGAACGTAATTTTTTCGCCCTTGTGTTTGCATTTATTTTATACTCGTATAATTACGCAGACAACAGGAACAGAGAACAATTTACTAATAACTCACAAGAGCGGCTGCGGGCCAAATTGATAATATTGTTCTAGAACAAAGCCCTATTATGTTTTTATCTATACATGCACACTTCCACTGTTTGCTGTTCGTGTTAAACCGAGGCAAGCTCGCGCTCTTTAACCACACCTTTAATATACGAGTAAATCCAACGCTAGCGTGCTCACCCCACCCTGTTTAAAGCCTCCACGAAATAATTTAGTAACGTCACTATTCATTTAACCTGTAAATTTCGCGCTTTAAAAGTTACTACTGACAGTTGCATGATTGTGTCAAAAGTTTTTATAACTTTAAATTATCAAAGGTAACAATCAAAACTATTGAACAAAAGTTTAATTTAATACTCCCTTTATGGGAGAGGCCTATGTATCAAAGTGTAGTTTTACGAGCTGATAATGATGATGAAAAAGAATATGATCCTATCCACCCACACCCACCCATTTTTTTATAGGACAAGGTGACAAACGAGCACACAGTCTACCTAAAGGTAAGTGGTTTCTGTGGCCCGTAGACATCTACAACTATCCTCGTTTGCGAATCAAAATGCAGATGCGTTGTCACCCGTGAGGACTAAGATGGAATGCCTCTCTTCCAGTAAAAAGGGTCTCCAGTTCTCTACACTCATCATACGAAATGCAGCAGTATTAAGACGCTATTTTAAGCTGGTATTCTGTGAGAGCGTGGTCCTTACCCGATCAAGCCGACCCATTCGTGCTACAACTATACTACTAATATAACTACAGCATGGCTCTACCACGTATAAATTTATGAGAGTAATTAAAAATTTGTGACGAAAATTAAAAATTATTATATTCAGTATTCAATATTATATTAGATCACCACGCAAAGAAGGTGGGTAGATGAGCACAGTTCAGATACTACACTACCTACTGTTAATGTTGTTTCCCGCCCACACTTTTTAAGATTTGTGTAGCTAAGCTAAGGTTAGCGTTTGGAGATGGATAGGATGTCCTGTATGAAGAATTGCGAGGAATTGACTTCATTATTGAATTAGTGATTGTAGACCTTAGATTTATCAAACACATTTTACGAACTTTACATCTTATCAAAAGTCTACTGCTAAACAGGTCTTCCCCAAAGATTGCCTTATAGGGGAGATAAATGTCATAACTGCCGCGCTTTGCAAGCGGTTTATGTTTATTTTTATTTGTTATAAGAAAGACGCTGCATCTCCTGATTTGTTTCCCTCTGTCGCCTCTTACGACAACCACGGGAGGATATGGGGCGGTGGATATTCTTACACAGACACTAAACAGTTAATACCAATATGATATAATTCGTCTATTGCTTCGTAGTCAAAATAGGTCAGAAGATCATTATTAGAACATAAATAATAGAAGGTTTTAACATATTGGCCTTTCACTTCAAAATATGCTCTTATTGAGTAAGTCTTTTAAAAACATGTTAATATAGAAACTATTCACATAATTTCTAATAATGCATTCAAAATATTCTTAAGTAGCATTTATAGCTATCATATCGGTAAAGTTTCTAACATACGGTGCAAAATTCAACCACACTTGGTGCATTGCCAATACCGCTAATAACAAACGAAATTGTGATATAGAGTTTAGAGAACGCTTGAATTTAACATAAAATAAAGAAAATTTTGATAGTTTTTTTTCATAAAAGGTACATTGGTGAAAGTTTGTTAAGTCGTAAATATTATACCATTGTTTTTCTGAACATAACATTAAGTTATCTTTTTATGGTTTGAATTAAAGAAACTAGAAGAGTCTACACATATTAAGTAGATCAATATAAATATATAAGTACATACATTACCCCCACATCCAACTTTCACTAACATACAGTATAACATATCATAGATCAATATATTATTATATATTTAATTGTAAATAATATAAAATAATAATATTATTAAATACTAGAAAATATACTTTCATTGATATTTATCCCCAAATTTTCATAGAAAATCAGGTTACGTTAAGCCTTAGAATTTCATATCACGTGTGTAAAACCGAGTTCGATATCCGGCAGCACCAATTAAATTGTTAGATGCACGTTTATGCGTTTATATACCACGTGCAGAGAACCGGTTACCCTAAGTACTGAAAATGAGACATTCAATCTTAGTCCTCAAGGGTAACAATGCATTTGCATTTTGATTCTTAAATGAAGACAGATCTAGATGTATATGTGCCACATAAACCATCTTCTATCAGGTGGACTGTGTGCACGTTTGTCAACCATATTCTATTTAAAAAAAAACGTGCTATATTATTTTCTAATTCTTAGTTTACTGAATTTTCTTAAATTGCCAAGTAAATTTGACTCAAATTTTTCATCATTAAAATGCTAAATGGCTAAAATTAATAATCCTCTAGAACGAATTTCGGCCACGGCGGCCAGTCTCAACGAAGACTAGCCATCGGCGCAGGACAGGATTATAGTGCCCAAGCGTATGCGCAATCACAGGTGCACTCTCTATTCCCTCACTCTCATAGCCCGATGGGACGGTAAACCGACACGACCGGAGAGAGATCAGGCGCAGGACCAACGGCTTTACGTGCTTTCCGAGGCACGGGGGTGAAACACCGCCAACTTCCTGACTCCAGGCAGCTACTGACAATTTCTTGATGAAAAAACTCAATAACTGATTTTTTGGCCCGACCCGGGATTCGAACCCGGGACCTCATGATCAGCAGTCGCACCACTACAACCACTAGACCAACGAGGCAGAGGCTAAAATTATAATTTACTACTTCTAGCGGTATTATAGTACTGAATGACTAATATCACTGCATTACTGTTTACTATCTGAGTAAAATCCAAACGTGACAAATTGCGAATACTGTTCTTATAGAAGCTAAGCCGTGTGAAGATGCCACGGACCGTTAGACTCAATTGAATGACGCAAGTATCATCATATCAAGTATAGATAATTATCTTTCTGAGACTCAAACTTGTAACGTTTACTTAATTCTGAGCCGTGGTAGCTCAGATAGTTAGCGTTCACTGTAAGTTTCACAGTACGCGAACAACCCGGGTTCGATCCCCGTCGGCACCAATGAAATTGTTAATTGAAATTTTAAGTGCTGATTTACCACGTGCTCGGCGGTGAAGGAAAACATCGCGAGGAAACCTCCATGTCTGAGAAATAAAAAAAATAATATTTCGAAGACACGTGAAGTTCACAAACACGCATGAGGGGCAGCGCGGCGGGCATTTCCTTGCCATAAAACCCTCTCAGAAATTAAAGGAGGACTCAGGGTTTACTTTACTTTACTTAATTCTGTCGCCTTTAATGCTTAACAAGTTTTAAATTGAATACTATTATCTGATTTCATTTTTCATTATCTTCTAATCCATAGTCATTATCATTGTTATCTATGTCATTCATAGTAATTTACCGTGTAGTGGCGGTGTAAGTATATCCACTACCCTATATCATCCCGTGGGTGTCATAAGAGGCGACAAAGGGAAAAAAACAGGAGATGGGCAGCAGCATCTTCATGATAACAACTCAAAATAATAAAAAAACTGCGGTTGCCAACCCGCGTGCCAAGCGTGGCAACTATGGCAAATATCCCTATCCCTAATAGGCATTTTATGGGGGAGGCCTATCTTCACCAGTGAACGTAATAGTCTGTAACTGTAACGGTAACGGTACGGTAACGGTAACGGTAACGGTAGTCCATCCTAAGTTCACTGCATTATCAAGTTCTAGGAGACATACTCCGTCTATATGAAATTCTCTATCCAGTACACACTAATTCTTCGCGCTACAACAATATGTCTGATATGCCTGAAGCACTCATGGAACAATAGGTGATTACTTTTACTGTTTATTGTGGCTAAAAAGAATCGAATTGCTCTTGTTAACGTTACCTTTATACGAGTCCGGTTTTTATTGAGCTCCGATATGCGCGCGAAACTTTATCAGGCTGTTTGTAAGCAATGTTTTTATAAACATGATTGTTTTCAGATTTTTTTTATTGAATAAGGGTGACAAACGAGCCCACAGTCCACCTGATATTAAGTGGATACTGTGGACCACAGACATCTATATTTATCCTCAGTTAAGGAACAAAATGCATATGCGTTGTCAACCCTGAGGGTTGAGATGGAATGCCTCGTATCTAGTAAAAGGATCTCCGGTTCTTTACACTCACCATATACAACACAGCACCATTAAGCTATTTTACGCTGGTATCCTGTGAGAGCGTGATCCTTCCCCGGTCGAGCCGGCCCTTTCGAACTACAACCATAATATAGCTACTCCGTGGATCTACCAGTATAATAACATAGTAAAATAATTCTTTAGATTAATTTGATACGCTTATAATTTTACCAGTTCTGTTTACGGGTTCAGTTTTAATTTGTTCCTCGGTTGAAAACGCTTCAAGGAAATCGTAGCGCGTTAGCAGAAAACTTATTCTGTTTTTCTTATAAGGTAGTATACGAGTACATCATATTAGGAAAGAGGTTTTATCACTTACGACCTTGATTTAAATCTTAATTCTAAATTACTAAATATATACAAGAAAACCTAAAGAGAAAACTTGAATAAGAATACATCACAAAGATTTATCAATATACGTTTTCTTCCCTGTACATTGTGGGACTGTATCACCACTCATTCGCTAGCAGATATGTCAGGTTGGTTTTCTTGCTAGTTCTTCTTAAAACAAAGGGTTTTTTTTCTGAATCGATAGAAAAATAATATAAAATTAAAAATTTTGTACAGCCGACTTCAATATAAGTTATTAAGAATAACTCAAAAACTATTAGTCAGACCTTGATCAAATTCATATGATTCATATACACGAGATGTACCAGCTTTCAAATAAAAAAAGAGTCATCGAAATCGGTTCACCCAGTAAAAGTTATGAGGTAACACACATAAAGAAACAAGCAGTCGAATTGAGTACCGTCTCCTTTTTGGAAGTCAGCAGAAAAATAGAATTTTCGTTCAGTACTATTATTGAAAATTATTTTTAAATAAAAATGATTCTACTCTATTCTACTATCAGGCGGGATTGTAATTAAACGTTGTCTTTTCCAATAATTAAAAAAAACTTTAGTCTTGGTAATATGTACATATCTGTTATATATTATATAGTTATGGCATTTTAAAAGCAATAAAATAATTTGATAACTTAAATTTAAAAAAATAGGTTTAGAAACAAGATTTTTCGACGAACGTTACTAAAAGAAGAACATCGTAAGAAAAAGTAGGATGGAATAATTGTATGAAGTGTTCCAAGAAATATCTACGAGGGCGCAAAGTACCGCAAGGAGTGGAAGGGAAGTGTGGAGGCCTAGAACCTCGAGGGGCTGTAGGGTCGCCGGAATGAATGACAGTCATTTAGATTCTGCGTAGTTAAAAAAGGTATTTAGAAAAATTATTTTTTAAGAGTAAACTTAATGGTAAATTTGGTTCAATTTATGTAAATATATACAAACAACATCGTAGTTATCAAAAACTCTTCAGCCGTTATGCCATTAAAATAGCGAATAACGGTATTTTACATCGAGTAAATGACATTATAAAACTTGCTCATTTCATCATAGTTAATGTGGTAGAGCTACAGCTATTTAAAGGTGGCACAAATGAGTCGGCTCGATCGGGGAAGGACCACGCTTTTACAGAATATCAACGTAAAATAGCAGCTTAATGCTGCTGCGTTTCGTATGGTGAGTATGTAGAAATTCAATCTTAGTCCTCAGGGGCGATAGATAACTCATCAGTATTTTGATTCTTAATCGAGGATGGATGTAGATGTCTATGGGCCACAGCAACCACTTACCATCGGGTGAACTGTGTGCTCATTTGTGTCACTCATTCTATAAAAAAGGTATTCCATGATGAAATTCAGGATGTCTAGCAGTGCCACCTATCGGGTTCATATCCTAAAATAACAATGAAGCATTGTCTCGACAAAACCATTACGTTGTTTGAATATATGACTGCAATAGTCAAACTGTTCAGAAGTCACACGATCACTAACAGACGCACCAACGAATTACATATATAGCAATATGAAAACAGCTTGTAGGTTTTGTTACCCTTACAGTATATCAAAAGCCCACTGCATCACATAGGCCTGCTCCATAGATCACCTCATTAGGGAATATTTGTTACAGTTATTACGCTTGGCGAGTGGGTTAGCCACCACAGTTTTTTTTTTTTAAGTAAAAACTTCTTTAGGAACTTTAGGCACTTTTGAGATACATATATACAGATGTGTGTATATATATTATATACAAAATTGTTCGCTTCTTATTAAAGTTACCATAAACCTATAGTATCAGTTTTTAAATATGATGATAATGAGAGAATTGTTGAAATAAAGGATGAAAATTTATGAAAGTAAGAAGTTGAAATAATCTAAAATCAAAAATTTTGTTCAAGCGACTTCAATATAAACTATTAAGAATAACTCAAAAACTATTGGTCAGACCTTGATCGACGAGCCACATATGAAGCATCGGATTTCAAATAAAAAAAAAATCATCAAAATCGGTCCAGCCAGTAAGGAGTTAGAGGTAACACACATAAAAAAAACATACATTCGAATTGAGTACCGTCTTTTTGAAGTCGGTAGAAAAGTGCAGTCCTACGACCGACCGTTTCTTTTTTAGTTGTTATTAGGATACCAACATGGGGTACAATATGGGGTAGTGGATATTATAACACCGCCACTATACGGTTAAGTTTTGCATATCACTATAAATATCACAGGAATATCAAAATATCGAAACCTACACTCATATCAGACCACATCTGTTTGTAATATAGCTATAAAACAGGTAAGCTTTATTTTATTTCTAACTGAAGTTTTTGGCCCAAAGCCGATTCGGAGGAAAGCAAAATGATTACCGCCTGCGGTTGCTTATGATACGAGTACTTTGTTACTGAATGTATAATTTACGAATTAAACATTCTGTAGCAAAATTGAAGAGACATTTGCGAGATAATGAGGTAACTCTACGTCTACGTATCTCTATTATTACACAATTGTTTGTTGTCCTGAAGAAAATAAAAATAAAAAATATTAGTAGAGTAGTTGTAGCACGAATGGGTCGGCTCGACCGGGGAAGGACTACAATCTCACTTAATACCAACGTAAAATAGCAGCTTAATTCTGCTGTGTATAGTATGGTGAGTGTAGAGAACCGGAGACCCTTTTTACTGGAAATAAGGCATTCCATCTTAGTCCTTATGGGTGACAACGCATCTGCATTTCGATTCGTAATCGAGGATAGATGTAGATGTCTATGGACCACAGCAACCACTTACCATCATGTGGTCTGTGTGCCTGTTTGTAACACTTATCCTATAAAAAAACAACTTAGTTCTCGAAACAGTAACTAGGAAAGGAGATAAAATTCTTATAGTGAATAAGAAGATACAGTAAACACATGTGTAGTGGGTAGTAGGACATGTACACACCTGTCATAGTTTGTTCAGCATGACTAACACTAGTGACGTGAAAGTTATGCTGAATATAATATGGAAATCTAAACTAAAGTTATACAGTATCTATATTATGAAAAAGTAATGTAAATAACACTTTCACTGCTGGACTAGAATCGATGGCCCCGTGGCGTAGTGGCTTTTGCAATTGAGTTGCTGCGCTAAGGGTCACGAATTCGATTCCCGCACGGAACAAGTATTTGTATGGCCTACAAATAATTGTTCAGGGTTTGGATGTTTGTCCTAGTAAAACTCATGTATGTAAACTGCCCCCAAGATACAGGAGAACATCTTGTGTGGAGGTTACGTTTTTTAAAAACAAAAAAAATCCTTTAATTCCTAAGAAGGTTTTTGGGACAGGGAAGAGTCCGCCTTTCTTCCCCTTGCTTGCTCGGTTATTAGATGCTTTGACATATCCTCCGAAAATTTTTCATATTATAGGTATGGAGGTTTCCTCGCGACGTCTCTTCATCGCCAAGTACGTGGTAAATCTACTCTTATAAATTATTGATTTGTTGATTTATTTCATTTTATTTTCTACTCAAGAATCACCAACGTTTGTACATATTATATATTGTTAAAATTATAATTTATATAGCAACTTAGAAAGAGAGTCGTGGTAGCTCAGATGGTTAGCGTTCGCTGTACGCTTCACAGTACTCGAGCAACCCGGGTTCGATCCCCGCCGGCACCAATGAATTTGTTAATCGCAATTTTAAGTGCTGATTTCTACGTGCTCGGCGGTGTAGGAAAACATCGTGAGGAAACCTGCATGTCTGAGAAATAAGAAAAAAATATTTCGAACACATGTGAAGTTCGCCAACACGCATTGGGGCAGCGCGGCGGACATTTCCTTGCCCTAAAACCCTCTCAGAAATGAGAGGAGGCCTGTGCCCAGCATTGGGACGTAAATAGGCTGCAACTTTACTTTTTTTTACGTAGAAACATTTTAATAAGTAATATTATTAAAAACCGAAAACAATGAGATTAACAATTAATAGTTTCATTGTTTTTGGTGGAAATCAAACTCGGTTCGCCAATATACTATGAAATTTAAAATAAGCGATTATCTTTTGGGCTACCATGGCTTTGAAGACTTTCTTTTTATTTATACTAAAACGCTTTTAATATGCAGGGTTATTTTTCAAAGACTTCTTTCTTCAAATTTAATAATTAAGTTCATAATATAAATACTGATACAATTTTTGCAGTTTTTAAAAATACTGTATAGCAGAATACGAGTACATCAAGCACATTTGTGTGGATAGTCGGCAGGTTCATCGTTCTACTGAAGAAAATTTAACGATCTCTTGTAAAAGAAGTGAATTTATTATTCAAATACACGCAATAATCTCTTTCCAATATCTAACAGGGCATTACCAAATTTTTCACGACAGCCGTATGTTTTTCACGTCTTTACTCATTTTAGTAAGTACATAAATTTTCTTTCAAGTTTAACAAGTAACATGCGTCTTCTGGCTCCATTGGCTTTAATCACTGTTGGAAACTTTCAAAAATTAAATTGAGCAGTTCTACGTTCGCAGATTCAACAAACAGAATAATAAAAATTTTAAACCTTATAAAATTCAGTTCACCGAGGTCTGTTTAACGAAGCAATACTTATTTCATAACATCAATAGAACTAGCTTTGAAATTGCCTCGAGACTTTTTAAATTTAACCTAGTTTGAAATCATGAACAAAAATATCTCTATCTAAAAATCTAAATGGAAGGCAACAGGCCTTCCATTACAACGGTCGGAGGTTTTTCGACGTCTCTAACATTGAGAGAATCTTTTTTATCTTTTTTTTCATTTCTGTTTCCTATTTGGCTCCATAGAATGTAATTCATTTATGTGGTAATGTATAATTTTAGCGTGTAACGGCGGTGTAAGAATACCCACTACCTCACACCCGTGGGTGTCGTAAGAACCGACAGTGGGAAACAAATCAGGAGATGGGCAGCAGCGTCTTTCTAATAACTACTAAAAATTGAATAAAACTATTTCCTACGGATTTTATCGCGTTTAATTTACTATTTTAATTCTTTTTTCCCGACGTTTCGCGTGCTTTACACCAACCCATGGTCACGGGGGCGGGACTGAGAAGTTTGACGTCCCGATGTCACAGTTAGCCCGGCTACATTCAGTTTTTTTTATAATATTTTTTGGTTAGATTTACGCAGAATGAACTTACAGTGCCTTGAAGTCTTGTGGTGTGCAGCAGTGGTATGCTTGGGTTTGGATTTACCATCCGTCTAATGTACAACCAACTTCAATATAAATTATTAAGAATAAAAAACTATTGACTACATCCTGAAAAAATGTATATGAGACCACGTGTGAAGCACCAGCTTTCAAATAAAGAAGATTCATCGAAATCGGTTCACCCAATTAAAAGTTAGGTAATACATTTAGGTTTTAGGTAATACACATAAAAAAACATACAGTCGAATTGAGTACCGGCTCCTTTTTCAAGTCGGTAGAAAACAATATACGCACTACGGAAACAAAGTATGATAGTCTGAGAGCTGGCGACGAAATTTGAGAAAGTCCTTTGGGCAAGTTGAAATTGTGAAAAAATATAATTTCGTCAATTGGCGAATCCAGTCCCGCGAGTCTGGCAGAGCGTTTGCGGTTATTTCGTTACTGCGCAGCATACATTTGCAAAAAAAAATCCAAAGAAAAATGTTTTTTCGGCAACTTGACTTTTTTTATCTTTTAATTTAGTTTTTATATAATTCCAAAAAAATATCTCAGACGTTTTGGTCAGTTAGTATTACCAGACCTCTACAGAAATATTTTTTTTTAATTAATTATATCTATTAGTTATTGATTAAAGTAAAATAAGTTATATGAACAATAGAAGAAGATTAACGATAAATTAGAGATAGAACTAAGTTATATGTTATGTTTTACAAAAGACATTTATCGGGAAAATAGAGACGCAATAGTTCTAAGCGCTTGCCGTAATAAATTTCAGAGTACGTGAGGAACCTGAACTAAATCCCCACCGGCATCAATGAAACCACTCAAATTTATTGTATGTACTCAGTGCAATTACAACTCAGTGTTGATTTACAACGAGTTCAGCGGTGAAGGACAACTTCGTGAGGAAGCCTGCATGTCTGCGGAATATAAATGTTCCGAAGAGATGCGTCTCCGCCAATACGCGCTGAGCATCGTGGACAATTTGCTACATGTCCTTTTCAGAAATGTGAGGAGACCAGCAGTGGCACTACCTAAAACTAATACATAATCTATAACTTTACTTTACTGATTGATATTTACAAGTATACTACACATCGAATTATAAATATTTTTACGAATTATAACATCATCTGGTGTCTGGTCCGAGACTATGGGTGCTTAAAAGCACCCGAAACGTCAGGAATTAAAAAGTTAAAATTAAACGCGATAAAATCCGTAAAATTAGTTTTATTTAAGTATTTACTTATTTATTCACAAATTGCGTTACATGTGACTTAGTGACTAAACAAAACATGCAAGTTCTAACAATCACATCCACCTCGAAAGGCATAGCAATGAACAGGAGACTATTATAATTTACTTTTAAAAATTACTACATGCACATTACACTATTTAGAAAAAGCATAATCTTGACCAATTTTTGTTCTGTGAAAACTCTCAAATCGTGAGTCTTACCCACGATTTGAGAGTAGTAGTAGTAATATGTAAATATTGTATTTTTATAACTGATGGGTGATAGGTGGAAATATAATATGATTAAATTCTAATATTTTTACACGAAAACAGCGGAAATATTCTATTCCGTTTTCTGTAACAAGGAAAGGAGGTTGAATTCAAAAATTATATTAAATTGCTCGCTAACGAAATGATTTACAATGAAATAAAAATTACAATTTGTTAGGTGGGGTTCGGCAAGCGCTGGCGTGGAACAGTCTGACTCACGTTCTTAAATGGAAGATTCATTTAATGTATCTACGTTAAGGTGAAATTAGAATGAAGTATTTTTTATATGAAGCCATTCGAAAACGGATTTCTTAAGAATAACAGGGAAAACAAAAACTGATAAATTAAATTTAAAAAAATGTTGAATAAGGGTTAATATGCTACTAAAGAGTACCTATATGATTTATAATACCACAGTGAGGTGAGCGCTGCCATTCTGTTTGTAAATGTTTTCATATTTATTTCTACATATTATATTATGTTTAAAAAAATCCCTCTGGGTTGCTATTTCTTACCAGGGCAGAGGTTTCTTCGAACCAGTGGTAAAAGCATAATTGACTATCAATAAATATTCTTCTAACCTATATTAAATAAAAAATATTGTATTATATTCTTTATACTTTGATACATTTGTATTATAACAGTTATTATTTTTATTTAATTAATCCACGCAGCTTATCCCGGTACTAAAGACGTGAGCGTTAGTAGGCTGGTTATATATTATTTACGACGTCTTTTATTTGGGGTTTTAAGGGGGAACATACACATACATCCTGGGTATCAATATGATAATGACAGTAAACCATAGTGAAACAAATAGACCTTTAGCTTATGTAACACAGAATACCAACGTAAAATGGCAACTTTACACTGCTGTGTTTCGTATGGTAAGGGTAGAGAACCGTACACCCATTTTACTGGAAAAGAGGCATTCCATCTTAATCACACTATCCTATAAAAAATGTCGCAAATATCGGGGAGATAAGACAAATTCAAAAACCGAACGAATGGTAATGGTAAGATCTATCCATCCCATCAATCGATAACTATCTCTGCGCTTATCGAAATGCCTGCACGGCGTAGTAAGATTAAGCCATATTTCATCCGTTATTGTCCTATTGTCTGACCTCAGTGTAATAGGATATATCAAACTGGAAGTTCACCATGTAGTGGCGGTGTTAGAATATCCGATACCCCTTAACGTCCCGTGAATGGCAAAAAGGCAGCAGAAAGAAATGTACCAGGAGATAGACAGCAGCGTCTTTCATATAACAACTTCTACATAAAAACCTGCTGTTGCTAGTCCACCTGTCGAGCGTGGCAGCTATGGCAATTTTCTCCCCTATGAGACAATCTATAAGGGAGGCCTATATTCAGCAGTGGACATTTGATAGGCTGTAACGGTAAATTGGAAGTAAGCAGGGAAGTACCCGTGTCAAATACTTGTTTAAGGTATAAAGAGGTGAGGTAAACAATCGCCAGATTGAAGAAGCAAGTACCAACTTACTCGCGAGGTGTCGCTGACTCCGCACAGTGTACACTCAATACAGTTGTTGAGGAGATTAATGTGATGATTTATTTGTTGACAGGTTATTAATTTGCATGATTAAACTATTAGGTTCTTTCCTAAACGAGTTCACAAAGGATACCTTGATGTTTTTATGCTGTAGTTTTTAAAATTATGGCATGTACTATAACTAATGTTTATCGTATCTATCATATTAGGTCTTTTATAATATTCATAAGTGAACATATTCCTACTTAATATTATTAAAATCTTAGGTTCTCATGTGAGTGACAATAATTATTTTTAATGAGAATAAAATTTCTTTGAAGCTAAAAGAATGAAAGTGTGTCTGTCAGTTTGTCCTTCTTTCGCGCAACAACGATTGAATAAATCAATTTAATTTATTATATGAGCGGGATAGTGAAATGGGCTACTTTTTATCCTGGAAAAAAACATGGTTCCTGGGTCAATTTTGTTTCACATCATAAAGCATGTTTAATGCCGGGTTTCCACGCTTGCCAAATCTCGGCAAGCATCCACAAGCACAAGCGTGTAAAGAGGGCGTTTGGCTTAGCTTGCGTGAGCTTGTGGACGCTTGTCCCCGATACGGGCTAGTGACGGTTTTTGGACACAGATCAAAGGGCGCTTGCGGCAAGCGCTTGCAACGCAATGCAATTGTGATTTCGCGACGAGCGCATGTTTAGTTCTTTGTTTAAAATGAGTGACTGGTCGAACGAAGAGAGTATCGTTTCTGGAATATTACCAAACCGAATCGTCTATCTGGAACCCCAAAGACGTTAATCATAAAAATAAAAAGAAAGTTGCAAATGCTTGGAGTCGTCTTGCCGAGTTAACGGGAAAGCCAGTAAAAGAATTAGAAGCCAAAAATTGCTTGTTTTTGTATTACTTTGCTTGTATTTCAAATAAAAGTATGTTAAACCAAACGCAATAGCCGCATTCACAAGCGTGTGAACAACTTCCAAACGCCAAACGAGATTTGTGAACGCTTGGGGCTTGAAGACGTTTGCCGAGGCTTGGCAAGCGTGGAAAAGCACCATTAGGACTTCCGACCTCCAAGCGGGTGAATCCCCCAGGCCGGAACACAACAGTGCAAGCACTGCTTTTTGATGGCAGATATAGCTAAGAGTGTGATATCAATCCAGGCGAACTTCTAGGCAGAAAGGAGTTTTTTTCTCTTTCTCTGACTCTGTCTTACATTTTTAACCGACTTCAAAAAAGGAGGAGGTACTCAATTCAACTGTATGTTTTTTTGTATGTGTGTTACCTCATATAACTTAACTGGGTGAACTTCTTTCGATTATTCTTTTCATTATTTAAAATCTGGTGATTCTCATGTGGCCCCATATAAATTTTATCAAGGACTGAACAATACTTTTTGAGTTATTCTTAATAATTTATATTGAAGTCGATTGTACAGTTTTTAATTATAAATTATTGTTGTGTGTGTTACCTCATAACTTTTTTGTATGTGAACCGATTTTGAAGATTATTTTTTTATTTGAAAGCTGTCTTTATGTGGTCCCACATAAATTCATCAAGTCAAATAAAAAGACCAAAATCAATCAAAAGACCAGTAGTTTTTTAGTTATTCTTAATAATTTATATTGAAGTCGGTTATACAATATTTTTAATTTTACCACTTGTTAAAAACTTGTTTAGAACGTTATCTTTCCAGGTGCTAACTGCGCCTTAACGTCCATTTGTCTTATATCGTATTCAACCGATGCTTACCCTCACCGTCACGGTATTTAATAACTTACTGAACTATAAAAATAAAATCGTTCGGGTACACGGTCACCGCAATCCATAGATAATAAAAATAGGAATAAAGCAATGGAGTTACTCTATATTTTTTTATAAAATTTAAAAAAGTGCGGAGTTTTGGCGGGAATTTGACCGGCGGCAGTTTGCTGCTCCTGTATTATTGTTTAAATAATGGTTTGAAGTAGACTTTGATAAGTAAAAGTGGTGCAATTTTGTGTATTAAGTGTCTGTGCATCTGAACTATTAGTGGAAACTGTGAAACAAGTGCTCTGATGGTGATGTGATTCTCAAAATAAGTTGTCTGTCTGCTCAGGCGCCTTGAGATACCATCGCCAACCGTCAGCTGTCTGCTAGCTCAAAATGCCGTCAAAATATCCCAAGGGCTGCACAATGTGACGCATCAACATATTGTGAAGCAGTATACTATGAAAGATAATTATTAGAATATATTGTAACTTCAGGCTCAGAAGGGCTAGATCCCAGAGCTGTAAAGCCAGTTATTAAGAAGAAGAGTTTAAAAACGTGCATATCGATTATTTTCAGCCAGTTACATTTTAAATATTAGTATACTTTTATTTTAAAATCTTGTCCTGTGCTGGCCGTATGAGGAAACTCTCGGATTTCTTTGCGGAATAGAATCCGTAACGACGTCATTCGCTTAACAGAGTAACCGACACCGCCCAAGGGATGGTCTAGCTATATAGGTCGAAGAACCGACAACCGATGGGGAGGAAAGGTTCTCGAGTAGCAGCCTCGTACCGTTAAGCGAAGTATAGCGCGACCCTCGACAGCTCGGATACGTATTTTGTGGCGTTCTTCAAGAGAGGGAGGTTGGCTTGTGGTTTTAATGATGAATAATGATGATGACGATACCTTAAAAAATATTGTTTTATACCGGCCCGCAACAGTCAACTACTAGTTATTCTCTGGTAGTAGGAAGTATTTGTTTTGTGATCATAACATCAGACATCTTTGCTCGTTTCACAATCGTCTATATCACCGGCCTATTAATTTGACATCTACTATAAACCAGGAGGAGGAGTTACGCGGTAGAGCCATGCTGCAGCTATATTAATTGTGTAGTTGTAGCACGAATGGATCGGCTCGACCGGGGAAGGACCACGCTCTAACAGAATATCAGCGTAAAATCGCAGCCTAATGAAGAGAATCGAAGACCCTTTTCTGCCGACTTCCATAAAGGAGACGGTACTCAATTCGACGCGCTTTTTTTTGTTTTGTTTTTTATGTGTGTTACCTCATAACTTTTTACTGGGTGGACCGATTTCGATGATTCTTTTGTTATATGTAAGCTGAAAGCTTTTCGTGTGGTCCCATATGAATTTGATAAAGGTCAGACCATTAGTTTTTGAGTTATTCTTAATAATTTATGTTGAAGTCGGCTGTACAAAATTTTTAATTTTAAATTATTACTGAAAACGATTCATACCATTTAGTCTACGGAGGTTTCAACGGATCTACATTTTGATTCTTAATCGAAGATAGATGTAGATGTCTATACGTCACAGTATCCACTTACCATCAGGGAATCTGTGTGCTCGCTTGTCACGCTTTATCTACAAAAAAAGTATATTGCCTTTAATCGTATAGTGGGTAAAGAGAAACCGAAACACTTTTCTACAAGTAACGAGACATTTTATGTCAGACTTGCTGGTCTCAGCGTTTTCGCTCGCGGGAAATTTATTACGATTGGATTTTATGGGTTTTAATTTTTTTACACATAACCCTAATTATTTTTCTAAGATATAATATAATTTAAAATTAAAAATTTTGTACAGCCGACTTCAATATAAGCGACTTCAATATAGGTTATTTAAGAATAACTCAATAACCATTGGTCTGACCTTGATCAAATTCATATGGGACCACACGAAAACTATCAGCTTTCATATAAAAAAATCATCCAAATCGGTTCGCCCAGTCCAAAGTTATGAACATAAAAAAAAACATACACTCGAATTGAGTACCGTCTCCTTTTTGGAAGTCGGCAGAAAAGTAGCCTAAATTACTCCCTATAACATCTATCTGCCAGTGAAAATCCCGTCAAAATCGTTCCAACCGTTTCGGAGATTAGCCGGAAGAAACAGACAGGCAGACAGACAGACAAAAATAAAAAAAATAGTTTTTTTGTTATTAGTACCGTATATACTTTCACATGCATTTAATAAAAAGCTGTTATTTTAACATTCTTTGATGATGATGATCTTACTTTGAATGACTTTCTCTTGTATTGTTGAGGCATTCAACATACATAAATCATACGGGAACAAACATCCAGATCTGGAACAATTATTTGGAGTCCATTAAATAGTTGATCGGTGTGGTTATCTAAAAGTCTGATTAGTTCCATGTTGATTCTGATTCACATATTGATAAGTGGGCTTTGTGCTCGTTGGTCTTCCTTACTGATACAGTTTATCAATAGTACATAGTTTAACATAAACCTCCGCATAGATTGCCTCATAGGATATTTGCCACAGTCGCCAAATTTGGCAGGCGAATTGGCAACCCCAGTTTTTTATTTTTTGTTTTTATTAGGAAGACGCCGCGGTTCATATTCTGTTTTTATTTTACTGTGACGCCCTCTTACGACATCCATGGGACGATATGGAGTATTGAATTTTCTTACACCACCACTACACGGTCACCCTCACAAATATACCAATTGAACTAATAGCCAAATACGTAATAATAGCAAAAGTGATAAAATACAAAACTTACTCAAGTCCTTCAATACAATGCAATGACATAAATAAGGTGTGAAATTCAAAAGGGGATTAGTTTGTAAGAAAAATAGATTGCCTCGGCATCGCTACCTGAGTTGTAAATAAAGGAAAGTGACCCTTAGATAACAATGAACGAGGGTAAAGAAGTTCTTTCAAAATGTTTGTACAAGGAACGTAAGAAACTTTGGACTCTATAATTGTTGTTTGACATGCGTTCATGTACCCATGAGGATAAAGCCACGCGAGTCTGGTACGGCTATCGGGACAAAACAAATAAATTGTTAACCGACTGCAGTGATCTAAAATATATTATAATATATTTCATGTATAAATTTTATCCGTGCTAGAGCAACGTTGCAGCTATATAGTTGTAATACATTTTTTTATAGAAGAGTGGACAAACGAGCATGCGGCTCACCTGATGGTAAGTGACTACCGCCGCCCATGAACAACCGCAACACTAGGGGGATTGCAGGAGCGTTGCCGGCCTTTTAGAAAGGTGTAAGCTCTTTTCTTGAAGATCCCTAAGTCGTCCCGGTCCGGAAAAATCACCGGTGGCAAACAATTCCACAAAAAAGTGACTGGAATTAATCCGAACAGTTTCTCAAAGCACACCCCGTGGTAGATTAGGTAGAAAATGCAAAGGGATGCAAGATCCCTACGCAGCGCCAGTGAATCGAGCTGATCAGAAAGAACTATGAACAGTGGTAGAGCCACGCGGCAGCTTTTGTTGTCGCACGGACGGGCCGGCTCGAACCGGGGTGGTACCACGACCTCACAGAAAACCAGCGTGAAGTAGAGGCTTACCTCTGCGTTTCGCTTGGTGAGTGCAGAAGGCCGGAGGCCATTATTACTGGAAATGAGGCATGCCATCTTAGTCCTCACGGGTGACAACGCATCTACATTTTGATTTGGAATAGAGGATAGATGTAGATGTCTATGGGCCGCAGCAACCACTTACCATCAGGTGGACTGTGTGCTCGTTTGTCACCATTATCCTAAAAAAAAAAGACTCGGTCGTCGACGATTCGAACCGCTCTGCGCTGGACACGGTCAAGTGGAAGTAGCTGGCACTGGGGTGCCCCGGCCCTGAGATAAGAACAATATTCCATGTCAGGCCGAACTTGCGCTTTACAAAATTGCAAGTGATGTTCCGGCATGAAATACTGTAACGCTCTGCTGAGCACGTCAAGCTTTTTAGAGGTCAGTTTGGCCTTCTCTTCAAAGTAACCACTTAACTGCACACTATTCTATATGCCGACAATTTCGATGCTAGCTGAGGCAGAAAGGGGAGTGCCTTGAAACTGAGGAGATACGACAAAGGGGTTTCTTAGCGGTACACTTGTGAATGAGCTCTCACAGAATACCAGCGTACAATAGCTTAATGCTAATGTGTATCATATGACGAGAGTTAAGAACCCGATACCCTTTTAACTGAAAAGGAGACATTCTGTATTAATCCTCACGGGTGACAACGCATCTGTATTTTGATTCTTAACCGAGGATAGATGTAGATGTTTATGGGCCACAGGATCCAATTACGGTCATGTGAACTGTGTGCTCATTTATCGCCCTTATTCAATATTATATAATATTACATATCTTGCAAGTAATTATTACGATATACACGACATGTTATACTCGTAGTGCTTGTAGTCTTTGACAGCTTCCGCCTTATTACGAACTATAGTTTCTTGGGTATCTATATCTATACTAATATACTCGTAATAAAGCGGAAGAGTTTTTTTGTTTTTTGTTTGTTTAAACGCACTAATCTCTGGAACTACCAGTCCGATTTGAAACATTCTTTTTGTATATTATAGCCAGATTCATGTGAAATAGTATAGGCTATCTAGCATTAAGTTATATTACTCAGTTAGCCTTAAATATGGATATTTGTTAAACAAGTCAGAAGAAAAAGCACTCCCGAAATGATTTATCCACGTACGCTGGTGTTATCGTTAGGGATACGTAAATACAATACTCTAGAAAAATATAGACCTTTACTCCGTCTAAAAAAAAGTCCGCGTTACTATATGTCTATTTCTTATACATAAGCCATAATTTGGTATTTTGTGACAAAAAATGTTGAAAATTTAAAAGTGATTTATGAGCGTTATTATTAGACATGGCCTATTGATCCTTACGAACGAAAGTTACTTCATCATCAAGATAATTTTATGAAGATAAACTTTGTTCTTTATACCATGTTATTTGGACGCATAGTTTAAGAGATAATGTAAAATTAAAATAATTCAATACTTGGCTGGGCACGCGAACGACGCTTTAACCCTAGCCGTTATAAAATGCTTGAACAAGGTCATGTCGCGCACTTCGGATACGTGATAACGCGGGTGAAACCGCGGGGCACAGCTAGTTTATTATAAAGTTTTAGATTATTATAGAGAATATACTCTTTAATACACTTTTTTACAGTGGTAGAGCCAGGCGGCAGCTTTTGCTGTCGCACGGATGGGCCGGCTCGAACCGGGGTGGTACCACGACCTTACAGAATACCAGCGTGAAGTAGAGGTTTACCTCTGCGTTTCGCTTGGTGAGTGTAGGTGGCCGGAGGCCCTTTTTACTGGAAATGAGGCATTCCATCTTAGTCCTCACGGGTGACAACGCATCTGCATTTTGATTCGCAAACGAGGATAGATGTAGATGTCTATGGGCCGCAGCAACCACTTACCATCAGGTGGACTGTGTGCTCGTTTGTCACCCTTATCCTATAAAAAAAATGTCACCTAACGTTTTTTAAATAAAATTAATCTTAAAACAAAAGCTAGAAGAAGAATCAATGTTTCAAACATATTTAGAACAAATAATTGTAATCTAAACTTAAATTTATAGATTTATCTGTCTGCAAATTGCCCCCAGTCCCCGGCGACCCCGCCGGCTATATTCCTGGCTATGGTGGCGATTATTGTAACGGCGGTGTAGGGAGTGCTAAGAGTCTCCGGTAGAGGTCCGGTTGCCACCTAAGACGGATTTACCCGGTAACATATAACGCACGCACCCAGAGCACTGACGAGAATATACTCGAGCTGGAAGAAGAGATGAACAAGTTGCGTTGGAATATTAAAGGATTATCCGATACCCACTACACGGTGTTAATGGGAGACTTCAACGCAAAACTAGGCACAAGAGAGAACGCTAAGCTGAGAATAGGGAAATTCGGATTAGGGCTACGGAACCCAAGGGGCCAGCAGCTGGCCGACTTTATGGCGAAACAGGGATTCTTTGGAATGAACTCTTTCTTCCAAAAGCGGCCCCACAGATAGTGTACCTGCTCGAGCTTCGGCGGTTCGATAAAATATGAGATTGACTTCATTACAACGACCAGACAACAATTGTTCAGTAATGTCTCAGTAATCGCGAGGGTGAAAACTGGCAACGATCACCGAATGGTAAGAGGCACACTGAACCTACAATAAAGTGGACGATATGAATGACAAGCTTGTGGAAACTGTCCTTGCGGTTGGAGCCAAAATTGTAAGTGTTTGTTGTCTAGTGATTAAGGATACAGATGCAGTCTTAATTTTCATTGTATAGCAATCTAAGTGCGCTTGTTTGTTAATAGCTGATGGTGAAGGATAAATCGTGACAAAGTTATTTCCAAAAAAAAATTGGAGGCTTTGATGTCCTTAAGAGCATCATCACCTCAAAATTAGGAGAAGTTCCTGTTCCTAGAAATGAATATAATACTACAATAATATTTCCCCTAAGCGACGAAATTCACTAGTCCTATGGGACAAAATGTATTTTATTATTATTCGTGTGAAATTAATTAATACATAACTGATACCTAAATAAATGTTTCCTTTTCATAAAATACATAATTTTCTTAAAAATTGGCTGCAAATATACATCTATCACATTTGAAGCTTTTAAGATGCGATTTTAGTCACCTCCCATTACAACTCGAAGGGTTTCCATCAACACCCACTTTAAACTTAATATTTTATAAACTAAATCATATTGAAATAGTTTGTTACGACGCAAAGCAACCTTTTAGTAGCGATATAGTTTAAGTATCATTATATCGGTCTTCAATTTACACATTTATGGCTTTGGCATGAAACATCGTCTCCCCGAAAAAAAATGCTCAATCAAACGTCATATAAACATAATACGGATTATTGAAGATGCATGTGTAATATAAGTCAATTTTCAAGCCGATCATAGGGCCTTTGACCTAACCACTTGCCCATTGCGGGCTTGCAAAAGGTAAAAAAGGCTTGAATAGCATGCAGTCCACACTCGGCCGGACGTAGGCATTCTTATGGCGCACCAGAGAATTTAGTCTCCTAAATCGACGTACGGCGAATTTGTAATTCGTTCATGGAGGTATCAGAATAAGTATATTTATATAGTATTAGTACTTAGATACTATTGTATTATTTTATATCCCAAAATGTCAGATTTTATTAAATGAAGACAAAGAACACTTACAAATATATCACACAGCTATTTAGCTAAAACACAGAAATCTAAATAATTAGATTTCTGTGAGCTAAAACCTACTTTCTCTACAACTCTACAACTCAAAGACGAGAATATAAAAGTACAACAAATTGGAGGAGCCCTTCATAGAATACATTCCAAGCAAATCTCTTTTTACATTGTGTCCTTATCCCACAATATGTATAATGTAAACAAGTTGATGAAATAATTTATATTACTGCAATATACCTATTTCAAGATCGATAATTTTAAAAGAAAAGACGATGTTTCTTATCTCAAGAACAGGTTTAAGAGCTTATAAAGTGAAAAAAAATTAGAATAAAATGACAAGTAATTTAGAATATACGGTAAATACTGTGAAATCACAACGAACTTCTGCGCGTTTTATCCACGTCTCTCAAATGTTAAACTAAGCGAAGAAAATTACTTTAAAATTCTCGGTTTTTTAAACGAGGCGTCACGATAGTTTGATACGATAAAACTAAAGATTTGCGAAACTCCGTTACGTGTATAAAGGCTGGCTGCATATTTTATTTAGTCAGCTTACAGCTGGCCATATTCCTCGGTCGAGAGAGCGAGACAAACAAAAAAGGCCTAAACAGCGGGACGTCGACGAAGGATGCCATACAACAATCTAAACATAATGACTTGTAATGGACGTTGATAGGACGCAATAAAAAATATTCAAACCGTAAAAAAGGACATGGTCGATGAGAATCTTAGCGTAAAACGGAGCCTACCATTAAAAAATGAGCATAATTTTATTATGAACGTTTAATAATCTCCGAATCCACATTCCGTTTATAGTAATCTGTGGTTTGAGAACAGAGAAAGGAATATTTGTGGTTTCAAAACGATTTCGAATTAGGAACGTACCAATTTGAACATTCGCAAATTTTGATATTCGATTGATACATGTTATTTGGAATGAGTATTTATGCAGATTCGAAGTTCGATTGTTTCGAGAAATCGATTTTAGTTTTTAATGTTGGATCGATTTACAAATCTTTGGAGAAAAAAATGTAATCAGAGGCTATCGCTTAATATTTGTATAGATTATTCTTTTTGTTGCCGTATGAAGAACGGAATCTGTAATCAAGCTATTTTAATATCAAGGACTAATAACAAAGGAACGAGCGAAATTTGCGAAATGAAAACGGTTTTCGTTTATTCATAAATATCTGATTGTAGGCATGAAAACGCATATTTTAGGAAGTTTGCTCTTTATGTCCCCATTAAATAAAATGGAAAGTAAATTAGTAAACGTATAAATGTTTTAGAATAAATGAAAAATAAAATATTTTAAGTGAAATTATAGCCATAAACAGTAGTTACAAATCATATAATATAGCCATACCTCTACAAATTTTTCATCTTATGAGATATTAAAATACCTAGGTTGGTTTGATGGTTTTATTTTCAAATTGAATCTGAAACTATTTTCAGCATTCGGTTTTAGTTCTTTTAATTCACTAAGAATTTATTCTTTCCTTTGCATCAATGACAAGCTTCTACGATAAATACGAAAGGAAACTAGGATATTGAATTTAAATTATCAAGATTTTCAAATTTCAATGTGAATTGTAATGTTTATAACCTTTGTTATCTTGATTAGAGTTCCGTACCCAAATCAAGAGCGGAACCAAGACTCCAAAGTCTTTGCCAGAGATCTGTCTGCCAGAAAGAACCAACTATCAAAGCTGAAGACCGAGTGTGGTACCATCGTTTTCGGGACACATGAGATTTTGAGTGAGATAGAGAGGTTCTATGGGCAGCTGTACACGTCATCGTTGGAGCCACACGCAAGTGTGAGTAACGATCCAAAAGCGAGTCTTATCCGACACTATTCTGAAGATATTCCAGACGTCAGTCTGAGCGAGATTAGAATGGCTCTCCAGCACCTTAAACACAGCAAGTCCCCAGGCGAGGTTGGAATTACAGCGGAGCTTCTGAAAGCGGGTGGAAAACCAGAACTTGAAGTTCTTCAGAAACTCTTTAATTCCGTGCTCCATGGTGGTACTACTAGTATGTTCAGCACTGGACTTGTGAAGGGCTGTAATGATGATGATCCAACGGAACAAAGCCTCCGCTGTCCGTCCGTCTCTCTGTCAGCGGGCTTTTTCTCATGATCCGTAATAGGTAGACAGTTGAAATTTTTATGTGTATTTCCGTTGCCGCTGTAACAAAAAATAATAAAAAATGAAATAAATTAAAAATTAAAAGGGACTCCCCTACTAGAAACGTGTATTATGATGGTACGGAACCCTTCATGCACGAGTCCGACTCGCACTTCGGAATTCGGAAAAAACTTCTCCCTATGCGGAATGGGATCACGTGCTTTCCGAGGCATCGGTGTGAAATACCACCGACTTCCTGACTCCGGTCTGCAACTGAAAATGTTGACAGAAAAAGTCCATAACTGATTTAGGCTCAACCCGGATTTAAACCCAGAATCTTACGATTAGTAGGCGCGCTAAGACCCATTAGATCAACAAAGCAGTTAAGCACCCGTACAAAACAGAACATCATAATGCTGCTATTTTACGCCAATATTCTATGAGAGCGTGGTTCTTCCCTTGTTCGAGCCGATCTAACTTACTAGTATTATAAGCCAATATTTGACCACAACCGCCCCTGGTGGTAGGTGGTGATGCAGCCCTAGATGTTAAATGGCACTATCTTAGCGTGACAAAAGCCTATTAACTTTTATTGAAGACGCCCAGATTGTATTCGGACGAAGATACGCCGTCAAATTATTCCAACCCTCAACCGTTAAACCGTCTGGTTTTAATGCGTGGAATATTGACAACAAAGGGGTAAAACCCGGCGACCGCCTGGTTGTCCAATAGTGGAAGATGTTGTGGCTGAACTTAAAAATCGAGTTAAAAACATCTGGTCGAGTGTGGAAAACACTTTCCAAGCATTTTCGTACAAAAACGCCCATTGAAGTTAAATCTATCGGCACTAATCTGTTATCAATAGACAAGGAAAACCGATAAGAGTTACGTAATTAACGTGACACATTTTCGAATTCAAAAGCCGCTTTGGGAAGCCATGTTGGTTTGGATTTTCGCGAGCTTCATAATCCACCACAGTCGAATTCTTGCCCGTTATTATACTCGTAGGCAGTAAAAAAGTACATTGGTAAAAAATAAAACTATATAATTTTCATATCGGTATTTGAAAATTGACGTAGTTCTATACTAAAGGGAAGTCAATGGATTAGGTCTTGGAGAGCGTTTGGCGGAGCATTTATCAAGCAGTCGGTACGTTTCCCATACATCACCAGCGGCCGTTATTTAGGACTCTAAAATACTAAATCTAGAAACAGAGTAGGAACATAGTTCCTATTTACGAGTAGCTATTAGGGCAAATAACAACCCTAAAAAGTAAACAATGTCCAAGAGTGATCAAGATACTAAAAATCCAGTTACTTAAATTAAAGAAAACAATGATGTCTTTAAGCTGGGTTTAAATTAATCGAAACATTTTCTTTATTTAGATGAGTCAAAATAATAAATATCTGAGTTGCAGTTAACCTTGGACTTCTCTTAAAAGGATTATTGTTAATTTGAATGCAGCATTACGAACAAAAAAAAATTAAAACTAACATTCGAAAGATCCAACTTCACATGGCCAAGCTCTCTTTTCGTACAGTCACGATTATCGACACACGATTCCTTGTATAAATGCCAGAGTTCAATAGTATTAAGGTTCTTTCTAAATGTTCTCTTCCAATGCTGCTTTACTTCCTATAGGAAATTTAACAAGGTTGAAACAGTATACAGTGTAATATGATTATATAAGAAGCTATGAACAAATAATGGGTCGCTGTGTAAAGGTGCCTAGAACGATTTTTTTATCACGAAAATAGCCGTAGGTTCTTTTAAAAGCGTATCAAAAGATGAAAACGTCGACTAATCATCGCTTTTGCTTTTACCTTTGCAATATCCTTATTGTTTGTTTGAATTTCGTACAACAGGGTTCCGAATTTTCGCCCCTAATGTGAGTACATTAAGTTTAAATTTGATTTTATGTTTTCCTATCACATTATGATAGTTTAGAATTTGGTGCCTTTATCGAGTTCATCGCATTTCGTAAAAAGCATTTCCTTTCTCTGTGGCATGTCATTTTTAAACGAACGGTTTTAGTATTGGTTTATTTTACTTCACATTTGGACTGTACTATCAAACTAAATATTTTACATTCTTTAATGGATATCGACGACAGTGACAACTTTTATTTTTATATATTTTACTACGTTCAAAAATCATAGTTTTTTTGTCATTCAAAGAACATTTTACTTTTTAATGGGCATCGCCCACCGAGGACTTAAACTTTTATTCAGATTCTGGTAATGTCTTGTGGTCTTTAAAACAAAACAAGTGGTAAAATAAAAAAAATTATATAATCGATTTCAATATAAATAAAATGAGAACATCATCAATGTAGTCGAAGTCAATTAAATAGTACGCATTATTAAGGATAACACAAAAACTACTAGTCAGATATTAATCAAATTTAAATACGACCACATGAGAAGCACTAGCTTTCAAACAAAAGAGGAATAATCAAAATCGGTTCACCTAGAAAAAAGTTCTGAGGTAAAATACAAAAAAAATACAGTCGAATTGAGAACCATCTCCTTTTTTGAAGTCGGTTAAAATGATATAGTGCAAGTTTCAATGTTCAGATTATCTCTAAAATATTCAGTAGCAGTATCGAAAGTAGTAAAATAGTCTTCAACGTCTTCTCAGGCCGCAGAGGTCTACAGCTGGATATAGGCTACTATTACTTAATCGCCACGTTCACACTGACGACATACACCTTAGATACCGCTTTCCGTCCCATCCACTGGTCCGGGTATTTTATGGCTGACGTAAACGAAATATTTATACCGTCCTCTATCGTTTTGCATTTGATCTTTCCGATAGGTGTTTCTTTCGTCATCCGGACAAGATGGCGTAAGGGGTTACCAACACCGCCGCTACACTACTTTGAAAGTATTGCGTAAGAGTTAATAAACTTTCTTTACTGAGGTACCTAATATTAGACAAATTAGTTAATATTTAATTTCATTAATTCATTCATTCGAGTCCTCCTCCCCCAGAGCTTATAGGATATTATTTGCTATAGATGCCACCCTCGGGATGATAGTAGTTAATTCTCTTACATGCTCTTATTACACGGCTATTTCAATTATTCATTTTAATAAATATTGTGGTATTTTACTTTATATTTATACTTTGAAAAACTTCAATATGTTTTACTCCTCCAACAATTTTCAGAGAATCCTACAATTCTGTATTCTGTAGGGAATCCGTACAAGATTCTAGTGAAACCTAAAAAAATAAAGTTCACGAGAACAAGACGCCGGTCGAGGTTTTTAGTTTTAAGTGATAAATACGTGAAAGAAGGTAGGAACAGACGCGCCACGTGGAGTAATTAATCAATAAAAATTTATAGTTACGTCATAACGTAATATTTTAATATAAAATAAATTTAATATTTACCATTTTAATTAATAATTTATTAGTGTAATAACGCAAATCGTTATAAGCACAATGTGTGTACAAAAACATTAATTAAAATGTAATTATTTACAAATTATAATCATTTTTTTTATATGATAAGGGTGACAAACGAGCACACAGTCCACCCGATGGTAAGTGGTTGCTGCGGCCCATAGACATCTACATCTATCCTCTATTACAAATCAAAATGTAGATGCGTTGTCACCCGTAAGGACTTAGATGGAATGCCTCATTTCCAACGTCCACCTGCACTCACCAAGCGAAACGCAGAGGTAAACCTCTACTTCACGCTGGTTTTCTGTGAGGTCGTGGTACCACCCCGGTTCGAGTCGGCCCATCCGGGCGACAGCAAAAGCTGCCTCGTGGCTCTACCACTGTTAATTAAATTTTGAGACCATCATTATTATTACAGTCCTTCACAAATCCACTGCTGAACATAGGCCTCCTATAAGGAACGCCACAAAGCAGGTTCCGAGCCACCAGCCTCCATTAAATTTCAGCATGTCTTACAAGGTCGTCACTCCATTTAGTGGGGGGACGCCCTACACTTCACCTACCGGTACGAGGCTGCCACTCGAGAACCTTTCTTCCCCATCGATTGTTGGTTCTTAGAGCTATATGGCCGGCCCATTGCCACTTCAGCTTACCAATCTGTTGGGCTATGTCGGTTACTCTGGTTCTACTGCGGATATCCTCATTTTTAAGTTTATCGCGCAGAGAAAACCCGAGCATAGCCCTCTCCATAGCTCGCTGAGCGACTTTTAGCTTCCTCATACGGCCATCAGTGAAGGACCACGTCTCTGATCCATAGGTCATCACTGGCAACACGCACTGGTTGCACAATCTAGTTTTGAGGTATGCCTGAAGAGAAAATGTATCGTAATCTCCCGAACGCTGCCCAGCCGAGTTGATTCCGTCGATTGACCTCTCGGTCGAAGTTGGACTTACCTAGTCGGACTATTTGTCCCAGGCAAACAACTTCGCCAACAACTTCGAGCTTAGTGCTCCCAACAACTACCGACATAGGTGTTACATGGACGTTACACATGGTTTTTGTTTTGTCCATGTTCATCTTAAGACCTATCCGTAGGGAGACACAAACTAAGTCATTGAGCATAGTGCTTAGGTTCTCTAGCAGCGATTTTGCCATAAGGACTATATCGTCGGCAAATCGAAAGTGAGTGGTGTACTCGACGTTGATACCGTATTCTTTCCAGTCCAGCTTGAAAACGTCTTTCAATGTAGCGGTGAATAGTTTCGGGGATATTACGTCACCCTATTTTACACCTCTCAGCCGTTGGATAGGTTTTGGTATTCTGGTTCTGTACTCGGATAATCATCGTAGCGCTACTGTACAAATACTTCAGCACTTCGATGTATCGACAGTCAACTTGGCATCGCTGAAGGGACTGCAGTACCGCCCAAATTTTGACGGAATCAAAGGCTATCTCATAGTCCACATACGCAAGATATAGTGGCAGATTATACTTTTCGGTATTCTGTACAATTTGCGAAAGACTATGTATGTAGTCCATGGTGCTTAAGCCTTTTCGGAAACCGGCTTGTTCGGGAGGCTGGTAGTCGTTGAGTCTGTGTACGAGACGATTCGTAATGACTCTCGAAAACAACACGTAGACGCCGCTCAGAAGGAATATCGGTCTGTTGTTCTTCAAGATAGCGTATTTCGTCTTTCTTGAAGAACAAAACCACCGTACTTCTGCTCTACGCCTCGAGAGTAGTTCTAAAGGAAATTAATAACCAGTTTTCCACCCGCTTCCAGAAGCTCCCTGTAATTCCATCCTCGCCTAAGGACTTGCTGTTTTTAAGGTGCTGGAGAGCCAATCTAATCTCGATCAGGCTGACATCCGGGATATGATCGGAATAATGTGGGATAAGACTAGCGCTTGGATAGTTACTCACACTTGCCTCTTGAAA
The DNA here is from genome assembly GCA_033319125.1 of Parnassius glacialis. Classification (NCBI taxonomy): domain Eukaryota; kingdom Metazoa; phylum Arthropoda; class Insecta; order Lepidoptera; family Papilionidae; genus Parnassius; species Parnassius glacialis. Next base: position 26,881,982 of record JAVANC010000002.1, read on the forward strand.
GCATATTAGTTAATGATTCTAAAACTTCTCAATCTCACTTAAAATCTCAGGTGTTCCGGTAACGATGCTGCCACATTCAGTTTTTAGCTTCGACAGTTGGCTCATTCTGGTAGACAGATATCTAGCAAAGACTTTGGAGCCTTGTTCTTGTTAGATCGCTACTTCAATACGAGCTGTTTTTTTTTCTTTATAGGATAAGGTGACATACGAACACACAGTCCACCTGATGGTAAGTGGTTGCTGCGGCCTATAGACATCTACATCTATTCTTTATTACAAATCAAAATGTAGATGCGTTGTCACCCGTGAGGACTAAGATGGAATGCCTCTTTTCTAGTGAAAAGTGCCTCCGGCCACCTGCACTCACCAAGCGAAACGCAGAGGTAAACCTCTACTTCACGCTGGTATTCTGTGAGGTCGTGGTACCACCCCGGTTCGAGCCGGCCCATCCGTGCGACAGCAAAAGCGGCCGCGTGGCTCTACCACTGTTAATGCTGTATTGAAGTTGCGCAAGTCCCGCTGCATGCATTTGGAGATCTGTCTGTTCAGTTGACTGTAGGAGTATGCTGTCAAATCTGCTGAAGACTGCAGCTTCATTTCCCGTTTAACAGCCATGGGATTAAGAGTGTGATCGGAGCGCTTTTGTATTCTTCTGCGACGGGTCATGCTCAATATTATGAAAACCAACTCCATGAAATGAGTAGCATCTTTATTGTTCGTGTTTTTATTTTAGAACGTAATAAATGTCTTCACAGATTACATTTTACAATAAATATGCTCACTTTTAATGATGATTTCACCGATATTAATGGTATTCAATATAACAAAACGGAACAAGCAACGAAGCAGAATTTTGATAGGCATGCGGGACGCATAAGACTTTTTCCGATGCGAGATTACAATTGCCATTGCGGGACTGGCCTGTAGAATGTAGTACGGTTGACTGCATAGTTACTATTCGACGTTTTGTATACTTATAAAAGAAAACCAAACTAAAATTAACTAATATCGATACGATAATTTAGACTCTTAATCTATTTGAGGGTTTGGAATGTGGATCTTATTTTTGGGAGAGCAAAATGTACGGATGTATATATTAAATAATAATGAACCTTCCGTTATAACATCAGGAAATATTCATTTTTGAACAGTTCCAACGATAATACCACTCCACTATTCGATACCCAACATTTAGTTAACCCTTCTCCTACTATAAAAAAGACATCCTCCGGCGCTCTATATTTCCACTGTTGACGAAGACTTTAAATTATATAGAATTGTCTAAAAATATTTTTTCTTTTATTAATTCTTGTTTCGTGTTTCATTTTTACTTTATTTATTTTTTTACTTTATTTATAGCATTAAATAAAACTATTTAACGAATTTTATTGCACTTAATACTACTTGGTAGTATTAATATAATCAAAAGCGATAAAGTAGTTTTATCCAATGTGTAGTATTCGCGTGAATATAATAAATCATTTATAGCAATTATATCAAATTGGAGATTAATATTTTATAATTGTAACTATGATATCCGTAGCAGAAACATAATAACCATTATAGCCCAACGGATTAGTACGCTGAAGTGGCAATGGGCATCCCACATAGATGAACGAACCGACCACCAATAGGTAAGAAAGGTTCTCGTAAAGCTCGGCAAGCGGACATGCAGGTGGCTTAGGACCGTACTTTATGGCATTATCTGTGGGAGGCCTATGTTCAGCAGTGGACTTGTTAAGAGCTGTGTGATAATGATTTTACAATTCAAACTTTTTCCGAATATTTTCATAATTTAATAAATAAAGAAACTTATAGAACATAAAATATAGGCAAAACACTTCACAATTGGAGTTTTACCGTATTATTCTTTAACATAATGACTGTAAATTGTAGGTGGTCAGCGTAAATAACGGCTTAAGCTTTGTACTCGGGCCGGACGTAATTATTCAATTTTTATTTTTTCCAAGAGGTGTCGAAAACGAAATTAGTACAACTAAAATACAGCTTTCCAGTTCGGAACAGCTTTTCGGCGTTTCTTTGACTTCAACGGTCCTAAATGAAATGTAATAATTTACTTTGAAACCCTAAAGGCAGGTTAACCATTTAATTATACCTACTTAATATGTAAAAATGCCTAAATGTAACACTTTTAGCACTAAAAATAAACCAAAAAATTATGGGGTAATTTAAATTACTTTACCATTTTTTGTTGCCGTTCAGTTTCAACGTAACAGAATACAATAGCATATTAGCATCCCGTGACTGTAGTAAGAAGCGACAGAGGGAAACTGTAACAGGAGATCGCTACTGTTGAGAACACAAAATAATAAAATACTGCGGTTGGTCATCGGCCCGACTTTAGAGGCTTCGGCAGTCCCTGCCACGCTTTCATGGCAACTTAGGCACTTGCCTAAGTTGCCATGCACTTGCCCTATGAGACAACTTACGGGAGAAGCCTACTTTCAGCAGCGGTCTTTTAATAGGCTGTAGTGAATGAACGTATGATATTATTTGACAAGGTTTTAGAAGAAAGTGTTACTAATTTCACTTCCGATCCTAAACCAAAATTATATAAGTAAAAAATTTAAAATTATGATGTTTCTTCCTGTTTGACAACCATGTTGATTTGCTCATCATAGTTACAGTTTCTGACATCTCACACCTACGACACTGCTCTCCTTCGCCAGTATGGAACATTTTCAACTGGAATATTAATCGATATGATTATTCCGCCATCTGTCAGACCTGGGAGAGGTTTTCAAGTATATGTTATGTCCCAAAAATGCGAAAACTACCGAGTTTAGACTTGTTGAAATGGAGCTTGTATTTGGTTGTCTTGGTCTATTTTTAGCAGTGTAGCCGCGAAGTGGCACCGTACGAGAATTCACTACACCATATCATTTCGTGGGTGTCGTACTAAAACTGAAGTTGGTCAGCAGATGGCCAGCAGTATATATTTATATAGTTGCCAAATGCCAACCCCAGGCGGACTGGTAACTTTACAAAGCGTGGCAACTTTGGCATAAATTGCATAGGAAGTCGAATACATATACATGTTTAGATTAATGATAGGTCTTCGCGCGCTCAGACTAGATACCGCCGGCGCTCTTGTCAAATGCGGCAACAAATACTACGCCGAAATCGGCGTACCCAAGCCATATGGACGTACCGAATATTTTATAAAATTTTGATCATAATCCAAAGTAAAATACCAGTTGGCGTAGTGAAACTGTGTAAAAATAATATTACAAGAAATAAGAAAGACACTGTGATCACATACTATCAGTAAGTATCATACAATTTCGAAATTTCAACATAAAATAACACGAGCCATAAATAAGTTACAAAATATGAAAGACGCCATTCAGTGTTGCCGCGTATACAAAAATAAAGTTCCCCGTGGCTGAGATTTTTAAATGTGAATTTATTGTTACTAGATATATTTTATAATATAATATATTTAGCTTATTATAATATAACCTAATTCTATATTATTTAATGTTTATTTTTGTAGTATTGCTCAAATGACCTAATATTTATATGTTGTTTTATTAATTGTTATTTTTATTATTAAAACATTATTTCCGTTTATTAGGGTTCCGTGCCCAAAGAGTGTCAACGGGACTTGAGTTTCCACTATCGTTCCGTCTGTCTGTCAGCACGCTGTATTTTATGAACCGTAATATGTAGATACTTGAAATTTTCACAGAATGTGTATTGGATATTATTGCTATAACAACATATAATAAAAATAAAATTTTGATTACACCATATAATATATAACTATTTTTTTTAAATAATTTGTGAATATTAATCAGACATTTAAATATAAAAATTAAACTGATAAAAATGAGGCCTTATCATTTATATGCCATTTATTCAGAAGAAAAACCTATACATAGTATACACAAATATAATAATTTGATACATTCTTTAATACACATTATTAAAAATATGCCGTGTAGTGGCGGTCAAGAATATCCACTACCCCATATCCTCCCGTGGGTGTCGTAAAAGGCGACAAAGGGAAACAGGCGGGAGATGGGCAGCAGCATCTTCCTGATAATAGCCAAAGTTACAATAAAAAAACTGCGGTTGCCAACCCGCTCGCCAAGCGTGGCAACTATGGCAAATACCCCCCCAATGACGAGAGTAACAAAAAGACGGCCCCCAGTCCCCGGCGGCCCCGCTATTCCTGGCTACGGTGGCGACCATGGTAACGGCGGGGCAGGGGGTGCTAAGAATCTCCGGTGGAGGTTCGGTTGCCACCTACGACGACTCGACCTGGCAACGTACAACGCACGCACCCTGAGGACTGACGAGAAGATTGTGGAGCTGGAAGAAGAGATAGACAAGTTGCGCTGGCATATTATAGGATTATCCGAAGTCCGAAGAGAGGGGGAGGACACGGTAATCCTCGAATCCGGCAACTTGCTCTATCACCGGGAGGGCGACCATCTGTCCCAAGGAGGTGTCGGATTTATCGTCCACAAGTCTCTCGTTAACAACGTTGTAAAGATCGGGAGTGTGTCGACGAGGGTTGCGTACCTTATACTCAGAATCACCAAACGGTATTCGCTGAAGGTCATACAGGTTTACGCACCAACTTCGGCACACCCCGATGAGGAGGTGGAGGAAATGTATGAGGATATCTCTAGAGCCATGCATTCCTCCAAAACCCTATATACGGTGTTAATGGGAGACTTCAATGCAAAACTAGGCACAAGAGAGAACGGTGAGCTGAAAGTAGGGAAATTTGGAATAGGGCAACGGAACCCAAGGGGCCAGCAGCTGGCCGACTTCATGGAGAAAGAGGGACTCTTTATGATGAACTCTTTCTTCAAGAAGCGGCCCCACAGGAAGTGGACCTGGTCGAGCCCCGACGTTTCGACAAAAAATGAGATTGACTTCATTATGACGACCAGACGACAACTGTTCAGTGATGTCTCAGTGATCGCGAGGGTGAAAACCGGCAGCGATCACCGAATAGTTAGAGGCACACTGAACCTAAATGTTAAGTTGGAGAGGTCTCGTCTGATGAAGTCAACGCTCCGTCCCCCTCGTGCTCTAATCCAAAGTCCCGAAACCTTTCAGCTCGAGTTACAAAACCGTTTTCAGTGCCTAGAAGACTGCAATGAAGTGGACGATATGAGTGACAAGCTCGTGGAAACTGTCCATGCGGTCGGAGCTAAGTTCTGCAAGACCCGCCGCAGAAGAACACAAAAACTCTCCGATCACACTCTTAATCTCATGGCTGTTAGACGGGAGATGAGGCTACATTCTTCAACAGATTTGACAGCATACAGGCAACTGAACAGACAGATCTCCAAATGCATGCGGCGAGACTTACGCAACTTCAACACAGCTCGTATTGAAGAAGCGATCGAGCGGAACCAAGGCTCCAAAGTCTTTGCCAGAGATCTGTCTGCCAGAAAGATCCAACTGTCAAAGCTGAAGACCGAGTGTGGCAGCATCGTTTCCGGGGCACCTGAGATTTTGAGTGAGATTGAGAGGTTCTATGGGCAGCTGTACACGTCATCATTGGAGCCACACGCAAGTGTGAGTAACGATCCAAGAGCGAGTCTTATTCGACACTATTCCGAAGATATCCCGGACGTCAGTCTGAGCGAGATTAGAATGGCTCTCCAGCACCTTAAAAACGGCAAGGCCCCAGGCGAGGATGGAATTACAGCGGAGCTTCTGAAAGCGGGTGGAAGACCGGTACTTGAAGTCCTTCAAAAGCGCTTTAATTCCGTCCTCCATGGTGGCATTACACCGGAGGCGTGGAGCAGAAGTGCGGTGGTCTTGTTCTTCAAGAAAGGTGACAACGCTCTCTTGAAGAACTACAGACCGATTTCCCTTCTGAGCCGCGTCTACGTGCTGTTTTCGAGAGTCATTACGAATCGTCTCGCGCGCAGACTTGACGACTTCCAGCCTCCCGAACAAGCCGGTTTCCGAAAGGGCTTTAGCACCATAGACCACATACATACCCTACGGCAAATTGTACAGAAGTCCGAAGAGTACAATTTGCCACTATGTCTGGCGTATGTGGACTATGAGAAAGCCTTTGATTCCGTCGAAATTTGGGCGGTGCTGCAGTCCCTTCAACGAGCAAAATTGTACAACCAATGCGTGTTGCCAGTGATGACTTACGGAACTGAGACGTGGTCCTTCACTGCTGGCCGTATGAGGAAGCTCAAGGTCGCTCAGCGAGCTATGGAGAGGGCTATGCTCGGAGTTTCTCTGCGTGATAAACTTAGGAATGAGGATATCCGCAGTAGAACTAGAGTAACCGACATAGCCCAACGGATTAGTAAGCTGAAGTGGCAGTGGGCCGGCCATATAGCTCGAAGAACCGACAACCGATGGGGAAGAAAGGTTCTCGAGTGGCAGCCTCGTACCGGTAGGCGAAGTGTAGGGCGTCCCCCCACAAGATGGAGTGACGACCTGGTAATACATGCAGGAAGTCGATGGATGCAGGTGGCTCGGGACCGTGCTTTGTGGCATTCCTTGGGGGAGGCCTATGTTCAGCAGTGGACTTGTGGAGGGCTGTAATGATGATGATGATGATTAAAAATATAATATTTTGATACATTCGCTATTAATAAATTATTCATTTTTAAGTATTTCTGGTCTACATTCATAACTATGAACTTAACTACTAAGCCATAGCATAAAATAATTTTTCCCGTTAATCGGGTAATAGTTAAGCTGCTGGCATATACAATTTTTCACGCATACTAGGATCCTTGCAATTGTCTTATACACACTAGAATATTGAGTTGCCGCAGTCACGGAGCTGTTTCTTTCAAGTAGCGCGGTATCTAGTCAGAGCGCGCGATGACCTATCATTAATCTATGTATACAGGTTTATTTTGCAATTAGTGACCAAATTTGCAGAGAAGGTTTAGAATAAGCAATATAGACAAATGGCGAAGAAAAATTAATAAAAAAGTCTCAAACATTCTGTCCTTCTTATCTTTTAAGTTTAAAATGCGTGATAATGCATCATTTTAACTGATTTTACTGCGCACGCACACATTTGTGAGGATTGATCGGTAGGCAAAAATGTTGTTGCCCTTAAATCACATTCAATTTGAGATAATTTCAAATAAAAGTTGAAGCCTTATTTACTTGTAATTTCAAAATCTGCAATAACGGTGTATCATTATTTATATATTTGAACTTAAATTTAAAATTTGGCTACTCTTTGAAAAATAAGCCTGTATATCCATATATACTCGTAATGACCCCTATCATGTAACCCTATCTATGCGGAAGGCCTTCGTTCAGCAGTGGACTATGTTTGGATAGGCAGTAATGAAATAATAAAACAACTTACAGCATTTATACGTCCCACTCCTGTTCGCAGGCCTCCTCTCATTTTTGACATGCTTTTTGGGCAAAAAAGTGTCCACCGCGTTGCCCCAATGCATGTTGGAGGACTTAAAATCTCAGTTGACAACTTGATTTGTGCCGGCGGGGATCGAATCTGAGTCGCTCGCGAACTGTAAAAATTAGAGCGATAACTTAGCCCCTACGCAACCACGGCTTTGTAATGATGAAATGAATAACTAAAATTTATAGTTCCTTAGTATAGATATAATTAAGTTATTCTTAAGGCGATACCCCGACCAAAACCTTGCGACAGTGCGTTATTCAGAGACTATTATCTCATTAGTTATGAGAAATAAACTACATCTAAAAGCACATTATTAATGTTCGTTATCTTATCATCATATTCCATGTTCTAATTTGTTTTTATGTGTTATAAATACATTTAAAATCTACTTTTAAAAAATGACCAAAATTATTGATTACATGCATTTGTTGCTAAAGGCAACGCTCTAATCATTTGAGGATTACACTAATGGATAGATGATTTAAAAATCTATATTATTCACGTTTTATTTAATTTTAAAAGTTCGTTTTTCTTTTTTAAAATAAATCCAAAATTTGTGTGAATTCTATGATAAAGCGGCGTACGTCTAAAGAAGAGGAAACGAATGCTCAAGGTTATTTGGTCAGGAAATCGCCTTAATATATGTTATTTACTTCATATTATTTACTCAAATGAATACTATTTACTTCATATTCTCAAAGCATCACAGAATAATTTATTAATCAAAATATAAAATAAAAAAATTGTTTGTGCTTATTATCTATTCTACACATTTTAAAGTCTATGTTAAAATTAATAGTCCCATAACCCACTATTACAAACCGAACACAGGATTCATCTATTGTTTATGACAACCGAAAAAACAACGTAAACATAGCCCCAAAATCACCAGTTTATCCTACACGGTATATTGCATTCATTTGTGCCTTCACCTTCATCTTTTAACTTTTATAATAAGACTGCTTCGTCGGGCTAGTATTTGTAGTAGTGTGACTATGAGACTATGATCAAATCAATCATTGTATATAATAATATAAATAGATCAATCCAGTGTCGGTTTACCGTCCCATCGGACTGAGTACACACAGTGAGGGAATAGAGAGTACACCTGTACTTGCGTATACACTTGGACACTATAATCCTGTCCTGTACCGATGGCTAGTCTCCGTTGACCGAAATTCAGTCTGGAGCACATTATCTATATCTATACAAATGAATAAAATTGAAGTGTCTATTTGTAATGTCAAAACAACAGCTTTTTACTAAATACATATGAAAGTATATACAGTCTTCTTCTACCTAGCGTTTATCCCGGTTGCTCATCCCGCCCAGCGCGGGAGAACCCAGAGTCCGCTTTCCTACACTTCCTCCTCTACATTGCCCGGTCTTCGGCGTCCCTCGCAACTAGCCCATTGGCGCGCATGTCATCCTGCGCGACATCAAGCCAGCGTTTCTTGGGCCGTCGTCTACTCCTGGTGCCAGGTAGGGTCATGTCCAGGCATTTGTTTCCCACGTAGGTTGCCGGTCGTCGTAAGACGTGGCCGTACCAGCGGAGCCGACTTTCCTGCAGCTTGTCAGCGATGTCACGGGCATGGAGGCTGCCGCGTATGTATGTATTCCGTACACGGTCTTTCCGCGTGACGCCACACATCCACCGCAGCATGTTCATTTCCGTGACATGCAACAACTGCCAGTGTCGCTCCAGCACCGGCCACGCCTCACTGTTGCACGTAAGGACAGGCCTTATGATGGTCTTATAGACCTGTCCCTTCAGTTTGACCGGCATTTCGCGGTCACAAATGACACCCGTCACCTCGCGCCATTTCGCCCAAGCCGCTGATATACGGGCCTTGATGTCGCGATCGATGTTCACGGACGCATCAAGCACAGATCCAAGGTACCTGAAGTTGTCCGTGCGCTCGACGGTGTCGTCGCCTATACGGAGAGACGTCAGATCTGTGCTGTTGCAGGCCATATACTCCGTCTTCGCCACGTTTAGCTTCAGCCCGCCGTTCTCAAGCGCCTCCCTCCATGCGTGCATATGAATTTGATCAAGGTCAGACCAATGGTTATTGAGTTATTCTTAAATAACCTATATTGAAGTCGCTTATATTGAAGTCGGCTGTACAAAATTTTTAATTTTAAATTATGTTTGAGTTAAATTGGTTTAATATAGCAAGCTACGTGGGCCAATTAACGGCAGACCTTAACGACTGCAAGAGTACGTTTTAATTTATAGTTAATAATAAACTATACATGAATATAATTTGACAATTCTTTCACAAGATGTCTATATTCCATTACGGCTCAAACAAGCTGCTCTTTAAATTTTCTTTTCAATCCTTTTCCCAAAAACTAGCTATGCCTGATATACAATGCAACGTCTCTTTTTTCTCAGAAACCGTCACGGGCATGCGTACAACGACTCACTAAAGTTTAATGGTAATCGTAGATGTCATAGGCAGACATCGGAAAACGAATAAACAAGTAATTATTTTTCTAATCTTAGATCTATCTTCAAAGATAGATGCCATAATATAGGTTTATGAGGCCAAACAGTCTGTTCTTACTTTACTTACAAGTAAATAAAACTATGTCTTATCAGGTCATCACTCTATTTAGTGGGGTGTCGCCCTACACTTCGCCTACAGGTACGAGGCTGCAGGAAGTCGATGGATGCAGGTGGCTCAGTACCGTGTTTTGTGGCATTCCTTGGGGGAGGCCTATGTTTGGCAGTGGACTTGTGAAGGGGTAGACCTAGGCGGACATTTCTAGACCAAATCAGGGACGTCTTGAAAAAAGGCCAGGTCAAGAGTACCCTAAACCGAAGAGCATGTATGAAGGGAATAATGAAAGTGGACGAAGCGAAACAAGTATGTAAGGATCGTAGCAAGTGGAAAGAAGTGGTATCTGCCTACCCCTACGGGAAAGAGGCGTGATTATATGTATGTATGTATTCTATCATCTGTGGAAACAAGTTATTCTCACTCACAAGCTAAAAGGTGATACTAACTAGGACACTGAATAACCAGATTTTTGAGGATTTTCCTATGATAATAAGTTATATTTGCACATTTTAAATCTTTGATTTTAATTAACTACGCAATAGAGGTATCAATTTAACCCGTTCGAAACTTAACACGACGAGGAACTGTACTCGTGCGTTTTAACTTTTATTTTTATTCTGGCAACTCTTAATTTAGAATACGTGTTAACGAATGTAAACATATCTCCCAAATGGTAAACAAGTTGGCCACTGACTGCTGATGATTGTATGAAAATGTATTACAAAGAATAAACATCATTTCAATAATCACCCGAAAAGAGTGGGCAGGTCCACTGAGTCAGCTATTTCGACTACTTCAATAAATATTTAAATATCGAAACTGTCATTCATTTACATAATGTCTCTTAAAACATTTTTTTTTCAAATTGAGAGGGACTCTTTACCCTTGCATGAATTTCTACCGCCAACTAACAGTGCATCTACTGCTCTCTAGTTCTCTGGTTGTTGATGAAAGTGGTGAATTTGTATTAGACTGCATCGTTACTTGCGTAACGATGACTCCTAGGACAGTTTATAATACGCGTGGGTGAGTTATCTAACGGCCGTCAGAACAGGGGATAACGGACGCCGGCTCTCACGGGTAACTCGTATCGTTCGATGTTCTAGGCGGCAAAGAAAATATGCGGTAAGAACTGCCCAGGGACGGGGGTGTATGGTGTGTACGCGGTGTGAAGGGTTGTGCGGCGTGTTCGTCTGCGGACTCGCTGCGTCCCATCCTTTGTTATCCTAACAGTGTTTGTGGCACTAGGTGATTATGTAGTGTTTGAGTGTGACTGGCCGGCGACATTTCGGTCGTCGGAAACTAGCGAAACAGGGGGTTCGATTAGAACATTGCGGGGCCTTCGCAGGGTTTGCACAACGTTCGGAGTCAGAGCGTAGGTGACTGCGTTTACCACTAGCGGATTGGGATGTGGCTCTGCCCTCTCGAAACAACGCCGAGACATTTCCTTGAGATACTCAGAGGTCGTTGGAAGTTGACAGTCTCTGTGTAAGTCGGAGTTCGCTGGTACCACCGAGCTCCGGTGGCTATGCGAATGAATCTATTTTGGCCGACTTGGAGGTCGTACAAGTGTCTATGGGTCGCGTGCGCGAAAACTACACTTAGGTCTTACGCACGGTTTGAATAGATGGAGCTTGTGTCTTAAGTATAGTTTAATCCTGCTGTTTACTAGCGTGTGGAGGCGACTAGTGACGAATTTTGTACGGTTGCGGACATTGCGAATGTGTTTCGCGACTGTCATACCTTCGTCAAATGTAACCCCTAAATATTGGACCGTTGGTTGCCAGGAGAAAGTCCAACTTCGACAAACGGACATCTTTGAGTGTTGCTACGTCAAGGATGTCCGGTTGTTGACTAGTAGCGAATGGGTAGCGGTTTGAAGAGTCAAAAGACGAAGATGAGTCAGGTTATTGTAATGGCGTTTAGACTTTTTCACACACTTATGTGCTTGGTTGCACGAGATATTCTTTATAATAAACTGTTAATACAAGAAGATAAAATAAGGGATGAAATAGGAAAATTTAAATTTTTACACCAGTTTATTCAAATCCTTCAAATAATCCAATATTTTATACTCTAACCAAGAATTCAGAGAAATTCGAGGTAAAAGCGTATCACATTTCTCACATTCGTGATTTACGCGTATGTAAGTTTATAAGATATATGGATGTTAAGTCACTATACGTTTGTATTTTATGCTTTCAAAAGGATTATTACCCATGTGAAATATATTTCAAGATTCGGGGACAGGTCCTAATTTTTATCAATGTCTGAGTGCTTCTTTTTTTATTTACGAAGATATTTAGGGTATTGAATACTGACTAAGAATGGGGTTGAGTGTGTCGTCAACTCAGCCCCAGGAGTTTAGCGAGGTAAAGTTTAAGATATAGGACATAAAGATCATTTTACAGTGTATTTCATACAACTTTACAGACCTTTTATAATATAGGAACGAGCTAACACTTGGTTTAAAGGGTCGATCACTTCTGCAGCTTTTTAACCACAAAAAAGAACAAAGATATATTTAAAATATAAAATTTTAAAAAAGCTATTACAAAATTTAAAAAAAAATACATTTTTTATTACCTTCTGTAGTCAAGAGGCTTTAATTCTACGATATGGAATCGCTTTTTACCATTTAAAAACAAAATGGCCAATTGACACGATAACCCATCGGTTCTCATGCTGGTTATTTTGGGCCGATATTCATGTATAACCGAACCGACATTCGTGCTGCAGCTGTACATCTGGCTCTACTATTAAAATTTATACTGGACTGTAATATGACCGTCACCGTTTATGAATTGCATAAAATATCGAAAGTTAACGTGGTAGTCAAAATCTGAAAGAACATCATTATTTTACACTAAATCATAATTCTGGATATCTTGAGGTTTTCGTAGTATCCAAATAATTGCAATCGCCTGTTTGTGTTATTTGAAACCTAAACACGACGATGTCGTAAATAGAGCCATTCCATTCCAGAGTCGCAATACACGTTGACTCAGTCCATGTAACACGCACGACACGAAGTCGCCCCGTGCAAGGCCACACGAATAATTACTACGTATTGTACGAGTCATTAATACTTACCTGTTTGTGTGCCTACACACGGACGTAATGTTCGGTAAACATTAAATGTATTTAAAATTGATACAATTTCATTATTACATACTGTAAGATTTTTCATCGTGGTGGAGGCACGCTGCAGCTATAATGTGGTTGCAGCACTAATGAGCTTTCACATAATAGCGTAAAATAGCAGCCTTAGTTTATTTTAGTTTAGTTTACGACGGACTGTTTTCCGCAACTCCACGTCTAAGCGCGTATTTTGCGTGTGGGCAGGAATAATGTAATTATTCGAGCCATGAGATCTCCTCGAAAAAGTTTAATAGTCCTTTGATGTTGCGATCAATTTCGGGGAGCTATGAGTGCAGAGATGTTTAGCCTTGTATGCAGACAGCGACCTCAGCTATGTCAGCAACATGTGGGCCGCCGTTTCTTCCTCTCCCATATATGCCCTGCACAGGGGACAGTCCGTAACACCTATGGTAAATAAATGTTTGTTAAAGGTGTCGTGTCCTGTGATAGCATTTGTTACTATCCTGACCTGCGGCTTGTTCAGTCTTATTAGAACCTTGGTTGGTTAAATGTTTATTTATTTTAGGCAAGGCCTCCCTAGCTTGACTAAAGTTTTATAGATTTTTCCCTAGATGAGCGTGTTGATTAGTGAAGTGTCTACCAGTGAAGGAACGTTAACAAAGGGGATTGGTATTATTGGTTCCGACCCTATAGTGGCCAGAGCCGATCTTCTTCTGGACAGTTAGTCTGCTGCATCGTTGCCTCTGGATCCACTGTATCACTATATTGTTATATTTATTATTTACAATAGCAGCCTTATACTCATATTGTATTTCATATTGTTACCATTTTTATCCGTAACGAGGTATTCCACCTTAATCCTCCTGATGACAATGCATCATCATTTTGATCTTACTCAAGGGCAGATGTAGGTGTCTATGGGCCGAAGTATCGTATCGTATGGTGGACGCGTTTTTATACCAGTCTAGTTTTTAAACCAGTCGACACAATTATTTGTAAGATTTACAAATACATCATGTATCGTGCGATATTCGAACCAATGGCTTCGCATTGCCGTAACCAAACGTTTAGCCGCTGCAAAACCGAGCCGACAAGACTAACAACAAACCAGCAAGCCAAATTTATAATTCTACATAAGTTCACAATCACTTAGAAGCGATTTTTCAATCATCAAATAACGTTGTTGATATGTACGTACCTGATGGACTACTATTACTATTTTAAAAGCACTCTTTATTCTCTTACTAGCCATAGATAGAGACCAGAGGGAGATCAGGCGTAAGACCAATGAATTTAAGTGTTTTGCAAGGTATTTGGGTAAACCAACGCCATGTTCCTGACTCCGGGCTTCTACTCAAAATTTCTGGCCAGAAAAACCCAATAATTATCAGCAGCCGTGTTTAGGACTACTAGCCGATATATATATATATATATATTAGGTATATTAGGTATATATAATATATATATATATACCTCGTTGGTTTTAATATATATACAAAAAATATAGATAATGTCATATCTAGTATCGGCATAATAACAATTTATTAACTTTTTTTAAAGATGACAATATAACAAAAAAAGCATATATATATTTTAAGTGAGTGTAGTTTTTGTTGTGTTTTATTTAAATATACCATCAAAAATTTTATGATGAACAAAGGCCTCCCCCAGATTGGCTCAAAATGGAGGGGTTGGCTATATTTGCCATGGGATGATATACATAAAATAGTTGTATTTATCTAAAACCACAATGTTTTATAATTGCTCTCCTTTCTATAGTGATCTGAAGCTAAAATTGCCAGGGATATTAAACGAGAGGTATAAAGTTTATTACTAAATACATCACAGTGGTACAGTCTCATCGCTGTAAGCGTTCGACTGTTTTATCTGCAATAAATTACGTACAGAACAAACCGCACAGTCTCAATGATCAGTCAATAATGAGAGAATGAATAATGGATCAATCTGACCTACTTCAATGTTTGGCAATAGCTGTACTACATATGTTTTTAAATTAGACTCTATCATAAAGCAGAAAGGTCACAATTGATTATTCCGCTAACAGAATAAGATATCGACTAAACCACCAGATGGGAAGTCTTGGTCAATATCTAAGTGTGAATATCCTGCTGTTTGTTGTCTAGTTAATCTAAGCGGAATGATATTGCGTGTAAATCTATTTTGACGCTTGTTTTGTGCTTGTATGGTTGTCGTGAAATACCAGAGGGGGCAGGCAGAGTCCAAAGAGCAGCGTGCTACTCGGACTACGATTAGCCCTACACAATCAGAAACCTAATATCACATTAGTTGCCTTTCACGACATGCTAGCCAATTTGCCTTATTTTTTTGCGATAAATTCCACATTAACATACAACGTAGGACCATCTCACATACATAAGGTAAACATTTATCTAAATATATAAAAATAAATTACTGTCCGTTAGTCTCGCAAAACCTCGAAAACTTCCGGACCGATCTTGATGTAATTTTGTGTGTGTTTGTGTGGGTCCCTGAATGATATAAACGACTCACAATTGTAGCCGGTAGGTGGCGTTGATTCTGAGATCCAGAAATCCCCCGTGCGAAATCGGTGCGCATTGCTTATTAATTGAATAAAATCCAAGAATTTCTAAGTTCGATCTTCACTTTGAAGATATTATGTTTCTTATTATTTTGACCTTTGAAGTCTAAAAGTTCGAATCACGTTAAATTTTCAGAAAGTAGGTTAGATCATACATAAAAAAATGTTATTTTTAAAGTAAGTATACATAATTTAAAATTTATTATTTTGTAATAAATTATTGGTAGAGCCACGAGGCAGCTTTTGCTGTCGCACGGATGGGCCGGCTCGAACCGGGGTGGTACCACGACCTCACAGAATATCAGCGTGAAGTAGAGGTTTACCTCTGCGTTTCGCTTGGTGAGTGCAGGTGGCCGGAGGCCCTTTTTACTGGAAATGAGGCATTCCATCCTAGTCCTCACGGGTGAAAACGCATCTGCATTTTGATTTGTAATAGAGGATAGATGTAGATGTCTATGGGCCGCAGCAACCACTTACCATCAGGTGGACTGTGTGCTCGTTTGTCACCCTTATCATATAAAAAAAATAACTCTAAAACTATTGGTCAGACTAATGTCAATATGGGACCACATGTAAAGCAACAGCTTTCATATAAAAAAGGAATCATCGATAACGGTTCACCCAGAAAGAAGTTATGGCATACATAAAAAAACATACAGTCAAATTGAGTATCTCCTCCTGTTTGAAGTCGGTAGAAAAGAACATTTGGGCCTAGACCCAAATTTGCTAGACTAAGGTCTGTGAAGTGCTGTTTCTACCTATGAGTTATTCTGACTTGGCATTGGCACCACTCTCTTAATTATTTCTAGTGTTAAGGTACAATACAACAAACAACCAATGAGGTATTTCAATTTCATCTTCAAGAGTGACACCGAATTAAATTGCCCGAGCCACTCAAAAGTCACTATAATATTTTTTTTATAAAATTTTACCAGAGGAAGTTAAGTAAATAATATGGGAAAAATCAATAATCAGGTGACAAACTGCTGGTTTTATTGTGACCATCAGCCTGATTTAGAATGTGATGGCAACGTAAAAAAATCCGTCACTCATTCTGACATGTGTCATCAAAATCTGGCGAAATCGAACGATGTATTATCTTGAGCCGTCTCCACAATTCAAAGCGAAACCATGCAACTATATTCTTAAAAAAGCATTTGATGAAGAGATATTAAACGCATTGATGTCACTCACGACTAGCTGATTAAGAACGCATTACAATCGATAATTTGACCGAATCAATTCAACCGATAATAATAGTGAACTGTGTCGGTTCGAATCGACTATACCGAGCATAACGGTCCTCGTGGGACATCTTCAAGTCAACGGCTTTTAGACGTCCGTTTGGATTCGTTTTTATCGATAAATATGGTTGAATAGTTACGACTTTTTTCATAAATTGTGTATTTGATCTAGATTTCACACTTGCAGAATTTGAAAGTAACTCGTGTTATGCGACCTCGTTTTGTGACAATGCAATTCAATATGTGGTTACACAGATATTAAATTGTCTTTTTTTACGCAACCGACTTTAATCATTTAGTGTATTTTATGCCGGCTTTTTTGTGTGTACTGCCAAGTAGACTTAATTAAGAACTTAATTTTAAGATTTAAATTATCTTATTTTAAGCGAGCCTCGTAAGCAATGTTAATCGACACAAAAATCTTAATATCTCGGAAATATGAATGCTAGCTTGATGAAAAGAAACCTGCTAAATAGCCTAGTAAAATGTGTTTAAATATAAATATGTAGGTATGAAGTTTACTTATATATTTTATTCTTCACAAATGCTTCAACTTCATTACAAGACAATAATTGACACGTTTTGAAACAGAATAATTATTTTTATACTTTTTACTTTGTATTAAAACAGGCATAACAGGATTCTTTGCCTATAGGATAACCCTATCCAGGGAATTATTCTACCAATCTTCTATCAACGCATCGTCCGAAATCGTCCCAAGCGTGCTCTACAGGATTGGGGTTAGGGTGATGTTCCACTCCATACATGAGACATCGCTTCTTGAAAGAAATCATTCTCTATTTTAGAGGTTGGTATGTGAACGGCATTATTTTTAAGTTAAATATAACTTAAAATTTCTAAAACTATCAGGATAGAAAACTATACCAGTAGTATCAACTGTTATTATCAAAAAATTTAAATTTAGGTTGAGTGCACCGACACATAACAATAATTACACAAGTATATCATCATCAGAGCTCAAAGAACCGACAATTGATAGGGAAGAAAGGTTGTCAAATGGCAGCATCGTACAGGTAAGCAAGATGTATGCCGGCCGCCCAATAGATGGAGTGACGACCTGGTAAAAGATGCAAGAAGTCAATGGATGCAGGTGGCTCAGGACCGTGCCATGTCGCATTTCTTGGGGGAGGCCTATGTTCAGCAATGAATGTAATGATGGGTGATGATGATGAAACTTGACATATTATAGGCATTGATATTTTCGAAGATATAAAATTTTAGTTACCGAACCGTTTTCATTGCTGACGAGTATAATAAATTAATATATAATAATAAAATAAAATAAATAGTGCAAAAAATATTAATATCATAACAAATTTGCTGTTATGTTACTTATTAACATAAATCAAAATATCCATATTTTTCTAATTTAAGGTAACTCTTAGTTCAGTTTTATATTGATGTAAATTTTTAAACAATTTACCCATGTCCTTCCCGCAATCTAAATTATATAAAACCAGAACGGACCCTAACCGATACAATCATTATATTGATGACCTCGCGGATGGACGGACGAACATTCTAAATAGTTGGGAACACTCGTACGATCCGTAAAACTCATCTAATCGAATTGGGCCCAGCGGACTCCATGATACGTTTATTCCGGCCCCTAAATTATAGGGTTGGCACTAGATTCACTTTTAATAAAATACGATTTTGTTTTAAATTATTTTTTAATGTAATAAATGTATTTTTTTTAATTTCATTACTTTACCCAATACTCTAGATTTTTTCTATGTTGTGAAGCATTTAATATTAATTCATTACCGGAAAACATATAAACCTACCTAAATGATTTTAAACTTCGCAGTCCAACCCAGGCATTATGAAATCTTAACTGCTTCAATTTAAATTAACTTCTAATTTAAAACTATATTTTTGAAGTGAAAACTCCTTTGGAAGAGTGGTGATTTGAAACTCAATGACACGAAAAAAATGACACTAAAAAGCGACGAACATATACTATAGGACTTTTTTATTTTTATTAATTTAGTTTTCTTATTTGTGCCAACCCTATCGCCCACCCTACGCTTATAAAGAGATTCGCCCGCGAGACTGCCACGCAGAATCCGATGATAACACACCCCTTTACATTGTACATCACATCCCGACATCTGTACGTGATTGAATCACTTTTTGTGTGGCGCTTTTTGAGCTTTTTTACAATGGCACTTTACTTACAATAATTACTTACGATGCATTATTTTTACAATGTCTTTTTTACCGATACGTGTTATAAATGTGAAAGTAGGTTGGTTTGTATGTCTATTTGTATGGTAGTGACACGTAATATGACTGCAGCACAGATATACCATCGTGAAATAGCAACAAATAATGCTGCTGTGTTTTGCATGTTAAGAGACAGAAACCGAAAATCTGCTATACTAGTAACTAGGCATTTCATGTTAGTCTTCAGGTTGCGTCATTGTACGCATATGCGTTTCGAATCTTAATCGAGATAGATAGAAGTGTCTTTGCACCACAGGATCTACTTACCATCAAATGTGCTTAGTGTGCTATCTGTTACATCCCAGTTCAATTTTTCTGTTGAACATTGACCTCACAGTGTTATATCTAAGGTATTATTCATAGGGTTTCTCTTTCAAGAAATTCTTTGTAATTCTGGAGTCAGCAAGTTGACGCCATCTCACTCGTGTGATTTAGAAAACATTAAAACCATCATGTGCAGATGGCTATTATCTTTGGAACCTGACCGCAAAGACAGAAATTTTATCCGGAGGTCATTAGTAGCATCCATATGCATGTAATTACTTGTACTTGTGCTTTCTACATGCAATGCGATTTTTAGTAAAATTGCTTTTACTCATTTAATGAAATTAATTTTACCGATTTTATCGCGTTTAATTTTAAGTTCCTAATTCCTGACGTCTATTTTTTAGTATAGATTTTCCCACTGGAGCTATCTGTGATGGATGGTGTTAAGATTCACCTTTTAAATATCGGTTAACAAAATGATCTATAAAAACCCGCGTAAAAGAACAAAAACCTTACATGAAGCACCGACGCTCCGGAAAGTCTGCAGTCTGTGAACATGTTCAAGATTGTCCCCGCCATTGCATCAGATTCCATAGACCACAAATTTTCGCAAAAGAACACCGATTCTTACCAAGAATGATTCGCGAAGTTATTGAAATTACGTAAAAAACATCCAATTTCAATAGAGAAGATGGATGGGTGACAGGTACCATCTGTTTAGAATCATATAATTATTAAATTAAGTCCAAACCCAAGCATACTATTGCAAGACCAAGATACTAAAGTTCGTTTTGAGTAGATCGGACTAAAATTTAATATTCCAAAGCTGCAGATAGCCACGCTAACTTCATAGTCCCGATGTCATTATCGGACATCAAACACCTCAATCCATATAATATGGCTGCTGTAAAGATCCCGAAACGTCGTGAATTAAAACATTAAAAATAATCGCGATAAAATCCGTAAAATTAGTTTCATTTAATGTGTAGTGTTCGCGTAAATATAAGAATTCATTATTGTTTTCACAGTGAAAAAGTATAAATTTAATGGATTATTTTAACCCCAATGTAGGTTGTTTCCTTTTTTCATAATTACGTCTAGTTCATCTTAGAAGGAGAGTTTTTTGAGTATTTTATATGCCACCTTATTTATTTATTTTTACAAAATTAAAGAGAGAAACAAACTTAAGAGTCTACGTGATGGTAGTGACTAATTCAAACCCAAGGATATCTGTAACCAACAAGCAAAGAAGGCTACACGTGCGTTGTCACATCTAAGGACTGAGATGAAATGCCTCACGTCCTGTATGCTGGCTTTGGCTTTCCATACCCTTTAGACCAGAACTCAGAAGTGCCCAGACGAACTGCTAGATATAAAAGTAGTCCGACAGCTCATTTAAATGTGCTTTTTTTCCTCCAAGTTTTTATAAATATCTATCTATCTATTCGTCATTGACACCGCAAAGGGGCGAACCTCAATTTTTAAAAAAATTACAGGAGAGTAAGAAAACTTTTATTATTCCCCGATTACTAGCTTTTTTCAGCAGAAAATTAAATATATTAGACTTAATGGAAAACTACAAATAAGATTAATTTTCTGATGAAAAAAAAACTAGTAATCGGGGAATAATAAATGTTTTCTTGCTCTCTTGTAATTTTTGAAAAATTGAGGTTCACCCCTTTACGGGGTCAATGACGTATTTATCTATGTAACAGAATCTTTTAATGTAATTTTACCAAATTGTAGACGGCCGATTGACTTCAAAATTTACACAAATAAGGAGCGATTACAATACAATAATTTAAAAAGTTTACCCTAGCGTGATCAGGATCACCAGGATAATTATTTATAGAATCATCACAGCTCATGATCCGTGCGTGTTTTTATGTATATACCTTCTTAGATATCATAATCGCCTTTGAAGAAATATGATGTCTATATCTGTCACCATAGTCTGTAATAGCTATCAG
This sequence comes from Parnassius glacialis, assembly GCA_033319125.1. NCBI lineage: Eukaryota > Metazoa > Arthropoda > Insecta > Lepidoptera > Papilionidae > Parnassius > Parnassius glacialis. The sequence goes on from JAVANC010000002.1 coordinate 26,903,368, forward strand.
CCAAATTTACATACATATAAGACGGTTTGATCAAGATTTTATCTTCATATTCATTCAAGATGGACGACGACATAGTTGTTTACATAGCCGCTTTAGCCACCATTAACGTAATTGCTTTAGTAAAAAAAGAAAACAAAAGTACCTATAAAGAGAAGTTATGAAAGAAGAGGTCGTATTTGGGTTGGACTTTGGGTAGGGCGGCCTTCAAAAAAGGGCATTCACAACACACTCGAAGAGTTGAGAGTATAAGATACAAACTCTTATAAAACATTTCTCTGAATGGATGAGCACGTATCCAATTATATTTTATATATAAAAATTAATTGACTCAATTATTTTAAAGCATCGATATTAATCAACTATTACGTTAATTAAATGGTCTCTTCAAACGTCTTGTTTCTTATGATTTTTAAATTTACACGAATTCATGACATTGAATAAAACCAATTTTATTGACTTTATCGCTTTTAATGTAACTTAATTAACTTATTTTTAATTTCAACTGAAATTCTGCGGCCGGTGAACATATTCAAGTTTGTCCTCGTTATTACATCATATTTGATAGACTAGAAATCCTCGCACGGGAACACCGATTACTACCAATTCTTAAGAAACATCCAAATTTCAATAGAGAAAATGGCTGGGTGCTATCGCCTGCTTGTGATCCTATAATTAATATAACTATGACCAAAACCAAACATATCACTGCTATACTTCAAGATACTATAAACTTGTTCTGCGTAAATCAGACCAAAAATTTGAAAAACAAAAGGTAGCCTGGGCCATGACATCGGGACATCAAACACCTCAGTCCCCTCGTGACAATATATGCTGTAAAGCACCCGATGCTTCGGGAAATAAAAATAAGTAAAAAAAGTTAAACGTGATAAAATCCGTAAATTTTTTTTTATTTAATGTCTTGCATGTAGTATACATGGTTATTTTGCAGTAACCGGCCAAATTTGCAGAGAAGGTTCGAATAAGGCAAATTGTGAAGGAAAATTAATTAAAAATAATTTCAAACATTCTATATCCTTCTTATCTTAAGAATTCCAAATGCGTGGTAATGCATTATTTTAACTGATTTTACTGCGCATGCACACATTCCTAAGGGTCGATTGGTAGCCAAAAACGTTGTTGCCCATAAATCACATTCAATTTGGGATAATTTCAAATAAAAGTTTAAGCCTTATTTACTCATATTTTCAAAGAATGCAATAATGGTATATCATTTTTTTATTTTGTTTTTTATTTAAAAAAAATAAAAATAAATTATTTTTATATTTGAATGGGTAATCTTTGAAAAATAACCCTGTATCAATAATCTTGTATTTTTACGCCATTTTTCTGTCCTCGTTTTGAGCTTATAATAATACCAGCTGTCCCGCAGACGTTAGTCTGCCCTTTCTGGTTGGTGGCACGATAAGTTTATTTTCACACACACACACACACTTTTCTATAGATTTATTATACTTATAGCTAAATTCTCTAGTCTTAAACTAATAGAGTTACAGCAGCCATAATGACAATAAACTTAAAAAATGGAAAAACATAACCCTTTTTTTTCTCTTCCGTAAGCGGATAAAAAGTTGCCTTATATGTCATACACGGACGTTTACTGTCTACGTACAAAATTTCATGGAAATCTGTCCAGTAGTTTTTGCGTGAATCGTGAACACTCAATTTTTCTACAGATTTAGTATATGTATAGATAATCATTTTCGTTACCTTGTGATCACATTTTTTATGATCATAAATGAATGACGGCTAAAAATCTTGCGGTCACTAGATCACTAGATGTCGCTAGTTGGGACTAAGGTGAACTTATTAAGTGGCGAAGCTTGCGAAGACACTTATTGATTTCACGATGTCTGTCCGTCTGTTCCACGATTATCTCGAGAACGGTTTCGAATTTTCAAATTCTGTTTTCAGCAATCGATTACGGATCACCCAGGCATCTGACCCTTCTATTTTGAAAAAAAAGGTGATTGCTTCGCCACTTTGCTATGCTGTTAGCTTGCTAGGTTTATTTGTTACGCAGATTGTCAAAGCGTCATCATCATTAAATATTTGCGTTTCTATTAAAGTTTTTCGGTTTCTAGTGTTTGTATACACACAAAATAATGCCTCGGTACTGTATTCTTTAACTTATACAAATTTTTAATTTTTCTACTTTTAATCTACACTTTTCTAGCAAGCTAACTTACCACGCTATAACACCTGTCAAATATTTTACCACGTTCGTAAGTGGCGCCGCCCTGGTGGCAGAAGTTGATGTTCTCATTGAGTCAAAAATACAAACTACGGTCACAATTTTCTAATATTTCTATGACGTGTAATAGCGGCCTTAGCCGAGTTATTACATTTTATATTATGTACCATTTTATAAAGACAGTTTACACTCATTCTGCCCAGTCATTGCTCACACTTGACTTTTTATTTTTACAGAACGACCTCCAGTCGGCGGCGCGTGACGCGATAGTGACCCCGTGACGTCTGACCCGTGTGAATCTTTGACATCGTGATGCATCGTTCGATTTGTCGAATTTCAAAAAGAGAACGTCACGGACCACAGATTTGATGGAATTTAAAAAATTGTTAGGCAGCTACGTGGTAGCCAGAACGTAGCATTATGTGAAACGTGGACCGATAAAAAAAATAACCAATTTTTATTCTTGACACATTTTTTTATTTATACGCTTAGTTTACATTATTACCCTTACCAACATTATATCCTTATAAATTGTTTAAGTGCCTTGTCGATCTAGTGGCCGTAAACACGGTCGCTGATCACGAGGTACGCTGGATTCGAATCCCGGGTGTGGCCAAAATTAGTTACTCTGTTTTTCTGTCCAGAAATTCTCAGTGCCTAGGAAAGCATGTAAACCCGTTTTTCCTGCGCCCGGTCTCTCTCCGATCGTGTCGGATAACCGTCCCATTGGACTATGAGAGTGAGGGAATAGGAAGTGTGAAGGATAAACCTGTCTCGCGCAGATGACTAAACTCCGTTGAGATTGGCCGCCGTGAATTAAACTCGGTCTGGAGAACATTATCCTCGTAAAATATTTTCTTGTATAGTAATGTTTATAAGTAAATAATTCATTTTCGGTGTGTGTGTGTGTGTGTGTGTGTGTGTGTGTGTGTGTGTGTGTGTGTGTGTGTTCGCAATTTTTCTTCTCCTAAACGGCTGGACTGACTTTGATAAAATTTCTGTGGGTTACTTATAGAGTTATTTGGGTGGTTCATAGCTATAGTTGGACCCGGTAGGTGACGCTTTGTTGAGATCCAAGTATCACCTGTGCACAGCCGGGGTGCAGCAGCATACCAATGTATACAAAATAAAAAAAAACAATAAAAGGAATTAAAACTGAAGTTTCCAATTGAATGAATTAAAATAAGCGCCCATGGTCTCAGATTCATAATGAGAACATTTATTAAACAAAAATTATGACATTCTAAATTTAAAAAAATATGATATTCTTTTGTTTGACTTTGAATTGTTTTACACTCAGTATTTGAGTTACACATTAGAACACGTTAACGTTTTCAACGTAAATAGTTTTAGCATTAATGGATCGACTCGACAGTGGAAGGACCACGCTCTCACATAATACCAGCGTAAAATAGCAGCTAAACGCTGCTGTGTTTCGTATGGTGAGTGTAGAGAACCGGAGACCCTTTTTACTGGAAAAGAGACATTCCATCTTAGTTCTCACGGGTGACAACGCATCGGCATTTTAATTCGAAATCGAGGATAGATGTAGATTTCTATGGGTCACAGCAACCACTTACCATCAGGTGGACTGTGTGCTCGTTTGATCGTGAGGATAAGGGATCCTATAACAAAACCCGCAATTTTTTTTTCATCTGATGTACACAGTTATAACGCGACAGAAACAGATCACAATATTAATGCTGCGTATAGAGATGGTACGAGTAACGAACGCCCTGTGTCTCTTTGTTTCAATCGCTTTCGTAGTAGACACTTTGATTTAAAGAATGACACAAACAACAAGAGGAAGACCAGACACTAAAGTAATTAACAATGAATTTAACGAAATGGTAGATGCCGATCCATATCAAACAACTAAGGAGTTAGCCACGTCAATTTACCACAATATTGACAGATGCACAATTGGTAAAATAAAAATCTTTCGAAATGAATAAAAGACGAATGAATGAATATATGCATTGAAGCTTGCCTTGCTCTAATGAGTAGGTACATAAATTAAGGTATTTTGAAAAGAATTTTAACGCGTGATGAAAAGTGAATTCTATACGATAACGGCAAGTAAAAAACGCAATGGCTGAACAGGTCAAATACCAGAACAGTGCCGTAAAGTGAAGCTCATGTATAGAAAAGTAATCGTAACTATTTAGTGGTCAGTTCATAGTGTAATTTACTATAGATTTTTTAGATTAGGTGTATCAAAACAGTATATATGCATTATGAAGAACATCGAACTATAATGGCGAAACTGCACTCACACTGCTTGACAAACCGTTTTAACATTCCAAGATCTGCAGTTAAAAATCCTCCGTACTCGCCAGACCTAGTCCCAAATGATAAGGTTTTTTTTTGCACAATTTGGACTATTTCCTGCAAGAAAAAAGTTGCTCTTGTGTGTTCTGTGGTACAAAATGACTTTACTGGATTTGTAGAGTCCATATCCCCAGAGTTCTATGGCAAGGATATAACTGATCCTTCCACGAGATAACAAAAATTTATGTATATAATGAGGCTAAATAATTCGATTAAATAAATATACTTTTTCTTTGGAAACATAAAAAATATAACAAAAAAATTAAAATATTCTGAAGATCTCTAAGTTCCGCAATCCGCATTGAGGCATTTTCTTGCCCTAACCCTCTCAGAAATTGGAGGGTGCCTGTACCCAGCAAGGCGACGTACTCGTATATGAGCTGCAATTTAACTGTAATAATCAAAAAGTTAAATACAGGAAACAATCATTATCGTATTTTTGGTAACCTTAATTTAATGATTGCCTTTTTCTTACTTTGCTTTTCAATATAAGTGAGAACGATTAAGAAAAATAAAAGTACGTTAAAAATACTATTTAAGTATGACTGGAACGTCATTATCGTTATAAGTATTCAAGTAATATAATGATAAAACTAATTTCCAATTTTTACTCTATAAACGTCAAGTTTTAGAAAACGCACAACAAAATATTATACAAATTGACTCAATTAAAACACTGGTGTTTATTTGCAATCTGGTTGTCAGCGTAGACCAATTCAAGCAATTTAAATTATAAATCAGCAGGAGATCACTGACCTAATTTAGCACGAGTCAAACTTCACGACTATGGCCTACCCGTGTTAATATTTATACACTTTTTTTTTATAATAAATGAGGTCGCATGGCGCATTAACATATGCGCAATATGATTTCTAAGTCACGTTGCGGCCACGTCTAAATATAGCGAATTTCTTACAACTCATAAGCTTCAAAGTTATAAATCATCAGTTCTCGACGTGTAGGAGGAGACGAGTCTGGCAAAAAATAAACTCTATTAAGTATTTATTGAACAAACGCGTGGTCTTTTTTTTCGTTCCATTGACGCCGGCAAATTATTGCGATTTTTTTTACTAATTTAAAGCATTATGTTCTTTAGAATATATATATATATATATATATATATATATATATATATATATATATATATATATATGTATATATAATTATTAGTATAGAAGTGTATTGACAAAATGGTTTAAACTTTTATTGTGCGTTGCAGTTGTTACATCAAGATATGGTTTGTAGCAGGAAATATTTATATTTTAATGTTATACTAAAAGTTTGCACACAATATTAAAAAAAAGAAACTATAGTAAAGAAAATTTAAAACTAAAAATTTAAATTTTAATACAGTCCTACTCCCCATGGTATCGTGCCAAGAACACTGGCTGCGTTTCCTCGCTGAATGGCTATACTTAGCCTTTACTTAGCCTTTGAGTGAAAAAATGAACCAGTCCTCTTATCACCAGCAATGATGACCCATCGCGGATAGAGTTCCGTCAGGAACTTCACTGCATGTGAACCTCACGAACCGATCATCTCTACAGCAAATGGCACAAATATATGTAGTCATCTCTCAGGGACTCATATTAGCGCCACTTACTTAATTCAGCTACCTCTGATGCCGCCCCGGCTCTAAACGAGGTACCCTTGAGTTGAGAGGTCGCAAAAGTGTCTGCGTTAGTAGGGTCCCAAAATCTATGGACATGTGTTTCATCCTACCATGTCTACTATTTGTTTATTGCTAATAACACGTGTTTTATACGTGGTAGAGCTAAGCACTCCAATTATTGGGTTACATGGTGATGGTGATAAGCGCTCACCGTAAGAATCATAGTATGCGAGCAACCTAGGTTCGATCCCCGCCGGCACAAATGAAATTGTTGACTGCAACTTTAAGTACTGTTCACCAGATCGTTCCGGATTCATCTGATAACGCCTCTACTATTTATTTTTTTCCTTACTCAACGGACTCATATTCCAAACTCAGCTAACAGCGATTTTATTTTTTAATTTGCATTTGCATTCGCTCTAAGAAGCAAGCGATGTGTGTCGGGATCGTGCTAAATGGGAGTCTGTAATATCCGCTTACCCCTCTGGGTGACAGGCGTCAGAATTTTTGTTATGTTAAGTTATTCTCATTCGTTCCGTGTGTATTCCTCGCTGAACGTATTGCGAAGCTATCAAAAATATCAAGGTTTTTGTGCAGGATTTGCTTAAAATCCAATTGCACGCATCCCATTTTAGCGTTATGTTTTCAAAATAATATGTATAAGTATTTAGAGTTCCTCTAGAAAATCATATACATATTCCATTATGAACTAAATATTAATTTCAAGTGTAAAATAAAAATCAACAGCTTTAAAATAATTTACAAAGCAGGAAAATAGTAGAAATATAAAGAGAAATCTTTATATTTAAAAATTAGTTATCATTTATGATATTTAAGTTTTATAAAAAAAGGTATTAAAAAAACTCTTGTTGTGTTACCGTAACCATCAAAGCCTACTAAAGTCACTGATGAACATAGGCCTCCCTCATACATTGCCTCTTATATATATTTTTTTTATATTCTACTAAGCCAGCGCTTATCTACGATCCCACCTGATGGTAAGTGGTGATGTAGCCTAAGATGGTGAAGCGCACTGACTTAACAAAAGCCTATTCACTCTTGCCTTGAAGACCCCCACACTGTAATCGGATGGAAAGACAGATGCTGCCAACTTATTCCACTCCTTTGCTGTACGCATGATGAACGACGTGGCGAACCGTTTGGTTCGAATGCGTGGTAAGTCAACAACGAAAAGGTGGAGACTGGCCGAACGTCTGGTTGTCCGATGGTGGAAGGGAGAGGGTGGAATTAAATTATGTAAATCCTGCGCACACTCTCGGAAATGCATCCTGTAGAAAACTGAAAGGCTGGCTACATTACGTCTGTGTTTGAGGCTAGTAAAATTGGTTTTAACCGAATTCGGGTCACCAATAAGCTTCTTAGCACGCCTTTTCATTGAGTCTAGAGCTGCTAGGTGGCATTTTGCAGCACCAGCCCATATATGGCAGCAATACTCCATGCACGACCGGACTTGCGCTTTTTATAAAGTAAGCAGCTGTCCCGGCGTGAAGTATCGCCGCACCTTTGCAAGGACTCTCAGCTTCCTTGCAGCTGTTTTGGCCTTGGACTCAATGAAACGCCCGAAGTTCAAATTTGAGGATATTTCAAACCCTAACAACTGAAGGCGGTCGGTATATTTCAGTGATACGTTTCGGAAAGAAGGAGCCAAGGTGAGCTGGCTCCTTTTTGCAGTGAAGAGACACGCTTGTGTTTTGGAGGCGTTGAACTTCACAAGATTGGCATCGCCCCAATCGGAGACTGCCTGTAATATGAGATTCACGCACTACCATAGCTTCTCTTTCGGACTGGATTTGATCCCGACTGGCCCGAGAACTTGGTTGGTATCTCTCAACAACTGTGCTATCATCTGCATACCCATAGATACCGGGCATAAGCGGATCATTAATATGCAGCAGGAAGAGAGTTGCGGAGAGAACGGACCCCTGAGGAACACCGGCGTTAGTCGCCATAGGATCGGATGAGCAGCAATCGACGACGATCCGGAGAGACCGTTCACTCAGAAAGTCCTTTACCCATTCAATCAGAGCAGGGGATAAGCCGTACGCTGGAAGCTTACCCAAAAGGCTAGTGTGCCAAACTCTGTCAAAGGCCTTCGAGACATCAAGGGAAACAGCAAGTGCTTCCCCACTGTTCTCGAGTGTCTCGCCCCATACGTGTGTGGCATACGCTAGAAGGTCCCCAGCTGACCGATTTCGGCGAAACCCATACTGCCGGTCACTAAGGAGGTCGTTCTGTTCTTGGTATGCCATTAAGCGGGCATTCAATATACGCTCCATAATCTTGCAGAGTATGGAGGTAATTGAGATTGGAAGATAATTGGCAGGGTCGGCGCGGCTGCCTTTTTTTGGAACAGGCTGCACGTTGGTCAGCTTCCAGGATTTTGGCACTATTCCAGTACTAAATGAGAGGCGGAACAAGCGTGTCAACACAGGAGACAACTCAGGTGCACAAGCCTTTAGGACTATAGCTGGTATACCATCTGGTCCACTAGCTTTATTCACGTCTAGACACCGCAAGGTTTTAAGAACCTCCTTATTTGTTATACGAATCTCCGACATAGAGGTCCCGCAGTGAGGTAATTTTGGTGGAACGTTGTTGCCACTGTCCAGACGTGAATTGTAGGCAAATAGAGACGCGAACAAGTCCGCTTTCTCCTTAGCCGTATGAGCCAGTGTGCCATCCGGTTTTACCAATTGAGGCAGTGTAGGCCGACAGAAGTTTGTCTCGACCGCTTTGGCGAGAGACCAAAAATCTCTAGTGCCGGATGGTCTGGCATAGAGTTTTGCGCCAATATGTTTAATGCGATCGAGACTAGCTTTCCGTAATGCTTTTTTGTAGGATTTGGCGGTCTGGTTGAAAGTTCTCTTCTTAGAGCTAATATCCGGAGCTTTGCGGTTTCGAGCGTCAACCCAGGATAGGTAAGCTAAATGCTTGCGCTTTTCAGCTTGGGCGCATTCAGCGTTAAACCATGGGCGAGCTTTGCTACCGGTGGGAGCGTCAGAGAAGTGGATAAAGTACTCCATAGCTTGACGCAACACATCCGTTATCGCAACCGCGCAGCTCGACGGATCCGCAGAAGAGAAACAAACCTCCCGCCAAGGATAAGATGCAAAAAAGTGTCGCATCTCATCCCAATCAGCTGACTTATACCGCCATATTCGTCGAACACCTTCGGACTCGTAATCAGGTGGAGAATATGACGATACAGATTTCACCAGACAGTGGTCAGATGTACCCAAAGGAGAAGTAACCTGTACTTCATATCTGTCTGGTTCGGTAGTCAGCAGACGGCAATTTGCTGTGTGACCGTCTACATCGGGTACCCTAGTCGCCTAGTTAAATATGATATTAAATACACGTTCACGTAAACATAAGAAATCATTATGTTACCTAAGCTTTTTCTAAATATACTAATTTGCGCAGCAGAATTAATTAGACAGCTACTTTTGTTATTTAATGCTAACTTACAGTACATTATTTACATACATACACATTTAAAATAAAAGTAACGCACATTAAAATTGGAAAACGATAAATAATTGAAAATAAATGTACTTACTACGATGCAAGAGAAAAAACAACAACTTACGAAATGATCTTAGTTTTGCTTTCGTTAGAAATATAAACGTAAAAAAGTAAAACGTTCTGTACAAATATTTTTTTTTTATTTCTTAAGCATCAAGATTCCTCATGATATTTTCATTTACCACTGAGCTTTTGATAAATCACCATTTAAAATTGTATTCAAGAAATACAGGCATCGAACTCTGGATCGTGTCTATGCCTAAGCATCGACATTCATAAACCAATGTAAATCATTTCGCACATAATGCTAGGGTGAAATAATAGTATAATGGTATTGTGTATCGTATATGATGAGGAATAGAGACCGTTTTTACTGATAACTTGGCATTCCATTTCAGTCCTCAGGGGTGACGACGCTTCTGTATTTTGATAGTTTTAATCGATAATAGACTAGGGGTCACAGCATCCACTTATCGTAAGGTACTCATCATTCGTATTTAATCTAAAAAGCCAAAAAAAATAACTTACAGTTGACGTTGCAAAGTTTATATGTGTCCTAATGTTGGGCACAAGCCTCCTGTATTGTTTAAGAACAATAAATACAATAAATCACAGATTTCGTGTAGTCTTTACGCTTCATGTGTTGTATTTTTTTTTAAATTTTGAAGATTCTAATGCTTTGTATTTATGGTCATAGGTGCTTTAAAGAGGCTCTCCTGATATCATAGTTAACCTTCATCTAGTTAAATTCAACGAGTGCATATCAATGAGTTGTGTTCGAATAAACATAAGAAAGCGGTATTTTCTTTCCTTTTAATATTTTAATTGATTAGTTTCTACTATAAATACATTCTATAAAACAATCAACATTATTATTAATTTCATAATTTATTATACCCACTGATCATTTAAGAATTTTTCAACTGTTTTTGATTTTAAGATTTGCTTCTCCCCGCTGCGTAAGCCGTGGGTGTTCCAATAATAGTTTTATTATTTTTCTTATAATATTATTCTGAGAGGAGCTCCTATTGAGCTTAATTGATGCTTAGCGTTTGAAAGTTTGAAATGAAGACAAAAATTGCAAGTCATGATAGATGCTTAAATATTTTAATTGGCTTTTCGGTATTTTTGTTGTTCAATCAGTTTTCAGGGATGATGGTAATATTTACTAATATAATGACGAAAGTCACAAACTTTCAAGAAGTGTATATGTATGTGTGTGTGTGTGTGTGTTGTGTATTAGCTGGCGCATTCTTGAAAAGGCCAGCAGTAGACTTTAATAGGCGTGATCTTAGTGGACGATGAAATAGTATAGTCGAATTACCAATAACATTACAAGTTATCAATAGTCCACTCAGTCATAGGAGGATTTTTGCTATAGTTGCCGTGCTTGGCATGCGGCTTGGCACCTGCAGTTTTTTTATTTTTTTATTGTTATTAGGAAGAGGTGTTTTCCTTTTGTCCCCTCTCGATACAGACATCGCATCGGGCAATAACAGACTATATTTGAATAAAAGTTACAGCATATATACGTCCCACAGCTGGGCACAGTCCTCCTCTCATTTCTGAGAGTTAGGGCAAGGAAATGTCAGCTGCGCTGCCCCAAAGCGTGTTGGCGAACTTCACATACTTCGAAATATTTTTTTTTCTTATTTCTCCGACATGCAGGTTTCCTCACGATGTTTTCCTTCACCACCGAGCGCGTGGTAAATCAGCACTTAAAATTGCAATTAACAATTTCATTGATGCCGGTGGGATCGAACCCGGGTTGCTCGCTTACTGTGACTCTTACAGCGAGCGCTACTGAATACTAGAACTTAATAAAAAATATTATTAAAGTGTACATACATATGTATATACAATAGAGATGTTTGGGATCCTACGTATATATACCTATGTATAACTGATAGCTATTAAGATTCTATTCAATCCTTCGAAAGTAATCTTAAACCGAAGGAAGGATTAAGCATGGTTATGGTAAGAGCCACACAGCGGTATTATGGTTGCAGCACGAATGGGTCCAAGCTCTCAAAGAATACTATTATAGCCCCCCTTCCCCGTAACCACGAAACGTCACCACAGCATCGATTTACCATCAGGTGGACTGTGTGCTCGTTTGTCATTTTTACTTCTGTAAAAAAGGTAACACCGTGTTTAAGAAAACCATGTACGGACACATTTGGATGGACTATGTCGTGAATATTTCGCCCTTTTTCATAACAAAAACACTTGGAAACCAAACTTGTACATATAGAAGCTGGTGACAAAAATGTCATGAGAACCGGCAACACCTACATATTAATTTTCTGGCTATTTAATACTGGTTTAATTTACAAGTATAAAGATCAAGGTTATTAAACGCATTGAGCTGAAATTAAACAGGAATTCAAGTAAAACATATTATTATTAATATTTTGTGTGTCGGCTACAACATACAAGCCTTTAAATAAAAAGTGATTGCTTTAAAAGCAGCTATCCCACAACAAATCATTGTTCATTTTATGATCGTAGCTCAGTGGTCAGAACACCCGATAATTAATTAGATGGTCCTGAGTTGAATTGTGGGAGATAATCAAACATATGTGCATTAATACACGTCAAAACAATAATGGGTATTAAACACATTACGTGTAGTGGAAGCGTAATGGAATACACAAACTTACTAATTATTTGGCTATTAAAATTTAGGATTCCTAGACTAAGCTAGCATATACTTTTTTATTTATTAAGATGCAATGAATTTTTTACGTGGTAGAGCCATGCTGCAGCTATATTAGTAGTATAGTTGTAGCACGAATGGGTCGGCTCGACTGGGGAAGGACCACGCTCTCACAGAATACCAGAACCGGAGACCCTTTTTACTGGAAAAGAGGCATTCCATCTTAGTCCTCACGGGTGACAACGCATCTGCATTTTGATTCGCAAACGAGGATAAATGTAGATGTCTATGGGCCACAGCATCGTGAAATAGATAACTATAATGGGTTTTCTACCGCCACCACTACACGGCAATACATATTACCTAGTACTTGTAATACACTCTCACGTATAAAATATACTGGCTCTCTTCTTCTTCAAACTGGAACAAATAAGCGGCCAAGTGCAAGTCGGTCTCGCCCATGAAGGGCTCCGTAGCAGCAAGTAACATAATTTACGATTTATGACGTTTAAAAAAACTACTTACTAGATCTCATTCAAAATTTTCGGTGGAAGTTTACATCACATATTTACGTTTATTATTTACGTTATTACGTATTAAGTTACATCATATATTTTTTTTTAGTTTTATCATTCTCTTATTTTAGAAGTTACAGGGGGAGGGACACACATTTTAACACTTTGGAAGTTTCTCTCGCGCAAACTATTCAGTTTAGAAAAAAAAAATATATAAAAAACCTCAATATCGTTTTTGAAGACCTATCCATAGGTACCCCACATTATATACCCCAGTTCTAAGTATGCGGAACCCCCAAAATTTATTGTTTTTATTCTATTTTTGAGTGAAAATCTTAATGCGGTTCACAGAATACATCTACTTACCAAGTTTCAACAGCATAGTTCTTATAGTTTCGGAAAAAATTGGCTGTGACATACGGACGGACAGACAGACAGACAGACATGACGAATCCATAAGAGTTCCGGTTTTTGCCATTTGGCTACGGAACCCTAAAAAGAGCTTGTTGAGTTGAGTTACAGAAGTGTTTCTCAAACCAGTGGTAAAGGAATGAATAAATCAATAAATATTATTTATCATCGTTATTCCATTCTATTCTACGTCTATTGTATTCAGAAAACAACCACTTTGTGTATTGAACATCATTTTGTCAATTCAATTAATTAGAATTAGTTCACAATACCTCAGTAATATCACAGTGAGGTAAGTAATTGTCTATACACGTCCCACTGCTGGACACAGGCTTCCTCTCAACCTCACAGGATTTAGGGCACGGAAATACCCAGCGCTGCTCCAACATGTCCCTGAAATGTTTTCTTTTATGCTGGACGTACCTAAAACCCTGAATTTTTTTTTTTGCTGCTTATATCCAACAATTTAAGGTGCCAGCGGAGAACATACAGTTTGCTCATCATTATCATCATCGTCATTATAACCCCTCAAAGTCCACTGCTCTTTGTTCAGCAAAGCCTCCCCAGCCTGCCCCAAGGATTCTCACAAAATACGGTCTTGAACCACCTGCATCCATCGACTTCCCGCATGTTCTACCGATAAGATGCTACCACTCGAGAACCTTTCTTCCCCATCGGTTGTCGGTTCACTTTGTTAGTGTTTACTTACTATGAAATTGTAATACTAGCTTTATCTTTATGTACCAAACTCTCGGTAATTTCACGGTAATCTCAACAATACACATTGAATGTTAATCTTATTTTTTATTGTAATTATTTTTCCGATCATTAAAACATATCTCTGTCATGTCGAATTAGTTGTTACTCGTTTATTTTATGACTTAATACGACAGACTATCAGTTGGCATAATGAATTGCCTGCTTCGCATTCCGACGACGGGCCCAATTTGCATACAGAGAACAAAATCTTATCCAGACTTGTTTTTGTATAGTGTCTTTTGTATACGCTCAACTGGTTACATATTCCGTACGAATTTAATTATGAATATCATGATTTGTGAATATTTCCCAAGGCAGAATGAGATCAGGGGGTCTTAGTTTGTAATTACTCGTTGTTTTAAAGATGGCGGAAAGGAGTAAAATTGATAAAGAGATATTTTTTTCAAGTAAGGATGAGACACGATTACACTGTCCACCTAATGGCATGTGAATGCTATGGATCATAGACTTGGTGAGGGTTGGTTTGTACGTGGTAGAGCCCGTTGCAGGTATATATTATAGTTGTAGCACGAATGGGTCGGTTCGAACGGGGTGGGACCACGCTCTCAAAGAATACCAGCGTAAAATAGCAGATTAATGCTGCTGTTTCGTATGGTGAGTGTTGAGAACCGGAAGCCCTTTTTAGCTTTTTACTGGATATGAGGCATTCTATCTTAGTGCTCAGGGATGGCAAAGCATCAGCATTTTGATTTAATTTTAAAAATTTTGATTTTTTTTCTAAAAACACTCGCAACCTTTTTAATAACAGCGGGAATTTAGTTTCAAAGTCTATAGTCGTAACGTCGGAAGGGATAAACCTTGTGTGGTTTAAAGACCTGAAATGAATTCTATCTTAGTGCTCAGGGATGGCAAAGCATCAGCATTTTGATTTATTCTATAAAAAATGTATCTATATTAAGCATAGAAATGGCTCAATACTGACTCAATACGATGTTTCGTATGATGAGCAGTATTTTGCTGCTATTTTACAATAAGAGGCCCAGCAGCGCCTTTTATGGGTTGATCAAGAAGTTTCTATGCAAACGTGGTCCTTCCCTCGTAGAGTTGACCCATTCATGAAGCAGCCATCGCTGCAGCCTGGCGCTATCAATTATAGAAGTTAATCAAACACAAATAAATATATAAGGTACGTGAGGGTAATATGGTCACCTTAAGCTTTGGCGCCCTATAAAACGAAAACTAGGCGGAGGACAGAGACAAATACACAATGTCGTATACTATAACTAATATATTAAGAACAAATAACAAACAACCCTTGGTAATAATTAGGAACACTTCTAAAAATCAACTTAAAACAAATTTACTACACTACCCTATACTAAAATATTTACTATAATATCAACTGTCAAAATGGCGTCTACGGCGCCCTTTTGGACCTTCAATATTTGAATGACTGATGAAGAGCTACCATATCACAGAGCCGTTTATGCAAATAAGGCTGTAGTTTTTGATTTATAAGAAAGTGACCATAATTACCGGATGACCATATCACCCTCACGTACGTTATAGTCTTACAGAGCGGTCACCACGGCTAGCTTCAATGTAGACTAGCCATCTGCGAAGGACGGCATTATAGTGCACGATTGTGAGCGTAAACACATTCACTCACTCACACGTTACGTGATTTCCGGGGCACGAGGGTGAAACACCGCCAACTTACCAGACTGTAGAATTTCTTGAAAGAAAAACCAAATAACGTATTTTGGCCCGACTTGGGACTTTAAAGTGTAATATGATTATTATTTAAACCAGGATATGAAAACTGACGATAGAACTTTCAGAATAGTACACTTTTTCTAAAAATACTCGCAACCTTTTTAATAACAGCGGGAATTTAGTTTCAAAGTCTATAGTCGTAACGTCGGAAGGGATAAACCTTGTGTGGTTTAAAGACCTGAAAAACTTAACATTAATCGAGAAACAGTTAAACCAATTGCGCGAATCTGCCAGATACTTAATTTTTAATTTAGAAAATTATACAAAGAGTGCATATAATTCTAACACGGCTAAAGACGAATAGGCGGCCAATAATTGACACTACACATACACCAAATGGGACAACCACAAGTAGAATAACTGATGCGGCGCATCACACCCGAAGACTGGCATGACGTCTTCCAGCTCATACTGTTGACACTACGGTATCTATACGTACCCGCATACCTGGGCGGTTCTCACCGCCCATAACATTTACTGACACAAGCTAAGCAGTCAGAGGCGGGGGTCCGCACTCCCCCACTCGGACAGCGGTTAGATAGCTCGAAAACCTTAACAAGGGGACACTATGATTAGTAACAATATCAAATCATAAACCATCATCGTAATCATCCTCATCTTCATTGTCATTCCCTTTTTTAAACAGCTCGCGGCCTGAAGGCCTGTGTCAGATTAAGCTGCATAAGCCGTATAAGCTAAAAGCACCAACAGCACAGAAAATAGGTAGGCAGCCAATAAGCTCAGTGCGAGAAGAAGAGAGAAGATGTAGAAATGTCTTCCTTTCGTACTTATTCTCGTATTTAATATAAAATAATACATAAATAATATTAAATCTCTAAATTTCGTTGATGCGTCTGTTAGTGATCGTGTAACATCTGAAAAAATAGACCGATCGAGGTTATATTCATATAATATATTTGTTTTGTCGAGACAATGCTACATAAGTATATTAGGATCCGACAGGTGGTGCTATAGTCAAGTTATTAACGATTTCTATATTTATGAACCTAAATGACCAATATTCACAATATATTGAACTAATGCCAATAATATGACAAAATCTGGACCCTATACATTGACGTACATTGTGGTCGAGTTATCAATAAATTTGATATTTACACTGTAAAAAAAAGTACAGCGTAAATTCGGAGTAAAACTCATAGCGTCGAAAAGGGCAGATCAACGTCTGCTGGACCAATAAATTATAGTATTAATATTATTAAAAAAAAGTTAATAAGCCAAAGTAAATTATGTAAAGCATCCTATATTAAACCACACGTATGGGTCAAATTGCGTCACTGTTTTACCTTGCCTCACCCATTCATGATTTATAAGCAATTCTCAGAAATACAAAACGTTTAATACTTATTATTCTTGTAATTATTTGCATAGGTCGCCTTTTGTCTGACAAGCCCGCATATGGCTTTGTAAATACCAATTACTCAAAGTAAAGGGATGAGTACATACTACGTGTGTTTTATCTAATGTGCAAAAAGGTTCGACTTGTTTATAATTTCAAATGCTACGTGCAATTTGAATTCCGATATTTTGTTTCTTTCTTTTTAACTTCTTATTTAAATATTGTCTTAAAGAGTTCAGTATTTGAAAGACGAAATTTCCGTGTGTACGTAATATAGTGAGCATTTTTTGTCCCGCACATCTCGAAAAGTAATGATAATATAATTTCAAAACAAATTTCATTCTTTCATTTATTTGCATAATTAGTAACTGATTACATAATTAAACGTTGTACGTGGTATATGGGTTTGTACGACCCAGGAAGAACCACGCATTTCATTCTGATATGCGGCTAGACAGAATACCAGAATGAAATAACAGCATAATAATGCTGTTGTGTTTCGTACGGTAAGAACAAGAAACGGAGACTTTCGTAACTGGTAACGATGCATTCCAATTAGTCCTCAGGGGTAACAACGCATTTGCATTTTGGTTCTTAATCGAGAATAAATGTACATAGGTGTCTATGGGCTCCAGCATACGCGTTTGTCACCTCTACTTCTATATAGGTAAGGTGTTCATTAACATCGATTCTCAAGTTTTCTTTACTAAGAAATTATTTACAATTAGACACCAAATGAATATTCAAAGGAAGACCGAATCGCATCCAAACCCTTTTCTTAAATTGATACGTTTAGTGCTCAAATATTCCAACGCTGCTCAATTTTAAAATGCCGTTAAGTCTCTTTTTTTTTATAGGATAAGGGTGACAAACGAGCACACAGTCCACCTGATGGTAAGTGGTTGCTGCGGCCCATAGACATCTACATCTATCCTCAATTACAAGTCAAAATGTAGATGCGTTGTCACCCGTGAGGACTAAGATGGAATGCCTCATTTCCAGTAAAAAGGACCTCCGGCCACCTGCACTCACCAAGCGAAACGCAGAGGTAAACCTCTACTTCACGCTGGTTTTCTGTGAGGTCGTGGTACCACCCCGGTTCGAGCCGGCCCATCCGTGTGACAGCAAGAGCTGCCGCGTGGCTCTACCACTGTTAAAAAATTGCTGTCTCTATTACTAAGTCAAAATGACTGCGACAGCACGATACTTAAAGACATTAAATTGTGTAGCGTATGAGTGTTTGGCCATAAGAGTGTGAAACTACCACTCAATTGACACAACGGTTAGTGAACACTGACTCATGCCAAGTTGCTAACCGATTATCGTAATTTCAACGGAACCAACGTTTGTTCAAAACTCCATTGTTTGCTATCGGTTCTAAACGTATCATCTATATAGAAACCTATCAAGGGAGCATACTAAAGGTTATAGTGTTACAGTCACAGATACTCTGTATTCATTAATTTATCCATTCATAACAGTATATCGAAGTCCATTGCTAAACAAAGTCCTCCCTATATATTGCCTCATAAGGAGGATATTTGCCAAAGTGCTGTGCAGGCAGATTGGCAACCAACTGAAGTTTTTTTTTTCTTGTTATTAGGCAGACGCTGCTGCATATCTCGTAGTTCTTTCCCCCTGTCACCTCTTACGTCATGCACGAGACAATATAGGGTAGTGGACATTTTTACAAAAAAAATACGAGGACTATGTATACCGTGTTCAAACACGTAATCAAAATCGCCTACACTTTGCTAGTAGCAGATCCACGCAGCTATTTTGTTACCCGAAAACACCGAAAACTTTTGTGTCTTTGACCTTACAATACCTGACTCTGCAAAACACTAATGAAAAAACTTCTTGCTTTAAACATTGTATATTTAAAAGTATCATAATAAAGAATCAAATTTAGAGGTACGTTTCGGTGTTTAAATTTAAATAATATCTTCACAAATACGTGTTAATTATATAGCTGTTCCTTAATTAGGTTTAAAGCCGTACAAAGGTAGCGAGTTATATTTAATTCCATACTTACAAATGCACAACATACCGAATATTTCACACGTTATTTTTGTAACACAGACGGTGTGAAAGAAATACGTTATTCCACCTGTGATTCAAGAAATTATCTATTATTACTCCTAATAAATACCTAATCCTTGTTTGATTAAAGAATGAATAAAAAAATTGAAGCGTTTCATCATGAATAAAAATATATTTTTGAAGTTATACTTCTTTTGGCGCGTTTGAGTAAAGTGATGAGAATGCGCGCGCGTACCGACACCTAAACACGACACCGTGAAGTTGTTACGATGAGCGCGCACACCGAAATCTAAAAGCGACAACTTCAGTTGGTAATGGTCTGTCAACTGTCAAGTTTTCGTGAGAACTGGTAACCATATTCAAGGTAGTTTTTTTTTAGAATAAGGGTTACAAACGAGCACACAGTCCCCCTGATGGTAAGTGGTTGCTGTGGCCTATAGACATCTACATCTATCCTCGTTTGCGAATTAAAATGCAGATGCGTTGTCAGCAGTGAGTACTAAGATAGAATGCCTCTTTTCCAGTCAAATAGGTCTCCGGTTCTCTACACTCACCATACGAAACACAGCAGCGTCAAGCTGCTATTTCACGCTAGTATTCTGTGAGCGCGTGGTCCTTCCTCGGTCGAGCCCACGAGCCGACCAATTCGTGCCACAACTATACTACTAATATAGCTACAGCGTGGCTCTACCACGTATATAGTAATATAGGAATATTTGTTGTAGTCTCCACGCTTGGGCTGGTTGGAAACCACAGTTTTTAATATTTTGAGAGTTTAAAGAAGATGCTGCAGTCCTTTTCTGTTTCAGATTACCTCTGTAGCCTTTTACGACACTTACGGGTTGATATGGGGTAGCGGGTTCACTTAAGCCAATACACGGCAAGAATTTATCTATTAAAAAATTATCTATGTAAAACGACAATTTCATGGTCATTTTATTTACTGAATGCATATTTTCTGTTAAGAATAATAAGTTACTAGTGCGATGAATTTAAGATAAAGCACCGTGATTGTAATTATCCTGCTGTTTGAGTGACAGCGGTTTCATTTTTAGCCTGCCTAAAGAATTTAAATATGACAGAGTGTCCCTCCATGTAATCATTATTTATCATCTGTTTCACTTGTCATATTGTTACTGCGTTTGGCTTTTATCAGTTACTGTTACAAAAGCTGTTTATTGTTTTGTTTTTCAGTTTGCCTTTTTTAGTTATAATTACTTGACAAAGGGCCTTTATTTGTGAAATTGAAGTGACAAAAGAACTCACAGTCCACTTCACGGTAAGTGGTTACTTTACCTATGAATATTTGCTACCAACTTCAAACAAGGAAGGCTCCAGATCCGTTGTCACCTCTGAGGACTAAGATGGAATGCCTCACAGCCTATTATTACCGTAACACGTAAATAAAAAAAAATATAAATAAAAATTACCGAAACATAGTGCATCCAGCTGTTATCAAAAAGATACTGCCGCCCATCTCCTGTTTTTTCCCTGTAGAATGGGATAGTGACAAAATCTAACAACTAGAAATAATTATAAAATATGCGATTTGAATTACAATAATATCCTTCCTAAAATTATTATTATTTTAAAAAACTTTCTTACATATTAAAAATTCTTTCCAATGTAGAATTGTTTTATTACTATCTTGGGAGCTAAAGCTGTATACTAAGGTAATTTTCGACAATCCTCTATGGGACAGCTTCCGGAGATATCGTTCGCTTTCCTCTTTTACTGCTGTGACCTAGCGGCGGTCCAATTATAGCATTATATATATTTAAAAAAAATGTTACCTCAACATTAGGAATTTCCACTATAACAGTGGTAGAGCCACGCGGCTTTTGCTGTCGCACGCATGGGCCGGCTCGAACCGGGGTGGTACCACGACCTCACAGAAAACCAGCGTGAAGTAGAGGTTTACCTCTGCGTTTCGCTTGGTGAGTGCAGGTGGCCGGAGGCCCTTTTTACTGGAAATGAGGCATTCCATCTTAGTCCTCACGGGTGACAACGCATCTGCATTTTGATTCGTAATCGAGGATAGATGTAGATGTCTATGGGCCGCAGCAACCACTTACCATCAGATGGACTGTGTGCTCGTTTGTCACCCTTATCCTATAAAAAAAAAATCATGGAGGCTTTTATATACAAAAATTACATACTATGAACAAACAGCTAGGATATGTAACAATTATTTGTAGGTCATAGAAATAGTATTGGTACATACATCCTATAGTAACCGATCATAGTGCCGTCGTTCTTAATTTAAGCTTTAAAATACCTAAACCGAAGTGTAAGTATTCCATTCCTAAAACTAATATGAAAAACCTTGAACATGCATTTAAAAACATTGAATTTAGCCCAGTTTATAAAACTGATGGCGTAAACATTTCTTTGCCTTACTTAATAAATAACGTACGAAATATCATCGTAAGCAACACTTCGTATACCACAGTAGTTAAAAAAATAATAACTTAAAGCCTTGGAATACACCTGGTCTAATTAGGTGCATGAAACATAGGGACAAACTACACCTGATGGCAAAATCTTCTTCAGATAATTCCGTCTTACACATTTCAGATAAAAGATATAGTAATTTTTGTAACAATATATTCAAAAAGTTGAAGTATAATTATCTTACAAAGTTAATACATAAAAATACATAAATAAATAAAAACCCAACGAGATTGAAGCCCTCAGCAGGGGAGACCAAACGGCCGAGGGTTAGGGGAAAGGGAAAGAAACCGGCGGACGATGCGGGCGGTATCGAGGAGAACCGTCTTCTGCATTTGAGCCTGAAGCGGTACGACACGGAGTCCGAGTCGCCTCAGATAACCTGAGAGGCTGACCGGGATTAGCCCGTTCGCAGAAACGACCACAGGAATAATTTCAGTCGGCAGACCACCCCACATGTCGGTCACCTCGTGAGCTTTCACGAGGTTCTCGTCATAAGGAATGGTAATGTTGACCAAAAATATCCTTGACTGTGCCCGGTCCATCAGCATAATATCAGGCTTATTCGCAACAATAGTCCTGTCTGTGATGACGGCCCAGTCCCAGTAGAGCCTGGCGTGGTCATTTTCGAGCACGGCTGCCGACAAGTACTTATAATATGGCAGTTTACGATCCACGAGACCGTATTTCAGAGCGAGCTCCTGGTATAGAATCCTGGCTACTAAGTTGTGCCTAAGAAAGTATTCAGAGTTAGAAAGCGCCGAACAACCGGACATGACATGCCTAAGTGATTCACCGGGATGGCGACAAGCTCGACAAATGTCGACGGTGCCATCCCTTAGGATGAATAGAATAGAATAGAATAGAATATTTTTTTATTCAATATAGATCACATGTGTAATTCTTATTGAAAGTCATTTTTTACTTTACCACTGGTTCGAAAAAAAAAACCTCTGTCCTGGGAAGAACCAGCAAGAAACCCAGCGGGACTTTTTTTTAAAGCAAATTTTACAATAATGGTTGTACTAACTATATAAGTACAAAATTTATTTTAGAAACAGCTTGGAAGCGATCACCTCATTCCCAGGGTTATTATTAACCATGTATTCATTTATACTATAATAACCCTTTTTATACAGTTTCAACTTAACAAAACATTTAAACTTGCTAATGGAGAGAGCCTGTACACTTTCCGGGACCCGGTTGTAATAGCGTATACATTGCCCCAAGAATGAATTACTGACTCTGTGGAGTCGAGAAACTGGTATCACTAGCTTGTGTTTGTTCCTAGTGTTTACATAAAGCACATCACTTTTTTTACTAAAACTACCTTTGTTTTTGTGAACATACATTAAATTTTCGTAAATATACTGAGAGGCCAAAGTTAATATATTTATTTCTTTAAATTTATCTCTAAGAGACTCTCTCAGTTTTAGGTTGTAAATAGCTCTAATGGCCCTCTTCTGTAAAACAAAAATAGTTTCTGAATCAGCCGCATGTCCCCATAGCAAAATCCCATAAGACATTATGCTATGGAAATAACTGAAATAAACTAATCTAGCTGTCTCAACACTAGTGAGACCTCTAATCTTTTTTACAGCATAGGCTGCAGAACTTAGTCTGCTTGCTAGTTTGGATATAATATGGGGGCCCCACTGAAGCTTTGCGTCGAGAGTGATGCCAAGAAAAACAGTGGATTCAACAGGGCTCAGTTCTTCCCCATTTAAAAACACATTGGTACTCAGATTTCTAACATTCGTTGTTGTAAATTTAATACATTTAGTTTTATTTCCGTTTAAATGTAAATTATTAACGTTAAACCAATGCACTAATTTTGATATAGCATTATTCACTTCGTCACATTTAAATGATTGACGTTTAAGTTTAAGTTTAAAAATGATGTATCTCCGATAGTTGTTGGTCATTATTATTATTATATTTTACATGGTGGATACCCGTATACCCTTACTGCCTATTAAAGTCCACTGCTAAACATAGGCCTCTCCCTAAGATTGCTTCATAGGGCCAGAGTTGCCACGCTTCGCAAGCGGGTGGGCAACCGCAGATTTTTTTATTTGTAGTCGTTATCAAGAAGACGCTGCTGCCCGTTTCTTGATTTGTTTCCCTCTATCGCCTTTTACGACACCACGAGATGATATGGGGTAGTCGATATTCTTACACCGCCACTACGCGGTAGATAGACGCTGCAGCGTATTTTTGCTGCACAGCTGGTGGGTTTCCTCGAGGAGGCCCACGCTCACTCAGGATAATGACGTGAAATAGCAGAATAATGCTGCCGTGTTCCGTATAGTAGTGACGAGAACTTACCTTTGTACTGGCAATCGAAAGCAGTACCTGTTCACAAGTATGACGCATGCGGCACCTTTCTTACAAGCCATATTTGCTAATTGGCGTTAATCTTTATAAAGACATATCTATATTAGAAGGACTTCTAAGTGAATGATTAATATGTTTGTTAATACTGCAGTGTAGGAAAACATCATCATCATCATCATCTTTACAGCCATTCACAAGTCCAACGCTGAACATATGCCTCCTCCAAGGAATGCCACAAGGCATGGTCCTGAGGCACCTACATCCATCGACTCCCTGCGTGTCTTAAGAGGTTGCCACTCCATCTAGTGGGGGGACGCCCTACACTTCGCCTACCGGTACGAGGCCGCCACACGAGAACCTTTCTTCCCCATCGGTTGTCAGTTCTTCGAGGAATATGGCCGGCTCATTGCCACTTCAGCTTACTACTCGTTTGGACAATATCAGTAGGAAAGCAACGAAGAGAAAACTACTGCATCTCTAAGATAAATAAAATAGAAATAGGAATAGAAAAGTATTTCGGGGTCATGGGAAATCCATCAAAAGAAGTGAGTCAGTGCGGAAGATTCTTCTCTGCTTCAGAACTATCTTAGAAATAAGAGGCCTGGATGGAGAAGTTATTTCTATTTAATAATCTGTGATTTATTAATGTTTAACTATGATCCCACCTTACGGTGGGATCATAGATCAAACTTGGACGTTAATACGCACTAGTTTTCTTGACGGACCGAAAGGTAAATTATACATTTTTTTATAGGATAATAGTGACAAAGGAGCACATAGTCCACCTGATGGTAAGCAGTTGCTGTAGCCCATAGACATCTACATCTATTCTCGATTACGATTCAAAATGCAGATGTGTTGTCACCCGTGATAGCTATAAGATGGAATGTCTCATTTCCAGTAAAAAGGGCCTCCGGTTCTATACACTCACCATACAAAACACAAAAACGTTAAGCTGCTATTTTACGCTGGTATTCTGTGAGAGCAAGGTCCTTCCCCGGTCGAGCCGACCCATTCGTGCTGCAACTATGCTAGTAATATAGCTGCAGCGTGGCTCTACCACGTAACTCCTCTTATAATACCAACGATTTAACAAGATCCTACCTGATGTTAAGTGGTGATAAGCTCTTGGATGGTAAATACCAGAATTAATTTCAAATATCAGCCCAAAAAACCATTATAGCTAGTTTAAAAATAAATATAATCAATCATATTATTAATGTTGGAACGTTTAGTTTTCATTAAATATCTTTATCTCTCATGAAATCAGACATTAGAAGTTAACAAATTAGACCCACGCGACAAGTTGAAAAACGAACAAAAAAAAAACAACAATATTTAATTTGGGGTTTGAAAACGGAGATCGATCCTGTGTCTCCGAGATAAAGGTTCCCACCAGCCGGCACTGTTTGAAGCACTCAAGAGTCGTAACGTTATTTTAAACAAATAACTAATATTTGACAGGATATACTCGCGTGTTGGACACGACACGCGCGGCGAGGGATATATATTCTAGAAAATGCCAATGTATTTAGTACTAATGTATTTCCTCTTTTTATTTATACTTGATTTTTTTGTTTCATTTTCTTATATATGTTCATTAAATATTATATATAAAATTCACGCGGGCATGCATATCGGGTAGGTCTGAGAATCGGCTAACATCTATTTTTCAAACCCCTAAATGATAAGGGTTACCCATCCCTAAGTATTTTTTTTATTTTTTGACAATTTTTTTATTTTTATTTTATTATGATTAAGCATTGAAAAATACATAAAACTTAAACTTTACACCTTTCTACGATCAACCCCTGTTCTTAATCGCAATTTTTAAAACTAAAAAATATTTCCTAGAAATAATGTATATGGCAAAACAACGTTTTCCGGGTCAGATAGTAATATTATATTATTATATATTATATAATTCATATATTTATATAAATCTTATTTAATAATAGGTTTTTGCCCTCAGTTTTACTTTATATTGCACGTTGCACCTATCCGTCAAAATATGCTACATTGTCCCTTTTACGTTCGGTTTGTCAGGTAGAAATCGCTTAAAGCGAAATGACCACCGTTTGTATTTCATAACAAAAAAAAACATATAACATAACCACTCACGTCTGTCACCCAGAGGGGTAGACAGAGACTATGGACTTCCATTTGGCACGATCCTGACACACCTAGCTCTCTCGCTTCCTCCACATCCATATACCTACGCATACACGCTCGTCAGTTAAAGGTACTCTTGATTTGGCCCATTTTCAATATATCGCCAATTTGGTCGATAAACTTTCCCCTAAGGCGTCCCTTCCCGACTCTGCCGTTCACCTCTGCAACATAAATTTGCTTTGTCACTCTTTCCCCAATCATTCTTTCTACATGACCAAACCACCGAAGCATGCCTTTCTTAATCCTAGTCACAACATCATCTTGCAAACCACACTCTTCTCTTATCACACAATTTCTCACTCTGTTATTTAGATTCATCCCTAAAATACTCCTTAATGACCGCATTTCTACAGCATTTATTCTACTCTCGTGCTTCTTCTGCCACACCCAACTTTCACTACCATACATTAAATTTCCCTACTTTACTACACAGCATTGTGAATTGCCATACGTGCCTTTTTGGACACATTTCGACTTCTCGCAATAGGGTGTAGAGCCCTATTCACTCTATTTCCTGCATTCACTCGTCGTTCTATATCCTTATCATGTCTACCATCCCTGCTAAATACACATCCCAAATACACAAACTCATCTACCTGCTCGACCAACTCCCCTTCTTATTTCACATATCGTTTTACTTTCTTCTCTTTCAAAAACCATAACTATCATCTTACTTGCGTTCACTTTCATTCCCTTTTCTTTTAATATCCTGTTCATTAATGTAACCATCATTTGCAACTCAGCCGCCGACGACGCAATTATGATTTTATTATCATCGGCGTACAAAAGGCATTTGACGATTAACTCACCCATTCTTAACCCGCATTCTTCTACTTTCAATTTTTTCAAACAACTGTCCATAAATAGATTGAATAGCCACGGGGAAGCCACACAGCCCTGTCTGACACCTTTATGGATGCCAAACCAGTCCGAGTAGGCTTCGGTGATCCTGACACAAGCACTAGAGTCCCTATACAGAGACTTCAATGCTTGTATCAACCCAGCGCTCAACCCAAATGAGTTCATTTTTTGCCATAACACATCCCTGTCCACTCTGTCAGAAGCCTTCTCCAAATCCACGAACGAACAAAAAACTTTTTGATTTTTGGACAAAAACTTCTCCACGATCATGCGCATGGAAAATACCTGATCTGTACATCCCATTCCCTTTCTAAATCCCGCTTGCACATCGCAAAATTTTCCATCAGTTTCTTTCATAACTCTTTCAATTAGTACCTTAGCATACAGTTTTCCCACAATCCTAAGAAGGCTGATACCACGGTAGTTTTTACAGCCCTTATGTGAGCCTTTTCCTTTATATATTGGGACTATTACGGATTTGTACCTGTCTACCGGTACCCGCTTAAGTTCCCAACATAAATTAAGCAAGGTGTACAGCAGGTCTGCCACCACTCCGTCTCCAGCCCTTAGCATTCCGAGAGATACTCTATCATATCCGGCTGCCTTACCTGCTTCCATACTTTTCATTGCTTTCATTATTTCATCTGTACTTATGGATCTATCTATTTCCGCTTCTTTTTCGGAATTTCTATTTCATTTAATTCAAATGTCTCATCACTCATAAACACGCTTTCAAAGTATTCCTTCCATCTCCTTAAACTCAAAACTTCGTCATTCAGAATACAGCCATTCTGGTCTCGTATAGCATTCATTCTAGACTGTTTTGAATACCCCATGGCAGTTTGTACCAGTTTCCAGAACATTTTAATATTTGCCTGGAAGTTATCCGATATTCTTCTACCATTGTTATCCGTTCTTTCTTCCTTTTTCCTTTCAACTACTAAGTTTTCCGTAATTGTAACTACTTTGTATAAATGCAATAAAGCAAAGAAGTTATCTATCTATCTATCTACTAAACTTATAAAGTTTTATATTAACAGTTTTCCTGTCCGCGAAACAGGCGAAAGAACTTTTAATTGAAATATTCATATATGATTCACTGGACGGGGAAAGGGAGGAAAAAATCTTCTTTATAAATAAAATGATAGAGGTTTGCAGTTGTGCGTACATCACAGAAAAACAAAAAATATAGATTTCAATTAGGTTTCCAAATTTTTATTTTTTAGACACTTAGCCCTTATCAAAAAAATTATTGAGATATCTTCATTTAGTATAAAGTTATTAAAGCTTTTAGAAACGACGATTTTTATGAGTACTACGTGTTCAGTAATGTGTGTTTTCTTTGGTAATATATCAAGCAACGCGGACGAAGTCGCGGGTATCAGCTAGCTGTAAATATGATTGATTTAAAATAATCTTTCCGGTACAGGGTACCTACATAACATGACGTTATTCTGTCTTAAGTTTTTATGTCCAGGTACAAAATTTAAGTTATAATAATGCACAAGGGAAAGGAACCCTTAATTTTGAGCATTATTTCTCATACCTTTGTTCATATCTTTTTTTAACGCAAACTTATAATTTACACATACGTTCAACAAATGTTAACTTAAAAGTGATACAATTAACCAGGACTTAAGTTATAAGTTCACTGATTTTGATAACAATCGAGGAGAAATGAATATTGGTACGAGGGTGGATTGAAAAGTACTCGGCCTAACACAGATCCATTCAATTCTAAAAATCAAATCTACCCACATTATTTAGTTCAGTTCAGACTAGTTCATTGTGTGAAGTTCGAAACGTGTGCGATAATTAGTTGTGATTTTATAAATTTATTAACAAAGTAATCGGACATAATTTCCGCGAATGGAGCAAATCGAGCAGCGTGCCGTCATTAAGTACCTCCATAAGAAGGGGCTATCATCAAAAGCCATCCATGATGACATGGTCAGTACATTAAGCGATTGTGCTCTGTCATATTCATCCGTCAAAAAATGGATAGCAGAATTTAAGCGTGGTAGAGAGAGTGTGAAAGATGAACCCCGCTCTGGAAGGCCTTCGACGTCAACTACTGACGAAAATATTAAAAAAGTACTTGATTTAATAATGGGAGACCGCAGATTAAAAATTAGAGAGATAGCCGAGATTATAGGCATCTCTTATGAACGAACTCAAAACATCATTGTCAACGAGTTGGGTTTCCACAAGGTGTCTGCGCGGTGGGTTCCGAGACTGCTTTCAGTTGAACAAAAAAGGACGCGATTGACTATTTCACGCGACTGTTTGGAGTTATTTGAAGCCGATGCAGATGATTTTTTGAATCGTTTTGTTACTATAGACGAAACATGGGTTCATTACTGTACACCGGAAACAAAACAACAATCAAAACAGTGGAGAAGACCTGGTTCACCACCCCCTAAAAAGGCTAAGTCGATTTTGTCGGCAAATAAGGTGATGGCTTCAGTATTCTGGGACTCGAAAGGTGTGATTATGATTGATTATCTTGAAAGGGGTCAGACTATAAACTCTGATTACTACTGCACCTTACTACGTCGTTTACGAGAGGAAATAAAAGAAAAACGTCGAGGAATGCTCAGAAGAAAAGTCCTGTTTCATCAAGATAACGCCCGTGTTCACACGTCAGTACAGTCAATGGCTGAAATTCACAACTGTGGCTTTGAACTGTTACCGCATCCGCCGTATTCACCTGATCTGGCACCATCAGACTTCTTTCTGTTCCCTAACCTAAAAAAGCACTTGGGAGGTAAAAGATTTTCGACAAACGACGAGGTCAAAGCAGTTGTAGACGCATATTTTGACTCTAAGGAAGAATCATTTTTTTTCAACGGTCTAAATGCTTGGAAGAGGAGGTGGCAAAAGTGTATTGAACTTGATGGTGATTATGTAGAAAAATAAAAATATAACTGATTTAGTATGTGTTTATTTTCTTGGTTAGGCCGAGTACTTTTCAATCCACCCTCGTAGAATCAGTAAAAGATTACCGAATTACCAACGTTTATTACAATGTAAATACCTACCACTTGCTATATTATGCGTAAACGTTGATAGTTTTTTTAATATTCCTATTAAATAAAAAGTCTTGCAAAGTCCACTTAGAAATTATAATGTATAATTGTGTAAATAATGTAAAATGTCGAATGCGACGACATTAACTCAAATAGCGTCGGTCAGTCCCAACCCATATGACACATCTCCACACAACACGTACGGACACACAGGCTGTTCGGGGAATTGTATTGATGGTAAAATATTTTATTGTTAAAACGATCACGATGACATACGGATACGAACTTCATTCATCATGTTGGTTACCGATACGTGGTTTAGTTTTGCGAAAAAATACCTTCATCATCGTCACAGACCTTCTAAAGTCTCCTTCTGAACATAGGCATCTACCAAAGGTATAAGCGACTAAGGCATCGTTTTCCTGCACGCTGGTCGTGTATCTAATAAGGGTACGAACTTTCCGATCGAAAACCTTTCATCGGATTGGTTAAGGAAGTTTTTGGGATAGAATGTCGATCGCCTGGGGGTACGGTGCGTCACTTAGCTGTGGGTGCACGCATCGTGATCAGAGCGACATACTCGGCCGAACATTGAGACTCGTCTCCGTTAGACTTTGAGGTCGCTCTGATTCCCTCCAGGCTGATTTTTCCAACGCGTGACAGTTACGCAACGCAACCTCATCGCTGCATTTAAGCTACACTAGGAGGTGAGCTCCTAGGGCCCGGTGCGTCACTTTTCAGTGGGTGCATGCACCTATCGTTAAGACATACTTGGCCCTACATCAAAATCCATCTTCGTAGGATTTTGAGGTCACCGACCCCTAGAAAAACCCTTTCCTAGGGCGCGAAATTACCTACAACGCTGATTGTAAACGGCTCCCACGATCGGTCCACAGAGTTGGACTGTGAGGAGAACCCGGGTAATGGGGGAGTCCCCGAGGCCCGAAACCTGTTATGCAAAAAAACACACGCTAAAGAAGACAACGTAGTCGGATTGGTTGTCATTTCTTTGAGCCATATGACAAGCATAATTACGCTTCAGCTAACTGATTCGTTGGTCTATGTCGGTTACACTAATTCTACCGCGGATACCATCGTCGGATTCCTACTCAGTAGAATTACTTGGAGCTTGCGCAAAAATATAATGTATGTTAACCCATTCGATGTCCCGTGTACTACATATAGTTCATTGCTATTGTCTTACCATTGTGTCTGAAAATTGGACAGTGAAAGTGTTTATGCATTATTTTACATAGACAGGGAATCCAATATTATCATTTATGTTGAATATTTTATATGTCTAGAACAGGTAAATGAAATTGTATACTTGGGGAGTGCTTTTAGCCGGGATGGAAGATGTGATTTAGATGTAGACAGGCGTGTCGTTGCCGGGAACAAAGTCAATGGTGCCCTGACTGCGTTAGTCAAAATGCAAGGCGTATTGAAGAGTGCACGCCTTGCAATACATAACGCAGTGTTGGTACCGACTTTGTTATATGGCAGCGAAACCTGGGTAAGCCAGAAGAAGCATAAAAGCAAGTTGAATGCAGTGGAGATGCGATCTCTTCGTAAAATGTGCGGCGTTACCATGGCCGACCGGAAGCGAAACGAAGAGATTCGCAATATGGCAGGTTTGAAAGATGACCTTATCACAAAAATTGATAAGGGCGTGCTTCGATGGTTTGGGCACGTTGAGCGAATGAGTGAAGACCGAATGGTGAAGAAAATATATAGCGCGAAAGTTAATATTAAAAGGTGTCGAGGTAGACCGAGACTAACTTTCGAAGACCATGTGAGCAAACTGCTCGAAGAGGGGAGGGTCAAGAGTACTCGGATACCTAGACGTGCATGTATAAAGAAGATAATGAATCTGAAAGAAGCGAAAGAGGTATGTAAGGATCGTGACACTTGGCGATCTGTTCTCTCTGGCTACCCCGTCAGGGATTGTGCGTGATGATAAGTAAGTAAGTAAGTAAGTTGAATATTTTCATTATTTCCATCTACTTCCGCTGAACAAAAGCCCAATTTAAAAGTGATTTGCCGTAATCGTCACTTTTATTGGCACTATATCAAAAAAATATCATAACCCTCGAGTTTTGTACACTGGTCCTAATCACTATACTAACCCGCTTTTGCCTGGCAATCAAACCTTGCCGTCATCTGCTGGAAATAAGCCTTTTCAAAAATGCTCTAGAAGCCATGCTCAATTCACCAAGCTAGTCAGGCGAATTGGTAAGAAGATAGATCCTCACACTGGTTTTGAAAATTCTCATGACAAGTCTTTTGAGGTTCAACTGAGGTTGGACGTTTTTTAGATAGTTATTTCGCCATCAGTCTGTTGCGCTCCTCTTAAATTTGGCTTTTTCGCTGCTTGGCTTTGTCGGCCCCTACTATCTCATTCTGTATAAACTATCCAGGTGTAGCTAGACATGCGCGTCCCCATTGTAGAAACGATTTGTCATAATTTCACCCAACATCTCGCATATTGACGCTGCTTCGTGGAGCCGGTCTGAATCTTTTACACTTGATATAAATGTCCTTCAGACAGAATTTTGGTCATGGTGGCAAGGTCTCGACCAAGACTAGCCACCTACGCAGGACAGGATTATAGTGCCCGAGTGTATGCGCACACACAAGTGTACTCTCTATTCCCTCACTCTCAAATGGGACGGACACGACCGGAGGGAGATCAGGCGCAGGAACAACTGTACATGCTTCCTAAGGTACGGGGGTAAAACACCGCCAACTTCCTGACTCCAGACTGCTACTGATAATTTCGGCCTCACCCAGGATTCCAACCTGGAATCTCATGATCTAGATCACTAAAACAACGAGGCAGACACCTAATATGTTTATATTAATTATTACGTAATATAAATATGGGATGGTTAAAATCCTCTACCAGAGATGATGAAATCTTTCTGGCAAGTCCCCATGTCGCTTTGTATAGCAACCCACAGGTGTGAAGGGATGATGAAAATGGACTCTACTATTAATCACCTAATGGTGGAAATATTTTTTACAAATTGTAAATAAAATATATTAGTAGTATAGTTGTAGCACAAATGGGTAGCTCGACCGGGGAAGGACCACGCTCTCAAAGAATACCAGCGTAAAATAGCAGCTTGTTTGCTATGCACTGCTGTGTTTCGTATGATGAGTGTAGAGAACCGGAGTCCCTTTTTACTGGAAACGAGGCATTCCATCTTAGTCCTCACGGGTGACGACGCATCTGCATTTTGATTAGTAATCGAGGATAGATGTAGATGTCTATGGTCCGCAGCAATTATCATCAGGTGGACTGTGTGCTCGTTTTTCATCCTTATCTTATTAAAAAAAACTTTGACTGTCCATTTTGCACAGACAATAGTAAGACAATCGCGATGTACATACATGTAATGCACAGGACAGGCAAAGGCTTAAATTATACTAACTTTAGAACGATAAGATCGCCATATGTATCAATCCCATGTATTGTTAATTATATTAGTGGTATCAAATAACAATGTGTTGATTGATCGATCGATTAAAGCTATCTTAAACAATGATTGAAGATAAGTTAATATAATGGACTTTAATAGTGGCCTTTATATACATCTATATTATTACCTACCGTTACAGTCTATTATAGGGATGAGCAAAGGAAAAAATATATCGATATATATCGAATCAAAATTTTTAAACAGTATCGATATATATCGCGGGATGAATATCGATATATCGACATATCGTCATTATTTGCATGATGTAAAGAATAGGTCCAAAATTTTATATTACTGCCAGTTGGACGACGAAAAAAGAAAACTACAACCAACCACACATGAATACTTTTGTACCTCCTTATGTTGTTACATGTTTTGTCATTAATACAACATTTTAAAATATATCGAAATTAATACGAATTCGATACTCTAATATAAATATCGATATATTGAAATATCGCGATTTATTTTAAATATATCGACGATATATAACGATATTTCTATTAAAAATATCGATATTTCGATATATCGATATTTGCCCAAGCCTAGTCTATTAAAGTCTACTGCTGAACATGGGCCTCCTCTATAGATTGCCTCATACGAGGGATATTTGCCACATTACCAACGTTAAACCGAAATAATAGTATGTATGTAGTAAGCGTGTGGTGACGGTGTAAGAATATACTACTACCACTAGCCCATAACGTCCCGAGGCGACAGAGGGAAACTGAACCAAGAAATATGTAGGAGCATCTTTCTGATAACAACTTAAAATTATAAAAAAACTACGGTTGCCAAGCGTGGCAATTATGGCAGAATTCCAACTGTAAGACAACCTGTGGGCTTGTTGTAGTGTGTAGTTCAGACTTTTATAGGTTTTAATGGATGAAAACCGAAATAATAATAACTTATATTTCGGCTTACGCTTGGAAATAAAGATAAGCAAGGGCATAATCAAAAATGTTTTCTCATCCGAACCCCCGCCAGTTTCCTTGTAGTAATGAATCCAAATCAGCGGGTGTTGTCTACACTTTTTATTGTACGCGCCAACATTCTGTACAAGCTTGTTCGGGGCATTTACAACGATACGTCCCCTTAGTGAAGTCGCGGTGTTCCAACGCATTAGCAATAAAATGTTATAAAACCTTTACCGTTAAATCGCATGTAAAATTGTGAAATATTTTATGTAGCAGCGAATATAGCAGCTATATTTTAAAATTATTCGATGCAAGTTTATTATTGTGTCTTGTAAATGTTAATTTTTAGTTCGCTACAAAATTGCGAGTATTTAAACACTAGCTATATGGTTAGTATGAGATGAATTATGGTTATGCCAAAGATATTTCTACCCGAACAAGAAGACTTCAAAAGATATTCGATTTATATTTTATAGAATAAGGTTGACAAACTAGCACACAGTCCACCTGATGGTAAGTGGATGCTGTGGCTCATAGACATGTACATCTATCTTCGATTAAGAATTACTTATAATGCAGATGCGTTGCCACCCCCGAGGACTAAGGTGGAATGCCTCATTTCTATTGTTGTCTTCTGTTGTCTGCCTGTATGTGAATATTAAATTAAAACTCTTCTTCTTCTACTCACCCGCAAAACTCATGGGTCTCTCCCGTTGTAGGAAGAATCGAGTGCCGTATGATGACGGCGTAATAGAACCCATCATCCCATTTCGATGGATGTCGTAAAGCAGACCATGGGATATGCTAGAAAATTCTCATGGCTATCAATAGATGACGATATAACCATCTTCCTTGAGCCAGACATAAAATACCCCGACAGCGATGTGAGCAATCTTAAACGTGCGATACTTCTTTATCAGCAATTGCCAATAGGCCAGTTTGAAATTAGTTATGAATAAATATGTCAGGCCACTTCTCTGCCTTAATGTAGAAACTAAGTTTTTTTAAAAAATATAATAGAGGCAAACGAGCATGTGGCTCACCTGATGGTAAGTGACTACCGCCGCCCATGAACAGCTACAACACTAGGAAAATTAGAGAGGAGTGTTAGACGTTCATATGTACGCATCACGCGCCGCTATACCGCAATCCTCGTCGAACGCTGCAGGCCTTTAGGCTTCAGTGTGCAGCTTTCGGCAGGGCGGAGCGTTCGGCGTTCCTGACAAACAGAATCTTGTATCACAGTGTGCTGAGTGGCGGCTGATCAAAGTGTATGCCGCATGCACCGCTACAATACACGCTCCATCGAACGTAGAGAACGTCTATACTCTTTTCTATACTCTCCTTACGAAATAGCAGGATTGAGTAAACTGATATTTTACTCTGGTATTGTGTGAGAGCATAGTCCTGTCCAGGTCGAGCCTTATAATAGCTAGAGCGTATCTCTACCACGTAAAAAAGCTTTTCATTCAACAGATTATAAGTAAAAAAAAAACTACTGTACTAACACAGAGGTGGCACATCCCATCTCGCTTGACGCTCGACTCCGCCATGTCGACGAGTGAAAATTTATACAAAAAAGTAATTTTATTACAATCAATTTTCGCAGCCAGTCCTAATCCAGGATAAAATATGAAAGAAACGTCAATCTAATAAATTCATACAAAAAACATTTACGTAAAATACATAACATGTAACAGTTTTTTTTTTATAGAATAAGGGTGACAAACGAGCACACAGTCCACCTGATGGTCTACCAGTGGATGCTGTGGCCCATAGTCATCTACGTCTATCCTAGATTAAGAATCAAAATGCAGATGCGTTGTCACCCCTGAGGACTAAGATGAAATGCCTCGTTTCCAGTAAAAAGGGTTTCCGGTTGTCTACATCCACCGTACGGAACACGACAGCAAAGATCTGTATTTTACGCTGGTATTCTGTGAGAGCGTGTTCCTTCCCCGGTCGAGTCAACCAATTCGTGCTCTGTTCAAGAATGTTCTTAATCATAGCAAAAAATTAATGTACTAAAATAATACACATTGCAAAACTTAAATAGAAGCATGAGTTTTATTCATTAGTGTTTCCTCTTAATATCCATGTACTTTCCTTACGTGTCAGTGAGGTTTAAAAATAATATACCGAAATTTATGAGAGCAGATAGCGTGACCTTGTCAAGTCGATAGTAAACCCAACCTCTCTCGCTTCGCGTTCGAAGCGTGCAATAACCAACGCTCTATACAGAAATAACTAGTTACAAAAATAAGCGGTTTCGAAACTAGTTACGAAACTACGTATATTCGATTACGCACAAAAGACGTTTAAATCCAAGATTGCGCCATACTTCTTCTAGAACACAGAATAGAATTTACAACACTAGAGTTTTTTGTTGTAAACTTAAAGGCTCTTATCCCTTTCGACGTCTAAAATTCACAATGGCAATGGCTGAACTGCTGTTATGAGGTTAGGAGATGGTACCAACACAAACGTACTCCTAAAAGGGCATCTTACCTCCTAATTTTATTTAAAACTTTATTTTTTTAATTTAATTTACTTTTTGAACAGTGATAGAGCCACGCGGCAGCTTTTGCTGTCGCACGGATGGGCCGGCTCGAACCGGAGTGGTAACACGACCTCACAGAAAACCAGCGTGAAGTAGAGGTTTACCTCTGCGTTTCGCTCGGTGAGTGCAGGTGACCGGAGGCCCTTTTTACTGGAAATGAGGCATTCCATCTTAGTCGTCACGGGTGACAACGCATCTACATTTTGATTTGTAATAGAGGATAGATGTAGATGTCTATGGGCCTCAGCAACCACTTACCATCAGGTGGACTGTGTGCTCGTTTGTCACCCTTATCCTATAAAAAAAAGCTTAGCTAGGTGTATGTGTATGTATGTTTCTTTGTATGTAGGTTTTATGAATGTAATGGAATTTTATAATTTAATTTTTACCCACTTTCAGACGTCTGAATAATCTAAAACTTTTCAGCCGTATTGAAAACCGATGAAAATACAATAAATTGATGACTATGACCTAGCATTATCACTAAAATCATCAAACTGATGATCAATGAGTGCTGTCTAAGTGCTGGCAACTGTTACAAATATCGCCCACGAACTACAGGGAATAACAGAGCTATGTTCGGTAGTTAACTTTTGATAGGCCGTAATGGTCGCCAATTAAAAATAAAAAGATTCGATTCGAAGTTTAAAAATGCTATTATTTGTATTAAAACTATTAATATTTCTGTTATCCAATTCAAAATCAAACAAACCGGAATATACGTACGAACTACGATGGTTCACGAAAGTGGTCAAATAGATCGAACTACAATGATAAGTTTCACAGTTCGTGGGCAAAATCATTTTCACTTTTGTTAATTTATTGAGGTTATAAACTTCTTATTTATTTTAAAATTAAGCTTAACCTTTCTCCAACTGAAATATCATTGCTTTCTATCTCTCTAACAGTATAAATCTGCTTAGAATAAAGTTTAGTACTTAAAAAAAACAATTCTTAATTCAGTCAATTAAGAATTCAATTCTGGATAAGGCTTTTCAAAAAATGTCGGTCGAACGACGCGTTTCTTAAAATTTGATGTGTGATGTCGACCTAAGAGAATCAATCACGAGTATAGGAATTGTCAAAACGATCCTATGGCTTACCACAAATAGCAGTTAAATCATCTGGCCTAACTTTTCATATATAAACTGACGTATTTAAGAAATAATCGTGAACTATGAAGTGGCGATGTAAGAATATCCACTACCTACATAGATTTCGGCATGGGTGGATATTTACCATATTTGCCACGCTTGGCGAAGTTTTTTAATATTTTGAGGTGTTATCAAGAAAACGCTGCTGCCCATCTCCTGGTTCAGTTTCCCTCAGTCGCCTCTTACGTCACCCACTGGATGATATGGGATAGTGAATATTTTTACACCGCCAATATTCGGTGACACTACACGTGTGTTTGTAATAAGGTCTGTCAGCGAATTATGAAAAGGGCTATGCTTCGGGTTTCTCTGCGTGATGAACTTAGAAATGAGTGTCCTTAGAAGAACCTTAGTATTCTTTTTTATAGAATTAGGGTGACAAACGTATCACTAGACGAAAAAATAATATATGCTTAAGACAACCACGAACTAACTATGGAAAGAAAAACATACTATACGAAGGAGCAGAGTTATATAACAAATTGCCTAATAACATAAAAGAGATTCAATCGTTAACTTTATATAAAAAAACCTTAAAGCACCACATCTTAAAAGATTTTTCTCGATTTTAAACCAATATTAACGCATTTAAAGGCGAATGTAATTTCTTCAGTTAAATTGATTTTACCACATTAAATTTTTAACTAATAGAAATATATAGGTATGAAATATATTTAACTAAAATATTATACCATTTGTAAACATTTAATATAAAATATAAACTTAATTATAAACTGCTTGCAAATATGTAATTGCTATAAACTTGCTTTCAAGAATGATATGTAATTGTACACTTACTTTTCTTATTACCCTACATATTGCAAGAAGATTATGCATGCTCTGGTAAATAATAGATCATTTACGAGTACCTGTCGTTCTTCATAAGTTCATGTATTTAGTATCTAAGATTAACTTGTTATTTCTCATGATAAGTGAATTGTATTCTTTTGAGGAATAAATTTCTTAAACCACAAACGAACACACAGTCCACCTGATGGTAAGTGGTTGCTATGACCCATAGACATCTACATCTATCCTCGATTACGTATCAAAATGTAGATAGATTGTCACCCCTGAGGGCTAAGATGAAATGCCTCGTTTGCAGTAAAAAGGGTCTCCGGTTATCTACACTCACCATACGAAACACAGCAGCGTTAAGCTGCTACTTTACGCTGGTATTCTGTGAGAGCGTAGTCCTTCCCCGGTCGAGCCGACCCATTCGTGCTACTAATATAGCTGCAGCATGGCTCTATCACGTGCAACATGGCTCCACCACGTAGAGTATTCAACTATTTAGTAAGTTGAAGTGGTAATAGGCCGGCTATATAGCTCTAAGAACCGACATCCGGTAGGGAAGAAAGGTTCCCCAGTAGCAAAAGTAAGCGAAGTGTAGTACGGCTCCCCACTAGATGGAGTTAAGTGGTGGAGGAAGTTGAAGGATGCAGGTGTATCAGGACCGTGTTTTGTCATACAACTGAATATTAGCTGCTTCCATTACCCCACTTAGTCGCACGGACCAAAATAGCGTGATGATTTCTTTTACGTCACAATCACCTTACTAGATGGTATGGTTACCTGGGAAGATATGAAGGAAGTCGATGAATGGTAAAATTAGTTGGATGGTAGAATTATCTTAACAAAAGCCTATTCAATATTGTATTGAAGACACCCACATGAAAATTGAATGTACATAATTATATTCTTGTATAGCTCAAACAAAGCTTCAATTGCAGGAATGAACCAGCCAGCATTCATTTATCGAAAAAATTACCAATCCTTCTCATGTTTGTTTTGTGAGCTCAAAGTCAAATTTTATAAATTTGCGTTCAAAATTTTAAAATGGATTTCTGTTATCAGACAGTCGTTTCGTCGTCAATCATTAGGATGCACCACGGACTGATGATGTAGGCATTTCTAATATCATCAACATTATCATTATTATAGCCCATTACTAGTCCACTGCTGAACACAAAGAATGCCACAAAACACCCGAGCCACCTGCATCTATCGACTTCCTGCATGTCTTACCATGTCGTCACTCCATCTAGTGGGTGGGGGGGGGGGGGGGAGCGCCCTTCACTTCGTCTACCGGTACGACTCCACTGCCACTCGAGAACATTTCTTCCCCATCTTTATCATGATTGGACAGTCAACTGCCACTCCAGTTTTCTGATCCATTGCGCAATGTCTTATATTAAAACATTTGAGCCCAGAGACATCGGAAAGAGGTTCGATCACCGCCAGTACCAATAAACTGTTAGTTGAAATTTTGAGTGTTGATTTACCACGTGCTAAAGGAATACGTCGCGGAAAAAATCTGCGTGTCTGCGTAAAAAATTCGAGGACCACTGCCACCACGCACGCCACCACGCACTGAGTCCGCCAACACACTCTGAGTTCGCCAAGAACCCTCTCAGAAATAGGAGGACACCTGCACCCAACAGCGGGACGTGCGATATATAGACTTTACGTTCCTTTTTTTATAATTAACTTGCTGGCCAGGCAGACGTTGTTCCGCCCTTTCCGAAGACCCTCCCAATAAAAAAAAATCTTAAATTCGCAATAAAAAATATTAAAGGTCTTTTATCGGGATAAAAACTATATATCTCTCAAGTTAGACCAAACTGAACACAGTGTGCAAAATGTCATTGAAATCAGTTCAATAGTTTAGGAGTTCATCGCGGACAAACTATATGACATGTAATTTTTATACATAAAATGGAATTATTCTAAATTACCAACAAAACAATATTAATTATAGTTTTGAAAACACAAAGTATGTTAAGTATGCTGGAATTAATAAATTATTCCCAATAATACGTCCCTTGGTGACACACTATTAAAAAGGATATCACAAAAGAAATCATTTGATGTTTATTAAACCTTGTTAATAAGAAATAACATTAACCAGCTCTTATTAAAAGTTTTATCATTTTCAATATCTTTAATAGTATATTTCAACATACATGCAATTAATTACAATGTGGTAGAACCAAACTACAACTATATTATTGGTATAGTTGTAGCACGAATGGGTCAACTCGACCGCAGAAGTACTACGCTCTCACAGAATACCAGCGTAAAATAGCAGCGTAACACTGCTGTGTTTCGTATGGTGAGTGTAGATAACCGGAGACCCTTTTTTCTGAAAACGAGCCATTCCATCATAGCCCTCACGGATGACAACGCATTTGCATTTTGGTTCGTAATCGAGGATAGATGTAGATGTCTATGAGCCACAACAACCACTTACCATCAGATGGGCTGTGGCTCTTTTGTCCCCTTTAACTATAAAAAACGGCATAGGTACATACAATTGGTTCTAAATAAATTATCAGAGTACTTGCATTTAAAATCCTTGATCAAAATAATCTAAATAACTCGTTAATTTATTACAGCATATAAAACGTCAACTACTGAACATAGGTCCCTCCCCTACAGGTTGGCTTCATAATATATCTTGTCATATATTTATCATAGATTTTGCCATTTGTTGCTTTTAACTACACCCAAATCGATAATTCTAGTGAATAATCCTACTACGCCACTACGCAGCAATAAAATTATTCCTAATCGAAATAATAAATCCATAAACCAAAATTAATCGATAGAAATCTCAACCGAATGATATAAAATGTCAAGCCATTTGCTCATTGCCGATTGGGTCTTTATTTACCCTGACCTCAGTGCAATTTACAGATAAATAAACAACAACAAACGGCGCAGCACAAGTTCTTAGGGCGACCGCGGACAGAAAGTTTTAGTATTTAATAGAAAACGAGATAGCTTATTGCGTGTTAAGACATTGTTCTTACTTTAAAGAAGACAGACAATTCTCCGCTTCCACACTACGAACGGAGTGCTCATAATTCCTTGCTTTATTCTCAAATTACTGTCCACTCAGAAAATAAGTGCAATTAAATTACAACCTTAGGTAAAAGTAATAAAGCTCAAATTGTCTTACAGGTAACAGTAATAACCGTCACAGTATCATCCAGACTCGTATTAAGATCTGGATCGTAATTCCTAAGCGTTAACATATATTTTCTTTAAGTTCAAGCGAAGATAGTGTTTTATTTGTGTCGTAATTGAGAAATGTGGTCGCATTTAAGTATATTGCGGTAAACGAGATAGTACTATGAATTATCATCTCAATTATTATGTGGATAAATAATAACAAGCATTAACTTAACCCAAGCAACTAAGCGGTGCTGATAAACATTTTGCTATGTAGTGGCGCAGGTGTTAGTGGTGGCCTAAGGGAATCCATCGCCCCATTTCCTCCCGTGGGTAAGAGTATAAACATGTACGTAAGAGGTGACTATAGAAAACACTAAAAAATCTTATAGTTTCCCAATCATGGTGGAATAGCCATCTCGTTATCTCCAGACGTATTACGTATGAATGGGGAAGGACCACGCTCTCACAGAATACCAGTGTAAAATAGCAGCTTAATGATGCAGTGCTTCGTATGTTGAGTGTAGAGAACCGGAGACCCTTTTTACTGGAAACGAGGCATTCCATCTTGGTCCTCAGGGGGTAAAACGCATCTGCATTTTGATTCTTAATCAAGCATAAATGTAGATGTCTACGGGCCACAGCTTACCATCAGGTGGACTGTGTGCCCGTTGGTCACCCTTATTCTATACAAAAACGTAAAATACCCAGACCGGTGACGGGCAATAGCATCATCTTCAAACGTGACTATTAAGGTAATTTTTCCCCAAAATGGGGGAAGTCCATGTCCAGTTGTTCGTGAGTCATCACACAAGCGTAAGTACCCATTTGTATTATAAACATGTGTTGGTCAAATAAATGTTTCATTCTTTCTTTCTTTCAGCATTTGACTTTTACGCTCTGATGAAGAAGAATTGGATTTAACAGCTGGATATAATCCTTTTTGAACGTACGCAAAATTATCTCATTTTAATTTCGCATCTGTAATATGGAAGTGTCTTAAACACGTAAGTGGCACATGGACAAACCAGACCAGTTACAACTATTTTTGTAATCTTTACCAATACCAATTATTACCTACATCCCCATAGAATGTTTTATATGAGGGATTTTGCCATAGTTGTCTGGTTGTCGCATAGTTCCACAAAATTTTTAATTTAAAATTATTTCTTGTACTTTTGCTATGCAGCGTGTACAAAAACAATTGTTAAAGATATTGTTTTTTTTTTCTATTTATGTCCATTTTTAAGTTTTAATTCTGCGGTGGCTGACCGCTAAGTGAGTACTTAGCAGTCAACTACAGCACAGTCTACTTCACCTGAGGATGCCTGGTGTAAAGGCGAAACACGTGTCGTATTATCATCAGTGGTGTATCTTTCCTATTGTAGTGGTGTTGGGAATAGTGGTGCTTAAATTACTGGTGACGAGGACAGTGCACGCAATTAAGGGAGGGAGGGAGGTGCTCTTCAAACTAGGTAAGATACATCATTTTACTTTACTGAGCGGATATAGGCGAAGTAACTTTTACTTAATGGATTTCCGCAAAGTAACGCCTGATTCTATTAATTATCCTTGGACATATCGTCGATTTTTATGAGTAAGGCCAAAAATGAATTGTCAATCAACCTCCAGCACGTAGTTTGCATGTCATTTTCATTAAACAATACAATGTATGCATGACACGTGAAACATGTCATGCCACATTAACGTCTAGGGCCCACTTTAGCCGGCACTTTATACGCGTACGCCGCCCATACCTGCAATACCTCCATCGTTTCGAGAAATAGAATGTGGCGTTGCGTTAACCAGCGCCAATGTTTGTACAAAATACAATTTGTTGGTTTTTACTTCTGAATGAATTATGATTATGTTTGTCCCCGTGTCATTATCCTGTTCATCAGTTCTATGTTTAAATTCTACGCACACCTTTAACATCCAAGATAATGCTGCGAACGTCTATGGTATTTAATAATAATTATTATTATACAAGCGAATCGCGCGGGTTCGCACGGTATTGAATTCTGGATCTCAACAACAACGCCACTTACTGTGTCCAACTGTGAATCGAAACCATTCTCTACCCAGCTTAATCACACATACAAAATTCCATCAAAATCGGTCCAGTTAGGAGCAGTTCACACCACATCTATCCTCAACTACGAATCTTTTTTTTTACTTATTATAAGCCAGTGCTTGACCACAATCACACCTGGTGGTAAGTGATGCAGCCCTAGATGGTAAATCGCACTGTCTTAGCGTAACAAAAGCCTATGCACTATTGCCTTGAAGACGCCCAGATTGTATTTGGACAGATAGACGCCGGCAAATTATTCCCCTCCTTTGCTGTACGCATTACAAAAGACGAAGCAAACCGTTTGGTTTTAATGCGTGGAATATCTAAAATAAAGGGTAGGAGACCCGCCGAACGCCTGGTTGTCCGATGGTGGAAATACCGAGAGACTGGCTACTCTGCACAGTTCGAGTCTGAGACGATTGGTTTCAACCAAATCAAGGTCACCAATGAGCCTCTTAGCACGTCTTTCCACTGAGTCCAAATAAGGTGGAAAAAAAGCAGATGCGTTGTCAGCCGTGAGGACTAAGATGGAATACCTCTTTTCCAGTAAAAAAGGTATCCCGTTCTCTACACTCACCATATAAAACAGAGTAGTGTTAAGCTATTATTTTACGTGGTATTCTGTGAGAGCGTGGTTCTTCCCCGGACAAGCCGACCCATTCGTGCTACAACTATATACCATTAATATAGCTTCAGCATGGCTCTACCACGTATAAACTATGTAGAGAAAACGCTCTTTCATAAAA
The DNA here is from genome assembly GCA_033319125.1 of Parnassius glacialis. Lineage (NCBI taxonomy): Eukaryota > Metazoa > Arthropoda > Insecta > Lepidoptera > Papilionidae > Parnassius > Parnassius glacialis. The sequence goes on from JAVANC010000002.1 coordinate 26,948,293, forward strand.
AAAAGTGTGTGGGTACTTATGTACACACGTAGGAAATTATACTTGTTAGCGTAACAAAATAAAAAAATTTGAGAGACAATTACCCACTGAAGTTGTCGCTTTTAGGTGTCAGTGTGCGCGCGCATCGTCACAACTTCATGGTGTCGTTTTTAGGTGTCGGTGTGCGCGCGCGTCGTAAAAATACACTCTCATCATTTTTCCCAAACGCCCCAAAAGAAGTATAACTCAACATTTTTTTCATAAAGTTAGGTGCTGTTACAGCAATAATAAATACACTACGGTTTGTTTAAAAGAAGCCCAAATATCCACTGTCTATCTACGAAAATGGCTAAGCGAGATTACATCTATAATAAATCACGCCAAGAAACTTATTTATTGAATAGCCTTTTGACCTCAGTATAGATATTCTCAACTATTCAATAAAGCTGGTCTACATTGTTTCAAGAGCTATCATGAATTCTTTTTATAGTTAACTCGTGCATCAACTATATGAAGCTTGTGTTCCAATCGAGATTTTTTTATTTAAATATCTAGATAACTAGTAAACCCCTTGTTATATTGATTTCCGGCTGCACCAAAAAAATATGTTATTCTATTTTGTGTAAGTTAACGTGCTTAAAATCTTATGAAATCATAGTCTTTTAATTCCTTTCAAAATTTCAAAAATTATGCCAGATTTCGTAAGCCTACAATACAAATCATCATTATTGAGCTACTTTACACAAGTAATCTATGCGAGCGCGCTCCTTTCCCCGTCGAGCACCTTCGTGTCCTTTCGTTCTACAATCGTAACACAGCTGCAACATGTGCAAGATGACTCAGCCATTATTCGGTAGTTCTCCTCACCTATAATGTACCCTTTAATTTCAAGATTAGGGAATTACAATAAGTTAGCTGCTGGTTTCTATGGCTGACAACGAGTTAACGACATAAAAATAAACTTAAAAAAACGATTTTGATCGGTTCGACATCAGAAGCTATAAAATTTTGAAGAAATTATTTTATTCTGTTTAGTTCTTGAACTTGGTTTCAACATTTTTTAAAAATAGTTATATTTTGAATATTTCAGATTTAAAAAAGAAAACGTCAGATTTTAAAAACGTAACCCCCACACTATTTTGAGTGGCTCGTTGGTCTAGTGGTTGTAGTAGTGGGACTGCTGATCATGAGGTCCCGGGTTCGAATCCCGAGTCGGGCCAAAAAAATCAGTTATTTAATTTTTCATCAAGAAATTCTCAGTAGCTGCCCGGAGTCAGGAAGTTGGCGGTGTCTCACCCCCGTGCCTCTGAAAGCACGTAAAGCCGTTGCTCCTGCGCCTAATCTCTCTCCGGTCGTGTCAGTTTACCGTCCCATCGGACTATGAGAGTGAGGGAATAGAGAGTGCACCTGTGCTTGCGCATACACTTGGGCACTATAATCACATGAGTAAAGAAACCGACCAGAGGGGAAGCTACATACAAACGTCTCACTACGGGTACACCCTCACATAGCGCAGCGATGTGTGCGTGAGTGAGCAGGTTCACCGACGCTTTATCGGGGTACAAACCAGTTTGTGCCGGCTCAGTCAGAGTGCAAATGAAAGGGCTGTTGGTCACGCGCATTGAAATAAATAGGCGAATAATATTTCGTGATTTTATAGATCAATAAATCTATTAATTTTTTTTACAATTACAGAAGTTTAGAGATTGTGTATTATAAAATAAGACATTATAGATTTATAAGTATATATTTATATTAGATAATTAGAGTTCGTATAAGATAAATGCTTAAATTGTACAGTATGTATAAAAAATTCGAGAGAAAATAATACAATAGCCAAACAGTAGTGCAGTTAGTGTTACTGGTAGTAGTGCTGGTGATGGTGATGGTGGACAGTGGTGCTGATCGTGCGATGTTGGTAGCGGTGGTAATGGACACCATTAGTGATTTTGGTGGTGCTGGTAGTATCATTGGTGGTGGTGGTGATGGATAGCGGACCGCCACGACCAGCATCACCACCACAGCCCTTACTACCGCCACCATCATCCTGGTAGTAACATTGGTGGTGGTGGTGTATCAACACCGTCACTGCCCACTACCATCATCACAGTCATTACTAATACCATCTGATTTTTTGTACTTATGAATACGTTGTCTTACGAAAATGATATTGATAGAAATATAGATATGTATATGTAATGTGAAGTTAAGCATGAAAATAAGCAAAATATACAATTTTTGCAGTTTCAATTTTAATTACAAATAACAGACATGTTATTATATAAACTTAAGTTACAGTGAATACACATGTTATTTTATTCAATATAATATTTTTATTTTTTCCTTAAAGTTTTCACATGCGTCAGGTGATAACCCTGTCAGAATAGGTATAGATTTTCGACGTTCTTAGAAAGCTTCCCCTCTGGTCTTCTTTACTGTGTGCTATAATGCTGTCCTGCGTCGATTCACGACGACCAGCCTCCGTTGAGACTGGCCGTCGTGACCGAAATTCGGTCTAGAGGACATTAATTATTATTTTGAGTGCAATAAGCAATATCAAAACCTCAAGATATCAAATAACGTGATGTTGTTGCCTAAATTGTTACTTTAAACAATTATTTTCCTGATTCGTACCCCCTTAACTTATTCTACAAAGTTCAATGGAATCACTCTTGAGGCTATTTAATAAAAATAATCATTATGATCGATTAACAATTGGCGATGATATGGCGAAATATACACACAGTCACATTCAGAACCTTCTTCTTTTTTGAAGTCGATTTATTACAGTACAATTCAGAAAGAAATCATCTTTATGATCTTTTATCAAGGAAGAAAGTATGTGTTAGCCTAAAACAACCGAAATATACAACGACTTTTTACAGTTTTAGTTTAATAAACAGGTTTTTTTTTTCGAGTTTAATATGTCTGTTAGCCTAACAAGAAATTAATAAAATAACAAAACTTTTTAAACGACCATCGCAATCTTGACCCCGGTCAAATGTATTTATCTAAATCTCTTCATAATTGATAACGTAAAAGAGACGAGGATTTTACCGTTTTCTAAATTTTGACAAATTGTTAAATGAATAATTACCCCGGTTTTGAACTTTTGACTTCAATGATGTTTTTAACAAAATTAGTGAAATGTTAAGGTTATTTTTTGGGTGGTATTGCACGAAATATGTGCTTATGTTTTTATATAAGACTTTTAAAAATATTTCTCAAACTTGTTATTAAATTAACACAGATAACATAATTTTTTAGAGGCGTGATTGCGACGTTAAAGCAACCATGACGCCATTTTGTCCCGTGCGACTATGCAGGGTGATGGAAGCAGTTAATATTCAGTGAAGTGTGACATAACACCATCCTGATACACCAGCATTCTTCGACTTCCTCCACACCTTAAATCCATCTAGTAGAGGGCCATCCTACACTTCGCTTTTGCCTTATTTATGCTACTCGGGAACCTTTTTTCCGTCCTGGGCCGCCTTTTCCCCCTACGCCCCCTTTTCCCTAAAAAGGTCGCTTCCGATTCGACAGAAAGGCCACAAAAGCCAATGCCAGTCTCACAGGTGGTGTTTAGTGGGTAGGCACTTAGGTTTCGCAGTGAGTCCCACATAACCATGGTACATCTATCCTCGTTTGCGAATCAAAATGCAGATGCGTTGTCACCCGTGAGGACTAAGATAGAATGCCTCATTTCCAGTAAAAAGGGCCTCCGGCCACCTGCACTCACCAAGCGAAACGCAGAGGTAAACCTCTACTTCACGCTGGTATTCTGTGAGGTCGTGGTACCACCCCGGTTCGAGCCGGCCCATCCGTGCGACAGCAAAAGCTGCCACGTGGCTCTACCACTGCTTCCTCGCTTCCCGGAGCGTAGCCCATTCCATTGCTTCTGGGCGCAAAAAAAATTTTCTACATTGGTTGTCTGTTCTTCGAGCTATATGGTTGGCCTATTGCAACTTCCACTTGCTGACCGCTATGTCAGTTACTCTGGTTCTACAGCAGATATCCTCACTATGAAGTCTTAGTGCTTACTTAAAAAGTCTTTACCTATAGATTTGTTTAAAGGGTCCTCGGAAACGAATTATTGGTCGTCATTAGATGCATAGAAATACAACGCCATTTCGTAAAAGCAGAGTATTAAAAGAAACTAGTTCTAAACGATGCGACTTCCACTAAATGACGTCAAGAGGAATTAAGTGGTGTTCCTTGGTCCAGCAATGAGAAGAGTATTCTATATGAGGCCGAACTGAGCTTCACAAAGCAAAGGCGTTGCGCCGCCGTAAAATATCGTCTCGTTCTAGTGAGCACATCAAAATAAGCCGATATTTTCTTCCTTTTCCAGTGAACCTGTACGTTACTCAATAGACGACGAAGAGAGTATCCTGAAATTGAGATACGACAAAGCTTGAGAGGGGGGGGGGGAGGGGTCGTTACAATAGCATCAGGTGGAATGTATGCCTGTTTGTCAATATTCTTCTCCACTGCTGAACATAGGCCTCCCACAAAAATGCCACAAAGCACGAAAGTGAGCCAACTGTATCCATCGACTTCCTGCATGTCTTACCAAATACGTACTGCGTCTAGTGGTGGACCGCCCAACACTTAAATAATTTTAATGTAATTATTACTTCCATAAAAACATTTTAACATTAATTTGTCTTCGTTTTGAACATAAAAATATTATATTCAAGTAATTATTATGTAGGTATTGATATTGAGAAATAAAATGAATAGCTATAAAGATTGTTTCGCTTTCTAAAATCGTGGAAGGTAAATTGTAATACAGAAACATCGTTTGACAAAACGAAAAAGAATAAATGATCATTACTTTCTGAGCAGAATTTTAATTTTATTCCATTTTATCATTCTCATTTGCCTTATTTATTATTACAGAACCTTTTACACGTGGTAGGGCCATACTGCAGCTATTTCAGTAGTATAGTTGTAGCACGAATGGGTCGGCTCGACCCGGGAAGGACCACGCTCTCACAGAATACCAGCGTAAAATAGCATCTTAACGCTGCTGTGTTTCGTATGGTTAGTGTAGAGAACCGGAGAACCATTTTACTGGAAACGAGGCATTCTATCGTAGTCCTCACGGGTGACAACGCATCTGCATTTTGATTTGTTGTTGAGAATGGATGAAGAGGTCTATGAGCCACAGCAACTACTTACCATCAGGTAGACTGTGTAATCGTTTGTCACCCTTATCCTTTAAAATAAAATAAATGCTGAAATTACATTAACGGTCATACATATTTCATTTCAAGACAACTAGTTTTCAAGTGGCAGCCTCATACTGGCTAGTGCAGTGTTATGCGATCGGCTACTAGATGGTGTGACGACCTCATGTAGCACTCAAGCAGTCAATTGATGCAGTTGGCTTAGGACCGTACTGTGTGCTAATATTTTTACGTGGTAAAGCCATGCTGCAGGTATATTATGGTTGTGGCACGACACGTCGGCTCGGCCGGTGAGTCTAGAGAACCTAAGAACGTTTTTACTGGAATGAGGCATTCTGTTTTAGTCCTGAGGGATGGAAACGTATTCTTAATCGAAGATAGACTTAGATGCCTCAGCATCCACTTAGCACCAGGTAAATTGTGTGCTCGTTTGTCACTCTTATTCTTTTTAGCAATTAGTCTTGTTAGTAAGGTTATGTATTTTTATTTATTGTTTATTTTTATTTATTTAATTATTTTTTGTTTAAATTTGCGATAGCTGTGTAACTCTTTTATTTTAAAATGTAAATTGTAATACTTATTTGTATTTATTTGGCGGTTTCTAGTCTATTGCGTAACCTCGCTATAGATGAGCGGTGCTTCCTAGCACAAGCAAGATTATTTGCTTAAAAGGAAGCTCCAAGTACTTAAAATTGTATTAGGCTTAGTTACTGTAATAAATTATTTTGTATTTTTTTGTATTTTGTATTTTATTCTATTTAAAAAAATATGGATGAGGCCTGTGTTTAACTGTAGACTTGTAATGGGCTGTAAAAATATTAATAGTCATTTCAATTATTTATAAGTAAAAAATACAAGTCTAACGAAAGTTAATTAATAAAAACAAATGTCACTCGGATCTTGAGAACGACAATACAAGAAAAAAAAATATTTCAATCTTTATTCAGCACCGACGTTATGTCACCGGGAAACCCATTCTTATGTAGATTATATTCGTAAAATAAAATTTCCATTGCTGAGAGATCAACTGGGGTGACAGGAAACGCTCTTTCATTCATACAAATTGACTTAGTTTGAGGCAAAAAAAACCTTCGGGTGATGCGATACATATATATTTTTTTCTAACGCCTCCACGATTGATTGTGAACTTAAAATATATTTTCCGATCAACAAAATATATGTAAAACAGATTTTTTCAATAGCTTGATCAAACATGTTATGTAATATGTTTGAATGATTTATAATTTAAGAGATTTATTCATATAATATGCATGTGACGTTATTTAAATTTAAATAATTTAATATTAAACATTTTGTACAACTGACTTCAATATAAATATAAATTATTAATAAAAATTTTATAGGATAAGGGTGTCAAACGAGCACACAGTCCACCTGATGGTAAATGGTTGCTGCGGCCCATAGACATCTACATCTATCCTCTATTACAAATCAAAATGGTGATTGTTGTCACCTGTGAGGACTAAGATGGACTGCCTCATTCCCAGTAAAAAGGGCCTCCGGCCACCTACACTCGCCAAGCGAAACGCAGAGGTAAACCTCTACTTCACGCTGGTTTTCTGTGAGGTCGTGGTACCACCCCGGTTCGAGCCGGCCCATCCGTGCGACAGCAAAAGCTGCCGCGTGGCTCTACCACTTCTGAAATTAAAAATATATAATAATAATATATTAAATATAACTCAAAAACGATTGGCCAGACCTTGATCAAATTTATATGGGACCACATGTGAAGTACCAGCTTTCAAATAAAAAAAGAATCATCGAAATCGGTTCACCCAGTAAAAAGGTAACACACATAAAATAAAATAAATACATACCGTCGAATTGAGTACCGTCTCCTTTTTGGCGTTGGTAGATAATAATTAAAGACCGTTATTCTATCAATTTTTCGTTTATTCAAAAATATCAAGATTTTCGGATAAAATATAGCCTAGATACCCTGTCCTTGCTTTCTATATGCTCGTAAAGTTTAATCGCAATCTATTCAGCCATTCTGAAGGTTATCCTGGACGGAGAGACAAAATTTTTAAAAATTGTTATTTATGTCTCAACAGCATGCAGATAACCTCCTGAGCTTTGTAGAAGCCAGTTAGTTCAATATTACAGACAAGACACTTCAATTTCATTAACGTCTATACACGTGAGAGTGACAAACGAACCAACAGTTCACCAAATGATGCAGATTTTGGATACAACTACTACTTCTATACAGGATTATTTTGCAATATGCGGCCACATTTGCAGAGAAGGTTCCGAATAGTAATATACGCAAATATTGAAGGAAATTTAATTTAAGAAAGTCAAACATTCTGTTCTTTTTATTTTTTAAATCCAAAATGCGTGGTAATGCATTATTTTACTACGCACGCACACGATCGGTCGGCAAAAACAAGAATTAAATCACACAGAGGAACGCGCGTACGCGTAGTTGTTGCCCATAAATCACATACAATTTGGGATAATTTCAAATAAAAGTAGCCTTATTTACTCGTATTTTTAAAACTGCAATAACGGTATATTATTATTTATCTTTGCGTATTATATCGCATCTATCACGGGGAGTTCCAGCCGCTCAATTTCACAATCGCACATCGCGACAAATTTCGCGATACCATCCATACCATCTGGATGATTGGCGGTCGACCACTGTGCGATTTAGAAGAAGTTTTCTTCCCCGCACAACTTCCTTGTGGAATCGATTACCACCAGCGATTTTTCCGGACCGATGCGATTTAGGGACCTTCAAGAACAAAGCCTACTCATTTTTAAATGGCCGGCAACGCATCAGCAATTCCCTCCCTGGTGTTGCAGTTGTTCATGGGCGGCGGTAGCCACTTACAATCAGGTGAGCCACATGCTCGTTTGCCCCCTCTGCTATAAAAAAAGTTAAAATAACAATGAAAAGATATTATTACCTTTTCCAATACGTAGTTTTAACACAAATATTTTGACGACAACATACTTTTGAGTGCTAAAAAGCCGCCAGCGACACCTAATTGCCTTTATACCAATTTAGCTCCCAGCTCAATGGGATCCAAGTGCCATCCAAACGATCGAGTGACAGAATTAATTCAATTGCGTAATTTATTCGTGTGTGATATTTCACACACAACGCCTGTTAATGTTTCAAGTATCGACTCATTGGTTCGTTCTCCTACTTTATTTGAGTTTCGCGAGGACTTTCGAATTATTCAGCAGTTCTAAAATATGAGATGTAGTAAAGAAAAACAATCAAATTAACTATTTGCAAATGCAAAAACTTCTAAAACGTTACATATCTATGAACAAAAATAATTTAAAAAGATAAGCTTTTATAAAATGTTGAATCTAAGAACATTCAGAATGGACGTAATAAACCGAAAGAAAATATAAATTTTCTGTTTGAGTATGCGAAACAACTTTGAATTTTGTCTTTATTTTTAATACCTAAACACTAATCTTTTTTCGTACTGCAAAAGACAAAACCTGTAGTCAGTTGCGTTATGACATTTATACTAGTACTACTTTATGTTATGCAACATTTCGACATACAATTTACTAAATGAAAATCATTGTTAATGTAGAAACTGAGAGACGACAGGATTAAAGGGCAGAGACTGCCACAATCTTGTATATCAGTGTGAGTTGCGGCCGCTTAAAATGCACCGCTCCACCTGGCAACACCGCACGATCCGGCGAATGCTCTCCACTCAGATCTAAGGCTAAGATTTAGGGTTAAACTCATATAATGTTAAACTGGAACGAATGGATTTGGCTACAACCATTACATTTGGCACGATGTGAACTAGTAAAAACTAGAAATAGTCCATTTCTTTGATATTCTTTTTTTAATACTTATTTTTTCTTAGTTTTATGTTATGCCCCATAAAAAAAAAAGTTTTTTTATCATCGATTCATTCCTAACAGCCCTTCACAAAAGCAAAAGTTCACAGCTGAACATAGGTCTTCCTCCAGGAATGCCACTAATCACGGTCCTGAGTCACCTGTATCTGACTTTCAATAAGTATTATTTATAATCTATATTGAATAAAAAATTCTGTTTCTGTTTCAAATTCATCTTCTCTATTGAAATTAGAAAGTTTTACAATTTCAATAGCATCGCGAATAATGCTTGCTAGGAATCGGTATTCTTTTGCGAGGATTTGTGGTCTATCAAATCTGGGCGTCTATTCTCGAAAGTGCCCGAAACGGCGGGAATTAAAAAAATTAATATTAAACGCGATGAATTCCGTAAAATTAGTTAATGTGTAGTATTCGCGTAAATATAAGAAATCAACGATGCTAATTAAAAAAATAACTTAATAAAATTTAAAATCAGATTAAAATCAGAAAATCAGAGAAAATAAATTCAAATTCTGAATTACTTTTAGTTTATAGCTGAAATAAATCCCCGATATCAGAACGTAAAACTATTATTTTCTTATTATATTAGTTCTTTGAAGTTGGCTTTCACTTTATATATTAAAAAATATTTTTAATCCTTTTAAGTTGACTAAGAAACATCACAATCTCAGCGTCGTACAAATAATTAAATTTAAAACTTTCTACCCTATTTTAGCACCGTTAGGCATGGAATATTTTCTCTTAATTTTGTGGAAACTCCTGAAGTATAAGATATTTTATAAAAGAATAATCGAAATAGGTTCACAATTGAGGAAACTATCTAACATACATGTGTACATAAAAACATATTATAATTAAAGTAAAAACCTCCTAAATATTTTCAAGTCGCCTAACAAAGCCACTACTAGTTCAAGGTAAACTTCTACTCTGAGAGGGTTTCAGGGCAGGTAGAGTCCTCCAAGTGATCTTAATGCGTGTAGTGAATCTACACGTGACTCTAATTATTGTAGATTCTCAAAAATGATGTTTTTTTTCTCAACTGCCTTTTTAAGAAGAAGAAGTTATTCCTTTTGGCTGTTTATGCGCCGGTAGCTTCGTCGTCCAGGGCTGAGCTGGAGGAGTTTTGGGAGAATGTAAGAGAAGTTCTAGATTTGGCTAGGGGAAACGAAAGAATTGTTGTATGTGGTGATTTGAATGGATGGGTTGGTACCGCTCGACCAGGGTACGAGTCGGTGCTTGGAAATTTTGGGGATAAAAGGGTTAATGATGCTGGCAAGCTTATACTGGCGGTATGCAAGGAAAAGGGTCTTCTTGTGACAAACACTATGTTTAATCACAAGAAAATCCATATGTATACTAGAGAAAGAAAGAATGAGAGAAGTATGATCTATTTGTTCCTGGTGGATGACCGACTGCGAAAACAGGTGATGGATACGCGAGTGTTCAGGGGTGCTGACCTGGGAACGGATCACTATCTAGTGATTACTAGATTTAGGGGTCTGTTCGCGGGTTGGCGCTAACGGACGGCAGTAACAGAACCACAGTCGGTCTGTCGCATCCGAAGCTGGAAGCTTCAGGAAGCGGATACTAGGGACAAATATCATGCGAGGGTAACCGAAAAACTTGACACCATCGATGGCAGAAATGAATGTGTGGAAAGAACATGGCAGAACCTTAGGGACGGAATGGTAAGTGCAGCGGAAGAAGTGTGTGGAACGATTAAAAGAGGCAGTAGTAAAAGAAGAGATGCATGGTGGAATGATGAAGTGAAAGAAGCTGTAAAGAAGAAGAAGAAAGCATGGTTAGACTACTTGGCCTCTAGTAATGATAAGGATATGAGAGAGAAGATGGAAGAAAGATATAAGCTGCAAAAAGTTTACACGAAAGCATTGATTGAGGAAGTGCGTGAAAGGTGTAGAATGGAACCGGACGAAAGGTTGTCGCACAACTTTAAGGAGAACTCCAAACTCTTCTGGAAAGAGGTTGGAAGGACCCGAGGTGGTGCGACGGCCTTAAGAATGAACAAAGTGCTTTCGAGAACTAATGACGTCCTCTCAGACAAATCGGACGTCATGCAGCGATGGAGCGAATTTTATAGAGAAATGTATGCGTGTGATGATCTTAGTGAGGGATCCGGGGATGACGCCGAGACTGGTACGCCAGACCCGGACCTCGATGACACTGAGGTCATCAGTATGAAAGAGATTGAACGTGCGATTCGAAGTTTGAAATGTGGTAAGGCTGCGGGACTAGACAGAGTTACTGCTGAAATGGTCAAGTATGGTGGGCCTCGCGTCTGGGACAGCTTTCATCTGCTGTGCAATTTGTGCTGGCGGACGGGGGATGTCCCGGATGATTGGCGATCCGCAGTCATTATGCCTTTATATAAAGGTAAAGGTTCACATTTTGACTGCGGGTGCTATCGGGCGATCAGCTTGACCAGTTTAGCAAGTAAAGTTTACTCGAAGGTTTTGACACGTAGGATGCAAGAGAAATCGGAAAGATTTCTATGGGAGGCACAATGCGGATTTAGACCTGAAAGAGGATGCACGGATAAAATGTTTTCTCTCCGCATGATCACGGAAAAGCTTCTGGCTGCTAACCAGAGGATTTTCTGTGCTTTTGTGGATCTTGAGAAAGCATTTGATAAGGTTGTAAGGAAGAAAATGTGGGAACTGTTGCCGGGGTATGGTGTGGATGGTCGATTGCTAAGGGCTGTGCAGCCACTTTACTGTGACTGTAAAGCCTGTGTGCGGGTAGGGCATGACCTGTCACCCATGTTTAGCGTCCAAACGGGCGTAAAACAGGGTTGTGTCATGTCTTCCTGGCTGTTCATACTGTATCTCGACAGCTGTTTACAGAAGCTGAAAGATAGCTGTTTGGGTGTGAAATTGGGTGACATTAAAGTAAATTGTCTGCTGTATGCTGATGATGCAGTGCTCATTGCACCATCAGAGGCAGAACTGCAGGCATTAGTCACGTGTATGGAAGAGGAATGTGAAATTAAAGGTCTCCGCTTGAATGCTAATAAAACTAAGGTTCTGGTATTTGAAAGGGACGAAGAGAGAACGAAGTGTGAAATATGGGTAAATCAGGAATGTCTAGAACAGGTTAATGAAATTGTATACTTGGGGAGTGCTTTTAGCCGGGATGGAAGATGTGATTTAGATGTGGACAGGCGTGTCGCTGCCGGGAACAAAGTCAATGGTGCCCTGACTGCGTTAGTCAAAAGGCAAGGCGTAGTGAAGAGTGCACGCCTTGCAATACATAACGCAGTGTTGGTACCGACTTTGTTATATGGCAGCGAAACCTGGGTATGCCAGAAGAAGCATAAAAGCAAGTTGAATGCAGTGGAGATGCGATCTCTTCGTAAAATGTGCGGCGTTACCATGGCCGACAGGAAGCGAAACGAAGAGATTCGCAATATGGCAGGTTTGAAAGATGACCTTATCACAAAAATTGATAAGGGCGTGCTTCGATGGTTTGGGCACGTTGAGAGAATGAGTGAAGACCGAATGGTGAAGAAAATATATAGCGCGAAAGTTAATATTAAAAGGTGTCGAGGTAGACCGAGACTAACTTTCGAAGACCATGTGAGCAAACTGCTCGAAGAGGGGAGGGTCAAGAGTACTCGGATACCTAGACGTGCATGTATGAAGAAGATAATGAATCTGAAAGAAGCGAAAGAGGTATGTAAGGATCGTGACACTTGGCGATCTGTTCTCTCTGGCTACCCCGTCAGGGATTGTGCGTGACGATAAGTAAAGTAAGTAAACTGCCAAAAATGTAGTAAATCACCACATTAAATTTCTTTTAACTATTTTGAATTCTAAATTAGGTGACGTGGCAGAGCCACGCTGCTGCTATATTATGATTGTAGCATGAATGGAAGGACCACGCTCTCACATAATACCAAGATAAAATAGCAGCTAATTGCTTCTGTATTTCGTATGGTGAGTGTAGAGGACCGGAGACCCATTTTACTGTAAACGAGACGTTCCGTCTTAGTCCTCAGGGATAACATCGTATCTGCATTTTGATTCATAACTCAGTTTAAATGTAGCTGTCTATGGACCGTAGTATCCACTTACCATCAGTTGGACTGTGTGTTCGTTTTTCACCCTAATTCTATAAAAAATCACAATAACACGATGATGTCATAATTATGACGTCACAAGCTTTCCAATCCATACGATCAAAAGCGCAAACGTTACGCTAGGGGAAATTTTGACTCAAATTACTATTCTTAGTTTTCACACGTACTTATGCCAGTGTTCGCTTTTGACACGTTTCTTTGACACCGATACATGAAGGTTGACATTAAGTAATAAAAGTTGCGAGTGCATAAAAGTTTATTACATCTACGGTGACCAAATTCAGGAAAGGCTCAGCGCTCACCAACCCACCAACTCCCGCAAAGCGTGGTGAGAATGGACTAATTATTAACCAACTTTAACTTTATTACTTAGGTATTTTAAACGTCACTCTCCAATGAGAAAAATGTAAAATCGGAGTGTAATACGTTGCACATCCATTTGATTACAAGCTAACGTGGAAAGCATTTATTGAATATATTCACCCCAAATTGTTGCTCATAACTATAGATTTTTCCTCAAAAAAATTTTTATACCATGTATGACTTGTATATGAGATAGCGGTTTGAGGGTTTGCCACTAAAAGTACCAATAGCAAAGTAAACAAGTGGAAAATTTAAAATTTTGTACAACCGACTTCAATATAAATAAAATTAGAACATCATCAATGTAGTCAAAGTCAATTAAATACGCATTATTAAGGATAGCTCAAAAACTACTGGTCAGTTCTTGATTAAATTTATATGGGACCCCATTAAAAACACCAGCTCTCAAATAAAGAAAGAATCATCGGTTCACCTAAATACAGTGACACATAAAAAATACAGTCAAAATGAGAACTCCTTCCTTTTTTTACAGTCCGTTGAAAACTTACAAATAGCACAAAACACGGCAATGAATAACATTATTTAAATATGATTACTTCAACCCTTCAACTAAACTTTATAAAGAAACCAAATTAATGAACAGTAATCATTTATTATACATATAATAAAACATACTAACATATTTGAAAAAATTAACACCAAATTTAACCATTCTGATGTAAAAATCATACAACACAGATGCCACATGAAGTTGAAATAAACTTTACCCACCGCTTCCTAGAATTCAATATGAAAAACTTTTTAATACATCACCGAAGTAAATCCGATGTATAGATAAAATTCACATATTCAAACGAAGTCTCAGATTTTATAAAAGTAAACGAAAAATACACATATAAGACCTTTTTTTTCGTTTTATATTCTGCCGACTTCCAAAAGGAGACGGTACTCAATTCGACTGTATGTTTTTTTTATGTGTGTTACCTCATAACTTTATACTGGTTGAACTGATTTCGATAATTATTTTTTTTATATGAAAGCTGATAGGTCTCGTGGTCCCATATGAATTTGATCAAGATTAGACCAATGGTTTTTGAGTTATTCTTAAATAACTTATATTGAAGTCGGCTGTACAAAATTCTTAATTTTAAATTATTTTGATGTAAATTTAAACTTAGTCAATCCAACTATCCATTACAGCCTATAAAAGCCCATTACTGAACATAGGCCTCCTCCATAGATTGTCTGGAAGGGAGGATTCTGGCATAGTTGGCAAGCTTAGCGAGCGGTTTGCCAACCGCAATTTTTATAATTTTAAGTTATTATCAGGAAGATGCTACCGCCCTTCACCTGTTTCAATTTCCCTCTGTCGCCTCTTACGACACCCACGGACGATATAAGATAGTAACCGATATTCTTACACCGCCACTGCACGGTCACTTGATCATCATCTTGATCATGACAGCTTATCCAGGTCCGCTGCTGATCACAGCCCTCCCTCATAGATTTCCTCATAAATTATAGTAGGATTTCGTCCTGCATCGTGGAGAGCATTATGCATGCCTAAATTACACATCGATAAGCATCCAAACCGGAACAATTATTTGTAGCCTATACCAATACACGTTCTGTGTGGTATTCGAATCCGGGGCCCTTCAGCGCCACAACTAAATGTTAACGACGGCGCTACCGAGCCGTCAAATACAGCAGCTGGCGCATTGCGCAATTTTAATCGTCCTTTTTTGAGTAAATCATAAAACATTCTTCAGTTATCGATGGGTCTGTTATTGTTTTCCATTTCTGTTATATAATCGTACTATGCTACGTAATATAAACTTAAAAGTTACAAAAAAGATATCCCATATCTACAGAGATTGTGTCAGCGTTTTTCTTCGGACAGAGATTTCTAGATTAGATAAAATAGACAAGTATTACAAAGGACATTTTATTTTCCTACGTCAAAGAAATAAATACATTTCATTTCATTACGTTCTTGATAGATCTGCGTCCTACACCGGACTTAAGAAAGTACGTATAAGTTATATAATGTGATGTGACGTAATATTAAAACGCGTTTCACCAAGTTGACAATATTTTAAATTTTAATATCTGTACCAATATTAATTCTTTCTCAACCCTCTAAAATCCACTGCTTCATGTTATTTTTATCGTAAGTCTGGTAATACAATGCCTATTGAACAAATTCTAAAATAAATATTCCACAATTTTCCGAAACCCACAAAAGTATTTGGAGTTTGAACCTTTCCCAAATTTGCTTTTAACATTTCATATTGAAATGAAAAATTATCTTATACTCTCACCAAGCGCTATACTTTTATTAAATAAATATTCTGTTATAGAATTCTAACCCTTACATTATTTTATATATTTCGATTATTGAAATTGTGTCAGAACTTATATTTTTCAGCATGTCTACCGTGATATTATTTATCTGGTTAAAGACAGCTAATTGATCGAACGTTTTATCGCAGCTGTCATTTCAATAATGGCTTAGTGCTTAAAATGATAACGAAAACACACGAGTCCTGATAATACCTTTTTGCAAGTGACGATTGCGTGGTCTAGAGGCGCAGTAAATATACTTATTTTAGGTCCCCGATTCGAATACCAAGCGGAACTAAATATGGTGCAAATAGTTTGTTTTATAGACTAATTTCAAGTAATAGTGACGTAACAGAATCTATCAGCCCATTTCCTTTCCTGGGGATCTTAGAATAGAATAGAATAATTTTTTATTCAATATAGATCACATGTGTAATTCTTATTGAAAGTAATTTTTTACATTACCACTGGTTCGAAAAAAAAAACCTCTGTCCTAGGAAGAACCAGCAAGAAACCCAGCGGGACTTTAAAGGTAGCTATGGAAAATACGTAGAAAATATAATGATTTCCGGTTGATGGTGGTAACCAGCGATTTGCAGCAGGGTCAAAAATGCATGGTACTGCTATGATAGACGCAGTATGTGTCTAAGGACTACAGCCTTCAATTCTTTGTCCTTATTCTTCTATGAAAAAATATCAGAAGAATCAAAATAATATTTAAATTTAGAATCATATCATATTCAAATAAAAACACCTAAAAAATAATATTTTTATATAATATTTTATGTCTTGAATCTAATTTAGCAAAATCGTGATCGGCCAGTTATTTTGTCATATTATTCCGAATGACCATTTAAGAAACAATCGGAAACAATTGTGCAACGAATATTACATCGTAACTAATTACTTGGCAAACCGAGCGCAACTAGTTACGTGCATATCGATTAATTTTTTACGATTGGCACTGGAGATTTGACGCCGACAGAGAGGAAAATTGCACTAAGCACGGTGAACGAAAAACAGTTTGTTTGCCGTGTAGTGATGGCGTAACACTCTATTTTGTTCAGTGGATGTCGTAAGAGGTGACTGACTATAGATAATTCTGGAATACTGACCAACGTTGAGAAGCAGCGGCACGTAGTAAATCGGTAATTAAAATTGCAATTAACAATTTAATTGATGCCGGCGGGAATCAAACCTGGGGTTCTTGTGTACTATTAAAATTGTCACCACGGATCAGGATCTAAGCTCTAAGCACTCGCCGCAAGCCTGCACAATTACAAGCATTGCGAATATAAGGCAAAGCCTTTCTACAATGTTAGAGGCTCAATTCCAACAGAACTCTCAAAGTCAAAGTCAGAAAATTCTATTACGACGGCGAACGTATATCAATATCCGTTATATGTATTTACCAAATATTAAATTTCCTCTTTATTTATTCTCAATTCAGTAGAAACTAATATAAGGATATGTTTACACTAAACGTAATATTACTTTATTATATCCTTTCATACCCTCCTCCTGTTCCCCTCGTTATTCGTAACATACAAGACAATAACAGATGTTACGCTGTATCATAGCTTTGTCTGATAGGGAAATCGTCAATCAATCTTCAGTTGTGAACGAACAAACGTATGTCTTTATTTTTATCATTATTTTTTGTAATACATTACTTGTAGTCTATTTTTTTTTTATAGAAAAGGCGACATACGAGCATGCAACTCACCTGATGGTGAGTGTCGATAGCCGCCGACGAACAACTACAACACCAGGGGAATCGCAGTATATTTGTGTGTGTGTGTGTGTGCATTCTGGTCTCTCGCTAAGGCTGTCCAAGGGAACTTCTGCCAGCCATCTCTTCCATCTCTGCACAGGGAGGACGACTCACTGGCCCATGCCGCAAAGGAGAAAGCCGATCTGTTGAGCTGTCTTTTTGCGTCCAACTCGACTCTAGATGACGGGGGGAACACACCGCCGACCATCCCGCGATGTGAGTGCTCCATGCCGGATGTGCGATTTACACAGCGCTCGGTCCGCAAAGCACTCTTCTCCCTGGACGTCAGCAAGTCGAGTGGGCCCGATGGAGTCCCTCCCATTGTGCTGAAGACGTGTGCTCCGGAGTTGGCACCGGTTTTAACGCGTCTCTTCCGGTACTCCTACTCCCAAGGCGTAGTCCCGAACTCATGGAAGACAGCTTTGGTGCACCCGTCCCCTAAAAAAGGCGACCGCTCAGACCCGTCCAACTACAGGCCTATTGCCATCAACTCCTTGTTCTCCAAAATAATGGAAGCCGTTATAAACTGCCAGCTCATGAGGTACCTTGAGGATCACCAGCTGATTAGTGACCGCCAGTACGGTTTTCGTCGGGGTTGATCAGCTGGTGATCTTCTAGTCTACTTAACTCACAGATGGGCGGAGGCACTAGAGTACAAGGGGGAGGCATTAGCCGTTAGTTTGGACGTAGCGAAGGCCTTTGATCGGGTCTGGTACAAAGCGCTTCTTTCGAAGCTTCCTGCCTATGAGCTTCCCGAGAAATTGTGCAAATGGATCACCAGTTTCCTTGCTGATCGGAGCATCAAGGTCGTAGTAGACGGTGCATGCTCTGATCTCAAGCCTATCAACGCTGGTGTTCCACAAGGCTGCGTGCTATCATCAACGCTGTTTCTCCTGCATATCAATGATATGTTGCTAACTGGTAGCATTCATTGCTATGCAGACGACAACACTGGTGATGCCTTATATACCGGCCGTGCCAATATTTCTCGGGAAAACGTCGCCGAGTACCGGGACAAACTTGTGTCTGAAGTCGAGTCTTTGCTTAACAAAGTCTCGGATTGGGGGCGACTAAATCTAGTCCAGTTCAATCCCCAGAAGACACAAGTTTGCGCGTTTACCGCTAAAAAGAACCCCTTTATCGTATCTTCTCAATTTCAAGGCACTCCCCTTGCTGCCTCAGCCAGTATCGGAATTCCTTGGCGTCGACATATCGAATTGTGTGCAGTTTCGTGGTCACTTGAAAGGGAAGGCCAAATTGGCCTCTAAAAAGCTTGGCGTGCTCAGCAGAGCGAGACAGTATTTCATGCCGGCACATCGCTTGCAACTTTACAAAGCGCAAGTTCGGCCCCACATGGAATACTGTTCTCATCTCTGGGCGGGGGCACCCCAGTGCCAGCTCCTTCCACTTGACCGCATCCAGCGCAGAGCAGTTCGAATCGTCGACGACCGAGTTCTTTCTGATCGGCTCGATACACTGGCACTGCGTAGAGATGTTGCATCTCTTTGCGTATTTTATCGCATCTATCACGGGGAGTGCTCTGAGGTATTGTTCGGACTAATTCCAGCCGCTCAATTTCACCATCGCATATCGCGACAAAACTCGCGTTACCATCCATACCATCTGGATGATTGGCGGTCCACCACTGTGCGATTTAGAAGAAGTTTTCTCCCTCGCACGACTTCCTTGTGGAATCAATTACTACCAGCGAATTTTCCGGACCGATACGACTTAGGAACCTTCAAGAAAAGAGCTTACACCTTTCTAAAAGGTTGGCAACGCATCTGCAACTCCCCTGGTGTTGCGGTTGTTCATGGGCGGCGGTAGTCACTTACCATCAGGTGAGCCGCATGCTCGTTTGCCCCCTATTCCAAAAAAAAAATTATTTGTATGTGTGTAGGATTTAGAATCAATATAATTGTAAGCTTGAAATGCTGAAATCAAAAATGTGTAAATTAATTTAAATATCGAATATTGTATGTCAACAGCGTAAGTATTTTTTTAAATCTCTTTTATTTTCTTCTTTATTTTTTTTTTATTTACTTCTTTTTTTCAGGTGAGCTGCATACTCGTTAAACCCTTTCCAATATAAAAAGCACATACGTCGCAGGCGGATGGAGAATGAAGTACAATACGTCTTCACTACCATCTAACAAACGTATTTCCTATAGTTCAGGCATCGGATATTTTTGGCATTTCCCATATTTGCCTTCTACGACGATGAAGCGATAGTATTAACACGACGAATGGAAAGGAAAAAGAAATAATGTTCATGATCATGATGATCATCATCATCACCATTACAGCCTTCCATAAGTCCACTGCTGAACATAGACCTCCCCCAAGGAATGCCACAAAGCACGGTCCTGAGCCTTCCTGCATGTCTTACCAGGTCGTCACTCCATCTCGTGGGGGGTACACTTCGCCTACCGGTACGAGGCTGCGACTCGAGAACCGTTCTGCCCCATCGGTTGTCGGTTCTTCAAGCTATATGGCCGGCCCACTGCCACTTCAGCTTACTAATCCGTTGGGCTATGTCGTTTACTCTGGTTCTACTGCGGATATCCTCATTTTTAAATTTATCACGTATAGCCCTCTCCATAGCTCGCTGAGCGACCTTGAGCTTCCTCATACGGCCAGCATTGAAGGACCACGTCTCAGATCCGTAACTCATCACTGGCAACACGCACCGGTTGTACAATTTCGTTTTAAGGTTTTGACGTATGTCTGACGAGAAGATGTGTCGTAGTTTCCCGAACGCTGCCCAGCCGAGTTGAATCCGTCGATTGACCTCTCGGTCGAAGTTGGACTTACCTAGTCAGACTATTTGTCCCAGGTAAACATACTCGTCAACAACTTCGAGCTTAGTGCTCCCAACAACTACCGGCATAGGGGTGACATGGACATTAAACATGATCTTTGTTTTGTCCATGTTCATCTTAAGACCGATCTGTTGGGAGACACTATTGAGGACATTGAGCATGGTGCTTAGTTCCTCCAGCGATTCTCTCATACGGACTATATCGTCGGCAAATCGAAGATAAGTGATGTACTCGCCATTGATGTTAATACCGTATTCTTTCCAGTCCAGAAGCTTGAAAACGTCTTCCAATGCAACGGTGAAGAGTTTCGGGGATATAACGTCACCATGTCTTACACCTCTCTGCAATTGGATAGGTTTCGTACTCTGGTTCTGTACTCGGATAGCCATCGTAGCCCTACTGTACAAGCACTTCAGCACTTCGATATACCGACAGTCAACTTGGCACCGCTGAAGGGACTGCAGCACCGCCCAAATTTCGACGGAATTAAAGGCTTTCTCATAGTCCACATACGCCAGATATAGTGGCAAATTGTACTCCTCGAACTTCTGTACAACTTGCCGAAGGGTATGTATGTGGTCTTTGGTGCTAAAGACCTTTCAGAAACCGGCTTGTTCGGGAGGCTGGAAGTCGTCAAGTCTGCGTGTGAGACGATTCGTAATGACTCTCGAAAACAGCACGTAGACGCGGCTCAGAAGGGAAATCGGTCTGTAATTCTTCAAGAGAGCGTTGTCGCCTTTCTTGAAGAACAAGACCACCGCACTTCTGCTCCACGCCTCCGTTGTAATGCCACCATGGAGGACGGAATTAAAGAGCCTCTGAAGGACTTCAAGTACCGGTTTTCCACCCGCTTTCAGAAGCTACGCTGTAATTCCATCCTCGGCTGGGGCCTTGCCGTTTTTAAGGTGCTGGATAGCCATTCTAATCTTGCTCAGACTGACGTCCGGGATATCTTCGGAATAGTGTCGGAAGAGACTCGCTCTTGAATCGTTACTCACACTTGCGTGTGGCTCCAACGATGACGTGTACAGCTGTCCATAGAACCTCTCAATCTCACTCAAAATCTCAGGTGCCCCGGAAACGATGCTGCCACATTCGGTCTTCAGCTTTGACAGTTGGCTCTTTTTGGCAGACAGATCTCTGGCAAAGACTTTAGAGCCTTGGTTCCGCTCGATCGCTTCTTCAATACAAGCTGTATTGAAGTTACGTAAGTCCCGCCGCATGCATTTGGAGATCTGTCTGTTCAGTTGCCTGTATGCTGTCAAATCTGTTGAAGAATGTAGCTTCATCTTCCGTCTAACAGCCATGAGATTAAGAGTGTGATCACCAAGTTTTTGTGTTCTTCTGCGACGGGTCTTGCAGTACTTAGCTCCGACCGCATGGACAGTTTCCACGAGCTTGTCATTCATATCGTCCATTTCATTGCAGTCTTCTAGGCACTGAAAACGGTTTTGTAACTCGAGCTGAAAGGTTTCGGGACTTTGGAACAGAGCACGAGGGGGACGGATTGTTAACTTCATTAGACGAGTCCTCTCCAATTTAACGTTTAGGTTCAGTGTGCCTCTGACCATTCGGTGATCGCTACTAGTTTTCACCCTCGCGATCACGGAGACATCACTGAACAGTTGTCGTCCTGTCGTCATAATGAATTCAATCTCATTTTTTGTCGTACCGTCGGGGATCGACCAGGTCCACTTCCTGTGGGGCTGCATCTGGAAGAAAGAGTTCATCATAATGAGTCCCTCTTTCTTCATGAAGTTGGCCAGCTGCGGTCCCCTTGGGTTCCGTTGCCCTATTCCAAATTTCCATACTTTCAGCACACCGATCTCTCTTGTGCCTAGTTTTGCATTGAAGTATCCCATTAACACCGTATATTGGGGTTTGGAGGAATGCATGGCTATAGAGATATCCTCATACATTTCCTCCACCTCCTCATCTGGGTTTGCCGAGGTTGGTGTGGAAACCTGTATGACCTTCAGCGAATACCGTTTGGTGATTCTGAGTAGAAGGTACGCAACCCTCCTCGACACACTCTCAATCTTTACAACGTTGTTAACGAGAGACTTGTGGACGATAAATCCGACACCTCCTTAGGACAGATGGTCGCGCTCCCGGTGATAGAGCAAGTTGCCGGATTCGAGGATTACCGTGTCCTCCCCCTCTCTTCGGACTTCGGATAATCCTATAATATGCCAGCGTAACTTGTATATCTCTTATTCCAGCTCCACAATCTTTTCGTCAGTCCTCAGGGTGCGTGCGTTGTATGTTGCCAGGTCGAGTCGTCTTAGGTGGCAACCGAACCTCCACCAGAGATTCTTAGCACCCCCTGCCCCGCCGTTACCTTGGTCGTTACCGTAACCAGGAATAGCGAGGCCGCCGGGGACTGGTGGCCATCGCTTTGTTACATTCATAAGGAGGTATTTGCCATAGTTGCCACGCTTGGCGAGCGGGTTGGCAACCGCAGTTTTTTATTGTATTTTTGCTGTTATCAGTAAGATTCTGCTGCCCATCTCCTGCCTGTTTCCCTTTGTCGCCTTTTACGACACCCACGGGAAGATATGGGGTGGTGGATATTCTTAACCGCCACTACACAGCAATTCATGATACATGTATGTAAATGTAGTATGAAAATTAAATTAATAAAATACCGTTACCATTATCCACTGCTGAACATAGACCTCCCCCGTATATTGCCTCATAGGGGGGATATTTGACATTCGCTTGCTAAACGTGGCAACTCTGGTGATTATTGGGAAGACGCTGCTGCCCCTGTCCTGATTTGTTTCTCTCTGTCGCCTCTTACGAAACCCACGGGACGATATGGGGTAGTGGATATTCTTACACCGCCACTACACGGTAAATTTAAAAAATAAATCTCGCATAATAACTTCTGAACTTATTTCTAAAACATAGTGTATTTAAAGCCCAGACTTCTATAAAATCTATATAATTTTTTAAACCTTTGCGTAAACTAAAAATATCACCAGCTCTGGGTAACAACTAGAATTCTATCTATAAAGTTACTTTAAAAATTCCATCTCTTATTTTCCCCGCTTATTGACGAAATTTTTTCCAATGTCTAAAAAGTTAAAGAAGGTACATTAAAATGTGTTTTCCTTTTATGATGCTTAAGCTCATCGCAAAGGATTTAAAAAGAGCTACTTATCGATAACGATGGGTTCTAACTTTATCCGTGCGTTTGATGTAGGTATAAGGAGGGTTATCTAAAATAATAAAAATCCTTTTCTTTACTTCTAAATATTTATGTTACCCTGGTACCTTGGTTTTCATATAATATTTTTATAATGAATAATAATGTTAAAAAAGTTGGTTTTAATTCATAAAAGAAATTCAATGTTGATCGTGGGCCAGTCCTCACGACCGGAGGACACGGTGGAGCACACCGTGGAGGTGTGCCCTGCTTGGGCGGAGCACCGCCGTGTCTTCGTAGCGGCGATAGGCGGCGGCGACCTCTCGCGTCCGGCCCTGGTCGAAGCCATGGTCCGGAGCGAGATGGAATGGGATGCCGTCACCACCTTCTGCGAAGCAGTGATGCTAGCGAAGGAGGTGGCGGAGCGGGAGAAGGAGAGAGCAGCAGCTTTCCTTCCCGGCCGCCGCGGGAGACGCCCCGGGCGTCGGGGGCTACGTCGTGGCCCCCGGCCACCGTAGGCGCGGGCCTGTGGACGGCGAGCAATGGGTAGCTCGCCGTCTGTCCGTCTAACGACGACAGGCCGTGTCGACGGCGCGTTTTGTTCCACGCGCGCCTCAAAGAGCTGTCAGCAGCGTGAAGGGGCCCGCAAGGGCCGACGCCTGCCGGGGCTGCGGGCTATTCGAAAGAGATACCGCGGCTCCGGAACGTAAGGGCACTGAAGGAACACGGATGGTTTTTAGTCAGTAAAAGTCTGACACTCCCTTCCGCTCCACCCAGAGCGAAAGGCGTCATTTGATGATTTTCCATCCGCAAAAAAAAAAGGGCCTGTCCTCACACAGAAACATCCTTAACCACAAGCTTCCATCGACTACCTGCGTATATTAAGAGGTTCGTATCTTTCCCGGCTTGGGGTTCACACTACACTCTCCTAACTATGACTTCATTACGTGCATTCTGTCTGACCTTAAGATGTCAACTTACTAGTTGCCATCTTTGTTTCAAATTGTTTGCAAGTTTTGTTATAGATTGAGTATGATAAACGAGCACAAAGTCTACCTGACAGTAAGTGGATGCTGTGGCCCATGGACATTTACATCTAAAAACAAAACGTAAAGTTGCAGCCTATTTACGTCCCACTGCTGGGCACAAGCCTCATCTCATTTCTGAGAGGGTTTCAGGGCACGGAAATGTCCGCCGCGCTGCCCCAATGCCTGTTGACGAACTTCACATGTCTTCGAAATTTTTTTTTTATTTCTCAGACATGCAGGTTTCCTCACTATGTTTTCCTTCACCGCCGAGCACGTGGTAAATCAGCACTTAAAATTGCAATTAACAATTTCAGTGGTGCCGGCGGTGATCGAACCCGGGTTGCTTGAGTACTGTGAAGCTTACAGCGAGCGCTAACCATATGAGCTACCACGGCTACATCTAAGAGGACAGAGGACTAAGATGGAATGTCGCGATTCTCAGGATCTCTACACTTACCATATGAAACACAGCAGCATTAAGCTGCTATTTTACGCTGGTATTCTGTGAGAGTGTGGCCATTCGTTTTTGCAACCATAATATAGTTGCAGTATAACTCAATTACTTTAGCTTCCATAGGTCCGTCCACACAAGAATTGGAGTTATAACCTACTAAATGGCTAGATGGATTTTTGGAGTGGATGGCATAGATTAAGCTACACAAATTATAATAAGAATGCTTTCTCTGAAAAACTTATCGTTTTATTAGTATATTATACACATGTTTCGATTTTTTAATTGTTTCCAACTCGCTCGCCAAGTATGATAACTATGGAAATATCATATATATAATATAAATATGAGAAAATCTATGGGGGAAGCCTATGTTCAGCTGTGGACTTTTGATAGACTGTAACGGCAAAAGCATTCCAATCAGACCCGGAACAACTTTTCTATTGTCTATTGCAAATAATTTATAAAACTATCATTAAAACAGCAGTAGAATAAACAGTATCTAGATTATTTAGTTAGGACTTTTAGGTCTCATTTTTATGTGTGACTTAAAAAAAAAACAAATGCGCTAACTGTGTTGCCTAGCACGCCGTAAAAGGCGACTAATGAGGTCATTGCATTTGCAATTATGCGTTCTAACCACCGATCACTTCTTGCTCAGTTTTCCATTTAAACTCAATATGTTTTGGCTAAACGTGGTCCGGGTAGTTCCTTGCTCTTTGGACTAACCCCTTGGGTATTACAGACCTGATAACATATATCTTTTTTAATTACAGTTACTGGTTGACAGAAATGAATTTAAAAAGAATAGTATTCAAATTCAACAGCTTGCCTACACAAAATGCAGTAATAATTGTACTATTTTACAACAAACAGTAGTGACATAAGATCAGTCTACGGGCGCGCCATCATACATATTCTATCATCATAATGACAACTTTATTGACGTTACGTAAACTTTCAGCCGCTCGAGAGTTACACAAGCCTAATTAGATCGCGTACAGCAATAAACTTTGCCGCCAATATTTGTGTAATGACAGTGAGGTAATTTAACTCGCACAACAACACTTATTAAACCTATTTATTATTAGAACTGTGTGACACTATTACGTCCCGTATCTGTCGTAAGATGTGACTACAGGAAAGTGATTAGGCATTAGGCATGTTAGTTCTCGGGGTGAGAATGCCTCAGCATTTTGATTCTTAATTGAAGATAAATGTAGATGTCTCTGGGCCAGAGCATTCACTTATCGTCAGGCGGACTGTGTGATCGTTTGTTATTATTCTATAAAAAATCTAGAATGAAAGTAAGTCCTGCAAAAAATGGCTTTATAACAAACTCGTAAATACCAGATGTAAAATATCCAGACCGGCAACGAAGGCCAACTTCAAAAATGCTTACAAGCTCCTTGGAAAGGAGAGTTTTGTGTGTTTTTTTATTTTTTATGTTTGTGTGGTCTAGCTTAAGTCTTGGGTCTTTCTAAATTTGCCAGCTGGCATGGATTATTACGTAGATTTGCCTGCACACATTAGTCAAAACAGGTATAACCATCCTCGCATTTAATTTATAGCGGCGATGTAAATCACTTCTCTTTCTTAGGGTCCTATATAATTGGAATTGCCATGGATGGCTAATGTCATCATGGATTTATTTTAAAAAAGAGTTGTAAGAGAGCTATTTTCAGTCAAAAGCAACACCTTATGAGGGTGAAAAATATAGGTAAGCCATTAATGCTCCAAGGGAAAATTAAAAGATATATCGAAGCTAGTGAATCCCTTACCCCATATCATCCGTGTTATGAAGCGATACAGATAATTGAAATAGATTTATACGTGGTAGAGCCATGATGCTGCTATTTTAATAGTATAGTTGTAGCACGAATGGGTCAGCTGGACCGGGGAAGGACCACGCTCTCACAGAATACCAGCGTAAAATAGCAGCTTAACACTGCTGTGATTCGTATGGTGAGTGTAGAGAACCGGAGACCCTTTTTACTAGAAAAGAGGAGTTCCATCTTAGTCCTCACGGGTGACAACGCATCTGCATTTTGATACGCAAACGAGGATAGATGTAGATGTCTATGGGCCACAGCAACCACTTACCATCAGGTGGACTGTGTGCGTGAAATAATAAAACAACTGCGTTTGCCAAGCCACCTGATAAGCGTGCCAAATATGGCATATATCCCGTCTACGAGGCAATCTATGAGAGAGGCCTATATTTAGCAGTGGATTTAAAAATTATTATTATATTTAAAGGCTATAATGGATGGAAAATGGAATAGATCGTATAATAAACATAAACATAATTTCAAGGTCGGTCGTTTGTCCCTATAGCAAAATACCATACGACATTATGCTATGGAAATAGCTAAACTAAACTAGTCTAGATGTTTCACCACAAGTAAGATTTCTAATGTTTCCTGCCGACTTCAAAAAGGAAACGGTACTCAATTCAACAGTTTTTTTTATATGTGTTACCTCATAAACTCATAACTTTTTAGTGGGTGAACCGATTTAGATGAATCTATTTTATTTGAAATCTGGTGCTTCACATGTGGTCCCATATGAATTTGATCAAGGTCTGACTAATAGTTTTTGAGTTATTCTTAATAATTTATATTGAAGTCGGTGGTATAAATTATTTAATTTAAAATTATTACATCGTGTGCTGCAGAAATAAGCCTGCTTGCTAGTTTTGTTATATGGGGGCCCCCCATTGAAACTTCGCGTCTAGTGTGATTCCAAGAAAAATAGTGTATTGACAAGACTTAGTACCTCCCCGTTTAAAATTACATTAGTATTTAGATGTTTGGCATTTGGGGTTATGCATTTCATATATTTAGTTTAAGTACTATTTAAACGGAAATTATTGACGTTAATCAAATTTAACAATTTAGATATAATTCATAACTCATAATTATTTATTTGCTTAGAATGTAGGTAGATGATATAGTATAGTTTAATATAGGTAGATAGTAGTTATCTACCTATTATGTAACTATGTAAAGCAAGTCATTAGTATATACAAGAAACAGAAAGGGGCCGAGAATTAAACCCTGAGGCACGCGCCTTTCTACTATTGACCCGGAAGAACTCATACTATTAATGACAACTTTTTGCTTTCTGTTACTTATATATCGAATAACAAATTTAAGAAGATCACTTCTTACACCGTAGTGTTGGATACTCTATGCTAACTATTTATTAATTATATTCCTAATTGCTCTCCCCTCAGTTACCATATTTAAGGGAATCAAGTCAATACTTACTAACTTCTATTTACTTTTAAACTTTAGGCCTTACTTATTATGATTGAGTAACGCGGTCGTCAGTGGTATTAGTGAGAAGGGATAAAGCGTAGTCCGCCGTTCACTCTGATTAACAAAAAGTCCGTTGCGTAATTGTATCATGTCATTAGCTTTTAGTATCTAATGAATGGCTGATTAAATAAGGGTGTTCAGGAACATGTTAACTTCTCTATTAAGGCGACATAAATGTATAGTCAGTAAGGCATAGATTTGTATTCTGCCAAAATGTAAATAAATACTTATTATCTTTTTTTGTAATGTATAAAAAATCCCGGTAGTTTATTTTCGATATTTGCATTTATTTGATGAATTAATAATTAATTTTAACAGTCCATAATGTATTGCATATATAAATATAGGGGTACGTGCTTGCGCACCTTGCACATGCTTATACTTTTTTTCATGGTAGCCTTTTCTTTTTAGCAGAAAATGTCACGTGGTATCAAGTCCGTTCTGTGTTCCCTTTTAAGATGTGACACTTTCTCATAATGATGATAGGCATCTACCTCCTGCTCGAGTTTGAATACAATGATACCTATATAAGAAGTAATTAACTGAAGAACAGTGTTGCTGTTTGGGACAAGATTGAACAATGCAAAACATGATTCATAATGAATGATCCATTATGAATCATGTTTCGCATCAGCATAAAAGACCACTGATGAACAAAGGCGTCCCCATAAATTACCTCATAGGGCAGATTTAGCCATAGTTACTATGCTTGGCAGGGTTGGCAGCCGCAGTTTTCTATTGATTTTGTATATATCAGGAAGATGCTGCTGCCCATCTTCTGTTTTAACTTACCTCAGTCACCTCTTATGGCACCCACGTAGGGTTACAATATCTCAGGATTTGTCCTGAGATTTCAGGATTTTTGACTCTTCTCGGGATTGCGGCTGGATTTTGCAAATCTCATGAAATCTCAGGATTTTTAGAACTTTCAATATAATACAGCTTACATTTTAAAGATCTCTTTAATAAAAAGTTAAACAAACTAAAAATAATTTTCATTTGGTAATAATTCCACAATTAAAATCAAAACTTATTTATATTTTTAACAGTGGTAGAGCCACGCGGCAGCTTTTGCTGACGCACGGATGGGCCGGCTCGAACCGGGGTGGTACCACGACCTCACAGAATACCAGCGTGAAGTAGAGATTTACCTCTGCGTTTCGCTTGGTGAGTGCAGGTGGCTGAAGGCCCTTTTTACTGGAAATGAGGCATTCCATCTTAGTCCTCACGGGTGACAACGCATCTGCATTTTGATTTGTAATAGAGGATAGATGTAGATGTCTATGGGCCGCAGCAACAACTTACCATCAGGTGGACTGTGTGCTCATTTGTCACCCTTATCCTATAAAAAAAAAATTCAAGTAGGCACTTAAATAGTTTTATCATACTTAATATGTGAAGATACCTTTTTAAGTAAGGTTTTCTTGTCAAACTGTAAAAAAACCTTAGGATTTTTATATGGAAATCAGGCCTCTTCTCCGGACTTTTAATTTTTTCATCTCGTAACCCTACACCCACAGAATGATATGAGGTAGTGAATGTTCTTACACCGCTATTACAGGGATTAGAAAACAAGATAATACGCATATCTATACTCGCACCGTATATCTATACTCGCAAACACAGTGACACTCACTCCAATATTTTCTACCTAATATTATGTTATTATGTAATAAGATATAAATAAGATGTATAAGGTGTCCGAGACGGATAATTAATATACTATACAAACTTTAGGTTGAACTTTATTTTTACTAATTGAGTAAACTCCTATAAACTCCAAAAAAAGATTATTTCCATGCAATATTTTTAAAGGCTTTGAATATCTAAGACAAATTAATGTTACAGTTTATCATGCATAAATACTATGAAGTCCAAATGAAAACTTGTCTCGTTTTGACGTAATTCAATATCGAATCCAAGTAAAAAAAAATAACTAGGAAAGTAAATTACACCAATTACTTTGAGTCACATTTAAAAGTTCTACAAAATAGGCGTATGTGAGTGTTATAATCATGGCACAAATATAAAACGTAGTGCGCAACCAATCGGTACTAAGATCAAAGGCATAAAACGTGTTAATGGAACAGCTAAATATATTATTCTCGGAAATATTCACAACTAGTAATGCAACGGTTATTCAACATCAATAGTTCAGCATAAAGGGTAGCAGTTTAAACGACAGCAACCTAATTGTTCAGGTTAGAAACTGCAAAACTTATATTTAAGCATTTAGTTTAGTAATTAACGCTCACTACCTAAAGTACATAGCACTGAAGAGCAAAAGCAAGCTTGAAAACAATTGACTATTTCAACTTTAATATGTTCTCCAGACTAGGAATTAGTCAAATTTGACACGGATAATGTTAATGATTTCTTATATTTACGCGAACACTACACATTTAAATAAAACTAATTTTACGGATTTTATCGCGTATATTAACTTATTTTTATCTTCCCGACGTTTCGGGTGCTTTCCAGCACCCGTGGTCACGGGGGACTGAGGTGTTTGACGTCCTGCTGTCATAGTTAGCCCGGCTACCTTCAGTTTTACGCGTTAAAGAACATATAGCTGACGTGAAGCACCGACGTATCGGGAAGTCTGCAGTTTGTGAACATGTTCAAGATCGTCCCCGCCATTACATTAGATTTGATAGACCACAAATCCTCGCAAAAGAACACCGATTCCTCCCAAGGATGATTCGCGAGGCTATTGAAATTAAAAAACATCCTAATTTCAATAGAGAAGATGGATGGGTGCTGCCATCTGCTTGGGATCCCATAATTAATAAAATCAAATCCAAACCCAAGTATACCACTGCTAAACCTCAAGATACTGTAAGCTCATTCTGCGTAAATCGAACCAAAAATTAATATTAAAAAACTGAAGGTAGCCGGGCTATGACAGCAGGACGTCAAACACCTCAGTCCCCCGTGACCACGGGTGCTGGAAAGCACCCGAAACGTCGGGAAGATAAAAATAAGTTAATATACGCGATAGAATCCGTAAAATTAGTTTTATTTAAACGGATAATGTTACGAGGAATTGTTCAGAGGAAAAATCTATACACCAAGTCTCATCATCATAACTTGCGACAAAATTCCTAATTCCATCCACATCGATGTCAAATCTGTCAAACGTGCCAACTATGGCAAATGATGGTGCCATAGTTAACACGCTTGATAGACTCGTTGGTAGCTGCAGGTTGTTTTTGCATGTTTTGGGCTGTTATTAAAATGATGCAGCTGCCCATTTCCTGATTTAGATTCTCATATCACCTCTTACGAGACCCACGGATGATATGGGGTAGTGGATAATCTAATACAGCCAACAAGTATAACTTTTACTCCATTAAAATTATCTAGTAGTATTTGGTTATTTCGTCCATGTGTAAACCAATACACTGGTTGTTACCGGATATGTGTTGTGATACTGCATGCTGCAATGCAATTGTATAAAGTGTTGTGTATTATGAATGCTGATAGTCGACAGACTGAACTTCTATAGTCGGCGTTTACTTAGGAAATGCAGCCAAAAGAATTTCGTCTTATGTAGATGTGATGCCAAATGAAACAATTACACGAGAAATGGCTCTTGGATAACTTTTCATTGAACTTCCAAACTCAAGTATTTGTTTAAATTAAGACACGTTGATAATAATTTAAACAGATTAGCCGGTATCGTAAAACCCAATTTCAATATATAGAAAAAAAACGTAACTTAATTCCATACGCATGACATTTTTTGACATAGTCTTCAAGGTTTCTTTAAGGGCCGAAATTAAATCATTGCTTATTATTTTATGAATATAAATACGAGTAACTTTAATAATTTTCATAAAAGGGTCAAACATGATCAAGGCAAAGTTATGAAAATAATTAAAAAAAATATGAAGCTCGACGAAAAATATCGATCGTTGTCCTTTTTCGGTTTATTCCAGTTTAAAAAAAAATGTTTAAACAAAAATTTAAAGTTAAAATTGCAAACCATATAAGTTCCACTGCTAGGAACACGCCTCCACTCATTTCTTAGAAGACTTAGGGCAAAGAAATGACCGCCGCGCTGCCCCAATACGTTTAGCGGACTTTACATGAATGACTTTAAATTACTAAAAATAATATATCGAATATTATTTTTATTTTTATTACACATGCAGATTTCATATGTGTGTATGTGTTTTGTCTTATCGCCGATCACTTGGTAAAACAGCATTTAAAATTGTTTTTTTTAAACGTTGCCCCCACACTAGAATTTTTCCTGTATCGTGGAGGCAGTTTACAACCATAAATTGCACAATAACAAACATCCAGACCCGAAACAATTATTTGTAGGCCATATAGATAGTGCAGGATTTGAACCCGCGGCCCTCAGCGCTGCTAAGTTACGGAGCCGTCAAATTAATCATTTCATTGGGGCCGGCGGGGTTAGGTTAGTGATGTAAATTTATATTAAAAAAAGACATGCGTTAGTGTCGTGGAACACTCGGTTGGAACGAAGTTCCTTTCGTAGTATATTATTACTGATAAACGTATTAGCGTCATTTGAAATAATATTTCTTTCATCGTCAGATAAGAAAAAGTTCCTTTCATATTATATTATTATGGATAAACGTATTAGCGTTCATTTAAAATAATATTTCTTTCATGGTAAGATAAGAAAAGTTCCTTTCGTAGTATATCATTATTGATAAACGTATTAGTGTTCATTTAAAATAGTATTATTTCTTTTATGGCAAGATAAAAAGTGCGAGGGAGATGGATATTATTTTATCTAGCTTCCTTATAGCCCCAAGGTCGTGAAGGAACACTTACACTTTTTTTCGCCTAGCAATCATTCCGCCAAGTCTGTACCGTGCAATAAGGAACTTCGTTCCAAAAATTATTGTAAAGCTAAACCAAACCAAAGCCAGGCAAACCCAGGTTGCTCTCGTACTGCGAAATTTACAGCAAAGGAATTTTGTAACTAATAACAGACAATAATGAAGTATGATTCGCACTATAGCGATGATAATGATAAGATAATGACTAAGGGCAATTAAAACATTAGACCTTTCCTTATTAACTTAAGTTACTTAACTTAACTTAGCTTCATTTATATTTGTTTAACATATTCATCGTTGTATAAATCTCCACATTAAAGCTCACCGAAACTCATAAAAGTCACGCGTAAACGTGGCAAGTCTTCAACTTCGCCTCGTAACTACAACCTCGCATCTTTTTTGCTTATTTTGCAGAATGACACACCGCCACGGCTCATTTTGTTTCTCAAGACTCTGAGACTAGATCAAGAACTTTGTTGTTGCAGGAATATATACAACGAATTTTTACAATTTGATGTCATAAAAATTTTTAATCGCCGTAAGTAATTTTATTACCCGCGAGGTTCAATTCGTTGGAATATTTTTTATGTATGATCAGCGATAATTATTTACCGCGATATCTGATTTCAATGCTTCTTTGTTAGAAATAATCTCAGGGGTGGTCCCATGTAAATTTGGTCAAGATCTGATGATGGGATCCATGAGAAAGTAATCAAGCTCAATTAACAAAGGCATCTGCGCGACATATGAGCAAATAAATCTTTACCACGTCAACCGATTTCGATGCGTTTTATACGTGGTAGAGCTTTGCTGCACCATAGTTGTAGCACGAATGGGTCGGCTCGACCGGGGAAGGATCACGCTCTCACAGAATACTAGCGTAAAAAAGCAGCTTAACACTGCTGTTTCGTATGGTGAGTGTAGAGAACCGGAGACCCGTTTTACTGGAAAAGAGGCATTCCATCTTAGTACTCACGGGTGACAACGCATCTGCATTTTGATTGTTTATTGAGGATGTGGATGTCTATGGGTCATAGCAACCACTTACCATCAGGTGGATTGTGTGCTCGGTTGGCATACTATCTTACAAAAAAGCTATATATATTTAATTCTATTAAGTCAGTTTTTACTTTTTTAAAGTTTAAATTTTTATTTTTTATTTTTATATTGTTTATAAGCCAGTAAATGTCTACTGCTAGAACTGAGCTCTCTCGTCGTAGGATCTATTTAACATATTATTCGCCTCGCTTGGCAGGTGGTTGATGAAACCAGAACCAGACCGCTTGCAGGCTTGTATAAAGCCGTCCCCGTCTCAGGAGTATTTTACGATTGTCGTAAAGGAGATGGTTATACGCCACCTATCGGAAGTAATCACACCTAATAGCATTTCCCGTCGCCTTTTACGGCACTTAGGGCCTTATATTTTATTTACACCCATTTGAAAATATAGGAGGTAAATAACTAAACTAAACTTAAAATTTTACACATTTTCGTTGGCTCAAAACAAGTATCTTCAAATGTGTCTGAATGCCTATCTAAGAATGGCGTACCGATACCAAATATGCCAACTGTAATAGAAACCCTATGTTCTATTGCAGATGGAATATTGGTAAAATTAATATTCTACCTAAACAATAACATATTTCATAACATGTAATCATCATCATCACTATGAGTTGTCGGTTCTTCGATCTATATAATAGCCCAATTGCTACTTCAGATTTGCTGATCTGTTAATAACATAACAGCGTAATTACATGTAATCGCAACATTGAATTTTTTAATCCCGATAAATATGGCTTATTGTACACCGAGCCGGCCGAAATTGTTTTCCGAGCGATATTTTTACTCGTAGGCGTTGATTACAAAGACAAAACAAATGCGTTACAAATAACGTTTAAAAATTATTTATGTTTGTGATATTTTTTTTAAGGACACTTGAAGAAACAAATGGTGGGTGTTTTGTAAATTTAGTTAAAGTTACAGTCCACATAGTCACTGCTCGGGCGCAGGTCTCGATTAGATAAATCTGAGATGAGTTTTGGGTTTAATTTTATTAATTATATGATACCAAGCAGATGGTAGCACCCATCCATCTTCTCTATTGAAATTAGGATGTTTTTTTTAATTTCAATAGCCTCGCGAATCATCCGTGGTAGAAATCGGTGTTCTTTTGCGAGGATTTGTGGTCTATCAAATCTAATGTAATGGCGGGGTACGATCTTGAACATGTTCACACACTGCAGACTTCCCGGAACGTCGGTACATCAAGTAAGCTATATGTTCTTTCACGTGGGTTTTTATAGATCTTTTCGTTGTGAATTAAACGCGTTAAAATCGGTAAAAAAAAAATAGTTTCATTTAATGTATAGTCTTCGCGTAAATATAAGAAATCATTTCTTTTACTGATCCCAAAATAATGCAAATAAACCCTTTAAAATATGTTTAAAGAAAATCAACACCACGTTTCACCCCTAATACAAAAATCAATAGAAAATACGTATTTGAACTTTATTTTCTTTTATAGGATAGTGTGTCAAACGAGCACACAGTCCACCTGATGGTAAGTGGTTGCTGTGGCCCATAGACGTCTACATTTATCCTCGTTTGCGAATCAAAATCCAGATGCGTTGTCACCCGTGAGGACTAAGATGGAATGCCTCTTTTCCAGTAAAAAGGGTCTACGGTTCTCTACACTCAGCATACGAAACACAGCAGTGTTAAGCTGCTATTTGACGCTCGTATTCTGTGAGAGCGTGGTCCTTCCCCGATCGAGCCGACCCATTCGTGCTACAACTATACTATTAAAATAGCAGCATCATGGCTCTACCACGTACCGCATATTAAATACGTATTTCCATCATAAGGTATTATAATTTTTGAAAAACTATTCTCACGGGCATTGAGAAATGACTCCATAAATGTTGGAAATACGGAATTCCTTAAAGTTGTAAATCAGTTATAATATATTATTATATATTATATATATATATATATATATATATATATATATATATATAGAGAGAGAGAGAGAGAGAGAGAGAGAGAGTGAGAGATTTATAGATTTATATATATATAATATTATTTCTAGAATGTGACTTGCAATATTCGGTTATTAGTGGACATAATCACATAATAATTATTTCTTATAGTAACGCAAACACTGCACGTTGAAGGGAATGTGATGGAACTAATATTTGGTATCACTGCTTCATAATGAAAATAAACGGATCTGTAAAAACCCGCGTAAAAGAACATTTATATGGCTGACGTGAACCACTAAAGCTGCTATAAATCTGCACTGATCACATAGAAGACGGCTTCCGCCATAGCTTCAGATTTAATAGACCACAAACCCTCGCGAAGAAAATCGATTCCTAGTAAGGACGACTCGTGAGAATATATAAATTTAGAAAATATGAACAGTGGTAGAGCCACGCGGCAGCTTTTGCTGTCGCACGGATGGGCCGGCTCGAACCGGGGTGGTACCACGACCTCACAGAATACCAGCGTGAAGTAGAGGTTTACCTCTGCGTTTCGCTTGGTGAGTGCCGGTGGCCGGAGGCCCTTTTTACTGGTAATGAGGCATTCCGTCTTAGTCCTCTTGGGTGACAACGCATCTGCATTTTGATTTGTAATAGAGGATAGATGTAGATGTCTATGGGCCGCAGCAACCACTTATCATCAGGTGGACTGTGTGCTCGTTTCTCACCCTTATCCTATAAAAAAATATTATTCATTATAATAGAGATTTTAGATCAAGCAGGTAGGATAGTATATAGATATATATCTATATACTATCTGCTTAAAATTAAATTCAAACATAGGTACTACTAAAAGGTTTCAAGAAACAGAAAGCTTATTCTGTATTCATAAATCGGACCGAAATTAATAATTAAAAACTGTCGACCTACCTACGAGTATGACCTCAGGACTTAAAACATCTGTCATTCTGTAACCTTTATAAAAAAAAACTCGAAGAAATGTATTAAAATAGTTTTATTCTATAGTTCCGTAACCTTATCCAATAATAGTTAAATAATGTATTTACTTATTTTTAGATACTGACTCAACATCTAATGATGTTATTAATCAACTGTATATCCAGTCATGAATATTAATGAAACCGTAATATCTGCGTCCTATGCGAAAGAATTAAGACCTAAATTCGAGCGTTTAACACGCAAGATTTAGCTCAATGACTCATTCTTGACACAATCCGCATAAATGCATTCCTTCTATTCAATTTATTACTTGGGAGGTATTTTTCGGATACAGGTATTTCGGAGGCAGATACCTTCAGTCAGACGCGTAACAAAAATTAAGCACAAAATTATAATTAGTTATTATGCCAAAAGGAAAAAGGGCACATAAAATTTCATATCATCATCATCAAAACCATCATCATCATCATTATCATCATCATTACAGCCTTTCTCAAGCTCACTGTTAAAGATAGGCTCCCAAAAGGAATGCCACAAAGCACGTTCCTGAGCCACCCGCATCCATCGACTTTCATGTCTTACCAGGTCGTCACTCCATATAGTTAGGGGCTACCCCACATCTCGCCTACCGGTACGAGGCTGCCACTCAAGAACCTTTTTTCCCCATTGGTTGTCGGTTCTTAGAGCTATACGGCCGGTCCACTGCCACTTTAGCTTACTAATCCGGTGGGCTATGTCGGTTCTACTGGTTCTACTGCGGATATCCTCATTTGCAAGCTTATCACGCAGATAAACCCCGAGCATAGCCTTCTACATGGTGACTTTGAGCTTCTATCCATACACATGGTGTCTATAGTCATCACTGGCTACACCCACTGGTTGTACAATCTTGTTTTCAAGTTTTGAGGTAAACCTGAAGAGAAGATGTGTCGTAATCTAACAAACGCTGCCCAACCGAGTTGACTGTAGATTGACCTCTCGGTCGAAGTTTCTAGTCAGACCATACTCGTCAACAACTTCGATCTTAGTGCTCCCAACAACTACCGGCATAGGTATGACATGGACGTTACACACAATCTTTGTTTTGTCCATGTTCATCTTAAGACATACACTATTGAGGTCATTAAGCATAGTGTAAACACTGTAACGCCAGCGTTTCTGACATAAAGACAAATCGAAAATCGAAGGTGAGTGATGTACTCGCCATTGATGTTAATACCGTATTCTTTCTAGTCCAGTAGCTTGACAACGTCTTCCAATGCAGCGATGAAGATGCATTGCATGTCTTATCAGGTCGTAAGTCCATATAGTGAACGGTCGCTGGTTGTCGGTTCTTCGACATATACCCATAGTATATTTGTACAAGTAAAAGTGAAAAAGCACCCAATCCACCTGATGGTAAGTGGATGACATGCACCATAGACACCTATATTTATCCTTGTTTTTTTTTTATGAATCAAAATTAATACAATCCATCTAGATTGTCACTACATGTTGGGATGATTATAAGGTACGGTTCTCGTGGTCATATACACTACTGCATCATGTTGCTGATTAATTTTGGTATCCTGTAAAAGCATGGACCTTTTACATTCAAGGCAACCCATTTATAAAGCAAACTGACTTTGCAGCGTGGCTTTTCCATGTAACAAATATAGGAAAAAATGGATTTGATACCTATACATATTAATTATTAAGTATTAAAATTACTTTCCATCCATCGATGGAAGCAGGTGGCTCAGGACCGTGCTTTGTGGCATTCCTTGGGGGAGGCCTATGTTCAGCAGTGGACTTATGAAAGGCAGTAATGATGATGATGATGAAAATTACTTTAAATTGAGAAAAAAAATTAAAACGATTGTAGACACGTGGTAAGGCACCACAGACGTTATTAAAAGTAAAACAAACTTTACAAGTGTTAAGGAAATAATGATAAACACTCAGGGTCAACTCAAGGGTCTTCAAGAAATGAGCTTATTTCTCTTTAAAAAGGCCGGCAATGCACCTGCGATTCCCCTGGTGTTGCGGTTGTTCATGGGCGGTGGTAGTCACTTACCATCCATACCATTTTTTTGTAATAAAAACACGAAGCACTGGTTCAAAACCACACTACTAATAGCAATATTAAAATATGAATGAATACTTACGTGAAAACCTTTTCGGTTTTATTATGAAATGGAGTCTATTAATGTTTCTCGGGTTTGAGCTATGGTATAAGAAAGTTTTGAGGGGATTACCAATAGTTTAAACTCGCAAGTATTAAATCAACATACTTAATTTAATACGACATGGGCGTAAGGTTGTCAGATTCCATAATAAGTTTTCCTGACAAAATTCCTAATTGTTCAACAAATTT
Source organism: Parnassius glacialis (assembly GCA_033319125.1). NCBI lineage: Eukaryota > Metazoa > Arthropoda > Insecta > Lepidoptera > Papilionidae > Parnassius > Parnassius glacialis. Next base: position 26,987,763 of record JAVANC010000002.1, read on the forward strand.
CCTGACTTTTAAAAATGCAACACCAATTGAACATATTAATGATTCATCTTGTTATTTTTAAGATGTGATTATTAAGTGGCGAAGCTTGCGAAGACACTTATTGATTTTCATTTATAGGATAAGGGTGACAAACGAGCACACAGTCCACCTGATGGTAAGTGGTTGCTGCGGCCCATAGACATCTACATCTATCCTCGATTACGAAAAAAAAATGCAGATGCGTTGTCACCCGTGAGGACTAAGATGGAATGCCTCATTCCCAGTAAAAAGGGCCTCCGGCCACCTACACTCACCAAGCGAAACGCAGAGGTAAACCTCTACTTCACGCTGGTTTTCTGTGAGGTCGTGGTAACACCCCGGTTCGAGCCGGCCCATCCGTGCGACAGCAAAAGCCGCGTGGCTCTACCACTGTTAGAGTGTGATTTCACGATGTCTGTCCGTCTGTCCGTGTGTCCCACGATTATCTCGAGGACGGTTTCGAATTTTCAAATTCTGCAATCGATTACTGATCACCCAGGCATCTGAACCTCCTATTTTGAAACTGATTGCTCAACGGCAACCGTTAGAAACCGCTACAAAGCTGATTGCTTCGCCACTTTGCTATGCTGTTAGCTTGCTAGGTTTATATTTAGTATTTTTTGTGACTCAGGAAATATATTACTTTATAACATTTATTACTCCTTCTCTTTAAATAAAACAGTGACAAACATTTTTACTTTTTTCTGATTTCCTGACAAAGGGTCGTACTTCCTGACATGTTAGGAAAATTTCTGTCATCTGGTAGTTCCTACATGGGCGAAAGTTTTGTAACTGCGTAGTATTTTGCGCAGTAAAAACTACGTCTATCTGTATTGTTTCCGCACAAGGGAACAAAATTCATTATACTTTTGCATATAATACAATAAACCTTTGATCTCGTCCCGTCAATAAACAATGCACATTGATGATATTTTTTATAATCATTTTGCTTTTGTTGTAATGGACGCGTATGGAATTTTAAAGTTTGAATAATGCAGGAAATAAGGTATGGTGTCATCGGCTGAGGACGCGTTCAGTATGAGTCAATGTAGTTTCTAGCCGTCAGAAGGCAATAATTAAATTTCTTATCACATCATAATCGGTACATGCCTACTGTCACAGTGCTTTCAAAAATTAAGAGGTTTTTTATAAATGCAAACTATCACACAGTCCACCATATAGTAAGTAGATTATAGACGAATTAATCATACAATGAGAATAAAATTGGTGGTGCGTTGTCACCCCTGATAATCTTTATAGAATACATCGTTACCAGTAAGTAAGTAAACGTAAAGATATTGTATTTATATTAAAACATCTACTATCTATATATGTAACTACTGCTAACGCCATCAACTACTTAATTAGTAACGTATAGTTTATATTGTTTGTAGTTCTGTACAAAAAAACTACCGTTGCAGCCTTGTCGTAACCGCCATCGTGCTTTATTAGCAAACAGGGTTTCCCATTCTCTACACTCACCACACGACACGCGTTATTATACTGCTATTTTACGAAGGTATTATTTGAGAGCGTGGTTTCTGGTCGTGTTGACCAATTCATGCTGCAGCCATAATACTTAAGCAGCGTGACTCTACCACGCAAAAGTCCTATCTGACAAGTTTTGGAACGTAGTTCCTTATAGGACAGTACAGGTTTGGTGGATGGGAGCTAGGCGACAAAAGTGGAAGATGTTATCGTCACTACCCCTTGTGTCATAGTGTAGATGGCCTCGGCGGAGAAATAAGGAAGTGAGATGGAATAATATCCAACTCCTTCGCACTTTTTCTTATCTTGCCATGAATTAAATATTATTGTAATTTATTTATTTGTATTTGTTAATCAATAATATAATACCTACGTTTATTAATAATAATATACTACGTAAGGAACTTCGTTCCAACCGAGTGTTCCACGACACTTTTTTTTATAAAATTGGAATCACAAAAGAGCTAACTGTCCTAATTCTGGTAGTTGGCTAATGGCCCATGGATACCTGCAAACCAAAGAATACCACAGGAGTGTTGATATGTTAAGGACAATTTTTTCAACAGTTATTACACTAGTTCCTTTACTACAAACTAAAACACAGAAATAGATAAAAGACTGGAACGAATCCAGGCGGACTCCTAGGCAGAATAATTATTCCATCACCTAGTAAATAACGATGCGGAAATACGAATTCCCCTGGTGTTGCGGTTGTTCATGGGCGGCGGTAGTCACTTACCATCAGGTGAGCCGCATGCTCGTTTGCCCCCTACTCTATAAAAAAAAAAGAAAATACGAACAAGCCTTGATTTCAATTTCGCGAATAATCTCTATTTGATTTATTTATACAAATTAATCATTCTTACTTATGACCAGCTGGGGAAAGATAGTTCTCGAGTGGCAGCCTCGTACCGGTAGGCGAAGTGTAGGGCGACCCACCAGTAGTTGAAGTGACGACCTGGTAAGACGTAAGGAGGTCGAGGGATGCATGTTTTTTTTATAGTATCGGGTAACAAACGAGCACACAGTTCACCTAATTATAAGTGGTTGCTGTGGCCCATAGACATTTACTTTTGTCCTCGTTTGCGAATCAAAATGCAGATGCGTTGTCACCCGTGAGGACTGAGATGGAATGACTCTTTTCCAGTAAAAAGGGTCTCCAGTTCTCTACACTCACCATACGAAACACAGGAGTGGCTGCTATTTTACGCTGGTATTCGCTGGTATATATTACGGTGGATCGGGATCGTGCTATGTAGCAATCCTTGGGTGAGGCCTACGTTCAGCAGTGGACTTATGCCGGGATGTAGGGATGATGATGATTATTCCTATGTATATATAATCTACAACTTCGGTACTGTCCATTGAGATGTGTCGGTTACTTTGTTCTACTGCGGATATCCTCTTTACAAAGTTAATAGCTCGCTGAGCGACTTTGAGCTACTTCATACGGCCAGTAGTGAATACCAGGTCTCAGATCTATATTATGCATCACACTCTTTCTTTCAAGTTTTGAGGTACCTATAGGAGATGAGTAGATCTGTCTCCTGAAGACTGCCAATCCGAGTTAGATCAGCAAGCTATAGTGGCAACGGGTCGTTCATAAAGTTCAAAGAACCGGCAACCGATGAGCAAATGTTCCCGGGTGGCAGCCTCGTACGGGTTAGCGAAGGTCGACTCACCATTAAATGGATAGAAGATGTGGATACAGGTGGCTCAGGACCGTGTTCTGTGGCATTGCTTTGGGAAGGTCTGTGTTCAGCTGTGAAATGATGGTGATAATAATGAGCATATAAATACGCATATCTTTGTTGATACATATTTTAGAATGCTTTTTGTTTTCAACTGTCATATTATCTATAACAAAAAAAGACGAGATTTGAAGAAATTAAAAAAAAATCCCTTTGAATTGAAAAGTGTTAATATATTAAAATTTTAAAATAAAATTTTCAACAAGGTAAATCGTTAATCAATGTAAAAAATGGCTGACTTTAATAACAGTTTACATGTTAGACAAATGACTAAATCACTACTACAAGTCTCGCGGACGTGCCAAAAATATTTTGAAAGTTATTTTCAGGGTTAAGGCTTGACCTTTTAGCCGCAGCAGTGGCTGCTAGGGCCTAATGGTGCCTAATAGGCATTTGTAACAATTTTCAGGACCTTTTTGTGGCTACGTAATGGAGTAATTTGTCGGCGTGTTCTCTTTTTTTCTTCGTGTGTACAATTGGATCAAAATACATTCAAAAGGTAATTTTGATAATTCTCTATAATATTATTAAGACCTAAAAATTTCTTTGGTTTATACTCTTAAGTCACGCAATAATAACTGCAATTCTACTTATAAATAAACAGAAATATAGTCTAATGTTACATACATACATACATATAATCACGCCTCTTTCCCGTAGGGGTAGGCAGAGACCACTTCTTTCCACTTGTTACAATCCTTACATACTTGTTTCGCTTCGTCCACTTTTATTATTCTATTCATACATGCTCTTCGGTTTAGGGTACTCTTGACCTGGCCTTTTTGGTGTCATATCTATTTATATTTTCATTCATATCTATTCCTTACTAGATCCCACTGTGTGCTACGTTGGAATTTTTTTTTATTTAAAGTTAAAAAGAGAGTATCGCGTACTGGTTCCAACACTGCTAACTGCTGCTAACTGTAATTTAAAGCTGAAACCCTATTTAATGCCTAACAGTTGAGACTTTTACCGTGTAGTGGCGGTGTAAGACTACCCACTACCCCATATCGTTGCGTGGGTATCGTAAGAAGCGACAGATTGAAATTAAAACAGAAGATGGACAGCAGCATCTTCGTGATAACAGCTGAATAAAAAAAACTGCGGTTGCCAACCCACCTGCCAAGCGTGGCTATGGCAAAATCCTCCCTATGAGGCAATCTATGGGGGAGGCCTATGTTCAGCAGCAGACTTTTATAGGCTGTTTTAGATAAAAATTGACACTTTCGTAAGCTTTACCGCCTTATTAATAAGTTCCATAATCATTTTTATTTTTATTTAAACCACAGTTCGTGGTCACTTGGAAGGGAAGGCCAAATTGGCCTCTAAAACGCTTGGCGTGCTCAGCAGAGCGGGACAGTATTTCATGCCGGCACACCTTTTCCAACTTTACAAGGCGCAGGTTCGGTCGCACATGGATAACTGTTCCCATCTGGGCTGGGGTTCCCCAGTTCCAGCTCCTTCCATTTGATCGCATCCAGCGCAGAACTGTTCGAATGGTCGGCGACCAAACTCTTTCCGATCGGCTTGACTCACTGGCACTACGAAGCGATATTGCATCTCTTTGCGTATTTTATCGCATTTACCACGGGGCGTGCTCTGAGGAATTGTTCGGACTAATTCCAGCCGCACAGTTTCACCATCGCAAATCGCGACAAAACTTGCGATACCATCCATACCATCTGGATGACTGGCGGTCCACCACTGTACGATTTAAAAGAAGATTTCTTCCTCGCACAACTTCCTTGTGGAATCGACTACCACCAGAGATTTTTCCGAACCGATACGACTTAGGAACCTTCAAGAAAAGAGTGTACTCCTTTTTAAAAGGCCGGCAACGCATCTGCGATTCCCCTAGTGTTGCAGTTGTACATAGGCGGCGGTATTCACTTACCATTAAGTGAGCCATATGCTCGTTTGCCTTCTCTCCTATAAAAAGAAAACATAATATATTGTTGAAGTTAGACAATGAAACTTTATGTACTCTTATTTTTAAGATCGATAGGATAAAAAGGCTACACCTTATAAAATTCATTCAGTCGAGCTTGGCGATAAAAGAAAATATCGTAAAGAAAGTTAGATGTTTGAAAATATTTTTTGAGTTGCTGGGTAAATGATGTTAAGTTGATCTAATTGATATGTTTCAGGTAGTAAAGTTTATGTTGTTACACTTATATGCGTCCCACAGCTGGGCGCGGGTCTTTCCTCATTTCTGAAAGAATTTTGAAGGAAATATCCACCGCACTGCCTCTATTCGTGTTGGCGTATTTCACATCTTCTATATATTAGTATATGAAGTATACGGTGATCACTTATCATTAGGTGAACCGTATGTTCGTTTGCCTCTTCTTCTAAAAGAGGTAGGTAAAATAGAACAGTAGAGTAATTAATTATCCAGTGTACACTTAAAATAAGTATTATGTTTCGAACCTGCCAACAATTGTCTTTGGTAATTACTAGATTCAGGCGTTACTTTATACCGTCACTTAGCGATCAGTCACCGTAGAGTCTAGATCACCTGAAGATGCCTCGTGTAGAGGTCAAACACGTGTCGTATTGTCGTCAGTGGTGTGTCTTTCCTAATGTAGTGGTGTTAGGAGTAGTGTTTCTGGAATTAGTGGTGACGGTGATAGTGCACGCAATTGAGGGAGGGCGGGAGGTGCTCTTCAAACTAGATCACTAGACTAGACTAGACACATTATTTTATTTTATCGAGCGGATGTACGCGAAGTAATTTTTTACCACCTTTAATTGTCTTTGGCACCCAGGGTTGCCTGGCAGAGAAAGACATATAACGTTAAGTCCGCCCTATGTACCCTTAACTTTACATTTAAATAAATAAAACCATATAGTAATACGAGTACTATAAGGCAATCTATGGGGGAGGCTATGTTCAACAGTGGACTTTCGTAAGTTGTAATGGAAAGTTGGGTGGAATGGTGCTCCAGTATGTATTCGCGGACTTCACGTGTACTTCAAATATTTTATTTATTAGATATTGTGGCGGGTGGAAGGAAAAGGGGAGATCTCCTGCCGGGCAAAGTGTTCTGCCCGGGGAGCGACCAACGCTCCGAGTGGTAGTTCGGAGCTATTCTATATATACTGTTTTAATTTCGGAATTTTGTTAGCGCGATTTAGGCTTCGATGTGTTTTCGCTTATGGCGCGATGACAGCACCGTCACAATACACATGTTTCCTGACATTTACTTCTTTCATCGTCAAGCGCGCGGTAATATAGAACTGAAAATTGGAATTTATAATTTTATTGGTGTCAACGGGGACCGAACCCAGATTGCTCGCGTCTACGCTTATAACCCCAGAGCCCCTGAGCTAGCGCTAGCCCCTGAGCTACCGTGCATGTGACAAAAGTAATATTTCATATAATAATTCATACTCAAACCTGAAGTAAGACGTTTGTACTGGTCAGCGAATCAGCCAGCCAGCACGCTATGAACAGACGGCGGCGATTTAGCAAGTATTTTTTACTTATGTTAAACTTTGTAGTCATACGGTTTAATATTGTAAGATACTTTTTTATTTTAATTGGCTTACCTCTATATTTAATTAGAAGAATTAACGTTATGTTTTTAGGAGAAAGGACTCAATAGTATTTGTATTTAGTTTGAGCTATCAAAGCTCTTATATACCAGTCTTTGATACGACTTAGGGACCCTCAAGAAAAGAGTTTACTCCTTTTTAAAAGGCCGGCAACGCACCTGCAATTCCCTTGGTGTTGCAGTTTTTCATGGGCGGCGGTAGTCACTTACCATCAGGTGAGCCGTAAGCTCATTTGCCCCCACTCATATAAAAAAAAATAAAAAACCTACCACCGTTTTGAAAATGGAGGCCAGTAAAGAGAAGAACCGCCAGGAAAGTTGTTGTTATGTTATTATAAATATGCCAAAAAGAGAAATCGTGCAGTCGTCAAATGTTTCAACACTAAAATAGAACTTTAGTATTAACTTGAGATATTTGATTATTGTAAATCAACGCCATTACATCAGTAACACGTTCGCGATGCTAATCTTATTATATGGGACTATCATTAGGGACTCTGTCTGTTATACAATAATGTTACTGCGGTTTTATGAAGAACTTAGTTTCGTTAACGTATCAAAACAGTATACAGGAATTTTCCTAGCCTTACTAGAAACGAAAAGAGGTTTGTTCCCAGCCGTGGGTATACAAGGGTGTAACTCTCCACATTTATCTTTTTTAGGGTTCCGTACCTCAAAAGGAAAAAACGGAACCCTTATAGGATCACTTTGTTGTCCGTCTGTCTGTCTGTCTGTCAAGACCCTATTTCTCAGGAATGCGTAGAGGTATCAAGCTGAAATTCATATCAAATACTCAAGTCTACTGTCCCTTGGAGCTGTGAAAAAATCAAACTTCTAAGCCAACACAATCAAAAGATACAGCCGTTTATGCCGCAAATATTATGCCGCAAGGGAATCAAAACCTAAAGGGTACTTCCCGTGAACTCAGAATCTTAAAATTTGGTACGAAGGAACCTATTATAGCACAGATAATGGAAAAATTGCGAAACACATAAATTTTTAGTTACATCATATAATAAAAATATTTTTAACAATTTTAACCTACGGATTTTTTTTTATAGGATAAGGGTGACCAACGAGCACACAGTCCACCTGATGGTAAGTGGTTGCTGCGGCCCATAGACATCTACATCTATCCTCGTTTGCGAATCAAAATGCAGATGCGTTGTCACCCGTGAGGACTAAGATGGAATGCCTCATTTCCAGTAAAAAGGGCCTCCGGCCACCTGCACTCACCAAGCGAAACGCAGAGGTAAACCTCTACTTCACGCTGGTATTCTGTGTGGTCGTGGTACCGCCCCGGTTCGAGCCGGCCCATCCGTGCGACAGCAGAAAGCTGCCGCGTGGCTCTACCACTGTTAAAATTCTAAAAAGATTTGTTCGGAACCCTCGGTGCGCGAGTCCGACTCGCACTTGGCCGGTTTTCTTTTACATCATAGCAGTGCAACCACTGCTGTCTTTTAGAATTGAGCCAATATAAAAAAAAAGGTTGTGCGTCATATGGCTTATCATCAAATTCCTCAGAGATCATATTTTTAAACCTAATTCACCAAATGTTTACAATAAGAGTGACAAAGTCGTGAGTCAAGTGATGGTGGCTATTGCAGCCATGGAACCTTTAAACTTAAAGCAAGAAGGGTCACAGCAACCACTTACCATCAGGTGGACTGTGTGCCCGTTTGTCACCCTTATCCTATAAAAAAGTACCTATATATAAAATGACTCCAGTTATATAATATCGCTATGATAATATGCATAACTACTCGTAAATTACTCATTTCGTAAATATTACATTACTGTGTCTTCCATATAATTTGTAGTGTAATTTTTTTAATTACTTGAGTCACAAACGAACCATGCTGCAGCTATATTAGAAGTAGGTATAGATGTAGCACGAATTCGTCGGCTCGACCGGAGAAGGACAACGTTTTCACAGAATACCAACGTAAAATATCAGCTTAACGCTCCTGTGTTTCGTATGGTAGAGAACCGGAGACCCTTTTTACTGGAAATGAGGCATTCCATCTTAGTCCTCACGGGTGACAACGCATCTACATTTTGATTTGTAATAGAGGATAGATGTAGATGTCTATGGGCCGCAGCAACCACTTACCATCAGGTGGACTGTGTGCTCGTTTGTCACCCTTATCCTATAAAAAAAAACCACTAGAAACCCGGAGTCGATCTCTGCCGTCACCAATGATTTTTTAATTGTGATCTAAGCGCCTACTCTCCACGTAAAAACATGTAAAGAAAGTTGCATTGTGTAATAAAAATAAAGAAACGTTCTTATTCCTAAATATTTTTGATCTTTATAGTTTTACTAGCTGGCCAGGCAGACGTTGCTCTGCCTTTTCCGACAACCCTTCCTATGAAAAAATCCTTAAATTCGCAATAAAAAATTTTAAGGGTCATTTATCGAGATAAAAACTATCCTATCTCTCAAGTTGGACCAAAATGCAAACAGTGTGCAAAATTTTATTGAAATCAGTTCAGTAGTTTAGGAGTCCATCGCGGACAAACAACGTGACACGTAATTTTATATGTAAAGATTATAAAGATCAAAAATATTTAATGCTTATTGGAAGTCATTCTTATGTTTAATTTACTCAAAATTATATTTTTCTGAAAATACCTCTGTCTCTTTCTGAGCTATAAGACTTTATATGTCCTCGAAACATATATCGAGGACATGTAAAATCCGTCAGCACGCACGGGTGCAGCATGATGGAGTAACTAATTCATAACTTATTAATTTGCTCATAAGAAAGAAGGTCTGTGACCAGTAAGTGGCACATACATATATAGGCTCCCAAAAAAGTAAAGTTGACTTTTTTTACTTAAATGATGGGAGCAGCGTAACCAATATAAGGGATACCGAATCACCGTGCCCTCATCACAGGTCTATCAAGAAATGCGTCCGCTGACATATTCATAAAGCCTAAACCCAGTAATAGATTCAAAAGGTAAATAAAAAAAAACTTTATAATATGTTTTGTGGTAGCGGTGTGATAGGATACATCACTCATAATCCCGTGGGACTCGTAAGAGGTGACTATGGAATATACCAGTTGTCATGGTTTCCGATAAAGAGCAGTATAACTTTCTTAGAATCTTTTACTCCAGTCGTAGAATACCTAAAACTGGCTACGAACAGCAGCATCATGAGTTCACGTTGGATACTACAATCGGCAACCCACCTGTCAAGCAGTACGATTATAGCAAACCCGCCCTACTATGGGAAAGGCTTATGTCCAGCGGTGAACTTTTGCCGTGTGACGGTGTAAGAACATTAACTACCTTAATCATTTAACCCTTTTCATTTTTCAATGAATTTCACGGCTCCGTGGCGCAGTGGCTTAGTAATGAGTTGCAGCGCTAAGGGCCGCAGGTTTGAATCCCGCAAGGAACAAATATTTGTATGACCTTCAAATAATTGTTCACTTGTCCTTCTAAAATTTATGTATGTAAACTGTCCCCACGATACAGAAGAAAATCCTAGTGTGGAGGTATCCTTTTAAAAAATAAAAGTTAAAAATAGTTTTATAGCCTGTAATGTGTGATAGTTATTATAATATAATTATTAGTACGTGAAGTTCGTCATTTCAAACGAGTCATAATTTTCAATGTACGGTAACGCTGTTAACTTCAGACATATCGGATGTCGGAACAGCAATTATAAAACAGAGGGGTAAAACACTTATAGAACACCCACCCGCAACTCCATAGTGTAGCAAACCATGTAATTCTATGCTCCGGAACTAGCAAATAATATATGAATATTTCATACGTTCCACGATAATAGGCCAATTTCTAAAAATAAAAAATTAAATCAGTAGATATGTTTATATCCTTACTTTGAACTAGCGACCAGTCTCGGACTTCGTCTGTAAAAGATCTATTAGAGTTACAGCCTATATACGTCCAACTGCTGGGCACAGGCCTTTCATTTCTGAGAGGATTTCAAAGCAAAGAAGTGTACGTCGCGCTGCTCCTATGCGTGATGGCAAACTTCATGTCTTCGAAATATTTTTTCTTGTTCCTCAGACGTGCAGGTTTATCATTGTGAAATTTACAGCGAGCGCTTGGCCACTGAGCTGCCACGGCTCTCACGGCTATAGGATTTATTAATGTGGCGTTAGTTAGATTTAAGATAGGGAGATAAAGAAAGATTTTCTTGGTGTTTTCCAAAAAAAAACGGATAAAATATAGCCCCTGAATTTGCTCTCAATGTGTTCGTAAAGTTTCGTCACAATTAGTTCAGTCATTCCAAAGATTTGCCCGGACAGACAAACCGACAAACATTTTAAATATGGTTATTCATGTGTTAATAGTATGCAAATAGATATAATATATACATGCAGATATAATGTATGCAGATAGAGTTACAGACATAAGCTTCAACTTTATCTGCCGACTTCCAAAAAGTGTGTTACCTCAAAACTTTTTACTGGGTAAACCGATTTCGATGATTCTTTGTTATTTGAAAGCTGATATTTCTCGTGTGGTCCCATATGAATTTGATCAAGTTCAGACCAGTAGTTATTAAGTTATTCTTAATAACTTATATTGAATATGTAATGTATAGTTGTAGCAAGAATGGGACGGCTCGACCGGGCAAGGACCACGCTCTCACAGAATACCAGCGTAAAATAGCAGCATAATTCTGCTGTGTTTCGTATTGTGAGTGTAGAGAACCGGAAATCTTAGTCCTCACGGGTGACAACGCATCTGCATTTTAACTCGTAATCGAGGATAGATGTAGATGTCTATGGGCCACAGCAACCACTTACCATCAGGTGGACTGTGGGCTCGCTAGTCACCTTTATTCTATAAAAAAAATTGAAGTCGGCTGTACAAAATTTTTAATTATAAATTATTTATATGTATAGATATTGTTTTCACTATAATAATGTTTCTATACTAAATTATTGTGATTTATAAGGGTTTGAAATATTGTAAAACTCATTCAGGTCCGCCCTAGATGATAGCTCCAAAAATTTGTATTTCCATGTCGAATGAAATCCATTTGTTTGAACTCTACCCTTGAAGGGTGACTTTCCGTTTATGCCTTAAATTTATTAATGTTAGGTCTGAAAGCACTGACCCGAATGAGATTATATTTTGATTTTTAATAATGAACTTTGCTCGTGACTTATTTCACGAGGACGTTTTGAATTCGTATAAATTCAAAATAAGATTAAATGAGGCACTTAAGTCCTCGAAATCTGAGAGGATAACTCTGCCATATAAATCCAAACCAACAGCACTAAGTAACTAAGTACTCGAGAAATTAAAGGATGTGTAACCGAAGCCTGCTATGGCCATCAATGTTTTCTTTTTTTTATTGAAGTGATAAACGAAGTAACATTTCACATTTTCTGCTACAGGCTATGGACATTTGCAACCAATATTTTAACAAAAAGGATATTGCGGACACAACGTATTATCATATTATGCGTTGTGTCCGCTGTAGTCTAAGATGGGATGCCTTTCAAGGTGTAATTATACGATTTCTCTTTACCCTTTACGCTGCAGTGCACACACTACTCTTTGGAGGCTAAAATAAGTAAGAGAGTAGTCCCAACTCAGATGGACAAACAGCAACAAAGAAGTCCTGCCGCCTAGTGAACTACTTAATTTTGTAAATCTTACTTCCATTTGTTAACTAGTATATCGTTGTTATAGCTACCTAGTCGATAAGATAGATTAGGGTTTATATCGGTTTTGTTAAGTTAGCTATTTAATAGCAGCTGTTAAACTTCAATATAATATGTACTTTTTATGACTACCTCGTTGGTCATAAAATGGACTAATGATGTTGACGTCTCGGGTTCTTACGTTAAAATAACTTTAAGTAAACGTAGAACTGCCTAACGCGATCCACCATACAGCGGAAGATGTCCACATCCAGCAGTGGACTCAAAAGGTGTATTTGTCCACTTTATCTCCATATATTTATCTCACATGCACGCGATGCACACTGATGATTGTCGGTCTTTGCCAATTGATGACGCTAAATCCATCCAAAAATGCTGAAGTACAATTTTAACGACCGGCAGGAACAACAGCATTGCCAGTTATATTTGAGGAATGCGCCTGGGCGGATACTACTCTCTTACCTATTTCCTTCAAGCATCAGTGTCCGTATTACTGTATTTCGAAAGCTTTGTTATGTGTGCTAGCATTGAGATTATTACAGGCTGAGGCTTTTCATCCTGGGCCTCAGAGGTGCTAACACAACGCATCTGTAACCCTCTTTGTTTGAATTTGGTTAAGTTTCTTGGGCTGTAGTAGGCAGACTGTATGTTTGTTTGTCACTTCAATTTTATTTAAAAAAAAAACCGGCCAAGTGCGAGTCGGACTCGCGCACCGAGGGTTCCGAACAAATCCGTAGGTATATAAGTTTAAAATTATTAAAAATATTTTTATTATATGATGTTACTAAAATTTTATGCTTTTCGCAATTTTTCCTTTATCTATGCTATAGTACGTTGTTTCGTACCAAATTTTAAGATTCTGAGTTCACGGTAAGTACCCTGTAGGTTTTGATTCTCTTGCGAATGTCGAAAATTTTGGCATAAACGGCTGTATCTTTAGATTGCGTTGTCTTAGAAGTTTGATTTTTTCACAACTCTAAGAGACAGTTTGCGTATTTGATATGAATTTCAGCTTGATACCTCTACGCGTTCCTGAGAAAAAGGGTCTTGACAGACAGACAGACAGACGGACAACAAAGTGATCCTATAAGGGTTCCGTTTTTTCCTTTTGAGGTACGGAACCCTAAAAAATATCTAAATCAGTAAATTCCTTGCCCTAAAACTACTGTAACGGGCACGACTACGGTTTGACGTTATTTGAAATCGTAGCGCCGCAGGAACCGTAGGATCCCAGTGGAACTTATTAATTTAAGCTATAACATGTGATGTGATTTCTTGAAGCTGTTCGTTACATAATATTCCATATTATCATATTACGCGTTATGCGAAATAATGTTAAACGCATTAAATATCATTCAAATTTAACAATCAAACTACGTTTATATGTCACTGTCATGACAGCAGTGATATTTAATTACATGTTACTGAAAGCACACGTAAGTATTAGAGCGTATAATACTGTCACCATGTTACAATAACTGGTAACATGACAGCTCTCCATACTTTTATGTTTGTGATAAACAGCCAGACGTAGAATTATAATTAATTAAAGTTGTCACATACTCATTTGAATCATTATTACGTTCTCATATAAGAAACGAAAGAAACCGCACAGTTAAATTTAACCACTCCTAGATTATGTTATGGATAGATTTGGTAATTGACTGTATAAATCTCAGCACTGGTTGCATGTAATGGATATTCTTCAATGTGTGACAATACGAAGTAACATTTGTATATTAAATATAAAAGTTTTAAAACTTCATTTATTGCCAGAGCTTTCCCAGAGCATTCATTTTCCAGAAATGAAAGTCTTATGATCTGAGTAACCCTTTCATTTTGCAGTTAATGGTATCATATCGGGACAATCATGTTGTTGTTAATGGTATACAAATAAAAAGAAAAACATAGTTCTCTCCAACATTTATTGGTCGAAAAATAAATTAAAAACTTTGGATTTCAACAAAGGACCGAAATCGTAAAAATAAATACCTACGGGGTCTACACTTAAGTTAACAACATATTTACAATAATCCTTACGAAGTTCGCTTAATAGGTACAATTATTTACTTTTTCAATCCAACCCCCGTCCCCTCAATCGAACTATTTTTTACAAATCACTCTTATTCCTTTCCATTTTGTTACTAACAATTTCCATTCATTTACTGTTCGTCCCGTAATTTCTGATAGATAGGCAGAGATATTAATATACTGATTTAAGATTTTTTTTCAAAAGCAATATTCTTGTAAGTAGCATTTGCACAATGTTTGCCTTTACGTACATAAACAATGAATTGATTACTATGAATTTTGACCGACAGCTGCGCTGTAGTGTGAGTCAGCGCATGTATGTATCTTACAAGAATTTCATATTCATTTCTTTGAAGTAAAACATCGTAATTAATGATTTTTTAATAAAGGAATTAAAAAAAAATCTTTTCAATATTACAACCAATAAAATTCTGATAATTTATCTCTGCCCCTACCGACATTTCTAAAAACACGATTTTCCAAAACAACTGTAATTGTATATATGGCCGCATTTTATTAGTTAATAGCAATAATACATAAGATACAGCTGCAAAAAATATACGTATTGTAAACTAACCGGCTCATACACCGTTCCCTACAACCTATTAAGTATGATTTAACCATTTTTTTTTCATAATAACCAACAATTGTTTTAGGAATAGTGAGGATTTTGAATGTTTTCTCTTTATAGGAAAGCACAAAACCGAATTCAGTAACGTCAATTAGCTAAGACCTTTTATATTTAACACTAACGTCATTTATACAAAAATACCTTTAGAATAATTTCAAGAGGTAGCTGATGCTATAAATTTTAATCATATTTTTTATCTATAAATTATAATACAAAAAACTTAAGTACATGCTTATGAGGCGAATACATAAAATACGGTATATTAAAATAAGCAACGAAAAATGTACAGAAAAAAGTCTGTGTGTACTTATGTACGCACGTAGGAAATTATACTTCTTTAGCGAAACAAAACAAAAAAAAATTGAGAGACAATTACCCACTGAAGTTGTCGCTTTTAGGTGTCAGTGTGCGCGCGCATCGTAACAACTTCATGGTGTCGTTTTTAGGTGTCGGTGTGCACACGTATCGTAACAATTCTCTCATCATTTTCCCAAATGCCCCAAAGGAAGTATAAGTTCGATAAAAAAATATACTTATTTCTATAAAATTCTAGCGTTTTAGCCTTCGCTAGTAGCACCAACGTGAAATCAAAATAATTTGAAAGAAATGAAATTTTATTATTGGCTGGCAGTGCTGGACTCATGTGTAATCTAGTATGATTACAATAGCTCTTTATTTTATTAACAACACAAGTATCATTCAACTATTTAAATATTTTACTTTCTACTACAAGCTTATGATGCTTGCACATTTAGGAATTAAATGCATTATTACAGAGCATAATATTGCTTAGTTTGTTCAATAAACTTATAGCTCGTTAAAAACCTCACAATTTTAGTTAAATGCAAATTTTTGTTCACTCATTTTCTGGAACATTAAAGTTGCTAACACGTACAAACTTTTTACAACCTTGTCTGAGCAAAACTATAATTTTATCAAGATTCTTGCCTAAGAATAAACTTATATAACTTCATTTTCTCTTGTGTACCAATTTATGTGTTTTCGTTGATAAATTCTCGAATAACAACGCTCTTACAAAATTCTTGATATAAGAGGCACATATTCTAGGATAGCTCTGCTAAATGACGTTACTGATAAGGATCTGATTAATTTTATTAACTATGCCGTAATTAAAACGAAATACGTCACATATAATAACTTACATATTATCAATAAAATTTATTTACCGACTGGAGGCGAAATTGAAATTTAGGAAAAAATGCTCTCGGTTTCTCAAAGTTTTATATTTAATTATTAAAAAGATATAATTAATAGTCATTAACTGCCAACATTGTTTTTAAAAGAGAATAAATAATGACGTAGTAAAAAGAAAGATCGGATTTCAAAATTCAAGTGTATTTCTAAAGTAACTCAAAAAGTAACAGGCGATACAACTAACGAACATAATATTAATTGTTACAGATAAGTATAAAACATTATGTAACAACTTTGCCTCTAGTCAGAAAATAGTCCAAACTTTAGTTAAATATAAAATTATGCTTTTCTCATTTTTAAAACTAGCGGACTGATTTTTCGAGATTCAAAAATGAGGTCATTTTAATATAGGCAATTAATTATTCTAAGTACACAGCACAACTAACCAAAAACTAATATGAGATAGAATACTAAGAAAAATTATGTTTTATGATTGAGTTTCATATTATATTGAAAAATAATACAACCCACATTCTTTTTTTCAAAAACGTATGTAGTACCATATTACGTTGAAAAGAACCGATACATAAAAATTGATACGATATCTGATACAGAACGTGTTTTATCTGTATAATGTTGATATTGTTGTGAACAAAAGCTTTGAATAAAAACATTTCCCACTATTGCAATATATTACAGATAAAAACCAAATCGCCACAGGCGACAATTTTTTTTAACGTAGATTTAAAATAGCACGGTCTTCAATGCGGTCCCTTAGTAAACGAATATGAAGTCATCAATTAATCTCGGCTTGGATTCTTTGATGTCACAGCTAACTATACCGCGCGCCATTTCTTCGGGATAGAACACGAAAACTTTGATATAAATCTCGGAAAGTGTCATTTTATGCTTGTCTTAAAAAGTTGCGCGAATATGTGTGCACTTTATTGTATCTGATTAATGTTCGGTCCATTTATGTAATGATTTCACTCATTAATCATCAGTTTTAATGCTTGTTTAAAACTATTAGTTTAAACAATGAAATAAAAGATATATCCAGAAGTATAAGATACATTTATTATTTATATTACGGTATTTTTTTTGTAATACCCACCATTTATAAACGGCGAGTATTTTTTGCAGTTTCAAATTATATACGCTATTAAAAAAGAAAAAACGCTTTTAAATTGTCTGTGCGTAGTTTTTTCTTAATCCTCGAGATTAACCCATAGGCTGAGTTGCGTATCAAAGGAACACGTTACAAAATTTATTACTACCAGATTAGGCTGATTATCCCTTCACAATCCCTTCGCGGCAGTTATCTCAAAATAACCAAAAGACAACTTTAAACAACGTCTGTACCAAGAAACGCTTAACCAGACATTTAAACTGTTTAGTTTATATAAAAATAGAAGCACTCACAGGGAAACGAACCTCCGTTGAAGATCCACCAACTTAATAGGTGCAAAACAAAATGTTTTACTTTTAAATCCTGTGTTTAGACAACAATGCATTAAAATTTGTGACATTGTTTATTGTCAACTGATTTGTTACACATCCATATAATAAATTTTCAGACCTACATACAAATCTTTATAACAAAAACAGAAATAAGCTTTCACTAACAAACCCGTTACGGTCGTCGTTACCAAAGAAATTGTTTAAGAGATGAAATAGTACACTATAGAAATGATACATTTATTTTAGTATATTAATTGTTATTCCCGCTTTTGTTAAATGTCAATCAAATATAGGCGGCATCTTTCAAGCAGTAGTAACAGTACTTGATTATATGAAAAAAGTTAACTGTTCCGTTTTTAAATTAGTATCTGGCATAATATTAAGTTTGACAAGAATATGATGTAATTTGTAAACATTACAAAGTTTCCAAATAGTACGACAGGTATTTTAAATACCAAATTACTGTTTCTGTTCGACGAAACTAACATCTAAACTAAAATAACTTTATCCGTATCCAGTTTCTTTTTTCAAATTTACGGTAACGGTTTTTGTAACATCAATAAAAAGTTGTGTTACAATGTAATATCATTCGTTGAACAAAATTTATGGCAGCAATCTTTCTTGTTCTAAGAATAAAAGATCATTAGTGAGTGAAATATAATTTTTTATTTTATATTTCGTTTATTTTTCTTTGCTGGGAAAATATCACTATTAATTGAGATGTTCTGTTCTTATTTTAGTTTTTTAACAATTCACGAGTTTCTTTTCTTTAATTTTCAATTGAAACTTGCGCATTTAGCTACCTGAATCAGTTACGAATTCATTAGCATTAATTCCTTCGAGTCGAGGAGCATAAAATGTTTCTTTAGTCTTATTTCAGTAGATGTTTCTTTCTTCTCCAAAGAATACATTTACATAGGTTAGTGCGGAACCTGAAATGCTTAACAATATTCTTTTTAGCTATTTTACTCTTTATTTCTGAAATTAAGTGAAATATTTACGCAGAGTATCCAAACTCGGAATTATATCTAAGATTATATAATTACAAAATCAAGAAAACTATTTAGCTTATTTCCGTTTCATTTCAATTTCTGAAATGATATCTGATAACACTGCAAATTTTTAAGGGAAAAAAATTGCAGTAACTTTACTTTTTTGGATTTTATACTTTTTTCATTAATTTCTGCGACTTTTTAAAACATATAAATCTTTCAATGGCTGATATTTCTACGTACAGATAAAAGTTATTATTCATAAAATAAAACCGAAACAATTAAAAATTACAGTTATTAAAATTTCACATTCACTTTTATATTCAGTCAGGTTATAATTTAGTTGATAAATAACTTTTATTGAAACTGATGATTAAAAAATCAACCCCTTGTCATTTCAGTGCCTACCTACATATCTCAAGATAATATGAAACTCAAGCAGTCGATTTTTAAGTACTATTTAAAATTATACCTGTCACTAATTGCGTATGTCTAACTGAAAACCGGTCTATTTCAACTACTATTCAACTATTTGACTATTTTATTACAATGTGCATGTTATTCATCAGCACATTTCACAATGGCACAGGACGTGCTTAAATTATGTCTTTTATAAAGACGATGGAATCTATCGGCGTATGAACTCCTTAATAATTCATCAACATCATCAACATTTTTTCCTCTGTTGTTTATTGTAGGATCATCGTTGTAATACTAATTATAAGAAAAGGCAACGGATTTTAGGTCTCAAGTATTCGATCCACCCACACTTATATATATCAAACTCGTCAATACTTTTTTACTCTTAAATTATATTTGCAATTGTGATAGGCCTTAAATGCATTATCAAATTATTAAAAACAAGCGTAATTGCGAAATCAGTCGAAAAGGGAAATAATATTATGATGTGAAAATGCTTTACAATAAATACAGTTAGTTTCATATCACATAATGAAAGCATAAAGAGAAGAATTACCACCTAAATAAAACCAAAATCACAGTTTTTCTGGACAAGATTCTTAACTTGTCCGAGCTTTTTTTTCGTATAAATAAATTCTAAATATACGTCGCAAGAAAAATAAAAAATGTCTTTTGAACTAAATTAAGACCTAACTAATTCTCGTTCTATATAAGATTTCTCCTATAATATCTGTATTTGCTTCCTAATTCTTAATCAAATATCCTTCATTGCATTAGTGAAAATATAAAAATTGTTTAATTCCTAATGGTTTAAGAAACCTATATTACCATTACACATATTAACATTTTATATATATTTAATATGTTCGTAGCTTGCTCTGCTTCGAACAAATCTTCCAGTGTATTAATATATTAGTTCGATTATTCAGTAGGCCCAATATAATTTAGTTACAATAGTAAAAATTAGGCTCTCAATTTAGGTTCCTTAAGGGCTAAAGTCATTGGAACTTTATATAGAAATACCTAGGAATTTTGCGCCACTCTACAATGTCACTGCACTTTATAGGCACCTACCCCTCGTTTCCAAACTCTAAGTTCCGCTCACACAGCACTAAGTACTTACAAAATCCATTTGAAAAATCCTTTTACACAAAATTTATAGATCACAAGGACGTCTCTAGACGGCCTACCACTATTCTTCAGTTAACCACAAAGTTTTAGCACTATCTTACACCGATTCACGTGAAGACTAGAGTGTCTGGGTGCAAGTGGAGAGATTGTAGTGTTTGTGTGGTGTGAGCTGAGCAAGGCTTTGCCAGCAGGTCTGGACGCGGGGGTCGCGCCGCCTTAACACACATTCACCGAGCCAGGGGCGCTAAAACGGCGCTCGCGGCGAGGGCAAGTGCAAGGGAAGAAGCCAACGCCGCGCCGCGCGAGTAGGAAAGCTCCTCGCTTTTTACAACTTCGTTAGGCGTCTTATCGTACTTGTGCGTCTTTTTCGTCACTGGTTTTACTGTCGTTGTTGTGGTAGTGGTAGGAGAAATTGTTGGCGGTGGAGGAGGTGGTGGTAGAGTTGGCTGCGGTGGTGGCGCAGGAGACTGATCCTCCGGCTTGCAACAAACCCGAAATACCAGCTTCATATTATGACTGAGGCAGCGACCGCCAATTCGTCTATGCAGGTCGTCTTTACTAGACGTAGATATAAAGTAGTAATCCTTTCCTGGTAAAAACTCAAGCCCGCCTGGTTGCGGCGTAAACGGTCGGAAAGTAATGGTGAAAAACATTAATTTATTCGGCTTGTCGCATATTGCTATTATCCGCGGGTTTGGATTTGTTATTCTACATGTATCATATTCTTCTTTACTTACATTATATATTATATACTTTTCCATATCTTCCTCGAATGTATCTGGTGCATACACGGGACATATTATATTTACTTGGTCGTATTCGAACTGAGCATTCCCTTTATTGAGATCGAATACATGATCAGTATTGTCTATTCGGAATATACTATTTGTTGTGTTCCAGTGTATATAAAAGGATTTTGCATAGTTCCCCATAACGCTTTCGATGAAGAAAATGAGTACGAGCAGTGTCCAAGGCGCCTGCCGAAGCCCGAAGTAGCCGTACGATACCATTATTACTGTTTATCGTTCTCCAACTCTCATTATCCGATGTAAACTTGGTCCTTCCTCAGAAGCGTTTTAAATGTACGCATACCAATCCATATTTATAGCTACTGACTTGCAAGTTCTCACTATAAAATATTCAATTTTAACACAGAAAACACGAACAATCCGTACGCATTCAACATCGCACCGTGAAGTCCACCATGTTCGCTCCACACACTAGATTCTATTCATCGATAAATGTGGAATTCCATAGGACGTGGCCCGCAGTAAAACGCTAGTGAAGCTCACTGAAACAATGCACACTGTATCCAAATCGCATCCAATTTACTTCGCTGACAGTTTTTGTGTTGGTAAAATGTTGGAATTAATCAATACATCACAGATTTTTTACAATACTGAAGCGTTCTTTGTGGTATGAGCGGGCGTCACAAACAGGCGTAATATACGTAGCGCCTCGCGGCGGTCGGCCGAACTACTGGAATGCAGCTCTGGCCCTCGATACGCATGCGGCTCGTCCCCCGCCCCTCTAGGCGCTTCACTCCCCTCGTCTGTTACCGACGCGTTCAAGCCCCATGGAAACATACAACATGACGCCATTTTGAAAGACCCAAAACAACGAAAAGCTCAAAATTTTAAGTCGTATTATTTTTTATTTTATATAACATATATTGACGAAAGCTTGACTTGTTCCTACTTGATGCAGTTTTATATTATTTTCACGCTTCATATAATTAGAAGCATTGGACCATATTCTAAAGATTATAAAATATGAACGCATCTTAGGTCGTTGTTAAGGACGATACCATAGACTAAATTCTAAAAGCTCAAAGCTTAGAGTCAGAGTAAAAGCTTTAACTCTTGCATGATGTTGTACGAAGCAGGTGATTAAATTATGATAATTGCTTCACCTTTACGGACAATTTTATTTAACTTGTAAGCGTTTAGCTTCAAAGTGGCGTTAATGAGGAAAGATATATGCTAAAGTCATTGTATTACATTATTATGAATTAAACATGTCATTTATGAGATTGAATTTTTTTTTGTTAATTTTATGTCTTAATTTCCCCTTTCTCTAAATCGACTTTGATACAAACTTACAGTTCTACCACTTACATACTGTTTATATTATGATAATAGCCTGTTAAAATAACAACAGAAATTGATACAAATACTGAAACAGCTTACTACGGAAAAGAAAGCTGAAGTGGCGATGGGCCAGCTAAATAGCATGAAGAATCTACAACCAATGGGAAAGAAAGTTCTCGGGTGGCAGCCTCGTGCCCGTAAGCAAAATGTGCCCTACACTTTGCTGGCACCATAGTGCTATGGTATAGTGTACGGAATATTTTTTTTTATAGAAAAGGGGGCAAACAAGCATGCGGCTCACCGGATGGTAAGTGACTACCGCCGCCCATGAACAACCGCAACACCAGGGGAATCGCAGATGCGTTGCTGGCCTTTTAGAAAGGTGTAAGCTCTTTTCTTGAAGGTCCCTAAGTCGTATCGGTCCGGATAAATCGCTGGTGGTAATCGATTCCACAAGGAAGTTGTGCGAGGGAAAAAACTTCTTCTAAATCGCACAGTGGTGGACTGCCAATCATCCAGATGGTATGGATGGTAACGCAAGTTATGTCGCGATGTGCGATGGTGAAATTGAGCGGCTGGAATTAGTCCGAACAATTCCTCAGAGCACTCCCCGTGATAGATGCGATAAATATGTATAAAAAATATAATATTATAAAAGCCTCGACTTCAAAATGTGAAACTATTTTATTTCATTTAAGTTCTCTTTTATTCTTTGTTTAAAGATATTTTTTAAAGTTAACTTTGATATAAACTGGATAAAACTCTTTTAAATAGTTTAAGGAATATCTCTAATTGTCTAAATAGTAACTTTTTAAATAGTTTATCCCCTATTTTACCACACTTAAGAGTGAAATTTCTCCCTAAATTTATAAATAACCACCCCTGAAGCACAACTAATTAAATAAAAAAGAAATAGCAACATATTAAATACGCAGTTGACGAAGATATCGCGTAACATCATCATCATTACAACCCTTCACAAGTTCACTGCTGAGCAGAGCATAGGCCTCCCCCAAGGAATGACACAAAGCACGGTCCTGAACCACCTGCATCCATCGACTTCCTGCATGTCTTACCAAGTCGTCACTCCATCTAGTGGGGGGACGCCCTACACTTCATCCGCCGGCACGAGGTCGCCACTCAAGAACCTGTTTTCCCCATCGGTTGTTGGTTCTTCAAGCTATATGGACTACCCGTTGCCACTTCAGCTTACTAATCCGTTGGGCTATGTCGGTCTCTCTGGTTCTACTGCGTAAATATCCTCATTTCTAAGTTTATCACGCAGAGAAACTCCGACCATAGCCCTCTCTATAGCTCGCTGAGCGACCTGGAGCTTCCTCATCCGGCCAGCAGTGAAGGACCACGTTTCAGTTCCATAGGTCATCACTGGCAAACGGCATCGCGTAACATCCTACATACATTCGAATTATAAATCTCTTTTTTTTTTGAAGCGGCTAATTTTGTGTAATGAAATAGTGTATTTTGTCAAAAAATGTTATTCAACATTCTTCTTCTTCTACAATCTATATAAGTTCACTGCTGGTCAAAGGCTTTTTCCGTTGTTAGGACAAATCGCCTTATTCGCGACACTGGTAATCACAGTTCCAGACGTCACGCGCCTCAAATTTTCTTTATTTTATTTTTATTTATTCTAATACTAATAGGTAGGTACAGCAGTGCTTTGACGCTGCCCACCATAGTCGGTTTGCATTAGGAGTACGCGGAATGGTTGTATCAACATATTAATACTTTTAAAGCTATGAGATCTTTCTTGTATTTGCCATATTTACGACATCCATAGAACGAAATGTAGCGACGGGTTTTCCTATGTGACTACCACACGTAGGCATAATAACTTAACTTAATTATTTTAATTTTAAATAAATATATTAAAACATCAACACGATGACTTCTCATCTTGTGTATACCGCTCAACAAATCTTGGTGCAACAAGTGTGGATAGTAATTTGAGGACAACAAGGCTCACAGCTTGATCCGCAATATGGCCCGCAGCATGGTCCACAGCAAGACCCACAGCAAGGCCCGCAACAATTATGTTTACCACACATGTTATATAAAATTTCTATTATAATACTGTTTAATAATTAATATTCAAGAGGACGGCACTTTTAAGAATATTATGTTTAATGAACATGTGTTTTGATTTTAATTTTTTAACAGTGGTAGAGCCACGCGGCAGCTTTTGCTGTCGCACGGATGGGCCGGCTCGAACCGGGGTGGTACCACGACCTCACAGAATACCAGCGTGAAGTAGAGGTTTACCTCTGCGTTTCGCTTGGTGAGTGCAGGTGGCCGGAGGCCCTTTTTACTGAAAATGAGGCATTCCATCTTAGTCCTCACGGGTGACAACGCATCTGCATTTTGATTTGTAATAGAGGATAGATGTAGATGTCTATGGGCCGCAGCAACCACTTACCAT
Organism: Parnassius glacialis; assembly: GCA_033319125.1. NCBI lineage: Eukaryota > Metazoa > Arthropoda > Insecta > Lepidoptera > Papilionidae > Parnassius > Parnassius glacialis. The sequence continues at coordinate 27,012,588 of JAVANC010000002.1, forward strand.
CAGGTGGACTGTGTGCTCGTTTGTCACCCTTATCCTATAAAAAAAAAAATATTTTTGTGTTTCCTTACTTACTTTTAATTACTTATTTAACGTTTAAACTTGTTAATCCCAAAATCAACATATAAAGGAAAATAAAGAATTTAATAAGTACGCCTAATTTTAGTAGTTTTAATCATGCATAAATCTAAAGACACTTTAGTTTAGCAAATTAATGTATTAAGTGTTAAAAGTTGTCCCACTCTTGGGACAAGTCTTCTTTCATTTTATAAGGCTTTTAGTGAAAGTAAGCGTCCACCACGCTCCCCAATGCGTATTGGTGGACTTCAAATTCGATTTTTTTTTAATTTCTCAGGCATGCAGGTTTTCTCACTTAAAATTGCAATTTTCGATTTTATTGGTACCGACGGGGATTAAACTGCTGAGCTACTTGAGCTATGGTGGCTCAGGAGCCGTTAAATAGAGTGTATTTTTAGTGATTGTTCATTTAATACAATAAACAATTGAAATCTTTTATTTTCACTTGATTCTAAATATCTGGCCGACAGGTTTTTTACAGAACAATGGTGACGAACGAGCATCGCCCATAGACATCTACATCTATCCTCGATTACGAATCAAAATGCAGATGCGTTGCACAACCGTGAGGACTACGATGGAATGCCTCATTTCCAGTAAAAAGGGTCTCCGGTTCTCTACACTCACCATACGAAACACAGCAGCTGCTATTTTACGCTGGTATTCGGCGAGAGCGTGGTATTGCCCCGGTCGAGCCGACCTATTCGTGCTACAACCATATTATAGCTGTAGCGTGGCTCTGCCACCAAAAATGCAGATGCGTTATCACTAAGATAAAATGCCTCGTTACCAATAAAAAGGGTTTCCGGTTTTCTACATTCACTATACGAAACACGGGTATTCTGTGAAAGCGTGGTTCTTTCCCGGTTGAGCCGACCCACGCTACCTCGTGTAAAAAGATAGCCGTCACTCAAAACTAAACCCAAGTTTAACTGAGTATTTTTATGTTTATTATTTACACTAAAATTAGGCGTAACATATATATTAGCAATATATTATATAAATACTAGGTACCGACCTAGTAGAGGCGGTGTAAGAATATCCACTACCCTATAACATCCCGTGGGTGTCGTAAGAGACAGAGGGAAACAAATCAATGAAGGCTCTGTGGCGCAGTGGCAGCAATGAGTTGTTGCTCTGGGGGCCGCGGGTTCGAATCCCGCACGGTACAGGTATTTGTATGACCTACAAACAATTGCTCCGGGTCTGGATGTTTGTCCTCGTGCAATTTATGTTTGTAAACTGCCTCCACGACACAGGAGAGAATCCTAGTGTGGGGGTTACGTTTTTAAAAAAGAATAATAATAATAATCAGGAGATGGGCAGCAGTGTCTTGCTAATAACAACTAAAAATAAAAAGCGGTTGCCAACCTGCTTGTTAAACGTAGCAACTATGGTAAATTAATATCCCCTCTATGAGGTAATCTATGGGGGAAACTTACGTTCAGCAGTGGCTGTAACGGTAACCGTCCCAATCGAGTTATTTAGGACTTTACCTAAAACAAAGCAAGAAAAGCACTACCATTTATCACACACACTGATAATTTATCGAAACCTTCAATTATTTTACATATAAGCTATTCCCTATTAATAATAAATCCTAATCATTTATTTTATTGCTTTTCTAAGAGTAAATACGGGAAGAAGAGAGAGAATGTGTCGCTTTGTTTGCTAAAAATTGACTAGACAATAAGAAAATAATATTTATGTTGTGTGTGTAAAATAAAGGAAATGTGTTTTTACTGCACTTTACTACTCTCCTCGACGACTAGCTGACTTGTAAGGTAAACTTGATTAACGGTGCTGGTGGCACAATTACTTTTTGCATTACATTCTAATTGCAGGTACATTTTGTGTTCACTGTTTGTAAATCCAATAGAAAAAAATATATATTTAAATCCAGAGTTTATTTCTTTCTTAATAATGCAAATTCAGTTGCCAGCATTAACAAATGAATAAGTAAAAACTTAGAAAAATGTTTTTATAATAATTTTAAATATTTTAAATTGTTATTTTCCTACCACGCCGCGACAGACGCGAAAACGTATCGGCATGTTGATAATAATAATTAACAGGTCACATCACAATTTCATCTCATTACGAAACAAATTCGGACTAATTAACGTCGATACGGTGTCTGCTTTCCGTTGTGTTGCCACGAATTATATAAGAGATTCCGTTGAAATGTTGTGCAAAAACTTTTAATACTATAAACAACGCTAAACTTTTTTATGACAAAATGTCGCTATCAGCAAATGAAGAACTTACTCTTTAGATTCTTATATACAACAACTTTATTACTATTCTGTTTTTCTACACAGTTTACTATCAGAAGTTATCATTAATGCGGTTTAATAATATAGTTATGATTCCTCCCATAAACAATACATGACAACAATACAGGCTAAAATCCAATGTGCGGATACATCTAGGTTTAGCTGGCTACAAACTTGATGCAGCTAATTGCGATTAGTTAAACTTAGCTAAGTCAGAGGGTGTCGTGAGAGGTGACAGAAGAAAATTGAAACAGGTGATAGGCAGCAGCATCTTCTTGTTGACAACCCGCTCGCCAGTTGTGTCAACTAAGGCAAAATCCCCCCTATAAGGCAATCTATGGGCCTTTGTTCAGCAGTAGACTTTTATAGGTTATAATGGAAATGAAATGGAGACATATCTGTACAGTTAAATTTGTCAAAAGCACGAAAACGTGGTAGAGCCACACTGCAACTATATCCACTTTGAAGTCGGTTGAAAATTAGATAGATATAGACAGATAAGGCTCATACAGTAGGGAACTCATTATGGCTTGGAGTTGGCTGCTCTTAGCTGGGGCCATGAGCAGCAGTGGCCAACCACTACCACGTGTACTGCGGTCTCATTTAATTTTTATAGAAGGAAGGATGCCAAACGAGAGTAAATAAATGCTGCAGCCCATAGACATCTACATTTATCCAAAACTAAGAATCAAAATACAGATGCAATGTCACACTTGAGGACTAAAATCGATGTCCTTGTGATCACTAAAAAGGATTTTATTATTTCATATAAAAAAAATAAAAGAAACACATCAAAATTCGTCAAATACATAGACGGATGTAGATAAGCAACTTTGTTGTATTATTATACTAATTAGTGATATAATTAATTCTTTCAAACTTGAATGAGGCACATTGTTATACTTTTAAATAAATATGTTAAAATGTTTATCATGGTAAATTTTAACATATTATACAAAAATCAATTTTTACGTTTTTATAAAGAACAAAGACAACGTGAGCATGCGGCCCAGCTGATGGTAAGTCTGAGTAAAAAAGAGGCTTTTTTAAACTTATTATAAACCAGTGCTTGACCACAATCCCACCTGGTGGTAAGTGATGCAGCCCTAGATGGTGAGTCGCACTGTCTTAGCGTAACAAAAGCCTATTCACTCTTGCCTTGAAGACACCCAGGTCGTATTCGGACGGAAAGATAGACGCCGGCAAATTATCCACTCTTTTGCTGTATGCATTACAAAATACGAAGCAAACCTTTTGGTTCTAATGCGTGGAATATCGATAACAAAGGGGTGAAGACCCACCGACCGCCTGGTTGTCTGACGGTGGAAAGGAGAGGGATGAATTAAAGCGTATAATTCCTGCGCACACTCACCGAAATGCATCCTATAGAATACACAGGGACTGGCTACTCTGCGCCTGTGCTCGAAGCTGACAAAATTGGTTTCAACCATATCAAGGTCAGCAGCACCAGCCCATATGTGACAGCAGTACTCCATGCACGTTCGGACTTGCTGACTTGCTGCTTTGTCTTGAAGGTCCCTTATTCATATCAATCTGGAAATTTTCTTACTTTACACATACGTAGTCAAATTTATGTTAGCTGTTATTAGGTGGTTCATCAAAATCTTGTAACTTGAAACTGTAATAATATTAATTGCATGTACTATACATTACATTTCATTCGAAAGAAGGCTTTAAAATTACAAGAATACCATTGGGGAGAAATTTTCAAATAGGGCAACAATTTATGGTCACCAAGCATTCCGCTCCGTTTACTACGGTCGTGTCACTAATACTGTGTAACAAATCCTATTATGGGAGAAACGCCAAATTGAAGTCGCGTTAGTACCCGATTGAAAGGGAAATGAAATATTTTGATAGATTCCTTTGTCTGATACATTTCGGTAAAAAATCTTTCATAGCTGGATGTTTATTTTTATTCTAATAAAAGCGACGACTACGGTACTTTAGATGGCAACACATTTCACATTACAGACTATCAATGTATTTAATAATATTGTAAATCTACTGCATTCCACTTCAAAAAAAATGCTTTTATTGCTCCTAGTGGATAAATGAATAGGGCTCTCGAATTCAACGATGGTAAATCCATCTAAATATTCCATCGCAAATCTTACTGGTTATCGGAAACAGTAGAGCTAACTACCAGCGAGGTGAATATATCAAAATTACCCAAATAAAATGATTTCAGAAAATTCCACTAATTTTCAAGTATACTACATTCTTGGAAAGGCCAACAAGCTTATTCAAGAAAGAATGATGTTATGTGATGTGTGACCATAAACCAAAATCCAGTCAGTTAATACATGTGTTGTAATAATGTACAGATGAATAAAACTCTCAACCTTTAAATACAATTTGTTCATAATGCTCGTGGTAAACGGTGTGGATGTCACAATTTTCAATAATGTATAGGCTTTGATTATATACATGTCTATAATCAAATTGTATAAATTAACACTATTATAACCATTTGTTATTGTGATGGTGTTTGCTTACCCAATAAATTGAAAAAAAAAAATAACAAAGCGTATTTTGCTGCAGATTGTAGACAAAGCGGAATTTCAAACTAAATTGTTATTCTTAATAATTATTATTTAATCATAAATATAGCAAATATCCATTCATTTTCATTCATTACGTCCTTTTAAAAGACCAAAGCTGAACATAGGCTTTACAACAGGCATAGCAACAAGCTATGATAAATTTCCATAACAAAGCACACATATATGTATTTTTTTAATTTGAGTACTTACTTACTTCCGTACCGATACAACTTAGGGACCTTCCAGAAAAGAAGCCTACTCTTTTTTAAAAGGCCGGCAACGCGTGTGCAATTTCCCTGGTGTTGCAATTATTTGTGGGTGGCGGTTGTCACTTACTGTTAGTTAAGCTGCATGCTCGTTTGCCCCCTCTGTTATAAAAAAAGATGTTGCTGCCCATCCCCTGTTACTGTTACAGATTCCCTCTATCATCTTTTACAATACCAACGGTATGATATGGGGTAATGGGTCCTCTTGACACTACACGACGCATATTAAGTATTTTTTTCTTGTTTTTAAATACTATAAAATTACTACCTTGTACCTACCGTATTGTTTCAAGAACTCTGGCTGCGTCTCCTCGCTCAATGGCTACTCTTAACTTTTAAACGATTAAAGAAGCAGACCAAAATAATTGTCATTGTTAACGGCTAAAATAATTGTCATTGTTAACGATCCAATTGCGTTTAATTTTAATTTTATACAATGACTTATGGAATCGAAACGTGGTTATTGCTGCCCGCTCAGCAATGGATGGAGAGGGATATGCTTGGATATTTATTGCCTTCGAAATTCGTAACTAAGATATCCCCATTACAAATAGAATACCATATAGTAGAATAGAAATATCCTACCCCCAAAAACCCTAGTAACATTAAAATACCATACAGGACCATGTTACTGGCAATCGTCGCTGACTGTGTTCAAAATTGGGCATGTGATAGTAATGATGATAACGCCGATGATGACGAATGACAATGTTAACTGTGTACATACAATTTGGTTGTTGGTAATGGAACAGACGTTTTGGCTAGACACCAGTAGAGATAAGTATAACAAGTTATAACAAGTAACACAAATAGATGTCATGTTATACTTATTTATTATGACAGATAAGCTACCAACATATCCGTCTGTTTATCAACAGTTGTAAGTAAACATGTATGTCTGTCAAACTCAATCTATTTGGTATTATAAACGTTGTAGTGTACACGTGTGATCATTATTTTAATCCGATAAATTAGTAAAATTTGTACCAATATATTTATTTTTTAAACATTAGATTGACAAGAAATAATCATTAAAGTCACGCTGTTTTGTGGTTCGATAGGGTCGGATCAATTGGGTCCTTCCCCAACTTACTACCCGAGTTAACCCTACCAGAGTTAAATAGCCTATTACTTAGGGACATTCCATCTAAGTCCTAAGTTGTAACAACGCATCTGCATTTTGATTTTTAACTGGGTGTAAATTTCGGATGATAACAACGTCTGGAAACGAGGTGGTCGCCACCAAGCTATCTCTAATATAATGATTTATATAGGAAATTGTGTAAAGTAACACCTGATTGTAAACTGTTATTCCTAGGACGAAGGTACTTTCCGAACCAGTGGTAAGATAAATATAAGGATGACTTTCAATAAGTATTATTTATAATTTATACTGAATAAAAAATCCATTTCTATTTCTTTTTTTTTTTATAGGATAGGGTGACAAACGAGCACACATTACATCTGATGGTAAGTGGTTACTGTGACCCATAGACATCCGATATCCTCAATAAAGACTCAAGATGCAGATGCGTTGTCACCCATGTGGACTAAGATGGAATGCCTCTTTGCCAGTAAAAGGGGTCTCCGGTTCTCTACACTCACCATACGAAACACAGCAGCGTTAAGCTGCTATTTTACGCTGGTTTTCTATGTGAGCGTGGTCCTTCCGAGCCGACCCATTCGTGCTACAACTATACTACTAATATAGCTGCAGCATGGCTCTTCCACGTAAGAAAATTCTAAATTGCGAGTAGTTGAAACTGTATAAAAGTGGGGTTCGCCTTACACTTCGCGTACCGGTAAGGTTGCTATTCAATAAACTTTCTGCCTCATCTTCGAGCTATATAGCTGGCTCATTGCCACTTCAGCTTACTGACCTGTTGGGTTATGTCAGTTACTCTGGTTTTACTGCGGATATCTTCATTACGAAGCTATTCACGCAGAGAAATTCCGAGCGTAGCCCTCGCTATAGCTTGCTGAACTATTTTGAGCTACCTCACAAGGGCAGCGGTGAAGAAACACGTCTCAGATCCATATGTCATCACCGGATATACGTATTAGTTGTACACTCCCGTTAATTATATAATAGTTACTACGTAACTCGTGTTCAAGTTTTGAGTTATAAGCCCCCTCTAAATGGAGGGAAGACCTGGTATAAGATGCAGGAAGTAGATGTTTGCAGGTGGCTCAGGGCTATGCTTTGTGACGTTTCTTGGGGCAGATCTATGTTCATGAGTGGATGTGAGATGGGCTGAATGATGATGATAATGGTGATAATGGTGAATTGAAAGTGTTCAGGAAGATATTGAGGTAGGTATGAGACTTATTACGTCAATAATAACTATATGCAAGTAAAACCTCTAAACGAGGCTGTTAATAACAAATGATAAAAGCAAAATACTTTCAATAAATACGAGTATGTTTTATAATTTGTATTTAATATAATTTTCTCCTGCCTATTTATAATAAGATTCAGAACAATTTAATAACATTATTTCTAACGAGAAATTTTGTTGTCCTATAAAATTTATAATTTGGGTTCAATTGGAACTTTGAAACTTTGAACAAATAGATATTAAATGGTACATATAAATTAATGAAAATATTACTTCCGTGGTAAATTATGATTTCTATTTTGTTCAGTAACATTATCAGTTCATATTATGTTACTGCTTGGCATATAGGCCAAATCATTATTATTATTACCATCAGCATCATTACAACCTTCCCCACGGTTATAAAAAGGCATAGAAGGAATAACAATTAATTTATAGGCAGTTTTATACATTAAAGTATAATGTAGTTACTTAGTACACAATATCTCAACGGTTATATCACTCTTCGACATCAACACAGCCTTTATTAAACCATCACCATCATCGTCATCCATCACAAGTTCATTATTCAACTAAGGCCTTCCCCATAATGCCTTTTAGGGGGATATTTGCTATAGGCAGCCGGCGGGTTAGCAACAGCAGTTTTCTTATTATTTTGTTTCAATTTCACTCTGTATTCTCTTACGAAACCCAGGGGAGACTACTGAGTAGTGGATTCTCTAACCTAAACATTTATTACATAGCCTTTTTTATGGATAAGGAGCAAGCGAGCACGCGTCTCACCTGATATTAAGTGACTACCACCGCCCAAATTTTTTTTATAGGGTAAGGGTGACAAACGAGTAAACATTCCACCTGATGGTAAGTGGTTGCTGTGGCCCATAGACATCTACATCTATTCTTAATTAAGAATCCACCAAAATGGAATGCCTCGTTTCCAGTAAAAAGGGTCTCTGGTTCTCTACACTCTACACTAACTATGCGAAACACAGCAGCGTTAAGCTGCTGTTTTACGATGGTATTCTGTGAGAGCGTGGTTCTTCCCTGGTAACGCCGACCTATTTCGTGCTACTACTATACTACTAATATAGCATGGCTCTACCACGTAAGAAATAATGGCAACACCAGGGGAATTGCCGGACTTGAAAAAAGGAGTAGGCTCTTATCTTCACCATCGATTCCCAAGTCGTATCGGTATGGAAAAATAACTGGTGGTAGCTGATTCCATAATAAAGTTTTGAGTAGAAGAAATTTATTTATTTCAAAATTTTTAATTTTGACAAGACCTTAATAATATATATTATTTTACTAGTCGGCAAAAAGAAATGCTAAGAAATACAATAAATTTTATTATATGGTAATAAAAATTTAAGGTTGTCACTACATCCGACGCAATTATCCTCAGAAATATAAGAGTAACTGACAGAAATCGGTGGAATATGGCTGAAGTGGCAACGGGCTGACTATATGTTTCAAAGAACCGACAATTAACAAAGGCTACAATAATAATTCGTAAAAGTCATTTATACCTTAAATATTAGTGGGAAAAACCAGCGAGAAACCCAGCTGGCCATTTTAATATTAATTTACAATTCATTATGTTGCATGATTAAATATGAAAACAGAATGGTAGCGATCACCTTATTCGAAGAGTTTCTTATCAGTCGTGTATTCTTAAATAATATAAAAACCCTCTTTAAACACTGCTTATTAATAATTTAAACGCTTTGTTAAAATTGTCCTGCAAAATATCAATGACTTTGTTGAAAAAGCATATAGGTTTCCATATGTAGAAATTACTGATTCTTTGGAGTCAAGTACCACTATATTTTTTCGTATTTCTGGTGTCTACAGAACGTACATCACTATTTTGAATAAGTGGAAGTCGATGAATGCCGGTGACTCAGGACCGACTTTTGTGGCATTCCTTGCGAGAGGCCTATGTTCAGTAGTGGACTTGTGAAGAGCTGTCTGAATGAGTGAATGAATAAATTTTGACTAAAAATTACTTTTGGCTTTGGATATACTGGGAAGCCTCAATCTTTTTTTTTTAAGAGATTAGAGACTCCTTCGGATGAAGGTTATAAATTGATCTTACGGCTCCATTGTGGAAAGCAAAGCTAGTTTCAATAAATATAACAATACCATATTTATTATTCTTTTTTTTATAAGATAAGGGTGATAAACGAGCACACAGTCCACCTGATAGTAAGTATTTGCTGTAGCCCATAGACATCTACATCTACCCTCGATTACGAATCAAAATGCAGATGCGATGTCACCTGTTAGGGCAAAGATGGAATGCTTCCTTTCCAGCAAAAAGGGTCTCCGGTTCTCTACACTCACCATATGAAACACAACAGCGTTACGCTGCTATTTTACGCTGGTATTCTGTGAGAGCGTGGTCCTAGCCCGGTCGAGTCGACCCATTAGTGCTACAAATATACTATTAATATAGCTGCAGCATGGCTCTACCACGACATAAAATTCATAACATGTTATATCTTAAATAAAAATACAAAGAACCCTTTTTTCCTTTAGTATAAATTCAGGATATAATGATCGTAGGAATCCACGCCATTATAATTTGCGCACAATTGCGACTTGGCAACGTTTTCGCATATTTCGAGACCAAATTAATCGAAAACCGTTTAAGCAAAAGCATCGGGAGATCACTACCGAACGCCTTTAAAACGGAGCTATAGTAGAAAATCTGTCTTTCATGTCATATCTGTACCTTTAATTTTGTACTTACAGGCATATACATATTAAATTTTGGAAATTTAAATACTTTATGAACATAGATAATGAATACCATATATTGTATTTGATTATGGGCAGAAATGATTCGTTCACGTCGTATGTCGTATTGTTAAATTGGTAATTTCTGAGCTTGAACCTCAATTTGAAAAAGTTTAGACTCTGAAAGGGCGCCGAAAAACAGCGGTCTTTTAAGAATTCATCGGTGAATCGATGGAATCTACTTGTTGATTTTTTTTCTAAAGGAACTATTCTAGATTTGTTTCTGTTTCTGCACCATATTTATGGAAGTATTAAGGGTCGTAAAATCTGACTTTGGGAAATGCCAGAAATATTTTATGGCTTCCAAAAGGAGGTACAATCACCCATATATAGCAAGTAGGCGTAGTCATCTGCGCAGAACAGAATTATAGTTCACATGTGTGAACGCAGTTGCACTCTATAATTACCGAACTCTCATAGTCCAAAAGCACGGCAGTCCTTAGCAACCAGAGAGAAATCAGCTTTAAGGGGAGTGAAATACTGCCAACTCCTTACTCCAGCCTGCTACTGAGAATTTTATGACCGAAAAACTCAATAACTGATTTTGGCTTGACACAGGATTTGAACACGGGACCTCATATTCAGCAGTAACGCTGATAACCACTAGACCAACGATATTGCCAAAAGTTCGTAAGTATGACGTATAAGGCCGCTAACGACCTCCTGATCAACGAAAGGAAAATAACTAGTACGGGAATAACTTGTTTTATGAAAAAAAAACTTTATTAAAATGTAACCGAAAATACCACCAAGTTGGTGACAGGCACTGCATAAAATATTAGGTATCCTCTGATAATGTGAGTCATCATTTTCGAGGCCGTTAAACCGCAGAGACAAAAGATACCTCTTATTATCGAAAGTTAAAACGGCCACCTCCAGCGGTAGGTATTTCACAATGCATTAGTAACATAAGACCTTTGTTTGTTTGTTTGCTTCATTGATAGCCGCTCAGTTACGCCGTGCTTGTGGCACACTGAGAGTACGAATTTTAAATTAATAAATAGTTTATACCTCCCAACAAATTTACAAAAGGTGGTGTGTGTTTGAGTCTTTAAACGTAAATAGTATTTAATGGACAAAACAATAAAAAAATTATAGCAAATTTGTAGATGAAGAATTCTTTTATTTTCTTTACCAGCTTAAACACAAAAAAAAATTATCAAAAAGGAAAAATAAAGATGTCAACAAAGAAAGAAGAAAGAAGGTTTTGATATTGCAACCCTTTGCATTTTCTATAGCATTTACAACGGGACAGTGCTCAGGGCAAATGTTCGGATGAATTCCAGCCACCAAATTCCACCATCGTACATCGCGACAGAATTTGCAAAGCCAACTGGATGCCTGGCGACTTTGCTCAAACTTTACTTTCGAGCTAAGACAATGTCGGCATTCATAGAGCTAACTTCCAAATCGTGCTGATTGTGCGCTCAGCAAAGCCTAAGTCAAAGATATCGACGACTTACGTAAAACTCAGGATATTATTCAAAACCACCATATTAATTTTATGTTTTTATAATTATTAATAACAATAAATAGGTAGTTTTAGACCGTCTTCTAGTTTTAAATAGCATTAATTCATTCATTCTATTTACGTTATTTCAATCTTATTTCAAATTTCTTAAAATCTTCTTTGTTTCTTTTTTTCTGATTTTGCACTCATCTCATCCGTTCCCGTTCTCATACGACCGTTTTCTATTTTAAAGTAATAATAACTTATTTATGAAATACAACTTGGACTGTTTTAGATTTTAAATATATATATAATATAAAAAATCGCCAAGTTCATATCCTTCTAATATGAAATTCAGACAGTATTCTTCAGGCAAAGGTGAAGTAATTTGTGATTTTTTCAATCAGTTTTTTAAGTCTAATTTTCTTAACGATTCCGACACAATTAATTTTAATATTATTGATTCGCAAATTGATCAATCTTCTATTGATATCAGTTCCATCGAGGTGCAAGAAGCAGAGGTATCCAGACTTTTAAAGGCTATAGACCTGTACAAGTCTGCTGGACCAGATGGTATCCCGGCTATCTTAATCATACGTTGTGCGGACTCTCTTACTTTGCCTCTGAGTATTCTGTACCGCCATTCCTTAAAGGAAGGCATTTTTCCAAATATTTGGAAAAGTGCGTTTATTACTCCAATTTATAAAAAAGGACCTAAGGATGAGGTACAAAATTATCGTCCCATTTCCAAGCTCTGTTTATTCGCTAAAGTACTTGAAAAAATAATTTACAACCAGGTGTATTCTTCCCTTCGCCACTCATTTAGTGAAAATCAACATGGTTTCTTAAAAAACAGATCCACCGTGTCAAACCTTGTTATTTGTTCCGACTATCTAACTAGCTTTATGTCTAAACCAGCACAAGTAGATGTAGTCTATACAGACTACTGCAAAGCATTCGACAGAATCGATCATTTAATTCTTTTACGTAAACTCCTTGCAATGGGTATCAGGGGTGACTTATTCAGATGGTTTACGTCATACATCAGAAATCGAAGTCAATCTGTCGTCCTTGGTGGATATCGTTCGTCTGCAATCCATATATCTTCTGGCGTACCACAAGGATCCCTATTGGGGCCCTTGCTCTTCTTAATTTTTATCAATGATATTGATACGTGTTTTAAAAATTCCAAGATTATTCTTTACGTTGACGATATGAAAATCTTATGTCCTATTACAAGTTTGGAAAGTTGTTCTAGCCTTCAAAAGGATCTCTTCAATTTAGAAGCGTACTGTTCTAACAATAAACTCGATCTGAATGTTTCCAAATGTTTTATCTGCTCATTTACTCGTAAACCTAATCCTATAATTTATAATTATAAATTACACCATCTTTCTATAAATAGAACCAGCACTATCAAAGATCTCGGTGTTACTTTTGACTCTAAATTGCTGTTTGACAATCACGTTGATAACATCGTTACAAAGGCTAACAAAGCGCTGGGTTTCATATTAAGATTATCGGCAGATTTTAAAAACATAAAAACCTTCAAAATTCTATATTGCGCTTTTGTACGCAGCCATTTGGAATATGGTTCTGAAATTTGGAATCCAAAATATAATGAATATGTGGATAGGATAGAGCGCATACAAAAAAGATTTTTGCGTTTTCTTCAATTTAAATCAAAAAAGTTTATACCCAGCTATACTCTTCGATGTAAAAAAAATCACATATTACCTTTATATGAGCGTAGAAATATTGCAGATCTCTCTTTCCTCTTTAAAATTATGAATGGTAATGTTGATTGTCCTGAACTACTAAGTAAAATAGGTTTACATACCTCATCATCTGGTTTGCGGAAACCTACTCTTTTATATGTACCATACGTGAAAAGTAATTACAGGAAAAACTCTTTTATTATTCGATCATGCAGATCTTTTAATGCTACAGCACATACTCATAATGTGGATATTGATTTATTTCATTCCAGCGTTATCCAACTTAGGCGTTCACTTTCTAACAACTTCTTTTCTTTTTGATAATGTAATTTATATTTAAGTATACTGTTACTATATCTCTTCTGACACGCTCTTGTCATATAAAGTATTATATAAGTGAAAACTTGTAAATGGCCTTCATTTTTGTTATAATTATATTATTTTTGTAAATTAGCTGTAAGTTTTCCAAGCAAATAAAAATAAAATAAAATAATAAATACACACAGTCAGGTCATAATTATTGTCACACAGTAAAAACTTTTCTTTTAGAATGCTGACCACAAAAAAGTTTATTGGATTCGAATTTCCAATTGTCCATGAAAATAAAACTGTATATTTTTTAAATTTTTCTCATTTTTAAATATGAAGTGGACGCTTATAGAAGACCGTGTTGCAGTTATTGCGTTGCATCGTTGCGGTTACGCGCCAATTCAAATTTTTGACACAAAAAAATTTGAATATAACCAAAAGATTCGTTTATCGTACCATCAAACGATACAATGAAGACTCTAGTGTAGATGACAGGTCAAGAAGTGGTCGCCCTCGGTCTGTTAGGACTCCAGCAGTGATAAAAGCTGTGAAGGCGCGAATTCAAAGAAATCCCAAACTGTTGGCCCTTCAGATGGGGTTAAGCAGAACCACTGTGAAAAGGGTGTTAAATGAAGACTTAGGGCTTCGGGCATATCGAAGAAAAACAGGAAATCGTTTGAATGCTCGTCTAATGGACCTGAGACTGAAGAGATGCCGCGCTTTGTTGAAGCGGTATGCGGGAAAAAAAATCGGGAAATTATTTGAAAAAGTTTTTACCGTAGAAGAGAGCTACAACAAACAAAATGATAAGGTGTACGCACACAGTAGTGAAGAAGCGAGCAACCGTATTCCGCGTGTCCAACCAGGTCATTTTCCATCTTCGCTCATGGTATGGTTGGGAGTTTCTTATTAGGGCTTAACAGAGGTACATTTTTGTGAGAAAGGTGTAAAAACGAATGCAGTTGTGTATCAAAATATAGTCCTGACGAGCCTTGTGGAACGTGTTTCTTATACCATGTTCAATAACAGGCACTGGGTATTCCAACAAGATTCGGCGCCAGCTCATAGAGCGAAGAGCACACGACTGGCTGGCGGCGCGTGAAATCGACTTCATCCGGCACGAAGACTGGCCCTCCTCCAGTCCAGATTTAAATCCGTTAGATTACAAGATATGGCAACACTTGAAGGAAAAGGCGTGCTCAAAGCCTCATCCTTGATTAAGGCAGCCGCCGATATTGACATGGACCTCTTTCGTGCTGCGATAGACGACTGGCCGCGCAGATTGAAGGCCTGTATTCAAAATCACAGAGGTCATTTTGAATAAACTTTAGTGTCATAAGAATCTATGTTTTGTTACGTTTATTTTGGTATATAAATAGTTACATAATTAATAAACTTGTTTCAATTATTTTATATTAAACATGTTACAGAATTTATGACCTGACTAGGTATATATATATAATTTTATATAGTAATTTTGATTTTAAATATTTATATTTTTTAATTTTATACAGTAAATTCAAGAACATAATATTTGAGCTGTCTGGGCCTTAGCATAAGCTTAGCGTAATCTAAACCCTATACTATATACTACTATGCTAAGCGTGCACTCAGCTAAGTTTTTTGTATGCTAAGTCTGAGTCAAAGTACGGTCTGAGATCTATATCACTCGTACTCAGTAAAAAAGGGTCTCGCGATCTTTACATTTACCATACAAAACATAGCATTTATAGCTTGATGTGCCACTGTCTTTAAGCCTCACGCCACTTTTAGCACTCTTTAGGTGAAAATTGAACATGTTCAGCCTTATGTCGGGTGAAGTTATTTGCTAATTTTTTACAAGATATTTACGTATAGCATGTAAGATAGGTACGTTTATGTTACGTTTGCAGTATTAACAATTTTTAGTTATAGTTTAGATTACGTAGCGTGTTGTGGTGGCGAAAAGCCGCGTATCCACCAAAAATGTTGACAATATTTATATTTCCAACTGTTTACAACTCAACAAAAGTTACCAACATTTGTTTCCGCTGTTGCCAACAAATGTTTTCAACAAGCGTCTCCACCGAGGGAACAAATGTTTGCAACAAAGGTACTCCTTTGATGTTGCCGCCGAAATGGAAACATGATTCCCGACATTGTTTCAAGTTTTATTGCCAACACTAGGTAATTACAGAAACATTTGTTGGCAACAAAACAGTTGGTAACAAAACTTTGGTGGAGACGCGGCTTTAGAGTAGCCATCACCCCATTCCGTTCCATGGGCATCTTAAGAACCTTATATCTATATACCTAGCGTAAATTTGATGCTAATGTTTACGCCAAGCGTAAAATGCTCAGATGGACAGGAATCCCGTCTAATGGAAGAAGCTCATGCTACGAATTCGCTTGAAAGACGCTGCTGCCCATCTTCTGATTTGTTTCTGTCGCCTTTTACGACACCCACGGGATGATGTGGGGTAGTGGATATTCTTCCACCGCCACTACAATGTAAATAACTAAAGTCATACAAATGAAAATATTAAAAAATCATTATCCATACAGTCATGCACGTAAGTTTCGCTAAACGACACCCGAAACACCGCTAACATTATTCAAGTGTTAGTTAAACGTAATTAGTCGCTGCAGCGCGGTAAATTTATTTTCAAATGTATTAGTTTGCAGTTGTAATGAGCATTCAGAGCGCTGCTCCTCAGTTAATTGTCTAATGGGCGCCGGTTATGCCTTATAAGTAACGAGCGTTGTCGCTCCCTGTTTTGCTAGAGGTCAATGCATTTCTCAGAATAAATTGTGCTAGTACTGTGTTATTATTATGTCTTATTTTGCTAAAATCTTGCAGTCTTCTAACAGTGGTAGAGCCACGCGGCAGCTTTTGCTGTCGCACGGATGGGCCGGCTCGAACCGGGGTGGTACCACGACCTCACAGAATACCAGCGTGAAGTAGAGGTTTACCTCTGCGTTTCGCTTGGTGAGTGCAGGTGGCCGGAGGCCCTTTTTACTGGAAATGAGGCATTCCATCTTAGTCCTCACGGGTGACAACGCATCTGCATTTTGATTCGCAAACGAGGATAGATGTAGATGTCTATGGGCCGCAGCAACCACTTACCATCAGGTGGACTGTGTGCTCGTTTGTCACCCTTATTCTATAAAAAAAAGTCTTTTTTAAAAGTAAAACCTATAAATAAGTACACAGCTCATAAACACCTACATCTATCCGGGTTTGTCAAATGAACTATTTGATTATCACATAATTGACCGTGTTAAGTGGCTAAGTAAGAATATCCACTACTCCATATCTTCCCGTGAATATTATAAGAGGCGACAAAGAGAAACTAACCAGGGGATGGACAGCAGCGTCTTCCTAATAACAACTACAAAATAAAAAAAATTGTGGTTGCCAATCCTGTAAGTGTGGCAGCATTGGCAAATATGGGGAAACCGGAACGGATCAAACAGTAGAACTACATGAATGGCCATTATATTAAATAAATAAAAGTCTATTAAGATCATTAAGCTTAAATGGCAGTGAGCCGACCACAGTGTTGTTAATTGTGTAACATACATGATTGTAAGCTGTTATTTAAAAAAAAAGTCTCGCCGGGTTTTTGCTGGTTCATCCCAGGACAGAGGTTTTTTTTCGAAACAGTATAAACAGTGGTAGAGCCACGCGGCAGCTTTTGCTGTCGTACGGATGGGCCGGCTCGAACCGGGGTGGTACCACGACCTCACAGAATACCAGCGTGAAGTAGAGGTTTACCTCTCCGTTTCGCTTGGTGAGTGCAGGCGGCCGGAGGCCCTTTTTACTGGAAATGAGGCATTCCATCTTAGTCCGCACGGGTGACAACGCATCTACATTTTGATTTGTAATAGAGGATAGATGTAGATGTCTATGGGCCGCAGCAACCACTTACCATCAGGTGGACTGTGTTCTCGTTTTTTCACCCTTATCCTATACAAAAAAAGTTGTAATTAAACAAAAGAATGACATTCAATAAGTATTATTTATAATCTATATTGAATAAAAAAGTTTCTGTTTCTGTTTCTGAAGAAATATTCTCAAGTGGCAGCTTATAACGGTAATCAAAGTGTAAGGTAGTATTTACCTGGTAAGTCATGTGGGAAGATGATAGACGCAAGTGGCTTACGTCCGTGTTTTTTGATATCGCTTGGCCTATGTTCAGCAGTGAACTTATGAAAGGCCGTAATTAAGGTGATCAACGTGAACACAGAGAAAAGACATCCTAAAACACTTAAAATAACAAATGGCTGTGAGGTAGAGCCACTTTCTGGCCATAATAAGTCTGCAAGGCAAAGTGCAGTTGGTCCGTCCGGAAAAGGATCATGGTCTGCTTCAAAAACACCAGCATAAAATAGGTGATATGATGATGTCAGTAGGTGATATGATAATGTAATACTGTGCAGTAGAACTTATTGGACGTTGTGTGTTCATGTTGTTCTATCATAGAACTAGATAGAAAAACCCGTCTATTCTCGAGTACTCCACTAATCAAAATGCAGATATCTCTGAGTTACCAGTAAAAAGCGTATCCGTTTCTCTACATTTCCATACGAAATTCTGCAGTATTACGCTGCTAATTTACAACGATCGAGCTGACCTATTCGTATTAGGGACGATGCTTTCAAATAAAAACTAGCAGTATAATGATATTTTGTTGCGTATGGTGAGCGCCGTGAACCGGAGACGAAAGCGATACAACAAGACGACTAGAGGAATCTCATCTTGGAACGGTAGTAGATTAAAAAAACAGTTACCGTTCGCAGTTAACAAACGAAATTTTAATTTATTTAGTCGAAAAATAGCAAGTTTTCACTGGCAATGGTTTCTATTCTAAGTCCCTAAGAGGTGACAACACTTCTGCATTTTAATTATTAATCTGGAATTAATGTAGGTATGTTTGGGACACGCTGTACATCGTTGTGTGGACTATCTGAGTGTGTCATTTCGCACCTTTAGATAGAACGTGAGCAGTTCGATTTTCTAATACGATAGTTCGATTCCCTAATACGATAACAGCATGGAACATATATCAACGATAGTTCAAGCACTGGTTTACAATGAGCTTGGCGACTAAAAAGAAAGGCTAAGAAAAGCATTTCTAAGAAATTGTTCTGTAATATATAATGTATTTCATTTCATCCCGTAGGTGTCGTAAGAGACTACTATGGGAAATGTCAAAAAAATTATGACTTCCGATAGATGGAGCTGTGGTAATTGAGGAGTGAAGCGCCGGCCGTAAATATCATAGCGAGCAACCCGGGTTCAATCCCCGTTAGTCCAATGAAATTGTTTAATACAGTTTTAAGTGCTGATTTATTACGTGCTCCACGGTAAAGGATAACTATTATGGAAATCTGCAAGATTAGATAAATATATATTTAGAAGACATGTGAAACTTGAGGCATCGCGATGGAAATTTCCTTGTCCTAAAACCCACTCAAATATGAGAGGCGGCCTCTGTGTGTGTGTCTCTTATTATTTTTTCTGATAAATAACGTTATAGCTATTCCATTCAAGTCACACGTCAAATACTAAGACCGGTCACGGACAGCAGTGTTAAAGGTGCGAGACGTCTGGCACTGCCAGCGTCAATCCGCCTGCCAAACGTGACTTAAAAGGCAAACCCTCCCCACAACGCGACAAGCCCATGTCTAGCAGTAAGCTTGTACGGGTCGGTAAATAAAACAGATGATTAAGGCAAATCCTTTACACAACGAAAAAGGCCCGTGTCCAGAATATACGAGACGATATTACGATTTAAAAAACAGATAATAATAAAAATTCATTCGATAAAATAACTTTTTTTATTTTTTATTTTACAAGCGTCCATGCGCATATCATACGCGTGTTAGATTGCTATAGAGTATAGACAATAAGATGGGTAGGTAGGTAATTTTATAAGTAATTTGTAAGGTAGTTGATATATTTTTATTTCCTACCTACCTACAAAACCCCGTGCCGTGGTAGCCGTGGTAGCTCAGATGGTTAGCGCTCGCTGTAAGCTTCACAGTACTCGAGCAACCCGGGTTCAATCCTCGCCGGTACCAATGAAATTGTTAATTGCAATTTTAAGTGCTGATTTACGACGTGCTCGGCGGTGAAGGAAAACATGTTAGGAAACCTGCATATCTGAGAAATAAGAAAAAAAATATTTCGAAGACATGTGAAGTTCGCCAACACGCATTAGGGCAGCGCGGCGAACCTTTTATTGCCCTAAAACCCTCTCAGAAATGAGAGGAGGCCTGTGCCCAGCAGTGGGACGTAAATAGGCTGCAACTTTACTTTTTTTACTTTTACCTACAAAACAAGATTGTTAGTACTTACGATTTAAATTAAGTTTGTATCATGTTATCTACTTCCGGTTCTTGGTTCAATAACTTATAGAATAGTTAATTGCTGACTAATTACTTAAGTAATTACTGTCGTTTGTTGGATTTATAAGATAATTTAATATGAATATATATAGGACAATTAAATAATAACAACTGATGAATCTAACATTAATGTTATAAAATGTGTGTAAAGGCCGGTTGTAAGGAATAGATCAGTTGGTTGTCTTATAACCACCAACAAGTGGACAATTAAATGTTTATACCATTTTATAACCTGTGTATTTAATAATTGTGTATTGTCGGTCTGTTCATACTAATTGTAAAAAATAATATATTGAGCTATGGAGAAGGCTATGCTCAGGGTTTCTCTGCGTGATAAACTTAGAAATGAGTATATCCGCAGTAGAACCAGAGTAACCGACATAGCCCAACGGATTAGTAAGCTGAAGTGGCAGTGGGCCGGCCATATAGCTCGAAGAACCGACAACCGATGGGGAAGAAAGGTTCTTGAGTGGCAGCCTCGTACCGGTAGGTGAAGTGTAGGCCGACCCCCCACGAGATGGAGTGACGACCTGGTAAGACATGCAGGAAGTCGATGTATGCAGGTGGCTCAGGACCGTGCTTTGTGGCATTCCTTGGGGGAGGCCTATGTTTAGCAGTGGACTTATGAAAGGCTGTAATGATGACGATGAATGATGAATATATTGTAAATATATTTTATTTAAAAGAACAGTCCCGCTGGGTTTCTTGCTGGTTCTTCACAGTACAGAGGTTTTATTCGAACCAGTGGTTAAATTATATATTGAATAAAAATGATTCTATTCTATTCTTAAGAATTATCCTGTAACCCTATATTTGGACGTAGTTACACAAAAACGTTCCAACCCACAAGTCATTCAATGATGAATTAAATATACAGATCTACTTATTTTGACATATTCGCGAAGATGTCAAAATAAGTAGATCTGTATATTTAACTCATTTTTGATTGTCACTGCCATGACTGACTTGAAATTGGCAGAATTATTTTAAGAGAAGCCAAAAAGTAAAGAAGAAGAAAAAGAATTCATTTTTGAATGACTTGTGTTGTTGGAACGTTTTTGTATAGCTACGGCCATTTGATATTTAAACAATTAAATTATAAATTATATATTTTAAAGCTTTTTCTAAGTGACTCTACAGTTTAATAAATCTAAAACACGCAACACGAAGTAAGATACTTCTAGCTACAGATGTATTGTTAACAGTAGCATTGTCGGTGACGCGTAATCGTAAATCACAATCAAAATGAATTTTCACTTTAAAAATGAGCTAGGTGTACGGCTCCTAACATTTCTGAGCGAGTTAGAGCAAGGGAGAGTCCACTACACTGCCCGAATAAGTGTCCACGAATTATTATTACCGCCACAACCTTTTAAAGTCCACTGCAGAACATAGGCCTTCCTATATATTGCCTCTAGGGGGATATGCCACAGATGCCACGCTTGGCAAGCGGGTTGACAACGGCAGTTTTTATTTTAATCGTTATTAGGAAGACTCCAGCGATTTTTCTAGACCGACACGACTTAGGGACCTTCAAGAAAAGAGCTTACTCCTTATTAAAAGGCCAGCAACGCATCTGCAATTCCCCTGGTGTTGTTGTTGCAGTTGTTCATGGGCGGCCCTAGTCACTTACCATCAGGTGAGCCGCATGCTCGTTTGCCCCCTCCCCTATATAAAAAAACTCTACTGCCTATCTCCTGATATGTTGATAGAGTTGATATGTATTCCCTCTGTTGCCTCTTACGACATCCACAGAAAGAATTGGGATTATGGATATTCGTAGTTCGTACACCGCTACCACACTGTATTATCGATGGATTAGAGTTCGTATTTTTTTTAAATTCCTGACAGGTATTCTAATTTTTTTTCAATCGCCAAGCATGTCGTAAATCAGCGCTGAAAGTTGCAATAAACAATTTTATTGGTGCAAGCGGGATTCTGTTCAGTGCAGTAAGTCGTTGACAGACTGTTACTTTGTTTTCGTAAAACTTTTAAGTAGGCTATTAAATTGTGGGCTGCCTTCCATGTTACATTCTTAGCTGTGAACCATGCTGGATAAAAAAGCATGCGTGTCATCTCCAACGCGGTCTGGAGTTTATTGCTTATGAAGCTGTGGGACTATTATGAATATAATGTATTGACAAATTAGTGTTGTTAGTGATTTTGTTCATAACAAGATATAATAAATGTATTTTTTTCAAATATGGTTATGTTTTTGGTTTCAAAAGAAATCATTCAACTCACTGAAACAACCACATGCATAACAATATCGACTTAGTATTTGATTATAATAATAATTATGAGGTATTTTTTATTGTTTTATAATCTACTTGGGATGCATAAATATTTAAAAAAAATATGTTAAGCATATACTTTAACATAAATAAAATAGAATGCAATATATACTTAACAATATTAAAAAAAAACTATTATAAAAATAGGCCTTATCATATAAAAAAGACATATTTGCGCCACTTAGTTCAGCTGCCTCTGATACCTCACCGGCTCTAAACGAGGTATCCTTGAGATGAGAAGCTGTCAAAGTGTCTACGCAAGTAGCATCCCACACCAGGCTCACAAGGGGCCAAAATCATACCGTCAGGGGTCTTGCCATTGTCTCTAAATATTCCACAAGGCTCTAAGATCGAGGGAACATTTTACACATTTTATATTAATATATCTTATTTATTTATTTTATATTTTTTATTTAATTTTCACATATTTTTTACCTAATAGTATATTTAATAAAATACGGTTAAATAAGTAGATAAGGACCAACCAGATGGAATCTCTCGAATGGAAAATGATTATTACTATTATTATCATAACTTAGATTATTACAAGGACTATTACTAACTTAGTGTTTGGTAAAAGAATAATAACCAACATTTTTAACTATTCAACAAATTCAACCATTACCGCCATCTTTACACGCAGTATAAGATGCGGATGACTTATCGACTCCTTTTTTAGTTTACATACGATTTCGCTCCCAATTTAATTTGTGTTATAAGTAAAAGTTAAAAATCAATTTTACAAATTAGTAATTAGAAATAAAATAGAAATTTTAAAATGTAATTTGTAAAATTTTTTAATTTGTGAAAATCGATTCTTATGGAGTAAACTCCAATATTAACAGTTGTAAACTTTGTCGAGTTAAAACTTTTATTCAATGCTTTAATTAAACTTAAAGTGGAGACCTAAGCCTTTCAACTAATCAACCGGCCTTATAAAACACTTAAAGCAAGATTTAAAAACCGATAAAATAATTATATATTTTTTTAAATAAATCAGCGTTATTGAAAAAACAAAGATCCTATCAAGCCGGTATTTTTAATTTATTTTTAAAATATTCATAATTTTGTATTATAGCACGGCCACAAGTGGAAGCTGGTCACGCAAAGTAATAAATATGCCGTTTATTGCGTATTTGTTCCATCGATTTCATTCAATCATGTAACCATTTTATTACTTGGTTAATTGTACACGTTTTATTGTGGTTAATTAATAAAATTATTTTACTGATTAAAAACTCGTTTTCAAACAAAACCGACTTGTTTAAATTACCATACAATGTTTTTAAATATTAATTATATGTGGTAACAGATGCTACAGCTATATTAGGATGGTTGTGGGAATGAGTAGGCTAGGACATAGGACTAGGTAGGGAAGGACCACGCTCTTACAGAATACGAGCATAAAATAGCAGCTCAATGCTGCTGTGTTCAGTATGGTGAGTGTAGAAAACTGGAGAACCATTGTACTAGAAATGAGGCATTACATCTTAGTTCTGGATGATGAATGACAACACATCTGCATTTCCATAGGCCACAGTATCCACTTTCCTCAAGTGGACTAATTGTTTGTTTGTCAACCTTTATTCAATTTAAAAATAATTATTTAATTACAACCTGTCAAACATTGGCCTGCCGTATTGATTACCCGAAGGAGGGATTTATATATTTGACTCAATTGGTAAGCTGTTTGGCAACTTCTGTTTTTATTATTTTTGGATGTAATCAGGAAGATGCTTCTGTTCATCTCCTGTTTCAGTTTCCCTCTGGTGCCGCTTACGACACCCACGAGATAATATAATTGGTAGTGGATATATTAACGCCGAAACTACAAAGCAGTTTCTTATTTTCTCTACCGACTTCCAAAAACGAGCCGGTACTCAATTCGACTGTATGTTTTTTTATGTGTGTTACCTCATAACTTTTTACTGGGTGAACCGATTTCGATGATTCTTTTTTATTTGAAAGCTGATACTTCTCGTGTGGTCCCATATGAAGTTGATCAAGATCAGATCAGTAGTTAATGAGTTATCCTTAATAACTTATATTGAAGTCAGCTATACAAAATTTTTAATTTGAAATTATATAACCATACTCCTCGTGCATTATGCTTTCCTCTTCTGCTGATTGAAATTTGAGTTTATACCGAACACGGTCAGTATGTACAGCTATTTTAATCGAAATGTATGCTATATCGAACCAAGAAATATATTACGGAGAGAGAGAGAATTTAACTAGCGAAGCTTGTGGTCTTCGATCCTGGAATGTAAAAGGATGCTGGTTTAGAATAATTTAAAATTAAAATTTTGTACAGCCGACTTCAATATAAGCAACTTCAATATAGGTTATTTAAGAATAACTCAATAACCATCGGTCTGACCTTGATCTATCAGCTTTCATATAAAAAAAGAATCATCAAGATCGGTTCACCCAGTACGAAGTTATGAGGTAACACACATAAAAAAAAACATACACCCGAATTGAGTATCGTCTCCTTTTTGGAAGTCGGCAGAAAAGGGCGTTCGTTAAATAAATTGTCACCGCCGCCCTCGTGGATCTTCCACGCTCCGGAGGCAGGTTCCACCAAGGTACAGACGACCTAACGCTTCTTCCTCTCTTTTACGGACACAAAACTTCACTAATCACTAATTTAATTATGTCTTATAAAGTATTAATATGCGGCGCGGTTACTTCTCCTTCAGCTGACTTATTTGCGTGACTGTTCTCAGTGATATATCATACATATAGATAAAACATCTTGCTTATTTCTAACACTAGCAGTGCGGCACTGCTGTGTTTAGGTCTAAGGTCAGGTCTGAAGAGTTTATTATTAGATATTATGACTTAGTCCTCAGGGGTGACAACGCATCTGTAGTCTCCTTTGTTAGAATTTGGTTGCAGGTGTTTATAGGCCGCAGTATCTACTTATCATCAAGTGGGCTGTAACTTCGCTTGGCACTTCAGTCATATAAAAATATCTATATCTCTGAGGTGTCGTAGAATGCAGATTAAGAAAAGTCAATTTCCTGTTCTAATATCTTCTGTCATAGCAAACTACGTAACTCGCATCTTAGACGCCACTAAAATATTAAAATATGAACATTTTAATATTTTAGTGGATTCTGAGATGCGAGGTGAAAAGTAATGCTATCTAAATCCCGCAGACATAGTTAGAGACTGCGGCTTAGTAAGAATGCATCTACTGATGACGGTATATTTCTACTTAAATGCAATAATATCTAGCTTTAATAACATTTTTCTATTGATTTATTTGCAAATTAATTTGAAAAAAGTTACAGTGTACTATATAGATCCTGCATTTATAGAAAAAAGTTACAGCCTTTATACGTTCTAGAGATATGCACAGATCTCGTATCATTTCATAATAATGGAGACTTCACATGTACTTGAGTATGTTATTCTTCAAACATGCTGGATTTTTCACAATGTTTTTCTTAACCGCCGAGCACATGTTCAATCGACACTTAAAGTTAAAATAAATAAATTCATTATTGCCGACGAGACGGAAATCGCACTTGGTTTGCTAGCGTATAAAATTTACAGCTAGCATTTAGCCCCTAAGCCAACACGGTTTTATTTTTGCAGATCCACTGATCTAGTTACAATTAATTTATTAATATATTTATATAAATTTTGCTTGTTGCAATTCTGGCTAGTTATAAAGTTTTTTTTTTTAATAAAATAAGGATGACAAACGAGCACACAGTCCACCTGATAGTGGATGATGTGGCATAGACACCTACATCACTCTTCGATTAAGAATACCAGCGTAAAATAGCAGCTTAACACTGCTGTGTTTCGCATGACGAGTGAAGAGAACCGGAGACACTTTTTACTGGAAAAGAGGCATTCCATCTTAGTCCTCACGGGTGACAACGCATCTGCATTTTGATTCGCAATCGAGGATAAATGTAGATGTCTATGGGCCACAGCAGCCACTTACCATCAGGTGGACTGTGTGCTCGTTTGTCACCCTATCCTATAAAAAAAACAGAATCAAAATGCAGATGCGCTGTCAACCCTGAGAAGTATGCTAGAATACCTCATTTTCATAAGAAAGGGTCTTTGGTTCTTCACACTCACCATAGGAAACGCAGCAGCATTAAGCTAATATTTTACACTGGTATTCTGTGAAAGCAATATCAATTCGTGCTACAACTATAATATAACAGCAGCAAGACTCTACCGCAAATAAATATGCCTTAAGCTGTCTTCCAATAATCTTATCTAGCTTTCGTACATAATTCGATTAAATTCGTCGATTAAAAACATCACATAAATAACTCACTGACAAGTTTACAAAGCCACTAATGAATGCGTCAAACTCATTTACACTTAATTCGCATGATAAGCTGCGTGGGTGTTGTATCATAGAAATGATATCATTCAATTTAATAGATTTATTATCGATAGCGTATGCCAATTTTTAGTTTTTAGATGGCAATATGAATATATTGTTATGAACCGTTTTGGATGGCAACACTTTTCTGTTATTTTTTATTATAAAAACTTACGAAGGAAGGTGAATCCAAACTCTTTAAGGGCCAGTTTTTTCCAACCTTATATAAAATTTATTCATAACATTAATACAACATAAACAAATTAAAAATCTTAGTTGGATGAACAAAATATTTAAGTATTACAGCCCTTCACAAGTCTACTGCTGAACATAGGCCTCCCCCAAGGGATGCCACAAAGCAGGGTCACAAGCCACCTGCATCCATTTACTTACTGCATGTCTTACCAGGTCGTCATACCATCTAGTGATTACTGTTCGCCTACCGGTACGAGGCTTCCACTCGAGAACCTTCCTTCCCCATCGGTTGTCGGTTCTTCGGGCTATGTGGCCGACCCATTGCCACTTCAGTTTATTAATCCTTTGGACTATGTCGGTTACTCTGGTTCTACTGCGGATATCCTCATTTCTAAATTTATCACACAGAGAAACATCGAACATAGCCCTCTCCATAGCTCGCTGAGCGAATTTGAGCTTCCTTATACGGCCAGTAGTGAAGGACTACGTATCAGATTCAAATGTCATCACATGCAACACGCACTGGTTGTACAATCTAGTTTTCAAGTTTTGAGGTATGCCTGACGAGAAGATGTGTCGTAATTTCTGGAACGCTGCCCAGCCGAGTTCAATCTGTCGATTGACCTCTCGGTCGAAGTTGGACTTACCTAGTCGGACTATTTGTCCCCGGTAAACATATTCATTAACAACTGCGTGCTCCCAATATTTTTGTTTAGGTCATCTTCTTAAGACCTATTCGTTAGGAGACACTATTGAGGTCATTGAGCATAGTGCTTAGGTCCTCTAACGATTCTGCCATAAGGACTATATCAAAGGTGAGGGATGTATTCACCATTAACGTTAATACCGTATCCTTTCCAGTTGTTAACATATGTTTTTTTGTTTTATTCAGTTATAAGCGTGAACATCCCAGTCCCTCTAATAGTTTCTTGTATGCTCAAATTAAATAAGTAACCATGTCCAATTTTTTATTATGTATTTATAGACAGTGAGTCATTTCATTATATTAATGAAACGTGACAACGTATCTAGTCGTAGCCTTCTTTAATAGAAGTTGCAGGGGTTGCAGTCACTATTCACTACTACTAAGACTGTTAGCTATAGTTATAGTAGTATAGTTAGTTATAGTTTGTCAGTCTAATAATATAAAAAAAAAACATCTGTCTATATGAGAAGACAACCAATAATGGAAAAAAACATTCGAAGTTTTTGAACGGCTAATTTTTACATAAATAATAAGAGACGGCTCTCATTCTAATTACAAAAAAAAATCTCAAAAGTTAGGTGTAGATACATTGCAACTTAAACCGTAAGAGGGACAAATATAATTTATTATTTAAATTTGATTTACACATATTGCACCTATTACGTTATCTCACTACGCCCGTTGTTGGTGGACCGGGTGAGAAAGCCTAAAGGCATTAGGTCTGTCTTTTGTTATCCTTTCAATTTAATATATATCTATACACATATAAATAAAATTGAAGTATCTGTTTGCAGTATTGAAATAACTTTTTATTATAGAAGAGGGGACAAACGAGCATGCGGCTCTCCTGATGGTAAGTGACTACCGCCGCCCATGAATAACCACAGCACCAGGGGAATAACTACGTGTGCAGCTCAATCATAAGCGAGCGTTGAGAAAACTCTGGGCGCGTACTCGCTGCCCACGTATAAAAAGCAAGTTGAATGCATTGACGGATGAGCTATCGGTTGCAATACAGGCCTACAGAGGAAGGGCCTGGGAGCGGCGCATATGGATGGCTGAAGACCAGGAAGCGTCGCTCTATCAATTGAACCGACAGCTAACCAAGACCAGACCCCCCGTCTGCCCGCTGACCAACAGCGCGGGTGGGCGTTGTTACGAGGCCAAAGGTAGAGCGGATATCCTAGTCGAGCACTTCGAGGAGCAATTTATGCCGAACCCAGCAAGTGCGGAGTACATGGAGCTTCATGCTCAAAAGGAGAGCCGCGAACGGGAGTTCCTGTCGTCGCCCGCGCCACCGCTTGCAGGAGACTGGTTTGTCTCCCCCGCTGAAATGCGGAGGACGATTGCCCGCCTGCAACCGAGGAAGGCGCCGGGGCACGACCGGATTACGAACGCTGCACTCCGACAGCTGCCCCATAGAGCCATTGTAGAGCTAGGACGACTCTACAATGGCATACTGCGGACTTCACACTTCCCGGAGGACTGGAAGAAAGGCAAGGTCATAATTCTGCCTAAACCCGGGAAGGACAGGCGTAGAGCAGCTAGTTACAGACCTATAACGCTGCTACCGCACATAGCCAAATTATTTGAAAGGATCACCCTGAGAAGAGTCCGCCCGTGTATCCAACTGAGGGCGGATCAACATGGATTTAGGAGTGGACACTCCGCAGCAACACAGCTGACCAGAGTGCTGCACTACTTGGCGGCGGAGTATAACCGAGAACGCACATCGTTGGGCGTCTTCCTCGATATCGAGAAGGCGTTCGACAGGGTGTGGCACTCTGGTTTACTCTATAAGATGATACAACAGACGAGTGTCCCTCCGGCTATGCTGCGGCTAGTGGCGTCGTTTCTAGCCGACCGGAGCTTCTACGTCTGTGTCGAAGACGCTGAATCCGCAGTAAAACCCATAAGAGCTGGCGTACCACAGGGCAGCTGTCTTTCGCCGATCCTGTACGCGGCTTATACTAATGACATCCCTACATTGGAAGGACACCTACGAGAATGGGAGGACGACGAAGAGCTGGCGCTATATGCGGACGATAGCGCCTATTTCACCTCGTCCAGAAGCCCCCATCTCGCCGTCACCAAGATGCAGCGACTGCTGGACCTGCTGCCACCGTGGCTGGATGAGTGGAGGATGGCTGTGAATGTTGGGAAAACGGCCGCCCTCCTCACCCGCCGCTACCGGAACCTCCCGCCCCCGTTGACGCTCAGAGGCCAGGAGATAGCGTACGAGAAGGCCGTGACCTACCTTGGATGCCGGATCGATAGGATGTTGCGCATGACCGCGCACGTCGACATCGTCGTCCGCAATGCCAGATGTGCGCGGGCGATGCTCCGTCCAATCCTGGCATCCAAGCTGCCACTGAAGACCAAGCTAAAAATGTATAAGCTCTACATCAAAACGAAGATAACCTACGCCGCGCCGGCCTGGTACGTACTCCTGAGCGAACGGCAGAGGCAGCGGCTGCAGGTTCAGCAGAACCTATCCCTTCGGACCATCGTCGGTGCAGGTCGCTACGTCCGGAACGACGTCATCGCGGCCAACTTAAAGGTGGAGACCATCAAGGAATTTGTGGCCCGATTAGCGCGCGGTATGTTTGACCGCGCTGATAACGGGCCACACGAACATCTTCAGAACTTTGCTCCTTTACACGCTCGGCCACCGGACGGGCGACCTCTACCAAGAGAACTCCTCTCTATAGAGATTAGAGAGTCGAGTAACAACCCACAATGCCGCAGATAGGCCAACCCAGACGCCTGGCCGCATTAGCCGCCAGCCACACTGATTATTGACAAAACCGGATAACCAACTCACAGCGACCGGGGAATCAAACCCGAGTCGCTGCTTTAACCCAACAATGCCATAACGGCTCCCACGACCGGTGCATAGTAATGCACCGCGAGGAGATTCCGGGTAATGGGGTCAGCCCCGAGGCCCGAGACCTGCAATATGCATCATGCATATTTGCGGAAGACAGGATAATATAACCAGGGGTATTGCAGATGCGTTGGCGGCCTTTTGGTTTCTATTAATCTCGGGGGATTATTTGCATGTTATTAAGGCATAATAATTTTTAAAATTCTGTCTGCCTATCTATGTGTCTGTCCAGGTTAATTTTCGGAATGAACCGATTGTGATGAAACTTTTTTATATTAATATGATTGGAGTACGAATGGGTCGGTACAACTGGGGAAGGAGCACGCTCTCACAGAATACCACTGTAAAATAGCAGCTTGATGCTGCTGTGTTTCGAATGGCGAGTGCAGAAACAGAAACAGAAACAGAAACAGAAACAGAAACTTTTTTTATTCAATATAGATTATAAATAATACTTATTGAAAGTCACTCTTTTGTTTGATTACCACTGGTTCGGAAAAAACCTCTGTCCTGGGAAGAACCAGCAAGAAACCCAGCGGGACTTTTTTTTTTATAAATAACAGCTTACAA
This sequence comes from Parnassius glacialis, assembly GCA_033319125.1. NCBI lineage: Eukaryota > Metazoa > Arthropoda > Insecta > Lepidoptera > Papilionidae > Parnassius > Parnassius glacialis. Next base: position 27,043,795 of record JAVANC010000002.1, read on the forward strand.
TCATGATGTTACACAAATTAATAACATAACAAATTAGAAATATCTTGGTAGCGATCATGGTAGAACCGGAGACCCATTTTACGGGAGACGAGGCTCTCCATCTTAGCCCTCACGGGTGACAACGCATTTGCATTTTGATTCTTAATCGAAGATAGATGTAGATGTATAGGGCCACAACACCCATTTACCATCTGCTGGATTGCGTGTTCGTTTGTTACCCATAGTATAAAACAAAATTAAATTAAAAAAAATATAGATAGTAAAAGCATGTCATCAGGATGTATTTTTAATTTACGTAGTAGGCGTGTAACCAGATATCTCCCGCAGGGCCAGTAAATCGAGCGCAATTTTTATTACTTTAAAAATTTTGTGTAAAGTTGAACCATATTGAATTTCTCTACTGTTATCATATTTATTCTCATATAAAATATGTAAATATGTCCATCAGCGATCAGCATTGTTTTCCCTTTACACAAAATATACCTTACGAGGCATCCTCAGGTGATGTAGACTACATCACCTGAGGATGCCTCGTGTAGAGGCGAAACACGTGTCGTATTGTCGTCAGTGGTTTGTCTTTCCTAGTCTAGTGGTGTTGGGAGTAGTGGTGCTGGGATTAGTGGTGACGGGGATAGTGCACGCAATTGAGGGAGGGCGGGAGGTGCTCTTCATACTAGGTAAGACACATCATTTTATTTTATAGAGCGGATGTACGCGAAGTAACTTTTTAAAAGCTATAATATAATGGATTTCTGCAAGGTAACGCCTTATTCTATTAATTATTTATTCAATAAATTTGTTGGTACGATACGGGCGCCACCTATTGTAAATTAATTATACTACTGTAGTTATATAACCAAAAGTTTTAGCGCAATCGAATGAACGGTATATTATAGCAGCGCATAAAATACGAAGAAACATTTATTTTTATATATTTTTTTTATAGGATAGGGTGACAAACGAGCACACAGTCCACCTGATGGTAAGTGGCTGCTGTGGCCCATAGACATCTACATTTATCCTCGTTTGCGTATCAAAATGCAGATGCGTTGCCACCCGTGAGGACTAAGATGGAATGCCTCGTTTCCAGTAAAAAGGGTCTCCGGTTCTCTACACGCGCCATACGAAACACAGCAGTGTTAAGCTGCTATTTGACGCTGGTATTCTGTGAGAGCGTGGTCCTTCCCCGGTTGAGCCGACTCATTCGTGCTACAACTATACTACTAATATAGCTGCAGCATGGCTCTTCGACGTACAATAATGTTCCGGTTAATCTCTGAAATTGTTGGACCAATTTAGATTGGGCTTTCAGTGGTTGTTATAAGGAATAACATAGGTTACTTTAATTTTAGAAAAGTAACTAGTGTTCCGCGCAAAAAAAAATAAAAGCAATGAAATCCAATCGTAATAAATTCCACGCGGATGATGTTGTTGAACAGCTTGTACAATATAATATTATAGTGCGTTAAATTATTACCAGTACAATTTCGGCAAACAGTCGACCTAAGGATAAATGACCACTGCCACCCGTGGACACCTGCAACCAACTTCAAACAAAAGTGGATACAAATGCGTTGAACTCCGAGGATCAAACGCCAAACTAAACAAAGACAAACGAGCACACCGTCCACCCAATGGCATGTGAATACTGTGGGTCGTACATTCAAAGTTGCTAGTAAAACGAAACGTAAATATTTCTTTACAATATTGCCGAGTCAGGACATTCCTTATCACATTGTAAATTGTTACGCAGTATAGTCGCCTCGCTCGGCTAAACTGGAGTAGAAACACGCTCAGGAGCATAATAGTAGTACCCTGAGTTTTGTATGGCAAGTGAAGATACCGGAGACTTTTTACTAGGAACGGGGTATTCCATATTAATCCTCAGGGTTGACAACGTATCTGCATTTTGTTTCCTCATTGAGGATAGATGTAGGTGTCCTTGGAGCAATGAATCTACTTACCGTACCAGACTTAGGGTTACCATATCTCAGGGTTTGTCCTGAGATTTCAGGATTTTTAGACTCTTCTCAGGATTGCGGCTGGATTTTGCAAATCTCATTAAATCTCAGGATTTTAGAACTTTCAATACAATACAGTTTACATTTTAAAGATCTCTTTAATAAAAAGTTAAACAAACTAAAAATAATATTCCTTTGGTAATAATTGCACAATTAAAATCAAAACTTACTTATCCAAGTAGGTACTTAAACAGTTTTTTCATACTTAATATGTGAAGATACCTTTTTAAGTTAGGTTTTTTCCCAAACTGTAAAAAATCTCAAGATTTTTAAATGGAAATCAGGCCTTTTCTCCGGACTTTTGATTTTTTCGTCTGGTAACCCTAACCAGACTGTTACTTTTTTGTCACACTTACTATAAAAAAAATTATTACTTCAAAAGAGAGACCGCGGAAGATATTTGAGGTAATTTGTCTTGATAATACCTTTCTTTTTGCCGCAGAAGGGTAAAACATTCCGGTAACAATACCGTTTCTATTATAACCCGTTTTACAAGAAATGTTTCGGACCGTTTATTGCTCAAAAGGAAATTTCGATGGGTAATCCTTTTAATGACTTCGCACTTTCTCTAACGGGTTCGAAATTCAAGCGAATGTCATAAACTAATAAAACGGACCGTACACTTGGTCCGTCCGTCCAGCGCACCTCTTTTGTTACATCGTATTGATGGGAACAGTTATTACGTAAAGGGTTCGTTTGTATTGAACAACTCACAGAACAATAGGGCTGTTTAAATTGTTATGAATATAATTTCTTTGAATTAGCCAATAAAGATTCAGATGTGAAAGAAGGGGTAAAGTAATGTTTTGATATTTTGGACTTTAATAATAAAGAAAGGCAATATAATTTTGTTACTATTTGATTGTCTCAATAAGTCATTTTGCCGTTTAATTGTTTTAAAGAATCCATTATTCCATTTTGTCCGGTGCTTGGCGTATGTGTACTATGGTAAAATGCACGAGTACATTATGACCTATAGATAGCGGTATACTGTCTTTTAAATATCATATAATTTTAATTTTACCCTTTTTACTGGAAACGAGGCATTCCATCTTAGTCCTCACGGGTAACGCATCTGCATTTTGATTCGCAAACGTGAATAGATGTAGATGTCTATGGGCTACAGCAACCACTTACCATCAGGTGAACTGCATGCTCGTTTGTCAGCCTTATTCTATAAAAAAAGGTGGGTGAAGGGGATCGCGTAACAGTGAGTTCACACCTTTACGATAAATCTGTAATAGCTTTTGTGTATATTAAAATTTTAGTTTTTGTTAATGCATGTGATATGTGCCCAGATTACAATTACCGATTACTATCTACAAGATACACATAAAAATTACATCCTCCTCTCTTTCTAAGAGGGTTATGAAACAAAGAGCCACGCTGGTCTATTAGTTATAAGCGGACTTAACATGTCCTAGAAACATATAAATCCTCATACATGCAGATTTCTCTACGATGTGTTCCTTCACTTTTTTCACCATGAAGTGAAGTTTTAAGAATAAAAAATAAAACACTGTGGTTGCCAACCCGCTTGCCAAGCGTGGCAACTATGCCAAATATCCTGTTTTAATTTGTGCTGGACATAATACAGCTGCAACATGGCTCCTCCAACTATAAAAATTCTATGTATTAACTGATATTCGTGTATATTGTTAACAGCGGTAGCCAAAGAGAATATAATCACTACGTTTAAGAGGCGGGACTTCCATAGTAAAAATAAATGCATGATATTACGCCAAGCTACTCTACCAACATCAAGATATGACATTTAGTTTTGAGAAAGAGTGCTGACAACATTGACGAATTACAATAGCGCTGTAAATGTCTATCCTCGAATAATTTTATCGATATAACCTTTATCGATGTATTGTTTATCGATATTTTTACATAAGAAAAGTTTGATCTCTATACTGAATTATTTATGAGAAATAAATTTTTTAACGTGTGGATTGAGTAAAAATGCCGATGAGGATAAGAAATCAATGTTTTTTACACACAGCAATTTGTAATTATATCTCTACAATTAGATATAAAAATATGTATAAAGAAAATATAAAATAAATAAATGCACTTTTATACTAGTAATTAATTAATTAAAAAATAAATGACGAATCCGTAGCGCAGTGGCTAAGCGTTTGGCTGCGGCACTGCAGGACCGAGGCTTCCTTCCCGCACTGAACAATTGTTGCTATGCTGTAAAATAAATAGTACAATAATAGTAGGATGCTTGTATTCAACGTTAGTTTCTTTAAGGGTAAAAATATTGGAGTTTTAACACTGATTGGATTAAATTGCTTTTATGTGTAACAAATACTATGTACAAATCGCTAGGCTTCTTCACAGAGGTACCTATGTACATACTATTCGCAGAGATCATTTACTAATTGTCGCTTTCAAAATGAGTGCTCATTATAGCTAATGTTTGTAGATGAATCTATAAAAAATATTTATAACCAGGTAATTACAAATAACTTTGAGTTTATTTATATAATCGAATTCTTATCAAAATGTGACTTTAGAGGTATATTATCTTTTGCTACATGTAAATGAAACCTAATTAACATACGCATAATTGTGGAAGTTTAAATTAAGTCCACTGAAGAAATAACAGTTCGTTTTAGTTGGGTTCAAATGCAATGTTTGTCACAAATATGTCTTAACGTGTGAATCTTTTCAATTGGTGCATGTGCCAGCTATTTCACCCATTGCTTGCATCTGAAAAAATAATATAAATAAAATCACATTTATATTGAACAAATAGAATGTTAGCAGTCAGAATTGACTGTGTAGTTTCTAAGTTTAGTTCGTTTCGGATTGCCATACCATCGAACTATCAGATTTAGGAAATAGTGTGTTTATATTTGTGCAAGTTCAAAGTCCTAGTCCAAAAATGTACTCGCGTTAAATATCATATTACTATTAAAGTTGAAATCATCACATACCTTTCATCATCTAAGGGAAATATTGCTACAAATAGTCTTTTCTTGTTATATTTTTTTCCGCTTCTTGCACCATTTAGTTGGAAAGTTTTATAATGCATACTAAATTCTTAACAATTCTGTAAATGAACAACGGCTCCTATAGAAAAATTAAAAGCAATCTTCATTAATAAAATATATACAAATATAATTGTTTGATTTGACATTTGAACCTATTTTTCATTTGACAATGTCGTTAATAGACATATCACGAAAAGCAGAAAGAAGAGATAACCGTCATTAAAATTTGACCCCTGTAGTACATATAATTTTTACTATGGAAGTTGCACCAGCCTGGCGGTAGCTTTGAGGCTAAACGCTTGTTTCACTGTACGCAACCCGGGTTTTAGTTCCGTTGACCTTTTTGTAATTAATAAACCTAGCAAGCTAACAGCATAGCAAAGTGGCGAAGCAATCAGCTTTGTAGCGGTTTCTAACGGTTGCCGTTGAGCAATCAGTTTCAACATAGGAGGTTCAGATGCCTGGGTGATCAGTAATCGATTGCTGAAAACAGAATTTGAAAATTCGAAACCGTTCTCGAGATAATCGTGGGACAGACGGACAGACAGACGGACAGACAGACGGACAGACGGACGGACAGACGGACAGACGGACAGACGGACAGACGGACAGACATCGTGAAATCAATAAGTGACTTCGCAAGCTTCGCCACTTAATAATTGTAATTTTAGTGCTGATTTATCAAGTGCTCGACGGTGAAAGAAAACCATTACCGTTACAGCCTAATAAAGCCCACTGCTGATCATAACCCCCCCCCCCCCCACTTTTAAATATCGTCTAAATAGGTACATTAAAAACCCAATTTTTCCACTCTTAGGGGTGGAAGGAATCTTCCAAATCGGTTCACAATTGATAGATATATATATATAAAGATATATTTGTAAACATTAGTACTTGTAATAGTAATTGTAAACCTCCTTTTAATGAAGTCAGATAAAGATAGTAAAGAAAATAATATAATAAAAAAAAAATACGATTTACTTTTAATATAAGCTACACTTTTCTGCTGAGAATAATAAACTTACATTTTAAAGATAGTTTTATTATAACTGTGCACGAAAATAACCGTGTGGTGTGAGTGTAAGAATGTCCGCTACCCCAAATCGTCCCTTGTATGTGGTAAGAGGAGACAAAGGGAAACTGAAATAGGAAAAGCAACAGCATCATATTGATAACAACACAAAATTATAAAAACTGCGGCTGCCAACCCCCATGCCAAGCGTGGCAACTATGGCGTAACCTGTGATGCAGATTATGGGGGATTCCTTTGTTCAGCAGTGGAATTTTAAAGGCCGTAAAGGATAAATAGATAGAAGTAAAAAAAAATCAATTACCAACGCGCCAAAACCTCAGAATAGTGGAGAGTGTGATAGATGCGTCATAAATTGAAATTTATCCCCACCGCATCGATGTGTCATTTACGCTTTTACGTTCAATAAAAATGGAATGAGAGGCTAGATATTAACTATATATAACTTATAGGTTATAAGAGATCCTATAAAGTATTTTCTTTTATAACGATAAGTCGATGGAGGGGCGTTTATACATCTACATCTACCTATGACATCTACTCTCGAATATGAACCAAAATGCAGATACGTTGTCACCCCTGATGATTAAAATGGAATACCTCGTTTCCAGTAACCAGACGATCGACCAACGAGTGACTTGTGGGCGAACCACTGTTTTACAGGTTCAGGTTCGAATCTTAAGAGAAGTCAAAATCTGAGCAATACAAGTGAGTAAACACAAGATACCTTCAAGAATAATATTGGAGTGATAAACAAATGAGCTAAATAGGCTCTTAAGGAAAGAGTAGTTTCTTTTCTTGAAGGTCAAGCAGATACCACATTTTCACAAAGCAGTCGTGTAAGGCAGAAGACTTGGAAATTGCACAGTGGTGAACTGTCGACCAACCATATCATAAATACACATATCCGTAAATTTCTACTGCTGGATTTAAGTCTCCAACGATGTTAGGAGAATTTGCCGTAATTCCATTGCTTGATAGACGGATTTCAGAACCAGACGTCTAGCACTTTATATGTTGCTCCCCGCTGACGTAAACGATTTGGTTATATCTAATCTATTAGAAGCCACGATATCTATATTTTTTATCATTTCTTATTCATTAACTACCTACTAGCGGTTCGCCTCGGCTTTGCCCGTCTTGAAAAATTATCATATTATGTTTCAAATGGTAAAACAATTTTTCAAATAGGTGCAGTGGTTCCAGAGATCACAAAATTCGCATTGTCTGTTTTTTTTAAACGTTACCTCCACACTAGAAACTTCTCCTGTATTGTGGGGGCAGTTTACAACTTTACATACATAAATTTCACCAGAACAAACATCCAGACCCGAAACAATTATTTGTAGGCCATACAAATACTTGTTCAGTGCCGTATTCGAACCCGCGGCCCTTATCGCTGCATTGCTAAGCTACTACGCTACGGAGTCGTCTCCCTTTATAATATTAGCAAAAATAATTACTTATAGATTACTTAATTGTTATAGATTGTAGTTTTAGGCAGTGTTTAGGATTTAGAGTACGAGTATATAGAGGTTTTATTTTTGTTTAATGTTAAATCTCTTGTTTGTAAGTATATTTCGGGTAAATAAATATATTTCTTTCTTTCTTCTTCGGTTTATTTTAATAGGATAGGGTGACGACGTGAAACGAGCACACAGTCCACATAATGGTAAGTGTTTACTGTGATCCATAGAAATCTACATCTATCCTCAATAAAGAATCAAAACGCAGATGCGTCGTCACCCGTGAGGACTAAGATGGAATGCCTCTTTTCCAGTAAAAAGGGTCTCCGGTTCTCTAAATTCACCATACGAAACACAGCAGTGTCAAGCTGCCATTTTACGCTGGTATTTTGTGAGAGCGTGGTCCTTTCCCGGTCGAGCCGACCCATTCGTGCTATAACTATACTACTAATATAGATGCAGCGTGGTTCTACCACGTATACCGTAACACACGGTTTTCTTAAGCTGCTATCACACTGACTACCATCCGCATAACAGAAACAGAAACTTTTTTATTCAATATTGATTATAAATAATACTTATTGAAAGTCACACTTTTGTTTGATTACCACTGGTTCAGAAAAAAACCACTGTCCTGGGAGAACCAGCAAGAAACCCAGCGGGACTTTTTTTTTAAATAACAGCTTACAATCATGTATGTTACACAAATTAACAACACAACAAATTAGAAATAGCTTGGTAGCGATCACCTCATTTCCAGGGGTTATTATCATCCATAAATTCCTTAATATTATAATAACCCTTTTTATATAAACTTAGTTTAATAAAGTTTTTGAACTTTGAGCAGGTCAAATTTTGTATATTTTCTGGAATTTTGTTGTACAAGCATATACATCGCCCCAAGAATAAATTACTGACTCGATGAAGTCGAATAACTAGTACTACTAGCTTCTGTCTGTTCCTAGTATTTACAGAATGAATATCACTTATTTTTGTAAAACTACTTTTATTTTTGTGTACGTACATTACATTTTCATAAATGTATTGAGAGGCCAAAGTTAATATATTAATTTCTTTAAATTTTTGTCGCAACGACTCTTTAGGCTTTAAATCATAAATTGCTCTTATGGCCCTCTTCTTCATAATATTATTGATATGCCTTTCATTCATCGAAAATAATACTACTGCGCTACGCTTTGCCAGTTTAAGGTTCTGCCTACTCTACATTGTGTTGTAGTCAATTTATTGCACGATTGAAGTGAACACAAATGTACTTTTGTCTCAAAATGTTTCGTTACTCAATACAATAAGTAATATATTTGAGAAGTGTTGCATTTATTGTATACTATGACGCATGCGCAGACGCCGACGTAGCCGAGAACAATTGACTTAGTGTTGCCATGTCGTTTGAGAAAATATTTTGCTTCTTACGTTCAAAACAAAATTACTGGATTGTAGGATTACCATGATTTCTATTAAAGTGTTATTTTTCTTTTCCATATAAGCCCATCACAGTCCACCACATTATCGCATTGAGGAGATAAAGTATTATCCGTGGTTGTCACATTTGACGGGAGATTTATCAATATCAGAGGCATAATTTAACGCTGATCCTCGTCGCCAAAGTGCATTTTAGAGAACTTCAAAAAATTGGGGAGATTTACAATTTTTTTTTACAATTTTAAGCTAGTATTTGACTTTTCTACTATTACTATCCCACCTAATGGAAAATCGTGATGCATCCGAAGAAGGCAAAAACATAGGCTTAGCCATTGATATATTATATATTCCCCTTTTAATATATCAATGGGCTTAGCACTGTAAGTTTCACAGTACGCGAGCAACCCGCCGGCACCAATGAAATTGTTAATTGCAATTTTAAGTGTTGATTTACCACGTGCTCGGCGGTGAAGGAAAACAAACTAAAGTGAACCAGTAAAAGTACATACTCTTTTTTGACTTTATAGTTGACAATGCATCTGTAGTCTTAAGTTAGTCACAGGTTTCCGTGGGCTGTGGTAGTCCCTTGCCATCAAGTAGATTGTAATTAAATTTGAAACTTAAGTTTTATTTTAAAGTGAGGTAATACGCTCTCAGACGCTGACACCACATGCCACATATATATATATATATATATATATATATATATATATATATATATATAAATATACGATTTGGAAACATTTTTTTATTTGGATTAAAGGTTGAACTTTAATATCTTTACGATTTGACATTTTGTACATTTTTTTAGTATTAAGTGGCGAAGCTTGCGAAGTCACTTATTGATTTCACGATGTCTGTCCGTCTGTCCGTCTGTCCGTCTGTCCGTCTGTCCGTCTGTCCGTCTGTCCGTCTGTCCGTCTGTCCGTCCGTCTGTCCGTCTGTCCCACGATTATCTCGAGAACGGTTTCGAATTTTCAAATTCTGTTTTCGGCAATCGATTACTGATCACCCAGGCATCTGAACCTCCTATTTTGAAACTGATTGCTCAACGGCAACCGTTAGAAACCGCTACAAAGCTGATTGCTTCGCCACTTTGCTATGCTGTTAGCTTGCTAGATTTATTCAAACTGTTATTAAGTGGCGAAGCTTGCGAAGTCACTCATTGATTTCACGATGTCTGTCCGTCTGTCCGTCTGTCCGTCCGTCTGTCTGTCTGTCCGTCTGTCCGTCTGTCCGTCCGTCCGTCTGTCCGTCCGTCTGTCCGTCTGTCCCACGATTATCTCGAGAACGGTTTCGAATTTTTAAATTCTGTTTTCAGCAATCGTTTACTGATCACCCAGGCATCTGAACCTCCTATTTTGAAACTGATTGCTCAACGGCAACCGTTAGAAACCGCTACAAAGCTGACTGCTTCGCCACTTTGCTATGCTGTTAGCTTGCTAGGTTTATTAATAATTTAATATTGTTGTATAATAAAGTTATGTATTTTTATAATGCTGTAATAACTAGTAGTTATTCAGTAAATATGTACACCAGAAATGTTTAATGTGTTTTACTGTTGTTTAACATAATATATATGTTATGTATATTTATAACATTTAACACAGTATAAGACACACATTATACAAATAATATTTAATAAATAAATATATAAAATTTAATTCAACGAAATGCCAAATTTACATTTCCCCATGCAACAGTCTGTCAACGTAACAAATGACGTCATATAAACAGAAACCCGCACGAATATTGTCACATTTAAACGTTGGGTAGAATGCCATCAAAACTTTAATGTTTTATATACCCATGAGAAGTTACGAGTTCGCTGTTTGTTTCAATTTAAAACGATTGGGTAAGTGGTATGGATTTTTCTTATAAAACTGAAGTGACATGCCAACGTACAATCCAGCTGATTGTAAGTGGCTATTCTAGTCTTGTTATACGTGGCAGAGCCATCCTGCAGCTATATTATGGTTGTAGCACATATGTATCGGCCCGTTGGGAAAAGTATCACGCTCTCACAAAATATAAACGTGAAACGTAGAAATCGGAGACTCTTTTTACTGAAAATGAGACATTACATCTTAGTCCTCGAGGTTGATAATACACCTGCTTTTTGATTCTCAATCGAGGATAGATGTAGATATCTATTGGCCACAGCATCCATTTATCATCAGTTAGAATGTGTGCTTATTTATCACCCATATTCTATAAAAAAGGCCATGGACATCTGCAGCGAACTCCAAGCAAAAAAGGCTACATATGTATTCTCACTTCTGACGACTACGATGGAATCCGTCACTGTTATTTTTCCGGCTCTCCTTTCTTTTCAGACTTCATAGCAATGCAAGCACTGCTATCTTGTAAAGTTCATTTCAAATGGGATGGCAGGATTCCACTTGAGACTTAGCAATTACAGCTGTAATGTTAATCTATTGTTGTGTGATTATTTTATTGCTTTAACACTTGAAGTTAAGCATCTGTTGATAATACTGAACCAGTATAGCTGGAATGACGAATTTTGGTACTTGAACATTAAAACAAATTAAATTGTAGATAAAACCTTTACTACCTAACCTACTAACTACCTACTACCTACCTAACCTTTATTACTTTTAACTTAACAATTTTTTTTCCCTTAGTAATAAAAGTCGGGGACTTTCCATTACAGTTCTTCTTTCATCTAATTTTCCATACTTGAATCCAAGTTTTCTTAATAGTCTCCAGAGTGTAGTTTCCGAATATTCAAAACCAGCTTCACTTCTCATCAATGATTGATAAATCTCACGTAACATTGGAATCTCATTGTTGAGGTAAAATTGTAAATAGTCCTCCTCACATGTTTCTCTGTAAAATTATCAATTCTTTTAAAACTTATCTTGGTCCGTTTACGAGGAAGATGATTAGATCCTGCTGACACTATTCTACAAACAGTTCTTATAGGCACGTTTGTTAATTCCGATGTCTCTTTAATCACTCCCTTATCACCCATGCGTTTCAAAAGCTTATTGTAAACACTCAAAACTATGTCTTGAGCGTCTGAACTTAAATGTCTTTTTCTACGCTGAACACTATTTTCATCACTTGTAGATGCACTATTTGATATTTCCCATGGTCGAAACATGTTTATTTGTACGTCTGTGTAATAACGAAGTTAGAAGACGACTAAATTTTTGACAACAATGTCATCGTGTATTTAACAAAAGCATCAAAACTTGTTTGCTGCCACAAAAATACCACGTCAGGATAAGGTCTTCCCAGGTATCGGTTGTAAATACCACTTCTTTTGTTATCGCCTAATGACCGCTTCAATTACAATCCTGCCATGCTATTTGAAATGAACTATACTAGAAATAAGTTAGAGGGTGGCACGAGGAAAAGGAGTTCTGCTACGTAGAATTAAGAATGTACACAATAATATTTAACAAGAGATTTTTTTTTAAATTGTACAAAAAAAATATCACGTTTTTTCATGTTCCTACATTGTCATTCGACTGTGAGCTATGTTCAAAATTGCAAGTCCCTAGCTCATCGGGAAGTGCTTGAAATTTGACGAGACACGGGACAAACAAACAACAGACAAACGACGACAGACATAGGCACAGACAGACAGACAGACAAGAAAGTGACTCAATAAAAACGTGGTAAAATAAGTACTAAGTAAGTTTTGTTACGCCCAAGAAAATGTTCGTCAAAAAACATTCAAGGTTACGTTAACAACATAGGTTGTCTTTAAGGAAATTGAAAAAGAATGGTAAGAAATTAAAGTATAATAATTATAGTGTATAAGTAATTACTGCGTCATTATCCGTAGAAACGTGCTAATTAACACGTATTTTCTGCCTTCAATTTCGAGGCGTAAGCGACATATTCATAGTTGTATTATTTCACATATTGTGTTTCTTATACTCAGAATCAAATTATACAACACCTTTTAAGATTGTGCAGACTTTAAAAACATAACCTTAACTAAATTTTACTAGTGACCTTCCAGGTCACTAGTAACTGGCCTCTGAAACAATTATATTTTACTTTCCAATTAAGCAATTTATATTTTACTTTCTACTCTCAGTATATGTATTGTTTATGCCTTCAACTGCACCTTATTATATAAAAGGCAGATATCTAATATACAAAATATAAAATAAACGCTTTCTTGCTTAGATATACACTCCACAGACTATTCAAAACGGAACATTATAAATCACACGAAATTCAGTCAGTAAAATCTGTCAGTAATTATTTTGTTGGCAACATTGTAAAATTTTTTGGCGACTATCTCTACTCTGTGCGAATGTTTCACCATAGACAATTATGTTTTTAAAAATGTTTTATTTCATGTATTTGTAAGATATACTATATATACATTTTAGCTTTTTCACTTCTCCATGTAAACCTAACTTTAACTATGCCAAATCTCACACTCTTCCGGGCGCGCAATATGCTTTAAAAAGGGTACAAACTTTTCTCTTCACGCATTAATATACAGATTAATGTAACATTTCAAGCTTTTAGCGATATAGTATTGAACACAGGATAAAATAACCTTAAAATTTAAGTTACTCGTATATGACATAAAAATACATTTGCTTAAATTGAAACTTAAAATGATATTAATGAGAAACTGATGCCGGCGTGATCAGGTAGTGTAAAGTAAAGTACATAAGTAAAGTTGCAGCCTATTTACGTCCCACAGCTGGGCACAGGCCTCCTCTCATTTCTGAGAGGGTTTTAGGGCAAGAAAATGTCCGCCGCGCTGTCCCAATGCGTGTTGGCGAAATTCACATCTCTTTGAAATATTTTTTTCTTATTTCTCAGACATGCAGGTTTCCTCAAGATGTTTTCCTTCGTTAACCCTCGAGAACGTGGTAAACCAGCACTTAAAACTGCAAGTAACAATTTTAATGGTGCCAGCGGGGATCGAACCCGGGTTGCTCGCGTACTGTGAAACTTACAGCGAGCGCTAACCATCTGAGCTACCACGGCTCAGATGGTTAGTGATCCTATCAGGTAGTGATCTTCGCATGACTTTGATTGGCCCCTATATAATTCCTTAGGTGTAGTAAACCCAACTACTGCCAGAAAGTTGTATTGATTCCCGATCTATGGGGGAATAATAGTCATAACATTATAATATTAAGTACAGTATCAGTGAATGTGTCCTACCGTTAGTACATTCCCACTTCTATCAAAGAGAATTCTGAAGCGGGAAAGAGATGTCCGCGCCGTCACAATCCTAATGGAATTCACAACGTGTACCTCGAAACATTTTCAATTTCATGCAGTTTCTTTAACATTGTTTTCGTTCACCGCCGAGGAAGTAAGTAATTCAGTGACTTACGTATGAGGAAGGTTTAAATATAATTACAGGTTGTGAATAAAACTGAGAAAAAAGCTGCGGTTGCCAACCCGCTTGACGAACGTAGCAACTATGGCGAATATTCCCCCTATAAGTTAATTAATGGGGAGGCCTGTGTACAGACTGTGAGACATTCTCTCTTAAACCTCAGAGGTGACAACGCAGTCAGCTACAGTAGCGAATTACCATCAGGTGGGCTGCAAGTTCGTTCAACACGTTATTTTTAATAAAAAAATACAATTATACCTTCCTCTTATATTAGTATACTAACTGTTTACCGCGACTTCGTACGCGTGTTATTTGGGTTCTTTTTTTGCGCGGAACCCTAATTAATTTTCCAAAATAAAAGTAGCCTAAGTTACTCCTTATAAGATCAGCTATCTGCCAGTGAAAATCCCATCAAATTCGGTCCAGCCGTTTCGGATATTAGCCGGAACAAATAGACAGGCAGACGGACAGACAGACAGACAGACAAAAACTTTAAAAATTGTATTTTTGTTATTAGTACCGTATATACTTTCATATGCATTCAGTAAAAAGCTGTAATTTTGACATTACAAACAGACACTTCAATTTTATTTATTTGTATAGATAGAAGATTGTATAGATATAGATTTTAATAAATACACCTAATTATTATTTGTTTCACCAGTCGCCACATGCCAAAATTTTTCATTGTCACCCAGGGTTGAAAGCCATAAGGTGTTAAGTCCGCTTTAATTTTAAGGTATTCACATTTCTGAATATAGTCTCACTCCTCGTACATTCGTGGTTCGTGCTCACTCTTTACATTTATTAATTTGGAAGAGATTTTTATCTTTAATATATGTACTTTTTTTATAAAATAAAAGTGGCAAACGAGCCCGCAGCCGACCTAATGCTGTGACCTATTGACATCTGGAATCAAAACGCATTTTCTATACAGACTTCAAAAAGGAAACGGTACTCAATTCGACTCTATGTTTTTTTATGTGTAAAAAGTTACCTCATAACTTTTTACTGGGTGAACCGATTTCGATGATTCTTTTTTTATTTGAAAGCTGGTGCTTCACATGTGGTTCCGTATAAATTTGATCAAGGTCTGACCAATAAATTTTGAGTTATTCTTAATCATTTATATTGAAGTCTGTTGTACAAAATTTTTAATATTAAATTATAACCCCTGAGGACTAAGATGGAATGCCTCCTTTAAACCCGCTTGTCAAGCGTGGTAACTACGCCAAATATCCCCCTTATGAGCCAATGTACGAGGACGCCTATGTTCAGTAGTGGACTTAAATGGGTTGTAAAAAATGAATAAATGAAATGGTTTTATAATAGCATTATGCCTCCTCTACACTACACGCGAAGTAGTTCGAAGTTGGACGAGGCGAACAGAGTAGAGAGGTACTTCGATTCGCTTCGTCCAACCTCGCTTCGTCTCGGGCGACTTCCGATCGCTATCGGTTTTTTGTGCGAGTGTCAAAGGACTTCGCGAAGTACCCCGAAGTTACACGAAGCCTCTCACTACACTACTCGGCGTACGGCAGTTAAGAATATTTTTTGTTTATATATAAATACTAGCTGACCAGGCAGACGTAGTTCTGCCCTTTCCAAACGACCATTTGCTTTCCCAAAAAACTCCTGAATTTAGCAATAAAAAAATTGAGGGTCACTTATCGGGATAAAAACTATCCTATCTTTCTAGTTGGACCAAACTGCACACAGTCTGCAAAATTTTTTTGAAATCGGTTCTATCTGGTGAATACTTACAACAACACGTGGTGGTTATACTACTAAATTGTAGCTTATATCAAACGTTTGTATTTTTAACATAGCGCCATCTATTAAATATTTACTCAATTCAGTCAACAGATATCGTCATCTGACAGAATCGTTTGGAGCTAATGTACGAAGTACATGTATTTCCATGGAGCTAACAGATAATTGTGACTGTCAAATAATAGACAAATAATTTTCAATAAAATAATATTGTGTTGCGACTATAAATTGAGATGTAAGCTATCCTATCTTTTAAGTTGGACCAAACTGCACATTGACCAAAAATTTCATTGAAATCAGTTCAGTAGTTTAGGAGTACATCGCGGACAAACAACGTGACACGTACTTTTTATATATAAAGATTAAATATATAGCTTTCTAAATAATTATTTATTTAGTTAATGCATTTACGTCGTACTGTTCACACAATTAGGTATCTATAGCAGCTGCCTCTTGAACGTTATTCACGTTAAGGGTGCGGCAGATTCAAGATGACTGAGCTCTTCGCGAAGTAGCACGAGTGTGTAGTCACGTTCTTCGGACTGCAATCGACTTCGACGAGCACTTCGTCGAAGTTACTTCGCGAGTAGTGTAGAGGAGGCATTAGAAGTATATTAGAACAATAACGGCAATCATAAAAAAACCAACCAATAGCATGCGCGCGCGGTTATGACGCTATATGCACAACTCCACCCCCTTCCCATTAGAGCAGCTGCGCCATTATTCCTTATTATTCCTGCCTAGACTAAAGCCCTTGATAGTAATTTACAGGATCTTCATCCTTATAGACAGTAAATGTGGTGTATTTTTCTCGGCAATGAAGAACGCAATAAAAAATAAAGTTGCTCAAAATAACAAGGCTTCGGGTGCATTCATTTTCTTGCAGGATACTCAGTTGACTACATAACGGTAAAAAAAAATCATATTATGTATTAATGTATAATTTACGTAAAATACGTGTATTTTTCCAAAGATCTATGGGCCCGCAAATGCATCGTAGTAAGAATAGAAAAATCTTAAAGTTGGTAAAAAATTACTTCACATACATCCGCTCGAAATAAAAAACCGTCACCATATCGAGCGGATGTGCGCGAAGTAACTTTTTACCAACTTTAATATAATGGACTTCCGCAAAGTAACGCCTGATTCTATTTATTATCATAGAAAAATATTTCAACTCATGCTAGCCTTTTGGGACATTCTTGCAAACGCCTGTATCTAAGAGTGGATTACGAACGACTATCATACAGCTAAAGATGTACACTATCATTGTTTGAAAAAAGAATAAGTACGTCGAATAACTTAATCCACGTTTTCAATAATGTTTCCAACAAAAACTGGTTTAGCTAATTCTGTCATTACATTCTAAAAAGTGTTCCTAAAGTTATTTTGACCTCTTACCATTTCAAGTAGACTCCATTTTAAGACACGGGAAGCTTGTTTTCAATTGATACGAATCGATGCTATGATCGTTTAACACGTTCCAATCCTACGTTATAGAGCCTCCGGTCCACATGTGGGCATTAGAATGTCATTAAAATAAAGTGAGGTGCAATAAACTTCGACTCCATCAAATTCCAAGACGGTCCGCGGCATCGCGACGCTAGAGGCCTTTTTTGTTAATTTTATTGATGGCTTTAAAGTTTGTCTATATATTATGCCCATATACCTAATTTTAGAAACACCAAGATAAAAACTCTCTGATGTAGTAAATATATAATTTGTTTAACTTGCGCCTATATGAAGGACATAAATACGCATTTTATTCTGTTCAAATTTATAGATAATTCGTCAGATTTTGACCAAAAATCCAACAAACAAGGTAGAATTTAATTCAGATTTTTTTAAATTTATTAAATTATATTAAAATAAATGAAATTATGTGTTTATTTTAACTTTAATTCAGAATCAGCGGTCACTTATTTAGAATCTAGAGTACAGAGTAATTTACAATATTTTTAATATAAATAGTGAAAAATTATTTTATCGAATTTTTGTTAAGTTCTTTCTTGTCTATCGTTCCGGGTAAAATTTAGTATTTGATTTTAAACTAACTTTCCGATGAGCTTGATACTAGAAAATTTTAAAAATATAGCTCAAATTCGGATAACAATATAAGAATATGATAAAAAAACGTGGTAATTTTTTTTAAAGTTCAAAAAATTCACTTGTTTCTATTTTGCCTCTAATTTGAAATATTCCTTTGCCGTTCTGACAGCCAGCAATCGGTCAGCAGGATTCCTATAAAATTAAAGTGAAGTTAATGGTTTCGTATATTAACGGTAACGCGAGTGCCGTATCATGTTTATCTAGTTGATTTTTAGTTATTTTTTAATTTCTGACATTTGCAAGAAAGTTACACTTCATGACACCCACGGTACTTTGCATAAGCGCTTTGTGGAATTTTACGAAGTGGTGTAATAGATTCTATTAATTCGTCACTATATCCTATCATCAATCTGTAAAATATTAGTACTGCGTATTGATTAGAAATGAGATTATTTCTGTCAATGGAACAACAACTCTTTATCCGTTAGTTAGAGCGCGCTGGGTATAAGAGTAGCGGAGGTGAAGAATATCCACTACCCCATATCGCCCCGAGGGTGATGTAAAAGACAAAGAAGGAAACAAACCAGGAGGTGGGCAGCAGCGTCTTCTTAATATCATCTAAAAATAAAAACTGCTGTTGCCAAACCGGCTGCCATGAGGTATATGGGGGAGACCTGTGTTCAGCAATGGGTTTTGAGCTGTAACGATAACGGCGTAAGTGAAGTGGGTTCTTCCGGAAGGTGGCATTTGCCCTCCTGGATCCCATAATGAAATTAAATGAAATCAATTAGGACCGTTAACTTCAAAGTTGAGTTATATTTTAATACTATAAAACTTCTAAAATACTACCTAGATTATAAATAGAATAGAAGTATCTATTTGTAATGATAAAATAACAGCTTTTTACTAAATGCATATGAAAGTATATACGGTACTAATAACAAAAATACATTTTTTTTTAATTTTTGTCTGTCTGTTTGTTTGTTCCGTCTAATCTCCGAAACGGCTGGACCGATTTCGACGGGACTTTCACTGGCAGATAGCTGAAGTTATAAGGAGTAACTTAGGCTACTTATATGTTAGAAAAATAATTAGGGTTCCGCGCAACATAATTAAAACTCTAAATTACACGCGGGCGAAGTCGCCGGGAACAGCTAGTACTTATATATAATGATTTTTTTCCTTCACGTATCCTCTTGTATCTCCTTCTCTCGTCGACCCACCAAGGGTCCATCGTCGAACTAGAGATTATCTACTACTCTGTATCTACTTTCCTTTAATAGACAAAATTTGCTGTAATCACCACGCTTAGCTGGCGAATTGGCGATCACAGTCTTCGGTCTTATTATTTCACATCTGCAGGATTAGTTAAGTTGACTTTCTACAATCGTTCTCAAGTTCATCTACAATCGAAGCAGGATGATAGCGTCCCTTCCAGTAACTCCACAAGGTAAACCTATATTATCAAATTATAGTATATTATTATATTACAATACTCTTTAAAACTTCGTAACAAATCGGTTAAGTTTTTTGTCGTTTCACAAAGCGTTATATTCAAAAGGAACGACCTAATAATTACACGGGTTACTTTATAGGTACATACTTCGAAGAACGACTATGGTAGATTACGGTAACTGTCATTAAACACGTTTTAAATAAGAATCGTTGCAAACAGAATTGTTGCATCCCAGGCAGAGGCCACAATTATTTACCCGTACTCTAATTTCTGAGAGGGCAAAGAACTCCTTGCCCAAAAACCCTCTCAGAATTTTAAAATTTATATCACAGAAATCCTGGACGCCCTAACAAAGAGCCGACATGTTATAATAATATTTTACAACCAAAACAACTTCTGTTGCCGAGTTAACGTACGGGAACAAAGTTTTATTGTTCTTTGTATAGCCTACCATAACCTTTAAGCGTGTCCTCCTATTGCAACAGAACTGATAAAATGAAAACATAAAAAGCTTTAGAATCAGAAAATCATAACGAATGATGTTTCTATAACTAAAATAAAAAAATAAAAAGAACATAAATACAAACACCGTGGACGGTTCACGATCCGCACCTTACCATTAGACAGGGTGCGGACTCGAGAGGTCGGAATCGGGTGCGGACTCGAACCCACGAACTCGAGAGTTCATGGGTTAAAATCCGCCATTCGACTACTGTCGTGAACCACTTCTAACACAAGCATTTTAAGCTTACCAGAAGTGGTTAAAAGGAATATTAGTGATAATTAATAGCATTACTAGAATTAAAAAAAATCTCACATGGCTTCTGATGCCAAAATTAAAATACACATCAGCTATGTAGAGCGGCGTAGAGAGGCGCGTTGACCGTTAAGTAACTATGTAAGAATATCAACCACCAAATATTATGTCGTGGGTATCACAAGAAGCGACAGAGGGAAACATACCAGGATATGGGGAGCAGCGTAATCGTAATATCACAACTAAAAATAAACTGTGGGTGCCAACCCGCTTGCTCAGCGTGTCAACTATGACAAGTATTCCCTCTATGAAGCAATATATGGGGAAACCTATATCCAGCAGTGGAATTTCGATTGGCAACATGAATAGTTCGAGACATCTGATGCTTCGAACGCAAAAAACGCGAAGCCCATAGACACATTCATACTTGAAGAATCAAAACGCAGACGCGTTATCACTTCTGAGGACTGAGATGGAATGTCTCCTTAACAGTAAGAGAGACCCCTCTCTGGGTCTCGTCATTCACCATACGAAACACAGCAATATTACATTAGTATATCACGCTGATATTCTTTGAGAGTGTGATCCTCTCCCGGTCGAGCAGACCCATTTGTGCTGCAGCAATAATAAATACGCTACAGCGTGGCTCTACCACTTATAATACGTTACACTTGTGTTTGGTTCATCTACAGAAATTTTTAACTCTGTTACGGCTAAAAGCCGAAGATCGGTTATACCTAGTTCTAGCCGGCAAGAACTAGGCGTGGCTAGCAGTAGTTGGTTAAATATATTGAACTGTTGGATTTGTAAAAATACGGGAAAACTTATCAAGTAATATCAGCGACAGTAAGTTAAGTCGCAGTTAAACTGCAGAATTTTATCTAATTTATAAATTATGTATTATACACCAACCGCAATCGACTACACCTTGTATTATCCGGCTACACCTAGGTGTATCCGTACTTCGGTTATTAACCGTAACATACTGCTGGCAGCACCTAGTTCTAGCTGGCTAGAACTAGGTGTAACCGCACTTCAGATATTAACCGTAACAAACTGCTGGCAGCACCTAGTTCTAGTCGGCTAGAACTAGGTGTAACCGCACTTCAGATATTAACCGTAACATACTGCTGGCAGCACCTAGTTCTAGTCGGCTAGAACTAGGTGTAACCGCACTTCAGATATTAACCGTAACATACTGCTGGCAGCACCTAGTTCTAGTCGGCTAGAACTAGGTGTAACCGCACTTCAGATATTAACCGTAACATACTGCTGGCAGCACCTAGTTCTAGTCGGCTAGAACTAGGTGTAACCGCACTTCAGATATTAACCGTAACATACTGCTGGCAGCACCTAGTTCTAGTCGGCTAGAACTAGGTGTAACCGCACTTCAGATATTAACCGTAACATACTGCTGGCAGCACCTAGTTCTAGTCGGCTAGAACTAGGTGTAACCGCACTTCAGATATTAACCGTAACATACTGCTGGCAGCACCTAGTTCTAGTCGGCTAGAACTAGGTGTAACCGCACTTCAGATATTAACCGTAACATACTGCTGGCAGCACCTAGTTCTAGTCGGCTAGAACTAGGTGTAACCGCACTTCAGATATTAACCGTAACATACTGCTGGCAGCACCTAGTTCTAGTCGGCTAGAACTAGGTGTAACCGCACTTCAGATATTAACCGTAACATACTGCTGGCAGCACCTAGTTCTAGTCGGCTAGAACTAGGTGTAACCGCACTTCAGATATTAACCGTAACATACTGCTGGCAGCACCTAGTTCTAGTCGGCTAGAACTAGGTGTAACCGCACTTCAGATATTAACCGTAACATACTGCTGGCAGCACCTAGTTCTAGTCGACTAGAACTAGGTGTAACCGCACTTCAGATATTAACCGTAACATACTGCTGGCAGCACCTAGTTCTAGTCGGCTAGAACTAGGTGTAACCGCACTTCAGATATTAACCGTAACATACTGCTGGCAGCACCTAGTTCTAGTCGGCTAGAACTAGGTGTAACCGCACTTCAGATATTAACCGTAACATACTGCTGGCAGCACCTAGTTCTAGTCGGCTAGAACTAGGTGTAACCGCACTTCAGATATTAACCGTAACATACTGCTGGCAGCACCTAGTTCTAGTCGGCTAGAACTAGGTGTAACCGCACTTCAGATATTAACCGTAACATACTGCTGGCAGCACCTAGTTCTAGTCGGCTAGAACTAGGTGTAACCGCACTTCAGATATTAACCGTTACATACTGCTGGCAGCACCTAGTTCTAGTCGGCTAGAACTAGGTGTAACCGCACTTCAGATGTTAGCCGTAACAACTCCACTGCTGAACTAACAAAGAAAGAAAGATGGAGCACTGCGTATATTTAGTCAAATGTCAAAATCAAGCCAAAACTATGCGTCTTTTTTTATAGGAGATGGGGCAAACGAGCATGCGGCTCACCTGATGGTAAGTGACTACCGCCGCCCATGAACAACCGCAACACCAGGGGAATTGCAGACGCGTTGCCGGCCTTTTAAAAAGGAGTAGGCTCTTTTCACAATAACATGGTTTCAGGTGCATATGTGTGCACCCAGAACTCCAGCAGTGAAATTTTACTGGTTGATAAAGAAATAAAGACGAAAATATGTGCGCGAGTGCATATCAAAGAGTTGAGAATGGTTTCAGCATCTCTTAAAATGCATGAATCGCTCCATCTTACTTTTATTGTTCTTGTTCTTGCTTTCCAAAAATGCCATATAAATTTACCAGGATTTGGAACCCAACATTTAAAAAAGCTTGTTACTGATTCAGCTGATACTAAAAATCAAGGGCAGAAAAGAGATATTTACATAGGCAAGTACTGTACGCTTTTAAGTAAAATTAATATTCCACAAAGCGCTTAAGCAAAGTACTTTCCTTACTAAGAACCCCTTTATTTAGGTTTAAAGTAAATTTCAAGAAAGTATCTCAATATCTACTTGCCTAAATTGTGTTTACAGTTTGTAGTTCCAAATTATGTGTCAAGAATTAGTTCATAATATTATGTTTCACGTATTTTTTTATTTCCACTAAAAAGCTTGGCGTGCTCAGCAGAGCGGGACAGTATTTTATGCAGCACACCGCCTGCAACTTTACAAGGCGCAGGTTCGGCCGCACATGGAATACTGTTCCCATCTCTGGGCTGGGGCTCCCCAGTACCAGCTCCTTCCACTTGACCGCATCCAGCGCAGAGCTGTTTGAATCGTCGGCGACCGAACTCTTTTCGATCGGCTTGACTTGACTCACTGGCACTGCGAAGAGATGTTGCATCTCTTTTCGTATTTTATTGCATTTACCACGGGGAGTGCTCTGAGAAATTTAGCTGACTAATTCCAGTCGCACAATTTCACCATCGCACATCGCGAAAAAACTCGCGATACCATCCATACCATCTAGATGACTGGCAGTCCACCACTGTGCGATTTAAAAGAAGTTTTCTTCCATGCACAACTTACTTGTGGAATCGACTACCACCAGCGATTTTTCCAGACCGATACGACTTATTGACCTTCAAGAAAAGAGCGTACTCTTTTTGAAAAGCCGGCAACGCATCTGCAATTCCCCTGGTGTTGCAGTTGTTCTTGGGCGGCGGTAATCACTTACCATCAGGTGAGCCGTATGCTCGTTTGCCCCCTCCCCTATAAAAAAAAGATAACTAATGCTCTTTTCTTTTATTATAATTATTAATTGAGGAATAAATACTTCTACATGTAAAAATACTACACTAGATCTTGTGATGACCAGGTAAGAGGTGCAGGAAATCGATGGATGCAGATGGTTAAGGTCGTGTTTTGTGGCATTCTTGGGGGAGGCCTATATTGAGCAGGCGGCTTGTGAAAGGCTGTAATGATGATGATGATTTAAATTGAAGAGAAAGTAGAGAAAAGAGCTTAAAATACTTAAAATATTAAATTGTTACGATTTTAAATAGGTACATATTAAATACGTACGTTCATCTGTTCCCTCGGATGTTCTAAACTACTTATCGCATTTTGAAAACTTTGATATATTTAAAAGCATTGTACTTTTTCGCGGGGTTTAGGCTGCATGAAGTCACATAAAAACTAACTTACGCCCCAAAAATGAAATAAATATTGAAATATCGTGTCTGGGTATCCAATAAAAGGTGTAATTCAGATATCGACATTCCGAAAATACGGGTTTAAAAATGTTAACTATATTAGTATTTATTAGTTAATTTTTTTTTTAATAAAACTGTAGTAATGTACGAACTTACATTCCACCTGACAATGGTAAGTGGCTAATGCAGGCCATGGAAGTCAAAGTCATCATTAATTAATCTATAGCTATAATAAGTCTGCAAGGGAAAGGTTGGTTCGACTTAAAAAGGATCACCGCTCTCACTTAAAAATACCAGCATAAAATAGCATTGAATATTACTGTTTCGTATGGCGAATTATGAGAACTTTTAATAGTATTGGGACATTTCATCTTAGTCCATAGATTAGACACTAAATAGTACATTTTATTTTGATTTGCAATCGATTCTTCGAGGTGCCTATGAGCCACAGCATAATTAAAATATTTGGAGGACAGGTGGAGTCTCAGAAGGTAGCGCGGTTAACGCTCCCTTGCTCTAAAGCCTTCTTAGAAACGAAAACGTTCCTACGTCTAGCAGTATAGTTATCTCGTATACTTATCTTGTTTATATAACTAGTCATAACCTAGAAGAAAATATAGACCTCCCCAAGGCAGTAGGTTCAATTATGTGAGTACGTGCCTCTGAAGTGAAATTAAAACTAAAGTGTGCATTTATCACGATCTCAACGCTAAAATAAAAAATAATGTCACTGCATGCTCAAGCATAAATTTAGCGTCAAGAAAAATGTTTTACCTACGAAAACTGCGCAGTTATGTTCTAAATATCATTTTTCAGTACAATATATTCCTTATTACGTGTTTTATAGAAATAAATATATTAAACGGACTCACATTTACTTTGATGATAAGCGATGCTGTAGCCAACATACGAAGGTACATTTTGGCCACAGTTTAATTTGTCTTAGTTTTTTTTTAAAGAAAACGTTACATACGCTAGGACTTTCTCCTATATTACGGAGACATACGTGGTAGAGCCATGCTGCAGCTATATTGATAGTATAGTTGTAGCACGAATTGGTCGGCTCGACCGGGGAAGGACCACGCTCTCACAGAATACCAGTACAAAATAGCAGCCTAATGCTTAATGCAGTGTTTCGTATGGTGAGTGTAGAGAACCTGAGACCCTTTTTACTAGAAAAGAAGCATTCTATCTTAGTCCTCACGGCTGACAACGCATCTGCATTTTAATTCGCAAACGAAGATAGGACACTGAACAATTTTTTGTAAGCTATACAAATACTTATTCTATCTGGGATTCGAAACAACGAATCTCAGCACTTTAAATCATTGTTTCGTTACTATTAAGGATTTCCAGTGCTTGCCACCATACGGAACACAGCAGTTATATGCTGCTATTTCGAGATGAGCTGTGCTGTTCTGTGTGAGCGAGGTGCTTTTCCGGTCGAACCGATCCACTCGTGCTGCTGCTGTATAAACGCAACGCGGCTCTACCACCTGTTTAATTGCCACCACCAGTTCCAGGTATATAACTCACCATACTTTATAATACACACCTGTCCTGGCTTTCTTAAAATATTAATTTTGCAATTTACCAAAGTTATTATTCTTCCGGTAGATCAGAGGTACAACTATGTATTTTTTTCTGAGTATTTCTCTAAGTTATGCTGTCAGATAGGCCAATAAGATATCAAAATTCGCAAAAAAACAAAAAGGTAATTGTAAAATAGGATATCTTAGAACGACAATGATTTGTTGTATAATATGAAGACCATTATTAGATATGTTTTGAAAATTATAGATGGTAAAGATCTTCCACACTTTGATAGAAAACTTTAAAATGGAACATTCCAAAATTTAAAACTAAATGACATCGCGTCATAAAAAAATTTAGTTTATTGAAGAACAAATATCAAGACACACGAGCTTTCACATTTATGATATTATGGCAAGATAAATCAAAGCGTTAAATGTTAGGCAATTATATAATTACACCACCATTATTATAGAGTATGATAATACAATTTATATATTTCGAAATCTGTTGATTGATTGATAATGCCTTTAAGATGCTTCAGCAAACACACTTCTGTGCCCATCACCACAACAATCGCGAAGTTTCCATTATTGCTTGGATATTTTCCGATAATCCCGGAGTCCGACAATGGCTGATTATGATTGATGACAGTTGACAGCGATATAACTTGGCTAATGGCGTTAAAATAGTGATGGCATAGTTGTTATCGACTTTTTTATTCATCGTCTTTTATTTATTTATTCTTTATTGTAACACACCTATAACTAGAGGTTACAAAGGGTGAACTTAATGCCCTATGGCATTGTCTACCAGTCAACCCTACGAAAGATAGAATGAATAAAAAAGAATAAAACTAAAAAAAATACCTATAATTTAACAAGAATGATATAAAGAAACTTCTTCATCAGTCTATAATAGTCCACTAATAGATATGAGTCTTCCCTATATAGACCAAATTTCTTTCACGGCGGTTAGTATCTTTGGAAACTAGCCATTTGCGCGGACTATAATTCACGTGTGTGTGCAAGCACAGATGCAATCCCTATTCCCTCAATCTCAAAGTCCGATGAGACGACAATTCAAAACATTCGTTCTGAGCCACGAGGGTGAAATACCGTTAACTTCCTGACTCCATACTGCTACTGAGAATTCCTTGAGAGAGATCAGGCGCAGGACCAACGTCTTTACGTGCTTTCCGAGGCACGGAGGTGAAACACCGCCAACTCCCTGACACCGGACAGCTATTGAGAATATCTTAACAGAAAAATCCAATAACTGATTTTGTACCGACATGGGATTTGAAATCCGGAACCTCAAGGTCAGCAACCGCATTTACAACCACTACACCGCCGAGGTAGACAGAGAGTAGTAGTATAATTACAGGCTGAGGCATTCCATCTTAGTCTTCATGTTGTGTGAAACGTATCCATGGATTGCTGTAGCTCCTTATTATGAGATCAAGAGATCGTTTGTCATAATATCAGTTTCATAAAAAAAATTGAAATTTAATAATATCTTGACAGGAAAATTCAACAACTGACTTTTGACCCAAACTGTGATCCGGGTCTTTACCTGGGACCAGATAATCAGCAGTCGTGTAACAACCACTAGATCAACCATACTATTTTCCAACACAAGATAGAATTTGATATAAGTTTAAGCACTTGAGTTGTGGTGATTGAAGTTGTTTGAGGAGGTGATTGAAGTTCGTGACACTGCCCATCGCCGGTATGAGATTTTTGCTCCTAGCGTGTTGTTATTTCACTACCATTAATTGGAGGCTACGAGATCTTTCATGTTGTTTTTCTTACTCTGTTTTTCCTTCCTTTCCCTTTCAGTTGATTTTTAAGACAACTACAGAACGTGGTGGCGATCATCAACAATAAACACCACATTTAGAATTGACTTAATCCTTACTTTTATCTAATTATTTTCTTCTTATTAATTAACTTTAACATTTTAAAATTTTCTATTAAAACTGATCGTAGAATACAAATACAAAATATAAAAATATTTATTCATAACACAAGTCTCATTTACAGAGTTAGGTATTTAAGTTTGAAAAACCTGTATTAGGAGATGAAGAGAGAATAAAACGATAAATAACGAATAAACGTTCATTTTATTACTTATTCTGTCTTTGTGTTATGCTGCAATAAGAATAGGCCTGCCTCATCATCAAAACACATTCACTACAGTCTATTAAAGTTCACTGCTGAACAAGCCATCCCAAAGAGTGCCCCATACGGAGGATATTTGCCATAGTTGCCATGCTTGGCGGGCGGATTGAAAACCGAATTTCTTTTTCTAGTTGTCAGAAAGAGGGCGCTGCTGCCCATCTTCAAATTAGTTTCACTTTGTTGCCTTTTGTGACACTCACGGGACGATGTAAGATAGTAGATATTCTTACACCGTCACTACGGACAACTGCCATTTGAAAATCATGCTATCGATAAGTTAAATGACAAAAATAAAATACAAGCACGTCCCTAAAACACTCTGGAAGCATACTAAGCAGAAATTGGGCAATCTTCTTAACTGCGCAATGACAATTCAATATTTTCGCCAAGCCATCGTGGGTAGAAGTTTCCACTTTTGTATGGTTTCTTATTTCAGTACTCTTGCTGCTATAAATTAATTTCCTTTATAACGCAATCCAAAGTTGAAAGTTGAGTTTCCTTAATGTTTTTTTTTTGCTTGAAAATTTTATTCAATATAAGTTATATTATTCGTTTTCGCTTCAGTTGTTGCTTAATTGGTAGCTAAAGTTCCTTTTTCAAATCATTGCTTTTGTGATATTTTTTATTATAATGAAGGACTTATTAAGCAATAAGGAAAAAAATCGAGCAGAATTCGACACAGAAATTAACGTTATTTACTTTTTATTTGAAACTTTTTGTAATGTTTCTGATATTTGAAAGGTCAAATTTCAACATTTTGTTTTTATGAAAGTCATGTGACAAACGATCTTACAATCCATATCATTGTAAGTAGCTACATCAGTCCATAGACACCTAAACTTTATATAAAGAAGTTTACAAATACGTTTTTACTCCTGAGGACTAAGGTGAATTACTTCTAGCCTGTAATCATGCTGGCTCTCTGTCTGCCTCGACGGTCTAGTGGTCGTAAATGCGGTTGCTGATCTTAAAGTCCCAGGATCGAATCCCGGGTCGGATTAAAAATTTGTTGTTGGGTTTTCCCGTAAAGATATTCTCCCCCGTGCCTCGGAAAGCACGTAAAGCCGTTGGTCCTGCGCGAGATTTCTCTCCGGTCGTGTCGGATTACCGTCCTTTCGGACTATGAGATTGAGGGAATAGAGAGTGCACCTATGCTTGCGCATACACTTGGGCACTATAATCCTCCTAAGGCTAGTCTCCGTTGTAACTGGCCGCTGTGACCGAAATTCGGTTTGGAGAACATTACTATTATTATTATACAGGCTCTCTATATCCTTAAGAGCAGAGTATAGTAATGCACTGGTACTTGGTGGCAGGATTAAGTAAGAGAGTGGTAGCTTCCCAGACAGACTCCTAAGCAGAAAGGAATCGTACTATCTAATAAAATAGTCCATGTTAATATTTTTACAGAGTCCTATTCTATTGTAAAGGACGGCCAGCTGTATCAAAGAGGCGAGGCGTCTATTACTTCGTTTGTCGATCCGCCTTTCAAGAGACGCGATTATGGCAAAACCATTCTCCAGTGAAATTTGCTATGCTAATGTCTAACAGTGAACTATTTTGGGCTCGTTATTAAAGTAAGAATAAAAACAAGCAGTTATTTTACTACTACTGCATTTCTATTTCAATCATCACCTTCAATCTGCCTCGGGAGCTTTTTTTTATAGAATAAGGGTGACAAACGAGCACACAGTCCACCTGATGGTAAGTGGTTGCTGCGGCCCATAGACATCTACATCTATCTTCGTTTGCGAATCAAAATGCAGATGCGTTGTCAGCCGTGAGGACTAAGATAGAATGCCTCTTTTCCAGTAAAATGGGTCTCCGGTTCTCTACACTCACCATACGAAACACAGCAGGTTCAAGCTGCTATTTTACGCTGGTATTCTGTGAGAGCGTAGTCCTTCCCCGGTTGAGCCGACCCGTGCTACAACTATACTACTAATATAGCTGCAGCTTGGCTCTACCACGTAAAAAAAAAACTAAAAAAATAGGCATTAAAATTAGTTATTCTATGACATACAGGCTGTTTACTTTTAACATATTTTAAAAATTATCATATGTATTTTTATATTTAACTAGCTAGGTAGTACTCGCCGCATTGTTGCCCCATAATAAATAATTGTGGAAATATCGTTTTAAATTTGGAAGAGTTATATTGTTTACTTAAGAGTGGCAATACATTCATTGAAATTGAATGATGTAACTACTAGGTATGTAACCTTTCAAATGAATTTGTCTTTCATTAATTTGACAACATGTTTTAATATATTAGATTATAAAAATATATTATATATATTTTTTCTTATAAACGCAATTACGACCTGCATTACAAGTTCTTATGCTATTAAATACTTATTAAGTTAAAATTGTTCACAGGCTTGTAATCAGAGCATGCTCCCTCTACTATGACCTTGATGCTCCGATCAGCAAGGAAACTGGTGATCCAATTGGACAATTTCGCGGGAAGCTCATAGGAAGGCAGCTTCGAAAGAAGCGCTTTGTGCTAGACTCGATCGAAGGGCTTCGCTATGTCCAAACTAACGGCCAACGCCTCCCCCTTGGACTCCACTGTCTCATCTATGAGTCAGGTAGACCAGAAGATCATCAGCTGATCGACCCCGACGAAAACCGTATTGGCGGTCAATAATCAGCTGGTGATCCTAAAGGTACCTCATGAGCTAGCAGTTAATAATGGACTCCATTATTTTGGAGGACAAGGGGGCGATGGCGATAGGACTGTAGTTGGACGGATCTGAGCGGTCGTCTTTTTTAGGGATTGAGTGGACCAAAGCTGCCTTCCATGAATTTAGAACAAAAAGAATTCCAATGAAGAAGGAAAAGACGCGTTAGAACCGGTGCCAACTCCGAAGCATACGTCCTCAGCACAATTGGAGGGACTCCATCAGGCCCACTCGACTTGCTGACGTGCGTGAAGAGGAGTGATTTGCGAACCGAGCGCTGTGTAAACCGCACATCCGCCATGGAGCACTCACACCGCGATGGTCGGCGGTGTATTCCCCCCGTCATTGAGAATCGAGTTGGACGCAAAGAAAGAGCCTAACAGATCGGCTTTCTCCTTTGCGGCATGGGCCAGTGAGTCGTCCTCTCTATGCAGAGATGGAAGAGATGGCTGACAGAAGTTCCCTTCAACAGCTTTGGCGAGAGACCAGAATGCACCAGTTCCCGAAGGAAGGTGAACTAGCTGCTCGCCAATTCTGCCGTTGTGCTCAGACCGTGTCTTGGCAATGACCCTTTTGAAGGACCTGGAGGCGTAATTATACTTATTTTTAAGAGCGCTGGTGTTTACATCCCGAGACGTTGATGCGTCAGCCCAAGCCCGGTAACACTCCTGCTTATAGCGTGATGCTATTTTACAGGAGCGACCAAGCCATGACTGGGATCTGCTTACGATGGGCACCAAAGAGAATGGAATAAAAAGTTCCATACAATGATGAACCACATCAGCAACCGAATCAGTAACAACGCTGGGATATTCCGGCGCGAATCAAACCCGCCCCCAAGGGTAGGATGCAAAAAAGACTGCATCCTATCCTAATTCGACCTATAGTGCCAAAAACGGCGGCAACCTGCAGAATGCAACCGCGACTTTAGTGTGAATGGCATCATACTCCGGACGAGACAATGGTCCGACGAGCCTAAAGGAGCGTTGACGGAAAGCTGAAATCCGTCCAGATAAGAGGTCAGTAATAGGCCCAACAGGGAAGGTACATAATCTGCCACATCTGGAATCCGCGTAGGGGAAGTAACCAGCTGTGTTAGATTATATGCCATGACAAAATCATAAACAGATCTCGTCGTCGTCGCTGTGTACGAGCAGCAAGCAGCCATAGCATGGACAAGTCCGTACCTTCAAGACTGCCTAGGCATCGAAAATAGATGTCCTCTCTGACGAATACGCAAACTCCAGCCCGGAGCTCAAAGGAGTGTTCTAATTTGTACCCCGGGTAGGAGAGATATAAAGTATCAGCCGGAGAGGACACCTGAGTCTGGGTTAAAAAGAGTAAGGCTGGCTTCGCCGTCGTTAATGTTGGAATAAAGTCAGCTGATGTTGCGAAAATTCACGGATAGTGCGACTTATTTTGCGCCCAGATGCAATGGAAAGGGCTACCCTCTGGGAAGCGAGGAAGGGAGGTGGTGAATGCTCTAAGCATACCACGACAGCCGGCTGCCGTGGTTATGTGGGACTCACTGCGAAAACCTGCATTGGCTTTTGTGGCCTTTCTGCCGAATCGGAAGCGACCCTCTTTAGGGAAAACGAAGCGCAGGCGGCGAGGAGCCGCGTGGCGTGGGAGATAGCGTGAGAGGGGTCACCTTGGTCTTATTGTTTTAGTCGCGAGCGGAATTTTCCCCCCAGGGAATATGCGCGGCAGCCAAAGCACCCACGCTCAGGAGTGGAGTAGCTTAGCTTGGTCGTGGATGCTCAGCGAGGGATTCGGGCAGTCTGGCGGGTACTTCCTTGCCCTAAAGCTCTCTCAGAAGTGAGAGGAAACCTGTGCATGTATATTCTCCACTAAGACGTATATTCTCCGCTGAGACGTATATTCTCCAACGTTACTTTACTTTTTTAAAGACCGATGGAGTAATGGCGATAAAGGGCATTACATGAAGCCTAGTTTTCTAATTTTAATAGTACAGTTACTGGCAGCGGAGTCAAACCGAGTCACTTAAAATATCCGTAAAAGTAAATCGGAACAAAACTTTATAGCTTAATAACACTGCCGTCACTCTGACAGTCAATTACTGGAGACAACGTAGAACTATTTTAGGTCCGAATGAATACTTAAAGGCCGTGCTCCGTTCAACATTTCTCTCGAATTAAATGATAACTGATTTTTAAGGATAGAAATTTGCAATTTGGAAATATAGAGACGTTTTTATTCTGTATAAAGCTTATAAACGCAAAGTCGCAAAGTGTTCTTTAATCCAATTTAGTCTGTTTAAATTAAGTCATATTTTGTTGTTGATCATAATAAGGATCGCTCTCCACCGTTAGATCGGATTTGAAAGGCCAAAAATTCTCGTAAAAGAACACCAATTCCTGTCACAGAGATGACATGGTGCTACCGTATGCTTGGAGTCCTGTTATAGCCATAATATACCTGCAGTATTGCTGTTCAATTTGGGTTGAACTCTAATATCCTATCTATATAGAATATCCACAGAAAAGGAAAAAATATAATATCTTAAGCAGAATTTCCCATACGACACCGATAAAAATCTTCTTGAAAGTCTTCTTCAAAGTCTTGTGGAGAAAGTTAGGCAATTGAGAAAAATTCCCCAGATAAAATCAAAACAGAAAAAAGAAATGTTTTGTTTTATAGGATACGGGTCACAAACGAGCATACAGTCCACCTGATGGTAAGTGGTTGCTGTAGCCCATAGACATCTACAGATATCCTCGATTACAAATCAAAATGCAGATGCGTCGTCACCCGTGAGGACTAAGATGGAATGCCTCGGTTCCAGTAAAAAGGTTCTCCGGTTCTCTACATCCACCATACGAAACACAGCAGCGGTATTCTGTGAGAGCGTGGTCCTTCCCCGGTCGAGGTGACCCATTCGTGCTACAACTATACCATTAATATAGCTGCAGCATGGCTCTGCCACGTCTAAAAATAAACAAAGTTAAACATTTTTTCATTATTTAAATATCAGTTATATAATCGCAGTTTCCACATAAATTGTACACTATCTACCCTCAAAAATTGCCTAATTGCCTAATTCGTAAGGATCTCACCTACGTATTAACAGTCATATTGTTAAATTAACCGAAGTTATAAATGGCAATAAACTTTATTCAAGTATAATATACTTTGCAGTAATTATGTAAATTGAATACAAAGGGTAGAAGAGGAGGATCTAGATTAACTTAAGCCGATGGGTATTTAACTATGATATCATAAATAACGACAAGGCGTGGTCAACGAGGCCGAGGCGGAACTTGAAGCTGTTGTTCTTAATGCTTCATAAAGTATGAACCGTTCTGCGCCAATTTAAGAATCAGTTTAATGGTTTTACTTACGATATGTCTTAACTAGAATTACCAATTTATGTTAAAAAATAATAATTTGTTGTATATTATTTGAAAAGTTTTACGCTTGAAATTCTTTTTTTTTCCTTCTCTTTCTTCTTTCTCTTTTCGTCTTCATATTATATTGATAATTTTTGTCTGTACGTCATTATAAATGTATATTTTTATTTTTTTTAATTACTTCGGATTCGCCTGGATAGGATATTTTAATGTGGCGTTATTTAGATTTAATATAAAGACCATTTTATTTTATAATTCTTTGTTTTTGGAAAAAATATCTTCAAGTTTTGCGGATAACGATTTGCAAATAATGACCTGAATTTAATAGAAGCCTTTATTACTCTAATATTAGAGACTTACACTTCAATTTTATTTAAACACTAGTTGTTCCCCGCTACTTCGCCCGCGCGTACGATTGGATTTCATGGGTTTTAATTTTTGCGCGGAAACCTAATTCTTTTTCTAAAATAAAAGTAGCCTAAGTTACTTCTTATGACATCAGCTATCTGCCAGTGAAAGTCCGGTCAAAATCAGTCCAGCCGTTTCGTAGATTAGCCGGAACAAACAGACAGACAGACAGACAAAAATTTTAAAAATTGTGTTTTTGTTATAAGTGCCGTATAAACTTTCATATGCATATAGTAAAAAGCTGTTATTTCAAAATTATAAACAGACACTTCAATTTTATTTATTTGTATAGATATGTATAGAGATGTTATGTGATTTCCTCTTGCCTTGCCTTATAAAACAAGATATTTACTGCGCACATACAGTCAGTAACATAATATAATACTTTTGATTATACATTACTCTCTTTATTTGTGACATATACCTATTTTTGATTTTTTTTTGGTAAGAACTACAACTGATTGACTTGTTTCTTATGTTTGTAAAAACATGAAGCCATACATACTAATATAATAAAAAAATAAGTAAATATTAATTATAACAAAATCCCCTTCCTAAAATTTATAAATAAACAACAGCAAAAATTTACCGTTGACGGCGTTATGTCGTCGGCCTGTAATAACGTTTCTCGATTCTCCATATTCGATATAAAATCGATCCGCAGCAGTGATATAATATTCATAATCGACTCGCCCAGATTGCCCAGCCAAAGAGAATTATAAACTAACAGATCCCTTTTTATCGTACGACGTGTCGACGTTTCTACGACGCTATTATTATATGTATTCTTTAATTAGTAAATTATTTATTTATTAAAATTATTTGCATTATGCTTGCTTTAAAATACATATTTTGCTTTCACTTTAAATGAAAAGTTTATTTTTACCCATTTAAGCGGAAAAAGGAATATCGCGTCTCGCTTATTCTCTGAGGCTCCTTGATTAAATTTCGTTATAATATAACATGACCGTGTAGTGGCGGTGTAAGAATGTCCCTTACCTTATATCGCCCCGTGGGAGTATGAGACAACAGAGGAAAATTGAAACAGTTGGGCAGCAGTATCTTCCTGGTAACAACTCAAAATAATATAAAAAACTGTGGTTGACAAAACGCTCGCCAAGCATGTTAACTACGCCAAAACTACCTAACTAGGGGGAGCCCTATGAATCTATGGGGGAGACTTATGTACAGCAGTGGACCTTCGTAAATGCGTGTACAAAGAATTTTACATTTCATAAAGTATCATCAAAAGATATTGTAAAATATTTTAAAACTATTCATGTTAAGAAAACTGCGGATATGTGGGGGATTTCCGTTAGAGTTATTGCGTCTATAATAGATACAATCGCGCCTCAATAAGTATTATTTATAATCTATATTGAATAAAAAAGTTTCTGTTTATGTTTCAATGGATAACTTAACATAATATGATTTTTGTAAACAATTTTTGAATTTCCTAAGGCACACAGTGGTAGAGCCACGCGGCAGCTTTTGCTGTCGCACGGATGGGCCGGCTCGAACCGGGGTGGTACCACGACCTCACAGAAAACCAGCGTGAAGTAGAGGTTTACCTCTGCGTTTCGCTTGGTGAGTGCAGGTGGCCGGAGGCCCTTTTTCCTGGAAATGAGGCATTCCATTCATCCATCAAATGGGTGACAACGCATCTACATTTTGATTTGTAATAGAGGATAGATGTAGATGTCTATGGGCCGCAGCAACCACTTACCATCAGGTGGACTGTGTGCTCGTTTGTCACCCTTATCCTATAAAAAAAAAACTTGTAAGAACAAACCATATAGGATTATTTTTCAAAGAGCTTCCAATTTTTATATTTAAGTTCAAATATGTAAATAATGATGTACCGTTATTGCAGTATTTCAAAATACGAGTAAATAAGCCTTGTACTTTTATTTGAAATTATCAATAATTTAATAAAATAGAATAGAATAATTTTTTATTCAATATAGATTACAGTACATAATATTTATTGAAAGTCGTTTTTTTACTTTTACCAATGTGATTTATGGGTAACAACTAATCGAACTGTATGCGATTAAATTCACAACGTTTTTGCCGACCGAGCGACCCTTGCAAATGTGAGCGCGCGTAATATAATAGTAGGCGTTACGGTAGACATTACGGTAAATGTTGTGTATACCTGTAATTGGCAAACATATTTAACCATATACTTTTATTATCGTGTTGTTGTAAATGTTTCATGTGTTTTGCTGTTGGTGTACATTATAAATAAATAAATAAATAAATAGGCATTAGATATTTATGAATGACAATCAATTAAAACAATGCATTACCATGAATTCTGATTTTAAAACTAAAAATAGGTCAGAATGTTTGAGTTTTATTAGAGTTTATTATTTCGAATCTTCTTTGCAAATTTGGGCGTATATTGCAAAATAACTCTGTATACGCTACTATAAAATGCCACGTGTCGTCTCAGTTCAAACAATCGTAACGTGAAAGTGAGTGCTGGGTAAATGTCGCTGAAACGATCGAATGAACAGCCGTGCCTCGTTAATAATGCAAGTGCCAGACTCATCCCTCGTTTCGTCATTATTATAAGAAACATTTTTAATTACACCTCACAGTTGCATAAGGAATCAAACCGTTCTAAAATTATCTACAGGTGTAATTACGTGAAACGTTAAATTGTTATTCAAACCATTTTAGACAGAAATGTTCATGTCATTAATGTTATATTCATCGGCGAAATGCTTCAAATATACATAAGGATTTTTTTTATTTTTTTTAGTTTTTAAAAACGTTAGGTCATTTATATGTCTCACAATTGGGTAAGGGCCTCCTTTCATTTCTAAGAGCGCTTTAGAGCAAGGAAATGTCCACTGCGCGGTCTCAATGCGTGTGAACGGACGTCACAAGTCTTCGAAATAATATTTTTTAACTTTCTCAGACATGCAATTTTCGATCCCGGTATACGGAAATCGAGCCCGTAGCTCGAAAAACATTAGCCAAACACCTAACCGCTATGTTCCCAAACCGTAGAAACATAAAGTTAGTAACTTCTAACGATTAGACTTAAATTACTAATCTCATACCGTATGAAGTCGAACATGAAGAACCAACTAGTTTTATAAGCAATGGTAATCAGTGATTTTTACGTGATTTTTATTTTAATACCATTTGACAAATATCTTTCATTCCAACCAGTACAACTGACTCTATGGGGCTACAGCAACCGCATCACATCAGAAGCGAACTTCAAATAACGAACTTCCCACGCAGAATCTTCTTTTATATTCAGGTTTCAAGGTGACCTTCCACAGTGACACACTGCTTCTATAGCCTCCTTCGTTTAAATTTCAATCAGGCGGATTATTAGCAATATATATAAACATCAATGTCTTAATAACCGACACATCTAAATGTCCTTTTCAGATAAAAGATTATTTACATAATAGCACTTGCTCGTAACTTTAAGCTTCGCCTCGCAACGTGGAAGCTGTTTTTTTATTAACTTGATAGTGACATATTTGAAAATGGCTTAGTCCTCAAAAACTGACATTGATCAACGAACATTTTTTTTTCATTGTAATTGGGATCATATTTAAAAATATTATAGCTATTAAAATTTGCATGTCTTAAAAGTTAAGTTATAAAAAGCCTTGAACGGTAGGTATTATTAATAATGTAAATAATTCGATGAAGTTGAAGAGGGCCAAAGAATATTATAATATAATAAAGAAATTAATGAAGCAATGTAAAAAAAGATCGCCATATTTTTTTTTAAAGTAAGTAAAAACTCAAATGGAAAGAATACATTTCTAATACGTGATTATCGCCAACATCGAAAGTAAAGCAAATAAGCCGTGAGAAATGTCGTATGTTTAAAATATGCACAATTAAACGCCATTACATTCTTATTTGCAGTGACCCATTAGGTATTTAAATTAAAATAGTTGCTCCGTCATGAACTTATTCAATATTCCGTTTTTATAACGGCAGTGTAAGTATTCTTTGGTACTTTTTTGCGTGACTGTAAGCGATTTCTATTAGATTTTTGCTTACATAATTAAACTTCTACTTTATTACCGCAATTACTCGGTAGCTTTGCTGTTATAATACTAATATTTAATTATACATGTCAAATCTTGATTCTTGATCTCGGGAGCGATGAAAAGTTGAATATTCAAACGCGATTTTTTCTTGTGGCAAAGGCGTAAACTCTTTATTTATAAGATCACCGTAATGAAAATTACAGATCACTGAGTAAGAATTTAAGCATAGAGGCAGCCATAGAAAGAAAGAAAACGTACTCTATGCATTTGACTAAAGTTTGAACGTACATTTATGTCCTGGTAACGACTCATACTGCTAGAATTTTAAACAACACTGTCATCGTTTTCCAAATCGCTTCGGTCGATCGACAACAATTTTCTGTCGTTTTATCGAATTCGTTACTAAAGGACGGACAATTTACTCAGTAATAATACAGTAGGATTAAATTGCCGCCGTCCTAGTTAAGAAACAAGCTTTATTTTTAAATTTGATCGGTCTCCATTTGTAACAATTTACCCATTAAATCATGTTACTTGACATTTTGTTATTTTATTGGCCTAATTTCAGCCTTCAGTTTAGTATCAAAATGTTTAGACGAGGCACATCCAAATACTTTGAAACACGAATGATATCTTTTGTGTTTGAAAGTATTTGTTGTAAGTTGTTATTTTAATATTGTTACATGTATAGCCTATATACTCTATTCCTTTGCTTAACTTACGAATTTTACTACGAGTTAAACTTATCAGGCATAATCTAACTTATATGGGCATAATTGAAAATCAGCTTAACCTTGCGATTGTTTTTTTTTTAAATCCGTACACATTAATTTTATAGCGTGGAGATCCTCCTCCTATTAGGATATGGTATAGGTTCGGACATAGGTATAGGTACAGGTATAGGACGGTATATGGTATAGGAACGTACCTATAGGGTACGGTAGGGTAGGGTTGTATAGGTCCTACCCTACCCTACCATACCCTAAACTACCCTATCCTCTCCTATACTAATTTACTCTATTCTATTTTATTATTTATTAACCTATCCTGTCCTGCCCTGTCTGGTCTTATCCTCTCCCATCCTATCCTATCTCACCCTATTCCAGCCATAAAACTCATAAGAATAAACATTTATTTGTAGGCCATCAAAAATTTCTATCAACCGGGATTCAAACATGTGGTCCGCAGCATCACTCTACACTAAACTCTACAGCTAAACGTTAACATCACTGAGTTACGGAGCCGTGATGAAATAATGTGTTTAGATAATGTCTAATGGTGAAAATAAAAAGAAAACTGAATTTCAATAAGAATTACTTGTAATCTAGATTGAATAAAAAATTATTATATTCTATTTCACTCTGTCCTATCCTAACATATCCTGTCCTATCAAATCCTGTTCTAACTTATCCTATCTTGTCCTGTACTATCCTTACCTGCTCTGGCCTGCCCTATTAGTTCATTTTTTACTTTTTATATCCGATGTTTTGGGCACATTACAGACCCATGGCTGATGTGTTTGACGTCCTGATGTCATATTTAGAGAAAGGAACCTTTAACTCATAAATATAAATCTTTTAACGAGCTAAACGAGTTTACAATATCTCGTATGCTCGGGGCCCGATCTAATTTTATTAATAATTGGATCCCCAGCAGATAGTAACTTTTATCAGCAGTCATCTTTTTTCGCGAATAACCCTTGGTAGGTAAACGATGTTCTTCTGCGAGGATTTGTGATCTGTTAAATCTGATGTAATGGTTGGGACGATCTTGGACATGTTGATATACATCAGACTCCGATGTAGAATTCCCGGAGCGCCGGTGCTTCACATCAGCTATATGTAATTAAAAAGTTATGGCCCCTCTATACTACTCATGAAGTTGATCGTAGTTGGGCGAGGAGAATAGTGTAGAGAGGTGCTTCGATTCGCTTCGACGACTTCCGATCGCTGTCGGTTTTTTCGCCTGAGTCAAAAAACTTCGCGAAGTGTCCCGAAGTAACACGAAGCGTCTCACTACACTACTCGGCGTACACCAGTTTTATATATTTTTTTATGTATAAATATTAAATATGCAGCTTTGTACATAATTATTTATCTATGGATAACGCATTGATATTTAGATATGTGTTCCACAATTAGGTACATTTAGTAGGTGCCTCTTGAACGATATTCATGTTAACGGTGCGGGTGACTCAAGACTACTGAGCTTCTCGCGAAGTAGCACGTTCTTCGGACTACGATAGACTTCGACGAGTACTTCGTCAAGGTTACTTCGCGAGTAGTGTAGAGGAGGTATTAAAATTATAAGACATAAAGTGTATGCAGTGCCCCATAAACTTCATCTATCCTCGATTAAGATTCTAAAGGCAAGATGTGTTTTCACCCCCGAGGATCAATATGAAATGCTTTGTTAGCAGTAAAAAGGAATTTCCGTTACCAATAGTAATATTATATTGCTATTCGAAGTTGGCATTCTGTCAATATCTTCAAATAGTGATCATTGTCGCCATGGTCAGTCAATGAAAAAAACTAGGTAAAAGAGTTTAATATTTAAATTATATATTTAATATTTTTATATAATTATCAAAATATTATTAAGTGCTTCATCATAATTTAGATTGTGTCTAACAGATCAGTACGGTAACGTTTGCTAATGTTTTGAAATTTCGAAGCCAGCCACTAGTGATAAATGAGGAGCAGTTTGCAGATGCGAAATTTAACGCAAGTTGAGAAAACTCAATTTCCTGTTCAAAGGTACTGCAGACAACCGTCGGG
This sequence comes from Parnassius glacialis, assembly GCA_033319125.1. Taxonomy (NCBI): domain Eukaryota; kingdom Metazoa; phylum Arthropoda; class Insecta; order Lepidoptera; family Papilionidae; genus Parnassius; species Parnassius glacialis. The sequence continues at coordinate 27,085,250 of JAVANC010000002.1, forward strand.
AACTCATCCCTGTCCAACTTGTGTTTGTTTTGAAATGCGCAGTACGCGTATTTATTGGATAAGGATAGTGCCACATTATCGATAAACAAGTGAGGTGCAATATTAAATTTGTACGATAGGCTACGCAGAAAGTTTTACGAATAAAAGTAATTCCTGTTTGAGATACTGGCCAGTTATAATTTATTTTGCTTTTCTTCTAATATTTCACCTACATTTTTTACGAGCTTGATTTATTGAAAAAGAATCTGCGCCGGGAGCGTTTTCGCGCAATGCTTTGTAACGAATTTTAATGCTACCTCAAACAGTACAAATTATTTAATATACTTTTAACTCCATTTATAGGTAAAGACGCTTTTAAGGTAACCGCGTGCCGCAGAACAAATTTCCACACTGACGACTAACATTGCCAGATAAAGAAAGAACGGTAGCTATTTTATGGATGTTACGGAAGGAAACGTATAAGCAGTGAAATATTTAATCGATATGAATAGGTAATTTATGTATAAAACTATTCAAAACACATTGCAGATTTGATGGGGAAGTGTTCACGAAATTTTATACGTTTAAGTCCACGTGAAATGTCGCACAACCTCATCGATGTTCACAAGCAGGTCCGCGTAGTATGGTGCCGTGCACGTCACATTACTAAATTTGAAGCAGGCTCATCTCGGCATGTTAACGACATACGAAACAAAAATGTATACGAATACGATAAAGATACGATGAAACGATATCAAGGGGATAAAGTTTTCGTCGTTCGAAGAAGCGCTAGCGGCGTTGAGCAGGCCGTGGAAGAGGTGTCTGGCGGACTGATATAATGTGTATCAAAATTGGTTAAGACGTCTGAAAATTTGTATGTATTATACTGGTGGAGATTTTTAATAATATTGAATAATAAAAACTTAAACCGTAGAACTGTGTGTACCATAGTATTTCATACATGATCAAAACACGATGCAAAATATAATGGTTGCAACCTGTGGCACAAACATTTTGACTTGACCAGAATACCGCTTCTTACCCTCACACAGCGTAAACTAGCAGCATAATACTGCTTGAGTACTAGTGTTTCGTATGGTGAGTAACCATAACCAAAACCCTATTAACTTTTTTTATAGAATAGAGTGCCAAACGAGCACACAGTCCACCTGATGGTAAGTGGTTGCTGTGACCCATAGACATCTACATCTATCCTCAATAAAAAATCAAAAATGCAGATGCGTTGTCATCCGTGAGGACTAAGATGGAATGCCTCTTCTCCAGTAAAAAGGGTCTCCGGTTCTCTACACTCAACATACGAGACACAGCAGTGTTAAGCTGCTATTTTACGCTGGTATTCTATGAGAGCGTGGTCCTTCCCCGGTGGAGCCGGCCCATTCGTGCTACAACTATGTATACAATTAATATAGCTGCAGCATGGCTCTACCAATAATAACTGTACATGAGTTAACCCTCTAGAAATGGTGTAAGAATATCCACTACCCCTATCATTCCGTGGGTGTTATAAGGGTGGCTTTTTATTATTTTAAGTTTTTATCATCTTCCTGATAAAAACTTAATTTAAGTTTTTATCATCTTCCTGATAAAAACTTAAAATAATAAAAAGCCGCGGTTACCAACCCACCTGCCAACTGTGTCGAATGTGTGTGTGACAAAAATCCCCACTATGAGGCATTCTATAGGGGAGGCCTATTTATATTGGGCTTGTAATTTTGAATGATGATAATGAAATGATAGCGTATCTATATCTCAAAAATTCAGCAGAGAATCCCAATCCTGATCTCGGAAATACGTAAGGACAGCGTTAGTTGTTAAAAATAGTACAAGTGTGAGAGCGAATGTTCAAGTTTCTGTCTTGCTTACTTGAAACACGACACTATCTTAGCACTTGTAGAATGACTTCATGTGTAGAATGACTCAGACAGAACCTCTTGTCCACGGCGCCTACAGTGAACAGTATAATGCACAAACAACTGGCGATTTTTCGGTATACCCTCAATTGCACCTCGATTCAACCGGTATTTTATAGACGCTCCGACATATATTTTAATTCTTAGTCAAGAATAATAATGTAGGCGTCTATGGAGCACAGCATCCACTTACCATCAAGTACACTGTTCGCTAGTTTTCAACATAACTTCTATAAGAAGTAGTTCACCATAATATAATATCGCAAGAATCTGTTTTATTGAGTAATCTTATAAGAGAAAGAAAAATGTAACGGCTACCAATAGATGGCGGTAAAAACAGTTCATTAATGTGAGACCTAAAATAATAATAATAATGACCTCCAGACCAAATTTCGGTCACGGCCAGTCCCAACTGAGACTAGCTATCTGCACAGGACATGACTATAGTGCCCAAGTGTATGCGCAAGCACAGGTGCACTCTTTATTCCCTCACTCTCATAATCCGATGGGACGGTAATTCGACACGACTGGGGAGAGATCAGATGCAGGACCGACGACTTTATATGTTCTCCGAGGCACGGGGGTGAAACAACGGCAACTTCCTAACTTCAGGCTGCTACTGATAATTTGTTGGCAGAAAAACCCAATAACTTATTGTATCCCAACCTGGGATTTGAACCTGGGTCCTCGTGATCGGCAATCGCGTATACGACCGCTTGACTAACGAGGCATTCATAAAATACCCAGATTAGCAATGAGTAGCAGAGTCAAACGCTGCGAGACATAACATTAAAACTTTTTCATTTACGTCAGACGTAAAATACCCAGATTGGCAGTGGACAGCAGAGTCAAAAGTTGCGAGACATAGCATTAAAACCATTTTCATTTACGTCAGACGTAAAATACCCAGATTGGCAGTGGACAGCAGAGTCAAAAGTTGCGAGACATAGCATTAAAACCATTTTCATTTACGTCAGACGTAAAATACCCAGATTGGCAGTGGACAGCAGAGTCAAAAGTTGCGAGACATAGCATTAAAACCATTTTCATTTACGTCAGACGTAAAATACCCAAATTCGTAACGGACACATGAGTCCATATTTGCGAGACAGCATTTAAACCATTTCATTTACGTCATACGTTTTTTACATGGTAGAGCCATGCTGCAGCTATATTATGGTTGTAGCATGAATAGGTCAGCTCGACCGGAAAAGAACCACGCTCTCACAGAATACCAGCGTAAAAAAGAAGCTCAATGCTGTTGTGTTTCATACGGTGAGTGCAGAGAACCGGAGACCCTTTTTACTGGAAACGAGGCATGTTGTCTTAGTCCTCACGGGTGACAACGCATTTGCATTTTGATTTTTAATCGAGAATTGATCTAGATGTCTATGGGCCACAGCATCCACTTACCATCAAGTGGACTGTGTGCTTGTTACCTTATTATATAAAAAAAGACGTACAATACCCAGAAGTTGCAAGACGTCTAACACTACGATCGTCAGTTCCCTTACTGCTTAGCAATGAATGCTTATCATTTATGTAGGCAGTATACAACGTGAGAGGCCCATATCCAATAGTCGGCTTATTTAACCAGCTAAATAATAAAAGAAAACTTACATTTAATAAAATAATTATTATAATGAATATATTGTAAAACTTAGTGCGGTTTTCGTTTTAAATAAAAGTAAATTTTCAATATTATTTCTATTTGAATTTTTTGACTGCTCATATGTATTTTTAACTCGTATCACAAAATTTATATTCATACCCTTTTGTTGACGCCACTTGCAAATACCGCCTAACGCTTATGAAATTTGTTAATTGTTATCCAATGAAAATACTGCAAGGTCACCCACGGGTTTTTCTATCTACCGCCTTTTATGCCCAGTATATGCACTCGTGTGTTAAAACGGGGTTGACACAAGTTCGCAAGTCACGCAACTGACCGGACCGCCATATCCCTCGTCATCGCTTCGCGCCGTGGTGTAATTTCGATATTGAACTATACAAGAAAACAGTAAGTATATAGATATACATTTGTAATAACGCAATATTTCGCGAAAATCTGTGAAAATTACATTTGTGAAGACAGCTATCATCGAAACAACGTGGTAGAGCCATGCTGCGGCTATATTAGTAGTATAATTGTAGCATGAATGGGTCGGCTCGACCGGGGAATAACCACGCTCTCACAGAATACCAGCGTAAAATGGCAGTTTGACACTGCTGTGTTTTGTATGGTGAGTGTAGAGAACCGGAGACCCATTTGGCTGGAAAAGAGGCATTTCATCTTAGTCCTCACGGGTAACGACGCATCTGGATTTTGATTCTTTATTGAGGATAAATGTAGATGTCTATGCGTCACAGCAACCACTTACCATCAAGTTGACTGTATGCTCGTTTATCACCCTATCCTATAAAAAACATACAACGCAGCTCCTGGCAGACACGAGGCAGCTCAGCGGGTCCAGGTGAGTACGCATTGACTGCTGTGCCTTTCTTTACACCCGTCCTGTAGCCCGAATTTGGAGACATTTGCAGTATCGCGAAATAATATATTCTCATCGCATTATACAGTCCATAATTTATGTCAAATCATATTTTTAATATTGTTATTATTTATGCTCCGAACCAGCAGTCGGTCATTTAAACCAACAAACCATTTTAACCTCAATATAATACCGCTCCGCCTCCTCCAGGCCTGGATAATTAATTTTATCCATCACCTTTAGTTTAAGGTTTCAAAATAAACAGGAGAAGATGGAAATAAACTATACTGAATGGATGGATTTAGCAAGATTAAAAGCTGTTTAAAAGATTGTCCGTCAAAGAAATGGTGCAAAAATGCTAATGCTGTAATACAAAAACCCTGATTGATTATTCAATGTCTCTAATTCTTGCCACTTCAAAGTAAGATTTATACCGAATAATCGTTTAGGAAGGAACTGTAAGCGTAAATCAAAATTGTTTAATATCCTCCTAACCAAAATCCTAACGGCAGCCAGTCTCAACGAAGACTGGTCATCTGCGGAGGATCTGATGCGTGATTATATTGCACGAGTATGTGCGCAAACACAGGTGAAGTTTCTATTCTCTCACTTTAATAGTCTGATGTGATAGATATTCCAACTCTTAGACAATTAGACGGAGATCAAGTGCAGGACCAACGACTTTGTGGGGTTTTCGAAGCACGGTGTTAAGACATAGCCAACCTCGTGACTCCGAGCTGCTACTGAGAATTCCAATTAACGGCCTTGATGGGCCAGAAATGGGCCTGATCTGGGATTCAAACCTTGTATTACATTATCAACAGTCATGCTTACGACTAGTGGTTTAAAATTTTCGAAGCATGGTGTGAAACACTGCCAACGATTTGCATCCGCGTACTGAGAATTTTTCGACAGAAAATTCCAATAACTAACTTTGTTCCGACCCTGTATTCAAAGCTTGTACCACATAATCAACAGTTATGCTTACGAATAGTAGTTTAAGATGTTCGAAGTACGGTGTGAAACACTGCTAAGTTTTTACCTCCGAGTACTGAGAATTTTTCGACAGAAAATCTCAATAACTAACTTTGGTCCGACCCTGTATTCAAAGCTTGTACCACATAATCAACAGTTATACTTACGACTAGTAGTTTAAGATGTTCGAAGTACGGTGTGAAACACTGCTAAGTTTTTACCTCCGAGTACTGAGAATTTTTCGACAGAAAATCTCAATAACTAACTTTGGTCCGACCCTGTATTCAAAGCTTGTACCACATAATCAACAGTTATACTTACGAATAGTAGTTTAAGATGTTCGAAGTACGGTGTGAAACACTGCCAAGTTTTTACCTCCGAGTACTGAGAATTTTTCGACAGAAAATCTCAATAACTAACTTTGCTCCGACCCTGTATTCAAAGCTTGTACCACATAATCAACAGTTATGCTTACGACTAGTACGAGTAGTTTAAGATGTTCGAAGTACGGTGTGAAACACTGCCAAGTTTTTACCTCCGATTACTGAGAATTTTTCGACAGAAAATCTCAATAACTAACTTTGGTCCGACCCTGTATTCAAAGCTTGTACCACATAATCAACAGTTATGCTTACGACTAGTAGGTTTAGGTGTTCGAAGCACGGTGTGAAACACTGCCAACTTTTTACCTCCGAGTACTCAGAATTTTTCGACAGAAAATCTCAATAACTAACTTTGGCCCGACATTGTATTCAAAGCTTGTACCACATAATCAATAGTCATACTTACGACTAGTAGATAAACGAGTCATTCAAACGAATCACTACTAAATTAACTAACTAAACTAACATCGAAAACTATTTCGGGCCATCGGAATTTTATTTTTGAATGGTTAAATTCGTCTGGACTCTAATATATAATTTACAAGGTAACCTCTTTCTCTGTCTAGGCGTCTATTTGTAAAGGTACAATTCCTCATATCTATTTTGCCACTAAGCAATCGTGCATTCATTTTAGCGTTCCAGTTTGAATGCTCAAGAATGCGTAGATAGATATTACAGGAGTCGCAAAAAGGAATAATAATACGTCTGATTGTTAGTTGTTTCCTTTACTAATTTTACAGCACGAAAAGCACCTCCATAGTTATTGCAATCGTTTAAATAATATCACTTAATGGTGGTAGCTACCCCGACTACCTATCCAAACTGAACCTAGCTACAGTTCGAATGTGTAAGAATTATACAATCCAAATACTTTTATAATATGAAAATAAGTAAATCACTGTTATAAATATTACTAATAAGTCAATGAATTATAATTGTTTAGCGAATGAAAACACTTATATAATATTCTTTACAAATCTCCCAAATTCTAAATTAAAATAAACTGACAAAATTATCTATGATAATTATTATGGCAATACAATGACTTATACTATTTTATATTTGTAATTAAAAAATAATAATATAAAACAAAACGATAATTATACAATTATTATTTTAATGACTCATAATAGGAATTATTTAACAATCACTGATAACATACATTTTCACCCCAGAGAACTATATTGGAATGCTTTACAAGTATAATTTAAAATTAAAAATATTGTACAACCGACTTCAATACATATTATTAAAAATAACTGAAAAACTATTAGTCAGACCTTAATCAAATTTATATGGGACCACGTGTGAAGCACCAGCTATCAAATAAAAAAATAATCATCGAAATCGGTTCACTCAGTAATAAGTTATGAGGTAAGACATAAAAAAACTTACTGTCGAATTGAGTATCGTCTCCTTTTTGAAGTCGGTAGGTCGGTTGAAAAAGGTATAAGGTCCTTATCTCTCTTAATATGACTGCTTTACGACCGTATTCTGTAAAAACACCGTCCTTCCCAGTTCGAACCGACCCATTCCTGCTGCAGTCACAATACAACTGCAACGTAGACGTAGTTTTAAAAAAAGTTAAAGTTAAAGTTGCAGCCTATTTACGTCCCACTGCTGGGTACAGGTCTCCTCTCATTTCTGAGAGGGTTTCAGGGCAAGGTAGAGTCCGCCGCGCTGCCCTAGAGCTTGTCTTCGTAATATTTTAAAATTTTTAAGAAAGTACAGTTTTCATTACAATTTTATTTCTTCGTTCAATACACATCAATTTGTTTGTTGAACTAAATATAAACTACCACGTCAATTTTATTCAGGATTATTTTATTGATTTCATTATGTTGGCAACACATGAATTGTAAATAGTTTGTTTGTATGTAAAGTGCTAGGTACGAGTATAGTGTTTCTCCGATTTCTGTGACGGTCATGAATTAATTAGTCTGCTGCCCTGCTTCGATGCGTGTGGACAAGGAAATTGAAAAGGATGTCACATGTCTCCAAAATAAATTATTTCTTAGTCATGCTACTTTTTCACAACATTTTTCCCCACCGCCGAGCTGATAAATAATAATAATTTTAAATATAAAATCTTAAATGCATATTAACAATTTCATTAGTTCCGACGGGGATTAAAGACATTTAAGTAGTAGTATATATATTTAAATCTCTTTGACGGGAATAGAGCTAGGCTACGGCTCTTATCATGTTTTGTTTCTTTGTTGTTCTTTATGAATATTTACTCCGTTAGTGTGGCACAACCATGTTTCATACGAGAGTCATCACCGTAGAAAAACTTATTATAAACTAAGTTTTTGAATACCACTTGCAGTTGTTCAAAACATTTTCCATTCACATATATAAATATAAGACGCGTATCTGTGAACGTAGAAATATTTTATCAAATGTACACCGTAACCAAACAAGTAGTAACGTACAATTTCGTACTCGCAAATATAGATACAGATCTCATGCTTTCCGATGCATGGCGGCTTACGTCAGACGTAAAGTATCAAGAGCGATGACATGGAATAGCGACAGAGGTGCGAAACGTTCGGTACTGCGACCGACAGTCCGCCAGTCAAACGAAGCGATCACGACTAATCTCCTTGGGGAATGGACAATTTACGGGTTGAGATAAGACTAATTTTCCATTAATATTATCATACCAGCCTATCGAAAGTCCACTGCTGAACATAGGCCTACCCATAAATTGTCTCATAGATAGGATATTCGCCTTAACTGTTACGCTTCGTAAGCGGGCATTTTATATCTTTATTCAGGTGTTATCATGAAGAGGCTGTTGCCCATATCTTGGTTCAGTTTCCCTCTGTCACCTTTACGATACCCACGTGATGGAATGGTGTAGTGTATATTCTTAACCACCACTGTAAATAACAGCCTAGATTTAAGACGTTATTAATGTAAATGCCTTTTAATACGATCTATGCAGTTATTTATGTTTTAGTCACGTAAGTTTACAATTGTACGTAAGCTTATTAATGTTTTATTGCCTTTTATTTGAAGAATTGTTGTATGTCTTTATAGTGTTTGTCATATACTTATTAATTATTGTTTGTATGCCTATAAAGAATTGTTGTATGTCGATAAATTTTGTGACAAATGTATGATTATAAAATAAATTATAAATTACACTCAACACACACCCCGCACTCCTCCTCTCCTATCCACTCATTGATCGAATAGAGCATGCGCCCACACAAGTTGTGCAACTAAACGTACAAAATAAAAGACATGCTGTGATCGACCTCTGATCTTTCTAGCTCATTACTAGCTCATTATTAGCTCATTATTAGCTCATATTAGCTCATTACTCGCTCATCACTCGCTCTGTAGCTCGCTCAACAGTCATCTCCACGCTGCCCCAACAAGCTACACTCTACAATGCAGCTCTTGTTTTTCATACAAATAATAGTTTTATTTAACTTCATATAACACCTATGGTCAAGAAGAAGTCTACGTCTGAACGTTAAGGAGCCCCACAGAAAGCTCCCACTTCTTTTAACCACTATATATTAATAGACTAATTTTCAATCCACCGTAATAGTTAAATGGATACAGCCTATGCATTTCTGCAGTCAACTCCAAACAAAAGCACTTTCAGATAGGAAAGTTTGTTAGCAACCATAAAAACTAAAATTCTTCTAACAAAAATCTTAGACCGTATTCTCGTAAATAATAAGAAAACCATAGTTGTAAATATTTAACAAATTAGTTTTACAGAAAATGTATAATATTTTAATTAAGATTTTCTAAGCTTCATATATAATGCAAAGGACATAATTGCGGCTGGAGCCGGGAAGCAGGTGTCAAAATGTTAGATAAATAATTTTGTCTCCTTACCGCGAATACCGCAAAATTAAGGTACAGCGTATCCCCAACTTCGTTGCGAAATAGCTTGCTTAAATAGCTAGCTATAAATCTCGAAAACATTAGAGAATTACAATGTAATGGAACTTTTTTGTTTAATGCAGAAATTAATAAATCTAGACTTTAAAGTTATTACAGCACCTATACGTCTCACTTGTGGGCACAGTCCTCCTCACAATTTTGCCAGGGTTTCAGGGCAATGAATGTCTACAACCCTGCCCAAATGCGTGTTGGCGAGTTCCACATGTTTTAGATTTTTCTGTGTTATTTCTAAGATATGTTCTCGATTTTAGTAACGTAATAATATTCTTTTACATCCCCGTCAGCGCATGAATAGTGTAGCTAGTAATATTAAAGATGTTAAAAAATTATTAACTAAGACAAAATAAAATAAAATGATGTTTCTTACCTCCCCGTCACCACTAGTCTATTAAGATAGTGCACGCAATTAAGGAATTTAGTTTATTACGCGGATCTTGCCTAATAATTTTTTAACATCTTTAATATAATATATTTCCGCAAAGTAACGCCTTCTATTCATTTTATTAAATATAATTCTATTAATAATTATAGTGTATCTAGTCTGTGCTCTGTTGTTGTCGCCGATGTGTATAAAATTACTAATTTTCAGGATGACAAAGTGACACAACACACACATTGTGCACACTTAAATAAAACTAGATTTTACGAAATTTATTAACTTATTTTATTTTCCCGACCTTTCAAGTGTTTTACAGCGTCCATGATCCCCCGTGACCGTTACGTCATTAAGGACATACGATTGTTAGTATCATCGTGAAGAAACTATATTTCAGCCATCTTATACGAGCATTATTGCTGTTTCGTCCATTTTATGAGGTATTCCATTTTAGTCCTCAGTAGTTACAACGTATCTCTATTTTGATTCTTATTCGATGAAAGAAAAAATTCAAAAAAGAAAATCTATGATAGATATCGATGTCTATGGACCACATTACAGTAGAGTGTGCTCATTTACGCCGAATGTTTCACTCGTGTCGAATGCCGCAACAACTTCGTTCTGGCAACACGCTGTTGCAACAACGCACCGTGTGGTTGTTGCAATGTTTTGTAGTAATATATAGTGAACGCAAATTTGCGTTCACTGGTAATATGTAAGTAATACCTTAAGACCATATCGTCAAAAGCTGTTCTATTCAAAATGCCCTAAAAGGTGTTTTTAATCTGACTTCGTCCGCGAGAAATTTATTAGGGTTCGATTTCATGGGTTTAGATTTTTTGCGCGGAACCCTAATTGTTTTACAAAAATTAATGCCATCAAAAACATAACTTGTAAACCCAAGTCTTGGAACTCAGTACTTCTCACGTAAAAAGTTGTGAGATCCATGTAATACCAAGTCGGTTAATTTATGCAGTCCCTACTTAAGGGTTCTTCTGTCTTAAGTTATTACTTAATTACCTAACGTATCAACACCTTATAGTGACCACATCAATACTAAAAATCTTTTACATTTTAAATAAATAGATTGACTTGGCCATCGCATGAAAACACAATGTATCTCTCAAGTAATACATATTATACTAGCTGACCAGGCAGACGTTGTTCTGCCCTTTCCGAACAACCATTTGCTTTCCCAAAAAACTTCTGAAATTAGCAATAAAAAAATTGAGGGTCACTTATTGGGATAAAAACTATCCTATCTCTCAAGTTGGACCAAACTGCACACAGTCTGCAAATTTTTTTTGAGATCGGTTCTATCTGTTGAATACTTACAGCAACACGTGGTGGTTATACTACTAAATTGTAGCAAATATAAAACGTTTGTAATTTTAACATAGCGCCATCTATTAAATATTTACTCAATCCAGTCAACAGACAGATATCGTCATCTGACAGAATCGTTTGGAGCTAACAGATAATTGTGACTGTCAAATAATAGACAAATAATTTTCAATAAAATAATATTGTATTGCGACTATAAATTGAGATGTAAGCTATCCGATCTTTTAAGTTGGACCAAACTGCACATTTACCAAAAATTTCATTGAAATCAGTTCAGTAGTTTAAGAGTCCATCGCGGACAAACAACGTGACACGTACTTTTTGTATATAAAGATTAAATTAGATTGTTTAGTGCGATTGCCAAGTCAATATATTGGATTACAAAGTTATTTATGCGGTTGGTGTATCTCGAAAACTGTACAGAAATTGCTAAATATTTAAATTTTTCCTTGATTTATATACTAAACAAATATTGTATTCCAAATTTGAAGCTTCTATATCTGCTAGAAGTGCCTTAGAGTATTGATGATCGTTCAGTCAGTGAGTGACAAAATTAAGAAACTTTGACTAGTTATAATTCTTAAACTACTGATTAAAATTGAATGAAATTTGAAATATACCGAGTTTTTTACAATGCCTACTTGGTTACTGTTCAATTAAAATTCAGGCTTCTAGTTTAATCCACAACGAAGTTATAGGGTTTCTAAAATGGCCTGAACTGCTTTGAGAAAAGGATGGTACGGCCGTGCCGCTTTTTTGCTCGACTTGGCGTAGCCTTAGTTACTCCTTATAAGATCAGCTATCTGAAGAGAAAGTCCCCTCAAAATTGGAACAAACAGACAGACAAAAATTTTTCAAATTGTTTTTTTTTGTTATATGTACCATATATACTTTCTTCTTCTATTTTTTTATTCTACTTTCACTTTCATATGCATTTGAAATTAGAACACCAACAAGAATTACAAAACTTACCAAAGTTTATTTCAACATCTATCAACTATTTAACTATCTACATGATTTATTGTTACAACGTTTAAATATTCCACAGTAAACAGTTTATTTATCGATATTGAACTTTCTCTTTTATGTCAACGCAAGAAATTTGATTCTAATGATATACATTATCGTGGCTTTTAAGTTAATCCAGGAGCCACTTTTCTTGGTAACTTGGACGATTAAATGAGACACTTTTTTTAAAAGCCTTTTTTACTTCGTAATTATAAAAGTAACACACCATATCTTAGATATTCATATTCCTTGGAATTGGAAAGCTATATACAATAAAGACATAAAGACATTTATTCCGACACTTCATATTACTATGACAAATTAATAAACAAAATTAATATGTACGAATAAGAATAAAATAATAAAAAAAAATTAAAATACAAGAAAATGAATAAACAAAAAAGAATAAAGGATATAACAACAATTCATGACTTACTAATCGAAACAGATGAAGTGGCGGAACGGACCGCCTATAACATATAACATATAACATGTAAAACCTTAACTTTTATAACCAATTAGTCTGATGGAGAAAGAGGCAGGCGTCCACTACAACGTATATGCGCGGTAGAGAAGCATTCAACTTCAAGTCCTTATTGTCCCATCTTGAATTCATCGTCATCATCGTCATCACCATCATTATCAGCAGCATCATCATCACTGCCATTATAACCTGTCAATAGTCCACAGCTGAGATGAGATATTAATAAGCTAAGGTTGCCTCAAAAAGAGAAATATTTAATATGATTGCCTCGCTTTGCAGCTAGGGTTGGTAAACGTAGCTTTTTATTATTTTGAGCTGATATGAGCAAGATGCCACTGCTCATCTCCTGCGTCAGTTTAATTCCCTCTTCTCTTAAGACACGCGGTGATATGGGATAGTTTTCTTCAGACGCCACTAAAACTTTGTAATTATTTAAGTATGCACGTATTTATTTACACTAAAGTAAGTTTTTTATAGGATAAGGGTGACAAGCGAGCACACAGTCCACCTGATGGTAAGTGGTTGTTGTGGCCCATAGTCATCTACATCTATCCTCGTTTACGTATCAAAATGCAAACCTGTTATCAGCCGTGAGGATTAAGATGGAATGCCTCGTTTGCAGTTTACACTCACAATACGAAACACAGCAGCTTTAAGTTGCTATTTTACGCTGGTATTCTGTGAGAGCGTGGTCCTTCCCGGTCGAGCCGACCCATTCGTACTTCGTGCTTATACAATTAATATAGTTACATTTTTCTGATGTTTAATACATGTCATAATTCTGCTGCATTGCATCCTTGCAATCTTGAATTTGAATCCAGGCCTACTTCCGATCATGTGACAATTGAGTGCCTCAATGTTAAGTTGATATTGACCAAATTTAACTTTAGTATGACGAGGTACAGTAATGCATGTTTTTGTTTTTCTATCAAATTATAATATTGTCACAGTGGTCGGTCAATTTTTTCTTCATTACTTTCAAATTCTATTTTACATATAGTGTTACGGACTTCAAATATCACTGCTAGGCACAAGCCTGTTTTTCAATAATGAAAAGCTAATAAAAACAGATCGAACGTGTTTGTACATGGCGCTGCTACAATGCGTGTTTGAAGTTGTCAAAGCTTATTTCTCTGACATGCACATACTATCACAACAAAGAGATTTAAAAATATAGATATACTACTACTTAAATTTCTTTGTATCACAATGTTTGGAAAAACATTGTGATAGAAAACACTGTGAGAGAATATGCATATATAGTATAACAAATAGAATAGCTAGAACTTATTATATATATATATATATATATATATATATATATATATATATATATATATATATTATATTATATATATATATTATATATATATATATATATATATATATATATATATATATATATATATATATATATATTAGTAAGCTACTTATTACAAAAAAAATATTTTTGTCTGTCTGTCTGTATGTTCCGGCTAATCTCCTAAATGGCTGGGCTGATTTTCACAGATAGCTGATGTTATAAGGAACTTAGAAAACTCTTATTTTAGAAAAAGCGAGCAAAAAATTAAAACTTATGAAATCTAATCGTAATAAATTGCAGTTGCATGCATGTCATGATTTGGTCAGGAGTTCCAGCCCCAAGTCGGGGAAAAACACTTATTGGATTTTTCTTTCAAAGAATATTCAGTAGCGGCCCAGAGTCAAGAAGTTGGCGGTGTTTTGACCCCGTGCCTTATAAAGGGAAATAAAGACATTGGTCCAGCGCCTGATTTATCTCCGGTCGTGTCGGAATACCGTCCCATCGAACAATGAGAGTGAGGGAATAGTTGTGTTTGCGCACACACTCGTGCACTATAATCCTGTCCTGTGAAAATAGCTAGTTTCCGTTGAGACTGTCTGCTGTGACGGAAATTCGGTCGGGATGACATTATTGTTAGTGCCGGCACCACTGAACAAACAAATTAAAATATGAATTATTAGAAAAAAGAGCGAGCAATATGAGCTAACCTCAATGAGTTATATGAACTATGTACTAGAAAAGCTATTCCAAACAAAAATTGCGCGCTACTCTGTCTTCGCGCATGCGCGGGAGATAGTAGAGTCGCGCATGCAAATATACAAAATTTGACCTGCTCAAAGTTCAAAAACTTTATTAAACTAAGTTTGTATAAAAAGGGTTATTATAGTATTAAAGAATTTATAGATGATAATAACCCCTGGAAATGAGGTGATCGCTACCAAGCTATTTCTAATTTGTTGTGTTGTTAATTTGTGTAACATACATGATTGTAAGCTGTTATTTTTAAAAAAAAAGTCCCGCTGGGTTTCTTGCTGGTTCTTCCCAGGACAGAGGTTTTTTTTTCGAACCAGTGGTAATTATACAAAGGAGTGACTTTCAATAAGCATTATTTATAATCTATATTGAATAAAAAAGTTTCTGTTTCTGTTTCTGTTTCTGTTTCTGCTCGAAGACTTTAATATAAAATAATAAAATAAATATAAGAATTTAATATAAAATACTCTTATTTTATATTAAATTCTTATATAACATATTTATAAATAAAATGTAATAATAATTATGTTATGGAATTCACAAATCTTCAATTTACGCAATATTTAGTTTAGAGTGCGGAGTGCAGTACAGTTCAGTGGAACATAGTCAATGTTCGGAATGCGAAATCTAGTGCGTTGTACATAATATATATCGATGGCTAACCTTAAGCTGTGGCATAGCTCTGTTACTTATTCGATAACATTACTCTGTTTAAAAATCGTCAATGAAGGGAACGGACATCCATTCAATCCATCCATTACAACCTACAAAAATTCACTGCTGAAGATAGGCCACCCTCATAGATTGCGTTATGGAGGGATCACCCCGTAGTTGCCACACTTGGCAAGCGGGTTGGCAACCGCAGTTTTTTATTATTTTGAGTTGTTGCCAGGAAGAAGCTGCTGCCCATCTCCTGTTTAATTTTCCCTCTGTCGCCTTTTACGACATGACGGTATAGGATAGTGGATATTCTTACACCGCCTCTACACTGAAAGGACATCATTACATACATATATATTTATTTATTTCCAGTCGATATAATCTTCAACACGGACCATTTTAAATGCAAATATTTTGCTTCCTTCTGCAACGTTCATTCAATACTAATTGGCTCAGTAGTCACTTGCAATTAGTCTTGATTTTGAATCTGAGAATTTAACTAACAAACGCAACTTATTTCCATCTAGAAGACATTAATGAATAGCAATTGAAGTGGCTTACGTCAACGCAATTGCCTCTGTGCTCGGCTGAAGACTAACAACCCGTGTTTCAAGTGTTTACGAAATTCATATTCGTTATTTCGTATTTAAAATTAAAAAAAAGTTATTCCATTTATGTTTATATTATTTCAAGTTTTGTTTTTACAAACAAACTGAAGATGTGGTTAACTTACCAATAAAATATTAAAAATATAGAAAGAGTCAGAAATTAAACATGATAAAATTATTTTAATTCAGTGATCGACATTTAATTCCAATATCAGGTCATTAGATAATCTACGCATGTATTAATTATACGTGGTAAAACCATGCTGCAGCCATAGCATAGCATATTATAATTGTAGCACAAATGGGTCGTCTCGACCACAGAATATCAGCGTAAGATAACAGCTTAATTCTGCTGTGTTTTGTATGGTGAGTGTAAAAAGTGAAAAGAGTCTCAGTATCTCTACTGAGACACTTTTCCCTGGAAACGAGGGGTGATGGGTGGCAACGTATCTAACTTTTTATTAATTACCGTAAGATTAAATATACCAGTTATTCTGAAACATTATTGTTATTTAAAAAACGTGTTAGAGATAATTTCTTTGCATCCTGTTAAATAATATATATCATTTTAATATATTAGTATTAGCTTTTATATATATATATATATATATATATATATATATATATATATATATATTATATGTAGCTATTGTATGTATTATTTTATTTATATTTATAGTATAATTTAAAATAATTTACCTAATATTTTGTATATTATTTATAGTAGTAGCAGTAGTATTGTTCGCACTAAGTTTGTCTTATTAATATATTTTCCTTTGTGAGTCTACTGGAAGATATTTCAGCAAATTATGTATATATAAATCAAAGAAAAAATCAAACTGAAGATAGATGTAGATGTTTATGGAACACAGCATCCACTTGCCATCAGGTGAACTGTGCGCTCGTTTATCTCACACACACACACACACACACACACACACACATATATATATATATATATATATATATATATATATGTGTAAATATATAATATACATAAGCACATATTTTTACTATTACTACATTTTTCTACGTGGTAGAGCCATGCTGTAGCTATATTAGCACGAATGGGTCGGCTCGACCGGGGAAGGACCACGCTCTCACAGAATACCAGCGTCAAATAGCAGTTTCATGCTGCTATGTTTCGTATGGTGAGTGTAGAGAACCGGAGACCCTTTTTACTGGAAAAGAGGCATTCTATCTTAGTCCTCACTGGTGACAACGCATCTGCATTTTGATTCGCAAACGAGGATAGATGTAGATGTCTATGGGCCACAGCAACCACTTACCATCAGGTGGACTGTGTGCTGGTTTATCACCCTATCCTGTAAAAAAAGCCTATAAACACGTCCAATGTAGATTGCTATAAAGCGCGGTCCCACAACTCATCTGCATACATCAGCTAGCATGTTTTAATTAGGGTTACACTACTACATTTAGAAGGGTTTTGCCGACCACTAAGCTTTCCAGTGCGAGTCTATCACTCGAGATCTTCGTTCCTCATCATTTATCATTATTTTGAGCTAAATGGCCAGCGTATTGTCACTTTAACCTACTGATCAGTTGGGTTATATCAGTTACTCTTAATGTTATACGTAACATAAATTAATGCTAGAGGAAATAATTTAAATAGCATTCACTGTGAGCATTTCCAAGTAAATAATATATTTAGACAAACAAATAAAGCATATCGCAATTAAGTAATGGAATAAATAAACGAAATATGCTTTATTCTATTTAACCGGCTCCTAATTCCCACACTATCGTATCTCCTTACCGGCAGGGTTCCGTAAAATGGTAGTCTAAACTTTCCTCTTTATAGAAGACTAGCTGACCAGGCAGACGTTGTTCTGCCCTTTCCGAACGACCATTTGCTTTCCCAAAAAAACTCATGAAATTAGCAATAAAAAATTGAGGGTCACTTATCGGGATAAAAACTATCCTGTCTCTCAAGTTGGACCAAAGTGCACGCAGTCTGCAAAATTTTTTTGAAATTGGTTCTATTTGTTGAATACTTACAGCAACACGTGGTGGTTATGCTACTAAATTGTAGCTTATATTAAACGTTTGCATTTTTAACATAGCGCCATCTATTAAATATTTACTCAATCCAGTCAACAGATATCGTCATCTGACAGAATCGTTTGGAGCTAACAGATAATTGTGACTGTCAAATAATAGACAAATAATTTCAATAAAATAATATTGTATTGCGACTATAAATTGAGATGTAAGCTATGCTATAAAATGTACTCGTATAGTAGTTAAGCGCTGGATTAGAATTGTAAAAAAGCCACCATGTCTTTCTGTCCTATTTCATAGGACACAACTAACAATGTCTATAGGTAGAAATGATCTCTTACACTACCAACACAGCGAGAAAGTTTTTTTTATAGGATAAGGGTGACAAACGAGCACACAGTCCACCTGATGGTAAGTGGTTGCTGCAGCCTATAGACATCTACATCTATCCTCTATTACAAATCAAAATGTAGATGCGTTGTCACCCGTGAGGACTAAGATGGAATGCCTCGTTTCCAGTAAAAAGGGCCTCCGGTCACCTGCACTCACCAAACGAAACGCAGAGGTAAACCTCTACTTCACGCTGGTTTTCTGTGAGGTCGTGGTACCACCCCATAGATATGAGGCAATCTAGGGCGGGGGGGATATTTGCCATAGTTGCCTTTAGGGTTGGCAACTGCAGTTTTTTTATTTTTAGTCGACGCTGCTGCCCATCTCCTGATTTGTTTCCCTCTGTCGCCTCTTGCGACACCCACGGGATAATATATATTCTTACACTGCCACAACACGGTAATTTGCATTACGACAACGTTATTTATAAACTGCGTCAATCTTGCCTGTCTATTAAAATTTTGTGATTTTCTATTTCGTGTTTGATATCTACAACCCTATTAACACTTTACATTAGTTAATGAGTCTGTAGAAGTAGGTGTTAATGAGACAATAGAGGTAATCTCTTGCAGTTATAATAATTTAAATAATTTAGAATATTGCTTACAAAACCGTAATTGTATGACTCCACAGAGTGATAATAAAATTTTTTTACACCTGGTGCATCAGAATATACACGGCATGATAGGCAAATAGCTAAAAATTGAATTGTTTTTAAACAATATTCATATTTTATATAATACTAAACATTGGTTAAAAGCTTATAACTTAATGTTTAGCTTCAGTAACAACCAAGTGATCAGTTCGTTCAATGGAGAAACGGTTTTAAGAGGTGGCTCGTTAATTTTAACTAGTAAATTATTATCATGTAAAGAACGTAAATATATTGTAATTCTCTCTGTTGAGCGGACTGTAGAAATAGCATGTGTTGGGAGTATACGATACTTTTGAAAAAATTATGCAGGAAGTTTTTGTTAAGCTTAATAAACAGAATAAATCTGTTCTAATATGTGGAGACTTTAATATCAATCTCCTAGAAGCTTCTTCCACCAATATTAAATTTAGATAATTGTTTAAATCATATGGTCCTTCTAATTTATTTTTAGAGTCAACGCGTATTACTGTCAGTAACTTTTACGTTCTTTACATAATAATAATTTACTAGCTAAAATTAAGGTAGTTAATATTATTATTAGCTAATAATATTATTAGCTAATATTAAGGTAGGTTATTCCTGATTACATTATTCATGTTACCAGGAAACTACAACACTACGGTGTAAGAAGTAATGCTCTTAAATTAATTGTTTCATATATAAGTAACAGAACGCAAAAATTTGTCATCATCATGTATGAGCTCTTCCGGATCAATAGTACTAATGGGCGTGCCTCAAGGCTCAATTCTCGGCCCCTTTCTGTTTCTTGTATATATGAATGACTTACCTTACATAGTAGGGGGTAACCAAATATAAGTAATATTTGCTGATGACACTTCATTAATTTTCAAATTTAACTGTAATTCATTCTTGGGGCGATGGTATACCCTTTTATAACAAAATCCCAGAAAATATACAAAATTTGACGTGCTTAGTTCAAAAACTTCTTTAAACAAAGTTTTTATAAAAAGGGTTATTATAATATTAAGGAATTTATGGATGATAATAACTCCTGGGAATAAGGTGATCACTACCAAGCTATTTCTGATTTGTTTTGTGTGGTTAATTGTGTAACATACACAATTATAAGCTGTTATTTCAAAAAAATGTCCCGCTGGATTTCTTGTTCGTTCTTCCGAGGACAGAGGTATTTTTCGAACCAGTGGTAATTAAACAAAACAGTTACATTCCATAAGTATTATTTATAATCTATATTGAATAAAAAAAGGTTCTGTTTCTGTCGGGATCTTGTTCACATCTCGGCCTGTCTTAATAACAAAAATATTTCATCAAGCTCTCAGTTAAACAAATCCCTTTTAATTAAAATTTTGATTTGAATATTACTTATACAAATACAAATTTTCTTCTATAATTAGTTGAAATTAAATTTGAATAACCTTAAATTAAATAACTTTCCAGACATTTATAATTTTGTATGTGCTACACATAACTTTTGAGAGATATATTTCTTGATATAATTATAATTTTCAGTTGAATATTCCTATGATATCACAATAACTATGTACCGAGGATAGAACCGGTTAGTTTACTGACAATTTATCTCTCTAAATGTAAAATTTCATGACACCGGCTACGTCATGACACGCCGCAATTTTAAGTTTATTTATTTTATTCATGAAAGCTGTAACTAAATGCGATTACAACATGAATATAATAAAAATTTATGAATTGTATTTTGGCCGCAAAAGGAAAGCAAAGATCTCCAGCCGGGCAATGCTCACGTGGAACGGCCAAAACTCAGTGTGGTAAATCTAAATTCTGTAATGTTTGTAGTTACTAACCTTTTTGGCTCTTACAGCTTCTTTTGATTCTCCAAGTGTAGTTTTTTGCGCCCAGAAGCAATAAAAAGGGTTACCCTCCGGGAAGCGGGGAAGGGAGGTGATACCACGACAGCCGGCTGCGTGGTTATGTGGGACTCATTGCGAAACCTAAGCGCCTACCCACTAAACACCAACTGTGAGACTGACCCATTAAACACCACCTATGAGACTGGCATTTGCTTGTGTGGCCTTTCTGCCGAATCGGAAGCGACCTCCTTTAGGGAAAAGTTCGAAGCTATTCTATATACTCGTATACCGCATTACTTCAAAACTTTGATAGCGTGATTTACGCTTCAATGTTTTTTTCGCTTGTGGCGCGACGACAGCGCTGCCATAAAACTTGCGACCTTATTATTCAATCTATACATATAAAAAAAAATTAGTACTAACACAGATCATTCATATATACATATTTACACTGATTATACTATTTTGCTCATTTTCTTCTCATCATCTCGAGGGTATTAACAGAAAATCATTGTTTGGTCTCTGAGCAATTTTAATCGCTAAGCTAACACCCTTTTTTCAAACTGCAACACACACGAACATTTAGGTTTTAAGTTTTTGTAAATTTTTTCATAATACGTTACTTTGTACTTAGTTTCCAGTCACTGAATTTACGTGTGTGATTGCAGAAATAAATAATGCTATATCTATCAATCTATTCACTATCGAAGTAACTGCCTTTTAACAAGTTCAAGGGGTTATTTGCATGCCATTAAGAGATGAATAACGATTTTCGAAATGTTTGTATTCCTTTAGGAAAATAAAAACTGATAAAATAAAGGCGAAGAGAGTCCCTAGTAAACATAATATAAAATACATTTCTGTGCTTTCACTTATTCGCCTCTATCCACATATTATACACCTGATATTTACGAGATGTCCGACTGTCTATGACATTTGTTTTTACTTTACGAAAATATCCCACTTTACTATCACGTGAGATATTAGCTTACAATCGTTTCAAAAAATATAGACCCTTTATATTATTTCGGGATATACAACTCCTTGTGTGCAATAGATAATAAATTTTCATAAATCCGGAACCCGAGGCCTTAAATGAAATATGACTTGACCGTTCCGCCGAAGTTCCCCCAAAAGGCCAAAAACTAAAGATACGAGATTTTCGTATTAGGCTGTCGATTTGGCTTTTATTGATCTAATAAAACGTACTGATTGCGAGTTGCCTCTAATTAATTAGGAAAGTTAGGCTCTCCCATCGGACTCGCTGCTGAATTCCTATTTGTAATAATAAGAAGTAGTTGTGAAAACACTACATAAATGTAACGGTGCCTTGTTTAGTCTAGAGTCGTTAATAAAACTTTTATATTTTGTTTTGTTTATTTTAGGCGACAAAGAACTGTTATGATGACATATAAAATAATATTTAATCATTTATTTAATTTTTATTCAATAATCGGCATTCTATCTTAGTCCTCAGGTGTGACAACGCATCTGAATTTTTATTCTAAATTGAGAATAAATGTAGATGTCTATGGGCCACAGCAATTATCTACCAACAGGTGGGCTGTGTGTTCGCTTGTCACACTTATTTTATAAAGAAAGAACATAAGCTTCCCACGTAGATGGCCTCATAGGGAGGGGTACTTTGCCATAGTTGCTGCTTAAAATTAAATAATTTTTATACTGCTGTACAAATATCATCCCATGGGTGTCGTAAGAGGCGGTAGAGGAAAACTGACACAGGAAATGGACAGCAGCTTCTTCCTGATAACAACTGAATAACAAATAAACTGCGTTCGGTAACCAATCATGAACTTTGACAAACATCATTCCATGAGTTATTGGAGGAGGCCATTCATTCATTCATAAAAGCCTTTTAAAGGTCCACTGCTGAACGTCGTAGAGCCATGTTGCAGCTATGTTATAGTTTAGCAGGAATGGCTCGGCTCGACTGGGGGAGAACCACGCTCTCACAGAATCACAGCGTAAAATATCAGCTTCATGCTGCTGTGTTTCGCTTGGTGGGTATAAAGAACCGGAGACCCTTTTTACTGGAAACGCAGCATTCTATCTTAGTCCTCAGGGGAGACAACGCATCTGCATTTTCATTCTAAATTGAGGATAAATATGGATGTCTATGGGCCACAGCAATCACTTACCATTAGTTGGGCTGTGTACTCGCTTGTCACACTTATTTTAAAAAGAACATAGGCCTCCTCCATAGTTGGCTACATAGGGCCATACTTAGCCATAGTTGCTGCCTTAATGATGAATCATTGCCTATTTCATTTATTTATTAATGAATAAGAAAATAAGCTGTATTTAGTAGAGCCATGCTGCAGTTATAATTGGTTGTAGTACTATTGGTTCGGTTTGACGGGATAAAGACCACGCTCACACAGAATACCAGCGTGAAATAGCAACTTAATGCAGCTGTATTTTGTATGGTGAGTGTGTAGAATCGGATACCCTTTTTACTGGTGACGAGACATTCTATCTTGGTTCTCAAAGACCGTTCTCAGAGACAGAAAGAGTTGTTGTCACACATCTTTTTATTTATAGAATAAGGGTGACAAGCGAGCACACAGTCCACGCAATATCTGAAAAAATAGAAAATATAATTTTTTATTATATGCCGTGCAGTGACATTGTAAAAGATTCACTATCCCATATTATCATCCCGTAGGTATAGTAAAAGAGGCGACAGATGGATATGAAAAAAGAGATGGACAGCAACATCTTATTAATAACAATTATATAATCCATTCACGACTAACGTCGGTTTTAATAAATACCCCGTCCTGCACCCCACAGGAAAAAAGGCATTTATATATCCCCATTTATGTTTTTTAAATGTATAGAATATTGTAGTTTTGTATGATACTTTTTGCAATAATATGATGTTATTTAATTAAAAATATTATGTAAGTTAAACGTGTCACTCAAGATATACTTTCAGTGTGTTGTTCGACAGTTTTCATTCTTTTCCTCCCTCGTCCTCTTTTTTCGCGAGAATTTAGTGACTGTTGTGTATTCTGAGTATGATTTGTGTTAGATGAGTCTGGTGCGTTTGATGATTGTTGTGTGTCCGTTGTATCTGATGATTGTTCCATGGTTTGTATGTGTTTATCTTGGATGTTTTGTGAATGTTGTATATGCGATGTGTCTGCGGTGTTTATTGAATCCGTTGTGCTTGGTGACTGCTGCGTGTTTGATGACTGTTGGGTGTTCTGTATTTGTAGATGATCTTGTTTATTATGAACGAATACAGTATCACCTAGCACTTTGGTGAGTATAGTTGACGTGTGAATAGCTGCTTGTTTTTGAAGGATGCTAATGTTAATATGGCTATCCAATTTATCTATGTATTTTTTGATACTTTTAGCAACTACTCCAGTTGCTCCTATTACTATGGGAATGACAATGGCTTGTGTATTCCACAGACGACTAACTTCAGTTTTTAGCAGGTGATATTTGCTTAATTTTTCAATTTCCTTGGGTCCTATATTGTAGTCTGATGGTACAGTTATATCGATTAAGAATGTTTTATTACTAGTTTTATCAGTATATATTAAATCAGGCCTATTGTGTGTTACAGTAATATCAGTTTGGACGGGCATTTCCCACATAATTTTAGCAAACTCATTTTCTTTAATTTGTGGCCGGATGAGGGTTTCTTTCCACCAAAGGTTAGAAACTTCAATTTTGTTCTTTTTAGCCAGACACCAATAGACATACTGGACAAGGTTATCATGTCGCTTTACATAATATGTCCCTGCTAGTTTGTCGCATCCGGATATTATGTGCTGTGTGGTTTCATCTTTACAGGAACAGAGACGACATTTTCCATCTACTGGCTCTTTTAATATATCACGTTGATGTTGTCGCGTAATAATTGCCTGGTCTTGTATTGCAAATATTGATGACTCTATACTTGGAGATACCTGTTGCTTTTTTAACCATTTATACGAAAGTTCTATGTCTATATTGGCCTGATCTAATACTTTTTTAGGAAATTGTCCATGTAAAGGCTTTTGTCGCCACAGTTCATTGTGGTTCTTAATTATTGCCATTTTAATCTCTTTGTCCGTATAGTATGTGTTTCCTAGTGGTAAGTGTAATTCTCTATCTATCTCTTGTGCTTCTTTTATTATTGAATATTTGTCCCTACGTGTATCGTGTTGCATTATTATTTTAATAAGATAATCGTTTTCTGTTTTCAGATATTGCTTATATTTAACTATTTGTGCTTTATACGTGTACTCTATATTTGTCAGGCCTCTTCCTCCCTGTGTCACAGGTAAGTATAGCCTTTCTGTTTCTGCCTTTTGCTGATGTACCTTTTTAATTGCTAGTAGTTTCCTTGTTTTTATATCTATTTTCTTAAGATCGCTATTTTTATAATTTATAATACCAAATGAGTAAAGTAAAACTGGAACTGCGTATGTATTAATACCTTTTATCAGATATCGTGAGTTGAGATGAGTGTTCAGTAGTTTCTAGATTCTTTTAAAATATTCTTTAGTTATTTGATCTCTTATGATGCTGTGTTCTATTTTTCCTGATTCATGTATTCCTAAATATTTATATCTATCTCCTATTGCAAGTTGCTCAAACGTTTTTCCGCTTAAAAGTATATGACCTTCTCCTATTGCATTGCTTCTATGTCCAGAACTCAGTTGTATTATTTTGCACTTGTCTAGTCCAAATTCCATTCCTACGTCGCCTGTAAATACCTCCACACTATCCAACAATACTTTCAAATTACTCTTATTGTTTGCATAAACTTTAAGGTCATCCATGTATAGTAGGTGATTGATCCAGAAACTATCCTTGAGTTTATATCCTTTCAGTTGATATTTATTGAGTATATACGAAAGTGGGTTAATAGCTAAGCAGAACAACAGTGGTGAGAGGGAGTCACCCTGGAAAATTCCACGCCTAACATAAATCGGTTCTGTGGTAACTGAATCGTGTGACCCACGGGCCGTCATGATTACCCTCCATAGTGGCATAGCCAACTGAAGGAATCTTTTAATAATGAGTGGACATTTATAGACATCAAGTACCTTAAGAAGCCATTCGTGAGATACACTGTCGAAGGCTTTTTGATAGTCAATCCATGCCATACTCAGGTTTTTTTGAGCTTGATGTGCATCCTCCAATATGGCCTTATTAAACATTAGATGATATTTACATCCCCTGGCACCACGGCGACATCCCCGCTGCTCTACAGCCATTATGTTATTTTTATCGCAATGGTTATACAATACGTTGGCTAATACGGAAGTAAGTAATTTGTACATACTCGGTAAACATGCAATTGGCCTCCAGTTCTTTGGGTTTTCACTGTTTTCATTTTTAGGTATTAATATTACTTGTCCTGTAACGAACCATTCTTCCATTATTTCTGTACCAGAAACTATTTTACTGAATAATGAAGCTAAGTATCTATGAACACTGGTAAGGTATTTTAAATAATAATTTTGTATTTTATCTATCCCAGGTGATTTCCAATTTAACAGTTTTCTGGTTGCAAATTTTACTTGTTCCTCTGTTATCTCTTGTATATCTTCTCTATGAATTTCACTTGACAGCATTTCTACTTCTTTTATCCAATTGGCATCGATATTATATTGCGTTCTGTTTGATAAAATTGAGTTCCAAAATTCTTCTACTCCTTCTTTACTCGGTATTTTGATGTTTTTGTTATAATTGCATCCTAAACTTCTGTACAGTCTATGCGCATTATCATTGAATAATCTATTCTGGATTTTTCTAGTGTTAATATCTTCGTATCTCTTTATTCTACCTGCTAAAGCTTTAACTTTTTGCTTAATAGTTTCTGTTGTATTATTGTGATCATTGTCGTTCCAAATGTTGTATTTGGTATATAACTTTTCTTTTATTTTCATCATCCTACGTGTTTTGATTCCCTTTTCAATTTCCGTTAACTGTCCCAATTCCTTCCTAAACTTATCTATTTTAGCTTGTATTCTTTTTTTCCATGGTGGATCACATTTTGGTTTGATAATATTAGTAGTGGTGTAAGGTTTTTGATTGTTGTTTAATATTAGAGTTTTAGCCGTGGCGTATATAATATTATTTATTTCGCGCAGACTATTACTAATAATTAAAAGATTAGGTAAATACTTATTTAATGTGTGCAGATTTTCTAAGAAACATTTATTGATTTTAGCTTTAGGTAGAAATACTCGATCTTCAATTCTCGTTTCATTAGTTTCCGCTAATATTTGAAGAAAGTGTAAAATTAATGGATCTTGATCATCATTTACCTCTATATTGTTTGTCATCTGTTCTATTGTTTCCGCTTGTTCAATTGTGTCTTGTGTATGTTGTAAAATTGGTTCTGTAATGAGTGTGGTTGTAGGTAGTATATCTTGCATTCCGATGTTGTTTGAATTTAAGTCATCTACAGGTGTCATACCTTCTGCTTCTTTTTGTATTCGGTTTAGTAGTTCTTGTAACAGTACACTTTGCTTAATGATCCTTCGTGCTTGATTTGATAAAGTGTTTCCGTTAAACTTATGAATTTTAGGGTTATTCGGGTTCCTTTCTGTGAAAAGTTTCTGTAGTCTGCCTATGTATCCTGGTCCTATTGATCTTGCTTTAAAGTAACAAAACATTAATTCCTGAAGTTCTTCTGTAGACCATTTTCTTCTTCTATCATCACTTTCTGCATTATTTGTGGTCATTGTAGATGAGCCGGCAGAGCTTGTGGGTAATTCCCTACTCTGCAAAACATCACCCACCCCCATCCCTTCCCGTTGATCGGCTGTAATAATTTCGGGTTCCCCGACTCTCGCCCGCCTGCTCAGCAGAGAGCCGCTGACGGCCCGTACGCTGTCACGTCCAGCGTCAGCTCCAGACGTGCCCCGACGCTCACCCTCGGGTAGCGGCCCTATAATAGTACTACGTAATTGTCTCTCCATCATTGAAGGTAGCTAGAGCTCCGTTGGTCATTGGTTAAGTTAATTAAAAGTCCAATGTCCGGCCCTCACGTGGCATAGATGGTCATGCGCGGACGTGGAGTTAGACTTGTAAGGGCCAATTATATATTAGGACAATTATATATTATAATATAATATAATATATTATATATTATATTAACAATTTATACAATAACGTACTCCTTTTTAAAATGCCGGCAACGCATCTGCAATTCCCCTGGCGCCCCTGGTGTTGTAGTTGTTCATGGGCGGCGGTAGTCACTTACCATCAGGTGAGCCGCATGCTCGTTTGCCCCCTCTCCTATAAAAAAAAATTCAAAATAATTAACTACTAAAACTACTATCGCCAAATTGCTGCCTATCATACCAACTATGGCAAATATCTCTCATATGAAGCGATCTGTGGGAGAAGATTTTTTTTAATAGGGTATGGTGACAAACGAGCACACAGTCCACCTGATGGTAGGTGGTTACTGTGACCATACATGACCCATAGACATCCACATCTATCCTCAATAAAGAATCAAAATG
Organism: Parnassius glacialis; assembly: GCA_033319125.1. NCBI lineage: Eukaryota > Metazoa > Arthropoda > Insecta > Lepidoptera > Papilionidae > Parnassius > Parnassius glacialis. Next base: position 27,113,853 of record JAVANC010000002.1, read on the forward strand.
CAGATGCGTTTTCACCCGTGAGGACTAAGATGGAACGCCTCTTTTCCGTTAAAAAGTGTCTCCGGTTCTCTACACTCACCATACGAAACACAACAGTGTTAAGCTGCTATTTTACGCTGGTATTCTGTGAGAGCGTGGTCCTTCCCTGGTCGAGCCATTCGTGCTACAACTATACTACTAATATAGCTGCAGCATGGGTCTCTAGATTATGTTCAGCAGTGGAATTTTGATATGCTGTAATGATGATCAATAGGAAACGGTTGTTTTTGATTTTCAAGGTATTTACTTTTTAATAAAAATCTACTTAGTGAAATGTTCTACAAACAATTAACCGCAGGCAAAGTAATTATTCTCGTTGTTTGTGTACACATATCGAACTCGAAACCCGCAGTGTTACAACCAAACGATATCTAGCCATAACCAAATAAGTTTTTTTTACTTCATAATATGAAAGATAAATTGGGATTTTTCGTCACGTTGTAGAACCGACCGCTTTTTAATCCCAGTAATTGTTTAGCATGAACAATAAACAAAATTAGAATGATCCGTTATTCCCGCGATGGGGTGAGTAGGGGTAAAGAGCGCTACTTGTTAAAAATGTGCAAGTCATTTAGAACATCCGAATTTATAGTATGATTATTTTTATAAAATTGAAGTGCACAAATGAACTAAACTCTCATCTTAAGTGATTACTGCAGCTTATGGACATCTGTAACAAAATTCAAACAAAGAAAGCTACAGATGCTTTGCCGCCTGAGTAAAAAAGTAAAAATAAAGTTGCAGCCTATTTACGTGCCACTGCTGGGCACAGGCCTCCTCTCATTTCTGATAGGGTTTTAGGGCAAGGAATTGTCCACCGCGCTGCCCTAATGCGTGTTGGCGAACTTCACATGTCTTCGAAATATTCTTTTTTCTTATTTCTCAGACATGCAGGTTTCCTCACAATGTTTTCCTTCACCGCCGAGCACGTGGTAAATCAGCACTTAAAATTGCAATTTACAATTTCATTGGTGCCGGCGGGGATCGCATCCGGGTTGCTTGCGTACTGTGAAGCTTACAGCGAGCGCTAACCATCTGAGCTACCACGGCGCTTCGCCACCTAAGTACTAAGATGTGACGGCCTCGTTGGTCTAGTGGTTGTAGTAGTGCGACTGCTGATCATGAGGTCCCAGGTTGGAATCCCGGGTCGGGCCAAAAAAATCAGTTATTGAGTTTTTCCATCAAGAAATTCTCAGTAGAGTCAGGAAGTTGGCGGTGTTTCACCCCCGTGCCTCGCAAAGCACGTAAAGCCGTTGGGCCTGCGCCTGATCTCTCTCCGGTCGTGTCGGTTTACCGTCCCATCGGGCTATGAGAGTGAGGGAATAGAGAGTGCACCTGTGATTGCGCATACACTTGGGCACTATAATCCTGTCTTGCGCCGATGGCTAGTCTCCGTTGAGACTGGCCGCCGTGGCCGAAATTCGGTCTGGAGTACATTATTATTATTATTAATAAGATATAAATATATGTATTACGTATCTTTATATACCTTGTATTATATTATATTTTCTTATAATATATAAATATATATATTTGTGTATATTGATGTATATATTATATATGTATAATATGTACATGCGTGTGCGTGCGTATATTTCTTTGTAACTGCCTTCGTAGTTCTTTCACTGCCCTAAGATTGACTGGCAAAGAATGCTTTTAGCGTTAAGTTCGCCTTTTGTGCCTGTACTTAATATGTAAGGTTCAATAAATTTTTAATAAAAAATAAGATGAAATGCCGCAGAATCCGTAATTATAGTGGCTTTTTATACTCTGCAGAATGGAACACAGCAGTGCGTGCTCTGATATTCCGAGGTAGAAAAAAGCTAAATATACAAGGTTTAGCTTCTTTCAAATATTTGTCCAAAGATTTATTCACCGTAGACCATAGACACTCAAAATTAGTGCACTCGGTGATGTAATAATCCTTTTACTAGTTATATAGTTAAATAGTGGCTTAATGCTGCTGTGTTTCATATGTGTGTAGAGAACCGGTGACCCTTTTTACTGGGTACAAGGCATCTTAGCCATCAGGGGTGGTAACGCATCTGCATTTTATTTATTTATTAGGATTACCAACAGAAATTACAACAGTAATACAAAGATCATTTTCATAACAAATTCAACACATTATAATTGTATTTCTTTTTATGGGTAGGTAATCACAACATGCATTGATTATTTTGTAAGGAATAAAAACTGAATTACATCATTGAATAAATACAAATTATTAAAAAGAAATAGAATTATTTGACAATATTATAAATATCTTAATGAGGCCTAATAATCTGCCACTCATCAGATGTCGCTAGTTTTGACTGAGGTAAAGTTTTTTGTTACACAATGTCCGTTAGTTGAGAAATCAGTTTTAAATAATAGTTCATCATTATCTAGAATACTATATTAATACACAAGTTACACAACACAATGCGTCAGTGGTTTTATTTTTAATTTTTTGCACTTTATAACTCTTTTTTTTTTTTAAAAAACGGCTTTTAGTTATATTTTATAGTTTGGTTTATTCATTTCTAACGTAATTAATATAAAATATACCTAATAATACAGAAACAAACCTTAAAGATTACATTTTCCTAAGAAATTATCATTCCCGCTATGAAATCTGTCAAATATTTTAACTCACTGTGAAGTGGCGCCGCCCTGGTGGCAGAAAAGTCGTGGATGCCCTCATTGTCATATTATATTATATTAATTAAACTATAAAAATCAAAAACAATTGCAATCTTATAATTAATAATTAATTAATTCGTAATTTATAGAAATTTTGATTCTTAATTGAAAATATATGTAGATGTCTATGGGCCACAGCTTCCACTTACCATCAGGTGGACTCTGTGTCCGTTTGTCACCCTTATTCAATTAAAAAAAAACTAGTACGCTTTCCATAATCGTTCTATGTAATTTCTGAACAGATTTTCCTATTTTAAGTTAGTCGCCGGAATATCGTGCGTATTGACATTACAGAAAACGTTGCCTTGTTGTATCTTACACCCTACATTAAGGCGCTGACAAGATTCAAATAGGCTTTTTTGAAACAATTTTAACAGCTTGAGCTACTACGGCACTAAATACAACATAAACAATTAAAAAAAAATTATAGTTGTATCATTAAAATAGTTTCATTCTTAGTCTTTTATATTCCATCAAGTTTTAATTTACTTGCTATATAATTTTTATCTAACAATTGAAAAATGGGTCCTAAATGTTTTATGTTTTGTAATATATGAGTCACAGGCGTCATGTATTACACAACACGTTTTTTAATTTTAAGCGACACTGAATGTATTAATAAATCATTTCGATAAGAAAAAATTAATTTGCTAATATTTCACGTTTAAAAAACTGTTTGGTTCTGTTATTATTATATTTTAGTTACTTAAATTCATATACATAGTAATATAGGCGGGCTTAACGCCTGACACGTTCTTTACAAGTTTAACTTAGAGTACCTTAGAGAACAGTTAAAGTGGTTTGTTACGTGGTAGAGCGATCATGCAGCTATATTACTGGTATCGTCGTAGCACGAATGGGTCGGCTCGACCGGGGAAGGACAGAATACCAGCGTAAAATAGCAGCTGAACGCTGCTGTGTTTCATATGGTAAGTGTAGAGAACAGGAGACCCTTTTTACTGGAAACGGGGCATTCCATCTTAGTCAACGCGTCTGCATTTTGATTTGGCATCGAGGATAAATGTAGATGTCTATGGGCGACAGCAACCACTTACCATCAGATGGACTTTGTGCTCTTTTGTCACCCTTTCATATAAAAAAGTGAACTCAAAGGATTAAAAATAATAAATTAATTTTAGAGATTGCGATATTAAATAAAATATACAATTTCAATATATCTGTAATAATAAAATTTCTTATAATAATAATTAAATAGAATTTCTTCGAACGAACGAATGAACTTCTTGCTAAACTGAATTTAAAACAAACGTGTAAAGTTGGTACCTTCATGACAACCACATTAAAAGTTAAAAATATATATATATTTTTTTTAAATTTGAGCCTTGACCACGATTCCGCGCGATGGTAAGTGGTGATGCAATTTTTAGTGGTGAAATGTACTAAATTAGTAAAATTCCTTCTAACCTTTAGAACAAAATATTTTTAGGAGGTAAATTATGAAGTAAATAATGTATAATGATAAATATATAACCGAACTTACGTAGTATTTTTAGTAAAATTACTTCGTCTCATAATATGTACAAAAGCCTGTTACTATTAAAAGCAATTGTAATAACTTATTATTCGTATGTTTTTTTAATCTATACAATCACCCGACGTTATGATAAAAACATCTATTCTCATCCTACAAACGTCAGTAAGAAATCAATAAACATGAAACTTGATACCATACACGTTTGCTCATTCAATTTTTTTCACAACTTTACTTCATGGGGTACACAGAAAGCAAAGACATCCTCCATGCGGTCGACTGCACATGTGTCCCACCCCATAATACTAGCATAACGTACTCTAAGCCCCACGGTGTCATTGACCCCCAGCACGGGGTAGGGGTGGTTTGGGGGCGGAGCCACACCGACTAGACGGCAGGAATGTTATTTATAAAACCACATCGATCCGACCCGGTCTTCGAATTTAAAACGGTTTTCTCTAATGTCCCCTATTAAATGCTTATTAGATTATTTCTAGTTCAAATATTCCGTTAGAAAACCTTTGAAATTACTATATCATTATACATTGAAATACATAGTATATTATATTAGCTATAAAATTATCTTCATTAAGTTAACGCAAATTAATTAATAAAAATTCAGGCCTATTTTTTAATCTGGCTGATTTATCTCACATAAGTGCACAAACAACACTCGAAATGCAATGTTATTACTTTTTGTGTAGAAATAATTTTACCGATTTTTCCGTTTAACTTTAATTTTCTTTTTAACTCTTTTAAGCCAGTGCTTGATTACCTTCCCACCCGATAGTAAGTGCTGATGCAGCCCAAGATGGTAAAGCATAATGGCTCAGCATGACAAAAGCCTATTTACTCTTGCCTTGAAGAAACCCACATCCATTCCATCCGATTATAATCATCATCATCATTACAGCCTTTCATAAGTCCACTACTGAACATAGGCCTCCCCCAAGGAATGCCACAAAGCACGGTCCTGAGCCACCTGCATCCATCGACTGCCTGCATGTCTTACCAGGTCGTCACTCCATCTAATGGGGGATCGCCCTACACTTCGCCTACCGGTACGAGGTTACCACTCGAAAAAACCTTTCTTCCCCATCGGTTGTCGGTTCTTCGAGCTATATGGTCGGCCCACTGCCACTTCAACTTGCTAATCCGTTGGGCTATGTCGGTTACTCTGGTTCTAGTGCGGATATCCTCATTTCTAAGTTTATCACGCAGAAAAACCGAGCATAGCCCTCTCCATAGCTCGCTGAGCGACCTTGAGCTTCCTCATACAGCAGTGAAGGACCACTGATCCGATTATAATACCGCCAAAATATACCACTATTTTCATGAAAAAAGAGACAAACAGTGTTTTTTTTTCAAAATTCCCGATGTTTCAAGCGCTATACAACACCCACGGTCAAGGGGCCGTTGAATTGTTTGATACGTAGGCGGTCCCATAATGAATTGGCCTAACTATGAACCTATGAAGGAAATGAAACGAAACCAATTTTATTTTTCAATATAATCACCATGAATACTAACACACTTCTGACATCTGTGAATCAACATCTCTAAACCTTTATAAAAATAATCACATTTTTTATCCTCAAAATGACTGAAGACGGCCGCCTGCAACTCTTCATCGCTTGAAAATTTTCTTCCTCTTAAGTCACGCTTTAAATTTGGAAATAAATAATAGTCGGACGGGGCCATGTCTGGACTGTAAGGTGGATGTTGAACTTCTGTGAACCCGCATTGACGAACTGCATCCTTCGAAACACCAGCGGTATGAACAGGGGCGTTGTCATGGAGCAACAGGACACCTTTAGACAGCTTGCCTCATCGTTTTTCCTTTATCTTGTCTCGTAATTTATATATTAAAGAAGCATAATATTCGCCGTTCACGACTGTATTACGTTCTTTAAAATCCACCATCAAAATGCCTTGAAAATCCCAAAATATTGTGCACATCAGTTTTTTAGTAGATTGTTGCACCTTTGCCTTTCTAGGGGGCTTTTCACCCTTATAACGCCATTCCATTGACTCGCGCTTGCTTTGTGGATCATAATACAAGATCATAGTTTCATCACCAGTCACTAGCCGCTCGATCACAGTCTTTGGATTTTCGTCACAAAGATCCAAAAACTCCGAAGCGCAGCGCACTCTTTCCTGTCTCTGTACCGCTGAAAGAAGTTTCGGTACCCATCTTGCACTCACTTTTTTCATGTGAAGATGTTCATGGATCGCGCGATGAACGGTACTCTTAAAGAGCCCAAGCCTTGCTGCAATTTCTCTAATCTTCAAACGGCGGTCACTCAGAAGAATCGTTAAGAGCAATCGTTTCAGGAGTGAGCACTTCCACAGGTCGACCGTCGTAGCCAAAGTCTTCGACGGTTTCTCTCCCAAGGCGAAACTCTTTCACCCAATTTTTCACTGTGCTATAGGAGGGGGCAGACTCCTTATACACGCCATCCAATCGTTCTTTTATTTGGGCAGGGGATAAACCTTCTTTAAACAGAAACTTTATGACACTTCGATACTCAGTTTTCGACATTTTGAAAAAATACGCGACTCTCGTTATACAAATGCCTGTTAAACTAAGACTAAGCATTTCATGTCGATGCATGTTTCTTATATTAAGTGCACGATAAACGTACTATTTAATGCAACACAACATGTAGCGACATGTCGCGTTGAACTATATCAGGCCAGTTCATTATGGGACCGCCTGGTATCTTGATGATATAGTTAAAGGTTTTACTATTATTATTACCATTTTTACCATTTATCCTTAGCTATCTTACAGTGTCTTGAAGTCTTGTTGTGGTATGTTTGGGTTTAGATTTAATTCTTTAATTAACTATGGGATGCCAGCCATCTTCTCTTACATACGTACGAACAAAACTTAATCTATCTTAGATTCCAAATATCCCGTCCATTTCAACCTATGATTTTCGCATATATTCGGTTTAATTGAACAATTACCTTACAATATATACACTTAATATATACACGAATTAATTGCTTAAATATTGAAATATATGAATACAGATGCATACCAACTATTCGACGCAAGTATTTATCTTTGTAATTAATTATTAATTAATATAAAAATTAATTTTTACATTCAATTAATTTTCTTAATATTTGTATGATAATTTTCAAGATCAACTCAAGTATGATCGCGTCACGTTTGAATCAAATTTTCTCATTTCAAAATAATAATTGAACAGACGAGACGAGATATGTTGATCTAACGTTTAAACATTTCATTCATCCCTCTAATTAAGTTAAATTTTCCAGTTGATTGTTCCCAACTTTCTATGTAGAATGAGTAAAAAAAAAACAATATTAGCATTTACTAGGACTTCCTTTCTGCATTCACCACCCCTTCAGCTATCTCTACCATCAAATAGCAGCGTTTGCACTGCTGTATTTCGCTGCGAAAGACATAGAGACCCTTTTTTACTGGAAAAGAGGCATTCCATCTTGCTCCTCACGGGTGACAACGCACCTACATTTTGATTCGCAAACGAGGATAGATGTATATGTCTATGGGCTACAGCAACCACTTACCATCAGGTGGACTGTGTGCTTGTTTGTCACACTATCCTATAAAAAAAATCGAGAATCAGTATAATTACACGCTGTGATGAATTCCATCTAAGGCCAGTGACAACGCATCCGTAGCCTTTTTTAATTGACTTACCATCAGGTGAGCTGTAAGTTAGTTTGTCACTTCAATTTTATAATAAAAGAAGAAAAACAATCTTAGAGTAAAAAGTGATTAAGTAAATTCATATAATTTTATAACTTAGGAAAATATATGTAATGTTGGAAGAAGAAATATATGTCATGTATTTTTATAAGATAATGAAAAAATATCAATTTTTTTTTTAGTGGGAGGTGCACGATATAATTTCTTTTTTCTTTTTAATCTTAACGTCTCTGCAATTATTTTTCGTCGACGAAAACGAGTGTTCATATTATTTTAGAAAATTTTATTTAGCCCGCCAGATTATTTGATTTCATATATTTGAAATGAAAAATAAAATAAATCATTATTTAAATTGGTACAGCTGTTTCTGTGAAATCCGAAGTTTCGATGATTTATACGCTACATTAACTCGTCTACTAGTAAAATAAATTCAATCATAATTTTGTATGCAGAACACCCATAATGTTCACGAGTTATTTCTGAAATTTTAATGATAAGTACAGCCACTCTGCAGCCATAATATGCTTGTAGGACGAATGGGTCGGCTCAACCGGGGAAGGACCATGGCCTCAAGATACCAGCGTAAAATAGCAGCTTTATGATCCTTTATATCGTATGGTGAGGGTAAGGAATCGGAGAAACTTTTAATGGAAACGATGCTATCTTAGTACGCACGGGTGACAACTCATCTTCATTATGATACTTAATCGAAGATAGATGTGGATGTCTATGGGCTACTGTATCCACTTACCATGAGGTGAAATGTGTGCTCGTTTGTCATCCTTATTCTGTAAAAAAATTAGTAATCATCATTTATCTATATTAGTTTTTTTTTAAAGTCATTGATATTTTGACTATACGGTGGGGAACAGCAAGTTTACGTAAAAATAATTATAAACATAATTTAAAAATTTTGTACAGCCGACTTCAATATAAGTTATTAAGAATAACTCAAAAACTATTGGTCTGACCTTGATTAAATTCATATGGAACCACACGAGAAGTACCAGCTTTTAAATAAAAAAAGAATCATCGAAATCGGTTTACTCATTAAAAAGTTATGAGGTAACACACATAAAAAAAAACATACAGTCGAATTGAGTACCGTCTCCTTTTTGGAAGTCGGCAGAATTTAGTAAATGTTTTTTTTTTTATACGCAAATAATGTTTTAAGGACATTTGAATGAGAACTTCGCGGAATAAAATGTATTTAACTTTCCATTTCACCACTCAAAATAGTCCTGTTAAAACGAAAATTCGCAATTTGTACCTGGTAGCTGTATTACCGATGTACCTATGAAGTTATAAAATCGATGTGAAATAGTAAACATACGCCTATATACGACTCATTTCCGGACGCAAGCGTCATCAGATCTGATACGATAAGCGAAAATATGTCGCCGTGATGCCCCAGTGCGTGGTGGCGGACTTCACAAGTCCTCAAAATATAGCCACGTGGTAAATCAGCAATTAAAATTACAATTAACAATTTCATTTTTGGTGGAGAAAGCATTCGGATTTTAGCCTCTGAGGTATGACGGCCTTTACGTGTTACATTTCCCTAATTTTGGCACGAAACTTTGAAAACATCAAGCAAACACAAGCTTGTTGCAGTACCAATTACTCGTCAAAATCACCGTCAACATTATCATCATCACAGCACTTCACAAGTCCACTGCTGAATATAAACCTCCTCCAAGAAATGCCACAAAAGATAGTCACGAGTCACCTACTACAGGTTGTAACTCCATCTCGCGGGGTGCGGCTTAAAAATGTATAATACAATTTTATTTGTATAACGGTAAGGATCATAGATACCTACATCGATACAGGGTAAAGAACACACAGATGCTCTCCCGAGGACTATGATGTGTATTGATAATAATATTATAAATATGGAAGTTTATATCAATCACGCAAACACTACTAAACTGATTTTGATAAAACTTGACCATATTAAAGTGTGAAAAACGAGTTGAGAATATCGCGAATAACAGTTATTTAAACCATGACACTAAAAATTCACCAACAAAATTATATTTCTTAGCGTGCACTGATTTAATAAGAGATGAAATAGATCTATGAAATCTGTAGCTCGATGACAATAATTTAGATCTATTGCACAAAAGGCTACAATTTCATAAGAAGAAGCCAAGGGAGAAACTGTGCTCATATCATGCATTCTTATTATTCCAAACAACCTATCGCTTAACTGAAAACGATAACAACTCCCATCCCATTAGAAGTGGCATTTTCAATGACAATTAACAAATCCCATTGTCACACCTTGAAAGTAGCGGGTTAGATTTGGTACGCTTGTTTTTACAATGGTCAGCTCTGCTCGGCGTATCGTGTAAAATCTGCACGATTTCAATGACCGAAACAAATAATTTAATGTATTTTGTCTATAGCAGTGTATTTTAGAGCGTTCTGCAATTTTTAGTTATAAATAATTTCAGTGATAAAAAATCTTACAAACGGCTGACCTTGCAAGTCATCCTTGGAACTTCCCGCCATTTTTTTTTTGTTTTTATTTTTTGAAAATCTTTAAAACGGCTCGACCGATTCACTTGAAAATCTAATGAGCTCGAAGTCTCTATTAACACTTACGGACGCCGTGTCGCCCATCTCGATCGGATAATTCTCAAAATCTATAACTTCCTACTTTTGAAAACTATCAAAACGGGAAATTAAATATTTGTCAAGTTTTAATTAAGCCACGTAGTAGTAGCCGCGGATAAATCTCAGTTTATTATAAATATAAAAAGATAGAATAAAAGTAAACAAATAAAACAATTTCATTATTCGTTTTATTTCCTTGATAATTCTGAGAAAGATTTTATTCGGTTATCGGCGACCTATTTTAAAACAACGACGCTTTTAGACAATCTGAGGGAGAAGACCTGTGCGAAGTTCTATTCCGCGCGTTAGATTTTCTTTCAGTCACTACATGGCCCGTAACGGTTCATTTCCTCCATTTTACAATAGCGCAGATCCGACGGCGTTGTCTTCTAAAGCTTCCCTGGCAAATTGTTCCACGGAAATTTTAAAAATCAACTCTTGAGAATAAAGCGCTTTCGTGAATGTCGCTATTTTAAGAGCCCTGCTTGCTTATCTATGTAATTTAAATATGCTAGAGAAACTTAGTGTTTTTTATACACTGTTATCAGTAGTCGGCGTAGAGAATTAAAATACTTGTGATAATAAATAATGAAAGCCTTGGTAGCTCAGATGGTTAGCGCTCGCTGTAAGCTTCACAGTACTAGAGCAACCCGGGTTCGATTCCCGCTGGCACCAATGAAATTGTTAATAGCAATTTTAAGTGCTGATTTACCACGTGCTCGGCGGTGAAGAAAAACGTCGTGAGAAAACCTGCAAGTCTAAAAAATAAGAAAAAAATATATTTCGAAGACATGTGAAATTCGCCAACACGAATTTGGGCAGCGCAGGGGAGATTTCCTTGCTCTAAAACCCTCTCAGAAATGAGAGGAGGCCTGTGCCCAGCAGTGGGGCGTAAATAGGCTGCAACTTTACTTACTTTACTTTACTTGTGATAAAGAAAACGCTATTTGTTCATTTTTATTATAACAACGAGGGCTAATAATTTTCTGCTCACCGAATGTCGCTAGTTGACAGTGAGGTAAAGTATTTTGTTACACAATGTAATTTAATTGAGAAGTTGGTTTTTAATAAAAGTTCACCAGTTTAAACAATATCATATTAATACACAAAATGCCTCAGTGGTTCGCTCTTTAATTTTTTGCACATTTTTAACTTTTTTTTTTTGATTTTTCTACTTTTATGAATATCTGTGGTTTAGTTAATTTATTTTTAGTCGTATTAATATAAAATATAGCTAATAGTACAGAAAGAAACAGTAACCTTTATATTTTTCGAACAAATTTCCCCACTAAGAAATCTGTCAATTATTATAACTCACTTTTAAGTGGCGCCGCCCTGGTGGCAGAAAAAGTCGTGGATCATTGATACCGTTATTTGTAGCATAACTTGAGAGAGGCCTATGTTCAGCAGTGAACTTGTGAAGGGTTGTGATTATGATGATAACTAAATTTGATTTATAATTTCTACTCTAACAATAAACATATATATTTTTTTTTATCATTGTATGGTAAAGAACAGACTTTGACGTCTTTACGTAAGTTCCCTTATTGCGAGCCAACATGACACTTTAGTATCTCGTGTTTCAGATAAGGGAAAAGTCCACCGCGCTAGACCAATGCACATCAGCAGATTTTAAATACAATTACGTTTTAGCCACACGTACACTTAATTTTTACATACAACCTTTTAAATACAATCTTTTAAATTTTCAGGCATGCAGTTTCCTCAAGATGTTTTCCTGCACTAAAATCTAGTTTGTTCTTCAGTTTGTTAGGGTACGATGGAGTAGGGTACGTATGAAGTTTTGATGAAAATGACGACAGGACATAAGTTATCTAACTCTTGATTTTGAACCGCCGTGCGTGGTAGAGCCATGCTACAGCTATATTAATAGTACAGTTGTAGCACGAATGGGTCGGGTCGTATGGGGAAGGACTACGCTCTCACAGAATACCAGTGTAAAATGGCAGCTTGACATGCTGTGTTCCGTATGGTGAGTGTAGAGAAACGGAGACCCACTTTACTGGAAAATGAGGCATTCCATCTTAGTCCTCACGGGTGACAACACATCTGCATTTTGATTTGTGATAGATGTTCGATGTAGATGTCTATGGGGCGCAGCAAGCACTTACCATCAGGTGGACTGTGTGCTCGTTTGTCACCCTTATCCCATAAATTAAAAAAAATCAACAGGCTGTAAAAACCCACAGCTAGACATGTGTTTACCTGACCTGACCTTCCTACCGTAAGGTTTTTTGGCATTTCCGATACTCGCATCTTACGACACCCAGAATTGGGTTATCAGATCCTATTAGGCCGCCACCTATCGACGTTGCAATTATTAACATGGTAGAGCTATGTTGCAGGTGTATTATGGTTGTAGCGCAAATTGGTCGAATCGACCAGGGTAGACACATTCTCAGGATATATCAGCTACTTAATTAATGTTCAATGTAATAACAAATGTAAAGATATAAAAGTTTTTTTTATAGGATAAGGGTGACAAACGAGCACACAGTCCACCTGATGGTAAGTGGTTGCTGCGGCCCAGAGACATCTACTTCTATCCTCGATTACGAATCAAAATGCAGATGCGTTGCCACCCGTGAGGACTAAGATGAAATGCCTCATTACCTTTAAAAAGGGTCTCCGGCCACCTGCACTCACCAAGCGAAACGCAGAGGTAAACCTCTACTTCACGCTGGTATTCTGTGAGGTCGTGGTACCACCCCGGTTCGAGCTGGCCCATCCGTGCGACAGCAAAAGCTGCCGCGTGGCTCTACCACTGTTAAAAAAGAAAGTAAATGTTCGTATAAAAGCTGTTCCATAATAAGATAGACTGTCCTCCTTTGCTAAATTCCTATTCCTTCGGAATACCTTCTCGGATTCCGAGAAAGCCTGTTCAACCTATGAATCCACCAATACGTAGGACTAAACTTGGTCATTTCTCTCCTGTTCCTAGATTGAGTAGAATTTACAATGAATGCAGCACATCGGTAGATCTTAATTTTGATTCTTTAAAACTTTTTCGTAAGCAGATCAGGGACTTTATCACAGAAAAATATGTTCTGCAATTTGTTAAAAAATAACTTAAAATAGGTTTTTATGATTTTTCTTTCATATAAGTAACTTATTATTATTAAGCGCATGATGTGTTCCCCTATAAGTAGTTACGCACTTAGTTTAAGACATGTTGGAACTTGTATTTTTTATTAAAATGTATTGTCTTATAACTGTTGGAGAACCCAATAAATAAAATAAAATATAAAAATATCATTGTTACTGATAGGTAGCAGCACAACCATCTCGTTTTCCCCAAACGTATAAGAGCAAGACTGGCGACTTGAAGAAGCACACGTTGCGAGACGTGTGGTACCGTGGTCACCAATTTGGTGACCACGAGAGAAGCTATGTCCACCAATAGACTTTCGCGGGCTGATTAAGAAAAAGACGAATAAGCGGGACCTCCCCTGGTGAACTGAAGCAACGATCTGCACCAGGTGGCTGGCAGCCACGAGAAAGCAAATCAAACTAAGTGGCGCGCCTTGTGAGAGTTACAATTTATGTCCATATTTATTTTTTGACGTTACCTCTGCACTAGGATTTTCTCCTGTACCGTGGGGGCAGCTTACATACATAAATGTAATAATATCCGTGCGGGATATAAACCCGCGGCCTTTAGCGCTGCAACTGCGTCACCGCGCCATCCATGGGCTATTGTAGGTTCCAATTTTAAATACTCTTCAGAATAATATTTTCGTTTTACGATATTTGCCCCAAAAATAAATTAAGTTTGTTTTGTTCTAAACCTTGTATAAAATATTGACAAACTTCGTCTGCAGTAACCTGCAGTACTTGTAGATAATTAAACGGAAATTGTGGTCGTTATAGAAACTGATCAAAGGTATTCATCAACGTATGGCACTTAATCTAGGGTAATTCCCTCAGTGATTTAGATATGAATATTCTATTTCATCCAAGTTTATTTTATGCTTAAACAAATATAAAAATACGTTAAACGAGTAGATTAAATACCATAAATCATGGTAAATAACATTCAACAAACAGCGGCTGACATAAAAAAAACCCAATTACAAGTAAAACTTAATTTATTTGTGTGACATACATGTTTATTTAACGAGATCGCCTGAACCGCTGTAATTAATTTTCGACGGCCGTTTATAGTCGGATAATTTCTCCGAAGCCGAATTCGGTAGTTAGAGGAGCCCGGGCTCAATGTTTCTGCCTCGCCGCTGGGGCCCTGGTTATCGGGTTACAGGCAGACGTGATGTGATGAGCACCTGACGCGGTTGCGGTCTGCTTTCGGCGGTGGTGCAAGTTGTAAGAGTATAGAAAAATAATGCTCCTTAAGCGGAATACAGAAGAATGTTTTTTACTCCATTATTCTTTAATTTGTATGTTAATTTTTAATATATGGAAATAAAAATTAAAAGATAACCATAAAATTTATGAATTTAATTAATTTAAACTTCTCTATAAATAGTAACCGACATAGCCCACTGGATTAGTAAGCTGAAGTGGCAGTGGGCCGGCCATATAGCTCGAAGAACCGACAACCGATGGGAAGAATGGTTCTCGAGTGGCAGCCTCGTACCGGTAGGCGAAGCGTAGGGCGACCCCCCCCCCCCCCCCCACACTAGATGGAGTGACGACCTGGTAATATATAAATATAATAATAAGTCGATAGATGCAGGTGGCTCAGGACCGTGCTTTGTGGCATTCCTTGGGGGAGGCCTATGTTCAACAGTGGACTTATGAAAGCCTGTAATGATGAATGATAATGATGATAGTTTCATTCATACATTCATTAATTAACGACTTTCAAAGGTCCACCGCTGAACATTAACCTCCCCATAGATCGCTTCATTGATCTCACCTATACTTATCCGCCGTAGGTGTCACGCTTGTCGAGTTGGCAATAGTAGTTTTTTTTTATTATTATGACTTGTTCTGTTCATCTTTTGTTTCGTTTCTCTCTGACGCCTCTTACGATATCTAACAATAATTTAGACAGCAATGATTAGTAATTTATATCATAAATATTTTGATTTCTTAAAATATATGATAGACCAATATTACGTTGAATAAAATGTCATCGTAACTTTTGCTACGTTTTAAGATTATAAACCCTTAAAAACACCTTTACTTAATTTTTATACTGCATAGTTTTTTGAATACAAGTATTACTTAATATAAAATCAGACGTTACTTTGCGGAAGTCCAGAATTAATCTTCATCTTAATGTCATACCAATTTCTAAGAGTACATCCCGCCCTAACTCAATTTCGTGCAATAACCCTTTCACTACTAATCCCAACACCACTACACTAGGTAAAACACACCGCCATCGATAATACGACACGTGTTTCGCCTCTAAACGAGGCAAGATTAGGTAAAATAGAATCCGCATGGCTGACCGCTAAAAGTTGTGACGGATTTAGAGTACGCAATCAAGAGAGGGCGAGAGGCGCTCTTCAAACTAAATAAGACTCTTCGTTTTATTTCATTGCGTGTATCTCAGCTAATAATGGACATCTTCTAATATAATTTTGAACATCTTTAACGAGTAAAAGTAATAAACGAGCCTACACTCCATATGAAAGTAAGTAATTGCTTTGGTTCATAGACTAGGTGTCTATGAACCAAAGCAATTACTTACTTTCGTATATCATCGATTAAGAATCAAACTACAAATGCGTTTTCAGGGTAACATTAAAAGACCTTGACCTTGACCACTGACTTGTAAATGTGTAAATGTGGAAGAGCACTCGTGTGGCACTTATATAGACGTTGTCACTCTGCTTACTAACCCGCCTGATAGCCATTACGTGGTAGAGCCATGCTGCAGCTTTATTATGGTTGTAGTAATGGGTCGGCTTGACCGGGAAAGGACCACGCTCGCACAGAATACCAGCGTAAAATGGCAGCTTAATGCTACTGTGTTACGTATGGTGAGTATAGAGAACCGGAGATCCTTTTTACTGGATACGATCCACTCCATCTTACTCGTCAGAGGTGACAACACATCTGTATCTTGATTCTTAATCAAGGATAAATGTAGATGTCTATGAGCCATAGTATTCACGTACCATCAGGTTGACTGTGTGCTCATTTGTCAACCTTATTTTATTAAAAAAGCTGCGTGATGACTATGGAAAATCTCTTGGAGAATACGTCGTTTGACACGTTTTGGCAAATATCTGTATTTCGGCAAATAACAGTGGATTTAAAACTAACTGCCAAAAATAAAAACGTCAAAATCTCGTTAATTAGGCCACAGGCACAAGTCAACTTCACAGATAGTCGTTTGCGTGACATGCCGCTCGTGATTTTCTGACTTAACTCACACTCACTCATGAAGATATAATATTCTAATTAACCTTCTCCAATGCCACGTCGAACAACCGCAGAGCTATTATTAATAAGCACATGTTTGCTAATTGGCTATGTGGCGTCACTTTCGTTAATACAAATTAGATTACCGATGCAGTGCCAGTTATGACCCAGTACTATTGTGTGAATATTGCCATATACTATAGTGCCAACAGTACATACCCAAAATCACATACCATCCGTCCGTTTGTTCGTCCTTTTTATATACAAGAACGGTCAAATGATCATGCGGCTCACCTGATGATTAATGTTTACCGCCGCACATGAACAGCTGTAACACCAGGGGAATTGCAGTTGCATTGCCGACTTTTTATAAAGAAGTAAGTACGTTTCGTGAAAGTCCCTAAGTCGAATTGGTTCGAAAAAAATTACAGTGTTAGCTGATTCTACAGAGAAATAGTTCGAGGAAGAAAAATCCTAGAACACCCTAGTGTTATATAGCTGGCTGAAGTACCAAAATTGGATGTATATTTTATACTCAAACGAACTGATAGGAAGCAGCCCCGGATACAGTTCTTTTCGTCAAACTCTACCGTTGATTCAGCAGGAAAGGTGAACTAAAGGCCTTTTTCCAGTCATTTAGTTTATGGACAGACATCAAAAAATTTACTCTGAGCAAAAATTTGCGAGAGCACCTTTATAATTTTTTTTATAAAATGTAAGTGACAAACGATCTTACCGTCCACCTGATAGTAAATGGCTACCTCAGCCAAATTCTCCCCTGAGGACTATGATGGAATGTCTTACATTCTGTAATTATACTGCATCTATATACCCGTCAAACTGGAATACAGCAGTGCCAGCCCTATTATTTGGCATCAAAATTGGACGTAGAACTGTTGGTGTAATGAGAGCATCCACGACTTTTTCTGCCACCAGGGTGGCGCCACTTTACAGTGAGGTAAAATATTTGACAGATTTCATAGCGGGACGATAATTTCTTAGGAAATTGTAATTTTTAACTTTTGTTTCTGTATTATTAGTTATATATTATATTAATTACATTACAAATGAATAAACCAAACTATAAATATAACTGAAAGCCGATTTTAAAAAAAAAGAGTTAAAAAAGTTAAAGTGCATAAAATTAAAAATCAAACCACTGACGCAATGTGTTATGTATTAATATAGTACTCTAGATAATGATAAACTATAATTTAAAATTAATTTCTCAATTAACTGACACTATGTAACAAAAAACTTTACCTCAGTCGCTATTAGCGACATCTGGTGAGTGGAAGATTATTAGCCCTCATTAAGATGATACAGGTCGATAGGTTGGATACAGATGCCAACGGTAACATATTTAGACTTGTTTGCGGAACCTGATAGATAATGATTGCTGTCATTTACAAGGATGTACAAAGTGATAAATCAAAAGACAACGATATTAAAAGTTCTTGTACTTGTAGCGGCCCTGTCGTCGCGACACAAGCGAAATACATCGAAGCCTAAATCACGCTATCAAAGTTTCGAAGTAAAAGCAGTATATATAGAATAGCTCCGAACTATCACTTGGGGCGTTGGCCACTCCTCGGACTGAACACCTTGCTCCACGGGAGATATTTCCTTTTCTGCCACCTGCTACGTACTGTACCATAAATGACAAAAAAATAACAAAGCTAGCATTTTTAAGTTTTTTTTTTATATTCTTATAAGCAAGTGATTGACTGCTATACCACCTGGTATAGCAGTCAATGTCAAGTCAAGGGAATGTAATGGAGTATTTGTCAGTGAACGAATGGATACAGAACGGAGCGCTTTATATCTCGAAGAGTTTCTCATCTCTCCACAGTAGCACATTCGTACTACTACTATTATATGTGAGTACTAGTGTTATACTTTTAACAGTGGTAGAGCCACGCGGCAGTTTTTGCTGTCGCACGGATGGGCCGGCTCGAAACGGGGTGGTACCACGTCCTCACAAAATACCAGCGTGAAGTAGAGGTTTACCTCTGCGTTTCGCTTGGTGAGTGCAGGTGCACTCACCAAGCTGGCCGGAGGCCCTTTTTACTGGAAATGAGGCATTCCATCTTAGTCCTCACGGGTGACAACGCATCTGCATTTTGATTCGCAAACGAGGACAGATGTAGATGTCTATGGGCCGCAGCAACCACTTGCCATCAGGTGGACTGTGTGCTCGTTTGTCACCCTTATCCTATAAAAAAAATACTCCATACCATCCCATGGATGCCGTAAGAGGCGTCAGTGGGAAACAAAGCAGAAGATGGGTAGTAGCGTCTTCCTAACGACTAAAAATAAAAAACGAAGTTGCCAACCCGTTTCCCAAGCGTGGCTACTATGCCGAATATCTCCTTTATGAGGCAATTTATTGGGGAACGCCTATGTTCAGCAGTGGACTTTAATAAACTGTAACCGTAATGGTATCTAGTAGCACATATTATAAGCTTTAATTAACCGACTTCAAAAAAGAAAATTTTAAATTTAACTGTACGTTTTTGTAGAATGTTAAACGACATCATCGTCAATTGTGATCCAATTTTGATTCTTTTTTTTAAATATACGTGGTAAAATAGGGGATGAAATTATTAATATAACTATTTAGGCTACATTAACGTTTTATTTAGTCAAGTAAAAAGGGCAAAAAAATTAACTTTTAATAAAAAGTCAAAGAACTAAAAATACTTGAGAAAACTAAATAGAATAAAACACTCATATTTTGAAGTCGAGGCTATAATTTTTCTTTCTACAATATCTTCACACCGACTTCATAACTCAAAAATATTTTATTCATTTTATTTTTCTTGAAGTCTGTTTTTTCTTTTTATTACACGTTAAGAAGGACGAAGGACGGTGTTTCGGTCATGCTTATACGCGATTTAGTTAGTCCGTGATTATTTAATGGTAAGAAGATTCCTGTTACACAACTTGGTGTGACAAAAGAAGAAAATTCAATTTTTTTTTAAATTATAGGTGGCTCGTATTATATGCCCTTTACAATCAACTTATTCATACAAGTGAGGGAAAGCAAATATATCACACAGTTCGTGAATTTTTAACTTAAATTACAGGCTGATGCTGTGTTGAATTGACTCGATTAAGAATCAAAGTGTAGATGCTAATATATTTATTAGCAGTTTATAATGATAGTATTTGTTAATGCTGGAGACTAAATTGAAATTTCGAGTAACCGCAATATTTAAAATTTATAATAATAAATATTTTAACGTGGTGCATGGAATGTTCAATGAATCGGTCATTCGTGTAATACGCTACCACGTCAATTCCCATTTTGTTGAAAAAACAACGGATTTCATTTTATTAACACTTAAAGTTACTTTAAATTTGCGCGTTACTTTTAACGTGACACATCAAAAATGCACATATATTTTTTTCTGGAATAAGTGTTACAAACGAGCACACAGTCCACCTGATGATAAGTGGATGCTGTGGCCCATAGACATCTACATAACTCACAATCAAAATGTAAATAGGTTGTCACCTCTGAGGACTATGATGGAATGCCTCGTTTCTAGTGAAAAGGATCTCAGATTCTCTACACTCACTATACGAAATACAGCAGCATTAAGCTGCTATTCTGTGAGAGCGTGGTCCTACACCGGTCGAACCGACCCATTCATGCTACAACCATATGGTCGTAGCTGCAGTGTGGCTCTGCCACATCTAATAAATAAATATTTAATAAAAAATATATGTAACTCCATACTTTTATAAACTCCTTTGAGAAAAAAAAATATGATTAAAACATTTACCTAGAAATCTAATGCATTTAGTCATACTCTAAACCAAAACGCTATTAAAATCGTTCGTGCGTCTGTTAGTAATCGTGTATCTTCTGAACAACTCGACTGATTGAATTGACGGCCGGATATTCACACACACTATTATATTTTCTTATGTTGAGACGAAGGTTCATAGCTATGATAGGATCCGATAGATGGTGCTGTAGTCATGTTAATAACGACTCATATTCACAATATAAAAAAATCTGAATCGGAAATTGTTTATTTCTTAACAATGACAGCTGTTTTTACTAAAGGTTGGTATCAAACCTTTTAAGTATTGTGTATACTTGGACCAGGAAGTCCTGCTTTTCTATATCAAAATTTTAATCTTTTAAATTAAAAGAACTTTCGAAAATTAAATAAGAAAAATGAAATAATACTTAACTATATTAATTCTCTTAATGTGTGTGCAAACGTGCGTGCTATACTAAACTATCTAATATATAGTGATAGTTTAGTTTTACTAAAAAAGAAAATTACAACGCGTAACCCTGTGGTAGAGTTCGGAGTAACACCCATGGCATCACCTACCGGAAAAGGCAGAACAATGTCACCGAAACAGCTAGTTAAATCTAATACAAAGTTACGGTATAGATATTTCACAAGAATAGGATTTTCTAATTTTAATGTAAACTCTAATAGTTTATCCATTTCATTATTTATAGCATGTAAAAGGTTTACTATTGAATATAGGCCTCCACAATAGATTGCCTGACATAGTTGTTGCCATGCTTGGCAGCTAATTTGGAAACTATAGTTTTATTATTTAGTTTTTAGTAAGGTGTTGCTGCCAATGTCCTGTTTCAATTCCCCCTGTCACCGCTTACGGCACCCTCAGGATGCTTTGGTAGTGGACCTGAATTCTCTTACGCCGCCTTTACACGGCAAAATATTTTATTATAAGCATTTTAAGGTGGTACATAGAAGGAACCTCCCCGAATTACTTAAAAAAGGAAAGTTGTAACTTACTTAAAAATGGAATGCCTCGTTTCCAGTCAAAAGGATCTCCGGTTCTCTACAGTCACCATACGAAACACTGTAGCATTAAGCTGCTATTTTACGCTATTATTCTATGAGAGCATGGTCCTTCCCCGGTCGAGCTGACTCATTCGTACTACAACCATAATGTAGCTGCAGCGTGGCGACAAATAGTCACCTAGGCTGTTATCGTGCCTGTTGCGGGACTTCACGTGTCCTCAAGATATTTAAGTACAACAAAATCCTTAAGAGGCGTATTACAAAAAAACGCGAAATTACAAGGTTTCCTCGTTGAAATTTTATGTTTATCGTTCATTTCTTGAAATAACAATTACCTGGTAAAAATAGTTCGTTTTCTCTCCTCAAATAAGCTCGGAATGGATTTTAGATAACTTATTTATTTAATCAGTAATAATCATTCTCCCGATGCATGTTTAGGCAAAAACTCTCGAAGACATGATTTGGGAGCTCTAATTTGTAGATTCTATTGAATATCGACCATCAAAAAAAATATTTTTATCTCCCAAATATCCTTCACTTGAATAATAATGGAATACATTTTCGTTATATGCTTTTCACAAAAGGAAAAAAAATTCGACATAATTCAAAAAACGACCAAAAAAGCTTCGATGCAAGCCTCTATATTTCCGAAGTTCTACATCACTTAGACGTAAAATTTATACCAAAATAATCATCAACATTTGCTTAAACTATGCTATTATTTTTACTTTTAAAATCGTTACTATTATATTATAATTAATTAAATAAAAGTACTATATATTTAACTGCGTCGGCCATCTGAGATCATTAACGCGCGAGCGCTTGCCGAGGGTGGACCTGCGTCATTTATTTCGGGCGCTGCATGGTTTCGATACTACCGTAGTGTGCGTCGATTACTATCGTAGTGTGCGTCGATTGCCTGCATACTAGAACATTGTCAACTACGACCACAATTTTTGATCGATCGGTTTAAAACTATTTTATATAGTTATAATTTAGATCACGTCTCTTCCATTAAACATGGTAGGGACAACGAGTCTGCAGCATGTGCACAATTGAGCAAACAAAAACATATTATTATAGAAAAATGTGGTCTATTCATTGACCTAGATCATTGTTATTTGAGGGCTTCACCTAATGGTTTATACAGCAACGGTCTTATTGAAGTTAAATATCCTATTTCAGCTTTCGGAATAGATTTTGATACGGCCTTTCGACAAAAAAGAAGTTAAAAGTTATAAATTCAGTGATTCAAGTGTAACATTAAATCAAAATAATGACTGGTTTTACCAAATCCAAGGCCAGCTTCATTTAGCAAATAAAAATGTCTGAATACTTGCCATAATATGTATTGGCCCAGATTAATGCAGTAAAAGTACTAAAAATTTACAAATACGACCAATTTTAGATTTTCAATATGTTACCCAAGTTACAAGCTTTTTATGAAAAGTGTGTACTGCCTGAAATTATCGAATCGAGAAAAGTTCGGTCAATGCCGTCGCAGCAAATATTTTTCTTATAGGCGGCCCATAGACATCTACATCTATCCTCTATTACAATTCAAAATGCAGATGCGTTGTCACCCATGAGGACTAAGATGGAATGCCTCATTTGGCCTTTGCCTCACATGGAAGTAAAAAGGGCCTCCGGCCACCTGCACTCACCAAGCGAAACTCAGAGGTGAACCTCTACTTCACGCTGGTTTTCTGTGAGGTCGTGGTACCACCCCGGTTCGAGCCGGCCCATCCGTGCGACAGCAAAAGCTGCCGCGTGGCTCTACCACTGTTTATAGTAATTGACTGTAAGTACCGATTAAAAAAATATTAGTTACATTTGGTTGTTATATTTATTAAAACAGGTTGCAACCGTTTATTTATTTATACCACTATTCTACCGGTAGTAGACATAATCGATTATTAACATTCGATTACAGCGTAACAATTAAAATATTTATGTGTACTTATTTTGACACTAAATTTCATAAATAATGAATAATATCTCAAAATGGTATATAATAATAAATAATAAATTATATAATAATACAATAATAAATTAATAAGATAAAATTAAAATGACACACCAAAAAATATTCCATCCACTGAAGTCCATCCTAAGAAAACTTTGTATTATGGAAGATCAAGATCGTTTAATCGCCATACTCACAGTATTATAGTGCGAGCGAGTGAATAGATATGAAAGAAAGTATCGGTCGCGTAGTTCATCGCCCGCTTGGTGCGTAAAATACCTAAATTTGCGAAACGCCGAAATGTAAGAGGGCTCTTAAACGTACAAATTTCCTCACGATGTTTCCCTTCAATACCGAGCAACGTGGTAGTAAGCACTTAAAATTGCAATCGAACGCGGGTTGCTCTTGTACTACGTGTAATAATAGGTCTTTACCTACGAAATTGCTGTTCTGCAGTACTGGTCATATCAAACCAAAATAATTTTTGTTTGGCTAAGTATTCTTATTTCAAATTAATTTTATTATAAAAACATGGCATTCTTTTTTCAAAATTAATCATTTGTTTATATTTTTCGTCATCATGGATATGTTAAAACTTCGAGTAATTATGGAATATGAGTACCGTGCTGCCAACGCGGTACAAGCGGCACGCCATATCAATGATGTTTACGGAGCAAATACTACTAACAAACGCACCACCTTTAATTAGTTTGGAAATTTCAACCTAAAAATTGAACCCCGTGGTCGTCCGGAAACTTTGTTCGACAATGACGAATTAAAGGCGATTGTGGAAGCTGATAATACTCAACCTACGGATAAATTAACAGTAGATTTCGACGTTAGCATCAAAACAATATTGGTCCATTTGCACCAAATTGGCAAGGTCAAAGAGCTTAACAAATGGGTGCCCGAACTCAATGATCTCAAGTACGCGTCTTATACGTGCCTTGCACTGCTCAAAGGGCATACAAACGAAGCAATTTTGAACAGCACTGTAACCTGCGACAAAAAATGCGCTCAGCAAGTTGGATTAGGATTCCCGCCTTGTCATGGCGGGGGGGCTTAGTAGCCGTGGCTTGGTCAACCACGGTGAACAAAGAGGAACCCCTTGGCTGGCCCGTGGTGTAGGACCGGCCCGAGGTGGCCACTCAGAGTGGGCTTGGGAAGTCCACTTCGGATGTGTGTTGGTGGGCTGCGGTGAGAGGGGTGAGTGCTCCCTCTACCGCTGCAGCCGAGGTGGAGTCGCGGAGGAAGAGGAGTGCTGGTATGGCGATGCGCCACTCGCCCTATCCTCCGCGACTCAGACGGGGCCGCACCGTTGATGCGGTGGTGGTGGGGCCGCGGGGGGAGAGGAGTGACGGTATTGCGAAGCGCCGCTCTCCCTACCCTCCGCGGCCGAAACTTGGTAGGCGGCGGAGCCCGAGACCAGATCCGCCGCTGGGGTCGGGAAAGCGGGCACTACTAAGTGCTCGATTTTCCTGGCCCCATGGCCTCCGCGTGTCGGGTTCGAGGGGGTCCGATACGCAGGTGGAGTTGGAGGCTGTGGAGGGGGGTAGCTGAACACCTCGCTACCCCGTGCAGGAGACGAGGCCCGGACAGACCGGGCCAGCACTAGTGCGGGGCTGCGGAAGAATTTGGATTCCCGCGGCCCCGCTCACACGTGCGAGGAGGCACCGTGGGGTTTTAGCCGGTAGGAGTCCGGCATAACCTTCTGGTTGCCCCCGCAGCCGGAGGTATCCATGAGGATTTCCCCACGAAAAAAAAAAAAGGATCCATTTAAATGCCCCCCGAACGGGTTCCCGCCTTATCGTGGCGGGGGGGCTTAGTAGCCGTGGCTTGATCAACCGCGGTGAACAAAGAGGAACCCCTTGGCTGGCCCGAGGTGTAGGGCCGGCCCGAGGTGGCCACTCCGAGTGGGCTTGACGAGCCCACTACGGATGTGTGTAGGTGGGCTGCGGTTAGAGGGGTGTCCGCTTCCTCTAACGCTGCAGCCGAGGTGGAGTCGCGGAGGAAGAGGAGTGCTGGTATGACGATGCGCCACTCGCCCTATCCTCCGCGACTCAGACGGGGCCGCACCGTTAATGCGATGGTGGTGGGGCCGCGGGGGGAGAGGAGTGTCGGTATTGCGAGTCGCCGCTCTCCCTACCCTCCGCGGCCGAAACTTGGTTGGCGGCGGAGCCCGAGACCAGATCCGCCGCTGGGGTCGGGAAAGCGGACGCTACAAAGCGCTCGATTTTCTTGGCCCCATGGCCTCCGCGTATCGGACTCGGGGGGGTCCGATACGCAGGTAGAGTTGGAGGCTGTGGAGAGGGGTAGCTGAACACCTCGCTACCCCGTGCAGGAGACGAGGCCCGGACAGATCGGGCTAGCATTAGTGCGGGGCTGCGGAAGAATTTGGATTCCCGCGGGCCCGCGCGCACGTGTGAGGAGGCACCGTGGGGTTTTAGCCGGTAGGAGTCCGGCATAACTTTCCGGTTGCCCCCGCAGCCGGAGGTATCCATGAGGATTTCCCCACGAAAGAAAAAAAAGAAGATCCAACTAAATAAAAAAACTAAACTAAACGAAAAAAAACACGGTTCGGCACCTAAACAATGCCCTAAACTAAAATTTACCTCTAGAAAAATTATGGTCACTGTTTGGTAGTCTAGTGCCGGTGTTATTCATCACAGCTTCTTACCAAAGTGGATTATCATTACTGCAAATGTGTACTGTGAAGAACTGAGCACAATGAATCGCTGCCCATGCCCTAAACAATCGCTCGTCCGCTGCTGCTGCACGATAACGCGCAACCTCATACTGCACAACAGACGGTATCCAAGTTACAGTAGCTGGGGTTGAATGGTCTCCATCATTCGACGTACTCACCAAACCTTGCACCTACAGACTTCTACTATTTCCAGAATTTGGATAACTTTTTGGCGGGAAAAAAATTCAATACCCGAGAAGACAGGCAAAACGCCTTTGAATAATTTGTTGCCTCCCGTCCAGCTGATTTCTTCAAGAAGGGCATCAATAAACAGCCGCTTCGTTGGCATAGACACATCCTATTGCACGGATGATTACTTTGATTAATATAAATAATAAATATATAAAAAAATTAAGTTAACTTATTTCATAAAACCTATCACACAAGGCGAACCGAAGCCTGTCCCACAAGGCTCCTCTTCATTCGCCGCTGACTTCTCTCTAGTCTGCGGCTCCATCAGCAACATTAGCTTTGCTGAATTAACCTCTTTGGCCCGCAAACTCCACATCTCAGGACAAACTGAACGCTACGATTGAGCACATAGGACGTATCGACGAAATCTGGTCTTTCCAGTGCGCCTAATCACCTTAGGTGAGGTGATTATCAGAATGGCAGTACAACATTTAGATAGAACTAAACCACGCTCTCTAACTGTCGCGTTCTTTAACGTGAACGGCCTCAGAGACTAAAAAAACGAGATTGTGCTCTTCCTGCGAAACCATGATACAGACTTTATGCTAGTCCAACAGACCTTTTTGAAACCAAAGCATCCTGATCCTAAGATCGCAAACTAGGCCTTAGTTAGAAATAATAAGTTGACCAGCCGAGGCGGCACCTTTGGCGGCAAAAGGTCCTTCTCAGCCTCACTACGTCTAAGCTCCAGTGTTGTAATGGCTTGAGACCTAAACAGTAAGCACTCCTCCTGGAACTCGCTTAGTGATAACACGAATGGTGCAACTCTCGGAACGACTAAATTTCACTACATTTACCAGACATCGGCCGGACATCCTTGATGTAGCAATACTCAAAGATATCATCAATCGACCTGGATTTGAACCACAGACCGGTCTAGTTGCAGCTGCCTGGTGAGGTCCTTCAGACCAAAACCATAATGGATTGGCGTGAGATTGATGTCAGACTCGAGTCTATAACCTAGATAAAATCCCCGATGATATAGACTTGCTAGAGGTAGCGAATAAGGCGATTAGCGCCCTATCTGCCCACCTCAACTCAGCGGTCGAAGATTGCTCTCGTAAGGTTCATGTGTTGAGCAATCAATACACGAAGTTTCCAAAAGACATTCAGCAGCTAATTAGAGCAAAAATACGGCCCTAAAACACTACGATCTCTATCACACTATAGATAATAAATTTCGACTTGGCAACCTCCAAAACGAGATAAAACGGCGCATAGCCGATTTTAGGCACGACAAATGGAACACCTCCTACTGGCGGTTGGCCCGAGCTCTGAAAGCAGAGCAAACCCCACGCATGCTGCCTCTCATTAGGCTAGGAAACCCCGATCTCGCCTTTGACGACTATAAAAGACCGAATGCCTCGCAGACAGTTTAGTGAACCAAAGTACTCGTTTTAGCGAACATATAGATCTAGAGGTCGAAGCGGAGATCAAACGTTAGTCTCCACTACAACCTGCTGGCGACCCCTTAGATCTTGTGACAGTCAACGAAATCACAGAGGTAAAAAAAGCCTCAAAAAGAAATCAGCACCCAGCCCCGATGGCATTAGCAACACGAAATAACTTTAATCTCTCTCCGCGCCGTTGCTATACCTCCTAGTAGGCATTTTCAACGCCCTTCTTTCCAGATGCTCCTTTTCGGATGCTTGGAAAGATGCAGATGTAATAGGAATTCAAAAACCGGGTAAATCACGCAACTGAGCCTCCTGTTATAGACCAGTCTCCTCAGCACACTGGGGAAAGTTTACGAGCAGATCATATGGAATCGCCTACGTAAATACGTCTTCGTAAATAAACTGCTTCTTGACGAGCAGTTCGGCTTCAGACCCGAACACTCGTGCACAATTCAGTTACATCGCCTCACAGAGTACGTTCGGAAAGGCTTCAATCTCTCAAAAAGAAGCAGTAGGACCACTAACACTGGTGCATTCTTCATCGATGTCGCAAAAGCGTTTGACAAAATCTGACAGAACGGCTTACTTTACAAGCTGCATAAACTCAACGTGCCTGATAGGCTCATTCACATCATCTGAGCCTTCCTTACCAATCTCCACTTTCGCTATCGAATAGAGGGCACTCAATGCTCTAAACATCTCTTAAAAGCTAGAGTCCCTCAGAGCCTGTTATGTCATATGCTAGCGTAGCTTTCGCCCACGCGTTCGGAACGAG
Organism: Parnassius glacialis; assembly: GCA_033319125.1. Classification (NCBI taxonomy): domain Eukaryota; kingdom Metazoa; phylum Arthropoda; class Insecta; order Lepidoptera; family Papilionidae; genus Parnassius; species Parnassius glacialis. Next base: position 27,142,632 of record JAVANC010000002.1, read on the forward strand.
TTTAAACAGTCTCCAAGTTGTCCAAAATAGCTTTATTCGAAAAGCCACCGAAGCCCGTTGGTACCAGCGAAGCTCCGAACTTCACAGAGATTGCCAACTTCTGACGATCTCAAAATATTTTAAGGAAATGTCTCAACGCTACATTCAGAACGCCGAGACACACAACCCATTAGTGGTAAACGCAGTCACCTACGTTCCGACTCCAAATGTCACGTCCTCCCTCCGGAGGCCTCGTAAAGTTTCAATTAAAATTCCGTAAGACTACGACGACCCAAATGTTGCCAGGCCATCATACACCAACACTACACACGCACCTAGTGTCACAAGCGCAGTTAGGACAACGGATGGAACGCAGCGAGTCCGCAGAAAGGCGCGCCGCATACCCCTCCACATCGCGTACGCACCGTACACCCGCATCCCTGGGCGGTTCCCACCGCCAAGAACATCGAATGATCCGAGTTAGCCGTCAGAGCCGTAGCCCGCCATTCTAGTTCGAACGGCGATTATATAGCTCACCTATGTTATGTTGTGGTTTTCGGCAGCATCTAAGAGTATTTGATGTTGCTGTAATGTTGATATGATCACTGAACACAATATATTGCACCCCAAGGTTATCGATTTTAGTGCAACGTCGCTTTTGCAACGTTGCATTAAATAAATAATCTCCTCCCGCCCTTTTTTTATAGCTCTTGGTCTGTAAGGACTTGAGTCCTATCAGGCTGTAACAGCCGCATAGGCTAACTGCATTAACGTACAAGAATACACAGAAACCAGAGAGAAACTTCTTAACTATATTATACAAATAAATAAAAGCGAAGTGTCTATTTCTAATGACAAAATAACAGATTTTTATTAGATGCATACAAAAGTATATGCGATACTTATAACTAGTGATGGAACGAATACGAATATTCGTACTTATTCGCCGAATAGTAGACATTTACCGAATATTCGTATTCGGCGAATACTGATCAGGAATATTTAAAAAGTAATATTTTTGTACGCGACTCTAATTACTGGCGGACTTGGATAACGCGCGTCGTCGGCGCGTAAAAAATACGTGTGTTTTGACCCTTAGCCTCAACGACGGGGGACTCCCAAAAATATTTTTCACTGAAACTACATATGTACAGTCGCCTCGGAAAGACTTTTTTTAACGGCTGGGAACATCCAAACTGAAAAAATAAATCGCCTAAAACGAGAAAATCTGCAAATTTTATGTTTTTTAAATAAACATATGCCTATTGTAAATTTTAATTATTAGAACAATAGAAAATCATCAAATAAATTAGTTTTTTGTTACCATAGCGAGATATTCGTATTCGTATTTGCCGAATAGTAGGTTTGATATTCGTATTCGTATTCGTAAAAGTAGTATTCGTTGCATCTTATAACAAAAAACAATTCCACAAATCTTTTTGTTTGACTGTCTCTTTGTTCTGGCTAATCTCCGAAAAGGCTGGACCGATTTTGCACTTTGACTGGCAGATGTATGACGTTATAAGAAGTAACTTAGGTTCCGTGTAAAAAAATTAAAAGCCAATAAATCCAATCGTATTAATTTCAACACGGACGTATACATATAATAAATCTGTAGAAAATTTGTATATTCACGATGCACACAAAAACTACTGGACAGATTTCCATGAAATTTGGTGTGTAGACAGTAAATGTCCGTGTATAACATATAGACACTTTTTATATGGACCTTCCTTTTTATATGACCTACCTTCGGAAAGTTTATTCTTATAATGCTGACGGTTCTATTAGTCACAATAAGGTTTAAGCTGTTCATATAATAAGTTTTTAGAAAAGTGTGTGTGCATCGCGCCACCTACAAGGACAGAACAACGTCTGCTGAGTCAGCTAATTATATATATATATATATATATATATATATATATATATATATATATATATATATATTGGCGAAAAGGCATTCTCTGCTAGCTAACATTTGGTAGTGTGGTGAGAACTGTGGTAGAGCCGCAACATAACAAAGAACTAGCTTATTTACACATATCATTTAAAACGCATTTACTATTTGTATATAATATAGATGTTAGTTTATAGATATATAAATATTAAATAACAAGGAAACAAGTATATATAATAAATTATTTAAAAAAACACGAAGTTACATACGGCAGAATAATCGCACCTGGGGGAAATTTCGCAGACGTAAAAATGGACTAACCGGATCGGCGGTTACCGTTGGACATTACATAATACATAATTTTATTTTAATGAAATATTTTGTACAAAAACGTATCACACTAGCTCCACAGAGCATATAATAGTTTTAACGTAGTAAACCTCGAAACAAATAGTTTTAACAATGTCACGATAAAACAAACAGCCTTTGAACACTAATTCACTAAAGTTTTTACTGGTAAGGAACCTTGATAGGTGAAAACGCATATCTACATTTTGATTCTAAATCGAGGATAAACGGGTGTCTGTAGACCACAGCATCCACTTAGCATCTGCTAGGCTGTTAGGTCGCTTGTCGCCTTAACATGTAAAAAATTCATCACGATCAACCTTACTAGAACTTATTAAATTACATTGATGAACATAGGCCTCCCCATAGATTTTTTCTTATAAGATAGAGTGACAAAAGAGCACACAGTCCACCTGATGGTAAGTAGTTGCTGTGACCCTTAGACATCTACATCTATCCTCAATAAATAATCAAAATGCAGATGCGTCGTCACCCGTGCGGACTAAGATGGAATGCCTCTTTTCCAGTAAAATTGGTCTCCGGTTCTCTACACTCACCTACGAAACACAGCAGTGTTAAGCTGCTATTTTACGCTGATATTCTGTGAGAGCGTGGTCCTTCCCCGGTCGAGCCGACCCATTCGTGCTACAACTATACTACTAATATAGCTGCAGCATGGCTCTACCACGTATGAGATTGATTTATAAGCGGGATATTTGCTATAGTTGCTATGCTTGGCAGGCGGGGTAGTAACCACAAACCACAGCTGCTGCCTATCTCCTGGTTCAATTCCTTCTATCGCCTCATATGACACCTACGGTATAAAATGGAGAATTTGTGGATCTGAGATTTGGTCCTTAACTACTCGTCGTATGAAGAAAATTAAGGTTGCTTAGCAAACTATGGAAAGGTCTAATCTTAGACTTTCCTTCCGTAATAGAACCCGTAAAGATATCCGCAGTAGAACTACAGTAACCAACATTGCCCAACGGATCAATAAGCTAAAGTGACAATGGGCCGACCATGTAGCTTGAAGATCGGACAACCAATGGCGAAGAAAGGTTCTCGAGTGACGGCCACGTGTAAGCAAAGTATATATGGCGTCTCCGTGCTACATGGAGTGACGATCTGGTAAAACATGCAGAAACTCGATGGATACAGGTGATTCAGGGCGTGTTTTGTGAACTAAAAGCAACTTATTAGATCATAATCTCGCTGAGGATGATATACTATTTTTTTTGTACATTTTTCCATCTACATGATTACAAATGTATGAGATATTTTGCCAAATTATCCTTAAGATATACAGTTCGAGTGACCTCATATATTTCTCGCGTAACATGAATAAATATGGCGGAAATGGAGAGATGGGCGGGCTTAAAATGCTATAAGTCAGTGCCAACTTAGTATACAACTTTCTCGAAACGCTAATTTTAAGAGTTTAAAAGTACTACCAACATAATACAACAAAATAAATAAAATTGCTGTTTGTAATGTCAAAATAACAGCTTTTTACTAAATACATATGAAAGTCTCATCATTATCATCATCATTACAGCCTTTCATAAGTCCACTGCTGAACATAGCCCTCCCAAGGAATGCCACAAAACACGGTCCTGAGCCACCTGCATCCATCGACATCCTGCAAGTCTTATCAGGTCGTCACTCCATCTCGTGGGGGGGGGCGCCCTAAACTTCGCCTACCAGTATGAGGCTGCCATTCAAGAACCTTTCTTCCCCATCGGTTGTCGGTTCTTCGAGCTATATGGCCGGCCCACTGCCACTTCAGCTTACTAATCCGTTGGGCTATGTCGGTTACTCTGGTAACCTCATTCCTAAGTTTATCACGCAGCGAAACTCCGAGCATAGCCCTTTCCATAGCTCGCTGAGCGACTTTGAGCTTCCTCATACGGCCAGCAGTGAAGGACCACGTCTCAGATCCGTAAGTCATCTCTGGCAACACGCACTGGTTGTACAATTTCGGTTTAAGGTTTTGAGGTACTCGTATGTCTGACGAGAAGATGTGTCGTAGCTTCCCGAACGCTGCCAAGCCGAGTTGAATCCGTCGATTGACCTCTCGGTCGAAGTTGGACTTACCTAGTCGGACTATTTGTCCCAGTTAAACATACTCGTCAACAACTTCGAGCTTAGTGCTCCCAACAACTACCGGCATAGGTGTGACATGGACATTAAACATAATCTTTGTTTTGTCCATGTTCATCTTAAGACCTAAACGGTAAGTCTATACGGTACTTATAACAAAAACACAATTTTTAAAATGTTTGTCTGTCTGTCTGACTGACTGTTTGTTCCGGCTAATCTCCGAAATGGCTGAACCGATTTTGACGGGACTTTCACTGGCAGATAGCTGATGTTATAAGGAGTAACATAGGCTAATTTTACTTTAGAAAAAAAAATTAGAGTTCCGTGCAATAAAAATAAAACCCTAAATTACAAGCGGCCGAAGTCGTAGGGAACAGCTAGTTTAGAAATAAAATAAAAATCTCATCTTGAAAATCAGTAAATGTGACCAAGTAACTAGAGATACTGCTATGGAGTTTAAACCTAGGATCGTGGGTTCTAGGTCTAAACTCTATCCGATCCAAAAACAAGTGAAGTCGATATTATCGTTATACGGTCTGCGAATCCGGTTATGTAACAATTTCCCTTGAGTTTTGTCCTTATCGCAACCTTAATAAGATGTTATGGCAGAACCGTTCATTGTATGCGATTAGGTTGGGATAAGTGAAGAATATTTGTGCGTGAAATTGTGGTAATACATCTCGTATATTCTACGCCATTGATAATAATTGATGATATTCGAAAGTTTTCGCTGGGGTCAAAATCGATTTAAATCGATTGGGGTCGACCGCTGGGGTCAAAAACCTTTATTATCTCTGTATTGATCTCCTACAACGATTGTATCACGAGGTAGATGTCTAAAAACTTCAAAGAACAAATTGGAATGATAAAAGAAACCTTATTCGTATCTACAAAACAATAGATTTTTTATAGAATTATGGTGACAAACGAAAATACTCTTCTTCGTATATCTCTGTTTAGGCTAATGGTTGACTGGGAGAGAATGACCTATGGCATTAAGTCCGCCATATGTACAACTTTGTGCATGAAAGATTAAATAAAAGAATAAATAAAAATAAAAAAAATACAGTTCCACCTGATGGTAAATGGATACTGTGGCCCATAGACACCTACATTTATCCTCGGTTGGCAATCAAAATGCAGATGCGTTGTCACCCCTTAGCACTAAGATAGAATGCTTCGTATCCAGTGAAAAGGGTCTCCGGTTCTCTACACTCACCACACGAAACAGCAGCATTAAGCTGCTATTTTACGCTGGTAGTCTGTGATAGCGTGGTACTTCCCCGGTCGACCCATTCATGCTTTAATCACAATATAGCTGTAGCATAGCTCTACCACGTATAAAAACATAGTTAACAAGCTTAGTCAAACATATATATAAAATATTTTTTTTATAGGATAAGGGTGTTTTATTGTGTGTGTTTAATTCATTACAACCTGTCAAAAATCCGCTGCTGAAAATAGGTTTCCCTTTTAGATGGTCTTATAGGGAGGATATTGCCATAGTTGCCACGTTTAGCAGGCGGCTTTATTATTTTGATTTGTATTAGGAAAATGCTCCTCACGAGCGATGCAAAATGCACTCACATCCTTTTCTACCAACTTATAAAAGGAGACGGTATTCAATTCGACTGTATGTATTTTTTATGTGTGTTTGTTATCTCATAACTTTTTACTGGATGAAACGATTTCGATGATTCTTTTCATTTCAAAGCTGGTACTTCATATGTGGTCTTATATAAATTTGATCACGATCTGGCCACTAGTTTTTGAGTTATTCTTAATAATTTATATTTAGGTCGGTTGTACAAAATTTTTAATTTTAAATTATCACCCTCTGTCGCCTCTCACGATACTCATATACTATAGGGTTGTAGAGTCACTTACGCTGCCATTATATGGCATTCAATTTATTGTATTGCAGCAATGAAAATGACAGCAACTCAGAGTCGTGCTGCACTAATGTTCCATCAGCGCCGTTATCATGTTGGCGGCACTGACAAGACCTACGAGCAGTCATCAGGCATAGCTGTTCACTGAGGCGGATAGAGAGCCAGTATAATAACAATCTGTGAAGCATTCTATTTTAGTCATTAGACATTACAACGCCTCTGTCGCTTACTTTGTATGATGAAGGCTGCACGTGTCTATGGACCACAGTAGCCACTTACCATCACGTGGACTACAAGTTCGTTTATTATATAATAACTGGCTATACCCCGCGATTTCACCCGCGTAAATCACGCATCTACGCCTCGCGACATGCGAACTTCGAAAGAGACATCACTACGGACGGTTGCTGAATTAAAATAAACCGGCCAAGTGCGAGTCGGACTCGCGCACCGAGGGTTCCGAACAAATCCGTAGGTTAAAATTATTAAAGATATTTTTATTATATGATGTAACTAAAAATTTATGGGTTTTGCAATTTTTCCTTTATCTGTGCTATAATACGTTGCTTCGTACCAAATTTTAAGATTCTGAGTTCACGGGAAGTACCCTGTAGGTTTTGATTCCCTTGCGGTATAATATTTGCGGCATAAACGGCTGTATCTTTTGATTGCATTGGCTTAGAAGTTTGATTTTTTCACAGCTCCAAGGGACAGTAGACTTGAGTATTTGATATGAATTTCAGCTTGATACATCCACGCGTTCCTGAGAAAAAGGGTCTGGACAGACAGACAGACAGACAGACAGACGGACAACAAAGTGATCCTATAAGGGTTCCGTTTTTTCCTTTTGAGGTACGGAACCCTAAAAAGGTCTAAAAAGTGAAAAATGTTGCTTAAATTACATGGTTTACGTAATTGGTGGTTATGCATGGTGCAGGTACTGATATAGCCTTGAATACGAACTGATTTATTTGGATATAAGGACTAATACCTAGGTACAAATAATGTGGCCTAGTTTGTACCGCCATTACTATTGCATACTTTAACATGGAAAAGTAATTATTGTGACATAACTGTAGTAGTTAGACACATGGTATCGCGGACTTTTTTGTAGGTATTTATGTCCTGTATAAAACTGAAGTACATTACTTTGCTCTATTATCAATAGTTTCCACAGCGTACGCGATATAAGGATTCTTTTTGGTATTTTTTCACACCTTGGGCTATATTAACGAAGTTTTCATGCGGATCCCTAACTTTTTGAAAATATTCTATCGCCTATGTTCATCAGGGATAATGTAGGATTCTAATAGTGAAAGAATTTTTCAAGTCGGTCCAGTAGTTTCGGAGCCTATTCAATTCAAACAAACAAACAAATAAACAAACAACTCTTTCCTCTTTATATTATTAAAAAAAGTGTAGATTACGAGACGATAAATCGAACAATAAGGTAAAAAGCAATATTACTTTACTCTACTACAGTTATTTATCTGTATAACGATATTTCACTAAGAACAGATAAAAGAATACTCATAACATATTAATATTATATTGGAAACAATTTAAAAATAATAATTAATGGACTGCTCATTCCTTAGACTTAGATTTCCACGATTTTCCTAGTTCTTGATACTTCCTATATTATTTAAACGTATAAATGCAATGCGTGTCGTTCGCAGGTTTTTAAACCATCTACAAGTCACGTGTTGGGATAGTGTTTAGTCAATCGTGATTAATGTAAGGACATATGGTAACTTTTCACACAAATACCAATCAACGTCAACTTCAGATAAAAAAATCATCGTAAGAAAATATGCATAATTAATAAATTAAATATATTTTAAGTACATGTGAAGTGTAACTCTTTCCTACTTCAAAACTTATTTTAGAAATTGAAAGGGTGATGTTGGTGTTGTACTCAGCAATGGAACTTTTGTCGCAAACCGTTGCACCTATGGAAATCTTTTTTCATTTTAATTAAGCTCCAAAATATTAAACATATTGTGTTGGAGCCGTTCTCGCTTGTGTTAACATCCAAAACGGCTCCGTGGCGCAGTATCTTAGCAATAAGTTGCTGCGCTGGGGGCCGCGGGTTCGAATCTCGCACGGAACAAGTATTTTTATGGCCTTCAAATAATTATTCCGGGTCTGGATGTTTGTCCTTGTGCAATTTGTGTTTGTAAACTGCCTCTGCGACACAGGAGAAAATCCTAGTGTAGGAGTAACGTTTTAACAAAAAGATTTAACAAAAAGATAAAACACAGTCTATGTTTTTGAGCGATACCGTTCCCGGTCCGCTATCGGTCGTCATATCACCAACATTATCATGAACCTTTAAAACAACTTTCAGTTTATTCGGTGACCAAGTAAGTGTACAAAGTAAACAGAACACGCGTAATATTTAATGAATTAAAAACTAAATTTCGGTAATATATCTACATTAGATAGGAGAATCTAAGCATGAGTTTTCGTTGTAAGTATAATTTTAAATGCATTTCAAGGTATCAAAGAAATGGCATACATTTTAAACATTAAAGAGAAACTCTTCTTGTGAACTATAGAGCATAAATTTTCTGTCCGGATACATAAACTTTGGGAAGCTTGTACATTGCCAGAAGCAAAATGAGAAAATTACAATAGAGCCATAAACATACTTTTAATTATTTTCATTGTTCTGAATCTCACTTAAATTCGTCTTATAATTTTTTCAATAGTTCAAACACCGATTTAATATTACAATATTCAATGGTTTTAAAACTTTGATTTTATTTTGATTTTTTTCTGAGAAATTTAAGAACCTCATATTTTTATTTTTATAATATATATTTCATTGAGTTTACCTAAATTAAAATAATTTAAAAGAGGGAATGTAATGATTTTTAACATTCTTTCCCAGCCAACCGAGCGTGTCGAAGCTATGTGTTTCGTCACAAAATTTCGTATATAATAACGTAATGAAAATTATGTGAGATACTTCATGACGCCCTAAAATTAACTTTTTAAATTAAATATACTTATAAAAATTACAATTTGTTATTAATTTTTCACATACACCCTATTTTAAAAATAATTTATGGCCAAAACTTTGAGTAGAATCAATGCTTTTGGAAACAATGACGTTAAAAAACCGATTTCCCTCGCGTGAAATTTACCACAAAAACGTTGATTTTCAATCGAACCGCGAGTATCCTCAAGAGATAATATATGACGGCCGTACCTACCCCAATTTGCTCGGATGCGCGCCAAAATAAATCCGCAGCGAAACGGCGCGAAATTTTGACAGGCTATATAACAGAGCAATGTGTTTATTTTTTTTTTAATGGCCCGTTTAAATGTAACATTAAGGTTTGAATGAGGTCGCGAAGGCGGTCTGAGATGCCAGAGTGTGCAATGAGATGATATAATGTGAATGCTTAATATGAGACAGTTAGCTAAAATTTAAAAATGTTTATGGCTTGTACTAAACAATATAATATACCTAATACTAAATATTTAATTTGACTTCATGATCTAGTGGTATGACCATTAGTAAAACACGAATAAATTAAGAAGCCAAAGGTAAGATCCTACATAATAAAACATCACATCGCTGCGCTGGGCACAGGTCTCTTCTCATTTATAAGAGGATTATGGGAGTGAAAAACGTCAGCTAGGTTGCTCCAGTATGAATTAATAGCACTTTACATAACGACCAAATGTTTTCTTCTCGTGAAGTTTTTTCAACGCCAAGCCCGTGGTAAATTTATTCTAAAAATTGTGACTAACAATTTTAGTTGTACCGGTTAAAGAGTTGAAATTAAAAACAAACGCACTGGCCCCAAAACTACGACGATATTTCACTATTATTCATTAACTTACGTTCTGTAAGTTTACCGTTATCGTTACAACCTATCAAAGTTCACTGCTGAACATAGGCCTCCCCCATAGATGTGAAATTAGCCGTAGTTGCGCCGTTTGGCAAGCGGATTGCCAACCGCAGTTTTTTATTTTTAGTCGTTTAGGATGACGCTGCTGCTCATCTCCTGATTTGTTTCCCTATATCGCCTCTTACGACACCCACGGGATATGGGGGACTGGATATTTTGTTTAAAAGACAACTTATTTAATATTAAATTAACAAACGAGCTGTATGGTAGCTATTTAAGAAAATCCGTCACTTCGTAACATGAGTATCGATAACCACCTCATTTAAGTCTGTCGTAAAATACTCATCCCAGGGACAGACAGCAACATCGAAGTTGCAGAAGTCTAACAGTGGTAGAGCCACGCGGCAGCTTTCGCTGTCACACGGATGGGCCGGCTCGAACCGGGATGGTACCACGACCTCACAGAATACCAGCGTGAAGTAGAGGTTTACCTCTGCGTTCCGCTTGGTGAGTGCAGGTGGCCGGAGGCCCTTTTTACTGGAAATGAGGCATTCCATCTTAGTCCTCACGGGTGACTACGCATCTGCATTTTGATTCGCAAACGAGGATAGATGTAGATGTCTATGGGCCGCAGCAACCACTTACCATCAGGTGGACTGTGTACTCGTTTGTCACCCTTATCCCATAAAAAAAAAGATTGTTTGCTACTGCGATCGTCAATTCGCCAGCTTAGCGCGGCGATTAAGGCAAATTCTCCTTACAACGGAAGAGATCCAGCAGTTAACTTTAGCAGACCCATGAAGAAACGAGCAATCAGCCTACTTGGCAGTAAGTAGCTACTGCAGCCTATGAATACCTGGAAACATTATTAAACAAATAGGACCATAGATTAACCGTATAAATAAATAATAAATAAATTTTATTTCGATTTTAAAAAGTACATGCCTTAAAAACTAGTAGATTGGAACCTCCATTTAAGCAAATAATGCCTGTGTTTGGAGGGTCCGCCCTTCCATTACTATATCCATGTTACAAGGCAGTATGGATAAACATATTCTATATCCATATTAATGTTATACATTACTTAAATTCTATATTAATTCTATTCTTAGTTTATTTACTTATGTATACGTGTGTATGTGTGTGTGTGTGTGTGTGTGTGTGTGTGTGTGTGTAACCGTATAGTTGTAGTGTAACTCGTGAGACGCGACAGAGGGATCCTGAAACATGAGATCCCCAACAGCAGCTTCCTTATAACAACTCCAAATAATAATATAATACACTGCAGTTGTAAACCTGCCTGCCTAGCGTGGCAACTATGGAAAAAATTCCCCATAAGATGCAATCTATAGGGTAGATCTATGTTCATCAATGGACTTATATAGGCTGTCATGGGTGGATGAGGACGAAAGATACCAATCCGTATTAATTAATAAGTAATTGGGCTGTACTATATCAAAATGTAATAATGACTATAAATCTAACTTAGTTTTTTTTATAGGAGAGAGGGACAAACGAGCACACAGTCCACCTGCTGGTAAGTGGTTGCTGTGACCCATAGACATCTACATCTATCCTCGTTTGCAAATCAAAATGCAGATGCGTTGTCACCCGTGAGGACTAACATGGAATGCCTCTTTTCCAGTGAAAAGGGTCTCTATTTTACGCTGGTATTCTGTGAGAGCGCGGTCCTTCCCCGGTCGAGCCGACCCATTCGTGTTACAACTATACTACTAATATAGCTGCAGCATGGCTACCACGTATATTTACTGGAGAGCGACAAGATATAATTCGAGTTAGTTCTTAAACGATTTATTTATTCACTATTAAAAGAGTTATTTTAATTTCTGGTCACATTTAAGGAATTATTTTAGGTGTTTGCATCTCACATCATCTTACTTACAGAGAAGTATTACCATGTGGACAAAATATGGAATAAAAAAAAATTAAGTCACTTACTGGGTTTCGATAAAGAACAGGTGATATATTGGCGACTCTTACTGGTTCTATTGGTGCTTGACGGCAAAAATTATTAAAGGAACTAATACTGGAGGTCTCTAGGACTTTAAGCAAAAAAGGTCCTTACCACATTATAATTGAATAAAGGTGATGGGATAAAAGCCATTGCTGTCTTAAGACAACTTTGTCCATCCTATATGAAGATCATAAATATAAAATGTGTTGTAATCATCAAATGGAATCAGCCTTTGCATATTTTTATAAGTTAAATATTTCGGCCAATGTGCAAAGACTTATGAATTGCTCTTGTGTATAATCCAATGGGGACACCATTTCATTTGGCGTTTCAATATATTAAATAATACTAATTATATTAAGTTCGTTGGTGCCCCTATTCCAGTAAAAAGGGTCACCGGTTCTCTAATCTCACAATAAGAAAGCACCATTTAGCTGCTATTTTAAGCTGGTATTCTGTGAGAGCGTGGTCCTTCACCGGTCTACCATTCGTGCTACAAACATAATATAGCTGCTGCGTGGCTCTACCCCGTAAAAAACTGAAACTGAACCCAAATTCTTTAGATAGTTAATGCAGAGTAGCATTAACAGTTCAAGGGTTCAACAATCCGCTTACCCCGCTTACCCAAAGTGGTTTGTATTATGGCAGTTGACGCATTCTGGGAAGAGGAGTATGTACTTTGTATGTATGTGTATGTGCGTAAAATATTTTTCCACATATTGTGTGATATTTATTGCGTCAAGTGATGCAGCTTGATTAAATGTAATATCCTGTCAGCGGGGACCTTTAATGAAGTGTGCATTTTTAGAAGCAAGTTTGAATATAGAACAGGTTTTGTTATATACCTTTCATCCTTTCTGTCGGCCCTAAGAGGGCGTAGCATGAAAGTATGCGTCGTACAATATCTTATTACCAATGAAACTCGATAAGTCACGCACTAGCTCACGCCTCGCTTGTGCGATTAATTCGTCAGCGAATGAAGTGGAAAGCTCGATGCGACGTATGTTGCCAGTAAATAAATATGTTGACATTGCTCATATGCCGAGCTCGATCGGACGGATTTTAACGACATTGGATAATTGCTTTATTTTAAATTCTGATTTTTATTTTTCTGTTTTAAATGTTTTTATTAGCGGCCAGTAATTAATATATCGTGTCGATGTAAATAAAAAAGTCATTAAACAAATATAATAGCTGGGCATTTATGCAGTTAGTTGTTTTTAATGTATTTATTATCTATGCCTCTCAGCAATATTATATATGCAAGGATTTTTAGCGGGAACTTGACCGGCGGCAGTTTGCTGCTCCTGTATTTTTTTTAATATAAATAATGGTTTGAAGTGGATTTTGATATATAAAAGTGGTGCAATTCTGTATATTAAATGTCTGTGCATGTGAACTATTAGTAAAAACGGTGAAACAAATACTCCGATGTTGATGTGAATCTTAAGACAAGGTGTCTGTCTGCTTAGGCGCCTTGAGATACTATCGCCAACTGACTGCTTGCTCAAGTTTTTTCTTTATATAGGATAAGGGTACAAATGAGCACATATTCCACCCGATGGTAAGTGGTTGCTGTAGTCCATAGACATCTACATCTATCCTTGTGTGCAAATCAAAATGCTGATGCGTTGTCAGCCGTGAAGACTAAGATGGAATGCCTCTTTTCCAGTAAAAAAGGGTCTCCGGGTCTCTACGCTCACCGTACGTAACACAGCAGCATTTAGCTGCTTTTATAACATAGCATAACGCTGGTAATCTGTGAGAGAGTGGTCCTTCCTCGGTCGAGCCGACCCATTCGTGCAACAATTTTACATTTAATATAGCTGCAGCGTGGCTCTACCACTAACTACGCAATGTGACGCATCAACATATTGTAGAGCAGTGTACTATAAAGGATTATTATCACTTGATACTGAGATAAATGAAGACATGGCTTAAAGGACAAGCATCCAAGCCAAAAATCTTAAAAAACACATTACATGCATTTAGTAACATAGTAATACATGAAACAGTAGTTTAGTCAGTTATAATTATATTTTCTACAAAAATACACTGTAGAATTTATTTTATTTTCCATTTTACGTGGTGCCGTACGCTATCGGCTTAAATGGAGAAGGATTACTTTCTCATAGAATACCAGCGCAAAGTAGCAACATAATGCTGAATGATATCTTTAATATGACATGTGATGATAACCGAAGATCCTTTTTACATAAAACAAATCAACGTAGTATTTTTGATGGCGTCTACGGGCCACAGTAACTAACTCATGGTGATGTGGATATTGCTCGTTTGACACTTTACTTTTGTCAATATCAAATTGTGGCAATAACGATTTTATTAAAAGAATATTGAGTTTCGTAAAGATTAGTAAACATTGTAATATTTTATAATAAGGATAAGTAATATTTTATAATGAAGCTTTGGAACACGCTTTCGATATAGGAGTATCAAATGAACTTCCATCGAGCAAATTCTTATTAAAGCTTTGAAATTATATACTTCTATAAAGTATTTAAAAAATATACCCTATATTAAAAATCGATTAGTTTACCTACCTAACGCCGTATGCTGCAGAAATAAATTTGTGAACATTGAATACTTTGTGACGATTTCCGCATGGCCAATTTTGTGCATGATATTTTCAAGTCATTAGTGTATTATAGTATTGTATTAAACTTCACCGCTGGCCGTATGAGGAAGCTCAAGGTCGCTCAGCGAGCTATGGAGAGGGCTATGCTCGGGGTTTCTCTGAGTGATACACTTAGAAATGACGATATCCGAAGTAGAACCAGAGTAACCGACATAGCCCAACGGATTAGTAAGCTGAAGTGGCAGTGGGCCGGCTATATAGCTCGAAGAACCGACAACCGATGAGGAAGAAAGGTTCTCGAGTGGCAGCCTCGTACCGGTAGGTGAAGTGTAGGGTTACCCCCCACTAGATGGAGTGACGACCTGGTAAGACATGAAGGAAGTCGATGGATGCAGATGGCTCAGGGCCGTGCTTTGTAGCATTCCTTGGGGGAGGCCTATGTTCAGCAGTGGACTTATGAAAGGCTGTAATGATGATGATGATGATTGTATTAAATAGATATTCAACTATGTTGTATTCGGCAGAACTCAGTGATAATGCCTTAATTCTCACTGGGGGAAAGTCATGCAACGTGAACAGATGGAATAATTAAAACAGACCTGATTTGAAAACAAATGATTTTGTAGGATAAAGACTCAACAACTAATCCCACCATAATATGTGGTAATTTAGCCAGAAGATGGTAAAGCAGACGACTTAGCTTAGCAAAAGTCTATTCACTCTTGCCGTAATGACACTCAAATTGTAATCGGATGTAAAGGCAGATGCAGATGCTGGAAATCATTCCAATCGTTGCTGTGCATATTACGAACGACGAAGCAAAACATTTGATTTGAATGTGTATCATGCCCGCAACAAGCGGGTGGAGACCTTTTTTTTTTTTTTTTTATTCATATATAAAGGGCTTTGTCGCTGATGCGATTATGCCGCCCTGGTAGTTACAAAAAAATCTTAAATATAATTACTAACAAATAAACTTATGTTTACTAGTTACTTAATCTCTTATTAACTAACAAATACAGTTTTTTGGCGGGTGGAGACCTTACGAGCGTGTTATTGTTAGGCACTTATTTGTTATATGCCCGTATTAGTCACTCTGTTATTGACAGCTCGTAAGCGCGTTGGCTAAACGTTTGATTGCGGTACTGTGCAGCCGCTGCTTCGAATCCCATACGGAAAATTGTTTATTTGCCCATGTGTAAATGACATGGCAAGACACATATACGGTGCAAAAGAATATCTGATTGCGTGGGCAATGAGTTAAGAAAATCAACATGATATAAAAACTTTTAATAAAATATAAACCGGGTAGTGGTTGTGTAAGAATATCCACTACGCCATATCGTCCAGAGGGTGTCGTGGACAGAGAAAAAGTGAAGCAGATGGGCAGCAGCATCTTCCTAATAACGGCTCAAAATAATGAAAACTGTGGTTGCCAACACACTTGCCAAGCGTGGCAACTTATTTTTTTTTTATAGGAATAGGGTGAGAAACGAGCACACAGTCCACCTGATGGTAAGTGGTTGCTGTGACCCATAGACATCTACATTTATCCTCGTTTACGAATCAAAATGCAGATGCGTTATCACCTGTGAGGACTAAGTTGGAATGCTTCTTTTCCAGTAATAATTTAATATTAAAAATTTTGTATAGCCAATTTCAATATAAGTTATTAAGAATAACTCAAAAACTATTGGTCTGACCTTGATCAAATTTATACGGGACCACACGAGAAGTACCAGCTTTCAAATAAAAAGAATTATCGAAATCGGTTCACCCAGTAAAAAGTTATGAGGTAACATACATAAAAAAATCATACAGTCCAATTGAGTACCGTCTCCTTTTTGGAAGTCGGCAGAAAAGGGTCTCCGGTTCTCTACACTCACCATACGAAACACAGCAGTGTTAAACTGCTATTTTACGCTGGTATTCTGTGAGAGCGTTGCCCTTACCCGGTCGAGCCGACACATTCGTGCTATACTACTAATATAGCTGTAGCATGGCTCTACCACGTATAAATATGGCAAAATCCCCCATGAGGCAATCTATGAGGACAAACCTACGTTCAGCAGTGGCCTTTTAGTGCTTCTCCATCAGTATTAAGTTTTGCTCATTGTTCAAATCATCCAATTTTGATAATTCATTCTTTGAAGCTAAATGTATTGCAGGGTTTATTGCAACTTGTGTTGATAATATTTTTACACATGTTGTACCAATCAAAAAATTCATAATTCCAAAACTAAGTTTAGATCACTGTGAAAAACTGGTTTCATTACCATATATGCACAAAAAAACCAGGAAATTGAGAAAATTGTGTTTGTTCCGATTAATGTAAAACGTCTAGAGAGATTTAGAAGTAATGTAGTAAGAAAACCTTAATACAATGTATTTTAAAATATTTCAAAATCCCTGATGTAAAGAAAACTGCAGATTTGTGGGGGGTCTCCGTTGCAATTATTACATCCACAATAGATTTAATTGCACCTCACCTTGCTATTATTTTTAATACTAGTATCGAATCTGGTGTATTTCCTGATTTAATGAGACATTGTAAAGTAATACCTTTATTTAAATCTGGTAGTACATTGAACCTCGCTAGTTTTGGGCTTATTTCTGTACTACCAACTCCCAGTAAAATTTTTGTAAAGATAAGTTTAATTAAATAATAATAAGTATTTTTTTTAATAAATTACTGCATATATATCAATTTGGTTTCACAAAGGGTCGCTCAATAAAGTTTAAGAAATATATTTTTAATGAATGGAGGAGTTCACACGATGCCTTGTATTTTTGGTGAACTTTCCAAGGCTTTCAATTGTGTTCATCATGAGATATTAATCATAAAACTAGAACATTATGGTGCCAAAAATATTGCGCTTAGACTTATTATTTCATATTTAAATAACAGAACTCAAAAAGTCGTAATCAATGGTTACGGATCAGTAGTATCAATGGGCGTTCCTCAGGGCTCGGATCTTGGTCCCTATATTAATGACTTTCCTTGTCTTGTAGGGGACAATAAAGATATAGTATTATTTGCTGATTATACCTCTTTAATTTTCAAACTCAAACGACAGTCAATTAATTTTGACAATTTAAATAATGCTCTATCGAAATTAGTACATTGGTTTAACGCCAAAAATTTGCTCTTAAATGGCAATAAGACAAAATGTCTTAAATTTACAATATCTAATGTTAAAGATTTTCCAATGTGCTCTTAAATGGGGAAGAGTTGAGTCTTGTGGATACTACAGTTTTTCTTGGTATTACTATTGATGCGAAGCTTCAATGGGGCCCCCATATATCTAAATTAGCAGGCAGACTTAGTTCTGTAGCATATGCTGTAAGAAATATTAGACGTCTCACCAATGTTGAGACAGCTAGATTAGTTTATTTTAATTACTTTCATAGCGTGATGTCTTATGGAATTTTGCTAGGGGTAATGCGACTGATATTGAAGCTATATTTTTTTTATAAAAGAGAGCCGTACGGACGATTTATAATTTAAATTGTAAAGAGTCCCTTATAGAAAATTTTAAAGAAATAAACATATTAACTTTGACAGCGCAATATATTTATGAAAATGTAATGTATGTACATAAAAACATAAATAGCTTTGATAAGAATAAAGATGTTCATACTTTAAATACTAGGAACAAACATAAGCTTGTAATACCAGTTATTATACCCCACAGAAATAGTCATTCATTTATGGGGCCTCTCATTCTCATTCTTTTTTTTTTAAACGTTACCGCCACACTAGAATTTTCTCCTGTATAGTGGAGGCAGTTTACAAACATAAATTGCACGAGGACAAACATCCAGACCCGGAACAATTATTTGTAGGCCATACAAATACTTGTTCCGTGCGGGATTCGAACCCGCAGTCCCAGAGCAACAACTTATTGATAAGCCACTGGGCCACGGAGCCGTCAACAACAACTATGGCTTTTACAACAAAATCTCATAAAATGTACAAAATTTGTCAATAAACAAGTTTAAATGTTTAATTTAAAAAAAAATTCACAAAAAGGTTTATTATTATATGAAAGAATACATAAATGAAAAAAAAAGCCCTGAGACAGCGGTGATCGCCCCCATGCTGGTTGTATTAAAATTAATTTAAAACTTGTACAAACAAAATTATTGTAAAGTCAAATATGTTTAAAAAATGTCCCGCTAAGTTTCTTGCTGGTTCTACCCAGAACAGAGGAATTTTCCAAACCAGTGGTAAATAAAAAAAATGCTTTCAATAAGTATAATGTAATAATCTATATAGAATAAAAATTATTCTATTCTATTCTATAGCCTGTAATAAAATGGTATGGTATAAAATTTTAAAGCCTACTTCAAAAACTAAAAAGAATAGAAATATTTTACATTATGACATTGGTCCTAAGGCGCGATGTACCAAAGAATAAAAGCTCGACTTCAGAATGTAACATTTTTTTTGAATCTTTTACTCCTGGGCACAGTCCTCCTCTCATGTCATAGAGGGTTTTAGGGCAAGGAAATTTCCACCGCGCTACCCCAATGCGTCTTGGTAGACTTCACATGGCTTCAAAAATATTTTTTTTAATTTTTATACATACAGATTTCCTCACGATGTTTTCCTTCACCGCCAAGCGCATAATTAATCAGCAGATAGAAACGCAATTAACAATTACATTGGTGCCGGCTTGGATTGAACTCCGCTTACTCGCGTATTGTGAAATTTATAGCGTGCGCCTAGCCCCAGAGGGATCACAGCTCTATAAGTCTCTAAAGTCGAAATAAAAACGGCTTTTACTATAATAAAGTAATATTACAATATCAATGTCGTCTAAATAGTTACTTCAAAAACATTTATCATCATATTATTTTGCCAAGCTTATGTGGCCGAACATTTTCTCCAAACTTATATGAAACCACCCCTTGACCACTTTAATAAAAAAAATCATCAAAATCGGATCGATATCGCGTGATGTACATACAAAAACAACATACAATCGAATTCTAGACCTACTTTTTTTAAGTCAGCAAAAAATGAGTGTGTGATCCGATTACCGACAAGTTCTCATTTGGTGATGAATTGTGTGTTTGAGTTTTCGTTACTAAATCGATTATAAATAATTGGAAATTTATTATATAAGTTAGAGTCACATGATGGAGTGTATTATGGCTTCAACAAAAATGGGTTTAGCTCGAACAGGGTAGGACCACACTAGCACAGAATACCAGCGTTAAATATTGTGCAAAACAGCATAATACTGCTGTGTTTCGATTAGTGTATAACGAGAACAGGAGACTCTTTTTGCTGATAACGAACCATCTTACCTCGTGCCTTAAGAGTGCAACGCATCTGTTGCGCGTTTTAATTCTCAATGAGGTATAGATGTTATTTTCTATGAGCCTCACTGTGCTGTTAAGGCAAAGAATCATGCCCACTTTCCATACATTTAAAAACCTGATAGTGAAAGTTGATGTATAATTATAAAGTATAGTAGAAAAACTACACGCAAGCTTAGAAAATAATGTCATATAGTCATTTTTACGATTTAAACTCTACGAATCCCAAAAAATACTAATGTCACTTTTTAGGTTAGGTTTTGCCGTAACCAAATAGGTAATAAAGAAATAAATGTGCTATAACTTATTATTAACGCTCGAAGTTAAGATAGCAATACTTATCTAGTTATGGTCTAAAACGTCTTTTTTACTTTGTGAATTTCTTGAAACCAACTGCCCCTAAGTCACCACTTACTCTCGATGATTGTCACTATAAATTTAGTGTCTATCTCTATCTCCCTTTTCTTCAGCACATATAAATACTTACTAACTACATTTAGTTTATCTTGTATTATCAAAATGATCACTTATCAACCAAACACATTTCATTGGCCTATGGTACATACTTACATACATATCTGATGAACAAAATGGGATAAACAAATAAAACACTATGTTAATGTGGCATGGTTTATTAATTATCATCATTTTCACTTAAATCTCTCACCACTACGTCATCCAGAAATTCTGCTGGAGCAGAAATATTTTCTTGATACCATATAGGGTTGTAAAAAGAAGTAATACAAACAAAATGGCACAGTACACAACGAGACGCAAACGCAACAACGAAGAATTACGCCGATGCCAATTGCAGAACTGTCAAATGTCAAAAAAAAATCCGTTTCATTCGTCCGCACTCGATGATATACTGAATGATTAATTTATTTTATTATTTTATATTAATATGTACTATACAAATACTAATAAATAAATACTTACTGATTAATGAAACATAAAATAATGTATTAAACTCAGAAACAGAGTTAAATAAAGTTAAGTAGCAGTGTATAAAATGGAACGTCCTAGAAAAAGGGTAGTTGAGGTGCGTTCAAAATATATAATACGTTTACCCTTGACGTAGAATAAGCTTATAGAAATATGTAAAAATATTTTTTCCTGCGTTTATTTTAACATTGTGATAAGAGTAATTAATTTACAATTCAATTAGCTTAATTTTAAGATTTATTTCATTTCTATACATTGTCAGGTGAAAAATGGGCATTGTTCTTTTCCCTCAAACTAGTGAGGTCCATGAGATTCGAATAATCAGGTGTAAGATTTAATTAAGATATCATGTTGTATTGATATACCAAAAGACGTGACCTGTACGAGCAATAAAAAATCGCCTAGAAAAAATCTGAACAGCTGCTTGCATATAGTATTCAACACACACTTACAGCACGTCTATTCCCAGCGTCATTGTTGTGCCCGCTAACGAGTTTAAAAACGTCTGACATAACAGCTAGTGACGTGCGCGTTCGGGAGTAACGACGGACCGACATGCCGACACGCGAACGAGCCCAGTCGCCCGTGATTCACGCAGGCCCCTACCATTGTCTTTCCAAGTTAATTCGTATGAGAATCACTCGATCAGATGAATAATATTAGATAATTTTTACGCTAGGATTTATTTTACAAGAAATTCAAATGATTATAATTAAAAGTACTACTTAATTTAAATTATCTTTAAATCTCAGAACAACAAAACAAAAATAGACGGTACGAAGTGATACCGAAATCATATTTAACTAACACGCACTCACGCACACATCTTTTTTCCTTATTTCTTTATCAGTAATGAATAATAACGGATATATAATTATGCTTGTTTTTTATTAAAAATAAAAATTATTATAATTAAAAGTACTACTTAATTTAAATTGTTTTTAAATCTCAGTACAACGAAAAAGGTAGACGGAGCACTGCGTACATTTCATGTAATGCCGAAACCATGCTCAATTTGACACGCACTCACGCATAGGTACATCTTTCTTCTTTTTTTCTTTATCAGCCTGTAAAATTTCACTGCTAGACGCATACATATGCACTCATAACTATATTGTTGGTTGCAAATGATTTAGATTAAAATATGTAGATGAGTGCATCATCTAACAATAACTTGAGCAGCGTTTTGGCTTGGTTTATGCGTCTCTTGAAATGTATGCAACGCTCTTTTCTATTTAGTTAGCCAAGCAATTCTGTTTATAATTACAGTAGACTTCTAAAAATCACTCTTTATGCAAAAACTAATGAGCTCTCTGGCATTTATATAGATAATTGTTTTAGAAAGATTTTATAAAAAAAATATAAAAGAAATTATTGGTTTTATAATTTGTCCGTATTGCAACTGCTTCTATGATACCGATGCTGCTTATAAGCTCCTTCATCTTATCACATTTATCAATGATCTAGCAAAAAAGTCAATAATTAAATGATACTCTTGTACAAAGAATGACGTTTTACTAAATTTAATTAATGTAATCATAAAAATCTGAAAAGTATATTATAGTATAAAGATATTGTGCTTAATTTTTTTTGTATATACCCAGCAAAGCAAGCCATTATGTGAATTTAAATTAATTAAATACCCTGACTAACTTACAGGAACAGCAGAAAGAGAAATAGATAAAGAAAGGCCGAGCATGGTGATTATGGAAAATCCACACTATATAAGTTCCTTAAGAAGAAGAGGAAGAGATGGACTCATGTACAGATGAAAACTTTTATGTGCTGATACAAAAGTAAAAAGAAGAAGAATATATGATTTATCTAAAAAATAATATTATGTTGGTCTATGGTAAGGGCTCCATAGACATCCGATCCGTTGAAGCGTTACTTTACAAAACGTATACAAGATGCGGTAGCCAGGTGACGATACCGGCGAGAAAAGCACAGAATATTCGTAAGAAGAAACCCTCATCACGCTCGTCAAGATGGAGTCAATCAGGATCTGTAATACTAGCAACATCGACGCCGATTGGACTTTAACGTTGTAACTTGATATTTTTAAATAAAAAAAAATAGTTATCGTCTTGTTTGACATATTTTTTATAGTATATGGGTGACAAGGAAGCACACAGTCTATCTGATGGTATGTGGTTGCTGTGACCCATAGACACCTACATGTACCCTTAATTAAGAATTAAAATATAGATCCCTTATCATCCCTGAGTCCTAACATAGAATGCCTTATTACCAATCACCATAAGCAAAAGCAGTATTAAGCTGCTATATAACGCTGGTATTCTGTAAGGCCCATTCGGTCTGCAACCATAATATAGCTGCAACGTAGCCATACTACGTTAAAGATGTTTCATTACATTGTAATAATATAATATAGGAAATGGTAGTCTCGTATTCTACTTTAGTCATCAGGCGCAACAACGTATTTATGATCTTCTTTGTTTGAAAGACTGGACCGTCAGCACGTTAAAATGAAATGAAATAAAAAATTAATTTGTGAAACTTCATTTTTCTGATTGATTGTATTGATTCCTCTATCCAGGTAAAAACTACGAAAGAAATTCCATAGGTATCTTTTTCTACTTTTTAAAGGTTAACGTAACAACGATTGTATAGTTTATTTAAAAAAAATAGACCCCTCGGCAACTGAAGCACGGAAGGTATGATATCCTAAAAAAAGAACGTTAATATTTGGAGCTTATCAGAACATAGTGAACCCAATATTTTTACCGTTCTGATAGTAGGTACATCGAAATAATTAAAGAGGTCGGCAACGGAAATGCATTATTAAATAATCATTCAACATAGCCTATCAAAATTCCACTGATAAGCTTTTTAATAGATTGCCTCATAATGGGGATGTTTGTCATAGCTACCAATCTTGGCAGGCGAGCTGGTGACGAGAGCTTGGGATGTTGCTGCTCATCTCGTTTGGTTGCCGTTTGTTTATATCATCCCATGAGTGTCACAAGAAGCAATAGCGGTAAATGATCAGCATGCTTATACTCGTACAGTTGTAATGTGAGTTCATATCCCAGACCAGCCAAGGATTCGACAAATATTTGGAAGACGACTTTAATCAATTTAATCAGCTCATTAAGAAATATGCTATATTTATAGAACAACTAGTGAACCGCTCCGGCTTCACACGGGTTATTTCTGGTTCTCGACAACATCGTCACCAACGATGGTTCCAACTATAGTTTAGAACCATCTTGGTAACCCCATAAGTACCGCATAAACATTTAATCAAAACCGTTAGAATATATAATAACATTAGAATTTTTATATTGTTTTTATTTTTTTTTTTTTTGATTAAAAACGTTAACCTCATACTAGGAATTTCTCCTGTATCGTGGAGGCAGTTTACAAACATAAATTACACAAGGACAAACATCCAGACATGGAACAATAGGCTATACAAATACTTGTTCCGTGCGGGATTCGAACCCGCGAAACCCAGCGTTGTAACACTGTGCCACGGTGCCGTCAAATATATAAAAATGATAATCGCATTAAAATACGTAATTTTATAAAGATTACGTATTTTTAAAGCGCCTAAACGTTTTGAAGCCACGCTAAAGCTTAATATAGTTATAACGTGAATGCCCTAAACGGAGATGGACTACGCACTCACATGCACACCAACGCATATTATTGTTACTGTGCGTACATATTATATAACATAATAACATTGTTATACAACATGCTTCAGTAATGTGGAGACTAAATTCTATAGAACGTGTTATATAACGTGACACAGATGTTATATAACTAATGAGTATTTTTCTCTAGTCAATAAACTAGGACAGGACAGTTTCTATGTTTTTTTCTTTTGTTTTTTAAAAGTACAAGAGTTGCTGCAGCAGCTAGCAAAACGTCCTCTTGTGTCGACATTGTGAATAGCACTGCAGAACGACAATCGACAATGTCATATAACATTGTTATAATGCAGTGTTATTCTAATGTGTGCAGTATTGTTATATGTTGCAATGTTGAAAAACAATTTAACATAATGTGGACGTGTTATAAAACAAAAGTTACACAACATGTTACTTAATCTGTACGCACCTTTAGTAACAACACCCGTAGACAGTTTTTATTGATAACGAAGTATTTCGTCATACGTCTCAGGGGTGAGAGTGCATTTGCATTTTGATTCTTAATTGTTTATAGATTTTGGTGTCTTGTGGGCCCCAGCAACAATTTACCATTATTTTGTGCTCGTTTGTCACTAATACTTCTGTGAAAAAAACCTAACGCCTAGAGGTTTGGGGATTTTAAAGAATAAGTGTGACAAGCGAGTACACAGTCCAACCAATGGTAAGTGGATGCAATGATCCATATACATCTACATCTATCCTCAATTAAGAATCAAAATGCAGATGCGTTGTCATCCCTGAGGACTAACTAATCCAGTAAAAAGGATCTCCGGTTCTCTACACTCACCATAGAAAACACGGCATTAAGCTACTATTTTATGTTGGTGTTCTGTGAGAACGTGGTCCTTCCCTGTTCGAGCTGACCCTTTCGTGCTACTAATATATAGCTGGAGTATGTCTCTATTGTGCATAAAATCGCGTATTGTAAAATTTAAAGCGAGTGTACTACCCCTGAACTACCATGGCTCTCAAAACATTGTATACGCAGTACTGGCTCTAAAGGAGTTAATTTAAATCCTTGTTTGTAATTAAGTTCCTAGATTAGTACAGGGAAAATAGGTTTTGTTCATTTTAATTAGCATTATTAAATATATACAAAACTAGTAGAAATCACAAACCAGTTACTCTTATCCATTACTATTAAAACAGTCGATTTTTATTTAGCTACACAAATTCTTTCTTAAAGCTTCTTGCACACTTAATGCGATAATATTTACTTCGTTGTCAGCCTTATAAAATCGAACGTAAGTCTTTTTACAACGGACCTATCTTTGTTTCTACCTACCTATCCTGTTGTAGGGAGAATTTTTAACTATTATAAGTCAATGCTTGACTATTTTTCCACCTAACCCCACCAAGCGCATAGACAAACGTCTTAGATTTACAAAAGCCTTTTCACTTTCTTTAAAAAATAATATATAATTTTTTTGTCTGTCTGTCTGTTTGTTCCGACTAATCTCCAAAATAACTGGAGCAATTTTAACGGGATTTTCACTAGCAGATAGCTGATACTATAAGGAGTAGCTTAGGCTACTTTTATTTTAGAAAATGAATTAGGGTCTCTTGCAAAAAAAAAATTAAAACAATGAAATCCAACAGCAATAATTTCAGCAGTACAGAACAGCTAGTAATTCATATATCGACGATTACCTAGTGTTGAAACTAACTTTTTTTCCTATTCCGCTAGCTACTGTCATGTTCTTTATTTTAATTTTGGATACAAAAGTTGAATGATTTCTTATATAAGTATACTCGTAGTATATAGATATTTACACTTTTTTGCCAAAAAAAATTTTTACTTTCTATTAAGTCCGCTCTTTGTATTATTTTTAGGTTAAGGAATGCAATAAAGAATAAATAAACAAATAAATAAATATTTATATCATTTTTAATACATCATATATCAAGCAGTGTAATAACGCCCTAAAGTCAACATAATAACTTTAGAATGACGGGATATTTAATTAAATTTTCAACGGCCCCGCCAATACAAGGTTCGCGTGCAAAAAATTTAGCCGACGACGCCGAGATCCTATCGCATTTTCAATTTTATTGAAGATTGCATACATTAATAAAATGAATATTGAACGCCTTCTATCAGTGGATTAATCAGTTTGTTGTACTAACAAGATTCGGTGCTTTGGATTATCGAACTTGTCATTAGTGGGGAGTGTGATTGTCTGTATTAA
The DNA here is from genome assembly GCA_033319125.1 of Parnassius glacialis. Classification (NCBI taxonomy): domain Eukaryota; kingdom Metazoa; phylum Arthropoda; class Insecta; order Lepidoptera; family Papilionidae; genus Parnassius; species Parnassius glacialis. Next base: position 27,169,430 of record JAVANC010000002.1, read on the forward strand.
CTGTTGAAAATTTAAAAAGTTAAAGAATATTAAAATAATACGTATATAATTTTATACTATGTTTTGTTTTTAGAAATATAAATATAAAATATGTAAACGTAAATAAGTGACGTAACAACTAATTTCTAAAAGAGCTTAAGGATAGGAAGAGTCGAAACGCACTGGCCCAATTAATGTTGACAGCTTTCATATTGTAACGACCCCCCCCCCCCCCCGCCCTCCATATATATATATACTTGTATTTTTTTAGGATCTATATCTATAAGATAATATAAATATATCTAATTTACGTGACCAGTATATTAGCCATATATTGATAGGCCGTTTAATAAATTTATGGGGTGATCGTCTTAGTTAGGACCCTTATTTACGTTATGTTTGCATAGTAACTTAGTTCTTTTAGGTGTATCTTGGAAGAGTGAATATTCACGAGAGCAATCGAAAGCTGTTGGTAGCGTATTATAAGCTAAAGAACCCCGTTCACGCAGACAGACCTCAAAAAGATTAAGAACAATAAATTGTCTCTATTCCACTTGTATCTGGTTCACAACAATCAATTCCTTATTAATTAATCCCTTCCCGCTTGGAAAAGGCTCACAATATTTATATCAAATACCAGATACAAGGGCTTCACTCTCCCACATTTTAAAAAAAATGTGGAGGAGGCAGACGGCTCCGCACACGCCGTGCACGGTGAGCGCCAACCATTTTAATGCGGTCCCCCCGAAGGGTACGCTAAGTTGGAAACTGGACCGTAGTCCACAGCAAAATAACTGGCAAACCAGTAAAAGAGGACTTGGCCCCTTGATAGTGCGTAAGCACAAACATTGACCGAAGTCGCGCATGTCAATGCGTGTAAACGCCATACAGAATACGATCAAATCCAGCCACAGTGAATGTACGTCACACGGGTTAGGCAACAATAGGCACACTGGCCATAAAAAGCCCTCCGTGAGCGACACCACCTGCCAGACCGCCGTTGCTGCAGACGTGATGTAATTGTAAGGCATCACTACCAATTGCATGGTCAACACGGCCAATTAGCCGCAGAGCGTGTCATGAGTCTACCGCTCACGTTGCGCGGCTTTCGGCCACATCCTTGAGAGCCTCCTCAGATTCTCCCTCCAGCTACCACCCGCCTGAGGTCGACACATATGCTCCACCAACCAATACAATGGCAGATATAGCCAATAGGCAGTTATAAGATATTAGTAATAATTCGCCATCAGAAAGGGTTTGTGTCACTGACGTTGAGTATATGCATTTTTCGATCATGTTTGTCTCACCCACCAACAAGTTGCCTTCAATCTTTCAAAGGTGGGAACTTTATAGAGATATATTATTATGTTGTTATATAAAACATCATAGAGGACAGACAGTCTGCAGCCCCGCAATGAAGGGAACCGACTTGGGCAAAACTACTTAGGTTGTGAGTCAAACCAAGACGCAGGGAGCGCCATTGAGAATAAGCGACCCGCCAAACAACCATCGCAGAGACGCAGTGCTGCAGAACGCAACAAGCATCAATACGACTATCGTCGGGCTTACACTATCCCAAGGTCCCCCATACAGTCCCAGCAGACATCACCACCCGCATTCCTCCACCGACCAGAACCACAAGATGCGTCGAATCAGGTGCAGCACACCCGCAGATCCATCACAAGACGCAATACTGCAATTAGCAGTAAGCATCAATACAACTATCATACGGATGGTGCCCCCTCACAACACACCCTATCGACTTTGGTAACAAAATTGATAATGTTGTTAACTAAAAATACCACTAACGTATCATAGTAGCACGGTACTAAGACGTCAGTAGCCAAAACTCCACGTATCATAGCGCTATTGCACTAAGACATGGAGTTGAGTATGCTTGCTGCACTTAAAAGTACTACCAAACACACTCACCCTAATCCGAAAGATAGCCGACGTATCATAACGCTATGCGCTAAGACGCCGCCCACAAACGGTAGGGGTGTGCGATGTCCACGGGCAAGTCGTATTGCTGCAACAAACCCACTTGCCACCGACACTAAGATGATATGCCTAGGACACATCGGTTAGCGAGTCCAAGTTTACCTCGGTCTCGGAGGCTGCGAAGCAACCTACACGCCACTATAATAATCCTTTTCAAGTCCCATTTCTTTCAATATAATGTTTTTACATATATGAGACCTTCCACATATTTGCTTTATTTCATAGACCATACTACTGTATGTCTTACTCATATGGGACTTCAAGTCATAACTCTGCTATCATAATGCTTATGCATCATGGAGACCTTCATATTAATGCTTTGGTTCGTTAGACCTTACTATTATAAGTCCCTAATATAGGACTAGTCATTGTGCAAGCTTAGTACTAGTAGTCGATCAGCCGATCACCCCATATATATGTACAACCTTGGATATGCGTCTTCGGCAACGCCCCCATTTAAGAGAACATTACAAGAACACGTTCATCAACTTAGAAATTTTCCGATTATTATAAGAACATCTTCATCAACTTAGAAAATTTTGATCCATTTTTTCTATTATATTACAAATGTTATTTATCTTTATTATTGCAATATAATCGACTTGTATTTATATGATTTAATACATTTTGAATATTTTAAGCAGAATTTTAATAAATTTAAAGATTTTTAGAGACAATTTATACGTTTACTAATATACTATATATTCAATATACCATACCTACTACCTACTACTCCTACTATAATATTCAACATTCCAAATGAATATATTTGAGCTTTATGCTTATTATTTGTATTTTAATGGTTTAAAATATAATTTCTATGACATTTTTAAATGTCTTTATAATGAATTTAATTATTATTTATTAATAATAATTATGAGGCGTCATAATATCTTTTCGAAACATTTATTTCATTTCTACACAAGAAACCATGGCCGGATCCAGGATTTCAGGCCTCGGCTTGGATTTACAGTACTTATGCTCACTACTAAGGCTTATTTCCATGATTTTTATACGTTAATGAAAATACAAAATAATTAACAATTTTTTTTTCTTCTTTAATATTTATCGTCTTTAATTTTAGTTATAGTCTTTAGTTTTAGTTCTTAAACTTCAATTAGAGTGAAGAATATAGAAGATATTACCCATCAATACTGTAACGGTGCATCTGAATGCACCCTTACAAATAGTTATAATTAATTAATCTTAAATAGATAATAGTAATATAATATTCTAATCTAAAAATAAAAAGAAGTAAATTATTACATATTGTTAATTTAAAATAATTATTCTACGGAACCATAGACTAGTAAATTTAATCCGCGCAGCGTGAACCATTTTGCTCACCGATCTCTAAAACAAAAGACTCAGTAGGATTCGGACATTACGACGAGTCCCCGTTCGGGCCATTCCTTGTTCATTTCTACCTGAGACTGCTTCAAGTTCGCAACGCGCGTGACCGTCCTACTAACGACCGTTGAACTTGCTTACCTACAATAAAATTTTCAATTATTCCAGGATCTACCGACTACCTAAGGGCTACCTGCTTGCCGTGCCGCGAGCTAACAGAGTGTTGGCCTTTCCCTCCTACCAACGGCCATCATCACTGTCGGGCTTGGGTATCACCGGCTCCTTCTGCTAGCTGGCTGTCTACGACCCTGAGGGAACAGCGCTTGGACGTCGCCCCTACGTCAGGCCAGTGATCCCCTTCATAGAAACTTACTTGTACGTGTGCGGAAGTAAGATAAATAAATAATTTACTATAGAACTTGACTTTTTAAGAACCCACCTACTTATGAACACGTAATGGTAGAATACACTAGTGAGTTTGCTTTAGTGATAATTTTTCAGTTTGCGTCAGAAATTTAATTAAAAATTAAACAAGTTATTGGCCAATTCTATATAACACATAACTTTGAATGTTTGTCATAATTCACCTCTTTTTCGTCCTCTCTTTAAAAAAAAAGTTGCCTTACACTAGGATTCTCTATATCGTAGAAGCATTTTACATACACAATTTCCATCTCGTACAAAACGTACGGAGAGAAAGTTTGTCATGAATGAAGGTTACCATTGCTACTGATTCAATACACAGTACTCTCTCAAGCTTTACTTGTGTTATAATTCATCGGTTCCCTGGAATAAGTTTTTCGATTGTTCGAACGTTTTGTAGCTGTAAACCATTTTTTTGTTCATAATCATAGCGCTAAAATCACGCCGCCTGAGCTCATTTATTGCGAGCTGGCTGGATTTTACGGAAAAAAAAATCGTTGTGTTTTTAAATAATAAGTGTTCTATTTCCAAATTTATTAGTAAAGTAGCGATCTGTTCCGGCTTCGCACGGGTGATTTCTGCATCTCGACAAATACGCCATCTACCGGGGTCCAAATGTGAACCTAAACCATCTAGGAACCCATTTAAACGCATACAAAAAATTTCATCAAGATCGGTCGAGTCATTTTTGACTTTTAGGGAGACTAACGGACAGCGATTGATTTTTATATTTAAAGATATCCAGCCTATACGATCATTGAAAACTTGTAAAGTATACCTAAGTTCTTTTGGCACGCCCGAAATATTTCGCCATCTGTCAATCACCAGATCACCGCGTACATGTAAGTTTGGTAAATTACAAGAACATTAAAGACAATGGCCTCTTTCCAATTAAAGTTAACATAATAGTTTGCCGGCAACGCATCTGAAATTCCCTCCCTGGTGTTGCAGTTGTTCATGGGCGGCGGTAGTCACTTTCCATCAGATGAGCCGCAGGCTCGTTTGCCCCCTCTCCTTAAAAAAATTATTACCACGCTTTGCAAGTTGCCTGGTCACGCTGACGGTGACCTGCCGTGACCTGCCTCTCTATCGTTAGTTGGGCTCTCCACACGACTCTAAGCTCACGATACCATCAACACCATCTGGATGCTTGGCGGTCCACCACTGTGCGATTAACTAGGAGTTTTCTTCCTCGCACGACTTCTTTACAACCGGCGATGTTTTCTGACCAATACGACTTATGGATCTTCAAGAAACGAGCTTAATCCGTTTTAAAGGGCCGGCAACTTACCCGCAATTACCATGGTGTTGCAGTTGTTCATGGGCGGTGGTCGACACATACCATCTGGTGAGCCGCATACTCATTTGCCCCCAATTCTATAAAAGAAACCTAAAGACAAAGATATATTTATACAAATGAATGTTTATATATCGTTAACTTATAACTTAAGCATCTTTTGAAAACTACACACGTAGTCAAATTTGGATATTAACATGTAAATAGTTGAATTAAATAAGTTTTCTTTATCTAGTCTAAGAAACTATGGAACTTGACATAATGTATGTGCTAACTTCAAAGTCCCTAAAATTAAAGAAATATTAAAAATGAAGCTACAAATATTCTCAGCGCAATTCGCACAGCTCAGTTGCAGTAAAACAAATATTCTAACATCGTATCTTATCCGGCATTCAAGTCTCCTATGCAAATAAATTGTGATAAATTGAAATACGGAGTTCGGTTTCGAAGTCACAAACTAAGAGTAACGTGCTACATACAAACATGTCTCTATACATTTCGGGACATTTATATTCAACGCATATTTTATTTCAATGTGTTTATATTGATTTTTAATTAATATAGGAATTACGTAGATGTTTCGAAGAATAATTATTCTGCCATCCTATCGATGAATAGCGATTAGCCGCGATTAGATTTTAGTTAGGCATAAAACGATGTTTTTTTTTTTAACTTAGAAAAGAACTCTATTATTTGTAGAATGATTGTAGTACTGAGTTATTCTTCGCTATATTAGCCCAACAAGTAGGTCTTATGTTTAGGCACTGCGAAAATGTGGACACTTTTTATTACCGACACGGCACACCATCACAGGAAACCGAAGTTGCTGTGTCTGGTAGCGGCAACCGGACTCAGTCGCCGGTAGCTACTTCTGGACAATGATAACAATTCGTTGCTTGTATTCCGTCAGTTTCACTTTGCTTGTCGATGGAGGAACATTACCTTTGCTTGTTGTGTTGATTACACGTCGATATAGACGTCGTCGCCGTCAATATTTACAGGCAAATCAACCAACTCAATGTCAGTGCCGTACAATTGTAAGGAAATTTGCTTTGTGTTGCTTGTGTCTTCAACTGACGACTTAAAGTTTCCAGTTACGTACACCGAACACTTTTTGATTGGCTTCGAGTTGCCAGACAAGTGGAAGCGACTGCACACAAAAATTGGACTCCGTAGGTAGGGGCTGATGTCGTGATCCAGAAATCAACCCGTGCGAAGCCGGGGGGGGGGGGGGGGGGGATATCGCTTCAATTTTCGTAAAAATTTATATATTTGTTTCTTCTAATTTTTTTTCTAAGGGACCTTCGGACATAGGTTACAAATTGATCTTATGGCTGTCTCTTCTGAAAAACAACGATAGTTTCAATGTCAGCCCCACTACTCCATAGTAAGATTCCATATGACATTATGCTATGGAAATAACTAAAATAAAGTAATCTAACTGTTTCAACACATGTTAGGCCTCTAATACTTTTTACAGCATATACTGCAGAAGTAAGTAATCTATGAGTAATGCCAGTATATAGACAAGATGTAACAAAAACCCGATGGATTCCGTTACGTGCGCTATCAGAATCAGTATTCAAAAGTATAGATATAGCTTTATTTCGGAAAAATCGACCATAAAAAGTTATAATAAATTTAAATATTTTTTTATTTGGAAATTGTATGTGGTGTTATTACCTGCGTATTGGCCGGGAAGTAAAAGTATTGTCAAAGGCTCCCTTTTCCGAAGAGCGTCTCAGAGGTTAAGTGGCGCGCATTGGGAGAGACCTAAGTCCAGCAGTATACTGCCGCAGTCTCGTGATCTTATTGTAGGGATTTTCCACCAACAGTCTGTTCCCAAAAACTCGCCCTTAATCCACACGGAGCACCGCATTAATGTGTGCGGTGCTCCGAGTTGATTAAATTAAAAAAAAATTACGCAGGTATTCTGTAAGAGTGTGGTCCAACTCCGGTCGAGCTACAACCATAATATAGCTGCAGTGTCGCTGTACCACGTATAAATAGAGGTGGTGACGGTGACCTACCGTGACCTGTCTCTCCATAGTGAGCTTTAGATCTAGATGCTTGGCGGTCCACCACTGTGTAATATATAACTTTTTTATTTCAATCTCACCTTAAAGTGAAATAAAAAAGAAAAAAAAAAGGTTGAAATGTTTGCTCTTGATAATTAATTAACATTTTTCTTAACGAAATGCAAACTGTAGATTTTAAATTCAGCTCACGTAATTTATAACGAAAAGGACTGTTTTCGAATAACCCAGTGCTTTATTATCCAACTTAGTGGTAAGTGGTGATGAAACCATAGATATTAAATCGCACTGTCTTAACGTAACAAAAGGCTTTACTCTAGCCTTGAGAACACCCAGATTGTTATCGAAAGTAAAGACAGACTCTGGCAAATTATACCACTCCTCTACTGAACATACATATAATAAAAGACGGAGCAAACCGGTTTGAATGCGTGGAGTATCGCCAACAAAGGGTTGTAGAACTTAGGAACTTACGTAAAAAGAATCAGTAAGATAGCCATGTAACGTCTGTCACTGACGCAACGTGTCTTATTATAAAGTCATACTGTAGTCATATTGTACCGAACAATCAGGAAATTAACTTTATATAGACATTACACTACAAAACGATTGTTAACTTAACTTTTAACCGTTAATTTAAATTTCCTTCAAGAATAAAACCTTAAAGGAATATACAAAAAGAAAACAAAAATAACTCAAAGTAATCACGAACGCCGGCACTTCGCGATAATGTAAGTTCAAAGCATACAAACGGGGAAAAATTCCAAATCCGTTTCTAGAAATGGAGTGAAATAGATTACCGGAGCCGACTGCAAACCCGGCACGCCCTCACCGCCTTTCACTGATGGCTTAGTCGATATACTTTATGATAAATTGTAGACAGCCATAACACAAATAACTCTATCAACTTGTTATATTTGACTAAGAAACAAAAACTTGTTTTATTGTATTTTAAGCGAGTGTCCACGACATCAGCTGCAATTAACGACCACCAATGACATTTCAATAGATTTGAAGGTGGATGAAATGAAATTTATTTAATTCTTCGACGTAAGTAACAAAAGTTTCGTTTGTTTGATGTCATTTTTTCTTCGAAATCCCTCATTGGTGATATTGGGGAATGAAGCTCATCAGTGCATCGCAAACTTGAGCTAACAACTCCAACAAGCAGCACCAGTTCATAAAAATAAAGCATATGACTGCCATCGCTCTCCTTGACCATTTTATTGAGAAGTGGATAATTCGCCACACGACGCCTTCGCAAGCAGAAAACTTTGATGATAATAAAATGTTGACAAATTTGTATAATATCTTGTTATGGTATGATTTATCCATTCTTGCACTTATTTCGATACGCGGTAGAACCATGCTTCATCTGCTATACTACAGTTGTAGCACGAATGTGTCAACTCGACCGGGGAAGGACCACGCTCTCACGTAATAGCAGATTTAAACAGGGGCTTAATGCTACTGTTTTTCTTATGGTGAGTCAGGAGCAGGATAACCTTTTTATTGAAAACAAGCCATTCATAACATAACTTCTTTTAAATTGTTATTTTCATATTAAATGGATATAAAAATGTAATGTGATTGTGTAATGGTTTATGGAGTTCATTTCTAAAAAGTTATAGATATCGCTAGTAGTTACTTCAAAATATTTTGATATTTAAAGGAATTTCGACGAAGAATTAGATACCTTATTTTTTATTTATAGAACAGTTACGACTTTCGATCGGTGAAAAACTTCTCGTTTTTTTTTATTATATTGTATGATGTAATGTAATGTAATAAGCCGTAACACTCTGTTTCACCTCCTCATAGGTTAAATTTAAAAAAAGAATTCTTAATGAGTGTCTACGTCGTGAAAAAAGTAAATAATTATGCCATATTTCGGGCCTATAGTTTTAGAGATCTTGTGACGAGTGAGTGAATCAGTGGTATTTCATATATATTTCTTAGAAAACTTTACCTTATGCTAAACTAAACGATTTCTAAGTCAAATTGGGAAAGCGATAAATCCCGAGGATCGGTTTAAGAATCAACAAATTTTTGTTTTATATTATTTACACTTACACTCTATGTTTTACCAACTGTCAAATCCGACCTATTTCATTAAACCTAAAGTAAACCTAAGTTATATTTTATACATAAAATGCACTCCTATAACACCGTTAGAGATTGCATCAATACTGTAGTCGATAGCACCATAAAAGCACGCAATCGTGAAGGAAGAGGCACGTTGACTGTAAGTCATAACTTCCTTAATAAAATCAAACGTGCAATTTGACCTCGCAGAAAGTTGCTTTATTTTAATTATCACATGGAAGGAATATGTTATAATATGGACCATAAAATAGGATTGTATTTCCTAATTACAGGTTACTAAGTAACCTAGCTAGGAGACTCAGAATTCTTCCTATTTCTAGTTATTAATGGTCCGCATGATGTATTTTTTTTGTAACAAGTAGGTCGGGGAAAAAGTTACTTCGTATTTTGTTTGTATAAAATTGAAGAAAAATATGTTTGGTTGTAAGTATTTGTGTCTGGCTGGTTTCAATATCAATAGATAAAGGACATTAAGAAGAAGAAAAATAAAAATAAAAAATCAATTTCTCGCTATTTTTCAATAGTTTTTCTGTACGCCAAAATGAGTGAATCTAACGAAGAAACTTGATACATTCTGAAGTTTTATTACAAAAAAGAGAAAAAGCGACTTAAGCCGCCAAAAAATGGTGACGTTTATGGACCTAATGCAGTATCAGTAAGAGTAGCAAACAGTTGGTTCAAGCGTTTTCAGTCCTGAAACTTTGATTTCAGAGATGCAGCTCGCGCTGATCGCCCTCATATGGATAAAGTCGATGCCATTTTTGAAAAAGTGGAGCAAGATCGGCATATTAGTAGTAACAACATAGCCGAGGAATTGAGAATTGATAAGAAAACAATTTTGAACCATTAAAAAAAACTGACTATAAAAAAACTCTATATTTGGGTATCACACCAGCTCACTAAAAGAAACCTATGAATCGTGTACTCATTTGCGCTTCTCTATTGAAACGTAATGAAACTGAACCATTTTTGAAAAGATTAATCACTGGTGATGAAAAGTGGATCACATACTATTAAAATGTGCGAAGCTCCACAGACTGTAGCGAAACCCGGATTAACACGCAGTAAGATAATGTTGTGTGTATGGTGGGATTAGAAGGGCATCGTTTATTATGAGCTTTTACCACCGAACTAATGAGACTCAAGAAAGAAATTGAAAAAAAAAGACCGGAATTGATCAACAGAAAAGGAATGGTCTTTCATCATGTTAACGCCAGACTACACACATCTGTGGCTACTCAGCCAAAAATGAGAGAGATTGGTTGGGACGTGCTAATGCATCCACCATATACTCCTGACCTTGCACCCTCAGATTTTCAGAATTTTTTGAGTAGTGTTACTCGTAGGTTAACATCAAGAGAGGACTTTCAAAACTACTTTTCGCATTTTTTTTGATAAAAAATTCCAAGATTTCTACAGCAACGGAATAATGTCACTACATACAAGATGGCAACAAGTTATTGAACAAAATGGCACATACATATTATATTTTACAAATAATATCTTGAATTTGTTTTTTTTTATGGGATAGAGTGACAAAAGAGCACACAGTCCACCTGATGGTGAGTGGTTGCTGTGACCCATAGACAACTATCCTGAATAAATAATCAAAATGCAGATGCAATATCACCCGTGAGGACTAAGATGAAATCCTTCTTTTCCAGTAAAAAGAGTCTCCAGTTCTCTACACTCACTTTACGAAACACAGCAGTTTAAGTCTAGTTTCTGTGATGTTAATACTGTTAGCCTATGCGGCTCTTATAGTTCCATCGAACTCATCAAATTAACTTAACATGGCTAAGTTATCTAAAGGCCATCCGAACAGGGGGTGGCAGGCCCCGGCTCTGACGGCTAACTCGTATCATTCGATGTTCTGGGCGGTGAGAACCACCCAGGAACGCGGGTACACGGTATGTACGCGGTGTGGACAGGTGTGCTTCGCGCCCGTCTGCAAATTATCCCACTTGTCCTGTCTAAACTCTTTAACGCGCTGTTTCACATCATCTTTTTGGAGGTTGCGCAGTCGGAATTTGTTATCTACATTACGATAGTGGTCGTATTGTCTTAGGGCCGCATTTTTTGCTCTGATCAGTTGTCAAATACCACTCGGAAGCTTCATGTATTGATTGCTCGATTCACGAACCTTACGAGAGCATTACTCAACTATAGAGGTGAAGTGGGCCGATAGGGCGCTAATCGCGTTGTCTCCCGTCTGGGACGACTTCTACCTCCGCGCTGCTTCCTTCGCGGCGCTTTAGAACACCCGCGATAATTCGCTGGGTGTCCCTCTTCGTGGCAATTGACGCAGCTAGGGATTTCAACCGTCTTGGGCGTGCGGGGCAGTCAGTGGTGCAGTGGTCACCTAGGCACTTGACGCATCTAGGCCTGGCGTAACAATTTTTGGCCAAGTTGCCGTACAATTGGCATCGGTGGCGACGATGCCCCTATGTCGGAGCTTCAACTGCAATCCCCGTTAAGTTGCAAATGCGCCGAACGTTAAAAATCTCCTTGCCTTCTGGAGACAGGTCCAGCATGACAAGACACAGATCTAAGAAACACTTTTTATCGGTCTGTTGGTGCATCCTCTGCACCTCTCGAACCGGCAGATTTTGGGCTTTGAGGTCGTTTAAAATGTGCTCCGTCTCAAGCTCTTTAAAGAAACCGCGGACGACCACACTAAGATTACGCTCCTCTGGGAGAGCGTATGTGTGGAAGCTTACTTGCTGGGCGCGCCGGTGATTTGTAACACTGCGGAATTACACGGTCGAGTTAACAAACATGCAAATACCCTGGCAGGCATTTTGCACCTTTGGGCAATATATTATTTTATGCCCGGTTTACATTATTCCAGTCCAGCGATCAAATCCAGTGCTAGAATACTTACTGGAAAAATGTAAACCGGCACTGGGATGCACTGAATCCAGTGAGCATTCCAATCCAGTACTTTTGAATCCAGTGCGACCAATCCAGTACAACTGGAATAATGTAGACGGCCAATCCAGTGCCATTCCAGTGCTGACACGACAGTTGAATAGTAAACACGTGTTGGTTGTTTTTTCCGACTGCGAATAAGAAAGGATTTAACAATGGTAAGTCGAAACTGATCTCTTCTTAAAATCATTGTCACTGTAGTATTCACACTTCTACGGCTTCTAAATGACTGGAATAATGTAGACGATACAGATCCAGTCCAGCACTAGACTGGATTTTTGGTGGATCACTGGACTGGAATAATGTAAACCGGGCATTAAAGTTCAACCAATTGGAAAGGTTATTCCATTTGGTTGTGTCTTGAACTATGATGGGTGGCGGTGACTTTTCACTACGTTCAGCAGAGGACCCATTTGCTGGGGGCTTGGCCGCAGGCTTAGGAGATTGAGCGCGCGCCGCGGGGGCAGGCTTTTTTGCTGGAGTGGCGATGGGGGTCGAGGGGGCCGAGTTAGGCTCGACTGCCTTTTGTGGGGCTGCCCGTTTGCACTTTTTGGCCTGGACGACGGTGAAGCCTTCGTCTTCGGGCTTGCGCGGGACACGCGAGTCGGTATCCATGTCGAAGCCTGATTTGGCATCGGAGAAGACCGGAAAGGGGCCGCGGGTGGACATCGCAGAGGGGCGCGGGTGACGCGACGTCGTAAATTGTGTCTATGAACACAGGGGTTGTAGGTCCAGTGCTCGGCGACAGAGGTCCGTTGATTCGCACGGTCGGACTGCCAATGGGGGGCCAAACACTCTGGGTAGACGGGCCGGCTAGAGGTGCAGACAGGAGTGTGGGCCCGGGCTCGGTGCAAGCATTGCGCTGTGCAATAAACACAACCCAGATGTCAGGGCAGGCTCGGCTAAAAAAGTCGGCTGATTCGTCGATCGTTATCGATGCAATTTTGTCGCCTATGCTAACAAGCATAGATGTATACCAAGCTCCCACACCCTTCGGCGGGGGAGGTGTGTGTCTAAAACAAACACCTATACACCTAGCGCGTTGGTACGCTAGGGTGTGTACGTAGCACTTGCCTAATGCAACAGGCAACACAAAAATTAAAAACAATGGCCGCCTCTGACGTGGCGGGTGTGTTTCACTCTAATTACGGTTGCCGATACCAGTACCAAGAAGCCAGGAAGGAGAGTTACACACAAATATAGTTTGCACTACAACAAGCGTTCGATTCACTTCACAACACACAGTAAAACTGCCGTCACCAGGGATAGCGTGCTTCGCGCTCCACTTTGAGAACACCAAGGCAACAACCAAACACAGAGCACCAAGCAAGAAAGCAAGGCGGTGTATAATAAAGGTAACTCTTGCGCATGAGCTAGGAGAGTGGAGTAACGGGAGTGAACTCGGTCGACACGTCCGAAATCTCCAGAGCCCATGCGCAGAACTCCGAACCACTGAACCACTCACTGAACCACTGTCACAGTAGTTTTAGCTGCTATTTTACGCCGGTATTCTGTGAGAGAGTGGTACTTACCCGGTCGAGCCGACCCATTCGTGCTACAACTATACTACTAATATAGCTGCAGCATGTCTCTAACACTTTAAGTATTTGTATGTAAATTACGAAGAAACTTTTTCCCCGACCTTTTATGTAATCTAAACTAATTAAATTATTATTATATTACTATTATTAACTATACTCTAAGACCATAACTATATTTTATAGTTTTTTTTTTAATTGTTATAAGCAGGAGCTTGGCTACAATCTCACCTCGTAAGCGGTGATGATGTCGTCAATGAAAAATAAAAACTTGCGTGAGTGTCGTGGAACACTCGTTTGGATCGAAGTTTATTTCGTAGAGACAGACAAATATTATTATTGATAAACGTATTATATTATTGATTAACAAATACAAATAAATGAATTAGTAGCGTCTATTAAAATGAAGCATCATTTAAAATAAAATAATATTTCTTTCATGGCAACATAAGAAAAAATACGAGGGAGATGGATATTATTCCATCTCGCTTTTTTATAGCCGCCTAAGCCGTCTACACTACGTCGAAGAGGTCGTGACGGAAAAATCTTACACTTTTTGTCGCCTAGCCGCTAGCCTAGATCCGCCAAATCCGTACCCTCCAATAAATAACTTCGTTCCAATATCTATTCTTTATTTTGAGAATCAGATAATGTCTGTTTCTAACCAGAGTACACAACTCAATATATTTTTTTTGTTTCTACTGAAGTAAAAACAAAGAAATAATATCGAGTAGTGAAGTAAAGCAAAGTAGCCTAAATACGTCCCATATAATATGGGCTCACGCCTCCTCTCATTTGCGAAGCAATGTCATGTTATTTATAATTGAATTTCATACTTTTACAACTAATTATGACTTATTATTATTCATTACATAAAATACATAAATAGCACCGTAAAACAGCTACTCAGTGCTACCGTGTTTCGTAAAGTGAGTGTAGAGAACCTGAGACCCTTTTTAATGATAACGAGGAATTGTGTCTTAGTCCTCAGGGGTGAAAAGCGTCTATATTTTGATTCTTAATCGAGGCTTCTATGAGCCACAGCATCCACTTGTCGTTCAGGTGCTATTCAGTATGTTGATTAATTAATATTTTGTGGACCAGCATGTCCCGTTGGCTTAGTAGTCGTAACCGTGACTTCTGATCATGTAGTCCCAGGTCGGGCCAAAAATCAGTTATTGCGTTTTTCTGTCAAGAAATTCTCAGTACGAGCCCGAAATCAAAAAGTCGGCGTAGCCGTTGGTCTAGCGCCTGATATCTCTCCGATTATGTCGATTTGTCGTCCCAACGGACTACAAGTGTGGAGGTAGCAATATAGTATACCTGTGCTTACGCACAAACTCGTACACTTAAATCCTGTACTACACTGATAGCTCATCTCCATAAAGACTGGCTTCCGTGACCAAAATTCAACCTGGATGACATTATCAATGCATATATAAAAACAATTGTTTTTAATAGTGTAGTATTGTCATATTAAAACAAAAATCTGATAATTTAACGACGATTATCGTCGCAAGCATCGTCCGTTACGATTTGAACATGAGATTGAAGGACAGTGATACTAGTATGCAGTTAACTGAATCCAAATAATATGCTTTATTTTTTTTTAACGAATGTCGATTGGTTGTCTTGACTGACTGTTAGTCTTATAACAGCAACAATTAACATATATCTCTGTAAAATTATTAAGGTATATAAATTTATTTATTTTTATAGGAGGGGGGCAAACGAGCACACGACTCACCTGATGGTAAGTGACTACCGCCGCCCATGAACAACTGCAACACCAGGGTAATTGCAGGTGCGTTGTCGACCTTTTAGAAATGAGTAAGCTCTTTTCTTGATGGTCCCTAAGTTGTATCGGTCCAAAACATCGCCGGTGGTAAGCTATACCACAGAGAAGTCGTATGGGAAAGAAAACTCCTAGTGAAACGTACAGTGATGGACCGCCAAGCATCCAGGTGGTGTGGATGGTATCGAGATTTCTGCCGCGATACGCGTTCGTGAAATTTGAAAGAAATGTGGTAAATGCGAAAGAAAATGCAAAGGGTTGCAACATCTCTTCGCTGCGCCAGTGAATCGAGCCGATCGGAAAGGACTCGGTCGCCGACGATTCGAGCCGCTCTGCACTGGATGCGGTCAAGTGGAAGGAGTTGGCACTGGGGAGCCCCAGCCCAGAAATGGGAACAGTATTACATGTGAGGCCGAACCTGCACCTCTGAGGAGCCTTAGCCCAGAGATGGGAACAGTATTCCATGTGAGGCCGAACCTGCACCTTGTAAAGTTGCAGGCGGTGTACTGATATGAAATACCGTTCCGCTCTATTGAGCAAGTCAAGCTTTTTAGAGGCCAATCTGGCCTTCTATTCCAAGTAACCATGAAACTGCACGTCACTCGTTATGTCGACGCAGAGGATATAATGTTATTAGTATATAATATTACTTTAAGAGCTTCAAACCCTTCTATTCGAAACCGGAACTTCATAATCAGCAATCGAATTTACGACCACTAGACTAAGGAGACAGCGTCAGCAGTTATTAATATCACTAAAATAATATAACTTTACCGCAAACAACTATACGGAAAACGATGTTGAATTTCTCAGTTTGTGTTATTAATCCTTTCATTCTAAATCTAGACTTATTTAGCTTTATTACATACAGATTTTGCTTCCTATTGAGACTACCTATATATTTACTTTAAGCAACGTAAACTTAATTACATATCCGTTGCTGAAATTATATCGGAAACAATAGATTCGAAACAATAACAGAACATGCTCTCTCCGTATCCAGCTCTGAAATATCATAAGCCTAACAACCTTATATTAGACAAATAAACTTGAATTTCGAGATTATTATAATATATGCAACATTCAAGACTTGCACACAAGTTTTTGAATGCCTGTGTATGTAAACCACACAAAAATTCCTTTTCACTCGTCATCAGCCTGTACTGTTCATAGTTGAACATAGACGTATCACAAGCTGGGAGAATTTGAAAGGAAGTGTCCGTAATCGTAACCATCGTTGTAATCATCTTGTATCTTCTTCTTCAACAGGTCTACTCAGCTTGGGCTACGCACTCATATGCCCCATTTTTAGGTCTAGTTTGTTACTCATAGTCTGAGGGGCCTTTACCATTATTTTCGTCAAGGGAATTTTAAATTCTCTCTAAAGTCAACAAGTGTTAAAATTAAAAATTTTGCACAACTGACTTCAACATAAATAAATTCAGAACATCATCAATGCAGT
Organism: Parnassius glacialis; assembly: GCA_033319125.1. Taxonomy (NCBI): domain Eukaryota; kingdom Metazoa; phylum Arthropoda; class Insecta; order Lepidoptera; family Papilionidae; genus Parnassius; species Parnassius glacialis. The sequence goes on from JAVANC010000002.1 coordinate 27,186,348, forward strand.
CGAAGTCAGTTAAATATATAATAATATTATTAAGGATAACTCTGTAGTAAGGATAAATCCGTTGACCGTGTGGTGACGGTGCAAGAATATCTACTAACTCATATCGCCCGTGGGTGTCGTAAGAGGCGATGGAGGAAAATTGAAACAGGTGATGGGCAGCAGCATCTTCCTGATAACAACTTAAAATAATAAAAAACTGCGGTTGCCAACCCGCTTGCCAAGCGTGGCAACTATGGCAAATATCCCCCTTATGGGGTAATCTATAAGGGAGGCCTATGTTCAACAATGGACTTTAATGGGCTGTAACGGTAAGGATAACTCAAAAACTACTGATCAGATCTTGATCAAATTTATATGGGACCACATGAGAAGCACCAGCTTTCACATAAAAAAGGAATCATCAAAATCGATTCACCTAGAAAAAGGTTTTGAGGTAACACACATAAACAAATACAGTCGAATTGAGAACCTCCTCCTTTATTGAAGTCGGTTGAGAAATTAATAGGTAACATTAATTTCATTGTTAGAGGAATGAATGCATATCGCAAATTTTGATTCACATATTTTCAACGGAACTTCTCTCTAGAAACAAACACTAATTAACGGAATATGTCTTCGCGCTGACTTCAGAAGCTATTCTATTTATTGAGTCATAAATACCAATAAAGTAAAAAAATAACTTTTAATAAAAGTAAATGCCGACTAAAAAACTTCAAAGAATAAAAAAATATAATTTCAAATTCTGAGATCGGTGCTAACACATTGTGTATAGGCGTATAGAATTCCTTCAGAGTTCAGAATGTGAAATTATTGGAACGAAGTTCCTTATCGGACGGTACGAAATTGGCGGATGGGAGGGGAGCTGGGCGAGAAAAAATGTAAGATTTTTCCGTCACGACCCTTTCTACTGTGCGAGCAAGATGGAATAATATCCATCTCCCTCGCACTTTTTCTTATCTTGCCATGAAAAATATTATTTTAAAAAGCCCTTAATTTTAATAAACGCTAGTAATTCATTTATTTGTATTTGTTAACCCACAATATAATCTATTTATTAATATACTACGAAAGTAACTTCGTTCCAACCGAGTGTTCCACGACACTCACGCATGTTTTTTTATTCTTTTCACTTTTAGAAGTCAATTTTTACCTTTTTTTTAATTTAATTATTCTTCATACATAAATATTTATCAGAAAAACCGCATACTTATGCGGTTGTTATGCATTCTTATACCAAGCTTATATCTATTCTTACGTGATCACTATGCGGACGCCGCTCTCAATCAAACACAAACACAAAGGTTCATAGCGCAGATCCCATCTATACTCGACCATGACTCGATCCTTCGACACGGCACGCCGTCGATCAAAGAGATCGGGGTCGAGAAACAAAAGGATAATATCGTTATGTTTATAAACTAAATCCAAGCTGTTTTATTTCCGTTTAAAATGTACGTAAGATGATCATTTATAAATATTTATTTATTACAATACTTTTTCTTTTGTTGTGTTTTAGTTAAATATAAGGTCCGGAAAAAAAGTTTCTTCCTAGTTAGTTTCACTCATTTTGACGGGCGAAAAAACAAATGAAAAATGGCGGGAAAGTGTTTTTTACTTTTTATTTTCCTTTTTCTTGATGTCCTATAATATGTATTAATATTAAAACCAGCCAGATACAAACAGTACAACAAAAGAGATTTTTCTTCAATACAAATACAAATACAAAGAAACATTTTCCCTTAACCCTTTAACCTATTATTTATTTTTTTATGGCGATAAGCGGTGATGAATCCTTCGATGGCAAATTGCACTGACTTAGTGTAACAAAAGCTTGAAAAAAAAATCACTCTTGCCTTAAAAACGCCCAGATTGTATTCGGACGGACAGACAGACGCCAGCAGATTATTCCCTCCCTCCTTGCTGTGCGTATTACGAAAGATAAGCGTATTACGAAGCAAACTACTTGGTTCGAACGTGTGGAATGTCCACAACGAAGGAGTGACGATTCGCTGACCGCCTGGGTGTCCGATGGTGGAAATGAGAGCAACATAATATTATAAATCCAATTAATTAAAAATTGCATTATCATCAGCGGCAAAATAGAAAATAGTAAATCTCAAAGTATGTCTCACGATATTTTAGAATTATATTCTTTTACTCCGGGCTTCGCCTGGGTAGGATCTAGTAATGTGGTTTTATTTAGACTTTACATAATTATGAAATAACATTTATTCTATCGATTTATAGGTTTCTCGAAATAAGATATTTTTTGGATAAAATACAGCCTAGATCACTCCTGATATTGCTCTTCATCTATCCGTGAAGTTTCATTACAATAGATTTAGCCATTCCAAAGATTTGCTGGGACAGACAGACAAAAATTTTAAAAATTTATTATACAAAGCAGTTCCGCACGGAACAAGTATTTGTATGACTTACAAATAATTGTTCCGGGTCTAGATGTTTGTCCTTGTGCAGTTTGTGTTTGTAAACTGCCTCCACGATGCAGAAGATCCTAGTGTGGGGGTAAAGTTTAAAAAAAAGTTATTTCGATGTTACAAGCAGACACTTTAATCTTACTCATATGTATAAATTAAATAGATTTTTTTAATATTAAAACGTGTCGTTGACAACAAGAACAAGAATTTTATAATTCATTATTGCGGATGAATATTAAATGATATTGTGAATATTGAAAAATTATATATCATTTAATATTCAACAACAAGAATTTTATAAAGCACAGACGAAAGACAATCAAATGTAACAATGTCGCCACAAGCAAGCTGACGCCCTACTGAAACATGTTGAACAGGCAATTGCAGGGGCAGACTGTCCCGATGCTATCTCGAAACAACTGGGTAATACACGATAAACTGGGAGGGAAAAGTTACTGGTATTATAATGTCCGCCTTTCATCTACCTGTACACATACAAAAGCATACTGCTATGTACGTAGGTTTGTTATAGAGTTTCTTTTAGATTTTACAAGTAATACAAAACTGTATGTATTAGTAATCTTATCTACAAATTTTATAATTCAAGTAGCAATATCCAAAGATTTTTGTTGCAAAATATATTACTATTTAATATATCGGATTTTTGAAGTTATACCTCTTTTGGTGCGTTTGGGGAAAAAGATGAGTGATTTTTTTTACAATGCCCGCGCACACCGACGCCTAAAAACGACACCATGAAGTTGTTACGATGCGCGCGCACACTGACACCTAAAAGTGACAACTTCAGTGGGTAATTGTCTCTCAAGTTTTTTTGTTTTATTATATACATACATAAACACTCACGCCTGTCACCCAGAGGAGGCAGAGACTACGGACTTCCATTAAGCGCGATCCTGACACACCTCTCTCGCCTCCTTTACATCCATATATCTACGCATACACGCTCGTCGGTTAAGGGTACTCCTAATCTGGCCCATTTTTAATGCATCGCCGATTTGGTCGATAAACCTTCGTCTAGGGCTAGGGCGTCCTTTCCCGACCCTGCCGTTCACTTCTGCAACATAAATTTGTTTTGTCACTCTTTTGTTTTGTTGCGCTAAAAAAGTATAACTTCCTACGAGCGTACATAAGTACATACACACTTTTTTACTATCTAGGAGTATCCGTCTGAATTAGAAAGAAATAATTAATAATAACATTTTAGAGTCTAAACACCATATGGTAGAGTCATCCTGCAGTTATATTATGGTTGTAATACGAATAGTCGGTACCACGACTTGCCCGGGGTGCACAGAATACCAGCGTGAAATAGCTACTTAATGCTGCTGTTTCGTATGGTGATTGTAGAGAACAGCATCAGGTGGAATGTGTTTTCGATTGTCACCCTTATTTTTTAAAAATTTCGTTACTAAATTACATTATATCACGTGTTCCTGAAGAAGGAAAACATAGTGAGGAAACCTGTATGTTTTATGATATGTGAAGACTTCCACCACGTACTGAAGCAGCGCGCTCGATAATTTCTCTCTTAGAAATGAGAGGAGGCCTGTGCCCAGGTGTGTTGATTAAATTTGTAATGATTAAAAGTTAGTTATGCATCCCGGCATTCCCGGTATTGCAACGGAGACTATCACAATTCAAGCATAGGCTGTAATAGTGCTGACTTGCGTCTGACCCCGAAGGATCCCCCGTCTTGGGTGGTCCTTCGTCTGCATATTTGTTAACGGTTCTTTTAGCTTAGTGTTTCTAGAGTAAGAATTAAGAAAAAAAAAACCTAATATCAGGTCTGATATATGTGAGAGCTTATCACATGTGTCAGACCTGTAAATTAAAATACATCGCGTATAATTTAATGTATCAACATTAGTATTTAGTATTGAATAAAAAGTTTTTAAAAACGTCCTCTGTCAATTTCGAATGTTGACTAACTACTGTCAGATGCGTATAGGAATCGCATCTTGGCATCCATGCAGTTATGCTCTCCCTGTACGTTTGTACAAAAATAAATGGTTTAAATCAGTCAGTTTCTTGTAAAAATTTACGTAATATCATAACGGGGATAATTTACAATACAGAATCGAATACAAGTTGTTAATGTTTTGCTTGTATTATATTCGGCTGGAGTTTGAAACAACTATCCACGCGGACTTATCTACACTAATTTAGAAACAGTAAAAACAAAGTTATCGAAGATAACAATTTAAAAATTCCTTAGAGACTTTAAACCTCTGTACTGAAAAATAATAAAAATTATCCTAGACCCTTTCCTGGGTGTTTAAAGTTTATCTGGTGTTCACAGTTATCAGCACTGTGAAGTAACGACATGAAGCGAAACAAGGGCCACGCTGTATGTTGCAATTCAGCCATTGTAGAAAGGCAGTATAGCGGTCAGTTCGTGATGGTAGAGCCGCCAATTAAGGCGGAGTCGATGCAATTAGCGATGAATGTGCGTAGACTAGTATTTCTGAATAATTTAGTTATTTAGACATAAATACTAATAATTATATCTTATATTGTGAAAAATAATCTTGTATATATAATCAGTATTATAAATATTATATTAGTGGTAATATTTCTTTACCGTTTCTGATCTGATCTAAAGTCCACCGTTGTACACAGGTCACCCCATAGTTTTTATTTTCTAGAATAAAGATAGCAAATGGGCACACAGATCACATGATGGCAAGTGACAGCTGTGGCCCATAGACATTTACATCTATCCTCGATTACGAATCAAAATCCTGATGCGTTGTCACCCGTGAGGACTAAAACAGAATGCCTCGATTCCAGTAAAAAGGGTCTTCGGTTCCCTACACTTACCACACGAAACACAGCAGCGTTAAGCTGCTATTTTACGGTAGTATTCTGTGAGAGCGTGATCTTTCTTCGGTCGAGCCGATCCCTTCGTGCTACAAATATACCACTAATATAACTGCGGCATGGCTCTACCACGTAAGTTTGAGTCATAGGAGGAATATTTGCCATAGTAGACACGCTTGGCAGGTAGGTTGACCAGATGGTTTTTAGTCGTTATTAGGAAGACACTGCTGCCCATCTCCTGATGTGTTTCCCTCTGTCGCCTCTTACGGCACCCACGGTATGATATGGGATAGTGGATATTCTTGCACCGTCACTACACGGTAAGTATTTCAACTAATTTTGTATTTTAATTACAACCCAAAAAGAGTTTATCTGTCACGTAAAAAAGTTAAATCTTTTAAAATTATTGTTGAATTTTTTTTATAGAATAAAAGTGACAAACGAGCACACAGTCCACCTGACGATCTGTGGCTCATAGACATCTACATTTATTCTCGATTAAGAATCAAAATGCAGATGCGTTGTCGGTGTGCTAAGATAGGATGTCTCGTTTTCAGTAAAAAGGGTCTCCGGTTCTCTACACTCACCACACGAATGCTGCTATTCTGTGCTGGTATTCTGTGAGAGCGTGGTCCTTCCCCGGTCGAGCCGACCCATTCGTGCTACAACTATACCAATAATATAGCTACAGCATGGCTCTACCAAGTAAAAATGACATACAATTAAAAAGTTCTATAAATTTGACAATCAAACCGAAACAGAATCAACTGTCCGTAAAATTTGAAAAAATTCCCAATGTGCAACTCCGCCTTAACAATAAGTAAACACTGCAATAATGGACTCTACTGCATGATTGTTGTCTCAGCAGATAAGTATTGGCTTGTTCTTGGACTCGTCTACATAAACTACGAACATTGAAACTACGTTTCTAATTAAGCTACGAACAGAAAATTAGATCGTTAGAGACTACGGACTTAAATAATTTCAAACTTGAACTTATTGCAAATACCGTTAAACTTTTGTCTTTAGAAATACTAATTTTGGGACATTTCAAACGAAAATGTTTTCTAAAGTGACAGTGACATCAAATTAAAGTAAAATTTGACTAAAAGTACTCACAATTTTTGATTGCACATTTGCAATCAATAACTTGGTTTAGGTGCAGGTGTGTGCACCCGGGAGTAAACTTTTACAGGCTATTAAAGAAAGAAAGAAGAAAAATGTGTGCGTGAGGGCATGTCATCCATCTTTCCCCGTTGGCCTGAGCTCCAAACGGAAAATTAAAATTACAATTACGATTAAGATAAAGGCAAATACTTCCTACAATGTGAGAGACCCATGTTCAATTGTAGACTTTTGCGGGATAATGAAGTAGAAAAAAATATTTCATAACATTTTTATTATAACTTTCATGTAACTGTGATATACATAGCTGCAAATAACAATTTAACTTTAATATATCGTCTGATCTAGTTTAAGTGTTAATAAATAAGCAATATGTAATAGTGTAATCGAGCTATTTACCGTAATATAAATTTTTTTAAGAATCTCAGAACGTCTTATCAGGGGTAAATCATCCTTTAAGAATTAAATCGCCAGTATAAAATATATAATATACGTATTGATTTATCAACATATACATTGTCGGTTGACATTAATATATCAGTTTTTCACTCCCCACTGAGAGTGTCGTTGACAATGAATTAATCGTATAAATATCATTTCCAAGATAAATTAATCACATTTCAAATTATTAAGAAACAAAATTCTTTTTAATATTAGATTGAATTGAAATGGAAATAATAAATGAATTGAAAGTAGCTACTGCATTCAATGTACACCTGCAACAATCTCCAAACAAAGAAGGCCCCAGATGTGTTGTCACTAAATTAAAAGGATCTTAACTAAATTAAAGCTTTCACTGTCCGGTTCCCAGACACAATAGTAAGACAATAGCAAAATGTGGTGCAGGGGACAGCGAAAGAGTTAAAAGTATTTATTTTATGTTGTAACGGCGGGGCAGGGGGTGCTATGAATCTCCGGTGGAGGTTCGGTTGCCACCTACGACGACTCGACCTGGCAACGTACAACGCACGCACCCTGAGGACTGACGAGAAGATCGTGGAGCTGGAAGAAGAGATAGACAAGTTGCGCTGGCATATTATAGGATTATCCGAAGTCCGAAGAGAGCGGGAGGACACGGTAATCCTCGAATCCGGCAACTTGCTCTATCACCGGGAGGGCGACCATCTGTCCCAAGGAGGTGTCGGATTTATCGTCCACAAGTCTCTCGTTAACAACGTTGTAAAGATCGGGAGTGTGTCGACGAGGGTTGCGTACCTTATACTCAGAATCACCAAACGGTATTCGCTGAAGGTCATACAGGTTTACGCACCAACCTCGGCACACCCCGATGAGGAGGTGGAGGAAATGTATGAGGATATCTCTAGAGCCATGCATTCCTCCAAAACCCAATATACGGTGTTAATGGGAGACTTCAATGCAAAACTAGGCACAAGAGAGAACGGTGAGCTGAAAGTAGGGAAATTTGGAATAGGGCGACGGAACCCAAGGGGCCAGCAGCTGGCCGACTTCATGGAGAAAGAGGGACTCTTTATGATGAACTCTTTCTTCAAGAAGCGGCCCCACAGGAAGTGGACCTGGTCGAGCCCCGACGGTTCGAGAAAAAATGAGATTGACTTCATTATGACGACCAGACGACAACTGTTCAGTGATGTCTCAGTGATCACGAGGGTGAAAACCGGCAGCGATCACCGAATGGTTAGAGGCACACTGAACCTAAATGTTAAGTTGGAGAGGTCTCGTCTGATGAAGTCAACGCTTCGTCCCCCTCGTGCTCTAATCCAAAGTCCCGAAACCTTTCAGCTCTAGTTACAAAACCGTTTTCAGTGCCTAGAAGACTGCAATGAAGTGGACGATATGAATGACAAGCTCGTGGAAACTGTCCATGCGGTCGGAGCTAAGTTCTGCAAGACCCGCCGCAGAAGAACACAAAACTCTCCGATCACACTCTTAATCTCATGGCTGTTAGACGGGAGATGAGGCTACATTCTTCAACAGATTTGACAGCATACAGGCAACTGAACGGACAGATCTCCAAATGCATGCAGCGAGACTTACGCAACTTCAATACAGCTCGTATTGAAGAAGTGATCGAGCGGAACCAAGGCTCCAAAGTCTTTGCCAGAGATCTGTCTGCCAGAAAGTGCCAACTGTCAAAGCTGAAGACCGAATGTGGTAGCATCGTTTCCGGGGCACCTGAGATTTTGAGTAAGATTGAGAGGTTCTATGGGCAGCTGTACACGTCATCGTTGGAGCCACACGCAAGTGTGAGTAACGATCCAAGAGCGAGTCTTATTCGACACTATTCCGAAGATATCCAGGACGTCAGTCTGAGCGAGATTAGAATGGCTCTCCAGCACCTTAAAAACGGCAAGGCCCCAGGCGAGGATGGAATTACAGCGGAGCTTCTGAAAGAGGGTGGAAGACCGGTACTTGAAGTCCTTCAGAAGCTCTTTAATTCCGTCCTCCATGGTGGCATTACACCGGAGGCGTGGAGCAGAAGTGCGGTGGTCTTGTTCTTCAAGAAAGGTGACAACGCTCTCTTGAAGAACTACAGACCGATTTCCCTTCTGAGCCGCGTCTACGGTGCTGTTTTCGAGAGTCATTACGAATCGTCTCGCGCGCAGACTTGACGACTTCCAGCCTCCCGAACAAGCCGGTTTCCGAAAGGGCTTTAGCACCATAGACCACATACATACCCTACGGCAAATTGTACAGAAGTACGAAGAGTACAATTTGCCACTATGTCTGGCGTATGTGGACTATGAGAAAGCCTTTGATTCTGTCAAAATTTGGGCGGTGCTGCAGTCCCTTCAACGGTGCCAAGTTGACTGTCGGTATATCGAAGTGCTGAAGTGTTTGTACAGTAGAGCTACGATGGCTATCCGAGTACAGAACCAGAGTACGAAACCTATCCAATTGCAGAGAGGTGTAAGACAGGGTGACGTTATATCCCCGAAACTCTTCAGCGCTGCATTGAAAGACGTTTTCAAGCTTCTGGACTGGAAAGGATACGGAATTAACATCAATGGCGAGTACATCACTCACCTTTGATTTGCCGACGATATAGTCCTCATGGCAGAATCGCTGGAGGAACTAAGCACTATGCTCAATGACCTCAATAGTGTCTCCCAATCTGTCTTAAGATGAACATGGACAAAACAAAGATTATGTTTAATGTCCATGTCACACCTATGCCGGTAGTTGTTGGGAGCACTAAGCTCGAAGTTGTTGACGAGTATGTTTACCTGGGACAAATAGTCCGACTAGGTAAGTCCAACTTCGACCGAGAAGTCAATCGACGGATTCAACTCGGCTGGGCAGCGTTCGGGAAGCTACGACACATCTTCTCGTCAGAAATACCTCAAAACCTTAAAACAAAATTGTACAACCAGTGAGTGTTGCCAGTGATGACTTACGGAACTGAGACGTGGTCCTTCACTGCTGGCCGTATGAGTAAGCTCAAGGTCGCTCAGCGAGCTATGGAGAGGGCTATGCTCGGAGTTTCTGTGCGTGATAAACTTAGGAATGAGGATATCCGCAGTAGAACCAGAGTAACCGACATAGTCCAACGGATTAGTAAGCTGAAGTGGCAGTGGGCCGGCCATATAGCTCGAAGAACCGACAACCGATGGGGAAGAAAGGTTCTCGAGGGGCAGCCTCGTACCGGTAGGCGAAGTGTAGGGCGTCCCCCCACAAGATGGACTGACGACCTGGTAAGACATGCAGGAAGTCGATGGATGCAGGTGGCTCGGGACCGTGCTTTGTGGCATTCCTTGGGGGAGGCCTATGTTCAGCAGTGGACTTGTGAAGGACTGTAATGATGATGATGATGATGAATGATTATGTTGTAAAATCACGTTACAGCCGTGTAATAACTGCACAAAAGCTACAGTAGGAATGTATCGGCTCAACTAGGGAAGAAGACCACGCTCTCACCGAATGTAAAATAGCACCTTAATGCTGCTGTTACCTAAGTGAAGTGACGAGAACCGATTGTTTTCACTTACAACTAAAAATTTCATCTTTATCTTTAAGGGTAACAACGCATCTGTACTTTATTTGTAATTAGTGGATAAATGTAGGTAATTATTGACCAGATTATGGGCTTGAAATCAGGTGAACTTTTTTATAGCATAAAGGTGACAAACGGGCACACAGTTCACCTGATGATAAGTGGATGCTGTGGCCCAAAGAGATCTACATTTATCCTTGATTAAAAATGTAAATGCACATGCGTCGTCATACCTGAGAAATAAGATGGAATACCTCGTTTCCAGTAAAGGGGAGACCCTTTACTGAAATGGTCCTGTACATTCACCATACATTTATTACGTGCTAGAGTCATGCTGAAGCTATATTGTGGTTGCAGCACGAATGGGTCTGCTTGACCGGGGTAGAACTACGCTCTCACCGAATACCAGCGTAAAATATCAGCTTAATGTTGCTGTGTTTCGTATAGTGAGTGTAGAGAACCGGAGACCCTTTTTACTGGAAACGAGTCATTCCATATCAGTCCTCAGGGTGACAACGCATTTGCATTTTGATTCTTAATTGAGGATAAATGTAGATATCTATGGACCACACCATCCACTTACCATCAGGTAAATTGTGTGCTCGTTTCTCACCCTTATTCCATAAAAAATAAATGAGACACAACTGCAATAAACTGCTAATTTACGCTGGTATTTTGTGAGAGCGTGACCTGCCCCGGTCGAACCTATTCGAGCTATAGCCACAATATAACTGCAGCGCGGCTCTACCACGTAAATCTGTGTGCTGTTTGGTACACATAGTTGTATACATGAAGGAGCAAGGAAGGTCTTGGAATAGAACGTCGATCGCCTGGAAGTACGGTGCATCACCTTAGCATTGGGTGCACGCATCGCGTCCGCGCGTCTTGCTTGGCCGTACGTTGAGATTCGTCACCGGTTAGGTTTTGAGGTCGGTCTGATTGGCTCCGGGCTGATCTTTCCAACGCGTGAACGTAATACGCAAACGCAACCTCATCGTTGCACTTCATCTATACTAAGAAGTGAGCTTCTAGGGCCTGGTGCGTCACTTTTCAGTGGGTACACGCACCTGTCTGTAAGGCATACTTGGCCTTATGTCGAGATGCGTCTTCGTAGGACTTCAAGATCACCTATCCCTAGATAGAACCTTTCCTAGGGCGCGAAAATCGCCAAGAAAATCAACAATGCCGAAAAATAACGGCTCCCACGACCGGTTCACAGAGTTGGACCTTGAAGGGAACCCGGGTAATGGGGTATTCCCCGAGGCTCGAGACCTGCTGCGCAAAGAAGCACACGCAGAAGAAAACAACGTATATAAGGAGCAGCGTGTTAATACATATCTAAATTATATCAGAGGCAGACTCGAGTAAACCTGAAAACTATGTATCTAAACAATTGGACAAACGATAGCACAAAAACGTTACACATAATATTTTACTGCGTATTTGAAAACTTCAAAGTTTCGGCAAATTTTCGCCAACATCCTTACAAATTTCGTAAAAAAATCCCGACTTTTCCCAAGTCGAGAGTTTATGCATTCACCCCAAATAGAATTGTAACAATAGCGTTCTCTTTGTCCGGCACACGTTGCGAAAGGACCGCACCACGGCGACCGCCACCGCATTACCGACCGCTTAATAACCGCGGTCACGGTCCCATTGCGTGCTGTGTTTATTTATATCGGTTATTACGTTATTAGTCAACGATACTCGCCTTATTATCACTGTCTGACTTTATGGAACTTATTCCATATTTGTCAAATAGTAATTATGTAGTAATGTTTTTAAATCTGTACTTAATTTTCCCTAAATGTTACAGTTTATATTCGGCTCGCTTATGACCAATTTTTTTTATGGAATGGGCAAACGAGTATACGGCTCACCTGATGATAAGTTATCACTCGCCCATGAACATCTGCAAGACCAGGGGAATTGCAGGTGAGTTACCAGCCTTTAAGAAATGAGTAGGCTCTTTTCTTGAAAGTCCCCAAGTTGTATCGGTCAGAATGTGATCGTGCGAGTCAGAAAATTGATTACGTAATATTTAAAAAAGAGCAAAAGATAAATTCAGATCTCAAATTTTGTGGTGAATACATTTAACGTCAATTGACAATAGCTCAGTTTAAAAAAAAAAGTTTAGTAAAAAATGTTTTTAAAAAGTAATGGCATTGAAATTAATTTACAGTATAAATAATTCGTCAAGACAGACCGGCCTACACGGGGAGCGCCATATTTAAGGTTAAAGTGATAGCACTATATAAATATTGTATCTTTTAATTATTCCAATTCTGTACAATCACAGATAGAAAACAAATCCATATTCAATGCAAGATATTTATTTAGAGTAATTAAACTTTTAGAAACAAAAAGCAGACCGAAAGTATATTAAATTAGTTCAGACGAGTTGAAAACTCCTTTTCTTGAAGTCGGTTAAAAATGGATGTGCGTTTTGTTAATTCAATGGTAGACAGCAACAATAAATTTTGAGCGGCCTATAGGAAAAAACATTGCTTGTAGCAGCTTAATTTTTTAGTTTTTGACATAAATATTTTTGCAAAAGATATGATTTATGCCTCCATAAACTACGAGTATAACATTATAAATATAGAAATAATTCGGTTTGTTTTAAAATTCTAAACGAACGGATTTTCCAAACGAGGACAGGAGACAATTAATTTTTGTATTTTAATATCAGTCGTAATTTCATTCCATTTTAACTTATCAAAATACCTCTGCTGAACATAGCCTTCCCCTTAGTTTGTTACTTACGGGGATATGTGCCATAGTTGTCACGCGTGGCAGGTGGCTTGGCAATCGCAGTTTTTTTTAAATATTTTGAGTTGTTATCAGGAAGCTGCTGCTGTCCATCTCATGGTATTCCCTCTCGCGCCGTTTACGATACCCACAGAATGATTGGATTGGATTGGATTATGATGTATATGATGGACGCTAGTGCTATGTAGAGAACCGGCGATCCTTTTTATTGGAAACGAGGCATTACATCTTAATCCTCACGGGTGACGACGCATCAGCATTTTGATTCGTTATCGAGGATAGATGTAGATGTCTATGGACCACAACAAACACTTAACATATGGTGGACTATGTGCTCGTTTGTTACCCTTATCCTTTAAAAAATACCCTGTCTCACATCTCTCTGCAGTTAGATAGGTTTCGTACGTACTCTGATTCTGTACTCGGATAGCCATCGTAGCTCTACTGTACAAATACCGACCGTATAGCTCGAAGAACCGACAACCGAAAAGGGAAGAAAGGTTCTCGAGCGCCTCGTATTGGCAGTCAAAATGTAGGGCGTCCCCCTATACTTCGCCTATCCGCATTAGATGGAATGAAGATCTGGTAAGACATGCAGGAAATCATTGGATGCAGGTGGCTTGCGACCGTGCTTTGTGGCATTCCTTGGGAGAGGCCTATGTTCAGCAGTCGACTTGTGAAGGGCTGCAATTATGATGATGATGATGATAATGAATAAAAGTAAATCCAAACCCAAGCACACCACTGCAAGGCTTCAAGACACTTGTAAACTTGTTACGCGTAAATCGGACCAAAAATAAAATTAATGACTAAATAAAGGATACAGCCGCTATAGCCGTTGTAATGATAACGTTGCAGTTGCTTTAATCATAGGATCTATATAGAGGAATATAGAACGTTCTTAAAACTGCTATAGAACCCTCTCAGATGTCAACTATTTTAGCGGCGAAGCCGACTGCTCCGAACGCCAACTGAACTTGGCCCTTTTTCATAATTGTTTTTAGTGAAATAAATACTTTTTTTTATAGATTTTTTTATAGGTAAGTGGTTCCTGTGGCCCATAGACATCTACATCTAGCCTCGATTACGAATCAAAATGCAGATGCGTTATCACCCGTGAGAACTTAGATGCGATGCATCGTTTCCAGTAAAAAACGGTCTCCGGTTCTCTACACTCACCATACGAAACACAGCAGCATTAAGCTGCTATTTTACGCTGGTATTCTGTGAGAGCGTGGTCCTTCCCCGGTCGAGCCGACCCATTCGTGCTACAACTATACCAGTAATATAGCTGCAGCATGGCTCTACCACGTAACATTTATTCTTGAGTTAACGCTTCATTGTTCTCTATTCTTAGTTTGATCTATAAGAATCAAATGTGGAGAAAGTTATTTGAGCGCTTAGTTCCATGAACTTTATTTGAAATCGGTGCGCAGCAATTTTTTCATCCAATGATCATGTGAATAAATCATGAAAACTCTAATCAGGATACTCAACGGTGTTGTTACGGTGTCCGGAACAATCTTTTCATCGTGTCACAGTCAGCAGACTGCGTCATCGGTGAAGACACCGAAGACTGAGCACATCATAGGGGGGGGGGGGGGGGGGTATTTGCCATAATTGCCACGTTTGAATTCTTCAATAAGTATTATTTATAATCTATATTGAATAAAAAAGTTTCGGTTTCTGTTTCTGTTTCTTGACAGGCGGGTTGGCAACCACTGTTTTTATATTGTATTAATTAGGTAGTTATCTGGATGGTGATGCTTCAGTTTTCCTTTGTTGCAGTCTTTTCTTTATGTCTATTAGTCTATTTTTGTAATAAAACGGATTAGGTCTAAAAATGGATTTACAGACCGTTGATATCTTATTGCACATATACAATCCAAAAGCAAAACATTGTAAAAGAACAATTACTAGAATGTGAACGGTACGATGTATATAGAAAACAATTAGGTTTTGACAAAAATAGTGTTGGATTGTGTAATAATATTTTAGATTTTCCATTGTCTGACATAATCAATAATCGGTAGAATAAGTGACTGGACAAGCAAAATTTTAGTATGGTGGGAAGAAAGTTTTTTAATCGATATAGAATTCGCAAAGTTCTAGCAGCTATGCGAGTCATCTTCTGTATATCTTCGGTCCATGTTAAAAAACCATCAACATACAAACCAAGGTTCTTTACATGGGGAAAGAATCGTATGACATCATTTTGAAACATAATTGATGGTAGGGTGGGAATATCTAGTTTCGATAGTAATCTTGGGCTACCTCAGATTATCGTTTGGCATTTAGATGTGTTCATGTTTATGACATACACAGTGGACCCTTCGGAGATATATTTCAAGTCATCATTTAATAATGAGAAAACATTAGAGATATTTGACTGTTCCACTTGCACATATAACTGCAGATCATCAGCATACATATGGTAAGATCACTTGAGATTTAATGTGATGAGATTGATAAAAATTGAAAACAGAAGAGGACAGAATATACCGCCTTGAGGGACGCCAGTAGACACATCACACCAGTCAGATAGTATATATTCAGTACGCACGGCCTGTTGGCGCCCTCGAAGATAAGAGGAGAATCATTCCTGAGCTGAAGACGAGATACTCAAATGAGAAAGAAGAGCTAACAAGATATCATGACCAACAGAATTAAAAATGCGTTAGAGAAATAAATTAAGATGAGAACGGCCAGTTTTGATTTTTCCTTCCGATCTCGGATATCTTCCGTCACCTTGAGAAGACCAGTAGTTGTAGAATGACCAGGGCCGAAACCTGACTGATAAGTGGAAATATTATTCTTTGAGAAAACAAAAGAAGAAATCTTTTTATGAGCAACAGCTTTCAGAACTTTGGAGAGAAAAGGCAGGATAGAAATTGGTCTGAAATTGGAAGCGCTGCAATCGGTGGATTTAGGAATGGGAATAATATAGGCTTTACGCCATAGAGTTTGAAAAGCACCATTCGTCAGCGAAAAGTTAATGATTTGAGTTATCACGGGTAAAACAGCATCCAACACGTGCATAGCCATTACCCTACTCACACCATCACAACTAATGGCTTTCGATGTAATAGAAGAAAGTGCTTTGTGTACCTCGTATTCGAATACAGGAGAAAAAGTGAAAGTTTCATGAGAATAAGGAGGCATGGTTATGTGTAATTTGATTGTGTACCTATGAGGGTAACATGCTCTAGTGCATCAAACCTTCTAAAATCAATAAAAATTAAAAAAAGAATTATATACCTACTATATAACAATAATTTAGCAGGAAATTTACTGCCAGTGAATAGTTGCTAAAATAAAAAAAATACATAATAATTTAAAGTAGATATTATTAAAATAATTAATAGAATCAGGCGTTAATTTGCGAAAATCCATTATAACTAATAATATATAATATATAATTATAACGCTCAATCAGCTAAGATCCGCGCAATTACTAACAATTATGTGTTTTACCGCACTTGTGATCTTTACTTAGCTATAATTTATTTATAGCATCGTTAATAGATGTGGTTATGTATAAGTGATGCGATTTTGTGTGTATGTTAACTCTGACGTGTGAATCCAAAACACTGTATCTCAGAAATACCTATTTCGTGAAAAGGGCTTTTAAAACTTTTTTTGGTTTTTCGTATATTTTAGTAATATTATAATAACATTATATTATGTGCTAGGTACCAAATTAAAGGTATTTTTACGTTTTATCTAGCCATGTACATTTTACAACCATTCAATCCATACATTAAGAGTTAACTAAGTAAACGTGTATTACCTCTATATAACTTGAAGAAATGTTCCTGATTGTTTGAGCAAAACACTGTATGTTTAGTTACAGTGTATTGGTTTTATGAGAACAGAGCTAATGGATCATACAAATACTGTATTTTCAAATACAGTGTATTACTTTTACAATAATAGGCTATAATAAGGCGTTCGAAAGAACATCAACAATACTAACCACAGTTCTTAAGTAATGAAATCTTTTCAAATCAAATAATTATAATTAAAATATATCAAAGAAACAATTTTAAAATACCAATCAAGTCACAATAACTCGAAAGATTAAAATAGAAAGCAAGTATTTAGTGAAATAAAACAAAAATACGAAATCGACAAAACGTCAACTCAGGAATGAATTCTTTTCAAATCGATCATCATTATCTCTTCGAATCAAATCTTAGTTAAAACAACTGAAGCAAACAAAAATAAACTTAACATTAGTAAAGTCATTATAAAACTAAACAACGCATATAAAATATGGAACAATTTAATAATGAGATCAATGTTTTATTGATATAATCAGTCTATGAATTACTTTGAGGTCTTAGGTTTACCTCCTATATTAAATCAATGTCAATGTGTTCGTCAAGATCAGGTGACTCCGAGACAATTTTCATCGATGTCGATTTTCATTAAAAAATTGTTCTTGTTTGAGGCATTGATTTGCAAAGTGCTAATAACGCTTTTTTTGTCTCGCTAATACCTCTAGGTTCTTCAGTCACTTTAGGTATCCCTTCCAAAAGATGAGGTACAACTTTTGTAAATTTTTTCCGCTATTCAAGTTCTATTTCTTTTTCAAAAAACGTATTTCCTTAAAATCTGCGTTATAATTATACTTCACAAATATTGTTAATTCAATTCTTCTGAATTTTACGACTTTCAGGTTATGTATATTATAACCTTTGGGGAATGCTGCTTTGGAATCGTTACTGAATATGATCATTTGTTTGTGACCTAATAAATTGATTTGCATGTTTTTTCGTGAGCTTTTGATATAGAATATATATCATCTATATCTTAGACTTGGTCCTTAGATTTCAATTTCTTTCTAATTGCAGCATGTACAGCATCTTCGGCCATAAAAGTGTGTCCTGGCTCAAAGTATTCCAGAGTAAATTTGTCTTCATTTGTCATTTTATCATTAATTACTCTTAAAAACAAAGCAGACAAAAGTATCTTGTTTTTGTTTTGCGCTTTACAATTATCTAAGAAAATTTTACAGGCTTTAGGTCTCTGCAATATTTTCTGACAAAATGAGTGTATGTAGAAGCAATATTACGAGCTTTTCTACCACTTTCTTCTTCATGCCAAACTGCACAGACAGCTTGTTTGTTTTTATCTGGGGGCACAATTTCTAATATCTATCTTCGTTTGCGAATTAAAATGCAGATGCGTTGTCAGCCGTAAGGACTAGGATGGAATGCCTCTTTTCCAGTAAAATGGGTCTCCGGTTCTTTACACTCACCATACGAAACACAGCAGCATTAAGCTGCTATTTTACGCTGGTATTTTGTGAGAGCGTGGTTCTTCCCCGGTCGAGCCGACCCATTTGTGCTACAACTATACTATTAATATAGCTGCAGCATGGCTTTACCACATATAAAAACTGTGTGAGTTTCTTGAGTTGGGGCACCAGTTTTATTTGCCGTTTTTTTTTGTAGTTTTGGCAAGGAGGTTTCATGGGATGCTTTTTTTTGATTTGCCAAAATAACTTTAGGATCTCGACTTCTTTTGGCAGGTAGAGAATTAGATTCTTCTGGCGTTTCAGATGTCAATATAGCACCTGTCGTATCGGGGCACTCTGCGTTAGAAGTAGAAGAGGAAACCTTATATGGTCCAGTATCAGAATTTTCCCTTAGCAATGTGAACTCTCTTGGCAGGTTTGGCTACTTAAATCCTTAGATAACTCTTGAATGATACTAGAAGCAGGTACTGGTAACAAATCAGCGTAGCTAACGTCGTCGTCGAGAATGTCAGCAACACATTTATTTATCTGAGATTCACTAAGGAGTATCAAGGGGCTGATATTACGTGATACGAATACATACGTGGAATAATCAAATTAAATGTTATCACAATCGTATGATGTATTGATACCAGGACGCTCCTTATTACTGCCGTTGGTATTCTCTTTTTCATTTAAAACATTTTTAAGCTCTGAAGCTATTGTGATACATAATGAGTTGATGTGATGTATATAGCTTTGTGACAATTTCACTAATAGTCTATTACGGTGTCCATTCATTGTTATTGTTCTTACACAGTTACAAAAACTTATCAATATGAACTTAAACAGAACGCAGCGTACGCGCTCTCAATCAAAACACCGTCCGCGTGTCCAAGTAAGAACAGTAACTTACGACCACTAACCGTAGCACTCACGCCCTCCAGCCCCCCGCGCATAGTACACCTACTACGTGTAGGGACATGTCGATGTCGCCGCGCTCGACGTGTCCAGTTTGTTTGGTTATCCAAAACACTGTATCTCTGAGTTTCAACTAATTTCGCGTAAACTTATTCAGCTAAAACACTGTAACTTCAATCACAGTGTTATGCCATAATAAACGATAAATGTAACTAAAATACAGTGTTTTGTATGTGCTCATATCTCCTTCTACATACTATAAAATGAAAAAATATTAATATAGGGATATGTAACTGCCTTTAAATAATCAAATGAGCGCTATTAAGGCAAAACACTGTAACTCGAGTTACAGTGTATTGGATTTACACGTCAGAACTATTACATCACGTTCGCGAAGCAGGAATTTTATTATAGCTTTGCATTTTTAAACTTAATTCCCATCATAAAAAGTTGTATTTCTATTGCATTTAAGATAGTTTTAGAACCTTTTGAACAGTATTTGTGATTCGAAAACCGAGTTTAATCTCAAGTCTTTAAAGTTCACATTTGTATGACTTGTAATAATTTGAATTTCTTCCTGCTCCCCGATCGCGCCATAGTAGAAACAACTAAACGAATGCTCCGATGTTGTTACAAACTTCAAGCTATTTTTTCCGCTTAGGCGTCTTAAGATATAGTTATCACCGACTTTTCGCTAGGGTTAAAACTGTCTCAAAATCTCTCAAAAACTTCACAATGCGACGCATCAGCCTAAGGTGACTAAGATTTAAAAATTATAACAATTAAAGGAAAATTTCTTATTACTTGTGACTAGCTAAAGTTACAGAAAAAAAAACAGAAAGAATAATACTGTTACCGTTACAGCCTATTACAGTTCACTGCTGAACATAGGCCTCCCCCATGGATTGCCTCATAAGGGGGGATTTTGCTATATTTGCCATGCTTGGAAACCGGGTTGACAACTGCAGTTTTTTTTTTATTTTTTGTCGTTATTAGGAAGACACTGCTGACCATCTCCTGGTTTGTTTCCCTCTGTCGCCTCTTAACACCCACGGCATGATATGAGCTAGTGGATATTCTTACACCGTTACTACACGGTAAAAATAATAATAACCTAGCATATAATTAACACTAAACCAATAAAGCAAATTTTTCTGTTTATAATCTGTGTCCGATACAATAAGACTAAGTGTTTCTAATTTTACTCTACGTTGGTGGTCTTAACTCACCACTACATGCGAGCTACATTCTCGTCGGAATCCATGGCGACTCCTACACAATACATCACGTTCCTACAAGACACTCGCTGGTGTTAAGCAGTTGCCGACTCGTATACGATGAATATGTCTCGTCTGCGTGCTAGACGGCATAACTCGCGTGGAAATGCCACCGTGACGTCACGTCTGCGTACTACGACTCGTGGCGTAGTGCCAACCGCTTGGTTTCGTATAGGGTTGTCATAAGAAATATGAAGTAACATTTCAACTTAGCACTAAAGATTTTTTTTTGCATTATATTTTATTATAAAAAAAATAACAGCGCGGTAGCATATGGCTAAGCTTTTGATTGCGGCGCTGCAAGACAGCGGGTTTGAATCCTGCACGGGATGTCTTTGTATGGCCCACATTCTCGGCATATATGTTTGATGTATGATGTAAAAAACGCCTCATCGATACAGAAGTAAATCCTACTGTGGGGTAGCGTTTAAAAAAAATGGAAAAATTATATATGACATCTTGTAAATGCACAGTACGCATTTAACCAGAGTTTGATCGCAACACTAATTGTTTGCACTACTTTTACGTAAGATTTACCACGTAATCGACGGTGAAAGAAAAGTTTCCTTGTAGACATTATAAGAAAACCTTAATATTTGAGAAATCATATATTGAGGACATATATAAGACCCACTGGAGCTGGACGATAAACTATCTGCCCTATCAATCTCCTCAAGGCCATCAGTGGTACGTATAATATAGGCTGTAATTATTATAACCAATACAAATTGTAGTTCATCAAATAATTTAAATAACCTAAAAAATAAAAATAAAACAATCAAACAGGCTTCTCCCCGCAGCATGTCGCCAAAAACGCTGGTTGCGTTTCCTCGCTATATTTAGTCCTTGGGAGAAAAGAAACAGCCCTCTTGTTACCAGCGGTGGCAATTATGTTTTTTTTTATAGAAAGTGGGTGACCAGCACACAGTCCACCTGATGGTAAGTGGATGCTGTGGCTCTATCTCTATATAGAAAATGGCAATAGCTCGAAAATGGTTCGACTGGTATTGATGAATTTTTTTGCGTATATTTATGTGGATTCTTAGATAGTTTAAATTCACAATTAGACCCGGTAGGTGGCGCTGTTGTCGAGTTCCAGAAATCACCCGTGCGAAGCCGGGGCAGATCGCTAGTAATGAGGGCATCCACGACTTTTTCTGCCACCAGGGCGGCGCCACTTTCGAGTGAGGTAAAATATTTGACAGATTTCATAGCGGGGACGATAATTTCTTAGGAAAATGTAATTTTTAAGGTTTCTTTCTGTATTATTAGTTATATTTTATATTAATAACATTAGAAATGAATAAACGAAACTATAAATATAACTAAAAGACGACTTTTAAAAAAAAAGAGTTATAATGTGCAAAAAATTAAAAATCAAACCACTGACGCATTGTGTTATATATTAATATAATACTCTAGACAATGATAAACTATTATTTAAAACTAATTCCTCAATTAAATGACACTGTGTAACAAAAAACTTTACCTCAGTCGCTAGTAGCGACATCTGGTGAGTGGAAGATTATTAGCCCTCATTATAATATCATTTTGGCACTGGAAATACTTGACATCTGCATGACTTGCAAAATTGTCAACCCTAACGTTACAAATGTGTAAAACCCGCGCACGCCCAGAATGTAACAAGAGCACAACATAAAGAGTCCGAAACACTTGTCCGTCGTTTTGCAATCCACTAATTATCTGGTATAGGATGCCAACAATCGGAGCATCGCTAATTATTCCACGGTCGCGCTTTATTTCCATCAGACCCAGTCTAGACGAACGATCGACTACGTCGTATTTCTTAGCGTAATACTATTGTGTGTATAGTTCAAACTAAAAATAGCACACTGCTTTACTGCCACTTCAGTTAGGACATAACAGTGTCTCTATGATTGCACAAATTACATAACATGCAATTTTTTTAGGATTAGCAACATAAAATGTGATAACAATTGTGGTTTGTGGTTATAGACCACAATTGTTGTGACATTTAACAAAATAAAACACCGCACTAGTCAGCTTCTGAGAGGAGTTGTATATTATATTATCAGAAGCATTTCTTCTCTCGCTTTCGGCTAGGAGAACATCATCATCAGGTCATATAGACACCAATTCGTCCTTGACGCCTTATTTGTAGATTTCAATTAAGTCTAATATATTTAATTTTCTGATGAAAAACAGCTAGTAACCAGGGAATAATAAATGTTTTCTTGCTCTCCTGTAATTTTAATCGTCATAGCAGGGGAACCATTCATACAACATTAACATCGGTTTTAACCTACCGGGAATTTTGATTTTTTGATGATGAAGATTTTGTTTTTTTCTAAAATTGTACGACGTTTTGCCTCATCTTAAACACTGATATTAAATATTTTTTTTAATCTATGCTCAAGGGCAAAAATGCAATGTCTCTTTTGATGTTGTATCATTGGCAGGATGAAGTTTAGATGCTGTTTAGTGAAAATTGCACTGAATGCAACGAAGGCCGTTTCTTATTTTGTTTGTTCAAGTTTAGGGACGGATACGGTTTGCCATATTTTTACGTACGTGCTTTGAGCACTGAGGGACCACGCTAGTAATTTTTAAATCAGATAGTTTTCAATTCCGTTCCCAACTAAGTTAAAATTAAAAAGTATGTCCGAGAAAATTTAAAAAAAAACGTGATCACACTAACTGGTGTATTTCCATAGAATTAATATAATATGATTATCTTAGTTAATAGGTTATCCATTCACATTAAGTTTTCTAGTAAAAAACTTCTAATAAAAGGTAAGAAACAATTACACTTTTTTATATTCCTTTCGTCACACAGTTAGCACACGATATACGAGTATGTCTGAAGACGTATGGAATGAAGGACCAGTTTTAACAGTAGCTATCTTAAAACTGCGCGAATATTTAGCCCTGTTTCTTTTTTTACAGAATCTTTTAAGATTTCAACTAAAACCTTAACTGGAAAAAAGTACGAAATAAATAATTTTATTAAGAAATTTTCAAAAATGTGTAAAAATCATTGTGTGGACTAAGGATCCACAGTTAAGATATTTGTTTCTTTTATCTTTAACACTTCGTGTCTCGTAACTTAGTAAAATAAGCTTTACAAATTCTTTACTAAATAATCACACAACTTAATTTTTAAGAAACTCTCAGAGATCTGGCTGATAGACTGTGTCAACCGAGAGACCACACTTTAAGGGCTGTAATTTTTATATATTTTTTACCAATTCCAGGATTCGTTCTAGAACTGTTTTAGGCCTAATACTAAATCCTTAGCAATACTTTTCGCGAATTCCCAGCTTGGTCCCTTAGTGCTCTCACACACGTCTCTAGGGCATTTCCTGCAGTAGATTATGACTAGAGCTATGAGATCAATGACCAAATAATCAAACGGTGCTCAACTTTAGGATGCCGTTAAACCTCGTGCTGTCTCTATCACTTTAAGTCAAAGTGACTGTGACATCACGAGACTTAACGACATCTTAAAATTGAGTAGCGTTTGGGTATTTGGCCATAAATGTAGTAATGGATTGTCTTACCGCATATAATGTTTGTAGTTTACCTATAATATAAACACATAATATCATACAACTCTAATCCAGCTAGAAATTACTTCAGATCAATAAAATTTTTATAACTTAATTTTGTGAATATAAAATTTATTAATGACTCAATCACAACGCCATCCATTGGATCCAGATTTTGTGATTTACTTATTTGGTTTAGTGCCAACACAATTATTCTGAATATAAGTAATTTTGGTCTATTAATATAACGGCGCCACCTTTTTTATTTTAGCATAGTTGTAAACCATCTTTTCAATAAAATAAATACAGGGTTAATTTTCAAAGAGCAGCCAAATTTTAAACTTACGTTCAAATATATAAATAATGATATACAGTTATTGCAGTTTTTGAAAATGCGAGTCAATAAGGCTTGTAATTGTACAATGTTTGAGATTTTTTAATTAATAATTCTTAACCATTTGCCCATTGGGTAAGTAAAGATCCAATGGCGAGTCATTTCCAACGCTATTCCGAAGATATCTCGGACATCAGTCTGAGCGAGATTAGAATGGCTCTCCAGCACCTTAAAAACGGAAAGTCCCCGGGCGAGGATGGAATTACAGCGGAGCTTCTGAAAGCGGGTGGAAAACCAGTACTTGAAGTCCTTCAGAAGCTCTTTAATTCCGTCCTCCATGGTGGCATTACTCCAGAGGCGTGGAGCAGAAGTGCGGTGGTCTTGTTCTTCAAGAAAGGCGACAACGCTCTCTTGAAGAACTACAGACCGATTTCCCTTCTGAGCCGCGTCTAAGTGCTTTTTTCGAGAGTCATTACGAATCGTCTCGCACGCAGACTGGACGACTTCCAGCTTCCCGAACAAGCCGGTTTCCGAAAAGGCTTTAGTACCATAGACCACATACATACCCTGCGGCAGATTGTACAGAAGACAGAGGAGTATAACCTGCCATTTTGCCTTGCGTATGTGGACTATGAGAAAGCCTTTGATTCCGTCGAAATTTGGGCGGTGCTGCAGTCCCTTCAGTGGTGCCAAGTTGACTGTCGGTATATCGAAGTGCTGAAGTGTTTGTACAGTAGAGCTACGATGGCTATCCGAGTACAGAATCAGAGTACGAAACCTATCCAACTGCAGAGAGGTGTAAGACAGGGTGACGTTATATCCCCGAGACGTTTTCAGACTACTGGACTGGAAAGGATACGGTATTAACATCAATGGCGAGTACATCACTCAACTTTGATTTGCTCACGATATAGTCCTTATGGCAAAATCGCTGGAGGACCGAAGCACTATGCTCAATGACCTCAATAGTGTCTCCCAACGGATAGGTCTTAAGATGAATATGGACAAAACAAAGATCATGTTTAACGTCCATGTCACACTTATGCCGGTGGTAGTTGGGGGCACTAAGCTCGAAGTTGTTGACGAGTATGTTTACCTGGGACAAATAGTCCAACTAGGTAAGTCCAACTTCGACCGAGAGGTCAATCGACGGATTCAACTCGGCTGGACAGCGTTCAGGAAACTACGACACATCTTCTCGTTAGACATACCTCAAAACCTGAAAACGAAATTGTACAACCAGTGCGTGTTGCCAGTGATGACTTATGGATCTGAAACGTGGTCCTTCACTGCTGGCCGTATGAGGAAGCTCAAGGTCGCTCAGCGAGCTATGGAGAGGGCTATGCTCGGAGTTTCTCTGCGTGATAAACTTAGAAATGAGTATATCCGCAGTAGAACTAGAGTAACCGACATAGCCCAACGGATTAGTAAGCTGAAGTGGCAGTGGACCGGCCATATAGCTCGAAGAACCGACAACCGATGGGGAAGAAAGGTTCTCGAGTGGCAGCCTCGTACCGGTAGGCGAAGTGTAGGGTGACCCCCCACGAGATGGAGTGACGACCTGGTAAGACATGCAGGAAGCCGATGGATGCAGGTGGCTCAGGACCGTGCTTTGTGGCATTCCTTAGGGGAGGCCTATGTTCAGCAGTGGACTTATGAAAGGCTGTAATGATGATGATGATGATGATTTTCCTATATTACTTATTCTGAACCCCTCTGCAAATTTGTCATGCTGTATATTGTCTCGATACAACCTAAATCGGTCAAGTCGTTCTGAAGTTACACGATCACTAACAGACGCATGAACGATTATTTTATAGTACCTGGTTGAACAAACTTCACTCATTGTTAGAAAAATATATTTTTTCCTATCTTTATAAACTTGAAGGAACACACAAATTATTAATTGATTTAAAGTGATGATTTACCACGTGCTCCTGTGTATAGCCTGGATGATGTATGAACTCTATAGTTCTATAATCTGAGTGTGAAAAACAAAAATATTTTGAGATGTCAAGTCTACCAACACCGCAGACATTAAATAACACCAGTGCGTGTTGGTCACGCATGTTGCGTGACCAACACGCAGTGGTGTAGCGCGGCGCATTATTCCCTGCTCCATAAACATCGTCACCATTCCACAATTTCATCTTGACTGTAAGAAACTAAATCCACACCATCTATTTGTTAACTTAAATGAAAAATTTAATAAACTCCCGAAACGAAAAGAGCTGATGAAGCGTCAATAGCCTAATGGCAGGGCGCGGACCGCGAACTCGAAAGATCATGTGTTCGAATCTGCCATTCGACTACTGTCGTGAACCACTTCTAACACAAGCATTTTAAGCTTACCAGAAGTGGTTAAAGGGAATATTAATAATGTTTAATAGCATTACTAGTATTTAAAAAAAAAGAGCTGATGATCTGCAAACGGCTTAACTTATTTTCTTGAAATATAGCTGAGAATATTCTCGATTAAGGCACCTTTCAAAGGAAAACAAACCTTAATAAAATCAGTTCATTCGTTAAGGAGCTATACTAAAAATATAACTATATGAGATACCACAGACAGATACATAGATACGTACTACAAAGTTATAACACCCTTCTGTTGGGGGTTAATAAAAAAAAATAAGACAAGATTTTACAAATGCTACTTTATTTACTATTATATTATTATAATGCATAAAATATTGAAGATTACAAAATTGTTAGTATATGTATACAATCAAAATATAATAATTATTAATTATTCAAGTTAAAGTAGTTTTGGATGTATGGTAAATTTTAAACAAGGAATTATAAAGATTAGAAGATTAAATAAAAATGATAAATTTACCCCAAAAAGCTTCAACAAAAATAACCAGAATTCTAAATTTTATAACGGCATACATATCGTTCATTTTTACATAAATACCCCTGACACTTTTAATATTTAAATATGATACATTTTTTCACAAATACTGCAGATATATTGTGTTATTGACGCACAAATATGTTCATTTGATAAAAATAATCTACAAAAACATGATTCTCGTATTTAATTACAAATATTATATTATTTTCTATTTTTTTTAGTTCGAAATTTCGTTTCATATTTTACAAGTATGTTGATTTTATATGCATGGGAAATGCAAAAACTCTTTGTGATATGACTTGTGAGAATATTATTTTTCTCACGCCACATAAGCTAGCGATTTTTATAAGCAGTATTTGTGGAATTCCTTTCATCAGTTTCTTGACTCAAAGTATCAGATTTCATTTCAATATCAGATAAGTTTCGTGTTTCCGTAGCAATGGAGGTGTTCAAAATCTCACAGGATGTTATGTTCTCATTATTTCTATCAAACGATCCTGTGGAATCTATATTTGAACCAACAGCCTTACTTTTACAACACAGTAAGTCCAGAGAAGAACACGGAATTTCGGAATATGATATATTATTTTCTTCACATTCCACATCAGCTTGACACGTTTTCATAACACTCGATTTCCAAGAATAATTAGATATTGTAGAATTTGACATATAAATATTTAGCTTATCAGAAAAAATATCTGAAAATTTCTCGTTGGCTTCAGGATTTACTGGTTTATTAAATGGCACATAAACATTCTTTATTGAATCTAACATTCGGTGAATTAGAGATATATTTACTGCCTCCTTTTGTTTTGTTGCAGAAATTTTGCTATTATGTTCTTTTGAAATAATTTTATTTGAATACCAACTTTTCGTTTCAGTTATATTCTTTTTTACGTTTGCTATGTAATTTCTTGAAGAATGCTGAGACTTTATGATAACTAAGCTTTTTGATGTGATATTTTTGCCGCATAAGCAGCCTGTTTTCCACATAACTTCGATCCCTATGTGGTCTCTACTACTTTTAGAACTAGGAAGTTCAAGCAATAATTTATTAGGTGTACTATGTGATAAATAAGAGCAGTCAGGTTCCGAACTAACATTTTGAGAATGCACTTCGTGTTTCTTGAAATTCGTACAATTCACGATACTATGCTGATTCAATTTCGCTTCTTTTTTAGATATGCTATCACATTTTTTACATTGTCTGTTTTTATCTTTAAACACATTTTGAAATATATAGTTAAATTTGCATTTTGTTTTCGTATCGCGTTTACAAGAATCTTTGAACAATTGCTTAATTTCATAAAGTTTTGAATTATTTGCTCGATCTAATGATTCTGTTGAATTTTTGTGTTCTATTATGTCAAATATATAATTAAAGTTATTTTTGCTTACACATGCGTCCTTAATCATAGTATCGGTTTCAACATAGTCAATTGATTTTAAGAGTGGACTTGATGCATGTTTGTTTGCGTTTTTGGAATCTGTGTTCTCTTGCTTATTAAGTTCCAATATATTATCTTTATACACAGATTTTGCATCAGTTATAATATTTTCCACCTGACTAAAAATATAATCAAAAGGATTCGTTTTAGAACCTTTAGTGGATATTCCTTTGCTAGGCCTGCTAAAAATGTATGGATAATCAGAAGTATAAGAACATGCTTGCCTTATCATGCCGTCAATTGCAACCTTATTTAAATGGTTTATTATATAAGGAAAATCAGAAGGACGCTTACAAGTATTTTTAAACAAAGTCTCAATTTCATCTGCTTTATATCGATCGACTATATTAAATTGATTATTTGTTATGTCTTTCACGCGACTAAATATATAAGGGAAGTCTTCTTTAAGCATGCAAGATCTTTTAAACTTGGAATCTATTTCAGCATCTTTCAAGTGACTGAAAATGTAAGTAAAATTGAAAGTACGCTTACAAGCATCATTAAACATAGCATCGATTTCTCGAGATTTATTATTAGTCGAAAAACTTTCTTCTCTTGCTTTACTAAAAACATATGAAAATCGAGGCGTATAAGAGCGGGCGTGTGTCAGCATATCGTCAATTGCATTACTTTTTAAACTACTAAATATGTAATAAAATGGAGTAATTTTAGTGCAACATTTGTTTACAAGGCCATCGGTATCCCTCACTTCAGTACAGTCTTCTGTATTTAAGGCTTTTCCATAACTTTTTTTTATGACTTTGCTAAAAATGTACGGAAACTTTTTATGTACACAATTGTTTTGTGCACTGTCTTTGTCGGAATATTTTCTATTGTCTAATGGCATTATTTTGCTACATGTGTGAGGCAAATTCACTACATATGTACAGTCATCCTTAAACTTAGTGTCTACTCTTGCACATTTTATATTATACTCTTCCTGATGCAAAGCTTGACTACTAGGATTTTTCATATTTTGCGATGTTTTAACAATGTCGAATGTGTATGTATGCACTTCTTTTCCTGCTTTTGCAACATGACTTAATATTTTACATGATTCTTTATTTATCATTTCCTGACATGTCAGGTTAGAATCATTAAATGAGGGAATACTATTTCGTGATTCTTTAAAAACATGTCTTTTTGGCAAATCACAGAAATGGATTTTTATAGTTGATGTGTGAGGTAGTTTTGCTATGTTGATATTTTGCAACTTCTCGCAACTTTCGTTTTTGAATATTAAATTAATTGTGACATCATCGGGAATAAAAGATGAAGTAATATCTAACATTACAGTCGCTTCGACATTAGCAGCAGATTTACAAGGCCGCAGTTGAGTCACATTCCACTGTTCACTGCCGCAAACTGGTTCTGATTTAGTATTTCCAAGTACAATCTTTATTCCTGATTTTTGTGTCATAGTTCTGACAATTACATTTTTGTGCACCTTTCTTGCTCAACTCTGTATTATCTCTACTTTGAGTGCCTAATTCACCTGAGCTATTTGAAATTATATTTTTACCTATATTATTTTGATTAGAAAACTTTGATCTCATTGGATATCTTTTGTCCGTTTTTACAGTTACTATTTGTTTCTCCTGGCTGATTAATCTATCTTCTTTCTGTAATCGTAACACTTTTATTATCTCTTCATACTTTCTTTCATAATATCCTAACTTTTCCCCAGTTTCTGATGTAATATTAAATATGCTATCATCAGAAACGGATAGTTTACTAGGTACTTCCATTGATATTGGTGACTTACAGTTAGAAGAAGTCATTTTTCCAGAAGGGGTTTTAATCTTTTTTTTACATATATTACAAACACTATTTCTGAGAATGTTTTCCAAAATAGTCTTAAGATCTAAGCACGTAGATAAAAATTTATCTTCACAAAACAAATCCTCATTCTGCTTGGGTAAATTATTTAATTCTTCTGTGTGTGAAATTATATCATCCTTATATTGATATGATGTTTTACTAGAACCTCGACATATTTTTTCGTCGCTTAATTTTTTTTTACAGACTTTTGTTAACTCAGTATTAGAAGGACAGCAACAATAGTCTCCCACTATTTCATCGTGTATTGACGCTAACCTTTCTTCATGCTTATATGTATAGTTATTCAAATTTAAATCATTTTTAATCTTTTTCGTTTTCAACTCTTTAAATCGCTTCAATCTAAAATGATCTTCCCTTTCTATTTCCTCTATTTCAGATACGATATATCGTGTACTCAGCAGAACTCGTGGAACCACCATCTTTGATAAAACATTACATTTCCTGTAAACATACTAACTACTTACCAATTCTATACATTTAATTCCTTTAAGATACTAAAAAGCCACCGAATGTCACCCTCCCTGTAAATTTCGATAAAATATTTTCATGCAGGGCAGTCTATATTTTATATAAGTATTTAATTTCGTAAAATAATAAATTTCATATTGGTTTTACTTTTGTAATCAAAATAGCAAACCCTTAAAGCTCGCTCTGAAAGAAAGCTTTATATAAGTCCACAACCAAGAGCTACGCAAAATTTTAATTTATAATATATATTAAAATTTTGTATATAAGAAGAAATTTCTATTTTTTTCATAAGAATATATTTGTTAGTATTTTGTCTGAAAAATGGGTTTAATATCTCAAGATTTTATGTTTAATTATTCTTGAATCATCGAGTTTATTTTGTTGATCTATCTATTACTCTTTCATCATTATTTTCCTCTATCGGCAACTGAAATGAAAATTCTTCACTTTCTTGATCTTGTTCAGTGTCCGAAATATTTCCAAAAGGATCATGTTTCTTTTTCCTTACTAT
Source organism: Parnassius glacialis (assembly GCA_033319125.1). Taxonomy (NCBI): domain Eukaryota; kingdom Metazoa; phylum Arthropoda; class Insecta; order Lepidoptera; family Papilionidae; genus Parnassius; species Parnassius glacialis. Next base: position 27,217,927 of record JAVANC010000002.1, read on the forward strand.
TATTGACTCTATTGTTTCATGCAATGTACCATCTTCGTTTGGAAATCGTTTAACTTTTAAGGTTTTATAAACTTTACTTTCAAAATATCCAATATTGTTTTCTGAACAGTTAAATTTAATATCACTTTGTAACAATTGCTCATTGCAACAATGTTCTTCATTGTCATCAATTATGATTGTTTTGCTATGGCACGGACATGTTTCCGATATTTCTAATTCACCTTTTATTTGCTCTTCAGAAGGTGATATAAACGTTTTATTCATACTTTTATCTACTAGTCTACAAGAACATGTTATACTACATTGAGAATCAATGATGCTAACTTCACCATATAGAATATTTTCACTATCGGTCTCCAAATTATTATTCTTTATAATTGCACACGAATCAATAAAATTATTTAAGCTTGTTTTTGTTGCGTCTAGTTCCACTTTCTTTGGAGTCAATGTTACTGTATTTTCTATGTTCATCATTAAATTATTTTTCAGATTTTTTTGATCTTCGGTAGCTTTATTGAGACCAATTTTAATAATTTCAGAAGCTTCAATAAATTCTTCAATATCTTTAGCGATAAAATCGTTAGTGATGGATTTTGCAATATCTACTGTCTCATCAATTTTCGCCAATAATGTTTGCAGTAAGTGTTCATTCGTCTCTTTTGTATTCATTTTACTATTTATTTTTATTTCTGAAACTAAGTAAAGGTTTAAAGGTGAAATATTAAAATCATATTTTTAATGCTGATAATTTTGTTTATTTTGTTTGGCGCCATTATTTTCTGATTAAACTTTCTTTTCTGATTAACATTTAAAGAGTCATACGTTTTATTAATAATGTCGAAACCACTTTTAAAAAAGTTGTACCAAATATTAGAATAAAATTTTCCTCGTCTTTTTAATTTTTCATATAAATTAATTATATCAAAATATTTCTCCTTTAGTACGATTACCATATGATTACTGCTAGTTTTTACATAGTAACGAAAATTATTGTTATTTATTGCATCCAAGACAACAGTATTTCCAGTACTTACATAAAAATACAAATCGCTACTATATTTCCTTGTTAGTGTGATAAAATTCAATAGAAATATGGTAACTAAAATGTCATATATACACCTGTTATTTTTGACCATAATGTTAAATTTAAAAGATAATATAAATTAATAAAACGTCCATAAAAAAAATTGTATTCAGCGCGATGACAACTTAAGAGTTGTTTTTAATTTTTATAATTGTTTTTCAAAATTCTATAGTACTCACGCAATATGCATTCTAAGTGAAATTAAATGACGTAAAAATTGTAAGTTTTCTTCCGTAAGATACGATTTTCTAGGTGTTATTGTTCCTGAAAAAAATTAATACTCATTTATTTGACTTTCCACTACCAAATTCCACCCTTTTATTTTCTAAGGACTGTGAGAAAATTAAATGGAAATCTATTCATCCTATTTGCTTTTTTTATATTTTAATAAATAAAGAACTGTTTTATAATTTGTAAACAACAATGGGGAAAAGTATTTTAATATCGTGAAATTGGCTACCGTTATTGAGTGTAAATTATTCTTTCTAAATTGTTTTGAAAATCATTTAAAATGCTATACATAGGACTTGTCTTATGATAAGAAACTTTGAATTTAATGTAATTTACTTTCATTTACTTTCATCATTTTCTTTTTAATAAATATATTTATTTAAAAAAAATTGAAACATCTGTCGAATAAAGACTACTTCTACTACTGTGAGGATTATACTCGTATTGTTATCTACTGAATTATTTTTTCAACATTTATTATATTTTAATCTTTGAAATAGCGTTAAATTAAATGTACAAAAACATTTCATGATCACTACACTTCATATTTTCATCATCTCTCATTTTGATTGATTTGATGATTCAATGACGGTATAATCATCTGAGTTTGCATAGTAAAGTAAATGACAATCTCTACAGTTTAAATGTACTTATTCTTAATCAAAAGGAAAATTGGCAATACTATTATTTATCGACAAACTCTTATGTAGCAAAATTCGATTTTGTTTTTTCGCCATAATTTATATGGCATGACTAACATTTTGTTTATTGTAACTTGTATTTATTAATTTCCTTTTAATCTGATCGTTAAGAATACCACTATTTTTTATTGTGAGATTGTGATATTTTTGATGACGGGCCAGGTAGGTCGTCATATGCAATATTAAAATTTTCGATGTCTTTTGAGTTGACTGAGTTATTTGAAGAAGAGAGTGGAATTAAATCCTGAGTTGTTGAATCCCTAATTTCTTTCCTAATTTTAATAGTTTTTTTCTCTTCTCTTATAGTTCCATCTTTATTTTTACTTCTAAATATTTTAGTTATTTCTTTAACATCAATCTCAAATGCACCCAGTCTTAAATCTGTCTCCATAATATCAATCGATTGTCGATTTTTACAACATGGTTCTAATTTTTTAAATATTTTTTCTGATGAATCTTCTAAAGTTAATCTTGATCTCGATTCGTGTACATTTTCAATTATTTCAGAGTTCAAAATTTCTTCTTGTATAATTGTTTTATCTTGCTCATTTGCTAGTTTACTTAAACAATTTTCACACATCTTACGATCTGATTGAGACGGGAGTGGTTCTGAATTTAATCTTTCATCTAATTTATTTTGCAATTCTTGAGCTAAATTCAAGAATTCCTTTATATTTGGCACTTGAAAGGAGTTTTTATCTACGCTATTAATTACTCCTAAAATTTCGCTAATGTGTTCTTTTAAATCCGCCAACTGCCTATTTTTTTTAATTTTATCATCATGTGTTGACGAACGAATGAGCTCTATTTCATTTAAAAAGTCCTTATCTAATACTTCTCCGCAAACATCGCAATATTCATCTTCTTTAAGTACAGTTTTAACAGTATTTTCTTTTTTCGTTCTCCTTCTCTTTACATCTAGAATAATCTTTCGTCTGTAAAATTCATCTCTGGCTAGCTCTTCCAGCGCATTTATAATATACGCGCAAGTAACTTTAATTTTTGGTACCACCACCTTTCCTAACACGTTCGCTTTCCTGTAGTAAAGAATTTTTCGTAGAAGGACAACAAGTTTTCTCTTGATACTACTGCCGATTCTTCCTCCTTAAGGACTGCACGGGCTAAAATTATGCATTATGCTGTCTAAATTCATTGGTTTCACAAAATCTTAATTTAAACAATTTGGACTAGATAGTGAATAAAGAATCTTTCGTGCGTGTTTTTAATTTCATAAAGAAAGCAAGTATACAATTTTATGCATATTTACAAACTATAAAACAAAATTGTTATTTGAAAATGTACATAATTAACTAAACTAGTTAGCGCTAGCACCTACAAAATTTTAATATACGCTTATGTTCTGCTTTTACTTACTTCCTGTGTAAATAACTGAATGAAATTTATTAAACTACAATTTCATAATTGTTACTACTATGTTTATGATTATGAAAATTCGGAAATGTTAGTTTTTTTTAGAACCCGCCCAGTCCTTAGTGGGAAGGGTGGTCATCGGCAGCTTTATCAAAAAAATACAAACGTATTAACTAGACTAAGCTGTGGTGAGCAGTGGTAACTCAGGGACTAAAAACTAATGTGCAATAAATTGCACATGCGTAAAGAGTTTGAACACTGCTGTCACCAATAAAGTTATTAATTACAATTTTTAAATGCTGAATAGCAATGTGCTAAGGAAAATATCGTGAGGAAACTTCCATGCCTGAGAAATAAAACATTTTGAAGATATGTGAACCTCCGTGAACACGAACTGAAGCAGCGCGTCGAACTAACTGCTCCATTATCCTCTCAAAAATGAGAATCCCGTACCTAGCAGTGAGTTAAAAGAGGCTATTACTTAAAATATCAAATGAGCATAAAATTGATGATTTAGAATACAGTTACAGATATTTTTCTGACTGATTACGAGAACAGCAATAACATACGATTATTATCCGAAGCTGTAAATACACAGGCAACTTACTCGTCATAACTTACACGTGGTCTACGTAATTCTAACCTGTATGAAATTTTAAAAGCTGGAAGTCGGGGACATTCACAACAGAATGAGACCTAAATGAAACCAAACTGATACTTTGGAACTTATTCAAACATTGGAACCAAGTGCAATACTTGTGACGCCGTAGTTACATTCAGTTGCGTTCGATCTCGATCTGTCAGTTGATGATATAGGTTTATCTTGAAAGACAAAGCTATAGGGATTGTTTTTTAATATACTGGAATAACCCTCGAAAATATAGTTTACTAAAATTGGAATAGTATGTGTACCCGTTTAAAGGATATATTTGTATATTTTCGTGACAAGGAATATAATTAAATGACTGAAAAGGAATGACAAAGTTAATTTGAGAAAATAGACAGAGAAAAAAAATATAATTAGTAGCGAGTCTTTTGTACGCAAATATATAACATAAAATATATGTTTTTTTTTTCTATATAAAAGTAAGTACTGGTGACAAAATTGTTATCATGTATTATTAAAATTAATGAGCGCACAGTCCACCTGATTCAAAATACAGATACGTTGTCACCCTTAAAGATTACAATGCCATTATCTTAAAAAGTTCTCCGGTTCTCTTCGCTTGCCATTCGAAACAGCAGCATTAAAAGCTGATATTTTGTAAGAGCGTGGTCCTTGACCTTCGTTCTTCTTCTTCCTGATCTGTCCTTAAAATTCTACAGCTATATTGGATAAGCCTCTCCCGTTGTAGGGAACATTTGCCTTATTCGTTATGTTTGGGTTGACGTTCACAGTACCAGACAGAAATATTAGAATCAGCTCATGGAAAAAAGTAATTATAAATTTACTGTTTGCTCAAAATGTGATCATAAATACGGTGTTTAGTGTCAATAAGTAGACTCTGTTATAGCGCAGGCGGGAAAACGGTCAAAGACACATCGAATTATGTTTGTGTCGATAGAAAACGATAGCCAGATAGAAAACGATAAACGAAACGCTTTCCATACATTTGTTTATCGCTAACGCTCAGCAAAGCGTTTAATGGTACGGGGTGCGGTGAGTGACGTGGTAATTCAGAGATAACAAACGAGTTTAAATATGTCGCACTAGGAAATTTCCTGAAAAGGGACAAAGCGTAGCTCACTCATTCCACTTTGGAATATGCTTGCGTTTGTGTAGTTTTGATTTCGTCAATATGTTATTGTTTTAATTTACTGCTGCTGCTGCGTATTGTGTTTAATTTGTGTTTTCTTATTATTATACTTGTATTTAAAATAATTTTCGATTTTCGAGATGGACCATCAACATCAAAACCATTTAAAGACTTTCCACGAAAGAAGCGCAAAATCTCATATTTCGGATAACGAAAAAATTATGATAATAAACATGTTTAAATATGTGCAAGAAACGTAGCTCAGTAATAAATATCCATCAAAAAAAGACTTAAAACATAAAATGGTCGATATTTTAGGCATTGGTAAGACTACTTTTACGAACTGACTGTTCTGTGTCTTTAGAAAGAATATACAGATTCAGATTGATAGACTAAGTTTTTTAGTAGCTGACGTAAACGTTACTACCCGTTTTTCTGCCCGCCCTATAAACAGATTAAGACTGTTGTAGTAAATTGAGTAGAGTATTACGTTTTAATTTGACACCGTTGCACATTGATTTAGCATTGACTTGCGGCGCTAAAGATCCAGGTTTCGAATCTCACACGGAACAAGAATTTGTATCGCCTACAAATAATTGTTTCTACGCCTAGATGGTCTAAATGTTTGTCCTTGCGCAATTAATACGAGATTATAGTTCTACTGCGAATGAGTCGGCTCGACCGTAGTAGGATCGCACTCTAACAGAACACCAGCGTAAAATAGTCGCTTAATGCTGCTGTGTTTCGTACTGTGAGTGTAAAGAACTGGAGACTCCTTTTACTGGAAACGACGATTCCATTTTAGTCATCAGGGGTGACAAAGCATCTGCATTTTGATTCTTAATCGAGGATCGATGTAAATGTCACTTAGTGGAGTATCAGAACGCAGCGTCACGATTTCTGCGTTAGAATCTAAGAATTTAATAATTGTGCAAATAAGAAATTGTTTTCCGCGTCACGTGATTTTAAGTTGATAATCTTATAATTTCATTATTCTTTTAGCATTAACTTGGCTAATCACTCATTATCGCCAGCAACACTTCGATCAACGCGTGACGTCATAACGCTATCACCAAACTTTCTGCGCGCGGGTTGTACTTTGTAGGTAGGTTTAGACGAGTAAGTCTCTCTCTTAATACGTACATATATCGTATCACTATAATGTGTCACGGTTAGGTACTGCGCAGTTGTTAACTTGCGAATACTTTAGCCGCGATCGAAATCAACCAAAAAAATATCGACACACATTTTCCTTTGTATTTACTAAAATAAAAAATAAACTCACTTGTTAGCCGCTTTATAAACTTCTTCAACCAGCTTAAAGTTGGTACGCAGTTCCACCATTAATATCATTCTTGTGATCAGCTCTGTCCATGCCTGCTTCGCTTCCTGAATAGCTTGACCTCCCTTTTCTAACCCGAGGTGTTCATATGGATGGTTGTTGTCCTAAAATCAACGACAGTTAGAGAAGATAAGTTTTGGTAGATCATCGGTACACTATTTTCTATGTCAGGAATTACCTGCCCTAATTTCTTCCTCCCCTCCGCCTGGTAGTCTGATTGTGGCATCGGACAACCATGTCGGCGGGTCTTCACCCCTTCGTTGTCGATATTCCGCGCATTCCAACCAAACAGTTGGCTCCGTCTTTCGTAATGCGTGCATCAAAGAGTAAAGTCCCGGCCGACTTCTGCCTTTCCGTCCGTATACAATTTGAGCGACTTCATGGCAGTGTCCACTACGTGAGATTTACCATCAGGGCGTCATCACCACTTACCACCAGGTGGAATTGTAGTCGAGAACTGGTTTGTGTAAGTACAAAAAATCTTTATAGCTTGACACCTTTAGTCCGCCCATTAAGAAGATTTTAGCGGTTTAAGTCCGTCCGAAACAAAATTTGACAAATGTCAAATACCATAGCATAAACAATTTTCGCATGTGCATTTTGATTCGTAGTCGAGGATAGATTTAGATGTCTATGGGCCACAGAACCCACTCACCATCAGGTGGACCGTGTGCTCGTTTGTCACCCTTACCCTATTAAAAAAGATTATATAAACAATAAATATAATACGTATCATATATAATGATATGTATTATCAAAATGTAAATGTATGATACATTTAGAAATGCCCATATATAAATTACCTACTCTTAGGCCCAAGTTTTATGTTATTTCATGAGGTCTATGTTCTTCAGAATTTTTTTCTATCCTGGAGGAATTTTAGATACTAAAATTGTACAGGGACAAACATCCAGACCCGAAACGACACCGATGGGATTATACAGGATAGTCGATAGTCTTACACCGCCAATACACATTTAACAAATATTAACTTAAAAAACACAAATTAAAACTTACTTTAATAATATCGTATTTTATTATTTTCACACCGGGCGCGATTTTAGTTGTACTAAACAAAGAAATATATGCCTGAAAATATAAAAAAGATCTTAGTATAGGTATAGCATTTACTGATATACCATTTTGTCATAGCATCATTTATATGATGATTAAAGTCATCCTATAAAGCAGCAGGAAAGAGTTCGACGCAAATAGGAAGCGAAGATTCAGGCAGACTGTTCCAGTTCAATTAAGCGAGCTTTACATATCCTTGACTTTTAATTAATCACACATACTTTTGGCTTTATCGCCTGCCAAGCGGTAAAAAAAACCTAAGTGTTGCCAACAAAGATTTAATTTGGTTTGCTCGAGTAGTGTGAAATTTAACCTCAACATTGTATTGGCTTGCTTGCAATAAAAACAATGATTTCTTATCAGCTGATAAGTGTGTGTGCAATGCTAGTTTAAGTTAGATAGTAGAGAGCTAAACACTCGCATGGAATTTCAGATTATTTATTACACTTGCAATGAGAGTTGAAAGAGTTAGTTGCAATTTTTAATACCACGTGCTCGATGGTAAAGGACATTATCGTGAGAAAATCCGTGTAAGACATAAAACATTTGCGTTTTCCCCGAAACACTCTCAGAATTATGTGAGCCTATGTCCCGCAGAAGGCTGAATAAATATTATTTAAAAGAAAGTATTAACATCAATCGATAAGAAATCCAACTGATATCTAGTCACTTTGATTAATTAATATCATGGTTCGAATGTTATTATATTCAGAAATATAAATCTTACTATATAAATAAATAAAATTTTCTTTGTTAGAGATTTTTAAGAATTTATTTTTAATCGTCATATTATTTTAAAAAGGTCTTAATAAAAATAAATTATAAAATCAAGCTAGAATGTATCGGGCACAAAATGGCACCAAATTAAACATCAATTATCTAGTCTAAGAATGTGAAATTATGTATATATATAGCATTTCAACGTTTATAGGTTGACCATAGAGATGAAAATAAAATATTTATTTTACGATAAGATTAATATTTAAAATTGGAGCAATATTATATAACAATAAATATTCATGTACAAGAAGTGTATTGTATTTTCGTCCCACTAACCAACGCCTCCGTGGCGCAATCGGCTAGCGCGTTCGGCTGTTAACCGAAAGGTTGGTGGTTCGAGCCCACCCGGGGGCGAAATTTTTGTTCCAGAATATATTGCAACGTCTAAAACAAAATTGTCAAACAACCTTACGTAATTAGTAGCGTTTTAATCAATTCAATTGTGGGAATTTAATTCACGATTCTTTAAAAAGCGACATCGTTAACATTGATATTATTTTTATTAAGTTGGTCAGACATTATAAATATTTCAAATTGATACTTATTTCAACATCTATGTTAGAGATAAATTAGACACAGATTAACTTACATAACTAACATATTTACAATTCTTGATCTATAACCAACTTCAACCTTTGTTGATCATACTATGAACTTCTTCGAATACAATTTACCACCTATTCAAAAACGTCACGACATCAATTCCTGCTGAGCCGGTTTTTTAGAACAGGCTCCAGTCATTTTTCTCTGCATCTTCTCGGCTTTTGCGAATTCGCGTTTTTTTTCTCTCTAAGTACGTATTTATAACGGCGCCATATTACATAACTTTCATCACCGAATCTTAGAAAGCAGAGGAATAAAGAAAAGTAGCAAATGGACGGATTCTGGTAGATGTAGCCCGTAAATAGCCCTTTACCAGTATACAAACAATGTCTATACCGGTACAAAAACACACACCAGCGACGGGAGCCAGCGTCAAACATGCGAAATGTTATCATATCGATAGTAGTATAGTGGTAGTGTATATGTATTATTCATGAAAATATCCGCCATAAAGGGACTTAGAGGGGACCCATAGCTAACCCTTCTTTTCGTAGATAAAAACGGTTAGTAAACCGGAATTAGTTTTGTTTCATACAGAGAGAGGTTAAGTTAAGAAGATCATTTCTTTACCCGGGATGTGCCACATACTTGTTATTGTTAAATCAGTTTGAACCTTATTAGCTTTTTCTAAATTTCACAGTACGCAAACAACCCGGATTCAAGCCCCACCCGCACCAAAAATTTCGTTAATTGCAATTTTAGATGCAGATTTATCACATGCTCGTCTTTATAGGAAAGCATCTTGAGAAAACCTGCATCTACGAGGATTAAATCATGTGGAGGATTACTGATAAACAAACAGAAATAATTCATTTACATACTTACCGTGGTAGGAACTCCTTCGGTGACCATTTTGTTGAGATTAGGATAAAAGTAGCGACATCTAGCCAATAACATATAAGCGTTTCGCATGTCTTCACTAAAACTCCGATAAACGCTAAACAGAACAAGATAGTTTCCAATAATTGAAAGAAATAATCCAAACCTTTTAAGTATTTTATTGCAATATTGCCTTATCTATCTATACTAAGTGGTACCAGCGACACTTTTTGAGTAAATAAATATACCACGTTGCTTTTCATATTCTTACATTGTCATCCGATTGACTTATGTTCGAATTAATTTCAAGGCAGCTTTGTTTAAAATCAATTACTAAATTCGACTTGAACAAACGTACAGTAAAGTTAGTTAATAAAGACATGGTTACTTATTTTATCAAGTGAGGATGAGAAACGAGCAAACAGAAGAACTGATGCAAATCGTTGCTGCTACCTATATACAGCTGCGATGCTTTGTCACCATTAAAGAATTCGGAGGATTGCCTCGCGGCCAGAAAAAAGGACCATCGTTCTCGTCACCTACCATTCGAAACAGAGCAGCATTATTCTGCTATTTCATTAGCGTTATGCTGGTATTCTGTGAGAGTGTCGTTCTCCTCGGTATTTAAAGAACTACTGGCATTTATTGGCCCAGATACATATTAAAATAAAGATTCATCATCTATTATATCAACAAAAGGTAACATTTTACTCTTGAAAAATTTGTTAACCTTTCAAGTTGTCTGGTGAAATGCCTCAACTCACTGCCAGTAGCCAATGCTGTCCATTTCATAAGTTTCTTGCCGAGATTCGCCAGATGGAGCCTGTTTCTCATCTGCTGCAAAGCCACCAACGACGGCATACACGGGTAACGCGTGACGCCGAAGGTGTTCTCTTCGTCTTCTAAAAAAATTAAAATTCAATTACGTAATAATTATTATCATCATTACAGCCCTTCACAGGTCCACTGCCCTGAGTCACCTGCGTTCATCGACATCCTGCATATCTTACCAGGTCGTAACTCCATCGGGGGAGCAGCCCTAAACATCGCTTACCGGTACGAGGCTGTCACTCGAGAACCTTTCTTCCCCATCGGTTGTTTGAACTTCGAGTTCGTGCCGAAGCACGAAGAACGAGTACGTAATTAATATAAAATCATCCGCATTAACCCATAACTACCCACAGCTGTATATGTGCCTCTTCCATCATAGTGAAAGAATTTTTTTTTATTTATTTAAACTTATGCATGAAAGAAAAATCGCACATACTCGTATGGCGGACTTAATGCCTTAAGGCATTCTCTCCCAGTCTAAACTAATAATGAGAAAAAAAGGTAACGAAGTTCGAATATATATATATAGGGCGTGAGAGAGAGAGAGAACATATTCTATACTGTATTTACTTAGGAAGAGAGTTATCGATCGTAGTTCCAGATGTGACAAATTTAGATGTATTACATCTGGCATATATGAGACGATACTCCACCACATATCCGAGTCTATAAAGCCACTCTAGCTTTTCATATCGCCTTTTACCTATGACAAACATCCTTTATCGACCAATGACTTTGCACATATTACTTTACTCGTTGTCGCTCTACGATCGACTTAGTTACGTCGATAATACGCGATTTGGTAATTAATTCGATTATATGTTAGTAGTAACTATGTGAATATTCTATACATATACCTAAAGACCATGACTAGGTTCAAAGTTCCATTCTCATCTTTATATATAAAAATTACGTGTCACGTTTTTTGTCCCCGATGGACTCCTAAACTACTGAACTGATTTCAATAAAATTTTGCACACTGCGTTCAGTTTGGTCCAATTTGAGAGATAGGATAGTTTTTATCCCGATAAATGACCCTCAAAATTTTTTATTGCGAATTTAAGGATTTTTATAGGTACGGTCGTTGGAAAGGGCAGAACAACGTCTGCCTGGCGAGCTAGTTTTAATATAAAAATATTTGCATTCCGCCATTAAATCGCTCTAGCTATTTTTGTTCGATCCTACGCACTTACAAAAATATACGATTTTCATCAAGCCTACCCGATAGGACAGTGTACCGTACCGGTCTCTGCGAATCCCTTTTGTTTGATTGTATAAGTGACGGGAGTGACGAAAAAACAACATGCAAGCCGCTAAGGAACAACATGATTTTGGAACGCCACTATTTTCTAAAAGTCACTGTGATATTCTTACATGGCTGACGACGACGTAATTCACTGCTGTGGTAATATAAAAGACACAATATCCCCATCACAATCATCTCTTGTTATTATAATTACTAACAACCTGCCCCGGTTTCGCCTGGTCAGGATCTATTAATATGGCGTTATTTATATTTAAGATAATAATCAAAGACAAGGGTTTTTATTTGAACTATTTTTTTTTTCAAAAATAAATCTCTTAGTTTTTAAGATGAAACATTGCTTAATCGCTCCTAGCGTTCATAAAGTTTCATTCCAATAAATTCAATAAATTCAAAGATTAAGCCAGGACTGACAATTTTTTTTTAAATCGTTATTCATGTCTTAATGACATGCAAATAACCTGAGCTCAATATAAGGCAGTGATTTCGATATTACAGACAGACAATTTTTTATTTTATTGCAGCCAAGATGGTAAAGTTTATGACTTGCCTTAACAAAAGCCTATTCGCTCTTGCCTTGCAAAATAAATTACATTTGTGCTTCTGTCTGTACTCTGTACTACTTCTATGGCTACCGTATTGTAAGGCTTAGAGCACAACCTTTGAATTCCATATGTCATGTTAAATCGGGAGACGGCATGTCTCTCATGCATAAGGATGTCGGTTTAATCCTGTATCACTGATTTGAATAACAAATCTTTGAATTTATGTATTGAACGTAACATGAACTACATCTATTGAATGATAACCATAGCTTATATATATATTACACTTTACGACATTTCACATAAACAATGGATATTTATATTAGAATCTTCCTCTTAGCTTAGTACACAATAGATTGCTATAAAGTTGTTTTTCATCTGAGACCTTGATCCCCTCGTGAATTACAACAAAGCACGGACCTGAGTCTAAAAGAATACCAGCGTGAAATAGCAGGTTAATGCTACTTTGTTTTATATGGTGAGTGTAGAGAATCGGAGATATTTTTACTGGAAACGAGGCATTCCATCTCAATGACAGCTAATAATCATACGGTCACCAGATGTCGCTAGATTGGACTAAGGTGAATTTATTTGTTACACAAATGTCATCATCATTGAAAAGTTACAATTTAATTTTAAGTTTTTCTGTTTCTAGGCTAAGTAAATGCACAACCATTTAAAATTTAAAATTTTGTACAACTGACTTCAATGTATATTATTAAGAACAACTCAAAAATTATTAGTCAGAAATTCATCAAATTGATATAAGAAGAGAAGTGATATGAGGTGAGATATGAGAAGCATCCGCTTTCAAGTAAAAAAAGAATCTTTGAAATCGGTTAACGTAGAACAAAGTTATGAGGTAACACATAAAAAACGTACGGTCGAATTGAGTACCTCCTCCTTCTTGAAGTCAGTAGAAAAAAACCCTGCATTCTTAGTTTTTTATACATTTTTAACTTTTATTTAAATTTTGTACTTTTAGGAATATCCTTAGCTTGGTTTACCCATTACTTACCAATTTAAAAACCCAAAAGAAACATTAATCTTTACAGTTTTCTTTTCACATTAACTTGCTATGAAATCTGTCAAATATTTCACCTCATTCCCCGTGCCCAATGCCCATGAGGATGATAAATCATTCTCACGGGTGACAACTCATCTGAACTTTTATTCTTAATCAAGGATAGATTAAGATGTCTATGGGCCATAGCATCATTTTATCATCAGATGGGCTGTGTGCTCGTTCGTCATTCTTATTCTATAAAAGAAGACTCACAGCACATCTCATCACAATATATCCATTTATTTAAAAGTCGCCCTACACTGCACGTCTTAAATATGAGTCATCACAATTATTATTACGGTTTCTCCCTAGTCCACGGTTGAACATACACCACTGCAGATAGATTGCCACAAAGCAAGATTCTGAACCACTTGTAACATAGACTTCCATGCAGGCCCATCATGTCTTCACTAACTGAAAGGTCCTAACGCGCTTGTCAGTATGATGCAACTCGATAACCATTATTCCCCATTGGTTGTCGGTTTTTTAGAGACATATAACAAGTATTATATTATTTGAACGGAATTGACCAACTCTTCTTCCGAACCTTACCTACTTTCGAAACAGCCTAGAGACGAGGCGAACTATTGACGAAGGAAAATGCAGCAAAAACAAATTTTATGGACTGATAATAGAATAGAATAAAATACTTCTTTATTCAATATAGATTATAAAAAATTCTTATTGAAGTCATGTTTTACTTTTATTGTTGGTTTTAAAAAACCTCATTCCAGGGAAGAACCAGCAAGAAAACCAGTGGGACATTTTTCCGAAGTAATATTAAGGTACATGAGGGAAATATGATCACCTTAAGCGTTGCCGCCCTATAACACCAAAACTAGGAGGAAGACAAAGACAAAAACGCATAGTCGTATACTATAACTAATATATTTAAAAAAAATAGCAAACAAGCTTTGGCGATAATTAAGAACACTGAAAAATCAACCTAAAAAAACTAACTATATTACACAATACTAAAATTGACTAAAATCTTTATATATAAAAAGTACGTGTCACGTTGTTTGTCCGCGATGGACTCCTAAACTACTGAACTGATTTCAATTAAATTTTTGGTCTATGTGCAGTTTGGTCCAGCTTAAAAGATAGGATAGCTTACATCTCAATTTATAGTCGCAATACAATATTATTTTATTGAAAATTATTTGTCTATTATTTGACAGTCACAATTATCTGTTAGCTCCAAACGATTCTGTCAGATGACGATATCTGTTGACTGGATTGAGTAAATATTTAATAGATGGTGCTATGTTAAAAATTTGACAGTCACAATTATCTGTTAGCTCCAAACGATTCTGTCAGATGACGATATCTGTTGACTGGATTGAGTAAATATTTAATAGATGGCGCTATGTTAAAAATACAAACGTTTAATATAAGCTACAATTTACCACCTGTATTGTTGCACCTGTGTTGCTGTAAGTATTCAACAGATAGAACCGATTTCAAAAAAAAATTGCAGACTGTGTGCAGTTTGGTCCAACTTGAGAGATAGGATAGTTTTTATCCCGAAAAGTGACCGTCAATTTTTTTATTGCTAATTTCAGGAGTTATTTTGGAAAAGCAAATGGTCGTTCGGAAAGGGCAGAACAACGTCTGCCTGGTCAGCTAGTATTTACTATAATGCCATACATGATACCATTATGTCAACTGTCATAATGGCGTGTATAAAGCGGCGCCCGTTTGATCTTTTATCATTTGATGCACTGATGAAGAGCTATCGTATCACAAAGCCATCTATGCAAACAAGGCTGTAGTTTTTGAGTTATAAGAAAGTGACCATATTAACCGACCATATTACCCTCACGTACTATATATTATGGATAATGATATGTGAGCCGTGGTAGCTCAGAGGTTAGCGCTCGTTGTAAGCTTCACAGTACTTGAGGAACCCGGGTTCGACACCCGCCGGCACCAATAAAATTGTTAATTGCAATTTTAAGTGCTGATTTACCACGTGCTCGGCGGTGAAGGAAAACAACGTGAGGAAACCTACATGTCTGAGAAATAAGAAAAAAAAATATTTCGAAGACATGTGAAGTTCGCCAACACGCATTGGGGCAGCGCGGCGGACATTTCCTTGCCCTAAAACCGCCTCAGAAATAAGAGGAGGCCTGTGCCCAGCAGTGGGACGTAAATAGGCTGCAACTTTTACTTTTTTTTACTATATATAATAAAATGTAACACCTTATTCTCAGAGGTTATTATCAAATACGGAATAACTTGGTAAGCATCATCTAAGCATAGAGAAATCTTGCATGCATACTAGTGCATTGGAAAGACCTACGTTCAACAGTGGACTTTACTGCGTGTTATTGATATAAATCAAACAGATTTAAATATATTACTACTACCTAAATGTTTTTTGATATAAATACTATTCTGAATCTATAACAATAAATTATTTTATTCGTTTATCTATTATAGTCTATTTAAATTCTACTGCTGAACATAGGGCTGCTCCATAGATTACATCGTAAGGGTTGGCAACTGCAGCTTTTTTATTATTTTGAGTTGTATTAGAAAGATTCTGCTCCCCGTCTACTATTTTCCTTCCCTTCATTCATTTCATTTCCTTTGTTGGGACACACGGGATGATATGTGATAGTGGTTATTGAACGCCGTTATTGCATAACAATATACTAGTATTATCTGAATCTACACTTTAATTGAATACATCTTACCATTTTCGTCTTTGAACATGTTCGGTTATTGGGTATTGATACAAATATGCCGGTTAATTACATTTTCTGGTAAGAATACATATTTTCTTTTTTATTAAAAACACCTATCAATTTTCGTAATGCATTTTGTACAGGTTGATTTTTATTCCTGTTCATTTATTGTTAGTGTCCTTTATCAATTTTAAATTCATGTACTTTTTTACATTTCATAATTTTGGATTATCATTATTTGTCATTTTTTTTAAAAAGATGTTTTACATTTGACAGTTTGTTTTATTCTTCTGGCAGGAAATCGTCCAAATTAAAAGCAGTTTTTACAATAAATAGTAAATAGTTTGCATATCTAATATATCAAATTTAATATTTGTTTGTTCGTGTTTTATGCGATGCCGTACCGTTCATCAGCTTGCGGTAAAACTTTGTCAAATTATCGCTTGCACTTGCGCGAAGGTTATAGGCATAGTACAATCAACTTAGAGTAGGTGGCTAAAGTCCATATATCATTCCATTTCAATGAATGTATTATCTATTATCATTACTAAGTAAACAATATAACTCTTACAAATTTAAAATGATATTTCCACCATTACATCTTCTGAGGCAGCAACTTTCCGGGTACCAGGTAAAGCACGATCGCGGAGCAGGATTTTATTTATTGCTTTGTATTTTTAAACTTAATTCCTATCTGAAAAAGTTTTATTTCTATTGCAAGTACGAGTAAGATAGTTTTAGGACCTTTTGAACAGTAATTGTGATTCGAAAACCGAGTTTATTTTCAATTAATTAATTAAATGGGGTCATTGTAGAAGCGTGCTCGTCGCGACCCCTGCCAGCCCTTTTCAGGGCTGCAATTCTACTCAGCTGCGCACCCATGCCAACGAGGGTTAGGGCGTCCCCCCAAGGCGACGCACACCAGCTAGTCCCCGTTGGTGTGGAATGCAGCGCGCAAAGCGGCGATGGGGACCGCCACCCGTCACGCACAGCCCGACACGGCGGAAGGTGGAGGACAAAGTGCAGAGTTGGCACGTGGAATGTTAGAGGAGGCATGAAAGATAAGATGAATGAGTTGATTGAAATAATGAAAGAAAGAGAATTAGATGTCGTGTGTATGTCGGAGACCAAACGGAAGGGCAGTGGTACTGAAGAGCTCCCTGGCGGGGCGTTAGCTCTATGGTCCGGAGTCCCGGAGAGCGAGAGCGCCCGCCAGGGAGTGGGGGTGCTGCTGTCGTCTCGGTTGGTCGATGTTATGACTGAATATAAGGTTGTGAACTCAAGACTTCTCTGGGTTCGCTTTAAATTGGGACTGACGAAGTTATTCCTTTTGGCTGTTTATGCGCCGGTAGCTTCGTCGTCCAGGGCTGAGCTGGAGGAGTTTTGGGAGAATGTAAGAGAAGTTCTAGATTTGGCTAGGGGAAACGAAAGAATTGTTGTATGTGGTGATTTGAATGGATGGGTTGGTACCGCTCGACCAGGGTACGAGTCGGTGCTTGGAAAGTTTGGCGATAAAAGGGTTAATGATGCTGGCAAGCTTATACTGGCGGTATGCAAGAAAAAGGGTCTTCTTGTGACAAACACTATGTTTAATCACAAGAAAATCCATATGTATACTAGAGAAAGAAAGAATGAGAGAAGTATGATCGATTTGTTTCTGGTGGATGACCGACTGCGAAAACAGGTGATGGATACGCGAGTGTTCAGGGGTGCTGACCTGGGAACGGATCACTATCTAGTGATTACTAGATTTAGGGGTCTGTTCGCGGGTTGGCGCTACCGGACGGCGGTAACAGAACCACAGTCGGTCTGTCGCATCCGAAGCTGGAAGCTTCAGGAAGCGGATACTAGGGACAAATATCATGCGAGGGTAGCCGAAAAGCTTGACACCATCGATGGCAGAAATGAATGTGTGGAAAGAACATGGCAGAACCTTAGGGATGGAATGGTAAGTGCAGCGGAAGAAGTGTGTGGAACAATAAAAAGAGGCAGTAGTAAAAGAAGAGATGCATGGTGGAATGATGAAGTGAAAGAAGCTGTAGAGAAGAAGAAGAAAGCATGGTTAGACTACTTGGCCCCTAGTAATGATAAGGATATGAGAGAGAAGATGAAAGAAAGATATAAGCTGCAGAAAGTTCACACGAAAGCATTGATTGAGGAAATGCGTGAAAGGTGTAGAATGGAAGCGGACGAAAGGTTGTCGCACACTTTAAGGAGAACTCCAAACTCTTCTGGAAAGAGGTTGGAAGGACCCGAAGTGGTGCGACGGCCTTAAGAATGAACAAAGTGCTTTCGAGAACTAATGACGTCCTCACAGAAAAATCGGACGTCATGCAGCGATGGAGCGAATTTTATAGAGAAATGTATGCGTGTGATGATCTTAGTGAGGGATCCGGGGATGACGCCGTAACTGGTACGCCAGAGCTGGACCTCGATGACACTGAGGTCATCAGTATGAAAGAGATTGAACGTGCGATTCGAAGTTTGAAATGTGGTAAGGCTGCGGGACTAGACAGAGTTACTGCTGAAATGGTCAAGTATGGTGGGCCTCGCGTCTGGGACAGCTTTTATCTGCTGTGCAATTTGTGCTGGCGGACGGGGGATGTCCCGGATGATTGGCGATCCGCAGTCATTGTGCCTTTATATAAAGGTAAAGGTTCACATTTTGACTGCGGGTGCTATCGAGCGATCAGCTTGACCAGTTTAGCAAGTAGTTTACTCGAAGGTTTTGACACGTAGGATGCAAGAGAAATCGGAAAGATTTCTATGGGAGGCACAATGCGGATTTAGACCTGGAAGAGGATGCACGGATCACATGTTTTCTCTACGCATGATCACGGAAAAGCTTCTGGCTGCTAACCAGAAGATTTTCTGCGCTTTTGTGGATCTTGAGAAAGCATTTGATAAGGTTGTAAGGAAGAAAATGTGGGAACTGTTGCCGGGGTACGGTGTGGATGGTCGATTGCTAAGGGCTGTGCAGTCACTTTACTGTAACTGTTAACGGTGGTAGAGCCATGCAGCAGTTTTTGCTGTTGCACGTATGGGCCGGCTCGAGCCGGGTTAGTACCACGACCTCACAGAATACCGGCGTGAAGTAGAAGCTCTGCTTCTGCGTTTCGTCTGGTGAGTGCAGGTGGCCGGAGGCCCAATCCCCCCCCCCCCCATCAACATGGTAGCGGAATTACACAATAGACTACCCCAGGAGGGTACCAGTACCCCTGGAGAATCCCTCGCTGAGCATCCACGACCATGTTATTCCAATCCTGAGCGTGGGTGCTCAGGCTGCCCCGCGTATTCTGGGGGGGGCAAAATTCCGCTCAAAAACATAACTGCTCGGGGTAAACAGAGCAACAATACCAAGGCGACCCCTGCCACGCTATCCGTGAATTTCTGCAACATCAGGGGACTTAACTCTAACCTAAACGCCGTCCACTACCATCTCGAGACGGCGAAGCCGGCCTTGCTCTTCCTGACCGAGACGCAGGTTTCCTCTCCGGCTGATATTTCGTATCTCTCCTACCCTGGGTACAAATTGGAGCACTCCTTTGTGCCTCGGGCTGGAGTTTGCGTGTATGTCAGAGAGGACATCTGTTCTCGACGCCTCGGCAGTCTTGAAGGTTCGGACCTGTCCATCCTTTGGCTACGCGTAGACAGCGACGACCATCCGCGCGTCTACGGGTGCCTCTATAGGTCCCATAGCGGTAATGCCGAAACAGACCGACTCATCGACCACGCCCAAATGGCTACAGATTCCTTGCTACAACAGGTCCCATCCGCAGAGATCGTGATCCTTGGCGATTTTAACGCCCACCATGCCGAATGGCTCGGTTCACGTTTAACCGATCATGCGGGGAGATCTGTTTATGACTTTGCCTTGGCATATGGTCTGATACAACTGGTTACTTCGCCTACGCGGATTCCAGATGTGGAGGATCATACACCTTCCCTGTTGGACCTTCTGCTGACCTCTCATCCGGACGGATATCAGGTTTCCGTCGATGCCCCTCTCGGCTCTTCGGACCACTGTTTGATCCGGAGTATGGTGCCAATCACGCTCCCTTCGCGGTTGCGTTCTGCAGGTTGCCGCCGTGTTTGGCATTACAGGTCGGCGGATTGGGACGGAATGCGGTCTTTCTTTGCATCCTACCCATGGGGGCGGGTTTGCTTCTCGCCGGATGATCCCAGCGCTGTTGCTGACTCTGTCACTGATGTGGTGCTACAGGGAATGGAACTATTTATTCCATCATCTGTGGTACCCATCGGAGGCAGATCTCAGCCTTGGTTTGGTCGCTCCTGTAAAACTGCATTACACAGTAAGCAGGAGTGTTATCAAGCCTGGGCTGCAGCTTCGGCGACTCGGGATGTAAACACCAGCACACTTAAAAAGATGTATAACTTCGCCTCCAGGTCCTTCAAAAGAGTTATTGCCAAGGCAAAGTCAGAGCACATAGGCAGAATTGGCGAGAAACTAGTTCGCCTTCCTTCGGGAACCCGTGCATTCTGGTCTCTCGCCAAGGCTGTCCAAGGGAATTTCTGTAAGCCATCACTACCATCTCTGCACAGGGAGGACGACTCACTGGCCCATGACGCAAAAGACAAAGCCGACCTTTTAGGCTCCCTTTTTGCGTCCAACTCGACTCTTGATGACGGGGGGAAAACACCGCCGACCATCCCGCGGTGTGAGTGCTCTATGCCGGATGTGCTGTTCTCACAGCGCTCGGTTCGCAAAGCACTTCTCTCCCTGGACATCCAGAAGTCGAGTGGGCCTGACGGAATCCCCCCAATTGTGCTGAGGACGTGTGCTCCGGAGTTGGCACCGGTCCTAACGCGTCTTTTTCGGTACTCCTACTCCCAAGGCGTAGTCCCGAATTCATGGAAGACAGCTTTTGTCCACCCGATCCCTAAAAAAGGCGACCGCTCAGACCCGTCCAACTATAGGCCTATCGCGATCACCTCCTTGTTCTCCAAAATAATGGAATCCATTATCAACTGCCAGCTCATCCGGTACCTTGAGGATCACCAGCTGATTAGTGACCGCCAATACGGTTTTCGTGGGGGTCGATCAGCTGGTGATCTTCTGGTCTACCTGACCCATAGATGGGCGGAGGCAGTAGAGTCCAAGGGGGAGGCGTTGGCCGTTAGTCTGGACATTGCGAAGGCCTTCGATCGGGTTTGGCACAAAACGCTTCTCTCGAAGCTCCCTTCCTATGGGCTTCCCGAGAAATTGTGCAATTGGATCACCAGCTTCCTTGCAGATCGGAGCATCAAGGTTGTTGTAGACGGTGCATGTTCTGACTACAAGCCTATTAACGCTGGTGTTCCACAAGGCTGTGTGCTATCACCAACGCTGTTTCTTCTGCATATCAATGATATGTTGCTAACTGGTAACATTCATTGCTATGCGGATGACAGCACTGGTGATGCTCTATACACCGGCCGTGCTAATATTTCTCGGGAAAACGTCTCCGAGTACCGGAACAAACTTGTGTCTGAAGTCGAGTCTTTGCTGGACAAAGTCTTGAACTGGGGGCGACTAAATCTAGTCCAGTTTAATCCTCAGAAGACACAAGTTTGCGCGTTTACCGCTAAAAAGAACCCCTTTTTCGTATCTCCTCAGTTTCAAGGCACTCCCCTGGTTGCCTCAGCCAGTATCGGAATCCTCGGCGTCGACATATCGAGTGACGTGCAGTTTCGTGGTCATTTGGAAGAGAAGGCCAAATTGGCCTCTAAAAAGCTTGGCGTGCTCAGCAGAGCGGGACAGTATTTCATGCCGGCACACCGCCTGCAACTTTACAAGGCGCAGGTTCGGCCTCACATGGAATGCTGTTCCCATCTCTGGGCAGGGGCTCCCCAGTGCCAGCTCCTTCCACTTGACCGCATCCAGCGCAGAGCGGCTCGAATCGTCGACGACCGAGTTCTTTCCGATCGGCTCGACTCATTGGCGCTGCGAAGAGATGTTGCATCTCTTTGCATTTTCTTTCGCATCTACCATGGGGAGTGCTCTGAGGAATTGTTCGGATTAATCCCAGCCGCCAAATTTCACGAACGCACATCGCGGCAGAACTCCCGATACCATCCACACCATCTGGATGATTGGCGGTCCACCACTGTGCGATTTAGAAGATGTTTTCTTCCTCGCACGACTTCCTTGTGGAATCGATTACCATCAGCGATTTTTCCGGACCGATACGACTTAGGGACCTTCAAGAAAAGAGCGTACTCCTTTTTAAAAGGCCGGCAACGCATCTGCAATTCCCTCCCTGGTGTTGCAGTTGTTCATGGGCGGCGGTAGTCACTTACCATCAGGTGAGCCGCATGCTCGTTTGCCCCCTCTACTATAAAAAAAAAAAAAAAAAACTGTAAAGCCTGGTTGCGGGTAGGGCATGACCTGTCACCCATGTTTAGCGTCCAAACGGGCGTGAAACAGGGTTGTGTCATGTCTTCCTGGCTGTTCATACTGTATCTCGACGGCTGTTTACAGAAGCTGAAAGATAGCTATTTGGGTGTGAAATTGGGTGACATAAAAGTAAATTGTCTGCTGTATGCTGATGATGCAGTGCTTATTGCACCATCAGAGGCAGAACTGCAGGCATTAGTCACGTGTATGAAAGAGGAATGTGAAATTAAAGGTCTCCGTTTGAATGCTAATAAAACTAAGGTTCTGGTATTTGAAAGGGACGAAGAGAGAACGAAGTGTGAAATATGGGTAAATCAGGAATGTCTAGAACAGGTAAATGAAATTGTATACTTGGGGAGTGCTTTTAGCCGGGATGGAAGATGTGATTTAGATGTGGACAGGCGTGTCGCTGCCGGGAACAAAGTCAATGGTGCCCTGACTGCGTTAGTCAAAAGGCAAGGCGTAGTGAAGAGTGCACGCCTTGCAATACATAACGCAGTGTTGGTACCGACTTTGTTATATGGCAGCGAAACCTGGGTGTGCCAGAAGAAGCATAAAAGCAAGTTGAATGCAGTGGAGATGCGATCTCTTCGTAAAATGTGCGGCGTTACCATGGCCGACCGAAAGCGAAACGAAGAGATTCGCAATATGGCAGGTTTGAAAGATGACCTTATCACAAAAATTGATAAGGGCGTGCTTCGATGGTTTGGGCACGTTGAGCGAATGAGTGAAGACCGAATGGTGAAGAAAATATATAGCGCGAAAGTTAATATTAAAAGGTGTCGAGGTAGACCGAGACTAACTTTCGAAGACCATGTGAGCAAACTGCTCGAAGAGGGGAGGGTCAAGAGTACTCGGATACCTAGACGTGCATGTATGAAGAAGATAATGAATCTGAAAGAAGCGAAAGAGGTATGTAAGGATCGTGACACTTGGCGATCTGTTCTCTCTGGCTACCCCGTCAGGGATTGTGCGTGAAGATAAGTAATTAAGTAATTAAAGTCCACATTTGTATGAATTGCAATAATTATAAACTCTTCCTGCTGCGCGATCACGCCATAGTCTTAATTAATAAGTAATTAGGCTGTCCTATTCCAAGTTAGAAATGTCTTAGTTATCAAATAAAATAATGCCGTCTGTTTTTAGTACTTCATTAGAATAACGTAAGCCACATGCGCCGATCTGCAGACTCGCCAACTTTGTTGACATCAAAATGATCATCACTTTATTTTAGCTGTGTTATAAAAGCTTTATAGCATGTGAATCAAGCATACGACGCAATAAATTTAAAGTGACTGTAATTTTAATGTTAACCAATTAAGCGAATAGGCCTGCTGGACGTGTTGGAGCCCTTATATATGTATATATTATATGGCAACGAGTTGTGTAGAACTACACAACTCGTTCACAGCACACTATGCGATGCCTATTTAACGTTCCCAGGTTTTGGTTGGATAGTGGAGAGAGATAATCTACGGTTACCACCTACCTACAGTATAAAAGAACTTTTCTTGTTTATTTTCTAATTTGACAAAATATAGGTTCATAGAGGATTCGTCTTTAAAAAGCGATTTAAAGATCTTTTTATTCGAGGTAGAGCCACGCTGCAGGTATATTATAGTTGGAACACGAATAACCACGCTCTCACAAAATACCAGCTTGAAATGGCAGCTTAAAGCTGCTACGAGTATGTTTTGTATTTCATTTCATTTCCCATTAGTCCCCAGGGGTGACAACGGATCTGTGTTTTAATTGCTTCGAGAATAGACATAGATGTCATGGGCCACAGCAAGCTATCCGGTGGACCATGTGGTCGTTTTCCTCACTCATCCTATAAAAAAGACGAACGTAGTATAAATCCGTGAAAATAGTGAATTGAAAATAGGCAATAGCAAAAATAAATTTACTCATTGTGTACTTGGAGGTTCTGTACCACAGAAACGTCAACGTGACGCGACGCATCGCAACGCGGCACATCAAAGAGTATTATGCGGAAATATACGGCACAGTGTGAATATATCAGTTACTAACAATCTTTTACGTGGTAGAGCCATGCTGCAGGTATATTGTGGTTGCAGCACAAATGAGTCGGCTCGTCCGGGGTAGCACCACGCTCTCACGGACTACCAGCGTAAAATAGCAGCTTAATGCTGCCGAATTTCGTGTGGTGAGTGTCTCGTTTCCATCTCAGTCCTCAGCGGTGACAACATATCTGCATTTTGATTCTTAATTGAGTCTATGGGCCACAGCAACCACTTACCATCAGGTGCACTGCGTGCTCGTTTGTCACCCTTATTTTATTAAAAAAATCCAATGATATCTGGATCTCCACAACAGCACCACCTACCGGAACCAATTGTGAATCTAAATCATTAAAAATCATCAAATTCGTTCGAGCCGTTTTGGATTTTTCGGACTAACGGACAGCAATTGATTTTTATATACATTTTATATATACAGAAAATTAGTCATGGTTATACCTTAAACGTAGTGATTATACACTTTTCTCATACCTACAAGTAGCTTAAGTTATCGCGTTACCAATTGGTAGTCTATTTTCTGTGATGTTTACGCTGTTAGCCTATGCGACTCTTACAGCTTCATCGGACACAGGGCACGCGGCCTTTCAGGCCGCGAGCTATTTAAAAAGTGGTACGGCGGTAATTGGGATGAGGATGACGATGATGATGGTTTATGAATTGGTATTGTTACCAATCATCATGTCCCCTCCGTAGAGGTTTATTTTGAGCTATCTAACCGCTGTCCGAGAGGGGGGGGGGGGTGCGAACCCCTGCCTCTGACTGCTTAGCTCATATCGGTTGATTCCAATTGATAGTGTAACTACGACGAACGACGACGGAAAATAAAAAAAAAACCTGTCCTGAAAGCGAAGTTGTTAGTTATAATAAATAAATACATTTTAATAATTATACATCGAAATTAGAACTAAAAGCAAGCCGCGTTTCCCGATAGCATAATATTATCATATGGCATTATCCTAAAAAATAACTGAAAGAATCTAGTTTAGTTGTTTCTTTATATTATTTTTAAAATGTTCAATATTTGTTTTTTTTTTCATAAAAATCGCACTGATAAAGGAGGAGAAGTGATAAACCTGATGGTAAATGTCTACTGTAGTTGATATATGCTCGCAGCCGTCTTCAAACAAAGAAAGCTACTTACAGTGCTAAGCTAGCTACCCAAATTACTAACTTCAAGTGGATAATAAGGTATTGCTTTCTTAGTATTTGATACTTTATGGTCTCATACTATGTTTTTTTTTTTATAGGATAAGGGTGACAAACGAGCACACAGTCCACCTGATGGTAAGTGGTTGCTGCGGCCCATAGACATCTACATCTATCCTCGTTTGCGAATCAAAATTCAGATGCGTTGTCACCCGTGAGGACTAAGATGGAATGCCTCATTTCCAGTAAAAAGGGCCTCCGGCCACCTGCACTCACCAAGCGAAACACAGAGGTAAGCCTCTACTTCACGCTGGTATTCAGTGAGGTCGTGGTACCACCCTGGTTCGAGCCGGCCCATCCGTGCGACAGCAAAAGCTGCCGCGTGGCTCTACTACTGAGTTGAGTAGTTTTTTTTTTAATTTGAATCCATGACATTGACAGCTTCGAAGCTCAGCCCCTGAGCTATATTTGATGTGTGAATATTAGTGTCATATTAGTGTAGTATTTTGTTTCACTTGAACCTGTGTTTCGCAGGTAGCGTAGACGACGTCTGAATCAATTAAATTTCCAATTTTCAGCAATTAACCGAGCCGGCGCGGTAATTCGCCGTAAGAGCAAGGAGCCCACGAGGGTGACGTCTTAATGGGGATTAATTAATATTATGGTGCCGTGAGATGAGAACACTTGTACATTATAATATTAAATATTGACGTTTTATAACACATATTAATATCATATATTATATTGTAAGAATATTTTATTTTTACCCCATATCATTAGAGGGAAACAAATCAGGAGATGGCAGCAGCGTCTTCCTAATAACAACTGAAATTGCGGCTGCAATTGACTGCTATAGAGAAGGCTTCTTGTAAAACGATTAATTTAAATTTAAATTGAAAAAATAAGATACTATTCTGCCATAAAGACTATATCGTCGGCAAATCAAAGGTGAATAATGTACTCGCCGTTGATGTTAATATCGTATGTATAAACAGTAGCATGAACAGCAGTTTCAATTGTTTGGACCGATGTTTTTTTTTTACTTTATTACAAAAAAAAACATAATCAACACATATTTATAGGAATAACATATCCTAACGAACTGCCTTCTTCAGGAATCTGAGGAATTTCAGGGATTCCTACTTGCATCTCTATCAAAGAACAAAAACACACTAAAAATAGTTGATATAACCGTTACCAAGGACAGATATTCTTTTATTATAAGTAAAATAAAACACAGACATGGCGCCTTTTTCCAAACAAAAGTAGAAAAGAGACTGGATTAGAGCGAGTGCTATAGTACGCGCTAATCGACGACGCTGAAGTTTGTTGTCTGCCTGGGTGATAGGACCTCGACATATGTCTGGTATGCAAAATATATATGTCAAATAATATTATAAACAAAATATATAAATTGCAGCTTTATTGAAATAATTGTACTTGTCAACCTGTCTGCCAAGACCTTGGGACCGCCATAAGTGTCTGCCAATATTATTTTTCGGTAACTTTTATCGAATATTTCGAGATATCAACTTTACGTTGAGATCTTTACGTAATTTTCACGTTTTTTTTGGTAATTTTTTTATACCTTTCACATCTAAGTATCTCTATATTAACCGCCGGTCAAACTAAAGAGACGCTCACTTGGCTCTTAAACTATTGAAATTAAATTGTCTGTGTCTTGCTGCGGTATGAGGTCCCATTTTCTTTGCAAGTTAGTGTTCGTAAAGTTGTTGTTCCCAAAAAACCCAAACTGGGACTCATCGGTGAACAGCACTAAAGATCATTCTTCGTCACTCCACGGTAAATCCTCCCGAGCCCACGAAAGCTGCTGATCGCGATTGCCATGTCGCAATGCTGGAACACGGAGCTGTTTTCGAGCAAGAGTACCAATTTCTCCGCACGGATTGGTCGCTTACCAGCAGCTGGTTGTGCTCCTGGAGCCTTTGTAGTAGTTGATATGTTTTATTGGGTTGTCTTCCGACGGTCATTTGGAGAAATAGATCCTTTCTCTGCATACTAACACGATAACTACCCGTGTGCCATTCAGCCACATCCCCAGTACTGCGATAACTTGACCACAGCCTTGATATCACGTTTTGTCTGGTGTGTAGGGTGTCAGCAACGACGCGTTGAATAACACCATTTTCTAGCATGCCTACGGCTCGTAACATTTCATCTCGATCCAAATAAGGACGTGACATGACTCTTAAAGTACACACGGCACGTTATATTAAAAAAGAAAAACAATCTAATCCCTTTTCATTAATTAGTATCAGTAGAAAAAAAATAATTTTCCTTGACTTGGATCCCAAGCAGATGGTAGAACCCAGCTATCTTCTCTATTGAAATTAGTTGTTTTTTTATTTCAATAGACCCGCGAATCATCCTGGGTAGAAATTAGGAATAGGTGTACTTTGCGAATATTTGTTGCCTATGAAATGTATTCGCTAGAAAATTCGCGGAAAAATATTCAGAGTCATGTATTATTTAAGACTAGACGCCTTCGCCTACGCTTAGTATCATTAATGTGGCGTTACATAAGTTTAAAATATTCATCAAAGACATTATCTTATCAATTTCTAACAATTTTTTCTTAACAATTTGTCACTCCAAGATTTTTTGGAAAAATTGTTTTCAGAAAAAATATAGTCTAAATCACTCTTGGCATTGGCATTGCTTTATATCGGTACATGAAGTTTCATAATAGTCAGCTTAGCCATTCAGAAGATTACCTACCACAATCGACAAACAAACAACAGCAATTTTTTTTTTCAAAAATGTTTATTCATGTATGGCATGGAAATAAACCCCTCAGCTCAATAGAACACTGTTATTTCAATATATTATACAGATACTTTTGACATAGAATTTCATTTATATCTATAGATTAATAAAAGGATAAATATTTTTAAAAAAATAAATTATTGCCTACCAAAAACTTAAACCACGTGCTTGGCGGTGAAGAAAAACATCATGAGGAAAACTGCATCTAAGAAATAAGAAAAAAATATTTCGAAGACATGTGAAGTTCGCCAAATCGCATTGGGGCAGCGCGGCGGACATTTTCTTGCCCTAAAACCCTCTCAGAAATAAGAGGTCTGTGCCCAGCAGTGCGTCGTACTCGTATATATTATAGGCTGTCATTTTACTTTACCTTACTTTTAAAAACATAAATGTGATAAAGTGGATTTTATTATTATTAAATAATACCGTTAAATTGATTATGGTTTACGAATTGCAATAAATTGTCGCTAAAAACCAATAAACAGAAAATATATCGAAGCACTTTACAATAGGAAATTACTACATAATTTTCAACGCTTCCTTTGTCCTACTGTTTAACGTTTTGTTTCAACATTAACCTTTGAAAGTACAACTAAACATGAGTGCAGTCAAGTCTCTTAACATAGAAACTAGGGACCTCATTGTTCCCTTTCAATTAAGATTCCATGCTCTAGGATTATGCACGGCTATGTGAATATCAATTATACGTCGTAGGATAATTTTTATTTCACACCTAACCTTTTCACACCGCACCTGTCTCTTTTCAACATCTTAAATCACTCCGTTCTGACACCCCAACTCTCGAAAAACAAAAAGAGCCTCTTAAAAGCGACGTAACTGCTGCAATAATAATAATAATCCCTTCGTGTAAAATATAGAATATAGCAACCAATTTACCCAGATCCGCCGCGTCTCTGCCGCCTCTAGGTAAATTATTCCAAATCAGAGGTCGTGAATGGTGTATTAGGGTTGAACAGGAATGGTTCTTTTGTAGAGTACGTGTCAGAAGTCTACAATGCCTATTATGGAGGTACAAAGACCTGCGGAACCCTCTTTCACACCTCTCAGCTTTTGATTCAGGGTGTGGTTTGCGCTCGCGTAATGATTATTTTAATTTTAGAGGCAGCAAATATGAATATCGATGATATTGGCATTTATGATTTATATCAAAATGTTGTATGAAATTTAATAATTGAATATGCACTACGTATTTTACGCCGTAATTGTGAAGTGTAAAAATGGTTTTAGCATTTTATATGAATATTTATGATCAGTCCTTAAACAGCACATTGTTGAACGTGGAGCTATTCTCCTGAGACCTGTCTTCGATTTTTTTTAATTCTCAAATATGCAGATTTTCTCATGATGTTTTCTTTCTCCACCAAGCATGTGATACATCAGCACTTATATTACTCGTAACATTAAACAATTTTATTGGTGCCAGCGGTGATGTAACTCGGGTTGCTTTCATCGCAGTTTATTTCACAGTACGAGACTGCTATTTCACAGTACGAGACTGTGAAATTAACTGCGAGCGCTTAGACCCAGAGCTACTACGGCTCTCAAAACGATGTTGGTGACTTAATAGTGTAATGGCCATTATTAATTTACTATACTTATATATACTTGTTTCATTACTCTTGACCGTAGAATGTACTGCCATGATTAGGAGATTTTGCCATAATCAACGCAGTTATCAGAAGCATTTATTGTACAATTACCAATTACTGGGAAACATTTATGAACATTAAAAGTAAGCATTAAAATTTGCCATCCAAAAATTAAAATATAAAATTGAAATTATTTTATTTTAATGTATATTAAACTGAAATAATACTGTTCCTTTTTAACCGTTCCATTTTTTATATTAAACATAATTTTAAATAAAAACCCGTTAGGTGTTATAAGTTTGCAGTAAGTAATGTGTATATCTATGCCATAATCTATTTAGATCATAGCTCCTGAACGGATAAACTGGTTTCGATTAGGTTTTTATCGTTTGAAAGGTGTCTTAATCGAAAGCCGTCTGCTGCAGAGCTTAATTTATTCAGACGCTTGAAAATCATCAGCTCTTTTTGTTTCGAGGGTTTTTTATAGTTTAATTTTTTTTATAGAATAAAGGTGACATACGAGCACACAGTCCACCTGATGGTAAGTGGTTGCTGTGGCCCATAGACATCTACATCTATCTTCGTTTGCGAATTAAAATACAGATGCGTTGTCACCCATGAGGACTATGATAGAATGCCTCTTTTCCAGTAAAAAGGGTATCCGGTTCTCTACAATCACCATACGAAACACAGCAGCATTAAGTTAATATTTCACGCTGGTATTCTGTGAGAGTGTGGTCCTTCCCCGGTTGAGCCGACCCATTCGTGCCACAACTATACTGTTAATATAGCTGCATGCATGGCTCTACCACGTATAAATTTAAGTTATATAATATTTTTATATAGTAAATAATATAATGCCTACTCTATAACCGATTGCTTCACATTCATCGCGCCGCATTCACACCTTACGTATCTTCGAGCGAATACGAGAAGTGTGGGACACGCACGCCTTTACAATTAATTTGTATAATGAACCTCGGTGCAATAAAGGAAAGGGAAAAAAACTTTAGCCGCGTCTTGCCGGCTACGGGATAATTGAATTAAGGATCTTAATGAGAGATTCAGGTGGTTTATCACTTAGGTGTGGATTAAGTAACACGAATTTATTTAATGTAATTATCAATTTTAATTTTTTTTATTGTTATATTTTCAATTAAATATTTACAAACAGAAGTTTTAAACGTGGAAAGGCCACGCTAAAGCTATTAAGTAATATCCCTAATGGATCGGCTCGATCGGGGTAGAACCACGCTCTCACAGAATACCAGCGTAAAATAGCAAGACCGCTGTGTTTTGCATGGTGAGTGTAGAGAACGGGAGACTTTTTCGCATCTGCATTTTGATTCTTAATCGAGAATAAATGTAGATGTCTATGTGCCACAGCATCCACTTACCATCAGTTGGACTATGTGCTCGCTTGTCACCGCTACCCCGTTCGAGCCGACCCATTTGTAATACAACTATAATGTAGCTGCAATACGGCTCTACCACGTATAAAAGCTCTCTACAGCCAATTAAAATTTCACTGTTGCACATTTTCCTACATAGATTGTCTCATAGGGGGGAAATTAATACCACACTGACACGATAATTGGTAATCGCAGTTTTTTGTTTTAAACTGTCATCAAAAAAATTCTGCTGCCCATCTCCTGTTCCAAGTCTCCCTCTGTCCCTCTTCTGACACCCACAGGATAATATGGCGTTGTAGATTCTCCCACATATCGTTACCGTTACAGCCTATTAATGTCCACCGCTGAACATAGGCCTCCCCCATCGATTGCCTCCTTTTTTTAAATACTAGTAATGCTATTAAACTTTACTAATATCCCCTTAAACCACTTCTGGTAAGCTTAAAATGCTTGTGTTAGAAATGGTTCACGACAGTAGTCGAATGACGGATTCGAACCCACGACCTTTCGAGTTCGCGGTCCGCGTCCTATCATTAGGCTACTGACGCCTCATTGGGGGGATATTTGCCATAGACAGGCAACCGCAAATTTTAATTTTTAATCATTATTAGAAAAACGCTGCTGAACGCCCATCTCCTGATTTGTTTCCCTCTGTCGCCTGTTACGACACCCACGGTATGATATGGGGTAGTGGATATTCTGACACCGCCAATACACGATCAAAAGGTAGTAGGTTATTCCTCCTACCTAAGCAATTTAAAAACAAAATGCTTTTATTATTCTTGAAACTTTATTTATTTGTTTTGTTCAAGTAACGATAACCGCCATTAAGTTTTTTAATTTTTTTTAATCGTACAAAATGCAAACTCAGCTTAATTTTCTAAAGCGCACACTTAAATCCTGAACTTTACAGTCCTCGCTTAGCTGCAAAACAATTTGAAAACACTTTAAAACTGCAGTTTTATATCTATACAAATAAATAAAATTGAAGTGAACAGCTTATTACTAAATGCATATAAAAGTTTATACGTTACTTATAACAAAAACACAATTTTTTTTTAATTTTTATTTGTCTGTCTGTTTTTCAATCACACTATTTCATTAATCGTCTCCTACGACTCATACGTAAAACGACAGAAATCTCATGGCTTGAAACGTGAAAGGTGCAATAGATGCTATGATTGCAAATCTAGCTGACCATTACACCAAATCTTAGCAATGATTATGGCTGTCGTCAAACCATGGACAACTGGATCAAGAAGTTAGGCTTCTAAAGAAGATTTTACGACTTTCTTTTATAAAATATTACGTATGAACATTCAAAAACATGTAATTTAAACATAAAATGTCATACATACCGTATCAAAATAGGTAAGCCGCAGAACCAGATTATAGTGCACGAGTGGATTCGAAACAGAGGAGCTATTTCCTCACTCTCATAGTCCGAAAAGGATAATCCAACACTACCGGCGAGAGATCGTACACAAAACCAACGGTTTCGCGTACCTGACGCCGGACCGCTACTGAAAAATTTTTGAGCGAAAAACTTAGAACAGATTTTGAACCTCACGCGGGATTCAAACCCGCGACCCTGTTATCAGCAATAACGCTTACAACCGCTAAACCAACGAGTCAGTCCACACAATAACAATAGTATAAAAATAAAACTTAGTATTTCAAGCAGGGGCAAATCGAATTGTTACAGCGTAACTATCGCGACATAAGCCGAGATTTTACCGTAAATTTGTACCTAGCTAAATGCAATCGCAATGACTAAGCATTAGGCTGTGAATCTGCGGGCTGTAGATTCTAATCTCGCACAGAAAAATATTTCTATAGCCCAGAAATAATTGTTCCAAATCTTGATACATGTCCACGTGCAAATTATGTACTATGCAAAAGTCTCCAAATAATTTCTAGCTCGCCACGATAATATATTATTTTATACTTTTATAAAACTGACAGGATGCAGATGAAATATGAACTAACAGATGCACTTACACTCTACAGTCTGTGGACACTTGCGGCCAACATCAAACGAAGAAGGCTCCAAATGCGTTGTCACCTCTGATCACTAAGATGGAATGCGTGACACTGTAATTATACTCGCTTGAAGGATATAGAGCCTTCAAACTGGAAGACATCAGTGCAAGAACTGTCATTTGGAGGCAGAAACAGGTAAGAGGGTTGACCCAGAGTGACTTGTAGGCAGTAAAAGATTCCTGACACCATTTCATATTTAAGGGAATCGAAGAGATTTTTTAATAGGATAGGGTGACAAACGAGCACACAGCCCACCTGATAGTAAGTGGTTGCTATGACCCATAGACGTCTACATTTATCCTCAATAAATAATCAAAATGCAGATGCGTGAGGACTAAGATGGAATGCCTCTTTTCCAGTAAAATGTTTAATTAATATAAAAATATAATGTACAAAATTACGTACAAAATTTATAAAAGTATAAAGTTTATTAAAATTTTATACTTGGTAGGGCCATGCTGCAGCTATATTATGATTGTAGCACGAATGGGTCGGCTCGACCGGGGAAGGACCACGCTCTCACAGAATACCAGCGTAAAATAGCAGCTTAACGCTGCTGTGTTCCGTATGGTGAATGTAGAGAACCGGAGACCCTTTTTACAGGAAACGAGGCATTCCATCTTAGTCCTCACGAGTGACAATGCATCTGAATTTAGGTTCGTAATCGAGGATAGATGTAAATGTCTATGGGCCCCAGCAACCACTTACCATCAGGTGGACTGTGTACTCGTTTGTCACCCTTATCCTATAAAAAAATGGGTTCTAGTAAAAGGATCTCCGGTTCTCTACACTCACCATACTAAACACAGCAGTGTCAAGCTGAAATTTTACGCTGGTATTCTTTTTTTTTATAAGATAAGGGTGACAAACGAGCACACAGTCCACCTGATGGTAAGTGGTTGCTGCGGCCCATAGACATCTACATCTATTCTCGATTACGAATCAAAATGCAGATGCGTTGTCACCCGTGAGGACTAAGATGGAATGCCTCATTTCCAGTAAAAAGGGCCTCCGGCCACCTGCACTCACCAAGCGAAACGCAGAAGTAAACCTCTACTTCACGCTGGTATTCTGTGAGGTCGTGGTACCACCCCGGTTCGAGCCGGCCAATCCGTGCGACAGCAAAAGCTGCCGCGTGGCTCTACCACTGTAACCCTACTACTGTGAGAGCGTGATCCTTCCCGGTCGAGCCGACCCATTCGTGCTAGAACTATACTACTAACATAGCTCCAGCATAGCTCTACCACGTTATAACAATTGATTCCTTGAATAATAACAATAACTTACCATCCGACTTTCTATTATATTACGGTATGGGTATTTTTATGTCTTCAAAGCAAAAGTGAATAGACTTTTAAGCTAAGTCAGTGCGCTGTAAACTGCACTCCATCTTAGACTCAAGTAGGTGGCTTATAATAGTTTTAAAAAAAAACATAATCCACACGTGGTTAACTCTATTAATCAACTTCGCAACTCTTGGTAGGCGCTATTTCATGTCCAGGTATTTATATACTTTCATTTGTCAGAAACCATAATAGGTATTTTTTTTATATTTCCCATAATCGCATCTTACGATATCCGCAAAACAATACCGGATGATGGGTTCTCCAAATCTACCACCAACATTATATTTGTTGACTATGTGATACAATGTACTATTATTATTATTATTTATTGTAAGACGCTATTAGAATAAAGTCCCAGAAAATATAAACTGTATAAAAATGCTTATTATAATATAAATAAATACGTGGTTGATCATAACCCCTGGGAATGAGGTGGTCGCTTCCAAGTTGTTTCTAAAATAAATTTTGTAAATAGTTTGTAAAACCATTCATGTAAAATTTACTTTAAAAAAAGGTCTCGCTGGGTTTCTTGCTGGTTTTTCCCAGGACAAAAGGTTGTTTTCGAACCAGTAGTAAAGTAAAAAAATTGCTTTCAACAAGAATTACACATGTGATCTATATTGAATAAAAAAATATTAAATTCTATTCTATTCTAATCTACATGTGGTAGAGCCACGCTGTGGCGTCTTGCTCCAATTCCTGGTCGGCGCGACTGGGGACCGACTAATCTCGAAAAAAATAACAGCCTTACATACCAGCATGATGCTGCTGTGTTACTGAGTATGGTGAGTCCATCATAGTACCAACTCAGGGGTAACAACGCGTTTGCAATTGGTTTCTTAATAGCGAATTTATGTAGGTGTGTATGGTCTTTTGCCTCGTACTTACCGTCTAGTGGACTGTGTTCTCGTTTGTTACCCTTTGTCTTTAAATTATTAGTAATATTACATCATTCCATATGATTTTTATAGAAACAAACATTTTAAAATTTCATATAAATTTGTTAAACGAAACCACAGCTTACTTGTGAAATAAAAGGTCACCATTTTAAACTTGCATCGCTACGCAGCTGACGTCAAATGCATTCCCTATTCTGTCTATGAACGACCAATCGGTGAAATTTTCCGTTAAAATAAAAGATTAAAGCCCGGCTACTGCCATGCACGCTCCTAGGACCACATTGTGGCCGGACGAATAAAAACTATTTGATTTATTAACAATTTTTTTATAATATTCTGTCTGTTTTACTCCCTATATTTTAAGTTCTGTGGACCTACAAAGGACCTACTTTAACAATAATCAGCATATGAATTTCGTTATCAATCTTAAGTCAGGTTCTCCATACCAAAATGTTGCTAACAGCAGTAAGTTTCAATGGAGACTATCTGAGCAGAACGCGACTATAGTGCACGTGTGTGCGCAAACACAGGTGTACTCTCTATTCTCTCACTCTCATAATACAATTGGACAGCAATCCGACGCGACCGGAGTGAGATCAGGCGCGGAGGCACACGGGGATGAAACAGCCAACTTCCTACTTTCTACTACTAATTTTTGGCCCGACCTAGGATTCAAGAACCTGGGATAACATGTTCAGCAGTTGCGTTGACGATTACTAAACCAACGAGACAGTCATCAATCAGCCCGAGTCTGCAGCAGAAGCACTGCTGGACAAAACCGTATTGATTTATTATGATTGAACTAGTTAAGGTTGCCAACCCGCTTGCCAAGCCTGACAACTATGAGGTATGTAATGAGGTAATTTATTGAAGGGGCCTATGTTCAGCAGTGGAATTTAATAGGCTGTGACGGTAATGGAACAATCCGCAGCCGTGCTCTTGTGTATATAGACTTTACATTGTCTAATAATCTATAATATTTTAATCTCTGATATGTAAGTTTCCTATCCCAATAACCACCTAGAAATTAACACTAATATTTGTATCCACCAAGCCACCCAGGGCCAAACAGGTTAACAATGAATTCGTCCTTCGTGTCACTAAAGGTGTCATTTATCAGATCATAAATACACCGACCGACAGAATTCACAAGTTTAGAGCTTCTTTTCTGCCCGGCAGTTTTTCTGAATATGTACCATCAGTGGTGTTGCCGTTTAAATTGTATGGGAAACCTTTTAATTTACAGGCTGTATTTTATTTCATCTTAGAGTACAGGTCGAACCTAAGTCTACTCTATCTAGTCTATCTCCGGCTGCATCACCACTCACTGTCAGGTGAAATAATAGTCAAGCATTGACTTATAATATTTAATACAGTGGTTCCTAAAGTGTGCACCGCGGCTCCCTGGTACATCGTAAAGAGTAAAGAGGGGCGCAGTGAGACGCTCTTGTTTATCATTCTCCAGAAACTAAAATTATGTATTCGCGGGTACAAAATAAACGCCATCGGCGTCGGCAACAGACTTTTTCATTACACTTTCGTATACGAAGTGCCTCATGTACGTAGGAAATGTTAATAGGGCCACTAGATAATGCAGCTGCCATGGCCAAATACTGGAAAAACACTTTTTTTTTTATAAAATAACTATCGGTAAATCAGATGAACAAGAATTATGAATAGCAGGCATCGTCTTAACTTATACTTCTTTTGTTTACCGCCTTATAATCGTTGGCGATTGCATTAGGTACCAGATGTCTCGCATTTTTTACTTTTTATCTGACACATCCTCCTGACTAAATAAAAAAAAATCCTTATAATTTATATTCTCTTGTCTTTTTTTACAGTTACAGTGCATAAAGGTTTTTATTATATTATACAGCCTTTTAAAAGATTTCATCGTGTCCCCAACTCGGGGCTTCCATTAGTTTACAATGCAGGCGCAAATGAAAAAAGTTTAAAAAGAAAAAACGCCGACCAATCATTCGGCTACCCTCTTTTTAATGACACTTTGGATAGCTGCGCTCAAATTTATACGTTTCAAATTAAAACAATTGAATAATAAAGAAATTTTATAGCAGCCTTTGTCGTTTTTAGATGATCGGAAAAAAAATAATGATTGATTAAATTAAATAAAGCAATAGCGATAGGTCTATTACCATCAAGTATGTCTACCAAATAAATTTTTTGTGACTACGAAATATATGATAGCGTTATCACATCAATTCGATGACGTCAAATCCATTGCATAAGTCCTATTTTTTTTTTAATTATTATTCTTGATCTTTCACCGGTTGAGCCGAGATATTCGTGCTAATACGATAAGACTCTCATCTAGCCGCTTGGCTTAGGAGTATGGGAAATATATAAGTAGTATGGAAGTATGCTATTAAGGTATAAAAGCCTTGGTAGCTCAGGCGATTAGCGCTCGCCGCAAATTTCACATTAAGCGAGCAGCCCAGGTTGAATCCCCGCTGGCACCAATGAAATTGTTAATTGTATTTTTGCGGTGACGGGAAACATCGTGAGGAAATATGCATGTCTGAGAAAATAAAAAAAAATATTTCTGAGACATGTGAAGTTCGCCAATTCGAATTGGGGCAGCACGGCGGATACTCCCTTACCCTTAAAACCCTCTCATAAGTGAGAGGACGCCTGTGCCCAGTTGTGGGCCACATGACAAATTTACTTCGTTCGAGCAATTTGCTGTAACAATGGATAATAGGCTAGTTAAGATGTTTTACGCATGTTCTATACATGCTCTACAATGGGAGAAGCTCGTCTAGCAGTCTAGTAGCATGCTAAAAGGCTGCTAAAGAAAAAAAAGTATGTTTTGACTAGAACTCCAAACCAATAAAACTTACCGTGGTAACCTAGGCCAGGTGAGAAAACATACATTCTTTGCATGATAAGTAGCTAGTGCAACCAATGGACAACCATGATCGCAACCAGTTTTACACATGGTAGTTGTGACTACTACTAAATTGTGGTTGTAGCACGAATAGGTCGGCTCGACCTGGAAATCACCACGTTCTCACAGAATACCAGCGTGAAATAGCAGCTTAATGCTGCCGTGTTTCGTATGGTGAGTGTAGTTAACCGGAGACCCATTCTACTGGAAACAAGGCATTCCATTTTAGTCGATAAAGGTGACAACGAATCTACATTTTGTTTCTTAATCGACGATAAATGTAGATGCGTATGGGCCGCAGCATTCACTTACGTTTCTTACGCTTATTCAAAAATACCCATTTATATGAAAAAAGTTACGTTTATTTGAAAGGGAATTCAGAGTAAGCATAAATAAAATAAAGATACCATGAGTGTTTTATTCAGACTGTTTTAATAGCCGCCGCTTCACGTAACATAAAAGAAAAATATAAGTTTTTCTTGTTGAGTAATAGCACTGAGCACATTTAAAATAAAAATAAACGTAAGACATAGACTTCGTATGTATGCTCTTACACTAAGTTTACAACGTTTCTTACGCAGTGTTTGCATTCTGGCATAAAAGAAAGTATCATTGACAAGATTTAACGCTTTATATTATTAAAAAAAATTATACGAAGCTTCCTCTCTACGCACTACCGCATAGACAAGATGGCGCGTGCATAGCGACACTTGACATATTTTTGCTCAGTTAGATCAAAGAGCTAGGCTTTCTTTACATAAGGGGACTAGGGCTCCCCTTGCCTAGCCTAGGTAATACCTAGACATCGAAGTATGTGGTTCTAGGATATTTTATGTAGGGGGACATTTGATATAAAGCAACTTATTATGCGCGGGTAAGGGGATAGCACATTCAACAAACTAGCAGAGGGTAACGAACGGCATAATAAAAACGGCGTTTTTTTTTTCTAATTAATGAAAGACAAATAAAGTAACTAAATATAATTTGTCTTATATTTTATAGTTAATAAATTGAAGTTTTTAATAATTATATTTATGTACAACTGTATCCAGCCACGCGTTACTGTGGCTCACATTTTTTTAATCAAAAACAAGTGCATATTAGAATGTTACGTTGTGTCAAAATTTCGAAGCAATCGGTGGAGAACTAAGATTTTGGACAAACAAACATTTACATTTAGGTTTTATCGGGTTATTTCTGGATCTCGACATCAGTTCTAGGTCCGATTGTGAATCTCAACCGTCCAGGGCCCCACTCAAACACACAAAAAGTTTAACGAGAATGGGTGCAGCCATTTGGAAGGTGTTCACTGGCAAACAAACGTACAGAAGAATTATATATATAAAGATAGATTCTATTAATTGTTACTGATTAAAGATAACATCAGTTCACGGTTTGTTCCTGTGTGAAAAGGGTTAAATACCTAAAAACAAATTCATTAGAATTTAACAAACTAGTACCTATATCAACTTCTTTTAACTTCTTCATCTATTAATCCACTGCTCAAGTATCGTCTAGCAAGCATGATAAAGCTCTATTCCGTTACACATTTTTTTTTAGTTTTTAAACCATAAAACTATTAAATTTACAACCTATATACGTCCCACAGCTGGGCGCAGGCCACAAGGCTCGATCAGCCGCACTGCCCCAATGCGTGTTGGCGAACTTCAAATGCTTTCGAAATATTTTTTTGGTATTTCCCAGACATTCAGGTTGCGTTACGATGTTTTCTTCACCACGGAGCACGTGGTAAATCAGCACTTAATTATTTCAATTAACAATTTCTTAAGTGCCGATGGGGATCGAAACCGGATTGCTCACGTACTGTGAAATTCACACCGGGCGCTTAGCTCCAGAGCTACCACGGTTCTTGAGCTTCACTAACTGAAATACATAACGTCAGGCTACCCAGACAGACTCCTAGGCGGACACCACCAATGAAATCGGGTTCGAACCTCGCCAGCACCAATGTAATTGCTAATCACAATTTATGAGTTTATTTACCACGATCTCAGCGGTGTAAGAGAAGATCGTAAGGAAACCTGCATGTGAGCAAATAAAAAAAATATTTCGAAGACTTGTGCTGCCCGCCGACACGTATTTGGTCAGCGCAATGGATACTTCCCTACCCTAAAAAACCCTTGCATGAAACAATAGTACTGTACCTAGGAGTGGAACGTACATAGGCTGTAACTTTTACTCAATGACTTAAGAGGAAATGCCGAGAGACTTTTGAAAATTAGTTATTTAAAGAAACTTTCATACATGGTAGAGCCATGCTGCAGCTATATTAGTAGTATAGTTGTAACACGAATGGGTCGGTTCTAACGGGGAAGGACCACGCTCTCACAGATTACCAGCGTTAAATAGCAGCTT
Source organism: Parnassius glacialis (assembly GCA_033319125.1). NCBI lineage: Eukaryota > Metazoa > Arthropoda > Insecta > Lepidoptera > Papilionidae > Parnassius > Parnassius glacialis. Next base: position 27,259,054 of record JAVANC010000002.1, read on the forward strand.
AACACTGCTGTGTTTCGTATGGTGAGTGTAGAGAACCGGAGATACATTTTTTTATAGGATAAGGGTGACAAACGAGCACACAGTCCACCTGATGGTAAATGCTTGCTGGAGCCCATAGACATTTACATCTATCCTCCATTACGAATCTAAATGCAGATGCGTTGTCACTTGTGAGGACTAAGATGGAATGCCTCGTTTCCTGAAAAAAGTGTCTCCGGTTCTCTACACTAACCATACGAAACAAAATACGAGTGTAGAGAACCGGAGACCATTTTTACTGGAAAAGAGGCATTCCATCTTTGTCCTCACGGGAGACAACGCATCTACATTTTGATTCACAAACAAGGATAGATTGTCGTGAAGCGACAATTAAAAGAGAAAGAAAAATATAACCTAACCTAAGAACAGCAAAACAACAAAAGTAGACCAAGAAAATAATATATTTAAAGTTTCAGAAAAGTATTTACAATTTTGTAAAAAAAATGAAATATGAAGATGATGGATGAAATGAGATTACAATTAGGTTTTTTAAAAAAATAAAGATAGGAGAATAGGACAATATAGTTTTATAGTGGAGCCTGGAGCCTCGCTGTTTTTGTAGAATAGGCACACGCAGAGCTTGAGGTTTCTCAGCGGCGACGGCACGCAGCGCCTGGACTGGGCACACGCAGCGTCCGGAGCCGGCGCACGTAGCGCCTGGGGTAGGTGCGCTCAGTACTTGGAGAAGTAGTCGCCGCGCCCAGAGGTAGCGCGGGCAATAGGTGCACACGGCACCTGGAGCAAGCAGTCGTAGCGTGCCCGAAGGTAGCGCGGGCAGTAGGTATACTCGGCGCCTGGAGCAAGCAGTCGTAGCGCGCCCGAGGGTAGTGTGGCCCCGCGCTTGAAGCAGACTGCCGACGACTTCACGTGTAGATGGAGGCTTGCAGGATCCCGGGGCAAAGCGGCCCCGGGATAAGGCCTTTAGTAGATGTTTCTCGATTGAGAACTGAAGCGAGACTGTCCTGTATTCTCCAATGAGGGCATCCACGACTTTTTCTGCCACCAGGGCGGCGCCACTTTCGAGTGAGGTAAAATATTTGACAGATTTCATAGCGGGGACGATAATTTCTTAGGAAAATGTAATCTTTAAGGTTTCTTTCTGTATTATTAGTTATATTTTATATTAATTACATTAGAAATGAACAAACCAAACTATAAATATGACTAAAAGACGACTTTTTAAAAAAAAGAGTTATAATGTGCAAAAAATTAAAAATCAAACCACTGACGCATTGTGTTATATATTAATATAATACTTTAGACAATGATAAACTATTATTCAAAACTAATTTCTCAATTAAATGACACTGTGTAACAAAAAAACTTTACCACAGTCGCTATAGTATGTGCCAAATCGATTGAGAAAAACGGACAATGACCTTTCGGTCGTTTAACCAGGGGTTACAAACCTTCAATATATAGGCACATTTTATATGTAGTACTTTCTTTATTTATAATGATTTTTTTATAATGATTGATATAATATATATTTATTAACTATTATTAAAAAGTTATGTGAAAGATCGCTGTAGAAGAAAAATCATCTATTGTTATAAAGTACTTTATTCATTTAACAACAAAAAACATTAATTTATAACACATATAAAGATTCGAGTGATAACGACACCGAATAAGTACGTACTTATGCAAAAGATAAAACTTTATTTTTAATATTATATAAGAACTTTATTTTTATTCGGTGCAATCATCACTCGTATCTTCACTTGATGAACTATCTGTAACATTAATTATAAAGCGATCTGCAGTTTGGTCAATTCTATCATCCATGCCACGCATTTTTTGTTCAACCTTAAGGACATGCTGAACACAGTTTTTCCATTTATCTGGCGTGATTTGAGTTAAACCATCTTTAAGTAAATTTTTAACATCTTTTAACTTGAAAGTTGTATTTTTTCGTGCAACGTACCCTTTCACATCTGCCCACACAAGTTCAATGGGGTTAAGCTCACAGTGATAAGGAGGTAACCTTACCACTGTGATGCTTTTTTCTTTTGCCATCTCGTCGGTGACGTAACTTCGATAGTTATCTTTAACTGCCTTTATTTTTTCCATTAAGTGGGTCTTTGTGTCCGAGGGCACGTATGCGATCTGTTTAGATTCTAGCCATTCCTGCATATTTTGTTTCCGCCAAGACATTGTTGGGGTTTTTTCTAAACGTCTGGAGTGGTAACTAGCGTTATCCATAACTATGACATCGCCGCTTTGCAGTTTTTCTATTACTTTTCTAAACCAGTCCTCGAAATGGAGAGCGTCCATACTCTCATGGTAGTCACCAGTAGATGATGATTCAAATACCCAATCACATCCCTCCAAAAAGCCATTTTCATTGCCAACGTGTACAACTATTAATCGCTTTCCTTTACCCGAAGGGGCTTTCGCGCCAGTAGAGTAGCCTTCTAACCGTGATTGACGAGAAGATTCAATTGTGGTGTCTTCCCATACCTTTCCCATAGTATGACCTGCGTTAATCCATGTTTCGTCAAGGTAAAAAATGTTACGTCCCTCGTTTCTTAATATTTGTATTTCTCTCAAATATCTGGTACGCCACAGAACTATCTCTGGGCGATCTATTAGACCACTTTTTCTGTTTCTCTTTATATATTTGAATTTTAAATGGCGCAACACACGTCGCAGGGAAGTTTTGCTCAAGTTTGGCAACTGGTCATCTTGATTTATACTGAGCAAAATTTTGTCTAAAGTCGGTAATTCTCCTGCAAGAAAGAACTGATGCACTTTCGCTCTTATAGCCGATTTATCAAAATCGTCCAACTTGTCAATTACAGACTTTTTTATTTTATTAATTATTCCCTTTTCTGGTATTTTATGGGAATCTCTATACACGCTTAATACGCGATATATAGTGCTCTTGCTGACTCCTGAGATCTCCGAAACCTTTTCTACCATATTAACGTTTGAAGGATACACGTCTTCGGGCCAGGTGTTTTTGACATATTTGTATACATTAATGATAATCTCTTGTTCCCCGACCGACAAAGTGGTAGGTTTTCTCTTTTTTACTGGTGACGTTAAAGGTGCTCCAGAAGATGGGCCTGTAAATAAATGACAAAAATATACTACCATAGTACTACATCACATAAATACATATTGTTTTAGAAAATAAATACCACATGGTCACATAAAAAGAGCGCTTTAAGAAATAGAAAGGCTACGTCGTCGCATTTGTACCTATTTGTACGTACCTGCTACGTTTATTATGGGTCGGCGACGTCTCTTTCCACTTGATGTTGAAGGACCGGGTCCTTCACCAAATTCTCCTGAACTCATGTCGATTTAGTAACGACCGTCACAGTAAAACTAATATAACAGATTCAAAAAACAAAAACTTAACGATATAACAAATTTAACAGTAAAAACTCAACTAAAACAATGCAATGAATGCTATGAATTACCCGAGACGTACACACGCAAGCGCTATCCGAACACGAATGAAAACAAAATGGCGGACCGGCCCAAAAAAGGTGACGCATCTCTGGCTGCCATTGTCACGTTTCTTTTAGAACGAACTGACGTAACGCGCGTTTTGTTTATTTTAAAGGGATGAATTTGCAAAAGCTCAATATGGTGATTATATTGCTTCAAATATTTTTTTAATATGAAACTGTTATTAAATGAATTGCTGCGTTACTTACCATAAATTGAAATATAAAATATAACACATTTTTCGCGATGTACCGTAAGATTTTACTATGTTTATAGGAACCACAGACAATATTATTTAAGAAACAAAAAAACAAAACATATGTGCTGACCTAGAAGTGGGAATAATATCAATATTTAAATATTGTTATCACATCTAAATTGAGATTTTGTAAGTTACGCCTTTTGACACTCGGCTCATATCTGAGGTCATTGTCCGTTTTTCTCAATCGATATGGCACATACTATAGTAGGGACATCTGGTGAGTGGAAGATTATTAGCCCTCATTGTTTGGCTTTTATACCTTTTTAGAGAGAACGAGAAGTTATTTAAATTAAAACGAAATTTATTGTAAATGACCTACAGCCAAAGAGTATTTATGTAGAAAGAACATCATACTAGAGACGAATTTGAATAAAAGTTACCATAACAACGAAATAAATAACGGCTGTCAAATATAAAATTTTTGGTTTTTAGGAATATAATTGGAAAATCATTACATTTAAGTAAGAAATGAGATATTATTCACATAGGAAAAACCAATGCACGGCAGCATACATGAAGCCTGAAATTGTAGAGTTACAGAGAATTCAATAAAAGACCGAAAAAGGTAAGACTTCATTGACAGCTATTTTAAAAGTACTAAATAGTGTGAAAATATGCAATAAAATGATATGTTATTGTGTAAAAACGTTACAGGATCCTATGGAAATAAAGGTAATGCTAAATATAAATGCAGAAAATCAAAAACAGAATGGAAAAATAGTATAAAGTGATGCAAAACATGAATGCAAAAAATCAAGAACAGAATGGAAAAATAGTGTACAATGAAATGTAAGTAGTATAACACTACATTATCCCCCCGACCCTAGAAAATTTTTGACTCAGCAAAAATTTTGACATGTACATTCTAAAATAAACCATAAAAACACATCTTTGCAGAAACAGACATCAACAGGCAAAATCAGATATACTATCTCTTACATTCATCATCTGCATTCAGGTAAGGGTGGAGTTCACATTCAATGACTACCACTCTAAAAGTGTGTTTTCAAAACGACATTAAGGCTTATTTAAGGAGTAGTCATCCGCTCCTGCGTGGAAAAAAAATAAATTAGTCGAAGAAACACCAGTCTAAAAGTGTGTTTTCGAAAAGACATTCAGGCTTATTTAAGGAGTTGTCAACCGCTCCTAAGTGAAGATAAAGATAAAGAACATTAAGGAAGTAGTCAGCTGCTCCCAAGTGAAGATAAAGATAAAGAAAATTAAGGGAGTAGTCAGTTGCTCCCAAGTGAAGGTTTATACATATATACAAATATACAAATTAATAAAAGTTTAGATATTTATATATATATATATATATACAAATTAATAGTTAATAAATGTTTAGATAAGTATTTATACATATATACAAATTAATAGTTAATAATGGTTTAGAAAAGTTATTTAACAGTTAATAAATGAGAAAAGTATTTAACAGTTAATAAATGTTTAGAAAATTTATGGTTCGTCTCACTTCAGCTTTCAAAAACAATCTTTATATATAAAAAGTACGTGTCACGTTGTTTGTCCGCGATGGACTCCTAAACTACTGAACAGATTTCAATGAAATTTTGCACACTGTATGCAGTTTGGTCCAACTTAAAAGATAGGATAGCTTACATCTCAATTTATAGTCGCAATACAATATTATTTTATTGAAAATTATTTGCCTATTATTTGACAATCACAATTTTCTGTTAGCTCCAAACGATTCTGTCAGATGACGATATCTGTTGATTGGATTGAGTAAATATTCAATAGATGGCACTATGTTAAAAATACAAACGTTTAATATAAGCTACAATTTAGTAGTATAACCACCACGTGTTGCTGTAAGTATTCAACAGATAGAACCGATTTCAATGAGATTTTGCAGACTGTGTGCAGTTTGGTCCAACTTGAGAGATAGGATAGTTTTTATCCCGATAAGTGACCCTCAATTTTTTATTGCTAATTTCAGGAGTTTTTTGGGAAAGCAAATGGTTGTTCGGAAAGGGCAGAACAACGTCTGCCTGGTCAGCTAGTTTTATATAAAGTGCAAAGTAAAGTTTAAGAAATAAAAATTTTATTAAAAATTGTACCTCTTTAAGTTATCTAGAATAAAAATATTAGAGTGATGAATGTAACTTAGAGTGATGAATGTAAATGAAGTGTTATATGTAGGTCTAAATATAATCCAGATAAGTTGAAAAACTAGAAGAAGTTTTGTTTTAGAATTTTGAAGGTATGAAAAGGACGAATAAATGAATGATGAGTAATGAGTTAAGAACGAAAGGGAAAGCAATTAAATCAAAAGGGAATGGACAAGGCGCAGTAAAGGTGAAGAATTAAGAGAGAAAGAGGACTTTTACGTTGGGCGCCAAACTGTCGTGAAGCGACAATTAAAAGAGAAAGAAAAATATAACCTAACCTAAGAACAGCAAAACAACAAAAGTAGACCAAGAAAATAATATATTTAAAGTTTCAGAAAAGTATTTACAATTTTGTAAAAAAAATGAAATATGAAGATGATGGATGAAATGAGATTACAATTAGGTTTTTAAAAAAAATAAAGATAGGAGAATAGGACAATATAGTTTTATAGTGGAGCCTGGAGCCTCGCTGTTTTTGTAGAATAGGCACACGCAGAGCTTGAGGTTTCTCAGCGGCGACGGCACACAGCGCCTGGACTGGGCACACGCAGCGTCCGGAGCCGGCGCACGTAGCGCCTGGGGTAGGTGTGCTCAGTACTTGGAGAAGTAGTCGCCGCGCCCAGAGGTAGCGCGGGCAATAGGTGCACACGGCACCTGGAGCAAGCAGTCGTAGCGTGCCCGAAGGTAGCGCGGGCAGTAGGTATACTCGGCGCCTGGAGCAAGCAGTCGTAGCGCGCCCGAGGGTAGTGTGGCCCCGCGCTTGAAGCAGACTGCCGACGACTTCACGTGTAGATGGAGGCTTGCAGGATCCCGGGGCAAAACGGCCCCGGGATAAGGCCTTTAGTAGATGTTTCTCGATTGAGAACTGAAGCGAGACTGTCCTGTATTCTCCAATTGTTTGGCTTTTATACCTTTTTAGAGAGAACGAGAAGTTATTTAAATTAAAACGAAATTTATTGTAAATGACCTACAGCCAAAGAGTATTTATATAGAAAGAACATCATACTAGAGACGAATTTGAATAAAAGTTACCATAACAACGAAATAAATAACGGCTGTCAAATATAAAATTTTTGGTTTTTAGGAATATAATTGGAAAATCATTACATTTAAGTAAGAAATGAGATATTATTCACATAGGAAAAACCAATGCACGGCAGCGTACATGAAGCCTGAAATTGTAGAGTTACAGAGAATTCAATAAAAGACCGAAAAAGGTAAGACTTCATTGACAGCTATTTTAAAAGTACTAAATAGTGTGAAAATATGCAATAAAATGATATGTTATTGTGTAAAAACGTTACAGGATCCTATGGAAATAAAGTTGATGCTAAATATAAATGCAGAAAATCAAAAATAGAATGGAAAAATAGTATAAAGTGATGCAAAACATGAATGCAAAAAATCAAGAACAGAATGGAAAAATAGTGTACAATGAAATGTAAGTAGTATAACACTACAAGATGTAGATGTCTATGGGGCACAGCAATCACTTACCATCAGGTGGACTGTGCTCGTTTGTCACCCTATCCTATAAAAAAACTATCGCTGTCGCTCTGCGAGTGCTCGGCGTACGCAAGGACAACTACAGATCCGACTGAAAAGCCTAAGTAAAAAGGCTTAATTCGAGGTTTAGTTCTCTACTATTTCCTCCTCCAATATTGGATCAATATAAAAGATATTTTAAAAACCCAATAAGAAGGATAGATACTATGTTCTTATGTTTTTCTTTTTTTGGTATTAGTTATCAAATTTGAACATTAGGCCTCTGTTGACAGCGGTCTAAATAAGCAATTTCAAGCATTCTGTAAGGGTTCTAGTGCTTATAAAGAAAAATTATCATCAAAAAGGAAAACATAGGGATATACAAGAGGGCGATATATATTGGCAGCACAATGGCAGCAGTATATTGGCAGTGCAGTCTTCTTGCTTCGCTGCTTCATGAATAATAAGATTTTTTTTATAGAATAAGGGTGACAAACGAGCACACACTTCACCTGATGGTAAGTGGTTGCTGTGACCCATAGACATCCACATCTATCCTCAATAAAGAATCAAAATGTAGATGCGTTGTCACACGTGAGGACTAAGATGGATTGCCTCTTTTACAGTAAAAGGGGTCTCCGGTTCTCCACGCCCACCATACGAAACATAGCAGCATTAAACTGACATTTTACGATGATATTCTATGAGAGCGTGGTCCTTCCCCGGTCGATCCGATCCATTCGTGATACAACTATTCAATTAATATAGCTGCAGCATGGCTCTACCGCGTTTATTTAACAACCCGATAATAACTGGACAATAATAAAAAAAACTGTGGTTACCACCCTGTGTCAAGCATGAATCGGCAATGGGATGCCTGCGTTCAACAGTGAACTTTAAATGGGCTGTAATCGATGGATAAATATATTAATCACTCTAACTCACACTGTCACATTTATCTCATGTAATAATAAAATACAACTCGAATGCGTAAGTTGGCAACATTACATAGCAAATACTCATACTTTCAGAGAACGCGATTCTAAACATTCAAAGAACTGTAATAAAGACTGGCAGATGCGTTTCTCTCTCAATATTTTCACCATTCTTTCATTTCCAACGTCTGAAAGAGGCCTTTAGTGCGTGAAACAGGCCTAACATAAAACCATTTTAACACAAAATATTTGAATAACTCGGCTGTATATAACGTATGAAAAAGTTACTTTTGCTCCACTTTTCTGTTGGAAGAGAAATTTAAGTATTTCTCTATGAGTAGTGCTTCACTATTTTATTATTCTAGCTTCTCAGCCTTTATATGAGCGAGCGCGTAGTTTTTTTTTCACTGAATATTTTAATAATAGGGCTAATTTGCAATTTTCTCTTCACTCATGTTTGTATGCAAGATTACGTTGTGACCAGGATTAAGAAAGAAATACTTTGGTGATTTGGTCGTGTGGCAAAAATAAACGAGGAATAAATGACAAAGCAAATCTATGTCAACGGCAGAGTAGAGAAGATACGCCCTAGACGAAAGTTTATCGATCTGGCTGGCGATATATTAAAGATGGACCAGATTAAGAGAACCCTTAACCGACTAGCATGTATGCGTAGGTATATGGATGTAAAGGAGGCTAGAGAAGTGTGTGTCCGATAGCTCTTCATCAGTAAATCAAAAAGTTTATGGTTAAAAAGACGCTGCTTTATCGACGCCACTTTGACAGGTGATATTATAGTAAATAGTTTAGTCTATTTTAGTAGTGTGTAGTGTAGTTAGTTTTTTTAATTTTATTTTTCGAAGTATTCCTAATTATTGTCAAAGCTTGTTTGCTATTTTTTTCCTAATAAATTAGTTATAGTATACGAATTTGTGATTTTGTCTCTGTCCTCCTGCTAGTTTTGGTTTTATAGGGCGGCAAAGCTTATGCTTTACCGCCCTATAAAACCAGTAACACTTGCTGTTTCCCTCGATGTTTCGAAGGCTTTTGACAGGGTTTGGCACGCTAGTCTATTGGGCAAGCTTTCAGCGTACGGCTTATCTGCTCGCCTAATTGTCTGGGTGAAGGACTTTCTGAGTGAACGGTCTCTCCGGGTCGTCGTTGATGGCTGCTCATCCAATACTGTGGCGACTAACGCCGGTGTTCCTCAGGGGTCCATTCTCTCCGCCACTCTCTTCCTGCTGCATATAAATGATCTGCTCATTCCCGGTGTCTATGGGTATGCAGACGACAGCACAGTTGTGGAGAGATACCAACCAAGTGCCCGGGCCAGTCGGGATCAAACCCAGTCAGAAAGAGAGGCTATGTTTGAGCGTGTGAGTCTCACACTACAGGCAGTCTCCGAATGGGGCGATGCCAATCTCGTGAGATTTAACGCCTCCAAAACACAAGCGTGTCTTTTTACCGCTAAAAGGAGCCCGCTCACCTTGGCTCCTACTTTCCGGAATGTATCCTTGGAGTACACTGACCGCCTTCAGTTGTTAGGGATTGAATTTTCTCCGAACCTAAACTATCGGCGGTTCATTGAGTCCAGAGCCAAAGCAGCCGCAAGGAAACTTGGTGTCCTTGCAAGGGTGCGGCGGTACTTCACATCGGGGCAGCTTCTTACCTTATATAAAGCGCAAGTCCGGTCGTGCATGGAGTACTGCTGTCACATATGGGATGGTGCTGCAAAATGCCACCTGGCAGCATTGGACTTAGTGGAGAGACGTGCTAAGAGGCTCATTGGTGACCTTGATTTGGTTGAAACCAATCTTGTCAGCCACGAGCACAGGCGCAGAGTAGCCAGTCTCTCGGTATTCTATAGGATGCATTTCGGTGAGTGTGCGCAGGAATTACACGCCTTAATTCCTCCTTCTCCTTTCCACCATCGGACAACCAGACGGTCGGCGGGTCTTCATCCCTTTGTTGTCGATATTCCACGCATTAGAACCAAACGGTTTGCTTCGTCTTTTGTAATGCGTACAGCAAAGGAGTGGAATAATTTGCCGGCGTCTATCTTTCCGTCCGAATACAATCTAGGCGTCTTCAAGGCAAGAGTGAATAGGCTTTTGTTACGATAAGACAGTGCGATTTACCATCTAAGGCTGCATCACCACTTACCACCAGGTGGGATTGTGGTAAAGCACTGGCTTATAATAAGTTAAAAAAAAGTAACCATATTGTCCTCACATACCTTATTGTATTTTTATTTAAAAAGAAGGAAAGCCGGTATAGTTACATGTTGAGACACATTTTATCTGTTAATCCCCGGGGATGAACAACGGCCTTGTTTTTAGTTGAGGTCTCAGATCCACAAGAAATAAAGACAGAGCGCAGAGCACATTTTAAGTGACGTAAAAACTAAGCATAAACCTTGTTCAACTTTTTCTAAAAACACAAACTAACACATACTTCTCAAGTCATTAGCAACCGAGATGGTTGTAGGTGCATACGTGTGCATCCAGCAGTAAACTTTTACGAGCTGATAAAAAAAGAAAGAAGAAAGACGTGGCAAGAAGCTGAGCATGGTTTCGGCATCACTTGAAATGTGACATACATATAGTCTTGTCCGTTTGAAAATTAATCCAAATGAAAATAAAATGAAATCTCTTTATATTTCGACATAAGAAATCAAAAATTCTCAAAGTAATTACAAGCAATGCATGTAATTACTCTAATACAAAAATTACGTTTGTCGAAGACCAACATATTTTCAATCTCTGCCAGTCTACTACCGTATCAAAATTAGGTTCCTCTGTCCGGAAAAAAAACGACGAAAGAAAGAAATTTACTGTATCGAACATTGAAAGAAACGGATAAATGACAAACATGTCACTAACACTACGTTTCAAAGCACCCTTCAGGCTGGAATCTTCCTACTATTTTAATGTTGTCAACTACGATGATTATCGGCGGCAAAAGAGAATACACTATCCTATAATATACGTAGTAGAGCCATGCTGCAGCTATATCAGTAGTACAGTTGTAGCACGAATGGGTCGGCTCGACCGGGGAAGGACCACGCTCTCACAGAATACGAGCGTTAAATAGCAGTTTAATGCTGCTGTGTTTCGTATGGTGAGTGTAGAGAACCGGAGACCCTTTTTACTGGAAAAGAGGCATTCCAACTTAGTCCTCACGAGTGACAACGCATCTGCATTTTGATTCGCAAACGAGGATAAATGTAGATGTCTATGGGTCACAGCAACCATTTACCATCAGGTGGACTGTGTGCTCGTTTGTCACCCTATCCTATAAAAAAATACTATCCTATATCTTCCCGTGGGTGTCTGAAGAGGTGAAAAAAGAAAATTAACAGAAATTAGGCAGCAGCATGCTCCTGATAGGCTGACGGCTCCGTGGCTCAGTGCCTCAGTGGCTTAGCAATAAGTGGCAGCACTAATGGACGCGGGTTCTAATCCCGCATAGAATAAATATTTGTATGGCCTACAAATAATTGTTCCGGGTCTGGATGTTTTTCCTTGTGAAATTTATGTCTGTAACCTTCCCCCACGATACAGGAGCAAATGACATAATACTGCGGTTTCCTACAAGCCTGTCAGGCGTGACAACTATGGTTAATATCACTATGAGGCAATCTATGAGAGAGTTCTATGTTCAGCAGTGCACTTTTGATAGACATTTGATGAATGAATGAATGAATGAACTAAGTGAAAATTATGCGACAGTCCTTACGGTTTGTATATTACTAGAGCCCAATGACTTCGTCAATCTTACTTAGCGGTACCATGTAGCGACATCTATGGAAATGTATTAAATAAAGAACGATGTATTTAGCGCGTCAAATTTTCATATCGATATACATCGCAACCGCTTCCGTAGATAGATAATAGATGGCGCTAGAGTAGTCAAGTGAGCTCGGCCACGGTCCTTATTGCTTTGTAAGAGAGATCGGATAGTTATAATTTTTTTTAGCCGTGGTAGCTCAAGGGCTAAGCGATCGCTGTATATTTCACAGTACGCGAGCAACCCAGGTTCGATCCCTGCCGACACCAATAAAATTGTTAATTGCAATTTTAAGTGCTGATTTACCATATGCTCGGCGGTGAAGGAAAACATCGTGAGGAAATCTGCGTGTCTGAGAAATAAGAAAAAAATATTTCGAAGACGTGTGAAGTTCGCCAACACGCATTGGTGTAGCGCGGCGGACATTTCCTTGCCCAAAAAACCCTCCCAGAAATGAAAGGAGGCCTGTGCCCAGTAGTGGGACGTTTGTAGGCTGTAACTTTCTAAAAAATGGTTTGTTTTACTTGTATACAACGAAAAATAAACATGAAAATAGATGTATTGTACTTTTTTAGGGTTCCGTACCTCAAAAGGAAAAAACGGAACCCTTATAGGATCACTTTGTTGTCCATCTGTCTGTCTGTCTATCAAGAGCCTTTTTCTCAGGAACCCGTGAAGGTATCAAGCTGAAATTCATAAAAAATACTCAAGTCTACTGTCCCTTGGACCTGTGAAAAAATCAAACTTCTAAGCCAACGCAATCAAAAGATATAGCCGTTTTTGCCGCAAATTTTCGATATTCGCAAGGAAATCAAAACCTACAGGGTACTTCCCGTGAACTCAGAATCTTAAAACTTGGTACGAAGCAACGTATTATAGCACAGACAAAGGAAAAATTGCGAAAAGCATAAATTTTTTGTTAGACCATATAATAAAAATATTTTTAATAATTTTAAACTTATTTACCTACGGATTTGTTCGGAACCCTCGGTGCGCGAGTCCGACTCGCACTTAGCCGGTTTTTTTTTAAATAAAAGACTGAAAACAAATTAAAAGATTTGTACAACGTGCTCGCATGTGTACCAATATAGAAATGTATGTAGGACTTTAATAAAGGTTTTGACTAAGTTCTAATTGATAAATTTAGACTCTTTTTAAACTAACAGTCACTAAATAGTCACTAACTAAATCTTTTCTACAGCAAAAGACTTCGGCGTTCTTGAGTTATTCCATGATAGATAATCTTCAAGCCAAAAAACTTTCTAAGAATTATGAATATCTCCGGTTCCGTTAGAGCAACAGGCTTTAATCTCGGTATATAAAAGTCACCAATTAGTCACTAAATCTTAAAATAGGAATCACATCTCAGACGCAGACAATAATGGTGTTTTCGAGAGGAGGCTGCTAGCTTGAATTCAACCTAGAATCCTCCAAGAAATTGCTAAAGCTCCTAAAGTATTGAGTCACTATTTTTTTTTCTTAAGTCATTAATTGTCACCTTTTTTTCTAAATCTTGACATAATAAAATTTATAATATCGTTTGGGAGTATTGCAACTTGTAGGACGCCGTTTTAAAACGTCTCTTTATAAATTTCATTGCATGGATACTTTCACACTGACCTATTGAAACACAAAAGTTTGAAAAGTGCATCGTTGCATCTAAAATATTCTTTATGTAATATTTTTGAGCAAGAGCGAAAACATTATTCTCGCAGCGAGTGTCACCCTTCACCGTGTAACGCTAGGATTGTCGGAGTGGCAACAGTTTTAATATAATAAAATATGCAGAAAAAATCTCATTTTTGTTGTTTATCCGTGTACTTTTCTACAATATTTGGAGAGTTACTTTTGAGATTTAAATGTAGGATACTTCATTCTATACTAGATGGTTCACTAAACGTTATTCTGTCCTTTCCGGTAGGTGGCGCGCTGATTTTCACTTCGAATTCACTTGACTTTTTAGTGTATATATTATAATTTATAAACAGCTCGATCATGGTGTCATGTAACAAGCATCTTCATGATTTTGTCATTTGACTGGTTTGTGACAAAAATTGCAATAGTTAATTTAATAGAGTACGGAAGTTGGCTGTGTGCCCGGGTCTCGGAAAGCACGTAAAGTCGTCGGTCCTGCACCTGATCTCTCTTCGGTTGTGTCGAATTTGCATCCCATCGGACTATAAGTGAAATAAGGAGTGCACTAGTGGTTTTGCCCATACTTGTGTGCTATAGTTAGTGCAAAGTGACTAAAATTGACTCTGGAGGATGAATGGAGGACATTATAATGCCTTAAGGGTGGTCCCATTTAAATTTAAACATAAAATCTATCTTATAAGTTATATATTAATGTAATTATTTAGACAACATTCTTGTTGTTGCCTTCAAGGCTGTGATATTGCTTAGTCCACTTAAAGGTAAAATTAAACGTTTATAAAAGTGAAAACCAACTTTAAAAAAACTAATGGCCAAATACTCAAACGCTCCTCAATTATAAGACGCTGTTAAGTCTCGTGTTAACGATATCTTAAAATTGAGTACTTGAACAAAAAATTAATAAAATAATTTTTATGTTTTTAATAGGCTTTAATTATTCGATGTTGTAGCAGGTATGTACTTTTTTCAAGTTAACTTTGTTAAAAAATTACTGATACAAATAAAATTATTCAAATTAAAAGAACATAATTAATACAATTCTGATTATTTATTTGCAACTAACATGCATTAATGTACGTTATTAACATATTAACCCTAAATTGCTTGTACTAGAAGAGGTTTACGACAGTAAACAAATGGGATAATTCAAACCCACGACCTTTTTCATAGCTCAGATTTAGGATAAAAATCAATAAGAAAACCTCAATAATTATATATCCTTGAAGATTAATACACAATTATGTCGCACGAAGTCAGTGATCACTGGAAAATGGAAACAGTAACGGAAGACGTAGGCGGTCCCTTATATCATTTAACCCTCTATCGCACACTGCGGGTTTCATTATGTGGCATATAGGAACGGTCTGTTTGACCACACAATTTTACGTATTCTTTTGAAGGGGAAATATCACCGGGAATAGATTATAAACGGAAGTAAGTAAAGTTAGTACAACGGTGGTTATGGATCAATTGCTCTATCTATCTAATAATGCTCTATCGAAATTGGTACATTGGTTTAACGCCAATAATATGCTCTTAAACGGCAATAAGACAAAGTGTATTAAATTTACAATACCTAATGTAAAACATTCGAATACCAATGTGCTGTTAAATGGGGAGGAGTTGAGTCTTGTGGATACCACTGTTTTTCTTGGTATTACTATTGACGCGAAACTTCAATGGGGCCCCCATATATCTAAATTAGCAAGCAGACTTAGTTCTGCAGCATATGCTGTAAGAAAGATTAGAAGTCTCACAGATGTTGAGACAGCTAGATTAGTGTATTTTAGTTACTTTCATAGCGTAATGTCTTATGGAATTTTGCTATGGGGTAATGCGGCTGATATTGAAGCTATATTTGTTTTGCAAAAGAGAGCCGTACGGGCTATTTATAACCTAAATTGTAAAGAGTCCCTCAGAGAAAAATTTAAAGAAATAAACATATTAACTTTGGCATCGCAATATATTTATGAGAATGTAATGTATGTGCATAAAAACATATATAGGTTTAATAAGAATAAGGATATGCATACTTTAAATACTAGGAACAAACATAAGCTTGTAATGCCAGTTACTAGACTCCACAGAATCAGTAATTAATTTATGGGGCAATGTATACGCTTTTACAACAAAATCCCAGAACATATTCAAAGTTTGTCAATAAACAAGTTTAAAAGTTTTATTGAAGAAAAACTGTACAAAAAGGGTTATTATAATATCAAGGAATACTTGACTGAAAATAACCCCTGGGAATAGGGTGATCGCCACCATGCTGGTTCTATGAAAACTCATTTAAAAATCGTATAAACAAAATTATTGTTAAGTGAAATTATGTTTAAAAAAGAAAGTCCCGCTGGGTTTCTTGCTGGTTCTTCCCAGGACTGAGGTATTTTCCGAACCAGTGGCAAATAAAAAATGACTTTCAATAAGTATTATGTAATAATCAATATTGAATAAAAATTATTCTATTCTATTCTATTGACACAGCGGTTACAAAATGCATATACGCGATACTGTCAGCGATAACCAGTCGTTTGCTTTTCCTGAATGATAGTATCGAAAACCATTTTTACTGAAAATGAGGCATTCTATCTTTGTCCTCAGGAATTACAACACATCTGCATTTTTTTCTTCAAAGACTTTACCCCCACACTAATATTTTCTCTTGTATCGCGGAGGCAGTTTACATGAACAAATTGCACAAGGACAAACGTCCAGACCTAGGAAATTTATTATTTGTAGTCCATACAAATATTTGTTTTGTACTTGTTGATTGCGAACCGAGAACTGACTTGAACCTAAAAGCATTTTAAAAGTGGAACTTGAAGCGTGAACAAGTGCGTCATTTCCACATTTTTTTTTCCCCGGTCGAGCCGACCCATTCGTGCTACAACTATACTACTAACATAGTTGCAGCATGGCTCTACCACAGTTAAAGTTAGGTTTGAATCATAAATATAATGGTTTTTTTCGGCCATTTTAAACCAAAAAGGTAATGCTATGTTACAGCCCACAATACATTAAAATACTACGTTATTGCACACCAAAGAAAACCAAATCACAGAATATAATAAACAAACCTAGAAAGTAAACAAAAGGCGATCTCGTGTAGTAATACACAGCAAATTTTTCAAGCAATGTTATGCAGTAAAGCTGGAGGTATAAAAATGTCTAAGTTATGGGAAAAAAGAGCCGTGGTAGCTCAGATATTCTCGCGCTCGCTGTAAATTTCACAGTACGCTAGCAACCCGGGTTCGATCCCCGTCGGCACCAATAAAATTGTTAATTGCAATTTGAAGTGCTGATTTACCACGTGCTCGGCGGTGAAGGAAAACATCGTGAGGAAACCTGCATATCTGATAAATAAGAAAAAAACAATTCGAAAAAATGTGAAGTTCGCCAACAGGCATTAGAGCAGCGTGGCGGACATTTTCTTGCACTAAAACCCTCTCAGAAATGAGGGTAGGCCTGTGCCCAGCAGTGGGACGTAAATAGGCTGTAACTTTAACTTTAATGGGAAAAAGCCTGTACCTAGCTATGGTTAAATACCACCTATAGGTACTTATATTTCCTATTTTAAGATAGTCGTTTCAAAACCTTTCTGACTACTTCAGTGGTGCTGTCATACCGTTACCATTAACGTTACATTCCATAATCCAAAAATTTGTAATTTAAAATAGATATAATACATAAGTGTAATTTGTCAAACTGAGAGTCCAATAAATTATTATTATTATTTATCTATAAAGGGTTATCTATAAAGTTTTCTCATCTGGTTGGGCAATATAAATATATAATTGTAAATAAACATGGTAAACGTACATAAATATCAATAAAATAAAATAAATACATAAAAACTACATAAATATATAAAAACCCAAGCAGATGGAAGCCCTCGGCAGAGGAGACCAGACGGCCGAGGGTTAGGGGGAAAGCGAAAGAAACCGGCGGACGATGCGGGCGGTATCGAGGAGCACCGCCTTCTGCATTTGAGCTTGGAGCGGTCCGTCACGGAGTCCCAGTCGCCTGAGATGACCCGAGAGGCTGACTGGAATTAACCCATTCGCAGAGACGACTACAGGTATAATTTCGGCCGGCAATCCACCCCACATGTCGGTCATCTCGTGAGCCAGGTCCAGATATTTAGTCAATTTATATTATTATTATTATTATTCTATCCACTGCCGAACATTGGCCTCCTGATAGATTGCCTCATAGGGCCTTATTTGCTATAGCTGCGACGCTTTGTGGTCAAGTTGGTAACCGCAGTTTTTTTGTTTTTTTTAGTATTACTAAATAGACCGTGACAGGCCAATGATGAAGGTGAAGAGCCTAAGTTCTCTGGGGTTTTTTTATAGGAGAGGGAGCAAACGAGCATGCGGCTCATCTGATGGTAAGTGACTAAGGCCCATGAACAACTGCAACACCAGGGGTACCAGAGGAATTGCAGATTCGTTGCCGGCTAAGTTAAACTAAGTTCTCTAGGTTTATAAAATAGCTTATTTTGTTTTGACCTATATGGTGACCTATATTGAAATAATTTTTGTTTTGAATGTCAATATCTATTTATACGTGGTAGAGCTATGCTGCGGCATTATGGTCGTTTCAAGAATGGGTCGGCTCGACCGGGGAATGACCACGCTCTTATCACAAAATATCAGCCTAGTACTGCTGTGTTTTTTATGGTGAGTTTAGGTAATCGGAAATCCTTTTTACTGTTCACGCTCCATCTTGATCAAAAGGTCTGACAACGCATCTGCATTTTGATTCTTAACCGAGGATAAATGTAGATATATATTGCGCCACAGTATTCATTTACCATCAGGTGGACTGTGTGCTCGTCTATCAGACACACTCATTTAATTTAAAAAAATACAGATAAATGATGTTTTTAGGACCGTACCTTGTAGGTATCGTCCAAAAAAACTTAATCTATTTTTTAGTCATTATTAGCTGCTACCATTCTCTTGGTTTGTTTCCCTCTGTCAATTACATTTTAAGCAACAGCCTAGAGCTACAATAGGTATATTAACGGCCTTTCTCATCTTTCCATCCGGTTACAATATGAGGGTTTTCGAGGCAAGAATGAATAGGCTCTTGTTAAGCTAAATCAGTCCGCTTTACCATCAGATAAGTGATGCATGGACGTAGAATGGTTGAAAATGTTGTACTTATAAATACAGCTTAACGAGAGAAAATGAAAAACGAACGGTGTTTCATTTGCCACATCCGCGATTGGAATACGTCAAAAGCATTAAAAACAGATACGGTTTAAGTTTCAGCCGTTAGTAGGACACCGTAGAGGAGTCCCAGATACCAGCATTATGCGAGCTAACGCTCCGTTAAACACCTATTACAGGCGCACGCAGACCCTTGCCAGGGCAAAGACCGCACTCGCCTAGCGTAGATAGAACTACGTATAGACAGAACATAGGTTACTGACTTTATATTTCCTTATTTTTTTTATGCAATGGAAGTAAATCGCAATAAACTCTAACATTTTATTACATAAAATTTATTAACAAATTATATCACAAACAGAGAAAAATAAATTCCTCTCTTTTTCCCATTTGTCCATGCTTCACGTCTGCACGTGATCACGCAATTTAAAACAAAAATTTAAATCAATCTGCTATTATTTATTAAAAAAAACAAAAATTAAAAAAAAACTAAAAAACTTTTACATTAGAATGGATTTAAAAAAAATGCCTTTTTTTACAACGTATTAAATTATATTTATAACGTATTTTATATTTTTTTCATAAACTTTGAAATACGAGCATTTAAGAGTTAAAGTTTATTTTAAAGAAAGTTACCTATCTTCTTCATATGTCGTGTCGTGTCGTCGTCGTAGGCGGTGATTGGTCGCATGTTTTATCGCATGACGCGGTCGCTCGCTCCTTAAGTAGAGAGCGGTTGCGTCATCGGTCTGTATAAAAGACAGTTGTTTTGACTCGCCGCTCACTTAGCGGTTAGCCACCGCGATACTTAGCGCGATTTTAACGCCCACCACGCCGAATGGCTCGGATCACGTTTAACCGATCATGCGGGGAGATATCTTTATGACTTTGCCTTGGCATATGGTCTGACACAACTGGTTACTTCGCCTACGCGGATTCCAGATGTGGAGGGTCATACACCTTCCCTATTGAACCTTCTGCTGACCTCTCATCCACACGGATATCAGGTTTCTGTCGACGGCCCTCTCGGTTCTTCGGACCATTGTCGGATCCGGAGAGTGGTACCACTCACATTCCCTTTGCGGTTGCGTTCTGCAGGCTGCCGCCGTGTTTGGCATTACAGGTCGGCACATTGGGACGGAACGCGGTCTTACTTTGCATCCTACCCATGGTGGCGGGTGTGCTTCTCGCCAGATAATCCCAACGCTGTTGCTGATTCTGTCACCGATGTATTGTTACAGGAAATGGAACTAAATATTCCATCATCTGTGGTATCCATCGGAGGCAGATCTCATCTTTGGTTTGGTCGCTACGGAAGAGAAAAAGAGAGAGAGAGAACTATTTATTTAATATACATTTTAAGATAATTAATAGAATCCCACCCTCCCTCAATCGCGCGCACTATTCCCGTCGCCGTCAATCCCAGCACTACTATCCCCAGCACCACCACACTAGGCACGAAATACCACTCTCGAAAATACGACACGTGTCTTGCCTCTACACGAGACATCTTCAGGTGAAGTAGACTCTGCGGAGGCTGGCCGCTAAGATCTTAGCGCTTGCCGCTAAGTTATAACAACCCCATTATATCTAGGGTCACGGTAGTGCCCCCGCCATGGCGAGCAAAGAAGCGGCACGGCCGTACCATCTTTTTCTCGAAGCAGTTCAGGCCATTTTCGACTTCGTAGTGGATAAAACTAGAAGCCGGTATTTTCAGTAAGCAATTGTATAAACACTGCATATTTCAAATTTCATTCAATTTGAACTAGTAGTTTAAGAATTATAACTAGTCAAAGTTTCTTAATTTTGTCACTCACTGACTGACCGATCATCAAAACTCTAAGGCACTTCTAGCAGACGTAGAAGCTTCATATTTAGAATACAATTAGTGTTTAGTGTATAAATTAAGGAAAAACTAAAATATTTTGTAATGTCAGTCTAGTTTCCTAGATACAACTGCATAAATAACTTTGTAAATGGGACATGTCTTATGAAGTTGTACCAAAATCCCGCAAAGTATTAAGTAGACTAAATTGTTCGAAAATCCGTAGTTGGTATTAAAGAAGTAGATAGTATCGGAAAGAAAAAAGTAGGACTATCTACAAAAAGAAATTAGATGCCATCAAAAACATAACTTGTAAAAAAAACCAAGTCTCGCAACTCGGTTCTTCTACCATAAAAAGTTGTGAGGTCCATGTAATACCAAGTCGGTTAATTTATTCATTCCCTATTTAAGGATCCTTCTGTCTCAAGTTATTATGTAATTAGCTAACATAACAACATCTTATAGTGACCATGTCAATATTTAAAATCTTTTATGTTTTAAATACATAGATTGGCTTGGCAATCGCACTAAACAATCTAATTTAATATAATATGTATTACTTGTGAGGATGTATTATATTTTCATGTGATGGCCAAGTCTATCTATTTATTTAAAACATAAAAGGTTTTAATATTGATATGGTCACTGTAAGATGTTGTTAGGTTAGCTAATTACGTAATAAATTCAGACGGAAGGACCCTTAAGTTGGGACTGAATAAATTAACCGACTTGGTATTACATGGATCTCAGAAACTTATTATGGTAGAAGAACTGAGTTGAGAGACTTGGCTTTTTTTACATTTTATGTTTTTGATGGCATAGATTTTACAGACAATTCAAGAAATATACAAATTCAAGGGGCAGAAATATGTAGACGGTACATGCACATCGTTAATTAATAATGAAACAAAAAAATTACATTACGCAATAAGCAGGAGTGTTATCAGGCCTGGGCTGACGCTTCAGCAACTCGGGATGTAAACACTAGCATACTTAAAAAGAAATATAACTTCGGCTCCAGGTCCTTCAAAAGAGTTATTGCCAAGGCAAAGTATGAGCACTTTGGCAGAATTGACGAGAAATTAGTTCGCCTTCCTTCGTGAAACCAAGGGAATTTCTGTAAGCCATCACATCTGGCCCACGCCGGAAAAGAGAAAGCCTACCTTTTAGGTTCCCTTTTTGCGTCCAACTAGACTCTCGATGACAGGGAGAACACACGGCCGATCATCTCGCATTATGAGTGATGTGCGATTCACATAGTGCTCAGTACGCAAAGCACTCCTCTCCCTGGACAGCCACAAGTCGAGTGGGCCTGATGAAATACCACCAATTGTGCTGAAGACGTGCGATCCAGAGTTGGCAGCGGTTCTAACACGTCTTTTCCGGTACTCTTACTCCCTAGGCGTTGTCCCGGATTCATGGAGAACAGCTTTCGTGCACCCGATCCCTAAAAAAGTTACCGCACTGATCCGTCAAACTACAGGTCTATCGCCATCACCTCCTTGTTCTCGAAAATTATGAAGTCCATGATTAACTGCCAGCTCATGCGGTACCTTGAGGAGCACCACCTGATTAGTGGCCGCCCGTACGGTTGATGGGAGCAAGCGATCGACTCCAAGGGCAGGCATTGGCCGTTAGTTTGGACATATCGAAGGCCTTCGATCGGGTCTGGCAAAAAGCGATTCTTTCGAAGCTTCCTTACTATAAAGCTTCCCGAGAAATTTTGCAATTGGATCACCACTTTTCTGGCTGATCGGAGCATCAAGATCGTAGTAAATGGTGCATGCTCCGATTACAAGCCTATTAATGCTGGTGTTCCACAAGGCTCTGCGCTATCACTAACGCTGTTTCTTCTGCATATCAATGATATGTTGCAATCCGGTAATATTCCTTGCCATGCGGATGACAGCTAAGAGAGTGGAGTGACTGGAGTGAATTCGACCGACACGTCCGAAATGTACAGAGTCTAAGCGCAGAACTCCGAACCACTGAACCACTGTCACAGCAGTTTAAGCTGCTATTTTACGCTAGTACTCTGTGAGAGAGTGGTACTTACCCGGTCGAGCCCCCCCTTCGTGCTACAACTATACTACTAATATAGCTGCAGCATTGCTCTACCACGTATGAAAATTTTACAATTTACTTTCTAATAAAAAATTTAAAACTTTGTGATGGTCAGGTTGTGACATATTTTCTGGAACTTTGTTATCAAAACGTATACATTGTCTCATGAAGGAATTACTGACTCTAAAATCAAGTAACTAGTATTATTAGCTTGTGTTTATTCTATTTAAAGAACGTACACCACTATTGTGAAAAAAAAAGATTTTTGTTTTTACTTTTTCGTAAATGATTGTACTAATATAAAAAAATAATAAGAACAATATTATTTCATTTTTTATATTAAGTTATTATAGAGGCATAATGTCGTCAACGAAACTTAATTGCTGACCCGTGAGTAAAGTTAGTTAACGATCGCTCCTTGTATATGCGTAAGGTACCGTTCCGCTAAGCAAATTATTTTTAATATTTATTTAAGTTTAAATACTACTGTGTTGTGTGTGTGTGAAATGTATGAAGATATCTCTAGAGCCATGCATTCCTCCAAAACCCAATATACGGTGTTAATGGGAGACTTCAATGCAAAACTAGGCACAAGAGAGAACGGTGAGCTGAAAGTGGGGAAATTTGGAATAGGGCAACGGAACCCAAGGGGCCAGCAGCTGGCCGACTTCATGAAGAAAGAGAGACTCTTTATGATGAACTCTTTCTTCCAGAAGCGGCCCCACAGGAAGTGGACCTGGTCGAGCCCCGACGGTTCGACAAAAAATGAGATTGACTTCATTATGACGACCAGACGACAACTGTTCAGTGATGTCTCAGTGATCGCGAGGGTGAAAACCGGCAGCGGCGATCACCGAATGGTAAGAGGCACACTGAACCTAAACGTTAAGTTGGCGAGGTCTCGTCTAATGAAGTCAACGCTCCGTCCCCCTCGTGCTCTAATCCAAAGTCCCGATACCTTTCAACTCGAGTTACAAAACCGTTTTCAGTGCCTAGAAGACTGCAATGAAATGGACGATTTGAATGACAAGCTTGTGGAAACTGTCCATGCGGTCGGAGCTAAGTTCTGCAAGACCCGCCGCAGAAGAACACAAAAACTCTCCGATCACACTCTTAATCTCATGGCTGCTAGACGGGAGATGAAGCTACATTCTTCAACAGATTTGACAGCATACAGGCAACTGAACAGACAGATCTACAAATGCATGCGGCGGGACTTACGCAACTTCAATACAGCTCGTATTGAAGAAACGATCGAGCGGAACCAAGGCTTCAAAGTCTTTGCCAAAGATCTGTCTGCCAGAAAGAGCCAACTGTCAAAGCTGAAGACCGAGTGTGGCAGCATCGTTTCCGGGGCACCTGAGATTTTGAGTGAGATTGAGCCGCACGCAAGTGTGAGTAACGATCCAAGAGTGAGTCTTATATGACATTATTCCGATGATATCCCGGACGTCAGTCTGAGCGAGATTAGAATGGCTCTCCAGCACCTTAAAAACGGCAAGGCCTCAGGCGAGGATAGAATTACAGCGGAGCTTCTGAAAGCGGGTGGAAGACCGGTACTTGAAGTCCTTCAGAAGCTCTTTAATTCCGTCCTCCATGGTGGCATTACACCGGAGGCGTGGAGCAGAAGTGCGGTGGTCTTGTTCTTCAAGAAAGGCGACAACGCTCTCTTGAAGAACTACAGACCGATTTCCCTTCTGAGCCGCATCTACGTGCTGTTTTCGAGAGTCATTACGAATCGTCTCGCGCGCAGACTTGACGACTTCCAGCCTCCCGAAAAAGCCGGTTTCCGAAAAGGCTTTAGCATCATAGACCACATACATACCCTTCGGCAAATTGTACAGAAGTCCGAGGAGTACAATTTGCCACTATGTCTGGCATATGTGGACTATGAGAAAGCCTTTGCTTCCGTCGAAATTTGGGCGTTGCTGCAGTCCCTTCAGCGGTGCCAAGTTGACTGTCAGTATATCGAAGGGTTGAAGTGCTTGTACAGTAGGGCTACGATGGCTATCCGAGTACAGAAACAGAGTACGAAACCTATCCAATTGCAGAGAGGTGTAAGACAGGGTGACGTCATATCCCCGAAACTCTTCACCGCTGCATTGGAAGACGTTTTCAAGCTTCTGGACTGGAAAGGATACGGTATCAACATCAATGGCGAGTACATCACTCGCCTTCGATTTTCCGACGATATAGTCCTTATGGCAGAATCGCTGGAGGACCTAAGCATTATGCTCAATGACCTCAATAGTGTTTCCCAACGGATAGGTCTTAAGATGAGCATGGACAAAACAAAGATCATGTTTAATGTCCATGTCACAACTATGCCGGTAGTTGTTGGGAACACTAAACTCGAAGCTGTTGACGAGTATGTTTACCTGGGACAAATAGTCCGGCTAGGTAAGTCCAACTTCGACCGAGAGGTCAATCGACGGATTCAACTCGGTTGGGCAGCGTTCGGGAACTTACGGCACATCTCGTCAGGTATACCTCAAAACTTGAAAACGAGACTGTACACCCATGGCGTGTTGCCAGTGATGACATACGGAACTGAGACGTGGTCCTTCACTGCTAGCCGGATGAGGAAGCTCAAGGTCGCCTAGCGAGCTATGGAGAGGGCTATGCTCGGAGTTTCTCTGCGTGATGAACTCAGAAATGAGGATATCCGCAGTAGAACCAGAGTGACCGACATAGCCCAACGGATTAGTAAGCTGAAGTGGCAATGGGCCGGCCATATAGCTCGATAAACCGACAACCGATGGGGTAGAAAGGTTCTCGAGTGGCAGCCTCGTACCGGCAGGCGAAGTGTAGGCCGTCCCCCCACTAGATGGAGTGACGACCTGGTAAGATATGCAGGAAGTCGATGGATGCAGGTGGCTCAGGACCGTGCTTTGTGGCATTCTTTGAGGGAGGCCTATGTTCAGCAGTGGACTTGTGAAGGGCTGTAATGATGATGATGATGATGATGACTACTGTATTTGTTATAGTTTCTGTTGAAAATATTTAGATAACAAACTGTTTTTTAACTTTAAGTACAAGCATTTAAGAGGAAATGCGGAAACTATTGCTGTCGCCCTGCGAACCCTTGGGGTCCGATAAGGCAACTGAATAACGTAAGTTAAAAGGCATAATTCGAGAATTGGTTCTCTACCATTTCCTCCTCCAATATTGAACCAATTTAAAGGATATTTCATAAACTGAATAAGAAGGATATAGACTCTGTCGCTATGTTTTTTTTTTCAGTATTAGTTATCTAATTTGAACACTAGGCCTCTGTTGACAGCAGTCTACATAGGCAATGTTAAGCATTTTGTAAGAGTTCTTGTGTATATAAAGATACTGTATCATCAAAAAGGAAAACAGGGACATAGAAGAAGTTGTTATTTATTTTACTGTAAAAACTCATTGCTATAATAATAAACAAGAAAGAAAACAGGAGAGATCGTTTGTGTGGATAAAACACCACCCACATTTCCTCTTAAGTACATAATTTGATTCCAGATGAGAAAACTGCGGGAAAACTTATTGTGTGCCTTTTGATAGTTTTAAAACTCAACTAAATTGCTAAAAAAGTAATTTATGAAAATGTTTTTTTAATTATTCGAGAGCGTATATGAAAATTTAAAATATTGTTACATACATGTAACTATTTAATATTTATGAGTTGATCATTCATCTGAATTTGTTTCGCTAAGCTCTTTAATAGCTAATTTGTATTTCCTCATCCCTTTTTCAATCATTTATTAAATTTCGTAACTTCTTTTATTTCTATTTTCTTAAAAATTTGATTACGAGTATCAATTTTTTTAGCTCTCAATCCTCCTACTATGGTATGTATGCCACAGTCGACCATAGTATAGTATGACCATAGTCCTAGACTGCGAAAATAGTTTTATTCAATGTGTAGTGTTCGCGTAACCTGATAGTATTATCAGCAACCATGACAAATATTAGTCAAAATATAGTTTCCTGATTCTTTAATTCTTATAGAATTTAATTTAATTATTTTTTAAACTTGTTGTTTAAATTTTAATTCACTTATTGCCGCCTACTAAAAGTCCACAGCTGATCATTGGTTAAGTCTATGCTTCTCAAGTGAGTTTACAACCGCAGTTTTTATTAATTTGAGTTGTAACCAAGATATGCTGCTGCCCATCTCCTGTTTACATTTCCCTCAGCCACCTCTTACGATACCCACGGGATAACAATGGGTCGTTGTGTCTCCTACGACGCCCTACACACGGTCCATACAAATATATAATAATTTTAATGTATATCATTCAATTGTATCAAGGAAAATGTACAGATCACAACCTGCAATATTCAGATCGTAAATATTCTTCTTCTCCGAGTGCCTCTCCGACTAGCGAAGGTTGGCAGTCAGCTTTGAATACTCCTTCTTGTTCTTCGCGAGGCGAAAGAGCTCGGGAGCACTCCAGATTCCCGTCCATTCTCGGATGTTGAAAATACGTCAAATCACTTCCAAAAGAAATGTGCTGTGTACCATCTTCTTCTCGAGCAAATTTCCACGTTTAGTACATGACACTATTATCAATACATTACAGCTTATAAAAGTCTACTTTTAAACATAGCCCCCCTTCCATAGATTGCCTCATAGGGAGTTTTCGTCATACTTTCCACGCTTGGCATGCGGGTTGGCTAACGCAATCATTTATTATTTTGATTTGATTGATTGTGGGTAAACTGTATGCTAAGGTGTTAATTGAAAAAGTTATGGAGAAACTGATGGAAAAATTTGGGATGGCAAACACTGACTTTATTTGGGTTGAGCGCTGGCTTGATACAGGCATTAAAGTCTCTTTATAGGGACTCTAGTGATTGTGTCAGGATCAACGGGGTCTACTCGGACTGGTTTGGCGTTCATAAAGATGTCAGACAGGGCTGTGTAGCTTCCCCGTGGCTGTTTAACCTATTTATGGACAGTTGTTTGCAAACTTTGAAAGTTGAAGAATGTGGGTTGAGAATGGGTGAGTTAACCGTCAATTTTTTTTTTATTTATAGGATGAGGGTGACAAACGAGCACACAGTCCACCTGATGGTAAGTGGTTGCTGCGGCCCATAGACATCTACATCTATCCTCGTTTGCGAATCAAAATGCAGATGCGTTGTCACCCGTGAGGACTAAGATGGAATGCCTCATTTCCAGTAAAAAAGGGCCTCCGGCCACCTGCACTCACCAAGCGAAACGCAGAGGTAAGCCTCTACTTCACGCTGGTTTTCTGTGAGGTCGTGGTACCACCCCGGTTCGAGCCGGCCCATCCGTGCGACAGCAAAAGCTGCCGCGTGGCTCTACCACTGTTATGCCCTTTGTACGCCGATGATCAAGTTATATTTGCATCGTCGGGGGCCGAGTTGCAAAGGAAGGTTACTTTAATGAACTGGTCATTGAAAGAAAGGAGTATGAAAGTGAACGCAAGTAAGACGAAAGTGATGGTTTTTGAAAGAGCAGAAAGTAAAACGTTATGTGAAATAAGAATAGAAGGGGAATTGATTGAGCAAGTGGATGCGTTTGTATATTTGGGATGTTTATTGAGCAGGGATGGTAGATATGATAAGGATATAGAACGACGAGTGAACGCAGGAAATAGAGTGAATGGGGCTCTACGCGCTATTATGAAGAGTCAGAATGTGTCAAAGAAGGCACGTATGGCAATTCATAATGCTGTGTTAGTCCCATGAAAGAAGAAGAAGAAGCATGAAAGTAGAATAAATGCTGTATAAATGCGGTCATTAAGGAGTATGCTAGGGCTGATACTGAATGACAGGGTGAGAAAAAGTGTGATAAGAGAAAAGTGTGGTGTGCAAGATGACATTGTGACCAGGATTAAAAAAGGAATGCTTCAGTGGATTGGTCACGTAGAAAGAATGAACGAGGAAAGAGTGACAAAGCAAATTTATGTTTCAGAAGTGAACGGCAGTGTCGGGAAGGGACGCCCTAGACGAAGGTTTATCGACCAAATCGGCGATACATTAAAAATGGGCCAGATTAGGAGTACCCTTAACCGACGAGCGTGTATGCGTAGATATATGGATGTAAAGGAGGCGAGAGAGGTGTGTCAGGATCGCGCCAAATGGAAGTCGGTAGTCTCTGCCTACCCCTCTGGGTGACAGGCGTGAGTGTTTGTGTTGTGTATGTGTCCTGTGTTATTATTTTGAGCTGCATGCACTCCGTGCTGCAGCTATGTTATTGTTACTGCACGAATGGGTCGGCTTGACCAGGGTATCTCTAACGGGTCTGTCACCTCCTACGACACCCACGGAAGGATATGGAATAGTGAATATTCTTATACTTACTACACGATACATGATACCATTTTGAATTAATGAAGAGCCATTAAATATTACCATTTACAAACTTGCAATCAACAATAAAGCACTAATTGAACCATAAAGTTTCCCATTTAATCTCTATATTATGTATATAGCTCCCAGTTTTCTGTCAATCAAGTTACCTGACTCAATGACATCGGATAATAATTATTATCTTTATATTAAAATATATATTTAAATAAAACTAATTTTACGGATTTTGTCGCGTATATTAACTTATTTTATTTTCCCGACGTTTCGAGCACTTTACCAGCACCCATCGTCACGGGGTGACCGAGGTGTATGACGTCCCAATGTCATAGTTAACCACGGCTACTTCCAGATTAAAAATTATTAAGTTTTTGTTCCGATCTACGCAGTATGTACTTACAGTATCATGAAGTCTTGCAGTTGTATGCTTGGGTTGTGATTTAATTTTATTAATTATGGGATCCCAAGCAGATGGTAGCACCCAACCATGGGTGCTACCATCAGTCCCCCCCCCCGTGACTATGGGTGCTGTAAAGTGTTCGAAACATCGGGAATATAAAATAAGTTAATATACGCGATAAAATCCGTAAAGTTAGTTTTATTTAAATGTGTAGTGTTCGCGTAAATATAAGAAATCATTATTAAAAGATATAGATTTTCAAATTAGGATAAAAGGTACCTATGACAGAGATGAGGGTTACGTGGGTCAGATTTCGGATCTTCTAATGTAACTGTTGCGTATTCTCAATTAATCTAAAATGTTTTCTCACAAACAGACAAGCTTAACTAACCGTTACGTACTGATTTTTTTATTCGGTACTTTTAATTTATGTTAGTATGAATTCGCTAAAAGAAAATTGAAAAGCGCGGTCTAAAAGTTTCTATCTCTATAGTCTCCTTTGATCACACTAGGGGCGGTCTAGGCACACACTTTTATAGTTAAATTAGACCACACGGATGCATTAATGTGATACGGACTCCCTGCTCTTCTCGCTGCACGTATTTTAATTTGATCTTGTTTCCATGTGCTTATGTGTAGCTACATGAATTCACTTTTGATCATAACTGGCAAACTAATTAATTTGAAAAAATAACTGCAAACTTTTAAACGTTGTTAAAACTAATAATTTCTTATAAGTCTTACAGCAGAAATGTTGAACGGTCTATTTTGATAAGCCTAAAATAAATAATAAGTTATAGAACAACAAACGCATGAATATAAAACTAGAAACGGGTTTAAATTTTTCGCATCGATAACTCTAATAAAAATGGAGGTTCCGAATTTTTCAAACCTTTTTATTTCTATCGTATCCTATTTTTACTGTTTTATGAAAATATGTTGTTGTATCTCATTTTATTGTTTATACTAGCTTTATGCCGCGACTTTATTCGCGTGGAACTTAAACAAAAAAACATCTGCAGGTCTTTGTATAACATATAACAGTAGTATTTGAGTAAGCAAAACCTGTTATTTTATCAGTTTTTCAATTTTAAGGCTCTCCAGTGGCAACCTTGTACTGGTAAACGTCTATAGGGCGGCCGCGGTTTTTCAGCCGAAGTTTACGTGGTAACATTATTTAAACTGTGACGTGATGATGTGATTAAGACATTCAGACAGTCGGTGCAGGTCTATGTTCAGCACACTTGCTATAATGGGGATGATAAAGATGACACAAAAATGATGATGATGATGACGATGACCTTTTCAAAAGACAGCAACTGACCAGCATCACTTGAAAGATGTGTCATCACTCCCCACGCTGTACAGGCGGGTTTTAAAATGCGGAACTAATATTCTCTTCTCTAAATTTTTCTCTGCGTGATAAACTCAGAAATGAGGATATTCGCAGTAGAACCAGAGTGACCAACATAGCCCAACGGATTAGTAAGCTGAAGTGGCAATGGGCCGGCCATATAGCTCGAAGAACCGACAACCGATGCGGAAGAAAGGTTCTCGAGTGGCAGCCTCGTACCGGCAGGCGAAGTGTAGGGCATCCCCCCACTAGATGGAGTGACGACCTGGTAAGATATGCAGGAAGTCGATGGATGCAGGTGGCTCAGGACCGTGCTTTGTGGCATTCTTTGGGGGAGGCATATGTTCAGCAGTGGACTTGTGAAGGGCTGTAATGATGAATGATGAAAATTCTCTTACTTTTAACGCTTCTTTGCTGCTCCTCAAGACAGCCCGTGGTATTTGGGCCTTTTTCAATAAATTTACCAGGTGATGCAAACCAGAGTAACTGACAAAACCCAACGGATTAGTAAGCTGAATTGACAATGGGCCGGTCATACAGCTCGAATACCGACAACCGATGGGAAAGCAAGGTTCTCGAGTGGCAGCTTCATACCGGCGAAATGTAGGGTAGCTGTCTACTAGATGGAGTGACGACCTGGTAAGACATGCAAGAAGTCGATGGATGCGGGTCAGTCAGGACCATGCTTTGTGGCAGTGTCTGGGGGAAGCTGTATCTGTGTCTGGTGTATGTTCAGCAGTGGACTCGTGAAGGGCTATAATGATGATGATGATGATGATGACTGCTGTTCTGCCTAGGAGTCTGTCTGGGCAGGGACCACAGTTTCGGTACCACAGTCAAATATTTCTGTCATCGGAAGGATATAGAGAGTCAGTATAATTGCAGAATATGAGGCATTCTAAACACGTCGGTTACTGCTATGACGCGTCTATTTTTAATTTAAAATGTATGTTATATACTGTTTAAAATATAGAATATTATCAATTATTTTGTAAATATTGATATATTACAAAGAAAAAAGTCACGTTGTTGATAATTTGCATGATTTTGGGGAATTCATTTTTATACTAAATATTTTACATGTACGCTAGAAATTGACTTAGTGTTCATGGGCCGCAATAACCTTTGATCATCAAGTGAACTGTAATTTAATTGGTCGTTCAGTTCATAAAAAAGCATAGCTAAATTTTAAGAGTCAGTATCGGGAGAATACTGTTACCCATCTCTAGTTTAATTTCCCTCTGTTGTCTCTAACGACACCCACGGGATGATATAGCAGTGGACTCTTTTACGCCGTCACTACACGGCTTTAAATGTTTATTTAATAGGAATTGTTGGTAGGATGCTGTTATGCTATATTAGTGTGGGATGCCACTTGCGTAGACACTGGCGGCCTCTCATCTCAGGAGTACCTCGTTTAGAGCCGGAGCGGCATCAGAGGCAGCTGCACTGAGTAAGTGGCGTAAATATGAGTCTCTGCGAGATGACTACTTATTTGTGCTATTTGCTGTAGAGACTATCGATCCGTGGGGTCCACGTGCGATAAAGTTCCTAAAGGAACTCTATCCGCGACTGGTGTTGCTGCTTGTGATAAAAAGGTTGGTTCTTTTCTAGCTCAAACGCTAAGTATCGCCATTCGGCGAGGAAACTCAGCCAGCGTTCTTGGCACGATACCACGGAGAGTAGACATGGTATCGTAGAACGTTTGACTGCAGCTCTTCGGCCGGTGGATTTGAATCCCGTATGGAACAAAGACTTATGGCTAACAGTTAAATGTTTCCCCTTTTTACTCAAACCCTTTTTACTGGTAACGTGGCATTCCATCTAAGTCAGCAGGTATGACATAGCATCAGCATTTTGATTTTAGATTCATAATCGAGGATAAATGATAAGTGCTCGTCTTTCACCACTCCTTGTATAAAAAAATCATCAGCTTTTTATAATTGACTTCATCAAGAATAGTGAGAGTCATTTTTACAATTCTTCAATCAGTATTAATTGAATTGAAGTTCAATTTATTAAGCTTTTAAAATTATTAAGTAAACTTAATAATTAAGCCAAGTTCGGTACAAACGACGTTTGGAGTTATAACTTTAACAAGTTTTAACAGTCATTAAATTACATTTACCGAGGTTGCGATATTTAATTGAAGCTTAAAATTTTCCTTTATTAGTAATTTATTATTTTTTCTGCCGACTTCCAAAAAGGAGACGGTACTCAATTCGAGTGTATGTTTTTTTTTTGTGTTACCTCATAAACTTTGTACTGGGCGAACCGATTTCGATAATTCTTTTTTTATATGAAAGCTGATAGTTCTCGTGTGGTCCCATATGAATTTGATCAAGGTCAGACCAATAGTTATTGAGTTATTCTTAAATAACTTATATTGAAGTCGCTTATATTGAAGTCGCCTGCACAAAATTTTTAATTTTAAATTATATTTTTTATACTACAAACAAATTATTTGGATATTATACTTGCCACGATACAAATTCAATATCAAAGAACGTAACAAACTGTTATTTTAAATAAAATACAGAGCGTAAGACGAATGTAAGAATATCCACTACCCCATATCATCCCGTGGGTGCCGTAAGAGGTGACGGATGGAAACAAATCAAAAACAAAAACAAACAAAACAAAATGAGATGGGCAGCAGCGTGGCCTCTCTTTATACTATGGCAGCGTCTTCTTAATAACAATTAAAAATAAAAACTGCGGTCGCCAACCGCTTGCAAATATCCATTGCAATATCCCCCCTATGAGGCAATATATAGGGAGGCCTAAATTCAGCAGTGAATTTTAATAGGCTGTAACGGGAACGGAAAGAGCGTAGTACATTCCTACAGGTAGCTATGATTTAAAGAACTTCTATAGAACTTGTCAGCTGTTGTTTTGAACTCTGAAACCATTGAAGCCGAAAAGCCCGAACGTAATTTGAACCGAACTGGTGGCCGAAATAAGGCCAATTTTAAATTTGAGCGGACATCATCAATTTTTGAAAATTTTTATCCTTCTATTAATCTAAATAAATACATGACTGTCAACGTTTTTGTCTTGTGTTAATACTTTATTGTTTCGTTTATTACATTACTATCAAATATAATTTACTTAGATATAAGAATAGAAGGGGAGTTGATTGAGCAAGAGGATGAGTTTGTATATTTGGGATGTGTATTTAGCAGGGATGGTAGATATGATAAGGATAAAGAACGACGAGTGACCGCAGGGAATAGAGTGAAAGGAGTTCTACACGCCATTATGAAGAGTCAGAATATGTCAAAAAAGGCACGTATGGCAATTCATAATGCTATGTTAGTCCCTACTTTAATTAATGTATGGTAGTGAAAGTTGGGTCTGGCAGAAGAAGCATGGGAGTAGAATAGATGCTGTAGAAATGCGGTCATTAAGGAGTATGCTAGGGTCGAATTTGAATGACATAGTGAGAAATTGTATAATAAGAGAAAAGTGTGGTTTGCAAGATGACGTTGTGAGCAGGATTAAGAAAGCAAAGTTAACGGTGGTAGAGCCACGCAGCAGTTTTTGCTGTTGCACGTATGGGCCGGCTCGAGCCGGATTGGTACCACGACCTCACAGAATACCGGCGTGAAGTAGAAGCCCTGCTTCTGCGTTTCGTCTGGTGAGTGCAGGTGGCCGGAGGCCCAATCCCCCCCCCCCCCATCAACATGGTAGCGGAATTACACATTAGACTATCCCAGGAGGGTACCAGTACCCCTGGAGAATCCCTCGCTGAGCATCCACGACCATGTTATTCCAATCCTGAGCGTGGGTGCTCATGCTGCCCCGCGTATTCTGGGGAGGGCAAAATTCCGCTCAAACACATAACTGCTCGGGGCAAACTGAGCAACAATACCAAGGCGACCCCTGCCACGCTATCCGTGAATTTCTGCAACATCAGGGGACTTCACTCTAACCTAAACGCCGTACACTACCATCTCGAGACGGCGAAGCCGGCCTTGCTCTTCCTGACCGAGACGCAGGTTTCCTCTCCGGCTGATATTTCGTATCTCTCCTACCCGGGGTACAAATTGGAGCACGCCTTTGTGCCTCGGGCTGGAGTTTGCGTGTATGTCAGAGAGGACATCTGTTCTCGACGCCTCGGCAGTCTTGAAGGTTTGGACCTGTCCATCCTTTGGCTACGCGTAGACAGCGACGACCATCCGCGCGTCTACGGGTGCCTCTATAGGTCCCATAGCGGTAATGCGGAAACAGACCGACTCATCGACCACGTCCAAATGGCTACAGATTCCTTGCTACAACAGGTCCCATCCGCAGAGATCGTGATCTTTGGCGATTTTAATGCCCACCATGCCGAATGGCTCGGTTCACGTTTAACCGATCATGCGGGGAGATCTGTTTATGACTTTGCCTTGGCATATAGTCTGACACAACTGGTTACTTCGCCTACGCGGATTCCAGATGTGGAGGATCATACACCTTCCCTGTTGGACCTTCTGCTGACCTCTCATCCGGACGGATATCAGGTTTCCGTCGATGCCCCTCTCGGCTCTTCGGACCACTGTCTGATCCGGAGTATGGTGCCACTCACGCTCCCTTCGCGGTTGCGTTCTGCAGGTTGCCGCCGTGTTTGGCATTACAGGTCGGCGGATTGGGACGGAATGCGGTCTTTCTTTGCATCCTACCCATGGGGGCGGGTTTGCTTCTCGCCGGATGATCCCAGCGCTGTTGCTGACTCTGTTACTGATGTGGTGCTACGGGGAATGGAACTATTTATTCCATCATCTGTGGTACCCATCGGAGGCAGATCTCAGCCTTGGTTTGGTCGCTCCTGTAAAACTGCATTACGCAGTAAGCAGGAGTGTTATCAAGCCTGGGCTGCGGCTTCGGCGACTCGGGATGTAAACACCAGCATACTTAAAAAGAAGTATAACTTCGCCTCCAGGTCCTTCAAAAGAGTTATTGCCAAGGCAAAGTCAGAGCACATAGGCAGAATTGGCGAGAAACTAGTTCGCCTTCCTTCGGGAACCCGTGCATTCTGGTCTCTCGCCAAGGCTGTCCAAGGGAATTTCTGTAAGCCATCACTACCATCTCTGCACAGGGAGGACGACTCACTGGCCCATGACGCAAAAGACAAAGCCGACCTTTTAGGCTCCCTTTTTGCGTCCAACTCGACTTTTGATGACGGGGAGAAAACACCGCCAACCATCCCGCGGTGTGAGTGCTCCATGCCGGATGTGCTGTTCTCACAGCGCTCGGTTCACAAAGCACTTCTCTCCCTGGACATCCAGAAGTCGAGTGGGCCTGACGGGTTCCGGAGTTGGCACCGGTCCTAACACGTCTTTTCCGGTACTCCTACTCCCAAGGCGTAGTCCTAAATTCATGGAAGACAGCTTTTGTCCACCCGATCCCTAAAAAAGGCGACCGCTCAGACCCGTCCAACTATAGGCCTATCGCGATCACCTCCTTGTTCTCCAAAATAATGGAATCCATTATCAACTGCCAGCTCATCCGGTACCTTGAGGATCACCAGCTGATTAGTGACCGCCAATACGGTTTTCGTCGGGGTCGATCAGCTGGTGATCTTCTGGTCTACCTGACCCATAGATGGACGGAGGCAGTAGAGTCCAAGGGGGAGGCGTTGGCCGTTAGTCTGGACATTGCGAAGGCCTTCGATCGGGTTTGGCACAAAGCGCTTCTTTCGAAGCTCCTTTCCTATGGGCTTCCCGAGAAATTGTGCAATTGGATCACCAGCTTCCTTGCAGATCGGAGCATCAAGGTCGTTGTAGACAGTGCATGTTCTGACTACAAGCCTATTAACGCTGGTGTTCCACAAGGCTGTGTGCTATCACCAACGCTGTTTCTTCTGCATATCAATGATATGTTGCTAACTGGTAACATTCAGTGCTATGCGGATGACAGCACTGGTGATGCTCTATACACCGGCCGTGCTAATATTTCTCGGGAAAACGTCTCCGAGTACCGGAACAAACTTGTGTCTGAAGTCGAGTCTTTGCTGGACAAAGTCTCGAACTGGGGGCGACTAAATCTAGTCCAGTTTAATCCTCAGAACACACAAGTTTGCGCGTTTACCGCTAAAAAGAACTCCTTTGTCGTATCTCCTCAGTTTCAAGGCACTTCCCTGGTTGCCTCAGCCAGTATCGGAATCCTCGGCGTCGACATATCGAGTAACGTGCAGTTTCGTGGTCACTTGGAAGAGAAGGCCAAATTGGCCTCTTAAAAGCTTGGCGTGCTCAGCAGAGCGGGACAGTATTTCATGCCGGCACACCGCCTGCAACTTTACAAGGTGCAGGTTCGGCCTCACATGGAATACTGTTCCCATCTCCATCATCATCCATCTCGTCGTCGTCGGTACTCGGACTGTGCGGACGTGTCTGTGCGCTCTCGCGTGACCACGTGTAATAACTTTTAGTTAATTTTGGTGTTTTGCGAATATTTAGTTTGAATTGTTTACTCTTGTAGCTATTTAAGGTTTATTGTGTTGATTTGAATAAAAAAGTGCAGTGAACATATTCTTTTAAACATTTTTTTTTTGTATTAGATATAAGCACGTGTTTTTAGGTTAGGACTACGCATTGTTACCGCGTGGTAGTTATAGGATAAGTATTCTGCTCGTTGTTTGTTGTTGTACATGGATTATTTACTGTAAGTACTTTTATCGTATCTAGTTTTAGTTTTATTATGGGAAATTATTGAGGTTAGGGTATGCTGGCACTGACAGTGACATTGGCAACTGTCACTCTGTGTGACATCGACACTAACAGTGACGTTGACAGCTGTCACCTGTCATAGTGATTAACTTTGACAATTGCGTTCCGTTTTCTGTACTTGATTTTTATATGATATTGTGATTTGATCTTTTGGAAATTACCTGTGGTTGTACATTTGTTTAATAAAAATGTCGGATGACGAGGAGTTATTTACTCCTCGCAAATCATTGGCCAGGACTCCGCCAGGACCACTCAGTCGGCTGGTTGCGTTGCCACCCCCACCACCAGTAGCACCAGAGAAGCGGCCTCTGCCGTCACCGGAAGAGGTGCAGCCATCTTTTTATATTTTTTTTTATATAGGATAAGGGTGACAAACGAGCACACAGTCCACCTGATGGTAAGTGGTTGCTGCGGCCCATAGACATCTACATCTATCCTCTATTACAAATCAAAATGTAGATGCGTTGTCACCCGTGAGGACTAAGATGGAATGCCTCATTTACAGTAAAAAGGGCCTCCGGCCACCTGCAAATCTTCCCAGCGAGCAAGGGTGGGCAAGCGTACTGAGCCTCGACGGACTGCGGCCCCGGTGGCAGGTCTGCTGTCAAGGGATGTGGAGAAGTCTGCCACAGAGGCCGAAGAGAAGGACCGCCCAAGTGAGAGCTCCCGGGGTATCAGAGGGATCTTCAAAGCGTCGACCGCCTCCAAGTTGAAGGTGATCGACCACGTTCGTGATACAGTAAAGGGGATCATGGGTATCATCGCCGGACCAGGGTCGAAGCTCAATAAAGCGGAGGTCAATAGGGTGGCTACATATGGCCATGATCTCATTGTCATGGTGGCGACAATGGAGGTACATATATCAGAACTGGAGTTGGCAGAGCTCAGAGCAGAACAGGGGAAGATTGCTGCGGAAGGAAGACTAACGCAGGTTGAGGCTAAGGCCAGTGCAGTTCCTTGCCACGCGACGGACCCGGCACCGCAACGGTCGTACTCAGCGGCGCTGAGGCTGCCTAAGGGGGCCGACCAAATGATGATGCCAGTAAGCAAAGGCCCAGTTTTCGCCTTCTACCCGGCTGAGACGGAAGGTCCACTGAAGACTGCAGAGGACACAAAAATGGAGCTCAAGAAGGCAGTCAACCCCAAGAACAGTGGGCTTCAAATCGACAGATTGAGGAAGGTTGGAAATGCGGGTATCGTGGTCCAAACCACGTCCCAGGAAGCAGCAGAGAAGCTGAAGACTGCTGCCCCTCCATCATTGAGGGTGACTGAGCCCAGGCAACGTTTACCCCTGGTGGCTCTCAGGGGTTTTGAGGAGGATCCCAAGAAAGAGGAGGTCATTAGCGCCCTCTACGAGCAGAACCTTGCTTCTTGTGGGTGGACCGAAGCAAACTTGAAAGAAAACTGCAGGATCGCTTTCAAGAAGTCCTGGAGGGGAAGCAGGCGGACAACAGTGATCCTTCAATGTTCGTCTGCCTTGAGAGATATCCTGATCGGGTACAACCGGCTATACGTCGGCTGGGACGTGGTTGAGCCGTGTGATTACGTGGATGTCACGTGCTGCCAGAGGTATCAACAGTATGGGCATCCTGCGAAATACTGCCGATCGAAGGAGATCGTATGTGGAAAATGTGGAGAGGAAGGGCATGAGGGCGGCGCTTGCAAGTCCACGGAGAAGAAGTGCGCTACGTGTAAGCGATTTGGTAGATCTGACTCTGGCTCGCACGTGACCATGGCGAAGAACTGCCCAGCAAGGCTGTATGCAGAGCAACGCTCTGTGGCCAGCACTCAATACTACCAGTAAGAGTGGCCCCGTAGACAACCATGAAGACAAAGCATTACGACTAGGACAAATAACCTGGGTCGGTGGGAGCTTGCCACGGCTAAGTGTCCCATCAGGCGCGTGAACTGCACCTGGACATTGTTCTTGTACAAGAACAGTACTCCCAGGTTGCGGGGATCGTGCAGGTGAGCGGTCATCCGTGGGCTGGCGTTTATCTTGCCGACCGAACAATTGGAGCAGCTGTGCTGAGTCACCTTAGCAATATCATCGGACTCAATGCCACTGGGGTGAACTACGGGCTGCTGCGCGAGTTTTGCGCATGGGTGTCGCGATCGTGGAATGGGGCAGAAGAGAATGCTGGTAGGAGGGCCCGATGTCGTAGGCGTTATAGTGCCGTCAGCCCCAGAAGGGGGAGAGTGACGTAAAATTGGGACAAGGAATAGATGAAATATTTGTAGGGAGCCAAGAAAGTGCGCGCGGGAAAAGAGCCACGCGCAAGTACTGCGCGCATCTCCCGAGATTCGGCCCGTATGACCTGAGGGTCGGTGGGGCCATGGGAGGTGGAGGGTTGTTCCCATCTCTGGGCAGGGGCTCCCCAATGCCAGCTCCTTCCATTTGACCGCATCCAGCGCAGAGCGGCTCGAATCGTCGACGACCGAGTCCTTTCCGATCGGCTCGACTCATTGGCGCTGCGAAGAGATGTTGCATCTCTTTGCATTTTCTTTCGCATCTACCATGAGGAGTGCTCTGAGGAATTGTTCCAAATTTCACAAACGCACATTGCGGCAGAACTCCCGATACCATCCACACCATCTGGATGATTGGCGGTCTACCACTGTGCGATTTAGAAGATGTTTTCTTCCTCGCACGACTTCCTTGTGGAATCGATTACCATCAGCGATTTTTCCGGACCGATACGACTTAGGGACCTTCAAGAAAAGAGCGTACTCCTTTTTAAAAGGCCGGCAACGCATCTGCAATTCCCTCCCTGGTGTTGCAGTTGTTCATGGGCGGCGGTAGTCACTTACCATCAGGTGAGCCGCATGCTCGTTTGCCCCCTCTCCAATAAAAAAAAGCAAAGCAAATTTATGTTGCAGAAGTTAACGAGAGAGTCGGGAAGGGACGGCCATGACGAAGGTTTGATCGACCAAATTGGCGATATATTGAAAATGGGCCAGATTAGGAGTACTCTTAACCGACGAGCGTGCATGCGTAGATATATGGATATAAAGGAGGCGAGAGATGTGTGTCAGGAGCGTACCAAATGGAAGTCCATAGTCTCTGCCTATCACTCTAGGTGACAGGTGTGCGTGTTTATAATTATGGTATAAATATACTTTTATGCCAAATATATAGTTTCTAAGTCATCTAGTGATTTAGGTTCTGGATGAGTGAATGATAAAAAGCAAGAACTGCAATATTCGTTAAATTTGGAATTCTAGGTATTCAAAGGGGCTTTATTAGACATGCAAAATTACTAGTCTGTAGGTATTTTTTTTTAAAATATCTTACTAGGTCGTCACTCCATCTAGTGGGGGGACGCTCTACACTTCGCCTGCCGGTACGAGGCTGCCACTCGAGAACCTTTCTTCCCCATCGGTTGTCGGTTCTACGAGCTATATGGCCGGCCCATTGCCACTGCAGCTTACTAATCCGTTGGGCTATATCAGTCACTGGATATCCTCATTTCTGAGTTATCACGCAGAGAAATCTCCGAGCATAGCCCTCTCTATAGCTCGCTGAGCGACCTTGAGCTTCCTCATCCGGCCAGCAGTGAAGGACATATATATATATATATATATATATAGCTTAAATCAAATCAAAAATATTTATTACATGACTACAGGTGAAATTAAATAAGATCTTAAGATTATGTTATGTACATTTATGCTCCATAGTCTACTTAAAAATATTCTATTCTTGAAATCAATATTCTCTCCCGAACTCACTATTCTTTCCCGAACTTTTCTGACACACAGCCGTGTGTCTAGATTGGACAAGTTTTCTACCGACTTCAAATAGGAGGATGTACTCAATTCGACTTTTAAGTTTTTTTTATGTGTTTTACCTCATAACTTTCTTCTACGTGAATCGATTTCGATTGATGATCGATTGATCAAGGTCTGACCAATTATTTTTTGAGTTATCCTTAATAATATATATTGAAGTCGGTCGTACATAAATTTTAATTTTAAATTATTTTCTCGTAATACAGGCTTAGTGGAGCAAAGGCACCTACCACACTCGGCCTCCCTTTTCCCACTCATCATAAACCATGTAAAAATAATACGGGAAAAAACGCTTCAAAGTTGAGTGCACTTGTGATATAAAGTCATTCAAGGCAAACTGAAGAAAAAATCCCTGTGTACCGAGAAAATGCGTAAAAGGATTCCCGCCTTAGCTTCACCTTATGAAAATATTAAAATGTTACGAATAGTACTTCTCCTTAAGCCCTTGCCTGTACGCACTAGCAAGTTAAATTGAAATAAAAGCCTTTATCTTTCTGCCAGTGTTTCCTTATAAAATAGAGAATTTTTTTATAGTTTTTTATCCATCACCACTTGAATTTTGTAATTATTAGATAATATTTCCTACCCGAACTTTCGGTTGCTCGGCGTTAGAAAGAAATATATTTTTCATCGATTAATCCAATCTAGAAAAACTTGTAGTCTATCTAAGAAAACGTTATCTAAGTACAAAATTTCATCTAAATCATTAGATATTGTTCCGAGTAACCAGATAAAATATATGCATATTATAGATTTTCTATTTTTTATTATAACTAAGGTACGTGAGGGTAATATGGTCACCTTAAGCTTTGCCACCTTATAAAACCAGAACTAGCAGGAGGACAGAGACAAATACACAATGTCGTATACTATAACTAATATAGAAAAAAATAACAAACAAGCCTTGGCAATAATTAGCAACACTTCGAAAAATCAACTTAAAAACTACAGCGTCGTTTGCATAGAACGCTCTGTGATACGATAGCTCTTGATCAGTCGATTAAATAATAAAGGGTCAAAAAGGCGCTCCTTTATCGACGCTATTTTTACAGTTGACATTATTGTAAATATTTTAGTCGATTTTTGTATTGAGTATTGTAGTTAGGTTTTATTAAAGTAGATTTTT
Source organism: Parnassius glacialis (assembly GCA_033319125.1). Lineage (NCBI taxonomy): Eukaryota > Metazoa > Arthropoda > Insecta > Lepidoptera > Papilionidae > Parnassius > Parnassius glacialis. The sequence goes on from JAVANC010000002.1 coordinate 27,301,580, forward strand.
CGAAGTGTTGCTAATTATTTTCAAAGCTTGTTTGCTATTTTTTTCTTAATATATTAGTTATAGTATCCGACTTTGTGTTTTTGTCTCTATTCTCCTCCTAATTTTGGTTTTATAGGGCGATAAAGCTTAAAGTGACCATATTACCCTCACGTACTTACTATAATATCAACTGTCAAAATGGCGTCGATAAAGCGACGGCCTTTTGAGCCTTTATTATTTGAATGACTGATGAAGAGCTATCGTATCACAAAGCCATCTATGCAAATTAGGTTGTAGTTTTTGAGTTAGAAGAAAGTGACCATATTAACCGGATGACCATATTGCCCTCACTTACTCTATTAAAAAAAGTATTTGATAGGTTTAATTGTATATTGATACAACTACTATTTTCTGTAAGAATACTGTAATCAGAGACTTTTCAACCAAAGCCTGTAGTACGCATAGCGCCATAAAATATGCCGAACTCCGCAAACAAAACATTTTATTAGTTTGTATTTATTTATTGAAGTGAAAACTTCGGCGTTGTGCACTTTTTTTGTAATGGGTAAAAAATGTTAAACTCGCGTCAGGACACGTGAACTGATCGAAAATTCGTAAGACGGACAGAGAGTAGACAGCCGGCGCGGCGTAGGAGAGGAAGTATCCCCCTCTCTTTCTACGGCGCGGCGAAAATGTATGCCTTTTTTTTGCGGATGGAAAATCATCTAATGACGCCTTTCGCTCTGGGTGGAGCGGAAGGGAGTGTCAGACTTTTACTGACTAAAAACCATCCGTGTTCCTTCAGTGCCCTTACGTTCCGGAGCCGCGGTATCTCTTTCGAACAGCCCGCAGCCCCGGCAGGCGTCGGCCCTTGCGGGCCCCTTCACGCTGCTGACAGCTCTTTGAGGCGCGCGTGGAACAAAACGCGCCGTCGACACGGCCTGTCGTCGTTAGACGGACGGACGGCGAGCTACCCATTGCTCGCCGTCCACAGGCCCGCGCCTACGGTAGCCGGGGGCCACGACGTAGCCTCCGACGCCCGGGGCGTCTCCCGCGGCGGCCGGGAAGGAAAGCTGCTGCTCTCTCCTTCTCCCGCTCCGCCACCTCGCTTCGCTAGCATCACTGCTTCGCAGAAGGTGGTGACGGCATCCCATTCCGTCTCGCTCCGGACCATGGCTTCGACCAGGGCCGGACGCGAGAGGTCGCCGCCGCCTATCGCCGCTACGAGGACACGGCGGTGCTCCACCCAAGCAGGGCACACCTCCACGGTGTGCTCCACCGTGTCCTCCGGTCGATCCTCGCAGTGGGAGCACCCGGGCGTTTCCTCCCGCCCGATTCAGTGCAGGAACCTCCCGAACACACCGTGTCCGGTGAGGACCTGCGTCAGGCGGAAGGTGAGGACGCCGTGGCGTCTCTCAAGCTACTCCTCAAAGAGGGGTCTTATCGCCGCTATAGTAGCGTGCCCAGCACGGGGTTGCGACAGTCGCTCTCTCCATGTCGCCATGAGATCATGCCGGAAGTCTGTCCGCTGCGCGACAACTTGCCGCGGCAGCGGGGTTTCCCCCCGGCATAGTGCCTCCGCGCGCCATTCGTGCAGGCGCGCGAGGACTATCGCGTCCAGATCCCATGGCGGCGATAGTCCTCGCGATCGCAGCCTCGCGGGAGATCGTACGGTAGCCGCGAACCATTTTTACGGCAACCACCCTTTGGGGCGCGTTCAGGTGGTGGACGGCAAGCCGCGCCAAACCACGCGCCCACACCGGGGCCCCGTAAAGGGCCATGGACCGCACGATCCCCGCGTAGAGCCTCCGGCAGGAGGCGTTTGGCCCTCCCAGGTTCGGCAGGAGCCGCCTGAAGGCAGCCCCGGTCCGTTCCAGTTTGGGAGCCAAACGTCGGAAGTGCTCAGAAAATGTATGCCTTTTTTTTTTTTTTTTTTTTTTTTTTTTTTTTTTTTTTTTTTTTTTTTTTTTACATGGGGAAATGCCTACGCATACCCGCCTCGCGGGGGCAAGGACGGGTTATGTCGGACTCGCACCGACTAAAACCCCATGGTGTTCCACCCTAGTCGCATATTGGCAGGGCCACGGGAACACTTTCGCACACTTCCGCGGCCCCACCTGCGCTGGCCGCCCCATGGCGGCCCCTCCTCGGGAGAGGAACACTCCTCCCCCATCTCCTTCTCCGGTAAGGCGCACCAGAACACATGGCGCGCCCTCTTCCTCGGCCTCCAATTTCACATGCGCAACGGACGCCCCCGTGTCCGATGCGCGAAGGCCATGGGGCCAGGAAAAACTAGCACTCAGGAGCACCAGCCTTCCTGACCCCAGCGGCGGATCTGGTCTATGGCTCCGCCGCCAACCAAAATTCGGCTGCGGAGGGTAGGGAGAGCGGCGCCTCGCAATACCGGCACTCCTCTCCCCCCGCAACCCCACCACCACCGCATCAACGGTGCGGCCCCGTTTGAGTCGCGGAGGATAGGGCGAGTGGCGCATCGCCATACCAACACTCCTCTTCCTCCGCGACTCCACCCCGGCTGCAGAGGTAGGGGTGGGGAGGACACCCCTCTCGCAGCAGCCCACCGACACACATCCGAAGTGGGCTCGTCAAGCCCACTCGGAGTGGCCACCTCGGGCCGGCCCTACACCACGGGCCAGCCAAGGGGTTCCTCTTTGTTCACCGCGGTTGACCAAGCCACGGCTACTAAGCCCCCCCGCCACGACAAGGCGGGAACCCGTTCGGGGGGGAGAAAATGTATGCCTGCGCCTGCTATTTCGTTTAGGCGGCGCAGGACTTTCGTGTGTGTGATTTTTCTGAGATAAACTTTTTAATGTATTATAAATTGTCATGTTTGTGTACGACAGCGCAATAAATAAATATTGTATTCTACCACATAAATGATAGTACTTTTATGCTGATAATTAAAGCAATTCGTGCAAAATTATTCTCTAACCATTCCAAAATATCAAAAATGCACAACGTTAATATTCAAGTTTTCACTTCTGCCGGCACTCCAGGAGTGCCACCCGTCGTTTTTTTTTTACCAGTTGAGGTCATGTGGGTTATTGGTTATTAAATACAAAATATAAAAACATCTGAACAAATTGCAGGATTCAAACTCGTGAACTTCGGCGTGGTAGACCAACGCTCTATCCATTAGACTATTGAGAAAAATACACAATAATAAGAATCTGACCGCATTTCAGGATTAAAATTGTTTACTAAAAGTTAATAAAAAATTACTAATATTAATGATAAAAAAATTAATTAAAAAAATAAATCTAAAAACTATCAAAGAACAGAAAATAAAAAATAAAAATTCTAACCAGGCGAAATTACCAACTAATTGCATAGGCAAGTCAAGCTTGTTGCTTTATGCGTACAAAAGAACTCGGAGATAACGAATTTTCCCAGAAATGAAACCTAGCTTGATAGATTTTCACTCCCGTAAACCCCTTTAATATAAGTTTCATCAAAGTCGTTTAAGCAGATCAAAATCTATATAATACAACTTAACGAAATTAATCTACATAATTTGAATTGCTTTTGGTTTAATATAACGATTTAACAAACAATCAGACAACTTTATTCCTTTTTTAGGGTTCCGTGCCTCAAATAGAAAAAACTGCACTCTTATTGCATCACTTTGTTGTTCGTCCGTCGGTCTGTCCGGCTGTTAAGAACTCTTTCCATAATAACGGATAGAGGAATCAAGTTGAAAATATCAAATACTAAGGTCTACCGTCCCTTGGAGGTGTAAAAATTTGACTTCTTATTGGCTTCTTAGAAAACGCAATCAATTTTTTTACGAAACATCAAACTTTATTTAATATATTCATTAAAATATTAATAAAAACTCTTAGGTGATAGGACTTTTTTTCTGAGTAGATACTACCCTCCTTCTATAAGAAAAGAGAAAACAATACCAAATGAATGGACAATCGCTATTTAACATTTAATATAGTGTAAGAAACTATTCCACTTCTGATTTTAGAAATTATCCTCAAAAGTATTTAAATCAAAGAACACTACTCTGTAACAAACCCTGCTTACTATCAGGGCCCCAATTAAATGATAATACCAAAGTATGCAACAACACAAACAACAACAGCACCACTACCCATCTCAATGTAACACAAGGCAGCCTCTCTCAGCAACACGCCCTTCCTAGCCGACACTAGTACTATACCCCGACGGGCATAGTAACGACAGTGGTACTCTTAGAATTACAGACTGCTGCCTCTTAGTCGCCTGTGCGATACTTTATACTGCTAAAACAAGTGGGAGATTACCGTTCTGCCTTCATTTGTTCGTATTGCATTTTTTTACCCTCATTCCCAACAATAATTTATAACTGAATAAAAACAATATTTTTAAAAGGATAATATGTCAAAATAGTTAACACGTTGCTTGTCATCGTTATGATTACGTATATTGCTGTAGGCGAGGGACTATCGTTACATGTAGCGTGATAGATTTATACGTGCTAGAGCCATGTTGCAGCTATATCATAGTTGTAGTACTAATGTGCCGCCTCGACAATAGAAGGACCACGCACTCACAGAATACCAGCGTAAAATGCTATTATGTTTCCTATGGTGAGGGTAGAAAGCGGGAGTCCTTTTTTACCGGAATCAAGGCTTTCCATCTTAGTTCTCATGGGTGACAAGGCACCTGCATTTTAATTCGTAATGAGGATCGATGTAGATGTCTTAGGACTTAGCTTCCACTTACTATTATCTAGTGTGTGCTCATTTGACACCCTTATTCTATAAAATAAAGCGTAGTAAAGTTTTGAAGAAACAGTATCCGCGATAAGTTGTCGCCTCATGTAAGAAGAGGTTATTTTCTCGTCCAGTCTGTATAGCCATTCAGCGGAATAATGCGGCATGTGTTCTTGGCAATACATCGCTGGGAATAGACCTATTTAATAATCTTAGCTTCTAATTTTCTATGTCTATTAAAATTTCTAGAACGTTATAATAAAACTGTATTATTACACTGCAACATCGATCTATGCATATTTTGTTTACGTATGTACATTCTATTCGCTTTAATAATGAGTGGAAATTAGCACTTTTAATCAAAAAAAATCTGCAAACAATACGTTCAGTAGTATATATACAATAATCTATGCAATACGTACTGCAACAATTAATTATTCATACAATAAAATCTACACTCAATCATTAGAATAAGAAATTAGAATTACAAAATACTTTACAACATTCTACTGGTCAAGCATAACCTTATGTTTTTCTTTGACATAATTTAAATGAATACGAAATAAAACTACAATACAAAATAAAAAGTGGTGTAAAACACACCACAGCCATGGTATGTCTTTCCAGTAAAGCTGAATATTTTATTTCCATAAGCAAATATATTTTTGTGAGAATATAAAAGCAACCCCATGTAATCGGGCATAGACAATGAACAATTATTTTCTCTAGAGTATGCACTGGCCGCCAGTACAGTCCGAGTTAAAAAAATGGTCATAGTATATTGTTCCAATTTCGAAGTTCAGAATATTAATACCAAATTCAAGCAAAGGGGTAATAACTACATTTTAAAAATTTTAAGAACCGAAACAAAGCAGCTGATGACCTTGAAATGGCTAGACCGATTTTGATAAAATTTGTCTAAGAACCATCGCTATTTTAAAAAAACCGCACGAAAATCAGTTCACCCATTCAAGAGCTATAGTGCTGCTGAAAGACACAGACATACAGACACACATAGCGGTGAAACTTATAAAACCCCTCTTTTTGCGTCGGGGGTTAAAAATTTACTAAAGTAAGTTCCGTTTTGTTTTTCATTACGACTTTAAAGTTTGTAAATTTTATTTCAATTATAAGGACAATTTAATTGTTTCTTTTTCATCTTTTACGTACCTTTACTAACAGTATACCAACGAAACTCTTGAACTGGATCTATAATGATAATAATCTGTATCAACCGGTGGTAAACTTTCTACTGCTGAGCGTTCCTTGTTAGATGATATTCTCAGACTTTTCGTCCCGCATTGTATAAATTAGGTTTGACCTTCTTGAGTTGATAATACCCTAATCTGTCTGATACGATAAAATGTATCGTAGAATTGTTATAAAAGCTTCCCTTAATTGACTTTGTCGACATCGAGGTTATTCGGTTCTCTTACGTTGACGTTATAAGACGACAAAATTAATTACAATTGCTTATGTATAGCTCGTAATGATTGTTTATTTCCTTTTTTATTTTACTATAAACTACTCGAAGCATTAAATAAATATTCCAAGAATTATAATCACCACTATTGAAAACGAAGGCATCAAACTATTTTATACTTTGGTCGCCGCATACTCTTTGACCAACCGGACCTCAACAAACGTAGCTAGGGGTAAACAAATTAATTATTAAAACTTCTATTCACCCGACGAAGACTCGCCGATGTAGTGAATGTTGGCTAAGGGTACTTTATGATGTACTCTTTTAACTGGACGCAGCTGCCTTGCAAGTTAAAAAATGCATGTAATAACCCTGGTTATATTGATGTATGTGAAAACTTAATTTTAATAGGTTAGATTATAACGCTTTGTATAGGGTCGTTTGCTTTAATAACGTTATAAAGAGAACATTTTATAATAGCAAATTAAACATTTGTTTATCGACCAAACTGGCGATATAATGAAGATGGGCCAGATAAAGAGTACCCTGAACCGACGAGCATGTATGCGTAGGTATATGTAGGATGTAAAGGAGGCTAGAGAAGTGTGTCAGGATCGTGCCAATTGGAAGTCCGTAGTCTCTGTCTACCCCTCTGGGTGACAGCCGTAAGTGTTTAAGTATGTTAGGTTATGTTACGTATGAAATTAAACACAGTACTTTCAAATGTAACATGAGGTTTTGCATTATTATCATTTAAAATAATACCTACATTGAAAGAATCCATATTATTCGGAAGGTCCACTTCTACTGTCAATCTAGATGTATTTTAATGAAAACTATACCAAAGCCTACGAATTTTCGAAATTTTGTTATTATATCAAATTAAATTAAAGATGTAATTAATGTTTTAAAATACATTAAAATTTAAATTAAATAATTTTCATTTATAGTAAATTGCACGACTGTTTCAAAACGAGCGCTAAAATCCCCTGAGCTATCATGATTATGTTTTAGTTTAATATTGGAGAGAAAAAGCCTTCCCGACACGCCATCGTTAATGGACACTCCCCGTAAGCAAAGCTAACGACGTAAAATCAATGATATAATGTCAGACCTTCGTCATATTATAGATGTGCTGTGGTTATCATCGTCCGTAGATATTAATACTAATAATATTTCTCACAGGCCACCGGTAATATTTAGTAATATTTGTCACAGGCCACTAGTTCACATAATATAATTGAAAATAAAAAATGTTGTACAGCCGACTTCAATATAAGTTATTAATAACAACTCAAAAACTATTGGTCTGACCTTGATCAAATTCATATGGGACCACACGAAAACTACCTGCTTTTAAATAAAAAAAAAACATCGAAATCGGTTCACCCAGTAAAAAGTTATGAGGTAACACACAAAAAAACATACAGTCCAATTGACTACTGTCTCCTTTTTGGAAGTCGGCAGAAAATAAGTTGGCTTCATAAACTTTATATTATATTTAAACGTGGAAAAATGACACGCTAAAGCAAATTATGTCTACAGCAGTAAAGGGTCGGCACGATCGGTAAAGGACCGCCCTCTCACAGAGAAATAAAAAAATAAAGTAGCAGCACAGTGCTGCTGTGTTTTGATATGCTGAGTGACAAGAAACTAAGACCCTTTTTCTGCAGACTTCCAAAAAGGAGACGGTACTCAATTCGACTGCATGTTTTTTTTATGTGTTACCTCATAACTTTGTACTGGGAGCACCGATTTCGATGATTCTTTTTTTATATGAAAGCGGGTAGTTCTCGTGTGGTCCCATATGAATTTGATCACGGTCAGACCAATGGTTATTGAGTTATTCTTAATAACTTATATTGAAGTCGGCTGTACAAAATTTTTATTTTTAAATTATTAATAGAAACGAGGCTTTCCATCTTAGTTCTCAGGGCTGACAACGCATCTGTAGTTTGATTCTTAATCGAAGATTGAGCCGACCCTTATTTCTATTAATCATCATCCTTTGTCACCATTAATTACAATAAAAATGTCAAAACCACAAACACAAACAATTTATTTAATTTTTCATTAATTATTGTATCATTCGTAGGTTAAATATATTTAACCAGATGTCACAGTTCATTTGTGTATCAAAACAAATGAACTTTCAGGTATTTAGAGGGAACTAATGATGGTTGATGCTTGCCCTCAATATTGTCCTAAAAATCAAGTAATCATTTCAGCAGGTAGTAGAATTTATTCATAGATATGAATTATTAGGCTTAGTCTAATTACTCTATGCACGTAGCTACCACAACACGCACCACACAATGCAGAATAGTTAATCTTATGCCTCCTCTACACTGCTCGCGCAGTCCGAAGAACGTGACTACACACTCGTGCGTATTACTTCGCGAAGAGCTCAGTCGTCTTGAGTCTCCCGCACCCTTAACATGAATGACGTTCAAGAGGCAGCTGCTATAGGTACCTATTAGTGTGAACAGTACGACGTCAATGCGTTAACTAAATAAATAATTATGTAGATTGATACACATTTAATACTTATTTATATACACACATATATATATATATATATATATATATATATATATATATATATATATATATATATACTTGCCAGTGAAAGTGAAAGTCCAGTTAAAACGGTCCACCAAACAGACAGACAGACAGACGGACAGTTGGACAACCGAAAATTTTTAAAATCTGTTTTTTATTATAAATACCGTATACACTTTCATATGAATTTAATTAATAGCTATTATTTTGATATTACAAACAGACACTTCAATTTTATTTCTTTGTATATGTATAGATACAGATATTATCAACGGACTCCAAGCACTTGGCTGTACAAAGATTCTTGTTCTTCATATTTAATGTAAAACCAGCCTATCAAAAGTCCACTGCTGAACATAAACCTCCTCCGGGGATACTTTTTTTAAAAACGTTACCTCCACACTAGGATTTTCTCCTGTATTGTGGGGGCAGTTAACATACTTAAATTTCACAAGAACAGACATCCAGACCCGGAACAATTATTTGTAGGCCATACAAATACTTGTTCCGTGTGGGATTCGAACCCGCGGCCATTGGCGCTGCAACTTATTGATAAGCCACTGCGCCACGGAGCCGTATCCATAGTTGCCACAAGTCAGGTGGGTTGGCAACCGCATTTTTTATTTATTGTTATTAGCGAGTTGCTGCAGTCCATCTCCTGATGGGTTTCCCTCTGTCGCCTCTTACGACACCCACGGGATGATATGGGGTAGTAGATATTCTTACATCGCCACTACACAACGTTCTGTATTTGATTTAAAATAAAAATTTGTTACGTTCTTTGATATAGAATTTGTATCGTGGCAAGTATAATATCCAAATAAACCTAGCAAGCTAACAGCATAGCAAAGTGGCGAAGCAATCAGCTTTGTAGCGGTTTCTAACGGTTGCCGTTGAGCAATCAGTTTCAAAATAGGGAGGTTCAGATGCCTGGGTGATCAGTAATCGATTGCTGAAAACATAATTTGAAAATTCGAAGCCGTTCTCGAGATAATCGTGGGACAGACGGACAGACGGACAGACATCGTTTTTTTTTTTATAGAATGAGGGTGACAAACGAGCACACAGTCCACCTGATGGTAAGTGGTTGCTGCGGCCCGTAGACATCTACATCTATCCTCTATTACAAATCAAAATGTAGATGCGTTGTCACCCGTGAGGACTATGATAGAATGCCTCATTTCCAGCAAAAAGGGCCTCCGGCCACCTGCACTCACCAAGCGAAACGCAGAGGTGAACCTCTACTTCACGCTGGTTTTCTGTGAGGTCGTGGTACCACCCCGGTTCGAGCCGGCCCATCCGTGCGACAGCAAAAGCTGCCGCGTGGCTCTACCACTGTTAAAAATCAAATCGTGAAATCAATAAGTGTCTCCGCAAGCTTCGCCACTTAATAAGTTGTTTGTAATATAAAAAAGAAATTAATAACTAATAAAGTAACTGTTGAATTAAACATCATAACCCTCTGTCGCCTCTTACAAACGCCTACAGGACTAAATGAGGAAGTGAATATTCTTACATCGTCTCTGTCAAAGAGCTCAAGTATTGGAGCTAGTTAAAATACATCTACAACTTTGTCATTATCAGCCCATAAACAATTCATTGCTGGACGTAAAACTCTCTGATAGGTGGATTTGCCGGAATCTCACTTGGCACCTTGATAGGCGGATTGGCAACCACAGTGTCAAGGACTTAGCACATTATGACACCGTTACCGCTGCCGGTTTGGATATTTCATATCTAGTATATCAATATTACCACACCATGTAAATTCACTGCTGGACATTTTCCTTCCTCTAATTTTTTGAATAATTTTTTATAACGTCACTATTATTTCTAATTTTACATCTTTCTACACCTATCTATCTTTATTGTGTTTTATTCAGTCAGTTCAGTCAATTTCAGAAATCCACTCTTTTCTAGTGTACTATTTTTGCATGTTACACCCTTAAGAATACATTAGGTGGCATGAACCGGTATGCATCCAGGAAGAATTATCTATGCTCAACACGCTGGAGTGACTGGTTAATAAGCACAGAGTAATGTAGTATGTATACATCACTAATCTATGAGACTTATGGTTGAAATTTTCTGTGTTTATTCGGCTTAGGAACGATCATATTAAAACGATTAAAACTTTTTTTTTTAAATAGAATAAGGGAGGCAGACGAACACACAGTCCATCTGATGATAAGCGGATGCTGTGACTAATAGACATCTACATTTAACCTCAATTAAGAATCAAAATGCAGATACCCCTGCGGACTGCGATGGAATGCCTCGTTTTCAGTAAAATAGGTCTCCGGTTCTCTACACTCACCATACGAAACACAGCAGTAGGTATTAAACTGCTATTTTACGCTGGTGTTCTGTGAGAGCGCCGTCCTACCCCGGTTGTCCGACCCATTCGTGGTACAACCATAATATAACTGCAGCGTGGCTTTACTCATTTTATTAATTATTCTTTAATCAATATGATACATATATAATGTTTTATTCATATTCTAAAAATTAGAACCTGTTTTATATTTTTATAACATTAAATAGTTGCGCTAGACGTTACTTGAATATTTAATGTTTGTTGAGAGAAATTAATGGTATTGCAGAGATGCAGTGGAATGAATAAAAGTTATATTTTGCTGTTTACTGCATATTACTTCCATGTTATAGAAATATTGAATAAAATTAATTGAAAAATTACCATGATTGCGATATAAACCAAAGCATTTTAATTCAGTTCTTTGCTCATTTTTTTTTTTAAATTATTTTATAGACATTAAATAATTTTTGTATCTATGCGTTAAAATGAACAGTACCGGCGGCCATTTTGTGAACGTTAGTGCTATAGAGAGCCTGGAAGGTAATTAATTAGTAGAAATCGCTTCCAAAGTGGAAATGCGATAAAATTGATCCTAAGTGACTAGCGTTAGCAGATATTAACATTGTGAGGAAAATCAAATATGATTACTTACTTACATATTAATATTATACTTTTTACAAAGTAACTTTTGTTATTTTACGCGATAAATCGAACTAAATACGAACCCGAATGTCGACGATTCATTGTCATAGCATTATTAATTTAAGTTTGTTGCTTATAATAAAATATAATTATTATAAACAACAAAGATTTATTAAATAGATAAAAAGCTTTTCCTAATTTCCCAAACTGCGGAAACCAAAACATTAATAATATTTTATAAATCTAATTTATCAATTGGACTTTTGCACTATTCTGGGCCGTAGGACCTTATCTCCTTGTGAGTCCGTCATGATATCTTCGCATGAATTTTTAAAACCTAGGGTTTTATCCCAATATATGTTTATTTATGTATACCACAAACAATTTAAACAGTTTACAAATGTGCATTTGAAGCTGTGATGTTTTAGGAGCTGGGAGCCTGAATTCGATCTCTACAGACACCGTTGAAATTGTAAATATTAATTTTAACTACTGATTAATAGGTACTTAGTGTTGAACAAAAATATTGTGAGGAAACCTAGGTGTCTAAGAAACTAAAACTTTTCGATGATATTTGAAATCGACCAACAAGTATTAATGCAGAGCGGCGGACTCTTACCTGCCTGAATACCCTCTCAGAAATGAAAGCTTGAACACGGCTGTTGGACGTATGTATATTACGAATGTTAATAACCAAGCCTGAACATATCCCCCCCCCCCCCCCCAATAAAATGCCTCATAGAGGAGATATTTATCATTGTTGTTACGCTTGGCAGCTGGTTAGGGACTGCAGATTTTTTTACATTTTGAATGAGGGCTAATAATCTGCCACTCACCAGATGTCGCTAGTTGTAACTGAGGTAAAGTTTTTTGTTACACCATGTCAGTTAGTTGAGAAATCAGTTTTAAATAATAGGTTATCATTATCTAGAATATTATATTAATACACAACACAATGCTTCAGTGGTTTGATTTTTAATTCTTTGCACTTTATTACTCTTTTTTTTTTAAAAACGGCTTTTAGTTATATTTTATAGTTTGGTTTATTCATTTCTAATGTAATTAATAGAATAGAATAGAATAGAATATTTTTTATTCAATATTATTACATAATTCTTATTGAAAGTCATTTTTTAATATAAAATGTACCTGATATAAATAAAATAAAAATACAGAAAGAAACCTTAAAGATTACATTTTCCTAAGAAATTATCATCCCCGCTATGAAATCTGTCAAATATTTTACCTCACTGTAAAGTGGCGCCGCCCTGGTGGCAGAAAAAGTCGTGGATGCCCTCATTGTCAACAGAAAGATGCTACTGCCCATACTGTGTTAGTTCCCTCTGCTAACTTTTACGACACCCAAGGGACGATATAGGGTAGTGGATATTCTTACACCGCCGCTACAAGGTCAAGTACACGCTTTTACATGTGGTAGATCAATTCTGCTGCTATATTATGATTGTAGCACGAATGAGCCGCCACGCTCGCACAGAATACCAGCGTATAATAACAGCTCAATGCTGCTGTGTTTCGTATGGTGAGTGTAGAGATCCGGAGACACTTTTTACTAGAAACGGGGCATTCCATCGTCGTTCTCAGGGGTGACAACACACCTGCATTTTGGTTCTTAATCGACAATAGATGTAGATGTCTATTACCCACAGTATCCAATTACCATCAGGTTGACTGTGTGCTCGTTTGTTACCCCAATTAAAAAAAGTTTTTATCTAGTGTATCAACATGCTCGCCCCTTATTATATGGGAAATGGATTCTTACTCTAACATTTGTATTTATCCAATCATCAGATATGAGAAAATAAAGGCGTAAGAAAATGCTTACCTTTGTAATGTCACGCCAACATTTAGAATCAAGTAAGCAACTACACTATAACTAACTTTCATACTTACTAAGACTATGATCGACCAAAATTCCACCAGGGCGATAAAGCCCTGCCCCGGTTGCGTTTCGAACGAAGCAGCTGGGACCACTCGTATACGCTGATAGTAACCACTGCGGGGTTTTAACTTGTTAGGAGTGCCGCATAACCTTCTCGTTGCCCCCGCAGCGAAAGGCATCCATGAGAAATTCCCCACGAAACAAAATGAGGGCGGAAAGCTCTATATGGCTGTTTTACAGTAACAAAAGCCAAATAATATTCAAAATAAGATTTGTCGCATATTTTGAAATTTATCAGACAGATATAATAGCACAACCAATGATATTATATATAAAAATAATATCATTGAGCACAACTTATAGGCAACAACGTATGGCTAGCTAAAAAATCAAAAACGCTCCAGTCTAAAACCTATACCACCTAAAAGCGTATCAAGTGCTGATATATTAACCCAGGTCGATGGCCGAGTTAAATGGTGGATGAAAAACACTTTTTTCCACTTTTCCTATATGTCACTGATCTCCATTACGTCCAATTATAAAATTCAGCCAGCAGTTAAATGTCAACGAGTTATAAGTAATAGTACAATACATGTATCTAAACAAATCTGTCTGTTTGTAATGTCAAAATGACAGCTTCTTACTAAATCCATATGAAATTTATATACGGTACTTAGGCAAAGAATATATACACTACGCGAATCTTAGGTATAACAAAAACACAAAAAAAAATTGTCTGTCTGTCTGTTTGTTCCGACTAATCTCCGAAATGGCTGCATCGATTTTGACGGAACTCTTACTGGCAGATAGCTGAGGTTTTAAGAAGTAACTTAAGCTACCTTTTCTTAAGAAAAAGAATTAGGTGGGTGGGAAATTAAATACATAAATTAGCGGGCGAAGTCGCGGGGAACAGCTAGTATTTAATATAATTATTTAAAATTGAAATATTGGTGTTTTTCTTTCAAATCACGATAGCAGTCACCACACCGACCATTTTAACTTGAGGATATCATTATCTAATCCAAACTAGATTTTGGAAAATTATTGTAATTTAAAATATTTCTAATTATAATTTCTTTAATAATACTGTCCTCTTTATATAAAATTGTAATATATAGATTGTTCGTGTAGAAAGAATGAACGAGGAAAGACTGACATAGGAAATCTATGTTGCAGAAGTGTACGGCAGAGTCGTGAAGGGACGCCTTAGGCGAAATTTTATCGACCAAATTGGCGATAAATTGAAGATGGGCCAGATTAAGAGTATTAACCGAGGAGCGTGTATGCGTAGATATATGAACGTAAAGAAGGAGAGAGAGGTGTGTCAGGATCGTGCCAATTGGAAGTCCGTAGTCTCTGCCTACCCCTCTGAGTAACAGGCGTGAGTGTTTATGTATGTATATATGTATATATATAGATTGTTACTTTACGTATAGCATTTTGTATCCTTTGTTATAGATAATGCAATAAAAATTAATTAAATCAAAATATATGTAGGGTAACAATAAAATAATGTCCTGCAATAGTACGACTATATTATATCTATTCTTAATCTCTTTATGACAATACATCATCTAGTAAGATTATTTAGAATACTGCAAAAAAATTACATATTTTTATCCCACTTCGAAAAGAAAAGGGTCCTCAGTTCGACTGTATATTATTTTATGTACGAACCATCATTTCATCATTCTGTACAGATTTCGATGGTTTTTTTATATCAAATAAGTTATACTGCAGAAATAACTGTAAGGTCATAATTTTCACTTTTTCCCTCTTACTTTTAAAATTCTACAGACATTTTAAAAGACTAGCATACCATTAAAAAAAACTTCTTTTTTTCTACTGATTTTTCATAGCTGACCGACTAGCACTACATTAATCTAGCATATTAAATTTACGTGTGAACAGCTCTCAAAGGGCATCATTCATTCGCTTTTCACCAACTCACGAGTTTTAAAACAATAGTTCGAACCATAGACAATAGTCCTAGTCTAATGGTCCAACGCCTCTGGTATAGAATAGAGCCCCTATAGTGTTACCCCATTATATAAAATAGTTTGAACACACTTGTGTAACAAAACCCATGTAATACTGCGTAACTGGATGCTTTTTAGCGGCATTTAGCCAGAGTTCTTTCAAGAAAATGCAATAATTTACATAAAAATATTTTTGCAAATCATTTTAAATAAAAATAAAAGACACACAAAATAAAATTACGCAAGCAACCAGGGTTCTATCTCCGCCAGCACCAATCAAATTATTAATTGCAATTTTAAGTGCTGATGTACCATATAAAACCTGCACGTCTGAGAAATTAAAATAAAATCGAACACATGTGTGAAGTTGGCCAACATGCATTGAGGCAGCACTGCAGTCAAAAATGTGCGGCGTCATGAATCCAGCTGTAGACTGTATAAAAGCTGTAACTTTACTTATTTTGACTAAATAAGCTTTAAAAAAAAAAACAATAAAAACGTAAGCCATATTAATATTAACATTTTCGTTAGCACTCGCTGGGAGTTCAAATTTGGTTTGATCACGCACTATGTTTTTTTTTTCATGAAAGCGCTTATCCGCGGTGCTACCACGGCTATGCAGAACATAATCTAGAATAATAATTAATAATAATAACACGCTATAGACTTTGGGTGTCGTAAAAAGCGACAAAGGGAAAAAACCAGTAGATGGCCGGCAGTGTTTTTCTAATAACATCAAAAAAATTAAAAACTGCTGTTTGCCAAGTCGGCGTTGTATTATCCCCGTGTCTCGCAAAGCACGGAAAGCCGTTAGTCCTGCGCCTGATCTCTCTCCGGTCGTGTCGGACTGCCGTCCCATCGGACTAGGACAGTGAGAGAATGGAGTACACCTATGTTTGCACACACACACGTGCACTATGTCTTGTCCTGCCAATATAGAGATCGTGATTACTATTAAAGCTGCTGATGTATAACGAGTCAGTGAATTTTTCGCCGTCCATTGGTCGACAGAGCTTCAGGAATAAGATTTAAGGAGAAATTATGACATGCTGTCCCACATTAGTTAATTTAATTTTTGACTGCATTACAGCGTAATCGCTAAACGTTTTAGTAGCTAAGTGTTTGTGTGTCCTACAGATAACTGAATCGAGACTAGTTGTTTTTCCAAGTCCAGTTTATGTGTAAAACTAGGTACTCCACTATACAAGAGACTAGTGTAAGGGTACCGCTTTTTTACTCAAGTAAGGGTAACGTATGAGCACATAGTCCACCTGATGATAATCGGATGCTGTAGCCCATAGAAAGTTAATCAATAAACTTTGTAAACTCTTGAGGACCAAGTCGGAATACCTCAAAAAAAAAAGAGCCCCGGCTTTCTCGTCACTCACCATACAAAACACAGTAGCGTTAAATTGCTATTTCAGGCTGGTATTTTGTGTGAACATGGTCCTTCACCGGTTAGGCCAACTTATTCATGCTGCACGCTTCAGCATGGCTTTACCACGTAACACATTTTGATTTATAAAGTTTAGAGGATAGTGAGATTAACTTAAATGTGCATTCACCTTTATATTTACACTTCTTGTATATTGCTTCTAATATATTTTGTGAACTCTTTATATAAGCACTTTTTGTTATATTGATTGTCAACCTATAAACACTGTTACATGACACTTTTCATAATAAAACAATAATAATAATAGATTTTTTTTATTTAACTTTATACATGATGGTGTAGACGGACTCCAATGACTGAGGCATTTGCTACCTTTGGGTGATGCAAAAATAAAAATGTGAAGTAGGTGTGTAGAATATTGAAATATGTAAATATTTATTCAAGTAAATAAATATAAAACAAAATAATATATATAATAGTTTATTTATTCAAAAACTACTTACTAAGTTGTATTTGATGGTTACATAAACAAAACAATGGCTGTATTTTTGAAACAAGTAAGGTTGACAAATAAGCACACTTTCCGCCTGAGAGTGAGTGGATATTGTGGCCCAATAGACATACATTTTTAATTAATTAAAAATCAAAATGCAGATATAATCAAAATACATACATGGATCGTTACCAGTAAAAAGTGTCTTGGGTCCTTCCAATCGGGCCGAGTCATTCGTGCTTACGTGTAGCGTAAGAGTGGCTCTATCAAGTAAAATATTTTGATTGTTTTTTTTTATAATGTTTAGACTATACAAGATTTATTTATTTATTTTATTTTACCACTTACAACTATCATCACAGGTTATTATAATTATATTAAAATATAAGATATAATTAAGCTATGATGGACTATTGCCGTATAGCAATGTAAAAGATTCCACTACCCAATATCATCCCGTGGGTGGCGTAAGAGACGACAGAGGGGAACTAAAACAGGAGACGGACTGCAGCATCTTTCTGATATCAGCTTAAAATAATGAAAAACTGCAATTTCAAATCATATATGACCAAAACCATTGATGCAATCTAAAAAGAAGGCCATTGTTCAACAGTTGGATTTTTGATGGGCACTTATAAATTAATGAAAACGAAACAAAAGTAAAAATTAAACATTTAGATAACATTATTTATAATCTACATTGAATAAAAAAGTTTCTGTTTCTGTTTAAACTAAATACTATATAGAATGATTGCATTTCCGAAGTCATTTTAATCTAAATATTGAATTCGCACTTCTTTTTTATAATATAGGTGTGGTAAACGAGCTAACAGTGTATCTGCTGGTACAAAAGTATATTCAGAAGTATCAGTAAAAATCTCTATAGGCTATCAATGTATTTTTTTTTATTTTTGTCCATATACTTGGCAATAATTGTGTGTGGGTTTGCAAATAGTCTTTATTTTTAGAACTTTCAATAATACTACATTAAATTTTATAATACTATATTGTTGGTTATATTGTAGCTAAAGGTTATTACTAGCATTATTTAAATATTTTAGCCGGGGAGTTGAGTTGAGTCCTTACGCATAATATCGCTTTCAAGAATCTGATCCCATTATATGTCACTTCCAACTCATACGGTCTCTCAGTAGAAACCAGAGATCAACCTAATAAAAAGACTATCTGAATTTAGTATATGAAATAAGAAAGGTATATACAATATACGTAATTCCCGACAATTTACAGTTCATAGTTGACCTGTTAAGCAGTTTCGTAACCTCAATATATAACAGTTTACACGAAAAGATACCCACGGGATATGAATTGATGCACTCCCTTTGCGACGATGCCACGCGGCGGATGTTTGTATTGATTTATTAAAACTGGGAGAGAATATACAATTGACAAAAGCAATAACGATTTCTTATATTAACGCGAATACTACATATCCGCTCAATTAAAATGATGGAGGGATTTGCACCTAACACCGGAAGTGATGACTGAAGACGTGATACATAAATGATTGATTATAAATTTATTGAAACATTTCATTGGAGAATCTTTACTTAAATGATAATTATTGATATATTATTAATATTGATACTCATCATCATCATTACAGCCCTTCACAAGTCCACTGCTGAATATAGGCCTCCCCAAGGAATGCCACAAAGCACGGTCCTGAGCCACCTGCATCCATCGACTTCCTGCATGTCTTACCAGGTCGTCACTCCATCTAGTGGGGGGTCGCCCTACACTTCGCCTACCGGTACGAGGCTGCCACTCAAGAACCTTTCTTCCCCATCGATGTCGGTTCTTCGAGCTATATGGCCGGCCCACTGCCTTTTCAGCTTACTAATCCGTTGGGCTATATCGGTTACTCTGGTTCTACTGCGGATATACTCATTGCTAAGTTTATCACGCAGAGAAACTCCGAGCATAGCCCTCTCCATAGCTCGCTGAGCGACCTTGAGCTTCCTCATACGGCCAGCAGTGAAGGACCACGTCTCAGTTCCGTAAGTCATCACTGGCAACACGCACTAGTTGTACAATCTCGTTTTAAGGTTTTGAGGTGTGTCTGACGAGAAGATGTGTCGTAGCTTCCCGAACGCTGCCCAGCCGAGTTGAATCCGTCGATTGACCTCTCGGTCGAAGTTGGACTTACCTAGTCGGACTATTTGTCCCAGGTAAACATACTCGTCAACAACTTCGAGCTTAGTGCTCCCAACAACTACCGGCATAGGTGTGACATGGACATTAAACATAATCTTTGTTTTGTCCATGTTCATCTTAAGACCTATTCGTTGGGAGACACTATTGAGGTCATTGAGCATAGTGCTTATGTCCACCAGCGATTCTGCCATAAGGACTATATCGTCGGCAAATCGAAGGTGAGTGATGTACTCGCCATTGATGTTGATACCGTATCCTTTCCAGTCGAGAAGCTTGAAAACGTCTACCAATGCAGTGGTGAAGAGTTTCGGGGATATGACGTCACCCTGTCTTACACCTCTCTGCAATTGGATAGGTTTCGTACTCTGGTTCTGTACACGGATAGCCATCGTAGCCCTACTGTACAAGCACTTCAACACTTCGATATACCGACAGTCAACTTGGCACCGCTGAAGGGACTGCAGCACCGCCCAAATTTCGACGGAATCAAAGGCTTTCTCATAGTCCACATACGCCAGACATAGTGGCAAATTGTACTCCTCGGACTTCTGTTTAATTTGCCGAAGTGTATGTATGTGGTCTATAGTGCTAAAGCCCTTTCGGAAACCGGCTTGTTCGGGAGGCTGGAAGTCGTCAAGTCTGCGCGCGAGACGATTCGTAATGACTCTCGAAAACAGCACGTAGACGCGGCTCAGAAGGGAAATCGGTCTGTAGTTCTTCAAGAGAGCGTTGTCGCCTTTCTTGAAGAACAAGACCACCGCACTTCTGCTCCACGCCTCCGGTGTAATGCCACCATGGAGGACGGAATTAAAGAGCTTCTGAAGGACTTCAAGTACCGGTTTTCCACCCGCTTTCAGAAGCTCCGCTGTAATTCCATCCTCGCCTGGGGCCTTGCCGTTTTTAAGGTGCTGGAGAGCCATTCTAATCTCGCTCAGACTGACGTCCGGGATATCATCGGAATAATGCCGGATAAGACTCGCTCTTGGATCGTTACTCACACTTGCGTGTGGCTCCAACGATGACGTGTACAGCTGCCCATAGAACCTCTCAATCTCACTCAAAATCTCAGGTGCCCCGGAAACGATGCTGCCACATTCGGTCTTCAGCTTTGACAGTTGGCTCTTTCTGGCAGACAGATCTCTGGCAAAGACTTTGGAGCCTTGGTTCCGCTTGATCGCTTCTTCAATACGAGCTGTATTGAAGTTGCGTAAGTCCCGCCGCATGCATTTGGAGATCTGTCTGTTCAGTTGCCTGTATACTGTCAAATCTGATGAAGAATGTAGCTTCATTTCCCGTCAAACGGCCATGAGATTAAGAGTGTGATCGGAGAGTTTTTGTGTTCTTCTGCGGCAGGTCTTGCAGAACGTAGCTCCAACCGCATGGACAGTTTCCACGAGCTTCTCATTCATATCGTCCACTTCATTGCAGTCTTCTAGGCACTGAAAACGGTTTTGTAACTCGAGCTGAAAGGTTTCGGGACTCTGGAACAGAGCACGAGGGGGACGGAGTGTTGACTTCATTACACGAGACCTCTCCAACTTAACGTTTAGGTTCAGTGTTCCTCTAACCATTCGGTGATCGCTACCAGTTTTCACCCTCGCGATCACGGAGACATCACTGAACAGTTGTCGTCTGGTCGTCATAATGAAGTCAATCTCATTTTTTGTCGAACCGTCGGGGCTCGACCAGGTCCACTTCCTGTGGGGCCGCTTCTTGAAGAAAGAGTTCATCATAAAGAGTCCCTCTTTCTCCATGAAGTCGGCCAACTGCTGGCCCCTTGGGTTCCGTTGCCCTATTCCAAATTTCCCTACTTTCAGCTCACCGTTCTCTCTTGTGCCTAGTTTTGCATTGAAGTCTCCCATTAACACCGTATATTGGGTTTTTGAGGAATGCATGGCTCTAGAGATGTCCTCATACATTTCCTCCACCTCCTCATCGGGGTGTGCCGAGGTTGGTGCGTAAACCTGTATGACCTTCAGCGAATACCGTTTGGTGATTCTGAGTATAAGGTACGCAACCCTCGTCGACACACACCCGATCTTTACAACGTTGTTAACGAGAGACTTGTGGGCGATAAATCCGACACCTCCTTGGGACAGATGGTCGCCCTCCCGGTGACAGAGCAAGTTGCCGGATTCGAGGATTACCGTGTCCTCCCCCTCTCTTCGGACTTCGGATAATCCTATAATATGCCAGCACAACTTGTCTATGTCTTCTTCCAGCTCCACGATCTTCTCGTCAGTCCTCAGGGTGCGTGCGTTGTACGTTGCCAGGTCGAGTCGTCTAAGATGGCAACCGAACCTCCACCGGAGATTCTTAGCACCCCCTGCCCCGCCGTTACCATGGTTGCCACCGTAGCCAGGAATAGCGGGGCCGCCGGGGACTGGGGGCCGTCTGTTTGTTGCTCTATTCATTGGGGGGTATTTGCCATAGTTGCCACGCTTGGCGAGCGGGTTGTCAACCGCAGTATTTTTATTTTAATTTTGGCTATTATCAGGAAGATGCTGCTGCCCATCTCCTGCCTGTTTCCCATTGTCGCCTTTTACGCGACACCCACGGGAGGATATGGGGTAGTGGATATTCTTGACCGCCACTACACGGCACATATTGATCTATGGTGTGATAATACGCATTGTTTGGTTGCTTACCCAACGATAACTGACTGTCCGTTTCAGGATCAAAGAATTCAACATTGACTACTACACAGGTTCAGAACAAAAATTAGGTCACAGCTGTGGATTACGCGGACGCGGCCACAGACGCGGGCGCGGGTGAAGCAAGGGAGCGGGCGCAGGCGTCGGCGGGTAGCTGAGCTGACACCGTAAACATAGCACAATTGTATTTTCATTTAACTCTGGTTTCCCTTCAAAACGTACGTATTTTCATTTACGTGCGTTTTGACTGCCTCATTGGTCTAGTGGTTGCAGTAGTGCGACTGCTGATCATGAGGTCCCGGGTTCGATTCCCGGGTCGGGCCAAAAAAAAAGAGTTATTGAGTTTTCCATCAAGAAATTCTCAGTAGCTGCTCGGAGTCAGGAAGTAGGCGGTGTCTCACCCCCGTACCGCGAAAAGCACGTAAAGCCGTTGGTCCTGCGCCTGATCTCTCTCCGGTCGTGTCGGTTTACCGTCCCATCGGATTATGAGAGTGAATGAATAGGGAGTGCACCTATGCTTGCGCATACACTTGGGTGCTATAATCCTGTCCTACGCCGATGGCTAGTCCCCGTTGAGACTGGCCGCCCTGACCGAAAGAGACCTTCCAGATCTTATTATTTTCATTTATAACTGTTAATGTATTTAGGTAAATACGAAATAACGTTACATATCACGTTGCAAAGTGCGCACATAAATAATAACAGCGTTTTCTTAGTCACATTAAACAAAATCAGTGTTGAATTGTCGAAAAAAGCGTTCACGGTTTATTAAACAAAGAATTACTCTTCTCGCTCGCTCGCAATCGACTAAAGGAGTTACGGAGAATTTACTGTAACTTAGTGCGCAAAATATGAAAGCCGCTGAGGTCCTCTAGTAGTACACATATAAATCTTCGGTCGCGAAATATATTAATTTTTACTTCAAATTAGATACAAAGTCAAATTACAAGGTCAGGTGTATATCCCTACTGGGATCCGAACATTAAATAAAACTGATTAATTAATAAAAATTACTGTCGTGTGGTAACAGCGCAAGAAATACTATGTCGATGTCTTCAAGTCAGAAAAATTTCATGACTCCATTAGATTGCAGTGACAAATGTTACCAACGGTCATCGTTATCATTTTCATCTATATAGACTATAATAAGTCCAATACAGAAGAAAGGCGTCCTACTTTGATCACCCGAAACCAGATCCTGAGCCATCGGCATCCATGGACTCCTTGCATGTTTCATCAGGTCGTCACTCCATCTAATACGATGCCGCCTAATACTGCGCTTGCCAATATACGGGACTATACAATTTTGTTTTCAAATGTACATCATTTATTCACATAGCATTCAAATATATTCTCTATCAAGGTATTCCATCTTAGTCATGAGGGGTGACAGCGCATCAGCATTATGATTCTTGATCTAGGATAGATGTAGATGCCTATGGGCCACGTTATTCAGTCATCATCAGGTGGACTATGTGCTAATATGTCACTCTTATTCTGTAAAAAAATATATTTATTAGAATAATTTAAATAAAGCTTGGTAAATTCATTATAATTTTCTAAGTATTTTTCGTACGTGTTAAACTTGTTAAAGTATGTATTAAATTAAAAATATGTCACCATGAAACAATTTAACAGGATGTTGGAGCGTAAACAAGGAAAAAAATTGAAAAAAATCGTACCAAGTTTATATCATTTGCTAAGTACTCTGTGGTGTTTCTAAGATTCTTATCTTGACCTTTTCCACTTCGGAATTTTACTCACCCCTGGACATTAAAAACATATAAAGAGGTCTTCAAAAAATTCAAGAATTTCCGTCCTTTGTAAGAAGGGGTTTTTATATGGATGCGGTATTTCGTGTTGAGTGAGTTTTGTTCTCCTTTTGTCAATTTTTCCTTACTATAGTAGAAAATTTATCGAACTGATTGTTTGCACTTCATGAACGTCATTTGTTTTTTACTTATTATAAGCCAGTGCTTGACTACAATCCCACCTGGCGGTAAGTGATGATGAACCCCTAGATCGTAAAAGGCACTGCATTAGCGTAACAAAAGTCTTTTCACTCTTGCCTTGAAGACGCCTAGATTCTAATCTGATGGAAAGGCAGGCGCCCGGAGATTATTCCACTACCAGAATCATACGCATTTAAATACCAACAATGCTTTTTATGTCCATATAATTCTTCATTTTTTATTAAGTGGCGAAGCTTGCGAAGACACTTATTGATTTCACGATGTCTGTCCGTCTGTCCGTCTGTCCGTCTGTCCCACGATTATCTCGAGAACGGTTTTGAATTTTCAAATTCTGTATTCAGCAATCGATTACTGATCACCCAGGCATCTGAACCTACTATTTTGAAACTGATTGCTCAACGGCAACCGTTAGAAACCGCTACAAAGCTGGTTGCTTCGCCACTTTGCTATGCTGTTAGCTTGCTAGGTTTATTTTCACTGCAAGTCTGGTTGTCTTACAACCGGTATACATGAAACATCATGGCCACTTAAGAGAATTCATCACCCCACATCGTCACGTAGGTATCGTAAAAGGCGACTATGTAAAATATCAGAAGCACAGATAACAGAATAACTATCCTTTTTACGCTAGACATAAATATACAGACCGATCTAAGTGCGAGTGGTACTGCACTCGTCAATCCCTCGCGTAGTGATTAAGACAAATCAAAAAGAGCGGTCCATATCGAAAGGTTTTAATGGGCAGATCATGATACACGAGTTGTTCATACAGCCATTCATCCATGATATCTTTCTGATATTTCCAATAGTTGCCTCCTACGACACCCATGAACGATAAGGCGTTATGGATTTTGCCACTATACGTCAACCGTCAGCACACGTTCCATATTATATTAGGTATCCCTCAATTAACAATGATTTTATGGCGTACAAATAATTGATTCAGGCCTGGATGTGTATCTATGTGTAATTTTACATTTCAGAGGAACTTTTTAAAGAGAAGGCAAACGAGCATGCGGCTCACCTGAAGGTGACTACCGCCGCCCATGGACAATTGCAACAACAGGTTAATTGCAGGTGCGATGCCGACGTTTTAAAAAAGAGTAGACTCTTTTCTTAAGTCGAATCGAGAGGTTACTGGTGTTGGTATAACGTTTTCCTACCAAGAAAAAAAAGATATAATCAGGATTAAGAAATTAATGTTTCGGTGGTTTAGAGACATGGATAGAATGAATGAGGAGAGAGTGACAAAGCAAATTTATGATGTAAGAGTGTGTGGCATTCGGCAAAGTTCTAGACGAAATTATCGACCAAAACTATATATTGAAGATGGACCTAATTAAGAGTTCGTGACGAGCATGCATGTGTAAATATATGGATGTAAAAGAAGCCAGAAAGAGGAGTGTCAGGATCGTACCAAATGGAAGTCCGTAGTCTCTAACTACCCCTTTTTGGTATCGAACGAGTAGGTTTAATATGACAAAAATGAAATAATACGATAAGGCGAGTCCATTTACAAAGAAACACTGCAATAATCCTTGTTGATATTCAAAATATCAAGAATATTATGTATTGCATATTCAGTGAGAAAGCTGCACGACGGAAGGCGGCCATCTTGCGTTTTGCTCGACAAGTCGATACCGCGGCGGGATAAGTCTGTTTAACTTGACGGAAAGCTAAGTTTATGATGCTGTTCTAAACGTGGAAAATGTTGGCAGATCATTTTTTGACTTAATGCGAAATAAACAGCCGGTGAATAGAATAGAATAGAATAGAATAATTTTTTATTCAATATACATTACATGAGTAATTCTTATTGAAAATCATTTTTTACTTTACCACTGGTTCGAAAAAAAACCCTCTGTCCTGGGAAAAACCAGCAAGAAACCCAGTGGAACTTTTTTTTAAATAAATTTTACAATATAAATGATTACAAACTATTTACAAAATTTATTTTAGAGACTGCTTGGAAGCGACCACCCCATTCCCAGGGGTTATTATCAACCATGTATTCATTTATACTATAATAACCCTTTTTATACAGTTTCAGTTTAACAAAACATTTAAACTTTGTAATAGAGAGAGCCTGTACACTTTCCGGAACCTTGTTGTAATAATTATTGTTAATTTAATAATAATTAAATATTAATGTTCCTAGTGTTTACAGAATGTATAACACATTTTTTACTAAAACTACCTTTGTTTTTGTGAACATATATTAAATTTTCGTAAATAACTTTGGCCTATCTACTGAGTAATATATTTATTTCCTTCAATTTATCTCTAAGAGAATCTCTCGGATTTAGATTGTAAATAGCTCTAATGGCCCTCTTCAATAAAACAAAAATAGTTTTTGAATCAGCCGCATTTCCCCATAGCAAAATCCCATAAGACATTATGCTATGGAAATAACTGAAATAAACTAATCTAGCTGTCTCAACACTAGTGAGACCTCTAATCTTTTTTACAGCATAGGCTGCAGAACGTAGTATGTTGGCTAATCTGGATATATGGGGGCCCCACTGAAGCTTTGCGTCGAGAGTGATGCCAAGAAAAACTGTGGATACAACAGGGCTCAGTTCCCCCCCCCCCCCCCCCCCGCAGATTTTTAACATTCGATGTTGTAAATTTAACACAATTAGTTTTATCTCCGTTTAAATGTAGATTATTAACGTTAAACCAATGCACTAATTTTGATGACATGACAGCATTATTCACTTCGTCACATTTAAACGATTGACGTTTAAGTTTGAAAATTAAGGAAGTATCATCAGCAAATAATACTATATCATGACTATCCCCTACAAGGGAAGGTAATTAATATACACTAGAAACAGGAACAGCACTAGGAACAGTGCTATATTGTTATTTAATATAGCTACGATTTTTGCATCAATATATTTAAAATTGGAAAATCCAAAAATGCATGCCTCATTAGCGTTTTATTTAATTTTGATGATTAAAATAAATTGTATTCCTGACTTTTAAAATGTATTATTTACGTGTTTTAAATTTAGCACTGTATTATTTTAACAGGTAGTGTCACCTACAGAGAAAAAAAGCGGCCAAGTGCGAGTCGAACTCGCCCATGAAGGGTTATGAAGCAGCAAGTAACATAATGGTTCTTGTAGTACGTTGTAACTTTTATCGATGTTTTAATAATAGTGTATTTTTTATTTTTATATTTGAGTTGATTGAATGAAAGGTAAATTGCGGTTTACGATTTATGACTTATTAAAAAAAACTACTTACTAGATCTCGTTGAAACTAATTTTCGGTGGAAGTTTACATGGTAATGTACATCATATATTTTTTTTTAATTTTATCATTCTCTTATTTTAGAAGTTACAGGGGGGGACACACATTTTACCACTTTGGAAGTGTCTCTCGCGCAAACTATTCAGTTTAGAAAAAAATGATATCAGAAATCTCAATATCGTTTTTGAAGACCTATCCATAGATATCACACGCGTAAGGTTTTGAATAAAAAAAAATTTGAGTTTCAGTTCTAAGTATGGGGAACCCCCAAAATTTATTGTTTTTTGTCTATTTTTGTATGAAAATCTTAATGCGGTTCACTGAATACATCTACATACCAAGTTTCAACAGCATAGTTCTTATAGTTTCGGAAAAAAGTGGCTGTGACATACGGACGGACAGACAGACAGACATGACGAATGCATAAGGATTCCGTTTTTGCCATTTGGCTACGGAACCCTAAAAATTAATAATGTTTACCAAAATAAATCGATTACCCAATGTATAAAATCAATATAGGCTGTGTGGTACATTCGTCCTTTGTCCATCAAAGACTAAAAAAATAATGAAAGTACTAATTTTTTTTTTTTTTTTTTTATAGTAGAGGGGGCAAACGAGCATGCGGCTCACCTGATGGTAAGTGACTACCGCCGCCCATGAACAACTGCAACACCAGGGAGGGAATTGCAGATGCGTTGCCGGCCTTTTAAAAAGGAGTACGCTCTTTTCTTGAAGGTCCCTAAGTCGTATCGGTCCGGAAAAATCGCTGATGGTAATCGATTCCACAAGGAAGTCGTGCGAGGAAGAAAACATCTTCTAAATCGCACAGTGGTGGACCGCCAATCATCCAGATGGTGTGGATGGTATCGGGAGTTCTGCCGCGATGTGCGTTCGTGAAATTTGGCGGCTGGGATTAATCCGAACAATTCCTCAGAGCACTCCCCATGGTAGATGCGAAAGAAAATGCAAAGAGATGCAACATCTCTTCGCAGCGCCAATGAGTCGAGCCGATCGGAAAGAACTCGGTCGTCGACGATTCGAGCCGCTCTGCGCTGGATGCGGTCAAGTGGAAGGAGCTGGCACGGGGGAGCCCCTGCCCAGAGATGGGAACAGTATTCCATGTGAGGCCGAACCTGCGCCTTGTAAAGTTGCAGGCGGTGTGCCGGCATGAAATACTGTTCCGCTCTGCTGAGCACGCCAAGCTTTTTAGAGGCCAATTTGGCCTTCTCTTCCAAATGACCACGAAACTGCACGTCACTCGATATGTCGACGCCGAGGATTCCGATACTGGCTGAGGCAACCAGGGGAGTGCCTTGAAACTGAGGAGATACGACAAAGGGGTTCTTTTTAGCGGTAAACGCGCAAACTTGTGTCTTCTGAGGATTAAACTGGACTAGATTTAGTCGCCCCCAGTTCGAGACTTTGTCCAGCAAAGACTCGACTTCAGACACAAGTTTGTTCCGGTACTCGGAGACATTTTCCCGAGAAATATTAGCACGGCCGGTGTATAGAGCATCACCAGTGCTGTCATCCGCATAGCAATGAATGTTACCAGTTAGCAACATATCATTGATATGCAGAAGAAACAGCGTTGGTGATAGCACACAGCCTTGTGGAACACCAGCGTTAATAGGCTTGTAGTCAGAACATGCACCGTCTACAACAACCTTGATGCTCCGATCTGCAAGGAAGCTGGTGATCCAATTGCACAATTTCTCGGGAAGCCCATAGGAAGGGAGCTTCGAGAGAAGCGCTTTGTGCCAAACCCGATCGAAGGCCTTCGCAATGTCCAGACTAACGGCCAACGCCTCCCCCTTGGACTCTACTGCCTCCGCCCATCTATGGGTCAGGTAGACCAGAAGATCACCAGCTGATCGACACCCACGAAAACCGTATTGGCGGTCACTAATCAGCTGGTGATCCTCAAGGTACCGGATGAGCTGGCAGTTGATAATGGATTCCATTATTTTGGAGAACAAGGAGGTGATCGCGATAGGCCTATAGTTGGACGGGTCTGAGCGGTCGCCTTTTTTAGGGATCGGGTGGACAAAAGCTGTCTTCCATGAATTCGGGACTACGCCTTGGGAGTAGGAGTACCGAAAAAGACGCGTTAGGACCGGTGCCAACTCCGGAGCACACGTCCTCAGCACAATTGGGGGGATTCCGTCAGGCCCACTCGACTTCTGGATGTCCAGGGAGAGAAGTGCTTTGCGAACCGAGCGCTGTGAGAACAGCACATCCGGCATAGAGCACTCACACCGCGGGATGGTCGGCGGTGTTTTCCCCCCGTCATCAAGAGTCGAGTTGGACGCAAAAAGGGAGCCTAAAAGGTCGGCTTTGTCTTTTGCGTCATGGGCCAGTGAGTCGTCCTCCCTGTGCAGAGATGGTAGTGATGGCTTACAGAAATTCCCTTGGACAGCCCCCAGAGACCAGAATGCACGGGTTCCCGAAGGAAGGCGAACTAGTTTCTCGCCAATTCTGCCTATGTGCTCTGACTTTGCCTTGGCAATAACTCTTTTGAAGGACCTGGAGGCGAAGTTATACTTCTTTTTAAGTGTGCTGGTGCTTACATCCCGAGTCGCCGAAGCCGCAGCCCAGGCTTGATAACACTCCTGCTTACTGCGTAATGCAGTTTTACAGGAGCGACCAAACCAAGGCTGAGATCTGCCTCCGATGGGTACCACAGATGATGGAATAAATAGTTCCATTCCCTGTAGCACCACATCAGTGACAGAGTCAGCAACAGCGCTGGGATCATCCGGCGAGAAGCAAACCCGCCCCCATGGGTAGGATGCAAAGAAAGACCGCATTCCGTCCCAATCCGCCGACCTGTAATGCCAAACACGGCGGCAACCTGCAGAACGCAACCGCGAAGGGAGCGTGAGTGGCACCATACTCCGGATCAAACAGTGGTCCGAAGAGCCGAGAGGGGCATCGACGGAAACCTGATATCCGTCCGGATGAGAGGTCAGCAGAAGGTCCAACAGGGAAGGTGTATGATCCTCCACATCTGGAATCCGCGTAGGCGAAGTAACCAGTTGTGTCAGACCATATGCCAAGGCAAAGTCATAAACAGATCTCCCCGCATGATCGGTTAAACGTGAACCGAGCCATTCGGCATGGTGGGCGTTAAAATCGCCAAGGATCACGATCTCTGCGGATGGGACCTGTTGTAGCAAGGAATCTGTAGCCATTTGGACGTGGTCGATGAGTCGGTCTGTTTCGGCATTACCGCTATGGGACCTATAGAGGCACCCGTAGACGTTTATCTTTTTAAAATCTTTACTTTTTAATGGGCATAGATACAACTAAATATTCAAATAAATGTAAAGCTTCCATCAAAATCAGCCAGGAGTATATTATAATAAGAGAGTGTTGTTCAGGCCTATTAGAATGTTAATTTTATTTTTTCTTTTACAATCTCTAGCCCATTTAAATTTTTATATTACCTACAATTATACAGAAATAAAATTAAAGAGCCCCAGAGTCTTGACGCCTTTTATTTAAAAAGTCACGTCTGCAGACCACTCGTTTAAACCTTAATAAGTACTGAACTAACCTGCAGTCTTAATTGCATGAAAAACTTTCAACTTTGACTTTGACTTTGGCACTAAAATCTGGCGTGAGTAGTCCGGCTGTATGCTCGCAGCCTGGGATTGTTGCACTTCTAATTATTAGACTTGCGCAGTTGACTTGAGACATACTTGATAGCGCTATTCATAGTGCATACTTGGTGGGTACAATTACTCGATACCGTGTTATTTTAATATTACTCATACATACATTATAACGTAAAACAATATTATAAATGTATATGTAGGTAAAGAATTCAAAAAAAAAAATATATATATGTATATACATACAACATGTAACAAAAACCTTGTGGTTCCCGTTAAGTACGTTTTCAGGATCAGTCTTCAAACCTATGGAAATATTTTTTTTTAATTCGACTGTATCTTTTTTTTATGTGTGTTAACTTATAACTTTTTACTGGCTGAAACGATTTCGATGATTCTTTTTTTATTTGAAAGCTGATACTTCTCGTGTAGTCCTATATGAATTTGATCAGACCAATAGTTTTCGAGTTATTCTTAATAACTTATATTGAAGTCGACTGTACAAAATTTTTAATTTTTAATTATTCTACTTAGGAGTCTGAGTAGATACCACCCACTAGCCTATTTCTACTGCCAAATAGCAGTGCTTGCACTGGAGTGTTTCTGTCTAAAGTGTATAGTGAACTAGGTATAATAACAAACTGTAAGTCTTTCCATCTGAGTTCTCATAAGTGACAACGCATCTAAAGCCTTCTTTGTTTGAAATTGGCTGCAAGTGCCCCTGGTGTGCAATAGCCATTAACCATCAGCTAGACTGTAATGTCGTATAACACTTCATTTTTATAAAGAAAAACTCGAAACCTCTTTATTATTCTCTCATATATTCATTCTATATTACATTTTCGCTATATCGTTGAAAATTATTACTCCAATCAATTAATTGCTTGCCAGATGTAAATTACCGTTAATGGAGCCGTGGTAGCTCAGATGGTTAGCGCTCACTGTTAATTTTCACAATACAGTAGGAAATTGTTAATTGCAATTTTAAGTGCTGATTTACCACGTGCTCGGTGGTGACGAAAACATCGTGAGGAAACCTATATGTGTCAGAAATAAGAAAAAAAATATTTCGAAGACGCGAAGTTCGCCAACACGCATTGGGGCAGCGCGGCAAACACTTCCTTGCCCTAAAACTCTCTCAGGAATGAGAGGAGGCATGTGCCCAGAAGTGGGACGTATATAGGCTGCAACTTTAGCTTTTTAACTTTGTGTGCGATTCATCTAATACTGTGATAGTCAATCCACCTGCTAATTTTTAAGTAAATAAAATAAAGTACAGCCTCTGTACCTCCCAGAGCACTGTGCATAGGCCTCCTCTCATTTCTGAGAAGGTTATAGAACAAATAGTTCGACTTGCTGCTCCAGTAGGTATTATGGGGTGGCATATATCCTCGAACAATTTTATTCTTCATACATGCAGCGGGGTTTCCCAAGTTGACTTTCTGCAATCGTTACGGCTAATTTAAAAAGTTAAATTTACAGCCTATATACGTTCTACTGCTGGGCACAGGCCTTCCCTCTTTCTGAGAGGGTTTTAGAGCAAGGAAATGCCTTAATAATAATGTGTGTTGGCGAACTTCACATGTCTTCGAAATATTTTTTTTCTTATTACTCAGACATACAGGTTTCCTCACGATGTTTTCATTCAGCGCCGAGCACGTGGAAATCAACACTTTAAATTGCAATTAACAATTTCATTGGTGCCGGCGGGGATCGAACCTGGGTTGCTGCTGACGTACTGTGAAATTTACAGCGAGCGCTAACCATCTGAGTTACCACGGCTCCTAGAATATTAGGCTAATAGGTTAATAGAAAACTAGAAATTAATTCTCGAAACATTTTATTCCTTGTACATGCATGTTTTCTCATGATGTTTTCTTTACCACCAAAAACATGGTAAATCAGAACTTAAATTGCGTAATGATTTCATAATATTTACGCGTTTACTACACATGAAATAAAACCAATTTTACGGATTTTATTGGGTTTAGTTTTATCTTTTTAAATCTCGATGTTTCAAACGTTTTAAAACATGGGTTACGGAGGGGATTGATGTGTTAGACGTACTGATGTCATAGTTAACGAAGGCTACCTTCATCTATTAAATATGAATAACATTGCTGGCTGTGCTACAAAGCGACCAAAAAGGCGGCACTTAAAAAGTTAGAATTAAGCGCGATAAAATCCGTAGAATCAGTTACATTTAACTTAAAATTGCAATTAAGAATTTTATTTCTGGCGGAGATTGAACCCAACCCGGCTCGCATATTTGAAATTTACGGCTAACGCTTAGCCCCTTGCAAGAAAGCCTTAAACCGCAAAAAGATTATCTACAAATCCTCCCGACTATGGCATCTTCCCTATCCATCACTAATGAAACAGGTACTTAGGAACTACTGGTGAACGATATTGTAATTCATCTTTTCGCAAAGGAAGCATATAGCAGTATGTCATAACCTTACTATAAATGTGAGGTGCGTTACGTGCATTTCTATAGTAACATGGAAGTAGGGTTGCTCTTTGTCGAACCCCTGTTCGATATACGTAAAATAGGGCTGACAACTTTTACACGCACAAAACTTAGCACTTTTAAAAACTATTTTTACCTTGTCAAACATTGTTTTGGAAAAATCCATCACTTAGATAACTACAACTTTTATACCTTATGGTGAAAGTACGTAAATAAGTAAAATAAAATTTCCAATTTATAGTAATTTTAAAAGATATATTGGTATTTCAAAAACAATTTAAACTTTAAATAACAAATATTTTAACTTATTATTCTATAAATTACGATTTTTATAGGATAAGTGTGACAACCGAGTACACAGTCCACCTGATGGTAAGTGAGTGCAGTAACCCAAAGATATTCAGATGCGTTGCCATCACTGAGAACTCAAATGAAATGCCTCGATACTTGTAAAAAGGGTATCTGGTTCTTTACGACGAGCAAAGTGAAAAACAATTGAAAAACATTAGCATTTTTCTGCTGGTTTACGGTGGAGTTCTGTACGATTGTGTCTTTCCCAGGCCGAACCGACGCATTCAGACAGCAGACTTAATACAGCTGCAGCGTGGCTCTACCACGTATAAAATTATACTAATTAACCTCATTTAATTGTGGTTCTTATATTTTATGAGCCCGTCAGTCAGTATTAGTCTACTGCTAGACAGAGGCCACTCCCATTTTTTATAGAATAAGGATGACAATCGAGCACACAGTCCACCTGTTGGTATACATCTATCCTCATAAGCCCATAGACATGTACATGTATCCGCGTTTGTGAAAAGCAGATGCGTTATCCCGTTCTCTACACTCACCATACGAAACATGGCAGCATTAAGCTTCTATTTTACGCTGGTATTCTGTGAGAGCGTGGTCCTTCCCCGATCGAGTCGATCCATTCGTGCTACAACTATACAATTATTATTAAGTGGCGAAGCTTGCGAAGTCACTTATTGATTTCACGATGTCTGTCCGTCTGTCCGTCTGTCCGTCCGTCTGTCCGTCTGTCCTACGATTATCTCGAGAACGGTTTCGAATTTTCAAATTCTGTTTTCAGCAATCGATTACTGATCACCCAGGCATCTGAACCTCCTATTTTGAAACTGATCGCTCAACAGCAACCGTTAGAAACCGCTACAAAGCTGATTGCTTCGCCACTTTGCTATGCTGTTAGCTTGCTAGGTTTATTATAACTGCAGAATGGCTCTACCACGTTTAAACAGCCATAGAAGAGAGCCTTCACTACACGGTGAATATGGAGTCGTCTATAATATTATACCCCAAATCATGCCGTGGTTGTCATAAAAGACTACCGAGGGAAACTGAAAAAGGAGATAGGATGCAACATTTTATACAATGATGGTGTCAAACGAGTACACAGTTCTCCTGGTGGTAAATAAAGGCTGTAGCCCATAGACATCTACATCTATCCTCGATTGAGAATAAAAAAATAGATTTTTTTTTATAGGATAAGGGTGACAAACGAGCACACAGTCCACCTGATGGTAAGTGGTTGCTGCGGCCCATAGACATCTACATCTATCCTCTATTACAAATCAAAATACAGATGCGTTGTCACCCGTGAGGACTAAAATGGAATGTCTCATTTCCAGTAAAAAGGGCCTTCGGCCACCTGCACTCACCAAGCGAAACGTAGAGGTAAACCTCTACTTCACGCTGGTATTCTGTGTGGTCGCGGTACCACCCCGGTTCGAGCTGACCCATCCGTGCGACAGCAAAAGTTGCCGCGTGGCTCTACCACTGTTTATGATGTTTTCACCCCTGAGGACTAAGATAAAATGCCTCGTAAAAAGGGCCTTTAGTTCTCAAACCCCACCATACAAATCTCTGATATTTAACATATACCAGATACTGATAAGACTTCCCCAGTCGAAATGACCCATTCTTGATGTGTGACCGATGGAAAATATATTTAATAAACCTAGCAAGCTAACAGCATAGCAAAGTGGCGAAGCAATCAGCTTTGTAGCGGTTTCTAACGGAAAAAAAATTTCAAAATAGGAGGTTCAGATGCCTGGGTGATCAGTAATCGATTGCTGAAAACAGAATTTGAAAATTCGAAACCGTTCTCGAGATAATCGTGGGACAGACGGACAGACGGACAGACATCGTGAAATCAATAAGTGACTTCGCAAGCTTCGCCACTTAATAACTAGATAACTAGTTTTACATTCTTCAATTCAAAACAGCCGTGGTAGTTCAGATGATTAGCGCTCGCTGTAAGCTTCACAGTACTCGAGCAACCCGGGTTCGATCCCCGCCGGCACCAATGAAATTATTAATTGCAATTTTAAGTGCTGATTTACCACGTGATCGGCGGTTAAGGAAAACATCGTGAGGAAACCAGCATGTCTGAGAAATAAGAAAAAAAATATTTCGAAGACATGTAAAGTTCGAAGTGCCTAGTGGCCTAAAACCCTCTCAGAAATGAGAGCAGGCCTGTGCCCAGCAGTGGCACGTAAATAGGCTGCAACTTTACTTTACTTTACTTTACATTCTTCAATTGAAAATGGTATAATTGTAATAACTATGCTTAATATTTTTCTACTTATTTTTTATTAACTTCATCATATTCATTTACAGCCCACAAAAGCTTGTGGCCTAACCCATTTAAGGGAACATTTGTCATAATCCCGACGCTTGGCAGACGGCTTAACAACGCAGTATCATACATCTCGCACCAGTGGAGCTGCTTCTCGTTACCAGTCTGGATATTTAAGTCCGGCTTTAACTAAATGATTATACAGTCATCTATCGGATGTCATGAGATGTGACGTAAAATAGCAGGTCAATGCTGCTGCGTTTCGTATGGTGAGTTTAAAGAACCGGAGATTCTTTTTACTGGAAACGAGGCATTTTTTCTTTATAGGATAGGGTGACAAACGAGCATACAGTCCACCTGATAGTAAGTGGTTGCTGTGACCCATAGACATCTACATCTATCCTCAATAAAGATTCAAAATGCAGATGCGTTGTCACCCATGAGGACTAAGATGGAATGCCTTTCTTCCAGTAAAAAGTGTCTCCGGTTCTCTACACTCACCATACGATACACAGCAGCGTTAAGTTGCTATTTTACGCTGGTATTCTGTGAGAGCGTGGTCCTTCCCCGGTCAAGCCGACCCATGCGTTCTACAACTATACTACTAATATAGTTACAGCATGGCTCTACTACGTATAAAACACGCATTCCACCTTAGTCCTCACGGGTGACAACACATATGCATTTTGATTCTTAATCGGGGATAGATGTGGATGTCTACGAACGGTAATAAATTATACAATACAATACAATACAATAATACAATACAATAACTTTATTATTCTTAACATCTATTAAATTAATAATAAAATTCTTTAATTTCTTAAAAAATCAAACATTCCTTATAACGATTCCTTCTAAACGCAAGCAAGCAACCCTAATACTAGATCCCCTCAACTAGGGCTGTACAACAATAGCGCCATGGGGTTGTAATTAAAAAAACGCGAAAACCCGAGCTGGGGCGTGAATTTTCACGCGCTCCACTCGACGTATGCCTGCCGATGTGTGCACGCATTTTGTTATTGCGTGTTAATGTATGTGTGTCAGGTACATACGTCGCGAATAAGAACGCCAATAGGTCACTTTGTGAACACCTACACTACTATTGGATATTACATTAAATAAATTATATTTCTTTTTTTACCACACTTATAACAGCTTGACTTGTGTGACTTTGTGTGATTGTAATTGTAATTTTGGACAACTCCCGATTGAAAAGTTAATAAATCAGATTGTGTACATTTATTTATTAAGTGCCAATCTAACATATGTTTAAAACTACTATAACTATTTATATCTTACCATTGAATGAAGTCTAGATATTCAACGTAAAAACAAATTATCTAAATTCTCTGCAAGCGTTATGCGGAAGGGCGTTAATATCACTTCAAAAGTGCTCCAAATCATGTAGTTCGTTGCTCTTTACATACCAATTAATTCTTTAAAAGGAACACGATTGTCTTCGGTAATTACCTATTTTTTACTATTCGGATAACATAGATTAAACAATTACAAGTGATTGCCTAGTAGTCGAATTCGATAACAAACTATAATAGCCTCTAGTCGAATTATGACCACTAGGCGAATATACTATAGTACACCACTATAATAATTAAGTTTTTTTATTGGAATAGGGTGACAAACGGGCACACAGTCCACCTGATAGTAAGTGAGTGCTGTGACCCATAGACATCCACATTTCTACTCGATTACGAATAAAATGCAGTTGCGTGAGAGAGGACCACGCTCCGGTCGAGCCGACCCATTCGTGCTACAACTGTAATATAGTTGCAGCATAGCTCTACCACGTACAAACATATTCAACAGTGGTAGAGCCATGCGGTAGCTTTTGCTGTCGCACGGATAGGCCGGCTCGAACCGGGGTGGTACCACGACCTCACAGAATACCAGCGTGAAGTAGAGGTTTACCTCTGCGTTTCGCTTGGTGAGTGCAGGTGGCGGGAGGCCCTTTTTACTGGAAATGAGGCATTCCATCTTAGTCCTCACGGGTGACAACGCATCTGCATTTTGATTTGTAATGGAGGATAAATGTAGATGTCTATGGGCCGCAGCAACCACTTACCATCAGGTGGACTGTGTGCTCGTTTGTCACCCTTATCCTATAAAAAAAACATGTGTTTGGCAGTATGAACGTAATGATTTATGTTTCATTTTGTTTAATTTAATGTATTTGTAACACGCATTGTAGCTTTCTGTACGCCTTCTCCATTAACTTTAAATAAATATTTTAGCTTTTCCATAAACTTTAAACTCCATCTCCTAAAACTTTAACTATACCAAATCTCATGCTCCTTCGTACGCGTAATAATAATAATAATAATAATAATAATGTCCTCCAGACCGAATTTCGGCCACGGCGGCCAGTCTCAACGGAGACTAGCCATTGGCGCAGGACAGGATTATAGTGCCCAAGTGTATGCGCAAGCACAGGTGCACTCTCTATTCCCTCACTCTCATAGCCCGATGGGACGGTAAACCGACACGACCGGGAGAGAGATCAGGCGCAGGACCAACGGCTTTACGTGCTTTCCGAGGCACGGGGGTGAAATACCGCCAACTTCCTGACTCCGGGCAGCTACTGAGAATTTCTTGATGGAAAAACTCAATAACTGATTTTTGGCCCGACCCGGGATTTGAACCCGGGACTTCATGATCAGCAGTCGCACTACTACAACCACTAGACCAATGAGGCAGTCCACGCGTTCGTACGCGTAATATGCTTGAAAAAGGATACAAAGTTTTCCTTTCACGTATTAATATACAGATTAAACACAATGTATTTATTAAGAAAACAGTATATATGGCATGTACCAACTTTCACCATATAATTGTACCTAACTATAATATTAAGCGCACTACATCATCATCATCATCATCATCATTACAGCCTTTCACAAGTCCACTGCTGCACATAGGCCTCCCCCAAGGAATGCCACAAAGCACGGTCCTGAGCCACCTACATCTATCGACTTATTGCATGTCTTATTAGGTCGTCACTCCATCTCGTGGGTGGTCGCCCTACACTTCGCTACCGGTGCGAGGCTGCCACTCAAGAACCTTTCTTCCCTATCGGTTGTCGGTTCTTCGAGCTATATGGCCGGCCCACTGCCACTTCAGCTTACTAATCCGTTAAGCTATGTCGGTTACTCTGATTCTACTGCGGATATCCTCATTCCTAAGTTTATCACGTAGAGAAACTCCGAGCATAGCCCTCTCTATAACTCGCTGAGCGACCTTGAGCTTCCTCTTACGGCCAGCAGTGAAGGACCACATCTCAGATCCGTAAGTCATCACTGGCAACACGCACTGGTTGTACAATTTCGTTTTAAGGTTTTGAGGTATGTCTGACGAGAAGATGTGTCGTAGCTTCCCGAACGCTGCCCAGCCGAGTTGAATCCGTCGATTGACCTCTCGGTCGAAGTTGGACTTACCTAGTCGGACTATTTGTCCCAGGTAAACATACTCGTCAACAACTTCGAGCTTAGTGCTCCCAACAACTACCGGCATAGGTGTAACATGGACATTAAACATAATCTTTGTTTTGTCCATGTTCATCTTAAGACCTATCCGTTGGGAGACACTATTGAGGTGTTTTTTCGACGGAATGAAAGGTTTTGTCATTGTCCACATACGCCAGGCATAGTGGCAAATTGTACTCCTCGGACTTCT
The DNA here is from genome assembly GCA_033319125.1 of Parnassius glacialis. Taxonomy (NCBI): domain Eukaryota; kingdom Metazoa; phylum Arthropoda; class Insecta; order Lepidoptera; family Papilionidae; genus Parnassius; species Parnassius glacialis. The sequence goes on from JAVANC010000002.1 coordinate 27,341,428, forward strand.
GTACAACTTGCAGAAAGGTATGTATGTGGTCTATGGTGCTAAAGCCCTTTCGGAAACCGGCTTGTTCGGGAGGCTGGAAGTCGTCAAGTCTGCGTACGAGACGATTCGTAATGACTCTCGAAAACAGCACGTAGACGCGGCTCAGAAGGGAAATCGGTCTGTAGTTCTTCAAGAGAGCATTGTCACCGTTCTTGAAGAACAAGACCACCGCACTTCTGCTCCACGCCTCCAGTGTAATGCCACCATGGAGGACGGAATTAAAGAGCCTCTGAAGGACTTCCAGTACCGGTTTGCCACCCGCTTTCAGAAGCTCCGCTGTAATTCCATCCTCGCCTGGGGCCTTGCCGTTTTTATGGTGCTGGAGAACCATTCTAATCTCGCTCAGACTGACGTCCGGGATATCTTCGGAATAGTGTCGGATAAGACTCGCTCTTGGATCGTTACTCACACTTGCGCACCACACAACAGTAAAACTAGTCTTTTAACTCACCAAATAATAAAACTAAAAATAAATACTGTTATAATAATTAGTATCGGCTTACAATAATCTACTACAAAAACAAAAACACTAGGTGAAATAATTTCATTTATATTATAAAACTGGCTGTCCCCCGCGACTTCTCTCGCGTGGAATTTACTGTGATCTCGGTTTTTTTTTGCGCGATACCCTAATATTTTTTCTAAAATAAAAATATCTTAAGTTGCTCCTTATAATATCAGCTATCTGCCAATGAGATTCCCGTCAAAATTGTTCCAACTGTTTCGGAGATTAGCCGGAACAAACAGTATTTTTTTTACAATGTATGTTATCAACGTGTGTTGGGTTTTTCCATTTTAGGGGTTATAATTATTATAAATTTTTGAAAAGTCATTTACAAAAATTTTTGCCATATTTTTTTTATCATATTCTTGCATTGTCATCCGAATTTGAGCTATATTCAAAATTTTAAGTATCCAGCTCAACGGGAAGTTAGTTTAAAATCAAACAACTAAAATTACACCCATGACAGACCAACAATTTATTGACGTTTAAGTTCGACAACAAATTAATGAAACGATGAAAATCTATACAAATAAATAAAACTGAAGTGTCTGTTTGTAATGTCAAAATAATAGCTTTTTACTAAATGTATATGAAAGTATATACGGAACTTATAACAAAAGCACAATTTTTAAAATTTTTGTCTGTTTATTCCGGCTAATCTCCGAAACGGCTGGACCGATTTTGACGGGACTGGCAGATAGCTGATGTTATTAGGAGTAACTTGGGCTACTTTTGTTGTAGCAAAAGAATTAGGGTTTCACGCAAAAAAAAATTGAAACCCTAAATTACACGCCGGCGAAGTCGCGGGGAACAACTAGTACTTAATAACTAATATATTTAAAAAAAAACTTGCATTGCATTTTCTGTATTAAAATCTGTAAGGAATATATTTAATGCGTGACTAACATATTGCATAATGTGATGGAAAAAGTGTAGGGCGTGTACACACGACATTAGCACGCTGTTGCCTCACGGAGTTAGCGCAACTACCATTTCATTCCACTATCTCGAAGCCCCCTATATCCCGTGGGTACCGAGTTTGAAATAAAATATGAAAAACTTACGGATACGCAGTTTTCATAGCAGTGTGTTACGTTTGCGGTATACGTAGAGATGAGAGTATAGACGCGCGTAGGGGAAGAAGCAGGTCACGCATGCTCGTTCGACGTCTAACGAGGCTTGAGAAAGCACCAATTAGTGCTATGTTTTAAATTTAATATAAAGTTCTATAGATTAAAATGTTGATGTGTTTTTTATTAACAAATAAGGGTCACATACGAGGTTCAGTCCACCTGATAATAAGTGTTAGTGCATGATGTGGTCTAAAGACATCTATAATAAAAAAAAACAATGTCGGAGATGTATATTAATTGAAACCAATTATACTTCACAAATTCCTTGGTTTATTGGTATAATTAGAAAAATGGACAAAATTTGCGTCTGTACTGCACACGGCTTGCTGATAGAGAGAAGGAATGTCAATCTGACAGTTCTAAAAAAGTTAAAATAGGGTTGTACTAAATTAATAGGGATGTGCTACAAATGGATACTGTGAGTGTCGCGAACAGTATCCTCCAAGAATAAACACGATGATATTTTCTCAATCTTGATGACTAAGATGGAACGCGTTACCAGTATTTCTTGTTACTTTCTCCCACCATACAAAACGCAGTAGCATTATGACCACTGATATTTTACAATTAAAATTATTTTAAAAATTTACCTATATTTGCACATCATACAAAAATGCTTACTTTATATCCCAAGACTTCCTGTACCATTCTACTTCTAGGATATGATGGGCTCAAAGTGCACTACAAGTGTAATAAACGACGGTTGTCCTTCCCCGATCAAACCGATCCATTGGTATTGCAACTATTATACAACTGCAATGCCTTTTTAAAAGAGAAGAGCTGTGAATGTAGATACGTCTATCAAAAATTACTTTTTTTATAGAATAATGCTGACAATGAGCATACATTTCATCTGATGGTAAGTGGATGCTAAGGCCCATAAACCTCTACATTTGTCCTCAATTAAAATTGAAAATGCAGGTGCGTTGTCACCCTAGAGGGCTAAGATGGAATTTCTCGTTTCCAGGAAATTCTTATTAGGAGTTATGGAAATTCTGGATCATGTACATTTCATAGTTCAGAAAATTATCAGTTAATACAATGCTCGGTTAAGGAAAACATCGTGATGAAACCTGCATATATCAGAGTAATTAAAAAAAAACATTTTAGATGACATGTTTTTAAATCTGCTAATACGCATTGGAGCAACTCTTTCCTGCTCCAAAACCCTCTGGAATGAGAGTAAAACTGTAACCAGCAGTGGATAGGCTTTTACTTTGCTTTGAAATGTTTTATATTTATATTTATTTCTACTCTCTTTTTATTTTCTATTACACTGTTATAGGTTCAAATCCTCCATTGAACTACTGATGGGAACCCACTCTAGCATTATTTTAATAATACGTCCACGTCGAAAATTGTCGTACATTATTTTCGTATTTATTACAAAAGGCAGGAAGTGAAACTTATACATACATAATTCAAAAGGCACTATGCCATAGATGTGCACAGAAAAATCAATATGTGTATATGTAGCCGTTAAGGCTGTAAAATAAAATGAACCCGCACACATGATTTTTCCATACGCTTTCACCAAATAAAGCTTACGAAAATGGTAAGCGAAATGGTATACGTGGTAGAGCCATTCTGCAGCTATATTAGTCGTATAGTTGTAGCACGAATGGGTCGGCTCGACCGGGGAAGGACCACGCTCTCACAGAATACCAGCGTAAAATAGCAGCTTAACACTTCTGTGTTTCGTATGGTGAGTGTAGAGAACCGGAGACCCTTTTTACTTGAAAAGGAGCATTCCATCTTAGTCCTCACGGGTGACAACGCATCTGCATTTTGATTCGCAAACGAGGACAGATGTAGATATCTATGGGCCACAGTAACCACTTACTATCAGGTGGACTGTGTGCTCGTTTGTCACCCTATCCTATAAAAAAAGCGAGAATTCTAATTATGTAAATCGCATTGTCAGTATTCTTTATTACTACTATAATTAATTACTTTTTGAATATACAACAGACAAGCAGCAGAGCGCTGTAATTTGGAGGCCAAGTAGCCCTCGAAACTGAGATAAGTGCTGTTGGCAGATGCATAGCTTCTTAAGAATAAAATATTATGATAATGAGATCGCCCGCGACCCTTGCCAATGTTTATTCAAATGCGTAGAGCTTCTGCTCCAAATTATGTCTTCCCGTTACCGTTTTTGTATCACATAGGCCTTGTTACAATTTTATATTTTACTTCTTAAGCATAAACGACCAAATAACCTTTTTTAAGATAATAAATAGAAGCAGACATTACTTTGCGGAACTCCATTATATCAAAGACGTCAAACTAATTTGCTAAATACCGCGTAAAAAAATAAAAATGATATAACATACGTGTACTTTTGAAGGTAGGTAAGTCACGTTATTTTTATTTATTACACGAATCTTAGCTAAGCCATTATTTTGACATCTTTTTCATGATGCCTACATACAGTACAAATAGGTCGGCTCAATCGGGAAAGTACCATGACCTCTCAGAATACCGGGTGAAAATTAGCAGCTTAATGCTATTATGTTTCGTATGGTAAGTGTAGCGAACGGTTGACTCTTTCACAGAAAACAAGGCATTCCATCTTAGTCTTCAATTTTGATTCTTAATGGAGGAGAGATATAGACGCTAGGATTCAAACATCACAGTAAAAAAAAATGGGAAGGGAAGGAATATTATAACTGCCTATACAAATGCCAACCTGCGCAAATTGTACACTTGTGACGGCCGACATATAGCGAACTGAACCCAAATAGCACAGATTTCTGACAAAAAGCAGAATTTCCTTTGTTAGCAACCCTCATTGCACTAGCCGACGTGTCTACTGCGACGTTTCAAGTTACACATTTCAGTTTGAGTTTTCTTGATCAGGCTCACATTCTGAGATGTGTTAACTTTACATCATCATCACCGTCATTGTAGTCTATTAAGTTATCTCTATATATAAAAATCAATTGTTGTCCGTTGTAATCGCTAAAATTCAAGAACGGCTCGACCGATTTTGATGAAACTGTTTGTGTGTGTTTGAATGGGTCCCCTAGATAGCTTAGATTCATATTTGGATACGGTAGGTGACGCTGTTCGCTATCCAGAAATCACCCGTGCGAAGTCGGGGCGGATCACTATATTAGTAAATAAATTATAATCATATACTAAATCTATGGTTATAATACAAAGTAATTAAAATAAAAACAATAATACTTCAAGTACATTTTACTACCAAGGGAACAATATCGTAAAAAAAAGCCATAAAATTCAGCTCACAAACCGTCGATAGACACATCAAATATTTTTGTTCGGATTTTTACGATTGTGAATGGTACTTTCTATCATTAAATAATTTTCAAAACTTTAGTTACATGTTATTATGGTACGCTAAAATAGGCAGTTAGTAGATCAATAGATCTGAAAACCTCTCGCTCGGCGTATTTTTATTATTTCCAAAGCTTTATGTTTTACAGTATTTGTTTATGAGGAACGGCATGAGATTTCAAAAAAAAACTGTGGAATCTCGATAACCTGTAAAATACGATTTAATGAGTTTTCGACTTAACAAGGATTTCCGTATTTTGCACAACAAAACTGTCCGTTCCATTTATAACTATTTAAAGAGTTCCGCACATTAAGTACTCGTATTGTGTAAATGATACTTAATATACACTGTTACATGTATACGTAAATCTTTATATATAAAAAGTACGTGTCACGTTGTTTGTCCGCGATGGATTCCTAAACTACTGAACTGATTTCAATGAAATTTTGCATACTGTGTGCATTTTGGTCCAACTTGAGAGATAGGATAGTTTTTATCCCGATAAATGACCCTCAAATTTTTTTATTGCGAATTTAAGGATTTTTATAAGAAGGGTCGTCGGAAAGGGCAGAACAACGTCTGCCTGGCGAGCTAGTATTATATAGTTTTTATATACTGAAACGTATATATATTATACATATGACGTAAATACTAATAGTTGTGGTAGCTCAGATGGTTAGCGCTCGCTGTAAATTTCACAGTACTCAAGCAACCCGGGTTTGATCCTCGCCGGCACTAATGAAATTGTTAATTGCAATTTTAAGTGCTGATTTACCACGTGCTCAGCGGTGAAGGAAAACATCGTGGAAAACTGCATGTCTGAGAAATAAGAAAAAAATTCGAAGACATGTAAATTTCGCCAAAACGCATTGGGGCAGCGTGGCGGACATTTCCTTGCCCTAAAACCCTCTCAGAAATGAGAGGAGGCCTGTGCCCAGCAGTGGGACGTATATAGGCTGTAACTTTAACTTTTTAACTTTAACTAATAACCGAATGAACTTGTGACACCCATTGAGCTATATGTACTACGTACTAGAGAAGCCATTCCGAACATTGACTATGTTCAACTGAACTGTAGTGCAATCCCTACACTAAACTAAATATTGCGTAAATTGAAGATTTGTGAATTCCATAAAATAATTATTATTACATTTTATTTACAAATATAATATGTTTGTTTAGATTAAATTAAGATATTTTATAATAAATTCTTATATTTATTTTATATAAATATCTTATTTTATATTAAATTAAAGTCTTCGCCCATGCGCGACTACTACTCCCGCGCAAGCGCGAAGACATAGAGTAGGACACAATTTTTGTTTGGAATGGCTTCTCTAGTACGTAGTACATATAACTCAATGGTGACACCATTGTTTAGACTTCGGAAAATTTACAATGCCTTTGTGGCACAAGGCGTTCGATCGATATTTACAACAAAATTCGTTCATTCATTACAATCTACCAAAGTCCACTGCTGAACATAGGCCTCCACACAAATTGCCTCATAAGGTTGGTTTGCCATGTTTGCTACGATTGGCAGACGGGGTCGCAATCGCAATTTTTTATTTTCTAGTAGTTGTTAGTTGACGCTGCTGCACATTTCCTGGTTTATCTCCTTTACTGCCTCTTACGACACTTGAGGGAAGAGGTAGTAGATATTCTTACCACCGCCACTACATGGTTAACATCAAAATGCCTGAATTCTTAATGAAATACTAGACTTGCTTTTGCATAAATTAAAAATAAATTATTAAAAAAGGTATTGAAAGGTCATTTGAAAGTCGCCAAGTTCCACACTTTGGACTAGGTAATTATAACACATTTGTCTAAGTTGCACACAGTGAACCAAAAAGTATAAAACCGTTACACTTTACAATGTTCTTTGAAGAAATGGAATAATGTTTGTTTTTTTTTTATATATGAGAGGGGGCAAACGAGCATACGGTTCACCTGATGGTAAGTGACTGTCGCCGCCCATGAACAACTGCAACACCAGGGGAATTATAGATACGTTGCCGGCCTTTTAAAAAAGATTAGGCTCTTTTCTTGAAGGTCTCTAAGTCGTATCGGTCCGGAAAAATGCTGGTGGTATTCGATTCCACAAGGAAGGTGTGCGAGGAAGAAAACTTCTTCTAAATCGCACAGTAGTGGACCATCAATCATCCAGATGGTACGGATGATATATCGAGTTTTGTCGTGATGTGCGGTGGTGAAAGTGAGCGGCTGGAAATAGTCCGAACAATTCCTCTGAGCACTTCCCGTGGTAGATAAGATAGAATAGGCAAAGAGATGCAACATCTCTTCGCAGCGCCAGTGAGTCAAGCCGATCAGAAAAAGCTGGTGTGTTTGTAATTGTTTATTTAAATTGGTATTGTTAGTAATATCAATTTTTTTTTATTTTGTTATTTAGAGGCCTATTTACTCGACTATGGAGTTACAACATACGAAATACAAGCTAGCTAGCTAGCTATTCGATATAGCAGCATAAAGCTGCTGTGTTTCATCGTCATCGTCATCGCCATCGTCATGGTCAAAATAGACACGATCTCTCTTTTCTTTAATACTTCATAAACCATTTTAGCTAATTTCGAAGTATCAACTAGTTTGTAATGTGTCCTGATCTTTATAAATACACTACGTCTAAAATGTAAGTGAATGAAATCTTTTGAAATCATAAAAAACAATACTCTTTTGAAAGCATTTAAAATTTGTGATGTGTTGGCTTAGAGAGTCTATACAACTTCGTATCTCTACAACACGTACTTATCAGTTTTTTAAAAAGTTGTTTTATTCAAGCCCCTCTTATAAGTAGTAAAGAAAAATTGAAGACAGCGCAGCGCCCTGTTTTGCAAATGATTGTTATTACCAGTTATTACTGGTCATGCTTTTTTCCCGACTGAAAAAAATACAATACGAAAAAGGTTTTAATTATTGTATATACAGAAATTGATATAATAATAAAAAATAGTTTGCTTAAATAGAAAAATATTATTAGTAGAATGCACCACAGGCTTTGTGCAAAATATTGTATTAAACAAGGAAGTGGAAAATACTGGTAGTAATATTGTTTTGTTTAAACCTCCCAGTGGTGTAAGGAGTGTGTAATATCCAGCCTAGCTTTGCCGGCTCTCTTGTATTATAGTATTAACCTAGATAGCAATAAGCGACTTGTCTTTAAATGAAATTCTATTATTTTCTATTATCAAAAAGAATATTTCGTATATTAAGACTATACCAATTATATTCATGTTGCCAATTGTCTTAACTCTACCTCACACGACTCAGATGTGTAATTTATTTGTTTATTCCGAAGCGACAACATTATATTTTATACATATATATAATGTACTTGTATATTTTAATAATACCTATTATGTTTTCTGCTTTGCACGTACTACACATACGTTTGTAAGCTCGTAAGTATTTCAAGTAAATTTTGTATATAAAATGTACGCTTTCGAATAAAAAGGCTTTCTTAAAACCACTTTCATTTCCGCTGCTGAATTTTTCCTGCGGATTCGAAAATATTCGAAAATCCGTTCAAAAAGTTAGAGAAATCTGGCACACAAATTGAAAGCCGCGGTGGTCGATCAATCAGAAGAAAGTTGCAAGTATTTTTATATGTATGTTTCTTGCAAATTCGAAATGAATCGCATTATTGTCCATATTTGTGTTGTCAATATATCTTAAAACCCTGAAGTAGCGGTGAAAGAAAAGAATAGAATAGAATAGAATATTTTTTATTCAATATAGATCACATGTGTAATTCTTATTGAAAGTCATTTTTTACTTTACCACTGGTTCGAAAAAAAACCTCTGTCCTGGGAAGAACCAGGAAGAAACCCAACGGGACTTTTTTTTTACAAGCATATTTTACAGTAATGGTTGGTAGATACAAAATTTATTAATTGAAAGAATATTCACTACCCCATATCTACTCTACTCTTTATATATACTGTATGATATTATATCGTTCCGTGTTTGATGTAAAAGGCGACAGAGTGGAACAAACCAGGAACTATGCAGCAGCGTCTTCATAATTAGAAAATAAAATACTGCGGTTGTCATCCCGCCTGCAAAGCGTGGTAACTATGGCAAATATCCCCCCTATGAGGCAATCTAAGGGGAGGTCTATGTTCAGCAGTGGACTTTTATTGGCAGAGGTGGATGGATGGATTGTCAATATTTATATAAATTTTTATGACGCAACTGATATTATTTGTATTAGATTAATAATTCTAAAACTATTAAAGAGTAAGTTTTAATGTTGTGCTGCTTGCGCTTGTTCATATCGTCCACTCTTCTTCTCCTGTATATAATTACTATACTCTTTGATTCTTTTTTCGATCATGGTGACTACTTTTTATAACTATTAAAGTACCTTTGCCATGGGAAGGCAGCTTACTTTCTTTCTTCTTATTCGTGTGCTTCATTACTGAAGGACGTGCTTGTCCCGAAATGCTTTCACCGATGTGTCGCCTAGCTTCCTTATTTTCATTTCATCATCATCATTATCATTACAGCCCTTCACAAGTCCACTGCTGAACATAGGCCTCCCCCAAGGAATGCCACAAAGCACGGTCCCGAGCCACCTGCATCCATCTACTTCCTGTATGTCTTACCAGGTCGTCACTCCATCTTGTGGGGGGACGCCCCACACTTCGCCTACCGGTACGAGGCTGCCACTCGAGAACCTTTCTTCCCCATCGGTTGTCGGTTCTTCGAGCTATATGGCCGGCCCACTGCCACTTCAGCTTACTAATCCGTTGGGCTATGTCGGTTACTCTGGTTCTACTGCGTATATCCTCATTCCTAAGTTTATCACGCAGAGAAACTCCGAGCGTAGCCCTCTCCATAGCTCGCTGAGCGACCTTGAGCTTCCTCATACGGCCAGCAGTGAAGGACCACGTCTCAGTTCCGTAAGTCATCACTGGCAACACGCACTGGTTGTACAATTGTGTTTTAAGGTTTTGAGGTATTTCTGACGAGAAGATGTGTCGTAGCTTCCCGAACGCTGCCCAGCCGAGTTGAATCCGTCGATTGACCTCTCGGTCGAAGTTGGACTTACCTAGTCGGACTATTTGTCCCAGGTAAACATACTCGTCAACAACTTCGAGCTTAGTGCTCCCAACAACTACCGGCATAGGTGTGACATGGACATTAAACATAATCTTTGTTTTGTCCATGTTCATCTTAAGACCTATCCGTTGGGAGACACTATTGAGGTCATTGAGCATAGTGCTTAGTTCCTCCAGCGATTCTGCCATGAGGACTATATCGTCGGCAAATCGAAGGTGAGTGATGTACTCGGCATTGATGTTAATTCCGTATCCTTTCCAGTCCAGAAGCTTGAAAACGTCTTCCAATGCAGCGGTGAAGAGTTTCGGGGATATAACGTCACCCTGTCTTACACCTCTCTACAATTGGATAGGTTTCGTACTCTGGTTCTGTACTCGGATAGCCATCGTAGCTCTACTGTACAAACACTTCAGCACTTCGATATACCGACAGTCAACTTGGCACCGCTGAAGGGACTGCAGCACCGCCCAAATTTCGACGGAATCAAAGGCTTTCTCATAGTCCACATACGCCAGACATAGTGGCAAATTGTACTCTTCGGACTTCTGTCCAATTTGCCGTAGACCGGCTTGTTCGGGAGGCTGGAAGTCGTCAAGTCTGCGCGCGAGACGATTCGTAATGACTCTCGAAAACAGCACGTAGACGCGGCTCAGAAGGGAAATCGGTCTGTAGTTCTTCAAGAGAGCGTTGTCACTTTTCTTGAAGAACAAGACCACCGCACTTCTGCTCCACGCCTCCGGTGTAATGCCACCATGGAGGACGGAATTAAAGAGCTTCTGAAGGACTTCAAGTACCGGTCTTCCACCCGCTTTCAGAAGCTCCGCTGTAATTCCATCCTCGCCTGGGGCCTTGCCGTTTTTAAGGTGCTGGAGAGCCATTCTAATCTCGCTCAGACTGACGTCCGGGATATCTTCGGAATAGTGTCGGATAAGACTCGCTCTAGGATCGTTACTCACACTTGCGTGTGGCTCCAACGATGACGTGTACAGCTGCCCATAGAACCTCTCAATCTCACTCAAAATCTCAGGTACCCCGGAAACGATGCTGCCACATTCGTTCTTCAGCTTTGACAGTTGGCTCTTTCTGGCAGACAGATCTCTGGCAAAGACTTTGGAGCCTTGGTTCCGCTCGATCGCTTCTTCAATACGAGCTGTATTGAAGTTGCGTAAGTCTCGCCGCATGCATTTGGAGATCTGTCTGTTCAGTTGCCTGTATGCTGTCAAATCTGTTGAAGAATGTAGCCTCATCTCCCGTCTAACAGCCATGAGATTAAGAGTGTGATCGGAGAGTTTTTGTGTTCTTCTGCGGTGGGTCTTGCAGAACTTAGCTCCGACCGCATGGACAGTTTCCACGAGCTTGTCATTCATATCGTCCACTTCATTGCAGTCTTCTAGGCACTGAAAACGGATTTGTAACTCGAGCTGAAAGGTTTCGGGACTTTGGATTAGAGCACGAGGGGGACGGAGCGTTGACTTCATCAGACGAGACCTCTCCAACTTAACATTTAGGTTCAGTGTGCCTCTAACCATTCGGTGATCGCTGCCGGTTTTCACCCTCGCGATCACTAAGACATCACTGAACAGTTGTCGTCTGGTCGTCATAATGAAGTCAATCTCATTTTTTGTCGAACCGTCGGGGCTCGACCAGGTCCACTTCCTGTGGGGCCGCTTCTTGAAGAAAGAGTTCATCATAAAGAGTCCCTCTTTCTCCATGAAGTCGGCCAGCTGCTGGCCCTTTGGGTTCCGTTGCCCTATTCCAAATTTCCCTACTTTCAGCTCACCGTTCTCTCTTGTGCCTAGTTTTGCATTGAAGTCTCCCATTAACACCGTATATTGGGTTTTGGAGGAATGCATGGCTCTAGAGATATCCTCATACATTTCCTCCACCTCCTCATCGGGGTGTGCCGAGGTTGGTGCGTAAACCTGTATGACCTTCAGCGAATACCGTTTGGTGATTCTGAGTATAAGGTACGCAACCCTCGTCGACACACTCCCGATCTTTACAACGTTGTTAACGAGAGACTTGTGGACGATAAATCCGACACCTCCTTGGGACAGATGGTCGCCCTCCCGGTGATAGAGCAAGTTGCCGGATTCGAGGATTACCGTGTCCTCCCCCTCTCTTCGGACTTCGGATAATCCTATAATATGCCAGCGCAACTTGTCTATCTCTTCTTCCAGCTCCACGATCTTCTCGTCAGTCCTCAGGGTGCGTGCGTTGTATGTTGCCAGGTCGAGTCGTCGTAGGTGACAACCGAACCTCCACCGGAGATTCTTAGCACCCCCTGCCCCGCCGTTACCATGGTCGCCACCGTAGCCAGGAATAGCGGGGCCGCCGGGGACTGGGGGCCGTCTGTGTGTTGTTTTGATCATTGGGGGGTATTTGCTATAGTTGCCACGCTTGGCGAGCGGGTTGGCAACCGCAGTTTTTTTATTGTAATTTTGGCTATTATCAAGAAGATGCTGCTGCCCATCTCCCGCCTGTTTCCCTTTGTCGCCTTTTACGACACCCACGGGAGGATATGGGGTAGTGGATATTCTTGACCGCCACTACACGGCATTATAATAAACATACATACTAAATATAATAAATAAATCAAGTTTTTACACCATTTCAATCAATATTTAATTTGATTATTTTTGTCTAAACTATTATCTTAACCTGCTCTTCATTAAATACGGCTTGGTATAAATAAACCTTCCTTATTTTAGAAATTTATTATTTTATTTTTATTTTACTAACTTCCTTATTTTACTAACTTCCTTATCTTCCTTATTATCGGCGTACTTATCGTAACAGAAAAAACAATAGATTTTTTTTAAATGTCACATAGGAACTGTTGTGTCTAACCTAAATAACTGTTCCTATCCCACAGACCATGCATGATGAATGTTCGAAAACATGGCTTAAACATCTTAGAACAAGATCTTTTTCTTACTCTTTGTTCTTACTTGGGGAAGTTACCTAAGATAGAAAAAGATAGAACCTCTAACACGTGTTCTCTTATATGCCTATTTTTACATTCGGATCAAAATATATTCGAAATAATCTTACCATTGAATTGGAAAACTTGAACAAAACCCACACAAATATCTTTGATTCAATATGTATTTATGGTAAGTTAAGTTATTACCGATAACAAAAAATATAGCATACTAATAACTTTAAAGTACAAAATTACAAACAAATCAAATTTTATGTTTTACCACGTTTTTTATAATATGCTTACATTGTCATCCGTATTTGAGCTATATTCAAAATTTCAAGATTCCAGCTCACCGGGAAGTTACTTTAAAATGAATTACTAAATTCCACCCGGAACGACAGACAAACAAAAAAGTAACTCAATAAAAACGTGGCAATATGACCAAAGTTTCTTTTTTTATGTCGTTTTTGGTCAAAATTATCTTTAATCTGTGGTACGATTTGGCAGTAAGTATGTATCTGAGAGAGTTCCACATTGAGTAATCTTTATATATATATATATATATATATATATATATATATATATATATATATATATATATATAATTCTTCTGTCCGTGTATATGACTGAACTCCTCCTAAATGACGGGAACGATTATGATGTGTGTGTGTGTGTGTGTATGTGTGTGTGCGTGTCCGCGTGTGTGTGTGCGTGCGTGTGTGTGTGTGTGTGTGTGATTAAGTTGATTCGAGCACAGTTTAAATTCAGAATTGGACACGGTAGGTGTCGAGATCCAGATATTACCCGTGCGAAGCCGAGGCGGATCACTAGTATATATATAATAGTAAAAATGTTTCACAGCAACAGCTAGAACGTTTTGATTATATTATATTACTTATAGAATTTGACTTGACAACAGCCAGCAGTACTACTATCCCACCTGATAATGTGTATATAATGGTAAGAACTGATGTGGTGGTGACTCAGCAAAAGCCTATTTATGACTTTTGTTCAAATTAAGTCTCCCTTTGAAGTCACCTACATTTTTTTTAGGATAGGGTGACAAACGAGCACACAGTCCACCTGATAGTAAGTGGTTACTGTGCCCCATAGACATCTACATTTATCCTCGTTTGCGAATCAAAATGCAGATGCGTCGTCACCCGTGAGGACTAAGATGGAATGCCTCTTTTCCAGTAAAAAGGGTCTCCGGTTCTCTACACTCACCATATGAAACACAGCAGCGTTAAGCTTCTATTTTACGCTGGTATTCTGTGAGAGCGTGGTCCTTCCCTGGTCGAGCCGAACCATTCGTGCTACAACTATACTACTAATATAGCTGCTGCATGGCTCTACCACGTATAATACATTACATTGTAATCATATAGAAAGACACGCTGGCAAACAATTCCACTCCATTGCTCTAGGCATTACGAACAACGAAGCAAGCCGCTTCGTTCAAATTCAAGTCATTACGACGACAACGAAGAAGCAAGGCTGGCCAAACGTCCGCTTATTCTTATTGCTGTTCTTCTACTTTTGTTCTTCCAAATAATTGAAAGTTCAACTGTATAGGTGGCATAATGCTGCCACAAAAGTACGTGTAACTAAAGAGACACCCACTGGTCCTAGCTTACCCGTAATGTAAAGCTTATGCAATAAGATTGGCGGCAAACTAAGTGCTGTCGGGGACACAGGAAATTCATTCCTTTATTCATCACAGCCTATCCAAAACTGCACTGCTGAACATGGACCTCCCCATAGATTGCTTTTAGAGGGATTTTTTTATAGGATAGGGTGACAAACGAGCACACAGTCCACCTGATGGTAAGTGGTTGCTGTGGCCCTTAGACATCTACATTTATCTTCAGTTACGAATCAAAATGCAGATGCGTTATCACCCATGAGTACTAGATGGAATGCCTCGTTTTCAGTAAAAAGGGTCTCGCCAAAGTTCCCATGGTCTTGTAAAGGGTTTCGCCAAATTTCCCATGTTTGGCAAACGAGGTGGTAACCGCAGTCCTTTTTATTGTTTTTTAAGAGATGAGAGATGCTGCTGTATCGTGTTTCAGTTTCCCTCTGTCGACTCTTGCGACACCCACGGGATAATACTACTTAGATATTCTTACCACTTCACAGTGATAAACATAGGAAATATTGCTATACAAATAAACCCACAAACTTAACAACATGTGTTGCACAAATAGTGGCTTCAATTGCAATAATAACCTGCTGGCAGTAGCGGGTTGTCCTGCTTCCTAGGTTTCCTAGGGCGCAACGTTACAAGGGGCACACTCGAAAATTTTTAAAAGAAAAAAAATTACGTAAGTAGCTACTTACATAAAATAAAGAATTATACTTTATATACGATTACTGCTACATCGCCCTCACTCTTTCCTCATCACATTACCCACCTGTTACGAGACCTAATTATTTTGTAAATAAACTATATTTTAATTTATAATATTTGCAAAATAAGATAATTCTTTATTATTCAAACATAATACTTATTTTTATCTACAATACTAAAAACTATAATAAGTAGTTATATTTTATACCACCAGAGGGGCGCCGAAAAAAGTGCTAGACTAGGGCTCTGTCGACATTTAATCCGCCTATGCCTGCTCGTCCTTTTCTACCGACTTCAAAAAGGAGTCGGTACTCAATTCGACTACATGTTCTTTTTTATGTGTGTTACCTCATAACTTCTTTTTGATAGAACCGATTTCGATGATTTTTTTATTTGAAAGCTGGTGCTTCTCATGTGGTCCTGTTGATCAAGGTCTGACCAATAGTTTTTGAGTTATTCTTAACAATTTATATTGAAGTCAGTTGTACAAAATTTTTAATGTTTAATTATTATCTGTAATCAGGAGCTAACAGACTAGATGAAGTAATAGAATCGTAGATACGTTGCGGAAATCTATTATATCAAAGATATTAAAATTAATTAATTAAGATCTACGTGAGAAATAAACCTAAACTACCTAGTTCGAAGAGTACCCCTACAAATGCTTGCACTGTTACTGCCTCACCACCACCCTCAAAAACACAACTCTAGGAAAAACACACCCCTACTGCCAATAATACGACACGTGATTCGCCTCTAAGCGAGGTATCATCAAGAGTTTCCGTATGTGTGATTCCTCGGTATGATAATTTTATTTTTAACGACGTAAGACACATAGTTTTAGCCAGCTTCAAAGAAGGAGTAGGTAGGTACTCAATTCGACTTCTTTTGCTGCCGACTTCCAAAAAGGAGACGGTACTCAACTCGACTGTATTTTTTGTGTTTTTTTATGTGTTACCTCATAACTTTTTACTGGGTGAACCGATTTCGATGATTCTTTTTTTGTTTAAAACCTGGTACTTCTCGTGTGATCCCATATAAATGATCAAGGTCAGCCAATAATTTTTGAGTTATTCTTAATAACTTATATTGAAGTCGGCTGTACAAAATTTTTAATTTTTAATTATTTTAATGTCATGACGGCTCTGTTTCGCAGTGGCTTAACAATGAGTTGTTGCGCTGGGGGCTTCGAATCCCGCACGGAAAAAGTATTTGTATGGCCTACAAATAATTGTTCCGGGTCTGGATGTTTGTCCTCGTGCAATTTATATTTTGTAAACTGCCTCCACGATACAGTAAAAAATCCTAGTGTGATGGTAACGTTGTTTTTTTTTTCAAATGTGTATTACCTCAGAAATTTTTTCTAGTTTTTAACCCAAATAGATATTAAGTGGTAGGGTGCCACTTCCATCTAAATATAAATTTGAGTTTCTCTTGAAAACTAACCAAGTAGCAATTATAATTCCGAATGGATATTTCACCATTTTTTATCTAATACATGCAGGTTTCCTCACGATGTTTTCCTTTATCGTCTTACACATGGTATATCAGCACTTAAAATTGCAGTTAGCGAATTCATTCGTAGCGGCGGGGATCGAACCCGATTTTCTCGCGAGCTACCACGGCCAAAAGAAATATTTCGAAGACATGTGAAGTCTGCCATGCATCGAGGCACCGCAACGGACACTCTCTTGCCCTAAAACAGTGACAGTCCAACAGAAGTGAGAGAAGGCCTGTGCTCAGCTGTGGGGCGTATATGATGTAACTTTACTTTTATCACCATTTTTACACGTGGTAGAGCCATGCTGCAGCTATGTTAATAGTATAGTTGTAGCACGAATGGGTCGGCTCGACCGGGGGAGGGCCACGCTCTCACAAAATACCAGTGTAAAATAGAAGCTTAATGCTGCTGTATTACGTGTGCTGAGTGTAAAGAACCGGAGACCCTTTTTACTGGAAAAGAGGCATTCCATCTTAGTCCTTACGGGTGACAATGTATCTACATTTTGATTCGCAAAGGAGGATAGATGTAGATGTCTATGGGCCACAGGGACCACTTACCATCAAGTGGACTGTGTGCTCATTTGTGACCCTATCCTATAAAAGAAATTGCCTTATTAATCACATCATCTTGGCTGGTGGATTGACAATCGTACTTTTAACATTGCTGTCTTTAGGCGTAAACGAGCCGGTATACCGCAATATATCGAAGCCTTAGCCCTCGTCCACAGTGCGAGCCCAGCGCGGTTGCGACGACGGGCGCGAATTATCAAACATATGAAACCGCCGTTTGCGTCCATAGTGTAGTGACTAAGGCGGACGCCTAGCGCGACGGGCATGAGCGGGATAGCGCGCGTAGTTTTCAAACGTTCATATCCGCGCGTTTTGGCCACACTACAGGCCTAGTCAGCAAGCGATCCAATGCGCGGGTGCGGGGGTATCAAACCAGTTCGGTCTTATCGCTCGGCGTAATCGCGTCTTCATTTTTTTTTGTTAAAACATTTGTATCTTCTCTAGTGATTTTAGGTGATATTTTATTCACGACGTAATCAAATGTTGATACGGACATTCGAGTATACTCAAAGAATTTTCTAGGGTACAAATTTAAATTTTTCTTACAAATTAAAAAGTTCACTATTTATTTGTCGGTTTTTATTTATTTCGTGCACACCCTCTCTAATGTTCAAAATCTCCCATCTCAGTATCGGACTATCTAGTAGAAATAAAAATCCTCGTCCATGGTTTAGAACACCTGTAATACATCTAAGCACACCAACAGATTGCTCGTCACTGTGGCCACGGCACGCGCCCGTCGTCGCGCCCGCAACAGGCTCAAGTCGCCGCGCATTCACTGTGGACGCACACTTACAATTCTCATAGTCGCCTGTTACGGCACTCACATTCCTTCGACTTCGAGCTTGTCTCGTTCGAGCCACTTGAGACACCAACCTCGCGGTAGGCTGCCTTCTGGACGACTGGATTTACCTACTGTCGAAATGGCGAAGTGCGACATCGAACACCATGTGGCGGTGGTCATACAATGTCACCACCTCTGTCGCAACCCGCCATCCCGACACCATTCGAATTGCAGGGGGAGTCGCTTACGTGAGGTCTACAATGGTTTAACGGATTCACTTCCCCTGTTTCCATCAAACTGCTCCTCGCTACAACGAGAAATGGCCAGTCCAGCAATGGACTTCTACATACTGATGGAATAGGAGAAGACTATTCATTTACCGCCAGATGCTCGTAGTTAGTAAGCAAGGTGTAGAGAACCGAAGACTCTTTTCTTGGAAATGATTGAGGCATTCTATCTTAGTCCTCGGAAGCGACAACGCATCTACATACCTATTGGTTCATAATTGAGGATATATGTAGGTGTCTATGGGTCGCAGCATCCACTTACCAAGGTGGAATGTGTGCTCGTTTGTCACCCTTATACTATGAAAAAGGTGCACTGCGTGCGACATTTGGAGGACTTAGAGCAACGTGATGGTGACGAAAGAGAGACATTCCACCTGATGATAAGTAGATGCCATGCACCATAGACCAAAAATAAGGCGTGTTTTGGCACTGAGGAGGAAGATAGAATACCTGATTACTAGTTAAAAGAAAGGGTTTTAGGTACTCGTCACCCACCATAGGTAACACTGCTGCTTTATGCTGCGGTTTTAATAATTATAATTATAAATATCTACATTTTACAAGTGTAGTCCATCCCCGGTCAACCCAACCCATTGGTGTTATAGCTATAATACAGCATGAACGTGACTCTATTACGTACGATATTCTCTGGTGGATCGAGGCATTTTCAATTTGCAACAGTTTATAAGTAAGCTTGAATAATTAAAATGATGAAATCAAAATCAAAAATCAAAAAATGTTTATTCTGTAACAATAAATTTACATCATTAGCAGTACACAGAGTTCTCCTTTTAAGTATTTTACAATACTTGTGACAGGAAAACTCGCTCTTCCTTAATTAACATATAATACTTGTAGTTACAAGAATAACATAACATTCCTTTCCTTTTGATAAATTAACTATAAAATATATGTGTGTGTGTGTGTGTGTGTGTGTGTGTGTGTGTGTGTGTGTGTGTGTGAGTGTGTGTGTGTGTGTGTGTGAGTGTGTGTGTGTGTGCGTGCGTGCGTTTTGTGTGTGTTTGCGTGAGTGCACGTGTGCGTGCGTGCTTTGTAGGCCGTGTTATTTTAACAAATTTTCGATTTCGTAATAATCTTTCCACTTGAGCCATTCAATAAGAAGTTTCTTACATTCTTTACTAGTTTTTGAATAAATATTCAATTCTTTGTTTAAGTAATTGTATAAATAAGACGACTTTTTTGCCTGTTGCCGTCTAGCAAATGTTGTTTTAACCGGATGAGAATTTAGAGTTACCGTTACAGCTTATTAGAAACCTCAACTGAGGATAGGCCTCTCTCATAGATTGTCTCATGGAGGGATTTTGCCATAATCGTCAGTATTGGCGAGCAGGTTGGCAACCGCAGTTTTTTATTATTTTGAGTCGTTATCAGGAAGACGCTGCTATCCATCTCCAGTTTCATTTTCCCTCAGTCGCCTCTTACAATCTCGGCTCAATATTGGGTAGTGAATATTCTTAAACCGCCACTATCTGCTTTTTACGTGGCAGAGCCATGCTGCAGCTTTATAAGTAGTATAGATGTAGCACGAATGGGTCGCCTCGACCGGGAAAGGACCACGCTCTTACAGAATACCAGCGTAAAATAGCAGCTTAAAACTGCTGTGTTTCGTATGGTGAGTGTAGAGAACTGGAGACCCTTTTTACTGGAAAAGAGGCGTTCCATCTTAGTCCTCACGGGTGACAACGCATCTGCATTTTGATTCGCAAACGAGGATAGATGTAGATGTCAATGGGCCACAGCAACCACTTCCTATCAGGTGGATTGTGTGCTCGTATGTCACCCTATCCTATAAAAAATAGAGTAGTATAACAAATATAACAAACATCACGTTTCTATTCCGTCGAATTATTATTAATTAAAATGAAAACAAAATACACATACATTTTTAACGTTGGAGGCAAGCAGTCGAGTAATACACACGTATTAGTACTCGTTCCCCGTGGACTAGGAACTCTGGTTACTGAAAAACCTATTTATGAACGTACATAGATCGTACGTGTATTTATGGTGCGCCTGTGTTGCTGTTATTGTAGTGTGCAAAAGGGGTGCGTACCTCATTAGGGATAACTTGTACGTATCCACTGTTTCACGAGATTTTATGTTTAATGACTGTCTCTTTGGTCTAGTAGTCGTAAACGTAGCTCATGAGGCCCGGATTCGAATCGAGGGTCAGGCCACAAAAATCAGTTATTGAAATTTTCTATGAAAAACTTCTCACAGCAGCCTGGAGTCAGAAGCACATAAAGCCGTTGGTCATGCACCCGATTTCTCTCCGGTCGTGTAAGATTGCTGTCTCATCGGATTATGAGATTGAGACAATAGGCAGTCCAATTGTGTTTGCGCATACACTCTGGCACTATCATCCTATCCTACGCATATTGCTAGTCACCGTTGAGAGAGGTCGCCCTAACCGAAGTTCGATCTGGAGGACATTAATAAATGTAAAAACCCGAACAACTGGCATTGGCACAAGTAAATAATTTACAGATTAGTATTTTGGCTTTAAACAAAAAAAAAACCTCCTTCCAGTAGTTTTCTATAATAATTCCTTCGCCTATTCTGATAAGGTAACAACGCCTTAAGATTTATTTTTATATTCAACGATCAAGGATAAACTTGAGGTACATTTAAATAATTTTCTGGACCAGTCATTTATTATTTAGCTTTTCGCCTATAGACGCCCTGCCTTTATCGATAGGGTTACCCTTATCATCATTTAAAAAAACTTGATAATTATTAGGTACTATATGTTCCTTTAATCAGGAATACATATATGTTAGTTTGAATTCTACATCTATTATTTATTTTATACATTTATATATGTGATTTTATCTTTAAATAAGTATATTGTTGTCTTAATGCACAATTGACATATATCCATCTATACTTTTACGAGACCGGAAGCCGAGATGATTAGGCTCCGATAATTTGAAGAGAGCTCTAAAGAAGGTCCATCTGTTTGTTTCAATTAATGAAAAATATAAATTTTCATTGACTGACATTGATAAATTTAATTGTCTACTGCATATTATGTCATCATCATCACAGTCCCCTGCTGAACATTGGTATCCCCATAGATCGCATCAAAGGGGTGCCAGGGGGAGGGGCCAGGCGGGTTAGCAAACCCAGTTTATTTTATTTTTTGCGTTGTTTAAGTCGTGCTGCTGCGCATATCCTATATTAGTTCCTCTCTATCGCTTGTTAAGACACCCGCGGGATATCCGCTGCCCTATCCACTACCCTATATGACCTCAGGTCATGGTAGTATGGTAGGTAGTAGATACTATTACGCTGCCACTACACGGCCTAATCTATACTAATATAATAATAATAAACCGGAAGAGATTTTTGCATACCTTAAGCGAAAGCGCAAGGTAATGTTCTACTATCGCCTAAAAATTAAAATTCCAACATTTTATCGAATAAAATCGTATCTAGCAATTATATTATACATATAAATGATATAAAAAACACATTGTTAGAAAGATAAATGATTGTTGAACTTATTAATAATTTTTTTAAATCGATTAATTGCTATTTTTAAATAAAAAAAGGGTTTTAGTGGCTTATGGTGTGGATTTATCATGTCCCTGTGGCTTGTAAACACTATAACTTTTGAAAATATCAATTGTTTAACTCAATCTATTTTTTAATCTCTTCATCTATCATGTGGGAAGCCACTGAATGTAAATGGCAGTGTAATTTTGTTTTGTTTAGCTATAATTAATTTTTTTCGGCTCCAAAATGGCGAAATTTTCGTTGATTTGGTTACCTCGTATATAAATTGTTTCTGTAAATGGGGATCTACTACCACAGAGTAGTTTCGTTCACAGAGTACCTTTGTATTAAGTTTAGTTCGGCTACAGTCGCCGTCGTGAGTGGACATTGTTTCGGTTGTTTTCAGCGGCTCAAAAAGATCGCTGTACAAATACACAATATTCGAATAACCGAATTTCTTAAATACTTGATTATAATAATAATAAGAGATTTTTTTATTACAATATTTAAAAGCACAGAATAAATAATAGTAGTACGTACTAAAAGTAAGTAGTATAATTTTTTTTGTCATGGGTGACATTTTCATGCTTTTCGAGGGTGTCGAAACCGATATCTAAATCCAAGATGGCGGCCGCAATAGGTATCAATTTTTTCATCATGGGTGTCATTTTCATGGTTTTCGAGGGTGCTGAAGCCGATAGTGCTGTCGAAATGTAAATCCAAGGTGGAGGCTGCAATAGGTATAAAATTTTTCATCATAGGTGTCATTTTCAGGGTTTTCGAAGGTGTTGAAGCTGATAGTGCTGGCGAAATGTAAATCCAAGATGGCGGCTGAATTAGGTACCAATTTATTCATCATGGGTGTCATTTTCATTATTTTCGAGGGTGTTGAAGCCGATAGTGCTGTCAAAATGTAAATCCAAGATGGCGGCTGCAAAATATATCAATTTTTTCATCTTAGGTGTCATTTTCATGGTTTTCGAGGGTGTTGAAACCGATAGTGCTGTCGAAATGTAAATCCAAGATGGTGGCTGCAATAGGTATCAATTTTTTCATCATGGGTGTCATTTTCATGGTTTTCGAGAGAGTTGAAGCCGATAGGGTTGTCGAAATGTAAATCCAAGGTGGCGGCTGCAATAAATATATTTTTTTTCATAATTGGTGTCATTTTCATGGTTTTCGGGGGTGCTGATGCCGATAGTGCTGTCGAAATGTAAATCCAAGGTGGTGGCTGCAATAGATATCAAGTTTTTCATCTTGGGTGTCATTTTCATGGTTTTCGAGGGTGTTGAATCCGATAGTGCTGTCGAAATGTAAATCCAAGATGGCGGCTGAAGTTGGTACCAATTTTTTCATCTCGTGTGTCATTTTCATGGTTTTCAAGAGTGTTGAAGCCGATAGTGCTGTCGAAATGTAAATCCAAGATGGCGGCTGCAATAGGTATCAATTTTTTCATCATGGGTGTCATTTTCATGGTTTTCGAGGGTGTTGAAGCCGATAGTGCTGTCGAAATGTATTTAAACTACTTTAATAATTCCGTATAATCATGTTATACGTAATTTTTGTAATGCGCTTAAGGTATGCCCAATTGGATTTACCAATATTTTGTTTTTTTGTTTGTTGAAACGCGCTAATCTCTGGAACTACCAGTCCGATTTCAAAAATTATTTTTGTATATTATAGCCAGATTCATGTGGAATAGTATAGGCATATATCTAGCATTAAGCTATATTACTCAGCTAGCCTTAAATATGGATATTTGTTAAGCAAGTCAGAAGAAAAAGCACTCCCGAAATGATTTATCCGCGTACGCTGGTGTTATCGTTAGGGATACGTAAGTACAATGTTCTAGAAAAATATAGACCTTTACTCTGTCTAAAAAATAGTCCGCGATACCATATGTCTATTTCTTATACATAAGCCATGATTTGGTATTTTGTGACAAAAAAATATTGAAAATTTAAATGTGATTTATGAGCGTTATTATTAGGCATGGCCTCTTTATCCTTACGAACGAAAGTTACTTCATCATCAAGACAATTTTATTAAGATAAACTTTGTTCCTTATACCATGTTATTTGGACGCATAGTTTAAGAGATAATGTAAAGTTAAAATAGTTCAATACTTGGCTGGGCGCGCGAACGACGCTTAAACACTAGCCGTTACAAAAAGGCTGGAACTAGGTCATATCGCGCACCTCGGACACGTGATGACGCGGGTGAAACCGCGGGGCACAGCTAGTGAAGCCATATAACCCGGGAATAGAAAGCGTGTAATGAAAACGCGCACTCGTCTTGAAAAGTGCGTAGCAGACAGCGCAGTGTGCGTTTCCTATTTAAACTTAAACGTGTGTTAGTGTGCGTTCATATCAGTACAACTGTGTTCAACAAGCTGATACAACATCTAAAAAGTAAGTACATGATTTCGTCCCGTAATTACAGCATACTAAGGAATCAAATCGCATGCACTCGTAAATAATATATAGCTTAATGTTTCAATGTGCTCGGTAGTTTTAACATAATTACGCGACTAACTCCATGAAATAACCACCTATTATTAAAAAGAATTTATTTGCTCATTATATCAAAAGCCATTATGAATTTAATGAATAATAATTTTGCACATAATACATTTTAACTACAAAGTTTGTGTTTTCCGTTCACATAATAAAATACATTTACGTGTGGATCCGTAAAAGTCGACTTAAGGAGCCATGACGATCTCATAGTCTCCAATAGATCGCGCCACAACCATCTTAACTAAACACTCCTCAACTGCGATAAATATCACAGAATAATAATAGAAAGACGTAGTTATGTTTATTCATTTTCGTAATACAGTATAAGTAGGTATGAAAAAGACATTTAAAAGTACTTTCAATCGATGCTGATACACATAGGTACGACAATACCGTACGTCAAACGTCAAACAAAGTCAACCATGATAGCTACCAAAGTTACACAATCGCAGTTTAGAATTGCAATTAAAAATTTCATTGGTGCCTGCGGGGATCAAAAACCCGTATTTGATCACGCGTAGGTACTGTGAAATTTACACCGAACGCTTACCCCTAAGCTGCCATGGTATTTTGAGTGTTTATGTCACACCTGATCGGCGTTGAAGGAAACCATGATAAGGAATCTGAAAATATCTGAGAAATTAAAAACATTGTGTAGTCCACCAATACGCATTGGGGCAGCGCTGTGAACACTTCCACACTGCCTTAAACCCTCTCAGATATGAAAGGTAGCGCCCAGGAGTAGGACGTATAGATATAGAATGTAACTTTTTTTTTGCACTTACACAATCGCATTACTGATTGGCAACGAGAACGAGAGGCAGTTTCAATTTTTTTATGTCCGTGCAACGTGGCGCGATGCGAGACATACATAATATATTAGGCTTCGAAGTTATTGATAAGGCCTCAACATCGCATTCGTCTAACATACTTTTCTTGGTTATCCATGTGAAAAGATTTAAGTCTTGGAAAGTAAATAAGACATACATGTGTCTATGTTCTTATCGAGTGAAATTAACCAATTCAAATCCGAAATTTGAAATCAAACAAATATAATCCTGGAAAGTATGAAAATAGGTACGTAAGTTTCTGTGACGATAGCTTTAGCACGTGAAATATCATACTGGCCCTTATTCCTTCAATAAGAAGGTTTTATGATAAATCTGCAATAATGTTTTAGTGATTTGATTCATAATTTTTTTTGAAGTGGGGGATAAATGACCTTGCGGCTCGCCTGATGGTAACTGTCGAATGACGCCCACGAACAACTGCAACACTAGGGGAATTGCAGATGCATTGCCGGCCTTGTAGAAAAGAGTAAGCTGGTGTCTTGAAGGTTCTTAGTCGTATCTGTTAAAAGTCGTATCTGTAAAAAATCATGTGAGGAAGAAAACTCCTATTAAATCTTACAGTAGTGGACCGCCAAGTATCCAGATAGTGTGGATGGTATCGTGAGTTTCGTCGCGATAAGTTTTGGTGGAATTAGACGGCTTGAATCAACCCGAACAATTCCTCAGAATAGTCCCTATGGTAAATACGATAGAAAATGCAAAGGGTTACAACATATCTTTGCAGCACCAATGAATCTAGCCAATAAGAACCTCACTCTCAAGGGAACTCCCCTGAAATTGAGGAGAAACGACAATGGGGTTCTTTTTAGTGGTAACACCATTGATTATTATTCTATACAGTTAAATTAGCTTGTTAAGGTAAATATCTAGCACTACCCAATTTATTCCATAAAGTTTGGTTTAGATTGTCGAATAAACTTCAAAAATTCAATAGAATTTGAATAGCTTTATTGCCCACTAGGGCTCGCAAGAGCAAGAAAGAAGACTTCTTTAAAAGTTACCCTAACCTTAATATCTTATTCCTATCTAGTGATAGGGCGAAGTACTGATTCCAATTCACATCCATTAGATGAGGAGGGAGGCATAAGATGGCGTTCAGGGACCACTCTGTACAAACGAAACAAAATTCGTTATATTCTCCAGGATGTTTCTTATGTTTCTAGTCTTAAAATGCGGCTGAAGAAAAATAATAGAATAAAATCTCCTCCATAAACAGACATTAAACAACAGGAGTCAACTCCTGTTGAATTAAAAATACACTAATATTATAAAGAGGAAAGATTTGTTTGCTTGTTTGAATGGAATAGGCTCCGAAACTACTGGACCGATTTGGAGAGTTCTTTCACCGTTAAAATCCTACATTATACCTGATGAACATAGGCGCTAGAATATTTTCAAAAAAAGTTAGGGATCCGTATGAAAACTTCGTTAATTTAACCTAAAGTGTGAAAAAAATACTATAAAATATCCTTATATCGCGTACGCTGCGAAAACTATTGACAATAGAGCAAAGTGATGTACTACAGTTTTATAGAGGATATCAATACCTACAAAAAAGTCTGCGATACCATATGTGTAACTATTACAG
This sequence comes from Parnassius glacialis, assembly GCA_033319125.1. Classification (NCBI taxonomy): domain Eukaryota; kingdom Metazoa; phylum Arthropoda; class Insecta; order Lepidoptera; family Papilionidae; genus Parnassius; species Parnassius glacialis. The sequence continues at coordinate 27,368,385 of JAVANC010000002.1, forward strand.
TTATGTCACAATAACTACTTTTTCATGTTTAAATACGCAATACGCCGGTACAAACTAGGCCACATTATTCGTACCTTAGTATTAATCCTCATATTCAAATAAATCACTACGTATTCAAGGCTATATCAGTACATGTACCATGCATAACCAACAATTAGCAATTACGTTAACCATGTAATTTAAGTAACATTTTCCACTTTTTAAATCTTTGTTAACTCAGCAACCGTCCGTCGTGATGTCTCTCTCGAAGTTCGCATTTCGTGCGGCGCAGACGCGTGATATACGCGGGTGAAATCGCGGGGAACAGCTAGTTTTATAATATAAAGCGATTAATAGGCTGCAAAAAATTTGAACAGGTTTTAATGATCTGTGCTCTATGCATTGTGCCCGAACTACCGAACAAACAACCGAGGGAGGCAACTGTTGCTTCATTAGTATACCTATGAAAAATTTACGAAATCATCATACCGTTCCCTGTACCCCTTCAACTGTTTCCTCTTGTACGAGTATGTGTATCAGAACATATCAATGTTGATGTGTTTTTTAAGTGAAAACTTTTTTTAGGCACGTTGGGCACTTTTGGCATGGGGAAAAAGCACTGAACTGGCGTGACCGTCACGCTCAAATGCATAAAATTTATGAAAGTAATGTTGAAAATACAATTAATTAAATTTTATTAATTATATATATATGTATAAACAAATTTGTAAATAAATTGATATATATTTACAAATTTGTTTGTATTATATAGATAATAATCATTATTTTTAATGTAAAAATATTTTCTAATAAAAAATACTTCCTAAAAATGTATTTCTTAACAACCGAAAAATAATGTTTACAACTTTGTGCAGCTAAGGAGCCTTCACTTCTGACGTGCACTCCTACGACTGACAATTTTTTTTTTCATGGATTTTTTCATGGACATTTTGTATGAAGTCCAGTATTGAAATACGTCTACATATTCAATTTTCGTAGGTATATTATGTATCATGAAAATCATCGAAATAACCTATTTACTGTTAATGCATAATATACATAAATAGTGAATTATCGCAAAAGCACAAGAGCTGACCTTTGTGTTTCCATCCCTTGCGCTGATAGATATGGTTGGATTTCTTTCTCGCGCCGTTGACGTGCCTTGAACCCATAACGAGACATACAGATAATAAATTAAAATTAAAAATTTTGTACAACCAACTTCAATATAAATTATTAAGAATAACTCAAAAACTATTGGTCAGAACTTGATCATTTATATGGGACCACATGTGAAGCACCAGCTTCCAAATAAAAAAAGACACCGAAATCGGTTCACCCAGTAAAAAGTTATGAGGTAACATACGTAAAAAAAATACAGTCGAATTGAGTACCGTCTTCTTTTTGAAGTCCATAGAAAAATCCCAAAAGTTCAGAAAAACAGTTATTTTGATATACATTTATATATAACTTTATCAACTCGTATGTTACCTCATAACTTTGTTCGACGTGAACCGATTTTGAAGATTCTTTTTTTTTTATTTGATACATAGTGCTTCTTATGTGTTCCCGTGTAAATTTGATCAAGGTCTGACCAATAGTTTTTGAGTTATCCTTAATAATATATATTGAAGTCGGTTGTCCAAAATTTTCTATTTAAAATTAAAATCAAAAGTGTTTAGTAAGAACTACATTGGCTGAACTAAATTACGCTGAGTTACCGACTTTTTTTTCAAAATGCCGCCCCTTATAACAGGTCACTCAAATAATAATGAAAATAAACATCGTTCGTGTTGGCATTTAGAAAGCAGTAACACTGAACGTAGAAAAAGTTATGAATAAAAAAGGCACATGGTAAACTTGCATGTGGAACAGCGACTCGTAAATACCAACTAACTATCTGAGTCGTTTTTATTTCCTGTCGTAGAAAACTACCGTTGTGGCCTCATACACAGTTATTTATTGGTACAGGAATTTTCCTCTTTCGCCAAATGACGTAAAGGCTTGCCTCTGTAAAATTTTAAATCGGGAAATATGAATTCCATTACTACTACAGCCTAAAAAAGTCCACTGCAGAACATAGGCCTCCACTATAGATTACATCATAGAGGGAAATTTACCATGTTCGTCACGCTTGGCAACCGCTGTTCTTTTGGAACGAAGTTCCTTATCGGATGGTACGAATTTGGCGGATAGGGACTAGGCGAGAAAATTTTAATATTTTTTCAGTCACGACCCCTTCTGACGTAGTGTAGATGGCCTTGGCGGCTATAAGGAACCGAGATGGAATAATATCCAACTCCCTCGCACTTTTTCTGATGTTGCCATGAAAGAAATATTATTTTATTTTAAATAAAGCTTCATTAAAATGAAATAAATTAAAATTAATTACTAGTGTCTATTAAAATAGACACTAGTAATTCATTTATTTGTACTTATATAATTCACTTAAATAATATTATTCGTTTATCAATAATAATATACTACGAAAGGAACTTCGTTCTAACCGAGTGTTCCACGACACTCACGCATGCTTTTTTTTAATTATTTTTAGTTCTTATCAAAAAGATGTTGTTTCCATCTGTCGCATTTTACGACACTTATAGGACGATATAGGATAGTGGATATTCTTACACCGCCGTTACACGGTTACGGTAAAAATTAATTGCTGCAAAAATATTTTTAGTTTTATCGCATAATACACTTTGTTCACGAACTTACTATTTTTTAAATTGCTTAGAAAATGTAATGTACAGATTATCGATTCATGGGGTCCACGCGCGGTGTACTTCTAAACTGTATCTGCAACCGGTCACCGTCGGTAGTCACAGTAGGGTTGGTTATTTTCTCGCCCAAAGGCTAAGTATAACCATTTACCGAGGAAACGTAGCCAGGCGTATTTGGCTCTATGCCACGAAGAGTAGTACTGTATAATAATTTTAGTATAATGTTATTAATTATTTGTAATGTTATTATGTTTTTGTAATTCAAGTGTTTAACATAATGCTCGTAGGAGCGAAATGAAATTGGCAGGGTTAATTTTCAATAAGGTAAAGGTCTATGTTCTGCAGCGGAATTTTATAGGTTATAATGGAATTCTCTATGAACGCAAATACACTTGAAAGTTACGTTTTGTAACGAAGTTCCTTATCCATGACTTACTGACTGACTTATTATGACCATTAAGGCGGATCCTCCCGATAACGGAACAGTATTACGGACAGCAGTGAATTTTAAGGGCTGAAGAAGAGGATGATACAAAGGATTAAATCAGTCAATCCGTTAAATCGAAAAGTAATGAAGTCCCCCATTACTCTACTACCAATGATCCATTCCGCCCGAAAACCTACGGTTTAAAAATATTAAAATTATTATTTATTGCACAATGCATATATAGCTCTAAGGTAAATAATGACTAAGGTAAATGACAAAAACCGATTCCAACATTCGACTACAGCCGTGACCCTAAATCTTAACATAAGTTATTTTAAGCATGCTTTTGGTTTTTAAGAGAAATATTAATAATGAAATGAAAATGAAATGAAAATGAAATGAAAATGAAATGAAAATGAAATGAAAATGAAATGAAAATGAAATGAAAATGAAATGAAAATGAAATGAAAATGAAATGAAAATGAAATGAAAATGAAATGAAAATGAAATGAAACTGAAATGAAAATGAAATGAAAATGAAATGAAAATGAAATGAAAATGAAATGAAAATGAAATGAAAATGAAATGAAAATGAAATAAAATGAAATAAAATGAAATGAAAATGAAATGAAAATGAAATGAAAATGAAATGAAAATGAAATGAAAATGAAATGAAAATGAAATGAAAATGAAATGAAAATGAAATGAAAATGAAATGAAAATGAAATGAAAATGAAATGAAAATGAAATGAAAATGAAATGAAAATGAAATGAAAATGAAATGAAAATGAAATATAATGAAATGAAAATGAAATATAATGAAATGAAAATGAAATGAAAATGAAATGAAAATGAAATGAAAATGAAATAAAAATGAAATGAAAATGAAATGAAAATGAAATGAAAATGAAATGAAAATGAAATGAAAATGAAATGAAAATGAAATGAAAATGAAATGAAAATGAAATGAAAATGAAATGAAAATGAAATGAAAATGAAACGAAAATGAAACGAAAATGAAATGAAAATGAAATGAAAATGAAATGAAAAAGAAATGAAAATGAAACGAAAATGAAACGAAAATGAAACGAAAATGAAACGAAAATGAAACGAAAATGAAACGAAAATGAAACGAAAATGAAACGAAAATGAAACGAAAATGAAACGAAAATGAAACGAAAATGAAACGAAAATGAAACGAAAATGAAACGAAAATGAAACGAAAATGAAACGAAAATGAAACGAAAATGAAACGAAAATGAAACGAAAATGAAACGAAAATGAAACGAAAATGAAACGAAAATGAAACGAAAATGAAACGAAAATGAAACGAAAATGAAACGAAAATGAAACGAAAATGAAACGAAAATGAAACGAAAATGAAACGAAAATGAAACGAAAATGAAACGAAAATGAAACGAAAATGAAATGAAAATGAAATGAAAATGAAATGAAAATGAATAAAAATTAAATGAAAATTAAATGAAATTGAAATGAAAATGAAATGAAAATGAAATGAAAATGAAATGAAAATGAAATGAAAATGAAATGAAAATGAAATGAAAATGAAATTAAAATGAAATTAAAATGAAATTAAAATGAAATTAAAATGAAATCAAAATGAAATTAAAATGAAATGAAAATGAAATGAAAATGAAATGAAAATGAAATGAAAACGAAATGAAAACGAAAAGAAAACGAAATGAAAATGAAATGAAAACGAAATGAAAACGAAAAGAAAACGAAAAGAAAACGAATGAAAACTAAATGAAACGAAATGAAAACGAAATGAAAATGAAATGTAAACGAAATGAAAGCGAAATGCAAACGAAATGAAAACTAAATGAAAACGAAATGAATACGAAATGAAAACTAAATAAAAAATTAAATAAGAATTAAATAAATCTGAAATAAAAATGAAATGAAATGAAAATGAAATGAAAATGAAATGAAAATGAAATGAAACGAAATGAAAATAAAATGAAAATGAAAAGAATATGAAATGAAAATGAAATGAAAATGAAATGAAAATGAAATGAAAATGAAATGAAAATGAAATGAAAATGAAATGAAAATGAAATGAAAATGAAATGAAAATGAAATGAAAATGAAATGAAAATGAAATGAAAAATAAAATGAAAATGAAATGAAAATGAATTAAAATGAAATGAAAATGAATTAAAATGAAATGAAAATGAAATGAAAATGAAATAAAAATGAATAAAAATTAAATGAAAATTAAATGAAATTGAAATGAAAATGAAATGAAAATGAAATTAAAATGAAATGAGAATGAAATGAGAAAAAAAATGAAAATGAAAACGAAATGAAAACGAAATGAAAATGAAATGACACGAAGCCACCTTCTTAACCACAGAACTCTACCGAAAGTTACTAATATCCGAGGATTCCCTCAGATACTTGTACAACGACGACCACACATTCGCCATCATTCGATTTCCGATTCCTAGAACTACGTAACGCCACTTCATTGGTCTTTCTTTCTTTTCTCACCTGACAACGGGACGTTAGAATATCCTTTAATTATAACATTATTAGCAATTATTGCATCCCTAAGGTTAATAAATTCAATTTTTTAACTTTATATTATAAGAAAATATTTTTTTTGACTGCTCAGCTGCCCATCACGTAATTAGCATCACTTGTATTATTTTCTAATATACAACAGAGAAAATAAACACATTTTACTACAGTTTGTGTACATGTCACACAGACCACGATATAAACTGCTAGATTCGTTTAATACTGGACTTAAACGCTGTTATTTTAGGAACATCTCCATTCCTCGATTCAAAGTCAAGTTTTTTTTTGCTCTAGTCCTTTTATAACCATATGCTTATTTGTATTCTCTGTGACGTGGGTGCCACTATAAACACAAATCACATGCACAAACAACTAGTCGAGGAGTAAATATCTGTAGGCAATGCATAAGGAAGAAAGGGCGCCGTTTGTTACGTATTCAATCCGACAGAAAATTCATATGCGTAACTCGTAGCACCATTATTTTCTTTTTTGAAAGAAGTACGGGTGACGAGCTCACCACCTGTTGCCTGATGGTAATTGTTTTCTGCTGAAAATTACATCCATTTTCAACTAATAATCAAAATGCAGATACTTTGCCAACTCTGAAAACAAAGAAATATTCCTTACAAGTAAAAAGAGGTGTGGCGGCGCCGTCGTAGCGCCATAAGCGAAATGCGCCGAAGCCTAAATCACGCATTCAAAGTTCTGAAGTTAACACGATATATATAAAACAGCTCCGAAATAACACACGGAGAATTGACCCCTCTCCGGGCTCAAGACCCTGCATGGCGGCAGATCTCCCCTTTTCCGTCCACTGCCAAAGAGCCTCCTTCGGCTCTCATAACTTACCATATGAAACATAGCTTTAAAAAATGTACTACTATTTTATTATGTGCGATCTTGGTCTTTCCCAGGTCGAGCAACCCATTCGGTGTGTTCGTCGTGTGGTTCTACTACAAATAGAAATATATTAAAAGTTATTCATAATTCTTGACTACTAACCTTACTACTCTTTTTTAATAGAATAAGGGTGACAAACGAGCATACAGTCCACCTGGTGGACATAGACATCTACATTTATCCTCGATTAGGAATCAAAATGCAGATGCGTTATCACTCCTGAGGACTAAGATGGAATGCCTCGTTTCCAGTAAAAGGGGTCTCCGGTTCTCTACACTCACCATACGAAACACAGCAGTATTAAGTTGCTATTTCACAGTGGTGTTCTGTGAAAGCGTGGTCCTGCCCCGGCCGTGCCGAAATATTCGTGTTACAACTACCACGTAAAACGTACTATCCGCAGTGAGTCGCTGGATCATTCCGTAGGTCTTATAAGACACGACAGAGGGAAACTGAAACAAGATATAACAACTCAAAGTAATAAAAAAGGAGGTTGCCATCCCGCCTACTGGCAGTGACAACATAGGTAAATACACCCTATAACCTATAAGCAAATGTATAAGGGAGGTCTATGTTCATCTTTGGACTAGTGATGGGGCTGTAACTATAACAAATGATTGAATGAATCCATAGATAGGTATCTTTCTTATAATTAACTAGTTCGTATGCCTTAAAAGTATGAAGTGTAGAGTAGAAGGAGGACCATCTCTATATATGAAAAGTGTCCCTAAAAACGTGTCCAATAAGGGTGGCGCTGCAGTAGCATAGGATAAGTTTAAAAAAAAGCGCCAAAATTAATTAGAATAAGATGGAGAAATAAACAAGGACCGACCAATCCGCTTGGTTTTGTACTACGTAAATAGTTGAGATTTTGTATACTGGCATTTTACTAACTACTCTAATTATAAAAAAATTTAAATATCTGAATTCAGCTGACTTCACTCCGTTCACAACAGCTATCTTCATATCGTAGTTTTTCAGACGCCAGCGCTATTGTGGTAGGTTTTAGAATCTCTATTTTCAGTAAATAGTAGGACACTTTTTCAACTTTCGCACCTTATAAGATGGTTCTCCTTCTACTCTACACTCCATACTTAAAAGCTAAAAATCTCATAACATAAAATTAAATCCTTTGAACTCCCTCATAAAAATATGTAAATACGTTCGGCCTCGAGCGCCCGATTTACAATCTCTAAGTTTCAATAAATCCGAAGCAAAGGCGTCTTTATTTCATTTTATTTTATCACAGCTTCCGATATAAAAGCCTTTGTGAAAATAAAACAAAGTCTCCCGACACTAGTGTGCATAATACAGTGTACATTTTTCCGGGACACACAGAAAGAGGCCTCCTCTCACACCGAGTTCTTCCAATAGATATTCTTCCATAAATTACATTTAATTATTCCTTGAAAAGTTTCTAGTTATAATTTTTAATGAAGGAAAACAAACTATTGTGTAAATACAACAAAATAATATAATAATATGTTATTCCATGATTTCTTCAAGTTTATTTCACCATACCGAATAACTTGTTATTGTTGGACGTTAGCCCAGCTGACTAAGTTAAATACTAATCGAAGGTAATAAATGTTAAATTAATTGTGACTTGCAGATTTTGTTCTAAAAAACTGGCCAAGTGCGTTTCGTCGGGCAAGGCACAATGTAGAGGTAGGGTTCTGTAGTTGCCCGTCACAATAGGTGGGTTTCCTTGATAATAAGCATAATAAGTGAGTTCGCGATTAGACCGCTAATGGGCCCAAACTGAAGGAATTTTTTATACGTGATAGAGCCATACTGCAGCTATATTATGGTTGTAGCACGAATGGGTCGGTTCGACCGGGGAAGGACCACGATCTCACAGAATACCAGCAAAAAATAGCAGCTTAACGCTGCTGTATTTTGTATGGTGAGAGAACCGGTGACCCTTTTTACTGGAAACGAGGCATTTCATCTTAGTCCTCGCGGGTGACAACGCACCTGCGTTTTGATTCTTAATCGAAGATAGATGTAGATGTCTATGGGCCACAGCAACCACTTACCATCAGGTGGACTGTGTGCTCGTTTGTCACCCTTATCCTTTAAAAAAAAGAAGGAATTATTTTCAAATCAGCCTTATATGGAGTGGTATTCAAAAAAAGATTTTCGATTTTGATAATAATAAAATATCTATCCCGCAAATAAAAAAGTAAAGCTGATAATAGTAATACATATAAGTCGTTTTCTTCGTAAAATGTTTATTTTTAACAGTTTACAATAACATTATAATGTCTATACATATATGATAGATTATAACGAAATTTTTACTAATCCAAGTGCATTTTATAAGTTGGTCGACTATTACTCGTTAACTTCTTAACTCTACTTAGCTGTGATAGGTTTCCTTTTAACTTCATTATATTTACTACTATCGTGTATACTTTTCACATATCCAAAGCAGCGGTTTAGTTGGTAGTTGGGGGTGGGGAGGACACATGACTCTGAACTATGACTGAAAAATACCATTTTGAAGCTAAATATTTCGCAAACGAACCCCTGAACCCCCAGTGTTTTTGAAAGACCTATCCAACGATACCCCACATGATGAAATGGACGGGTAAAAAAAATCATCCTCCATTTACTTGTATGGAAAGTACCCAAATTAAAAATGTTTTCTAAGATTATATTTCACAGTTATCTAGGCGTGATTAATATCTATAACTATGCCAAATTACAGATTTGTAGCATCTAGGATCTCTGAGCAAAACCACGGACGGACAGACGGACGGATATGGCGAAACTATAAGGGTTTTTTTTCTGTAACTACGGAACCCTAAAAAGAACTTACATTTCAGATCTAAATGTATTATTAATGTCCCCGTAAAACGTGCGCATAAAAACATATAGTATAATCGATCTCACATATGTTCTAAGAATATGATAGATAAAGAAAAATAAGCACCTCTGTGTTATTTTACATTTACTGTAAGCTTGCTCAGTTAAAATAGTTCTTAATTTTACAACAGTTTCGATATTTTTCAAAACTTGACACCGACGTTAAAATTTTGAATTCTTATTGAAAAGATAATTTCCTTGAAGAAAAAATTATGTATTACCAAAAAATACAATCTGTAATCGGAACCTTCATCATCATTGTCATTACAGCCCTTCACCATTTCACTGATGAACATAAGTCTCCCCCAAGGGAAAGCCACATAGCACTGTCCTGAGCCACCTGCATCCATCGACTTCTTATAATCAAGGTTCCGATTATAAGTAGAATGGAAAATATATACAATAAGTAAGTAGTTATCATTGTCATCAGCCTCTTAGATCCACAGTTGGACGTTAGCCTTTCTTAAATTGCAACAGCCGACATGCGTTTTGAAAAAACAACATTCTTTATTTAATGTTTATATCTTTCAATAATGTGGCATACATTCCATGAACAAGTCATACATAATCACCATTATTGTATTTCACCATTTATATGCATAAAGAAGGATTTTCCGCCAATAATAGACCAGATTAATATTAAGAGCAAAGTTCACATATTATCTCCATTACAGTTACGTACGACCCACTATTTCGCTCGTAACTAAAAGATAAATTACGCTACGGTGTAACAACGGTCTATGTAAAGGCACGTGTGACGCAACTAAGTGCATGCAGGAACCAAGCGCAAGCCTTCAAACGCAATTTGTCGCTGCCGCGTGTTTACTACAGCTCCCCTTTTATTTCGACCTCGCTTTTGCTTTCGGGTTAGAATTTCGAAACCTCGTCACATTGTGGATGCTCCCGGTTAATTTGAAAGGACGTTTGCTGTTTTTGTGCTCTTTTTGAACGCGTTAATTACTTGATGCCTGTCGTCAATGTTGACACATCATGACAAACAAACATCAGCTGGTGAAAAAATTGTGCGTGTAATTGTACACACAAGTACGAAGTGAAACTTCTTTACGGCATATCATTCTTCTTTTATTTTATATTTCACAAGTTACAAGAAAACGTGACATTTTTGAAGTGAATCTTTTTTAGTGTCGTTGTGATTTGAAACACAATGAAACGAAAAAGCAACACTAAAAAGAGACAAACATACATCTATATAATTTAGCTTGAGAGAGAATGATATTGAATTTAGACTAATAAGTATACCTAATAAAGCGGAAGAGATTCTTGAAGTGAAAACTTCTTTAGCATTGTTGTGATTTTAAACTCAATGAAACAAAAAAGCGACAATAAAAAGAAACAAATATATAAATCTGTAGGATAGAATGAGTAGAACCTATACTAATTACTAATATTAAAAAGCGGAAGAGGTTTTTCGTTTGTTTAAACACGCTTACCCTAACTCTGGAACTACTAGTCCGATTTGATAAATAATTTTTGTGTATGAAGGAATAGCACTGATACGTAAATACTATGTTCTACAAAAATATAGATCTTTCCTCCCTCTGAAATAAAAAATATCATAGGACTATTTCTTATACATAAGTAACAGTAGGGTATTTAGTGACAAAAAAATATTGAAAATTAATAAGTGATTTATGAGCGTTTATTATTAGGCATGGCATATTAATCCTTACGAACGAAAATTGTTTCATCATCAAGATAATTTTATGTAGATAAACTTTGCTCTTTATAGCATGTTATTTGGACGCATAGTTTTTTTTTATAGGATAAGAATCAAAATGCAGATGCGTTGTCACCCGTGAGGACTAAGATGGAATGCCTCGTTTCCAGTAAAAAGGTTCTCCGGTTCTCTACACTCACCATACGAAACACAGCAGCGTTAAGCTACTTCTTTACGCTGATATTCTGTGAGAGCGTGGTTCTTCCCCGGTCAAGCCGACCCATTCGTGCTACAACCATTATATAGCTGCAGCGTGGCTCTACTACGTAGAAAAGTTAAAGTACGTTTAATAGATAATGAAAAATTAAAATAATGCACACTCGGCTCAGCGCGCATACGGCGCCTAGCCACCCAAGGAGAACCGAGAGAAACCAGTAGTGAACGCCTCTATAAAATAAAGAATTAAAAAATTACAAATTTATTGTCAAATAAATAAAATTAATTATATTAAATAAAATTACCATATCCACACTATTTTTAACAATTTACGATTTTACCTATAGAATGAAGTAGACGTCGCTACTACAAAGCAATTTAGTCGAAAGAAAATATTCGTTTGATTTAATACACAAAAATGTTGGCTCTACATGTTTAAAAATAAGGATTGTAACATTTGTTTTGCTATAAAATTAAACTTTTATCTTATATTTTGTGGTTGTTGTTGTTGAAAGGAGATGTATGAAATTGGGTGCTTGATCCGTAATAGATAGACAGTTGAAATTTTCGCAGAATGTGTATTTCCATTGCCGCTATAACAATAAATAATAAAAATAAATTAAAAATTAAAGGAGGCTCCCCTACTAGAAACGTGTGTCATGGTATGGAACCCTTCATGAGTGAGTGCAACTCGCACTTGGCCGGTTTTTTAAACTTTATTTCCTACAAACGTTGTAGCTATTGCCTGGACCAAATAATATTTTTTCCTGTCATACACAACATCTTATCTTCTAATAAATAACAATTAATATTTGTTTGTTAGTATTTTATGCGCAGACATACAATTCATCAGATTAAGGTAAAACTTTGTCAACTTATTGCTTACTCTAGCGCAAAGATTATAGTTGTATATAAAGGTACACTGTGAACATAGTACCATTAACTTACACTAGGTGGCGCGCTCATCGTACTGACGAATTTATTTGAAAGTTATATATAATTTAATTTCAATGAACGTATTAACATTCTTAATTAAACAATATAACTCTTCCAAATTTAAAACGATATTTCCAAAATTATTTATTCTGTGGCAGCAACGCGCCGGGTACCAGCTAGTATACTTGTTAAAATTTACGATGCAGCTGAAGGATAGCATGATCTACATTAACTCAAACTAACTATAAAAATAAAAACAAACTAACTATTACTGGAAAAGAGGCATTCCACCTTAGTCCTCAAGTGTGACAACGCATCTGCATTTTGATTCGCAAACGAGGATAGATGTAGATGTCTATGGGCCACAGCTACCACTTACCATCAGGTGGACTGTGTGCTCGTTTGTCACCCTATCCTATAAAAAAAAAACTTATATTCCCATCGTATATTTATTGTTGATATTGCCATATCAAACTTTTTCTATAACTAGCCCGAATAATATTTATAATAACTTTCGTCCACAACATGTCTAAAGTTACAGCCTACGTCCCACTACGTACGTACACGTACGTATATACGTCCCACTGCTGGGCACAGACCTCCTCTCATTTCTGAGAGGGTTTTAGGAGAAGGTTATGTCCACCGCGTGCCCCAACGCGTGTTGACGAACTTCACATGTCTTCGAAATATATTTTTTCTTATTTCTCAAAAATGCATGTTTCCTCAAGATGTTTTACTTCACCGCCGAGAACAAGGTAAATTAGCACAATTTCATTGGTGCCAGCGCCGATCGAACCCAGGTTGCTCACGTACTGTAAAATTTAAGGCGAGTACTGAGCCCCTGAGCTACCGCGGCTCACAACATGCCTAATAAGAGACATTGATGAAGGCGGCGCAAGGCGTGGGCGACATGGGGGACTGCCTACGGCCTGGTGGCCTGACGGGCTTCACATGTTTCTTTGCTTTTGGACGCAGGAGAAAGAAGTCGTTCTGCAAGTTATGTAGAGTGCTGTCCTCTCACAGTTACTTTACGTAACAGAATCCGTATTGAAGATATCCGCAGTAGAACCAGTGTTACCGACATCGTCCAATATGTGGGTATCGTAGCTAGAGCTTCTTCACTTATAAATCTATAATCTTTTCCAATATCTTGAGAAGGTGGGAAGAAAGGCTTATAGGTCTAAAATACTTTATTAAAGCGTAGTACTTTATGGAGGCTGAACGACCAAGTGTTAGGCTTAAGACCGGACAGTAACTGGTGGAGGCATATGTTCAGCAGTGGATTTGTAACAGGTTGTAATTGAATTCCAAATACAATTAGTCGAAAATTTTATTCATCACCAGTGGCTTCGTAAAATTCATCCAACCTACAGGTGTTGCTCCGCCCCTTATTGAGAGACATTTCAACACGCGCCAACTGAAGTGAACCAGTGGTACACCCAGTGACCAAGAAGAATGTAGTCGGAGGAGAACTCATGTCATTGTGAAATGGAGCATCAACGAGCTAACATGAAGTGTTGCTCAAGGAATATTGTTATTACATTGAGTTATATACAAAACTAGAGGAGCAAACCACATTGCCGCGCGTCGAAAAAAGTGTAACCACTATCCAAACGCGACGACGTAGCTTTGAAATCATTAAAATTTTAAAGTAAACATATATCTGTCTAGAACAGGTAAATGAAATTGTATACTTGGGGAGTGCTTTTAGCCGGGATGGAAGATGTGATTTAGATGTGGACAGGCGTGTCGCTGCCGGGAACAAAGTCAATGGTGCCCTGACTGCGTTAGTCAAAAGGCAAGGCGTAGTGAAGAGTGCACACCTTGCAATACATAACGCAGTGTTGGTACCGACTTTGTTATATGGCAGTGAAACCTGGGTATGCCAGAAGAAGCATAAAAGCAAGTTGAATGCAGTGGAGATGCGATCTCTTCGTAAAATGTACGGCGTCACCATGGCTGACCGAAAGCGAAACGAAGAGATTCGCAATATGGCAGGTTTGAAAGATGACCTTATCACAAAAATTGATAAGGGCGTGCTTCGATGGTTTGGGCACGTTGAGCGAATGAGTGAAGACCGAATGGTGAAGAAAATATATAGCGCGAAAGTTAATATTAAAAGGTGTCGAGGTAGACCGAGACTAACTTTCGAAGACCATGTGAGCAAATTGCTCGAAGAGGGGAGGGTCAAGAGTACTCGGATACCTAGACGTGCATGTATGAAGAAGATGATGAATCTGAAAGAAACGAAAGAGGTATGTAAGGATCGTGACACTTGGCGATCTGTTCTCTCTGGCTACCCCGTCAGGGATTGTGCGTGACCATAAGTAAGTATCTGTCTCACTTACACAAGTCGCGGAAAACAATATCGTCCCTAAGATTAGATAAAGATAGACACACAAACATGCAGCGGCGGGTTGGTGTTGCATACTTTATGAAATTTTACCCAAAATGAGCAATATAGAGGAGTTTTTTTTAAAAGTTGCAGTAAATTGTTTTTATTTTAAATTTGTATATTGCATACCTTAAGCGCTTAAGAAAGCGCAAGGTATGTTCTACTATCGCCTAAAAATGAAGATTCCAACGTTTTATCGAATAAAATCGTATCTAGCAATCATATTATACATATAAATGATATAAAAAGCACATTGTTAGAAAGATAAATGATTGTTGAACTTATTAATATTTTTTTTAATCGATTAATTGCTATTTTTAAATAAAAAAAGGGGTTTTAGTGGCTTATGGTGTGGATTTATCAAGTCCGGAAGGCTTGTAAACACTCTAACTTTTGAAAATATCAATTGTTTAACTCAATCTATTTTTTAATCTCTTCATCTATCATGTGGGAAGCCACTGAATGTAAACAGCAATGTAATTTTGTTTTGTTTAGCTATAATTAATTTTTTTCGGCTCCAAAATGGCGAAATTTTCGTTGATTTGGTAGCCTTGTATGTAAATTAATTCTGTAAAGGGAGCTAAAGCCACAGAGTAGTTTACTCACTCACTCAGTTCGACGCACAGAGTACTTTTATATACTGGTCAGACGCCGTCGTGAGTGGACATTGTTTCGGATGTTTGCAGCGGCTCAAAAAGATCGCAATTTTCGAATATCCAAATTTCTTAAATACCTGATTACAATAATAATAAGAGATTTTTTTATTACAATATTTTAAAAGCACAGAATAAATAATAGTAGTACGTACTAAAAGTAAGTAGTATCAATTTTTTTGTCATGGGTGACATTTCATGGTTTTCGAGTGTTGAAACCGATAGGGTTGTCGAAATATAAATCCAAGATGGCGGCCGCAATAGGTATAAATTTTTTCATCATGGGTGTCATTTTCATGGTTTTCGAGGGTGTAGAAGCCGATAGTGCTGACGAAATGTAAATCCAAGATAGCGGCTGAATTAGGTACCAATTTTATCATCATGGGTGTCATTTTCATGGTTTTCGAAGGTGTTGAAGCCGATAGTGTTGTCGAAATGTAAATCCAAGATGGCGGCTGCAATAGATATCAATTTTTTCATCTTGGGTGTCATTTTCATGGTTTTCGAGGGTGTTGAAGCCGATAGTGCTGTCGAAATGTAAATCCAAGATGGCGGCTGCAATAGATATCTTTTTTATATCATAGGTGTCATTCTCATGGTTTTCGCGGGTGTTAAAGCCGATAGTGCTGTCGAAATGTAAATCCAAGATGGCGGCTGCAACAGATATCTTTTTTTTCATCATGGGTGTCATTCTCATGGTTTTTGCGGGTGTTGAAGCCGATAGTGCTGTCAAAATATAAATCCAAGGTGGCGGCTGCAATGGGTATCATTTTTTTTATTATGGGTGTCATTTTCATGGGTTTCGAGGGTGTTGAAGACGATAGTGCTGTCGAAATATAAATCCAAGATGGCGGCTGCAATAGATATCAATTTTTTCATCATGGGTGTCATTTTCATGGTTTTCGAGGGTGTTGAAGCCGATAGTGCTGTCGAAATATAAATCCAAGATGGCGGCTGCAATAGATATCAATTTTTTCATCATGGGTGTCATTTTCATGGTTTTCGAGGGTGTTGAAGCCGATAGTGCTGTCGAAATATAAATCCAAGATGGCGGCTGCAATAGATATCAATTTTTTCATCATGGGTGTCATTTTCATGGTTTTCGAGGGTGTTGAAGCCGATAGTGCTGTCGAAATGTAAATCAAAGATGGCGGCTGCAATAGATATCAATTTTTTCATCTTGGGTGTCATTTTCATGGTTATCGAGAGTTGAAGCCGATAGGGTTGTCGAAATGTAAATCCAAGATGGCGGCTGCAATAGATATCTTTTTTATATCATGGGTGTCATTCTCATGGTTTTCGCGGGTGTTAAAGCCGATAGTACTGTCGAAATGTAAATCCAAGATGGCGGCTGCAATAGATATCAATTTTTTCATCATGGGTGTCATTTTCATGGTTTTCAAGAGAGTTGAAGCCGATAGGGTTGTCGAAATGTAAATCCAAGATGGCGGCTGCAATAGATATCTTTTTTTTCATCATAGGTGTCAATCTCATGGTTTTCGCGGGTGTTGAAGCCGATAGTGCTGTCAAAATGTAAATCCAAGGTGGCGGCTGCAATGGGTATCATTTTTTTTATTATGGGTGTCATTTTAGTGGGTTTCGAGGGTGTTGAAGCCGATAGTGCTGTCGAAATATAAATCCAAGATGGCGGCTGCAATAGATATCAATTTTTTCATCATGGGTGTCATTTTCATGGTTTTCGAGGGTGTTGAAGCCGATAGTGCTGTCGAAATGTAAATCCAAGATGGCGGCTGCAATAGATATCAATTTTTTCATCTTGGGTGTCATTTTCATGGTTATCGAGGGTGTTGAAGGGGATAGTGCTGTCGAAATGTAAATCCAAGATGGCGACTGCAATAGGTATAAATTTTTTCATCATGGGTGTCATTTTCATGGTTTTCGAGAGAGTTGAAGCCGATAGGGTTGTCGAAATGTAAATCCAAGATGGCGGCTGCAATAGATATCAATTTATTCATCATGGGTGTCATTTTCATGGTTATCGAGGGTGTTGAAGGGGATAGTGCTGTCGAAATGTAAATCCAAGATGGCGGCTGCAATAGGTATAATTTTTTTCATCATGGGTGTCATTTTCATGGTTTTCGAGAGAGTTGAAGCCGATAGTGCTGTCGAAATGTATTTAAACTACTTTAAAAATTCCGTATAATCATGTTTTACGTATTTTTTTTATGCGCTTAAGGTATGTTCAATTTGATTTACCAATTATATTTTCTTATTAGATGAACAGAAAAAAGCATAACTAATGAAATAAAAGATGTTTTTATATATTATTTTTACTGTACTAATAAATCAAACAAAAAATAAAGCAAATAAAAAAACAATTTAAGGTTTCTTAAGCGAGATCTGTGTTGAATGTGCATAAGTTGTGAAATCATCAGCAAGTTTTTGTCTCTTAAATTTAGTCTCATGACATTAGCTACAAAAACTTTGGTTATCAATAAATTTCGTTGATTTTCTTGTTTATAGAATTTCCATACTACTTAACAACTTTAAAAAGTTTTATATTTTTTTTTTGAGGATAGTTAATAGATTCAGGCGTGACTCTGCGGAAGTCTATTTGTAAGATAATATAAATGGTTTTAATCTGTAATACTAATCCGCTTAAATACTTATAATAGTCTATGCTCTCAAACTCCGCTATGAAGCATCAATTTGTTATATAATTGCCTTTTGGATTCTTTTTTGTGTGTTTGAGTGTATAATTTACTTTCGTGATACAATCTTATTTTTAAGTACTTATAAATAATGGCATTAATCAATAAAAGGGAATGATCAACTTGTATTGAAGATAAATGATCCCCCGGGTGTATTGCAAATTCTTTTAATAATTTATTTCCTTGAAGCTCTTTTAATGTTCTTGTAGCTAATGTCATAAGACCAAATTTAGTAGACAAAGACTTAGTTTCGGAAAGTTTGCAATGCAAATTTATTAATATAAAATAAAATAATAAAATATAATTAATAGACCATTCATGAATAAACTAAAATAAAAATAATTAATTTTTTGTATAAAGGTTGAAACATAGGTTTTATTTTTAAACAAACAATTTTACTTGTTTATTTTAAAACAAAATTAACTTATTCCATAAATTATATAGTCTCCCATTAATGTGGAAAAATCACAAAGGCGGAAAAGTGGCAACATTGAACCTAAATTGTAATATTCGATATGTTATTTATTTTTTTAGTGTTTTAAACGTTAATATGAATATATAAATTAAAACTTAAGTGTGGAAAGTGATTCCGCTTGATTTATTATTTTTTTTATTTTTTTTATAGGATAAGGGTGACAAACGAGCACACAGTCCACCTGATGGTAAGTGGTTGCTGCGGCCCATAGACATCTACATCTATCCTCGTTTGCGAATCAAAATGCAGATGCGTTGTCACCCGTGAGGACTAAGATGGAATGCCACATTTCCAGTAAAAAGGGCCTCCGGCCACCTGCACTCACCAAGCGAAACGCAGAGGTAAACCTCCACTTCAAGCTGGTATTCTGTGAGGTCGTGGTACCACCCCGGTTCGAGCCGGCCCATCCGTGCGACAGCAAAAGCTGCCGCGTGGCTCTACCACTGTTAAATAAATATATGTTAAATAAATATATTAAATAAATATATTATATTGCATTTATAATGTAAATATAAATGGATTTATATTTACATTATAAATGCAAACATAAAAAAATATAGATATTTTATAAATCCATTTTTTGTGAATCGATACATCAGCTTACGATTCGAAACGATTTAAAAATCGATCTTTTTCTAAAAGAATTGACGTCCCTACTGACGATGACAATACAAAATAGCGTCAGTTTTACTTGACATAAATATTGCAAAAATAATTATAGGAGAGAAGCCATGTTCGGGTCGACCGCCAACAAGCACGATTCCAGACAACATCGAACGAGTACCTACAACAATGCTTGCGAAGAATCGACGGAAATGTCTTTCAAAATAGAAGCAGAAGAGTTGAAAAATAAGCAAAGACAGTGTTTTTTTTTTATAGTATAGGGGGCAAACGAGCATGCGGCTCACCCGATGGTAAGTGACTACCGCCGCCCATGAACAACCGCAACACCAGGGGAATTGCAGATGCGTTGCCGACCTTTTAGAAAGGTGTAAGCTCTTTTCTTGAAGGTTCCTAAGTCGTATCGGTCCGGAAAATTGGCTGGTGGTAATTGATTCCACAAGGAAGTCGTGCGAGGGAGAAAACTTCTTCTAAATCGCACAGTGGTGGACCGCCAATCATCCAGATGGTATGGATGGTAACGCGAGTTTTGTCGCAATGTGCGATGGTGAAATTGAGCGGCTGGAATTAGTCCGAACAATTCCTCAGAGCACTCCCCGTGATAAATACGATAAAATACGCAAAGAGATGCAACATCTCTACGCAGTGCCAGTGTATCGAGCCGATCAGAAAGAACTCGGTCGTCGATGATTCGGACGAAGGAGCTGGCACTGGGGTACCCCGGCCCAGAGATGAGAAAAGTATTCCATGTGGGGCCGCACTTGCGCTTTATAAAGTTGCAAGCGATGTGCCGGCATGAAATACTGTCTCGCTCTGCTGAGCACGCCAAGCTTTTTAGAGGCCAATTTGGCCTTCCCTTCCAAGTGACCACGAAACTGCACACTATTCAATATGTCGACGCCAAGGATTCCGATACTGGCTGAGGCAGTAAGGGGAGTGCCTTGAAGCTGAGGAGATACGACAAAGGGGTTCTTTTTAGCGGTAAACGCGCAAACTTGTGTCTTCTGAGGATTGAACTGGACTAGATTTAGTCGGCCCCAATCCGAGACTTTGTTAAGCAAAGACTCGACTTCAGACACAAGTTTGTCCCGGTACTCGGCGACGTTTTCCCGAGAAATATTGGCACGGCCGGTATATAAGGCATCACCAGTGCTGTCGTCCGCATAGCAATGAATGCTACCAGTTAGCAACATATCATTGATATGCAGGAGAAACAGCGTTGGTGATAGCACGCAGCCTTGTGGAACACCAGCGTTGATAGGCTTGAGATCAGAGCATGCACCGTCTACTACGACCTTGATGCTCCGATCAGCAAGGAAACTGGTGATCCATTTGCACAATTTCTCGGGAAGCCCATAGGAAAGAAGCTTCGAAAGAAGCGCTTTGTGCCAGACCCGATCAAAGGCCTTCGCTACGTACAAACTAACGGCTAATGCCTCCCCCTTGGACTCTACTGCCTCCGCCCATCTATGAGTTAAGTAGACTAGAAGATCACCAGCTGATCGACCCCGACGAAAACCGTACTGGTGGTCACTAATCAGCTGGTGATCCTCAAGGTACCTCATGAGCTGGCAGTTTATAATGGCTTCCATTATTTTGGAGAACAAGAAGGTGATGGCGATAGACCTGTAGTTGGACGGATCTGAGCGGTCGCCTTTTTTAGGGATCGGGTGCACCAAAGCTGTCTTCCATGAATTCGGGACTACGCCTTGGGAGTAGGAGTACCGGAAAAGACGCGTTAAAACCGGTGCCAACTCCGGAGCACACGTCTTCAGCACAATGGGAGGAACTCCATCGGGCCCACTCGACTTGCTGACGTTTAGGGAGAAAAGTGCTTTGCGGACCGAGCGCTGTGTAAATCGCACATCCGGCATGGAGCACTCACATCGCGGGATGGTCGGCGGTGTGTTCCCCCCGTCATCTAGAGTAGATATTTTAGGTAGGTTAGAGTAGGTTTGTAGTGTTTACACTATCACTCAAAAAAATTTAAAAAAGAAAAAGATTTGTGCTGTTTCAGAGTGCCATTTCCACAAGTGACAGTGACATTTCCTCCACGACAACGTCCGTCCGTAGGTACACTGCGATGCTAGACTTTCTCATTGAACACCTTCCTTCCATTTTTGTCTCCAAATTTAGCGCTGGTCCTCCAGTAAACTTCTTTTTTTTATTTAAAAGCTTACGCACGCAGACGTGGTGGATATCGCATGATCACGGTGCTTCGAGCGATTCCAAGAGAAGCGTTTGTTGACAGTTTCGAAGAGCTTTATAATTACATCCTTTGTAAAGGTGGCCAATAAAGGTATTTAGATAGAAACTCTTGTTTCCTTTATTTTCTGACGCCATTCATCGAACTTTTCAAATACACCTTGTATTTGAACTTCAAACTATTCAGTTCTCAGCAAACGGTTATTTGATAGATGAGGTGACCTAAATATAAAATAATAAGATAATGCGCAAAATGCATCACGGTGTTGGTGTCTTTTCTTTTTTTGTGTGTGTTTTAATTTTGTTGAATATATCAATTAATTTTAAGTCGTGTCACTGACCACTATAAAGCGTCTTCTATACACAAGCGGCCTGTGGTGGCTGCTAACCGCGAGCCACGGCTCAAGCCGCTGCAACAAGAGATTACGAGTTAACTATCTCATCTATGACAAACACGTAATTAAATATCAAGCGAAGGAAACATCCGCCAACCAATAGCGTACAAAAATTAGTCTGACAACGTTGTAATACGAATCATGAAATACTTGCATAGAGCCGCCATTCTGCAACTATATTATGGTAGTAGCAAAAATGATGGCTCAACCGGGGAGTAACCACGCTCTCACAGAATACCTGCGTAAAGTAGCAGTTTAATGCTGCTTTGTTTCGTATAGTGAGTGTAGAAAACCGGAGACCCTTTCTACTGCAAACGAGCCATTAGTCCTCAAGGGTGACAACGCATCTGCATTTTGATTTTCGAGAATAGGTACATTTAAATGTCTATGGGCCAAGCGTCCACTTAACTGTGGACTGCGTGCTCGTACGTGTACTCTATGTAGGCATTATAAAGAACAACGCAGGGAACCAGCTGGGGGAAGACTATCATTCTACAAGTCTTAATCATTGTCGTGATTGTGGCCATTGTGTTATTTATTTCAGTTAATGTAAAGGTTATATTATGAAGACGTTCCCTGTTCTACATCATAATAAGCAAGCAGTATTGCTTTTGTTTTGCATACTTCCTCTTTTTCACAGTTATCTTGTATTTACTTCCAACTGCTTAATGTGATTATGTTCCATGTGATAAAACATAAAGTTGTTGCAGAGTAATATTCTTTTATTTAAATAAATTTGAGAGTAATTTCTAACATCAAAATTGGGATAATATCTAACGATAGGTTATAATTTTAATGTATTAAAACATGAACGATTGTGCAGGTAAATTAAATAAATAAACTACAACCCCCTAGATAATAAGGCAGAGTCCAAAGAGCAGCGAGGTACTCGGAGAACATTTAGCTATGGAGTGTAGAGAGAAGGAGGACCATCTCTATATATTAAAAGTGTCCCTAAAAACGTGTCCAATAAGGGTGGCGCTGCAGTAGCATAGGATAAATTAAAAAAAACCGCCAAAAGTAATTAGAATAAGATGGAGAAATAAACAAGGACCGACCAATCCACTTGGTTTTGTACTACGTTAATAGTTGAGATTTTGTATACTGGCATTTTACTTACTACTCTAGTCATGAAATTTTTTAAATATTTGAATTCAGCTGACTTCACTCCGTTCACAACAGCTATCTTCATATCGTAGTTTTTCAGACGCCAGCGCTATTGTGGTAGGTTTTAGAACCTCTATTTTCAGTAAACATTATGACACTTTTTCAACTTTCGCTCCTTATAGGATGGTTCTCCTTGTACTCTACACTCCATTGTCAGGATGGGTCAGGATGATCCAACTTTGTATGAAATCCGAGAAACTTGCACAACAAACTTGCAATTACTCTCTACCTAGAGCAATTGTGTTCTGTGCTTTAAGTACACTGATGCCAGATTAGAGGAAATTTTCCAAATTTGAGGTTTTTTAGAGTTAAGGGAAGAATTTTAGGGGGATACGACCTTTTTGAAGATTTCCATGCAGAAAAATCTAAGATAATAATTTAAAAAAAATGTTATATATCTAATTTAAATAAACGACTTTGCTCCGCCTTTAGCTTTAGCTCCGAATATTGCTTGGCTAGTCAGTACTCAGACGAACTACTCCTACTTACCTGTCATACCTCACGTAACACTTACGAGTTTATACAATTGTACTCTGTACCCATGAACCTAGTGTGTGCTGCGGTGATTTCGCATCGGTTGCGTTATTTGATAAACAAATGACAATAACATTGACGTGAAGCTGTTTTGATATATGTATATTCAAAGTTATTGCTCGGTGAAATTTGGTGTATAATGTGTATAATATTCAACTAAAGAATATATTGACATCATCGTAACCAAAATATAAAAGAGTATTTAAATTTTATCTAATTTTAGAGTTTTATTTCTGTTGAAAATCTGAATATTAATAGAATTTTATGTATAACTCGGGAGGAATATGAGACAGTCATCTGGCAACACTGAACCGTTACTGTCAGCTGCCAGCTGCCACAAATTTAACCCATCCTTCGAACCTTGGGTACTAAATTTCAAGTTTTTAAGTTTTAAGAAGTTCAAAGGAAAGTAAGTATTAAGTTTATTTTGAGTTCATTATGTACGGTCTCTAATAATTTATTTAAAAAATAAAGTCAAAATTGCGTTCTGTCCACTGAATAGGTTATGTCCTAAATGCTGATTTATTTGTTTGTATGCACACGTTCAGAGCGGCGTAGATAAAGAAATGCTACGCCGTTTAAAGCCGAGTGCAAAATTAATTTGAATGTTAAAGAGTGTTTGTTATAAATGCGTTACACTTATAAATAAATCTTATTCTTATAAAAGTATTCAAACAGGCTATCACTAGCATTACCCCATTTTATACTAACTAGGAAACATATCTTATACAAAAAAAAAGAGAGAAAACAAGCACTTGTTTCTCCTTTATATTGAGATTGAATGGAACAAATATAATTTTGCAAGTTAACATCTAGTGACAATAACATTACTGATCATTATAATTGCACACTTTAAAACAAATGCTGTCAATATTATCACTTATTAAGTACAAAGCTTTAGGAAAATCATATATTTGATACATGGCTGTCTACTGAAGCAAGCTTTTTAATGTTTCACAGTATTTCTCAGAATTCCTATTGATTCCAAGCTGAAGTGGGAAGTAGGAATTAATAAACTAGTTTTAAAATTAACTTCTGCAAACTTACTAAAAATAATAGTAATTAGAAAGCACTAATGACTAATGATGCAAAAGCTAAATTAATCTAATATGCTTATTTCACTCAATATCATATCTCATGGTGTATTATCATGAGGATTGATTGGAAATAATGTTCATTTTGCAAAAGCAAGCAGTACGGGCAATATATAACATAGGGTTTCGCTAGTTGCTACATGACTTTTAAGAAGACTAATATTTCAACATATCCGTTTTTGTTTATTTTAATAACGTCATGTACATATGGAAAAATGTAGATTTATTTTATAAAAACTGGATTGTCTCCTATAGAACATTGTCGCTGTGATACGCTATAGGTTCCTAAATTTAGATAAGCTAAAACCAAAAAGTCTTTTCAGTACATAAATCTATAAAAATTTTAAGAAACTTTATGAAATTTTGTTAAAGAGTACTGTAAAATAGATCAATATATTAATGGACAATGATATATGACAACCCTTACTCTGCACTTGCAAGTCCCTTGACTACTGATGTTTTTTTATTGTTAAAACTGACATTTGAAAGATTTATTTTGAGATTTTGACCTTTAATTTTCATTGTATTACAAGTTGTATATTTTTTAATAAAATTGCAACATGATAGTAATGGGATTTGAGTGAACATTTTTCACTCGAGTCACTTGCCAGTGATAACCTAGTCGCTCGAGTGCCATTTGAATGAAGATAAAAGTTAAGTGACTTTTTTTCTATCAAAAACTAATAACACCATTTTTCCACGATTTGTAAAGGTCAAAGTCTTAACAAATAATTGTGATTAGAGCTTAAGAATTTTTTCTTGTTTTTGCATAGTAAGCGATGCATTAGGCCATGCAACCTGTAGTTGCTGAAAACGCCGTTTTACTGATGTAGGATTGGAATCGGCAGATGTGAAAGCAGAACTCAGTAGATTAAGAACACGCATGAGATGAACTTGACCCACCCCTAATATCCCTACACTGAATCTTATATTTATTCTTCATATTATGAGAAATCAAGTTGATAATATTTCCAATGTCTTTGTAACTTTATTGCATAACTTACAAATAACTGTTTTTGTTTTCGTTTAAGATACTTCAGCTAAACCTGTCTTAACTTGCTTTCTCACTCGAGTCTGTACAGGCCATTCGAGTGTTCCGAGTCATTCAAGTCACTTGTAATTAGTCACAAATATTACTGGAGTGCAGCGTCCCATCACTATACTCGGAGAAGGTCTTGTTTTTGCAAACTGGTGTAGATTTTGATATTCATAAGAGTTTACTTTTGTGAACTTTTACAAGTTTAGAATTTGTCGTTGACAATATCAGTTATCAGTCAATATTTTTGAATACATGCGAATTTTACACTTATTACTTTCATCCTTAATTTTTAGATGTCTGGCCGTGAAGGTGGAAAAAAGAAGCCTCTGAAAGCCCCAAAGAAAGAACAAAGGGAAATGGATGAAGATGACCTAGCACTCAAACAAAAATTAAAAGAGCAACAGAAAGCTTTGCAGGTAATAATATGGTTGTTTGTGCAACTTGTTGAATATGTATATCTATACATATAATAAAAATGTAAATAGCAGATGTCTGTACATTTTATATTTTTGTAATAAAAGTGATTGAGGAGTACTAAAAATAAGTAATTAAATACATTTCTACCATTTTTAGAATTTTCTGTCTGTTTGTTAACGTATCACGTGTAAAGTACTAATTTATATCATAAGAATTGTTAAAGAAATTATAAAGTGTATCTTCGGGTTACATTTAGTCTTTATTTCATTAAAATCAGTTCATTCCATCAAAAGTTATGATAAATATTCTGAAGTGTGGGTAGGGAAGTATGGGTACGAATTTGATCAACGGTGGCTGTGGTTGAGTCATCAAGTGCATTTTAAACTAATATCATATCATAAATCATAATTAAATGATGTAAAATAATGTTCTATAATGATATACTTATGTATATTTAAAACGCAGTAAACAAAAGTATTAAAGAACGTATAAAATATATTATACAAAAATATATTAACCTTATTAATTAAGTAAATCTAAAAGTGCAATAGTTAACCAATTTCATCGATAGATGGTGGTGATGTGTAAATGTAATGCAAAAAGGCAGGTTGTGGTTTTTTTCTGTAGATGAGTTTTCATATTTACTGCTAATCTTTATATTACTAGCTGCCCTGCACTGCGTGTTGACAAACTCAATTTATTCTTTATCGCCGAGTACTCTATGTGGTAAATCAAATTTTAAAAGAGCTATTAACAATTGTGTTGGTTTTGGCGAGGATCAAACTTTATTTTTTGCTTACTGTGCAGGCACTGATTTATAAGTTCTTTTACGTTTTTATAATGTATCAATTGCATCAATTAATCTCTTTTAATTTTTAGAATTTATGTTAGCAGTGCCATTTCTCTTCTAAACATGTTATCATAATTTTTATTATATGTATATATAATAAAAATTATGATAACATGTTCTGTCTATTTCTGTACATTGTGGATATAGTATATTTTTGTGGCTAAAATCAATATGGGGAACTGAAAATAATTAAATAAGTACATTTTTATAATTTTTAGAATTGTCTGTCTGTCAGTTTGTCTGTTTTTTTATGAATGCATCACGTCTAAAATAAAAATATTAAAATAAATAGCAGTAAAAAGATTTGTGTATAAAAAAACGTTCCATAATAATTAATATATTTATACTTAAAACACAAAAAGAGATGGAGTTGTACAAATTACAACCTTTTTCTGAATTGCGGTGTTGAGATTCTCCGCTGGTGAAATGTATTGAGACTTACTGAAGAAATTTCTATCTACCGAAGCCATACAACGGAACCCGACCAAAAGTAACAAAATTACAACGAAATGTCGTGATATTGTAATTATAATATACGCAAAATTAGTGCTACCATTTTAGCGCTTTGTGAACTAGATCGAGCGCTTTTTTGGAATGTATAGCGCGCATTTTAAAATTTTAGCACCTAGCGCTTAACCCAGCGCTTTATGGTGTATTTAGCACACATTTCAAAATTGTAACAACTACCAGGTTTTCTAACTCTTTTATAGCAGCACTGTTAGTCCACATTACCGATAATAATAATAATGACCTTCTTTTTTTCCCACAAATAGTACATTGCAGTTTATCTTTTTCAAACATATTTTTTCACAAAACAAAGAGCATGGGAGACGATCAGACGATTCCAAACTAGGATGCCCTGTGCTATGGATCTACCAGCTCCCCCTTTAGGATGATCAATTTGATTTTTTTTTACCGACGACTATAAGCGGGGAAATCCCCTTTAATAAAGTTTTCGTTCATGGTTTTGACAAAGCATTTATTTTGCTTTATTCAGTTTAGGTCAGTTGTTTAGAGCACAGCTAAGTTAAAAGTTACTTAGAAGTTACAACACAAAGAAACTGTGTAGCAACCGCAATCAGATGCTGACATCTGAAACTACGTTGCGAAATACATTGCACTTTAAGACAATTAATAACATTTTAATTGTTCGTACAGTACTAACTACTGTTGACAGCAATTGGCATAATTATAAGTCGATGTCCTGCGAAGTATTGATACATCAAAAAAATATTGCCAGAAAAACTTAATGTTGTTTTCTTTATTATGATTATATTTCCTTGAATTATAAATTATAATAAAAAACACAAACTTTGTTTGTAGTTAATTTAGCGCGAAATCTAGGGCTTTTTTAAAGCGCTGTTTTCATGAAATCTAGCGCTTTTTGTGTTGTCCTAGCGCTCAATGAGTTTTTTGATCTGGCAGCACTGCCCAAAATCTCTCTTTTAAGAAATATCTTTCCTTTCAGTTTTAAGCGCGTTCAGTTCCCAGTCACAGTCAGCGTGTGTTATGCGATGACCGTAAATAAAGCGCAAGGTCAAACTTTACGCGTTGTAGGAGTGCACCTCAGTACTGACTGTTTTGCACATCACCATCTCGCTGTTGCTTTTTCCCGTGTTAGTAGCCCCCGGAACCTTTTTGTGTAAACCCCGGCTAAGCCTACTTCTAACGTCGTTTACACAGAAGCTCTATCATAAACTACTTAGAACTTTGATGATAATGATTTATTTTGTTACTACTTATTGATACAGTAATGATATAAATCGTTTAATATTCTCTTACGTAAACGACAAATTCTTTATGTAAAACCTATATACCCGAGCTACGCCGCGGGCACAACTGGTATATAATAATCTTTCTTAATTACAGTCAATCGGGTTAGTTATTCTTAATTAAAGTCAAGCTACTTTCGAGCTTTTGACACCCAATAACTCCAAAACTATTAAACCTACATACTTCTAATTTTGTATGGCTAATAAAGCTCACTTGAATACCTAGAATCCCAATTTTAATAAATAAACCTGTGGCCGTGAAAGGAAAAGGGAAGATCTCCCGCCGGGCAAGGCGTTCTGCCGTGGGAGCGGCCAACGCTTCAAGTGGTAGTTCGGAGTTATTCTATACATAATACTCCTTTTACTTTGGAACTTTGCTAGCGTGATTTAGGCTTCGGTGCTTTTCGCTTGTGGCGCGACGACTGCGCCGCCACAAACCTATTGTAGTTTTTGAGTTATTACTCATTAATCAAAAACCTAAGCCAAGGTGATTTAAAAGTTTGGAATTCGGCATTAAGATAGATCGCAAATATGTATACGAAGGAAAGAAACATGAAAATGAGTAATTATTGATATTCTGTCAAATTTTATTTAAAGAACAACTACAGAACTTGAGACTTGTTTAGATGCCAACTCTTTCATTGTTGGAATTGACGTCTGATTTCTAACCTTGATTGCCGTTTTTACTTGGTTTCATATTTATGTTTTTGTTGGGATTTATGTTTACTAGTAGGACGAATGTAAGATTACGCGAGTCTATTTTGCCCAGAAGCCTTAAAAAGTAATATTTATAAACACAGTCTGTAGCAGACAAGAAAAATATTAATTTTCAGAAGTAATCTTGATTAAAAAGGTTATATCTTTCCATAAATAAGTTGCAGTTATGTGTCCACCGTGTAATGGCAGCACAAGAAATTAAATTACATTCTCCATGTAATCCTACAGATGTCGTAAGATGTTTTCTACATGGTAGAGCCTTGCTGCAGCTATATTAGTAGTATAGTTGTAGCACGAACGGGTCGGCTCGACCGAGGAAGGACCACACTCTCACAGAATACCGGTGTAAAATAGCAGCTTAATGCTGCTATGTTTCGTGTGGTGAGTGTAGATGAGAATTGGAGACCCCTTTTACTGGAAACAAGGCATTCCATCTTAGTGCTCATGGTGACATTGCATCTGCATTTTGATTCATAGTTGTGGACAGATGTAGATGTCTATGGGCCACAGCAACTAATTATCATCAGGTGGACTGTGCTGGTTTGTCACCCTTATCCTATAAAAAAGAGGGAAATGAGCAACTGTACAAAAAATAAAAAATTGTCAGTCGTAAGACTTCACATCAGAAGTGATAAATTCTTAGCTTCACAAACTCGTAGATAAACATTATTTTTGGGTTGTTGAGACATATTTTTTAGGAAGTATTTTTTTTTTAGAAATTATTTTGATCAACATCTTTAAATATAAAAATTACGTGTCACATTGTTTGTCCACGATGAACTACTAAACTGATTGCAATGAAATTTTGCACACTGTGTGCAGCAGTTTGGTCCAACTTGAGAGGTAGGATAATTTTTATCCCGATAAGTGACCTTCAATAATTTTTTTATTGTGAATTTAAGGATTTTTTCATAGGAAGGGTTATCAGAACGGCTAGAACAACGTCTGCTTGGCCAGCTAGTGTTAATATAACATTTTCATTTATTGCATTGTTTTACATGAAAAAGAATTATTATTATTTATATAAACATTACATTCATCAATTTTAGTGTGACAGTCACTTGAGTTCTACTTTTTCCTCATCCCAAAAATGCCCAACGTGCCTAAAGAAGTTTTCACCTCAAAAATTACAGTTACGTACCCGGCTGCCAAGTGTAGTAAACATCCCCCTCATGGAAATGTATGGGAGAGGCCTTTGTTCCGCTGTGGCTTTTTAATCTCCTGTAATGAATGAACAAATAAAATGTACCCGGATAAACCGATAGTGTTAAATGTAATCCATATGTCTGTTATTTAAATTTCATTTATTTTATGTATGATGTCTCTTGCCTATTTCTATCACTAAGCAGTATGTATATCCAATGATGTGCTTTGGTTTGAAGGATTTTGAGAGTATACTGTGGGGTAGTTTATCTTCTAACACTCAGGGGTGTGTGCCAATGCAGCTGTAATCATCTTTTTTAAAGTCGGTGCGCACTGTCCATAGTCTTCTTCTTTTTAGTTACCTTTTTTATAGAATAAGAGTGCCAAATGAGCATAGTTCACCTGATGGTAAAGTGGATGCTGTAGCTAGGCTTGCCAACCGTCCCGGATTTTCCGGGACGTCCCGCTTCTGGGTCAATTTTGGACCGTTCCGCCATAACACCTTGCGGGACGCCTTTTGTCCCGGAAATCAGTGATTATATGATATTAGTATCTATCTCGTACCAACTACACCTTAGCCGTAGCTTCCATACCACTTTCAAATGCATCAGCAGAGATAATGTTTTCTCTCTGTGGAAATGCATGGACAGACAGCATTTCTAATGTGCATGCACTGCTGTGTCACTAAAGTTTATTTTCTTTCTTTCTTTCTTTCTTTAAATAAGCTGTTTGTTGACCACATCAAGGCTGAACTACAAATTAACATTAATTTTGATAAAAAATGCAGTGAATTTTATAATGTGTTTTTTTTTTCTAACTAATTTGTATGTGGTGCGTTGTGTCCCGCGTAATATACCCAAGTCCCTGATGTCGAGCTGGGTAATCCCGGAAATGCCTTTTTTGGAGTTGGCAAGCCTAGCTGTAGCCTATAGACATTTATGTCTATCCTCAATTAAGAATAAAATCGCAGCTGTCACCCCTTAAAACTTGAATGAAGTGCCTCGTTTTTAGTGAAAAGGCTCTCCGGTTTTCAGCACACCGTACGAAACAAGTCGATAATAATGCTGGTATTATGTGAGAGTGTGATCCTTCAAGCTGACCCGTTTGAGCTACAACCACATATGTTCTTACCTGTAAAAGATATCTATTTGTGCAAAGGTATTATAAATCCGGATTGGTAATTGCACAGCAAAATATAAGTTTGTTTTTGAAAACCACAATATAAACTGTTGTTTTTGTTTTCCAGGAAGCTAAAGCTAAAGCACAAAAGGGTCCTCTGACACAAGGTGGAATAAAGAAATCTGGTAAAAAGTGACAAACATAAACTTTCCATTATATTTATTTATTAGGTTAATATATGTAATAGGAATTAAACCTGGATGATCTTTGTTATTTCATTTAACTAGAATTTTAACCTACTTTTAAATAATTGTCATTTAAAAAACTATTTTATTACTTATGATTAATTATAATTATAAATAAATAATTGCAATAAAATCCTAGGTTGGAACATCAATAGAATTGCAGATGGGGCTTTCAATTAATTTGTATTTATTTTTCTTGGAATGTTAACTGCATTTAATATTAAATAAATTTACCAGTTTTTAATTGTTTTTTTTTTCTACCTATTGTATGATGAACTACAGTTTTTAAAACAATGTTTTTGCAAAAAATGTTTGTTACCTCAGAATTTTTTTCTAAGTGAACCGATTTTGATGATTCTTTTGTTATTTGAAAGCTGGTGCTTTCCATTCTCACGTGGTCCCATATAAATTGATCAAGATCTGACCAGTTTTTGAGTTATCCTGAATAATGCTTATTTAATCGACTTCGCCCACGTTGAGAATGTTCTCATTTTATTTATATTGATGTCGGTTGTACAAAATGTTTAATTTTACCACTTGTAATACGTAAAAGTGGTGCGATTTTGTGTATTAAATCTACAGAAATATTATGGAAATGATAATACAACTACCACCATGATGGTAATATAAAACGTATCAACGCAACCATTTAGGCGACGTGAGACTAAATACTATCGTCACCAACTGATATCTGCCATCTTAACCTGACGTCGAAATCTTCGAAAAATGCACATCAAATTATTGTGAAGAATTCAAGAAAATAAGTATATTTAGTTTATATGATAATTTCTTATTACTTGACACTGGCAAAAATACAACCGTACGATTTCATTACCAAAAAAAAGTCAAATTTACAAAAAAAAAATATTTTCCCTCCTTCCAAAAGCAACTTCGCAAGTTTACCTTTTTGTGTTGATATTGTTTTCTAATTTCACTGTTATTTCTGTGGTAATTAATTAAGTGCAAATATATCTAGGTATATATAGAAGGGTAAGTAATAAACATAAATGCCTCTAGTTTTGCAATCTTATCTTTGTTGATTTAATCCTATGATTGAAAGATATATTTTTATTTAGCGTATGTAGGTACTTTAGTGGTGTTTAATGTTTTTTTTTTTAGGATAAGGGTGACAAAGGAGCACCCAGTCCACCTGCTGGCAAGTGGCTGCTGCGGCCCATAGACATTCACATCTATCCTCTATTACAAATCTAAATGCAGATGCGTTGTCACCCGTGAGGACTAAGATAGAATGCCTCATTACCAGTAAAAAGGGCTTCCGGCCACCTGCACTCACCAAGCGAAACGCAGAGGTAAACCTCTACTTCACGCTGGTATTCTGTGAGGTCGTGGTACCACCCCGGTTCGAGCCGGCGACAGCAAAAGCTGCCGCGTGTCTCTACCACTGTTAAAATTAATGTGCATGTGTTTTGTTTATTTATTTTTGTAGTACTAATCCATATTTTGGATGTGATATTTAGACATATGTATGTATTACTGGTAGCTTATACAAACTCAATTTATAAAAACTGTATGGATCTATAAATTTAAATAACTTTAGTACCTATATAATTGTTTGTAATGGAATATGATGTAACTTAACATAAAACTCACGCCTCTCAACGAAAGGGGTAGGCAGAGACCACGTGCTTCCATTTGACACGATCCTGATACACCTCTCGTTTCTTTCACATCTATGTGCTAGCACTTCTTATTAGTTTGTGCATAGTCTATGTATCTTCGTAACTTCGCATAACTACATACTCGTCGGTTAACTTGGCCCATCTTCAATTAAATATTATGAGA
Source organism: Parnassius glacialis (assembly GCA_033319125.1). Lineage (NCBI taxonomy): Eukaryota > Metazoa > Arthropoda > Insecta > Lepidoptera > Papilionidae > Parnassius > Parnassius glacialis. The sequence continues at coordinate 27,401,978 of JAVANC010000002.1, forward strand.
TGGCACTTACCTATCATCATATACATCTCTATATATGTATAAAAATCGATTGCTGGCCGTTAGTCTCGCTAAAACTCGAAAACGGCTCGAACGATTTTAGTGAAAATTTTTGTGTTTGACTGGGTCCCTGGATGCCTTAAATTCACAACTGAACCCGGTAGGTGGCGCTGTTGTCGATGTCCAGAAATCGCCCGTGCGAAGCCGGGGCGGATCGCTAGTTTATAATAGGTATACAACGTGTCCCAAAATTCAACGATAAACGGGCACCAGAGGGTGGACCTGCTCATGACTAGTCGAGAAAAATAAAAAGAAAAAAATCTAAATCGTTTTTGAAATTACAAAAAAAATTAAATTCTTCGAAAATCGAAGTATTTAATGTTTTTTTTTTTATAGGATATGGGTGACAAACGAGCACACAGTCCACCGGATGGCAAGTGGCTGCTGCCCTTTTGGTATTTTTAACTACCATGAGCACATTTTTTTTTGTATCGGCAAGCTTAGTAGTACTGCTATCTACCACAACCCTTATAAATCTCAGAATATATGTAGTTTTTACACAAAAATCAATCAAAATTATTTTTCCCCTAAAATTTTGTAAGATTTTTACTTTCAGTCCACTTTCACTCACCGTGGTGTAAAAAAAGTAGGTACTGACACTACTTCGGCAAGTTTTTTTAAAAATTGACGCAACTAACCAAGATTCTAAAATGGTATAATACTCTTAAAAAACTAGCCACAAAAAAGCCTACTATTTCTAAACAAGAACCCAAATTTTGAACATAAATTTTTATTGCTAGTTAATCACTTTCACTACACTACACTATGTGCTAAAAAAGGTTTTTGTTGCAAGTTCTTAGAACTTGAATTGCAGATGTGCGTTGTCAGTAAAATTTAGAAGTTAGAGAGCGATAGATAGAGGGAGACTATATGTTAGAGAGAGAGATAGATGATTTTCGTTGTTTAATAACAATAGGGCAGGTAGACAAGTTGCTTTAGTGTTCTCAACAAGTCAGTCAGTACACTCTGCTCCTTTGTTTACTGTGCACCGTTCCGTATTCAATTGATGTGGCTCTCGTACTAACTACTTTTTAAACTAAGAGTACACAGGACGTTGGATCGGGCGACTTGGTCCTATCTTATGGCCACCCCGTTCACCCGACCTAAACCCCCTGGACTTCTTCTACTGCGGTTGTCTCAAAGACAGGGTTTACTCAAAACCCATTTCAACATTGAATGAACTTCGCCAAAATATCACTCAGGCTACGGATCATATCAATGGTAGAAGATATGCACGACAATTAAAAAGAGCTTTTTTAAGGCGATGCCATGGTATTAATGCCGGTGGCCAACAATTCGAACATTTAATGTAATATTAATAATGCAAAAAAATAAAATAAATGTAAATATTTGTACCCTTTGTTTTGATTCATGCAACATTTTTCAGCAAAAATCCTGTGCCACACAGAAGTTTTTCTAGAGTATTATACCATTTTAGAATCTTGGTTAGTTGCGTCAATTTTTAAAAAAAACTTGCCATAGTAGTTGTCAGTACTTTTTTTTTACACCACGATGAGTGAAAGTGGACTGAAAGTAAAAATCTTTTAAAATTGTAGGGGAAAAAATAATTTTGATTGATTTTTGTGTAAAAACGACATGTATTCTGGGGTTTATAAGGGTTGTGGTAGATAGCAGTACTACTAAGGTTGCCGATACAAAAAAAAATTAAAATGTGCTCATGGTAGTTAAAAATACCATATCGGGGTATCGATTTTCGAAGAATTTCATTTTTTTTTTTGTAATTTCAAAAACGATTTAGATTTTTTGTTTTATTTTTTCTCGAGTAGTCATGAGCTGGTCCACCCTCTGGTGCCCGTTTATCGTTGAATTTTGGGACACGTTGTATATATATAAATTACAACTGTGCAAAACACAATTTATTGGTTTCCCGATCTGATTATTTGTCGATGTCGTGTATCTAAATGACGATATAACATAAGTCACTTCCAATCACATATTATACATATGTATATAACGAGTAAGAATAGGTTTTCAAGTTTAGGTAGCTGCGTCAATTATAGCGTGGTTACGAATAAACGTGGCCTGTGGTAGTGTGTATCTTATGCATTATAGCTACTCACAATATTTGAAAGTTTTCGCCATCATTCGCATCATCATCATCATCATCGCCATCATCATAAACCATCCATTACAGCCTATAAAAGTCCACTGTTGAACATAGGCCTCCCCCATAGATTGCTTCATAGTCGGAATTTTGCCATAGTTGCCACGCTTGACAGGCGGGATGGCAACGTTTTTTATTATTCAAAGTGTTATTAGGAAGATACTGCTGCTCATCTCCTGTTTCAGTTTCCCTCTGTTGCCTCTTAGGACATCGACGTGACCATATGGGGTTGTGGATATTCTTACACCGCCACTACATGGCGATTTAAATATAATTTCAATAATTTTCAGCAGGCTTCCTTATAGAAATTTTCAAGAGCTCTCATATAACTAGAAACATTTAGAGAAAAATGGTCGATGTCAATTTAAACCACTCACAAAAGAATTCATTGTTATCTGAAGATTTCAATAAAAATGTTACTAGTGCAGAAAATGTTTCTCCTCATCCTGTGATATGTGAAAATGAAAAAAATATAGAAACACATAACAATGAAATTTATGAAAACAAAGGCGCCAACGTGGATGATGGAAAATATTTGGAAGTGAATATAAACAGTGAGCAAGTTATTAAAGAAAGTGGCTTTAATAAAAATGAATATAATAATAATAGCACTAACGATAATAATAATAGTACTGACGATAATAATAATAGTACTAACGATAATAATAATAGTACTAACGATAATAATAATAGTACTATCGATAATAATAATAACGATATTAATCCACCTACAATTTCAGACATATTCAAATATGAGTCGCTATGTAACGCCTATGAAAATGACATCAATGAATGTGTTGATACCGAAGTTTGGAATCAAAATTGCAACAATATTCCGTGTTCTGGATTGAACAGTTATGTTTTGAGCGAATATTTTACTACTGAACCTCTATCCTTTAATGTACAAAATAACATAATGCCAGTTTTATTTGACGGTTTCGAATGTGAGAAAGATAAGGACGGAGACATTGTGGACAACAAACTAAAGGACGATAATGTGGACAACGATACAAAGGAAGTTATTTGTAACGTAAGAAGTACTGGACATTGTACGCAATCATTCGAATGTGTTGAAAATAATTATTTAAAAAGTTTTATAGAATTTATTGAGGAATTGAAAAATGTAAATAAAGAAGCTGACGAAATAGCTTCAGTTAGTTCAATTTCAGAACACTGCAGTGGGTATCAATCGTCTGATTTTGAATTTATAGATGAAGACGAAGCCAAAGAAGCGATGTTTGTTACTAAAAGAATTTCGAGTACAGAAACACTGAAAGAAAACAGCAATTTCGATTTTCAATTCAACAACGAATGCGAAGCTAAAATAAAGGTATTCGGTACTAACGAAATTCCCACAATGGAAATCAGAGAAGAAACCAATAGCTTTAACCCTGATGCTCAAAATGCGGTTTCTTTTAACTACTTACAAGCCTCCAGCTCGAGGAGCGTCATGTACAATAGAAATACTATTCATAATACCGTTTATCAAAGAAACATTAATTACCAACAAAACCACGTTATACCTGAAGGTGACGATTTCTTAAATCTTTTTCAAGGACCACATGTACCGACTTTCGAATCACGTTTCTTTGAAAACAAGTCCATATTCGCTAGAAATCCAACGTCCTCCATAAAACATATAGGTTTCGACATAAGAATGTTGCTTGAAGGAAATAAACAGTATATATTTGAAAATGATGGTGAGTATAGAATAAAAAACATTACAGTTACAGCCTACTAAAGTCCACTGCTGAACATAGGCATCCCCCCTTAGATTGCCTAATAGGGGTATGTTTGCCATAGTTGTCACGCTTTGCAAGCGGGTTAGCAACCGCAGTTTATTATGTTTAGTCGTTATTAGGAAGACGCTGCTGGCCATTTCCTGATTTGTTTCCCTCTGTCGCCTCTTACGACACCCACAGGATGATATGGGTAGTATATTCTTCCACCGCCATTACACGGTTAAAATCAATAAACATTTATGTTTAATTAAAACTTTTCCCCGAAGTGTGATAGCAGCTTAAGTGACCTATACTAAAATTATTTTGTGCGTGCAGTTTGGGTCATAAATCATCGGAGTATTTGGCTCTCTCTGCCACTCACGGGCCTTAGGGGCGAGTATAGTGATGCGCATTATTGTTGTTGATAAGCGATATCGATAGTATATTTAGTTTTGTCACTATGTGGGTTAGTGATAAAAATGAAAATATACAAAACAACGTATTTATTAAAATAAGAATAATAATAATTTAAAATAAGTTATTAATTATCTATGTACTAATACTTTAAGTACAAATGTTTGGAATGTAACAAGTTATATTAAAAATTAATATAAAGATAATAACTTATATCTGAAGTTAAATTTGTTGTTATCGATAATGGCGTTGCGCCCGCGCAACATGCTCATCGCCCTAGCCGGGCTGAGGCCGAGCTATGATTTATGACACCAACTGCATGGACAAAATTATTTTACTATAGTTGCATCCAAGAGATAACGATTTCAGAATGGAATCAAAATGCAGATGCATTTTCACCCTTGAAACGCATCTGCATTTCGATTCCATTCTGAAATTTTCGAGAATAGGTACATTTAAATGTCTATGAGCCACAGCGTCCACTTAAAGCTAGGGTCCCACGGCCTGCTTTGTCACAGGTCAGACCGCGCCAGGCCAGACCAACAGGCCGTGGGAACCATCGCATCCGATGAGGCCTGCGAGTGGCCTGTTGTCGCCCGTACGATCCATCGGGAATCAGTAAGTTCTGAAATGAATGATTGTAACTGACGCGTCTGCGTCGGTTATAACTGCGGTGGCGCCTGCGCGTTTACGCTGATTATGGAGTGGACAAACGTGCTCATATTCGAGTTTTTAATGAAAATGAAAATGAACCAGCGCTTTGGAATAGTTCTCGCCTCAACATAAAAACAAGAACGGCTTTTGTTGAATGACGACACCCACCAGCGTTGTTTCTTCTGCTTTCTTTTTACTTGGTTTATCAAACGTTCACCACTGAATAAAACCACAGCGGCTGCACACGCAAACTTGCGCTCCGTATTACTTAACACGTTGGAATGTCAGTCGACAGGCCGCACCAGGCCGGCACACGCTGTGGGAATGTTCAGTACGGGCCGCGACAGGCCCGTTCAGGCGGGGCAACGCCTGGCGCGCCTTTCGCCTGGCAGGCCGTGGGACCCTAGCTTAACTGTGGACTGCATGCTCGTACGTGTACTCTATGTAGGCACTATAAAGAACAACGCAGGAAACCAGCTGGGGCAAGAATTATCATTCTACAAGTGTTAATAATTGTCGTAATTGTGGCCATTTTGGTAGGTATTTATTTTGATTAATGTAAAGGTTATAATATGAAGACGCTGCCCTGATCTACACCGTAATAGGCAAGCAGTATTGCTTTTGTTTTGCATACTTCCTCTTTTTCCCTGTTATCTTGTATTTACTTCCAACTGCTTAATGTGATTATGTTCCATGTGATAAAACATAAAGTTGTTGCAGAGTTCTTTTATTTAAATAAATTTCTGAGTAATTTCGCATCTATCACGGCGAGTGCTCTGAGGAATTGTTCGGACTAATTCCAGCCGCTCAATTTCGCCATCGCACATCGCGACAAAACTCGCGTTACCATCCATACCATCTGGATGATTGGCGGTCCACCACTGTGCGATTTAGAAGAAGTTTTCTCCCTCGCACGACTTCCTTGTGGAATCAAATACCACCAGCGAATTTTCCGGACCGATACGATTTAGGAACGTTCAAGAAAAGAGCTTACACCTTTCTAAAAGGTCGGCAACGCATCTGCAATTCCCCTGGTTTTGCGGTTGTTCATGGGCGGCGGTAGTCACTTACCATCAGGTGAGCCGCATGCTCGTTTGCCCCCTATGCTATAAAAAAAAAGAAAACATCACAATTGGGATAATATCTAACAATAGGTTATAATTTTAATGTAATAAAACATGAACGATTGTGCAGGTAAATTAAATAAATAAACTTACAACCCCCTAGCTAGTAAGGCAGAGTCCGAAGAGCAGCGAGGTACTCGGACAACATTTAGCCAATATGTCAGTAATATTATAATGTAGATACTCTGTGGCCAATACAACCAGAAACCAAATATAGTCGTCTTGTACGACATGCTAGGCAAGTAAAGCCGTTGGCAGTTGGCACATTCTTTATTGTTATAAGTCCCACATAATCATAAACCCTATAAGTCGCAGAACAAGGTGATACAAATAAATAAATAAAAATATTGTATTTTCAGTCAGAGAAGCGAAGGAAACTGAAAATAAAATATTATCCTTGTATCCCGGAGAAAACAGAGACTATCGCCGAAAGATATAGATGCATTATGAGAAGTGTATCTTAGAAATATACACCTTTAAATTTAAATATTAGTGTTTTATTTTCCTTCATCAGACTACAGTCCGCCTATGCCCTAGAGATTCCAGACTGTGGGAATTTGCTTTAAGAGGATTTTGAAGTGCCGGACACGCGGCGCGGTGATTTTTTCACCCTCGCAATCACTGAGACATCACTGAACAGTTGTCTGGTCGTCACAATGAAGTCAATCTCATTTTTTGTCGAACCGTATGGGCTCGATCAGGTCCACTTCCTTTGGGACCGCTTCTGGAAAAAAGTTCATCATAAAGAGTCCCTCTTTCTTCATGAAGTCGGCCAGCTGCTGGTCCCTTGGGTTCCGTTGCCCTATTCCAAATTTCCCTATCTTCAGCTCACCGTTCTCACTTGTGCCTAGATTTGCGTTGAAGTCTCCCATTAACACGGTATAATGGGTTTGGAGGAATGCAGATATCCATATATAGAAGAAATATTGCGTACGATATAAGATATATCCTCAACATTTCCTCCACCTCCTCACCGGGATGTGCTGAGGTTGGTGCTTAAACCTGTATTACCTTCAGCGAATACCATTTGGTGATTTTTTTATTTTATAAAATAACTAGTAAAGCTATTAAACTTTACTAATATTCCCTTTAACCACTTCTGATAAGCTTAAAATGCTAGTGTTAGAAGTGGTTCACGACAGTAGTCGCATGGCGGATTTGAACCTACGACTTTTCGAGTTCGCAGTTCGCGTCCTGCCATTAGGCTACTGTCGCTTTCTGAGTATAAGGTACACAACTCTCATCGACACACGCAATCTTTACAACGTTGCTAACGAGAGACTTGTGGACGATAAATCAAACACCTCCTTGGGACAGATGGTCGCTCTCCCGGTGATAGAACAAGTCGCCGGATTCGAGGATTACCGTGTCCTCCCCCTCTCTTCGCACTTCCGGATAATCCTATAATATTCCATCGCAACGTGCAGAGAGAGTTACGGAACTTGGGGGTCTTTCGGATTATTTTTATTAATTTTTACATGTGCATTTTAGTCCCCCTAACTATGGAGTACAGAGTACAAGGAGGACCATCTCCTTATATAAAGTGTCCCTAAAAACGCGTCCAATAAGGGTGGCGCTGCAGTAGCATAGGATAAATTTAAAAAGAGCGCCAAAATTAATTCGAATTAATTAATGAAGCGTCAATAGCCTAATGGCAGGGCGCGGACCGCAAACTCGAAAGTTTGTGGGTTCCAATCCGTCATTCGACTACTGTCGTGAACCACTTCTAACACAAGCATTTTAAGCTTACCAGAAGTGGTTAAAGGGTATATTAGTAAGGTTTAATAGGATTACTAGTATTTTTTAAAAAAGAAAAGAAAGAAAGAATAAGATGGAGAAATAAACAAGGACCGACCAATCCGCTTGGTTTTGTACTACGTAAATAGTTGAGGTTTTGTATACTGGCATTTTACTAACTACTCTAGTCATGAAATTTTTTAAATATTTGAATTCAGCTGACTTCATTCCGTCTACAACAGCTATATTCATATCGTAGTTTTTCAGATGCCAGCGCTATTGTGGTAGGTTTTGGAACCTCTATTTTCAGTAAATAGTAGGACACTTTTTCAACTTACGCCCCTTATAAGATGGTTCTCCTTGTACTCTACACTCCATGCCCCTAACATAACCCCGTGAAAAAATAACAATAATAATAAAAAAATGGGCCTAAAGGGTTAAGCAAATGTTTATTGTGTGATTGTTTATTAAATAACAATATGAATATATAATATAAACAATATAAGCATGCATTGCGCATTATAAATATCTTGTTTTATTTATTATTACCACAGACGCGATGAAAACAATAACAAAGGTATTTTAGCGACTTTCCAGTACTTTGCGCAACACCCAAATGATCATTTTTACGAAAGTCACAAATATATTACGTAACGTTTAGGGACGCTGAAGGTCATACATGTTTACGCACCAACCTCGGCACACCCCGATGAGGAGGTGGAGGAAATGCATGAGGATATCTCTAGAGCCATGCATTCCTCCAAAACCCAATATACGGTGTTAATGGGAGACTTCAATGCAAAACTAGGCACAAGAGAGTACGGTGAGATGAAATCGGGGAAATTTGGAATAGGGCAACGGAACCCAAGGGGCCAGCAGCTGGCCGACTTCATGGAGAAAGAGGGACTCTTTATGATGAACTCTTTCTTTCAGAAGCGGCCCCACAGGAAGTGGACCTGGTCGAGCCCCGACGGTTCGACAAAAAATGAGATTGACTTCATTATGACGATCAGACGACAACTGTTCAATGATGTCTCAGTGATCGCAAAGTCTTTGCCAGAGATCTGTCTGACAGAAAGAGCCAACTGTCAAAGCTGAAGACCGAATGTGGCAGCATCGTTTCCGGCGCACCTGAGATTTTGAGTGAGATTGAGAGGTTCTATGGGCACGTACACGTGGTACACGTCATCGTTGGAGCCGCACGCAAGTGTGAGTAACGATCCAAGAGCGAATCTTATCCGACATTATTTCGATGATATCCCGGACGTCAGTCTGAGCGAGATTAGAATGGCTCTCCAGCACCTTAAAAACGGCAAGGCCCCAGGCGAGGATGGAATTACAGCGGAGCTTCTGAAAGCGGGTGGAAAACCGGTACTTGAAGTCCTTCAGAAGCTCTTTATTTCCGTACTCCATGGTGGCATTACACCGGAGGCGTGGAGCAGAAGTGCGGTGGTCTTGTTCTTCAAGAAAGGGGCCAACGCTCTCTTGAAGAACTACAGACCGATTTCCCTTCTGAGCCGCGTCTACGTGCTGTTTTCAAGAGTCATTACGAATCGTCTCGCGCGCAGACTTGACGACTTCCAGCCTCCCGAACAAGCCGGTTTCCGAAAAGGCTTTAGCACCATAGACCACATACATACCCTTCGGCAAGTTGTACAGAAGTCCGAGGAGTACAATTTGCCACTATGTCTGGCGTATGTGGACTATGAGAAAGCCTTTGATTCCGTCGAAATTTGGGCGGTGCTGCAGTCCCTTCAGCGGTGCCAAGTTGACTGTCGGTATATCGAAGTGCTGAAGTGCTTGTACAGTAGGGCTACAATGGCTATCCGAGTACAGAACCAGAGTACGAAACCTATCCAATTGCAGAGAGGTGTAAGACAGGGTGACGTCATATCCCCGAAACTCTTCACTGCTGCATTGGAAGACGTTTTCAAGCTTCTGGACTGGAAAGAATACGGTATTAACATCAATGGCGAGTACACCACTCACCTTCGATTTGCCGACGATATAGTCCTTATGGCAGAATCGCTGGAGGACCTAAGCACTATGCTCAATAACCTCAATAGTGTTTCCCATCGGATAGGTCTTAAGGTGAACATGGACAAAACAAAGATCATGTTTAATGTCCATGTCACACCTATGCCGGTAGTTGTTGGGAACACTAAGCTCGAAGTTGTTGACGAGTATGTTTACCTGGGATAAATAGTCCGACTAGGTAAGTCCAACTTCGACTGAGAGGTCAATTGACGGATTCAACTCAGTTGGGCAGCGTTCGGGAAATTACGGCACATCTTCTCGTCAGGTATACCTCAAAACTTGAAAACGAGACTGTACACCCAGTGCGTGTTGCCAGTGATGACATACGGAACTGAGACGTGGTCCTTCACTGCTGGCCGGATGAGGAAGCTCAAGGTCGCTCAGCGAGCTATGGAGAGGGCTATGCTCTGAGTTTCTCTGCGTGATAAACTCTGAAATGAGGATATCCGCAGTAGAACCAGAGTGACCGACATAGCCCAACGGATTAGTAAGCTGAAGTGACAATGGGCCGGCCATATAACTCGAAGAACCGACAACCGATGGGGAAAAAGGATCTCGAGTGGCAGCCTCGTACCGGCAGGCGAAGTGTAGGGCGTCCCCCCACTAGATGGAGTGACGACCTGGTAAGATATGCAGGAAGTCGATGGACCTCACGACCTGTGGCTCAGGACCGTGCTTTGTGGCATTCTTTGGGGGAGGCCTATGTTCAGCAGCGGACTTGTGAAGGGCTGTAATGATGATGATGATGAACATTTAGGGAGGGTGAGGGGAGGTACAGAAGAACGTTACGGTGCGTTACATGGGGGGAGGGAGGGTCAAACATCTTCAAAAATTGCGTTACGTAATACTTGAACCGCCCCGAGGCGTCCGTGTCGCATCGTGATAGGCGTTGTTGAATTTCCTTCCAACGCGTTCCATGAATATTTTTATTACGTATAATCATTCGCTTAGACATTGTTCATTTATTTAAGTAATTTTAAAAATATTTTCTAACTTAAGAAGAGAAACGTATCGAGTAGGCCACTCGTATATTTAGTGGTACCTATCTATATGTATCCCACCATCCACAAGAAGGCAGAATTTTTTGGGATTTTCCAGGTACTCACCTATTAAGACAGCCACGGAACTTAGTGGGGTGATGGAACTCTTATACTTTTAATATCCATATATTATATCATCACTATCATCGCAGTCACAAAAAATCTACTCCTGAAGCCGAGAATGCCAGGCATTTCATTTGTCAAACAATTTAGCTTATATTGATGTAAAATAAAAATAGCAAAATTTAATTGAAAATTAATTTTAATTTTCTTGCCAACAAGACACTTGTTCATACAATAGAATTCAATTTACACTTACAAATGGACCGGCGATTTCCCTTCTAAGTATAAACAATTAAAAAATACATCTTGAACACGATAAAAATATAATAGACATAATATCACACCGCATTCTTCATTAAACGAGCGGGTGATTTTCCGAATCTTATAATTATTCGATTATCCTAGGTATTAACTTTATATAATACAATACAAACGTGAAATAATATTGCAGCATTCACTGCATTAAAAATGCAATATATTTAGGCCACTGAAAATAATGATGTAGAAAAACTGTCCATATTCTGTAAATATTTACAAGTAACCTACGATATCTAAAATTTAAGAATAAAATAAATGTACTTTGAGTAGCCTATATTATCTTTACGAAAAATTATACATAAATCTATCTAATTATATTAAAAATTAAAATAGTCAAAATTACTGTTGATAGCTCCCATCATAAGTTTCGTTTCTCCGTGTAATCTCTATTATTGTTACTTCACAATAGTGCTGTTTCTTAAATCATTTAATGTTGACGCAAAAATAAATACTTATTTAACATGTGTCGGCACTATCACAGGCCTTTGACATAGAGATGAAAATTATAAGTACAAGGTACTAAATAAGTTGAGAACACAATCTGTTTTCCTTCATATTTTTTTCAACACAAGTTTCTTATTTAAAACCTAAAAATAAATGTCAATTATGATGTATGTAAGTTTTCAAACATTTTTACAAATGTATGGAAAAACACACATTTACGCAAATAATTCATTAAAGTATATTGTAATCTAAAATTATACACAAATGTATATAATTGTATTAAAAATGATACAGCTTAGTCAAAATAACTGTTGATAGCTCCCATCATAAGTTTCGTTTCTCCATGTAATCTCTATTATTGTTACTTCACAATAGTGCTGTTTCTTAAAAGATTTAATGTCGGCGCAAAAATAAATACTTATTTAACATGTATCGGCGCTATCACAGGCCTTTGACATAAGATATGCAAATTATACAATATGCCTTGTGGCATAGTAGACACGAAATAAGTTGTGTACACAATCCGTTTTCCTTCATAATTTACAACATAAGTCGTTTATTTAAAACAAATAAAATGTAAATTATAATGTATGTACGTCAGTTTTCAATCATTTTTACAAATCAATCGAAATGCACACATTTACGCAAATAATTCATCAAAGTATATTGCAACCTTAAATAGTTATTTCCAATCCAGTTGGAGATATTCTGGAAAGCCATGTTGTGCATGGGGTAAGTCCAATTTTAACTAAAAACATTTTAACATTTAGATTTCCTTTTAGTTGGAGATCTTGGAGGTGGTGGTTCAGTCTTCTTACTCTGGAATAAAAATGTTATAATAAAATATTTTCATGAACCGATTCTAAAATTAATCAGTAAATATCTCATAGATAGCTTTAAAACCTTTAATTTTTATAGAATGAAGGTGACAAAGCCATAGTATCTCAGACGGTTAGCGCTCTCTGTAAATTTCACAGTACGCCAGCAACCCGGGTTCGATCCCCGCCGGCACCAATGAAATTGTTAATAGCAATTTTAATTACTGATTTACCATGTGTTCAGCGGTGAAGGAAAACTTCGTGAGGAAACCTGCATGTCTGAGAAATAGCCTTTGTGAATGTATATGAACTAATTGGAAAGAAAAAAATGACAGAAATCTAATAATTTTTATACGTAGTAGGTAGGTAGCCATGCAGCATCTATATTAGTTGTAGCACAAATGGATCAGCTCGACTGGGGAAGGACCGACGATCTCACAGAATATCAGCGTAAAATAGAAGCTTAACGCTGCTGTGTTTCGTATGGTGAGTGTAGAGAACTGGAGACCGTTTTTACTAGAAACGAGGCATTCCATCTTAGTCAATCATGGGTGTCGCCACATCTGTATTTTTATTCGTAACGAGGATATGTGTAGATGTCTATGGACCACAGCAACCACTTACCAGCAGATGGGCCTTGAGCTCGTTTGTCACCCTTATCCTATAAAAAAATTATAGGGGCGGTAACTTTTATTAAATATCTATTTTCTTTTTAAATTAAATAAATAGCCTTTCATACATCTCTTGATCGCTTTGCTCTGGGCTCGTCAACTTCTTGTTTCTCTTTTTCTTTCTCTTTTTCCTTCTCTTTCTCCTTTTCATTTTCTTTTTCCTTTTCCTTTTCTTTTTCCTTTTCCTTTTCTTTTTCCTTCTCCTTTTCTTTTTCCTTCTCCTTTTCCTTCACTTTCACTTCTTCCGTTTTCTCTTCAGTCTTTTGTTCTGCATTCTCTTTCGGACTTTTTGCATTTTCTTCTGAATTTGGACTTGGACTTTTTTCTTTTGGTTCTTCTATATTGTCTGTATCTTTATCGTTTATAGATTCCTTTGTCTGTTCCATCCTTTCGGTTTCCTCTTTTGATTCTTCTGCGTTTTTAATTTCATTTTTGTGTGCATCATTAATCTTTTCGTCGTCCTTCTTTTCCTTTGCTGCATCTTCCTCAGCTTCATCAGTGTTTTTGTTTGTTTCTTTTTCTTCCTGTTGTTGTTTTCTAGACGACTGTCGTTTTAGCGGAGGTTTTAATGGTGTGCCATTTTGTTTTTTCGCTTTAACTAAAATTGAATGCATTGAACGATTAACTTTCATATTAAATTAAAAAAATTATAACTAGAATAATAAATTGAAATTGAAAGGAATCAAAAATAAAATTATACTTTTCTATCTGTGGCAATCTAAACAATACAAGCAATACAGTTTTAAATAAAATACCTGGAGTAGTTTTCTTCTTGGAATTATTCTCGTCTTCCAGAAGAGCAGGTTCCTCCTCATTAGCGGCCTCAATGGATGCCTTCATTGTATGTGATGTAGGTACGGACATTTCTGCGAATGTGACATTTAAAATGTTTAAGATACTACCAATCAAATACCACAAATTAATTAATAAATTGATACAATACATAGAACAAAACACATAATGGTTAAATCTGCTTACCTAAGGGTTCATGCACCATTTCAAGTAATTCATCTGGAGTGAGCTTCGAGGTGACTTTTTTAAATTGTAAAACTCTTTCTGAGAAGTACTCCCAAAAAGAAAGACCTTCTGGTGTTGTAAATAATTCCTGTAAAAAAAAACAGGCATAAAATAAAAACTTTTCAGAAAACATATATTTAAAATTTACTTCAGCAAGTTTAATTTCAACGTCCATGTCACACCTATGCAGATAATAGTTGGGATCATTACGTTCGAAGTTGTAGACGAGTATGTTTACATAGAACAATTGTCTGACTAGGTTAGCCCAATTTTGACGAAGAGGTAAATTGACGGATTCAACTCAGCTGAGCAGCGTTTGGGAGATTACGACACATCTGGTCACGTATATCTCAAAACTTGAAAACAATAGTGTACAATTAGTGCATGCTGCCGTGATGACATATGGATCTGAGACATGGTCCTTCACTGCTGGCTGTATGAGGAACCTGAAGGTAACTCAGCGAGTTTCGCATTCGAAGTTTCTCTGCGCGATAGACTTCGTAATGAGAATATCCGAAGTAGAACAAAAGTAACCGACACAGCGTAACAGATCAGTAAGCTGACGTGGCAATGGGCCGGTCTCAAATAACCCACAGCCAATGGGGAAGAAAGATTCTCGAGTGGGAGTCTCGTACCGGTAAGCGAAGTGTTGGGCGGCCCTCCACTAGATGGAGTGACGACCTGGTAAGAGATGCAGGACGTCGATCCATGCAGATGGCTCGGGCGTTTATTCAGAAGTGGACTTGTGATAGGCTGTAATGATGATTGATGATGATGAATGGAGTTCATATTAATGTATAAGCATATTATGTACGTCCGAATATCCGCGCTTCTCCAGTGCGTGTTGGTGCGTGGACTTCACGTTTCCTAGAAATACTTTATTTGAAGAAAAACAGGTTCCTCACAATATTTTATTGGCGGCGGGATACACCTACGTGGCAGAGAACTACAAGAACCACGCTTTCACAGAATATCAACGCAAAATGGCGGCTTAATGCATATGGTGAGTGTAGAAAGCTCCGGTACCCATTTTAGTGGAAATAAGGCCTCCATCTCAAGAGGCATCTGCCGTTTGATTCTTAATTGAGATAAGATGTCTGTGAGCCACAGCATCAACTTACCATCGGGTGGATTTGTGTGCTCCGTTTTTCACCCTTATTTTATAAAAGAATTAGGTAATGAGGTGATCCTTACTATGCTGTTTTTATTGTAATTTATATAAATAGTTGTATATTATCAATGTAAAATGTCCTGTTTAAAAAGTAACTCCACTAGGTTTCTTGCAGGTTCTCGGATGGAGAATTATTGCGAATGTTTAACCCCCAAGATATTATAGCTCCGAAGGAATGAAATGAATGATCTTTACCTTCATATTTTTATATAGAGTATCTGCTTGTTTCCTTATTCGATGAGCTTGTTTGCTAAACAACAACGCGGCGCTCTCACTTAGATCCCAAGACGGTGTGTTGCCAACATATGCACGCATTCTCTTCACAGTTTCCAAGCAAGTTGGATGTTTCAGCAGCATTAAGGGTTTAACGTCAAGTTCTGAAAAACATAAAAGTGGTATACTTCAAATGACAGGTATCCTCTCAACTGCGGATGTCTAACACTTGGACACGAAAATATCTCCGTTGACTGCGGGTGTCCAAGTGTTAGACATTTTTTACTCGTTTTCTTAATGACGAAACAAAGCATTAAGCACTATTTCTAACTCGTTCTAACATATGTCGATGTATACAGGATAAAAAATAATTGCATAAAAACCCCACAGCTTACACACTTTAGTAGGATTTTATATCTATATCATGTGTTGATTTCGTCTGTCCCTTGAGTCAGCCATCAGTGTAATTGACGCGCGCTAACATCGGATTTATTTACAATTATTTGGTACAAATCTTGATTGACTGTGTGGTTAAATATGTTAAAACAATGCCTGGGTAACTAACCTTCCTATTTGTAACCTCATTTTGTGTTTCATCTCATTTTGTAAGTGTGAAATGTTTTTTTTAATTTGTATGAAGCAAACCGCTATCTTAGAACGATATCGACATTTACTTACACTAATTATTCTGGGACTTTATTAAATTTATATACACATTTGTAGGAAATTTCATATAGAATTCAGAAATGTATACATGTCATAATATTTGATATACCAGAATCGAGAAATTTGCGTTAAGATGGACTGCGCTTAATCACCCGTATATTTTATTAAACAGCTCCGCAGTCAACGGAGTAGGGCGGTTAGAGTCTCCGCAGTCGAAAGGGTATTATGTAAAATACGTTAATATTTTGAATTTTTACAATTTGTATAAAATCTTGTTCTGAATGATTTTATCCGTTTCATTATCTCTTGACCAACAATGTATAATCGGTTTTTTATGGTTTTTAAAGTATATGGCAATAAATGACATTGATAGATTGTTAATATATGTTTTTAATTTTACGCTATACTACGAAATCCAAAGTCAGATTATACACAAAAACACATTTTACACACAAAAATAATAAAGACAGATGTGTGTAATTGGTAGAGTTTATTTGTTTTTATTTTTTATTTTATTTTTATTTTAGTGCACCCTACCCATTGTTCTTTTTCTTATTTTTATTTATTTCTTCTTCTGGGTTGGCTGGAAGAGATTGCTATGTAGCAATAAGACCGCCCTTTGTATTTCCCTAAATAGTTGTTTATTTTTAATTTTTGATGTTTTTATATTTTCTAAGTGTACAATAAAGAGTATTCTATTGTATTAAACTTTTGAAAATCGTCAATAAATTAACTTAATCTATTTTACGACATCAATTTAGATATTTTTATATATATATATATATATATATATATATATATATATATATATATATATATATATATATATATATATATATATATATAATTTGAGATTCAAACCTATGAACACAATATATTAAACGGCCTTAAACTCAGCGGCTAAGCATTTGACTGCAGCAATGCCGTCCGCAAGTTCTAATCTTATACAAAACTAATTAATGGCCAACAAAAAACCTTTATGCTACAAAAAAAAATAACTAATGTAACATTTATTAAAAAATGGAAACTAACAAAATTTAGTGAGTATTTTAAATATAATGCAATGTACAATGCAAACAGTTCAATTTAAAATATTACATACCCATCAGCTCATCCAGTAACTTCAAACACAGTTCAGTGTCCGCCTTTTCCAAACAAAGACATGTTTTTATTTTAGCCTCCAGTTCAATAAGTTTCATTTCAGTTTTTAAGAACTGTACGCGTGATTTCTTTTCCTCTGAAATACGAAGTGATGTAAAATTTTAATATTTTTATGGAACTACAATTAAAATTAAAAAAAGGAAATTTTAGAAATTTATTTGTGAATTTATTCAAAACAATTCTTATTATAATTACCAGTTTCTCTTTCTTTATCCAGTGTAGCTTTTTCTTCATCGGTTAAATGAAGGTCCATCACCAGTTGTGCTATGACAGACTGAGCTGTTATTTGACCTCTCTCTGTTGACACAAGCAAAATACTGGCTTCAGAATATATTAGCGCAATCACGTTTTGATCTATGAAAGCTAGTAATCATAAATTTTGAAAATATAAATTGTACATCGAGCCGATATATTCTTAAATACCTAGATAATTGTGTATTTTAGGATAATATGAGTTCATACAGGTCGTTGATAACTGTTATGCACTATTTTTTGTTAGTCTTTAGGGTTGTAAAGGTGGCTTAATGAAAGTGACGAATTGTCATTGAAAAGTTGTATTCAGTATTTCCTTTTATACACTGGCCACTCGTAGTTAGCGAGAGGCATGACGGAAAACATCGGGCGAATGTTTATTAAATATAGCATGCAAAACGAGGTAAAAATAAATTAAAATAATGTACAAACCTAACTGCATTTTCAATGTAATTGCATTAGAAGCGGCTTGCTTGTCCCATTGCAACCTGGCAGCTTCGTTCTTGAAATTTGTAGGCCGAGATTGGAACAGCCTTATTCCAACATATTGTCCATCAGGGAGGTAGGCGATTAGAATATTTTCCTTGTCTGGATCTTCTATAAAAAAAATTAAGCATTTCACCATCGTTCATAAATCATAAAACTTATTTATAATTAACACAGGCGCAGGTGAGAAGTAATATATTTTTGTTGAAATTTCAACCTCACTGGCACACGCTACAGCCTCCTAATCGATTTGAGGCACTAGCGACAATAGAAGAAATTTCACAATTAAACCAAAACAAGAGAGTAGTGATAATGGATACTAGTGGAAAAAATTAAACAGCAAATAGAAGTCAACAGTGGTAGAGCCACGCGGCAGCTTTTGCTGTCGCACGGATGGGCCGGCTCGAACCGGGGTGGTACCACGACCTCACAGAAAACGAGCGTGAAGTAGAGGTTTACCTCTGCGTTTCGCTTGGTGAGTGCAGGTGGCCGGAGGCCCCTTTTACTGGAAATGAGGCATTCCATCTTAGTCCTCACGGGTGACAACGCATCTACACTTTGATTAGTAATAGAGAATAGATGTAGAAGTCTATGGGCCTCAGCAACCACTTACCATCAGGTGGACTGTGTGCTCGTTTGTCACCCTTATCCTATATAAAAAAAAGAAGGTACAAATTATTGGCGGCCTTATCGCTGTATTGCAATCTCTTCCAGGCAACCAAATGCGTACATAAATTTGAATTTTAGATTTAGGATTTGCATAAAAAGAAAGCATTATGATTACGACCTTTATGTGAAATCTACCAACAAATTTCCATTTTCTAAAAAGTCACTAAAATTATTTAATACTTTAAATAAAGCCGCCAGTCAAGTTCCCGCCAAAACCATTTTTGCAGTTTTTTAGTTTTTCTTTTTTTAAGGTTTAAAGTTTAAGTTTTAAATAAATTCAATTCTAATGGAAATATGTAGGCAAATCAAAAGCAAAAATAATGTTTATTAGCGTCGCTGTAGCTGTAACTTAAGAAAGCTGGTCTATTCGGATTTACTACCGAGCTCAAAAATTTTACGTCGTTTTTTATCATACAGCATTGCTTTCATTGCTGATGGGTTTATTTTTAATTTAGTTAAAAACTTTAATGTTGTGTTTTCAGTTTTTACAGCCAATACCAAAAATAAACCAGGTATTTTTCAAAGTTTCTTGCGTCGTTTCTTCTCCGGTCAACGAAAATTTTAATTTTTTAGGAAAAAATAATGATATTTAATTTTTACAAGCCAAGGCCGCCAAGGGCCGGTTTTAATATTATAAGGGTCTTATAAGGGTTCAAAGTTATTTGACGATTCGACAACGTTCATTTGACCAAAAGCACAATAAATAGTACCCAAAAGGTTTAATCTAAAAAGTTAAGGTTATTGTAAAAAGGCTATTTTAGGGCTGCGCCATGATGTAATTTAATATCTCGTACTAATTTCCTCTCGCTTAAATGTATCATTGTTATCATTACAGTCCTTCACAAGTCCACTGCTGAACATATCTCTCTCCCAAAGATTTTTTTGTTTTGTTTTCGTTTTTTAAAATAATAAATAATTCCACAAAGCACGGTGCTTAGCAACCTGCATCCATCGACTTTCTGCATGTGTTACTAGGTCGTAACCCTATTTTGTGGCGGACGCACTACACTTCGCCTGCCGGTACGAGGACCTTTCTTTTTGTTCGTTGTCGGTTCAGAGCCATATGGTTGGCCCATTGCTACTTCAGCTTACTAAGCCGTTACTCTGGTTCTACGGTACGTGGATGACGGTACTTGACGGTAAGTGGATGCCGTGACCTATAGAGATCTATTATTATATTTTCGTCCTCGTCATAGAGTAACGTGAAATGTTACGTTACAAGAAAAGGGTCTCGGGTTCTTGTCACTAGCTACACAAAACACAAAAACAAAATACCGTTTTTTTTTAATTCGAATTCTGTGAATTCCTTTCCCGGTCGAGCCGACACATTCGTACAGATTATACTGCAGCTACAACGTGCACTATATTCATTCGAACGGTGTAACAAGCACACCAATATCAGGTAACAAACAACAACAACACTCCACCTTAATTCAGAAGGTTCCTTTTTGTTCGTTATTAAGGATAAATAAATTTGTCTCATATAATATATGATATGACAAAATGTGATACGGCATATCTTAGTATAAAAAATAAGATTTGCCGGCTAAAATTAGGTTCATTTTTGTGCGTAAGCTAATATTCGACATAATGTTCATTAGCGATAACCAAGTTCGACGCTCAAAACTAAACTTGAGCTGCTAACCTTAATGTTATTATTTATACGAGCACTAACATTAACATAAAGGGACGTGGCAGCTTACAATTTAGAGGCTAAACGCTCGTCACAAATTTCAGAGTTCAATCATCGTTAATTACTATTTTACTACATGCTCAGCGGTGAAAGAATAACATCGTTAGGAAATCTACATATTATGCCTGAGTAATAAAAATATTTAGAAGGCGAGCACATAGTTCACCTGATGGTAAGTGGGTGCTGTGGCCCATAGACGTCTACATCTATGCTCAATTAAGAATCAAAATTGCTCCATAACCGATGAAATTAGAGGCCTGTGCCCAGCAGAGGGACTTATAAATAGGCCGTAACTGCATATTTCAACATCAGATAGTTATGTAAATTAAAATTAAGTTTACGTTTTGTTTATAACGAAAATAATGTCACATTCAAAATTTAAATAAATTTATTTTATATTAATTATGAAGTTTTAACACAAACTACAGTAATAGAATATTACGTTTTTCGATAATTTTTTATAAAATCTTCGTTTTCTTTTGGATACATATTAAGTATTTTTCCGACAGTTTCATCAGTACAATCGTAAGAATTTTGTGTGTGGTGATAAGGCACTTCTTTTATATAATCCGAATATTTTACATTAAAACCCATATCACCAAATTCTGTTGACATTGCAACAGAACACGCCTTCCTAACTTTACTTTTACCTTTAAATAATTTTAAAAATGCGTCTCCTGAAGGTATCTGATAAGAAGATTCGTGGGTCACCTCATTTTCGTTACAATCTAAATTAGTGTAAGTTTTATTTACTGAAGTTACGGAACAGCATGATGCATTGCGACTAAGTGATAAATTTTTCACACTTGAATTGTCAGTGAACTGTGAGTAAGGTATTGCTTGAGAAGGGGATTGAAGAAGAGAAGGGAATATATCATCATCATCGTTTAAAACATTAAGCGAACCACTTATAAGACTTCCTAATGATTCTTTGTTTCCTATTTTTTCACTAGGTGTTGTTTTATTTTTAATAATTATATCCGTGCTGGTATATGATTGTTGTAAATTTTCCGTACTTTTTAAATCAATACATCCATCTTCTACGCTTTTTGTAACACATTTTTGTATATTTCTATGGTTCATACGTTTTGGTTGATCATTTTGAATCTTAATTGGATTTTTATTTTGAGTTCCGCTTCTCTCATCAAGGCTATTCTTTTTTATGGGTGGTTTAAATTTAATGGTCTTTTTCATATTTTTATTGTTTTGTTTTCGATTGTTAACAAAATGCGGCGGAAATTTATCGTTAGTTGATGTTACCGCACTATTTACTAAGTCTGCTTTAGAAAATTTCATAACATTGCAAAATGTATCTGAAAAATAATAATATAATTTTTTTAAATCCAGAAAAAGCTAAACTTGAAAATTAAGTAAATCATCCGAAAAAAAACATGCCTGTTTTAGAATTTGTAGCACCATCTTGCTTAAAAAGATTATCACTGAATAATTTTATATCTTTATCAGTTAGCATTATAAAAGTATTTCCCGCTACTTGTTTACCAACTCCGATTTATTTACTATTTCGCATTTTTTTTCTTTATTAGGTAAAAGCAGAGACCTGTGCCGATACAGCCTAGACTAACGTGTATTTTTTTTTTCATTATGTTAGAGCAAAGTTTTTGAGATTTCGACGACAGCACAACTCTTTTATGAAATCGGTACTTCTATATAGGCACCTAAACAAATGAGGGCATCCACGACTTTTTTTTCCACCAGGGCGGCGCCACTTTACAGTGAGGTAAAATATTTGACAGATTTCATAGCGGGGATGGTAATTTCTTAAGAAAATGTAATCTTTAAGGTTTCTTTCTGTATTATTAGTTAAATTTTATATAAATTACATTAGAAATGAATAAACCAAACTATAAAATATAACTAAAAGCCGATTTTTTTTTTTAAAAACATTTATAAAGTGCAAATTATTAAAAATCAAACCACTGACGCATTGTGTTGTGTAATAATATAATATTCTAGATAATGATAAACTATTATTTAAAACTAATTTCTCAATTATCTGACACTGTATAACAAAAACTTTACCTCAGTCACAACTAGCGACATCTGGTGTGTGGAAGATTATTAGCCCTCATTGATGTTTATATATACCATCATTGGAGTTACTTTCATTATTTTCAACAATAGCTCAAACAATAAATTTTAAAAAATCCGTTCAAAAATTCAAGTTCCCGCCAAATCATGATTTTTAGACACAATTTTTATTTATAACCAGTCAAACATAAATAGGTAAGGCTTATGATACGATAATCCATTATTCCACCTGTTAGTGTCGTAAGATAAAAGGCGGCGACATTATCCATAATGAGAAATCTTTTTTTAAGAATCTAGACATCAAAATTAAGAGAGTATATATATATATATATATATATATATATATATATATATATATATATATATATATATATATATATATATATATACTAGAGCCCAATGACTTCGTCAATCTTACTTAGCGGTACCATGTAGCGACATCTATGGAAATGTATTAAATAAAGAACGATGTATTTAGCGCGTCAAATTTTCATATCGATATACATCGCAACCGCTTCCGTAGATAGATAATAGATGGCGCTAGAGTAGTCAAGTGAGCTCGGCCACGGTCCTTATTGCTTTGTAAGAGAGATATAAATCCGAGTCTAAATTAAAAATCAAACCACTGACGCATTGTGTTGTGTAATAATATAATATTCTATTAAATGATAAACTATTATTTAAAACTAATTTCTCAATTAACTGACACTGTATAACAAAAACTTTACCTCAGTCACAACTAGCGACATCTGGTGAGTGGAAGATTATTAGCCCTCATTATTATCTGCAGATTTTCGATTCCAAAATACTCAAGTTTTTTTTTATAGAATTATAGTGACATACGAACACACAGTCCACTAGATGGTAAGATGGTTGCTGTGGCCCATAGACATCTACATCTATCTTAGCTTGCGAATTAAAATGCAGATGCGTGGTCAGCCGTGAGTACTAAGATAGAATGCCTCTTTTCCAGTAAAATTGGTCTCCGGTTTTCTACACTCACCATACGAAACACAGCAGCATTAAGCTGCTATTTTACGCGGGTATTCTGTGAGAGCGTGGTCCTTCCCCTGTCGAGCCGACCCATTCGTGCTACAACTATACTATTAATATAGCTGCAGCATGACTCTACCACCTAAAAAATAATATATATTGAACTCTAATATTTTGGCGGCTAGTTGTATAAGACATGGTTGACTGCCATGATTACTATCTTTTTATTTTATTAATATTCTCAAGGTTAATATAGCATTTATTGGCAAGTTTCTAGCTTGTGCTTGCTACGTGAGGTACTTACGTCGTCCTTCTATTCTCAAGGCGTATTTAATATCCAGATTTAGATTGAGATTTGAGTTTGGAGGCGGCGTAAGAGAATTCAAAGTACCATCTCAGTATTGAGTAACGTATGAGCCGAATTCAGTAATATTAATGTTCGAGAGATCTGGTAGTATCTAATATATGGCTGTATAACTCGTAATTGTAACAGAATGCTAAATGTTTAGACAACAGCCTCAAAGTTGTGTAACTCCTGCCATTGCCAACGGCAATCCGCCTGCCAAACGCTACAATCACAGCAGATCCTCCTAAATATAAGGAAGGTCCATGACCAGCAACTAACTGTATAAAGGCTGATGAGGAGATAAAGAAAAGAGACTATATCCAATTTACTTCGTTTAGCGGGTATAACAAAGTCTACGTTTTGTAACCTCGGTTTTAAGGCGGAGTACAGGAGATCATTTGCGAACAGCAACGTCTGGTAAGTAAACTTCTGAAGATGAAATTGTATTATACTGGCGAATGAGATCACAAATCAGGCTAAGAAAAGTGAATATTTTAAGCAAATGCATTTCTATTAACAAAAATCTAATGCAATATAAAGCTAGGTTTCTACTAGCGAGTCGGTTCGAGTCGCATCGCACTGCAAACAACAAGCCCAAGGTTTCTCGCGGATTTCGTTGCTATTTTTTTTATTTCTACTGCACTTTGTATAGCCTGTCACAGTATTTCCATTATCGTGATCAACGCACCGACGTATTTCATATAACTTCAGGGAAATTAATGAGAAATCAGTTTTATTTAAGTAGATCTTCATGTAAAATGGTATATAATTATATTGCCTCTTTTTGGGGTGGTATCTTGTAGAACTGTAACATAACGTAGCACCGTATGGTGGTAGTATACGAGATACAATAATCTATCAGCCAATCTCATGCAATGGTTTCGTAAGACTTATATACGAGGCAATATCTGTATCATACAGTAAAGTTAGGGGAGTTCAGCTAGGCAAGCTAGGCTAATGGATTAGAGACGGGCCGGGCTGCAGCGGTGGAGCGAGCATTTCTGCTTACTGCGTCCATTATACAAAGCGAGCCGGGCCGCATAAACGGATTCTTGTCGACAGTCGTAGCTGTGCCAAGTGAGGGTACGACAATATGATCAATGACGATAGCTCTTACGAAGAAAATCTTGTTTGATGAGTATGAAAATAATGAAGTCGATTAAATAAAGTTTGGACTTACAATACATGTAAGTTTCAAAATCATCAGTCACATAATGTAATATCAATTAATAATATTCTTCTTTCACATTCCATTTCTTGCAATTTCTTTTATCATTAGCACCGTCTTATTACAAAAACTGGTGTCCACGACTTTTTCTGTCACCAGAGCAGCGCCAATTAGGAATGAGGTGTGAAATATTTGGCAGATATTATAGCGGGGGAAGTTAATTTGTTACAAAAGTGTAGAGATTAATGTTTCTTACTGAAATATTTTCTATGAATTAGATTAGAAATGGATAAACCAACTATGGACATTCCTAAAATTACTTTTGAAAAAATTCAAAAAAGCATTTTGAAAGTTTTAAAGATTAGATCACTTACTTAGGGATTTTTTTTTGTGAATATAGGTACACTAGAAACCGAAAAATTATAAATTAAATCACAACTTGATGAAGACACTGACTTTCCGCGTAACAAATAAATTCACCTTAGTCCCAACTAAGCGACATCTGGTGAGCGTAAGATACTTTATTAAATTTTAGTTCTGATATTTCCGCGTGACTTTTTTTCGGAGAACAGATTCTAGTTAAAATCTTAAACGTCGTATTCGGATTTAGTCCAAACCGTGGTTTACTTTTAGTCTCGAATTTAACCTATATTTATTAGTTTAAGCTCGAGACCATTGATAAACCACGTTTTGTAATACGACCTATTAAGTACATTTGTATTAAAAAAGTAAAACAATTTATTATTAAGACAACTAAAAAAACTATAAATAAAAACTAATTTATTATTATGTTTTTTGCAATGTTTTTAATTTTCTCTAAACAATCATTAAGTAAATATAAAAGAAATTTCTTTCATGGGTTGTGAAGTCAAGTGAATCTATCCGCAGATTAGCAGCGTGGCTATGCAATGTGCTTTTTCCATACTATTTCAGTGCATGGTAGCAAGACATATGCTATGGCTTTTGAGAAACATTTTACTGATGGTCGTTTTTTCACAACAAAATCATTAAATTCTTCTCCTACTGTCGCTGAATCATTGCTTAAACAAAACGTAAAGCCTTTTTCGAATACTTTTAAATTCCTTAAAGTACTGCCAAAAGATATCGTTAAATATTTTAAAACTTGATGTTAAGAATACGGCAGACTTATGGGGAATTTCCGTTAGAATAGAATAGAATAGAATGATTTT
This sequence comes from Parnassius glacialis, assembly GCA_033319125.1. Lineage (NCBI taxonomy): Eukaryota > Metazoa > Arthropoda > Insecta > Lepidoptera > Papilionidae > Parnassius > Parnassius glacialis. Next base: position 27,428,275 of record JAVANC010000002.1, read on the forward strand.
TATTCAATATTGATTATTACATAATACTTATTGAAAGTCATTTTTTATTTACCACTGTTAAAGTTATTGCATCTATAATAGATACTGTAACACCTTATCTAGCAACAATTTTTAATACAAGCGTCGAATCTGGTGTGTTTCCTGATCTAATGAATCATAGTAAAGTCATTCATCATCTTCACCTTTTTTCATTCATCACCTTTATTTAAATCTGGTAGTACATTAGACCCGCCAATTTTAGACCAATTCCTATACTACCAACATTTAGTAAAATTTTTGAAAAAATTATTACAGATCAGATGTTAAGTTTTTTTAATATGAATAAATTGCTTCATAAAAATCAATTTGGTGTTACAAGAAATCACACGACTACCGACGGCGGATTAGAACTTATAAAACATATTTTTTGTGCATGGGAAAATTCAGAGGATGATTTGGGTGTGTTTTGTAAACTTGCCAAGTACTTCGACTGTGTTCACCATGAGACATTAATCAGGAAGCTACAGTACTATGGTGTCAAGAACACAGCGCCTAAACTTATTATTTCATATTTTAAGTAATAGAATGCAGAAAGTTATTATCAATGGTAAAAGTTCTTCCAGGTTGTCCGTAAAGATGGGTGTCCCTCGGGGCTCGATTCTTGGCCCATTCCTATTTTTAGTGTATATTAATGACTTACCTTCCCTTTGTAGGGGATAATCATGATATGGTATTATTTGCTGATGATACTTTCTTGCTTTTTTAAACTAAAACGACTATCATTTAAATGTGACGAAGTGAATAATACTATACCTGTATCAAAATTAGTGCATTGGTTTAACGTTAATAATCTGCATTTAAACGGCAATAAAACTAAATGTATTAAATTTACAACAACGAATGTTAAAAATCTGAATACCAGTGTGTTTTAAATGGGAAGAACTGAGCCCTGTTGAATCATCTCTTTTTCTTGGCATAACTCTCGACGCAAAGCTTCAGTGGGGCCCCCATATATTCAAACTAGCAAGCAGATTAAGCTCTGCAGCTTATGCTTTAAAAAAAATTAGAGATCTCACTAGTGTGGAGACTGCTGACTGATTAGTTTATTTCAGTTATTTCCATAGCATATAATGCATCCCATAATGTCTTATGGGATTTTGCTATGGGGAAATGCGGTTGAAATAGAAACTATTTGTTTTGCAGAAGAGGGCCATAAGAGCTATTTACAACCTTAAACCGAGTCTTTTAGAGAAAAATTTAAAGAAATAAATATATTAACTTAGGCCTCTCATTATATTCACGAAAATTTAATTTATGTTTACAAAAAAATAGATAGTTTTAGTAAAAAGTAATTTAAACTCTGTAAACACTAAGAACAAACACAAGCAAGTGATACCGGTCTCTCGACTTCAGTCAGTAATTCATTTCTTTGGGCAATGTATACGTTATTGCAACATAGTCCCAGAAAATATACAAGGTATCTCTATTACAAAGTTTAAATATTTAATTAAACAAAAGCTGCATAAAAAGGATTATCTTTATATAAAAAAATTACGTGTCACGTTGTTTGTCCACGATGAACTCCTAAACTACTGAACTGATTTCAATGAAATTTTGCACTCTGTGCAGTTTGGTCCAACTTGAGAGATAGGAGTTTTTATCCTGATAAGCGACACTCAATATTTTTTTATTACGAATTTAAGGATTTTATATAAAAAGGGTCGTCGAAAAGGGCAGAACAACGTCTGCCTAGCCAGCTAGTTATAATATAAATGAATACATAGTTAATAATAACTCCTGGGAATGAGGTGGTCGCTTCCAAGCTGTTTCTAAAATAAATTTTGTAAATAGTTTGTAATCATTTATAATGCAAAATTTATTTAAAAAAAAGTTCTTGCTGGTTCTTCCCGGGACAGAAGATTTTTTTCGAACCAGTGGTAAAGTAAAAAAATTACTTGTAATCAATATTCAATAAAAATTTATTCTACTCTATACAAATGTTTATATCAGTATATTATTATAATAATATATAATCAATAGGTACCTAGTCCGGAGCAAAAACAAACAACTCAACAATTCCATTACAGCCACTGCTGAACATGTGTGGAAAGGACTTCCACAAAACACGTTCCTGAGTCATGTGCATCCTATCCTGTAAGAAACCTACCTAGGGACTTCTAGGCGGAAAGAGTCCTATCATCTAGTAAACTGACTTCCTGCATGTATTACTTGGTTGTTACACCATCTAGTGGAAAGCCACCTACCTTTTTTTTCAGTACGAGGCCGTGTAGGCCGCTTAAGAATATCCACTACCCCATGGGGGTATGTAGGTGGGCAGCAGCATCTTTCTCATAATTAAAAAATTTAAAATAAAACTCAATATTATACGAAAAAAACTTGTTACACCATGTTTCTCTGTAGTTTTTGCCCGGTGGTACCCAGGTAAGAAGTGACTAGATTTGACCAACAGACAAATTAGACTAATAATTTAACAACGCCATCTAGCAACGAGCATACAGACTTAAGAGTTTAATATTAAATGCATAACGGACTAAACGAATATAATATAAAAAACTATAAAAATGTAATTCATAAAATACTTCTGAAGGTGCAGATTGGTACTTTCGCTAAATTTCTCTCTTTATCCGTAAAACCGCTAAGCTGTAATATTGTTAAAAGTTATTAGAAAGATTTTTAAAAATATAAAAATACAAATAAACTTTAAAACATAATGCCGCATAAAGTCCTCCAATAGACATAGGTCTCTCAATTAAATGGCCTTATATGAGGTGTTTCATAATAATCGCTACACTTGGTAGGTCTATTTGAGATCGCAATACCTGATGTTTCAAATCTTATACATTCTATCTTCATTATCTCCCTTACTATGGTTACTGCTAATGATGCGCTGCGTAATTGTTTTAACGAGTGAACGAGTACTGAGTATTACTGGGTTTTATGTATGTACAATAGAGTAATTTGTCAAATACTTGGTTCAGTTTAGAAACCTGTATAAGCACGATTGTTACATGTGCGCCTGGTTGGTTGAAAAGGCTTATACATATCTTAAACTCCAAACATCAAACCCCCCGAAGAAAACATGCTAAGTTGTTATGCCATAAGAAAATGTTTCAAACTTAGATGATTAAAGTTTAAAGCTGGAACTACATCAATAGTGTCTAAAATTTTACAATGACTTCTTTATTTACTTTTGATCATTTTCACATTTAAATTTCATCATCATCATCATCATCATTACAGCCCATCACAAGTACACAGCTAAACATAGGCCTCCACCAAAGAATGCCACAAAGCACGGTCCTGAGCCACCTGCATCCATGAACTTCCTGCATTTCTTACCAGAACGTTACTCCATCTAGTGGGGGGCCATATCGTTTACTGGTATGAATCTACCACTCTCTTTCTTCCACATTATCACATTAAAATAGGGTGATTTCTGGATCTCGACAACAGCGCCATCTACCGAGTCCAAATGTGAATCTATACCATCCAGGGACCCACTCAAACACACAAAAAAAATCATCAAAATCGTTCGAGCCGTTTTCGAGTTTTAGCGAGACTAACAGATAGCAATTGATTTTTATATATAAGAGATAAATGTATTATTTCAACCTAAAACTTTATATAATTATACAAAGTTATTCACTCAAGTACAAGTATTTAAAATATTGCAAATATACCAAGACCCAGTGGTAAGAGAGTTCCCGGCTCTATCTATTGGAGGCCTTGTGTCTCTGGTATTTTGTTTCATTGACTTTTATGAAATTTACAAGATGATACAGAATCTTATATTTCCTTATGCTGTTTCACATGGCCTAAATAGTTAATAGTATTTAATTTCATAGTAAAAAAAACTAGCTTACCTTGGGTGAATGGTTCTTTTAAATCTTCAAGTTCCATCTGAAATAGAAAAATGTATTGTGTACCACTGAATATAAAGTAAAGTAAGTTTACATCAGAAATTTATCAACTAATTATATATAATAATATTACAACAATATTATTTACTTTTCTGCACAGGAGTCCGTCAGGGTAAGTTTCACCTTTTTACCCATTACTGGCACCAAATAGCAGCATTTGCAATACTGTGTTTTGGTCTAGAATCTAGAAGATGTGGAGCAAGTATAGCTACAGGCTGTGAGGCATTCCATATTAGCCCTCAGCCCTTGTCCTTCAGGCATTTGTGTAGCCTTCTTGTTTGAATTTGTCTTCAGGTCTCCATGGAATGCAATAACTACTTACCATCAGGTGGACTGTAGCTTTGATTGTTACTACAATTTTATAAAATAATAATTACCTGTGTAACACCATTGAAATGTTTATACTTTTCAATTTTATCCTTGACTGCTCCTGCCTCGGACTTTTCCTTTTCTTTCTCCTTCTCTTTGTCAGTGGATGCTGTCGGGGATGCACCACGGCGTTTCTTTGGTGCCGGTGATGGTAATGTTGCATTATCTTCTGTCTGTTCATCTAAGTATCTGTAATTTTATTTAGTTCAACAAACAAGTTTACATAAATGAACTTAAAAATAGAATTTTGTAATATAACCAACATTATTAAGCATAAATGAACATACATAAAATTTGAGAATAACCATAAACACATCAATAGTTGAATCAAATATAAATTTGTCTTTTTTTAATATTTTAAGCAAACTTTATTCTATAAAAGCTTACATAAATATACTAACAAACTTTTAGGCCAGTTTTTTTATTAAATCTATAAAAATATGCCTATAATAAGGCCTGGACTCCTTAACAATTAACCCACTTTATTAGGTATGGTAACTACGCTACTAAATATAGCAATTTTACTGTACATCACAATCGCAAATGTAATTTAGGACTTTAAGATCACATTTCGGCAAGTGATGCTGTATTACAATGTTTGGATTTCGTGTAAACATCGATTTCTGTCTCAAAAATCAATGTCAATAGGGAAACCCATTAGTTACGAAAAATAAATACATATAAGGCAATATAAATTACAAAATATAAGATACAAAATGACAGCCGTATTTAACCCTGTAAAACAAGCCCTAAATCAAGGATGTCAAGAGTTATTCCGGCTTGCTACTAGGACAGAATAATTATCTTCTCATCTTCAGTATAAGTTTCCTTTTAGTTTAGTAGTTTTAGTTAAGTAGTTTTTAGTTTCCTAGTAGTAGTAGTTTTAGTTTTAGGACATGGGCCTCTCCAATTGTATGGCTATAGTGGTGATGGATACGCTTACGCCTAACTTTATGTATAACTAAAATTAATACTAGGAAAAGATTCATTCTTTGGCTGATGTTAAAGTAGTAAAGAAAATATATTTCGTATTATGTTAACCGATTTTCACCTATTGTATAACCTCATGAGAAGTAGCAGCTAAAACTACACTGCTTCCACTGGAAAGCACTCAAAGAGCTGTATTAAAAGTATCAACATTCCGCCCTGTCTTATTCCCGTCCAATCTCTTATATAAATCCTGCAATGTCCTCTCAGTGCACCAGTTACTCATTAGGAGTATGTTGCTAAAACAGCACTTAAAATTGCAATACAGAAGAGAGCTCACTGATAAAAGACGCAAAGATAAAGTGGAACTAACATTAAAGTGAGGCATTGCATAGATTTTTTACATCCCTAGGTCTAAAGTTAATTTATAATAATATATTTTACCAAATTTAACCCTAACTAGTTGGTATGTTATTCATTTTATATAAGAAACAGAAAATATTTGTAAATGTATCTATTAGCACATACACCTGAGATACAGGTTTATGCTATTTCAGGTACCCGTTATTGTAGATTGTTTTAGATTAAGGCATTGTTTGAATTAATTGTAGTTTATTGAAAATTAAAAATTATAGTTAAAATTATAATTATAAATTAAAGACGACGAGAACAGCATCAATGTATGTACTTCATCATCAGGCTGATGAAGTACATGAATATTGGTGATAATAGGTCAGAGATAATTCTGGAAACAGAAGTTGACATCTGTACAAAAATATAAATTGTTATTTGTTGGGTCACATTGTGAATATCCCTCTGTTCTACAACACTATCCTATCGCTTATCTTAAAATATCTATATCTTATCTCATAAGTGTTACATTGGCCAAAAGCAGGGCAAGTAATTCTGTGAGGTAGTAGTTGATTACTTCTAAATGTTTGGAGGAATGCAGTAAAGAATCAGCTAGAAGAACGTCATATTTTACCTCTTCGGTCGTATTTTTCTACCGCTCCTACTAATTATCTCTTCATCTTTCTTCTCTTCCTCCTCTTCTTTGGGTTCTTCCTTCTTCGCCTTTCCGCGTGGTGTCTTAGGTTCTTTTGTAGGTTTGGCGGGAGTTGATGGCGCTTTTGGCGTGGACTTACGACCCTTCTGTTAAGAGATATTTTAAAATTGTATTATTCAGTGCACCAAAGAAAGTACTCAGCAAATTTTATGTAGTTTTATAAGATTGTTTCCTCATAGGGGGTTAGAGAATTTAACACGCCCTTCCATAAATCAATGGAGAGTCATCGAAAACCACTAAAATATGTGAAAGTACAATCTAATGACTTAGAACTGTTTAATGAATGAAATGAAAAATTTTCACTCAAAACTACAACTGAACTTGTCGCCGGCAAATCGAGTCATTTTCCGTTGAATGCAGTTGTTTAGAAGACGCTAATATTGGGCTGCCCCAGCACAAAAATGATTACAGTATTCCATATGACACCAAACCTACGCTTTGTAAACTGTAAGCTGTGGGCTGACATGAAATACTGTCTTGATTTCCTGAGCATACCAAGCTTTTTAAAGGCCAGGCTTAGGGTAGAACATGCAGCATTTACTGCGACCTTGATGTTCCAATCTTGCATAATTTTTTGGGAAGCTCATATGAAGATAGTTTTGAAAGAAGTGCTTGCACTTATAAGTGTAATCAAAAAATTTGACGAAAATCCAGTGGCATCCAATAGACAGTGAAGTAATTATCTCAAAACCCAAAGTAACGGTGTTACCACACCAATAGATCGCTCGTCGATCGATGGCATCGATCTATAGTTTCTACCACACCAATCTATCGATGGTAGAATGGATTAGCTAATGTCGATCGAGCTGCTTGGTTCATCGAACATGCCCCACTTCACCGACCGCTCCCTATTGTCCTCTTCTGAATACATTTTGAAAGATACTGATGATGAGCCCACATTCACATTGATTATTGAACAACATTTTATCAACCAGTATCCATCGGTCACTTCAGACACAGCTACGACACCAATCAAATGACATTGATTGACAATCGATCAATTAGTGCGGTAACACTCTAAGTGATATCTGACTGAAAATACAGCTGTGTGTTATGAGTCAAAGGTGCAAATTTTTTGTATAATATTAGGTTAGTTGTGACATCAAATTTCACAAATTGACAGTAAGCATACATTTTTTTATTATAAAATTGAAGACAGACCACCTGATGATATGTGGCTAATGCAGCCCATGGACTTTTTGAAACAACTTCAAATAAAAAAGGCTAGGCTAGGTTATGAGGCATTGTCACCTCTGAGGAGTTAGATGGAATACCTTACTGCCTGTAATTATGCGGGCTCTACACTATTTTGACCAGAACACATCGATGCACGAGCTGCTGTTTTGGTGGCAAAAATGAGTAAGTAAATAGTACCAGCCTCCTAGACAGGAAACTAAAATTTTTATATATCAAAATTTAATGTGTATGCAATCAGTGTTAATGGAAATTAATTTGCAATCACCTTGCCCACGTCAATAACCAGCCCACCGGTATCATCAGAATCATCCACTCCAGTCTCATTCTGTGTAGTGGTCTGAGGAAAAATATTAGTGTTTATATTCTTCCACGCAGACAATAATATATTTTTTTGAAGGATAAGGATAGTTTAATAATTTACAATGGGCTATTTTTGCCTATCCACTGAATATACAACATCCCCAAGTATTACTTAACTTAAACTAAACATTTTTATCAACGGATTGCAAATATTACGTAATTTATATTTTGTAGTAAGCTTTACATCGGCTCAAAAAGTTTTTTTTTTTAAAATCATAAAAACATGCACATATTTGAAAACAACTTTGAGACAAAATTTCATAGCAATTGGTAAAGAAATTGTAGCGTTATAACATTTTGATCAAACAAACATTTACACATTTATTTATATAGATAATTCTGAACAACTTTCCTAAAATCATGGGAAGCATTATGAGTTATGTTTTTGTATCCAAAATATTTTTTTATTAAATGTAAGGTCTCTCGACAAACTTCTGCTATAAACTTAAGGCAAAAATTTTGGCAAAAACTAAATTACTCTATGGACTTGTTTAGAAGCACAGAAATCCTACACTGTGCTCCATTTTACAATTCCAATCTCTGTTGCATTCAAGGTAGGCATGTTATAGGTTATAATAAAATGTTATCATAATGAGCCTTCCGCACATAACAGAATTCTGGACTTTAAGCTATTTAGTTACGTGTATTATGCTTTGCAGATTATCAGTTTTTAAATGACACAAATCGGTCCAGAAATTATCACAAGTATTTCTAAACACTTAATTTAAACTTCAAAACATCATTCACTCTCACTATGCTCGCGTTGAACTGAATACTCATTCTTACCTCATTCAATCTTAATAGTCACTGTTGGTGGTTGTAAACTACCTACCTGTTTAGAAATTAAATGTATTTTGTAAGGTTATCTATATTATTAAGGTAATTTTAAAATAACATGGAATCCGGATTTGTTAAAGCTCAATCTGACAATCTTCCGAAGGTTGATGTTTTTATAGTGGACGAATTTTACAGAAATAATGCTAATTATTCCAGTGCAGAAATATGTGGAGACAAAATAAACAGGTAAGAATATATATTAAATAGATACTCAAGTGTAAGTATCATTTTACATCATTATCAGCATGATACTTATTTCATTTTATAGGTAGTAAACATGTACTTACTAAATGAATTTTGTATGAAATGTTTTGATTATTAAAAGATTAAGATACCGAACAGCGGGCTGCGGCTGGCCGCGAGTAGGAACGGAGTGAATAATGACGTCACGCGAATGGCGCGCTATTTTAAATGAGTTTGTAGAAACCGCTCCACAAAAATGTTTTCAGTGTAAGTACTAGATTAATCAGTTCTATATTTCTACATACTCAGTTAAATTCATGCAAAAAGCTCATTAAAAAAAACAAGAAAGATTTTTTTTATAGGATAAGGGTGACAAACGAGCACACAGTCCACCTGATGGTAAGTTGTTGCTGTGGCCCATCCTCGATTACATACCAAAATGCAGATGCATTGTCACCCATGAGGACTAAGATGGAATGCTTCGTTCCAGTTAAAAGTTTCTGGTTCTCTACACTCACCATACGAAACACAGTAGTGTTAGGCTGCTATTTTACGCTGATACTCTGAGAGTGTGCTCATTCCCCAGTTGAGAAGAACCATTCGCGCTATAACTATACTAATTAGATAGCTAAAGCATGTCTCTAACACGTAAATATGCACAGGTCATAAACAGCGGATAGTTGGATTGTTTGCTATGCCTGGCAATCAATGAAAGAATTTGGTTTCACAGTTCTAGATGGTTAGTATGCAGATGCTTCATAATATTTAAACGTCTTTGTTATTTCTTTATGAGGCTTATCCAAACTTCTGTTGCAAGTTATTATATATAAGTTGTTTTCTCTAAATGTTAATTATAGCCAAGTGCTCTTTATAACAAATATGTAAACAAAATAAACATCTCATATAAGTAATATGCTAAACTTACATCCTCAGTGGTAGTATCGTTGAGGTCTGTTGTGTCAGCCTCTCCTATGGCAGAGTCATCTATTGTATCATTTGCTGCAGAATCACTTAACGTGTCATTGGCTCCTGTGTCTTCTGGTAACTGCAGACAGATTTTTGTATATATTACCTATCTATTATTTATAGAAAAAATATGAATAGAAAAATGAAATTTACTTAAAGTAAAATAAATATTGGATTAAATTAACAAAATGTGTAATGGCCCCTTCAATAGATGGGAGTGACAATCTGGATGCAGGTAATGTTATGGTAGCACCACATGTAACAAATTTCACAAACACACATCGCGGCAAAACTCCTGATACCATCCACACCATCTGGATGTTTTACGGTCCACCACTGTACGTTTAACTAGGAGTTTTTTCCGCGTACGACCTCTCTCTGGAATAGCTTACCAACGGAGATTTTTTCGGACCGATCCGACTTAGAGACCTTCAAGAAAAGGGCTTACTCATTTTTAAAAGGCCGGCAATGCACCTGCGATTCCCTTGGTGTTGCAGTTGTTCATGGGCGGCGGTAGTCACTTACCATCAGGTGAGCCATTTGATCGTTTGCTCCTTCTCCTATAAAAAAATGTAACAATGCACAAGTATACTGTTATGTGTGTTGGAAGAATATTGCGCACATTCTAGACTTTCGGGTCTGTGATGGTCATAATGAACAAAATGTATTTTATATTAAAAAAAGAACAATATTAATTTTTAAAATAAAGTTACTTACATCCAGTATATAATCAGGGGAACAGACAAATGGAGCAACACAATACTTTATTGGTAGATGTAGAAGTATGAGAAAAGTAAAAAAGACAGACCATTCAGGAGATGGGTGACATTAAAGCAGCAGTAGGCAGCATGTGGACCAGAATAGCTGGTAACAGGTATTTGTGGAGACAATTGGGGAGGCCTTTGCTAATAAAAGGTGAACTAACAGGAAGGTAAATTCAAATTCAGACAAAAGTTTAATGGAAAATAATAACTTTATACATAATTGTCTTTAGTAATAATCTATTTCGTTACAAATGTCTGAATTAAAGGCAATTGTGATCTAATAATAATCTAATCTCTTTTATTTCACTAAGCATTTCACAATTTGTATAAGGTAGGGAGTGTCTTTTAAGCACCTTAAGGCACTTGTGTCAGAGACTCCCGCTCTTCCATAGCTATACAAAACTTTCTAGAAACATATAATTACATATTATACAAAAAAAAACTAAAAGAAAAAAAAGTAGTTTAAAATTATTCAACAATAAATGTGTGTGTGTGTGTGTATGTATGTCTGTGTGTGTGTATGTGTGTGTGTGTGTGTATGTGTGTGTGTGTGTGTGTATGTGTGTTTTTTTGGGAAATATTATTTTCACCTTGTTTTTTTTTATAGGATAAGGCTGACAAACGAGCACACAGACCACCTGATGGTAAGTGGTTGCTGCGGCCCATAGACATCTACATCTATCCTCGTTTGCGAATCAATATGCAGATGCGTTGTCACCCGTGAGGACTAAGATGGAATGCCTCATTTCCAGTAAAAAGGGCCTCCGGCCACCTGCACTCACCAAGCGAAACGCAGAGGTAAACCTCTACTTCACGCTAGTATTCTGTGAGGTCGTGGTACCACCCCGGTTCGAGCCGGCCCATCCGTGCGACAACAAAAGCTGCCGTGTGGCTCTACCACTGTTAACCTCTACTGTACTAACCTCTACTGTTAACTTCTACCATTGTTATGTGTTGAAACATAAAAGTTTTTCTGTGCTTTCGTAAGACAGGGTTTTCAGCCAATTTATAATTAATAACTTGCAGTCCTTGGTATTTCTACAGAGAGATAATTGTGAGAAGACTTACTGTGGAAGAAATTCCAACAACTTGTTCCAGTGGTACATTGTTTGCAAAATCATGTTCAATCTGCTTAACACCATCATTAAAATCTCTCCTTTTCACAGTTTTTGTAAGAAACTTGTCTTTATTTTCTGCATAGTCAAAAATCATATTAGGTGGGAGATTTGCCCTGAAATGAAAAATTTTATAATACACAATTTTCAGCTCAGATAACAAAATAATTTTGTTTTTATTTGAAATGCTTTTTTTTTCTGAAAATTATAATTTAAGTAACAGAGTTGTGATGTGGAATTGTCTGTGAAATTGATTTATTTATCTATTATATCGACAACAAAACAGATAATAATCAAACTATTATATATATATATATATATATATCAGTTAGTGCCAGATTGTTATCCTAAATATGTTGACACATCATTTTTATATTGACTACAGGAGAGACCAATTCTACACTTTACAATATTTATGACATACATATCTACATAATACGATGAAATGAAATTAAAAAATAACAAACTTAAAACCTATGTGTTATGCAATGTGTAAACTGTTTTATTGCTCTTTTGAGTATCCTGGATCTTGGGTAAAATTTGATTAGCTTAACCATTCTTATATTTAAACAGAATGAAATAGCTTGTGTTCCTTACTGAAAAAAAAAACTGCAGATCCTATTTACTGATAATCAGGCAGTAAATTTTTGCCTTCAGGAGCAGATGTGGGTGGTAGCCCACAGCAATAACTTCCCATCAGGTAGACTGTGCTCAAATGTAACCATTACTTCTATAAAATAAAAAAAACTGTCAGTCGTAGGACTGCACGTCAGAAGTGAAACCTTCTTAGCTTCAGGCACTTGTAAACATTACTTTTGGGCTTTTAAAAAATATTTTATTAGGAAGTATTTTTATTAGAAATTATTTTTATAAAGATATCAATATAGTAATAAAATTTTCATTTATTGTGCCTGCAATGTATTTTACATTTACATTATATACATTTAATGATTATTGTCTATATTATACAAACAAATTTATAAAGAAGTATCAATCTTATATAATTTAATCAATTGGATTTTCAACATGACTTTTAATTTTATGTATCTGAGCATCACAAGAATTCAGTGCTTTTCCCCATCCCAAAAGTGACTGTGCCTAAAGAGATTATCACTTAAAAAAGAAACTTAGTGCAGATATAATTCAACTCCTACTAAATGTAAACTCTACACAAATCATGTAATATAGTAGTTTGGTGTAGTAATTTGACAGCTAAGTTTAGTTATTACAGTATACAACATCATATTGATAGATGATGAACTTACGTTTCTCCAGTGCCATAGAAATATACAAAATATTTTTTCCCATTCAACCTCTGCACCTGTAAATAATGCATTGTATCAGTTATCAGTTCAATTTATTGCATAGCATCTGCGTGCCAAAAATCAATGACATTGTTAAATTTATTTTAACAAACTTCAAAAAAGGAAAACTTCTATATTCAACACATTTCTTTTCAAGAATCATTTGTATGATAACATATCATAAGAATCAAATGATTCTTTGTCATTAAGATGTTAATATTTTTATTAAATACCATTTTTATACCATATGTACCTCAAGTGAATTCCCATTTAAATTGGAAGAAATATATCCATAAATAAAGGCTAAACAATTAAATGAAAATTTAAATTATAAAAAAAAGCAAAGATATTGCCGTACTTTGGGATTATCTCGTCAACCTCACAACTCTCAATTATTTCAATATTATATATATTTTAATTTATTTATGGATAACAATTATATCAATATAATGTACGCGGCTAAGGCCACCTCAACCTACTTTTACTGATATTACAAGATTGGTGTAATGTTTTAGTCCACAAGCGTTGAGAGATCGGCAGGATAATCCCAAAGTACCAATATTGCTTTAGTATCTTGCGGCATGTAGGAGCGGGGAGCTTGTGTTTAGGACACCTCACCCTTCTACTGCAGAAGATGCTTGAGAGGTGTTTTCATATTTTTGACAAAATTGACAGAAGTCATAAGTTTTTTTATTATTATTCAAACTTAACAACACCTAGTTTTAAATTTTGTCATATGTGGAATGTAAAATAATTACATAAAACATTTAGGTATAGCTCAAATCACAAGCAAACATGGTATTACTTTTTTCTTTAGAATATCTGGAATTTCTAAGTTTCAATATGGTCACTTAATATAATATTACAAAGAGACAAGTATTACCTTGTTACTATATATACGTATAACAATATAGATTTAAGTGATCAAGGCCCAGTTCTCTGTTTACCCTATAACACTAATTAATGCTAAATCTTATACATTCCATTGACATGATGATTAAGACCAAAATCACCACTAAAAAGAATCTGCCGAATACTATTGGGAACCTAATAGTAAAAACAGACTCCAAAATCTAAGAATGATAAAAATTCAACTTTTCAGTTTGATTAAAAGAATAAACTTTTGAAGAATATTTGGTTAATTAACAATTAGCTATTGTTTCTAAAGTATTTGCATCGATATAAAAAATTGATAGCCTTTACATAATATCGGAATTTAATTATGACCTTAAAATGCAACTAGAATTAAATATAAAATAATTATAACTTATGTGAAATAAATTAATTTATTTGAAGCTATAACACAAGTGTTCACATTATCAATTATCTAATTTTACTAGGTACGTAACGAAAGCGTCAAGCATCATGTCTTCCCGCGCAAAGGCATATAACAATAACATGTTTTACTATAGCATATTTTATTAATGATAAATTTTATCGGTACTTACTCGAGCAGGCCATGCCGGATATCCCTTAACTTTTGCGAAAATGAAGTCGCCGGATTTATATTCTCTAACTTTTTTACCCATTTTCAAGTAACGCCGCTAGACGTAGTCGATGTATTCCTTATTAACAATAATTACCACTAGCTCGAATTCACTAAAACACAATGTTCAAAGGATTAAATTTTTGACACGCTTTATTATCAATCGTATTAGTGCATAAAGAGATTGTTTCTATTAATTATAACACATACGCCGATATAAAAAAATAACCTTAAAGAGATTTCTTACCGCGACAACGAAATGACGGAAAGAAAAGAAATAAACATGGCGTGTTTAGTGTTGCCGCCATTTCAAGTGAGTTGCCGTTTTGTAAATGAAAAAAATGCTAAACTTTGGTGGTGATAATACTAAAAAAGTGCAAAATCACACTTGAATATGCTAAAAAAATTCCGGCTGCTAAGTCTTGTTTAAATTAATAAGAAATGAAAATAAATTGCAAGTAGGTAGTGTAATTAAAAACAGTGATATTTTAAAGAAAATTTAATCATCAAGATAAATCAAATAATATTTGATTTATTTTGATGCTTAGATTTCATCAATATAAGCTTCGTCGAGTGCTGGTGCTTGTAATGTTGAAAGGCCATATTCAAAATTAATAGTCATTGGTATCACAAGTGATCGCATTTCTTGTACAAGTAAGTGTAAACTGCTTACAGTGGTGCCACAGATTACGTTCGGCTTCAGGTAAAAATTCATATTCAGTCAGCTTCAGTTCGATACCATAGCCCATGTATGGAGATGGGTCTAAAGTGCGCGCAAGATAACTCTGCGCGCGGCCAAAATTGGAACTCATCGTGTAACGCTATCTTACTGTTTATGGCAGGTGTCAAAACAGAGTATTAGGTGTCGTGTTTATATTTGTTTTTGCAGTAAATAATCGTCACCGTTATGCCGAAATTGATTAAAATTGCTGGAAGGGATATTATCTTGAAGGTCAAACCTGCTTGTGAAGAAGAACGAAACAATAACGGGTGCCGTTTTCAAAAGTTAGAACCCAGGTTACATATTGAACAGGTAAGTTTTAGGGCTGCCATAGCAAATAAAACTCCCTAATTTTCTCGACTTGTTCGTTTTTAGTTTCCTCGTATCATTATAGTTCGGCCGTTCAGAGTTTTTCTCAAGAATTCAAATATTTGAAAAATTTCTTGACTAGAGTAATTAGTAAAATGACAATATATAAAACCTCAACTATTTACGTAGTACAAAACCAAGCGGATTGGTCGGTCCTTGTTTATTTTTCCACCTTATTCTAATTAAATTTGGCGCTTTTTTTAAATTTATCCTATGCTACTGCAGCGCCGCCCTTATTGGACGTGTTTTTAGGGACATTTTTCATATAAGGAGATGGCCCTCCTTGTACTCTACACTCCATACTTAACGTATATGCAAAATATCCGCTCCATCGAAAACCTAATAGTTGGTCAAATTTAACTTTCAATTTTTTTTTACATAATTATAGGTGAAGATATTATATGCGTGTTAGAAATGACTATTATTATGATTAATAAACACTGATATTTTGTCTATAATGAATTTTTCAAAAAAGTTATTTTTAAAATATTTATTATAAAGAACGAAATTAAAAATCCATGGCAACCTTGTAATTTTTTTATTATGTACCTAGATCTATTTGTAAATTTGGTGTAACAATGGTCCTGCAGTGGGTCAACGCCTTCCAATCGCACATTTTCATCAGAATCAATACTAGAGTCTTAATCAGAAGACTCGGATGTGTCGCCTGTGACATTAATTATAAATTTATCCATTGCCATAGCCATCAGCCTATCTGATTCGAAATATTTATGTCCTATTTTTTCTACATGTAGACATACATTGAGCCATTCCTCTGTCATTACTGTTCCAAACGTCACCTCAGTAATAGCAGCTATTTCGCTAGGAACTTGAGTGATATTTCTCTGCATTGTTTATCTGTGTGGTATGACGCATTATCCAGCACTACAATGCAATTTGTTGGTAGATTTGGCACAAATTTCTGACGATTCTTAGATAATACATATTAGATAATAGGATAGAGAAAATATATTCTTCTTAGAATATATTTTGCTCTCCAAGTTGCAATATCACTGCGTTCCACAATACTTTTCGTTTAAACTGTCACCTTTTGTATTTGTAGCCCATAGTTTTAAAGCTACTACTCAACGATGTTTTGCCATATTTAAAATCAATATCAGCTTTCAATTCCAACCAAAGTTTATTTATGGCAGGAATATCTTTCTTCACAATGTGCCACATATGAAAATCGTCTAAACCATTTTTTTTCCTCCGGTTTCTAGTTATTCCCGGCGTCACAATTTTAGAAGATGAAGCTGCTATTACATCATGTACCCTCTTGAGTTATTTGGGTGACAGTGCGTTCAGAAACGCCTAAACATAATAAAAACAATGCATTATAAATATATGATATTATACATCAAAACATGCGAATAATGTTGCGCCGAAAAAAGTCAAAAAATTGAATTTCCCAAGGTGCAAATTTAACTATATACCCAAAGGGCAGAGTGTTCACTTGCGTTATTTATAAGTGAACATGTATCTATTTTAACAGAGAACCACTTGTCCGAAATGTGTAAAAACCATTTTCTGATAGTCGAAGTGCCGATATTAAATCACACCGAACGAAATGTACCAACATCATTAAATATGCATTGGCACCACACTTTATTTCACAACTGGTTGCAGACATGGGCCGTAATAAATTTAGTATACTGGTTGACGAATCCACAGACATTTCCGTCACAAAAATTCTCGGCACATCAATCTGATATTAAGACAGTTCGCATAAAGATATTATCACGACATTTTTAGCATTGGTTGAGATAGAAAACAGGGCAGCTGATGCTATAGTAAACAGCCTCAAGACCCTCTTTGCAGAGCTTAAACTAAATATGAAAAACTTAATAGGGATAGGAACTGACCTTGTTTTTTATATTCTGTGGAACTGACATTGCCAGTTTTATGCCTGGTGTCTATGGAGTGTAGAGAGAAGGAGGACCATCTCTATATATGAAAAGTGTCCCTAAAAACGTGTCCAATAAGGGTGGCGCTGCAGTAGCATAGGATAAATTAAAAAAAAGCGCCAAAATTAATTAGGATAAGATGGAGAAATAAACAAGGACCGACGGAACTCAGTGTTATGTTGTGCCCATCACTAGTCGTGACTAACTGATAGGTGTCAGGAACGCATTCTCTGAACGGCCGAACTATAACATGTTGTTTTAATCAGGATACTTTGGTTATTATATTGCACTTACAGTATTTGCAGTAAGCTTTGGTAGAATCTTCTTTAGCTCGTGTCAGCCAGTGGTTAAACTCACTCATCTTCTTTCACTCATCTCGATAATTTTATTCATATTTTGGAGACATATTATCCCTCCAAAGTCACTACTTTTAAAGCACACACACAGAACAAAAGCACAAACGTTTATTTTAAAGCTATTACAAGTATCGGTACTTACACTTGTTAAGTAATGATCTTTAGCCGAATGAAACAAAACATTACACATTGCTTACTCGGAAAACTAAACAAAATCTTTCACTATTTGGGAAAGTCTCTAATTCATAATAGAGTTGCCATAATAATCAAAGTAACAATTAAAAAAAATGTTAATGGGTTTAGTTCAATCTTTTGCACAGAACAAATATTGAGTGACCAGTGAGATATGGCAGTGAGTGTGAACAATTTGTCAATCCCATAAAAAGAGTTGCCATCACTAGTAGGTAGGCCAACAGGTTGCATTTAAGCATATATTATACACTTATTTTGACGTTTGTATTAAAGAGTACGAGTATATTCAGTAATTTTTTTTGTATTTGTCAACCTTGACATTGGCAGACAGTCATCGGTTAAACCCACTAATAACTATGACGAACGTTAAGAGGCGTATTACAAAAAAACGCGATATTACAAGGTTTTCTCGTTGAAATTGTATGTTTATCGTTCATTGCTTGTAATAACAATTACTTGGTAAAAATAGCTCGTTTTCTCTTCTCAAATAAGCTCAAAGCGAATTTTAGATAACCTATTTACTTATTCATCATCATCATCATCATCATCATTACAGCCCTTCACAAGTCCACTGCTGAACATAGACCTCCCCCAAGGAATGCCACAAAGCACGGTCCTGAGCCACCTGCATCCATCGACTTCCTGCATATCTTACTAGGTTGTCACTCCATCTAGTGGAGGACGCCCTACACTTCGCCTGCCGGTACGAGGCTACCACTCGAGAACCTTTTTTCCCCATCGGTTGTCGGTTCTTCGAGCTATATGGCCGGCCCATTGCCACTTCAGCTTACTAATCCGCTGGGCTATGTCGGTCACTCTAGTTCTACTGCGAATATCCTCATTTCTAAGTTTATCACGCAGAGAAAATCCGAGCATAGCCCTTTCCATAGTTCGCTGAGCGACCTTGAGCATCCTCATCCGGCTAGCAGTGAAGGACCACGTTTCAGTTCCATATGTAATCACTGGCAACACGCACTGGTTGTACAGTCTCGTTTTCAAGTTAAGAGGTATACCTGACGAGAAGACGTGCCGTAATTTCCCGAACGCTGCCCAACCGAGTTGGATCCGTCCATTGACCTCTCGGTCGAAGTTGGACTTACCTAGTCGGACTATTTGTCCCAAGTAAACAACTTCGTAAATCGGTCTGTAGTTCTTAAAGAGAGCATTGTCACCTTTCTTGAAGAACAAGACCAGCTCTGCTCTGCTTCTGCTCCACGCCTCCGGTGTAATGCCACTATGGAGAACGGAATTAATGAGCCTCTGAAGGACTTCTAATCCCGGTTTTCCACCTGCTTTCATAAGCTACGCTGTAATTTCATCCTCGCCTGGAGCCTTGCCGTTTTTAAGATGCTGGAGAGCCATTCTAATCTCGCTCAGACTGACGTCCGGGATATCTTCGGAATAGTGTCGGATAAGAGTCGCTCTTGGATCGTTACTCACACTTGCGTGTGGCTCCAACGATGATGTGTACAGCTGTCCATAGAACCTCTCAATCTCACTCAAAATCTCAGGTGCCCCGGAAACGATGCTGCCACACTCGGTCCTCAGCTTTGACTGTTGGCTCTTTCTGGCAGACAGATCTCGGGCAAAAATACTTTGGAGCCTTGGTTCCGCTCGATCGCTTCTTCAATACAAGCTGTATTGAAGTTGCGTAAGTCCCGCCGCATGCATTTGGAGATCTGTCTGTTCAGTTGCCTGTATGCTGTCAAATCTGTTGAAGAATGTAGCTTCATCTCCCGTCTAACAGACATGAGATTAAGAGTGTGATCGGAGAGTTTTTGTGTTCTTCTGCGGCGGGTCTTGCAGAACTTAGCTCCGACCGCATGGACAGTTTCCACGAGCTTGTCATTCATATCGTCGACTTCATTGCAGTCTTCTAGGCACTGAAAACGGTTTTGTAACTCGAGCTGAAAGGTTTCGGGACTTTGGATTAGAGCACGAGGGGGACGGAGCGTTGACTTCATTAGACGTGACCTCTCCAACTTAAAGTTTAGGTTCAGTGTGCTTCTCACCATTCGGTGATCGCTGCCGGTTTACACCCTCGCGATCACTGAGACATCACTGAACAGTTTTCGCCTGGTCCTCATAATGAAGTCAATCTCATTTTTTGTGGAACCGTCGGGGCTCGACCAGGTCCATTTCCTGTGGGACCGCTTCTGGAAGAAAGAGTTCATCATAAAGAGTCCCTCTTTCTCCATGAAGTCGACCAGCTGCTGGCCCCTTGGGTTCCGTTGCCCTATTCCGAAATTCCCTACTTTCAGCTCACCGTTCTCTCTTGTGCCTAGTTTTGCGTTGAAGTCTTCCATTAACACCGTATAGTGAGTTTTGGAGGAATGCATGGCTCTAGAGGTATCCTCATACATTTCCTCCACCTCCTCATCGGGGTGTGCCGAGGTTGGTGCGTAAACCTGTATGACCTTCAGTTAATACCGTTTGGTGATTCTGAGTATAAGTTACGCAACCCTCGTCGACACACTCCCAACATTGTTAACGAGAGTATTGTGGACGATAAATCCAACACCTCCTTGGGACAGATGTTATCCCTCGCGGTGATAGCAAGTTGCCGAATTCGAGGATTTCCGTGTCCTCCCCCTCTCTTCGGACTTCGGATAATCCTATTGTTGAGGACAGCTAGAGACCCGCCGCCTCGTCGCCCCTTCGTACCCCGCTACCCCCCGCGCACCCCGCACACCGGCGCCGATCCAGTGATATCGGCGACCAATCAGCGCGCGTGTGGCTTCATTTGTCGTCGCACGGCACTACTCACAGACTGAGGCACCTTCTTGCGAGATATAAGAAGGGCGTCTCGGTCTGTGAGCTGTTCATTTCACTTCGGAGCGGCACTTAAGAAGAAAACCTGAAGACTCAAGACTCCAATTCAAGACCTCCCTCTGTACATAGTGTTAGAGATAGTTATTCAGTGCCGAATCATTGTAAATAGTTAATACAGTATATTAAAAAGTACCATCTTTTCTTCAAGCAGTCCCCTAGTATAGCTAACCTCAGATCAGTCAATAAGTAATCAGTCAGAAATAAATATACAGTCCACTGTTCATCCATTATATTCTTGGTCCATCGCCGCCGGATTCAAGCCAGAAGAAAGAAGCAAGAAGTAAGAAGAAACAAGAAAGAAGCCAATTACAGAAGAAAGAACATAATTATAGAAGAAAGAACATAATTATAGAAGAGAGAAGATCATTATAGAAGATCTTCAAGGAAGAAAGAAGTTCGTCGACGAAGAGAGAAGATCGTCGGTACTAATTTCTTCCCTGTTTCTTGTTACGACTACGTCACATACGTCTATTGTCTGTTTCCAGACAATTTCTTGTTTCTTTAACCGCGTTTACGCGGCCAGGTGGTTGCTCCCTAACGGTGTCAAACTGTGACCATCTGGTAACGCCCTTGTGGCGGGAACGACATCCAATACGTGCGTCTTTTTGAAGACGATACGTACGTCTTTTTGAAGACGACCGGAGGTCGCAACGTGGGACAATGAGGAAGACACGAAGCCAGAAGGCACGGAACGAGGACGACACGCCGGTAGGAATGCGTATATTCGAAGAAGCACCCGCGTCCCCGTCCGATTATCTCGCGATGGCACAAGCGCCCTCCGCCGCGCCCGCGCCCCAGGCCCCGCTCGCGCCCGCATCTACGCCCGCGCCCACGCCCCCGCCGCCGCGCCCCGCTATGTCCGTGTCTACGACCGATCGCTTGGGAGAGGTTAGCACATCCGCGCCGCGCACAGAGACACTCGCCGCGATTATTGAAGATCTTCCGTCTACAGAAACTAGTTCGATAGTACGTACCGTCGCGCCTGTAACAGACGTCGTACATAGGCCCGCACCTCGAGCTCCGTCGGTCCGCTCCGTTCGTTCAGCCCGATCGACAGCTAGCGCGATAGCTAGGTTAAAACAAATTGAATATAACGCCGCGGAGGAACTAGCTGCAATTAGGATGAAGCAATTGCAACTGGAAGAAGATCTTATTAAGAAGAAGTACGCTAGGGACGTCGCGCAACTGCAAGAAGAAACAGATAGGGAAAGTATTAACGAAGACGAGTTAGTTGAAAATAGGGTACGCGTTGATAGGTGGTTAGAGAACGTAGAGACTGTGCGGGGGGAGTCGCCTTGCCGCCCGTCTCAGCCCGCGCCCCTCATCGAGTTAGAGCAGACCCTACCGAACAGGGTAACCGGTTACGACCACAGTGAAGATGCCCAGGGGAGGACGGTAGCGAATGAGGTTCAACCACGTCGCGTAGAAACGATACAGGGGGGTAGTGGAGTCGCCGTAGAAATGAACCAGGTGGATCGTCGTGTACGGGTTACGTCGCCGTCGCGCGTCCAACGCCGCACTCTATCGCCTACACATAGATCGCCACATCGCCACGCGGATCGTAGATCACCGTCGCCGTATAGGGATGTAGGTGTACATAGGTCGCCATCGCCACATCGCCACGCGGATCGTAGATTATCGTCGCCGTGTCATAGGGATGTAGGTGTATATAGGACGCCAGCGCCACAGCGTAGGCTAGAGGGAGATAGGGATAGAGATAGGTCGCTTACTCCGCGAGGGAAAGAGAGGGGTATAGAGCGACTAGCGGAAGCTCTAGAGAATATGATTAGAGTCAGGCCCGCTGCCGCGAAGCAGACGCAGGACTTGCCTATTTTTAACGGTTCGGCCGCGGAATGGTTAGCCTTCAAAGCCGCGATGAGGGAATCCACGCGTTTATATGGATTCACAAATACGGAAAATATGGCAAGGTTAAGAAACTGTCTACGCGGTGAAGCTAGGGAGGTAGTATCGGCACTGCTGTTTACCGCGAAGGATTCAGCAGATATTATGCGAACATTAGAGCAGTGTTTCGGCCGCCCGGAAGTAATTATCGATCGAGCGTTAGAAGAACTGAAACGCCTTCCGCGCCCGGGTCAAACCGCTCAGGAATTGAATTCGTTCGCGATTAAATTACAAAATATAGTATGTATTTTACAGAACGTCGACGGCAAAGGGTATTTACAAAATCCAATGCTGACTAGGGAAGTAACTAGTAAACTAAGCCCTCACTTACGGTCGCGTTGGTGCGATTATGCGGAGCACTACGGAAGTGCAGACGAACCGGACATCGTTACACTGTCTAGGTTCATGATGAGAGAGGCTGACCGTGCGTTGAGTCATGCCTATACGTCCGTAGCGCCGACTAAGGAATCGCCCGTAGGACGAGAGGCGCCGCCGTCGAAACGAGTAGTATTAACACGCCGCGTAGAGAATAGGGCCCGCGACGTAAAAACGTTCACTGCCCAGGAGGACACCGGTAGTGCCTCTTGTATGTGTTGCGGGGGTGAACACGTGATCGCTAAGTGTAGAAAGTTAGCGCAAATGGGTGTGGACGACCGGTGGAATTGGGTAAAGGAAGAGGGGGTGTGTTTTCTCTGTTTGAGTAGTAAACACCGACGATTTAAATGTAGAGCGAAGAAATGCGGCGTCGACGGCTGCAACGCCCCCCACCATGCCCTCCTTCACACCCGCAAGACCCGCGCACCTGAGACATCGGCAAAACCGGATGAGACCGTGCTCGTCGCGTCTAACGTTGGTAGTAATGCGTCCGTATTATTGAAAGTGTGTCCCATTACGTTACGTGGACCACGCGGTAGGGAAATAGATACGTATGCGTTGCTTGACGAAGGCTCGACTATTTCGTTGATCGACGACGACTTAGCGCGCGAGTTAGGAGCGGAAGGACCGGTAAAGCCGCTGAATATTAGAGGAGTAAACAATAGTCAGCGCGAGGCCGATAGCAGGCTAGTTAACATAGGCATACGTGGCAAGACGCGCAGCGAAATGTATAGAATAAATGCGCGTACAGTAACAAATTTACAGATAGGTTCGCAGTCGGTAAATAAAGAGTGTTTACGGTTGAAACACTTACGCAACCTACCGAGCTCGGTTTGCTACGAAGACGCCAAACCGAGATTATTATTAGGCGCCGACAACTGGCATTTAATAATCACCCGTAATTTAAGGATAGGACGTCGAAGGCAGCTTATAGCTGCACGTACGTTATTAGGATGGGTGATACAGGGAACCGTGCCGCGATTCACGTGTAGGGAGGACGGTGAAACCGTATTACACGTCGTAAGCAGTAGCGGAAGGTTAGATAGGGACATTCGAACGTTCGCCAGTCAGGACGAGGAGTTAACGGAACTCCTTAAACGGCAGTACGAGATCGATTCCATCGGTATCTCGCTAAAGAGTAGGCCGCGACGGGAAGAGGAGCGCGCTGTCGAGATATTCCAGCGCACCGTCAAGAAGGTCGGCGAGCAATACCAGGTGGGACTGCCATGGAAGGACGACGACGTGCGGATGCCTCCCAGCTACGAGATGGCTGCTCGAAGACTGCGGACGATCGAGAAGAAGATGGACAAATCGCCGGAGTTTCGAGACGCCTATACAGCACAAATAGACAACCTCCTGGCAAAAGGATACGCAAGGGAAGCCGAGGGGACAGAAAGAGAGGACCCCAGGAGCTGGTACCTGCCCCACTTCGCAGTACGGAATCCGAACAAGCCTGGGAAGACAAGAGTGGTTTTCGACGCGGCAGCGCGTGCGTCCGGTAAATGTTTGAACGATTATTTACTTGACGGCCCCGACTTGTTACGGAACCTACCGGGCATACTGTTTAGATTTAGGGAGAACGAAATAGCTGTGTCTGCGGATATTAGGGAAATGTTTTTACGCGTAAAGATAGACCGTCGCGACCAACCCGCGCAATTGTTTCTGTGGCGAGGTAACGAGCGATCCAGCCCACCGCGGGAATACGTTATGACTTCAATGATTTTCGGTGCGAGGAGCTCGCCGTTTCTCGCACATAGTGTTAGGGATCATAACGCGCGCGCACACTCAGAGACACATCCGTTGGCACTTAACGCTATCTTACGTAGTCACTACATGGATGACTACCTAGACAGTTATGCTACGGTAGAGGAAGCGGTAAACACTGCGAGGCAGGTTATGGGAGTACACCAGCAGGCCGGCTTCACCTTAGCAGGCTGGAATTCGAACCACGCAGCCCTATTAGAAGACAAGCCGGAGGAATTACTAGCAAGCAAGCCTAAGGAGGTAGGCTTGAGACAAGACAGCCCAGGCAGAACCCTAGGGCTATTATGGATGGCCGATGAAGATGCCTTAACGTTCAATACATCCATGAACAGGGTACCGAACGAAGTGAAGACGCTGCAGAGGCCACCGACCAAGAGAGAGGCGTTAAGTGCAGTCATGTCGGTCTTCGACCCGCTGGGACTGCTGAGCTACCTCACCATCACCGCCAAGATCCTGCTGCAAGACCTGTGGCGGATGAAGAAGGTCGGATGGGACGACGAACTACCCGAGGAGGCAGCTGAGGAATTTCAGAGGTGGCTGCGAGTCGTCGAGGAAGTATCACGACTGCGGTTGCCTAGGTGCTATGCTCCTACGGGGGGAGTGGTAGAGCGTCAGCTTCACGTGTTTAATGACGCAAGCGAACGTGCGTACGCATCCGCGGCGTATTGGCGAATACGATACCGCGACGGAACGGTTTAGGTACGGTTAGTGGCGGCAAAGGCGAAAGTCGCCCCGATAAAGGCGCAAAGCATACCGCGGTTAGAGTTGCAGGCGAATCTGATAGGCGCGCGACTCGCGGAATTCGTGCAAGGCGAGCACAGAGTGGTAGCCGATAGGGTAGTGTATTGGACAGACTCCACTACGGCGCTCCACTGGATACAGAACGATACGGCGCGTTACACCCCCTACGTGGCTCATAGATTAGGGGAGATATCAGAGAAGACGTCACCCGAGCAATGGAGGTGGATACCGACCGCAGACAACATCGCGGATCAGGCAACGCGCATAAATTATACGTACAAGGAAGAGAGCGACAAATGGTTTACGGGACCGCCATTCCTGTACGAAGATGAAGATCGATGGCCTCGACGTCGGGAAGAGAAGGCAGGGGATGAAGATGACGAGTTGGAGGAAGTCGTGGCGCACCAGAGCGACACCAGGGACGCTCCACACCTGCCAGATATCGAGAGGTTCTCTTCTTACGAGAGATTGGTCAGGGCCACCGCTCGGATATTACAGTTCGTCGATGCCATGAGAGGAAAGGCGCACGGACTAACATTGGACCACATCCAGAGAGCAGAGCGGATGTGGATAGAGCGCAGTCAACAAGAGAGCTTTGCTGAAGACATCAGTCGACTGCAGCGAGGAAAGAACTTGGCAACCGGCAGCGCGTTAAGGAAGCTCGACCCCATATTCGAAGATGGCATACTGCGAGCTAGAGGACGGATCGACGCAGCCGATGTGGACAGCCAAATGAAGAGGCCCATCCTACTGAACGGACGCCACCAATTTGTAAAGCTGCTTGTAGAGAAGGCGCATAAGGAAGCAAGCCACGCCAACAGGGAACGGGTAGTGAACGACCTACGCATGAGATATCACATACTTCGACTACGACCGACCGTAAGAGAAGTGGAGCGGAGATGTCTGCGATGCAGGGTACGCAAGGCGACACCACGGCCAGCGGTTATCGGAGATCTACCACCTGAACGGTTAGGGGC
This sequence comes from Parnassius glacialis, assembly GCA_033319125.1. Classification (NCBI taxonomy): domain Eukaryota; kingdom Metazoa; phylum Arthropoda; class Insecta; order Lepidoptera; family Papilionidae; genus Parnassius; species Parnassius glacialis. The sequence continues at coordinate 27,454,905 of JAVANC010000002.1, forward strand.
ATTCGCGCGACCATTCACCTACACCGGAATCGACTATTTCGGGCCTATAACGGTAACAATAGGACGTAGGCATGAAAAGCGGTGGATAGCGTTATTCACTTGTTTGACGACGCGCGCGGTACATCTAGAGATAGTTTATTCCCTAACGACGGACTCGGCGATATCGGCATTGCGGCGCATGGCGGCTAGGCGTGGGTGGCCACGGGTCATCTACTCTGACAACGGAACAAATTTCCATGGGGCGGACACCGAACTACGACGGGCAATGGAGGAGTGGGCACCCCTGCTGAAGGACTACGCGTTGACTCGGCGGACAGACTGGAAGCGCGCCGAACCAGGGAGGCGCATGGGAGCGTCTCGTGCGCTCAGTGAAGACCGCGCTCGAAGCCACTCTACACCAGAAGAGCCCGCGGGAGGAGACGTTGGTGACGCTCCTCACAGAAGCAGAGAACACGGTGAACTCTCGACCGTTGACACACGTACCGGTCGACATCGACGAGGAAGAGGCGCTGACACCCAACCACTTCCTGCTGCTGGGACCATCGAGCCTTTCAGTAACCGCGCCGTGCACGCCCAGTGATCGTCGGGCGTGGAGAGCGGCGCAAGGACTTGCCGACGAGTACTGGAAGCGCTGGATGAAGGAGTACCTGCCGACGCTGGTTGCGCGCGGGGACTCACGGGATGTGCAGCAGCGACAGCTACAAGAAGGGGACCTCGTCGTGGTGGCAGACGGTAGCCTGCCAAGGAACGTGTGGCCGCGTGGCATTGTAACGCGGACCTTTCCCGGACCAGACGGCGTGATGCGCAACGTGGAGGTGCGGACCAGGGGCGGATTGCTGCGGCGGCCGGTCAGGAAGATCGCCGTCCTCCCGAAAGAAGATGAGGCTCGCGAGCTACGCCGGGGGGAGGATGTTGAGGACAGCTAGAGACCCGCCGCCCCGTCGCCCCTTCGTACCCCGCTACCCCCCGCGCACCCCGCACACCGGCGCCGATCCAGTGATGTCGGCGACCAATCAGCGCGCGTGTGGCTTCATTTGTCGTCGCACGGCACTACTCACAGACTGAGGCACCTTCTTGCGAGATATAAGAAGGGCGTCTCGGTCTGTGAGCTGTTCATTTCACTTCGGAGCGGCACTTAAGAAGAAAACCTGAAGACTCAAGACTCCAATTCAAGACCTCCCTCTGTACATAGTGTTAGATATAGTTATTCAGTACCGAATCATTGTAAATAGTTAATACAGTATATTAAAAAGTACCATCTTTTCTTCAAGCAGTCCCCTAGTATAGCTAACCTCAGATCAGTCGTTAAGTAATCAGTCAGAAATAAATATACAGTTCACTGTTCATCCATTATACCTATAATATGCCAGCGTAATTTGTCTATCTCTTCTTCCAGCTCCACGATCTTCTCGTCAGTCCTCAGGGTGCGTGCGTTGTATGTTGCCAGAGTCGTCTTAGGTGGCAACCGAACCTCCACCAGAGATTCTTAGCACTCCCTGCCCCGCCGTTACCATGGTCGCCACCGTAGCCAGGAATAGCGGGGCCGCTGGGGACTGGGGGTCATTTATTATTGTCATTGCTCATAGGGGGTATATTGCCATAGTTGCCACGCTTGGCGAGCGGGTTGGCAATCGCAGTTTTTTTCTTCTAATTTTTGATGTTATCAGGAAGATTCTGCTGCCCATCTCCTGCCTGTTTCCCTTTGTCGCCTTTTACGACACCCACGGGAAGATATGGGGTGGTGGATATTCTTAACCGCCACTACACGGAAAATTATTAACCTATTCATTCTACAACCTTAATATTGCTGCAGCATGGCTCCACCATGTATATACATATACATCTAATCTAATCTAATCTAATCATCTCGACTAAGAATCAAAATGTGGATGCCTTGTCACCCCTGAGGACTTATAATGGAATGCCTCGTCTCCAGTAAAAAGGGTATCTGTTTCTCTACACTCACGATACGAAACACAGCACCATTAAGCAGTTATTTTACGCTGGTATTCTGTAAAAACCTGTTCCTTTCTCGACAGAGCCGACATATTCATGGTAAAACCATAGTATAGCTGCAGCATGGCTTTACCACGTTTATTTCATATGCGAGATTAATTTACTATATATTATATTTACCACTTTTACACATTTTAATACTATAGATCATATACTATAGGTGAGCCGTGGTAGCTCAGATGGTTAGCGCTCGTTGTAAGCTTCACAGTACTCGAGCAACTCGGGTTCCATCCCCGCCGGCACTAATGAAATTGTTAATTGCAATTTTAAGTGCTGATTTACCACGTGCTCGGCGATGAAGGAAAACATCGTGAGGAAACCTGCCTATCTGAGACATAGGAAAAAAATACTTCGAAGACATGTGAAGTTAGCCAACACGCATTGGGGTAGCGCGGTGGACATTTCCTTGCCCTAAAACCCTCTCAGAAACGAAAGGAGGCCTGTGCCCAGCAGTGGGACGTAAATAGGCTGCAACTTTAGTTTTATATACTATAGGTATGGATACGTTAGCAAAAACATCAATGAGGCATTAAGCAGTATACTCTATTTATTTTTTGGCTGTTAAATTAGTTTTCCTACATTTTCAACAAATATTTTAAGATTTTAACTGAAGTTCAGTTGCTATACTTGGGTTATGTATGTTAATGAAAATAGAATTAGTCTTGGCCATCAATGTTCATTTTTAAATCAGTTTTTTAAACATAAAATATGAAGCCACACTTCCCTGACTTTAAAGGTAATTTGTCAGTATGCATTAGAAATAAATTTAACTCAGCATCAGTAATAAGTACATACATACATACATAAACACTCACGCCTGTCACCCAGAGGGGTAGGCAGAGACTACGGACTTCCATTTGGTACGATCCTGACACACCTCTCTCGCTTCCTCCACATCCATATACCTACGCATACACGCTCGTCGGTTAAGGGTACTCCTAATCTGGCCCATTTTTAATGTATCGCCGATTTGGTCGATAAACTTTCGTCTAGGGTGTCCCTTCCCGACCCTGCCGTTCACTTCTGCAACATAAATTTGCTTTGTCACTCTTTCCTCTTTCATTCTTTTGACCTTGGCAACACCGGTGGTACTGGTAACTTAGGACTGCACTCCGGAAATGTCACCCTGAGAAAGCGTGATCTGGCAAAGTCAATTTCTCTCGTTGACTGCTCATCAGAGAAAACTGGGAATGGCGGCGATTACATTACTGAAACTAAGCTTAGAAGCATACTTCAACAGGAACTCGCGGGAGCACTCCGGCTAACAATAAGGCAGCTTGTAACCGCGGAGATAAAGAATATGTCGGGGGAAATCAAGGAACTGAGGGAATCTCTAACGTTTTTCAACAGGCAGTATGAAGATCTAAAATTGGCTTTGAACGAAAGGAATACGTTGGTCGATAACTTAAAAAGAGACAATGATAAGTTGAATCTGGCAGTAGGCGTATTAACGCACCGGCTCCACCTAGTTGAACAAAATATGAGAGACAGCAACATCGAAATAAATGGCATTCCGGAACACAGACACGAGAACTTGACCAATGTTGTTGAACAACTCATTAAAACTGTAGATGCTCCAGTATCTGCTGAGGAGATTATTCATGTAACGCGGGTTTCTAAGCTGAGCAAAGACAGCAATCGGCCACGTGCAGTGATAGTGAAGCTGCGAGCACCCAGACAACGTGAAGCTATTCTTGCTTCGGTCTCTGCGTTTAACAAAAAGAATAACAAGGATAAACTAAGCTCCCAACACCTCGGCCTTGCGGGCACTACCAAACCAGTCTTCGTCTCTGAACATCTGTCTCCAACAAACAAGTCTTTGCATGCTGCCGCACGAATTAAAGCCAAAGAGTGCAAATATAAGTTCACTTGGGTGCGAAATGGCCGAATTTTTGTACGGAAGGTTGAATTCAGCGAGGCATTGTTAATTCGTAACATGGACAGTATATCGTTAATTAAATAATTAGGTTAAAGATTAGCGAGTGTTATAATGTTTAATTATAAAATTCAATTTATATTATCAAAATATCCGTGGCATTCGAACGAAAACTAATGAAGTGTACAAAAACATATTATTAAATAGTTATAAGATAATTATCTTTACCGAAACATGGCTAAATGCAGGTATCTCAGACAGTGAATTCATTGACTCTAGATATGTTGTATACCGTAGGGATCGCTCAAGCGCTTCAAGCTCCAAGAAAGATGGTGGCGGAGTATTAATAGCAGTTTCCCGTGAAATACCTTCTATGCGAATGTCTAACTGGGAAACCGATTGCGAAGATCTTTGGGTTAACATTGGATTCAGATTAAATGGCTCATATTTCACTCTTTCCATCTGTGCAGTATATTTATCGTCGCCACCCAGATTGGAGCAGCAAAGGGTTTTCTTAAACAATCTGGACAGTGTGCTGAACCATATTGATAATGTAATTGTGATCGGCGACTTTAATCTAAATTTTATCGATTGGGAGTGTAACGATGACTCTAATCACACAATCCCTACTAATTATAATAATGATTTAGGACGCTGTCTGGTGGACTGCTTGTCTATGAATAATCTGTACCAATTCAACCATATAAGGAATTCGCATGGTAGAACCCTGGATTTGACCTTAAGTAGCTTGCAATGCCTAAATATCTCTCAACCCTTAGATTTGTTAAGTAAACTTGATCTGTACCATCCCCCTCTACTTATTGAAATATCAGAACTTAATTTTGAATATGATAAAAATCTGCTACCTAAGCCACGTGTAAAACATAACTACTACAAGGCAGACTATGATTCTTTAATCCTGGAATTGAGTTGTACTGATTGGTTTACTATTTTAAGGACTGTAAGGACGTCAATGATTTTGTTACTGAATTTTACAAAAAACTGAGAAGTGAAATTGTCAACTACGTACCCAAACACACATCTAAGCCAACTCGAAACCCACCATGGTTTACGAAAAATTTAATAAAACTTATGAAAGATAAGGAAAAACTTAGAAAACGATATGCCAAGTACAACAATCCCAGATATAAGTATGAGTTCAACCTTCTTCGCGAACGATGCCATAAACTTGTTAATATCTGCTACAATAATTACATGATGAAAATTGAGTCTAGCATCTGTAAAGATCCGGACAAATTTTGGCGTTTCATCAAAGATAAGCGTAAAGGTCTTTCTTTACTTCCCGCTAAAATGATTCTGAAAGATTCAACTGCATCCTCAGGCACCGATATAGCAAACCTTTTTGCAAGTCACTTTTCTTCCGTGTACTCCAATAATAGCATTACTGATGTTTCTCATAGTGATGATATTGTGAATACGAATAATTCCATTGCTAAGCTTAATTTGAGCGAGTCACAAGTGTACACAAAAATACAACACCTCAATGAAAAAAAAGGACCTGGCCCTGACAACATACCACCCCTATTTGTGAAACACTGTGGCTCCGTTCTTGCCTTCCCATTGACATTAATATTTAATCGCTCTTTAAGCGAAGGGAAGTTTCCCGATGAATGTAAAAAAGCCAGAATTATCCCTATTTATAAGAAAGGTGACAAGACTGATGTCACGAACTATCGACCTCTCCATATTATCGTGTTTTTCTAAATTATTTGAAAGCCTTGTTTACCCCATAGTCTACAGCCATACCGAAAACATTATATCTGATTTCCAACATGGTTTCAGGCGCGGTCGTTCAGTAGAATCTAATTTGTCTTCCTTCGTGTCCGCGGTAGCACAGGACGTGGACAGGGGACTGCAGAAAGACGCAATTTACACAGACTTTTCAAGTGCCTTCGACAAGGTTGACCACCAAGCCCTGCTGTCTAAACTAAGAAGAATAGGCATAAGTGGTCCACTGTTGCAGTGGTTCGAATCTTACCTGGCAATAAGACCTCAGCAAGTGGCTATTGATGGATTTGAGTCTGAAATGTTTTTGGCTGAGTCTGGTGTTCCCCAGGGGTCCCACTTGGGTCCTCTACTCTTTTTGATATTTATTAATGACATAGCGACAGATATAGAAAATAGTAGTATATCTATGTTTGCTGACGATCTCAAATTGAGTAGAACAATCAAGGGTCCCGGGGGTCCCTCCTGCAATCAGACTTAAACAAACTCATGGATTGGTGTGCAATTAACGGAATGGTTTTAAATCCTAAGAAATGCTACCACATAAGCTATACCAGAAAAAGAAGCCCCATCACTACTACCTACTCATTGGGTGACGTGACCTTGGCGGAGGTGAGGGAGATCAGGGACCTTGGTGTCTTGTTGGATTGTAAGATGAAACTGACCGCTCACACTGATATTATTATCAAAAAGGCGGCTCGTATGTTGGGATTCCTAAAAAGAAACGCGAAAGGCTTCCGATGTGTCCAAACTAAGAAGGTTCTTTTCAATGCACTAGTACGTAGCCACCTCGAATTTGCAAGTGTCGCATGGAACCCAGTCTATAGTGCATCTTCTCAGCGAATCGAAACAATTCAAAGAGCCTTTACGCGCTTCCTTGCTTTTTCGACTCCAGGCATATCGCATAGACACCCCTATAGTCAGAGACTAGCATTTTTCAAAATGATGACCTTACGTGACCGACGTCTAATTGCAGACTTAATGTTTCTACACAAGTTACTGCATAACAAAATCAAAAGTACGCATCTCCTCGATCACATCAAATTAATTATCCCGTACAGATATCCCCGATATCCAATTTGCAAACTATTTAGCATACCTAGCCACAAAACAAATTTAGGCGCGCGTTATCCCCTAGCCAGAATATGTAACACATACAATGAAATTATGACCAAGGTACCGGACATTGACATTTTCAACGACTCTGCCCGATGCTTTAAAAAAAAATTAACCAATTTCTTTTCCCCTTCTCAGCACACACTCATTCCTTAGTCAGTTCTTTTTTTGTTTTTTTGTAATAAGTACCATTATAATATATTAAGCTACACATTACGGTAAATGTTATGTATACCTGTAATTGGCAAACATATTTAACCATATACTTTTGTTATCGTGTTGTTGTTAATGTTTGATGTGTTTTGCTGTTGGTGTACCTTATAAATAAATAAATAAATAAATAAATTCTTTCTACATGACCAAACCACCGAAGCATTCCTTTTTTAATCCTGGTCACAACGTCATCTTGCAAACCACACTTTTCTCTTATCACACTATTTCTCACCCTGTCATTTAGATTCAGCCCTAGCACACTCCTTAAGGACCGCATTTCTACAGCATTTATTCAGTCAGTCGCAATTTTACTACCGGTTAGTGCAGTCGCTTCATAATGACGCGAGGGCTCTAATGCCGAACCTACAGTATTTTTGTAGCGTAAGCATACCTACTGCGCAAAAATAATTCGAAATGGCGTGTCAAACTAAACGCTCCGAAACCGTCGTAATCCACGAGTTCCTGGCCTTTGTTCAACAAAAATTGGACGTCATGGACCAGGTGTCTCTGGAGCAAATACTGATGACAAGCTTCACTGAGGACGAGATCATCCAAGCGAAGAAGGTGTTAGCAGATTCAGCCGTGACCCAAATCCGTCTTATCACACGTCACAGGGATGGACGCGGTAAGAAAGACCTGCAAGACATCTTCAGGCTGTTCAATGAGACCGACCCTGATGACATTCCAACTTTCGTCGCGCGTGATCTCAACAAGCTGCCTCCCGTGACGTTCGATCACGTAGACGTCACCAGATTGTTGAAAGACATCACCACGTTGAGAGCCGATGTTACCGACATCCGTTCCAAATTTAAGGAATCGGAACGAGCCGCAACAGAGCTGAGGAACGAAGTCAATATGTTGCGCAACATAATTGCAACATCTGCAAAATCACCGCCGTCGCAGAATGTAAATACGACACGCGGTAACCGTAATAGTAGTCATATTTCACCGATGATTGCGACTCCGTCACGCGATACCGTCTGTCTGCAGGTTGATGACCGAGAAACTAGGGCAACCTCGGTCGTTATTGCATCACCACCTCAACCCTTGACTGAAGCCATTGGTACTCCTCCGCCGAAGCCAACCTCAAAACAAGGGAAGACGTTTGCGGATGTTGCCCGAAAATCTTTACAACCGGCACCCTCTTGTGGTCGAAAGCGGAAGAATGTGGAAATAAAATCAGTTCCAGTGGTGACCCAAGACAAGATTGATAAGGACGGGTTTACTCTTGTTGAGAAGAGACGTCGGTCGCGACCCGTCTGTAACCAGCGTGGGACCGCCAAGATAAACGCGAGTACAACTCTGCGTGCTGTGGAGCCAACAATACAACTCTACATCTCCCGTTTGGACAAAAGTACGTCGGGAGAAGATGTCCTGCGTTTCGTGGAAGAACGAAGCCGATGCCGCATTGAGGAACCGATCTTTTTACATTTGCAGCGTCTGGAGTCTAATAGGTCAACAAACTTCAAATCCTACGTACTCCAGGTTCCTGCAAAACATAAAGAGACATTCCTCGCTCCCGATTTCTGGCCCTCTGGGGTAGTGTTTCGCCGATACAGGGACGCGCCAAAGAAAAAAGTTCCCTAAATAGTGTTAAGTTATGTTTATATTTTATATATATTTTTAGGTTAAGGTATATATTGCTATGGGCCAATGTTCTTAATTTTTAAGTCCTTGATGCCTGAAATAAAGTTATTGTATTGTATTGTATTGTATTGTATTATTCTACTCTTATGCTTCTTCTGCCAGACCCAACTTTCACTACCATACATTAGAGTAGGGACGAACACAGCACTATGAATTGCCATACGTGCGTTATTTGACACATTCTGACTCCTCATAATATCGTGTAGAGCCCCATTCACTCTATTTCCTGCGTTCACTCTTCGTTCAATATCCTTATCATATCTACTATCCTAAATAAACATCCTAAATATACAAACTCATCCACTTGCTCAATCAACTCCCCTTCTATTCTTATTTCGCATAACGTTTTACTCTCTTCTCTTTCAAAAACCATCACTTTCGTCTTACTTGCGTTCACTTTCATACCCCTTTCTTTCAATGACAAATTCATTAGAGTAACCATCATTTGCAATTCAACCGCCGACGATGCAAATATGACTTGATCATCGGCGTACAAAAGGCATTTGACGGTTAACTCACCCATTCTCAACCCACATTCTTCAACTTTCAAAGTTTGCAAACAACTGTCCATATATAGGTTAAACAGCCACGGGGAAGCTACACATCCCTGTCTGACACCTTTATGTATGCCAAACCAGTCCGAGTAGACCCCGTTGATCCTGATACAAGCACTAGAGTCCCTATAAAGGGACCTCAATGCCTGTATCAAACCAGCGCTCAACCCAAATGAGTTCAGTGTTTGCCATAACACATTCCTGTCCACTCTGTCATAAGCCTTTTCCAAGTCCATGAACGCACAAAAAAACTTTCTGGTTTTTGGCCAAAAACTTCTCCGCAATCATGCGCATGGAAAAGACTTGGTCCGTACACCCCATCCCCTTTCTAAATCCAGCTTGCACATCCCAAATTTTTCCATCAGTTTCGTCCATAACTCTTTGCAATTGATACCTTAGCATACAGTTTACCCACAATGCTAAGCAAGCTGATACCACGGTAGTTTTTACAGTCCTGCTGTGAGCCCCTTCCCTTATATATCAGTAATAAGTGTTTTACTATATATGTTATAGATGCGTACAGTATTACTTTGACTTTTTCACTTCATGATTTTTCCTTTTGAAAAAAAAATGTTAAAAATTAAAAAAATTTACGCAACGGATGATACAAAATATAATTGTTAATATGTTACTTAAATTATACTTTGAAAATATAATTAATGCTTATAATATACTAGACATTAAAGACTATAGTAACATAGTAACTATAAACTATTACTATAGAATACTCATTGGCTATCATTCACAGAGTAGCTTAAACAACTGAAGCAGTTAATTAGCCTAGCAACACAGTTACTCAGATACATATTTCTAAAGGTACTCTGTGACAGTTACTTTGAACGGTCGTGTCAGGTTGATGCTTCGGGCGAGCATTTTCGCGTAAAGTAATTGATTTCTTCTAATTAAATTACAGTGAATCGTTGTGTTCCTACTACAAAAGTGATGTGAGCCATGAAAATTTATTTTGTGCAAAAATTGTTTAAATTGACGCCAAAATAGGGGGTGTAACAGGAAAACAAAAATGGCTTCGGGAGACAGCGATCACATAGAAGTAATGGATAGTTCAGTGTCTAAAAAGACGGAAACTATTAGGAGACCGTCAGGCACGGAGGATGATGGTAATACATTGCTTAATCCTAAACATGACACACATTGTTACTGATATAATTCCACTAATTACGTTAGAGCACACTGTAACGCGACCCATTTTCTTTATCCTTATGAGGCTTATTTTTTCATGTTTTTCAGATCGTGATAGGACTTCAATCGCCGAGAAAAATGTACCATACGATGTAAGTAAACCAATAATATGTTTTATTTATATTTTCATTCATGTTTGACGTCAAGTCAAGAGAGAAAGTTTGCGAATACGCCTATAACAATTAATATGCGAGGTTCATTTACAATTACTATAGGTACGGATACAGTAGCAAACATCAAAAGGCAGTAAACGGTCTACATATATATAATTTTTGCCTGGTAATTTAGGTTTCATATATTTGCTAATTAGTTGGCATACTTAAGTTTATTTTTTAAATTTATCATTTCAAAGTGATATTTGAATAAAAATAGAATTAATTTTTTTAGGTAATTGGTATATACATATATTATTTAATCCTAAATCAATATTGACGGCTCTGTGGTGTAGTGGCCTAGTATTGATTTGCAGTGCTGAGGGCTGTGGATTCGAATCCCATAAGGGACAAATATTTATGTGGCTTATAAAGTTGTTTTGTGTTACGATGTATATTCTTGTGCAATAGGTATATGTAAGTTGCCTTCGCAATACTAGTGAAAATCTTAGTGGGGGGAAAATCCTAAAGTATTTTAAAAAATTAAAACATATTGAAAATGAACTTGGTATCTGATAACCTGGAAGTTCCGCCACTACTCAGTGTGTCTTCAGCATGAACTAATTTACTGGCAAAAAGCGCAACACTTCAGCTTACTAATGCCTTGGGCTATGTCCCTTACTCTGGTTCTACTGCTGATATCCTTGTGTTTGAGTCTATCATGCAGAGAAACCCTGAGCATATTAAAGATGTTAAAAATTAAATGGCTAAGATCTGCATAATAAAATAAAATGATGTGTCTTACCTAGTTTGAAGGTGCTCCCTATACTAGTTAAGCCAAAGTGATTAAAAAAAACCTACGAAGTGTAGCCAACACTTAAGGTAGCATAGCAGGACTGCCCTCTCAACAAAAGAGACCTTTGTGCCTAGCAATGTGATATATTTTACCAGTTATCCATACTATATACTATAATATTATAAATCCGAGAGTTTGTTCATGTGTGCGTGTGTGTGTGTTTGTTACCTCTTCACGCTCAAACAGCTTGACGGATTTGGATGAAATTTGGTACACATATAGAATATAACCTGGAATAACACATAGGATACTTTTTACCGCGGTAAAATAACTTATTCCCATAGGAAAACATGAAAACTTTGTCTTCAGTTGAAACTGCTGAGCGTAAATGTATAGAAACAGATAGAATATGACCCGGAATAAAATAAATAGGCTAATTTTTACGTGTTTTGTGCGTGGTCAGGAATATTATGACTATTCGTGCCATGAAATCTCCCTAAAGAACTTCAACGGTCCTTTGATGTTGCAAGGAACTTGGGGCATTGATCCTGGTGTGATGTTTAGCCCTGTTTGCAGCAACCTCTGGACATATCAGCAACACATGGTCCACCGTTTTCTCCTCCCCCATACATACCCTGCACAGGGTACTATCGGTAACACATATGGTAAATAAAAGTTTGTCACAAGAGTCCTTGGTTGGAAGTGACACACAAGAAGAAGACAATGTTGTTGATCATTAATAATGTGGTACTCCATAATGCTACAATATTTATTTTGCCCTATGCAAGAGGTTCTTAAGTCTATTCCAGCTGTTTTCGCACTGGAAGCTTTCTTTTAAGTCCTTTCTTAAATTTTTATTAAATCATTATTTCATAAAATATGTGTAATAAATAATAATACTACAAACAATAATAAAGCCACTATGATGTTAAAACATTTGCAAAATAAAAATTCTATAAAAGATTTTGTTTTCACAACATGAATAATTTATGTAAACAGGAAACAAAGATTGGTAAAGAAATAATAAGTACCTATCTGCCTGTAATTTTTTGAACTTTTTCATTACTTATACTTATAAACAATTTCATAGACTTATAAACAAATCATTCCATCTTTTTATGGTAACATTCTCCTGGCCAATTACGGCAACTTTAACCAATGCCGGACTTAATGCCTTAAAGCGGGGAATTCACTTGACGAACGGTCTGTCGACGCAATACACTACACAGACTCATCGGTTTGTTTTAGACCGGGCATGTCTGTGTCCGCGCAGACAAAATGGGATTGCGCGGATGTTCAACAGGCATGTCTGCCAGACCAACTGTGACGGTCCTACACTATCAAACTTTGCACGGACCTATAGTAGCGAAGTCCAGCAAAAAAGCGAGACGCCATGGTTTGCGGCTTCATGCAAATTTGACGGCGAACTTGAACGTGAGTGGTTCAATATGTATGCACTGCAAATTTGACGCCGCTTCAAGCGCGCTGCACTGCAAACTTGACGGTAAACCGGATCGTGTATGGCATCCATTAGGCATTCTCTCCCAGTCAACCATTAGACTAAAGGCGGCTACTGACGTGCCTGCCGCAGGGGCAATCTAGGGTGTAGAAGTGGGAATGACCCTTAATTGCCTCCTTAATTGTGATGTGTGTAGGCAAGCAGGGGCAATTTTTTAAGTCGGCTCTGCGGCAGGGCGGCAGGAGCGCAAGACCTTCCTTGCTCCCTAGATTGGCGCTGCCGCAGTCGCGTGTGTAGCGAAATTGGAGCAATTTCAATCAGTTCGTTGCAACTTTCGCACGGAGCACACTTATGAGTACAAGTCAGAACCGCAGAAAGAATGTCATTTGAATGTTGAACTTACAAGTAACATTACTGGGATTTGTTACCTAACTTATCATAAGGGCTAGTATGGGAAACAATATATTCCAATAGTATTAAAATTGCTGGAATATAAATAAAATGTCATTAACTAAATAATTATACAAAAATACAAATTTTAGTAATTAAATTTATTAAAACTCATCATTAGAAAACTATCTGGCTATTTGTAACACTAGTTAAATTATAGTTACAGTTAAGTTATATCACAGAATAAATTGGTTATATTAAATTATGACGAGTGAATTCAGTCATATTTAATTTTCTTTGATAGCCTAAAAATAGCGTGGCAGAGCTATGCTGCACCATATAAGCACTATATTATGTTTGTAATTATTAATTAATTAGTTGTTTTATTGATAAATGTGGGTGTCTATGGGCCACAGTGTCCACTCACCATCAGGTGGACTGTGCTCATTTGTCACCCTTATTCTATATAGAAAAGAGCCAAGGCTGTATATACCGATTCATTGATATTTCGATAAAACTGGCGCCATTCTCAACACGTGCGTCCAGCGAGAAGTACACTTTCATACTGAAGGGCAGGCGTGTGTGTAGAGAGTAGAGACTAGAGACACCTCCGATATTGCTCCGATCGCTGTACTCCCTAGATTGACCCTGCGGCAGGCATGTCAGTAGCAGGGTTGCCAATGCAATGTGTGTAATTCCCAAATTTGGGGACAAAATCTGCTGATTACCCACAAATTCCCCTCAATATAATTTTAATCAATGAAACAAGTTTCAACTATTTAAATAATATTTATTTTTTTAACCTTTTTTTCATATGTTTGATGCAAGCATTTTGCTCGAAGGATTATTAAACTTGACACTGCCGCCCAATTTTTTTATCCCCTCTCTTGATAATAAATAATAATAATAATAAATATTTTATTTCAAAACAATGGGTACATTATATTATATTAGTGATCGTAGCCCCCTTTTAAGCTAATGAGCCTGTATCAGGGAGCAACGCTCTTCCATTAATTTAGGTCGTTTTAGAACTATGTACAGTTTAAAAATAATAAATTTTGGAGTTTGAAGTAGAACGTTTAAAAGATAACAATGAAAGAAATTATTCTATTATAGTTCCAATATAAAACTAATTCTAAAAGTACTACATTTATCAGGTTCCTTTTTTACATTTCTTTAAACATTTTTTTTAGCGCGCGCGCGTGTGTGTGTGTATGTGTGTGTGTGTGTGTGTGTGTGTGCGCGTGTGTGCGTGTGTGTGCGTGTGTGTGCGCGCGTGTGTGCGTGTGTGTGTGTGTATGTATGTATGTGTGTGTGTGTATGTATGTAAGTATGTGTGCGTATGTATGTCAGTGTGTGTATGTGTTTTCATTACTATTTAATTTTAACTAGTAATGCCTCTAGATCATCATAGGTTTGATCTTCCAAGCATAACTGTAAGCACCTCTTACAGTCGCGATATGTTTTAGTATATAAGTTTAGGCTTTTATTAATCATTTTGTAGAGGTAGGCTGAACGAGCTTTATATTGTCTTGAAGCAAAAACAGAATTGCATTTGACGGTTTCCAGCTTATCCCTTCTTCTTACAGCATTAGTGGCATCAAATTTCAGGGTTTTGTGTTTACTCAGAATTGTCTGTATAATGTAAAGCTTTCTAATTGAAGAATTCTTGATGCCATTAAAGATACTACAGTATATGTATTTAGCCGATTGCGGTTTTCTGTTTTTCAATATCGAAGCGCACTAAATTTTCTTTCGACCGATGCGTTTGAAAATGGCAGTATGAGCAACAACGACGTAACAATTTTTATGTTTGGAAACATATATTCTCGTATTCTCCAGCAGCGTTTTTAAGGCGAAACACTTTACCCCAGTAACTTTCGGTTTCGATGTTATCTCCATGAATTTCAAGCCCATGTTGATCAAAATCTAACAAAGCGTGAGTTCGCCACTCTTCATCTAATTTTTGTGCTGTCACAAATTTATAAAACAAAAAATTTTGAGCTTCTGATGGATTTACAGTGGATATAATAGAAAATAAAGGATCCCCCAACTCAAATTGCTTGGTAATGTCTGTTGTCAATTCAATATAAAATTCCTGGCAGGTTCTATAGAAATCTGCAATAGCAGCACGGGGTACATTTTAGTAATTTTTTAAATTTTCCGTACTTTCTCCAGCCTTTGATCCAATATAACTAAAATATATATATATATGTATTTCGTTTAAACTTGAAAAAATGTGTTGGATTTTTGAAGTCTATGTTGAAAATATTAGCACAGGACTTGACAAAGCAAATTTTTATGACATTAGAAAACAATGTTTTCAAAAGGTTTTCGACTTCTGGTTTCAATTTGTGAAGAAGGTATATTTCTGATTGAAATAAGACATTGAATTTTGTTACCAGAGCAAATACGTAAGACATGAATTCCAAATATACCACAGTGAATTGGTTGTTCATTGTAATCAGCATTTCTTCGGTAGTCTTTGATGGATCTGAGAAGACTGTTTCTGTCAAGTAGGCTTTTAATGGAATATACTGCTACTGATAAAAAAAAGAAACTGAACCAAAAACTATATAAGTCCATGAACATTCTGTATTAATATTCACAATAGCCACTAGGAGTCGCCAAAGTATTTTTTAATGAATTTGGAACAAACACGAAATCTGTAAAAAGAAATGTATAAACTCTAAAAACATTATAAGATACACAAAACAATTTTATGATTATATATTAGGCGAAAGAATAAAGATGCCGAAATTTAAATTTGGCGCAATGAAGAGTATTGAGTCGTCTGTTATCCATAAGTAACTAAACAAAAAAAAATTGGAATTCTCGCAAAAGTAGTTAAGTAGTAAGATGTTAAAATCCCCTAATTTTCCCCGCATAATGCCAGTTCCCAATAAATTCCCAATCAACTTGAGATTCCCCGCCGTTTGGGGAATTCCCCACAAATTGGCAACACTGGTCTGTAGGCGCCTTAAGTCCAAACTCGGGTGAGATTCGTCCCCCAATCCCCCCTCCTCACCTACACCTCACGTAATTAATGGACGCTCCTTAACGAATGGGGAAATAGGTTCTCGAGTGTCAGCCTCCTACCACAGTTGTGTTTAAGCCTGCTCCCAACTATGGATGTAAGTGATCTAGGAACGTGTTTGAGGCATTCCTTGGCGGAGGGGGCCTATGTTCAGCAGTTGACTGGTGATCTTCTATGATGACAACTGAATGAAAAATTATAAATGAAAATCGGACAGTTATAAAAAATCTAAATCAGCAACATCAGTTTCTGCTAATTCTTGGCTTCGACTGGTATTGGGAACTCAAGACCGGATGTACGGAGTATACCCACCCGGTAACTGTTGATAAATGTTATCTTAAGTTCCCTGAGAGAATTATCGCGTTATCCAAAATGCTATTGATAACGGTGCCTTTGCTTCGTCAATTGTTGTGGGTCAGCGCACTATGTAAATATGGTCGTGCGACGTCTGACTCATCTGCTCTTTGCGTTGCGGTAATGGCGGCTTTGGTTATGACCTTTTCGAGGTTGGATTGGCATGTTGCCAGTAAGCTTCCTTTGGATCATTCTAGAATAAATATTTTGTGTCTATCTTGCGTCACACTGACATTTTCATATCGAAAGACTTTGTGGTTTGTTATCAGCGTACCTACTTACCTGCGTAGGTCCCGAGTTCAAATTAAATCGCTATATTACAATGCACGGAGACTGCGTCTTGACTCCACCTCGGCTCCGTGGCGCTGCGTCTTAGCAATTAATTGCAGCGCCTGGGGGCCGCGGGTGCGAATCCCGCACGGAAAAAGTATTTATATCGTTTACAAATAATTGTTCAGGGTCTGGATGTTTGTCCTTGTGCAAGTTATGTTTGTAAAATGCCTCCGCGATACAGGAGGGTAGATGTAGATGTCTATGGGCCACAGTAACCACTTACCATCTGATGGACTGTGTGCTCGTTTGTCACCCATATCCTTTATAAAAAAAAAACTTTGAAATAATGCCAGTAGAATACTAATATGGCATAAGGGTGACAAACGAGCACACAGTCCACCTTATGGTAAGTGGATGGTGTGGCCAATAGTCCACATTTATCCTCGATTAAGAATCAAAATGCAGATGGGTTGTCACCCCAGAGGACTAAGATGGTATGCCTCGGTTCCAGTAAAAAGGGTCTACAGTTACCTATAGTCAGCATACGTAACACAGCAGCGTGAAACTGCTATTTTACGCTGATATTCAGTGACGGCGTGGTTCTAATATCGTCAAGCCACACCTATAACTTTTTTATTTTTTTTATTGAATAAGGTACACAAACAGACAGTAGTTATATACAGTTCTAAAATTAAAAGTATGATGGTGTTGATCTAAACTACAATCGAAAAATGTGTACACAGCATAATAATATAACTACAGTAGAATAACAGAAATAAACAAGATGAAAAAATACATTTAAAATTAGGAGAAACAAGTAAATTATTTATAAATGTTACAAGGCTACTATCGAATATACTAGATGTACGTTACTACACTAAATCTCGTCGTAATCACGGCACATTTTGACAACAGGGTTGAAAAAAGAAGTGTTATTCTTGTGTACGTCTAACCTAAATATTCTTTGAATACGTTGTCTTATACCGGAATTGAAGTTAATTAGTCTTAGTAACTCTGGGTAATCTAAATGAGAATGCACAATCTTGTGCGAAAAAATTTGGTCAGCATATTGTCTCCCCAAAAATAATCGTTGGACATTAAAAACTTTAGACGAGAGTCGTATGATGGTATTTTTTTTATAGGATAGGGTGACAAACGAGCACACAGTCCACCTAATGGTAAGTGGCCGCTGTGGCCCATAAACATCTACATCAATCCTTGTTTGCGAATCAAAATGCAGATGCGTTGTTACCCGTGAGGACTAAGATGGAACGCCTCTTTTCCAGTAAAAAGGGTCGACGACGCAAGTGACCATATCTGCCACAAACACTGCGAAGGAAACAACTGCTCTCTCGATGCTGTCAGAATGTACCGTATAAAAGGGTGACCATACAGTGGCGAATATAGTTGCAGCGTGGCTTCACCACGTAAGCATCCTTTTCTTGAGTTTTGTTACAGGTGTCGATGGGATGCAATAGTCACTTACCATCAGGTGAATATAATTTGTATGTCACTTCAGTTATACATTTTAAAAAAGAGGTTACGCCTATACTCTATACTGTACGTCTGTGGGAAATTTCGTGTCGCTATTGTATGTGTCCATTACCCTCATTTTAGTTGCAGAAAGCAGTTTACTTACTTTCTGTAACTGTAATGTAGAAGTTTAACTTACACCTCGCTTGAATGTTGTAACTGACAAACCTATTTCTTTCAACGCTTTTATTTGTGATCTATATAGCATAATATTTTTTTTTATATAATTGAAGTGACAAACTAATTTACAGCCCACATGATGGATGTAGCTACTACTAAATACCACAGGCATCTGCAACCAACTTCAAACAAACAGTTGACACCCCTGAGGACTAAGATGTAATGACTCACAACCTTTAGCAATACTGGCTCTTTATCTCCCTTAGATCTGAACACAGCGGTGCACCCAAAAAACGTATACGTAAATATATAATAAATATTCATGCATTTAAATTGCGTGAGGGTGACGTAGTTGAATATATCACTTATTCGTCCCGTAAGTGTCATACAAGAGGGCGGTTGGTAAATGCTAAACCTTGTGACCTCCAAAAGATTAAGGCTAACTGCACATTTTTTTTTATAGGATAAGGGTGACAAACGAGCACACAGTCCACCTGATGGTAGTGGTCGCTGCAGCCCATAGACATCTACATATATCCTCTATTACAAATCAAAATGCAGATGCATTGCATGGGCTGCAGTATAGATACTTAAATCTATCCTCGATGAATCAAAATGCAGATGCTTTGTCACCCCTGATAACCAAAATAAAAGGGTATCTGGTTCCATTATTTACGATAACAAATACAGCAGTATTATGCCACTATTCTGTGCGAGCGTTGTTACTCCAGGCGAGACTGTTCGTGCTGTAGCTTGACTATACCACGTTTAGAATAATTAGGTACCTTTTAAACTTTAAATTGTTCTGAAATCTATCACCTCAACGCCTCTCACAGAAACGATGGCTCAATTTGATTTGATTTTGCAAGTATTTATTAAGTATTTTTTACGTTTAAGTAGCTTGGAACTATATATTATAAATAAAGGTTCTAGGCTTTTTATTATAGAATAAGGGTGTCAAACGAGTACGCAGTGCACCTAATGGTATGAGAATGCTGTGCCCCATAGACATTTACATTTATCGTCGATTAAGAATCAAAATACAGATGCGTTATCACCCCAGAGGACTAATATGGAATACCTCGTTTCCGGTAAAAAAAGGTCTCCGGTTCTCTACATTCACCATTTGAAATACAGCAGCATTAAGCTGCTCTTTTACGCTAGTATTCAGAGAGCGTGGTTCAGGCAGCTTTTGCTGTCGCACGGATGGGCCGGCTCGAACCGGGGTGGTACCACGACCTCACAGAAAACCAGCGTGAAGTAGAGGTTTACCTCTGCGTTTCGCTTGGTGAGTGCAGGTGGCCGGAGGCCCTTTTTGCTGGAAATGAGGCATTCTATCTTAGTCCTTACGGGTGACAACGCATCTGCATTTTGATGCATCGAGGATAGATTTAAGTATCTACACTGCAGCCCACGGTATCAATTGATACTATGGCCTGAAATATTGTCTTTACCATCACGTGCACAGTTTGCCCTTTTATCATCACGTGCACAGTTTGCTCGTTTATGATCCTTATAAAATTAAAAATACTGTAATAATTTGGCATGTGGGAATTGTATGTTTTATATAACGGTATGTATATTAACGGTACGGTTTAATTAAGGAAGTAAAATGCCTTATTTTGTCTTCATTAAATACGGAATTATTTAAGCAATGAACTAATAAAAATAAATAACAGACGGTCTAATCTCTAAAAGTTCTTTCTTTGTTATTTTTTCAAATACTTTTACAACGGCATAATAATTTGGCCAAAATAGTGTTTAATATCAAATCCATTATCAAGTTACAAATACAAATAATATTTCTTGATAATGTAAATTATTTGCGTTATAACAGTTGAGCGAGTTAATAATAACAACAGAGGTGAACTTTGATTTGTGTAAGTAATTGTGTCAATGCTATTTTAGATTCAATTCTAACTACTGCGACTATCCCACGAGTTTTATTGTTAATCATTTAAGGTAATGCCTTTTGTCATTCTACAATAACATTATTTCCATTATTTGAGGATGAAGTAAGATATCGACGTATTCGTCTACTGCCGTATGGATTTGGATACACTTTATGATGATGATGTCTAGTCCGATTTGACTTTTTTTTCGTTAAAAAAAAAACATAACCTCCACACTAGGATTTTGTCCTGTATCGTGGGGGCAGTTTACAAACATAAACAATGTTAGAGCCACGTGGCTGCTTTTGCTGTCGTACGGATGGGCCGGCTCGAACCGGGGTGGGTCCACGACCTCACAGAAAACCAGCGTGAATTAGAGGTTTACCTCTGCGTTTCGCTTGGTGAGTGCAGGTAGCCGGAGGCCCTTTTTACTGGAAATGAGGCATTCCATCTTAGTCCTCACGGGTGACAACGCATCTACATTTTGATTTGTAATAGAGGATAGATGTAGATGTCTATGGGCCGCAGCAACCACTTACCATCAGGTGGACTGTGTGCTCGTTTGTCACCCTTATCCTATAAAAAAAAATTGCACAAGGACAAACATCCAGACCCGAAACAATTATTTGTAGGCGATACAAATACTTGTTCCGTGCGGGACTCGAATCCGCGGCCCTTAGCGCTGCGACTCAATTGCTAAGCCACTGCGCCACGGAGCCGCCAATCCGTATGACTCAATACAGTCAAAGATACGATTTGACTGTATTGAACTAACAGTTTCCAAATAATATCGAGGCCATCAACTGTGTATAGTGCCACAAGTGTTCGCCCTAACGGTGGCACTCTCACGTTCACCTATGACTAGAACGAGATTATGAGTAAGATCGGAGGTCGACTAAAATGCATTGGTAGAGACTGAGAGAATAACTCTATACAACCAGATCGAAAAACCAATATTACTTTATTTTGCACACATTTTGATTTCGATTCGGGTTAAAACTCGGGGCCAAATACGCTATACACCACTAGGCCACCTGGTTATCCGGATACATTTATTGTACGCCTCATAAATTATTAGGCGTTTCGTCTGAACATATAACAAATATTGTCCGTGTTATCCCAAGGATAAATATATCTGCTAGATTGTTGTCAAATTAATAAGATCAATATAAATAGGATCAAACTTTGTATGGAATGCGCTAAAGAGATACTCCGAACTTTGAACTTTATTTACAGCACAACCGAATATCAGTTGACACTATGTCAAAAGAGATTATATACCCGAGAAGTTTATTCTCGGTATTCGCCTGCTTTGGAAAGGGTTTGTCTAGCTATTTCTATTATTAGTTTTCGATAGAAACAAAATGGACGGATTTCCAAATATTTCTACTGCTCAGTATGTTCTAATGGATTTCAATATTTTTAATATTTGATACAGTTCTACTGTGTGATGATTAAACAGTATTGAATACGACACAAGAAATACGAACGACAACTATGTTATAACGGTTAACATATAAGTTTCTGGCCACTAAAAATAACGAGCGTATGATGAGTATATGTCAGCATAGCATTTACCACATAGTTTGTTCTTCATTGCATATTGGATTATAGAGATCAGTATTAAAAACCTAACATAATTTGTAATTAATTCGCGTATTCCTGCTCCTACCCAAAGCGTGTTTCTAAAAGATCTGTATCTGCGTTTGATCACCGCCGCTGGTGATAAGAGAGCAAACAAACCATTGTTACACAAAAATTAAGTCTGAGGTTCCTTGTTCTACAAGCAATGGTGACAAACGAGCACACAGTTCACATGACGGATGATAAGTGGATTCTGTGATCCGTAGAAATTTACACCTATCCTCGATAAAAAATCAAGATGAAAATGCTTTGTTTAACCCTCAGAACTATTGAATGCCTCATTACCAGTTTAAAGTATACTGTTAACCTTTAGAACTATGATGGAATGCTCCATTAACAGTTTAAAGTAAACGGAAATTATACCTAAGTTTTTTTTACATGCAAAAATACTGTCCATTTTGTTCTATTGCAGAATTAGTTGGACAAACCCTTTTTGAAATGGTAGTAGAGAAAATGGAAATTTGAAAAGCGAAATTTTATTTTTACATATTTTTTTTCATCTCACGAGTTACGTTTGTTTAGTAGGTTTACGTAAGATTTATTGGTATGCGCATTGTTAATACAGTTTGCGGTTTGTTGTATCATATTTTATGAATTGTTTGATGCGTATTGTATTGCTGCTGTACTCGATCTGTGTATTTTAGACCGGCATACATCGAGATGGTTGTATCGCCATCTGCCAAGAGCTCAAGAGCCATAAGATCTTGTGTAGATTGTTCGACACTCACGGGACGAGATGGAGTGGTCGGTTATGTTACGCCACTATACGTCAAATTTATATTTTGAGATCAATAATACTTATTCAGTTCAATCGTATTTTGCATGAAAAATTTCTCTTTCACTTTGCATTGAAAAGTCTAATATGTTCATGTATCTGGGAACATTGAAGTGAGTAAAAATTGCCGCAGTTCACACCGTTGACGAGGAAACAAATTAGTTGCATCAACATCTGGGATACGCGAACCAAGTGATTTTTTTTACTGAAGGTTTTTTTTTACTCATAACAAGGCCTAAATGATAACGCATGTGCATTTTGATTCTTAATCATCGAATCGATCGAAGGATAAGTTTTGGTTTCTATGGGCCACAGCATTTATGATCTATCAGGTGGAAATGTGTGCTCGTTTGGTCACCGTTACTTTTATAAACAAAGTTGTTATCAAACCTTAATTTTCGTTAACATGTAAAGTTCCATTCAGAAATAAAATAAAAAATCATGCGTGAGTGTCGTGGAACACTCGGTTGGAACGAAGTTCCTTTCGTAGTATATTATATTATTATTAATAAACGTATTATATTATTGATTAACAAATACAAATAAATGAATTACTGGCGTCTATTAAAATGAAACGTCATTTAAAATAAAATAATATTTCTTTCGTGGCAAGATAAGAAAAAGTGCGAGGGAGATGGATATTCCATCTCGCTTCCTTATAGCCGCCAAGGCCGTCTACAATACGTCAGAAGGGGTCATGACGGGAAAAATCTTACATATTTTTCTCGCCTAGCCCCCATCTACCAAATTCGTACCGTCCGATAAAGAACTTCGTTCAAAATTTTTTGTGAAGCTTGCCAACTCTTTTATGACCCCGTGGCGTACCTTTCCATGCTTTAAAGCCCTTTTAGGATTGATATTATATTATACTTTACTAAGTTTTCTTTCATTGTTGTATTTTTGTTTTGTATTTTCTAACAAAAAGTTTTCATATTCCAAATTGGTGAAATATGTGATGCTTTATTATTTCATACTTAATTCTTTACTACTTACTTTAACAATATTATTTTAATATTATACTCGTTATTTATCACTTCCTCTCGATTTTTTATTACACCTTAAAAAAATCACACGTAGTAACAATCGGTTTTATCTCAGCTAGTGTATCTATTATGTATAGTTATTTACACCGTAATTTTTTGTATTCGGTGTTTTTTAGCCATTGTTTTAGGTGTTACCTTGGTATAAGGCATTGAACGTACACAATACTTGATAGCAAAGAGATTTAAAATATACATATATACTACTTAAATGTCTTTGCTCCATAGTCAAAGAGTGAATAATAAGGTAAATATTCAATTATGATTCAATTATTAATTGGGGTAATAATAAGTGTTTTCTGTACTATTATACCATTGTTTTACTTCATTCTCACCTATTGAGAGGTACATGGTTTAATGTTTTCTGAATTTTAGGTTTTTATATTGGGGCTCATATTTTTCGCAGAACAACTGGTTATATCAAACCATATTGAACGTATTTTCAGTAGACAACTTATCGTTTTCAGATAGATTTGGCGTTGTCGAAATAGTCCAACAAAAGTTGAAATCACACTATACAGACTCTGCACTAAAGTCACGATATATCCACACGCGAAAACAATCCCTTGTATTTTTTGTAATAAAATAAGGGTGACAAACGAGCACAATTTCCACCTGATTGTATGTACATGCTGTGGCCTATAGTCATCTACACTTAGATTTATTTAAGAATCAAAATGCAGATGCGTTGTCACCTCTGAGGACTGAGATGGAATACCTTGTTTCCAGTAAAAAGGGTCTTCTTACTTCCTTTTTTGGGTTCTGTACCCAAAGGGAAACCAACAGAACCCTATTACTATGCCTCCGCTGTCCGTCCGTCTGTCCGTCAGCGGGCTATGTCTCATGATCCGTAATAGATGGACAGTCGAAATTTTCACAGAATGTGTATTTCTGTTGCCGCTATAACAACAAATAATAATAATTAAAAATTAAAAGGGGCGTCCCTACTAGAAACGTGTATTAGGATAGTACGGAACCATGCGCGAGTCCAACTCGCACTTGGCCGGTTATTTTATATAAGCACTAAGTAAAAGTGAGAAACGAGCACTAGAGTCCAATCTATCCCCAATCAAAATCTAAAATAAATTGATTGATTGATATGGGCTTAGTTCAGATTCGAACTATCTTCCTAATAGGTCTTCCTACCCTGGATTTACTCGTGGGCCCTTTCGATGAAATTATAATAGAGAACGGGTTAACAGTATCGGGACACGCGTATGATAAGAGTTTCATTGCAGATTGCGTCTTCTATGTTATTGAATTTAAATGCTATAGTTCTCATTATAATTAAATTAAAATAGTAAAGACCTATCCCTTAGATATTGTTTCTCTAATTTAAAAAGTTAAGAAGAAGGAAAGTACAGTGACATCTAAGCCTACTTAAAAACTTGTAATTTCTAAATTAAGCTAATTTGCTAAAAGGTATGATAACAGTCAATGATATCCTTCTTAATAGGAAAAGTCGAAAAGAAGTTTTAACATCACTTATGTGACAATGGGAAGTGAT
The DNA here is from genome assembly GCA_033319125.1 of Parnassius glacialis. Lineage (NCBI taxonomy): Eukaryota > Metazoa > Arthropoda > Insecta > Lepidoptera > Papilionidae > Parnassius > Parnassius glacialis. The sequence continues at coordinate 27,480,185 of JAVANC010000002.1, forward strand.
TTAAAAATAAATAAACCTAGCAAGCTAACAGCATAGCAAAGTGGCGAAGCAATCAGCTTTGTAGCGGTTTCTAACGGTTGCCGTTGAGCAATCAGTTTCAAAATAGGAGGTTCAGATGCCTGGGTGATCAGTAATCGATTGCTGAAAACAGAATTTGAAAATTCGAAACCGTTCTCGAGATAATCGTGGGACAGACGGACAGACGGACAGACATCGTGAAATCAATAACTGACTTCGCAAGCTTCGCCACTTAATAATTGTAATAGTTATAAGTTTAATAATATGTACGTGTCTTTAAGGAAAGAGTGATTAGGTTTATGTTAAGCTAAGTCTGCGCTTTACTATCTTCGGCTACATCACCACTTACCGTCAGGTGGAATAGTAGCCTGACTACTACTGGCTTATAACAGTAAGTCTAAAATTAAGAGCTACTAGATATGTAAAGCATATTATACTCGTACATTTTATATAGGTACCTAATTAGCCCAAACACTTGATACTGACAGACGGACAGAACAAAGTTATAAATGATTTCTTGTATGACATCTGGGACCCAGCATGACCTATTAAATCTGATTAAATACCATGAACATTAGATGCTTTTGTACTAAGCTAAGTATGAATTAAAATCACTAACTAAATACCTTTGTCTTTGACCTGTCGGACAATTTCGATTCTTTTACGAAATTATAAAAACAGCTGTAAGATTTTGCTAATCTCTTGATTGTGTCTAATATATTCTACAAGAAACAGGCTGACATTAACAAATTTTGACGTATTACGTAATACATTTTGAAGGTTAGAGTAAAAATTGAATGGTGTTTAAGCGAAGAAATATCAGAAATAACTTGTAAGGGCACTAACCGAATATACATCCTGATATCAACCCAAAATTATGAAAACCGGTTGCCGACCCGCTTGCCAAGCGTGGGAACTATGGCAAATGGCCCAAGTATAGCCTCCTGTGTGGCAATCTATTGTTCAGCTGTGGACTTTTATAAGCTGTAATGGATGGATACATGAAATGATCATTATTTTAAGTAAATAACATAATAACACCTTTTATGTGCGTTCCATAATTGGGCACATAATTCTTCTATGCTAGAGGGTAAATAGAGCGGGAAATTTCGAAATATATTCATAGACATACAGTCTTTTCCCTGACGTGTAATGTGACCTGTCTGACTCACAACGTTTTCCGGCATCTTTAAGCCCGTGGTAAACAACACTTGTAATTGTAATTAGTAATTTTAAAGGTGTTGCCACCGAGACTCGAAGTCTCGCCAAACACGTGAAAAAACCAACCAATGCCAAACGCGGCTTCCTTTGAAATTTTACTTGCTGTACTTGTACCACGACTGTGCTGTTCGTCCTGTTGCATAGTTAATCGAATTACCTTCAGCTTTTACTTATTATGTTCCTATCTACGCAAAACCACCTATAATATCTATAGTCTTGCAGTGCAGTGATATTCTTGGATCATAGTATCTAGGCGTCTTCTCTTTTAGATTTGGGATGTTTTCTAATTTCAATACCGTCACGAGTCGATGTTTGACATCAGTTATGTTCTTTTAATGTGGCTGAAACTACACCAATACCAGATGGAATTACCAGCTGAAGTAGAACGAATAATTATTAGTCAGACATTTTTTTCTCCAGCACTGCCTGTTATATTGTTGTCATGGAGGAGCACCGGAAGCAATTGACATCTTACACAAACCGGAAGTACCGGTTGAACGATTAGAATAGAAGTTTTTTTTGACGAGGAAATTCTCAGATATCAAAAAATGCGAATCGGAGTTTTTCGGTCGAGCACATTCTTAGATATCAAAAAATATGATGTTAAGCCGGCTAATGGAGAAGACCATTCTTTCATCTATTTTGTAGTATGTTCTTACAGAAGATCGCTACAAATGTAGCCAATTCAATCTGTTACTCCTGTGAGAAGGTACGTGGTAGAACTACAACAGACATGCGTGGGACTTGGAGCTTATTTTCTTACAAAACTTATTTTACTTGCTGGAGCTCGGTGGCCAAGTGATCATTGTTACAGATGCTTTGTTTTCAGAAACGTTTTTGCATGCCTTAAGCGCAAAGCGCGTAGGTATGTTCTACTAGCGCCTAAAAATCAAAATTCAAACGTTTTGTCGCAAGAAATCGTATCTAACAATCATATTGAACTTATAAATGACATAAAAACCACATTGTCAGAAAGATAAATGATTGCTTAACTTATTTTTGTTTAAATCGATCAATTCATATTTTTACATAAAAAAAACGGTTTTAGTGGTATAAAGTGTAGATTTATCAAGTCCGCATGGTGGCGTAAACACGATAACTTTTGAAAATATCAATTGTTCAACTCAGTCTATTTTTTAAACTCTTCATCTAATTTTAAGTTTAATTTTGTTTTGTTTAGTAATAATTAATTTTTTTTTGGCTGAGAAATAGCGAAATTTTCGGTGTTTTGAGCAGCCTTGTATTAATTTATTTTACTAAATACATTTTGCTTCTGTTATAAAGTTATTAGTGAAAACTTGTATGCATTTATACTACTTTAAAAAAATTAGGTATAATCAATGTTATACGTAATTTTTTTAATGCCTTAAAGGCATGCACAATTGGATTTACCAATAGTTTTTTTTTAAATATTAGATTCACCGCTTAAATATCTCTTAACTGTTACCCATACAGGGTTATTAGAATTCCGAATTATTAATACATTAAGAAAACTACAGAGATCGCCTCGTAACTTGACTGGGAATAAAATTTTTGAATTTATGAAGTTAATATGGTTTCTTATTGCCATTCCTTGTCTGATGATTGTAGTGAGAGTACAGTCTATGTATCGCTAGAAGCATCTTGGATTTATAGGAAAAATAAGAAGGGCTTTCTCCCCAAAGTTCTTGAATATATCAGCAACAGTTTACCGTTTTTACCGTGTAGTGGTGGTGTGAGAACATCCACTACCCCATATCGTTACGTGGGTGTCGTAAGAGGCGACAAAAGGAAACAAATCAGGAGATGGGTAGCAGCGTCTTCCTAATAACGACTAAAAATAAAAAAAACTGCGGTTGCCCACTCGCTTGCCAAGCGTCGCAACTATAGAAAATATCCCCCTATGAGGCAATCTATGGGGAGGCCTATGTTCAGCAGTGGACTTTAATAGGCTGTAATGATAACAGTATATCAGCAACAATGGGAAATACTGGAGAGCCCGTAGCCACACGTTTTACTGTCTACTTGTTACAAGGACTCTATACAATAACTCGCCAGTAATTCTCTTCTAGCATCTTACTTTCTATGCAAAACACTAGAGACGTCGGGAATTAAAAATATATTAAAATGAAACGCGAATTGTCCTTCATATTAGCTTAATTCAATTTGTAAATTTTCACTTCAATATTAAGACGGGAGAAGGGACGTAAAAATCTTTAATTTTTATTGTATATCATATAAGTAAATCTTCAAAATGTTGATATTCAAGTAAGCAACAATGTTCCTTTCTCTATCAGTCATCGATGTCGCATTACGTTGTTTATAAAAGCTTTATTCAAACATGTAAATATTTACTTTGGTTTTATATGTACTTGATTTCGTTCAACAACCATATATGATAAAGGCTATTTTTAAATAACGTTAGTTTCGATGGAGTGTAGTGTAGAAAATAGTAAAATATTTGTTCTGGCGTTAAGTGCGTATAAAAACACAACCACGAAATAATTTTAATATATTGCAGTTGCAATCTGATGACCGTATATTGAAAAACATAACGTTCTGCGTAACGATCTGTTTTATTACACGCGAGGTGCATGAAAAACCAGTTTTTATTAGGAACTATTCGTTTGGCAATTTACTATGATTTAAAATGAATCAACTTTAAGCATTTGTTAGTTGCTGAATCATATTTTGTTTAAAAAAAAGGGTTTTCATTTTCAAGCATTTTATGAACTGTAAAGCTTAAAGAATAACCCGTCATGATAATTTTCTTGCATATATACTCGTATATTGTTCAACCTTATTTTGGCATTTTATTTACATCGTGAACGATGTGATAGATTAGTTGATAGATGTTTGGTTGCAATTTTTTTTTTAAGAAACTGCATAACAATATCTTTTGAAAAAAAATAATTAAATCATTTTTAATCAAAAATACCTGTCCTGGAGTATGGGGTGACAATCTTTGTACATTTTGTTTATTTCATTATCATCATCATCATCATCATTACAGCCATTCACAAAACACGTTCTTGTGCCTGAATTCCACTTCCAACATATCTCACCTTTCAGGTACGAGGCTGTCACTCGAGAACCTTTCTTTCCACTCGGTTGTCGGTTCTTCAAGCTATATGGCCGCCCATTGCCACTTCAGTTGTTATTATTGCCACTTCACTTTGTTAATTAAGTAATTTACATTAAATTATAAAAACATATTTTATTAAAAAATTCGATGAGGGAATGTCGATTTAAGTCGGGATCTTGTACTAAGAGGATGGGTGCAATTTTGTGCCTGAAAACTTACGCTTAAGTATTTTAAGGTGTCAAAATTCTTATACATAGTACGTAATAATACTACTATATTTTACATAGGCTGCACTAAAAGTATCGGGAATGGAATATTTCCACTGTTCCTGTCATTTAAAATCTTTTGAATTGTTTATTTATTTAAAAAAAGATTCTCGGTCTTGTCACAAGGTTTTGTCAAACTTGTTTAGTCGTTGAGAAAATGGAATTGACTCGAGAAAATTCAAGAGCGATGATTTATTATGACTTTCGAAGTGTTTTAACACAAAAACAGTGTGTTGACCGGATGATTTCTGCATTTGGTGATGAAGCCCCATCCAAAACCACAATTTATCGCTGGTTTGCTGAATTTCAACGTGGACGTGTCAAGCTCAGTGATGATCCCCGTCAAGGTCGTCCAAAAACTGCAGTCACCCAAGAAAACGTTGATGCTCTGCGTAAGCTGATTGAGGAACATCGACATGTGACATATCGCGAAATTCAGGCAACTTTGGACATTGGCATGAGTCAAATACAAATAATCTTGCATGAACAATTAGGTGTAAAAAAGTTGTTTTCCCGATGGATACTGCATTCGCTCTGTGAAGAACAAAAAGCGGCTCGCGTTACTTGGTGCGTCAGAACTCTCGAAAGATTCCACACAGGATCCTCAAATGCTGTATACAACATCGTATTAGGTGACGAATCCTGGATATATGCGTACGAACCCGAAACAAAAAACCAGTCACGAGTTTGGGTGTTCGAAAATGATTTAAAGCCAACAAAAATTGTTCGTTCACGGAGTGTTGCAAAAAAAATGGTGGCCACGTTTGTCTCCAAAACCGGCCATGTTACGACTATTCCTCTTGAGGGACAAAGAACGGTTAATGCAGAATGGTATGCTAGCATTTGTTTGCCACAGGTCGTTTCTGAACTCCGTAAAGAGAACTCATCATCCTCCATCACGACAATGCGAGTTCTCACACCGCACACAGAACAAAAGAGTTTTTAGATCAAGAAAACATAGAATTATTAGAGCATCCGCCGTACAGCCCCGACCTAAGCCCTAATGATTTCTATACTTTCCCTAAAATAAAGAATAAATTGCATGGACAGAGATTTCCATCATCTGAAGAAGCTGTGGACACCTACAAAACGGCCATTTTGGAGACCCCAACTTCCGAATGGAATGGTTGCTTCAATGATTGGTTCCATCGCATGGAAAAATGTGTCAAATCTCGCGGAGAATACTTCGAAAAGCAAGAAATACATTTTTAAATAGTAATGTTGTGTCACTTCCTTGATTCCCGAAATTTTCAGTGCCGCCCTCGTATTATAGGATAGGTTGACAAACGAGTACACAGTCCACCTGATGGTAAGTTGTCGCTGTGACCCATAGACATCTACATCTATCCTCCTTTGCGAATCAAAATGCAGATGCGTTGTCAGCCGTGAAGACTAAGATGGAATGTCTCTTTTCCAGTAAAAAGGGTCTCCGGTTCTCTACACTCAACATACAAAAGAGTAGTGTTAAGCTACTATTTTAAGCTGGTATTCTGTGCGAGCATGGTTCTTCCCCGGTCGAGCCGACCCATTCGTGCTACAACTGTACTACTAATATAGCTGCAGCATGGCTCTACCACGTGTAACTCTTTAGACGAATTTAATATTCTTTAGTCAACTTAAAAGTGTATGAAAACGTTTAATATAAAGTTAAAGCCAACTTCAAAAAACTAGAAACAATAAAATATTTTCATATCCTGAAGTAGGGGCTTTAAATTCTTCTATAGGTACACTATGTCCTAACACCGAATTCTGAATGTCTCTTCCTTCGCTTTGTGAACTTCTGCACTTTATACGGCTTGACGGATTTTAAAGTGCGAAAATTCGTGAATATTTCATGGTGTTGGCGCAGGACGGGATTATAGTACACGAGTGTATGCGAAAATACAAGTTTACTCTCTATTCCCTCACCTTCATAGTCTGATGGGATGGAAATCCTACACGACCGAAGGGAGATCAGGTGCAGGACCAACAACTATACGTGCTTAACGAGGCACAGGGGTGAAACACACACAACAACGCCAACTGCCTGACTCCGGGCTACTACTGAGGGTTCGAGTAGTCGCACTCACGGCACTAGACCAATGAGACAGTCAAAAGTATCAGCAATATGACAATTATAAATGATATGACGCTTTCTCGAATCCCATTCTGACAAAGGTATCTTTTCATTAATTTATGATACATCGCTTTAGGCAGATTTTTTATTTTTAAGAATAATTTATTTCATATGTCAATTTATCGTTTATACTTTTCACTTATTACGTCATAGGTATTTAAAATAAATTCTACTTCTGAGAAATAAAGCGCCTATAAGCAACACTGGCCTACTCGACTAGCGTATTATTCGTATGTCCCTTGCCAAAAAAGGGGAGAGAGTGCGTTGACCTTCCAAATTCTGACGGAAAGGATCGGTGAAATGTATGTAGGCGCTCGAAATGGGTACGTAAAATATTGACTAAATGGCAGTGGGACATGCCAGTAATAAAAGCCAATTTGTGTATGACAAAATAATTAAGAAATTTAGAAGCACTAAAACATATAGTTTTACCATAAACAGAACTTTGGCTACGTAGATATTTACGAAAGGAGAAAGCATACTCTATACAGACTACACAGAGAAATATTCTTTATAAGAATATACTTAACATATACTTTAATAGATAATAGGAACAAACAATTCAAATTAAAGAAAGGAAAAGCCGACATTAAAAACAAAAAAAGATTAAGCAAAACATAGGAATTGCAGAATTCAAAACCGGACTTCAGGAGCGTGGAAAATATTTTATTATTTTACTCTTTGTTGTTTTTTTTTTACTTTTTTAAAAGTTGAATTATTTTACGATTTTTAGTGGAATAAGAAAATATTATAAATTCAAGGTCATTCTAGGTGTTAATGCCATCTAAATACACTAATCATGAAAAAAAAATCGGCCATGGGAAAAAAGGTAACACGTTTTTCTTAAGCAAAACCAAACAAAGTGTTTTAGTACTGAAATGTTTTGTTTAACTTGTTTATTTACACCAATTTAGTCACATTTAAAATATCAAAATGATTATTTGCAAGTCATTTTTGATTTAAAAATCAAAATCCTTAATTTTACACGATTTTTGATTAATTTTAAATACGCTTTAATTTTTATGTCTTTAATTTTAATATTGCGTAATCCCTCCTCTTGCTCGAATGCCATAGGAGAGGCTGACACAACAGACTTCAACGATGCTACCACTGAGGATGTAAGTTTAGCATATTACTTATATGAGATGTTTATTTTGTTTACATATTTGTTATAAAGAGCACTTGGATGTAATTAATATTTAGAGAAAAGAACTTATATATAATAACTTGCAACAGAAGTTTGGATAAGCCTCATAAAGAAATAACAAAGACGTTTAAATATTATGAAGCATCTGCACTCTACCATCGAACCATCTAGAACTGAAACCAAATTCTTTCATTGATTGCCAGGCATAGCAAACAATCCAACTATCCGCTGTTTATGACCTGTGCATATTTACGTGTTAGAGACATGCTGTAGCTATCTTATTAGTATAGTTATAGCGCGAATGGTTCTTCTCGACTCGGGAATGAGCACACTCTCACAGAATACCAGCGTAAAATAGCAGCCTAACGCTACTGTGTTTCGTATGGTGAGTGTAGAGAACCAGAAACTTTTTACTGGAACGAAGCATTCCATCTTAGTCCTCATGGGTGACAATGCATCTGCATTTTGGTATGTAATCGAGGATGGGCTACAGCAACAACTTACCATCAGGTGGACTGTGTGCTAGTTTGTCACCCTTATCCTATAAAAAAAACCGAAAGCCAGATGTCTGGCAGATGAATCTCTACGTAATCGTCACCTATCTGGTGTATTTTTGATCTCAAGTTCGGGGTTCGTGGTCTCTAAAGATCGGGGTGTAGTTATTAGTGACAGTATTGTAAGAAAGACCTCACTAATATGTGGAGACTTTAACATCAATCTCCTAGAAGCTTCCTCAATCAATATTAAATTTAGATCATTGTTTAAATCATATGGTCTTTTTAATTTATTTTTAGAGCCAACACGTATCGCTCAATCTAGTGCAACATGTATAGATAACATTTTTACAAATGTGAAGCCGTTGCATAAATGTATAATTCAAAAATTAAGTTCTGATCACTGTGGACAAGTAGTTTCGTTACCTTATGTTCACAAAAAGCAAGTAGATAAGAAAGTTGTGTTTGTTCCAGTAAATGCACGTCGCTTGGAGAAATTTAGAAGTAACATAGTGAAAAAACTTTCTACACTTACATACCAAAATGATCCAAATTTTTTGTATGGAACATTATTTAAGCTTATTTGCAATGAATTTAATAATACTTTTACTTCTAAAACATTCTCCTTGAACAGTCGGAAGTCATTTAATGAATGGGCGACAGTAGGAGTCCATAAGAGCAGACGTAGGTTATATGATCTTTACCATGAAAGGTCATATAATCATAGCGTCGAATTTAGGGAATATGTAAAAATATATTCAAAAATATTTAAAAGAGTGTGCTCCACAGCCAAGTCTTTGCATTTGAGCAACAAAATTAAGACGGCTTCTAATAAAATTAAAATGACATGGAGTATAATTAATAGCGAAACTGGTAAGATTAACTCTCGCAATTCAAACTACCAGTTAAGTGTTAATAACAAATTAACCGAATCAGATCAGGACGTTGCAATGGTTTTTGAGAAATATTTTAATGATATTCCGATATTAACCACTAAGTCACTGAATTCTTCTCCTGCGGTCGCCGAATCATTACTTAAACAAAATGTAAATGCGTGTACAAAGAATTTTACATTTCATAAAGTATCATCAAAAGATATTGTAAAATATTTTAAAACTATTGATGTTAAGAAAACTGCGGATCTGTGGGGGATTTCCGTTAAAGTTATTGCGTCTATAATAGATACAATCGCGCCTCATTTAGCTACTATTTTTAATACTAGTATCGAATCTGGTGTGTTTCCTGATTTAATGAAGTATAGTAAAGTAATACCTTTATTTAAATCTGGTAGCTAATGTACTACCAGATTTAAATAAAGGTATTACTTTACTATACTTCACCCCGCTAATTTTAGACCTATTTCTGTACTACCAACACTTAGTAAGATTTTTGAAAAAATTATTCTCGATCAAATGTTAAATTTCTTTAATATAAATAATTTACTTCATAAAAATCAATTTGGTTTCACAAGGGGTCGCTCGACAACTGATGCCGGTGTTGAGCTGATTAAATATATATTTAATGCATGGGAGAATTCACAGGATGCTTTGGGTATATTTTGTGACCTATCCAAAGCCTTCGATTGTGTTCACCATGAAACATTAATCAGGAAACTTCAACACTACGGTCTAAGAAGTGATGCTCTTAAATTAATTATTTCATATTTAAGTAAGAGAACGCAAAAAGTTGTCATTAACAGTATGAGTTCTTCCGGGTCGATGGTACAGATGGGCGTGCCTCAAGGCTCAATTCTAGGCCCCTTTCTGTTTCTTGTATACATTAATGACTTACCTTACATAGTAGGAGATTACCATGATATAGTATTATTTGCAGATGACACTTCTTTAATTTTCAAATTAAGTCGACAATTGCTAAAATATGACGAAGTAAATAATGCTATATCTAAATTAGTAAATTGGTTCAATGTTAATAATTTGCATTTAAATGGCACTAAAACGAAATGTATAAAATTTATGACTCCAAATGTCAAACAATTAAATACTAATGTAATTTTAAATGGGGAGAAACTGAGTCTTGTAGATACCACCATTTTTCTTGGAATCACACTAGACGCGAAGCTTCAATGGAGCCCCCATATATCAAAACTAGCAAGCAGACTTAGTTCTGCAGCATATGCTGTAAAAAAGATTAGAAGTCTAACTAGTGTTGAAACAGCTAGACTAGTTTACTTTAGCTATATCCATAGCATAATGTCGTATGGTATTTTGCTATGGGGACACGCAGCTGACACAATTTATGATTTAAAGCCTAAAGAGTCGCTGCGACAAAAATTTAAGGAAATTAATGTATTAACTTTGGCCTCTCAATACATTTATGAAAATGTAATGTACGTACACAAAAATAAAAGTAGTTTTACAAAAATAAGTGATATTCATTCTGTAAATACTAGGAACAGACACAAGCTAGTAGTACCGGTTACTCGACTCCATCGAGTCAGTAATTCATTCTTGGGGCGATGTATACGCTTTTACAACAAAATTCCAGAAAATATACAAAATTTGACCTGCTCAAAGTTCAAAAACTTTATTAAACTAAGTTTGTATAAAAAGGGTTATTATAGTATTAAAGAATTTATAGATGATAATAACCCCTGGAAATGAGGTGATCACTACCAAGCTATTTCTAATTTGTTGTGTTGTTAATTTGTGTAACATACATGATTGTAAGCTGTTATTTAAAAAAAAAAGTCCCGCTGGGTTTCTTGCTGGTTCTTCCCAGGACAGAGGTTTTTTTTTCGAACCAGTGGTAATTATACAAAAGAGTGACTTTCAATAAGCATTATTTATAATCTATATTGAATAAAAAAAAAGTTTCTGTTTCACAAGCCAGCAAACGGGACCACAATTGGCCACAGCTCATCGACAAGCCCAACTTCAATTTACGCGTAATCATATTAACTTAAGTATATGACAATGGGAGTCAGTTGTTTTTAGTGATGAGAGTCAAATAACTTTATACGATTCTGATGGATACCGTAATGTCATGCGACGGCCAGGTGAATGGTTATACCTAGTGTTGCATAAGAGAACAGTTATGATGGGGGCTCTGTAATGTTTTGGGCTGAGATATCTTTGACTGCACGTACGGAACTGGTTTTCATACGAGGAGGTGCTTTAACTGCAGCACGCTGCATCACCGAGACCTTAGTAGACCATGTGGTGCCATATGTGCCGGCTATAATGGAGAGAATTTTGAAATAATGCATGATAATGCACAACCCCACGTAGCGCGCATTACCACTGATTACCTTGAATAGATCATCTATTCAAGGTAATCATATACCTTGAAGAACTGTTTTAATGTTTTAACTGTGATTAAATTTGTGTAAATAAACAAGTTAAATAAAACATTTTGTTTGGTTTTGCTTAAGAGCCCTCTTACATTTCGGCGTTTCGCAAAGAGCAATGGCAGACTTTCATACATAAAATTAGTTGAGAAGAAATGGTAGCGTCTATATACCAAAAATATCTTAAAATGTTAAGTGTCAGTCCCTTAATAACTCTGTCAAAGAATTTTGTACTGAGAAGGCCTCAAAAAAAAGATATTTACATTTGAACATTTTTAGGTTATATCCTACTTCACTTGGAAAGAGTCATGCTTCCTGTGGTTGTTTGATGTTAGCTTAATAAATAATACATAATTGAGAGTTTTTAGATTATTATATCTCTATTATATATTTGCACACCATGAATGTATATTTCTGGCATGGCTCCAGGGCTTTTGTATCATAGTGACATTCTCAGAAGGGCTAGAACCCAGAGCCGTAAAGCCAGTAAAAAATACAGTGACTTTTTATTTTAGCTAGTGTTGGCATAACGGAAAATATAAATATAAATGGAATTGTTACATAGTACTATGATTGAGATAATGTATTATTGCAGGAAATTCTTTGTAAGAGACTTATTCTCAGCCATATCACTTTTATTGTTATTATTACTGATAGTACAGTTATTACTTATATTAACTTAATATAAAAATATTTTGTGTGTTGTGTTGGTAGTGTTACAAAGTGTATACGAAAATAGTATGAATATACTAAATGGCAACATTTGAATAAAGTAAAATGATTTAAGTCATTTGATATTCCCAAAAATGTTTGTTTTTTTCTGTGGCTTTAATTAAAATACATTTTTATTTGAAAAATCATAGAAAAATTATAAAACTCATTTTATATATAACTTATTTCTAGACGCTATAATTTTTCTCAACTATTTTTCTGCCATTGCTCTTTAGGTATTATACGCACCGAGCGGGCGGTGAACTACGCGACCGATACTTTCTTTCATATCTATTCACTCGCTCGCACTATAATACTGTGAGTATGGCGATTAAACGATCTTGATCTTCCATAATACAAAGTTTTCTTAGGATGGACTTCAGTGGATGGAATATTTTTTGGTGTGTCATTTTAATGTTATCTTATTAATTTATTATTATATTATTATATAATTTATTATTATATACCATTTTGATATATTATTCATTATTTACGAAATTTAGTGTCAAAATAAGTACACATAAATATTTTAATTGTTACGCTGTAATCGAATGTTAATAATCGATTATGTCTACTACCGGTAAATAAATAAATATAACAACCAAATGTAACTAATATTTTTTTAATCGGTACTTACAGTCAATTACTATAAACAGTGGTAGAGCCACGCGGCAGGTTTTGCTGTCGCACGGATGGGCCGACTCGAACCGGGGTGGTACCACGACCTCACAGAAAACCAGCGTGAAGTAGAGGTTCACCTCTTCGTTTCGCTTGGTGAGTGCAGGTGGCCGGAGGCCCTTTTTACTTCCATGTGAGGCAAAGGCCAAATGAGGCATTCCATCTTAGTGATGGATCTTAGTGACTGGGTGACAACGCATCTGCATTTTGAATTGTAATAGAGGATAGATGTAGATGTCTATGGGCCGCAGCAACCACTTACCATCAGGTGGACTGTGTGCCCGTTTGTCACCCTTATCCTATAAAAAAAAAATATTTTTTATAAGAAAAATATTTGCTGGGACGGCATTAACCGAACTTTTCTCGATTCGATAATTTCAGGCAGTACACACTTTTCATAAAAAGCTTGTAACTTGGGTAACATATTGAAAATCTAAAATTGGTCGTATTTGTAAATTTTTAGTACTTTTACTGCATTAATCTGGGCCAATACATATTATGGCAAGTATTCAGACATTTTTATTTGCTAAATGAAGCTGGCCTCGGATTTGGTAAAACCAGTCATTATTTTGATTTAATGTTACACTTGAATCACTGAATTTATAACCTTTAACTTTTTTTTTGTCGAAAGGCCGTATCAAAATCTATCCCGAAAGCTGAAATAGGATATTTAACTTCAATAAGACCGTTGCTGTATAAACCATTAGGTGAAGCCCTCAAATAACAATGATCTAGGTCAATGAATAGACCACATTTTTCTATAATAATATTTTTTTGTTTGCTCAATTGTGCACATGCTGCAGACTCGTTGTCCCTACCATGTTTAATGGAAGAGACGTGATCTAAATTATAACTATATAAAATAGTTTTAAACCGATCGATCAAAAATTGCGGTCGTAGTTGACAATGTTCTAGTATGCAGGCAATCGACGCACACTACGGTAGTATCGAAACCATGCAGCGCCCGAAATAAACTGACGCAGGTCCACCCTCGGCAAGCGCTCGCGCGTTAATGATCTCTAATGGCCGGCGCAGTTAAATATATAGTACTTTTATTTAATTAATTATAATATAATAGTAACGATTTTAAAAGCAAAAATAATAGCATAGTTTAGGCAAATGTTGATGATTATTTTGGTATAAATTTTACGTCTAAGTGATGTAGAACTTCGGAAATATAGAGGCTTGCATCGAAGCTTTTTTGGTCGTTTTTTGAATTATGTCGAATTTTTTTTCCTAGTGTGAAAAGCATATAACGAAAATGTATTCCATTATTATTAAAGTGTAGGATATTTGGGAGATAAAAATATTTTTTTTGATGGTCGATATTCAATAGAATCTACAAATTAGAGCTCCCAAATCATGTCTTCGAGAGTTTTTGCCTAAACATGCATCGGGAGAATGATTATTACTGATTAAATAAATAAGTTATCTAAAATCCATTCCGAGCTTATTTGAGGAGAGAAAACGAACTATTTTTACCAAGTAATTGTTATTTCAAGAAATGAACGATAAACATAAAATTTCAACGAGGAAACTTTGTAATTTCGCGTTTTTTTGTAATACGCCTCTTAAGATAAACGTGATTTGCGGTAACAACGCAAGTGGGCCGATTTTTTGGATGACAAGTGTAGTTATTATGTACACTAAAAACTTGATACCTTATTTTTCGCCCTTAGGATTGTAATTTTTTCTTAAAATTCATTAGGAACTACTTCTGAACTATAAAACTATTTAATAAATGGACAACCAATTAAATCAGAACTGTGAACTTGTGCTTGTGTTTTATATTTGCAGTGTTCTGTTAACATATTTTCTAGAAACAAAACGATGACGACGTGATCACGGAACAATTGAGAGTGAGACAATTAAAGAAAATAAAAAATCATCAACATCATCATCCTTACAGACTTTCACAAGTACACTGCTGAACATAGGCCTCTCCGAAGGAATGCCACAAAGCACGGTCCTGAGCCACCTGCATCCATCGATTTCCTGCATGTCTTACCAGGTCGTCACTCCATCTAGTGGGGGGACGCCCTACACTTCGTCCGCCGGTACGACGCTGCCACTCCAGAACATTTTTCCCCTTATCGGTTGTCGTTCTTTTGAGCTATATGGCCGGCCCATTGCCACTTCATCTTACTAATCCGTTGGGCTATGTCGGTTACTCTGGTTCTACAGCGGATATACTCATTTCTAAGTTTATCACGCAGAGAAACCCCGAGCATAGCCTTCTCCATAGCACGCTGATCGACCTTGAGCTTCCTCATACGGCCAGCAGTGAAGGACCACGTCTCAGATCCGTAAGTCATCACTGGCAACACGCACTGGTTGTACAATTTCGTTTTAAGATTTTGAGGTATGTCTGACGAGAAGATGTGCCGTAGTTTCCCGAACGCTGCCCAGCCGAGTTGAATCCGTCGATTGACCTCTCGGTCAAAGTTGGACTTACCTAGTCGGACTATTTGTCCCAGGTAAACATGCTCGTCAACAACTTCAAGCTTAGTGTCCCCAACAACTACCGGCATAGGTGTGACATGGTCGTTACACAATATAAAAAATAAATATCTATAATATCGGAATTCCAAAATGATAGTACCTGGGCTGTGTAACTTTACTGTGTACTAACGCTGATGCTTTTACGCCGCCTCCACACGGCGAGGTAAAAATAAGCGATGTTAAGGTAATCAATAAGGATTGTTATTTCAGCGAATCAAACATTTTGTACGTGGGGGAATTCAGCACGCTAATAACTTCGAATTATGCATATTCGATATTAAATTAGACCAGTTTTATTTTCTTGCATTAGAAAATATTAACTTTGAGTCAAACTTAAAAGTTGACTTAATAATTTAAACAAAAAATCGTATTCTGATATTGATGCTAAGACATAGTGTAAATGAAAGAGTTAAAGCCGATTTCAGAATGTGACATTATTTTTTTTTTAGTTACTTGAAATCTGCTTATTACTTTTTATTAAATATTAATTTTTTAAGAGGACTAAGCATTATCAGGATAGAGGTGTCTTCCCATGATAGAGGTAGATTCCCAGGACTTGTAATAAGTATTATGTAATTTTTATTCAATATAGATTATATTCATTAAAAAATATTATATTCTATTTTATACTATCACAATTTCAATGTCATCTGTTACATTAAAACTTCACTCCCTATTTTGCTACCATGAGGGGTGATGTTTTTCACCAATTTATATGAGACCACCCCCGAAGTATAACCGGTGTAATAAAAAAGAATCATCAAAATCAGTTCACAATTGAAGAAGATATCCCGTAACATAAAAAAAACGTAACAAAAAGCATACAGTGGAAATAAGGGCCATTTGTGACAGAATTCCGGTATTCCGGGAAAGTTGGCAACCCTATTATACGACTGATTGGACTATTATCCCATATCCTTGTCATTAGGGTTAAGACTTGTTTTCCTTCTGACAGTAAATGACATACTATCTATATATATATATATATAAAATTCAATTGCTGTCCGTTAGTCTGGCTAATACTCAAAAGTGGCTCGACTGATTTTAATGAAATTTTTTGTGTGTTCAGTTAGATCCAGTAGGTGGCGCCGTTTTCGAAATACAGAAATCACCCCTGCGACGCCGGGACGGATGAAAATTTGTAGTTATTTTAGAAAAAAATTTTCATGAATACATATTTACAAAACTTACATAAGTAGGTTTTGTTTGATAAAAACTTTATTTAATTTTTACATAGTATTGTACTTCTTGAGAGACAACAGCGACAACGTGTCACTATAATATTATGCTTAAAGATGTGGACAACATTACTGCGGGTAAATGCCACATATACTAAGTACATGTATTTTCATTAATTTTTTAACCAAGTTCAAAGATATGAGAGATATGATATAATGAGATAGTTGTATATTCGACGCGTCATTATCATCATTACAGCTATTCACAAGTCCACTGCTGAACATAGACCTCCACAAAGCACTGTCTTAAGCCACCTCCATCCATCGACTTTCTGCATGCCTTACCAAATCGTCACTCCTTCTAGTGGGGGGCCGCCCTATACTTCGTCTTCAGGTACGAGGCTGCCACTCGATAACCTTTTTCCCCCCCATCGGTTGTCGATTCTTCGAGCTATATGGCCGGCCCATTGCCATTTCAGCTTACTAATCCCTTGATTGACGCGTATGTTTTTTTATTTATTTTCAACGATTTCTAGGAAACGTCTTATGATATTAAAATTATTCTTATTTTGTTAAATAGTTTATATAATATAGGTGTGGCCATATAAATTAAAAGGAAAATTTCATTTCTAGGGTGGAAAAATAGGAAATGTAGATTAATTTTACACATTATAAAAATATTTCCACGTAATAAGACTTTCAATCTAAAAGAATCCCTAGGAAAACATGCGCAATTATGAAGGACCCTCGTTAATAAAAAAAGCAATACATTTCGGACCATTTATGTTAGTAGGTACTACAAATACAAAAAAAAAATCTAATGAAAAATACATATTTTGTTTTTGTTGTTATAAATGAATCACAGTATGAATCGTATGCTAACATACGATTCATAATATGAAGGTTGGTGTTGCTTTTTTGCAACGAAATAAGTGATATTCGTATTGATATATTATTACAAACTAATGGAATTCCACTTGTTTATGTATTTGTCTTTAGTATATACAGCAGAGAATGCCATTTCACAGAGGTGTGTGGCTGAGAAAAGCAGTAATTGTTTCAGTGCTCTTTCTGATATTTCCTTATAATCATTCATCACATTCACCAAAAAACTTTATGAAAAGGATTCTTTGAAATTCCGTTTCAAAGCAAAGCGGAGCTAGCCTATAGTATAGGGTATACTTGTACCCCTAAAATATGCCTCGAGTAACATTAGCAATAGAAAGCTGTCACACGATAAAGAAACTGAACGATTCCCTTGTGATTTTAATCAATGTACTTGACTACAAGTTTCCTTAAAACAATTACTTTTTTATATACATCGAGATGTCTACTTACTTTTTATTATTTTCTTTGTTCTTGTACGGAAATAAAGCGTCATGATTCAGACAGGGTTAAAACCATTAGCGTTGCAAGGGTATATTATCTCAAAATAAGGTGCATAAGCAAGGAATATCCCACAGAACTAAAACACAGTTCGGGGCACGTTGCCAGGGTAATTGTAGTCATATGAACGCCCCGCCGTTAAAATGGATGGCATAATGTCTTTAGTCTACAAAAATATTCCTGTATGTTTGATGTATAGGGTAATATATAATATAAATTATTTCAGAATAATAAAAGTATAAGGTATCTTATTGTAATCTCTTACCACTATCCATCCATTATATTCCATCCATTACAGTCTATACAGACCTCTGGTGAACATAGGCCTCACCCATATTAGCTATGTCTACACCAGTGCGATTTCATGTTTATCTTGCGTCTTCGTCTAACGCATGCCTGAGCAACTATAGTTAAAACTAGTTCGACAACAGCGCATGCCTCTAGCGAACACTGATCCGTCGCCGGTGGGTTCGCATGCAAGATTTCGTGCGTTTTAGTAAACAATATGGCGGAAGACAACGTTAAAACATTAGATAATGAGTTTTGTGTTTCGTAATTTTTGGATCCACTATTTTCAAAAGCTTTAGTCAGAAAGCGGCTTTAGTAATTCGTGTGATATTTTTAAAAAGATTGTCATTGTTTAGCTCTAAATTTTTCAATATTGTGTTTTTTCATTTCTTCAAATTTATAATCTTTCATCCAGATTTTCCTTTTCTTGCGTTTTTCCTTGTACTTGACACAAAATATGCCGCGCTGATAGCTACTAGTGCCGCGTCCATCTCTAACCAAACCTAACCGAGGAGCGTGAGGTATAGACGAGTTGCATGCGACAAGCGCACGGGTATAGACGATAAGCTGCATGCGTCTTATGGCACAGCGCTTGACGCAAGACAAACTCATCCCCCCCCCATCAACATGGTAGTGGAATTAAATAAAAGACTACCCCAGGAGGGTACCAGCACCCCTGGAGAATCCCTCGCTGAGCATCCACGACCAAACTACTCCACTCCTGGGCGTGGGTGCTCAGGCTGCCCCGCGTATTCTGGGGGGGGGGGGGGGGGGGCGAAATTCCGCTCAAGACGAAATCTGCTCGGGGCAAACGGAGCAAGAAGACAAAGGCAACCCCTGCCACGCTTACCGTGGATTTCTGCAATATCAGGGGACTTCATTCAAACCTTAACGCCGTCCACTACCATCTGGAGATAGCTAAGCCGGCCTTGCTCTTTCTAACCGAGACACAGGTGTCCTCTCCGGCTGATACTTCGTATCTCTCCTACCCGGGGTACAAATTGGAACACTCGTTTGTGCCCCGGGCTGGAGTTTGCGTGTATGTCAGAGAGGACATCTGTTTTCGACGCCTCGGCAGTCTTGAAGGTACGGACCTGTCCATCCTATGGCTGCGCGTAGACAGCGACGACCATCCGCGCGTCTACGGGTGCCTCTATAGGTCCCATAGCGGTAATGCCGACACAGACCGACTCATCGACCACGTCCAAATGGCTGCAGACTCCGTGCTACAACAGGTCCCATCCGCAGAGATCGTGATACTCGGTGATTTCAACGCCCACCACGCTGAATGGCTTGGTTCTCGTTTAACCGATCATGCGGGTAGATCTGTCTATGACTTTGCTTTGGCATATGGTCTAACACAAATGGTTACTTCGCCTACGCGGATCCCAGATGTGGAAGACCATGTACCTTTCCTGTTGGACCTTCTGCTGACCTCTCATCCGGACGGATATCAGGTCTCCGTCGATGCCCCTTTGGGCTCTTCGGACCATTGTCTGATCCGGAGTACGGTGCCACTCACGCTCCAATCGCAGTTGCGATCTACAGCTTGTCGCCGTGTTTGGCACTATAGGTCAGCTGATTGGGACGGGATGCGGTCTTTTTTTGCATCCTACCCTTGGGGGCGGGTTTGCTTCTCGCCGGAAGATCCCAGCGTTGTTGCCGATTCTGTTGCTGATGTGGTACTTCAGGGTATGGAACTTTTTATTCCATCCTCTGTGGTGCCCATCGGAGGCAGATCCCAGCCATGGTTTGGTCGCTCCTGTAAAATAGCATCACGCTATAAGCAGGAGTGCTACCAGGCCTGGGCTGACGCATCAACGTCTCGGGATGTAAACACCAGCGCACTTAAAAAGAAGTATAATTCCGCCTCCAGGTCCTTCAAAAGCGTCATTGCCAAGGCAAGGTCTGAGCACATCGGCAGAATTGGTGAGAAGCTAGTTCGCCTTCCTTCGGGAACCCGTGCATTCTGGTCTCTCGCCAAGGCTGTCCAAGGGAACTTCTGTCAGCCATCTCTTCCATCTCTGCACAGAGAGGACGACTCACTGGCCCATGCCGCAAACGAGAAAGCCGATCTGTTGAGCTCTCTTTTTGCGTCCAACTCGACTCTAGATGACAGGGGGAACACACCGCCGACCATGCCGCGATGTGAGTGCTCCATGCCGGATGTGCGATTTACACAGCGCTCGGTCCGCAAAGCACTCTTCTCCCTGGACGTCAGCAAGTCGAGTGGGCCCGATGGAGTCCCTCCCATTGTGCTGAAGACGTGTGCTCCGGAGTTGGCACCGGTTTTAACGCGTCTTTTCCGGTACTCCTACTCCCAAGGCGTAGTCCCCAGCTCATGGAAGACAGCTTTGGTGCACCCGATCCCTAAAAAGGGCGACCGCTCAGACCCGTCCAACTACAGGCCTATCACCATCACCTCCTTGTTCTCCAAAATAATGGAAGCCGTTATAAACTGCCAGCTCATGAGGTACCTTGAGGATCACCAGCTGATTGGTGACCGCCAGTACGGTTTTCGTCGGGGTCGATCAGCTGGTGATCTTCTAGTCTACTTAACTCATAGATGGGCGGAGGCAGTAGAGTCCAAGGGGGAGGCATTAGCCGTTAGTTTGGACGTAGCGAAGGCCTTTGATCGGGTCTGGCACAAAGCGCTTCTTTCGAAGCTTCCTGCCTATGGGCTTCCCGAGAAATTGTGCAAATGGATCACCAGTTTCCTTGCTGATCGGAGCATCAAGGTCATAGTAGACGGTGCATGCTCTGCTCTCAAGCCTATCAACGCTGGTGTTCCACAAGGCTGCGTGCTATCACCAACGCTGTTTCTCCTGCATATCAATGATATGTTGCTAACTGGTAGCATTCATTGCTATGCGGACGACAGCACTGGTGATGCCTTATATACCGGCCGTGCCAATATTTCTCGGGAAAACGTCGCCGAGTACCGGAACAAACTTGTGTCTGAAGTCGAGTCTTTGCTTAACAAAGTCTCGGATTGGGGCCGACTAAATCTAGTCCAGTTCAATCCCCAGAAGACACAAGTTTGCGCGTTTACCGCTAAAAAGAACCCCTTTGTCGTATCTCCTCAGTTTCAAGGCACTCCCCTTGCTGCCTCAGCCAGCATCGGAATCCTTGGCGTCGACATATCGAATAGTGTGCAGTTTCGTGGTCACTTGGAAGTGAAGACCAAATTGGCCTCTAAAAAGCTTGGCGTGCTCAGCAGAGCGAGACAGTATTTCATGCCGGCACATCGCTTGCAACTTTACAAAGCGCAAGTTCGGCCCCACATGGAATACTGTTCTCATCTCTGGGCCGGGGCACCCCAGTGCCAGCTCCTTCCACTTGACCGTATCCAGCGCAGAGCGGTTCGAATCGTCGACGACCGAGTTCTTTCTGATCGGCTCGATACACTGGCAACTGCGTAGAGATGTTGCATCTCTTTGCGTATTTTATCGCATCTTTCACGGGGAGTGCTCTGAGGAGTTGTTCGGACTAATTCCAGCCGCTCAATTTCACCATCGCACATCGCGTCAAAACTCGCGTTACCATCCATACCATCTGGATGATTGGCGGTCCACCACTGTGCGATTTAGAAGAAGTTTTCTCCCTCGCACGACTTCCTTGTGGAATCAATTACCACCAGTGAATTTTCCGGACCGATACGACTTAGGAACCTTCAAGAAAAGAGCTTACACCTTTCTAAAAGGCCGGCAACGCATCTGCAATTCCCCTGGTGTTGCGGTTGTTCATGGGCGGCGGTAGTCACTTACCATCAGGTGAGCCGCATGCTCGTTTGCCCCCTATTCCATAAAAAAAAAGACTTTTCTTATGTATGTATGTAGAGGTTCGCAAACAGGCCCATATTTATTAGAGAAGGCACAACCTACTCAACCTATACAGATAATATGTGATTCGTATAAACAGGCTGCGTGAAGCCTAAGATCAGGCTTAAGTTATTTTACTAAAGGGCAAGGCGAGGTCCCATGAAGGTCTAGGACTTACAGGTCATATATTTATGTGAGACCTACAAAAACTAATGTGGCAACTGTGTTTACTACCTATCACTTCTTTCATCAATTTTCCATTTAATACCCATATTTTATTTACTAAACGTGGCCCGAGTAGTTCGCTGCTCTCTCGAGTCTGCCTATTGAGAATTACAGGTGTGATGCTATGTATGTATGCCTCAATGGAGAGCTGTAGGTAGTGGAGCGTTCGGTGTACATGCCAAATACACGCTCTTCTTATACAGTGTACTAATACTGAGAGTTGATATCATTAATTGTATACCAAACGCGTCATGATACCCTACCACGCTATCCGCGTGGCCTAATGCTTTTTTCACAACAATCAAGCTGGTGAACAGAAAGTGTCAACTGGTGATACTTCTGTTCTAACCTGTATACGCTGTCCTTGTTATCTTGCTAGATTACGCCTGAAAATGAGATGATCACTACCATGTTGGTTCCTAATAGTTTTTATTGATTTGTAGAACATTACATTGTTAATTATTATATTTTTTTTTCTATAATCTGAGATTATTCAACAAAAAGTCGCGCTGGCATTCGTATTAGTCTTTTTTTCGAACCGCTAGTGAAAACAAACGACTTTTCAGTAAATGTACTTGTAATCTATATTGAAATAAGTTTATTCTATTCTATTCTGTTCTTCTGGTACTTTTATTCAGAATCAGTTTTTCCTCATAGAATGTTACTTTATGGATTACTGCCTATACCAGGGTACTCGGAATACAGAAAGAACGTACGAAAAAAAGTTATTTCTGTATTATGAACCAGGGTATTTATTGCCTATTATTTGTTGGAACTGAACGTCATTGTAAATTCGTACTGCATTATTAGTGCTATAGTCTTTTTTGTGGCAACAAGAACAGGAAGTCTTTGAATAGGTCTTTTTTGTTATATTCGGCTGATTTTATGCCTGAAAAATTCTAAGTAGACAAGATTCAATATTGAATAGTATTAGGTTAGGTGCCATTTCGATCTTTTACCACCACAGCGGCAACCAAATATTACCATGATGATAATTATTCTTTGTCGATTTCAACTATGATGTTAAATCCGAATTTGATTGGAACTTCTTAAACGCACAGAAGATTTATAGTCGAATTTCAACGACACTTACATACTAATCTATTCGTATTTGTGTTAGCGCCATTACGCTATATTATTATGGATGCCAGTACGAATGGGTCGGCTCGACAAGTCAAGGACCACGTTCGCACAGTACAACTTGCGTATAATAGCGGAATAATGTTTCGTATGGCAAGTTACGAGAACCGGAAACCTTTTTTATTGGTAATGAATAGTTCTATCTTAGCTCTTGCAGGTTACAATTTTTTTTCTTAGTTTGTGTCTATGGAACACAGCATTCACTTACCGTTTCAGGTACTTAAAAATATAAATAAAAAAGCAGATGTTACTTATTGATCAAAGATAACTTTGGTCACAATATCATAGACACGGAGATATTTTGTTATTAAACATTTCACGTATAGTGTTAGATCTAAAAAAATCCAATATTGTCTTTCGCCTACTAACTTCAGGAATGTGAGCGAAACCAAGAAGCAAGGGAACTATTCATGAATATATACAATATAAACGTATACGATACGAGTATTCCACAAGGTATTCTACGTAGCCTGCCTCTGATATTGCATTGTCTATGTGCAGATGAATTGATAGTCTACAAACTAAAGTCCCTAAATAAATAAAGAAAAAAAAAGTTCAGCAAGCAAGGTATAAAAAAGTGTGTAATTTTATAATTATCAGCTTTAATATGGTTTATTAAGATTAAGATGACGGAAGTTGACTGTCGGTCTGAGTCTATATGAGTTATGAACTGATTTAACTGAAGAAATTGAAACCAACGACATGAAGTTTACATGGCACATTTAATAAAAATGATTTCGAGAATTTAAAAAGCACTGAAGGAATTTAAAGGACTGTTTTCCTGCTCCAGTATTCCGCCATAGCCAATATGGAGAAGAATGTTTGTGGTAGGATCTTACTAGGGTGTTCATAGATTTGTTCCACAATTTACTTCTGTGGTAACAAATATTGGCCTTAATTATTTGATACATCTTTCTAGCTTCGGAGTTCTTATTTTTACTATAGAAAATTTAGTTATTCAATCTACTTCGTAAATATCAACATTCTAAGTAACAGCCTAAGTAATATATTTATATATATTTTATGTTTATTACATTTTAGTATGTAATATCACAAATAATATGGTAATAGGCTCTTAAGGAATAACGTCATATCTTTTACGTTAATAAATTAGGTACTCCAATATGTAATGTTGTCTATAGCCGCTTGGCGCCATCCAGACGTCTTTTATTCTAGAATGTCTAAAGATTGTATTTGTTATAAAAATATTCCAAAGCTTTTAGGCAGGGATGGAAAAAATCATGATTTTTTTTTTAATTTTAATCAAATCATGCTGATTTTTTTGAATTTTTTGATATTTTTCGTATATTTGGAAATTTACGAGTTGGTAACACTTTTTGACACAGTATGATTAAGTTTATGAATACACTAGCTGTTCCTCGCGACTTCGCCCGCGTGTTATTTGGGGTTTTAGATTTTTTGCGCGGAACCCTAATTCTTTTTCTAAAATAAAAGTAGCTTATGTTACTCCTTATGACCTCAGCTATCTGCCAGTGAAAGCCCCGTCAAAATCGGTCGAGCCGTTTCAGGGATTAGCCGGAACAAACAGACAGACAAAAATTTTAAAATTGTGTTTTTGTTATACGTATCGTATCGTATCGTACTTTCATATGCATTTGGTAAAAAGTCGTAATTTTGGCATTACAAACAGACACTTCAGTTTTATTTATTTGTATAGATATATATGAGACTGATTAAGAGTAAAATAATTAATACTGTATTAATTACAGTCCAGATATTAAGGGCGAATTTCTAAAAAAAATTGATTTTACTAAGTTTATGAGACTGAGACCTCATCGCTACGTCTTTCTTGATTTTCCAAAGTTTATGGGACTATTGTAGTAGAATAATAAGAATAACATAATACAACAAAAGATTTCACCTTATTTTAAGCCAGTTTTATTTCATTTTCTGCCTATTACATTAATTTCTACATGTTGGTTTAAATCAAAATCAAGCGATTTAAATCGTGATTTAAACCATGATTTAAATCAGTCTGATTTAAATAGGATAGATAACTAATTTTATATTGTCATTTGAACATGACTCTGTAACGAAAAATGATCGTATAGACACTTGAGTTTAAATGTAGGCCAAAATAATTCATAGGATCTAGTCGTAGGGTCTATTAAACTTTCATATAATAAAATAATTCCAGCAAATATCGCAGTCGATAAAAATTAAAATTACAACGAAATCTCAATAAACCATTGTCATTGGATCATCTAAACTTGTAATGTCTCAAAAGTAGCCTTTTGTGGGTTGAATTCTAAATTCTGTATAAAGTTAGAATGTAAAATTATTATGTCAGTGTTTTGCTGATTATGACGAGTATGTATGTTTATGCATGTCTCAGAGTAATAACTAACGTAGAGAGAATCCTAAAATAAGAACACAATTCTTGTAGTTCGATCTAACTCTTTATGCATATGACGTGTGTTACGTAGTATAAAATAAGATAATATATACATCACCTTCTTTCTTTTACAAGTTTCCTCCGTTTTTCCATTCCATACACACCTATATTTATATGCCATTAGCGAAACTAGACACGTTGTCGACAAATTAATTTAGTCTATGACTTAGTAAAATTAAGAATTTTGGTTAAATCGGTTCGTAATACTTAAATAAACCAATGGACCTTAATAGAAGCTTCATCTGACAACTTACAACAAAAATGTATTAGAATAATGCGAAATTTCACACTATCGTGTTAGCCGTTGACGGCTCCGTGGCGCAGTGGCTTAGCAATCAGTTGTTGCGCTGGGGGCCGCGGGTTCGAATCCCGCACGGAATAAGTATTTGTATGGCCTAAAAATAATTGTTCCGTGTCTGGATGTTTGTCCTTGTGCAATTTATGTTTGTAAACTGCCCCCACGACACAGGAGAAAATCCTAGTGTGGGGGTAACGTTTTTTTAAAATAAGAAAAAAAAAATAAGAATTAAAAATATATCGTGAAAAGGTCTCAATGAAATCTACTTAACTTCAGCCGGTATATTTCTTGCAAAATTATCCCTAAACTTTAGAATTGTTGACTTTTAGAATTATGAGTTGCACACGGAATAATAACTTTAAGTATGTAAGCAAGTACGTTGGAATATTTTAATTATTTGTGTGTTGTTTAATCGACACCGGGCTTACTTTACGGAACGTACCCAGGGCACGGCTGCGATAGTATAATAACCGCAACACCGCGGTCTGCCTTATCTTTTCTGGCTCCATCACAACTACCAAAAAATGGAATACGAACGTATTTCATTTCTTCTCTCCTCCCTCCGTCCCTCAAGGTATCGTTCATTAATTAATTACAGCCTTTCAAAAGTACACTGCTGTACATAGTTATTTTCCATAGATTGCCTCATAGGGAGAATACTTGTAAAAGTACCCTCTCTAAGCGAGTGGGTTGGCAGTAAATATTATGAATAAAGGTGACAAGCGAGCACACAGTCCACCTGATGGTAAGTGGTTGCTATGGTTCATAGACATCTACATCTATCCTCGATTAAGAATCAAGATGCAGATGCGTTGTCACCCGTGAGTATTAAGATGAAATGCCTCGTTTCCAGTAGAAAAGGGTCTCCGCTTCTCTACACTCACCATACGAAACACAACAGAATTAAGCTGCTATTTTACGCTGGTATTCTGTGAGTGCGTGGCCCTTCCCCGGTTGAGCCGACCCATTCGTGCTACAACTATACAACTAAAATAGCTCCAGCATGGCTCTACCACGTATGAAACTATCAGGAAGATACCGCTGCCTATATCTGTTTCATTTTTCTCTTATCACCTTTTGTGATACCCACAGGATAGGTAAGGTCTTAGAACTTCTAAGTAATAATATATATTCTTTGATAGGATGTAGTAGATACGCTTACGCAGCCGCTACACGCTATCAATCCTGCCTTTACTTTATGGTTTCGAAATATTTTCAACCAAGCAGATATAGCTTTTGCGATGGTTTGATTTTCCGCTAAGCAAGTGGTAAATCACCTTATATAATTGGGATTACAAAATCCTAGTTTTTTTTATATTTTTAGAAATATAATAAACTAATAATAATTAATTTCTATATATAAAAATCAAATGCTGTCCGTTAGTCTCGCTAAATCTCAAAAACTGCTCGACTGATTTTGATGAAATTATTTGTGTGTATTTGACTGGGTCCCTAGATGGTTTAGATTAACATTAGGTGGCGCTGTTGTCGAAATCCAGAAATCACTCGTGTGAAGCTCGTGTGAAGCCAAGGCGGATTGCTAGTAATAAGTAAACAAACTATTAAACCGATGTCGATTGTTGCTAACATCAGGAATGAATTCTCTATAGATTAATGACGTCATGTCTTGTAAAATAAAGTCACACATACTAATACTACTACAATAGGGTTGGCATTTTTAGTAAGTCATAAGATACGAGTGTACTTATTCTCATATTTGGCATAGCTTAAAGAGAACAAAAAAATTACCACTTGTCATTAAAAACTACGTATAAATTAGACAAAGTGAGACAAAATATATTGAGTCAATTTATCTAGAATTGTAGGTTCTTTCTATGCATACATTA
This sequence comes from Parnassius glacialis, assembly GCA_033319125.1. NCBI lineage: Eukaryota > Metazoa > Arthropoda > Insecta > Lepidoptera > Papilionidae > Parnassius > Parnassius glacialis. Next base: position 27,508,308 of record JAVANC010000002.1, read on the forward strand.
GTATGTAATTACTCTGACTCTGTAATAAAAATCTACTTTTCTTTTTACCCCGTATCATAAAAACTTTTAACTCTTTCGGAGAAAACCACAATTACATAAGTATTCCAATTTGTTGAAGGTGACACTATTAAAATAAAAAAAAATCATCTAATTACCAACAGAGAAGATGGCTGGGGTGCTACAATTTGCTTTGACTCGTAAATAAAATTAAACTCAAACCGGATACCACTACAAACTTCAAAATATAGTTTGCTCGTTCTTCGTTGGACAAAAAATTTATAACAACCAAAAGCTGATCAATTACCTCAATTGAGATCAGGTGGTGTAAAGCACTCGAAAAGTTGGGAATTAAAAAATTTCAAATTAAACCCGACAAAATCCGTAAAATTAGTATAATTTAATTTGTAATTCGTTTAACTATAAGAAATTATTATATAACATGATCTTCCGAGCACTATTTCAGAGTTGAGTCATTCTACAACCATAGAGCGATACGATTAGTGACGGCATCGGTACATTTACTTCGATTCGACACTTGCCCACGAAATTTAAGTCATCCAAAGAACAGTTCAGTTCTTTTACTTACAACATAAACAAAAAGATCAAGACAAGACCACTGCTGAACATAATCGTCTCCCAAGGAATACCACAAGGCTCTGTCCTGAGTCATTTGCATCCAATAAAAAACGAATTTACAGTACACAATCTGGCGAGTAGCCACTGTAGTCCGCGGACACATGCAGCCAACTTGAACCAAAGAACGCTACAGATGCGTTGTCATATCTAAGGTTAGTTCTAGACGGAATGCCTCACAGACTGAAATCACACTAGCTCATTGTACCTTCCAGACTGGAACAGATCAAGCACTGCTATTTGTCGGCAGATATAGGTAAGAAAGTGGTGTCTACAGCAGACTTACTTCTAGGCATCGAAGGACTTACTAGAAAGATGTCACGCAGCTATTAAATACATTGATTAATTCATGATATCTACTTATCCAATAACAATTATGTAATGTATTGATTTGATGATTTTACGTTCTTTCATTACATACTTAGCATACTTGTTGATGGAAAGGATAAAACTAATTATCATCTTAAGTTTTATATTATCTACGTATTGAATTTGATTAAAAACAAGGGAAAACGGTGGATAAAAACCTTCATCATTTTCCCAGCCACGATCCTCTTGATCGGCGCAGGACTTCGATGATTTTTTACAGAAGCAAGCTTTGTTAATTTTTTTTTGCACTATTGAATAATAATTAGTTAATTTCAATAATTGTCAGCGGTGCATCGATCGCACATAACGACTTTTGCTTCTAGATGTAAGGAGTTTATCGGTAGGTTTTACTTCTGATCAATGTTTACAAAATTGAGATTTTGAAACAAAAATACTCATTGTTTAATATTTAGATTCATGTTCACTCATTTATTGTACACTACGCGATACCTTATCTGAAATATGTACCCAATATATTTAATATTTAGATTCATGTTCACTCATTTATTGCACACTACGCGCTACCTTATCTGAAATATGTCCCCAATATAGATTTCCTTGATCTTCTTACTCTCTTTTTAATAAAACGACAAATCCTTCAACTGGGTCACATTCATGGTCGTAGTTATACCTCGACTGAGTTTTTTTTTAAATAATAATTTCGCGTCTAAGTAAATTTACGTCAGAACATATTACGCTATTGTGAAGTCAACGTCAGACTGGTTAATCCACGCCAATTTGTGTTTGATTGACGTCACGTACGACATAATGTAGATAATCTAATCTTTAATGGTTCAATATGATAGCAAACGTGAATGAACTGTTTTTGGATAGTTTATTGGCTAAGCTGATATTGAGGTTGCGTATTGATTGGTAGTTACGAATTTGTGTACAATATAGATAGATGAAAACGTCAACTGAAATCAGTTATAATAGGTTTTTTTTTTATATAACGACTTTAGAAACGACTAGAGAACGTACAGTCTACGTTAAGTAAGCGGCTTTTGCAGCTTATGGACATCTGCAGCCAGCTTAAAATGAAGAAGGCTACAGATTTGTTGTCACCTTCGAGGACGATGATGGAATGCCTTACTAGTAATCATACTGACTTTCTATTGCCTTAAGATCGGCACACAGCATTGCAGATACTGCTACTTGACGGCTTAAGAAGCTACAAAGGTTGCTACGAGACGGGTTCCTAGTGAGATAGAGAGCCCTACCACTTAGTATAATAATATCTAATATAAACTCGTACTATACAATTTACCACTTATGTTTTTTTGAACAGTGAAAGAAGAAGGTGAACCTGTGAAAGGCTGTAATGAAAAAAAAAAATGCTATTTAGGTATTATGTGGTTGTTTTGTTTTTTGTTTTTTTTTTCAGTCTTATGAATATAGGATATTAGATAATGACCTGGTGAAGAATGCTTTCAAATATTTCATTTCTTGATATTTACACTCATCACGCTGGTAAGGGTTGAACTGCCCATAACCGACACTCATGGAACGGTAGTGTTGCTTCTGAACACTTGAGATTTGTGGTTGGTCTCATTAGGATATATATTTTATTAATGCCAGATAGGTTGTCAGCTTTAATATACAACTAGCTGTGCCCCGCGGTTTCACGTGTCCGAGGTGCGCGACATGACTTAGTTCAAGCATTTTATAACGGCTAGGGTTGAGGCGTCGTTCGCGCGCCCAGCCAAGTATTAAATTATTTTAATTTTACATTATCTCTTAAACTAAGCGTCCACATAACATAGTATAAAGAACAAAGTTTATCTTCATAAAATTGTCTTGATGATGAAGTAACTTTCGTTCGTAAGGATAAATAGGCCATGCCTAATAATAACGCTCATAAATCACTTTTAAATTTCACAAAATACCAAATTATGGCTTATGTGTAAGAAATACACATATTATGGTATCACAGACTTTTTTTAGACGGAGTAAAGGTCTATATTTTTCTAGAACATTGTATTTACGTGTCCTTAACGATAACACCAGCGTACGCGGATAAATCATTTCGGGAGTGCTTTTTCTTCTGACTTGCTTAACAAATATCCATATTTAAGGCTAGCTGAGTAATATAGCTTAATGCTAGATAGCCTATACTATTCCACATGAATCTGGCTATAATATACAAAAATAATTTTTCGAATCGGACTGGTAGTTCCAGAGATTAGCGCGTTTAAACAAAAAACTTCCGCTTTATTATATTAGTATAGATGAGCAGCATGCATCGCACGTGATGGTTGTGATTTGTACGTGGGCAAAAGTATCTATGTTTTCCATTTTTTTATAGGATAAGGTTGACAAACGAACCTACAGTCCACCTGATGGTAAGTGGTTGCTGTAGCCCATAGACATCTACATCTATCCACGATTACAAATCAAAATGCAGATGCGTCGTCATCCGTGAGGAATACGATGGAACGCCTCGATTCAGGTAAAAAGGGTCTCCGGTTCTCTACACTCACCATACGAAACACAGCAGCGTTAAGCCGCTATTTTACGCTGGTATTCTGTGAGAGCGTGGTCCTTCCCCGGTCGAGCCGACCTATTCGTGCTACAACTATACCACTAATATAGCTGCAGCATGGCTCTACCACGTTTATTATACAGTTGTTTATCGATCCTGATTAATAACCTTAATTCCATTCCATTTAATTACTGTCTATAAAAGTCTACTGCTGAAAATAATTCTCCAAATTGCCTCATAGTAGCGATAATTGCCATTGTTGTCACGCTTGGCGACTGACGCAGTTGGGTCAATAACCTCAATTAATATCGCCGTTTTCTTTCCAGCCAGCCGTTGGCCCTATGGGTGCTATCAGCAAAGTGCACAAATCGGACCGGAAGATCGGGCATCGGCGTGTCGGCGAGGGCGGCGAGATCACATACAAGAAGATCCAGTCTTCACAGATTATGGGCTCGATTCAACTCGGTAAGGCTGTGATACATAGATAACATTGCTACTCCGCTTTCATAAGTAAAAAAACACATCTGCATGTGTTGTAAAAGTTACTTGTGCGTATTCTCGGAACCATTGAAGAGTACATTGGTTAATATTAAAAACTAAAAAAAGTAAAAAAAATGTTAAAAAAGCAAAACTTCAAGAATTTTAGGATTAAAAATAATAGCTTTACTGAAATATATTTCATTTATAAACGAGTTTATATTATAGGGCAAGCTCTGGAAGAGAAATAACTGAAAGAAAAGCCCGTGTTTGAATTTTGAATATAATTGAAATATTCGTTAACTACTAAATACGATATTCACATATTTTAATAATTTAATCAACAAGGCATCGACTTTGTGTACGTGGAATTGCCTTCAGTAAATCTTATGGCCTTAAGCATGAAATAGTTTCTCTCATTTCACGAACTTTTAACTACTCCATATCCCTATAGCTGATGATATTGTGTACAACTTAGAGCTGTCCCTCGCGACTTCGCCCGCGTGGGATTTACTACGATTTCATGTGTTTTAATTTTTTGCGCGGAACCCTAATTCCTTTTCTAAAATAAAAGTATCCTAAGTTACTCCTTATAACATCAGCTATCTGCCAGTGAAAGTCTCGTCAAAATCAGTCCAGCCGTTTCGGAGATTAGTCGGAACAAACAGACAGACAGACAGACAGACAGACAAACAAATATTTTATAAATTGTTTTTTGTTATTAGTACCGTATATACTTTCATATGCATTTAGTAAAAAGCTGTTATTTTAACATTACAAACAGTCACTTCAATTTTATTTATATGTATAGATGTACATATACTAGTACGCATACGTACGTATGTTATCTTAATTACTCTTTTATTAATGTTTTCTTCAAGAAAAGAGCGTACTCCTTTTTAAAATGCCGGCAACGCATCTGCGATTCCCTCCCTGGTGTTGCAGTTGTTCATGGGCGGCGGTAGTCACTTACCATCAGGTGAGCCGCATGCTCGTTTGCCCCCTCCCCTAGAAAAACAAAATAACAACATGACAAATTTACTTTTCTTATTTTCGATATTTTTTTAGTCGCAAATGGAGCATTCTATCTATTTCCTCAAGGTTGACAACACATCTGCATTTTCATATGTCATAAAGATAGATGATGTACATAGATTTTTATGAACCAGCATCCAATTACCATCAGGTAGACTTGTGCTCGGATGTCACCCTTACATCTATAATCTATAAGAATAACTTACCAAGTAGACTTGTTGGTGAGCGCACACTATCTTCTCACCAGCAATGGTAAATGACAATGGTATTTCCTATCGTTTAATGTGTATAATGTCGTAATCTATCTCCTGTTTTATTCCATCCGTGGTCGTTTAGACATTACGTAACAATTATCTACGTAGAAGATTGCATAGACTAATGAAGCATACTTTTAGAGGTTTGATTCTTTGAGTGTTTATCCGTTACTCAAGTGTGTCCATTATAGCAAATCTCATGTTTGTAGTCAACTAAAAGCTCATAAGGATGATTGCAGCTGGCTTCCTCTTTAAATTGCCTCATAGGGTGTACATTTGCCATAGTTTCCACGCTTGGCACGGGTTGGCAACTACAGTTTTTTATGTTTTAGTCGTAATCAAGAGGACGCTGGTGCCCATCTCCTGATTTGTTTCCCTCTGTCGCTTCTTACCGATACCCACGGGATGATATGGGTAGTTGATATTCTTACACCGCACACGGGAAAAAAATATCAAAGAATAAACGCATGCAGAAGATGTGACTATTTTTGTCAATTCTCCACCAGTGTAAGGCGGTTGAGTCTATCAATGTTAGATTAATGGTGTTTGTTTTGCACTGCCCGTAGTCGTTAACACCTAATAAAAAGTCCGTAAGGCTACAATGTAAACTTGTGACGTCACATTGTAATCTTCATTGTCGTCTTGTATTCTGGATTAATTTTTATGATGAAATGCCGTGCGAAGTGATTAATTTATATGTGTACATAATTACCAAAAGACAATAGTTTTATTGACATATTACATCGGGTACTCGATTACTACTGGCACCAGCCGTCAGGAGAAACCAAACTAAATTTATTATTTCCTTCATTAACGTTTTTCTTCTGTCAATACGTGACTGACATAGGAATATTTATTTCTTTATAAGTATGTATAGAGAAGAAGAAATAGGCTAGAAAGTTTTTTATTTCGTTTTTTTAAACAATAATAATATTTATTTACACAGTACAGAGTCCTTAAAAAATAAATACAAAATGTTTACTTGTTCTACACAGTATTTCAGATGACACTTACGGTAGGAAAATCTGAGCTGTAAACACCAGTAATTTTCCAGTGTGGTCACAATATACAAAAATTACACAATAATGACAGTTAAGCTCATGAAAGGGTAAAGTAAAAAGAAAATTAAAATTTGACCATTTTTAAATATGTTGTTTACACTCGTATATTATATTACATAATAATATATTGATTTCTTATATTTACGCGAACACTACACATTTAAATAAAACTAATTTCATATATATTAACTTATAGTATATTAACTTATTTTACATTCCCGACGTTTCAAGCACTTTACAGCACCCATGATCACGGGGGAGGACTGGTTAACTATGACATTGGGACGTCATACACCTCAGTCCCCCCCCGTGACCATGGGTGCTGTAAAGTGCTTGAAACGTCGGGAATGTAAAATAAGTTAACATACGCGATAAAATCCGTAAAATTAGTTTTATTTAATAATATATTGTTTAGTTTCTTGTAATGTATAAATATTTTGTTTGTTGATTAAAAACGAAACAGAAGAGAGAAGTAGTGTAGTACTAGGCTCAAATCGCAGTGCTTGCGCCGCTCTGTTCCAGTCTGGAGGGTAAAGAGAGCTAGCGTAATTAAAGGCTGTTACGCATTCCATCTTAAACCTTAGGGGTGAGGTACCATTTCTATCAATATAATGCTTTTACATATTTGAGATCTTCCACATATTTGCTTTATTTCATAGATCTTACTATTTTATGTCTTTACATATGGGGCTTCAAGTCATAATTCTGCTATCATAATGCTTATGCATCATAGAGACCTACTGTATTAATGCTTTTGTACCGTAGACCTTACTAACTTCAAGAAACAACAAAGAAGGCTGACATATGACTTTTATCTTTGAAGTTGGCTGTAACTAAATACCGTCAGATGGACTTTAAGTTCCTTTGTTACTGCAGTTTTATTAAAAAAAGTCTACGAATATTTGGGTCGTCTCGAGCAATCCTCCAGGCGGTCCAGCTTCTATATTAAGACCGGCTAAAATCAAACCATTCGAGGACAACAACCAAAAGTATTTTAGGTGAATTGCACAGCCGTCGTAGATAACCTCGTGCGCCGGATCTAGATACTTGGTTTGCTTATCTAAAACCGCTTTCACTAGGCTCTCGTTTATTTATTTTAATCGCTATATAAATATATATTATGTAATATGATGATTGACAATTTTATGTACTTATGAGCTTTCATTATAAAAAGAAAAGTAAAAAAAAACGTATTAAATTATTGAACTGTAACCACGACAAGTATATGTAGAGTATATATTTACATTCAAGGTAATCCGTTTGTTTGTAAGTCAATATTTATAAAAAAAAATTTAAACATTTGTTTTATTTCCATTATATTTTAATTTGAAATTTAAATACAAGTTCGACATATTGATTATTATTAATACGTACTACGTACTAGAAAAGTCATCGAGACTTGGTTTATTGTAACACGCGGTACAGCAAGAGCCCGTGGGCTCAAGCATAATGAGGGCTAATAATCTTCCACTCACCAGATGTCACTAGTTGTGACTGAGGTAAAGTTTTTCGTTACATAGTGTCAGTTAATTGAGAAATTAGTTTTAAATAATAGTTTATCATTATCGAGAGTATTATATTAATATACAACACAATGCGTCAGTGGTTTGATTTTTAATTTTTTGCACTTTATAACTTTTTTTTAATTTTTCTACTTTAAGTTATATTTATAGTTTGGTTTAATCATTTCTAATGTAATTAATATAAAATATAACTAACAATACGGAAAGAAACCTTAAATATTACATTTTCCTAAGAAATTATCGTCCCCGCTATGAAATCTGTCAAATATTTTACCTCACTGTAAAGTGGCGCCGCCCTGATGGCAGAAAAAGTTGTGGATCATTAGTCTGTCCTGGTCTGTGCCATAAAAAGGTACTTTGAGCCTTGTTCTATGCTCTGCCGTACAGATTTTGTTTGTGGTGTCTGTCCTAATATCCACATACCACCATTTCAAGTAATATGTTTCAAGTAATATGTACTACTAAATATTACTTCAAGGGTTTAGCGCAACCGGTAACATCGAACGCCCCTGCCTCACTTGGTCGTCATTTGACAGCCCGCTAAATTTACCCGCCATCAACACCGTCCGAAGAGCTTCAATGTTTACAAAACATACGAGCAAGCGTAAACTACGCTCCGTTTATACGCCACAGTTTATTGCCAGAACACGGTTTTGAGTGTAAGCATAATTTTTTAACTATCTAATCGATTTATTTACTTAACCTAAGAATTTGTAACATTGTCGTAAATCTTACAGTAATTGAAGATAGATTAAATAGATATGTGATTAATTAGGTAACTTCCCATTAGGATGTTTTTGGAAAGAGTCTTATGTTTCAAAGTTCGAATTACCTTTTAGTTTCAGGTTCGTGGTGCCCGATTGTACCACGAATTGCACTGTTTGACGACTCGGCTCGTTGAAAGCAAATTTCTAATTAAAATAATATGAAAAGTAAAACTAATGAGAATGAATACTTTAATTAATTTTGTATATTTAAGTAATAAACGGCCCACCGTAAGGTACACGGTTTAGAAAACAATTCAGTGTTATTTTTTATTATGATTCACGTTTCTGTCTTCACATAATTGTTCGTATGTTCAATAATTATAAAATGAGTTCATATTGGCACAATAATTACATTTAAGTAGATTTACAGAGGCTAAAATTTAATTGTAGAAATTATTCGGGAGGTTATGTTTAAAAATAATAAAAGTGTGAGAGCGGATGTTCAACTTCAACTTGCTCTCTTGCTTATACAATTAATCATTATCAGGAATAAAACAGCATACTGCACTATAATTCAGTATAGAGCAAATACAGTTCGACCATACCGTAATACTATGTCTCCGTCACAATCAGACATTAGTGTAACATGAGGGACGTAACTACATGATAACATCAAAGTATGCAAACTAACAGCAACACTGCCCATCCCAATGTAACAGGGCAGCCTCTCAACAACATGACCTGCCTTGCCGACACTAGAAGAATTATTACAACGAACAGAGCCAAGATATTGTCATTCTACGGGTCTTAGTACTTATAGAAAGATTTAAGGCAGGATCTCTTGCGCACGGCAACTACACTGAACTTTATATACTGCACAAACGAGTGGTGGTTTCTCGATCTAGCCTCAATTCAACCCTTATTTGTTCGTATTTTTTACCCTCATTCCTATACATCCATATACTCAGTACTATAACGCCGTCTAAATCGAAAATTGATGTAGGTTTCATTAGTGATGTATGGGCCAAAGCACTGTAAATGTTTTTTTTTGTTCTAATTCGTATACGTGCGTGTTTTATGTACCAACTTTTTGAAAATTTTTTGAGCCACAGAAACGCGTGGTCAGGTACAGTTAGCAAATATACATATATTTGCTAACTGTACCTGACTACATATTTAATCACGAATAAATTGTAGCACGAAGGGGTCGGCTAGACCGGGAAGGACCACGCCCTCACTGAATACCAGCGTAAAATAGCAGCTCAATGCTGCTGTGTTTCGTATGGTGAATGTAGAGAACCGGGGACCCTTTTTACTGGTAACGAGGTATTCCATTCAGTCCTCAGGGGTATTTTGATTCTTAATCGAGGGTAGATTATGTAGACTATGTAGACTATGTCTATGGGCCACATCACCCACATACTATTAGGTGGACTGTGTTCTCGTTTGTCACTTTTATTCTATAAAGAAGGATTTTCTCAGAGTTAATGATAATAATTTGACCACAATGGCAAATCATTTATTTATAAAGAACACAATATGCGTGTCTTCAAGGCGAGAGTGAATAGGCTTTTGTTAAGCTAAGTCAATGTAATTTACCATTTTCAAGTTACCAAGTCAAGCACTGGCCTAATACAGTTTAAAAATGCGCTTAGAAAAAGAAGATAGACACTTAACGTGATTAATTCAATCGTAGCTTTAACATGTTACAATTTATAATATTTGCTTTAGATAAAACACAAGAAAAACACGCTGATATTATTTCGCTCTCTATTTTCGCTGAAAGATTATGTTATTTTCTTTTATCTTATTTGCTATGGTGTTGAATCGAGTTGTTTTTCAAGTTTTTATCTCATTCTGTAATTTCTTGGAAGCGTGAAATGTGACGTCAACAAAATTGGTCCGTAGTAGTGGTTCCATCTACAGCGTATTATCGCTGCATTACGAATGTGTTGGCTTGACTGGATACCAGCGTCAAATAGCAGCATAATGCCGCTTGTTTTCATATGGTTTGTGACGAGCACCGAAGACAATGTTTTTACTGGTGACGAGGCATTTATTTATTTATATTTTATTGCATTCCTTATTATAAAATAATACAAAGGCTCATGCCATGTCTAAATGGTATGAGGCATTCTCTACCAGTTAACCCATGGATTGATGAGTATTTGACGTAGGTGTAGCAAATAGCAATATGGAAGTAAAAAATAAAAGAAAATTGTTTAATAATAATTAACAAAAAATCATGTTGATATTTAACTACATAATATATACATTTTACAAATAAATAAACTATACAAATATAATTAGTACATAATTAAAATTTTAAATTAATATAAATATATACATACATACATATATATATATATATATATATATATATATATATATATATATATATATATATATATATATATATATATATGCATTTCATCTTAATCCTCATAGATGACATCGCATCTACAGTTAGATTTATAATCAAGGATAAAATGTAGGTGGACAGTTTCGTTTGAAGAAAAAAAATTTGTTCATCATCACTGACATTTTATTTGATTCTTCAATTCATAATTGAAAATATAATACATACTATTTAAAAATAATTAAAGATTTTACTTTTTTATATTAATAAGGACCGATTTTTAAAAAGAAAATATTTTTAGGTTACTTATAGGCCTGTGTTCAGCAGTGGACCTATGTAGGATTAATGGCTGGCTTATGATGATGATTATAATGGTGACGACGATGATGATGATGATGATATAGCAAGCAATTTTTGCAACAAATTAAAAAACCGATATGTTAGATAACTATTTCCAGACTATGAATAATTTATAATTAATAATATTTAATAATTATTATTTCTAACATTTTAAATTATTTCCCTTAAATTCTTTAACACAGCAGTTGGATTAACTGAATTAGCTTTTCTTTTATTGTATAACTGTTTGATGCTTTAATCCAACTATTCATAACGAAATAATACGAAAAAATTGTAAATGCATATCCCATGGCGATGGTTAAGAGAGCCAGTGTTACTGTAAGGCTTGTAAGTGCGAGTGAGTGTGCAATATGCTCCGCCATAATCACCAATACGTTGTATTGCTGTCCGTAGCGACAAATTGATTAAAGTATACAGCATATGAGGGAGGCATTTATCATAGTTCTCAGGGGTAGAGAGAGTATCCATAGGCTTTAATAGCCACAATTACTATCAGGAAACTGTAAGATCTTTTGTTAGAGTGATATTAAACAAGCTTAATGGTGAAAACAGTAATCAAAAACATGACCGCGTAAAAAATTAAAAAAAAAGAAAAAAATTTTTTAGCGTAGGTTTGTTGGCAATTAAGTTACTCATTGTTAATCTAACAACACCTTATATGTTAAAATCTTTTATGCCGTTCAGGCTTCGGAACGTGCCAACGAAATGGACATACATAATATACTCTCATAACGTTACACTCGTACTGGAGCAGTCGGGTAATCAATCTACTTATTGAAGATGGTGCTATAAACGCGAATGTTGCCGACGGTTTTCGCCCTTTGAGGTTTACTCAGGCAGGCAACGTTTCTTATCGACTGGGCCTCTGCTCTTTACATAACCACATATCGCATTTTTCCCAAATATAAGCGATTCAATGTAATTACGTAGCTCTAATATTAAGCCATGGTAGCTCAGCACGTTAGCGACCTGGGTTCCTTACCCGAGGACACCAATGACATTGTTAATTGCAATTCTATGCGCTGATTTATCACTTACTAAGTGGTGAAGGAAAACATCGTGTGGAAACCTGCTTGTTTGACGAATAAAAATATTTTTCATACATGTGAAGTCTGGCAACGTTCATTGAAGCAACACAGCGGACAAATTGCTTCATAAACCTTTCAGAAATGAGAGGTGGCCTGTACACAGTTGTGGAAAGATACTTTACTATTTTTACCACAATATTTTCGCATAAAAGTGACGTGAAGGTCTAGTAATACGAAAGAAATCCTATGTGTTACCTGTATTACTTATCTATTCAAAGTTAACCACGCGGAAATAACTTTTTTAGATAACATTTATAATGTTTATTATACAAGAAAAATGCTTTTCTCACTCTTGATCTCATTGCTAAGAGCAAAACGTTCCACCACTAACCCAGTTCTGGTTATTAGCGTGTTGTTTGTGCACATTGCAAGGTCGATACTTGTTAATTGAAGTCCAAGCTACGTAATACAGAATTCTATTCAAGAGTGATTAAGGACGTTTTTCCACTAACTAGCGTAAGCTGTCTCATTAGAGCATCCATTGATAGTGTATTCTTTAATTGTTTTGTTTAAAGGCTCGTTAGTTGCAGTTTCCTTTCGCGAAATAAATGCTGCGGTGGCAAAGAGACCAGGTTAGACAAAATATCGTCTTTCAGATACGATTTTGACATGCGAATAGACGATACTTTTTGAAATAGTATATGCTCCGAAAAAAATCTACGAATTCATGAAATACTCAATTTAATTTTTAATCGAATAGATTTTTTAAATATTTTATATTAATTAAAATAAAAAAAAAATATCGTCGGAAAAAGTTTGACACTTGATTTCTCGTTTTTTTAACGCGATAACCTTATAATATTATTCAATAATATGAAAGGCATTTGATTGAATTAGATTCTTAATCGGCTACATTTTTATTTAGATTCTTTATTTCCTGGTAATGCAAAAATGTTCAAATTAAGTAACTTTTTGTCCACCGAATGTCGCATGCTTACTTCGTGTTGGGCAAATATCAATCTTAAACAGCAGAGCGCATTCACCGCGTTTTATCTATCATTAATAATAGAAGTAATACCTTGCCATAACTGATGGTGCGTGGCTTTTTCGATAGAATAAGGGTAACCAACGGGCACACAGTTCACTCGATGATAAGTGTATGTTGTGGCCCGTAGATACTAACATCTATCCTCGATTAAGTATCAAAATATGGAAGCGTTGAAACCCCTGAGGACTAAGACGGGATGTCTCGTTACTAATAATAAGGGTATCCGGTTTTCTACACTCATCATATGATAACAGCAGCGTTAAGCTGCTCTTTCACTATAGCTCTTGACACTTGCAACCAATTTTTGTCACAAGCAAGACAGATTCGTGGCGCAATGTTTTAGCATTGAGTAGCGACGCTAAGGGCCGCGAACTCGAATCCCGCATGGAACATGTATTTGTATTTATGGCCTATAAATAATTGTTCCGGGTCTGTATGCTGCTAGCTCTTGTGCAATTGATGTTTTTAAATTGCCGTTATTTAAACATGTTTGATAAATATATTTTTTTCTAACAAAAAATTACTACATGTATAGTTGTCGCACTAAGATGGAATAACTTATAGTTATTAGGTGTACTACCCTTCTGTACGCTTTATACGGGCCATTCTCATTTTTGCAATTTTTTTTTTGTGCAATTGTATTAAAAAAAATATTGTATCTATTATTTCTAGGATACCTATCTACAATTAATCGAAGTAGGTTATATTTTTTTTTTATAGGATAAGGGTGAAAACGAGCACACAGTCCACCTGATAGTAAGTGGTTGCTGTGGCCCATAGACATCTACATCTATCCTCTGTTACAGATCAAAATGCAGATGCGTTTTCACCCGTGAGGACTAGGATGGAATGCCTCATTTCCAGTAAAAAGGGCCTCCGGCCACCTGCACTCACCAAGCGAAACGCAGAGGTAAACATCTACTTCACGCTGGTATTCTGTGAGGTCGTGGTACCACCCCGGTTCGAGCCGGCCCATCCATGCGACAGCAAAAGCTGCCGCCTGGCTCTACCACTGTTAAAACTATTACTATTAACTAACAGGATTATTTAACTTAACTTAACTTATCTTCACGCACAATCCCTGACGGGGTAGCCAGAGAGAACAGATCGCCAAGTGTCACGATCCTTACATACCTCTTTCGCTTCTTTCAGATTCATTATCTTCTTCATACATGCACGATTAGGTATCCGAGTACTCTTGACCCTCCCCTCTTCGAGCAGTTTGCTCACATGGTCTTCGAAAGTTAGTCTCGGTCTACCTCGACACCTTTTAATATTAACTTTCGCGCTATATATTTTCTTCACCATTCGGTCTTCACTCATTCGGTCAACGTGCCCAAACCATCGAAGCACGCCATTATCAATTTTTGTGATAAGGTCATCTTTCAAACCTGCCATATTGCGAATCTCTTCGTTTCGCTTTCGGTCGGCCATGGTAACGCCGCACATTTTACGAAGAGATCGCATCTCCACTGCATTCAACTTGCTTTTATGCTTCTTCTGGCATACCCAGGTTTCGCTGCCATATAACAAAGTCGGTACCAACACTGCGTTATGTATTGCAAGGCGTGCACTCTTCACTACGCCTTGCCTTTTGACTAACGCAGTCAGGGCACCATTGACTTTGTTCCCGGCAGCGACACGCCTGTCCACATCTAAATCACATCTTCCATCCCGGCTAAAAGCACTCCCCAAGTATACAATTTCATTTACCTGTTCTAGACATTCCTGATTTACCCATATTTCACACTTCGTTCTCTCTTCGTCCCTTTCAAATACCAGAACCTTAGTTTTATTAGCATTCAAACGGAGACCTTTAATTTCACATTCCTCTTTCATACACGTGACTAATGCCTGCAGTTCTGCCTCTGATGGTGCAATAAGCACTGCATCATCAGCATACAGCAGACAATTTACTTTTATGCCACCTAATTTCACACACAAACAGCTATCTTTCAGCTTCTGTAAACAGCTGTCGAGACATAGTAGCCAGGAAGACATGACACAACCCTGTTTTACGCCCGTTTGGACGCTTAACATGGGTGACAGGTCATGCCCTACCCGCACACAGGCTTTACAGTCACAGTAAAGTGACTGCACAGCCCTTAGCAATCGACCATCCACACCGTACCCCGGCAACAGTTCCCACATTTTCTTCCTTACAACCTTATCAAATGCTTTCTCAAGATCCACAAAAGCACAGAAAATCTTCTGGTTAGCAGCCAGAAGCTTTTCCGTGATCATGCGTAGAGAAAACATTTGATCCGTGCATCCTCTTCCAGGTCTAAATCCGCATTGTGCCTCCCATAGAAATCTTTCCGATTTCTCTTGCATCCTACGTGTCAAAACCTTCGAGTAAACTTTACTTGCTAAACTGGTCAAGCTGATCGCCCGATAGCACCCGCAGTCAAAATGTGAACCTTTACCTTTATATAAAGGCACAATGACTGCGGATCGCCAATCATCCGGGACATCCCCCGTCCGCCAGCACAAATTGCACAGCAGATAAAAGCTGTCCCAGACGCGAGGCCCACCATACTTGACCATTTCAGCAGTAACTCTGTCTAGTCCCGCAGCCTTACCACATTTCAAACTTCGAATCGCACGTTCAATCTCTTTCATACTGATGACCTCAGTGTCATCGAGGTCTAGGTCTGGCGTACCAGTCACGGCGTCATCCCCGGATCCCTCACTAAGATCATCACACGCATAAATTTCTCTATAAAATTCGCTCCATCGCTGCATGACGTCCGATTTTTCTGTGAGGACGTCATTAGTTCTCGAAAGCACTTTGTTCATTCTTAAGGCCATCGCACCACTTCGGGTCCTTCCAACCTCTTTCCAGAAGAGTTTGGAGTTCTCCTTAAAGTTGTGCGACAACCTTTCGTCCGCTTCCATTCTACACCTTTCACGCATTTCCTCAATCAATGCTTTCGTGTGAACTTTCTGCAGCTTATATCTTTCTTTCATCTTCTCTCTCATATCCTTATCATTACTAGAGGCCAAGTAGTCTAACCATGCTTTCTTCTTCTTCTCTACAGCTTCTTTCACTTCATCATTCCACCATGCATCTCTTCTTTTACTACAGGATTTTTATTAACACTTTAAATAATATAAATATTTTTTATAATCATCATTAAAAAAGTGACGAAAATGTCACCTCCATGTCGTGTGCGAAGTCAGTTTATGATACTACAGGCTAATATAAAATTTATATATCAATAATAAATTAATTATTTTATATTTTTTTACAATAAAACATGGAAAAATCTTTCTAAAAAAACAAAATAATTAAAACACAAATGAAATAAATGATTCCAAATATTTCATAACTTTTGTGCATGGAAAAATTATCACCTCCATGGATAAACTTACTGAACGCAGCCACGATGCAATAAATCAGTAAATACAGTTCCTGAACGAATACAGACAATAAATACAACGCCATATTGAACATTCTTGACAGTTTGTCCGTGCTGGGATAATAATTTTGGAGTAAAGACTATAGGTCTTTACTCCAAAATTATTAAAAGTAAGATTTTTTTTTAAATTAGCATGCTATTTCTGTCACTTTTGTGGATTACTTATCACAAAGTATTAATTTAATTAAAGTCTATCGGATATCGTAAAATGATTGGCCACTATAGCCGTTATCTTGGTATTTCGTCATTTTTAGTAATCAGCATTTGAGATTACGAAAAAACCATTCCATGGATGTCACCTACGTGGATAACGGTTATCCACGAAGGTGACTTAACGTACATGGATGTGGTAGTACTGTGATCGCTCTTTAGTAATTTAAAAATTATCAATGTGATTAATTATAATATGTAAATATTTCTTGATCCAGGGTAATTATAGCACTAAAAATCAGGAACAGATCAATCGCAAGACAAAAGAATGTAAGAGGCGACGTCAAAAAAAATAAAGTCCAATCCACAGTTGTACGAACAGGCTAAATCTACAGAAAGAACGTTATAGAAATCTAAAATAAAATTATATCTATTGATCAAATGTCAGAAAGAAAACAAAAAAAAACAGAAAAAAGAATGGCGTGAGGGGCAAAAAAATTGTAGAATAAATGGAAAATGCAGGGAAAGATTTTTATCGAGTTTGCGTGATGATCGCCTTAAAGTGACATTGAAAATGATCCACTTTCAGTTAGGCATTTAAACATTAGGCATTCTCCTAATGTTTCAAGCATACATTCTCTTCCGGTCTTAAGTAGATGATCTCGTTCTGTCAGAAGGCGTACTTTGTCATCTTACAGAGACCTATCTCCATCAGTGTTAGAAAATTAGACGCCTACAATACTTGATTCATCAAGTAGTTGTAGTAAGTACTACATCAGACCAAAACAAAACTGGACTTCATACTTTTAAGACGACTGAGCTGTGCAAAATGTCATAGAAATTGATCTAATAATGGAATAGGAAAGTCATATACACGAAGTGCCATCGTTGGAGAATCTCTGCCTGGCTCAAGTCATGACATTCCACATAGAGTACCAGAAAATACTGTGATAGTAACTGACGAATCTCTTCCTAGCCCTAGTCATGATATCCCACATGAACTGCCAGAAAATACTATGATAGTAACCGAAGAATCCAAAACATTTGACAGAACTCAAATAACAGCTGTAACTTCTTTTCGGGAATTGATCGAAGGCAACTGATTAAATTGGTCTGCAAAAAGACAGAAATATTTTACTTTGGTTAAATTATTACTGTACTGAATTATAATTCTCTAATCTTTTACGTGGTAGAGCCACGCTGCAGCTATGTTTTGGTTGTAGCATGAATGGGTCAGCTCGACTGGGGCGTACTGGGACAACGTAAAATAGCAGCTTAATGCTGATGTGTTTCGTATGGTGAGTGTAGAAAACTGGGGACACTTTTTACTGGAAAAGAGGCATTCCATCTTAGTCCTCAGGGGTGACAATGCATCTCTATTTTGATTCGTAATAGAGGATAGATGTAGATGTCTATAGGCCACAACAATCACGTACCATCAGGTGAATTGGGTGATCTTTTGTCATCCTACTTCTATAAACAGTTGACAAGTGTGATGAATAATACACGGAGTTTGTTTGGCCACAGTGTAAAGATGTTTCGGATTGTAGTTATTACTGTTACTTTATCATAATCACATTGCGGTCGAAGAAATATTAAAAAAATATTATTACGTTCATTCCCTCATCTTCGCTAAGATTATTCTAATGAATAAGATTCTTTGCTGGGTTTTATTTTTTCCTAAAAATGATTAAGTTGTTACTACTTTTTATTATTTTATTATGGTTTCTCATTTATAATAATTTAAATAGTCTCAGTTACTTTATTTCGTAAGAGTTTTCGAAGTTATATGCTAACTAAATAATGTTGATTAATAATAATTTAATTATTATTAAAAGGTTGCTTATGTGACCAGATAGAACCGAATAAATGTTTTGTTAACCAACTTGTGTTCCTATAAAACTTATTAGTAATAGGTATAATTAACATAATTTTAATTTAGCATAAATACGTACTTTATTAAGATTTAAAATTAATAAATACCAAACTGATTATATATACAGATAATAATTAAAAAAAAAATATCGTTTTATTCGTCCATAAATCATTAATAATTTATTAAAATTATACAAATATGTCACTACCGTGGAGTTGTGTCACTTCCGTGGAGAGGTGTTTTCATTTTTCATGTTTTTTGTGAAAATTACAGTGAAAATAGCTAGGCTTTTATGTGTTCCATGTTGCAAGGTAAGAAGATACCTTTCATTTGAGACTACTTTGAATCAGATCAAAAAAAAATATTTTTTAGAATTTTAAGTCCGTTTTTGAGAATGGCCCATACTCGAACTTGTGTATGTGGATGATAAGCGCTTTTCAAATGCTTAGCTTATGAGCTATCAAGGCTCTCGTGGTGATGCTATGGAACTCGTGAGTGTGGGAATTGGGATTTCATACCTGGCATATAACGCAGTCCAAATGAGGCCATATAAACTTCCGGGATGAGATGGGACAGTAATGAAAGTTAAATTAAACGCGATAAATACCGTAAATTTAGATTTATTAAATTTGTAGTATTTGTATAAATTAAAAAAAAATATTATAATACCTTAACGTGGTAGAGCCACGCTGCAACTATATTACTAGTATAGTTATAGCACGAATGGGTCGGCTCGACCGGGCTAGGATCACGCTCTCACAGAACACCAGCATAAAATAGCAGGTTAATGCTGCTGTGTTTTGTATGGTGAGTGTAGAGAACCGATACCCTTTTTACAGGAAACGAATCATTTCATCTTAGTCCTCAGGGGTGACAACGCTTGTGCATATTGATTCCTAATCGAGGATAAATGTGGATGTCTATGGGCCACAGCATCCACTTATCACGTCCACCTAGGATTGTGTGCTTTGTTTATCACCCTCATCCTATAAAAAAACTTATTTATATTTATATTTTTAAACAATAAATATGTTCCTTTGAATGGGAAAAGATAGTTCACATTCCGCGTTAATTTATTATCTTCGTTTGACTCTGTATTCTGCCCATGTAGGTGACGATGTAGTTAAAATGAGTTTACGAGTATGAGCATTAATTAGTAAGTACAATCTACACATCTGTCACCTTGTGCAGTGTTTACATACAATTATGTTATTAGCAGTACGTTCATTCAGCAACATAGCAGTTCATAGCAACACATTCTGTACGCGGTACGTGGGACCGCTGCAGCTATATTATGGTTATAGCACGAATGGGTCGACTTGACCGGAGCATTCACAGAATATTTGAAAGAGCAGCTTAATGCTACTGTGTGTCTAGTAATGCTATGGTGGGTGTAGTGAACTTATACCTATACCGTAACCCATTCTACTGGATACGAGGCACTCCATCTTAGTCCTTAACGGTGACAACGTATCTGCATTCTGATTCTTAATCGTGGGTACATGTAGGCGTCCATGATACACACCAATCCTATCATCTATCTATATATTATATAATAATATGTAATTGGTTTCTCGGAAACTGCTCTATTTGGGCTATAACTATTTTGTACTTTGATATTTTTTTATATTATTAATAATTAATTTATATACTATTAAAAATTAAATTTTTTATATATAATTAACAGTTTTTTTATATTATTATAAATTTATTATTATAGTAAAGTCCATTGTGGTAATCAATCAAATAATACAGAATCGGATTAAAAAATCATTAATTTAATGTTTGATTAATTTGTGTGAATAGAAAGCTTACGTGATCATACACCACATACTTTAAATTGCACACTGTCCACTCGTCTGTTAATATCTCGTAATCGATTCACTGCACAATAGCATTCGCTATTTGCGTTGTTTATTATTAAAACATTTCAATAATGATTTATTTAAAAAAAATAAGTATAATAAACGAGAACAAAGTGGTCCACGTGATGGTAATTGGATTCTGTGGCTCATAAACATCTACATCTATCCTCGATTATATGCTAATATATATATATATATATATATATATATATATATATGTATTAATTTGCAGATGCGTTTTCACCCCTGAGGACTAAGATAGAATGTCTTGTTTCCAGTAAAAAAGGTGTCCGGTACTCTACACTCGCCATACGAAACAGCAGATTCTACCCCGACCCGACCGAGATTTTACCCCGATCGACCCATTCTTGCATAAGATAATATTAATATAGCTGCAGCTTGGCTCTACTACGTACATAAAAAAAAATTTGATGCAAAATCGTTTTATCACATTTTTTTTTATTTCATTACTATTTCACAACAAAACTATGAGTGAAGGATGTTTCTTTTTAATTTTTAATTGTAACAATTTCCCACATCATATATGACTTTTCGAGATAATATAAAAAAATACTTATAGTGACTTTTCAATAATATTGAACAACTTGCCCAAAGACCACTATATAGACCTGTAAGGTTTTCTAATTTAAGTTCCACGCGGACGAAGTCGTAGGTAAAAGCTAGTTTTTAATTTTAATACAAGGATAACGATTAGTACGAATTCTCAAACAAACAGGTTTCGGCACGATGTTTTCGCAACGTGGAGTCACCACTTGAAATCACAATTTACTTTTTTTTTATATGTTTACCAGGAATCGAACTCTACTTCTCGTTCTGTGAAAAAATTCACCCATCACACATCACTCGATGACGAGCGACCCCCCACCGCCAACAGAACACTTACATAGTGACCCCACTAATCACTTCAGCGTACACAAAGAGTGAATCACGCGCCATGTTTATATATTAGTGCATGCTGGCTGGTGCGATACGATGGCTAGCGTGTTAGTCATTTTGTAATTGTTTCCAAGCGTGTTTGCATGAAGCGCCGAGATTGCGTTTTATCTGTGACGTGTTGTTCGGTGCGGGAGGAAGCTACTGTCCGATGTATTGGTATGCTTGTAATATATATTAGAGGTAGAAACGACCTAATGCTGTAATATGGCTTTTTTAAGGTAGACATTGAATTACAACATTCACACATAAATAGAATGCAACATCATCATCGTCATCACTACAGCCCTTCACAAGTCCACTGCTGACCATAGGCCTATGTTCAGACGCATACAAACCAACTGCAAATTAATTTTCCTCATAGTCTAAGTTCAAATTTGTACTATGAATTTTATATGTTTTTATACGTGTAACATTATTAAGTGGCGAATCTTGCGAAGACACTTATTGATTTCACGATGTCTGTCCGTCTGTCTGTCCCACGATTATCTCGAGAACGGTTTCGAATTTTCAAATTCTGTTTTCAGCAATCGATTACTGATCACCCAGACATCTGAACCTCCTATTTTGAAACTGATTGCTCAAAGGCAAAAAAAGCTGATAACAATACACAAAACACATAGCTGATGTGAAGAATAGACGCTCCGGGAAGTCTGCAGTCTGTGAACACGTACAGGATCGCCCCCGTCACTACATTAGATTTGATAGACCACAAATCCTCGCTAAAGAACACCGATTCCTTCCAAGGATGATTCGCGAGGCTATTGAAATCAAGAAACATCCTAATTTCAATAGAGAAGATGGCTGGGTGCTACCATCTGCTTGGGATCCCATAATTAATAAAATTAAATCCCAACCCAAGCATACAACTGCAAGACTTCATGATACTGTAAGTTCATACTGCGTAGATCGGAACAAAAATTAATAATTTTTAATCTGGAGGTAGCTGTGGTTAACTATGACATTGGGACGTCATACACCTCAGTCCCCCCCGTGATCATGGGTGCTGTAAAGGGCTTGAAACGTCGGGAATGTAAAATAAGTTAATATACGCGACAAAATCCGTAAAATTAGTTTTATTTAAATCTTGGGATTATTTATCAAAACAATGCGACAAGTAGTTTTGACAGTCCTCTCTTGATGTTCTACAATCACCAAACGAAACACAGCTGCTATTTTACGCTGGTATTCTGTGAGAGTGTGGTCCTTCCCCGGTCGAGCCGACCCATTCGTGCTACAACTATACTATTAATATTGCTGTTACTTAGTTCTACATTACGTTTCAAAATAGGATCGCATATAAAAACTTCGATTCTTCGAGTTTGTTTCAGTAAGTTCGTGAGTTATCCAAATATCGAGCTTTTTTGTATAGCCAGACTTTCAAATGGTCCAAAACTGTTCTATGGTCAATCCTCAATTCCTCGGCTATGTCATATCTTCTAATATGGCGATATTACTCCACTTTTTCAAAAATGGCATCGACTTTATCCGTATAAGGGCGAAGAGAACGAGCTGCATCTTTGATATCAAAATTCTCAGACTGAAAACGCTTGAACTAACTTTGTGCTACTCTTACCTGCATTAGGTCCACAAAGATTAAAAAAAATTTTTTTTCGCTTCTTGAGTCGCATTTTTCCCTTGTTCTGCCGACTTCCAAAAAGGAGACGGTACTCAATTCGACTGTATGTGTTTTTTATGTATGTTACTTTTATTATTTTTTTATTTTAAAGCTGGTACTTCTCGTGTGGTCCCATATGAATTTGATCAGGGTCAGACCAATAGTTTTTGAGTTATTCTTAATAACTTATAATGAAGTTGGCTATACAAAATTTTAAATTATTACAATAAAACTTCAGAATGTATCGAATTTCTTCGTTAGGCGCCTACTACACACTCGATAATTATCACGATATTTGGATCGTAATCTAAGATTACGATATTTATCGAGTGTGTAGTATAGCATATCTTGGATCGTGATACGGATCGCTGGATTTCTAAAAATCCAGAAATCCAGCGATCTGTATCAAGTATCGTCGATAAATATCGAGTGTCTAGTCTCTGGTCGATATTTATCGTCAGCATTCATTGCCAGCGATGGTGGAAGGCGCGTTTCTTGATGCAGTGGCGGCGCCAGCCGTGCCTCAAACGAATGACCAAAAAACCTTGAAAGAATTCACGTGAGAGAGACGTGTAAAGAGAAAAATATGGATGGAGCTAATGCTTCATCCATTTTTTTCTCTTTATACGCCTTTTTAATGCTATCGCTAATATAATAGCAACGCGAGCTTTATTTTTATAGTCACTCATTACGTTACTGGCATCGAAATATGGAACGTACACGTCTTTAGTGAATGAAATCTACCGTTGTACTGACGCGATTAGTATCGAGTGTGTAGTATGTAGATTCGATCCAAAATATTGCAAGATAAAAATCACGTTTAATATCGTGATAATTATCGAGTGTGTAGTAGGCGCCTTACATTCACACACTTTGGCGGACAGAGAAACAATTAAAAAATGTTGATGATGTTTTTTACTTTTTATTTGACATTAAAACCAGCCAGATACAAACAGTGCAACCAAAGAAATCGCCGATCTATATATCTCACATTCGTTAGATACAGTTATTTTTTTAATTATATTTTATTTCTTACTGACAAGATATGGCTGCACAAAAAAGAGAGGTCCGAAATAAACAATCATTTATCGTTACTTTATCTAGTGGACGGCTACCCTACACTTCGCTTTCGTCATGAGGGGTATATTGTTATAGTTGCCTGGTTTGTTTCCTACTGTTGCCTCTTAAGATACCCACGGGACGATATGGAGTAGTGGATGTCCTTACACCGCCATTAAACAATTGGAAATATAATATCAACAAATTAAAAATTACAGTTATATGAATAAATTAGTTCAATGGTTTCACATTTATATACGGTCGGATTATAATTTTTTTGATGGATAACTTTTATATCACTTCGCCTGGAAGGGAAGGTCAAATTGGCCTCTAAAAAGCTTGGCCTGCTCAACAGAGCGGGATATTATTTTATGCCGGCACGTCGCCTGCAATTTTACAAGGTTCGAGTTCGGCCTCACAACAACGGTCAGGCTGTGGTACCCCAGTGCTAGCTCCTTCCATTAGGCCACATTCCGCGAAATAATTGTCGGATGGAATAATTTTCGACCAATTTCTTTCTGATAGGCTTGACTCGCTGGCGCTTCGAAGACATGTTCTGTTATATTACTAATTCCAGCCGCTAAATTTCACTATCCCATATCACGACAAAACTTGCGATACAATCGATACCATCCGGATAATGGCGTTCTACCACTGTGCGATTTCATCATCATCATCATCATTACAGCCTTTTATAAGTCCACTACTGAACATAGGCATCCCCCAAGGAATGCCACAAAGCACGGTCCTGAGCCACCTGCATCCATCGACTTCCTGCATGTCTTATCAGGTCGTCACTCCATCTCGTGGGGGAACGCCCTACACTTCGCCTACCGGTACGAGGCTGCCACTCAAGATCCTTTCTTCCCTATCGGTTTTCGATTCTTCGAGCTATATGGCCGGCCCATTGCCGCTTCAGCTTACTAATCCGTTGGGCTATGTCGGTTACTCTGCTTCTACTGCGGATATCCTCATTTCTAAGTTTATCACGCAGAGAAACCCCGAGCATAGCCCTCACCATAGCTCGCTGAGCGACCTTGAGCTTCCTCATACGGCCAGCAGTGAAGGACCACGTCTCAGATCCGTAAGTCATCACTGGCAACACGCACTGTGCGATTTACCAGTAGTTTTCTTCTTACCACAACATTTTTGTAGAATCGACAACTACCATCGATTTTTTCGGACCGATACAACTTACGAAACCTTCAAGACAACAGTCCAATCTTTATTAGAAGGCCGGTAACGCACGTGCAAATTTCCTTCGAGTTGCTGTTGTTCATAGGCGGCGGTAGTCACTTACCAACAGGTGATACTCTTATAAGAAATATGACGATCGAAAAATGAGTCCCGAAAATACATTTATGATAGCTGTGTATTTGTATTTCATAAAACATCTTACTGTTTTAATCCTCATTGTTTCTATTTAACGATGTGATCACGATACTGAAATTGCAACTGAAAATTTTCGCCTTCACCGTCTTTTATCTTATCGCTTTATATTCTACTCACGTTGAGATTTCTTTCTCTCTGTTTAAAAATCTAGACAGTATCATTTTAACGTGATATTGGTATAGTGACAGAAAAGTTTTGTGTAAAAAAATAGTAAATGGAAACAGGTTAGCGCCTTTTATAATATAGAGGCTGTGTTGGTGCTGTTATGAGAGGCAATGTTACTTGAGTGTCAATGAAGGTAAGTATTGCTTCTATTATGAAGTCGGATTTAATGTGGCTGTGTTAACTCTTATCGATGAAAATAAATCATAGTTTGTGGTGGTAAATGTTACAGTTAATTATAATAACAATTAATACAGTTTTTTGTTATATGTACGATATACATGTGTTTCTAATTGAATTGATGATTTTTTAAACCCCACATGTTACAGAGATAAGATTTTTCAGGAAAAACTTAATATCTTTACAAGGAGTACTAATAAAAAGATAATATCTTGCTTCAATGTGTAGTTTTATGAGTATTAGAAAAATAAAATTATCCAACTGAATAATATTGCATGATAAAAATCAATCACGTGTGGGGTTTTAAAAACAATTCACTAATTTAAGGTCAAAAATTAAGAATTTTATTTTAAATAAGTGAAATAAAACTGAAAACATTATTTAAATCAACGTTTGACTTATAGCTTACAATAATTATTTCTTAATTTATTCGTAATTAATTATTCATCTGAGCTACCACGGCTCTCGTGGTTAGCGCTCGCTGTAAGCTTCACAGTACTCTAGCAACCCGGGTTCGATCCCCGCCGGCACCAATGAAATTGTTAATTGCAATTTTAAGTGCTGATTTACCGCGTGCTCGGCGGTGAAGGAAAACATCGTGAGGAAACCTACATGTCTGAGAAATGAGAAATAAAATATTTCGAAGACGTGAAGTTCGCCAACACGCTTGGGGCAGCGCGGCGGATATTTCCTTCCCTAAAACCCTCTCAGAAATGAGAGGAGGCCTGTGACCAGCAGTGGGACGTAAATAGGCTGCAACTTTGCTTTTTTACTTTATTCGTAATAAACCAAAAAATGAAGTGAATAAAGTAAGTATTCAGTCATATTAAAACAATGCCCCAAACATTTCCCTATAATGCTATTAACCATGCGTTATCAACTTTGATAGCGCGGTCGTTAACATAGCTAGATACTGTTTTACATCTCTTGAATATTTTTGCATATTAAAGTTTTATGTAACTCTTCGTTTTGTATATAAGATTACTAATAAAATACCTTATTAAAATTTAATGTACCTATTGCACGTATGAAATTAAGAAATTGCTTAAAATAACTGCACGAACTCACACGTACCGCGTTATAAAAAGTAAAATACAAATATTTATGTATTTTGTAAGCATATTTCACGGGAATGAGGCTTAGTAATCTTCTGCTCCTCAGATGTCGCTAGTTGACACTGAGGTGAAATTTTTTGTTACACAATGTCATTTAATTGAGAAGTTAATTTTAAATAAAAATTTACCACTTTCTAGAGTATTATAAATAAAATAATACAGTATTATAAATATTATAATACACAAAACAATGCCTCAGTGGTGTTTGCTCTTTAATTTTTTGTACATTTTTAACTCTTTTTTTAATTACGTTTTTTCCCTTTATGAATATCAGTGGTTTCGTTTATTTATTTTTAACACGTTTTTATGAGTATGGTATTTATCTTAGTAACGGAATTTTTGAATGTGATTTTCATTCCCTTCAAAACTTCGGATTGATTTGAAACTTCGCACACTTACCAAGCATCGATGTCAATGCAATAATTTAAATAGTTTGTCCCATTATCCTTGCCAGGATTCTCAGAATTTGCGAATAATTTATAAAACAACTACGATTTCTGCCAGGTCAATCTACTGTAAGCCGCGTAAAAGAACTTCTTTCCAAAATAAAACACGCTTTTGTAGATAACCGAACTAAAAAGTAGAACTATTATATAATTATAATATTTACATCAGTAAAACTATTATTTATTAATGTAATTATTGTAAAATATTACTAATGATATAGAAAGAAACATTAAATTTATAAAAATCTTAATAATAAAATGTAATAATATCATTGATTAACCAATAATTATAATTAAAATTTAAGGTATAGTGTAATAAAAAATAATTTTAATTTTATAATGGATCTGTGTTGTCTGTATCAAATAAATTATTATTATTATTATTATTAACATTTATTTTTTTCGAACAAATTAAGTGGCGCTGCCCTGGTGGCATAAAACGTCGTGGTCTGCAGGTGTCCGTGGAATGCAGTAACATACCTAATGGAATAATTTTTATTCATTATAGATCACAAATGATTCTTATTGCAGGTGTTTCTTTTTTTACTTTTACCACTGGTTAGGGAAAAAACCTCTGTCCTGGGAAGAACCACAACAAGAAGCTCAGCGGGACTTCTCATTTCATACAGAAAATAAAGCTAAGCATAAAATCTAAGTGGAATTAGGCGTCATGACAAACACACGCTGTTGTTTTCAAAGAAAGAAAATAAAAGGAAATATATATTCCGCCACATAACAAAAAAGCCATCTTATTAAATACTACTAGACATTGTCGAACGTGATAAAAAAGGGGTCGCGTTCAGTTTTTAGCCTGGTTAACCACAGCTGCTGTTTTTCAGTGTCGCCCGTTTTGTCCCTTTCGAGTAGTTCGAACAGTGTTTATATGATATAAGATTCTGTATATGTTTTGTTCTAACTGTTAAGCGAACACTACACATTAAATTAAACTAAATTTACGGATTTTATCGCGTTTAATTTTAACTTTTTAAATTCCGATGTTTCGGGTGCTTTACACCACCCACGTTCACGGACCGATACTGAGGTGTTTGACGTCCCGATGTCATAGTTCATAGTTAGCCCAGCCGCTATCAGTTTTTGAATATTAATTTTTGGTCCGATCTACGCAGAACGTCGTCAATTAAAAATTTAATCTAACTATTAACGTAAATTATAAATAAAAATTAAAAATTAAATGTAAACAACAATAATATTACAGCGATAAAACCTTAATACAGTACATTAAATGTAAATAACAAATTGGCACGAAAAATAAATAAAAGAGAACTGCAAAACATATTGCAGTATCCTAATTAGCGGTCGCTAAAATTGTGTAAGAAACGCGCCGTATCCTAGACGCCCCGCTAAACGCTCTCCGTTGAGGCATTACGCTAACTGTTACGTAACCAAAAATGTTACATAAAATTATCTTTGTGACTTATTTAGGTACATTGTTTGAATATGGTTAGGTTTGTTTGACATGGATAGTGATAACGCCGTGTTGTAACGGTTTAATTTTTAATCTTTTTTTTACTTTAATTATGTTAACACTCAACAAATACATGGTATACAAATGCAATAGAAATAAGAAAATAATGTATTAACATCTTCCCTGTCCGCGAAAAAGACACAATAGTTAAACAATCGAAATGTTCTTAGACGACTCATGGGACAATGAAATGGTTAAAAGTTAAAACAATTAATATACCACGTTTTTTTTCTTCATATTGTCATCTGATATTGAGGTATGTTCAAAATTTCAACTCAGGCTCTTCAGGAAGTTGTTTAAAATCAATTACTAAATTCGACCCGAACAGATAAAATCCGTAAAATTAGTTTTATTTTATGTGTAGTATTCGCGTAAATATAAGAAATTATTATGAAGCTACCCAGTTTGACGCCGTAGGTTGATGATTATGATGATGATGATACATTACGTCTGCCTACTTCGGTGTTTATCACCTTATATTTCGTAAACATCGGTGGAAGATATAACAAAAACTACTATACAGTTTCGAAATAAAGTTCCTCATATCGGAAAAGAAACAAATCCGCAAGTATCTTTTTTGTCATTTGCCAAAAATAACACCATAAAATACTAAAATAAATTTTTACCTTTTAAACTAAATTCTCGAACTGACCGTTGAATACAATATTTATATTAATAATATAATAATGCTGCAGCTATATTACTTGTATAGTTGTAGCACGAATGGATCGGCTCGACCGGGGAAGGACCACGCTCTAACAGTTAGCTTAAAATAGCACCTTAACGTTGCTGTGTTTCGTATGGTGCATGTAGAGAACCAGAGACCCGTTTTACTGGAAACGAGGCATTCCATCCTAGTTCTAACGGGTGAAAACGCATCTGCATTTTGATTCGTCATTGAGGGTAGATGTAGATGTCTATGGGCCACAGCAACCACTTACCATCAGGTGGACTGTGTGCTCGTTTGCCACCCATATCCTATAAAAAAAAATCATATTTGCTTATGAAACTAAGATAACATTTATTAAAATTTAATTTTAATTTAACAATTTCATGAAAAAAGTCAAAATTGCAGCTGTGATTTTTTTAACCGCCTTTAGACTTAACATATTATTGTGTATGAAAGATATCGTGGTTATAAATATAATTATAAAAAAATAGGTCACGCGTGAGCTTATTGTCTATGATATTCCGTTTACTATCCCAAGGGATGTCTTCCTTTGTGTCGCAATCGATTTTACGGTCGTGTGACCATTCCTTATAGTTAAAGGGAGATTTGGCTTCGTTTGGAACATGCGCACGTAAGTACTTAGGCACGTGCCTAAGTACTTTAACGGTTGTATTTTGGTCTAATAACGTCTTATTAATTTAATCGCTTCTTCAGACGAAAAAATGACAGAAGGGTTAATTAAGAAATTTCATAACAATTTGCGTAAACGGATTAAACATTCTTTAATAAAAGCTACTGCAGATTCTCATGTTGTGCAGTGGAGCGTTCGTGGACTAATGAAAATAAGATATGAGGAGGGAGGAGTAGCCTGGGTTAAGTTTAATATCAGGACCTCGAACACTATCACGGGGAGAATGTCCGGAATAAAATAAGTTAAAGTTCGAAATGAAATATAGTGAAATAATCTTTATTTCCTCGACTTGAGAAAGTAACTATTTTAAACATAATTTTAGTCTACTGCCGTTTCAAACTGAGGTTCCTCTAATCAAAGACCGAAACGGGCAAAAAATCTTTACAGGCCTCCTATCCTCTTTTTTGTCATATTTTAAAACGTTGCATACAATGTACATTATGTATAACAACATTATTAAAAATTACAAACCCATGTAAAATGTGATATAATTATATTCTTTTTTTCTTACTTGACGATAGTTATTAAACAAACCCATTAGCTAGCAGCTTACCATCGATACATAGGGTATAACAATCAATCCTGGAGCTTAAGTGAATGGATCAGTCAAAACGCTTGCTGTTCCGATACACTAGTGGATTTTTTTTTACAAATGAAGAACAATACATAAAAGCAGAATGACAAAATGTATATTATATTCACAGCTCGAAAGATGCTTCGCAACTTGTTGGTAAATATCGACGTGATTTTCTTCCTGTTTCAATCTTGGTTTGATGTCCCACTAAGTTATAATTCATGCCGTCATCTTAAGGAGATGTATAATGTTATCATTAATCACTTCTCTGATTAATTTAGGTAGTTTCGAATTCGCTTAAAATTTCAAAACAACTTGACGGATTGTGATGCGGTCTCACCATAATTTCAAGAATTTCTTGAGGAAAGATTTCTTGTCAAAAGGTATACACTAGTACAGTATCATAAATTATATTAGTTCCCTTTTGGTTTCAAAATAATGAGATTGAAGTAAAGTGGTTTAAATGAAACAAATTTAAACTCCACTAGAAAACAATTATTGTGTTTATAACAATAATTATACGTTCACTGAGGTACATAGGCTGCACTAAAAGTATCGATAATGGAATATTTCCACTGTTCCTGTCATATTAAAATCTTTTTAATTGAAAACTCCTTGGTTTTAAAAGTCGAATACCATTTATTTATTTAAAAAAAATTCTCGGTCTTGTCACAAGGTTTTGTCAAACTTGTTTAGTCGTTGAGAAAATGGAATTGACTCGAGAAAATTCAAAAGCGATGAAGATAGATGATAGATGAAGAGTCATAATAAAGACTTTCGAAGTGGTTTAACACAAAAACAGTGTGTTGACCGGATGATTTCTGCATTTGGTGATGAAGCGCCCTCCAAAACCACAATTTATCGCTGGTTTGCTGAATTTCAACGTGGACGTGTCAAGCTCAGTGATGATCCCCGTCAAGGTCGTCCAAAAACTGCAGTCACCCAAGAAAACGTTGATGCTGTGCGTAAGCTGATTGAGTAAAATCGACATGTGACATACCGCGAAATTCAGGCAAATTTAGACATTGGCATGAGTCAAATACAAATAATCTTGCATGAACAATTAGGTGTAAAAAAGTTGTTTTCCCGATGGATACCGCATTCGCTCTGTGAAGAGCAAAAAGCGGCTCGCGTTACTTGGTGCGTCAGAACTCTCGAAAGATTCCACGCAGGATCCTCAAATGCTGTATACAACATCGTATCAGGTGACGAATCCTGGATATACGCGTACGAACCCGAAACAAAAAACCAGTCACGAGTTTGGGTGTTCGAAAATGAGTTAAAGCCAACAAAAATTGTTCGTTCACGGAGTGTTGCAAAAAAAAATGGTGGCCACGTTTGTCTCCAAAACCGGCCATGTTACGACTATTCCTCTTGAGGGACAAAGAACGGTTAATGCAGAATGGTTTGCTAGCATTTGTTTGCCACAGGTCGTTTCTGAACTCCGTAAAGAGAACTGCAACCGCCGCATCATCCTCCAACTCGACAATGCGAGTTCTCACACCGCACACAGAACAAAAGAGTTTTTAGAGCAAGAAAACATAGAATTATTAGACCATCCGCCGTACAGCCTCGACCTAAGCCCTAATGATTTCTATACTTTCCCTAAAATAAAGAATAAATTGCGTGGACAGAGATTTTCATCACCTGAAGAAGCTGTGGATGCCTACAAAACGGCCATTTTCGAGACCCCAACTTCCGAATGGAATGGTTGCTTCAATTATTGGTTCCATCGTATGGAAAAATGTGCAAATTTCGCGGAGAATACTTCGAAAAGCAATAAATCCATTTTTAAATAGTAATGTTGTGTCACATCCTTGATTCCCGAAATTTTCAGTGCCGCCCTCGTGTATGTTCACTGATTTCTCGGAGACGACTGAAGCGATTTAAATAATTCTTTTTATTTATTAAATAGCGTATAATTCAGGGGTCAATGCTATATAAACTATGAGAAAGAATTCTATCCCGAAGGCCGGAAAGTAGGGGATGAAGATTTTATTGTCGGTTTGTGCTTTTCATCAAAAGTTAAACTTTATTCTGCCAAGTTTAAGCTACTTTAATACTATCAGTTTATAGAGTTGATATGCCGTAGACGAATTTTAATCGTGTGGCTGATCAAAGAGGTATAAAGGCGTAAGCGTACTAATAGCTAACTCAGCTATTTGTATTACGCTTAGAGCTACTCGTACGTAAGCTTGACTTTTTTTTTGCAAATAT
The DNA here is from genome assembly GCA_033319125.1 of Parnassius glacialis. Classification (NCBI taxonomy): domain Eukaryota; kingdom Metazoa; phylum Arthropoda; class Insecta; order Lepidoptera; family Papilionidae; genus Parnassius; species Parnassius glacialis. Next base: position 27,541,521 of record JAVANC010000002.1, read on the forward strand.
ATGTGAGCTAAAATCCACAACTACGGTCCGTTGTGGTGCTTTGTAGTCTTCAATAAATAAAACTGTCTACAATCTACAATTTGTAGATTGTTTCGCACGGTTGATTTCAGGATCTCGACAATAACGCTACCTACCTGGTCAAATTGAAAACCTAAACCATTAACTAATCAACTACAAAAATTATGTGTGTGTGTGTGTTAATCACAAAAATTTCCTAAAAATCAGTCCAGCCATTTAGAAGGAGGTCAGTCACATACACATGTGGACAGAAGAATTATGTATAATATGCGTGTATGTGAGGAAGCTCAAGGTCGCTCAACGAGCTATGGAGAGGGCTATGCTCGGGGTTTCTCTGCGTGATAAACTTAGAAATGAAAATGAGGATATCCTAGGAGGTATATTTTATACGTGGTAGAGCCATGCTGCAGCTATATTAGTAGTATAGTTGTATCACGAATGGGTCGGCTCGACCAAGGAAGGACCACGCTCTCACAGAATACCAGCGTAAATAGTAGCTTAAAACTGCTGTGTTTCGTACGGTGAGTGTAGAGAACCGGAGACCCTTTTTACTGGAAATGAGGTATTCCATCTTAGTCCTCACGGGTGACAACGCATCTGCATTTTGATTCGCAAACGAGGATAGATGTAGATGTCTATGGGCCACAGAAACCACTTACCATCAGGTGGACTGTGTGCTCGTTTGTGACCCTGTCCTATAAAAAATATCCGGAGTAGAACCAGAGTGACCGAAATAGCCCAACGGATTAGTAAGCTGAAGTGGCAAAGAACCGGCCATGTAGCTCGAAGAACCGACAAACGATGGGGAAAAAAGATTATCGAGTGGTGGTCTCGTACCGGTATGTGACGTGTAGGGCGACCTCCCACTAGATAGAGTGACGACCTGGTAAGACATGCAGGAAGTCGATGGATGCAGATGACTCAGGACCGTGCTTTGTGGCATTTCTTGTGGGAGGTCTATGTTGTGCAGTGGACTTGTGAAGGGCTGTAATGATGAATATGCGTGTATTGTACATATAAACCTTCCTCTTGAACTATTCTGTCTATGAATGAAAAACGTCAATAAGATCTAAGCGTACAGACGGCGGAAAGCGACATTGTTTTATGTTACGTAGTAGTTATGTATTATGTACGTACTGCCCTTACGTTAAACGACCTTTTTTTGTAGTTCAGAGATTCTTAGTTCAATCTCATAGATTTCTAAATATAAGACTTTCAACGGGACAGAGTTCACTTTATTTATTTTTTTTCTCTTTATTTGGATCACCAACAGACGATACACAATACTAACAAAAAATATAACTTAACAATGCGACTACATGCTATGTGTTCATCTTCTTACAGGTAACCACAACTTACATAAATAGCGAAGTGATTTTAAAAAAAAAAAATAGAAAACAGATAGTTATATGATAATAAATATACATTTTTTCATTCATTTTCATGATGAAAATGAATGAAAAAATATACATGGAAAACCAGATTTGATATAGCTACAGTTTGTGGATTTCATGCTTACATTCGATATATAATGTTGATATTAAATTAAATCTACTAATTTTATTACACATTTCTGAAATGTTTATGGATCAAATACTTAAATCTAGACAACGGTGTATACATTATATCTATTTCTATGGAATTTTCTTACATAAACAGGTTATCTGTATTCTCTTGTACGCATTCTAAATGCTCCGCCCATGTTTGTATGATAACATTAAAACTTTAACGTATTATTGGAAAGTTTGATTTCGTAGTCTAAATTGTATTATGTTCCTTTTGAATGGTCTTGTTGTGTTGTTAACCGGTCAGGATAACAAATAAAGTGTTACAATAAATGCCATATCGTCGTTCGGCATTCAGTACCGCGAATGTGTAATTGAGTCACTTTACAGGAGAGACAAAAAACTGATTAATTTATAATGTACGCTTTACTATTTGTTGGAAAGAGTTTTTTAAGTATTTCTAAATCTATTTTTGAAAGGTTTTTGGTCATATTTTAAATACAAAATCGCGTATTTGATTGAATACTATCGAAACAACAAAAAATAAAAATTTGCAATATTTTCACATTCGCGGTACTGAATGCCGAGCGACGATATGTAACAATATAATTAGTATTACGTTTGGTGCAAAAGGCAATAAACTGCACAGCCAACGACACTCCGGACCGGTTTGAATTTTATCAAGCGGGTTAATACTTTATTTGAGCGTTAATCCGACAATCGACCGCCTTGACCCAAATGATGGGAGTTGGCAACACACGAGTTATTTTGATGTCATATGTAATTTCCTGTTCTTTTATTATATACAATCCTGTTAGTAGCCTTTGTTATCGATAAGTGTAAGCCTTAATAAGCCTTATGCCTTGATATATAATTTTTGGAAATAAATTTTTCGAGTATATTTTATAAATTGTCTTTTTTATATATGTATATAATTCTTTTATGTGTGTTTTTGTCATTGAACTATTCCTAAACATCTGGACCAATTTTCTGCCGACTTCCAAAAAGGAGACGGTACTCAATTCGACTGAATGTTTTTTTAATGTGTGTTACCTCATAACTTTTTACTGGGTGAACCGATTTCGATGATTCTTTTTTATTTGAAAGCTGGTACTTCTCGTGTGGTCCCATATGAATTTGATCAATGTCAGACCAATAGTTTTTGAGTTATTAAGAATAACTTATATTGATGTCTGCTGTACAACATTTTTAATTTTTAATTATAATTAAAAAAAATCGTGTCTGTTCGAGTTGGTAAGACTCACAATTAGACCCGGTAAGTATGCTGTTTTCGAGATCCAGAAATAACCTGTGCGAAGCGGGAGCGGATCACTAGTATATTATATTATAATTTTTGGTGCATATGGTCATGTTTACACAATACATATGTATATGTATTGTATTGTTGAGACTTTTTTTTTATATGATAAGGGTGACAAACGAGCACACAGACTACCTGATGGTAAGTGGTTGCTGCGGCCCATAGACATCTACATCTATCCTCTATTACAAATCAAAATGTAGATGCGTTGTCACCCGTGAGGACCAAGATGGAATGCCTCATTTCCAGTAAAAAGGGCCTCCGGCCACCTGCACTCACCAAGCGAAACGCAGAGGTAAACCTCTACTTCACGCTAGTTTTCTGTGAGGTCGTGTTACCACCCCGGTTTGAGCCGGCCCATCCGTGCGACAGCAAACGCTGCCGCGTGGCTCTACCAATGTTAAAAACGGACTATGGTTCATAGCTATGCTAAGCTTTGATGCGTGGCGCCGTAGTCAAGTTAATTAATAAACACTAACTTAATTTACCAAAAATGTTAAAGTTGGTAAAAAATTACTTCGCATACATCCCGCTCTATATAATAAAATGATGTGTCTTACCTAGTTTGAAGAGCACCTCCCGCCCTCCCTCAATTGCGTGCATTATCACCGTCACCACTAAACCCAGCACCACTACTCCCAACACCACTACACTAGGAAAGACACACCACTAACAACAATACGACACGTGTTTCGCATCTACACGAGGCACCTTCAGGTAATCTAGACTCTGCGGTGGCATCTAGACGGCTAAGAGCTTAGCGGTCAGCCACCGCAGAGTCTAGATCACCCCTTAGCGGTCGCAGTCTAGATCACCTGAAGATGATTAATATAATGGACTTCCGCAAAGTAACGCCTGATTCTATTTGTTACCAAAAATGGTTCATATTCATAACATGTGTTCGTTTAGTGCCAAAAAAGAAAATGACAAAATCTGGACCCGATAAGACCCGAATAATTACACACACAAACACTCACGCCTGTTACCCAGAGGGGTAGGCAGAGACTACGGACTTCCATTTGGCGCAAACCTTTCTCGCCTCCTTTACATCCATATATCTACGCATACACGCTCGTCGGTTAAGGGTACTCCTAATCTGGCCCATTTTCAATGTATCGCCGACTTGGTCGATAAATCTTCGTCTAGGGCGTCCCTTCCCCACTCTGCCGTTCACTTCTGAAACATAAATTTGCTTTGTCACTCTTTCCTCGTTCATTCTTTCTACATGACCTAACCACCGAAGCATTTCTTTCTTAATCCTGGTCACAATGTCAGCTTGCAAACCACACTTTTCTCTTATCTCACTATTACTCACCCTGTCATGCAGATTCAGCCCTAGCATACTCCTTAATGACCGCATTTCTACAGCATTTATTCTTCTCTCATGCTTCTTCTGCCAGACCCAACTTTCACTACCATACGTTAGGGACACAGCATTATACGTGCCTTCTTTGATACATAATTTGACGAATTATTAATAAATTTTATATTGTTTAAAGTTAAAATTACAGTATATAATATATACGTTCAACTCCTGGGCACAGGCCTCTTATTTCTGAGAGGACTTTTAGGCCAAAGCATGCGGTAAATCAGCAAAGTAACAATTTTATTTGTAACTGCGCGGCGGGTATCGGACTCGGGCTTACGTGGGGATCGAATTTGGAACCTACCGCCAAATAGCAGTGCCTGCACTTGAAAGAGGTAAAAGGGGAAGGTATCCAGATGAACTGCTAGACAGAAAAAATGTCCTATCACCTATAAAAACAGTATAGTTGTAATAATCATATCTTCTTAATAGTCCAGTTTCATTAAAAAAATATTTCTGTAAAGTGAATTTATTAAATTTTATTTTTCATGAAATGTTTTTATTTTCCGCTTATGCAATTCGTTGAATTGCCTTCAATGGTTTCGCCAGTGCTTTTGATGTTGTACCTATACTTTGTAAATACATTTGAAAGAGGTGAAGAATCCATATAAAGCAATTTTATTTATAAAATAGAAAGCTGAAACAACACGCATTTGTCATGAACTGTGATGAATGGAGAAATGAAAATACCAAGCCGATGTTATGAAATAATTTTACTGTCATCGATTCATAATACGTTTGTGTTAAAAAAAATCAGATTATTCAAATGTTTTAAAGTGATTGAAAACTGAATTAAGAAATTCAGTTACATTCATAATCATACATACAAATCATTTAGCAGAACAATATAGATTAACGCTTAAACATGTTTTTTTTTTATAACATAAGGGTGGTAAACGAGCACAAAGTCCACCGGATTGTAAGTGGTTGCTGCGGCCCATAGATATCTATATCCATCCTCGATTACAAATCAAAATGCAGATGCGTTGTCACCCATTAGGACTAAGATGGAATGGCTCGTTTCCAGTAAAAAGGGTATCCGGTTCTCTACACTCACCATACAAAACACAGCAGCGTTAAGCTGCTATTTTATTCTGGTATTATATGAGAGCATGGTCCTTTTCCGGTTGGGCCAACACTCAAGCTAAAACCATAATATAGCGTGCAGCATGACTTAAATAAAATCAAAGCATTCCACTTTTTTTTTTGTTGTTGGTTGGATCGTTTTGCCACTTATAACCACAGCAATCATTAAGTGAACATGACTGATGTTACAACTTTATTTTGTAATATGATAGCGATACACGACCGCTGAATGGTTCAAGGCCGGTAAGATTTTGCGCTCTTGGGTCTAGACATTACTACGTAACCACTGATTCATAAAAACACTTGAAGCTTTTTCAAGTAATATAATTTAAGTAACCTCAAAAGACGCTTCTTGGTTTGAGGAAACTATTTTACATTTAATTTTAATACATTACATGCATAAACGTTTACGCATGTCATTTAGATGGGTAGGCAGGGGCTATGAACTTCCTTTTGGCATGATTCTGACACACCTCTTGCTTATTACATACTCATCCATATATTTACGATTAGATCTATTTAAATCTGGTGTCCTGACCGTATGTATACGTTTTACCGAATGATGTTTGCTTGAAAACAGATTCACCTGTCTCATCGTATGAGCATTGTAATATTAGACACAGGGAATAAGTAGGTAAACTACGAAATATAGCGCTTCTTGAAGATATCCGCGTCATCAGATAACACCACTTGAGATCATCAACCCGCAGAACCGTTCTTGGCTGGAGCCTGTTGATGTAAATTTTGATTCCGCTTACAGTTTCCGTTAAAAGATTGTCGACGGTATAGCTAGTACTAAATTTCGTAATTCGTACAACCATCTTGTATATTCTATTATGATAAGGATAAACTAAACTACGTTCTTTTCTTTAAAATTGTTAACTTTATTTAACTAAAGCAAAACCTACTTGAGTCATTGTTATAGTGCATGCTGTGTTTATTAGTAAGTAGTCACTATACTTAGCTTAAGAAACTTTACTGTTATTTAACCCTTTTGCTGTCCCGTGCACTACATATAGGTCATTGCTATTGTCTCACTGTTGAGTCTGAAAACTGGACGGTGAAAGTGTTAAAATGTCATTGTGTAAGTTGACTTTTAGTAAGCCATTAGAATAAAATAAAAAAGTAGGCTTTTTAATATTGCAAACAAGCAATCCGCCCCAGCTTCACACGGTTGTTTCTGGATATCGACAACAACGCCACCTTCCGGGTCCAATTGTGGATCTAAAACATTATCTAATCAACTTAATCACACAAACAAAATTTCATCAAATCAGTCCAACTGCTTAGGAGGAGGTCAGTCACATATACACGGACAGAAAGATTATATAATAAATAATATACTTGTATTGTACATATAAACCTTCCTCTTGAATCATTCTGTCTATTGATGAAAACCGCATCAAAATCCGCTGAGTAGTTTAAACTTTAAATCTAGAGAGATCTAAGCGTACAGACGGCGGGAAGCGGCTTTGTTTTATACTATGTAGAAATATACTTGTTGTTATAAACGTAGTAAAGGGTCCGCCATCTAACTTTTTTTTTCAACTAGTGCTTATTTCGTGAATGGCAACACTTAGCTCATGTCTAATTTGACAGATAATTAGTTTTATCCTTCCGCTGAACGAATACGGTTGTGTATACGCTTGAACAACGCTGGGAAATATTGCGACATTACTTTGAAAATCATGGTAATGTTGCAGAATGTGTGCGAAAATTGCGTACGGATTTTGGAAGAAATGAAGCACCGTCAGCTCCGTATGTTCGTTACCTTGTGAAAAAAGTGAAATAAACTGGCATCCTCATCGATAAACCTACGCGTGAAAAGCCAAAAACACTGCGTACACCCGAGAATATTGCTGCTGTGGCCGAAAGTGTGCGTGAAACGCCATCAACATCAGTTCACCGTCGTTCTCAACAATTGGACATTTCGGAGACATCATTGAGACGAATTTTGCGTAAAGACCTTGGTATAACGCCGAACAAAATCCAATTGGTTCAGGAGTTGAAGCCAACTGACCATCCAATGCGTTTTCGCTTCGCTAAGTGGGCCTGCGATCGACTTGCAGAAGATGCGGATTTTGCCAAAAAAATCATCTTTTCAGATGAAGCTCATTTCGAACTTGGCGGGTATGTAAACAAGCAGAATTGTCGCATTTGGGGCACAGAAATCCCGCACGCATTCATCGAAAAGCCGGTGCACCCAAAACGAGTCACTGTTTGGTGCGGATTTTGGTCCAGAGGCATAATTGGGCCATTTTTCTTCGAAAATGAGCAAGGTGTGGCCGTTACAGTCAATGGCGATCGTTATCGGGCCATGTTGAACGAATTTTTGTTAACAGAAATTGAAGAGGAGGATATTGGCAACATTTGGTTTCAACAGGACGACGCAACGTGCCACACAGCCGACGCTACACTTGATGTTTTGCGCCCTGTTTTTGAAAATCGCATTATCAGCCGCAGAGCTGATGTCCACCATGAGCGTTTGGCCACCTCGGAGCTGCGATTTGACATCGTTGGACTATTATTTGTGGGGTGCCGTCAAAGATAAGTGTTACGCCGACAAGCCAGAGACAATTGACGCTTTAAAGGACAATATTCGTGAAGCCATTGGTGAAATACAGCTGCACACAATCGATAATGTACTCAAAAATTGGACCAATCGTGTAGGCTACTGCATGGCCAGCCGAGGCAGCCATTTGAATGAAATTATTTTCCATCATTAACCGGAAGGATTTTACTTTCAAATAAAAAAAGAAATTTGAAAAAATATTTAGTAGTTTTTTTTAATAGCATTTTTTTTAAAAAGAAGTTATTTGGCGGACCTTTTATAAATATAAAATTACTTTAACTAAATTTTTAATTGACTACGTCTTTGTGCCAGTGTTTATAAACGCGACGTCTGATCATGCGGCTTCGGGCTTTCGGGTTAGTATTGGATCACTGGTATAGTCGTATTCTTTTGTAATAGGGAATGCAATAAAGGGATGAGGGAAAAAGAGTGCACCTATGCTTGCTTGCACTCGAGCACTATAATCATGTCCTGCGCACATGTCTCCTTCGAGACCGGCCGCTGCGACTGAAATTCGGTCTGCAGGACATCAGTTTTGCTATAGACGGTTTATATGTACATTCAAGCTTAACACTGGGTTTATGTAGACATTACATAGACCAACGGTTCTTAACCTTTTTGACTGGCGACCCTAAATATAGCCGTGTACGCTTAATCTCGTCATTCTGTGTTGGTTCAAATTAAATAATACTGCTGTCAATAGTTGCTAGTGTGGAATAAAATAGAATAGAATAATTTTTTATTCAATATAGATCACATGTGTAGTTCTTATTGAGTCATTTTTTACTTTACCACTGGTTCGAAAAAAAACCTCTGTCCTGGGAAGAACTAGCAAGAAACCCAGCGGGACTTTTATTTATTTTATTTTTTTATAGCTATATAGTGTACTTTTATAATTATTTAAATTTTTTGTACAGGATTACTTAGATAGTAATAACATAAAAATTAAGTAGATTTATATAGTTTTTCTACTATTTGCTTTCAAATTATTTTGGGACCCTCTCGCGATATTGAATATCTGATGTTCGCGACGCGGATTTTGGGCGCAACCTCAGGTTAAGAACAGCTGCCATATACAACGTAAGTTGAATAAACAAATTTTGCCTAGTTAACGCAAGAAAAGTAAGTCAAAGGTTTATGATGTAACAAGAGATTTTATAAATAAATACAAATTGCAAGTTTGATGTACGGGTGTCAAACGAGGGTCATACTGAAAGTTCTTAGAAAATCAAAAACTGAACAATCTAGCAAGTTATTAGTTGTATTATATCTTTTCAAAATAGTGTCCATTTACATCAATACATCTCTGCATCCGATGGAACGACTGAGAAAAGCACATTGCCCACTCGTCCTTAGGGTCTCTTCGATGGCATTTTGAAACACAGCCACTGCTTCCTCGGCGTCCGTAAAATGTTTTCCTCGAATTTTTTATTTCTATTTTCGGAAATGAATAAAAATCGCAAGGTGCGATCAAGGTCGGCCGTATAGAGCGGGTGACCCAGTAATTCCACGTCTGACATCGCCAAGTAGTCGATTGTTTGCTTGGCGGTGTGCGACGAGGCGTTGTCGTGGTGAAGGAGGATTCTACTGTGCGGTCGTTTCTCCCGAACTTTTTCCAAGACAAATGACAAACAATTGTTGCGTAATGACCTGTCCTTCCGAAGAACGAAGCCACCATCTTTTTTCCCACGCTTCGACCTCTTCACTTTAGTTGGCAACTCCTCGGAAGGAAACACGCAAACAGCAGACTGTCTCTTAGTTTCAGGATCATAACAATAAATCCAGCTTTCGTCACCCGTAAATATGTCGCACAGCATTTGAGTCAACTCCGTTAAATCTTTGAACCATTTCACGACACCAATCAACACGACGGAGTTTTTGGGTCTCTGTCAAATTATGAGGTGTCCACCAGGCACAAAGCTTCCTGACCGCTAAATGTTCATGGAGGATTTGGTGCAATTGACTCATACCGATGTCTAAGCTTGTCCGAATCTGCTGATAAGTCACTCTTTTGTATCATACACCGCACAACACTGATGTTATTTTCAGTCGTCACCGTAGAAGGCCGTCCCTCACGCAGATCATCGGTGAGATTAGTGCGACCAAGTTTAAACTCATTAAACCAGTTGTAAACAGTTGCACGAGATGGGGCTTCATCGTAAAAGGCCAATCGAAGTTTATCATAACTTTCTTGTAGACTTAAATGACATCGAAAGTCATAAAAAATCATTGTACGAAAAATTTCTCGCGTTAAATTCATGCTGACGTAACACAGACAATTTTCAATTTGCCGTCAAATTGTAAACAATGAGGGCTAATAATCTTCCACTCACCAGATGTCGCTACTAGCGACTGAGGTAAAGTTTTTGTTACACAGTGTCATTTAATTGAGAAATTAGTTTTAAATAATAGTTTATCATTGTCTAGAGTATTATATTAATATATAACACAATGCGTCAGTGGTTTGATTTTAAATTTTTTGCACATTATAACTCTTTTTTTTTTTAAAAGTCGTCTATAGTTTGGTTTATTCATTACTAATGTAATTAATATAAAATATAAACTAATAATACAGAAAGAAACCTTAAAAATTATATTTTCCTAAGAAATTATCGTCCCCGCTATGAAATCTGTCAAATATTTTACCTCACTCGAAAGTGGCGCCGCCCTGGTGGCAGAAAAAGTCGTGGAAGCACTCATTGACAAATTAATAAAATACATACACAATAATATTGGCAGAGTTCGATTTTCAAAATTTGAACTTATTTTTTTATTATATCGTTTACAAGTGACCAGTTCTAAAAACTTTCAGTCTCGCCCTCGTATATGCTTTGATACAGAAACCTGAAACAGAAAGTTTATAATAATATTATCTTGTATCGCTTATATCTTCTACTCGCCATTTATCGACTTTTGACTCAAGGCTCCAAGTCTTTGTTTTTTTTTTGTATCAGTCCGTAAACATTAAACAGCTCTTTAACAATAAACTTCAATAAACATGCGTTAATCTTGGTAGGGAATTTTTTAGGTAAGGAAAAGAATATGATATCAGATGTTTTGCAGGTTTAACTCTCCTCAGTGCTCACCAACGCCAAACTAAGTATGGCATCATGGAATTACATTGATTCTTTCTTATGAAGCTTATTGTCAAGATAAGATTGTGGATGCTCCTTCATGCCACCTTTGATAGCAAGTTCTCAAATCATTGAAATTATTCTACTTTCTCGACCATGTGGGTTTCCTTATAATATCTTCCCTAAGGACCGTCGAGAACTGTAATTCGCCGAAATCTAGAATATCGACCTTAAATTGCAATTAGCCATTTTAGTGGTGCACGCGGGAATCGAACGCACAACGACATAAGGTAATCGCTTATCCCTTAAACTACAACGACTAATTACGTAAATGTATATAAACAATTGGGTATAGTAGCGACTGAAGTCATGAAATTCTTGCATCCTAGGAAAGTCGAAAACCCTTCCCGCGTCCCACATTCGAAGTGTCTCGAAACATACGCAATGTGACGCAACAAACGCCCCTGTGACTACATTCTGTGCTCTCTCTCGGAAAATTCCCGAAATTATGCGATGTTAAGTTTTAAAATTTTTACGTACTCACAAAATAAGAATCGCAGATTGAAAACATTATACGGCACTGCAGTTCATTTTTCCCCATTTTTTTAGAATAAAACATAAGAGTTGTGTGATAATGGAAACGCACGTAACTATTCCGAAAAATATTGTACTTGAGTAATATTTTGCCTTTCATAATAATATCTACATATTTTTCACTTCTTACGGAAAGACTAGATTGCGCAATGCTAGTTACGGATAAAATAGGTAAGTGGGGGAGGTAGCCTACTCAAACGGAGTTCTAGGCAGAAGAAAATGTTCACAATCGATTACTCCACTTCTGGATTGTGTAGAGGATTTACTGCAATCGTCACACTTGGCAAGCGAATAGCCGATGTTAATAAACGAAACGTCTGGCCGTTTTACCTCTAGCTCGAACGGGATGGATATCGCCATTTGTTGTTACCCATGAGAGCATTTTTGGACATTTATTATTCGTTTAGTATTCGTGACTGCCACGCTTAGCAGGGTTGGCAGCCGCAGTTTTTTATGCGTGAAGTGGCAACGGGCCGGACAACGAAGAACCGACAATCGATGGAGAAGAAAGGTTCTCAAGTGGCAGCCTTGTTGTAGGCGAAGTGAAGGGTGGTCGTGACGACCTGGTAATACAAACAGGAAGTCGATGGATGCAGTGGCTCAAGACCGTGCTTTGTGGCATTCTTTGGGGGAGGCCTATGTTCTCAGCAGTGGACTTGTTAAGGGCTGTAATGATAATGATGATTCGTGACCAGGTACAGATCTTATCTTACACAGCGTGAATATAAACACCACATTGGTCACGTATCATACAGAAGTTGCTCTGGGTTATCCCTTTGTTGAATTTCATAACAATCTGCCCCATTATAGAAGAAGTCTGAGCTTAAATTGTTTCTTTTATTTTATGTCATCTTTTTATTTTAGATTAATAAAAAAAAGTCTTGAATAGCCCAATCAATCTCTTTAATCTGGTAACATCAACAATAATCTTGTCTTTAATTTGGTAACATCACAGCGATAATGACAAATTGTTTAATTTACACCTTTAACTGGCCATATTCCATCTTAGGCGATACGGTTAAAGAAGAACGTACAGGTACATTAATTATCTCCTCCCTTTCTGGAGTTGATTTAACAGCCATCTGCGCAGGACAGTATTATAGTGTACGACTTTGTGCGCTGTCCGATGGGACGGCAATCAGCAGGCGCAAGAACAACGACTTTACGTCTTTCAGAGGCACGGGGGTGAAACAACGACAACTTTCTGACTCCGAACTGCTATTGAGAATTTCTTGATATAAAAACCGTATATGTTTTAATAGTGGTAGAGCCACGCGGCAGCTTTTGCTGTCGCACGGATGGGCCGGCTCGAACCGGGGTGGTACCACGACCTCACAGAATACCAGCGTGAAGTAGAGGTTTACCTCTGCGTTTCGCTTGGTGAGTGCAGGTGGCCGGAGACCCTTTTTACTAGTAATGAGGCATTCCATCTTAGTCCTCACGGGTGACAACGCATCTACATTTTGATTTGTAATAGAGGATAGGTGTAGATGTCTATGGGCCGCAGCAACCACTTACCATCAAGTGGACTGTCTGCTCGTTTGTCACCCTTATCCTATAAAAAAATGTTAAATCTATGGAAAAACTCAATAACTTTATTTTGCCCTGGTCCGATATTCAAAACTGCAACCACATGATAAGCAGTCGCCCTTACGATCACAGTACCAACAAAGCAGACGATTAAATTAAAAAAATTATATTTTCTGGTTTCATTTCCTAACTTTAGATATAGAATAACTAAAATAACAGATGTTAAATGGCCCACGGCTGGGCACCGGCCCCCTTTTATTTCTAAGAGGGTTATGCAGACGGAGAGATGCCGCTCCAATGAGGGCTAATAATTTTCTTCTCACCAGATGTCCCTAGTTGTCACTGAGGTAAAGTTTTTTGTTACACAATGTCATCTAATTCAGAAGTTAGTTTTAAATAAAAGTTTATCAGTTTTTAAAGTATTATATTAATACACAAAACAATGCCTCATGTCTGGTTTGCTCTTTAATTTTTTACACATTTTAAACTTTTTTCATTTTTCTACTTTTATGAATATTTATGGTTTGTTTTATTTATTTTTAATCTTATTAATATAAAATATAGTTAATGGTACAGAAAGAAACATTAACATTTATATTTTCCGAACAAATTAACTTGCCCACTATGAAATCTGTCAAATATTATATCTCACTTTTATAGATGTAGTGGCGCCGCCCTGGTGGCAGAAAAAGTCGTGGATGCCCTCGTTCGAATTGGCAGACTACTAGTTCTTGAAATATTTTAATTGCTCATAATAATATGGAAGTTAGCTCATACTTCGTCTTTACCAATTAGCACGTTTTGAATCTTGTTTCTTTTTTATAAAACTGATGTGACAAACGACCTAACAGTACACTTGATGGTAAGTGGAACGATCCATCTTAGTCCTTAAGGGTAAAATCGCAGCTGAATTTTCGCAGATTCTTAATCGAGGATAGATATAGATGTCTATGAGCTACAGCATCCACTTGTCATAAGGTGGACTGCGTGCTTCCTTGTACATCCTTATTCTATACAAATTGAACACCTGCAGCCATCTTCAAACTAAGGTCACCTCTGAGGACTAAGGTGGAATGCCTCGTAAGTTTTTAATCTTACCGGCTCTTTATTACCCTCAAAACCTCAAAATCCCTCCATCTAACAGTAAACGAATAACCACTCGACTTAAACTTTTAGCACCCGAGATCGTTATCTGCCGATATCAATGAAATTATTGTTACTTTAATATTATGTCAAAAAAAATTACCTAAGAATCGCGTGTGAATTTGAACCTCGCAGTGTTTTATTCTAATGATGACTGATTTTGGGACAGAAACGTGTTATATCGTCGCCGGTGGATGGTGTTGGTTGTAGTGGTGTTAGTGGCAGTGATAGTTCATGTTTTTTTTTAATAGGATAAGGGTGACAAACGAGCACACAGTCCACCTGATGGTAAGTGGTTGCTGCGGCCCATAGACATCTACATCTATCCTCTATTACAAATCCAAATGCAAATGCGTTGTCACCAGTGAGGACTAAGATGGAATGCCTCATTTCCAGTAAAAAGGGCCTCCAACCATCTGAACTCAACAAGCGAAACGCAGAGGTAAACCTCTACTTCACGCTGGTATTCTGTGAGGTCGTGGTACCACCCCGGTTCGAACCGGCCCATCCGTGCGACAGCAAAAGCTGCCGCGTGGCTCTACCACTGTTAAAATGTAATTATAATACATATATAATTACATATTATAATAATATCATATAATTGTTGGCAAGTGCTTCCAACTAGGTTATACAGACTATTTGAATTTTGCACGCGGTTATTCGCTAATTAACTTTCACATTTTAATTATAATGAATTTCCGTAACGTAACGCCTGATTATATTATATCAAATAATATTATTAATTGCGATTTTTAATATTAAAGAGCAGCAGTCTACTGTAGGTACTTACTTAACACGCTATTCGATAGACTTGCCTTAAATCTCAAAAAATCTTTCATCTTTACGTTTTAATCCGATCGAAGTATACTTAGTGGCTTTTAAGAAATTGCCAATCCCTTTACATAGCTTGTGATTACGGTCAACATTATATGTAAATACTAAATATACATCTATGTACATCGCACTCCCTGGGATGGGCATATCGATTTGTCAACAAGTGGAGAGAACGAGCTATGTCTAGGGTACGTACAATTGAGTTAGTTTCTATTAATTACTTAGTGTACGCTGAAATCGCGTTAGATTGTCCAAATGTATTACCTTATTTTAACTGCTCGCATGTAATATTTTCTTACCTTATAAAGTATTAAATACGTGCCTATAGCTGTAAAATTTAACAAAAGTATCTCAGTCTCAGTCCTAATATAAAACTAAGTAAACTAAACGCAATAAAATCCGTATAATGTAGTATAATTCAGTTTTTATTGTTCGCGTAATCATGAATAATCAATAAGTGAAATGAAAAGTTATAAATATAAAATTTATTATCCAAAAAAGACTTCAAAATGTTTGCCCTTAATAAAAAACCTTAATAACTTAATTAGTGTTTTCTCCCTTTAATACAGGTCAGGACCAAAATTTAATCTTGTAAACGTATGCTTTAGTGATGTACCATTTTATAGCGTTCATATCGATTTTTTCAACAAGCGTTGTGTTAATACAAATTTAAACCTTAAGTACATTAGCTTTTGACATTGAATTAGTTAAGCCGCCAGCCTTGATGCTATCGGCAGCTTCCTCTTAGACGCGGGAAGTGAAACGGCATTTTATGTGATGATTTGCATAAAACGCATATCAATAAACTCGATGAGTCTTTAATCTATCTAATTTATGAGAAAGTGATATAGTCGAAACAATAACATATCTCCATAATGAATTAGCAGTTATAATTTTTTTTTATAAATACTAACAATGCTATTTACATTACTAATATTCCCTTTTACCACTCCTGGTGAGCTTAAACTGATTGTGTTGGAGTGGTTCAGGACAGTAGTCGAATGACGGATTCGAACCCACGACTTTTAGAATTCGCGGCCTGCACCCCGCCATTAGGCTTCTGTCGCTTAAAATTATAGATAAAAGTAAAGTTACAGCCTATTCACGTCCCACAGCTGGGTACATGCATTATTTTTGAAAATATTATAAAGCAATTAGTACGCGTTGCTCCATCTTTCTTATTGTATACTTATTGCCAGCCTTCGCGGATTTCACATGTCTTTGAAATAATATTTTACGCCTCAGATATGCGACATGGTAAAATCAGCACTTAGAATTGTAATTAAATTTCATTAGTGCCGGTGGGGATAGAAATAGAACACGGGTTCTCGTGTACTGTGAAATATATGACGAGTGTTTAGCACTAAACTCGTTTGTCACTTTAGTGTTGTTAATTTTTATATTAGTTTTAGTGACAGAATTTACACAATATGAATAGTTTTGACTAAAACAAACAAGAGAAAAAAGTTCGCTTATGAACTCTGACCGTAAACTTTTTCTACGTTAGACGTTTAAAAATAGAATACTCGATAGCTAAACGGTTGAATGTTTACATGTGTAAAACGCGGCCCGAGCGGCGGGTGTGCGCCGTCCGTGCTCGCAGGCCGGCTGCAACATCGGTAGCATGGACGTGGGTTAGTTTAGATTTTCGTTTTATTTAAAAAAAAATCGGCATAAACTTTTTTTTTATTGTTGTCGTAATATAACAATACTTTTCTTAAAATTTTAGAACTAATTCTGTTTATACTTGGAACGTTCGTATAATTTTCTTCATCTCTTACTCATAACGTCATACTTTTTTAATTACTTTTACAGCATTCTACAAAATATACATAAAAGTTTTTATCTATTTATTTTTATTTTATGTTGCTTACACGGAATTTAAAGTTACCTTGCAAAAGTAAAATTAGACCTTACTTTTTAATTTTCTCCCTTCGATCACGCTCCATATAAAGAAGTAAAATTTTAAAGACACTATCTAACAGTGTTAACGAATTTTCAGTTCCCGCCAAAATATATAGTTTCAAAATAACACATGCTTGTAATTTAGATCTCTCTATCTAGAGTGCATAAACCCAAAATAATTATCTGTCTATTCTCACTACAATGAACAAGCTTAACCGATGCAGCACTGATGGCCTCACACAGATAAATGCTAATGCGATTTGTACTCGTATTAGTCTTTATTCGTCTAGGTTATATCGTCATTTCTCGGTCGCCACAGTGTCTTCCGTTATCTAACAAGGTCCTCCATATACCTACATCAGTTACACAAAACAGTCACATAAGAGTTACATCATATTTATACGCCTCCACAGGGATTTTGGGACAAGGGAAACCAATATTATGAATTAAATATTTTTCGGAAAGTAAGTAGTTCCAAATCGATATTCGACTACTGTAGTGATCGTGAACCAATCCTAATGTAGGTATCTTAAAACTTATTAAGTGGCGAAGCTTGCGAAGTCACTTATTGATTTCACGATGTCTGTCCGTCTGTCCGTCCGTCCGTCTGTCCCACGATTATCTCGAGAACGGTTTCGAATTTTCAAATTCTGTTTTCGGCAATCGATTACTGATCACCCAGGCATCTGAACCTCCTATTTTGAAACTGATTGCTCAACGGCAACCGTTAGAAACCGCTACAAAGCTGATTGCTTCGCCACTTTGCTATGCTGTTAGCTTGCTAGGTTTATTTGTAGTGGTTAATGACTTTATTAGTAATTGTATTAGCGTTACTAGTTTTCTTTAAAAAAAAAACTGTCTTGATGCGTCGTGCGGTGACTGTCAATAAGAAAATCCACTACTCCATTTCATTTCTTGAGTGTCGTATAAGGCGACAGATGGAAATGAAGCAGGAGATGGTCAGCAGTATCTTCCTGCTAACAACTCTAAATAATAAAAAATATTGTGGGCGCCGACCCGCCTACCAAGCGTCTCAATTATGGCATTTAAATATATGCCCCTATGAGACAATCTATACTTTATGGGAGACTGTAGAGAGTAATAGTGTTAAACGGGGGGTCTATATTCAACAGTGGACTTTTAATAGGCTAAAATGATTGAATGATGAAATGAACTGTCGCAATTAAGACGGGAATACCTATTTAAATTAGCACCGAAAGTTAAAGTGATTGATTAGTCAATTATTTTACGTGTTGTAAAACGCATTTTCCAAGGCAGTTAACAAGCGTGCTGCATGCATTGCCCAAATGTCTTCCGACGTAACAAATAAATAAATAATAATTTAAAGGAAATTGAAATAAAGTACAGTGAAACTTATCTAGTTCTAATTAACAACATTTAATATATGACGAAATTGACGGCCGAGCATTAATTTTCTTTTAATATACATACCGGATTTTAAATAAGACGTCTTAGGGTATGTAATATATATTTTCTATTGAATGAGGACGACAAACGATCACATATTTCACCTGACGGTAAGTGTTTGCTGTAGCTCATCAGGGGCGTAGCTACCGCCGTATCAGCCGTATCAATGATACGGGGCCCCCGGGCTACAGGGGCCCCGAACGTGTGTAACCAAAAATTCCAAGGACTTCTACGGGACAGGAAAGGCTATCACTATTATCTATAGAAGCAAAGAATTTAAAAAAAACTGAAACGTCTTCAGCTATGAATGCCGCCGAATCGTCTTACTTCAGCTATGTTAGTATTGTTTGGCTAGGTTAGTTCCTAGAAGTATTAATTGTAAGTAATAACTTATAATCAATACATAATAATTTTATTTCAATTCAAGTGTTTTTATTCCTTTTATGAAATCTTTACTCTTCATTTATTTATTGCATACCTTAAGCGAAAGCGCAAGGTATTGCATACCTTAAGCGAAAGCGCAAGGTAATGTTCTACTATCGCCTAAAAATTAAAATACCAACATTTTATCGAATAAAATCGTATCTAGCAATCATATTATACATATAAATTATATAAAAAGCACATTGTTAGAAAGATAAATGATTGTTGAACTTATTAATAATTTTTTTAAATCGATTAATTGCTATTTTTAAATAAAAAAAGGGGTTTTAGTGGCTTATGGTGTGGATTTATCATGTCCCTGTGGCTTGTAAACACTATAACTTTCGAAAATATCAATTGTTTAACTCAATCTATTTTTTAATCTCTTCATCTATCATGTGGGAAGCCACTGAATGTAAATGGCAGTGTAATTTTGTTTTGTTTAGCTATAATTAATTTTTTTCGGCTCCAAAATGGCGAAATTTTCGTAGATTTGCTTGCCTCGTATATAAATTGTCTCTGTAAATGGGGATCTACAGCCACAGAGTAGTTTAGTTCACAGAGTACCTTTGTATTAAGTTTAGTTCGGCTCACAGAACACATTCGGCTTCAGTCGCCGTAGTGAGTGGACATTGTTTCGGTTGTTTTCAACGGCTCAAAAAGATCGCTGTACAAATACACAATATTCGAATAACCAATACTTGATTATAATAATAATAAGAGATTTTTTTATTACAATATTTAAAAGCACAGAATAAATAATAGTAGTACGTACTAAAAGTAAGTAGCATAATTTTTTTTGTCATGGGTGACATTTTAATGCTTTTCGAGGGTGTCGAAACCGATAGGGTTGTCGAAATGTAAATCCAAGATGGCGGCCGCAATAGGTATCAATTTTTTCATCATGGGTATCATTTTCATGGTTTTCGAGGGTGCTGAAGCCGATAGTGCTGTCGAAATGTAAATCCAAGGTGGAGGCTGCAATATGTATAAAATTTTTCATCATAGGTGTCATTTTCATGGTTTTCGAGGGTGTTGAAACCGATAGTGCTGTCGAAATGTAAATCCAAGATGGCGGCTGCAATAGGTATCAATTTTTTCATCATGGGTGTCATTTTCATGGTTTTCGAGAGAGTTGAAGCCGATAGGGTTGTCGAAATGTAAATACAAGGTGGCGGCTGCAATGGGTATCAATTTTTTCATCATGGGTGTCATTTTCATGAGTTTCGAGGTTGTTGAAGCCGATAGTGCTGTCGAAATGTAAATCCAAGATGGCGGCTGAAGTAGGTACCAATTTTTTCATCATGGGTGTCATTTTCATGGTTTTTGAGGGGGTTGAAGCCGATAGTGCTATCGAAATGTAAATCCAAGATGGCGGCTGCAATAGATATAAATTTTTTCATCATTGGTGTCATTTTCATGGTTTTCGGGGGTGCTGATGCCGATAGTGCTGTCGAAATGTAAATACAAGGTGGCGGCTGCAATAGATATCAAGTTTTTCATCTTGGGTGTCATTTTCATGGTTTTCGAGGGTGTTGAATCCGATAGTGCAGTCGAAATGTAAATCTAAGATGGCGGCTGAAGTTGGTACCAAGTTTTTCATCTCGGGTGTCATTTTCATGGTTTTCAAGAGTGTTGAAGCCGATAGTGCTGTCGAAATGTAAATCCAAGATGGCGGCTGCATTAGGTATCAATTTTTTCATCATGGGTGTCATTTTCATGGTTTTCGAGGGTGTTGAAGCCGATAGTGCTGTCGAAATGTATTTAAACTACTTTAATAATTCCGTATAATCATGTTATACGTAATTTTTTTAATGCGCTTAAGGTATGCCCAATTGGATTTACCAATATATTTTTTATTTATTCGTATGGCGTTCTTACAATCGTTCACAATAAATTAAAATTAAAAACAATTATAAAGTTATTCTATCTTTTATTTGCTGAATCCATGGGAAAGCGTCATTTTCGAGAGAAAACAGGTCTGTTGGGGCGTGGTCTCTAGCTATATGCTCAACATCCTGGACAGCAACTTCACACTCACAACTCGGTGATTCCCTCCACCCGCACATGGACATGAAGGCATTGCTTCGCCCGCATCCGGTTCGTACCCTATTCAGTTGGCACCATTCCCTTCTTGGAAGCGCAAAACCAGCAAGTTTAAGTGTAGGGTTGATGGTAACTCCCATGCTATCAGGGGGTTTTGCGTTCCATTCCTGCAACTACTCAGCAGATGTGTTAAATCCGCCGGACACGAGTTCACATGCGGTCTGGTATGGTGGGTGACGTGACTTCAGACGGTGGGGTGGAGGATCAGTAAACTCCGCGTGAGCTGGTAGGTTGGGATTTCCGTAGATCTTCTGGGATTCTCGTACAAGTATTTGTTGTCTTCTCAAATGGGGTGGGCTTATATGGCTTGGCACGGGTAGCCACTGGAGGGGGGTACATTATAAGGTTCCAGATATGCATCTCATGGTCTCGGCCAGCTGGGTGTCCACATGCAGCACATATACACTATTTGACCATACTGGTGTACAGTACTCTGCTGTTGAGTACACCAAACTGAGACCGGTTGTACGCAGCACATCGGTGCTGGCCCCCCAAGTGGTGCCCGCTAGCCTGTGCAAGATGTTGTTTCTGGTCTGGAGCTTTTTAGATAATTTGTCCATGTGTGGAGCGTACGTGAGACTCCAATCGAGAGTCACTCCCAGGTATCTCGGAGTGGGGTTGTAGTGCAACATGGCTCCAGCAAACTCAACAGTGGGCTCGTATTTTACCATTTGGTTAGCCTAGTGAGACGCAGTTACTTCGGTTTTGGCAGTGTTTGGTACTAGTCTCCATTTCCTAAAGTATTTGTCTAGTATGCTTAAGTTCTTGTTAAGGGTACCTTCGGATGATTTGAAGGTTTCGTGTTGGGAAGCTAGTGCTATGTCATCAGCATACATAAATTTACGACTCTGCGTTTCAGGTATATCATGTAAGTAAAGATTGAAGAGCAGCGGAGCCAAAACTGAACCCTGTGGATTACCACAGGGTTCAGTTTTGGCTCCGCTGCTGCTCTCGTACCAAAAAGCTGAACAATGGACTACGATTGTTCAGCTTTTTGGTACGACTTTCACTGTCGCCAAGGAAAACCATGAACTCACGGTTGCTAAGGATGCTATTTAACAGCCCTACCATTTTTCTGCATGGTACCGCTTTCATGACCTTATAGACCAAACCTTGGCGCCAAACTGTGTCGTATGCCGCTGACAGGTCTATTAAAACAGCAACCGTCTTTAATTTCTTTTGAAATCCTGCTTCAATGTGGGTTGTGAAGGACAACACCTGGTCGGTACAGTTGCGGCCACAACGGAAGCGAGCTTGTTCCACTGGAACCACCTTATCAATGAAATGGCATAATGCGGTTGTAGATTAGTCTCTCCAGAAGTTTGTAGACACAGCTCAGAAGGGCGATAGGATAGTAGCTCTTAGGATTGTCTGCAGGTTTTTGAGGTTTCAGTATTGCAATAATCTTCGATCTATTGAAGTCGCGAGGCAATTTGCTACGTAACAGGATATGTGAGAAGAACTCTTTCAGCTATTTCCTGCATTTCGGGCCCAGGTGCTTTCGAAACTCATCGTAGACTCCATCGAAACCAGCAGCTTTATTGGGGGGCAATAGATTCAAGGTGCGATCAGTTTCATCTTGGAAGAATTCTCGTGACAGCTGGTAGTCAATTGTTAGCGACGCCTTGAGTTGTTTAGCGCACTGTCGTGTCGCCAGGGTATCAACTTTCCTGCCTTTAACTGGGGACACCTCAACTATTCTGTTTGCAATCGCGTTGGCTAGTGGAGCAGATCCTCCACCGGAGTTTGTTCCAGTCTTGCCTGCCAACCGATTGAGCACCCTCCAAGCTTTCCTGCTGGAAGTCTTAAAATCCATTGACTCCACGGTATCGAGTCACCTATTTCGACGCCTTTCGTCGAGAGATTTCAGAAGGTCATCACCTATTTCATAGTTACCCGTGCGCGTGTACTCATCAAATAGTTTTCAGCAAGGGATGTACGCCTTGCGGTAGCCTCGGGGTATGCTCTTTTTTGCTGTTGCTATGATAAGTTTAGTCAATCTCTTGTAGTTTTCGGCACAGGGAGGTATCCATCTGATAGCAGCATCCATGTCAGCGCTGAATTTGGACCAGTCTGCTTTGTGGAAGTTCCATCGAGGCAAAGGCACGAAGTTTGGTTAAGGTCTTAATACCAACAACAACAAGCACCGGTCGGTGCTGGCTGTTCGGAAAGTCTGAGAGAATTCATCCTGTGGTTTGTAATGGGGTTCAATTGATGTCACAGGTAGTAAACTTATTTTTTATTTTTTTTATATTTAAAAAAATACTAATAATGTTACTATAAACTTTACTAATATTCCCTTTAACCACTTCTGGTAAGCCTAAAATGCTTGTGTTAGAAGTGGTTCACGACAGTAGTCGAATGGCGGATTCGAATCCACGACCTTTAGAGTTCGCGGTCCGCGCCCTGCCATTAGGCTACTGACTAAACTAACTAAAAGGCTAAGTCTGGATTATAATCCCGTTTCCATCTTGCTGACCTGAACGATCCTCTATCCTTGGCATTAAATACCAGGTGTAGGTTGTTGTTCTCCGCCCATTGCGCGAGTTGTTCCCATTTGCATCATTTTTGTTATATCGCCAGGTCGTGTGATGACTATTGAAGTCGCCGGCATATAGGCATGGGTGTGGGAAAGCGGGGAGGTTGGTATTCCATGAAGAGTTCGGTGGTTTGTATACGTTTACGATGGTAAGGTTGTTGATCTTTATTGCAGAGGCAAATACATCCGGACCCCAAGGCAAGTCTCCGCAGCGACATGTTTAATACCGTCTTTAACATAAGTGGCGATGCCATATTGGGCGTGGTTGATTGAATGAGCAAGGTAGTATCCCAGGATAGCACCACGTTTATGTAGATCCTGTTCATCTCTAGCGTGAGTTTCTTGTAAAAGGAGTACGTCTATGTCATTTTCTAATAGAATCTTACTTACTATTTCGCATTTAGCTTGACTAATACTTTCTATATTAAGTTGGCAGATTCGGGTAATAGGTCCAATATCTCTAGTCCGGTGGCTCACCGAGGAGAGAAATTGAGGCATTTCATGTGGGTAATTAAATGATACAATGTTCTTTGAACGACTCTGATAGTGCTGTGAGGTTGCAAGATTATAGCGCAACAGTACAGCAGCCAGTAGTTTGTTGTTCGTTTAGCGCCACCCAGGGGACACGTGCAGGGTGCGGGCGGCAATTCCTGCGGACGTGAACAACTTCATCCCCCTAATCTTCATTGGGGCCCCCCCACAAATTTTGATACAGGGCCCATCTAAGGCACGCTACGCCACTGTAGCTCATATAGGTACATTTTCATCTATCATCGATTAAGTATTAAAATGTAGATAATGAGCCTAGTTACTAATCGATCACTAATAAAAAAACTAGACACACAATCTCATGTAAAAGTTGTCTAAAAACTGTCGCCAATTGTTTTAACGTAATTCTAGTTGAAATAAATATACATTAATGTAAATTCAACTTTAAATGCCTAAAGTTGTATTCACAAAGCTACGTACAAATTAAAAGCGCACCCGAATGTTCGAGTGGGCGCT
Organism: Parnassius glacialis; assembly: GCA_033319125.1. Classification (NCBI taxonomy): domain Eukaryota; kingdom Metazoa; phylum Arthropoda; class Insecta; order Lepidoptera; family Papilionidae; genus Parnassius; species Parnassius glacialis. The sequence goes on from JAVANC010000002.1 coordinate 27,565,970, forward strand.
CATTCGATAAGGACATTTTTGTCACTGATTGTGTATCTAGTTTTTTATTAGTGATCGATGCTCGTTACGATCAAAAAGGGTTCTCTGCACTTGGCATACCAAACACAGCACCATTATTCTGATGTTTCACGCACGTATTCTGCGAGTGTTGTGCTGCCTCGGTCGAGCCGATCGAATCGTGCAGCAGCTATGTATAAACAGCATAGCTGCGACGTGGCTCTACCAACGTAAAATTATAAGTATTTTGTAATGGTTTACATTATAATTCGTTTGTATTTTCTTTCAGGTATCCAACATGCAATCGGCGGCCTTGCTTCGAAACCGGAGCGTGATCTGCTCATGCAGGACTTCATGACGGTAGAGACGACCAACTTTCCGCACGAAGGCTCCAACCACACGCCAGCGCACCACTACTCCGAGTTTAAGTTCAAGACCTACGCGCCTATCGCCTTCCGATATTTCAGAGACTTGTTTGGAATTCAGCCTGACGACTTTTTGGTAAGATTGAAATACAAATGTTTATTTTAAATTACGAGTCGATAGGCTTATGATTAACCAGGGTCGAGTAATTAAATTTAGTATTTACCAATTTTTTATAATGAATCGTTCATATTACATCGATACGTTTTTGCATAATGGCGGCGTAAGTCATCCCGTGGGTGTCATAGAAAATGACAATAGGAAATCTAACTATAAGAATAAATATAATTTAAGTGTCTGTTTGTAATGTCTAAATAACAGTTTTTAACTAAACACATATGAAAGTATATACGTTACATAAAACAAAAAAACAATTTTTTAAAATTTTGTCTCTATTTCTGTCTGTCTGTCTGTCTGTGTTTGTTCCGGCTAATCTCCGAAATGACTGGACTGATTTTGACGGGACTTTACTTGACGGGTAACTTAGGCTACTTTTGTTTTAGAAAAAGGATTAGGGTTCCGCGCAAAAAAATTAAGACATCCAATTTTAATAAATATCACGAGTGAAGTCGAGGGTCAAAGCTATTGTGTACTGTTATGTAATTTAATTTGTTTTGTATTTTCTTTTTTATTTAAATGAATGGTAAATTGTATAAATTGTATAATTCTTTTATTCGATTTCATATAAAGTGAGGGTCTATCAATTTCTTTCTAGACAGATAATGTTCTTTAAAATACAGTCAAGTTAATGTCATTAATTTGTTTTTTATGTTTTAGCCATGTTTTAGCACATATAAACTTATTAAATGTAAACGTTTATTAAGAAACACACCGACTCCCGCGGCCGTGGGACACGGTAGATAGCTCAGTTGGTAAGAACATTGGCACGGATCGCTTAGCTCGTGGGTTCAAGCTCCACCCGGTGTCAGTTGATTTTTCGAATTTCTTATTAAATGTCTATACATTTATTAATTTGGTTGGTCTTTACTATGGATATGTTCATTCAAGCTCAAAATGTACATACTCCGTTAAGTTGTTCTAAGATGTAAAGTAACGTTTAATAAATAGCAATAGGCTAATAGGTAATTGCGAGACTTGCGAGACTCTTGCTGCAAGACCAAGACCAAGACCAAGACTGAGAGCGCAATACTAAAACCAAGGCCAAAACCAGGTGTATTGGCGCGAGACCAAGACCGGCTAAATTTTTTTTTTATAGGATAAGGGTGACAAACGAGCACACAGTCCACCTGATGGTAAGTGGTTGCTGCGGCCCATAGACATCTACATCTATCCTCTATTACGAATCAAAATGCAGATGCGTTGTCACCCGTGAGGACTAAGATGGAATGCCTCATTCCCAGTAAAAAGGGCCTCCGGCCACCTGCACTCACCAAGCGAAACGCAGAGGTAAACTTCTACTTCACGCTGGTTTTCTCTGAGGTCGTGGTACCACCCCGGTTCGAGCTGGCCCATCCGTGCGACAGCAAAACCGCGTTGCTCTACCACTGTTAGTCTCGTCTTGTTCTTGCATTTGGGCAACACTAGTCGCGGAGAACAGCTAGTACTAAATAAAACTCATGGTTTCCGACAGATGGTAGAATATATGTAATATAATCATCTTATTTAAGTCAGAATTAAAATGCCCAGTCAGGCCATGGGTAACTGGAATTGCTAATCCTATTAACAATGGAAAAGGTCCAGAGCTGTGAACTTTTACGAGCTGTTAAAGAATAGTAATTTTATTTCATTCGTTGCCACTTTGAACGCGATCGTTGAAACATCAAATGTTTGAAGTTTGAACATTCTACTTTTTCTTCTGGACATGGCATGACCGTTGATTGACGTGATGTAAACAACATCCGGTGATGTGCTTATTTTGCATGACAAGTGTACGGTTCGTTAATTTGTCGCTTTATAGATGCTGAACTAGATTTGATGGTTTAAAACTTCAAAAGTTTGGTCTTTTTAAATGTAAAGAATGATATGGCATTCTCCTTTTTGGTGCATTTCACTTAGCCCATAGTAACTGATAAATATATAATAGATGCAAGCAGACTTAGTTCTACAGCATATGCTGTAAGAAAGATTAGAAGTGTCACAGATGTTGAGACAGCTAGATTAGTGTATTTTAGTTACTTTCATAGCGTAATGTCTTATGGAATTTTGCTATGGGGTAATGCGACTGATATTGAAGCTATATTTGTTTTGCAAGAGAGAGCCGTTCGGGCGGTTTATAATCTAAATTGTAAAGAGTCTCTCAGACAAAAATTTAAAGAAATAAACATATTAACTTTGGCATAGCAATATATTTATGAAAATGTAATGTATATACATAAAAACATAAATAGCTTTAATAAGAATAAGGATGTGCATACATTAAACACTAGGAACAAACATAAGCTTGTAATACCAGTTACTAGACTCCACAGAATCAGTAATTCATTTATGGGGCATTGTATACGCTTTTACAACAAAATCCCAGAACATATTCAAAGTTTGTCAATAAACAAGTTTAAAAGTTTTATTAAAGAGAAACTGTACAAAAAGGGTTATTATAATATCAAGGAATACATGAATGAAAATAACCCCTGGGAATAAGGTGATCGCCACCATGCTGGTTCTATGAAAAATCATTTAAAATTGTATAAACGAAATTATTGTTAAGTGATGTTTGAAAAAAATATCCCGCTGGGTTTCTTGCTGGTTCTTTCCAGGACAGAGGTATTTTCCGAATCAGTGGTAAATAAAAAAATGACTTTCAATAAGAATTATGTAATAATCAATATTGAATAAAAATTATTCTATTCTATTCTATAATAATTATATAAAATAAAATATTTACGTGGTAAAGCCATGCTGCAGCTATATTAATAGTATAGTTGTAGCACGAATGGGTCGCCACGACCGGAGAAGGACCACGCTCGCACAAAATACCAGCGTAAAATTGCAGCTTAACACTCCTGTGTTTCGTATGGTAGTGTAGAGAACCGCACTATCCGTAGGGAAGCACTACTGAAGTCATTACCTCAATAGTCTCATAAGAGAATGAAGATGTATTTGATTCTTAATCAAGGATGGATGTAGAATGTAGATGTCTATGGGTCACAACATACATTTACCATCAAGAAGGCTGTGTGTTCGTTTGTCACCCTGCACTTTTTATAAAAAAGAATATATATATATATATATATATATATATATATATATATATATATATATATATATATTATTTTCAGTGTTAATGATAGATGATTAGAGCACAATGGCAAGGCATTTATTTATCAATACCTCACCTCTTGATGGAGTGCCGACCTGGTAAGAGATACTTTGTAGCATACCTTTGGGGGACCTGTGTTCAGCTGTGGACTTGGGCTGTAAAGATGATGGTGATGATAATTTCAGTGGTGATGGCTAGGGTTAAGCTCGGTTTGCTCGCTAAGCTACTTTTAAATTTAAGCTTAACTTTTATCCCCAGACTACCAATCAGTTATCATTCCATCGATTTTGTGCATTAGTAAAATACACAAATTATTGACTTTCGAGAATGTTATGCTGTCTCCGTCTCCGACACTGCATCCGCCTACATCGGAAACGAGACGACTAGTTAGTGCGTGTATATTTGATCGAATATTATTTTTAAATAGACTAGTTTTGGTAGTCGCATTACATACCAGTACCAGCGCCGTCCTTTAACCTCACTATACGACGTAAACGTCTCGTACTTTCTTTATGGAATATGTTAGACCCTCATGACATTTATATCATTAAATTCTGAAAGACTCATTTCAACTGCAGCATAATTAATTTATTACAGATGAAAATATCTCGCCGTAACAATGTTTAAATCGACAAAATATACGTTTGTTATATATACATGGAACGAAATATATTACTTTAAAAAATTTACTATTTATAATCCAGTGCTAGATTTACAATCCCACCTGATGGTAAGTGGTGATGCAGCCGAAGATGGTGTAGCGCACTGACTATATCTATCTCACTCTTAATGTTATAACATATTATCTTAAAAATTACAGAGCATTATTGTTTTATTAGTCATAGTTCTCAGAAAGTTCGTTATTATTAAACTGATACGAGTAACACAATGTATGTTTAATGGTGAATCACATATTATTTTTTATTAATCTTGTATTTGATTTATTTAATACGTATGTTTTATATGTTTAATAATATATTATAAGGGAATGTAAAGGAGGAGTGAGGTGTGTCAGAATCGTGTCAAATTGAAGTCCGTAATCTCTACCTACCCTTCTAGGTTTTTTTTTATACGATAGGGAGACAAAGGAGCTCACAGTCCACCTTACCATCGTAAGTGGTTGCTGTGACACATAGACATCTACATCTATCCTCAATAAAGAATCAAAATGTAGATGCGTTGTCACCCGTGAGGACTAAGATGGAATGCCTCGTTTCCAGTAAAATGGGTCTCCACTTCTCTACACTCAGTATACGAAACACAGCAGAATTGAGTTGCTATTTTACGCGGGTATTCTGTGAGAGCGTGGTCCCTCTCCGTTCGTGGCGACCCATTCGTGCGACAACTATACTACTAATATAGCTGCAGCATGGCTCTACCACGTATAACTGACATCTTTGATGCTGCTGCTTGTCGCTGATTCTTTTACTTATTTGATATCTGGTGTAAACGAGATACCTATACCGCCATCTATCGGAAACCATAAGATTTTTTTTTATATAGAATAACAGTGACAAACGAGCACACACAGTCCACCTGATGGTAAGTGGATACTATAAGTCCAGAGACATCCATCATCTATGTCTTCGATTAGAAATCAAATACCAGATGTGTTGTCACCCACGAGGACTAAGATGAATGCTTTGTTTTCAATAAAAGTTGTCTCCGGTAAAACGGTTTTTCAGCTTACGACACCTAAAGAATGAAATAGGTTGATGAATTATTTTACGCCGTCAGTACACGGTGTATTTTAGCTTTATAGTTATAACTAGCTGATACTCGCGACTTTGTCCGCCTTCGTTGATATATTAACAACATTTTCGTATGTGCGAGGGAAAAACATCAAAAAAGGCAAAATTTCTTTGTAAACAATGTTATTCGTTGCTCCGTTTGTAGCTAAAGTATATAAATTATCTGGGTTTGTAAAGCAAGCAACGTACAGTTGACCGTGTGAAACACCCTGAATAAAAATCGTTGTTTCTCAAAACTTTAATAACTTTATGTTAAACGTAGATATCGCATTTTTTTTTTGGAAAGGATCAAGTCTTCAACAAATAAAACCTAATTGAAATCTATCCAGCAGTTTATCCATGATGCGCGCACAACTGCAAACCTCTATCATTTTATTTATATAGATCTACTCTAATTCATCATCATAATGATGATACCATATCTATGTAGGTATATTATATACTAGTTTTAACTCGCAAATTCGTCCTCGTAGAACCAAAGAGTATGAAAATATACTCACTATGTTTTACGTAGAATTAAACAAAAAAGACCTGCAGATCTTTAATAGTGGTATGTGGGCAAGTAGTTCAATTATCGAAAAATCAGTTTTAACAACGTTTTTTGCTATTATCCTGAAAACTATGTTCAATATAGGAAAAGGTTCGAAATAAAAGTTTAAGATCTATTCATTTTACTTAAAATTATAAAAAATTAAGACCTATGTTCTTGTTGGATCTAGTAGAAGTCTCGATTTTAAAACCGGTGGTAGATTTTGTCGTTCATGCTTTAAATTATGTCTAACTGAATAAAATATTGTTAACTTTGAATGCTGAAATAAACGCACCTGGTATATGGCATACAGGCATACAATACAAACGTCACAGAAATAAGACTTAGACTTAATTTAAGCCATGAATTATAACGTACTGAAATGTTGAATATGAGTTGGATGCTTGATAAATAATAAATTTTAATGGAGTTCAGTGCAGATATTCCTAGGTGATACTTCCATCACCAGATCAAACATTTTTGATAGTTTATAATTATATACCAACGTGTTGTTTTCAGATGTCTATGTGTAGCGCCCCGTTACGAGAACTGAGCAATCCCGGCGCATCCGGAAGCATCTTCTACCTGACAAACGATGATGAGTTCATCATCAAGACCGTCCAGCACAAAGAGGGGGAGTTTTTGCAGAAGTTATTGCCCGGATACTACTTGAACCTCGATCAGGTAAGTTTTATTCTGTACAATCTTTAAATTTATTACAGCGTTATTTTTTTATTTTTCGGAGTTGCCGGTTTGCTCAGGATGTTTTCCTTTTAAACGCGGTGTAGAGTAAATCAGCATTTAAAATTTCGATTACCGAATTGTGTTTGCTCTGTTAGTATGAGTTTTAAGGCGAGCGCTTATATTGTGAACTACCACGGCGCAAAAATATTTCAAGTACGTACTGTAACGTCCACTAGCTGTGGTGGCTGTTGCACAGGGAATCCTAGTATTGTCACCAGTCTCTTCAAATAGAATTTGTAAGTAACTTAGTATTTAGGTGTAATTATGTTTAAAATGTAATTTTGTAGAGAGAAATAAAAATTATTATTATTACTAACACGCTTGAGATGCTTTAATTCTCATGGGGTAATACCTAAATAATACACGTATCCGTCTCACTGGGGCAAAGACGGGCTACATCGGCATCGCACCGACTAAAATCCCAACTGTGCATAGCATGCACTTACCGTTTCTTTTCATTCACTTATCATTTTCAATTAATATTCAGTGATATAAATATTTATGTAAACTTTAAATTGCAATGCTTAGCAAATGATGTATGAGCATTTCAAAAAGCACTTAGGGGCATTTGTACATCAAGAGTCAAGACTGCTGCAGTAAGGTTACAATGCATTAAAGCTGATTAATGGTATAAGTATTGCAGATATTTTTAGTGCGGACGATGCTAAAGGTGCACAACCAATAATAATCCATAATGATGCATCTGATTCTGTCATATCATAATGATTGATAAATTAATTTTATATTGGTGAATGGCTATTAAAATTAGTAATTTATATGCAAAGAGCATACATATAAATAAAATTAATGTGTCAGTCAGTAATATCGAAATAGCCGGCTTCTATTAAAAGGAGGTTATTTTCATGCTAATAAGACGTGCATATCGTTTTTTGTTTGTTTGTCTGTCTAGGCTATGCTTCCAAATGGCTCAACTAATTGGGATAAAAGTATACGCACTGATACGGAGCAATGCCAGAAGTGATGTAGGCTAAATTTTATCAATAAATGATTTGTGATGATTATCTCAAAAATTTATAAATCGTTTGGAACAAAACTTTGGTTTGCAATTTTACATAAAAAGGTCTTTACATTTTATCCTCTGTTTCTTAACACCATTTCACAACACAACTATGGGTTATAAAAGATAAAGTATATGATGATAAAACGTTTTATACGTGAAATAATAGATTATCAATTTATATTTAAAACATTATCCGACATATTTTTTTTATAGGATAGGGTGACAAACGAGCACACAGTCTACATGATGGTAAGGGGTTGCTGTGGCCCATAGACATCTACATCTATCCTCGTTTGCGAATCTAAACGCAGATGCGTTGTCACCCGTAAGGACTAAGATGGAATGCCTCTTTTCTAGTAAAATGGGTCACTCACCATACGGAACACAGCATTGTTAAGCTGCTATTTTACGCTGGTATTCTGTGAGAGCGTGGTCCTTCCCCGGTCGAGCCGACCCATTCGTGCTACAACCGTACTACTAATATAGTCGCAGCATGGCTCTACCACGTAGTAAAAAAACCTAAATTAACAGTATTCCTGTCTGCGAAACAGACACAATATTGAAATGTTCATATACGATTCATAGGACAGATAAAGGATTAAAAGTGGTGCTTCAATAGTTGAACTACTTGTATAAAGGCCACTATTTATAAATATCTAAGATTTTTTGTTTGTTTACGTTTTACACGGACTAAGTTGCAAGTATAAGTTATACCTAGGTAGGTAAGTAGCCTACATATAAGTAGGTTTCAAAGCTAAGCGGCTATTTCGGAGGTTGAAAGTTCGGTTGTAAATTATTCGATCTCAATTGCCGACTCGTTACTACCTACTGATCCGTTGCGCTACGTTAGTTATCTTTATAAGTGGTAGAGCCGCGCTGTAGCTATATTATAGTTTGTAGCACGAATGGTTCGGCTCGTCCGGGGAAGAATCACTCTCTCATAGAACATGACTCTCTCTCTCATATATCTTGAACCGAGGCATTCTATCTTAGTCCCCAGGGGTGAAAATGCATATGCATTTGGATTTTTAATTGAGGATAGATGTAGATATCTATGGGCCACTACATCTACTTCCATCAGGTGGACTGCGTGATGCTCGTTTGTCTATAATCTTATTACTCTTGTCTAATACTCTGGTCTTACTACTTTGAAAGTTATTCCTTTCGTTTGATATTTCTCACTTTGTGCGGTTTTTACCACCTCCTTAGTTGTCTTCAATATATTTCTTTTATTTACAGAACCCCCGCACGCTCCTACCGAAATTCTTTGGCCTTTATTGTTATCAATGCAACAGCAAGAACGTGCGGCTGGTGGCCATGAACAATCTACTGCCTTCCTCTGTGAAACTGCATCAGAAGTACGATCTTAAGGGCTCCACATATAAGAGGAAGGTAATGCTTTTATAATATTTTCACTATTTTACTGGACCTTTTAGTCTTAGATAAAATTTCGACATAACATTCCAAATATTTTAATAATTTGCCAAATGCAAGATTTAAAAAAATATTGTTATATTTTTACTGTTTTCATTTGATATTAAATGAGATCAAAAAAATACTTCATAAAATAATATGATTTAATTTACCGTTTAGTGTCAATGTAAGAATATACACTATCCTATATCGTCTCATGGGTGTCGTACGAGGTGACAGAGGATAACAGACCAGGAGATGGGCAGCAGCGTCTAAAAATAACTAAAGAAGTCTGTGGTGGCCAACCTGCCTATAAAGCGTGGCAACTATGGCAAATATCCCCTTATACATGTTCTCCTTTGAACGAAAAAAGACTACTATCTCATTTAAGAGAAAAGCATACTGACTTAGCTTAACATATGCCTGTTCATTCTTACCCTGAAGTTTGAAGACACCCACATTATAGTTGGATGAAAAGATAGATGCTGCCAAATTATTCCATGCCCTTTGTATACGCATGGCGAACGACGAAAGATATTGTTTCTGTTCGAATGTGTGGACAATAAGTGGGTGAGGACTGGCCAAGCGTCTGGTTGTCCTTTGATAGAAGGGGAGATATTAAGTTGTGTATTTCCTGTGCACACTCTTTGAAATGACTTAGAACACCGAAAGTGGACTTTATTTATTTATTTATTCTTTATTGTAACACCTTACAACTAAGGTAATTATGGGCTGACTTAATGCCTGTCGACATTCTCTGCCAGTCAACTAGTAGTGTAGTGAGCTACTATGGCAAGTGTACACTTACTACAAACTTAATGCACTTAATCATCATCATCATCATCATTACAGCCCTTCACAAGTACACAGCTGAACATAAGCCTCCCCCAAGGAATGCCACAAAGCACGGTCCTAAGCCATCTGCATCCGTCACTCCATCTGCTGGGGGATCGCCCTACACTTGCCTTTTCCCTCATCGGTTGTCAGTTCTTCGATCTATATGGCCGGCCCACTGCCACTTCAGCTTACTAATCCGTTGGGCTGTGTTGGTCACTCTGGTTGTACTGCATATATCCTAATTTCTAAGTTTATCACGCAGAGGAATCCCGAGCATAGCCCTCTCCATAGCTCCATGAGCGACTTTGAGCTTCCTCATACGGCCAGCGGTGAAAGACCACGTCTCAGTTCCATAAGTCATAACTGGCAACACGCACTGGTACAGTTTCGTTTTCAAGTTTTGAGGTAATGTAATGAGATAATGTACCTGAATGCTTAATGTCCATGTCACACCTATGCCGGTAGTTCTTGGGAGCACTAAGCTCGAAGTTGTTGACGAGTATGTTTACCTGGGACAAATAGTCCGACTAGGTAAGTCCAACTTCGACCGAGAGGTCAATCGACGGATTCAACTCGGCTGGGCAGCGTTCGGGAAGCTAGCGACTCATCCTCTCGTCAGACATACCTCAAAACCTTAAAACGAAATTGTACAACCAGTGCGTGTTGCCAGTGATGACTTACGGATCTGAGACGTGGTCCTTCACTGCTGGCCATATGAGGAAGCTCAAGGTCGCTCAGCGTACTATGGAGAGGGCTATGCTCGGGGTCTCTCTGCGTGATCAACTTAGAAATGAGTATATCCGCTGTAGAACCAGAGTAACCGACATAGCCCAACGGATTAGTAAACTGAAGTGGCAATGGGCCGGCCATATAGCTCGAAGAACCGACAACCGATGGGGAAGAAAGGTTCTTGAGTGGCAGCCTCGTACCGGTAGGCGAAGTGTAGGGCGACCCCCCACGAGATGGAGTGACGACCTGGTAAGACATGCAGCAAGTCGATGGATGCAGGTGGCTCAGGACCGTGCTTTGTGGCATTCCTTGGGGGAGGCCTATGTTCAGCAGTGGACTTATGAAAGGCTGTAATGATGATGATGATGATGACATAATAAAACACTCTACGGGGACACCGATATTGCACTTGACACACCTTGTAGGACGTTGTTTGTGGCATAGGCCACACCTGACCCTCTTTTCCTGCTTGGTGACATAGTGTTCTTTGCCGTCGTATCGAGTCTGATGTTATTGAAGATGGTCGACTAGGACCTGGTTTTTCGCGTTGTTTATTACTATCGATAATATCATTTGCAATACGACGTCGAAAGTTTAGCAAGTCGATATTCTCTCCATTATGTCTGTACAGCAGCCATGAATTTTGTACAGACATCTATACAATGGAGAACCAGAGGCATATACCACTTTTTCCTCGAATGCTAGTTCGCAATGACAATATATTCTGATCTGATAGATCTACTCCACCCATATTTTTATTGTATTGTTGAATGAGATGAGGTTGAGAAACAGATATTTTTTTTTTAGTTGCTGAGAATAGCGTTCACTTTTGTGGACAGGGTCAACACCAACTGCATTAGAGCATACTGACACTATACTATTGTCATGCCGCTTGCAAATTATAATATCATCAGATATGCGATAATAATAAAAGCCTTTTTCTTTTGTCTTTGCTTCTTTGTTACCCAATAGAGGGCACTTTTCAGATCGATTTTCTCTGATAGTACCAGTTACGCGAAATCCCCTCTCAGTGAGTTCATGAACCAAAAGCAAACCGGTAAAAAAGTTGTCTATGAAGAGGTGGTAGTTTTTTCCATAGTTCGTTTTCGGTTCGGTTCGTTTGCATATATCCAGGATTCGTCACCTGATACGATGTTGTATACAGCATTTGAGGATCCTGCGTGGAATCTTTCGAGAGTTGTGACGCACCAAGTAACGCGGCTCGCGTTACTTGGTACTTTTTGCTCTTTACAGAGCGAATGCGGTATCCATCGGGAAAACAACTTTTTTACACCTAATTGTTCATGCATGATTATTTGTATTTGACTCATGCCAATGTCTGAAGTTGCCTGAATTTCGCGGTATGTCACATGTCGATCTTCCTCAATCAGCTTACGCACAGCATCAACGTTTTCTTGGGTGACTGCAGTTTTTGGACGACCTTGACGGGGATCATCACTGAGCTTGACACGTCCACGTTGAAATTTAGCAAACCAGCGATAAATTGTGGTTTTGGATGGGGCTTCATCACCAAATGCAGAAATCATCCGGTCAACACATTGTTTTTGTGTTAAACCACTTCGAAAGTCATAATAAATCATCGCTCTTCAATTTTCTCGAGGCAATTCCATTTTCTCAACGACAAAACCTTGTGACAAGACCGAGAATCTTTTTTTAAATAAATAAATGGTGTTCGATTTTTAAAACCAAGGAGTTTTCAATTAAAAAGATTTTAATATGACAGGAACAGTGGAAATATTCCATTCCCGATACTTTTAGTGCAGCCCTCGTATATTGTTGATATAAAACTAATACTCTGAATTATCTGCCACAGCTAACCAAAAAAGTTAATAATCTGTGGGTACATCAAAATATTTTTACAAAGTTACTGTACCACATAGGGTACGGTAGGCCTATATGGGTTAACCAGATTTCAGGTCACAAATGCCCCAGGAATCTTAGCACACCTTTCCATTCTGACATTTGTGTGCAAAGGTGCTAAGTGGCACATTGCAGTTTTTTTAGCTATAATTGCAATTATTGTGAAAGTAATTATTGATCAACATGAAAACAATGTATTGTTATAAAATAATACTATGGTAATAAATTATAATAAAAAAACAAATTAAAAAAGATATTGCTAAAATGGGTTCTTTTTTCAGGCAAGTAAAACGGAGCGACAAAAGAGTTCACCCACTTACAAGGATCTAGACTTTATGGAACACCATCCTGAGGGCATCTTCCTCGAGGCGGACACATATAACGCGCTCATAAAAACAATGCAGCGGGACTGTCGTGTTTTGGAAAGCTTTAAGGTACAATTGTAACATTATTTTTACGCTAGTTATGTTTTCAAGCGCTCAAGGCGAGGTTTAAGCAGGCCTCGGTCACTCTTGCTACCTGCATGAAATAATTAGCTACAATCGCGACGCCCCCCCGGGGCAAAACGCAGTCGGAGCTAGCGCGTTCTAGGCGATTGAATGTTAAACTTTTTTAACGTTGTTTACGTAAATAGTTTTTGTAAATACTTGTTGGAATACTCGTCGAATAGTTTTTGTTTAGTGTTTAGTATATTTAATTGTAGGATGAAATAGTTGAAAAAGTTTTAATGTGGCAAAACGTCGTTCCTACTATAATTTTTGCGGGAATGGATGCATAATGAGCAAACAAAAGGATTCAGATATAATATTTTTAAGTTGCCGAAGGATAATGAAAGGTGAATTTATTTAATTTTTTTGTTAGATAGGTACTTATAGTGAAAAAAGATTTAAGTAATAATTTAACTACAGAAGTAATACCAAAGTACTTTATTGAAATTTACTTCACTACCCAAGTATCAACTTACATACCTATACTTGCCTTTTGTAATTAAAATATTTTAAGTTATAATAATACAAAAACTGAAATTAAAATTTTGTTAACAAGATTTTTGACTAAGAATACGATCACATTTCTGTTAGGAATCGTATTTCGAGTTTATTTGTTTTTTACACTATCTACCTATATCTTACGAGAAGCATCGCGATACCCAATGAATGGCCTTGCAAGTTGCATGCGTTGGGCATCACAGAACTCGCATAGTAGCGGAAATATGGTCGATCATAGTCACAATAGGTACTTTTACCTAAGTAACTTACTTACCATTTTACAATGTATTTTTTTACTCTTTATTAACAGCCCTTAGTAACCACGGAAAGTCCGTTGTAGGAAGGAGAAACTATGCAAAGTAATACGAACACTCGCCGCTCAGCTATAAAGTTTTATATAGCTTGCGTGCGCGATTTATCTGATTAATAATAATTATGTAGGCTATTAAAACGTCGGCAAGCAGTCAACATCAAAGGAGTGTAACTTATGTATGTAATACTATTACTTATTCTGTGGTTTAAGGAAATAAGGGAACGGAAGGAATGACTGCCTAGATCTTGTTAGTACATATTGTTTAACTACCTCTTATATAGTATGAGGGGTGGTAGCTAAGGCTTGTGATGTGTGTGAGGTCTCGTAACAGGACAGTAGAATTTGACGGACTGCAACTTTTAAATGTTGACCATAAAATAAAAAATAAAAACATATAATAAACACTCACGCCTGTCACCCAGAGGGGTAGGCAGAGACTATGGAATTCCATTTGGCACGATCCTGACACACCTCTCTCGCTTCCTCCACATCCATATACCTACGCATACACGCTCGTCGGTTAAAGGTACTCTTAATTTGGTCCATTTTCAATATATTGCCAATTTGGTCGATAAACTTTCGCCTAGGGCGACCCTTCCCGACTCTGCCATTCACCTCTACAACATAAATTTTCTTTGTCACTCTTTCCTCATTCATTCTTTCTACATGACCAAACCACCGAAGCATTCCTTTCTTAATCCTAGTCACAACATCATCTTGCAAACCACACATTTCTCTTATCACACTATTTCTCACCCTGTCATTCGGATTCAGCCCTAGCATACTACTACGTAATGACCTTTTATAAAAACCTTTTTTGAATTATAGTTACCATTTCCAAAATTATTTCTAAGTATCTATTTATTTAATATGTGAAGGAAAAATGTTATTCTCTTTTTAAACATAATACGCGCACGGAGGAGAGTTAAAGTTTATAGATAGGAGTAGTAGAAGTGCAGAAAGGTAAATATAGTAAGTGATCCAAATACATTAAATTAAATAAAATAAAACATACAATGTTTACATCTATACTGCCGATGTCAAAAACATTATTGTTGCTTAAGCCGGCGCCACATATAGCAACAACATTTGAACACTTATTTGTAACTGATTATATACACAAATAAGTGTTATATAAGTGTTATAGATAGATAGGCTATCAGGAAAGAATGAATGAAATAATTGAAATGCATTCACAGATTATGGACTACTCCCTTCTCGTCGGCATCCACAATTTAGATGAGGGGCAAAGAGAGAAGACAGAAGCAAAAAATCGCGCAGACGCTGGTCAGAGTGATGGAGAAGATGAGGGAGAACCCAAAAAGAGTGGTCTCAATAGAACTAGGTGAGTACAGGGTTTGCAAAATTTTATATTTATTTTGATATCTGCAGATATTTTATATATATCATTACAACCTATGTAAGTCCATTGCAACATAGATTGCCTCATAGGAGGGATATTTGCCATAGTTGTCACGCTAGGCAGGCTGGTCGGCAACTGCATTTTTGATTCTTTGTTATCTTAGTACATCATTTGTTATCAGGAAGATGCTGCTGCCCATCTCAGATTTCATTACGCTCTGCCGCATATTACTACACCCACGGGATGATAAGGGGATTGAATTTGGGTGCAGTTAATGATATACATTAGTTGATATTTTGATATTTAAAGATAGCTTATAGGTATATGAGAAATAAATTGCTTATGAAAATCATACGGTTTAAAAAAACTCTTTCAGTTATAATCTAACCTTTAGTATGTAATTACATTCTTAGTCTTAGCTGTGGTGACGGTTTGCTTTTGAACAAATTTCAGATCTGAACAAGCCAAGGAGGATTTCGGGATGCAAGTGAAAAGGACGCAGTACGATATCTATCTCTGTTATCTATGTTTAACTTTAATGTTCTACTAATCATTCTATAACTGATGTGAAGGTCATTCACACGATTTTAGACCTTGATGACATTATGTTAAGAAGTAGACTGTTTCTAGAACATTCTCTAACAATTACTGTTGTATTTAAATCTAATTTCTAACCTTGGCGTTTTGCATGCATATTGATATGTTTTAAAGCACGTTCCCTTCTATTGTAGGCATGAACTTTGAAAATTGTAACTAAAAAAAAATAATCTATTGCAGTAATATTAACAAATACATTCGTTTGTTTCTATGAGCTTCAACTAAGTATCTTTACGAGTGTAGATTATCATAAAATTTTGCCCATGACATTTCAAGAAATAGTTCCAAATTGGTGAAAAAACGCAATTTTAATAAATGTTTATATTGTAGCTGGAAGTTGTGTTTGCTTTTTAACCTGTTAACTTGTTTTAAAAATTTATTTATTTTATCAATAATGTTCTTGAAATAAAGAGACAGTAAAACAATTCTAAATTTGTAACAAAAACTGAGTAATATAAAATAGGTTGGTATTTTTATATGCGCATTTTTTCAATCTGTTTACTTTAAATATTTTTACATTCTCTTTTCAAAAGGAAAGTTACGTAATCATTTTCGATAATTATATAATTATAAATATTTTTTTTTACATTGCAGGTCCATAAACCGACAGCGGTTGGTGGCGCATTCGACGGCGATGGAAAGCATTCAAGCCGAGAGTGAACCCATCGATGAAGAGGAAGACGTTCCGTGAGTCTTACTCATATATTGTGATCTTTATCGATATTCTTTAATTTTTAAATATTTACCCTCTTATATTTAAAAATGGATATTATTCAACCAGGAGCACATAATCACATTAAGTAACGTTGCAGGCCGGGCGGTATTCCGGCTCGGAACGCGCGCGGCGAACGGCTTCTCCTGTTCCTTGGTATTATCGACATACTGCAGTCCTACCGGTTGCGAAAAAAGCTCGAGCACACGTGGAAGAGCATGATACACGACGGGGTGAGCAACAACCCGCTTTTTGTTTTGAATGTTATTATTGGAGTGATATAGAAGAACCGTGGTACCCCAAAGGCCTGCCTGCCTGAATACAATCCCTGCCAGTGCTTTAACTGCAATTGGACCGTATTATGCATAAATTCTTCATCCTACAAAACTAAGTTATATAATATATAAACTAAATTTTTAACTGCTATTGGACCGTGTTATGCAAAAATGCTTCATCTCACTAAGTTATTCATATTGAAAAAGAAATACATTTTTTGTGCGTTGTGCACAACACGGTCCAATTTTATGGCCTAACTTATGGGCTGGGTAAAGGAAAACTTTTTGAAGATGGAAGTCCTTCGAAATGCAAATAGCAGCTTAGCAGACTTAACTGCTCTAAAACCCCTACAAGTAATTACGCTCAGCTGTAGGATGTATTTAAGCCGTAACTTGTAAGTTTTTATTAGAGTGACCAACGCGCGTCAAGAGTAAAGGGCTATTTCAACCCATTTTACCAGCAACCTACATCAAATAAAGAAAAATAGCCACAACCTATAATTGTAAAAGTGTTACATTACAAATTAGACCCCTTCAGACTTCTGAGAGAGCTATGAAAAAGGAATTAGGCGAAAAACCCTAACATAGTAAAACAGTATTTAAAATACAATTAATAGTTTATTTAACATGATAATTTAATAGTGGCCCTGTTCCCTGGTTCCCCTGTACTACGAAACTCCAAACCAAGCATCCCCTGCTGAAGTTACTACGTACGACTTGAAAGCAATGTGATATGTGGTTATTCGACGATTGCCTTGTTTTGCTAGTGGTGTATGGTAAATACTGATCATGTGGTCCCAGGTACGACCAGAGACAGGTATTGGGTTTTTCTGTCAAAAAATTCACAATAATTGCTCGGACGGTGACGGTGTTTCGGCCCCGTGGCACGGTAAACACCTGAAGCCGTTATTCCAGCGCCTGATCTTTCTCCGGTTGTGTCGAATCGCCGTCCCATCGGACTATGAGAGTGAGGGAATAGTGCGCACCTGTGCTTGCGCATACACTCGTGCATTATAATCTCCGTTGAGAGTCGCCGCCTTGACTGATATTCGGCCTGAAGGACATTATTATTATTATATGTTTATTTTAAAAGTAAATAACAAAACATAAATAAATCTTTGTTTCCAGGATACGGTTTCAGTGCACAGACCGAGCTTTTACGCGCAAAGGTTTTTAGACTTTATGGGCAAGACTGTGTTCAAGAAAATACCTTCGTGTGAGTACTATTTACTGAGTATTCTTTGTTTCATTTTTGTTTTGTCGTTCCATTCTATATATAGATATTCAATCAATCCATACACATAAATAAAATTGTAATAGGGTTTACTTGTAACTTTCGAAATTTTGGCTCCCAAATTGTCGTGTTTATGTTATCATGAATCTGATATTAAAAAGATGTCTATCTGTCTGTCTGTCTGTATGTGACTTTTCACAGACATATGCCATGCAGGACTGGTAGCTGTTCGGTTATTTTTTTCAATGTATTATCATGAACGGTTCAATAATATGATTTTGCCTTGAACTTTTCAAAGAAAAAAAAAGCAGTCAAAGTAATAGAAATGATCTTGCAATTTCAAATATTTCAAATAATGCTAATCATTATGTTAATTTTTGTGATCTATAGATTATAAATTTTCGACAAACATTTTACATCTCAAAGAATCAAAATTAATTTCACATCAATTATTATTTTCATTTTCTTTCAAAACCAAAACTTTAGAATTTACAAAGACTTTCGATTTCTAATCTTTTCCTTCATTACTTCTCATGAAAATTTCAAACATTAGTTGGCCACCAAACTTTAAACATCTGTTAAGTTGCTTTTAACCCTAGTAATTTGTATGCATATAGAATTATGTTTTGTCATAATACCGTACTTACTAATAACATTTATGTGTGTTTTGTTTTACTAACACCGTGTGGAATTATTCACTGGCTAATTAAATGTAAATTGGTATATTATAATTTGCTATTTTAAGACTCCGCTTTAAAGTATTATTAAATTTAGATAATGTAGATGATTTCAAAATAAGAGTGAATAGATTTTTCTTAAGGTAAAAGACTTGAGAAGGGCCATGCTCCCACATTATGCAAGGGTAAAATAACCGCATAATATTGCTGTATTTGTACGATGAGTGTGAACGGGTTGCTCTTTTCACTGGTAACAAGACAATTTATTTTAATCTTTAGGGGTGAAAATTCTCCTTCATAATCAAGGATAGATGTATGTCTCTGTGCAAAAGAATTCATTTACCATCAGGTAAACTTTTTTCGTTAGACACTCGTATACAATAATACCATTTACTTACCATCAAGTGAACTGTGACTACTATCCCACCTGATGGTAAGAAGATGCTTTGACCCATAGTAATATTCCCGACTTAAGAGACCTTCAAGAAAAGAGCCTACTCCTTTTTCAAAGGCCGGCAACTCATCTGCAATTCCCCTGGTGTTGCAGTTGTTCATGGGCGGTAGTCACTTACCATCAGGTGAGCCGCATGCTCGTTTGCCCCCTCTCCTATAAAAAAAACCTACATCAATTCTCGGTTAAGAATAAAATGTAAATGCCTTATCATCCCTGAAAACTAAGATGGAATCACTCGTTACCGTAAAAGAGGGTCTCTGATTCTCTACACTCGCCATACGAACACAGCAGCATTAAGATGCTATTATTCTGCGGGAGCGTGGTCCTTTCCCGGTTTTGCCAGCCCTTTGGCGCTGCAATATAGCTGCAGCGTGGCCCTACTACGTCAGTTTATAATTGGTGTAGGGCATTAGCCGTATTTTTTTTTGAGAATTTTGAGAAAATAGTTTTTGTGACTCTATACTAAAACATTCATAGTAAAGTTTGGTTCAAAGAGTGAACATTAATTAATTCTTTGCTACTATGAGTATAGTGAGTGTCAACATGGTTGCATTTACAGTGGTAAACTGAGAAGTCTGTATCAATTACCGTTACCGTTACGTCCTCCCCCATAGATGCCCCATAAGGAGAATATTTGCCACAATTGCCACGCTTGTATCGGGTAGTGGATATGCTTTTACCGCCGCTATACTCTTGCTACGTAAACACTGTATAACTTGTTAAGTATAAATTGATAACAGTTAAAATGTGAGTCGTAGAATCGGCAATGGACGCTCTGGGCAAAACTGTATCAACCAAATTTGCGATGTATTGCAAATAGGCCAACCCTTTTGAATATGAAAGAAGTGTGAGAGGTGTGTTAGGATGTGCTTAATGGAAGTCCGTAGTCTCTGTCTATTCCTCTTAGTGACAGGCGTGAAAGTTTTTGTATGTATGTATGAATGTATATGAAAATGCGGATTAAAATGACTTTTTGATAGAATAGTTTATTTTTTATGGTAAGTGTCTGGCAAACGAACTACTGATGGTAAGTGGATGCTGTGGCCCATAGACATCTACATTTATCTTCGATTAAGAATGCAGATGCGTTGTCACCCCTGAGGACTACGATGGAATGCCTCGTTTCCAGTAAAAAGGTTAGTAGTTGGCTGGTATTATTCTGTGAGAGCGTGATCCTGCTCTGGCCGAGCCGACCCATTCCTGCTACAACCATAATATAACTGTAGCGTGACTCTACCACGTAATTAAAAAAATACCATACCATTAATATAGAAAAATATTTTATATTAATGGTATGTAACAAAGAAGGTGGCTCATTCGAAGCAGGACAATAGTTATCTTATTAATTAGCCCTAAGTGTATATTTTCTACAATATTTATTTATGTAAAAGTTATTTGAAGTTTTGTCGAAATCCAAAAATGTCGGATTTTTCAATCAATTTCCAATTAGTTTATACACATAAAGCGGAGTCTTAAAATAGTTGTAAACAATATAAGTAAAATAACAATATTACAATGTTGTGATTGCAAGATTTATTACACGAAATCTACACATTATATAAAACTACTATAATGCATTTTATCACGTTTAAAACTTGTTCTTTAAACGCCACAGTGCCCCCGTGAATTGTCACGGGTGCTGTAAAACACTCGAAACGTCAGGATTTAAAAACAAATTAAATTAAACGCAATGAAATATGTAAAAGTAGTTTTATACAATGAACATTATTTAAATACTATGTGTTCTGATTTATGTAACTTTTGTTATAATCTTTCTCAAGAGCTTTTTACTTGTTTTCCAATATGTATTTATTACACTCTGTGATTTTTATTCAAAATTTTTTTTTTGGGTAATTTATGGTTAAAATTATTCATTTATTTTTTTAATGATTAACAGTGGAATTCATAATCAAAGAACAGTGTGAACAGTCCCCATTATTAAATCCTACACTCAACATTTAAAAAATACACACCATTTTCTGATATTACGTGGAGGCAAGTTAATAGATACATAAATTGCACAAGGATAAACACACCCGGAACAATTATATGTAGGCCATAAAATACTTGTTCCGTAAGGGATTGCAACCCACGGTCCTCAGCGTCCCAACTCAATGCTTAGTCATTGCGCCATGGATCCATCAAATTTACCTAGAAGTTGAATATTGAATCAAACTTGTCTTTTATAAACAATCACTGAAGAATTCCCTACTTACCATGCTGTTCTTGAACTTGTTTATGGGTATCACTTTCACAGTTAATAAAAAATTTAAAACGAATAAATGTATGTGTATATTTAATACCCGCCTGATGATTTCTCTGGTTATACTGACAAAGTACTTTTATAACTTAAAGATGTTGAGTGTGCGCGTGCTTGCGCGTGGTTCTTTAAATTATATAAAAAAGTATTTATATGGTGTGTTAACTTTTATTGATTCCATTAGTATAAATCAATTGATGTCAGCAACAGTAATATTAGTTGCACAAGAAAACATTTGTTAGTAATACTAGATTTTAGAGCTTGGGGATTGACGTGACTTGTTGTTTTCTTTCTTGCCACAATTCTGCCATAGTTCGTTTTATGTATGGAGTGTAGAGAGAAGAGAGAAGGAGGACCATCTCTATATATGAAAAGTGTCCCTAAAAACGTGTCTAATAAGGGTGGCGCTGCAGTAGCATAGGATAAAGTAAAAAAAAGCGCCAAAAGTAATTAGAATAACATGGAGAAATAAACAAGGACCGACCAATCCGCTTGGTTTTGTACTACGTAAATAGTTGAGGTTTTGTATACTGGCATTTTACTAACTACTTTAGTCATGAAATTTTTTAAATATTTGAATTCAGCTGACTTCACTCCGTTCACAACAGCTATCTTCATATCGTAGTTTTTCAGACGCCAGCGCTATTGTGGTTGGTTTTGGAACCTCTATTTTCAGTAAATAGTAGGACACTTTTTCAATTTTCGCCCCTTATAACATGTTTCTCCTTGTACTCTACACTCCATAGTTTTATGACAGTTGGGGTTGTAGCTATGGCTATTCTGCCGTAGTACGTCTGTTAAAATGACGGTTTTTTTGTCTATGAAATGTTTAATGTTGAATTCGCCACATAGCATCGGAAGTGTTCTCTAGGGCAGCCCTCTCTTGACTATGAATTCCATTGTGATACGACTAGAACTTCTAAATTTCTTATATTTAATTGAAATAAAGAAAGGATTTGTTTCCAATTGCATTTATTTACCTGTGCTTACTAACAATACTTCGCAACGTAAATAACAAAGCTCAATTGTTGGCCAGTGGACCTGCCCGAGATCAAAGGCAACCACCGCAAGTTCCGAACCCTGGTTACGAGCTACATAGGTACTGTAGGGCCGCGTGATGGCGCTGTTTTTATGTCTTTTGTGTGCGTCTTTGTATGTAGATGGGGGGCGGGTGTTGGTGTTTCCTTGGTCGTAATTAGCTTTTTCTATTCATTCTTCCGTTTGGCAAGTAGTATGATAAGTTAAAAATTAAATTTAAAAAAACATACGAAAACTTACAGAAATTTGCAGAAGAATTGCAGAAAAAGATATTTTCACTAAAGCACCGGAAGTTATTTAGAAATATTCCGAAATCGACTAAGGTGTTCATTTAAGATCTGATCATGTCTAGGATTCTCTACTGGTCAATATGTTTTAGCAACGGGTTGGCCTTATTGCAGGAAGTCGATATACTAGCTGGTTCAAGACATGCAGAGTTCTGGGCTAGCTTTTTGCACCTACTTTTGGCTTTGTTCCATGCCTGTGTTTAGCTAAAAACTTGTAATCATCGTCATTACGAAATGCAGGGAAATGAATCAAATTAAATGAATATATAATAAGAGCCATTATTACATTACAATTACATTTACTTGCAATTTTTACATTATCTTAGCTTGTTTATTCGCTATATGTTCATTATAAATCACCAACACCCTAACCTTTCGTTTGTAGGAGTTTTTGTTGATAAATGTTATATTGTAATTTATTAACGTTTAACAAATGTGCGAGTTTTTTTTTAATTTCAGTGACGCAAATTTTTTGTATTTTTTTTTTGTATCAGGCATGTAGAGAATTACTTATTTTTTATTCGAATGCTGTTGTTTTTTTTTTTCATAATTTCCAAATAAAGTTACCAGCATGACGTTAAGTGAGAAAGTATTTATAAGTCATGCACGTCACCTACTTCCCCCTCTAATTTATAAAAATGTTGCCATTTGAAAATAATATCTGTGTTTTTTTATTCTTTCTTTCAAACAATTGTCCGTAATCGGATTCTCGCGCGCGTCTCTGGAGGTCTGAGTAAGTCCCTAAGAGTTGATGGATTGACTGTCTCTGTTGCAAGCATGACATTGTGTTCGTTCGACAATTTGACTGGACCCTTCTTGTTACTTATTACTGTAAAAAAAACGCTTGAATATTGTAGAATTATTGATTAAAAAAAAATAGTTAAATTGAAAAATATTTCTTAATTTTTAAAAAATCAGAGAAATTTTCTTGGTTTAACAAAATTCAAACGTTTTCATTCTTCCATTTTACGTGTTTTTATAGTTTTCCTATACCGCTGGAATGCAGTGGCACCATCCTGATTTTAGTTTAGTTATAAAACCTTCTCTCCTGGTAGCTAGAAACCTGGATTACTTTTCATATCCATTTTGAATTGATTTTATCCTAGAATAACTACAAAAATTATGTTTCTGTCTGGTTCTTCTTTAATGTTCATGATTTTAGGTATAAATCAAAATGTGTCGTGTATACGTTTTATCGCTAAAGACTAAAAATAAGGATACTTTTTAATTACCCAATATAGTTTATGTAAAATATTTACACTTTTTAAAGTAATCGACCAGTATTTTGTCATACCCACTCTTTTCTTATACGCATGTCTTTAATTTTAACTCTTCTATTTTTTTTCTTTCTTATTTCTTACTGAGCTTTTTAAACAAACAAAGTTCAAATTAATTTGCAACGCCTAATGACAAGCTGATTTGATGCAGTGCTTACAAAAGTTTTATTCATTAGTGTTTACAATCGTTAACTCTGTAGTTTTATTTATTTTTAGAATTATTGTGATGTTATTAATGTTTAAAAAAAACTAATTACGAGGAGATGTTCGTGTTATAATGATTTATTTTGTTATAAAAACAATTAATATCACCACAATACTTTCTATGTGAAAGGAAAACTATATATCACCATGTGTAAAGCATTTTAATATGTTTTTAGCCCTGAAACATTCGCCATCGAAGAGAAAAAGCATCGCCAAGCCGGTAAAGCCACAAGAGGAGATCGATACTCCAGGTATGTGATTGCAATTGTTAAAAATAAGTATGGAAATTAAAAACAAATTAGTAAGTACATACATCAGGTGCTCATATTAGTTAAAACTAATACTGTAGTCCATAGATTAACAAAAATAGTTTTTAATTCTATATTAACCTACGAGTAGCTAGTAACTCAAAATGTTCCTAACATTAAGTGGATGCGAGCTTATTTTTAGTACCTATTTATTATTATTATACATTTCAGTTTATTTTTGTCCTCACCCTGAATCCCTTCCGGTGTTTGTGACCTTCGCTGTTGTGATTTTTTCGATTTTATTTTCAATTTAGATTTGTTTGTTTTATTATTTTTAATTTCGGACTTGTGATTGTAGCCTTTTGGCTCTGCGCGTTATAAGTGTTTTTTTAACGCTACTAAAAAAGCTGGTGATGTTTCTGTGTGCTATAGTGTTGGTAAGTGTAAAAGCCGTAAACAGGAACGGCACGGTCAAAACTGCCCGTCGGGTGAAACGAAATAAACTGAAATGTATCAAAAAAAAAAGTCCCAAAGCCGACTAGTGTTCCTTTTAACTTGGCCGTCTGTTACGCAGGACGAAAACTCGTCGGCAGAACAATTAAGGACTATAACCCTGATCTACTACTAAGGCAAACGTCCCGATTGTCGCCGAGATCTTCCCTAAGATCTAGCATGAGTGACTTTACCGACACAACCATATCGACATGGAATCAGAGACACCAGTTCCCTCCAATACCAACCGAATATCCGTCAGTGCTTTCTGACAGATTAAAAATACCTGACCGAGACAGAATAGGCACTTTCCAAAGACGCATCGATTTCGACACATCGAACCTGACGGCCAGAGAACCGGGAACCTCGTACGCCGACAATATGTACCGTACCTCGATTCAAGACAGAATGGAATCCTTATCGGATCAATTGACAAAAGTATTAAGTACCGGAGCGGGTAGTTCGCACATAAACGGTAGTTTGGCGGACAGCGGCATCCAAACTGATAACACCAGTACAAGCGTTCCACAAATATACGTAGCTGATGCAAATAACACCTTTGCCCCAGTTATTAAAATATTAAAAGACGCAGCGGTCGATACGAGAAACGAAAACAACCTCCAAGATATACCATTCATTGATGATGACGATGACGAAAAACAGTGGAAGAAGCGGTCGAATATTCTAGAGAAACACAAAAGCATGTCGAACATACCAGAGAGAATAGACGAAGTTAGTTCGAAAGAGCATTCGAATGAACGACTATCTAGCAGCTTTAACAGAGCGAAATCGCCAACTTTTGTGGATAAATTTAAGAAATTCTTCATGGATATAGGCTTAGTGAAAGCTGAGAGTACACCAACGACAAATACCGAGACGACCAAGAGGGATGCCAGTACGCTACCGAAAAGTCTGAACTCTAGTTACAGGACCAGGAGCGTCACCCCAATAAGAATCGAGACCCGGGACGCGTCGACGCTACCAAAAGACATGAGATTCCGAAAAGTGAGATCGACGCAGACTGTATATATCAGAACGGAATCGCCAATTCCAATGAAAACTGACCACGAAACACAGACAAAAGAGCACGTATCCGTAGTCCAACTGAACGGAGACGAATATATCAAGGACTCTGAACCAGATAGGCTTGTTAAAGAGGTCGTATATGTGAGGAGTCTGGAAAAGGCCGCCATTTACTCTGGAAATGACAGCGGTAGCACAATTATAGTGGTTCCTCCTGCAGATTGAAATACTAAGACGATGTGTTAGGATAAGTATGTAGATGTGAATAAATGAGAAATTGCGTGGATGTCCACTTGTAAATGTTGACGATATAACATTGTAAAGTAGATTACTCGGTGCAATTAAACTAAACTTTTGACATGATGAACATGCATTTAAAAAATATTTATTGTCTTTTTAAACTCGCTGCTGGAGATGTTTTTTGTTTGCTAATAAAATCTAAAAGAGAAAGCAAATAAAATAAGATTGAGTCACAATATGTAACAATAATTGTGTTAGATACACATATGGTTAGGTTCGTATAACGTAGATACTATTTAAAGAAATAAAAGTCAATGAATGGGTCAGAGTTTGCCGTTTATGTGATTGTTTTGGTTTATGGTATGTTCTTTTCAGAGGTTATAAGCAGATGCTGACAATATATTTCTGTGAATAATCTCCCCCTATAGTAACTTTCACTCGTGTGAAATAAAAAACGTTTTATGACGTAATTGATTTTTGTAAATAAATATAATCGTTTTGTGCGTCTGTGACCGTGTAAATTCTGACCGGTTGAGGTCATATTAGCAGACAATGTTTGCTTTGTCGGTACGATGTTTCATAGTTTTGTTAGGATGCGATAGGTGGCGCTGTAGTCGAGTTATTAATACATATTGTATTTTTACACTAATTCATCGCGCCACCTACCGGAAATGGCAAACAACGTCTGCCAGGCGAGCTAGTTTCATACAATTTATTGTATGAAACTAGCATCTAATGACGTCCTATTTTTTTGTAATGACATAAACGTGTATTTAACGTATTTGTATATTTTGATAAATAATTTAATCTAAATCAGAAAAGGTAGTTTTGAAACACTAGTAAAAGAGCTAATTCAGATTTTTTAAATATTTTTTAATGATGGTATCAGCTATCCAATTTGTGTTATTTATTGAAATTAAATTTATCTAAGAATAATTTATACGTCGGGTTATTCTGTTTATCGGAAGTTCAACTTTTAAATCCTGAAAACTGTCAAATGACTTTCATTAAAGTTATGTATTACTTGATTTTATATTAATCACGCAAAAAAATATTATTTTTAATTACATTTGTTTAAATTATGTTGTTATAATGTTGACTTTTCTTTTATAATATTTAATTCTTATAACATTCCTTTTGTCACAAAAGCTAACACGCACAAATAGTGTGGAAGGTAGAATAGCGTATATTCAATTTATTATGAAATAAAATTAAAGTAAAGCTTTTGGAATTGAAGTTAGACAAACAAAAACATTTTTTGCACACAGTACTGCCCCACAACATACGATTTGTGTTTTAGAAATTTTAGTTACATGACTTGTATGTATTACAATGTAAAGTTTGTATGTCTCTTAAGAAAACTGGTGTAGTTTGCAATGGTGTATGTAATAGGAAATTCCTTTGTAAAAGTAATATATAATAATCTGTTAAATTAATAATAAGCTACCTCTAGACAATTGTATGATATACTGTGATCATGTATGGAGGCGTTCATTACTTAATTTTACCGTATTTTCTAAAATGTATCGAATATAATGTAACGAGATCACCCATATATTATTTATGTGACTGAAAATTAATAACAATATAAAAACTTACCTAAAAAAATTTAAAAAAACTTTTGCATTGTCCGTGTGCACAGATCCTAACTCTTGTTTTTAAATAGCACTATTCAGCATACTTGTGTATATCTAACAGTTACTTTTTTATTATTATTTAAAAACGGTCGAATACACGGGCTCAGCAAGCTTATTCGCTAACTTAGTTGACATCAAAATGATAGTCACTCGGCATACTTTGCGGCGTATGCTATATTTTTCTATGAGAGCTACCATGGCTTATAAAACATACGATGCAATGTATTATAAAGTATAATTTTGATGTCAACCAAGTTAGCGAATAAGCCTGTAGGTATGTGACGTTCAAGACCAGTGTGATAAATGATATAATATAAGTCGAATTTGTATATAATGATAAATACCAAATATACGTGAAACGTGTGATGTGAAACAAAGATGTCGGATGTTTTCGAGTTTGTGTATTCAGCCGTGATATATAATTTATTTTAGTTATTTTCGAGCGTGCTTTACTCTAACTGTATAATGTATATGTAGTGCTGGTAACTTGTTTTATATCGAGCTATTGATGTTTTACGCCTATAATATTATGACCAATATTTATTAATGTTGAAATAAATGAGATTCAAACTTTATTCGGTTGTTTTATTCGAAATCTCTCGGCGTTTCAAGTTTAACTTGTAATTTGAATGAAATAATTTTGTTGTTCTCTGCTGTCATAATGTATGCACCTTTACTTTACATTATTAATAATACAACAGTTTTAATATAATTATTTTTTTTAATAACTGTTGTTACACCCGGTTATATATTGATTTATAAACAAAATTAACGTTTTCTAAAAGGGAATGAAATAACTTAATATATGAACAATATTGTCTTATAAATACTATATTAGTTCTACGAAAATAACAATTTAATATTTGCACGCTGTCGTAACGGATTAGGCGCGGCAAGTTCGAGCGGCGCCGTCGGAGTTAAAGCAGGTGAGACTGAAATTAGGTTCAAATCTATTTCTACCTGTAGATACGAATCCATTGAGCTACTGGATTTCTTATTTTTTTTTATAGAATAATCGAGCACACAGTCCACCTAATGGTAAGTGGATGCTGTGGCCCATTAACATATATATCTTTTTCGATTTGGAATCCAAATGTAGATACGTTGCCACCCCGGAAGATTAAGATGGAATGCTTTGTTTACAGTGAAAAGGGTCTCCGGTTCTCTACACTCACCATACGAAACAGCAGCATTGAACTGCTACTTTACGCTGGTATTATGTGAGAGCGTGGCTCTACCACGTAATATTTCCGAGTTTACATACATACATTTGACAAGGTCAAACATCCAGACTCGGAATAATAATTTGAGAGCCATACAAATACTTGTTCCGTGCGATTCGAACCCGCGGCCCTTAGCGCTGCAACTAATTGCTAAGCCACTGCGCCACGGCGCCGTCAAGCTTTGCCATACTACTTAAAAAGGCCTTTTAGGAGAATTTATATAATTAAGTCGTATTTTTAATTAAACGAAGCTGCCTGACATTTACTGGGTTGCAAGGTTTTGATGAATCAAAAATAGTGTTGTGACTAAATGACTGAACGGAAAACAAAATGACTGACTGATAAAGAAAACGACTGAATAGTAAAAAAATATATTTTTTTAACTGAAGGTTTTAAAAATTACGTCAATATTTATTTAAGGTACATCCATGTTGTCAGTTCATCAGGCGAAAATTATCCGTAGTGTATGTCGTCATAGGAATTTCATTAAAAAAAAATATTCTTAAGTTTTACATTTTTTTATTCATCGTCATCAGATATAATATCATCACTGTCACTGTCAGTAACATTTATTATAAACTTGTCTGAGACACTATCAATCATGTCGTCGAGATTAAACTTCATTTAGTCCTTCTTCGAAAAGTTTTTTTACATCTTTCATTTTGAAGGTCTTGTTGTTTCTTGCAATATACCCTTTGGCCTGCGCCCAAATCAGCTTAATGGGATTGAGCTCACAATGGTAAGGGGGCAAACGTAAAACAGTGACTCCACGCTCCGCTGCCATCTCGTCCACGGCATACTTGTTGCAGTGTTCATTTTTGTGCTGCCGTACAATGTCTATAAGAGTAGCTTTTACCATTTACTCCTCGAATGGAATAGTTTTGCTAGCCATCCACTCTTTCTCTCTTCCACACTCAGCATTCATCTCTTGATGGTAATCTTCTTTTCCTTTTTTAGCCTCGCCTTAAACACAAGTAAGCTATCTTCTACAAATCCTTCTTCCCTGCCTATATGGCTAATAATTAGCCGTTTGTCTTTTCCTGAAGGCCCTTTCAAGCCGGTGGTCAATCCTTCTAAGAATGCCTGCCGGGACGATTATACAGTCTGGTCAATCCATTGCTTCTTCGGTGTATGACCTTCGAGAAAATGAAAAATACCAATTACTCATTAAATTCACTTGTGGCATGCAATATCTACACTGTAATAGATAAATAAAACAGAGAAAATTTTAATTACCTTCGTTGATCTAGGTTTCATCTTGGTAATAAATGTACCTTCCTTCCCTGTGATAATCTTTAATTTTTTGAAGGTATCGCTGGCGCCACAAAACAATATCGCGTCTATCTATTAGCACAGTTTTTCTTGATTTTGTGGCGTATTTAAAATTTAAGTGTTTTAAAATTTTTCTCAAGGTACTCCAATAGAAGTTCGGTAAATCTGGGTCATCATTAACGACCTTAAGAATCTGTAATTTAAATAGGTTATGGGTAAGAAAGTCTACGCAATAGAAAAAAGTCAAATAGAACCTCAAAATAAAACGCTATGTGTGCGTGGGCGTGTAAATATGCAGCTTTGATTTGTGTGATAGTGACGCGACAGTCGTCGTCACGCACACTGTATCTATAACAAGTTTTACGCACACAGCGCCGCGCGCAAAGATGTAAAAAAATAATACTAAAGTTACCTTTGCAATAGTGGGTGTCTCATTTGCATAAATTAAAATTGGTGTACTTTTCGCCTTATAGCCGCTAAGGTGAAATTGTCTAATTTATTCTTGAAATTATGTTTCGGTCCAAGTTTTCAGGAGACTTAAATTGCTCGTTTTGTTTGTATTATTTTAATACACTCTATTGTTCTCTATTTTCATCAATTCGATCTGTTCCCACATTACTTCTCTTTACCACCTATATGCAGACGATTTACAAATCTACTCTCAATGTAAGATTGCGGATCTCCCCAATACAATTAGGTTAATTAATGAAGATCTTATTAGTATTTCTCATTGGTGTAATTCATTTGGGCTTAAAATTAATCCATTGAAGACTCAAGCCATTATTATTGGGAGTTCAAAATTAATCTCTCGGTTAACTTTGTCGCTGCTCCCGCCAGTCATATTCGAAGGGACACTTATCCCATACAGTGACAAAGTTAAGAATTTAGGTATTATGTTCGATCAGACTTTGTCTTGGGGACCGCAAGTGAGTGAAGTAAGTCGAAGAATGTTTGCCGCAGTTGGTTCACTTCGAAGATTACGCAATGTTCTCCCCATTCCTACTAAAGTTGCGCTGGCTCAGTCTCTTCTTTTACCGATCCTTGACTACGCGGACACTTGTTATCTTGACCTAACAGTCGAGCAACTTAATAAACTTGAGCGGCTTCAAAATTATTGCATAAGGTTTATATTTGGGTTACGAAAGTATGACCACATATCCGAATTTCGCCATAAGCTCAAGTGGTTACCGATTCGCCTTCGCAGGAATACTCACATTCTTCATCTTCTTTACTGCATTCTGTTCAATCCGACCACTCCTTCTTATTTGAAAGACCGATTTATATATTTAAGTAGTTTACACTCCTTACCTCTACGATCTCAAAATAATCTCCTTCTAAGTACTCCTAGACATTCCTCTTCCTTCTATTCTAATTCTTTTACGGTTACCACTATACGACTATGGAATTCTCTCCCCTTACATATTAAAGAATCTAAATCTCTTCCTATATTTAAAAATAAATTAAAACTTTATTACCTTTCCTCTTAAGTTACTACCTGTCGTCATTCACTTCTTTTTCTTTCTTTTTTTCCTTTAATCTCGTATGTTCTTCTATTTATCTTTCTATATTATATTCTGTGCACCCCTTCCGCTATCTTTTAAAAATAGTATCCTCTGCCCTAAGGTTGCCTGGAAGAGATCGCTGTTTTAGCGATAAGGCCGCCTGTTGTACCAATGTCCCTTTAACTATATAAATACTGTAATATGTTTCTTGGTGTACAATAAAGTATATTTTACTTTACTTTTTACACTGAACACTGTGGTCATACCGATTCCCAAAATTTCAGCTGTCTTAGAAACACATTTTTTTCCGGTACTTCAGTAGGCAAAACCGAACTTTCTCGCTTTCCGGAGGGTAGGCCTTTTCAATTGCTTCTGGGCGCAAAAAAAAAATCAACAATAACAAACAACACAAACATAACGTAACAAAAAACTAAAGAAAAGCAACAGGAGAACAGCGCGCAGAGAAAACTTTCGAGCGATCAGACCAGAGGTTAGAAGCCGGATAAATGACAAGACAAATGACACACAAATAGGCGACCGTCACTGCGGGCGCAGAGTGCGTTCCAAAAGTCACAGCGCCCCCTTGAGTCACAATAGTATTAAATTATTATTCTTACTAACAATATTTTTTTCTGTTTATTTCAACGATATAATATTCGTCAACAAGTTTCACAATGTCAATCAAGATAGGTTAATTTAATGTTAGTCATATTCATCAAGTCATCGTATACTGACTGACTGAATGCACCACTATTACAATGAACCTGGCAACATTATTTCACAAAGTGACATTAGCATCTGTCAGGCAGCTTCGTTTAATTAAAAATACGATTTTAACTAATATACATGCAAAATGTTATTAAAATAAAGAAAAAAATACTCAATAAATTTATCTTTGACTAATGTATTATTACTAATAAAAATATATATTATTATGCAATAAAAAATGGAAATGGAAAAAAGTAGCAGAACTAGGAGAGTCGATATCCTTCTAGAATTTTCCATGGAAGAACTTTTTAGAACTATCAATACCTAGTCAGTCGGGACCGGTATGTACTCGAACATTCTAGATGTTTCTACAGTAGAAGGTTCTGGAAATTATCTGAGGCCCTATATAAGGCCGGTATAGACCGCGACCCAGTCAGTGCACACACTCAGACACTACTCTAGTACAGAACACTAGGGCACACCGCATTCGCCGGCGAATGCGTCGTCACAGACACACTCCGTACACGAGGTTTAACACCCGTGGTACGGGGCGTTTCTAACTTTTGCGACCCGTTAACAAAAATGCGATAGTGATTCAAGCCGAGGTCCGTACCTCCTTCTGAGGGGCCCTTGAATCGCATCGAGAACACCTTCCCTATGTAAATTTAAAGTGCCGCCGTTCGACGGGACTTCTTCCTGGTCGGCCTACAAAATCGAGTTCGAGGCTGTCATAAAGGCGAACGGCTGGAATAAAAGTCAGGTCATGACGGCTCTCACCCTAGGCCTGTGCGACCAGGCCTTAACTGTTCTGGAAGCTCTTAGTAAGGAGGTGACTTACGAGCAGCTCTT
Source organism: Parnassius glacialis (assembly GCA_033319125.1). Taxonomy (NCBI): domain Eukaryota; kingdom Metazoa; phylum Arthropoda; class Insecta; order Lepidoptera; family Papilionidae; genus Parnassius; species Parnassius glacialis. Next base: position 27,599,383 of record JAVANC010000002.1, read on the forward strand.
TGGTTCCGAGGCATTGGAGGCGAGATATGGCGACGCTCACCTGGAACACGTCTTTCGTGCTCAGCTCAAAGATCGCGTGCAAGGCAGCAACGACCTGTAGCAGTGGACCCTTAGGTGGAGAAGCTGGTTCGAAAAGCATACCTGTATGTACATGCGCTCATTGAAGGGAACTTGGTGCAGGCATTCATTGATGGCATCCGCGACCTTGAAGTCAGAGCTGCTGTGAGGCTCTGGCACCACGAGATGCTTAAGGACGCGTTGGCCCATGCACTGGAGGTGGAAGCCGTGCGGCAGAATCATCGTTCCTATCGCGTCAGGGAGTTTGCAGCGGCTACAGTTCGCGACCGCAATAAAGGATACAGCCCTAGGTGCTACGGCTGTGGGGAAAGGAGCTATCTTTGATCCAGCTGCCCTAAGCGAACTGTGGAAAGGGAAGGTGGTCGATCTCAAGAGGGTAGTGCGGCTAACGGCATAGCCCAGCGCAGCGGGTAATCTCATGGCAGATGCATTGTCAAGAAGACTTTGTCCTGAAGATTGCAAGCATTGTACTTGACAAGAGGGTAAGGAAGTGGTGTCTGTGAGGATGCTCAGGACAGACCAGCAGACATCAAGCCGATTCTGGAATTGATGAAGGCCAGTGCTCCTAAGCCCAAGTGGAGCGACGTCTCAGCAATGAGTTCGACCACGAAAAGTTGTTGGGCCCAATGGGACAGCTTGCTGATTCAGGATGGAGTCCTTTGCCGTAAATGGGAAAATGGTCTGGGAGACATCGGTCATTTGCAAATGGTTGTCCCTAAAGCTAAAGTACCGGATGTTCTACAGCAGTATCATAATGGTTGTTCAAGAGGCCATCTGGGAGTTAAACGAACTCCACTGAAGATCCGAGAACGGTTTAACTAGGTCCACTGTCGTGACGATGTCGTTGACTGGTGTCGCAAATGTACAAGTTGTGCGGCTGTAAAGGGACCTCAGACTCGTAGTAGAGGTGCATTGAAATTGTACATTGTTGGTGCACCATGGGAGAGGATAGCCCTTGATGTTGCGGGGCCGTTTTCGGAAAGTGAAAGTGGTAACAAGTATTTCATGGTTGTGATGGATTACTTCACTAAGTAGCCAGAAGTCTTCGCCTTCGATAAACTAGTTCATGAAGTCTTCTGTCGTTTTGGAGTACCTATGGAAATTCACAGCGATCAAGGAAGGAATTTTGAGTCTCAAATATTCCAGGAAACTTGCCGAAATATGGGTACTCATAAAACAAGAGCAACTTCCTACCACCTACACTCTGATGGGGTGGTAGAACGATTTAATCATACAATGGAGAGATACCTAGCAAAAGTTGTGGAAAATCGGCAACGAGACTGGGAGAAGCACATACAACCGTTTTTGTTGTCATATCGAAGCGCTGTTCACAAAAGTACATTAGTGACACCAGCTTTTGCAAACTTTAGAAGAGAACTACAGCTGCCTGCAGACCTGATCACTGGAATACCACCTGATGCCCCACGTAGTATAACCGATTGTGCAAATGATTTACGGAAGAAAATGAATGATATTTATGAACACGTCAGACAATCGGGCCAGCAAATGTCTGAAAAGATGAAAACCCGGTATTTACCACTAGCGTCCTCTAGTATCGAGTAGCAGAACTAGGGAGAGTCAAGATCCTTCTAGAATTTTCTATGGAAGGACTTTCTAGAACTATCAACACCTAGTCAGTCGGGACCGGTATGTACTCGAACATTCTAGATGTTTCTACAGTAGAAACTATTTAAGGCCGGTATAAACCGCGACCCAGTCAGTGTTGAGTTGGCGATACAAGCGAATACTTTGAAGCGATACAACTGTGAACTAAAGTGATCAGTTATAGTACAATTGTTTTTTGTTATTAGTGTGGTTATAAGTTGTAATTAAAGTGTCAATTTTGGTAAATAACTCGGCAGTTTTTAATTGTCTCGAACCCCAAGCTCGTAACAATAGGATATGGATAACAAATTTAATCTTAATTTCATTAATTCTTTTTTTCATGCTGCTATTGACCTATCGGATCTTTTACTTATTGGGTATCGTTTTACTTTAACCTCACTCCTACAACACTGCATGGCTGTTTATTTTTTCTATCTGAAAATCACTAATCTAAATAATGCACCAATAATAAATACGATACGTTGACGGTCAAGCTCCATCTAAAAAATATAAATACAAACATGCTATTTTGGATATATAATTTAATTTCAATCTACTATCGTAACTAACTACGCTTCCATTTTTAACACAAATATTTTATTTGTTATATCTACTTTGTTAATATTTTTCTTGAATCGTGCCAAATGTGTTTATACAATTTTATTGATATTGAAATAAACCTATACAAATACTCGAGTGTTTTTGTGCCCCTTTAGTCTCTCTATCTGATGTCACAACACATATTACGCCTACGTCAGTGACATCGCCAGTTTCGACAGCGCCGAAAGTCACTCAAGTGCCTTCTAAGACCACAACGTCAGAGCCAGACGTTGCTTTCCCGGCAGTCTTGAAAGGATCTCAAAAGCAGAGAGTCCCTCCTCCTGTTCCACCTAGAGGATCTCCGAAAGTTAAACGGGGTGGAGGACATTCTCAAACTTCCAGCCATGATACTAAAGGTGATTATCACACTTTAAACATATCAGTCAATGATATAACCAAACAGAAACCTTTTGCAAGTAGCGATGATCGTTTTGGCTTTTCTGGGCATGACGTTAAATTTAAAGACTCTAATGCATGCCGTGTTCCAAAACCTGTGTTAAATTATTCTAATAATGTTCCAAATTTAGTAGCCCCTAGTAAGTTTTTAAACTACGTTGAAGATGCAGATAGTATTACTGAAAGGTCTAACCCTGGTAAAGGTTTGATAGCGCAAACCACAATGATGGCTAAGTTTAATGTTGATAAGATCGTTAGAGAACATTTAGATTCAGGAGATTTTGATGATTTATCATTCACTGAATCGAGCGAAGAGGAAACTATAGTAGCAGTGGAGGTTAAAGATTATGGCGATGAAAGTGATGATGAAAAACCTAAAATAAAACCTTCTAAAAGTCCACTACAGTTTATCACTAGGCAAAAAAGGAAACAAATAAAAACTCCCGTTTCGATGGATACGCAGAGTATACGATCTCAGTCTCCTGATCTAACTATTTCATCAAAAACACCAAACATGCCATCACAAATACGTAAAGAACTGCCCAAAAGTCCTGATAAAGAGGAGAGTATTAATAAAAGTTTCACTAAACCAGGTTTAATGTCTGGTTTATCTAAGAAATTTAATTTTAATCAGTCAAGGAAAGATAAAATTCGCGATAAGGAACCGAACAAAATAAAACCTAAAATTGAAATCAAGACTTATAGCGAAGAACATTCAAAAGGACTGAACAAGATTGATGTTTGCCACAAGAAAGCGCAATCAAAAATAGATATGTTCCAAAAACATATAAAGCAAATGCAAACGGATTCTGAAAATAGTTCTCGTCGAAGTTCAATCACTTCATTAGAGGCTTCAAGGTCACGCCGTAGACCACCAACCGTTAAACGTCGGATAAAAGTCAGTGAAACTAAGAAAATTTTCGAATCGGGTCAAAATAGTCGTGAAATGACGTTTCCAATACATCAACAACCGTACTCATCTCATATTACTGACGTGAAACCTAATTGGACGAGTGGCAATGTGCACGACAAAATAAAAAAATTCACTGTGGTACCTGTACCAGAAACTAAAATACCTCCTAGATTATCTGGTCAGAATGTCAAAGAGAATTTTAAAATAAAAACTGAAAAGGCTAATATTGTGCGAATGACTAAAGACGTAGAGGAATATGTATAGTAAAAATATATTAGATGACATTAATATACTCGTAGGATTAAATTAGAGCCAAAACCAAGTGTGCCTTTTAGAATATTTAATGAAATGTTGTTGAAAGCCTCTAGAATTGCTTAAGAGGGAAAATAAATAAGAAGGAAACTGAAGTTTATAAACTGTGTGCATGGTATTTTGTGATATCTTAAATTCATTACTAACATTTTCTATTTGCTAGTTGTATTTTTTTTAAGTTTATATGTGTAATCCTATTGTACTCGTCTTGTCCCATTATTTGTGATGGTATATGCATGTATCTAATTTATGAAAATCATTTCTCTATATTTGGATATGATTTAAGCCTGTAGTATGTACTCATTTGCAGTTATAACTATTTTAAAAACATCCATTTAATGTGTTCATTATTTTTTTTTTTTATATTGCTAAAGTAGAATTAGAAAGTAACAAAGACATTAGTTAATTAGTGTCTTTCTTGTCTAAATTTTAAAATTTGAAATTCATTTCATTATGTTACTTAAACCGAAATATCGTAAATTGTTGTAGAATTGTTATACTTTGTGTATTGTAGTATCGACTGATATCTCCTGCCCCCACAAGCCTGCAGTGATAGCTAGTGTAATAAAACAGCTATAGTAGGATTGTGTAGTAACGCTAGTGTTTCATCAGTCTCGGCGCCGTTATCTTGCTGTTCAACGCCACCGCCTCCCTTCGAGGAAGCTCCGCCTGCGAGAACCAGTCGCACCAACTCATCGTCTACCACGTCATCGAGCGCTTCAGGACGAAGACGGGGCGCGTCAAGTGCAGCTAGCGTCGTGACCACGTCTTCGGCTTCATCATTAGCATTGACGCCAGCCGCGTTAAGCAGTGCGAGGAGTAACGAGGCTAGGTAAGATATGATTAAATAACTTTAATAATTAAATTTGTTACTAGCGACCGGCCCGTACTTTTTAAAATTGCAATCAATACTTACATAGTCAATCATCAATCAGTAGTACAATAGTATGAATCAGTACTACAATAGTATGAATCAGTACCACAATAGTATGAAACAGTTCTACAACAGTATGAATCAGTTCTACAATAGTATGAATCAGTATTACATAAGTATGAATCAGCACTACAATAGTACTACAATAGTATGAATCAGTTCTACAATAGTATGAATCAGTACTACATAAGTATGAATCAGTTCTACAATAGTATGAATCAGTTCTACAATTGTATGAATCAGTACTACAATAGTATGAATCAGTTCTACAATAGTATGAATCAGTTCTACAATAGTATGAATCAGTTTTACAATAGTATGAATCAGTTCTACAATAGTACGAATCAGTTCTACAATAGTATGAATTAGTTCTACAATAGTATGAATCAGTTCTACAATAGTATGAACTAGTTCTACAATAGTATGAATCAGTTCTACAATAGTATGAATCAGCACTACAATAGTATGAATCAGTTCTACAATAGTATGAATCAGTTCTACAATTGTATGAATCAGCACTACAATAGTATGAATCAGTTCTACAATTGTATGAATCAGTACTACAATAGTATGAATCAGTTCTACAATAGTATGAATCAGTTCTACAATAGTATGAATCAGCACTACAATAGTATGAATCAGTTCTACAATTGTATGAATCAGTACTACAATAGTATGAATCAGTCCTACAATAGTATGAATCAGTTCTACAATAGTATGAATCAGTTTTACAATAGTATGAATCAGTTCTACAATAGTACGAATCAGTTCTACAATAGTATGAATTAGTTCTACAATAGTATGAATCAGTTCTACAATAGTATGAACTAGTTCTACAATAGTATGAATCAGTTCTACAATAGTACGAATCAGCACTACAATAGTATGAATCAGTACTACATTAGTATGAATCAATACTTAAAATTGCTAGCTTGGTGCTGACGGGGATCCAACTCGGATTAATCGCATTATGCAAAATTTCTAGGTCCTGTAAATTTGGAACTAGTTACAACGGCTTATTTCTTATTTTTTTTTAATGTGAGGATCGAATAAGCACTAGTTATAACTTTTCCACAGAAAAACTAATATAAAAATGCATTTGTTCTTTAAAGCTGGCTCACAAACAGAGTCTCCTTGAATTATGTTGTATTTAATGGGAAAAATTCTGCTCAGACTTATTTTATTTTTTATTTAATGATATACATAAAACACATTACAATAGTGCAAAGTTGTTATTCAGCACCATCATACCGCAAAACGGTTTGTATTGGTGCTTGCAGACATCTATACGCATAAATATATTATTTTTAATTACTATCATCGTAAAATTGGTAAAATTAAGGATGATAATAACCTAACAAACTATTCATTATATTAGCGACATGGCGACAAACAGGTTTAGTTTAGTTGGAAGCTTAATATAATATAATATATATATAATATATGTATAATTACAATCAATGTTATTATGTTACAGTGTGTGTTGGACCCCGCCAGCGTCAGTGGAAGGATCTACGCCCACTTGGACGGAAGGCACGCCAAGCTTTACAGAGTCCAGTAGTAGTGAACAAGGTAATGCATTTTCTTTAATATACCAATTATTATTAAAATGACTTAATTAAAGTAAATTCGTTTTTTTTATCGTTTTTTAGTAATAATTTAGTGCAGAATTTTGACTACTAGCATTTAAAAATATATAACTTATTGAAATAAAATGAAATGAAATGACGAATGGGTTGACTCGACCATGGAAGGACCACGCTCTCACAGAATACCAGCTTAAAATAGCAGCGTTAAACTGCTGTGTTTCGTATAGTGAGTGTAGAGAACCCGCGACCCATTTTACTGGAAAAGAGGCATTCCATCTTAGTCCTCACGGGTGACAACGCATCTGACATTTTGATTCTTTATTGAGGATAGATGTGGATGTCTATGGGTCACAGCAACTACTTACCATCAGGTGGACTGTGTGATCGTTTGTCACCCTACACTATAAAAAAAGAAGCAGTGGACGTTACGGGTGATGATGAAAATTACTGATGACGTAAATTTTTTATGTCTACGAGAACACAATCTTAAACTACAGAATTTAAAATAAGTTAATATAGAGATCCGTGGTAGCTCAGATGGTTAGCGCTCGCTGTTAATTTCACAGTACGATCCCCGCCGGCACCAATGACATTGTTAATTACAATTTTAAGTGCTGATTTACCACGTGCTCAGCGGTGAAGAATAACATCGTGAGGGTATCTGCATGTCTGAGATATAAGAAAAAAAATATTTCGAATACTTGTGAAATTCGCCTACAAACATTGGTGCAGCGCGGCGGACACTTCCTTGACCTGAAACCCTCTCAGAAATCAGAGGAGTCCTGTTTCCAGCAGGTATATAGGCTGTAACTTTAACTTTAATGCAATAAAATCCGTAAAATTTACTGATTATGAAGTTAATTTTGGTCTCAACATCATATATCCAGGCTACCCCATAACCCCTGCTCGTGGTGCTACTCCAAACGACGGGCGTCGGTCACCACGCGCACCACCTCCCCCCGCGCGTGTCGCACCACCTACCACCATTAATTGCCTCACCAGTGAAGTGGTAAGTCAAAAGTCACTGGTATGAATGGTGGAAGGCTTGCGGTATGGTTAATGGGATTATTGTGTTTATTAAAAAAAAGTAATCTAGAAGGCCTACCAATGCCAATCTTAAAATTGATTTTAAGATTTCAATTACATAATGTAAGTTTTATTACGAAGTTGGAATAAATGAATATGTTTCATACGCGAGATACAAATATTTTTTATTATTTATTCTTTATTATTTTTCTGTGTTATCTGTGATCGCCTTGACCGTACCGCCAAATATAGCAACGTCACTAACTTAGCCTTGCACTGATAGGTGAAGGGTTCAGTTACACCTCACTGTCGCATTAGATATTTAAACGCTTTTAAATAATACAAATTGTAAAAATTAACGGTAATGTTATATGGATATTGTATCCATGAAAAAGTATAGTTGAATTCTAAAATAATACTGAATAGTTTTGTTACAAAGTTTTATACGTCGTAGCTTATTAATTTATTTTTATATGTTTTGAGGATTACCGTTAGTTTTTAGAGTATTCTATTTTGCAGCCTCAATATATAAAGGGATACATATTTATAAAATTATTTATGTTTCAGTGCATTTGCAAGTAAAATAATGCTATATTTTTTTTTTATTTCGGACGCTGCTTAAATGGTGGGTGGTATAGTTGCACTTAAAAGAAAAAGTAGAAAAAGATTATAAATGATTAAGCTTATATAACCGATCGCTTTAAGTCTGGTTTTTAAAAGTTTGGGCGCTAGCCTTTAGATAAACAATAATTACTGTTTACCATTTATAACGAAAATAATTTGTTGGTGCTTCCATTAGGAATGCAAAAAACAACGCTTGACTGTTTGTATGTGGCTCAGGAGGTTTTCATTTTATTTTGTAGGCAAAGTGGATTTTAATGTGAATTGAAGATGATGTAATATGTGAATGTTTGTATTTTTATTTACTTCCTATGTAAGTAAATAGACAAATGAAATTTTCTACCGGCAGCTTGGTAAATTTACACACCACTGACGTAATTTTGTCACGATTTTGTCTCGATGCCAAAATATTGGACCTATGACTTATTAAATACATAAGTTATTATAACTTTTAATTAGACAAAAATGTAGTTTTTAGAATCTCCTTATTTTTGTATACTGTTTAAAAACCTTCATTTATATTGCATATATCGCAACACTATTAAATATCGATAATTGTTATTCTCAGAGTTACCATTTTATTAAATATAGCTCACATATTCAGACAAGATTTTTTAAATTATTTTAGCAAGTTTTTGAAAATGCATATAGATACTTTGTATAAATAAAACAATATTATATTATAATTTATTTGCAAGCAAATTTCTATTTGATCTTTACGTTCGTTATTTACTTGACATATTTTAAGTGGAAAATTCTTTAAGATTTTTCCTACCTGAAGAAGAAAAATAATATTTTATTATCAAAAGAGATTTGTTAATTTTTTAATATGATTATATGTTGGTTTAAAGAAACTGCGTAAGCAGAATCGAATCGTTTATTTTGGCTTTCTTACAAATTTAAATGAACTGAGCCATAATTGTACAGATTCTAGAATATTCTTCTTCATTTAGGATTGGTTTTCAATGTTTATATACGTTTTCATAGTATAAATTTACGTAAACGTTTTGTAATAAATTTGTTCGAGTTTTCTGCTAATATTTTTATTCCATGGACATTGCTAATTTTTAAAGCTGTGTGTTTTGTAGTCATTTAACATCATAATATGTAATTTTAAAGTCATGTACAACACTAAATTTTGGAACTGATAGTGCTTAAGTGCAACAGTCGGTACGAATTTTGAAACCTGACATTTACTTCTGGAGATGTGCAGTAACTATTTTAGGCCTGTTCGATGAAAACAGTGAGACGTGTGGGTGGCGATACTAATCAGTAACCACTAATCACACTACGCAATGAGGCTAATAATCTTCCGCTCACTAGATGTCGCTAGTTGGTACTAAGATGAAGTTATTTTTTACACAACGTAATTCCATTTCAAAAGATGCATTGTAAATAAAAGTTTATCGGTTTCTAGTCTATGTAAATACAAAAAAAATGGCGCTGTGATTTTTTTCTCTACTTTTTTTGCACATTTTTAACTCTTTTTAATTCCTATACTTTTAGGAATATCCGTAGTTTGGTTTATCCATTTCTAATCTAATTAATGTAAAATATAACTAATATTTCAGAGAGAAACTTCAGCTATTACGTTTTCCTAACAAATCACCTTCCCCCGCCATGAAATCTGTCAAATATTTCACCTCATTGCTAAATGGCGCCATTCTGATTGAAAAAATCGTGCAAGTCCCCCACTTATTTCGTTGTTCGTTCGGTAGTCAGTGATTGCTGTTAATAATTTACGTATTTCAATATAATATCGTGTAGCAGTGTTGCCATATATACAGATTTCTCCGTATTTATACAGATTTTCGGTGTGTAATACAGATTAGCACTGGATACAGATTTTTATACAGAGTTTTCTAACTCTACTCTGCTTAAATTACCATGATATTCAACTTAAAACAGAATGAAGTAAAATATATGAGTAGATACCGCGTAACACACATCATTGCATAATTCTATTCTTTATTGTTGTTTTTTTTAACGTAATTAGTAGTCTTGTGCCTGCTCGATCATTTTAAAGATCGCTCCGTACTAGTTCATTACGGACAGTGAACTAGTTCGTCCTATTACTTCTATTAGCTCTATTCGGTCATCAGTACTACTAAGCAGCTTAAACTGTATCTATCTGTAAAATCTGTATGGAACGGTTATCTCAGTCAGTGAGTCTCAGTCTCCGTCGTTCAATATCTGCTCGAATCGTAATGTTGTATTATTACTCTATACCAAGAAATTATCAAGTGTGTGTGTAACACACTTGATAATTTTTTGGTCAAAATAAAAGTCTAAAGCAAATTAGTGTTGAAAAAATAATTATCGTAAATTAAATAAAATCCCATATCCATAACATGGAAAAATAAAAGCATCCCAGTATGCGTTCATATTAAAACAATAATAAAAAGCACAAAATACTCGTCAAGAATTAATATAACACAACTTCAATTTTATTAAATTTTTACGCGATCGCAAGTGTTGAAACGAAGTCTAGTAAATGTTTGTTTGTATCTATTTATTAAATATAATAAAGAAAATAATTTGCAAACATAGCGAGTCTAGCATCTATCCAGATGATAAGCTAAATTAGACCTTATCGCATTAATATAACTAACAAGTATCTTTCTATCTTTTAACGGATTTGATCAATGGTACCAAAATGGATAATCAAACCTTATCATGGTAGTATTTAACCCTTGTTTTTCAAAAGAAGCAATGATATTGATGATCAATAATTCTAAATTGGTTTATTTGATTATACAGATTTTATACAGATTTTAAGTTAAAATAGCATACAGATTTAATACAGATTTTAGCAGTTTCTACTACAGATAAAAGGTTCGAGGCGTCTGGCAACACTGTCGTGTAGTGAGCTTTAGATACGGTTAACATGGGTCTGCTGCGCAAACAAACTCTTATTACAAGTGTCCAGGGCTTAAAATTCATGCCGATTATTCTAAAAATAGATACATGTCATCCATTCTACGTATCAAGGTGGCCAACATCGAAATTGACCAAGTTGATATTGGCGATATTCGTGTTAACTCGAATATAAAAATAAAAGGTTGTCTAACAAAGCAATTTATTCGCTTAATAAATACATATAAACCGCTTTCTCGTCTGTTAATATAATAATGTGACGTATTAATTGGGGATCTGTAAGTATTTTTAGTGTTTTCAAACCATACATCTTGGTTGTATGATCTAGGTGACGGCTAATAATTTACCGCTCACCAGATGACGCTAGTTGGGACTGAGGTGAAGATAATTGATACGCAGTGTCACTTTAAGTGAATATATACACAAAACTACAGTGCCTATAATTTTTGCACATTTTTCACTCTTTTACTTGCAGTAATATTCGTAGTTTGGTTTATCCATTTTTATCAGATCAATACAAAATGCAACCAATATTTCAGAAAGAAACATTTAATGTTAATTTAATATAGTTAATTTAACTATATTTTCCTAAATGTTTATCTTTCGCTCTATGCAATCTGTCAAATATTTCACCTCAATCCAAAATGGCGCCGCCCTGATGGTAGAAAAATTTGTGGATGGGCTCATTGGCCTATTATTAAAATTTATTTTTCATTATAAATTGCATTTTAGGCTCATCATTATTAGAAAGTTTTTAATATTTTAGTCAAGACAAAATAATATTGGGAATGGATTGCGACGCGAGTGGCCACGTGTGTTCTTAATAATTAATATTTTATAACGCAATTTTTTTATTTTTTTTTAATACAGTTCACGTATATAGACAAAATATTTGTTTTTTATATTTTAATATTAAAACGTGTACAGTTTTTTAACGAAAGAAGCGCCATGTAGTGGCTTCGTAAGGGTGGGTATCCATTAATATATCGCATCGTTTTAAAAATACTTACAGATCTATAAAAATGCAGCTTTTCTTGTTAATTGAGACCATAAACAATTTGCTTATGTTGTTATTCGGATTTAAACGAAAGACGCCTTCGTCTTTTGTGTTAAATTAAAAACGATTTCGCATCAAAGTGTTGACATATTTTATTTTTATAATACTTATTAGACGCCGTCAAATAGATGGTCTCATTAACAAGAACACTGTCTTGTGTTCAAAAACTGATCTGTTATTGTCGTTGTTATAACTATATCAATATAACATTGTATATTCTGTTGTTGTTAACTATTTAAGACAATCAAAGTGTAGAATAAACATTTGAAAAAACGTTTGGAGTAATTAGTATACCTATAAATTCAGACGTTTACCCAGTAATAATATTACTTAGTATAAGTTCTTTTTCCGTAAGAATAACTAAGATTACATTTTTTTTATAATTTGTTTGCTGACTAACGACGTGTTCGAAGCAGAACTATATTAGACAACGTTCGAAGTAAAACAAGGTTTACTTAGCTCATATAGACTTCTATGTGTACTATTGACAACAGAGTCCGGGAATTCTGAACGAAAACTGTATCACAGTTGTGAATGACGCGTACTTATCTGAAATAAACTTCAAATCACGTTGACAAAGTGCGCACATAAATAAACCTAGCAAGCTAACAGCATAGCAAAGTGGCGAAGCAATCAGCTTTGTAGCGGTTTCTAACGGTTGCCGTTGAGCAATCAGTTTCAAAATAGGAGGTTCAGATGCCTGGGTGATCAGTAATCGATTGCTGAAAACAGAATTTGAAAATTCGAAACCGTTCTCGAGATAATCGTGGGACAGACGGACAGACATCGTGAAATCAATAAGTGTCTTCGCAAGCTTCGCCACTTAATAATGAGAGCGTTTACTTAGTCACAATAAAGGAAATTAGTGTTAGATTGTCACCGTGCCAAAACACCGTCAATCTTCTCAAAGTCGACTAAAGCAGTTACTGACAATTGACCGTAACTTAATACGTATTAAGTTAACCCGCAGAGCTCGTCTATCAGTATACAAAGAAGTCTTTGTATTCTAAACTAAAATCATTGTGATTTTTTTTATTAGTAATCTCACACAAAACATTTTTAAACTAAATATAAGCAAAAATAACGAAGGACCACCACTGTCAAACTATTTTGCTTGTAAGAAACAGAAACAGAAACAGAAACTTTTTTATTCAATATAGATTATAAATAATGCTTATTGAAAGTCACTCCTTTGTATAATTACCACTGGTTCGAAAAAACAAATTTAAATAAAAATATAAAAGTAAAGTAAAGAATACAATTTAAATTTCCATGTTACTTACATAAAATATAGCTAATGGTACAGAAAAAAATATTATATATATTATTTTCCGAACAAATTAACTTCCCCACTATATGAAATCTGTCAAACATTACCCAGTCAGGTCATAAATATTGTCACACAGTAAAAACTTTTCTTTTAGAATGCTGGCCACAAAACAAGTTTATTGAATTCGAATTTCGAATTGTTCATGAAAATAAAACTGTATACTTTTTAGAATTTTACTCATTTTTAAATATGGAGTGGACGCTTAAAGAAGACCATGTTGCAGTTATTGCGTTGCATTGTTGCGGTTACGCGCCAATTCAAATTTTTGACATACTGAAAATTTTGAATATAACCAAAAGATTCGTTTATAGTACCACCAAACGATACAATGAAAACTCTAGTGTAGATGACAGGTCAAGAAGTGGTCGCCCTCGGTCTGTTAGGACTCCAGCAGTGATAAAAGCTGTGAAGGCGCGAATTCAACGAAATCCCAAACGTAAGCAGAAACTGTTGGCCCTTCAGATGGGGTTAAGCAGAACCACGGTGAAAAGGGTGTTAAATGAAGACTTAGGGCTTCGGGCATATCGAAAAAATACAGGACATCGTTTGAATGCTCGTCTAATGGACCTGAGACTGAAGAGATGCCGCGCTTTGTTGAAGCGGTACGCGGGAAAAAAATATCGGGAAATTCTTATTTCGGATGAAAACATTTTTACCGTAGAAGAGAGCTACAACAAATAAAATGATAAAGTGTACACACACAGTAGTGAAGAAGCGAGCAACCGTATTCCGCGTGTCCAACGAGGTCGTTTTCTATTCTCGCTCATGGTATGATTGGGAGTTTCTTATTGGGGCTTAACAGAGGTACATTTTTGTGAGAAAGGTGTAAAAACGAATGCAGTTGTGTATCCAAATACAGTCCTCACGAACCTTGTGGAACCTGTTTCTCATACCATGTTCAATAACAGGCACTGGATATTCCAACAAGATTCGGCGCCAGCTCATAGAGCGAAGAGCTTACAAGACTGGCTGGCGGCGCGTGAAATCGACTTCATCCGGCATGAAGACTGGCCCTCCTCCAGTCCAGATTTGAATCCGTTAGATTACAAGATATGGCACAAGACACTTGGAGGAAAAGACGTGCTCAAAACCTCATCCCAATTTGGAGTCACTCAAGACATCCTTGATTAAGGCAGCCGCCGATATTGACATGAACCTCGTTCGTGCTGCGGTAGACGACTGGCCGCACAGACTGAAGGCCTGTATTCAAAATCGCGGAGGTCATTTTGAATAAACTTTAGTGTCATAAGAATCTATGTTCTTAACAAAAAGTTCATTTTGGTATATAAATGGTTACATAATGAATAAACTTCTTTCAATTATTTTATATTAAACATGTGACAGAATTTATGACCTGACTAGGTATATCTCACTTTTAAGTGGTGCCGCCCTGGTGGCAGAAAAAGACGCTTTCATTCAAGTTAATCCGCGCTACATAATTATGCCGATTGTCATTTGTATGCGCGTAACTCGCGAATGGCTAACAAAATTATAGGACCTAGGGTACACATTTTCAGTGTAACACTACATCCATATTTTTTACGTACGAGGCATTAAAATAAAAAAAAAACAAGAATTTAATATAGCGTCAATGAATATGATATTATTCAATTTTTTCATCTAGGCACACAAAAACATGCATAAATGCATAATGTATTACAATTAATACACGTAGATCGAGCACATGTAAACATAAATAATGTATTATCTCTCACACGGAAACAAACCTAGGCTAAGGCTTATCACAGCAGAAAAGTAGAAAGCTTTTTAATATAATTTATTGCTGCTTAGCTTAAAGCAGATTTTTGATTTCACAATAAACCAGAAGACAGAAAATTAAAAGGTAAGGAGACCCGAAATTATAATTGTTGTTACTTGGGACAGTTATATATCTTGTTTCACTTTTATAAATCTATTGAGGGTGTATTGAACATAGATTGACTATAGACAAACAAAACAGTGGCTTTACGTATCTTATCATCTTGTCCCGCTGATTGTCTGTTACCAAATCTGAGGACTCGAATGCAGGGCGGGTCTAGAAAACAATGAAAGTAATAAACAGTCTACTTCAATTTAATTCTCAGTATTTGAGAATGAGATTGAAGTAGACGGCTCGTTTTTAGGATGTTTGGGAATCGAACCTGGAACCAACTCTACACAGTAAATGCGCTGATTACTATGTCACGTGGTCATTCATCGATAACGCTTTAAGGAACGATTCAGACGTAACAGAGCACATAAAAGTTACTGCCATAATAATTAATAAAGCTTGCATTTGCATTTAACAATATACATGCACGATGTCATCAATAATCATTCATTTCGAATAATGACTGCATTATTCGAAATGCTGTATGATTTATTAGAATGGAAAATAAAAAGAAAATTATTGTTGATTTGTGAATTCTTTAAATTTATTATTTATGTAGAACATACTAACTTTGGCTGTGAACAATTATCTCGGAATAAATCCTAATAATTTAAAATACTTAACAGGAGTGAGTAAAAGTCTAGCACAAGAACGTCAATTCAATATTAATTTTTATTTTAATACATATTATAATTTCTGGTTATGAATTTATTGTTCTTTTACTTTAGATGTGATATAAGATATTCAACTGGCATATTTCTATAACAGGTAGAAATCACCCACCTAACTTCCGAGACGTCGAACATAACAATATCGACGTATGAGGTCCACCAACAAATGCAGCAAATGCAGAGCGAAGAGAAACATTGTTAGAATGTAAGAGGTGTTTAAAACAAAATGTCACAAATTTGCTTAAATATTGATATTTGTTTATTCGAAGGCTTTGAAAGGTGTTAGGGTAAAAGTGTTTATGTTACGAGTATAATGCATTTGTGCATTGATAAAACGTTCCCTCTGAAATCCCACAATCCCGACTACCACAGTTCTATACTGTTTTAAAGAATTTAATTATGTGTTTCGTATAATATGTGTGATAAATATTTTTACAAAATATGAGTGATAAGATACCCTAACAATAAATCATGCCAAATTTTATTCTCTATAAGTACAGAATAATAGACCATTGGATCCTAAAATATTAAGATCTATTGCATTAAAATTAATGCAAGTAATACTTAACCGGTCTACAAGTGCTTAAAATAACCTATAATCTACATATTTGCCACTGCTGAACTCAAAACCCCCTTAGGTGCATTTCTGAGTTGATTATAGAGCACCTGTTATTAGAATTTATTTAAAGTAAAATGACTACATTCTGGCCTTGAATTCATTTTGTGATGTGCATTATACATACCTATGGTTTATAACATTTTTTTTGTAAGTAGAACATGCCGTATGTATATTTCTAAACATCAATCACAATTGATATTCATCTAACCTAAATAACTAAAAAGCCGATACCAGTATTAAATGTTTTGACGATCTGAAAATTTTACTAGAAATTTAAATTTTGAAATGAATATTTATATAAAATAATAACAGACCAGGCTAAAAGTACAGATGTTCCTTTTCAACAATCTGAGTTGATATTATATCTTTTCTACATGTAGCTCTCTGTTTTTGCAGTATTGTATTTTATGTACTTGGTGCTTCACAACTTTATAAACATATAAAAACATACTAGACAATAAGCGTAAGTTTGAATTTCTCGAGATTTATTTAAACAACATACTAGCCATAATAAAATATCGCCATAGAGATGCTATAGGAAAAATAGATTGCATGAAATGTCAGTCTTATTACAAAAAGTAGATTATAATTATTAGTCTCCGGTGGAATCTAGGTTCCAGGTCTGTTTCAAGAGAAAAGTACTGTGGAAAATATGCGAACTAAAATTTAAAGCAAATAACAATTTTCATGAAGACTGGCGTCGCAGCTAAGAGACTTCTTTCGGGAAAAAGACCTTTCTTAAACCAAGTTTTAAATATATATATTTTTTTTAAATGTTGGACAGGTACAAAATGAAGAAATTCACCGCTAATAATTAAGAATATATTTTAAATTACTTTGATATAATATATATACGAATCATACTTATCCCTGCAGTTATTTTGTCGGTGTTTAAATGCTTTGAGGTGTAGATAATATTTAAGAAAATTAAAGATACCTAACCTACTGCCATAGTCTTTATAGGTAATTTATTTATTTTAATGTAAAGTCATATTTTTAGAGTCATTTTAATTAAGGTTGCGGGTGTTTATTTTGCTCATTATGATAGTGGTCATTACCCTATAAATTGAATAATTTTTATACGATATTATATTACGTTTACTATAGCCATAGACTGATATAGTTTTTAAATGAGGAACAGCGAATCCATTTATTAAATATTGCTTGAATTTTATATTAAAAATTAAGTAACATTTGATTAATTACTGACTCTTACTCTTTTATAATTTACTCATATAATCTTAAAGAAATCTGCCATTTTAACTTTTTAATCTCTCGTTGCTTTAATTTTGTCGATTTTTAGCCTAGAGTATTTTAGTTTTTTTTTTTAGTTTTAAGTAGGAAAATTATTTTCTGATGCAGATCATAATGACATATTATGTCTATAAAACTATTTTCCATATTATTTCACTTCAGAACGTAATATATCCTTTAAAACAAATAAATTATAACCTCATAAGATAAGAAGAGAATAGTCTGTTGTAAACTTTGAAATATTGTATTTACAATTTGCATTTATAAACAATATACACTATAAGCTTCGACTATAAATAAGGTAAAGATTACATTAGCCTTCCGCTAAAATATTTCTTTGATGATTGGTCTCCGTTCCACTGAAATTAAAACATTATAATTAAAAATTAAAAATTTTGTACAGCCGACTTCAATATAAGTTATCTAAGAATAACTCAAAAACTACTACTACTAGAATACACAAGAACTATCAGCTTTCATATAAAAAAAGAATCATCGAAATCGGTTCACCCAGTACAAAGTATTATATAGTATACAAAGTATATATACAGTTGAATTGAGTACCGTCTCCTTTTTGGAAATCGGCAGAAAATATACTACTTTCTGGCAGTATGCGATCTTCTGCGATTGCAATTTATATATATATATATGAATTACTTTTACAGATACAATATTTTAATAAGTTTTCCCATAAATAAAATTTCGATTCTCGTCATTTTATTTTCATTAGTTATAACTGAGACACAATCAAATTTAACATAATATAATTTTTGGAAAACATCCATCATTTTAATTGTTAAATTCGGCCGTGTACTTTTTAAATGTTTCTAACGGAGACAATCATCATCTTTCTTTATAGTGTTAAAACTGTTGTTATCTAGTATTGTACAGCGTTTTGTACTGTCTTGTTAATGTTGCTAGTGCTATGATATACTATATAATCAATGTATTTGTACAATTAAAAAGGTACTTATCTGTATATCAAGGTGATAATTTAATAAAAATGTGTAATTTAAAATATTTGGTTTTATTTAAAAGCTAAAAAAAATTACAGCCCATTATACGTCCTACTACTACTGGACTCGTCTAATTTGTGAGATGTTGTTTTATTTATTTGTGATTAAATTTATATATGTCTTAGTGTAAGGTGTATGTGGTAAATACATGTTTGAAATGTTTTGTAGGATATTTGCACCTAAATTGCACTTTAATATTGTGTTTCTTCAACATTGTAGCTATAAGAATATTGTTAATAACAGATTTTGTTTATTTCACGTATTTGTGACTTTTGTGCTAACACACACGTTTTTGGTAGCCGTTTTTGTCAAGGTAAGATCTGTTTGTTTGTGTTTGCATGTTATTTTTTTTTTACTATTTAGAAATATTGTACTCAAATGTAATAAAACTGTCAGCACGTTTTCTTAACGATTTTAAAAACTACCAAGTTTTGATTGGCTTAGAATATGTTAAATGATAGTAAAAAAAAAAACTAAAAATAAAAATAAAAGCAGACTTCAAAGAACGAAAAGGAATAAGATAATTTTCACATAAAAGCTTCTGAAGTTGAGGCTTTATTTGTTTTACGCTACTGAAGCTATTATGTGGAAATTATTACAAGTTATAATAAATTATAAGCATTAAAAAGACACATAAGTTCATGGTAACAACAACTACAACGTTGTTGGTTACTTAAAAACGTCACCTCTATCTTCCACCCCTGTAGGTTCTCCGAATTTGTATGGGACCACCACTGACGTATTTTATAAAATAAAAAAATAATTAAAAACGTTCACAACAAATTCTCGCCATCTTCATACCATCGAGTTGAGAATCTCCTCCTTTGTTCATGGCTAACAACTACACCAAAGTAGATACATTGTGAAAATTAATAACAACAAGGAGTATCGCTATGTGACACAGGTCAGCCTCTCCACAACATAACCTTTGCTTATATTGAAATTACTACAATGGATATACGACACCCATTAGTACTTGTAAACTGTTCGGCGGGAGTTGATTAAAAAACAGGGTTCCTAAACGGATTACAAATTGTAGCCCGCTAAATATTTTTGATGAACAGATAATAAAAAACTCGCTACGTACGCTCGCCCAACCAGCCTCGCGCCTTACAATTGTGAACCTCGTACCGCAAGAATATGCTTGCGGCGATAAGCAACGCCCTTCACACAGTTTATTCTTAAGCGACAGTCACTATTACGAGATATTTTCATTATCAGCTCTCGCCGAACAGACCTCTAGTCTTCTGCCGAACGTTGTCCTCCTTTTTTTTTTAGAATAGAATATCTTTTTTGTTTTTTGTTTCTTAAGATCGTTAAGAAAAATGCTCGTCAGTTAGTAACCTTCCAGAGAGACAACATGACAAAACGTAGCTATTAAGTATACTTAATCTATGCCATATGATAGATTCTCGTATACGATTATTTTCTTTTTATTTTATGAAATATTGTAACAGATATTTATTTCGAAATATTACCCAATTTGTGTATTCTAATCTATTACTTTTAAAATTTCAGACGAGACTATAAAATGGATTTACACATCATCTAAATATGCCAAAGAAGACCACGTAATCACTAAGCAGGTAGCTTTTAGTATAGGAGCGATTTTTATGTGTTTTATTTGTAAGTAATGATTATAAGTAATGATTTTGTACGACAGAGTAGAGCCATGTTGCAGCTATATTAATAGTATAGTTGTAGCACGAATGGGTTGGCTCGACCGGGGAAGGACCACGCTCTTACAGAATATCAGCGTAAAATAGCAGCTTAACACTGCTGTGTTTCGTATGGTGAGTGCAGAGAACCGGCGACCCTTTTTACTGGAAAAGAGGCATTCCATCTTAGTCCTCACGGGTGACGACGCAACTGCATTTTGATTCTTTATTGAGGATAGATGTCGATGTCTATGGGTCGCAGCAACCAATTACCATCAGGTGGACTGTGTGCTCGTTTGTCACCCTATTCTATTAAAAAAATATAATATTACTATCTTATGGTATGTGTCTGTTATAGATATAGTTTTCTTATTGCATTTATTAGAAATAATTATACAATTCTATTTAATAATTTTAAAGCCATGATTTTAGGTAATTTATATATTTTAAGTAAATTCAATTTATTTTACAACTATAACTTAATAGACTTAGTACCATATTCAGTATGTGATTTATATACCAGATTACTGAGTTTCTGGTCCTGTTCCGAAACTGAAACTCAGACAGAGATACTGTTTGGGCAAAACATATATGATTATTTTTCTAGTCTCCATGTCTGCGCAATATATACATAATATTTATAGGTATAAATATTATGTATATATTGCGCAACCACCACCACAACATAAATATCCGGTAGGTCGAAGTGTCTTGCAGCTAAATAAAAAAAAGAAAGAGTACGTGTTTTTTCCTATTAAGTATTTGCCACATGACTGTATTAATTATTATTTAGTATTTTTGAATTAAGGGAGTTCTTTAAAGAATAAAGGCACCATAATATGTGCAATGTGTATTTTACATATTATTACTATTTTCAACATTTATTTTAAATAATGTGATACTACATACATATTATAATAGTAATAATGATGATTATAATTATTTATTGTACAATGTACACGATAAACAATAATTACAATTTTTTTGTTTATGGTGTACATAATAAGTTATTTACATATTTTTTATATCTTACAGGATACCTATTTTTCCTAATGTAATATATTTTTTACTATGTCTATTGGGGCCGTGAGTACATCATTTGTTTTGTTAGGTGCTAAAATGGAATGATTCACTAAACTTGCATTACAAGCAGAACTAATCGTAATATACTTTTTTCTATGGTGATGTTTTTCAATATTGGATTAAGACCTCGTGATTACAATTTCTCCGATGGATCAGTGCCGGGTTTTCTCAGTTTGGTTTTATTAAATATGTATTAATAAAGTAGTAATTTTAATTGGTCTTTTATTACGTTACATTCATCATTAATTTAGCTGGCAACATTTTAAATTTAAGCACTTTAATGTTTTCTAAGTATCTATTTATAAACATTTTTTTGTTTTATGAAAAATATCTCGTTTGTTACGCACTGTAAGCATTGTAAGAAAGAAATAAAATATATTTGTATACCGTCCTTTCACATTTAATTTACACAATATAAAAATATGGTAGTGATGAAGTTTGAAGATACTTTACATAACATACTAAGATCATGGAACAAAATAATAAAGTCCTACCAACGATTCTGCCAAAATGACTATTGTCGGTGGTACCAACTTGTTTTCATGTTATGAGACGAGAAGAAGTGCCGTAACATCTCCAAAGCTGCCCAGCCGAGTTGAATCCGTCACTTGCCCTTACGGTCGAAGTTGGAATTACTTAGTCAAACAATTTGTCCCAGGTAAACATACTCGTGCTAAGAATCTCCGGTGGAGAATCTCCGGAATCTTCGGTGGCCACCTAAGACGAATCAATCTGGCAACATATAATGGATGCACCCTGAGGACTGACAAGTAAATCCTGGAGCTGGAAGAAGAGATAGACAAGTTGCGCTGGAATATTATAGGATTATCCGAGGTCCGAAGAGAGGGAGAGGACACGGTAATCCTCGAATCCGGCAACTTGTTCTATCATCGGGAGGGCGACCATCTGTCCCAAGAAGGCGTCGGATTTATCGTACACATGTCTCGTTAACAACGTTGTAAAGATCGGGAGTGTGTCGACGAGGGTTCGCTGAAGGTCATACAGGTTTACGCACCAACCTCGGCACATCCCGATGAGCAGGTGGAGGGAATGTATTAGGATATAATAATCTAAGAGCCATGCATTCCTCCAAAACTCACTATACGGTGTTATTGGGACACTTTAACGCACAACTAGGCACAAGAGAGAACGGTGAGCTGAAAGCAGGGAAATTTGGATTAGGGCAACGAAACCCAAGGGGCCAGGAGCTGTCCGACTTCATGGAGAAAGAGGGACTCTTTATGATGAAATCTTTCTTCCAGAAGCATCCCCACAGGCAGTGTACCTGGTCGAGCCCCGACGGTTCGACAAAAATAACATTGTCTTCATTATGACGGCCAGACGACAACTGTTCAGTGATATCTCAGTGATTGCAATGGTGAAAACCGGCAGCGATCACCGAATGGTGAGAGGCACACTGAACCTAAACGTTTAATTGGAGATGTTACGTCTAATGAAGTCAACGCTCAGTCCCCTCCTGCTCTAATCCAAATTCCCGAAAACTTTCAGCTCGAGTTACATAATCGTTTTCAGTGCTTAGAAGATTGCAATGCAGTGGACGATGTGAATGACAAGCTCGTGAAAATTGTCATGCGGTCGGAGCTAAGTTTTGCAAGATTCGCCGCAGAAGGACACAAAAATTCTCCGATCGCAGTCTCAATCTCATGGCTGTTAGACGGGAAATGAAGCTGCAGTCTTCAGCGGATTTTGACAGCACACAGGCAACTGAACTGACAGATCTCCAAATGCATGCGGCGGGACTTACGCAACTTTAATACAGCTCGTATTGAAGAAGCGATCGAACGGAACCAGGGCTCTAAAGTCTTTGCCAGAGATCTGTCTACCAGAAAGAGCCAACTATCGAAGCTGAAGACCGACTGTGGCAGCATCGTTTCCGGGACACCTGAGATTATGAGTGGCATCGTTGAAGTAACACTTGCATGTGTGTGAGTAACGATCCAAGAACAAGTCTTATCCGACACTATTCTAATGATAGTCCGGACGTCAGTCTGAGCGAGATTAGGATCTCAAGCACCTTAAAAATGGCAAGTCCCCGGGCGAGGATGGAATTACAGCGAAACTCTGAAAGTAGATGGAAAACCGGTAGTTGAAGTCCTTCAGAAGCTCTTTAATTCTGTCCTCCATGGTGACACTAAATCGGAGCCATGGAGCAGAAGTGCGGTGGTCTTGTTCTTCAAGAAAGGCGACTACGCTCTTTTGAAGAACTACAGACCGATTTCCCTTCTGAGCCGCGTATACGTGCTGTTTTTGAGAGGCATTACGAATCGTTTCGCTGCAGGCTCGACGACTTCCAGCCTCCCGAACAAGCCGATTTCCGAAAAGGCTTTAGCACCGTAGACCACATCATACCCTTCGGCAAATTATACAGAAGACCAAGGTGTACAATTTGTCACTATGTCCTGCGTATGTGGACTATGTGAGAAAGCCTTTGATTTCGTCGAAATTTGGGCGGTGCTTTAGTCCCTTCAGCGGTGCCAAGTTTACTGTCGGTATATCGAAGTGCTGAAGTGTTTGTAGAGTAAGGCTACGATGGCTATCCGAGTACAGAACCAGAGATCACACAACCTATTCAACTGCAGAGAGGAACCGCTCAGCGAGCTATGGGGTCGGGTTTCTCTGTGTGATGAACTAAGAAATGAGGATATCCACAGTAGAACCAGAGTGACCGACATTGCCACTTCAGCTTACTACTTCTTTGGACTATGGGCCGACCATATAGCTCGAAGAACCGACGGGGAAAAAAGTTTCTCGAGTGGCAGTCTCGTATCGGTAAGCGTCCTACACTTCGGGCGTCCCCCAACTAGATGGAGTGACGACCTAGTAAGACATGCAGGAAGTCGATGGATGTAGGTGGCTCAGGCCCGTGCTTTGTGGCATTTTTGGGGGGAGGCCTTTGTTCAGCAGTGGCAGAGTAGTTGTGAAGAGCTGTAATGATGATGATAATGATGAAACATTTTCGTCGATAGCTTAGAGCATAGAGCTCTAGATTATCCCCACTATAAGCTTTTTTACAGAAAAAAAGAAAGGCTTTGCCGTTTTACGATGTTGGAGAGCCATTACAAGATTCAGATTTATGTACGACTGTGATATCACCGAAGTAATGTCGGATAAGACTCTTTGTTCGTTACTCACAGTCCGTAGAACCTCTGTCTCACTCAAAATATGAGGTCGGCCTAAAATTACGCTTCTGCAATCGGTCATAAGTATTGTTGGCCCTTTGCGGCAGACAGATCTTTAAAAAAACTTTCCGAGTCTTTGTTCCGCTAAATCGCTACGTTTGGCCATTTTGTTTCGTTGGTATCGTAAGAAGCTAAGAAGCTACTATGGAAAATGTAGAATAGAATAGATGTAGAATAGAATAGATCCAGATAGATGGCGGTATTGTCATCTCGTTTACGCCATACATGAAAATGTTGGTCTAATGGTCGTAAGCGGGACTCTTGATCATGTGGTCCCGAGATCGAATCCCGGGTCAGGTCAGGACCTGTTATGGTTTTTCCGTAGTACTATTTCGGTGACTGCTACTGGAACTCCTCGACGAGAAGAAATGCCGAGTTTAGTCTCGTTTTGTTAGTTATGATGAGATCTTATCTCCGGACTTGATGGACTACTTGAAGGTGTACTTCGGTTACGGCTACTGGAACTCTTTGACGAATAGAACTACAATTTACAATTTTTTTCACGATCATAATGAACATTATGAGTTTGAGATTTTCTAAACTTTTTTTAATTGAAGTTTGCCATAATAGATAAAATTGGAATATAATATTGAAAGAACCGTTTTCTTTACTACATAAATACCTAAAAATTTTGAATTTTTTGTCTGTCTAGAATCTAGATGGACAACAAATGGTTGTAGTAAGTCAGGGGATGGCGAACATTACTTTGGACTGGCTGAACCAATCGTGATTAAACTTAACAAACAGGTATAGAGCAATGCCAAAAGGGATCTAGGCCTTATGTCGTCTGAAAAACTGGAACATCATTTTTGAAAAGGTTTTTTAAATAGTCTGATTATCTTAAATCTAAATATCGCCATATTACACATTAATAGATCTTATAAAATATAAATAGTAATAGTATAAAATAACAATAAGGCATTATTATAATTGAATATAATTAACCAGGCCGACGATGAGCAGTCCCTTCAGTGGCGAGACGTACGGCGATGGTCAGTCCGCTTGCTAAGCGTGACGATTAAGGCAAATCCTCTTGATGCTCAAGTCTTTTATAGGCTAATGAAGATGATGTAGTGGTTAACCTATAGAAATAGATCAAGGATCATGAGAGTTATCACAAATAAATTTAAATTCCGAGTAAATTTGTAAATTTATTCACAGCACATCTATTTTAACAGTATTTCACACATAATAAACAAAGTTTTGAATTACAGATGTCGAAATATTTATGATCTTAGTCTTTCATTTTATTGAAATTTCCTTAAACCACAATAATGTACAAAGAAAGTTATAAATACAAACAAATATCAGTACTAACAATTTATTAATTTTGCGAACGCAATGTTCTAGACAACACTATCTATCAAAGAATTTAGACCATTTCTGGACCTATTTAATTAAAAAATTTTCAACATCACTTACAAATTTGGGCAATACGGCTAATAAATCGGATTTATCCGTAGAACTTTCCAAGGCGTACATATCTAAAACGGCTTCTTTGATTTCTGGCAATTGAAAAATATCTCGCCTACTTGTTGTATACTTACAATGTGTCTGTTTTTCTTTATGGAAATTAGTGCCTTTTTCTTCTGATGTATTACATTGTTCGTTCGTTATTTCGTCTTCATTATACAAATTAGCAATTGCATATTTATTTAGTCTTTTAATTTTAAAATCATTCAAATAAATGTTTTGCGAATAGTCAGAATATACCTTTTTTATAGTATTTTTTAGTCGCGAAATTTGTTCTTCTGCCCGAATTTCTTTCATATCTGAATAGTTTATTGGTTTCAAAATACAATCTTTCCAATGATTTTTTTCGCTATCTTTCTTTATGTTATTATGTAAATATGTAAACTTTTGATTTATAGCGTTATAATCAGAAATTTCCATATTCGATAAAGTCAATGTTTGAGTTCTGTTACCAACGTTATTTAGTTTTGTTTTACAAGACTGACATTCGCATGTTCTTGCGTCCATCAGTCCTAATTTTGCGGCGAGTATTTTGCAGAAGCATTTTTCATTTCTCTCACAACTATTCAATACTAACGTTCTTCTTTTCGATTTGTTGCTTTTATTTGGAATTTTTGCAGTAGGATACACATAATTATTTATATTTATCATACTTTGTTCGTTTATGCGTAATACACTACCAAAATTACAAAAAATATGTGACTGGTTGTTGTCCGCAGTAAAATTTGATTGTAATGTGGTGTTAGTATTTCTTTTGATATCTTTTTTGTTGCCTCGTTCAGATTTAATTAGCATTGCACGCAAAAGTTTTCGTGCGTCCTGTAGTTTCTTCTTGTTTTTCTTAATATCTTTAGCACTAACCAAGATTTTTTGTAATATGCTCATTTTATGCCCTTTAGGATTTGAAATAATTATGTTTTTGGAAGTATATTGCACCAACGGTCCTGTTGCAATATTAGTGAAGTTGGAATTATCTATTTTCGAATCTTTTGGTTTAAGCTTTTCCTGAATTAGGTTTTCTAAATTTTCTTTTGATCCGTATGAATGAATTGTTTCCTTGCAAATTATATTACTATTCACATTTTTCTCAATATTCCTTAGATTTTCTTCTAAGATTTTGGCTGATTCCACCTCAATTGTTTCGTCTGTAGGTTTATTGTAGATATTTTTTTCAAGCAATGATGTAAAACTTTTAGTAAAACTATGAACCGAGTAAGACTTATGCTTTTTTGTATTGTTCAAACTTAAGGTAAATGGAAGTAACTTTTCCGATATTCTTCTAGGAAATTCATCTCTGTTCAAGATATTTTTCTTACAATCTTGCTCTTGTTTGCCATTCGCAATTAAAATTCTAATATTTATATCATTCACATCGTTTTTATCACTAACGTACTGAATTGTGTGATCAGATTTCTTATACTTTGAATCATTGTCCAGTACCTTTTGCTTTTGATCTTTTATATCAGGATCACGAATGTCATTTACATTAACGGACATAGTCGCATCACCACCCTTTTTGCATTTTACTGTAAAATTTATTTCTATTAGGTCCATACTGCTTCCGTTGAGATTACATGTATCTTTTAATGAATTTGTTGTTGATATTCGGCAAATATTTGAGCTTTTACTATCTTTTAAACGAGATGTATTGGTCTCTTTATGTTCTTTTTCTTTGAAACGTTCACTTTCTTTTTCTTGAGTACTTATTTTGATATTTGCACTACTAGATGATTTTTTCATGTTATCATTGTAATCACTCGTGAGATATTTTTTCTCATCGTCCATTGTAAAACATGAACATGCCTCAGACACTTTCCTTTTTATTGGCTGCTTTTTAAAATGGACACCAGATATTTTAGTTTTACTTTTGCTTATTTTCGAATTATTTACTTCCGGTACTGAAACGGTTGTATCTTCTCTAAGAATGGATGTTTGGAATGAAGAAGAGATTTTTTGTATGTCAGTTGTTATCACACATTTTTTAACGGCTCTTTTCAAAGATTCCTCAGAACTTGGTTTATTAGCGAGAAGTTTCGGGCGCATTTTTTGAAACAAACTCTTTATGCTACTATGTTTTGATGACTCATAAGAATGATATTCCGACTTTGTGCACGTATCATTATTTTTTTCGGGAAGTGCAATATTTAGATCTGTTTTACTTTTTAGGATAGTAATTGAATATTTAGAGCACTGAGGAGAACAAACTCTTTGTGGTGATTTAATTTCTAAATCTGAATATTTTAGAGTGTCTGTATTTTTTGGTGAGATTGGATTTGATTTTATCAATACCGTTTGGGGAGTTGACGTTGAATTTTTCTTCTCAATGTATAAATTTGATAGGTTTTGATTAGAATTTGACTTGCAGTTAGCTTCAGGTGATGATAAGAATGGTAATTCATCTATCCTTTCATAAGGTTGCCTATTAATAGATTGTAAATTTTCTGAATTTGGTGGGGAGAAAACAATAGAATTTTTTGAAGATTCTTCTTCAAATGCGTTACTATTTTTAAACTCGTTTGAATCTATTTGAAGTATGTCATTAGATATAGAAACACGTTTCTTGTTAGATTTGTTTTGTTTGCCTTCCGGTGTATTAGAAATTAGCGCTTTTGTCGAGTTCGATATCGAACTAGGAAGCTGATAATCACTTTTCCATTTAGGTCTATTACTGTTGTAATATAACTTTCTTTTTTTAAACACCTCAACTGAGTCTTTGGGTAGAACGCGTATACCAATATCGGTCATTTCTTTGTATTCGGATTTCTCTAGATCTTTGATCGATGTTTCGCAGGAAGAAACTATTATGGATCGAAAATCATCAGATAAATTCGGTATTGTTTTAGAATAGTCAACTAATGAACTATCTAAACTCTTTTGTATATTTGAATCGCTAATGCACCATGAATCCAGTTCTACTTCAAGTGGAATATAACTGTGACAGTAGTCACGTAGGTAAATTTTTGTAATTTTGTAATGCTCTGGTACAAGGTAAATTGTTTCCTCTGACTTGTTATCCATTATAGTCTTTGGGAGTTGTAAATACCTAAAATAGTTTTATTAGTTTGAAATGTTTGATATAAAAATATAAGTAGCTCGCGAAATTATTAATTGTTAAGTGTAACTTCACGTGCTGAATAAACATGTGCTGTATGATAATACAAAAAAAAAACGTTTTGAGAGGAAACCTGCATGTCAGGGATATTATTAATTATTGGAGCAAATGTGAAATCCGTCAATAAGCATTGAGGCTGTGCAATGGACTGTTTCCTGTCCTAAAACGCTTTCTTACGCTACTATCATTTAACCAAAATGTACAACTATTAATCATATATTTTTATTGAACCGCCTTTCGTTATCATCTGCTGGATACAATTCAAGAACCGACTATTTCTAGAAAGCACCGATTGGCATACATTGGTTGGTTTGCGTAGAGTCGCTATCCTTACACTGTTGATGCCATCGTCCCTATCATCAGTCTAGGATTAGGATTCGTTATTTGGATAGTAAGGTATTCTGAAGAAAGTAGGTACGTTCTTAGTAGTAGTCAGGCTTCTTTTATAATTAGGGGTCCGTCCGAGTTATTCCTCTCTTTGTGTCATCACTCACTTCTGTGCTTCGTTTCGAAGCTTTGATACTAAGAAGACATAGGCTGTGTAGCATTATAACTTGGGGTCGTCAGGGGTCATATTATTGTTTGCAGTTGGCATGCAATACTTTTACACTTAGGTGTGATAATAGCTCGCTTGCCACTCTTATATTATAAAAAAAAGTTGTTATATAATTCATATTATTAATGGGAGGTTTGAATATTTAAAAAAATTATACTGTGAATTCCGCAACATTTTTGTATTCAAAAAGTAAGCAGGGTTGTTGTTACATTTTTGAATTACATTTTAAAAATAGTCGGTTGTAGTAACTTGGATAAAGCGCTCAAAATACGACAAAAATATTGTTATCGCTAAAATTCTTTCCGATCATTCCATTCGATAATACGTGAACTAGAATAAATGATAACTTTCATGGAGACACCTATGACGGAATCGACAATATTGGTTACGTTTGCGTTGAGAGCCGGGCTGATACAGGCATTATAGGGACTCAAGTGCTTGAGTGAGTATCAACGGAGTCTACACAGACTGGTTTGGTAATAGACCGGACATCAGCAACAAAATTATCACCTCTTACTTATGTCCTATAGGATATATTTCACATTTGTGTCGTTTAGTCTTAGTGACATCGTCAAAAGCTCAAGACGCATTCGTTTCCTAAGTTTAAAAAATATTTTTTATAGAAAATATGCCCGATTGTGCATTAAGGTATTGTAAGTGTGATTATCGCAAGAATAATGTATATTTACCCAATAATTTTTAAATTTTATTATTTCTGGTAGATTGTTCTAGAACATTTATCATTATTGTATTAAGCGCCCTCTGTTATCCAGTAACGTCGTGATTTATTTACTAAAGAGTTAGTGATTGACAACGTTTATCGATTATTGTTATCGATAAAAAATATTATACCGGATGCCGATTTAATCATCTACAATATTTAAGGAGGTGAAACAGTAAACGATACTGTACCGGTACCAATAAAGAAATCGGCAGGGCCTGTGTCGGCGTACGCGGTCGTTGGTTTTAACATGAAACATCTATGTCAGCCAGTACAACCAGTGCAACCAGTCAACAAGATCGCCTTTTTTAAAATTATTATATAATTCTACAACACCAGAAGAATTGCAGATGCGTTTCCGGCCTTTTAAGAAAGAGTAAGCTCGTTTCTTGAAGGTCCCTAAGTCATATCGGTTCATAAAAGTTGGCGTTGGTAACCGATTCCTAAGAAAATTCCTAATAAATCGCACGGTAGTGGAACGCCAAGCATCCAAATGATGTGGATGGTAACGTAAGTTTTGTCACGATGTGTGTTGGTGGAATTTGGTGGCTGGATTAATCCGAACAATTCCTCAGAGCACTCCCCGTGTTAAATACGATAGAAAATCCAGCCATTCAAAGAGAACTCGGTCGTTGACAATTTGAGCCTCTCTGCTCTGCAGTCAAGTGGAAGGAGTTGGCACAGGGGAGCCCCGGCCCAGAGATAAGAGAAGTATTCCATGTGAGTCCGAACCTGCACTTGTAAAATTTAGCTTTCTCTTCCAAGTGACCGTGCAGTAGCATGTTATTTGATATGTCGACGCTATTGATTCCGCTATTGGTTACGGCAACAAGGGAAGTGCTCTGAAATTGAGGAGATAAAACAAAGGTGTTCTTTTTAACGGTAAACGCGCAAGCTTGTGGATTTGTATAATAATTTATTTTGTAACAACCTTTAAGTTCAATGCTTTCCTAAAATATGTTGGATTTAAAGTGTATTTTTGTAAAAGAAACGAATTTGAAAAACATGGAGGGCTCTCTTATTGGATTTGACGTTTTGCGATGTGCCTTCGACGTCGACCGACGAATTATATGCTATTATTATAGTGCCTAATAGACTTAGTGACGTCATCCAAGATGCTACCAATGTGACTGCTGTTTGAATTGATTCTTAGTTATTGGAAATTAAATATTATTTTTCATAACATTTCATTTAATTCATGACTTTATTCATAACTTAAAACGTTTAAATGATTTTTTTTTTGGTGGGATGGGAGTCATAATCAATAGATTTATACAATAAAAAAGCATGCATATTCCCTATTATTATATCGCAAAGCATTATATTATAAAGCATTACAAACTTAGTAACCTTCAACAACAGTATCGATACTTTGATATCGAAACGGTAACAACACACAGCGCAAGTTCAGCCTCACATGGAATACTGTTCTCATCTCTGGGCCGGGGCACCCCGGTGCCAGCTCCTTCCACTTGACTGCATCCAGGGCAGAGTGGTTCGAATCGTCGACAACCGAGTAATTTCTGATTGGCTCGATTCACTGGCGCTGCGTAGAGATGTTGCATCCCTATGCATATTCTATCGAATTCGCCACGGGGAGTGCTTTGAGGAATTGTTTGGAGTAATTCCAGACGCCAAATTTCATGAACGCACATCGCGTTAAAATTCACGATACCATCTGGATGCTTGACGATCCATCACTGTGCCTTTTACTAGGAATTTTGCTTCCTCGTACAACTTCTCTGTGGAATTGTTTACCATCGGCGATTTTTCCGAACCGATACGACTTAGGGACCTTCAAGAAAATAGCTTACACCTTTCTAAAAGGCTGGCAGCGCACCTACAATTCCCCTGGTGTTGCGGTTATTTATGAGTGGCGGTAGTCACTTGCCATCAGGTGAGCCGCATGCTCGTTTGCCCACTCTTCTATAAAAAAAATATTTGATCCCTCTTTGGAAAAAGAAGATTGATTTCGATATTGAGGCAGCACAGCAAAGGAACAAGGAAAAAGTGCATCTGTCGAGACAGGTGACGTCGACGTGCCTGAGGACGACATAGGTTGTAGTCCTCAGGCACGTCACATTTAGATAATTTCGGTTAAAAAAATAAGAAAAACAGAAGACCTTTTCACCTTTCCCTTCACCGTTCACCTTAAATTTGGAGAAATTAGAAAGTGTATAACCGTAGACGCAAGAAAACAAACCACATGCGGAGGAACATAAGCCACAAGCAGAAAATCTAGTGGATGATATGGATTTGGAAATAGACTTCTCTAAAATAAAGAAGAAGAGAAGGAAGAAAAATCTTGATCTGGTTGCTGAAGAAGCAAGTAAAAATGAAGAATAAGAAAATGCTGATGACTTACATGGTGATTAGGTTAGCACAGACCGCGACTACACTTACGTTGAACTCCTAGAGCGTGTATTTGATATTTTATATCACTAGCTTGAAAGTCGTTTAGTTAAATTATAAACTTCATTCCCTGTTTTTCCACTCTTAGGGATTAAATTAACAAAGATAGACAACAATCGTGTAGTGGTGGTGTAAGAATATGCACAACCTTATATCGGCCGATGGGTGTCATAAGAACAGCATCTTTCCTGATAAGAACTAAAAAAAATTGTGCGATCGGGAGACCCCTGTCAGAAACGAAAACAACTAAAAAAAGTTGTGCGATTGGGAGACCCCTGTCAGAAACGAAGTTCCTTAATTTATTTTTAAGTCTAAACGTGATATAATATGTAAATTTCTATTGATTGAAAATAATATTTTTTTAAATAAATTTATATATATTATAAAATAAAATAATTATATTAATTTCGATACTCGCACGAACACACACACAGACATCCGTATATGATATAAAGCGACAGAGAGAGAGAGAGAGAAAGAGAAAGAGAGTGAAAGGTTTCCTGAGGGGGGGGGGGGGTTCCATAACGCTTTTTCCTTACGTGGCAATTTGTGCCAGCTTACTCTGATGTAATCCGCGTAAAAAACTTCGTTCCAATATTAAAAAAACTGCGGTTATCAACCCGCCTGGTAAGCGTGGCAACTATCGCAAACATCTCCCCTATGAGGCAATTTAACGGGGAGTTTTATGTTTAGTAATGGACTTTTGTAGCGGTAACGGTAATGAAGTATACAAAAAAGAACATGCATTTAAGTTGAGAGCCTACTCCTTTTTTACTTGTGCTTAAAATAGTTAACTACGCTGATTTCATTTGGGCGCTTGTAATTATTAATTACGATCATTGCTTTATCTACAGCTATTATTATTTTCTATATTCAATTCTTACTCACACAGGATTTCGTATGTCCTTCACATCACTTCGCGGATTTATTCCAACTTCGTTGGAGTCACATTTTCTAATAACTTTTATATCGTCATACTGATACATCTCATCATTGCACATTTGTTTTTTATTTTTAATAATTTTTTCACATTTTTGTCTGTAATTCGTAACGCCTTTTATACGATTTAAATTTATTACATGATGTGAAGCAAGATTTCCTTTGTCAAAATTAGGTTTAAGAATGTTTTCCCTTAGGATTATTGCACTTGACAAAGGAGTTTCATAATCAATTACTTGGTATACTTCTTCATCACTTTGATATTGTATATTATTCTGATTACCGAATTCATTAAGGTATCCCAAAGAAATATTAAACATTACATATTCGGAACTTGAATCAATATTTTCTTTTATACGGGTATTATTGTTATGTAATAATACTTTTGTTTTTTCGTTTAAGTATGTAATTGAATCTATGTTATTATTATTATTTATGTAATATTTTTCATTTTTAACGTTCCTGTATATTTTAGTTCTTATTAACCTATCTAGTATTATTTCAGGAATCATCCAAGCTTGAATATATTGTTTAGAAAAATTCACCAAGAGCTTTTGATTTTCCTTCGGTGACGAATGGGTTAACATTTTATTTTTAGTTAATGACAAAATATCCGTTCGAGAAGTATTTGCAGTCATTTCATTTGAATTACTGCTGCCACCATATATATTATTACCCCATCTCGATACTAAACTTTTTTTGGACTCATCTGATTTTGATATAAACTTTTGAAGCCAAGCTTTTAATAACGCCTCTTCATATTGATTAGTTTTCCTTATTGATTTAGATTTATAATCTGGTGTTGCAGTTTTTCCAATTTTTATACTTAAACCCTCTCTAATCTCACATCTGCCTGTCATAAGATCTTTTTGTATAGATTTCTTTTTAAAAAAACGAAACCTTTTCCCTGCTTTCTTTTCTGCAGATTTACTATTTAAAAGTTTATTAGGATTAGATCTAAAACTGCCTTCGGATTTTTTATTTGAACTTGTACATTTGGATTTGCTTTTCTTATACAAACCATCCTCTAAGCTGAATTTCTTGCCCCACAGTTTGAACATTCCTTTTTTACCTTGATGGTCACTCTCTTCTATGTCCGAATGACACCAATGTGAGTTATTTTCAATTTTTGTATTGGTCAAAGTCTTTTTGTGTGATAACTTCAAAACGTCTTTTTCATAAATATCACTCGAAAATGGACTGGTATTTTTTGTATTAATATAAGATAGTGACTGCAAAGAAGGAGGGTCGGAAACTATGGAGATATCTCTATAACTAGGTTCATATAACTCACTTAAAGTTTTTGACAATAATGATATATTTCGTTTTGATCCTCCCTTGCTAGATATACCATCGCGCAAAGCTTCAAAACGACGCAATAAAGAATCGCTATTGGTTGTACAGAGTTTATTACTGCAAGAACAATTCCCAGATTTTTCTGAAAATATCTTTCGATATTCTCTTTCAAGTATGTTTTCCATAGGATCTACTGAGATTTGACTTAAAGTGCCACTGCAAGACTTATTTAAACTATGGACATGTTTTAGTAAGGAATCTAATGAGGAACCGATTTCATTTTCGTTTTTATTATTCAAAGCTTTAGCGTCAGGTGTAATTTGAGATTTGTCTATTTTATTGTTTTCAATCGATTCTGTATTTACAGCTCTATCCTTGAATGTTTTGATTTTCTGTAATTTACCTATATCTTCTGTATCGACTTGAGTTGCAGCGTTAATCAATATACCAATTGCTCTTTTACTGTCTTGACTATTAATGTCTTCGTCAAATTGCGTAAGAGGGCTTTGAGGATTAGTGTAATTTGATTTGGTTCGAATAATAGGTGATAGTTTTTTATTTAATAGAAGCTTTCTATTGCTTTCATCTACACTTTCATCGCTGTTTCCTGATGTTTTGTGATAGCACTCATTGTTGCCCCAAAAACGTCTTGATTTTTCTTAAACAAAAAATATCTATATAAGAACTCTTATGAATAGAAATATATTACTGAAGATTATTATTATTAATTGTTGTTTTTATTTTAATTCCTACAGAAATTTGATATTATAACACAAACGGAATACCAGCGTGAAATAACAGAATAACGCTGCTATATTTCGTATGGTGAGTGTAAAGAACCGGCGAGGTATACTATATTAGTTAATTAATAGAATCAGACGTTATTTTGAAACCTTACCTTGAAAAAACCTTACCTAGTTTGAAAAGCATCTCCCGCCCTCCCTCAATTGCGTGCACTATCACGGTCACCACTAATCCCAGCACCATCACTACCAACACCACTACACTAGGAAAGACACACCACTGACGAAAATACGACACGTGTTACGCCTCTACACGACGCATCTTCATGTGATCTAGAGTGCGACCGCTAAGAGGTGACCTAGACTCTGCGGTGGCTGACCGCTAAGAGCTTACCATAATGGTAAGGTAGCATTATGGTAAGTAAAGTTAATTATGATGATTTGATTAACACATCATCA
This sequence comes from Parnassius glacialis, assembly GCA_033319125.1. Taxonomy (NCBI): domain Eukaryota; kingdom Metazoa; phylum Arthropoda; class Insecta; order Lepidoptera; family Papilionidae; genus Parnassius; species Parnassius glacialis. The sequence continues at coordinate 27,635,803 of JAVANC010000002.1, forward strand.
TTAAGTAACTCACCTTGAGACTGTTTTTAACTACTCCACTAGGCAACATGCCTAGTGGTAGGCGCGAAGGCTGGGACACTCGCATTCAATGACGTAACAATAGGTGGCAGGCTGGGCAAAACGACCACGGGCCCTCAGCCGGTAGGGTGAGGGCCCGTGGTCTAAGAGATGAGCTAACCGTGAACTAAGAGGATCTTAATATTTATTATTACAACATTTAGTAAAATGTATTAGTTTTTTTTAAATGTATTCTTTAAGGTAGGTAACGTCCATACACAAGTTAAACAAAAATTGTATCAATATTTCAATGCATTTGTTGGAAAAGATATCACCCAGTTAGTTTGATTGTATCCGGTAGGTAATAAAATCAATTTTAGTAACTAATTATATTAAACTTTTGTATATTTGCATGTTGTTGAAAACAGCTAAATAGGTTTTCTCAACACGTTGTGATAACCCCAAGAACAAAATATTTTGTATTTTATTCTGTATTTTGTTCTTAGTGTTATCACATGTGGACTACGAAAGAAAGCTTTTGATTCCATTGAAATTTGGGCGGTGCTACAGTCCTTTCAGCGGTGCCAAGTTGACTGTCGTTTTGAGGAAGTGCTGAAGTGTTTGTACAGTAGGGCTGCGATAGAAATCCCAGTGCAAAACCAGAGTACGAAACCTATACAACTGCAGGGAGTTATAAGAAAGGTTGACGTTATATCCCCGTAACTCTTTACCGCTGCATTGGAAGACGCTTTGAAGTTACTGGACCTAAAAGGATACAGTATTAACATCATTGAGGAGTACATTACTCACCTTTTATTTGCCGACGATATAGTTCTTGTGGCAGATTCGCAGGAGGACCTAAGCACTATGCTAAATAACAGTGTCTCCTAACGGATAGGTCTTAAGATTAACATAGACAAAACAAAGATGATGTGTAATGAAGTGTCACACCTATGCCGCTAGTTGTTGAGAGTACTGTGCTCGAAGTTGATGACGAGTATGTTTACCTACGACTCGAACGACAAGGTAAGTTCTACATCGACCGAGACACGACACATCTTCTCGTCAAGTATACTTCAAAACTTGAAAAAAAGGTTGTATAACGAGTGCGTGTTGCCAGTGATGGCTTATAGATCTGAAACAGGGTCCTTTACTGCTGGCTGTATGAGATAGATCAACGTCGCTCAGCGAGCTATGGACAGGACTATACTCGGGGGTATCTCTGCGTGATAAACTTAGAAATAAAAATATCTGCAATAGAACCAGAATAACGGACATAGCCCAACGGATTAATAAGGTGAAGTGGCAATAGGGCGGCCATATAGCTCAAAGAACCGACAACCGATTGGGAAGAAAGATTCTCGAGTGGTAGCCTCGTGGCGGTAGACCAAGTGTTGGGTGGCCAGCCTCTAGATGGAGAGTAGTAGTAAGACATGCAGGAAGTCGACAGATGTAGGTGGCTCAGGACCATGCTTTGTGGTTATGTACTAGATAATAAAGTGAATAGCGTTATAAATACGTACTTTACGAAAATAAAAGTTTTGTTTGAGCTTCTTTATATTGAGTTGGAGAGGGCCCCATCCGATGAATTTGCCACGGACCTCTAACGGTATGGTTACGCCAATGCTTGCATTGGTAATGTATACCTCACCACGTGTCGATAGAATTGGTGTCGGATTCAGCAGTGATGCAAGCGCCACAGGAGCCCTGTCAAGATAACAGGCCTTCGGTCGTAATAAAAAAAAAATTTAAGTCTTACTTACGGTTTCTGTACATAGACAAATCTACAGTTCCAACGGCTCTCTCCTTTGTCTCTGGTAAATAGATTCTTTTTAGTTTTCTCCTCTGAAAAGCTTTAACACTTCCGACGCCTATATCGTTAAAACTCTTCGATGGCATTTGATTTAGCATGGTAGTGAAATAGCTAGTTTCTTGATATTTTCCGCCGGAATGATTACATGAGCAACTTATGTGACTCCAATCACTAACATTTTGTGAATTGTAGTCCTTAAAAGTGTGATCAAGTCTTGCAGTTGCAATATACTTTCTTGGACTTCCATAAGCTTGGCTTGAACAACAGTTATATTGTGAAGCTAAATTTTGTCTTAAATCACCTTTCGTTACATATACGGCTTTGTTTCTTTTCATTTCTTCTTATCTATTATGTTTTTGTCTACTATCATTTTTATCAGCGTTATATTTTTTAATACTTTATCGATAATGGGCGATATCTTTTGAATTATATATTTTAGTTCGTAACATTATAATTTTGAACAAAATTAAGTGTTTTGACTTATTATATTTATTATTTACCTTTGAAATTTTTAATTATTTAATAATTCTGCTTTAACAATATTTAAAGCACATTTTAATTTCTCTTTTTATTGTTAATTTAAAATTTTGTTTCCTTAGTATTTTTACGGATTTGCTTTATTGGTTGTGCTTGACATAGATTATGTCATGTGAACAATTTTTTAATAACCTTTAAAGACTGCTGCCAGAATGTTATTTACTATAGACGATGAAAATTAATTAATGAACGTAGCTAGGTCACCAAGGGCCCCGGAGCAAAAATAAAACTGGGCTCTATTCAAACCCAACCAAATTTTTGTAAAGGTGAAAAACTACTTCACCATCAGCTCCTTATCGCCCCGTGCAGGGTATAATAAAGCAAAGCTACTTACTGTTATATAAGTATTATTTGTAACGCAGCAGAATATGTAATAGTACTTCCTAATAATATTTTTTTATAATTTTTAATAATTTATATATTTTTAATAACTTATTACTTAATATTTTTTTATAGTATAAGGTGACAAACGAGCACACATTTCACCTGATGGTAAGCGACTCCTGTGGCCCATAGACATCTACATCTGTCCTCGTTTGCGAATCAAAATGCAGATGCGTTGTCACCCGTGAGGACTAAGATGGAATGCCTCTTTTCCAGTAAAAAAGGTCTCCGGTTCTCTACACTCACCATACGAAACACAGCAGTGTTAAGCTGCTATTTGACGCTGGTATGCTGTGAGTGCGTGGTCCTTCCCCGGTCGAGCCGACCCTTTCGTGCTACAACTATACTACCAATATAGCTGCAGCATGGCTCTACCACGTAATACGTTTGTTCCTTTGGTACGCTTATACGTAAAAACTACTGGGTGTATATAGGTGAAACTTTGCACACGGATAGAACTCAACCTGCGTAGGACATCCCCATTAAAGGATCCCGTGGGATAATTTTCAATGGTCCATACCAGCCAAACGAAGTAGATTATCGTTATCAATATAAGTAGAAAATAAAACGAAATAATCAATTTTATTCTAACAATGTTATGTTTATGTTCTGGAGGTGGGAGAAACTTCTGTAATTTCAGTTCAAACTGTTCGTGTATGAGGTTTGTTAATCAGGAGCCAAAAAGTTAAAAGTCGAAAATCTTTATGCTTTATTCAACTAGCATATTATATAAATATTTCTAACGCCGTTCATGGAGACCGAGAGGCTCCTTGAGCTTGGAAGCCTTCGGGGCACTGCCCCGCCTTGCCCTGCGGTAGCTCTGCCACTGTGTTAAATAAAGCTTTGTTCAAAGTGTAGCGAATCCCGCACAATATGCGCAAAGCATATCGCCCGCGTTGATTCCGCTGTATTTTTTTTATTTGCTAGTTGTGATTAGGAAGACGCTGCTGCCCAAATGTTGCTTTATTCCCACTCTGTCGCGTCTTACGACCCTCGGGACTATCTGGTATTCAAATGTCATATCTATTAAATGTTTATCTTTAATAAAATTATATTGCCACGGTTAAACTGAAATTCCTAATTACCTCTTAAATCCTCTCCATAGAGTAATCTATGATCCTCTCCCATGTCTTCAACAAAAAACACTTTCGGAAATGAGGGGCGGACTGTGTTCAGGCGTGGGACACCAGCTCCTAAAGCGGCGCTGTCGTCGCATCAAAAAGCTGTCAACGAATCGAGGCCTAATTCAAACTATCGAAACTATTGAATGACTCTCCATTTAAAGAACTACTTTTGTACTACCGCACGGAGTGATGGCCGCTCCCCGGGCTGAACAGCTTGCCTAGTTGGTTGGCAGCCTAGTTACCTCGAATATACAAAATTCTCTGCATTTATTTACAACACCTAAACGTTTCATTCGAGATCAAACACGGAATTCGCTTAAATTTGAACGCACCTTACCCCTTCAAAATAACCATTCATACCATCTGGATGACCGCCGGATGGTGGACTGCCAACCACCACTATGTGATTTACAAGAAATTTTCTTCCAATAGAATATTGCGAGGAAGAAATACCATCAGAATTTTTTTCGGAGTGATACGATTTTTGGACCTTCAAGAAAAGAACCTACTCTTTTTTTTAGAGCATCTGCGATTCCCCTGGTATTGCAGTTGTTCATAGATCATTTACCATCAAGTTAGCGGCATGTCTGTTCGCCCCCTATTATATAAAAAAAATACCTGTCAGTTTAAGTCACCATAAATCATAAATGTGATTTAATTTATAATTTTTCTATATTTTTATATTATCTGCTGTATAAAAATAATTTACGTTTTGTACTAATAAGTCAAATCCTAATATAATATTCCGATAAAACAAGAATAGTCATGTTCATTTTTAATGTGAGTATTACGTGTTTGCAACAATTTATTATTTTAATAAATAGTGTGAAAAACTCTTACTAGCTAATGACATGACTTTATCTTAGATGCTTTTGAGTGCAGACATGTGTTCATCAGATTTCCTTCTTTATCAGCCCGTGCACCGCTGGGTATTAAAGGCTTCTACTTTTTTCCAAAATCGCCAAGCATGGCAGGCGAATAGACAATCGCAGCAGCAGACGTTTCGCTTGTAACTATGGGGCTACTCCCCGTTTTCGGGCAAGGTATTTTAGATCTGGTGTAAACAAGACGGTTATACCGATATTTATTGGACGCCATAAGATATTTTTAACATTTCCCATAGATTCCTCTAATGACGCTCACTGAACTTCTTTAACGTTTTTTTTTTCTAAATTCTATAACGTTGCCACCACACTCCTAATTCATTTTCTGTGCTAAAAGTACAATTTTAAATACACCATGAGCCATTTGTGAAATGGTTTTGATTTTTAACTTTTTCTGTGCTAATGTTCGAGTCATGAAGACAACAAGTCAATAAAAGTGTTAAGTCAATTATTCTTCTCTAAAAGTCTTATTAAGTTAAATAGTTTTTGTTTCAGTACCTATACATATGATATCAAAAAATTATAATTACAAAAAAGTTCACATACAGATAACAACGTATAAAAATCATTCTCGTAACCAAAACATTGGCAAAACCACTACTAAAAATATGAATCATGAAAAGGAAATCGCTAAAAGATTTACTCGGAATGATGACAACACAAAATTTATTTGTTCCATTTGCCTAAATGCAAAACCTAAATGCGACGACAATAAGAAATCAGAATGTAATAAGAGAAAGTCAAAGTCTTGCCCAATTTGTCAGAGAGGCTTAGACAATTGCGTGCAAATATCTACGGAAAATAAATTAAAACCAAACAAAAGCGATGTAAAAGAAAAATCTGCAAGAGTAATATCAAATTACCTCAGCGCCAATACTAAAACTGTACAAACATCACAAACTGATGTTTCGCATGGATTAAATTTATTAAACGAAGTACTCACTGTGTTCCAGAGTAAAAAGCAATTGCCGATAGAAAAAGAAAAACATGGTAAGACAGTTATTGTTAAAGATGCAAGCGTTGCAACTGAATATTACTTAAGTAATAAAGGAATAAAACCGGCGTTAACTGTTAGCAAAATTTTTCATTTATCAATAGAAGATAGCATAGTTGACGGAAACAATAAGTTCACCATTGTTAATTGCTCTCAACCACAAAAAAATAAGAATTCGCAATACTCAATCGATATTTTCAAACATAAGTCTTCGTCTATCCCTCAAATGAAGTTGGAAGAACTTAAAAATTCGTTAAAAGAAAAGGCAAAATCGAAAGACGCAATTGAAGAAGTGAACAGAATGTTTGCGACGGTAAAAAATAATGCTTTGGAGGAAATTTTAGATGACACCAATAGACCTATGACAAGGAATGGTCCCAGAGTGCTTCCAGTTGTAAAAACAAAAACATTTGAAAATAAGTGTAGTAGTAACAACACTCCTACTTTAGATGATAACAATAGGGGATTTAAAAAGGCAAAGGAAATTCAAAATTGTAAATTTTGCCAGACAAACAACTATCTACTGTCAAGTGGCGACTCTTTATTAAACCCAGATAGTTGTCACCAAAAAATATCCGATAAAATGTGTAGCAAATGTATTCACATGGTAAAATGTCATCACCACAGTCATCGTCAAATTCACGACGCTTGCCAACATTGCTGTCAGAGGTGCATGGAAACTAGATGTCATCATAATTGCTACGAGGACAATCACGATGGTGATAGTTGTACTAGCTTTTGATCTATATTGTTTACTATGTATTTTTATTTTTGTAATGAAAATATATTTTTTTATATTCGAGCTTTATCTTGGGAACAATTTTTTAAAAATGACGGATAACGTTTTAAAACGTTATATTATTTAGAAATTATTCCACTTCTGATTTCGGTTCAACTTAAGAAAGTAAACTTACGCAATTAATCTTTGTCAGCAATAAAACGGCGTACCGAACCATACATTCAGTATACAGAGTAGTTACAATTAGACCATACCGTAATGCCTCCCGATTACACTTAATGTATGATGGTAACTACACGATGACACCAAAATAGATAGAGAAATATGCAAATAAACAGTAACACTGCTTATTATCTGCATGTAACATGTGCATCCTTGATTTGCTTGTATTTATTTTTGTTTTCTACCCTCATTCCTAACAATAATATAACGCTAAAGGTATTCAAAAAAAAAAACACAATGGAATACTTATTGCTTAGAAGCTCTCAAAAAAAATTGTGTGAGAAGGCATGTTTCTTTTAGAAAGATATTGTTGACTGCTGTCTTACTTTTCTTACATTATATGTGTAGTAGTATAGTAGTGACATGCAGTCGTGTGGTGTTTGAGAATCCATCAATCCATTTGGTACCAGGAGTGTAGTACGAGAAGAATGTGGAAAATCATAGATGGAACTTCGGTCTTCTGGTATATGGCGGTATAACCAACATGTTTACTCAAGAGATAAAATAGGATAAAAGGTGAGCAGCGTTAAATTCGTGAAACGTCTGTTACTGCGGTCGTCGAACCCAAACGTGGCGATTAAGGCAATTTTTTCCTACAACGGGAGAGGGCCTCATGTCTTGCAGTGGATCGATATTGTTTTACAACCAAATAGCGGAGAAGATTCACCAGTTTTCCTATTCTCTGAATGATTTCATTAAGACAGCTCTATTTGTAATAAAAGACAATTAAAAAATCACACTCTCGCCCAAACAGAAGAGGGGTAGACTGAGACTGCATTTTTACGATCATTGACAAAATCCTGACATACCTCTCTTACTCATAACATAACAGGTACACTATTTTATTTGGTGAACACTCGTGGAAAATAGATGTAGGAGTTTAATAATATTAAATTACATATTATTTAAACGTCTGTCTGCGGCGTGCGTAATGTGTACGTGCGTGCGCGCGCAGTTAAGTATGTGGTAATACGTCATTAAACTTTTCTTGCCTCTCATATTTCGAGAAAATTTGACACCGTCTTAAACCAATTTAATTCCAATCTTAATTTACGATACGGGCCGATACCTTCAAGAAACGAGCTTACTCCTTTTTAAAAGGCCGGCAACGCACTTGCAATTCCCCTGGTGTTTCTGTTGTTCATAGGCGGCGGTCGATAATTACCATCAGGTGAGCCGCATTCTAGATTACCCCTCTTCTATAAAAAAATATTTAAAAAATATGATTATTTTTAATTAATTCGATAGATTTTTTTTAAATACATAAAAACAAACATACAGTCAGTCGGAAAATAGAATGTTAGTAGTAAGAGCAAACTGAATAACACTCATTAATTCATTAGTTCTAAATTGCAATGCTTTGGTTTTATATACAAGTGGATAATCAACTGCTGTCAAACGCTGATGAATGAAGAATTAATTGCATGGGAAATAATCTTTGAAACTGCTAACTATTAAATAGGGTCGTTGCGCCGGTTTTCGGCCTTTTAGTGGAGTTGTGAACTTTAACGTACTAAAAAAAATAATTGCCATTATGCTGGCCTACTGCTGTTAATGTTAATTTGTAGCTTACATAATGTAGTTTTCATTTTTGTAACTCATTGATGCTACAAGCAAAATCTCTTTTTTATAATAATTTTTGATGTGAAAAATATGTAAAATGCTAGTTTTCGGCCCCAAATTTTAAATTTCGGCCCACAAGAATTTTAGTTTTCTGCCACTGCATTAGACACGATAGAAAAGGTGTCTTAACCTTAACTTAATATAATTTTTGTAAAATTATAATAAAATTTCGTGTCGTTAAATATGGCAATCAAATCTTCTCATTTTTTGTACTTGTTCATATTTTCATCATCATCAGCCTTTCCATTACATCCCTTCACAAATCCACTGCTGAACGTCCTCCCCCAAGGAATGCCCCAAAATACGGTCCTGAGCCACCTGCATCCATCGACTTCGTGCATGTCTTACCAGATCGTCACTCCATCTAGTGGGGGGACGCCCTACACTTCGTCTCCCGTTACGAGGCCGCCATTCAAGAACCTTTTTCCACATTGGTTGTCGGTTCTTCGAGCTACATAGCCGGCCCATTGCCAGTTCAGCTTACTAACCCGTTGGGCTATGTCGGTCACTCTGGATCTACTACGGATATCCTCATTTCTAAGTTTATCACGCAGAAAAACTGCGAGCATAGCCCTGTCTATAGCTCGCTGAGCAACCTTAAGCTTCCTCATCCCGCCAGCAGTGAAGGACCTCGTCTCAGTTCCATAGGTCATCACTGGCAACACGCACTGGTTGTACAGTCTCGTTTTGAGGTAATTTCCCGAACGCTGCCTCATATTTTAATCCAACAAAATCTATACATCTCAAATCCATTTGGTGCAAAACTCACATCCAACTTTTTTCCATATCTTCTTCTGTATCGCTTATTAAAATGTCATAACACCAGGTGCAATTTACTTTTACTTCATTTTCGTTCGTGGAATTCTTGGATTTTGCGATTTTTCGTTTTTGAACTTTAGCACTTTTTAACTTTTCTTTTATATTCTTTTCTTTTTCAAAATATCTTATCTTATTTTAACTTAGGTTAACTTCTGTATTTTAACTTTCTCTTTATCTTTATAAAGTTTTCGCCACTCTGCATATCAAATTGCTACAGAAGAAGGTGTACGTGTACTGTTAATGGTTGATTTTTTTACGAGTTCCGGTTTAAATAAATGTTTTTTCTATCGCATCTCTGTATTCTTTATTTAATAGTACTGAAGCCAATATTTCACTAGTTTGTAGAGGTTACTGACAGAACAGAGTCTGTTTTATTGGAATATCAACCAGCACATTTTCTAAAGTTTCAAAGGCGTTGTTTGTTATCATTGGTGTTAGTGGTGGTGGTAACATCGTGGGCATTGTACTACTTTGAGTCCTTATTATTGCATTACTGGAATCTATCACCATTTCCGGCATTGTCAGTACTGTTGTCATTGGTAGGCTTATTTGAGTTGGGATTACAAGAACATCATCTAACGATACTAAGGAACTGATATCCAAATAACTTCTTGCAATTTCGAAATGTTGTTATCGATAAACAATTCGAATGCGTCGGTAGATGAATTCATAGTTACTAGAACAACGCCAACCATGTTTTTCTTCTGCCAGATTTGATGTTTCAAAACTTTACTTGTGGAAACTAGGTCTGCGTTAGTTATTTCGTTAGAAATATATTTTTTCTGGTGTCTGAATTTTCTCTAATTAGTCTTTCCGGGGTATTCCGGACACATTTTGAATAATCCACTACATGGTGATCAAATTCATTAAGTCCACATTTTCTGAAACCATTTACTAATTATATTTCTTTGGAGGAGCCATCTGAAGAAAATAATGTCTTATTAGTTGTGTCTTAGGAAGAAGATTCTTCTTCCTAAAACGCAACGCGAATGAAATATTTCATGAAATGTCCGTCAACCAAAGCAGTATTCAATTTTCGGTTTTTTTTTTGTATGATCATATTGGTTTTGTATGAAATAATTTCCTATTCTTTCATACAATTTTAAGTTGGTCGAAAACTAAATAATAATTTTAGACTCAATCTAGTTTTCGGCCACAACTAAAATGGGTATTTTAGTTTCATCAATAACCATTCAAATTGCAGTATTTGGTGGCCGAAAACTGAAAGCTAGTGTCTTCGCAAGGATACAATTCATTATAAATAAGAAAGAAAACTAATAGTAGGTAACCAAATAAATGAAAGAGACATAGTATTTAGGCTAAACTCTGGCTACTTTTCGGCCACATGGCCGATAACCAAATAATAGGAAAATTTTATGTGTCACTTTCCGGCCACCTAATTTATTAACTTTTACAATAAAATGTTATAGTAATCTATTTGAAAATTTAAAATTAAGTTATTTATACAGTGAAATATAAGCACAATATTAAATAATCATTGGAAATACAGCGCAATATTTACTTTTGAGTGAAACGCGCGCCACTATTTTTTTTTGCACGATCTTACACTTTTTGACAGCTCCTGTGCCGGCGTCAAACTGAACTATTTATTATAAATCGTGTATTGTGTTTACCCGATGAAGTAATGTTGCAATATTATATAATGCAACTATTTAGAAATGCATTAAACTTAATTTTGCACGATAATATTTATTAAAATCGTTATTAAATCAAATTTACTGCATTACCCGGTGGCAAAGGCCGAAAACTAGACCCGGTCGGCTTACCGGCGCAACAACCCTACGAAAAATTTAAATGAGTTTATCGTTTTGTTGCTTAATTACAGGTATTAGTGGTTAAAAAAATAAAAAAGTTAAAGTTGCAGCCTATATACGGTCCTGGACACAGGCATCCTCTCACTTCTGAGAGGGTTTTAGGGCAAGGAAGTGTCCGTCACGCTGCCTCAATTGGCGGACTTCACATGTCTTCGAAATATTTTTTTTTAATTTTTAATTTCTCAGACATGTAGGTTTCCTCACAATTAGTACTAAAAATTGCAATTAGCAATTTCATTGGTGCCGGCGGGGATCGAACTCGGGTTTATATGAGAGGGGTCAGGCGAGCATACGGCTCACCTGATGGTAAGTGACTACCGCCGCTCATGAACGACTGCAACACCAGGCGAATTGCAGATGCGTTGGCGGCCTTTTAAAAAAGAGTAGGCTCTTTTGTTGAAGGTACCTAAGTCGTATCGGTCCGGAAAAATTTGCTGGTATGGTGGTATTCGATTCCATAATGAAGTTGTGCGAGGAAGAAAACTTCTAAATAGCACAGTAGTGGACCGCCGATCATCCAGTGGTACGGATGGTATCTCGAGTTCTGTTGCGATGTGCGATGGTGAAATTGAGCGTCTGGAAGTAGAGCAATTCCTCTGAGCACTCCCGGTGGTAGATACGATAGAATACGCAAAGAGATGCAACATCTCTCCGCACCGCCAAAGAGTCAAGCCGATCAGAAAGAGCTCGGTCACCGTCGATTCGAACCGCTCTGTGGTTGTCCGTTGAACCGCACTGGAGAGCCCCGGTCCAGAGATGGGAACAATGTTCCGTGTGCAGCCGAACCTGTGCCTTATTATTTTGGGCGGTGTGCCGTCATGAAATACTGTCCCGCTCTGCTGAGTACACCAAGCTTTTTAGAAGCCAATTTGGCCGTCACCTCCAAGTGACCACGAAACTGCACGTCATTCGATATGTCAACGCCGAGGATTCCGATACCTACTGGCTGAGGCAACAAGGGCAGTGCCCTGAAAATGAGAAGATACGACAAAGGGGTTCTTTTTAGCGGTAAACTCGCAAACCTCTGGGGTTTGAACTAAACTAGATTTAGCCGCCCCCAATCCGAGACTTTGTTCAACAAAGTCTCGACTTTAGACACGTTTGTTCCGGGTTGCTCGTGTACTGTGATCTTTACTATGAGCGGTAAGCCCCTGAACTACTAGAGCTGTCAGATATTAATATATTTTTTTGTTAATATTTATTAATAAAGGTATTAATATTTTCAACCAAATAATGTCCTATATTTTGCCGATTCAGATTTCAGTAATATAAGCTTCATATGTGTATAAGGTGTACGTATAATAAATGATTCATAATAAAAGGAATAAATAAAATAATATATTTATGCGTACAATTTCTTAACAAGGTTAAATTGGATAAAATCAAAAATAAAAACTCTCCGAGGAACACTTCAACTTTTCACTCCTGAAACAAGAAGTAAAAAATTAAGATTTTTTTGATACAAAAAATTAATCTATGTCACACTAAGCCCGTTATAGAATCTGAAAGGTACATGAGCCGAGGTGATCAATTTTAAATTTTATATCATAGGAGTTGGGTCCCTGTTGGCAGCACCAAAATTGATAATGCAATGCCATTTGTTCAGTTATCACATAGGAATGTGTCTAAGAAAGTTACTGAGGACGATGATATCTCTACATTTACCATACGGGGTAACAAAATTAAGCTGCTATTTACGCTGGTATTCTGTAAGAGCGTGGTCCTTATTTGGTCGAGCCGACCCATTCGTGCTATAACTGTAACATTTAAATAGATGAATCATGGCCCTACCACGTATAGCATGGCTCTACCACGAAAATGATGGATACAAAAAGTTGCACGGAGCCAGTGGTAGGTCGTGAAACAGGCATTGTATCTGTGTCATATTCAATGCATTACACAGAAGGATTTTTGGATTTACTCTACGACGTTCTTAACACAGAATTTTTTATAATGCATCTTGGCTTATCTTTTAACGTATAAACACAACATTTTCATCTGAAAATGAAGAAATTGTACATATTCCCTACATTTTGGGAAATCTAACCAGATCTGGATAAGTCCTTTCTAATACTCTCTAAATATCTCCTAGTTATATGCGACTATTTACATGCGGAGTCGTTTGTCGCGTATTGTTCTCCTAAAATACTTTTAAACGCGAAAGATAAATCTGCTAATCCCCTGTCATTAATAGAGCTTAGTAATTTACATAACAAAAGTTAATAATCTACCAGTGTTGTAAATAAAAACATAATGTAAACAATTACCTAGGCTCTCCGTATTTGCATCTACTTCTCTCTAATTTCTCACTATGTGGTCGCTCCCACTCACGCGGTGTCTCTTGACTACAAGAAAAAAAAATACTATACAATTTTTAGTTTGTATTAAAAAAGGATGACAAGAGATACAATTAATTGCTGGGCAAAGCCTCACTCTCGTTTGTGAGAGAATTATGGAACATTTAGTCCACTCCGCTGCCCCAATGCGTGTTGGCGGACTTCATGTGTCCTCGAAATATTTATTCTTCAGATATTTAGTTTTTGTCATAATGTTTTCCTTTATCGCAAGTTACTTGGTTAAGCAGCTCTTAATTATTGGGACTTCATTATTACGGCAAGCGCATATCTGGTCTGCAAAAAGTATGAAGGATAGGTTTTCAACGATCTATTGTCGCCCTGTGCCCGGACGACCGAGCCATGCAACTGAGCCAGACAACTGCAGCTCGTACTGATAACTGATTTTGCCTGTGAAAAATTTACGAAATTATCACCTGTCCATCACCAACCTTTAAAACGTTTTTAATTGTTTTTAATAACATTAAAATAAGTGTTAAGTCCAACTTGAAACTAATCATATATTTTATCTTAAGAACTTTATAATTTGTATGCTAAATTTCCTATAATGCTACACAAACTGTCCAGTTACAAGTAAGAAAAGGTATCTGGTTCTCTATACTCACTATACGAAACACAGCAGCATTAGGCTGCTATTTTACACTGGTAGTCTGTGAGAGACCAGGGGCTAAGCGCTCGCTGTAAATTGCACAGTACGCGAGCAACCCGGGTTCGATCCCCGCCGGCAACAATGAAACGGTTAATTGCAAATTTTTAGTGCTGATTTACCACGTGCTCGGCGGAGAAGGAAAACACCGAGAGGTAACCTGCATTGTCTAAAAAAATAAAAAAATATATTTTGAAAACATGTGAAGTTCACCAAATGCATTGGGGCAGCGCGGGAGACGTTTCCTTGCCCTAAAACCCTCTCAGAAATGAAAGGAGGCCTGTGCCCAGCAGTGGGACACGTATATTTTTTTATAGGAGAGGGGGCAAACGAACATGCGGCTCTCCTGATGGTAAGTGACTACCGCCGCCCATGAACAACCGCAACACCAGGGGAATTGCAGATGCGTTGCCGGCCTTTTAAAAAGGAATAGGCTCTTTTCTTGAAGGCCCCTAAGTCGTATTGGTCCGGAAAAATCGCTGGTGATAAACTATTCCACAAGGAAGTTGTGCGAGTAAGAAAACATCTTCTAAATCGCTCAGTGGAGGACCACCAATCATCCTGATGTGCGTTCATGAAATTTGGCAGCTGGGATTAATCCGAACAATTCCTCAGAGCACTCCCCGTGGTAAATGCGAAAGAAAATGCAAAGAGATGCAACATCTCTTCGCAGCGCCAATGAGTCGAGCCGATCGGAAAGGACTCGGTCGTCGACGATTCGAGCCGCTCTGCGCTGGATGCGGTCAAGTGGAAGGAGCTGGCACTGGGGAGCCCCAGCCCAGAGATGGGAACAGTATTCCATGTGAGGCCGAACCTGCGACTTGTAAAGTTGCAGGCGGTGTGCCGGCATGAAATACTGTCCCGCTCTGCTGAGCATGCCAAGCTTTTTAGAGGCCAATTTGGCCTTCTCTTCCAAGTGACCACGAAACTGCACGTCACTCGATATGTCGACGCCGTATATAGGCTGTAACTTTACTTTTAACAGTATTATCATAATACCTACTCTCCTAATCCCAGGTCAAATACAGGTCCACTTGAATGTTCATTCCTGATGCTGTTTTTCGTTTCGAATTCTTTAGTCAGCACTTTCTTCAACGTGTTGGTTGAATCAACGAACTTGCACATGCATTCATTTAGACTCTGCATTTTAACCAGTAACTCGTCTTTTTCATTTTCGTCTTTTGGAATGTCTATCAGTTTGTCTAAGTCCCTTTTTATCATTCTACCGTTATTCTTCAACTCTGGTATATCTGACCATTTCAGATCGGTGTTCACACCAGCATGCCTTAGTATCTTAATTTTTGGCGTAATCGTTTCGATGATGAATTCACCTTCCTCTATGATATCATCTGGAGGCTTATAATATGGTTGTCTGATTCCGTATACGTTTGAAATAGGTCTTTCGTCGTTTAGGCCATCTTTTGTTTTTGCCATTACTAATTTGAGGAGGTTCTCGAGGCCTATCTTATGATCGTTCAGTAGATGCCGGTCTAGGACTGTTATACTGAAAATAGATAAGCCATTAAATTTGAAGAAAGGAAAGGGTACAAAAGGTTTGAACGTATGTGAATGATAAACTAGATTAAGTCCCTGGATATGAAGTAAATAACTCATAGAGTTAGTAAATATAGAAGAATCTATTACCCAGTTTTAATATGGATAACAACACGACAAAAATATAGTACTAAATCTATAGTAGCTTTATAACTTTAAATTTAAATAAAAATATAATTCTACGTGGTAGAGCCATGCTGCAGCTATATTAATAGTATAATTGTAGCACGAATGGGTCGGCTCGACCGGGGAAGGACTACGCTCTCACAGAATACCAGCGTGAAATAGTATCTTAATGCTGCTGTGTTTCGTATGGTGAGTGTAGAGAACCGGAGACCCTTTTTATTGGAAAAGAGGCATTCTATCTTAGTCCTCACGGCTGACAACGCATCTGCATTTTAATTCGCAAACGAAGATAGATGCAGATGTCTATGGGCCACAGCAGCCACTTACCATCAGGTGGACTGTGTGCTCGTTTGTCACCCTAATTTTATAAAAAAAATACCCTGACAAATGAAAGAGGAGAGGATATCTAAGATACGAGACAACTACTACATTGCCCAATAGCCAAAATCGTTTAGAGGAACATCATCACAACATCGCTCATCTGCCTACCAAGCTGGAAATTACGAAATATTATCTAAACTCGAAACTATAATTGTTGTTACTTTACTACCATGCCATATTATTAATGATATTCATAATTAAACAGATTGGCTGTAAGCGTAACACTATGAACTGTTTGGTTCTTACCGATCGGCGTCAAACGAGCATAAATGACATGCATATGTTTCGATACGTGATTCTTTCAAGGAGGTAACTACCGCGCTGCAATCCGATATTGTCGATTCCACTTTCAATGCCTTAGATGTACATTCGCTCTGTGCCGAGACATCCTTAAAATTTAATACATTTAAAATCACTGTTAAATTTAGCGTCTCTACATAGTAAAAAACAAAGTCGCTTCCCGCCATCTGTACGCTTAAAGGGTGGCTGATAAATCCGCGACCTAAGGTACTTAATGAAATAAAAAAAAATATATGGTTTCTCCCTCAAGTGAAATACATTTTTCACTTCTCGCATACAATGCCTTTAACCTCCTCAAAATTTATAAGAGAAAGATACATTTCTCTTCAAAATGACGATCCACCTCACCTTTCATTTCGTTTTCATCTGCAAATCTCCGGCACCGTAAGTCCTCTTTCAAATTGGAATACAGGAAAAATCGCTAGGTGCTAGGTCTGGTACATATGGAGGGTGGTCAAGCTCTGAGAACCCCGTGTCTTTCAGGGCTTGCCTCGCAACATGTGCGGTGTGAACGGGCACGTTGTCTTCCAGAAAGAGCATTAGTTTCCCACGTCGTTTTTCTACAATAGCCTCGCAAACCTGAGTCAATAAACTGGCGTAATATTGGCCGTTCATCGTAGTTCCCCTAAGTAGGTAGTCGAAGTTCCCTCGCTATCCCAGAAAGCAGTCGCCATTAGTTTGGACGCCAAGTTTTCCAGCTTGAATTTCTTCTTTTATCCATTGCATGGACTCTTGTTTGGACTCCGGATCATATTAGCGAATCAAAGTTTCATCTACGTTGCCAAATGTCTTCCTTGTTATCGGCGACTAGCTCCAAAAAATCTTTGCAACTTGAGAGTCGACGTTGCTTGTTGAGCGGTATAAGCATTTTCGGTACCCAGCGCGAGCAAGTTTTTGTCATATTCAAATGTTCATGTAAAATTTCTCCAACTCATTCTTTACTAATCTGCAGTTCTTCAGCAATCTGCCACAATTTAATACTTCGCTCGGCCAGAAGTATTTTTTCGACTTTTTGGACGTTTTCTTCGATCAGTACCATGACGTGTCCAGGCGAGAGTCGTCTTCACAGCTCTCTCGTCCTTGTTGAAATATGTGGGCCCATTTTTTTTTATAGTATAAGGGTGACAAACGAGCACACAGTCCACCTGATGGTAAGTGGTTGCTGTGGCCCATAGACATCTACATCTATCCTCTATTCCAAATCAAAATGTAGATGCGTTGTCACCCGCGAGGACTAAGATTGAATGCCTCATTTCCAGTAAAAAGGGCCTCCGGCCACCTGCACTCACCAAGCGAAACGCAGAGGTGAACCTCTACTTCACGCTGGTTTTCTGTGAGGTCGTGGTACCACCCCGGTTCGAGCCGGCCCATCCGTGCGACAGCAAAAGCTGCCGCGTGGCTCTACCACTGTTAAAAATTTTTTTCACCATCGTATATAAAGGGGCAGAATCCTGAAGAACCGATGACATCTCTTCAAAAATGTCTTTCGGTCTATTTCCCTTCTTTACGAGGAATTTAATCACGGCGCGGTGTTCAAAAATCCGAGAATTTCCAGATTCGGCTAACACGGTGATGTTGGTTGTTCAATAAATAATTGACCTATGAGTGCAAACTTAATTAGTGATTGCTTTTATAACACTACTGAGTGTTGCAACTAGCGACATGAGTAACAAGATAATTACTCATCGTTAAGTACCCTAGGCCGCGAACTTTTCAGCCGCCCTGATCTTTTAAACTACGCAACGGATTTTGATGCGGTTTTAACCAATACAGAATGACAAAATGATTCAAGATCAAGGTTTGTATGTGTAATACATGTATATTATATAATTCTTCTGTCCGTGTGTGACCAAAGTCCTCCTAAACGGCTGGGCTAATTTTGATGAAATTTTGTTTGTATAATCGCATGTTTCGTGCAAATGACGCAAATCTACACAAATCGGAAAGCGCAAGAATCTCCTACGTTGTCCAAATATCATCATCGTCATTATCATTATAGTCCTTACAATCCACTGTTGAATATATATTTGTACACTAAGCACGGTCTTGATTCACCTGCATCCATCGATTCTCTACATGTCTTACCAGGTCGTCAAGTTGATTAGAGAATAGTTTAGATTCACAAATAGAGCCGGTAGGATGTGTTGTTGTCGAGGTCCAGAAATCAACCGTGCGAAGCCGGGGCACATCTCTAGTCAAGTATAAAGTAAGTGAATAGATTTGTAACAGGCATTAGCAAATAAATATTCTACACTTTTTAAAAGGCTAAGTATAGCCATTTAACGGGAAAACAGGCAGTGTTCTTGGCACTACGCCGCGGGGATTAGGACTGTACGATAATTTAAGATTTATAATATGTAAATGAATGTGTAATTCAAAATATTTTTTTTTATATTTCAGTTGTAGAGGTGAAACCAAAGCGACTAGATATGACATTTAAAGAAGGATCTCACGGTCCGGCGTAAACGAGATGCTTGTACCGCCGCCACCTATCAGAAATTATAAAATCTTTTTGCATTTTCAATACTCGCATTTTACCGATCCCACGGGACAACAAATGGTGATGGATACTCTTACCCCACCATCGCATGCCATATTTGCATGATCTCTTTTTTTAATTTCTTATCCTTTTAATTATTTTTCCTCTTGCAGTTTTTCTTTAATGATTAACACGCGGTGGTAAATCATCATCATCATTACAGCCCTTCACAAGTCCACTGTTGAACATAGGCCTCCCCCAAAGAATGCCACAAAGCACGGTCCTGAGCCACCTGCATCCATCGACTTCCTGAATGTCTTACCAGGTCGTCACTCCATCTTGTGGGGGGACGCCCTACACTTCGCCTACCGGTACGAGGCTGCCACTCGAGAACCTTTCTTCCCCATCGGTTGTCGGTTCTTCGAGCTATATGGCCGGCCCACTGCTACTTCAGCTTACTAATCCGTTGGGCTATGTCGGTTACTCTGGTTCTACTGCGGATATCCTCATTCCTAAGTTTATCACGCAGTGAAACTCCGAGCATAGCCCTTTCCATAGCTCGCTGAGCGACCTTGAGCTTCCTCATACGGCCAGCAGTGAAGGACCACGTCTCAGTTCCGTAAGTCATCACTGGCAACACGCACTGGTTGTACAATTTTGTTTTAAGGTTTTGAGGTATTTCTGACGAGAAGATGTGTCGTAGCTTCCCGAACGCTGCCCAGCCGAGTTGAATCCGTCGATTGACCTCTCGGTCGAAGTTGGACTTACCTAGTCGGACTATTTGTCCCAGGTAAACATACTCGTCAACAACTTCGAGCTTAGTGCTCCCAACAACTACCGGCATAGGTGTGACATGGACATTAAACATAATCTTTGTTTTGTCCATGTTCATCTTAAGACCTATCCGTTGGGAGACACTATTGAGGTCATTGAGCATAGTGCTTAGTTCCTCCAGCGATTCTGCCATGAGGACTATATCGTCGGCAAATCGAAGGTGAGTGATGTACTCGCCATTGATGTTAATTCCGTATCCTTTCCAGTCCAGAAGCTTGAAAACGTCTTCCAATGCAGCGGTGAAGAGTTTCGGGGATATAACGTCACCCTGTCTTACACCTCTCTGCAATTGGATAGGTTTCGTACTCTGGTTCTGTACTCGGATAGCCATCGTAGCTCTACTGTACAAACACTTCAGCACTTCGATATACCGACAGTCAACTTGGCACCGCTGAAGGGACTGCAGCATCGCCCAAATTTCGACGGAATCAAAGGCTTTCTCATAGTCCACATACGCCAGACATAGTGGCAAATTGTACTCTTCGGACTTCTGTACAATTTGCCGTAGGGTATGTATGTGGTCTATGGTGCTAAAGCCCTTTCGGAAACCGGTTTGTTCGGGAGGCTGGAAGTCGTCAAGTCAGCGCGCGAGACGATTCGTAATGACTCTCGAAAACAGTAAATAAGTTGTTAAAATTGCAATTAATTATTTCAGTGGTGTCGGTACAAATTGGACTGGATTCGCACGCATATTATATATACATACATATAATCATGCCTCTTTCCCGTAGGGGTAGGCAGAGACCACTTCTTTCCACTTGCTACGATCCTTCCATACTTGTTTCGCTTCGTCCACGTTCATTATTCCCTTGATACATGTTCTTCGGTTTAGGGTACTCTTGACCTGGCCTTTTTTCAAGACGTCCCTGATTTGGTCTAGAAACGTCCGCTTAGGTCTACTCCTTCCAACACTTTCATTCACACTCGCCTTATACACTTTTTTCGTCAATCGTTCTTCATTCATTCTCTCGACATGGCCCAACCATCTCAGTAAAATTATATTATAACAAATTAAAAATATATTTAAGTAGAGCCATTTTACGGGGTTATTTTTCAAAGATTAATTTTAGTTCAAATATATAAATAATGATACACCATTAATGCAATTTTTGAAAATACAAGTTAATTAGGCTTCTTCTTTTATTTGAAATTATCTCAAATTGAATGTGATTTATGGGCAACAACGTTTTTGCCTACCGAACGACCCTTACGAATGTGTGCATGCGCAGTAAAATGAGTTCAAATAATGCATTACCACGCATTTTGAATTTGATAGATAAAAAGGACAGAATGTTTGAGATTTTCTTTGATTAATTTTTCTTCACCATTTGCCTATACTATTTATTCTGAAACTTCTGTGCAAATTTGGCCTGTTATTGCAAAATAAATAAATATTGAGTGGTCGAGCGCTTTTTCTCCGAACTCTGTCTAAATGATAGAATAAAATAGTCAAAAGCTGCTTGAAGACAACATTGGGAGTCAAATGGCAATTTACAATTTTTTTTTACAGTAGGATTGTGGTGATGAGCTCGCGATGAAGATTATTGGTCATTCAAATTATTGAAAAAAAAAGTTCTCCGTGATTTTTTATTGACTTACATTAGTACTCAAGAGCGAGTCAACATGCTCTTCTGGATGCACAAAGAGTGTCTTGCTCCGGCATATCCGGGAACGTAACATGTCGAACAGCCTCGTGGCCGACGACGTGCGACTCGGAACTGTCAAATGTAGATAAATTAGTATACTGTCAATGACAATACAAATAATATTTATAACTATGTATTCTTATTTTTTCGGCGATCCTCATAATCTGTGCTTCCTTAGCAATACAGAAAGTAAGACATATGAAGGGTAAACTAAGGAGAAAGAACTTTGCAATATTTTCCGTAGTAGAGTTCTTTCTCTTCCCCTCCCCCGCTACTATGTGCTCCTTCGTATCAATTCCCATAACTTCAATCTTAGAAAGTAATTAAATTAAATAAAATTCAGAGTAATTTGTTCATGTTGTTAATGTACTACTTACGTTTTGAGGTTTTCTTTTCGTTACAGGGTGAACACGGTCTTTCCCTTTTTCGTACAAAAGGTATTGTGTCGGATTTACCCTAAAACAAAATGTTATTATTGTCTATTTAGAGTGATTTGGAACCATCGTATAACCGTGGTAGCACAGGGAATAATTATACGTCTTATATTTCACAGCACGCTAGCAATTCAAGTAAGATCCACACCAGCAACAATCAAATTGTTAAGAGCAATGTTATAGAAATGAAACAAAAACACAACACAAACACTCACGCCTGTCACCCAGAAGGGTAGGGAGAGACTACGGACTTCCATTTGGCACGATCCTGACACACCTCTCTCACTTCCTTTACTTCCATATATCTACGCATACACGCTCGTCAGTTAAGGGTACTCCTAATCTGGCCCATTTTCAATGTATCGCCGATTTGGTAGATAAACCTTCGCCTAGGGCGTCCCTTCCCGACCCTGCCGTTCACTTCTGCAATATAAATTTGCTTTGTCACTGTTTCCTCATTCATTCTTTATACCTGACCTAACCACCGAAGCATTCCTTTCTTAATCCTGGTCACAACGTCATCTTGCTAACCACACTTTTCTCTTATCACACTATTTCTCACCCTGTCATTCAGATTCAGCCCTAGCATTTTTTTTATAGGATAAGGGTGACAAACGAGCACACAGTCCACCTGATGGTAAGTGGTTGCTGCGGCCCATACTCCTTAATGACCGCATTTCTACAGCATTTATTCTACTCTCATACTTCTTCTGCCAGACCCAACTTTCACTACCATACATTAAAGTAGGGACTAACACAGGATTATGAATTGCCATACATGCCTTATTTGACACATTCTGACTCCTCATAATAGCGTGTAGAGCTCCATTTACTCTATTTCCTGCGTTCACTCGTCGTTCTATATCCTAATCATATCTACCATCCCTGCTAGATAAAAATCCCATATATACCAACTCATCCACTTGCTCAATCAACTCCCCTTCTATTCTTATTTTACATAACGTTTTACTTTCTTCTCTTTCAAAAACCATCACTTTCGTCTTACTTGCGTTCACTTTCATACCCCTTTCTTTTAATGACCAGTTCATTAAAGTAAACATCATTTGCAACTCTGCCGCCGACGATGGAAATATGACTTGATCATCGGCGTACAAAAGGCATTTGACGGTTAACTCACCCATTCTGAACCCACATTCTTCAACTTTCAAAGTTTGCAAACAACTGTCCATAAATTGATTAAACAGCCACTGGGAAGCTACACAGCCCTGTCTGACACCTTTTTGAATGCCAAACCAGTCCGAGTAGACCCCGTTGATACACAAGCACTAGTCCTTATAAAGAGACCTTAATGCCTTTTTTTATAGGACAAGGGTGACAAACGAGCACACAGTCCACCTGATAGTAAGTGGTTGCTGTGGCCCATAGACATCTACATCTATCTTCGATTAAGAATCAAAAGGCAGATGCGTTGTCACTCGTGAGGACTAAGATGGAATGCCTCGTTTCCAGTAAAAAGGATCTCCGGTTCTCTACACTCACCATACGAAACACAGCAGCGTTAAGCTGCTATTTTACGCTGGTATTCTGTGAGAGCGTGGTCCTTCCCCGGTCGAGCCGACCCATTCGTGCTACAACCATAATATAGCTGCAGCATGGCTCTACCACGTATTAAAAAAAATTGAAAAATGCCTGTATCAAACCAGCGCTCAACCCAAATGAGTTCAGTGTTTGCCATAACACATTCCTGTCCCCTCTGTCATAAGCCTTTTCCAAGTCCATGAATGCACAAAAAAGTTTCTGGTTTTTGGCCAAGAACTTCTCCGCAATCACGCGCATGGAAAATACTAGATCCGTACACCCCATCCCTTTTCTAAATCCAGCTTGCACATCCCAAATTTTTCCATAACTCTTTCTTTCTGCCGATTGGTTTACTACGATGTAGAGCCATGCTGCATCTATATTACTGGTATAGTTGTAGCACAAATGGGTAGGCTCTTTGGGAAAGGACCGCGTTCTCACAGAATACCAGCATAAAATAGCAGTTTAACACTTGTAGGAGTGAAGAGAACCGGAGATCAATTTTACTGGAAACGAGCCATTCCATCTTAGGCCTCAAGGTTGACAACGCATCTGCATTTTGATTCGTAATCGAGGATAGATGTAGATGTCTATAGGTCACAGCAACCACTTACCATCAGGTGGACTGTGTACTCGTTTGTCATCCTTATCCTATTAAAAAAAATCATATACAATGTAACGCTTATGTAAAAGGAGAGATGTTCGAAAATTGTTCTCCTTGAACGGGTTCTAACGTGAGCCGATTTTGTGAAAGTATTTGTGGAAGTGTGTTGGTGAGACTTCGAATTCGGGATCCCTGAAACGTCTAGGAAGGTGCTGGTACCGCTAGGCCAGGCGGCACTAGGCCACGGAATGTCTGTGTCAACACACTTAGCACTTAGCAAATATGTTATAAATATTATATGCCATTCAAGAAATGAAAATTTACCTTCAATGAACCAAAGCCGGGAATGTCATCAGCGGCTGACCCGTGGTGAAGTTGTCGGTGCATGGTCAGAGCGCTTTCGAACTGTGCCTTGAAGCTGCATTGTGAGCAGCTGAAGAACAGAGTATACGTGATATAGATTCAAATATAGTACGTAAGGGTAATATGGTCATTCGGTTAATATGATCACTTTCTTAAAACTCAAAAACTACAGACTTGTTTGTATAGGTGGCTGGCTCTGTGTGATACGATAACTCTTTATCAGTCAATCAAATAGTATTAGGTCAAAAGGGCGCTACTTCAACGACGCCATTTTAACAGTTGAGAATATAGTGACAATTTTAGTCAATTTTAGTATTGTGCAGTGTAGTTAGTATTTTATAAGATGATTTTTCGAAATGTTCTTAATTATTGACAGTTTTTTGTGCTATTTTTTTTTCTTATTATAGTATACGACTTTGTGTTTTTGTCTCCATCCTCCTCCTAGAACGTGACCATATTACTCTCACGTACCTTATTATTATTTCTTTAATAGAACGCGTTTTGTCACACATAAATTTCGTTGTAAAATAGTCTATAATTTATCTCAGGTTTAACCGAGAGGTTAGTCCCGATATGTTTTTAATAGCATCACACAAAACGTAGTTTACTGATAGTTGCGGATTTAAAGAAGTCTTAGGAAAGGAAAAGCCTCTTTTCTTGAAGGCTCCTTCGTATTATTCCGACAAACCGCAGGCAACAGTAAATTCTACAGTGTGGTCATGCATGACAGAAAATTCTTCGTAAATCGCATGGTAGTGGACCGCCACCACCGAGATGATGAGAATAGAATTTCGAGTTCTCTCACAGTGTACAATGGTGGAAAACTAGTGTACAATAGTTAGAATCTTGTAAGCGGACCACCTAAAATGTTAATCCTTCTTTTCCTATATCTGCCTGTCATTATCTACTATAGTAGATTACTACGATTTCTAGATATAGAAACCCAAGCGTTTTCAAGAGTACCCCGCTGCATCACTTATAAGACTTGCCCAATTTTAACTACGCTGGTAATTTGAGAATTTGTTGAATTGCTCACCAACCAAAATGTAACTTTAAACATGGACGTTGACTACGATCTTCGTCTTGAAGAAATTCATCTGTGTATGATACTATTAGGCAGACTGCCCTCCAAATCTTATGATCTTATCTTATATTTTTTTTAATACTAACCAATGAGTCATCTTTAAGGCTCCTTAGTAATATAAAATTAAAAACATATCAATACAAAGCACTGGGTTAAACAAAACTGATTAATTTGACGTGACGTTGACAGAAGGAAGAAACAAATAATCGCCTAAATACCTACGTGCATTTACGTAAAAGGTCTTATGTCCTACAATTGACTAAGAAATAAATATTTATTGGCCAATTTCGTACAAAATCAACATGGGTACAAGCTGGTCAATACAAAATTCTGTCGCTAGTAATATCAGCTCATCATATTAGTACCAATATTAATAATGTCAGCGACAATCGAACACAGTGGAACCCTACTCCTATTAGAGGCCACGGTCATCTAGTTGATTCTGTCGGACTCAGAAAAAACTAGTTTAACCTGGGAAAACTAGTTTGTAAAATTGGATTTAGAAGGAGCAAAGTGTTTTTGACTGTATACTTCTGTCGGAACTAACTTCGACCAGAATTTCAATCAAAACTTCTTTTGACCGAAACGTGCAATCATAATTTAAAATTAAAAATTTTGTACAGCCGACATCAATATAAGCGACTTCAATATAGGTTATTTAAGAATAACTCAATAACCATTGGTCTGACCTTGATGAAATTCATATGGGACCACACGAGAATTATCAGCTTTTATATAAAAAAAGAATCATCGAAATCGGTTAGCCCAGTACAAAGTTATGAGGTAACACACATAAAAAACATACACTCGAATTGAGTACCGTCTCCTTTTTGGAAGTCGGCAGAAAAGCACTATAGATAGCTTTTGTAAAAAGTATGACTTTGGTAAAAAGTCTGACTTTACAACATATATATAATATTTGGCTACAACAACCTACATATCATTTATTTATTTTGTATTTTAATATTAGAAAATTTTATGTAATCTGGAATATACATATATATGTGATATTTGAATTTCGTTAAAATATAAACCGACTTCGATTATCATGAGAGCAGCACTTAAAGACTCTCCAATATTCACCACGCAGGTAAATCGTTCTGGGTATTGTACGTCTGACATAAAGGAGATGGTACGACATGTATAACGCAATCTATCGAAAGTCATAAGATTATTCTGAAATTTCCCATTGTAATCCTCTAGCCTCACTTCTTCTGACGGGACAAAATGGGGTGCGGTTATTTTACGCCTTAATCAATTAAACAACTCTTTTTACACGTGGAAGAGTCATGCTGGAGCTATATTAATAGTATAGTTGTAGCACGAATGGGTCGGCTTGGCCGGGGAAGGACCACGCTCACACAGAATACCAGCGTAATATAGGAGCTTAACGCTGCTGTGTTTCGTATGGTGAGTGTAGAGAACCGGATACACTTTTTACTGGAAAAGAGGCATTTTATTTTAGACCTCACGGCTGACAACGTATCTACATTTTGATTCGCAAACGAGGATAGATGTAGATGTCTATGGGTCACAGCAACCACTTACCATCAGTTGGACTGTGTGCTCGTTTGTCACCCTTATTCTATAAGTGGTAAGTGGTTGCTGTGGCCCATAGACATCTACATTTATACTCGTTTGCGAATCAAAATTCAGATGCGTTGCTACCCGTGAGGACTAAGATGGAATGCCTCTTTTCCAGTAAAAAGGGTCTCCGGTTCTCTACACTCACCATACGAAACACAGCAGTGTTAAGCTGCTATTTTACGCTGGGATTCTGTGAAAATCGAAATGAAACATAAAATATCACACTAAATATATTTTTTAATAATAATAATAATAATAATAATTTATTTCAAGAAACTGTAGAATTAATTCACATAATGTCTTAATTTAAAATAGTCTACAATAACAGGCACCTGAACTAGGATAAACCTGTATCTCAGGTGTATGTGCTAATAGATACATTTATAAATATTTTCCGTTTCTTATATAAAATTAATAACTTACCAACTAATTACGGCTAATTCGCTAAATATATTATCATTAATTTACTTAAGATTTTAATTAGCTTAAAACAATCAGCAATTTTTCCGTTTAATCGTATGATAAACTTTGTAACCACGTACGAATTACATTTTTACAATGTGCCATTTTTAATGGATACATGTACAAAATTGCATTGACTTGATTATACAGAAAAGGGCCAAGAAATGTAAAAAATCTATGCATGAAAGAATGCCTTATTCTAATGTTGGTTTCAATGACTTTATCTTTGCGTCTTTTATCAGTGACCTCTCTTCTGTAGGGCAATTTTAAGTGCTGTTTTAGTAACGTACTCATAACGAATAACTGGCGCACTGAGAGGACGTTATAGGATTTATATAAGAGATGGGACGGGAATAAGACAGGGCGAAATGTTGCGACTTTTAATACAGCTCTTTGAGCGCGTTCCAGTGGTAGCAGTGTAGTTTTAGCTGCTCCTCCCCATGTGGTTATACAATAGGTGAGAATTGATTGACATAATGCGAAATATACTTGCTTTACTACCTTAATATCAACAAAAGAGCGAATCTTTTTAAAAACAAATATTAGTTTACGGACTCTATTGCAGAGGTGGTCTATGTGATTTTTAAATGTAAGAGTGGAATCTATAATTATTCCAAGGTATTTAATAGTTCTTGTATTAAAAATAACTGGGCAGTTACAATTAAACTCAGCCACTGAGTAACATTTATGTGCATAAATTTCTGGAATGGTTATATACTGTGTTGAGCTGCGCATAGAAAAATGAATATATTTGGTTTTGTCCGTATTCAGTGTTAATATGTTTTGTTGGAGCCATTTATTAACCCTGTCAAAACCTTGTTGTGCACATAAATAAACCTTGTCTACTGTATTTGCGGAAAAAAGGAGCACGGTATCATCTGCGTAAGATATTATTTTACCCGAGTTAAGTTCAAGATTGCAAAGGTTATTTATATATATCAAAAATAAGGTTGGTCCTAATTTTATTATTATAAAAGTATGGATTATTATATAACGCGAGTCTGGAAATAGCTTTGCTCGGTGTTCCTCTGGATAAGTTTCATAATAAGGAAATCTGAGAGCCAATGTCACCTACATAGGACCTCCGTTTTGACGGGAATGAAAAAAATCCTGGCCATATTTGTCGCAGATGTGACAATATTTTGAGAAGGCGTATTCCAGAGTGGATATCTTGTTCAGGATAATGCAATGTGGGAAGCAATATGGATATATAGAGCGACGATCTGCGCAAGATGGCTGGCAGTAGGTATTTAACCACTCAAGTTGGGACCTTGGGAGAAAGTCCAGCAGAAATTCTGCAAGCAGTAATGACGAACCCAATTCCACTAAGGATGGCTGTGGACTCCTAACGAGTTGAATTACTGTATATGTGATTTCCTTAGCCGACTACAGAAAAAAAGTATTCCCAGTTCGATTTTATTTTGTAAGTATGTTACACGCTATATTATAAAATTTCCCTTTTTTATGGAATAAGAGTGACAAACAAGCACACAGTATTTATTACATTATTTTTTATGGTGACAAATGCAGATGCGTTGCCAACCCTAAGGACTAAGATGGAATGCCTGGTTTTAAGTTAAAAGGGTCTCCAATTCTCTACTTTTACCATACGAAACATAACAGCATTGAGCTGCTATTTTACGCTGGTATTCAGCGAGAGCGTGGTCCTTCCCCGGTCGAGCGGACCCATTCGTGCTACAACCATAATATAGCTGCAGCATGGCTTTACCACGTAAAGTCCCCTTCTCCCAGAAGATGGAAAAATAAAGGATACAGTTTTTAGTGTAACTGTTTACACGGTTTAATGTAACTTTTAAGTAAAAACTGATTAAAAGAACCTAAAAAATATCTCTTATCCTATCTATCTATCTCTTTTAGAACCAACTCCAGAAGCTATTATGCGGAAAGTGTTTTATTATTTTTAGTCCCTTTACCACACCCAAGGGTAGGATGCAAAAAAGACCGCATTCCGTCCCAATCGGCCGACCTATAGTGTCACACACGACGGCAAGCTGTAGATCGCAACTGCGATGGGAAAATGGTCCGAAGATCCAAGAGGGGCATCGACGGAAACCAGATATCCATCCGGATGAGAGGTCAGCAGAAGGTCCAAGAGGGAAGGTACATGACCATCCACATCTGGGATCCGCGTAGGCGAAGTAACCAGCTGTGTCAGACTATATACTAAGGCAAAGTCATTAACAGATCTACCCGCATCGTTGGTTAAACAGGAACCAAGTCATTCAGCGTGGTGGGCGTTAAAACCATCACGATCTCAGCCGATAGGATCTATTCTAGCACGGAGTCTGCAGTCATTTGGACGTGGTCGATGAATCGGTCTGTGTCGGCATTACCGCTATGGGACCTATATCGTACCACTCTTACCTATTTCTGCTGCGAAATAACAGTGCACTGCTACGTTTCGTTCTGGAGGGTATAGAGAGAGATAAATAGAAAGGAGACCAAGATAGAATACCTGTTAGTTATTCCACCTTAGTCTCCTTTGTTTGAAGTTGGCTGCAGATAACCATGGACGCAGTAGCCAATCACCATCAGGTGGACTGAATTTTTTTATATTATTAAAATCATGGGTGCAGTTCACACGCGGTAGAAGTGAAACCTTCAGAAAAACACTGTATACTGTATTTTATCTAATTCCCTCGCAGTTTAAATCCTATAGATGTATATGTTTGTCTCTTTTAGTCTTGTTCGCTTTTTCGTTTCATCGAATTTCAAATCACAGCGATACTAAAGAAGTTTTCACTTCCAAAAGAACTTGTCTCTGAATGAAACCTAAGAGGCTCAACTTCAAACAAAGAAGGTCAAATACGTACTCGTATGCGTTGTATCCCTTGAGTACTAACAATGAATGCGTCATAGCCAGGTATTAGAGTGAATAAACTATAGTGGTCAACGCCATTAAATGTATATGAAGTTAAAAAGTGAATGATACATAACGTGACCAAGATACGATTAGTAGTGCATGAAAATTTAATTGTATGTGCAAATTGGGCCATGAATACGAAATCTTATAAAAATATCGACTGCTGTGTGTTTTGTTTGGTTTTATGTTTTGTTTCCTATGGTTTTATTATAAACTACCACAGTGACACACTTGTGGCACTTGTAACAGTTGGTGACCACTTCCGAATTCTTGGGAAACATGTATTGAAATGGAACTTCAAGATACAAGTACATTATTTTTTTTTTTTGGTAGATCGGAACTCAATAATTATAAGTTCAAGGCAGTCCGGGTTAACTATGAATTCAGGACGTCCCCCGTGACCGGGGTACCTATTGTAAAGCACTTGAAGTATCGAGTGCCTAATAATAATAAGTTCAACTTATTTCTTAATAATAAATTCCAACTTTTTTTATCAAAAACTTATTTTTTAATAGAAAATGGTTCAACTTATTTCTATTAGACCGATGCTTTATCAGTGTTGCGTTGAAATCTTTTTAAGGGTTCCGTAACCAAACGGTAACCAACGGGCCCCTATTACTAAGCTACGTTGTCCGTCCGTCCGTCCGTTCGTTCGTCCGTTCGTCAGTCTGTCCGTCTGTCTGTCAGCGGGTACAACCCACTGACAGACAGACAGACTCACGTAACGTCTCACGTCTCACGATCCATATTAGGTAGACAGTTAAAATTTTTACAGAATGTGCATTTCTGTTGCCGCTATAAGAACAAATAATAAAAATTAAAATAAATTAAAAATTAAAAGGTGCTCCCTTACTAAAAACCTGTATTACGATGGCACCGAACCCTTCATGCGCCGACTCGCACTTGGCCGGTTATAAATTAAAATTTCTTACACATGCTGGTTCCCTCAAGATATATTTCTTCATAGCTCACCGCCAAGTACAGGAAGAATCAGCCCTTAAATTTGTAATTAGCAATTTCATTGGTAATTGCGTGGAGCAGAAGTGCAGTGGTCTTGTTCTTCAAGAAAGGCGACAACGCTCTCTTGAAGAACTACAGACCGATTTCCCTTCTGAACCGCGTCTATGTGCTGTTTTCGAGAGTTATTACGAATCGTCTCGCATGCAGACTTGACGACTTTCAGCCTTCCGACAAGCTGGTTTCCGAAAAGGCTTTAGCACCATAGACCACATACATACCCTATGGCAAATTGTACAGAAGTCCGAAGAGTACAATTTGCCACTATGTCTGGCGTATGTAAACTATGAGAAAGCCTTTGATTGCGTCGAAATTTGGGCGGTGCTGCAGTCCCTTCGGCGGTGACAAGTTAACTGTCGGTATGGCGAAGTGCTGAAGTGCTTGTACAGTAGGGCTACGATGGCTATCCGAGTACAGAATCAGAGTAAGAAACCTTTCCAACAGCAGAGAGGTGTAAGACAGGGTGACGTTATATCCCCGAAACTCTTCACCGCTGCATTGGAAGACGTTTTCAAGCTTCTGGATTGGAAAGGATACGATATTAACATTGAGCGATGCGAGTAGGTACATCACTCACCTTCGATTTGCCGACAATATAGTCCTTATGGCAGAATCACTGGAGGACATAAGCACTACGTTCAATGACCTCAATAGTGCCTCCCAACGGATAGGTCTTAAGATGAACATGGACAAAACAAAGATCATGTATAACTTCCATGTCACACCTATGCCGGTAGTTGTTGGGAGCACTAAGCTCGAAATTGACGAGTATGTTTACCTGGGACAAATAGTGCTACTAGGTAAGTCCAACTTTCGACCGAGAGGTCAATCGACGGATTCAACTCTGCTGGGCAGCGTTCGGGAAATTACGGTACGTTTTCTCGTCAGGTAGGTATACCTCAAAACTTGAAAGCGAGACTGTACAACCAGTGCGTGTTGCCAGTGATGACCTATGGAACTGAGACGTGGTCCTTCATTGCTGGCCGGATTAGGAACCTCAAAGTCGCTCAGCGAGCTATGGAGAGGGCTATGCTCGGAGTTTATCTGCATGATAAACTTAGAAATGAGGATATCCGCATTAGAACCAGAGATACCGACATAGCCTACAACGGATTAGTAAGCTGCAGTGGCAATGGGCCGGCCATATAGCTTGAAGAACCGACAACCGATGGGGAAAAAGGTTCTCGAGTGGTGGCCTCGTACCGGGGGACGAAGTGTAGAGCGTCCCCCCACAAGATGGAGTGACGACCTGGTAAGACATGCAGGAAGTCGATGGATGCAGGTGGCTCAGGACCGTGCTTTGTGGCATTCCATGGGGGAGGCCTGTGTTCAGCAGTGGACTTGTAAAGGGCTGTAATGATTATGATGATGATGAATTTCAATGGTGCCAGAGAATTGTGGTCTGGGATATTACCTTTTTAGCCGAACCCCAAGAACGGGGAAGGGCTCAATTCGATTATAATCTGTATTCGACTGAGTAAGGCGTTATCTTCACTTTTTGTGTTACCAGGGCGGCACCACTTACGAATGATGGGAAACATTTAACAGATTTCATAGCGGAGGAAGTTAATTTGATAGAGAGGTGTAGATATTAATGTTTCTTTCTAATATTATATTATTTATATTTTATATTAATTGGATTAAAAATGGATGAACTAAACTACGGATACACCTAAAAGTAGAAGAATTAAAAAAAAATTAAGAATATGTAAAAAAACTTGCGACAAAACGTTGGAATCTTAATTTTTAGGCCCAAGCAGAACATACCTGCGCGCTTCGTGTAATAAAGAATACAGCACTTGGTATTGTTTTGTGTATAAACATTCAATAAAAACTGAAAAAAAAATCGTAACATTTTAATGATGATGATACTGTGTGACTATCCTATCTGCGTAACAAATAAGTTCACCTTAGCCCCAACTAGCTATATCTGGTGAGTGTAAATTATTAGCCCTCATTGTGAACCGATTTTAATGATTCTTATTTTCATAGATAGAATATACTTCAGAGGATACATTTGAAGAAAAAATGTAAGAAATAAGGAAAATATAGTTTTTAATTTAGACGATATTCATGATCTTATGACATTCCACAGTCCACTCAAAAAGGTTGCAAAATTAATCTTTTAATAAAATGTTAAAGTCGACTTCAAAGAATTAATAAGAATAAAATAATTTCCACAGTGGCGTAGCGTGCCTTAGATGGGCCCCGTATCAAAATTTGTTGAGGGGCCCCAGTGAAGAGTAAAGATTTCATAAAAGGAACAAAAACGCTTGAATTGAATTGAAATTATTATATATTTATTTTAAATAGGGTATTTTACACCATGTAAAAAAAGTCAAAGAATAAATATTTATGATAGATTTTGTAAAAAGTAAACGAGAAATATTGATTTCTATTTATAAAAATGCATTATAAATTTTATATTTCAATTTAAAGAATATTTTTTTTACCTGTGCCTCAAATCTGCAAAACAATGTCCGCCATATTAGTTAGCGTCGTGACGTCACTAGGTCAAAGAACTAAGTTATGTGC
Source organism: Parnassius glacialis (assembly GCA_033319125.1). NCBI lineage: Eukaryota > Metazoa > Arthropoda > Insecta > Lepidoptera > Papilionidae > Parnassius > Parnassius glacialis. Next base: position 27,669,603 of record JAVANC010000002.1, read on the forward strand.
TGTGTACTAACTAGCTAATTTCGAATTTTTTCAAGTTATTATTACGATTGTTGACTTTTATTCTGAATTTTTTTCAAAAGGCATCATGGAAGACGGATTCGTAAAAGCGAGTTTATTACTTCGCTTTTAGCACTAATGTTATAGATATTATAATATAAGCTTAGGTAAGAAAAACATTTTGTTAATTTTTTTTGTACAAACTCTCAGACGAAATAAAAAGTCACTTTTTTATTTGGTCTGAGTACAAACCATGTCTTTATTCCCATATAATAGAAGAAAACAGGAATTCAGCAAAACACTGCACTGCACTTGCAAGGGCCATCAAAATGGCCCACAAAGGGCGGGACAGACGAGCGATAAACCTAATCTATTACAAAATTTGACTTGCAATAGGTACCTATCATGTCATGATGTTTTGTTTTGTTTAATTGATAGTTAAATATAAGTCATAATTAAATCAAAGTGATCTTGACAGAAGTATAGTTTAGATTTTGTAGACAATGCATTCGGGTCTCTTCATGCCAGTTTTAACCAAGTATTTCTTATATTTAAATCAGTTGGCACTTTAATCCATAACTTCCCCGGCGTTCTTGTACTCGTATTTTTGCAATTAGGCATAACACAACAATGACATAAATGATAACTCATTATTAAACATTCAAAAGTATATTATTCCTTTGCAAAATTGTCAAAATTCTACGACAGTGACGTCACGAGTTGAACAGTATGGCGGCTAGCGTTTTCACGCGAAAATTGAAAATGATAGATTAAAAGTAATTTTTATGTCACTATTCGGTTTTAAAAAAATTAAATAAAAATTATAGTGGTTCATTATCACTCTAGGATTCATTTAAAACACTTTTTAAAAATGGGTGTAATACCCTATTATTACTCATTTATTTTATTTTATTTGGAAGCCAACAGCTATCATAATTAGGTTAGATAATATTAATAACTACAGTAAACCAATTAAAGGTCCTCACTAATATGTGAATTTACAACAGTAATAAACACGATTCAACACTCAAGAGTATCCAATACTAACATACTTATGCCAAATGAGGGCTTATCTAATATAACATATATTATACATATAAAAGAAAAAAAAATAAACACAAATATAAAAGAAGTAAATGGTTAGTTTTGTAACAAACGCGTCAATGTCTCACTTAGAGCTAAAAATACATTATTAAGTATGCGCTTGGCTGACGCATCGCTAGTGTTAAACAAATCGAAGTCAAACTCTTTAGCTAGCTTGTTAAAATTATTTCTCGCTCGACAAATAAATGTATTTTGTCTGTAATTTGTAGATGCAAACGGGAGACTTAAAAGTTTGTTGTGTCTAAGAGGTTTGGCAGGATAGCTAAGATGTAGTTGAGATAAAAGCTCAGGACAGTCAATAGCACTACAAGCTATTTTTAACAGAAAAGTGAGATCAGCAATCTCACGGCGCTTAGCAAGAGGAAGAAGGTGAAGTTTTTTTACAATAACTAATATAATTATCAGAGGTATAGCGATAATTTTTGGTTACTTACAATTAATACTCCTAGGAACTATAAACTAGCCAAACATCATCATCATCATTACAGCTCTTCACAAGTCCACTGCTGAACATAGGCCTCCCCCAAGGAATGCCATAAAGCACGGTCCTGAGCCACCTGCATCCACCGACTTCCTACATATCTTACCAGGTCGTCACTCCATTTAGTGGGGAGATGCCCTACACTTCGTCCGCCGGTACGAGGCCGCCACTCGAGAACCTTTTTTCCCCATCGGTTGTCGGTTCTTCGAGCTATATGGCCGGCCCATTGCCACTTCAGCTTACTAATCCGTTGGGGTATGTCGGTCACTCTGGTTCCACTGCGGATATCCTCATTTCTAAGTTTATCACGCAGAGAATCTCCGAGCATAGCTCTCTCCATAGCTTTCTGAGCGACCTTGAGCTTTCTCATACGGCCAGCAGTGAAGGACCACGTCTCAGTTCCATAGGTTATCACTGGCAACACGCAGTGGTTGTATAGTCTCGTTTTCAAGTTTTGAGGTATACCTGACGAGAAGATGTGCCGTAATTTCCCGAACGCTGCCCAACTGAGTTGAATCCGTCGATTGACATCTCGGTCGCAGTTGGACTTACCTAATCGGACTATTTTTCCCAGGTAAATATACTTGTCAACAACTTCGAGCTTAGTGCTCCCAACAACTACCGGCATAGGTGTGGCATGGACATTAAACATAGTCTTTGTTTTGTCCATGTTCATTTTAAGACCTATCCGTTGGGAAACACTATTGAGGTCATTGAGCATAGTGCTTATGTCTTCCAGCGATTCTGCCATAAGGACTACATCTTTGACAAATCGAAGGTGAGTGATGTACTCGCCATTGATGTTAATACCGTATCTTTTCCAGTCCAGAAGCTTGAAAACGTCTTCCAATGCAGCGGTGAAGAGTTTCGGGGATATAACGTCACCCTGTCTTACACCTCTCTGCAATTGGATAGGTTTCGTTCTCTGGTTCTGTACTCGGATAGCCATCGTAGCTCTACAGTACAAGCACTTCAGCACTTCGATATACCGAGAGTCAACTTGGCACCGCTGAAGGGACTGAAGCACCGCCCAAATTTCGACGGAATCAAAGGCTTTCTCATAGTCCACATACGCCAAACTAGTGGCAAATTGTACTCCTCGGATTTTTGTACAATTTGCCGAAAGGTATGTATGTGGTCTATGGTGCTAAAGCGTTTTCGGAAATCGGCTTGTTCGGAAGGCCGGAAGTCGTCAAGTTTGCGCGCGAGACGATTCATAATGACTCTCGAAAACAGCACGTAGACGCGACTCAAAAGAGAAATCGGTCTGTAGTTCTTCAAGAGAGCGTTGTCACCTTTCTTGAAGAACAATACCACCGCACTTCTGCTCCACGCCTTCGGTGTAATACCACCATGGAGGACGGAATTAAAGAGCTTCTGAAGGACTTCAAGTACCCGTTTTTCACCCGCTTTCAGAAGCTCCGCTGTAATTCCATCTTCGCCTGGGGCCTTGCCGTTTTTAAGATGCTGGAGAGCCATTCTAATCTCGCTCAAACTGACGTCCGGGAAGCTAGCCAAACAATTCATATCAAATATATTACAAATTTTCTTGCCTTTTGTTCGGCGAACATAGCTGAAGACGATTCGGTGGAATTAATAGCTGAAGACGATTTCAGTTTTACTAAATTATTTGCTTATAAAGAAAATAGTGATAGCCTTTCCTGTCCCATAAAAGTCCTTGGAATTTTTGCTTATACGCGTTCGGGGCCCCTGTAGCTCGGGGGCCCCGTATCATTGATACGGCTGATACGGCGGTAGCTACGCCCCTGAATTTCCAATTAATTGCTTCTAATGCTGTTCGGGGTTTTATTTATTTTAAACACTATGATATAGAACTTATTTTAATTTTCCAAGTTCTGTCAAGTCGGTCGTTACTTCTTCTTGAAAGTTTAATTTTCTGTCTACTATACCGACTCTTGTTTTGACTCTAAAATCTAAATCAGTTTCTTATCAAAGTTTCATTAATAGAGTCTGTCAAGTGACAAATTTCCTTTAAGATGTATCTGTCACATTTTAATTCTGCGGTCTTCTAGTACTATTTTAACACGCTTTTATTAGGTTGACATGTATCTATGTAACGGAATTTTTGAATGTGATTTTTATCCCGTACAAAATGTCGGATTGATTTGAATCTTCGCACACTTATCACAAGGACCGATGAAAATGCAATAATTTTAATAATTTGTTTCTTTGTCTTTCTTGTCTTTGTGTTCTTTGCCAGGATCCTCAGGATTTGCGAATAATTCATAAAACAACCACGATTTTGCCAGTTCAATCTACTGTAAGCCGCGTAAAAGAACTTCGTTCCACTAAAAAATATAAAATAAATAATAGTTTTAAAAAAAACCGGCCAAGTGCGCTTCGGACTCGCGCACCGAGGGTTCCGAACAAATCCGTAGGTATATGAGTTTAAAATTATTAAAAATATTTTTATTATATGATGTAACTAAAATTTATGCTTTTCACAATTTTTCCTTTATCTGTGCTATAATACGTTGCTTCGTGCCAAATTTTAAGATTCTCAGTTCACGGGAAGTACCCTGTAGGTTTTGACTTTTGATTCCCTTGCGAATATCGAATATTTGCGGCATAAACGGCTGTATCTTTTGATTGCGTTGGCTTAGAAGTTTGATTTTTTCACAGCCCCAAGGGACAGTAGACTTGAGTATTTGATATAAATTTCAGCTTGATACCTCTACGCGTTCCTGAGAAAAAGGATCTTGACAGACAGACAGACAGACGGACAACAAAGTGATCCTATAAGGGTTCCGTTTTTTCCTTTTGAGGTACGGAACCCTAAAAACACGCTTTTGTAGATCACTGAACTAAAACGTAGAAAATAATTTTCAATACATAAGTTTAAAATAAGAAAATAGTTATTAACATAAAGAAATCATTTTATAGTAAAAAAGCGTGATTCTTGATGTCATTTGTTGTGAATATTTTTGTAGCTATTTGTAAAGTTAGCGTCATCATTTACTAATTACTACTATTACAAATTTTTTACAATAAAATGATTTTTTATGTTAATCACTATTTTCTTATTTTAAACATATTGAAAATTATTTACTACTTTTTAGCTCGGCTATCTACAAAAGCGTGTTTTTTTTAAACTATTATTTATTAACTGTAATGTACTGTCATCGTAAATTTTAAACAATTTCTCTTAAATTTGTCTTTGGTGTCCGAACTAGACAAAAACAAGAAATATTTAATTTAGCTAGTGACGCATCTGACATCATTTACTCTGATTGGAAATACGCTAGGCTCAGAATGATTTTTTTTATATGAGCAAACGAGCATGCGGCTCACTTGATGGTAAGTGACTACCGCCGCCCATGAACAACCGCAACAACAGGGAGGGAATTGCAGATGCGTTACCGGCCTTTTAAAAAGGAGTAGGCTCTTTTCTTGAAGGTCCCTAAGTTGTATCAGTCCGGAATAATCGCTGATGGTAATCGATTCCACAAGGAAGTCGTGCGAGGAAGAAAACATCTTCTAAATCGCACAGTGGTGGACCGCCAATCATCAAGATGGTGTGGATGGTATCAGGAGTTCTGCCGCGATGTGCGTTCGTGAAATTTGGCGGCTGGGATTAATCCGAACAATTCTTTAGACCACTCCCCGTGTTAGATGCGAAAGAAAATGCAAAAGGATGCAACATCTCTTCGCAGTGCCAATGAATCGAGCCGATCGGAAAGGACTCGGTCGTCGACAATTCGAGCCGCTCTGCGCTGGATGCGGTCAAGTGGAAGGAGCTGGCACTGGGGAGCCCCTGCACAGACATAGGAACAGTATTCCATGTGAGGCCGAACCTGCGCCTTGTAGAGTTACAGGCGGTGTGCCGGCATGAAATACTGTCCCGCTCTACTGAGCACGGCAAGCTTTTTAGAGGCCAATTTGGCCTTCTCTTCCAAGTGACCACGAAACTGCACGTCACTCGATATGTCGACTCCGAAGATTCAGATACTGGCTGAGGCAAGAAGAGGAATGTCTTGAAACTGAGGAGATTCGACAAAGGGGTTCTTTTTAGCGGTAAACGCGCAAACTTGTGTCTTCTGAGGATTAAACTGGACTAGATTTAGTACCGCCCAATCCGAGACTTTGTTCAGCAAAAATTCGACTTCAGATACAAGTTTGTTCCGGTACTCGGCGACGTTTTCCCGAGAAATATTGGCACGGCCGGTGTATAGAGAATTACCAGTGCTGTCATCTGTCATCGATTCAGTGCTCTGGCCACTGCAGCTTAATCCAAAAAAGAGAAAGAATATAGGAGGAAAAGCTAAGATTACTTAGATAAGAGGCTCTTAAAATATCAAAGAAGTTACTGTGACAGTATTAATATCCCTACACTGATACTTAACGACAGATAAGTATAGGTAAAAGGAAGGTACTAACCCTAACAGGCTTGTGGGCAGAAAAGAGACCTATCACTTGGTACCGTTATTAGAACACCATTAGTGTTGCATCCAGCACATGAAGATGGTTACTACAAGTTAGTAACATCAGAATAATTATTTATTTTGAATACCATCTATTTTATTGAAACTTTAAACAGCTATAAACGAGAGAATAGATAGATAAGCTCATTTTAATTGAAGTACAAAGTGCAAGTTATAGAATGAATAATGAAAGAAGTCGAAATGTGATAAACCAGCACCAATTCGCGCAGAAACATGTAAAATCTTCAGTAGCCTTTAACACAATCACATTCAATTACGTCTTTTTGTTTCTCCGACTATGATAAATAAATCTTTTGTACGCATATTATCGCGATCGCCTAATCACAAAATTAATGACGTATCTGTGAAACTGTTTTTTTATTCAAAAACAACGATTCGGGGTCGCAATAAGGTACACTCTGGTCGCTGGAGGCTTAAAATTATACTTGTATTAGCACAAAGCCACAAAGCCTCTTTTAACTGAGTAACGTTGTGTTCGCTTCTCAATTCATAGCGTGTTGCTTGCCTGCCAGTTGAGAACGGGGGGCCGGCGTGAGCGCATGCTTCATATTCAACAGTGCCTACTTTTTTACACGTTAAGTTAAAAAGAAACGGGAGAAAAAGAAGTAACACATTTTGTTGACACTGCACGTTTGTCAAAATACGAATAAATTGTGAGTTTTGCAAGTTTCCGAACTGAATCACTGCTAAAACCGGTTGCAAAACGTCTGTAGGAAGTAGGTATAGTAACGGTTATATAAAATTGTAATGCTGGGCTCTCTTTCGCAGGTACACCGAGTGAACGAGTTGCTCTTTTGTTTTGTGATATAAAAACTGAAGTTTTTGTTTTTCTAAAAGTGCTTTTCCTAGACATTGGTTGTTGAGTGAAATCAAGTGTTGACGCGGATTGGTCAGGTGAGTACTAAGATTTTTTGTTATTAGGTTTGTGCGCTTTCTCCTGCCATTTTTAGGGTTAATGAAAGACTTGTCCATACAGTCAATGTTTGTCCTCACAGTCAATCCACTAAGCTATAGTTCAAATAAAAGCACGGAAGAATATGGAATTAAAAAGAAAAGGTTTTCTTTTGGATTTATATGATTTGATTTGATTCGCCGCTTGGATATGTTATATGCATTATCTGTCTTGCAAGTAATCAACTTTCTCATTAAAATCAGTTTCATAATGTTATCCATAATAAAATTTGTTTTATTTGAAATTTGGTTTAGATTTGAAGACAGCAATGAAGCCATAAAATTATAAACTATTTAATTAATTTTATGTTTCTTTGATTATTCTTGTGCAAGTTACATAAATATTCATCCGTAGAATTGTGAATACAAAGTTATTGATATTTCCTACTACATTATATTGTGCATTATATATATATATATATCTGTATCTTTCACTAACGTTTTAAAATATACATGTTTGATGTTATTAAAGATGATCTTCATCATGCGACAAGCAGTTACAATTCTATTTTGGAATTAATAAATTAAAAAAATCAAATACCTCTCACACAAACGCACCGTGTGAAATCATGGTCAAATCAGTTTATAAGGACTAAGTAGCAACATTTTAAATACATTTATCGTCTTAGAGCATTAAACTATGCATCCATGACGCAATGCTGGGACCGGCTTGAGAAGTAATTGTTTTTGTATCTGTAACAATAAGTAGACCTCATTCAGGCTGAGACTTGCGGCAAGATGGCAGAAAATAATTGCGTTTTGTTCTATTTTCCCTTGTTATACCATCCAAAAGCAAATACAATGATATTATTTTTTTTTAAGTCAAGTACATTGAGTACGGCCTTTTAAAATTTTCTTTTTTCGGAAATTTTAAATGGACAAAAATACAAAATATTCTTAAATCGTGTGCTACATAAGATCCGCTAAATTATTTAAAAAAAACTACCTTGTAAGTTGAAATTCGGTTAAATATTAAAATATAATATATATGCCTTATGCCTTATGGTGCAATTTATTACATGCTATTTCTGTTTACCAAAGCGAAGGCTGCGATTGCTCATACCTACCTACTTTTTTTTTAAAACCGGTCTAACATATTTGTTATGGTATTATGGCATCAGCGTTGGTGACTTATGTCCTTTTCTAGTATTTGGGTATCTTGTGTAATATATACGTACCACGTTAAAAAAAAACGGAAAGATTAAGTTTTCATTAGCATACCATCGATTCCACAGAAACAATTATTATTTGTGTTAATGAAAGATTCTGTGATACAATCGTTCAAACTTCTGCAAATGTAGGTAGTTGGAGAAAACTATTAGTGACGTAATATAATAATAAACTGTCATATTTAATAATTTGTCAAAATTGCGATTGATTTTACCTTTATTGCAATTATTTTAGTATATGCTTATTAAGGCAGGCGTGAAAATTAAAATATAAATTTATCTTGGCAGTGATTTATTTGTCACTTAGGTATCTCCAAGCCACCAACAGCTGCTTTACTGTAGACATACTATACTACTATACGTTGAAAATAATTAACTGTTATTGGCATTGGGAATAAAATACATACATCTCAATCATAGTTTTTTTAAATATAGAAATATTAATGTTATATTTTTGTCAGTATTATTTTTCAACTTATTATAAGCCAATGCTTGACTGTAATCCCACCTAGTGGTGAGACAAAGTTTTACCACAATCTGATGAACGGTATGCTAGCGCATAGAAAACGAACAAAAAATCATTAATTTTTATATATTAGATAGGCACACTTAACTCACTCTCAATTCCTTTATTACTTCCGTCATACATAACATAAATATGTCTGATACTTAATATAATATCTTTTAGCGCTCGTTTCAAGTGTTCACGAGCGTATCCCTGTAGCTGCTTTCTTTCTAGTTAAGGGCTATTCGCAATTCTTAAGAGATAGTTCACTTTTGTCGCTTCTCCGAGGTACAAAAATCGATTCATCAGTGCACCCGCCTTTGCTAGCAGCATTATTGAAATCAGATACAGATCTTGCTTCGTTGTTGTTGTTATTTCCGGTTACTGCTCTGTTTAGCTTGCTTCCAATTTCCCAGAACAGTTGGGCAAACCGCTGTAAAGGAGACAAAGATAAACCAACCGTTTTTGTTACGATCTCCGTCCATATTGCTCCGTTGTAACAATGCTTCTGCATTCTTCAGAAATAAGTGACATTTATATGAATTTTTACTCTTACTTGCTTGATAGCATCTTTAAAATAAAATTTTCGGTGATATTTAGATTTTAGTAACCGATGTGTTTTAATCGCTAATGAATTTAACCTTTTTATGTGTAATCGACTAAAATATAGTCGTAAGATCTGTTCTGAATCTATTGGATGTCGCGTCGCTGTTTATAACTTTCTATTTTTACCTGAGACTACTACTTCAACGAATCAATACCCTGTATAGAATTAGGTAGACCTAGGCAGCCCGTACACACTCAATCTCGATCGCGATCGGTGATCAAAATCAATGATCGCGATCCAGATTGATAGTGTACGAATAAGATTGATGGATTGATGCATTTGATCACAAAATATCTAGATATTTTGAAATCAAGATCGCAATCCGCTGATCGTGATCAAGATTGAACGTGTAAGCGCAGGATCGCATCAGTCTCGCTGTGCGCTTCAATAAAAATGGGTGACGATCACACGCGCTCCCCGTCGCCGCCGATTGAATCGGCGAATTTACCTTCGTTACCTCAATTTTTTAACCAGAAGATTTCATCATACTTTTGGAAACTTTAGCAAAGCTATGGATTTCCCAGCATAAATAATAATAATAATAATGTCCTCCAGACCGAATTTCGGCCACGGCTGCCAGTCTCAACGGAGATTAGCCATCGGCGCAGGACAGGATTATAGTGCCCAAGTGTATGCGCAAGCACAGGTGCACTCTCTATTCCCTCACTCCCATAGTCCGACGGGACGGTAAACCGACACGACCGGAGAGAGATCAGGCGTAGGACCAACAGCTTTACGTGCTTTCCGAGGCACGGGTGTGAGACACCGCCAACTTCCTGACTCCGGGCAGCTACTCAGAATTTCTTGATGGAAAAGCTCAATAACTGATTTTTTGGCCCGACTCGGGATTTGAACCCGGGACCTCATGATCAGCAGTCACACTACTTCAACCACTAGACCAACGAGGCAGTCAAATAAATATAATACAAATAATATAATTATAATAAAATATATATGTAGTTATCATTTGTAGTAACTCATCGAAACATTTTTCCCCCATCCTGAAGTAGTTTTTATAATCGTCAGTTTCAGCAGTTAGTTGAATTTATTTTAGTAGATTTAAGCGAGTGTACATTTCTCTCTTAAGTAGCCACTGTTTAACCCACTGCCTTTTTCGAATCCTTTTCTTCAAAGTAAGGGCCAAAACAAGTGATATTACAGCTTTAACCTCATGTAAATCCATGACCACAGAGTACTTTTTAATATGACAAGACAACAGGCGTTGGTAACGCGGCGGTCACGATAAACGGACTGAAGAAATCAAGATTGAACGTGTAATGTCGTGGCGCGATCCGGTGATCCGTGATCGCGATCAGAACTGTGTGATTGCAATCGAGATTGAGTGTGTACGGGCTGCCCTACGTTTGCAACAACGCTTTCTCTCTGCGTTATACATACCTATATATTTAAATTTTAAAAGAAAAAGTAAATACACGGATATATTAGTAAAAGTTTGCCTTGTGCGGCATTTAAATTCTAATATTATAAATATATTCAATTTTTAGACACTGACAATGAGGTTTAATTTTTTTTTATTTACTTAGTGTATAATCACATTTTGTGTGATTATGTATCAAAAGGTCTAGCTTTCATTTAGTCTAAATATTAAAAGTGATACCTTTTATATTTTTTACCAACTAACCTAATTTCAAAATCGGATATATGTATTTTAAAGAATGTGTAACTGATATGCATATTAACTGACCCGTTCCACTCATCATGCAAGGCAAACGCAAAATCGATAGCCTTGCGCTGGTGATATTGCTTCTCATTATCAATCTGTACTCTAAAATTTATTTAAGTTCAGTTTTTTCGGCTGTTCGTCTGACCTTCTTCCATTAATCACCAAGCATTTGTTATTATGCTACAAAGCTCAGAGGTCATTGTCTTTTTTTAAGTTTAAAAAAATCTGCATACATTAAATAAAATAATACAAACAAGTAAAATATTCCTGATGACATGACATTTAGAAAATCTTTTAGTAAAAAGCAATGGATTTAGGTCCATTTTTGAGATATGTCACGTACCAAAAATACCCTCAAAAAAAATTACTTATTGAGTGATTTTTGGGGGTTCCCTTTACTAAGGGAACTTTACTAAACAGATTAAAACTGGTGTATTTTCTATTTAAAGCAAAGTTACAACAGTTTATAGGCATAAACGAGTACGTCGCACTGCCTGACACAGGCATCCTTTCATCTCTGATAGGGTAATGGGCATGCAAACTAGCATATCCCCAGTCATTAAAGTGAACCGAGCAAATCTGCGAATCTAGTTAGGGCGTTGTATTTGCCAACTTTAATTAATTATCTCTAAGGTCACATCATGTGGAATATTTTAAATCAAAACAACGCGATTTAAGATTACTACTGCAATCCTCAAATAATCAAACATGCTTCTTTATTAGGGTTTTCTTGTTATTATACATTTCGCAACACCCGAAAGTCTCTTTTAAATTTGCTGTTGACCACTTTCACCACCCAACGACAGGAATTCATTGGAGAACTTCATTTTCGGCATGTGTGATTTGTAACCGTAACTCGAGATTTGCCACTGAAACATGAAAATCATGATCTAAAATAAGAACGTCGTAAAACCCGTGAAAAGTAATGTCTACATTTGTAATCATGTCATTTATTATTTCTACGTCAGATGTAACGCCAGCGCATGATCCAATCTGTACGATGTGTCCATCACAAGAAACCAAAAGGAACAGTGTAAGGAGATTTAATAATTTCTTAATATATTTACGCGAATACCTACTATACATTAAAAGTTTGAGATTTCTCTGTAAAACTTAAGTTGAAAACGTGTCATCACAAATCGGTCTTCCAGGCTCAAAGCGTTGCTACACAGGTTATTAGGTAGCAAAATGTTTTTTTCTAAAAGTGTATCTCGTTCTATTTCGTCATTAAAAGAGTTAGAACGTCGTTTTGTCACTTTTAAAGATATTAAAGAATTAGATAAGATACATCGAAAATGTATGAAAAGACGGATTTTTCGAACTCAAAACTAAGAACATTGGTCTTACCAGTAAGCAAATAAAGCAAAGGCGTAATAGCAAATGCTTAGACGGATGTGTTCTAACATTTTTATACGTGGTAGAGCCATGCTGCAGCTATATTAGTAGTATAATTGTAGCACGAATGGGTCGGCTCGACCGGGGAAGGACCACGCTCTCACAGAACACCAGCGTAAAATAGCAGTTTAACACTGCTGTGTTTCGTATGGTGAGTGTATAGAATCGGAGACCCTTTTTACTGGAAAAGAGGCATTCCATCTTAGTCCTCACGGGTGACAACGTTCAATCTGCATTTTGATTCGCAAACGAGGATAAATGTAGATCTCTATGAGCCACAGCAACCACTTGCCATCAGGTGGACTATGTGCTCGTTTGTCACCCTATCCTATAAATAAAATAGCACAGCATTTAGTTTTGCCGGCACTTTCACATTTGGACCAAAACATCTTTTGTCAAAGTCCTCCAATTAGGTCGGAAATTATTTACTTATTTTTTAAATTTCTGTAAGCTGAAACGATATGCGACCTTTATGGAATCCTTATATGATAAATCTTTATAGAATATTTGTTACTAAGAACTTTAGCTCTAGATTAGTTATTGCTAAGTTCTATTTAATGACAAATAATAAGGCTTACACGCACTGAATAAGTAATGGCTACAGGGAACTTCTGTTTAGAATTCCACACTTTTAGTATACAATTTAAAATAGGATAGTAAATAAAATAATATAATAATAATATTTAAAAATAATAATTATTAATAATAATTTATTTAATAATATTTTAAATAGGATAGTAGGACTATATGATATTTAAATTTCTAGTTTTAGTTTTTTTTTTATTATTATTATAGTTTTTAGTATTTAGTCTAATTTTATTTTGATTTAATTATAATTAAAATAAAAATTAAATTGAACAAAAAAAATTTAAAATACCCACCATAGTTACTAGTATAGATACTAAAACTTCGTGCAGCTTTTGAAACTACTATATTTTGTTACTCACACTCAAAGGAATGGAACAAGTAGAAGAAAGAATCGCAAACAAAATACTCGTAATATTTGCCTTTATATAATTCTGTATTGTCATGATTTTTGGCTAGGGCTGCCACCTTTTTTTGGAACAAATGTAATATTTCTCAAAAAGTAAGCAAAATATAGTGCTTTTGGGAAATTCAGGAAAAAATTCACATTTATTCTTAATCAATATGTACTTTTCCATTTGTACCTACATGTATATTTGTTATTGCTCTTCGCTTTGGTCATCCCTGATTTAACCTTTAAAATAATAATAGGAATCTAAGTAATTTAGATTCATGTTAAAATTAATGATTCTTCTTTTGTTTGAGTTTTTTTTTGGGAGGTGTGCTAAAACCATCATTACTTCCCATGATGTTTTTTAGAACATCGTTTCGAAAGACTTGTCTACAAATATGAAATTGACAGTTTGACAGTTGACGTTTTGTTGCCGCGAATGCCTTTCGTTCTGAAATTTCCCGTGCTGCACTGTGGGTGCGCTGAATCTGGAATGAAAATATAGTATTTTTCTATGATATATAGTACAACTAGCTCGCCAGACAGACGTTGTTCTGCCCTTTCCAACGACCTTTCCTATAAAAATCCTTAAATTCGCAATAAAAAATTTTGAGGGTCATTTATCGGAATAAAAACTATCCTATCTCTCAAGTTGGACCAAAATGCACACAGTGTGCAAAATTTCATTGAAATCAGTTCAGTAGTTTAGGAGTCCATTGCGCACAAACAATGTGACACGTAATTTGTATATATAAAGATGATTGAATGAAATATGGTACGATACCATATATTATAGTACGGGTGACAACCCTACTCATGACACACATTATTACCTTAAAACAATTATAATCACATATTTAATGGCCATTTGATAAAATTTTTATATTCGGTCTTAAGTTATGGATATATACATTATGCAACCATGGAACTGGTTTCGATTTGGAGTTTATCATTCATAATTAATTTAAATTATGGAAATTCGCATTTTAGAATTCAATGTCTTCTAAACGCAACTTGGGCTTTCCCACTTTAGATCGAATACAGGCATCTCACTCGGCTCGTTGAGTGACAGATAATACTATCTTTTTCTTCCATGGCAGTCGTCAGCCGGTGTATACCGTTAAAAACCGCTAAGCTTGCCTGTCTCTAAAGGACATTAACATAATCTGGGTTTCTTAAGATTCTATGTAAAATATTTACAACTGCACTTGTCAGTACGCGCCTGCCATTCGATAACCTTTTTTCCCCATTGGTTGGTGGTTGTTTGAGCTATAAGTAGTTAATGATACCTATTATCCCCATGGAAAATATAATATATGCATCTTTTGTATACATCTAGGAAATATACATAACATAATAATTAAAAAAAAAATACTTATTAGGTTTTTAGTGTTCCGTAGCCAAATGGCAAAAAACGGAACCCTTATGGATTCGTCATGTCTGTCTGTATGTCACAGCCACTTTTTCCTAAACTATAAGAACTATGCTGTTGAAACGTAGTAAATAGATGTAGTCTGTGAACTGCATTAAGATTTTTACACAAAAATAGAAAAAAACATTAAATTTTGGGGGTTACCCATACTTAGAACTGAAAGTCAAAAAAATTTTTTTCATTAAACCTATACGTGTGGGATATCTATGGATAGGTCTTCAAAAATGATATTGAAGTTTTTAATATAATTTTTTTCTAAACTGAATAGTTTGCGCGAGACACACTTCCAAAGTGGTAAAATGTGTGTCCCTCTCCCCCCCCCCCCCCCTGTAACTTCTAAAATAAGAGAATGATAAAACTAAAAAAGTATATGATGTAGGTACATTACCATGTATACTTCCACAGAAAATTAGTTTCAACGAGATCTAGTAAGTAGTTTTTTTTAATAAGTCATAAATCGTAAACCGCAATTTACCTTTCATTCAATCAACTCAAATATAAAAATAAAAAAAACATTTAATTTCATAAACATAAACCTTATGCATAAACCGTGAACCATTATTTTCTAATAATAAATCTGTAAAAGGTGCCTAAGTAAATAATGTTACTTGCTGCTACGGAACCCTTCATGGGCGAGTCTGACTCGCACTTGGCCGCTTTTTATTTTGAATTAAGATTTATATAATAATAGTACAATATACTTCTCAATCTATATCTAATTTGGTCGAATATAGGTTACAATACTGTGACACATAAGGTCAGACGATCAGAACGAAATTATGGGGAGGAAAGAAAACTCCTCATTTATGAAAATCACAAATTTTCATTCTAGCTTTAAATCAATCAATCTCAATTTTATTTCCAATTTAAAAAGTTAAAAAAGTTTAAAGTTACAGCTTATTTACGTCCCACTGCTAGGCACAGGCCTCCTAAAATTTCTGAGAAGGTTTATTATCTTTTGGGGAAACGCTACGAACTGTAACCTAGTATTCATTGCATACAAAAGTGCATACGAGCAATTTGTAACCTCACACGTGGAAAAATTAAAAATTTCAGTCGAAACTACAGGTCAGAGCTTATGACACCACATGAGATGCACCAGCTATCAAATAAAATAAATCATCAAAATGGAACACCTAGAAAAAAAATCTGAGGTAACACAAATAAAAAAATAAAAAATACAGTCGAATCAAGTACCTCCTCTTTTTTCGAAGAAGTACGATTACTTACAATGCCTTCGCTTTATATACACACATTTCGTCTAACGCTACGGTTATAGATTTGAAAATGTCAAGCGATCCCGTCGATTTGACCAGCTAGTTACAAGAGGAAATAAGACAGCTCTTTGCATAAACAGTGTTGATAGATTGTTGCCCATAACTTTGCGATGACATTTTGAATTATAAAAGTAAATTATTTTACTATCTTATAGAAAAGACGAACTAAGGACAGCTAACTTAGATGCAATTAAATAATATTTAAAAATACGTTACACAAGGCTTAATAATTTCCTTAACTTTTTGATATTTAACCGAGCAGAGGCGGTGTAAGACTACCGCACCTAGGGTAGCCATCTGTCCGGCTTTAGCCGGATATGTTTGGCTTTTTCGGATTCTGTTCGGCCAAATTTCTATGTGTCCGGCCTGTCCGGCTTTTGTTAGGCTTTTCGTTTGTGTAACGCATTGCACACATCGTACGCAGAATAAATAAACCTAGCAAGCTAACAGCATAGCAAAGTGGCGAAGCAATCAGCTTTGTAGCGGTTTCTAACGGAAAAAAAATTCAAAATAGGAGGTTCAGATGCCCGGGTGATCAGTAATCGATTGCAGAAAACAGAATTTGAAAATTCGAAACCGTTCTCGAGATAATCGTGGGACAGACGGACAGACATCGTGAAATCAATAAGTGACTTCGCAAGCTTCGCCACTTAATAAATAAGTAACGTATACACTTGAAACTGTGCTGTGATTGATTAATAAACAATTAACGTATGTAATGGAGTATTTTAGTTTTTTTTCTCGGGGGGTTGGAGTTGGTGAGTTTTTTGGCTGCATGGCCTCAGAAAGGTATGTTTGACTAAAAATTACCGTCCAGCTTTTAAGGCCAAAAGTCCGGCTTTTTGGACCGCCGAGTCCGGTTTTTTCATTTTAGGAGATGGCAACCCTAACCCCACCCCATATTATCATGCCGTGGGTGCCGTAAGAGGCGACAGAGGAAAATAGGAACAGAAACTTTTTTATTCAATATAGATTATAAATAATATTTATTGAAAATCACTCCTTACTTTAAGTTACCACTGGTTTGGAAAAAAAACCCTCTGTTCTGTGAAGAACCAGCAAGAAACCCAGCGTGACTTAAAAAAAATTACAATCAATTTGTAATCTAACAGGCAGATCACAGATGAATTGTTTTTTTTTCTTTTTTTATAACAGCATATTATGCTATTGTATAAATAACCTGTGTTCACAAAAAAAATATTTTGAATTTGAATTGTTAATAGAGGTTAGATGTTTATCGGCCACAACATCCACATATAATCAGGTGGACTGCGTGCTTATTTGTCACTCTTATTCTATAAAAAAAGCTTTTATTTAAACTGCCTACTAGGACTGAATAGATAACTACTACATAGTTCAAAGGTCTCTACTGGAGATATCAAATACGCCTACGATCTAAATCTAAGTTATCAATGATTTGCTTCCTTCCATACGAAGTATAATCAACAATATCAGTATATGCCTTTGAAGTTTCCATTATTATAATTAAAATATAAAATAATTTGAAAATCCAAAAGTGCACGCCTCATGAGCGTTTTTATTTTTTTCATTATAATTTCATTTCATTTTAATGAAAAAAAAATATCTTTTAAACTGATGATGAGTCTGATAACAACCAACCACAGGGATCCAGGATCCTGAGGTAGATGGAAAATTATTCAGAAATATTTATTACATTTCGTTGCGTATATTTTTCTAAATGTGAAGACAAGTGCACAGACTAACTGACAGCCGTACTGTATAATTTTCTAACAAATTTTTTTGTAAATATAATTAAACAAATGAATAAAAAATACACTAATAAAAAATACGCTGACTTTATAAGTTAGTATAACTAGTTTTCAGAAAATCCCTTTTTTATAGATTTTGTGTCTAAATTGAAGCATAAGTACTAACAATGTTATATTGCAAAATCGTCACATAGCGGCATGTCGAGAGTAGAGCACTCTCACACTCTCGCGCGTTGTGAGGCGTGCAAAATTTGGTATCATAAAACAAATTATCAGTAAATGTGTTAGTAGGTAGGCTAAGCTTTCCCGCTTTAATTGGAAATAAACAAATGAGTAAAACGGTAGTCCGTTGTACCACAAAATAAATAATACTATGTATAAATCTATTTGTTTCGAAACAAGTATGTAAGGATCTTAGCAAGTGGAAAGGAGTGGTCTCTGCCTACCCCTACGGGAAAGAGGCGTGATTTATATGTATGTAATATATGACCGCAGGTCATAGATTTATACATACTATTATTTATTGACGTTTTATTGACATTTCAACTTACTGATCCCTTGTCCAGTACGAATTCTCTCACGATTAACCAATTTCTTTTTGTTTTATTTAATTTTAATAATTTTATTAATTATTAATTAACGATGTGCATGTACTGCTTCTTAATTTTTGATGCGTAAGCAATCTTAGACTTCTGCATGCATATTTTGCGCTACATATATAGTATAGTAGTCGAAGAACTGAGTTGCGAGACTTGGTTTTTTAACAAGTTATGTTTTTGATGGCATTTTACAGATTTCATGATGGGGGAAGGTAATTTGTTCGCAAAATGTGAGGGTTATTTTTTTAAATATTAGTTATATTTTGTATTAATTGGAAGGTAAAGGCACCTTATTCCGAGAGGTTCTAAAATTGGCACCATATTCCAAGGTATTTAGAAAAACTGCGTATACGAGCGATTAACAAGCTCTTTTTACTACAAGATCTTTTATTCAATTAATAATATAACATTGCGAAGTCTGAAGTAGTTTTTTTTTATAGGAGATATTTTTTATAGGGGCAAACGAGCATGCGGCTCACCTGATGGTAAGTGACTACCGCCGCCCATGAACAACTGCAACACCACGGGAATCGCAGATGCGTTGCCGGCCTGTTAAAAAGGAGTAGGCTCTTTTCTTGCAGGTCCCTAAGTCGTATGATTCCGGAAAAATTGCTAGTGGTAACCGATTCCACAAGGAAGCTGTGCGAGGGAGAAAACTTCTTCTAAATCGCACAGTGGTGGATCGCCAATCATCCCAGATGGTATGGATGGTATCGCGAGTTTTGTCGCGATGTGCGATGGTGAAATTGAGCGGCTGGAATTAGTCCGAACAATTCCTCAGAGCACTCCCCGTGATAGATGCGATAAAATACGCAAAGATGCAAAATCTCTACGCAGTGCCTGTGAGTCAAGCCGATCGGAAAGAACTCGGTCGTCGACGATTCGAACCGCTCTGCTGCGATGCGATCAAGTGGAAGGAGTTGGCACTGGGGAGCCCCTGCCCAGAGATGGGAACAGTATTCCATGTGAGGCCATCACCAGCTGAGCGACCTCGACGGAAACCGTACTGGCGGTCACTAATCAGCTGGCGATCCTCAAAGTACCGCATGAGCTGGCTGTTAATAATGGTTTCCATTACTTTGGAGAACAAGGAGGTGATAGCGATAGGCCTTTAGTTGGACGGATCTGAGTGGTCGCCTTTTTTAGGGATCGGGTGCACCAAAGCCGTCTTCCATAAGTTCGTGACTACGCCTAGGAAGTAGGAGTACCGAAAAAGATGCGTTAAAACCGGTGCCAACTCCGGACCACACGTCCGTTCTAAGTGGGACTCCATCAGGCCCACTCAACTTGTTGATGTCCACGGAGAGGAGTGCTTTACGCACCGAGCGGTGTGTAAACAGCACTTCCTGCATGTAGTACTCACACCGCGGGATGGTCAACGGTGTGTACCCCCGTCATCTAAAGAGCTTTGTTTGAGTGAGTTTGAAGCAAAAAGAGAGCCTAGCAGATCGGCGTTCTCCTTTGCGTCATGGGCCAGCGAGTCGTCCACCCTGTGCAGAGATGGCAGAGGTGACTGACAGAAGTTCCCCTGGACAGCCTTGGCGAGAGACCAGAATGCAAGTGTTCCCGAAGGGCGGCGAACCAGTTTCTCGCCAATTCTGCCGATGTGCTCTAACTTTGCCTTGGCAATGACACTTTTGAACGACCTGGAGACGAAATTATACTTCTTTTTAAGAGCGCTGGTATTTACATCCCGGTACGTTGATGCGAAAGCCCAGGCCCGGTAGCACTCCTGCTTATAGTGTGATACAATTTTACAGGAGTGATCAAACCATGGCTGATTTCTGCCTCCGATAGGCACCACAGGTGATGGAATAAATAATTCCATTCTCTGAAGTGCCACATTAGTGACAGAATCAGCAACAACGTTGGGATCATCCAGCGAAAAGCAAACCCGCCCTCAAGGGTAGGATGGAAAAAAAGACCCCATCTTATCCCAATCGGCCGATCTATAGTGCCAAACACGGCGGCAAGCTGCAGATCGCAATTGCGATGGGAGCGTGAGTAGCACCGTACTCTGGATCAGACATTGGTCTGAAGAGCCCAGAGGGGCATCGACGGAGACCTGATATCCGTCCGGATGAGAGGTCAGCAGAAGGTCCAACAGGGAAGGTACATGATCCTCCACATCTGTGATCCGCGTAGGCGAAGTAACCAGTTGCGTTAGACCATATATGCAAAGGCAAAGTCATAGACAGATCTACCTGCATGATCGGTTAAACGGGAACCAAGCCATTGAGCGTGGTGGGCGTTAAAATCACTGAGTATCACGATCTCTGCGGATGGGACCTGTTGTAGCACGGAATCTGCAGTCATTTGGACGGGGTCGATGAGTCGGTCTGTGGCGGCATTACCGCTATGGGACCTATAGAGGCACCCGTAGACGCGAGGATTGTCGTCGTTGTCTACGCGCAGCCATAGGATGCACAGGTCCGTACCTTCAAGACTGCCGAGGCGTCAAAAACAGATGTCCTCTCTGACGTACACGCAAACTCCAGCCCGGGGCACAAAGGTGTGTTCTAATTTGTACCCCGGGTAGGAATATGAACTATCAGCCGGAGAGTACACCTGCGTTTCGGTTAGAAAGAGCAAGACCGGTTTTGCCATCTCCAGATGGTAGTGGACGGGGTTAAGGTTTGAATAAAGTCCCCTGATATTGCAGAAATTCACGGAAAGCGTGGCAGGGGTTGTCTTTGTCTTATTGCGCCGCTTGCCCCGTGCAGGTTTCGTCTTGAGCAGAATTCCCCCTCCCCCCCAGAGTACGCGGGGCAGTCTGAGCACCCACGCTCAGAAAAAGTAGTATAGCTTGGGCGTGGATGCCCAGCGAGGGATTCTCCAGGGATGCTGGTACCCGCCTGGGGTAGTGTTCCTTCTAATTCCGCTACCATGTTGATGGGGGGGAGGGATTGGACCTCCGGCCACCTGCACTCACTAGGCGAAATGCAGAAGTAAACATCTACTTCACGCTGGTATTCTGTGAGGTCGTGGTACCACCCCGTTTCGAACCGACCCATCCGTGCGACAGTAAAAGCTGTCGCGTGGCGCTACCACTGTTAAATTTTATTTAATTTTATTGCATTCTTTAAGGCAAAAGAATGCAAAGCGTGGACTTATGACTTGAGGCATTTTCAACCAGTCAGTAATGTGTATACGTTTTAAAATTATTGGTTAGTTTTGCCTCTGCAGCTAGTCCAAATCCACGCTCTGTACATTTTGGACCTTGTGCACGTGAGTACTGTTTTTTAAATAGTGACTTTTTGGTTATTTTTATAAAGTGTGTGTAATTCTTTGGGTTAAATTATTTCAAGGATTTTATTTTTAATCGAAAGAACTTAATTTTATATGTTTTTCTAAATAAATCAAGGTAAAATACGTCTTGAAAATACCGCTGCAATAGGTGCCAAATATTTCAGCCGATTTCTTATTCCAATGTATAACATGTATTATTGATTTCTGACACTACCCTGAAAATTAAAAAATAAATTATTATTTTTTAATTTTCAGGGCTTTTTTAATAAGGCCGTTCCCGTTTTTGGTACGACAATTTAAAAAATGAATATTAAAATATTTCCGAGGTATATTTGTGCTATAATATTATGTCAAATTTTTAGCAAGTATTATATTATATTTACGAAGATTTTATAAGTATTAGTTTATATTCTTTTATAGTATAAGGGTGACCTAACAAGCACACAGTCCACCTAATGGCAAGTGGTTGCTGTGGCCCATATACTTCTATCTTCGATTACGAATCAAAATGCAGATGCGTTGTCACCCGTGTGGCCTAATGCCTCGTTTCCAGTAAAAAGGGTCTCCGGTTCTCTACACTCACTATACGAAACACAGCAGCTTTAAGTTGCTATTTTACGCTGGTATTCTGTGAGAGCTTGGTCCTTCCCCTGCAGAGCTGACCCATTCGTGCTACAACTATACTATTAATATAGCTGCAGCATGGCTCTACCACGTAATAAAATATATAAACAAATAAAATACATAAAAACTATATATAAATTATGCAAAATATTTGCATTTTTAATACTTGGAAATGGGAAACGAGATTTTTTAGTATGAAACACGTCATTCGGTATACGGTTCCATGAACGCCTCGTTACCAAAATACAGAATGTTAACAATTTAATGCAGCTTGATATGCACTTTCCTTTAGTTTCAATAACACGTAGGTACCTATTTCCTTTATAATAACTTTCACAAACTAGATACGTAGTTGTAAACATTTATAGATAATAATTACTATATTAATTTCAACAGTGGTAGAGCCACGCGGTAGCTTTTGCTGTCGCACGGATGGGCCGGCTCGAACCGGGGTGGTACCACGACCTCACAGAATACCAGCGTGAAGTAGAGGTTTACCTCTGCGTTTCGCTTGGTGACTGCAGGTGGCCGGAGGCCCTTTTTACTGGAAATGAGGCATTCCATCTTAGTCCTCACGGGTGACAACGCATCTGCATTTTGATTCGCAAACGAGGATAGATGTAGATGTCTATGGGCCGCAGCAACCACTTACCATCAGGTGGACTGTGTGCTCGTTTGTCACCCTTATCCTATAAAAAAAAAATTAAATAGTATAATGTTACATAATATCATGCTTTAGAGAGACCCACATATTGTTTGTACTACTATTATCATTTACGACGAGTATTAAAATAAATAAAATTGATTAGCTATGTATATTATGTAATAATAGGATTTTATTTCATAATTATTAAATGTTTATGTTGATTATGAGGATTAATGCTTATTTCGCGATCAAACCATCTATCCCCACAAATTTTCATATACCTACATAATAGTGAAAAGATAATACATCCGGAAAATTTGCTCTCGCTGTACAAAGGGGGGTTTGTCTTGTTTGTATATCTCTGTTTAGCCTAATGGTTGACTGGGAGAGAATGCCCTATGGCATTAACTCCGCCATATGTACAACTTTGTGCATGAAAGATTAAATAAAAAAAAATCAAAATGGGTCAACAACACCTTGTCAATTGCATTATTAAAAATAAAATAAACTTGTCAGGTCTATATTCAGGATTATTATTGATATTTTTTTTAATTTTACTAGTTTGGTTGTAGGATAATTAACACAATGTATTATTATTCTTCCAACCTTTTTCCTTTGCATTTTGTACACTCGAAAATAGGAACCAAATACATCGGAATAAGGTGCCTCCGACATCTTTTCATATTTAACTAATTTAGAATACAAATCAAGATCTAATAACCAAATATATCAATATCTATTATATATTTGGTTATCATATATATTTCAAGCGTAGAAACAATAGTGGTTCTGATAAAAATAGCCAAACCTTCGAAAGGATAAAATAAATGCTTAATTTTCGATTTTATTTGGAGTTTTAGTAAAATTTACCGCGGATATAGGTGCCCTTACCTTACAGATATTCCTAAAAGTGTTAATATTAAAAAAAAGTAAAAAGTTGAAAAAAAATTAAAGAACAAACCACTGAGGTATAGTTTTGTGTATTTAAACACTATAAAAACTAACTTTTAACAAAAATGCAATTTCTCAAATATAATGACATTGTGTAACAAATAAGTTCACTTCCCTCTTATCACCTGGTAAGCGTAAAATTATTGGTCTTCATTGATACAAGATTATCCAAAAGTCATACTCATATTTAATTCGAAAATGTAATGTAAATGTTAAGTCTTTATTTACTCGTATGTAAACGTATTTTATAACTAATTGAGCCTGGAAATGTCTATCGGCACAATGTGAGCTTGTTCCATAAAATAAGAAATGTTGGGAAAGTATGTTTCAAGTTTCTTCTTTCTCTTTTTATTCAAACCTTAAAAGTACATTACTGGACATAGGCTTCTCCATAGATTATACTATATATATACTACTACTGTATATATACTAGAGAGGCCTCTCCCGTTGAAGTGAGGATTTTCGTCTTAATCGTCACTATCACCATCATATCTCGCTTGCCAGAGTTGACGATCGCAGTACCACACGTCTTGCACCTTTGACTTCACACTTTGTTTTACATCGACAGTTTATATTAAAAAAAAAAACGATTGAAACCAAATTTTATAATATAACAAAACCTATGAAAATTAACACTTGAAAATTATAATTAAAGTTACTTTAGTTATGAGGTAGATATCTTGCAAAATATACATTAACTTTGTGTGCGTGCGGAATACTAAAATACCTCAGAATAAATAATAGTACTGTGTAAAACATTTACTATAGAATTTATTGATGGAATGATGGATAAACCACGCCACAGCGCTGTTTACTTTACTATTTAACAAAAAATACAGTGTGTTTATTTGCTTTGTTCCACTTGACACTTCAATTCACATCAATAAATTAATCAAATTTACAAAAACAAATTTCTGAGACAAAATTTGAATGAACAAAATACTGAGACAAAATTTGAGTTTAAAGCGGACAAAGTGCACGTTGTTTAAATTATACTTGAAATATACATAAATATCCGCAATTAGTTCCGATGTGTAGAAATATTAGAAAACTCCGACTAAGCGAAAGTAAAATGCGAGAAAGCAAACTATCATGCCCATTTGTAATTCGTTGCCCAATTACAGGGAGTTATTGTAGTTGGTTACCCAGTCACGTATGGAGGAAAGTACGAGAGCCAATTTTGGTGATGGACTATTCATTCCTACGATTTCGACTCGTTGACGTTCTCTGATATTCAAGGAGCGTCTTTATTATTATGGTACATTATTTCATTATTTAAAGAGCGTCTGAGACAATGGATATTAGTCCATGATGGTAAGTGGATACTGTGGCCCATAGACATACATCTTTCCTCGTCTATCTTATTTTTGAACAGTGGTAGAGCCACGCGGCAGCTTTTGCTGTCGCACGGATGGGCCGGCTCGAACCGGAGTGGTACCACGACCTCACAGAATACCAGCGTGAAGTAGAGGCTTATCTCTGCGTTTCGCTTGGTGAGTGCAGGTGGCCGGAGGCCCTTTTTACTGGAAATGAGGCATTCCATCTTAGTCCTCACGGGTGACAACGCATCTGCATTTTGATTCGCAAACGAGGATAGATGTAGATGTCTATGGGCCGCAGCAACCACTTACCATCAGGTGGACTGTGTGCTCGTTTGTCACGCTTATCCTATAAAAAAAAATCTCTTTATCTCCTATATACAATAATATACATGCAGCTTCATTCTACCAAGTAGACAGATATATTCTGACAGAATACCAGCGTGTATTTCGCATGGCATGTTTCGTAAGTATCGTGTAGTGTTGGTGTAAGAATATCCACTACCCCATATCACCACGTGGGTGCCGTAAGAGGCGACAGCGAGCAACAAATTAGGAGATGGGCAGCAGCGTCTTACTAATAACCATCGACGATTCCTAGTGGAAATCTATGGGGGAGGCCTATGTTCAGCTGCGGGCTTTAACGGTAACGGCTTCGTATGACTAATTGGCTAGTGGTGAGGAACGGAGATCTCTTTTTACCTAGTTCTACGTACTAATGCTTGTTACTAGACAAGAAATTCAAAACATATGTGGCCCTCTGTTTGAAGTTGGTTGCAGCACACTGCAGCGGTAATCAATTATAATCAGATGGCTTGTCATTCTGATATCGCATAAAAATTATAATTTTGCGAAATATGTTTTAGACAAAAAAAGGTCCTCAAGTACCAGCCTCGTACTGGCAAAGCTGTAGAGCTAGAACCTACTGGAGTGAGTTAAGTTTACGTAGTAACTTATCTAATCTGTACTTAATTGTCTACTTGAAGAAACATGCAGGGAGTCGATGTGTGCATGTTGCTTAGGACCGTCCTTTGTGGCACCTTGGTGACCGAAAAAGATTCGCGAAACTATTGAAATAAAAAATAAATCCTAATTGCAATAGAGAAGATGACAGTGCCCATGGCATGGCATGGGTGACATGGTGAACGTGACATTATATTACGATCCCATAATTTATAAAAATAAAGTATACCACTGCTCATTCTGCGTAGACCGGACTAAAAACAAATAACTAAAAGCTGAAGATAACAAGATAACCTGGGTTATGACGTCAGGGTATGAAACACCACAGTCCCCTTATTGACCATGGGTATTGCAAAGCTCCCGAAACTTTGGGAATGAAAAAAAAGTTAAATAAGTGTAATAAAATGCGATAAAATCCGTAATTTTTTTTTTATAGGATAAGGGTGACAAACGAGCACACAGTCCACCTGATGGTAAGTGGTTGCTGCGGCCCATAGACATCTACATCTATCCTCGTTTGCGAATCAAAATGCAGATGCGTTGTCACCCGTGAGGACTAAGATGGAATGCCTCATTTCCAGTAAAAAGGGCCTCCGGCCACCTGCACTCACCAAGCGAAACGCAGAGGTAAACCTCTACTTCACGCTGGTTTTCTGTGAGGTCGTGGTATCACCCCGGTTCGAGCCGGCCCATCCGTGCGACAGCAAAAGCTGCCGCGTGGCTCTACCACTGTTAAGTGTTTTAATCAATGTAAAGTATAGAATTAGACAGGAAATTACACTATCGCGGAGAATATAGCGTCGTGCCTAAAGGACTTAAAGTAACATGGACTTTTCTTAAACCACAGTTCAAACCCGAGACTATCAATAAAGTATGTTTTGTAATAGATGGTATAGATTTGGCTAAAAAATTATTTCAGATAAACCTATTTGTGACTTGTTAGCGCCTTCCTGTTCTTACGCCAGCGCAAGAAGAGAAAGAGTTTATTATTTTTTATTGCGATCACATCGATTATCGGAATCAAAGTTCTATTTTAAGATTTTGTCATATAATTCAAGTATAATAAAAAGCAGCTCTAGAAACTTTAATAAAAAAAAATATAAAATTTGAATAGTATTCAGTTCAAGCACTAGGTATATCAATAACTTAGGTTAAGTTTTATTGAGCTTCATTAAAGAAATTTAGTTAAATTTTGCAAAAATTTAAATTTAGTTGATTAATTATTATAACATGTTTTCAAAACAAAACTACGTCATAGTGAGTACATAGATAACGTTTACGTTTTGTAAAGCTATGTAAATTATTCTGGTCAAGTACCATTATGGAAATTGCTTGACTAATTTTCTTATTAGGATAATAATTGTAGAAATATAAATTCTATTTTTGTTAGTTCAACATATATTCAAATTTAAAATTTTGACAATGATCCCTTGCTTCTTCTGAATTGATTCTTTAAAAACGAGGCACTAATCATTATTTAAAATCGCCTATTACTGTTGACGACACGTATGAGTTTTTCTAAAATCACATAAGTATATTCTGCTAACATTTTCAATATTCTACATTACTTTTATACACGATATACGTGGTAGAGCCATGCCGCAGCTATATTAGTAGTATAGTTGTAGCACGAATGGCTCGGCTCGACCGGGGAAGGACCACGCTCTCATAGAATACCAGCGTAAAATAGCAGCCTAACACTGCTGTGTTTCGTATGGTGAGTGTAGAGAACAGGAGACTCATTTTAATAGAAAAGAGGCATTCCATCTTAGCCCTCACGGGTGACGACGCATCTGCATTTTGATTCGTAATCGAGGACAGATGTAGATGTCTATGGGTCACAGCGACCACTTACCATCAGGTGGACTGTGTGCTCGTTCGTCACCCTATCCTATAAAAAAAATATAACCGTAATAGGCGTGATAGCTAGGGACTAAGCGCTCGTCGTAAATTTTGCAAAACGCGAGTAACTCTAGTTTATACTCGTCGGCACCAATAAAGTTGTTAATTACATTTTATGTAATGATTTAAGCACTACCTGTTCAACGGTCAAGGAAATATATGTGTGCATTCATGTCTGAGAAATCAAAAATTATTTCGAAGATATGTGAAGTGCTTCAATAAGTAGCGCGGCGGAAACTTCCTTGCCTTATCAGTTTCCCTGGTTGCGATATAGACACAATAGTTAAACAATCGAAATGTTCATATATGATTCATGAGAAACGAATAGGGTTAAAACTTTCTCAGAATTGAGAGTAGATCTGTGCCTAACAGTGCCGGAATCGAAGTGTAGGGCGTACCCCCACCACATGGAGTGACGACCTGGTAATATATATACATATATATGAAGTCGACGGATGCAGGTGGCTAAGGGTTGTGCTTTGCGGCATTCCTTGGAGGAGGCCTATATTCAGCACTGGAATAATGATAATGATGATGATGATGAAACATTCAAGTAGTTAGTTACCTGATGTCGCTAATAAATTAGTGTACCAAGAACAAGGCTATAAGAATTTCAATTAATCCTCAACATATTATATATTATCATAATTTAAAAATAGGTTCATCATACGCAAAAACAGATGACTATTTGTGCGTTAATTGTCGTGGGCGTACTCAATGTGTTTCCGAGAATGTTACATACGCACAAAATTTCCTAAATGATGACGATTAATCAGATAATACTCGAAAAAGGGCGGAAAGGAAACAATAAACGGAGCAAACGCATTAATCAGTATTAAATACATATTTTTACTATCGTGGTGAGTGTTGTGTACACTGAGTACATCTCAACATATATAACAAAACACTTTTGTTAGGAGTCTATGTAGACTATGTTATACATAAATAAAAATTACTTAGAGTCCAACATATTAGTAAGCCGAAGTATACATTAGTCGGCCAATTACTTGAAAAAAAGGTTCCCGAGTGGCAGCATCTTATCGGGGCTACGTTCAACAGTATACTTGTCTTAGGCTCTAGCAATTAACATTTTACAGAATATATTCTTAAAATTGAACCATCATAAATTATTTAAAAACTAAAACTTTAAGTAGCAAAAGAAGAATAGGATTTGTGATTCTTAACTTTGTTTTACTTAACGGTATCATTCTTTTTTTTACCACATTATCGCCATTGTTTAACCGTCAGTGCATTCGCACACGGTAAATTTTTTCGATATTTTCCTTTTACAAGATCACACAGTAAAAATTCTTCGTGAACGTGTTGCGTATTTCCAATCTCACAGGGGTTCTTTTCGTTGAAACCAGATATGTAAAAGTCACAAAAACAATACGGTAATAATAAACGACGTAAATATTTTTGTTGCGTTCGGGAAAACCGACGCTTGGACAAAATCGGATCTTAATCGTAACTGATACTTGGTTGTTTGTATTGTATTGTGACGATTTGCGGCTCGGAAAAGTTAGGATGGTAGTAAACGAGATGTACGCGACTAAGTTATACGGGCATGAAATATTTAGGCAAATGGAGAAGTAGGTTTAACTATTTTTAAAAGGTTTGGTTTAAAAAAATCTCGAAGTTCAACAGTTAGGACACTTTTGGCACCTCAAACTTTAAAGACAATAGTATGGGAGTACAGTGTACTAACTGGTTGCGATATTCGTCGTTCCTTTCTTGATATAATGTGGACAGATATCATATTAAACTTGGCCACAATCGCCAAACCAACTATACGGAGGCCTTTTCCAGCAGCAGACTATGATTTTTTTTTAATTTTATTTCTATAATAAGATCTTTCGAGCATTTTCCATAGACACTTCTTATAACACCCACAGGACAAAATGGGAGATGCATTATTTTATGCTGATACCGCATAACAGGCTATTACAGTCAGATAATAATTGAAAAAAAAAAACGAGTAAAACGAAAAGTCTATTGTGATCATTCTTACGTTTCCCGTATTGTCGAATTTAGCCCTAAAGATCCCGACAAGGTTTCATGGCCAAAACTCTTCCGAAGAAGAAGACATTGAATACATTCTTTGTTTATTCGATCAATCATGATTTATATCACACCTAAAATATAATACGTGGTAGAGCTATGCTGCAGCTATATTAGTAGAATAGTTGTAACACAAAAGGGGCGGCTCGACCGGGGAAGGACCACGCTCTCACAGAATACCAGCGTAAAATGGTAGCTTGATACTGCTGTGTTTCGTATGGTGAGGGTAGAGAACCGGAGACCCATTTTACTGGAAAAGAGGCATTCCATCTTAGTCCTCACGGGTGACAACGCATCTGCATTTTGATTCTTTATTGAGGATAAATGTAGATGTCTATGGGTCACAGCAACCACTTACCATCAGGTGGACTGTGTGCTCGTTTGTCACCCTATCCTATAAACAAAATATTATGCCGACGACTTTTACTATGTCTATCTACCACAGTGAAGGATGTTTCATTCTCGGCAACTGCCACGCACATAGCTTATTAATCAGATTTTATCAAAGAGTACAAATAACAATAAATACTGATATTCTGCCCGTCATAGGATAAAGAAAACCATTCTTACATCATGAATGCATCACACACAAAACAAGATTTGCTTGCAATCGACTGCATATGGCAAATGGCGTAAAGCCGTCCAATTATCAGTGACACAACCGAGTCCAACCGGCACATATTGTTATCTGAGGCCGAGTAGCAAAGGCTCACTCATCATTAAATTTACATCAATAAAATAATCGGTTAGTCCGTCAGTGTCAGTACATCGGCGGACGTCGGCCGCAAGCGTTGTGTGTACTCTACATTGAATACATTCGCTAAATTACGGAATAAATAGTTGCATAAATCACAATTATAAACGAAACGATTTCAACGTTCGCGTTTGGACTTATAAGTGTACGCCTGTGTCCTTTTTTTATTTTTTAAAATGGCCGACGGGGATGTGCCATTGGTCACGAGTTTTGGCGGCAGTGAAATCGAATTTGGCGCTAACGGAACCAAAGTGACGAGAACAAATTCAAGGTTAGTTTTTGTTATTTATTTACCCAATTTACATAAAAAAAATATTCCTGAAATTTAATACTTATTTCACTAATATTAATAAATTATACATTTATATCAAGTGATAATATAAATATGGAATATACTGTTCCAATTCTATCTACTTAATTTTAATAAAAAAGAAAGGCGACATTAATAAGAATGTTAACAACGCATAATTATTATTCATCTTGAATCTTGTAGAACGGGTCGGACTCTGTAGTACATTTGCATTGGACTCTTTTCGTAAGGTCGCTTTGGGAGGTCGAAGTTTATTTTTTGTCATTAATGAATAAATAATCACTGTACTTCGGTTCTTTTTTCAATTCTTTTCAATCACTTTTAATTTTAACATATTACAAATTAACTTAATTTTTACGGAGTTCGTAAAAAATAATAATATGCAAGTTATGTGTTCGTGTGGTCTATTCCATTCTCGCGTGCCTTAAATTGATGTTTTGTTAAGTGGCGAAGCTTGCGAAGTCACTTATTGATTTCACGATGTCTGTCCGTCTGTCCGTCTGTCCCAGGATTATCTCGAGAACGGTTTCGAATTTTCAAATTCTGTTTTCAGCAATCGATTACTGATCACCCAGGCATCTGAACCTCCTATTTTGAAATATATTTTTTCCGTTAGAAACCGCTACAAAGCTGATTGCTTCGCCACTTTGCTATGCTGTTAGCTTGCTAGGTTTATTATTTTAACGAACATAAAGGATCTTCGCGGATTTAAATTAATTACAGAAGCACTCAGTAATTGCCAGCAGAATCATATTAATTACCTACCTTAATTATAACGCATACAGTAGTTTATTTCCTACGATAGATTCTAATCTGTTCTGTTTGTGCAATCGTACAATCGCAGTGAGCAAATATTCTGAATCTGTATTCTATTTTTAAACTTAGGCGGTAAACGCACTGAATAACGAGCTAGATAGGTACATAACATCTCAATGGATAGGAATAAATTTATCATTAGTAGGTACTGTTGTTTATGCAAAATTGGGATATCAGAAAAATTTGCAAATGTTATAATTTTATTTATAGAATAAGTGAGAGAAACGAGTACACAGTCCACCTGATGGTAAGTGGATGCTGGAGCCCATAAACATCTACATTTATCCTCAATCACGAATCAAAATGCTGATGCGTTGTCATCCCTGAGGACTGAGATGGAATGCCTCATTTCCAGTAAAAAGGGTCTCTGATTCTCTACACTCACCACACGAAACACAGCAGAATTAAGCTGCTATTTTAATCTGGTGTTCTGTGAGAGCGTGGTCCTGCCCCGGTTGAGCCGAGAGCCGACCTATTCGTGCTGCTAGCACATATTAATATGTAACGATAATGAACTTTTTTATCTGATTAGTAAAACTTTGTGAGTGACAATAGTATTTTGTTATTAACATATGTTATACCTAAGGAATCTGAAGTATAATAATATGTATTTTACGAGCCATTTGCAAATAAGGAAAATCGGAAGTTATTTTTAGATACCTCTGTAATGCGTATGTGCTTGGGTCTTATATTCATCCATCATATCCTATAAAAGTCGACATCCTTCACATCTTAAAATCCACTGCAGAACATAGGCCTCCCCTTAGATTGCTTTCTAGGGAGAATTTTGCTATAGTTGCCACGCTTGGCAAGCGGTTTGGCAACCGAGATTTTTATTATTTTGAGCTATAATTAAAAAAAATACATCTACCGATCTCTCAATCTCTCACTCTTCCCCGGTCAAGCAAACCCTTTCGTGCTACAACTATACTACGGCTCTACCACGTATAAATTATAGGCCAATAACATTATTTTGATCTTATATAGAAAATTAAACATTGACTTTATTATAAAGTTACAGCCTATATCCGGCACACTTCCAGCTTCTAGGCACAGGCCTCTTCTCATATCTGGAAGAATTATGGAGTGATTAGTCCGCCATGTTACTCCAGTAATGCAATTTTCCTTTTCTCCCACGATTTTTTCCTCTATTAAAATTGCAAGTATCAATTTTATAAATGCCGTCAAGACCGTCGGGGATCAAATCGATGTTGCTCGTGTAAAGTGTTTCCGGCAAGCGCTTATTCCTTAAGTTACAACGCTTTATCGGCTAACTAAATAAAGCAGCTGTAGTTAACAATGTAACAAGAAATACATTTTAAGTCACATTCATTGCTTAGATTAATGTGCAGATAATAAAACATATAACGTAATAACCAGCCACAGATTATAACAAAAAGTTACCCGTACAAAATATTTACATTACCATTCGGCGTGGTCTTATATAATAACAGTGATAATTTGCGACGTTGCATCGTGATTGTATTATGTTACGGGTTATTCAGCGATAAAAGCACCTGAATCTTGAGTTTGAATTGTAACAACCGAAGCTGTATACCATAAGGTCTACAGACTTGGAATTTGGTAGGGATACCCCTTTCGCCGAGTAGAGGTCAGCTAAGAACGGATTCTACGAAATTCCATCCGCAAGGGGGATTGCGTGGCTTTCATTAAAAAAAACAACAACACATTTTCACACTATAGCTCTTTATAGGTATAAAATTTTGCCAGAATATTCTGTTTCGCATGTTAAAAATTACCTAAAATGGATTTTATGAAATTCCACTTTAGGTACATTAATTGAAAATAGAACAAGTTAAACTTTTAATGTCGCTTCTCGCCGTGTGTACACTTAAATCTTTTAAACTACGCAACAGATTTTGATGGGCTTTTCATCAATAAATAGAATGATTCAAGAGGGAGGCAAAATGTATAATTATGTATATAACTCTTCTGTTCGTGTGTACATACACCAGGGATGGAAAAAATCATGATTTTTTTAATTTTAATCAAATCATGGTGATTTTTTTTAAATATTTGGAAATTCACGAGTTGGTAACACTTTTTGACATAGCAGGATTAAAAGTTTATGAATACACTAGCCGTTCCTCGCGACTTCGCCCACGTGTTATTTGGGGTTTAGTTTTTTTGCGCGGAAACCTAATTTATTTTTCTAAAATAAAAGTAGCCAAGTTACTCCTTATGACATCAGCTATCTGCCAGTGAAAGTCCCGTCAAAATCGGTTTCAGAGATTAGCTGGAACAAACAGACAGACAGACAGACAAAAATTTAAAAAATTGTGTTTTTGTAAAAAACCGTAATTTTGACATTACAAACAGACACTTTAATTTTATTTATTTGTATAGATATGTATGAGACTGATTAAGAGTAAAATAATTAATTTTGTATTAATTACAGTTCATATATTTAAAATTTGATGTATAAAAATTTCAGATTTCATATATAAAAATTGATGTTACTAAGTTTATGAGACTGACAGACCTCATCGCTACGTCTTTGGTGATTTTCCAAAGATTATGAGACTATTGTAGTAGAATAATAAGAATAACATAAAACAACAAAAGGTTTAACCTTATTTTAAGGCAGTTTTATTTCATTTTCTGCCTATTACATTAATTTATACATGTTGATTTAAATCAATGATTCTTTTAAATCAAAATCAAGCGATTTAAATCGTGATTTAAATCATGATTTAAATCAGCCAACCCGTATGTAACTGAACTCCACCTAAACGGGTGGACCGATTTTGATGAAATTGTGTGTGTGTGATTAAGTTGATTCGACGGTTTGGATTCGTAATAGACCCGGTGGGTGGCGCTGTTGACAAGATTCAGAAATCACCCGTACGAAGCCGGGGCGATCCGCTAGTATAAATATAGTCTTGGGTTTATCTGCGTCAGTGCAGTAACATAGAGCCGTGACAGAAATCTACTGAGACGACGATGAACGAACTAGCAATTGTATTAATAACACTAATATACAAACGAATTCAAAGTCTACTTTTACAAGTTATAGAGCTTAAACTGGATTCTTCACACCGGTATTCCCAACGGCCGATTAACGATTTCTAACTGACGACTTTAATTCGCATCCCGTACCCTAATCCATTTGGTTATTGTCACCTATAAATTTATTATATCCTTTTATATATTTTCACACATCATACCCTGGGTGTCGTAAAAGGCGATAGGGAATCTGAAATAGGGGATGGGCGGTACTATCTTCCTACTAATAACTGAAAATAATAATAAAATTAAATAATAATAGTAATAAACTAAATAGAGCGGTGGTAGCTGCAATTTAAAGTGCTGACTTACCACGTGGTCGACGGCGAAGGAAAATATCGTGAGAAAACCTGCATGTCTGAGAAATAAGAAAAAAATATTTCGAAGACATGTGAAGTTCGCCAACACGCATTGGGAGCAGTGCAAGAGAGCATATGCCTCCTCTCAAGAGAATGAGAGGAGGCCTGTGCCCAGCAGTGGAACGTATATAGGCTATAACTTAAACTTTAACTTTAATAACTGAATTTACTAACCCATCTGCCAATCATGCAACTATGGCAAAATCTCTCTTAAGAGGCGATCAATGATGGAGGCCTATGTTCAACAGTAGACTTTTGAGAGACTGTAATTATGGTGATGATTTTATATAGATATTTGATTCTTACAACCATATTTTAAAACATATGTTTTACCTTATGAACAAATAAAGCTTTGTTGAAGTAGGTATGTACTTAAACAAGACAGTCATATGAGGTTTTTTCTTAAAACAAAATGCAGTAGTTTATGTTTTATGCGGTGATTCATTAACGACATTTTATATCACATCACTAACCCATCCGAAACACGTGGTGACGAAAAAGTATCTATCTATTTTGTGGATTTCTTTGAAAAAAAAAAAACATGCGTGAGTGTCGTGGAACACTCGGTTGGAACGAAGTCCTTTTCGTAGTTTTTTTTTTTAAATACTAGTAATGCTATTAAACATTACTAATATATTCCCTTAAACCACTTCTGGTAAGCTTAAAATGCTTGTGTTAGAAGTGGTTCACGACAGTAGTCGAGTGGCGGATTCGAACCCATGACCTTTTGAGTTCGTTCGTATTATTATTAATAAACGTATTATATTATTGATTAACAAATACAAATAAATAAATTACTAGCGTCTATTAAAATGAAGATTCATTTAAAATAAAACAATATTTCTTTCATGGCAAGATAAGAAAAAGTGCGAGGGAGATGGATGTTATTCTATCGGTCAGGAGCGGTCGTGACGGAAAAAACTTAAAATTTTTCTCGCCTAGCCCCAATCCGCCAAATTCGTACCGTCCGATAAAGAACTTCGTTCCAAAAAAATTTTTGAAAAAATCTTAACAGAATTAACAAGCTACCTTAAAAATATCCTAGCAATTAAATTCGCCTATAGTGTTATTTACAATAAAAAACAATTTGGGCAAGTATCACACAATAATAATAATAAAAAAAGAAGTGCTTAAGACGAGACGAAGAAATAATTAATTATTTTAAAATTGTTGCTATTAGGATAAAATTCACCAACTTTAAAAGCTTTTAAATAAATAAAATTAAGTGTCTATTTTAGACACTGGCTGGCAATTTGATGGTCAAATGTTGATATCACGGTAAGTAGACTCAATTTAGGACAGTTCAAGTTTGTTGATTTAAGGGGCTGACTGAGATCTGAGTGGTCAATTTGTTTTTCATTGCATTTCATTGCAAATCACCCCAATTTAAAAATATTAACCGATGTTCTCGCAATATATAAGTAGCTCATCTTATATTTGACGATCTGACGGTCTACTGAATCTGATCTACTCGTCGTCATTCGAACCCATTAAACGTCGAAAAAACATAAAAGGGATAAACATGCTAAACTTAATATCACGATTTTATTAGATTGATCTTTAATCTTTATATATGTATGATTGTAATGGATTATTAAGTGGCGAAGCTTGCGAAGACACTTATTGATTTCACGATGTCTGTCCGTCTGTCCCACGATTATCTCGAGAACGGTTTCGAGTTTTCAAATTCTGTTTTCAGCAATCGATTACTGATCACCCAGGCATCTGAAAGCATCTCTTATTTTGAAACTGATTGCTCAACGGCAACCGTTAGAAACCGCTACAAAGCTGATTGCTTCGCCACTTTGCTATGCTGTTAGCTTGCTAGGTTTATTTTTTAAGTTTTCACACACTTCTACAACTTTGAATAATCTGAAATGTTTGTACTAAAATATAAAAACCGACGTAAATACAATAATTTCACGACTATGACTTAGTATTCTCACTAAATCACTATGATCAATTAGTATATGATTTTTTTAAGTGCCATTCGTTGAGTGTGACTTTTAAAATATCCTTATTTTCTGCCGACTTCCAAAAAGGAGACGGTACTCAATTCGAGTGTGTTTTTTTTATGTGTGTTACCTCATAACTTTTTTAACGTGAGCTATTAAAAAGTTTCTCAAACGACAATTTTTAGTTTCGATTCTTTCTCAGATCTAAGCTTTAGAAGAGAAAGGAAGCCAGTCCAAAAAAATCTGGCTTATCTTAATTAAAATTGGCTGCAATTTTTTTAATTAAGTACGTACTTGTAGAATAAAAATAAGGTGTTGGTCGATTGTGCGTGGCTATCAATGTCCGTAGTTCGCTACATTAATATATAAAAAGCAATAAAAAGCGCAAAGATATTTATTTTATATACGATTAGCGTAAGTGCTATCTTTGTACAAATATGCGTCATCTTTGTCTGTGGATTTGCAAGTAATTATTTTTGACGATAACAATGTTATTATTGCTTTGAGCAGTGTATGTTTGTTCGTTTGCTCTTACCGAGCTTATCATTAATTTGAATCAGCAATGTATATTAAGCAAAATGACGTTGCTCGTTGTTTGATGTTGGTATTAATGTTAAATATTAATTTCGTTAGTATGTACTTCTTTCTTATAGGCCTCTAGAAATTGTTTCCGCTTTATGTACAAATTATTTTAAATTTTTGGAAGGAAGTTTCTTATCGCACGGTAGGAATTTGGCAGATGGGGGCTAGGCGAGAAAAAGTATATGATTTTTCCGTCACGACCCTTTCTATAGTGCGAGCGAGATGGAATAATATCCATCTTTCTCGCACTTTTTCTTATCTTGCCATGAAAGAAATATTATTTTAAATGACGCTTCATTTATTTCTATTTGTAAATCAATAATATAATAATAAGTTTATCAATAATAATATACTACGAAAGGAACTTCTTTCCAACCGAGTGTTCCACGATACTCACGCATGTTATTTTTGGAACGAAGTTCCTTATCGAATGGTACGAATTTGGCGGATGGGGGTTAGGCGAGAAAAAGTGTATGATTTTTCCGTCACGATCCCTTCTGACGTAGCATTGACGGCCACTCTTTCGTCCTCACAAGGGTTGGCGCCTTTTTTTTTTGAATAAATATAGTATTTTTGCCAAAAAAAGATGCAAAAATTTAGAACTTTTGGGAAATTCAGAAAAAAAAAGTAGACATTTATTTTTAATCTTTATGTATTTTCCTTATACTCGTAAATTGGTTTATTGCTATTCGCTTTGGCCATCAACCTTTAAAATAAACCTAGCAAGCTAACAGCATAGCAAAGTGGCGAAGCAATCAGCTTTGTAGCGGTTTCTAACGGTTGCCGTTGAGCAATCAGTTTCAAAATAGGAGGTTCAGATGCCTGGGTGATCAGTAATCGATTGCTTGTTTTCAGCAATCGATTACTGATCACCCATGCACGGTTTCGAATTTGAAAATTCGAAACCGTTCTCGAGATAATCGTGGGACAGACGGACAGACGGACGGACAGACGGACAGACATCGTGAAATCAATAAACCTAGCAAGCTAACAGCATAGCAAAGTGGCGAAGCAATCAGCTTTGTAGCGGTTTCTAACGGTTGCCGTTGAGCAATCAGTTTCAAATTAGGAGGTTCAGATGCCTGGGTGATCAGTAATCGATTGCTGAAAACAGAATTTGAAAATTCGAAACCGTTCTCGAGATAATCGTGGGACAGTCGGACAGACGGACGGACAGACGGACAGACATCGTGAAATCAATAAACCTAGCAAGCTAACAGCATAGCAAAGTGGCGAAGCAATCAGCTTTGTAGAGGTTTCTAACGGTTGCCGTTGAGCAATCAGTTTCAAAATAGGAGGTTCAGATGCCTGGGTGATCAGTAATCGATTGCTGAAAACAGAATTTGAAAATTCGAAACCGTTCTCGAGATAATCGTGGGACAGACGGACAGACGGACGGACAGACGGACTGACGGACTGACGGACAGACGGACAGACATCGTGAAATCAATAAGTGACTTCGCAAGCTTCGCCACTTAATAAGTATAATAGGAATATTAAAATAAATTAACAATTAATTTTTAGTTAAATTTATTATCTATTTCTTTCTTCTTTCCAGTTAACATTCATGACGGAAAAATTCTTTCCGTAAAACTTACTTGTTCCAAACTTCCAGTCACAGTTAATATAAAAAATCGCGACATTTGAATTAGGGGAAAAAAATATAGTATTTTATATAGTAATATTATTTTTCTATAGTATATAGTACGAGTGGCAACCTCCTAACCTTCCTACGCCCCATCCATGTGATAAAGTAGGCAGTGTCACAGACAAGAGATAAACATAAGTTATCCGGACCCGTGAACCAGTAATAATAATAATTTATGTGTTTGCGCAAATGTTACCACCGGCTATGAATTTAACGCAAGTTCCGCAACGTAGCTAGGTACTGTTTCAAAAGTACAGTCGAAACGATAACTGAAATCGAAGGGAGTTTCAAAAGTTTACAAATATACTATTTACGCTTTGTACTCTATGATACATATTACTTTAAAGGTATGTACTTGGGACAGTAGCACTTTTTATAGAATAAGGGTGACAAGCGAGCACACAGCCCACCTGATGGTTAGTAGATGCCGTGGCCCATCGACATCTATATTTACCCTCATCTAAGAATCAAAATGCAGATGCATTGTCATTCCTGAGGACTAAGATGGAATGCCTCGTTTCCAGTAAACCCCTTTTTAATTTTTTATACATCGGTTCTCTTTACTCACCAAATGAATCAGCAGCATTAGGCTGCTATTTCACACTGGTATTCTGTGAGAGCGTGGTGCTTCACCGGTTGAGCCGACCCATTCGTAGTACAATCATAATATACCTGCAGCATGGCTCTACCACGTAAAAATCTTAATGGTAGGGTGCGGACAGTAAGCTCGGAAAGTCGTGGGTTCAGATCCGCCATACGACTGCAATGAACCATTCCTCAAACAAGCGTTTTGAGCTCACTTGGAGTGGTTAACGGGAGTAAGTTTTTTTTTTACAGGATAGGGTCACAAACGAGCACACAGTCCACCTGATGGTAAGTGGTTGCTACGGCCCATAGACATCTACATCTATCCTCGTTTGCGAATCAAAATGCAGATGCGTTGTCACCCATGAGGATTAAGATGGAATGCCTCGTTTACAGTACAAAGGGTCTCCGGTTCTCTACACTCACCATACGAAACACAGCAGTGTTAAGCTGGTATTTTACGCTGGTATTCTGTGAGAGCGTGGTCCTTCCCCGGTCGAGCCGACCCATTCGTGCTACAACTATACTTCTAATATAGCTGCAGCATGGCTCTACCACTTAAAAGTATTTAGTAGTAATGTTAATAGCGTTAATAGTATTATCTATAAAAAATAACTTTGAATTAAACACAATCAAATTAATAACTTCCCTCTTTATTGAAATATGTTGAATAAAATTTTTAGTTGAAAACACCGTCTTACAAATAAAATATAGCTAATGTATCAAGTTCACAAGCATATTATTTACGCTTTGTCATTCGTACCGGTGTGTGACGCAAGAAAGGTCCTGTCACGCTGACCTTCACGATCTCAGGCATAGCCTTGACACAGACAAGAAACTTAACAAGAGTGTACCAGGCACTTAACAGCCGGTAATTTTATGCGGACTCTCATATTAATTGTAATTATAAATGTTTGCATCTAAGCAGTTTATTTGGGCGCAATCGCTAAATACGCTACGCAGTTAGGTTAATTAGATATGTATATTTTACAGTCAAAACTCATAACCGGTCAAAAGCACTTTTGACTGCGAAAATCAGGCAAAAATGGTTTTGACCGATGACTTTAGTCAAAAACAGTTTTGACTGATTTTTGTTGTCAAAGGTGGTTTTAACCAACCCTCTTAATCAAAAGTGTTGTCTGATTTAAACTGACTATCGGTCAAAACTCGCAATATCAGTAGTAGTAGGGTAAGATACGGCTGGGGTGGCCCTTGGGCCTCCCTAAAGCCCCGTACATTATAATACAAAATATAATATTGAAAGAATAGAACTTTTAATATCAGAAATTCAAAAAGTATAAGTCATAATAATTCTATGTCATAAATAGTTTTGACTAAACCACTTTTAACCGATGTAATTTGGTCGTTATCACTATTATCCAATATTTTTGCAGTTAAAAATGGTTTTGACCAACCTTCTCAGTCAAAATTACTTTTGACTGCAAAAATCAGTTAAGTGGTATTGACCAACATCCTTAGTCAAAACTACTTTTGACTGCGAAAATATTGACCAACATCCTTAGTCAAAACTACTTTTGACTGCAAAAATCAGTTAAGTGGTATTGACCAACATCCTTAGTCAAAACTACTTTTGACTGCAAAAATCAGTTAAGTGGTATTGACCAACATCCTTAGTCAAAACTACTTTTGACTGCGAAAATATTGACCAACATCCTTAGTCAAAACTACTTTTGACTGCAAAAATCAGTTAAGTGGTATTGACCAACATCCTTAGTCAAAACTACTTTTGACTGCAAAAATCAGTTAAGTGGTATTGACCAACATCCTTAGTCAAAACTACTTTTGCCCGATTTTATGCCATTAAAAGTGGTTTTGACCGGTTAAGAGAGAAAACATATCTTTAAAGGCTTAATGCGAATTATTTATCTTAGTAATTAATTTGTGATGTAATAATTAAAATAGACGGCGGATTTAATTGCTCATCATTTTACGTGTTAGGGCCTGCGCTTACAGATGGCACGGCATGGCACGGCGTGGCAAGGCACACTTCGGCATACCGAAGAATCCTGTGGCATCCCGCGGCATGACATTTCGGTCTATTCGTGTTGAAATAAAGGAATGTCAGTGCTTAAATCATTACAAAATCGAACATCTTCTTTCCACGAAAAAAATCCTTTGACACGCCGTGCCATGCCGTGCCGTTTGTGGTGCCATCTGTGAGCGCAGGCCCTTATTCATCATGACTCATCATCATCATCATCATTACAGCCCTTCACAAGTCCACTGCTGAACATAGGCCTCCCCCAAAGTATGCCACAAAGCACGGTCCTGAGCCACCTGAATCCATCGACTTTCTGCATATCTTACCAGGTCGTCACTCCATCTAGTGGGGGGACGCCCTACACTTTGCCTGCCGGTACGAGGCTGCCACTCGAGAACCTTTCTTCCCCATCGTTTGTCGGTTCTTCGAGCTATATGGCCGGCCCTTTGCCACTTCAGCTTACTAATCCGTTGGGCTATGTCGGTCACACTGGTTCTACTGCGGATATCCTCATTTCTGAGTTTATCACGCAAAGAAACTCCGAGCATAGTCCTCTCCATAGCTCGCGACCTTGAGCT
Organism: Parnassius glacialis; assembly: GCA_033319125.1. Classification (NCBI taxonomy): domain Eukaryota; kingdom Metazoa; phylum Arthropoda; class Insecta; order Lepidoptera; family Papilionidae; genus Parnassius; species Parnassius glacialis. The sequence continues at coordinate 27,712,304 of JAVANC010000002.1, forward strand.
TCCTCATCCGGCCAGCAGTGAAGGACCACGTCTCAGTTCCGTATGTCATCACTGGCAACACGACCCAGTGCGTAAAGTCTCGTTTTCAAGTTTTGAGGTATACCTGACGAGAGGATGTGCCGTAATTTCCCGAACGCTGCCCAACCGAGTTGAATCCGTCGATTGACCTCTCGGTCGAAGTTGGACTTACCTAGTCGGACTATTTGTCCCAGGTAAACATACTCGTCAACAACTTCGAGCTTAGTGTTTCCAACAACTACCGGCATAGGTGTGACATGGACATTAAACATGATCTTTGTTTTGTCCATGTTCATCTTAAGACCTATTCGTTGGGAAACATTATTGAGGTCATTGAGCATAGTGCTTAGATCCTCCAGCGATTCTGCCATAAGGACTATATCATCGGCAAATCGAAGGTGAGTGATGTACTCGCCATTGATGTTGATACCGTATCCTTTCCAGTCCAGAAGCTTGAAAACGTCTTCCAATGCAGCGGTGAAGAGTTTCGGGGATATGACGTCACCCTGTCTTACACCTCTTGCAATTGGATAGGTTTCGTACTCTGGTTCTGTACTCGGATAGCCATCGTAGCCCTACTGTACAAGCACTTCAACACTTCGATATACCGACAGTCAACTTGGCACCGCTGAAGGGACTGCAGCACCGCCCAAATTTCGACGGAATCAAAGGCTTTCACATAGTCCACATACGCCAGACATAGACATATTCATCATGACTATTTATGTAAAAAATTGGAAAACGTTCATACTTTAGATTAAAAAATAAACTTAAAAAAAAAGTAAATACCCACCTCCAAAACTAAAAACAAAAATAATTTCCACGAATTAAAACCCCGGCTTCAGAAGCTGTTAGGTGTGTGCAAATTATATGTTTTTTTTTAGTTTTTGAAGTCGTTAATTACTTTTTTTAAGTTTATTTCTTTACACTTTTGAGTATACCAAGGAATATCACAAGTTCAAGGTAAGAATTAGAATGTCATTTTAATAGTTGTATTAAAAATTTTCGATATTCGATTTTTTTTTCTTAAAATGTATATGGCCACCTTTAAAATATAATATAGAAAAAACATTAAAATCTATTCATAAACAGAGAAGTTAGAGTATACAGATGAAATATTGAGAACCTCCTTTTTTGAAGTCGTTTAATAATTACAAGAAGGATGTATTTCGGATAATAAATCGTAATATTGTTTGCTTTCATGTAAGTAGGTATTTTCATAGAATATATAAACTGCAATTCCTAAGGGCAGTTCGTATCTTAATCACGAATTCATATATTTGCTCCTGATACTTACTATTTACGGACAAAAAACATAAAAACTTATTCCGTCAATTAGGTCAGCTGTTCCATCAATGTTAAAAGTAACGTTGTTCATATGTTTACGATGAATTCGTGGCAGTTATAACCGAGTAGAGATAGTTTACTAAGTTTATCTATGTTTATCGATTCCGCTGAAACGGCTGATCCGAATATAGAAAAGAACTCTCACTCCTCCAGTATCTGTATATATATCTTGAGGAGTGGTTCCATAAAGTTCCATCCTTAAGGGTGGAAAAATAGGAAATGAAGATTTTAATGTAACTATTAAGACAATATTCTAGTGTTTACCTTGACATTCTTTAGACCACTCTTTATACGTGGTAGAGCCATGCTGCAGCTATATTAGTAGTATAGTTGTAGCACGAATGGGTCGGCTCGACCGGGGAAGGACCACGCTCTCACAGAATACCAGCGTAAAATAGCAGCTTAACACTGCTGTTTCGTATGGTGAGTGTAGAGAACCGGAGACGCTTTTTACTGGAAAAGAGGCATTCCATCTTAGTCCTTACGGGTGACAATGCATCTGCATTTTGATTCGCAAACGAGGATAAATGTAGATGTCTATGGGTCACAGCAACCACTTATCATCAGGTGTACTGTGCGCTCGTTTGTCACCCTATCCTATAAAAAAAATACGGAGCACATCAGCATAAAGATATTATTTTACGCTGTTATATACCTGAGTCTAGCCGACTATTTGGCCAACCTTAATTGTGCATGTGACAATATATATGTTTCAATGTTTCAACTATTTGGATACTTGCTCCAAGAACTAACTATATCATTTTCTTATGTTATTTACATATAATATTTCAACTAGATGAATACTATAATACCTACATATCTTCTGATAGAAGCTGACCCTTGTTCATATAGCGAGAATCATCGACTTTTAATTATAAATAGTACCCTAAGAATTAATATGATTTATTATTTTATTCCGCAATAAATTACATGCATATAAAAGATAAGTGATAAGAGGTCAATTGTTCGCATTTTCTTGGTCTTAACTCTCCGAACGAAGGATGCTTGGTTTTTAGCCACACCATTCAGAACATGGATTCAAATTAATGATTATTTTAAAACACTTGATTTTTTATTTTAAAACAAATTATGCCAGTACCAAACGCTCTACTTATTTGTATTGCGCAAGAGAACATGATATGTTTCTATTATGATGCTAATTATTGCGAATGCACTGTATCGTTCCATTATACAAGTGGACTCTACCAATAGGATCGCCAAATAACTGGAAATAATGGGACGGTCCTAAAATGTTTGTGTTATAAAATTATGACGTCATAATCATCAATTTAATAATGATGGCAAATAAATTTTAGAACTCTATTTTTCTATCGCATGAAATAATCATCATTCACCCGACACTACTTACGTCGAATAACAACACATTATAATTTTTAACATAACTTTTTAATAATAATTAAATAGATAAAAAATTGAAGTGTGCGTCACTTTATCAAGACGTAAGTTAAAAACTAATTTACATTATAATCAGTTTTTCTAATGCTAATCAGTTTTTTTTTTTGTAATTCACTCACAAAATATAATAATTACGTTTTATTTCTTTTCTCTATTGTGTCCACGTTTGATCACGTGGTCAGGGGCTCAAATCCCATGTCGGGCCAACTTTATTAATATTAGGTTTAAGCGTCAATATAATCGAGCTAGAGATAAGAAAATGAATAGCAGGCTGGAATTCAGGAAGTTAGCGGTGTTTCACCCCCTTTGCATCGGAAAACACATAATGTGTCCAAGTCTCAATCTCACTGCGGTCGTGTTGGAATACCGTCCCATCGGATAATGAGACTGAGAGAATAGAGAATGCTCCTGTACTTGTGCACACACTCCCTCACTGTAATCCTGTTCTGCGTAGCTGGCTAGTCTACGTTGAAAATTACCGAATTAAAGTTTGGAAAACATTAATTAAATTAATTTCAAAGGACCTACTTGTCTTTAGTATTTTTAATAGAAAACTGGCAATGCTAATAATTACATGCTAATTAATACTAATAAGCTAAAAAAAGCAGTAGTTAATTGGTGGTATTGGAGTGATAACTCCGAAGCTACGATATTTTAGTTTCGCAGTTCGTACATTTAACTATCAGTGTTGCAATCGGCTTCATTACGCTTAATTTCTAGTCAACCGGGATCGTGTCGAAATACCGTCAAAGGTGCCAAAATAAAAATATCATTAAAGTATGTCAGCAATACAACAATAGTGATTTAAGCAAGTCACTACTTGACAAAGATAATTGAGATGTGAATCCAATGAAGGAACTTTACACATAATATTATTTGTATACTTATATAAGTGATCGTCACTATAAATGTGGTACAGTTTTCGAATGTTGATTTCACTAGTTGCAGTGACGACCTTGTAAGACATGTCAAGTCAACTGATGCAGGTGACTCGGGACAGTGAGATGTGGTGTTTCTTTGGGAGGCCTATGTTTACCAGTGGACTTATCGGGACTGGCAAGGGCTGTAATAATGATAATCATGATAGTGATTGTGTTCATGTCCTGATTTTTCGTCGCAATATATGGTTACACCGATGAGACAGTGTTCAACGTTGCCAAATATAAGACCGTTTTGCTAAATTTGATAAGTACTACGTTCGCCTATGATTGGCCAATATTTGTTTCTTAAAGGATGCGCGTTTAACATACAGTTATGGTAACAATAATTAGTAATTACGTCTATTACTACTACGTATCCATTGGACAGCGACGAGCACGTGGCTCGTATATGTATTGAACGCTTGAATTTTAACCGGTTCAGTGCGGATGGCACGCCAGGCGTGCCATCGATTACTTTTGTTTGTGGCGTATGACACACAAGTCGTGTCTTTTTAAAAATCGTTATAACTCGCTCAAATTGCGTTTTTGGAAAATTTATCCTCAACAAAATATTCATTATTATGCAAGTAGTTCATGCCTGCGGCTTCGTTTCTGGATATTTTGAAAATTTGAAATTTTTAGGGGTTGACAACCTTTTTTTAATTTGTACATGGCACTCTTTTTACTTTGTGGGTTTTAAATCATGTTGTGGAAAAATAGTATAATAAGTAACAAATAATAGCACTCTGCGATCGCTCACAAACTCCTGTATCCTGTTAAAAAAAAACAATGTGTTTGTGTTATTGTTTAATTTTGCTTAAAATGGTTGAACTGCCGTCTTATTACTATCATATGGCCAAATAGACCTACGAACTACCATGTGCTCTTGTGATATGGTATAGGGTTTATTTTTGCTTGAAACAGTTTGAAACCGTTCATGCATAAAAAAAAGTTCGCTAATAAATAGTCTTTCGTCAATCCGCCGCCGTATAACGGCGGTGTTTGTTTCCTTTTCAAAACACTTGTTTTGCTATTCTTACTAATTAGACGTTTTCAAATCGACTTTACTTTTACATTTGTATAACATTAAATAATATTTAACATTTGTAAATATTAATGAATCATAAACCTTATTTTTTCCAAATTAAGGTTCTTGATTGTTTGATATTTACAAATATTATTATTAGGTGAAAATTTAATTTGATAAAAGCCAAGGTTTTCCAGGGTGATTTAGCTGTACCTACTTATATAAATGATTTTTTTATAAAACAAAAAATAGTACAAAATGTTTGTAATCTCTGCATAAAAAGTCACTTGAGAGCAAGTGACTTTTCAAATTTCAAAGAAAACATGTAGAAAAACACGTAGTTACCCACTAAAAACAAGTATCCTTCCGTTTGTAATTGATGTTTGATGTCAACTAAACTTAATTAGGTCTAAACAAGTGAAAAAAGCATAAAAAAGAACATTACTTTTACACATGGCTGATGGCACAATAGGCGTGTCATCAACTTCTGTGGCGCTTGACTCGCCAGGCGTGTCATGAAATATTTGTTCGCCGCCACATCTAAAAGTTGTCGAAAATTGGTGCCGTAACGAATCGGTTAAGCGCGAATATCTGTGAAACAGACAAACTAATATGTTTTGACTGTTGTCATGTCTGACTTTAGACTTAAGCGCTCCTCCGGATTTTTTGGAACCAAGTTCCTTATCGGACGGTACGAAATTGGCGGATGGGGACTAGGCGAGAAAATGTGTAAGATTTTTCCGTCACGACCCCTTCTGACGTAGTGTAGACGGCCTTGGCGGCTATAAGGAAACGAGATATAATAATATACCCCTCGCACTTTTACTTATCTTGCCATGAAAGAAATATTATTTTATTTTAAATGACGCTTAATTTTAATAGACGCTAGTAATTCAGTTATTTGTTAATCAATAATATAATACTTTTATCAATAATAATATACTACGAAAGGAACATCGCTCCAACTGAGTGTTCCACGACACTCACGTATGTTTTGTTTAATAAGCTGAGATGCAGTGCGGTGGAATCGTAAGACATACCATTAACAAGTTACGACCGTTGGAAAGTAGGAGAAGTAATCCTCATAATATTAACATTTACACTATTATAGCCAATCATAAGTCCAGTGCTGAAGAATGTCTCCATCATAGTTTTTACCCCTAGGCACAATCCTGAGCTATCTTCTATGTCGAGTTTTTTTTTATAGGATAAGGGTGACAAGCAAGCACACAGCCCACCAGATGGTAAGTGGTTGCTGCCGCCCATAGACATCTACATCTTTCCTCGATTAAGAATCAAAATGCAGATGCGTCGTCACCTGTGAGGACTAAGATAGAGTGCCTCGTGTCCAGTAAAAAGGGTCACCGGCTCTCTACACTCACTTAAGCTAATTTTAAGTTAAGCTGCTATTTTACGCTGGCATTCTAAGAGATCATGGTTCTTCCCCGGTCGAGCCGACCCATTCGTGCTACAACTATACTACCAGTATAGTGTCAGCATGGCGCTACTACGTGTAAAAACAGTTGCATAGCTTGTCGGGAAATGTTTCTTTATTCGACATGAATTTTGAAGAAATCATTATGACTTTGTATATCAGACTTCTTTAGCATTATTCCTTTGTGTATTTCTGAAGTCGAGCACACCTATTAATATTCAGAAAAGGTAAGCGAGGGTAGGCTGCAAGGTTGCATACAGTACATAAATGAGTCTACATCCAATTAAGTGTCTATTTATGATACTCTAATAACTTACCCTTGTAGGGCTGCCCAAATTATTTTTAGAATAAATACTATAGTGTACGGTATAAACGATTGCTTTTTAAAACAGTAGCGGCTTTTATAAGTTTTCAAATTTTTTCTTAGAAGTCTGTTTGGGCCTTTCCGGCAGTTGAAATAAGCATATTCATTGTAAACAGGATTTTCCCTTTTTGGTATAGGGATGAAGACATGTGACGATGGCGCAAAATATTTATTATTTCCAATTCAAATTAAAATATAAGTATCCGTAGTTTTAGTTAACATTTAATAAAAAAAAAACATTATTTGCCTGTTATCAGTTACTATTTTTATTCCTCCTAATATATTCATAAATAGGTTGTGAAACAAATAAAAAAAAATTACGCAATATTTTTTTAATTATTTTCAAAACCTATTTGCATCAGAGCTCCAGTTTGATACGCCAGAAACAAACCTTTGAACCTCCACGAAAACAGTTTTGGTTCAATTCCTCCCGTAGCACTTTTAGAATAGGCTTTAAATTTAAAATAAATTTTATTGGTTTTGTACGGATAGTAGTCACTATATTTTTGTACATCCATTTTGGCCGAGAGCCTGGTGCCAAATAGCACATCTGTCCAAAGTTTGCTTTGAGCATGCTTATTTATGAGTTATGACTATGTTTTAAGCGTGCTTATTGCTGACAAATGTGAACAGTTGCAGAGCATGCTTATATTAAGAAAGCTTATGAGCATGCTATTTTTTGAGCACGTGTGTCCGTACCTTTATAACAGTTACAGTGCTTTCACAACATACATAAATTATTTTTCTCGCCTACTTATTGTAGAAAAAATATTGTGCATTTAATTCTTACTTATGTTTATTAGTTTATGCTTGGCTAATATTTCAATTAACCGAGTTCCAAACACGAGAAATTTCTATATTCAACGCGTTTGTTCTTTTATGTTTGTTCACCGATTTCACGGAAACGTCTGAACCGATTTTTTGTTTCTGTATGTATAATATTATATGCATGCTGGGTTTACGTGTACCCAAAATTTCCCACATTGCGATAGTGGTTCAAGCCAAGGTTCGTAACTCCTTCTGACCCTTGAACAACTTCAAGCCCCCTGCCTAGCCGCCTGTAGAATCATTGAATTCTATAGCTCGTAGGTCCTAAAATTGATTAAAATTGTAAGTTGCTCTTTTTTGTCTTTATGTATTAACCAACTATTAGTTACAAAAGTTATTCTTAAAATAAATTATAACCTGTGACAGATTATGAAAGTGAAAATATTGTAATATTTTATCCATAAAATTGCAATTTTTCATTTATTTATGTTGTATTTTAACCTTAACCTATGAACAAATTTTATCTGAAGATTGAAAAATCTGCTTTTAAATAAATTAAAATTCTTAATGATTTTGTTATTATTGTTTAATATCGGTCCGGCGATTTTTGGACCGATACGACTTAGGGACCTTCAAGAAAAGAGCTTACTGCTTTCTAAAAGGCCGGCAACGCACCTACAATTCTCCTGGTGTTGCAGTTGTTCATGGGCGGCGGTAGTCACTAGTGGTAGAGCCACGCGGCAGTTTTTACTGTCGTACGGATGGGCCGGCTCGAACCGGGGTGGTACCACGACCTCACAGAATACCAGCGTGAAGTAGAGGTTTACCTCTGCGTTTCGCTTGGTGAGTGCAGGTGGCCGGAGGCCCATTTTACTGGAAATGAGGCATTCCATCTTAGTCCTCACGGGTGACAACGCATCTGCATTTTGATTCGTAAACGACGATAGATGTAGATGTCTATGGGCCGCAGCAACTACTTACCATCAGGTGGACTGTGTGCTCGTTTGTCACCCTTATCCTATAAAAAAAAAAAAAAAAAACCAGGTGTGCCGTATGCTCGTTTGCCCCCTCTGCTATAAAAAAAAAGATAATTATAATATTCAAAGGTAATATCTTAAATGATAATTTTGCGTAAACTAATCTAAGATGATTGAAATATAAATATCGTTAACATTAAAAAAATTACTACTAGATACTTCATTAAAGAACATATTAATTACTTTTAATATGATAATAAGGAAGTTTTTACATCAGGACTAGAAACTCAAGTATTCTAACGACGCAAAAGTATGTCCATTTCGAGCGGACAAGACGCTAATACGCAATATCAAACTATAAACGTATATAACGTGCAAATAAAAATTCCGCGAAACAAAGGAATGCCAGGCCAGATTACAGCCAACGCATATTTATCCGTGTCTGCACCTTTGACTTCAGGCCGCGACTATAAAAACGATAGCGAATATTATTTGTGATTGAATATAAATAATATAATAATAATAATGTCCTCCAGACCGAATTTCGGCCACGGCGGCCAGTCTCAACGGAGACTAGCCATCGGCGCAAGACAGGATTATAGTGCCCAAGCGTATGCGCAAGCACAGGTGCACTCTCTATTCATTCGCTCTCATAGCCCGATGGGACGGTAAACCGACACGACCGGAGAGAGATCAGGCGCAGGACCAACGGCTTTACGTGCTTCCGAGGCACGGGGGTGAAACACCGCTAACTTCCCGACTCCGGGCAACTGCTGAGAATTTCTTGATGGAAAAACTCAATAACTGATTTTTTGGCCCGACCCGGGTTTCGAACCCGGGACCTCATGATCAGCAGTCGCACTACTACAACCACTAGACCAACGAGGCAGCCAATATATGCAGCCTATAAGCGACAGCGGCAGCGACACGAGGCGGGGTGCGGACCGCGAACTCAAAAGGTCGTGGGTTCGAATCCGCCTTTCGACTACTGTTGTGAGCAGGATTGCCATCTCCTAAAATGAAAAAGCTGGACTCGGCGCTTCAAAAAGCCGGACTTTTCCTGATCAACAGCGGTGGAGCCACGCGGCAGCTTTTGCTGTCGCACGGATGGGCCGGCTCGAACCGGGGTGGTACCACGACCTCACAGAATACCAGCGTGAAGTAGAGGTTTACCTCTGCGTTTCGTTTGGTGAGTGCAGGTGGCCGGAGGCCCTATTTACTGGAAATGAGGTATTCCATCTTGGTCCTCACGGGTGACAACGCATCTACATTTTGATTTGTAATAGAGGATAGATGTAGATGTCTATGGGCCGCAGCAACCACTTACCATCAGGTGGACTGTGTGCTCGTTTGTCACCCTTATCATATAAAAAAAAAACTTTTGGCCCTAAAAGCCGGACAGTAATTTTTAGCCAAACATACCTTTCTGAGGCCATGCAGCCAAAAAACTCACCAACTCCAACCCCCCCGAGAAAAAAACTAAAATACTCCGTTACATACGTTCATTGTTTATTAATCAATCACTGCACAGTTTCAAGTGTATACGTTACTTATTTATTTATTCTGCAAGCGATGTGTGCAACGCGTTACACTAACAAAAAGCCTAACAAAAGCGGGACAGGCCGGACACATAAAAATTTGGCCGGACACAACCCGAGAAAGCCAAACATGTCCGACTAAAGCCGGACAGATGGCAACCCTAGTTGTGAGCCACTCTTAAGACAAGCGTTTTAGGCTTATTTTAGCAGGAGCGGTTAAAGAGAATATTAGTAATGTTAAAAGTGTTACTAGTATTTTTTTAAACAAAATATTAAAAGTATAAGGGGATATACTACATACTTAACTGCCAAATTAAAATTAAATTTATAATACGAAACAATTTACCAAATCAACAAGCGAGTACCTAACTAATTCGCTAAAATTTATGCTAAACTTTGTATTTTAACAGATTATCTGAAAGCGAATTCGATAACGAACAATGATATTACTTGCATCTATTACATTAGATCAAATTACTTTAAAAAGCACGACAACGAACATGACCGTAGTAATTTACCAATAAATGCCTTGTTCGACAGAATAGGTTTTCAGTAAGTGCTATATTGTTTATGCGAAATTAATTTTTCTATTATTTTTATAAAATGTTACAATCACTCAGGAAATGAAGACAATAGCAACTACTCCTTGCACTTCGCCATTGATCAAACCTTTTAGGCTATAGGAGTATATCACATACGATTATATTATATCGTACACACCACTATATGCCGTGTAGTGGCGGTGTAAGACTATCCACTAACCCACGGGATGATACCCGTGGGTGTCGTAAGAGGCGACAGAGGGAAACAAATCTGGAGATGGGCAGCAGCGTCTTCCTAATAACTTGTTTGCCAAGCGTGGCACGTGACCTATGGCAAATATCCCCCCTATGAGGCAATCTATGGAGGAGGCCTATGTTGCAGTGGACCTTAATAAGCTGTAACGGTAACGGTGTATATATATATAAACACATATGCATAATGTATACGCATGTGGGTGTATATATGTGTACATCATACACCCGATAAATCTAACTTTTTGTGGGCATTTTTCTCAAATTTAACCTTTTTTTATTCGAACACTTAGAGAACTTGAAAGTAATGAGTTCTATTTAGAGTCAGTTGGTATTATTTGTTGATGAGTATGGTTTTGGATAAATTAAGTGTCTTCTATATCTATAAACACTCACGCCTGTCACCCAGAGGGGTAGGCAGAGACTATGGACTTCCATTTGGCACGATCCTGACAGACCTCTCTCGCTTCCTCCACATCCATATACCTACGCATACACGCTCGTCGGTTAAAGGTACACTTGATTTGGCCCATTTTCAACATATCGCCAATTTGGTCGATAAACTTTCGCCTATGGCGACCCTTTCCGACTCTGCCGTTCACCTCTGCAACATAAATTTGCTTTGTCACTCTTTCCTCATTCATTCTTTCCACATGACCAAACCACCGAAGCATTCCTTTCTTAATCCTGGTCACAACATCATCTTGCAAACCACACTCTTTAAGTGTCTTATAAAGTAAAATAATCTTATAAAGTCTAATAAGTGCCAGTATTTCTCGGGAAAACGTCGCCGAGTAACGAAACAAACTTGTGTCTGAAGTCGAGACTTTGTTGAACAAACTCTCGGATTGGGGGCGACTAAATCTAGTCCAGTTCAATCCCTAGAAGACACAAGTTTGCGCGTTTACCGCTAAAAGGAACCCCTTTGTCGTATCTCCTCAGTTTCAATGCACTTCCTTTGTTGCCTCAGCCTGTATCGGAATCCTCGGCGTCGACATATCGAGTGACGTGCAGTTTCGTGGTCACTTAGAAGAGAAGGCCAAATTGGCCTCTAAAAAGCTTGGCGTGCTCAGCAGAGCGGGACAGTATTTCATGCAGGCACACCGCCTGCAACTTGACAAGGCACTGGTTAGGCCTCACTTGGAATACTGTTCCCATCTCTGGGTTGGGGCTCCCCAGTGCCAACTCCTTCCACTTGACCGCATCCAGCACAGGGCGGTTCGAATCTTCGACGACCGAATTCTTTCCGATCGGCTTGACTCACTGGCACTGCGTAGAGATGTTGCATTTCTTTGCATATTTTATCGCATTTACCATGGGGTGTGCTCTGAAGAATTGTTCTGACTAATTCCAGTCGCTCAATTTCACCATCGCCCATCGCGACAAAACTTGCGATACCATCCATACCACCTGGATGATTCGCGGTCCACCACTGTGCGATTTAGAAGATGTTTTCTTACTCGCACAACTTCCTTGTGGAATCGATTACCACCAGCGATTTTTTCGGACCGATACGACTTAGAGACCTTGAAGAAAAGAGCCTACTCCTTTTTAAAAGGCCGGGGTGTTTCAGTTGTTCATGGGCGGCGGTAGTCACTTACCATCAGGTGAGCCGCATGCTCGTTTGCCCCCTCTCCTATAAAAAAATAAATAATATACAGTTTTCAATTTTCATAAATCGCATGTGAGCGGCTTAATTTTGTCGTCATAATTCGGTTTCCTTTTTAGATTGAGTCAAATGAACAATTACAAAAATCTAACTACATGTGCTTTAAACTTTTTCTTCTTGTTCATCATAAGCCACCAAGTCCACCGCTGGACAAACTTCTACCGTTGCAATGAAGATTCGGCAGACGGATTGTGTCGGTAAGATATAAAGGGCACGCTAATTTAATCATCAGCGGTAAAAGTACGACGAAAACCAGACTTTATAATAAACATTCCTTTTTATAGAGTAAGGAAGACAAACGAGAATACTGTCTACCTGATGATAAGTGGATGCTGTGGCACATAGACTTCTACATTTATCCTTTAATTAAGAATCAAAATGCAGATGCTTTGTCACCCCTGAGTACTAAGATGGAATGCCTCGTTTCCAGTAAAAGGGTCTACGGTTCTCCACACTCACCATATGAAACAGCAGTAATACGCTGCTATTTTACGTTGGTATATTCTGTGAGAACGTGATCCTACCACGGTCCAGCCGACCTATTCCTGCTACAACCAAAATATAGTTGCAAAGTGGCTCTACCACGCATAAAATTCTTATGTTCTGTCTATCTGCTCTCAATTGTGAGAAGGTGGCTAAGTTGCCGGACAAGTGATTCTAAGTACTCGACATATCTAAGTCCGTTCCTCTGTATCGGCACCAATAAAAATGTTAATAGCATTTTTAAGTACTCATTTACCACATGCTCAAGGTGAACGCCTGAGGTTTACTCACGACAGCAACATATCACCGTTAGTTCAGTTACCCATATATATAACACTCAAAAATATACTTACATAAATACTTTTTAATAAGCCGAAAGCGTGAAGTAATTATTTAATGCCTGAAATAAATAAACTCTTTGTTATCTAACGTGTTCTTTGTTATACTTGTATCGGTTTCGCTTCTAATGAATTACACTTGCATTAATACGCGGAAGTCAATTGTGCCAACGATGTTCGTGAATGGGCGGCATTATAATTCGCTATTAGGCGTCGTATGTTTTTTGATACGTTGTTTAGTGTTGAAAATAGTTTTTTTAGTTTGTATACATAATACACAAATTATTGTCGTCTATTCAATTAGTTTACTGATACGAAATAATTTATATAAAAAAATTTAAGTACATAACTAGAGTTACCTATAACATAACATGGCATTCTGCCTATTTACAAATGAAGGGCACAGGAAAAGAAGGAGCTCATTAACAATCTCATTGTTTCGAGTAATTAAAGAATTAAACCTAAAATTTCAATTTCTACACTTACAACTCTACTAGAATATGATTTGTACCCATATAAAAAAGGAACAGTGTATATTTAACATAATATATTGTTATTTTAAAAGATTGGGTTGGTAAATAAGCAATAGTTTGTAATTTAATTACCTAACTCCCAAATGTAAAGGGCAAGAAGGTGCTCATTGTCACAATGATCTCCTTTTTACATTTTACAAATTAATTGGTGATCATAAACTATGTCTAATTACATAAACACACTAATGAAATAAAATACATGTTAATTAGTATGAAATTTATTTGTTGGGTAAGTTAATATATTCGGGTAAAATTAATTTTAAAGATGAAAAAAGAAAAGGGGCCCTACAAACAGCAGTAACGGCAGAAAATGTATGAACTACTGAAATGTTGGTGCGAGAAGACCCACAAATCACATATACGGACATCGAAGAGATTGTAGGCATTAGTTCGGGCAGCATTCATACCATCTTGAAGTGAGGAAGCTTTGTTGTCGATGGATTCCTCGTTTGCTCTCCGAAAGCGAAAAACAGACTCCTGTCTATTGGTGCCATGAAATGCTTCTACGTTTTGAAAACAGGGCATCTAGGCGTGTTTCAGAAATCGTTACTGATGACGAGACATGTATCTATCTATATGATCCGGAAAATAAAAGGCAATCATCGGTATAGGTCTACTTAGAAGGACAGTTACTGACAATACTGCAAAGACCTCGCAAAGTCGGCAAAAAAATGGTGGCTAGTTTTGTTTCGCGGAGCGGACATTTGTCGACGTCAATGCTGGAAAATTGTAGGTCAGTCAACTCTAAATGGTATACTACAGTTGCATTACCCAAAGTTTTTCGAGCTATGCGGGAGAGAAGACCAAAGACTGGGCTTCGGGGAATCATGCTGCATCACGATAACGCCTCTTTACATACCTCCCTTAGAACAAAAGCATTTATTGAGGAATCTGGTATTGAAGCCGTGGCTGCCTACGGAGAAGTGATTTCCGACCTGTCAAATCAAGACTGACAAAAGTGTTTTCAGAGTTGACTTAGGCGAATGGAACTTTGTATAGAGCATGATGGAGAATATTTTAAAAAGATGTAAAATAAATATTAATAATATCTAGAATACATTTCGTATATCTTAAAACTTATTGAGTGTCCTACGTATTACTGTCCATTTTGAGATAAATAAGCAAAAACTCTTAAAAACCTAACGTACACTAAAGGAGTCGTAAAATTTATGCAAGGAAGCTTATCTGGTAGCTGTCATTTGTATGACAAAATAATACAGATAGCCGACTATGAGCGCGTTTTCTGTTACAATCGCTGCGATCAGCCCGTTCTAGCGTGGTTTCATAGACAATGGGCACCTTTTTACGCGGTATAGAATGCAATGAGCGCGTTTTATCATAAAGTACAATTTTTTTAAATTCACTTTACACAAAATCAGCGCCTTTAATTGTTTTTAAAATAACGGGCTATGATTGGCCATAGAAAACCAAGTAAAATGGTATAGTTCATTCCAAAAACGTAAAATTGTCAATGAGCTCCTTTTTTCCCTGTGCCCTTCAAATACATTAAATCCACAATAGAAAATCTATAAAAATTAAGATCTGGAATGAATAGGCATAGCTTAAAGAACAAGCATCCAAGCCAAAAATTAACATGGCTGTAGGCTGTAGAATGTCAGTGTTTGAAAAAAAACATGACAGACATTCATGTATTCTTGTACTATCGTGTGCTATTATTTATTCTGTGCTACCGTTGTCCATATTATACTTCCTTATATATTATATATTACTATACTCTTTGATATTATGTACAAAATATTTTTTTACAAGCTTTGAATTTGCGTTGTACAATTATCCTTAAATTTCTAAATCGTGTTTTGCATTATTTTAAATTCTCTTTATTATTTATTTAAAAACACAAAAGATCATCAGACAATAATATTTATTAGTAGTATTTATAAATTACTGATATTTATTTAATAATTTATGGTAGGTCGTTAAAAAAATACCATTACGTATGTCTGTCCAGGTTTTTTTTTCCAACACTGACCTGACGTTAGCACATTCATTACACTTAGCATCATACAGTTTTTACACATAGAGTGGGTTTAGTAGAAAAACGTCACCTTATTAACAAGCCTCATATTCCATGTTGTTGGATTCCAGACAACTCGTGCAAATTTTTAAATGTTGTGAACCGGTTTGTTCTTTCAAATAAATAACTATTGTATCACCTTACACTAAGTTTTAAATTGCTTTGGAGAATGAATAACTGTATAATATTGCGAAACGATGAGTAGTTTTAAACAAGAGAGATATGTGACTCGCCTTTTGTGGTCTATAATACAGCTTAAAGTGCAGGCCTTCAAAGGTCAGCTGTTGCAAAACTTAATCTATACATATAAATAAAATTGAAGTGTTTGTCTTTAATAGCGAAATATCTGGCTTTTATTGAGTTGAGGTAGTTATTTGCATATGGCATGCAAATAAGATATGAATAACCATTTATAAAACATTTGTTTGTCTGTCTAATCTTCAGAATGGCTGAACCGATTGTGATATTTTGTATTATATTATTTATAACTTTATATTTGCAATACCAGGAGAGGTATCTAGGCTATATTTTATCCGATTTTTTTCTAAAATAAAATTTTATAATACAAGTGGTAAAATAAAAAAAATTGTACTACCGACTAGACATGGAACGAGTAGTGATTCGCCGAGTACTCGGCCACTAGGTACTCGGCCTAGATTGGGCCGAGTACTGTGCCAAATACTCGGCTTTAAAAAAAGCGGAAGTGGGCGGCGTGCGGTTATTTCCCTTACAAACTAGGTTTTTGCATCACAATCTTCCTCTCTTAAATTTTAAATATTAGTAATAATAATTTCTATTATAGATTCTTATGTAAGTTCTAAATATTTCTGCTGCTTCTCATGTTCCTGATGTTTTAATGTGTCTAATATAATAATAATGATAAAAACTGGCTTTTTGTTTATTTTTCTCTGGGATATAATTAAGGCCGAGTACTCGGTATTCGGCCGTTAATACTCGGTACTCGGCCGAACTCTAAAATAAAGGCCGAATCCACCGAGTACCGATTCCAAACCGAGTACTCGTTCCATGTCTCCGACCTCAATATAAATAAAATGAGGACATCATCAATGTCGTCGAAGTCAATTAAATACGCATTATTAAGGATAAATTACTGGTCAAATCTTGATCAAATTTATATGGGACCACATGAGAAGCATCAGCTTTCAAATAAAAAAAAGGATCATCAAAATCCGTTCTTCTAGAAAAAGTTCTGAGGTAAAACAAATAAAAAAATACAGTCGAATTGAGAGCCTTCTCCTTTTTTTGAAGTCGGTTGAAAATGTGATAAGTCTAAATAGGAGCTCTGTGAACTTGGAACCCGAACTAAAAAAAATTAAAAAATAATAATTGATACATATTCTACAAACAACGCAGGTGATTGTAATAACCTTCATTCGTTTGTAGTCCTGAAAAATCTTCTGAAAATCACTAAAGGTTGTACATTTTCTTGAAATATGATAATTTTTGTAAAATCTTGATTACCAATGAATTAAGAATCGTTTGTAGATGATTGTAATACTAAATGATTTTTATTGTAGATTTTTTATTCTAAAAAGGGTTATAATTTGAAAAAAATTGTAAAGATAATAAAAATTGATACATATTCTACAAACAACGCAGGTGATTGTAGTAACATCCAATCGTTTGTAGTCCTGAAAAATCTTCTGAAAATCACTAAAGGTTGTAAATATTCATGAAATATGATAATTTTTGTAAAATCTTGATTACCAATGGATTAAGAATCGTTTGTAGATGATTGAAATACTAAATGATTTTTATTGTAGATTTTTTTTATTCTAAAAAGAGTTATAATTTGAAAAATATTGTAAAGATAATAAAAATTGATACATATTCAAAAAACAATGCAGGTGATTGTAATAACCTTCATTCGTTTGTAGTCCTGAATCTTGAAAGATATTATTATTAAAAAAAATCTATCACCCGAATAACTACAAACGACACAAATGATTGTAATACCGTTTATTTGTTTGTAGTCCTAAAAAATCTTCCGATAATTACTAAAAGTTATAATTTTTCATGAAATATGATAATTTTTGAAAAATCTTGATTACCAATGCGTTAAGAATCGTTTGTAGATGATTGTAATACTAAAAAAAATGTTATTAACGGTTATAACGGTTTTGAACAAATGCGTTCAAAACCGTTTGTAGATGACAAATGGTTTTGAACGCATTTGTTACAGATATAGATCGGAAATTTTTTTAGAATAAAAAATCTACAATAAAAATCTTTTAGCATTACAATCATCTACAAACGATTCTTAACTCATTGGTAATCAAGATTTTTCAAAAGTTATCATATTTCATGAATATTTACAACCTTTAGTGATTTTCAGAAGATTTTTCAGGACTACAAACGATTGGATGTTACTACAATCACCTGCGTTGTTTGTAGAATATGTATCAATTTTTATTATCTTTACAATTTTTTTCAAATTATAACCCCTTTTAGAATAAAAAATCTACAACAAAAATCTTTTAGAATTGCGTTGTTTGTAGAATATGTATAAATTTTTATTATTTTTACAATTTTTTTCAAATTATAACCCGTTTTTGAATAAAAAATCTACAACAAAAATCTTATAGTATTACAATCATCTACAAACGATTCTTAATCAACTGGTAATCAAGATTTTACAAAAATTATTATATTTCATGAAAATGCACAACCTTTAGTGATTTTCAGAAAAAATTTCAGGACTACAAACGAATGAAGAAATGAATCACCTGCGTAGTCTGTAAAATATGTATCAATTTTTTTTTATTTTTTTTTAGTCGGGTTCCAAGTTCACAGAGCTCTAAATAGGGGCCACATTATTAGATCCTACCCAGTCGAAGCCGGGGCGAGTCACTAGTATTAGTATATAGCCAGTTTTAGTATAGAACATATTAGTTTTTCGACGTCATAATATAATATCTGTTTAAGAGACAATCGATTCGTAGGATACGTATGCGGTGATTTCTGAACGAACTGCCTCCCGAAGCATCAGACAACTAAATAATAATTATTGTTAAAATGACGTGACTTATAAACTCATAATTCTAAAGCAGTCCTTGGTGAAGAGATCACTGATAATGTCCATTCATCTGTCAGGCGTACGTAAATGGGGTAATTATAAAATTAGGTCAGACGACTTAAGAGCTTCATCTGTTCATAGGAATTAACCGATATTATCGTTAATCATTGTAATAGCCTTTAAGATGACCGTTATCACATAAACCTAAAAAGCCTATATATACGTGCTGGGCACAGGTCTCCTCCCCTTTCTGAGAGAGTTTTTAGGGCAAGAAAGTGATCTGTTGCGATGCCCCAATGCGCTTTACTTGACTTTACATCTCTTTAAATATTTGTTTTAATTTCTTAGACATGCTCGTTTCCTCACGATTTTTCCTTTATCGCTGAGCACATGCTAAAATTGCAATTAACAAATACGTTGGTACCGGCGTTATCAACGTGTAGTGGCGCCTTATAGACTAGGAGACGGTGACAGAAAATATTCTCCCATTTTCTCCTGCATGCCTTTTTAAGATTTGATAACTAACCCTAAAATATGAAAGATAGAGGGGTTACGAGCCTTAGCGCGCTTGCACGTCATAAAGAAAATGGCTTCTCTTTGTGTAAAGAATTTTAGTATTTTTCCGTGACATTATATTGCATGCCTTTGTAATATAACGTAGTTGGAACAAATTTAAGCTGTAATAATTGATGGCATGCAATTCGAATTCACTTTAGGAATATTCACTACGTCATATCGTGCCGTGAGTGTCGTAAGAGACAACAGAGTGAAATATAGCAGATGATGGACTGCGTATAACAACTAAAAATAAAAATAAAATACTGTGATTGCCAACCCTGCCTGCCAAGGGTGGCAGCTATAGCAAACATTCCCCATATGAAGCATTCTATTAGGGGAGGCATATGTTTAGCAATGGGCTTTTGATACGCTGTAACCATAACAAGCGGGGTTTGAACCCGGGCAGGTCGCAGTGTGAAATTTTCGGCGAACGCCATTAAAATTTAAAATTATTTGTGTTTCATAGCTATTTAGCAACATAATGCTTGACCTACTTGCATTATCCTAGAACATTCACGATGCTTACTAAGGCTACTCGCTTTTTAGGTTGGCATATTGTTCATTAATATTTCAATGAAGATTGAGAAATATTGCTTTAACCTAGTTTACGCAGATGGGAATCCATGGCTTATTAGCTTGTAAGATTTTACGCGTCGTGATAATATCCTTGTTAGCCGTGCTCGACTAGATACAATAAATTACAATAAGGTAAGCTAAGCATTGTAATCTCAGATTATAGAACAAAATTACATATCTGTGATTGTAATATTTTTGTTGTTATATCTTATTTATAATTAAAAATTAAAAATTTTGTACAGCCGACTTCAATATAAGTTATTAAGAATAACTCAAAAACTATTTGTCAGACCTTGATCAAATTCATATGGGACCACACGAGAACTATCAGCTTTCATATAAAAAAAGAATCATCGAAATCGCTTCACCCAGTATAAAGTTATGAGGTAACACACATAAAGTCGAATTGAGTATCGTCTCCTTTTTGGAAGTCGGCAGAAAACTAGCTGGTAGGCGGCGCATTGCTACTGCAGAAGAATTAATTATTAATTATTGTGGAAATTTCGTTTTAAATTTGGTAGAGTTATATTTTTAATTAGGAATGATAATACAATCATTTAAATTAAATGATCTTTAACTTTCAAATAAATTGGCGATATGATACGCGCGCCACCTACTATAAGTTAACTATGCCTATAACCTTTGCGCAAGTGCAAGTAATAAGTTGACAAAGTCTTACAATCTGATGAACAGTATGGCAGCATATAAAATACGAACAAACAAACATTAATTTATTTATTAGATTCATTCAAAGGATAATTTATAATTAAAAATTAAAAATTTTGTACAGCCGACTTTAATATAAGTTATTAAGAATAACTTAAATAAC
This sequence comes from Parnassius glacialis, assembly GCA_033319125.1. Classification (NCBI taxonomy): domain Eukaryota; kingdom Metazoa; phylum Arthropoda; class Insecta; order Lepidoptera; family Papilionidae; genus Parnassius; species Parnassius glacialis. Next base: position 27,732,966 of record JAVANC010000002.1, read on the forward strand.
TCAAAAACTATTGGTCTCACCTTGATCAAATTCATACGGGACCACACGAAAACTATCAGCTTTCATATAAAAAAAAGAATCATCGAAATCGGTCCACCCAGTAAAAAGTTATGAGTGTTACCTCATAACTTTTTCTTAACTTAACTCATAAAAAAAAAGATACGCGTCCAATTGAGTACCGTCTCCTTTTTGGAAGTCGGCAGAAAAGAAGATTCGAATACCTGTTTCTTCTATGACGTTTATTTTTTTTTATAGGATAAGGGTGACAAACGAGCACACAGTCCACCTGATGGTAAGTGGTTGCTGCGGCCAATAGACATACATCCTCTATCCTCTATTACTAATCAAAGTGTAGATGCGTTGTCACCCGTGAGGACTAAGATGGAATGCCTCATTTCCAGTAAAAAGGGCCTCCGGCCACCTGCACTCACCAAGCGAAACGCAGAGGTAAACCTCTACTTCACGCGGTTTTTCTGTGAGGTCTTGGTACCACCCCGGTTCGAGCCGGCTCATCCATGCGACAGCAAAAGCTGCCGCGTGACTCTACCACTGTTGTTATTTAGTCATTCATTCATTACTAACACATCGCAAGCTGAACATAGACCTGCCACTTATATTGCCTCGTTCCCTTCTCAGTTCCTCTTAATCGAAGTAAACGTCAAGGCTAAAAGGATGATTTTTTTTTATAGGATAAGGGTGAAAAACGAGCACACAGTCCACCTGATGGTAAGTGGTTACTGCGGCCCATAGACATCTACATCTATCCTCTGTTACAGATCAAAATGCAGATGCGTTTTCACCCGTGAGGAGTAGGATGGAATGCCTCATTTCCAGTAAAAAGGGTCTCCGGCCACCTGCACTCACCAAGCGAAACGCAGAGGTAAACCTCTACTTCACGCTGGTATTCTGTGAGGTCGTGGTACCACCCCGGTTCGAGCCGGCCCATCCATGCGACAGCAAAAGCTGCCGCCTGGCTCTACCACTGTTAAAATTTTGTGGCATTTGCGGTTGATATCAGGAAGATGTTGCCATATGATGCTCATTTTCTGTTTCAGTTACCCTCTGTCGTCTCTTTTAAGATACGGGATGATATGGGATAGTGGATATTCTTTCGCCGCAACTAGCGGTGTAACGTTATAAAACCAAATATACCTAGATTTAAAGATTAAATGAGTATCAGAACCATTTTTTTATAGGATAGGGTGACAAACGAGCACACCTGATAGTAAGCGGTTGCTGTGACTCATAAACATTTAGCCTCAAGAAAGAATCAAAATGAACAAGATGGAATGCCTCTTTTCCAGTAAAATGAGTCTCCGGTTCTCTACACTCACCATACGAAACACAGCAGTATTAAGCTGTTATTTTACGCTGGTATTCTGTGAGAGCGTGGTCCTTCCCCGGTCGAGCCGACCCATTCGTGCTAGAACTATACTACTAAATGGTTCTATCACGTATAAAATTATTGATGCTTATGTGATTTTTGAAAGTCCATAAATTTTTTTGAGTTTGTTACTGGTCTATAAGAATATTAGTATTTGAGATATTTTCAAATATACATTTATATGATATCCATACCCAGGAAGAGCAAAATTAACCTAAAGTTTTATGTTAGGTGTGGGGATATCTCCTAGACTTTTTTTATGTGTTACCTACGAGCTATACCTTTTTTCTGAGTGAACAGATTTCGCTGATTAGTTTTTTATTTGAAAGCTTGTGTTTCTGATGTGGTCCCATATAAATTTGATCAATGTCGGACCTATAGTTTTTGAGTTATTCTTAATAATTTATATTGAAGTCGGTTGTACAAAGTTTTTAAATTTAAATTATTTTGTAAGTAGTCTTTCTCTTTATTCGTAATTAAAAAAAATGATTGCATAAGTGAATATAATAAAACCGCAAAAATAACAATACCAATTCTTTATTTTGTGCAAGACAAGTAGGTAGGATAATATAAGCATAGAAAATACAATTCGGCCATACTCATCAGAAACTTGTAACACAGCTGTTACAAGATGGCTGCTTTGCCGCCAATGCGTTGCATCGTCGGGTTCAATGTGCCGCTGACACCAACAGTACTGACCATGTTTAATTCAAACGCAAATGCACTCTTGTTCTGTGTTAAGAGGATCTGTAAATAGGTCCCTCGATAAGAGTCACGCTTTAACTAGGTTAAAAGTTTAGGTATCTGCATTAATTATTTATAATAATATTACAATATATTTATATTAATTAGTTCTGTATTTAATTTCTATTGTAATAACAATAGCTGTGCGTTTTTATTATTATTTTACTTATTACAAGCCAGTGTTCGATTACCGTTCCACCTAGAAGTAAGTGGCGATGAAGCCCTGGATGGTAAGTCGCACTGTCTTAGCGTAATGAAAGCCTATTCTGTGTAGCCTGTGCGATTTAGAAGAAGTTTTCTCCCTCGCACAACTTCCTTGTGGAATCAATTACCACCAGCGAATTTTCCGGACCGATACGACTTAGGAACCTTCAAGAAAAGAGCTTACACCTTTCTTAAAGGCCGGCAACGCATCTGCAATTCCCCTGGTGTTGCGGTTGTTCATGGGCGGCGGTAGTCACTTACCATCAGGTGAGCCGCATGCTCGTTTGCCCCCTATTCTATAAAAAAAATATTCACTCTTGCATTGAAGTCATCTAGATTGTAATCGGACGGAAAGACATACGCTGGTAAATCATTTCACTCCTTTGCTGTAAGCATCGAGAAAGACGAAGCCAACCGTTTGGTTCGAATGCGGGGAATATCGACCACAAAGGGGTGAAGGTACGCTGAGCGTTTGGTAGTCTGATGGTGGAAAAGGAAGGAAGAAATGTAATTCCTAATGAATCCTTCTCCGCAATGTATGCTATAGAAAACCGAGAGGCTAGCAACTCTTCACCTGTGCTCGAGGCTCACAAGATTTATTTGAAAAGAATCAAGGTCACAAATAAAGATCTTAGTACGTCTCACGAGGTTATTTTCATCATGGTAATCCTACTATTCTTTTTTTTTATAGGATAAGGGTGAAAAACGAGCACACAGTCCACCTGATGGTAAGTGGTTGCTGCGGCCCATAGACATCTACATCTATCCTCTATTACAAATCAAAATGCAGATGCGTTTTCACCCGTGAGGTTTAGGATGGAATGCCTCATTTCCAGTAAAAAGGGCCTCCGGCCACCTACACTCACCAAGCGAAACGCAGAGGTAAACCTCTACTTTACGCTGGTATTCTGTGAGGTCGTGGTACCACCCTAGTTCGAGCCGGCCCATCCGTGCGACAGCAAAAGCTGCCGCCTGGCTCTACCACTGTTAACTTACTCTTTTATAGGACGAGGGTAACAAACGAGCAAGCAGTCAACTTGATGGTACGTGAATGCTGCGGCGCATAGACATTTATATCTATTCTCGATTAAGAATCAAAGTGCAGAAGCGCTGCCAACCCTGAGGACTAAGTGGAATGCCTCGTTTTCAATAAAAAGGGTCTCAAGTTTTCTACACTCGCTAACTCACTGTACGAAGAAACATTGCAGGATTAAACGAGCGTGGTCCTTCACCGGTCGAAGCGACGTATTCGTGCTACAGCCATAACATAGCTGCAGTATGATTCTACCGTGCCCAATAAGCTGCAGCATGGCTCCACCACGTCAAAAAATCAGTCATTAAGAATGTCTTAAGGTCGCTGCATACGTAACGTGTTTTATTCCGGACGGAGCGGGACGTGAAATTTTGGAAATATCGTTTCATAGAAAATGTACGTGACAATGCATACGTTACGGGTGCACGGACGTGACGGGGACGTGGCATGAACGGGACGAGAAAAATATCGTCGGCGACGATGTTTACCCCGTCCCGCCCCGTGCGCGCCACGTCTCGTCTGTGGTTCCGCTGCGTATGCACAGTCGCTCCGTTAGCTCCGCAGTGATGCGCGTGCTGAACAAAATCGATGACGAAAAACTAACTGAATGTGTACGATCATAACCATGTCTGTATAATTTTGCAAACCCGAAGTATTTGGACATAAAATATAAAAAAATTCTGCGGCGGAAAATTGCAAATTGCAAATTGCAATCGAATTATCACTGACTGCTAATAGTTAGTATAAATTATATTTTCCATTTATTGTTTTCATAAGTTTACAACATATCTTAATATGTAACAATAACAGTTGAACTTTTTTATGCTCAAATCAAAAGATAGGTCCGTAAATAAAGTAGACTCATGTTTTACAATGTCGATATTTATTACATCAGTAGAATTAAATACAATAGCAATCAAGTAGGTACATAACCAACTTTTTGACAGAGTATTTGGTTAAAATGTGTTTGTAGTGCGTTTATGGGTAAGGGTGTTAGTTTTTCATGTTAAAAATGCCGGCATGAGAATTGAAAAAAAACTTTTTTTCTCTCCTTTGAATTTACTTTTGACGGTTGTAGCTTCTTTATCACCTAAAGCAATAGCAAATTCTTCAAATATATTGGTAAATCCAATTGAGCATACCTTCGCATTAAAAATAACGTATAGCATGATTAAACGGATTTTTTTTTAAAAAAAGTTTAAATACATTTCGACAGCACTATCGGCTTCAACACCCTCGAAACCCATGAAAATGACACCCATGATGAAAAAATTTATACCTATTGCAGCCGCCATCTTAGCTTTACATTTCTACAGCACTATCGGCTTCAACACCCTAGAAAACCATGAAAATGACACCCATGATGAAAAAATTGGTACCTACTTCAGCCGCCATCTTGGATTTACATTTCGACAGCACTATCGGCTTCAACACCCTCGAAGCCCATGAAAATGACACCCATGATGAAAAAATTGGTACCTACTTCAGCCGCCATCTTGGATTTACATTTCGACAGCACTATCGGCTTCAACACCCTCGAAAACCATGAAAATGACACCCATGATGAAAAACTTTATACCTATTGCAGCTGCCACCTTGGATTTACATTTCGACAGCACTATCGGCTTCAGCACCCTCGAAAACCATGAAAATGACACCCATGATGAAAAAATTGATATCTATTGCAGCCGCCATGTTGGATTTACATTTCGACAGCACTATCGGCTGCAACACCCTCGAAAACCATGAAAATGATATCCATGATGAAAAAATTTGGTACCTACTTCAGCCGCCATCTTGGATTTACATTTCGATAGCACTATCGGCTTCAGCACCCTTAAAAACTATGAAAATGACACCCATGATGAAAAAATTGATATAAATTGCAGCCGCCATGTTGGATTTACATTTCGACAGCACTATCGGCTGCAACACCCTCGAAAACCATGAAAATGATATCCATAATGGAAAAACTTGGTACCTACTTCAGCCGCCATCTTGGATTTACATTTCGACAGCACTATCGGCTTCAACACCCTCGAAGCCCATGAAAATGACACCCATGATGAAAAAATTGATATATATTGCAGCCGCCATCTTGGAATTACATTTCAACAGCACTATCGGCTTCAACACCCTTGCAAACCATAAAAATGACACCCATGATGAAAAAATTGGTACCTACTTCAGCCGCCATCTTGGATTTATATTTCGACAGCACTATCGGCTTCAACACCCTCGAAACCCATGAAAATGACACCCATGATGAAAAAATTGAAACCCCTTGCAGCCGCCATCTTAGATTTACATTTCGACAGCACTATAGGCTTTAACACCCTCGAAAACCATGAAAATTACACCCAAGATGAAAAAATTGATATCTATTGCAGCCGCCATGTTGGATTTACATTTCGACAGCACTATCGTCTTCGACACCCTCGAAAACCATGAAAATGACACCCATGATGAAAAAATTGGTACCTACTTCAGCCGCCATCTTGGATTTACATTTCGACAGCACTGTCGGCTTCAACATTCTCGAAAACCATGAAAAAGACACCCATGATGAAAAAAATTATACCTATTGCAGTCGCCACCTTGGATTTACATTTCGACAACACTATTGGCTTCAGCACCCTCGAAAACCATGAAAATGACACCCATATTGAAAAAATTGATACATATTGCGGCCGCCATCTTGGATTTACATTTCGACAACCCTATCGGTTTCAACACCCTCGAAAACCATGAAAATTTTACCCATGACAAAAAAATTGATACTACTTACTTTTAGTACGTACTACTATTATTTATTCTGTGCTTTTAAAATATTGTAATAAAAAAATCTGTTATTATTATTATAATCAAGTATTTAAGAAATTTGGTTATTCGAATATTGTGTATTTGTACAGCGATCTTTTTGAGCCGCTGCAAACAACCGAAATAATGTTCACTCACGACGGCGACTGACGGCGAACCATAGATAAATATAAATGTAGCAAGCTAATGCGGCGAACTGATATATACAGTAATCTATGGCGATGGCCAACTGAGTTAGTGAGTAAACTACTCTGTGGCTGCATATCCCCATTTACAGAAATAATTCTATACGAGGCTATCAAATCAACGAAAATTTCGCCATTTTCGAGCCGAAAAAAATTAATTATAGCTAAACAAAACAAAATTACACTGCCATTTACATTCAGTGGCTTCCCACATGATAGATGAAGAGATTAATAAATAGATTGAGTTAAACAATTGATATTTACAAAAGTTATAGTGTTTACAAGCCTTGGGGACATGATAAATCCACACCATAAGCCACTAAAACCCCTTTTTTTATTTAAAAATAGCAATTAATCGAGTTAAAAAAAATATTAATAAGTTCAACAATCATTTATCTTTCTAACAATGTGCTTTTTATATCATTTATATGTGTAATATGATTGCTGGATACGATTTCATGCGACAAAACGGTGGAATTTTGATTTTTAGGCGTTAGTAGAACATACCCACGCGCTTTGCGCTCGGTATGCAATAAAAAATCAATCTTTCACAACACTAGCACGTTAATTTCGAGTCACTGTCACGGTGCGTATGCATTAAACTCCCGTCCGTGTTAACATACAACCACGTTCCGTCTCCGTCCCGTGCACGTGCTGATTCCGTCCTGTATGCAGCGACCTTTAACTTCTATGTATATTTTTTATTTGACTTTGTTTTTCTTTTATTTTTGATTTGAAATAATTTTGTAAAGTAATTTATATATTTTAAATGTTATTTTATAATTAATTCATTATTGTTAAATAACCAATTTAAAATAGAAGTCAAAAAATGTTATTTTTATGAATTTATATTCATATACAGTTTCAAAAAAGGAAGTTATATGTTGCAATCTAATCCTAGATAATTAGTGTTGGTCTTTCACTTATCAACTTCGCATTAGACAGTATCGTAGTAAAACGCTTATTGTTTTCTTGGCATTAGCTCTTATAGAATGTAATATTTTTACCAATGCCAAATAAAATATTTTGTCAATGTCGCAATAGTGCTGAAACATTCCAGCTTGCAACAGCAAGGCTAGATACTTAATTTATATTACACAATACTAACATGCATTGTATTTCAATTCGATGCAGCAGCGTGAACGAAACGATCTTAATCTATCTATCAATGCCGTGTTAAAATCGTAGTTAGATATACCTATTTCTACAATTTTACAGAAGTTAAGAGGGAGTATATGACAGGCCACACAGAAAGTTTCGCGAATAAAGTCTGTTTATGATGTGTGGGATACTGGCCAGTTACTTATTATAATTTATTTTAAGACACTATTATTTACAAGCAATAATACGAACGTTCCAAATTTAAAATTCCCACCAAATTTTTACGAGCTAAATTTAAATATCGTGTTTTGTTGAAAAAGGTTCTGCGTCAGAAACCTTTTTGCGCCATAATTTTTTACTATTTCAAATGTAGACTAAAACCGGACACATCATTTGATAGACTGGCATTTTTTGGATAAGCCTTACACATAAGATTAGATTTAGGACCTTCTAAGGGAAGGAACACTTACAGCATACAAACCAATACCAAGGGTGCAAAGCCATTTTTCAACATTGTTGAACATAGCCTCCCCCAAGGAATTCCACAAAGTATGGTCTCGAGCCACATGAATCCAAAGACTTCCATATAATATATATTTATTGTTCAAAACACTTACATTGATACTTAAAATTATTACATAATCACCTGACGTAAGCCTTATGCTAGAGGCTTAAATGTCATCTGATAGTTTCAAGTTTATTTAAGTATCAAGTTCAATTATATATAATTTTGTAAGACTATGTTCGGCAGTTGTATTAAACAAATTTTATAGATTCTATCGCATTTAATTCTACTTTTTTTTTAATTCCATTAGTTATACTTTTATATTAGTTTTACCAAGGAATGTTATCATATAAAATTATATTGAAAGTTTAGATGATTTGCTTCTAGGCTAAATAATTATTTCTGACTTAGAATTAATATAGCTGAAATGGTTCGTACATAAATAAGTTGGTAGAAACAAAAAATCAAATAACTGAGCCAAATGGCAACTAACTTGGACATCCTTTATATTTTTTAATTTTCCGAATATTATAACAACTTATCGTCTAGATAAAATCTTGTGATCCGTTGTGTTTTCAATTACGTATTAAATATTAATGTAATATGTTTTTATTATTCCAGGTAATCATCACCCCATCACGTGTATTGATCACCGCTTAAAGGTAGATTAAGTATAGTGAAAATTTACATAATAACGAACTAAAAAATCCAAAACTTGGCACAGTTCTCCTGTAGGCACAGGTCTCCTACAGGTACAGGTTTCTTCCTGATTTTTATACCGAAGAGGATCCTCCGCTGTATTTGGTTGATATTTTTAATTGTGCGTATTAGTCTGTGTGTGCATTAACGAAATGAACTTAAAGTTTAAATTTGCTCGTAGAGTAAGGTGACATAAGAGAATAAGAGAGGCCATCATCCCTTTTCATCGTGTAGGTGATGAAAGAGAAAAATATGGGAAAAGTCAGAAAAATCTCTAGCTTTTAATAGGTGGCGGTATAACTATTTCGCTTATGTCTGACATAAAATACCCAGAACAATAATGGGTTCCAGAGACAAAGGTGCAACTTGTACGACGATAGCCAATCCGACGGCCAAGCATGGCCATTATGGCAAATCCTCCCTACAACTGGAGAGATAATAAATAATAATAATTAATTCGTACATAATTTTAATTGGATATCACTTTACTAATACAGAAATACGATACGAAAGACGTTGTAGCACAAATGGGACGGCTCGACCGGGGAAGGACCACACTCTCGCAGAATACCAACATAAAAATAGATGCTGAATGCATGTTTCGTTTTGTGAGTGTACAAAACCGGAGACATTTTTGTACACTCATTTCAGGTATACTATCTTAGTCGTAGATGTAGATGTCTATGATCCAAAGCATCCACTTACCATCAGGTAGACTGTGTGCTTATTGTCACTCTTATTCTATATAAAAAAAAACAACGATTGGACTATGTACACTGTAACTATGTACACAATGTTCACTAGTAATTAATCTTCACAACCACGCTACTACTTTTTGTCATAACCTTTTTTATAACGTTGTTCTGTATACATTATTTATGTGAGAAATATATAGCCCATATCATATGATATAATATGCGCAAAACAAAATCTATCATATCAACTTATTCAAATTATTATAATGTATCACACAGATCGACGTATGAGTCATGCTGCTACCTCAAAACAATCAGCTGGACGTGCTTAATCGATGTTATCTGCAGAAAGTGACTGCTTCGTTTGTTCGTAAACGCGACTGCATGGCCATGTGGTCATTGTGGTCCCGGGTTTGGGCGAAATTAGGTACTTATCAGAATTTTTCAATTAGTTCGGTGTTAACCCTCGTGCCTCGGAAAACACGTAATGCGTTTGCATCTCTCTCCGGTCATGTCTGATTGCCGTCTCATAGGATTATGAGAGTTAGGGAATAGAGAGTGCATCTGTGTTTATGCACATACTTGTGCACCATATCGTGCCGTCTCCGTTGGGAGTGGCCGCCATGACCGAAATTTGGTTTCGAGGATATTATTTACCCATATTAATTTAACACGTCAGCTCACTTGTAATTTAGTTATATACATCGGCATGTGCTGTTGTATTATATTGTGTATACATGAATTATATTTATCGTGCAAATATGTTCGGTGAAATGTATATCACACTTGTATGTTGGTGTAGGCCTGCGGGCAAACGCCAGCTGTTGTCCCACATGTGCGTTCGTTCGTCAGAGCCCTAGTAAAGAAAGTTGGCCAAAGCAATTGCGACAAAACATTCGTGTGGTGTGTAATTTAATTTACGAATACATTTGTGCATTAGTGTGTGTTTACATGCATTATGTCGTTTCGTTATTTGAAAAAAAAAGACAATTGACGATTAATACGTACTGTCATTTATTGAAAAGACAAAACGGGGGTAGGTTAGTATTTGTGTTACTATTAGAGAATCAGGTGGAATTAATGTTAAGTTCATAAGCGCATCGGTTATTATAGATTTTGCCACCAAATTAAAGATCCTTGTAGTTAAGATCTACACAAGATTATTATTGAAACAGAAAATCATTCTAGTTACCTTTCAGTCACTGCTCTGTGTCTTTCTCTGCTTTTTTTTCTTGCAGTCACTGCTTGACAACGGTCTGTTTAAAGAGGACAACATAAGCCTTGTATTTATTGAAAATGTTACTCATACTTAGCAGTGGACAGCACAGCAACAGCACACGGGAGCGAAGACATCTCTGCAGATTCCAATCGTCGTAGCAATGCGAATAGCGAGTCATATACCAAGCCAAATACCAAACGTTACTCAATCTTATATGTCGTTAAGTCTCATGACGTCACTGTCACTTTGACTTAAGGTGATACAGACAGCACGAGACTTCACGGCATCTTAATATTGAGCAGTGTTTAGGTATTTGGATATTCGTCAGTCAAATTTTTTACAACTGAGCAACTGCAAGGCTTAGCAGCGTACTTTGCAATAACAGAGAACTTTGCAATAGCAATGAACTTTGCAACAGCAGTGGTGCAGTGATGCCAATAGTTAATAATGATTACAGTGTTGTAAGACCTGAAAATCTGTTCGCACAGATTCGTCTTTGACTTGTTACTTATTTACCTACTAGCTGTTCCCCGCGACTTCGCCCGCGTGTAATTTAGGGTTTTTTTTTTGCGAGGAACCCTAATTCTTTTTCTAAAATAAAAGTAGCCTAAGTTACTCCTTATGATATCAGCTATCTGCCAGTGAAAATCCTGTCAAAATCGGTCCAGCCATTTCGGAGATTCGGAACATACAATAAGACAAAAAAATTTTAAATTGTATTTTTGTTATAAGTAACGTAATTATTTTCATATGTATTGAGTAAAAAGCTGTAATTTTGACATTACAAACAGACACTTCAATTTTATTTATTTGTATATAGATGAGCAAAATTGTAATCGTATAACTTTTAAAATATTTATTCATTTACTCTTCTTTTAAAATTTTATTTATAGGATAAAATCCAACATAAATTGAAAATTACAGTTGTATGTATAACAAAAAGTTTTTTTTTCTTATTTAAGAACGTTACTTCCACGCTAGGATTTTCTCCTGTATATTTATTTTAATTTAAATTTTATTCCATTCCAATCATATTCCTGTATATTTATTTAAATTTAATTTCAAATTAAAATTTTTTTTAAAGAGGACAACATAAGCCTTGTATTTATTGAAAATGTTACTCATACTTAGCACTGGACAGCACAGCAACAGCACACGGGAGCGAGGACATCTCTGCAGATTCCAATCGTCGTAGCAATGTGAATAGCGAGTCATGGCCAAATTCCAAACGCTACTCAATCTCACATGTCGTTAGGTCTCATGATGTCACAGTCACTTTGACTTAAGGTGATACAGACAGCACGAGACTTCACGGCATCTTAAAATTGAGCAGTGTTTAGGTATTTGGATATTCGTCAGTCAAATTTTTTACAACTGAGCAACTGCAAGGCTTAGCAGCGTACTTTGCAATAACAGTGAACTTTGCAATAGCAATGGACTTTGCAACAGCAGTGGTGCAGTGATGCCAATAGTTAATAATGATTACAGTGTTGTAAGACCTGAAAATCTGTTCGCACAGATTCGTCTTTGACTTGTTACTTATTTACCTACTAGCTGTTCCCCGCGACTTCGCCCGCGTGTAATTTAGGGTTTTTTTTTGCAAGGAACCCTAATTCTTTTTCTAAAATAAAAGTAGCCTAAGTTACTCCTTATGATATCAGCTATCTGCCAGTGAAAGTCCTGTCAAAATCGGTCCAGCCATTTCGGAGATTCGGAACATACAAACAGACAAAAATTTTTTAAATTGTATTTTTGTTATAAGTAACGTAATTATTTTCATATGTATTGAGTAAAAAGCTGTAATTTTGACATTACAAACAGACACTTAAATTTTATTTATTTGTATATAGATGAGCAAAATTGTAATCGTATAACTTTTAAAATATTTATTCATTTACTCTTCTTTTAAAATTTTATTTATAGGATAAAATCCAACATAAATTGAAAATTACAGTTGTATGTATAACAAAAAGTTTTTTTTTTCTTATTTAAGAACGTTACTTCCACGCTAGGATTTTCTCCTGTATATTTATTTTAATTTAAATTTTATTCCATTCCAATCATATTCCTGTATATTTATTTAAATTTAATTTCAAATTAAAAATTTTGTACAGCCGACTTCAATATAAGTTATTAAGAATAACTCAAAAACTATTGGTCTGACCTTGATCTATATACACATGGGACCACACGAGAAGTACCAGCTTTCAAATAACAAAAGAATCTTCGAAATCGGTTCACCCAGTAAAAAGTTATGAGGTAAAACACATAAAAAAACATACAATCGAATTGAGTACAGTCTCGTTTTTGGAAGTCGGCAGAAAAAAGTTCAATTGTTTCACTTTTATATTCGGTCGAATTATATTTTATGCGATTAATAATAATTAATAACACAAAATTGCTATATTTTGCCAATGGATTTTTATATTGTATACCGTTATTAAATATCATTTTAAAATATAATAATATGACATTTAACAATTTACAAATTAGCAGGGTCCAAATTAAATTTTAACAATAATTTATTTCTTAATTTAGCTTACACTACACTTTAAAATGCACGGAAAATATAAGTTATTCATTTTCTTGGCAATCCCCAAACTATGTAAATTAATACTTCAGTGTAAGTCTTCACTTTCATTTGATTAAAACATTGTGAGGGGAAACATTATATGGAGAAATCATCTACTTTTACCTTATGTAACTAGATACTGTAGCGTGACAAGTATATAGTGCAAATCGATCAGTATTCATCAGACTAAGCATTATATATTATTAAATGTTATTTAAATTTTTATCGGATCTGGTTAAAATGTCAACTATGTAATTATACATTATCGTAATGCTCACTTAAAGCTTAAAGTATACATTAAAGAAATACAATTGAATTTGCAACTCCTTCTTATTCTATGCTATAAAGATAAGTAAAAAAAAAAAACAGAAAATTAAACAACTGTATATTCCATTTCTGGATCAAGAACTAATTATTTTACCTATTATATCCGTAGAATCGTGTGGAAAAATAGGTAGGTACTTATCACATTGATGTTATTATCAACCGACTTCAAAAAAATGGCAGGTTTTCAATTCGACTGTATTTTTTATGTTATCTTAGAATTTTTTTAGGTTAACCGATGTTGATGATCCTTTTTTTATTTGAAGTCTTATTTTTTTAATTGAAGAAATCCATACAAATAAATAAAATTGATGTGTCTGTTTGTAATGTCAAAATTACAGCTTTTTACTAAATACATATGAAAATATATACGGTACTAATAACAAAAATACAATTTTTAAAGTTTTTGTCTGTCTGCTTATCCGTCTGTTTGTTCCGGCTAATCTCCGAAACGGCAAGACCTATTTTGACGAAAGTTTCACCGGCAGATAGCTCAAGGAGTAACTTAGGCTGCTTATATTTTAGAAAAAGGATTAGGGTTTCGTGCAAAAAAATTAAAACCTCAAATAACACGCGGGCCAAGCCGCGGGGAATAGCTAGTTTCTATATATATATAGCACCAGCTTCTCTGTGGTTCCAGATCAAGATCTGACCAGTACTTTTTGAGTTATGTTATGTGGCTTCGACAAGGTACATTGATGAAGTTCTCATTTTATTTATATTGAAGTTGGTTGTACAAAATTTTTAATTTTACCACTTGTGTTGGCACTAGGCGATAAAAATTGTTTAAATTAATGTTAATTAATTTAATTTTTTTTTAATATTTACTCATCCATTATATTGTATCTATAGATACAGAATCTTAAATAATAATTGATAGACTGTACCGTTTTGTTTATATGGGCAAAGTAATATAAAACCATTTAGTTATATGTAATTTGATGCCATGAATATATTTATTTTCATTCTATATATTTTGATACCAATATCCTTTATTTTTACGAACGCGTGACTTACTAGTTAGCGTTCCCGTGTTCTGGCCGATGGTATTGGGCTGAACTTCCAAGTAAAGATAATATTAGTGCAAGGTTGATTGTTTTTCTGCTACACCTACATTAAGTATGTATCGCCACCTATATGTGTAACACTGAAGCTGAACCTTCATCATACATTGCATACGAGAATGTTAGAGCGATGAGTGCACGTACTTTTACTTAAGGATGTATCTGTACTTCAAACAGGAAGTGATCATCATCATCAACGCCTACAAATTTTGAATATGTGAAGTGTTGAATGAAATTAGTTTTGATTGATTTTATCGCGTAAACTACACACGTTAGAAGTCACTTAACTACACACGTTACGAGTGTATTTCCGCAAGAGTTTCCATATCGTCCACTATTCCATCGTCCTTATACCCAATTTAACGTCAATTGTAATTTAGGTATGACAACTACACAACCGGAACCGACGGCTTAACGCACCGCTCGGGCATAGGCACGACCGAGATAAATGACTCACGATGACCGAGCCCGTCATATATAGTTAGCGTCTAACTATAAACTAGTGTCTGCTTAGAATTAAAAGCAAAATGTGTTTCTAAAACCACGTTCTAGCTGTACTTGTTCATAACTAATCACATTATCATGAGCAGCAGGTAAAAAAACCACTTAAATGTAGAGAGCATTTCCTATTATCGTCACGCTGGGTAGGTGGATTGACCATCGCAGTATCAGATGCCTCAAACCAATAAAAAAAATTAACTCAACATAGAGTGCACAAAGGCTATTGTAACAACAACAATGATAAGTAATGATGATAATTATGTTTATAACAAGCAGGTGCTTGTCATCTGCGTAACAAAAAGTGCACTCTCTTTCGCAGCTTACCGTTACTAATGAAACATCTGTATCAATAAGGTCCTGAAATTATCTTTATTGAAATATATTTTTGTAGGTATCCGTCACGGATTCAAAAGCCTCGAATACGTAGTGAATTGACTAGAGAACATAAGCAATTATCAAGATATCCTTTCAATTGACTGACCTACCTTTCGAATTGTAGTCACGTTTGTGCTTTGAAATAGATATGGTGAATTTTGTGTCCTATAAAATACAAATAATAGTCCTACTGTACCTCCTGGGTATAATAATAATTTAAAATTAAAAAAAATTGTAACATTTTGTAACATTTGTAAACAGCCGACTTCAATATAAGCGACTTCAATATAGGTTATTTAACAATAACTCAATAACTATTGGTCTGACCTTGATCAAATTCATATGGGACCACACGAGAACTATCAGCTTTCATATAAAAAAAGAATCATCGAAATCGGTTCGCCCAGTACAAAGTTATGAGGTAACACACATAAAAAAAACATACAGTCGAATTGAGTACCGTCTCCATTTTGGAAGTCGGCAGAAAAAGTAATACCATCTGCTACACGCGTTCTTAAGAATGAAATTTCATGTTCCTACTTCTGCAAAAACTACATAGGGGTGTCCAAGGATAAATTAGGCTTAGAAAAGGCCCACGTGCTTTATGTAACGACTTCTTTGAAACACCAACAAATACTGTGTTCCTTATCCTTTTCTATTCAGACGAAATTAATCAAATATTTAAACTTGTCAAGTTAGTTAATACGCGGTAGAGCCTCGCTGCAGCTATATTCATTTTTTACATCCATTAACTGCCTACGTGTTTAAATACAGCAATAATAATTATCAACGACATAAAAGTCTGTATTTTTAAGGCAAATAGTTATTCGGTTCGTCTTTGTCTATGTATTTTAAATTTATTCTATAGGTTATTTAAAGAAAGTATTTGTTACAAACTTCAAGTCCTGAACGCAGCTAAAAGGTCAGGAATTCAATTTCAAGATGGCGGTAGTTCTAGTGCGAAAATGGCAACCGTTTTGAGGTTAAAAGTGAAAGAGATCACGCCCCCCCATTGTCATACTTAGTGATCTTGGGAACTAACGCAGTTTCAATTGAATTGATACGAGGTGGGTAAGTGTTTACGAAGATTAAAAAAGTACAATAAAGTTGTATATTATGTATGTGTACTACAGAGAATTTTGTCTATAGTATTTTGTTTTGAAATCCCAAACGAATCCTGTATTGTTACACGTGACTTTTTGCTTATTAGGCTAGAATTAATTCAAGTTAAGTCACTTAATTAAATTAGATCTTAGTCAGAATTTTTCGTCTTTGGTATAATTCGGCTTCCTCGTTGGTCGTTTAATTTATTTCGTTGTTGGAAGGGAACATTATTACTCAATTCAATTCAAGGTCTATACGGGGAATTTTTTTTGGAGTTTATGGCCTGGTATCTAGACCTTTAGGCCAAGTCTTGAGTATTTTTATTCGGTTTATTATAATTTCTTCATAGTTCACTGCTTCACAATATGTTGATGCGTCACATTGTGCAGCCCTTGGGAGATTTTTACGGCAACTAGAGCCAGCAGGCAGCTGACAGTTGGCGATGGTATCTCAAGGCGCCTATGCAAACAAACAGCTTATCTTGAGAATCCATCACCATCAGAGCACTTGTTTCACAATTTCCACTAACAGTTCACATGCGCAGACATTTAATATACAAAATCACACCACTTTTATATATCAAAGTCCACTTCAAACCATTATTTAAACAATAATACAGGAGCAACAAACCGCCGCAGGTCAAGGTGCCGCCAAAACTCCCTCTATACGGGGTATCCTCCTACAGGGGTTACTTTTATATAATAATAATAATAATTCTTTATTGACATTTTTTATAGTTTACGTACTTTTTATACCAATTACGAGATTGACAACAATGAAAATAGATACGATTCAGCAAAACAGCTTAGTAGTGTAATAAGCCGCCGGCGTTTGTCTTTCTGTTCGATTACAATCTGAACAAGAGTGGGCTCACGTTATGCTAAGACAGTGCAATGGTAAATTGCCAGGGCTGGGGCTTCATCATCACTTACCACCAGGTGGGATTGTAGTCAAACACTGGCTTGTAATAAATGTAAAAACATGTGGTAAAATTAAAAATTTTGTACACCGACTTCAATATAAATTATTAAGGATAACTAAAAACTACTGGTCAGACCTTGATCAAATTTTTATGATACCACATGATAAGTACCAGCTTTCAAATAAAAAATAATCATCAAAATCGGTTTACCTAGAAAAAGGTTATAAGGTAACACACATAAAAAGAAACAAAAAAAAATTGTCGAATTGAGTACCTCTTCCTTTTTGAATTGGGGTAAATATCGACTGTGGTTAGTTCTTAATTTATTACATCACAAAAATATTATAATTAAAGAATATAAAATGACATAACATGCATATAAAATAATATTATATAAGAAATTAATTGCAAATCACCATTTGTCAAAGTAAAAAGAAAAACCAAAGGAACGTAAGTACCGGTTAATTAACCATTTAAATGGACCTGGATGGATAGATCTGCCGCAAAAACGCTTCGTCGTATGAAAAGATCGCCGCTGTTAATAGTAGTCGTCGAAATAAAAATATAACGTTGTTGAGTAAAGTCTAACAAAAAGCTTTAGACTAAATACTAATCTAATATATACGAATTAATATTTGTTTGCTGGTTCCTATTTTATAGAACATTTAACTTACAGTAGGTGGCGCGCGTATCGTACCGAAAACTTTATAGATCATTCAACTTCAATGAATGCATCATCATTCCTAATTTAACAGTATAATTCTTTCAAATTTAAACCGATATTTCCACAATTATTTCGTCTGTGGCAGCAACGCGTCAGTACCAGCTAGTACATCATACAAGTGGTAAAATAAAAAAAATTGTACAACCAACTTCAATATAAATAAAATAACATAATCAATGTAGTCGTGACTTCGACGTCAATTAAATACGCATTATTAAGGATAACTCAAAAACTACTGGTCAGATCATGATCTAAATGAGAAGTAAGTAAAGTAAGAAGTTTCAGTTAAGTAAAAAGTAAACTAAGAAGTTTCATTAAAGAAAAGAATCATCAAAATCGGTTCACCTAGAAAAAATTTCTGAAGTAACACACATAAAAAAAACAGTCGAATTGAGAACCTCCTCCTTTTTTGAAGTCGGTTGAAAATAAACTATTCGCTGCTCATGAAAATGGTCTTTGTCCTTGTACATTGTTTTCGTGTAATCAGGAATTCTGATAAATCTTAATCTTTTAAAAACATTGCAGGGCAAAATATTTGGTCTGGGTAAACCCCATTAAAATAAATTAGTGAGAGCACACTGATTAATATTTAAAAAAAAATACTTACAGTAAATGTATTTAAAATTAAAGTATTCGAAAATCATCACCGGCGGGACAGACGGTTATTATTCGTCAACATCAGAACGTCCAAGACCAAGTCTGAACCCTTTTTTACTGTAAACGAGGCATTCCATCGTAGTCCTCAGGGATGACAACGAATCTACATTTTGAATCTTAATCGAAGATAAATGTAGATGTCTAGATCTCTATGGGCCACAGCATCCACTTACCATCAGGTGGACTGTGTGCTCGTTTGTCATCCCCTCTCTAGTCTTATACTCGTAGATATTATTAAATTAAAAGTATTGTTTTAATTACAGAAAAGCTAAATAAGCTCAGCTGTTTCTTTAAATATGTATATGAGTATAAATTATACTAGGTCTTAATAATAGTTCTTTACCTATGAAATTACCGTTCTGCAGTACCTACTGGCCATTTCAAATCAAAATAATTTTTGTTTGACTAAGAATTCTAATTTCAAATCTCTCTTACAAAGCAATAAGGACCGTGGCCGAGCTCACTTGACTACTCTAGCGCCATCTATTATCTATCTACGGAAGCGGTTGCGATGTATATCGATATGAAAATTTGACGCACTAAATACATCGTTCTTTATTTAATACATTTCCATAGATGTCGCTACATGGTACCGCTAAGTAAGATTGACGAAGTCATTGGGCTCTAGTTTATTATATTTTAAAAACATGGAATTCTACGATATCATCATCATCATCATTACAGCCCTTCACAAATCCAATGCTGACCATAAGCCTCCCCCAAAGAATGCCACAAAGCACGGTCCTGAGCCACCTGCATCCATCGACTTCCTGCATGTCTTACCAGGTCGTCACTCCATCTCGTGGGGGGACGCCCTACACTTCGCCTACCGGTACGAGGCTGCCACTCGAGAACCTTTCTTCCCCATCGGTTGTCGGTTCTTCGAGCTATATGGCCGGCCCACTGCCACTTCAGCTTACTAATCCGTTGGGCTATGTCGGTTACTCTGGTTCTACTGCGGATATACTCATTCCAAAGTTTATCACGCAGAGAAACTCCGAGCATAGCCCTCTCCATAGCTCGCTGAGCGACCTTGAGCTTCCTCATACGGCCAGCAGTGAAGGACCACGTCTCAGTTCCGTAGGTCATCACTGGCAACACGCACTGGTTGTACAATTTCGTTTTAAGGTTTTGAGGTATGTCTGACGAGAAGATGTGTCGTAGCTTCCCGAACGCTGCCCAGCCGAGTTGAATCCGTCGATTGACCTCTCGGTCGAAGTTGGACTTACCTAGTCGGACTATTTGTCCCAGGTAAACATACTCGTCAACAACTTTGAGCTTAGTGCTCCCAACAACTACCGGCATAGGTGTGACATGGACATTAAACATGATCTTTGTTTTGTCCATGTTCATCTTAAGACCAATCCGTTAGGAGACACTATTGAGGTCATTGAGCATAGTGCTTAGGTCCTCCAGCGATTCTGCCATAAGGACTATATCGTCGGCAAATCGAAGGTGAGTGATGTACTCGCCATTGATGTTAATACCGCATCCTTTCCAGTCCAGAAGCTTGAAAACGTCTTCCAATGCAGCGGTGAAGAGTTTCGGGGATATAACATCACCCTGTCTTACACCTCTCTGCAATTGGATGGGTTTCGTACTCTGGTTCTGTACTCGGATAGCCATCGTAGCCCTACTGTACAAACACTTCAGCACTTCGATATACCGATAGTCAACTTGGCACCGCTGAAGGGACTGCAGCACCGCCCAAATTTCGACGGAATCAAAGGCTTTCTCATAGTCCACATACGCCAGACATAGTGGCAAATTGTACTCCTCGGACTTCTGTACAATTTGCCGTAGGGTATGAATGTGGTCTATGGTGCTAAAGCCCTTTCGGAAACCGGCTTCTATGAATTCTACGATATGAATTTATCAAAATCATAAGTAATTTTTTTGCCACTTTAAAATTTAAATATTTATTATTTAAACCTAATATAATGATTTTTTTTTTATATAATAAGGGTGACAAACGAGCACACAGTCCACCTGATGGTAAATGGTTGCTGCGGCCCATAGACATCTACATCCATCCTCGCCTGCGAACCAAAATGCAGATGCGTTGTCACCCGTGAGGACTAAGATGGAATGCCTCATTTCCAGTAAAAAGGGCCTCCGGCCACCTGCACTCACCAAGCGAAACGCAGAGGTAAACCTCTACTTCACGCTGGTAAATGATGAATACGTTGTTTTCCTAACTTATTAATACTAATTACCCTTACGGCCTATCCAAAGTCCACCGCTAAACACGGGTCTCATCTTTATTGAATCTAAAAGTAATGTTTAGTTTTAGTAAATAAAATATGTGTTTGTTATAGAATAAGGGTGAGAAACTAGCGCACAGTCCACCTGATGGTGAGTGGATGCTGTGGCCCATAGACATCTACATATATCCTCGATTAAGATTCAAAATGCAGATGCGTTGTCACCCCCGAAGACAGAGAGAACACAGAGGAACATGAAATGCCTCGTTTCCAGTAAAAAGGGTTCCTGTTCTCTACACTCACCATACGAAACACAGCAGCATTAAGCTGTTATTTTACGCTGGTGTTCTGTGAGAGCGTGGTCCTAACCCGCTTGAGCCGGCCCATTCATGCTACAACCATAATATAGCTGCAATGTGGCTCTACCACGTAAAATGTAATTCATTTTTCTAACTTATTAAATTAAATTAACATCATGTAATATTTCTATGCTCTATCAGGGCTCATGTTTGTCTCTATTGTATCCAACATAAGAACTATTTATGTAACCACTAGAACACAAGTCTGACTCGGTATAGATTGCTTCAAACGGGGAATATTTGTTATAGTTACCTCGCTTGGTAAGTAGAAGTTCGCAATTGCAGTTTCTTATTATTGTTGAGTGAATCCAGAAGGTGTTGCTGCCCATCTCCTGTTTGATTTCCCCCAGTCGACACTCACAGGGAGGGTGGGGTTTGTAGATATTCTGACAACGCCAATACACTGTAGGCATTTATAGCCAATGGATTATTAACTTCGTGTTTATTTGCCTTTAGCGAATTATCGTCGAGTCGTGTTAACGAATAGTGCTTGTGACCTAGACACGCTTTGGTACGATGATGTAAATCGTTTGCAAATGTTGGCCGGAACACAACAAAAATACGAACAAATATTATGATTCTTATTTTCAATTAATTATAAATATGTCACAGTACGCGAGCAACTCGGGTGAGATCCCCGCCGGCACCAATGAAATTGTTAGTTGCAATTTTAATTGCTGATTTACCACGTGCTCGGCGGTGAAGGAAAACATCGTTAGTAAACCTGCATATTCGCCAACACTCATTGGGGCAGCTCGGCGGACTTTTCCTTGCACAAAAACCCTCTCAGAAATAAGAGGGGGCAAATGCCCAGCAGTGGGACGTGGGTAGACTAATGCTTGTCGTCATTCTCTGTTAGTTAACTCGTATCGTGGTAAACTATTGTGGCAGGTGTAAAGATGTAATGTAAAAAGAGTAAAAATAATAAAATAAAACATTTATTTAGCAATACATAAAAACCATATATTATATTCATATTTACTCATATACAATCAGTCACATATACTATTATTACAGATAAAAATAGGCTGCAACTTTAACTTTTAACTATGTCACAGTAACTGAGCAAATAGTATTTATACACTATATTCTAATTTTTATCCATTTATATGTAATAAAAAAAAAGTTAGAAAAAATCAAGGACAAGACAAATCTGTTCGGTTGTTGTAAAAATATATATAATTATATAATAGAAAAGTTATAATTATAACAATTCATAAGTTTGTTAGGTATTTAAAATGTACCGTGTTAATACTCCTTTGTATTGTAAAGTTCAAGTAAATTTCATTTTATGTATTGAAAACATCAAATCAAATGCACTATTGTATTGAAATGTTCAAGCAAATTTGATTGTTGATGGTCTTTGCAATTCAACAAAAGGTATTTTATGTCTTCTCGAAACCGTGTGGACAGGAATGAATTAATGCTTTAATGGCAAAAAAAGCAGTCGATTACGGTAGATGACGAGATCACTACATAAAGTTTGCAGTAAAAGTTTTATTCATTTGGAGACAGTGTGTGGATCCTGTGCGGTGTGTGGACGGGGATTGTTGTGTAGAAGTAGCCCACTACATTACCACGATAATTAGGAACTGAAAAAACTCGTCAACCAACGTTAGAATTTATTTATAGAAAGTAAATTTTTGTGGTAATTGCTGTCCTAGATCTCAAGAAGATGTAGTCATAATGCCGACACAGATCCCACATTCAGTGACAAAAAAGCTTTATTTTCACTCAATTTGTGTTTAGGATGTAGTTTAGCTACCTCTTTTGGATCCAATTATTGCGGTGAAAGTTTCCGATTTTCGTACAGAATGGATCCTGTATGATATTCAGAATTTAAACAGCCCGGAGTCTACTGCTTAGTCTATTCTTTTTTTATAGGATGGGGTGACAAACGAGCACATAGGCCACCTGATGGTAAGTGGTTGCTGTGGTCCATAGACATCTACATCTATCCTCGTTTGCGAATCAAAATGCAGATGCGTTGTCACCCGTGAGGACTAAGATGGAATGCCTTTTTGGCAGTAAAAAGGGTCTCCGGTACTCTACACTCACCATATGAAACACAGCAGCATTAAACAGCTATTTTACGCTGGTATTCTGTGAGATCGTGGTCCATCCCCGGTCGAGCCGATCCATTCGTGCTACAGCTATACTAGCTGCAGCATGGCTCTACTACGTATACATACAATTAAATATTCTATTATAATCATACAATTAAATACCTAAACCTAAAGAAAGCATTGTTAAAATTTCAATGAAACTTTTTGCAAGAAGCTTCCTATGTTCGACGTCCTTGTAAAACGAAATTAATAAGAATTTTCGAAGTTGGTCATGAAATTAGTGGAATTTTTATTTAAATAAAACGAGACTTCGAGATACTATAAGTTCATACTGCGTAGATCGGACCAAAAATTAATAATTTTATTCTGGAGGTAGCCGTGGTTAACTATGACATTACAACGTCGAACAACTCGGTTACCATGGGTGCTGTAATGTGTCCGAAACGTCGGGAACATAAAATAAGTTAATATACGGGATGAAATCCGTAAAAGCTAGTTTTATTTAATTGTGTAGTGTTCGCGTATACATAAGAAATCATTATTCTTAGACTTATCAATGCTCCTTGTGTAGATCAAACGACAAGTGGTAAAATTAAAAATTTTGTACAACAAACTTTAATATAAATAAAATGAGAACATCATCAATGTATTCGAAGTCAACTAAATACGCATTATTAAGAATAACTCAAAAACTGCTGTCAGATCTTGATCCAAATATAAATTTGATCAATTGTTTCTGAGTTATCCCATGTGGTCTTATATAAATGGGACCACATGAGAAGCACCAGCTTTCAAATAAAAAAGAATCATCAAAATCGTTTCACTTAGAAAAAAGTTCTGAGGTAACACACATAAAAAATGCAGTCCAATTGAGTACCTCCTACTTTTTTGAAGTCGGTTAAAAAGATTAAGACACGGCCACCTTTGAATTGATATGTATGTTGCTGAAACAGTAATTAAATCAAGTCGCCTTCATGGCTAGAAATTTTGCAAATTCAGTTGGTTAAATGCTATATTCGAATTATTTGATTCGAATAAAAGGTTATGTATTTAGTAGAATGCTGGCTTTAGTGTCTGCGGCTTATAAATTTAACCTCCCGTTGTTGCCTCAAATTTTTTTTATAGGATAGGGTAACAATCGTACACACAGTCCCCTGATGGTAAGCGGTTGCTGTGACCCATAGACATCCACATCTATCCTCAATAAAGAATCAAAATGCAGATGCGTGGTCACCCGTGAGGACTAAGATAGAATGCCTCTTTTCCAGTAAAAAGGGTCTCTGGTTCTCTACACTCACCATACGAAACACAGCAGTGTGAAGCTGCTATTTTACGCTGGTATTTTGTAAGAGCGTGGTCCTTCCCCGGTCAAGCCGACCCATTCGTGCTACAACTATACTACTAAAACTGCAGCATTGCTCTACCACGAAAAAAAATCTTGCCATCTGTAATTACTTTTACTTATGTCTTCCTTTTCATATCTTCTCCTTCCTTGATTGAAACTAGTTCACATACGTAACCTATCGGGGCCAGTTTAGATGCGGTCGCAATTGTTGTACCAACATCGGAGCCAATTCGCCCAATTATTTGATCAAAGTTCACGTATGTCCGCCTTAGGGCGCCTGGTACGGTAAGGTTCGTA
This sequence comes from Parnassius glacialis, assembly GCA_033319125.1. NCBI lineage: Eukaryota > Metazoa > Arthropoda > Insecta > Lepidoptera > Papilionidae > Parnassius > Parnassius glacialis. Next base: position 27,758,069 of record JAVANC010000002.1, read on the forward strand.
CGTCGGCTATGATTGATTCGTCGACCTCAAGATATTTTCGTAAGGCTATGTTCTATTATCAGATTTGAAGTTCTCTTGCTATTTATAGTTTTAAAGAATTAAATAAATATGATTATTACTTGTTACTAAACTGTAAATTTGTAGTAAATTTGGGCCTTGCTCAGACATTATTAATCCGTTCGTCCGACACATATAATTTCCATGGTCCAAAGGTTTTGACGCCCGCCAATTTTTATGTATATTTTAATTCAATAAATGTTTTAAACTCCTAGTGGTTGTGCAATAATATTTTTAAGTGGGTTACATTCTTAGAATTTAAAAAAAACAGTTTAAAAGTCTATAAATATATGTATATACATATATATCTAACAATCTTTACACAGGATTTCATTCAAGTAACTTCGGCACATTACTTGACGAGGAATGCTTGCGCATGCATAGCCGTAGGAATCCGACTAGGAGTGGCAATCTATCAACCGCTCCAGTGCCCTTGTGGTGGCTGTTCGTTTAGAGAACCGGAAACCCTTTTTACTGGATTTGTGGCGAGACATTACATCTTAGTCCTCAGGGATGGCAACGCATCTGCATTTTGATTCTTAATCGAGGATAGATATAGATATCTACGGGCTACAGCATCCACCTACCATCGGTGGAGTGTGTGCTCATTTCTCACCGTTATTTTATAAAAAAGGCTCGCCAAAGAGGAGTGTTAGTAGATTGTCTTATCGCGGTCCTCGGAACAATATAATCTGAAGGGCTCTTGTCTCTATTAATTTTCCCTCGGTTTTAGTTTCATGGAATATATGGCATCAGAAGCGACTTAACTAAGTGAATGGCGCAAATGTGAGTCTGAGAGATGATTTGGGGTATTAATTTGTTGTCTGGACAATGAGGAGGTCCATGGAGGCAACAAGCGTGAAATACCTAAAGGAACTGTAGCCACGATACTCGTCGCTGCTGGTGATGACAAGAAAGCTCGTTAATTTTCTATCGACTTCAAAAAGGAGCCGGTACTCAATTCGACTATGTTTTTTTTATGTGCGTTAACTCATAACTTTTTACTGGGTGAACCGATTTCGATGATTCTTTTATTTGAAAGCTGGTGCTTCACATGTAGTCCAAAATATTTTAAATTATCGATCAAAGGCTAATTATTGTCATACAGCGAGGAGACGCAGCAAGCGTTCTTGGCATTATATATATTCCGCGGGACGTAGTGCTGTATGGCTATTCTTATTTTTAATAAATATGGTATTAATCTTTATATTATGTCGATAAATGTATATTTATTTCAATACTTTTATTTCTTTATTACATTTCTAACACAAATTTTAAACCCACGGATAGATGGGTTAAATACCACGTTACACATAAATATTTAAATAAATACCATTGAGTTATTATAACTCAATGATAAATGTACTACATACGTAGTACATTATAACTCAATGATATTTATTTAAATATTTATGTATAACGTGGTATTTAACCCACCTATCCGTCTCAATGATATATATAATATACTACGTACGTAGTACATTATAACTCAATGATAAATACATAATTTTTGGAAAAGAGGCATTCTATTTTAGTCCTTACGGCTGACAATGCATCTGCATTTTAATTCGTAAACGAAGATAGATGTAGATCTATGGGCCACAGCAACCACTTTCCATCAGGTGGACAGTGTGCTCGTTTGTCACCCTAATTCTATAAAAAAAAATATAACAAATATGTGTACGTAAAGATGTGGATGATGCACATCAATTGTACTATTTAACAGCATACATACTACTTAATAAAGTCATGAAAACTATTCCTCTTTTATTGGCCTGAGACTCCAACCTTGAGTTTCATTTGCGTCGGAATTGCTATCGGACTATAAAATTGTATTTCTACGTTTATAGTCACAAGAAAATCGATGTTCTTTTAAGGAACATAAAATAAAAAGCTCTTCTTTGATAGTTAATTACACTTCATCAATAAAAAACTATATCTTTAATAGTTATAGTCTTTAATAAGTAAATTTTCAACTAATAATTTATTTATAGAACATATAAAAGTTTATTGGAAAAGCTGTCATTGTTTATTTAGTATGTGAACACTTTTTCCCTTTTTACTTATGTATAGACATCGACTATTTTTTTTAATTATTCATGGCTATGGTTTTTGGATTTTGAATCTGTCACTAATGTTTTTTTTTTTCATAGATTTAAGTACATTAAAGTTTTTGTTTATTTGAGCCCGATAACTTTTGCCGGTTGCTTCTGCTGATACACACAGTGTAAAACAATTACTACAGCACGGCTAGCATGGGCTGAGGACAAAAAATTTATCCCCCGATTATATCCCACTGACAAGAGTCAAAATTATCTTGTCCATAAGCCAAAGCACGGCAACGAGGAGAAGTATATCCCCGTTTGACATAACGAGTAGACATATATCCCCCGTCCGTAGCATGGAGCCAACTGAAAGATAAAAAAATATTCTTTTTTTGAAATTTGAAAGAGACAATTTTATCCTAGTTCATTGGACCTGGGTTTAAATTTGTATTCATACAAAAAATCTATCTAAGTCTAAGTCTATCTCCCATTTTATCTACTGTGCATATTATATCCACCGGTGTGCCCATGCTCGAAGGGTGGATAAAACTAAGCGAGGAGATAAACATTTTCTCCTTTCCCCGGGGATAAAATTGTCTCCTGCCCATGCTAGCCCTGCTAATAGGGATTTAATAAGGATTTTATGACAAATTATAATGATACATACTTTTTATTTCGAACTCTAGTTAATCGCAATAAAAAAAAATATTGAATGCCCTATTTAGTTAGCAGCACTATTTAGATACCAGCTAGATTTTACCTATTAGTTGGTACTATATGTTTATATGTATAGTGTATACCCAATAAAACAGTATAGTTTGTTAAATTGAAGATTTTTCCCAAGAAAAAGATTAAATATTTATGAACTTCCGAATATTCAAGGATAATGTTATGTGAGATTTTTTTATTTGTAATGTAGGTAAAGAGCAAAGTCCTTTTTATTGCGGGTTTTAATGTCGATTCTACGTATAAAAATAAATACCAACAAACGAACCAGCTGCGCAAGTAGTGATGCCCCACGTGTCAACATTTTATCGATATTATTGCTTGAATAGTAATGTTAACCTTTACACGTGGCCAACATATAAATATAAATATATAATTATAAGTCGCGCATAAAATTATTGTGAAAAATTTGTAAGGTTTTTGATAAAAGTTTAATTATGTATATATGTATATTGTTGATGAGGGGGCAAACGAGCATGCGGCTCATAGTATTATTATTTACTGCTTTCATTAAAAAAATTGTGTGATTGTATGATCCTGAATTTAAAAGTCACTGTAAACATTTTGTTCGTGAACCCTTATTTGTAAATAAATAAGTACGTCTATATAAGCTATGGTAATAAAAACTAAGACAGGTAGATTTTCAAAATTTGCCAAAATATTTCATAGATATTGGACATGTGAATAAAAGGTAACTTCTAAACTGTTGATCAACCGGCTACAGAACATTAAAGTAGGCTACGCTTTATTTATTTAGATTTTCTGCCTACTTCTAAAAAGGAGACGGTACTCAATTCGACTGTATGTTTTTTTTATGTGTGTTACCTCATAACTATGTACTGGGTCAACCGATTTCGACGATTCTTTTTTTATATGAAAGCTGATACTTCTCGTGTGGTCCCATATGAATTGATCAAGGTCAGACCAATAGTTTTTGAGTTATTCTTAAATAACTTATTATTAACTTTTTAATTTTTAATTATAGAGTGTAGTGACAGCGAAAGAGAATCAACTATCCACTACCCCAAATCATCCTGTGGGTGTCGTAAGAGGCAATAGAGTGAAACTGAAACAGGAGCTAGGTAGCACATTCTTTTAAAAACAACACAAAATAATAAAGAAATTGCGGTTGCCAACCTGCCTGCAAGCGTGCCAACTTTGACAAATATTCCACGTATTACGTATTCTATGGCCTATGTTCAGAGGTGGACTTTGATAGGCTGTTACGATGATAATGATTTTTGACATTTGGATCGATACTTGTCTGTGTTAATATTAATAATAAAAATGATAACAGCAGTGCAAACAAGGGTTACAATGTCATCATAAATCACCGTCTAATATGACACAGCATTTTGATTTTATCGATTTAGTACTGCGCAGTGAGTCGGTCGGTCGCAATCAAACGGCCCAATTCTGACTAAATTCGCTGAGGTTATCGCTATATTTGGGTTAAATGCTTGAAGATTTAACTTATGACATACTGGAAGCGAGCGATAATTAGGTATTTTTATACGTTATACCTATCAGTAGGTGCGAAACTGAACTCCTATTTTTATTCCTATTTATTTTATTCCTATTTTTTTACGTGGTAGAGCCATGCTGCAGCTATATTACTGGTATAGTAACAGGTGTAGCACGAATGAGTCGGCTCGTCCGGGGAAGGACTACGCTCTCACAGAGTACTCGCGTAAAATAGCAGCTTAAAGTTGCTGTGTTTCGTACGGTGAGTCTACACAGAACCGGAAATTATTTTTACTGCAAACGAGGCATTCCATCTTAGTCCTCAAGGGTGATAGCGCATCTGCATTTTGATTCATAATCTAGGATGAATGTAGATGTCTGTGGGCCAATCGGTGGAATGTATACTCGTTTGTTACTCTTATTAAGTGGCGAAGCATGCGAAGTCACTTATTGATTTCACAATGTCTGTCCGTCTGTCCGTCTATCCGTCCGTCTGTCCGTCTGTCCCACGATTATCTCGAGAACGGTTTCGAATTTTCAAATTCTGTTTTCAGCAATCGATTACTGATCACCCAGGCATCTGAACCTCCTATTTTGAAATATTTTCTTTTCCGTTAGAAACCGCTTCAAACCTGATTGCTTCGCCACTTTGCTATGCTGTTAGCTTGCTAGGTTTATTCTATATAAAAAGATCGGTAGCAGCCCATTAGCAACCCCGCTAAATGACCTCATGCTATGTAATAAATTTCCTAAATCACCTCGTACGGCAGTGTGAAAAGGGGTAGCAAAGTCTCCTATGCCCCCATAGTACGGTCATTCTTAGGCTGTGGTCCGGTGATAGGTTGTATCTCTTTCGTATAATAATATATATAATTGTAAGCTGTTATTTAAAAAAAAGTCGCGCTGGCTTTCTTGCTGGTTCTTCCCAGGACAGGGGTTTTTTTTCGAACTAGTGGTAATTAAACAATAGTCAAATCAATAAGTATTATTTATAATCTATATTGAATAAAAAAGTTTCTGTTTCTATAATTAATGATAGCGAAAGAGGAAAATTATTAAAAATGGGCAGCAGCATCTTTCTGATTATAACTCAAAATTATTAAAACAAAATACTACGGTCGCCAACCCACCTGCCAAGCGTAGTACCTATGGCAAATATCCTATAGGTATACTTTTGACAGGCTGTAATTACTGAATGACTTTTAGTGTACACTTAAAACGTTATCCATTTCCAAAGTCAAATTAGATATTTATGTAAAAATATACAACTAATTGTTTATCTATAAATAATAAAAACTTTTGACGTTCTTACACTAGATGCAGATCCTCATACAATTTCTATGGAAATGTTCACTAAGTTTTCAAACCTCCTAAAAATGTTAGTAAATGTATTGACTGGAGTATTTATATATCCCCACCTATTAATGTGTTAGATATATTTCAGGTGTTATAGATTCATAATAAACATTAATAAATTTCTTTCTGGGCTAATAATCGCCTGGAAAAATTAAATAAGTTGTAATATCAAAATAATATAATTTAAAAATATGAAATGGAATTAACACTAAATTTGGATTATCACAAAGAAAACGGTCAAAAATATAATGACTCGACAATGCTTTTGGAGTAGATAGTAGATTATTTTTAGCTTTGAAGAATTTAAGCAAGTTAGTTCTTGGCAGAAGAAATAAGAACTTAACTATCTGAAAAATAATGTCAACGAAACATAGTAAATTATATTTTAATTCGATCGCTGACATAATTTTCACAAACCTTCAGCATTACGACCTTCACCAAGTCTCAACCTTTCTAAGGCAGCGTTTGTTTCACTCGATCTTCGGTGATTGTTTTCTTTGTTTTCGTGTTAACGAAACCTTCAAAAATTTTAATTTTAATAATTAAGCTATTAAAAGTTATTGTGAGATTATTGAATTTAATATTCATGGTGATTATAATACATTCCTAGAATAATAATATTCTTGTTTCTATATATATATATATATATATATAATATTAATGGAAACTTCTGCCCTTTGATTCTCGATAGAAAATTTGCCTTTTTAAAATACTATTCTTTAAACTCTAAGTCTTACGTTTGTTCAATATAACAGCCAAGGTACTATTAGAGTAAGTAAAGAATTCATCTCATCAAGTATCCGTAAAATCAGTTTTATTTCATTTGTAGCATTAGCACAAATAAAAGAAATCGTAACCTAGTGCATATAAAGGGAAAAACTAAAAAAAAATACAACATTTTGGCCGCCATTGTAAAACTGTAGACAAAAGATTTATTTCTACGCCGTTCATTTCCAATCCAGGGAGCTTTGTACTCGGCATAAGAAGAAAGACATTACACATTTACTTACGTATTCATTTCCACAATCACTGACTCACTGCGGACCGTTGTATTTGAACCTGTGCTATTTTAAATATATTGGTAAATCCAATTGGGCATACCTTAAGCGCATTAAAAAAACTACGTATAACATGATTATACGGAATTTTTAAAGTAGTTTAAATACATTTCGACAGCACTATCGGCTTCAACATCCTCGAAAACCATGAAAATGACACCCGTGATGAAAAAATTGATACCTATTGCAGCCGCCATCTTGGATTTACATTTCGACAGCACTATCGGCTTCAACTCTCTCGAAAACAATGAAAATGACACCCATGATGAAAAAATTGATACCTATTGCAGCCGCCATCTTGGATTTACATTTCGACAGCACTATCGGCTTCAACTCTCTCGAAAACCATGAAAATGACACCCAAGATGAAAAAATTGGTACCTACTTCAGCTGCCATCTTGGATTTACATTTCGACAGCACTATCGGCTTCAACATCCTCGAAACTCATGAAAATGACACCCATAATGAAAAAATTAATACCCATTGCAGCCGCCACCTTAGATTTACATTTCGACAACCCTATCGGAGTCAACTCTCTCGAAAACTATGAAATTGACACCCATGATGAAAAAATTGATACCTATTGCAGCCGCCATCTTGGATTTACATTTCGACAGCACTATCGGCTTCAACTCTCTCGAAAACCATGAAAATGACACCCAAGATGAAAAAATTGGTACCTACTTCAGCCGCCATCTTGGATTTACATTTCGACAGCACTATCGGCTTCAACACTCTCGAAAACCATGAAAATGACACCCAAGATGAAAAAATTGGCACCCACTTCAGCCGCCATCTTGGATTTACATTTCGACAACCCTATCGGAGTCAACTCTCTCGAAAACTATGAAATTGACACCCATGATGAAAAAATTGATACCTATTGCAGCCGCCATCTTGGATTTACATTTCGACAGCACTATCGGCTTCAACTCTCTCGAAAACCATGAAAATGACACCCAAGATGAAAAAATTGGTACCTACTTCAGCCGCCATCTTGGATTTACATTTCGACAGCACTATCGGCTTCAACACTCGAAAACCATGAAAATGACACCCAAGATGAAAAAATTTATATCTATTGCAGCCGCCAACTTGGATTTACATTTCGACAGCACTATCGGCTTCAACACCCTCGAAAACCATGAAAATGACACCCATGATGAAAAAATTGATACCTGTTGCAGCCGCCATCTTGGATTTACATTTCGACAGCACTATCGGCTTCAACACCCTCGAAAACCATGAAAATGACACCCAAGATGAAAAAATTGATATATTTTGCAGCCGCCATCTTGGATTTACATTTCGACAACACTATCGGCTTCAACACCCTCGGAAACCATGAAAATGACACCCATGATGAAAAAATTGGTACCTAATTCCGCCGCCATCTTGTATTTACATTTCGACAGCACTATCAGCTTCAACACCCTCGAAAACCATGAAAATGACACCCATGATGAAAAAATTGGTACCTACTTCGGCCGCCATCTTGGATTTACATTTCGACAGCACTATCGGCTTCAACACTCGAAAACCATGAAAATGTCACCCATGACAAAAAAAATTATACTACTTGCTTTTAGTACGTACTACTATTATTTATTCTGTGCTTTTAAATATTGTAATAAAAAAATGTCTTATTATTATTATAATTAAATATTTAAGAAATTTGGTTATTAGAATATTGTGTATTTGTACAGCGATCTTTTTGAGCCGCTGCAAACAACCGAAACAATGTCCACTCACGAAGGCGACTGAAGCCAAACCACAGAAAAAAAAAAACAAAAAACCAGCACAAACTATATAGAAACACTACCAAACCAGTGGCATACAGTCCATACTATAATTTTTCTTAGAGGTATTATTATGTCATGACAGTTTGTCCATGTTGCAGTAGATGTCACTTTTTTAAATTTAGCCATGCTTGGCCAATTAAGAATCAAACAAATTAATGAATAGTTTAAAATACAATCGAACCTTTCTAACTTACTATTTTGTTACAAAACAAATTTGTAATTAAATTTTTAGTATAATTTATTTATTTTACATTATTCCCTATATATAATGTACTCTGTGAGCCAAACTAAACTACTCATTACTACTCTGTGGCTGTAGCTTCCCATTTAGAGAAAGAGTTTTGGCGGGAACTCGACCGGCGGCGGCTTGCTGCTCCTGTATTATTGTTTAAATAATGGTTTGAAGTGGACTTTGATATGTAAAAGTAGTGCGATTTTGTGTATTAAGTGTCTGCGCATGTGAACTATTAATGGAAACTGTGAAACAAGTGCTCTGATGGTGATGGAATCTCAAGATAAGCTGTTTGTTTGCATAGGCGCCTTTAGATACCATCGCCAACTGTCAGCTGCCTGCTGGCTCAAGTTACCGTCAAAATCTCCCAAGGCTGCACAATGTGACGCATCAACATATTGTGAAGCAGTGAAATATGAAGGAAAATTATACATGAAGACAAGGCTGTATGGCATAGTTCCTTTGCCTGCTCTCTCGAGCGAATAATAAAAACAACAACAACAACCATTTAGAGAAATATTTTTGTATACGAGGCTAACAAATCAACGAAAATTTCGCCATTTTGGAGCCGAAAAAAATTAATTATAGCTAAACAAAACAAAACTACACTGCCATTTACATTCAGTGGCTTCCCACATGATAGATGAAGAGATTAAAAAATAGATTGAGTTAAACAATTAATATTTTCAAAAGTTATTGTGTTTACAAGCCACAGGGACATGATAAATCCACACCATAAGCCACTAAAACCCTTTTTTTTATTTAAAAATAGCAATTAATCGATTTAAAAAAATATTAATAAGTTCAACAATCATTTATCTTTCTAACAATGTGCTTTTTATATCATTTATATGTATAATATGATTGCTAGATACGATTTTATTCGATAAAATGTTGGAATCTTAATTTTTAGGCGATAGTAGAACACACCTTGCGCTTCCGCTTAAGGTATGCAATATTTCCATGTAAACATTCTATAGAAATACTAGTACCAAAAAGTATTTGTTCGGAACACAATTTATTTAAATTAATTGTTATTCAGCTATTTTTCAATCTGTGGTTAGGCGAGGTCAGTGTCTGACATGTCTGTGATCCTTGCCCCGTTTATGAATTTCCAATTCACCCTCTCCATAAGATAAAAGCCCCTTTTGATTTTTAAGGATTTTGTATCGCAGTTCCTTTATGTTTGTGTTGTTAGTCAAGAAGGTGGGGACGGAGATGAGGAGGATACGAAATAGCACACATTTCTTCCTGACTTCGGGGATGAAACATTACGAACAGTGGCGCAGTGGCTTAGCAATGAGTTGCTGCGCTGGGGGCCGCGGGTTCGAATCCTGCACAATTGTTCCGGGTCTGGATGTTTATCCTTGTGCAATTTATGTTTGTGAACTGCCTCCACGATACAGGAGAAAATCCTAGTGTGGGGGTAACATTAAAGAAAAAAGAAAAAAATAGAGAGTAATGCCAGAAGAAATCTAGGCTATATTTTATCCGAAAATCTTGATGTATTTTGAGAAAACAAATAATTGATAAAATAAATAGGCTTTGATTATTTTAAATCTAAATAACGCCACGCTAGTTCATAAATAATTTAAAATTTTGTACAACCGACTTTGATATAAATTATTTAGAATAACTCAAAAACTAGTGGTCAGGCCTTAATCCAATTTTTATGAGATCACACTAGAAGTACCAGCTTTCAAATAAAAATAATAATATCGAAATCGGTTCACCCAGTAAAAAGTTATGAGGTAACACACATAAAAAAAACATACAGTCGAATTGAGTACCGGCTCCTTTTTGAAAGTCGGCAGATAAAAAGGTCGAAAACGGGAAATCTGTACTTCACGTTAACGGATTGGTTAGCACACGCAACTTCCTGCATTTCAATGAACGTGATGGTTTTTATTTGCGTTTAGATAATATCACGACGTCATTGTTTAGAACCCGAACTTGACGCAGTCACACAAATAGTGACAATAGCCGCGGATAATAAATTGTACACAACACAACTGCTGCAATGTTCTTTAACCTGGCATGTCGCTTACAAAAGTTTCTGCGTCATTCGACTCTTAAAACGATTGCGGTGACCGCATTTAATAAAATCTATCTAACCGCAAAAACCAGGAAGCGAACGAACAATGTGTTTATAATAACTAATCGGTCAATTGTTTCAATTACAGTTTATCGTCGATAAAAGTATGTACTTCGCAACTTTGCATATACACTGCAAAAATGTAGTCGCTTTCAAAGCGACTACAATTTTGCTTGTTTCACTTCCATTATATAGGTCGCTGTAGATTGCATCGGATTTATGAGTTTAAGGTAACTTGCGCTCACCTCGTATATTTTTAAAATACTCCGAGGGAAGTTGCCTAATACTGAAATATTGGGGCAGCTTAACCTATATGAGAGGTATTCCTGAGAGGTATGTGTAGCGCCGACGGCAGCCGCGACTGTTGGTGGAGCCGCGCGGTCGGACTGACCTTCTGGGTGAGGCACCTCTGACGCACGCACTCCACACGTTCTGTTGAACTTTAAGTGAATCCACAAAGACAGCATTAGTTGTAATTTGTTACAGAAATTAAATAATGAATACAAATCAGTTGGGCAGCTACACTATCGCATTAGGTAATTAATCATTTAATGATAGTTGTAAGTTACAGAAATAAATAAGACTTGTTACAATGTTCTGGCGAGCTTAGAAAACCCCATTCAAAATACCGAAGTACATTCAAAATACTGAACTTCATATACTAATGGGGAGAAGCATCCCCAGTAGCAGTGATAACACCATTGAAGTAATACATAATAGCTCAATGGATAACACCAATGACTGGTGAATATGGACTATGGACATGGCAATTTGAAAATGCCAATACTCAAACAGCGGATTAAGAAGCTGATAAAAAATAGAAGAACATTCTTCTTCTTGAACGAACTCACCCTCCGTTTTTTTTTTTAATTTAAATTGCTCAATTAAAAAAATACAGTGTAGTGGCGGTGTAAAAAAATATCCGCTACCCCATATCATCCCGTGGGTGTTGTAAGAGGCGACAGAGGGAAACAAATCAGGAGATGGGCAGCAGCACCTTCCTAATAACGACTAAAAATAAATAATTGCGGTTGCAACCCGCTCGCCAAACGGGGCAAGCGTGGCAAGCAAGGGGAGAGGCTTAAGTGGGCTTTAATAGGCAGTAACGGTAACCGTAAATTGCACAATCTTATATTACCTATTTACGTTTTATACGCTAATATTTTATATCTATTAGGTATACAGGGTTATTTTTCAATAGCCGGCCAAATTTGCAGGGAAGGTTCAGAAAAAGTAATATAGGCAAATGGTGAAGAAAAATTAATAAAAAATAATCTCGAACATTCTCTCCTTTTTATTTTTTTTTAAATTCAAAATGACCACGCATTTTGTGCAACCCATTATGCGCACGCACACATTCGTAACGGTCGATCGGTAGGCAAAAATGTTGTTGCCCATAAATCACATTCAATTTGGGATAATTTGAAATAAAAGTAGAAGCCTTATTTATTTAAAAACTGCAATCACGGTATATTATTATTTATATGTATATTCAAACTTATGTTTAAAATTTGGCTACTCTTTGAAAAATAACCCGGTATAGTCTTAGTACTTAGTTAAAGTAGGTATATATCTTAAAACGATGTCGTGAAACCTAACTTTGAAAAGGTGTCACTAACAAGCCATTTTCTATGTATGTATTTAGTTATTATAACGACTAAAATATTTTATAAATACAAGTATTCATCAACTCGGTCTCGACAATTGCATGTAATGACATTGACACTATCGCAGTTCGCAGTGCTGTGAAGGTTTTATAGTAATATATTGCTAACTATTTATTAAACTGGCAACTTTGAAATACAATGACAACAACAGAGGATGACGTTTTGTTTTAAGGTGGATTCTTTAACTGCCATATTCGGAAATCTATTTATATGTTTATACGACTCATTTGACCCACAAACAAGACTATAATCAGATCGTATGGCGTGTTACATGACAGATGAAGTGAACTACCACCGTCGTCATGATTTTATCACATATACTTTTACAATTTAGAGCCGTGGTAGATCATGAGCTAAGCGCCATTAATTTCACAGTACGCCGCCAACCTTAGGTTTGACCCCCGTGCTTGATTACTTTCCCTCCTGATGGTAATTACGTGGTAGAGCCATGCTGCATCTATTTTAGTAGTATAGTTATAGCACGAATGGGTCGACTCTACCGGGGAAGGACCACGCTCTCACAGAATTTTTTTTTTATAGGATAAGAGTGACAAACGAGCACACAGTCCACCTGATGGTAAGTGGTTGCTGCGGCCCATAGACATCTACATCTATCCTCTATTACAATTCAAAATGTAGATGCGTTGTCACCCGTGAGGACTGAGATGGAATGCCTCATTTCCAGTAAAAAGGGCCTCCGGCCACCTGCACTCACCAAGCGAAACGCAGAGGTAAACCTCTACTTCACGCTGGTATTCTGTGAGGTCGTGGTACCACCCCGGTTCGAGCCGGCCCATCCGTGTGACAGCAAAAGCTGCCGCGTGGCTCTACCACTGTTAAAATAAATTAGAATAGCAGCTTAACGCTGCTGTGTTTCGTATGGTGAGTGTAGAGAACCGTAGACCCTTTTTACTGGAAAAGAGGCATTCCATCTTAGTCCTCACAGGTGATAACGCATCTGCATCTTGAGTCTTTATTGAGGATAGATGTAGATATCTATGGGTCACAGTAACCACTTACCATCAGGTGAACTGCGTGCTCGTTTGTCATCCTATCCTATAAAAAAGTGGTGATTTGAGCTGAAGATGGTAAAGCCCTGACTTATTGCTCTTGCCTTATTAGACACCCATATTATTATCGAATGGAAAGACTATACGTATCTATACGTTATAAAGCCAAGCTGCAGCCTGCAGCTATATTATGGTTGTAGCACGAATGGGTCGGCTCTACCGGGATAGGACCACGCTCTCACGGAAAACCAACGTAAAATAGCTTCATGCTGCTGTGTTTCGTACGGTGAGTGTGGAGAACCACAGACCCATTTTATTGGAAATGAGTTTTTATTCTGATTCTTAATTGGGAAGAAATATAAATTAAGTTAAAAAAGTAAAGTTTTGTTTATAGGCCACGGCATCCACTTACCATCAGGTGGACTGTGTGCTCGTTTGTCACCCTTATTCTATAAAAAAAAAGATAGATTCTGGCTAATTATTCCACTCCTTCGTTGTACGCACAACAAAAATATGGAGAGCAGCCGAGCATCTGGTGCTTCGATGATGGAATAGAAAGGGAGGAATTAAGTCATACACTTCCTGCGCACACTGTTCAATATGTATCCTGTAAAACATAGAAAGTCTGGCTACTTTGCGTCTGTACACGAGACTGGTAACATTTCGCCTTTCCATTGAGTCCAAAGCCGCTAGGTGGCATTTTCATCATCACTAGTGCACTGTTATCATACCTCTGTCAACATTCAGATGTCACAATTGTGTTATATTACCATGGTCCTGGCCACCTTCATTCATCGCTTCCCTTCAAGTAACAAAGACTATTCAAATAAATTTTATCTTGCTTACTTAAACTTTGTATTATTATACCAACTTACACATTCCTTGCGTATTTTGTGTATGAGTCACTATAGCTGGCATCAGGTCAAAAAACTTACTGCATTGCTGCTTACGAGTAACACAATGTATGATAAGACTTTATTGCAATAGCAATGTATGCAGAGGAATTCGATATGTTATTACACTTGAAAGCGGCATGAGTGTTGTTAGCCTGTTACTCACGACTTTTATACTTATTTAAATATTATTATAAGTTAAGGTTTTATGTACCATTCACAAAAAATAATCAGAATTTCAGCATTCATCTAGTTTATATTTGGTCATAGTCATGAATGCCATGTTTTCTGAATGTAGCAAGCAAGGTCACGTTTTATCATACTTAAATTAAATGTACATTTATCCCAATTTAAAAGTTAATTAACAAATCGAACTAAACTGTAGACATATTATGTAATTCTTAATTTATTGATATCCCCTTCACCATGAACAAAATAATCTTATACAAAAGTTTTTGTTATACAAGGAAGTTCTTTTCAGTGCACGAGCGAACAAAAAATCTTCCAAAGTATCCAAGTTAAAAATTTCCTTCGTCTAGAATTATTGACAAATTTACACCACCTTTTTCCCATATTGCAATCATGATGTCACTCACATCTGTATACTAGATAAAATACTGATCAAACCTGTTCTCTGAGTCAACAAAATAAATGTTTTGGATGTTGAGTGTTTTTATAAAATTCTTTATAATTTTAATCATTTATATATATTATTTTAAAACTGAAGTGGCGAACGAACTTGCACTTCACATGATGGCAAGTGACTAATGCAGCCTATGGACACTTGCTACCAACCTAACGTTGTAAAACAATGAAAGCGCGCAAACTAACGATGCGCTGTCAGCCCTGAGGACTAAGATAGAATGCCTCACACTTACAGCCTAAAATTATAGGTAGGTACTGGTTTATATCGTACAGACTGGATCACGGCAGTACAGGCACTGCTGTTTGGCGGCGGTAATAGGTAAAGGGGTGGTAGGTAGGTAGGTAGGTAACCTACCCAGACAGACTCCTCGGCAGACTCGGGATCTCTTAGGCAGAAAGGGGGACATTAAAATGCTTTAGCTTAAAAATAAGTACCAAGAAGATATTTCTGTATCTACTGACCTATATAGGTATTATCTTAGTCATAATAAAAGCTACCCATTGTAATATATAGTTTATTTCAAAATAAAATAACATTATAATTTTAGCTCTGAACAGTGGTGTGATTGATATGCCAAAAAATAATTATCGATAATTTTGGTCCGGGTGAAATCGAGCGATGTCGAGGCTCACTATAAATATGAATCTGCTTATCACCAGTTTTTCCTGCACGAGGCAAAGGATAGCCCTCAGTAAATAGCCCGGCCTGTCTGACATCCGTCGCATTCTCTGTGCGCGTGTTGTTTTGCAAGCATAAGCTAAAATAGATTTTATCGACTATCGATTTTTATACTGTTATATAAACAGTATAGTATTATAATTAAAATGCAAAAAGTAAATATTAAAATATAAGCCTAAATTTATTCGATAACCTATTCGTCTTGTATTGTTATTGAAATCAAAATATTTTTACCATTCACAGTTTTTTTCATTGAATATTTATGAGATAAATATAAATTTCGACTTAAAAATGTCGTAAGTGACTTTTTACTTTTATATAATATTAGGATGCTCTCCTTTTATATTGATGTTATTGCATAATAAACGCATAATGTTTGTCTTTTATTTGCGGTTAGACCTTCACTTTTCTTTCCACCATGATGTATCAGACGTATGACGCGTACTTCTGTTTTTTTAACATATAACACATTTTTTTATTTATTAAAATAAACATTACACTAGTCATTTTTCTTGCCCTGTAGTTATTGTTCATGGACAAACACCCAGACTTGGAATAATTATTTCTAGTTGATACAAATGCGTGTACCGTCAAGGAGTTGAACCTGCGGCCCGCAGCACCGCAGCTTAAAATGCTTAGTCAGTGCGATAACGCTCCAACAACATATCATCCTAATTATCTTATAAGCATAAAGTAATCTACGTACGATACATTGGCCTGTATACATCACTAAAGCAAACAAGTGTGAATGAACGTACATGTTGCATCAGTGTGCCAGAGCAAGCCGTATCAGTCCGTACTAAGTACGGAACTCACCGCTTGTTAAATTGAGTAACGTCGTATGTACACAGTTTATCACACAAATACAGCCACTATGATATCAAGCATTGAAATTCTAAATTTATTTGCGGAGTGTTTGGGCAAGCTAGTTTCTAAGTAGTAGAATAATTTACTATGACGTATATTGTAATGTTATGATATTATGTTTAAGTTTATCAAAAATATAACCGTTCGCTTACCAGCCTGTAATCATGCTACCTAGCTCATATTTTATACTCGAATACAGCAATAGGTGCTCTCTCTATTTTCTCTACTTTTCCTTAGCGGCAGATAAAGGTGAAAAAAGGATTAAACTAGATACACTCCTACTAAGTAAATCTTTCATTACATGATTTTTCTTACACCTGAGATAAATCTATTTCGTTGCCCCGTTAGTGAAAAACAGGTGATGCAAACTGAGTATTTTGATATAAGTGTTGTTATTTGAATAGAAAATATAACGATTTTGTTGATTTTTTTATAGGATAGGATAACAAACGACCACACAGTCCACCTGATGGTAAGTGGTTACTGTGACCCATAGACATCTACATCTATCCTCAATAAAGACTCAAGATGCAGATGCGTTGTCACCCGTGAGGACTTATATGGAATGCTTCTTTAAATAGCATCTTTAAATATTTAAAAAGGAAATGTGAGACCCTGGTACTTTTTACGGCAACTATATTATTAATATTTATAAAAACAAATAAAAAAAGTGTTCGTTTGTAATGTAAAAATAACAGCTTTTTACTAAATGCACATGAAACACATAAATAAACATACGGTACATATAACGAAAAAATAATTTTGAATTTTGTTGTCTGTCTCTCTGCTTGTTCTAACTAATCTCCGAAACAGCTGGATCGATTTTGATGGGACTTTCACTGGCAGATAGCTGATGTTATAAGGAGTAATTTAGGCTACTAGGTTTTATTTTAGAAAAAGTATAAGGGTTCCGCACAAACAAATTAAAACCCATGAAATTGTTATCAAAATCCGATTCAAATAGGATTAAAAACTATGCTTACGAAGTCGCAAGCACTACTAGTTATAAGTAAAGTTCTTCACGCGTTGACATAGTGACACACATTCACTCGCATTTATCCGTATCCGACGTGATAAAGTCTACCTTTAATTAGGTTTATGCTTTATTCCGGAGCAGTGAGGCATAGCATCTTGGTCCTCAGAGATGATAACGCGATTGTAATCTTCTTTGTTTGAAGTACAGCAGTGTAAGTATAAGCTACGAGGTGTTTGACCATAGGGCTGCAATATCCACTTTCTATCTACTGGACTGTTAGCTTAGGTCAACCACAGAGAAGACAGATATCCATGGGGATTTGCGCACGTACAGAAAGACAGGTCAAACACGGGTCTATCACAATTAATGTTCGTGTCGTAACCCAACGCCAACAATTGGTGTTGTGCACAATAGCACAGAATAAATAATAGTACAAGAAACAATACTTCGGCTGGGATTCGAACATAAGACTCGCGGCTTAATAGCCTAGTATTCTCGGAAACATTTATCATCTATAATACGAGTAATATTTAAATATTTTTTTGTAGGTAACTATTTTTTTTTAATAAATTGAAGTGATAAATGAACCTACATTCCACCGGAAAGTGGTTACAGCAGTTAATCTACACCTGCATGCAACTTCAAACAAGGAAGGCTACCCATATGCTGGTCCACACTACGGAATAGAGCATATTGAGCATCCTAAAAGGTAGGCTTCATCACATCGGATACGGATGGATATAATATGCCAAAATGTTACCAACTTGGAAATAGTTTTTAAAAATCTTAATTAAAGACTTTGTAAGAATTAAATTTAAACTATTAATAAAAAGTCATTATTCAGAATGTCAACGTCAGTTACAAGAATTACAAAAACACTGTAAATTACGTTATTACAAAAAGCACTTGTAAGTTAATTTTGAGATTTAGCATTAATCTTAGCTAGGTAAAGTGATGGGTAAAACCGGTTCTGGTAAAAAACGTATTCTTTTTGCCTTCCTAATAAAAAATAAATGGAATATTCCATCGTTGAGACATGGAATATTCCATTAATTTTTTTATTTTCTCTTCAGTAATTATTTGACTGATGTTAATTCGGTCCTCTGGCAGTGAATGCCAATTCTTATGAACAGGTAATTGGTATTATCTTAAAAATTAAGAAGTTTTACGCGGTAGAAATATGCTTTACGTGGTAGAGCCATGCTGTAGCTGAGCTATATTGTGGTTGCAGCACGAATGCGTCGGCTCGACCGGGGTAGGTAAAATAAAATAGCAGCTCAATGCTGCTGTGTTTCGTATGGTGAGTGTAGAGAACCGGAGACCCTTTTTACTGGAAACGAGGCATTGCATCTCAGTCATCACGGGTGGCGGCGCATCTGCATTTTGATTCTTAATTGAGGATAAATGTAGATGTCTATGGGCCACAGCATCTACTTACCATCAGGTGGGCTGTGTGCTCGTTTTTCGCCCTTACTTTATAAAAAAAAAAGTAACTTGAATGGTTTTCTTTGAACCGAAAGCATTTTTATATTATTTTTCAAGGCTACACGATGTGTAAGAGTGACTCTAGTGCATTATTTGTTTTAAATAGCTCACCTCGCGATGTCAACATTTTAATTTTAATTTGATTAGAAACGAAACAAAATCTTCAAAAATGCGAAAATTTAATTTCAAATACGATTATAAATATTTTTTTAAATAAACTTATATTTATAAAAAAAAACTAAGCGCATGAGCTATTAAGATTGCAAGCTTGCCTCAAACGCACGTAAGCAACGTACAAAGTGAACTAGAACTCACTTATTCCCCGGAAAAATACCACAGATAACAAAGAAGAAGTTTTTGTTTATAAACAAGGCTGTATTAGTCGAACGTGTTGCAAATTTAAACCATTTTAATATTTACATTGCGGTACGTCGCGTCAAGGACGTTGATCACTGAATGACCTTTAACGAGCAACGAACTCATGAATTTTTTCTCATAGCGCAAATTAAAGCTAAAATTCTTTTTAACTTTTAAGAATGCCATATGGTTGAAAATCGCATGACCTTGTTTAACTACAAGCAAGGTACCGACCCTCATCTTCATTTATATCTATACATCTAATACAAATAAATAAAATTGAAGTGTCTGTTTGTAGTGTCAAAATTACAGCTTTCTACTAAATGCATATGAAAGTATATACGGTACTTATAACAAAAATACTATTTTTAAAATTTTTGTCTGTCTATCTGTCTTTCTGTCTGTCTATTTGTTGCGGTTAATATCCGAAACGGCTGGACCAAATTTGACGGGACTTTCACTGGCAGATGGCTGATTTCATAAGGAGTAACTTGGGCTACTTTTATTATAGAAAAAGAATTGGGGTTCCGTTTAAAAAAAATTAAAACACTAAATTACACGCGAGCGAAGTCGCGGGGAACAGCTAGTTTTATTAATAAGGTACTTAACATTTCTAGTTATATGTATGGAACAGCTTATCTTATATGAAACAATATAGACTTTTAACACATGTTAATGTTTCGTTGTATGGATTTAGTTTCAGGGGTGCGGTGTTGGCGTATGAGAATCTATCACTCCATTTTGTCCCATAGGTGTTTTAAGAAGCTACTATGGGCTATTCCAATAATTTAAAATTAAACATTTTGTACAACAGACTTCAATATAAATTATTAAGAATAATTCAAAAACTATTGGTCAAACCTTGATTAAATTTATATGGGACCACATTGTGAGACACCAGCTTTTAAATAAAAAAAGAATCATCGAAATCGATTCACCCAGTAAAAAGTTATGAGGTAACACACATAAAAAACATACAGTCGAATTGACTATACCGTGACCTTTTTGGAATCGATGGAAAATTGGGATAGACATAAAACAGAGACCGGCACTGGGTAGCAGTATCAAAGTCCGTCCGTCCGTCCATCCGTCCGTCCGTCCGTCTGTATGTCTGTCTATCCGTCCGTCTGTCTGTCTGTCAAGACCTTTTTTCTCAGGAACGCGTGGAGGTATCAAGCTGAAATTCATATCAAATACTCAAGTCTACTATCCTTTACAGCTGAAATCAAACTTCTAAGCCAACGCAATCAAAAGATACAGCCGTTTATGCCGCAAATTTTCGACATTCGCATGGGAAGCAAAACCTACAGGGTACTTCCCGTGAACTCAGAATCTTGAAATTTGGTACGAAGCAACGTTTTATAGCACAGATAAAGGAAAAATTGCGAAAAGTATAAATTTTTAGTTACATCATATAATAAAAATATTTTTAATAATTTTAAACTTATATACCTACGGATTTGTTTGGAACCCTCGGTGCGCGAGTCCGACTCGCACTTGGCCGGTTTTTTTTTGTTTCAAAGGATACTTCCCAGGTGGGGTCCCATTTAAATTTTATCGAAATCGGTCGAGCGGTTTTTAAAAAATCAACTATAAATTATTTTATTTACATTGAAGTCGGTTGTACAATTTTTTTTGTAATTTAACCATTTTTAATAATAGTTTGTTATATTTTTACATTTGTACGACGAAACTGCTGCATTTAAATAGATTTTTTATTTCGTACATAAGTTTAACTAAATAAAATAACGTGAAATTACTTAAATTCTCTATTAATTCTATAGTAAGAAGTTATTGGCCTCACATTGCCTTTTATGTTAATTTTACTGATTGCATTTGGTATACGTTCAACCACTGGTTATTAACTCAAATGCAATTTAGACTCGAAAGTTCTGACAAGTAATGACTTAGTCTCTACGAGTAGGTACATTTCACTCGCGCAATTCAACTAGAACAACTTTTTTTGTAATAAAACTAGTACGTATGCGATACTGGCATTGGCATGAATTTATTTTTTTAATCTACGTTTGGTGTTTAGACAGTTAGGTTACCTAGTTTTGGCGCCAATATTATATAAGAAACAACAGACACACTTCTTTCAGGAGGGAATATGTTATGCTTTTGCAACAACGTTAAATGTACGTAACTTTTTTTTAAACAGATCATGCACAGGTTAATATAATATTCATGTAAACATGATTGATATTGATAGGTTACTATCAAAAGTTTTATAACTGCACCCAAAATAGCTTTATTTGGAATAAAAGCACCGCTGGGTTTCTTGTTCGTTCTTCCCAGGACTGAGGTTTATTTTCAGCCGGAACATGGTCAGGAAGAACTTGGGCCCCGGGCGGCAGATTTTAGTTGGCGGCATTATTGTGAAGGAAAATCAGCTTCCGACTTAACATTTAAATGATGACACTGAAATTCTCAAAAAAATCTAATGAATACTTTGATTGAAATTTATCGAACACTGTAGCATTTAAACTTCTAAACACACTTGCCAAGGTTAGGCATAAAAATTACATCATATTATATATGCATATATACACATTATATTATCTTATAAAATGTAATGTCCTCCAGACCGTATTTCGGACAGCGCGTAAGACGGGAATATAGTTCACGGGTGCATTTCTCACTCGCATAGTCCGATGGGATGGCATTCTGACACGACTGGAAAGATCGGGCACAGGACCCAACAGCTTTACTTGCTTTCCGAGGCACGGGTGTGAACACCACCAACTTTCTGACTCCGGGCTGCTACTGATAATTTCTGGGCAGAAAAACCTAATAACTTGTTTTGGCCCAACCTGGTATTCGAACATGTGACCAATGACAGCAGTCACAGATACGACCAATAGGCCACCGAGGCAGTCGCAATAATATGTACAACACTGAGACAAACAACTATGAAAGATTTACCGATTTTATATATTATTAGATTTTAGATATTTTCGAATATAAGTGAGGGGAAAGGGGTAAGAAACGGCATATTTGACTCTGGTGGCCTCGGTCGGCAGAAACTTAAGATACGCCGCTAATGTTTCCCAAGCTGACGCCTCTCGCAGCACTTTGATACAACTACCTGTGTTTTTTCCGTTGACGTAGACGATGACCCGCACGCCCCAATGAACTCTCTCTACTGAGGTTTCATTGTTACACTATAGCTATACAATCCATGGGCATTTTACGTTCCCCTAATATAGTTTAAGTCACTCGATAAGGACATCGACATTTGTCAATACACACACAATTAGATGTTTACAAGTCCTCCATAAGTCGTGATGTATAAATCGATGTTACATCACGTGATTAACAACACCATGCGATTGCTTTGAATAATCACAAAGGATTATCACGACCTTATTTGCATTTAATTAAGATACATATTTGACGAGAAGCTGCCTTGTTCCTTAAATTACATCGTCGCAAAAGGTAATGGCGTTTTCATAAAAGGCAAAATGTGATGACTTATCATTGAACACTCATGGTTCTCGGTCTGCATTTCACCGTTGTTGCATAGTGGTCAATCTCTTTATCCCGTACCAATAACTAGCTGAAAAATATGTAACGTGTGACTAATGCCGTTATAGTTCAACGAACAGCAGGTTCTACTACTTTCTTTATAGAATAAGGGTGACAAACGAGCTCACAGTCTTCCTGATGGTAGGTGGATGCTGTAGCCCATAGACATCCACATTTATCTTCGATTAAGAATCAAAATGCAGATGCGTTGCCACCCCTGAAGACTAAGATGAAATGCCTCGTTATCTGTAAAAGGAATATCCGGTTCTCTACACTTACATAATGAAACACAGCATCATTAAGCTGCTATTTTACGCTGGTTTCTGGTATTCTGGTATTGTGAGAGTGTGGTCCTACCCAGGTTGAGCCGGTCACTTTTTTTCGTAAACTACAACCAATGAATACAATAAAAAAAGAGTTCTCTCATACTTCTCTGTACCTAATTACTTCCTGATTATTATATTCAAATAACATCTAGCTATGCTCGGAGTTTCTCTGCGTGATAAACTTAGGAACAAGGTTATCCGTAGTAGAACCAGAGTAACCGACATAGCCCAACGGATTAGTAAGCTGAAGTGGCAGTGGGCCGGCCATATAGCTCGAAGGACCGACAACCGATGGGGAAGAAAGGTTCTCGAGTGGCAGCCTCGTACCGGTAGGCGAAGTGTAGGGCGTCCCCCCACGAGATGGAGTGACGACCTGGTAAGACATGCAGGAAGTCGATGGATGCAGGTGGCTCAGGACCGTGCTTTGTGGCATTCTTTGGGGGAGGCCTGTGTTCAGCAGTGGACTTGTGAAGGGCTGTAATGATGATGATGAACATCTAGTGCTATTCAATGAGTATTGAACGATCTAGGCGAAGCCGGGGCGAGTCGGTAGACATTAATATAATTTAAAAACGCCAATTCGCGCCTTGACGTTCGTCGTGTAGTATTGATCAGCAAATGTTTGCTCAGTGTTGCCGTAACAATTAGGGCGATGTGTTTTCTTTTCCCCATAAGAAAATTTCAACATATGTTGTACAACTGTATATTTTGGCCAGTAAACATTACACGTATTGCAAACATAGAAAAAGTTTGCAGTAATTTTGGTAATTATATAATTCGTACCTCCACTTATTAAGTGGCGAAGCTTGCGAAGACACTTATTGATTTCACGATGTCTGTCCGTCTGTCCGTATGTCCGTCTGTCCCACGATTATCTCGAGAACGGTTTCGAATTTTCAAATTCTGTTTTCAGCAATCGATTACTGGATCACCCAGGCATCTGAACCTCCTATTTTAAAACTGACTGCTCAACGGCAACCGTTAGAAACCGCTACAAAGCTGATTGCTTCGCCACTTTGCTATGCTGTTAGCTTGCTAGGTTTATTAATTGTTGGAAGACGTACTTAGATTCTTTGCGATGTTTTCATACTTATGAGCTGTAGGCAACTATTCCATTTTCAGACGGGAAATGGTATTAACATAATTTATTTTGATAGTATGACATACTTAAAATTTTATTGCATGATATCTAGTATAACAGCTACTTTTTCTCCGGCCCGGATAAGTCTACTGCTGGCCTCTCCCGTTGGCCAGCTTTTTTTTAATATATAATAAGGGTGACAAACGAACACACAATCCACCTGATGGTAAGTGGTTGCTGTGACCCATAGACTTCTACATCTATCTTCGTTTGCGAATTAAAATGCAGATGCGTTGTCAGCCGTGAGGACTAAGATAGAATGTCTCTTTTCCAGTAAAAAGGTTCTCCGGTTCTCTACACTTACCATACGAAACACAGCAGCGTTAAGCTGCTATTTTACGCTAGTACTCGTACTCTGTGAGAGCGTGGTCCTTCCCCAGTCGAGTCTACCCATTCATGCTACAACTATACTATTAATATAGCTGCCTAAAAATCGGATTTTTTGTAATTCCATATGTGAAGGTCCACAGAGTGTGATTCTCTGATTACAAATGAATGTGTATGTGTGAGTATTTGTTCGTCTCTCATATCTCGAGAAGGAATAATGATATTATCCACAAACTAACATATAAAATTAAGATTTCTTATTCTTTTTCTTTACATCCCATGAAACCTTCCCCAAGGAATGTCCCATAAGTCCACCTCTGCATCTATTGACTTTCTGCATTTCTTATCAGGTCGTCACACCATCTAGATGAGGGTTTCTCAACCAGTTTTGTTGCTAGTTCTTTTTAAATCAAAGGAAGCCCATATATACATTTATAAAAGGTCGGCAAGGCACCTGTAATTACCCTAGTATTGCAGTTGTTCATGGGCGGCGGTAGTCACTTACCATCAGGTGCGCCGAAAACTCGTTCTGCTCGCTCTCCTATAAGATAAATAGAACTTGAGTATGATTTTACCGTCTCTTTTTTGTTTCTTTTTTGTTGTTCTGAGTTTTTAATTAGAAAAAACCTTCCACTTAGCAATTAAGTCCACGTGCACATAAAACACTACCCGGTAGGTATTGGTTTTTCCAAGTATCATTTAAATAAAATTCCTACTTTAATGGAAACGCTTTGTGTAAACTCGCAACTCATTATAACGTAACTATTAATGTAACATTCGCATTAGTGATAAAGTAAATACAACTGAGAAACAATTCTGCTGCATAATTTTTATCTGGTGAGTTAAACTATGGCTGTATAGTGGTTGCAGCACGAATGGGTCGGCGCTACCTGGGAAGGACCACGCTCGTACAGAATACCAGCGTAAAATATTAGCTCAATGCTACTTTGTTAGTTATGAGAACCAGAGACACCTTTTTACTGGTCCCGAAGCATCCTATCTTACCCTCTGTGTTGACAAAGGATCTACATTTAAATTTTTACCGAAAATAGAGGTATGTTTCTATGGATCACACAACCTACTAACCGTCAAGGTGTACTGAGTGTTGTGTGATTGTCATCGTATGTCTATAAAAAAAAATTCACAATCGGCCGTAGGTAAATATACACAAATCTAATTGTTACAATTAAGCATGTTCAGCAGACGGAATTAACATTGGCAATGCGTGCCGAGATTTCCAACTAGAAATGCTTTAAGGCGCGTCTCCACCAAAAATGTTGAGAACATTTATGTTTCCGACATATTGACAAATCAACAAAAGTCGGCGACATTTGTTTCAAAATATTCCAAGAAGCGTCTCCACCGAGGGAACAAATGTCGGCAACAAGCGTATTCCTTTGATTTGCAACATTTTGAAACAAATTTTGTTGATTTGTCAATATGTCGGAAACATAAATGTCGTCAACATTTTTGGTGGAGACGCGACATTTGTCGGCAACACGTGTTGACAAATGTTGAAAACTTTGGTGGAGACGCGCCATTACAGTGGCAGGAATTTACAAAGACATTATACTATAATGTCCTTATATTAAACCGGTTATATTACTCGGTTTTCGAAAGAGAAGAAAGTAAAACGTTATGTGAAATAAGAATAGAAGGGGAGTTGATTGAGCAAGTGGATTAGTTTGTATATTTGGGATATGGATTTACCAGAGATGGTAGATATGATAAGGATATAGAATAATGAGTGAACGCAGGAAATAGCGTGAATGGGGCTCTACACGCTATTATGAAGATTATAAGCTATTATCAAAAAAGGCACGTATGGCAATTCATAATGCTGTGTTAGTCCCTACTTTAAATAACGTATGGTAGTGAAAGTTGTTTCTGGCAGAAGAAGCACGAGAGTAGCATAAATGCTGTAGAAATGCGGTCATTAAGGAGTATGCTAGGGCTGACCCTGAATGACAGGGTGAGAAATTGTGTGACAAGAGAAAAGTGTGGTTTGCATGATGACGTTGTGACCAGGATCAAGAAAGGAATGCTTCGGTAGTTTGATCATGTAGAAGGAATGAACTAAGAAAGAGTGACAAAGCAACTTTATGTTGCAGAAGTGAACGGCAGATTCGGGAAGGGACGCCCTAGATGAAGGTTTATCGACCAAATTGACGATATATTGAAAATGGGCCAGATTAGGAGTACTCTTAACCGACGAGCGTGCATGCGTAGATATATGGATGTAAAGGAGGCGAGAAAGGTATGTCAGGATCGTGCCAAATGGAAGTTCGTAGTCTCTGCCTACCCCTCTGGGTGATAGGCGTGTGTGTTTATGTTATGTTATATATTACACCCCTCTCAGAAATGAGAAGAACCCTATGCCCAATAGTGGAACGTATATAGGCTCTAACTTTAACTTAAACCCTTACATATAAACGTCGATTACCGTTTACTTCAATTAAGTTAATTAAGAAGATGTAGTGACAAAAATTGAGAAAGGTATGCTGACATGGTTTGGCCACGTCTAGAGAATGAATGAAGAACGATTGACGAAAAAAGTGTATAAGGCGAGTGTGAATGAAAGTGTTGGAAGGGGTAGACCTAGGCGGACATTTCTAGACCAAATTAGGGACGTCTTGAAAAAAGGCCAGGTTAAGAGTACCCTAAATCGTAGAGCATGTATGAAGGGAATAATGAAAGTGGACGAAGCGAAACAAGTATGTAAGGATCGTAGCAAGTGGAAAGAAGTGGTCTCTGCCTACCCCTACGGGAAAGAGGCGTGATTATATGTATGTATGTATGTTCAATTAAATATCTATTATGTTTTATTTGCGGTCATTAGTTATTAATTACGTCGCTTTTCAATTGTCATTCAGTGCAAAAATATATACCTAATAAGTAACTTTATATAATTATGTCGATTTTTATAAGTAACATCCTACTTCGAACATTGAACAACGTCTTGAAATATGAGACGATGGTACCGTGGTTAGATAACACCTAACAACCTAATACACAACCGATAAATGGCGTATTATATATTACTAAAAATAAATTAATTTACGATTATTTCCGCATAGCACACATCGAACTCTGCGTAGTATTTAATCATAGAGTATTATCGTGCTAGTAATTGGTTGGTTTGTGTCACTTGGCGCTTTGATTTTTTTTTCTAACCTGCCATCTACTAGAATGAACCGGGGTAGTTTTCTGAAACTGAACTATGGTCTGGTTTGAATGATAAATCTATATCTAAACAAATAAATAAAATTGAAGTGTCTGTTTGTAATATTAAAATAATAGCTTTTTACTAAATGCATTGAAAGTATATACGGTACTTAGAACAAAAACACAATTTTTAAATTTTTTGTCTGTCTGTCTGTCGGTCTCTCTGTCTGTCTGTTTGTTCCGGCTAATCTCCAAAACGGCTGGACCGATTTTGACGGGACTTTCACTGGCAGATAGCTGATGTTATAAGGAGTAACTTAGGCTGCTTATATTTTAGAAAAAGAATTAGGGTTCCGCGCAACATAATTAAAACCCTAAATTACACGCGGCCGAAGTCGCGGTGAACAGCTAGTTACAAATAAGGCGCGAATCCAGAAGGCATCAAACAATATAAATACGAGTGAAACATAGGTACAAGTATCACGAGTATCGCTACTGTTGTTATACTTTCTATCAAGTTTTGTAAATACAAAGTTAGAATAATAACAGCCTTATTAAAATAAAAATATTACAGTTATTTTATTGTTTGCAGACAATAACACTGATTTTCAAACGAGCTTCATATAAGAAATAACTTGTTGTTTGGCTATGTATTGTAATTTTTGTTACGTATTTATGTATTGATCGTCGTAGTCAGAAAATCATTGTCTCAATTATCCTCTAATATCGTCTCGTGGGTGTAGTAAGAAGCGACAAAGGGAAAAAACTATGACAAATATAACCCCTCTAAGGCAATCTATGGGGAGATCTGATTTCGGAATGACGGTGGACTTTTTATAGGTTGTAACGGTGACTATATACGTTTGCAAAATTTAAGTTAAAACTCATGTGGTCTTTACTCTACTAAATGATATGAATGATTATGCTTAATTATTATTAATTTACTTCTGTTGAATAAAGAATTATAATAATAGCAATTACTTAAGATTGACTAATAGCAACTGCTGAAAAAATAAAAAGTAAAATTTCTTTAAAAATAAAATAAATAACATAAAAATTATAAAATAGAGCTAGTTACTGTCTATATACGTCCCACTATTAGCACAGAATAAATAATAGTACAATAAGAGAAGGCTCACTCTCTGATAGCAAACTTCCGAGTTTAAGCCTAGTTACAACATACAGTTAACAAACATAAATTGCACAAGGACAAACATCTAGACCCGGAACAATTATTTGTAGCCCATACAAATACTTGTTCCGTGCAAGATTCGAGCCCGCGGCCCCAGCGTTGCTAATCATGGCTAAGCCACTGCGCCACGGAGTCATCAATTTGCTGATAATAAAAACGTTTGTTCAATGTGAAGAAGGCTATGTGTGACCCTATTTACTGGAAATAAGGGATACCATCTTAGACCCCAGGGCTGACAACGCAATCTACATTTTGTTTCTTAACCGGAGATAAATATAGATAACTATGGAACAAGCATCCACTTACCCTCAGTGGGACTGTGTGTCCGTTTGTCACCCTTATTCTATAAAAAAAATCGGTAAATATTAAAAAAAAAATAATTGAATATAACAATGATATCACATGTCTAATTACGTTTTATTTATTCGCATTTGATTTTGTAGTGCATATTGCATTGTCAATCTTAATCACCTTCTCCATTAAACGATGAAACATATTATTAACCATTTATTATGATTGCAAAACATACAGAACATTAACCCTTTATAAGTAGCATACATACGATACTCGTATTATTTATTGTCTATAATTTTTTTTTATAGAATAAGGGTCACAGCACACACAGTCCATCTGATGGTAAGCAGATGCTTTGGCCCATAGATATCTACATTTATCCCCGATTAAGAATCAAACTGCATATGCGTTGTCACCCTTGAGGACTAAGATGGTGTCCCTGATTTCCAGTAAACAGGGTCTCCGGTTCTCTACTTTCACCACACGAAACACAGCATCATTAAGCTGCTATTTTACGCTGGTATTTTGTGAGAGCATGGTCCCACTCCCATCCCCGTCAAGCAGACCCATTCGTGCTATAACCATATCATAGCTGCAGCGTGGCTCTACCACGTAAAAAATACTTTACCAATCATTCTTGACAATTACGTGACAAAACTAATAGATATTTTATTAAAAAAAGAAATATATTTGGCTTCGCCCTGTAATAATTAGCTCATCTGTGATGCATAATATAATGATTGTTGATTGTTACTACATACTCACATATTTTGTTGATGCTTTATATTTGGCACTCGAACTGAACTTAACCTTTTATTTCCAGGATGTCCACCCTGCTTTTCTGGCAGGGCCGCAGTAAGGCCAACGGTGCCCCCAACGGCCGGAACTGGATACACGCTCCTGACGCGCTCGTCAAAGGTCACGTTGCATATCTTGTTAAGGTATGTTTTAATTTGATTTCATTTAACGAATATTTGAACCTGTTTCAAGTATGCATAAAAATGTTATACTATACTCGCCAACGCAGGAAAGTTTCAAAAAGATTTTAGAAGTTTGTTTAATATATACGAGTATAGATATAACCGTACGTAATACGAATAATTTTCATTAATGACGGCGTCGTAGCGCAGTAGTTTCGTTAGCAATAAGTTGCGGGTACGAATCCTGTACGGAACAAGTATTTGTATAGCCTACTAATATTTGTTCCGGGTGTGGATGTTTGTACTAGTGAAATTTATGCAAGTAAACTGCTTCTACGATACATGAGAATAACCTAGTGTAGAGGATGTCGTTTTATTTTAAACCAAAAAGAGGATATATATGTAGTATATTTATACAATTCAATCAAGAGATTCGCGCACCTTTACAGTTATTGAATTACATATATCCAATGTAAGAGTCAAACGCTACTTAATTTGAAAGATGTTAAATCTCGTGATGTCACAGTCACTGACTTCTGCTGTTTTCATAGAGCAGGACTGCTTCCAACAATCGCCTGAATCAATTAGGGCATCCATGACTTTTTCTGCCACCAGGGCGGCGCCACTTTAGAGTGAGGTAAAATATTTGACAGATTTCATAGCGGGGACGATAATTTCTTAGGAAAATGTAATATTTCAAGTTTCTTTCTGTATTATTAGTTATATTTTATATTAATTACATTAGAAGTGAATAAACCAAACCATAAATATAACTAAAAGACGATTTTTTAAAAAAAAATAGTTATTATGTGCAAAAAATTAAAAATGAAACCACTGACGCATTGTGTTATATGTTAATATAATACTCTAGATAATGATAAACTATTATTTAAAACTAATTTCTCAATTAACTGACACTGTGTAACAAAAAACTTTACCTCAGTCGCTACTAGCGACATCTGGTGAGTGGAAGATTATTAGCCCTCATTGACGTAAATTGAAATATCATACACACGATTGTCAAACCTAATCGGTTCAATCAATCACTATTCAATTGATTTAATTCCGATCATAAAATACCTAAAAGTACGTGCAAGCGCATTATTATCAGTACACGTGTCCAAAACAGATGTTCACAGCGAACGCTATCGAATGTTTGGGGGCGTTGTTTGTTTTACTCGTGTGAATGGATCGTACTATATTGTTTTCTGAATAGGGTTGTCAACCGTTATATTGTACTAAAGATTTAAATGAAAATATTCGTTAAGTCTTTATTATTTTTAGCTAAAAGATGATCTACGAAATGTTGACACCCATTATTATTTAGGGTTTAGTTTGTTTATTTTCTATAGTTTTATTTACATCTAGAAAATAAACAAGAAATGTAGTTGCGGAAAATGCATTTCTTTCATTATATGTATTATATGTCATATATTACATTTTGTGAATTGGCAACCCTAGCGTTAACTGTCAATTGAATCTCGCGAGCGTATTGTTTGCGGAAAACGGTGACCAGCGCGATATCTCCCGGTGACCTTTTTGCATAGTCGTCTGTTTATTCAATAATAATATAATGAATTGTTAATTGTGACGATCATGCGTATGTATTTTTTCCGTCGGTAATAATTTATAATATGTTAGTACTTATTAGATATGTGCTTGTGATAATAAAATTATGATATATATATTCATCTAAGTATATTATATTAAATTCACAAGTGACGAAATGTTAATGGTACCACGCGGTGGTATCATTAACATTTTGTTAATTAGGTCTGAATTTATCGGAATACCTATAATAAGATAATTTAAACAAAGTCGCATCGATTTAACTTATTTTGCTAAACAAGTTAAAATACTATAGCTCCAAACTTGTTTTAAAAAACATCTTAAATTATACCAAAACATAATAATTTGGCCTTGACAATAACTCCGCCCTAAAGTCTAATACAATCTACTGAAGATAATTCAGCAAATAATTACGTAGTCGGTTATATCAATCACCATCACGAACTGACAAACAAAAACCGAGAAATATGAACTACATATGTAATTACTATAAGTTATAAACCTATATTATTGTGTTTGTATGCCGTAAATTTTGACGTAATGTAAAATGACACTTCGATTTACACTGCCCATACAAATGCGTTTTTTTAAATAAAAGTAGGGGTGACAAACTGACAAATAAGCACACAGTTCACTAAAAGGTGGGATGGATGGAAGTGGATGCTGTGGCCCATAGACACGTACACTTTTCTGCCGACATCCAAAAAGGAGACGGTACTCAATTCGGGTGTATGTTTTTTTTTATGTGTGTTACCTCATAACATTGTACTGGGCAAACCGATTTCGATGATTCTTTTTTTATATTAAAGCTGATAGTTCTCGTGTGGTCCCATATGAATTTGATCAAGGTCAGACCAATGGTTATTGAGTTATTCCTAAATAACATATATTGAAGTCGCTTATATTGAAGTCGGCTGTACAAAATTTTTAATTTTAAATTATTATCGATTAAGGAACAAAATACAGTAGCTTTGTCACCTCTGAAGGTTACCTTAAGGTGGAAAATGCCTCGTTACCACTAAAAAGTTGCTCGGTTCTCGTTTCTCAATATTCAAAACAGCCACATTATGCTGCCATTTCACAATGCTATCACACAGAATCGCACTGTAGTGCAAACGTGGTCCTTCTCCGGTCGAATCTAATTCTTATTACTACTGTCATAATTCACTGCAGCGTGGCTCTACCATCAGTGAAGTAAGTACCTATTCCATCTTTATCCTCACATTGTGTAGCCTTTTCTGCCGACTTCCAAAAAGGAGACGGTACTCAATTTGAGTGTATGTTTTTTTTTTGTGTTACCTCATGACTTTGTACTGGGCGAACCGATTTCGATAATTCTTTTTTTATATGAAAGCTGATAGTTGTCGTGTAGTCCCATATGAATTTGATCAAGGTCAGACCAATGGTTATTGAGTTATTCTTAAATAACCTATATTGAAGTCGCTTATATTGAAGTCGGCTGTACAAAATTTTTAATTTTTAATTATTTGTTTAAAGTTAGAAGAAACATCATACCGATTAGAAGTCTAGCTTCAAATAGTTCATTTAATTTAACCACACACAAATACTTAGTAAATAAAAGTGATTTAGTGATTAATGAAAACTGCATCTTACTGCTTGACTATCTTAGTTTTAATATGTTAATAATATAATAATATCGAAATTTTTAATACCTAATATAAATGTGTAATAGTGTGTATATTATGTATTGCATACCTTAAGCGAAAGCGCAAGGTAATGTTCTACTATCGCCTGAAAATTAAAATTCCAACATTTTATCGAATAAAATCGTATCTAGCAATCATATTATACATATAAATGATATAAAAAGCACATTGTTAGAAAGATAAATGATTGTTGAACTTATTAATAATTTTTTTAAATCGATTAATTGCTATTTTTAAATAAAAAAAAGGGTTTTAGTGGCTTATGGTGTGGATTTATCATGTCCCTGTGGCTTGTAAACACTATAACTTTTGAAAATATAAATTGTATAACTCAATCTATATTTTAATCTCTTCAGCTATCATGTGGCAAGCCACTGAATGTAAATGGCAGTGTAATTTTGTTTTGTTTAGCTATAATTAATTTTTTTCGGCTCCAAAATGGCGAAATTTTCGTCGATTTGGTTGCCTCGTATATAAATTGTTTCTGTAAATGGAGATCTACAGTCACAGAGTAGTTTAGTTCGCAGAGTACCTTTGTATTAAGTTTAGTTCGGCTTCAGTCTTTAGGGGTATATATGTTCTGTGCTTCAGTCGCCCACAGTCGCCGTCGTGAGTGGACATTGTTTCGGTTGTTTGCAGCGGCTCAAAAAGATCGCTGTACAAATACACAATATTCGAATAACCAAATTTCTTAAATACTTGATTATAATAATAATAAGAGATTTTTTTATTACAATATTTAAAAGCACAGAATAAATAATAGTAGTACGTACTAAAAGTAAGTAGTATATTTTTTTTGTCATGGGTGACATTTTCATGCTTTTCGAGGGTGTCGAAACCGATAGGGTTGTCGAAATGTAAATCCAAGATGGCGGCCGCAATAGGTATCAATTTTTTCATCATGGGTGTCATTTTCATGGTTTTCGAGGGTGCTGAAGCCGATAGTGCTGTCGAAATGTAAATCCAAGGTGGAGGCTGCAATAGGTATAACATTTTTCATCATAGGTGTCATTTTCATGGTTTTCAAGGGTGTTGAAGCTGATAGTGCTGTCGAAATGTAAATCCAAGATGGCGGCTGAATTAGGTACCAATTTATTCATCATGGGTGTCATTTTCATGGTTTTCGAGGGTGTTGAAGCCGATAGTGCTGTCAAAATGTAAATCCAAGATGGCGGCTGCAAAATATATAAATTTTTTCATCTTGGGTGTCATTTTCATGGTTTTCGAGGGTGTTGAAACCGATAGTGCTGACGAAATGTAAATCCAAGATGGCGGCTGCAATAGGTATCAATTTTTTCATCATGGGTGTCATTTTCATGGTTTTCGAGAGAGTTGAAGCCGATAGGGTTGTCGAAATGTAAATCCAAGGTGACGGCTGCAATGGGTATCATTTTTTTCATCATGGGTGTCATTTTCATGGGTTTCGAGGGTGTTGAAGCCGATAGTGCTGTCGAAATGTAAATCCAAGATGGCGGCTGAACTAGGTACCAATTTTTTCATCATGGGTGTCATTTTCATGGTTTTCGAATAGATATAAATTTTTTCATCATTGGTGTCATTTTCATGGTTTTCGGGGGTGCTGGTGCCGATAGTGCTGTCGAAATGTAAATCCAAGGTGGCGGCTGCAATAGATATCAAGTTTTTCATCTTGGGTGTCATTTTCATGGTTTTCGAGGGTGTTGAATCCGATAGTGCTGTCGAAATGTAAATCCAAAATGGCGGCTGAAGTTGGTACCAATTTTTTCATCTCGGGTGTCATTTTCATGGTTTTCAAGAGTGTTGAAGCCGATAGTGCTGTCGAAATGTAAATCCAAGATGGCGGCTGCAATAGGTATCAATTTTTTCATCATGGGTGTCATTTTCATGGTTTTCGAGAGAGTTGAAGCCGATAGGGTTGTCGAAATGTAAATCCAAGGTGGCGGCTGCAATGGGTATCATTTTTTTCATCATGGGTGTCATTTTCATGGGTTTCGAGGGTGTTGAAGCCGATAGTGCTGTCGAAATGTAAATCCAAGATGGCGGCTGAAGTAGGTACCAATTTTTTCATCATGGGTGTCATTTTCATGGTTTTCGAATAGATATAAATTTTTTCATCATTGGTGTCATTTTCATGGTTTTCGGGGGTGCTGGTGCCGATAGTGCTGTCGAAATGTAAATCCAAAATGGCGGCTGAAGTTGGTACCAATTTTTTCATCTCGGGTGTCATTTTCATGGTTTTCAAGAGTGTTGAAGCCGATAGTGCTGTCGAAATGTAAATCCAAGATGGCGGCTGCAATAGGTATCAATTTTTTTTATCATGGGTGTCATTTTCATGGTTTTCGAGGGTGTTGAAGCCGATAGTGCTGTCGAAATGTATTTAAACTACTTTAATAATTCCGTATAATCATGTTATACGTAATTTTTTTAATGCGCTTAAGTTATGCCCAATTGGATTTACCAATATTTATTTAATCTATCATACATCTTACTATTTTATTTTTAATTTATCAGGATCAGCAAACAGTTTACACAATATTTCTTAATCTAGAATACATTTACTATTAATAAAAGCTGAGATTGAAATTAGCGCATTTTTCATCTGATACAATGTTTGTGTCTTCAACTAATAAAATGATGAAAAATAATTATTATTCCAATAACCACCAATTACACAAACTCATTCTCTGAGTACTGAAAGTAACTCCTCGTTATAAATACCTACCTTATGAGCAAAAATATCAATGTTATTGAAATTATTATTATAACAATTTACCAACATATACACTATGTATATAATCCCCTATGGGATCTTTTACCTATGTTGGTTCGACATTTATTAGTAAAAAATGTATGTTTGGTATGAACTCTGCGACAGAATGGCCTATATGGTACTCTGTATTGTATCATATTAACTAGTTCTATACTATCGTACCTGTTATGACAGATATCATACAGTGACATAGCTTGAATCTGTTGACGTCTGGATTTTAATTTAAGTAAGTTATATTCGACCAGCAATTGATAGTATAGTAGGGTAATTTAACTCGTCTGCACTTGTAATTTACACTACGTAAAAACTTTTTTGAATGGATTCGATTTTATCTACATGTTTATTATAATACGGACACCAAATAGCTACTGCATATTCGAGTTGTGATCTTATTAAAGATTTATAGAGGTGCAAATAAGTGAGAGGTTTTTTTTAATTCACGACCAATACGCATTACGAAACCATAGATTTTAAGAGCCTTATTAATGACGCTTTTTACATGTGTATCAAGGATAAGTTTACTATCTAATATTATTCCTAAATCTTTAATTTTATGAACTTTTTCTAATGGGACTCCATATAAAGAATAATTAAAATTACTTGG
The DNA here is from genome assembly GCA_033319125.1 of Parnassius glacialis. Taxonomy (NCBI): domain Eukaryota; kingdom Metazoa; phylum Arthropoda; class Insecta; order Lepidoptera; family Papilionidae; genus Parnassius; species Parnassius glacialis. The sequence goes on from JAVANC010000002.1 coordinate 27,794,966, forward strand.
CTGACGATTACGGGTAAACGTTATGGCTTTACATTTATTAACACTCAAATCAAGCTTATTGCGTTTACAATAAGATGAAAAATTATTTAAATCTTTTTGAAAGTTAAGATGATCATGATAATGTTGAATTTTGCGATAAATTTTAATATCATCAGCGTATAGAATAAAATTACAAAACTTGAAACAACTATTAACATCATTAATATACAGTATAAAAAGTAGAGGCCCTAAAATTGATCCTTGTGGCACACCAGAACTTATATGCACAATATCTAACTCAAAACCTCTAATGACTACTTTTTAGGTTCGATTTGTCACATACGACTTAAACCATCTCCACAAATTACCACGGATACCATTAAAGGCTAGCTTTTCCAGAAGTAGTTTATGGTCAACGCGATCGAAAGCTTTGCGGAAATCTGTGTATATGCAATCAGTCTGGATGTTACTATCCAGATTCTCAAATAAGTAGTTTGTATAAATTAATAAGTTAGAGACAGTTGATCGCTTCTTAGTAAAACCGTGCTGCTGCGGAATAATTACATTGTGAAGACTAGGATATATCGCATTATGTATTAACCTTTCAAAAGTTTTAGCGAGTGTTGATAAGATCGATACCGGTCTGTAATTCTCAACATCTTTTTTTGAGCCTGCCTTGTAAATTGGAACAACTCGAGCTGTTTTCCAAATAGATGGGCATATCCCTTCTTTTAAGCATTTATTAAAAAGGTAATGAATTGGTTTTGCAACAGTATGTGCTGTAGCTTTTAAAAAATAAGGAGGGATGTTGTCAATGCCCGCTCCTTTGTTCGCATCTAAATTTAAAAGGGATTTAGTTACATCTTTTTCAAAAATAGAAATGTCACTATAATAAAATTAACACGATTCACGATATCTGTGAACCGATTTGGATGGGACTTTCATTGGCAGATAGCTTATGTTATAAGGAGTAACTTAGGTTATTTTAATATTAGGAAAAGAATAAGGTTTCCGCGCAAAAAAATTTAAACTCATGAAATCCAATCGCAATAAATTCCACGAGGGCGAAGTCGCGGGGAACAGCTAGTGAAAAGGTTCAACAGACGAGAGTCAACTGGTGAGTGACCTTCTACCCCAAGAAACTGATATCACAGGTCGAATACAACGAGGTGGGCGTGACCCCTGAGAAGGTGTGCCGCTCAGTGAGTCTGTTGCCCTTTCTTAAAAGAAAGGTTAGACGACTAAGATTACGGATCCCTATGGAGTGGTCCCAGTCTTGACGTCAGGTAAAGTGGACTGTAATCGTTATGAAGGTTCAGTAGGAAATAAAACATCAATTTTATCTTCGTAATTTCGCCATAAAAATGCAACATTGAAACTTTCACTACTTTTCCTATCATTTTCGCTACTGTCTTCTCTCTTGATTTAAATTAAAACTGGTAGCTGGTCCCGAACGAATTTCCGTTCGTTCGTTCGTATCGTCCAAGGGGCACTTGTGTCCCGATGGGTATCGGGTATCGGGGGATTCACCCATGACCCGGACTTGCTCTCATAGGAGACTCTGCTCCTCCGGTCTTGGGTGCCACTTCTGTTTTGGTTCTTTGAGGCTGATTATGAAGTCCTATTCAGTTGGTTATTTTTCATAGAGAAAAATAAGAGGCTTGACGGCCTCCCTCGGGAGTGGCCGGCCGTCCGGTGGTCTAACGTGTAGTGGGGCCGATTGGTTGAGGTGCAAGTGTGGCCCATTGTCTGCACGATCGAAAAGTCAGTGCGACAATCGGGTCACGAACTCTTGTAGATCTTCTATTTTCAGGTCCCTCGCTATCACGGCGTTCTGGACATATCGGCCGGCTCCCACGATGGTCCTAAGTGCTTGATTTTGTTCGACTTGCAGTCGCATTCTGTGTGTGGCACTGGTGAGCGCATACCAGGCTGGCGCCGTACGCACTTTAGCCTTGACAATTTAGTATCCTAGTACGCGAGCTATACACGAAAGAGAACCGCGCGCCATTTTGACATATTTTAACATTAATTTTCATCATTGCACCCTTGTATTTTACCCCATACCCATATTTTTAAAACATATGGTTACACAATTTTATTTATAAGAAACACACAAAGTCTCATCATTATGCATAAAATATATTAAAATCATAAAAACATATTAAAATATTCAACAAAATACACCTATTTTAGAAAACATTTCCAAAGTTGTAAATCTTAAATACTCGTATCTAACACACATAGTCACAACAACAATCTTAATTAATAATATGAAAGAAGTGATAGGGGTATGTCAGGATAATAGATTATTTATAATAAATCTATGGTTAGGATGGTGGCAAATGGAGAGGTCCGTAGTCTCTCTCCACCCCTTTGGGGTATTTTTTATAGGATAGGGTGACAAACGAGCACACAGTCCACCTGATGGTAAGTGGTTACTGTGACCCATAAACATCTACATTTATCCTCAAAAAAGAATCAAAATGCAGATGCGTCGTCACCCGTGAGGACTAAGATGGAATGCCTCTCTTCCAGTAAAAAGGGTCTCCGGTTCTCTACACTCACCATACGAAACGCAGCTGTGTCAAGTTGCCATTTTACGCTGGTATTCTGTGAGAGTGTGGTCATTCCCCGGTCGAGCAGACCCATTCGTGCTATAACTATACTGTTAATATAGCTGCAGCATGGCTCTACCACGTATATAGGCGTGATGAATTTATGTATGTACTTATTATTATGTATCGAGTTAAACTAAATGCTATTTTTTGTATATAAATACACAACATAAATATCAAAGGAAATGAGGCGGCATTTATGCCGAGTTGGGTACCTATTCAGTAACCATTTAATTTCAAAAGATGCCATAGATAAAACTAATTGTACTAAATGAGTTACTAAATAAACCATTTTCTTTCAATTTGGATGGACATCTGCCCTCAGGTTGCAGTAATACTTACAGCCAGTGACAAAGGAGTTACCTTGTTTGTTACTTACTTTAAAGGTTATTAAAAAAATATGGTGGTAACATTAAATGAATTCTTCTTCATTCAATAGTCCACTGGTGGATATGGTACCAACTGACGTTTCGCATCATTGACGCTCCTCCTCGTCGCCAGCCTGGGAATACCCAGTTCAATATTACCATTAAAATTTAAAGTTAAAGTTTCAACTTATGTACGTCCCACAGCTGTCCACAGCTAAAGCCCTCTCCTTTCTGAGAGGGTTTTAGTGCACCCTCTCCTTTCTGAGAGAGTTTTAGGACAAGGAAATCTCCGACGCGCTGCCCCAATGCGTGTTGCTTCTAATATAAGAATAAAATTATATCACATATAAAATGTTTAGTGTTTTCACCTTTACCTCACACCTAATATCACAAAATCAAATGTCATACATTAAAAACTTCACCCCTATTTTCCCACCCTTTTGAATTGGTTACCCAAATTCATATGGAACCACCCCTAAAGTATAACCTATTTGAATAAAACTACTTTTACGCATTTTATCGCGTTTAATTAACTTCTTTTGCTTATTTTTATTAATTCCCGACGTTTCGGGTGCTTTCCAGCACCCATGGTCACGGGGAAACGTCGGGAATCAATAAAAATAAGCAAAATAAGTAAATTAAACGCGATAAAATCCGTAAAAGTCGTTTTATTCAATGTGTAGTGTTCGTGTAAATATACGAAATCATTATATAACCTATTTAATAAAAAAGGAATTATTAAGATTGGTTCACAATAAACGAGGATATCACGACACATTTGTATGTAACAAAAAATACAGTGAAACTGTGAAACTCCTAATTTTTTGAAGTCAGCTAACAAAAAGAGACCTCCCCTTGACATTATTTTATTTGTTCTTCATAACGTTCTTATGCGGCAATTATTACAGTTACGTAACGCTGCATGTGTATAATTACCTATTGTTTTAATACAACTGTGAAGAGGTTGCGGTTTTAGATGTAAGTATTCATAAAATTGCGAATTCAGCTCAGGTTTTAATATTTTGAAAAGCAAAATATCGTATCCTTTCGAAATTTAAGTATAGATTTCAAACATCCACAAAGTCTTGTACAGATATAGCGTAAATGTGTTTAACGAAATACGGTTTGTGTAGAATCGTTTAGCAAGAAATATGATTCGCATTTGAATGAATTGAATTGCCTATTTCCCATAGACTGAGACGAGGATTATTCCTAGCCTAGTATACATACATATACGTTATGTATATAGGTAAAGACGGATTAAATGCCGATAGCACCCCAGGCTAGCACCACATCGGCGCCTCTCTAGCCGTTATAACTACGTTTTTGCAGAAACTACAATATAATACAATATAGTTTGTTTAGTAGCAAAATAATTAAGACATGTCACATGTATGAAAAATGTGATGAGAGAGTGAGGGCGATGTAGGACTAATCAAGTAGACGGTGCGCGGAAGCTCGACATCTTTATAGAAAGTATAATTTTTTATTTATTTGTAAGTTAACTTAGTTATTCCCTAATTAGTTTAAAAACTCCCGAGTGCGCCCATTTGAAACCTTGCGCCCCTACGCACGTGCCTAGTTAATCCACCACTGTATATAGGCTACTTTACATAAAGATATGCTGAGATTACGAATTTCCATGTTGCTCTATTTCGACACACTTATTGCCTTCATACTTTCACTAGATGGTGGCACTTTTTTCCGCCTACGATATCGTCTGGTACGTACCACGCTCTTTGCTATGTCTGCCTACAAATAGCACTGTGTTGTAGTCTGAACGGAATAGAGGCAGTATAATTACATGTTATAAGGCGTTCCAGCTTAGTCCTCGGTGACAATGCATTTTTTTTTTGAGGTGAAAACTCCCTTAGCCGCGTTGAGCGATTTTTGGTGGGGGAAAAACTTATGGGTTCGCTTCACAAATGACGATGACGCGTTGCTAGTCTATCCTAGTTTAATATGGCGGCCCGTGTATATGTATACGCATTTATCATTCACTTCTCACTTTGAATAAAACTACTTTTACGGATTTTATCGCGTTTAATTTACTTATTTTTCTTATTTTTATTAATTCCCGACGTTTCGGTTGCTTTCCAGCACCCGTGCTCACGGGGGACTGAGGTGATTGACGTCAATAATATAAAAATAAGAAAAATAAGTGAATTAAACGCGATAAAATCCGTAAAAGTAGTTTTATTCAATGTGTAGTATTCGCGTAAATATAAGAAATCATCACTTCTCACTTCTTTCGGCAGTCCTTATGACTGCCTCTGTTTTCTGCCGACTTCCAAACAGGAGACTGTACTCAATTCGGCTGTATTTTTTTTATGTGTGTTACCTCATAACTTTTTACTGAGTGAACCGATTTCTAACAGTGGTAGAGCCAGGTGGCAGCTTTTGCTGTCGCATGGATGGGCCGGCTCGAACCGGGGTGGTACCACGACCTCACAGAATACCAGCGTGAAGTAGAGGTTTACCTCTGCATTGCGCTTGGTGAGTGCAGGTGGCCGGAGGCCCTTTTTACTGGAAATGAGGCATTCCATCCTAATGCTCACGGGTGAAAACGCATCTGCATTTTGATCTGTAACAGAGGATAGATGTAGATGTCTATGAGCCGCAGCAACCACTTACCATCAGGTGGACTGTGTGCTCGTTTTTCACCCTTATCCTATAAAAAAAATCTGTTTTTTATTTGAAAGCTGTTGCTTCCCGTGTGGACCATTTTATCAAGGTCTGACCAATAGTTTTTGAGTTATTCTTAATCATTTATATTGAAGTCGGTTGTACAAAATGTTTACTTTTAAATGATTTTATAGGATAATGGTGATAAACGAGCACACAGTCCACTTGATGGTAAGTGGTTGCTGTGATCCATAGACATTCAAATTGCAGATACGATGTCACCCGTAAGGAATACGATAGAATGCGTCCTCTCCAATAAAAAGTTCCCAGGTTCTCTAAACTCACCTAACGAAACACGTGAGAGCGTGGTCTTTCCCCGGTCGAGCCGACCTATTCATGCTGCAACTATACCATTAATATAACTGCAACAAGGCTCTACCACGTAAACCTGTTGCATTCTTTGTTTGAACTTGGCAGCAGATGTGCATGGGCTGTTGTAGTTACACTTTATACATTCTCGTCGGTAAAGTATAGTCTTGATAAGGCTTGATAAGGATTAAGGCTTTAGGATGATTACTCGCAATTTGATTGTGGTACGATTGTCCAGTTTAGCTCCTTCCAAAAGTGTTATACTATATCAGTGATTCCCAAACTATTTTGGGCAAAGGACCCCTTTTCCAGAATGAAATGTTACCTCAGACCCCCGTAGCCAAATTACTTTAAAAATCCTATCTCTAGTTTTGAAAAAGTACAACAATGATACTTCCTACAAAAATATTATTTATTCTTAGAACAAGTTGGTACACCTAACACAACTTATACAGTATCTTGAAAGTTTTAAATAAGAACTTGTGTTAATTAACAGGGTTCGATTTTTAGACCTCGTCGACCCCCAAAATCAGTTTTCGTTTATGTCGAACCCTCGGAAACCGATTTCGACCCCAAAGGGTCGACCACTTTGGGAATCCCTGCACTATACTGTGCTAATAACAAAACTTTAGTTATTGCATTATTGCTGGCCCATATTGATAATATATTATTTATGTTACTTCCAGTTCCTAGGCTGCACCCAAGTGGACCAGCCCAAAGGCATCGAGGTAGTCAAGGATGCAATCAAGAAGCTCCAGTTCACACAGCAGCTGAAAAAGTCGGAGGCGAAAGATGGAGCCAAATGCAAGAAGGTCGAAATAACGATATCAGTTGACGGTGTTGCTATACAGGTCAGTACAGTAACACACAAACAATAATGTATGTATATTGAGCTCAAGGAGAGAATTTTAATATTTATAAATGAATATCCACGCATAATCATGAGAATACAAGAACATTGTATTGTTACGTAATTCACATATGTAGTGTGTGTTGTATTAGGCAGCCTCAAACATTAGCGTAACGGTGTACTCACCAACAACAGTATTTTGCATAACTATGCTAGAAGCGGGAAATCGCTCGGATTTTTTTAAGAGTATTATTTATTCTGTGATTATACCGTCATACACGTGACGTCATTAAATCATCATCATAACTTATCTAAAAATACTAGCACTGTTTACTAAATTTCGACTGGATCAAAGTAGAAAGGTAGATGGAGCGCTGCCTACATTTCAAGTAACGCAAAAATCATGCTCAAATTCACACGCACTCAAGCACACATTTTTTTTCTTTCTTTCTATATCAACTCGTAACAGTTCTGCTGGACGCACACATGCACCTATAATCATGTTATTGGTTCCAAATGAATTTCGATGCATATATATTTAATTTTTCTTGTATATGTATATGTCTTGTTATACGTGGTAGAGCAATGCCGCAGGTATATTAATAGTCTGTGGGCCACAGCATCCACTGACCATTAGGTGGACTGTGTGCTCGTCACACCTGTTCTATAAAAAAAGATGTAGCTGCCAATATCTTATTTTAGATTCCCTTTGTCGCCTCTTACAGCACCCACGGGTTGATATGGGTGTTTGGCAGTTGAGTTTCTGATGCCACCATTACACGGCAGCGTTTTAATTTATATAAATAAATAAAAATATATTCACTTCAGATCTATGTTATCTATGAAAATAGAATTTCAAGTTATAACCGTCACTGTATGTTAATGATTCATTATACATCACGCATGTGAACGGCAAGTCGCTCGCAAAAATGGCGGCGCCATGCGTTTTTACGTGATTTCACTTTCCACTCAACTTTGCCCGTCTCACAGCTACCTAAAGCTAGAGTTGATTAAAAATTGAAGACTATATTACAGTTATCGACAGTCTTTATTATCCTCCCTATGATAATATGGAAGTTGAAATTACAATCGATAATGGGTTTATGCAAAATAAGTTTTAAAATGCAGTGTTTAAATCTTTAATCATCATCATATTATATGTGGCCTTCTGTTGGAAACAGACATCTCTTAAATTGAAAGAGTTTTTATAATTGCCACGTTGGCGTAGAGCCAAACCACTCTCACTTTAAACATCGGCCTAAAATATGCATACCATCCAGAATAATTTAGGCAGATATACATGAAGCTTTTGGAGGTAGGAAAGTTAGAGATAGAGTCCGTGTGAATGCGAGCCTTGTGTTTAGGCTTACATTGCTCCGAGAAAGAGAAGTAATTCTCTCTTTGGGAGGGGCCGAAATTGTGTGCGTGAGTGTAACATTATGGGGTTTAGATGGTAAAAACTTGGGTAGAAACTCGATGTAACCCATGACGGGTTACAAATCTACCGCGTGGCGGATTTACTTCAGGCTTTTCTCTATGAAAAAAATGTTTACCAGTGTACTATTGACTTTTTTTAAACTTTAAAGAATACTTATATTGATAGTAACTATAGTATAACATGGTCGATATTCTTATAGTTATCGATAATCACAATCGAATTATACACGATAGCAACTCTATCTATACAGTTTGTATTATTTTTTTCTCAACAACCTTCATTGCATATTATTGTGTCATTTTCTCATTAAGACTATAAGACTAAGATAAGTAATCTAATCATTTTATAATAACGATTTTTGTAAATGTATATATCGTGAATAATAAACATTATGTACATATTTGACACAACAATGCTTAATTTTCTTATTTCAATATAAGGTCAAATTATGTACAAGAGTAGTTAGTATACGAGTTATTATATAACATACAGAGCACTGATTGTCTAGTCAAACAAGTTGCAAAAAGAGTAAAACCTCTGAATGAGAAATAATAATTATAAGATAGGAACTTGTTTAAAAACCTTTGTTTTAGCATTGTTTACGTTAACTGAAGTCTTATAGAATCTCGTGTACGCAAGTCAAGCTATTTCAGATCAGGGGGCCGTAAAAATCCGTTTTAACACGCGGAGCAATTTTTCGAATAAACTATATCTATTTCAATTTAGCTTCTAAAAATGTTGAGGGATATTTGAAGTTGCAACATTTGTAGGTTTACATAATAATAATCGTAGATGCAAAATAAATTATATCTGGCCAGTTTCTCGTATAAAAAAAAAAAACTTGTGTCGTATGATAACCAACCGTTCTAGAGATAGAGCGCGAAGAGTGAAAATGTCAACTGTAGAATCTAACGCAGTTCATAAAGAAAATTATTTACTCAAATATTATAGTAATTAGGAAACCTTAATTACCTTAATATGTTTCAAAATCGGAACACAGTGTTAACAATTTTCGATATACGCAATTCATCAAATCGCAATCCAACTCGGAAACGGTTATTTGTATAAAATATTGCCAGAGACCAACTTTGTAGAGAATTTTATGCTTTAGACCTCACTTCTACTCAAAATTTCATTTGAAACAAAGAAAACAAGATATAAAACAACAATACACACAATCTATTTGCAAAGACAAAAAAAACATTTTTTGCAAGCTTTTCCATATCTTCACTCAATGCAACAAAAAAAAAACACTAATAGAATCAAAGTTTTATACGATTATATGGCTTATTATCTCTCATTCTGACGTTAATTCCCTATTTGACTAAACTGTGACATCAAAGACCTTTCATTTATATCTTTTTGACTGACGAACATCCACACAACATAATTTTCCAGGAATATTGGAGATTCGTTTACTTAAACTTTTAACATTTTCGTAATGATAAAAATTGATTTTTTATATCGTGGCGAAAAGCAAACCAACAATTTAATATGAATACCTAGTCCGGAACGTCACTTTGGTTTACATAATGCAGATGGATTTGTTCAAAAGTCGGAACACGTTTACCGCTACGTAACTAGTTTAGTTAAATTTAACCGAGTTTGTGTAATAGTTTCACTTTATGTAATACCTGAATTGCTTTGTTGAGGGACGGTGTCGGTGAAAAATGTCTGTCGCTGTCTTCTTGGTTTATTATGCCCTGGTAAACAAAGGAGATGCTAAATCTCTCACTGTGTACCAGCGGTTTCCAAAGTAAAGAAAGCTTAAACCTAACGACATGAGTGGAAAAAAAATCTTGATTGTTGTTCTTTTTTGTCGACTGTTCCCTCGTCAAACATTGCTTTTTCTTAAAAAAAATTTCAGAACCCAGTGTTTAACCATAATCCCTATGAAAAATCCCAAGAGATCCAATATGATACAACCATAGCTTACTATTTTAATGGCAAAATACTTAATCGCTACTCAATTTTAAGATGTCGTTAAGTCTAATGGTGACACAGTCACTTTGAATTAGAGTGATAGAGACAGCACGAGACTTAACATCATCTTAAAACAAAGCAGCGTTTGAGTATTTGGGCATAATGTCCGTAACCGTAAAACCGGAAGAAAATTAAGTGCACTGACAGAGACGCTGGAAATAATCAAAATACACAACAAAAATTTGTTTGTTTGATTTGGGTGTAGATATAAGATTCATGACATAGTAAAAAAAGTACTTACCCTGCTTCTAATGAGAATTGCGGTCATCAACAGAATGTAAGTCATCATAATTATTTCAGGCTTAGAAGTCCACTGGCGACCGAACATAGGCCACTTTTACAGTTTGACTCATATTCGGAATATTTTCCATTGTACCCACGCTTGACGTGTTGGCGAATGTATTGTTTTCTACCGACTTCAAAAGGAGCCGGTACTCAATTCGACTGTATGTCCTTTTTATGTGTGTTACCTCATAACTTTTTACTGGGTGAACCGATTTCGATGATTCTTTTTTTATTTGAAAGATGGTGATTCACATGTGGTCCCATATAAATTTGATCAATGTCTGACCAGTAGTTTTTGAGTTATACTTAATAATTTATTATTGAAGTCGGTAGTGCAAATTTTTTAATTTTAAATCTTGTTAACAATTGAAATTAAGCGGCAGCAGTATTATTAAATAACTGTGAAACTCATAAGTTGTGGATTCGAAACCGCTATTCAACTACTGTTATGAACCACTTCTGGCTCGATTCAAGCTTTAAGTGGTTAACGGGGACTTTAGGAAGTGTTCAACATCATAGCCAAACATCACACACAAAACAACAAACTTTTCCACTCCAATCCACTGACCCATATTATCCTGGTAGGTATCGTAAGAGGCGACAGAGAGAAACTGAACCAAGATGGGCAGCAGCATCTCCCTAAAAGAATTCCACGAAAAAAAATTTAAAAAAAATTGTAGTTACCAACCCGCCTGCCGGGCCTGTCAGTTATCGTAAATATCCCCGTATGAGACAGCCTACGGGGGAGGTTTGTGATCAGCAGTAAGTAGACTTTTAATAGAGAAAAAAAACAACGTAAGTGGTACTTACCCTTTTACATGTTCTAAATTAATGCTGAATATTAAAAATTTAAATAGAGAATGTTTTTAAAATTAATTTTTCAAAATTATCCTCCAACACAGCTACTTTAATCGTGCGAAAATGTAAACAATGCACGAAAGTGTTGACGGGTTAGGTTATTTAAAATATTATTCTCGACTGTCTGTGCCGCAAATGTCAGCGCACATTATTCGCTTTCTATCGAGGTAGGTACCAGTACTATTATGTATTCTGTGATCGAGGCAAATTGCACTGCTATAACATTTTATAAGTGTAAAATTAGGAAATGTAACCACATTTCAATCAGTATTTTAAAGTTTTTTCTTCGTATTAGCTTTAAAAAAAGTATGTAACGTTAAAATTCACCTTTCGTTCATATGCCGAAATATAAAACTTTAGCCCGATAGCTTCAGTGGAAGTGGGTGAAATATTGATTGCAAAGTTCCAGGTCATACATTGTATGTATACAAAGCGATAAAAGCTTTTAAAATGTAATATGATGCAGTATCAGCCATTAGTAGATTTCGAAATATTGTTATGACACGCATGAGTGTGTTTTAGTTGTGACAAGTCTAACCTGTGGCGGTATTATAGTTTATAATAAAACTTAACACTTTCACTGTTCGCTTTTCAGACACAACAGTAAGACAATGGCAATGACCTATATGTAGTGCACAGGGCAGCGAAAGGGTTAAGCAATATCCATTGATCATGGAAATATTAGTCATGAATTTATTATTTTATTATTGGTTCAAAAAAAATACGTCTGCAAAATTTCAGAAATATCAGACGTCAGAAAGTTGGCGGTAACTGAATTATAAAACTCTATCTATCACTACATACTTAAATACATAGTTGGAACTAATATGAAGCGTTTAACAAATGAAACAATCTTTCCATATGGCAACACAGCAATGCGGTAAACACAAATATACCCACGAATACTTGACGACGTAATGACAGGAAGCGATTACGTGGATAGTGATAGCCGCTGATGAGATGACACGTACCAATATATTAATACTCGCCGCGCTCGACAGACAGACTAAACCGTTTGCGGTTACTCTGACTTCCTCATATATTTTATTCAGTAAGGATTCATTTAACCCACTAAATAAGAGTGCAGACCTGATTAAATATGCACATGGAATACAGTTCTCATCTCTGGGCCGGGGTACCCCTTCCACTTGACCGCAACCAGCGCAGAGCGGTTCGAATCGTCAACGACTGAGTTCTTTTTGATCGGCTCGATACACTGGCACTGCGTAGGGATGTTGCATCCCTTTGCATTTTCTATCGAATTTACCACGGGGAGTGCTCTGAGGAATTGTTCGGATAAATTCTAGCCGCCAAATTTCACGAACGCACATCGCGTCAAAATTCACGATACCATCCTCACCATCTGGATGCTTGGCGGTCCACGACTGTGCGTTTTACTAGGACTTTTCTTCCTCGTGCAACTTCGCTGTGGAATTGTTTACCACCGGCGATTTTTCCGGACCGATACGACTTGGGACCTTCAAGAAAAGAGCTTACACCTTTCTAAAAGGCCGGCAACGCATCTGCAATTCCCATGGGTGTTGCGGTCGTTCATGGGCGGCAGTAGTCACTTACTATCAGGTGAGCCGCATACTCGTTTGCCCCCTCTTCTGTGGCTCAGGACTGGGCTCTGATCGTTCGTTGGGGGAGGCCTATGTTCATCACTAGACTTATGAAGTGCTATAAGAATAATGATGATTTCAACACCCACAATATCTTTTTTTTATAGGATAAGGATGACAAACGAGCACACAGTCCACCTGATGGTAAGTGGTTGCTACGGCCCATAGACATCTACTTCTATCCTCGTTTGCGAATCAAAATGCAGATGGTTTGTCATCCGTGAGGACTACTAAGATGGAATGCCTCGTTTCCAGAAAAAAGGGTCTCCGGTTCACACTCACCACACGAAACAGCAGCAGTGTTTCAGTTCGTCTCCGGTCGAGCCGACCCATTCGTGCTACAAACAGATATACTACAAATATTTCTGCAGCATGGCGACAGCAAATAAAATTGTATGAACATAATATTGTTATTTCTTTATAGCCTGACAAAAGAACACTGTTAAACATATTCCTCCCCCGTTGATTGCCTCATAAAGGGGGTTATTTGCCAAAGTAGGGAACCGCGATTTTTATTACCTTGAGTTGTTAAAAACTATCCTATCTCTCAAGTTGGACCAAACTGCACTGAGTGTGCAAAATTTCATTGAAATCAGTTCAGTGGGTTAGGATTCATCGCGGACAAACAACGTGACACGTAATTTTTTTTAAGTATTAGATTAAGCAAGAGTGGCAAAGAAGCACACAGACCACCTGATGGTAATAGGATGCTGTCGCAAATGCTTACATTTAAAATACCTTTTTGCCTCGATGCCTCCATTAACAATAAAATATGTCTCCCATTCTCGTCGTTTACCATACAAAACACAATATCATTATCCTGCTATTTTACGGTTTCCTTCCCGACGTGTTACAGCTTAAAGAAGCAACCAAATGTTTTATTTTAATAGGGACCGTATGTACATTCTAAATGAGTTATGTGAAATTAGCAAATGTATGTTGCATGATATGTATTGTTGTTGAATGTCCGTAATTTTTGTCTACCCTACCCTGTGGGTAGTAGGCGTGAGAGTTTATGATTATGTGAAAGACATGGAGCAAGGCAAATCGCTTGATATGTTTCAACTTCACCGGCTTTCGAGTTTACGACGATCCCGCCGGGTGCAAATAATAGTGGCTTTAGCCTTTTTATGTCCGCTCAACGACTCTCGGTTTATGTTTGACCTTATTCCGTACTACTGGCTTGGATCAAACGTAATAATGCAAAATTATACTATTCATTTCGCCGGTGACCTTTCTGTCGTGACTTGAAAGCGTGACGCGTTCAAGTGATACGCCCCGTTCCACTGCTTCGTAAGTGCTGAACGTAAATTCATTAATCATTAATCTTATTTTTCTGTCAGAATGTGGAATCATTATATTCTGTTTTAGTTGTTTGAAGTTGGTTTTTATTTTTAATAGAAGTTAATATCCAATTGAAGGTATCACAGAATACCGTAAATGAAATTGAAGGTACACTATCTACCCACTTTATTTTGATACTGTTACCATTCCGTTACAGCTCATTAAAGTTCACTGCTAAACATAAGTCTCCACCATAGATTGCCTCATAGGGGGATATTTGCCATAGCTGCCACGCTTGGCAAGCAGGTTGGCAACCGCAGTTTGTTATATATAGTCATAATTAGGAAGACGCTCCTGCCCATCTCCTGACACCCACGGGATGACATGGGATAGTGGATATTCGTACACCGCCACTACAGAGTATATTATTTTGTTAACTAGAAGTAATTATGAATTATATTAAAAAAATTAATGCTTTATGAAATAATAACGTAATAAGAAAGTCGTCGCCCGTACCGCAAAGTCTGAGGACAAAAGAATGCAACCAATGCTTCTTGCCCGTACTTACTTACGGTGCCGCAACGTGGACACCGACGACACGGTTTCTCCACAAGCTCAAAGTCGCTCAGCGAGCGATGGAAACATCTATGCTCGGAGTTTCTCTGGTAGATAAAATTCGAAATTAAAAAATCCGCCGGAGAACCAAGATTACTGACATAGCCTTCCGTATTTGTAAACTAAAGTGGCAGCAGGTCACGTCTATCGCAGAGGTGACAACCAGTGGAGTAGACGTGTTATGGGGTGGAGACCGCGTCTAGGCAAACGTAGCGTGGGACGCTCCCTGATCAGATGGAGCGACGATCTGCGCAAGGTGGCTGGTAGAAATTGGATGCGTGTAACTGAAGATCGGGCTAAGTGGCGCGTCTTGGGAGAGGCCTATGTCCAGCAGTGGACTGCCGCAAGCTGATCATGATGATGAAGAAACATGTCGGTCCGACACTTGACAATATTCTAAGCTATATATTTCTCAGACACTTTTTCTTTTTGGGAAATATACAATATCTTGCAACGTATAATTGAAGATTAAAACAAGTGATAAAAGTAAAATATTTGTACAACTGACTTCTGAAAAGAAATGAGAAATGATGATTCTGAGAAATTCATCAATGTAGTCGAAGTCAATTCGCCATTGACGCCGCTAAGGGGCGTACCTCAATTTTTCAAAAAAATACAGGAGTGCAAGAAAACATTTATTAGGTATTCCCCGATTACTAGCTTTTTTCATATGAAAATTAAATATATTATAACAACCGTCTATGTTCTTATAATTCCAATGTATGGCTATTTCCAGAAAAACTCATTCAAAGGAATTATACGAACTTGGGGAATTGTATTGATGATTATAATGATTATAATTCTGTAAATACATACTTGTTATGCTCGCTAATCATATTTTGTTAAACATACAACCTGACCCTGACCTGCAAATTCCAAAAAACGCAAGAAAATTTGAATATCGCGGGCCACCCTGGAGCTTCCACCTTAATGGAAAACTACAAATAAGATTAAGATGATAAAGATGCAAGACCAACGATTTTACGTGCTTTCCGTGACACGGGGCTGAAACAACGCTAATTTCCTGAGTGCGGGCTGAAAAACGATAACTGAATTTGGCCCGCAACCACCCAATATTCGAACTCAGGACCTCATAAACATTGATTATATATATGTCATATGACATTCAAATAATCAAATAATATAGTATATATAAATGTAGAGATTAATTAATCTAAATTGATTTTTAAGTGGATTTCCGAAAAGCAACGCCTGTTTATATTAATTATTTGTTTTTGATTTCTAGGAGCCAAGATCGAACAACATCCTATACCAGTTCCCGCTTCACCGGATATCCTACTGTGCAGATGACAAGGGCGCCAAAAAGTATTTCTCTTTCATTGCGAAAGGTGGCAGCACCGTCAATGGCATGAACGGCCATGATAATGGGAACATGGAGAAACACGAGTGCTTCGTGTTTATTTCCACTAAGTTAGCGTCTGAGATCACGTTGACGATTGGACAAGCCTTCGATTTAGCTTACAGGTTTGTTCTTTTTGTCAATGACCTATAAAACTATTGTTAAATAAACTTTATATTTATAGTACATTCATACTAGTTAAAAATACTATTATGATCAACTCTGTTCTCGAAATAGACACAAGTTAGCGCTGCCTATTTATTGAACCATGTTTAACGTGGTAGAGCCATACTGCAGCTATTAGTAGTATAGTTGTAGCACAAATGAGTCGTCTCGACCGGGGAAGGACACTCTCACAGAATACCAGCGTAAAATTGCAGCTTAACGTTGCTGTGTGTCCTATGGTGAGTGTAGAGAACTCGAGACCCTTTTTACTGAAAACGAGGCATTCCATCTTAGTCCTCATGGATGACAACGCATCTGCATTTTGATTCGTAATCGAAGGTAGATGTAGAGGTCTATGGGCCATCTTATCCTATAAAAAAAAGGAAAGAAAAGCATTCATTTTTGGGAAATTGCAACTCTATAACAAGCTGCCTAATAATGTGAAAGAATGTAGCACTATTGCATTATTTAAAAGACACCTTTTTAATTACTTACCCTAATTTCTACTTGTTTTGAACCTCAGCCGTTTGTTTTTTATTCTTGTTAATTGTTAAGTATTTAATATTCGTCACTGTTACACGAACCGTATATTGTTCTTATGTGATTAATAAATGTCTTTGACCTGAAAACTGTTGTGTTGACTAGAGGTAAAAAGGGAAATATCATGCCCGAAACATGTGCACAACATTGTCGTAATGGTCTTAAGAAATGCGAATAGATAAATATTGCACACTTGGGTTTTGTCGTTAGCTTATTAGTTTGTGACGCTAAAGCTAGGACTAAATTTAAAATTATCTTTTATTTAAGAAACCAACAAGGTACGTATACTAATAGTATTACTTTATTACTACTATTAGTACTAATAGTACTATTAGTAGTAACTTGTGGTGTTCTGTTCAGTTTATGCGATCGCATTTGAACGTAGTAATGCTACAGTTCTTGTTTACGATAAAATACTAAATTTCAATACACTGGACATGTGGCGCCGTGGCTTAGTTGGTTAAAGCGCCTGTCTAGTAAACAGGAGATCGCGAGTTCGAATCTCGCCGGGGCCTTACTGTATAAAATTATTTTTCTTTTTTAATATGCTAAATTTTAATACAACAATATTTGTAATATGATAAGATTATTTAATAATGATAAGTAGTATATGTTTCATGTACTTTTTTACATTTTATGATGGAGATCTTTTGAAACGAACTTAATTTATATTTTGAAACTATTTGATATTAACGTAAAAAAAAGTATAAATTTCTTTATATAAATACGCATTTTAATTATTACGCTATTATGATTAGCTTGACCTGTGTGTATGTAATATATTTATATAAATAATATATGAATGTAATTGATTATTACCCACGTCTGAATCATTTCAAATTTTACGGATGTAAAATTTAAATTTTTACTCAACTACAAAATATAATTTTCTCCTGTATCGTAGAAACGTTTAACATTCAGTATATTAGACTAGGTCAAATATATGTACCCGCAACAATTATTATACAAACTTGTTTCGTGCGAAATACGAACCTTAGGTCCCGGAGTGCCGCAGCGCATAGGCAACTGCGCTACCGAGTCGTCAAAAGATACCAACGTCTGCATTTCCTTACGATTACAATACAGATTTTGTCACACTGAGCCAGCGTGGTTTCACTTTCGGCTACATGATCGCTTGGTATCTGGTGGGATAAAAGTCAAGTACTAGCTTATAATTAGATTTAGACGGCTCCGTGGCGCAGTGGCTTAGCAATGAGTTGCTGCGCTAAGGGCTGCGGGTTCGAATCCCGCACGGAACAAGTATTTGTACATCTACAAATATTTGTTCCTGGTCTGGATGTTTGTCTTTGTGCAATTTATGTATGTAAACTGCCCCCACGATACAGGAGAAATCTTAGTGTGGACGTAACGTTTTTTTTTAAATAAAAAAAATAAGCAGACATTACAATAACAACAGTATAATGCTATATCGATAAAAATCCTAACGATTTAATAAACATCCCTATTCACAAGTAAGGGTAATTAGCTTTATGTCCACACAAAGCACGATAAGAGTTTGTACATTGTTCTGATATCAGGCAAAGAGAGTGAAGCAATATTTGTCTATGCATTTAAAATGGATCTCAATGCTTAAGATGTACGTCTTTAATGCGTCATAAAAACACTTGGTAGAATCGTGTAAAATATAAAACCTTCGTCTCTGCCTACCCCTCTGGGTGACAGGCGTGAAAGTTTATGTATGTATGTATATATTTTATAGACACATTTCTAGTAGATGGTGATATTAAATGACTATATATATTCATATACATATATGGTTAATGTTCATAGGTAGGTATTTTTTAACGTAAACAATCGCGCGTCGTGCGTTCATGGATTTGTACTGTGACCACAACATTCTTCCGGAATTAGTATAACTAATTCAATAAATAATCAATGCATAAACATGTTTAAGTACAAAGTCAGTGTATGCATTATGATTATAACATAATATACTAATTGGGGTGTCTGAGGGTGTGCGTTAATTACGTTAAATGTTGTATATATGTGTCATGCTTTTTTATAGAATAAGGGTGACAAACGAATGCACACACCAGATGGTAAGTGGATGCTGTGACCAATAAACATCTATATATTTTCTCGATTATGATTCAAAATGCAGATGTCTCCGGTTCTCTATATTTACCATACGAGACAGCAGCAATTAGCTGTTATTTTACGCTGATATTCTGTGAGAGTGTGATCCTTCCCCGGTCGAACCGACCCATTCGTGCTACAACTACAATACAGCAGCATGACGGTTAAAAAATGATTACATACTAAAAATCTACTGCTCCTTGGTGCGGTTTCTTATTAGGCCTTATTCTTTGTTAAACCTTGTGACAAATATTTTAAAAGTTAAAAATAATTAATTGATATTCTTCCAGGCGGTTCTTGAACGACAACGGCAAATATATAGAAATGCAGAAGCTCACGTTGCAGAACAAGAAACTCGAACTACAAATGAACGTGTATAAGAATCGATTGCAGGTACGTTTGTCGTATACAAAATAGTGCCACCTATCGGATCCTAGCTTACCTATGAACCATCGCCTCGACAAAACAAATTTATGTGAATATGACCTCAATCGGTCAAATCGTTTAGAACTTACCCGATTACTAACAGACGCACCAACGATTATACATATAAATAAAGTTGTATTTTTTTTACATATCTCTAAATCTAATATATAAAAATTAACATTGGTTTGTTCGTTTTTTTTTTATAAAATAAGGGTGATAAACGAGCACACAGTCCACCTGATGGTAAGTGGTTGCTATGGCCCATAGACATCGTCAGATATGGCATTGTCAGCCGTGAGGACTAAGATGGAATGCCTCTTTTCCAGTAAAAAGGGTCTCCGGTTCTCTACACTCTCCATACGAAACACAGCAGCATTAAGCTGCTATTTTACGCTGGTATTCTGTGAGAGCGTGGTCCTTCCCCGGTCGAGCCGACCCATTCGTGCTACAACTATACTACTAATATGCTGCAACATGGCTCTACGTTTGTCACTGTAGATCCAACAATAAAGACTACGTTCGCGTGGCCCCAACCGCGTCAAACCGACCCATTTGTGCTTAAACCATAATATAGCTGCAGCGTGGTTTTACCACGTATATAAAATTATTTTTTTCAGCATGATGAATGATGATTTCCAGCAATGCCCATAAAAGTTGCTCGTGTGATTTAATTCCAGGAGCTTTCCAAGATAACGTACAAGGACGACTTGTCGGCGTATCTCGCCCGCAACAGTCTGTCGGAGATCACGGAGTTCAAGGCGCCGCCGGAGCTGGACAAGCAGATCGCGTCCCTCACGCTCGCCAACGGCTTCAGCGCCATGAACGGCAACAAGACCCCCGACATGGGTAAGTAGCCTTGTTGACCAATACACAAAACAACGTAGTGATTTTCTTTGACCAAAACATAGAGATTTGATAAATAGATAGATAGGCGTTTATTTACGTTACACACTATTTAATAATTTAAAATTAAAAATTTTGTACAACCGACTTCAATATAAATTATTAAATATTGATCAAATTTATATGAGACTACATAAGAAGCACCTGCTTTCAAATAAAAAAAGAATCATCGAAATCGGTTCACCCAGAAAAAAGTTATGAATAACACATAAAAAAAAAAACATAGTTGAATTGAGTATCTCCTCCTTTTTTAAGTCGGAAGAAAAATACTTTTAATACAAAAATTCAAATGAATCATACATATCATGCTTGGTACAATTTGTGCACCGGTGTGAGTGCACTGTGCAATGGTACAAGGCCTTAACTCAGTACGCGTTTTGCCCACAAAGAAACAAAGCACTGATGTTCACCTATCGATTGAAGTCGAGTAGGGTTGCATTATTTTGCTACTTATAAAATTCATAATAATAATAAAATAAAATAATAATATTTGTACATTTGAGTGTGAGAGTCTGAGAAAAATACCTAAATTACGTCCTAAAACCTAAAAATCTATTACCTAGTGCCATCGCCGTATTTAGATTTTTTCATTATAGAATAAGGGTAACAAACGAGCACACAATCCACCAAATTGTAAGTGAGTACCGTAGCCTATAACCAGCTACATCTATCCTCGATTAAGAATCAAAATGCAGATGCGTTGCCACCTCCGAGGACACAGATGGAATGCCTTGTTTCCAGTTAAAAGGGTATCCGGTTTTCTAGACTCACCATACAAAACACAACAGCAATAAGCTGCTATTTTACGCTGGCGTTCTGTGAGAGCGTGGTCGTTCCCCGGTCGAGCCGACCCATTTGTGCTATAACTATAACATAGCTGCAGCGTGGCTCTACCACGTATACAACAAGCATTTTTACACATACATACAATAATTGCTCACTTGCAGTACTTAAAGAAAAACGTTTCGTTCCAGGCGCCGATGCTCTCTCCAACAACTCAACGGACACGTTCAACTCGAGCAACGACAACAACCTGTTGCTCGCCACTCCTCCCCCGACCCACAACGGAAAACCCAACCTTAGCACTGGGTGAGTCTGCAATCGATAATGTCTCCTCCTGGCCAATTTTCAAAGTAGTTAAGAGCCTATCCACATATTTATATGTCCACTGCTGGTCATAGACCTCAACAGTGGTTTAAGCCCTTGAATCACATCGAACCTCACTCCAAAATCAGGGGTCGGGGTGCCTCGTGTAAGGGTACCCCAAAAGTGGATCATAGAGTTTTAAATAAAAGGAATTAATCAACGCAATAACAATACTTATTTCGAGTAAACATAATCTCAGTAAACTAAACAACACAGTATATCAAAATGACATAATATATCACAAACCTTGTCACCAAAGAGTATAGTAACCTCAGATCATAGACTGTTGTTTCTATGATCTGAGATAGTAAATGTCCCATACAGGAACTTGTCAATACGGCGGCCCGTCTCCGAACACAGATGACTGTATACTGTGTACCTCTTGATAAAGAGTAATTGTGTTCTGTGCTGTGTACTGTACTAGAGAGTCTCTGAATGACGTTTGACTCGACTGCTAAGTGCTAACTTTTTATTGACGGACAATATTTGACGTCCCTGTAACACAATCGTGTTGAAACGTAATTGATTATTTTCTCTTATAACCACTAGTCTTTAATATTGATAGATTGATGTAAACAACTACTCTAATAGAAAAGTCTTGTTACACTCTGTACTGCCGTGGGCGAGGCGGCGCTACGTTTCGTTATAAAACATATTTATAATTCTTACACCGCCACAACATAATTCTCGATGATATCATCATCGTTGACTCTAGACAGCCATAACTTCTGAACAATCGTAAGCTACTGACGGCTCAGTAGCGCCAGTAGCGTCGTGGATAAGCATTCGGTTACTGTTGGGCCGTGGGTTCGTGACCGAATCCCGCACGGAAGTAGTGTTCATAAATACTTTTACATATTTTAACTTGTTTATTTAACACAGAGATTTCTAAAATAAGTTCCGTGGGAAAGTCAACAGAGCTCCGCAAAATCAGTTACTTTGCTTGTTTAATAATTTCACACTAGGTACAAATATTATTTTGAATTGGTGCAAAATATTTGATGACAAGAATCCATTACCGTTATGTAGATACGCAGGTAGTCAGCGAGAATTATGTTGTAATATTTCGATTGCACTGTCTATGATAATATATGTAATAATTTGATTTGGGGTTCCATAAAAAAAGGGATTTGATGAGTGTTCCAATACTTTAAAAGTTTGAGAACCCCTGATTTAACGTATTTTTTTTTAATTTACAGAAAGCTCCTGGGTGATTTATCGTCTAGCAAGAACCCTGTAGTAGGCACCAAGTTAGAAGGCTTACTGCTCAACTCAGACTCCGACAGTGGTGAGATTACATTTCTTGGGCATATAAATAAGAAACTATCTCTACACAATATAAAACAAAGTCGCTTCCCGCCGTCTATACGCTTAGATCTTTTAAACTACGCAACGGAT
Source organism: Parnassius glacialis (assembly GCA_033319125.1). Lineage (NCBI taxonomy): Eukaryota > Metazoa > Arthropoda > Insecta > Lepidoptera > Papilionidae > Parnassius > Parnassius glacialis. The sequence continues at coordinate 27,817,895 of JAVANC010000002.1, forward strand.
TTTGATGCAGTTTTCATGCAATAGACAGAATGATTCAGAGTCAAGTATTGGTAGAGCCACGCGGCAGCTTTTGCTGTCGCACGGATGGGCCGGCTCGAACCGGGGTGATACCACGACCTCACAGAATACCAGCGTGAAGTAGAGGTTTACCTCTGCGTTTCGCTTGGTGACTGCAGGTGGCCGGAGGCCCTTTTTACTGGGAATGAGGCATTCCATCTTAGTCCTCACGGGTGACAACGCATCTACATTTTGAATTGTAATAGAGGATAGATGTAGATGTCTATGGGCCGCAGCAACCACTTACCATCAGGTGGACTGTGTGCTCGTTTGTCACCCTTATCATATAAAAAAAATGTAGTATTCAAGAGTAAGGTTTAGTTCATATGTTTTATAATAGGTGCATGCATATTATCTTTATACGTATATAAAAATTACATGTCACACATTGAAGTAATATGTACTTACGTACTAGAACAGCTATTTCAAACAAAACATGTGCGCTACTCTATGTCGTTGCGCATCAGTCTTATCGCGCATGCGCGGTTTTTTATCATAATAGATTATGCGTAGGTAGAATTATAAGTAGGTATTTAATTATTGTTTATTTAGAGTACGTAATATATTGTTAATTAATTTATTAAAACGAGTTCAATTTTTAATAATTTGTCAATTATTTTGCATGATATGAAGTAAATTAATATGATAATATATATTATTATCACAATAGCATTTTAATTAAAATTTTATATAAATATTTTATAAGGTAACTATATAAATTGGAAGGAATCGAAGCTAATGAAATATATTTATTTAAATCTAGAACTGGGTCCCCAAAAGCCCTAACCTAAGTTTGCGTGAGGCATGGACACAGAGCTGATAATAGTTATTTTATGCCTTATGAATTACTGTGAGAAAACATAGTAAAACTTTAAAAACTTCTACCATTTCTGTTTACACATGAATTATATGTATATACACTTATTTGTTGTTTTTTGCTGAAAACTAATTTCAATTAATAAGATGTATAAATGTTATTGTAAAAATATATATTAGGTATTTAATTAAGTGCCTTTAAACAATACAAGTTTTGTTTATTTTTGAATTCATCGTACTATATTTATCCTCTTCTTTAAAATGCAAGGAACAAATGTATGTATGATTTGTTGGTAACCACATCTCTACGATTATTTTGGAGGAATTTAATCCACTTTTCTCGGTTTTCGTGGCTTGGACGTGGAAACCTAAAAATAAAATAAAAGAATAATCAGCAAATATAAACGTAAGAAATTTAACCTAATTATAAATACTTAGATATATTTATTTCTACAAAAAAATGTGCATAATATGATCGTGCTACACTTGCTCAAAGAAGAAATGTCGTATCTGAACAAATTAATTTCATAATATATATTCCATGACACAAGTTGGCGCCAAAGAAATAACTTTTTAATTATTAATCTATAATGTTTTTTTTATTATTTAAGTATCTTACTTACCGATGAAAAGTGATTCCTTGGTTTTTACTAACATTTCGCGATTTTTTTATGCAATATCTAAGAACACACCGCGGCATATTTTATCAAGAGATTTTTTTTTAAATCAACACAACACGTGACATCTCTACAAGCGCCTAGCGAGCGACTGATTAAAGTGCGGTGACATTGCCGCAGTTGAATGGAACAGCGTAACATAGTGCAGTGTCTCCTCTAGTACGTAGTACATAATATCTCAATGGTGTCACATTGTTTGTCTACGGTGAACTCCTAAACTACTAAACTGATTGCAATTAAATTTTGCACACTGTGTGCAGTTTGGTCCAACTTGAGAGATAGGATAGTTTTTATCCCTATAAGTGACCCTCAATATTTTTTATTACGAATATAAAAACTTTTATAGGACACAGGGTCGTCGGAGGGGGTAGAACAACGCCTGCCTGGCCAGCTAATATAGTTATATAATTCTACTTTCCGTGTGTATGTGATTGCCCTCCTCCTAAACGGTTGGACCGATTATTATGAAATTGTGTGTGTGTGTGTGATTAAGTTGATTAATGAATGGTTTAGATTCACAATTGGACCCGGTAGGTGGCGTTGTTGTCGAGATCATATATTTCTAATATACTACACTAGATATAAATACTACTATAGAGCTAATATACTTCCACAAGTTTTCGTTTAGAAATAAAATATTATTATTTTGTTGAAGTCGCACTTTAATTCTCCAATATGCTATGTTTTAGTACCGACTTTGAAGGCGTTTTGTCCTTATTAATACTTTGAAGTCCGCTTTTACTTTTTATTATTGACGGCAACGTGGCGCAGTGGCTTAGCGATGAGTTGCAACGCTAAAGATCGCGACGCGGGTTCGAATCCCGCACGGAAGAAGTATTTGTATGGCCTACAAATAATTGTTCTGGGTCTGAATGTTTGCCCTTGTGAAGTCTATGTATGTCAACTGCCCCCGCGATACAGGAGAAAATCCTAGTGTGGAGGTAACGTTTTAAAAATAATAATCTAATAATCTATTATAAGTTTAGTTCTAATTAAATAAATAAAAACAGTTAAATGAAACTTACTTTACTCTACGCTGATGTCATAGTTTATATAGTAATTGTTTTTCGATGTGTTCGCGTAAACATAAAAAAGCATTATAAAAACAGTTTTTTATAAAGTAGGCAGGTATGAAATTTTGAACGCTTTTTTTCTATTTTTCTCCAGATTTCGATCCTCGTGCATTTGAATCGGAGCCGATGTCGCGCTTCGCGACCCCCTTTGCTGAGAAGCCCGTGTCTCCAGCGCCGCCGCTATGTAAGCAAATATTTATATTGGGATAGATCAAATATTTAATAGTGACAATATTTAATAGTGACAATATTTAATAGTGAAAATATTAAATAGTGAAATTATCTAAAAGTAAAAACATTAATGGGTATTTACTTTAGGAAATCCTAAAAAAATCTCATACATCCCTATAAATGGCAATACAACTTACAGACAAAGTATAATCTAACTATAAAATCCAAGCTAACCTAATCTATCTTTTTATTACTCTGACCTACAGTAAGGGTTTTCCTTCCTTAGCCATAAATTATTATTTATTAGTAGTATTACTAATAGTAGTATTAATATTAGTATTCATAATGTCCAAACAATTTGAAATATGCTTCATATAATATATATTAAGCATATTTCAAATTGTCTGGACATTATGAATAAAGCTCTATTAAACAATTTTAAATTGAATAGAAAAAAAAAATTGACTTCAAACGGGAGAGGCACGAGTTATTTTTAACGTGGTCGAGCCACCCACGCTGCAGCTATATTATGGTTTTTATTGTTATTATGGTTATTATTATGGGGAAAGATCACGCTCTCACAGAATACCAGCGTAAAACAGCAGCTTAACGCTACTGTGTTTCGTATGGTGAGTGTAGAGAACCGGAAACCCTTTTTACTGGAAACGAGGCATTCCATCTTAGTCTTCAGGGGTGACAAGGCATTTGCATTTTGATTCTTAATCGAGGATAGATGTAGCTGGTGATGAGCCACAGCACCCACTTACCATCAGGTTGACTGTGAGTTCGTTTGTTACCCTTATCCTATAAAAAAAAGTACAGCTGAGGACACTTGTGGTGCGATGAAGAATTTATTGACCTTATTTCATTGAAGTATAATGTGCTTACGTTACTAAAACAGCTATTTCTAATAAAAAAATCTATGCGCTACACTCACAAGCAAGTCTTGGTGTCCGTTTCAGTCGTTGATATATATATGTACTACGCACTAGATTTCGCATTCCGAACATTGGCTATGTTCAACTGAACTGTACTGCAATCCGTACACTGCGTAAATTGAAGATTTGTGAATTCCATAAGATAATTATTATTACATTTTATTTAGAAATATGTTTGTTTAGATTAAAATAAGATATTTTATATTAAATTCTTATATATATTTTATATTAATATCTTATTTCATATTAAATTAGTCTTCGCTTTTTTTATAACTGGTTTTATGGCTCTGGGTTCTAGCCCTTCTGAGCGCGAAGTTACAATGTATAATTATCCGTCATAGTACACTGCTACACAATATGTTGATGCGTCACATTGTGCAGTCCTTGGGAGATTTTGACGGCAACTTGAGCCAGCAGACAGCTGACAGTTGGCAATGGTATATCGAGGCGCTTAAGCAGACAACCTTATCTTGAAAATCACATCACCATTACAGCACCTGTTTCACCGTTTCCACTAATAGTTCACATGCGTAGACACTTAATACACAAAATCGCACCACTTTTACATATCATAGTCCACTTCAAACCATTATTTAAACAATAATACAGGAACAGCAAACCGCCGCCGGTCAAGTTCCCGCCAAAACTCCCTACAGTCTTCGCGCATGCGCGAAGACTTAGAGTAGCGCACAATTTTTGTTTGAAAAAGATTCTCTAGTACGTAGTACATATAACTCAATGTTTTTAGTACGTATTACATAATACTACAACTGACTGCCTCGTTGGTCTAGTGGTTGTAGTAGTGCGACTGCTGATCATGAGGTCCCGGGTTAGAATTCCGGGTCGGGCCAAAAAATCAGTTATTGAGTGTTTCCATCAAGAAATTCTCAGTAGCTGCCCGGAGTCGGGAAGTTGGCGGTGTTTCACCCCCGTGTCTCGGAAAGCACGTAAAGCCGTTGGTCCTGCGCCTGATCTCTTTCCGGTCGTGTCGGTTTACCGTCCCATCGGCCTATGAGAGTGAGGGAATAGAGAGTGCACCTGTGCTTGCGCATACACTTGGGCACTATAATCCTGTCCTGCGCCGAAGCCGCCGTGGCCGAAATTCGGTCTGGAGGCCATTATAATACTACAATGACCTTACTTACTGCACTTTTGATTACAACGACACAATAACTAACAAACTGTTTATATTTACAGTGGCACCACCTCCCAAAGCATCGAAGCGCCAGACATCGCCACTCCAGCAGCAACAAGCCGCCTCTCCACCAATAAACGGGAACGATCTCTTCGGATCCACACCGTTCTCAATCCCGAACCAGACCATTCAACAACAACCGGCACAGACAACACAAAATTCACCGTTTGGCGCGCAAAACGCTGTCAAACCGAACTATGACATTAGTGATTTTAATTTGCAAACTTCGGTGTTCAACAACACCACCACGTCGTTCACGAACGGTCTGACCGGTTACGATCCGTTCGACACGCAGAAAACCGGCAATATCTTTGGGAACGGTTTCGGCAACACGTTCAACGGCTTCGGTAACCTCAGCGAGAAACAAGCCGTAGAGTTGGATAGCAGTTTCAACGGATTCCTAGACAAAACTATTTCAGAGATGAAGGTTGGTTATTGTTAATGTTTATTTTTATTATTCTTCATTAAATTTTTAAGTTTGTATATTAAGCAAGCTATATTTCTGCTATATAAGCTAGAAACTGAGTTGTAGTGAGGGTATATGTTTGCCCGATTACACAATTGTGTATTTTGAATGGGGAATGGATAAGTAGTGCACCCAACACTGTGCACATCGAAGAACACGAGCACACACACTCACTCTCTCACAACACGCGCGCGTGCACTTATGCACACACACACACACACACACATGCGCACACATAAACAAACGTGCGCGCACACATACATTGAAGAATTTGCGAACCAATTTCAAACACGAGCTGCGGAAATAATACGACTTACAGCGCAAGTGAATGTAGAGTTCCCAACGTTCATGCCTACTTTATTACTATGACTTCCTGGAAATCATCAATGTCAAAGTAATTTGAAAAAAGTAAATGGTAACGTGAATTACTAAGCCATACCAACAGAAACAGAAACTTTTTTATTCAATATAGATTATAAATAATACTTATTGAAAGTCACTCTTTTGTTTGATTACCACTGGTTCGAAAAAAAAACCTCTGTCCTGGGAAGAATCAACAAGAAACCCAGCGGGACTTTTTTTTAAAATAACAACTTACAATCATGTACGTTACACAAATTAACAACACAACAAATTAGAAATAGCTTGGTAGCGATCACCTCATTTCCAGGGGTTATTATCATCCATAAATTCTTTAATATTATAATAACCCTTTTTATACAAACTTAGTTTAATAAAGTTTTTGAACTTTGAGCAGGTCAAATTTTGTATATTTTCTGGAATTTTGTTGTAAAAGCGTATACATAGCCCCAAGAATGAATTACTGACTCGCTGGAGTCGAGTAACTGGTACTACTAGCTTGTCTGTTCCTAGTATTTACATAATGAATATCACTTATTTTTGTAAAACTACTTTTATTTTTGTGTACGTACATTATATTTTCATAAATGTATTGAGAGGCCAAAGTTAACATATTAATTTCCTTAAATTTTTGTCGCAGCGACTTTTTAGACTTTAAATCATAAATTGCTCTTATGGCCCTCTTCTGTAAAACAAATATAATTTCAGTGTCATCTGCGTGTCCCCATAGCAAAATACCATACGAAATTATGCTACGGAAATAGCTAAAGTAAACTAGTCTAGCTGTTTCAACACTGGTTAGACTTTTAATCTTTTTACAGCATATACCGCAGAACTAAGCCTGCTTGCTAGTTTTGATATATGGGGGCTCCATTGAAGCTTCGCGTCTAGTGTGATTCCAAGAAAAATGGTGGTATCTACAAGTTTCTCCCCATTTAAAATTACATTAGTATTTAATTGTTTGACATTTGCAGTCATGAATTTCATACATTCCGTTTTAGTGCCATTTAAATGCAAATTATTAACATTGAACCAATTTACTAATTTAGATATACCATTATTTACTTCGTCATATTTTAGTAATTGTCAACTTAATTTAAAAATTAAAGAAGTGTCATCTGCAAATAATACTATATCATGGTTATCCCCTACTATGTAAGTCATTAATGTATACAAGAAACAGAAAGAGGACGAGAATTAAGCCTTGAGGCACGCCCATTTGTACCGTCGAGCCGGAAGAGCTCATACTGTTAATGACAACTTTTTGCGTTCTCTTACTTAAATATGAAATAATTAATTTAAGAGCATCACTTCTTACACCGTAGTGTTGAAGTTTCCTGATTAATGTTTCATGGTGAACACAATCGAAGGCCTTACATAGATTACTCAACACCGGCATCAGTTGTCGAGCGACCCCTTGTGAAACCAAATTGATTTTTATGAAGTAAATTATTTATATTAAAGAAATTTAACATTTGATCAAGAATAATTTTTTCAAAAATCTTACTAAGTGTTGGTAGTACAGAAATAGGTCTAAAATTGGCGGGGTCTAATGTACTACCGGATTTAAATAAAGGCATTACTTTACTATACTTTATTAAATCAGGAAACACACCAGATTCTATACTAGTATTAAAAATAATAGCTAAATGAAGCGCCATTGTATCTATTATAGACCCAATAACTTTAACGGAAATCCCCCACAGATCCGAAGCTTTCTTAACATCAATAGTTTTAAAATATTTTACAATATCTTTTGATGATACTTTATAAAATGTAAATTTCTTTGTACACGCATTTAAGTAATGATTCCCCGACGGCAGGAGAAGAATTAGTGGTTAATATCGGACTAAGTTCACATTCTTATTTTATAATTTTTATTTATTTACAGGATGGATTCAGCCGGGGGATCAGCTTTGGAAACGAAGATTTTTCAATAGACAACCTGGATCCCCTGAAAAAGAATTAAAATTATTTTCTTTCATTAAATAAAATAGGCAAAACTTTAGACAATAACAGTCCTCGTTTGAGTTCACATAACTTAGTATAAATAAATGCAATATTTTTTGGTAAAATATTATGAATTAATTATTAAATATTAGTCTTAAGTGTTGCGTGAACTGAAACGACGATTTCGTATTTTTAAAAGTGTGTGTTGCCATGTTATTGGTTACAAAGGTATTTTGCTGAATCCGTGATAGTAGATAATATTAATATTTTTATTTCTTTCTAAACTAAATAAAAGCTTATATATCCTTACTTAGATCATATAAGAATCTCAAAATTATAACCAGTAATGTGACAAAACATTACTAATTATATTTTTTATTAAAAAGATATTGGTGATATATTTTGAAATTACGCTCAATGTCATTCTGAATGTGCCTTAAAATATAAAAATATATACCTGAATAATTTATTTTACTGTTCAATTTTTTAATGTAACGCTTTTTGTAGTTGCGGGCATTATAAAATTAAAATATTTCTGAAAAATCCATTGACGTTTAATAATTATAAAAGATTTGAAGATCCCCTCAGATTATTCTGTGATAATTCTTTTCAAGTTGAGGGACTTCAAATGATGTAAATTTAATGTAAATTTTGTCCATAATGACTGATAAATATACATTATTATTAATCATATTTGAAATTTAATATTAATAGTTGTACATAAATTAAAAGTTACAAGACATTACAAATTACGAATGACATTGAAGCTTAGGGTCAATACATTCCATAAACGTTTTTTGTATCGATAACTATTCTTACTCGATTAATATGTAAGAAAAAAATAATGTGTATATTATTGCTCGTAATAAACTGTTGTATCGCTGTCTCATTAGTGGAATTTTTTAGGTATTCTTTACACTAATGTTACTATAAGGCCAAAAGATATACATTATTTGTGTATTTGAAAAAATAAAATTAATGTTTTTATTATAGTATTTTTATTTCTATATATAATATGAACCTGGTTAGACATTTTTTTAAAGGAGAGGGGGCAAACGAGCATGCGGCTTACCTGATGGTGACTACCGCCACCCATGAACAACTGCAACACCAGGGGAACCAGGGGGATCGCAGATGCGTTGCCGGCCTTTTAAAAAGGAGTAGGCTCTTTTCTTCAAGGTCCCTAAGTCCTATCCGTCCGGAAAAATCGCTGGTGGTAATCGATTCCACAAGGAAGTTGTGCGAGGAAGAAAACATCTAAATCGCACAGTGGTGGACCGCCAATCATCCAGATGGTGTGGATGTGCAGGAAGTCGATTGTGCAGTTGGTTCAGGACCGTGCTTTGTGGAATTCCTTGGGAGAAGCCTATGTTCAGCAATGGACTTGTGAAGGGCTGTAATGAAATGAAAATAAAAAAAACTAAAATAACAGCCATAACTACAATAACGGCAAAATAACAGTCGTGGTAGTATTACCACGGCTGTTACTTTGCCGTTCCGGGTAGAGATGCTTGCCGAAAATATTACAGTACACGGGTTTGATCTCCGCCGGCACCAATGACATTGTTTATTCCAATTTTACGTAAGTACTGATTTATCACGTTCTTCGCGTTGAAGGAAAACATAGGGTGAGAGTGAACCACATCTAAGAAAGGTGGAATCCACTAACATGCACAACAGGGCTAATGTACAGTTCCAAACATGGCTAAGTACAAGTATTCGACAGCGAATAATATAAACTGGAACTGAATTCTTATTTTTTTCACCTGCTAATTTTCTAAGTCTATGTAGTGACGACGTAAGAGATTGCATTACCTATTATTTGATTGGCATATAATCTATCATCATCCCATGGATGTAGAAGATGGTTTGCACCATCTTATTTATAACAATGCAAAAATAATAAAACTGCCTTTACCAACACTCACTCACTTTACACTTAAACAGTGGTAGAGCCAGGCGGCAGCTCTTGCAGTCGCACGGATGGGCCGGCTCGAACCGGGGTGGTACCACGACATCACAGAAAACCAGCGTGAAGTAGAGGTTCACCTCTGCGTTTCGCTTGGTGAGTGCAGGTGGCCGGAGGCCCTTTTTACTGGAAATGAGGCATTCCATCCTAGTTCTCACGGGTGAAAACGCATCTGCATTTTGATTCGCAAACGAGGCATCTATCCTCGTTTGCGAATCAAAATGCAGATGCTTAATGCTGCTGTGTTTCGTATGGAGAGTGTAGAGAACCGGAGACCCTTTTTACTGGAAAAGAGGCATTCCATCTTAGTCCTCACGGCTGACAATGCCATATCTGACGATGTCTATGGGCCGCAGCAACCACTTACCATCAGGTGGACTGTGTGCTCGTTTTTCACCCTGATCCTATATTTTAAAAAAAACACTCCTGCCAAGCTTGGCAACTGTGACAAATATCACCACTTCAAGGCAATCTATGGAGGAGGCCTATGTTCACCAAAGGACTTTGTTAGGCTGTAAAGATGATGATTTACCACTAGTCCCATTTATTTAGTGATAAGATTTTTCATTCCAGCTAATATGATAACGTTGGTCGGGTAATTGCTGGCACGGCTCCTTCGATTCACAGGCGGATCCTAAGATTTTTCTTTCGTCTTCGATCCACTTGCGGATTCATACAATATAACAACCTTATTGCTTCGTTGCTGCTAGTGGTCGTAGTCGGCGAGATTATATAAAATCTAAACCGTTTCCGGTCGGAAAGAATAAATAAACCTTTTATAGAACTTATGACCAAAAAAAATTCGATTAATTTCATAATTGAAATTGTGTATAGATTAGAATAGAATAGAATGAAATGATTTTTTATTTAATATTACATAATACTTATTGAAAGTCTTTGTGTTTTTATGTACATACATTACATTTTCATAAATATATTGCATTGAGAAAGTTAATATGTTTATTTATTTAAACATTTCTCTGAGGGACTCTTTACAATCTAGGGTATAAATCGCCCCTTCGGCTCTTTTCCAAAACAAATATAGCTTCAATATCAGTCGCATTACCCCATAGCAAAATTCCATAAGACATTACGCTATGAAAGTTACTAAAATACACTAATCTAGCTGTTTCAACATCTGTGAAACTTCTAATCTTTCTCACAGCATATGCTGCAGAACTAAGTCTGCTTCACAGAGTACTTTTTATATACTGAAATAGAGACGAATCTCAAGCCCAAAAATGAATTATAGAATGTGCTGCCGTCTGGTGGTGTCGGATGGAACAATTTACATTTATCATATAGCTATACTATACACCTAGTATATATAGCTACTATATAGTCCTTTATACTGTTCTAAATTATTGTTTCTTTATATTTTTTCTTTTTACTTATTGTAAGAAATTTTTCTTACAATAAGTATAGATTTTGATGTAAAAATAAAACTCATTTTAGAAAGTTAAATAATTTATTGAATAAAACGTCTTTTTTACATTTGGGGAAATATTTTTAGCTTTCATTTCAAACACATCTTCATTATTGTCACACATACAACACATAATTGAATATGAAAAAGCGGCAAGACAAATTAATGTAATAAATAATTATTTTACATAGCAAAAAATACATTAATTAGTATCAAGGTTTTTATTAATTCTTTAACAATGTCTCTATCTAAATATTTTTAATGCTGAATTTGTTATGTCTTGCACTGCAGATACACACACTATAAGACTCAGTGGCACTGCAAAGCCACCGTGTACCAATGCATGGTAATGGTAATGCATATTCCTGAAATTTTATGGTTTCATTTTCTTGTAAGGTGATTATTTTAGCAGTACATTCACTACAATTTTTAAAAACTTTTTATAGCACATCTAGCAAAGTATCCACTAACATAATCTATTGCCCCCTTTATATATGGAGCAGCGTTTTCTTTAATACAATTATATCTACATCCGGGATTGTTTCAAGGTCACAGGTCGTAGCAGCTTTGCAGTTATCTGTGATGATAACAGATTCTAAAGCCTTACAATTTTCTTTTTCACAATTAGCTCCTGAGGCATGGACACTGGACATATTGTTAATTAATAGTGTAGGCACTCTGAAAATGTTCTGGTGTTGGATTAACATTGCGGCACCCATAGCTTCTAATGGTCCCAAAAAAGTTTTCAATAGGGTCTTGGTTGAGGTGCCGCATCCAAACAGAAGTAATACCATACTTAGTTTCCAATTTTTTTTAAAGAATTTGTATACCATAGTGTCCATACCCATTTTTTATTGTTGGTACACTCTCATGATTATTTGACATTTTATTTATAAACTTCATGATATTTAATATAGCTTTTGCTTCATTCCACAACTTTAGGTGTTCTGAGTTTGGCCTTGCTGATCCAAGAAGAGGCTTTCCATATAGTTTTTATTTTCTTTATTATAGCTGCCATTAACAGAATTGAATACCTTGTCAAAAAAGAGAAGAATTTCGGCAGTTTCTGCATATTATATATTATTCATACCATTCTGCATTAACCGTTCTTTGTCCCTCAAGAGGAATAGTCGTAACATGGCCGATTTTGGAGAGAAACATGGCCACCATTTTTTTTGCAACACTCCGTGAACGAACAATTTTTGTTGGCTTTAACTCATTTTCGAACACCCAAACTCGTGACTGGTTTTTTGTTTCGGGTTCGTACGCGTATATCCAGGATTCGTCACCTGTTACGATGTTGTATACAGCATTTGAGGATCTTGCGTGGAATCTTTCGAGAGTTCTGACGCACCAAGTAACGCGAGCCGCTTTTTGCTCTTCACAGAGCGAATGCGGTATTCATCGGGAAAACAGCTTTTTTACACCTAATTGTTCATGCAAGATTATTTGTATTTGACTCATGTCAATGTTAAAAGTTGCCTGAATTTCGCGGTATGTCACATGTCGATCTTCCTCAATCAGCTTACGCACAGCATCAACGTTTTCTTGGGTGAGTGCAGTTTTTGGACAACCTTGACGGGGATCATCACTGAGCTTGACACGTCCACGTTGAAATTCAGCAAACCAGCGATAAATTGTGGTTTTGGATGGGGCTTCATCACCAAATGCAGAAATCATCCGGTCAACACACTGTTTTTGTGTTAAACCACTTCGAAAGTCATAAGAAATCATCGCTCTTGAATTTTCTCGAGTCAATTCCATTTTCTCTACGACTAAGCAAGTTTGACAAAACCTTGTCACAAGACCGAGAATCTTTTTTAAATAAATAAATGGTATTCGATTTTTATAACCAAGGAGTTTTCAATTAAAAAGATTTTAATATGACAGGAACAGTAGAAATATTCCATTCCCGATACTTTTAGTGCAGCCTATGTAATGTCTCGTGATGAACACAATCGAAAGTCTTGGAAAGATCACAGAAAATACTTAAGGCATCTTGTAAATTATCTCAGTAATTAAAATATATTTCATAATATGAACGCTGTCGCCAGACGTTGAGCAACCCCTTGTAAAACCAAATTGGTTTTTATGAAGTAATTTTTTTGTATTAAAAAAAATTAACAATTGATCCAAAATTAGTTTTTCAAAAATTTTACAGAGAGTTGGTAGTACAGAAATAGGTCTAAAATTAACGGGGTCCAACCAGATTTAAATAAAGTTATTACTTTACTGTACTTCATTTAATGAAGATTAATAAAAGCAGTAGTGGTACTATGGCCAGGGCGAAACCATAGAAATTTGCTTTTAAACACAGTAGAATGGATATTAGGCGAAAATGATTGGGAAGAAAAGCCCTCTTCCAAAGATTAGGATACTGACCTGAATCAAGGGTAAAATGATAATATGGGAAATTGCCGGAAGAAGGTGCTCTAGTATAAATACCTACTACCATATATACTCCCGTCATCAGACTGAAAATGTTTTTCATTAATTGCAGCTCGTGCTTTTCTAAACACAAAAAAATAATTAAAAACATCCACTTTTCTTTCAACCTCCAGTATATTCTAAGTCCATGGTCTCAAGTCTCAACTATGTCGGACGCATTCCAGTATAGGACAGTTACTATACTCTTTGGTCGGACGAGAAAATAATATTATTATGTAGACGCTATTTTCCAACGAAGGCAAAAAATAATAATTAAAAATTAAAAATTTTGTACAGCCGACTTCCATATAAGCGACTTCAATATAGGTTATTTAAGAATAACTCAATAACCATTGGTCTGACCTTGATCAAATTCATATGGGACCACACGAGAACTATCAGCTTTCATATAAAAAAATAATAATCGAAATCGGTTCGCCCAGTACAAAGCTATGAGGTAACACACATAAAAAAAAAACATACACTCGAATTGAGTACCGTCTCCTTTTTGGAAGTCGGCAGAAAAATGAATTACATTTTACGTGGTAGAGCCACATTGCAGCTGATGACATCTGACAAAAAGAGATGGGTCGTACTAGGTAAATTATGTACTAGGTGCACTTAGTCCAACTCCGTACAAATACTCGATCCATATACCTGTTCCACATAATCCATGAAGTACGCATAGTTTGGTATTGTTGGAATAGTACACACTTTAAAGTACGCTTAGTCTTTTCGTACAGCCGACCCCGATACGTGAAGGTAATGAATAGTAATCAATCGTCCATTCATATTTTGGCCCGGTTCCCACTACGCTGGACCGGCACATCTGCCGCGCCGGTAAATCTGCCGGAAGGGCTAGTGGCTGTACAATTTATATGAAGCTATTCACATTATCCCGGCTCCGGCATTTTTGCCGAGCCCGGCATTTTTAGCGAGCGTTTTGTCACTACGAATTGCCGGTAGAACGACCAGGCCCGGAGTAATGTGAACGAGTTTGTGCCGGTATCTGTCCCCCGCTCGCCCCGCTCGTGTTCCCCTCGCCCCGCCCGTGTTCCACTCACGTCATTCGGCTCGCATTTTCTGGTAAAAGTAGACGTTTAGCATGGATATTCAAGCAGAAACTTTAATTACGCTTGTCCAAGAGAGACCTGTTCTGTGGGATAAGACTGAAGACGTCTATAAAGACAAAAACTTAAAGTTAGCAGCATGGCGTGAAGTATGTTTAATTCTGAAACCAAACTTCGATGAACTGGATAAAAAAGAAAGAAAACAGTACGGTGAGTTTTTAATGTTTTATTGATAAAATGTAAATGAATTGATAAATTTTATTTTATAGCTGCTGTCTGCCACGGAACGGAACTAATATCCGAAACAAAATAATTAGTAAATGATGTCCTTATAGCGTTGGCATTAGGGCCACCTCGACTCGACACATTCCGATTTATGGGTGTCGTTTCTTGTTCTTGTCTATGTTCTATATTTTGGTAACTTTCAAAATTTATACCATCTTTTTCTCTTACAAAATTATGTAAGACTGTACAAGCTTTAATTACTTGAATTGCTGTGTCTACGTTCAGATCTATAGCTCGATGGATTATTCGCCACTTATTTGCCAGAATACCAAAACCGCACTCAACATACCTTCTTGCTCGACTTAGTCTATAGTTAAAAATCTTTTTATCAGTATTCAAATGTGTACCTCCATATGGACGTAGGAGATTAGGTGTTAAAGCAAAGCCTTCATCGCCAACAAGTATAAATGGTAATTCTTCGTGCAAGTTTTCATGAAGCGGTCTAGGCTTTGGTACATTTAAAGTACCATCATTGATCTTTTGCCAAAATGTACTATCCTTTAATATAGTAGAATCGCATTCCTTGCCATATGAGCCCACACTAATAAAAATAAATCGGTACTCTGAATCGACAACTGCCATTAATACAAAAGAATAATACTCCTTGTAATTAAAGAACATAGAACCACTCTTGGCTGGTTTCAAAATTCTGATATGTTTGCCATCTACTGCTCCAAGACAGTGAGGAAAGTTGGCTTTTCTTTCGAATCCTGAAGCGATGTCCTCCCATTCTCTCTCAGTATCAGGCAGCTTAAGAAAATCTGTCTTTAGGTTTTCCCAAATGACGTGGGTCATTTGAAACAGAAACAGAACTTTATACGTCACTAAGAAAAAAATTGTATTCTTTTATGATATTTTTTTATTGCTTTCAGGAAAACAGGTTTCAACTAAATGGAATAATATACGAGAATCGTGGCTTAAGACAGTAAAGAAACAAAAAGATGAGTCTAAATCTGGATCTTCGGCCAAAAAGTCACGAAATTATTTATATCACGAGCAATTAATGTTTTTGAAAAAAGTCTCCGAACCTCGACCACCACATGAGTCAGTTTCAAAAAAAGCAAGAACCGACACTGAAGTAGGCATGGGATCAGATTTTCGTTCACCTTTAATTAAAGATAAAAGAAAAATTGATAATAAAGAGGTAAATGACAGGATGGTAAAGTTTTTGGACTCCAGAATAAACCCAGAAAAGGAAAACCATCATCTGTCTTTCTTCAAAGGCATTACACCAATCTTGAACACTTTAACTAACGAAGATACTTTAGAATTTCAAGCTAGCGTCATGACAATGTTGCAAAAAATTAAAAGTAGGAATTATGAGAGACCAAATTACGGACATTGGGGTGATTCATATAATCAGATGACCGGACCAGATCAGTATTCTGGATACTACACACATAATAACGTCAATCAACAGGCAACACCTACGCAAGATCAACACCAACCTGGATACTCTACGCAATATAATAGTAGCAATCAACAGGCAACAATATCTATACCATCAACTTCATCTCAGATATCGAATCCGATTCCAGCTTCGCCATCAGCATCTAATAATCATTCCATACATTCCCAAAACTCAGATTACTTAGATTTTGAAGGGATTTAAGTTTGAGTACAAATAAATACTTAAATAAGTTATTTGCATTTTTAATTCATAATGATTATCAAATATATACACCCTCCCACACACACACATTATATATATATATATATATATATATATATATATATATATATATATATATATATATATATATATTCACATTCACAAACAAACATACATAGCAAACATTCATTCATTCATTCAGTCTTAAGTAGGTACCTACGTCAAAACTATTATTACGCAATCTAGTGCATAAAATAATCTTACCTTAGACATATGGCTAATCTTTGTTCTGGGCAAATACATTCTCTGAAACTTGTATCTCGTACTCTTATGTCTAGTCGTCCCAGTAAATCGTCAAAAGTGGTTGCTGTCATTCGAAAATAATTGAAGAACTTTGAAACGTCTCTTCTAAGTTCACCCATTAATGTTTCAAATGTTCCAAGTGAAAATTTTTCCCGTAAAATAGGGTGTACCCAATGTTTTCTTTTATTTTGCCTTCTATTAAGATACCACCACAACACAATAATTTCGTCGTCCATTGTGCGCGCAGGTCCAAATTTAACTGAGGTGTACTTGACTGTCTGAATTTCTTCCGGGATCCGATGTAATGTGAACACTCTGTCCGGTGTCCGGTTTCCGGCAGATCTGCCAGTCCGGCGTAGTGGGAACCGGGCCTTACACAGGCTATGACTGGTCAACGTTAAGATTTATCTACATTCTAGAATGTTGGCGTATTTAACAGATTTCAATTCATTTTTTATTTAAGACCAATCTGATTTTTGTCTTTTTTTCGTTATTTTTTTTTAATTATTTTTGTTTCGTCTTTTAATTATCTATTTACAATTATTGTTTTTTATATACGCGCGAAAAATCAGTCTTAAGAGTTTTAAAAACTAAATTATATTTTACAAATGTTATACTCAGACATTTGTTGGCATTTGTCCGTAAAATGACCCCAAGCGACAATGCTGCAATTTTTTTAAACTTTTTTTAATGTCTAATAGAAAAAAGTGAAAGTTCTTTAACCACATAACAAAATTTCGAGATCACATTCGCAAGAGTCCGTACTAGTACTAGAGACTCAACTGCATCATATGGTCTCCATTCGCATCGAGTATTTACTAGTATCTAATCTATAAAATCTGCCTAGTATTTGGTTGAAGTCCCCGGGACTAGTCCCGACTAGTCTCGAGTATTGACTAACAAAGATAGAAAGACTGCGGAATAGTGTAGTTAAAAAAGGACAGAATATATTCTTGCACAACACGTGTGCGCGTCGTGTTACTTTTAAACACATTGAAATATAGTTAAAATTCAAATGACTGACACACGAATGATTTAGGCAAACACGAGTGAGCGGCAAAGCAGACTAGTTAGTAAAGTAAACTATGGCAACAAAATACTATCTCGCTTTGCCGTGCCGGTACTTCTACTTCTTCGATTCAAGTGGGCCGCTGCGTTGTGCCGTGCGACGCGTAGGCACAATGAGACTAGGTGGATCAAGTATTTTAAAAGTTGGAACAGGTGCAACCTAGTCTCGGTCGTGCTTTAGTTTACGGTCGCACGGGAGGGGGTGGGGAGGTGGTTGGGATGGGTGGGGGGGGGTAGTGGTGAACCCCCCCCTAAAAGGGGGGGGATGCGGAAATGTATAGTTTCTGAAATATATTAAAAAATCTATCCTAACCTATAAAATATTGATATTGATTAATTTAATATGGTATTTGTTTAAATCAAGTGGGGAGGAGGCTCTAATCTTCTCTC
Organism: Parnassius glacialis; assembly: GCA_033319125.1. Lineage (NCBI taxonomy): Eukaryota > Metazoa > Arthropoda > Insecta > Lepidoptera > Papilionidae > Parnassius > Parnassius glacialis. Next base: position 27,836,148 of record JAVANC010000002.1, read on the forward strand.
TACCCCGTGTGACGCTTTACATTCGACTGTCTTCCTTACAGGGGTTCGATTCTGGGGCTGATCTACGTTCAACGGACACAATTCTTACCAAACCTGATGTGTCGCCAGTTTGGTACGCCAGAACAAATCACAAAAATATTATTTAAAAAACAATTCAAATATAAATAATATCCGTCTCCATGAACTCGGTTTCGTCTTAAACATTTTGTTTATCAATATATATTGTTTACCTACCAAGCTAGGTCAATTGAGTCCTGCTATGTAGAACCAGTATTTCTGGGTGGTAAAAAAAAAATAACCACGAAGGCTAAGGCGGGAGCTAAGCTCCCGCCTTAACCTTCTAACCTAATCTGTCCGAGTCGGATTGCTCTGAATCGGGCTGTCAAACATGATATCAAAAAACCTAACCAAAAAAAAACTTTTTTTTAAAGCAAAGATATACCATATACAGCCAAAAAAATTTTTAGGTCTGAAATAACACGCGGTAAAAGGAGATGCAACCATTATGTTGTCTCTTTCTAATGCTTTAGAATGTCATTATGTAAATGTCAAGGGCCGAAAGCCAAAACATTACTGTTCTATACGATTCCTAGTAGTTAACCTATAAAACTTAAAAAATTAATTTCCCGAAAACTATAAGTTTCCGCAGAAAATCCTTCTAGCATTTACTTCAAAGACCTGTTACCTACCTATTAAAATTAAAATTATCACGAAAATCGTGCGACCGTAAACTAAAGCACAGCCCTAGTCTCGTTTAATACCTAGTGCCTAGATCTGTTCTAGTATATACGCTTCATCTCTACAAATGACATAAAATCATTGATATAAGAAGAGTAGAGGATAAGCTGTAAATTGTATATATATTTTTTGGTTATACAAATATCATGCAAACATGAACCTTGCCAACAAAAATATATCTGTCTCATTCTCACACGTTATGATTTTCAAATGTAAAAAGAGATAAGTACATATCTTAGACTTCAATTTTCTGTTGCCAGTTTTCATAAATGTCACCAAGCTCCACCTTGAAGCATGACGCCATTTTAGGATCACGTTCATTTGTGGTAGTTCGTCTGTCATCTAAGCCTTGTTCGGAGTTATTTTGCAGTGTTACAGTGGAGTTTTGACTATTTTGGAGCTTTTTTGTTCATTAGTAAAGGGTAGTTGAGCAAAAACAACATGACAAAGTGTTGCATCAATGGATGTAATTCAAATTCTCGTAAAAATGTAGAAGGATTGTCATTTTTCAGGTTAGTTGTAACTTTTTTCCTTAATTGTATATTTTTTCGTGTGAATTGCGTTTCGTGTTCATGTTATGGGTTCTAAATCGTGTTTCCCGCTATTATCTAGAATTTCCAATGACTATTATCATGTAAATTTAAACAAGTAAACATTTTGATTGTTTACATTTTTACATAGTGTTGTCCTTACGTGTTGTCATGTTTTGAAATTATCGATATAAATTTTAACAATATTTTTTTATTAAACTGGCTTTACGGCTCTGGGTTCTAGCCCTTCTGAGCCTGTATAACAATAATATTAATGTAGTCATGATCAAATAACGTTTTACATACGTAACCTGTATATTTAATCAAACGATCGATTGGGAGCCTTTCGTTTAAGAAAAGAACTTGAAACTAGTGTAAATCGTAAATTTCCTATAATAGTTTTTTTCATCAAAAGATTTGATAATGTTAAGATTATTTTTGATTGGTACTTAAGGATGCATAATATTTATTTTAGGTTGCCAAAAAATGAAGGCCTTCAAAAATTGTGGATTGAAAATATAGGCCAGGAAAACATAAAACCTGCAGTAGTAAGAAGAATATGCTCCTTGCATTTTGAAAAATAATGTATAAATATAACGCTGGATGTAGTTCGGCTTAAGGGTGATTTGGTTCATGTCTAAAATAAATTTTTTGACTAAATAATATTATTTCGTCACGAATAAATGATTTTAATCAGTATACATTATTGTTATTTTATTTATTTTTAATCCTTACTCTCTCGTTTACCTCCAGTATCCACCACTTATTACGCTACTGGTGGAAGTCATTACAACTTGCAGGTTGTAAACACTATAAAATTGATATTTTGTGGTGTTACACAAATGGGATATAATGAGAAATAAGTATGGAAGTGGAAGTCTGAAGTGGTGCAGCCACCCCTATTGATCGAAATGTTGCATGGAAATTGGTTGTCGTATGGTATGAACATGGGATGCTGAAGATTGAGGAATACGTTAGGATAGTTAAATGATTAATGGATTGTGTGAACGGTGGTATGGTTAGAAAGGGGCTGCTCAACTCGATTAGATTACTGAGATAAATAAATAAATAATCTTTATTATCAAAAAAAAAAGAGAGATGACGGTTAGTAACTATGTATGAAAGAACACATGCTCCACAAACTTTAAATAAATCAAGATAAAGGTCAGTCCACTGCACGTTCATGGTGACTTGAACTGGTAACCGACCATTACTACGAAAGAAAGGTGTTGTCGAATCTTTATGGCGGCTTGGAAGTTAAGAGCGAGCGCTAGTCCGTGCAGATATAGTTGAAAGAAAACTTGATGGTGTCTCAGATCACAGTACGTAAAGCGAAGCGTGAAGGTACAGGACTTGCGCTCGCAACTAACTTCCCAGCCGCTATAAAGTCTATATATATGATATGATTCACGCAACCTGGACGCATACCGTTGGGGCTGGTTCGATATGGTGCACGACTAAACCACTGGAAAAAACTTAGGGGAGACTTCTACTTAGTAGTGGGACAGCATGGGCTGGACAAAAAAATCTTACGAAGCCTAATACATTGCCTATAGTGGTGGTTTCGTTAATCTCTGCAGAGGAGAAAAAAAATGCATGCGTCGACCCAGGGACGCACGGATGGAATGCTTATGTGCAGATTGCCGTCGTTACGAAAAAACGTTAGCTCGTTGCACGAACTCAGTATAATATTCTGGTGCACGTCGTATACATCTTCTGAAAAGAAAGGAGTTAAAGCTCCAATCAAGTGCTCTTTCCTTGGTCTCTTCGCTCACTTTTGACTGTTGCTTCACCATATCTTAAAACAATTACAGTTTCAAAACTTTCCTATTCTGAGTTGAACGTACGATTTATTTATTTATCATCTCAATACAACTATTATTACAGGATTAACCCAATTCAATAGTGTAGTGATCTAATATTTGTTTATTTAATATATACCTATGAGATGGATGGTACGTCATAATTTATATAGCATCGATACTGAAAATATCGACAAAAACAACGCTATTTCTTGTGGGTGGAGTCGTCGCCATATTTGAGAAACACTTGACTTCAGGTCACGTGACCACATGCCATATCCCCTACTTTTCTTATATCAATGCATAAAATACCTAATACCTATGTACTGAGTTCTGACCACAGAGTACTTTTTTATATAGGAAAGTTCTGACACTGACATCTGACAGACAGTTTTGTTTATTGTGAAAGTTAGCGATGTTGTCGACGATTTCATCTGGTTTTTATTTTCAATGATCTAATTACTTGCATATGACTTGTGCCGTTTCAGTATTAGTATAAGAATTTGTAACTACAAGTAATTAATTAAAATGGTGGATTTGAGCGGAGGCCAAGATGGACCGCTAGAACATGCATTCTCCAACTCTGTGTTTATTTTACCAGGAATCGTTGTAACCAGCTTAACAGGTAAGGATGTTTTTAACATTCATTTATTATTACAACATTTTGTCGCGTCTGACCGTGGAGTAGCGGTGTAACAATATTCACTCTATCCAATTATCCAATATCGTCCCGTTCCGCGGGTGTCGTAAGAGGCAACAAAAGGAAACAATTCCCTGAAACAGAAGAGCATCATGGAGATTATTGTAACAGTACCATTTCATAGTCAGATCCTCTAACATATTATAGTCTATGCAGTCATCAATACTTATTATGTTATACTAGCTGTTCCCCGCGACTTCGCCCGCGTGTAATTTAGGGTTTTAATTATATTGCTCAGAACCCTAATTATTTTTCTCAATTGCTATAAATCCCTATTTAATTAAGCAATGTTTTTCTACAACTCCAACTTTGTCTATATACATACACACATTCATTTGTGATAAGAGAAATTTGTACCCCTTTTTAAGGATATTGTGTGTATCATAGTGTGAGATATGGCCAGTGGCATAGCGTGCCGTAGATGGGCTCTGTATCAAAATTTGTTGGGGGGCCCCAATGAAGAGTAAAGATTTCATAAAAGGAACAAAAACACTCAAATTGAATTAAAATGTATTTAATATATAATATATTGATTATAAGTTATTACTTACAATTAATACTCCTACGAACTAAGCTAGCCAAACAATACTAACATAGCTGAAGACGCTTCGACGGCATTCATAGCTGAAGACGTTTTAGTTTTTTTTTAATTCTTTGCTTCTATAGATAATAGAGATAACTTTTCCTGTCCTGTAGAAGTCCTTGGAAATTTTGGTTACACACATTCGGGGCAGGGCCGGCCCTACCATAGGGGGAACGGAGCAGCCGCTCCAGGCGCCAAGTCCCAGAAGGCGCCTTAGTCAAACTTTTATAATAGCATAGCTACGTACATAATAGAAAAATACAATCTTTTAGCTTATTTAGGTAACAATTTTGCACACTCCTTAGAAGCTTACTCTCTATTCCGTTTCTTTGCTCATGTACCTGAGTTTATTGATGAAAATTTTCTCGCTTTTCAATATTTTGGTTTCGAACATGTGGCTTGTTGATATATGTGCGTATGGCCTTATTTGTTGAGATGAGCGTGGCATTCTTCAGCGCTTGTTTGTAGTTTTTTACAAACTCAACAAAACGATGGGAAGTTATTTCTAAACATTTGAAGAGCTTAACTTTAAAGAAGGTGTGTCAAACAAGATGCGAAAGTAGAGTCAACAGCTTACAAGCGGTGCGGTATCAGTACGCCAAAGTAAAAAGTGCCTTCGAAGAAGAGTCGACACAACTGATCCCGTGGCAAGTTTGGAAGCTAAATCACTTGCAGCCAAATTTAAGAAGTTCGAGTTTTTGCTGTTTTTAGTCATTTGGTACGACGTTTTATTCCACATTAATCTTGTCAGCACATGCATGCATGCAGAGTGCATAGATTTATCAGATACTACAAAACTGATGCACAAAAAAGAATATACCTAGAGAGGAAGGATTAACAAAGGCTCTCATTGCAGCTAAGATACAGCTAAAAAAGCTGAAATAAACTCGTTTGAAAGAATCCACAAACGAAAAAAGAAAAAAATGTTCTTATAGCCCAGGAGAAATCGACGCATGACTACCAAAACTATTCCACCTCAATTTTTTCATGCGATTCTCTTCAAGTTGTCCTGCTGATGATATAAATGCATGTTGCCATGGGACAACTCGGTGCTATGTCTTTTAAACCGATTTTTTTTCAATTGCAAGGTATTGTTATTTTTAAACTGGACTAATTTCTTTTTGTGTTCTTTGATAAAATACAAATAAAAAAAGTCCCATGCCTTTTTACGATAAAAATAACATTTTCGGAGCTATGAATTTTTAAAGGTTTGAAAGTTCCCAAATTCGGATACTCTTGACTCTAAATATATAAAGAAAAAAAATATAAATATATTCCGGATCAAGAAATGTTATTCAGAACAAATGTTTTCTATCCAATGTTAGACCATAAACTTAAATAGAGACATGGTTTACACGACTTTTTACAATTAATGAGACTTGGCATTTATAGCATAGAATGGAAAGTTTTCTCCATGATTTGAATAAGACCGATGAATATTTTAATAAAGTATGCTCAAAGTTGGAGGAATAATGGACGCATGATCTTAACCGCGATTGGAGCTTTCAAGAGAAAAGATGTGTTTGAAAAAGTTTTTACATATCAAAAAAGGTCACCCGAAAGCAGTCCTTTAGCTCTTAGTATCTGGGGGCACGGCAGTACCCCCGCTAAGTCGAGCAAAAAAGCGGCACGGCCGTACCATCCTTTTCTCGAAGCAGTTCAGGCCATTTTCGAAACCCTATAACTTAGTTCTGGATAAAACTAAAAACCCTAATTTTCAGTAACCAAGTAGGCATTGTATAAACACGGTATATTTCAAATTTCATTCAATTTGAACCAGTAGTTTAAGAATAATAACTAGTCAAAGTTTCTTAATTTTGTCACTCACTGACTGACCGATCATCAAAACTAAGGGTTTTCTAGCAGACGTAGAAGCTTCAAATTTAGAATTCAATTAGTGTTTAGTATATAAATCATGGAAAAATTAAAATATTTTGTAATTATTTCAGTCCAGTTTTCTAGATATACCAATTGTATAAATAACTTTGTAATCTCATATAAATCTATAGGATTACAAAGTTACATTTGCAGCAAATGAATCAGTGTACCTATATCTTTATATATAAAAAGTACGTGTCACGTTGTTTGTCCGCGATGGACTCCTAAACTACTGAACAGATTTCAATGAAATTTTGCACACTGTGTGCAGTTTGGTCCAACTTAAAAGATAGGATAGCTTATATCTCAATTTATAGTCGCAATACAATGTTATTTTATTGAGAATTATTTGCCTATTATTTGACAGTCACAATTTTCTGTGAGCTCCAAACGATTCTGTCAGATGACGATATCTGTTGATTGGATTGAGTAAATATTAAATAGATGGCGCTATGTTAAAAATACAAACGTTTAATATAAGCTACACTAAATTAGTAGTATAACCACCACGTGTTGCTGTAAGTATTCAATAAATGGAACCGATTTCAATGAGATTTTGCAGACTGTGTGCAGTTTGGTCCAACTTGAGAGATAGGATAGTTTTTATCCTGATAAGTGACCCTCAATTTTTTTATTGCTAATTTCAGGAGTTTTTTTTGGGAAAGCAAATGGTCGTTCGGAAAGGGCAGAACAACGTCTGCCTGGTCAGCTAGTAATATGTATAATATAGAATGGAATAAGAGATGTAGATAGGTACCTAGATATAACTATCTACAAAAAGTATGTTTTAAATACATAGATTGACTTGGCAATCGCACTAAACAATGTAATTTAATATACATAATGTAATATGTATTACTTGTGAGATACAGTGTTTTCATGCGATGGCCAAGTCAATCTATTTATTTAAAATATAAAAGATTCTAATATTGATATGGTCACTATAAGATGTTGTTAGGTTAGCTAATTATGTAATAACTTGAGACAGAAGGAACCTTAAGTAGGGACTGAATAAATTAACCGACTTGGTATTATATGGATCTCACAACTTTTTATGGTAGAAGAACTGAGTTGCGAGACTTGGTTTTTTTTACAAGTTATTTTTTTGATGGCATTAAATAATTGGCAAGATACGTTACCTAATATCAGGCCTTTACCTATGAAGTTGCCGTTTTTTATGAAATAAGTAGACGTAAGTATTTTTGTATATTTTTTATTTCTATTAATCAAAATAATTACCCATGCAATCGATGCATTTTTGCTAATGCAGTAGCAGTTTATTGATGCCATTCTTTAAAAAATCAGCTGGACGTGGGAGGCAACAAATTCTTCAAAGGTATTTTGTACTGCCTCTCGGGTATTGAATTTTATTCCCGCCAAAAAGTTATTTAAATTCTGGAAAAAGTAGAAGTCTGTAGGCGCAAGATCTGGTGAGTACGGTGGATGACGGGAACTTCTAACCCAGCTCTTGTAACTTGGAGACCATCTGTTGTGCATTATGAAGTCGCGCGTTGCCGTACAGGAGCAGCGGGGACGAGCGATTGACCAAAGATGGTTGGAGACGTGTGAGCTTCTCCATCATTGTGTTCAGTTATTAACAGTACATATCTGCAGTAATCCTGTTGGATGAGCATTACTGCAGAGGTGTGATTTATCACAGCTTCTTACCAAACATGGTAAGAAGCTATGATGAATCACACCGGCGCTAGACCAACAAACAGTGACCAACACTTCACTTAGGGCATTATTTAGGTGCTGAATCAGAATCCAACCAACTTGCTGAGTACTTACGATTGTCAAACAGAATCCATTTTTCGTTGCATATAACAATGCGGTTCATAATTCCTTCGTTTGTGTGCCTGTTAAGCAGTGCAAAGCACATTTCGATGCGTACTTCGTGATGGCGATCATTAAGTTCGTGGGGCGCCCATATGTTAAGCTCTTTTACCTTGCTAATTTGACGCAAATAGACCAATATTGTTTTGATGCTAACGTGGAAAGCTGCTGCTAATTCAACCGTACATTGAGTATCATCAACTTCTAGAATCGTCTTTAATTCGTCATTGTCCTTTAATTCGACCAAAGTTTTCGGACGATCACGGAGCTAATTTTTCAGGTCGAAATTTCCAGAACGGAAGCGGGCAAACCAATAACAGGCGGTGCGTTAGTTTGTAGTATTCGCTCCGTAAACGTCGTTGATGTTGCGTGCCGATTGTGCCGCGTTGCTGCCACGACGGTATTCATTTTACGTAAGATGTCGAGATCTTCCCAGTTTCATGCTTGCATGTATACGTACAACTGGTATATATTAAGGGTAAGCAAGGGGGGCGCCATAATTGGGTCTCGCTCCGTCCTAAAACTTGCCTCAGGCCGGCACTGGTTCGGGGCCCCTGTAGCCCGGGGGCCCCGTATCATTGATACGGCTGATACGGCGCTAGCTACGCCGCTGGATATGGCATAATTAAAGTTTACATAGGGAATGAGTACAGAAAGCTAAAATTTATTTATGCTTCTACCCGGCTCGTTCCTGTCGTAGAAGAAATAATTGTGAAAATGAGGTTTTAAATGTGGAAGGGTACGATAATACACTCATTGAATATTTAACTTTCAAATAAATTTGTCAATACGATATGCACGCTACGTACTCAAACTTAATTATACTATGCCTATAACTTTCACGGAAGTGCAAGCAATAAGTTGATAAAGTTTAAGCGCAATCTCATGAAATTTATGCCACCGCATAAAATACGAACAAACAAACATTAATTTTTATGTATTAGATAATATGTGTTTCCATACAACATTTAATAGACTTGTTTGCTTCCATTAATACAGACTATATCAAACACGTATTAGTCTGTGATCAAACAGTCACAGAGTAAAGATTTATTATTGCCAAAATATTTGGAAAACAAATTGCCAGCAAATTATTTTACATAGACTGCACTAAAAGTATCGGGAATGGAATATTTCCACTGTTCCTGTCATATTAAAATCTTTTTAATTGAAAACTCCTTGGTTTTAAAAATCGAATACCATTTATTTATTTAAAAAAAGATTCTCGGTCTTGTCACAAGGTTTTGTCAAACTTGTTTAGTCGTTGAGAAAATGGAATTGACTCGAGAAAATTCAAAAGCGATGATTTATTATGACTTTCGAAATGGTTTAACACACAAACAGTGTGTTGACCGGATGATTTCTGCATTTGGTGATGAAGCCCCATCCAAAACCACAATTTATCGCTGGTTTGCTGAATTTCAACGTGGACGTGTCAAGCTCAGTGATGATCCCCGTCAAGGTCGTCCAAAAACTGCAGTTACCCAAGAAAACGTTGATGCTGTGCGTAAGCTGATTGAGGAAGATCGACATGTGACATACCGCGAAATTCAACAAAAACAAAGGCAACTTTATTGGCATTAGCATGAGTCAAATACAAATAATCTTGCATGAACAATTAGGTGCAAAAAAATTGTTTTCCCGATGGATACCGCATTCACTCTGTGAAGAGCAAAAAGCGGCTCGCGTTACTTGGTGCGTCAGAACTCTCGAAAGATTCCACGCAGGATCCTCAAATGCTGTATACAACATCGTATCAGGTGACGAATCCTGGATATATGCGTACTAACCCGAAACAAAAAACCAGTCACGAGTTTGGGTGTTCGAAAATGAGTTAAAGCCAACAAAAATTGTTCGTTCACGGAGTGTTGCAAAAAAAAATGGTGGCCACGTTTGTCTCCAAAACCGGCCATGTTACGACTATTCCTCTTGAGGGACAAAGAACGGTTAATGCAGAATGATACGCTAGCATTTGTTTGCCATAGGTCGTTTCTGAACTCCGTAAAGAGAACTGCAACCGCCGCATCATCCTCCATCACGACAATGCGAGTTCTCACACCGCACACAGAACAAAAGAGTTTTTAGAGCAAGAAAACATAGAATTATTAGACCATCCGCCGTACAGCCCCGACCTAAGTCCTAATGATTTCTATACTTTCCCTAAAATAAAGAATAAATTGCGTGGACAGAGATTTTCATCACCTGAAGAAGCTGTGGACGCCTACAAAACGGCCATTTTGGAGACCCCAACTTCCGAATGGAATGGTTGCTTCAATGATTGGTTCCATCGTATGGAAAAATGTGTCAAATTTCGCGGAGAATACTTCGAAAAGCAATAAATACATTTTTAAATAGTAATGTTGTGTCACTTCCTTGATTCCCGAAATTTTCAGTGCCGCCCTCGTAAGTAACTGAAAATAAATGCATTGAAAATTATCTAACTTTGTAGCAGATAATTTATAAACTTTTTTCATATTTTGTACAATGTATCATATAAACATACTTCTATTAATGTGAAGTCTCATTTCTGATTTCTTCTATTTATGTGAACACTACACATTAAATGAAACTAAGTTTACAGATTTTACGGCGTTTAATTTTTAATTTTTTAATTCCCGACGTTTCGGGTGCTTTACAGTACACATGTTCACAAGGGGGCCTGAAGTGTTTGATGTCCCCATGTTAAGAGATGTTATGTCATAATAATAATAATATTGTTTTTTCGCTTAAATATGGTAATGTACCGAGAGGTGATAAATTTTGTACATAATCCACATGTTTATCACATCTGGCATGCGTAAATTATTAATAAAATAAAATAATTATTATGTACATAGATTCAATTAAATTATAATTTAAAAAAATTAAGGCCGGCAACGCATCTGCAATTCCCTCCCTGGTGTTGCAGTTGTTCATGGGCGGCGGTAGTCACTTACCATCAGGTGCGCCGCATGCTCGTTTGCCCCCTCTCCTATAAAAAAAAATTAAACCAAATAAATATAAATTTAAAACATTAAAATTTCAATCATTGTTTCAAGCAAAACAATTATTTATGTATTATTCTATTAAATCAATTAAAATTTTAATTTCAACTGTCATGTCATCATTCATCATCATTACAGCCCTTCACAAGTCCACTGCTGAACATAGGCCTCCCCCAAGGAATGCCACAAAGCACGGTCCTGAGCCACCTGCATCCATCGACTTCCTGCATGTCTTACCAGGTCGTCACTCCATCTTGTGGGGGGACGCCCTACACTTCGCCTACCGGTACGAGGCTGCCACTCGAGAACCTTTCTTCCCCATCGGTTGTCGGTTCTTCGAGCTATATGGCCGGCCCACTGCCACTTCAGCTTACTAATCCGTTGGGCTATGTCGGTTACTCTGGTTCTACTGCGGATATCCTTATTCCTAAGTTTATCACGCAGAGAAACTCCGAGCATAGCCCTCTCCATAGCTCGCTGAGCGACCTTGAGCTTCCTCATACGGCCAGCAGTGAAGGACCACGTCTCAGTTCCGTAAGTCATCACTGGCAACACGCACTGGTTGTACAATTTTGTTTTAAGGTTTTGAGGTATTTCTGACGAGAAGATGTGTCGTAGCTTCCCGAACGCTGCCCAGCCGAGTTGAATCCGTCGATTGACCTCTCGGTCGAAGTTGGACTTACCTAGTCGGACTATTTGTCCCAGGTAAACATACTCGTCAACAACTTCGAGCTTAGTGCTCCCAACAACTACCGGCATAGGTGTGACATGGACATTAAACATAATCTTTGTTTTGTCCATGTTCATCTTAAGACCTATCCGTTGGGAGACACTATTGAGGTCATTGAGCATAGTGCTTAGCTCCTCCAGCGATTCTGCCATGAGGACTATATCGTCGGCAAATCGAAGGTGAGTGATGTACTCGCCATTGATGTTAATTCCGTATCCTTTCCAGTCCAGAAGCTTGAAAACGTCTTCCAATGCAGCGGTGAAGAGTTTCGGGGATATAACGTCACCCTGTCTTACACCTCTCTGCAATTGGATAGGTTTCGTACTCTGGTTCTGTACTCGGATAGCCATCGTAGCTCTACTGTACAAACACTTCAGCACTTCGATATACCGACAGTCAACTTGGCACCGCTGAAGGGACTGCAGCACCGCCCAAATTTCGACGGAATCAAAGGCTTTCTCATAGTCCACATACGCCAGACATAGTGGCAAATTGTACTCTTCGGACTTCTGTACAATTTGCCGTAGGGTATGTATGTGGTCTATGGTGCTAAAGCCCTTTCGGAAACCGGCTTGTTCGGGAGGCTGGAAGTCGTCAAGTCTGCGCGCGAGACGATTCGTAATGACTCTCGAAAACAGCACGTAGACGCGGCTCAGAAGGGAAATCGGTCTGTAGTTCTTCAAGAGAGCGTTGTCACCTTTCTTGAAGAACAAGACCACCGCACTTCTGCTCCACGCCTCCGGTGTAATGCCACCATGGAGGACGGAATTAAAGAGCTTCTGAAGGACTTCAAGTACCGGTCTTCCACCCGCTTTCAGAAGCTCCGCTGTAATTCCATCCTCGCCTGGGGCCTTGCCGTTTTTAAGGTGCTGGAGAGCCATTCTAATCTCGCTCAGACTGACGTCCGGGATATCTTCGGAATAGTGTCGAATAAGACTCGCTCTTGGATCGTTACTCACACTTGCGTGTGGCTCCAACGATGACGTGTACAACTGCCCATAGAACCTCTCAATCTCACTCAAAATCTCAGGTGCCCCGGAAACGATGCTGCCACATTCGGTCTTCAGCTTTGACAGTTGGCTCTTTCTGGCAGACAGATCTCTGGCAAAGACTTTGGAGCCTTGGTTCCGCTCGATCGCTTCTTCAATACGAGCTGTATTGAAGTTGCGTAAGTCTCGCCGCATGAATTTGGAGATCTGTCTGTTCAGTTGCCTGTATGCTGTCAAATCTGTTGAAGAATGTAGCCTCATCTCCCGTCTAACAGCCATGAGATTAAGAGTGTGATCGGAGAGTTTATGTGTTCTTCTGCGGTGGGTCTTGCAGAACTTAGCTCCGACCGCATGGACAGTTTCCACGAGCTTGTCATTCATATCGTCCACTTCATTGCAGTCTTCTAGGCACTGAAAACGGTTTTGTAACTCGAGCTGAAAGGTTTCGGGACTTTGGATTAGAGCACGAGGGGGACGGAGCGTTGACTTCATCAGACGAGACCTCTCCAACTTAACATTTAGGTTCAGTGTGCCTCTAACCATTCGGTGATCGCTCCCGGTTTTCACCCTCGCGATCACTGAGACATCACTGAACAGTTGTCGTCTGGTCGTCATAATGAAGTCAATCTCATTTTTTGTCATGTCAATCATTATAAAATTAGTAGTAGTAGTAAAAATTTAAATGTCAAAAACGTACATATTAAATTTACAGAACATTACATAAAAATATAGTGTAAAATACAGTAATGTCAAAAGTCAATAACATTCTACTTTTTTTATTTAAAAATTGTAAAACAAAACAATTTTTAAATGAATAGCAGCTCTTACCTCCCCCGAGGTAAGAGCTGGAAAGAGGTTTTTTTTTTATGGAATTGGGGGCAAACGAGCATGCGGCTCACCTGATGGTAAGTGACTACCGCCGCCCATGAACAACCGCAACACCAGGGGAATTGCAGATGCGTTGCCGACCTTTTAGAAAGGTGTAAGCTTTTTTCTTGAAGGTTCCTAAGTCGTATCGGTCCGGAAAATTCTCTGGTGGTAATTGATTCCACAAGGAAGTCGTGCGCGGGAGAAAACTTCTTCTAAATCGCACAGTGGTGGACCGCCAATCATCCAGATGGTATGGATGGTAACGCGAGTTTTGTCTCGATGTGCGATGGTGAAATTGAGCGGCTGGAATTAGTCCGAACAATTCCTCAGAGCACTCCTCGTGATAGATGCGATAAAATACGCAAAGAGATGCAACATCTCTACGCAGTGCCAGTGTATCGAGCCGATCAGAAAGAACTCGGTCGTCGACGATTCGAACCGCTCTGCGCTGGATGCGGTCAAGTGGAAGGAGCTGGCACTGGGGTGCCCCGGCCCAGAGATGAGAACAGTATTCCATGTGGGGCCGAACTTGCGCTTTGTAAAGTTGCAAGCGATGTGCCGGCATGAAATACTGTCTCGCTCTGCTGAGCACGCCAAGCTTTTTAGAGGCCAATTTGGCCTTCCCTTCCAAGTGACCACGAAACTGCACACTATTCGATATGTCGACGTCAGGTAAGAGGTAAGATCTGACCACTGTCTGGTGAAATCTGTATCGTCATATTCTCCACTTGATTACGAGTTCCAAGGTATTCGACGAATATGGCGGTATAAGTCTATTCTTGGCTGGAGGTCTGTTTCTCTAGCGGATCCGTCGAGCTGCGCGGATGTAATAACCGGTGTGTTGCGTCAAGCTATGGAGTATTTTATCCCCTTCTCTGACGCTCCCACCGGTAGCAAAGCTCGCCCATGGTTTAACTCTGATTGCGCCTAAGCTGAAAAGCGCAAGCATTTAGCGTACTTATCTTGGGTTGACGCTCGACACTGCAAAGCTCCGGATATTAGCTCAAAGTAGAGAACTTTCAGGCCGCCAAGTCCTACAAAAAAGCATTATGGAGAGCAGGTCTCAATCGCATTAAAAATATTGGCGTATAACTCTCTGCCAGACAATCCGGCACTAGAACTTTTTGTCTCTCGCCAAAGCGGTCGTGACAAACTTCTGTCGGCCTACACTGCCTCCGCTGATAAAACCGGATGGCACACTGGCGCATACGGCTAAAGAGAAAGCGGACTTGATCGCGTCTCTCTTTGCCTAAAATTCACGTCTGGACAATGGCAACGACGTACCACTTACATTACCTCACTGTGGGACGTCTATGTCGGAGGTCCGTATCACAAATAAGGAGGTTCTTAAAACCTTTTTTTTTAACAGTGGTAGAGCCACGCGGCAGCTTTTGCTGTCACACGGATGGGCCGGCTCGAACCGGGGTGGTACCACGACCTCACAGAAAACCAGCGTGAAGTAGAGATTTACCTCTGTGTTTCGCTTGGTGAGTGCAGGTGGCCGGAGGCCCTTTTTACTGGAAATGAGGCATTCCATCTTAGTCCTCACGGGTGACAACGCATCTACATTTTGACTTGTAATTGAGGATAGATGTAGATGTCTATGGGCCGCAGCAACCACTTACCATCAGGTGGACTGTGTGCTCGTTTGTGACCCTTATCCTATAAAAAAAAACCTTGCGGGGTCTAGACCAGTATACCAGCTATAGTTTTAAAGTTGTGCACTTGAGTTGTCGTCTGTGCTGACACGCTTGTTCCGCCTCTCATTTAGGACTGGAATAGTGCCAAAATCCTGGAAGCTGGCCAACGTGCAGCCTGTTCCAAAAAAAGGCAGCCGTGCCGATCCTGCCAATTATCCGCCAATCTCAATTACCTGCATACTCTGTAAGATTATGTAGCGTATATTGAACTCCCGCTTAATGGCATACCTAGAACAGAATGACCTCCTTAGTGACCACCAATACGGATTCCGAAATCGGTCAGCTGGGGGGGATCTTCTAGCGTATGCCACACACGTATGGGGTGAGGCACTCGAGAACAGTGGGGAAGCACTTGCTGTTTCCCTTGATGTCTCGAAGGCCTTTGACAGAGTTTGGCACGTTAGTCTTTTGGGTAAGCTTCCAGCGTACGGCTTATCCCCTGGTCTGATTGACTGGGTAAAGAACTTTCTTAATGAACGGTCTCTCCGGGTTGTCGGCGATGGCTGCTCATCCGATTCTGTTGCGACTAACGCCGATGTTCCTCAGGGGTCCGTTGTCTCCGCAACTCTTTTTCTGCTGCCTATTAATTATCTGCTTATGCCCGGTATCTATGCAGATGATAGCACAGTTGGGGAGAGATACCAACTAAGTCCTCGGGCCAGTCGGGATCAAATCCAGTTCGCAAGAGAAATTATTGTAGAGCGTGTGAATCTTAATACAGGCAGTTTCCGAATGGGGCGATGTCAATCTTGTGAAATTCAACGCCTCCAAAACACAAATGTGCCTCTTCACTGCAAAAAGGAGCCAGCTCACCTTGCCTTCTTCTTTCCGAAATGTATCACTGGAATACACCGACCGCCTTCAGTTGTTGGTGATTGAGCTATCCTCAAATCTGAACTTCGGGCATTTCATTGAATCCAAGGCCAAAGCAGCTGCAAGGAACTAGGAGTACTTGCAAAGATTCGGCGATACTTTACAGCTGCTTACTTTATATAAAGCGCAAGTCCGGTTGTGCATGGAGTATTGCTGTCATATATGGGCTGGTGCTGCAAAATTCCACCTAGCAGCTTTATACTCAATAGAAAGGCGTGGTAAGGGGTTATTGGTGACCCAAATTTGGTTAAAACCAATCTTACTATCCTCGAACACAGGCGCAAAATAGCGAGCCTTTCAGTTTTCTACAGGATGCATTTCGCTGAGTGTGCGCAGGAAATGCATTATTTAATTCCTCCCTCTCCCTTCCACCATCGGACAACCAGACGTTCGGCCAGTCTCCACCCTTTCGTTGTTGACTTACCACGCATTAGAACCAAACGGTTTGCTATATCGTTCATCATGCGTACAGCAAAGGAGTGGAATAAGTTGCCAGCATCTATGTTTCCATCCGATTACAATGTGGGTGTCTTCAAGGCAATAGTAAATAGGCTTTTGTTCAGTCAGTACGTTTCACTATCTTAGGTTACATCACCACTTACCATCAGGTGGTATTGTAGTTAAGCGCTAGTTTAAAATAGTATATAAAAAATAAACATGATAAATACATTTTAATAATAGCCAGCTTTTGACTATGGTTTTAAATTGACCGGTTTCTATCTCTTCTTTAATGCTTTCCGGAAGTTTATTATTAATCTTTGCACTCATCGCATAACAGCCATTATGATAAAATTTAGTTTTAGGTATAAGTTCTAAAACTCAATTAGATTTTAGAGTGTTAAGCAAATACACCTCAGACGCTTTTTTTGTACATATGTATTTTTTTTTACATAAGCCTTTGCATCAGATATGTACACGCCTGGTAAAGTTAGTATGTTAAGATTCTTAAATAAGGGCTTACACGAATTATAGTATTTAGCCCCAGTTAAGGGTCTCACACACCTTTTTTTGATATAAAAACTCTTTTTGAGTATTGTTGCAACATACCCATGATATACAGTGAGTGCAGTTTGACACGACGATGTTCTTCTTAACCTGTTTAAAACATATACAAATCTATTAATTTTGTTACCAATTTCGTCAATATGAGCCATTCAATTACAATTACTATCTAGTTTTAATCCCAGAAATTTCATCTGTTCGTTTTCTTGTACTTTGTCATTATTATACCTTATATCAAAATCGAGTTTCTTTCCACTATTGCTATAAAATTGTACATAACAGGTTTTAGCGATATTAACCTTTAAATTATTATCATGTAACCATGAAATGACATCATTTATTCCACATTTTGTGTTATTTTCGTAATAATGTTTATTTCCATGTCTATTCTTTACGATCAAAGATATGTCATCCGCAAACAAAATACATGAGAATGCAGTTGAATCCGGTAAATCATTTATATAAATTATAAATAAAAAAGGCCCAAGAACGCTTCCCTGAGGAACCCCAGCGTACTTAAGAACTAGTCGCGATCAAAATTCTATCAAAACATTATTTTTGTTAGGGCTTATTACTTCCATACACTGTTTTCTTTATGATAAGTATGATTTGATCTGCAATGTCAGTCCTCTTATCCTGTACTTTTGTAGCTTACATAATAAGGTGTCATGGCAAACAAAGTCAAATGCTTTTGACATATCAATAATTTAAAATTAATAATTTTGTACAGCTGACTTCAATATAAGCGACTTCAATATAGGTTATTTAAAAATAACTCAAGAACCATTGGTCTGACATTGATCAAATTAATATGCGACCACACGAGAACTATCAGCTTTCATATAAAAAAAGAATCATCGAAATCGGTTCGCCCAGTACAAAGTTATGAGGTAACACACATAAAAAAAAACACACACACACTCGAATTGAGTACCGTCTCCTTTTTGGAAGTCGGCAGAAAATACACTTGTTACATTTCCCTTATCATCTATTGCATCAGTGATTATTTTCAGTAGATTAAAACATGGCGTCATCGCAGTACTAATTTTTAGTTTTAGTTTTTTTAGTTTCATTTTTATTAAGCAACGAAGTCTCAAACCTTTTGTGATCCAGTTATTTTGATATTTCACGTTTAGTTTTTTTTGTCTCAATCATCGAAAAGCATAGATTATAAAATAAAATAAAAAGTTCCATAAATATATTGTATCACGACAAAAGTAAGCTTTTTCATACTTTCACGAAACATATTAATGTAATATAAATTATAATTCCTTTTATATTCCCAAATATCATTTAACTTTTTTCACTGTTTATGCACGTCAAAAGATAATATTTGCGCCGATTCGTGATCAGATAAAACTTTTTAACACATGCTATTGTATTCATCATATTATTAAACACATGATCTATAAAATTCTTTCCACGCGTTGGTTCGTTAATATGTCTATATAAATTGTAATTCGAAATAATGTCATTTAATTTAATTGTACTTTTACTACTCTCCAAGGTATTAATTTTAATATCTCCAGCAATATTGATTCTTTTATTGTGATTATTTATTAACAATCATTTGACACATCGACAATCAGTGTTGTAGTTTAAAGAAGAATATATTCACATTCGAACCAGGTGTGTACCTAAATAGGTATCACATGATACCTTTCGTCCCTAAGATTTTATAGGACGAACATATGTATAAGTTGTTAATCCTCTATTTGATTTACAATTTTCAGAGCTATCATTGATGATATTGCGATTTTCATTATTATGCCTAACATTATTTTTACTCATTAAATTAAAATAGTAAGGTCACCTTCATCATGATTATGAAATTTAAACTTTAATGTTAGTTAACAGTTGAAAAAAATATTACAGATTGTAATTATATTACTACTGAATCAAATAAACGTTAATAGAAATGAAACTTTAAATAAAATTAATTTTACGGAGTTTATCGCGTTTAATATTTCTTTTTTTTTAATTCGGGTGTTAACTTTAATTTAAATCCAAACTCAAGCATACCATAGTAAGACTTCAAGTTACTGTAAGCTCATTCTGTGTAGATCGGAACAAAAATTAATATTCAAAAACCGAAAGTGACCTTAGGTGGTGAATAGCTCGAAGAACCGACAACCAATGGTGAAGAAAAGTTTTCGAGTAGAGCCTGCTACAGATAAGCTCAAATTAGGGCTCCCTCCACTACCTAGATCGAGTGACCACCTATAAAATACGCAGGTAGTGAATGGATGCAAGTGACTCAGGACCATCCTTTTTGGCAATTTATTGGGGAGGAGCAGTGAACTTGTGATTGGCTGTAGTGATGATAGTAAATAAACAATTTTTCACTTATTTTATACATTATTACGAAACGTTGTAAGACCTTTTTTAATGGAAGATTAGGCAAACGAACATTAGGTTCGCCTAATGGTAAGTGATCGTCGTCGCCCATGGATATCTGCAACACTACGGTAATTGCAGGTGCGTTGCCGGCCTTATAGAAAAGAGCTTTTGTCTTAGTGAGCTTGTGTCTTATGACTGCTGCACAAATGGATCGCCCCAACCAGTGAAGAGAAACCATCGCACAAAATAGCAGCATAATGCTGGAATTTATCTAAGACAGGGAGACAACAAACGCATGTATTTTGCTAATTAATCGAGAAGAGAAGT
This sequence comes from Parnassius glacialis, assembly GCA_033319125.1. Taxonomy (NCBI): domain Eukaryota; kingdom Metazoa; phylum Arthropoda; class Insecta; order Lepidoptera; family Papilionidae; genus Parnassius; species Parnassius glacialis. Next base: position 27,856,030 of record JAVANC010000002.1, read on the forward strand.
AGTTGTTCGAAGTATGTGTTTTAGAAAGAGAATGAATTAAAGGAAAAATAATAAGTTATGTTGGGTTAATACCTCATTACGAATGGAAGTTTAAACAAAAATAAAAAGAGCATGGCTAGCACTCGATAAAATCAACCAACATTTCGCTTCTGTAAAAGCATTGGACCCTACAATTCGCTCCCAAACTATGACTTCCATTGCTTCTGTGCAAACTCCTAAAATTTCTACCTTTAATTATTTTCGTTTCTCAGGATGATGTCAAAAAGTCTATCTTAGCAATCCAATCCAAGGCGGTGGGCTACGATGAGATTAGTAGACATACCTATGATAGTATTTATACTAGAGCACCTTCTTCTATCAATTTCCCATGTTATCAATTTGTCCTTTGATTCAGGTCAGTACCCTAATATTTGGAAGAGGGCTTTTATAAAGCCTCCCCAAAAGTTCCTACTCCCATTCTTCCCAATCATTTTCGCCCAATATCCAGTCAGTCTGTGTGGGGCAAATGACCTCAGCTTGGGCTAACGCGGATGCTGGTGTGCCGCAAGGCGGTATTTTTTCTCCTATAATTTTTAAAATTTTTATAAATTTTATTACCTCCACCCTCGTCTGCTCGTACCATTTGATGACCTTCAGCTTTATGTGAAAGCTGAAATTGGGGATATCCGTAATGGGATCAAAAAACTTAACGACAACTTATCAACTATCAAAGATTAGTCTACTCGTTATGGAGTTTTGGTCAATCCTTTGAAATGCCAAGCTCCCGCCAGTAGGTGGGAAGCTCAAGGTTGCTGGCTTAGATTAATCTTGCAGATGTACCTCCTATTTATTATGATAGTATTATAATTCCGTTCAGTAATTCTGTTAAAAATCTTGGCCTACACATCGACATCACGTTAAATTGGAGAAGCCAGGTTTCAGAAGTGAGTCGTAAAGTCCTTGCCACGTTATGCTTTCTGTATCATTTAAAACATTTTCTTCCCACAAAATCTAAGATCATTGATACACAGATAATTGATTATGCAGATGTGTGTTACCCAGATCTGCCCCAAGGTCTTTTGAACAAACTGGAACGCCTTCTCAATAACTGTGTATGATTTATTTTCGGGCTTCGTAAGTATGACCATATATCGTAATATAGATTATAGATAACTAAGCTAATTTGGCTTACAATCCGGCAGAGGCGCAGTTCCAGAATATTGCTTGTTCTTTTTTACATTTGAAATTACCCATATTCGCCTTCTTAAGAGTAAATTTCACTATCTCTCCTCATCTCATGATAGGGTTCTACGTTCTTCTTCTAACAACAAAATATGTATTCCTGTTTATTTCACCGAGTTCTATGGTAATTCCTTCACAGGTATTTATTATACGTGGTAGAGCCATGCTGCAGTTATATTTCTGGTATAGTTGTAACACGGATGGGTCGGCTCGACCGGGGAAGGACCACGCTCTCACAGAACACCAGCGTAAAATAGCAGTTTAACCCTGCTGTGTTTCGTATGGTATGTGTAGAGATACGGAGAACCTTTTTACTGGAAACGAGGCATTACATCTTAGTCCTCATGGGTGACAACGCATCTACATTTTGATTCGAAATCAAGGATAAATGTAGATGTCTATGGGTCATAGCAACCACTTACCATCTGGTGGACTGTGTGCTCATTTATCACCCTTATCCTATAAAAAAAACAGTTTAGGTTACACACCTTTGAAATTCCTTGTCCGATGACATCAGAAAAGCACCCAATAAGTACCTACGCTTTAAAAAATGGTCCGTAATCATCTATTGAAGACAACACATTTTACATGATTCATCCGTACATAAAGTACTAATTATGGATGTATTTAAATATGTATATTTGTATGTATATGCATGTATTTATATGTTTGTATATATGTATTTATTTATTAGTATAATGTATATATTATGTAGTTCATTATCGTTTTGTGTAGTGTTCTTTTATTCTACTTATGTATATCGCCACACCTACGCCAAATTCTCATCACTTCATGGGTTGACCGGTAGAGAATGCCTCAAGGCATTAAGTCTGCCCGTTGAATTCTTTTGTTTTAAGGAATGCAATAAAGAATAAATAAATAACAAATAAAAATGTTTGGTAGTGAAAGTTGGGTGTGGCAGAAGAATCACGACAGTAGAGTAAATGCGTTCTTTTAAGAGTACATTATGGCCGAATTAGAATGACAGGATGAGAAATTCTATGATAAGAGAAGTGTGTAGTTCGCAAGATGATGTTGTGATCAGGAATATGAAGGAATGCTTCAGTCTTTTGGTCAAGTAGAATGAGTGAGGAAAGAGTGACAAAGCAAATTTATGTTACAGAAGTGAACGGTAGAGCCGGGACGCCCCAGAGCAAAGTTTATGGAAAGTAATTAAATGGTATTTTTTTAAATATTCGGTCAGAAAATAATCAGTTTAAAGTTATTTTGGCAGTATAATATGTTTTTGTTAAAAATTATTATTTGATCAACACTATTATACCATCGGTTTGGTTATGTTTCCTAGTAGAGTCCGACATAACCCGTCCTTGTCCCCGCGAGGCGTTTCCCCATGTAAAAAAAAAGTTACCTAGTTTTATTTTAATTTATTTTTAAATAGTAGGTAGTCAGTTCATTCACGAATGTAATAAATGAGTTTACAATAACTGAATGCAGCAAAAAATTGTGCATTTTGTTGACGTATTTAAATGAAATAAATTATCAAATCAAAATAGAATTTACAGCTTGCGAAAATTTGATAAAGTCCTAATCACGATTTGCTGTTGTGTTACTAATATTGCTGGATATGTATTGCATACCTTAAGCGAAAGCGCAAGGTAATGTTCTACTATCGCCTAAAAATTAAAATTCCAACATTTTATCGAATAAAATCGTATCTAGCAATCATATTATACATATAAATGATATAAAAAGCACATTGTTAGAAAGATAAATGATTGTTGAACTTATTAATAATTTTTTTAAATCGATTAATTGCTATTTTTAAATAAAAAAAAGGGTTTTAGTGGCTTATGGTGTGGATTTATCATGTCCCTGTGGCTTGTAAACACTATAACTTTTGAAAATATCAATTGTTTAACTCAATCTATTTTTTAATCTCTTCATCTATCATGTGGGAAGCCACTGAATGTAAATGGCAGTGTAATTTTGTTTTGTTTAGCTATAATTAATTTTTTTCGGCTCCAAAATGGCGAAATTTTCGTTGATTTCGTTACCTCGTATATAAATTGTTTCTGTAAATGGGGATCTACAGCCACAGAGTAGTTTAGTTCACAGAGTACATTTGTATTAAGTTTAGTTCGGCTTCAGTCGCCATAGATAATACACTATATACCAGTCAGTCGCCGTCGTGAGTGGACCACAGAGTACTTTCCTATATGGAGTGGACATTGTTTCGGTTGTTTTCAGCGGCTCAAAAAGATCGCTGTACAAAATACAAATACACAATATTCGAATAACCAAATTTCTTAAATACTTGATTATAATAATAATAAGAGATTTTTTTATTACAATATTTAAAAGCACAGAATAAATAATAGTAGTACGTACTAAAAGTAAGTAGTATAATTTTTTTTGTCATGGGTGACATTTTCATGCTTTTCGAGGGTGTCGAAACCGATAGGGTTGTCGAAATGTAAATCCAAGATGGCGGCCGCAATAGGTATCAATTTTTTCATCATGGGTGTCATTTTCATGGTTTTCGAGGGTGCTGAAGCCGATAGTGCTGTCTAAATGTAAATCCAAGATGGCGGCTGCAAAATATATCAATTTTTTCATCATGGGTGTCATTTTCATGGTTTTCGAGAGAGTTGAAGCCGATAGGGTTGTCGAAATGTAAATCCAAGGTGGCGGCTGCAATGGGTATCAATTTTTTCATCATGGGTGTCATTTTCATGTTTTTCGAGGGTGTTGAAGCCGATAGTGCTGTCGAAATATAAATCCAAGATGGCGGCTGATGTAGGTACCAATTTTTTCATCATGGGTGTCATTTTCATGGTTTTTGAGGGTGTTGAAGCCGATAGTGCTATTGAAATGTAAATCCAAGATGGCGGCTGCAATAGATATAAATTTTTTCATCATTGGTGTGATTTTCATGGTTTTCGGGGGTGCTGATGCCGATAGTGCTGTCGAAATGTAAATCCAAGGTGGCGGCTGCAATAGATATCAAGTTTTTCATCTTGGGTGTCATTTTCATGGTTTTCGACGGTGTTGAAGCCGATAGTGCTGTCAAAATGTAAATCCAAGATGGCGGCCGCAATAGGTATCAATTTTTTCATCATGGGTGTCATTTTCATGGTTTTCGACGGTGTTGAATCCGATAGTGCTGTCGAAATGTAAATCCAAGATGGCGGCTGAAGTTGGTACCAATTTATTCATCATGGGTGTCATTTTCATGGTTTTCGACGGTGTTGAAGCCGATAGTGCTGTCTAAATGTAAATCCAAGATGGCGGCTGCAAAATATATCAATTTTTTCATCATGGGTGTCATTTTCATGGTTTCCGAGAGAGTTGAAGCCGATAGGGTTGTCGAAATGTAAATCCAAGGTGGCGGCTGCAATGGGTATCAATTTTTTCATCATGGGTGTCATTTTCATGTTTTTCGAGGGTGTTGAAGCCGATAGTGCTGTCGAAATATAAATCCAAGATGGCGGCTGATGTAGGTACCAATTTTTTCATCATGGGTGTCATTTTCATGGTTTTTGAGGGTGTTGAAGCCGATAGTGCTATCGAAATGTAAATCCAAGATGGCGGCTGCAATAGATATAAATTTTTTCATCATTGGTGTCATTTTCATGGTTTTCGGGGGTGCTGATGCCGATAGTGCTGTCGAAATGTAAAACCAAGGTGGCGGCTGCAATAGATATCAAGTTTTTCATCTTGGGTGTCATTTTCATGGTTTTCGAGGGTGTTGAATCCGATAGTGCTGTCGAAATGTAAATCCAAGATGGCGGCTGAAATTGGTACCTAGTTTTTCATCTCGGGTGTAATTTTCATGGTTTTCAAGAGTGTTGAAGCCGATAGTGCTGTCGAAATGTAAATCCAAGATGGCGGCTGCAATAGGTATCAATTTTTTCATCATGGGTGTCATTTTCATGGTTTTCGAGGGTGTTGAAGCCGATAGTGCTGTCGAAATGTATTTAAACTACTTTAATAATTCCGTATAATCATGTTATACGTAATTTTTTTAATGCGCTTAAGGTATGCCCAATTGGATTTACCAATATATTTAATTTACTATGACATCAATTTTAACGATGCCTAATATCGCGTTACTTGCTGATCAATTTAGTTATATTTGCCGACCATTAGAAGCAGCTCAATTCACTTTGTTTGCTGACAAAATAGATTTTGAAGCTGATTAAACCCTCTTTAATTAGCTGACCGTTCAAATGATAGCCGAAGTTTATCGATAACGCACGCATTACATTAGGTCTTAATGTAATGCGTGTTTGCCGCCGTGTGACCTTAATAATTAGGGTAACACGGCGGCTTTTTTTCGGCTACAAAATCCATCCAGAGACGTATGCGCATCCAACTTAAAATAACAGGGGCTTTAGAATAAAGTTGCAATTTTAATAGAGTAGCCACTTTGAATTCAATTTAAACACGCATGGGCTAAGATTCGTAATTAAAAAAAATTACATAAAAACTATAACACTCAAAATTAAAATATTCTATTGTTTGACTTTCAATGGTTTTCACATTCATTAATTGAGGTAAACATAGATACCTCAAAACGTTAAGTAAATAACGAATACGAGTTCCGACGTAATTCTAAAGGCGCGTCTCCACCAAAAATGTTGACAACATTTATGTTTCCGACATGTTGACAAATCAACAAAAGTTGACGACATTTGTTTCAAAATGTTGCAAGAAGTGTCTCCACCGAGGGAACAAATGTCGGCAACAAGCGTATTCCTTTGATTTGCAACATTTTGAAACAAATTTTGACAACGTTTTTTGTGGAGACGCGCCTGACAGATACATTTGTCGGCAACACGTGTTGACAAATGTTGAAAACTTTGGTGGAGACGCGCCATAACGCAGCAGAGATAGGGATACGACTAACGAAACTTTGTGCGTTTTTGATTTAATCGTTTCGCAATGGAAACTTTTACTTAAATAATATACCACGAGAAAGACCAGACATAGTTAAATATTGAGATGATAAATGGTGGAAATATCAAAATCATTTCAAAGAGCCAGTATAAAAATAAATGGTGGAAATCGATTCTAATCAAATAACCAAGGAAGTAGCGTCATTGTTTGGCGTTTTTTTGTATCCACAAGAATGATTTTTTTGCTCCAAATTGGTAAAATAAAATAAATAAAACTCGAGAAATTGGTGCCTTCTGAATAAACTGATGTGCATAGATAAGCACGTACTGAAGCTTGCCTTGCTTTAATGAGTAGGTACAGAAAATAATGGATTACGGAGAGAGTTGTGACGTGTGCTGAAAAGTGAATTATTTACCATTATAATTGCAAGTGAAAAACGAAACGGCTGAACTGAGGTCAAATATCGAAATAATGCCCTAAAGCGAAGGTCTCCAATAGACGAGCTATAGTAACTTTTTGGTCACTGGTGTCATTCGCTATAGCTTTTAGAGATCCGGTGTATTAATAACAGCATTCGTCTTTTGTGAAGAACTTCGAAAATTGATAGTGAAAAACTCATGAGAACCAACCCCGAGACCAATGAGAAACAACCCCGATTGTCAATCGATCTTCGCCATTATTTCTCCATGATAACGCAAGACCGCACACTGCTCGACGAACTGTCACATTACAAGATCCTTGGCAGACCTAGCCCCAACAATTTTAGAACAATTTCCTGGGAGGAAAAAATTGTTCTTTGGAAGTGACAAAATGACTCTATAAACTTTCTAGAGATCCCCAGAGTTCTACCGCAAAGGCATAAATGATCTTTCCTCGAGACGACAGAAATTTATAAATAATAAACCTAGCAAGCTAACAGCATAGCAAAGTGGCGAAGCAATCAGCTTTGTAGCGGTTTCTAACGGTTGCCGTTGAGCAACCAGTTTCAAAATAGGAGGTTCAGATGCCTGGGTGATCAGTAATCGATTGCTGAAAACAGAATTTGAAAATTCGAAACCGTTCTCGAGATAATCGTGGGACAGACGGACAGACGGATAGACATCGTGAAATCAATAAGTGACTTCGCAAGCTTCGCCACTTAATAATGAGGATAAATACTTTGATTAAATATAAACTTTTTTTCTTAGGTATAATGGTGTTAAAATTTTTCAGTATAATACGAAAATTTCATATCTATAATCCTTATATTCTAAGGTAAGAATACATTATACATTTCCAATTTGGTTAATATATTTTTCAAACGCTATCGCTTGTAATTTATACCATACGGCAATGCAGCGTGGTGCTCCACGTATCGATACACGTCTTATTTATTTTATTATTACTCCACAGATAATGGACAAGAATCGACAGTCCATGTTTTAAATTCTTTTAGATTACATCTCATAAGTGTGTATATATAATAAGATCTGTTTCGGTGAGTTTGTGATATTTTGTTTTGTTTGAAACTAAGTAAGTTATAACTACATATTACATATTAAGTGGAATTTGTACAGAACAGAATTATTACTTTGCAATTCAACAACAACCGAACGTTTTCGATTTTCGCAAGTTATGTATGCATAATTTACCATATTATTAGACTGTTACGATATCGCGTAACGCATTTATTCAACTATATTTAATTAAATAGAATCGCATGAATTTTGTTTTTCTATATTTATTTTTAGCTTATTTGTTTTTTATTCTGTTTAAAATTGTAATTTTTCTCCTAAATCAGCCCTCGCACGTTCTCTTAATACTATAGTCAAAAATGGAAGACGTTGAAAATGAAAATCTAAACAAAATCGAGGACATGTTGAATTCCGTCGACGGCGCCCAAACTCCCTCCCGTAAAGAACTCCTGGATATGTTGGAGCAATCCGAGATGAACGATGAACTTAAGGAGAATCTGAGAAGTATGCTGTCTGGAAATGCTCCCCAACTCTTCGGCAGTTACGGCGGTGGAACTTGGCTTGGGATTTTATTTGTTATTATCATCTTCGGTGTTCTTTGTAAGTGTGATTTTGACGAATATATAATAAAAATACTTTGTGCAGTGCCATACCGTTCATCAGATTACGCTAAAACTTTGTCAACTTATTGTTTGCACTTGCGCGAAGGTTATAGGCACAGTACAAATTAACTTACAGATGGTGGCGACCGAATCGTACCTACACATTTATTTGAAAGTTATATGTCATTCAATTTCAATGAATGTATTATCATTCCTAATTAAATAGTATAACTCTTCCAAAATTAATTACAATAATTTTATACGTGGTAGAGCCATCCTAAAGCTATATCAACAGTACAGTTGTAGCACGAATGGGCCGGCTGGACCGGGGAGGACCACTCTCACAGAATACCAGCGTAAAATAGCAGCTTAATGCCGCTATGTTTCGTTTGGTGACAGTAGAGAACAGTAGACCCTTTTTACTGGAAAAGAGTCATTCCATCTTAGTCCTCACGGCGGACAACGCATCTGCATTTTATTTGCAAACGAGGATAGATTTAGATGTCTATGGGCCACAACAACCATCAGGTGGACTGTGTGCTCGCTTGTCACCCTTATCCTTTAAAAAAACGATATTTCCACAATTATTTTTCTACGCGCCGGGTACCAGCTAGTAATTAATAATTATTGTCTGGTAACTTTTCATGTTGCTCCAATTAGTAGAAATTTTGCTGTCTATTTTACAAGAAAAAGTTTTTCTTTCGTCTGTTAACATGATTTTTTTAATAATTCTCGACCTAACCAATGAATCTGGTTAAGAGAAAATGAAACCTCTTCTTTCAGAACTTCTTTATTTTGTATGCTATACGTGTACGCTCAATGTTGTTTTTATTATGTCATAAAAAATACAAAAGATTTTATAATTATTTAAAACCGGTGATCGGACACGGCTTCGCACGAGTGATTTCTGGATTTCGATAACAGCACCACCTACCGGGTCCCTCTGTGAATATTTTAGATTAGTCTATAGCCTCAGAGCGTGATGTTTATCTACCCGCAAAAATATTTTGTCAATCAGATATTTAGGGGTTCTTGAAAGTCGAGCAGTCTTTTATTATGACGCCGACTTTCGAATGTCGTCGGAAAATTTTCTTGCTCGGTACGTTTTGGTCATTCACTTAACTTTCTACTTCTCCGTTACCGTTACAGTATATCAGAAGCCCACAATTGAACATACTCGTATGCCTATCCCATAGATTGCCTCAAAAGGGGAATATTTGACATAGTTGTCACGCTTGGTGTGCGAGTTGGTCAACGCAGTATTTTTTTTTAATGTTATTAGGAAGCCCTGCCTGTGCATCTCCTCCCTTTGTCGCTTTTTACGATATCCACGAGATGAAGGATTGTAGATTCTCTTTCGCCGAATATAGTGGACATTGCAATGAGGGCCACTTAAAAGTGAGGTATAATATGTATTTGACAGATTTCATAGCGGGGAAGTTAATTTGTTTAGAAAATGTAAAGGTTAATGTTTCTTTCTGTACTTTTAGTTATATCTTATTTTAATAAGATTAAAAATAAATAAACCAAACCACAGATATTCACAAAAGTAGAAAAATTAAATTAAGTTAAAAATGTGCAAAAAGTTGAAGAGCAAGCCACTGACGCATTGTTTTGTGTATTAATATATACTCAATAAATCAATACTCTAGAAACTGATAAATTTTTATTAAAAACTGACTTCTCAATTAAATTACATTGTGTAACAAAAAACAACCTCGGTGTCAGCTAGCGACATCTGATGAGCAGAAAATTATTAGCCCTCATTAAAGCATGTATTTAAAGTGAGCTCATGTTGATAGTGTGAAACTATTATGGTCTGTTGTGATTGTGACATAGTTGCAGAGTCGAGATATATGTCAGATATATTTTTATCTTGCGTCCAAAGCGCATCAGTACACGCGTCGCATATGAATATTCCTATCAATTTTTCTTTTAATCAAAACCGTAAAGGTAAGCCATATAAATTTCTTAATTAAGGCTAATTATCTTGTCGTTATCTATCATACATTTTGCTTACATAACATTGGAAAAATAAAACCATTTTAAATAGGTATTCGACACGTAGTCTGTAATTGCGTAAACAATTTTATTGATAAAAGTTAATCCAGTATCCATTAAGTATTGCCATGGAAATAAATTTAATTGCTATCAAAGTTAAAGGAACACCTTTTCTGTCTGCCAGTTTCTCGACTCCACAGAGTCAGTAATTCATTCTTGGGGCAATGTATACGCTATTACAACAAGGTCCCGGAAAGTGTACAGGTTCTCTCTATTATCAAGTTTAAATGTTTTATTAAGCTGAAACTGTATAAAAAGGGATTATAGTATAAATGAATACATGGTTGATAATAACCCCTGGGAATGAGATGGTCGCTTCCAAGCAGTTTCTAAAATAAATTTTGTAAATAGTTCGTAATCATTTATATTGTAAAATTAATTTTAAAAAAAAGTCCCGCTGGATTTCTTGCTGGTTCTTCCCAGGACAGAGGGTTTTTTTTTCGAACCAGTGGTACCACCACCACCACTAAAAAATACTACCAGTAAAAAATGACTTTCAATAAGAATTACATATGTAATGTATATTGAATAAAAATTATTCTATTCTATTCTGTCTGGGTAGGTACCACTCTCTAACCTTTTCTTATTTATTTTTTTATAAAATAAGAGTGACAAGTACACATTTTGGATGGTAAGGAATGATATCTCCCATAGACATCTACGATCTATCCTCGATTAAGAATCTAAAGTGAAAAAGATGTAATGCCAGTATAAAATATAAAAACAGCAGTGAGGCATTCCATCTTAGTTTACAGAGGTGACAACGCATCTTACACCCTTCTTTGTTTGTATCTACTTACCATCGGGTGGTCTAAGTTCGTGTCACTTGAGTTTTATAAATATATTTTTTTTTATATACAAAACTTTATAATACTTCTATAATGTTTTAATTTACTGGTACATTTTGTAATAAATTGTTACTATTAACTTTTATTATAGTAAAACCTACTATCAAATCATTTTGCTGAAGATATCTGAAAAGTATTACATATAATATACTAGCTGACCAGGCAGACGTTGTTCTGCCCTTTCCGAACGACCATTTGCTTTCCCAAAAAAACTCCTGAAATTAGCAATAAAAAATTGACGGTCACTTATCGGGATAAAAACTATCCTATCTCTCAAGTTGGACCAAACTGCACACAGTTTACAAATTTTTTTTCTTCTGTTGAATACTTACAGCAACACGTGGTGGTTATACTACTAAATTGTAGCTTATATTAAATGTTTGTATTTTTAACATAGCGCCATCTATTAAATATTTACTCCATCCAGTCAACAGATATCGTCATCTGACAGAATCGTTTGGAGCTAACAGATAATTGTGACTGTAAAATAATAGACAAATAATTTTCAATAACATAATATTGTATTGCGACTATAAATTTAGATGTAAGCTATCCTATCTTTTAAGTTGGACCAAACTGCACATTGACCAAAAATTTCATTGAAATCAGTTCAGTAGTTTAGGAGTCCATCGCGGACAAACAACGTGACACGTACTTTTTATATATAAAGATAGTATTACATAAATCTACACACAGTTAGTTTCAAATAAATAGAATACATTAATTGTGAATAGCATATATGAGAATAATATGTATAATATTATGTGAATCAAAATTTAAGATGTCCAGTGTCATACAAACTACATTTCATAGTGATAAATGTCAAGTGTCATATAAACTACATTTTTATAGTGGTAAATTGGTAATATGAATATTACTCTCGCAGAATAAATTCTCTAATTTCAGTAATATCTATACATATAATAAAACTGTAAATAGCAGATGTCTGTACATTTTATATTTTTGTAATAAAAGTGATTGAGGGGTACTAAAAATAAGTAATTAAATACATTTCTACCATTTTTAGAATTTTCTGTCTATCTGTCTGTCTGTCTGTCTGTCTGTTTGTTTGTTAACGTATCACGTTTAAAGTACTAATTTATATCATAAGAATTGTTAAGGAAATTATAAAGTGTACCTTCGAGTTACGTTTAGTCTTTATTTCATTAAAATCGGTTAATTCCATCAAAAGTTATGATAAATATTCTGAAGTATGGGTAGGGAATCTGCTCAACGGTGGCTTTGTTTGAGTCATCAAGTTGATGTTAGCAGCGCCATCTCTCTTTAAATATATACATATAATAAAAATGATGATAACATATTGTGTCTCTTTCTGTACATTGTATATATATTTTGGTGACTAAAATCATTATGAGGAACTAAAAATAATTAAATAAGTAATTTTTTATAATTTTTAGAATTGTCTGTCTGTCTGTTTGTCTGTTTTTATATGAACGCATCACGTCTAAAGTAAACATCTTTTTTTTCAAAGAAATCGTTAAGAAAATCATAAAGCGTATGTTCGAGTTACATTTAAGCTTTGTTTTATTAAAATTGTTTAATTCTATCGAAAGTAATCATTAATATTTTGAAATATAGATTCGAATTTGTTCTATGGCGCCATAAAATCTCAGAAATAGTAATTGTGTGTAAAAAAAAAAGTTCCATAATAATTAATATATTTATACTTAAAACATAAAAAGAGATTTAAAAAAGGATGTTTTCTCACACAAAGGACGTAATAGATGGAGTTGTACAAATTACAACCTTTTCTGATTTGCTGTGTTGAGATTTTTCGCCGATGAATCGTATTGATACTTAATGAAGAAATTTGTATCTATCGATGCCATACAACGGAACCCGACCAAAAATAACAAAATTGCAACGTAATGTCGTGATATTGTATTTATAATATACGCAAAATCAGTACTGCCATTTTAGCGCTTTGGGAACTAGATTTAGCGCTTTTTGGAATGTATAGCGCGCATTTCGAAATTTTAGCACCTAGCACTTCATCCAGCGCTTTTTGGTGTATTTAGCACACATTTCAAAATTGTAGCGACTAGCGGGTTATTAACTCTTTTATAGCAGCACTGTTAGTCCACATTACCGATAATAATAATAATGACCTTTATTATTTTTTTTTCCACAAATAGTACATTGCAGTTTATCTTTTTCAAACATATTTTTTCCACAAAACAAAGAGCATGGGAGACGAGTCCAAACTAGGATACCCTGTGCTATGGATCTCCCGGCTTCCCCTTTAGGATGATCAACTTGATTTTTTTACCGACGACTATAACCACTCACACGTCCATGGATACTACGGTATCCAAAATTCCAAAATAAAAGTAGCGTTGTACGTCCTGGATACTATAGTATCCATAGCGTCAAATTTTATAAAACTGACATCTAGGGGCCATCTGCGGTTCTTTTTGTGAATTTTGGTTATGGAATCGATAGCTGACGAACTATTTTACGTATTAAATAAGAGAGGGCAGTGTAACAAACTTTGACGAATGAACAAATAATTATCTCACTTCAGTGATTCAATCACCTTTACACTCGGTGTTTTGTGTTTTTGTAGTGTCGTAAGTCATTTAGTTTTATATTTCTTAGATTATTATACATCATAGTAAACTAGATGATTTGGGCTTTATAATTCCGTATACATATCACAGTTCCAAGTGTAAAATCGAATCATATTTTAAATAAAAACTATAACTGTTTAAAAAAAATGGCCATTGTGAAGTCGTCAGCCCAATTTTAATTTTGTTTACTTTGTTTTTCAGTATAATTATATTTAAGCAACGAGTGATAATTCGTAATAAATATAATAATGCACTTTAAGCGGGGAAATCCCCTTCATTAAAGTTTTCGTTCATGGTTTTGGCAACGCATTTATTTTGCTTTATTCGGTTTCAGTCAGTTGTTTAGAGCACAGCTAAGTTAAAAGTTACTTAGAATAGTACTAACTACTGTTGACAGCAATTGCCATAATTATAAGTCAATGTCCTGCGAAGTATTGATACATCAAAAAATATTGCCAGAAAAAAACTTAATGTTGTTTTCTTTATTATGATTATATTTTCTTGAATTATAAATTATAATAAAAAACACAAACTTTGTTTGTAGTTAATTTAGCGCGAAATCTAGATCTTTTTTAAAGCGCTGTTTTCATGAAATCTAGCGCTTTTTGTGTTGTCCTAGCGCTGAATGAGTTTTTTGATCTGGCAGCACTGCCAAGCAACCCTCCATTAAGAAGTAACTTTCCTTTCAGTTTTAAGCGCGTTCAATTCCCATTTACAGTCAGCGTGTTATGCGATGACCGTAAATAAAGCGCAAGGTCAAAATTTACGCGTTGTAGGAGTGGACCTCAGTACTGACTGTTTTGCCAACTCTATGTTGCTTTTTCCCGCGTTAGTAGTCCCGGTAACCTTTTTGTGTACACCCCGGCTAAGTCTACTTCTAACGTCGTTTACACCGAAGCTCTATCATAAACTACTTAGAACTTTGATGATAATGATTTATTTTCTGACCACTTATTGATACAGTAATGATATAAATCGTTTAATATTCTCTTGCCTAAACGACAAATTCTTTATGTAAAATGTATATACGCGAGCTACGCCGCGGGCACAGCTAGTTAATAATATTTCAATTATATAAAGTTTTCGTAATATTATTATATTGTGCTTGCTTAAAACGCATTCTGAAGTAGTGTCATTTACTGAGTCCGATGAAACAGTAAGAGCCAAAAGGCTAACAGCACTGACATCATCAGGCACCATAAAGAAACTATCATTTATTACTTACTAGCTTCGCCCGGATAGAATCTATTAATGTGGCGTTATTTAGATTTAACATAATCAAACACCATTTATTTAATCCATTATTCGTTTTTTTTTAAAACTACAGTTTTTTATTAATTTTTCGTTTTATGAAAGAAAAAGATTTCTCTAGATTACACTAGAAGTTTTATTACAATCAGTTCATCCATTTTCTATTTTAGCCCTGCCAAATAGACAGATTTAAAAAAAATAGTTATTTGTCTTAATGGCATGCAAATAATCTTCTCACTTCAATAAAAGGTAGTTAATACGATATTACAGACCGACACTTCAATTAATTTCATTTATATGAATATAGATCACCGTCGCTTGGTTTCTTCACTTTTTGATTATAGTTTATTGAATGTTGTTGTGATTATCCATAATTATTATACGCATATTTTTTATTATAAAAAAACTATTGGCAAATCCAATTGTGCATGCCCATTAAAAAATTACGTATAACATGATTATACGTGATTTTTTAAGTAGTTTAAATACACACAAGTTTATACTAATAACCTTATTATTATACTTCCAATTTTCTAATAATTCTATGTCAAACTTCAATTTAAAAAAAGTTTGGAAAAATCAAAAGTGCACGACTCATAATGCTCATATGATCATCATTAAGGTCACTCCATAAAGTCCAAGACGTATTTAAGTATAAATATAGTTAAATATATACATCTTACTTACTTTTGGTACGCGCGTACGGCGCGGACAAATGTGCGTTTAGCTTTAAACACCGCAAATTTCCGGATTTCTACGCCGAAAAAAATAATTATAACTAAACAACAGAAAATTAAACTGTCATTTACATTCCATAACTTCTCAATAGATTGAGTTAAACAATTGATATTTTCAAGAGTTATCGTGTTTATCATTCCATGCGGACTTGATAAATCTACACCATAAGCTACTAAAACCACCTTTTTATGTAAAAATAGCAATTAATCGATTTAAGAAAAATATTACTAAGTTCAACAATCATTTATATTTCTGACAATATGCTTTTTATATCATTCATATGTTCAATGTGATTGTTAGATACGATTTCATGCGATAAAACGTTGGAATCTTCATTTTTAGGCGTAGTAGAACAGACCTACGCGATTTGCGCTTAAGGCATGCAATATGTAATTTTGTGATTATGTGTTTCCATTATTATTCATATCCCAATATTTTGGTTATCAATTAATACGATATACGCACACGTAATAAGGTACGTGAAGATATTGTATTGCATTATTGAAGATAAATCAGTGTCCTTCGCCAAATGGAACAGTTTATCTAAAGGTGCTGGCTTAATAACTTGTGGTGAGTTTTATTGTGCCATATAATTTCGTAATCTATAAATTTCTTGTTGTAGTTATGCTGTTGTCCGATTCCTTATCATGTTGTTCTTATTATAGTCTTTATTTCATATTGTTTTAATACACAAGACTTGCTACGACCGTTTCCAATTGAAATTACATACTGGCCTAATTTAAATTGTACTTACAGGATAAACAAAAATATTTATATTTTTTGTTTTATACATTTTTTAAATAATGTGATGAAAAGTATTAATGCCTATATTATATAATGCTTATATACTTATATGTGTATTACAATTTATTTATACAATCAAAATTAATTTTTATTTATTTTTTCGTTTTTAATATAAGCATTAATATTTGTAATCACATTAATTATTTTACTATTACCTATTTATTACTATTTACAACTACCTGCACTTGTCGTTAAAGCAGTAAATGTCATTCGATTTTTTGTTTTTAATTTTTCTTACAGGAAATGACTTATCTAATTAGATATTTCAAAAGTTCTAACCTAAAACGAGTAGGTAAAATAATGGAATTATTCTGCCACAATCTTGTGGCGTCGAACTATAAAATTAATTTTATCCGATTAAGCTCGGGTTGAAATTAATTTTATATACATGAAATACTTTAAAAGGAGATTCAATATAATAAAATATTTATTGTAAATAACTTTAAAAGTGGTTATAATTAATTTGTAACGGGCCTATGGGGCCCGGATCCAATATAACAACGCGGTCCAGGTGCTGATGAGGCTGTCCCGTCGCTGCAGCGCATCAGCGATGTTTGCTCAAGCTCATGTAGATTGTTTCTACGCAACTATGCGTAAAAGAGCTGCATCTGCTGGTGCGCAGGCTTAGGGCCAGCCCCGACGGCATTCTAAAAATGATAGGTGACAGAGTACTGTCCCTATCTGTAACACGGTTATAGAATGCGTTTGCCCGGCAACTAATCGACTGCTGGACATATGTATTATATAACATTAAGTAAAAATTAATAACGTTAATGCATGTATCCAATGATAACATAATAATAGAGTATTTAGTTATTTTTTTTATTAATTATAATTCTTATAAAGTTACTGTAATAATGAATCATAAATACTTGAAATTAAATAAATAATAATAATAAAATAATTATTAAAATGTGCAAAGTAATGTTTGTTGGCCGTAGGTAATTAATTGGAATAAGTCAATTCCATTCTCATTTAATCGCATTATATAACGCAAATTTTGTACGTTTTCTCTTTAATAAATACAGTAATAATTTATACACCGTATTATCGGATTAGCTTTTTATTCAGGCTAATTGTTAATTTGTTATCTGTTGAGTAGCACCTGCGCGGAAATTAATTCATTAAAAATATCGGTATTGAATATTCTTGAATGAATATACAAGTATATTTTCTATTTTCTAACAAGTACGAATCAATGAAGCAATAACATAGTTAAATACGTAACCTAATTAATATAAATTAATTATTTTAAGTATATCTTTATCGATTAACTTAAAAAATTTAGCATACTGAAGAAAACACTACAAATTAATGGATAGGTACTTTTTTATAAAATCGCGTGGGTTTCTATTATATAAGAAATGCAATTATAACAATTAGGATCATTCATTTTGCTAACAATCATTGATTTTAAATTATCGACCTTCCTATCATCAAGTTTCCGGCCTTCCTATACTGACACATTGACACATTTAATTTAATTATCATTAGCGTGTAGTTGTGTTAAAACAATGAATGTTTCGTTTGTTAAATTTATCAACGCCCGGTACGAGTATATTTTTTTTCTTTTCGCGCTGTAAAGAACATGGCGGAGGATCAATCAGCTGGAGTTGGCGCGCAAATCGGCAGCGCTATCAAAAATAAACTGACGGATTCCATAAGAAATATGGATGTATTAAGTATAATACAAAATATCGTGGCCACTGCACCAGAGGATGAGGAATCCGAAGAAATTAGAGAGAAGCTGCAGGGCGTGCTGAGGCAGTATAATGAAATGCCGGAAAACGAGAAGGTTCAATTTGCAAACCAATTAAAGGAGGCTCTAGCGACGAAATTACAAAGGAAATTACAGGACACGCCTATAAATTTAACCGGTTTGGATGAAGCTATAAGTCGGGCTATTATGTTCAAACTTTATCTAGTCGGTGCCGGCGTGTTACTTTTAATTATGGTTATCGGTATGTCTTTCATACGTTCTTACATATCTATATACACTAATATTTAAGCTAATCATGATTTTATAAGTTTATTTATTACCAACAAGTAACATAAATAATGATTTCTTATATTTACGCGAACACTACACATTTAAATAAAACTAATTTTACGGATTTTATCGCGTATATTAACTTATTTTATATTCCCGACGTTTCGAGCACTTTACAGCACCCATGGTCACGGGGGGGGACTGAGGTGTATGACGTCCCAATGTCATAGTTAACCACGGCTTCCTCCAGATTAAAAATTTATTAATTTTTGTTCCGATCCACGCAGTATGAACTTACAGTATCATGAAGTCTTGCAGTTGTATGCTTGGGTTGGGATTTAATTTTATTAATTATGGGATCCCAAGCAGATGGTAGCACCCAGCCATCTTCTCTATTGAAATTAGGATGTTTCTTGATTTCAATAGCCGAGGGGCGATCCTGTACGTGTTCACAGACTGCAGACTGCAGACTAACACGTACAGGATCGCCCCCGTCACTACATTAGATTTGATAGACCACAAATCCTCGCTAAAGAACACCGATTCCTTCCAAGGATGATTCGCGAGGCTATTGAAATCAAGAAACATCCTAATTTCAATAGAGAAGATGGCTGGGTGCTACCATCTGCTTGGGATCCCATAATTAATAAAATTAAATCCCAACCCAAGCATACAACTGCAAGACTTCATGATACTGTAAGTTCATACTGCGTGGATCGGAACAAAAATTAATAAATTTTTAATCTGGAGGAAGCCGTGGTTAACTATGACATTGGGACGTCATACACCTCAGTCCCCCCCGTGACCATGGGTGCTGTAAAGTGCTCGAAACGTCGGGAATATAAAATAAGTTAATATACGCGATAAAATCCGTAAAATTAGTTTTATTTAAAAGTAACATAAATGTCTTATGATAAAGCAAAAACATTGATCTCACCACACTATCTCACTATATTGTTACACAAAGGCTTCTGTGTATACTTCTGTAGACTGTGTACAGTAGTCAATCCTTGCGTTACAAGGTTTAAGTAAAGAGCTACAAATTCATATTTAAATGAAGTAAACAGAATTACATGTCGAGTTAAAACGTTATTGCTACGGAAAAGTTAATGGTGTACCCTCCGTACTAGTTTGCACTGTATTAGACGTAGTCGTCATCCTCAAACGCGACAACAATCACTACACTCTACAATTTATAGTGTAAGCAAAATCATACGAAACTTCTTTTTATACAAATATGGAATGAATATTTTTAACGAAAAAAAAATAATTAAAAGTATTATTTTAATAAACTAAAGTATCATGGATACGTAAGTGAACGTAGTACGTAAGTAATATACATGATATATAAATATAGAGCCATGGTGGCTCTGGGATATGGAGATATCGTCGTTAATGTTTACACCTACGTAATCATCCCTATTTGGATCGCTGCACGGCTAGCATGAGCTGGGGACAAAAATTTTATCCCCCGATTATATCCACTGACAAGAGATAAAATTATCTTGTCCCTATGCCAAAGCACGGCAACGAGGAGAAGTATATCCCCGTTTGACATAACGAGTAGACATATATCCCCCGTCCGTAGCATGGAGCCAAATGAAGGATAAAAAATTATGCTTTATTGACATTTGAAAAGGACAATTCTATCCTAGTTCATTGGACGTGGGTTTGAGTTTATATTCATACAAAAAATCTATCTAAGACTGTCTCCCATTTTATCTACAGTGTATAAAATATACTGTATCCACCGGTGTGCCCATGCTCGAAGGGTGGATAAAACTAAGCGAGGGGATAAACATTTTCTCATTTCCCCGGAGATAAAATTGTCTTTTGCCCATGCTAGCCCTGCTGTTGCCCAAATGAAATTGTTAATTACCCTCTACCTCCTACGCGCTGATTTCACGTGGTTCAGTTCGGTAGTGGAGATAAACATTCTGAGCAAACATGTATGTCATCATCATCCTCATTACAGCCCTTCACAAGTCTACTGATGAACATAGGCGGGGGAACACGCGCGCTAGCTTAACTTCACCGCTTAATTGATATGAATGATATAACTAACTTTATATGATATGAATGCTAGTAACTTTTACGAACTTATCTCGTCAGAGTGAATATAAGTATTCATATTCAATATATCATTTTGTCACTTGTCGTGTCTCTCACTTACTAATGTAGAACGAGAGAGACGCACTGAGCAACAAGCGAGAAATTGTAACTCGTATTAGGTTTTCTGTATTATACTATGATTTTTTTCGCTTTCTACATACAGTTAAGTTTATAAGCAAATTATAAAAATAAAAGCCATTCGGTAAGCAAAATGGAAGTAGATTTATAAATACTTATTTATTTTCAGCTATCAAATAAAAATTAGTTCAAAACTAAATTTTTTGGACATTTTTCATGAATTTTAAGGTCAGAAATCTATGCAAAGAAATTTTCAAAACGGCAAGTAAAGAAACAAAAATTCGAGATAATTATGATGATGATGAGTTTTAAAATACCTTCAATGATAAATCACTATAAATTTAAATAAATTCTCTTAATGTATAGAAGCAATTTACTAACGAGATAAGTTTCTAATGTTTTTAAATATAATAAAATGTTTAGAATTTTAGTTGTATAATTTCTTATAAATAACATTTAAAAATAATTAATCTAAGAGTGTATCTATGTTTCTGAGGGGTCCCTTCTAAATATTACTATACTCTAGGTGGGGTCTACAAATTTAGCAATTTGCAATGTGTTTCTCTGGAACTTGACAGATTAAGGTGAAAGCGCCAGGGTAACCCGCGAAATCTAAATTTTCTTACCTTTTTTGTAATTTGTAGGTCAGTGTCAGGTTGTATGTTTAATAAAATATGATTCGCGACTGTAACGAGTATGTGTTTACAGAATTATAATTATTATAATCACCAATACAACCCTCTTAAGTTCGTATAATCCCATTGTATGGCTATTTCCAGAAAAATAAAAGGGATTATATGGAGGGTTGTATTGGTGATTTTAATGATAATAATTCTGTAAACACATACTCGTTACAGTCCCGAATCATATTTTATTAAACATACAACCTGATCCTGACCTGCAAATTCCAAACAACGTAAGAAAATTTGAATTTCGCGGGCCACTCTGGAGCTTTCACCTTAAGCCATTTTATTTAGGTACAGGAAAGTTCCAACAAATATTTTTCTGAAGTGAGTAGTTTTCGTACCTTTGTTTATTTTCATTCCATTTTACATATCTACCTAAATATTGGCTGGCACGGTTATTTTTTTATTACTTAATGATTACTTCAATAAATGTGAAACTGGATTTTGAAATACATCTACTATAAATACATTTTACAAATAAAGATTCACATATATCTCACCTTTAATTTAGTTTTTAGAAAACAAATCATGGCGAAAAGTGTTTAAAGTACTATTCATTGTACAGCTTACTCTAAATTGTTTAGATATTCGATATTATACAAAATATGTAATTATTAATAATAATACATATATGTTTGTAGTTGTCTACAAATTCAATAAAAAATATTGTATCTACAAATTTTAAAATAAGTTTTTAATTGCAATCAAACTAGCGACTCGCCCGTGGCTTCGCCCGCGTTATCAGCATAACATAATTTACACAATATCGTTATAAATTTGACACGTTCAACAGTGGTAGAGCCACGCGGCAGTTTTTGCTGTCGCACGGATGGGCCGGCTCGAACCGGGGTGGTACCACGACCTCACAGAATACCACCGTGAAGTAGAGGTTTACCTCTGCGTTTCGCTTGTTGAGTGCAGGTGGCCGGAGGCCTTTTTACTGGAAATGAGGCATTCCATCTTATTCCTCACGGGTGACAAAGCATCTGCATTTTGATTTGCAAACGAGGATAGATGTAGATGTCTATGGGCCGCAGCAACCACTTACCATCAGGTGGATTGTGTGCTCGTTTGTCACCCTTATCCTATAAAAAAAAATTATAAGCCTATGTGTTGTTCTGATGTAAACTTTCATCAAAATCAGTTCAATAGTTTTTCCGTGGGAGAGTAACAAACATCCATCCATACATTCTAACTTATCTTACAAACTTTCACGTCTTTAACATTAATAGGATATAAAAGGGCGCCAAAGGAATTAGTCGCTCGGCCGCTTAGATAGTTAGGGCCGGTCCAATCTATTTTTATTCCACAGTTGAGATAAAGTTACTTTACTATTTCTCCTACCCATTCCTAATCGCCACGCTTGTCAAGTGTTTTGGCGAAAGCAGCAAAAGAGATCTACTTATCTACGTATTTTATCGCATTTATCACGGGGAGTGCTCTGAGGAATTGTTCGGACTAATTCCAGCCGCTCAATTTCACCATCGCACATCGCGACAAAACTCGCGTTACCATCCATACCATCTGGATGATTGGCAGTCCACGACTGTGCGATTTAGAAGAAGTTTTCTCCTTCGCACGACTTCCTTGTGGAATCAATTACCACCAGCGAATTTTCCGGACCGATACGACTTAGGAACCTTCAAGAAAAGAGCTTACACCTTTCTAAAAGGTCGGCAACGCATCTGCAATTCCCCTGGTGTTGCGGTTGTTCATGGGCGGCGGTAGTCACTTACCATCAGGTGAGCCGCATGCTCGTTTGCCCCCTATTCTATAAAAAAAAAAACTTTTGACGCTAAATCCTATCGTCGAACTAAGCACATATGTGGCATTGGTACGAGCTTGGAGGGCATCAGTTGATTTGGGAATTTCTCTAAGGCCCTTCGTACACACGGCAACTTTTTATATAGAAAGGGCGTGACACACGAGCACACAGCCACCTGATGGCAAGTGTTTGCTGTGGCCCATAGGCAGATGCCTATCTATCCATCTATCCTCGATTAAGAATCAAAATTCAGATGCGTTGACCTCTGAAGACTAAGATGGAATGTCTCACCAAACGAAACACAGTATCTGCTGTTTCCCGCTGGTATTGAGTTACCGTTTTTACTGATAAGCAGGCACTCCATCTTAGTCCTTAAATAACCCCGGCAACGCATCTGCATTTTGATTCTTGATCGAGGATAAATATAGTCTATGGGCCGCAGCATCCACTTAAGGTATTTTTACGTGGTGGAGCCATGCTTCAGCTATATTATTATGGTTGTAGCACGAATGGGTCGGTTCGACCGGGGTTGGACCACGCTTTCACAGATTACCAGCTTTATGCTGCTGTGTTTCTTATGGTGAGTGTAGAGAACCGGAGACCCTTTTTATTGGAAATGAAGCATTCCATCTTATTCCTCAGGTTTGACAAAATGCCATAAACATCCAAATCGAGAATAGATGTGGATGTTTATGAGCCACAGCATCCACTTACCGTCCGATGGACTATGTGCTTGTTTCTTGTTTGCCACCCTAATATAAAAAAAAATATTAAAGCTTACAGAAAAGTTCTAGCTACAACATTACATATATATTATACCATATATTATATATTATAATATACCATTACATACATATGAGTTCACGTACCCATCATTATACCTATTTTATATTTTGAATATTATTTTGCCGAACCTATAAAACAATATCTTGTGAGGTTTAAGAATGCCTAGAAATCTGCTCTGGTAGTTTATTATATCCAAACTTCATGCGTTTATTTCAACTGGGACAAAATGATAAAGAATAATACCGTCAACTGTCGAGTGATTTTGACGATGGTCATGATATTAGAAAAAAATTGGCACAGCAAAATTTTTGTTTAATTGTGAGTTTTTGTTTTTATGTGATGTTCATGTTAATAAATTTAGTTCAAATTAATGTTAGCGTTAGTTATTTGTAAAGTATGTGAAAAAACTAAATAGCAGAAGCTGCTCGAAATAATTTTTGAAAACCCTAAACAGGGTTGTGATTATGTAAATGTGAAGTTTGACAGTTCAGAAGTAGGTTACAAGAAATTGACTGTGTGATTCTTTTGCCGATGCACTTAGCTGCAGGTCGGGATATCTGAATTTGAATCGCAAACACAATACAACATACGACTTGGTTTAGACGTTTGTGACATGACCACTTTTTGGTCAGATCTTATCTGGTGATAAAATCTATGCGTCGTCCTTTGGCGTTTGTAAAAAAATTTAACATGCAAAAAAAAGTACCTACTATGAATATCCTAACATAGGGTTGTGAATATTGTTCCTGTGTCTGTGAAAAAGATCAGGGCTGCTGGGGCTCGTGTTTTAGATGAGAGAAAACATATTATTGGTGTTTTAATTGCTTGGTAACTATCACACTGTATCAGATAGAAGTTAGGGCGAGAGAAGCCTATATGTTAAACCTGTAGTAAAATTCACGGCTGGGCATGGTCTACTGCGGTTGCTTGAAGGATTTGCTATAATCCCAAAGCTGTTCACCTTTGACGCTGCATTTTGCAGGTGGTCTTGACATTTTGCGTCTGCCAATACCACCATCTCTCGGAACCCATGACAAATTTTACTTGTGCATGTGGTAGAGTCAGGCTATATTATGGTTGTAGCACAAAGGAGTCGGCTCGACCGGGGAAGGACCACGCTATCACATAATACCAGCGTAGCAGCGTAGAATAGCACTCTTCATTGACATCAAGGCTCCATTTTACTTGTGACCTAAAGATGAGATCCGCGAAATCTGATTATTGTTACAGTTCTAAACCTATATTAGCGCGATATCATATTTAATGAACATGTGGTTGAGTGCCTCTTATTTTAAAAATGTGCGTCACTCTTATTATCTTAATACAACCACGAAATGGGTTGACTATAATTTATTTATTTATAAATATCTTATGATAAAGCAAACTGAAAAAGCTGAAAGAAGATGTAGTGACAAAAATTGAGAAAGGTATGCTGAGATGGCTTGGCCATGTCGAGAGAATGAATGAAGAACGATTGACGAAAAAAGTGTATAAGGCGAGTGTGAATGAAAGTGTTGGAAGGGGTAGACCTAGGCGGACGTTTCTAGACCAAATCAGGGACGTCTTGAAAAAAGGTCAGGTCAAGAGTACCCTAAACCGTAGAGCATGTATGAAGGGCATAATGAAAGTGGACGAAGCGAAACAAGTATGTAAGGATCGTAGCAAGTGGAAAGAAGTGGTCTCTGCCTACCCCTACGGGAAAGAGGCTTGATTATATGTATGTAAAGTCTGAATGCCGAGGTCGAAAAGTATAACGAAACTTTTTGTCTATAGAAAGAAATCAAGCATTATATTTGCATGACGTTGACTTCCCATAGAGTGAAAATCCTTGCTTGGGACTACATCAATGCAAAAATGCAAATACCGAATATTATCTAATCTTATAATTTTTCTTTACAGTGTTCTTCGGATACAAACTCTATAAATCAATAAAGGATAAGGAGAAGAAGCGAGAGGAGAAAAAGAAAGCGAAACAGATGAAGAAAAAGAAATGACGGACTCTTTGTAACACATTGAGCAAACGACGTTAGTTTAAAGATTGGATACGTTTTTGCCTGAAATATTATGCGTGCGTACAAGTTACCTGTATTAGAATATAGTTGTGAAATATATTTTTATCGAATATTTTAAAACGGAGGACCACAGCTGGACTCACTAAACAAATGTCTTGCATTCACTATCCAATAACTAATATAATAATTTGAATCCTTTTTATTTTATTTTGACAGCTCATAAAAAGTTGGATTGTTGGTTGCTTTAAGTACGTTTCTAGCGCACATTTTAACATCCAGATATAATAATAACAAAACAATCTTTATTGAAACTTATAAAGGTTACAAAACCAATTATATTTGCACTGATTCTTAAACTAGAATTATTTCTGTATCTTAGGATATCAGTACCTTCCCATACAATTTTACAATATAAAATGTTTATTTTTTTATATATTGAATTATTATAATATTCATTATTATATCTACATTAATTCATGACAATTGTATTTCCGACTGTGAAACAAATAGCCATTTTCCACTACTACATCCACTTTCACAAAGTCGAACTAAAACTTGTTTCAAGGCTACCTCTCCTACCCTTGTAATAGCTGTGCTTAGATACCTAAGAGCTGTCCCATTTTTTGTTACGTCTGCACATCGTATTTTTGCTATCTAAGCTGATGCTTATCTAAGAGAACGAAAATAGGTAAAGATGATAGTTGATACAATTTAACAAGTCTTTATTTATGGTTTCAAAGGCCGACGACGACGATAATGGGCAGGGTTACCGATTACCTTATATACAGCAACTCCTAGGTTCGATTCAAAACCAGAACAAAACAAAATATACACTAGGTATATGGCAAATATATTCCGATATTATTCAGAAATTGGCATCTGTCTGTGTTCAAACATTAACAATACTTATATGATTATTTTGGACGATGTATACCTAAATTGCAAAAGTATATTCTTCTTTTATTACTTATAATTTCAATAATGCCAATGTATATAATAATGATATAACGCATAATATTCCAGGCAGTACCTTATTAAATATATTATGACTGAATTTATAAATATTAATTAAAAATAAGTAACAAGCATCTGTCTATCAATGGATGTAAATTTTTAATTTACGTATCTATGTGCAATTTATTGTAATTTGTAACGAAATCATAAACAAAATGTTATTCATAAATTCTTTAAAATGCTTTGCTTTTCGTATAGTTCGTTTACGCTTATAAAACGTCTTGGATAGTTGTAATTTTTATGTGATTGTGGTTACACATTGTACATGTAAAATTTGAATTAATACATTTATGTGTGAGAATTTACTTGCCAACGATCTAGTTATTCCGAAGTTAGTTTTATAAAAAAAAGTCAAAGCACAAACTTTTGAGAAGGCATTATCTAAAATTAATATACCTATCATAAATAATGTAAATCAAAGAAATAGTATACATTTCGAATCCATTCATAACTTATTTTTCTTTAGAACTGTTCTTAGTATAATTAAAATTAATATTTTTTTAAATACATTTTACTGATGTAAACAGGGAAAAAGAAATAAGTACTACTTGTATTTTTTCATGTTATGTTTAGGAGCTTCAATTACATTCCCTATATTTAGAAGTCGTTGTTCTGTTTGAAATATATTTACGTTTTTAATCAAGGTCTTTCATTGAGTTTGCAGTTTATTGTAGGTTCTCCATATACATTGCGATTCGAGGGGAAGAGTCCCGCGTTATATCGAGTGACACATTCACAGCGATAAACCTATTCTACACGATTTTGGCATACATTTTTCACACATGTTTTAATAACATCATCATCATTACAGCCCATTGCTAACGTTGGTCAATTCATAAATCAAATATGTTTTGAGCCAACTTCCATCATTCAACTTCCTGAATGTCTTAACAGATCGTCGCTCTATTATTTTAATAATCTTAGCATAATGTAATTATTCTTTTTTCGAAAATTATTTAATTTTATTAAAACTGTGACATGTATAATTCGCTAATCAAGAATTAATTGTACCTAATTTGTGTTTAAATTTTTATTTGACAGGTTGACATTTTGTTATATCAACATTTTAAAAGGTTTTTTTGCGATGAATTTTTTTTTATAGGTTAAGGGTGACAAACGAGCACACAGTCCACCTGATGGTAAGTGTTTGCTGCGGCCCATAGACATCTACATCTATCCTCGTTTGCAAATCAAAATGCAGATGCGTTGTCACCCGTGAGGACTAAGATGAAATGCCTCATTTCCAGTAAAAAGGGCCTCCGGCCACCTGCACTCACCAAGCGAAACGCAGAGGTAAACCTCTACTTCACGCTGATCTAAGCTTTCTTTCAACCCTTCGTTCGTTCCTTCACGTATTCAGTATTCCCGTTGTTTGTATTGGAAACTAAATTTGTTGTTTATTTTGTGCTGATAAACAATAATAAACTTTTCTTTTACTTACTAAGCTCAGAATAGGTCGGAGACAAGTTTAAAATAACAATACGAAAACACAAAATAAACTTCACAGTAACAAAACCTTATTTTGGCATTGGCATCAAAGAGTTTATGATCTCTACGTTTAACGGTATAGCGATGATGTATATATTTTTTACAAAAACTAATCAGACAAAAAATTACTTATACTTTTTTTTTAAATTACAATCCAATTTTGATTGGTCTTCAATCACATTTAAAAAATTATATTCAAGAACCTACCCTAACACTGTAGATATCTGCAAATTAGTTTATTTTTTATTTTTGGAAATCTTTGCCTTTTCAACCTAGTATTGAGTTGTTAATATTATAAAAACAAAAAATATGAAAAATAACCTTGTAACGCAGATCTCGATTTGTATACTTAATTGGAGAATGTGTAAAGAATATTGAATATACTACAATTTTTATATAAGGATTATTTCAATTGAAACACAATATCAGAAAGAATATTTTTTATTTATCATTACAGCTATATTTACATCAATAAATATTCTTCCCAGATTTTATAGAAAAATAAATTCAGAATGAATATCTTTGGGAATTTTATGATCGCAAATGGGATAAGGCTGCCGCTCATAGGACTTGCGAGTAAATACGTTCACTATTTGCAATGCACCAACGAATACATGTTTCTGCAACGCTTGAGTACAAGTTTAAAGAGTACATACATAAAGCAGTTTGTTTTTCAAAACCATACATCGAAAACCACCTTCATGTAATTTAAGGAATCTTTGTATTAACATTAGTAAGTCTGGTATTATTTGGTAAACTATAAATCTATAGTTGATTTATTTACCAAGCTTATGGACAATATTAAAAACGCTAAACATCTCATATCAACACGAGTCCACTTTGAAAATAGGCCTAATAGTAGATACCGCGATTAAAGATCGCACTCAATATATTATATTGAATAAGAATATCTATATTAATGCATTTGCTATATTATGGATTCATGGACAATATAACAATTATATATAATTATAACAACCGTTATGTAGCTGCAGTAGTTTTCAAAAATGTGTCATTATTTTTCTTATCGTCACTGCGACACTTCAAAGACCAAAATTAAAAAAAAAACCTATGCAACACTACGTCCTGATATTATTTATTCGGTGCAACATGTGAGCGACATTTGAAAAGTATTGTAGATGATTGAGAAAAGTAAAGCTATATAATATAACTATAAAATAATAATGTCAGTAACGTAAAATCAAAGTAACTTTTAACTAATAAGAAAAGAAAGAACATGTTAGTGTATATTCATCTTTATTGCTTTTTCAAAACTTATAGAAATCAAAGCATAAAGTCCAGTCAATCCGTATCAGACGATTTAAAAGCATTTGACAAAAATATCCATGTTCTCATCTGGCCAACCTTTTTTTCTTTGTAAATTGCTAAAACACTGTTTCTACAACAAAGCTATTATTAATTAATAATATATGTAGTTTCAAGTTTTAATAAGACTCGAGTAAGTGCAAAGGTATATTGACATGGTCATTTTGTCAAATACATATTTCGTACCAATAATGTAATTGTGTATACCGTACTATATTTCATATTATACTCTCTTAAAAGTCAAGGCATGTAAACAGTAGTATGTCGTCTATATATTAGAATATAAGAATTATTAATAATATCTCATTTCACTTAACAGTAGCCACATCATGCCGGATACGAAAGACCCAGCCAGAACGAAGCTCGTTTAATACAACTCCTTTATCTATTAAAGTTGAAAGTATACCTTCCACATACATTAAATTTTTTTTATACATTTTTCAGTTTTCCCAACACCGCAGACATCTCACAACACTTTCCTTTACTATTTGGTACAACTGGATATATCAAAACCACATTCACGACTACGGTAGGTACAACACACGTAAAACTAATGTAATAAGCGAATGCCGTTTTAGTACGAGAGCGATACTTCCGCGATCACGAAACAAATACAAAGAGGAGATGGCATAAGCAACTGTGCACTGTGATTCTAACTAGGTCCTGACGTCAATACAGTGGACGTGGCTTTACTTAGTACACTGTCAGCGCTGTGCGCTTATGTGTCGAAAATCGCAAATCGGTGTATTTTCGCAGTATTAAGAAGAAAACGATAAAGTGTTGTGTTTCATCGTGTAGAAACTACTCAAATAGACGATCTGCTGCTATGGACGGCATCACATTTCATTTGTGAGTAATTTTACACCTAATTTATTAAAAAGGTTCCAGAAAAATCTGCGTCGGCTTTCAAATGTAATTAAATATATTCGAGACTAGATGGTAACACTTTGTGTCATGGGAACTAAAAATATAAAGTTAAGTAGAGCTATTGGTAAAATAATATAGGTAAAATAGTGTTGAAATTTGTTTTGAATTCAGTTATAAAGAATTTTTAATCGCAAAAATATTATTTTTATAATCATTTTGTGAACAGACCGCCATCTATCGTCAAGGTAGATAAACTACATTACAACATCGATATGGAACGATTCGAGCAGTTTTACTATTTATCGGTAGATGTAGATAGCAAAGTGCAAACCCCCCCACCCCGCAAATTGTCACGCGTTGTTACACAGTGAAATCTAATTACAACACCTCTTTGTATTTGCTCTGTGGTTCAGATTGACTCTTGGATGATCAAGTGGCGGTCTATAGAACAAATTAAATCGTGATTAGCGAATATTTCAAATTCGTATGTTTTGATGACCAAGCTAGATTAGTTTTTCATGAATCTGAAATTTATCCGTAAAATTTCATGGAAATCGCAGGATACGCTTTCGAGAGACTGCTAACAAATATAAAAGATAAGCTAATAAGAATAGTTAGTACAGTAGGTATATACTCGAAGATACCATCACAAATTTCTATAAAGATGTTTTTAGAAAGACTGCCATAAATACGAACACACAAAACATATTTTAAAGCAAACGTTCTTTTTCACACACAATTTTTCATGCGACGTACGCACCTATTCGTGAAACAAATTTAATTTTAGAGCAAATGAGTAATATTAAAATATTTACCTTTCCCTCGATTTTTTGCGTTCGAAATTTTTAAAGGTTATTATTATAATTTGATGTGGTGAAAAGTACTTCAATATAGAAATAGCCATACCATTATTATATAAACGTGTTTATTTGAACGGGATTATTATGAGCCGCTAATAAATTTGGTAGAGTGAAATCTAATTTCTGTCCATGGATAGCGACATTACTAAAGTAACTAAGAAAAAAAAAACAAAAAGAACTAATATACAATATAACGATACTAGTTATACAACCTTTTTATACCTGACACCGAGCTATATCACATTTTCATTAAGAAACTTGGCCGACTTGTGTTTCTTGAAATCACTTCTATCCATTCTAATCAACTTAAATAAGATTGATTCTCTTCGAGACGTCAACACCCATAACTCTCTTACAGTCCGTAATGGTAAAAACAGTGTAGTAACAGAGGTTACAGAAATAATCAAACTAAGAAGTAAAAAAAAAAACTCGAGAAAATTATAATTTCAGCTACTTTTTTCAACTTTTTTACACTATGTACAATCTTAATCTAACTTAAACGAACGAACGTAACAAATGCCTAGTCTACATTTCAAAATTAACCTATAATTAGCAACTTATAAAATCGTTTTTTTTTAAATCTACGGAGAATCAATTTAACTCTTCATTAGTGTGTTGCCAACTAAATTCAACCTTTTGTTCTTAAATCACTTATTCTATAATTGTATTTTTATTATTTTTTTTTATTTCATATTAAAAACGCTAACTAGTCATCATGAATCATAAGAATCGTCGTAACTGTAATTACTACGTTAGGATTTTTGCTGACAGAAAATTAAATTGTACTATTTAACATATTACATTGAATAGCGAGCCGAAGTCAACCCTTTCCTATATTAGTTTCAACTTAATACTTAAAGTATTAAGACGATTTGTTAAAATTAAGATATTTTAAATACTTAAAGAACAATTTTCTAAATGACATTT
Source organism: Parnassius glacialis (assembly GCA_033319125.1). Taxonomy (NCBI): domain Eukaryota; kingdom Metazoa; phylum Arthropoda; class Insecta; order Lepidoptera; family Papilionidae; genus Parnassius; species Parnassius glacialis. The sequence goes on from JAVANC010000002.1 coordinate 27,888,371, forward strand.
GTGTATTTAAATATTACCTAAATAAATATTTTCAGCTCAATCCCAAAGATTTGACTAATTTCGTTATAATGTAGTCTGTTTATCATAGACAAAATTATCGTAAATTAAAAACAAAACTCACTTGACACATTTAAAATGTTCATAAAATTATCAATACAATCATTGCCATCGAAGTTTTGGCGCGTAAGGATGTGTGAAACATACTATAATCCAGACGCACCCCTTGGCGAAAATAATTCTTTAACGTGTGTTTGCAAAACTATAGATAACATTTAGTACGATTTTTTCATTTTTTAAACATATTTTTTTTTAATCGCACAAATGGATCCACTACTAGAGTTGATAGACTGTAAATTACAGATTTTTATTTAACAAAACTTATGCGTTTTCCAACGATTTACAGAAATTAGTACGAACGTCAAAATCATCAAAACTACACTTTCCTAACAATGCAGCCTTGATTATAAAATCTCAATGTGCTTCATGTATGCTTGAAAGAAATATCAATTTCTATACCAGTTAATTTACAAGCGCAGAAACTCGATCTCTATACAAATTTTATGTAGAAGTCAACTGTTTTTTAATCACTAGTAAATTACACATTCAGATAAATAGCTTGTGTAATTTAATAACATATGGTACGATTTTGGCTCACGATTTAAAAACAACTTTCAAATATGGTATATATACCGAGTAATTATATCTTAAATCTAAGTCAAATTATTGCTTGCGTTAAATGTTGATATAATTTTAATGCTTATAAACAATAAGTTCGATTTCAATACTTAGTCAGTCAGCAAAATATTTAGTAATACATTTGGCGGTGGCAAGTAATATTGAATATTGATAATCACTAATACTAGTTTATTATTGGATACGCGGGTATGTAAGCTTATTCCAAACATCTTTACTTTATTTATTTATAGTTATCACATGTAGCATGAAAACAATTTGATTAGTTTAAAACTAAATTTGTACTGTAAAAAACAAAATTTGGTATAATTTGTAAGGTAGACTTCACCTGTTTTTTGTCGTTCACATAGTTTATCAACCAGTAAATATCTTTATTAAATATACATACTTTATCCAATTCAAAATTGTTTTATTATACATGAATAACAAATATATATAAAGGAAATTTATATTTTTTATATATTTAAAAGAGCGCCATCTTTCGTTACCCAAGAGTAACTTTTGATTTAGTTGCATTACAAAAAGATTTCAATTTACAAATGAAACAGGAAAGTTTTGCATCATCTCTTATTGTCACGATACAAGTTAGTGACAACTATATAAATATGAATTAAGTGAATATTAAAAGAAAATCTATTTAAATATGTATAGCGATGTCAGATTAAATGTGAGTTATAATCTAGAAGTATTTTTATATTTTAATTTAAAATATGAAGTGTACAAAGCAGTATTTTTAAGTTTTTAAGAAAGTTATAGTTAGTAACAACTCGTCACATAGTATAATTTTTTTTATATATTATTATAATTATAGGTACAGTCATAATCACCTTTCCAAACGTAAATATCAAACTTTCTAGAAATTTGTTTGTAAAACTCTCTCTAATTTTTAAAGAGCTCTATTAAGAGGATATTTTAATATTTAACACAAACATATTTGTTAGTGATATACAAAAGCTGGATTTATAATGTTTAATTGGGGGTTAAATCGTCCAACTATTTTAGAATCGCGTAAACACTAGAGACAGCCCTTATTTATGAGGGATTAATAAGATAAAACTGTGCAAGTTATGTTTGTGAGCATAGCTAAGACTGTAAAATAGTTTAATGGGATTTGATTATACACATTTTAATAAAGCAGTGTAAAAAAGCTGACTTAAAAATATTTAAAATAATCCCGGTTTAGTTACGTTCTTTAGGGATCTTAGTCCTCTCTTAGCCACACCCATTTTTTTTGTAAAAATCCCGATTATGACACGGCAAAGAACATCCCAGTGTTCCAAATAGTGCAGTATAAACACCATCATACAACCAGAGAGATATTACAGAGTAGGGAAATCAACTTAAAGTTTTCTCGTATTTGTAAGCAAAATATAGCAATGTTATATAGTCTCTGTTTCTTTGTATCATCAGCATCGGACGCGCACGTTCCGTAGTCAGTAATACCTCTATGGACACAACAAGCGAGCCAAAACCGACCGTTTGACATAGAATAAAAAGGGGAATAGTGAAAAATCATTGTTACACTACACTAGTGAGGTCCGTAAGTTGTTGTTGAGGAACGGCGACACACGTAGCGCTATGGCGGCGGCGGGAGTGACGTCACTTGCCCGCGTGCCCGTTCCCCAGTGTTGGCTCGATGACCTGCAATACGAGCGACGTAGTGAGCGCACAGCCGTGTGTCGTCGTTCCCAATGAGGCTGGAAGAACTGACGCGAGGCGGGGGTCGAATTTAATTTACAAAATTTAAACAGGCTAACGTTCAACAGCCGTCCCAACTGATAATAAGTTTCAGTGAACCACCGCCACGCGTCCTTTATTTACATTTGCAGCTCAGATTGGTTGCTTTGTATAAAAACAAATTTAAACCCACAAACGCAATCCAAACTGCAAAGTTAGCCCGCCACCAGTTTTGCCAAGCGAAATCCCAGCGATTATAGTGATTGCAATCCATAATTACAAAGGAATCTCCCATTACAAATTAAAAATTTCAAACTTTTTTTTTCAATTCCGTGTCTTTGGAACGGTAGTTTTCGAGCCCCATAAGGTCACGATATACAACACAGCTGCGCGCAAGCTACTATTTAGCTGTTACATTTTAAATTCGAACAAAAATATAAAAACATAGTAACAGTAATGAAAATTACGATAGGAATAAGATATAAAAATCAGTACCAAACGAAAAATGTAAAGGTTACTCTGTAAAAAAAAAATAACAGCCAAACAAGTAGCAAATACACATGTAAAAATCAGTGGTTTCTCTCACAGACCATGTTAAATAGAATCATAAAGCCTTATTCACACATGCAGAGTTGTCCTCGGTGACTTCAAAATTGACAGTGAACCTAATAATTTCCATTAGTGATAGATGTAACACCAGTTATAATTTCAGAAATGTTGTTAAACGAGGTGTACATTTAAATTTTATATATATTCTACTAGCAAGTACAATAGTGGAAGAAAAATTCTTGAATAAATGTATAAGTTTTATTGTAACAGTTAAAATCATAATATTTACGATTTCGTGAAATCAACAATGCAATAAGTATAATTAAAATAACAAATTCTTATAATTGTTTTACAAGTTTAGAAAACAACTAAGTTGTTCTATAAAACACAATCAGCGGTGGCAATCACACATTACATAAAACTTCTAGGGTGACAATTTTAACAACAGCCCGACTACCTAACTAAAGAAATGACCTAGCGTTTAATAATTTCTTAAATTAACGCATTGAATTAAATTATTTTTACGGATATTATCTTGTTAAAATCAACGTTTTTTTTTATTCTCGACGTTTATATATATATTTTTTTTTCATTTTTAAAAAAGTTCATCGTAGCCTTCGTTAATTATAACATTAGGACGTCAAACATGAACATGTTTATAAAGCGCTCGAAACGTTGGGAATAGAAAAAGTTGAAATTAAAGACGATAAAATCAGTAAAATTAGACTTACTCAATGATCTAGCATACTAAATAGAATCTACTAATTATTTAAATTAAAAACTTTGTACAACCGACTTCAATATAAACTATTAAGAATAACTCAAAAACTATTGGCCAGTCATGTGAAGCACCAGCTTTCAAATAAAAAAGAATCGTCGAAATCGGTTCACCCAGTAAAAAGTTGAGTTTACACATAAACAAAGTCGAATTGAGTACCGTCTTCTTTTTGAAGTCGGTAGAAAGTGTTTGGTATCATCAATTTTAAAATGTTTCAGATAATATGATACGGTCTTTAAATGTAATTTTGAAAGTAAGTTTGTACATGTTGTCATTTCGATATCAACGTATACAAACGCTAAATACTATAATTGCCAATCCAATTTAAATATCATTTAAAGGTTAATAACAAAATTTTAAATTTTGACTTAATTTCTATTTAAAACTTGAATGAAAGATCATAAATATAAAATCTATGGAAATATTTATTTTTTTAATTATGTACATAACAATTAATATTAATCTCATAATTAATATTTAATTTACAATATACATTACTATTTTTTAACTACATAAAACATATATAGTCTATAATATTACAACAACTATCTTAAGTACTTTTCCAGTAAATACATCTAAAAATAACGAGTGCCTAATTGCAAATATATTATAGAGTAAAATGGTAACAACAATGGCACCACTGTAACAATGTATGTATTGTTAAAAAGAAATTATTATTTACAGATGTTATAGATAAGGTCACTATCGTCCAATGCTCTCAATTAAAATTTAATCAGTGTAAACAACAACTTTTTTCAATGTATCGAGAAAACACTATAAAAACAGTCAATAAGTTGATTAGTTACTGTGTGTTTATTGGATCCACCCTAAAAGAGACCCTGTAAATATATTTAAATTTTATTTTCACTTTTCTTGAGCAAGCATCTAACTTATTCGCCTAATATGAATCTTAAATACAAGAGTCTATATAGAAATTAAATTAAAGCTGATGTGGTAATGTGTTCAGTGGTTTGAATGAACTTTTACATATTTTTTTAAAAGCTCGATTTTTAGAAATAAAGCTAATAAATAACTAAGAAAATAATTTATCAAGAGAAAACTATTAGAGAAAACAACTATATAATAGGTATACACACAGCTGACCCAACTTTGTATTCCTATTATTATATATAACAGATATATAGCAAATACACAAAGATAACAATCCCGTTTGACATAATATACAATTTAATTTTAACTTGAAACTTGAACATACTATATTCTACTAAAATTAATTCCAGGCATATATATTTTGTATACATAAATGAGGGTACATGTAGCACTTACATTTGGCATATATACAAATAAGCAACATCTATATGCACAAACTGTCCTTTAATATACTTATAATGGAATGTCATGTTAAATATTTTTTTTTTATAATTATATAGCCTTTTAGTATTTTAATCTGGTCGTACTTTCAGTCAGAATTGTTTATAATTGATTAATAAATACTATGAATTAATTTTAGTCATCAAATAGAGTACAATAATTGCGAGAGCGAGTTACTCAGCTAAATTATCGGATCCCCCCGCCCCCTACATAACACCCTTGCACCGTTGCAGAGATCAGTTTAATCCAACCGGAATTAGAATTTACCTCACGGTAGCGCAGGCTCATCATCCGTGATGTTTGTTGTAAATATCTTAAAAAATATGTTTAATTTCAAACTACTTACAGATAGCGCTTCATATTATAATATATTAATTGTAAAGTTTGTAATAAGAGAAAATAATATGAGTGTGTGGTCCATCAAAGTGTTATAAATTAATAAAAATATTACAAACATGAAAATTATGCTGATTTTTTCGTATTCAGTGACGTATTTTAAAATTGCATTTATAATATATACTAAAATATTGAATTAATTTTAAATACTGCAATATATGTAAAAAACAAACACCCAGTCTAATCCGAAAGGGGCACCACCAGTACCGCAATGACAATACCACATTGTTGATAACATAAAAATGTAACATTTTTACTAAGATTTGTTGAAATTTGGCAACCTAAAGCTGCGTCTCCACCAGTTTTGTTGCCAACAAATGTTTCTGTAATCACCTAGTGTTGGCAACAAAACTTGAAACAATATCGGGAACCGTGTTCCAATTTTCGGCGGCAACATCAATGGAATACGCTTGTTGCAAACATTTGTTCCCTCGGTGGAGACGCTTCTTGGAACATTTTGAAACATTTTCGGAAACAAATGTTGGCAACTTTTGTTGATTTGTCAACAGTGGGAAACATAAATGTTGTCAACATTTTTGGTGGAGACGCGGCTTTATTACTGCAATTCATTAGTTAAATTAAAATTTTAAAACCTACGTCAACACCGTCGCCATCTTTGAACGTGTGGCGGCGTTATTATCTGACGGCCGGCGTCATTATATTTTATTTTGGAGAGGTTAATCTTTGTATTATAGTGTTTGTTGTTTGTTTAAATTAAATTTTATACATTAAATTTTACCGGAATTTTAAAGGATTTTATAAATCACGATTGCTAAAAAGCACCCTCACAGATTGGACAGGGTTTTTCACATATTGTATAGTATTACAATTACTTTAATAGTGCATTGAAATATTGAAAAAAAATTAAAAATAATTTAAGCAAGGTAGTGATTAAACAGATATTCCGATAATGTTGTGTATCAGAAGAAATATTAATAAAAAAAAATTAAACAGTATATCAAGTTCCTTAGCTGTAACAAATTCTATCAGATATTGAAATCAGTGAAAAGCAAGAAATTGAAAGTTATACAGAAATGTGATTTACCAAAAGTAATATAAAAATATTATGCCTAAAAATCCCCCTATTAAAAATAGTTTTTAATTACAACATTTTATGTATGTATGTAAGCACTTTCTTTTTTATTTACTTAATTCATAACAAATATATTTCATAATATAGCCATTGCTAATTAAATATATTCAAACAAACTATAGTTTATTGTTTAATAATTATTATATTCAATTTTGAGTAATATTAGTTGGGTTTTTATAAAATACAACAATAAAATAAAGTGATGTAATTAAAGCACATATTGATCAATTTAATGAACAAATCATGATTACGCAATCAATAAATAAAAGTAAATCTAAGTTTGCTACGTACTGATATATAATTTTAATCCGCAAGCAATATTTGTAGTGTTCATCAAATCAATCATCGAATGATTTGAAATTACAAAATATAATATGACAACATTGGTAAATATATATATATTTACATAAAAACTATACAAGCTTTCATTAAAAAATGTAAAGCTCAAAAATTTGTCAACAACATTGCAATATTTATAAAAAATAAAATCTAGTTTCGTCCCCTGCAAACATTGATTTCGAAAATATCTTGTATACAAATGTACACGTTAATATGAAAAATTTATTTCATGGAACTTTTTCACTGAGCTATGATACCGAGCCGATAGTGACATTTGCAACCTCCGTAGCACACACGGCAATATATTGTCTTGAATATGACCACGCAAATAAAATAAAAAAAAATTAAAAAATATTTCATAGCAGTCATAAAATTACGTTTACGTTAACTTTTCACCGTGTCGTGGTGATGTAAGAATATCCACTTAACCATATTGTCCTGTGGGTTTAGTAAGAGTTGACAGAAGGAAACAAACCAAGAGATTAGCAGCAGTGTCTTCCTAACAACAACTTCAAAATAAAGCGGTTACTAATGGTAAAAGGCGTGGCAGTTACGGCAACACAAATATAAGATAATCTGTGACGGAGTTCAGCAGTGGAATTTTGATAGCCTGAAACAGTAATGGTAACTTTTTACTGCGTTTGCTGTAAATGTGCTGCGTCTGCGTTTTGTTGCGTTACAGCTAGAGACTGGAAACTTCAAATAGGGCTCTGAACTTTCATGTCTGTCTACTTGATTGTTTGTTCGGTTCAAATCTCACAATCGATTTCAAACTAGTTTTTCAAAGATCCAGAGACTGGAAACTTTAAATTTAGTTTTGAAATGGAAACATGGTAAAAAAAATTGTCGCTATTTTGAATTATAAATACTATGTTGTAGAAAAGCATATTGGATAGTAGACGTCGGTATTGTTTCATTAATGGTTACGTCGTGGTCGGCTACGATAATAGTGTGTATATGAGGTTACCTGCCCGTAAATATCGGGTCGGTGTCGTTATCAGTGTGACAGGCTCATTATTTTCTTTTATATATTAAATAAAATACAACTAAAATTGTCAACGCATTATTGTTTTTAAACACTTATACTTAACTTTTGATTGTTTTTAATAAATAAGTCGCTTGTGACATTAGATCTGTATACTTGTTGAACATTTATATATTTATATAAAATTTACTAGTGTGCAGTCTTAACTAGTGACTTCACATAAAGAGGCCCTGTAATCATCTCGTCGTGTAGAATATAGGCGTATCCTACATTAAAAATCTTATTAATATAGTAATAAAAAACTACTCTGGTGGTGGCGGAGGAACAGGCGGAGGTGGCATCGCTGGTAACGGTGGCTGCTGGTGTGGCAGCTGCGGTGGCGGATGCTGCGGATGTTGTGGCTGGTGGGGATGTGGCGGTGGCGGTCCGTACATAGCACCATAGAAATAACCGTCCATCCCCATGCCGTAGTACAGCGGGGGTGGTGGTTGAACGACATAATAAGGTAGAGGAGGTCTATAAGGAGGTGGAACGTTCCAATTGCCTACCTTAGGGTGCGGAGCTCCATTCTGACGCGACATCTTCGGCGGCGGACCAGGTTCGGAGCCTCCGGTCCGCTTTCTCGACGTCTCGAGAACTTCTTTTGAGATCTTGATCTTGAGACCCGAGGGTTGGGGAGGCGGGGGTGGGACAGCCAGCCGTTCCTTCGGGATCTTTATCTTGAGTCCTGGACTAGTAGAAAGTTTCTCTCTGGGTATTGTTATTCTTAAAGCACCATCCGCTATCGGCTCCGCTGGAGGAGGTTGAGGACTCGCCTCCTTCTTTTTCTCTTTGTCCTTGTCCTTTTTGTGTTTCTTCCTCTCTTCTTTGGACTTGTCTCGGTCCTTGTGTTTATGTTTCTCTTTTTTCTTCTTTTCCTTTTTGTGTTTGTGTTCAGAGGTCTCCTCTTGGGTTTGTGGTTGTGTGGGAACAGGGAGGGGTTCGGGTAGTGCTGGTGGGGGAGTTGGCGCCGGTGGTTCAACCACAGGTTCACGCTTCACTTCGATAGGCGATTTGCGTTCTATTGGAACCGTTATAGGAGCGGGTTTCGCTAGACTCTCTTTGAGTAAATTCGACACTAACGTAGGATCTGTCTCTATACCGTTGAGACTTCTAGGGGGCGGTTCTGGTTTTCTCTGTTCAGGCGGCCTCGACCTGATCGTGTTGCCACGCTGAGAGTCCCGTATCACGTTTTCGTAGCCGGGGGTCTCGTCCAGCTTTTTAACGACCGGTATTAATTCCGGTTCGGAGGAGCTCGACGGTGCCCGCTGCCTTGGCTGCTTTGGCGGCTCTTTGACAGCAGGCGGGGATGAGAAAGGTGACAAAATGGCCGGCGGTTGCATCTCCCGTATCGCGGCTGTTGGATCTGGCCGTTTCTTGTGCGGGCTAGGAGGTCGTTGTTCTTGAGCAATCGGTTGTGTGTGGACTGGTTGAGGTACTTGGACAGTGGGAGCGGCCACGGTTGGAGGAACTGTAGGTAGTGGACGTGGCTCAGGTCTGGGGGGTCTCTGTTCTCGGTTCTGGGGAGGCTGAGGCCTTCTTGGAGCTGCGGCCGCCGCTGCGGTGGGTGTTGTGGCATTTTCAGGCGAAAACAAAGATGGCGGACGAGTTCTCTGCGGCACAGGTTCTGGCTGAGGTTGCGATTGCGTTTGAGGAGGATGGGGTACTGCCGGCGTCGAAGTTGACGTTGTCGTAGGAGGAACTTGTGGGGGTCTATGATGTCTATGGTCATGCGCCGGCTTGTGGTGGGGAGGTTTATGATGGGGCCACGCGTGGTGGGGTTTATGGTGATGTTGGCTAGAAGAGGGCCTTTGATGGTGAGGTGGTGGTTGGGAACTGCCAGGTCTAGGCTGCTGAGAGGAGCTGGGCCTTGCTTGTTGCAAAGCTGCTTGCCTTCTTTCTCTTTCTTCTCTTTCTCTTTTTTCTCTGTTTTCTCTGTATAAATTATAATCTATTTTCTGAGGTTGTGGAGGGTTAGGGGCAGGAGCTGTTGTTGCTGGCACATAACCGCCCACGCCAGGTTGACGACGTCTTTCCCGCTCGTATTCTGTTGTTTAAAAAAACGTTTTAAATAATTACAAGTCGCGGCACGTAAGTCTAGCGCTTAAAAAACGTGGAGGGGATGCGCACGAATTGAATTACACGAATGCGACTGGAGAGCCAATCATCGCGACCTATGCGCAATAAGCCAATCAGCTCAAGATATGCGCAATAACGGTCACCGCTAGACTTTCGTGCCGTTAAATATATAATGTGTAATTGACATGTTGTGGCAGCGTAAGAGAATCGACTATCCTATATCATCCCTTGGGTGTCGTAGGGGCGACAGAGGTAAACAGGAGCGCAGCATCTTCATTGATAACAAGTCAACAATAATAATAAAAATACTATAGCTGCCAAATCACCTGCCAAGTATGTCATCTATGGAAAATATCCCTACTATGGCAGACCTATGTATTTAGCAGGCGACTTTTTTCGGCTGTGATGTATGAATAACTAAATGATAATCTTGCGAATGGAGAAGAATATGTTGTTTTCAAAAAATCTAGAAAACTTCTCTATAACCAGGGACAAATAAGTGTTTTTAGTCTCCATTTCTAATAAGATACTAATGAAGGAAGATAACTCAACCAACCTTACCATATAATATGTAAAGTGGGCGCTAAATAAATCAGCAAGAGACTAAGGGCGCGCTAAAAAAAAGTTCGAAGTATGTACAAATACCTTACATAGCCATCAACGATTATTTAGTGCTGATTTTGCTCATGGGTAGACTTATCACTATGTATTCAAAATGCTACAGAATCGCATACCTGTGTTCAGCAGAAGACTTTGGATAAGTTGTGAGTAGCTAGGTACTAGTCTGGAACATGTTATTTGTATTGCATATATTGTTAGTGAAAAAAAGTTGATTGACTATCTGACTGATACGATTGATTATAGATATTCTCCATGAGGTAGCGGCTTACGAAAATCCATTACCACATACTGTCCAGTGGATATCGTAAGAGTAAACTAAGGGGTAATTCATCAAAGATTTTTGTCTTTCTATAGGTCAAACTGTCTTTATGCCAAGTCAAGTGTATAATTCCCCTGTGAAGAGAGACGAACTGTTCCAGAATATTACAATAAAAAAATGGAAACTGTAAGAAGTGTTATAACAGAATATGTTTTATATAATATATAGTGTGGTTATATATATCTTTTTGTTTATAGATATTGAAATGGTTTATTTTAGTTAATACCGTAAACCTTACCTTTATCAAATGATTTGTCGAATTCGTCGCTGTTGGGTGGCGGATGTTTCTTGTCAAACGGTGAGCTAGGCACTCCTTGAGCAGAAGAAGACGGATGCGCGGCGTTCGAATGAGGTGAACTTCCGCCTGAGGGACAACACTTTGGTAATACATCTGTTAAATTATATTCAAACTATTCTCGTACATAAGCGGCGCTAGTTAACAAATTTATTTTTACGTGTGCTTTTATAGTCTGCACAAGTTTTAAGCGCCTCTGAGCGTTTTAGTGAAATAAATTTGCGCAATTGAATAAAAATGAATTTTATCGTGTTTAATTTTACTTATTTTCCAACGTTTCGGGTGCTTCTCAGTCCAAACCCAATGTCACAAGAGTGACATTGGAGTGAAGATGACATTGGGTCATCAAACACCTTAGCCCCTATTATAATATATAAAAAATTATATTCCAAAGCTGAAGGTTAACTAACCTAGGCAACCTTCAGCTTTGAATATAATTCTATTATAAGTTACAGTTTCTTGCAGTCCGTCAGCCGGGACATATACCAATGTAGAATGTTTTTTTTATTCGATATTCATTATTACATAATATTTATTGAAAGTCATTTCAATAAGTATTATGTAACAAGTCACAAGCCCGAAACGTCATGAATTAAAATAAGTTAAATTATGTGTGATAAAATCTGTAAAATTACTGTTATTCAATATTTAGTATCCATGTAAAACTAAGAAATCAAATTTGCGCAAATTCATATTTCCAATCAAATAAATGATCATATTATAATTATGGTGTTTGCACCAATTACTTGCTTCTAAACCAATCGGACGGCAGGATTCGTGTCGCTGCCCCCTTTACCTCTACCACCATACGGAAATATCACATGGAATCACCTGATCACCTGAATGATTTAGTCACGGATTTATGTCGGCATAATTACGTCGTATAGACGCGAAATGAAATATACACAGGCCGAACGTAGCCACTAAAGGCGGCGCCTAGTTCGAGAAGTTTATTATTGAGATCCCTCCCTTATATACGAGTCATTGCCAGTGAACTATTTACGGGTTGTAAGATATTTATTCGTACAATATTACTGTACTAACTGTTATTAGACATGGTCATCATTTTCCTCTTCAGGCGTGACGGGCACTTGTCGAAGATGTGAAGGAACTCTGCAGTTAGCCGTTCTAACAACTCCGAAGTCACACTACGGTCCACGTAGGAAAACCAGTGCCGACCTTCGTGTGATTGTGGGATCTGTGTAACGTTACAATAAGTTACTGAACGAAATTTTACGAAGTTTAATGAAAATTTCTTAAATAAAAATAATGACTGTGAGTTTACAACTGTTCATTGTAATATTATAAAATCAAATACAAATATATATACCACTTCTGAATTAAATGAAATTAAGATTGCTTCAGTTTTTTTAATGTTAGAAATTTATTTGTAGTTACTTAACAAATATTATTTTATTCTAAATTTACAAATATATGGATATGTTTAAAGTCTTGTCAAACAACAAGTTGTAATCAAGTTGCTACCCAACAATCAGTATATACTTTGCTTTACAAACTTTTAAGGTACAGACTACAGACTATGAGACTAGTATGCTAGGTGGTACAAGTTTTAATTTTTCATAAAGTAGATCTTACACATTTTTATCTTAGATGTGTAACTATATAAGTCAACATTAGTTTAACATTTAGTGACATTCACAGCATCAACTATTATTAACTTATATTTTGTTTAAAATAATAAGTACAAAAGTGTTATGGTCAATTAAAGAAATACTTTTACTTACCGACCAGTTACTCCATTTGGACGCCAAATGTATACAGAAGCAAGCGACAACCGTAGGCCTATACTGCAGGCACATTGTAGTCAAATGGAGACTATTTGACGCCATGAAATAGGAAGTCTGCGCCAGATCCTTGGGTGCTGAAATAGATACAATTATCCCGCTTAGTAATTATTTATATAAAGTAAAATATCAGCGACATCAAAGCAAAAGATAAGTTTTTATGTGGTAGTTCTGATACAAATCTATATGTTTTATTTAACGACAGCGGGCGAGCCTTACTTAGCTGCTAAAAAAGACATTTATTATTTTATTAGATCACATTGAACAACTTTTCTCCGTTTACTTTCAGTGTTGACGGTACTCGCTAGTAATTTTTGCTATTTTCGCTAGTAATTTCTAAAACAATGTACATGTGCACCTACACTAAAAGTAAGACCAACCCGCCATTGTGAGTTTTAAATACCTATTATAATATTATTCAAATCTATTTATGTACGTCTTATTAAAGGAAAATAAAAATGTGTAATTTACAGAATTCAGGAAATATGGTTAAAATGAGTTAGGTAAGTGTCCAATGCTGCTTAACACATATGATAAAGTTCATCATGGCCAAATTGAATACTTGTGGGTGTATTTTTTCTTCTTTAAAATGTATTATTAAAAAGACATTAATAAACTTTTGACATGCAAATTTATGGAGGAAAGAAATTTACTAAATAATATGTATAGTTATGGAAATAAGTCTATTTATTTAAAAGAAACCTATATATAAAAATAGCAAGGTAAATAACAACCCTAATGTATTATAACTACTACAATATAAGCTAATAAATATGTACAAAAAAAGGAAAAAAATTAACGGTAATGAATAAATAGACTTCTAGCCGCAACTATACCCAACTAGGGCGAAAAAGTTTGCGGTGATTATGTGCGTAAATGGGGTGGACACACAAAATTTTAGTTCAAGATATTATCACATACCTCTTGCCGATAGCAAATATGCGTGATACCATGGGCGTTGTGGATCCCGTCATTTTTTTGTTCGGATCGCACGCGGCAAGTCTAAGCGGTATTTCAGAAAGGAGTGTGTTCTTTTTAAACAAATTTGTTTGCCTTCAATGTAGCGTAAAGAAAAATCTATTGTTTTTTAAATTGGAAACGTATTTTTATAAATGATTCTTGGAGAATTTCACACCTGCACATAAGTACGTATTTATATTACATAAATACATATTAATTTTATTATATTATATAGATAGATTTTTTTAGTCATAGAAATTTCTATTTCAAAAAAATTCAAATAAGCGAAAACAAAAATAGTTCTCATGGCAGATTTAATCGGAGTTAGCCTTTTCGTAGGGCAGTGCCTATATTATGACAAAGGCCACACTTTTATTAGTGATACCCTCGAATCAATAATTTAACAGTAGAGCAAATTCTAGTAATCAAATGTAACTGTTACAGGATACAAAATTAATACTCATATTAATTTGATTATTTTAAAAGATATAAACGGACTTGGATTATAATTTGATTAGGTTGGAATTTTAAAGAAACACTGAAAACCTCCTCTTTCGACAAAAAAAGTAGTAGCTAAATTAGCATCTATTCTTGGGAGTTGCTGTGTACAATAGAGATATAATTGAATTGATGGCCTCGCCCATTTTGAAATCGAACATAATGTGAAGACATATTTTATATTGCTAATTTTCTTCGTTTATTGGGAAGGTGTTATATAAAAATAGCCAACAGAGAAGACAAACAAAAACAAGTAAAAAAAAGAACAACATACCATTCTAAAACTACTACCGCAATAAATATAGACCGGCCGTACGCTAATCCAAGCGTAAATCGAAACGCGTCCGCGTCATTGCACATAGAATGGAATACGCCCACATCGTAGCCGTGTAACGGAACGTGTCCGAACGGCTCAGTAGGCGTTCAACTCTCGACGCGTTTGGACGCTTGTCTCACCTTTGACAAGGTGACACGTGCGTACAACGTGCGTGTGCGGGTGGTCGATCGCGACATCGAAACCTAACGTCTGAAGGAGTACGTTCTCGTTGAATACCAGGTCCTGCGCCTAAAACAATGACGGTGGTCACATATAATAGCTTAAGTTCCGCAAAATGTAATATAAATTGCCAATAATGTCCTGTAATATACGATACCTGTTCTTGGTACTGTTCAGAAGTGAGAGCATTCACTCCCTCACCCCTGTGGAGGCAGACATGTGCTACCTTTATTACATATTCTAATTTTCTTGGTTGTTCCTCCACCTGTAAACATTACATGAAATAAAGAAACTAATATAGTTTATTTATAATAACGAATAAGAAAGGACACCTAACTAATTACTGTAAAATTAATTTTGTCATTGATTTCCAATATAAATATTAAAACTGATACTGGCTTACCCGTCATGCTTTGTGGCGTTCCTTGGGGAGGTCTATATTCAGGAGTGAACTTATGAAAGGCTGTAATGATTATGAAAATAAAAGATTAATTGCAATTTCATACCTTTGCCGCGAGGAAGAGTGCCGCCGCGGCGATAGCGTTCCTGTGAAACTGTGTGAAGGAGTGAAAGGCATAAAACCGATGCATATACACAATAGCCGTGTTGATACATAGTTGTGAACTGTAACACTGTTGTTAAGGAAATGCGGAAATAAACTTTATTTTTCGAAACATTATAAACAACAATATATAAAATTATAAATATTAGTAGTAAACAACTAGTTAATGTGCGTAAAACGGTACCTACATCGTAAAACATGCATGTTTATTACTTAACATGTTTTTCAGATTAAAACGATTATAATAAGAAAGAAGGACCACAAATCTTATAAAAACAAACAAACGCTTGTAAACCACAGTGCAATTTTGGCCTTTCGCTAATTTGGGTGAATACAAAATTTAGACTCCCAGAATAGGAGTATTATTTGACAAATTTACACTCCTTTTCTGGAATTGTAGAATCCGACTATAGTGGGATGATTGCCTGAACTGTTTAAGAATATTAGACGAGTTTAAAAAAACTTAAAATACAATGATCTTGATAATTATTTTATTTTATCCTGGTGATCCCGATCAGGATACTAGGACAAAGTAACTCGTGTTTATTATAAGTCAAAAGACCTGATCTCGTAATATTCGCAATCCAGAACTATCACCAACATACGCCAAATTAAATTACCTTATTATACATTATTGCCAGTAAAAAGGGTCCCCGGTTCTCTGCACTCACCATACGAAAAAAGGAGTTTTAAGCTGATATATGAGCTGGTAATCGGTGAGAGGTGGAGTCGAATAATTAATGCTGCAAACATAATGTATTTGCACCACATTGTATAAAAAGAAATATTTTTTTTTATATGATAAGGGTGACAAACGAGCACACAGTCCACCTGATGGTAAGTGGTTGCTGCGGCCCATAGACATCTACATCTATCCTCTATTACAAATCAAAATGTAGATGCGTTGTCACCCGTGAGGACTAAGATGGAATGCCTCATTTCCAGTAAAAAGGGCCTCCGGCCACCTGCACTCACCAAGCGAAACGCAGAGGTAAACCTCTACTTCACGCTGGTTTTCTGTGAGGTCGTGGTATCACCCCGGTTCGAGCCGGCCCATCCGTGCGACAGCAAAAGCTGCCGCGTGGCTCTACCACTGTTAAAATTATATTATATAGTCATTAATCATAGTTCTCAACCGACACATATTTACAGGCGTTATTATGTTTACTTCAAATAAATGAGTTAATTTTTTAAAAAAAATTTGAGTATTACTTTCGTCGAACCTACTTTAACATACATAAAACTTTCATTGTGGGAGGACCATGAACACTTTCATCGTGGCCCTCGGGCAAGCGTTTATTATGATCAGTACAGATAACGGCATTCTGTCTATAAAACGCCTGTATGTCAACGTCAACGTCACGTACTTATCAGTTCTCGTCGTTCCTTGAATGCCATTCAGTCAAAATTATTTTTATTATTATCACATTGATGTCGGATTATTATGAATTTTTAAACTTAACGTTAGCAAACCTAAATAACCGGATCATCTGACCCACCTTTAGGCAACTGCGTCATATTACGCGGTAATTTTTTGCGGCAGTGTGCAAAAAAAAGTAATACCGTACGTGCCCCGGTTAGAGCTTGCTTTCACTATTGTTCGGCGTGCTTCTGTCGAGAGTTTTGGCGCCTTTGTTATACTTGGTCGCAAATATTTCGCTTTGCAAAATTTGCTCACATGTCCACATAAATTGTAATTATATTTTTTGTGCTATTTACCCTATACTTCTGAAGTTGCATCAACACTATAATGTAATTGTAATCTATACAAATAAATAAAATTCAAGTGTCTGTTTTTAATGTCAAATAACAGCTTAATGCTGATGTTATAAGCAAAAAAATAGGTTAATTTTATTTTGGAAAAATAATTAGGGCTCCGCGCAAAAAAAAAAAATTAAAACCCATGAAATGCATTCGTAATAAATTATCACACAGCTAGTATATTATATATTTTGAAGTAGCGTATGACAACTAACATAGATGGAGATCATTCTAGAACAATACATTATTGTTATTGTTAATTTTCCGTACGAAATGTAAAAGCTAACCTCAATCTTTTGGAAGTGTATGTACTGAGAAAATTTAATTCTATTTCCTTCCTCCCATTGTGAGAGGTATTTGCCGTTATCGCCACGCTTGGCAGTCGAATTGGTCACAGCCATCTTACATCCAGACGACTCGCACCTAGGCAGTTGCTCCCCATCGCCTGTCTAGATATTTAAATGTTATTTTACTATATATTATATACGGCTCCGTGGCGCAGTCGCTTAGCAATGAGTTGTTGCACTGGGGGCCGCGGGTTCGAATCCCACACGGAATAAGTATTTGTATGGCCTACAAATAATTGTTCCGGGACTGGATGTTTGTTCTCGTGCAATCTATGTTTGTAAACTGCCTTCACGATACAGGAGAAAATCCTAGTGGGTAACGTTTTAAAATATATATATATATATATATATATATATATATATATATATATATATATATATAGATTGTTATACCGGCACCAATCGGAAGCCATGACCTTCGTGGCAATTCGCGTTTTGCATTCTCTTGCGACATTACCGCACGACAAATTCTATTCACTATACATTAACTTCAAAGCATATAAAATCAAAAATCATTAACCCACAATCAACATCAGCAAAATACCTAAAATGGAAATAGTACAGTAATCATAATCTAAAATAAGTGTTCGATTTGACTGAACAAGTTCATATCAAAGATACGAAACATTAAAAAAAAGGTAAACAAAACATTAATTATAACGATAAGGTGAGTCATGTATGCATTTACCGCGTTATTTTCAAGCTCTAAAATGCATTTCAATGCAAATCAATGTTATGACTCTCAAAACAGAATGAGTCATTGATAATGTACTTTTAATTTCACTCGTTTTCAATTATATAATATTTAGAATCTTGTAAAAAAATAATCTGACAAATTTATAGACTTTCCAATGGCCTTAGATCTTTTGCGCACTCCATTCGAATCCGAAAAAAAACATAAATCTAGAAAACTCGAACTTGATTCGGTAGTCGAACTGTATCAGATTCGAACCCAAGAAAATACGATTGCCGCTTGTACATTTGAGATACGAAAGTATTGACCATTCTGGTTGTTTCGCATACAGCGCTTGTCTTTCAATAAGAAGTGTCCTCTTAAACGCCGCGCCGTAATTTTAGTCATTGTTAATACGTACGACGGTGACGGGGAAATAGAGTTCTGGATACAGGCTGTATCTTCTACTCTTAGTAAATCGATTTATATGAGAGGCAACTTAAAATAATCACGACGAATTAAGACCCTATATCAAAGGATTAATAAACGATTATGAAATGCTTAGGTTATATAGGAACACATGTAATTTACGTCAATCTAACACCTAACACGATAGTATAGGGCAGGTATTAATAGTGTAGGATCTGACACTCATTCTACATCTAACATATAGAATGAGTGTACTAACCTAGATCAGTTCTCCAGGGCAAGTCAAAAATGTGAAGACATTTATGCTGTGCAGTGTGCCATTTATAAAGCTTGTTACCTGTTTTCCAACAGACTTCAAAAAAAGGACAAGGTTCTCAATTGGACTGTATTTTGTATGTGAGTTACTTCAGAACTTTTTCTAGGTGAACCGATTTTATTAATTATTTTTTTATTTGAAAGCTGGTGTTTCTAATGTGGTGCAATATAAATTTGATCAAGATCTGACCAGGACTTTGACTAAATTGATGATGTTCTTTTTTTATTTATATTGAAGTCGGTTGTACAAAATTTTTAATTTTACCCCATGGACGTATAAATAAGGCGGACAGAATTTTGTTAAGAAAGGACTGATGCACTGTAATGGCGGCGGTGCAAGTATGTTTGCGTGTTATATAGGGTTGTCATGTGAAACAAAATTTCCCCATTTTTTTTATAAAACAATCTGTCAAAATATAACACAACTTTGATAAAATACTAATTTATTATTACGTAAATAATAAAAATAACACATTTGATTTTTTAAAACATCTAAGAATTTAAGATTTAGATTTTGATTGAAATCGAATTATTCTATGTCAATGAATTTCCATTTAAATTAATTTTATATATTATATTATACAAAAATTGTGTTATATTATTGGAACGAAATATATTATAAATATTTTTAACGAAATATATAACAAATAAACATACAAATATATAACAACAGATAACCAAAAAATTTTATATAAAATTAATTTAAAATATATTATTTTAGAATTAGTATGAAAACATTTAGAAACAACATGGTAGCAATCACCTCATTCTCAGGGGTTATTATCAATCATTTACTCTTTAGTAGTATACCCTAATAATCCTTACTAAACAATTTTTGTTTGCCAAAAATTTTAAAC
Organism: Parnassius glacialis; assembly: GCA_033319125.1. Taxonomy (NCBI): domain Eukaryota; kingdom Metazoa; phylum Arthropoda; class Insecta; order Lepidoptera; family Papilionidae; genus Parnassius; species Parnassius glacialis. The sequence continues at coordinate 27,908,269 of JAVANC010000002.1, forward strand.
TTTGATAGATAAGGCCAGTATATTTTCTGGGACTTTGTTGTGTATATATGTAGGAATTACTGATTCGAAACCGTAGAGCATGTATGAAGGGAATAATGAAAGTGGACGAAGCGAAACAAGTATGTAAGGATCGTAGCAAGTGGAAAGAAGTGGTCTCTGCCTACCCCTACGGGAAAGAGGCGTGATTATATGTATGTATGTACTGATTCTTTTCAGTCGATTAACTGGTATAACTAATTTATGCTTGTTCCTAATATTTACAGAATATCCATCACTAAATACAAATACATACATTAAATTTCTGTAAATATACTGAGAGGCCAAAGTTAATATATTTATTTATTAAAATTTTCTGCAAGTGTAAATTATAGTTATTATTTATGATAATTAATAGAATCAGGCGTTACTTTGCGGAAACCCATCATATTAAAGTAAAAAATTACCTCGCGTACATCCGCTAGATAAAATAAAATGATGTTGTCTTACCTAGTTTGAAGAGCACCTCCCGCCCTCCCTCATTTGCGTGCACTATCCCCGTCACCACTAATCCCAGCACCACTACTCCCAATACCACTAAATTAGGAAAGACACACCACAGACGACAATACGACACGTGTTTCGCCTCTACACGAGGCATCTACAGGTGATGTAGACTCTGCGGTGGCTGACCACTTCGAAGTGATGTGTCTTTCCTAGTGTGGTGGAATAAATCGTTAGATGGAAAACGTAAACCTCCTAAAGTATTCAAATTTATTAATTTATGAAAGAAATGCCTTTCTCCAGTATACAAATGCGCGGTGCATTTTTGGCATTTAATTTTTCTTTTGTTGCGTAATGAGCAATGCTACCCGCCAGATATCCTATTATTAACTTACTAAAAAATGCATAAAACCGCATAATAATCGATCGGGTAATTTTTCAGGAAAATTGTAACAAAAAAGTGCACATGAAACAACCTTAAGAAGTTATTGGGCAAACATATATACCGTATCTGTGTCAACGTTGGTAAAAACAGCAATTTCCCAAATTTCGGGTAATTTTCCCTATAAATATAATTAACAACACTGACCACGTGACTCGTATTTTCTGTTACAAACATAGCATTTTAATTTAAGACATAAAATTCTCAAATAAGTGATTATAATTAGTGACTCATCTATGAAAAGAGATTCCTTGATGTTTTTTGATAAAACCACTATGATTTTTACAAAATTTAACGACGCAAGACGGCATATTGATTTTTGTTTTTACTTACGCCAACTACTTCTCTCGGACGACGTTTGTTGCGTAATGGCGGGCGCTAGACTTATTATTAGTGTGAATGTGTGCGTGACCCCTTGTACGTACACGCGAGCTGACTTATTATGGGTGCCTCGCTGAGTTGTATAGCGAGATTCAGTCCGCCTTATTTATACGTCCATGTTTTACCCCTCATTACAAAACACTTAATTGGTTTTTTATTTTAATACAGGGAGTTGATCTACTTTCATACAAGTAACACTTGTTTTTCCTACCTGCTAGTGGCAAAGAATCAACTAAGATACAAACAATTCAACAAGTGAATGCAAGAACAGGTGACTGTAACAATAAAAAAAACACTGACTAAAAATGGGCAGGTAGAAAAATTCTCCATTGTTAAGTATGCTTACCATTGTCAAATTGAGTCTTATTGTTAAATAGGCTTGAAAGGCAATTTATTGTATGAGTATATTTCTAAAATAAAATTACTATTGATATCTTTACTATTTTTAAGTGTAAGAGGTGTGAAGTAAAATAATTTAACTTTCGAAAAGTGAACTGACTTTCCAGATAATTTAAAATTCTGATATCAGGGCTTTTAGTTTTTATTCTTGAATGCACTAAGTTCAGAAGCAATATTAACCGAGTGACACGCCAGGAGTGCCATCGAATACTTTTGTGTGTGGTGTATGACACGCGAGGCGTGTCTTTTTTTTTAAATCGTTATAACTCGCTCAAATTGCTTTTTTGGAAAATTTATCCAGAACAAAATATTCATTATTTTGCAAGTAGTTCATGCCTGCGGCTTCGTTTCTGGATATTTTGAAAAATTGAAATTTGTAGGAGTTGACAACCTTTTTTAACTTGTACATGGTACCGTTTTTACTTTATAGGTTTTTAAAACATGTTGTGGAAAAATACTCTAATAAGAAACAAATGAACAAATAATAGCACTCATTGTGATCGCTCACAAACTCAAGTTGTAAACAAGTTTCTAGAAAACAACTCTCCTGTTAAAAAAACAATGCCTTTATCTCTTTTGCTTAAAATGGTTGAAGTGTCGACTTATTACTATAATTTGGCCGAATGGACCTACGAAGTACCATGTGCTCTTGTGATATGGTATAAGGTTTATTTTTGCTTGAAACAGTTCGAAACCGTTCATGCATAAAAAAAGTTCGCTAATAAATAGTCTTCTGTCAATCCGCCGCCGTATAGCGCCGGCGTTTTTTCCTTTTGAAAACACTTGTTTTGCTATTCTTACTAATTAGACGTTTTCAGATCGACTTTACTTTTACATTTGTATAACATTAAATAATATTTAACATTTGTAAATATCAATGAATGTTATACCTTATTTTTTTTTTCAAATTAAGGTTCTTCATCGTTTGATATTTACAAATGTTATTATTAGGTGAAAATTTAATTTAATAAATACCAAGGTTTCCAGGGTGATTTAGCTGTACCTACTTATATAAATGATTTTTTATAACAACAAAAAATAGTACAAAAGTTTTGTAATCTCTTCATAAAAAAAGTCACTTTCTCTCAATTTCAGAGAAAACGCGTAAAAAAACACGTAGTTACCCACTAAAAACAAGTATCCTTCCATTTGTAACTTATGTTTGATGTCAAATAAACTTAATTAGATCTAAACAAGTAAAAAAAGCATAAAAAGAACATTACTTTTACACATGGCGGATGGCACAATAGGCACATTTTTGTCTGTGGCGCTTGACAGCCCGGCGTGTCATGAAATATTTGTTCGCCGCCACAGCTAAAAGTTGTCGAAAATTGGTACCGCAACGAATCGGTTAAGTAGATTTTTTTCTTTTTGGTATTTTAAAATCGGTTTACACTTCTTTTTAGATAAGTTTAATCATTTGACACATGATTGGACTAACCAAATTCAAAATCACAAGGTTAAGATAACAACAAGAACGAGATCTGTTTCATTAAACATTTCATCCCTTGTTTATCCACCCTGGAATTTTTTCTTAAAATTTGCATAAGACCTTCTATAAGGTATACTTAAATAAAAAAGAATTGTTAAAATCATCTCACAATTATTGGTAAAGACATCATATAACATACATACAAAAAAAAGTAATGAAATTGAGGACGTCCTTTTTCAGGGTCAGCTAAAAAGGAATAGTCTGTATAACTCTTAAATAACAAGCCCAAATGCCACAATTTTTTGAAGTCAGCTAAAATGAAATACTTATTACAAGTTTTTTTATTAAATTACAGGCTTTTAGAGCAACCTGTTTTTGTCTACTGCATGACTTCTATAAGATACATTTATTGTAATTCAAGTAGAAACATTAGTAATTTTCATGTAATTTAAATATATAAATAATTTTAATAGTTAATACCACCCATATTTTAACAGATATGTGTACAATGCGCAATGGTCAAGAGCACTCTGCACCTGTATTATGGCTGCAGCAGCTCAACCTGGGGATGGACCTCACTCACACAGATTACACATGAAATAGCACTATACTACTGTTGTGATTCATATGACAAGTGCGGTGAACTGGAGACCCTTTATAATAGTACCAAGGCTTTTCCATCTTAGTCCTCAGGTGTGACAATGCATCTGCATATTTATTCTTAATCAAGGATAATTGTAGATGTCTGTGGGCCACAATATCCACTTAGCATAATGTGGACTGTGCATTTGTTTGTCACATACTCCAATAAACAAATTACAAAATGTGCATTGTATATTCAACATTGAATCTTCAAATTATATTTCAATTTTGAACAATGATCTTCTTAGAGCTGGCTGCAGTTGCAAATGGGGATAAAAGTCATTCTTCAGATATCACACAAACTAAGCACACAATATTATAACAAATGTGGATCTAAAGTAAAAAGCAATTCCAAACTGCTAGACTTCAATAACATAACACACAAAGTTAGTCTTAAACTTACTATACATAGTAAAAAATTATTTTCTTAAAATTATTTTTTTAAACTATTTTTGCATCTAAATTATTTTCTAAAACAAGTTTAGGACACCTCATACAAAAAAAAAATTCCACATAGAATTCATTAAGTTATTGAAAATACAGCCTACATACATTTGTGTAAGTCAATATGAAACAAATACTACAGATGCATTGTTCATCCTCCAATGAGTAAGAGAAAATGCCTCCAGTCTATAATAATAATACTGGTTCCTATGTTCTTCAAATTAGACATTTGTCAATCGTGAATGATTAGTTCATTTGACCAAGGTCACATCGAAATAGATGATTGCAATTACATTTTTTGAACGTTCCGGAACAAATGATTTACAGAACCTATGACCAGAGTATAGCAATGTTTGACAATCAACATTATCGAGTAGGTCTCACAGATCACAGGGTACTGAAACTCAAAATAATACATTTGAATGATCAACTCAAATCACACAGTCATAAGACGAATCAATACTTGAATGATTACTTGATTGGTCACTAGAAATGCACAAATTACATGTCTACTTCAAAAATACCATAGTAGTGAGTGCACTACTTTTTCGCAGATGGCAGAAGTATGTAGACCTTGTTTAATTTAAGAAGAATAATTTTATACACACAATAACAAAAATAGATTTAGTGTTTTTTTTTCGAACAGCTCAAATAGTATTTCAATTTACATAAGTGTACATTAAAAGTTAAGAGTCAAACTCCCTAAAGCTGATTAGTAAATATATTTCCCAATATCCAGTACTTTAAAAACCATCCTAAGTGTCCAGTACTAATAATAACAATCCAAGCATAATCATACACTATACTGATAAAAAGCATGGTCCTGGAGCAGGAATTTTTTTATTGCTTTGCATTTTTAAACTTAATTCCCATCATAAAAGTTTTATATCTATTGCAATTAAGATAGTTTTAGGACCTTTTGAACAGTATTTGTGATTCGAAAACAGAGTTTATTCTCAAGTTATTAAAATTCACACATTTGTATGAATTGAAATAATTTGAAATTCTTCCTGCCCTGCAATCACACCATAGTAGGTTTATGATGTATTATTTTATAATTAATAAATATCAAATCAAACTATGTAACTCTCTAATGCTTGTAACACCAATGATTATCCTTTCTGTGAACGAAATAGGTACAGGACTAAGAATTTATTACAATATTTGTGAATGTGACGGTCATTGATGTAAAATCATGAATGACATTGGAAAAACTATCTACACTGTTATTGAAATTTATACTGATAACACTCGGAATATGACTTACACGGGAGCACACAAAACGCAGTGTTTCGTATAGTATATATACAAGCCACCATCAGGAAATGATAACATACGATCGTGACTAAGGACGCGCAAATATTACGAGGAAAAAGACGGTTAATTTTAGCGGGCAGGTCGATTGCCAGACCCTACGTCATACGCGCAGGCGTCCACAGCTGTCAAGGATCACTGACCTAAAAAATTTCACGCCATCACGCGGCCCTAACCTAAATGACTTGAAACGACAACAAAGTTATAAGTAGTATTAAAATGTCGATAATCTTACCTTCAGAAAACGATATTCCAAAGCACGAGGCAGTGGGATTTCCCAGTTATCCGAGGGAAAGTAACGATCCGTAATCATTAGGTGAAGATATTTCGTCAGAATTTTCACCGCCACACTTCGTCATATCACTCGACACAGACTTTTAAATTGAATAAAAACTATATAATACATTATGAAGTAATGAAAACACTTAAATGAAGCGTGTTTTACACGTTTTATGCACATGACTAGACAAAAACATTACACTTTAAAATCGTCACATTGAAAAGGATACACTTGAAGCCGTTGGCCCATATCCTGGATAAGGTTTGCTGCCTGCTGTCGGTAGGCAAGCTCTTTATCTGCATCTAAACCGCATTTTCTGCTTGGTGAATTCTGTAGCTGTTCTTTTGTAAAATACCATTTCTCTTGTCCTCCAGCCATTGAACGAATGTTCTAATGACTGCCCGCGAAGAAGCACGACGGAAAATTTAGCTCCGTTTATGTGCTCAAGTGGAAAAGGGACAGCGCTATGACAGCGACGAGCGGATGCAGTCCGCGTTAACATTTGAGAGATTTTACAATATTAAGAATAACATATTGAAGTCAAAATAATTAAACACTTCATAAAATGATTACTAAATATTAACTGTACTTTTAACACGTAACTATAACATTGAAAGTAAATGTTGGATATATCGTAAATATCTTAACTTGATAGGTTTAATCAGACGTCGTCCGCCATTGAATAACTTGATGGATAACGTAGTGAGTCTCCGGTGACAGAACGATGATCTGTAACAAACACAGGTACGTTTTACTTTATCACTATGTTTTATTTTATAGATCAACTACTGTAGATTGTTTTGTATATATTTTTAGTTTAATTCATTCACTTTTAACAAAAATTTAACCATTTTAATTTTACGGGCCTAAAAAGTCTGTCACTCGGTGCAAATGGCCGACCCACCACTGTTGACAATACAATTCATTATTTATTTTGTCACAAAACTTCAGCTTCTTTAACACTTAAATAAAATAATTGTAAAATACGTTGTTATTATTTTACAATACGTGTCATACTTTTATTTATTAGTTGTGTATGGTTTTTTTTATATACAATAAATAAGTATGGTATTTGATATTTTGTTTTTGTCTATCAATTTTTTCGCGGTGAACAGGACGTGGTGGAACTGGAATGTGAAAGAATAGGATAGAGGATATATAGAAAAAAAATAATAAAATAATTACTTGTGGTTGTGGCAATTACATAATACATATTAACTCGTTCATGGTATTGTTCACCAAGCACAGTGTATATATTTTTTGGCACTTTTTTAATTAATATCATTCCTCATTAGGCAAATTAACTAAGTAATTATTACCTACTGTAGATTAGAAACGATTACAAAATGTTTACAATTAATAACGAAAATTTGATAAATTTACACCATCATAACATTAGAATTACTGAGCGTAAGTACCGAACAAATGTTTTAAAAGTTTATATTTCATTTTAACTTTGTGTATTTACCTATATTAATAAGAATGTATAATATAAATTTGTGTATATTTCGGGGGTTCCATATGTTTTGCGTTTTCTGTTTTGAAATTACTACGATGCTTTGTTTATGCTATTTGGGAATTAAATATGATATATAATCTAATTATAATCTAATCGATCTTTTTAAATGGTCACTTTTTCGCTACTGGGGTCTGTCCTAAAGTGTAGTAATTATAATTTACCTGCTAATATTCACAGGAAAGCTAAGCCCATGTATTTGTTATAAGGCTGGTAATTTCCTTCTCAGCATAATTAATACTTACTCCCCAAATGTACACGTATTACATATTTACATTACATATGTACACATATTTTTCAGAAGACTTAATGTAAATAAAATATTTCTCAAGTTACAATGCCTTCTTCTATAAAAATAATTATATACACTTTAGCAGGCTCCTTACTTAATTCCAATAGGCTTATATAATTATTAATGTTTGAAAGTGTTAAATTAAACTGGGTGTAATGAATAGACTTTATAAATTTATCTAGTCTAAACATAAACAAGAGTGTTTATGTGTAGAAATCATTATGAAAGTTGTCCATAAATATTTTTATAAACTAAAGTATAATCTTGCCCTTGTTTAATTATTGGATGCTAATTTAAATTATGTTGAAATATTTGATATTAATAAAAACTGATGATGAAAAGGGGGAATAATTTTTTTTTCAAATTTAATGATATTGATATAAGATTTGAATTGCATTAAAATCTATGTGTAACATTATTTAATTTGGTAAGTCTAATAATTTTATTAAAGTACTTTTATTAAGTTAGCACATACATGATCTGCCCAAAATGCTGTAGTATAGTATAGTAATACACAATATTGTTCTTCTGTCCATGTGTATATAAGTGAACTCTACCTACACCTACTTTTTTCTGGGTGAACTGATTTCGATGATTCTTTTTCTTATATTAAAGCTGGTGCTTCTCCTGTGGTCCCATATAAATTTGACCAAGGCCTGACTAATAGTTTTTGAGTTGTTCTTAATAGTTTATATTGAAGTCAGTTGTACAAAATTTTTAATTTTAAATTATTTATGTCCATAGTATATCAGCTTTTATTTCACACTGCTCAGAACCCTAATTACTTATTTTTCTTTTGGCCTACTCCATCCCCCAATCATATTAATCAAGAAATATTATTTTAGTTATAGCTTTGAACTAAATAATTTATGGTACACTGTGATTATGCCATAAATTATTAAACTATAAGTATTTAGTTAAACACCTTTATTAAGTAATCTTCAATAGGTACTAAGGTTTGTGTTTTTCTGTGATTATTACGCAAGTAACATAGGTAGCATTTCAACAAATGAATAGTAAACTTATGTAGAACTTAAGGTCAGTATAAACTCTTATATAGGTTCACTGAACATCTTGACACTTTATATTGGCATTTAAAAACCATTATGATGCTTTACACTGTATAAAGGTTGAATAATGGCATATAAAACTGCTTTTGTAATGTCTTTAGGTTTAGTGCAGCAAACCACAACGCATCTGCACATAGCTGTTTTTAGTGCATTTGGATCTACAATAGCATTTTTAAGTAGTAAATAAATGCATAATGCTGTTTAATACCATAAATATGAACCATTATGATGCCACATAAATCTGCTATTCATCTTTCAGCTATTTTTAGTGCTTTAGAGTCTACAATAGCATTTCTAAGTAGCAAGATAATGCCTAATGCAACTTTATATCATAAGCTTGTACCATTATAATGGAACGTAAATCCGTTATACAGTTTTGAGCTGTTTTAGTGCGCTTTATTGTTTAATAGCACTTTTAAGTGGTATGCAGAAGCCTAGTACTGTTGAACAGCATAAACGTGGATCAATGTAATACTTGCATTTTTAAAGATCAACTGAGTTCTGTTGTACAGCTCTTTAATCAAATACACATGAGCTACTGTAATGTGTAAAGCTGTATATATATTCATTTTACTGTATTTGTTAAATCATTTGTCGGCCATATTATGGAGAAAAGCAATATGCACATGTTTTGTTACTCATATAATTTTTTTATTTTACTCAAGAATCTCCGAATTTTCATTTGCGTTCAAGTAATGGCACTATTTTCGTCTACGTCAAGTCTACTGGTATACCAGTGACCAGTGAACCCATATAGAACTACTTTATAGACTATGGTATAATAAATATATAACTTAATTTAATACTTCTCAAGGAATACTATTATGTTAATTATGCATAATATGTTCTATACTAGGAATACACAATTGTATTTTACATATTGTTAACATTTTATATCAAAACCACAAAAATAATTGAAGATGTCTGAAAATTTTCAATGAAACTTATATAGACATTACATTTAAATTACATCTTGATGCAGTAATATTTGAAGATATAAAATAACAAAAAAGTCAGAAACTATACATTTTGTTTTGAGGCAAATAAATATGGTTGTGTCACTCACTCTGTTCTGACTGTCTTGCTTTGTCCATATATTATATTGCTAGACAAATTAATTAGTTAAATTATAACATTAATTGCTTTGTAACATTTGTACCGCACATATAAATAAGTTTTTGCAATGATCTATATCATCAACCCTCTTTAAGTTCTAACTAACATCATTCTTTTACTACATTCTGATACTAATGTAATGCTTTTGTAATGCAATTAACATCTTCATTATCAATAATAATGCTTAGTAGATATAATGCTTCTGTAATGCGATTGGCAACTTCATCAATTAGCAAATTCATTGACCATAATAATGCTTCTTTAATGCGATTGATACATCCTTTGACCACAATAATAATTAAATAATTTGACCAATATAATGTGGCTGTAATGCAATTAAGCAACTATTGTGAACCTATTTAGGATTTAAAGCAATATAATTTGTGTCCAAATAGGCATCACAGTAGCCATATAAATGTTTGTATTGCTATTATAGAACTTATTCAAAATGCAAAAACAATAAATTTTTAACAGTGGTAGAGCCACGCGGCAGCTTTTGCTGCCGCACGGATGGGCCGGCTCGAACCGGGGTGGTACCACGACCTCACAGAATACCAGCGTGAAGTAGAGGTTTACCTCTGCGTTTCGCTTGGTGAGTGCAGGTGGCCGGAGGCCCTTTTTACTGGAAATGAGGCATTCCATCTTAGTCCTCACGGGTGACAACGCATCTGCATTTTGATTCGCAAACGAGGATAGATGTAGATGTCTATGGGCCGCAGCAACCACTTACCATCAGGTGGACTGTGTGCTCGTTTGTCACCCTTATCCTATAAAAAAAAAAAAAAAAATACAGAAATGCTGTAAGTCGGCCGTTATGCTGCTTTGATGTGTAACTTGGGTTAAATTGAATTCTACTATTCGTAAAAGTCCAGTTAAAATTAATTACATTTATACATTTGTTATATTACTAAATTTATTTGTTTAATAATTTTCAGTTGATTCATCCTCAGTCTCAGAAATGACTTCCCAACCACCTCGTAAAGTGATACATCTGTCCAAAGTCAGAATGCTCAACCGTGGCAGAGGTTCCTCATCTGCCATTAGGATAACAAATATCAAGTCTATTAAACCACCAGACCCTGAAGTAGTAAAAAAACAGGAAGAAGACAAACTAAGGGCACAGGTTTGTGAATTTGAATACTTTTATACTTTAATATTTTATTACAATTCAAATAAATGTTACACTTGTCCCGATTGAGCCCTAGCTCCTGAACTAGGAATCCTGTATATCAGGAGCTAGTTCCTTCCATACAATATACACAAACAATTAACATTAATTATAAATTTTATTTCAATTTAATTGTATTCTACATTATTTTGTTTAAAATAAAAAAAAATAGTTCAAATAAATTATTAAATTAAAAATTAAAGATACACATAAAAAATTAAATATTAAACAAATGTATAATAATATGTGATAATGACTAAGTAATATGACAAATCTGTGGATGCATGTATGTGTTTCTGTGTATGTTATAATTTGTGAAGTAGTGTCGTTAACTATGTTAATACTACTATGCTTTCAAATTAAATCAAATCAAAAATTGATATGAATTGAATACAGTATAGACTACCAAATTCATGAATGTAATTTTTTTTAGAGTCCTGAGTAGGCACTACCCCATATCATCCTGTGGGTGTACTAAGAGGCGAATGTAATAAGACTTAAATTCGTTACACAATGTATTACAGAACAAAATTCTCCCCAAATAAAATTCAAATCCAGCTGAAAGCATGTATATGAGCTTTTAAATTGGATATTTATTTGAAATTTTAAGGTCAGTCGAGTCTGTCCTTAATAGGCAATCAAGTAAAAATGTGAGAGCAGAATGGGTTTGAATGGAATTGTAAATATGTGTCATCACACTATTTAAAATAGGAGATAATAAATTGTGTTAGTGTGAAGAGTGTTGTCATAATTTGTATCAAAATTTCATAGAAATCCTTTCTCAGGAAATATAATAATATTATAGTTTAACTATTTAAACTGCTGATAACCAAAGTAAAAACAGCAAAAACCACAGTAATTATTGTTTTTTTTAAATATATACTGTGCTTTTGTATTACTTTCTGAGCTAGATTTGACCTCACTTTTCCAGTTACAAAAGGAGATAATGTCCCGTTCCCGATCTTGCGCCTACCGTGGCTACGCGTGTCATCTACCAGTGTTGAACGGGCGACAGCACTGCGCGCGTCACATTCTTCACGAATTGGGCGCGCCATACAAACAGTGCTTGCACACTTACGCTGGTGGGCAACGTTGCAATAAACCAGCTCCTGCAGCAACTGGATCCCAGTCCAGAGATGCTGGGTTAGTATTAATACAACAATTATATTTATTCAGGAAGTGGAATCTAATTTAAAAATGCTGTGTAATTTTTATGTTTATACATTAGAATTTTCACTTTTTCAAGACTTAATGGACTCTCATGGTTGTAATTAAAAAAAAAAAAAATTATTGTATCTAAATCCTTTATCATCTGTGGTCAAAACTGAATAAAAGGACTACAAAGTTATTCAAAGAGAATTTCGTGTGATGCAATTTTCATGACAATTTTTTTTCTATATTATAGGTTATGTTTTGAACACGCGCGAGCCGCTCTGTACGCACGGCAACGTAGCGCTGCACCGCTACCGCCCGTCACCACTACTGAGACATTGCTGAACCAACTCCAGCACTATGTTCAGTAAGTTACTTGTTACAGGTACCAGATAACATAAAGGATGCCATGTAATTACCAGCGTAAAATAGCAGCTTAATGCTGCTGTGTTTCGTATGGCGAGTGTAGAGAACCGGAGACCCTTTATACTTTATACTTTACACATCCCCATTTTGATTCTTAATTGAGGATAAATGTAGAAAGTGGGCCACATCATTTACTATCAAGCAGACTGTGTCCTAGTTTGTCACTTATGTACTATAAAAAAAAAAAAAATTGGAAGTTGATTCCAGACTTTTAGTGTATTCTTTCTTTATAATCATTTTAAGCCTGTGTTTTGCAATTTGAACATTTTTATGAGCTGTAAATAAGTCTGAGCTGAATGTAATATAAGTTTTAGGTGGCAGGACTCATTTTCTGCCCAGCAGTCTGGTATATATGTTTCTACAGCCATATATTTGCAGTGCTTGCACTACTGTGTTCCAGTGTTTTTACATGTGGTAGAGCCATGCTGCAGCTATATTAGTAGTATAATTGTAGCATGAAATGGGTCGGCTCCACCGGGGGAAGGACCACGCTCTCACATAATACCAGCGTAAAATAGCAGTTCAATGCTGCTGTGTTTCGTATGGTGAGTGTATAGAACCGGATACCCCTTTTACTGGAAATGAGGCATTCCATCTCAGTCCTCACGGGTGACAACGCATCTGCATTTTGATTCGTAATCGAAGATAGATGTAGATGTTTATGGGCTACAGAAACCAGTTTACCATCAGGTGGACTGTATGGGTTTGTCACCATTATCCTATAAAAAAAAATTAACAAAGTGTGAGGGTTATAGAGAGCCAGTATAATTACAAACTGTGATGCAATCTACCTTACTCCTCGGAGGTGACAACCCATCTGTAGCCTTCTTTGAAGTTGGCTGCAATTGTCCATGGCCTGCAATAGCCACTTACTATCTAGTGAACTGTGAGTTCGTTTATAACTTTAATTTTATAATAAAAAGAAATAATTCTTAAGTGTAGCAATTAATGCAACTCTTTCCTGCGATGGCAGATGCCTGGATTTTACGGTCTAAAGGAGAAAAAATAAAATGTCATACGGGGGAATTTTTTTGGATATTTCTTTCTTCCCTTTTTTTGCCAGACGAAAAATAAATTTACGTAAATATAAGTAATAAAAATATTTATTTAGACATTGAAAAGCAACCAGACAAGAGCGAAAAGGCGCGTTATCGAATTTACTGAACTTTGGCGTAAAAGTAAAGTTACTACCTATAAGTCCCACTGCTGGTCTTTTTTCATTTCTGAGAGGGTTTTAGGGAAAGGAAATGTCCGCTGCCCCTAAATGACTCATTACATATTTTGCAGGCTGTTATAAATGACTGCTTGTAGTAATTGCGAATAATAATTGGCTATTTATTTGTAACAGTCCGGAACGAACACGAACAACTTCGTGTGCATCTTCCGTTTCTGTTGTTAGTGATCCTATGGAACAGGAGCAAGTTACACCCCACGCCGTCGATCCTTTTAGTGAGTAGAAAATTTACATACATATCTAAATATATAAAAATTTATATTTGTTTGTTCGTATTTTATGCGCTGCCATACCGTTTATCAGATTGCGGTGAAACTTTGTCAACTTATTGTTTGCACTTGCGTGAAGATTATAGCCATAGTAAAATTAATAACTTATTAACAATTAAAAATTTATTTGAAAGTTATATATTATATATTCCTAATTAAACAATATAACTGTTACAAATTTAAAATGATAATTCCATAATTATTTCTTCTGCGGCTGTAAAGCACCAGGCATCACATAGTATATACCTAGTCAGGTCATAAATTCTGTCACATGTTTAATATAAAATAATTGAAATAAGTTTATTCATTATTATGTAACTATTTATATACCAAAATGAACTTAACAAAACATAGATTCTTGTAACACTAAAATTTATTCAAAATGACCGCCGTGATTTTAAACACAGGCCTTCAATCTGCGCGGCCAGTCGTCTATCGCAGCACGAACGAGGTCCATGACAATATCGGCGGCTGCCTTAATCAAGGATGTCTTGAGTGACTCCAAATTGGGATGAGGCTTTGAGCACGCCTTTTCCTCCAAGTGTTGCCATATCTTGCAATCTAACGGATTCAAATCTGGATTGGAGGAGGGCCAGTCTTCGTGCCGGATGAAGTCAATTTCACGCGCCGCCAGCCAGTCTTGTGTGCTCTTCGCTCTATGAGCTGGCGCCGAATCTTGTTGGAATACCCAGTGCCTGTTATTGAACATGGTAGGAGAAACAGGTTCCACAAGGTTCGTCAGGACTGTATTTTGATACACAACTGCATTCGTTTTTACACCTTTCTCACAAAAATGTACCTCTGTTAAGCCCCAATAAGAAACTCCCAACCATACCATGAGCGAGGATGGAAAATGACCTCGTTGGACACGCAGAATACGGTTGCTCGCTTCTTCACTACTGTGTGCGTACACCTTATCATTTTGTTTGTTGTAGCTCTCTTCTACTGTAAAAATTTTTTCATCCGAAAAAAGAATTTCCCGATATTTTTTTCCCGCGTACCGCTTCAACAAAGCGCGGCATCTCTTCAGTCTCAGGTCCATTAGACGAGCATTCAAACGATGTCCTGTTTTTCTTCGATATGCCCGAAGCCCTAAGTCTTCATTTAACACCCTTTTCACCGTGGTTCTGCTTAACCCCATCTGAAGGGCCAACAGTTTCTGCTTACGTTTGGGATTTCTTTGAATTCGCGCCTTCACAGCTTTTATCACTGCTGGAGTCGTAACAGACCGAGGGCGACCACTTTTTGACCTGTCATCTACACTAGAGTCTTCATTGTATCGTTTGATGGTACGATAAACGAATCTTTTGGTTATATTCAAATTTTTCAGTATGTCAAAAATTTGAATTGGCGCGTAACCGCAACGATGCAACGCAATAACTGCAACACGGTCTTCTTTAAGCGTCCACTCCATATTTAAAAATGAGTAAAATTCTAAAACTATACAGTTTTATTTTCATGAACAATTCGAAATTCGAATTCAATAAATTTTTTTGTGGCCAGCATTCTAAAAGAAAAGTTTTTACTGTGTGACAATACTTATGACCTGACTGTGTAATATAAATAAATTGCCTAATACATAAGACTACATAGGCAAGCATATATCGCTCATTATATGAAATGTTTGAGTTAAATCAAATTCAGGCAAATGTAATGAGGAATATCCCTGACTATATGGAGGAATGATCTGTGCAGGGTGACCAGTGACAACTGGCTGCGTAGAGCTGGAGTATTTTGCTTTAATGTTCACACTTGGTAAGGGGATTGATGATAGAAGTTTCTGATATTATAATACCCATGGGATAAATAGGTCTGAACGAAAAAGTCATTTATACATACATAAACTGATTGGTTCTATTGTGGTCATATTTGTGACGTCATTTAAAGAGTAATAGCTGAAAATCCGTGTTTGCTCCCTGAGCAATATGAATCGCTGCACAAAGACCCATTTGTTAAACTGTAATGCACATGTACTTTCAGATATTATGTAACTTTATGTAATAAGCTACTTAGTATCTTGTTCGTCTCTGAAATCTAAAAAAATAAATGCTGTATCTATATTTCTTTTCATCTAATTATATTGACAAATGCTTTTGTGTTCAAAACAGGGTTATTTTTATGTTATGCTAGATGCCAGATCAAATACTTAGACTGTGTGCTGGAAATTTCCATCTGCATGCCATGGAAAACACTGTCAAGTAGCATACTGTTATAAGCTTCTCTAATCGGTAATCTTCTCCAAAATGTTATTTTATTTTCCCTTAATTTACTTTTAAACCGAGATGCAAACAATAGGATGTTATAAGTTTATCATGTGTATATGTATCTTTAAGTATCTGTTTGTGGCATCAAAGCTCTCAAAGGGATGAACCGATTTTTATTTAGTTTTTTTTTTGTTGGAAAGGTGACTTAATCGAGTATTCTTAACAATGGTTAAAGAAAATCTGTTCAACCATTTGACGATCTTAAATTTTTTTATTTCGGATTTTTAAGTTTAAGTTATCTCTCTACAGAGCAGATCGACGCGACGGCAGTGAACGCTGCATATTCTTCGTCCATAATGGAGTGTGCGAGTGCCAGCGACAGCGACTGCGACAGTGTCACCCTGGGCCCCGAAGGCAACTGTCGGGCTGTTCACGAGGACCACTTGTCTGATGCAGAGGAAGCACCATGCGAGTTACAACCGCTTTGGTAACGAACGAATTTACTCACCCACACCTCAATAGACTGTAAATATTTCAGTGTGAGGAATATGGCAGTATTGTTTATTGCATCTGGAGAGCCGTGGTAGTTTTTGTCAACTGTCTGGATTTTTATATCGGGTGTATATACAAGGATCTGAGACGTGGTTCTTCATTGCTGTGTGAGTAATATTAAGGTCACACAGCTAGCTCTGCGTGATAGACTTCATAATAAGGATATCAATAGTAGAACCAGAGTTACCGACATCACCTAGCAGATGAGTAAGTTAATATGGCAATGGACCGGCGGTATATAATATAACTCCAAGAACGGACAACCAATGGAGAATAAAGTTTCTTGAGGGGCAACCTAGGTCGCCAACTCTGGAATTGGCAGGCTCTGTACTAATCTGTACTGGCTCGGTACTAATAGTTCAAATAGAATTTCGAGTTGTAAAACAATCATATGCTTTGTAAATTAATACGATATACATACCTACCTTAATAAAAACGGATTTAAATTTAATTATCATAGCATTTGAGGTAGATGTAACCAAAACATTAAATAAACTCATACTAAGCCAATATATCAATGACAACGTTCGACAAAGCTGATACTCGGCGATTGTGTATGTTAGTATCTTTTTAGAGCTCAATATGTATGTCACATGCTAACTTATTTGGTATTACAGGAGAGCAGGTGTATACACCGCAGAAGAAGCAGTGAGCGAAGCCAAAACGGTTTTGAAGTCCCTGCAATCAGCCTATATTAGGCAAATGGGACATTTAAGGATGCTACTCCAGTCTTCTAGACACCAGTACCTGAAATCTTTAAAGGCTGAAAAAGAACAGTATTGTAAGTTATCGACAATTTTTTATTATATTATTGTAAGTTATTATTTTACAAAAAAATAAAATTAGTCCTACTTAGTTTCTTGCTAGTTCTTTCTAGCACAGAGGTTTTTTATCAAACTGGTAGTTAAAACATAAATTACTTTCAATAAGTATTAAAGGGTTTTCCAATACGGATCCAATGCTCGAACTTTGACAGCCTACAGCGGCTGTCTTGGTAAATCGAATACTTATTTAGTCCTGACATTTCACCATGTATCGCTACACGCTTCAACAACGCATTGAAATTGTTAAAATTTATTATTAAAATCAGTGCTCTGTTCGCCTAACTCGTTTGAACGGAACGCGTTGCGTCAAATTTATGGCATTCATGGCCGTCCTGCAGAGTCCACAATACGTTGTTTAATGAATAAATTTGAGACAACCGTGTCCGTGATTGTTGAAGCAGTGCCTGTACTACAAAGAAACGCAAGATCGTTGGAGAATATTGTTGTCGTTCGGGATAAAGTGCGAGAAAACCCCAGACAGTCCATTCGCGGTCTGGGACTTTCTGCGACATCAAGTTGGCGGATTAGGCGTCGGGACTTGGGTTCATCTTCAGTGATGAGGCTCATTTCTGGTTGAGGTTTTGTTAACAAACAAAATTGCCGGATTTAGAGCGACGAAAGTCCACGGGAGATTCATCAGGTACCTGTAGCCTCTACTACACTCTGAAAAAGTCACTGTTTGGCGTGGATTTTAGACGGCTGTATCATCGGCCCTTATTTCTTCGAAGATGCGTAAGGAGCCACGCTCACTGTCAATGGCGGCCGATATCGGACGATGATAATAATTTTTTTGTGGCCTAGGATAGGTGGTATGGACCTCACAAACACGCGGTTCCAACAGGACGGCGCCACTTGCCATACTCCACAGGAAACATTGAATTTATGCTACTTTCTGTGGGGCTACGTAAAATCTCTGGTCTATTGCAGACAATTTATACGTGGTAGAGCCATGCTGTAGCTATGCTAGTAGTATAGTTGTAGCATGAATGGGTTGGCTCGAGCGCGGCAAAACCACGCTCTCACAGAATACCAGCGTAAAATAGCAGCTTAACACTGCTGTATTTAGTATGAAGAGTGTAGAGAACCGGCGATCCTTTTTACTGGAAAAGAGGCGTTCCATCTTAGTCCTCACGGGTGACAACACATCTGCATTTTGATTTTTCTTGATGATAGATGTAGATGTCTATGAGTCACAGCAACCACTTACCATCAGATTGCTGTATGCTCGTTTGTCGCCATTATTCTATAAAAAAGCAAGATATATACAAATTAACAATTTGTTTGACTGAAGCGTAGACCGATGTATGGGAATTGCAAAGTTAAGTCTATCCTTCAATCTCAACTACCTGTTCGATGCTTATCTTACCAGAAATTTATGAATTTCAGTAAGTTAATTATTTAGGTGAAAGTAGGCTTGCACTTACCATAACTGCTACCTACCACCTTTATACATACCTATTGTATAGAAATGAATATTTTCTATGTTAATTTACGGCATACGTGTATCGGACTATTTTTCAGACAATCCTTGGTGCTTGGAGTAAGTTCAGTATTTGACTTGTGAAGGGCTATAAAGACGGTGATGGGTATCAGTATTGAAAACAGGCCAAAATTGAAACTCGATATAAGTTTATACGAGATTTTCAAGCCGCGAGTCCTATACGCATTTGTCCAGTTTTTATTATTAATACTCTATGTAAATGGGACTGGTAACCTTTTTAGGTCATTTTCTAAAGTTTCATAAATACCAACATCGGTTTGTATTTTTCAGGCAGTATTAACACACAAGCACGAAGCGGCCCGCTGACAGTACGCGAGAGAAGACAGCTTCGTAAGTTAAAGGCTTATGCTGGCTACCATAGGAAACATGGTGTCGACGCGGTGCTAGCAAGGAAGTTATATCACAAACGAGCTAAGGTATAACACAACATTTTTAAATGGTAGAGTCATGCTGCAGCTATCCTGTAGCACAAATGTGTTAACTGGACCGGGGAATATCACGCTATCACAGAATGCAACGTGAATAGGAACTTAATTGCTGTGTTTCGTATGGTGAGTGTAGAGAATAGGAGTCGCTTTTTACTGGAAATTAGGCATGCCATCTTATTCATCGGGGTGACATATGGTTTGTAATTTTTAATCGAAAAAGGATGTAGATGTCTATGGGCCACATCCATCCACTTGCCATCAGGTGGATGTGTGTCTGTTATTACCGCTGTTCTAAAAACAAACTAACAAAGATATTTTTTTTTTATAGGATGAGGGTGACAAACCAGCACACAGTCCACCTGATGGTAAGTGGTTGCTGCGGCCCATAGACATCTACATCAATCCTCGTTTGCGAATCAAAATGCAGATGCATTGTCACCCGTGAGGACTAAGATGGAATGCCTCATTTCTAGTAAAAAGGGCCTCCGGCCACCTGCACTCACCAAGCGAAACGCAGAGGTAAACCTCTACTTCACGCTGGTTTTCTGTGAGGTCGTGGTACCACCCCGGTTCGAGCCGGCCCATCCGTGCGACAGCAAAAGCTGCCGCGTGGCTCTACCACTGTTAAAAAAGTTTAAAAAATATTGCTGCGTTCCTTTTTATTTTCGATAGTATTTGTCTCAAGCACTGCCTTGTGCCTTTAGCACCAGTCATTAAACTTGTTATTTACTTTGTCCTCATTATTCTTACGTTTTCTTTTATGAAAAATACTTTTACTCCACCACCACACGCAGAATACATTTTGATATTACTTCTAATCTTTCTTACTCTTCAGCTCTTTGTCCACTTCTGGACACGGGCCATCCCTATGATAAAAAGTATTTGCCATAATCGCCAGGCTATGCTGATAATTACGGTAAATCCTAAAAACTAAAAATTGGCGATTATATTTAACGTCTCATAACTTTAACAGTGACAAAGTTTATGCTGCATCTATATTAGTAGTATAGTTGTAGCACGAATGGGTCGGCTCGACCGGGGTGGGACCACGCTCTCACAGAATACCAGCGTAAAATTGCAGCTTAACGCTGCTGAGTTTCGAATGGTGAGTCTAGAGAACCGGAGACCCATTTTACTGGAAAAGAGGCATTCCATCTTAGTCCTTACGGGTGACAACGCATCAACGTAGATCAACAACGTAGATGTCTATGGGCCACAGCAACCACTTACCATCAGGTGGACTGTGTGCTTGTTCGTCACCCTATCCTATAAAAAAAACCTTTTGTGATGGAACAGTCACTGAACTGAGTATTTTACATTTGATATAAAGAAGAGATGATCATGCTACCATTTATCGGAAGCCAGAAGATCTCAGGCTTGTTTTTGACTTGTTATAACACACACTTAAATTGCCAAAGTTGAAAAGTATAATAAACATTTATTTATTTATATATAAAACTGAAGCGACAAAATGTGATGAATGACAAAATGTGAAAATCAACAAACCTGATGTTATACAGTCCAAGGAAGCCTGCAGTCAACTTCAATCAAAGAAAGCTACAGATGCGTTGTCACTTCTAAGGATTAGGATATAATTGGTCGCGGCTTGTAATTGACTGGAACCCAGCCGAGAGCAAGCACTGTGTTATTTATCGGCAGAAATAGGTAAGGGGGGGGGGGGGGGGGGGTAACTGCCCAGACGGAAAAGTTCCAAAGATACCACAAAAGTAGTTCCACCACT
Organism: Parnassius glacialis; assembly: GCA_033319125.1. Taxonomy (NCBI): domain Eukaryota; kingdom Metazoa; phylum Arthropoda; class Insecta; order Lepidoptera; family Papilionidae; genus Parnassius; species Parnassius glacialis. Next base: position 27,929,576 of record JAVANC010000002.1, read on the forward strand.
TTGTAATATGACTTAATAATGACGGAAAAAAATACTATGTATTTTGTATTACATTATCTACCGACTTCAAAAAGGAGCCGGTACTTAATTCGGCTGTATGTTTTTTTTATGTGTACCTCATAACTTTTTACTGGGTGAACCGATTTCGATTATTCTTTTTTTATTTGAAAGCTGGTGATTCACATGTGGTCCCATAAATTTCAAGATCATTTTTTTTCATTTGGTCAAGGTCTGACCAATAGTTTTTGAGTTATTCTTAATAATTTATCTTGAAGTTGGTTGTATAAAATTATTAATTTTAAATTATTTTAAATCAATGTTACAGGTGAATGACACATCATCACACCGTCATATACCGTCGCAAGGGCGGTGCACATTCACAGAGGGAGGGGTGCGCTGCTCTAACCATGTATTGCCTGCAGCTAAGCATTGCCTCAAACACATCTTACATGACAGGCATCAAGTAAGTTATTTTGTTCTCGAGTATTAAGAACATTATTATCTTGAATAAGTAAATAATTATTAAACAAAACAATAGACCACACTGCAGTCATCTGTAATTAATCATTAATAAAATCATACGAGCAATGTTTTGTATTATTACTATAACATAATCCATTTGACACTTCATACTTAAAACCTCCGTGGCGCAGTGGCTTAGCAATGAGTTGCTGTGCTGGGGGGTGCGGGTTCGAATCCCGCACGGAACAAGTATTTGTATGGCCTACAATTAATTGTTCCGGGTCTGGATGTTTGTCCTTGTGCAATTTGTGTTTGTAAACTGCCTCCACGATACAGGAGAAAAACCTAGTGTGGGGGTAAAGTGTATAAATCAAGAAAAAACTAAATTATGTTGTAATTTCGATCTAGTTTTCTAGATACACAAACTGCATAAATATCTTTGTAATCCTATATAAATATATAAGATTACAAAGTTACATTTGCAGTAAATGTATCAGTGTACCTGTATATGTATAATATAATGGAATAATATGTGTACCTTGTAAAATGGTCAACGGTATGAAAAAGCAAGAATGGGACATGTCTTATGAAGTTGTACCAAAATCCCGCAAAGTATTAAGTAGACGAAATTGCCCGAAACTCCGTAGTTGGTATTCAAGAAGTAATTGGTACCGGAAAGGAAAAAAGGTAGGAATATCTGCAAAAAGAAATGAGATGCCATAAAAAACATAACTTTTCAAAAAAAAACCAAGTCTCGCAACTCAATTCTTCTACCATAAAAAGTTGTGAGGTCCATGTAATACCAAGTCGGTTAATTTATTCAGTCCCTATTTAAGGGTCCTTCTGTCTCAAGTTATTACGTAATTAACTAACCTAACAACATCTTATAGTGACCATATCAATATTAAAAATCTTTTATGTTTTAAATACATAGATTGACTTGGCAATCACACTAAACAATCTAATTTAATATAATATGTATTACTTGTGAGATACATTGTGTTTTCATGCGATGGCCAAGTCAATCTACTTACATCCATATTTTATTTATTTTATTCAGAACACCCACAATTTTTATACATTTCACTTATTACAAAATTTTAAGTCTACATAGCTCTTAAATAGTATATTTCATTATGAGTGCGGAAAGCCTATCATTGCAAAGAGATCCGACAAATGTCTACCCGAGCCGAGGCGCAGCCTAGGCGAGGGTTGACAGTCGGAACAAGTTGCAATGACGGTTCCGCACGTGTACTGAAGAACTATTTTTAATACAGTTGGGAAAAAATTAAGCAATTTAATAAAGAACATTTTTGGAAAATGGCGCCAACCGTAAAAGAATATAATATGAAGTGTGTAGAGAGAAGGAGGACCATCTCTATATATCTTCACTGGAAAGCCAATACTACTTAAACGCCAAAAGGGCATTTTACAGTAGAGCCATTTTTAGTTTATTTTTTACAAAACCGTTCCTAACTTTTTTTCCAATTAAGATATCGAAATACAATAAAAGCAAAAAAAAAAACGTGATTCTATTATCTACGTCCTGGAATCGAGATATTCTGCATATTTCTTGTAATTCAAAAGATAGCTGTCACTTTAGTACATTTGCTCTGTACACTTCGTAAGGAAAAACTACTTATCCCCATAATATATATTTTTTAAATACTAACAACTAACGTCCTTTCCAATGTATGAAAGGAAAAAGTACTAACACGCATTACGGGTTGATAACGGTCTCAGGATAATATTACTTATAGTTCGGCCGTTCAGAGAATGCGTTCCTGACACGTTGCGATTGAACTGACGACGTAACTTTGTAATGGCGTTGCAGTTACGATAAAAATATTTTTGCTGGTTGTTTACCGTTTTAACAATTGATGAGCATTAAAACAACATTATTATATCAATAATCAATGAATGTTATATTTTTTTGCCAAACTGAGTGTCAAATAACTTGGTAAACAATATTTTTCTAAATCTATACTGCGCTATTACAAGGTTATGTCAGCGCTTTATATTTGTAGTGCTGTGCTAACAATAACAGGCAATAACAGTATCGTAATCTGTTCTTATACAGTTATACTTTATAAAATAATACGTTTTGTTTTTCTTTTTAAGAATTTGAAAATAATGGACTACAAGATAACTTTTATTAAATATAAAAATAAAACAACAACAAACAACAGTGGTAGCCACGCGGCAGCGTTTGCTGTCGCACGGATGGGCCGGCTCAAACCGGGGTGGTACCACGACCTCACAGAAAACCAGCGTGAAGTAGAGGTTCACCTCTGCGTTTCGCTTGGTGAGTGCAGGTGGCCGGAGGCCCTTTTTACTGGAAATGAGGCATAGTCCTCATGGGTGACAACGCATCTACATTTTGAATTGTAATAGAGGATAGATGTAGATGTCTATGGGCCGCAGCAACCACTTACCATCAGATGGACTGTGTGCTCGTTTGTCACCCTTATCCTATAAAAAAAAAAAAACTACGACAAAACCGAACGCGCGAAAGAAAGTAGCATATTTATATTTAGGTTGAAAATGGTAACCCCAAATGGCGTTATGGGCCGCCATTTCGTGACGCTAAAACAGTCGTCTGTTGTCGTTTCGTGCGCATAGACCACGTTCTTCAAGTGTTTTCGATCTGTTTTTATTTGATTACCCGGCTTTCGTTTAATGGACTGTTTCTGCTTTTCAAACTGACATCGGCGCTAAATCGGACTTCGATTGTGTTTTGTTTTGCGTTCTTTTTACTTTTGGTGCATAATAATGCCTAAACGTGGACAAACATTGAAAAGTGGAGCCCGTGAGTTAATCATCAAGCTGCAAGATTACTTTAAGCGGGAGCGGCAAAATGACGGACCCCTGTTACTTGTCGAACAAGTACAAGAACGCGTCTCTCAGGCGCTTGGAGTTAGCAAACGAACGATAACAAATATTAATAAAGAAAAGTTCGGCTCTACTGGCACAGAATATAATATTTTACGTACTCCGAGTAAGAAACGTAGAACCTAAACCCGTGACAGATATTGACACAAAGGTGTCGCCGATGCAATCGGAAATCATATATATGGTTACTATTCCAGAAATGAATATCTCAACAGGAAGAAACTTTTGGCATCGTTAAGAGAAGCTGGACTGTTTAGCGGGGGTAAAACTGCTTTAACCAAAATCTTAAAAGATATTGGGTTTTCGTATAAAAAAACAGACAAAAGAAAAATTTTATTAGGACGATACGACATAATTTTAAAACGGATAAGATTTTTGAGAGAAGCAAAAAATATTGATAACTGGGTTAATGTCGTGTTCATTGACGAGACATGGCTAAACGCCAATCACACGGTTTCCCGTTCTTGGACGGATGATACACAAGCGTGGACGTCGAAAGTACCAATGGGTAAGGGCCCGTCTGATAATATGCTACGCACGTTCTGCAAAATGCGGCTTTGTGGAGAACGCGTTACTGGCATTTCAATCAAAAACCACAAATGACTACCACGAGGAAATGAATGCCACTACATTTAAAGAGTGATTCCAGAACGTGCTTTTGCCCAGCCTACCAGAGCCTTCTGTAATATTCATGGATAATGCCTCCTATCATTCGGTTCAAATACAGAAACCACCTACCAAGCTAATGAAAAAGAAGAAATGGTGGCTTGGTTATAAGCAAAAGGCATTGACGCAAATATGCATATGCTAAAACCAGAGCTAATTAAATTAGTTAAAGAAAATAAAGCGGCAAATGTGCGATACGAAATCGATGAACTGACTCTGGAGTACGGTCATCGCGTTCTAAGAATTCCACCGTATCATTGCCAATATAACGCGATTGAGCTAATCTGGGCTCAAATAAAAGGTTACGCCGCCCGCCACAATACTTCCCCGCCATTCAGCATGAAAAAGATGATGACCCTATTAAAAGAAGCCTGCGGGGAAGTCACAAGAGATGACTGGGCAAAGGTTGTTGAGAAGACTAAAAACCTGATTGTGGAACATTTTGACCGAGATATCAGGTTTGATTCTGTTATTGATAATAATATAATTATACATGTAGGCGAAGATGATGATGAAGACACCACCTCCTCAAGCGAATCGGAGTCTGATTAATATTCTGTACGCATATTCAATCAATGTATTTTATTGCATAGAAATACAGATTTTAACTTTGTAACAAAGAATAAATAAAACAATTTTATTATATTAATATTACCTTTTTTTGGTTTCCACTTAAATTGCTATAATATAAATTTTAAATGATTCCGCCAATTTAAAACGAAAATAATCTTAAAAATAACGCGGCCGTTCATTATGGAGGAACGGTAACGAACTCAGTGTTATGTTGTGCCCATCACTAGTCGTGACTAACTGATAGGTGTCAGGAACGCATTCTCTGAACGGCCGAACTATAAACATTATAACATGTCACAAGACCGTACGGAAAAACGATGTATATAGTATTGAAAGTTGGTACCACTGTTATGCTAAAAAGACATGTAAAAGATATTATGAAGTGTCCCTAAAAACGTGTCCAATAAGGGTGGCGTTGCAGTAGCATAGGATAAATTAAATAAAAGTGGCAAAAGTAATTAGAATAAGATTGAGAAATAAACAAGGACCGACCAATCCGCTTAGTTTTGTACTACGTAAATAGTTGAGATTTTGTATACTGGCATTTTACTAACTACTCTAATCATGAAATTCTTTAAATATTTGTATTCAGCTGACTTCACTCCGTTCACAACAGCTATCTTCATATCGTAGTTTTTCAGACGCCAGCGTTATTGTGATAGGTTTTGGAATCTCTATTTTCAGTAAATAGTAGGACACTTTTTCAACTTTCGCCCCTTATAATATGGTTCTCCGTGTACTCTACACTCCATAGAATATAAGCAGAGATTTTTTTTGTTTTCTTCACCCATTCTGGGTAGGCAAAGGGAACTGTGTCCATACAGCCAAGGCTTCAGTAGAATTTTTTTATTGATATGAAATGAAAATAAAGTTTAATGAGATGAAATGAAATGAAACCTAACCTAACTCATTGAATCAAATCATTAAATCTGATATTGAAACAAATTAGTCGCTTCTTTTTAGAAATATTTGCATAAATCACAAAACTTCTATGATTTTTTTTAGTAAAAACTTCGTGGTTGATTTTTTCTTTTTAATAGTCATTATTTTGACAGTTGGGAAAGAGAACGCACGAGTTCGGGAAAGGTAGAGAAAAAGCTCGAGTATGTAATAGCCCACATCCCGAACGTTATACGTCCCTGCAATACGCCACTTTTTGAGCATCTGTATTAAAAAGTTATTCATTAGTTAAGTATGGATAGTGGAGAAATGTGTATTGAAATTGAATTGCCCGTCTGTACCAGAAAACGAAATTTTGAGTATAATGAGTTTGTTTGCGGTGCGTGCAGGTGCTGTTCGCGGCGTGTGGGGACCCGCGCGGCTGCGCGTCGTGCGGCGAGCCGGTGGCGCGCCTGCCGCTGCCGCACTCGTGCCGCTACCACGCCGCGCCGCCGCCCTACGCAGTGTTCACGCTCAAGGTACGTGCGCAGTGCACGCGCCGCGCCGCACTCGTGCCGCTACCACGCCGCGCCGCCGCCCTACGCAGTGTTCACGCTCAAGGTACGTGCGCAGTGCACGCGCCGCGCCGCACTCGTGCCGCTACCACGCCGCGCCGCCGCCCTACGCAGTGTTCACGCTCAAGGTACGTGCGCAGTGCACGCGCCGCGCCGCACTCGTGCCGCTACCACGCAGCGCCGCCGCCCTACGCAGTGTTCACGCTCAAGGTACGTGCGCAGTGCACGCGCCGCGCCGCACTCGTGCCGCTACCACGCCGCGCCGCCGCCCTACGCAGTGTTCACGCTCAAGGTACGTGCGCAGTGCACGCGCCGCGCCGCACTCGTGCCGCTACCACGCCGCGCCGCCGCCCTACGCAGTGTTCACGCTCAAGGTACGTGCGCAGTGCACGCGCCGCGCCGCACTCGTGCCGCTACCACGCCGCGCCGCCGCCCTACGCAGTGTTCACGCTCAAGGTACGTGCGCAGTGCACGCGCCGCGCCGCACTCGTGCCGCTACCACGCCGCGCCGCCGCCCTACGCAGTGTTCACGCTCAAGGTACGTGCGCAGTGCACGCGCCGCACTCGTGCCGCTACCACGCCGCGCCGCCGCCCTACGCAGTGTTCACGCTCAAGGTACGTGCGCAGTGCACGCGCCGCGCCGCACTCGTGCCGCTACCACGCCGCGCCGCCGCCCTACGCAGTGTTCACGCTCAAGGTACGTGCGCAGTGCACGCGCCGCGCCGCACTCGTGCCGCTACCACGCCGCGCCGCCGCCCTACGCAGTGTTCACGCTCAAGGTACGTGCGCAGTGCACGCGCCGCGCCGCACTCGTGCCGCTACCACGCCGCGCCGCCGCCCTACGCAGTGTTCACGCTCAAGGTACGTGCGCAGTGCACGCGCCGCGCCGCACTCGTGCCGCTACCACGCCGCGCCGCCGCCCTACGCAGTGTTCACGCTCAAGGTACGTGCGCAGTGCACGCGCCGCGCCGCACTCGTGCCGCTACCACGCAGCGCCGCCGCCCTACGCAGTGTTCACGCTCAAGGTACGTGCGCAGTGCACGCGCCGCGCCGCACTCGTGCCGCTACCACGCCGCGCCGCCGCCCTACGCAGTGTTCACGCTCAAGGTACGTGCGCAGTGCACGCGCCGCGCCGCACTCGTGCCGCTACCACGCCGCGCCGCCGCCCTACGCAGTGTTCACGCTCAAGGTACGTGCGCAGTGCACGCGCCGCGCCGCACTCGTGCCGCTACCACGCCGCGCCGCCGCCCTACGCAGTGTTCACGCTCAAGGTACGTGCGCAGTGCACGCGCCGCGCCGCACTCGTGCCGCTACCACGCCGCGCCGCCGCCCTACGCAGTGTTCACGCTCAAGGTACGTGCGCAGTGCACGCGCCGCGCCGCACTCGTGCCGCTACCACGCCGCGCCGCCGCCCTACGCAGTGTTCACGCTCAAGGTACGTGCGCAGTGCACGCGCCGCGCCGCACTCGTGCCGCTACCACGCCGCGCCGCCGCCCTACGCAGTGTTCACGCTCAAGGTACGTGCGCAGTGCACGCGCCGCGCCGCACTCGTGCCGCTACCACGCCGCGCCGCCGCCCTACGCAGTGTTCACGCTCAAGGTACGTGCGCAGTGCACGCGCCGCGCCGCACTCGTGCCGCTACCACGCAGCGCCGCCGCCCTACGCAGTGTTCACGCTCAAGGTACGTGCGCAGTGCACGCGCCGCGCCGCACTCGTGCCGCTACCACGCCGCGCCGCCGCCCTACGCAGTGTTCACGCTCAAGGTACGTGCGCAGTGCACGCGCCGCGCCGCACTCGTGCCGCTACCACGCCGCGCCGCCGCCCTACGCAGTGTTCACGCTCAAGGTACGTGCGCAGTGCACGCGCCGCGCCGCACTCGTGCCGCTACCACGCCGCGCCGCCGCCCTACGCAGTGTTCACGCTCAAGGTACGTGCGCAGTGCACGCGCCGCGCCGCACTCGTGCCGCTACCACGCCGCGCCGCCGCCCTACGCAGTGTTCACGCTCAAGGTACGTGCGCAGTGCACGCGCCGCGCCGCACTCGTGCCGCTACCACGCCGCGCCGCCGCCCTACGCAGTGTTCACGCTCAAGGTACGTGCGCAGTGCACGCGCCGCGCCGCACTCGTGCCGCTACCACGCAGCGCCGCCGCCCTACGCAGTGTTCACGCTCAAGGTACGTGCGCAGTGCACGCGCCGCGCCGCACTCGTGCCGCTGCCACGCCGCGCCGCCGCCCTACGCAGTGTTCACGCTCAAGGTACGTGCGCAGTGCACGCGCCGCGCCGCACTCGTGCCGCTACCACGCCGCGCCGCCGCCCTACGCAGTGTTCACGCTCAAGGTACGTGCGCAGTGCACGCGCCGCGCCGCACTCGTGCCGCTACCACGCAGCGCCGCCGCCCTACGCAGTGTTCACGCTCAAGGTACGTGCGCAGTGCACGCGCCGCGCCGCACTCGTGCCGCTGCCACGCCGCGCCGCCGCCCTACGCAGTGTTCACGCTCAAGGTACGTGCGCAGTGCACGCGCCGCGCCGCACTCGTGCCGCTACCACGCCGCGCCGCCGCCCTACGCAGTGTTCACGCTCAAGGTACGTGCGCAGTGCACGCGCCGCGCCGCACTCGTGCCGCTACCACGCAGCGCCGCCGCCCTACGCAGTGTTCACGCTCAAGGTACGTGCGCAGTGCACGCGCCGCGCCGCACTCGTGCCGCTACCACGCCGCGCCGCCGCCCTACGCAGTGTTCACGCTCAAGGTACGTGCGCAGTGCACGCGCCGCACTCGTGCCGCTACCACGCCGCGCCGCCGCCCTACGCAGTGTTCACGCTCAAGGTACGTGCGCAGTGCACGCGCCGCGCCGCACTCGTGCCGCTACCACGCCGCGCCGCCGCCCTACGCAGTGTTCACGCTCAAGGTACGTGCGCAGTGCACGCGCCGCACTCGTGCCGCTACCACGCCGCGCCGCCGCCCTACGCAGTGTTCACGCTCAAGGTACGTGCGCAGTGCACGCGCCGCGCCGCACTCGTGCCGCTACCACGCCGCGCCGCCGCCCTACGCAGTGTTCACGCTCAAGGTACGTGCGCAGTGCACGCGCCGCGCCGCACTCGTGCCGCTACCACGCCGCGCCGCCGCCCTACGCAGTGTTCACGCTCAAGGTACGTGCGCAGTGCACGCGCCGCGCCGCACTCGTGCCGCTACCACGCCGCGCCGCCGCCCTACGCAGTGTTCACGCTCAAGGTACGTGCGCAGTGCACGCGCCGCGCCGCACTAGTGCCGCTACCACGCCGCGCCGCCGCCCTACGCAGTGTTCACGCTCAAGGTACGTGCGCAGTGCACGCGCCGCGCCGCACTCGTGCCGCTGCCACGCCGCGCCGCCGCCCTACGCAGTGTTCACGCTCAAGGTACGTGCGCAGTGCACGCGCCGCGCCGCACTCGTGCCGCTACCACGCCGCGCCGCCGCCCTACGCAGTGTTCACGCTCAAGGTACGTGCGCAGTGCACGCGCCGCGCCGCACTCGTGCCGCTACCACGCAGCGCCGCCGCCCTACGCAGTGTTCACGCTCAAGGTACGTGCGCAGTGCACGCGCCGCGCCGCACTCGTGCCGCTACCACGCCGCGCCGCCGCCCTACGCAGTGTTCACGCTCAAGGTACGTGCGCAGTGCACGCGCCGCACTCGTGCCGCTACCACGCCGCGCCGCCGCCCTACGCAGTGTTCACGCTCAAGGTACGTGCGCAGTGCACGCGCCGCGCCGCACTCGTGCCGCTACCACGCCGCGCCGCCGCCCTACGCAGTGTTCACGCTCAAGGTACGTGCGCAGTGCACGCGCCGCACTCGTGCCGCTACCACGCCGCGCCGCCGCCCTACGCAGTGTTCACGCTCAAGGTACGTGCGCAGTGCACGCGCCGCGCCGCACTCGTGCCGCTACCACGCCGCGCCGCCGCCCTACGCAGTGTTCACGCTCAAGGTACGTGCGCAGTGCACGCGCCGCGCCGCACTCGTGCCGCTACCACGCCGCGCCGCCGCCCTACGCAGTGTTCACGCTCAAGGTACGTGCGCAGTGCACGCGCCGCGCCGCACTCGTGCCGCTACCACGCCGCGCCGCCGCCCTACGCAGTGTTCACGCTCAAGGTACGTGCGCAGTGCACGCGCCGCGCCGCAGTCGTGCCGCTACCACGCCGCGCCGCCGCCCTACGCAGTGTTCACGCTCAAGGTACGTGCGCAGTGCACGCGCCGCGCCGCACTCGTGCCGCTACCACGCCGCGCCGCCGCCCTACGCAGTGTTCACGCTCAAGGTACGTGCGCAGTGCACGCGCCGCGCCGCACTCGTGCCGCTACCACGCAGCGCCGCCGCCCTACGCAGTGTTCACGCTCAAGGTACGTGCGCAGTGCACGCGCCGCGCCGCACTCGTGCCGCTACCACGCCGCGCCGCCGCCCTACGCAGTGTTCACGCTCAAGGTACGTGCGCAGTGCACGCGCCGCACTCGTGCCGCTACCACGCCGCGCCGCCGCCCTACGCAGTGTTCACGCTCAAGGTACGTGCGCAGTGCACGCGCCGCGCCGCACTCGTGCCGCTACCACGCCGCGCCGCCGCCCTACGCAGTGTTCACGCTCAAGGTACGTGCGCAGTGCACGCGCCGCACTCGTGCCGCTACCACGCCGCGCCGCCGCCCTACGCAGTGTTCACGCTCAAGGTACGTGCGCAGTGCACGCGCCGCGCCGCACTCGTGCCGCTACCACGCCGCGCCGCCGCCCTACGCAGTGTTCACGCTCAAGGTACGTGCGCAGTGCACGCGCCGCGCCGCACTCGTGCCGCTACCACGCCGCGCCGCCGCCCTACGCAGTGTTCACGCTCAAGGTACGTGCGCAGTGCACGCGCCGCGCCGCACTCGTGCCGCTACCACGCCGCGCCGCCGCCCTACGCAGTGTTCACGCTCAAGGTACGTGCGCAGTGCACGCGCCGCGCCGCACTCGTGCCGCTACCACGCAGCGCCGCCGCCCTACGCAGTGTTCACGCTCAAGGTACGTGCGCAGTGCACGCGCCGCGCCGCACTCGTGCCGCTACCACGCCGCGCCGCCGCCCTACGCAGTGTTCACGCTCAAGGTACGTGCGCAGTGCACGCGCCGCGCCGCACTCGTGCCGCTACCACGCCGCGCCGCCGCCCTACGCAGTGTTCACGCTCAAGGTACGTGCGCAGTGCACGCGCCGCGCCGCACTCGTGCCGCTACCACGCCGCGCCGCCGCCCTACGCAGTGTTCACGCTCAAGGTACGTGCGCAGTGCACGCGCCGCGCCGCACTCGTGCCGCTACCACGTATTCATACTCGAGAATAAACATCAAAATCCAAATGCATTGGCACTCCTGAGAACTAAGATGAAATGCCTTATTTACAGTAAAAAGGGTCTCCGATTCTCTACACTACGGAACACAGCAGCATTAAGCTGCTATTTTACGTAAGTACTTTTTGAAAGCCTGGTCTTAGTCCTGTGTCGAGCCGCCCCATTTGTGCTACAATCATAATATAGTTGTAGCGTTGCTCTACCACGTATAAGAAAAGGACCGGCAGTGGGATGTATATAGGCTATAAATTATTTTTTTAATTTATCCCTATTTCAGAAAGACGAATCGGACAGCAACTCCGAATCTCATTCAAGTTCCGATGCCTCCCAGTCTGATGATGATCAGTACTTGGAAGACAAGACGGAGATTGCAGTAAACAATTTATCGATGGACCCGCTGCAGTATGAATGACAAATGGACTTCAGTCATATCATGTATGACGACTTGTGGAGCTGATGCACGTTATATTATTTATCATTAATCAGTGAGTGATGTTCCAAAGATTACAGTTTAATAAGTGAAAAGTATTAAAGATTATATTAAAAGTAGCCATTTAAGTCATTTTGTGCATAAACTGTGTTGCATTAAAAATGTTGTAAATGAGTGTATCCTGTAGTGGACATTTACACATACGATAGATTTGTGTATGTAACAGTTTAAGAATTCGGTATATAAATTATTTTAAGATTTCATTCTTATACTTTTGCTTTATATATAATTATAAGGTTTTCATAAACACCAATTTTAATTACTTTTCTTATATAAGCAGCTGTTAATTTTTAATCGCATTTCATAGTTTTGCTAAAACTGGCGTCATAGAATAGGCTGTAAAATCAACCTTTTTCAGGTATAAAGAAGTAATCATCATCATCATCATTACATCCCTTCACAAGTCCACTGCTGATTTTAGGCCTCCCACAAGGAATGCCACAAAGCACTGTCCTGAGCCACCTGCATCCATTGACTTCCTGCATGTCTTAACAGGTCGTCACTCCATTTAGTGGGGGGTCGCCCTACACTTCGCCTACCGGTGCGAGCCTTCCACTCAAGAACTTTTTTCCCCATCGGTTGCCGCTTCCTCGAGCTATATGGCCGGCCAATTGCAACTTCAGCGTACTAATCCCTTGGGCTATATCGATAGGGATGCAACATCGTTCTGGAAAACATCGATATTTTAAATCATTGATGTTTGCATGAAAAACATCGATGTGCAAAAATATCACTGATATGGGCGATATATCGATGTTTTACTTTTTTATTAGGATGCTTCATTAACACTAGCATTAACACATTTTATTACATTAAAAAACATTCTATTACACAAACGTTATTTATTTTGAATAATATAACAATCCTGAGACAGAGTTAAAGAAAACAAATTTAGACATGATGTTATGATAGCTGCTTCAGCAGCAGAATCATCTTTGTTGTTTATCATGTAATAAAATGCAGATAACATTTTATTACATTACATTGTTTATTTAGAATTTAATAGTTTTGACACAGAGTTAAGGAAAAGAAGCTTAGACAAAATAGAAACTTAACAGTCTATTTCTTTGTTGAGTAGTGGTTGCTCCAGCTTCCGAGAACAACCGCTCACTTGGGACAGACGTGGCAACAATTGGAAGGTATATCATTGCGACTTTTGTAAGTTTTGGAAAAAGAGATTTCATATCTTCCCAAATTTCAATGGCATCTCTTTCTTGGTCTCTTTATTGGTGTTACAGGAGATGAAAGGTACATCTGGACCTCGGTTTCGCTGATGGAGCCTTATGGTGCCATAGTTGTAGCAGATGATTTATTTTTCATGTTTTTATGTGTCAGCTGCTTATGGTATTTCCAAATGTCAAATTCAGAATCATCTTTATCAGATTCAACAGAGGTGTCACTTCTTGTTGCAGTTGCAGCTCCAGCTGTTATATTCCCGTACAAATTTATTTAAGTAATTAAATACTTTACTTTTGGCCACTGGATCTTTAAAATGCATGAACTTGAATCTGGAGTTAAGTTGGAGTTTAGTTGAGATAGCTAGGATTGAGGAATGCTCTCAGGTATCAAATCTTCTAGCTAGTTGTTTCTTTAATTCCTCTTTAAATTGAAGTATTATTTCATTTTTTGGTTTTATGTTCTCTAGTACTTCACGGACACAGCTAACTAGCGGAATCACTTTGCTTACCGTTACGTAACCATCTCCAGAAAACTCTTTTGTCAATTTCTCAAACGGGCATAGTAATTCTATCATTTCTTTAATGCAATCCAGTTCACTGCTTGAGACCATTGGTGGAGCTTCAGGTCGAGTCAAAAGTATTGATCCTACAATGGACACCAAAAAAGCATGAAAAGCAAAAGCATATAAAAACAAGAGTTCCATCTTGTGCGAACATCGAGTATCATTTTTTTTAATTGACCTTCTTTTAGTCCCATCTCTAACTGTCTCTTCCGTAATTCGTCACTTGCATTGATGCTCCTTTTTATAAACTTAACTATATCCCTAACTTTGGTTATTAATTCAGTACAATTGCTTGAATCATCAATGGATTTTGTTACGACTAATTATATGAGAACAACGGGGAATGATTTTTTTTCTCCAAACATTTCCCGATTGGCCTTCATAACAGTGCTATCATTGTCTGTAATAACAGCTGAAACTTTTTCAATGGAAACATTCCACTCGGTGAAAATATCGGTAATTTTCTGAATAATGTAAAGCGACGTATGGTTTTCGGTCAACTCAAAAACGCCTAAAGTTCAACTGAGAAGTCGAGACTTACACTTATCCAAAAAGTAAATAGTGACACCTATAAATGATTTGTTTTGCATGATTTCGGTCCAAATGTCGTATGTGATGGAATAGCTTTTGAGCGTTTTTATGTACATCTTAAAGAGATGACTCAATGCCTCATATTTTTCATCTATTCTCGTTTTAATTGTCTCGACTCGGCACGTTGTACAGTGGACACACTTCTTTCATCAATTGTCAAAAACCTTTACCTTCAACAGTCGAAAATGGTTTATTATCCATGATTATGAAATTCGTAATGGCCTCAGTTATTTTCTTTAATTTTGCACCATCTTTTGCAGTTATACTCTTAATGCTGTTTATAAAATCATCTACGTTTGGCTGAGTAGTTGTTTTAGAATCAATAACAATGTCTGACGATGTACTAGCAACAGTAGCAACTGACTTTTGAGATGAAGGTAATACTAAATCTTTAACACTGCTTGAACTGGTCGATGGTTGGTTAACGTCGACGTCGATGTTTGATTGTAATGAAAGGTCAACATTATGACTACTGGTACTTGCAGTTGCTTCATCTATGCACATGTAACTAGTAATGTTACCGACCTTTTTTTTTCTTGCTGGGTACATCAATATCTTCTAATTGCTGGAAATGTACATTTTCTAAATGACCTCGAAGATTTGTCGTATTCCCAGAAGTTTTAAGACTCTTGTTGCATATATTGCAAATAGCAGTGGTAGAGCCACGCGGCAGAATTGTTGTCGCACGGATGGGCCGGCTCGAACCGGGGTGGTACCACGACCTCACAGAATACCAGCGTGAAGTAGAGGTTTACCTCTGCGTTTTGCTTGGTGAGTGCAGGTGGCCGGAGGCCCTTTTTACTGGAAATTCCATCTTAGTCCTCACGGGTGACAACGCATCTACATTTTGATTCGCAAACGAGGATAGATGTAGATGTCTGTGGGCTGCAGCAACCACTTACCATCAGGTGGACTGTGTGCTCGTTTGTCACCCTAATCCTATAAAAAAAAGCCTCCTTGTCACCAATTTTCTTAAAGTAGTTCCAAATTTTACTTTTTATTTTATTGGAAGGCATAGTTAATTGGTTATCTGTAAAGAAACAAAAACATTGTTTATTTTTACAAGTAATTAACAAATAGATTTTATTTTTATATCATACATACATACATGCGCTCGAAAAACATAACACTACTACTTGCGCAGTCGGGTAAAAAAAAATTATACTGTCGCTCTATTCGGTATAAGTCTGTTTGATGCTCGCGTTAATAAAAATAAGAATTACATGAACATGATGGTAAATTAAATTCATTATTGTCATCATTAAATTGGGCAAATAAAAAAAATATCAACTGTAATATCACAAGCTGCTTTACATATCAAGCTATGCGTTTTGCTAATTTCTTTTAACGTGAAATGACACGCTCACTTTGCACGTGCCTACACAAACCTAATGAAAAAACAAACTAACATAACCTAACTAAATTATAAACTAATATAACGAGTATATGACTCACCCAATCAAGAAATCCAAAATGTGTATAGGTGTCGTTGGGTAGTCAAATAATCGAATCGTATTATATTGAATCAAATTCATCCAAACCAACCATACACTTAACGTGTCAACACAAAGCAATGCGATGCGAGCGAACGTCACAGTGATTCCGAGAACCCGAACAGACTGAAGAACGATGTCGATGTTTGTGAATGTAGCAAACGATGTATCGACGATATATCGCTCTTCAAAACATCGATGTTTATGACCGATACCTCGATGTTTTACAAACCTCGATGTATCGTTTGCATCCCTATATATCGATCACTTTGGTTCTACTGCGGATATCCTCATTTCTAAGTTTATGACACAGAGAAACCTCGAGCATAGCGCTCTCCATAGCTTGCTGAGCGACCTTGAGCGTCCTCAGACCAGTAATGGAGGACCACGTCTCTGTTTCATAAGTCATCACTGGCAACACGCACTGGTTGTACAGTCTCTAAAAAGTAATAATAATTCATAAGCATAGAGGGAATCTTAAAATAGAAACAAAATTCTTGTAGTTGAATTCTTTATGCACATTCTGACATTTTTCGTGGTACAAATCGCTCCATAGATACAGCAATGCTGCCGCGATAATAATAAAGACGTATCTAACAAAAAGTAAATACGGAGAAAAAATATTTTAAGTTGAAAAAAGGGAAAACCCATGCTGTGATTTAGTTATTCAATTTATCAAATTCTGTGAATGTAAAATTTTTCGGCCCATATCTCCTCTCAATTTAGTATTATAAACATTTCAGTATTGATAATATAATATCGTCTAGTTCCAAAAGACACTAAGTTTTGCTTATTTTCCACTAACTAGTAAAAAGTTCTCGTTATCGATAAATGTTATAGACAATAATCTTTTTTGTATGATATGAACCCACAGAATATGGCAACACTTTAAAATCCCTTTTCAGCAACAAATCATTAAAATGAACAAAAATATGGAGGATTTTTCTTTTATTTTAGCGGCTTATGAAACGCACCCCTGAAATAAGAGAAATTTTATAGTAACATGTTACTTTTTAGTGGGTTTTGCAAATGACAAAATCTTAACAAAGGATACAAGATATCAACAACCACCATGATCAACCAAAGTAAGAAAATAGGTCAATGTAGCATTCATTAAATCTCATTAAAATCCAGAATTGATTAATTTCTTTTGATTGATAATATAAAAAAAATAATGATAAATCTGTTAAAAACATGAAGTTTTATAAATGTTTTATTTTGGTTTAATTTGATTTACGTAGCTATTAAAAATATAATTAAAATGAAAGAATGGAACCCTTCGTTGCGCGAATTTTTATTTCAAATAGAATTAAATATTTTCGGATTTGAAATAGCTTAAACATTACCAGAAAAATATTTGAAAAAATCACATTATTATATATTATGTATTTTTACAAAAAACATGTTGTTATTTTAAAACAACATTGCGCATTATCCAAGTGTTTTGAAGTATGTATAGTGTATAATGAAATATATTTTTTACTTTAACTAATTTATTTGAATATAAAAATTAATTATTATGGTATTTATAGAAACAATTATTTTTTTTGTCACACAAAGAAACACCACATTTTTGACAAAATTTGAAGGTGTGTCCCACATCCATTTGGAAATTTGCACCGTTGCTGCTTGTCTACCCATACGGACCAATGGGAAACTTGGTCTAATCTTACATCCTTTGCAGGTATTGGTTTT
Source organism: Parnassius glacialis (assembly GCA_033319125.1). Lineage (NCBI taxonomy): Eukaryota > Metazoa > Arthropoda > Insecta > Lepidoptera > Papilionidae > Parnassius > Parnassius glacialis. The sequence continues at coordinate 27,946,964 of JAVANC010000002.1, forward strand.
TTGGGCAAGAGATCGGAACTCGTTCTTTTTTCACTTTATCATAACGTGTTACAGTTGTAGCTGGTTCAGCACGAACGTAGGTGGAAAGGATATTCAAAGGTTTATTATCTTTCCATACTAAAGCGCTTACATCAACGCCATCCACATTCGCCACATTTTCTTCGTAATATTCTCTTCATGATGGCCTTTTTGTGTGGTAGCTTGAAATGGCGGAGACGGTTGGCACGCACTGTCGCCAATGAATAAATGCCTTCCTTAGCTAAGAAAGTCACAAGCGGTAGAGAGGTATAAAAATCAAGTAGACTATATGGTTTGCTTTACGGGGTATCATGCGAGCTAGACGCACAACCAGTGCTTCCAGATCCCAAAAGTAAAATTACAGTGTTGCCAGTTAAAAAATACAGGAGTGTCTAAAAACAATACAGCAGATTTCAAAATCGATTACAGTAAATTTACAGTAAAACTTTGTTTCAATATTGATAGAAAAATAAGCTGCTTTATGAATTTGTTTATCGATACAAATTGTTATAAGTTATTAAATAAGTAAAAACATACATTAAGATACAAAAAAATATTACTTATTTTCTTATTCCATAACAATTTGCTCATGATTTTCATAAATCTTTGCTGTCATCCTTAAAATCATTTCCTTAGTTGGATTGAAATTCACGCAATTGTCGAAAGTCCGCCGAATAGCTTGCTGAGCTAGCATGTTGCCTTTGATGGTATTTGTGACTAAACAGTTTCTCTGCTTTGTTTTTATATCATTTATTTCGCTGAACTTTCGTTCACACTCAGCGTTCGAGTGAGGCAACGATAAAACTTGGAGCATAAAACGGGGCAGAAAATGGTATTTATTATCGCCGTTGCTATCTTTCATTCGAGACAACTGAAAAAAAAAACAAATCTGTGAAATGATGACATATGTGCAATAATATTACGTAAAGTTCTTAAATGGTAAAATTTTACCTGATGCCAAAACACGTCTGCCGGTTGATTTGTATTCAAATGTAGTTCATTTGCAGTCAAATTAAGTTTCTCCATTAGTCATCTAACGTCTGTTGATCATTTAAAGTTTGGGGTTTAAACCTTGACAGCATTGGGAACAGTGACGACAAAGACTGTAGTCTATTATCAGATAACCAAGAATCGGGATCCAACTTTGCGATTGAGCTCAAAACTGGGTCATTTAAGCTGTATCTTTTCCGAATACCCACGCATGCTTTAATGATAAAATTCAGGCATTTCTGTTTCATCACTGTAACTTCTTCGGTACTTGCATGTAGCTCTGCGAGAGGAACTTGATTAGCAACACCCAATCCCAGGTATATCTTTGTAGGTATTATGTGGTCCATAATCTTTCAGATTTATGTAATGTTGACTATCAGTAGGATCAATTGCGTCGAGTGGGGTGTTCTTTATATGATTCGGAGTTATGTATAAGGTTACAGTTCTCTGTATAGCTCTGTCATTTTGTTATGGGCTTCGATAATAACCGGAGCTTCGTTTTGAAAATATACATCGACGCGGGTAAATTTTGGCAGCATCGAACATAAAAAATAAAAATATGCCTTGATGATGTGATCACTCAAAAGAATGTGAGTGGCTTGGCAATCTTGGTTTTTCAGTCATTTATCGTCAAAGTACAATCGCAAGGCGTCCCATTGCTCCATAATTCTGTTCACAACACTGGATACAGACAACCAACGCGTCTGGGCTGGACGTAGCAATTTGTTTGACGTTTGCTACTATTTTTGAAGTAATTGTATATAAATCGAGTCAGTTTCTCTGCATCATGAGGTAATTCTTTGCAAGCGTCGGAAGCGCACAAATGTAAAGAATGGCAAAGGCATTTGATCACGATAATACTTGGGCATAGTTGTCCAAATCGTGAGAATACTGAATTATGGCAGCCCATCATCGTATTACATCCATCGGAACCAAACCCGATTGTTTTTTATAAGGGTATATTTTTGTCTCGAAATGATTGTATTATTGAATTAAATAATTTTTCAGCCGTAGCTGAGTAATCACCAGACGTTCCAGCTTTTTTTATCATCAAATATTTGAATAAGGTCCCAGAATCGACTGACGATACGTTCTAAATTAGAATCATAATATTTGACTACAACACACATTGTTTTCACACTGGCAACATCGGTACTTTCGTCTACCATTATAGAGAACTTTACGCTTTTTAAATCTTCGACTAAACATTCTCCTTTAGAAGCTCCGATAACGTTATTTATTACTGCTTGTAATTTAGTGTGTTTAGGTTTGATGTTACTTGCGATTTTAGAATCTGGAAAAGCTTTTGGAAGTAAATCAACGAGATGATCCATCACTATGTGCGATATTTTATGTTCTGCCATAAAAGCCGATAATTTCAATTCTGTAATTTCCGCTGATCATCATCACTTCCACGTTGCTGACTTTTAAAAATGTTATCAATGGTACCCACATGCGATACGCCAGGAAGACGAAGTTTATGCTTAGCACTTTCACTGTGTCTTTTAATAGCACCCAGATCAGCAATCAAAGAAGAATCGCAAAAGGTGCATATGCATTTATAAGCCGACTTTTTATCACGTTTTAACCACTTACAGTAGTCTTGTATTTAGAGCCATTCATCACGGAATTGTTGCCGATATTTCTTTTTAGCTCTTATCGGACCAGCATCGCTACGCACATCACTTTCCTCACTGCTTGAGCTCATTTTTACAGTAATATCGCTAATCGCTATAAGTTATAGTTTAGATTTTATTACACATCACCCAAAAAAAGGTTTTGATCTCAAATAAAATGTATGCTCCAGGGCAAAACCAGTTAAAGTGTAATAAATTAGACGAAATATGCAATGTTCCTTTGTAAGACAGAGACTGCTACATATTGCTAGTTGCGTCCCAGAGTGCTCCACGTCAGTTCCGATTTGCCCGGGAATTCCCCGCAACTTTGTTACAAACTTACTGTACATTGTCTATGGATAAAGGTCAGTGGGGTGTCAAAGAGAATATAATCACTACGTTTGCTGGGTGTAGATTAGCTGCGTTCCGTTTTACGTATTAAAATTGATAAAGTTATATGAAAGTTAAATACAGTGTATTCTATATTAATACAGTATATTGCTTTAAAATTAAATACAGTATATTCGATACACTGTATTTTATCCTTACAATATACAGTAGAAAAGTCTAAAATACAGTAGATCTACTGTAATTACAGTGAATCTGGAAGCACTGCGTACAACAGTATTCCCTGATTCTCCTAAATTAGGCTCATTAGCTGCCACCGCCCTGTGTAAATTTCAAATTTATGAGCGTAGCCATAATGGCAGCAAAGCAGGTAAAGTTTGAAGCCTCATTGTGCGGCTTATTGGGTAAATACTGCTTTATACGGTGGCTTATTTTCGTGGCGCACATCTGTTCATCAATCGACAAACGTTGCTCAATTGGTACAGTAGCAAACCTGTTATTTAGTGCATCAACAAGTGGTCATATAAGATAAATTCGGTCATGGTCACGATGTTCTTTTGGCAAACTTTTCTCTTTGTCGTTGAAATGTATAATGGACCTTATCTTCTCAAATCACTTCTGAGACATCTTCGTTTTTATAAGCTCATATCCATACTTGTCATGCCAGTAAAGTCTAATATTAGGAAAACGAATTACAGAAGAAACAATCAAAATTCCAAAAAACTTATTCAATTCATTCTCGTCTATTTTGACTGGGTTAGAAACTTGCTTCTGTGTGGCATACAAGTTACTTTGCTCAACTGTATGTTTTATCAAATCTGACGTGAAGAAATAGGTAAAAAAATCTACAGGAGTTTTTCTTTGTGTAAGTTCTTCTGGCAACCCTGAAATTCTAGATTCTCTTCTCTAGTAATGAGATTTCGCTGTCGCCAAACTAGAGGTCTTGTAGGGCGATGAGGGTTTAATTGGCAAACCAGCTAATCCCATACGAGCAAGGTTTTCAGGAGACACTTAAAACTGTATAATATTTTTTGTAGACTACTTATCAAAAAATCTAAAACACCATTCGTAGATATTATCGTAAATTGTTATTTTTGATACTGTAAAATCCTTTATACGTTTTTATTACAATACTACAACGTTTTTAGGAGATATCCGTTTTTTCTTTCATGTTAAAGTATATGAACTAGGAGTTAGCTGGTTTGCTCGATAAATTAATTTTAAATAAAAGTTTATTTTTCTTTTTAAGTTTTATTTAAAAGATATGTTAATCCACTTAATAATAATCAAAGAATGTTAAATATAGGTACACTATTTTAGGCTTCATGAGGAAGGTTGTCATAATAATTTTGGTAATAATCGCTTGGCATTGAGTTCTTTAGTTGCTGTAAATCTAAGAACTTCTTTTTTTGTAATTTTTCTGCGTTCGTTGTATAGATTAGGTATATTATTAAAAAGAATGTTGTTAACTCGGGAATTCCAGCGTTGGTTGAGTAATTTATATTCATCAGTCAATTTAAGTTTATAAAAAAATTCTCCAGAGGGTGCATACTTAAGAACTCGTATGTTGGTAACCTGGAAAAGAGAAACAGAATTTATCGTATCATTCCAATATAGTAGCAAAAAATAATTAATAAAATTTAAGTAATTTATGTACCTTAGGGTCTCCCTTCATTTTTTCTGGTCTTATAGAGGTGTATAATTGTAAGTTTTTAAAATTCTGAAGTAAGAATAGTTCAGGTATTCGACTGTATACGGTTTTTATTTTTTTGCATTCTTACAAATGATAATGTACTCGGTTGGAACATTAATCACCTGGTTTGTTAATTTTTTTTTCAATTATTGCGTGCATACTGTCAACTTCCATTTCGGTGTGGCCTAGTTCCAAATATTTTTGCTCAATTGTAACATTATTCAGCATAGCTATGTTGAGGAGAGCATTGCTAGATGTAACGTTTCTATTTTGATACGTACACCCATCCGTGTATAAATTTATGAACCTGTTGTTATCTCCCATTTTTTGGACTATTTTATCCATAAAGAAATTGGTTAAAATCGTTGCAAACTCATCAGAATTCAGCCCACCTTCGGCCTCATTCCATAGAAAGCAATACCCATCGCTAGTTTTCATGTCATAAATACACCAGTTGTGAACACACAGCTAAGTCTTGTAGTAATTTGATGACACATAGGATCGCGGTGCTAAAAGCACTGCTTGGAGATCTGCAGTAAAGACAAATCCAGTTTTTTCTTTATCAGATTCTTTTTCTATTCTCGCTTCGTTGTTTTTATTTATATGCTATTCGTAAGTCTCTTTGGTAATATGGCCCATCTTGTATCCATTACAGATGTCACATAAATCTTTCTTCGGTTTAAATAAAGCTTTTTTTTGTATGGTTAGGGTGTTCGTAAAAGTGGCAATAGATAGTGTTTTTTTTTTGTTTTTTGTCTCACAATAATCTTTGTACATTTTATAAATTTGCTGTTTGGATGATATGTCTGGTTGTATGTATGTCTGTTTTGTCCTTTTTCTACAATAATGTGAAGGCATTTTAGGTAAATCATCTAAAAAGTCCTGCAAAGTTTTAATTTCTTGGTCGAATAGGTTCCTAGGAGTAGTTTCTGGTAATTGTTTATCATCATTCTTTCCATCAACTTCAACCTTCCAACCCCAGATACATGAATTACCGATAGAAAAAGTTTTTAGAAATAACGTTTTACAGACTCTTATCATATTATCTTCACCTTTTTTAGGTGGTAAATAAAAGTGTTAACTCTTTTAGATTTTTGAGGGTCTTTCCTATCTCTTTGCCTATTTGCATATAAAATTTTTACTATTATCAACGTGAACTCGTTTTTCATCCAAGTCATATTCCAAAATTTAGCAAATAATATTTTTCTGTCATCTTCAGAAATACTATGACACTGAATAACACTATTTCTCTTTTACTTACAACTGCACCGTGGCTTCAACACCTTTTTTGGTTTCTTTATATTTATTTTCCACTCTCCATCTTCTTTTTTCTTACCGCAATATTCTTTACCCTTTTCTCTATTCTTTTTATTAATTTCACTAGTCCATTCTTCCTTCTTTACTTGACACTTTTTTTTTATAACCGGTTCTTCCGATTCTAATAATAATCTAATAGTAATCGACTAATTTATTCATTAATTCAGGACAGGTAGTTGGGATTAGGTAGGTAGATAAGTTAGGAGGTATAGTTTCATGAGCTGTTAGTTTTTCCTGTATCAAGAGAATGGCCAAATCGTCATCCGATTTATCATTACTTGTAGGAATGTACGATTGAGATGGTTCAAAACTATTAGAGGCCTTTTCAGGATTGTACAGGATGGCCCAGAAAGAAATTCATTTTTGAAACTGCCCTAATTTCTAAACATTATAAAGGAGGGGTGCGGGGGAGGTATCAGTGCGTAGTGCGGCCATTTTAATTTTAGTACCATGAGTCGCTATACGGGAGAACAGCGCGCGTTCTGTGTCCGCGCCTATTACGAGAACCTTCGATCTTACAACAGTCACTGTTGGACGTCTTTTCTGCCGACTTCCAAAAAGGAGACGGTACTCAATTCGAGTGTGTTTTTTTTATGTGTGTTACCTCATAACTTTGTACTGGGCAAACCGATTTCGATGATTCTTTTTTTTATATGAAAGCTGATAGTTCTCGTGTGGTCCCATATGAATTTGATCAAGGTCAGACCAATGGTTATTGAGTTATTCTTAAATAACTTATATTGAAGTCGGCTGTACAAAATTTTTAATTTTAAATTATTCGTGTTAAATTCTAACTACGGCGTATTAGTGAGTGTCCGAGCACTAATTTAATTGAACAGTGGATAAAGAGATTTGAAAGAATAGGATCAACACAAAAAACACGCCCTCAAGGTCGCCAAAGAGTTATACGCACTGACGGAACCATTCAGCATGTTCGAGAATCTTTGCGCTCGAATGCAAGAATGTCGACTCGTAAACGTTCCGTTGCTTTAGGCGTGTCTAGATCCACGTTGCAGCGAATTTTGCACCTGGATATGGAATTGCATCCCTATAAGATTCAATTAGTGCAGGAATTGAATCCAAAAGACTTTGAATCGAGATTAAATTTTGCAAATGAAATGTTCGACAATTTCACTGACTTTAATAACAATATCTTTTCCGATGAAGCTCATTTTCATATACACGGTTTCGTGAATAAGCAAAATTGCCGATATTGGTCTGCAGAGAATCCCCGTCTAAAACACCAGAAGCCACTTCACTTAGGAAAGGTTACAGTTTGGGCTGGAATCGCCAGATGGGGTATCATCGGGCCGTTTTTCTTTCAAGACAATCGTGGTCGAACCGTTATCGTAAATTCAGAGCGATATATAGTTATGCTGACGGATTTTATGGCTCGTAAATTGCAAGAATCGCGAGGTTACAATAAGAACACTTGGTTTCAGCAGGATAGAGCCACGTGTCACACTTCAAATGAGAGCATGCGCGTGGTAAGGGATATGTTTCCACAAAAAGTGATTTTACGGAGAGGTAACATTTCCTGGCCTCCAAGGAGCCCTGATTTAAATCCAGCAGACTTTTTTCTATGGGGACACCTTAAAAGTAAGGTATACTCCAATAATCCGACAACGTTACGGCAATTAAAGCTGAATATTCAACAAGAAATGGAATCCATTTCAAGAGAAACACTTACAAAAGTTTTTCAGAATTTTCGTGCTCGTTTAGAAGAGTGTCGTAACCGCCAAGGGTGTCATCTTGATGATATAATTTTCAAATAATAATATTACATTTAATTAACTTTACATTGTAACAAATTAAACGCTTTTAAATATAATAGTTTTTTATAATTTTATTTTTCAAAAGTGCATTCCTCTCTGAGCCATCCTGTAGATAAGTGATGGCACAAGGCGAAGAGATAGCAAACTTGGACTGATTTGTTCTGATTCAAGCGGAAATATGTTTTCAATAACAACATTCTCAACTATTTCATATGTCTGCGTATTAGAACATGTTTGGTTATCGGAACTTTTATTGTCAAACGATTCAGGGTTATATATGTACTTTTCGCTAGGCTTTTCATTTTCAATACAATTAATGTAGCCATTATCAAAGAAAGTTGATGAAGCCGAATTAGAAGAGGTTATTGGTTTCATCAAGCTCATGCTGTTCATTTTGCATGTTTATTTGCACAATTTTTTAGCACGTGAGTGGGACATCTGCAGGTAAATGAAAAAAAAAAAAAAAACATCACCATAAGCACAAAAATGAGCCAAAAATTATAAAAAATATTGATTTAACTTCAAAAGTTAAATTATACAGGGTATTTTTGGAACGCTCCCGAAAACTAAGACAGGCGACAGCACCAAGTATACCTTTGATCATGAGTCACAAATAAATTTGATCCTGATGAAAAAAAAATCATATTTTTACAACGTTTTATTAGCTTTATTCACGCGCCATCATGTTAGTACAGCTAAATGAAACGATAATTTCATAAAAAAATCATGAAAATACTGAAACATAAAACCAGCAGTGAAAACTGAATTGATATCACCTGACTAATGGAGGTTAATGTACGCGCGAACGGTGAAAAAAGAACGCTGGCCTTGAACTTGGGCACTGAGCGATTTAACACATATTGGTACGAAGGGGGCGCGACGGGGGAACAATCCGCCAGTATTACTGTGCCTGCATGCTATTGGTTCCCGCGCTTTGTTCGCTCCAAAAATACAGTCGCATACACAGCTTACTTTGCGACTCGCGACGATGTTTTAAAAAGGAAGGAAAGAAAAATTATTTATATCTATTGTTTTATGACTAAACTAGTGAACGAAAAGGTAAATATGATAGGAGAAGGTGAATGGGGAAAATTGTGCAGTAAATTTAAAAGTGTTGAGGAAGAATACCGAAAAAATTACCATGTGATCGACCTGATGACGGAAGCTCAAGCGAAGATGAAAGTGATGATGAAGTAGCATCCAGTAACACCAACACACCTTCAACATCTGGCTTCCATGTGACCCAAGACGACATAATGGACGGCGTGCCACCCTTACCTTAAGTTTTCTTGTTACAAACTACTTTATATTTTACGATAGAAATAACAAATAATGCTCAAGTAAACATTATCCATTTTTAATTCCAAGTAAGGCTTCTATTATGATTCTACAATAAAACAATTAATTACTTACTATAATATTATAAAACAATATCCCAATACCATGTAATACTTTAGAACGCGACTGTAACCTCCCTCCACTCGACCTGTATCTAGCTCGGTGCGAAACTCGTGTCGCATCACGCTGTGACGCAGTAGGTTTCAGTTTTGTCGATTTGTTTATTAAATTGTGATTACGTGTTGGTATTCTTGTTCGTTTTTTGTTTTAATAATGCTTAACGCGTACGTTTATAGTGATTGTGAATACGACAACATGTTATGTATCCGAACCTTGGTACACGAAGTATCGCTAAATAAATTGTCAAGACGTCGGGATGGAACAAGTGTGTCATACTGTGCAGTGCACAAAGTGTTGAAGCGTAACCGAATGCGCCCATACAAATTGCACATAGTGCAAGCTTTAGTTCCCAGCGATCACGACCGCCGACGAGTTTTCTGCCGTTGGTTATTATACCAGCAACAACGTGTGCCTGGTTCCATTGAGCACATTATCTGGACGGATGAGTCGACATTTACCAGAAACGGCCTGTGGAACCGAAGAAATACACACGTGTATTCAGAGTTTAACCCGCACGCTGTTCGACAAACCGGGCACCAAACCCGATGGTCGGTTAACGTATGGGCAGGTTTATTTAAGGATCGCATACTGGGACCAGTGTTTCTGCCACAGCGACTGAACGGACAGCGATACCTAAACTTTATAAATGAACAGTTGACAGACATTTTAGACGACCTATCGTTGGCTGAATATCGCCGCACATGGTTCCAGTATGATAGTGCCCCTCCACATGTCGTGAGGTTCGTCCGTGAGCGCCTCAATGAGCTATTTGATGATCGCTGTATTTGGCGGACTAGGACCACACGCTTGGCCACCTCGCGCACCAGATCTAACCCCGTTAGACTCCTTTCTGTGGGGTATGTGAAAGAAAGGGTTTTTAATCGTGAGTGTGATAGTGCTGACGAAACTACAAAAGGATCGTGGATGTTTTCGACAAACTACGTACGGACTGTGTCGAAGACCACACGATAATGCCCCGCCTCCATGAGGAGACGCAACACCGAGCCCAAATCTGCCTTGAACTGAATGGAGCACAATTTGAGCCGCATCTCATAAGACCACGGAGGATTTAGAGCGGTAAGCTGTTTCATAACTAATTTTTTTAAATAACTTAGTACTGAACTAATCTGAATACATACATAACTGAATACATGAGAATAATAAACATACCTACACGATGAATAAAAACGCATGACTCTAACCTTGGTTACATTTCATTTATGTATTTTTTCATTAGCGGGAAATCGAACCAGTTATTTGGGTTATTTAACCTGTAAATTCGGATTAAAATGGCTACGTGGAGACAAGTACAGTGGCAAAATAGTAGGTTAAGTAGATAAGTTAGGTATTTAGGCAAGTGTTGTAAATTATTAGGTTTTGTGGTATGGCCCGCTAGTTGCGGACCACGCGAATTTGCGTTCGCGCGTACATTGACCTTTAATCAGCTGATATGAATTCAGTTATTCCACTGCTGGTTTTAGGTTTCAGTATTTTCATGATTTTTTTTATGAAATTATCGTTTCATTTAGCTGTACTAACATGATGGCGCGTGAATAAAGCTAATAAAACGTTGTAAAAAGATAATTTTTTTTCATCAGGATCGAATTTATTTGTGACCCATGATCAAAGGTACTTGGTGCTGTGGCCTGTCTTAGTTTTCGGGAGCGTTCCAAAAATACTGTATAAAAATAACAAAATTAAATTAATGTAATAAAAACATTAAATTAATGAAACAAAAATTTAACTTTAAATTTTAATTAATTTTTAATAAACATAAAAACGGATAACTCCCAACACTAGTGTGATCAATTAAGAAGCAAATCAGCCAACTCCTAGCCAATATTATATCTTAAAATTACATAATTAACTAGCACTGTTTTGTGATAAAGTAAATAAGTACCCATACCTTATTTATTTATTTATTTAACAATTTATGTACACACAAAATAATGTTACAATGAAGAAAAAAAAAGATATTTTGTACAAAGGCACTGCTTATTTCATATTGAAATTTCTACCAGCAGGTCTGATACTGGACAAATTAAAAGAGAAGCTGATCTAGTGTGATGATGTGTGACTCTCATAATAAAATTTTATAATGAAATTAAAAAAAAAAAACACATGTAAGGTACGCTGTCCGTGGACGTCAAAAACTAATGTGGTTTTAATACAACTGCGCAATTAAGGGTTAAACGTGATAAATAATTATGCGTAAATCCTGCTTCACACAAATCAGTCTCGTCTAAAAATCTCAGTCTCCCGTTTCTGCGGTACTCATTCTTTTTTTTTCTCTTTATTAGTAATAGCAAACAACTACATAGTATAATGTTACACAAAATAATGTTGACTAAATGTAATAATAAGAATAAATGTGTAGTCAAATACACTATCCTCATATTAACAAATCCGAACATAAACTTAACTTATCGGACGCGATTAGATGCTAAGCAACAACAGCTGATCTTGAGTACGTAGTTAGTTACTGTCGCCAGCAATAAAATGCAAACACCAACGTTTAACGTTATTATAATAATATTAAAGTTTGTACTTAATTAAAGCTGCACACATGCCAGTGCCGGCGACTGCACATAATACCAAAATTAATCGTTATCAAAACAAAATTAAAATTAACATATTTATAAAGGTGGTCTACTAGAGATTGCTGTTATGCACTCTGCAGCTTTACATTTTATTCCGTACGCTATCGATGCTTTAAGTGGCGTATAATAAAAAGTATCTATCTAAATTTAAATAGCAACATAACAAAACAAAAGAGTAAAAAGAAGTGTTAAAATAAGGCACTAAAAAGTGTTACAGATGTAACGCTTGAATTGAGACTTAGAAAGACTGAATATATCAGAGTCAACAAAGTTAACATTATAAATATCAACCATTCGATGTAGAGGTGAGCGGATACCTGCTTTAGTACGAATTTTAGTAGTTGCGAACAGCTTACGAACGCACACCTCCCGCCTTTGATCCGTTCTTGGGACAATATAACACAGTCTTCTGGTCAAGTCAATTATTAATGATACTATGAAGTACCATACACACAAGGAGTTTTCGTCCGGACAGAAGAGAGTGCAGTTTGTACCTATTCAAAAACTGATCATATGACATATATACGCCAAAACACCTGTAGTGCATGGATCGCAGATATTTACACTGCACATTTTCAATTAAGTCTACATACTTATTGTAGAGAGGGTTCCATATTGGTATGGCATACTTCGAGTTGGGAGCGTACTAAGGCTTTATAAAGATAAAGATACGTACAGGGTTTCTTAAAGTTTTTAGATGACCTCATCACAAAACCATATATTTGAAAGGCTTTTTTAATAATTTTGCCAATATGGAGGTATAAATGCAACTTATTATTTAATGAGACATTAGAAAGAGAATAGCCATAATGTACAATATGTTGTTTTTTTGAAAAATTAATATAACGACATTTTGACAGCCTCAAATGCAATTTATTGTCATTGCAGTATTCAGAAAGTCTGTTCAAATCCTGTTGTATTAGAATGCAATCTGAGATAGATGTTATAGATTTATAAAGCTTTAAATCGTCTGCATACAACAAAAAGTTACAATTGTGGAAACACTGTCCTATATAATTAAAAAAAAAGGATAAATAAATAAAAGCGGATCAAAGATGGACCCCTGTGGCACGCCTGAAGTCACATGAATACTCTGAGATTGAAACCCATTGATAACTATTTTTTGGCTTCTGTTCATAATGTATGACGAAAACCAGCGTAACAGATTACCCCGTATACCATTATAGGCAATTTTCTTTAAAAGCAATTCATGGTCTACCTTGTCGAAGGCTTTTTGAAAGTCGGTATATATAGCATCCGTTTGAGCATTTTTGTTCATATTATCAAAAAGAAAGGATACATGAATCATGAGATTAGTGATTGTGGAACTTCTCTTTACGAAGCCATGATGTTCTTTCAAAATACTATTATGTAAAACTGGATAAACTTCATTATGAACCAGTCTCTCGAAAAGTTTCGACAAGTCAGACAATAGAGATTGGTCTATAATTCTCCACCTCATGCCTTGAGCCGTTTTTATATACAGGCCGTTTATATACCGTTTTTTATTCCAGATCTCAGGAAAGATCCCAGTTGCAAAGCAGTGATTTTAAGTAATACACAGAGGCTTCCAAATACCTACAGCAGTTTTAACTAGAAAGAGAGCCGGAAGTCTATCTGGGCCAGCACCTTTTGGCGGGTCTAAGGATTGAAGTTCTCTGATGACCTTACTTTCACTAAAGTAAATATCGCATAAATGAACATTATTAGGAACTGATGTCGAGGGTTCAGACCAATTTTCAATAGACAAAGTTGAAAGCTCATATACTGAGTAGAAAAACTTAAAGAATAAGTCACAGATCATATCAGGTTCACTGACTAAAGAACCATTATAACACATGTGCGAGGGAACAGAAGACGAATTTTTGTTGTTGGAAATGAAAGACCAAAAATGTTTAACATTACTTTGAATACTATTATAACTGAGCTAATATATCTAAAGAAACATTTACGAGCTTCCAATTTGAAACATTGCCTATAAATTGAGAACTGTTCATAATCAGATACATTTTTATACTTTTTCCATTTAACGCATGATTTACGTTTGTTCTTTGCGATGTGAATTAGAGAAGATGTAAACCACACTGGATATCTTGAAGATCTGGAGGATACAGGTGGGCCTTGCTTATCGATTGCATTGAAAACTACATTATAGAAAATCTCAACTGCCTCTTCCACGTTATTCGTATTAAACAATGTAGATCAGTCCAGTTTATTCAAATCCTCAATTATAAACTCATAATTAACTTTGTGGAAGTTGTACTTCAAAATAGATTGTCGACGCATGGTAGGTGATGGTATGGTATTAAATATGAAATTGATACTAAACGGCGGGTGATGATTATCTCTAGGTAAAAGAGTATTCGTAAGCGGAGTGATTCTGCATTCAATATTGGAGATCAATAAATCTAGTATGTTACCTCGAATATTTTTAATGAAATTATACTGACTAGCATCATGAAGCGACATGAAGTTAGACAGTTGGGTAGATAGCGGTGACAATGCAATACAGTCCAACCCATGTGATATCAGGTAAATTATAATCACCAAAAAGTGAAAAACCAACTACGGAGGTGTCTTCAAGAAATGTTGTTAATAACTCTAAATACGCAGAATACTTGTCAAATGAAGTATTGGGAGGAGTTATTTAGACTGCAGCAACTATATGACGCTTAGAGCCACATGAGCTAGGAAGGCAAACGCACACATTCTCGGTGCTATCCAACAAAGTGTTCCAGTACCCCGAGATAATAGACATAGGTCTTAAACCCTTCAGAACCGTAATCAAGACACCACCCCCGTCTCTCTTGCCAGTAACGCTACGATTGCGATCACAACGGTAAACTGTATAACGCTGATCTATAAATTCGCTATTATCAATTTCTGGTATTAACCAAGTTTCCGTCAGAATAAGAAGGTCATATGCATGAGATAAAATATTCATATATACAACGTATGTAGCTTAGTACGAATACCTCTGCAGTTTTGATAATAACACTATATTAGGCGTTTTTATAGTCAGAATAATAAATTAACACGTTCCCAGCGGCACAGATTGATCTGTACTTTCCATTACTGCGTTACGAGGCGTTTAAAACCTTGTCTTAAACCACACATTGTGGCGGCACGAGGCTTATTAAACCCCACCGCCCTTAGGAGACCAAAATCCTTTTTTTGGTGCCAAATATGACAAATTGTACAGCTTTTATCGCGATTATTATTAACAATGAGTTCATTAACCTATATCTGCCGCCGCCTATGGTTAGATTATTTAGTTTAGATTCTATAGGTAAAATAAAATGTGGGGTCTGATGTACCTCGTACCGCACTGAAAAATAGCAGATTTTCATATTATTTAGTGATGGGAAAATAAATATCGATTTTATTTAATTGTATTTATTTATCAAAGTTATGGATGTTTTTCATTAAAACACGTCAAGCAATAATATTTTTTGCAACTAGTGCATTCTGTGAGAATTTTCTTCACTTTTTTGTCAGCCTCACGACTTGTCAAGAAGGCGCGGAGTTTATCGTAACATCCTACACATCTCCTCTTCTTTGATCCCTTTTCGAGATGATGTGCATTGTTTGCAGTGGCTTCTGAAAATAAAAAATGTGTATTTGTGAAGCGGATTAGGGCCAACCCACACGGACCACAACCACGCGACAACCACAACCACACCACAACCACACCACGTGGTCGGGCGCATATTTTGTATTGAAAATGAATAGTTTAATTCACACGTACCACGTGGTGTGGTTGTGGTTGTCGCGTGGTTGTGGTCCGTGTGGGTTGGCCCTTAATTAGTTTAAAAGCGTAATAAGGGACTTAATATGTGTAAATGCATGATAATACGTTACAAAACTTTAGATATAATAATCAGTTCCAACTCGACTCTACTCTGCGCAACATTGTTATTTTTTTTTATTTTACTCCTTCTCCTGACAAAAGCCAACACATCAAAAAAAGAATTAGCGAAATCGGCACGACATAACGCGTCAACGGCTGAACAGATTTCGCTAATATTTTTTTTGTTATATTTGCTATTGTCAAGAGAAGGTTCTTATAAAAGAAAAACATTAAGAAAATTGTGCAGTAGGGTCAAGCTGGGTAGATTAAGGTAAGAGTAAGGTAGATTCGGGTAGAGTCGGATAGAAGTTGGGTAAAGTTGGTTAGAGTAGAGAAGAGTTGGGTAAAGTTGGGGAAAAGAGTTAAATTTTGATGAACAAGACGTCTGCCGGGTCCGCTAGTTAATTCAATAAACAAACACATTAATAGTTATTATGATCATCAGCCTATTTGAAGAAAGTTACTCAACATGTCACATTCACGTTTCCATTAACATATAACGAGTAGTTAGGATATTTGAAAATTACCTGTATCCACGTCCAAGTCTTTCTTTGTAAAAGCTTCAATAACTTGTTCCACAAATAGTCTCTTTGGCATTTTATTTCTATCATCATTAATTGAATTATACACAATCCAGGCGTTAATAAGGGCTGTACCAAATATTAGCTCCATTATTACTTTCCTCCACCATTTAATTCCTTTCTTTAATGTTGTATAATACGAAGACATTTGATCACTGTAGTCAATTCCCTTTTTTGTTTCATTGTACATTATAACACATCCGGGTTTTTTAATACTTTCGTTAGTGCCTCTCTTCTTTTTCCCAGTATCTATTAGTTTATCGTCATGATCTTTGCACGTAGTCAACATTAAAACTTTTCTTTTATCTACCCAGTTCAATATTTTCACGCCCTTTTTGTTCATTTTTCCAATAATCTGGCCCTTTTTTATTTTCGCATTAATAACTTTCTTTGGCAAATATTTTCTTCTTATGTTTAAAGTTCCACATAGAAAAGTTTTTTGTGATAGGAGTTTTTCTGCCAGACTCAATGAAGTATAGAAATTATCTACTATTACGATTCTTCCCTCTTCTGTCAAATTGTTCATCAATTTTAATACTACTTTCTGACTGTGATCGACTTCTCGCTTCTGATCTTTTTTACCTGTATAAATCTCTATTTGGTAGGTATAACCTTCGGGGGTGCAAAGTTTGTACAGCTTAACGCCATATCGGTGAGATTTGTTTTTTATATACTGACGGAAACCTAATCGCCCTCTCCAGGGTATCATTGTCTCATCAATTACTACATATTTTCCGGGGTTTAATATATTCTGAAATTTGTCAGTGATCATCGAAATCATATCTCTGATTTTATGTAGTTTGTCAGTTTTATCATCATTTGAGACATCACTGACATGCCAGCATTTTAATAGGAGTAAAAATCTGTCTCTTGTCATTGCTGAACGTATAAATTCGTTTCTGTATAATTTGTTCTTGCTCCAATACAAATTTATATGAGGTACTTTACATAAACCCATTGCCATCACAACTGCCAGAAATGTTTTCATTTCCTGAAAACTAGTATTAGTCCACTCTTTCATACGTGATTTACGTTTCATATTTTGTTGGTTTTTTCGTAAATAGTTTTGTGCATAATTGTTTGTCTCCAATGCCATTTTATTGATCATCTCATCTGTTACAAATAACTTATATACATCTTCAGGTGATTTTACAAACGGCGGTATATTGTAAGTATTTTCCCCAACAAATTCATCAAAATTTACGGGACTCTCCAATATGTCTTCCCACTCATCGTCATCGTTCTTGTTAGTTTGGCGGTCGGGCAATGCCTCTTCTGCGTCTAAAGTTTCGTTTTCTGTATCTTCATTTTCATCTTCTAATTCCTGTTGTTCGTCTATGCAAACCTCTAATGAATAATTATCAGATCCTTCCGAATCGCTTGAATTGTCATTAGGACTATAATCCTTATCATCCCCGTTGTCACTAACATCTTCGATATTATTATAATTATTGGCATCAGGTGATTTTGGAATATCCTGTAAATTATCACGAGTTCTGTCTTCAGTTATCTCGTCATCGCTATTCAAATTTTCAATACCATCATAGTCTATTGAACCAGGCAATTTAAGTATAGTTGACAATTTATTACACCTGTTTTGTTGTTTTCGATCAACATCCTTCGAAACATTTTCAACAATCACAGAAACCTCTATTTCTCGTTTTTCTGCACATGTGGACAAATTAGAGTCGTCTGAAACTGCAAATTCAGACATATATTTTTTACTTGATCTCTTTTGTTCCGGTGTTTTAAGTAGTTCCTTTAAATTTTCCTCATTAAGAGATAAATCGCAGTCTAGTAAATTGGAGCGTGAAATTTCTGATAAAGAACTAGTTCTGCTCTCAGAAACTATTTGACGGAAGTCTAATGAAGGTGAACATAGAGATGACGAATTTTTGTTTTGTTTTTTAATCTGATGTCTTGGGGTGGTTGGGGCACTAGAAGAGGGAAAGGTAACATTTTGTAAAACTTGACAGGTTTTTCCGGTACTTGGACTCAAATAAATTGTTTCTTTTTGTTCTATGGCTTCAACACGGTTCCTTACATCGTTATTTTTGGAATATCTAAGTCCCGTTTTTGCTTTGTTATGCAATTTTCCTGTATTTGTAATAATGATTGAGGTTGCATGTTTATTCAGAATATGTTTTGGTTTTCGAATATCAGTCGGTTGAATTTCTTTACTTAAATTTACATCTTGTGGTGCTCTATATTCAATTGAATTTTTATTTTTTTCTATTTCAACAGTGTCAGATATCTTAAAACGTTTTATTGAAAAAATCTCTTCATCACTAGAATCTTCATTTTGCGGGGTATTACAACTTGGTGGGCTCTGAAAAACAATAGATACCTCTACCTTTAATAGTATTTTACAAATACAGGCCGCAGCTCGGGTGTGAATGGCTGTTTATTGAGTGTACCGATCAAAACGTGGCGTAAATGGAGTAATCATGTTCAGGATTTCAACGAATTATTTACCAAGCCAAAATAAATTTGCGGTCTGGCATTCAAAATACTTTTAATTAAAATTATCAATGAATAATATTTGAAAGCTCAAAATGGTAAGGGTAACTTTTTTATACGTTATTTATTCGTTTTGATTATAAAGTACCAAAATGTCGACAAAAACCCAATTTCAGTATGTTCAAAATAAATCACGGATATCAATTTTTATACGAAAACTATCATTTTGTTCGGTACAATTTTTATTAAGCTGCTAGCGAAAGGCTTCCGCAAAAGTTGTTTGTTAGCAGTAAATATTATTTTTTAATGGAGCATGCTATGTTCAGAGCTCATTGTATAATTATTGTTATTAAGTATTGCAGTTTTAAAGAAAAACGAATCAAGCATGCTAGTTGCAGGAGGTATCGCTTAATCATGAAGCATTGTATTTTTTTATTATACTCCAGGTTTTCAAATGTAACTGGTTTTTATAATATTTTGCTGTTGTTCATTCCACAAATGTCAATTTTACAAATATTACAAATTAGGTATATTAGTGATGTTAGTGTTAGTGTTAGTGTACTCTCGACACTAGGGTTTGCTGGGTCGATTGACCTGCGCTGCGACCCACTCGCTAAATAGAAGAAGTGTTAATGATTCGCGTCTTAAGCTTTTCACACAAAAACGCCAAAAAATATAGCTTAGTTAACTTAAAAGCACCACTCCAACTATTCAGTACGTACTCACAGATCCGTTAAATACCGTAATCCTTTATGCTAGATCGCTAAAAACAAAATAAAACTGTAGTTAATTCATAATAGCTGTCTGTGGATATAAAAAATCATAAAACTCACTTAAACACTTAATCAGAGAGGTTGACTAGTAGAACTACTTATTCCCACTAGCAAATCTGACGTATTAAAAAAAGTCCTCGGAGTTTTGTGACAATTACCTTAAAAGGATATCAATTACCTACGTTTCCTGTATCAATCCTCCTATATACCTATATACCTACTGAACATTTTGAACAAGGACAGAAAGCGTGATTATAATATAATTCCTCACTATACAGATATACAGCTAGCCTATCGAGTCCCACTGCTGGGAGTCCCTCCCTATACATAGTATACAATATTATACACAATATTTTAAAATTAACGTACTTATTTAGCTGAAATTTATTTATTAAATACATAATTATTTCATCTATATTATTATTATTTATTCGGAGTAGGTATATTTATAAATATTAATTAGTGACTGACCTGTTTTTGAAATATCATCAGCGATTTTGACTCAGATTCACCACCCGGTTTTTCTTCATCATCCTCTTTAATTAACTTTCTTCGGCAACGTTTCGACATAATCGACAGCAGTTCTTCGTCGCGTGCGCAGCCTGGCATGCGTTGCACAACACTAACCGCGTGAAGCTAGCGTAGAGTGCGGTACGAGGTGCGCGGGGGTACGAGGTTTTCGGAACCTCTTACCGCACTGTGTTAGAATTTTATTTGTTCAGTGCGGCACGAGGTCTAAGAAACCCGGTATTAAAATAAGTATACCATAGAACTAGGAATCAATAGCACATCTCAGATATATAGTTATCTCTTTCCTATACTGAACCAGATGGAAGTTATGCCTCGCGCACGACAGAGAAGTTTAAGTTTTTCCTTACCGCTATAAAGACAAGACACGTACAGGGCGTTTCAAGCCCTGTTTCGCACTTAACGTGTTAATGTTACCATCCAATGAGTTAAAAAGTCACCTTAAGGCACATAAAATAAATAATGAATGCGAACCCAGCACAATATAACATTTTACATAATAGATGATTGCATACACTCCTAACTTTAATATGGCGATGAAACAACTTTATTAACAATTTGACTGCACATACACTTAAACTTGTCAGATTAGAATAATACAGCATATCAACTATCAAAAATTTTAACAGTGGTAGAGCCAAGCGGTAGCTTTTGCTGTCGCACGGATGGGCCAGCTTGAACCGGGGTGGTACCACGACCTCACAGAATACCAGCGTGAAGTAGAGGTTTATCTCTGCATTGCGCTTGGTGAGTGCAGGTGGCCGGAGGCCCATTCCCCCCCCCCCCCCCCACCCCCCATCAACATGGTAGTGGAATTAAACAAAAGACTACCCCAGGAGGGTACCAGCACCCCTGGAGAATCCCTCGCTGAGCATCCACGACCAAACTACTCCACTCCTGGGCGTGGGTGACGAAGACGAAACCTCCTCGGGGCAAGCGGAGCAAGAAGACAAAGGCAACCCCTGCCACGCTTAACGTGGATTTCTGCAATATCAGGGGACTTCATTCAAACCTTAACGCCGTCCACTACCATCTGGAGATAGCTAAGCCGGACTTGCTCTTTCTAACCGAGACACAGGTGTCCTCTCCGGCTGATACTTCGTATCTCTCCTACCCGGGGTACAAATTAGAACACTCGTTTGTGCCCCGGGCTGGAGTTTGCGTGTATGTCAGGGAGGACATCTGTTTTCGACGCCTCGGCAGTCTTGAAGGTACGGACCTGTCCATCCTATGGCTGCGCGTAGACAGCGACGACCATCCCCGCGTCTACGGGTGCCTCTATAGGTCCCATAGCGGTAATGCCGACACAGACCGACTCATTGACCACGTCCAAATGGCTGCAGACTCCGTGCTACAACAGGTCCCATCCGCAGAGATCGTGATACTCGGTGATTTCAACGCCCACCACGCTGAATGGCTTGGTTCTCGTTTAACCGATCATGCGGGTAGATCTGTCTATGACTTTGCTTTGGCATATGGTCTAACTCAACTGGTTACTTCGCCTACGCGGATCCCAGATGTGGAAGACCATGTACCTTCCCTGTTGGACCTTCTGCTGACCTCTCATCCGGACGGATATCAGGTCTCCGTCGATGCCCCTCTGGGCTCTTCGGACCATTGTCTGATCCAGAGTGCGGTGCCACTCACGCTCCAATCGCAATTGCGATCTACAGCTTGCCGCCGTGTTTGGCACTATAGGTCAGCTGATTGGGACGGGATGCGGTCTTTTTTTGCATCCTACCCTTGGGGGCGGGTTTGCTTCTCGCCGGAAGATCCCAGCGTTGTTGCCGATTCTTTTGCTGATGTGGTACTTCAGGGTATGGAACTTTTTATTCCATCCTCTGTGGTGCCCATCGGAGGCAGATCCCAGCCATGGTTTTGTCGCTCCTGTAAAATAGCAGCACGCTATAAGCAGGAGTGCTACCAGGCCTGGGCTGACGCATCAACGTCTCGGGATGTACACACACCAGCGCACTTAAAAAGAAGTATAATTCCGCCTCCAGGTCCTTCAAAAGCGTCATTGCCAAGGCAAGGTCTGAGCACATCGGCAGAATTGGCGAAAAGCTAGTTCGCCTTCCTTCGGGAACCCGTGCATTCTGGTCTCTCGCCAAGGCTGTCCAAGGGAACTTCTGTCAGCCATCTCTTCCATCTCTGCACAGAGAGGACGACTCACTGGCCCATGCCGCAAAGGAGAAAGCCGATCTGTTGAGCTCTCTTTTTGCGTCCAACTCGACTCTAGATGACAGGGGGAACACACCGCCGACCATACCGCGATGTGAGTGCTCCATGCCGGATGTGCGATTTACACAGCGCTTGGTCCGCAAAGCACTCTTCTCCCTGGACGTCAGCAAGTCGAGTGGGCCCCATGGAGTCCCTCCCATTGTGCTGAAGACGTGTGCTCCGGAGTTGGCACCGGTTTTAACGCGTCTTTTCCGGTACTCCTACTCCCAAGGCGTAGTCCCGAACTCATGGAAGACAGCTTTGGTGCACCCGATCCCTAAAAAAGACGACCGCTCAGACCCGTCCAACTAACAGGCCTATCGCCATCACCTCCTTGTTCTCCAAAATAATGGAAGCCATTATAAACTGCCAGCTCATGAGGTACCTTGAGGATCACCAGCTGATTAGTGATCGCCAGTACGGTTTTCGTCGGGGTCGATCAGCTGGTGATCTTCTATTCTACTTAACTCATAGATGGGCGGAGGCAGTAGAGTCCAAGGGGGAGGCATTAGCCGTTAGTTTGGACGTAGCGAAGGCCTTTGATCGGGTCTGGCACAAAGCGCTTCTTTCGAAGCTTCCTTCCTATGGGTTTCCCGAGAAATTGTGCAAATGGATCACCAGTTTCCTTGCTGATCGGAGCATCAAGGTCGTAGTAGACGGTGCATGCTCTGATTTCAAGCCTATCAACGCTGGTGTTCTACAAGGCTGCGTGCTATCACCAACGCTGTTTCTCCTGCATATCAATGATATGTTGCTAACTGGTAGCATTCATTGCTATGCAGACGACAGCACTGGTGATGCCTTATATACCGGCCTTGCCAATATTTCTCGGGAAAACGTCGCCGAGTACCGGGACAAACTTGTGTCTGAAGTCGAGTCTTTGCTTAATAAAGTCTCGGATTGGGGCCGACTAAATCTAGTTCAGTTCAATCCCCAGAAGACACAAGTTTGCGCGTTTACCGCTAAAAAGAACCCCTTGTTGTTGTCGTATCTCCTCAGTTTCAAGGCACTCCCCTTGCTGCCTCAGCCAGTATCGGAATCCTTGGCGTCGACATATCGAATAGTGTGCAGTTTCGTGGTCACTTGGAAGATAAGGCCAAATTGGCCTCTAAAAAGCTTGGCGTGCTCAGCAGAGCGGGACAGTATTTTATGACGGCACACCGCCTGCAACTTTACAAAGCGCAAGTTCGGCCCCACATGGAATACTGTTCTCATCTCTGGGCCGGGGCACCCCAGTGCCAGCTCCTTCCACTTGACCGCATCCAGTGCAGAGCGGTTCGAATCGTCGACGACCGAGTTCTTTCTGATCGGCTCGATACACTGGCACTGCGTAGAGATGTTGCATCTCTTTGCATATTTTATCGCATCTATCACGGGGAGTGCTCTGAGGAATTGTTCGGACTAATTCCAGCCGCTCAATTTCACCATCGCACATCGCGACAAAACTCGCGTTACCATCCATTCCATCTGGATGATTGGCGGTCCACCACTGTGCGATTTAGAAGAAGTTTTCTCCCTCGCACGACTTCCTTGTGGAATCAATTACCACCAGCGAATTTTCCAAACCGATACGACTTAGGAACCTTCAAGAAAAGAGCTTACACCTTTCAAGGTCGGCAACGCATCGGGAATTCCCCTGGTGTTGCGGTTGTTCATGGGCGGCGGTAGTCACTTACCATCAGGTGAGCGGCATGCTCGTTTGCCCCCTATTCTATAAAAAAAAAACTGCAAATGAGCTACAACAAAAAACATAAAATCGAAATTAAAAACAAACACTATGTTAGGATAGTAGGTAAATGCGTTTACTAAACTATTTGGAAATATCGCTAAGTTTCTTACTAGAACCGGCTTTAATCTTAGAGATGTCTCTCTGCGTTCGTATAGCGATAGCCGCATGGTTGTTGGACTCCCGTACAAGAATAGTAGCAAGCTTGATCCAAACGTATTAGTAGTTCACTTTCTTTGCAGTTTCACAACAGTCACGAAAGAGCTTCTTCTTTTCCAATGTTAAATGTTCATTCAAAAAGACCAACTTGGGTACACCAGAAATGCCAATATCATTGGTTGTAACGCCTTTAGACTTACGAAACGTACTCAGTATGTTGTCTCTTAACCCTTAATAGGGCATGGCTAAACTGTGGATGTTTGCAAAAGTTTCAAAGCTATTATGCGATTAGTGGTACAAACAGATTTAGGATTTCATATCAGTATTTTTTACGTGTTTTCAGTTTTTCAGGAAACTAAGTGGGAAAATAATTTCCCAGGATTCTCCGAAGGTTAAAATGTAATCGGTCAACATTTTTACCTTCGGTGATTCCTGGGAAATTATTTCCCAACTAGTTCTTCCGCGACTTTCGTCCTAGCGGGTATGATGCTCTAAAGTGATCGAAATGATCAATACCACCCATGAACTCTGTATATATTTTAATCGAAAGTGGACAGTATATTTACTTGCTACCATCTTTCTGTTTCCTCTCAATCAATTCCACTGCTCGAGGATCAAACGCAGTAGTTCCAAGAAAAACATCCTTAGTATCTTTCCATTTCAATACTCCTATAGGTGTATTATACTGATATACTATAAACTCACCAGGTCTCAAAGCTGTTTCTTTCTTTTCTTCGCGGGTTAGATTTTTTCCTGTTATCAAATCTGGTAAGCCCTTACGGTTCATTCTTAGTGTTCAAACACAGTAAATGCCTCTTTCATGTAATAGTTCCATCAGTGGCAGACTGGTAAAAAATTTATCAAAAGCCACTAATGTATGGCTTGGCAGAGATTCACACAAATTTATTATGACTGGCCCCTAAACTCTCTTCAGTTCCAGTATCAACTTTACCAGTATAAAATTGAAATTCATATAAATACCCTGTAAGAGAATCTGCTCTTGCCCAACATTTTAAAGTTTTTTTTGGGCATATACTGCTTCATGTTACTCTGACCTTTGACCCTGATCATACTTTTGTTTATTGAATTAAATTCTGACACTTAACATTGTCTTGAAAAACTTTGTTTAGGATTGAAATGGCAAGTCTAATTTTATCCAATTTATCATAATCTGGTGAGTTTCGTGGAGCTTTTTGAAAATATTTGATATATGGAGATTTTGTGTTATTTTTTAAAATCTTTTTAAGGGCATTACTTTGCAAATAACAGGATTTCTGAAAAACTCATCAGTTGACCAATAAGTATTTATATCTGCTAATGGATTTATGCTCATTAGTATAATCACTCGAAAGTATGCTTTTATTTCTCCTTTTGTAACTTCAGTCCAAGCTTTTGAATATGTGTGTTTTGCATAAATATTTGTATTTTCAACAATAATATCCAGTAACTCATCAGGGAAAAAGTCAAGAAAGTAATCCAGTGGTTGACTTCTGTTATTGTATCTTTTTATCTGCATTTTCTTCTCGAAAATAGGCCAAGTAATATCATCAGTTGCAAAAGACCAATCTTTTGATTTATTTTGAAATCGAATGAATTTATACCTAGAGAAAGAAGATGTTGGTTCTGCATTAGAGCTTTCATCAGGCTCTGCCAATACTGGTCCTGGGGAAGAGTGGTCTGCCTTGACATCAGCTACAGCAACAAGTGAGGTTGTTTCAGCAGGATTTTGATCAAGTAGCATAGGAACATCCGAAATCATGTGAGAAGAACCTGCATGGACTTCAGCGATTGCATCTTGTGAAGTTGAAGCCACTTCAGGAAGAATTGGCTTAGAAATCTGTTGAACTGGTGAATTCAAAAAAGTTTCATCTTGGATAAGAGACAAATCTGATTCTCCTACCTATAAATAATGTAATTCTTCGACAGAAATACCTTGAATCTCATCCAAACGCTTGTTTAAATCGACATTGTAACTACTGGTTGCAAAAGAGTCAACTGCTTCATCATCAAGGTCTTCTTCCGAAGAACAAAGTAGATGTGACAGCTGGAACTCAATTTAAGAATCGCGAAGTGGTTTCTGAAACGTAAAACAGTGCTTATGAGATAAATAGAAATCCTGCATGCTTCCTACGGAAACAGTTTTCCCACATAAATCGTTACGTAGGAAACCTAAACGGGCAACAAGCAAATATTTCCCACATACTTCGAATCCATCAAACCAAGTCATTTTTTGGTGTTTGGAAAAATAAAACACATCAACAACTGAATAAACATTACATATATGCAAAATAACCATAAACCGGATTTTTCTCGACATATTATCTATTTCATTAACAAAACTGCATACAAATTATGGAGTGTAGAGTACAAGGAGAACCATCTTATAAGGGGCGAAAGTTGAAAAAGTGTCCCACTATATACTGAAAATAGAGGTTCCAAAACCTACCACAATAGCGCTGGCGTCTGAAAAACTACGATATGAATATAGCTGTTGTAGACGGAGTGAAGTCAGCTGAATTCAAATATTTAAAAAAATTCATGACTAGAGTAGTTAGTAAAATGCCAGTATACAAAATCTCAACTATTTACGTAGTATAAAACCAAGCGGGATTGGTCGGTCCTTGTTTATTTCTCCATCTTATTCTAATTAATTTCGGCGCTTTTTTTTTAATTTATCCTATGCTACTGCAGCGCCACCCTTATTGGACGCGTTTTTAGGGACACTTTTCATATAAGGAGATGGTTCTCCTTCTACTCTACACTCCATAATACAAATACAATAACCGGTGAGTAATTATTGTGACAATGACATCTCTTTTTTATTTTTTCTTTCGTTCGAAAACACGATCACAGGCATATAAACCATAGATAATATATTCAACTACGAAACGACAGTGACAGTTCATGGGAAAATGCGTCCCATTGACCGTTTAAAGTGTGAAATTAAATGTGGGAATAATGTTCCTGTTGCCTTATTAAGGGTTAACTCACAGTTAGGTTTTTTACGTTTCCGCAGTGACATATTTTGTTGTACATAAGTTTCTATGCTCAAATCAGGGTTAGATGACAATGACTTAGATGGTGAATGCAGCATATTAGTGCAAATTCTAAAGTTAGAATGTAAAGAAAAATAAAAATTATTTATTTTCGTTTCAATTAAGTATAGTTAGTACCTCGGTAGGTTGGCTGTGTGACGTAGTTGGTACAATGCGCGCAGGCAGCCGCACCAAGACCTGTATATTATAGTCACGTTATGTGACGTAGGTCAGGGTCGGTGAAATATTTTATAGATAAATACGCTGTTTTCTCTTCAATTTCACGTCAGAATGGAACAAACTATATCTCGTTTTAAAGGACACTTTACGGTCTTTTTTTTTAAAGAAGAGGGGGCAAACGAGCATGCGGCTCACCTGATGGTAAGTGACTACCGCCGCCCATGAACAACCGCAACACCAGGGGAAATGCAGATGCGTTGCCGGCCTTTTAGAAACGTGTAAGCTCTTTTCTTGAAGGTTCCTAACTCGTATCGGTCTTGAAAACACCACTTGTATTTATGGCACGTTGCAACGTTTTACTATAAATTTAATTAAAAAACACTGAGAGTAATGACAAACGTGGCGCAGCGACTGTTTGCGATGCGTTATGATGATTTACATTTACATTCTCTCCATTACAGTTTAAAAAAAAATTCTTCCAAATTCCTCCACTCATGTCCATAGTGTTTTTTAAGAAGTCTATCGACGCCTTGAATTTTTATTGCTTGTTTTATGCAAATATGATTTGGCTGGATTACTTGAGGAGATATCATAGTGGTCTTTTTATTTCTTTTTGTGATAGTTTTTTTTTTTCGCGTGGTTCGATTCTAAACGGTCTCATCAACCTGTACTCAAATGTTTTCTGTTTTCGTTCTTGTAATAAAAAAATCTTTTTGTTTTCATAAACTGAACATGCCAAGACGTAGTAGGTTTAATGATCGATTCGTAACTTTTTTTCCAATCAAATGCAGGAATCGATGCTAGATCTTTGCACACACTATTTTGTTCTAAGACAGCTGCATATTCGGATGGAGAGATTATCACTTCTTTAGTTGTTAATGTTTTCTCAATACTGGCAAACAACCTGTCTGGAGGTATAAAGAAGTGACCTACTACAGTTAAGATCAGCTTTATTTTCTTGATATTTCTTGGGGCTTCTGTGTAAGTCATTTACCGAGCATGGCTATCATGTCTGTATTTTTATTTTGTCCGGCGCCACCGTCGAACATTATTCGTAGAATTTTAATTTTATCTTCAAATTCAAAGTTTTTTTTTAAGAAACCTTAAACTGCTCTAATTATTTCATAACTAACTTTGCAGTGTGAAGTTTCATTTCAATAGTAGGAGTGAATGTTATTTTTGTCTAGTTTAGCCTTTGTATTTCCCACAACAATGGCGAAGTGGTAAAAGTTGATTTGACGACTGTTGTAAGCAGATTAATCCGGAACTTTGGGCATTGCTTGGTTTTTTGGCAAATGAAGGTTATGGTTTGAAGAATTTAATTTTCTTCTTGCAATATTGCATAGAAGGCTTTGTATTTAAGGCGATGAATTCTTTTTTGATCGTAAGTACATTTTTCTTGGAAGCGTCGTCCGTTTTTATGCGCTCTAAAGGCGCGTATCCACCGAAATTGTAGGTAACTTTTTTTTTACCTACCTACCTAGACCTAGACTACCGCCCCCCCATGAACAACTGCAATACCAAGGCAACCAGGGGAATTGCAGATGCGTTGCCGGCCTTTTAATAAGGAGTAGGCTCTTTTCTTGAAGAAACTTATCTTTCTAACTATTTGCAACTCAACAAAAGTCACCAACTTTTTTTTCCGTTGTTTCCACACCGAATTGAAACAAGTCGTCAACAATTTGAGAAACATTTCAGTTGACAACTAGCTGTCTCCACCAAAGTTTTGTTGACAATATGTCTTCAATCGACGATATTATGCAGACAGCCTGCGGCTATATTTATAATTTTATGCAAATAAAAACGGAGGTATAAATATTGGGTACGACCAAGCCTCAAAGAAAAAAAAGAAGCCGTTTGTAGGCGAACCACCTCGGAGTATAAGAAGCCGCAGCTCCAGATTTATTTTCATCTTTCACTTTTTCTTCTCCCTGAAAAACTGTTCCGTCATTTTTTTATTTTACTTTGAATTTCTAGTTCGTTAAACCCCATAGCGTCACTTATATTTTTCCATGCATCCTTTTTTATCTTTATAATTTTCAATACACACATCCCATAATATATTTTGTGAATGATATAAATTTATTAAGGTTTCGATTAACTCGTTCGTCCACATGACAGACATGTTGCCAACCAATGTTTTTCCCACGAGCGTCTCCACAGAGCGAACATATGTTTGCAACAAGCGTATTCCTTTGATGCTACCGCCGAAAATGGAAACTCGGTTCCTGAAATTTTTTACAATTTTTGTTGGTAAATACTAGGTAATTACAGAAACTTGTCAACCAACATGTGTTGACAACACAAAAGTTGGCTACTTTTCTTTGGTGGAGACGCGTTATAACTGTTCAATGTACGTTGAACACACGTCTGTCCTAGGATTCCCAAAGCCTATATTATACTTAGTATTAAAAACATGTCTAAAAGCTTTGTTTAACTCTTAAAGCTCGACACGGGCAGCGTTATACATACGCCATATTTTACGTATTGTCAAGCCTGAAGCAAGGTGTTATATTCTATTGATACTTTTCGATCGACAATAGTGTCTCTTGTTCTTGAGAGGATTCGATGAACCATTTGACGGATAATCTTATTACTTCGTATTTTTCTCTCTTCCTGTCAGCTCCACGCTTCTCTTCTGGCGTTTCACATCCGCTACTTAAAAATCTGTTCATTACGCTCTGAATTCGATCTTTCTTTATTATTAGTGCTTTCATGAAAGTTTTTTGACCTACCGGTATTTTGGTCCCATTATTACTAAGTATAGTATACTTAATAGCAACTTATATTTTACTGTCGTGCTTTAATGACTTAGCTTCTGATATATTACATTATTTCAGTATAAAACAGTCCTGCTTCACTTTCACAGCACACTTATAGAAATTCTTGTGAAATTTTCTTATATTTTGACATGATAATTCACTACATCGACACGCCTTTTACTTGTGTCCACACTGCGGAAACTGCAGCAAGTTTGAGGGTTTGTACCTAAAACCGAAATAACATTTTGAAATAAAAAGTTCAGAAATAAACGTTGCTAATAAAATATGAGAGTAGCATAAAAATTCAAAGAGTTAAAGAATTAATACAAAGACCTACCTCTTTCAGACAATCTCAGGCTTAAAACTGTAGTCCTTGAGCGTGGGAACTTCTAATAGAACACCTACATTGATATTTTCTAATCACACACACGCATCGCGCAATGTTATTATACGCACCCTGGACATGAATAAAATACTTTTGGTGCTTTGCACAAGTTGTATATTCACCACGCGTTCATCTTCGTAGAATGATCATGAATGTCACAAAAAACACGCATTGTATGTAGCCATTTGCAATTTATTCTGTGTCATTTGCTTGTCGCATAGCGAAGTCCGCGAGCCCGTAATGTAAATGTGACGGCAAAGGGTGGGGTCAGAATATACACTTTCTAGGTATTATGTTAACTATATTTTTTATTTATGAATAATTTTGAAATATAATTAATGTTTTGTGTAGGGTCGGGTAAAGTGGCCACCCTAAAGCTTGAATGACTGCCTATTAGATATATATCTAAAATTTTTACGTCACTTTATTACTGTATTCTCTCAAACTAATATAGTTTTGACATCACATTCATATTTGACTTATATCGAGACATTTTATAGTGTTTTTAAGTTTAAAGTCGAAATGGGAAATTGACCACTTTACCTACCCAGGTTGGGTAAAGTGGCCTACATAAACCCACAAAGCGGGTAAAGTGACATCATCATCATCATTACAGCCCTTTACAAGTCCACTGCTGAACATAGGCCTCCCCCAAAGAATGCCACAAAGCACGGTCCCGAGCCACCTGCATCCATCGACTTCCTGCACATCTTACCAGGTCGTCACTCCATCTAGTGGGGGGACGCCCTACACTTCGCCTGCCGGTACGAGGCTGCCACTCGAGAACCTTTCTTCCCCATCGGTTGTCGGTTCTTCGAGCTATATGGCCAGCCCATTGCCACTTCAGCTTACTAATCCGTTGGGCTATCCTCATTTCTTCATTTTTTTTTTGGATTTTTATGCAGATGAAGTAACCGATTATCATTACTTTTGGATCACCCCTCGTACAGTATATAACAAACAAGCCGTTCGTCGTTTTAGGGACGTATAGGTGTACTATTAATGGGATTTCTAATCAAGTAACTTACTAAATTTAATATTTATAAAACTAAAAATGTTAACAGTAGTAGAGCCACGCGGCAGCTTTTGCTGTCGCACGGATGGGCCGGCTCGAACCGGGGTGGTATTACGACCTCACAGAAAACCAGCGTGAAGTAGAGGTTTACCTCTGCGTTTCGCTTGGTGAGTGCAGGTGGCCGGAGGCCCTTTTTACTGGAAATGAGGCATTCTATCTTAGTCCTCACAGGTGACAACGCATCTACATTTTGATTTGTAATAGAGGATAGATGTAGATGTCTATGGGCCGCAGCAACCACTTGCCATCGGGTGGACTGTGTGCTCGTTCGTCACCCTTATCCTATAAAAAAAAATGTTATTTGTTACGGTACTAAACGACATGTGCCGACATACCCTACGATCACTGTGAGGTCTCTGACATGGCTTATGCAGCATTTTTTCAAAGATAGCTTTTGTGCTTCTTGCTATCACTAACGCTGTTTCTTCTGCATGTCAATGATATGTTGCAAACTGGTAACATTCATTGCTACTATACTACTGCTATATTATTCACTGGTGATGCTTTATACACCGGCCGTGCCAATATTTCTCGGGAAAACTTCGCCGAGTAGCGGAACAAACTTGTGTTTGAAGTCGAGACTTTGTTGACACGACTTTAGGAGCGACTAAATCTAGTCCAGTTCAATCCCCAGAAGACATAAGTTTGCGCGTTTACCGCTAAAAAGAATCCCTTTGTCGTATCTCCCCAGTTTCAAGGCACTCTCTCTATTGCCTCAGCCAGTATCGGAATCCTCGGTGTTAACTAACATAGGGGCATTTCACGTCAAGCGGACAGGGAAAAAAGTGAGGTTCTGAAATATGTTCATATTAGGTCCAGTCATACTTCTAGTAGATATAAATACGAAGACAATTTTTTTCATATGATGTTTTATTTCAATTCCATCTCAATAATAAAAAACGAAAGTCAGGAGTGTTGCTTGGTCGTTATTCCAATGAAAATATTGGGCAGCATCTTGGACAACAAAACTATAATTTTCTGCAAAATCACACTGTACGAGGATTTCTCCTTCATTGATAGTCTCCTTAAGACTTTTCAAATAAAGCGCCTGTCTTTGCAATATAAGCATGAGGTTTCAGAGTATCCAAGGCATCACACAAGCTATCTACAAAATCATCAGAAGATAGTATTAGAGTAGATATTGTGAATCGGTCTGTGCCAAGCCACTTTCCAAACTGCACGTCGTAACTTGATAGTTATCGAAAATGGTTTTCAAATTATTACGAATTGCACTTAAGTCAGGACAATATTTACAACTTTCAATTGGCGGTGTTTTTGCAGTCATTAAATAACAAGTCTTTGTTGGATTGGGACACATAATCTTGCGAAGGAAATCCTTATAAGCCGAAAGTTCCATGACAGTTATAGCTGTAAGATTAGCTATGTTTCCACCATTCAGCATTAGATTAACATTTTGGTGGTAAGCACAAACACATACAATATGTGTTCCGGAGTCGCCAGCGAGGATACATTGTTTGGGTCTTAGAGTAAAAAATTTTGTTAAACCTACTTGTGCGTCCGGATATTCCTCCTTGCCAGTCACGTGGTAGTTGCGTATTTTATCGCGTCTACCACGGGGAGTATTATGAGGAATTGTTCGGATTAAATCCAGCCACTCAATTTCACCATCGTACATCGCGATTCTATCCATGCCATCTGGATGAATAGAGGTCTACCACTGTGCGATTTAAAAAAAGTTTTTTCCTCGCACAACTTCCTTGCGGAATCGATTGCCACCAGCGATTTAGCAGCCAATACGACTTAGGGACCTTAAAAAAAAAGTCTCTTACTAGAGTACTCTTTTTTAAAAGGCCGGCAAGGCATCTGCAATGCACCTGATGTTCCACTTGTTTATGTATATATAACAAAACTCGCATACCTAGTTACTCCTACTCTAATACTCTACTTACTCGAGAATACAAAAATAATTTTAGCAGCCGTGTCCGACACTCGCGACCCTCCCTTATGCCATATCGAACAATAGATGTATCGACTCTACTCGTCAAATCGAGCTACGAACGGACGTGTAGTTATCACGAAAATTGAGACGGCACTAAATTTTTTTCACGCGTATTCTCTAATATAAAGCGAATTACGGAAAGATATTACGCTTCATAGTAAAATATGTGGAAAACGAGGAATGATTTCTGTTAAAAAATGAATGATATTTAGGCTTATATTATTGCTTTTTGATTTGAAATAGGTAAAAAATTACATGTGAATGTATTATTTATACTTTTATCGCACGTCTTAAACAAAAATATTTTCTAAAATAATAACGAAGTAACCTAGATATTTCAAATAGAAAAGGCCGTATAAGTGTTTTTACCATTGTTGACGATTTTTTTCTCGTAAATCAAGAGTCAACAGTGTCAACAGTGTTAGAGCCAGGCGGCAGCTTTTGCTGTCGCATGTATGGGCCGGCTCGAACCGGGGTGGTACCACGACCTCACAGAATACCAGCGTGAAATAGAGGTTTAACTCTGCGTTTCGCTTGGTGAGTGCAGGTGGCCGGAGGCCCTTTTTACTGGAAATGAGGCATTCCATCTTAGTCCTCACGGGTGAAAACGCATCTGCATTTTGATCTGTAACAGAGAATAGATGTAGATGTCTATGGGCCGCAGCAACCACTTAACATCAGGTGGACTGTGTGCTCGTTTTTCACCCTTATCCTATAAAAAAAAAGTTTTTTTTTATAAATATCACGCGGTGAAAGTGAAGAATCATCTATTAACTAATTGAGATTTTTTTATGGTGTCTTTCAATGATGCCAATTCTTTAATATTTTTAAAACGGTAACTGCCTATTTGCGCGTTTCTTAAGGACCGGCCTCTTACAGAGAATCAAAATTGACTTTGAACTAAAAATAATCAACATTAATAAAAGTTAATGTAGGTATTTAACAATAGGTCAATATTTTTTTTTTTGGTTATGGCTTCTGTGTTACCACATATCCAACAACTTCACCTATCTTTTCACTCCAAATGATGCATAACAAATAAACATACCTACAAAAGATATATGAAAGTAAACGTTCATACTTACATGAATCAAAAAACAATATTAAAATAGAACATGTCGCAGCTTGTGTTCCATAGATACCTACTGTATAATACCATTATTACTATGTCGATGCTGATTTTAAAGGATGAATCGCATACCGTTTTTCGCGTAAAATCTCACGTTTCGAGGTTGCTTTATTCACAGATCGTTTCCTTGTCTTTTTTGGATCACATTTTCTCACAAATTTCATCAAGTCCTCGATTTTTTTTACGCGTAAAATCATTAAGTTACCAAACAGATCTATACCACACAACAAAAATCGCCATCTTGTTTCCATAGTTAAGGTAAAGTCAGTGTCAAAAATGACGCGCCACTATTGGTCAGTCAGTTTTTAGGGTCTTTTGAAAGCCACATGCAATGTTTTAGTGGCTTTTGATCCCAATTGTGACTTTATAACTGTTTTTATTAGTTTTTTAGAGGGATTTTCATGGACGTATAATTAAGGCGGACAGAATTTTGTTAAGAAAGGACTAATGCACTGTAATGGCGGTGGTGCAAGTATGTTTGCGTGTTAGAGTTGTCATGGGAAACAAAATTTCCCCAATTTTTTTTATAAAACAATCTGTCAAAATATAACATAACTTTGACGAAATACTAATTTATTATTACGCAACTAATATAAATAACACATTTGACGTTTATGGAAGAAAATATGGTACTCTTGACGATTATATATTACACTATTTACAAAGCGGCAATAACTACTATTATTCACAGGAGGGAATCTTGACTAGTTTTCTTGCGTCTTTCTTTTGTGCTTCTTTCTTGATGCTTCTTCCTTGAGTGCCGCTGTCGGATTGAATGACTCTGAGCCCGTAATGCCCTTCTTGTATTCCCGTGAAGGGTGTCTCGGCACGAGCGTGGTCTTATGAGTTGTGCCGCACGCTGATTGGTCGGCGGCATCACGGATGTTCGAGCGGTGTGCGCGGTGTGCGGGGCGTAACGGGGTATGAAGGGGCGACGGGGCTGCGGCTCCCCTCGCTGTCCGTAACAAAAAACATTATATTACACAAAAATTGTATTATATTATTGGAACGAAATATATTATAAATATTTATTAACGAAATATATAACAAATAAACATATTATAGGTAACCAAAAAAATAATATAATATTAATTTACAATGTATTATTTTAGAATTAGTATAAAGACATTTAGAAACAGCATGGTAGCGATCATCTCATTCTCAGGGGTTATTATCAATAATGTACTCTTTAGTAGTATACCCTAATAATCCTTACTAAACAATTTTTGCTTGTTAAAAATTTTAAACTTTGATAGATAAGGCCTGTATTTCTGGGACTTTGTTGTGAAAGCGTATACATGAAGGAATTTCTAATTCTTTTGAGTCGATTAACTCGTATAACTAACTTGTGCTTGTTCCTAGTATTTACAGAATGTACATCGCTAAATACAAATACATAAATTAAATTTTCGTAAATATATTCAGAGGTCAAAGTTATTAATAATAATAATAACTTTATTAAAAACTTTAAACATGTAGTACATACAGAAAAAAATGTCTTACATGAAATAATAAAAATTAGGTAAAAATACTAATGAGTGAAGTGATTTGAAAATAAAAATTAATTTACGGACTCTGTTAGTTAAATTTTCAATGTGAGCTTTAAAATTTAGAGTTTTATCTTGAGTTATGCCAAGATATTTGATTGTATCAACCGGATTAATAGAGGGACAATGGCAATTTTGTTGGTTGTGATAATGACATGAGTGAGCTATTAACTTTATTGGAATTTTTGGTTGGGATATTGGAGAGATAGAAAAGGTAACGAATTTAGTTTTTGCTGCATTTAAAGTAAGGGTGTGTGCACGGAGCCAATCATATGTGATGTTAAAAGCACCAAAACCAGCAAAGAAGGTAAGAGCGGTGTCATCAGCATATGAAACTATTTTAGAGTTATGGACTTTAAGATTGCAGAGGTCATTAATGAAGATCAAGAAGAGAGTAGGTCCGAGTATGCTACCCTGGGGCACACCGTAAGATATAGAAAGTTCATCAATATGTGGTTAGCTATTTTTACTCTTTGAGTCCGGCCTGAAAGGTAGCTACGGAAAAATTCAAGTTGAGACCCCTGATACCTATATTTTCTAGTTTTAATAAAAGAGTGTTGATTGGAACCGTATCAAAAGCCTTAGCTAAATCCAAGAATATTGTGAGGACTTTTTTGTTGTCATTAAGCTTACCTACAACGAAAGTAGTTCGTGAATAGCGTCAGAAGTGGATTTGTTTTTACGAAATCCAAACTGCTGGGACGAGATAGTATCACAGTGCTCCAGATAATTTACTAGCCACCTATTGATTAAAATCTTGGATAAGGCACTAAGCACTGCAATAGGACGATAGTTATTAACCAGATTCCCATCACCACCCTTGAATATTGGATGGATGATAGCCCTCTTGAACGAATTAGGAAAGACAGAAGATTAATATATTTATTTCTTTAAATTTTCTGCAACTGTAAATTATAGTTGTTATTTATGACAATAAGTCATAAATAATTACCATAATTAAAACAATAAATAAAAACAGTGTTACAAACCTTTTTGTTGAATATTTTTTTTAAACAACTGTCTTTTACTTTCGAAGGATTTTGAAATCCCCTCTTACTTAGAAACATGGTGAAATCGAATCGCCAAATATTTTTCTGCTATATACAGGTTGGCGCAATGGAACGTGCATATTTAAAAAATAGATTACAAAATAAATACAAAAGGTACGGTTAAAATAAAACTAAGGAATTGTAAAGTAAAAACTGAAGTTTAATTTTTAAAAATAACATCATCTAATTGACCCTCTCTACGACGGCACTCCTCTAACCGCAAACGGAAATTATTAAAAACTTTCTTCAGTAATGCCGATGAAATTGCTGCCATTTCACCACGGATATTCTGCTTGAGCTGATCGATGTTTCACGGATTATTACTGTAGACTTTGTGTTTTAGGTATCCCCACAAAAAAGTGAGGAAGCGTCAAATCTGGACTACGAGGGGGCCATGGGATATCACCTCTTTTCGAAATTCAGTTTGCCTTGGAACATTTGTTTCAAAACCACCATGGAGTCATTTGACGTGTGACTGGTAGCTCCGTCTTGTTGAAACCAAATCCTAGAATTCACTGTTCTTGAAGTTTCAAGTTCTGGAGCTAAAAAACCTTCCAACATCGCAACATATCGTTCGGTATTAACAGTGATGTTTTGCCCCCGCGCATTTTCAAAGAAAAAAGGACCAATTATTCCTCTGCCCGAGATTGCTGCCCATACTGTCACTTTAGGACTATGCAGTTGTTTCTGGTGTTTGAGTTTGGGATTCTCACTGTTCCAGTAACGACAATTTTGACGGTTTACGAACCCATTGATATGGAAATGGGCCTCATCAGAAAAAAGGATATTGTCAAAATTGGAAAATCGATTAAACATTTAATTAGCATATGCGAGCCTTTCTCTGAAATCACATTCTTACAATTCTTGTGTTAATTGCAGCTTGTATGGATGCAGTTTAAGATCCATGTCTAAAATTCGTTGCAAACTTCGTCGCGATGTGTAAGGCAGACGATCTCTTGCGAGTAGACAATCGTGGATCATCTCGTACAGATTGTATAACACTCTCGATATTGTCTTCGGTCCTAGATGTTCTAGGACGACCTTTTGCTTGTGGTTTAAACGTTGAATCAGTCTCTTCAAAACGCTTTACCCATATTTTAATTAAATTAGTACTCGGAACTTCACTAATTCGCCGTAGTTCATATTCAGAACAATACAGTCGCCTAGTAACAATGTAGGAACGACAGTTCTCGTAAAATGCACGCACGCAAAATGCGCCACGCTTCCCGTCGAAATGACTCATTGTGACTAAAACTCCTTGAGCGCGACTACCCAACGGTAGTATACTCCCCCGCCAGCGCGCTTTCTACTCCGCAAAAAAAGATGATACAATATGCACGTTCTATTGCGCCACCCGGTATTTAATAAGACTTATCTTGTGCTCTATTCCTGCGAATGTGTGCTTAAATTCCAAGCTTACAAAAACCCTGTCATTGCCAATAAACTTTTCTAATATTTTTGTAAGTAAATACTTTTGTTGCTTTTCATTGTACATTGTAATGTTTTCCTTTATAATCTTTTGTACAACCATTTCGCAACTAAAACAGATATTAAATAAATCGTTAGATGGAAAACGTAAACCTCCTAAAGTTTTCAAATTTATTAATTTATGAAAGAAATGCCTTTCTGCAGTATAAAATCGCGCGGTGCATTTTTGGCATTAATTTTTTTGGTTGCATAATGAGCAATGCTACTCACCAGATATCCTATTATTAACAGTGGTAGAGCCACGCGGCAGCTTTTGCTGACGCACGGATGGGCCGGCTTAAACCGGGGTGGTACCACGACCTCACAGAAAACCAGCGTGAAGTAGAGGTTTAACTCTGCGTTTCGCTTGGTGAGTGCAAATGACCGGAGGCCCTTTTTACTGGAAATGAGGCATTCCATCTTAGTCCTCATGGGTGACAACGCATCTACATTTTGATTTGTAATAGAGGATAGATGTAGATGTCTTGGGCCGCAGCAACCACTTACAATCAGGTATACTGTGTGCTCGTTTGTCATCCTTATCATATTAAAAAAAAAAACTTATATGATTCTACCCCTAGTCGCATAGCTAGCTCATCATCTTCTTCAGTAATTTCATTTAAAAATGATAATGAATCACAAATACTATCATCATCTTCGTGACGGTATGATGGAGTGGTGGAATTTATTATTTGAGTAGCCGAAGTGCAATTAAGCACACCTTCTTGTTCCAAAGGAACACAATTTCCTGTAGTTAAGCACCTAATTTCTAGATGTGCCAGCAGTTTTCTGTAGCAACTTTCGAACTGTCTAACATTAGGGTTGTCATTAAAGCCACCTTACATTCGAATACAAGAAAAAATATTTCTAAATGATCCTGGCTTAGTTTATAGGGTGGCAGGTACATTATTGTTTTTTTCATTATGAATATATTTTTCATATAAATATTTTGAACTTTCTATATTTATTAAAGTGCCGACGAAAGCTGTTTTGCACTTAACTCTTATTAAAGGTATATTATACCGAGTTATAACAAATGTTCCCCTCCCATCTCGCTTTTCCTTTCGTTTGCTGGAATACTTCATTTCTAATTTTGATATATATTTTTGATTCGATATGAGATTTATATACTAACTTAAACATGGCATAACAAATTAAATCATGATTGAAGCACTTTGTAGTGCACTACGAGCGTAAAACACATTTAAGAACTTTCTTAATCGTATATATATTAAGATATTTCTTTATCGTAATATATAATCGGTTCAATTTTCAGGAAATGGTAACAGCGCAACTTAATGGACTATGGCCAAAAAATGTATAAAATCGCATTATAATCGATCGGGTAATTTTTCAGGCATATTGTAAGAAAAAGGGCACATAAAACAACCTTAAGAGGTTGTTGGGCAAACATATATAACTAAAAAATAGTAAATTCCCAAAGAACAATGCCCATTTTTCACCTGGAAATGTATAGAAATGAAATAAATCTTAAAATTCAGCTAATTGAATTGTAAATTAATTACGCTTATCACAATGTTAAAAGAAACGCAGGAAAAAAATATTTTTACATATTTCTATAAGCTTATTCTACGTCAAGGGTAAACGTATTGTATGTTTTGAACGCATCTCAACTACCCTTTTTCTAGGACGTTCCATTTTATAAACTGCTACTTTACTTTATTTAACTCTGTTTCTGAGTTTTATACATTATTTTATGTTTCATTTAATCAGTAAGTATTTATTTATTTATTTGTATTTGTATAGTACATATTAATATAAAATAATATAATAATAAAATAAATTAATTATTCAGTATGTCATCGAATGTGGACGAATGAAATGGATTTTTTTTGACATTTGACAGTTCTGCAATTGGCATCGGCGCAGTTCTTCGTTGTTGCGTTTGCGTCTCATTGTGTACTGTGCCATTTTGCTTGTGTTACTCCTTTTTACAACCCTATATGGTATCAGGAAAATATTTCTGCTCTAGCAGAATTTCTGGATGACGTAGTAGTGAGAGATTTAAGTGAAAATGATGATAATTAATAAACCATGCCACTTAGTGTTTTATTTGTTTATCCCATTTTGTTCATCAGGTATGTATGTATGTACCATAGGCCAATGAAATGTGTTTGGTTGATAAGTGATCATTTTGACAATACAAGATGAACTAAATGTAGTTAGTAAGTATTTATGTGTGCTGAAGAAATAGCAGATAGAGACACTCAATTTATGGTGACAATCATCGAGAGTAAGTGGTGATTTAGGGGCAGTTGGTTTCAAGAAATTCACAAAGTAAAAAAGACGTTTTAGACCATAACTAGATAAGTATTGTTATCTTAACTTCGAGCGTTAATAATAAGTTATAGCACATTTATTTCTTTATTACCTATTTGATTACGGCAAATCCTAACCTAAAAAGTGACATTAGTATTTTTTGGGATTCGTAGCGTTTAAATCGTAAAAATGACTATATGACATTATTTTCTAAGCTTACATGTAGTTTTTCTACTAAACTTTATAATTATACATCAACTTTCACTATTAGGTTTTGAAATGTATGGAAAGTGGGCATGATTCTTTCGGGTAATTTTCCCTATAAATAATTAACAACACTGATCACGTAACTCATGTTTTGTGTTCCAAAAAACAGTATTTTAATTCAATTAATATCTAATTGAATAGTTAGTAAAATTACAACAGTTATTTACATAATACGAGGGCGACACTGAAAATTTCGGGAATCAAAGAAGTGACACAACATTACTATTTATAAATGTATTTATTGCTTTTCGAAGTATTCTCCGCGAAATTTGACACTTTTTTCCATACGATGGAACCAATCATTGAAGCAACCATTCCATTCGGAAGTTAGGGTCTCCAAAATGGCCGTTTTGTAGGCGTCCACAGCTTCTTCAGGTGATGAAAATCTCTGTCCACGCAATTTATTCTTTATTTTAGGGAAAGTATAGAAATCATTAGGGCATAGGTCGGGGCTGTACGGCGGATGGTCTAATAATTCTATGTTTTCTTGCTCTAAAAACTTTTGTTCTGTGTGCGGTGAGAGAACTCGCATTGTCGTGATGGAGGATGATGCGGCGGTTGCAGTTCTCTTTACGGAGTTCAGAAACGACCTGTGGCAAACAAATTCTAACATACCATTCTGCATTAACCGTTCTTTGTCCCTCAAGAGGAATAGTCGTAACATGGCCGGTTTTGGAGACAAACGTGGCCACCATTTATTTTGCAACACTCCGTGAACGAATTGGCTTTAACCCTACAGTGCATGATTTTTTTCGGCTTAAATAAATATATCATCATC
Organism: Parnassius glacialis; assembly: GCA_033319125.1. Classification (NCBI taxonomy): domain Eukaryota; kingdom Metazoa; phylum Arthropoda; class Insecta; order Lepidoptera; family Papilionidae; genus Parnassius; species Parnassius glacialis. The sequence continues at coordinate 27,988,990 of JAVANC010000002.1, forward strand.
ATCATTACAGCCCTTCACAAGTCCACTGCTGAACATAGGCCTCCCCCAAAGAATGCCACAAAAAAAAAATATATTACCTAGAAAATATAATACTATAGCTCGGAAAAATATTTAAAAAAATCGTAACTCCATAGAAACATACTTATGTAAGTTTTTCCGTATGGCCCACATGTGGCACATCGTGCAGTATAATGTAAATCCGTAGTAATGTTTTAGGAATAGTTATGAATGAAATAAACTCATAGTAATCAAGTTTTATTCATGAAAATTATGTTTTATAACAACTAATTTAACCTTAGTTTAAGGAGCCTTACAATTAAAGTATTTGTACTTATATATAATTATAAAACTGTGAACTTTTTGTGAAAAATAGAATAAAATGTAGAACAAAAACAACAATTTCGAAACTATTTGTGGAATGACAAAAAACAGTTCTTGTCCTTGTTGAGACAGAGTGCCTGGTTACATTTCTGGCAAATTACAAAAGATTTCCCCTAACAAGCAGGTAACTTACATCGTTTCCTAATGTTAGACCAAATAGGAAAGTGTTCCATTCCATCGGTCCTGACATCTTTTGGCGGTACATTGAGTTTTGGCTTCCTTTTGATTCTTTCATCAAGCATGTCAGATACAAATGAGGAGGGTCTTCCTCTCTTCTTTATTATTGACGGTCCACACCAACACAATGCTTTGGCCACCTCCAGTCGGAATTTTCGTAACTTCATCATTTTTGTGTTTACCCTCTGCGTCTCTACTCTTTTATATAAAAGCCAGCTATTTATCAGCATCACATCTAGCAAATGATAGAATATTCTCATGTACCACTTTCTTGTACGCATTTTTATTTTGTGTTTTCCTATGAAAGAGTCAAGGAGATCTACTCCGCCCATATGCCGATTGTAATGTCCAATAATATTTGGGGCGTTGACTTCTGTGTATTGTTTACGTTTCTTACAGAAACGTTTTACTTTATATTTAGGTTGTTCACCGACAAAAGAAAATGCGAGAACAACAGATTTGCTGTCTAGCCACAGCACTGCTGAGACTGGTACTGCATCAGCAGTAGCCACCCATCCTTCTGAATAGCGGCGCGGCCTTTTAGCGGCCGTCAATTCTTTTTGAGATGGCATTTTCAAAGTCATCCCCATACGACCCTTGTTCACGGTGCCTAATGTATGAATGCCTTTTTTAGCCAAGTAAGAAATCAATTCAGGAGACGTGTAATAATTATCGAAAAAGATCTTATAATTTTGATTTCTTGGAACACTGTGACATAGGCGTACAACAATGTTGCTACTCGCTCCTAAATCACATTCGTCGGGCAGCCTCAACTCAGGATCATTTTCTGCGCCGGAGTAGATTTCAAAGTCATAAGCAAAACCTTTATCATCACACAACACCAACAACTTGTATCCCCACTTATAAGGTTTGTTCGGGAGATACTGGCGGAGGAAGTTGCAGGCTTTGGTAGCGCACATTTGCTCATCCACCGAAAGTGTCTCTCGTTTCGGCACAGCTTGACATTTCTTTCTCAATGTTTCCAATAAGGGTCTAATACGGAAAAGTCTGTCGTGTCCTGGCTCTCCTCTAGGTTTGTAATTTATGTTGTCATTGAAATGTATGACACTTCGTAATTTTTCAAAGTTACCGACTTTCATCGTTTCAATTATAAGTGGTATACCTAATATAGAATTCCACAACATGCGAATGTTTGGCTGTGGCACCAGTCCTAACAAGAGACAGATGCCTAAATATTTTTTGAGTTCCGTCTTTGTAACCAAAACTGACTTTGAGCAGTCCTTCTGTATGCTGTATTTAGTAGATTCTTCAGCAATGTGATCCAACAAATCGTCGTCAAAAAAGTGCAAAAAGTACTGCAAAGGTGTTTCAAATGTAGTATATGGTTGTTCCAACACGTCAACGCCAGTAAATGTGGTATCAGGTGGCTGAAAGTCCATCTTCCGCCATATGTATTCGTTCTTCACTTCGTTCAACACCAAATCCTGGATTCTGATCAAGTCGTCATCGCTGTACTCATCAGACAGTTCCAGGTCATCTTCACTACCGGAAGGAATTTCGAGAAACTGTTGAATATCATCAGAATTCAAATTTTTCCTTCGGCTCATCTAGAAACAATACAAATATTTTGAAGACACTTATTGCATCGTGTGCCACATCTGTCACATACAAAAATGTGGTATTTCTATTCACTATTTATTTATGAAATTACAAATAGATACATAAACTTACCTCTACAAATTATTTCGTATACAAACTATTCAAATTTATCACTTTTTTTGTTTTTTTCTTGCGCAACCTGTCGATCACTTTCAAAATACCCTTGGTTTTGAACAAAATGTAAACAAACATTCATTCAGAGACGTCTAACCAAAAATTTTTAGTACTAAATTTGATTGACCATTCCTTTATAGTTAGTTTACTTTTGACTTGATGACGCTACTTATTTCGAGTACGGAAATATAGAGGTTTTTTAGGTATGTGCCACATGTGTCCCACTATGCGCTGTAGGGTTAACTCATTTTCGAACACCCAAACTCGCGACTGGTTTTTTGTTTCGGGTTCGTACGCCTATATCCAGGAATTGTTACCTGATACGATGTTGTATACAGCATTTGAGGATCCTGCGTGGAATCTTTCGAGAGTTCTGACGCACCAAGTAACGCGAGCCGCTTTTTGCTCTTCACAGAGCGAATGCGGTATCCATCGGGAAAACAACTTTTTTACACCTAATTATTCATGCAAGATTATTTGTATTTGACTCATGCCAATGTCCAAAGTTGTATGAATTTCGCGGTATGTCACATGTCGATCTTCCTCAATCAGCTTACGCACAGCATCAACGTTTTCTTGGGTGACTGCAGTTTTTGGACGACCTTGACGGGGATCATCACTGAGCTTGACACGTCCACATTGAAATTCAGCAAACCAGCGATAAATTGTGGTTTTGGATGGGGCTTCATCACCAAACGCAGAAATCATCCGGTCAACACACTGTTTTTGTGTTAAACCACTTCGAAAGTCATAATAAATCATCGCTCTTGAATTTTGTCGAGTCCTTTCCATTTTCTCAACGACTAAACAAGTTTGACAAAACCTTGTGACAAGACCGAGAATCTTTTTTTAAATAAATAAATGGTATTCGATTTTTAAAACCAAGGAGTTTTCAATTAAAAAGATTTTAATATGACAGGAACAGTGGAAATATTCCATTCCCGATACTTTTAGTGCAGCCCTCGTATCAAGTTTAAGAATAAAAGACGCATTTTATTATTTACGACTCTCACCCTTAGTACCTTAACTGTTGCGACTATTCAATTAATATTTAATTAAATAGTCAGTAATAAATATATGTGATAGTAATATCTATCACCCATCTTTCTCAATGGCCCTACAAAGCCCAAGGAAACAATGTTTTTGAATGTATTAACATCATTCAAATTGGTGATAAGTTAAGTATTCAATGAGTCCCTTTAATTGGATAAAAAATTTAATTGGATAAACATAATCAACATTTATTTATGAAAGGAATTGGTACAATTTTATCAAAAATGGAAATAATGGTTATGACATATTACAAAACTAAAAACTAATCCTCTTAGGAACCCAATATCTTAAATAGTAATTAGTACCCTGACATTAGGAGTTTGTCACGTTGTGACCTATGATAAGTTTTATGACTACACTACGATAAACACTCTTATTTGGTTAAGTCTCATTTTTTCACAGTCACTTTGACTTACAGTGATAGAGACAGCAGAGTATTTATCTATTAATATTCCACAACAATATAATGATATCAAAACGGCTCTTCAAGCGCCAAAAGTGACATAAATATTTATAAAGAGATCTCTATCTGTACTTAATGGAACTCTGTTACTCTTAGGAGCCACATATCTTAATAAGTAAAAATTAGAATCCTGTACATTAGGAACTTAGTCACCTTGTGATCCATAAGTCTTAAAAACAGCCTTAATCAGTCAAAAAATTCCACAACTATATAAAGGTAACAAAACGGCTCTTCTAGCGCCAAAAATAACATAAATGCTTACAAAGAGATTGTATCTATACGTAAGTAATAGGCACTCGTTTACAGCAACCATCTATAAATAAAATAAAAAATGGCCTGGCTTTCCGACACACAAAAATAAGGCCAACTTAATTTATATACTAGCAAAACAAGAAAAAGTTAAAAACATAAAAGCACTTAAGGCCTCTCTAACTATGGTCATATTCAGTGATCAAGTTGACTGCGTCATCATCTTTGCAAATTATTCCGATAAATACAAAAACGCATAACCGCACTACACCTTCACACCTCTTTTTTATATACGAGTATATATACTTCTTTTGTTTTAACACTCAAATCTCACTATCATCTGTAATATTTGTGTTTTTGGGGAGATGAATTGAAGCAATACAATAGCATGCATCGACTGTTTATTTTCACCTAGGTACCTACGTTACAACCATAGAGTAGAGTAATATATACCGGAAGTTACAACCAAACATCCGATCTACATTTACCCACATCCCCCTTCTTAAATAAATCAGTAAGCAAATGAACACAATACATATTACATCAATTATGTAATAAAACTAGCAATGTTATCGTTACAGATAATATTCGCTGTTCAATATTTTCATTTAATGTTATATGAATTTAGTTTATTTATGGAAAAAATAAAACTTGCTTTCTTCCTCAGTGCCTTATCGTTGATGAGCTTCTTCTCAGCTCCGCCTAACTGTTTGCCCTTATAATTCCATGTGAAAATATACCCATCTCTTCTCGCAGGTAGTGAATCAATTCGAGGCCTGTAAAATAGTTATCAAACTACAATACAGAACACGCTTGATCTGGTATAGTTTTACATAATGCTATCACTATTTTAGCGCCCATTTCGAGAGAAGACTGGTGAAACATCTATTGATCTAAAAGTATCTTCACCACCATAAATAAGAAAATCGTAAACAAAGCCAGTTACATCAGCTCTAACAAAAATCTTGTAACCCCACTTTTTAGGCTATTTTTGACATATTGATTTCGATTACCAGCTTTTTTCCCATTATAAGGCACCATCATCCCATCTATGCTGAATTTTTTTCATGAGGTACTTTCAAAAAGTTGGCACGTAGCATATCTGCCAAAGGTCTGATCTTGTAGTAGCGATCCCCTTCATCAAGCAAATTATAATTGAAGTGAATATAACGACGTAATTGTTGACATTTTTTGAGGGGCTTAATATCTGCTATTTGACTGTATCTAAATTTTCGGGACCAATAGTCTGTAAACGAAGGCATATCAATTATTCCCATTAGCATTGCAACGAAGTTTTTGATGTCTTCGACTGTAAAATTGAACGATCTATTAGTTTGTTGAGTAGAATATAAGTTGGTTTGTTCTTTTATGCAGTTAGAAATGTCTATTTCCGCTCGATGACGGAACCGTTGTGCAGTTTATCGAAAATTGAGAGGTTGCACTTTTGCTCTCAGCTGACGACGACGTGCTATAAGCAATCTTGGTCTAATTGATCTGGAGCGTGTTGATGTTAAAGGAGTCGATGGAGACTGGAGCTGTCGGAGCCGGAGCCTGCTGTGGAGTCGCTACAGATTGTGTTAAATTTTGCGTAGCTAGTGGAGTGAGTGCAGACGCTAGCAGTGCTGACGCAGTGACCACTTCTTAGACATCAACTATTTCATCGTCGGATAACAGGTTGTGATTTTCAACCGACGATGGCAATGACGGCACTGGTGATAACGCTTCGTCTGCCCTATGTCGGATTCGAAACTGCCGGATTTCATTTTCCGACACCGTCGACGAATCGTCATTCGATAATTTTCTGCCCGATTTTGCGATAAGCGCACAAAGCTTTCTGCCTCTTGCGAAGGATGGCCGTACTCCGCCCTAAGATAAACAAGCTTAATTAACCCTCCATGCTAAGCGAAATTCAAAACGAACACACATTCTATAAAAAGACCAAAAACCAATAACCAGATTTCAAAGACGAGAGCATACAGTATACCTACCAAGACTAAAAGTATGTAAAGACAAAGATTTTGTCTCGACCGGGAATCGAACCCAGAACCTTTTATGCTTTAGCTTAACACCATCACCACTACGTCACTTTCAAAATAATCAACACAAAACAATAAAAATAAAATACTTCATATACGTAGCAGTGTGCACTACATGATACATTACACCAAAACATTAAAAAAAAAACAGTAAACGCGGTAGAGTGTGCACTGCGAGATACATAAAAATTTGGCTCTAGTTTACTAAACCAAATGTACAGTTTTGCATCAAAATTTGATGCAAAAAATACTCAATTGACACGTATACACTAATGTATTTTATCGTGATATGCACAATTATTACATTATTGAGTAAAATCATTATAAAATATAAATTTTCTTACCTTTTTTAGTCGGTTCATCATTTTGATTGTGAATGAAAAACGGTTATGTCAAACTGACATGAGATGACGTAAATGCATTCAGAAACAGCTACTTTCTTAACCGGTTCAGTGCGCGTGACACGCCAGGCGTGCCATCGAATAACTTTGTGTGTGGCGTAAGACACGCGAGGCGTGTCTTTTTTAATAATCGTTATAACTCGTTCAAATTGCTTTTTTGGAAAATTTATCCAGAAAAAAATATTCATTATTTTGCAAGTAGTTCATGCCTGCGGCTTCGTTTCTGGATATTTTGAAAAATTTAAATTTTTAGGAGTTGACAACCTTTTTTTAACTTGTACATGGTACCGTTTTTACTTTATAGGTTTTTAAAACATGTTGTGGAAAAATACTCTAATAAGAAACAAATGAACAAATAATAGCACTCATTGCGATCGCTCACAAACTCAAGTTGTAAACAAGTTTCTAGAAAACAACTCTCCTGTTAAAAAAAAAAAAACAATGCCTATATCTCTTTTGCTTAAAATTTTTGAAGTGCCGACCTATTACTATAATTTGGCCGAATGGACCTACGAAGTACCATGTGCTCTTGTGATATGGTATAAGGTTTATTTTTGCTTGAAACAGTTCGAAACCGTTCATGCATAAAAAATTTCGCTAATAAATAGTCTTTTGTCAATCCGCCGCCGTATAGCACCGGCGTTTTTTTCCTTTTGAAAACACTTGTTTTGCTATTCTTACTAATTAGACGTTTTCAGATCGACTTTACTTATACATTTATATAACATTAAATAATATTTAACATTTGTAAATATCAATGAATGATATACCTTATTTTTTTTTCAAATTAAGGTTCTTCATCGTTTGATATTTACAAATGTTATTATTAGGTGAAAATTTAATTTAATAAAAACCAAGGTTTCCAGGGTGATTTAGCTGTACCTACTTATATAAATGATTTTTTATAACAACAAAAAATAGTACAAAAGGTTTGTAATCTCTTCATAAAAAAGTCACTTTCTCTCAATTTCAAAGAAAACGCGTAAAAAAACACATAGTTACCCACTAAAAACAAGTATCCTTCCATTTGCAACTTATGTTTGATGTCAAATAAACTGAATTAGGTCTAAACAAGTAAAAAAGGCATAAAAAAGAACATTACTTTTACACATGGCGGGCGTGTCATGGAATATTTGTTCGCCGCCACAGCTAAAAGTTAACGCAAATTGGTGCCGCAACGAATTGGTTAAACGGTAGGAATGTTCCGGTTCAAGCAATAATATTTGTCTTAAAATACGGCCAATGAGAAGCGATACCAAATGTAAATAAAACCTATGCAAGGTTATTAGGAATAGCAGGGGTGCGTAACTTTTTGATAGTTAGATTATATATTTAAGTAGACAATATAGTTTTAAAAAATGTCTAGCATAATAAAAATATAGACTTTTTATTAATTTTGCTTAAATTAAATAACGAGAATAATAATAATATTTATGAATATCGCTTGCCTAACAACTGTGTGCGCGGTGTATGGTAACAGGCTTGCCCCCTGTTACATAGGGACTTAAATATATCAGGCAAAATGTGGGTGTTAATACCTACCTACTCCTTAGGAAATCAGGACTGATGATATGTCTTGTTATGTTTATGGAAATGAGGATAAAATTTATTTTTTGATGAAATCAGTAGAGTCAGAATCAGAGTCTGTAACACGTATAATAAATTTATCCGTCACGTCATCTACAATAAAATTAAGTTTGAAAAACTTATCTTCTTCTTTTTGAACATGCTCCGCACATTTCTTCCACCGATCAGGCGTGACTTTCGCCATACCGTCAGTTAATAATGCCTTAACTTTTTCAAATTTAAACTTAGTATTGTTTCTAGCTACGTGCCCCTTTACATCAGCCCAAATCAACTCAATGGGGTTTAATTCACAATGATAAGGGAGTCTTACTACCTCGACGCCATATTTCTTTGCTAATTCGTCTACGACGTACAATTGATATTGGTCCTTCACCATATTTACTTTATTTTATAATTGTATTTTATTTCCTTTTCATCGAAACTAATATTTTTGTCACGTAGCCACTGCTGAATTTTAGCCTTCCACCAGCTGTTGAGCTGGGTGTTTTTTCCTGTCGCCTTGAGTGGTAAGGCGCGTTATTTATGACGACAACTGCATTCTCGCCTTATTTAGGCAATATCTTCTCAAACCAGCTTTCAAAATGTGCAGCATCCATTGATTCGCGATAATCACTAGTGCCTTTGGATTCAAACACCCACCTACCGTCTTACACAAAACCATCCTCATTTCCAATGTAGACTACGATTAGTCGCCGGCCCTTTGAGATAGGATTCTTCGCACCTGTACTCAGACCTTCTAAAAACGCTGGTCGTTTTGATTTCATTTCGGCCTCAATCCAAGATTTATTAACAATGTGACTTGAAAATAACATACAGGATACAATAAAACAGGCAATACTACAAATAATAATCTTACACAATCTTGCAGGCAGAAATACTTGGTATTGATTATGCGCCGAAGGATTTCTACTAAAGATAGAAACTAATCACTTAATAAACAAACAAAACAAAAAAATAAACTTGTATGCAGAGAGTTAAAAAAAATTATTGACCTGCGTTCATCTATGTTTCATTCATATAAAAATATGCCGATTCTCCTCTCTGTACTTCTTAATTTTATGTATTTTCGTCGCCACTATACAATATCATCTCTACCTATCAGTGCATTATTTCTTCGCCTTTTTATATACTTAAACTTTAAATGTTTTAATATTTTTTGAAAAGTAGTCCTTTTGAAATTTGATAGAGTATCGTTTTCATTAATATCTAAAAGTACTTTTTTCACTGTAGGAAGTTCGTCTTTAATAAAGGAAGCATGTACTTTTTTGCTTATGGCTGATTTAGTAAAATCATCAATTTTGTCACTAAACTTGGTCTAGGTTTGGTGGTGACAGGAGAAGAAGTTTTGCCGTATTCTTTATAGTCCTTGAGGATTTTATATACAGATGCAACGCCGATACCTAAAATACTAGCTGCTTTCTGCGCCATCTCCTTTCTGATTGTTGATTTATCTCTCGACGTACTTACATGGTTGTGGCTCCAACATTAACCACTCTTAATAAAAAACGCTTATCAATAAAACAAAATAACAATAATTAAATAAACAAAAAATAACAAAAATTTTGACAAATAACGGCCTCCCCTAACATAACCTAACCCTAACATGTTTTGCCGGGAAAACGAGACCTTACAACAAATACACAAGATGGAAAGAGATAGATAATAGATTGTCAACTCCTCAGTTGTTTTTTAGATAAATGACCTTTCGTATCGCTGCTAGTTGGTCGTACTTTAGTATGATTTTACAAAGTTGACTGTATCTGACAGTGCACTCTGTCAAGAAAAGGGTTAAATTACACTACCGTTGCTGCTAAAGATTTTTCTGTTCTTGTAAGCCCGGCAGTACGCGTGCATTGTAGCAGCGCACCGCCTGGCAGGGCCGCCATGTAATGTTGGAAGGTGTTAAATGAAAAGGAGTCGTGTTGATCAGTTAAATACTTTAATTATTTATTACTCTTTATTACAAACTTTAATATATAACAATGTCGTGTGGGCTACAACACTACATCACATTATTATACAGGGTTGGCCAGAAAGAATTGCGAATTTGAAAAAATCATTAAAAAAAAACTAAGTACAATTCACATACAAATTTTTATTTCTACAAAAATTTACATCTGGGAAATTCATTTCTTAAAAATAACATCATCCAGATGTGCACCATCGCGCTGCAAACATTCTTCGAATCTGAACCTCAAATTGGTAAAAACTCGCTGGCACATTGCACGGGGAATATCTGCCATTTCTTTCCGGATATTGGTCTTCAACTGGTCAATTGTGGCTGGGTTATTGGAGTAGACTCTACTTTTTAGGTATCCCCACAAAAAAAAGTCCAGTGGTGTAAGATCCGGACTTCTAGGAGGCCATTCAATGTCACCTCGGCGCGATATCAGTTTCTCACCAAACATCTCGTTTACGACCGCCAAAGAGGCATTAACTGTGTGGCATGTCGCGCCATCTTGTTGTAACCATGTCGCACGATTATAGGCTTCAAATTGTTGCAGTTGTGGAAAGAAAAAATCCCTTAACATGGCTATGTATCGGTCAGAATTTACAGTGACAGATTAGCCTTGTCGATTTTCGAAGAAGTGGGGTCCGATAATTCCGTGCGCTGACATGGCCGCCCAAACGGTTACTTTCGGCGAATGTAGAGGTTTTTGATGTTTTGCACGTGGATTCTCTGCAGCCCAGTAACGGCAATTCTGTTTATTCACCTGCCCATTTATGTGAAAATGGGCTTCGTTGAGGAGAACAGAATATTGTTGAAACTCCGAAAGCGTTCCAGCATCGTTTCAACAAAAGCTCTCCTTAAAATTGGATCATTTGGCTGTAATTCCTGCACAAGTTGAATTTTATACGGATGCAATTTCAGATCTTTCAACAAAATGCGACGCAAAGATGTTCTGGACACCACAAGTTCGGCTGAACGCTTTCGAGTCGATAGAGCAGGATTACGTTGAACTGAAGCTCTAACTTGTTCAATTGTGTCTTCCGTTCTTGTTGACCTTGGGCGTCCCGCAGGTTTCTGTTTGAGAGTCGAATCAGTAGCTTCGAACTTTCTGACCCACGATCGAATCACGCTTTCCTTCGGACACTGATTTAGGTCATATAATCCAAACTCACGTCGAAATAAACGCCGAACAATAGCGCACGAATCGTGATTTTTACATTGAGTTATATGTACTACGTACTAGAGAAGCCCTTCCGAACATTGACTATGTTCAACTGAACTGTAGTGCAGTCCCTGCAGTCCATACAAACTAAATATTGTGTAAATTGAAGATTTGTGAATTCCATAAAATAATAATTATTACATTTTATTTAGAAATATGTTTGTTTAGATTAAATTAAGATATTTTATATTAAATTATTATATTTATTATATATCAATATCTTATTTTATATCAAATTAAAGTCTTCGCTCATGCGCGACTACTACTGCCGCGCATGCGCGAAGACATAGAGTAGGACACAATTTTTGTTTGGAATGGCTTCTCTAGTACGTAGTACATATAACTCAATGGATTTTTATAATAATGTTTAACGCATAATGCACGTTGCGCTCCCGTGAAGTGATCCATCGCGACTAAATTTCCGAGAACCGAGCTACTTTTAACCCCACCACCCGTGCAGTCCCCTCTCTAAAGCTTCCAACGCAAGAGTGTTTTTAAAATCGTACTCCTTTCTGGCCCACCCTTTACTTATCTCTTGTCAGAGTGTAACGTTTGTAAAGATTTTCGTAATTCAAACACTCAGTGCAGGTACAATGTTTTATTTTAGAATTAGGGTTGTGAAATTTATATTTTTCACATGTCTCGCACTCCTCATTGCCCAATTTTGCAAAAGATATGTTCAGCGGATTAACAAGTCTTCGATAGTAATCATAGGATATAGTACATTATTGGGTAGGATCAGTTGTCATTTTATATTTCGCACAAAATTCATTGTACATGTCCCGTATATTTATATCGGAAGGTAAATATTTTCTGTAAGGTGCATGTTCTCGTCTGTAATGTGATAGGGAAGGATGAAATGAATTATGGCAGGGACAGTCTAGTCCCACGTACGCAACGTATGCAACGCATTATGACGTCTGAACGCTTGATTTTGTGTGAAAAACTATACTCGTACATTAGGAACACACTTATGCAACGCAATCACACGCGTCCGACGCAACGTCGATCTGCGATGTCTAGATCGGCGTGGGAAGGCGGAGGCGATGTTTATACGCAATCCCACTAGTGTTGCTTAGTCCACTAAAACTGGTGATTTCGACCCTGCTTTTAGTGGAAAAATATTGCTTTTAGTGGTGCATTATTTCTCCAGCTGGTGGTTTTTTCTAGTGGGTCAGTGGAATGAAGTTTCAATTCGTGGAAAGATAATCACTTGACTGTAAACCCACATACGTTTCGAACCGTCATTTCAGGAGAATTTACTTTTACTGCGTAGGCAAAAATTATTCATCAGACATGACGTGCGTCACACGATCCATTCCAGCTGAATTAAAATTTGAGTTATTAACGACTTTTGTGATTACTCTGTAATAAAAAAAAAAACAAGCAGAGAAATAGAATTAAATGAAAAAATATAATCCTTTATATTTTAATTATCTTTAACTGTCATAATAAGAATACGAGTATTCTTCTAAGACGTGTTACCTTTAATAAAGTATGTTTGTTCCTTCCAAGTCATATTACGAAACAATTTATTCAGAGAGCTTCTTTGACTTTCCAAAAAATTATTGAGCATTTCCTTTTACAATTTTCATCACTGGCAGAAAATTATGAAGAATTATATTTTACGTTAAATCAGTATTGTTTAACGTAGTATTTCTTCATAATTTTCTGCCGCTCAGCTTAGCGGCATAATGTTTCCGTTTTCTTATCGTTCTTTTCTTGGTAAGTTGAACTACGACGTTTTGGTTTTCCTGAATGTTTTACTCCAGTTCGCTAACATCTTCAGCTGATGAATTGGATGTAAGAACGTTTTTCGGCGGCTGTGAAGACTGTATAATATCGTTTTCAGAGTCTGAATCAAGTAATTGCGGATATCCTGTCTTCTTTCTTTGAAGTGGAACTTGATCTTTGTATTTAACCGAATCACCCGAATTCCTTCCTGAAGGTGAACTGCTGCTCCTACTATCGTTGCAGTTTTATTTAAAACTGTTCTCAATGGTAGTAGTGCTACTAAAATTTTGATCGATGGGACTGACTTTTATGTCAAAATTTGGCAACTAAACGAAATATTTAGAGATAGATAAAGAATTAATCTAGTTTTCGCAACAATACACATAAAAGTAATATTTTTATTCTAATGTTTATATCATTCATAGATTAATAACACAGCTATTTTATAAAAAAATGTATTTTTTATTTTAATAAATGTATGAGTTTATTTTAATAAATGAATCACAACAAACTTTAACTTTACAAAATATAGAAAAAGTAAAAAAAAGAAAATAACATTTTTACATCAAACGATTCATAAATACAGCTTTGACAATACAATCCCGCTCTATGGCCTTCTATAACATATAACTATACTAAATAGAATTATATAACTGATCAAATAATCAATATCTTTCTAAAGGTCTATATAGGATATAGGACGTTATTTCTTATTAATTAGAAGCTTAGAAGACTTCTTCTGTTCGGCTTCTTTTGCTAGAATGTTATTTCTAATTCCTTTTAACAAATGCGGGACACCATACAATGGTATATTTTATGTATATTAATTTCAAAAATTTCTTGTTTCCCATTTTTTAAGATTTTTAAGTACTTTTGTTTAGTATCTTGCACTAAATTGTTAATTGCGCTAACATTTACAGTAATTTAATCGCATACTCTGCATAAGACTGAGCCCTGTGCTCTGTATATGTTTTAGTACATCTATAATTATTTGTTTTAGTTCTATATAAGTGAGATAAAATAGTGACAGGCTATTTAAAATTAGTTTTAATGCCATTTATCATAAATACTAGTACATGATTGGCAATTTTGAATTTTTCTCCATAGGGAAAACCTTTTAATTCATCATTGGTGGCATCATAATGTATGTGCGGAGTGATTGACATCTCATCAAATATGAGTATACAAAGGCGATCTTTTATATTAAGCCCCTAATGGGGTTAATGTAAGAGATCGTAAGTTTCCTTAAATTTTTCGAAAATAATGGAATTTATTCAAACACTGACTTTTAAATAACTTAAAAAGTTGTTTATTGTTTTTGCAGAGGGCAGCATGAAAATTTTGGATAACAATGTGTAAGACTTTGTACTCTTTTTATATAATGCTAGTGAAGTCACTTTTTCTTCTAAGCTGAACCGTCGACCCCTTAGTTTCTTGTAAGTCTGACGAAATTGCATGCCTGAAACAGAAACAGAAACTTTTTTATTCAATACAGATATTTATACGTGGTAGAGCCATGTTGCAGCTATATTAATAGTATAGTTGTAGCACGAATGGGTCGGCTCGAGCGGGAAGGACGCTGGGATCTCACAGAATTCCAGCGTTAAATAGCAGCTTAATGCTGCTGTATTTCGTATTGTGGGTGTAGAGAACCGGAGATCCTTATTACTGGAAAAGAAGCATTCTATTATAGTCCTCACGGGTGACAACGCATCTGCATTTTAATTCGCAAACGAAGATAGATGTAGATGTCTATGGGCCACAGCAACCACTTACCATCAGGTGGACTGTGTGCTCGTTTGTCACCCTTATTCTATAAAAAAATATAAATAATACTTACAAAGTCACCTTTTCAATTTACCTGTGAATACCTTCACTGCAAATGTCATCTTTTTGGTGATCTTCTCAAATGCTACTTGATTACTCTCATTTTTTCTGCTTTTGATAGACGAGTCCTAAAATCTTTCATAGTTTTTTTTTAGACTTCTTTAATTGAAATTTAACCATTTTTTTAGAATAGAATAGAATATTTTTTTATTCAATATACATTACATGTGTAATTCTTATTGAAAGTCCTTTCTTACTTTACCACTGGCTCGAAAAAAACCCTCTGTCCTGGGAAGAAACCCAGCGGGACCTTTATTAAAATAAATTTTACAATATAAATGATTACCAAATATTTACAAAATTTATTTTAGAAACTGCTTGGAAGCGACCACCTCATTCCCAAAAAAAAATCACTTACTTTGTCACGTCGATTACTTATTAGAAATTGACATAAACGTTATTTTTCACCGTGATGTTAGTTGTTAGTTTGATTAATAGGGGACAGAGTGAAACAAATCAGGATATGGGCAGCAGTGTCACTCTCTAGTCTAATATGGACAAAATAAGTGAGGCGCTGCGATTGCTAAGTTGTCTCAATAATTATTATAAATATTACAAATATAAATTATTATTGATTTTTTTTATTTATAATATTTCACCATTTTTTAATGTTTCTTTTTGTCAAAAATTACTTCGCAGACACTACTTACCAACGGCAGCGCGGCTATAAATTCTGCAAATTTTCAGGGACAGGCGGGCTATGCTTTAGCACCTAGCGATCTTTCTCCTGTTCTCTAACCTCCATGCTATGATCTGTAGTGGACTTTACTAACCTCTTTTAGGAAAAGTAGGAGGAAAAATTCGGAACATGTTTTTAAATTTAATCGTCATTTGCTCATGTAGAAGTAGAAGTAGATTGTTACGACCTTATGAAAAAGAAAGAATTGTAAGGAAACTAAAAGGAAAGGGAGGGGAGTAATTTTATTATTTGAAAAATATTTCTATGTAAAAAAGTCATCAAAAAACAAGATGAAATAATTTATTAAACAAGTTGCATAAACAAGTCCAATGGTTAAAACAATGATAAATAATAAAATCTAGTTTACTGAAAAGAAAAAAAATCAAATATTATGTCACTTCCACAACTAAAGCAAATCTAACGACGCCCCATATATTAAAAAAATCCATCAAGGTTACAGAGCGTGTCAAAAAAAAAAGACATCCATACGTGCATACTCAAAAACATTACCCTTCTTTTGAAGTAGCCAAGTAAGGAAAAAAGATTATACTATAAAAAAACAAAACATGCGGTAACAGATTTACCGCTCAACTATGGAGTGTAGAAGTAAGTAGTACCAACTCACATACGAGAACAGTTGAAAAAGTGTCCATCTGTAAGCAGTAAATAACACTTAGTTCAAAAACTCTCCACTACAGCGCTCGAGTAGCTACGGGGTATGTTAAATCGCCGTAAAATACGTTGAGTGATTTGAATAAAAATATTATAATTGAATAAAAATTTTGAAAGCAATAAAATTATTATTGTAAAAAGAATTATGGTGAGTCTGTGCAATAATTTTTTTTATAAAAAGTTCTTTAAAATTTAGACTGTGGCTACAGTGGTGCCACCCTTATTTAGCGCCTTCCTACGGACACTTTTTTATACAGAGTCTGTACTCCTTACCTCTACACTCCATACGCTCAACAGTCAAAACATCCATCCCCGCTGTCAAATATCCATACATGCATACTCGAAAAACATTACCCTTCTCGTGAAGTAGCCAAGTAGAGAAATTAGTTTAAGCTACAGAGCGTGCCAATAAAATAGACATCCATACATGCGGAACGTGCGTAGCGTGTCTCGAGGGAAAATCGCTGTCGCGATCTGCCCTTGACACGCTTCTGTCGCAAATGTGTCGCGAACATGGGTTAATCTCGCAATGATAGCGCGGCACTTGATGGAGGTGTTTATCAATAATGTCTTGAACTAATTGTAAACGAAAAGACAAATGATGTTTCCGTTCGTTACAAGATTTTTCAAATTGGTTTCTAGAATTAAGTATGGTAACATTTAAAAGCCTATTGAAGAGCTACATGTTCCATTTTGCACAACTTTTTCTCTCCAATAAATATGGTTCCAGCATTTGATCTTTACGATCAGTTCCACCCATATTCTTATTATAATCAAGAACCCACTGGGGTTTCCACTGAGGCGGCATATGGGGCTTAGATGGTGCCAGCTCTTGCTCAGTGCCATGGTACGTACTAATTAACGGAATCCTTTTTTATCCTGATATGTATAACAACGTCACCCGAGTGCCGCGCCAGGAACTGACCTTTTTTTTTATAGAATAGGGGGCAAACGTAGCCTGTAGCTTACAAAGTGACACCAGAGATGGCACATTTTGACGATTGTCATGTCATGTGTCATGATTTTGATGTTGGGTCGTAGTGTTCCCACACAATCTGTTCGACGTTTCTTCAAAAACCTCGCCAGGAGGGGGCAATTGAACCAATTGTCCATAAAAAGAGTATACCCTTTGCCGAGCAGTTGCCAAATGAGTTTGAGTACAGTTTTAGTACTCACGTTAAGTGGCGATGGAAATCGAGGATCGGGGGTATTTTCCTTTCCAGTTTATACGAAAAACAACCACATGTATCCCTTAGCAGACTCGCACAATTCTAAAGTTTTTATTCCGAATCGGGCCGCTTTAGTCTTTATATATTGTTTGAATGAGAGTTTACCTTTCCATAAAGTTAAGCTCTCATCAATATATATTTCCTGTTTAGGAATATAAGCGGATTGAAAGCGGGAATTCAAATGATTTATAATTGTTTCAATAGGAAAGATAGGGTGAGAATCAGGTGTACGTGTTGCGTTATTTACAAAATGAAGAGCGCGGCACAAATTTTGATACCTATGGCGTGACAACAATTGGCGGAAAATATTGGTCTTCAATAGAAAATGATCACAAAAACAAGATGCTATGGAGGGCATACGGATGATCCCCAACATCATCCAAAAAAAAAAACAGGATAAATAGCTCATGTGTATTTGTTTCGTACCAATTTTGTGCAAAAGTATCATTGATATAAGCCAGTTCTACAGCATACCGGTTTGTTTCTGTCGCTATATGAGACATGATGCTCTCGTCCCAATATAGACGGAATGCCTCATACGCACTTTCGGATGGCTTGGTTGGCCCTGTGCTTTCCAGAAGAAACGTTTCTCTTTCACCTTGAAAGGAGTCCATGGGGTGCCAATCATAGTGAAGAGATGTCGCATCTCCTTCGAATAGGGCCGCTTGTCCACTGTTATCCGTCACATCATCATTATCTACTTCCATCCTTCTCCTTTCGGCCCTCCGCTCTCAAGCTTCCCTATCAGCCACCACTCTCAAAATCCTATTGCGCAACATTTTTTTACATACATACAACATTACATAACATAATTTAGTTCATACATATTTTATGTAATACTAGCTGTTCCCCGCGACTTCGCCTGCGTATTAATTTATGACCATTAGATTTCATGGATGAATTGAATGACAAGCTCGTGGAAACTGTCCATGCGGTCGGAGCTAAGTTCTACAAGACCCGCCGCAGAAGAACACAAAACTCTCCGATCACACTCTTAATCTCATGGCTGTTAGACGGGAGATGAAGCTACATTCTTCAACAGATTTGACAGCATACAGGCAACTGAACAGACAGATCTCCAAATGCATGCGGGACTTACGCAACTTCAATACAGCTCGTATTGAGGAAGCGATCGAGCGGAACCAAGGCTCCAAAGTCTTTGCCAGAGATCTGTCTGTCAGAAAGTGCCAACTGTCAAAGCTGAAGACCGAGTGTGGCAGCATCGTTTCCGGGGCACCTGAGATTTTGAGTGAGATTGAGAGGTTCTATGGGCAGCTGTACACGTCATCGTTGGAGCCGCACGCAAGTGTGAGTAACGATCCATGAGCGAGTCTTATCCGACATTATTCCTATGATATCCCGGACGTCAGTCTGAGCGAGATTAGAATGGCTCTCCAGCACCTTAAAAACGGCAAAGCCCCAGGCGAGGATGGAATTACAGCGGAGCTTCTGAAAGCGGGTGGAAAACCGGTACTTGAAGTCCTTCAGAAGCTCTTCAATTCCGTCCTCCATGGTGGCATTACACTGGAGGCGTGGAGCAGAAGTGCGGTGGTCTTGTTCTTCAAGAAAGACGACAACGCTCTCTTGAAAAACTACATACCGATTTCCCTTCTGAGCCGCGTCTACGTGCTGTTTTCGAGAGTCATTATGAATCGTCTCGCGCGCAGACTTGACGACTTCCAGCCTCCCGAACAAGCCGGTTTCCGAAAGGGCTTTAGCACCATAGACCACATACATACCCTTCGGCAAATTGTACAGAAGTCCGAGGAGTACAATTTGGCACTATGTCTGGCGTATGTGGACTATGAGAAAGATTCCGTCTAAATTTGGGCGGTGCTGCCAGTCCCTTCAGCGGTGCCAAGTTGACTGTCGGTATATCGAAGTGTTGAAGTGCTTGTACAGTAGGGCTACGATGGCTATCCGAGTACAGAACCAGAGTACGAAACCTATCCAATTGCAGAGAGGTGTAAGACAGGGTGACGTCATATCCCCGAACCTCTTCACCACTGCATTGGAAGACGTTTTCAAGCTTCTGGACTGGAAAGAATACGGTATCAATATCAATGGCGACGATACAGTCCTTATGGCAGAATCGCTGGAGGACCTAAGCACTATGCTCAATGACCTCAATAGTGTTTCCCAACGGATAGGTCTTAAGGCTTTGTCAGACAGGACGCGTATTTTAGCGTTTTGTCTTTGGAAAAACTTTTAAATGTTTGAGCATAAGTTTGGAATAGGTGATCTATGGCTTTATCCATTTCGCTGTTAGTTTTTTTTTATTTTCTTAGCTCGTGAACTATTTGTGTCATTTGTTTGGGGCGTCTCTAGCGGAGGTGTTTCTGGCGGGGGTGCGCTTTGTGTTCTTGGTGGAGGTGTCTGTGGTGGAGGCGTCTCTGGAGATTGAGTTTCTATAGCTGACGATGTTTCTGGTGTAGGTTCTCGAATATTTGAAGTTGTTTCTCGATCTGTCAGAGTTGAGTCAAGGAACTGTAACTGGGAAGCCCAAGGCCATTTTGTAAATTTTTTTGCAGCTTGTCCTGTAGTACCTGCAACCTCTTTTTTGTATCTCATATAATTATCCCTCAAGCTCTTCCATTTTTTTTAGCTACTTCACCTGTAAAATAAACATAAATTGTATTATTTTGTTTCATGTACTTAGCTACGGGTGATTCACATCAGACCATAGCCTTCTCCTTCCGAGTAGGTCGTTCAACAGTCGGTGGTATTGTAAAAGAAGTCTGTACAGAAATCTGGAATACATTACAACCAGAATATATGCCATCGCCTACTGAAGAGACATGGAAACAATCAGAGAAGGGTTATAGGGAAACCTGGAACTTCCCGAATTGTGTCGGTAGTATTGACGGGAAACATGTCTCTATAAAGTGTCCCAAAAATAGTGGATCAGAATATTTTTGCTACAAGAAGTTTTTTTCTGTAGTTCTTCTTGCTATAGTCGATCCATGTTACAAATTCACCGTCATAGATGTCGGTAGTTACGGGCGGTTAGTGATAGTGGTATATTCGAGAACTCAATATTTTATCGGCAAAATATCCACGGAAAATTTCTGCTGCCAGATAAACCTCTTCCAGGCACCGAGGAGCCCGTACCTCATCTACTTATCAGCGACGAAGGTTTTGCTTTAAAAACATTTTTGATGCGTCCATTCCCAAAAGCCTTAGCTACACAAGACGAAAGAAAAACAAATTTTAATAAAAGACTGCAGGGCACGTCGGGTGGTTGAAAATACGTTCGGAATATTAGCACAAAAATGGCGCATTTTTTTACGACCTATTGACTGTGATGTGGACATAGCAATTGATATTATTAAAGCTAGTCAAGTTTACGGGAACGTAAAATGATTTTTTAAAAACTATTTAAAATCGATTTATTTCTAATTACAATAATTATAATTCTAAATACTTAATTAATACGTCTTGACAGAAGTCGATGTCAAAACGAAGTGGCCGCTCCCATGAGCTCTGCCTGATATCTGATGTAACCAAAAGCGCTGACTCTACAGTTACTGGATACTGCCTAATGCTTATGCAGCCCTCTCTAGGTACAAACCCTAACAACCCTATGGTCTTGTGGTTGCATAACTCCTCCCTCTCTAAGAGCGGAATTATCGGCTTCAGTGTTTTCAGGTGTTGTCCGATGATTCCGCCATCTGTTAACTAAATTACTTTTACATTTTCTTAAAACACTAAAAATTACAACAATAGGTAAAATGACATACAGTAATAAAGTAGCTAAGCTAACACCTTTAACCCTTATCACACTGTTATCACTTTGATCACTATGTTCACTGCCACTGAACTTAAGGTTTTGATTCGATAGATATGCCAGATGTTTCAGGTCGTCTAAGGCTAAACCTTTCAGGTTAATTGTTTCAGTATCCGTCAGGTTCAGGTGATCCAGTCTTGGTAAGCTTATTACTGGTGTCACTCTATAGCCCAATTCCTTAGCAAAGTATAAGCGGTGCAACAATTTATAGTTTTCACAATCCTCACTAATTTTTATAACATATGTGCCCAAAAGTGATTCTTTGGTGATGTCATCTTGGCATTTGTTTGTTAATATTATTTTATGGTCGGCGTATATAATCCAATTCACAGGGCCGATAGACTGGATTTTGACATCCTCAAGATCAACGAACCGAGGTTCACATAGTGTAAGATTGCTTTGGAATTTCATCAGTTGTTCAGCACATGCGTTTCAAGGATAGGATACCATATTGGAGCTCGTACACAGGAACTCATCTGCCGCTATTTTGGTGCACGGCCGAGAAACCGGTAAGTATTGTGAACCTTTCACCAAAATGTAAGGATACTTGGGAATTATTAGAGACGTTCTGTTTCTAAGTGCATCGAATACAGGTAATGGGTATAATTTGTAATAATTGTAATGAAAACTATCAGTAAGTGGAACTTCCATCAAGTACGTAATCTGGTTTCCTTTCATGTAAGCTTTTATAACAATAGTTCTTTCAATTTTAATTAAATTCTCTACATTTACAGGGTATACTAGGTTATCAACTTTCGCTATATCATTAAGTATCACTAACAGATCAGATGAATTAATAATTGATTGATGTAATACTGAAACTTTACTAAAAGCTAAAGCGGTTTCTATTTCACTAAGCTTAAGGTAAATGCTACGAAAGTTACTAATAAACATATTATACATGCCTAAAATATATGTATTATAAATTGAATTATTTCCTTTGGTAGCTATGTATTTCACTATTCGTTCAATTCTTTTTAGGCGTTCATCTAATATTAGTTCATTTTCATGTAAAGTTTCTGTACTATTCGCCAAACTATTCAGCATTTTAGAAACAACGGTGATTTTACTGTCAACACTCAATTGATTCTGCTTTAATTTAGATAGAACGGAATCGTATCTAAGAGCATCTTCGTGATCCAAATTACCGGTGATAGTTTTAATGATTGATCCTAGAGGATCTATGAGACCTCTTTTATACCTATTGGATGGTACGAGTTGTTTAAATTTTTCAATAGTTAAATCGCAAGAATAATCGGCTTGAGTTTTCATGGCTTGGAATTCATAAACATAAGGTTTATTTATATCAACTAACCTACAAAATTCTTTAAACTTAATAGTATTTAAATCTAATTTTTCCTTAATTCCTAATAAATTTAATTTTTTGACTATAAGCCACCTGTTTGTTTGCTTAAAAGCTTGGCCTTCTTTTACAGGAAGCAGGCCCGGGTTGTTGTCAATTTTTTGAAGTTGAAGACTGCGGGTCCAAAGTATATGAGCCATAGTCAGGATGGCCATGCACCACCTGTGGAGGTCGTTTGAAATTTTTAATAGGGATCTTTGTCTCCCGTTCACCTATTTTAACAGGCACGGTATTACGTTCTACAGGGCCTTGAGCAACAGCTTTCCTGTACCTAGATTTGTCCTTACTTTTCCTAATATTGATGTCCTTTACGTACGCTATTTGCCCTTCGTTAAGTACTACATTTGCTTCTCCTCCTTTCCTTTCCCTTTTCTTTTTGTTCAATCATTCGATCGGAAATGTACTTGTATATATATTTAGTGCGCTTTTGATGGTCTTTTAATAGCTCTTGGGTATAGGCCCTATCGAAATCGTTATCAAAAACCTTTCCGGAATCCGTATGCCCAAAGCAGACTTCAAACGGAGTTAAACTAATATTGGAGTGTACTTTGTGGTTATAACCCATTATAGCGCTCGGCTTTTTACTATCTTTACAAAACTGCTTATAATTTAGTATGGCTTCGCCTGAATGCACATCGGTTGGTAATTAACATGTAGTTCCGATCTAGGTGGCAAAATAAAAATGTGATTTTCAAAATTATGTACAATAGGAATATTTGTGGATTTTGTTGAAAGTATATGACGCTTTAAATCGATGACAGCCTCTAATTGTTTTAATAGGTCATTACCTATGAGGCCATCATAACCCGAATCTACATTATATATGTAGAACTTGTGATATTCAGGGCTTTTAAATGTGGGTGGTAGCGGAATAACTATGACCTGATTATGGCTACTTGTAGCATGTGTACTGAAAACCTCAAAGGGTTCGTTAAAAATTTCGTTTTGAAAATATTGGTATGCCTTGCTTCGGCTTATAAATGAATGCGTGCTACCGGTATCCAACATGAATTTCGAATCTAACTCCGGGATATATATAGGGTAATTTTAAATTTGTGTCATTATTTAGTTCTATTGTTTCACGGTTTTTGTCTTTATCGTCTACGTTCACTTGCATCGAATCTGTGTCATCGTCAGAACCTAATGCGTTCAGTTTGATACGGGATAGTGCGTGAGCGTTGCTTGAAGCGGTTATGTGAAAATTTTCAATATTTTCCGTCGTCTTAATATTTGTATCTGTCGTGTTGGTTTCAGTTTCCGGGTTTACAGTCTTTTCTGATTGATATTCGGTGTTATAGTAAGGATCGTCGTTAGGATATTGATCGAAATAATTTGCATTTTCGTAGCAATACATGTCATCATTATAATAATTTTCATTTAACTCTAATTCGTTTAATCTAAAACCTTGCTGCGGTCGTGCTACAGGTGCTGTGCGCATCGACACATCTGTATTAATTCGCGGTTGCTTATGCTGAGGCGCATTACTGTTATTGTTATATCGCTGCTGCATACCGAACTGTTGAGGACTCATTGAAGGTAAAGGCTGAAGGCCTACAGGTCTATAGCCTAATTGGGGTGGACGATATCCGAATTGCATTTGATGGTTATTAGATTGTGATGGTCGATAATAATTTCCTAAACTGTTAAATTGTCGCTGCTGACCTTGAGTCGGTAGCGGCATCTGCACCTGCTTATTCGGTGGAATGCCAAAATTATATCTAACTGGTTGGTTCATTTGCATAGGCTTAAAACTATAAGACTGTTGAGGTAGAGTGTTATTATTACCGAATTTAAATGATGGCGAATTGTTATGCGATTGCGAATGAGATGTGAGATTGGATCCAGACATTTTGTTCCTCATTTGGTACTGACTATGGAAGTTAACTTCTTCTAATACCGCACAGAGCGCATCCTCTAATGAATTTGGAGCTTTGAGACGCACCACTCTAACTAAATGTTCCGGTAAATTATACAGGAAAACGTTAAATAACGTATTTTCATAGATAGCCTTCTTACTATTGCGCATATTTGAGTCCGACAACCGGTTAACTTTACCTATTAAAATTGATCTCATAGATTGAATTCGACAACAAAAATCTAAATAACTTTCTCCGGGTTTAATTCTTAAGGTCTCAAGTTCGATATTTAAACACTCTTCACTTCGTGAATCTCCAAAATGCTGAATTAATAACTGCTTAAACTCATCCCACGTTGTAATATCATCGCGCTCACCGACTAATGCAGCTGCATCACCGATAAGGCGGCTTGTTATTGTATTCATCACGTACGAATTCTGTTGCGTTGAGCCATTAAATTTAGTTAAAACATATTCACACATTCTTAAAAATTGATTTAAGTGGCGTTTGTCACCATCAAACAAAGGAATGATTTTAATCATTTCACCAGGGATAAGTGTAATACTCTCCATAATTATGTATTTTTTTTTACACGCAAACAATATAATAAGAATATAAAATAAATGTAACTAAATGTCACACAAAATATTAAGGAATAATATGTATATGATTAATAAAAATATTTCTTTGTAAAATTATGATTTCTTGTATATGGTACTTATTAAAATAGGTAAAACTTAAATTATATAACAATTTTTTTTAAACTATTTACCCAGAATACGTTAAAATGAGAGAAGTTCGATCTCAAGATAACAGAACGCCGAGGTAGTGGAAAGGATGGTGAAAAGTTCTACTCATCAGCCACCAACTGCTCTCATGGTCCAGGATCAGCTCCGCTTCCTTGACGAATTTGATTTGGTTCGAGGATCGTCTCGGTTTTTTCGTCGCGCCGCGGACCTCCGATTCCGACAGATTTTTATATCGAATTCGCGAAGGACGCAACACTACCGAAATGTAACGACCCTACCGGCTGCGCCAGTCAAGTTTACGGTAACGTAAAATGATTTTTTAAAAACTATTTAAAATCTATTTATTTCTAATTACAATAATTATAATTCTAAATACTTAATTAATACGTCTTGACAGAAGTCGATGTTAAAACGAAGTGGCCGCTCCCATGAGCTCTGCCTGATATCTGATGCAACCAAAAGCGCTGACTCTACAGTTACTGGATACTGCCTAATGCTTATGCAGCCCTCTCTAGGTACAAACCCTAACAACCCTATGGTCTTGTGGTTGCATAACTAGCTACATGTTGTTTACATAATTACTTACGAACAAAACAAGGTACAGCGATATTAACTCCGGAGTCGGAAGACGAAAACGTTCCTATGCGTGCTCTAATAACTCATCCTCCAACAAATAGAAGATCAACGACTGCAGCATTCGAAACTCGTGAACAATTTGTGTCTTATTTTAATCAATAAACGATTTTTTTTACTTACCAGTTTCATTAATTTCGTGTCGGCGCTCTGTTTGACGGTATTCTACGATGGTAGTACAACACATCTTAGCGTCATAGCGCGGCGTCAAGTTAACGCTCTGACGCGCGCTAAGTACGCGTCCTGTCTGACCAAGCCTTTAAGATGAACATGGACAAAACAAAGATGTTTAATGTCCATGTCACACCTATGCCTGTAGTTGTTGGGAGCACTAAGCTCGAAGTTGTTGACGAGTATGTTTACCTGGGACAAATAGTCCGACTAGGTAAGTCCAACTTCGACCGAGAGGTCAATCGACGGATTCAACTCGGTTGGGCAGCGTTCGGGAAATTACGGCACATCTTCTCGTCAGGTATACCTCAAAACTTGGAAACGAGACTGTACACCCAGTGCGTGTTGCCAGTGATGACATACGGAACTGAGACGTGGTCCTTCACTGCTGGCCGAATGAGGAAGCTCAAGCTCGCTCAGAGAGCTATGAAGAGGGCTATGCTCGGAGTTTCTCTGCGTAATAAACTCAGAAATGAGGATATCCGCAGTAGAACCAGAGTGACCGACATAGCCCAACGGATTAGTAAGCTGAAGTGGCAATGGGCCGGCCATATAGCTCGAAGAACCGACAATCGATGGGCAAGAAAGGTTCTAGAGTGGCAGCCTCGTACCGGCAGGCGAAGTGTAGGGCGTCCCCCCACTAGATGGAGTGACGACCTGGTAAGATATGCAGGAAGTCGATGGATGCAGGTGGCTCAGGGCCGTGCTTTGTGGCATTCTTTGGGGGAGGCCTATGTTCAGGAGTGGACTTGTGAAGGGCTGTAATGATGATGATGAGATTTCATGGGTTTTAATTTATTTGTGCATTATCTGCCAGTGAAAGTCCCGTTAAAATACTCCATAGAGTACGGTTCGTGTATTGCATTTTTATACCTGTGATACATTCTAAGTTAAATATCCGATTTGAATGAAACTATCTATTCAAATAAGAGTTAATACTATGAAATTAAACAACTAACCGTCTACTAACCATTTTTTCACATTTTCGACTTTAATGAAAAAAGTAAGTCATTTACCTAATGATTTTTTTACATTAATCAGATAGATCAGAACATTTCCTAACCAAAAACATAAAAATCTTAATTGTAACCAAAAAAAAATCAGTATTATAACTGTTTGAATATGACTTTTGAAAAATTTGTCGCCCTGGTTGCAGACAGACAAAGTGTTGTGTGAGATGAGAAGAATGAAACACAACATTTCAAAATGCACGTAACTAAAAAGTTATTTATAAAAACTGTTCGAAATGACCTCCGCGATGTTGGAGACATGTTGTAGCCCTTATTGCCACATGGTGAGTTGCACGTCTGATCATCTCCCGATCTTGTCGCAATTCATTTCCAACTTCGATTATTTTATTTATCAACTCTTCTCGTGAGTTTGGCACGTTCGCATAAACTCTTTGCTTCATAGTGCCCCATAGAAAAAAGTCTAAGGGAGTTAAATCCGGTGAACGCGGAGGCCAAGCGATCCCTCCACCGCGACCAATCCACGGCGAATAGTGCTCATTTAAATAATTTCGCACATTTATTGCAAAATGTGCAGGTGCACCGTCAAGTTCGAGAATCATCCTTGCTCTGTGAGTTAATGGAAACTCCATTAATTCTTCCAAAAACTGTGTTTGCAAAAACTAAATATCTTGGGCCATTCATAGTTTCTGGTAAAATTATCGGCTCAATTAAAATATCGTCTTTTATTCCAGCCCAAACGTTCACTCGAATTTCATGTTGGAAAGTACTTTCTCTAACAGCATGAGGGTTTTCTTGAAGCCACAGATGCTCGTTACGGTGATTTGTATAACCCGATCTCGTGAAAGTGGCTTCGTCAGCCCACAAAATTCTTTTTAAAAAATCTGCATCTTGTCTTGTTCTTCTATTGATCCACGAACAAAAAACTGCCCTTATAGCATAATCAGGTTCGCGAATGTCTTGTACCCGCCGAAAATGGTAAGGATGCAAACCTTCCCTCTTTAAAACTCTCCACACTGACCATTTTGTTAAATTAGGCATATTGCTTATTCGTCTTACACTGAGTCTGGGATCTTGTGTAATTAAACGTAATATCGCTGCTTTGCACGAATAACCGCACAATCCAAAAACACACATTTTACAGGGTAGCTATTTGAAAATTAAACAAAATATTTACTGTCATAACTTTTCATGTTTTTAATCATTAGAAGAGTAGAATATATAAATCGAAAGTATATTAATCAAGGTTTGATTATAATCTAGAAATTCAGGTTTTGAGCTGCGAATACCTTAATTAATAATTAAAAACTATGACTTATTCGACTTGTTACAAAATGACTTTTGGTATATTATCATGAATAGGAACATAAATCAAAATAATACATATGAATAGTTCTCAATTTTAGTATTACAATGGCATAACTGGTAATATTATCTACAAGATATTA
This sequence comes from Parnassius glacialis, assembly GCA_033319125.1. Taxonomy (NCBI): domain Eukaryota; kingdom Metazoa; phylum Arthropoda; class Insecta; order Lepidoptera; family Papilionidae; genus Parnassius; species Parnassius glacialis. The sequence continues at coordinate 28,017,420 of JAVANC010000002.1, forward strand.
AAAAAAATCTGTAGTAATGACACAATTACGATAAAGATAATATTAATGAAAAGTGTATTCAAACACAAATCAATCTATTTGTTTTATGCTGAAGCCTTCGGAACGATTTTTTCTGTAGAGTAACACATTTCTGTTTATCATATTTAGAGATTAAACAAACCTGTAGAAAAGTATTTTTATTATTATTTATTTATTATTATTATAGTCCACTTTTTATAACAATTTGCAGTATGTCTATTACTGTCATCAAGCTACCAGTACGCAGATTAAAATGATCACGTTAACATTAAAATATTAATAATAATAATAATAATAATAATTTATTTTATTTTCTCACCACAATACAGAATTATTGTACATAATATTATAGTATAGCCTCAATAATATACTGTGGGAGACTGGTGCCTAAGCTAGGCTTTACGCCTGTATTTCAGGACGCCAGGTCTCCGCCCTATGGTTGTAATTACAATACTTTTATTATGCACTCGTACATGTACCATATTTATAATTTACATAATATCTCCTTTTTTTTAATTAGGATTCTAGATATATTAAAAAGTGTGTGTGTGTGTGTGTGTGTGTGTGTGTGTGTGTGTGTGTGTGTGTGTGTGTGCGCGCGTGTGTGTGTGTGTGTGTGTGTGTGTGTGCGTGCTTTTGTTTGTTAGTTTGTGACTGGGTTAGTAATTAACTTTAATTCGATTAGTACTTAGATAGAATTAGTAAGTAGTTGTTCGGTGTCATAATAATTTAGTTCTTGGAGCCAGATAGTTATTTTCTTTTTACATATAGTTTTGTTAACGTTAAATATAGGGATAATTTTATTGACTTTATTGTATAGGAAACCTCCAAGGTGACAAAAGAAACGTTTAGATAATTTGGTGGATAGAGTTATATGACAGCGGTCCACGGGGTTAAAACGCCTTTTATCTCGGGAGAGTGAAGAGTTGTATTTTAATAAAGCATGCTGTTTTAGTAAGGTACTTTGTATAAACAGTTGCCGCACAGTTAAAATTTTCAATTCTTTATATAGGAGCTCTGTAGGATAGCGATACGGCAGTGAAAAAGAGACCTTTAAGATGGCTCTCTGCGTTCTCTCCAATTGAATCATTTTAGATTTTGGAGCACCGCCCCAGGAGGTAATACCATATGTTAACAGAGATTGGGCCAAGGCGAAGTAGACGGATTTTTTTAGTTTCTCATCAGCCACATCTCTCAGAGTTTTAAAAACATATATAAGTTTACGCAACCTGCTATTAAGGGTATTAATGTGTTCATGAAAACGTAGAGTGCTATCAATTATAACTCCTAGATATTTTACTTTTTCGGCTTGGCATAGTTTGATGCAGGTATCTGCGTTATTAAGTGAGTTGGAATATGAGTGACTTACGATGGAATATGGTGGTGATGATGTTGTTAATGTGTTATTTTTTAATCTAAATGTGACATAACATGTTTTGTCTATGTTGAGTGTCAGCACATTACTTCGGAGCCAGTTAGAGACTGTATTGTAGCCCAACTGGGCGTACGTATAGACATCTTGCCATGAACCTGCGCTAAATAGGAGGACGGTATCATCTGCAAAGCTTATAATCCGCCCTTTAGGAAGAGTGAGCATACTCATTTCATTAATATATATAAGAAATAAGGTTGGAGAGAGTACACTGCCCTGAGGCGTACCATAGGTAATTGTGCGTTCAGCACTGATGAATTTATCCACCCTTTATCTATTAGGAATCACAAACATAAAAGAAATCGAACCAACAATACCTATCTATTACGCTTCTTAAAAGTAATTAGGAAAAATAACATTATGAACCATGAACATAAATAAAATTCTAACAAAGTTTTGCTTTTTAAAAATATTTAGGAACATTATGAACCATAAACTTAAAAAAATCAACAAACTAAAAATAATTAGGAACATGATGAACCATGCTTAAACATAAAAAAATAACAAACTTGTGCTTATTTTAAAAATAATTCGGTTAATTAAAAACAATAAACAAAAAAATCTATCAAACATTGGACAACTACCGCATAATCAGTGTTCTTCAGGTACACTTAATAATAAAAATTAGAGATTCTCAAAAAACGGTTTATAAAATCTTGGTACAATATTTTTCCTAATAAGGTCTAGCAAACCCTTCTTCTTCTTCTCACATATTGGGATTTTTTCTCTGTATGCCTTTTTAACAGTGATATTATTGGCAGTGTTTCTTGTCTTACCAATTTTATCTATCATGACTGTTTTAAACTCTGTGTCCTCGTACGATGTTATATAGGAAAAACAGTAATTAGAGTCATTAGATTCCACCTTTAAAATTTTGACGTCTCCTAGCTTTAACGTTTCTTTGTCCATATTCTTAGAAAAATGTTTGCCTATCGATGAAGCCAACGTTTTTGTATCAAAAAAATCTTCGTGTATTAATTCATTTACTTGATAGGCTTTACCAGATTTTTTAGCATTTCTTATAATGTGCACATACTGGTCAGGTGTATATATGGGTCCAGACTTTAGAGCTTTACCTACTCCTCTTTCAATAAGGGAGTGGACATTATCACCCTCATTTTGAGTGTGCCCTTTTATTAAGTATTTGTGGGTTATTGAATTAATAAAATCGAGATGGTAAACTGCATATACATAAAGAGCTATTATGTACTGGTTCTTTTGCTGGCCACAGCAATTGTCGGAATAAAAAACTTTATCTAATTTTGAGTCTAGTTCTTCAGCTTTAAACTTTAAATTCTGTATGTATTTAAGCAAACAAGATCCTATTTATATAGCACCGCGTTTAGCTTCACCTTCATACCAGACATAACATGCAGTGTCTTTAGATTTGATATCGCATATTGTGAAATTATACGTATTTAATTTTGATACGTAATAAAAGTTTGATGCATCTCCTCTAGGACAAGGCATTGCAGCCTGAAGATCATAAACTGCTACAATACAATTATCAGGAGTAAATTTTTTGTCATCTTCTTTATTTTGCCTTGACAAATCCTTCTCTTTTAAATGCCTATCAAACTTTTCTTTCAGTTCTACCTTATCGTTTTCTGTGGCATTACTGTATGATGTACAATCCTCACACTGATCTTTTTTTGGTTGGAAAAAGCTAATGTTGAACTCGTTGTTGAAGATCCTGTAATACATAAGGTAATTGGCGCTTGGTAGACTTTTTGACTGACAGTCGAGTTCGTAATCCCTATGTAAGTCTGCTACAGTTTTCCCACCATCAATATAAAGCCTTTTTGTGTCTGCAAGACAGTAGTGACTTTCAATTTTTGGAATTGAGTTGATGTGTTGAATTACACTTTCTTTAATAGCCGGATCTAAATGGAAATGTTGACTGTGTTTGCCACGTAATCTATGTCCAAATCTAACATGCCACATGAATTCTGCTTCTTTTGAATAACAGTTCGGATAAAGGCATCAGTTATATCTAGCGTAGCTTTAAAAAATACTTTACACACTCGAATTCTCTCATTATCAATGGTCAAATAAAAAGCGTTGTTTTTCCCTCGGTTACTGTTATGCATCTTGTATGAGTATCGTGGTTGAATGACGGAAAGATGGCGTAAAATAAACTCCCGTTGCCTTTGCAGATCTCTCATGCCCCAAAAGTTTTCAAAAATTTCTTTGCGCTGTGATTCTGTAATGTTTTGTGTACATTTTTGTTTGCATTTATCAGTACACGGTGTTTTGAGAGACTTTGCAGGCACAACGGTTTTTCCCTTTTTAGAATTGGATATATAGGACTTACCAGAGTTTCTTAGGATTTTTGCCTTGTTACGCAACCAATTATTAGGTGTAGATTTTCTTTTCCGGCCTTTATTTGAGCTGATATTTTCGTTACAACCAAGATGTGTAGAATTGGTATCAGCAGTAAGTTCTAAAGAAGTTGGAGGTGTAGAACGTGAAGTTGAAGCTACTGGCTCAATCGAATCATTGCGAAAAATATCTTCTTCGATGCAGGTAGCTCTTGTAGGAAATATGTTATTGTCTACCCTAGACTGAACCACTGCTGTTAAACGTTCATTATTCAATTCATCGTCTGATGAACTCTCGGAATCTGAGGAACTAGATCCATCGCTTGAGCTGGATGAACCAGATCCATCGCTTGAGCTGCTACTAGATTCTGTTTTCATGGGGGCTATCGGCATAGGTATAGGTGAACTTGTTTGGTTTATGGTGGAAACAACGTTACTGAAATTGTCATATTGTTTTTCATTTAAATCTACTCCACTCAACAAATTTTTAAAAACTTGTCGGTTTTTATTTTTCAAAAGAGACCTCTTTGTAGAACAGGGTGTATCGATATCTACATAGTCAGGATCCTTCACACTATCATCTGAGCAAAAGTCTTCACTAACATTAGATAAATCTTTATTTTCAATATTATCGTTAGGCTTGGGAGATAAAATGAACTGTTCCTTTTCAGTGAATTGTATGGAAGTTGAAGTCGTAGCTATTTCATTCTGTATAACAGATTTACTATCTTGTTTGAGATTCCGGATTATTTGTAGGGTACGGGGATTCGGCACTGTAAATAATAAGAACATTTCTTTATTATTATTATTATTTATTTATTGGCCATTTCGTTACATTACATAACATTGGTACGTCAAAATTACAATTCATACATATACAATACAAGATATAAGATTACACTAAATTATTAAAATCACAAATTAATATATATCTACATTTACATTATTTTAAATGTCACACAAGTCCGAAAATGAACATTTCATATATTCTTCTATATTATAGAAAGCGTGATTCAAAAAGAATGTTTTTGTCACTTGTCGAAACGCGTTTAATGGAAGTCTTGTTATTTCTAAAGGCAATTTATTGTACAATTTGATTTTTTAATGGAAAACCTTGCTTGGACGCTTTGACTAATCTGGTTCTTGGAACAACTAATCTTTCGCGATTTCTTGAATTGTAGTTGTGTACGTGCATCTTCATTGATAGTTCACTTTTTTGCTGGTGCACTTCTAGAAGCGAACTATAAATATACAACGACACGACAGTCATGATTTTCGCTTTTTGGAAATAGGCTCTTGCTGATGTCAATCTTTGCAATCCATGTATGATTCTAATCGACCTTTTTTGACAAATCAGTACTCTTTCAATTTGTCCAGCATTACCCCATATCGTAATCGCGTAGCTAATAATTGAGTGACAATATTCAAAATAGACGGATATTAGAGTTTTCCTGTCAATAATGGACTTAAGCTTAAATAAGGCGTAATTTGCACTGGATAACTTTTTACAAACATTATCTATATGGGTTTCATAACTTAAAGTGGAATCGAGAGTACACCCTAAAAATGTGACTTCACTATTTGTGACTTTATTTGTTTTTTTGCTTGCATAATTAATTATGGTACTTTTTTCTGCATTCAAAATTATTCCGTGTTCTTCAAACCATTTTCTAAGTATACTTAAAATTTCATCTGTCTTCTTTGCTACTTGAAATGCGTTTTTATCTTTAATACCAACTTGTGTATCATCAGCAAATAGTGTAACCATCGCCCAGTCAGGTAAATTTTTTGCAAGGTCATTCACGTATACTAAAAACAGCAATGGTCCCAGGATGGAGCCCTGCGGTACGCCAATGTAACTATGTTGTGGATCGGACTTAGTATTATTTAGATTAACTATTTGAATTCGATTGTTAAGATAAGACTGCATTATACTCAACTCTTTTCCTTCAAATCCGTAAAATTTCAGTTTATGAATTAAGATATCATACCGCAAACAATCGAAAGCCTTAGATAAATCACAAAAAATGCTAGATACCTTCTGTGATCCATCCAAAGCGTCCAATACGAAGTATACTGTTTTTCTAATAGCCATTTCGGTTGATCTATTTTTGCGAAAACCAAATTCACAGTCTGTAAATAGATTATTTTTTTCAAAGTAGTCTAATATCCTAGATTTTATGGCAGTTTCTAAAATCTTTGATATAACTGGTAATATACACACCGGTCTGTAGTTCCCAATTTCAGTGGTTTCTCCTTTTTTGAACAGTGGCACGATTTTTCCTATTTTTAAGCTATCTAGGAATATCCCATCTGTGATGCAATCATTCAAGACTTCCAAAATTATATCAAACATGTCTTTGTTGTGGATGATAAGTTCTCTAATAGTTTTAGTTGACATATCGTATATGTCTCTTGATGTTTTACATTTTAAGCTATTAATAATATTCCAAAATTCGGATTTACTTATTTTAGGAAAGCTAATTTTATTTTTTGTTGGGTTTTTTAAATATTTGCTATAATTATCAACCTGAATGTCTAAATTTTCTGTAAGTTTACCGGCTATATTGCAAAAGAACTCATTGAAACTGTTTGCAATATTTTTATTATTTGTGATTATGTCTCCACTGTGATTTTTAACGTTAGTAATTTTATTTTTACCTTGTGTTTTTATTTGATTTTTTTGTTCTTTAATAATTTTCATAAAATAACGAACCACGCTATACTATGCCATGGCATGTCATGCCAAAACAACATCACAATACAACACACCACACCACACCACTCCATACCACACCATGCCATGCCACACCACACCGTTCAGTCCTATCATACTACAACACAACACAACATAGCATCATGCCTGTAATACCCGAAGCCGGCTATGTTTTTTCTGCTGTTCATCGGTATAATTTCTAACGCCGAGTTGCTAAATTAAGAATGTTCTAAATAAGAAATGACGATTACCCCGTTTGGTGCTTGAACCAGGATTCGAACCCGGGACATCGCGGTTAAATAAGCCACGCAAGAGGCAGCGAAAAAATACCAAAACACGTTATAATTACATTATATCGTTAAAAGTAACTTAACTTGCTTTCGGTTCTAAATTGTTTAGCTTTACTTTTAAGCAATAATAACCTATTTCATAAACATGTTAAAAGATTTTATTGTTTCTATCTTGAAGAAACAAATAAAACTTAATAAGTATTATTGTCTTACTTACTTTTTCGTGAAGAATGTTGTAGCACTAAATGCAGCACTTTTTAACAAAAAAAATGATCGAAAACAGTCACAATTTTAACTTAAATAATCAATCAACTCAAAATGAATGAATATTGCAGAAAATATTACTAAACTTTACAATTTAAACACACGATTATTTGGTAATGTGCTATCATTCCCGAAAGTTTTGATGTGGACACGCGAAAACAATAATAGCAACTAGCGATCGTCGACTGTTGCACAAATATGGCGTGATAAATCAACCAATCACATAACGACATTTTTACGCGCCACTACGTCAGTTTTGCCGTTATGAATGTGAGTCTTACTGACCATAAAATACGGACTATTTTGCAAGTGACTGTGTTATTAACCAGTATTTTTAATATTTTGGTTTGTGCGGTTATTCGTGCAAAGCAGCGATATTTCTTCTTCCTCCTCAGGTGCCACAAGCCGAAATCTTTCTTTAGCGGGTGTTCTGATCCCAAGTTCAGCTATCCGTAAATGTATCCTCACTAAAGTGCGAGCATTTGGTGTACGCCTGTTGGGAAACATTCTGGCGTACTCTGTGACAGCTCTGTTTGCGTTGCCGTTGCACAATCCATACACAAAATGGATATCAGCGACATGCTGGTTTGAGTATTCACCATCTGCCATTTTTGAAAATATCAAAATAACTAGAAACTTCACCACAAACTTAAAAAGTTCCACAAATCGGTTTTTGTTTAACAATAACAACAAAAGTAGTGTAATCACAACGCGTGGCGAGGGACAACTGTTTATGTTGTCCCAAGTACACTTGTTTAGAACATCAAACAATGGGCTTTGGGTTTTTCTACCTGCTCTTGAACTATCATAAATGATCCTGCACGTGCAGCTTGCGCTTTTGCGAGGTCGTGTTTGATAAAGTACAATTCTTAAACTATTTAATTTACAATTAAGATTTAAACGTTTATATTAAGGAAATATCTTGCTCTATCTAATAAATGTACAAAATTGATAGGACTTTCTTAGTCTTTTTAGGATCTAAATACAATTTTGTAGTTAAAAGTTTGCTTTTATTTTATTACGCGTATCTTTATCTACCCAATGAGACATCTTTTAAGAATGTAGGACTTCTACATCGGTGAATATTGTAATTTTAATGCGCGGGGTCGAGGTGGTGACACTGAAACATTTAAATGGCTGCCATTTAAATACAGCTAGGTCTAAATGAGATTTGAGACATGATTTGTCGTTGAAATTGATTATATTTTATAGCATTAAAAGCTCCGACTAGCGACCGGTAACCGGACACATTGTATATATACAGGGTATTTTTGGAACGCTCCCGAAAACTAAGACAGGCGACAGCACCAAGTATACCTTTGATCATGGGTCACAAATAAATTCGATCCTGATGAAAAAAAAAACATATTTATACAACGTTTTATTAGCTTTATTCACGCGCCATCATGTTAGTACAGCTAAATGAAACGATAATTTCATAAAAAAAATCATGAAAATACTGAAACATAAAACCAGCAGTGGAAACTGAATGGATATCACCTGACTAATGGAGGTTAATGTACGCGCGAACGGTGAAAAAAGAACGCTGGCCTTGAACTTGGGCACTGAGCGATTTATCACATATTGGTACGAAGGGGGCGCGACGGGGGAACAATCCGCCAGTATTACTGTGCCTGCATGCTATTGGTTCCCGCGCTTTGTTCGCTCCAAAAATACAGTCGCATACACAGCTTACTTTGCGACTCGCGACGATGTTTTAAAAAGGAAGGTAAGAAAAATTATTTATATCTATTGTTTAATGACTAAACTAGTAAACGAAAAGGTAAATATGATAGGAGAAAGTGAATGGGGAAAATTGTGCAGTAAAGTTAAAAGTGTTGAGGAAGAATACCTTAAAAATTACCAGGTGATCGACCTGATGACGGAAGCTCAAGCGAAGATGAAAGTGATGATGAAGTAGCATCCAGTAACACCAACACAGAATTTACATCTGGCTTCCATGTGATCCAAGACGTCATAATGGACGGCGTGTCACCCTTAGCTTAAGTTTTCTTGTTACAAACTACTTTATATTTTACTAACTAACGAACTTATCTTCACGCACAATCCCTGACGGGGTAGCCAGAGAGAACAGATCGCCAAGTGTCACGATCCTTACATACCTCTTTCGCTTCTTTCAGATTCATTATCTTCTTCATACATGCACGTCTAGGTATCCGAGTACTCTTGATCCTCCCCTCTTCGAGCAGTTTGCTCACATGGTCTTCGAAAGTTAGTCTCGGTCTATCTCGACACCTTTTAATATTAACTTTCGCGCTATATATTTTCTTCACCATTCGGTCTTCACTCATTCGCTCAACGTGCCCAAACCATCGAAGCACGCCCTTATCAATTTTTGTGATAAGGTCATCTTTCAAACCTGCCATATTGCGAATCTCTTCGTTTCGCTTTCGGTCAGCCATGGTAACGCCGCACATTTTACGAAGAGATCGCATCTCCACTGCATTCAACTTGCTTTTATGCTTCTTCTGGCACACCCAGGTTTCGCTGCCATATAACAAAGTCGGTACCAACACTGCGTTATGTATTGCAAGGCGTGCACTCTTCACTACGCCTTGCCTTTTGACTAACGCAGTCAGGGCACCATTGACTTTGTTCCCGGCAGCGACACGCCTGTCCACATCTAAATCACATCTTCCATCCCGGCTAAAAGCACTCCCCAAGTATACAATTTCATTTACCTCTTCTAGACATTCCTGATTTACCCATATTTCACACTTAGTTCTCTCTTCGTCCCTTTCAAATACCAGAACCTTAGTTTTATTAGCATTCAAACGGAGACCTTTAATTTCACATTCCTCTTTCATACACGTGACTAATGCCTGCAGTTCTGCCTCTGATAGTGCAATAAGCACTGCATCATCAGCATACAGCAGACAATTTACTTTTATGTCACCCAATTTCACACCCAAACAGCTATCTTTCAGCTTCTGTAAACAGCTGTCGAGATACACTATGAACAGCCAGGAAGACATGACACAACCCTGTTTTACGCCCGTTTGGACGCTAAACATGGGTGACAGGTCATGCCCTACCCGCACACAGGCTTTACAGTTACAGTAAAGTGACTGCACAGCCCTTAGCAATCGACCATCCACACCATACCCCGGCAACAGTTCCCACATTTTCTTCCTTACAACCTTATCAAATGCTTTCTCAAGATCCACAAAAGCACAGAACATCTTCTGGTTAGCAGCCAGAAGCTTTTCCGTGATCATGGGTAGAGAAAACATTTGATCCGTGCATCCTCTTCCAGGTCTCAATCCGCATTGTGCCTCCCATAGAAATCTTTCCGATTTCTCTTGCATCCTTCGTGTCAAAACCTTCGAGTAAACTTTACTTGCTAAACTGGTCAAGCTGATCGCCCGATAGCACCCGCAGTCAGAATGTGAACCTTTACCTTTATATAAAGGCACAATGACTGCGGATCGCCAATCATCCGGGATATCCCCCGTCCGCCAGCACAAATTGCACAGCAGATAAAAGCTGTCCCAGACGCGAGGCCCACCATACTTGACCATTTCAGCAGTAACTCTGTCTAGTCCCGCAGCCTTACCACATTTCAAACTTCGAATCGCACGTAATCAATCTCTTTCATACTGATGACCTCAGTGTCATCGAGGTCCAGGTCTGGCGTACCAGTCACGGCGTCATCCCCGGATCCCTCACTAAGATCATCACACGCATACATTTCTCTATAAAATTTGCTCCATCGCTGCATGACGTCCGATTTTTCTGTGAGGACGTCATTAGTTCTCGAAAGCACTTTGTTCATTCTTATATTTTACGATAGAAATAACAAATAATGCTCAAGTAAACGTTATCCATTTTTAATTCCCACCTCTTCCAAAGTTCTAAGTAGCTAGTAAAACACCTATTGTGATTCTACAATAAAACAATTAATTACTATAATATTATAAAAAAATAGCCCAATACCATGTAGTACTTTAGAACGCGACTGTACCCACACTCCCCCCGCTGTCGACCTGTATCTAGCTCGGTATGAAACAATGCTGCGGTCATAAGATAAAAGGGCGCATCTAACAATTTTTGAATAAATGAGTTAAATATACCATTCGACTCATGATAAGAAGGTGCATCTACTAATTTTTTTTAATATTCACAAATATCAATATTTTAGAAATTATCGTAAGAATTTTAGACGTAAATGTTGATCACAGATGATATTTTTTTAAAAGGAGACTTATACAAATTCAACATAAAAGAAAAGACTTATTTAACCAGTTGCTACGTCATCTTTAACAATATTTGCATCGGTTACTTAAATTTCAATTATTCTTGTCTTATTATTCTATATCTTATTATTAAGAGCTCATATCTTATTATTAAGAGCTGGTGTTTCACATGTAGTCCCATGTAAATTTGATCGAGGTCAGACCAATAGTTTTTGAGTTATCCTTAATTATTTATATTAAAGTCGGTTGTACAAAATTTTTAATTTTTAATTATTATCGTAGTAAGTCTTGTATGATATTCCCTTTAAAATCATTACTCAAGAGTTACGGGTTGTTATTTTTTGTGTCTCACTACCAATGCTTTGTAGTGTTATACTACTTACATTTCATTGTACACTAATTCTCCATTCTGTTTTGATATTCTGCATTCATGTTTTGCATCACTTTATACTATTTCTCCATTCTGTTCTTGATTTTCTGCATTCATGTTTTGCTTCACTTTATACTATTTTTCCATTCTGTTTTTGATTCTCTGCATTTATATTTTGCATCACCTTTATTTATATAGGATCCTGTAACGTTTTTACACAATAACATATCATTTTACTTCGTATTTTCACACTATTTATCATTTTTAAAATAGTTGTCAATGAAGTCTTACCTTTTATGGTATTTTATTGAATTCTCTGTAACTCTACAATTTCAGGCTTCATGCACGCAGCCGTGCATAAGTTTTTCCTATGTGAATCATATCTCAATTCATACTTAAATGTAATAATTTCTTAATAAAAGTACAAAAACCAAAAATTGGTTTTTATGACAACTACTATTTATACCGTTGTCATGGCAATTTTTATTCAAATTCGTTACCGATATAATGTTTTATCTCGATATTTTCACATAAATACTCTTTTGCTCTAGGTCATTTACAATAAATTTCCTTTTAATTTAAATAATTTTTCCGTTCTCTCTAGAAAGATATAAAAGCCGAACAATCGGTGAAGAAATTCAGTCTTGCTTCAGTTCTCGTATCGGAAGCATCTTCTAAAGGCCTTATCCCGGGGCCGCTCAGCCCCGGGATCCTGCAAGCCTCTTTCCTGCCTGAAGCCACTGGACTCTACGATCCGTTGCTCTGCCTGAAGTCGCCGGATCCTACAAAACGTTGCTCTGCCTGAAGTCGCCGAGATCCCACAAGTCTCTACTCTACCTGGAGTCGCCGGAACCTACAGACCTCTGTTCCGCCCGAAATCACCGGAACCTACAAACCTCTGTCCCGCCTGCAGTCACCGGATCCTGCAGGCCACTGCGCTGTCTGAAGTCGCTGAGGATCCTGCAAGCTCCTGTCTGGGCTGAAGTCGCCGATCCTGCAATCGCCGCATTCACCTGGGGTCGTCGCCTAGAGACGCCCACGCCTACCCACCTACGCCGTGCGTGCTCGTTCCAGGCGCTGAGAGCACGCTTGGGATCTTCGGACTCAGCTACGACATAAATCTTTTTTTATTACCTTTTTTTTTTTAAATATAATTTGTAAATCACATCATCCATCATCTTCATACTCCATTTTTGATATATAAAATTGTAAATATTTTCGAATCCTAAATATATTATTTGTCTTGGTCTATTTGGTTGTTTTGCTGATCGTAGGTTAGGTTCTTTCTTTTTTTAATTGTCGCTTCACGACAGTTTGGCGCCCAACGTAAAAGTCCTCTTTCTCTCTTAATTCTTCACCTTTACTGCGCCTTGTCTAGTTCCTTTTGATTTAATTGCTTTCCCTTTTGTTCTTAACTTACTATTCATCATTCATTTACACATCCTTTTCATACCTTCAAAATTCTAAAACAAAACTTCTTCTAGTTTTTCAACTTATTTGGATTATATTTAGGTCTACAAATAACACTTCATTTACATTCATCACTCTAAGTTACATTCATCACTATAATATTTTTTACTCTAGATAACTTAGAGGTACGATTTTTAATAATATTTTTATTTCTTAAACTTAACTTTACACGTAATTATAACAATGAAAAGGGTTATTAAGTACGAATTCCTTAACAAGGCCGAACTTGAATACGAAGTGAAGATTAGATGTGAGGAACCAGCTAATACTGTTTTGCTTCTAAAAAAACAAGTTTTACGTTTAGTTGCGAATTCTCACCCTGAAGATATTCTGACTTCTCCAATTCCGATCGAGGATGACTTGTCTCAAATTGATTCTACATTGACCTATCTGGACTGTAAAATTAAAAAAAATTTACAAGGTGAAACCAAATATTTACGACTAATAGAAACTTTTATTAACCATGTTTTTTACAGATTAGAGCGAATAGATACTGACTTATATCCAGACTTTAAAGCTAATTTCGAGACTTTGAAGATGAAATATGACGCTATGGCTAAACAATTCCAATCCTTGACTCCACCTTCAACTGAAAATGACGTTCCATCACTTGACCCTCCTGTTGACCCGACTGTTACGGTTGACCCGACTGTCATGGAACTCCCTCTTGTTTCTCAAACTTCTATTCAGGTCCATACCCCGTATCCTCCACCACCACCTCAATCTTTTTCTCCATCCAACGTCTTCAAAGATCTGAAAAGACACACCTTCAATGGTAAAAGCTGTCCAAGATCCTTTCTTCAAAAACTGGAAGAATACTGTGTAGCTCGTGGCTTGTCCAAAGACTTGTTGATTTCACAAGCGTTTGAAATTTTCACTGACAGTGCTCTTCATTGGTTCAGATTTAAATATAATCAGAATCCAAACTTAACGTGGAACGAACTTTCTTCATTATTAATCAAAGACTTTGGTGGTTTTGATTATGATCACAAACTTTTAGAAGCGATTAGGAATCGAACTCAAGGTCGAGATGAACCTATTGTCATCTATATTTCCATCATGTCTGGAATGTTTTCTCGTCTTTCGAAGAAACTTTCTGAAACAGAACAATTGGAGATTATTTTGAGGAATATTCGCCCATGTTATTCTGTCTTCGTAGCTCTAAAAGACATTGACTCTATCGACTCTCTTTTGGCTACTTGCCAAAACTATGAAAAATTCCTAGACAGAGACAAACAATTTAAAGAACCAAATGTACAACAAAGTCCTCTTATTTCTGAATTCAACTACAAGCATTCCACTTCAAGTTCAGTTGACTCTTCAGATTTTTCTAATAACTCAAGACCTTCTCCTCCCCTCATGAATAAATTCACTTCATCCTACAAATACCCTTCTAGGCAAGTTAATAGTCTCTCTCAAACCAAAGCTCCTCAAGAAAGCTCCTTTTGTGTTCGCTGTCGTAAACAAGGTCATTCTTTAAACACCTGTACTCAACCACGATTCGTGATTTGTTTCAAATGTGGTCTTAAAGGTTTTAAAACTGCAGATTGCCCTACTTGTTCTCCCAAACCTAATACTAGTTCAAAAAAACTAACTACTGACTTGAAAAGTAACTTAAACTTTGATAACGACGATTGGATTAATTGGATTAAAACAATTCAAAACTTCTTTTCTTGTAACAAAATCTCTTCTACACTCTACTCCAAGGAACAAGATCTTAATCGTCCATTCGTTAATGTCAAAATTTATAACTTAACTTTATCTGGTTTACTAGATTCTGGCAGTTCAGTAACTATTCTGGGTAATAATTCTCATTTGGAAATTCTTAAACTGGGCTGCAAACTTTTCAAGTCAGATCTTATTACTGTCTCTACTGCTAATAATCAAAAAATTAATTCCTTGGGTTATTTTGACTTACCTGTTCATTTTAATAATCAAACTCATTTAATTAAAGCTTATGTTTTCCCTGAAATATTTCCTTCGCTAATATTAGGTATTGACTTTTGGAGAAAATTTAATCTTTTACCTAGTGTTTTATCTTCTCTTAACTTTACAGAATCTAAATGTTCTGCTATCGAAACTAAAGATACTAAAGTTTTACCTTATGAGCATTTAACTCCTAACCAAAAGAACATCGCTAACGACATCATCCAACGCTTCAAAACAATTTCTTTTGAGGAAAAAGGTATCCTGGGAAGCACACATTTAATCACCCACAAGATTGATACTGGTGATTCTCTTCCAATCAAACAAAGATGTTATAGACTGTCTCCTGAAAAACAAAAGGCGTTAATTAATGAAGTTGACAAGATGCTGGGATGGAAGGTCATTGAAAAATGCGAAAGTCCTTGGTTATCTCCAGTTCTCATCACTCCGAAGAAGAATGGTGAATGGCGTTTCTGTGTTGACAGCAGGAAGCTTAACTCAATTACACGTCGTGATGCTTATAAGTTGCCACTAATAAGCGAAATTTTGGACAACCTGAAGAATGCCAAATACTTATCAAGCATTGACATTGCAAAAGCATTTTGGGAAATTCCCTTGAATCCTGCGGATAAAGATAAAACTGCCTTTTATGTACCAGGAAGAGGTATGTTTAGATTTAAAGTAATGCCTTTTGGCCTCACCAACTCACCTGCAACTCTACAAAGATTAATGGATATGCTGTTTACTCCTGAATTTGAGAACAAGGTATTTTGCTATCTGGACGACATTGTTATTATTAGTGAGACTTTTGATGAACACATATCGCTTCTCATGAAAGTTCATGAAAAACTATCATATGCCAATCTAACTATTAACTTTGAGAAGAGTCAATTCTTCAAGAAAGAACTGAAATACCTTGGTTTTCTTGTGGACGAGTATGGTTTACGTGCAGATCCAGATAAAATAAAAGCTATTTTAGAATATCCTGTACCTACTTGCAGAAAAGAAGTACGAAGATTCATAGGCACCTGCAGCTGGTTCAGAAGATTCATTCCAAACTTTAGCACTATTGCCTCTCCACTCAACCAACTAACCTGTTCCGGGAAGAACGCTCCTAAATTTTTATGGAATACACAAGCTGCAGCTGCTTTCCAGAAACTTAAAGAAGCCTTGGTAACTGCTCCTGTCCTTGCTTGCCCTAACTTCGAACTACCCTTCTCTGTACATTGTGATGCATCAAATTATGGCATAGGAGCAATGCTTACCCAACAACAAGATGATAAAGAAGTCGTGATTGCTTACATGAGTAAAGCACTAAATAAAAATCAACGGAACTACTCAACTACTGAAAGAGAAACATTGGCTGTAATAACTGCATTAGAACATTGGCGATGTTACCTAGACAATGGTAAAGAATTTACAATATATACTGATCATGCTGCGCTTAAATGGTTTCAGAATTTATCAAACCCATCAGGAAGACTTGCTCGCTGGACTTTACGCTTATCATGCTTTAACTTTGTCATAAAACATAAAAAAGGAAAGGATAACGTTGTTCCAGATTTATTATCAAGACATAAAAATCAAGAACGTCCTAATACACGAGAAACTTCACCTCAAGGCGTACATCCCATTACGATTGAAGAACCACCTGATCGTAGACTTGAACACTACAACAAAATTTTTCTCGGATGTTCCAACAATCCAGACGCATATCCCAACTACACTATCAGGGATAACAAACTTTACCGCTGTATCCATTCTCCCGATCGTCTAAACGATGACTTTATTTGGAAAGAAGTTCCACTACCTCAAGATAGACAGGCACTTATTGAAGCTAACCATGGTTCCCCTTCAGAACTCCATCTTGGTATCTTCAAAACATTCAAGAAAATATCATTAAAATACTATTGGCCTGGTATGTTTAAGGACATTGCTGAATTAATCTCGACTTGTGAAACCTGCTTAACCTACAAACACCCTAATCATTCTCCCTATGGTCTTATGGGTAAACCTAAACTTTGCTCCAGACCTTTTCAAACTATATCCTTAGATCTTATGGGTCCATTGCCAATGACTCGAAGACGAAATCAGTATATTCTAGTGATTAACTGCAATTTTACTAAATATACTATGATTTTTCCCCTTAAACGTGCTACTTCAGCTAATATTATTAATGTTTTGGAAAATTCAGTTTTTCTAGTTCATGGCATTCTTCAAACTATTATAATGGACAACGCTGTTCAATTTCAGTCGCGAGAATTCCACTCATTTTTAAATTCTTATAATGTTCCTTGTATTTTTCACACAGCTTTATATTGTCCTCAGGTTAATCCTACGGAGAAGTTTAATAGCACAATTATTACAGCTCTAGCATCTCTAGTAGGAGACGATCATAGATCCTGGGACAACCATCTTGCTAAGATTCAGTACGCAATGAACAGCGCTACAAATGTAGCTACTGGTTTTACTCCAAATTTTTTAGTCTTTGGTAGGGAAACAATACCTTGTGGTTCCTTCTATACTCCAACTCAGAACCTCGAGGAATTGGTATTTATGCCTCGTGATATTTACGCGTCTAATGCTGGTCTCCTCTCATCTATATTTCACAAAGTTCAAACTAAACTTCACATAGCTCACGCTAAAAATAGCGCTCGCTATGATCTTCGTCGGTCTTTTAAAGAATTCAATGTGGGAGACACTGTTTGGCGTAAAAACCATGTTTTAAGCGATGCCGGCGCATACTTTAATGCTAAACTTGCCCCTAAGTTCATCAAGTGCAAAGTGATAGCTAAACTGTCACCACTAGTCTATGTGCTTGAAGACCCTAATGGAGTTAGAGGCAAGTGGCACATTAAAGATGTAAAATCATAAATTTTCTTAACTTTTATTTACTATTAATTTGTATATATGTATAAATATCACCATCATTTTCACCTTATTATTTTTATTTCTTTTAATTTGTTTGTTTGTTTGGTGATCCAGTGTTCTTCAACACATCTTACTTTAGGACCTCGAACTTTCGTTGGTTAATCGTCATTTTTTATTTTTATTTCAGACACATCTCGTTGGTGATGTTGCTGATCTCTGGCTTTGAGCCCTACCGCTCTGGCCGTTCTTAATCTTTACTTAAGTCATAGCGACTAAAGCTTACTTGAGGTATTTCTTTACCTTTATCTTCACTTGGGAGCAGCTGACTACTCCCTTAATTTTTATCTTCACTTAGAAGCGGTTGACAACTCCTTAAATAAGCCTGAATGTCCTTTTGAAAACACACTTCTAAGAGTGGTGTTTCTTCGACTAATTTTTTTTTCCTACACAGGAGCGGTTGACTACTCCTTAAATAAGCCTTAATGTCATTTTGAAAACACACTTTTAGAGTGGTAGTCATTGAATGTGAACTCCACCCTTACCTGAATGCAGATGATGAATGTAAGAGATAGTATATCTGATTTTGACTGGTGATGTCTGTTTCTGCAAAGCTGTGTTTTTATGGTTTATTTTAGAATGTATATATCAAAATTTTTGCTGAGTCAAAAATTTTCCAGGGTCGGGGGGAAAATGTAGTGTTATACTACTTACATTTCATTGTACACTAATTCTCCATTCTGTTTTGATATTCTGCATTCATGTTTTGCATCACTTTATACTATTTCTCCATTCTGTTCTTGATTTTCTGCATTCATGTTTTGCTTCACTTTATACTATTTTTCCATTCTGTTTTTGATTCTCTGCATTTATATTTTGCATCACCTTTATTTATATAGGATCCTGTAACGTTTTTACACAATAACATATCATTTTACTTCGTATTTTCACACTATTTATCACTTTTAAAATAGTTGTCAATGAAGTCTTACCTTTTATGGTATTTTATTGAATTCTCTGTAACTCTACAATTTCAGGCTTCATGCACGCAGCCGTGCATAAGTTTTTCCTATGTGAATCATATCTCAATTCATACTTAAATGTAATAATTTCTTAATAAAAGTACAAAAACCAAAAATTGGTTTTTATGACAACTACTATTTATACCGTTGTCATGGCAATTTTTATTCAAATTCGTTACCGATATAATGTTTTATCTCGATATTTTCACATAAATACTCTTTTGCTCTAGGTCATTTACAATAAATTTCCTTTTAATTTAAATAATTTTTCCGTTCTCTCTAGAAAGATATAAAAGCCGAACAATCGGTGAAGAAATTCAGTCTTGCTTCAGTTCTCGTATCGGAAGCATCTTCTAAAGGCCTTATCCCGGGGCCGCTCAGCCCCGGGATCCTGCAAGCCTCTATCCTGCCTGAAGCCACTGGACTCTACGATCCGTTGCTCTGCCTGAAGTCGCCGGATCCTACAAAACGTTGCTCTGCCTGAAGTCGCCGAGATCCCACAAGTCTCTACTCTACCTGGAGTCGCCGGAACCTAAAGACCTCTGTTCCGCCCGAAATCACCGGAACCTACAAACCTCTGTCCCGCCTGCAGTCACCGGATCCTGCAGGCCACTGCGCTGTCTGAAGTCGCTGAGGATCCTGCAAGCTCCTGTCTGGGCTGAAGTCGCCGATCCTGCAATCGCCGCATTCACCTGGGGTCGTCGCCTAGAGACGCCCACGCCTACCCACCTACGCCGTGCGTGCTCGTTCCAGGCGCTGAGAGCACGCTTGGGATCTTCGGACTCAGCTACGACATAAATCTTTTTTTATTACCTTTTTTTTTTAAATATAATTTGTAAATCACATCATCCATCATCTTCATACTCCATTTTTGATATATAAAATTGTAAATATTTTCGAATCCTAAATATATTATTTGTCTTGGTCTATTTGGTTGTTTTGCTGATCGTAGGTTAGGTTCTTTCTTTTTGTAATTGTCGCTTCACGACAGCTTTTCTAATATTTACTAAGAAAAATGTAGTAAATTACTATTAGCGTCCTTTCAACTTCAAATGACCTTTCCAAAATATGTAAAAATGTTAAATGAATGGCAGTTTTTTTATTTATTAGGTTAGAGAGACGCAAATAGTTATATGCGTCTTTCCTTCGATGTTTTTGTGTTGCCAGGTGTATTTTTTAAGCTAAGATGAAAAGGAAAATTCGTTTTATTTAATATAAATAAACAAATTATCAAAAAAATAAGTACGTCCTTAAAATCTTCATGTCTCTACGTATATATTTCAATTTTCATAGAGATACCTTTTAATATACTTTAGACACAGGGTCTGAAAGAAAAATTCATCAATTTATTTTTTATTTCCATTTTACGTTTTTGTTAGTTGCGTCCTTCTTTATTATGACGGCAGAATGTAACCCGGTCGGCTCGTGTCGCCTCACGCTGTGACGCAGTAGGTTTCAGTTTTGTCGGGGTTCGTTATTAATTGTAGTTTTTGAAACAGTTCCGTGTTGATTTTGTATACGCGTGCGCGAGCGACAGCTCAATCGTTTTATTTATTAAATTGTTATTACTTGTGATTACGTGTTGGTATTATTCTTGTTGTTACGTTTTTTGTTTTAATAATGCTTAACGCGTACGTTTATAGTGATTTTGAATAGGGCAACATGTTAGGTATCCGAACCTAGGTACACGAAGTATCGCTAAATAAATTGTTAAGACGTCGGGATGGAACAAGTGTGTCATACTGTGCAGTGCACAAAGTGTTGAAGCGTAACCGAATGCGTCCATACAAATTGCACAAAGTGCAAGCTTTAGTTCCCGGCGATCACGACCGCCGACAAGTTTTCTGCCGTTGGTTATTGTACCAGCAACAACGTGTGCCTGGTTCCATTGAGCACATTATCTGGACGGATGAGTCGACATTTACCAGAAACGGCCTGTGGAACCGAAGAAATACACACGTGTATTCAGAGGTTAACCCGCACGCTGTTCGACAAACCGGGCACCAAACCCGATGGTCGGTTAACGTATGGGCAGGTTTATTTAAGGATCGCATACTGGGACCAGTGTTTCTGCCACAGCGACTGAACGGACAGCGATACCTAAACTTTATAAATGAACAGTTGGTTGACATTTTAGACGACCTATCGTTGGCTGAATATCGCCGCACATGGTTCCAGCATGATAGTGACCCTCCACATGCGAGGTTCGTCCGTGAGCGCCTCAATGAGCTATTTGATGATCGCTGGATCGGCAGACTAGGACCACACGCTTGGCCACCTCGCTCACCAGATCTGACCCCGTTAGACTTCTTTTTGTGGGGTATGTGAAAGAAAGGGTTTTTAATCGTGAGTGTGATAGTGTTGATGAAATGCGCCAAAGGATCGTGGATGCTTTCGAGAAACTACGTACGGACTGTGTCGAAGACCACACGATGATGCCCCGCCTGCACCCAAATTTACCTTGAAATGAATGGAGCACAATTTGAGCCGCATCTCATAAGACCACGGAGGTTTTAGAGCGGTAAGCTGTTTTATAACTATTTTTTTTAAACATCTTAGTACTGGACTAATCTGAATAGGTACATAACTGAATACTTGAGAATAATAAACATACCTACACGATGAATAAAAACCTCCAACCTTGGTTACATTTCATTTAAGTATTTTTTCATTAGCGGGGAATCGAACCAGTTATTTGGGTTTATTTAACCTGTAAATTCGGATTAAAGTGGCTACGTGGAGACAAGCACAGTGGCAAAATAGTAGGTTAAGTAGATAAGTTAGATATTTAGACAAGTGTTGTAAATTATTAGGCATTGTGGTATGGCCCGCTAGTTGCGGACCGCGCGAATATGCGTTCGCGCGTACATTGACCTTTAGTCACGTGATGTCAATTCAGTCATTCCACTGCTGATATTATACTGCATGATATTTTTTATGAAATTATCGTTTCATTTAGCTGTACTAACATGATTGCGCGTGAATAAAGCTAATAAAACGTTGTAAAAAGATGATTTTTTTCATCAGGATCGAATTTATTTGTGACCCATGATCAAAGGTATACTTGGTGCTGTCGCCTGTCTTAGTTTTCGGGAGCGTTCCAAAAATACCCTGTATATATATACAAGGACGGTAAACCAACATGACAGGAGAGAGATCAGGTGCAGGACCAATGGCTGTACATGGTTTTCGAGGTACGGGGGTGAGACAGCACCAACTTCCTGATTCTGGGCTGCTACTGGGAATTTCTTGACGGAAAAACTCATTAAATAATTTTATTGACCCAACACAGAATTTGAACTATATGCACTCATATTTATAATTATAATAAAGACCAGAGTATAATAAATAACTTACAAAACTATTATGTGAAAATATTTCTTCCCCTTCGCTGAGATCGCCCTCGTCTGAGTCACACCATAAGATATCAAATTCCGCCATTTTTCTGAAAATGTATGTAGTACACACATGTGAACATTTTGTGTCTTCATGAACATCGAAAAGAGTAAGAAGACAAAGTTTATAAAATTTATATATATGAATTATGAAATACTAAATTCTACACTCAAATATCTAACTACTATGTAGAAAAAACCACTCGAAATTTCATAAAGAAAAGAAATATATAACATAAAATTATATCGACATCGTAATAATAAACACTCAGTAGGAGCCTCTAATAAATCGAAATAAAATCAATCATAGGTATATTATTTATTTGTTATTTATGTATTGTTTATTGAGCAACGCCATTTTTGTTAAAAACAATTTTGCCATAATTTTCACGATATATCGAAATTATAATATAAAACGTCATTTTTGCACATTGGACTGTAAAAAATATGAGTTTCTGTGTTTTCTTTTCATGATTTATGGTGATTATTTACACTTTATATTTCATTTTCAGTTAACTCTGAGTACTTTATTTCATACGTGAACGACGGTATTTGAAACGCTAATTTTATAAATTGAATAAAAATTGTTAAAATACGAAATATAAGCAAAACTTTTTAAAAAACAGTGTAATTACTTACCCTTTGTATAAAAAAACTCAACAAACTTTTGTAAATTGATAAACACTTTCAAATTTTAAAAATAATACAGTAGGGCAAGAGTCACGCACACGACATATGGATATACTGTAGTAAATACGACGCATCATGGCGGAAACTCGTCATTTGAACTAAATAACTCTTATTTTATAGAAGCGTAATTTAGTAGCGAGACTAATTCTAATAAATTTTTTAGAAATTCAGATATATAGTTCTTATATATAACATTTAAAAAAGAATTGTTCTGAGAGATCTACAAAGTGAAATTTTGAGAATCCAATTGGATTCGCCGAGCTATGACAAGTTAATAAAACATTTAAACTTAGTAATAGACAGAACCTGTACACTTTCCAGGACCTTGTTGTAATCGCGAGTCTAGAAAGTTAGAAACTGGCATCACTAGCTTGTGTTTGTTCCTAGTGTTTACAGAATGTATATCACTTTTTTTTACTAAAACTACCTTTGTTTTTGTGAACATACATTAAGTTTTCGTAAATATACTGAGAGGCCAAAGTTAATATATTTATTTCTTTAAATTTCCTTTTTTTTAAATTAATTTCCTACCCCTAATTTCAGATACATATCCACCTACCTGGAGTCTCACAGACTCCGTTATTTTGAACATTTATAAAAAAAAATTGTGATATGGGGTGACTAATTGAAATAGAAAAAAAAAAACATTATTATTAATATCTTTAAATTTCGTTTTTCACTGACTAAAATAACTTAAAGTGATCAAAAATTAGGAACTTTTCTTATTCAATTTTTAAAGTTCAGTAAATAATAAGCATAACCTAAAGAAAAATTGCCGTAATGAATATATTTTTTCAAAATTGCAATGCTCAAATTTTATATTTTTTAACACAGTTTCATTCAATTCAATTTCATATTTTTTTGGGTTACATAAGAGCAGTACTTGCGTATTGTTAACTTTTCTGGTGCATCAGCACTACACCCTACAAAGTCAAGAAGTGCTTCTTGGTCTAGTTTCATCACTCGACGAATAGATAGTTTTATGTCACGCTGAATCGTCGTCAATTTCTCTACGCTCCATGTGTGGTATTGATGTATCCAACAAGCGTTTTAATGAATTGAAAACGAGTTTCAGGCTTTTCCAATTGGGTAAATATGTATACAATATACGAATTAGATGCTGATTTATCCAGTGATCTATAAAATATAGCAAGTGGCCGTATGCGCGTTCGCCGACGTCGAAAGTTTGAGCACCTTTGATCTAACAAATCAACTCCGATTTTGGTATCGTTATAAAATAGTATGATTTCTGGTTTTTAGGTGGTTTGATCCACATCTTGTGTATGACGCATGCTTGAAATAACAATGACCGCTTTGTTTATTTTTGGTACAAAAGATCCGATTGATATGTGTTTCATAAAACCAAAGAGAGATGTTTCAAGCTCTCGCTGACGTGAATGTGAGAACTGGGGTGGTATGTCTCGTTGATTCTTTGACTAATGTCAGTTGTTTATCTTTCAAACAATTGGCAAGCTCAATAGACGTAAACCAGTTATGTTTCTGTTTGTTACTTCAATACATGAAGAAAGCCGAAGCACAGCTGGAGTAGGTTTCTTTAGCCGAGCATATTAAGTAGATAGGTTTAACCAATCGGAATTTTTCCTGTATAAATGTACGCATTAAGGAGATACCCTGTTCTTTTGCATCAGTGAGATATTATTTTTATGCCATATTTGGCGGGTTTTTTAGGCATATACATTTTAAAACGGCACCTACCGCGGTACGCAACGAGCATTTCTTCAACACAAGCATAACTTCCAATACTATATACAACGTGTCCCAAAATTCAACGATAAGCCAACACCGGAGGATAGACCTGCCCCGGACTAATCGGGGAAAAAAAGAAAAAAAAATATATCCCAATTATATTTTAAGTTATATAAAAAAAATGAAATTCTTCAGAAATTGAGACCGTTTATGATATTTTTCACTACCATGACCACAATTTTTTAAATATTTTTTTCTTTTTTTTATAGGCAACCTGAATAGTACTGCTATCTACCACAATTCTTAAAAACTCCAGAATAACTCTTGTTTTATCACGAAAATTAATGAAACTTATTTTATTCCCTAAATTTTTTGAAGACTTCTACTTTTAACCAAATTTAGCTTATCGTGGTGTAAAAAAAAAGTATGAACACTAGTATGGCAAGTTTTTTTAAAAATTGACGCAACTAACCAACATTCCAAAATGGTATAATACTCTAGGAAAACAAGTTATAAAAAATATGGGTCTATTATTTCTAAACAGGGGCCAAATTCCTTAAATTGTAATTGTCAGTAATCACTTTTACTACATGCCCAAAATGGGTTCCTGTTACAATTTCTAGGAATTCGAATAGGGCATTAATACCTTAGATGTTAGAGAGAGATAGATAGATAGAGATATTTACGTTAAAAAGAGACAACAGGGCAGGTAGAGAAGCTGTTATTATTCTCAGCAAGTCGGTTCAGTACGCTCTGCTCCTTTGTTTACTGCGCATCGTTCCCAATTCAACTTACGTGGCCCTCGTACATACTATCGAGTTTTGGCTTGGCTTTTTGGACTGGAATCGACCTGCAAACTTAACTGACCTGGCATTATTTGGACTGGAAGTGATCTGCAAACTGAACTGACCTGGCATTATCTTGGACTACGATTGTGTGTTTTGTGATTTAGAGTTCTGGCGCATTTTGGACTGTTTGGAGTTTAACATGCCGCAACCGTACACACCACAGGAAAACGCTAATATGCATTTAATCTATGGAGAATGCCGATGTAATGCTAACGCTGCTAACAGACTGTATCGAGAAAGATACCCAAATGCTCAAAAATATCCTGATTATCGAGTGTTTATTAATGTGCATCAAGCGTTTTCGGAGGGTCGTATGCCATCCAATAGGAGGAGCGTTGGAAGACCTAGATTGGATCGTGATGAAGAAGTTCTCAATGAGATAGAAAATGACTCGACTACTTCGGTACATGCCATAAAAGAAGCTACAGGAATCCCGAAAAGTTCTGCACATCGAATATTAAAACGTCACAAGCTTCACCCATATCACTACAGGCGTGTGCAGACGTTATTACCGCGGGACTATCCGCTACGGGTCACATTTTGCCGTGTAATGCTGCAAAGGCACAGTGAAGATCCCCACTTCCTAGAC
The DNA here is from genome assembly GCA_033319125.1 of Parnassius glacialis. Taxonomy (NCBI): domain Eukaryota; kingdom Metazoa; phylum Arthropoda; class Insecta; order Lepidoptera; family Papilionidae; genus Parnassius; species Parnassius glacialis. The sequence continues at coordinate 28,043,563 of JAVANC010000002.1, forward strand.
AAAATTCTATGGTCGGATGAAACAACGTGCAAGAAAGATGGGTATTTAAATCTTCACAACCTACATAGTTGGAGTAATGAAAATCCACACTTGATGAGACAAGACAAATCCCAATATCAATTCAAGGTTAACCTATGGACCGGCATATTAAATGGAAAAGTAAATGGGCCGTTTGAGTTACAAGGAAACTTAGATGGCAATAGTTATTTAAACTTTTTACAAAATGACTTGCAAGAATTGTTAAACGACGTGCCATTAAGTGATCTTCAAAACATGTGGTTCCAAAATGATGGTTGCCCAGCACATTATGCCCGTCCTGTGCGAGAATATTTAAATCAAGAGTATCCAGGGCGTTGGATCGGGCGACTTGGTCCTATCTTATGGCCACCCCGTTCACCCGATTTGAACCCCCTGGACTTTTTCTATTGGGGTTGTCTTAAAAACAGGGTCTACTCAAAACCCATTGTGACATTGGACGAGCTTCGTCGAAATATCACTCAAGCTGCTGATTACATTAATAGCAGAAGATATGCAAGACAAATAAAACGATAATTTTTAAGGCGATGTCGTGCATGTATTAATGCTGGTGGCAAACAGTTCGAACATTTGCTATAATGTTAATAACTTAATAAATTACACGTGAAACTGTTTGTACCATTTGTTTTGAAATATTAAACATTTTTCAAGAACTAATACTTTTATTACACCCGACCGTCATTTGGCCCTTTTAAGAAATAATAGGCCCATATTTTTTTATAACTTGGTTTCCTAGAGTATTATACCATTTTGGAATGTTGGTTAGTTGCGTCAATTTTTAAAAAAAAACTTGCCATACTAGTGTTCATACATACTACAACACAACACAACATAGCATCATGCCTGTAATACCCGAAGCCGGCTATGTTTTTTCTGCTGTTCATCGGTATAATTTCTAACGCCGAGTTGCTAAATTAAGAATGTTCTAAATAAGAAATGACGATTACCCCGTTTGGTGCTTGAACCAGGATTCGAACCCGGGACATCGCGGTTAAATAAGCCACGCAAGAGGCAGCGAAAAAATACCAAAACACGTTATAATTACATTATATCGTTAAAAGTAACTTAACTTGCTTTCGGTTCTAAATTGTTTAGCTTTATTTTTAAGCAATAATAACCTATTTCATAAACATGTTAAAAGATTTTATTGTTTCTATCTTGAAGAAACAAATAAAACTTAATAAGTATTATTGTCTTACTTACTTTTTCGTGAAGAATGTTGTAGCACTAAATGCAGCACTTTTTAACAAAAAAAATGATCGAAAACAGTCACAATTTTAACTTAAATAATCAATCAACTCAAAATGAATGAATATTGCAGAAAATATTACTAAACTTTACAATTTAAACACACGATTATTTGGTAATGTGCTATTATTCCCGAAAGTTTTGATGTGGACACGCGAAAACAATAATAGCAACTAGCGATCGTCGACTGTTGCACAAATATGGCGTGATAAATCAACCAATCACATAACGACATTTTTACGCGCCACTACGTCAGTTTTGCCGTTATGAATGTGAGTCTTACTGACCATAAAATACGGACTATTTTGCAAGTGACTGTGTTATTAACCAGTATTTTTAATATTTTGGTTTGTGCGGTTATTCGTGCAAAGCAGCGATATTTCTTCTTCCTCCTCAGGTGCCACAAGCCGAAATCTTTCTTTAGCGGGTGTTCTGATCCCAAGTTCAGCTATCCGTAAATGTATCCTCACTAAAGTGCGAGCATTTGGTGTACGCCTGTTGGGAAACATTCTGGCGTACTCTGTGACAGCTCTGTTTGCGTTGCCGTTGCACAATCCATACACAAAATGGATATCAGCGACATGCTGGTTTGAGTATTCACCATCTGCCATTTTTGAAAATATCAAAATAACTAGAAACTTCACCACAAACTTAAAAAGTTCCACAAATCGGTTTTTTGTTTAACAATAACAACAAAAGTAGTGTAATCACAACGCGTGGCGAGGGACAACTGTTTATGTTGTCCCAAGTACACTTGTTTAGAACATCAAACAATGGGCTTTGGGTTTTTCTACCTGCTCTTGAACTATCATAAATGATCCTGCACGTGCAGCTTGCGCTTTTGCGAGGTCGTGTTTGATAAAGTACAATTCTTAAACTATTTAATTTACAATTAAGATTTAAACGTTTATATTAAGGAAATATCTTGCTCTATCTAATAAATGTACAAAATTGATAGGACTTTCTTAGTCTTTTTAGGATCTAAATACAATTTTGTAGTTAAAAGTTTGCTTTTATTTTATTACGCGTATCTTTATCTACCCAATGAGACATCTTTTAAGAATGTAGGACTTCTACATCGGTGAATATTGTAATTTTAATGCGCGGGGTCGAGGTGGTGACACTGAAACATTTAAATGGCTGCCATTTAAATACAGCTAGGTCTAAATGAGATTTGAGACATGATTTGTCGTTGAAATTGATTATATTTTATAGCATTAAAAGCTCCGACTAGCGACCGGTAACCGGACACATTGTATATATACAGGGTATTTTTGGAACGCTCCCGAAAACTAAGACAGGCGACAGCACCAAGTATACCTTTGATCATGGGTCACAAATAAATTCGATCCTGATGAAAAAAAAAACATATTTATACAACGTTTTATTAGCTTTATTCACGCGCCATCATGTTAGTACAGCTAAATGAAACGATAATTTCATAAAAAAAAATCATGAAAATACTGAAACATAAAACCAGCAGTGGAAACTGAATGGATATCACCTGACTAATGGAGGTTAATGTACGCGCGAACGGTGAAAAAAGAACGCTGGCCTTGAACTTGGGCACTGAGCGATTTATCACATATTGGTACGAAGGGGGCGCGACGGGGGAACAATCCGCCAGTATTACTGTGCCTGCATGCTATTGGTTCCCGCGCTTTGTTCGCTCCAAAAATACAGTCGCATACACAGCTTACTTTGCGACTCGCGACGATGTTTTAAAAAGGAAGGTAAGAAAAATTATTTATATCTATTGTTTAATGACTAAACTAGTAAACGAAAAGGTAAATATGATAGGAGAAAGTGAATGGGGAAAATTGTGCAGTAAAGTTAAAAGTGTTGAGGAAGAATACCTTAAAAATTACCAGGTGATCGACCTGATGACGGAAGCTCAAGCGAAGATGAAAGTGATGATGAAGTAGCATCCAGTAACACCAACACAGAATTTACATCTGGCTTCCATGTGATCCAAGACGTCATAATGGACGGCGTGTCACCCTTAGCTTAAGTTTTCTTGTTACAAACTACTTTATATTTTACTAACTAACGAATTTATCTTCACGCACAATCCCTGACGGGGTAGCCAGAGAGAACAGATCGCCAAGTGTCACGATCCTTGCATACCTCTTTCGCTTCTTTCAGATTCATTATCTTCTTCATACATGCACGTCTAGGTATCCGAGTACTCTTGATCCTCCCCTCTTCGAGCAGTTTGCTCACATGGTCTTCGAAAGTTAGTCTCGGTCTATCTCGACACCTTTTAATATTAACTTTCGCGCTATATATTTTCTTCACCATTCGGTCTTCACTCATTCGCTCAACGTGCCCAAACCATCGAAGCACGCCCTTATCAATTTTTGTGATAAGGTCATCTTTCAAACCTGCCATATTGCGAATCTCTTCGTTTCGCTTTCGGTCAGCCATGGTAACGCCGCACATTTTACGAAGAGATCGCATCTCCACTGCATTCAACTTGCTTTTATGCTTCTTCTGGCACACCCAGGTTTCGCTGCCATATAACAAAGTCGGTACCAACACTGCGTTATGTATTGCAAGGCGTGCACTCTTCACTACGCCTTGCCTTTTGACTAACGCAGTCAGGGCACCATTGACTTTGTTCCCGGCAGCGACACGCCTGTCCACATCTAAATCACATCTTCCATCCCGGCTAAAAGCACTCCCCAAGTATACAATTTCATTTACCTCTTCTAGACATTCCTGATTTACCCATATTTCACACTTCGTTCTCTCTTCGTCCCTTTCAAATACCAGAACCTTAGTTTTATTAGCATTCAAACGGAGACCTTTAATTTCACATTCCTCTTTCATACACGTGACTAATGCCTGCAGTTCTGCCTCTGATAGTGCAATAAGCACTGCATCATCAGCATACAGCAGACAATTTACTTTATGTCACCCAATTTCACACCCAAACAGCTATCTTTCAGCTTCTGTAAACAGCTGTCGAGATACACTATGAACAGCCAGGAAGACATGACACAACCCTGTTTTACGCCCGTTTGGACGCTAAACATGGGTGACAGGTCATGCCCTACCCGCACACAGGCTTTACAGTTACAGTAAAGTGACTGCACAGCCCTTAGCAATCGACCATCCACACCATACCCCGGCAACAGTTCCCACATTTTCTTCCTTACAACCTTATCAAATGCTTTCTCAAGATCCACAAAAGCACAGAACATCTTCTGGTTAGCAGCCAGAAGCTTTTCCGTGATCATGGGTAGAGAAAACATTTGATCCGTGCATCCTCTTCCAGGTCTAAATCCGCATTGTGCCTCCCATAGAAATCTTTCCGATTTCTCTTGCATCCTTCGTGTCAAAACCTTCGAGTAAACTTTACTTGCTAAACTGGTCAAGCTGATCGCCCGATAGCACCCGCAGTCAGAATGTGAACCTTTACCTTTATATAAAGGCACAATGACTGCGGATCGCCAATCATCCGGGACATCCCCCGTCCGCCAGCACAAATTGCACAGCAGATAAAAGCTGTCCCAGACGCGAGGCCCACCATACTTGACCATTTCAGCAGTAACTCTGTCTAGTCCCGCAGCCTTACCACATTTCAAACTTCGAATCGCACGTAATCAATCTCTTTCATACTGATGACCTCAGTGTCATCGAGGTCCAGGTCTGGCGTACCAGTCACGGCGTCATCCCCGGATCCCTCACTAAGATCATCACACGCATACATTTCTCTATAAAATTTGCTCCATCGCTGCATGACGTCCGATTTTTCTGTGAGGACGTCATTAGTTCTCGAAAGCACTTTGTTCATTCTTATATTTTACGATAGAAATAACAAATAATGCTCAAGTAAACATTATCCATTTTTAATTCCCACCTCTTCCAAAGTTCTAAGTAGCTAGTAAAACACCTATTGTGATTCTACAATAAAACAATTAATTACTATAATATTATAAAAAAATAGCCCAATACCATGTAGTACTTTAGAACGCGACTGTACCCACACTCCCCCCGCTGTCGACCTGTATCTAGCTCGGTATGAAACAATGCTGCGGTCATAAGATAAAAGGGCGCATCTAACAATTTTTGAATAAATGAGTTAAATATACCATTCGACTCATGATAAGAAGGCGCATCTACTAATTTTTTTTAATATTCACAAATATCAATATTTTAGAAATTATCGTAAGAATTTTAGACGTAAATGTTGATCACAGATGATATTTTTTTAAAAGGAGACTTATACAAATTCAACATAAAAGAAAAGACTTATTTAACCAGTTGCTACGTCATCTTTAACAATATTTGCATCGGTTACTTAAATTTCAATTATTCTTGTCTTATTATTCTATATCTTATTATTAAGAGCTGGTGTTTCACATGTAGTCCCATGTAAATTTGATCGAGGTCAGACCAATAGTTTTTGAGTTATCCTTAATTATTTATATTAAAGTCGGTTGTACAAAATTTTTAATTTTTAATTATTATCGTAGTAAGTCTTGTATGATATTCCCTTTAAAATCATTACTCAAGAGTTACGGGTTGTTATTTTTTGTGTCTCACTACCAATGCTTTTCTAATATTTACTAAGAAAAATGTAGTAAATTACTATTAGCGTCCTTTCAACTTCAAATGACCTTTCCAAAATATGTAAAAATGTTAAATGAATGGCAGTTTTTTTATTTATTAGGTTAGAGAGACGCAAATAGTTATATGCGTCTTTCCTTCGATGTTTTTGTGTTGCCAGGTGTATTTTTTAAGCTAAGATGAAAAGGAAAATTCGTTTTATTTAATATAAATAAACAAATTATCAAAAAAATAAGTACGTCCTTAAAATCTTCATGTCTCTACGTATATATTTCAATTTTCATAGAGATACCTTTTAATATACTTTAGACACAGGGTCTGAAAGAAAAATTCATCAATTTATTTTTTATTTCCATTTTACGTTTTTGTTAGTTGCGTCCTTCTTTATTATGACGGCAGAATGTAACCCGGTCGGCTCGTGTCGCCTCACGCTGTGACGCAGTAGGTTTCAGTTTTGTCGGGGTTCGTTATTAATTGTAGTTTTTGAAACAGTTCCGTGTTGATTTTGTATACGCGTGCGCGAGCGACAGCTCAATCGTTTTATTTATTAAATTGTTATTACTTGTGATTACGTGTTGGTATTATTCTTGTTGTTACGTTTTTTGTTTTAATAATGCTTAACGCGTACGTTTATAGTGATTTTGAATAGGGCAACATGTTAGGTATCCGAACCTAGGTACACGAAGTATCGCTAAATAAATTGTTAAGACGTCGGGATGGAACAAGTGTGTCATACTGTGCAGTGCACAAAGTGTTGAAGCGTAACCGAATGCGTCCATACAAATTGCACAAAGTGCAAGCTTTAGTTCCCGGCGATCACGACCGCCGACAAGTTTTCTGCCGTTGGTTATTGTACCAGCAACAACGTGTGCCTGGTTCCATTGAGCACATTATCTGGACGGATGAGTCGACATTTACCAGAAACGGCCTGTGGAACCGAAGAAATACACACGTGTATTCAGAGGTTAACCCGCACGCTGTTCGACAAACCGGGCACCAAACCCGATGGTCGGTTAACGTATGGGCAGGTTTATTTAAGGATCGCATACTGGGACCAGTGTTTCTGCCACAGCGACTGAACGGACAGCGATACCTAAACTTTATAAATGAACAGTTGGTTGACATTTTAGACGACCTATCGTTGGCTGAATATCGCCGCACATGGTTCCAGCATGATAGTGACCCTCCACATGCGAGGTTCGTCCGTGAGCGCCTCAATGAGCTATTTGATGATCGCTGGATCGGCAGACTAGGACCACACGCTTGGCCACCTCGCTCACCAGATCTGACCCCGTTAGACTTCTTTTTGTGGGGTATGTGAAAGAAAGGGTTTTTAATCGTGAGTGTGATAGTGTTGATGAAATGCGCCAAAGGATCGTGGATGCTTTCGAGAAACTACGTACGGACTGTGTCGAAGACCACACGATGATGCCCCGCCTGCACCCAAATTTACCTTGAAATGAATGGAGCACAATTTGAGCCGCATCTCATAAGACCACGGAGGTTTTAGAGCGGTAAGCTGTTTTATAACTATTTTTTTTAAACATCTTAGTACTGGACTAATCTGAATAGGTACATAACTGAATACTTGAGAATAATAAACATACCTACACGATGAATAAAAACCTCCAACCTTGGTTACATTTCATTTAAGTATTTTTTCATTAGCGGGGAATCGAACCAGTTATTTGGGTTTATTTAACCTGTAAATTCGGATTAAAGTGGCTACGTGGAGACAAGCACAGTGGCAAAATAGTAGGTTAAGTAGATAAGTTAGATATTTAGACAAGTGTTGTAAATTATTAGGCATTGTGGTATGGCCCGCTAGTTGCGGACCGCGCGAATATGCGTTCGCGCGTACATTGACCTTTAGTCACGTGATGTCAATTCAGTCATTCCACTGCTGATATTATACTGCATGATATTTTTTATGAAATTATCGTTTCATTTAGCTGTACTAACATGATTGCGCGTGAATAAAGCTAATAAAACGTTGTAAAAAGATGATTTTTTTTCATCAGGATCGAATTTATTTGTGACCCATGATCAAAGGTATACTTGGTGCTGTCGCCTGTCTTAGTTTTCGGGAGCGTTCCAAAAATACCCTGTATATATATACAAGGACGGTAAACCAACATGACAGGAGAGAGATCAGGCGCAGGACCAATGGCTGTACATGGTTTTCGAGGTACGGGGGTGAGACAGCACCAACTTCCTGATTCTGGGCTGCTACTGGGAATTTCTTGACGGAAAAACTCATTAAATAATTTTATTGACCCAACACAGAATTTGAACTATATGCACTCATATTTATAATTATAATAAAGACCAGAGTATAATAAATAACTTACAAAACTATTATGTGAAAATGTTTCTTCCCCTTCGCTGAGATCGCCCTCGTCTGAGTCACACCATAAGATATCAAATTCCGCCATTTTTCTGAAAATGTATGTAGTACACACATGTGAACATTTTGTGTCTTCATGAACATCGAAAAGAGTAAGAAGACAAAGTTTATAAAATTTATATATATGAATTATGAAATACTAAATTCTACACTCAAATATCTAACTACTATGTAGAAAAAACCACTCGAAATTTCATAAAGAAAAGAAATATATAACATAAAATTATATCGACATCGTAATAATAAACACTCAGTAGGAGCCTCTAATAAATCGAAATAAAATCAATCATAGGTATATTATTTATTTGTTGTTTATGTATTGTTTATTGAGCAACGCCATTTTTGTTAAAAACAATTTTGCCATAATTTTCACGATATATCGAAATTATAATATAAAACGTCATTTTTGCACATTGGACTGTAAAAAATATGAGTTTCTGTGTTTTCTTTTCATGATTTATGGTGATTATTTACACTTTATATTTCATTTTCAGTTAACTCTGAGTACTTTATTTCATACGTGAACGACGGTATTTGAAACGCTAATTTTATAAATTGAATAAAAATTGTTAAAATACGAAATATAAGCAAAACTTTTTAAAAAACAGTGTAATTACTTACCCTTTGTATAAAAAAACTCAACAAACTTTTGTAAATTGATAAACACTTTCAAATTTTAAAAATAATACAGTAGGGCAAGAGTCACGCACACGACATATGGATATACTGTAGTAAATACGACGCATCATGGCGGAAACTCGTCATTTGAACTAAATAACTCTTATTTTATAGAAGCGTAATTTAGTAGCGAGACTAATTCTAATAAATTTTTTAGAAATTCAGATATATAGTTCTTATATATAACATTTAAAAAAGAATTGTTCTGAGAGATCTACAAAGTGAAATTTTGAGAATCCAATTGGATTCGCCGAGCTATGACAAGTTAATAAAACATTTAAACTTAGTAATAGACAGAACCTGTACACTTTCCAGGACCTTGTTGTAATCGCGAGTCTAGAAAGTTAGAAACTGGCATCACTAGCTTGTGTTTGTTCCTAGTGTTTACAGAATGTATATCACTTTTTTTTACTAAAACTACCTTTGTTTTTGTGAACATACATTAAGTTTTCGTAAATATACTGAGAGGCCAAAGTTAATATATTTATTTCTTTAAATTTCCTTTTTTTTTAAATTAATTTCCTACCCCTAATTTCAGATACATATCCACCTACCTGGAGTCTCACAGACTCCGTTATTTTGAACATTTATAAAAAAAAATTGTGATATGGGGTGACTAATTGAAATAGAAAAAAAAAAAACATTATTATTAATATCTTTAAATTTCGTTTTTCACTGACTAAAATAACTTAAAGTGATCAAAAATTAGGAACTTTTCTTATTCAATTTTTAAAGTTCAGTAAATAATAAGCATAACCTAAAGAAAAATTGCCGTAATGAATATATTTTTTCAAAATTGCAATGCTCAAATTTTATATTTTTTAACACAGTTTCATTCAATTCAATTTCATATTTTTTTGGGTTACATAAGAGCAGTACTTGCGTATTGTTAACTTTTCTGGTGCATCAGCACTACACCCTACAAAGTCAAGAAGTGCTTCTTGGTCTAGTTTCATCACTCGACGAATAGATAGTTTTATGTCACGCTGAATCGTCGTCAATTTCTCTACGCTCCATGTGTGGTATTGATGTATCCAACAAGCGTTTTAATGAATTGAAAACGAGTTTCAGGCTTTTCCAATTGGGTAAATATGTATACAATATACGAATTAGATGCTGATTTATCCAGTGATCTATAAAATATAGCAAGTGGCCGTATGCGCGTTCGCCGACGTCGAAAGTTTGAGCACCTTTGATCTAACAAATCAACTCCGATTTTGGTATCGTTATAAAATAGTATGATTTCTGGTTTTTAGGTGGTTTGATCCACATCTTGTGTATGACGCATGCTTGAAATAACAATGACCGCTTTGTTTATTTTTGGTACAAAAGATGCGATTGATATGTGTTTCATAAAACCAAAGAGAGATGTTTCAAGCTCTCGCTGACGTGAATGTGAGAACTGGGGTGGTATGTCTCGTTGATTCTTTGACTAATGTCAGTTGTTTATCTTTCAAACAATTGGCAAGCTCAATAGACGTAAACCAGTTATGTTTCTGTTTGTTACTTCAATACATGAAGAAAGCCGAAGCACAGCTGGAGTAGGTTTCTTTAGCCGAGCATATTAAGTAGATAGGTTTAACCAATCGGAATTTTTCCTGTATAAATGTACGCATTAAGGAGATACCCTGTTCTTTTGCATCAGTGAGATATTATTTTTATGCCATATTTGGCGGGTTTTTTAGGCATATACATTTTAAAACGGCACCTACCGCGGTACGCAACGAGCATTTCTTCAACACAAGCATAACTTCCAATACTATATACAACGTGTCCCAAAATTCAACGATAAGCCAACACCGGAGGATAGACCTGCCCCGGACTAATCGGGGAAAAAAAGAAAAAAAAATATATCCCAATTATATTTTAAGTTATATAAAAAAAATGAAATTCTTCAGAAATTGAGACCGTTTATGATATTTTTCACTACCATGACCACAATTTTTTAAATATTTTTTTCTTTTTTTTATAGGCAACCTGAATAGTACTGCTATCTACCACAATTCTTAAAAACTCCAGAATAACTCTTGTTTTATCACGAAAATTAATGAAACTTATTTTATTCACTAAATTTTTTGAAGACTTCTACTTTTAACCAAATTTAGCTTATCGTGGTGTAAAAAAAAGTATGAACACTAGTATGGCAAGTTTTTTTAAAAATTGACGCAACTAACCAACATTCCAAAATGGTATAATACTCTAGGAAAACAAGTTATAAAAAATATGGGTCTATTATTTCTAAACAGGGGCCAAATTCCTTAAATTGTAATTGTCAGTAATCACTTTTACTACATGCCCAAAATGGGTTCCTGTTACAATTTCTAGGAATTCGAATAGGGCATTAATACCTTAGATGTTAGAGAGAGATAGATAGATAGAGATATTTACGTTAAAAAGAGACAACAACAGGGCAGGTAGAGAAGCTGTTATTATTCTCAGCAAGTCGGTTCAGTACGCTCTGCTCCTTTGTTTACTGCGCATCGTTCCCAATTCAACTTACGTGGCCCTCGTACATACTATCGAGTTTTGGCTTGGCTTTTTGGACTGGAATCGACCTGCAAACTTAACTGACCTGGCATTATTTGGACTGGAAGTGATCTGCAAACTGAACTGACCTGGCATTATCTTGGACTACGATTGTGTGTTTTGTGATTTAGAGTTCTGGCGCATTTTGGACTGTTTGGAGTTTAACATGCCGCAACCGTACACACCACAGGAAAACGCTAATATGCATTTAATCTATGGAGAATGCCGATGTAATGCTAACGCTGCTAACAGACTGTATCGAGAAAGATACCCAAATGCTCAAAAATATCCTGATTATCGAGTGTTTATTAATGTGCATCAAGCGTTTTCGGAGGGTCGTATGCCATCCAATAGGAGGAGCGTTGGAAGACCTAGATTGGATCGTGATGAAGAAGTTCTCAATGAGATAGAAAATGACTCCACTACTTCGGTACATGCCATAAAAGAAGCTACAGGAATCCCGAAAAGTTCTGCACATCGAATATTAAAACGTCACAAGCTTCACCCATATCACTACAGGCGTGTCATCATCGTCACTTAATAAGTCAAATAATTCTTCAGTCTCATGCTCATCTAATACAACCGCAGCAGAAGTAGAGGGTTGAACGTCGCTCAAAAGCGGATGTTGCAGTTCAACGTTTTTTGTTGTTGCAAAGGAATAGCTTTTGTTCGTTGCAATAAGCTGCAGCACTTCCGACGGTATTTCAAAAGATGCACAATTTTTATTTTGTTTTTTTAACTCATCTCTCAACAGGATCAACGCATTTATAGTTTTTAACGACAATCTATTGCGTTGTTTTGTTTTTATTATATTCATAGAACTGAAGACTCTCTCGACTTCAGCGTTTGAGTGTGGTAGTATTAAAATAGTGATTGCCAATTGTGAAATCAAAGAAAAAGGATTTTCTCCTACGGAATTTTTATACTGCAAAACCTCAATCCAAAATCAAACAGTGTTAGTAGTGTTGTTCCACTTTATAAAGTTAATATTATGCCATTCTTGCAGCATACCGTCTATAAACTCGTTACGAAAACCTAATTCTTTGGCTACATCGGCTAATGCATTAGTTTTATTCACTTTTAATGTTTCTTCAACATTTAACATTGACATTTTTTTCAGGATAGTGACATTGCTTGATAGTCTTTGCTGAATCTGCTTTATGAGTTTCAGACTAAACTCGATGCATCTCTTTTTTAAATAAATTTTATTTTCTTGAGACAAACTTGACTCCAACTCCAACATTTTCTGTTCAAACGTATAGCCAAGGTGCGGATTCGCGTACATACATTCGTTTGGAACTGGTGTTGTCAACAAATCAAATGTAGGAAAAACTATGTTTTTTCCGAGTGACTGCATGAGAAAGACGAGAGTATCTAATAGTTTTGTGGGATCATTGTCTTCCCCTTCAAATGCTTTTAGTGCTATTTGTACGTCTTTTAAAGTTTGTTTAAGATAAAGCATGTAAAGTTGATTTGAGTCATCACAATACATTCTGTACAAAAGATCAGCTGTGTAGCAATTATCATTACCCATTGCAAATGAAAAATGTAGCTTTAGTTCTTCCCACTGCTCCAGAATCCTACAAACAGCTGGTTCAATTGAGAGCCAACGGGTTGCACAGACTTTCAAAATTTTTAGCGGCTGTTTACCATAATTTATAGTCTCATAAACCTTTTTATATTCTTCTTGTCTTTTAGGCGAAATAGAGAAGCAATTACATATTTCTTGTATAATTTCTTGTAAAAATAAACATAGTTTCTTGTACGGGGAACCTACCCCGTACAAGAAACTATGTTTCTAGGTAAAGTATTTACGGAGGCGTGTGAAACCGCAAGCTGTAAAGAATGACAAACGCAGCGAATCAATATGAAATGTTTTAAGCCATGTTCATTCTTGAGTATTTCGACGAGACCATTATTTACTCCCACCATCACAGAAGCATTATCTGTACCAATTCCTATCATATTCGCTATTGGGATTTTAAGATCTTTCAAGGAATTCACAAGAACAGCAGTCAGATTTTTTGCATCAGCAGATTCTACTAAAGCGAGCTTTAGAAATGCTGATATAATGGCTTGGTTTTTTACACTATAATACCGTATAACGATTCCCAGTGTTTTTGAAACTGAAACATCTGTGGATTCATCAATAAGTACACTATATTTTCGGTCACCTATATCTTCAACCAATGATTGTGTAAAATATGGAGCCAATACCTCAGTTATTATGTTAGTACACTTTGTACGATGTAATTGCATATTTTGCGCGCCCTCATCACTGGCAAACACCTTTTTACACAGTTCGCCTAAATGATCAACAGCTAAAATTGAACAATGTTCTGCAATAATTTAAAATTAAAAATTTTGTACAGCCGACTTCAATATAGGTTATTTGAGAACAACTCAATAACCATTGGTCTGACCTTGATCAAATTCATATGGGACCACACGAGCACTATCAGCTTTCATATAAAAAAAGAATCATCGAAATCGGTTCGCCCAGTACAAAGTTATGAGGTAACACACATAAAAAAAAAAAAAAAAAACATACACACGAATTGAGTACCGTCTCCTTTTTGGAAGTCGGCAGATAAATAAAGAAAGGACACCTTCCGCTTTGCTTGATATTCTAACTAAAGTTTTCGGGGCAATTTTAAAGGGTAAGGTGGCCTGTGTTTTTTTTAAATCCAATTTTTGTTTATGCTTATTAGTTTTCGCATGTTTTCTAATATCGCTCAATTTAGCATAAAACTCTGTGACACATATTTGACATCTTGCTTTAGATGAGTCTCCTAAAACTGGTTTCAGCCATCCCTTAAATTCAGATTCTGCTTCCCACGTATCTCGATATTTTTGAACGTATTGCTTTTTTTATTTGGTAAATCCATGATTTAAGCTATCACAAGTATCACAACACAAGTTTAAGCACTTTATAATTACTTAAAGTTAATTCAAAAGAGAGCGAGCCGGATGTTATGAAACAATCAACTGGGTCGATCGATGTCAAATGTCAAACCGATTGTGCAGTATACAAAACATAATGTCCGGGGATTCCCCCGTGTGCCCGTGACCGACCGCCAACCAATGAAAGAATCGAGCTATTGAGCAGTGTTGCCAACTCGGCTACATGCGATATTAAATAGTATTTATGAATTAAAATCTGATATAGGTACTAATAGGTTAATGTAAAACTTAGATTTGGAAGAAAATTTAAATGTTTTGATTTGAATATGTTTTTTAAAGAGACTTTAATTTAATAAAGTTTGGTGCGTTTGTTTTCCTTATTGTATCTCTTGGCACTGTATCAAGTTGACTAAAAATTTATCCAATAATGACTCTAGAACTGATTTAATTTATACCTACTACAAAAGTCGCTAGATAAGTCGCTAAACTATTTTTGTCGTCAAAACTTTTTTTTAGTCACTAAGACTTAAGCAAAAGTCGTCATTTCTAGCGACAAAGTCGCTAAATTGGTAACACTGGGTGGAGGTACACGGACACACGAAGGACAAAGTCGAACACACGTAAAGTTATAAACAAAAACAAATTCGATAGAGTCTGAGAGACTCCGGGTAGTTAGTTAAGGGTTAAGTCTTCTCGTGTGCTTTTGTAACAACTATTAATTTTTTAGGGTAATAGCCGATTTTCGTCTGTTTATCTGAAAATTTTAAATTTATATATTAGCCTGGCTGGGGTGATCACTACCATGCTGATTCAGTTTTCATACTAATTGTATTAAATACATAAAAAAAGGCCCACCAGGTTTCTTGCTATAAAAACACAAAGATTATTTATAACACCACAACTATTTATTTATAAATATGCTTGATTTTGAGTGAAGGTCGTGACAAATTATTGCTGAGAGTAATTTAACTGACCCTTTGTTTCTGTGAGATGTATTTAACCCTTAAACCCTACCCATTCTAGGAGAAACACTATTGCTACCCAGGGGTTTTAAGGACCCCAGTATATAAAAATTAATACTTAAAAAATAAAAAAACAATTTAATTAAAATTATTATTTGTTGTAATAATCTGCTTATTAGACAATACAAAAAAATTGTTAATGATTTTTGTTAACACATTCTTGACACATAGCCTCGGTATGTTCACCGCAAAGAGGTTTTTGGCACATGTCACAGGTGACCTTGGTTTTTCGATCCTTACCCCTTGGGCACATTGCACATCTTTTTTTAGTAGTGGGAGCAGAACTTGGTTCTTGCAATGGCCGCTTCTTTTGCAAGATTCTACCTAAGACAACTTGAAGATTCATGGGCAAAGAGGGCCATGTAAATCGTTATTCCATTTGAGGGGTGATCAGTACTATGGCAAGTTTTTTCAAGAAATGACGTGTTACGGCTTGAATGTTTCGCAATGTGTTTCGTGGGTGGTTTTGGGAACCAGAGAACAACCAGACCAAGGGCTGGCTAACCCGATGATCCCAACCGGGAAGTAAACGAAAATAGCTTTAGAACTGGGTAGATAAGGCAAGGATACTCACAAGACTGGAGCACTCCTCGTGGTTATGGTGAAGTCTGTATATTTAGGCTGAAGTTCTCGTGTATACACAGATACCACACTGCACTTCGAATGTATATGGACACGAGCAATTGCACGATAGTCTTAAAACTTATTTATTGAGTATTTTTAAACGAGCGGCAACGAACACGTTTTATGCGTGCGCGGCCATCTTGCTTCCTCTTTTCTCGACGACAGGTGGCGCACCATTTTGAGTAGTGCGTATATGGGGGAGGCGGGAGGATAGGAAATACTTAGGAAAAGGATGTTATATCGGGACTGTTCCGAAGCCACAACATTCCCTCCCACCTGAAATCACCTAGGGATTTCACAAGATAACCATCGACCCGGCAGCTCTCCAGGTCCCCAGTTGCTCATAGAATATAAATTAATATAAACTAAATAGATATCTGAGCTAAGTTGTGCATTGATAACCTTAACTAAACTACAAAACAAAATCAAACGTAGTTAATTTAATTTTAAAATTAGAACTTACAATCTAGCTTAATAAAACAATAAAAATAAGATTCAATCAAGAGGAAGAGGGCAGACTTTGACTACTGGTCTTGAAAGTAAGCCTCTTTTGGTCTTTAAGGTCACAACCCGGATAATATTGTCCTTTCCGGGGTGGATTTGGACTACTCGACCTAGGCGCCATTCGTTAGGTGGTAGATTAGGCTCAATGATTGAAACGACTTGACCAATATTAGGATGTTTGTGATCATCCTTAAACCACTTAACTTTTTGTTGAAGCGTATGTAAATAATCACTTTGCCAAATACGCCAAAAACTTTGAGAAAGCTTTTGAAGTAACTGCCAGCGTGTTCTAGGATTCTTATCTTCAACGGACGGTTCTGGTAGAGCTACTAAAGGACGTCCTATAATAAAATGACCGGCCGTGAGAACATCAACTTCGTCAGGATCAGACGATAACTGACAAATCGGTCTTGAGTTCAGCATCGCTTCAACTTTAGTTAAAACTGTAGTTAGTTCTTCAAACGCCAGGACTTGTGAGCCTATGACCCTCTTGAGATAATATTTAGTAGATTTTATACCACTTTCAAAAATGCCTCCAAAGTGAGGTGCTGAAGGTGGATTTAATTTCCACGAGATTCCACGAGACGTCAATTGATCAGATATATCCTGTTTTTATCTATCAATAATTTAACCATTTCCTCAAGATATCGTTTAGCGCCTACAAAGTTAGTGCCACAATCTGTCACAATATGTTGACATATTCCACGTCGAGACACTAATCTGTCTAGGGCGGCTAGAAACGTTTCTGTAGACAGTTCAGATACGAGTTCTAAATGAACTGCTTTTACAGATAAACAAATGAACAAGCATATGTAAGCCTTACTGACCCGTGCGTTACGTCGTCTGTTTTCTTTTATAAGAAAAGGACCGCCAAAATCAATCCCTACCTGTTGAAAACAGTAACCTTGTTGAGATCTACAAGGTGGCAGGTTGCCCATAGACGGCTGATAGGGTATAGGTTTAACCCGAAAGCAAGTTACACACTTTGTTAAAATAGAACGAATAAGATTTCTAATTCCTAAAATCCAGAACTTGCGAACAATTAGTGATTGTAACGTGCGAGGTCCACAGTGCAAATACCGTTTATGATAATAGCTAATAATTAATTGAGATAAAATAGATTGTTTCGGTAACAAATATGGATGTTTTGTGTGCTCAGGTAAGTTAAAATTAGTAAGTCGTCCACCCACTCGCATGAGTCCTAGGTTATCAATAAACGGAGACAACTTATGTAAGTATTTAGGTAGAGGCTTCTGCGCTTTTAATTTAGACATCTCTTGATTGAAGCTGCCCCGTTGGACATATTTAATAAGGCTAAGCAGAGAGCACTTTACCTCATTCGTAGTCAAGTGACCTTTCTCGCGT
Source organism: Parnassius glacialis (assembly GCA_033319125.1). NCBI lineage: Eukaryota > Metazoa > Arthropoda > Insecta > Lepidoptera > Papilionidae > Parnassius > Parnassius glacialis. The sequence goes on from JAVANC010000002.1 coordinate 28,061,452, forward strand.
TGGCTTGGTTCTTTGCGCGAATTAGAAATGAAGCGAAAGACCCATGCCAATATTCGCTGTAGTCGCGATAAGGATGAATACCGATTTAATAACACCTTCATAATGTCTTTATCAGATTCCCGAGATTGAGCAATCAGAGTGCGTGTTCTCAACTCTGGCAACTCATCCTGGGGCTTACACCGAATTTGAGCTGGCCAGTGATCTGGACCACTAAGCATCCAATCTGGTCCTCACCACCATCGCTTACAATTGACCAATTCTGCACACGAGAGACCTCGGCTAGCAAAGTCAGCAGGATTGTCCTGAGTCGAGACATGCCTCCAGGTAGAAGGTTCAACTGCGTGAGTTATTTTAACTACTCGATGCGCAACAAAAGGTTTCAATTTGTATGGCTCTGTATTGATCCAAGCTAATACAGTTGAGCTATCAGTGTAGGCAACAATATGAGATATATTTATTTTCGAAATAAGTAAAGTTTGCATGTGTTTGAGAGTACGTGATAACAAGAGCGCACCGCACAACTCCAAACGATTAACTGTTAGAGGCTTAATCGGAGCCACTTTAGATTTAGAAATCAAAAGAGAAACTTGTTTTTGATCATCGATACTTGATCGAAGATAGACACAACACCCATATGCTTTGGTTGATCCATCGCAACACCCAATCAGCTGGTGTGTAGCTGTTAAATCAATCACGGTTTTACGAGGGATTTCTATCGATTTTATATTAGACAAGTCAGACACAAATGAAACCCAATCGTTACACAGATTGGCGGGAATGATTTCATCCCAAGCCAATCCAATACGCCATAAGTTTTGAAGAAGTAGTTTGGCTAAAAGAATAAAAGGTGAAAGCCAACCCAACGGATCATAATTACGAGCAACGTGGGACAGGATTGAACGCTTCGTAAACTCCACATTCACAGGAGAGACGGAGTAAGTGAAATAGTCTTCCGCAGGATCCCATTGAACTCCTAAAACCTTAAGCGTTATTGAACTATCATCAGAAAATGTCTTCGGACACTGACAATGTACCATGGGTAACGATCGAAGAAATAACGGGTTGTTACTGCTCCACTTACGCAAATCTAGCTGAGCACAATTAAGAAGATTAATTAAATCTTCTTTAAGCTGAGAGGCTGCTTCGACTGAGGAAGCACCTGTAGTAATATCGTCCATGTAAGTATGATGCCGAAGAGCTTCAGCTGCATGAGGAAACTGATCACCGTGATCTGCAGCTAACTGATGTAATGTTCGTATCGCTAAGTACGGCGAGCTTTTGACTCCGTATGTGACCGTACGAAGTTCAAATTCTTGAACAGGCAAGGAAGGGGATTCACGCCATAGTACGTGTTGCCACACTCGATCCTCAGGCCTTATCAAGATTTGCCTGTACATCTTAGATATGTCACATGTAAAAACTATATTATGGACCCGAAATCCAGTAATAATGTCAACCAAATCAGCCTGTAACTTCGGTCCAGTATAAACAATATCATTTAAAGATAGTCCATTAGTCGTCTTGTGACTCGCATTGAATACAACGCGAAGTTTGGTCGTTATGCTTTCTGGACGAATCACGCAATGGTGAGGAATGAAATATCTACCAGGTGTAATATCCTTTCCCACTGGTTGCATATGATTAAGCTGCTCATAATCACGCATAAAATCGTTATAAAGTGATATTTAAGACTTATTTTGATAACGCTTAATAAGTTCATTGAATACAAGCTCATAATTATCGGAAGTTAATTTTACCTTCTTTGCGATCCCTAAAGCGGATCCCGATAAACAAGAAATGAGATAGTGAAATTTAGTAATATTCGCGATTGATTTATTATTATGAATTAAGGTTACGAAAGTGTCGTAAAATGTTTGCCAATTCTCAATTTTTCCGTCGAACTTCAGAAGCTCAATTTGTGGCAGTCTAGCTTGTATCTTTTCCGCGTCGGGCGTAAAGGTGTAGTTAACGTCAGCGGACGTTGGGCTGCTGCCTCGTTTGCGCTCCGGTAGGGACATCTCCGCGGCAAAACTTAGAACTTCATAGTACAGATCATCAAATGCAGACAACTCTTGCATATCTATTTTTTCTTTAGGAAACAGTGCCAGTTTTAACGAATTAATTTTTTCAGTAAGCAGCACATATTCATCACGAATGTTCTCAATTTTAAGAAATCTAGATTTAAATTGGCTAACTTTAGATGAACTGGAGTCTTCCCGTATTTGAGTGGATAAATCGAAAAGAGTTTGAATAGAACGAAAAACATACTCTCGCTGTGACGTATAAAGTTTGAGTTTGATTTCTTCTTGCGACATGATTATAAAATAACAGCGAAAATTAAATACGAATGTTAAGTATAATTATTAACGACAGATATTTAAAACAATATTTAAGTTTGTCAAAACTAAATTAACACTCAAATACTGAATTTAATGTTAACGTTTTTTAACTATTTGAATTAGATAACAATTAACAAACGACCCAACACTCATAGATATACAAGTATTTATACTTAAGTGCTATTATTCCAAGACCAAATGAATCATTTCCATAAACTGATTTAGTAATTTTTTCCAACAATAATTATAAAATACCCTCAAGTTATAATAATTTTCAAAGCGTAAGACTATCAATGCACATTCAAAATAAACTTAGCAATTATAACGCAACCAAATAAGATAAGTCTGCAGAGTTTGAGCAATACGAAACACTTCACGAGCATTCAAGTCTAGCAGGATTATAATTGAAACGAATTAGTTACTTTCAATTATAAGAAAAATAGATTGAAATATCAAAGTTTTCCTTAGAAATTGAACTTGATATTATCTTAATAAGGAGCGGACTGTATAAAAATAGAAATCCCCTATGGATTTCTATTTTTTACCCGGATCGTATGGACCAGAAATTATGCTACGGCTTGAATGTTTTGCAATGTGTTTCGTGGGTGGTTTTGGGAACCAGAGAACAACCAGACCAAGGGCTGGCTAACCCGATGATCCCAACCGGGAAGTAAACGAAAATAGCTTTAGAACTGGGTAGATAAGGCAAGGATACTCACAAGACTGGAGCACTCCTCGTGGTTATGGTGAAGTCTGTATATTTTGGCTGAAGTTCTCGTGTATACACAGATACCACACTCACTACGAATGTATATGGACACGAGCAATTGCACGATAGTCTTACAACTTATTTATTGAGTATTTTTAAACGAGCGGAACGAACACGTTTTATGCGTGCGCGGCCATCTTGCTTCCTCTTTTCTCGACGACAGGTGGCGCACCATTTTGAGTAATGCGTATATGGGGGAGGCGGGAGGATAGGAAATACTTAGGAAAAGGATGTTATATCGGGACTGTTCCGAAGCCACAACATGACGTCTTTTTGTAATTCTTTTTGTGGCCATTTTCAGCAGGACATATGAATTAACACCTACTATATTCAAGAGGCCAAAAAAAATTGCCATTGGCCACCTTTTTGATCTCCTAGATACGCTGTACTTGTGGCATAGCTGATCCATCAAATCGACTCCGCATTTAGTTTTATTATAAAACTCTATCATCTTACTTAGATAGGTACTTGAATCGTTGCATCAGGATCTGCTGTTGCATGCATGGTTGACAACATAGGGGCAATTTTTTTTTGTTTGGATTTTGGGGGGCAGTAAGACAAAAGCGTAAGTTCTCCTGTAAAGGCAAACTTTGCCGTGTTGCGATCGCGATCTTTTAACTTTTTTTTTATAGGATAGGATAAGGGTGACAAACGAGCACACAGTCCACCTGATGGTAAGTGGTTGCTGCGGCCCATAGACATCTACATCTATCCTCGTTTGCGAATCAAAATGCAGATGCGTTGTCACCCGTGAGGACTAAGATGGAATGCTCCATTTCCAGTAAAAAGGGCCTCCGGCCACCTGCACTCACCAAGCGAAACGCAGAGGTAAACCTCTACTTCACGCTAGTATTCTGTGAGGTCGTGGTACCACCCCGGTTCGAGCCGCCCCATCCGTGCGACAGCAAAAGCTGCCGCGTGGCTCTACCACTGTTAAAAGAAAACTCAAGAAAAGAAGGTGGAATTTCTCTTTTGTTTCTACGTAGTGTACCTACAAGGGTCACCTGCTTTTGCAACAATTCTTTTGCTGCTGGTATTGACGTGAACCAATTATCACAAGTGAGGTTGCGGTTTGTGCCATGAATTGTTTCAGTCAATTTCAAAGTAAAGAAATGAGCAGCTGGTACATTTGTAGGGCACGAGCCTTTGCCCAAATATACAAAAGCATCTAACATATAGGCAGTTTTAGCATCGCAAGTCATCAAAAATTTTATACCATATTTGTCTGGTTTACTCGGAATGTACATTTTGAAGATACATCTACCTCTAAAGCCCAATAACATTTCGTCTAATGTACAGCAATCTGAAGGGCTATATACTTCATTCGAAAATTTGACAATGTGATTAATAATGTTTCTAATTGGTGCTAATCTATCATTTTGCTGTCGTTCCTCTCTGGTAGACCGGTCGTCCAAACGCAGACAGTTTGTCAGAAACTCAAATCTTGCTTGACTCATGGTGGCACGAAAATAGCCAACACCTGAGTTCTTGTCAAACAATTCCTTGGTGGTGACGTGATTCATGTTGAGTACCCCTGCTAAGTAGTAAAGTCCAAATAAAGCCTTGATTTCCACCACACTTGCACCCTTAGCAAAAGTAGGACGTATTTTTGTGGAACTCGATGCGTCCGCGTTTTCGTCTTCCGTATTCTGTACGGGTCTGTCTCGTTTATATTTTTCTCTCTGTTTACCAATTTCAGCATTTGTATCTCTTACAATTTTTTCAAGCTTTTCATAAAAAATAAAAATACTCCATGCTTCTAGCTCTGTTGTTATTTCACGAGCTGCAGCTTTAGGTCCGGGAGGATGAAATAAAATATTTCTTCGTGGGATTCTAGACTTTGCTGGTTTTTCACCTGTCCACCTAAACCCGTCTTTGCCCTTCAGATTGTTAGGGACAGGTAAGACACGAAGAAAATTACCTGAACTGTAATTACTCAGAGGAGTGTCATCTTCCGATGAAGAATCTTCTGTATCATCGTCCAGATGTTCTGCTCGAAAGTCTTCAATAATTCCGTCTTCGTCAACATCATTTTCAAGGTCAGGAACAGCGACTTCACACGCCTCTTCATCTTCTGATTGGTCTTCATGCAACCACTGAGTGATATGTAGGTCCATCTTACGCAATTTTGATTGTTAAAACTATTAAAACGAAAAAACAAAATTGCTAGATTTGTTTATATACGTTCCAAAAAAAAAACACCATTGTTATTGTAATAAATACATCAAATATTAAACTTACCCTTTAAAATATTGTATCAAAAAAAACTGCATTCACCAATGTATCGACAAAAAGAAATGACAAAATACTACGTTATTACTACCCTGGGGTCTGACAGACCCATAAATAGCTATAATTCCGTCTACACTGTGTAAGCATTGACACTAGACTAGTGAAAAGATGGCCGCCGACGTAATTGAAGATAAGCTCGAGTGGCACAATAGTGCGTTTCGTTATTGAAAAAATATCTACAAATATTCAACCTCTGGGGTTTGCTGGACCCCCGGGTAGGGTTTAAGGGTTAATATACAGTGGAATCCGTTTCGAATGCGACATCGAAGGTAAATAACAAAAACGTCATAATACGCATTTTGTAGAAAAGAAACAATCTCCCGTTTTTGTTAGTATGCATTTATTTTGTTGCATGTTAATTGTACGTAATAAGTGCATATTATGTAATTTATTTTTTCATTTTTTACATAAGAAATCAGTAATGCTTGCTTGTTTTTGTTTTTTCTTATATTGTAATAACAGTCTCTACTACTATTGTGTAAAGAAGACATCGCCATCGTCAAATTATCAAATTCAATATTGCTATAAACAAATCGTGATGACAATTCTGTAGCCTTTAATGCCTCTTTTGCGGTAGGTAATGGTTCTTCCTCGACTTCCTCTTCATCACTTTCGCGTTGCTCATTAACTTTAATGTTCTGTACGATATTTTCAACTGTGGGTTCTTCGGATGTGAGAAGAGCGCTATCGATGTTAACATAATCGTCCCACATTCCCGGTGTTGCTAAGGAATCTGAATTTAGGTTTCGTACCCACAAAGATAAAGAGACGTCATCTTCTTCATCAAATGCATGTTCTGCTGTTTGAACAGGTAAACCTTCGTGGTTTTCAATGAATCCTGCATGTGTGAAACAGTTGTGAATTGTACTTTGTGACATTTTATTCCAAGCATCATTAACTATAAAAATTTCATAAAGCACCCTTATTTTTATAGAAGAGTGGTTTACTTTTGTATCAAGGAAATTAATCATTTTAAGCACAAGATTCTTTCTAAAATTACATTTGAGTGATCGTATTATTCCTTGATCCATTGGCTGTAAGACTGATGTTGTATTCGGCGGAAGGAAAGCAAGTGTTATAGACTTTAAATCAGTAACTTTGGAGTGTGCCGGGAAATTATCAACCAGTAATAAAAAAAAATCTTTTTCTACACCAAATCGCAATCGCAATCTCGAAGCCATTTTTGAAAAATTTCTGGCGTCATCAAGGCTTTACGATTGTTTGCATAATCGACAGGTAACGATTTAAAACTGCTAATGGGTTTGTGACTTTTCAATAACGAGTAATTTCTTTTTCTCTGTGCCGCTCATATTTGCTGCTACCATGACAGTTATTCGATCTTTCGACAACTTGCCTCCACTACAATTCTCACCTTTAAATTTTAAAGTTGTGTCCGGCATTAATTTGTAAAATAGTCCAGTTTCATCTGCATTAAAAATCTAATCATTACAAAATTGTCTTCGTAGATTTAGCCTCTTCGGTTTCAAAACATTTGAATTGAACGATTCCTTAATCTGGTTTTTGTTTTTGAAAATCATTGAGATCGTCGAATGACTAACCCCAAATTCCCTCGCGAGAGATGAGTTGGATTCTCCATTTTCTAATCTGCATATTATTGCACCTTTCTCCTCAATCGTAAATGCTTTACGACTTTGAGATGTCAGTTTTTACACAAATCACTAACAAACAATGTGTGACCTTCAACTATTAATTACCTACTGTGACTCCAAACAAAAAAAGCCCTGTACGCGCCGAACGTCACGTGACTCTCCCGAACACTGCCGAAGGTGTTAGGAATCATGACGGTCACTATAACCGGACACAATTTATTAAAAATGGGTCACAATAAGCGACATGTCACTATAAACGAGTTCATTATATCCGACTTTGTTATAAATAATTTTATATGAAAACCAAACTTCACTGTGTAGTTACTTCATAATAAGCGGTTGGTGAATATAGGCGGAGTCATAATAAACGGATTCTACTGTAATTTGAATGTAATACAAAATAAATCATTTCCCCCCCACATACACATTCGATCAATGTGACACCTACATACAGTATTTAATTCTGCAATTTAAACATATTATACATGTTAATTATATTGTTTTTAAACAAAGTTGGAACAGTTGTTATGGTTAAACGATGATCTGTAGTTTTGTAATTTGATTCAAAGTGATAATCATATACCTTTTTTGTAGTGAAAGTTTTCATTGGAGAACCAATGAAAACTTTCACTACAAAATGTCGAAAGTTGGAAATAGATTAGAAAGAATAGAAATTCTTTCTAATCTATTTCCAACTTTCGACTTTCAAATATGGAACATATCAGCTCGCTTTGCGGGATGAGGGAACCTATGCATATATGCCCCTGAAAATGAACATGTTCTGTTAGTATAACAGTGTGAAATTGTAAGTGCAACTAACCTTTCCACAATTTGTTTTGATTGTTTTAAACAGGTTGACCGCATCCGTTGAATTATCAATAGGTATAAATGATAGGTTTTCAAATATTTCTTTCCTAATTCGTCGCATCCAAAAACACTAAATCTTTTTTCGTGATGAAATCGTAAGAACGAAATAACAGTAATGAATGGAATGTAACAAAAAGATTAATAAGAACAAAGAAAATTATTAGGTTAACAAACTAAATCTCGTGATCGTGATGCATGATGGCGCTCAAGGCTGATTTACACGGCGACAGTAACATGCGCCAGTGTTAGATAATGGCGCTGTAGACGCTTGGCGCCTTTTTTAAATAAAATGGCGCCAAACTTTTTTTGCGAAACGTAGAAAGAGGGAGCCTGTTTCCATACATTTTAGATTTCAAAGTTTTACCACCAACTTTCCTCCCCCTGGGCGCAACTGAAGTGTTTTCGAACATTTCCCTTCCCCTGGCGTCCCTTTGCATATAGCGAAACGAAGTAGTAAAGGCACTTCTATTCACTTGAATCTTTTTTATTAAGTATTGATTGATCATTGATATATTAAAAGGGGGGAAGATATGTTACGCACTAATATCGCAATCTTTAAATGTGGGCACGGCGCACGAATCGTGCGGCACGACTACGTGCGCCAAAACTTTCACCTTTGTTATCACTGTCGCTAAATTACAGTTACTGATAGACAAGGATAGAGATAGGAGCCGGCGCAGTTGTACGAGCGAAATCGCGTTAGCCGCCGAATTTTTATGATTATGAATAACATTGTGGTAGCGTTTAGCGTTGGCAAATAAATATCGAGAAAAAAACATAAAGTAATAATAATGATAATATATTTTAATTACTCTCACAATTTAAGTTAATAAGGTAGATTGTAAACAATGTATACTATGGGCTGAGAGTCTGGTGTCTGTACTAGGCGGAAATCTGTGTTACGGATCACCAGGGTCTCCCCCTCAGGATACTATCAACATAACTTAATTGTATTCAGAAATTAGAATTTATAGGTTAAGTTATATGTTACGGGCGATACAATATATTTCCTACTTGGCAGCGGCCTAGCGAAGGCTGTGACGGGGAACGTCTGGCGTTCGCCGTCGAGCGCACTCCGGACACAAGTGTAAAATGTCAAATCAGCAAAATGTATGTAACTACGGTGTCCCTCCAAATATAATAAACCCAATAAAACCAGTTTTAGAAGGCAGATTGAGTTGTATTTTTTTTTGTTATATTCATTGTAACTTTATATCTTGTAATTAGTTTATATTTATTTAAAATTTATAAAGAACAGATATAATCCTTTAATGAAACTTAAAAATAATTTCTTTATTATCTGTACAAAGTGATTTCTTAAAACCATACCGCTCACGATTTCGTAAATTCATGACATTGAATAGATGGTTAAAATGTTCTATAAATTGTACTGTTGCTTCTGTGTTAACAAAGTGTGTTGGAACGGAAAGTAATTGTTCACAGAGACACTTTACTTTTCGAACATGAGGTTCAAAAAACATTATTTTGGACTCAAATGTATTTATTACAAGTTTTATCATGTGACATGGATCTAAAATACAGCAAAATCCATGTTACATTATGGGTGTTTGAAGGTTGTTTTTAAATTTCCGACATTATTGAGATTACAACCTAATAGATTTGCGGCATTAACATTAGACAAACAGCCGTCAAACGTTAATGCAACTACACGCCTACCTCCCACCATTTGGTTAAACATTTTTATTTTTATTTTTAAAAAACGTTACCTCCACACCTAGGATTTTCTCATGTATCGTGGAGGCAGTTTACAAACACAAATTTCACAAGGACAAACATCCAGACCCAGAACAATTATTTGTAGGCCATACAAATACTTGTTCAGCGCAGCAACTCATTGCTAAGCCACTGCGCCACGAAGCCGTCAATTTTATTAAGTTTGACTAAGTCTCAGCTGTGAGTCCGTCAACGAAAAAATATCTAAGCCTCCAGTTCCGTAATTGACTGAACTTCAAGTTTTTCTACCATTCCAAACGGTTTGTTGTCGAATAGCCATTCCATCCACGACTAATGTACAATAAATGTTTTTGTGAGAACCGGATTTTTTTTTAATGTTTATATAAGTTAATAGCAATCTTTATGGCGGAAAAATGTTATTCCACTACATCAAAGTATTCTTTTGGTTTGATTATATTTTCAATTTTCCACTCTTCCGGCGGAAGAAATGAGTGTCTCGCAACTGGGAAGACTACTTCAACATCAGGTGTATTCGAGATGGTGCATGTTTTGTTAGCCAACGTAAGAGCATTGTTATAAGTATAAAATTCTTATTTTGACCGGAACACCCATCAGCCATATGTCGAACTTGATTACATTCTGGTGAAAAATCTGTATTGCAAAGCTTATGGTAAACTGAAGATACTATGAGATTTGAAACTTTTGCAAAATTCATACTCTGTCCAGAAATAATACAACACATTTTCTTTTGTTAATGCTGATTTGGAGTTACCTTCCACAATAGTGAAATTGTAAAAGTACAGTTGACGGAAATAGTAGGTACTCTGGTCTGGTATTTTGGGCAGTGGCATATTTTTCTGGCGGTCGAAATTAAGGATATTTCTTTTACAATTGTCTTCTTTTAAATTTTTGAAAAATTCTTTAGCTCGACGTTTGTGTACTGTTTTCTCAGTCATTATCATAGCTTTGTCACTATCATTTTGCGTAGTTTTTAATTTTTCATTAAGCTGAAGACAAGTCGAACACACCCGAGAACTCCCAAAGCCCAAATTAAAACAAGAATTGAAAATGGCCCAAAACCACAACTTTTTCACAACGCGACTTTATAATATTAAGAATATATTTTAATCAAATTAAAAGAAACAATATAGATAGGTAATCAATTTTAGTTTTAAAACTAATCTAATGAGATGGACAAATTTGATGATTTTTAACAAGTTTGTTGATATCAGGTTCGATTTTACTCAAAAACAGTCGTAAGTCGCTGCGTTCGGTAACATGCATACGATTTATTTTTTTAGTAAGCAGCGTTGTCATAGCGCTAAATATGACGATGGGAATGCTATCAAAAATCGTTGAACGATCGACTACAATCCAGGGTACAACTGCGGGATCGACGTTTGTAGCCAAAATTCTTGATAGTCATTTTTGAATTAGATTTTTATTTCCTCGTTCGTTGTCAGTTCTATAAGTTCTTCTTCCAGTTGGGGTGATACAGCTATGTCGAAATTTGAAAAAGGATCTAACACCCAGTCTGGTATTTTCAATTTCAAAATGTCCTGAAATCTTTGAATGAAATCACTTTTGAAATTTTCCAAATGTTGGCAGTAGACAAGCAAGTCGTCTTTGTTGCAAGATACTGCTAAATTGCGAAAATTATGGAACCCACGTCTGCCGATATTCGTCTTGTGTAAGAGCAGCTTAGTTACGAAAGCAGCGACGACATTTTTTGTTTTTATTAGGTTCAAGTCATCGCCTTGAAGTTGGAGATTCCTATCATCAAGCAATTTATAAAGGTCTGTCGTCAGGGATGCGATATCATTCATTGATGTGATGAGGTTGTCGCGAAATTATGTGTCTTTGTTTTCCAAGAACTCTACGACAGAGTCAAACAAATTGTAAAATCGAGTTAGACAATTTCCTTTTGATAGCCAACGCACTTCTGTGTGAAAGATCAATCGGTTGAAATCTTCATCATTAGTAACACAAAGCCATTGATTTATATGTACTACGTACTAGAGAGGTCATTGCGAACATTGACTATGTTCAGCTGAACTGTAGTGCAATCCATACAAACTAAATATTGCTAAAATTGAAGATTTGTGAATTTCATAAGATAATTATTATTACATTTTATTTAGAAATATGTTTGTTTAGATTAAATTAAGATATTTTATATTAAATTCTTATATTTATTTTATATTAATATCTTATTTTATGTCAAATTAAAGTATTCGCGCATGTGCGAAGACATATAGTAGGACACAAGTTTTGTTTGGAATGGCTTCTCTAGTACGTAGTACATATAACTCAATGCACAAAGCTGATTAAATAATCTGTCATTTAAAGAGCTGATTAAATAATCTGTCATTCAAAGAGCAATGATTGAAACAGTCGTTCACTTAAATTTCTACCAACCAAATGTTGTCGATGTATTACTTAATAACAGCAAGCACATCTGGAATGTTGTTTTTTAAGTACGCTATGAGGTCTTTTTGAAACCGTGTCATAGCTATAGCACCATCTGTAGCACGCTGATATAATATTCTTCAAGGGAATTCCTTTTTCATCACAAAATTTTTCCAGTGTTTTAAATATGGTTTCTCCTTTTGTGTCTGTCTCTAAATTTCTATCAAATAATAGTTCTTGACATATTTTTTTCATCTTTAATAAACCTCACGTAAGACAGCAACAATGCTTCATTAGTTGGTAAAGTGGACTCATCCAACTGAATTGAAAATGAACTAGTCTTCAGATGATTGCACAATGACTCTTCAATGTTTTCAGCTATTTTATCATTTCGTCTTTGCACAGAATTATTGCTCCAAGGAATTTTTCGAGTTATGTCTGCCGTCGGTTTATGGAGCACAGTAATTATAACTTCTTTTATTGCCGGCAAAATTAACGTTTTTTGATGGTGTGTGTGGTTTACCTGTTTGAGCAATTAACAAAGAGATATTGTATGAAGCTCGAAGTCCGTCATCGTCTTGCTTAGTAGCCACCGAAAAGTTATGATACACTTGGTTGAGCATTTGCTTCATTTCCAAATCTTGAAAATAGTCTACATTTTTGTCCTTCTTATCTAGATGCCTTTTATTCAAATGATCTTGAAGTCTCGAACGCTTCATCGCTTCGTTTGAAAATGTTTTTGAACAAAGAAGGCACAAAGACTAAGATGGATTTGTCTCTTCTTTTTTGCTTCCGAAATGGCTTTGTTTTTACAAATATGTAAAAAGTGTTGAACTTAAATACTTGTTTAAAGATTGCGCGCGAAACCACTAATGAAAATATAAAAATTATTATGAGCTTTTATATAGGATTTAAATACAACACGCACCTACAGGAATAAGACAAACGCATACAGACTCGTTTATCTCTTTCGACGCTCAATCGTACTGAGCAAGTTAAGTTAAATTGCTACCGGATTGCACCAATAGCGTTATTCAACAAAAACTTGTTATAACTTGATTGCGTATGGTGTACGGGCTATCCTATGAAATATATGTTAAGTATTTCTAGTTTATATACTATCATACAGGGCAGAAATATAAACTAATTATTCGATATTGAGTAGTAGGTAGGTTTTAATTAAAGTAAATTTTAAAATATATATAATTTATACGTGGTAGAGCCATGCTGCAGCTATATTAATAGCAAAAAGAGGTGTCGCCACTCGTCATGTAAACATGTCAAATAGGATTTAAATACAACACGCACCGACAGGAATAAGACAAACACATACAGACTCGTTTGTCTCTTTCGACGCTCAATCGTACTGAGCAAGTTAAGTTAAATGGCTACCGAATTGCACCAATAGCGTTATTTAACAAAAACTTGTTATAACTTGATTGCGTACGGTGTACGGGCTATCCTATGAAATATATGTTAAGTATTTCTAGTTTATATACTATCATACAGGGCAGAATATAAACTAATTATTCGATATTGAGTAGCAGGTAGGTTTTAATTCAAGTAAATTTTAAAATATATATAATTTATACGTGGTAGAGCCATGCTGCAGCTATATTAATAGCAAAAAGAGGTGTCGCCACTCGTCATGTAAAAATGTCAAATCTTTGTTCCCTATTTAAATTTTATTTTTAAATAGATAAAATAGAAAAAAGTTATTAAATTCATATTAACCCCACAGTGGGCGCACCTTTTCATGGAACGTAAGTGGGCGCATGTATAGCATTTTGCCGCTCTTAGAAAAACTAAAATATTACATATTAAATGTTAAAATTTACTTTAAGCGAGAAACGGTTAGGCTTAAAAAAACAAGCTTTTAGAAAAATCAAACTTTTTAATTCAGTCTCATAAATCAGTCTCAAAAAATCAACTTAAAGTTACTTACTTACTTACTTACTTATCGTCACGCACAATCCCTGACGGGGTAGCCAGAGAGAACAGATCGCCAAGTGTCACGATCCTTACATACCTCTTTCGCTTCTTTCAGATTCATCATCTTCTTCATACATGCACGTCTAGGTATCCGAGTACTCTTGACCCTCCCCTCTTCGAGCAATTTGCTCACATGGTCTTCGAAAGTTAGTCTCGGTCTACCTCGACACCTTTTAATATTAACTTTCGCGCTATATATTTTCTTCACCATTCGGTCTTCACTCATTCGCTCAACGTGCCCAAACCATCGAAGCACGCCCCTATCAATTTTTGTGATAAGGTCATCTTTCAAACCTGCCATATTGCGAATCTCTTCGTTTCGCTTTCGGTCGGCCATGGTAACGCCGCACATTTTACGAAGAGATCGCATCTCTTCGTAAAATGTGCTCAACTTAAAGTTGTTCTCAAAAAAAAATGTAACAAAATATGAAACGACTTCACATATTCTCTTATATAATAAACAAAACCGTAAGAAATTAGAAAAAAAAAACACTTTTTAGGCATTTTGGCCGTATGCCCCGTCAAAACAACCCTCACACAGGTAAACACAGTGCTCGTTGCACAGTAATTTAGCACATCCTTTTCGCTCTTTTTTTGTTTGTCGATTGTTTCTCGTAGGACATATTGAGCATATACCCTCTCGCTTTTCATGGGTTTCTTGGTTCTCCATTGGTACAAAGCGAGCGATTTGCCTTTTGCTCATTTCATCATCACTTTTGTCATTATGCTAGATCTTTTCATTCAATGTTGTACGGTCGGTTCGGTTTCCCGACAACTTTTTACGGACAAACTTTCATCGAAATATTGTGCACCGTTCTCTTCTAAATCAGACTTCTCTAACCACGAACAAAATTGTCTTGCTTATTTATTTTGCTGAAATGAAAAGCTGAAAAGATACAAAACAATGCCTCAGAAAAAAAAAACTCTTAATTTCATAAAATTATACTACACAGGTACATAAATAAACAAAACATTGCAGTACTTACCAAAAAATAAATGTCATTTGGCCTAAAATAAATATGTTATAACGTGAAATTTTTACTACTTCAGTGGGCGCGCACTTAGCAATTTGACGCATCGCAGGACCAGGGCAGAACAACTTCGTCCTCCTGTGGTCGGCTGCGCACTGATTATTTCATAACTACGAGGGAGGGTGCGGGAGGAGTGTACACGCAGCTACTGAGACGCTTGACCTTCAATAACTAACGGTTTAAATATTATTAACATTTTTTTACAAAGTGCGGCAAAATGCTCATAGCGCGCCCACTCTAGGGTTAATAACGTAAATTATAGTATAAATTTGTCGTGACAGTGTTTCCACCGCATATAACTAATTAACAACTGATAGCACGCGTTTACGCTCTTAACGCCAGGAACTCAAAATCAGTACTTCACTTAAATCTACTTCGGTAATAAAAGAGTGTGTAAAATGGAAAAAGTGCTATAGTGTTACTAAATTGTTAAACATTTCAAAAAGGTATAACAGTACTCCATAATATTTAACAATAACAGTGTGTATCAGTAATCTTTAAATTTTTGTCGCAACCATTAATATACCCACAAGTCCCAAAGTAACTTTAAAATTGTCTTCTAAACTATAAGACATTTTCATCAAATCAACTAACTCTAAACTAAAAACTAAAAAAAAAACTAACTAACTAATCAAAAATATTTTTAAGTACACTTTACTAATAAGACAGAATGGCGAGTACTTTCTACTCTCTACTACATTCAAAAATATGTTCTGGATGCAAAAATAATCTGCCAAAGAATTAATATCTCAGTTGCTCGACTTGCGACTTTGCCGTGTTGCGATCGCGATCTTTTAACTTTTTTTTTTATATGATAAGGGTCACAAACGAGCACACAGTCCACCTGATGGTAAGTGGTTGCTGCGGCCCATAGACATCTACATCTATCCTCTATTACAAATCAAAATGCAGATGCGCTGTCACCCGTGAGGAATAAGATGGAATGCCTCATTTCCAGTAAAAAGGGCCTCCGGCCACCTGCACTCACCAAGCGAAACGCAGAGGTAAACCTCTACTTCATGCTGGTTTTCTGTGAGGTCGTGGTACCACCCCGGTTCGAGCCTGCCCATCTGTGCGACAGTAAAAGCTGCCGCGTGGCTCTACCACTGTTAAATATCCCAAAAACGATTCGAAAAAATGGACCAGAAATTAAAAGCAAGAGGGAAATGTCCGGAATGTTGTAGTAAACGGCCTAAGACAGGCAACACGAACACACCCGTCAGGGCAGCCATCATAAATCTGGCATACGGCAATACATCTGATAACGAAGAACCTACTGATTCGAATATCACTACTCGAAAAAAACTTAACAATCCACCTACGCCTACAATGGCTGCCAGCAATGATGACATCGGGACGTCCAATAGTAGCAGCAACTTGACGGAAAGCACCCTTCGCGGCATAATAAAACAAGAACTGTCAATTATGATTGGAGAACTAGTCACAACTCAACTAAATATAATAAATCAACAAATAACGGGATTTCATGAGTATGTAATGTCGGAACTCGGAAGGTGCTGAATGAAGGAGACGTGTTGCTTGTACAAGAACTTTAATTATACTATCGCTATTCTATACTTAATACTAATATCATAAACGTATATTGTCGGAGGTAAAGGGTAGTCTACAGGGCACTACACCTCCCACCGAAAAAAAAATAAAAAAATGAATGATTACATTTTTTTTATAAACTTTAAAAATATTTTCTTATATTTTGTCTTACATTTCAAGATACTTTTATTTAATTTTTCAGTCACTTTCTGTAAAATTATTATTAAGGTCTCTTCTTGTATTCATATTTAGTTATTTTTCCGTCATATCCGGGTATATATTCCGTGTAGTCCGGGTATATAATTGTGTCAATTTGAGTAAATTGCAATAATTAAATTATATTGTAATTTTAATCATTCTGTAGGCCGCGGCGGTGCGCGTGCATTGTTGCAGCGCACCACCTGGCAGGGTCGCCATGTAATGTCGGAACTCGGAAGGTGCTGAATGAAGGAGACGTGTTGCTTGTACAAGAACTTTAATTATACTATCGCTATTCTATACTTAATACTAATATCATAAATGTATATTGTCGGAGGTAACGGGGAGTCTACAGGGTACACAAGTGCATCACTTTCATAAACACAAAGTTTGAAGAAATGAAAGCGGCAATTGCAGAAAAACAACTCGTATCAACCATCTAAAAAAAGAAAATGATCAACTGTATGCATTGGTTAGGGACCTCACCACCAGGTTGAATATTGTTTCATTCAGTACATTTTTCTGAATTGTCCATTCGAATTGCCGTGTGTCGTCGTTTCTGAATCGTGTTTTGTTTATATTCTTATTTATTATAATTTTTTCTGTATACTTTGTAATAATGTCCAAATATATTTGTTTAAATAGATTTTGATCACAATTTCGTTTTCTCTAGCTAGGTTCTGTTTCTTGTTTCCCTGAAATTTCAGTTTATTCATGTAATAATACTATCTTCACATTCTTCAGTCTAGTGTATAGTTTGATCTGTTTTAATTTGTTTGAACAAAATTTTTCGTTTTGATTGTTTTTATTTCGTTTGTTTGTTTTTTTGTTTATCCGTAACATTTATTCTTTGTGGCAGCCGTGACTTAAGAAGTTCAGGGTTGGTTGGGTATAAACCCGATTTACTAAAACCTGCTTCGAAGTTATGAGATACAGAACCTCTCAACCAATTTGTTGACCTAATAATTTTGACCAAACATTATGTTTCCGCCCTTCCTTCTTCCTTCGACGCCTGCGGGCCCGCTTTCCCACCCTGACCAGCCGCCGATACTGGGGTTCCATCCCTCTGCATCGTAAATTTTTCCGTTATGTTTGCCATGACGGCATACGCATCCTCTTCCAGAGATTTTGCCGGATAGCGGGACAACTCCGTTGCCTACCGACAGCACGGGGAGGTGCCCTGGATGCAACACATGAATGAAATTTTCGCTCTTTCAGGATCCGGAATAATAAAATATTATATAGTTATATTATGTGGACTATGAGAAAGCCTTTGATTCCGTCGAAATTTGGGCGGTGCTGCAGTCCCTTCAGCGATGCCAAGTTGACTGTCGGTATATCGAAGTGCTGAAGTGTTTGTACAATAGAGCTACGATGGCTATCCGAGTACAGAACCAGAGTACGAAACCTATCCAATTGCAGAGAGGTGTAAGACAGGGTGACGTTATATCCCCGAAACTCTTCACCGCTGCATTGGAAGACGTTTTCAAGCTTCTGGACTGGAAAGGATACGGAATTAACATCAATGGCGAGTACATCACTCACCTTCGATTTGCCGACGATATAGTCCTAATGGCAGAATCGCTGGAGGAACTAAGCACTATGCTCAATGACCTCAATAGTGTCTCCCAACGGATAGGTCTTAAGATGAACATGGACAAAACAAAGATTATGTTTAATGTCCATGTCACACCTATGCCGGTAGTTGTTGGGAGCACTAAGCTCGAAGTTGTTGACGAGTATGTTTACCTGGGACAAATAGTCCGACTAGGTAAGTCCAACTTCGACCGAGAGGTCAATCGACGGATTCAACTCGGCTGGGCAGCGTTCGGGAAGCTACGACACATCTTCTCGTCAGAAATACCTTAAAACCTTAAAACAAAATTGTTCAACCAGTGCGTGTTGCCAGTGATGACTTACGGAACTGAGACGTGGTCCTTCACTGCTGGCCGTATGAGGAAGCTCAAGGTCGCTCAGCGAGCTGTGGAGAGGGCTATGCTCGGAGTTTCTCTGCGTGATAAACTTAGGAATGAGGATATCCGCAGTAGAACCAGAGTAACCGACATAGCCCAACGGATTAGTAAGCTGAAGTGGCAGTGGGCCGGCCATATAGCTCGAAGAACCGACAACCGATGGGGAAGAAAGGTTCTCGAGTGGCAGCCTCGTACTGGTAGGCGAAGTGTAGGGCGTCCCCCCACAAGATGGAGTGACGACCTGGTAAGACATGCAGGAAGTCGATGGATGCAGGTGGCTCGGGACCGTGCTTTGTGGCATTCCTTGGGGGAGGCCTATGTTCAGCAGTGGACTTGTGAAGGGCTGTAATGATGATGATGATGATGATTACGACGTGATTGGCTCAAATGAATACCAGGATCGTGATCAACGACCCGAAAAATATTATCTCATCAAAGACCCAAGATCTCAATTTACTGCCAAAAGCTGGAAAATGGATTTGATTTTGGATGGCCATCACGTGACCTACAAAGGTCTGTTCTAAAAAAAAGTCAATACATATTCGGACGTAAAATTTTCTACTCTTTCGGAATCCGGGGTCAAAAATATCATTAAATTTTATGGTTTTGACCTTCATTTGACCTTGATTCTGACACTTCAAGGATAAGAGAACCCCAGATTCAGATTTAGCGACCCCAAAATCATATATACTGGATGGTGCATAGGTTATCACGTTAAATAGCACAGCAATTAATACAAGTTGATATATGTCTGTTAAAATAATAAAATATACAATAAAAAATGCATTTTTCAAACAAAATAAATAGCGTAAAAAATTACACGAAATAAATCATCCTTGATAATATTAATTTATTGACCTGAAGTGACTTGTAAAAGCGGCAACGTCACGACCAGCGGTTCAGTGCTCACGCAACATCGACATAGGTAATTATAAAGGTACTTAGTATAAGGGTATCCATTACGTTCGCGAACCTCTTGCGCTCCGCGCTTCCGTAACCGCTCTGATGGAGACGGGTACGCGTATCTCCATAGGAACATGCATGCTCCACAGTCTTCTTGTGAACATTGAGCGAACATGTCGTCACCATTAGTGGCTAGTGCAGCGTATATTTTATTTCATTATCTACTCGAAGACTATAGAAGCCCTCCTCGCTTTTGGGAATCTGACATTTTCAAGAAAAGACGTCCGAATTCATTAGTGTTGGAACTCAAATCTCAAGAATTAAGTGGCCATTATAAAAACTTCATGCGAATGTCTTCATCTAATTTTGAATATTTGTATAATTTGGTTGTACCAGCTATACAAAAAAGACAAAATTTCGAAAAGCTATACGGCTAAAGATAAATTAGCATTAACGCTACGATTTTTAGCTACGGGTGATAGTTTCACAAGCCTGCAATACTTATTTAAAATCTCAAAACAGGCAATCAGCAAATTTATCCCAGAAGTCTGTCAAGCTATTATCAATGGACTGAAAGACAATGTGAAGGTAAGAAATGTTTTATTAATAATAGGTTCCATACATATTAAAAAAATAATATAAGAAGTATAATTAAACGAAATCATCGACATCAAAAGAATCCGCGCTGTAATGCGATCCGCTTGGACTGCTTTGACTTGAATACCAGCTTCAGAGGTACTACCTGTTGGCCGGGAGTGTGCTGATGAATAAATCGGATCCAGTGTAGCTGTTTTTGGCCGTGTTGTATAATAATTTTGGGACTGACTTGTGTAGTAACCATATTGTTCATTGTTACTAAAATATTCTGCGTCAGACTTACATACGATATCACATAAACGCTGTTGTACCAAATTCTTCGTGCGATGATCGTAACTTCTCAATTTATTCTCTAAAAATTTACAAAACGTGCCAATCTTGTCGTCTTGATTTGACTTGGTCGATGCTGATTTTAAAATACCAAATACATCCTTTAACATGACAAGTTTTGGATCGTATTTGCGTTTTTTTGGAGGCGTCGGGGGTCGCATTTGTCGGAGATGGAGGCCCATCTGTAGTTTGTTCAGTAGACGGTTGGTGGTTGGTCGAGAATGGCATCATTATTATTTTCTTAAAAACAAAACAAAACAGGGTAAAAATGTATGTAAACACTTTATTGTATAGTTAGCGACATATTAAGCTTTACATATTTGTTTTTTTAGTCAATAACCCTCAAGAGTGGTTAATGATGTCTGATGCATTCGACGAGTTATGGAACTTTCCTCATTGTATCGGCGCAGTGGATGGAAAACATGTAGTTTTACAGGCGCCTGTTTAACAGTGGTACCGAATTTTACAACTATAAGGACCATTTCAGTATTGTGTTATTTATTTTGGCCGATGCTAATTACAAGATAAGGTTTGTCGATGCCGGTTGTCAGGGCCGAATATCGGATGGTGGAGTATACAAGAATACTAAACTATAGTCTTTCATAGTAAAAGGTGAATTGAATTTGCCCACTCCAACACCTTTAGAAGGACGTAATAAAGTTATACCATATTATTTACTAGGTGACTCTGCATTTGCATTGTCCGAAAATATGATGAAACCGTTTCCCGGCCAAACACATGCGAAAGGTACTCTTGAAAGAGTGTTCAACTATCGTCTAAGCAGAGCACGTCGTGTTGTGGAAAACGTATTCAATGACTGTCGCGGTTTATCGCGATCCATTAAAAATGACAATGCTTCAAACGCGAACCAATTACTTTTATATATTTCTGATGTACCTGAAATGTGAAAAATAAAGTAAACAACTATCCATAGTGTTTTATTTTATACCACTTATTATTACTCCAGTTACCTACCTTTCCCAGACCCACTGCTTTTTTTGTTTGGATCTCTCTCTACGAAACCCCCAAAGCAGAATTTTTATTTTGTTTTTGCATATTTGCTCCGATATGCCCATACCTCTACAGATTTCCACCCAGGCGTCTTCTTTTAAATTTTTATTTTTGAAATTCTCATCCAGGGGATCCCACAGCACAGTATAGTTTCGGTACAACCCGATTAGAGATAAACATTTTTCTTCCGACCACTCCATGATAACCGAGCGCGGAGCGTGATATACGACACGTACGCACTTGACGTGATATCTTTGCTCGCGTCCACGAACAGACTGAGCTCCCCTTTGTGTTCGCCCAATTTACCGCTACCCGTTGGAGCGCTGAGCGCGGAGCGCGCACCGTACGCGCTCCAGGTTCGCAAACGTATCCACTATGCGGAGCTGTTGCAAGAGCGCGGAGCGCAAGAGGTTCGCGAACATAGTGGATACCCAGCTTAATACCTATACTTGCCCACACATAGGTAATTAGGCACGTGTAGGGCGATGCTCATCCGTTACGAGGCCGGCACTGAAAATTTCGGGAATCAAGGAAGTGACACGACATTACTATTTAAAAATGTATTTATTGCTTTTCGAAGTATTCTCCGCGAAATTTGACACATTTTTCCATACGATGGAACCAATCATTGAAGCAACCATTCCATTCGGAAGTTGGGGTCTCCAAAATAGCCGTTTTGTAGGCGTCCACAGCTTCTTCAGGTGATGAAAATCTCTGTCCACGCAATTTATTCTTTATTTTAGGGAAAGTACAGAAATCATTAGGGCTTAGGTCGGGGCTGTACGGCGGATGGTCTAATAATTCTATGTTTTCTTGCTCTAAAAACTCTTTTGTTTACTGTGCGGTGTGAGAACTCGCATTGTCGTGATGGAGGATGATGCGGCGGTTGCAGTTCTCTTTACGGAGTTCAGAAATGACCTGTGGCAAACAAATGCTAGCATACCATTCTGCATTAACCGTTCTTTTTCCCTCATGAGGAATATTCGTAACATGGCCGGTTTTGGGGACAAACGTGGCCACCATTTTTTTTGCAACACTCCGTGAACGAACAATTTTTGTTGGCTTTAACTCATTTTCGAACACCCAAACTCGTGACTGGTTTTTTGTTTCGGGGTCGTACGCCTATATCCAGGATTCGTCACCTGATACAATGTTGTATACAGCATTTGAGGATCCTGCGTGGAATCTTTCGAGAGTTCTGACGCACCAAGTAACGCGAGCCGCTTTTTGCTCTTCACAGAGCGAATGCGGTTGTTCATGCAAGATTATTTGTATTTGACTCATACCAATGTCTAAAGTTACCTGAATTTCGCGGTATGTCACATGTTGATCTTCCTCAATCAGCTTACGCACAGCATCAACGTTTTCTTTGGTGACTGAAGTTTTTGGACGACCTTGACGGGGATCATCACTGAGCTTGACACGTCCACGTTGAAATTCAGCAAAATTGTGGTTTTGGATGGGGCTTCATCACCAAATGCAGAAATCATCCGGTCAACACACTGTTTTTGTGTTAAACCACTTCGAAAGTCATAATAAATCATCGCTCTTGAATTTTCTCGAGTCAATGAGGGCATCCCCGACTTTTTCTGCCACCAGGGCGGCGCCACTTTCGAGTGAGGTAAAATATTTGACAGATTTCATACCGGGGACGATAATTTCTTAGGAAAATGTAATTTTTAAGGTTTCTTTCTGTATTATTAGTTATATTTTATATTAATTACATTAGAATTGAATAAACCAAACTATAAATATAACTAAAAGACGACTTTTAAAAAAAAAGAGTTATAATGTGCCAAAAATTAAAAATCAAACCACTGACGCATTGTGTTATATATTAATATAATACTCTAGACAATGATAAACTATTATTTAAAACTAATTTCTCAATTAAATGACATAGTGTAATAAAAAACTTTACCTCAGTCGCTAGTAGCGACATCTGGTGAGTGGAAGATTATTAGCCCTCATTCCATTTTCGCAACGACTAAACAAGTTTGAAACAAGTTTGCCGTGTAGTGGCGGTCAAGAATATCCAGTACCCCATATCCTCCCGTGGGTGTCGTAAAAGGCGACAAAGGGAAACAGGCGGGAGATGGGCAGCAGCATCTTCCTGATAATAGTCAAAATTACAATAAAAAAACTGCGGTTGCCAACCCGCTCGCCAAGCGTGGCAACTATGGCAAATACCCCCCAATGACGAGAGTAACAAAGAGACGGCCCCCAGTCCCCGGCGGCCCCGCTATTCCTGGCTACGGTGGCGACCATGGTAACGGCGGGGCAGGGGGTGCTTAGAATCTCCGGTCGAGGTTCGGTTGCCACCTACGACGACTCGACCTGGCAACGTACAACGCACGCACCCTGAGGACTGACGAGAAGATCGTGGAGCTGGAAGAAGAGATAGACAAGTTGCGCTGGCATATTATAAGATTATCCGAAGTCCGAAGAGAGTGGGAGGACACGGTAATCCTCGAATCCGGCAACTTGCTCTATCACCGGGAGGGCGACCATCTGTCCCAAGGAGGTGTCGGATTTATCGTCTACAAGTCTCTCGTTAACAACGTTGTAAAGATCGGGAGTGTGTCGACGAGGGTTGCGTACCTAATACTCAGAATCACCAAACGGTATTCGCTGAAGGTCATACAGGTTTACGCACCAACCTCGGCACACCCCGATATGGAGGTAGAGGAAATGTATGAGGATATCTCTAGTGCCATGCATTCCTCCAAAACCCAATATACGGTGTTAATGGGAGACTTGAATGCAAAACTAGGCACAAGAGAGAACGGTGAGCTGAAAGTAGGGAAATTTGGAATAGGGCAACGGAACCCAAGGGGCCAGCAGCTGGCCAACTTCACGGAGAAAGAGGGACTCTTTATGATGAACTCTTTCTTCAAGAAGCGGCCCCACAGGAAGTGGACCTGGTCGAGCCCCGACGGTTCGACAAAAATGAGATTAGACTTCATTATGACGACCAGACGACAACTGTTCAGTTATGTCTCAGTGATCGCGAGGGTGAAAACCGGCAGCGATCACCAAATGATTAGAGGCACACTGAACCTAAATGTTATGTTGGAGAGGTCTCGTCTGACGAGGTCAACGCTCCGTCCCTCTCGTGCTCTAATCTAAAGTCCCGAAACCTTTCAGCTCGAGTTACAAAACCGATCTCAGTGCCTAGAAGACTGCAATGAAGTGGACGATATGAATAACAAGCTCGTGGAAACTGTCCATGCCGTCGGAGTTAAGTTCTGCAAGACCCGCCGCAGAAGAACACAAAAACTCTCCGATCACACTCTTAATCTCATGACTGTTTGACGGGAGATGAGGCTACATTCTTCAACATATTTGACAGCATACAGGCAACTGAACAGACAGATCTCCAAATGCAGGCGGCGGGACTTACGCAACTTCAATACAGCTCGTATTGAAGAAGCGATCGAGCGGAACCAAGGCTTCAAAGTCTTTGCCAGGGATCTGTCTGCCAGAAAGAGCCAGCTGTCAAAGCTGAAGACCGAATGTGGCAGCATCGTTTCCGGGGCACCTAAGATATTGAGTGAGATTGAGAGGTTCTATGGGCAGCTGTACACGTCATCGTTGGAGCCACACGCAAGTGTGAGTAACGATCCAAGATCGAGTCTTATCCGACACTATTCCGAAGATATCCCGGACGTCAGTTTGAGCGAGATTAGAATGGCTCTCCAGCACCTTAAAAACGGCAAGGCCCCAGGCGAGGATGGAATTACAGCGAGGCTTATGAAAGCGGGTGGAAGACCGGTACTTGAAGTACTTCAGAAGCTATTTAATTCCGTCCTCCATGGTGGCATTACACCGGAGGCCTGGAGCAGAAGTGCGGTGGTCTTGTTCTTCAAGAAAGGTGACAACGCTCTCTTGAAGAACTACAGACCGATTTACCTTCTGAGCCGCGTCTACGTGCTGTTTTCGAGATTCATTACGAATCGTCTCGCGCGCAGACTTGACGACTTCCAGCCTCCCGAACAAGCCGGTTTCCGAAAGGGCTTTAGCACCATAGACCACATACATACCCTACGGCAAATTGTACAGAAGTCCGAAGAGTACAATTTGCGTAATGCGTAATTGCGTATGTGGACTATGAGAAAATCTTTGATTCCGTCGAAATTTGGGCGGTGCTGTAGTCCCTTCAGCGGTGCCAAGTTGACTGTCGGTATATCGAAGTGCTGAAGTGTTTGTACAGTAGAGCTACGATGGCTATCCGAGTACAGAATCAGAGTACGAAACCTATCCATTTGCAGAGAGGTGTAAGACAGGCTTATGTTATATCCCCGAAACTCTTCACTGCTGCATTGGAAGACGTTTTCTAGCTTCTGGACTCGAAAGAATACGGTATTAACATCAATGGCGAGTACATCACTCACCTTCGATTTGCCGACGATATAGTCCTTATGGCAGAATCGCTGGAGGACCTCAGCACTATGCTCAATGACCGCAATAGTGTCTCCCAACGGATAGATCTTAAGATGAACATGGACAAAAGAAAGATTATGTTTAATGTCCATGTCACACCTATGCCGGTAGTTGTTGGGAGCACTAAGCTCGAAGTTGTTGACTAGTATGTTTACCTGGGACAAATAGTCCGACTAGGTAAGTACAACTTCGACCGAGAGGTCAATCGACGGATTCAACTCGGCTGGGCAGCGTTCGGGAAGCTACGACACATCTTCTCGTCAGATATACCTCAAAACCTTAAAACGAAATTGTACAACCAGTGCGTGTTGCCAGTGATGACTTACGGAACTGAGACGTGGTCCTTCACTGCTGGCCGTATGAGGAAGCTCAAGGTCGCTCAGCGAGCTACGGAGAGGGCTATGCTCGGAGTTTCTCTGCGTGATAAACTTAGGAATAGTAACCGACATAGCCCAACGGATTAATAAGCTGAAGTGGCAGTGGGTCGGCCATATAGCTCGAAGAACCGACAACCGATGGGGAAGAAAGGTTCTCGAGTGGCAGCCTCGTACCGGTAGGCGAAGTGTAGGGCGACCCCCCACGAGATGGAGTGACGACCTGGTAAGACATGCAGGAAGTCGATGGATGCAGGTGGCTCAGGACCGTGCTTTGTGGCATTCTTTGGGGGAGGCCTATGTTCAGCAGTGGACTTGTGAAGGGCTGTAATGATGATGATGATGATGAAACAAGTTTGACAAAACCTTGTGACAAGACCGAGAATCTTTTTTTAAATAAATAAATGGTATTCGATTTTTAAAACCAAGGAGTTTTCAATTAAAAAGATTTTAATATGACAGGAACAGTGGAAATATTCCATTCCCGATACTTTTACTGCAGCCTATGTATTATTAACAAATCACAAATTTCATGGTATTTTTTTATCCAAATAATTACTTTAATCTTGAAATCACTCAAGTTTATTAAACAAATCAAATTTTTAAATATTTCAAAATGTCCGCCGTGTACCCTCAGAACAATAACTAAAGCATAGAAGTAGTAGGTACTAGATAATTAAAACATACATTGTCATAGACAAAAGAGTATTAACTAGTGATGTGCCAGTAAAAATAATTAATGCTGATATCGGTACTGGTATGTTTGTCTATGGAAATCATGAAAGCGTGGATTCATATCCTCAGACTTGTGATATGGTGTGTCTGTGATTTTCAGAGTTTAATATCTCTACATCACTATCATCACTATACTAACGTGGCGCGGCGGGCTGAGCCGTAATTTCAGTAGCGTTCGAGTTTTTAATTTTTTTTTAACCAAACTACTGAAAAATCATCGAGCGCTAGTGAATCTTGGCATCGCAACCTTAATAAAAACCACAGAGTACTTTTTATACAAATTGGAAATAGTGAGATTAATCAATACAACAATAAAATTAAAAAAAAATATTTATTTTTTTATTATTTCTCACAAATTCTATGTACAACACATTATAATACGACATAAATAATTAAATTATTGTCATTTAAAAATAGTTGTTTTATTTAAAATGTTCTAATTTTTTCTTTCGGAGCAGTAAACTTTTTGGTTATGTAGTGAATCGTAATTTTTAAAAACTCTTTACTGATCAACTTTATTAACAAGTTTTTATGATCGAATGCCCGTCTAAATCACTGAATATAGATGTTGGCAATATTGTTTGCGATATTTTATAAATCATTGTTAAAAGATATTTAGGCTGTCCTACGAATTTGGAGCCTATTCTAATTTCGAACACGCTCAATATCTTTTCTGTAGTTTTACACACCTTTTTTACACCTTCCGAAGGTTTAGTCAGGCCTCCTCTCTCTTTAATAGATATCAAAGAATACGGATTCTCAGCACTGTCATTTTCCAAATTTTGGAGGCATTTTTCACGTATGACTTCTTTTTTATTGTGTTTGAGGCACGTAAAATATAATCATGGTCAGAATAATTCTCGGAATTAATGTTCACATCAGGCAAGTCAATTAGTCTACCATTTCCAGTAGATGAATTTAATAATTGTTTATATTTTTGATTATTGTAATTCATCATTGTTATATTTTCTAGAGGAAGACAATTCCCTGTTGAACCATCTTTTAGCTCTGCCTGTACCATGCATGCATATGTACCAGCAACCGTTTGTAAGCAGCCCTGTACATTTTTGACGATGGGTTATTATTAAAACCACATTTAGACCTTATGGTTCCGAAAAACAATTCAATATGGTTTTGGTTGTACTCATAGGTACACAGATATTTTAAAACACTGTTTTCTGGGAGGACATATTTTTGGTACAAACCAACTAAAGAGTCCATGCAGATTATAAATCCTCGAAAACCTGTCGATCTTTTAGAATTAATAACGAACGAGCCATCTGTAAATTTAAATTTTTTTATATATACTTTAGCGAACTCAAAAAATATTTTGGTTTTGTCAAAGTTAAATATTGCTAACGCACGTTTCCATCCTTTTGCTCGCATATTTCGGCTATTCATTATATCAAAGAGGTTATTAAATATTCTAACAAATTGTACACTGTTTACAAAATTCCAGAGCGTTTGCTACTGATGCGCTGAGAAGTTGGGTAGCTAAACGCACCTTCATTTTCTGCTTTACATAGTTAATATGTTCAGTTTTTATTTTAGTAACCAAATGAAGCCCTCCACTGCTTTGAATTTTGTCTAACAATTCTAATAACTGCCAAGAAATTGTGTTCCCGTGTATCAACTAGAACTTTTTGTCCCCAAAAGTGTTACGTATTAATTTGATGTAATGGCAAGGATCTGGCCACAAATATACTATCTCATCATTATTAGCTTTAAAAGAATAATTGAATGCATCGACATTGCACTCCAAAATATTGCACATAGCTTTATTGGCTGAAGCACCGTCAAAAGTGAGCGACACAACTTCTACTCCAGAATTTTTTAGTAGTGATATACATTTCTGTACCAATAGAGATTTTTGCTGTGCGGTGATTGAGTCAATAAGAAAGTAGCCCATAGGTATTTTCCAGGTGTCATTTACGGCAGTGGCAAGTGGTATATCTTGTGAATCCAAGTCACATCCGATTTTGACGTATCCAAAATAATTTTTTCCGTCCCATTCGACCAACTTGCGAATAGCCATTTCATCGAATGATAACGCTAAATATAAAGGTTTATTATTATTTAATTTTACCCTTTCTTTAATAGCTTTAAAGGCCTCTGTAGTGAATCCTGGATCATACTGGATACACTGATACCACTTGCATATTGTTTTTGGGTGTGGTAAAATATATTTTAATTAATTGCGCACATACTCGTATGCTCGCGGTGATAAATAATTTAAAGTGACTGCGAATTTTTTCAATTCCAAAGTGTATTTACGCTTATCGTCTCCCATTTCTTTCTGTAGATATTTTTCAATTATTGGATTATTTTTTACTGATTTTTTTATAGGAGTGGGGGCAAACGAGCATGCGGCTTACCTGATGGTAAGTGACTACCGCCGCCCATGAACAACTGCAACACCAGGGAGGGAATTGCAGATGCGTTGCCGGCCTTTTAAAAAGGAATAGGCTTTTTACTTGAAGGTCCCTAAGTCGTATCGGTCCGGAAAAATCGTTGATGGTAATCAATTCCACAAGGAAGTCGTGCGAGGAAGAAAACATCTAAATCGCACAGTAGTGGACCGCGAATCATCCAGATGGTGTGGATGGTATCGGGAATTTTGCCGCGATGTGCGTTCGTGAAATTTGGCGGCTGGGATTAATCCGAACAATTC
This sequence comes from Parnassius glacialis, assembly GCA_033319125.1. Lineage (NCBI taxonomy): Eukaryota > Metazoa > Arthropoda > Insecta > Lepidoptera > Papilionidae > Parnassius > Parnassius glacialis. The sequence continues at coordinate 28,091,242 of JAVANC010000002.1, forward strand.
CTCGGAGCATTCCCCGTGGTAGATGCGAAAGAAAATGGAAAGGGATGCAACATCTCTTCGCAGTACCAATGAATCGAGCCGATCGGAAAGGACTCGGTCGTCGACGATTCGAGCCGCTCTGCGCTGGATGCGGTCAAGTAGAAGGAGCTGGCACTGGGGAGCACCTGCCCTGAGATGGGAACATTATTCCATGTAAGGCCGAACCTGCGCCTTGTAAAGTTGCAGGTGGTGTGCCGTCATGAAATACTGTCCCGCTCTGCTGAGCACGCCAAGCTTTTTAGAGGCCAATTTGGCCTTATCTTCCAAGTGACCACGAAACTGCACGTAACTAGATAAGTCGACTCCGAGGATTTCGATACTGGCTGAGGCAAGAAGGGGAGTGCCTTAAAACTGAGGAGATACGACAAAGGGGTTCTTTTTAGCGGTAAACGCGCAAACTTGTGTCTTCTGAGGATTAAACTGGACTAGATTTAGTCGCCCCTAATCCGAGACTTTTTCTGTTCAGCAAAGACTCGACTTCAGACACAAGTTTGTTCCGGTACGTTCGGCGACGTTTTCCCGAGAAATATTGGCACGGCCGGTGTATAGAGCATCACCAGTGCTGTCATTCGCATAGCAATGAATGTTACCAGTTAGCAACATATCATTGATATGCAGAAGAAACAGCATTGGTGATAGCGCACAGCCTTGTGGAACACCACCGTTAATAGGCTTGTAGTCGGAGCATGCACCGTTTACAACGACCTTTATGCTCCGATCTGCAAGGAAGCTGGTGAACCAATTGCACAATTTCTCAGGAAGCCCATAGGAAAGGAGCTTCGAAAGAAGCGCTTTGTGGCAAACCCGATCGAAGGCCTTCGCAATGTCCAAACTAACGGCCAACGCCTCCCCCTTGGACTCTACTGCCTCCGCCCATCTATGGGTCAGGTAGAGCAGTAGATCACCAGCTGATCGACCCCTACGAAATCCGTTTTGGCGGTCATTCTCAAGGTACCGCATGAGCTGGCAGTTAATAATGGATTCCATTATTTTGAAGAACAAGGAGGTGATCGCGATAGGCCTATAGTTGGACGGGTCTGAGCGGTCGCCTTTTTTAGGGATCGTGTGGACAAAAGCTGTCTTCCATGAATTTGGGACTACGCCTTGGGAGTAGGAGTACCGGAAAAGACGCGTTAGGACCGGTGCCAACTCCGGAGCACACGTCCTTAGCACAATTGGGGGGATTCCGTCAGGCCCACTCGACTTCTGGATGTCCAGGGAGAGGAGTGCTTTGCGAACCGAGCGCTATGAGAATAGCACCGGCATGGAGCACTCACACGGCTGGATGGTTGGCGGAGTTTTTCCCCCGTCATCAAGAGTCGAGTTGGACGCAAAAAGGGAGCCTAAAAGGTCGGCTTTATCTTTTGCGGCTTGGGCCAGTGAGTCGTCCTCCCTGTGCAGAGATGGTAGTGATGGCTTACAAAAATTCCCTTGGACAGCCTTGGCGGGAGACCAGAATGCACGGGTTCCCGAAGGAAGGCGAACTAGTTTCTCGCCAATTCTGCATATGTGTTCTGATTTTGCCTTGGCAATAACTCTTTTGAAGGACCTGGAGGCGAAGTTATACTTCTTTTTAAGTGTGCTGGTGTTTACATCCCGAGTCGCCGAAGCCGCAGCCCAGGCTAGATAACCCTCCTGCTTACTGCGTAATGCAGTCTTACAGGAGCGACCAAACCAAGGCTGAGATCTGCCTCCGATGGGTACCACAGATGATGGAATAAATAGTTCCATTCCCTGTAGCACCACATCTGTGACAGAGTCAGCAACAACGCTGGGATCATCCGGCGAGAAGCAAACCCGCCCCCATGGGTAGGACGCAAAGAAAGACCGCATTCTGTCCCAATCCGCCGACCTGTAATGCCAAACACGGCGGCAATCTGTAGAACGCAACCACGAGGGGAGCGTGAGTGGCTCCACACTCCGGATCAGACAATGGTCCAAAGAGCCGTGAGGGGCATCGAAGGAAACCTGATATCCGTCCGGATGAGAGGTCAGCAGAAGGTCCAACAGGGAAGGTGTATGATCCTCCACATCTGGAATCCGCGTAGGCGAAGTAACCAGTTGTGTCAGACCATATGCCAAGGCAAAGGCATAAACAGATCTCCCCACATGATCGGTTAAACGCGAACCGAGCCATTCGGCGTGGTGGGCGTTAAAATCGCCAAGGATCACGATCTCTGCGGATGGGACCTGTTGTAGCAAGGAATCTGTAGCCATTTGGACGTGGTCGATGTTTACAGCATTCTTTATTTGCAATTAAAACACTGCACATAAAATTTTCGTCATATTTTTATTTGTTGTAAACGTCACATTGTTTACATATTTGTCACAAAAAATTCTAAATTAAAAACTCTTTCAACTCGTGGCGCCAACTGTCGTTCATTATATAAATCAAATTTAACCGTCTAAACATTCCGGCGCCCAAGGACTAATAGTCCTTAAAATTGATATCGTAAAATAAAATTCAAGAAAGATTATGCTATTTCATTCATAATATACAGTTGTAGGATGCGTAAACTAATTTAAATCTGTGGGAAGAGGACAGATTTTTGTGATAGGTCTCTTAAAAATATTAGTTTTAAATTGCAATGTAACAATTCTAGTAAAACCATCCTTTCCTGGATGCTTATCTAAAATACGACCTAACAGCCACTTTCCTGGAGGAAGCTTTTCATCCTTGACTAAAACGACAGTACCAATTTCTGGTTCATCGCTTTGATTGGACCATTTGTAACGTTCTGAAGAGTTGTAAGGTATTCTGAACTCCAACGAGTCCACAAATTTTGTAACATTCGATGAAGTAGTTGCCATCGATTTAGATAAGATAATTTTACATTTTCAAGGTTTTCCTCTGGGACAGTGATAGGTGCTTCTTAGTCATGGGCGTTTTTGGATTTGAACGCAATCCGATTTTTATCCGATTTCAGATTTTAAAATCGATATCAAAATCCGTTTTTAAATATCCGATTTCAGAATCGCCAATTCGCTTACGTATTTAGAATTCGTTTTATAAGTTAACGAAACGACGAACGCAAATGTATACAGAAACAGATTAGCGCGATTATCCTTCATGCTTTAATCTAGGCTTAGGACTAGCAGAAAAGTTTTGTATGAAATTAAAACCTTTCCGGCGCATTTAAAAATCAACATATTTACAATGATTTCTTAATATATTTTTTTTTTTTATAATTTTTTATTTTAGAATCTATTTGGATCAAGGTTTGCGTTTAAAAACGCTATTTGCTCCAATTTTGAAGACTTTAGACGACACCTCTTGTCATTTATAATAAGTCCCATCTTGGAAAAAAGTGGTTCGCACGGAACGGAAGTCGCAACAATATTACATTTTGTGCGATATATTTCCGACAAGTGCGGATCAATTATTTTATGGTCTCGCCACCACTGCGAGGGGCTATTCCAATTACCGTCACTATTTTTTCTTGCTAGCATCTCGTCATCAATATACATTTGTAATTCACGAATTGCTCTTGCTTCTGCGCTTCCTTGTGGCTTATTTTTTTTTAACAAGTCGTCAAATTTGTCCCAGGCACTGAGATTTTGGCGGGGCTTTTCCTGAACTTCATCAGTGATTGCTTCAGAATTTGTATTTTTATTTATAACTTTTATAAGGCCTATTATTAAGCCATGGACATATCTTTTTAATTCGGTGGCCGCACTTTCGTTCTTAAAACATACAAGTTTAAATCGTGGGTCCAACAATGTACACACTCCGAAGGTCTTGCTGTGTTCTATTGCCTGAAATCTATCTCTCAATCCGTGTTTTAAACTCCGTATTACGTCAATCACAACTGGATTAAAAGATGCGAAATGTTCTTCTTTATTGAGAAAATCTTCACAAATATCCTTCAAGCAGTTGGTCATGACTATGACCATACTTCCTGTGAGGTACTGATCTCCACTTACTGAAGAAGTGACCTCTTCAAATGGCTGGAGTACTTTGCATACGTCTTCCATTATGTCCCAATCCTCTGAACGTATAATCGGCCATTCTCTTTCTATAAGAGCCATGCAGTGTTTAACGGCTTCCTTTAATAATGTGAAACGGCGAAACATAAAAAATGTAGAGTTCCACCTTGTAGGTACTTGTTGGATTAACCGTTTTGGTTCTCCACAATTAATCATATTTTTTAATTGGTATCTAAGAAGCATATCCGTTGCATTTGTACTGCGTTTAAAATGTGCCACTATTTTTTTTACATTTTCAATTAATTCTTCTAATGGTCTCAGAGCCCCCGACACGATTAAATTAAGGGAATGAGCATAGCAGCCATAATGCTTCCACCCTAGCTCTGTCTCTATTGCTTTGACAATATTTCGAGCATTGTCTGAAATAGCAAAATTAACTTTGTGTGTTAAATTCCATTCGTCCGTTACTCTCTTTAATTCCTTTGCTAAATTGGCACTCGTGTGAGTTTCGTTAAGACCTTTACATTCTAAAAGTATTTGTTGTGGTTCAAAGTTTTTGTCTATGTAATGCACTGTTACGCCAATATAGCTTTCAGTCTGGGACGATGTCCAACAATCAGTCGTCAAACAAACACTGAGAAACTCTGGTCTTTACTTCATTTAAAGTGGTCTGGTACAATGCCGGGATCATAGTCGAAGATATATTTTTCCTACTAGGCAACGTGTATCCCGGGATAATTTTCACAAATTTTTTAAAGCCTTTGTCTTCAACAATTCGGAAAGGTTGAAAGTCTGCTATAAATAATTCTAACAAATCACGATCAACTCGTTTACTTTCTTCTGGGGACATTTTTTTAATAATATAATTTTGCATAGTTCTTTGCCGTTTTCGATTGAGAACCTGCTCTGGAATCTGGGAAGCTGTCTCTTTGTCATTGACCGCGGCAGCTTGAATTGAGCCACCCGTATCTCTAGATGTACTCGCCAAACACTCGATAGTCCCAATTTGCTGTTTATTTCCTAAATCGGTACTCACCTTTTGCGCCAAATAAATTGAAGCGTGAGATCGTTTTAAATGAGCTCCTAGGTTACCCGATGTAGATTTATAAGATATATTTTGATTGCAATATTTACACACTGCAACTCCAGAAGCATTTTCTTTTTTGTCAAAATGAGTCCATATCTCACTTGGTTTTCGCGACATTTTGAAAATCAAACCAGTTCTCGTCTAATCAATTAAAAGTCTAAATAAAAAACTTAATAGTTAAAATAAAAAATATTTAAATGTTATATAAACTTACTCCCTTATATAAATACACTTACACAATTCACTTAGTTAACTAATTTTTATTTTCTTTACACTAAACACTAAACTAATAATTAAAAATTATAAATTCTACTAAAATAATTTACTGATTCGACTGACCGCCACGCATGGACTTTGCACCAAGGACAAATCTGCATCTAAACGAAAACAACATGAAAACAAAAAAATATTTCTAGTAAAGAAACACTTAACCAAAAACAAAAATAAATCATCACACAATGTTGCAAATATAGTCTTTAACAACTGTGTAACTAGAACGATATTGATCGCATATTTCAAAGATTCTAGTAAGCATAGCCCAACACGGAACCAAAATTCATTTACGCATAATCTCGCAAAGCAAATATAGACTTTAAGTACTCATAACAGTAAGGATAATTTTGATCGCATATTTCAATGTGCAATAGATTTCATTAACGGACAAACCAAAATCCAAATCGCAAAATTCGCGCCATCCTTTTCATTCCGCTATGTCATGTTTGGTTAGAACGAGAGAAACTGAGAAAACGGATTTCTACGCATCGGTTTGCGTTTGGATTTGGATATTGTCGATTTCGGATTTCGATTTCATTGTCGATTTGGATTCGTTTGGTGGTATCGTTAGCTTAATTAGGTCGATTTTTGAAATCGGATTTTACAGTTTGGGAAATCGATACGAATGGATTTGTGTTTGAAATCGGATTTTAGATTCGTTTTGATATATCTGACGCATGCCTAGTGCTTCTCCAATCAAAAAATGTCCGGGTGTAATAGGAGAAGCGTCATCAACTGAACTACTTACAGGAGTTAATGGTCGCGAATTGACACAAGATTCTACTTGAGACAAGAACGTAGTATACTCTTCAAAAGTTAAAAGTGTCTGTCCAATAACAGGTTTTAACCCTTAATTACTCGCGTCCATATAGTTACACTTACGCTCGCGTGGGGAATATATAACCCCAATTGTAAAGGTACAATAAAACATATTTTTAATGACATACTTTTTTTTTATTATAAAAATTTGAAAGAGGCAACATTGTTCTAAATTGTAATAGTATCCTTAAAAACTTTTAAAGATATGAAACTTTAAATTTAGGAACTTTTTAATCAATACATTTATCACATATCATAGTGGAATGGTCGTGACAAACTTGCTGGTGGCATTTGGCACACATAAATCTTATTTTTTTATCCTTCGACCTTGGACAGATATGGCACCTTTTATAAGTTGTCGATGGACCACCTCTGGAAGTGGGGCTAGGATCCTGAACTTGAGCATTTCTTTTTAGCCGTTTTTGTACGGCCCTAGGCAGTTGTGGTATAGTTGTTCGAGTTTGTTGGCGAGCCTTTACCAAATCAACTGCAAGATGCTTCAAAAACTCCCTTCTTGATATTCCGTGGTCAATTTTATTTTTATAAATGACATATGCATTGATACCAGCAACGTTGAGAAGGTGATAAAATATAACCATAGGCCATCTCTTTGTACGTCTGCCGACGTTATAGTTAGCACACATTTGGTCGTTGGTATCTACGCCACCTTTCGTGCGATTGTAGTACAAAATAATTTCCGGTTTCTTCTTTTCACTTTCAACTATTTTATTGTCATGATGCATTGACGAAATCAGCAGTACAGCTTTAGATTTTTTTGGAACGTAAGAGCAAAGTGTTACGTCTTCTTGGAAACCAAACAGACTGGAATGCTCAGCTCGTGTTCGTTTGGGCTGGAAGCAAGTTGGAATTTCCGGCTTATTCTTGCGAATAGTTCCAACCATAGTAAGCTGGTGATCTTTTAGAAGCGTATTTGTAAGAGGGACGCTAGTGAACCAGTTGTCCATCGTAACGTTTCGACCAGTACCCCAGATGGGTTCTGTCATGCGCTTTACCAAACTTACTGTATCATTAGGCATTCGATATGGACCCTCAGGTTGTACTCCAGCATAAATTTCAAATTTCAGTAAATAAAATGTTGCCGAGTCTACGAGTGCATAATGCTTTATGCCGTACTTCGTGGGTTTGTTGGGCATATAAACAACACCAGAAAATCTTCCTCGAAAGGCAGGTAATTGTTCATCTAGGGTGACATTTTCAGATGCAGAGTAATTATTGATGAAATTATTATTCATCAAATCAGTGAACTCTCTGACTGCTGCTAGTTTGTCTGTCTTTTGCCTTTCAGATCTAGTATTTTTGTCATCAAAACGAACACATCTTGATATAAAAAGAAATCTGTTGAATGACATTGTGTTTTGAAAAAACTCGATGCCTGTTCCATCGGTAGCCCACAGATCTTTGAAGTTCAAGTGAGATGAACGCAGCACACCAGACATGTAAAGCAAACCTAGGTAAGCCAAAAGTTCTTCGTATTCTAGGAATTTGCAATCACGTTCGCGTTGAAATTTTCCTTGTATCGATTTTATGTAATCGTTGGTCTGTTGCAGTACTAAATTGACAGTATCCATTGAAAACATACAAAAGAATGCTTCTGACATTGTATGTATCTCCTTGGCTGCTCCCTTAGGTCCTGGTGTTTCCCTCATAATATTGTGTCTACGAACTCGAACGCTAGTACGCGGCGGCTCTTTTGCCCACTTTGTGCATTTCTTTTTTGATAAATAAAAGCTATCAGAATCTTTACTTGCGTGTCTACTCAGCGGTTCATTATCGTCATCACTCCATTCTAACTCGGTTTCATTGGCACTTTCTTCAGATTCTGAGTTGTGGTCACTCTGGATCACTTCATCGTCTCCCTCATCTTCATCGGGACTATCTATGATGCTTTCTTCGTCGTCTTCTAATATACACTCAAGAATCTGGTAGTTAGAAAGACGCTTACTTGCCATTTTAGGTGTTATAACCTAAAAAAGAACAGAAAACAAAGATAAGTAAAAAAACCTAACCATTTAGTATCTGTACTGCACATTAAAAAATAAAAATAAAAATACTCACTTGTCCAAAAAAAGTTGCACGAATACTCGCGTGGGGCAATATATACCCCAGACACGATCTCCTGACACAACCACACGACACGGAGCGGCGCTCGTGACTGATTCGCGGCGGGGGGAGGTATTTAGGCAGCTACTAAGAACGGCATGGAGGTAACTTTAAAAATGGCGGAGTTACGACGCTTCAAATACGCCGTGGGGTTAAATATACCCCACGCGAGTAATTAAGGGTTAAGTGACCTTTTACGGACTTTACACCAGCTTCCCATAATCCACCAAAGTATGGAGAACCTGGTGGGATAAAGTGCCAGTTCGTGTTGTCATTAGCTAAAAGTTGAGCGATTTCCCCTACTATAGTAGACTTTCTGGTTTTAAACAGAATCAAGTTCCTTCGAGGCACCAATAAAGTTTAATGCACAGTCGCTCAACAGATCACTGCAATGTCCACGTCGAGAAGTAAAGCGTCGAAAAGCTGCGATAAAAGTAGCGGAGGTTAAGTCACTCACTAATTTAAGGTGGATTGCCTTCGTGACTGTGCAAACAAACAGACATATATAGGTTTTACAAGTTTTTTTACATCTGCCAGGATACAATTTTAAAGTAACTGGGCCAGCGTAATCTACTCCACTGCAACGGAAAGCTTTACCTGTAATAACACGCGATGAAGGTAGCTGACCCATTAATTGGCTAATCAGTGCAGAGGAATATTTAAAGCAAGTGAGACATTGTCGAATAAGTTTCTTAATCAAATTCTTTGCGCCGATTATCCAATACTTGATGCGGACTATATTTAGTGTAAGTTGGGGACCTCCGTGTAATGCTTGAAGATGTGAATCTCTAATAATTAAATTTGTTAAATGACATTTAGATGATAACAATATTGGAGTTTTGGCATCATCACAAATTTGAGCATTACACAGTTGCCCTAAGACTTAAAATATTATTTTTATCAATAAATAGCGATAAATTTGCTAAGTTACTTCCTTAACTTAGTATTTACATTTCCTTTGAAAAATAAAGCGCTTGCGAAATACGAATACATACCTTTAGAGCTTAACTTAATTCTTGAACAGTCAAATACTGAGTAAATGATGGTTGTGATTTCTTTTCTTTTGATTGAACTATAGTTTTACAATTCTCAATAAATATTAACATATAAGCTGTAACACGAATAAGCTTTTGTAATTTTGAATATCTGTTAATATAAGTTTCCACACCTTGATCTTTTGTATCAGTATGTTCCGACTTTATGTTAACATTAGTATGCACTGTTTGTTCTATTTCAAGATTAGTGTCTGTTATATCAACTTGTGGAGTGGAAATACTTTCTCTTTGACGTAGGAACTTTGGTCCGTGCCACCATCTTTAAAAGAACTCGGTCTAATGCCTCGCGAAGCGCAATCAGCTGGGTTATCTCCCGACTTGATGTGGTGCCACCGATCACTACTTATTACATTTATTATCTCGGTTGTTCTATTTGCAACAAAAGTTTTCCATACATTAGGATTCTTTCTTAGCCAAAACAGAACAATAGTGGAATCGGTCCAAGCATATATGGATTCATCATTAACTTTGAGACTTACTTTTACCTCTCTGATCAGCTTGGCTTGTCGCACGGGTGCAACTTTAGTTTTTGCAGTGATAATTGAGACAAATACATTTTTTTTAATTAAGACTCTCAAATATACAACGGCCGCATAAGCTAAACAAGATGCGTCGCTGAAACCATGAACATCAAACTGTTCTGAACCATCAACAGTAATATGCGTCCATCGTTCTAAATCTATTTTACCCATTTGTGACAACTCATTTCTGTGACTAACCCATTCACTTGCAAGTTCAGTTGGAAGTTCATCTGTCCAACTAACCCCACTTAACCATAATTTTTGTAAAAAGGTTTCCGCAGTTATTATAATAGGTCCTAAAAATCCTAACGGGTCAAAACATCTTGCTATATCTGATAGTACTGCAGTTTTAGTGAATGGTTTTTTCTGAATAGTAATATCAATTTTTAGTTCAAAAACATCTTAGAGTATATTCCATCGTATTCCAAGGGTCTTGATAGTATCATCCATAGTTATTTTAACACTTTCATTAGCTACTTTATGTGAACTTGGAATTTCTCTTAAAACTGCAGCACTATTATATGCCCATTTATGCATTTCAAATTTACCTTTAAACATCATTTAAATATTTTCTCCTCTGTAACTTCTTCGCCTGTTCCTCGTCATTCGCACCGGTTAGTAAGGCGTCCACATAGAAATTTATTATTCATAATATCAACTAAATCTGGAAAACTTAGTTGTTCATCTTGCGCTAGTTGTTTAAGGGTTACGATATGTAACTGTAAGCAAACGTTTTTCTACAATCTTGTCTAAAGGTGACTTACGCCAAAGGATACGCTGATTGTCAGTGTCTTCTTCCGCAACTAATCTTTGTCTATACATTTGTTTTATGTCAGCTAATAAACAGATTTTGTGAGTGCGCCAACGAATAATTAAATCCCTTAAGTCTTGTTGTAAGGGTGGTCCGACTAGTAACTCATTATTCAATGCTGTTCCATTAGATGGTTGTGCTGTGCCATCAAAGACAACTCTTAGTTTAGTAGTAGTGCTGGCATCCCTTATTACTGCATGGCGTGGTAGATAATAGATTTTGTGTTTGGGCTTTTCATTAGAATCTATATCTTCCATGTGATTTAATTTTTGGTATTGGTCTATAAAATCTATGTTATCTTGTCGAAATTTAGGTTTTTGTCTGAACCTTTTCTCCATGTGATAAAGCCTAGTGAGTGCTATTTGTCTTGAATCACCTAAATTATTTTCATGTGAATCTTTGAATGGTAAGCGCACTACATATCGCCCGTTATTTTTTCTTGTGTGTGTTTTTACATAGTGTTCTTCACATTGTTGATCTAGTTGTGATAAAGGTTTCTTAAGTGGTTTGTATTCTTCTATCTCCCAAAACTTGCGTAATGATTGTTCAACCTCTACTAGATTTGTTGTAACTAACATTGTATGTGCAAGTCGATCAATTTGTGTCTGGGTGGCGCCTTGTAAGGACGGGGGAAATGAAACACTTGAGTGTTGACGTAAGACTGTCTGTAATTACGTTATTGTTAAGTTTATATATTAAACTAGCTCGCCAGGTAGACGTTGTTCTGCCCTTTCCAACGACCCTTCCTATAAAAATCCTTAAATTCGCAATAAAAATTTTTATGGGTCATTTATCGGGATAAAAACTATCCTATCTCTCAAGTTGAACCAAGATGCACACAATGTGCAAAAAATCATTGAAATCTGTTCAGTAGTTTAGGAGTCCATCGCGGACAAACAACGTGACACGTAATTTTTATATATAAAGATTATGCCCAAACATTATTAGGTAGATATTGAGATACAGCTCGTATTGAAGAAGCGATCGAGCGGAACCAAGGCTCTCCAAAGTCTTTGCCAGGGATCTGTCTGCCAGAAAGAGCCAACTGTCAAAGCTGAAGACAGAGTGTGGCAGCATCGTTTCCGGGACACCTGAGTTTTTGAGTGAGATTGAGAGGTTCTATGGGCAGCTGTACACGTCATCGTTGGGGCCACACGCAAGTGTGAGTAACGATCCAAGAGCGAGTCTCATCCGACACTATTCCGAAGATATCCCGGACGTCAGTCTGAGCGAGATTAGAATGGCTCTCCAGCACCTTAAAAGCGGTAAGGCCCCAGGCGAGGATGGAATTACAGCGGAGCTTCTGAAAGCGGGTGGAAGACCGGTACTTGAAGTCCTTCAGAAGCTCTTTAATTCCGTCCTCCATGGTGGCATTACACCGGAGGCGTGGAGCAGAAGTGAGGTGGTCTTGTTCTTCTAGAAAGGTGACAACGCTCTCTTGAAGAACTACAGACCGATTTCCCTTCCGAGCCGCGTCTACGTGCTGTTTTCGAGAGTCATTACGAATCGTCTCGCGCGCAGACTTGACAGCTTCCAGCCTTCCGAACAAGCCGGTTTCCGAAAGGGCTTTAGCACCATAGACCACATACATACCCTTCGGCAAATTGTACAGAAGTCCGAATTTGGGCGGTGCTGCAGTCCCTTCAGCGGTGCCAAGTTGACTGTCGGTATATCGAAGTGCTGAAGTGTTTGTACAGTAGAGCTACGATGGCTATCCGAGTACAGAAACAGAGTACGAAACCTATCCAACTGCAGAGAGGTGTAAGACAGGGTGACGTCATATCCCCGAAACTCTTCACCGCTGCATTGGAAGACGTTTTCAAGCTTCTGGTCTGAAAAAGATACGGTCAACATCAATGGCGAATACATCACTCACCTTCGATTTGCCGACGATATAGTCCTTATGCCAGAATCGCTGGAGGACCTAAGCACTATGCTCAATGACCTCAATAGTGTTTCCCAACGGATAGGTCTTAAGATGAACATGGACAAAACAAAGATCATGTTTAATGTCCATGTCACATCTATGCCGGTAGTTGTTGGGAACACTAAGTTCGAAGTTGTTGACGAATATGTTTACCTGGGACAAATAGTCCGACTAGGTAAGTCCAACTTCGACCGAGAGGTCAATCGACGGATTCAACTCGGTTGGGCAGCGTTCGGGAAATTACGGCACATCTTCTCGTCAGGTATACCTCAAAACTTGAAAACGAGACTGTACACCCAGTGCGTGTTGCCAGTGATGACATACGGAACTGAGACGTGGTCCTTCACTGCTGGCCCGATGAGGAAGCTCAAGGTTGCTCAGCGAGCTATGGAGAGGGCTATGCTCGGAGTTTCTCTGCGTGATAAACTCAGAAATGATCATATCCGCAGTAGAACCAGAGTGACCGACATAGCCCAACGGATTAGTAAGCTGAAGTGGCAATGGGCCGGCCATATAGCTCGAAGAACCGACAACCGATGGGGAAGAAAGGTTCTCGAGTGGCAGCCTCGTACCGGCAGGCGAAGTGTAGGGCGTCCCCCCACTAGATGGAGTGACGACCTGGTAAGATATGCAGGAAGTCTATGGATGCAGGTGGCTCAGGACCGTGCTTTGTGGCATTCTTTGGGGGAGGCCTATGTTCAGCAGTGGACTTGTGAAGGGCTGTAATGATGATGAGATACTACACCTTCCTTCCCAAAAAAAAAAAGAAATGAATACGTGCATTTCTTTTTTTTATATAATACTAACATTTAAAATTACACAATAATTATATCCCTAAGTATTCTAATTTATAAAATGAAAACATGGGTAAAGCATAATTAAAATAATATTTAGATTAATATGATTACAATTGGTGTTATAGTACTTAGTAGTTAATATTAAGGTTAAAAGTAATATTAATTAATAAAGCTTAATACACTAATTTATTATAATTATAATCGATTAAGTACACAATGTCTGAAATATATTACTTATAACTATAATATTATTACAATATTATATATGTAATATTATAATAAATTTATTACATTTATTTTAAGGTTAATGCAATTGAGTTCGGTTTTTATTTATTTATTTATTTATTAGGTTTACCAGTAATTGTAATAATAATACATCAATGAGTATTTAACAATAAAATGTGTTTTACAGCCAAATGCACAATTAATTTAGGTAAACACCACATGCACAAACTATTAACGGTAGTAACATCCAATTTTTATAAGTGACTTAATGTGTTCACAATAAATGAGAAAAAGAATAATGTAATTTTTGCCATCTTTTAGTATTTCAACATTCGGTGAACAATCTCTAATTACTAAATATGGACCTGCATAAATGGCGCTGAGTTTGTTACCAGTTTCTTCTTTAACTAATATCAAATCATTAATTTTATAAGTTTAGCGTTCATTTTACAATCATACTTGGATTTTCTAACAAATTTACTATTGATTAAATTTTCTCTTGCTTCCTTTTGGGAGGTTTCTAGGTGATATTTTAACTCTAACGGATAATCTTCGTAATTATTTAGGGGTTCTACGGTTTTAGTTAAATTACTGGGTTAATTACATTTTTTGCCATAAACTAACTCGAATGGAGTATACTTAGTTTCGCGGTGCACGGAAGTATTATATGAAAACTACCGAAAAAAAATATATAAAAAAATAACATATTTTTTTATATAGTAAAAAGTTAATGTTAAAAAAGTCTTCTCTTATAATTATGTATATATAATATTTGTCTTGGCTTGGGTAGGGTGGCTGGCCAAACCCCTATGTACATAATAATCCCGTAGTCACATTATGTATGTTTAAGCCTTAATGCATTGTTGCATTGTTGATGCATTATGTTTGACAAAATCAGGTGTACATTCGCGAACGTATATTATTTTGGTCGACACAAGACTGTAACACACTTTGATACTGAGTTATTCAGTTACTTATTAAGTCAATTATGTAGACATTCACATTAAATAGTACCTTTCCTTTATATATTTATTCACATTTATATTTATAATTTTATAGTTATATATTTCATTTATTTATACATTTATATTTATTGAAACATTTCTTTCATGATCCACACAAATCATTTAGATCTACTATTTTTCAGAAAATAAATTAATATAATAATAATAATAATAATTTATTTGATACAGACAACACAGATCCATTATAAAATTATTTTTTTTTATTACCCTATACCTTAAATTTTAATTATAATTATTGGTTAATCAATGATATTATTACATTTTATTATTAAGATTTTAATAAATTTGACCACCTACTAAAAATTTCACTACATGCATAAATATTACAAATAATTTTGATGAGATTATTCTGCGACCCAAAAACAAAACTTCTAAATCGCGCGATACGGTGACAAATCAACGCATCCAAACCAACGACACAGGCCTCTGGGACGCGCCACAGTATCGTGGCTGACGGAACAACACGCGGAACGAATCATTATACTGCACCTTCAGTCTGCGATATTCCTCTTTAGTGTAATTCGTCCACAGCTGAGGAGAGTAAAGTGGCTGACAGTAAGCTGAAAACAACGCCATATAAAACCGACAATATTATATTCCATTTAAAGATATACAGAACAAAGAAGTCTATGTTAGGCAATGTAATCATTTTCATTATCATAACAAAAACCAGATCAAAATACAACTTGCGATCCCAGCCGCGTAAGCGATTTGTGACACTTTTGTTTTCAATTCCAAAGTACGTTTATGGGAAAGTTTGCGATTACATCGTATGATGATACCTAATTTCAACATAACTTACAAAATGTTTTATTATAAATACACTTAAAAATATCTAAAATTTATAGTATTAAACTTGTTTTCATTTACATAATTAAGATTACATTGTATTGTTATAATACTTTTACATTATCAAGCAATATGTGTCATTTTTATCATTAATAGTCGGAAACGTATAACATATTACTTTTTTTTAGATTTCATGACTTCTAAGGAACATGTTTATCTTATTTGAAACACAAATTTGTAAAAAAGATAGGCTATTACACATATATAAGTCTGTATTGGAAAATATATGTTGTATGTTAATAAAATGTTATTAACATTAGAAAAGAAAAGTTTTTTTTAAGTATATAATCATATTATTTTTGGTTTCATTGTAGAAAATAAAAAAAAACATAATAAATAGCAAATTAATACACTTTGGATTACCGAATTTTAGTTTAAAATTGTACACATTTTACATAAATAAACATTTTTTTATGTAAAACTAATGGTTATTATAAATATAAATCAATTTAAATATGAAAAAATCTTGTAAATTCATATAAAATATGGTAAAATAACTAAGTACATGAAAATGTGTTTATTATTTTTGAATAATATTTTTAGTTTACGTGTGGTTATGTGGATTGATAATATAGTTACCAGGTACATGTGTAACTTGTGAGTAGGATTTTGGGTAGCATTAATAGCTCTAATACAGAAATGCAAAATAACTACATATCTCACTTTTAGGTTTGGTCGGGGATCCCCTTATTACCTCATTTTAATTATTCTCATGTCCTTGCATGTTAGTTCTTTTCATTTTAACACTTATCTCATTTCCTTTGTTTTCGGTTGTCAGGCCTTATTTATTTATTTCATAATTCTTGTTTGTACTTTCTTTTCTTTCTTAATATTTTTGACGTTTAGCTAGCTTTGTTTCTTTGAGTATTCTCTTCCCTTATATATTTATTTATTAATTAGATAGCGGGAATCGGAGTATAAATTCACTTCATTTATATTTTATTTCGTGATATTTATCACGCGGGTACTTTATAAATATGGGCCCCCCATTTACTTGGGTATTATATTAATTTTTTATAACATTCATTTCATTTTATTGGTACATAAACTTTTTTTATCATACTATATCAAGGCAAAACTGTACCTTGGGTTGTGCGCACAACCTTGAGGTCAACGTTTAAGTCATTTTAAAAGACTCCAACAATTGTCACGGAGGAAAACTAAGTTCACACTATGATCCAATGAAGGATGTGACCTCTATGTACCATTATCAAGGGTAACAAATTTAAGACTTCTCTTGTCCCCAACAGTACTAATATGAGTTAACTTGTTCACATCTCACTTGTACTGAAGGTATTGTTCCCTAGTACCCGATACTTCCGATTTTTTCATCCAATCATGGAAACATACACAGCTCGAGGACTATATGCTATACCAGTGATGGACGTTCCCGTATCTCTCCATTATTTGTTCGTCAAGGTCAACGTGTTTTATTTTTATTTATTTCTTTACATTTATAGTATTTTATTAATCATTATTTAATTTTACCATAATAATCATATACTACACGTACATGGCTCGCGTACATACATACATGATAAAGAATATGGACACTATTCCTATACAATACATAATGTAATTTCATTGCGTCATTAAAACTCATTACGTCGTTAATCGCATCCGAACAACTTTATAAAAATTACTCGGTTATTAGGTTTTCCAAACTCTCAGCTGATCAGGCCGATTGTATGTGGATTTGCTAATCTCCGATAATTTTCGTAACTTGCCTTACTCTCACAACTACACTCTATTAATATTTTTCATTTATAATTCCGTATTTCTTAATTATATTATATTATCCTTTAATATATATAGTAGCCATAAATTAACTCACGTCTTTACAAATTTATTAAATAAGTCGCTTATATGGTCTCTTGTAGTATTTATGTACATCATTTTCAGTCAGGGAATGAGGCTCACAATGATCACAACAAAATTTAAATAAATAAATTGAAGATATTATTTTCTAATGTATACAAATAAGTTAAATAATCCAAACTTTATCATTTTCCCAGGAAATTATAAATTATAAAATTAAAAGTTTATGATTTAAAAGTTCAATAAATATAAAATCGAAATTAAAAAATTATTCCATTTAATTTTCAAATTAAACAAAGAAATAATAATAGGAACATACGTCGTCATCACTATAAGGGCTACCAAGTTTATATAAATAAAACATTAATTTATTTAAACATTGAGAAGAACAATTTTCATTTTTAAGTAGGTTATATTAACTTTAAGGTTATTTATTAAAGATTATATATTTATTTATTTATAACTTTATAATTGTTTCAAGGTTTTCATACCTTTAGAAAAGAAGAAAAATAATTATGACTTTTATTAATAGCTATTTTTTAAATCTTTAAAAATTATAACATTTAAATAAAAATTACTACAAAATAAATTTGGGTTAAATTTAAAAATATATTTGCTTTAATCCGAACCTGGTCATCCTAAAATGTAGCTTAATATATTGAATTTTTTTTTGAATACAGTTTCTACTAGAAATATTATAAAATGTGACAAATATTTTCAAGTTACTTGTAAATAACGTACATTTAATATTAAATGCATTATGTACTTTTTATTTTTATTTTATATAGTCTAAAACATAATTAAAAAATATGGTGTTGAATGTGTAGAATTAGTTTGTTGAATGAATTGTATAATTTTATATTAAAAGACTACAGAAAAAAAACAACGAAATGTATCACATTGTTATTTTAACAATAAATTTGGTGAAATTAAGTACGTTAAAATTTTATCTTTCATATTATTTCATTATTTTCTTTGCAAAACAATTCCTGAATAAAAGTGAATATAAAATCGTCTAGTGCTTTAATACAAATGTCACTGAAGCACTTACGTAACTTAATTTATAATTATTGTAATATGTTTTTTTTAAACAATAATAAAACAAGAAATAAATCGTTAATATAAAATATCTAATAATTAATTTCAACTTAAACATATATGAAATACAGAATATTTAGTACATAACTTTTTTTTATAATATTTAAAACTTTTTAAAGAAATCTTATAAAGAAATAACAAAAAGTAGGCTAATGCGATGTTTCTTCTTTGTTCTTTTTGGCTCATATTTCATATTCTTCTAGATGAAGCTTGCAAAAGTACAACTGTTACTTTCCTTTTAAAACTAATCTGCCGTTTCTTGAATTTTGAACTTTGGTCATCATATTAAAAAAAATCGACTTTTTATTTCCTCATTTTTCGTTAGTTGTCTTCATAGTACTTTATATTATATATTTTAAATTTTCAATCAGCTTCTATAAAATTCTTATTGTGTTATATTGTATATTGTATTTTATATAATATGTATGCACTAAATTACATTATATTATTTTTATATAATATGTCTTGTAGGCGAAATGTTAGTCCAGAAGTGATCGTTGTTGTTGAGCGGTTGGACGGCAACGTGTACTTGTTCGCGGACGAACACGAACTTTTCCACGAGGAGGTGGCGGCGAGTTCGAGTGGTGGTGCTGAGCGGGGCGTGCGGGTAGCAGCAGGCTGGCGACGGGCACGAGGCGGTCGACGCGCCCGTGGTGCTCGCGCCTCCGTCTCCTCATCGTGGCGGCGCAGTGACCAACTTATACTAGTATGTGTGACAGACGATGATGTGCCCATTCGCTCACTAGCGCGCTACGAGCGGCGCTCAGCGCGCCGTTGGGCGCTGCGGCTTCTGTTGTTGTTGTTGTTGATATTGTAGATGTTGTAGATGTAGTTAGTGGCAGCGGCGCGCTGAGCGCCAGGTTCCGCCGTCCTGTCCGCGTTGTTTTGTGTGTACGTGCCCGCACGAAACCTCGCATCTTCGTGCATGCGGTTCGACCTCGCCTTTATAATCTCGCGGGCACTAAATATATTTGTGCATTCTGTCGGGGCGCATAAGCACGGCTTTTGTGGCTTCTTCTCGAATTCATATTTATTTATGTTTCGTCACGTCCGGTGTTGTATTCATTGCGTTGTAATATTACTTTATTGTTAATCATTTTACTCAGGTCTTCTTTATTTAATTTAGCAATATTTATTCCCATTTTTTTATTTTAAATAGGCCCGGCGGTGCGCTTGCATTGCCGCAGCGCACCGCCTGGCAGGGTCGCCATGTAAGAACGAGGGAAATGAAACACTTGAGTGTTGACGTAAGACTGTCTGTAATAACGTTATTGTTAAGTTTATGTGTTAAATTATACCCAAACATACGTATATATATTAGGTAGATATTACAGCCTGATACTAACCATCCCAACCGTGAGTTCTGTGCAATGAGAGACATATATTTGTGTAAACCTTCTAGTATAATTGAAGCATGTACTTCCGCTCCTAACAAAATATCGATGGGCCCTGGCTTGTGTAATCGTGGGTCTGCTAACTTTAGCTTCATAATACCAGGCCATTGTGAAATAATGGTGTCAATTTCGGTAGTACATGAGCTTTAACCTGCATTACGAATACATACTTTGAATCTAATATTGAGTGAATATCAAATTGAACTACATGTTGTGTTTTAATAGCGTTGTTTGCTATACCTGTAATATTTGCTCCATATCGTGTCTTCTTCAAACTTAAAAACTATACAGCAGATTTTGTAATAAAAGTTGCCTGAGAGCCTTGATCTACAAGAGCTCGCAGATGCGTTAGATTACCGTTTCTGTTTTTCACACCAATCAATGCTGTAGCAAGAACAACTTGGTTTTCAATTACGGAGACTCAACATGTTTTTTTCTTCAGATGTGCTCGCAGGTTCTGCAATTGTAGTTTTAGCAGCGTATGTAGTCGAGTGCAGTAGAGTGTGATGTTTTTTTGTTACATTTTTTACAAGTTGTATCTTGTCTACAAAACTTGATAGAATGGCCTTTCACTAGGCAATTGAAACAAAGTGCGTTATTCTTACCGAATTGCTCTACATTAAATTGTGTAAATTCTGTGCAGTGACAAATACAGTGATGCTTCTTACAATAAGTGCATTCAGCATTAACTTCAGCAGAAAAAGCCTTATGGATGATAGGTTTTGTTTTACCTGTCATATGTGGATTAACCTGTGATGATTCCTTTTTTTCTTTTTTTTTTGATCATTTTGTACCATCTCCATCGCTCCAAAGCATCCTTCAAAATATGAGGTTAACTCGTTATACTTACGTAGATCCGTAGAAGATCCCAATGATTGTTCCCAACACTTGTGATTTTTCACATTTTCACAACAATTTAGATACGACAATATGTACTATCATAGGATCCCAAGTGGTAGTGTTGATATCCACATTAGCCAGACTGTTGAGACATTCATTTGTAGTATCTAAGAGTTCCTTTAAATCCTTTGAGCATTTTACGGTGAGTTTCTTTTGATTCATTAATCGTGTCATTATAGTGTTTACAATTATCCTCTTATTACTATACCGATGGACTAATGTTTCCCATGCCTTCTGGTAATTAGCAGCAGTGATATCTAAATGAGGAAGCAGTTGCTCAGCTTCACCTGATAGGCTTGATCTTAAATAGTGATGTTTTTGGATGTCACTTAGTCCCTTTTCATTATGTATTAATGAACTAAACAAATCTTTGAAATTAAGCCAATCTCGATAATTACCATAGAACGTAGGAAGATTGATGGGTGCTAACTTTGTTTGTGAATGGTTAGTACTTGCAGCAGGTGAACTATGAGATGAATATGAGATTGATGTAGAATTATGTGACGAGACATTTTCTTTTTAAATTGTTTTAAATTCTAAGTATAATTCTTCGGTTTGAGAGTACAATTCTTTCAACATTTTCTTTTCCTCTTTACTCATATCTGTACGAATTAATGACATATATTCCGTTGTAAATTTTTGCTGATAATGTTGTAATAACTCGCTTCTAGTTCCAACATAACTAATTGTATGACGAATTGTAGGCGTCTTTTTATAATTTGTATATAACTTAGTTATTTGTTCTAATAATTCGTTGCATACATCAATAATTGCTATTGTGTGTAAATTATATCATCAATTCAATTTCTAAGTATTATTTTACTGATTTATATTGCAGTACTTTTCGTAAGTTATTGTTGAAATTTATAACATAATATTTTCATACTTAGCGCAGTTTAGGTAATAATTTCTATAGTCACTGTAATTACCTTTATCCGAAACTCGAAGGACCAATGTTTCCACCATTACTTATTTGCAATTAAAACACTGCACAAAAATTTTTCGTCATATTTTATTTGTTGAAAACATTGCTTTTTTACATATTTGTCACAAAAAATTCTAAATTAAGAACTCTTTCAACTCGTGGCGCCAACTGTCTTTCATTATAGAAATCAAATTTAATCGTCTAAACAGTCAATGAGTCAGTCTGTTTCGGCATTACCGCTATGGGACCTACCCATTGTACCCCGGGTAGGAGAGATACGAAAAATCAGCCGGAGAGAAAATTTGCGTCTTGGTCAGAAAGAGAAAGGCCGGCTTCGCCGTCTCGAGATGGTAGTGGACGGCGTTTAGGTTCGAGTGAAGTCCCCTGATGTTGCAGAAATTCACGGATAGCGTGGCAGGGGTTGCCCTGGTATTGTTGCTCAGTTTGCCCCGAGCAGTTATGTTTTTGAGCGAAATTTTGCCCCCCCAAATCCAGTTTTTTATTTTTTAAACGTCTTCTCTTTTGACGCAAACAATTTATTTTCAACAGTCGTCGTTTGGCAATTTTTTGCAGTTTTTCCAAATCCTGTTCTAATTTAGATACACAACTAATTAATTCTTGCTGACTTGCAACTGTAGTAGTTAATTTTGCACTAGAATCAGATGTGCTGGTTGATGTTGCACTGGATGGTGTAGGTGCAATTGTCGATATTGCACTGGTTGTTGAATATTCTTTTCAGACACACTGGATGTTGATGCAGTCGCCAATGTAGATGCAGGGTTGCTATAGTTCTTGAACAATTTAGCTATTTTATGTTATTTTTGCATCTTAGGAAATGTATGAATTAAACGAAATAAACAATGGGGGAAATAATAATAAACAATTTTGAATTTTAAGGGTGGGATACTTAATTTCAGCAGTCAAAATACCAACATTAAAATATCAACACCGCATAATCAGTAATTTAATTTTTAAACAACTCAAATCAATAAACAGATTTATTGTAAAAAGGATCTTACTGTATAATGTGTGCTATCCCACAGATGTAGTGAAGGTATAGCATTTAATTTCTATCTGCGCCATTTGTGTTCAAAATTTATAAAATCTTTAAAATGTCTGGAACAAATACGTTGGTGCTTTTTCCACTCCCAATTGCGACGTGCAATAGCATCGATCCATTTTTGTCTTAAATTGCTGTCCATAGGAAAACTGTAATTTAATCGTAAACCATCGATAATTTGTACTTTTTTAAATAATTTGTGAATTTTTTCAACACTATTGCCAAAATTTTAACTCAAAAGTTTAAACAACAAATATTCAATTTTATTACTTCAAAATAGGCAAAAAAACTTAATTTATTAAAAGATAATTCGATTTTAAAGTAAAAATGACAAAAAGCGTGAATTTCTATCAATTGAAAATGCTCGTAAATTTTGTTTCCAATGTTGACACAATGACTTACCGGTGAAAGCTAATGTTTTCGGAGTCGTTTTCTTTCCTAGAGAAATGGGATTTACATCCCACTATAATGCAGGACATTGTTCTTATTAATAATTTTTCGATTCACACTTTCACACTGCGAAAAAATTAAATTTCCAAGCGATAACTCAATTTTAACACTGTCAGACCACCTGAAGACAAGCCAGCGTATTTTACGAACAATTTAAGATGAACATAGCCATAGATAAAAAAAACTTTTCACTCTTTATTTTTAAATTAGTAGCACAAAGGTAACTAAGGTATCCAAACTGACGTTTGCCGAATGTACATTGGTACCTATTGACAAACTTTTATTTATCTCTTTCTCACATACTTTGAAAAAAAAAAGAGATGTATATATAGCTGTAAGACAGGCTCCTTCTATGCTTTAGTTATTGTTCTGAGCGTGTACCCGAATGCATAATTGACACCGTCGCATGATATTATTTCGGACTTTACGAAGTAGGTCTCAAATTGGCTGCAAAATTTTTTATTTTGTCTAAAGTCCGCATTATTCTTATTTTTAAGTTCTCGACAGTCGTTACTTCAGTAGAGTACACCTCATTTTTTATGTAATCCCATAAAAAGAAGTCTAACGGTGTTAGATGCGGAGACCGTGCTGGCCACCGAGAAGGTCCGTATCGGCCAATCCATTTCTCTCCGAACATCTTAGTGAGGCGCTGCCTGGCAGGCACCACTGAATTCACAGTAGGCTTCCCTCACTGGCTTATCTCTATCTAATAAAGCCTGTACCTTTACGTATTTGAACGGCCGTTGCTTGTTTTTTTTTTAATATTCTGTGAACAGACTTGTGGTGTACACAGAATTGGCGAGCTGCTCTACGGAGACTTGACGTTGGATTACGAGCGAAATAATTTAATACTCGTATTTGTTCTTCCTGAGCCACGGCGACTTGTGGAGGAATTTCAACCTGACGCGGGATCAAATGTTCAATGATTAAATTATTAAATGTTAATCTTTGGACTGCCCGTATAAAAATCCGTGAGTCTGTAGGACATACACGTGTGGTATTATACCTCTCTCGGTATGTTCGTAATGCCAGGGTCGCGTTTTGGTGGCATTCTCCGTAAATCAAAACCATATCGGTGTATTCCAATGACTTAAAATTGATATGAGGCATTTTAAAACTTAAAAGAAGTTATACGTTAAAAAAAAAAGTAAAAGCATCCAATTGCGCACGGGCTGTGACACCACTAAGTTATTAAATATGACTATCTATTATCAACAAGTCCTATCACAAATAAAAAATACAAAACAGTAAAAGAAAGCGTTCAATTTCGCACAAACAGTCACACCACCTTCTCTTTACACAATTATTATTATAGTATTAACGTGTCCTATCACAAACAAATCAAGAAACTTATGAAAATATCCACAAAAAAAAACAAAAATTAAAACTTTAAATTAAAAGGACGTGTACGCGAAAAACTAAAATTAGGTCAAGCGACTCATGAACTGTCCCCAAGGACGCTGGCGTCGGACTAAACTAAGTTAGGCCAGCGCCACACTTGACGGAAATTCCGACGCCGAACTTCCGCGGGAGTCAATCCGTTACCATACGTTGCAGCCACACTGGATATTCAGTGGCAGATTATCAGTTGACTGCCAACGCTTATACGGCGTGGTCGTAATGGATCCGATAGAAGTGATAGCTATCTATGAGGCATTAGAAGAAGATAGAAAAAGAAAGCGTAAATATTGGGTTCATCCTTTAAATACTCTTCGACTAGAAATTGGGCAATTTCATACTTTGTATAAGCAACTAAGACATAATCCAGATAAAGCATTCGAATATTATCGAATGTCCATACAATCATTTGATGTATTGTTGAATTTAACGAAGGACTATATTACCAAGCAAAATACAAAACTTAAAACGGCTATATCTCCTGAAGAAAGGCTGACCGTTGTTACATTAAGGTAAGATAAATATTAATAGTGTAAATGAGACAAATTATTTATTATGATTAATGAAATCTTTAATTTTAATCGAATTGAATTGCTGGACCTATTCTGCAATATTTCCTCTATTTCCTCAATTGAGTGGACCTATTCTCAAATATTTTTTCTATTTCCTCAATTGAGTGTGCTGTTTCCGTTTCAGCTGATTGAATTGGTTGAACTTGAGTTTCAATAGATTCGGGTGACTGTATGGTCGAATAGGAACTTGTACTGTTTGTATTCGTAGTATATGCTTGATACACCGGCGGTGACCCATCTGCTATATATGTTGTAGGTGATTGTTCGTATGTACTATAGTTAGGATGGTTGTAAGAATACGTTTGACTATGTGAAATGTTGTATAGGTTACGATATTTGATTTTATAAATCAAATTCATCACTTCGATTCTGAACTCACAATTTTGTCTTTCATTCAGGCTCTTGATTTGAGGAAGTAAGGAAAGTAAAAATTGCGTGTCGGCATCTTTAACTTCTTTAGGTGATTTTTGTTTTTTATTTTAGAGGTCCCTGGAACTTCATCAGTTTGAGGTGGACTCAAATTTTCAATTACAGTTTGTTGTGAGTTGACATTACTCGGTTGAGTGTTCATATTAGTTGATAATTGGTGCAGCACTGCCACTTCTTGTATTTTCTTGTTTTTTTTTTCTTTCACGTAATAATCTCTTAAGTGCTTCCATTTCTTTTGAAGTTCATCCACTGTAAAAATAAATAATATGTATTAATTTTTTTATTGCTGATTCAGCTGCTCAACTAGAGCAATTTTTGGTGCGGTAGATTTATAAAAAAAATGCGAGCTCTTTCTTACGAACTGGTTCGTATCTTGAACAGTGCTCTAATGATGGACATTAGGTAGGTACGGTACGGTAGGTAAAGGCCGTAGGTACCAAAACTTGCTTTATTGGAGCCACAGAATCGGTCAATTATTACGAAATTTTGTTGTATTTGTAGGTATCACTTTAGTTTAACGTTTTTTTGTTTCAGGTATTTGTCTACCGGAATGAATTTTAACAGTTTATCTCACGATTTTTTGATGGGACGATCGACTGTTGCAGAAATAATAAAAGAAACTTGTAAAGTAATTTGGAAATTACTGCAACCACTTGAAATGCCCGA
This sequence comes from Parnassius glacialis, assembly GCA_033319125.1. Lineage (NCBI taxonomy): Eukaryota > Metazoa > Arthropoda > Insecta > Lepidoptera > Papilionidae > Parnassius > Parnassius glacialis. Next base: position 28,117,428 of record JAVANC010000002.1, read on the forward strand.
GCCAAGTAAGGAATCGTGGTTAAAGTGGCAGAAGACTTCTATAAATACGCAAATTTTCCAAACTGTTTAGGAGCCGTGGATGGTAAACATATAAGAATAATTAACCCTCACAACAGCGGGTCTAACTATTTTAACTATAAAAAGTATTTTTCAATTATTGTTCTTATGGCAGTCGCTGATTCTAATTATTGCTTAATTTCTATCGATGTTGGATCTTTTGGAAAAGAAGCTGATAGTAATGTATTTAGAAGTTCAAATTTTGGACAAAAACTTTACCATGACATGTTAGACCTACCGGAGGATAAAATACTCCCTGGTACTACCGACCCAGCACTACCATTTGTACTGGTAGCTGACGAGGCTTTCGCTTTATATAAACATGTTATGCGACCCTACCCCAATAAAACATTAGACATAGAAAAACGTACGTTTAACTACCGCCTATCTCGTGCAAGGCGGTATGTGGAATGTACCTTCGGCATATTGACTAACAAGTGGAGAGTTCTTCATACGACCATACTTACTGATCCCGATTTTGCTACAGATATAGTAAAAACAACATGTGTTCTTCATAACTTTGTACGGAGACGGGACGGTTTGAAATACAACGACGAATTGTTAACTTCTGATCTCTACCTTTACTCTTACCACTCTTACTACCTTACTCTTTACCCATTCAATCAGACCAGGGGATAAGCCGTACGCTGGAAGCTTACCCAAAAGGCTATTGTGCCAAACTCTGTCAAAGACCTTCGAGACATCAAGGGAAACAGCAAATGCTTCCCCACTGTTCTCGAGTGCCTCGCCCCATACGTGTGTGGCATACGTGTGTGGCATACGCTAGAAGGTCCCCAGCTGACCGATTTTGGCGAAACCCATATTGCCGGTCACTAAGGAGGTCATTCTGTTCTAGATCTATGGAGAATGCCGATGTAATGCTAACGCTGCTAGCAGACTGTATCGAGAAAGATACCCAAATGCTCAATAATATCCTGATTATCGAGTGTTTATTAATGTGCATCAAGCGTTTTCGGAGGGTCGTATGCCATCCAATAGGAGAAGCGCTGGAAGACCTAGATTGGATCGTGATGAAGAAGTTCTCAATGAGATAGAAAATGACTCGACTACTTCGGTACGTGCCATAGAAGAAGCTACAGGAATCCCGAAAAGTTCTGCACATCGAATATTAAAACGTCACAAGCTTCACCCATATCACTACAGGCGTGTGCAGACGTTATTACCGCGGGACTATCCGCTACGGATCACATTTTGCCGTGTAATGCTGCAAAGGCACAGTGAAGATCGCCACTTCCTAGACAAAATTCTATGGTCGGATGAAACAACGTGCAAGAAAGATGAGTATTTAAATCTTCACAACCTACATAGCTGGAGTAATGAAAATCCACACTTGATGAGACAAGACAAATCCCAATATCAATTCAAGGTTAACCTATGGACCGGCATATTAAATGGAAAAGTAATTGGGCCGTTTGAGTTACAAAGAAACTTAGATGGCAATAGTTATTTAAACTTTTTACAAAATGACTTGCAAGAATTGTTAAACGATCTTAAGTGATCTTCAAAACATGTGGTTCCAAAATGATGGTTGCTCAGCACATTATGCCCGTCCTGTGCGAGGATATTTAAATCAAGAGTATCTAGGGCGTTAGATCGGGCGACTTGGTCCTATCTTATGGCCACCCCGTTCACCCGATTTGAACCCCCTGGACTTCTTCTATTGGGGTTGTCTTAAAAACAGGGTCTACTCAAAACCCATTGTGAGATTGGACGAGCTTCGTCGAAATATCACTCAGGCTGCTGATTACATTAATAGCAGAAAATATGCAAGACAAATAAAACGATCATTTTTAAGACGATGTCGTGCATGTATTAATGCTGGTGACAAACAGTTCGAACATTTGCTACGAGTATAATGTTAGTAACTTAATAAATTACACGTGAAACTTTTTGTACCATTTGTTTTGAAATATTAAACATTTTTCAAGAACTAATACTTTTATTACACCCGACCGTCATTTTCCTTCCTTTCCTTTATTCCTGCTAGGGCCCCGGGATCGCCTACTTTTCTGGGGGCAGTCGTAGGCCGTAACAATATATATTTAATTACTAATTTGAACTGCCTATACTCGAGGATCCACAGTATGTACCCTAATGTGAACAGTTGTGATTAAAGGCAATACGAGCAGGGATGCGCGTTCATATGTTGGGCGCTGGCAGAATAACACCGTTATAGGCAACTGCAACATTTATGCTGAGCTAGAACCCATTCATTATTACATTATGTAGTTCTTGTCATTTCTTCTTCTTCTCATCTGGTTGGGCTGTATAAATATATAATTGTAATGAAAATGATAAACATACATAAATATCAACAAAATAAAATAGATACATAAAAAATACATAAATAAGTAAAAACCCAACCAGATGGAAGCCCTCGGCAGGGGAGACCAAACGGCCGAGGGTTAGGGGGAAAGGGAAAGAAACCGGCGGACGATATCAAGGAGCACCGCCTTCTGCATTTGCGCTTGGAGCGGTCCGTCACGGAGTCCCAGTTGCCTCAGATGACCCGAGAGGCTGACTGGGATTAACCCGTTCGCAGAAACGACTACAGGTATAATTTCGGCCGGCAGTCCGCCCCACATGTCCGTCACCTCGTGAGCCAGGTCCAGATATTTTGTACGCTTATCTGTTTCGGCTTTCATGAGGTTCTCGTCATACGGAACGGTAATGTCGACCAAAAATATCCTTGACTGTGCCCGGTCCATCAGCACAATAGCAGGCTTATTCGCAAGAATGGTCCTGTCTGTAATGATGGCCCGGTCCCAGTCGAGCCTGGCGCGGTCGTTTTCGAGCACGGCTTTGCATGTACTTATAATAAGGCAGTTTCCGATCCACGAGACCGTATTTCAGAGCGAGCTCCTGGTGTAGAATCCTGGCTACTAGGTTGTGTCTGTACAAATACTCAGAGTTAGAAAGCGCCGAATAACCGGAGATGACATGCCTAAGTGATTCACCGGGATGGCGACAAGCTCGACAAATGTCGACGGTGCCATCCCTTAGGATGTATCTCCGATAGTTGTTGGTCTTAATAACCTAATCCTGTATTGCACAGACAAAACCCTCGGTTTCCCCGAAGAGGTCACCAAAATGTAGCCAGTGGTGGGAGGCAACTGTGTCTACGAAAGGCTCATGTAGAGCCTTGTAGAACCTCCCGTGGAGCTCCTTCTCCTTAAATACGGTCTCCCGGTCGGATATGCTCTGTACTGCCGGGTCTTGCCATTGCTCGTTAACTAGGGATAGAGGGGTAAGTCCTTTATCACAAAAAATAACGTCCCTATAGAAGGGATCATCCGCTTTCGCCAGAAAGTAATTACAGAGGCTGCACACTTCGCGATTATGCATGGTAAGAGCGCTTAAAAAGCCGCGCCCACCATGTTTCCGCGGCAAGTACAGCCTCATTACTGACGATCTCGGATGATGCATTCTGTGGGACGTCATAATAGTGCGGACTTTTCTATCCAGAGCGTTCAGTTCGGTCTGAGTTCACCCGCGTATGCCAAATGTATACATGAGAACTATGATTATTATTATTAAATTACTCGTGGTGAAAGCCAACATTTTGTTTGCGAACATATTACAATAGTAAAAAGTGGAAAGATAATAAGTCCGTATTACTTGCATTCAACTGTACTGGCTCTGCCGCGACAACTATCATTAAAAGGTGGGATAAATCCATTAGACGGTACGTTGACGTGACTGCTCCAAAAATAGTAATTATCATCTCCTCGTCGCGGCTATAAAATATACAGACCAGCAAATAGAATGAGATGGGTATGAGCATTTTCCCACTAGCGACGACATAAAAGCGTCGAGGACTTATAGGTTGGATACCTGCAGCAGTCGTTCAAAAATTTGGTGTGATAAATGTAATGTTTATGCTTTCCTCGTGATAAAATTCGTTTTAAGACTTGTCATACACAATAATAAGTCGAAGTGTGGATTTTCATTACTCCAGCTATGTAGGTTGTGAAGATTTAAATACCCATCTTTCTTGCACGTTGTTTCATCCGACCATAGAATTTTGTCTAGGAAGTGGGGATCTTCACTGTGCCTTTGCAGCATTACACGGCAAAATGTGATCCGTAGCGGATAGTCCCGCGGTAATAACGTCTGCACACGCCTGTAGTGATATGGGTGAAGCTTGTGACGTTTTAATATTCGATGTGCAGAACTTTTCGGGATTCCTGTAGCTTCTTCTATGGCACGTACCGAAGTAGTCGAGTCATTTTCTATCTCATTGCGAACTTCTTATCTTATTCTTCTATCTTTCTCGATACAGTCTGCTAGCAGCGTTAGCATTACATCGGCATTCTCCATAGATTAAATGCATATTAGCGTATTCCTGTGGTGTGTACGGTTGCGGCATGTTAAACGCCAAACAGTCCCTTATCTCGGTACTGCTTATCGTCCCCCATGGTTGAGCGTGACATTATTTCTGGACGCGCTGAGCGAGTCCTTAGGTTCTTTTGTATGCTACGATCAAACAGTACTGCTTGGGGATTTTAATATCGACATTTTGAATAAAAATTGTGTTAGTACCAAAATGCTTTCGGACTTCCTAACATGCAATAATCTCGTGCAATATGTTGAGGAACCAACACACTTTACTGAACATAGTGAGACACTGTTAGATGTTATATGTTCAGATGCATCGGTGTCATATATAAGTGTGGACTATATTAGTGACCTCAGTAGCCATGCCTTTATTGTATGTGAACTTGACATTCCCAAGCCTAAGTTTCAGCCTGAAAGCGTCACGTATGTCTATGCCCTCGTCCACAGTGCGAGCCTAGCGCGGTTGCGACGACGGGCGCGAATTATCAAACATATGAAACCGCCGTTTGCGTCCATAGTGTAGTGACTAAGGCGGACGCCTAGCGCGACGGGCATGAGCGGGATAGCGCGCGTAGTTTTCAAACGTTCATATCCGCGCGTTTTGGCCACACTACAGGCCTAGTCAGCAAGCGATCCAATGCGCGGGTGCGGGGGTATCAAACCAGTTCGGTCTTATCGCTCGGCGTAAGCGCGTCTTCATTTTTTTTTTGTTAAATCATTTGTATCTTCTCTAGTGATTTTAGGTGATATTTTATTCAGGACGTAATCAAATGTTGATACGGACATTCGAGTATACTCAAAGAATTTTCTAGGGTACAAATCTCAATTCTTCTTAGAAATTAAAAAATTCACCATTTATTTGTCGGTTTTTAATTATTTCGTGCACACCCTCTCTAATGTTCAAAATCTCCTATCTCAGTATCGGATTATCTAGTAGAAATAAAAATCCTCGTCCATGGTTTACAACACCTGTAATACATCTAAGTACACCAACAGCTCGCTCGTCACTGTGGCCACGGCATGCGCCCGCCGTCGCGCCCGCAACAGGCTCAAGTCGCCGCGCATTCACTGTGGACGCACACTATACGTGACGCTTTCAGGCTTTAAGGGATATGGACATAAACCTTTTCAACCAAGATTTAAAACAAATTAACTGGCACTGTGCATCGTCGGATGACATAAACGACATGATTGATTCTTTTAACAAAAAAATATTAAATATCTTTAATTTTCACGCCCCTCCTAAAACTGTCTATATAAAAAAAAGTATTATCCATGAATAACGCATAACATAAGATGTATGATGAGGACACGCAACGAGGCTCAAGTGAGAGCCCGGAAAACAAAACTTGCTCCACATAAGGATTATTATAGGGAACTAAAATCAATAGTTAATAAAGCGATAGTTTCAGAAAAGATTGCCTACTTCAAATTTTATATTAATTCAAAACTAAATCAACCTAAAATAATGTGGAAGCACATTAAACACCAAGTTCAAATAAAAAGTAAGGATACTTCTTTGCCATCCCATTTCAGTGACCCTGATGCTTTAAACAATCATTTTCTTAATATTCCTGGTAAAAATGACGTCTCATTGTCTTTTCTCACTTTCTTTGAATTTAATGGCACTAATGATAACTCTTTTTATTTTAAAGAAGCCTCGGAAGATGAGGTGGTTAAAGTTATAAACTCTTTGCAGTCTAATGCAGTGGGGTGCGATGGCATTTCTCTGGATATGTTAAAGTTATTACCTAAAGATGTTATTACAGAAATAACATACATAATTAATAAATCTTTTGCGACAAATACCTATCCGGATATCTGGCAAAAAGCCATCGTTAAACCTATACCAAAAACTAGTAACCCTGTTTGTATGTCGGATCTCAGGCCAATTAGTATTCTACCGTGCCTTTCTAAAATAATAGAAAAGCTTGCATGTAATCAGCTAACAAAGTACCTTGAAGCAAATAACATCCTTCCTGAGCTGCAGTCTGGCTTTAGAAAGAAGCACAGCACTACCACAGCGCTTATAGAGGTCGTGGATGATATACTGACTGCACAAGCCAGTGGTGAGGGTACTATTTTAACATTACTTGATTTCTCGCGCGCCTTTGAAACCCTCAATATCCCATTACTTCTTTCAAAATTATATTTTTATGGTTTAAGCAGAAACGCAACCAAATGGTTTGCCAGTTACTTTAAAAATAGGTCACAGCAAGTTGAAATACAATTAAATGGAAAAGGTAAAACTATTTCTGGGGAGCGACTTGTGAACCGAGGAGTACCGCAAGGATCTATTTTAGGTCCCTTACTTTTTATAATATATAGTGCAGACATTATTAAAAATATAGAGTATTGTAAGTACCACATGTACGCTGACGACTTACAGATATATATATATATATATATATATATATATATATATCGTTTAAGCCTTGTGATGTTCAAGTAGCAGTGACAAAATTAAACTTGGATTTGGGTCGGATATCTTTGTGGTCAGAGCGTAACGCATTGGTTCTCAATCCAAAAAAGTCGCAGTACCTTATTCTAGGATCGCCAAATCAAATAAAAAAGATCACACTAAGCCACCCTGCCATTGTTGTAAACAACGAACCTATTGTGAGAGTCTCTGAAGTCAGAAATTTGGGGGTAATAATGGACGACAAACTTCGTTTTGAGAAACATGTAATGGATATTGCACGTAACTGCTTTTATAGGTTGAAAGTACTTTATCGTATTCGTGAGTACCTAAGTGTCACCTTACGTATACATCTCTGCGAGTCTATCGTGCTTTCAAAATTCAATTACGCGGATTCTCTCATAGGCCCACGACTATTATCTCGAACACGGCAAATAATACAGCGGGTACAGAATGCCTGTGCACGCTTTTGTTTCAATGTACCACCACGTGCACATGTAACCCCTTTCATTAATAACGCTAATATTTTAAAAATGGACTGTCGCAGGCGACTACACTTTGCCTCACTTTTGTTTGGGACTATTAAAAATAAAGAACCTTTATATTTATATAATAAGTTGATTTGGTCTAAAGATCAAAATAAGCAGTATAATACCCGATCATCCAATTACAAGTTAGTATATCCTTTCTACCGGTCGGCCGCTTTCAGAGGTAGTTTTAAATATAATGCCACTAAATGTTGGAATAACCTCCCGCCTCCACTGCGCGACCTGAAAACAATTAGTGGGTTTAAAATCAAATACAGGTTACACTTACTTTCGGAACAAAAAAATACCGATCTGTAAAAAAAACTGGTAGGAGGTTAAGTTCCTTCAACACGTCAGTAATCTCAGTCCCATAAATTATGTAGATATTTTAATTTTTACTTTATATAATATATAAAATTATTTTATGTAATTATTTGTATAATAAATTTATTTTTTCTGACAATCATTTTCTTACCTTTATTCTTTAGCCAACCTTTATTCCGCATTCTTAATAAATAAAATTGATATATTTAGAAGGAAAACGTTAATTTTATTTTGTACTTACCTTCATTAGACTAATGATATCCACTATTTATGTGAATAAAAATTTAAAAACACATATTTTTTTATATAATCCGCGTCGCATTATAGCATGTGCACTGAGGCAGCCGTCCGAGTTACCTCGGAGTGCGGGCCGGACTGAAAACCAGTGTCGGGATCAGAGCAATTCGTGTTTCTGTATCTCGATTTTTACTGAGTCCTGTCCATTTCACGGTCTTATGCTGCTACACAGACTCATTTTATATTATTTTTAAATTTTTGTTAATTTAGAGAAATATTGTTTTATTTTCTGTTTAATTCCAATTTTTTGCATTGTTTTGTATCTATTGTGATTAGACCGTGAATAAATGTTTTTTTCTTTTCTTTTTTTCTTTTTCAAAATGCGCCAGAACTCTAAATCACAAAACACACAATCGTAGTCCAAGATAATGCCAGGTCAGTTAAGTTTGCAGGTCGATTCCAGTCCAAAAAGCCAAGCCAAATTCGATAGTATGTACGAGGGCCACGTAAGTTGAATTGGGAACGGTGCGCAGTAAACAAAGGAGCAGAGCGTACTGAACCGACTTGCTGAGAATAATAACAGCTTCTCTACCTGCCCAGTTGTTGTCTCTTTTTAACGTAAATATCCTCTATCTATCTATCTCTCTCTAACATCTAAGGTATTAATGCCCCATTCGAATTCCTAGAAATTGTAACAGGAACCCATTTTGGGCATGTAGTAAAAGTGATTACTGACAATTACAATTTAAGGAATTTGGCCCCTGTTTAGAAATAATAGGCCCATATTTTTTATAACTTGTTTTCCTAGAGTATTATACCATTTTGGAACGTTGGTTAGTTGCGTCAATTTTTAAAAAAAACTTGCCATACTAGTGTTCATACTTTTTTTTACACCACGATAAGTTAAATTTGGTTAAAAGTAAAAGTCTTCAAAAATTTTAGGGAATAAAATAAGTTTCATTAATTTTCGTGATAAAACAAGAGTTATTCTGGAGTTTTTAAGAATTGTGGTAGATAGCAGTACTATTCAGGTTGCCTATAAAAGAAAAGAAAAAATATTTAAAAAATTGTGGTCATGGTAGTGAAAAATATCATAAACGGTCTCAATTTCTGAAGAATTTAGTTTTTTTATATAACTTAAAATATAATTGGGATATTTTTTTTTCTTTTTTTCCCCGATTAGTCCGGGGCAGGTCTATCCTCCGGTGTTGGCTTATCGTTGAATTTTGGGACACGTTGTATATATATATAAAATACGTGTCACATAAATATATATATATATATATATATATATATATATATATATATATATATATATATATATGTATATTTATTACCGTTTTTTTTACATTTTTCAAATAAATAATTATTACAACAATATAACATAAATTATAAAATAATATTGATCTTAACAAGCCTAACTTCTTTAATCTCATATGAGTTGTTTCCCCAGCTACTATAGAGCAATGTTTATTATTTATTTTAAGTATTTACAGGGCGGTCCTGCAATTAGGTAAAAATAATCCGATTATGACAGTATTTGTTCTCTTAGTGAGTGACGTCTTCAATTCTTTTTTTTTTAAGCTTTTGAGAATCCATTTTAAATTTTATTGTAGTTCGGTCAGGGATACGATTTAACATTATTGTCCCAGTCGAATGCAGATTTAACTTGTTCATTTCTTCAATAAAAAGAACGGTGGTGAAATATCTATCATGGTAAACACAGCTATACCTGGGGGAATACTTTTAGCTAGATGTAAGATTACTAAAAGACCCAGACCGAGATTCGTATCACCAAACATCGTCCTTGCGCCCCTACATATTTCGAAATTTGACATTAATCCTTCACTATATACTCGTAGTTGTGAAGACGAATTTTTACATCCCTACAGGCCTAGATTTGTTCTTTACTACCTGACAAAGTTGACAGCGGCCTGTACATAGTATCATCTGCTCATTGATTGAGTGAAATCCCGGCACCCTTTCTAATTGACTACAGGCAACTTTAATTTGTTCGATCAGGGATTGAACCTTCCATAGTGGATTACCAGTTTCGGTTGCAGATAGAGAATCTGAGTCAGAGTCAACTATGTGTAGTGAATTGCGAAGGGGAAGAAACTGTCCCGTAACATTAAATCGCTGATAATTTCCAACCTAGTACCAGCCTTCAAATACATATATAAGGCACACATCCCATGATTATTTGTATTGCAAGGAGCTATGCGTTCTCACTGCTTGTACTTTTCAATTCACGGCCCGTAGTATGTAAGTAATATAAGTTAATGTAGTGAAATATCCTTTCGTATGTAGTCACGAAAGTAGTCGATATGATGCCTTGCTACTTTTGTAGGCTAGGGAAGATAGTTATGCAGTTTATCTACAAATGGAACCTGCTTCTTTTTTTATTAAAAAAAGGGAAGATAGTTATGCAGTTTATCTACAAATGGAACCTGCTTCCATATTCTTTTCCTACCACTTGATGTTGATGCCGACCTTTTCCCTTGAGAACATGCTGTTGAGACTGATTTTCTTCCTTCTAGTGGTTGACCTCGATTACTCAGAGGATAAATATACTGATCTTTCACAATAACTACGTGACGTGGGTGATGATGATGGGCAAGACGGTTGCATTGTTGGAGACGCGTCATCGGTTGATGCGATGTTGCGCCATTAACGAAGCAGGAGGTTGCGGCGTCGATGTAGATGGAGGTCGCCACCAGAGGACATATGAATAGTGATGTTTGGTGACTTATTTCTTCATTTTCATTAGGATTATCACCATCGAAAAGATTTTCGCAAGCAAATTGATCAAATAGGATATTTTGTTAAATTTTCGTTCATCAATTGGTCTAATATTACAACAACCGTAATCCGAACCCCTAATAAAGAAGAAAATGCTATTTTGACACTATAGGATCAAAATAACAATATAATAATATCACGTGCTACGACCGATGTTGCATGATCGTGCGTATTCAATTTTGACAGAAAATAATTAGGAAATTAATGCTTCAATTTGCAAAAACATTATAAGTAAACCACTAACCAAGCTAATCAATAAATCAAGCCACTAATCAAATAGCGTCAAATAATATCAAATATTAAAATACAATAACTAAAAATCAATCCAATTACTTGCGGGGGCACCGGGATTAAAAAACGTAGCCATCCCTCATCTGGTTTTCGACGAACTGGCAGGACGAAACGCGCGCGCAGTAACTAAAACTATTTTTTTGTCTCATTTGTAAATAGGCTCACGATAGATCGACGCTGGTTGCGTCCGCTTAAGTTGTTTACATTTTTGCTTAGAATTTCGTAAAGTCGAAACTCACGATCAGTTAAACTGGGGTGGAAAGGGCTATAATAGCGCGTAAAAGGTGTAGCCTGTGATTATAAGTCTGATATTGTTCTAGGGCAGTGGTGTGCAAACTTTCTTAATGGCGGGGCCAGAAAGTTTAAACAATTTCATAGGAAGGCCAGAATTATAGAAAAAATGCGTTTTGTGTTGAAACTTTTAATCATAGAAACAGAAACAGAAACAGAAACTTTTTTATTCAATATAGATTATAAATAATACTTATTGAAAGTCACTCTTTTGTATAATTACCACTGGTTCGAAAAAAAACCTCTGTCCTGGGAAGAACCAGCAACAAACCCAGCGGGACTATTTTTTTAAAATAACAGCTTACAATCATGTATGTTACACAAATTAACAACACAACAAATTAGAAATAGCTTGGGAGCGATCACCTCACTTCCAGGGGTTATTATCATCTATAAATTCTTTAATATTATAATAACCCTTTTTTATACAAACTTAGTTTAATAAAGTTTTTGAACTTTGAGCAGGTCAAATTTTGTATATTTTCTGGAATTTTGTTGTAAAAGCGTATACATCGCCCCAAGAATGAATTACTGACTTGATGGAGTCGAGTAACTGGTACTACTAGCTTGTGTCTGTTCCTAGTATTTACAGAATGAATATCACTTATTTTTGTAAAACTACTTTTATTTTTGTGTACGTACATTACATTTTCATAAATGTATTGAGAGGCCAAAGTTAATATATTAATTTCCTTAAATTTTTGTCGCAGCGACTCTTTAGGCTTTAAATCATAAATTGCTCTTATGGCCCTCTTCTGCAAAACAAATATAATTTCAGTGTCAGCTGCGTGTCCCCATAGCAAAATACCATACGACATTATGCTATGGAAATAGCTAAAGTAAACTAGTCTAGCTGTTTCAACACTAGTTAGACTTCTAATCTTTTTTACAGCATATGCTGCAGAACTAAGTCTGCTTGCTAGCTTTGATATATGGGGGCTCCATTGAAGCTTCGCGTCTAGTGTGATTCCAAGAAAAATGGTGGTATCTACAAGACTCAGTTTCTCCCCATTTAAAATTACATTAGTATTTAATTGTTTGACATTTGGAGTCATAAATTTCATACATTTCGTTTTAGTGCCATTTAAATGCAAATTATTGACATTGAACCAATTTACTAATTTAGATATAGCATTATTTACTTCGTCATATTTTAGCAAATGTCGACTTAATTTGAAAGTTAAAGAAGTGTCATCTGCAAATAATACTATATCATGGTTATCTTCTACTATGTAAGGTAAGTCATTAATATATACAAGAAACAGAAAGGGGCCGAGAATTGAGCCTTGAGGCACGCCCATCTGTACCATCGACCCGGAAGAACTCATACTGTTGATGACAACTTTTTGCGTTCTCTTACTTAAATATGAAATAATTAATTTTAGAGCATCACTTCTTACAACGTAGTGTTGAAGTTTCTTGATTAACCTCTCGAGCGCCCAGCCACCGTTTTACAGTGGATTGTTTTACCCCTGATAAGCGCCCATCGACCGTTATACGGTGGTCACGTAGTTGTCCCAAATAATACTTAAATAAAACGCGAAAACAATGTTTATCTCTTTTTAATGTATACTATTTTAAAGGTAATGAAACGTTTAACAGATCTAATACACAAACACGTATAGCTTCGACAATTGTTAAAACAAACAGTCAACTAAACTTATCAGTATGCGAAGTCATATCGCTTTGAACGTTTGGTCAACTTTGAAGTGTGAATTTATTGTGTTGCGATTTGAGTATCGTGAGAACAAAATTTTTGGTAAGTAGCTAAGTTTATTCATAATATATGGTAATATTATTTTCATTATAGTTTTGCTACTATGAACTTGTACAATATTTAGATTAGTCCATGTGCCTAGCCAAACAAAACCGTTGCAAAAATCGTTCTAGAATTTAAAAAATAAGAAATATTTCTGCAAATTTTTTTCTTTTACTGGGAGAAAATATCATGAAATATTCTTATATTACAAAAAAAGATATAGAAAGTGCTTTAAATAAATCTAAATAACAAAATTATAAGACGATGTCTAGTTTAACCGTGATACGGTCGCGGGACGCCCCTAATTCTGAATTCATAATGGCGGCGAAATATAAATTTAGAAATGAACATAGAAGTAGTGGAAACGCCTTAAAATATTTTTAGTCTAATAAGTTGATATTTATTTTGTTTTAGTTTTGTTTTAGTTGTATTTATTTTGTTTGGTTAAGATATATTTTGATTTAATGTTGATATTTGATTTAATGATATATAATTGTTTGCTAATTGTTTGTTTATTAATTTAGGTGTGGTTACAAATTGGGCGTAATAGGCATAATTTACGACTACACACCTACTGTAAGGATACCTATTTTATGTACCTATATTATTTTATTTTACGTAACGATTAACTACTAAATTTTTTAATTCTTTTTCAGATTTGTTAAAAAAAAAGTGTAACCTCCAATTGACGCCTTTTTCTTACATAATAGCACCACTTCTTTCTCAGAAGATTATTTTTACAGCTAACCAAAGAATAGACCAGACCAGATCCAGACTATTTCAGGCCGAGGCGCGAAGAATTGCGCAGGGTTTGCGTTGTATGCCGTAAACCCACGTTTACTGCCCTGGTTGCAACGTGACTCTGTGCCTGTTTGCTTGTTTTGCGCAACATCACGCCACTAAATAATAATTTAAGCTTTTTAACCGACTTCTAAAAAAGGAGGAGATTCTCAATTTTATTATTATTATTATTGATATTACACAACTAATCCAACTTTTCCACAGTTTCATTTTCTACAAGTCGACCTACAAAAATCATTTTAAAAAAGTTTAAAATTTTTTTTTGCTATTAACAAAATAAATTAAACATAAAAATGTAAAAAATAAAAGTACCGATGAATTTAACATAATTTTAGATATACCTTTACAAATAAATTTAAATGTTCGACGAAAGACGAGTCTATACATTTTTTGTCCTTTACTCTCAGTTTGGTTCGAAATTTTGTCAATGTTTTTAATTGTTTTTAATAACTCTATCATATCATTAGAAATATGTTTTATGTTTATTTATTCCATATTCAGTATAGTATTTGACACAAACAATTCATTTATAAAATTATCAAACAGTTTATTTTTTACAGCCTTATCTTTAGTACTGGTATTTTTTGTGGATCTTTTTTTGTTTCGTAAATTTCTATAAGATCTGACTACTTTAAGCACATGATATATTATAAAAGAAACTCGTTAACAAGTTAAGCGTAATAGAGGACCACAAAAAATATTTTAAGTGGAAATTAAGTCCAAAAAGGGCTTTGAACTCAAAGCTGTTGCAAAGATATTATTTTGCTTTCACTACTTCGTTTTCAAATATATTTCTTTGATTAATTTTATGAGAAGAGGGTGATTTTATCTATTTATATTAATAAAATAACTAATTTATAGGCTATATATATATTATAAGGCCTTTTGTCATGCTATTAAGGATTCATATTAATATTTAAATTCATTTTTCTACAATTATGTGTATAAATTTACACATTTGTGTGATCAGACCGTTTAAAATATTTCCACTTGCTATAAGAATTAGTTAATTTTATATACATAAAAAAGCAAATTTCATTTTGATTCTGAATGTATGATTATTTATTAGTGCTCATAAATGATTTTACGTCAAAATCAGTATTTAAACGTTGACCGCCAACTTACAGCCTGGCCACGGGACATTCGCCATAGCGAAAATTCGAACGACGAGGCGTCTAGTGACTAAAATAAATGTAAAGAAATATACGGATCAAGCCACGCGCAGCGGCGAGTGGCGAAACGACCGGCGAAATTTACCGAGCGAACCGCGCGGGCGACTGGCGGCGCGGCGGGTGACTGAAACAAAGGCATGAATTAGTACGACGCAAGCCACGGAATCGAGCGGCAGACGCGGCGAATAGTATAGGAAACAAAATATTTTAGTTGTTTTCGCCGCGAAAAATGAATAGTGAAACTTTCATTGCCGAGAAGTATCTCGGTTGGAAATAGAAGTTATTATTAACAAGAATATAATCGAAGGTTTCGACACTCATTCTGGTATATTCGAAAATAATTTCTGGATACATTCTGTACTTCTCGTACTTCTTGTGGAGTTCTCCATCTATCACCCGATTCCTATTCAAATCATGTACTCCACAATCTCTTCCAAATATTATGTCTTGAACCAAAAAACGATTACTTTCTAAGCAATATCGAGATAACTTTGATAAAGACATTTCGCTCTCCGCCTATCTGGTCGTGGCGGCGAACCTGACTGCCCGTGGCCCTCAAACCACGCCACGCGAATTGTCGCCCCGCCTGCCGCTTCGCCGTTCGTGCCACCGATCCCCGTGGCCAGGCCGTTAGTTTCATACGCTAAATTTGGGCTTGGCGCTTGTCGATGTTATGACGTTTGACGTTTGGGCGCTCGAGAGGTTAATGTTTCATGGTGAACACAATCGAAGGCTTTGGATAGGTCACAAAATATACCCAAAGCATCCTGTGAATTCTCCCATGCATTAAATATATATTTAATCAGCTCAACACCGGCATCAGTTGTCGAGCGACCCCTTGTGAAACCAAATTGATTTTTATG
Source organism: Parnassius glacialis (assembly GCA_033319125.1). Classification (NCBI taxonomy): domain Eukaryota; kingdom Metazoa; phylum Arthropoda; class Insecta; order Lepidoptera; family Papilionidae; genus Parnassius; species Parnassius glacialis. The sequence continues at coordinate 28,133,330 of JAVANC010000002.1, forward strand.
AAGTAAATTATTTTTATTAAAGAAATTTAACATTTGATCAAGAATATTTTTTTCAAAAATCTTACTAAGTGTTGGTAGTACAGAAATAGGTCTAAAATTGGCGGGGTCTAATGTACTACCAGATTTAAATAAAGGTATTACTTTACTATACTTCATTAAATCAGGAAACACACCAGATTCGATACTAGTATTAAAAATAACAGCTAAATGAGGCGCGATTGTATCTATTATAGACGCAATAACTTTAACGGAAATCCCCCACAGATCCGCAGTTTTCTTAACATCAATAGTTTTAAAATATTTTACAATATCTTTTGATGATACTTTATGAAATGTAAAATTCTTTGTACACGCATTTACATTTTGTTTAAGTAATGATTCGGCGACCGCAGGAGAAGAATTCAGTGACTTAGTGGTTAATATCGGAATATCAGTAAAATATTTTTCAAAAACCACTGCAACGTCCTGATCTGATTCGGTTAATTTGTTATTAACACTTAACTGGTAGTTTGAATTGCGAGAGTTTATCTTACCAGTTTCGCTATTAATTATACTCCATGTCATTTTAATTTTATTAGAAGCCGTCTTAATTTTGCTGCTCAAATGCAAAGACTTGGCTGTGGAGCACGCTCTTTTAAATATTTTTGAATATTTTTTTACATATTCTCTAAATTCGACGCTATGGTTATATGACCTTTCATGGTAAAGATCATATAACCTGTGTCTGCTCTTATGGGCTCCTGCTGTCCTCATATAAAAACATTACAGCATTACACGCTTGCACAAATGTTAAAAATTACAATTTAACATTTATACGAAGGCCCTGCCATGGTAGGCGTGTGAGACATATGAAATTGCTTTTAATTTGCCATAATATTTTCAAATGCAGGTTCGAACTGTGACGAACTTTCAACAGCGCGAAAAGGTGTCATCAGTAAGTCGGTTTCTGATTGAGTTATTCCGCAATTTCATGGTCGAAAAATCTGTTCGCACACATACGACGACGCAAACATCGCCATAATTTTCTGGGCGTTAGCAATCATCTTTGGGAATTCAGCTTCAGGCAGTGTTCTATAAAAATCTAGTTTAGTGGAATTTAAGAACAGTTGTTTTAAATGAGTGCTGCACTGCATTTCAATAATTTCCAACTGCAACGCTGCAGAGATATTTTCCGGATCTACATTAAACGGCATCGAGAAAACATCCAGCGATGAATGAATGTTCTTGAAATCTTGAAACCTAGTTTCAAATTCTGTGTGAAGACATTTCAACGCTTGACTGAATTCTTTCAGTTTGTTCTCAGTCACTGGTACCATGGATTTTAAACGCAGAAAGTAAGTTAAATCGTTCTTAGCCATGCAGTTATAAAACAGAAAAAAGCTGAGTTTTAAATGATTTTAGACAATCCCAAGTCTCATCTATAAATTGGTTCTGCCCTTGCATTTTTTTATGTAACTTGTTGTAGTGTTCCAGCAAATCGGTAAAAAATGCAAAATCGGTACGCCCTCGGTAATTTTTGTCTTCGAAGATTTGGAAATCTGACCATTTGTCTGTTTTATTCTTTAAGAAATCTTGTATTTCCTCTTAAATTCCAGATCCGTTTAAATGCATACCCACAACTAAACCATCTTACTTTCGTGTGGTAAAGAAAGTCAGAATAACCTGCGTCAACTTCAATCAGAAATTCTTGGAATTGCCGGTGTAACCAAGACCCGGGATCGACTCGTATTAATGTAGTTTTATAACTACATTAAGTACATGAGTAATATCTAGTGCCGCTTTACAAAGGACATACTGTTAAATTATATGTATATTTATATTATACGAGTATGTATAATTATATGTAATGTAAAAATATAACATCTTGATTAGGATTCTGGTTCCGAAAAATACCTGGAAAACCTGCGTTTTTTTTTTCAACTATATTTGGGGCTCCATCTGTAGTTATATTGCATAATTTTTAAATACGAGCATGTAAATTTTGAAGACCTTTGGAAAATTCGTTATAAATTATTTGCCCAGTCGTTTTTCCTTTTAGTGATTGCAAACAAGCTAGCTCTTCAGTAATATTAATTTCGCCGTTAACGCCTTTAATAAAGATCAATAATTGAGCAGTATTACTTCTTTACTTTGAACTTTCATCCATCATGGAAAATATTTAAAGTTTTCTATACGTTGCATAAACTGATTCGACAAGTTTGATGCAATGGCATCAATTCGCGTTGTTACTGTTTTTCGCGATAAGCTGATAGACTCAAACTTACCATGCAACACTAACCATGCAATCTTTTACAAACTCTCCTTCCGAGTATGGTTTGTTATTTTTAGCTATGTTATAATCCATAACATATCCAGCCAGTGTAGAAGCTTTTTGAGCAGTGTTTTACTTTGTAAACATATTTCGTTGACCAGATATTGTGTTTTTAGGTTTTCCGCATTCACCTTTTTTCGGCGTCATTCATCAAGGCATATTTGGTTTTAGCATGCTTGGTGTTAAAATGGTGAGCGAGATTAAAACCTTTAAATACCGCCACTGCGTCATTACATATAAGACATACTGGCTTACTGTTGTATTCTGTAAAGTATTTCCAAGTCCACTCTTCTTTAAATAGTCGACACTCGGAATCAACTTTTCGTTTTTTATGCGCCATTATCCTAAAAGCGGGCCTTGTTTTTTCATACAATTATGAATGTAGTGTGTCACTCGTACAAGCAAGAAAGAACACGGGATAAATTTAAAACAAAATTACCTACGCGAACAAGCAAAACTTTATGTGCGACTCGATCGGTGACAGTTTGCGACTGAGTTCATCACTTACACACGCCCGCACCTCTCACTTCACCACGCTTCTTTGTGCCCCGCGCCCCGCGACTCGCAACACATGAACTACGCGGCTAGCTGCTAGACTAGTCTAGCTGGCTTCCTTACCTATGCATCTATTATTCAACTAAGTAGAATCTACTTTATACTTCTGGACTGTCAAAATATAATTATCGCGGGACATATACTATTCATGTCGAATGTGGGCCGGATTAAATGCTTTCGCGGGCCGGAGGTGGCCCGCGGGCCGTACTTTGCCCATCACTGCTCTAGGGAATGAGAATATAAAGACGAAAACACGTCATTACAGTTTAGGAAAGACTTTAAGATTCGGTTCTTTATATAATAATTGCAATCTCCTTGGGATCGGGATAAAGCTGTAGCAAACCGTATGTATTCGGTACTGAGTAACGGGTGCGCCATCTAGTACCGAGTAACGAAACGTTACACATGAATGTCTTTCGTTACTCGCATTTTTCGTAGTATGGGTACCTACACTGTTTCAGTTCACGCAAGTACCGATGATACGTGATGCGTGTATTGTAACATTTGCTGATCGTATGTTTTACGCATGCGCACACTTATTCGGGAATTTAAAAACGTACGTTACAAAGAGCGATATTTGTTTATTAAGTAAAGTATAATTTGGAAATACGTCGTCCAAGTTTTTTACTGCTTATTGAAGGTATTGTGTGTGTAAACGAAGTTTTAGATTGGAACAGAAAGAAGGAAAGAAAGTATTTTTTACAAATTAGAAATATGTATGTTTTTGTTTTTAATTATCACGTATTTTCATGTTTTTTGTTTGTTCTTATCTTAACAGAGATATTATAATAAAGCCGCTCTAATGGGATTTAATTGTTTCTTGGTTAACAAAAGCTGTTAATTATCAAATATTGTTAATTGTTCGTTCATTTTCGTCATTTACGACAAAATAATAATTCCATTGCAAATTTAGTAGATTCCGTCAGTTCACTTGTAGTTTTACACTTTACCTATTAAATTAAACTAAATTTAGAATAACTTAAACACAAGTCTGGTTCAAAATACGCCGCGAGGTCATACTGTACGCGTATGCAATACGACTCGATTCGATGCTCTAACATAACAGCATGTTTTGAGGTATCAGAAGTAACGAGTAACGTAACGATACGATAGTAACGAGTATTCATTGTTAAAGTAACGAATACACACGGGTACGCTTTTTTTCGTTACTTTTACACCTGTAAATCGGGAAGTATAATATGGCCCTTTTCTTTAATATGGTTTTTTATAATCGCTTCTGAGTTTTGGCAAATTTGAAATATATTCTCACTTGGGAAACATAGTCCACCCATGTTTTTGAGGATAATTAATTTGTTAAACCACAGTTTTGTGTCAGAGAGCAGATTGTCATCACATACATCACATTTAAGTGATTTAATAAGCTTTCTCGACACCCAACCTGATATGTATCCAATGATCTAGTCGACGGTTTTTTTGACAATTTCGCGATTTATTAGACTTGAAAGCACCTCAAACTTTTCGTATATTTTAGTGTCATCAGTTTATTTTCCGCTTCGATTTTGTTCTACGTGTGACTGCAATTCCTCGTCGTCGGTTTTTTACAACGGAAGACAGGAATGTCTTCCGTTGTAAAAAATGTATTCGATCAAATCTTTAATTACAAAACTAACATTAAGAACGAAATCACTATAAATTAAAGACTTCATATCTTGTGAAATAGCATTATACGCACAAACTTGTAAGAAGTGTTAGCGCACAGACGACCGTCTTCCGTACTAAAAAAATTGGTCAATAGCGAGCCTCAAAAATTGAAAGTGACATTTAATTTTTAAATTAATCTAAGGCAAAGGCATGTATTTGCTTCAGCTGAAAATCCTGTAGTATAATAGGATCCTTTCAGAACTTTGAAATTTTATCTTTAATAGTTTAAATTTATGTACATGCTCACAATGTGAACATGTACATAATTATTCTATACGTGCAGGGTCAAGAACACAAAAAAATCTTACGACGCCCTACGCATTCTATACAATAACGCCTTCAGAGCACTAATGAAGCTTTCACGCTACTGTACTGTACCGCAGCGGGGTTGTTTGTGGATGCAAATATAGACGGATTCGCAGCGATCATTCGGAAGCGAGTCGTGTCCCTGATGTGCCGCATACGGGGCGGTTCAAATGGCTACATGCAAATGTTCGCCTGGCGGATGGGTCAGGATTGCCCTATAATGCGACACTGGACCAGGCTGCATGTCGAGCACTCCGGATCAAAACCTAAATTTAGATTACGTTAGAGCTGCGTATCTGTTTTGTTGTGTTTGTTTATTTTATATGAATTTAAATAATTGTAATAATTTAATTTAAATGAAATATTTTTGTTTTACGTAATTCATATAAAATTGACATCATAACTTACATTTTATATTATAACTAGCTGGCCAGGCAAACGTTGTTCTGCCCTTTCCAACGACCCTTCCCATTAAAAAATCCTTATATTCGCAATAAAAAAATATTGAAGGTCACTTATCAGGATAAAAGTATCTCTCAAGTTGGACCAATATGCACACAGTGTACAAAATTTCATTGAAATCAGTTCAATAGTTTAGGAGTTCATCGCGGACAAACAATGTGACACGTAGTTTTTATATATAAAGATTTCGATCTTTATTTATGAAGTGTGATATGGACTAGTTCCGAAATAAGTTATTTTCAATTTTAATTTAATAAATTTAAAACATCGCTGCCATCTATATATCCCCCCAAAAAAATTACAGGTTTTATGGTGTTTTTGAATTATATACACATGCATTTATTCAACTGTAACTTTTATTACACTCATCTTACATATCGCTTACAAAATAAGAATCTTATTACACATTTTTACCTAACAAGCATACATGTTTATCTTATAACCAATACAAATAAGGCAGGAATTATAATTACGGTTCAACCAGTTTTCTTTGGATATTTGAAGGTTTTTCTGGTCGATTTTCTGGTAACAGAGCATTTATAACATTCATCCGGTAATCATAGAGAGTCATTTAGGTTGCCCTGAATATTTGTTGTAAATCTTCATTGAATTGATGAAGAGCAAGCTGGAACGTGTGGATTGCTACCTTTAGATACAAACGTAAAGCTTTTCTTTCGCAAGGATAGAAGGATAATAGCTGGTCCTGCCTATCGACACCTGACATATAATCGTTACGTCCCCCATACACTAGAAGGTAAAACTGAACAGACTAAACTGCGTCAGTTCGGACTGAACGGATTGGTGCACATACACGGCGTAATCCCATCAGTTCACTCCGGTTCGCTGCAAGAAGTGGTCGTGAATAATGGACGAAAGTGAAAGTGAAAGTATATTACGCTGCCTTAGCACTAGTATATTTAAAAAAATGGAAAAAATGAACACTGTAGGCTAAACTTTGGCTACGACAAAGGGAGCAGTATTCCCACACAAATCTGTTACTAGAACTAAAGCTTTGCCTAATGGACTAATTTATATATCTTCGCATGGATGAGGAATTGTACTTAAAGTTATTCCATTTAGTGGCACCATTGATAGAAAAAAAATAATACAAACATGCGGGAAGCTATATCGCCTAATCAGCGTCTGACTGCAATTTTAAGATTCCTTGCCACCGGAAGAAAATATGAAGATTTAAAGTATTCTACCATCATATCACCACAAGCATTAGGGAGAATAGTTCCAGAAACATGGTATGCAATTCTGGAAGCATTGAAGGAGTATTATAAGGTAAATAAAATGCAAATAATCGATTATTAATGTATTTAATACAAAAAAAGAGTAATCATTAGTAAAAAAATTAATTACAAACAGAAAATTTTACATATTATCAGAAATGTCCACCCCAGACAATTCTACCAAATTTGGCAGTTGTTCTTCTGATTCCACTCGCATGATTAATTGACTGAGGGTACCACGAAACAGGCTCATTATTAATTGGTGACAGAATTTGTATTTGCTGAATAGCGACAGAATTTGCCTAATCCAAATTTGGTAAGGGATTCGAAAGTCGCGAAAACCTGCTCAAATTATTAAGTTGTGCTTCGTACAAAGTATCGTTTATAATTTTTTCTGCATATATTTTTTGAATTGCAGACAATGATCGTAATTTTGAAGCAACATTTTTGTCTATAATGTCAAACTCGTCTTCTTGCCGAATAGAAGATAATCGGTCTCCGATCGTACACAGTATTGATTGTGATTCTGGGTTGCTTTCATTTAAAAGATCTTGAGTTGGAAGACAAGCTTAATTCTGGTCGTGGGGTGCTTGATGATAGTACGCTTTCTGTTTTCGATTTTTCTGTTGAAGGGCTCTGAAAATATATATATATATATATATTTTTTACAGTTTCCACAATCTGAAGAAGATTGGATTGAAATTGCAAACGGTTTTGGAACGAGATGGAACTTTCCACATTGTGTAAGTGCTGTGGATGGAAAACATATTGCTATTAAACCACCTCCTGGCGCTGGTTCATACTTTCGTAACTACAAAGGATTCGACAGTCAAGCTTTACTTGGGTAGTCAATTCAAACTATGAATTAATTTATTTTTCTTTTGGGATCAACGGACGAGTGTCAGATGGTGGAGTATTCCTGTACACTGATTTCTATCGGAAACTAATGAACAAATCTTTGAATATGCCTAGAACATCAAATATAAGTGGCTACAATTTGCCCTACGTTTTAGTTGGAGATCAAGCTTTTTCGCTATCACAGGAATTCATGACACCATTTCATCAAAATGTACTAAATGTGGAAGGACGCATTTACATTTACTGGCTTTCATGAGAGACGTATTATATCAATGAAAATGTTTTTGGAATAATGGTAAACCGATTCAAAATTTAAATAAAACTGATTTTACGGATTTTATCGCGTATATTATCTTATTTTTATAATGCCGACGTTTCGGGTGCTTTCCAGCATCCGTGGTCACGGGGGACTGAGGTGTTTGACGTCCTGCTGTCATAGTTAGCCCGGCTACCTTCAGTTTTTTAATATTAATTTTTGGTTCGATTTACGCAGAATGAGCTTACAGTATCTTGAAGTCTAGCAGTGGTATACTTGGGTTTGGATTTTTTTAAAATACTAGTAATGCTATTAAACATTACTAATATTCCCTTTAACCACTTCTGGTAAGCTTAAAATGCTTGTGTTAGAAGTGGTTCACGACAGTAGTTGAATGGTGGATTCGAACCCACGACCTTTCGAGTTCGCGGTCCGCGCCCTGCCATTAGACTACTGACGCTTCAAATCAGAATTTGATTTTATTAATTATGGGATCCCAAGCAGATGGTAGCACCCATCCATCTTCTCTATTGAAATTAGGATGTTTTTTTAATTTCAATAGTCTCGCGAATCATCATTGGGAGGAATCGGTGTTCTTTTGCGAGGATTTGTGGTCTATCAAATCTAATGTAATGGCGGGGACGATCTTGAACATGTTCACAAACTGCAGACTTCCCGATACGTCGGTGCTTCACGTCAGCTATATGTTCTTTAACGCGGGTTTTTATAGATCTTTTTGTTTGTCCTATGTACGAGAGACCACATTCACAATCCAACTTGTACACTCCTGCATCTTGTAGAGGGATATGACACTTGACGGATGCTAAAAATTGACCAATCTTCTTCAGCGGCTTGAAGTATGTTTTAATGGAAGCTCGCTTCAAGATGTAGCCAACCTTGTCTGTGACTCCTCTGACATAGGGTAGTACAGCAGGCACACGCTCGACTGTGGCTGGCTTCACTCGGTCACTGTGACGTAGGCGCGGGACCCGAAGCTTGTTGTTTTGCAGTACTTGCTGGACGTGCTGAAGCTCGGCGGCCAGATGTTTTCTGTCACAGATCTCTCGTGCCCTCTGAAACAAAGATTTTCCCACGGTGGCTAACTGTGAAGGATGATGGTGCGATTCACCATTTAAATATCGGTTGGTATGGGTTTTTTTTCTGTACACAGTATGACCAATAGTGTTATCAGGATTTCGGATGACTAAAACATCTAGGAAAGCTAAAGTATTGTTTGCCTCTAACTCCATTGTTAATAATTGTATTTTAGGGTTTATGGAATTAAGGTGGTTTAAAAATGCAGTTACTTTGTCAGATGGTAAAATTGTGAAAGTATCATCTACGTACCGCTTGTAGAATCTTGGATTTACAGGAGCAGTAAGAAGGGCTTTCTCCTCAAAGTCTTCCATGAATATGTTGGCGACTACGGGAGATACAGGTGAGCCCATTGCCACTCCGTCTACTTGCATGTAGAACTCTTCTTTCCACAATAAATAGCCAGATGTGAGGCAGTGCTTGAGTAATACTGCATATTCTGTGGGCATGTTGTTATCTTCTAGCCTTCTAGTAACAATTGAGATGCAGTCTTTTTTTTATAGGATAAGGGTGACAAACGAGCACACAGTCCACCTGATGGTAAGTGGTTGCTGCGGCCCATAGACATCTACATCTATCCTCTATTACAAATCAAAATGTAGATGCGTTGTCACCCGTGAGGACTAAGATGGAATGCCTCATTCCCAGTAAAAAGGGCCTCCGGCCACCTGCACTCACCAAGCGAAACGCAGAGGTAAACCTCTACTTCACGCTGGTATTCTGTGAGGTCGTGGTACCACCCCGGTTCGAGCCGGCCCATCCGTGCGACAGCAAAAGCCGCTGCGTGGCTCTACCACTGTTAAAAAATATATATAATAGGTAGGCATGTGAATAGTGACTAAACATCAAAACTGACCATAGTTTCATTGTCAGCGAGATGTAGGTCTTTTATCTCACTAACAAAATGGTATGAATCCTTTGTGTGTGCTCTAGTATGTCCTCTTAGTGGTGACAGTATTTTTGCTAAGTGTTGAGCCAACTTATAAGTTGGTGAATCGATCTGGCTTACTATAGGATTCCAAATATTGGAAAGATAAATACACGCAGCATCGCATTATGAGGAGAAACCTATTCCTGCTCATTTGTTGTCCATAAATTGGTATAGAGAACAACCTATCCGTTTTCCAGTAGTTTTGAAATCGACTGAGAGGGATAGTTCCCATGTGGAACAACAATACAAGAAAAATCCTTAGCTCCGGAACAGCGATCGGTTTCCATCCAATTATTCGTGAATGATCTTTGTCCTTCTTGTCTCCACTCAGTTCTTTGCCTTTTCTTTTTATCCATCGTGCATCTGTCTCCATACAAGTCTTGATTAAAAAATCTTCGGTAAAAAGAAGTTGAAATAATCATAAGGTTTGCTCTAGCCAAAAATTCGTTACTTTTTGTGAAATCAATTTGATTCATCTCACGAATTGCGTGTTGCCTGTGATGACATACGGAACTGAGAGGTGGTCCTTCACTGCTGGCCGGATGAGGTAGCTCAAGGTCGCTCAGCGAGCTATGAAGAGGGCTTTGCTCGGAGTTTCTCTGCGTGATAAACTCAGAAATGAGGATATCCGCAGTAGAACCAGAGTGACCGATATATCCCAACGGATTAGTAAGCTGAAGTGGCAATGGACCGGCCATATAGCTCGAAGAACCGACAACCGATGGGGAAGAAAGGTTCTCGAGTGGCAGCCTCGTACCGGCAGGCGAAGTGTAGGGCGTCCCCCCTACTAGATGGAGTGACGACCTGGTAAGATATGCAGGAAGTCGATGGATGCAGGTGGCTCAGGACCGTGCTTTATGTCATTCTTTGGGGGAGGCCTATGTTCAGCAGTGGACTTGTGAAGGGCTGTAATTGTTTATACGACATACAACGATATACCGACAGTCAACTTGGCACCGCTGAAGGGACTGCAGCACTGTGGCAAATTGTACTCTTCGGACTTCTGTACAATTTGCCGAAGGGTATGTATGTGGTCTGTGGCCCTTTCGGAAACCGGCTTGTTCGGGAGGCTGGAAGTCGTCAAGTCTGCGCGCGAGACGATTCGTAATGACTCTCGAAAACAGCACGTAGACGCGGCTCAGAAGGGAAATCGGTCTGTGGTTCTTCAAGAGAGCGTTGTCACCTTTCTTGAAGAACAAGACCACCGCACTTCTGCTCCACGCCTCCGATGTAATGCCACCATGGAGGACGGAATTAAAGAGCTTCTGAAGGACTTCAAGTACCAGTCTTCCACCCGCTTTCAAAAGCTCCGCTGTAATGCCATCCTCGCCTGGGGCCTTACCGTTTTTAAGGTGCTGGAGAGCCATTCTAATCTCGCTCAGACTGACGTCCGGGATATCTTCGGAATAGTGTCGGATGAGACTCGCTCTTGGATCGTTACTCACACTTGCGTGTGGCTCCAACGATGACGTGTACAGCTGCCCATAGAACCTTTCAATCTCATTTAAAATCTTAGGTGTCCCGGAAACGATGCTGCCACACTCTGTCTTCAGCTTTGACATTTGGCTCTTTCTGGCAGACAGATCTCTGGCAAAGGCTTTGAAGCCTTGATTCTGCTCGATCGCTTCTTCAATACGAGCTGTATTGAAGTTGCGTAAGTCCCGCCGCATGCATTTGGAGATCTGTCTGTTCAGATGCCTGTATGCTGTCAAGTCTGTTGAAGAATGTAGCTTCATCTCCCGTCTAATAGCCATGAGATTAACGAGTGTGATCGGAGAGTTTTTGTGTACTTTTGCGGCGGGTCTTGCAGAACTTAGCTCCGACCGCATGGACAGTTTCCACGAGCTTGTCATTCATATCGTCCACTTCATTGCAGTCTTCTAGGCACTGAAAACTGTTTTGTAACTCGAGCTGAAAGGTTTTAACAAAGAAAAGGTTGTGAAAGTGAAAGGTTTCTTTGGAACAGAGCACGAGGGGGACGGAGCGTTGACTAATGAAGACGAGACCTCTCCAACTTAACGTTTAGGTTCAGTGCGCCTCTAACCATTCGGTGATCGCTACCAGTTTTTACCCTCGCGATCACGGAGACATCACTGAACAGTTGTCGTCTGGTCGTCATAATGAAGTCAATCTTAAAAAAAATTAAAAAAATCTCATTTTTTGTCTAACCGTCGATGCTCGACCAGGTCCACTTCCTGTGGGATCGCTTCTGGAAGAAAGAATTCATCATAAAGAGTCCCTCTTTCTCCATGAAGTCGGCCATCTGCTGGCCCCTTGGGTTCCCTTGCCCTATTCCAAATTTCCCTATTTTCAGCTCACCGTTCTCTCTTGTGCCTAGTTTTGCATTGAAGTCTCCCATTAACACCGTATATTGGGTTTTGGAGGAATGCATGGCTCTAGAGATATCCTCATACATTTCCTCCACCTCCTCATCGGGGTGTGCGATGGTTGGTGCGTAAACCTGAATGACCTTCAGCGAATACCGTTTGGTGATTCTGAGAAATAAGGTACGCAACCCTCGTCGACACACTCCCGATCTTTACAACGTTGTTAACGAGAGACTTGTGGACGATAAATCCGACATCTCCTTGGGACAGATGGTCGCCCTCCCGGTAATAGAGCAAGTTGCCGGATTCGAGGATTACCGTGTCCTCCCCCTCTCTTCGGACTTCGGATAATTCTATAATATGCCAGCGCAACTTGTCTATCTCTTCTTCCAGCTCCACGATCTTCTCGTCAATCCTCAGGGTGCGTGCGTTGTACGTTGCCAGGTCGAGTCGTCGTAGGTGGCAACCGAACCTCCACCGGAGGTTCTTAGCATCCCCTGCCCCGCCGTTACCATGGTCGCCACCGTAGCCAGGAATAGCGGGGCCGCCGGGGACTGGGGGCCGTCTGTTTGTTGCTCTGTCAAATGAATATTTGGATACAATTTTTTCTTCAATAATTTTACTCATATTATTTTCTTGCGGATTTAGCACCAAATGTTCACTTGACTTCTTAAAACTTAAGGCAAACATTCTCACAGTAGCAACATGCGTGCAGCAGGATAAGTTATTTTTTTAACTTTATTGCCTCATATTCCCTTATTGAAATCCGTGAATGTATTTGTTCTTCATTTCGCACCGTAAAATTTGCCTTGCGAAGGCTGCAGTTATTCGTTTTCCTTAAAACTTTTCTAATGACCCATCCTGCTGTATATGCCTGAGAATAGACATTCAATCTTTCTTGACGAGCAGCCATTTGAATATTTTCTGGCCTACAACAATTAAAATTAATGTTACTAGTGTCTAAAGTCTTTTTGACTGCAAACTCTGATATTTTTTCGAATATATTTTTTTATTTTAGCAAAGGAGCTGCTTCATTATCCTCACAGTTAAATGTAGGGTTGTGGAACTTTACAAATCCAGTTATTGACAGTATTTTAAAAGTGTTTTCAAAGATGTACGAGGGATTGAAAAGTACTCGGCCTAACCAAGAAAATAAACACATAGTAAATCAGTTATATTTTTATTTTTCTACATAATCACCATCAAGTTCAATACACTTTTGCCACCTCCCCTTCCAAGCATTTAGACCGTTGAAAAAAAATGATTCTTCCTTAGAGTCAAAATATGCGTCTACAGCTGCTTTGACCTCGTCGTTTGTCGAAAACCTTTGACCACCCAAGTGCTTTTTTAGGTTAGGGAACAGAAAGAAGTCTGATGGTGCCAGATCAGGTGAATACGGCGGATGCGGTAACAGTTCAAAACCACAGTTGTGAATTTTAGCCATTGACTGTACTGACGTGTGAACACGGGCGTTATCTTGATGAAACAGGACTTTTCTTCTGAGCATTCCTCGACGTTTTTCTTTTATTTCCTCTCGTAAACGACGTAGTAAGGTGCAGTAGTAATCAGAGTTTATAGTCTGACCCCTTTCAAGATAATCAATCATAATCACACCTTTCGAGTCCCAGAATACTGAAGCCATCACCTTATTTGGCGACAAAATCGACTTAGCCTTTTTAGGGGGTGGTGAACCAGGTCTTCTCCACTGTTTTGATTGTTGTTTTGTTTCCGGTGTACAGTAATGAACCCATGTTTCGTCTATAGTAACAAAACGATTCAAAAAATCATCTGCATCGGCTTCAAATAACTCCAAACAGTCGCGTGAAATAGTCAATCGCGTCCTTTTTTGTTCAACTGAAAGCAGTCGCGGAACCCACCTCGCAGACACCTTGTGGAAACCCAACTTGTTGACAATGATGTTTTGAGTTCGTTCATAAGAGATGCCTATAATCTCGGCTATCTCTCTAATTTTTAATCTGCGGTCTCCCATTATTAAATCAAGTACTTTTTTAATATTTTCGTCAGTAGTTGACGTCGAAGGCCTTCCAGAGCGGGGTTCATCTTTCACTCTCTCTCTACCACGCTTAAATTCTGCTATCCATTTTTTGACGGATGAATATGACAGAGCACAATCGCCTAATGTACTTACCATGTCATCATGGATGGCCTTTGATGATAGCCCCTTCTTATGGAGGTACTTAATGACGGCACGCTGCTCGATTTGCTCCATTCGCGGAAATTATGTCCGATTACTTTGTTAATAAATTTATAAAATCACAACTAATTATCGCACACGTTTCGAACTTCACACAATGAACTAGTCTGAACTGAACTAAATAATGTGGGTAGATTTGATTTTTAGAATTGAATGGATCTGTGTTAGGCCGAGTACTTTTCAATCCACCTAGGTAGCAATCTGGATCATTATTCCTAAAGTTATATGCGCGCACTTGGCCAAAGAAATTTTCAATTGGATCTGTGCTGAAATAACGTGGGTGCATAATCTTTACATTTTTTTCATTAAAGAATTGTCACAGCCTTTGCAAACTCTTTATAGTTTCAATCCAATTTTTATCGAAGGAACATATGATTCGTACTTTTTTAATATTTTCGTCAGTAGTTGATGTCGAAGGCCTTCCAGAGCGGGGTTCATCTTTCACTCTCTCTCTACCACGCTTAAATTCTGCTATCCATTTTTTGACGGATGAATATGACAGAGCACAATCGCCTAATGTACTGACCATGTCATCATGGATGGCTTTTGATGATAGCCCCTTCTTATGGAGGTACTTAATGACGGCACGCTGCTCGATTTGCTCCATTCGCGGAAATTATGTCCGATTACTTTGTTAATAAATTTATAAAATCACAACTAATTATCGCACACGTTTCGAACTTCACACAATGAACTAGTCTGAACTGAACTAAATAATGTGGGTAGATTTGATTTTTAGAATTGAATGGATCTGTGTTAGGCCGAGTACTTTTCAATCCACCTAGGTAGCAATCTGGATCTTTATTCCTAAAGTTATATGCGCGCACTTGGCCAAAGAAATTTTCAATTGGATCTGTGCTAAAATAACGTGGGTGCATAATCTTTACATTTTTTTCATTAAAGAATTGTCACAGCCTTTGCAAACTCTTTATAGTTTCAATCCAATTTTTATCGAAGGAACATATGATTCTTTACCACGAAAGTCTACATATTTCATTTCATTTAATTTTTCAATAGCATCTTGCCAAAATGTGTGATGTTCTGATGTCGCTGTAACAGCTTTTCTTAAATTTTTACCTTTGTGGCTTATGTTTGCCCCATTTACTGAATCGAATAACTTATCAAAAAGGAGAATAGTGGACGCAGTGTTCATCAATGTTTGGCTCACCTTATTTCCATGAACATCATGAGCTATAAAAATAATTTAATGTTATTAATTATTATAATATACCTAATTTCATTAAAATAATTTATATTTCAAACATGTTAAACTTCCAAAAATTTGCAGTAAAATTCCAAGCTTGTGCTACTTTGTAGCTAAGAACTCTCACACCGTTTTTAATCTGAAACAAATTAAATTGATTTAAAAAATTAATAATAAGTTGATAAACTTTGTAAAGTAGCATTTTATTTACCATTGTGAGTATTGTAAAAGATTTTTAAATACAATCAGTCACCAAGGGCAAATTTTGCAATTGCCACATTGAAGTTATTCATAAAATAAAATACGACTTAGATAAATTGGGAATTACAGTTGAATATTCATTCAATAGTTCAATTGTTTTAGTTCACATCAGTTTGTGAACAACCTACTGATGTACTTGGCATATTGGCATTGATATTTATTTCTTACCAATTGTCTTGTATTTTTGGTTTTGCACTCTGTGTTGATTAGTGTATTTATATTTGGTATATACAAAATAGTTTACTATCATTCATAAGAGGCAAAAAAAATTCGCATCACTCTTAGTCGCTTCTTACAACACCAACAAATGACATTGAGTAATGTATTACCTCATACTGCCACAAGGTGGCATAAAATATATCTGACATGAGTTACATGTTATGTATGTATAGTACAGACAATCCAATTTATCTGGAAATAATATAATAATAAAAATAAAAGTTCGCGATCCCTAGGTGTGGCAACAGTTGGAAACTGTACAGGCAAAGGACAGCAGGATCTTTTTGTTAACAACTAAAAGATATAAAAAATGCAATTACCAACCCGCCTAAGCCAAGTGAGGCAACTATGGTAAATACCCCCTAAAAGCTATTTATTGGAAAGGCATGTTCAGCAGTGGACTACGATAGGCAGTAATGATCATGATCATGAATATAATATTTAGCAACTATCAACTAACTCCTTTATTGATGTTATTTGTTCACTATAAATTTTCTTAATTATAATACATTTTTTACCCTTTTTAAGTTATAATTACATTTCTTTATATATTCCATACAGATGAAAGTATTAAAGAAATATGCTACTGTTTCTCACGTAAATTTTTTTATTTTCCCTAACATAACATACTCATCATTTAGTTAAGGTAGCAGTTTTGTGCCCCCAATAGTGTTGCAGTCCGTTTTGTATACATCAACTATGTCAGACCATTTCGAAATTTCTTGGCTAAATTTAATATTTTTTGTCAAAAATTATTCCTTATGCCCTTTATGAGATGATGAGGGTCAACAATTATCTTTAACCTATGTCCACACTTTTAATTACATTTATTTACATAACATAATATACTAACATAATATACTAAAGAGTGACAAAGCAAATTTATGTTGCAGAGGTGAACGCAGAGTCGGGAAGGGTCGCCATAGGCGAAAGTTTATCGACCAAATTGGCGATATGTTGAAAATGGGCCAAATCAAGAGTACCTTTAACCGACGAGCGTGTATGCGTAGGTATATGGATGTGGAGGAAGCGAGAGAGGTCTGTCAGGATCATGCCAAATGGAAGTCCAGAGTCTCTACCTACCCCTCTGGGTGACAGGCGTGAGTGTTTATGTATGTATGTATGTATGTAATATACTATATTTTATTATATACAATATTTAAAACTTTAATTATGAAAAAACGTGTCTTTTTATTATTTCTATTGTATAATTTTAATTACATAATATTATATAAAAAACAACATAAACAAATCAAATTAAAACATAAATATTTCTAATTAGCATAGTAAATAAATTAAAGGAAAAAAAATGTTATACAAAATTATACGGTATGTAAAGTTTAATTTAAGAAAAAAATACTAACTAAATCGCCGCTGTCTGTTGGTAGTGTGCCCAAAAGACTAGCTGAGTTGCCTCGCTGTATTGCGAGGCTGATCCGCTGACAAAAATATCTGCCAGCTTTTGGGTCACCAGAGACATCGACAAGGCGTGATGAGTTATCTCTGTACAAACGTCTTGCTTCAGGACCCCACGACCCCAGTCTTTCTACACCAAACGGCACAAACATATATCCCTCTCCGAGGGTTGCATATTTGCGCCGCTTGTTAGACTCGGCAACAGCAGCAGCCGTGCCTGCCTTCTGTGCAATCGCCGCGAGATGTGATTGCGCTAATGTGTCAACACAAGTCGCATCCCATACTAATGAGCGCCCACTTTTCCATGGAATAAGCGTCATTCCATCAGGCCTCTTGCCATCGCCCTGCAATATACCGCTTGGCTCTAAAATTGCAGGTACGTTGGCACTGGTTAAGGCCCGTTGAATGACGTCATTAATGGCTGCATGGCGAGGGCTGCGACCGGCGCTTCGCTAGCATGCGAGGCCGTGGTGTCCGAGAATGTAGACCTCTTTACCATAGCGGCAGCGATGGAGCTCATTGGTTTTTAAACCTAACCTCAGGCTGATAGCAAGAGAGAAAGTAGAACTATCCAAGAGCGTTCCGATATTTGATAAGGGCAGTGCATTCAACCAGTAGCCCGACTCCTTCTCCTCAGATGCTAGGAGACGAGATCGCTCTGTAGGGTTTCCGCAGTTTTCTAAAATATTTTTTTTAACCTGGATACTGAGTGGCTCATCCCAAAGTCTCTGCGAACTTGAGTTTGTCGGAAAAACCTGTTCCGGCCCTGTCTTATTGCTCCAGGCTTCCTTTGCCTCAGCCAAGCGGGTGACCTCTACATCACCGAGTGATATGAGATAGATATGAGGTTAATAATTGTTCCAATGAGGTCTGACGTGCTATGAACTGAAGACAAGAAAGTTGGAAGTGCTACGCTGGAAACTCTTCGGATGCCTAGACCACCAAGTCTAACGGGAAGTGTGGCCTGAACCCAGGAATTTTCATTTAATGGACAATTTAGAATTTCAATCATAGTTTTCTAATCATATCATTGAGACTATAGCACGTACGTAAAATTTGGCACAAAAAGACAAAATTTTAGTATGGCATATGCCATGTGTGGGCTAATTTCTTTCAGACGACTGGATGACTCCTCAAATTTTAAAATCTGTTCTCTGACAAAACATTGAAAGGACTATCCAGAATAGGAGCACCTAGAACGCGAAGCGATTTGCTGTTAATTATCTTTATATTTGGAGCTAAGGAGTTAAATTTGTTAACAATTTGATCTTTTTCGGACGATGGTAAATTCTCATTAATAAAAAGTTCGCACTTTGAAAAATTCAATTTTAGGCCAATAGAACTGAAAGAAAAATAAGACTGGTTAAATCACCAAGCACTGAGTTTGCTTCGCCTCCTAGTGTCCCATCATCTAAATACCAGACATAGAATATTGACTTGAGACCGGAAATAAATGGATGTATTGCCAAACTAAAATTGCCGGACCGAGCGGGTCACCCTGCTGGCATCCGACAGAGGATATAATTTGGTGTTCTTTGTACATGAGTGTAGATGGTGTACTATAACATTGCATTGAGGTAATGGTAAATGGATGGGATATTTTCTTTTACCTGTGTCAGCAGAGTGCCTCGGTCTACTGAGTTAAATGCATTTTCAACATCCATCTTCAGTAGCACCTTACCGCCGCCGTGTTTCAGAAAGATGCGCGCTGCATGTACAGCTCCTTCGCATCCGCTTTTAATCCCGAAACCTAGCTGCACAGGCTGAAATATGGGCGCGACGTCTGCCTGGATATATTTGCAGCAAACCTTTGAAACAATGCGGCGACTTGTGTTACCAACTGCTATGGGCCGAATACTCCCATCCTTTTTTTTAAGAGCGCACAGGTTTGATCCATAAAGTATCTGCGTTATATTTGGGCAAACTTTAAATTTACAAGTTGCGTCAATACATTTAGAAGGTCTCGGTCAGTGTTTTCCCTAGCACCTGATAGAAGATCTTTTAAATGTTGAGGTGAAAGACCAGCGAGACCACTGTGCGATCCATTACTAAAGGAACTGATCGCAGCCTGTACCTTCTCAGCAGTGGCTTCCGGTGTACGCTCAGAAGGATCAGGAGCATCTGGTAAATTTAAGGCAGCCGATGGGAGTGAATGTTTAGCCCTCAGGGAATCCAAAGTTTCCAGAGTGTCGGGGGCTAACATATCACTTGAGAAAAGAAGGCGAGCGGCACCTCTCAAATCGCCATCATTCAATTTTGATTCAGTTTTTTTAATTATATTGTAACTAATTTTATCTTTAAATTCATTATGTTGATTAGTTTTCTCGAGCGAGTATACCGAGCTAAAACAATTATCGTCATCTTTAGCAACGTGCAGTGTACTAAGTAATTTTTCCAGCTTTCTGAATCATTTTTATTGATTATGTCTTTGATACAAGATGATAATGAGAGGGCTACATTGTTTCTTGCACCCCTTGGTATTCTTTTTATAACGGGACAATTGAACTTTAAATAACTTAATTTTGAGGAAATGTTTTCGTTTGATGGGGAATCTGTTTGTGGGAGGCAATCTTGAACTTGTAATGGCTTGTGCGTTCTGGTTTTGTGAATATTTAAGCCTCTTTGCCCTTTGAAAAAGCGTGATTGTGAACAGTCTGTACACTGCACGTGGTCTTGTGATGCGGTCGCCGCTGACTTCTCCCTTGGGAAAAGCTTATCAGCCAAAGACATTCAAACTAATTACATTTAATACATATGTATATACAAAGATAATAAAAAATATATAATAAAGTAATAAAATGTACTTACACAACTAGAGTATAAAAAAGAAACATTGTATTTACAGCACCAACACACTCATTTACAGAATTAGAATAAATAAATTCACAGACTAACTAGTAGATTCTAACCGAATCAGACGGCCATCTCACGAACTAAACTTACTCGACTTAGCTTCTGCATCCTGATTGGTTGCAGCAAAATGATATATGACATTTCTTTTTTTTTAATTTGAAGCAACTATACCAGGCAAAGGAAGTCCCAATGAAGCTTATTTATTAATTACTTGCAAAATTCATTTTAAAATATTGAAAATAAAATGAGATAAATAAAAATGAAACAATGAAGAAATTTTTTTTTGTTAGTTATTAATTTTTACTTTACAGTAATTTTGTTAACAAACTTAATAATTTATTACAATATACAATATTAAAAAAATATAATAAAAACAAACTAATAACTTAATTATCATACAGTCCTCATTTTAACTTTACAATAATTTTGTTTACAAATTTAATAATTTATTAATATATACAATATTTAAAAAAATATAATAAAAAATCAAACTAATAACTTAATTATCATACAGTCCTGATTTTAACTTTACAATAATTTTGTTTACAAATTAATTAATATATACAGTATTAAAAATTATAATCTAAACAGATCTCTACAGCACTAAAGTTTTTTATATTACAAAACTTCATATTGACTTGGAATGTGCTGTGCCCCGCATCCTTACCTGAAACACAATCATTTACAGCCTAAATAAAAGCATTTTGCTTTATAAATGAAATATTATCACAATACTTCGCAGGATTTGTTCCATATTGGAAAAATTGTATGTAACTACATAAAAATTTAAAATTGTATGTAGTTGTTAAGCTTTGGCAGCTGACAACGGCTCATTAAAACTATTTTCCTGTATAAATGATTATTGTCTGAAATCAAAAAAATATTATTATTATAACTGTCTTATATATTTATTGATATTTTTATTATTACTACTTTTACTATTAACTTTTAGCCAAAGTCGACCTCTTAATAAAAATTAAATAAGTTAAGTATACGTAGCTTTTAACGGTTGAAATATTTTGTGGATTTCCAATAGTTGAAATCTATTTCTTCCCTTTATTTTTTAGCTATTTCTTATATTTTAAGAGAGCTTTACCTTGCATTTCTGGCAGCTGCATTCTTTCTAAGCGAACAATATATACACCTTTAAAAATTTTATTGGTAGTAGTGCACCAGTTATTTATACTTTTGATATATAATCAGTACTATAGCAAATAGTAGACGAATATGTTTTCCTATGCAGTTTAATGCTGCTTCAGCAAGTATACTGTCCCAATGATTGTCGTCTTCTAGCAAGCCTAGTGCAAGGCATGCATCTTTATACGTCGGATACTGTTTTTCATTTACTTTACGTATATCTTGAAATGATAATGGTCCGGTGACATTAATCAACAACAGTCGCAGATAAAAGCACTCAGTCTGCCTTGGATTGACTGTATATACACGACCCAAATTATTTGATTTAAATTTTGTGAATCAGGGGCATGCTTCAACTGGTGTGCCTTGCTTGCGGGGCATCCATTTTTTCCTTTGAGCCCATGTAAAATAGCTTAGCTATTTATAGTGGTACCTTTGAATAAAGCAGTGTTTGTGCGAAGGCACCAAAAGCATCCGCACGATAACACAATTCAAAAAATTCGGTGAGCGTAGTTTTTGGTAGATTTATGGCACGATCAAGCGCTGTTTCGTTGGTGAAAAATACACACTGGCCATTTAAAGATGTACGGCTAAATGGATAACTGCTGGATCCCGTTCATGAATTAGGAAACCGAAGATACGCCAGACAGCTTCATTGGAGCTGATATACCGGCTAGTTTGGTAATTCATTACTTCATCATTTTTATTTAAAGGAGGAGCATTCAAATTAGTTTTTTCAATTCTAAATACAGCCATATCACTTCCTTTATTCACATACTTGCAAATATATTTAATGCTCTTCACCGAACTGCAGAACTCAACATTAATATGAGCATTGAATGTTTTGCTCAGCTGAGGTGAATATGGTACCAGCCACCGATTGTCGATGTCAAATTCCGATTTGAATGTCCGAAAACTACCTCGAAGGGTGTAAGTTCTGTTACCGAATGAATGGTGTTATTATATGCTAGTACGGAATACGTCATAACTGATGCCGCATCAGTAGGTTTTCTTTCGTATTTTGCCAATCTGTAAATTTCTATGATTGTCGAGTGGAAGCGTTCTATAAGCCCCATCGAGTTTGGGCTATTTTTATCTTTATCTATTTTATTTTTATCTATTTGGGGTTCCAAAGTACTGCTCAATTTTATGTAAGATTAAGAATTCTTTAATTAATTCATTGTTAAATTCAGAGCCCGGATCTGAACTTACCTTTTTTGGTATCCAGTAAAAAGTACTTCTTTTAAGCTCGGACTACTTCGGGGTCGATCTATTTGAAATTTCTATCGCTTGGCCTAATTTGCTAAACGCATTTATAAGAGTCAGATAATGTTTTCCTTCAATGTTAAACAAGTCTATAAATATCTCTTGAAACGGAGCACCTTGGGTCTGGGTTAATTGAACAGAAGGTTTAATTGGCTTTCTGTCATATTTCATTTTTTTACATGCAGTGCAACTATTTATTGTTGCCGAAACAGTTTCTTTTAAATTATCCCAATAGTAATTTCTGCGGATTCTAACTAGCGTCTCTTTAATACCCCGGTGACGTCTTTCCTTCGTGATAGTTAATTACAATCGCCCTTTGTTCTTTTTCGTCTTCAACAAAAATTACTCGTTCCGTGCATTCATAAAATTGAACCATGTCCTTTTTGAAAAGGTGTATAATAATATTGCTAAATTGTCTTCGATGTTCTTTTCGTTCAAAATATATAAAATATTTAATTTTAGGCCTAATATATTTCTCATTGAGAAATCCATAATAAACATAGAAACAACACGAAGAATTTAGATGGAGCAACCAAAACTTGCCAGTCATGGAGAAATGGCTTGACTCTTACCTCGAGAGAAGTGGGATTCAAAGTTCAAAAGATGGATTAGAATATGGTCTTTTATATCCATGTGCGACATAGTTATAATACTTAGTTATAACTTCATAATTGTTGTGACCATATTATATTGTATATACGTGCATATTTTTAACAATCTTTTAATGAAACGTTTTATAAATAAATATATTTAATAAAAGTAAATACCAAATGCAATTATAATCATAAAATATATTAACCTAGCAACCAGCACGTTTGTCGTCCGTGCTTTCAAGAATCATAAAAATTAAAAGATGAATGTTTCCCTTTTCACAAACAAGTTCGTGCGAAACAACCGCTGTGAGGCACTGTAAGAGTGGGCAGTGTTGAGTGTACTCCCCTCCCTTCGCTTTTTGTGAAAATTTGTTTGGCAAAGCTCATCGTGAGAAGTGACATATATAGACGCCATCATCTGTCCTGCGCCCAGCATCTCCTCCTGCAACGCGCCGGCGTGAGACGACACACGCCCGCGCCTTATTGGTTCAAGCTAACATCGTCAAGGCGACCAAAGAACCAACACATGCGCACAGACGATTTTTCAATCAATTTGAAATGAAACTGTCACCATGGATTTTTATTTATGTTTACGTTTAGTTTTGATTGTTATAATTTGTGATTAGGCGCTTTAATAGGATATTTTTGTAGGATAAAAATTAATTGTTAATAGTTAAAAAAAATAAGATAACCATAAGTATATAACAGTGAGTGCCTGTTTCTTCGGATGGAATGCTGTGTTTGCCAAAGGATTTTTTCATCGGGAATAGGCCTACGTATCCACCAGGGACGTATCCATCAGGTCCGTACAACCTCTATTCCATCTTCATCACACACCCCGGCTCCCTGCTCCCATCCTCCATTACCTCCCACCCCCGACACTCCTCTTCAGACTCTCCTCGGTCAACTCAAGCAGTCAACTTCCATTATAAAACGTATTCCACGCGGTGCCCGGTCGACGGTTTCAGAGGCATTAGCGGCAGCAATAAATAATTGCGTTAGAAACAACAATAGTTATTCTTGGCATGACCTCCTTACCTTTTCGTTCAAAATTCTCCATGTCTCAGATGAATCCAACAGTAATATTTCCCTAACGCAAAAAATAAAAAATAACACTTTAAATCCGTCTATACCTATTTGCGATCCTTCGTCTGGAACCCACAGAAAGAAGTATGACTTGTTTGGGAAGGTCGAGGATAAAATACACGACGGTGATCTCAAAGGAGCAACACGCCTTTTGTTCTCAAACGACACCTTAGCACCCGACACGCCGGAGACCAAAGCCGCATTACAGTCCAAACACCCCCCAGGCCCTTCCACCCCGATTTTTGTAGACCCTCCATCTGACCCCCCAGGCTGCCTCCACGCCACGGTTAGAGATGTTCTAACAGCCCTCGCCTCGTTTCCAAAAGGATCGGCGTCTGGTCTAGACGGCATATCCCCACAGCATCTGATTGACCTTACCAGCTACGGCTCTGGTGTAGCTGGTGAACAGTTGACCACAAGCCTCACAAAACTGGTCAATCTCATGCTTCTGGGAGATGTTTGCCCGGATGTGACGCCGCTGATATATGGAGCAAATCTTATTGCCTTGGCAAAAAAGGATGGTGGCGTGCGCCCCATCGCTGTAGGGTCTACATTCCGACGTTTAGCAGACAAGATCTGCGTCCGGCTCACTAGAACAAAACTACAGGCCCTCTTTGAACCAGTACAAGTTGGATTTGGAACCCGTGGAGGTTGCGAGGCAGCAGTCCACGCTGTACGTACCTTCCTTAAAAGTGATTCGTGCGAGGTTCTTCTAAAATTAGACTTAAAAAACGCATTTAATTCGGTCAATAGGGACACTCTGCTAAAAGAAATTAAAATACATGTCCCGGAAATTTATAACTTCCTTCTCCAGTGCTACCACTGCCCCTCAAAACTAGTTCATAAATCCAATGAGATTATTTCGGCCGTAGGCTGTCAGCAGGGTGATCCCCTCGGTCCAGCAATATTTAGTTTGGCAATAAATCCGATAATCCACTCCCTAAATTCAAAATTAAATATTTGGTACCTCGACGATGGGACCTTGGCCGGAGACGCGCAGACAGTCCTAGCTGATTTGGTGCATGTTAAACAGCATTTCAATCGCATTGGTTTAGAATTAAATTATGACAAATCTGAATTATATATTTCGGACCAAGTAAATCCACTAACCGCTTCCCAGATCGCTCAAAATTTTAACAACATTGCTCTTAACATTAAAATAGTAACGAAGGACAGTCTGCACCTCCTCGGCTCCCCCATCTTTGAGGAGGCCATTCCTCTTCTCTTAAATAAATCAACAACAAATTTCAGCAAGTATTCGGACCGCCTTGTCAAAATTAGTAGCCACTCAGCTTTATTTATTTTAAAATTCTGTCTGTTCGTCCCTAAATTCACTTACATGCTTCGCTGTTGCCCCATTTGGAAATTCCCCCATTTGATCACACCTATTGATACTCTAATGAAATCCCAAATTGAAAACATCCTGAACATTCACTTGAGCGAACAGGCTTGGACCCAAGCCGCTTTACCAATAAGGAACGGCGGCCTGGGAACACGTAAAATTTTAAGTGTGGCTTTGCCTGCATTCCTGTCTTCAATCCACAGCACGCTAGATCTCGCAGGTAGAATATTAAAAGCCCCAGCGGGCATTAACTGCGAGATTGCATGTTTGGACGAGGCCACGAATGCATGGCTAGCTGGACCGAGTCCAAATCTCCCATCCAAACCACATAAGCAAAGGGCCTGGGATACAATAGCGTCCGTCGCCACCTTACAAACTTTAATAGAGCCTTCAACTGGCAGGGACCGGGCCAGGCTGTTAGCTGTGTCCAAGCCAGAATCTGGTTACTGGCTCCAGGCATATCCCTCGCCCAACACTGGGATTTTATCAACCCGGACACTCTACGCATAGCCGTCGGTCTCCGGCTGGGAGCTGGGATCTGCACAGGTCACAACTGTGTTTCTTGTGGGGCTCCAGTGGACCGACTCGGCCACCATGGCCTCTCCTGCACCTCGGGCGCCGGCCGCCTGTCCCGCCACGCTGCTCTCAACGACATTCTCAGAAGGGCGCTCGTCAGTGCCAACGTTCCCGCCGCTCTGGAGCCCCAGATTGTGCGGAGCGATGGCAAGCGCCCTGACGGAATGTCGTTGATACCCTGGAAGTCGGGCCGTGCGCTGGTGTGGGACGCCACCTGTACAGACACCCTGGCGGCGTCCTATCTACCAGCAACTACCAAACGTGCGGGGGCGGCGGCGGACGCCCGGGAACGCCTCAAGGTCTCTAAATACAGCTGTCTCGGCGCCCAATATCAGTTTTTTGCTTTCGGCGTCGAGACACTAGGTCCTTGGGGCAAAAGTGCGCTGGAGCTGCACAGGGAGCTCAGCAAAAGGTTGAGGGAGGCAACAGGCGACCCTCGCGCCGGCGGCTTTCTCGCGCAAAGAATTGCAATCGCAGTTCAGCGCGGGAATGCTGCCTGCGTGATGGGCACCCTGCCAAGAGGCCCAGGCCTCTTATTTAATTAGTTATTTTATTTTATTTTTAAGGTTTAGTTTTAGTTATTTTAATTTAATAATAGTTCTAGTCTAGTATTATTTTTTTTTATTCTTCCATATTTTGTTTGTTAATTATTGTAAATTGTGCGATTATATCAAATTAGCTCATAAATATAAATATATATATTTCTTAAGAAATTCTTTAATTAATTCGGAGTTATCTAATGGTAAAAATACTTCTAATACTTTTTGTTTCTTTCTGGAAATATCTTTAACCTGACATTCATTTTAAAACCATGAAAATATTAATATTTGATTTGGCTTTGTATCGATAGCCTCGTGTAGTATTGGTATTCCGTTTGACTCTAATTCTACGGCTGAATGCACAGTTTGGGACTTACTAGATTCTGAAGGTGATCGAATTGGATATTCGGAAACCTTTTCTGAACTACAAATTGATATTATGTCGGAAAGAGACATAGGGCTCGCGGAAACACTACTTGAGTCTCATATTGTTACAATGGACGTTGTCATTATGTTTTTTATTTTGAGTATTTAGTTTTTAAATTTCCTTAACTACGTCTTTCACATGCTCCCTAAGCTATACTTTTTGCTGTCAAAATTAACGTCCATCGAATGGCCTTCGTCGTCTGAATTTAAGGCATTAACTTTAATTCTGGATAGGGCATCGGCATTTGTATTTTGTTTCCCATTTTTATAAACGATTTCAAAATCGTACTCCTGTAGTCGTAATCGCCATCTGGTAAGCTTACTGCTTGGTTCCTTTAATGAATAAAGCCAAACTAAAGGTTGGTTGTCAGTATAAATTACAAATTTTCGTCCGTAAAGGTACGGTCGGAAATATTTTACGGCCCAAATAATAGCTAAAAGTTCGCGTTCGATGGTGCTATATCTACTTTCAGTGTCACTAAGCGTCCTACTAGCGTATGCAACAGGTCTATCACTACCACTAAGTTGAAAATTCAAGAAGATAAAAAAGTCCACTATGGCTGATTGGTTTTAAAGGAACTATATCCAAAAATATTAATCACTGTTGATGATAATGGGACTTGTTCTTTTATTATTTAAAGGAAACATCTATCAAACAAAAAACAACAAATGTTTAACACTATCAAATGAAAAGAAGAGATATGTAACTCCTACTACGTTTTTGTAGTTATTAATATGGTGCTTTTTCTATTTAAATGAAAAGACTGTGGAGCAATCAAACAAACTTGAGTTTTTTTATAGGATAATTTTATGGTTATACGTAATACTACTACATTAGGATGATATTTTTCTAGTAAAACCAGAAGATATTATCTGGCATAGTGTAAAAAGACCAAAGGTGTCCACTTATAATTTTAAACTATGCATGAATACACGCAATATCTTTCCAAAGGTTTGTCTATTTTTGCCTTATTTGAAGATTACTCCCCTTGTTGCCTCAGCCAGTATCGGAACCCTCGGCGTCGACATTTTTTTTAGGAGAGGGGGCAAACGAGCCTGCGGCTCACCTGATGGTAAGTGACTACCGCCGCCCATGAACAACTGCAACATCAGAGAAGGAATTGCAGATGCGTTGCCGGCCTTTTAAAAAGGAGTACGCTCTTTTCTTGAAGGTCCCTAAGTCGTATTGGTCCGGAAAAATCGCTAATGGTAATCGATTCCACAAGAAAGTCGTGCGAGGAAGAAAAACATCTTCTAAATCGCACAGTAGTGGATCGCCAATCATCCAGATGGTGTGGATGGTATCGAGAGTTCTGCCGCGATGTGCGTTCGTGAAATTTGGCGTATCGTATGACATATCGAGTGACGTGCAATTTCGTGGTCACTTGGAAGAGAAGGCAAAATTGGCCTCTAAAAAGCTAGGCGTGCTCAGCAGAGCGGGACAGTATTTCATGCCGACATAACGCCTGCAACTTGACAAGGCGCAGGTTCTGTCTCACATGGAATACTGTTCCCATCTCTGGGCTGGGGCTCCCCAGTGCCAGCTCCTTCCACTTGACCGCATCCAACGCAGAGCGGCTCGAATCGTCGACGACCGAGTCCTTTCCGATCGGCTCGACTCATTGGCGCTGCAAAGAGATGTTGCATCTCTTTGCATTTTCTTTCGCATTTACCACGGGGAGTGCTCTGAAGAATTGTTCGGATTAATCCCAGCCGCCAAATTTCACGAACTCACATTGCGGCAGAACTCCCGATACCATCCACACCATCTGGATGATTGGCGGTCCTCCACTGTGCGATTTAAAAGATGTTTTCTTCCTCGCACAACTTCTTTGTGGAATAGTTTACCACCAGCGATTTTTCCGGACCGATACGACTTTTTAAAAAGGATTAGGCTCTTTTCTTGAAGGTGCCTACCTTCAAGAAAAGAGCCTAATCCTTTTTAAAAGGTCGGCAACGCATCTGCAATTCCCCTGGTGTTGCAGTTGTTCATGGGCGGCGGTAGTCACTTACCATCAGGTGAGCCGCATGCTCGTTTGCCCCCTCTCCTATAAAAAAAAGATTGAATTAGAAAAAAAAATATTGATACATCTAATTGTGACGTGCCTAAGCGGATTAAGAAAATTTCGTATAACATGATTATACGTAAATTTTTTAATAGTTTAAATTTAAATATACACAAGTTTTCACTAATAACCTTATTATTATATTTCCAATTTTCCAATAATTTTATCTCAAACTTCAATTTAAAATAGTTTGGAAAATCCAAATGTGCACGACTCATAATGCTCATATGATCATTCAGGTCACTCCATAAAGTCCAAGGCGCATTTAAGTATAAATATACTTAAATATATACATACTACTTACTTTTAGTACGTACTACGTAGTACTATTATTTATTCTGTGCTTTTAAAACATTGTAATAAAAATCTGTGATTATTATAATAATAATAATGTATGAAATTAGGTTTTTCGAATATATTGCATTTTGTAAATCGATGTTTTTGAGCCGCTGCAAACAACCGACACGGTGTCCACTCACGACGGCGATTGACGCCGAAATAAGTAAGTGAGGCCGAGGCAGTCTGTTTAATAAATTTATTTATTTACAAGGCTGCTATAACACCGGAAATTACCGGATTACTACGCCGAAAAAATTAATTACAACTAAACATTAGAAAATTAAACTGTCATTTACATTTCATGGCTTCTCACACGATAGATGAAGAGACTAAAAAATAGATTAATTTAAACAATTGATATTTTATAAAGTTATCATGTTTACCACACCATGCGGACTTGATAAATCTACGCGATAAGCCACTAAAACCACTTTTATATTTAAAACTAGCTTCTGCCCGCGACTTCGTACGTGAATCCTGTTGCTTATGCCAGCGACAACGGGGTCGTCAAAATCGAAGATCTGAAACGTCTGATGTTGAATTCTAAGAGCCCGGGGATGGGAAAACAACGTGATTCGCGAGACGATTCGAGACGTTCTAGATCTTTCATTTTTGTAAGTCAACAGGAAATGCCCATCAGACTAAGCAACTTTCATTATTACATATTACAAAGACGTCATTTCTATATATGTTATAGTGTCGCTGGGCTTTGGATGGAGTGTAACTCCTTGTGTGTTATTAAGTTAATATATTGGGAATATTGTTTAGATCACGTTCACATGAGGCTTAAGTACTTATAGAACAAAAATACTTCAGCGCAAAGCTTCCGGGTAAACTATGTTGAAAGTTGACCCGTCCGGCACGTGAACATAAAGATTTTTAGAACTGCTAACCCGGGAAATAGAATAATCGGAATGCCAATTTTTAAACAAATTTCATGAGAAGAAAGTCCGGGCATATTTAAAGAATTTAAAAATTCTATCTGGTAATTAGTGGCTTCTTGTTCATCGACCATTCTATTTATTGAACTATAAACTTTGCTTTCCCCGTGTATATTCGACAGTATTTTGTTATTAATCTCAGATGCCTGGTCATTGCGAGGAGTTAAAATGGATCTTTCGCATAGCCAAAAATTGTCCCTATTTAATATAATTGTTACGTCACCGTAAACCGACGATATAAAATGTGGTTGGGATTGCACTATACAACATAACTCAGGCGTCAGAATAAGTTTTCCTTGGTGTAGTTGTGGATACCTTCCCCAATCTTTAATAATTTATCAGAAAATTGACGATCATCCGGGTTATCTCCAGTTCTCACTCGCATGTTTATAGTCAAATGTACCGATTGTATATCACGCCACAAATAAGAGCTTTTTAGGCAAGCCCTAACCTCATCAGCTCGGGTCCCCCGTGGTATTACCGGTAAGGTTTGTTGGAAATCACCACAATATAAACCGTGATACCACCCATTGGTCGATCATTTTGTCTTATATCCCTTAAAGTTCTGTCTACCGCTTCTACTCCTTTTCGTTGGGCCATCGTACATTCATCCCATATTATTAAATTACTATCACGTAATACCTTAGCTTTGTCGCTATTTCTTGAAATACTACAGGTTGGACTTTCCGTGTGATCTAAATCATTTGATATTTTAAACATAGTGTGAGCAGTTTTACCTCCTGGTAGCAATGTTGCAGCTATACCTGATGAAGCCACGGTAAGAGCAATTTTACGCTGATTTCGAACATAAGCTAATATTAATTTAGTCAAAAAGGTTTTCCCAGTTCCTCCTGGTGCATCTAAAAACCATATTGTTCCCGAATTATTCTGAACACTCGCACACGCGATCATAGACTGAACGTTGTTCTGCAGTCATCATTGGGACACCGTTTTCTAATGTTGCCAGCAGTTCCATTGAGTTGTAACCAATCTCTGCAGAATATTCCCTATTGGTAACCTCTCCGACTGAGGTTGGTGTTGCCAAACCATATTCACAAAGTGATTTACCGCCTACTCCTGTTAAGTCTTCCTGAAGAGCTAATAAGCACAGATTTATGGCAAGATCACGGAAATTATCATTGGTTGCGCCTTCATCATTGTGAGATATTGTGGATAATTTTTCTTTATATTTTTCCCATAATTGTACAGCATCTGACAAGTTACAAAATGTGAGTAATGTTACAAATAAATGGCGTAACCGTCGTGGATTATCACTAACACAGGATTCTGATAAAGCGTCATCCCAATGCTGATCATTTTCAAGCAAACGACGCGCTTGGCAAGCTGCATGATAAGTTGGATAAACAACATCGTCTACTTTTCTCAACTCTATAAATGATGTTGGTCCTCGCACTGTATGTAATAATAATCGCAAATAGAAACACTCAGCGTTGTTAGGATGAACAGTATACACTCTACCAAGAACATGTTCTTTGAAAATACCTGACTCGCCATCTACAGGCCTGCCACGGCGTCTACGATTAAAGAAACCTCGTTGCTTATCGTAGGTATAAACCTATACAATGGAACTTCCCCATACAAAAGAGATTTTGCAAAATCATCAGTTTGGCAAAGTCGAAAGAATGCTAATGAAGTTGTTTGTCTAGGGTTCTCTAATCGTTCTGTAACATTCTCTGCGTTGAAATATACAGGGTATTTTTGGAACGCTCCCGAAAACTAAGACAGGCGACAGCACCAAGTATACCTTTGATCATGGGTCACAAATAAATTCGATCCTGATGAAAAAAATCATCTTTTTACAACGTTTTATTAGCTTTATTCACGCGCCATCATGTTAGTACAGCTAAATGAAACGATAATTTCATAAAAAATATCATGAAAATACTGAAACATAAAACCAGCAGTGGAAACTGAATGGATATCACCTAATTAATTAATCTCACGAAAACCAGAATATAAACACACACAAAATATGAGAATAAGAAGGGTAGGAAAATACAGATTGGTGAAGAAGGTCTACTCACAGTGCTGCAGTTTTCCCCATGCTCCTTCTGGAATATTGGTACTCCGTCCTTGAAGTTGGTCTGCTTCTTAATAAATTTGTTTGTTCGTTTCTTCCCGATCAAAACGTTGAGACGTACGACCGATTTTTCTGCGAAAACTTTTATTCGCTACGAAATAATACTTGGTCTTACGGGTCCCTACCGACTGCGCCAATTAAGATAATGAACCAGACAGACAGAGAATACTGAAACATAAAACCAGCAGTGGAAACTGAATGGATATCACCTGACTAATGGAGGTTAATGTACGCGCGAACGGTGAAAAAAGAACGCTGGCCTTAAACTTAGGCACTGAGCGATTTATCACATATTGGTACGAAGGGGGCGAATTAAGATAATGAACCAGACTTCAATAAAAATATATTTATTTATTTTGACAGAGTTACAGTAAGAAGTTTATTACTACAATATTCAATATTAAATGATTACAATTGTCTATTTATACTTAAATTATATGCAACAAAACTATTTACTAAGCTTATTTACTGCATACGCTTGACCCAGATGGGATTGCTGATGATGTGCGAACGAATGAGATTTGGCAGGGGTGCTCAGCCTTAACTCCTCCCCCCTCAAGAGAGAAATTATCCGAAGGTGGCTCAAGCGACTTCGGAGAATTTCGAGAACATAATTTGAATTTAATTAAAATGCTACATACTATACAGATTACTATAATGAGATATAAACTTATGGTCCATACACTGATTTCACTTGTTACTAAGAATTTTGTATTTATTTCGTTATCACTGAATTTAGCACTATTTATTAGTTCTTTTATATCACTGAAGTCCACGTTTCTTAAATCTAACTGTTTTGCTTCTTTCTTGATGTCATCCTCTCGTACGGTTGGCATCTCGATTGTGGGCAGCTGAAGTTTGATATTCGCAAAATATCATTCAGTATCATTATATACGTGCCTTGCACTTGGTATTTCTGTACATGTTCTGGACAGTGTTCAGTTATTATCAAGTCCTTAGTGGTATACAATAGTCAAAAGTTCTTGAAAATCCTCTGAATTTTCAAATTCTCTAATCGTATATTATGTTGCTGGAAGCTACTGTGGTTGGTTTTCATTTGCATTATTTATTCAATACATGTTTCGGCTGGATACTCTGCGAGACTTTTCTCTGAGCATAAGAATTTTTCATCGTTGATTTCTTCACATGGACTCACCGCTGATCTGTATTTCAATCTTTTCACCAATAGAAAAGGATATGATGGGATTATGATATGGGTAACATCGGAATTGGATATTGGAATTGGTATTATTTTGTAGTATGTGTATATGTCTGGTTCAATTAGCGGAATATCTAATACAAAAACTAAACTATTCCTATTGACATACGATTTAACTACTATATTTCTTTCTAACTTAATTAAATTTTCCTTATTTGCGGGGTAAATCAATTTGGCATATTTTTCTATATTTATTAACATATTTAATAGTTCTGTTGAATTTATGATTAATTGATGTAAAGTATGTAATTTACTAAAATCAATAGCTGTTTCTATTTCTTGTATTACATCTAAAATTGTTCGAAAATTATTCAAAATTTGATATAAGGTATTTAATATTCTAACAACATTTTTTAGAGACCTTTCCTTATGAATTATAGAATCTATTTCCTGATATTGTAAACGATTGACATTCGAATTTATGTCTTCCGACGCATTAACAAGCTTGTTAAATGCTTGTTGTAGCAAAGTGACTCGATGTTCGACCAAATGTTCTCTATTATTCACCTGACTTATTTGTGAGTCGAAGTGCCTAGCGTCTTCTTCGTCTAAGTTACCTGAAATAACTTTAACTAAGGAACCTAAAGGACTAAATATGGCTCGTTTATTTATTTTAGATATAGGTAAAATCTGATGTATTTTATTATTTGTTAAATCTATGGATGTTTCTATTTGCTTAATTAACCCCTTAAATTCATCTCCAACTTCACTATTATTACTAATAATCTTACTTACGCAATTAGTTTTCAGTATTAATATCTATTTGTTCAACTACCAACTTTAAATCTAATGTTTTCAAAATGGTCCACGAGTTATTCCTGATCACTACCATCCCAACTTTCAGAGGAGCTATCCCCGGATTGGTGTTCAGGTTCTGTAGATCTAGGCCGTTGGACAGTTTTGCCAATGCCAGAAGTACTAGCGTGGCTTTGCTATTAAAGCAATAAGAGGCTTTCGCACAGTGTCTACGTCTGCGGCCATAGCTCTCGCTGATCTGATACCCCTAGATCTTAAAGTAAGGCAACTCCACAACATGGAAAAGTCTAGACTTACAGGCACTTCTCATTACATTCCCAGCGATCTTCCTTTAGAGAAACCCATACCCGTACACAAATTACTACACCCAGCAGAGAGACTTAAAATCAATCCTAAACTCACCACTTCACAGGCGGAAGTCGATGCTCTTGTTGAACTTGACACAACAAAAATTTTCACAGATGGCAGCAAATTGGAAGACGGAGCAGTTGGCGCTGCTTTTGTCTGTTACCATTCCAAACGACACACAGACAAAACTACTCAAACATACAATAACGCACATACGGAAAGCTCGATAGAAGCTATAAAGAAATATAAACTCCACTCAACGTGCACTGTATTCCAGGCCGAACTTTTCGCAATCCTTAAGGCTTGTGAATGGGCAGCTGATAAGCGGTGCACGCATACAGTAATCTACACGGACTCTCTTTCGGCCCTACATTCCATACAAGACAGATCCAATACACACCCAATTGTTAACAAGATTCACCATATTATTCACCGACACAAATGTTTTGGCACCATCGACTTTGCCTGGGTCAAGAGCCATACTGGCATAGCTGGCAATGAGGCGGCAGACATGGCAGCTAAAGCAGGAGCTAAAGCACACAAAGCACCTAACTATTTCGCAACACCTACGTCTTACATAAAACACATAATTAAAATTGAGACGCACACTCTTTGGCAAACCAGGTATGCGAGCTCTGAAACAGGCAGACATACCAGAGAATTACTACCGACACTGGATCTCATACAGGAACTTAGAGCGGCTACCAATATGAGTTTCCACTTGACTCAGGTTCTCACCGGCCACGGATACCATAAAATTTATTTGTTCAGATTTAAAATCACCGCGGATGACAAATGCCCTTGCGATTATTCAGCTACGCAAACTATTGAACATCTACTCCAACAATGTCCCGCGTTTAGTGCCGCGAGAAATGATCATGAATTGATCTGTAACATTTCTGGTGTGTCTCCTTTTAAAATAGCCGAACTCATTAAGAAAGAATCAACCCTGAACTCGTTTGTTAAATTTGTTAAAATAATTGTATACAGACTTAAAAAATTTAATAATACCTAGATATAACTTAGGCCCAATATAGATAAAACTTTAGATTTTATGGTACCTATTACAATTCAAGTTTGATTTTGTTCGTAATTTCATCAGTTTATATCAACTAGTTTCCAGAAAAATGTAACTAATTGAGAGTTTTCTTTAGTTTTAATGATTTTATATTAACAACATTTTCTTTAATAGTCCTAAAACGTTAAATTTCTCTAGTGTATCACTGTATATACATATAAACAGAAAATTTGTAAATAGAAACTCGTAAATTTTATAATTATTTACTCGTACGGTTAAAGCAACACCACTGTATCAAATCGCAGTGCTGTTTGTAATTAGCCGTCTTTGTATAATAATCTTGCACTTGTTTACAAAACTATATTAAAAATGTGTAACAGTAGTTAATAAACAGCTACTAGGGATGGTGTAATCTCTGGTAGAAAAATAAAAAAAAAGTACTAGCCACGACCTGTGGAGGACGTTTAATATTTTTTATAGCTACTCTAGTTTATATCTTATTAAGTTTAACGGGTATTATATTATGATCCGGTTTCCCTATGACTTTGGCTTTTTCAAAACGTGGCTTGTCTTTTGCTTTTCCTGTCCTAGTAGTTTTCATAAAAATATCGTCCCCTTCTTTAATTTCTGGGACTTCCTCACCTCCTCTTTTTTCTCTAACCTTAATCTTATCTGTCTGTAATATCTCGGCTACATATTCATAAAGAACTTTAAGGCGTTTTCTATGGTCTTGTAAGAGCTTTTGCATTAAATTACGTTCTCTATCTATATCGAAGACGTTACCTGAATCGGTGGAACCAAAAACAATTTCAAATGGTGTAAATGTTGTTGCGGAATGAATACTATTATTATAAGCCATTATCGTATATGTCATCACAGAGCAGGCATCAAGATCTGTTTTATCGTACTTAGCTAATCTATATATTTCGTTAATGGTAGAGTGGAATCTTTCAACTATTGCCATAGAACTAGGGTTATTTGGTGTTCTTATGTGGAGCTCTATTTTATAAAGATTTAAAAGTTCTTTTATTAATTCATTATTAAATTCTGTACCTGAGTCGCTATTTATTTTCTGTGGTAAGCCATACATACTAAAGTATTTAATTAAGGCTCTTACAACTTCAGGGGTACTGCGATTTGGGATGTTTATTGCTTGCCCTAACTTACTGAAAGCATCAACAATTGTCAAATAATATTTACTTTCTATGAATAGTAGATCTATGAAAACTTCTTGGAACGGTGTGCTTTGACTCTGTGTTAATTGAATATGAGGTTTTATAGGTTTTCTTTCATATTTCATCTTTTTGCATTGTTGGCAAGAATTTATTATAGCTGTTATTGTTTCTTTCATATTTTGCCACCAATAATGCCGTTTTAATTTATTAAATGTTTCTTGGATCCCCCTATGACAAGTTTTACCCTCGTGATATTTTATCACTATCTCTCGTTGGTCCTGCTCGGAATCGGTTAAGTTAATAATTCTTTCAGTACATTCAACAAGTTTGTAAGCTCCTTTCTTATATAATTGAATTAATACGTTTGAAAAATGTATCCTAAAAGCTGGGTCTTCGAAATAGATGAAATATTTGTTTTTAAAGTCTACATATTCTTTCAGAAAGTCTTTAACTAATGTTTCATTATTTATTGGCATATGAACTTCTAAAATACGCTGCTTTTTGTTAGACATGTCCTTGACCGAAAATTTATCAGAGAACCATGAACGAACAAGTATTTGACGCGGTTTTGAGTCTATTGCTTCGTTTAAAATCGGGATGCCTTCGTGTTCCGTATTAGATACGGAGTTCGCTGTAACACCATCATCTGAGATTTCCATCAATTCAGGTTGTTTTTCACTTTCCGTATCTGAGATTGACATAACTGAATCCTCCTTTTGTTTTCCTTTACGTATTGTTACGAATTCAGAATTTAATTCTTTAATTATGTCTCGAAGTCTTTCATCATTATCGTCAGTATTTACGAAGATAGAATCTAAATCGTCATCTATGGCATTGATTCTAATTCTAGAAAGGGCATCAGCGTTTGTATTCTGTTGGCCTTTCTTGTACTTAATTTCGAAGTCATATTCCTCGAGTCTTAACCTCCAGCGGGTTAATTTACTATTTGGTTCCTTAAGCGAATATAACCATGCCAATGGCCTATGGTCCGTGAAAATGGTGAACTTTCGACCATATAAGTATGGTCTAAAATATTTGACTGCCCATACTACAGCTAGGAGTTCTTTTTCTATGGTGCTATAACGACATTCTGTATCACTTAACGTTCTGCTCGCATATGCCACAGGTTTATCGTTTCCTATTGTACCTTGTGACAATACGGCTCCTATTGCAAAATTTGATGCATCGGTGGTTAAAATGAATGGTTTGTCAAAGTCTGGATACTGTAATAGGGGTGCATTGGTTAACAATTTTTTACATGTTTCGAAGCTTTTTATGTATTCATCATTAATTATTATTTTACGGTTCTTTTTGCAACAAGCCGTAAGCGGTTTCGTGATTTTAGCGAAATCTTTTATAAACTTCCTATAGTAGCCTACAAGACCTAAGAAACTCCTTAATTCCGTTAGAGTTTGTGGTAGGTGATATTTTAATATTGCTTCGATTTTGTTATTGTTCGGTTTCAATCCTTCACTTGTTATAGTGTGCCCTAGATATAGTACTTCTTTCCTAAGAAAATGAGATTTATCAATTTGGACTTTAAGGTTAGTTTTTCTGAATCTTTCGAATACGGCTTTGAGTTTTTCTACATGTTCTGGTAGGCTTTTTGAGAACATTATGACGTCATCTAAATATACTAGGCAATGTAAGCCTTGTAATCCTCGTAACACGTTATCCATTGCTCTCTGAAAAGTAGCAGGAGCTGTCTTTAAACCGAAGGGCATTCTATTGAATTCAAAATGACCAAAAGGTGTGCTGAAGGCTGTTTTTGGTTTGTCATCCTTTTCTACTTCTATTTGGTGGTAACTGGAAGCTAAATCTAAGGTAGTGAAATATAAGCTCTTTCCTAGCATGTCAAATAGATCGTTAATATTAGGGAGTGGGTATTTGTCATCTGTAGTTATGTCATTTAGTCGCCTATAATCAACTACCATTCTCCATTTTTGTACGCCCGATGCATCTAATTTTTTTGGTACTAAGTGCACCGGTGCACTCCACGGGGAATGAGACTCCTGGATAATATTATCTCGCAACATTTTCTCTACTTGTTGCTTTATTTCCTTAGTTTGTGCAGGTGGTAATCTATGGGTTTTGATATTAATAGGGTCCTCATTCTTTGTCCTAATCTTATGCTTAACCTCGTTTGTAAAAAATAGCGGTATGTTCTCACAATAGAATATATCCTTATATTCCCTACACAATTTACCTATCACCGATTTTTCCTCTTCGTTCATGTGATCTAGTCTTAATTTATTTAAGTTTTCCTCTAGTAATATATCTAAATTATTATTTTTACTTTCTGTAAAATTCAAGTTATTGTTATATGTGTCATGAAAAATCTCAACTTTAAATGGTGACGTGACCACTAATTTTTGTTCACTGTCTGCGCAGTTTTGTATAACTGTGGTGGCAAAACCATCTTTGCAGTTTACTATCGCGTCAGGCATTCGGATACCTTCTGTAAACTGTACGTAATTTAATATATCTTCACCATTTAATAAGTTGACTGGTAATTTAACTCTTAATTCGCAGCGAGGAGGCAGATTATATGTCTCTCTCATTGGCGGTGAATAAATAATTGGGATATTAGTATTATTTGTATATAAAGTGAGGTTTTTCATGTCAATGGTAGCGTCAAGCGATTTTAAGAGATCACTACCTATTAACCCATCGTACCTTTCGTCTACACTACATACATAAAACTTGTGTTTTTGTGGACTATGAAAGATACTCGGTAACTTTGCGTTGACAACTTCTCCGTGTTTACTGGCAGCGTGAGTACTAATAACCTCAAACGGTCTAAGTATACCGAATCACTATAATATTTTTTTGCTAGTTCTGGGCTAATAAATGACCTAGTACTACCAGTGTCTATCATGAAGACAGATTTTAGTTCAGATATACGGATATGTGGTAAATTTAAAAGTTTCGTGCAATTAATTTTTATTCTATTGGTCTCGTCGAGGCTAATATGTGAAAATTTTCAATTTCAGCCAAATCCGAATTATTATACTAATTTGATGTAATACATTGTTGCAAATTGCAAGGTTGATTTATTTCGCTATTGGTATAGTTTATTCTCCTTGAGTTAGCAGTTCGCATTATTACATCGGTGTTCGAACTCGACGCCACAGGTGGCGATTGATATTGCGTTAGACGCTGAATATGCGTAGGGGCATTGTCCGCAAAATACTGACTACGCTGTATCGGGTCCGGCGCCGGCGGTACTGGTGACCTAGTGGTCGATTGTTGTTGATAATTATTGCGATGAATATTATGACGATTGTTATTTTGCCTAAATTGAAATGAATTGTTTGACGAGTTAAAATTAACGCGGTTATTATTAACGTAGGATGACAAATTGTTCTGATTATGAAATGCATTTGCACTAGGTTGCTCCGTATGGGGAATATTTCTAGGTGAATAAGTGTGATTATTGTTATGACTCGGCCTAAAGTTTGTTCGATTAGACCGTGAATGTTTACTTTCATAAACTGACTGAAAGTTTTGTTCTTCTAAGACAATTTTCAAAGCGTTTTCTAGAGTAGTCACGTTCCGTAATCTCACAAGTCTAACTAAATATGCCGGTAAATTATAAAGAAACGCATTTAGTGAACTATGGTTATAAATAGATTGTTTCGCTAGACGTAAGTTCGGATCGTCAATCGTTTCGCTAACCTTAGAAAATAAAACACTTCTCAAATGTTGTATCCTGTAACAAAATTCCTGGTAATTTTCATTACGGTTTAATTTTAAGAATTCGAGTTCCAAAGCCAAGCATTCCTCGGATCTCGGGTCACCAAAATGTTGGCTTAGTAATGTTTTTAATTCGTCCCAATTATTAATACGATCCCGTACCCCAACTAGGTTCGCAGCTTCCCCGGATAACCTACTTGTAATAACGTGGAATAAATATTCGTTTTGTAACTGGCTTCCTCGGAATGAATGTATAACGAATGTTCGGAGTATGTACTCGCATTTTTTTATAAAGAGTGGTAAAAGTCTAGTATCACCATCGAAATTAGGGATAATTTTAACCATTTCCATAGGAACTCTCACTAAATTTTCCATTTTTCTTTCTTTTTGTTACAGAATACACTACCAATAAAAAATAAAAAAATACTCTTCGGTTATTATTAAGTGAGTTTATAAAGAAATTAAATGAAATAATTTAAATTCCTCAATTACTTAACTAATTAGAATGATTAACTAAGTGTGAATTTATCTAGTAATTAGGCGTAATTAGTCTCACGAAAAACAGAATATAAACACACACAAAATATGAGAATAAGAAGGGTAGGAAAATACAGATTGGTGAAGAAGGTCTACTCGCAGTGCTGCAGTTTTCCCCATGCTCCTTCTGGAATATTGGTACTCCGTCC
This sequence comes from Parnassius glacialis, assembly GCA_033319125.1. Lineage (NCBI taxonomy): Eukaryota > Metazoa > Arthropoda > Insecta > Lepidoptera > Papilionidae > Parnassius > Parnassius glacialis. Next base: position 28,174,806 of record JAVANC010000002.1, read on the forward strand.
TTGAAGTTGGTCTGCTTCTTAATAAATTTGTTTGTTCGTTTCTTCCCGATCAAAACGTTGAGACGTACGACCGATTTTTCTGCGAAAACTTTTATTCGCTACGAAATAATACTTGGTCTTACGGGTCCCTACCGACTGCGCCAATTAAGATAATGAACCAGACAGACAGAGAATACTGAAACATAAAACCAGCAGTGGAAACTGAATGGATATCACCTGACTAATGGAGGTTAAATACGCGCGAACGGTGAAAAAAGAACGCTGGCCTTGAACTTAGGCACTGAGCGCTTTATCACATATTGGTACGAAGGGGGCGAATTAAGATAATGAACCAGACTTCAATAAAAATATATTTATTTATTTTGACAGAGTTACAGTAAGAAGTTTATTACTACAATATTCAATATTAAATGATTACAATTGTCTATTTATACTTAAACTATATGCAACAAAACTATTTACTAAGCTTATTTACTGCATACGCTTGACCCAGATGGGATTGCTGATGATGTGCGAACGAATGAGATTTGGCAGGGGTGCTCAGCCTTAACTGGCGCGACGGTGGAACAATCCGCCAGTATTACTGTGCCTGCATGCTATTGGTTCCCGCGCTTTGTTCGCTCCAAAAATACAGTCGCATACACAGTTTACTTTGCGACTCGCGACGATGTTTTAAAAAGGAAGGAAAGAAAAATTATTTATATCTATTGTTTTATGACTGAACTAGTGAACAGAAAGGTAAATATGATAGGGGAAGGTGAATGGGGAAAATTGTGCAGTAAAGTTAAAAGTGTTGAGGAAGAATACCGAAAAACTTACCATGTGATCGACCTGATGACGGAAGCTCAAGCGAAGATGAAAATGATGATGAAGTAGCATCCAGTAACACCAACACACCATCAACATCTGGCTTCTATGTGACCCAAGATGACATAATGGACGGCGTGCCACCCTTAGCTTAAGTTTTCTTGTTACAAACTACTTTATATTTTACGATAGAAATAACAAATAATGCTCAAGTAAACATTATCCATTTTTAATTCCGACCTTTTCCAAAGTTCTAAGTAGCTAGTAAAGCACCTATTATGATTCTACAATAAAACAATTAATTACTTACTATAATATTATAAAACAATATCCCAATACCATGTAGTACTTTAGAACGCGACTGTAACCATACTCCCTCCACACGACCTGTATCTAGCTCGGTGCGAAACAATGCTGCCATCATAAGAAAAAAGGGCGCATCTAACAATTTTTTAATAAATGAGTTAAATATACCATTCGACTCATGATAAAAAGGCGCATCTACTAATTTTTTTTAATATTCAATAATATCAATATTTTAGAAAATATCGTTAGAATTTTAGGCGTAACTGTTAATCACAGATGACATTTTTATAGTAGAAAAGACTTATACAAATTCAACATAAAAGAAAAGACTTATTTAACCAGTTGCTACGTCATCTTTAACAATATTTGCATCGATTATTTAAATTTCGATTATTCTTGTCTTATTATTCTATATCTTATTATTAAGAGCTTATATCTTATTATTAAGAGCTGGTGTTTCACATGTGATCCCATATAAATTTGATCGAGGTCAGACCAATAGTTTTGGTTTGTTATCCTTAATTATTTATATTGAAGTCGGTTGTACAAAATTTTTAATTTTTAATTATTATCCTAGTAAGTCTTGTATAATATCCCCTTTAAAATCATTACTCAAGAGTTGCGGGTTGTTATTTTTTGTGTCTCACTACCAATGCTTTTCTAATATTTACTAAAAAAAAGTAGTAAATTACTATTAGCGTCCTTTCAACTTCAAATGACCTTTCCAAAATATGTAAAATGTTAAATGAATGGCAGTTTTTTTTATTTATAAGGTTGGAAAGACGCAAAAATATCAATATTTTAGAAAATATCGTAAGAATTTTAGACGTAACTGTTAATCACAGATGACATTTTTATAGTAACATATCGATACAATAGTGGCGAAAGCATACAAAAATTTAGGTTTTGTTTTACGAGTCAGTAAGCCCTTTTCAGACATTGGATGTTTACGAGTACTATACTTTGCATATGTCAGAAGTATTCTTGAGTATAGTAGCATAATATGGAACCCTCAATATGTGACGTATATTCAAAAGCTGGAGAATATTCAGTTAAAATTTTTAAAGCACCTACACTTTCGATTTTCTCTCCGCTTTTCAGATAACAGCGAGTTTAGTCTCCACTACAATTGCATGCCTCTTCAAAGTAGACGAACCTTAATTGATATGTCCTTTCTACATGGTATATGTAATAACTACATAGACTGTTGTGAATTAGCGTTACAAATTTTAAGTTTTTGTGTTCCAAATACACGAACTAGACATACTAAACTTTTTGCTACTGCCCTTAAAAAAACTAACTATGCTCAAAATTCGATTGTCAATAGGCTTCACAGAATTTATAATAAAACATTTAATACAATTGATATCTTTCACTCTAGTAAAACTTCATTCAAACGTGAAGTTGCCAAGGTACTTTGTAAGAATATGTCAGGTTATAACCTAATCTATAAATTTAAATAGTAAATAGCAGTAATAATATAAATGCAAGAAAGTTTTTATAGCAGGTACTAATTGGATACATAAATATACACTATAATTTACATACATCATGTTTATATTTATTACATTTATCTATTTATTTTAAAATTTCGTTCTTTAATTAAACCTTGTATTACGTTCACACACACACACACACACGCACGCACACACACACACACACACACACACACACACACACACACACACACACACACATACACAAACTCACATTCACTCACTCTCACATACACACACAAACATACACACTCTTCCGCACTTAAACAAATTTCGAGCGCTTTGTTTACCTTTAAATATTTTTATATTTCATACTTCTATTTTTATGTAAGGTGGTGAATACTTTGTGACGTTATATGTTGATTTTTAGCTTAATAAGTATATTGTAAATCCGTAATTGGCTTCAAGACCTACTTTATAAATTTTGAGTGTAAATAGATTGTTACAAGCTGTGGATTTTGTGAATAAATAAAATAAAATAAAATAAAAAAAATAGTAGAAAAGACTTATACAAATTCAACATAAAAGAAAAGACTTATTTAACCATTTGCTACGTCATCTTTAACAATATTTGCATCGATTACTTAAATTTCGATTATTCTTGTCTTATTATTCTATACCTTATTATTAAGAGCTTATATCTTATTATTAAGAGCTGGTGTTTCACATGTGCTCCCATATAAATTTGATTGAGGTCAGACCAATAGTTTTTGAGTTATCCTTAATTATTTATATTGAAGTCGGTTGTACAAAATTTTTAATTTTTAATTATTATCGTAGTAAATCTTGTATGATATCCCCTTTAAAATCATTACTCAAGAGTTGCGGGTTGTTATTTTTTGTGTCTCACTACCAATGCTTTTCTAATATTTACTAAAAAAAAGTAGTAAATTACTATTAGCGTCCTTTCAACTTCAAATGACCTTTCCAAAATATGTAAAAATGTTAAATGAATGACAGTTTTATTTATTTATTAGGTTGGAAAGACGCAAATAGTTATTAAATCTTAAAATCTTCATGTTTCTACGTATATACTTACTTCAATTTTCATATAGATACCTTTTAATATATTTTAGACATAGGGTCTGAAAGAAAAATTCATCTATTTATTTTTTAATCCATTTTACGTTTTTGTTAGTTGCGTCCTTCTTTATTAGGACGGCAGAATGTAACCCGGCCGGCTCGTGTCGTCTCACGCTGTGACGCAGTAGGTTTCAATTTTGTCGGGGTTCGATATTAATCGTAGTTTTTGAAACAGTTCCGTGTTGATTTTGTACACGCGTGCGCGAGCGACAGCTCAATCGTTTTATTTATTAAATTGTTATTGCTTGTGATTACGTGTTGGTATTATTCTTTTTGTTACGTTTTTTGTTTTAATAATGCTTAACGCGTACGTTTATAGCGATTGTAAATACGGCAACATGTTAGGTATCTGAACCTAGGTACACGAAGTATCGCTAAATAAATTGTTAAGACGTCGGGATGGAACAAGTGTGTCATACTGTGCAGTGCACAAAGTGTTGAAGCGTAATCGAATGCGCCCATACAAATTGCACAAAGTGCAAGCTTTAGTTCCGGCAATCACGACGACCGACGAGTTTTCTGCCGTTGGTTATTATACCAGCAACAACGTGTGCCTGGTTCCATTGAGCACATTATCTGGACGGATGAGTCGACATTTACCAGAAACGGCCTGTGGAACCGAAGAAATACACACGTGTATTCAGAGGCTAACCCGCACGTTGTTCGACAAACCGGGCACCAAACCCGATGGTCAGTTAACGTAAGGCAAGTTTATTTAAGGATCGCATACTGGGACCAGTGTTTCTGCCACAGCGACTGAACGGACAGCGATACCTAAACTTTATAAATGAACAGTTGATTGACATTTTAGACGACCTATCGTTGGCTGAATATCGCCGCACATGGTGGAACCATCGTGGATGCTTTCGAGAAACTACGTACGGACGGTGTCGAAGACCACACGATAATGCCCCGCCTGCACCCAAATCTTCCTTGAAATGAATGGAGCACAATTTGAACCGCATCTCATAGGATTTAGAGCAGTAAGCTGTTTCATAACTATTTTTTTAAACAACGTAGTACTAGACTAATCTGAATAGGTACATAACTGAATACATGAGAATGATAAACATACCTACACGATGAATAAAAACGCATGACTCCAACCTTGGTTACATTTCATTTAAGTATTTTTTCACTAGCGGGGAATTGAACCAGTTATTTGGGTTTATTTAACCTGTAAATTCGGGTTAAAGTAGCTACGTGGCGACAAGCACAGTGGCAAAATAGTAGGTTAAGTAGATGAGTTAGGTATTTAGACAAGTGTTGTAAATTATTAGGTATTGTGGTATGGCCCGCTAGTTGCGGGTCGCGCGAATTCGCGTTCGCTCGTACATTGACCTTTAATCAGCTGATATAAATTCAGTCATTCCACTGCTGGTTTTATGTTTCAGTATTTTCATGATATTTTTTATGAAATTATTGTTTCATTTAACTGTACTAACATGATGGCGCGTGAATAAAGCTAATAAAACGTTGTAAAAAGATGTTTTTTTTTCATCAGGGTCGAATTTATTTGTGACCCATGATCAAAGGTATACTTGGTGCTGTCGCCTGTCTAAGTTTTCGGGAGCGTTCCAAAAATACCCTGTATACGTTGACCGCTTTCAAGATGAACATCCAGATGAGTCACAGGTGGATATCTTTCGTGAATGTTGAACTTAAGATCCGCCACACAGCTTCTGAAGAGCTGATATATCTGCCTAACTGAAATCTAGTAACTTTATCATGTTCATTTCTCAATGCAAATGTAGCTTGGTCACTGCCCTTGTTAATATACTTACAAATTTATTTTATTGACCCTACACTATTACACATTTCAACATTTATGTGAGCTTGAAATGCTCTAGACATCACAGGCGAATACGGAACGACCCACCTATTATCTAAAGTAACCTGTTGCACAGACACTCGCGTTTCAACAGTAAAACCACCATTGTCTCTTGAACGGCCACGATATAATGGGTATCCATCATGTCCTGTTACAGTTTCATCCACTAATGGTTTTGGATTTTTTTTAGTGCAACAACCGTCTTGCATGCAAGGAACATTCCCGTTAAATGCACCACATGGGCCATGTATCATATGAGTTTTAACAATGTCGTATAACACGGGATCTGCAATCAGATCTGGAATTTCAGCACTGATTGAACTGTCGACATCATTAGGTTTAACCTTATCTTTTAACCAAAGCAGGATATGTGCGTGAGGTTAGCCGCGTTTTTGCCACTCTACACTATACATATAACACAATACATCTCCAAAAATGTTATCTTTGGTAAGTAGATCTATCATTGATTTTAATTTTAAATGAAAAACTCTTGCGATAATATCATAGCGGTCATGCGGTGCTTGACCCTCAATAAGCTCCCGAGTGATTTCATCCCACTTGGGATTGGTAGTTACAGGAATAAGTAAGTCGGGACGTCCATATTTTCTTACGTAACAAAAAGCATCTTGAGTACATTCGTGCATGTAGCGTGGACCACCAGTAAAAGAAGAGGGTAAAATAACAAAACGGCCCATATGCACCGTATCATTATCTTGCTGCATGGCGTTGCGAAGGTGCACGTGTTCTTCAGCGCGCAGCTGCCTTTGATTAGATCGTATATAAACTAATCTTTCGGTTTCAATTTTTGCGTACATGTCAACAATAAACTGATTGAATAAGCCACGAAAACGTTGAAAGTATACAAATCTATTCCGTCTCACTTGCAAGTGGTAACAATAAAATTGAAGGCATGACATCTTTTTATAATAATTAGGTGCGCCTGTACGTGGATCAGTTTGGTATAAAGCGAAATTATAACCATCTTCCCCTCGAGAGTATATCAAAGGATATTGCAAACTGTCGTAAGCCCTGTGGGTTTCGTAAATACGTTGCAAACGATTGTCTCTGGAACGGATAACGATATCACGCCTACCACATTCCTTGTCGACCTATACTACAGCAACTTCATTCGTGGATAGAACGTTATAACGCCAAGGGTGTTCCTGAGTTGGACGCCTATCGGCATTTATAACAATTTTATAATTGTTATCACCATCTTGAGGAAGAGCTTCTAATGCCGATTTAAAACTGCAAACATACGAATTAACCTGATGCAACATGTTCTGAGGTTGTGAAATAAGTTCAGTATTTAAATTCGGGAAATATTGATTTCTTATATTCGACTGTTCGTTATAGTCGGATACAAAATATATTTGAAGAAACTTAGGTTGGTCTTCAGGCAAAAGGGATCCTATCAAATGGTAAACTTGACCTTGTATCTTAAAAGTAGGCATGAAAGGACCTTCTGAGATTTGTTGAGTACCAAAGGATGTCATTTGAAACGCACTATTATAAGTGCGAATATTGTCTAAGAACTGTTTAGACTGCACATGTTCCCCTAAAAGTAGTGACTTCAAAGGTTCCGGTGGATCTTCAAACGATGGCAAATTTATTTTACCTCCAGAACAACAGAAACCAGCCGACTCCTTACTCCACTTGGAAGCATTACAAAAAGAACATACTACGTTCATATCGCCTATTACAGAAGATGATCTGTAATCAATTGTGAGGTTATAAGCAAATCCACTTTTATATTTGCCGGACCACGCCACCGAATTTGTAGATTGATCTTCTATGTGTACATCTAAGTCATTAAGACTATGTCGAAATCTGTCTGCAGTAAGACGGGCCTCTCGCTATTCGTCCGTTTAAAGAGACCGAATATTTTCAACTCTTAATCTTTCATTAGACAAACTTATTAATCTTTCTTGTCTCAAAGAATTGTAATATTCGCGTCCCGACTCTAGTCGTTGCTCATGCTCATGTTCATCTTCAAGAGATCGAATAATATTATGGTGCACTCTATCATTTGTCAAACGGTCTTCATATTGAGTAAAAGTTTATCTGAAACTTTATTGATTTGATTCTCGAGATAAAATATGACGTTCGCGATCAGCTGTGAGACGTAATTCCCTCTCAGTGTAGGTTTCGGACTCGCGAGATAATGTATGCCGTTCGCGGTCAGCTGTGAGACGTAATTCCCTCTCAGTGTAGGTTTCGGACTCACGGGATAGTACATGCCATTCGCGATCAGCTGTGAGACGTATTTCCCTCTCAGTGAAGGTTTCGGTCTCACGGAATAGTCCATGCTGTTCGCGATCAGCTGTGAGACGTAATTCCCTCTCAGTGTAGGTTTCGGACTCGCGAGATAATGTATGCTGTTCGAGGTCAGCTGTGAGACGTAATTCCCTCTCAGTGTAGGTTTTGGACTCGTGAGATAATGTATGCCGTTCGCGGTCAGCTGTGAGCCGCAATTCTCGTTGTGAAGCAGTTTTAGCTTCTCGGGATAACACATGTTGTTCTCGGTCAATGATAAGCCTTAGCTCTCGTTGAGAAGAACTTTGAGACACCCGTGATGTAGCTCGTCTCGCTCTATCAGCTGCTAATCGCATTTCTCTTTCTGGAGAGCTTTCATTGGCTCGAGAAGTTGAGGCACTAACTCTCATAGAGTTTAACCGATGTGCTCTTTCCCCTGCCGATTCTCGAAAACGCACATTTCTCATTCTCTTAGCTTCTCTCGAATTTCGAGATAAAGATAATCGGTTTTTAGGTGGCATTGTGTATTTTATTATTAATCGATGGCATTCAGTTACTTAACAAAATAATCTACGTTAGAGGTCCTAACTATAGCTACCATACACTTAAAAAAATCTAAATGCCTACTTAAATAATAAAACGAATCCTAAATAAATCCTTAAATCCAAAATTAAATTCTTAAAAATATATAAGTAGGTACCTAAACTACGTCTAATAGAATGAAATAACCTATTTGATACCTAGGTACCTATTGAAAACTATAGCTAAATAAAAAAAAAGTTTAATTTATAATTAAACTAATACTAAGAAATAATATTTAAGCACTACCAAAATAACTAATGCTTATTTTATAAAATAAAAAATAACAAACAAAGAAATCTAAAAATAAATTATTAAACGTTTAGAATACACTAAAAGTCGCGCTGATAAGCACGGTTTGTTAAAATCAATTATTGTAAGAAGCTCGCACTCGGACCCCCCGCCTTTTTATACCTCCCGCCGCGAGCCGCGTCGAGCGCGGCTACCATTACACAAAAATAATCCTTATAACATGATTCAGTATTCACGCGCGATGGCTTATTAGCGTATTTCATGTATAACTTTGGTGTTTCTATACCGATTTCTATGATTCTTTTTTATTGAATAGATAATAATGTTAACTTTTTTTAATTAGGGATGAGTGAGAGTGTTATAAACGTAAGAGTAGACAAATATAATCAGAAAGCTCTGAACTGCTAAGCTATCGGGAGCTACACGTGTTATTGTGAGTCAACCATAAAAGATAGACATATGCTGTCGTGGGATATTTTTTATATAATTTTAAGGAGAACATTTCCGTTATACATGATTTCTGTGTAGCTTTAACCATTAAGGCTGCACACGCGACGGAAGTTTAAAAATTTAGTAATTTCTCCCGTTTCCCCAACATTTACCTTCACTGTTCTGCTCCTATTGATCGTAGCGTGATGAAAAGTATAATATAACCTGCCCAGGAGTATGAAGAATGATTGTACCAAGTTTCGTTAAAATCCGTCGAGTAGTTTTTGTTTCTATAACGAACATACAGACAGACATTTTGCATTTTTGGCATCAGTATCGATCACTAATCACCCCCTGATAGTTATTTTGGAAATATATTTCATGTACAGAATTGACCTCTCTACAGATTTATTATAAGTATAGATAGAAGATTAGCAATTAATCGATTTTAAAAATAATATTAATAAGTTCAACAATCATTTATCTTGCTGAAAATGTGCTTTTTATATCATTTATATGTTTAATATAATTGTTTCATACGATTTTATGCGACATAACGTTGGAATTTTCATTTTTAGGCGCTAGAAGAACATACCTACGCGCTTTGCGCTTAAGGCATCCATTAAGATTGAATTAAAATAAAAAGAGATAAACTAGTCGTTTTCTCTCTTTATTCTCTAGGAGAGGAGCGTCCGAGGGTGACACTGAAAGTTCTTAGAAAATCAAAAACTGAACAAACTAGCAAGTTATTAGTTTTATTATATCTTTTCAAAATAGTGTGCATTTACATCAATACATCTATATTTTAATTGTATTGTCGTGTTAGATAAGAAAAATAAATTATAAAATAATAATATGTGAGATTTTACTAATGTCCCTGAAGTAAATACTGACTCTCCCGCACATGCTCGCTATACCACTGCGGAGAAGGCAGGCAGATCTGGAATAAAGCTTTCAGCACTGCCATCAGGCTCGACATACTCTGCTACGATGTCATGGCCGTCGATAACCATATTATTCCATACTTCTGCGAGAACTTCTCCAGCCTTCTTAAAGTTCATTTTTTCTAGATCATGATCTTTTGTTCACCCTTGTTCATCCAAATGAGTTCCATAAGCATCATGAGGAAGTATGAGTCCAGATAATTCCCGGTTTAAAAGCGCGATTCTTCACTCGACACAGGTGATCGCGCTTCTGCCACGTACATTAGTAAAGATGAATATTGCATCTAGATCATACTTGACAAAGTGGTGTATGGTGTACACGTATGGTTGCGTACTAATTGGAGAGTATCAATAAAACTTCAGGAGCCCGATATACGTGTGTTTATTATGATACACAAATTGATACTGCTACTACTACTATTGATTAAACATAATGTAGGCACAGTACACCCCCCTTTATAAAAATAATAGCTATATGCTATAAAATTAAATGTATTTATTCTATCCCCTTTATAAAAAAAACAAATGTAGAAGAAAGAAAAAAAAATAGTTACATGAAAAATATTACTATCTATAATGCCGTAGGACGCACTATTCTTTTTTTACTTTTACCACACTATCACTTTATTACTACACTATAACGTGCTGTGGGGGGCGGCTGTCGCAGCCCGGCTCCCCCGCGCCGCCCGTGCGCTGCTCCAGCCGCGGCAGCTCCATCAGCTCCCGCCGCAGGTACCTGGCGTACCCCGTCTTACAGTAGCGCCACACTACGTACAGTATGGCCAGCAGGATGCATGTAATTATTATGAGGAGGTATGTCTCCTGCCGCACATGCACCGGTAAGTGAGTTTCGCTCTGCGCCGTGGCGGCGCTATTCCCGGCGCCGTTCTGCGCGATGATCACCTCTTCAACTTTTTTGCTCTGATGTGTACCCATCTTAGCAGTTAATTGACTGTCACACACACGTATTTACACAGCGAAACGAACAACAGGTTTAATTACTCGTCCGAATCTCGACACCTTGCTATTACTGCTTACGTTCGGAGTTCCCTTATTAGGAGCATCTGTGCATTCTTGTGATATGATCGTATACGCTGGCTTTAGCCGATCGATGCTTACAACTTTCGGCGTATCCGATTGCATAATTTTAAAATATTTTTCTGTCTTGTTAATTACTTTGAAGGGACCCATGTATGGTTGAGTAAGTGGTTTGGACACCTTGTCAACCCGTACAAATACATGTGTGCAGTCCTTTAAGTCAGGGTGTATGAAAATTTTTCCTTGATGTAACTCTTTTCTTGGAACGGAAGCCAAATGCGATATTTTTCTACGCAGCTCTTGCACAAACAAAATATTGTCGGAGGTTTCTAGCCTTAGCGGCTGAAAAAAATCTCCAGGCAATCGTAGTGCTTCTCCTAATACCATCTCTGCAGCGCTGGTTTGCGTATCGTCTCTCAGACATGCTCTTAATCCCAATAAGACTGTTGGTAACTCCGAAACCCACTGGTCAGTGTTGCCTCTGCACATAAGCGCAGCCTTCAAGGATCGATGCCATCTCTCCACGATGCCATTCGACTGGGGGTGATAAGCCGTTGTTCTAAATTTTCTGATACCCATCCTCTTGGCTAAGTGCCTAAACAACTGCGATAAGAAAGTAGGGCCTTGATCTGTAGTTAAATTTAAAGGACATCCGAATCGTGATATCCACCCAGAGTACATGATATCCGCTACTGTCTCGGCTGTGATATCCTTGACTGGGTAGGCTTCCGGCCATCCAGTTTTCCTATCCACCATTGTCACAACATATCGATGGCCTTGACAATATGTAAGTGGTCCCACTATATCCATATGTAGATGATCAAATCGGTCGCTATTTACAAAATGTCCATGGGGTGACATCGTATGTCTTTGTATTTTTGATTTTTGGCAGCCTACACAACCTTTGACCCATTCAGTCACGTCTTTGTTCATGCCATGCCATATATATCTATCTTGCATCATTTTTCTCGTTGCACGCGTGCCCGGGTGACTAATTCCGTGCACCGCGTTGAAAGCTGATACGCGAAATTCCTTAGGCAAATATGGACGTGCTCGGTTCAACGACACATCGCAATGAATTGCTTTGTTACAATTTGGCACTAATATTTTCTTAAAAGATAATGACTTTGATTTCATTAGATTATGCAGCTCAAAATCATTATTCTGTGCTTCGGCTAACTTTTCATAATCTAGCGGTGATGGCATGTCAATTTCTGATATTCTTGATAAACAGTCAGCAACAGTATTTTCCAAACCTGAAATATGCCTTATTTCTGTACAAAATTGCATTATGAAGTCAAGTTGCCGTATTCTGCGTGGTGTGTCATTTTTACTAATTGTGTTTTTACGTAACGAGTAAACTATTGGTTTGTGATCGGTGTATACTATAAAAGGTCTGCCTTCAATAAAAGGTCGAAAATGCTTAATAGCAATATAAATAGCCAACAACTCTCTATCATACGTTGAGTAACGTTGTTGTGTTTCACTCAATTTCGATGAAAAAAATCCTAATGGTTTCCATGCCTGGCCTTCTTTTTGCTGCAACACAGCACCTGCACATGTGCTGGAGCAGTCCGTCATGAGAGCAATCGGTGCATCCGGTGACGGGAATGACAGTGTAACTGCGCTTTTAAGGCTTTGTTTACACTGTTCAAACGCCTCAATACTTTCATCCGTCCATGGAATCGAACTCTTGTCTTTCTTTTTACAATTATGGAGAAATACGTTTAATTTCGCTTGGATTCCGGCGGCCTTCGGTAAATGTCTTCTATAAAAGTTGATCATTCCGAGAAAACGACGAAGTTCTTCCACTGTCTTTGGCCTTGGATAATCAGAAATGACCTTGACTTGATCGTCCAATGGCTTCATGCCTTCCCTTGACATCCGGAATCCCAAGAAATCTATTTCAGTCTTGCCAAATTCGCACTTTGCTAAATTTATTGTAATACCATATTTATCCAATCTCTGTAATACCTCTCTTATGTGTTGCCTATGCTCATTTTTCGTTGATGACGCTATAATAACGTCGTCAATATATATAAATACAAAGTTAAGATTCCGTAACACTTCGTCTTGCATGAAACGTTGAAATGTTTGCGCCGCCGTACGGAACCCGAAACCAAGGCGTAAAAATTCAAACAAACCGAATGGCGTTGTTATAGCCGTCTTCGGAATGTCGTCCTTATGTATAGGAATGTTATGGTAGGCCCGTTGAATATCAATTTTCGTAAATATACTTTTCCCGTGCAATAAATAACTACAATCTTGGATGCGCGGTATCGGATATCGATCCGGCTTGCTGATCGCGTTCAATGCTCGATAATCGCCGCACGGTCTTAGCTCGCCGTTCTTTTTCGTAACGACATGAAGAGGACTCGCCCAGTTGCTCTTAGAGGGTCTACATATTCCCATCTCTTGCATGCGTTGGAACTCAGCTTTAACCTTATAGTATTTATCGGGTGGTAAAGGCCTTGGACGTGCGAATACAGCGGGGCCCGAAGTCTCTATACGATGTACCACCGAGTGACAAGGAAGCTCCTTAAAACACATTGGCTTCGTTACGTTGGGGAATTCGCCTAATATATCGCTATATTCATTCATACAGTCAATTGTTCTCACGGACGGTTCATTTTGCACAGTCACAGACGCAATAGTTTTTAGACTAGTCACTGAGTCGATAAGTTTTTTATTGTTCACATCCACTAATAGTTTATAATGGGCTAAGAAATCAGCACCGAGTATTGGTTGCTTGACGTCTGCCACCACAAATGACCAACGCAATGGTCGTCGTAACTTAAGGTCTAAGTCCAATGTTTTCACACCAAAAGTCTTAATTTCACTCCCGTTCGCAGCGTACAGCTTATAGTCTTCACATTTTGCACTTGATACGCGATTTTTATTCACCGGCAGCACTGAAATGTTCGCACCAGTGTCCACTAAAAATCGGAGTCCACTGCTATTGTCCGTGATACATAATCGGGGAACAGGAGCTATGGTGCAAATCTCCACCTGCGATTGCACCAGATCTAGTTTTCCTTCTTGTCTGTTTTAGGCCAGGCGCACGGTTCTACACATTTCGTAGCTCTATGGTGATATTTATAATGATAACTACACAGCCAGTCCGGACTATCAGGTGAGCGCCGTGTCGTATTACGAGTACGGCCGCGTGAGTTAGATCGCGGTCTGGAGCGATATTGATAATTATTTCTACGATAATCACGATGTCTATCTCTCTCCAAATCCCTAATTTTTAGACTTAATTTGGCAATCTCCGCCAGAATTAACGCAGTCTCTGTGTTCGTACTACTTTGTGTAGCTTGCACTTCTGTCACTTGTAAGGGTCGCGCAGTCTCCACAACCTTGTCCGCGATTGCTGATAAATGCTCCAGGTCTTTTACTTCACACACTGCTAATACACTTCTCACAGACGCCGGCAGATGACCCTGCCACATTATCCGAAGTGTTTCGTCGGGTATCTTTTCTCGAGCCAATTCCCTCATCCGCCTAAGGAGTTGAGAGGGTTTTTGATCTCCCAACTCCATCTCACTCAAAAGTTTTTGAAACTGTCGAATCTCGGACTCTTCGTAGACCTTTAACAATCGCTCTTTCAAAGTATCGAATTTCCTTCCCTCGGGCGGCTTGATAAGAATGTCGCTGACTTGCTGGATTACATCCTTCCCCAATTTAGTGACTACCATGTTGTATCTTGCTTCATCGCTCATCTTCTGCGGTGCAAGGACAGCTTCGCACTGGATGAACCAGAGCCGCGGCTGATCGGCCCAAAATTCGGGTATTCTCGAGGAAACACTAACAACTGCTACTTCTGCTGACCCGCTAGTACTTGCTTTATTTTGGCCGTCTTGCTGCGAAGTCATTGTGGTTCTTCTTTTCTTTGTCAGCTTAGTGAAACGCACTTTGATTCTCGAACGTGTTCGCGTAACTTGAGATCGGGGTCACCACTGTACACGTATGGTTGCGTACTAATTGGAGAGTATCAATAAAACTTCAGGAGCCCGATATACGTGTGTTTATTATGATACACAAATTGATACTGCTACTACTACTATTGATTAAACATAATGTAGGCACAATGGCATGGGAAATAACAATAGTTTTCATAGGGTCCTCCATCATTGAAAACCAAACAACAGGTTTCAGGTGTCCTTCTTCATCCCGCATAATTTCCTTGAAATTGTTGAGAGTAGCAAGCTTATTGAAGTCCACAGTATGAGTAGAAGCTGTCGAAGAGGAATGTTTGCTACTTCTAATCGCCACGTATATTGGCCCTGACTACATAATTGCTTCAGTATGGCCTATATAATTTGCTTTTATGATGCACCCACCATATACACTAGGGATCAATTTTTGCCTCGTAGCAATCACCTAATCATGATAAGGGAATGAGACACAATTTCGAAATGCATCAGGAGAGGAGCTAGTTTATTTTCCGCTGTCAAACCTAAAAGTATCCAGGCTTTATCATCTTGTGACAGAAAAAACACTTGGTTTGGCCCGAGAATAGATGCCAGGGTTTCCGAGTATCTTATTGTAGCGACACAAAAATGTCGATCGACGCGAGCATTATGAGGAGGTGGAGGAAATGTATGAGGATATTTCTAGAGCCAAGCATTCCTCCAAAACCCACTATACGGTGTTAATGGAAGACTTCAATGCAAAACTAGACACAAGAGAGAACGGTGAGCTGAAAGTAGGGAAATTTGGAATATGGCAAAGGAAACCAAGGGGCCAGCAGCTGGCCGACTTCATGGAGAAAGAGGGAATCTTTATGATGAATTCTTTCTTCCAGAAGCGGCCCTAAAGGAAGTGGACCTGGTCGAGCCCTGACGGTTCGACAAAAAATGAGATTGACTTCATTATGACGACCAGACGACAAATGTTCAGTAATGTCTCCGTGATCGCGAGGGTGAAAACTGGTAGCGATCATCGAATGGTTAAAGGCACATTGAACCTAAACGTTAAGTTGGAGGGGTTTCGTTAATGAAGTCAACGCTCCGTCCCCCTCGTACTCTGTTCCAAAGTCCCGAAACCTTTCAGCTCGAGTTACAAAACCGTTTTCAGTGCCTAGAAGACTGCAATGAAGTGGACGATATGAATGACAAACTTGTGGAAACTGTCCATGCCGTCGGAGCTAAGTATTGCAAGACCCGCCGCAGAAAAACACAAAAGCTCTCCGATCACACTCTTAATATTATGGCTGTTAGACGGGAGATGAAGCTACATTCTTCAATAGATTTGACAGCATACAGGCAACTGAACAGACAGATCTCTAAATGCATGCGGCGGGACTTACGCAACTTCAATACAGCTTGTATTGAAGAAGCGATAGAGCGGAACCAAGGCTTCAAAGTCTTTGCCAGAGATCTGTCTGCCAGAAAGAGCCAACTGTCAAAGCTGAAGACCGAGTGTGGCAGTATCGTTCCTGGGACACCTGAGATTTTGAGTGATATTGAGAGGTTCTATGGGCAGCTGTACACGTCATCGTTGGAGCCACACGCAAGTGTGAGTAACGATCCAAGAGCGAGTCTTGTCCGACACTTTTCCGATGATATCCCGGACGTCAGTCTGAGCGAGATTAGAATGGCTATCCAGCACCTTAAAAACGGCAAGGCCCCAGGCGAGGATGGAATTACAGCGGAGTTTTTGAAAGCGGGTGGAAAACCGGTACTTGAAGTCCTTCAGAAGCTCTTTAATTCCGTCCTCCATGGTGGCACTACTCCGGAGGCGTGGAGCAGAAGTGCGGTGGTCTTGTTCTTCAAGAAAGGCGACAACGCTCTCTTGAAGAACTACAGACCGATTTCCCTTCTGAGCCGTGTCTACGTGCTGTTTTCGAGAGTCATTACGAATCGTCTCGCACGCAGACTTGATGACTTCCAGCCTCCCGAACAAGCCGGTTTCCGAAAGGGCTTTAGTACCATAGACCACATACACACCCTTCGGCAAATTGTACAGAAGTCCGAGGAGTACAATTTGCCACTATGTCTGGCGTATGTGGACTATGAGAAAGCCTTTGATTCCGTCGAAATTTGGGCGGTGCTGCAGTCCCTTCAGCGGTGCCAAGTTGACTGTCGGTATATCGAAGTGCTGAAGTGTTTGTACAGTAGAGCTACGATGGCTATCCGAGTACAGAATCAGAATACGAAACCTATCCAACTGCAGAGAGGTGTAAGACGGTGACGTTATATCCCCGAAACTTCACCGCTGCATTGGAAGACGTTTTCAAGCTTCTGGACTGGAAAGGATGCGGTATTAACATCAATGGCGAGTACATCACTCACCTTAGATTTGCCGACGATATAGTCCTTATGGCAGAATCGCTGGAGGACCTAAGCACTTTGCTCAATGACGTCAATAGTGTCTCCCAACGGATTGGTCTTAAGATGAACATGGACAAAACAAATCATGTTTTAACGTCCATGTCACACCTATGCCGGTAGTTGTTGGCAGCACTAAGCTCGAAGTTGTTGACGAGTATGTTTACCTGGGACAAATAATCCGACTAGGTAAGTCAAACTTCGACCGAGAGGTCAATCGACGTATTCCACTCGGCTAGGTAGCGTTCGGGAAACTACGACACATTCTCGTTAGTCATACCTAAAAACCTCTATACGAAATTGTAAAACCAGTGCGTGTTGCCAGTGATGACTTACGGATCTGAGACGTGGTCCTTCACTGCTGGCTGTATGAGGAAGCCCATGGTCGCTCAGCGAGCTATGGAGAGGGCTATGCTCGGGATTTCTCTGCGTGATAAACTTAGAAATGAGTATATCCGCAGTAGAACCAGAGTAACTGACATAGCCCAACGGGTTAGTAAGCTGAAGTGGCAGTGGGCTGGCCATATAACTCGAAGAACCGACAACTGATGGGGAAGAATGGTTCTCGAGTGGCAACCTCGTACCGGTAAGCGAAGTGTAGGGCGACCCCCCACTAGATGGAGTGACGACCTGGTAAGACATGCAGGAAGTCGATGGATGCAGGTGGCTCAGGACCGTGCTTTGTGGCATTCCTTGGGGGAGGCCTATTTCTGTAGTGGACTTATAAAAGACTGTAATGATGATGATGATGTGAGCATTATGGTGATCTGCCTCAGGGAGATTCAATTTAACAGGCATGGTTTCTACATGTCTTTTACCCTCCAAGGTGGTATAATTTCTTAGGAGCAACTGAAGATACGTGCTGCTTTTCGAAATTTGAAATCCGTGCTCCATTAGCTTCTCGTGGAGGTCAGTAATTGTTCGGCAACTCCTAAAAAAACGACGTCGTTCTTCCGTAGAAGCACCGAACATAGCCAAATCGACGATAGTTTTTAGCAATTGCGATTGTCCAGGCATGGGCGACCTGCGGTAGAACGCGCCTTAAGAAGATTAGCTACATTTGGACTCTGATTGCAAGCAAGTTTAATCTTTAATTTTATTGATAATCATTGTAACTGGGAGTGACGCATATGTTGCTCCTTATTCCGTAGTCCTTTTGTGCATTTATCAATTTCTTGGCGCAGGTTCGTCACATCACGTGTCTCATTTTCACTGACGCCCAGAGAATCCCTACAACGGACAGCTAAGTCAAGTTCCATTTGAAGAAGGCAGATCTGATTCTTCAACTTATCCTGTGCAGGAGTAACACATACAATCTGCGGTATAGAGCTGCTTGCACTTGGTGTATTCGGTGAATCCTCGTCGCTACACTCCATATTTTGACCTTTACGTTTCTGAGCACCTGGAATGACCGACATTTAAACAACATGGAAACATCAAAATTATTGTTATAAATTATATTAATAATTATTATTGTCAATTATATTTATATAAATAATTGAGTGTCTTGTAGATCGGTGAGACGTAGCGGTGGGTCGTTATGTGTTTTCTAAATAACGTAACGTTATCCTTATGGTACAATGGATAACGTTATCCTTATGGTACAACGGATAACGTTATCATAACTATCTATATTCATAACTGTTTATTTTCCATGTAACGGCAACTTAACAATATACCTAGTTATAGAACAGTTATCATCAAAATTATTTTCGTTTCGTGATATAAACTGTTAAGATGTAAATACTAATTTAGTTTCTGAAATGAACTTTCCTTCGTACTTTTTCCTGGCTTAGGACTGGCTGAGCAAATCAGGCGTACTTAAAAGTTCATTTTATGTACATAGTTTCTCTTTCTATGTATATTAACAGATAATTACAATATTTTACAAATTTACATTTAATTTTAAATAAACTAAGTTTACTTAAAACAAAATCTTTCTTGGTTCATATTTACATTTAAAAACATTGTCATGCCCACTTTTTTATGATCTTAGCGAGTGCGGCGATCTGAAATGATAAGGCCTGCCTTACTACCTTACTTACATCCTTTCATAAGGCACTTAAGTGGCTGCAATGTTGCCATATTTGAGAAATTCTTTAACAGTGGTAGAGCCACGCGGCAGAATTTCTGTCGCATGGATGGGCCGGCTCGAACCGGGTGGTATACCACGACCTCACAGAATACCAGCGTGAAGTAGAGGTTTACCTCTGCGTTTCGCTTGGTGAGTGCAGGTGGCCGGAGGCCCTTTTTACTCGAAATGAGGCATTCCATCGTGGTCCTCACGGGTGGCAACGCATCTGCATTTTGATTCGCAAACGAGGATAGATGTAGATGTCTATGGGCCGCGGCAACCACTTGCCATCGGGTGGACTGTGTGCTCGTTTGTCACCCTTATCCTATATAAAAAAAAAGCCAGGTGTGGTTATTTTTGGTTATTGTTAAGCCACCACTACATCGGACAATTCCACTTCGTGTGCGCATCGTGGATAGGTAACATTTCATCTTCTAAGTAGCGGTCAATTTCTTGAATCGCCTTAGACAGTAAATTTACACGCCGTATAGGTGTCCATGTCGTTCCACCTATTAATTCATCCAAGGCGCTCCACGGTGCAAATTTATCGTGCTCAATTATGGTTGTGCCTGCACTTACTCCAGGAACTGGTGTATTGGTTCTGGTCTCATTGTCTATAATTGCAGTGATTGTGTCTTCAACTAGTTTCCTCACAAACCTTTGTTCGGATTCTCCTTCAAATACAGAAATTTTATATCGAGAGTCTAAGAAAGTGCATATACCAAATGTGCGACTTTTTTTCCACATTTTCGAACCTTTCCATTAGACCCCGTTTTAATGCAGTTATAACTTCATACACAGGCCAGCAAAATCCTTGACGTAGAAACTTGTCACAAGTCCTGACTAGGCACTTGGTGATGACAATTACTGAGCTCGTTGTGATATATTGTTCACCGCTTATGGACTCAGTTATCTCATCGAATGCCTTGAGGATTTCCGTTTGTTCACAAATAGCAATAAAAAGTGGAGGCTATTAAAGCCTCCACTTTTCATTGCTAACTGGTAAATCTTATGCAATTACTGCTACGGTAGCTCGTATGGCTGCCTCAAGTTCAACGAATCTCCGAATCATGTGGAACATGGAGTTCCATCGTGTAGGCACTTCTTGTATGATCTTTTTTGGAATTTCGTTTTCGTTGTCACTTTTTTGGTATTTTATTAATTTTTCTGTGGCTTTAGTGCTTTTTTTAAAGTGCCGTACTATAACCTTCACCTTGTCTAAGGTGGACATGACATCACCTATAGCATCTTGAACTACTAGGTTCAAGGTATGTCCGTAGCATCCATAGTGCTTAATACCCAGATTTGTGAGGGCATTTTGCTCATTCGCAGCGTTATCGCTTATTGCGAAGTTTACTTTTTTCTCAAGTCCCCACTCCTTCAGAGACTCCTTCAAAAAGTTTTGGAGGCTTTCACTGATATGGCGATCAGAAAAATCGTCACATGTTACTAGCACAATCTTCATACGTAAGTCGCGAGTTAAATAATGCCTAGTGATTGCACTATAGCTTTCATTGACGCGCGATGTTCACATGTCTGTGGTTATGTGTATTTGTGTCACTTCATCTGCAAGAGAACGACGGACTTATTCTGTTGCCCTTTCATAAAGAGCAGGTATCAATAATGAAGATAGTTTTTTTCGCGATAGTAGCATGTACGAGTACCCCAGTATCCATCGTATTTTATAAAAGATCTTTCCTTTACCAAACTAAATGGCTAAAAGCCGTCAATAAATAAATCTAGAAGATCTGAGTAAATTTTGGACTTTAGATCTTTTGATAACTTTCTAGGAATAAAGGCATCCATTTTTTCTAGTCTGTGTTGAGACTGCGGTACAGCTAATGGCATCACGGAAGATGAATTTGACGTCGAAGGCTGGCCTAAAAAGTTATAATTTAAGTTAGTACTTGACGCAAGGCCTGGTACACCCAAAGTGTTCACAGGTCTCGAAAATCTAGCAATCGTTTGCTGTTCCAACGACACTTTTTGTACGCTTCTATATGTCGCTGCCATAAATGTGACTTCAGATTCGAGTCGTCTTAAAACTAAATTCATTTTTACATATAATACAACGCGCTTTTTTATTTACATTGACAGTTTTTTCGAAAAACTCCCACAGGACACTTAAGTTTTGTCGCGACATTGTTTCCTTATTATATTAAAACCTAAACCTAAGCTATATCTATATTTAGGTACAATGACTAAATCAAAAGAATTATATATAAATTTATTAATACATATTTACAAAGCTTTTTGTTTTAAACGTACTTATTTTATTAACACTTATCACACTGCGTGCTTTATACTCGTACTTTGAAATAAACTTAGAATTAATAAATCAAACAGTTTTGAAATAATAACACTACACTTGTTCCTCAGGGAGACGCAATTAATATGAGAAGTTCAAAAGTTGAAGGACACAAGACACAAGGTCAATAATAATATTTCGTCATAAAAAGGTCAAGGTTATTAATGCAGTTTAATTCTTACATTTTAGGAAAAAAGTGTTATTTTTCTATATATGACAAAAACCGTATTACTGTGTATAAATTTATAATATAAGCAGAAGGTGTAAAATTGTTTTAACAGAGATATTGCCATTTTGAACTAGACATACAAGTATTTATATGAAAAAGAAAGAAATAAACTTATTTCTCGAATTTCGCTTCGTTCTCTTACATATTTCAACATGGGGCCCACTGCAGTTTTGTTCTTATCGTTACGGCATATCATTTGTTTTTGTACGGCACCGAGTTCGTGATGTTCTGGCTTCTCCAGACTTGCGAGAAGTCTCGCGAGTAGGCTCGCCGAGATTTCTCGCCAAAAAACAAGTGTTTGTTCACACTCGCGATGTTTCTCACTTACTCTTCTCGTCGCTACCAGTATGAACGATTTTGATAGTGCAGCGACTTTAGTTTTGTGTACATTTGCATACTATATGCAAATGCACACAAAACTAAAGTCGCTGCACTATCAAAATCGTGAATCTGGAAATTCCCAAAAAAGATACTCTTTTGGTTGACGAACAAATGTGTGCGACAAAAGCATACAACTTTTTACGCCAGTACCTCCCAAATAAGCTCAATAAATGGGAATACAAGCTATTAGTTTAATGTGACGACAGAGGTTTTGCCAATGATTTAGAAATTTACTCCGGTACTGAAAATGATCCGGAACTGACTACTTGATCAACCGGATTTAGGCGCAAGTAGCAAAAGTGTAGAGCGGTTATGTAGAAGTTTTCCTAACAGGGGCGTAGCTACTGCCGTATCGGCCGTCTCAATGATACGGGGCCCCCGGGCTACAAGGGCCCCGAACGTGTGTAAGCAATAATTCCAAGGATTTCTGTGGGACAGTAAAGGCTATCACTATTGTCTATAGAAGCAAATAATTTAGTAAAACTGAAATCGTCTTCAGCTATGAATGTCGCGAAGTGTATATTTGATTTGAATTGTTTGGCTAGTTTAGTCCCTAGGAGTATTAATTGTAAGTAATAACTTAAAATTAACATATAATAATTTTAATTCAATGCAAGCGTTTTCGTTCCTTTTATAAAATCTTTACTCTTCATTGGGGCCCCCCAATAAATTTTGATACAGGGCCCATCTAAGGCACGCTACGCCACTGGTTCCTAAGCAAGAAAATTATAGTGTTCTTCGATAATTATTATACTTACTAAATTGATGAAATAACGTGAATTTCTAATGGAAATATGTAAAAGAAAGTCTTTTGTGACTTGCCAAAAATGTAATGTCGTACTATGCCTAAACAAAGACAAAAATTGTTTTCTGTCATTTAAAAACTAGGCAGTACTTCATGACAATAATATTATGTCTATATTTGTTATTAATACTAAAAATTTTTACCTGTTTTTATGTTTAGAGTTTTCATTTTCCTTAAAATAAAACATTTACTTAACATTTTTAATTATTTGTATATCACCCCGCATACAGTAAAAATTTAGTATTCATTGCATTTTGTTACACATATGGGTCATATAAAAAACCTCGATTTTTTTAAGTAACTAATCTATGATGATTATTTTTACTATTTTTTTTCCAAATTAGGAGTAATTTATATAATCACATATATTTTATTCTTTACCGTAAAAAATCATGCACTGTAGAGTTAAATGTAATGATACACAAAGAAATCTGTAAGTATTTTTTTTTATAAATCATTTTAGTTTAAAAAAACTAATAATATGAGTTTCTTTCGCTTGAAAATCCTAACTTCCAAAAACAATAGCTGGGGTAAGAGGCCCACTATTCACGATGAAAGAAGAACATATGTTTCTCTTCCCCCATGTCAGGGGCAACACACATTTTGAATAATTTATAATTATAGGTAGATAAAATGAAAAGAATTGACCGACTGTTCCGTACCTACTACAATTTTAAATTATAACTAAACTAGAAATTTCCCGCGACTTCGTCCGCGTGTAACTTAACTTTCCCGTAAATTGCCGTTTTATCGTATAATTTATAGCCTATGTTACCCAGGGATAATGCAGCATTCTATGCGTTAAATATTTTTTTAAATCGGTCTACTAGTTTTTGAGTTGCCTAAATCATAACAAACAAATAAAAAATCAAATCTTTTCTTTTTATTGTATTAGTTTAGATAAATAAAGTTTCATGCGTTTTGTATAATGAAATGAAATGAAATGAATATTTATTTGCTTTGAAAAAGGGGTACATTTAGGTAGTTATTATAAAGAGTAGTTCAGCTTTTCCAGCCATCTATAATAGCATGCAAATACATTAATATAATTAAATTTATTACATTACAATATAAAATTCAATTAAAATATTTATCATCATGTCATTGTTTACAAATTAGCAATACCAATACATACAAATTTAAATATAATTAAGATTAAAATTTAATTAAAAATATTTAATTACTGTTATAATGGATGAACAGTGGACTGTATATTTATTTCTGACTGATTACTTATTGACTGATCTGAGGTTAGCTATACTAGGGGACTGCTTGAAGAAAAGATGGTACTTTTTACTATACTGTATTACGCTATTTACAATATTCGGCACTATAACTATCTAATATGTACAGAGAGAGGTCTTCAGTTGTGGAGTCTTGATCTGTTGTCTTGAGTCTTCTTTGGAGTCTTCTCGAGTGCCGCTTCCGAAGTGAAATGAACAGCTCACAGACCGAGACGCCCTTCTTATATCTCGCAAGAAGGTGCCTCAGTCTGTGAGTAGTGCCGTGCGACAAATGAAGCCACACGCGCGCTGATTGGTCGCCGACATCACTGGATCGGCGCCGGTATGCGGGGTGCGCGGGGGGTAGCGGGGTACGAAGGGGCGACGAGGCGGCGGGTCTCTAGCTGTCCTCAACATCCTCCCCCCGGCGTAGCTCGCGAGCCTCATCTTCTTTCGGGAGAACGGCGATCTTCCTGACCGGCCGCCGCAGCAATCCGCCCCTGGTCCGCACCTCCACGTTGCGCACCACGCCGTCTGGTCCGGGAAAGGTCCGCGTTACAATGCCACGCGGCCACACGTTCCTTGGCAGGCTACCGTCTGCCACCACGACGAGGTCCCCTTCTTGTAGCTGTCGCTGCTGCACATCCCGTGAGTCCCCGCGCGCAACCAGCGTCGGTAGGTACTCCTTCATCCAGCGCTTCCAGTACTCGTCGGCAAGTCCTTGCGCCGCTCTCCACGCCCGACGATCACTAGGCGTGCACGGCGCGGTTACTGGAAGGCTCGATGGTCCCAGCAGCAGGAAGTGGTTGGGTGTCAGCGCCTCTTCCTCGTCGATGTCGACCGGTACGTGTGTCAACGGTCGAGAGTTCACCGTGTTCTCGGCATCTGTGAGGAGCGTCACCAACGTCTCCTCCCGCGGGCTCTTCTGGTGTAGAGTGGCTTCGAGCGCGATCTTCACTGAGCGCACGAGACGCTCCCATGCGCCTCCCTGGTTCGGCGCGCCCGGCGTGATGAACTTCCAGTCTGTCCGCCGAGTCAACGCGTAGTCCTTCAGCAGGGGTGCCCACTCCTCCATTGCCCGTCGTAGTTCGGTGTCCGCCCCATGGAAATTTGTTCCGTTGTCAGAGTAGATGACCCGTGGCCACCCACGCCTGGCCGCCATGCGCCGCCATGCGCCGCAATGCCGATATCGCCGAGTCCGTCGTTAGGGAATAAACTATCTCTAGATGTACCGCGCGCGTCGTCAAACAAGTGAATAACGCTATCCACCGCTTTTCATGCCTACGTCCTATTGTTACCGTTATAGGCCCGAAATAGTCGATTCCGGTGTAGGTGAATGGTCGCGCGAATGCCCCTAACCGTTCAGGTGGTAGATCTCCGATAACCGCTGGCCGTGGTGTCGCCTTGCGTACCCTGCATCGCAGACATCTCCGCTCCGCTTCTCTTACGGTCGGTCGTAGTCGAAGTATGTGATATCTCATGCGTAGGTCGTTCACTACCCGTTCCCTGTTGGCGTGGCTTGCTTCCTTATGCGCCTTCTCCACAAGCAGCTTTACAAATTGGTGGCGTCCGTTCAGTATGATGGGCCTCTTCATTTGGCTGTCCACATTGGCTGCGTCGATCCGTCCTCTAGCTCGCAGTATGCCGTCTTCGAATATGGGGTCGAGCTTCCTTAACGCGCTGCCGGTTGCCAAGTTCTTTCCTCGCTGCAGTCGACTGATGTCTTTAGCAAAACTCTCTTGTTGACTGCGCTCTATCCACATCCGCTCTGCTCTCTGGATGTGGTCCAATGTTAGTCCGTGCGCCTTTCCTCTCATGGCAATCCGAGCGGTGGCCCTGACCAATCTCTCGTAAGAAGAGAAACCTCTCGATGTCTGGCAGGTGTGGAGCGTCCCTGGTGTCGCTCTGGTGCGCCACGACTTCCTCCAACTCGTCATCTTCATCCCCTGCCTTCTCTTCCCGACGTCGAGGCCATCGATCTTCATCTTCGTACAGGAATGGCGGTCCCGTAAACCATTTGTCGCTCTCTTCCTTGTACGTATAATTTATGCGCGTTGCCTGATCCGCGATGTTGTCTGCGGTCGGTAGCCACCTCCATTGCTCGGGTGACGTCTTCTCCGATATCTCCGCTAATCTATGAGCCACGTAGGGGGTGTAACGCGCCGTATCGTTCTGTATCCAGTGAAGCGCCGTAGTGGAGTCTGTCCAATACACTACCCTATCGGCTACCACTCTGTGCTCGCCTTGCACGAATTCCGCGAGTCGCGCGCCTATCAGATTCGCCTGCAACTCTAACCGCGGTATGCTTTGCGCCTTTATCGGGGCGACTTTCGCCTTGGCCGTTTCGATCGTAGGCCTGTCCCTACCGTCGCGATGCGTGTACGCCTTATCGTCGCGCGGTGGGTTCCCTATTACTCCCCCCGTGGGAGCGTAGCGTCTCGGCAGTCGTAACATCTTCCTACCCGGACTGGCGAGCGCCTGGACGTCCTCATCTGACCGTCCGCTATCGCTTACGACGTGTAGTACGGTCTCGCCGTCTTCCCTACACGTTGATCGCGGTACGGTTCCCTGGATGGCCCACCCTAGCAACGTACGTGCAGCTACGGGCTGCCTTCGACATCCTATCCTTAAATTACGGGTGATTATTAAATGCCAGTTGTCGGCGCCTAATAATAATCTCGGTTTGGCGTCCTCGTAGCAAACCGAGCTCGGTAGGTCGCGTAAGTGTTTCAACCGTAAACACTCTTTATTTACCGACTGCGAACCTATCTGTAAATTTGTTACTGTACGCGCATTTATTCTATACATTTCGCTGCGCGTCTTGCCACGTATGCCTATGTTAACTAGCCTGCTATCGGCCTCGCGCTGACTATTGTTTACTCCTCTAATATTCAGCGGCTTTACCGGTCCTTCCGCTCCTAACTCGCGCGCTAAGTCGTCGTCGATCAACGAAATAGTCGAGCCTTCGTCAAGCAACGCATACGTATCTATTTCCCTACCGCGTGGTCCACGTAACGTAATGGGACACACTTTCAATAATACGGACGCATTACTACCAACGTTAGACGCGACGAGCACGGTCTCATCCGGTTTTGCCGATGTCTCAGGTGCGCGGGTCTTGCGGGTGTGAAGGAGGGCATGGTGGGGGGCGTTGCAGCCGTCGACGCCGCATTTCTTCGCTCTACATTTAAATCGTCGGTGTTTACTATTCAAACAGAGAAAACACACCCCCTCTTCCTTTACCCAATTCCACCGGTCGTCCACACCCATTTGCGCTAACTTTCTACACTTAGCGATCACGTGTTCACCCCCGCAACACATACAAGAGGCACTACCGGTGTCCTCCTGGGCGGTGAACGTTTTTACGTCGCGGGCCCTATTCTCTACGCGGCGTGTTAATACAACTCGTTTCGACGGCAGCGCCTCTCGTCCTACGGGCGATTCCTTAGTCGGCGCTACGAACGTATAGGCATGACTCAACGCACGGTCAGCCTCTCTCATCATGAACCTAGACAGTGTAACGATGTCCGGTTCTTCTGCACTTCCGTAGTGCTCCGCATAATCGCACCAACGCGACCGTAAGTGAGGGCTTAGTTTACTAGTTACTTCCCTAGTCAGCATTGGATTTTGTAAATACCCTTTGCCGTCGACGTTCTGTAAAATACATACTATATTTTGTAATTTAATCGCGAACGAATTCAATTCCTGAGCGGTTTGACCCGGGCGCGGAAGGCGTTTCAGTTCTTCTAACGCTCGATCGATAATTACTTCCGGGCGGCCGAAACACTGCTCTAATGTTCGCATAATATCTGCTGGATCCTTCGCGGTAAACAGCAGTGCCGATACTACCTCCCTAGCTTCACCGCGTAGACAGTTTCTTAACCTTGCCATATTTTCCGTATTTGTGAATCCATATAAACGCGTGGATTCCTTCATCGCGGCTTTGAAGGCTAACCATTCCGCGGCCGAACCGTTAAAAATAGGCAAGTCCTGCGTCTGCTTCGCGGCAGCGGGCCTGACTCTAATCATATTCTCTAGAGCTTCCGCTAGTCGCTCTATACCCCTCTCTTTCCCTCGCGGAGTAAGCGACCTATCTCTATCCCTATCTCCCTCTAGCCTACGCTGTGGCGCTGGCGTCCTATGTACACCTACATCCCTATGACACGGCGACGATAATCTACGATCCGCGTGGCGATGTGGCGATGGCGATCTATGTACACCTACATCCCTATACGGCGACGGTGATCTACGATCCGCGTGGCGATGTGGCGATCTATGTGTAGGCGATAGAGTGCGGCGTTGGACGCGCGACGGCGACGTAACCCGTACACGACGATCCACCTGGTTCATTTCTACGGCGACTCCACTATCCCTCTGTATCGTTTCTACGCGACGTGGTTGAACCTCATTCGCTACCGTCCTCCCCTGGGCATCTTCACTGTGGTCGTAACCGGTTACCCTGTTCGGTAGGGTCTGCTCTAACTCGATGCGGGGCGCGGGCTGAGACGGGCGGCAAGGCGACTCCCCCCGCACAGTCTCTACGTTCTCTAACCACCTATCAACGCGTACCCTATTTTCAACCAACTCGTCTTCGTTAATACTTTCCCTATCTGTTTCTTCTTGCAGTTGCGCGACGTCCCTAGCGTACTTCTTCTTAATAAGATCTTCTTCCAGTTGCAATTGCTTCCTCCTAATTGCAGCTAGTTCCTCCGCGGCGTTATATTCAATTTGTTTTAACCTAGCTATCGCGCTAGCTGTCGACCGGGCTGAACGAACGGAGCGGACCGACGGAGCTCGAGGTGCGGGCCTATGTACGACGTCTGTTACAGTCGCGACGGTACGTACTATCGAACTAGTTTCTGTAGACGGAAGATCTTCAATAATCGCGGCGAGTGTCTCTGTGCGCGGCGCGGATGTGCTAACCTCTCCCAAGCGATCGGTCGTAGACACGGACATAGCGGGGCGCGGCGGCGGGGGCGCGGGCGCGGGCGTAGATGCGGGCGCGAGCGGGGCCTGGGGCGCGGGCGCGGCGGAGGGCGCTTGTGCCATCGCGAGATAATCGGACGGGGACGCGGGTGCTTCTTCGAATATACGCATTCCTACCGGCGTGTCGTCCTCGTTCCGTGCCTTCTGGCTTCGTGTCTTCCTCAATGTCCCACGTTGCGACCTCCGGTCGTCTTCAAAAAGACGTACGTATCGTCTTCAAAAAGACGCACGTATTGGATGTCGTTCCCGCCACAAGGGCGTTACCAGATGCTCACAGTTTGACACCGTTAGGGAGCAACCACCTGGCCGCGTAAACGCGGTTAAAGAAACAAGAAATTGTCTGGAAACAGACAATAGACGTATGTGACGTAGTCGTAACAAGAAACAGGGAAGAAATTAGTACCGACGATCTTCTCTCTTGGTCGACGAACTTCTTTCTTCCTTGAAGATCTTCTATAATGATCTTCTCTCTTCTATAATTATGTTCTTTCTTCTATAATTATGTTCTTTCTTCTGTAATTGGCTTCTTTCTTGTTTCTTCTTACTTCTTGCTTCTTTCTTCTGGCTTGAATCCGGCGGCGATGGACCAACAATATAATGAATGAACAGTGGACTGTATATTTATTTCTGACTGATTACTTATTGACTGATCTGAGGTTAGCTATACTAGGGGACTGCTTGAAGAAAAGATGGTACTTTTTACTATACTGTATTACGCTATTTACAATATTCGGCACTATAACTATCTAATATGTACAGAGAGAGGTCTTCAGTTGTGGAGTCTTGATCTGTTGTCTTGAGTCTTCTTTGGAGTCTTCTCGAGTGCCGCTTCCGAAGTGAAATGAACAGCTCACAGACCGAGACGCCCTTCTTATATCTCGCAAGAAGATGCCTCAGTCTGTGAGTAGTGCCGTGCGACGACAAATGAAGCCACACGCGCGCTGATTGGTCGCCGACATCACTGGATCGGCGCCGGTGTGCGGGGTGCGCGGGGGGTAGCGGGGTACGAAGGGGCGACGGGGCGGCGGGTCTCTAGCTGTCCTCAACAACTGTTGAGTCACATCATGTCAAATTTAGATAGTCATTCATATTATAAAAACAATGTTCATTTAGCCATCTGCAAAAGGCGCCTGTAAATCTATTAAGTGGTAAGTCTTTTATAATTTGGGGTATTTTATTAAATATGAGAATACACATCCAGTAGCAGTTTTTTTTTAAATCGAGCGCTTTGGGTATAATTTCAGCAGCAAGTCTATTGCCATTTCTGGTATTTGGTGTATAAATCTCTTTCGCTTGTCTAATTGTTTTGTTTTACAAACTTTGCAATTTCAAAAATGTACAGGCATGGGAGGGGTAGTATTTTCAAAGATATAAATAGCGGTCTGCAAGGCTCGTCAGGTGCAGTGCCACATATTGCTCTAATACATTTTTTTGGGCAATGAATGCCTTTTTTGCATCTGTGCTATTACCCCATATAATGAGTCCGTATCGCAAAACGGATTCCACATAGGCAAAGTACGCAGTAAGTGCTGTATTTTTTGTGGCTACTTTGCGTTGTTTGTAAAGTGCGTAGGAAAATCTATTAATTTTTTTTACAAACATTTTCAACCTGACTTTTCCAATTTAGTTTGTGATCTATCCATATACCTAGGAATTTTGTCATATTTGTACTTTTCAGCCGACTTCCAAAAAGGAGACGGTACTCAATTCGAGTGTATGTTTTTTTTATGTGTGTTACCTCATAACTTTGTACTGGGCGAACCGATTTCGATGATTCTTTTTTTATATGAAAGCTTATAGTTCTAGTGTGGTCCCATATGAATTTGATCAAGGTCAGACCAGTGGTTATTGAGTTATTCTTAAATAACCTATATTGAAGTCGCTTATATTGAAGTCGGCTGTACAAAATTTTTAATTTTAAATTATTAGGTTTTGTCCTTCGAAATTAATGTTCATTGTCTGGTATAATATGTCATTGAAATTTATAAAATAAGTTTTGTCAAGATTTATAATTAGATTATTATTTTTAAGCCATTCTATTATTGTTTTTACTCTACTATTAATGTCATTAATATGGTCTTTTAGAGATTGTTTACCATCTGTTTGCACTATTACAGATATGTCGTCAGCGAATAAAATGCATTTGTGTTTAGTTACATCCGGTAGATTATTTATATAGACTAAGAACAACAGTGGTCCTAAAACACTGCCCTGTGGAACTCCATATTTGTTTTCTTTAAAATCTGATATGTAGTTTAGGACCACACATTTGCAGTCTGGTCTGCTTATTTCAACAGATTGTCGTCTATTTTGCAAGTAGGTTTTAATCCAATTTAAAGCAGTGCCTCTAATGCCACATTTTTCCAATTTTTCCAATAGTAAATTATGTGATACAAAATCGAAGGCCTTCGACATGTCAAAGAAAAGAGCAGTTGTATAATTATTAGCATTTAGGCATGTTAGAGTCTCCTTTACCATATCGAAAACAGCATGTGCAGTAGATTTACCTCTCTGAAACCCATACTGACTGGGATTCAGGACATGATACTTGTCAAAGAAAGATGTGAGTTTAGTATGTATAATTTTCTCATATACTTTTGACAATATTGGTACGAACGCAATAGGACGGTAACTGTCCAAGATTGATTTTTTGTCTTTTTTGAACAAAGGCTTAATCAAAGAGAATTTAAGTTTATCAGGGAAGATACCAGAGACCATTGATAAGTTTATTAAAATGCCAAGACCCTGCCTATTTCTTTATTGCAGGCCTTAATTACTTTGGTACAAATGCCGTCATACCCTTCTGAGTTACTATTATTCAAGGCCATAATTACTTTATTTATATCATATTTGTCAATAGGGCTTAGATAAATAGAATTATTTAGGATTTGATCGGATTTATTATTTGATATCTTTATTTGTCAATTCAATGAAGAAATTATTAAAAGTATTTGCGATTTGTATAGGAGAAGTAATAACTTCGTTGTCGTATTCAATAAAATCAATGTGATTAACTAATTGCGGCTTGGTATCTATTTCATCCTGTATGACCTTCCAAGTAGCTTTGCAGGTATTTTTGCTGTTTAACACATATTTATTATTAGTTGTTTTTTTTTTAGAACATAGTATGCATTTTTTAAGTAGTTTTGAGTAGGTTTTATATTTTTGTTTGTTTTGAGAAGTTTTTCTCCGATAGTAATTTTTTCTTAGGCCTCTGTTTATCGCACAGCTTTTCCTAATACCACTAGATATCCATTTTAAATTAGATTTTGTGGACAGTTTAACTTTTTTATAAGGGAAGCAGAGTTTGTAAAGAAGGCAAAGCCAATCATGAAATTTATTAAACGCAGCGTTAGGTTCTGTTTCGCTGTAAACATCGGAAAAGGAAAGGCTCGCCAAATATCTTTTAAACTTCTCTATATTTTCAGATGAGTAGTCCCTCCTATAGGTGTATAAGGTTTTTGGGGGAGTAACCTTTGATTTAATACTAAAACTAAGAATTTTTATCCGACCATGATACTGCATCATGGTCGGATAAACAGAGAGGGAGTGTAAGTCCAGTTGCATCTTTAACATTACTGAATATATGGTCAATACATGATAGGTCTCTAGTGAATTCCGAGATATGCTGAGTGAGATTATAATTTTGGAGAATATCTAGTAAGTTGTTGGTCACATTATTTTTATGTATGTGTATACATCCCTTTTTTGTTATAATATAACACTTGTGACTGTTGCAGGAATGATATACATACAGTAAAATATATATATATATATATATATATATATATATATATATATATATATATATATAGATATATAATATATATATATATGTATTATACATACCTCTTAGACACAACAAACTTTTAAGTCTCCTGATTGCATCTACAAATTACATATAAAATACATTTATTTGGCGAGCGAGCAATAATTTTAATAAGCTAGCCAATGAGTTTGATTTCGATTTGTTTAACACTAGTAGACTGAGAGCTGGCGACGAATTTTAGGAAGGTCCTTTGGGCAAGTTGAAATTGTGAAAAAATATAAATTCGTCAATTGGCGAATCCAGTCCCGTGAGTCTGGCTGAAGGTTTGCGGTTATTTTGTTACTGCGCAGTATATAATATTTGCACAAAAAAATCCAAAAAAAATGTTCTTTTGGCAACTTGATTTCTTTTTTATCTTTTAATTTAGTTTTTATATAATTCAAAAAAAATAATCCCAGACGTTTTTGTCGGTTATAAAGTATTACCAGACCTCTCCAAAAATATTTCTTTTAGTTCCCAAAAAATATACTTTTGGCAATCCCAAATTTTAATCACGTGTTTATTGAGTAATTTTTAATAACACCTGCAAATCGCCAGACGAATTTAGCGGTTTTAAACAATTCCCAGACATGAATAAAGTTTACCAACTATTACGACAAAAAAGACTTATGCGTAGCCATAAGTGCGAGAAAGATAGCTTATCGAAGCATGCCGGCAGCGGATGGAGGCCTAAGCTCCTCGCGCTGTGATTGGTTACTTAGAAATATTTTTTTTTGAAGATTTTAAGATTAAATTCTTGTTTTTGGATTTAGCGTGTATGTATGCGCATATATGGACATGTAAATATCTATGTATATAGTTAATATTTAGTTTTAACCCAGTTTTAAGGGGTAGGACACATCATTTTCTTTCTTTAGGCGGATTTAAGCAAATTAGTTTATAACAACCCCATTATAATGGATTTCTGCAAAATAATGCCTGATTCTATTAATTGTAGTTCTAAGGCAAGGTCTCATCAT
Organism: Parnassius glacialis; assembly: GCA_033319125.1. Lineage (NCBI taxonomy): Eukaryota > Metazoa > Arthropoda > Insecta > Lepidoptera > Papilionidae > Parnassius > Parnassius glacialis. Next base: position 28,208,953 of record JAVANC010000002.1, read on the forward strand.
AACTAACAAAACGAGCCCAAACTCGGATGTGTTTCACTAAAAGCACGCAGGATTTATATATAAATATACTTATACGTCTTGGACTTAATAGATCTCAAGGTGTGTCGGTATCTGCTACTGGAACTCCTCGACGAGGAGCACTAGATGTGCCGAGTTTGGGCTCGTTTTGTTAGTTATAAAATATAATAGATATATAGAATAGATCTTACCTCTGGACTTGACGGACTGACTTCAAGGTGTACTGGAACTCAATGACGAATATAACTACGATTAATAGAATGCAACCTGCAACGTGAGGCATGTTTTCATACATTTTTAACACGCTTAATACGAGTCGTCATCCCGTTTAATACGCCATCTGTGCAACATTCGAGCAGAGCCGAGTTGCCCAGCGCGCTCACTTACCGCCTTGCTGATCCCTCCCCCGCGTGTATGCATCCCGCGCACTTTAGCTTTAGTTAACTAAGTTGAATTGATTAGTCGCGCGCCATTCATTTTCTATCGTTTGTTTACTTATGTATTGTATCTGCCTTTGTTAAAAATGACTACAATTAAGCGAAAAGCATTGTCACTTGAAGATCAAGTGAAGAAATTGAAAGTTTTTGATGAAAAATCTCAAACTGAAAATCAAATAGAGTTAGTTGCAGAGCTTCACTTACCAGTTTCAACGTTACGTACCATTTTAAAGAATACACGAGAAATTAACGAAAAATACAGATTGGGAGGTGTGAAGAGAAAAAAGCAAAAGTTAGGAAAGTTTGATCAATTAGAGAAAGTTTTAGTGAAATGGGCTTCATCAAGGACGAGCTTTAAAACTGCCAATAAGTGGCCCCATATTATGCGAAAAAGCGCGTAAAATTGCTGAAAGCTTACAAATCACAGCTTTTACCGCTTCAAGTGGTTGGATAGATCGTTTTAAAAATCGTCACGGCATTGTTTATCGTCAAATCAGTGGGGAATTGGAGATAGTGGCTGAACAAGATGTTGATACATGGATAGCACAACTTCCTGCATTGTTAAAAAATTATGAACCGCGAAGCACTTTTAACACAGACGAATTCGGTTTATTTTATAAATTGATGCCAGATAAATCGTATGTCTTCAAGGGAGAAACTTGCCATGGTGGCAAAGCAAGTAAAGAGAGACTCACTGTCCTGGCCTGTGCAAATTCTGGTGGGTCAGAAAAGTTATGTTTGTTAGTGATTGGTGAGTCGAAAAATCCACGTTGCTTCAAAAACGTGAAATCGTTCCCTGTAACATATGATGCACAATCTCGAGCTTGGATGACTGGCCTTCGTTTTATTAACTGGGTAAAAGCTTTAGATGATCACTTTCAGATTAAATGTAGACGCATAATTCTCTTCATTGATAACTGCCCCGCTCACCCTAAAGATGTTGAAATAAAGAACATCACGCTTGTTTTCTTACCTCCGAATGCGACAAGCAAGTTAAGTATACCTATAATTGAATACCTACACAATATTTGTAAATGATGTTTTATTTTCCCTATCCCGCATACGCTTTCCCGCTTAAGTCGCGATTTTGACTAGGTCCCTTCAAAATCATCTTAAGCGGGTTTTACTGTATATGATAAAAAATGCCGCGAAAATATGCAAGAAAATCTGATAGAAGCAGATATGATAATGATAAATTAAGTGAGGCTGTCAATGCAGTAAAAATGGAACAATATCTGCATACGCCTCATCAAAAGTAAGGGAATTTCTAAATAAATTAAATTACGAAGACACAGAGAAGTTGTTAGAAATTCTAAAATAGTTTGTATTAATTGTAGTTAACAAATAATTGTTATGTAGTTATTTTATTTATTATATAATATAGTTTAATTATTTAAATATCTAGTCTCCTACATTATTAAACCGATTGTATAAGTGATGTCTGAAATACATGTACTCAACCTAGTTCAGGCAGGTAGCTAATATTATAAACTTAACTTTTCTAGTTTTCTTTTGTAGATTCTACATTATTAAGACTTATTGTAACTTTATTTAATTGTAATCATATGTGTTCCTGGTATGTAAACATGTGTAATTGGAAATGAAATAAATATGTATTATTATTATTATTAAAACTTTATAATATACCAAGAACAACAATTGTTAACCGTGTATACGATCGCAAAAGTTTAAAATACAAAACTTTAGGCAGGTGTACTGCATTGCCCACGGATGTGGAAGAAACGCTTGTGTAAAATTTCCACGTAATGGAAAAATCGGGGTTCGGGTTAACACGCAAGGAAGTGATTGAATTGGTTGGCTAATACGTGGTTGAGAATAATATTAAAACTCTGTTTAAAGATGGGATCCCTGGAGAGGACTGGTTTATTAGTTTTTAAAAATAGACATGGCCTTTCTGTTAAAAAACCCCAGGCCGCTGAACACGCGCGAAAAACTGCATGCAGACCTGCCGTGATCTACGGTTACTTTGATTTATTAGAGAAAACTATTAATGAACTGGGCTTACGTGATAAACCATCAAATATTTGGAATTTCGACGAAACCAGCTTCAGTAAGGATCCGAATAAATCAAATGTTGTTGGTCGTCGAGGCTGTACGTCTACAAGAACCATCGCCTCTCCAGGGAATATTAATACAACTGTGCTTTTAGCATGTAATGCCGCTGGTGACAAAGCTCCACCACTAATAATATACACAGGAAAAAATACGACGAATGGGTTTCTAAAATTGGGTTTCCTGGAACCGTTTATGCTGCGACTGAAAAAGATTGGATGGAGGAGACAGTATTCGAAAATTATTTCGAAAAAGTTTTTTGCCAACCGTTGAAAATAAACGCCCTATTCTCTGGTTGGTTATTCCACTCATGTGGGAATTAATATTATACAAAAGGCACGAGAAAACAACATAACGATTTTAAAAATCCCACCTCATACGAGTTATCTATTGCAGCCTCTGTATCTAGCGGTAAATAAATCATTAAAAGACAAATAGGAAAAAAAGGACCAACGCTATGGGTCAAATGGCAAAGACTGAATGTCGGTAAGGTTTTACCCAAATAAGAGTTTTCAACGATTCTTGCCTAAGTGTGGACTCAGATAGATTCTCAAGTATGTAAATCAGGAATATACCCAATAAATAACAATGTCATAGCTGAAGAGAAGTTTGATCCAGTTCAGTTAGCAGAATGGAAGAATGCGAAACAGCTAGAAAAATCATAAAATCTGCTTGCAAATATCCCCCAAAAAGTTGAGTGAAATTGCACTGACTGTTGTAAATGAAATATATATGACGGCACGTGCACCATTGCACGTGCGGCGGCATCAGTGTGGCTGGACAGAATTCTTGTGGGTAGCACGTGCTCCCACACCTGCACCATTGCACCTGCGGTGGCGCCCGTTTTGCTTGTATAAAACGGACGGAGTTGGATAATTAATTCGTGTAAACGAATTAATTATTATTTCTAAATACAAAATTAGTCTCTGTACTATACTGAATTACACTTTCTACATATATAATACAGCAGGAATTTCCTCAGTGTAATTCAATAGAAGCGTCACCAAAGTACGTTTTACACAGTGAAGAAATAGCTGTTCCACCGCTAAATATTGAGTCTAAAAGAAAGCAAGTATAGAAAAAAAGAAACCAAGAGGAAAGATACTGAGCACAAATAAGAAGACACGAGCAGAAAAAAGAACGGGGAGGAAAGCTGTGAGAACGGTGGTAATTATAAGCAGACTGATATACAGGGTTCTGGAGTGGATATGTCATAACCAGGTCCGTCAGATCTTAGCAAAAAAAGTAAAACCATAAATTCTACAAAAGAAAATAGTTCGACAAAATAAAAAACTCAGAAAAATATCATCATTCTCATCTACCAAAATATCTGATTGCATAAGCGTGCATGAGGATTCTAATATTATAGACGTGACCGATGAAGAATATGATATAACAAAAGATTTAAACACCAACGAATTTATACAAAATTATGAACCCTGTAATGAACAAGAGGATAAAATGTTTAGCATAGATAAGAAAAGCAATGTAGTGAAGAAAGTTGGTGAGAATTTGGACAAGCAAAGCAAGGAGACAGTGAATTTAACTGAGGAATCAGATGAAATTATATGGTAGCAGCGGAGTTTAACGGCGAATGGGATGGGCTGACAGAAGTGGAAAAGGAAGAGTATTGTGCATTTAATGACCAAGCAGTTACTGGGGGGGAACAAGGTTATATACATGAAGTCACTGGAATATCGGATGAGAGAAACGATGTGGTGATAAAGTTTGTGATAGTTCGGATGAGAGATATCAGGCGGCAAAGAAAGTTTGTGAGAGATCGCATCAAAGGAATAACAATACAATGGCAAAAGAAGATAATGACAAATGGGATGTGAAGAAAAATTAAGAAGAGAAAGTGGTTTACAATATAAATGATAATGTCTTGATTCTATACTTTATCGGAAAAAGTAATAATATGTATATTCTATGTAACCTACATAAAAAGTATTATGTAGGTTACATAGAAAATATACTTTCTGGAAGCGATACTAGTTATGATATAAACTTTTACAAAACTTACAAAAAGCCACTGAAATTCATACTCGCTAAACAAGTAAATTGTGATACTGTTTTAGAATACTCTATAGTCAAGAAAGTTTGCCTGTCTCAAAATCCTAGAAATTCCAAAGAATTTCTTTTGGATGAAGAAGATCATTCATATTTTTCTTAAATATTTGTGAGGCGCTGTACGGTAATTTAATTGACTCAAGTTTCAACAATAATTTCACATATTTTATAATAGTATTGGTGTGATTTTGAAATAGTCTAAGTCTCGGATTGGGGGCGACTAAATCTAGTCCAGTTCAATCCCCGGAAGACACAAGTTTGCGCGTTTACCGCTAAAAAGAACCCCTTTGTCGTATCTCCTCAGTTTCAAGGCACTCCCCTTACTGCCTCAGCCAGTATCGGAATCCTTGGCGTCGACATATCGAATAGTGTGCAGTTTCGTGGTCACTTGGAAGGGAAGGCCAAATTGGCCTCTAAAAAGCTTGGCGTGCTCAGCAGAGCGAGACAGTATTTCATGCCGGCACATCGCTTGCAACTTTACAAAGCGCAAGTTCGGCCCCACATGGAATACTGTTCTCATCTCTGGGCCGGGGCACCCCAGTGCCAGCTCCTTCCACTTGACCGCATCCAGCGCAGAGCGGTTCGAATCGTCGACGACCGAGTTATTTCTGATCGGCTCGATACACTGGCACTGCGTAGAGATGTTGCATCTCTTTGCGTATTTTATCGCATTTTTCACGGGGAGTGCTCTGAGGAATTGTTCGGACTAATTCCAGCCGCTAAATTTCACCATCGCACATCGCGACAAAACTCGCGTTACCATCCATACCATCTGGATGATTGGCGGTCCACGACTGTGCGATTTAGAAGAAGTTTTCTACCTCGCACGACTTCCTTGTGGAATCAATTACCTCCAGCGAATTTTCCGGACCGATACGACTTAGGAACCTTCAAGAAAAGAGCTTACACCTTTCTAAAAGGTCGGCAACGCATCTGCAATTCCCCTGGTGTTGCGGTTGTTCATGGGCGGCGGTAGTCACTTACCATCAGGTGAGCCGCATGCTCGTTTGCCCCCTATTCTATAAAAAAAAAAAAAAAAAATAGTTTTGGTGTTTTTTTATATAAAAATTTTGGTGTTGTTTTAGAAGAATTAAAAGACTGATTCTCAATATTGATCTCGTTACATAGTGCCATTGTTATTTTTAAAGAGTAACTAAGTAGGTTAGGGAGAGACTATTTATTATTACTGTTTGTATGATTAAATAAATATAGAAATAGAACTGGTCAACTTATTTTTAATTTGCCACCCCTGATCGAACCTGTATGTCCCTCTTACCCCGAATTTCTTCTTTTTCATTTCAAATGATACCTTATTTCATCGATTGTAAGATCTAATATTGATTTAATTGAATTAAGAAATACAATGACTGTCCCTCTTACCCCATGTGAGAAGGAAGAGCAACGTTTATTTAATCTTGACATTTACGTCAATATCGTCGTAAGAACTGATAATAGTGTAATGACATTTCGCCCATGGGAAGCTAATACATAATGCCAAGTTTTGTATGTTTCACAGATCTTAAAAGACATTAACTGTTTTTACTAGCAGTCAAAACATTTTATTGAAAATAAAGTATGTTTCTCTTACCCCACCTGACCTTAATTGAAGTATTCAAAGGCTGAATAAGGTGGACAGGTCACAACAATATGTTTACCATCTTGTGGGTATTGTGTCTATAAACAACTCCGCGTAGCAGTGGTTCAGAATAGGATAACAGTGCAGATGATGATCGCATGTATTCGGAAGATGGGATTGATTGTAGTATTTGTAAACCTGTTTGGGCGCAACGCAGGGCGGCGATTAATAATCATACCATCGATCTAATACAAAATGTCTAAACTTTTATCTTCAGAGAATTTTTGCAATTACTTCGCTTCCCCATTGAATATATGTCACAATCGTCTTGGAAGGTTTGCGATTCTCTTTTTTGATGGTTTCTTGAAAAATACTTATAGCATCTTTCACATGCTTTCCATCTTCTTTCAACTCGCCCTGAAGTAATCTACTGGTCGTCATTGTCTGTGGTGTTTTTGTATTGTTTGTATTATCATTGATCGTTTCCACTTCAGTAGTCCTGGAGCCTGGTTTTTCAATCTTAAAAATAATAGGTATACATATAACCCAAATAATTCATTATTTTTCAGATTCCATCGTCTGCATAAAAATGGAACGAAAAAGGATTTATTTTTAAATTTCCCCCTCGTGCTCTCTGAAACAAAGATTTTCCCACGGTAGCTAACTGTGAAGGATGATGGTGCGATTCACCATTTAAATATCGGTTGGTATGGGTATTTTTCCTGTACACAGTATTTGCCTCTAACTCCATTGTGAATTGTATTTTAGGGTTTATGGAATTAAGGTGGTTTCAAAATGCAGTTACTTTGTCAGATGGTAAAATTGTGAAAGTATCGTCAACGTACCGCTTGTAGAATCTTGGATTTACAGGAGCAGTAAGAAAGGCTTTCTCCTCAAAGTCCTCCATGAATATGTCGGCGACTACGGGAGATATAGGTGAGCCCATTGATCCGTGACCACGGGTGCTGGAAAGCACCCGAAACGTCGGGAATATAAAATAAGTTAATATACGCGATAAAATCCGTAAAATTAGTTTTATTTAAAACAGCGGCAGTAACATTGTCATGTTGCGGTGACGGTGTATTAAAATACGACAATCGTCTGGTTCATAAGTAACATATCGAAATCGTATCCACAATTAGTATTTTGAGGTTTCCCTAAGATATAACAGTGGTAGAGCCACGCGGCTTTTGCTGTCGCATGGATGGGCCGGTTCGAACCGAGGTGGTACCACGACCTCACAGAAAACCAGCGTGAAGTAGAGGTTTACCTCTGCGTTTCGCTTGGTGAGTGCAGGTGGCCGGAGGCCCTTTTTACTGGAAATGAGGCATTCCACTAACGCATCTACATTTTGATTTGTAATAGAGGATAAATGTAGATGTCTATGGGCCGCAGCAACCACTTACCATCAGGTGGGCTGTGTGCTCGTTTGTCACCCTTATCCTATATAAAAAAAAATATTGGTTAGAAGCTTCTTATTGCAGGCAATACTAACTAGACGACACGTTAGCTCCTGGCAGTTACCACCCGCCTGTCTGACTTTTCCAAAGAAATTTTCGAGACAATCTTTATTGTGACGTCTCGTAAATATAAATTAAATTAGTTTCTTCTGATTTTAATTCTTCATGAAGTTTTATTAAATATTTTAGAGACACTTGAAATCCGTGAATGAAATTCACGCTATTTGTAACGTCTTTTTTCACTTCTTATTGATTTTAGTTTCCTGAAAAATGTTAGCATTTCTTCTAAGAACTCAATTTGATAACTATCGCATCGAACAGCTCTTTTATATTCATTAGGGGATCGCATACGAGCCTATACTACCTGATTTCAAATTCTAATTTCGCCCCCACTTCCCCGCGCCACTCTTTCGCACACTACTGCTGGCGATCACGCGGGAGCACGTGGTCAAAACGAATTTGTTAAGAGTAAAATAAACCATTATCGGACGAGTACTAAGTTATAAAATTATCAATCATAATTTAATATTATCTTGTCATTATATGAACGTAAAATTATAGAACACAAATTCTATTTAATTGTATATACTAACGGTTGAGCTCTCATTTTACGGAAAGCCTATATAATGCGAGATCAGCTTATACTGGAAGTATCTGCCCATTGATTTAGTAGTAAGTTTGCGTTTTATAGTTTTCGCCGTGTATGTATGTAATGTGACAGCCGTTTGTGTATGTAGTTATGTAGGTAGTAGGTCAATGCAAGTACCTACGTAACGTACGTAGTACGTAGGCTACGTTTCCGAATGCATGTTTGTAAGAATTCATGATATCTGTGAATAGGCTATTTATTTTAGTGTCGAAGTTTGGGTCCTTAGAAATGTGTTCAATTATGAACATTACGGATCGAGTGCCGCCGAGTTGATCAACAGCCGGACAACAGCTGTAGCGGAGACAGGCCGTGAATATACCGTTTCGTGAATTTGAACTTAATTCGTGTGGCAATAAAAATGTTTACATAAAAAATTATGTTATTCAAATAAGTTTCAAATTCAAGGAAGTATTTCTATGGTACGACGGATCAATGTGTAAAGCATAACATTTAAAAGCTCCGTTCATAGGCCTTTAAACTGACATACCACCAATATAGTAGGTAAATAGGTACTAGGGTCCATTTCGAGACAAGAGTTTCAAAATTTAGAGGCTCGAGAGAGGCTGGACTCGAGACTATCTATATTCTAAACTGATCCGTCATTCGGTCATCGCGTAGGTAGGTACTCAATTTATAAAGCTAAAAGGTTAGTATAAAACTAAATGTCATATTGTGTAAATATTTATCAATGTTTATTTATTAAACAGATATGTACTTATATTCAGAACATACAATACAATTAGATTAATAATAAAAATCCCGTAAAAAAATAAAAGAAAAAAGAGGTTTCAACAAATTACGCGACACGCAATAATCGTACGTAGGTAATACAATTATCGTATTACTGTAATAACAAAAAATAATGTTCCCTAAACAAAAATAAACTCTCATCATAAATAAATGAAAAAAAAAAAATAGGTAGGTATGTAAAACAAGTTTTCTTATAAATAAAAACCGACCAAGAGCATGTCGGACCATATTTATTATAATAGTGTTCCATAGCAGTATAGTATGATATAGCCGTATTAGAAACGACTATATCATACTTTTTATGATGTAATCAACTAGAAGGCTACTAGTGGAGTATTGTTTGCTAAGGTATTTTTAAAGGGCAATGACCTTTGAACTAGGACGTCTATTGTCTCTTTTTCTCTTTATTACTCGAGAAGTTATTACCATATTGTTTTCGAAATTATTTTATAAAAGTTTTTACTAAGTTTTAGCAACGTGAAAGTTTCTATATTGTATAGTTTAGAAATAGCAGGGGAGGTGGAGGGGGGCCATTGCAAGGCACTTTGGCTGACCATATTTCGTAAAACGATACAACTAATAAAAAAGTGATGTGCATTCCTTTATTTCAATAAACTTATTTAATGATACCCACCACAAGGGGGTGCAGCGAAAAATAAAAATCCGTCCTCATTTGTATCTCTTCATATGCCTATTTTATTATTAAAAAACTACGGAACCCTAAAATCACACTACATGAGAGCGCGTCATAGTACAGACACCAGCACATCAAACTACCCCAATCTGTCAAATTTCTTTGTTCGTTTTTCAACTTTATTTATTATTCCAAAAGAATACGATTCATGTTCAATTGGGTAAATTTGACAGTCTGAGATAGCTTGATGTGCTGGCGTCTGTCGATCAAAATCAGGTACAGGTAGGCTATTAAATATACAAGTGTGCAACCACCGCTAGGACTATTGCGTCAAGTTTATATATTATTGAAATCAACAATAGATTGCTTATATTGTTGTATATTTGTCATGTCGTAACTGTCGATTGTTTCCTGGTTTTTTGGGACCTTGGCAAAATGAGAATTTATTGGATTTCGTTTTCTTTTCTTAGTTTTTTTCTTTGCTTATGTTCGGAAGGTTTATTTTTCTCAAAGGCATATTGCGTGTTTTTCGCGGATTCAACAATTCCGGCAGTAAAGATTCCAAGTAAAATGTCTAGTTTGGGAATCATACGATCATTCCACAGTCTTTGGTTGCATTGTATTATTTTTGTTTTTATCTGTTCATTTGAACTAGTCCACACGGCAAATAGATACTCTCTCCTTCCTGTAATATTTAACTGTCCTCTCACTTGGAAATAGCAGTGGTGTTTTTTATTGATCAACAGTTGGCCACTATCATACTTCCAGGAAGTAATTTTCCTGTTTTTCATATGTTCTAAATTAGTTCTGTAGCTTGATACTGGACATTTTATTTCTACAATCCTGTTGTCATCTATCACTCCGTCAGGAGTTGCTCCGAAAAATAAATGGTGTTTATCTATAGCCCACAGACATTATTTAATTAATTTAAAAAAATAATTTTATAAACAGGCATAATTTTAATGTTTTCTTGTTGTTCTAGTTGACTCAAAGCTATTTTTTCATTAATTTTACCATGTTTGGTGGTTTACCGGGTAACAACAGATAGATCTTTTTGATAAAGTGAGCTTTTAACTATACTACCTGACGTCGTGCTCCTCTTGTTTATAATTTTGCCGAAATTGGAAGCCGTTTACAAATTCCTCCGCATTTCCATCCATTTACTGCAATCACTCTGGAGGTCTGTTTCCCTTTCAATGTTATTTCTTTCTTCGTCAGATTTCTCCAAATTTGTTAAAAATGTTTTTTTTTTTCATCCTTTTTAAATCTTCTACATGCAAATCAGGCTTATACAATTTTGACTTTGTGACTTTTGATTTCAGCCCTTTTCTCTTTCTGTTGAAAAATAAGCTTTCTGGTTTGCACTTTAGGCTTGGAACTGTTTATTTTCAGTTTTCGCAATTCCAGGTGTTTTGACATTAGGCTCACACCCAGAATAGATTTTTGGAGCTTGTACAGTGTTTCTGTATTAATTGATACGACTGCCGTAGTGCATCTGGTTTGATATGAACGCCGAAGACAAAAGTTTATGCGTTTACCACCGATACACTTTGCAATTATGGCGTTAAACTATTCACAACGATTGCTGTCCACGTCTTCAATAAGACTTCGTGTATTGGCTGCAATAGAGCCGACTATAAACTTTATTTGATTTTCTAACGCCGTATCTGTCAGTTTGACAGTGACATCTTCACTTGTTTTTTTTTGCTTTCGCAATAAAAATCCTGGCAATTCGTATGACAACCGAAAGCATGATTGTATGAATTGGAAATTGCTACATAAAGATCTTTTATTTGTTTTGAGCGGGTATCACTTGTTTTCTTCAGGTTTTTTTTTTTATCGAAGAACAAATAACTTTTCTGATTGCCAGGATTCTTTGTGTATTCAGATACTTTCTATGCTGCAGTATATATTTGGTATCTTTGGTAAGCGCTTGTAATTTATTACACAGGTTTCGTAATAAATGGTTTCTACACTCTATATTTTCAACAATGTAGTTAGAATACGGCCGGGCTGCTAAAATTTAAAAATAAGTGGAAGCGCCTCCGTCAGCGATCATTTTGCCGTAAATAAGATCATACATGGCAAAGATTGTTTGAATCTTTCCCCTAATATTTCCGATTCCACGTTTGTAGGTGAACCAGTGTAATTTTTAAAACACGTGTACTCTGATGGTGTAGTTTGTTTACTCTTGGCGTGTACACATATGCAACAATATTTATTTTTACGCAAGATATAGCACTTCCCCAAACTTTTTACCTATGATTGCAGCAGCGTCTGATAACGAGGAATAGTTATTCTTGTAGGTCCTCTTGGTCTAGCAATCATAAACGATCACGTCTATGACGGGGATTCCATCTGTTAACTCTGCCTTCTTCCAATGCACTTTGCTTCTCACGAGCAGCCGCATCTTCCATCTCAATTGTAGCTAACTTTTCATATTCTTCACTAACTCGGTTATCAATTTTGTTATAAAACCTCTGTCATAAAAGGAACCTTTATTGGCGTAAATATTTCATGAAATTGTGTGTATCTTACAGCTGTAATAGCAGCACTTGTTACTACAGCAGTATTTACATACAAATCGTAGCTTGGACTAGATTTGGACGTATCTGTAGTAAGTTCAACATTACACATATTGCATTTGAATTTGAATTTTGAAACCAAACCTTACCTTTTCTAACCTGATAGGTTTTACTCTCTCCAAACTATTTTATCCGCAACTGAAAGCTGTTGCGTGGTTAGAAATTGTTTTAATTCTTTTAGTAAATATTTAAGATAGATGATTCTTCTTTTGTCTGATTCTTCATTGATTTCTGCATGATTTCTATCTGACGTATGCTCTTCGTCTGAAAACCTACAACAGTAATACATTTTATTACATAAACTATAAAGCAGACCCTAACAATAATACATGAATGTTCTGAAATAATAGTATATCTTTGAATAGCTCCGATTCGTTCCAATGGCCAAAGCCCTTTCATATAATATGTCACTTTAACTACACTGCTAGCGCTATAGCATGGTGCAGGTGACAGATGTCAGTATCGCATAACTAAGTCAGTGATATTACACAATTCAATTTTATCGATAACGATTCTCACAGCAAAAATCTCGTTCTCTTTATTATAATTTAAAAATGCCTTTGATATTATCATAATACATACATATTATCACAATAAATTAATGCCTAGAAAATATTACAAACAAATTAACGCCTAAATATAATATATTATACTAAATAAATAAACACTAACTAATTATGTTAACATAACACATAATATAGTAATAATTTTAAAAGATGAACGCAATGAAACAGTTAATGTGTCATGGGCCTTAACAAACAACTCGTCACATTTCATTCATATCATACTACACTGTTCCTGGTAATTATTATTAAGCACTCAATCAGTAATTATGTTTCAGCGACCTATTATAATACTAACTCACTACGCCAATCGGCTTAATGTTTTTAATTAATAAGTATTTTCTCTGTAAGTGATTTGTAAATCTTTTGAGAAAATAAATGTCTTAAACCATAATATTATTAAATTTATTTTAAAATATGTATTTCATATAAAACATTTAAAACAAACATATTCAAACCACAACCGTTATTAATAGATTTATTAGTGAAACAATAAAGTTCATCTAAGGTCATCCGCAACACGCTACAGCGTAAACAGTATAGTTACCATTTTAAAATTCCAAACCCCCACTTCGGGGCCTTTTGCAGTGAAAGTAAAAATATTTTTAAACTTTTCTCATTAGCAATGATGGTGACCAAACATTCTTTATAACTGCTCCAAATTTTAAGTCGATAGTATTAGTAGTTTCTGAAATATACGGCTGTGACAGACAGACAGGTAAAGTCACACCATAGAGGTTCCTTTTTTACCATTTTGATACGGAACCCTAAAACCGTCGAATTGAGTATATCCTACTCCTCTTTGAAGTTAGTAAAAATACGAGTACAATTTTATCGATGCATTCATTTCTATTAGGTCCACCTTTGATTCTCATAAATCAAGTCTTCACATTTGTATAAGTAGATAGGATACGAGGATTTATAGCATTGTAAAATTTTCATTCTAATAATTAAATGAAACATGGTTGAAAAGATTGAACCATGTTTCATTAAAATCTACACACTTACATACATACATAGCATCATGCCATTATTCCCCGAAGGGGTAGGTAAAGGTGCATAGTGCACCCACATTTCGTCAGTTATGTTATAAGTCCCATATAATAGTCGGCGAGCTTATTGCCACTAACCGAGCGCAAATCCAAGACTCCGGACTGCTACTGAGAATTTACTAATGGAAAAACCTAATACCATTTAGCCCGACCCAGGACTCCACGCTCAGCAGTAGCGCTGCGACCGATAGACCAACGAGGCAGGTAGAGAAAGAAATACTAAGGGAGTTCAAAATTTACTAACTTATTTATTTTATATGTATTTATTTATGTAAGTACTTACTTGTCCGTACCGTCAATCGATAGCGACGATTCCCCTTTTCCCTGTTCCAAATGGCCAGACGCCGCCGCCGGCAACGACGCTGGCGACGCCGCCGCGCCGAGCACCGTTCCGTCTTCGTGTAGTTCATTCTCTAATACCGTGGGCGCGATTTTATTCGTTACATTCTCAAGCTCAATGAATGAAATGTTTGTTTTTCTGCAAATGTACAGTCATAATAAAATAAGGTAACATAGGATATCCTTGTATCCAGGAGGATATCCTCCAGACCGAATTTCGGTCACGGCGGAAATTAACCATCCATTACAAGAATCGATCCATTAAAAGTAAAGAAATTTATGCAAGTCCACTTTAGACACCAGCTCAAATGCTCAATACAATACAATACAATACTCTTTATTGTACACCAAGAAAAGATAACAACATCAAAACTAAAAAATAACAACTATTGAGGGAAATACAAAGGGCGGTCTTATTGCTACATAGCAATCTCTTCCAGACAACCCAGAAGAAGAAATAATTACAAAATAATAAAAATAACAATGGGTAGGGTGCACTAAAATAAAAAATAAAAATAATAAAAAAATAATAAACACAAAAAACTAAAATAAAGATACAAACTTATGCATTAAAAAGACAAAATTCTTCAGGCAGATTAATGACCATAATTAAGCGGAGGAAGTGAGAGGGGTTAGAGAGACAAATAGTATTCTTTAATCTGTTTCTGGAACACATTTAAGGATTGAGCACTTCTAATTGACTGGGGTAAAGAGTTCCAAAGTCTTACTCCAAGAGCACAGAATGATTTGTCATAATAAGTCGAGGAGTGCACAGGACATTGGAGGGAAAGATTTTCTTTGGATCGTAAGGAAAAATTATGATAGGAGCTGCGAAATCTAAAACGTTCTTTTAGATAGGAAGGACTACCTATATTAAATAAGACGCAGTAGAGAGCAGAAAGTATATTAGTATTCCGACGTAGACTGATTGGGGGCGACTTGAGCTTAGTGCGGTATTCTGAGACATGGTCATATTTGCGAAGTCCAAATATGAACCGAATACAAAGATTTTGGAGGCGCTCAAGCTTGTTAAGTTGCTTCTCGGTGATATCAAGGTAACAAATGTCAGCATAGTCGAGGATAGGGAGTAGTAAAGATTGTGCAAGCGTAATTTTGGTGGCAATGGGTAAAAAGTAATTAAGCCTCCGGAGTGAAGCATAAGCTGCAAACATTTTACGGCTCATTGCATCAATCAATCAATTTGGGGAGCCCAAGAATGACTTGAATCCAAAAGAATAGGTACCTAAATTTTTGACAAGGTCATTATAAGGGATGGGAACTCCATTATATACAACGAGTTGTAGTTAATATTTTTTTATTTTGCAAATCATTCTTGAACTCCCAATGATTATGGCTTGGGATTTTAAAGGGTTCACTGTTAACCCATAAGAACGACTCCAGTCGAGAAAACATGTCAGATCCTTATTGATACATTCCACTGCTTTGGGAAGATCTTCAATGGTTGTTTGTAAGTATATTTGGAGATCATATGCATACAAGTGGTAGAGAAAAGATATTTGGGATGTAATCGTATTAATAAAGATTGCGAATAAAAGAGGAGATAAGACGCCACCTTGTGGAACGCCAGCTACTGTATCAAGCCACGAAGAAAGTCTATCTTGGACACGAATACGTTGCCAGCGCCCATACAAATAACTATGAAACCAGGAAATTGCAGTTAGAGATATGTTAAGAGAACGCAGAATCCCTAACAGGATGTCATGATCAACAGTATTAAAGGCATTGCTGAAATCCATCACACCAATAATGTGACTTGATGATTTTCCATACCGTGGCGAATGTCGTCCGTGATTTTCAATAACACCGTGGTCGTACTATGACCAGATCTAAAGCCAGATTGGAAAGGGTTGAGGATGTTATTTCTTAAACAAAAGGAATTAATTTGTTGTTGCACTAGTCGTTCTAAGACTTTGGAAAGGAAAGGAAGAATCGGAATAGGACGATATTCAGAAAAACTTGAAGGATTTGTTTTTTTGGGTATAGGTATGATTTGGGCATACTTCCATTGGTTGGGGAAAGAAGATGAGGATATGGAAAAGTTTAAGATAAAGGTTACAATAGGTGTTAAAAATATAACAAGGGAATGATAATTTTACGACTGACGTCATCACTTCCGACAGCGTCAGAATGGATAGAGAGAATGTGTTTCCTAACATCACAATCTGCAAATTGCCTAAATACAAATGGGGAAAAGTCAGGAGTGGGAAACGATGAAAGTTGAGTAAGTGTTGTTGATTTTGCCATATTATCCAAGCAAGAAACAGAAGAAAAATGCTGATTAAGCAAATTTAAATCGACGTTATTTAGTATAGGCCATAAACGTGTTTTCTCAACTCCTATGGACCTTAAAAAGTTCCAAACACGACATGGATCTTCGTTTTGTACTGATTTATGGATATGGCGGCGTCGTAAATCTCTCCACAACTTGTTGCATTGATTCCACAGGAGCCTGTACTTTTCCCGAATCCTGTCATTCTTTGGATCTGACCTGTAACTCGACTTTGCGTTATTCTTCCTAACTATCAATCTTTTAAGATCATCAGTCAACCATGGGGCTGGAGGATGACGTATTCGCACTGGGCGGACAGGAGCATGTGTATCATAGAGCTGAACAAGAAATGAATTAAACAATGCTACCTGTTCGTCCACTGAGCAAGCCTTAGTTATAACACTCCAGTCCATATTAGCAGCATCTTTTTGTAGCTTTTCCAAATCCATTTCCTCAAAATTACGCTGCAGAAGTATCCTTGATTTGGCTTTCAGTGGTCTTATTTTATAAGATAGAAACAGGAGGTCATGATAGGGAAAGGCGTTGGCAGCACATTGACCAAATTTATCAACATGGTCGAGAGAAGAAACGATAACCAAATTAAGGAGGGATGGAACACAGTTAGGAAAAAAGTGAGTTTCAGAAAGAGGAAGGATATTTAAATTGGTTGCTTCTATAAGGGACTTAAGACGAAGAGATCGGGCATCATTCTTAAGAAGGCAAGTATTAAAATCGCCCATTAGCACTGTATGTTTATATAATGGAGTTAGTTCTTCAAGAAGGTTATCCAATGAGGTAAAATAGTCAACTTTGGAAGAAGGACTATAAAAAACTCCGAGAAGTAATTTGTTGTGCGAAAGAAGCACTTCAATAAATAAGTATTCCGCTTCGTTCTCGAACAATAGAAAAAGGTATATGCGCACGAAGGTAAATGGCAACACCACCACCACCCCGTGCAGTTCGGTCGTTGCGTATTAACTGGAATCCTGGAATGGAATAGGATATGGATGGAAGACATGGCTTTAACCATGACTCCGAAACAAGAATTGCATGAACGTTATCACTTATAAAGCTAGCTAACATATCAAGATAATGAGCCGGTATACTCTGTGCATTTATGTGAACTATATTGAAGTTTCTTAGAGCTTGAGAAAAATGGGAGTCAAGAGTATCTTTTAATGAAGGAATGCTCTCAAAACTGCCGTCATTACTCAGTACATCGGATGCTGAAATTAAAGAAGAGGAGCTTTGATTATGATCACTTTCACCAAAAGACATGTTATCTTTTACAAAAAGAAAAAAAAACAATAATTACAAACTAAAAAAGTATACTAATAACTACAAACAAATAAAAATTATAAACTACAAAGATTTACTTTTAATTACATCTATTATCTACCAGCATTAACAGAATAGAAAATAGTGCAAATATTTAAAATAAAAAAAAATAAAAAATTAATACTACACATAGATGATTCATATCATAATTGATTGAATAAAGAAAGAAATATACATATAACACATGGTACTCAATGATTAAAAAAAACTGAAATTACCGATACAGACATCAAATAGAATTATGTTCTGTGGTTAAATATTAGAACACACACATTTGCGAGTATATATATATATATATATATATATATATATATATATATCAAAACATAAAAACTTAAAGTCAAAACTACTGTTATGCTCTTAGTATTGGAAACAAAATACACGTCCGACAGGGCATCATGAGCATGGATTCATTTACAAAAACACTTAAGACTCCCAAAGAGATCAAATCTATAGACTTAGAATATACTGGCGTAATATTCTAAGTCTAAGGTAGATACACCATACCATACCAAAGACTATATTATAATCTGAATCGAGAAGATATTACTCTAAGGCAAAAAACATAGCGATTATATACTCGTTGCTCAATGTGTTAAATCGAAACTTTATCTCAGAAGGGCTAGAACCTAGAGCCGTATAGCCAATTAAAAAAAAATCGTAACTTTATAACCTGTGATAAAAACTCTCAATTCAATTAAACGTAGTGGTTATATTCTCTTTGAATTCAATGTTTATAATCTGTGATCAAAACATTGTTATTTACATAGACTTTGTATCTTATAGATAAACATTCTGTGACGTCATCAGCGTGTGAAAGGAATGCACGTATATAGTTAGACATAAGAGTAAGGGAGAAGCAAATCTATATTTCTTGTCTTTTTCTAGGTATGCGTTTTTGATTGTTTTCCCTCCTTTATTTGACATTAACGATGTCAAGCTCTTGTGAGTAACATTGATATTATAAGCAAACAGGTAATTGAATTTAGTGTTTTTTGTGGGTTTTAGTTATTAAGTAAGGTTAAAAAGATGGTAAGTTGTAGCATTTTAGGATGCAACAGCATCAGTCAACGAAAAATTGATAATATTACCTTTCATCGGTAAGTTTGTTTTGTGCTTACATTTGCTACTTGTACTGATTAATATCTATTGTTTTGAATATAAAGTGTAACATTTCATGTGTTTAATGAACTTTGTGATGTATTTTGTCAAATATTTGGACTCCCAAATTGTAAATTCTTCATGATAATGCTCCTTAATTTGAACGGTCATTCGAAAGCTTAAAGTCATAACAAACGCGTACTTTTTGATTTGGTAGGGTTATAGAAACTTTAGGGGTATCAGCGAGTACAATAATGTTTTCGCATTTTTCAATAATAATTGTTATTGTGATTAGTAGTTATGTCCATAAATATGAATCACATATGTTATACATATACACACACTTTTATGTTCAGCTTTAATGGAAACTCCTTATTGCCCTACAACTCTTCAATCATTTTCCATATTACATAGACCTCACAAATAATATGTAAGTATCAACTTGAAAACATGTTTGGATTCAAGTACATAAACATTGGGCAAAGTGTATTTAATTTCACAAAATATGTATTGCCTGAAATCAGATGCACAAAACTTTATTGCATTCCATTAATTCTATTATACATTAGCAACAATTACATTACAATATTTATTAAAAAAAATAATAAATATGTCATACTAATATAAAAATAAATATAAACATAGATAAAATAATAAATAAATAAATAAGTCTTAATCTTAAGGTACACAATAACACAACAATATAAGATTTTAAAATGTTTGGTATAAGTTATATTATCATTACATTTACATATACCTACTTGCTATTTAATTAAATCAATTGATATTGTATTAATTGTTATAGGTATTGTATTTATGCACAGATACCCATACTTGGTTTTCTTTTGTTAGATGCCTTGATAAATTGTACTATATATTTAATATATTAATATCTTTGAAATATATTATTTCACAGCTTTTCTAAGGAATCAGCTATCCGTAACTGTTGGATAATCGCTACTGGTAGTAATTATAGGTAACCAACAAAACTTAGCAGTATATGCTCAAAACATTATGAGCCTCATTGTTTTAGGTGGAGTAAATATACTTAACTTATATAATTTATAATATAATTAAGATATTTTTTTTAAATGTTATAATTTCTTGTTGTGTCTTGTTGTTTCTCCATAAGTGATATAAGTTTGACCTTGTTAGTAGTTATGATTTTTGACATTGTTCTGTATGTATTAAAAATTGACTAGCATTGCTTATTTTATTTTCAAATGCTGACATTCTGAATTATTATGAGTTGTAATGATTTGGTTGCATGACAATGACAAAATATTTACTTATAGATGGATTGATTAAACAGGAATCCTCTTTTACAAATGTTGGAACTTTATCTGTACTACCATGTTTTATGCAAATAAAGATTTAAATAAAAGAAATAAATAAATAATTTTAAGAGTTGACCTAAATATACAAATGAATAATTAATTATGCAATAATAATTGTAAAACAGACTGGAAGTGCCTACCAATGGGACATTTAGTCCACCCTTAAACCCTTTTATAAAGGTGTTATAAAAAATAATGTGTAAATAAATTAAGAAATAAATGTAATAATTATGATAATTTCTTATTTTTACGTTTATTTAATTGTCATAAATAATGTAATAAAGATGTTGTTGACAAGAGATAAGTATCACCTATCTAAGTATAGTTTAGGAGTTATATACCATTAAAATATATTATATACAAGGCATTATATATATATATATATATATATATATATATATATATACACCCTTCTAATCTGATTCTAACAACCGGCACCCAAGAATTTCTGCCATGCAAAAGTATAAATCAAGTTTACAAATGCATATTTTTGAGAAATTCTAAAGCTACTCATACCAAGAATTACAACGAATGCTCTAGAAAGAAGACAAAAATTTTGTTAAATTTGTTTATTAATGTGATGAAAAATTAATAAATAATCGTATGTTTATTTTAATGTTATTGAATTATATTTAATATATAACTGTGTTTTCATTTGTTTTACTTCATGTGACATTGTTAATATTTCTAAATATTGAGTAAGTACACAAAATTTAGTTCTTTTTCCTTTTAAAATTTCAATATATTTTCATTTGTGTGTTATAAACAATAATGTGGAAATAAATAAAGAAATAAATGTAATATGTAATTATGATAATTTCCATTTAATTGACATAAATAATGTAATAAAGATGTTTTGACAAGATATAGGTATTACCTATCTAAGTATAGTTTAGGAGTTGTACCTTATTATTTATACCACTAAAATATATTTTATACAAGGCATATATAATATATATACTCCTTTCTAATCCGATTCTAACAACCAGCCCCCAAGAATTTCTGCCATGCAAAGTATAAATCAAGTTTATAAATGCATATTTTTGAGAAATTCTAAAGCTGCTCAAACCAAGAATAACAACGAATGCTCTAGAATGAAGACAAAAAATTTGTTAATTTTGTTGTTTATTAATGTGATGAAAAATTTACAAATAATCGTTTATTTATTTTAATTTTATTGAATTATATTTGATATGTAATTGTGTTTTCATTTGATTTACTTAATGTAACATTGTTAATATTTCTAAATGTTGTGTAAGTAAATAAAATTTAGTTCTTTTTCCTTTTCATATTTCTATATATTTTCATTTGAATAGAATATATATCTTTACAGTCTATCAAAAGTCCGCTGTTGAACATAAACATGATTATAGCTATTTGACATACTTTCAATGCTTGGAAAGCGGGTTGTCAACCACTGTTTTTTTTATTTAGCTGTTATCAGGAAAATGCTGCTGTTTATCTTCTTTGATGTTTCCCTATGTCGTCTCATAAACCACCCATGGAATGATATGAGGTAACAGATAATCTTACACTGCATGGTAAATTAAAATATAATATTATAAAACATTTGTTTTTGTTTTATATACCAACATATTATATATTATAATATATAATATTAAATTATTATTAAATGTTTTAGTTAATATACATATTATAATATGTATATTAACTAAAACATTTTACCACCTTAACCATTAGGTAACATGATTAAGCCACCTAACCATAAGTAAGTCACCTAAAAAAGGCCTTCCCTAGATATCTTAATAGGATGACTTTTACCATAGTTGCCACGCCTGCGTGAAAATATGCGTTATGCTGGTTGGTCACCGCATTTATTTGTTATTTTAAGTTTTCATCGGGAAAGTGCTACTGCCCCATCCCCATCTTGTATTATTGCTTACGACGCGGGGTAATATCATTCTGTGTACAGACAAATTCTCTTGTACGCCACAACTTGCCGCACACAAGACACTAACTTAGCAAAACATGCAGGAAATCGCGGGAGTAGCCTCATAACCGTGTTTTGTACTACAAAACCTAAGTGGAAAGCCTTTCCTTTCGGAGGTCTGTGTTCAGCACTGAACTTGTGATGGAATGGTATGTTAAAACATTATTGTTTTTTTTTTTGTAAAAACAAAACACGAACGAGGAAATTTTTGTTTATTATTTAATATTTTTATTCTTAATTAATATTTAACTACATACATAACATTTTTATTTATTAGCAACATCACACTTTGTGCTAGTAGCGTCTTCACATAATGCCGTCGAAATCCAGAGTTTATTTAATGTCCAGTAAAATCGTCGATGCGCCGTTGAATACAGAATGATGATTCTGTTTTTACGCCGTTTCCGCCCGTAGTTTTAGTCACAGAATGTATTTTCAAGAGAAATAAATTAATCATCTGAATTATAAAAGAACATTTTTTTTATGGTAACAATTAAGTTTTTTGTATGAATGTAAGTGCTGTGAATATAAATAAACCCATAACGGGGGAAATGGAACAATATCTAGTAACCCAGTGAAAGTATCTCCCGTCTATTTCTATCTCAAAAGCATACGCGAATGCTTTATCTAGTCAATTCTCTATCTACGGTTATTTATTACCTACCTATACAGAGTATTTTTGAAACGCTCCCGAAAACAAAGACAGATGATAGTAGATACTACACCTTAGCACATGGGTCACAAATAAATTTGATCCCGACGAAAAAAAAAATCATCTTTTCACAATGTTCTATTAACTTTATTCACGCTCTATCATGTTAGTACATCTAAATGAAACGATAATTTCATAAAAAATATCATGAAAATACTTAAACAGAAAACCAGCAGTGAAACTTAAAAATTACATCAGCTGATAATAGGGTCAATATCCTCGCGGACGTCGAACGTTTATAGATCCCGTCACGTAAAAACGCTGTCCTTGAACCTGGGCACTGAGCGATTTATCGAAGTTTCATTTTTTAGTTTAATTTTTCATTTCTTATACAAAATCAAAGATAACGATGAGATAGTGTTTATAATTGTGTGAGTACTGAGTACCCAATTAGGTACGTTTATTAATTTCAATAATTTTTTGTAGTAAAGATAATGTAATAAAATGTACAAAATCAGGAAGGAGAGTAAAATTCCCTGAGTATTATCGCCCGTATCACGGTCTCTAGAGGGGCGTGATGTGGAGGCATATCGAACCTGGAACTTCAAAGCGCGGCAGCGAGTGAGCGTACAGCTGTCTTTATACTATGGTACAGCTACTCGTCAAACATATGGCACGACTCTATCTAGGTCAAACGGCCACGCCTCAATCGACTTGCTCGTGAGCGGGTTCCCCCCGCCAGTCTGCAGCTGCTACCGACGTAGAACGCATGCCATTCTTGCGCTTGTCCGGGCTATCGTATTCATTAATATAATTATTGTAGTCGCGAGGTACATATCGAGTTGTGTATAAGTTCTATTGTTTGTGTTAAATTGTCTTTCCTTTGTTTTCACTGTGTACATTATCCGCCTTCTTAAATGTTCTGTGTACTTGTAGACAATAAACGTTTTGTGCGTTTTATGTGGTGACTTTTATTGACACTCTAAACACCCATACAACCATAACTTTTAAATTCCATATGAAAATTAGTCGTAGGGATAAAACTTATAAATAATAAACGTTGACGATGTCTTAACATACATAACACTTTAACGGTGTGTGGAAGGTTCTCCAGTGCGTCAAGGACTTTACATTGTGCGCATTTGTTTTAGCGTATTTGATTAATAATTTTAGTTTTTAAGACAGTTCCGTGTTGACTATCTAAAGAAACAGTTCAATTGTGTTGTTTATTAAATGATTGTTGTTATTACTTGCTATTTATTACTTAATGATATTATCCTTGTTGTAACGTTTTAAGTTTCTTGTTTTGTTTTTATAATGCCTAACGCGTACGTTTATAGAAGCTCGCAGGAATGCTTCGCATGCATTGCGAATTTACCGAGAGAAATTCACGACCGCTCGACATCCAGCTGACTGATAACAGCAGCATTTCAGCGAGTGTCGGAAAATCGGCCCATTGCTCTGGTAGCGGCAGGAGGTGGAAGTCAAGTAGCTGTTATCTCGGAGGAGCGCATTTTAGATGTCGTTCGCCGGAATCCGAACCTAGGTACACGAAGTATCGCTAAATTGTTAAGGCGTCGGGATGGAACAAGTGTGTCATACTGTACAGTTCACAAAGTGTTAAATTGTAACCGAATGCGCCCAAACAAAGTGTACAAAGTGCAAGCTTTAGTTCCCGGCGATCACGACCGCCGGCGAGTTTTCTGCCGTTGGTTATTAGACCAGCAACAACGTGTGCCTGGTTTCATTGAGCACGTCACCACGGAGGATTTAGAGCAGTAAGCTGTTTCATACCTTATTTTTTTAAGTAACTTAGTACTGAACTGATCTGAATAGGTACATAACTGAATACTTTGAATAATAAACATACCTACACGATGAATAAAACGCATGGTGCACTTTGGTTACATATCATTTAAGTATTTTTTTCATTAGCGGGGAATCGACCCAGTTATTTGGGTTATTTAACCTGTGAATTCGAATTAAAGTGGCTACGTGGAGACAAGCACAGTGGCAAAATAGTAGGTTAAGTAGATAAGTTAGGTATTTAGACAAGTGTTGTAAATTATTAGGTATTGTGATATGGTATGGCCCATTAGGCTAGTGGGCGGGCGGCCTCTGCGAATTCTGCGTTCTCGCGTACATTGACCCTTAATCAGCTGATTGTAATTCAGTAATTCCACTGATGGTTTTATGTTTAAGTATTTTCATGATTTTTTTTATGAAATTATCATTTCATTTAGATGTACTAACATGATGGAGCGTGAATAAAGTTAATAAAACGTTGTGAAAAGATGATTTTTTTTTCGTCGGGATCAAATTTATTTGTGACCCATGTGCTAAGGTGTAGTATCTACTATCATCTGTCTTTGTTTCGGGAGCGTTTCAAAAATACCCTGTATATAGGTAAATAATATAATATAATATTATTATTAACATAGATTAGCATCTAACTTAAAACAATAAAATCAAAACAAAAACACAAAGTCGAAGTTCAAAGTGGCGTAGATAGATATCAAATAGTACTTTTATATAATGGAGATACATTGTACCGACTAATGTACTAATTAACTCTTAAATCTGTTTTAACACTTAAGATTAGAGTGATAAACAGATACAAAAGGAAAAGAAATCAGGTTCGCAAAAAGTACAATGCAGAGACACTAAAATATAGATGGAAAGCATAATGTGATATACATACGATTTATTAAAGAGAACTAAAGTTTATAAACCAAATCACCATCATTTCTTCGCTGCCCTCTTGGAGCGTTGAACTACCTTGTTAGGAGATCTACTTCTTCCAGCTACTGCCGTCTTTGCTTGGGAAGCATTAGCTGGTGCTACTGGGATGACTTCGAGCTCAGCCAGCGCTTCAACTTGGTGGCGCGAGCCGTCACAAGCGATAATATGAATATAACCATCCCTAATCCAGCAGTTACTTATGCCAAATTTCTGCCTGGCCACCATGAACACCTTGTGACGATCTTTTGTTAAGAATTCAGACATAGTGACACCCGTGCCTTTCAGTTTTGTTTTTAAGAACCAAACTTGATCACGAACTGGGACATCCCGGAACTTTACAAGAACTGGTCTTGGCTTCTTTTCTTTTGGACGTCCAAGGCGATGGCAGCTGATAAAAGAAGTGTTGGACACATTGGATATCTTGAGCTTGTCCATTTTAAAATTAGCAGCCATTGAAGATGTATCCTCGGACTTGTCCTCGGGAATACCATGAAGCAGCAGAATCTTACGGCGCCGTCTCATCTCCAAGCGGTCGATCTCTCTCCCGAGAAATTCAGCCTGTCTTTGAACAGTTTCAAGAGCGGACAAGATGAAGTTTCTGAATGTTGCAAACTCCGTTGAAAGTACTGATGTATTTGGGGCCATAGTTGGACTAGTCTTGTAAGTTCTGCTGAAACTCTTTCATACGAGTATTGAAGAGTTCTGACATGGCTGACAGGGATCCTTTCAGGGCTTCCATAGTTTAGTGCAGTGTTAAAAAACAACAAGTTAAAGATAATATATATCAAGGAATCAAGGCTGGTAAGCAGATGATTATTATATACATGTGTAACACATTAAAATATCCTAATTTCTATTTTTAAAATATAAATTGCACGAGACAGATCAAAACGCGTGTTACTTATTTCACTCCTACCCACGAAAAAAAAGTATAAGTCCAGTTTAATACCAAAAACTTATAATAATAAAGGTGAGTTATTATTAAACTTAGTTAAAACAAGTAAAAGTAAAATACATTGGTATAATGAAGGCACAGTTATAATTGCTAATAAAAAAATTCCTGGAAGTAATATTGTTGATTTAATTAGTGATTCACTGAGACCCTTGAAAAAAAGTGATATGATAGGGTGGGATAGATTTGCTAAAGCATTAAAAGATATTAAAGTACCACTTTTTGAGTTGAATTTATTAACCAGCTTGAAGCAAAAGATACCCTCTGAGACTGAATTTCAAGAGTTTTCTACACCGAGCAGTGGAGATACAAAATCTATAACTAAAATACGTAAAAAGGTTGATTGGGAAAAATGGACCCCGTACTAGAAAAAATTAACAGGATTTATTATGATCCATCTAATCCCGCTGGTTTTTGTAGTATTGATAAATTATCAACAGCCATGAAGGGCAAAATGGATAAAAAGCAAGTAAAGGATTGGTTACAATCACAAGAAACACTCATTACATAAACCCATTCGAAAAAAAAATCCCGCGTAATAGAGATACATTCTATCAAACACTAATGAATTGTGATAAGCTGATTTAAGTAATATGCGAACTTATTTTCAATATAATGATGGTTTCAACTACATACTTTGTGTTATTGATGTATTTAGTAAATATGCTTTCGCAAGACCAATGAACAAGAAAAACTCAGATACAAGTAAAGAATGTTTGAAAGTATATTTACTGAAAGTAATTTAACACCTACTCACATACAATCTGATAAAGGTACAGAATTTATTTCAAAAGATGTACAAAAATACTTTAAATCCAAAAAGATTAATTACTATACCACTAACAATCCTGACAATAAGGCCAGTATTGTTGAACGATTTCAAAGAACTCTAAAAATGAAAACGTGGCGTTATTTTACTCAAAATAATACTTATAGATATATAAATGTTTTACAAGATTTAATATACTCTTATAATCACAGCTTTCACTCTAGTATTAAGATGTGCCCATGTGATGTAAATTCCAACAATATTATGACAGTTTGAACTAATCTTTATGATAGACGGTCAAACAAACTTTCTTTAGAAAATCCTAAACCAAATTTCAATCTGGGTGATTATGTTCGAATAACTAATTTAAAACATCTTTTCCAAAAAGCATATGAATCAGATTGGAGTGATGAAATATTTATTATATCTTCAATAATTGATAGATATTCATGGGTTGTTTATACAATAACAGATATACAAAATGAATCAATAGTTGGTACTTTTTATGAAAGAGAACTAGCTGTTACCCGCGGCTTCGCCCGCATGATCACTGGGAAATGAACTATCCATTGCTTTTTGAATTGAAAGAAAACTGAGTTATAGATTTGTCAGAGATGCAGCCATTAAAAGAAAACTGAGCAAAATTGATTCGTCAGCCTATTTAAATGTTTTGAAACGCAGCGTATGGGAAAGCATGAAAATATCCTGTTTATTCCAAATGGAAATGGGATATTTTTTTTAATTAAACTGACCATAATTATCCGCCAGGGATGCAGACTTTTGAAAAGAAACTGAGCTAAATTGATTCGTCAGAGATGCAGTTTTCTGAATTGAAAGAAAACTGAGCCAAATAAAAGATCCGTCAGAGATACAGCCTTTTGAGTTGAAAGGAAACTGAGCTTAATAGGTCCGTCAGAGGTGCAACATTTGGAATTGAAAAGAAACTGAGCTAAATAGGAAATTTTGAATTGAAAGGGAAGATTTGTGGGAATTTTGATTAATTGATTATGGGAATTTTGGAAAAAAAACTAACTGAACACTATTTTAAGACGCTACTGTTCACAATGTTATATGTTTTTCCATTCGGGGAAAGAATGTGGAGATTCTGGGCATTTGACACACGCGAACATGCTACATACAGCTGACCATGAGTTTTCTAAGTTGACCCCCGCTACCTGTAACTTTTGGCCTTGCGCTTTATTAATTGTCATTGTAAAACTGAGCTTAATAGGGAACTGCAACCTTTTGAATTGAAAAGGAAGATCTGTGGGAATTATAGGGATCCGTGGTATAATAACATTTTCACCTTTTCCTAGGCCTGTCAAAATTGTAGCACCGATTATGTTCCGTCCAAGATGTGTCACACTCAGCCTTGTCCCGTTACATAACCGAGGAGCATCTAAATTTTGCATTAGCATGACTGAAACGCCTAATTTTAATTGAATGAATTAAAAATTTTAATATGTGAGGGCACACCTGACAACTCTAGAGAATTTAGAAACTCTACGGGATATGAAGTGCTCTGTTCTGTGTCCATAACTGTGTCTGCTGACAAATACTCTGTTATTTCTCCTGCTACTTCGCTTAATATATCTGAATTTATTTTGTTAACTCTCTCATTTTTGGTGCAAGAATCGCCCTTTTACATAACCATTTGTCTTCATGCATGTTGTAAATTAATCTGAATAAACGCTCGCAATTAATTCGGAATGACTCTGTACTAAATTACAAAAATCTCTCGTCAATTTAACGCAGCCCTCCGTTTCCAACCGCCCATCGCCAATTTTTAATAGTGTGTCAGCATAGTTTCCAGTATTGATATCATTATACAAATGCACTCTCATATTCGTAGTTAAACTGAATTTTGTCACCTTGTTTCATAAAATAGACGACTTGAGGCATGCTTTAATTTCATCTGCAGGTGTGCCCTTTTGAATGACACGTAAAGTTTGGCGAAAGTCACCAGCTAGTAAAACCACCATTCCTCCCATTACATCGGTATTGCTGCGCAAATCCTAAAGCGTTCAATTTAGTGCTTCTAGAGCTTTTTTATGCGACATTGTACTTTCGTCCCACACTAAAAGTTTGCATTGTCGTAGGATTATACCTCGTCCACTATTTTTGCTAAAGTTGCAGATCGGCGATTCTTCCTGGGCTAGATTTAGACGGAGTTTTAAAACAGAATGTGCAGTGCGGCCCCCGCTTAGCAGCGTGGCGGCTATACCGGAGGAAGCTACGGCCACAGCAATGTTTTTATCTTTCCGTACTTGCGCTAATAATAAATTTAACAAAAATGTCTTCCCAGTTCCTCCAGAGGCATCTAAAAAGAAAAGTGCACCATTTCCAGGGTCAATTTGTCCTAATACTTTGTCAAAAACTCGTTTTTGTTCGGGAAGCAAGCGGGGTACAAATTCGGCTACTTGCTGCTGCAAAGCTGGTATATCGTAGTTTGTTTCATGTATAATTTCATCACTTAGTTCATTTACGGTTGTTCGCTGAGGGCTTATTATTCCAAAGTCGCTTAATTTTTTGCCTACCATTGCCATTACTTTATCTTTAAATTTTCCAAGTGCTTCATTATAAATGTGTTCATTGTATGTCATGTTCGTGTGTATCTGCTGTAACCTTCGCAAAATATCTTCCGCCATGTACTCTTTATATTTGTCCCACAATTAATGTGCATTAGATAGCCCGCAAAATGATATGCGAGTTGCACAAAGATCCCTAATTTTGGCTGGTGACTGGCACTGCACAGCTTCCTCCATGGTTTCATCCCAGTAATTATCGTTTTCTAAAAGATGCAAAGCTTCACATGCTTCTCTATAAGTTGCTTATTCCTGACCGTTGACAGTTTTAAGGTCTTTATATCATGTAGGACCCCGAACATGGTGCAGCAGCAATCGTAAACAGAAACATTCAAAATTAGTTACATGGACGGTATACACACGACCAAGGGCATCTGATTACTTTACACCGCTCCAATTTGCAACAGGCGTGCCTTGAATACGGCATTTCCACTCCTTCCTAGATGTGTTCCAAGTATAATAGCGGGGGACTTCAGAATATAACAACGTTTTTTGCGAAGGGGTCGGTTTGACAAAGTTGAAAGAAGGCTGTTAGTGTAGTTTTTGGCGGTGATGCAATTCTTTCTTGGAAATTTCTTTCGGTGAAATATAAACGCTCTCCATTTTCTAAGTGCACAGCAAGGTGAGTAACTGTTGGGTGCCTTTCGTGTAAAGGGAAGCCAACACGCTACCTCGTTACTGCTGACATAACGCCCTGCTGGAAAGGTCTGTACTTCATTAACGGGATTTGCCTCACCTTCACACCTGAGATTAAATATAGTTTGGTCGCTTCCTTTATTTATGTACTTACAGATATACTTGATTATGCGGACAGAGCTACATGCTTCTACACTAATGTGGGCATTCAACATTTTACATATAATGGGCGAATACGGGACAATCCAGCTGTTATCTAAGGTTTCGAACACTCCAGAGCGAGATTTGATTGTAACTTTCCTGCCACCATCTTCGGGAGCTCTGCGTCTGTATAAAGGGTAGCCATTGTCATTGTGCACTGTTTCTTTTAATAGCTGTTTAGGGAATTTCTTTGTACATTTTCCTTCTTTCATACATGGCGATATTGAATTTCGTGCTCCACATGGACCGTGAATCATATTTCAGACGATGGTATCATACAATTCTTTATCTTGCTCAGGATCTGGAATCTCAGCGCTTATTATGTCGTCTATTTGGCTGGGCCGCAACTTCTCTTTAAGCCATATTAGAATGTGGGCATGCGGTAATCCTCTTTTTTGCCATTCAATTGAATACATGAAGCACTGCACCTCTCCGAAAATTTTGCCTTTGTTAATTACATACATTAATTTTTGTACTTTTAATCTAAATACTCTAGCAACTAAATCGTGTCTGTCAGTACTTTTTTGGCCCGGCATTCGCTCCTCGGTTATTTCTTTCCATGTGGGATTGCAAGTAAAAGTAACAAAACTATCAGGTCTTCCGTAAGTTCGTACATAGGCGAATGCGTTTTGTGTGTACTCATGTAGGTAGCGGGGACTGTTAACGAATGATGAGGGCATAATTACCATTTTATCTAAATCTCTGGAGTTAACATTGGCGTCGCTAGAAACTGCATCTTGTAAATGTATATAATTCTCAACGCGCAGCTTTTTTTGATTTAAAGATATATAATGGAGACGTTCACTTTCTACCTGCACATACATGTCTACCAAAAATTGATGAAATAATTGTCTACACCGGGCTAAGAGATTAAAATCATTTTCTCGCAACATCATATGATACGCATAAAAATCCATACATGATACTTTTTTGTTCGGAGTAGGCTCTTTTGTGACCGGGTTAATGAGTGGAATTTGAAAATGATAACCCTCTTGTCCTTTGCAATAAATCAATGGGTATTGCACAGCGTCATAAAACTTGTGTGTATCGGCTACCCGTTGCAACGTATCATCACGTGCTCGCAAGACAATGTCTCGTGAAGAAAATTGATCACTACTAATTAAGGCTGCTATTTCGTTTATCAAAGGTGCATTGTAGCGCTTTTCATGCTCTCCTCGAGGGCTCCAATCTGCGTGAATGACGACTTTATAATCCTCTTCAGGTAGGTTTTCTAAAGCAGTTTTAAATGTTTTGACTAAAATGTTACGTTCATGCAAGAATCTTTGAATTTTGAACACTGTGTCTCTCTCAACTCCCTGGATAAATTGGCAGTGACGGTCTACCTCAATTTCTGCGTCACCCATACAATGTACTTGTAAAAATTTATGCTGTTCGTTTTCAGCTGGAATATGTGAACATATTCTATGATAAATTTGCCCTTGCACCGTAAACGTAGATGAAAATCCCGGCATTATTATTTCCCGGTCAACTCCGAAGGAGGTCATTTGAAATTCAAATTCAAATTCTTTATTTGCTAGTAAATAGGTACAAAAATACAAAAAAAAAGCATGAGTTATATATCCGGATCCTGTTTAAAAAGCGCCGTGACTCATTAGCATCATATAAAAAGAGAGTTTTTAAAGGTTCTTCTGGTTCCCCAAGTAACGGAAGAGACATTTTGCCATTGGAACAGCACATGCCTGCGCTCCCATCTTTCCATTTTAAAGCACTGCAAAATCGACACGCCTTGTCCATCAGTCCGATAACAACTAACCTGTGATTTTTATAATCAATCAACGGATCATAATTGAATGCTGCGTCATTAAAAACTTTGTCGACGTTCAGCTTGGAGCTGTGCATTTGCAGCTCTTCGCGCCTGTGTCTGTTCTGGTGTTTCAGATGCCCTTATAGTAGATTGACGTTCAGCTTGCTCAATGAATCTGTGTTGAGTTTCATCAGGTGTTTCCGCGGCTCTTAAGGCGGCCTGACGTTCCGCTTGTTCGAATAGCCTTTGCTGACTTTGAGCAGGTGTTTCAGTAGCTCTTAAAGTAGATTGACGGTCTGCTTGCTCAAGACGCTTTGCTGACTTTGATCAGGTGTTTCAGTAGCTCTTAAAGTAGCTTGACGCTCTGCCTGTTCAAGACGCCTTTGCTGACTTTGAGCAGATGTTTCAGTAGCTCTTAAAGTAGCTTGACGCTCTGCCTATTCAAGACGCCTTCGCTGACTTTGAGAAGGTGTTCCAAAAACTCTTAAAGTGGCTTGACGCTCCGCCTGTTCAAGACGCCTTTCTTGACTTTGAGAAGGTGTTTCGGAAGCTCTTAAAGCAGCCTGACGCTCTGTCTGTTCAAGACGCTTTTGCTGACGTTGAGAAGGTGTCTCATACGCTCTAAAAGCAGCCTGACGCTCTTCTTGTTCTTGCCTTCTCAGTTGAGCATCTTCTAAAGATTCTATCGATCGAGCTAATCTTTTCGCTTGTCTTTTCTCAAAGACTAATACTCTTGAAAGGCTGGACTTACGTTTGCGAGGCATTATGAAGTAACAAAAAACCTATTTATAAAAAAACGTTAAAATACCTAAAAGGAATTGAATTTTCTTTTAAATATTTTTTTTAAAAGCAAATCCAAAATATCTAAAAGGAATAAATATTCCTTTTAAATATTTTTTAAAATCAAAACAACAAAACCAATTCAAGGCACAACACGAATCCGAAAACGATAGCCAAAAAAAATCGAATCAACTTAAACCAAATCACGAAACAAATCGCAGAAAACCGAAATCGAAAGCAGTAGTCAATACATATATATATATATATATATATATATATATATATATATATATATATATATATATATATATATAACCAACGAAAAAAGAAGTAAGTGTATAGGTACCGTATACACTATCTATACTATTAATATTCCTTTGAAATATTGTTAAACAACCTAAAACAACGAAAACCAATTCACGATTCTAAATAAACAAAATCCAAAATCAAAGCCAGAGTCTAAATATGTATAAAGGAATACCAACCAAATCAACAAAACCGACCCAAGAAAATACACAAATCCGAAAATGAAAGCCACTATAAATCCATTCAACCTTAACCAAATCACACAGCAAATGACAAACAACCGAAATCGAAAGCAGGTAGTCGAATAAGCTACGAAATAGATACAATTTAAGCGTATAGGTACCGTATGCACTATAAGTTGATGCGCGGCTCAACGGCGGAAGTTAAGTACATGTCAGGAAACATTTCGTTACCGCGTTTTAAAAACCTAGTAACGACATCTAGTGGAATCAATTTAAACTATGTATACGTTAGTTAATAAGAACTCTCAACAAATATTTTTCTTATAATTTTCCACAATTTTTCTTATTGTAATACCGATTTATTCATAACCACATATGAGAACTGTATTCATTTCCGTTCAATAAATATTACTAAGGCTTATTAATAAGGCTTACTAAGAACTGTTTCTACCACAGTTAAGTAATAGTTAAGGGTGAAAGCGTGACAGGTGGTGATAGTATTTCTGATCCATATGAAAATATCGTCTGCGAGGTTATCGCCTATTCTGTGAATTACAATGCACCAAAACGTTTGAAGAAAATCAGCTGGTGAATTTTATGTTTTTTATCGCTCTCTTCCCGGTCCTGCGTGGAAAATACAGATCCATACATTTTTATCTTATTTTGGTAAAAAGACATAATAATCCAGATATTCTGACCTTCTGTGTTCGTCCATCGTACCGTCGTCCGTCTTGTAGAATCACGGTGGCGCCACCTAGCTGAATTTAATTTTGCAACATATTCGATTTTCCCACGGGAATGATATGTTTTTCCGCTGAAAAAAGTAGCATATGTCACTCTACAGTCACCGAACTATCCCCATACAAAAAATCATGCCATGCCAACGCTCTGTTGCGACGTGAAAGAAGGACAAACTTTTGCAACATATTCTATTTTCCCACGGGAATGAGATGTTTTTCCGCGGAAAAAAGTAATCTATGTCACTCTACAGCCACCGAACTATCCCCATACAAAAAATCATGCCATGCCGACGCTCTGTTGCGACGTGAAAGAAGGACAAACAAACAAACAAACACACTTTCGCATTTATAATATTATATAAATATATAATATAAAGTATGGCAGTATGGATTACAGAAAATCACTTACAACCCCACCTCGCAATATAAAATAGCTAAAATAATTGACATTCGTTATTCAGGTAACAGAAAAGAAGTATTAGTGAAGTGGAAAGGTTATCCAGATAAAAACATTTGGATTCTAGCTTCTAGTTTAAAAAAATATGAATAAAGAAAGTTTTTATTTAACTTTGCTCAGCAATAGCTCAATGGAATGCTTTCCTGATAACAAGACCACAAACTATGAAATTAGAAGGTGAAGGTTTGTTATGAATTAATTAGAAGGCGGTTGGAGTAAGTGAAACTTGCTGACTTTGCCTTTTTGGGTCTATAAAATTTTGACTCGACTTTTTTTTTTTAAATATAAGAAGATGCTAAGAGTTACTTATTTCTTAATATATTTTATCAAGTGCAAATTCTTACTATTATTAAAAAAATCTTTCATTTAAATCATTTTCATTATTAAAAGCCTAAAGAAAAATGTGACAAAGTCTATGATCACTTCTGCTAAGATTGTCAGACGAAAATAAAATAATATTTAATAGGAATTACATTTGAACAAAAATATATAGCAGGACTTGGCCTCTATCCATCAATATGAAAATAATATAATCCCATTATTTAGCACTGGTAATATTTTTTCTAAGAAAGTGGCAAATTCACAAAACTTTTTAAAAATTTTTATACAAAAAGGAGAAAGGGAGGGGAGGGTTGTCAAATGTTTTCGTTGTTTTTATGAACTTTAAATCTTTAAGATAGTGATTCCTTGGTGGGTATAAAAGTACAGAAATGCAATTTACAAGCGCAGAAGTCTACCTACAGAAACTTCAGGATGTTGTTTGGAGCGCGTCAATGCACTGACTAACATTTCGATTTCAGTAGTATTTCAATTTATGTTCTTGTATTTTGCATTTATGTATTGCGTTCATAGGCACCTCAAAAGAATAAAAAGTGTTTATTGCGGGTTGCATATCAGTTTAATTAATTAATACAAACCTAAAATACAGTGTAAGTATTACAACAACAGTAGCTTAGGAACTTATAGCAAGATTAATTAGATAATCATTCAAGATGTTTCCTGGCACTAAAGTATATTGCACTTATACCTATATCTTTAAACAAAAATGAAATACTTATAACATATTAATTAAGCAAAGAATTAATATAAAAATATTTTC
Organism: Parnassius glacialis; assembly: GCA_033319125.1. Lineage (NCBI taxonomy): Eukaryota > Metazoa > Arthropoda > Insecta > Lepidoptera > Papilionidae > Parnassius > Parnassius glacialis. The sequence goes on from JAVANC010000002.1 coordinate 28,245,042, forward strand.
TTTGGCTATAAAGAAGAATTACACTGAATTGGTTTCGGCAAGAAATAATTTCAGATTTCTAGGACTCCTTAAGTACAATCCAAGATACTTAAGTTATGTAAGAGCAAAACCAGCAACATCCACCTGATTTTTTTTCTTGAGAATTTGAAAAAAATCGTGAATACGGAATTGCGAATACATATTATGAATAATTTACGATAACAAGTTGAACAAAGGTTCAATGTTTCATTATGTTAATTTTGAACTTATTGTTAAATTCCAAGCCATCAGAATGTCCTTATGAATATTGCTTCTATATGACTCATTTATTGGACATTGTATTTTGAGTATTCAATATCCTCAAACTTAAATGTTCCCCGGCGACCCTCTCGGGGGTTTGTTAAGACCAACTCCACATCGGATTCCAGAATAAAACTAACATCATTCACGTCGGGCCAATAAAAAAGGTCCGCCTTCCTTCTTCTCATATATTTAACCAGCATTCCCGAATTTTCCGTTAACTCTAAAATCTTCCCAACATAAAACTTTTTCCTTTTATGTCCTCTAAATCTAACGAGAAAGAAACTGTTAATTTCTTTCTCTATCATATTTTCTGAAGAACTTCGTGTTGTTTTTTCTAAATTATGCGTTTCTAATTCCTCTACTGTATCGCTTTCTTCTAATGTAGAAATAAAAGTTCCATCATCAGAAGACTCTCTTAATGAATACTCATCATCAATGCCGTCATCAGACTCTTCTTCTAATAATCTTTTTTTATTATTAGTAATTTTTTACCAAGTTTTCTCTTTCTGATATTAGATAAAGTCAAATCAACTTTCCCCGTGGAAGTCGATGCTACCGGTTTGACCGGGTTGTAATAGTCAAATAATTTTAAATCAATTTCTGGTTTGAAATAAGACCGTTTCGGTGTGTGTGATAATGATGAATATATATCGTGAGTTTTATCTATTAAATGCAATTGCAAATTACTTTTTTTCAAATCAGTGTAAGCATTTATTTTATTTCAGATAAAATAGTTACTTTTTCTCTACCTGACTTAGATGTAGAATCGAATTCTGGTGTTTGATTCATAATAGGATGTGGTGAAGGTACTGGATTTTGAAATTCGCATTCTAATCCAGATGTAGTATGATTCAGAGCCTCAGCCTTCAGTTTCTTTATTAGACCTTTTTTATTCGATTTTATTTCTTTCATTGGTTTCTTTGACATCAAGTTTTCTATTTCTTCAGAAAAAACTGATGCACCAGGTTCAACAATACTGACTTTTTTATTTATGGTTTTCTTAAGAGGATTTACAGACTAATTAGCTTTTAGATAATCCAAAATTGCGGTGTCCACTTTATATTTACTTTCTTCATCACATTCAGGAAGCTTCCTTAAAATGTTTTCAGGGTTAAAAGGGACTATCCCTGTAGCCTTAAACCCAGAAATTATATTTTCCTTCCTTGTCACGTTTATTGCATCTATGAGAGATTTAAGTAATAATGGGAAATGAGTTTTATTTAACTGACTTTCTGATGGATTTACATATTTGTAGGTAGTTAAAATCTGACGCCATTTTTTTTTAGTGGACCAAAAAACACATCTAAAGATTGTGTAACGTGCATAGAATTAGGAGGCAGAAATGTGAACCTTATATTTTTTTTCTTCAAATAGGCGTATATTCACGCTTAAATGGCTAGAAAGGTTATCACCAATAATCACTTTGGGGCCTTGTAGCTTTTCAGCCCAAGGTATAACGATTGTCTGGAACTAATCTTCAAAACAGTGGAATCGAACCAGCCGGATTTAGTTCGATTATATCTGCTACCGTTTGGTCCATTTTGACTTCATGACGTCCACAAATGCTCTGCTTTATAAACAGTATAAGTTGACAAGAGTATTCCATTTGCTGCCGCTGCAAACATAATCGATATACTACCCTTGGTGTGATTGAGAACTCTTTCAGGATATTTTATTTCGCGCTTAAAAATGCATTTTGACATTCCGGGATTATCTGAGAGATTTGTTTCATCGTAATTTAATATATTACTTGCAGGTATGTCTTTTAAGGTATCTTTTAGATTTGCGAAATAAATAGTAAATTCATCGACAGTTTTTGCAGCGCGAACTATTTTGATATTTTGTGCCGCTCGGGTTGTTAGTTTATCCTTATGGTGGGCTAGAAAATTACTTATCCACCATTTCCATCCATTTTTCCATTCCATCCACCTGGCGGTTTGTTATTAAAATGTGTTGGTTATTGTTTCCTTTCAAGTAATTAAATACAACAAAACTTGTTTAGGCAAAAAAAGGTAATTTGTACGACATCCAATCACTTTCGACGTTATTTGTTAATTTGTAATTTGTATTTGAGCCGCGTAGTAATTTGTATTTAGAAGTGCTGCCATCGCCCTGCCAGGGCTGTCACCATGCCGTTTTGTGTCTGGGTGCGAACGGCGTTTCCTCTCAGGGCTCTCCCGAGCCCTCGACTCCCACGGGCGAGGGCGCTCAGCCGCGCCCCCTGTCGGGGGGTTGTTCCCCCAGGGGCGGGGGGTCGTCTCCCCCTCCCTCAGTATGTTGAGAGGGACTGCCACTCAGCGGTCAGCTAGACCCTTCTCACCCTCGTCGTCTGAGTGGCCGCGGCTTGGGGTACTACCGTTACCCCTTTGATGCAAGCAGCCCCAGATAGGTAGCTGCCACCCTAGCTCCCACCACGGCCGCCTCCACTAATTCTGTGAGCCGTCAACAGCTCACTTGTCAAACTGTTCTATTGTCCACGGCCTCAGTGAGGGTGTACAACCCAAGTGTCGATTGTTGAACGGTACGCGCTTTATGGGTTCCGAGTTCACAACACGGTTGGCCTCTGCTTGGTTGTTGGGAAGACTAGGGCTCCACGGGAGCGTTGAATTGCGCTGTTAGGGATTGGTTAGATTTGTTTTTGGTCGAGCACTTAAGTAACGATGCTTTAAATTAAAATTAAAAATGGTTTTGAGCCTTCCGCGAAATGTTCATATTTGTGGCGGTTGTGATTAAGAAGGCGAATTTAATGTGATCTTTGAATACTTATACATATGTTTTGTAATTGTATTTGATCATTGTTTGTCCTGTTGAAAGGAAAATTTGAATTCATTTGAAATTGAATGATGCGCTATTTGAATGCTTGTGCGTATGTTTTATCATTGTGTTTTGTTGAAAAGAAAATTGAAATTGGATAACCCTATTTGTGCCGAAAGGAATAAGAGTCATTCCTCTTTTGGTTTTCACATTTTGTTGGCACTGTCTAAGATATTTATTGGAAATAGAGAAACTGTCTCTTACGTTTATCGTTTTGTTTAATTTGTCAGTTTGACCTATGTGCATCGGTGATTAATTTGTTTGAATTAATTCTGTAGTTGAACATTGATGCTTTGAAAATTGGTTGAAATATGAGCATAGGACTACTTGTCTAAAAGGCTAGCTAGTTTGGAGATTATCAGATTGAAATCAGCTGCCGCACTATTGAGTAAATGATTATATGGTGGATGGCTTGGTTATGCCTACTTGTTTGAAAATTCATACTAAGGACTAACTGTGCGTTTCGTTTGGCTCTCCACAGACGACGTTCATGTGGAATTTGTGGATGCTCTCTGCACTGAACCTAAGGAGGCCACGCTGGGCCGCTTCGTGTCGCGTCGTTGTTTGCAGACCTGATCCGGTCGGATTGCGGAACGAATCATAGGGGCACAGATAGATGTTCGAAAGAGCTCGTCGGACTTCTGTCCACTACAGGACTTGTTAAGGTGCTGCGATGCCCAGGAGGGGCATCCAGTGGTGATTGACCCTCCGGCTTGCCCACATTGGGGCTGTCCTTTTGAGGCGGTGGCTAGGGTTGCAAGATCTGATGGGGTGCCTAAGGTGACCTAGTTTTGGTCGTAGATTCGGTCTTGCAACGTGCCGTCGCGACCCTGACCCGCTTGCCAGTTTGCTCGCGGACATAAGTCCTTATGTCCGGGACGGGGGTTTGTTTAGGCCAAAAAAGGTAATTTGTACGACATCCAATCACGTTCGACTTCGTGAGTCGCCCGATGGTACCAGGTGTCACGTGCATCGCGGGGAGGGGGAGCGGTAGGCAGCTTCCCAGCGTATGACGCTCGTGGGCGAGAGGGCAGTAGCTCGACGGCGGCTGGGCAGTTAATTAGTGCCTTTGGATGCCCGCCGCTGAGGTTGCGCGAGACCGTGTTTTTTTTTTTATTAGGGTCTAGAATTTTGGATTTTGTGCGCGTGACTTCGATACGTAATTGGGTTTCGTGAAAACCGCCTCAGATTTGGTTGTCTAGGGTTTAAGTTCCTGGACAAGAGGCCTTTATTGGGTTTTACGGATTAAGTAACTTCTTTGAAAGTAATTGTGCAATTTAGATAGTGAAGGCGTGTTGAAGTGCCTTTTGTAATACTTAACTTGTTCGGGTAACGTGGAATTTTGCTTGCGCGCCGATTAGATATACGGTTAGAATTTGAACAGCGCATTCCCCTTTGAGGTCGTTTCCCGGTTGATCGTTTTGGAAATCATTGTAATTGAGCCGTCGCGTTAAGTGCCCCTTTTGTGTGTTAATGGTATGTTCGTTTACGTGTCAACGAGGCGTATTTTGAATTTTTTCGCGACGCTTCGGTGTCGAATGAAGGAACTTAGTTGTGTTTAACGCTGAACCGTATAACTCATTAAGAGATCGCATTCGTTCACTATTTATAATTTTGTGATAAGTAAATCCGGGACATTGAATGTAGAATTTCGAACTACTGTCCTTACTGAGTCGGGTATCACGTGTTCGATTCTACGATGAATCTGGAATTAGGCGAGTTTAAGTTAGTTAAATGTACAATGAAGCTAATAGACTGAAATAGTGACAATGAAGAAAGAAATAGTCCAGCGGTGGAGCCTGCTGGAGCGATGCATTATTGTGGGGCAGCCTGGAACTCTGAAGCTGCTGGTCGCCTAAGCTGGTCCAGGTCTCAGACAGTTACACATCACTAAACATTACTTTCCATGCACCCTACACCCACATACGGCCTGACCGAGCCTTGGGGCGGTCCTACATTCGGAGACAGGTACGTACTATATGTTTCTAGCATTCTTCCATATGTATGTAAGTATGATAGGACATATTTCCATGTGGCCATTTTGGGCCCGACCTGTGGCTGCTCGTGGAGTCTTCTGCTCATGGGCCCCGGAAGATTCGATCTTTGCTGGAGCAACTGTAGGCCGTAACAAAACTTAAATATAATCGTGAGAGGAGAGCGCTAAAATCACCTGCTGCTATTAAACATTTGTTATCTGTTTTTCTTCAGAATAGGTAAGTCTTTGTTGGCCCCCTGGCCTTTTATTATGTTTATTTTTTACTTTATTTTAGATAGTTCGCTGTGGTATGTGGAATCGTTTTGAGGCTTCCAGGGCCGAAATTTTTCTACTTTTGACTAGGTCTACGGCAACTTCTAACATTTATAGATATAGAATAATTTTTGTATGTGGACCGATGTATTAAACTGAAATCTTCCATGTTCTAAAATAATAAAAACAAATATATGAATTTTAGGTTTGATTGCGTATTCATATGAATAATAATTGTGTACGCGATCCACGCATATTTCACTTTCAGTAAGGCACGGGCATAATTGGCAAAAAAAAAATAGGTATGCCAAAGGAGACAAAGACGCATAACAAGTTAAAAGTACAAAGGTGCGATATGTATAGTTCGTCTAAGATATTAAAGATTTTAATTCTGAATCAACATATTTCAGCTTCAACTTTACTTTTACATAAAGGATCGCAGAATAAACTAATGTATAAAAATAATAAAACTGATCTATATATTTTAAACAATTTGGCAGCCCTAACCTCTCACTAAATATGGCAAAGTCAAAGAGATGTAAATATATAGGTATACTATAGAGCAGACATTATGAACATTTGCATGCAAAAATGTTGAGCTCGCACGTGTGTGACGCTCACTAGCTAAACATAGCAAAACAACGCTGAATATTTATTAGGAAAACATTTTAGCTATTCCCAAGTAGGTGACGCTAATAAATGTAAGTTAAAAACCCGTTTCAGGAATGTTACCGTTTCGACATCAAAGTATCGATAATGTTGTTGAAGGTTACTTAGTTTGTAATGTTTTACGATATAATAATAGGAATTATGCATGCTTTCTTTTTGTACAAATCTATTTATTATGACTCCTATCAAACCAAAAGACGCTATAATAATAGCATATGATTGAACGGTCAGCGTCGAAGGCACATCGCGAAACGTCAAATCTTATAAGAGAGTGTCACCATGTTTTTGAAATTCTATATAAAATACTCTCTAAATCCAACATATTTTAGGAAAACACTGTATTTAAAAGTCGTCACACGATAAATTATTTCACAAACTCACAAGTGCGTTTACCGTTAAAAAGAAGACCTTTGTCGTATGTCGTATCAATTTTAGAGCACTTACTTTATTGCCTCAACCAAAAGCGGAAACTTCGGCGTTGACATATCGAATGACCTGCAGTAGCATGGTCACTTGGAAGAGAAAGCTAAATTAGAGTCTAAAATGTTTGGCGTACACAGTAGAGCGGAACATTATTTCATGCTGGCACACCGTTTGCAATTTTAAAAGCGCAGGTTCGGCCTCACATGGAATATTATTCTCATCTCTGGGCCGGGACTCCCCAGGGCGAGCTCCTCCCACTTGACCGCTTAGAGAACAGAGCGACTCGACGTCGACGACCGAGTTGTCTTTGATTGGCTCGATTCACTGGCGCTGCGTAGAGATGTTGCATCCCTTTGTATTTTCTATCGTATTTACCACAGGGAATGCTTTGAGGAATTGTTCTGATTAATTCCAGCCAAATTTCACCGTATCTGTGAAATCGCGACAAAACTTACGTTACCATCCATCATTTGGATGTTTGGCGGTCCACTACCGTGTGATTTAATAGGAGTCTTAGGAATCGTTTACCATCGGCGATTTTTATGGACCGATAGGACTTAGGGACTTTCAAAAAACGAGCTTACTCCTTTTCAAAAGGACGGGAACGCATCTGCAATACTCCTAGTGTTGTAGGATTATATTAAAATTTGAAAAAGAAGGCTATCTGGTTGACCGGTTGTACTGGTTCTACTGGCTGACATAGACGTTTCACGTTAAAACCAACGGCTGTGTGCTTCGACATAGGCCCACCCGATTTCTTTATTGGTATGAATACAGTATTGTTTACTGTTTCACCTCTTTAAATATTGTAGATGATTAAATCTGCATCCTGCATAATATTTTTTATCGATAACACCAATCGATAAACATTGTCAATCACTAACTCATTTAGTGTGTTACTAGATAACAGAGGGCGCTTATTACAATGAAGATAAATTTTCTAGAACAATTTACCAGAAATAATAATATTTAAAAATTATGAGGTAGTAATAGATTATACTTGCGATAATAAACCGAAATCTCTTTAATGCACTATCGGGCACATTTTCTTTAAAAATGTTTTTTTAAATTTAGTAAAGGTATACGTTTTGAGCTTTTGACGATTTCACTAAGACTAAATGACACAAATTCGAAAAATATCCTATAGGACATAAGTAAGAGGTGACTATTTTGTTGTTGATGTCCGGTCTATTACTACTATTACTTAAATGTCTTTGGGCAAAGTTTACATCACGATCTGGTTTACACTGGATGTTGAATTTGCCAACACTAATTGCGAATTTCTTGTAGCTTGCAGCACTGCAAATCAATATAATTTTAAACAAAAGAACCTTAGTTTAATGTAATATTAAAATATAGTTACGTAGAAAAAGTTTATCCTAATTATTTTAATAAAAGTTTGGGAGCACTTGATTGTAGATAACTCACGCACGAAATATCAACTGACAAAAATGACATGGAAATGACGTATAGGGTTTCCATAAATAATTTGGTGTTGTCATTTATAAATTCTATTTTGACATAAAGGTATCCACACCCCTAAAAAAACTATATAGAAGTCATTCTAAGGTATTTTTGGTTATGGCAAAATTAGTAGCCATTTGGCAAACACAGCAGATTTTACGGTACCACGTTTACTGTTCAAGATCTTGAAAATGTTGTATACATTACAAAATCCATGTTAATGCCTAATGAAGATAAACCATCCACAGTGTACTACAAAAAACAAACATATTCCAGCTACCAACTATGGTAACGTTAAGGATATTTTTTAAATGGTATTGGAGAGAACTTGAAATTTCGCTATGATGAAATAACAAAATTTGTGTCTGTTTCTGTTATGGATAAAAATATAACATCCGTAACGTTACCACCCAAATAAATTTACAACTAGGTTATGAACCAAATAAAAATCTAGAGAGAAATTTTGGAAAAGGTCCTGTTAATTTACATTTAGGATTACCATCTCAATTATTTCTATATTGCGACATTATCGATCCTCAGATTGTGGATGTTATAACTCTTTTACTAAGAGTCATTTCATTAGATCCTACAAAATACATTTATGGTGCAAATAAAATACATGTTTGCTCTCCACCTCACTACTTACCTGTTATGCGAAGAGAGTTCGATACGCTGGAAATAGTTATAAGATCGAGCACAGGACAAAAAATATCATTCTAAATACCATTTCGAAAATTATAATAATGAATTCTCTTCGTGATCATCATAATTGTCCCTATGAAAATTATTATACACATCAAACTGGGTCAGGAGTTGGAGTAATTTATAAGGGTTCACCACACCAACGCGGTCATGGTATTGGGAGCTTCTTAGGGGGATCATTTAGATCAGTTTTACCTTTACTTTCAAGTGGCCCTCGAGTGATTAGTAAAGAGGCATTAAGCGCTGGACTAGGACTTTTATCGGATATGGTTCAAGCGCGTCCCATGGAAGCCTCAATAAAAGATCGTATAAAGCAAGTTAGTACGAATTTAAAACGAAAGGCTGATGACAAAATTGATCAATTTAACATGACAGGATCCGGGTATATAACTAAAAGAAAACGATTGGCCTCGTTCATTCCACCATTAACTGCTAAAGTTAAAGCTGCGAAAAAACTTGGTCTAAAACCAAAAAATATCAAAGATACATTTTCAAATTAAATATGTCTTTCTTTCATAATCATTGTTGTGAGTGCGTTAAGTCAGAACTGGATTTTTTTGCACTACCGTCTACACAAACAAGCATTGAAAATGGATTGTGGATTCACAATAAACCAATTTCGTCTCTTGCTTATGATGGACCTATTGAGTTTCAAGTTCCTGAGACAGGCGATGACTACATAGATTTGTCTCATACATTAATCCATATAAAGGCAAATGTATTAAATCAAGATTCAACTAACTTGATATCGGCTACAGCAGTAGCACCTGTAAATAATTGTCTGCATTCACTTTTTAGTCAACTTGATGTTTATTTAAATCAAAAACTTATATCACCACCTAATAATACATACATCATATCGAGTATACATGGAAACCCTTTCAAACTATGCTCCTGCTGCTAAACAGTCTCATCTTACTTGTAGTCTTTGGTATGAGGATACAGCAGGAAAAATGGATTATACAGATGATAAAAACATAGGATTTGTTAAAAACAGGAATTGGTTAGTGAAAGTAGGGAAATAGAAATGATTGGACATCTTCACGGTGAATAGAATAGAATAGAATAATTTTTTGTTCAATATACGTTACACGAGTAATTCTTATTGAAAGTCATTTTTTACTTTACCACTGGTTCGAAAAAAAACCCTCTGTCCTGGGAAGAACCAGCAAGAAACCTAGCGGGACTTTTTTTTAAATAAATTATACAATATAAATGATTACAAACTATTTACAAAATTTATTTTAGAAACTGCTTGGAAGCGGCCACCTCATTCCCAGGGGTTATTATTCACCATGTATTCATTTATACTATAATAACCCTGTTTATACAATTTCAGCTCAACAAAACACAACAAGTGACATTTTCACAATCAACAATGTGACATTTTCAATTAAAATAAATTTTTAATTAATGGTGTTGAAATTAGTGTAAAATTAGTTCGATCAAGAGAGAGTTTTAATTTAATTGTAATTTAGATGTAAAGTTTAGCATTACGGACGCAACTCTTATTGTCCGACGAGCACGAATTAATCCAAGTGTATTACTCGCACATAAAAAAGTTTTAGCTTTTATCACTGCTAAATATCCTATTACTCGAACTGAAGTAAGTTTTAACAATTCCATCGGGTGTTCAAGGAAAACTATTGATAATATATTCTTAGGACAGGTATCCAAAAGATGTATAATTGGATTTGTGAACAATTCTGCATTTAATGGTTCCCTTACTAAAAATCTCTTTAAGTTTAAAAACTATGGTGTTAATTCTTTCAGCTTATAAATTGATGGTCAACAAATACCTTCAAAAGCTTTGCAACCATCTTTTAATAATAGTATATTTACATCAGCATATCATACTCTATTTTCGAGAACTGGTATTCCTTTTCTTAACCCAGATAAGCCTGAAACTAAAATTTTCTGAAAATTTTGAAAAAAGTTACATTATTTAGTTTATTAGACCTTATGCAACATAAAAAAAATTATGAAAAAAAAATTAAGTGTAAGGCTTTCAGGGAAACAGCCGTCCTATATGTAGGACAGTAGGATAATAAGAGGAAATAAAAGACCATTTATGACAAAACAGAATGTAATTAAAAAGTGTAGTTTATTAGATAACTATTGATTATATTACCCATTGTTATATGTAATTTACTAGATTAACACTATTTATGAATGATATGTTTCAAAACACTTGACACACACTCCAACATCACATTTCTTGCAACGTGTCAAACATTTTTTGTGACATTGACGACAGTGTGTTTGCTTCGATTGAGGAATAACCAGATGATTCATTTGGTCTTTACGACTATCAGCATGTTCATGATGGGAGGGTCGGCTAGGCCCTCTTTTGGCATTTTTTCTGTTTGATTCAATCAAAGCAATTGCTACCCTTCTGCGAAAGCCAAGATGATCCAGTTTTCCATGATTTATTTTATATAACTGCCATGCATTATGTTCGGCAAGATCAATCATGTGTGTGAGCAACGGCATGTACCATTTCTTACCTCGTATACCAATTCGGTAATGTGAAATATTTTCATCAGACCGATCCACTCCTCCCATATATTTGTTATAGATGGACACCATATGTGGTTCTTCTATGACAATGTTTCTCTTTTCACTTTGTGAGAAGCGTTTGGCAGATTGTTTAGGATTTATTCCTACAGCATTAGAAGCAATACTGAATATATTATTGTCATGCCATTTAGCAATAATGAACATGTTGTCATGTATCGTTCTGTAATCGACAGCACCACGTTCCTTTTTTTTCAGTAACTTCGATGTAATCAGAGGACAACTAGATGTCCTGTTTTCTCGAACTGTCCCAGTGCAACGAAGGCCTTTCTTTGTTATCTCTTCCAGCAAGGGCGTCCCAGTAAAAAAAATATCAAAAACTACGTGGTAAGGAAGGTCGAAGCCACGTGAAATCAGCACATCGCAAAAAGTGAGAACAACGCTTGCACCCAGCCCCAATTCTTTATATATTGGATTGCACATAGTTGTAGCACCTTGGTATGGTTCCATCCATAAAACATACCGTAACCGTGTAGCACCAACCCAAGCTTTGAACCCGTACCTAATAGGTTTACCTTTTCTGTGCTGTTTGCAGCCATGTCTACCATAGTAGGGGATCATGGCCTCATCTACACTGTAATGCTCTTCAAGAGGAGAAAACTCTAAGAACTTTTTATTTAGAAGTGTAACTAGGGGGCGTACTTTTGTGTATTTGTCTTGCAAATCCAGATTATCATTGACATGAAGGTGGCGAAAAATAAAGTCAAATCTATCCCTAGTCATAGCCGAGCTGATCAATTCATTCTTTGTATCAGGGGAGTTTTCCCAATACATTCTTCTACGGGGGAGCCATGAATAACCACTAACCAACAATATGCCGATGAAACATTTCATACCTTCAGTGGTTATGTCTCCAGGCAAATTCTTTTTGACAGCATATTTATTGCTCTCTGACACCAACAACGAAATAACATCTTCATCTAAGAAGTTTTCAAACCACTCAATTGGGCGCTTATCTTGGCAAGCGCCTTGAACATCTGGCCAATTCACGGGATTTTTTGCCAAGTCCCGTTTTCTCCATGCGTAGGTACGCCTACGTTTAGTTCGACCTGTAGAATCAGAAGGTTCTTCTTCTGTATCACTCACCATAATCTGCCCTTGAATCATTACTTCAGCCGGTTGAAGCAGAATGTTTCGTGGCAAATTATTCAAAGTTACATTATCTTCTTCACCCGAATCTTTGTCAGTGAGACAGTCAGGATCAACAGGAGGAGGTAGAATACATATCAGTCGTTCTCTATAATCTTCTTCATTATCAGAAACATTTTCTAAAGCATCTAAAATTTCATGCGCAGCTAACGGTCTGTAAAGAAAAAGTTGTATTATTGTACTAAAATCATGTATATTATCCTACTGTCCTATATATAGTACGCTAGTATTTGTAACAAGTTATACGTAATTTATTTATATTATTTTGCTAGAATATTTATTTAGTACAAAAGTTAAGGTTATCAACTAGATATTAACACAGAAAAAAACAACTCACGAGTAAAATATAACTTTTTATACATACCTGTCATTTGCCATGTCTGCAACGCACTTTTATTACACACTTATAAGGTAAAATATAAGGTAAAAACTGTTAAAATAACTGTCTTTTTATTTTTTCTAATAAAGCTGACACGTTTCTTACTGCAAATCATAAGACTAAATAATCTTAGATAAAGAGGGTATTCTGATATTTTTTTTATTTCTACTGTCCTAAATATAGGACAGTAGGCTTATCTGGGTTAATGAAGGAAATGGAATCTCTTGTGAACAGTATGCCAAAGGTTATACTGTCTATTAGCATTTGACTTAATTCCTGATTTATCAGCTAACTCATCAGCTCATTGGAATCTCATAAAGCATGGTAGTGTAAGATTAGAAGTACGATTTGAATCCTCACTAATACAAACAATTAACTGTATAGTTTATGCTGAGTTTGATAATATTATTGAAATAGATAAAAACAGAACTGTTACTGTAGACTATAGTAGTTAAGGTTATAATATATGTTGTGTGTTAAATTTATGTGTTATGTGTGATGCATTTTGTGTGTATGTAACTATGTGAAACATTATAAAATTAAATAAAACAAATTGTATGCAATATATTATTTTTTATTTCTTTATAAACCCTCTATTTAATCTTATACAAAACACTGTTCGAGTTTAAACTTTACATAAGCACACTGACTAAACCACTGAACATGCTACTGCCAAGGATCATCATCATCTTCCCAATCTTTTAAACCACCACCACAATGGAAACACTTGGTCCTGTCTGCATGGCCAATATAAAAGAAACCGGCTTTTGCAAGATCTTCAGGCTTTAAGAAAAGTAAGTTTATCAATAAAATAAACACTTACGTCCATGACCATTAATGCGTTGAAGTAACACAAACGTAGTATTGATAGATCCACTGCGCTCAAACGACCTTATACTAACTCCATGACTGCAGCTGCTCGGTCTTATTAGCACCAGTAAGTTATATCTTATCTAAGGGCATTTCCGCAGTGAAACAGTAACTTTGGGAGTCAACAAGCTTATCTCGCATTCTTTCGTATTGTGGTGGAATCATGTTAAATCATCCTACAAATGCGATTTAATATTTACAAATCACTATAATTGATCATTCCTATGTTAACCATTGAATATATTGGTACTGTAATACTCAACTAATACCAGTAATATTAGGGATACATTAGATGTACAACAAAATTTGAAAAAGATTCATCCTAGTCTAGTGTAATAGTGGTGTATAGTGTCCACTATTAACAGACTCCGAGTGGTCTAGGAGCGGAGAAATAAAACTATTTTTTGTGATGTGCAAGCGAATGGTGTATATTTTGTTCAGCTAACCCTGCCTATATTTATATGCCCGGCTACGTCCTTAGTTTACCAATAGTAAAATATTTTATTTACTTAGCCAATTACAATACATACATTTTGACCAATAAAGATTAATCAATAAAATATTATGTACAACTATTATATGTATGTCGCGCTCCGTTTGCCGGCGTTAGACTCGTGGATCGTTTCTCGTAGCTGCGTTGCTGAACGGGGCTAAAAAAGTGATGCAGACCGGCGCGCGCGCGTTATCATCGCATTGCGTGGGACACATCTCCGGAACAGCAAGAAGAAGCGAAGCTGCGGTGTTGAAGAAACGGCTCGAAAATGGTCGACGGATGCGTGAAGATAGCCGGCGTGTGAAGACGATGCGGTGCTGATGATATTTGCGGCTGTTTCTTGTTTCTATATTAGAACGTTAAATATATACGTCAAATTATCTCGCATCGATATGCAGGCCGCAGTATCTCAGTAGCCAGGGGTAATTAAGAAAAAAAATGTTTTCTTCAGACCTTCACCTTTTGCGTTATGGTAGCAGCAGGGTAACATTATTAATTTATTTATTAAACGGTTTAGGGTTGATTAGCCTGGCTGCTACATCACTCTCCCCCTAGCGAAAGCGTACCGGAGGCTTGACGACTCGCCCATGTCTCGTAGTTTTTAAAATAGGTTTCATCTGGGTTGATGTAGATGATGGGTTTTCAAACTTACTCGCTGGTGGTTGAGATGATGATGATGATGGATCCTCTGAAGTATCCTCGTTAATAACATAGGCAGGCTTTAGTCGGTCGACCGATATAATTGTAGATTTTCTTCCGGGTATTTGCAATTTAAAATTCTTGCTATTTCGCTCTAATACTTTATACGGTCCATCGTAGTTAGGTTGAAATTGTTTCTTCACTGCGTCGTTTCTAACAAAAACTTGCTTGCATGTTTTCAAATCTTGATGAATGAATACTGATTTATTATTTCCGTTTGATGATGTGTGTTTCGACGATAAGACTTTGTTGATTGATTCTCGAAGCTGAGTTACAAAATCGTAATTCATTTCTTGATTATTTAATGATGTTGAAGTGAAGAAATCACACGGTAGTCTTATGCTGCAGCCGTAGGTTAGCTGAGCGGCCCTAAGACTAGTGTCTGCACGCGGTGTTGCTCGTAGTCCAAGTAGCACTGTAGGTAGCTCATCAATCCACTTTGTATGTTGAGATAAACGAGTTTTGAGTGCGGTCTTCAATGTACGATGCCATCGTTCGACTAATCCGTTTGATTGAGGATGGTATGCCGTTGTACGTGTCTTCTGTATTCCCATAGTTTGAATAAGTTTAAGGAATAGGTTGCTTTTGAAGTTGCTTGATCTGTTGTGATGGTTTTGGGTGATCCGAAACGAGTAATCAATTTTTCATAAATTATCTTCGCGACGGATTCAGCTGAAGTATCATCGGTAGGTATTGCTTCTGGCCATCTTGTTGTTCTGTCGATCCTTGTTACGAGGTAACGATGTCCTTGCGGTGAATTAGGTAATGGTCCAACGATGTCACACCTGGATGACTGATGTTGTGCAGTGCATTGAAGACTTCGCGACGACATTCTTCTGGTATGTATGGTTCCATGGTTGATGTTGAGGCTTCACAGTAGATAGGTAGGTGCGTCATTGGCATTGTAACTTGCTTGATGGACAAGTTACTTTGCTTCGATAGATGTTTGATGTTGTCGCTATCTCTGTCTTGTGCATTGGCGATCTTGTGATAGTCGATTGATTTAGGGCACGTTACACTGTCGATTGGTATGCGACTGAGTGTGTTGGCGACTACGTTGTCCTTCCCACTGATGTGACGTATGTCGGTCGAGAATTCACTTATGAAAATGAGTTGTCTTGCTCGTCGTGGTGTTTCCGATGGTGATGGTTTCTTCTGAAGTACATATGGTAATGGCTTGTGGTCGGTAAAAACGATCAGGTTTCGACCCTCGAACGTTTTTCTGAAGTGCTTGATAGCTATGTAGATAGCGAGTAACTCTCGGTCGAATGTACTGTAGTTACGTTGAGTATCGGAGAACTTCTTCGAAAAATAGCCAAGTGGTTGCCATTTCCCATTAATGTATTGTTGGAGTACAGCTCCCGCTGAGAGATCGGACGCATCGCTGAAGATAGCAAGGGTTGCTTCGTGTGATGGGTGAGCGAGCAAAGCTGCATTTTGGATCGCAACTTTACAAGCTTCAAATGCCTTCGTGGTTTCATTGTTCCATTCGATTAAGGTTTTATCTTTTTTCTTCGTGTTGTGAAGGTAAGCGTGAAGTGGTGCTTGGCTTTCAGCGGCTTTAGGTATGTGTTCTCTGTAAAAGTTAATCATCCCAAGAAAACGCCTTAGTTCTTCGATTGTTTTAGGTTTCGCATAATCGATGATTGCTCTGACTTTTTCAGTAGGCGGTTTGATTCCTTCTTTACTGACGGTGAAGCCAAGATATTGAACTTCTTGATGTCCAAATATGCATTTCGGAGGGTTGATTGTGATTCCATTGTCTTCTAATAGCTGTAGCACGGTGCGTAGATGGGTTTCGTGCGTTTCTTTATCAGGGCTTGCAACAAGGAGATCATCAATGAATGCGAAAACGAAATTCAGTCCATGAAGTACTTCGTGTATGAATCTTTGAAAGGTTTGACCAGCTTTCTTCAGTCCTGGGGTCATTCCTGGAAATTCGAATAATCCCATTGGGGTAATTATTGCTGTCTTCTCTATGTCTTCATCGCGTACTTTAATTTGTTGGTAAGCTCGGTTGAGATCGATGGTGGAGAATATAGTCTTGTCTGACAGTTGATGAGTGAAATCCTGGACTCGCGGCATTGGGTAGCGGTCAGGAGTGGTAATAGAATTCAGTCTTCTGTAATCTCCACAAATTCGTAATTCTCCATTCTTCTTCGGTACAACGTGAAGTGGTGATGACCAAGGGCTTTTGCTTGGACGACATATTCCTTGCTCGATCATGTTTTCGACTTCCTTTCGAACTTACTCGTATCGGTGTGGTGCGATTGGACGGTGCACGGGAATGAAGTGGTGGTCCATTAGCTTCGATGAAATGCTCAACGTCGTGCTTCGGTGTTAAATTCATTGAAGTTATTCTTGTGATTCCAGGATATTCTTCAAGGATCTTGTGATACGATTGTTGTACTTCTATGCTTCTTATTGTGGCCAGATTGGTTTCTTGGACGAAAGACTGAGATGCAAGATTGGTTTTCCCGTCGATGATTCTTCTATTTTTGATGTCGACGATCAACTGGGGATGTTGAAGAAAATCAGCACCGATGATTGGTTTGCTGACTTTAGTGACGATAAATCTTCTTTTAAATGGTCGGCGTAGGTTTAAATCCAGTTCCATTGTTTTTTCTCCATATGTAGGAGTGATTGTGTAAAATTTGCTGCGTAGAGTTCAAAATCCAGTGGCTTCATTTTCTGTTTTTGTCTCGGCGGTAAAACTGAGATATTCGCTCCGGGTCGATAAGGAAGGTAAGCTTGCTTTTTTATCGGTGACGAAAAGACGGTAGGACTTTTCTGTTACGCCGGATCCCGTCGCATCAAGCGTATTAGTTAGTTTTCAGACTTCATATTTTCATTTTTGAATGTACACGGTGTTGTGCATTTTCTTGCCTCGAACCCGAAACGTCGATGATAGTAGCAGTAAGGGGATCTTGTTCTTGAGCTTGTTCGACTTCTACTTGCAGAGCGGTTGCGACGAAAAGGTGATCTTCGGTGGTGTTGCTGATTGCGCTGGTTGTACTGTTGCTGGTAACAGGTTTGATGCTGGGAAGCTTTGAGCGCGGCGACTTCGAATGATAGCTTCCGAATTTCTTCGAGAAGAAACTGGGTATCATTGGTCTTGGTTGAAGTGCCTTCGATCATCGATATGTGTGAGCTACTGCTGTTTTCGATCATCTTGTCCGCCAGGAGTGCCAGTTCGTCGAGCTTCGTCTGCGTGCTAATTTTTTCACTTATTGCTAGTACCGATCGAACATGTGGGGGTAGGTGGTTTACCCACATTAGCCGTAGCGTCGAATCTGGGACCTTATCTCGCGCCAAAGTACGCATTCTGTGTAGGAGTTGTGTGGGCTTCTGGTCTCCAAGTTCTATTTCTGATAGAAGTTTCTGTAGCTGGCGACTGTCGGATTCTTCATGTGCAGAGATTAGACGATCCTTCAGCGAATTGTACTGGTCGGTTGCCGGTGGGTTGTACAACAGGTCCGAAATTTGTTCGATGTCTTGTTTCTCAAGTTGGGCGATCACCATCTGTGCTAGTTGCGCTTGACTCTTCTTTAAATCATTCGTTGCGGCTTCAAAGCTGACGAACCAAAGTCGGGGTTTATCTCCCCAAAACAGTGGTATTCTCAACGATAGGGATATACCGGCGATTTCTTATTCCTTGGCTGGGTTTGATGTATATGCGTCGGATTTCTTCGCTTCTCGCTCCATAATGACGTCTTGATTACACTGATTTTATATACTGAAGTCTTTCTTGATATTTATTTGATATTTTTCCTACTATTCTTGCAGGGATCTTCCTTCTCGGTGTTCGTAACGGGGTCACCAATGTAATAGTGGTGTATAGTGTCCACTATTAACAGACTCCGAGTGGTCTAGGAGCGGAGAAATAAAACTAAATACAACTGATGTGCAAGCGAATGGTTTATATGGTGAATATTTTGTTCAGCTAATCCTGCCTATACTTATATGCCCGGCTACGTCCTTAGTTTACCAATAGTAAAATATTTTATTTACTTAGCCAATTACAATACATACATTTTGACCAATAAAGATTAATCAATAAAATATTATGTACAACTATTATATGTATGTTGCGCTCCGTTTACCGGCGTTAGATTCGTGGATCGTTTCTCGTAGCTGCGTTGCTGAACGGGGCTATAAAAGTGATGCAGACCGGCGCGCGCGCGTTATCGGCGAGCGGCGGCGTCGTGGGACACATCTCTATAACAGCAAGAAGAAGCGAAGCTGCGGTGTTGAAAAAACGGCTCGAAAATGGTCGACGGATGCGTGAAGATAGCCGGCGTGTGAAGACGATGCGGTGCTGATGATATTTGCGGCTGTTTCTTGTTTCTTAAATATATACGTCAAATTATCTCGCATCGATATGCAGGCCGCAGTATCTCAGTAGCCGGGGGTAATTAGGACATAAATGTTTTCTTCAGACCTTCACCTTTTGCGTTATGGTAGTAGCAGGGTAACATTATTAATTTATTTATTAAACGGTTTAGGGTTGGTTAGTCTGGCTGCTACACTAGAAAATAATTTTTATGCTGCTAATACTATGGATACCCACGTACCAACGTATATAATATGCAATTTGGATACAGATAATAAACCAGGATCACATTGGATAACTTTATATATCGATACGAATGGCATCGGTCAGTACGACGATCACCTGCACGATATCATCTAGAGTTTTTAAAAATAAATTGTAAAAGATGGGACTGGAATGTTGATAGGGTTCAAAATGAGTTGACTTCAGTTTGTGGTGAATATTGCTTAATGTATTTGTTATATAAGTTTCAGAGATGCAATGCATAGTTTTACGAACATGTTTACTGGGAACATACTGTACTACGATATTTTAGTGGATGAGATGTTTCGCTCCTATTTTATAGATAATAAGCAGTAACATTTTGGATATAAAAATTCTAACAAAATTAAGGAATGTGTTTTATTGATGATTTAGAATAACGTAGTAGTAATGAAAAAAGAAGTATAATACAATAGCAGGGTGTACAACGCGTACAATGAGTAATAGATAAGAGCGGTAATGACAGTGTTTAAGGATTAATAGATAAGAGGAAAGGGTGAATAATGGAACGCTAATGAGGGTGCAGGTCCGCCGGATATCAATTAGATATTAGTTAATTGGTCTTCTCATCCCCGGAACCGTGCATCCTACGTAAAAACGGATCGCACATTCTAAATCAGATCATGCCAAAACCTTATTTTTTTGGATCCGTTGACCCACCGTCTACCGATGAAGGCTGAGAGTTGTACCAGTTCTGACTCAGTGAGCCAGAAATGGTACAACTTAACTAATGTCCCTACTTTAATGTATGGTAGTTGTTACGGCCTGCAACTGCCTATCCCAGGAGTAGGATCCTCCGCGGCCCATGAACGGAAGAACCTACAAGC
Organism: Parnassius glacialis; assembly: GCA_033319125.1. Taxonomy (NCBI): domain Eukaryota; kingdom Metazoa; phylum Arthropoda; class Insecta; order Lepidoptera; family Papilionidae; genus Parnassius; species Parnassius glacialis. Next base: position 28,265,232 of record JAVANC010000002.1, read on the forward strand.
AGGTACAGGTCGGGCGTCCTAACGCCAAGGGTGGAAACTTTCTAATTACAATAACCAATTCGGGGGGAGCGTTACATTATAATAAAGGGAGCTTACTTACCTCTATCCAAGGCGACTGGTCCCTCAGGATTCGGTCAGGTCGCGTGTGGATGTATAGTGCTAGGAAAGTAAGGGTCAGTGATGTGTATCTGGGTGTGGCTGGTAGTGTTATTGACCTTATTAGACCGTTACCATCTGCAGCAGTTCGGACCTCAGCACCTCTTCGTTTGTTATAACGCCTGACTCACGAAATGAACACAGAGCGTACGGATCAAAGGTCACAGTTATTTCTAGAATATCAAATACCGCACTAGTAACTAATACAGTCGAATCCACTTATACAGATTCTGCGTTAACCCTAAAAGTCCCGGATGAAACTCTCAGCAAGGGATACGCGCTACAATTCCCGGTGGTATATTTACTATACGCGCCTATCATAAACGAGCTCCCGACAAAAAAGAACGCGTGCGATCTCTCGCCGCGATGAATCTGGACTCTCTTGTTCTAGCGTGTCCTCGACACGACGGGACGTCAAAACCGGTATCGTAGTGGCGCGCGCGCCCTCTGACGTCCATTATTGACATTAGCGCTTTTGCGCGAACAAACCCCCGTCCCGGACATAAGGATTTAGGTCCGCGAGCAAACCGGTCAGCGGGACAGGGTCGCGACGGCAAGTTGCAAGACCGAATCTACAACCAAACTAGGCCACCTTACGCACCCCATCAGATCTAGCAACCCTAACAAACGCCTCAAAATTACAGCCCCAACGTGGGCTAGCTGGAGAGTGGAACTGGATGCCCTTCCTGGACATCGCAGCACATAAATAAGTCCTATTCCTAGACAGAAGTCCGACGACCTCCTTCAAACACCTATCTGCGCTCCTATGATTAGTTCCGCAATCCGACCGGATCAGGTCTGCAAACAGCGACGCGACACGAAGCGGCCCAGAGGGACCTTCCAAGCTTCAGTGCAGAGAGCACCCCCAAATTCCCCATGAACGTCGTCTGTGGAGAGCCGAACGAAATGCACAGATAGTCCCTAGTATGAATTTTCAAACAAGTAGGCATAACCAAGCCATCCACCCATAATCATTTACCAAATGGTGCGACAGCTGATTTCCATCTGATAATCTACAAACCAGATAGCCCTTTAGGCAGGTAGTCCTATGCTCATATATCAACAAATTTTTCAAAAGCATCAATGTTCAACTACAGAATTAATTAAGACAAAGTAATCACTGATGCACATAGTCAACTTGACAAAGTAAACAAACAATAAACGTAAGAGACAGCCCTATTTCTCGTTTCAAACAAATATCTTAGGCAGTGCCAACAAAATCTAAACCAAAAGAGAATTGACTCTTATTCCCTTCGGCACAAACAGGGTTTCTAATTTCAACCTTCCTTATCACAAAGCAAAATGATTAAACACTATCACAAAACATATACATAATTTTCAAAATAGCGCGTCATTCAATTTCAAATGAATTCAAACTTTCCTGTCAGCAAACAGACGCAACAATCAAATACAATTACAAAGCATACGCACAAGCATTCAAAGAGGCACACAATTTAATCTCAATTTTCCGTGCAACAACAAACGCAGTGATCAAATGTATTTACAAAACATATGCAGCAGCATTTAAAGGAGTATTTTAAATTCAATTCTTTTAATCACAACCGCTACAATATGAATTTCGCGGAAATTTTAATTTTAATTTAAAGAATTTTTAACTAAGTGCTCGACCAAACCAAATCTAATACCCCTTGAGAGCGTGATTCAATGCTCCAGGGGGCCCTAATCTTCCCACCACCAAGTGGAGGCCACACCGCGTGAACCCGAGACTAACAGAGCGCAACCGCTAACAGTCGCCACTCGGGTTGTACGCCCTCACTGAGGCCGTCGGCAACAGAACAGCTTGACAAGTGGACTGTTGACGGCTTAAGGCTCAGTAGAGGCGGCCGTGGTGGGAGCTAAGGCGGCAGCTAGCTAGGGCCGCCTCCATCAAATGGGGTACAGTGGTACACCAGCCGCGGTCACTCAGCTAACGGGAGTGAGAAGGGTCCAGTGGACTGATGAGTGGCCGTGAAGTTCCTCTCCGCACGCTGAGGGGGGGTGATGACACCCCCGCCCCAGGGGGAATTACCCCCCGACTGGTCGGGGGAGGGACCCTTTTCAAACCTAGGGGCCTGTTGGCTAGCCGGCGGGCGCCGAGCGTCGCCCGTCAGAAGGCGTGGCGGAGCGCACCCGCCCGTGGGGGTCGAGGGCCTGGCCCCGAGAGGAGACGCCGTTCGCACCCAGGCACAGTACGGCATGGTGATTGCCCTGGCAATGCAAACAGGGACGCCGGTGCGGACAGTCTCGCTGGAGGTGCCCTTCCACACATGAGTAGTACCAGCGGCGCTCCTTGGCGATAGTTCGCCTCGCCGGAACCGGCTTACCTAATAATTTCGGGCAAGACGTTACCCGGTGATCAAATGCTCGACAATAGGAGCAGGGGGGGGGGAGGTTGACGAAGACTTGACCGGCGGATTCCGCCTCTCACTGGGCACGGCTCGTAAGTCGTCGACGGTGCCCGCCGCGTGCTCGATCTGTCGGCACTGCTCCTCTAAAAAACCGCAGCAGGTCATAGAAGGGCGGAATATAGGAGGCCTCGTCCCCGCCGTACCTCTCCTCAAAATGCATTCGAAGGTCGAGAGGTAGACGGGACAGCACGATGCGGAGCAACAAGAAGGCCCATTCGCCCACTGGTAAATCCAGCCGCCTCAACATATTACAGGCCACCAAGACTGGATCCAACAGGTCCGGACGTAGTCTGGCCCGGTCACTAAGCAGCGGGAGGCTCAGAAGCTGCTTAACATGTTCGTCCGCAATTCGCCGGACCTTGGCGTATCTTCTGGCTTGGAGGCCCCGAGCAGTCTGGTAGGCGTCGTCCGACAGGCTCAAATGGCTGACAACGCCCAGGGCCTCCCCCTCCAGTGAGGCCAGGAGGTACGCTATCTTCTGGCTCGGGGTCAAGTCACTCCGGGCGTCCACTAGGCCGTCGAAAAGACCAACGAAGGTCAGCCATTCGGAAAGGACCCCGGAGAACCTTGGCAAGTCCAGAGTTGGGAGTCGTCCCAACAGCTCCGACTGAGGCTGCTTCCGAAAGGACTCGGGCAGGCCACTCGTCCGAGCTTCACGCGCCTCCTCGGCATACCTGCCTTCAGCCTCGATCAACTCGTCCGTGAGCGAAAAGAACTGCTCATAGTCTGCGAAGCAGGAGTCCAGGACTCCCTTTACCACATCCGAATCCTCGAGCTCAGCGTAAGCCTCCTCCACTGCAGCCCTTCGAGCATCGACCTGCTCGAACCGCTTCATCAAGTTATGGACCCTATCCGGTCGACATATATAAGCATGGGCGCTGGGGGCCCAGCGTAACTCAGTCCGCAGTCAACGGATTAGCATCTTGGGCGAGGACATCACTACTAAATACAAATTACGACGCGGCTCGAGCACAATTACAAAAATAACAAATAACAAATACAAAAAAAATTAACAGCTAACAAATGCAGTTCCTATCAAATCGAGTTGAATAGAAATTACATAAATAAGAACCGCTACTTATCAAATCAAATACAAGTTAGTACAAAAGAAAAGACAAATCAAATTAACAATAACAAATACTAGTGCGATCAAATCAAGTTAAATTCAAATTACGTAAATACAAATTACTACTCTTTAGTTCAAATACAAATTATAATACGAAAGATATATAACGAAGATACACGTCAACAAAAAATGATCAACAAAAAATGCCTTGCTCGGAAATCGACCCTTCGATAAGTAATCCACTACAACTATCCGACAACGATAATTAACCGATTACGTAAAAATAACCATCTACCTACATGACGCAAACTCCCGCTTGCGCGCTAAACGGGCGCGGCTTTTCAAATTTACCCGCTAACAACAAAGCAAGCCAACAAAGAAAGGAATTTTATTATTACGTATATAATAAAAAAATATATTTTGCGTATTACGGACGGGCGTGATTGTAGACACAAAATTAAACCAATCAACCCAACGCTCCCTGCCATCAAAATTATTTAATTTTTATCAAACACTATGGTCGGGATCTACCGGGAATCGATCCCGGAATCGCACTCTGCTACCAAATGTTACGGCCTGCAACTGCCTATCCCAGGAGTAGGATCCTCCGCGGCCCATGAATGGAAGAACCTACAAGCAGGTACAGGTCGGGCGTCCTAACGCCAAGGGTGGAAAGTTTCTAATTACAATAATCAATTCGGGGGGAGCGTTACATTATAATAAAGGGAGCTTACTTACCTCTATCCAAGGCGACTGGTCCCTCAGGATTCGGTCAGGTCGCGTGTGGATGTATAGTGCTAGGAAAGTAAGGGTCAGTGATGTATATCTGGGTGTGGCTGGTAGTGTTATTGACCTTATTAGACCGTTACCATCTGCAGCAGTTCGGACCTCATCACCTCTTCGTTTGTTATAACGCCTGACTCACGAAATGAATACAGAGCGTACGGATCAAAGGTCACAGTTATTTCTAGAATATCAAATACCGCACTAGTAACTAATACAGTCGAATCCACTTATACAGATTCTGCGTTAAACCTAAAAGTCCCGGGTGAAACTCTCAGCAAGGGATACGCGCTACAATTCCCAGTGGTATATTTACTATACGCGACTATCATAAACGAGCTCCCGAGAAAAAAGAACGCGTGCGATCTCTCGCCGCGATGAATCTGGACTCTCTTGTTCTAGCGTGTCCTCGACATGACGGGACGTCAAAACCGGTATCGTAGAGGTGCGCGCGCCCTCTGACGTCCATTATTGACATTAGCGCTTTTGCGCGAACAGTAGTGAAAGTTGGGCCTTTGGAAAAATTAACTTTTAGACATTTCATTGTGTCGGCAATTGAGATATGTATACCGCTTTTGATATTACAGCATGTCACTCTCTCTTCAGATATTTCACTATATTACTGAGCTGGTAGAATAAAATTTCTGTTAAAAAAAGTGGTTAAAAGCATTGCAGATGTCTAATTCATTAACGATATTCATCATCATCATCATTCATCATCATCATTACAGCCCTTCACAAGTCCACTGCTGAACATAGGCCTCCCCCAAAGAATGCCACAAAGCACGGTCCTGAGCCACCTGCATCCATCGACTTCCTGCATGTCTTACCAGGTCGTCACTCCATCTCGTGGGGGGACGCCCTACACTTCACCTACCGGTACGAGGCTGCCACTCGAGAACCTTTCTTCCCCATCGGTAGAAAGAATTAGTATGCTGAAGTGGCAATGGGCTGGCTATATAGCTCGAAGAACAGACAACCGATGGGAAAGAAATGTTGAGGACATTTTATGCAACTCCAAAATAATTTAGTCGATGATTTGATTTTTCTTGATGTTAATTTAATATGAGAGAAATAGCATTCTTTTTCGAGTTTCTTAACCCTAGATCGTAAAAAAGAGGCATAATCTCCTGGGTTACTTAGTTTTTTACAGAGATGGTAATACTTAGTTTTTTCTTTTATTAATTTTATAAGGGTATTACTATACCACACAGGGTAGATATATGAATGAGAAATAACTTTTTGGGGTACATATTTAGTAATGGCATATTGAATAAAATTTGTCAATAGCATTTTGCAAGTTTTGTGAATGTAAAAATAAACAATCGCTGTCAGAAAAATATGTGTTTAACTTGTGATAATCTGCTTGACGAAATAAATTTATTTTGTTATTACATGGTTTCATTAGAGGTATCGAAATATCTGTAACACACATCTCAATCGCTGGATGACAGACATCCTCCTTAACTAATGGTGTTACGGCCCTCAGTTGCCCCGCCAGAAGTCGATTGTACTTGGGCCCATGAGTAGCACACTCGACGGGCAACCATAGAGTTCGGGCCCAAATGGCCTATGGATAATGATTATGTAATGGTTGGATAAGCAAACACAAACTTACCGAGTTCCGGAGGTAGGGTCGACCACAAGGTACCGTCAAGGGCAAGTAAGTGGTATGTAAGTGGTGTGAGATAGGTGTGTAATGTAACCTGACGTCACCGATGTAATCTGCCAGCAGACCCACATGCGCTGCTCTTCTCCACAACGTTCGATCACTCCAGTGGGCGTTCACTTTTATCTGAACTCAAGTCTAACGTCACTTAGCACAAAATTATAATCGAAGACGAACGCGACCTTCTCTCGGGTCACAAAGTTTTAGCGTTCCACCCGACAAAGCAAAATTCCCTCGTACGATATTAAAATACCACACAAGCAACTTGTCGACGCAAATTAACGGCATTCGAAGTTAAGTTAATCACTCAAAATTCAAGGAAGCCTCGTTGTCACGTAAACACACGAAATAAGACAACGCAATCAGAGGCGGTCTTAACGCGACCTAACATTCCGAGCGTAAATTCCAGACGACTAACCGACACGGCCGTCGCGGACAATTCATTGTTCCAGTTACTGCAGCATACGGCCGCCGCGGGCACGTCAGGCGGCCGAGCCGTCAAACCGGTTTCTCGCCCACACGTCAGGCGACCGAAACAAGCGTTTTGAATGCAAGTTTTAAATATTAAGATTTGGCCTAAAGAAATGGACATAGGCTTTTGTCAATTATTATAGGCACATTGGAAATTACTAAATCTAGTACCTTTCCGTATGCATTCTGGAAATAATTATATTGAGATAAACCAAAGTAAGAGGTTAAATTTATCAACTCAATTGCCGCGTTTTCATTTTGCACACATCCCTTTTTTAATGCTGTTGTATACTCAATTTTCCAATGAATACAGGGTAGGTTAAAATCACCGGCTATAATAAAATAATCAATTGATTGAGAATTGAATAAGTATGTCAGGAATTCAGTAAATTTACTAATTCGCGATGAAAGAGCTCGGTTTGGAGAAATATAGATGCAAATAATATTTAAATCGTGCTGACAACTGATTGCATGCGCAGGTATAGTTATACAAATGCATTCGAGATCTTAACGGTAAAGGTCAGTACGCCTGCACGCCCCAAGATGAGATGCGCAAGCGACCATCACTCCTAAGCCAAGCGTCCCACGGTTACGACGGAATAGATCGTACCTACCTGAGCTGTACAGCTCAGTGTAGAGAATGCCGTCGCATAACCACGACTCTGCTAAATGCTATGTCAATATTCGATAAAAAAAGATTGTTGAAAAATATGTGGCGGGTGGAAGGAGAAGGGAAGATCTCCCTCCGGGCAAGGTGTTCTGCCCGGGGAGCGGCCAACGTTCCGAGTGGTAGTTCGGAGCTATTCTATATATACTGCTTTAACTTCGGAACTTTGTTAGCACGATTTAGGCTTCGATGTCTTTCGCTGGTGGCGCGACGACAGCACCGCCACAAATATATTCCTTTTTGTACGTAAACCACAAAAATTCTGATAAAAAAGTTTTAAACTATTATTACTGTGCTTATCCGTCGTAGTTAAAAATTGAAAATAGTAATTTTAAAATAAAAACGTTAAAATCTCGTAAAAATCTATTGCTTTTGGTAGCAATCACAGACTAACTAGTAGATTCGTAGCAATATAATTTGACACAGATGATTGTAATTTATAAAAATTATCACTAAATTAATTAATACGGGGTTTACGTACACCATAAATAAAATATTAAATATTGATACGTGATAATGCCATAATACAGTTATTAGTAATAAGTTAAGAATAAAAATACATAACAATAAGCAAGCTGTGTTTGTGTGTGTGCATGAAAGTTTTGTGTACTGTATGATTTGTGTGGTAGGTTGTATACAATATGTATTTAGTGTACGAAGTAGGTGTGTATTTAGTGTAAATGCGTGCTTTAATGTATGAGTTAAGCAGAGAGTTATTAAAAAATTTCAGATAATATTTATAATATTTAGCCCATCATCGCTAAGTCGGTTGAAGTTATAATAGAAATGGGTGGCGAGTTATCGTTCCGACGGGTGTAAATACGACAGTTTTTTGTCCAGACAAACTTATAGTTAGCTTCTTTGGCCTTTTGTTTCCATTGCTTAAGTAATGTACGGTTATATTTGGTTAAGTGTTTATTTATATAAATATGAGCGTTGCTTACGTTTTTAGTTTTGTCAGTCATAATGGTCATACCCATATCCAAGAGTTTTATACTACGGCGCTTACGTGAGGTGGTAATAATCAAGTCCTTAGTATGTCGGTGACGGAGACGGGCGATGATGGTACGGCTAATGGCTGTGCTGCTTGGCTGCCGTGGCTGCACCCTATGAGCAAACTCCACCTAGCTTCTTTCAACGGTTATACCCACTTTATTGGCAACCTTTAAATCCATATGAACAGTATCTTCTTCCTTGCATTCAGGAACGCCGACAATTTCGATATTTTGCTGTCGATTCCACTGCTGCGTGCGAGATATTTTCTCTTCTAGGCGATGTATATGCAATGAATTGCTGTCAATATCTTTACAAAGACGTGCATTTTAGTCCTTTAAATAGTTCATTTCGGCAACGGTGGTAGTTATACTTTTTAAGAGATCATCGCATTGCGTGCTTATGATGTTTAGCGTGGTTGCTATTGTGGATATCTGGTTTTTTTTTTGGGACTTAATTCGCTTTTAACGGCATCTTTCAAAAGAAGTGGAATCTCTTCTTTGAGAGAATTTAAAAAACCTGACCGAACTTCTAGGGAGTGATCCTGCATTTGTCCTCCTTTAGATAAGTCTGGTTTCCTCGTAGTTACAATTAAACTATAGTTGTAGTTATCAATAGGAGGAAACTCCTCGCTGTGGCATTTTACAGGGGTGTTAGAATTATCTCCTGTCCTTGGCTGCTTGACAGACATTGGGCATGTCCAGCACACTATTTTTTTAAGTCAGAGTTCAGACCCACACATTGGTAGTGATAGGGCCGGGCACAAGTGAAGCGAATGCATATAATCTTCTCCGATTGTTCCACATGTTTCTTGCATACGTTACATATATTGGACAGTGGCGCCGATGAAATAATGAAGATATGTTATGTAATCTACGTCCAAATTTTTTTTATAGGATAGGGTGACAAACGAGCACACAGTCCACCTGATGGTAAGTGGTTGCTGTGGTTCATAGACATCTACATATATCCTCGATTACGAATCAAGATGCAGATGCGTTGTCACCCGTGAGTATTAAGATGAAATGCCTCTTTTCCAGTAAAAAGGGTCTCCGGTTCTTTACACTCACCATACGAAACACAGCAGTGTTAAGCTGCTATTTGACGCTGGTATTCTGTGAGAGCGTGGTCCTTCCCCGGTCGAGCCGATCCATTCGTGCTACTAATATAGCTGCAGCATGGCTCTACCACGTACAAAATTAATTGGGCAATATTAATTTTTGCCCAAGTATAATAAATTTAATAACACATTCGATATTTTTGACCAACTAAACTACGTACGCGGTCGTATGTTTCACTTCCGAATTTTAGCACTGTTTAAATCCGCCGTAAAATATAGTAACAACAATATCTCTAAAACTTTTATTTATTCACACTTCAATGTTAAATCATAAGAATGCATTTAAAATTATACATATGGTGAAAAAACTATATTAGTGGCTTTTAATGAAGTAGAGATACCAGCTAAAATATATTTAAGCGGCTCCCCTGTACAGTTCGGTTTTCGAACATACGATAGTGTACTTAGGAGGCATCGATATAGATTAGGAAGTACGATTAAGTATTATCTGCTGCGTTACGCATACTACATAGTAGCTTTTCTTTATTATGCCCTGCACCCCCGGAGTGAGCGATAAGGAGCTAATGATGAAGTAGTTTTGCACATTTAAAGTATTTAGTTTAGTTCAAATATGGCTTCAATTTAATTTTTGCCCCGGGGCCCTTGTTTGCATAGCTGCGCCACTGAACTCACATGCGCAGGGGAGAGTACTGTGGCACTGGCGCGGTTGGTTTTTATAAAAGATTAAACGATAAAATGACCAGTATGCGTTAATACATTGTATTGTTCAATATGTAAATTATATCGAGTAAAATTATTAAAATTTGTCATTTATTTTGCATACAATATGAGCTAATTTAATATAATATTACAAAATATTATATCATAGAGAGCGTTCAAGTAATACGTAACGCCATTTGAGGGGTGGGGCGGGTCTTGTAAAACGTTACGTGTAAGTTATCGTTAGTGTTTACATTTTTTTTGTGTACATGCTATACTTACGTGAAATTTTTGAGAAAAAGTTAGCAGAATTTTTGTTGCTGGTCAGTAACGAAAGCAGCAACTCATAAAGAGCCAGCAACAAAATAAAATCAATCGATAAGCTGCACCACGTTATTAGTTAGTAATTATTTGTGTACATGCTATATTTTTAGGAAAATTATAGGAAAAAAGATAGCAGATATTTTGTTGCTTATCAGTTATGGAAGCAGCAAGTCATTAAGAGTCAGCAACAAAATAAAAAAGGTCGATAAGGAGCACCAAGTAATCATATAGTAAATATTTGTGTACATGCTATATTTTTATAAAAAGGTTAGGAAAAAGTTAGCAGATATTTTGTTGCTGGTCAGTAACTAAAGCTAAAGCAACTCATAAAGAGCCAACATCAAAATAAAATCAAGCGATAAGCTGCACCAAGTTATTAGTTAGTAATTATTTGTGTACATGCTATATTTCTAGGAAAATTGTAGGAAAAAACATAGCAGATATTTTGTTACTCGTTAACAATGAAAGCAGCAAGTCATTAAAAGTCAGCAACAAAATAAAAAAGATTGATAAGGAGCACCAAGTAATTAGTTATTAATTATTTGTCTACAAGCTATATTTATATGAAAATTTTAGGAAAAAAGTTAGCAGATATTTTGTTGCTGGTCAGTAACTAAAGCAGCAACTCACAAATAGCCAGTAACAAAATAAAATCTATCGATAAGCTGCACCAAGCAATTAGCTAGTAATTATTTGTGTACATAATATATATTTATGAAAATTTTAGGATAAAATATAGCAGATATTTTGTTACTGGTCAGTTGTGGAAGCAGCAAGTCAAAAAGAGTCAGCAATAAAATAAAATAGATTGGTAAGGAGCACCAAGTAATCAGGAAGTAATTATTTGTGTACATGCTATATTTTTATGAAAATTTTAGGAAAAAAGGTAGCAGATATTTTGTTGCTGGTCAGTAACTGAAGCAGAAATTCATAAAGAGCCAGCAACAAAATAAAAGCGATCGATAATCTGCACCAAGTAATTAGTTAGTAATTATTTGTGTACATACTATGTTTTTAAGAAAATTTTAGAAAAAGATATAGCAGATAATTTGTTGCTCGTCAACAATGGAAGCAACAAGTCATAAAGAGCCATAAACAAAATAACATAGGTCGATAAGGAGTACCAAGTAATTAGTTTAGTAATTATTTGTGTTCATGCTATATTTTTATAAAAATTTTAGAAAAAAAGCTAGGAGATATTTTGTTGCTGGTCAACAAATGAAGCAGCAATTCAAAAAGAGCCAGCAACAAAAAAGAATCGGTCTATGAGCTGCACCAAGTTATTAGTTAGTAATTTTTAAATTTATTTTTATAATTATTAAATTTAACGGTGGTAGAGCCACGCAGCGGCTTTTGCTGTTGCACGTATGGGCCGGCTCGAGCCGGGTTAGTACCACGACCTCACAGAATACCGGCGTGAAGTGGAAGCTCTGCTTCCGCGTTTCGTTTGGTGAGTGCAGGTGACCGGAGGCCCAATTCTCCCCCCCCCCCCCCCATCAACATGGTAGCGGAATTACATAAAAGTCTACCCCAGGAGGGTACCAGCACCCCTGGAGAATCCCTCGCTGAGCATATACGACCATGCTATGCCACTCCTGAGCGTGGGTGCTCAGGCTGCCCCGCGTATTCTGGGGGGGGGGGGGGGGTGGGGCAAAATTCCGCTCAATACAATAACTGCTCGGGGCAAACTGAACAACATGACCAAGGCGACCCCTGTCACGCTATCCGTGAATTTCTGCAACATCAGGGGACTTCACTCGAACCTAAACGATGTCCACTACCATCTCGAGACGGCGAAGCCGGCCTTGCTCTTTCTGACCGAGACGCAGATTTCCTCTCCGGCTGATACTTCGTATCTCTCCTACCCGGGGTACAAATTGGAGCACGCCTTTGTACCTCGGGCTGGAGTTTGCGTATACGTCAGAGAGGACATCTGTTCTCGACGCCTCGGCAGTCTTGAGGTTCGGACCTGTCCATCCTTTGGCTACGCGTAGACAGCGACGACCATCCGCGCGTCTTTGGGTGCCTCTATAGGTCCCATAGCGGTAATGCCGAAACAGACCAACTCATCGACCACGTCCAAATAGCTACAGATTCCTTAATGATTTCTTATATTTACGCGAACACTACACATTGAATAAATTTGTTTTTTACGGATTTTATCGCGTTTATTTTCTTATTTTTATTCCCGACGTTTCGAGTGCTTTTCAGCAACCCATGGTCACGGGGGGGACTGAGATGTTTGACGTCCCGATGTCACAGTTAGCCCGGCTACCTTCAGTTTTTTAATATTAATTTTTGGTTCGATTTACGCAGAATGAACTAACAGTATCCTGAAGTCTTGCAGTGTTATGCTTGGGTTTGGATTTAATTTTGTTAATTATAGGATCCCAAGCAGATGGCAGCACCCATCCATCTTCTCTATTGAAATTAGGATGTTTTTTAATTTCAATAGCCTCGAGTATCATCCTTGGTAGGAATCGGTGTTCTTTTGCAAGGATTTGTGTTCTATCAAATCTGATGTAATGGCGGGGACGGTCTTGAACATGTTCACAGACTGCAGACTTCCCAGAGCGTCGGTACTTCACGTCAGCTATATGTTCTTTCACGCGGGTTTTAATGGATCTTTTTGTTTGTCCTATGTAAGAGAGACCACATTCGCAATCAAGCTTGTACACTCCTGCATCTTGTAGAGGGATATTACACTTGACGGATGGTAAAAATTGACTAATCTTCTTCGGCGGCTTGAAGTATGTTTTAATAGAAGCTCGCTTCAAGATATAGCCAACCTTGTCTGTGACTCTTCTGACATAGGGTAGTACAGCAGGCACACGCTCGACTGTGATCGGCTTCACTCGGATAGAGGTAAGTAAGCTCCCTTTATTATAATTACATTATAATAAAGGGAGCTTACTTACCTCTATCCAAGGCGACTGGTCCCTCAGGATTCGGTCAGGTCGCGTGTGGATGTATAGTGCTAGGAAAGTAAGGGTCAGTGATGTATATCTGGGTGTGGCTGGTAGTGTTATTGACCTTATTAGACCGTTACCATCTGCAGCAGTTCGGACCTCATCACCTCTTCGTTTGTTATAACGCCTGACTCACGAAATGAATACAGAGCGTACGGATCAAAGGTCACAGTTATTTCTAGAATATCAAATACCGCACTAGTAACTAATACAGTCGAATCCACTTATACAGATTCTGCGTTAAACCTAAAAGTCCCGGGTGAAACTCTCAGCAAGGGATACGCGCTACAATTCCCAGTGGTATATTTACTATACGCGACTATCATAAACGAGCTCCCGACAAAAAAGAACGCGTGCGATCTCTCGCCGCGATGAATCTGGACTCTCTTGTTCTAGCGTGTCCTCGACATGACGGGACGTCAAAACCGGTATCGTAGAGGTGCGCGCGCCCTCTGACGTCCATTATTGACATTAGCGCTTTTGCGCGAACAGTAGGGAAAGTTGGGCCTTTGGAAAAATTAACTTTTAGACATTTCATTGTGTCGGCAATTGAGATATGTATACCGCTTTTGATATTACAGCATGTCACTCTCTCTTCAGATATTTCACTATATTACTGAGCTGGTAGAATAAAATTTCTGTTAAAAAAAGTGGTTAAAAGCATTGCAGATGTCTAATTCATTAACGATATTCATCATCATCATCATCATTCATCATCATCATTACAGCCCTTCACAAGTCCACTGCTGAACATAGGCCTCCCCCAAAGAATGCCACAAAGCACGGTCCTGAGCCACCTGCATCCATCGACTTCCTGCATGTCTTACCAGGTCGTCACTCCATCTCGTGGGGGGACGCCCTACACTTCGCCTACCGGTACGAGGCTGCCACTCGAGAACCTTTCTTCCCCATCGGTAGAAAGAATTAGTATGCTGAAGTGGCAATGGGCTGGCTATATAGCTCGAAGAACAGACAACCGATGGGAAAGAAATGTTGAGGACATTTTATGCAACTCAAAAATAATTTAGTCGATGATTTGATTTTTCTTGATGTTAATTTAATATGAGAGAAATAGCATTCTTTTTCGAGTTTCTTAACCCTAGATCGTAAAAAAGAGGCATAATCTCCTGGGTTACTTAGTTTTTTACAGAGATGGTAATACTTAGTTTTTTCTTTTATTAATTTTATAAGGGTATTACTATACCACACAGGGTAGATATATGAATGAGAAATAACTTTTTGGGGTACATATTTAGTAATGGCATATTGAATAAAATTTGTCAATAGCATTTTGCAAGTTTTGTGAATGTAAAAATAAACAATCGCTGTCAGAAAAATATGTGTTTAACTTGTGATAATCTGCTTGACGAAATAAATTTATTTTGTTATTACATGGTTTCATTAGAGGTATCGAAATATCTGTAACACACATCTCAATCGCTGGATGACAGACATCCTCCTTAACTAATGGTGTTACGGCCCTCAGTTGCCCCGCCAGAAGTCGATTGTACTTGGGCCCATGAGTAGCACACTCGACGGGCAACCATAGAGTTCGGGCCCAAATGGCCTATGGATAATGATTATGTAATGGTTGGATAAGCAAACACAAACTTACCGAGTTCCGGAGGTAGGGTCGACCACAAGGTACCGTCAAGGGCAAGTAAGTGGTATGTAAGTGGTGTGAGATAGGTGTGTAATGTAACCTGACGTCACCGATGTAATCTGCCAGCAGACCCACATGCGCTGCTCTTCTCCACAACGTTCGATCACTCCAGTGGGCGTTCACTTTTATCTGAACTCAAGTCTAACGTCACTTAGCACAAAATTATAATCGAAGACGAACGCGACCTTCTCTCGGGTCACAAAGTTTTAGCGTTCCACCCGACAAAGCAAAATTCCCTCGTACGATATTAAAATACCACACAAGCAACTTGTCGACGCAAATTAACGGCATTCGAAGTTAAGTTAATCACTCAAAATTCAAGGAAGCCTCGTTGTCACGTAAACACACGAAATAAGACAACGCAATCAGAGGCGGTCTTAACGCGACCTAACATTCCGAGCGTAAATTCCAGACGACTAACCGACACGGCCGTCGCGGACAATTCATTGTTCCAGTTACTGCAGCATACGGCCGCCGCGGGCACGTCAGGCGGCCGAGCCGTCAAACCGGTTTCTCGCCCACACGTCAGGCGACCGAAACAAGCGTTTTGAATGCAAGTTTTAAATATTAAGATTTGGCCTAAAGAAATGGACATAGGCTTTTGTCAATTATTATAGGCACATTGGAAATTACTAAATCTAGTACCTTTCCGTATGCATTCTGGAAATAATTATATTGAGATAAACCAAAGTAAGAGGTTAAATTTATCAACTCAATTGCCGCGTTTTCATTTTGCACACATCCCTTTTTTAATGCTGTTGTATACTCAATTTTCCAATGAATACAGGGTAGGTTAAAATCACCGGCTATAATAAAATAATCAATTGATTGAGAATTGAATAAGTATGTCAGGAATTCAGTAAATTTACTAATTCGCGATGAAAGAGCTCGGTTTGGAGAAATATAGATGCAAATAATATTTAAATCGTGCTGACAACTGATTGCATGCGCAGGTATAGTTATACAAATGCATTCGAGATCTTAACGGTAAAGGTCAGTACGCCTGCACGCCCCAAGATGAGATGCGCAAGCGACCATCACTCCTTTTTTTTTTTTTTTTTTTTTTTTTTTTTTTTTTTTTTTTTTTTTTTTTACGGGGGGAAATCCTCATGGACTACCTCCGCCTGGGGAAAGGCGGAGGGGCGTGCCGGACTCTTACCGGCTAAAACCACCCCGGTGTCTCCTCGCACGTGCGCGTGGGGCCGCGGGAATCCAAATTCTTCCGCAGCCCCACACTAGTGCTGGCCCGATCTGTCCGGGCCTCGTCTCCTGCACGGGGTAGTGAGGTGTTTAACTACCCCGTGTATCGCCTCAGGGGCGCGCGCCGACACCCACGCGCGCCTCCGCCTCGGGTCCATCGAATAGGGGTGGCGGGGGCTTCCCCAAGTCCCTCGCCCCTGGACCCATTTATGGGGGCCGGAAAAGGGCGTTGTCCGCCCTTCTCCTGCGCCCGGTGCGCCTTCTGCGGCCGGGGAAGGGAGTCGAGATCTCCCTTTCCCGTTCCGCAGTTTCCTTCTGCGACATCACGTCCTCGCAGAAGGACACCACCGCGTCCCACGACTCTGCGCTACCGACCATCTTCCGCACTAAGGCCGGCAGCGACAGATCGCCTCCTACTTTATTTGTGAGGACACGGCGCTGCTCCTCCCAAGCTACGCACTCAGCGAGCGTGTGTTGCGCCGTGTCCTCCCCGCAATGGACGCAGTGGTGGCACCGAGCGTCCGGCTCCCTGTCTATGTGGCACAGGTACTTGCCGAAGCAGCCATGCCCCGACAGCACCTGCGTCACCCTAAACGACAGGGAGCCGTGCCTTCTCCCGAGCCAGTCGTCGAGTACTGGCCGGATCGCCTCGACGGTAGCGAGGCCGGCGGTAGGGCGCAGAAGCCTTTGCCGCCATTCCGCCACCAAGACCTGACGGAGCTCCTCTCGGCGCAGCGCGATCTGCCGCTGCACCGGCCTCGAGCCCCGTGCCCGCTCTTCCTCGCGCCATCGATATAATGACGCGAGTACTTTCGCCTCTAGGTCCCAGGGCGGGGATCCGGCCAGGACGCAAGCCGCCTCGTAGGAAATCGTGCGATACCCGCGGACGACTCTGACGGCCATCGCCCTCTGCGGTTTGCGCAGAATGGCGATAGTGCTGGCCGTCATGTCCATCGCCCACACAGGGGCCCCATACAGGGCCATGGACCGCACGATTCCCACGTACAACCGCCTACAGGCGGCGCTCGGGCCCCCCAAGTTGGGAAGCAACGTTGACAGCGCGCCCGCTGCACCCATCAGCTTGGGCGCCAGCCGCCGGAAGTGGGGTCCGAATTCCCATCGGCTGTCGAGCACCAATCCTAGATACTTCATGGTGGACTCGACAGCTATCCGGGCCCCGTTGACCACGATGTGTGATCCCGACGGCGGGGCGCGTCGAGGGCCATGGAACACCATGGCCTCTGACTTGTTTAGGGCCACCTTCAGGCCCAGGTGCCGGATGCGGTTCACCACTCGTGACACCGCAGCCGTGGCAATCAACGCTGCTTCCCTGTGCGAGCTCCCCCGGGCAGTGACGAGCGTGTCGTCCGCATAACACGTCAAGTCGGCGCCCGACGGGAGTTCACCTCTCAGCACCCAGTCATAGCCGATGTTCCACAGAAGAGGTCCCAAGACCGATCCCTGTGGAACACCGCACGACATGACGCGCCGACCTGCGCCGTCACGTCCCCGATACGTAACGCATCTCTCCTCAAGGTAAGCCCCTATTGTGCGGCGGAGGTAGGGAGGCACGCGATGGTAATTCAGCGCCTCCCGGATACAACTCCAGGGTAGGGTGTTGAAGGCGTTGGATATGTCTAAAGACACCGCCAGCACCACCCCACCCCGGGACACTGTCTCCTCCGCCAGGGCCCTCACGCGCGTAATAGCGTCTATGGTGGAACGCCCGCGACGAAAACCAAACTGGTTCTCGTCCAAGTCCGGCCCCTCTCTGCACAAGTGGCTGACGAGGCGATCTGCGATGATTCGCTCAAAAAGTTTGCCCGCCTCGTCGAGCAGCACTATGGGCCGGTACGCAGACGGTGAGTCCGCGGGGCGCCCCTCCTTCCTGAGCAGGACCAGCCTCCCCTTCTTCCACACACTGGGAAACTGACCCTGCTCGAGACATGCCGTGAAGAGCCCCCTCAGCTGGGGCTCTAGCTCCTTCAGAGCCAGGACGAGAGCTCGACCAGGAACTCCGTCGGGTCCGGGCGCTGTGTTCTTAGCCCGGAGTCGCGACACGGCCGCTCTCGTCTCTGCTTGCGTTACCTCGGGGACTTCGGTGCTCTCCTCTTCTGGAGAGTCTGTGGCTGAGGGCGAAGCCATCGCCGGGGGAACGTGTCCCACTCGCTCAGGGAAGAGAGCCGATACCACCGCCTCTAGCAACTGGGGTTGCATCGCTTGTGTTAGTGGAGGCGCCCAGGGACGCAACTTGCCCCGTACCCAACGGTAGGGGCGCCCCCACGGATCCCGATCTAGGGACCCCAGCAGCTCTTCCCTGGCACGCGACTTTGAGTCGCCGATGGCCAGCCACAGAGTCTCCTTAGACGCGCGGTACACCTCATACAGCGCGTCCTCCTCGGCCGAATCCCGTCGACGCCGCCTCCGGTATCGGGTGTACCGGCGACGAGCCGCAACGCACGCTATGCGCAATTGTGCGATCTCAGCGGTCCACCAGTACACCTGGCGCTTTGCGGACCGTTGGCGGACACGGGGCATGGACGCGTCGCAGATCTGCGTCATCGCCCCGCGAAACCATTGCGCCACCGCTTCGACGTCGACGGGGCCGTCCGTCGTCGACTCCCAGATCCAGGACTGGACTAAGGCAGCTTCCTCGAGTAGTTCCCTGTCGATGCGTTTAAGCGCCCAACGCGGGCCGTCGTTAATCGGGGTTGTTGGATGGCGGCCGCTCGCAGTCTGGGCAGAGACGTCGAACCGGATATATCGATGGTCCGACAGCGTCTCCACCTCTGCGGCGACTCGCCAGTCGCGGACTCGGCTGGCGACAGAGGGACTAGCAAACGAGACGTCCACTATCGACCCACCCCGCTGCCGCACGCACGTGTATTCCGAACCCCGATTCAGGACGACCAGACCAGTCGTCACCGTCCACTCTTCTAGCACCTCGCCCCGAGGGTCAGTGACCGGAGATCCCCACGCCGATGACTTGGCGTTGAGATCCCCGAGCACCAGAACGGGACGAGGGTGATAGCGGCCTACGACGGCGCCCAACTCGACAAGGAAACCCTCAAAGTCGGCGAGACTCTTGTTGGGGGAGAAATACGCCCCTACAATAACGATGCCGCCCGAGACCGCAGCAACCCAGCCGCGGCCCCGAGACGGGTCGATCAGAGTCTCGCCAATAATGGCCACCAAACCGTCAGCGCATCCCAACCAGTTGTCACGGGCGGGAATGAAGTACGGTTCGGCGACCACAGCCACGTGAATCGACCACTCTGCCATGCTCTGGAGTAGGAGATCCTGAGCTCTGGCACAGTGGTTGATGTTGCCCTGGAGAAAATGGAGAGAATGTAATTGTGCCATTATTGAATTTCCATCCCCTCGGCAACGGTCCTGGGCCGGGAGTCGGCCGCGGAGCTGCTAGCCTGCGGGGGCAGCGAGGTTAACCCGGCAGGCTTAGTGCTCCTCTTCTTTTCCTTTTTCTTGCTGGTAGGCGCCCCACAGGCCCCTCCGCCTACTCTGTGTTCCGCTGGCCTTCCCGCAGCAGAACAAAGGCTGCAGTTGAACGCAGCGGTGCACAGGGCCGCCTTGTGGCCAGGCTGGCCGCAGCGATAACAGAGGTCACTACGGTCAACCTCGGCGGTGCACTTCGCCCGGACGTGCCCTTTTTCCAGGCACCGGAAGCACTGCAAAGCCCGGGGCTGAAGAAGCTTGGTCCTTGCCGCCACCCAGCCTACCAGCAATCTGCCGCTGTCGGCGATCTTCTTTGCCGACGCCACAGGGCACCGAACCCAGACCGCGCCGAGTCCGGTGGCGTCGGTGCGTATATCGCCAGCCCGCACCTTGTCTGGCGGACACTCTCCGCTTCTAGCAACGGCCGCCACCACCTCTTCAGAGGTCACGGAGTCGTCCAGGCCAGTAATCCGCACCTCTGCGGTTTTCATTGGTCTGGAGACCCGGACGTCCGCAGGGTTGAGGACCTCCCTCATCTTGGCGGCCAGTGCGTCCGCCTTTTCGGCACTGCCGCTCACTGTACCAGCCACCTCGAACAGTCGTGCACCCGTGGCAGCCTGCCTAAGGGTGACGGACTGAAGGCCAAGATCAGATAATTTGATCTTGGCCTTGGCCTCGGCGATGACCGACTGGTAAGTCACGCCACGTTCCACAGCTCCGGGCTGCAACGTTAGCGTTACAGCATTGGACCGCGGAACATGCACAGCCGGTCTCTTGCGACCTCCTTTGGCAGTCCGCCGCGCAGGTTTAGGAGCCGTCTTTGCGGTTCCACCTGGGGCGCATGCAGCTGCTGCGGCCTTCTTGGCGGCTTTGCGGGCCTTCTTGCGGCCCACGACTTTTGCCCAGGTCTCACCCTTAGACCCGACAGTCGTGGGCTGCTCGCTCGAAGGAGCTCCCTCCGCGGGCTTTTTCTTACCCTCCGCGGGCTTCCCCTTTTGAGGCGCAAGTCTCGGCGACTCCTCAGTTCTCCGTGTGTCCGCCGCCAAAGGCGGACGGAGGATTTCCGCCGGGAGACGCCGTGAAATCGCCTCCAGCCGAGCGTTAACCATGCTCCCGCACTGGAGCATGCAGGTCCGGACAATGCGCTCAACCTCTTCGTCGGTACGAGGGCTTGCCGGTTGCGGTGCGGGAGTCGGGGCCACTACAGGTGCGGCATCGGAGGACGTGCGTCGCTGCTGCTCTTCGCTCAGCGCAGCGACTTGCCGCCGGAGGTCCTCTAAGTCATTTCTGAGGCGGCTGTTTTCCTCCTGTAGCTTTGCGACCTCGTCAGAGGCCGTCCTGTTGAGGAGGATGCCAACCGCCTCCCTAATATCCGCGGCAGCCTCCTTTAAGCCACGGGTGAACGTGCCCTTTAGGCTGCCGGACTTGGTGGCAACCTTCAGGACTAAGTCCACCCCATCCAGAGCCAGCTGGCTTAAGGCCACCGCAGATGGCTCTCCCCCTTCCGCCGCAAGAGCAGCTCGTCGCTCGCGAGCACGTCGGGCCATTTCCGACACTTCGTCGGCCGCGACGGCTTTGCGCTGCTCCCTCTTGGCGGCGTTGAGCTCCGCCTTTGAACTCCCCAGCGAGGCACAGCTTTCACCGCCATCGCCAGGGTCCTCCGTAGTGAACCCCATGTCACTTTCTGCTTCACTAGCCGCTGAGGTATTGGAGCACACGAACCGTCCGTGCTTATCCCTCGGCGGCTGCGAAGCACTCGCCCCTCTCGATGCCTGCCGACCCCTCACCGAAGTCGGCAACTTGGGGGCCGGCAGGCCTTCCTCTTCTGAAGACCGGCACACTGGACGTTTCCTAGCGGAAGACGTCCCACGCGACCGATTTCCACCGCTTCCAGTGTCTGATCCTGCCTCTTTTTCAACCTCTACCTTTTTATTATATTTATATTTATCCATGTTTTATCCCACGAGTGTGGAGGAAATAGCAGTCCATCCGAGCAGCGCCTCCTGTGCCCGGATAAGCCTATGTGTAACCCGTCAAGGGTGTCGGCCGGTACCCCGACGGGGGCAACGCTAACGACTGAACATTTACCCATCAGCCATGCAGCTCCTCACGGCGTGCCACGCTTGAGCTTCGGGTGATTTTTTAAAGAGGTTATCATCCTCGCGACTCCAGGCGGTAAAGCCAAGAGCCCTCGGCCCCAAAGGCGCCGCGAGACGTGATCCACGACACGCCAGAGGGATTCCGAGGTTCGAACGGTGGCAGGGTCGATACGGGTTCTTCCCATGCCTGCCCAGTGACCGGGTGAGGGAACACTGAGCCCATTCGGTTTCCTTTTTTACAGGGTGTGGTCCCTGAAAATCCCGCAATTACGGGTTGCCCGGCGTCGGCAAAAGCCGAGTGCACCTGGCACCTCACCGCGCATGTCGCATTCTCTGTTCCTCTCAACGGAGAGGATACAGGAAGCAACTAATAGGCCCTCCACTATCCAGACAAGCCTTCACCCAGCCAGTTTTGGTCCGCGACGGTTTCCCGCTACCACCCATATCTGAGCGGCGTTCCCCTATCCGCCACCTGGGGACGCGCCCGATGGGAGCTCTGGCAACTCCACACGGGGACCATCACTCCTAAGCCAAGCGTCCCACGGTTACGACGGAATAGATCGTACCTACCTGAGCTGTACAGCTCAGTGTAGAGAATGCCGTCGCATAACCACGACTCTGCTAAATGCTATGTCAATATTCGATAAAAAAAGATTGTTGAAAAATATGTGGCGGGTGGAAGGAGAAGGGAAGATCTCCCGCCGGGCAAGGTGTTCTGCCCGGGGAGCGGCCAACGTTCCGAGTGGTAGTTCGGAGCTATTCTATATATACTGCTTTAACTTCGGAACTTTGTTAGCACGATTTAGGCTTCGATGTCTTTCGCTGGTGGCGCGACGACAGCACCGCCACAAATATATTCCTTTTTGTACGTAAACCACAAAAATTCTGATAAAAAAAAAAAGTTTTAAACTATTATTACTGTGCTTATCCGTCGTAGTTAAAAATTGAAAATAGTAATTTTAAAATAAAAACGTTAAAATCTCGTAAAAATCTATTGCTTTTGGTAGCAATCACAGACTAACTAGTAGATTCGTAGCAATATAATTTGACACAGATGATTGTAATTTATAAAAATTATCACTAAATTAATTAATACGGGGTTTACGTACACCATAAATAAAATATTAAATATTGATACGTGATAATGCCATAATACAGTTATTAGTAATAAGTTAAGAATAAAAATACATAACAATAAGCAAGCTGTGTTTGTGTGTGTGCATGAAAGTTTTGTGTACTGTATGATTTGTGTGGTAGGTTGTATACAATATGTATTTAGTGTACGAAGTAGGTGTGTATTTAGTGTAAATGCGTGCTTTAATGTATGAGTTAAGCAGAGAGTTATTAAAAAATTTCAGATAATATTTATAATATTTAGCCCATCATCGCTAAGTCGGTTGAAGTTATAATAGAAATGGGTGGCGAGTTATCGTTCCGACGGGTGTAAATACGACAGTTTTTTGTCCAGACAAACTTATAGTTAGCTTCTTTGGCCTTTTGTTTCCATTGCTTAAGTAATGTACGGTTATATTTGGTTAAGTGTTTATTTATATAAATATGAGCGTTGCTTACGTTTTTAGTTTTGTCAGTCATAATGGTCATACCCATATCCAAGAGTTTTATACTACGGCGCTTACGTGAGGTGGTAATAATCAAGTCCTTAGTATGTCGGTGACGGAGACGGGCGATGATGGTACGGCTAATGGCTGTGCTGCTTGGCTGCCGTGGCTGCACCCTATGAGCAAACTCCACCTAGCTTCTTTCAACGGTTATACCCACTTTATTGGCAACCTTTAAATCCATATGAACAGTATCTTCTTCCTTGCATTCAGGAACGCCGACAATTTCGATATTTTGCTGTCGATTCCACTGCTGCGTGCGAGATATTTTCTCTTCTAGGCGATGTATATGCAATGAATTGCTGTCAATATCTTTACAAAGACGTGCATTTTAGTCCTTTAAATAGTTCATTTCGGCAACGGTGGTAGTTATACTTTTTAAGAGATCATCGCATTGCGTGCTTATGATGTTTAGCGTGGTTGCTATTGTGGATATCTGGTTTTTTTTTTGGGACTTAATTCGCTTTTAACGGCATCTTTCAAAAGAAGTGGAATCTCTTCTTTGAGAGAATTTAAAAAACCTGACCGAACTTCTAGGGAGTGATCCTGCATTTGTCCTCCTTTAGATAAGTCTGGTTTCCTCGTAGTTACAATTAAACTATAGTTGTAGTTATCAATAGGAGGAAACTCCTCGCTGTGGCATTTTACAGGGGTGTTAGAATTATCTCCTGTCCTTGGCTGCTTGACAGACATTGGGCATGTCCAGCACACTATTTTTTTAAGTCAGAGTTCAGACCCACACATTGGTAGTGATAGGGCCGGGCACAAGTGAAGCGAATGCATATAATCTTCTCCGATTGTTCCACATGTTTCTTGCATACGTTACATATATTGGACAGTGGCGCCGATGAAATAATGAAGATATGTTATGTAATCTACGTCCAAATTTTTTTTATAGGATAGGGTGACAAACGAGCACACAGTCCACCTGATGGTAAGTGGTTGCTGTGGTTCATAGACATCTACATATATCCTCGATTACGAATCAAGATGCAGATGCGTTGTCACCCGTGAGTATTAAGATGAAATGCCTCTTTTCCAGTAAAAAGGGTCTCCGGTTCTTTACACTCACCATACGAAACACAGCAGTGTTAAGCTGCTATTTGACGCTGGTATTCTGTGAGAGCGTGGTCCTTCCCCGGTCGAGCCGATCCATTCGTGCTACTAATATAGCTGCAGCATGGCTCTACCACGTACAAAATTAATTGGGCAATATTAATTTTTGCCCAAGTATAATAAATTTAATAACACATTCGATATTTTTGACCAACTAAACTACGTACGCGGTCGTATGTTTCACTTCCGAATTTTAGCACTGTTTAAATCCGCCGTAAAATATAGTAACAACAATATCTCTAAAACTTTTATTTATTCACACTTCAATGTTAAATCATAAGAATGCATTTAAAATTATACATATGGTGAAAAAACTATATTAGTGGCTTTTAATGAAGTAGAGATACCAGCTAAAATATATTTAAGCGGCTCCCCTGTACAGTTCGGTTTTCGAACATACGATAGTGTACTTAGGAGGCATCGATATAGATTAGGAAGTACGATTAAGTATTATCTGCTGCGTTACGCATACTACATAGTAGCTTTTCTTTATTATGCCCTGCACCCCCGGAGTGAGCGATAAGGAGCTAATGATGAAGTAGTTTTGCACATTTAAAGTATTTAGTTTAGTTCAAATATGGCTTCAATTTAATTTTTGCCCCGGGGCCCTTGTTTGCATAGCTGCGCCACTGAACTCACATGCGCAGGGGAGAGTACTGTGGCACTGGCGCGGTTGGTTTTTATAAAAGATTAAACGATAAAATGATCAGTATGCGTTAATACATTGTATTGTTCAATATGTAAATTATATCGAGTAAAATTATTAAAATTTGTCATTTATTTTGCATACAATATGAGCTAATTTAATATAATATTACAAAATATTATATCATAGAGAGCGTTCAAGTAATACGTAACGCCATTTGAGGGGTGGGGCGGGTCTTGTAAAACGTTACGTGTAAGTTATCGTTAGTGTTTACATTTTTTTTTGTGTACATGCTATACTTACGTGAAATTTTTGAGAAAAAGTTAGCAGAATTTTTGTTGCTGGTCAGTAACGAAAGCAGCAACTCATAAAGAGCCAGCAACAAAATAAAATCAATCGATAAGCTGCACCACGTTATTAGTTAGTAATTATTTGTGTACATGCTATATTTTTAGGAAAATTATAGGAAAAAAGATAGCAGATATTTTGTTGCTTATCAGTTATGGAAGCAGCAAGTCATTAAGAGTCAGCAACAAAATAAAAAAGGTCGATAAGGAGCACCAAGTAATCATATAGTAAATATTTGTGTACATGCTATATTTTTATAAAAAGGTTAGGAAAAAGTTAGCAGATATTTTGTTGCTGGTCAGTAACTAAAGCTAAAGCAACTCATAAAGAGCCAACATCAAAATAAAATCAAGCGATAAGCTGCACCAAGTTATTAGTTAGTAATTATTTGTGTACATGCTATATTTCTAGGAAAATTGTAGGAAAAAACATAGCAGATATTTTGTTACTCGTTAACAATGAAAGCAGCAAGTCATTAAAAGTCAGCAACAAAATAAAAAAGATTGATAAGGAGCACCAAGTAATTAGTTATTAATTATTTGTCTACAAGCTATATTTATATGAAAATTTTAGGAAAAAGTTAGCAGATATTTTGTTGCTGGTCAGTAACTAAAGCAGCAACTCACAAATAGCCAGTAACAAAATAAAATCTATCGATAAGCTGCACCAAGTAATTAGCTAGTAATTATTTGTGTACATAATATATATTTATGAAAATTTTAGGATAAAATATAGCAGATATTTTGTTACTGGTCAGTTGTGGAAGCAGCAAGTCAAAAAGAGTCAGCAATAAAATAAAATAGATTGGTAAGGAGCACCAAGTAATCAGGAAGTAATTATTTGTGTACATGCTATATTTTTATGAAAATTTTAGGAAAAAAGGTAGCAGATATTTTGTTGCTGGTCAGTAACTGAAGCAGAAATTCATAAAGAGCCAGCAACAAAATAAAAGCGATCGATAATCTGCACCAAGTAATTAGTTAGTAATTATTTGTGTACATACTATGTTTTTAAGAAAATTTTAGAAAAAGATATAGCAGATAATTTGTTGCTCGTCAACAATGGAAGCAACAAGTCATAAAGAGCCATAAACAAAATAACATAGGTCGATAAGGAGTACCAAGTAATTAGTTTAGTAATTATTTGTGTTCATGCTATATTTTTATAAAAATTTTAGAAAAAAAGGTAGGAGATATTTTGTTGCTGGTCAACAAATGAAGCAGCAATTCAAAAAGAGCCAGCAACAAAAAAGAATCGATCTATGAGCTGCACCAAGTTATTAGTTAGTAATTTTTAAATTTATTTTTATAATTATTAAATTTAACGGTGGTAGAGCCACGCAGCGGCTTTTGCTGTTGCACGTATGGGCCGGCTCGAGCCGGGTTAGTACCACGACCTCACAGAATACCGGCGTGAAGTGGAAGCTCTGCTTCCGCGTTTCGTTTGGTGAGTGCAGGTGACCGGAGGCCCAATTCTCCCCCCCCCCCATCAACATGGTAGCGGAATTACATAAAAGTCTACCCCAGGAGGGTACCAGCACCCCTGGAGAATCCCTCGCTGAGCATATACGACCATGCTATGCCACTCCTGAGCGTGGGTGCTCAGGCTGCCCCGCGTATTCTGGGGGGGGGGGGCAAAATTCCGCTCAATACAATAACTGCTCGGGGCAAACTGAACAACATGACCAAGGCGACCCCTGTCACGCTATCCGTGAATTTCTGCAACATCAGGGGACTTCACTCGAACCTAAACGATGTCCACTACCATCTCGAGACGGCGAAGCCGGCCTTGCTCTTTCTGACCGAGACGCAGATTTCCTCTCCGGCTGATACTTCGTATCTCTCCTACCCGGGGTACAAATTGGAGCACGCCTTTGTACCTCGGGCTGGAGTTTGCGTATACGTCAGAGAGGACATCTGTTCTCGACGCCTCGGCAGTCTTGAGGTTCGGACCTGTCCATCCTTTGGCTACGCGTAGACAGCGACGACCATCCGCGCGTCTTTGGGTGCCTCTATAGGTCCCATAGCGGTAATGCCGAAACAGACCAACTCATCGACCACGTCCAAATAGCTACAGATTCCTTAATGATTTCTTATATTTACGCGAACACTACACATTGAATCAATTTGTTTTTTACGGATTTTATCGCGTTTATTTTCTTATTTTTATTCCCGACGTTTCGAGTGCTTTTCAGCAACCCATGGTCACGGGGGGGACTGAGATGTTTGACGTCCCGATGTCACAGTTAGCCCGGCTACCTTCAGTTTTTTAATATTAATTTTTGGTTCGATTTACGCAGAATGAACTAACAGTATCCTGAAGTCTTGCAGTGTTATGCTTGGGTTTGGATTTAATTTTGTTAATTATAGGATCCCAAGCAGATGGCAGCACCCATCCATCTTCTCTATTGAAATTAGGATGTTTTTTAATTTCAATAGCCTCGCGTATCATCCTTGGTAGGAATCGGTGTTCTTTTGCAAGGATTTGTGGTCTATCAAATCTGATGTAATGGCGGGGACGGTCTTGAACATGTTCACAGACTGCAGACTTCCCAGAGCGTCGGTGCTTCACGTCAGCTATATGTTCTTTCACGCGGGTTTTAATGGATCTTTTTGTTTGTCCTATGTAAGAGAGACCACATTCGCAATCAAGCTTGTACACTCCTGCATCTTGTAGAGGGATATTACACTTGACGGATGGTAAAAATTGACTAATCTTCTTCGGCGGCTTGAAGTATGTTTTAATAGAAGCTCGCTTCAAGATATAGCCAACCTTGTCTGTGACTCCTCTGACATAGGGTAGTACAGCAGGCACACGCTCGACTGTGGTCGGCTTCACTCGGTCACTGTGACGTAGGCGCGGGACCCGAAGCTTGTTGTCTTGCAATACTTGCTCGACGTACTGAAGCTCGGCGGCCAGATGTAATATGTGTGGCGGACTGGTAATATCAAATAAAATTCGCCGATTAGAAGATCTTAAAACAAAGCGCGCAAGATATATAACAGCTTTGAACTTCTTGAAGTGATGTAGAGATCACAGTCTCATTCCTACGTGTGTCAAAATATCAACTAAAAAGGACATTCGAGGAAGCGCTAAGATATTAAATCAGGAAAGTAAAAAGTTGTTACGAACGGTGATTCAGCAAAAACGGTTCGATCTACAATTCATAAATAATACCATAGACAATTTGTCCAGTGAGTTAAAGACAGTTTTAACGACATTTGATTTTAATAATTGCATAGAAACTTTGAACAAACGTGAAAAAGCTAAATATAATGAATGCAAAAATAAACAAATAGAGAAATGCCAAAAATTAACGATCAAATCAAATGCCAAACATCCATGTCAACGTAGAAACGATACACAACCGTTGACCACAAACACAAACAATAAACAACGCACGGTCTATAATCTGTCACAACAAACACTGGACGAACCTACATTAAAAGTATTATCGAAGGGCCTGAATTTCGCAATAACACCGAAAGAAATTCCGTATGAGGAAATCATCTGCAACGTGGAGGATTGTCTGTTTAAAAACATTGTGGGAAAGGAAGATGTTGAGGCCATACGTCAAGACATTTCGTCCTTATTACTTCGTAGTTCAGTGCCGAAACTAAATCTCCCCAAAGACGAGATTAAAGCGTTGTACAACTTACGCAACAGACCAGAGCTCACGATTCTCCGTGCAGATAAAGGAAATGCTACGGTAATAATGGATACGTCAGATTATAATTTGAAAATACAACAACTTTTATCGGACGAAAGTACGTACAAAAAGGTCAAAACAGACCCTACAACCAATGTGCTTAAAACAACTAGCGATCTAATAAACAATTACTCCGAAAAATTAAATCTCGACGTAAACTCGATAATACCACCGTGTACTAAAGCACCGAGGTTATATGGGCTACCGAAAATACACAAACCAAATGCTCCACTACGTCCCATAGTGAGCCAAATCGATTCACCAACTTATAAGTTGGCTCAACACCTGGAAAAAATTCTGTCACCACTGAGAGGACAAACTAGAGCACACACAAAGGATTCGTACCATTTTGTTAGTGAGATAAAAGACCTACATCTTGCTGACAATTAAACTATGGTCAGTTTTGATGTTCAGTCACTATTTACATGCTTACCTATTGAAGACTGCATCTCAATTGTAACCAGGAAGCTAGAAGAATACAACATGCCTTTAGAATATGCAGTATTACTCAAACACTGCCTTACATCTGGCTATCTATTGTGGAAGGAGGAGTTTTACAAGCAAGTAGATGGAGTGACGATGGGCTCACCTGTATCTCCCATAGTCGCCGACATATTCATGGAGGACTTTGAGGAGAAAGCCCTTCTTACTGCTCCTGTAAATCCAAGATTCTACAAGCGGTATGTAGACGACACTTTCACAATTTTACCATCTGACAAAGTAACTGCATTTTTAGACCACCTTAATTCCATAAACTCTAAAATACAATTCACAATGGAGATAGAAAAAAGACTCATACTAACCGATATTTAAATGGTGAATCGCACCATCATCCATCACAGTTAGCTACCGTGGGAAAATCTTTGTTTCAGAGAGCACGAGGGATCTGTGACAGAAAACATCTGGCCGCCGAGCTTCAGTACGTCGAGCAAGTATTGCAAGACAACAAGCTTCGGGTCCCGCGCCTACGTCACAGTGACCGAGTGAAGCCGATCACAGTCGAGCGTATGCCTGCTGTACTACCCTATGTCAGAGGAGTCACAGACAAGGTTGGCTATATCTTGAAGCGAGCTTCTATTAAAACATACTTCAAGCCGCCGAAGAAGATTAGTCAATTTTTACCATCCGTCAAGTGTAATATCCCTCTACAAGATGCAGGAGTGTACAAGCTTGATTGCGAATGTGGTCTCTCTTACATAGGACAAACAAAAAGATCCATTAAAACCCGCGTGAAAGAACATATAGCTGACGTGAAGCACCGACGCTCTGGGAAGTCTGCAGTCTGTGAACATGTTCAAGACCGTCCCCGCCATTACATCAGATTTGATAGACCACAAATCCTTGCAAAAGAACACCGATTCCTACCAAGGATGATACGCGAGGCTATTGAAATTAAAAAACATCCTAATTTCAATAGAGAAGATGGATGGGTGCTGCCATCTGCTTGGGATCCTATAATTAACAAAATTAAATCCAAACCTAAGCATAACACTGCAAGACTTCAGGATACTGTTAGTTCATTCTGCGTAAATCGAACCAAAAATTAATATTAAAAAACTGAAGGTAGCCGGGCTAACTGTGACATCGGGACGTCAAACATCTCAGTCCCCCCCCCCCCCCCCCCGTGACCATGGGTTGCTGAAAAGCACTCGAAACGTCGGGAATAACAATAAGAAAATAAACGCGATAAAATCCGTAAAAAACAAATTTATTCAATGTACAGATTCCTTGCTACAACAGGTCCCATCCGTAGAGATCGTGATCCTTGGCGATTTTAACGCCCACCACGCCGAATGGCTCGGTTCACGTTTAACCGATCATACGGGGAGATCTGTTCATGACTTTGCCTTGGCATATGGTCTGACACAACTGGTTACATCGCCTAAGCGGATTCCAGATATTGAGGATCATACACCTTCCCTGTTGGACCTTCTGCTGACCTCTCATCCGGACGGATATCAGGTTTCCGTCGATGGCCCTCTCGGCTCTTCGGACCATTGTCTGATCCGGAGTGTGGTGCCACTCACGCTCCCTTCGCGGTTGCGTTCTGCAGGTTGCCGCCGTGTTTGGCATTACAGGTCGGTGTTTTGGCACATAATGCGGTCTTTCTTTGCTTCTTACCGGTGGGGGCGGGTTTTCTTCTCGCCGGATGATCCTAGCGCTGTTGCTGACTCTGTCACTGATGTGGTGCTACAGGGAAGGGAACTATTTATTCCATCATCTGTGGTACCCATCGGAGGCAGATCTCAGCCTTGGTTTGGTCGCTCCTGTAAGACTGCATTACGCAGTAAGCAGGAGTGTTATCAAGTCTGGGCTGCGGCTTCGGCGACTCGGGACGTATACACCAGCACACTTAAAAAGAAGTATAACTTCGCTTCCAGGTCCTTCAAAAGAGTTATGCCAAAGCAATGTCAGAGCACATAGGCAGAATTGGCAAGAAACTAGTTCACCTTCCTTCAGGAACTCGTGCATTCTGGTCTCTCGCTAAGGCTGTCCAAGGGAATTTCTGTCAGCCATCACTACCATCTCTGCACAGGGAAGACGACTCACTGGCCCACGACGCAAAAGAGAAAGCCGACCTTTTTGGCTCCCTTTTTGCGTCCAACTCGACTGTTGATGACGGGGGGAACACACCGCCGACCATCCCGCGGTGTGAGTGCTCCATGCCGGATGTGCGGTTCTCACAGCGCTCGGTTCGCAGAGCACTCCTTTCCATGGACATCCACAAGTCCAGAAGACCTGACGGAATCCCCACAATTGTGCTGAGGACGTGTGCTCCGGAGTTGGCACCGGTTCTAACGCGTCTTTTCCGGTACTCTTACTCCCTAGGCGTAGTCCCGAATTCATGGAAGACATCTTTTGTCCACCCGATCCCTAAAAAAGGCGACCGCTCAGACCCGTCCAACTACAGGCCTATCGCCATCACCCCCTTGTTCTCCAAAATAATGGAATCCGTTATAAACTGCCAGCTCATGAGGTACCTTGAGGATCACCAGCTGATTAGTGATCGCCAATACGGTTTTCGTCGGGGTCAATCAGCTGGTGATCTTCTGGTCTACTTAACTCATAGATGGGCGGAGGCAGTAGAGTCCAATGGGGAGGCATTTGACATTGCGGAGGCCTTCGATCGGGTTTGGCACAAAGCGCTTCTTTCGAAGCTCCCTTTCTATGGGCTTCCCGAGAAATTATGCAATTGGATCACTAGCTTTCTTGCAGATCGGAGCATCAAGGTCGTTGTAGACGGTGCATGCTCCGACTACAAGCCTATTAACGCTGGTGTTCCACAAGGCTGTGTGCTATCACTAACACTGTTTCTTCTGCATATCAATGATATGTTGCAAACCGGTAGCATTCATTGTTATGCGGATGACAGCACTGGTGATGCTCTATACACCGGCCGTGCCAATATTTCTCGGGAAAACGTCGCCGAGTATCGGAATAAACTTGTGTCTGAAGTCGAGTCTTTGCTGGACAAAGTCTTAGATTGGGGGCGACTAAATCTAGTCCAGTTTAATCCCCAGAAGACACAAGTTTGCGCGTTTACCGCTAAAAAGAACCCCTCTGTCGTATCTCCTCAGTTTCAAGGTACTCCTCTTGTTGCCTCAGCCAGTATCGAAATCCTTGGCGTCGAATATCGAGTGACGTGCAGTTTCGTGGTCATTTGGAAGAGAAGGCCAAATTGGCCTCTAAAAAGCTTGGCGTGCTCAGCAGTGCGGGACAGTATTTCATGCCGGCACAACGCCTGCAACTTTACAAGGCGCAGTTTCGGCCTCACATGGAATACTGTTCCCATCTCTGGGCAGGGGCTCCCCAGTGTCAGCTCCTTCCACTTGACCGCATCCAACGCAGAGCGGCTCGAATCGTCGACGACCGAGTCCTTTCCGATCGGCTCGACTCATTGGCGCTGCGAAGAGATGTTGCATCTCTTTGCATTTTCTTTCGCATTTACCACGTGGAGTGCTCTGAGGAATTGTTCGGATTAATCCCAGCCGCCAAATTTCACGAACGCATATCGCGGCAGAACTCCCGATACCATCCACACCATCTGGATGATTGGCGGTCCACCACTGTGCGATTTAGAAGATGTTTTCTTCCTCGCACGACTTCCTTGTGGAATCGATTACCATCAGCGATTTTTCCGGACCGATACGACTTAGGGACCTTCAAGAAAAGAGCCTACTCCTTTTTAAAAGGGCGGCAACGCATCTGCAATTCCCCTGGTGTTCCAGTTGTTCATGGGCGGCGGTAGTCACTTACCATCAGGTGAGCCGCATGCTCGTTTGCCCCCTCCTATAAAAAAAAATTGTGTGTACATGCTATACTTACATGAAAGTTTTGAGAAAACCGTTAGCAGATATTTTGTAGCTGGTCAGTAACGAAAGTTGAGTTGCTGCTCATAAAAAGCCAGCAACAAAATAAAATTATCGATAAGCTGCACCACGTTATTAGTTGGTAATTATTCGTGTATATGCTATATTTTTAGGAAAATTGTAGGAAAAAACATAGCAGATATTTTGTTGCTGGTCAACATGGAAGCAGTAAGTCATTAAGAGTCAGCAACAAAATAAAATAGATAAGTAAGGAGCACCAAGTAATTAGTTATTAATTATTTGTGTACATGCTATATTTACATGAAAATTTTAGGAAAAAACTTAGCAGATATTTTGTTGCTGGTCAGTAACTAAAGCAGCAACTCATAAAGAGCCAGTAACAAAATAAAATCGATCGATAAGCTGCACCAAGTAATTAGCTAGTTATTATTTGTGTACATACTATGTTTTTATGAAAATTTTAGGAAAAAATATAGCAAATATTTTGTTGCTCAACAACAATGGAAGCAGCAAGTCATAAAGAGCCAGAAACAAACTAACATAGGTCGATAAGGAGCACCAAATTATTAGTTAGTAATTTTTTGTACACATACTATATTTTTGGGAAAATTTTAGGAAAAAACATAGCAGATATTTTGTTGCTGGTCAGTTATGGAAGCAGCAAGTCATGAAGAGTCATCAAAAAAATTAAATAGATCGATAAGGAGTACCAAGTAGATATGAGCGCCGAAGGGCAATTCCACGGCGGCGGCGTGGCCTGAAAATTTTCTTAGCGGCGGCGGCGTCGCAGCGGCGCGGTGTGGCTGGCCATAGGCCTTCGATATTGTTTTATCTAGAAGAGATTTCTTAAAAAACACTTAAAGAAAACCATATTGTTGGTACCAAAAACAGCTTTGTATTTTTTCATAAAGCCCTGGGGAGCCCCAGCCCAGTGATGGAAACAGTATTCCATGTGAGGCCGAACCTGCGCCTTGTAAAGTTGCAGGCGGTGTGCCGGGGCATGAAATACTGTCCCGCTCTGCTGAGCACGCAAAGCGTTTTAGATGCCAATTTGGCCTTCTCTTCCAAGTGATCACGAAACTTGCACGTCATTCGATATGTCGACGCCAAGGATTCCAATACTGGCTGAGGCAACAAGGGGAATGCCTTGAAACTGAGGATATGTTCCGATCTGCAAGAAAACTGGTGATTCAATTGCACAATTTCTCGGGAAGCCCATAGAAAGAGGGCTTCGAAAGAAGCGCTTTGTACCAAACTCGATCGAAGGCCTTCGCAATGTCCAAACTAACGGCAAATGCCTCCCCTTGGACTCTTATCCATCTATGAGTCAGGTAGACCAGAAGATTACCAGCTGACCGACCCCGACGAAAATCGTATTGGCGGTCACTAATGAGCTGGTAATCCTCAAGATACCGCATGATCTGGCAGTTTATAATGGATTCCATAATTTTTGAGAACAAGGTCATGGCGATAGGCATAGCAAGACGAGTCTGAGCGATCGCCTTTTTAGCCAAGCCTGCAGAATGCAATCGCGATGTTAGTGTGAGACAATGATCTGAGGAGCCAAGAGGGGAGTGGACGGAGACCTGATATCTATCTGAATGAGAGGTCAGCAGAAGGTCCAACAGGGAAGGTGCATGATCTTACACATCTGGAATCCGCGTAGGCGAAGGTACCAGTTGTGCAACAGTCTAAGTTGCTGCCATTGTTAACACCACACAACAATACACGTTCACTCGGTGAAATATTCGACTCGACTGAGTGAGCGACGTGCGTGGCGAGGCGACAAGGCGAACTAATACGGTCGGGTCGCATGTGTGAGCGGGAAAGAAAGTTGCGAATTGTCGCGACGGCGCGCCGCGTGTTTGACGCGGCGGCGACGTGTTGACATGAGCTCACGGCGACGGCGGCGCGCCGGCGCGGCGCTCATGTCTAGTACCGAGTAAGTAGTTAGTAATTATTTGTGTACATGCTATATTTTTACGAAAGTTTTAGGAAAAATGGTAGCAAATATTTTGTTGCTGGTCAGTAACTGAAGCAGCAACTCATAAACAGCCAGCAACAAAATAAAATAGATCGATAAGCTACACCAAGGAATTAGTTAGTAATTATTTGGATACATGCTATATTTACATCAAATTTTAGGAAACAACGACAGCAGAATTTTTGTTATTGCTCAGTAATGAAAGCAGCAAATAATAAGGGAACAGTTACAAAATAAAATCGACCGATGAGCTGGCCAGTTAATTGGTTTGTAATTATTTGTGTACAATCTATCATGAAAAGTTTGGGAAAAAAAAAGTAGATATTTTGTTGCTAGTCAGTAACGGAAGCAATAAGCCACAAAGAATCAGCAACAAAATTAAATCCATCAATAAGCTGTACCAAATATTTAGTTAATAATTATTTGTCAACATGCTATATTTACATAAAAATTATAAAAAAAAGATAGCAGATATTTTGTCGCTGGCTCTTTATGAGTTGCTGCTTCAGTTACTTGACCAGCATTAAAATATCTGCTACCTTTTTTTCCTAAAATTTTAATAAAAATATGGTATGGTACACAAATAATTACTAAATAATCACTTGGTGCTCCTTTTTGATCTATTTTATTTTGTTGCTGACTTTTAATGACTTAATTAATAGAATCAGTCGTTACTTTGCGAAAATTCATTATATAAAAGCTTTTAAGAAAAATACTTTGCAAACATCTGCACTATAAAATAAAATGATGTGTCTTACCTGGTACCAATAATCCCAGCACCGCTACTCCCAACACCACTACACTAGGCAAGACACACCACTGACGACAATACGACACGTGTTTCGCCTCTACACGAGGCATCCTCAGATGCTGTAGACTCTACGGTGGGTGACCGTTTTAACGGTCATCATTTCATTCATCAACATTTTCAACATCACAATCAATCATTTTATTTTATAGTGCGGATGTTTTTAAAGTACATTTTTTTAAAAGCTTTTTTAATGACTTGCTGCTTCCATAACTGACCAGTAACAAAATATCTGCTATATTTTTTCCTAAAAGTTTTATTAAAATATAGCATGTACACAAATAATTACTAACCAATAACGTGGTGCAGTTTATCGATTGATTTTATTTTATTGCTGGCTCTTTATGAGTTGCTGCTTCAGTTACTGACCAGCAACAAAATATCTGCTAACTTTTTTTCTAAAATTTTCATAAAAATATAGCATGTACACAAATAATTACTACCTAATTACTTGGTGCTTTTTATGACTTGCTGCTTCCATAACTGACCAGCAACAAAATATCTGCTATGTTTTTTCCTACAATTTTCCTAAAAATAAAGCATGTACACAAATAATTATTAACTATTAACGTGGTGCAGCTTATCGATTGAGTTTATTTTGTTGCTGGCTCGTTATGAGTTGCTGCTTTCGTTACTGACCAGCAACAAAATATCTGCTAACTTTCTTTAAATTTTCATGTAAATATAGTATGTACACAAATAATTACTAACTTATTACTTGGTGCAGCTTATCGATCTATTTTATTTTGTTGCTGGCTCTTTATAACTTGCTGCTTCCATAACTGACAAGTGACAAAATATCTGCTATGTCTTTTCCTACAATTTTCCTAAAAATATAGCATGTTCACAAATAATTACTAACTTATTACTTGGTGCTGCTTATTTATCTATTTTATTAGGTTGCTGATTCTTTATGACTTGCTGCTTCCACAACTGACCAGCAACAAAATATCTGCTATGTTTTTCTTACAACTTTCCTAAAAATATAGCAAGTACACAAATAATTACTAACTAATAACGTCGTGCAGCTTATTGATTGATTTTATAATGTTGCTGGCTGTTTATGAGTTGCTGCTTTCGTTACTGACCAGCAACAAAAATTCTGCTAACTTTTTTCTCAAAATTTTTACGTAGGTATAGCATGTACAACAGTACACAAATAATTACTAACTAATAACGTGGTGCTCCTTATCGATCAATTTTATTTTGTTGCTGGCTCTTTATAACTTGCTGCTTCTATAGCTAACCAGCAACAAAATATGTGCTTTCTTTTTCCCTAAAATTTTCATGTAAATATAGCTTGTAGAAAAATAATATTTAACTTATTACTTGGTGCATCTTGTCGATCGAATTTTTTGCTGACTCTTTATAACTTACTGCTTTCATAACTGACCAGCAACAAGTTATCTGCTATCTTTTTTCTAAAATTTTCCTAAAAATATAGCATGTACACAAATAATTACTAACCAATAACGTGGTGCAGCTTATCGATTGACTTTATTTTGTTGCTGGCTCTTTATGAGTTGCTGCTTTCGTTACTGACCAGCAAAAAAAATTCTGCTAACTTTTTCTCAAAAATTTCACTCAAGTATAGCATGTACACAAAAAATTACTAACTAATAACTTGGTGCAGCTCATGGATCGATATTTTTTTTCAGCTTTTTGTAACTTGCTGCTTCCATAACTGAACAGCAACAATATAACTGTTGTTCTGTTTTAAATCTTCCGTATAGGCAGCATGTACAAATTTATTTGTAACTTATTACTTGATACAGCTTATAGACCGATTTTATGTTGTTGTAGGCTGTTTGGGAGTTATTAATCTATTTATTAATCAGCAGCAAAATTTGCATTAATTTGGAACTTCAGAATCAGTATTAAAACATAACTTGAATTTTATTAATTTTTGCTTTTTTAAAATTTTTGATTTTTTAAAGGACAATGTCCAGAATCGCCCTGTGTATTAAAAGCATCGGACATACACGATAATTAATTTCCTATTTTATTATGTTAGTTGCAAATACTTTTATAACACGGACTAGCTGCATGCAAAAATGAACATTAAAAAGTATTATACTCGACTAATAACATTAATCGCCGCCATCTTCGCCAAACATTATGAAGTGCCGAAAAATGATTAGGGATGCCCCATCAATTAAAATCGATTTTTGAATTTTTAATGAACTGTTGTATATTTTTTAATCTGAATTACATTTTGAATTTA
The DNA here is from genome assembly GCA_033319125.1 of Parnassius glacialis. Taxonomy (NCBI): domain Eukaryota; kingdom Metazoa; phylum Arthropoda; class Insecta; order Lepidoptera; family Papilionidae; genus Parnassius; species Parnassius glacialis. Next base: position 28,303,718 of record JAVANC010000002.1, read on the forward strand.
TTTCGAATAAAGTTGCAAAAAGAAGCTACAATAAAAATATTAAGTTACCATTTTCTTATATTCTTTTATATTATTCCCTAAAAGTATTATTTAAAAAACCTACTATGCCTATTGAATGAGGTCATACTCGATTTTGAATTGGTAGTTAGAATAATGCTTAAGAAAAATATTGGTAAAGATAATTATTCACGTTTTTCTAATAATCGTTTAGAATGGAGTGTATTTTACGTCTTCTAAACGATAACTCACGAATTTTGCGAAATTAATATTAAAAAAAACACTTCTCGTTATTGCATTAATTATAAATGTGTTCTTTAAAAAGAGCAATATTGCAGACTAGATACAGATGTTATTATTAATATTTTTACAAGTATGGAAGAAGTAGAGACGCACGTGTTATTATAAGTAAAGTAGGATATTGTTATATTTGTTATGGTATTAATATTATCGTATGACAAAAGATGATGTATTTAATACTGTTTGTAACGTATGCCTATAATGAATCTTAGGAAATATTCATAAATTGTATAGTATTTGGCGTTCCTATTTTTGATGTCACTAAATGGTCACTTGTCACTTGTAAGTCTGTCATGAAAAAAATCGATCTCCAAATCGATTCGAATTGAACATACTAGAATCGATTTTTGATTAAATCAAGCATTAACAGATCGATTTTTGATCAATCGCGACATTTTTAAACATGCCTAATATAGGTACAGAACATTATTGACTGTAATTTACCGTAACTACAAGTAACGGTATAGAAACATCATTAAATTAATAAACAACATTACATCTGTATTTCCCAGAAGGAGTAGGTAGAGGTGTGTAGTACAGTTATGTTACACGTCCCATGTAATAGGTGCTGCGCGTATTGCAAAACACCGGACACAAATCCAGACTCCGTGCTACTACTGGGAACTTCAAGTTATTAAAACCTCATAATAATTTGCTCGACCCTGGGATCAAACCCAGAACAGAACAGTTTTTCTGTCTGTCACAAGGAACAGATGTTTCAACTATGCAAAAGTATTTCTTGAATCGTTTGAAATATAGCTAGTTCTTGAATAAGTCCGATTCGGGAGGTTTTTGTATCGACATCAGACAAGTATTCTTCAGATCTATATCGATTTGGAAAATCGATTATTTTACTATAAACAATCGATTAAACGATTTCATTCTCAGTGAGTCATCTCTCATTCTGTCAAAATTACATTGGTTGGCGTCGTTTCCAGTGAGGGCATCCACGACTTTTTCTGCCACCAGAGTGGCGCCACTTTACAGTGAAGTAAAATATTTGACAGATTTCATAGTGGGGACGATAATTTCTTAGGAAAATGTAATTTTTAAAACTTCTTGCTGTATTATTAGTTATATTTTATATTAATTACATTAGAAATAAATTAACCAAACTATAAATAATAACTAAAAGCCTATTTAAAAAAAAATATAAAGTGCAAAAAGAAAGAACTCTAGATAATGATAAACTATTATTTAAAACTAATTTCTCAATTAACCGATACTGTGTAACAAAAACTTTACCTCAGTCACAACTAGCGACATCTGGTGAGTGGAAAATTATTAGCCCTCATTGTAATTGTCTTTGTAATTGTCTTTGTAATTGTATATTCTAGTAGAATCTACTAGTTAGTCTGTGAATTGTATCGGTGTTGTGGTGACTTTCGGGACTATATATTGAACATTACAACTTGGCTATTTAACGGACTCTGATTGCTTTCAAGAACGACTTACCTTGCTGTGATTTTTGGAACTATGTACCGCTCAAACGATAACCTAGCATTCATAAACGGACTTACGCATACGCAATGGAAAGTGTATTTTATGTAAATTGTGGCTCTGCTGGTGGTACAATATTGTTGAAAGATAAACAGAGAAACAATCGTGCAATATTGCTGTAATTGCATCGTTGTATGCAGAACCATCGGTTGCTACGCCCATGTTATGACCATTGTTTGGTACTTGAGCTTTACGATTACGATACGATTTTATCAAAATAATATCGACATCCCTGCACAGTTTTTAGACAATATTCTAATTTTCAATTTACCAGATAAACAATAAACATGAAATTAATTTGTGTTTTATTTCTAATTCAAACATAATAAGTTAATGTAGGTGTAAGAACAACTTATACTACCTAGGTATTAATCGGTAAGGCTGGTTTCATAGTCACGCGTTTGAACAGCGCCGTCCAGACGCACACGCTTGCCAATGCACTATACTCTATTCCAATTACGAAGTCCCTTTTAACACTTCTTAAACTCTATTCCAATTACAAAGTCCCTTTTGACACTTCTTAGAACGTAACTCTTTACGTTTCGCATAATTTGAAATAATAATCATTTTTGTTCATGATCGTAAATCATCATTTAAAAATACACAATCAATCTAAATCATTATACAATTAATTCACACACACAATCAACATATTGTTTTTAAACATCGTGCTCAAAATAATTAAAACTTTAAAATATAATAATATTTTACTGTCGTTTTGCGTTTACGATCTATAGTTTTATTTTTACTTTTTTACAGAGTGACGTGAATAAAAGAATCGTATAAAATCGATTATAGACAGATTCTTTTCGCGAATGAAAATCTGTCAACACTGCGTCCACCTTGTGATCACGACCGCCATTTTGTTTGTCTCTTCAGTACGAGTGCAGAAGCCTTGTATACGATACGCGTGTTCAGTTTAGTTGATTTTGTGTTGTGTTTTTATTTCGTTCTTATTATTGTAGTTATAACTGTTTGATAATTCTTTCGTTGTTATTAAGTTTTGACTGTTATTTGATTTGTTTTTTTTTGTATTTATAAACACTATGGCCGAAACTGAGACCACTAAAAGAACAGTGATGCGCAGTCAAGCGCGAGAGTTTGTAGTACGCCTACAAGATTACTTTGAAAGAGAGTATCAGAATGGTGGTCCATTGTTGCCACTTTCACAAGTGACTAACCGAGTAAGTGCAGCTCTTGGTATTAGTCGAAAAACTGTTTCCCGAATAAGTAAGGAAAAACATGGTAAAGATTTAATGGAAGATAACAAATTAAAATCGCCACTTAAGAAAAAAGTTAGAAGATAGTTACACATATCGACAATTTTGATAACGACGCCATTAGAAACCATATCTATGGCTACTATAGTAGGAACGAATTGCCGACTCTCGATAAATTGTCAAATACTTTACGAGAATCTGGACTGTTTCACGGCAGTAGAACTTCTTTATGGAGTGTTTTAAAAATGTTGGCTTTTCTTATAAAAAATGTGATAAAAGGCGGATTTTGATGGAACGTTGAGATATAGCTTTAGCCAGATTTAATTTGCTAAGATCAGCAAAGTCCATTACCGTTTGGAATAATGTTATATTTCTAGATGAGACGTGGCTAAACGCTAATCATACAGTTGGCAAGATATGAACAGACGATACTCCTCACTCCTCCACAAAAGTACCTAGTGGCAAAGGCGAACGCTTAATTATTTGTCATGCTGGTTCCATGAAGGGATTTGTTCCGAACTGCCTCTTGGCGTTTAAATCTAAGAAAACTGTGGAATACCACGAAGAGATGAATTTTGTTAAATTTAAGGAATGGTTTTGTACCTTATTGACCAACTTGAATGAGCCATCGACGATCATTATGGATAATGCAGCGTATCATTCAGTACAAATAAGTAAGCCTCTAACTTCTAGCAGCAAAAAAGCCGATATTGTGAAATGGATGAATGAAAATAATATTGTTGCTGACATGTCTATGTTAAAAGTTGAGCTGCTGCATTTGGTTGTTATAAATAAGCCAGCTAGACCAAAATACGTATTGGACGAAATGGGTAAGGAAGCCGGACACAATGTGATGCGCTTTCCACCCTACCATTGTCAATACAATGCCATAGAATTGATTTGGGCGCAAATTAAAGGCAAGAATTTAAACAAATCTTTTGTATAATTTATTTTTACCTATTTTAACATTTTATCTGTTGCTATATTAACACGCAAACCTTTATTTTAGGTTATGCTGCTCGTAAAATTACCAGCCCACCGTTTACTGCAAGCAAAATGCTGTCATTGTTGCAAGAAGCTTGTGATAGTATTACTGCCGCGAATTGGGAAAGTGTGGTTTTACGAACAAAAAATTTGATTTTTGCTGATTGGGACAGAGACATACATATCGATGCCGTCATAGATAACCAAATTATAATAAATACAGGGGATTCTACAGACAATGATGAGGGTGATGACGATGATGCCGACCATGAAATATCGATTTCGGCTAGTGATGATGAATATGTTCCATCTAGATAAAAATATCATGTAATATTATCTAATTAAAATTAAAAAACCGTTTTATAAATTTTAATTTGATGCTAATCCTTTTTCTGTCAATACGATTTTAATTTGTTCGTTATAAAAATCGAAGATCAATATCGTCAAGTATCGACTATAGTGGTACTTTACTAGTACTTGATTATTGACATCTGTCAAATGGGACTTCGTAATTGGAATAGAGTATAGATCATCATTCATCATCATTACAGCCCTTCACAAGTCCACTGCTGAACATAGGCCTCCCCCAAAGAATGCCACAAAGCACGGTCCTGAGCCACCTGCATCCATCGACTTCCTGCATGTCTTACCAGGTCGTCACTCTATCTCTTGGGGGGACGCCCTACACTTCGCCTACCGGTACGAGGCTGCCACTCGAGAACCTTTCTTCCCCATCGGTTGTCGGTTCTTCGAGCTATATGGCCGGCCCACTGCCACTTCAGCTTACTATTCCGTGGGCTATGTCGGTAACTCTGGTTCTACTGCGGATATCCTTATTCCTAAGTTTATCACGCAGAGAAACTCCGAGCATAGCCCTCTCCACAGCTCGCTGAGCGACCTTGAGCTTCCTCATACGGCCAGCAGTGAAGGACCACGTCTCAGTTCCGTAAGTCATCACTGGCAACACGCACTGGTTGTACAATTTCGTTTTAAGGTTTTGATGTATGTCTGACGAGAAGATGTGTCGTAGCTTCCCGAACGCTGCCCAGCCGAGTTGAATCCGTCGATTGACCTCTCGGTCGAAGTTGGACTTACCTAGTCGGACTATTTGTCCCAGATAAACATACTCGTCAACAACTTAGAGCTTAGTGCTCCCAACAACTACCGGCATAGGTGTGACATGGACATTAAACATGATCTTTGTTTTGTCCATGTTCATCTTAAGACCTATCCGTTGGGAGATACTATTGAGGTCATTGAGCATAGTACTTAGGTCCTCCAGCGATTCTGCCATAAGGACTATATTGTCGGCAAATCGAAAGTGAGTGATGTACTCGCCATTGATGTTAATACCGCATCCTTTCCAGTCCAGAAGCTTGAAAACGTCTTCCAATGCAGCGGTGAAGAGTTTCGAGGATATAACATCACCCTGTCTTACACCTCTCTGCAATTGGATGGGTTTCGTACTCTGGTTCTGTACTCGGATAGCCATCGTAGCCCTACTGTACAAACACTTCAGCACTTCGATATACCGACAGTCAACTTGGCACCGCTGAAGGGACTGCAGCACTGCCCAAATTTCGACGGAATCAAAGGCTTTCTCATAGACCACATACGCCAGACATAGTGGCAAATTGTACTCTTCGGACTTCTGTACAATTTGTCGTAGAGTATGTATGTGGTCTATGGTGCTAAAGCCCTTTCGGAAACCGGCTTGTTCGGGAGGCTGGAAGTCGTCAAGTCTGCGCGCGAGACGATTCGTAATGACTCTCGAAAACAGCACGTAGACGCGGCTCAGAAGGGAAATCGGTCTGTAGTTCTTCAAGAGAGCGTTGTCACCTTTCTTGAAGAACAAGACCACCGCACTTCTGCTCCACGCCTCCGGTGTAATGCCACCATGGAGGACGGAATTAAAGAGCCTCTGAAGGACTTCAAGTACCGGTCTTCCACCCGCTTTCAGAAGCTCCGCTGTAATTCCACCCACGCCTGGGTCCTTGCCGTTTTTAAGGTGCTGGAGAGCCATTCTAATCTCGCTCAGACAGACGTCCGGGATATCTTCGGAATAGTGTCGGATAAGACTCGCTCTTGGATCGTTACTCACACTTGCGTGTGGCTCCAACGATGACGTGTACAGCTGCCCATAGAACCTCTCAATCTCACTCAAAATCTCAGGTGCCCCGGAAACGATGCTGCCACATTCGGTCTTCAGCTTCGACAGTTGGCTCTTTCTGGCAGACAGGTCTCTGGCAAAGACTGTGGAGCCTTGGTTCCGCTCGATCGCTTCTTCAATACGAGCTGTATTGAAGTTGCGTAAGTCCCGCCGCATGCATTTGGAGATCTGTCTGTTCAGTTGCCTGTATGCTGTCAAATCTGTTGAAGAATGTAGCCTCATCTCCCGTCTAACAACCATGAGCTTAAGAGTGTGATCGGAGAGTTTTTGTGTTCTTCTGCGGCGGGTCTTGCAGAACTTAGCTCCGACCGCATGGACAGTTTCCACGAGCTTGTCATTCATATCGTCCACTTCATTGCAGTCTTCTAGGCACTGAAAACGGTTTCGTAACTCGAGCTGAAAGGTTTCGGGACCTTGGATTAGAGCACGAGGGGGACGGAGCGTTGACTTCATCAGACGAGACCTCTCCAACTTAACATTTAGGTTCAGTGTGCCTCTAACCATTCGGTGATCGCTGCCGGTTTTCACCCTCGCGATCACGGAGACATCACTGAACAGTTGTCGTCAGGTCGTCATAATGAAGTCAATCTCATTTTTTATCGAACCGTCGGGGCTCGACCAGGTCTACTTCCTGTGGGGCCGCTTCTTGAAGAAAAAGTTCATCATAAAGAGTCCCTCTTTCTCCATGAAGTCGGCTAGCTGCTGGCCCCTTGGGTTCCGTTGCCCTATTCCAAATTTCCCTACTTTCAGCTCACCGTTCTCTCTTGTGCCTAGTTTTGCATTGAAGTCTCCCATTAACACCGTATATTGGGTTTTGGAGGAATGCATGGCTCTAGAGATATCCTCATACATTTCCTCCACCTCCTCATCGGGGTGTGCCGAGGTTGGTGCGTAAACCTGTATGACCTTCAGCGAATACCGTTTGGTGATTCTGAGTATAAGGTACGCAACCCTCGTCGACACACTCCCGATCTTGACAACGTTGTTAACGAGAGACTTGTGGACGATAAATCCGACACCTCCTTGGGACAGATGGTCGCCCTCCCGGTGATAGAGCAAGTTGCCAGATTCGAGGATTACCGTGTCCTCCCCCTCACTTCGGACTTCGGATAATCCTATAATATGCCAGCGCAACTTGTCTATCTCTTCTTCCAGCTCCACGATCTTCTCGTCAGTCCTCAGGGTGCGTGCGTTGTATGTTGCCAGGTCGAGTCGTCGTAGGTGGCAACCGAACCTCCACCGGAGATTCTTAGCACCCCCTGCCCCGCCGTTACCATGGTCGTCACCGTAGCCAGGAATAGCGGGGCCGCCGGGGACTGGGGGCCGTCTCTTCGTAACTATCATGGGGGGTATTTTGCCATAGTTGCCATGCTTGGCGAGCGGGTTGGCAACCGCAGTTTTTTTATTGTATTTTGCCGTTACCAGGAAGATGCTGCTACCCATCTCCTGCCTGTTTCCCTTTGTCGCCTTTTACGACACCCACGGGAGGATATGGGGTAGTGGATATTCTTGACCGCCACTACACGGCGGTCACTACTAGATAGTAGTCGATAATATTCACGCTGTTCACACGCGCGCTGTTGAAACTTGGTTGAAACCGTGGTTGATACGCTCGCTGTTCGACGGCATGTCTAGCGGCGTGACTGACAGTCTAAATCCTTAAACATTTAGGTACTAGGTATCTTACCGTACCGTATATTATGCTAATGACAACATCTAAATGCTATTATAAACATACATTTTTTTTTATAGGATAAGATTGACAAACGAGCACACAGTCCACCTGATGGTAAGTGGTTGCTGCGGCCCATAGACATCTACATCTATCCTCGTTTGCGAATCAAAATGCAGATGCGTTGTCACCCGTGAGGACTAAGGTGGAATGCCTCATTTCCAGTAAAAAGGGCCTCCGGCCACCTGCACTCACCAAGCGAAACGCAGAGGTAAATCTCTACTTCACGCTGGTATTCTGTGAGGTCGTGGTACCACCCTGGTTCGAGCCGGCCCATCCGTGCGACAGCAAAAGCTGCCGCCTGGCTCTACCACTGTTAAATGTTAACACAAATATTCAAACTCATTTCAAAACCATTGCTCAGAAAGCAGGTTTGTTAACTAGATTCTATGCATTTATACATTGCACTTACATATACTTAGGCTTTAGAACAAAAACCGCATACCTAATTATGTAGATAGGTACTTAATATAGCTAAATGTTTTAGGACATCGTTTTTCAGTTTGTTAAAAATCACTCAGATCTATGAAAAACCGTAATATTCGTGGTTCGTTTATAACCTCAAATCTGATACTTTTTTTGAAATATATCTATTATGCAGCTAGTCCGCTATAAAAATAAGATCAAATAGGAATTTACTAATGATCAACAATAAAATGCATAATTTTCCGATGCTCTTGGTTCCAGGGCGCACAACGTATGGGCGCAGAGCAACCTCTTTTTTGAATTTTTAAATTTTTGAGTTTTTTACATCTTTTTGCATTATATTTCAGCAACTAATTAGCAACAAATTATCCCGTTTTATCCGCTACGGCGGGGTTGATTGAAAGTTTTTACTGCTATCTTAATGTAAAGATAGCAGTAAATCGATTTTCTCAAAACCGGTTGGAGCAACGAAATCGCGATTTTTGCAACTAATTAGCAACAAATTATCTACAAGTTCCTAGATACAATTTTAAGGTTTTAAATTAAAAACAAATTATGCGGGTATCAAAAAGTTATTCTTTATATAGTTCAAAACATCTAACGTAAAAATTATTATTTCCTCTTTAATCAAACTTTACAGGCGCGCTACTGAATTAATTTTTGCGCGCTTGCGGCGCTGGACAGTATCTTGTAAGTTTCAACTATTAGATAGAAAATAAATAATGTTTCTTTTTTTCAGTTTTACTTAAATGTAATCTACTGTTACTATTACTGTCATGTAATGATGCCATGCCAGGGCCGTTTAACTCTAAGAAAAATTTATAAATAATTTACAAACACGGCATTTCTAAAATTCAATATTTTAAAAATAAATTGCATCTTCATCATTCATAAGGATGTACTCCTCAGGATCCTCCTTTATTGGCAGTAACTCTATTTCCTTAACTATATTATAATCAGGAATACAATCTAAGGATCACCTTACGCTCAGAAATAACAAATTTCACGTCATCTTTTTTGCTAATGGTTTTAGTGTATTTTGTGTAATACGTTATGGTGTATTTTCTTGGGTTTAAATTAATATTCTCAATGACACCGGCATAATATTTCCACGCCTTTTATAGTGTCTAATTAGAACTTTATCCCCAATATTGTATGTTGGTTTCAAATTAGTAATATCATCTTTATCTCGTCTCGTTATTTATATGAATTCCAATATGAAAGTTGCCACAGGTGTTCGTTTGATCTTTTGTCATTATTTTTACCGGACTATCTAATTTTTTTATTTTTTCTTAGATGTATGACCTATGTCTGTATTTTGTAGTTTTTTCTCCTTTAAATCTATAAATATATTCCTATCTATGTTAATAGGTTTAAGTTGTAAACGTCCGTGAGTTTTCTAGAAAGCTTGGTTTTCAGGTGTCAATTTTACGGATGATAACATAGTCACTTTTTCCGTTGCCTTGTCTAAAGTATTTATATCATCGCTATCTTTGTCTTTCACAAATATATTTTGTCTCAATAGTTTTGTCGTAGGCGTTGCAGGTCTGTGCGGTTTTTTCTACTTTCTGTAAATTTTTAACAATTTGTTTAATTACCTGATATTTAGATAATGATTCTAATTCAGTCTTTTTTCTCTCATAATTTAAGTCAGTCTTGTTCCATGTATCAAAGTTATCGGGTAATATATCACTGAGGCAATCTAATAATGTACTAATAATAACTAATAGTGTCACTATGTACACTCATTTGAATGCTATCGTGGTAATGCTAGGAGTCCTCTTACCTTTTGTTACAGACTTTTTTGATGTAGATTTCTTTTCCTTCTTTTGTGATGCCCATTCGTTTTTAGTCTTGTTTTTTTATTTATATCAGAGTCGTTTAAAACTGTTAAATCCATTAAATTGAGTGTTAAATTATTAGAAAAATAATTCTTATCATCTCCAGAAATAAGATTTTCTTTGTCAGCCCGAGTTTTCTTTCCTGTACCTTTCCTTTTTTAGTAGTATATCTGAGGATGCTGTGTAGCTTTTGCAAGAGAAGAGTAATTCTTCAAAGAAAGTATTACTGAATGCGACTGCTCGATGCTTTCTTTAGAGTTCAGAGTAAGGAAATTCATTGTTTCAGAATGAGGTAAGGTAGTATTTAGAGCAGAAGCAGAGCTGTAATAAAACACGATCTTGTTTATTTCGTCTAAGCTTGAGATAATGTGTGCTTTTATTATCGCACATATGCTTTAGGGTCATATTTTTCTTTTGGTATTATATCGGCATTAAAAGTGTAAATGCCGATGGATGCCGAGAGATTATCCGAAATCCCATTTCGGATGATCTCTGGTTTCGTTTCTTGCCACGCTTCTGCAAACATTTCGGAAAAAATTGTTTCCGTAATTTGGAACCAACGTTTTGCCGCTGCCATTGTACGAGTTTCTTGTCCCAGATGGCTTTGAATGATTTGAAGACGGACAAATCTAGCGGTTGCAATAAATTCGACGTGTGCGCGGGGAACTTCACTATAGTAATATTATTTTCAATGCCTAAAGTTACCACTTTATCATTAACATGACTGACATGTCCGATGGACACTACGGGTCTTTCTTCACCCAAATTGGGAATAATTACGTTTAAAATGTAGTTATAAAAAATGCTGGTTTCCATCCAGTCCACTACAGTTCCCCGTTGACTGGTAGCGTATGTAATTTTGAAATTATATTTGTCTGGATTCTTCACCATCCACTATTCATACATATGTTTGCCTTTAAATATGATCAATGGGTTTAACTTTTGCCCAGCCGCATTCACAGTAGTCAAGATTGTGATATTTTCTTTTCCATTTTAATACGTCGTTCGTGTACAAGGCTTCCCTTTGGCACCTACACCTTTTGTTTTTGTTGGGTCGAGACAAACAGACGTTTCATCTAAGTTCCATATACGCTTAGGATCAGTAAGATTCAAGTCACAAAATGTCTTTTGTAAAAGAGCAAAATATTCGTGGACGACAAATGGATCGGTCATTTTTCTTCTAAGGTACTTGACTGCTTGCGTTTTTTTTATTGATAAATTGTGCCGCTGAGGAAAATAAATGAACCAATCAGGTCCGGGCCTGCCATTTTTGAAGAAGGTATCTAAGTTATTGCTTATGGCGAATTCCTGAGCTACATCGAGTACCTCTTTTATAGATAAGCCCCAACTCCATTTTTCCATCACACGAAGACAGTTTGCAAGCTTCATTTCCAATTCTATTGGGATTGCCGTTGATCTGCCGAGGGTCTTGCTTTTTGTTGCTGTTTTTTTCAAGACTCTATCACTCAGCGTGGATGTCGATATACTGTATATTCGTGAAGCGGCTGCGTAGGAGAGTTCCTTGTTTTTATTTCTTTGGATGGCAATTTCTAGGACTTCTTGTTTGTACGAAGTCGCCCGCGTTGTAGTTCTAGTATATTTTCGAGGCATGTGCGGATAAAATTTTAAAGTAAGTAATGCGGCCGTGGCACTGAGTGGATCACAGCATAAACCAGTTCAAATATATCGGCATCGCACAAAATACATAAGTATATATATCTAATAAGTCCTGCCAAAACCAGAACCGATTTTGAAGATAAAAATTAGTTTTGAAGATAAGTTCTAAATAAGTTTTGTAATTATCAGTAGTTGAAAGCCAGTGAGATAATGAATAGCTATGCTGGTAACCCTTAATAAAGCTAAATATTACAATAAAACGTAAGTTAGCAGAATATAAACACGAAAATTTTAATTTTAGAGATCATTCATCACCATATTGCTTCGAAATGCAAATAATTATATATTTATTTTAATGTGTATTTAAAAGTAATAAAACCATCGTATTGTTTTATTAAATTTAAATGTCACATAGTCACTTGAGTAATCTCCGAAAAAATATACACGACCAATGAAAGTTTAACAACCACTGCCATATTTGTAACGGGCAAAGATAGGATAATATTCATCCGATCTTCACTCACGCGGGGAAACAGCACACGTCCCACTTGCCGGAGCGACTGGCGCGAACTGAGAATCGAGACAGGATGAAATGGCGTCGTGTAGCATATTGTTAGCATTTCAAAATATAGCATAATTCGCCGGGAATTTGAATCCTACGGTTTTGCCTCATCACCGATCTTACCCCAACGCACCATATAGAAGTCAGAGTTGTTAAAGTAAATTCATACCGTAATGTCCTTAAAAGAGGCTGATTTGCATCCTCAGCTGTTCTTGGCCTATAAAGGCTCTTATGCTGACTTGCCAGCGCAACTGTTCCCAAAAATATACCTAGCAAAAATAGAGAAGAACAATGGTAGATGAAACTAAAAATGTATGTAAAGACAGGGCTAAGTCAAGAAAACGGCGTAATTAAAGATAGATTAGTAGTAAATGTTTATTAGGACAAATTTGGGCCCATTTCAAAATATTTTAAACTTAAGCAAATGTTTATTACATTATGTGTGATTGTTTGGCGACTTTCTGGTACTTTGCCGACATAATTGTGATTTTTAGGTAAAAATGATCATTTGGGTATTACGTAACGTTAACGTAACCACAAGGGGGGGGGGGTATAGTAAAACGTTACTGTGCGTTACATGGGGGGAGGGTGGTCAAAAATCTTCAAAACTGCGTTACGTAATACTTACATGCCCCCATAATTACATTTTAATGACATTTTATTTGAATAATTTAGAAGGTATCTAGGTAAACTTTAAAAAACATACTGAATGTATGAAATTTTGCTATGGGGTAATGCGACTGATATTGAAGCTATATTTGTTTTGCAAAAGAGAGCCGTACGGACGATTTATAACCTAAATTGTAAAGAGTCCCTCAGAGAAAATTTTTAAGAAATGAACATATTAACTTTGGCATCGCAATATATTTATGAGAATCTAATGTATGTGCATAAAAACATAAATAGCTTTAATAAGAATAAGGATGTGCAGGAACAACACTAGGAACAAACATAAGCTTGTAATGCCAGTTACTAGACTCCACAGAATCAGTAATTCATTTATGGATATGAACTCGTGCAATACTGTTATGTGAACATTGTGCTCCCGTAATTTAATTGTTTAAAAATAGTTATTCAACTGTATCGTATTAGATTTACCAAAAAAGTGGAAAAAACTGTTCAATACGTATGTGAGAGTGTTTTCAAGACATATATTACGCAAATCAGTCTGCATTATTGTAAATCTTACAATGAACTATTAACAGCAATAAAACCTATATGTGCTATTTCATCCCAAAATAATACGAAATATATCTAATATAAATTGATAAACAGTGACATAAATAAAAACAGAAACATAAAACTTATAAATACTTTAAAAACTTAAAAACTTTATATTTGTGATTTAAAATGACGGTTCGAGAAAAATTTTCAAACAAATACAAAACGCTCATAACGAATCTATTATTTCGTATTTCTGTGTAATAGAACCACTATTTTGGAAGATAAAGTAAGACGTGACTGTGGCGTATTGGCTACGCACCCGAGTAGATTAATTGAGGCAGCAAGATCGAGTCTAACCTGCACAATTAGACTTTTTGTGTATGTTTTAAGTTTAAATTTGAAAGTTAACTAAACTAAAACTAAAAAAACTAAAGTAGATAAAAATTAGTATGATGTAAAATTAAAAAATAAAATGATTCAAATTTATGTTGAGTAATCAGAGAAGCAAGACGGGTTTAGTTTAGTTGCGCTCCTAAGTTATCGTTGACAAAGTACTGTAATAGTGTACGTAAACAAAAAATTATACACATCTTTGAACTGTGAACTGTGTGTATGAATAAACTGTTTTCGTCCAAGCTAATATATAGAAGCGAACTTTAATCACTATGAATTGTGAAGCGTGTCGTAATCGAATTACTGGCGAGGAAATACTCCAATGCATACAGTGTATGACACACTATCATTATACATGCTTGAACATAACCCAATCTTATTACAAGGCTAACCTGGGCGAACTGAGAAGGTCCTGGATATGTCCACTTTGCATCAACATAACTAGGAGAAAGTGAAACAACTGCAATACGCCTATTCGAAAACAACTAGAAAACATGGATGAATCTAACATATCCTGCGAAAACCTTACGATTAGTGAAACCACTGCTGAAATTAGTCGACCAGTCATTGAACACAGTTGAAATACACCCACATCATCCGGATGTACTCCCGCTGCAAGTATCACATTGGAGCAATTCTCGAGACTTCTAGATTTGAAGTTGGATACTAAACTGCAAAGCTTTCAAGCATCTTTAACCAGAACAATAAGGACGGAAGTTAGTGATCAAATAGCCAAACTAAAATCGGAGTTCACCGTAACGACAGATTTTATTGCGGAGGAGCAAAGGGATGTAAAAGCTGAACTTAAGAAAATGTCATAGAAGGTCCGTAAGCTTGAAGATGAAAAGATGCAACTACAATCCGAATTATCCAAAATGAATAAAACTATGCAGGTCTTAGACAAATCCTCAAGAAACTGCAACATTGAAATCCAGTCGGTACCCGAAAAATGGTCGGAAAATTGGTGATGATGGGTTGAAGAAATTATGTGAGGCCATAAATTGCCCTATTGCTGAGTCAGACATAAAATCTATCCGCCGTGTTGCAAAGATGAACCCTTCGTCAGACCGTCCCCGCAATATTATTGCAACGCTGCACTCGGAACTTCACCGCGACACTATTATCTCTGCAGTGCGAAGATATAATAAAGCAAACAAGTTGTGTCCGCTAAACTCATCTCATATGGGCTTAGTTGACGAAAAATACAATATCTACGTATCGGAACACCTATCAGCTGAATGCAAGGCAGTACACGCCGCGGCAAGACAATGGACTAAAACTAACCACTACAAATTTGTCTGGGTAAAATACGGTCGCGTCTATGTTCGCAAAAATGAAGAATCCCCTGCTATACTTATAAGAGACACTAGTTCTTTATCAAAGCTGCCGCCTAATAACCCTGTATTATAAGTAGTCTTAGTTAAGTATTTCTTTTTGTAATCTAAATTAAACTCAAAGCATTTATTTGGTATCTTTATACATATTTTTAAAATGCATATATATTATCAAAATCTCAATAGAGCTAGAAGTAAAAAAGATCTACTTTATAAAAACTTTCTGAACTCTAATTACGATTTGATATGTCTAACTGAAACAAATTTTGATGATTCTGTATACGATGGGGAACTGTTTGACGAGCAATATAATATCTTCCGTAGAGATCGCGATACCACTTGTATTAAAAAGTATAATAAAGACAATGGAGGCGGTGTCCTTGCTAATTTGATACTTTCTAAAGAGTATTGCTTTCGTTTTTTTGGAGATTTTTTTTTATTAATCTCATTTAGAGAATCTTTACCTTTCTTTAAACCACGATTTGCTTTATCTTTGGCCATACTGTAAATAACGGAATGAAAACTGTTTTATTTTATATTTTTGAGCTAATACCTACCCTTAAATATCTTTTAAGTTATTGATAAAATAATTGATTGAAATTAATCGTTATAAATTGTAGTTAAACTTATTGTTGACATATTTATTTCCTGTCATTGACATGGTGTCCATAATAGGATATTTAATTAATGACACAGTGTCAAAAAATTGGAAAAGTAAGCCAGACGTCTTTAAATTTATACTAAAAATGATCCCTGTCGTTAAAACAAATATTTTTTGTACAAAATTCCCATCAAAATAAATATTTATATGAATCCAAACATTGACATACTATGTTAATAATAGGTAGTGTTGTATATTTGCTTACCAATTATTGACACCCCTATTTTGATTTAACAATTTTTGAATAAGCAAAAAAGTGAGGTTATACAAATGTTTATCGATTTTTCATCAATTCAGAAAATATAAACATCAGCAAACAAGTGAATGTTACAAACGAAAAACTATACTAAATTGTATGCACTTACCTTTCTGATTTTCCAACAAAATGGCGACTTTTTTTATGAACACGGAGACGTTTGGTAAATCGACTAGTTTTGTTCAGCTATACTTGTTAAAGAACCCAAACTGTATTGCCATTACAAAATAATAGAAATAGAGACGCTTTCACTTTAAACGACTTTGCTCCTATATTGAGCGTGAATCTTATAATTTTAATTTATTTAATTATTTAAGTGTCAATAATTGGCGGGGTGTCAAGATTAGGGCAGTTTACCTACCTCAAACACCATGAAAGCCAAAATGACTAGGTAATGTCATTTTTATCAGTTATCACACACTGATAAATAGTGAGGAAGTAAGATGTTTTAAATTGTTTATGAAAGGATAATAAAACACGTATATAATTTAATTGTATTTGTTATTGTCAATCATCTTTTCAAAAGATTTTTTTTAAATAACTTGATAACATGTCCATTTATGATATTGGCAAGAATCACAAGGATATTTTCAATGATATGATATAAGACTGTTGTCTTCAATATCCATACTCTTTTTTGTCTCTGCTTACGGGCAGCTCTGCATGCTTTTAGCCTGCACGCCATACACATATGTTCTCAGCGATCGACCTGAAAAAGGTTAATGACTATTGTAAGAGTGCATATATTAAATATTAATTCATATAAATATATTATTTTTTCTACATTTATTTCATTCTAAATAGCTTGTGGAGACTATGTTTATATATGTATTTCTTTACATTTTATATACTATAAAGCCGAAATATATGTCCATTTATGATATTGTTAGGAATTAAAAGGGCATTTTAATAATAAGAGATATGAGATAAGATACCTTTAATGTCAATAAACTATATTTCCATATTACTGTCAGAATTTTGTTATCTCTGCCTATATATTAAATAAATAAGAAATAACATGATTAATTATCTCCATTTGATCCAATACAACAATAGTAATTATGGATTTACGTCAGCAATATTGGACTATGTAAAAGTTGTCTGACTTTTTATTTGTACTGGTTTCGTGTAGGAGAAAAATATATAATTTTTTGATCACAAAATAATATTCCTTTCTGCATAGTTAACACCACAGCAGTTTAAGCATAATAGAAGAATCTGATTCCGTCGCAGGATATGGTCCAAAACATCAATGATATAACCATTACACAATTAAAAATGGCTTAACTAAGTCACAATATTTATGCAAACTGTATATTTGCTTCTGGTACAAGTATTTACTACTTTTTTACACATAAATATATGTACCATATATAATATCTATCTACTATAGCTAGCAATTCAGGATCCATGTCTGGACAACCAAATAAGCCATTAAGTATTGTCAATTTATATAGAGCAACTTGCTGAATACATAATGTATTTGTACCTAAATGCAGTTTAATGAATCACCCTTCAAAGCCCATGAAGCTACATCAAATAGAGAATCTTCTTTAAATACCTCGACCCATAGTTTCTAATTTTCTTTTAACATACACATATTTAATTTAGATTTTACCTAAAACATAAAACTTTAATACATTGTCACTTTTAACAAACTGAGGTAAGGTTCTCAGACCTGTGTTTTTCATTTGTATTAAGTAATTCAACACAAATTATAGATTTTCTAAAATTCTAGGTGGAAAATTAAACTCATGGAATACATACATATATAGAAGAGAAATACACAATTTGAAATATTAACATTTGGCTAATCTGCATGATATTATCCATATTATGATACGAATATAATGTATATCTATATTTTCCATGTATCAATACACTTGTGCATCGATGATGATATTTTATTGTCTTGTAATGTAAACAAACAAGTTAAACTTTTTAATATTGCTACCAAATAAGTTGTAAGAATAAAGTATGTGATGGTTATTACTATCACAGAATTTATTCTTACACTAGTGATAAAACTCGAACTCTGTTTCACTCGAGTGAATCGAGTGAAAATAAATTTTACTCGAGCCCGCTTGTGATACCGAGTCAACTCGACGCAACGTGTAGTGCGTTCACCGTAAGATGTCCCCTGCCTTGGGAAATGGCAGCATTGTCTACGGTGCTGCCAACAATATATAGAGCATTTACCCCACTTGGTGGTTGCTGGCAAAATTATCTAAACTTGAAAACCCCTGATTAATATGTTTTACTTGCTTATTTAAATAATATACAGTTAGTTATAAGACTAGTAATGTTGTGAATGATAACACAATTTAATTTTTAAATTATTTATTGATTTATTTTTTCCGACAATAATTATGGTCGAAAGGAACAATTCCAGACATACTCGTATCACTGTCACTTTCATAAACGTCGTTATCATCATCTGTCGTATCCGAATCTGTGCTGCTGTCATTTCCTAATTCAATTATGAATTTATCAGTAATATCATCCAAACAGCCATCAAGTACATAAAACTTGTCTTCTAAATTTTTTACGTGTTCACACTGCTTTTGCCAATCCTGAGGGGTTATAGATGAAAAAGCTTCTTCAGTTAACTTCACGATATTCCCAGCTTCTTGGCCGACATTATTGCTGGCTACTCGTCTCTTTAAAAGACTCCACATAAACTCAATCGCATTTAAATCGCAGTGGTAAGGGGGCAACCTAACCACTTTATGACCATGAGAAAGCAATAATTGGTCAGCCTCATAAATCGGCGCTTCTTTGTGCTCTTTTATAATTTCATAAAGTTCTGCTTTCAGCATTGTTGGTATATAAGACAATCCCTTATTTGTTATCCAATTTTGCATTTGAAGTTTTGAGGAACTCATAGTAGGTGCTTTATTTACTTGTACGGTATGATAGGGAGCGTTATCCATCACGACTAAGGAGTTCGGAGGCAAATTGGGTATAAGTTTCTCTGAAAGCCATTTTATAAAATTGGTTCTGTTCATGTCGTCATGGTAGTCCCCTGATTTACTCTGTGATTTAAAAATCAATTGAGCATTAGGAATAAACCCTGTTTCTCCACCTGCATTAATAATTATGCACCGCGTTCCAACAGAATCACTTATTATTACTCCGTCCTCGTCATCTTTTTGCCAACATTTTTTCACTGCATACGATGCGTGAATGTATGTTTCATCTAAGAAAACTATTGGCCGACCATCTGCTCGATTTTGCCTCATAGTAACGATATACTTGCGTCTCCATGCAACTATGTCGTGCCTTTCCATTAAAATTTTCCGTTTCGAACCACACTTTTTATACTGAAATCCAATTTGTTTTAAAATTTTCCACAAAGTCGTTCGACCTCCACCAAAGTTTATGTCATTCTTTAATTCTACAAGTAATTTATTTAAACTAGGAACAACTTTTCTTACAGTATACATTTCATGGATTTTGTTTCTTATTGCGCATAAATCGAAATCATCAAGATCCACCGTTTTACGTCTTTGACGGTGTTTTCCAGGAGACTTGAGTTTTTGAGATGTAGAGGCAGCAGCTTCACCTTCTTTAGATATTCTACTCACGGTTTTCTCTGACATGCCTGAAATAGACACCAAAGTACCATTTTATAAAATTACATATTTATAAAATACAAATACAGACATTATGATAAAAAAGTAAATTAAATTAACTGAGATACGTACTTTTTTATTTTAATTCGTAATGTTAGTAATTTCTTATTATTACCCATACTAAAGGCATTTTGCATGAAGCTGGCATCCCTATTTTACTAACCTGTCATGGCGGCGACGCGAGTTCGCACTTGATTGAGTGGAATTAACAGGGCTTGATTTGCCTTTTCTCTCTCACAAAAGGCACGCACCTTCAACACAACCTCTCTTGCACTGCTTCTAAATGGTTTCGGCATAATTAATTCGGAATATTTTAAATAATAACACAAAAACGAGCGCAGCTAATCACAAACTGACAACAGATTGACAAGCAATAGTGCCAACATCACAGCAGGGGACATCTTACGGTGAACGCACAGTACATTCGGAGAGCAATAGATAGATGTTACTTCACAGATTCACTTGTAGTTTATGGGTTCGGGGGCGACGTCTTAGGTTAGCAGTCTGTCCACAATTTAGTGATGAACTCGACTTACTAATTGTAATTTCAATAAGCTGATTAAGTATAATTCGTGATAGTTAAATTATTAATAACATTAACATTACGCTACGTCATAAAGTGAGAGTGATATTATTTTATGAAGATTGTCTATACGCAAACCAATAATATATAACTACCTATTAAGTAATAATAGTAATTATCTTGGATGGAAGAACAAATAAAAATATAATAAAATAAAATAAAAATAATTTGTAACAAACTGACACAGCTTCGTTCCGCTAATTCGAGTTGCGTTACTCTATTACTATTCGAGTTACGTGAATTTCAACTCAAGTTAACTCGAGTCGAGTTTCTTCCGAGTTAGCACATCTATACTACAATTTTTTTTAATATTACATTATCTTTATCTGAACCAATGACATGAACATAAATATCAAAACAACTCTTTTTTTCAGATTTCTTGGTTCCGTTTAGATTTTCATAATATCTTAATGCTATTTACAATAATAAATTGGTATCTTTTTTTGTATATAATACCATTGAGGCTCACGAAAATTATCTAGTGGGCCCAAAAACGATCGACTCCTTTTGAGTTGGCGTTTGATTAGAATTCTGTAAACATATAGGGGATGGTTTGCTTTGCCATAAAACTCAATGTCTGGATATCAGATTTCGATACCTGAGGGAGCTAGGTAGAGTTGACTGTTTGGCCACAAAACTCAAATTTTGGATACTGGAATTTGAAATTTGCGAGAGTAAGGTAACGTCATTGGTATTTACATTTTCAAGAGCATAATTAGTTGTTGCAAGTTGATTGTTAAACAAGCCAATACAAATTTTTTGTAGTGACTTCGGGTTTTTTGGTGTTGATTGTGATTTATTTTACACTTTAGATTATATCGGGGTTTGTTTCTTGCCAAACGCCAGCGTTTGAACGAAAAGTTTTCGGCATTTTTGTGCCAACATTTCTACGCTGCCACTCTACTAGCTTGACATCCCATATTGACTTGAATGACTTGAATACTGCTATATCAAGAGGCTGCAGCAAACGTGATGTTTGTGGCGGTAGTTTAAAAATTGTGATACGGTTTCATATTGCCAGCTTCACAACTCTTACATGGACGTGAGTGACCATCATAAACAATTAACAGGTTTAACGCCAACAATATGCTCTTAAACGGCAATAAGACAAAGTGTATTAAATTTACAATACCTAATGTAAAACATTCGAATACCAATGTGCTGTTAAATGGGGAGGAGTTGAGTCTTGTGGATACCACTGTTTTTCTTGGTATTACTATTGACGCGAAACTTCAATGGGGCCCCCATATATCTAAATTAGCAAGCAGACTTAGTTCTGCAGCATATGCTGTAAGAAAGATTAAAAGTCTCACAGATGTTGAGACAGCTAGATTAGTGTATTTTAGTTACTTTCATAGCGTAATGTCTTATGGAATTTTGCTATGAGGTAATGCGGCTGATATTGAAGCTATATTTGTTTTGCAAAAGAGACCCGTACGGGCGATTTATAACCTAAATTGTAAAGAGTCCCTCAAAGGAAAATTTTAAGAAATAAACATATTAACTTTGGCATCGCAATATATTTATGAGAATGTAATGTATGTGCATAAAAACATAAATAGCTTTAATAAGAATAAGGATGTGCATACTTTAAATACTAGGAACAAACATAAGCTTGTAATGCCAGTTATTAGACTCCGCAGAATCAGTAATTCATTTATGGGGCAATGTATACGCTTTTACAACAAAATCCCAAGTTTAAAAGTTTTTTAAAGAAAAACTGTACAAAAAGGGTTATTATAATATCAAGGAATACATGAATGAAAATAACCCCTGGGAATAGGGTGATCGCCACCATGCTGGTTATATGAAAAATCATTTAAAAATTGTATAAACAAAATTATTGTTAAGTGAAATTATGTTTAAAAAAGAAGTCCCGCTGGGTTTCTTGCTGGTTCTTCCCAGGACTGAGGTATTTTCCGAACCAGTGGTAAATAAAAAATGACTTTCAATAAGTATTATGTAATAATCAATATTAAGTAAAAAAATATTCTATTCTATTCTATTCTAATAAGAACCGGGCGCTCCTCGCCCAGACTTGAGGTAAGAACTTTTCTATATAACTATAGAAAATGTCTGTTTCCATCCATCCTTTAGGATGGATTTGATTATTAGAAGGATTAGGCTACATACGATAATTCGAAATCGTAATCATCACCGACCAGACCAGCCATCCACTGATCACAAACAAATTTGCCTTTAAATACATTCAACAGCGACAACTTTTTGACACTGACGCCAACACGATGATATTTTCTTTTCCACTCCCATAGGTAGTCCTCGCATAAGGTTTGTTTATTTGTCCACATACTTTTGTTCTGGATGGATCTAGTCATAACAACGTTTTACCTAAGTTCCAAATGAACTGAGGACTTTCAAAAAGATTCAAATCTTTTAAAGTATTTATCAGCAAATCGAAATATTCACCAATTTCGAATAGATCTGTCATTTTTCTTACAAATTCTACAGGCTGTGTGTGATTTTTAATTGATAATCTAAGTCGTTATCGGAAATTAATGAACCAGTCTGTGCCTAGTAGTCCAGTCAAATAAGGTGTGAAATCAAAATTTGACACTCAAATTTGCATTTTTGATATAATGTAGTTTTAATGATACAAAACCAATGTGTAGGTTTTCGTGTTCGCGACCCCCGGCAAGGGTTAAAAAAAATGACGAAAGTACTTTTTCGCACTTAATCAAAAACGGTAAAAATTAGACAAAAATATTCTTATAAAAATATGTAGAACTTAAAATTTTACATAAAACAAGCTTTTATGTTTTTTCCTCCGGTCAAATTTAACCGAGTTAGGGAGGTTTTAAGTTAAGGAATAAACGTAAATTTTAAAAAATCGTAGGAAGAAGAAAAATAAGCGATTATTTATATTGTTTAAAAAATCTAATCTAAAGGTTAGATATTAAAATTTAGAAATGAGAGTTTTAGGGATACACATTTTTGTTGTTAAAAAAATATAACAATTTGAAGCTTTCAAATTGAAATTTGAATGCGTAAAAATTTAAGAATTATTTATTTTTTGCCATATTTAGTAGCGCATACTGTGACATTACGAGCTAAATAAATAAATTTGATAGAATTAAAAATTCGACTAAGTAATTGACAATAGACAAATTTTAATATGCAACGATTTTTATAAAAAAACTAAGCAATCGTTTTTTTTAATTCTATCAAGTGTATATATTCTTTTTCTTTTAATTTTACTTACTCTTTTTAGGGTTCCGTACCTCAAAAGAAAAACACGGAACCCTTATAGGATCACTTTGTTGTCCGTCTATCTGTTTGTCTCGTGGAGGTATCAAGCTGAAATTCATACCAAATACTCAAGTCTACTGTCCCTTGAAGCTGTGAAAAAATCAAACTTCTAAGCCAACGCAACCAAAAGATACAGCCATTTATGCCGCAAATTTTTGACATTCGCAAGGGAATCAAAACCTACAGGGTACTTCCTGTGAACTCAGAATCTTGAAATTTGGTACGAAGCAACGTTTTATAACACACATAAAGGAAAAATTGCGAAAAGCATAAATTTTTAGTTACATCATATAATAAAAATATTTTTAATCATTTTAAACTTACATACCTACGGATTTGTTCGGAACCAAGTGTTTTCGGTGCGCGAGTACGACTCGCACTTGGCCGGTTTTTTTTTAATATTGTTTACTTAATCTCATAATGTATTATGAACTAAATTAGACATATTTTGTTGATTTCATTTTATATAGTAAGATTTTCCTTGTATTATTTAAAAATAATCGAATTTTGTGAAAAGTTATTAATTTTATTATTTAGTTTATTCAAAGATAAAAGTAGAAAAGTAAATAAATAATATATGTTAATTTGAAAGCTTACCATTTACGGGAACTTCAAAAGTAGACTAGCAGAATTTTCCGCTTTTAGAATTTGCTTGTAAAAATATAATTGGCATAAAAGAAATTTTAAAAAAGTTTATTCATTAATAACCAAAGGTAAAATATATTTAAACATTTACAATGTTAGAAACATGAGCATTTTCATTAATTTTTAATCTATACAAATAAATAAAATTGAAGTGTCTGTTTGTAATGTAAAAATAACAGCTTTTTACTAAATGCATATGAAAGTATATACGTTACTTATAACAAAAACACATTTTTTTGCCTGTCTGTTTGTTCCGGCTAATCTCCAAAATGTCTGAACCGATTTTGGCGGGTCACTGCCAGATAGCTGAAAGAAGTAACTTAGGCTACTTTTAATTTTGAAACAGAATTGGGATTCCGTACAAAAAAATTAAAACCCTAAATATCACGCAGGTGAAGTCGTGAGGAAAAGCTGGTACTGATTATATTCCATTTCTGTTTCGTTAGATGATCCAATGAATCCTTCGGTTGATTCATCTGTTTCAGAAAATGTATAATTTTCAGTCATCTAGTCCGATAGTTTTGCAACCACAATACACCTAAAAATTAATTCCTTTTTGAACATGCAGAAAAATAATAAATATTAACCTATGTGATATAATAGGCGGCATCATAAATAATGTCTTTCTCCATCCCCACTCTTCAGGGTTCAAAGTATTACCCAATCATATTTGAATTTGATAATATAAATGTTTTGTGTGTTCACGCAATGATGATTCTGTTGGTGGTAGAGAAGCAAATACAGCTTCTTTTTTAAATGCAGCTGCTGATGCTGTAAATAAATTGTATCTAAAATCACCAATCACTAAATTATCAGCATCATCATCATCGTACAGATGTAATATTATTCTTTCGGCAACTTCATTTAATGTGTCAACTGAGCTATTTTGTTCGTAAAAACTGTAAACAATTGCTGTAGCTCCAGTTTCTTCTTTAATAAAGAGATGATGCTTTTTTCCCTTTTTTGAAAGATAGCTCTTGTTGTGTTAGTTATAAAAATGACAGTAGCGTGTAATCCAAAGCGTTTGAAGATTAAGGTATAATAATTATGGAAAATTTCGATGTATTTTTTCCATGAGGCCAAACTACATGATGCAATAACCATTCTCCATCGATTACATAAATGGATTTTAATGTTAGTGCTGGTGATTTCAGAAATGCATCGAATATCTTATATAGTTCAGATTTAACAGCTTTTCTCATTAATCCATGCTCGTCAAATAAACTTAAAGGAAATGGTGACTGGTTTGGAGAGAGAGACTTTAACTAGCGAAGCTTGTGGTCTTCGATCCTGGACTGTAAAAGGATGCTGGTTGAGAAAAAGGACGTTCGTTAAATAAATTGCACCTTACCTTGTCACTGCCGCCCTCGTAGATCTTCCACGCTCCGGAGGCAGGTTTCACCAAAGTACAGACGACCTACCGCTTCTTCCTCTCTTTTGCGGACACAAAACTTCACTAATCACTAATTTGATTGTCTTATAAAGTATTTATATGCGGCGCGGTTGCTTCTCCTTCAATTGACCGACTTGCGTGAATGTTCTCAGCGTTCTCTCATTACATACTAGGCGTGCAGGTGAGGAGATAAACGCCCCAAATATAGGAACTTAAAGGAGGGTAAATTTAGAAAAAATGCATTATATAAAATAAACTAAATGGCGCCTACATCCCCCTGCCATAAAGGGTTGCCTTTAAAATAAAATAAATAAGATAAATATCATCTCTATGACTATGATACATAATACTGTGACATTATAAAGACATTTAAAAATGTCTTAGAAATTATATTTTAAACAATTAAAATGCAAATAATAAGCATAAAGTTCAAATATATTCATTTGGAATATTGAATATTATAGTATTAGTAAACGCATAAATTGTCTTTAAAAATCTCTAAATTTATTAAAACTCTGCTTAAAATATTCAAAATGTATCAAATTATATAAATACAAGTCGATTATATTGCAATAATAAAGATAAATAACATTTGTAATATAATAGAAAAAAATGGATCAAAATTTTCTAAGTTGATGAAAGAGTTCTCGTAATGTTCCCTTATATTAGGGCGTTGCCGGAGACACATAACCAAGGTTATACATATATATGGGGTGGTCGGCTGATCGACTACTAGTACTAAGGTTGCACGATGACTAGTCCTATATTAGGGACTTATCATAGTAAGGTCTAACGAACCGAAGCATTAATATAGAAGGTCTCTATGATGCATAAGCATTATGATAGCAGAGTTATGACTTGAAGTCCCATATGAATAAGACATACAATAGTATGGTCTATGAAATAAAGCAAATATGTGGAAGATCTCAAATATGTAAAAGCATTATATTGAAAGAAATGGGATTTGAAAAGGATTATTATAGTGGCGTGTAGGTTGCTTCGCAGCCTCCGAGACCGAGGTAAACTTGGACTCGCTAACCGATGTGTCCTAGACATATCATCTTAGTGCCGGTGATAAGCGGGTTTGTTGTAGCAATTCAACTTGCCCGTGGACATCGCACACCCCTACCGTTTGTGGGCGGCGTTTTAGCGCATAACGTTATGATACGTCGGCTATCTTTCGGATTAGGGTGAGTGTGTTTGGTAGTACTTTTAAGTGCAGCAAGCATACTCAACTTCATGTCTTAGTGCAATAGCGCTATGAGACGTGGAGTTTTGGCTACTGACGTCTTAGTACCGTGCTACTATGATACGTTGGTGGTATTTTTTGTTAACAACATTATCAATTTTGTTACCAAAGTCGATAGGGATCATGTGGGTGTGTTGTGAGGGGGCGCCATCCGTATGATAGTTGCATTGATGCTTACTGCTACTTGCAGTATTGCGTCTTGTGATGGATCTGCGGGTGTGCTGCACCTGATTCGACGCATCTTGTGGTTCTGGTCGATGGAGGTATGCGGGTGGTGATGTCTGCTGGGACTGTATGGGGGACCTTGGGATGGTGTAAGCCCGACGATAGTCGTATTGATGCTTGTTGCATTCTGCAGCATTGCGTCTCTGCGATGGTTGTTTGGCGGGTCGCTATTCTCAATGGAGCTCTCTGCGTTTTGGTTTGACTCTAAACAACCTAAGTAGCTTTGCCCAAGTCGGGTCCCTTCATCGCGGGGCTGCAGACTGTCTGTCCTCGATGATGTTTTATATAACAACTTAATAATATATCTCTATAAAGTAAGTAAGATTAAAGCAACTTGTTGGTTGGTGAGACAAACATGATCGAAAAATGCATATACTCAACGTCAGTGACACAAACCCTTTCTGATGGCGAATTATTACTATTATCTTATAACTGCCTATTGGCTATATCTGCCATTGTATTGGTTGGTGGAGCATATGTGTCGACCTCATGCGGGTGTAAGCTGGAGGGAGAATCTGAGGAGGCTCTCAAGGCTGCGGCCGAAAGCCGCGCAACGTGGGACCCCATTCTCTTGAGGTGAGCGGTAGACTCATGACACGCTCTGCGGCCGATTGGCCGTGCTGACCATGCAATTGGTGGTGATGCCTTACACTTACATCACGTCTGCAGGAACGGCGGTCTGGCAGGTGGTGGCGCTCACGGACGGCTTTTTATGGCCAGTGTGCCTATTGTTGCCTAACCCGTGTGACGTACATTCACTGTGGCTGGATTTGATCGTATTCTGTATGGCGTTTACACGCATTTACATGCGCGACTTCGGTCGATGTTTGTGCTTACGCACTATCAAGGGGCCAAGTCCTCTTTTACTGGTTCGCCAGTTATTTTGCTGTGGACTACGGTCCAGTTCCCAATTTTGCATACCCTTCGGGGGGAGCGCATTAAAATGGTTGGCGCTCACCGTGCACGGCGTGTCCGGAGCCGTGTACATCCTCCACATTTTTTTTAAATGTGGGAGAGCGAAGCCCTTGTATCTGTTATTTGATATAAATATTGTAAGCCTTTTCCAAGCGGGAAGGGATTAACTAATAAGGAATTGACTGTTATGAACCAGATACAAGTGGAATAGGGATAATTTATTTTTCTTAACTTTTTTGAGCTCTGTCTTCGTGAACGGGGTTCTTTAACTTATAAGACTCTACCACCAGCTTTCGATTGCTCTCGTGAATATTCACTCTTCCAAGATACACCTAAAAGAACTAAGTTACTATACAAACACAACGTAAATAAAGGTCCTAACTAAGACGATCACGCCATAAATTTATTAAACGGTCTATTATATTTAAACCTTTAGAAAGATCAAGATATACTGGACATCAAGATATATATATTTATATATCTTATAGATATAGATTCTAAACAAGTATAAGTAGATATATAGATGGAAGAGAGAAGAGAACAGAAGAAGAAGAGGGGGGGGGGTCGTTACAATACAATCAAATAAATATTAGAGATTGTATGGTTATAACATAAGCCTATGCGTATAAAATATAACAATTATTTAATTTTAGTTTCAGTTTGCGTTATAAATTAGTAATAAAATATATAATATGTATTTAAATGTCAAGTCAATCATTATTGGTTTGGTAATGGGCATAAACGCACCACCGGACGCACGAAACTGCCTTTAGCCGTCTTAAGAGCCCTCTTACATTTCGGCGTTTCGCAAATTTAGGTATTTTACGCATCGAGCGGGCGGCAAGTTACGCGACCGATACTTTCTTTCATATCTATTCACTCGCTCGCACTATAATACTGTGAGTATGGCGACTAAACGATCTTGATCTTCCATAATACAAAGTTTTCTTAGGATGGACTTCAGTGGATGGAATATTTTTTGGTGTGTCATTTTAATGTTATCTTATTAATTTATTATTATATAATTTATTATTTATTATTATATACCATTTTGATATATTATTCATTATTTATGAAATTTAGTGTCAAAATAAGTACACATAAATATTTTAATTGTTGCGCTGTAATCGAATGTTAATAATCGATTATGTCTACTACCGGTAGAATAGTGGTATAAATGAATAAACGGTTGCAACCTGTTTTAATAAATATAACAACCAAATGTAACTAATATTTTTTAATCGGTACTTACAGTCAATTACTATTGACCGAACTTTTCTCGATTCGATAATTTCAGGCAATACACACTTTTCATAAAAAGCTTGTAACTTGGGTAATATATTGAAAATCTAAAATTGGTCGTATTTGTAAATTTTTAGTACTTTTAATGCATTAATCTGGGCCAATACATATTATGGCAAGTATTCAGACATTTTATTTGCTAAATGAAGCTGGACTTCGATTTGGTAAAACCAGTCATTATTTTGATTTAATGTTACACTTGAATCACTGAATTTATAACCTTTAACTTTTTTTTGTCGAAAGGCCGTATCAAAATCTATTCCGAAAGCTGAAATAGGACATTTAACTTCAATTAGACCGTTGCTGTATAAACCATTAGGTGAAGCCCTCAAATAACAATGATCTAAGTCAATGAATAGACCACATTTTTGAAGAGACGTAATCTAAATTATAACTATATAAAATAGTTTTAAGCCGATCGATCAAAAATTGCGGTCGTAGTTGACGATTTTCTAGTATGCAGGTAATCGACGCACACTACGATAGCAATCGACGCACACTACGGTAGTATCGAAACGATGCAGCGCCCGAAATAAACTGACACAGGTCCACCCTCGGCAAGCGCTCGCGCGTTAATGATCGCAGATGGCCGGCACAGTGAAATATATAGTACTTTTATCTAATTAATTAAAATATAGTAGTAACGATTTAAAAAGTAAAAATAATAGCATAGTGTAAGCAAATGTTGATGATTATTTTGGTATAAATTTTACTTCTAAATGATGTAGAACTTCGGAAATATAGGGGCTTGTATCGAAGCTTTTTTGGTAGTTTTTTTTAATTATGTCGATTTTTTTTCCTAGTGTGAAAAGCATATAACGAAAATGTATTCCATTATTATTAAAGTGTAGGATATTTGGGAGATAAAAATATTTTTTTTGATGGTCGATATTCAATAAAATCTACAAATTAGAGCTCCCAAATCATGTCTTCGAGAGTTTTTGCCTAAACATGCTTTGGGAGAATGATTATTACTGATTAAATAAATAAGTTATCTAAAATCCATTCCGAGCTTATTTGAGGAGAGAAAACGAACTATTTTTACCAAGTAATTGTTATTTCAAGCAATGAACGATAAACATAAAATTTCAACGAGGAAACCTTGTAATTTCGCGTTTTTTTGTAATACGCCCCTTAACGGTTACAACGCGGACTATCCCGTCTTTAGAAGGGTGCACCTTCCTCACGACTCCTAGGGAGAGATAGAGGCGGTGCATTATCCGTCATAATAACTACCACAGTCCCCACGAGTATGGGGGCCGCAGGTGAATTCCGTTTAGCCCTAACCTGCAGTTTATGCAAGTAATCACTACGCCATCGTTGCCAGAAAGACTGAACAAGGCTGTCTAAGAGAGAATGTCCTTGGATTAAGCTGGTAGAGTCAGTGGGATAACCTGGAAGTGATGACAATGGGAATGTGTTTAGAAAATGAGCAGGCGTGAGCGCAGATGGTTCTGCAGGATCACAACTCATAGACGTCAACGGACGTGACTTGAGGAGTGCCTCGATTTGCGTTAAAACCGTTAAGAGCTCTTCGTAAGAAAGAATTTGTTGACCTATTACTTTAAAGAGATGCG
Source organism: Parnassius glacialis (assembly GCA_033319125.1). Taxonomy (NCBI): domain Eukaryota; kingdom Metazoa; phylum Arthropoda; class Insecta; order Lepidoptera; family Papilionidae; genus Parnassius; species Parnassius glacialis. The sequence goes on from JAVANC010000002.1 coordinate 28,334,666, forward strand.
AATATATAATATCACCTTTATCATACGCTCCCAACATCCACCGAATTGGGGAGACGCGGGTGGTATAAATTTCCATTCAATGCGGTTTTCAGCCAGCTCCTCGTGAAGTCGAGGGTTAAGCTCCTTATCGATACATTTATAAACATCTCGTAAATAAGAATGCGAGCCTACGAAGCACGTCCCGTTATCTGTTTATAGGCATTTTATAGGCTCCCGACGAGAAATAAATCGTTTCAAGGCGGCCAGAAATGACACTGTACTCAAATCTGTTGCTACCTCTATATGTGTAGCGCGGGTTGTCAAGCATGTGAAAACGCAAAACCATGCTTTGCGGCTTCTTATACCACGACCACGAAGAGGCGTGTACTGCAATGGGCCTGCGTAATCACATCCCACATGAGTAAAGGCCTTTTCAGCTTGGTTTACACGCTGAATAGGTAGATCAGACATGAGCGGTAAAATTGCACGCGGTTTAGATTTGAAACAAGTGTTGCACTTGTGTATAATGTGACGAATTATTCGTCTAGCAGCGAGTACCCAATATTTATTTCTAAGTAAGGACATAAGCAATTCTGGGCCGGCATATAAATGCTTCTTACGATAATGTTCAATAAGCAATTCAACAACACGATCGCGACGAGGTAGGATATATGGATATTTGTAGTTGTAGTGCTTGTTAGAGTTCGAGAGTCGGCCTCCGACGCGAATAATATCATTTTTGTCTATGAAAGATTAACTAAGTTTAAAGTTTTAAGCGCAAGTTTTAAGCGCTGAGGAACAAGGCTTATTATTTTTTAAGTTCTCCAAATCTTCGGTGAAGTGCAAATATTGTACGTGACATATAAGCTTATTTTCGGCAAATTGTAAGTCGGAACTCGAAACAAATTTACAAATAGGAAGTTTTTTCATAAAGCCATGTACGTATACTATTATTCGCAATAACTTGGATCACGATAATATGCGTTGAATGAGTTCCACAGTGATGATTCAGGCAAGTCTGTAGTAAGTACCAGCACGGCGGATCTTTGTTCTGGTATATCTTCGATGGGCTTATTCCGTTCAAAGGTATTTATTGGCCACTCAGAGGGACTACGAGAAGCCCATGGAGGACCGCTGTACCATAAATGGTGTTCCATAAGACAAGCCGGAGTAAGACCACGTGACAAGCAATCTGCTGGATTTTCAGAGCTTGCCACGTGATAGAACCAATTAGCGGGTATAAACTCGGTAAGGGCTACTACACGATTGGCGACAAAAGTCTGCCAACGATGCGGGGAGGAATTTATTCATCCATACAAGCACGATCTTTGAATCGCTGAAGGCGAATACATCTTTCACATTATAAAGCGGAGATATTCTGTCTAGGACCTTACGAAGCAATTTAGCTAATAACACTGCCGCACAGAGTTCCAATCTTGTGACTGAAATAATTTTTATCGGTGCAACTTTAGACTTGGCGCACAGGAGTATTCGGAACCAACCTGTACTTGCATGTATACGACCGCATCATTAGCAGGCTCGCTAGCGTCAGCGAAGCCAATGAGGCGAACTTAACATCCCTCCTTCACCCCAAGGTGACGAGGAAGTTAAAGCCCAATGAGTGCCGATAGCTCAGAACAAAAGTGACTCCACGCAGAGACCACGTGGTGTGGTGGTGTGTCATCCCAGTCACACTTTAATAACCAAAGCTCTTTAATTAAGAGTTTGGCGTATAAAATGAATGGAGCCACAAATCCCATTATGTCCCACAATCTAGCCACCGTTGACAAAATTGCACGTTTGGTACATTTATCTTCTGGTTTGACGACTTTAAAGTAAAAGCAATCATTCGACCGATCCCAATACAAGCCAAGAATTTTTTGCGATGCAGACTTCTCAAATTCTACCTCCTTTAGAGCCTTGTGATCATCAGGTAAATGCGCGAGAATATCGTTATAATTGTACATTTTACAAGATCGAATTGCCCCAGCTTGAAGAGCTGAATAAGTTCTTTTGAAATCTCTACCGCTTGGGATGATGTCATCACACTTATAGCCAGATCGTCCATATACAGAGCGGAAGAGACAGCAGACGCTGCAACGGGATATTTGTCACCTTCGTCAGTCAAAAGCTGTTGAATCACGCGCAAAGCATGATATGGACTGCACTTTAGGCCAAAGCTTACGCGGTTGAAGCGGTATGCTTGTATTGGTTTATTTACATTAAACCTATACAAAATGCGATGAAATTCACGGTCATATTCCGACAAGCCTATTTGCATTGCATATCACTCAGCTAGCCTTAAATATGGATATTTGTTAAGCAAGTCAGAAGAAAAAGCACTCCCGAAATGATTTATCCGCGTACGCTGGTGTTATCGTTAGAGATACGTAAATACAACGTTCTAGAAATATATAGATCTTTACTCCGTCTAAAAAAGTACGCAATACCATTTGTCTATTTCTTATACATAAGCCATAATTAGTTTTTTTGTGACAAAGAAATATTGAAAATTAAAAAGTGATTTATGAGCGTTATTATTAGGCATGGCCTATTGATCCTTACGAACGAAAGTTACTTCATCATCAAGACAATTTAATGAAGATAAACTTTGTTCTATATACCATGTTTTTGGACGCACGTTTAAGAGATAATGTTAAATTAAAATAATTTAATACTTGGCTGGGCGCGCGAACGACGCATAAACCCTAGCCGCCCGGTGGGAACTGCGAGAATCCAGTATTGAAAGCTTCTATGAGCGAGATTAGTTCAATAATTATAGCTAAAATAAATTAAAAATTAATTGAGTACTTTTATGATAATGATTAGTTACATCTTTATTTCTGAACTCTTTCATTTCACGTTGGTATGGTATTTTGAAAATTTTATTGATTAATAAGTATAAGAGTTTGATAGCTCAAGAATCATTTCATGCCTACACACTTTTCATGTATCGTGTACGGTTTTCTTTAAAATTGGAAAAAACCGCGCTTCGGGACACTTTCTGGGACTTGGTGTGGGGGGAGGGGGAGGAGGAAAGTGGATAATACTTAACTTCGCTTAATCATACATAATTTGTCGACAGATAAAAGTATTCCATTAATTATGCCAATTTTTTCATACATTGCTATCAAATAAAACAATTATAAAATGCTTGAACTAGGTCATGTCACGCACTTCCGACACGTGATGACGCGGGTGAAACCGCGAGGCACAGCTAGTATGGTATACGGGTAAATATTGACATTTTCTGTAAGCTTAAACTAATAAAACACATAAAATAATCATCGACTACCTCGAGGTGTGAATTACGAGTAGGTACCTAGTATTTTTTGTCGCCACCCATATTAGGTAAGTGTTAAATGAAACACACAAACTTTAAGTTAGGTTTAATTTGTACAAATACCTACATACATATTTGTTCAAACTTAAACCTAATGCTTACCGAGGAGAGTAGGTACCTAATGCTTACTTAGAACATAGGTACGTACCTTTTCATCTTTATTCCACGAATTTCAGCAGCCGTAAAATCTGATTCTTCATGAAATATTGTGCCGCCATCAAACTATCTACTCTTGGCAGATTGTACGGCTGTCCTTTCTTCCATTCTAACACTGCACGTTCCACTTTAGAATCGGATTTAGAGGATAATGTTATTTCTTTGAAATACAAGCACAAACACTAAGTAATAGACAAAACACAAAGACGATCGAAAGAAAATGAAAAGAGACCCGCGTAATTTGTTCAATCAGCACCGGATCGAGCGCCGCGTTTGTGTCGCGGTCGCGGTCTGCGGTGGTGTGACATCATAGTGTGAGTGCGCGTAATCTCTGAAATTCAAAAAAGGGCTTAAACTTCTCGTCGTTATAACTTCGGAAATACTTTATGTATTGAAGCGAAATAAAAACTAATGTAATGTACATGATCTTTGCTACGATTTTAATAGTATTTGGTAGTAATATTTTAACCCCCTTGTGTTCCCTATTGCATCAGATCTAACATGAGTAATTTTGCCAGTCTCGAAGTCGGTATTTTCAATTTCAATATATTGGAAGCGGTTATCAAGATATGATTTAAACCAATTTTGAGCTACTCACCTAATTCCTGATGATATAGTTAATCCAATAGAGTTATATAACAAACTGTCATAGGTTTTACTCATATCGAGCAAGAGGCCTACTGCGAATTTTTTATTGTCAATTTCGTCTAGGATGTTTTTTACGTATTTTTAAATTACTAAGGTGGTATTGTATTCATTTAATTTTTTTTATAAAATGTACAAAAACGTTTAGCCATGGCCGATTCAAATATTTTAGCCGACGTAGATAACAGAGCTATAGGACGATAATTATGTATGTCATTAAGTGCACCCTTTCTATGCACGGGTTTGATTAGAGATATTTTGAGGGCATCTGGGAAGACACCTTCTAAAAGAGATTGGTTTACTAATATTTTGTAGGAGATTGTTAACAAATCAGCACAACTTTTTATCAAAGTAGTATTAGCTAAATCACTTCGAAATAAAAGAATAAATTTTGATTTGGATCCAATACACTTAAATTACATTATTATTATAAGTTTTATGTTTAATCCTTATATCTATATGCTGTTCACAAGTATTTTCGACAAAAAATATCATAGATCACCATTCTAAAACAAACAACATATTCCTCTCTAGTTTATAATATTGCCATATTTAATACTCCCATATTTACTATTTTTACAAATATTAAAACTGAAACGTTTAAACATCAAAAGAAATAGATACTTATTATAAAATAATTCAAAAACAAAGACAAATGTTTAAAATGTAGTATAAATGTGTTAGTATTGCTAACAGACGTCCGTCCTGTTAACGAAATGTCTCTATTTCGATCCGGCCATTCGATTAATACGAGTCCATAATCCCTATGCAATTGTAAGTAATCTGACAAATAGTTATTTCTCCAAAAACAAATCAAATAGGTTAATTCTTACATAATATAATGCTCAAATATAGTTAAATATTACAATTAATGTTAATTAGCTAAATTTAAATTTAAAACAGGTTTGAGTATTCCATCTGATGACAATATAATAATTACTATCGTTATCTCTTATTTACATAATTTAAAAAATGTTCATTATCCCAAATTACACATTTTTAGCGCCAATTTTCTCACTGCTGGTCTTCTGACTGGTCACTGTGCCTCTGGCTGTCTCACTCATCACTGTATCACTGTGTCCCTGTGGGCACAAAAAAAAGAAAATATGTAAATTAAAAGTCCCTATAGTAATGTAATAGGATGTACTCACTGGAAAAGTCCTGGTTTTTTCTTTTCCTATTGAGTAAATGAGATAGTCAGGTAGCAATGTATCATAGACTTTATAAACAGTGTAGTAACAACAGCATATTTGTTATAACAGCATATTTCACATAGGCACATAATGTGATCACTAAATTCAGTAGTTTATTCCACATTGATGCACATATAGATACATATAATCACCTATATAGGTATTGTGATCACCACATTAAGTAGTATATTTCACATTTATACATTGAGTGAGCACTGCAGTGTGGTAGCATATTTTATATAGACGATGTGATCACTACATGCAGTACATATAGTATATTTCACATTGATACATTGAGTTAGCACTACAGTATGGCAGCATATTTCACATAGATGATGTGATCACAACTTTAAGTAGTATATTTCACATTGGTACATTGAGTGAGCACTGCAGTGTGGCAGCATATTTCACATAAATGATGTGATCACCACATTAAGTAGTATATTTCACATTCATAAGTGGAGTAAGCACCCATTAATTAGATATATATTGTTACAGTAAATAAACTTTTCCGCAAATTAATGGATATTAAGGGGTACTTAGACAAATAAACAATTTGATAACAGCTATTCTGTTATTACTTCAAGAAGTAATTGAAATGTTTAGTACTTACGACTATACTAGAATTATTTTGTGCGTGCAGTTTGGGTCATAAATCATCGGAGTATTTCGCTCTATCTCCCACTCACGGGCCTTAGGGGCGAGCATAGTGATGCGCAATATTGTTGTCGATAAGCGTTATCGATAGTGTATTTAGTTTTGTCACTATGTATGTGGGTTAGTGGTAAAAATAAATAGATATAACAACGTATTTCTTAAAATAAGAATAAACAAGATTTAAAATAAATTATTAATTAGGTATCTATGTATTAAAAAAAACTATAAGTACAAATGTTTGGAATGTAACAAGTTATATAAAAGATAAATATAAGGATATTTTTTTTAAATACTAGTAATACTATTAAACACTAAGTACTAATATTCCCTTAAACCACTTCTGGTAAGTTTAAAATGCTTGTGTTAGAAGTGGTTCACGACAATATTCGAATGGCGGATTCGAACCTACGACCTTTCGAGTTCGCGGTCTGCGCCCTACCATTAGGCTACTGACGCTTTTAAAGATAATAACTTATATCTAAAATTAAATTTGTTGTTATCGATAATGCGTTGCGCCCGCGCAACATGCTCATCGCCCTAGCCGGGCTGAGACCGAGCTATGATTTATGACCCCAACTGCACGCACAAAATAATTTTACTATAGTTTATTCCAATCCCAATCAGTGTGATTCTTTTCAGCTGACAAAGTGCATAACTGATCTTGTTAACCTGAAATAATTGTAGCTTGGATCGGGATATTGTATGAAGGGATTTTCTGACAATTAATTGGAAGATGAATTATAAGGAATTAATTGTAGGTCTAATTATTGACAGATTGAGTACTGTCCTCGCTAGAGTCTATAGAATTTATTTTAGCATGATGATCACTGCTATCAACTGTAAAAGTGATCCACTTTTTCAACGCGTCTGCGGCATAAATACTTTTATATTTGCGTTTGGAATATCCATTTATAGTAACAACCTCATACCGGTCATTGTAAAGTACGGCATTAATCCTGAAGGGTCCTTTAAAATTTTGGGTGTAACTTTTTACTGTTACCATTCGCAGGAATATGATAGTTTGGAATCATTACAAGGTCACCTAATGAAAATAATTGAGTTGGTGCTTTTTTTGTATCGTAATATTTCTTCATGGCATGCTGATTAAATTTCGTTCTTTCTACAACTAGGTTACGAATGGTGTCTCTAGTTTTATTTAGTTCATTTTCTGACTGATTATTATGAGTGGTTGAGTTCAACTCCTGAACGGCATTGAGAGTAGGTCCTTCACTTGGGTTCATGATTTTCCACCCGAAAACTACCTCCGACAGAGTAGCACCAGTACTCTTGTTTCGCGTATTGTTTAAACTCCACACATCTGAGTGTCCCAGTCGCGTTCATCTAAACCATAATTTGAGACTGCTAATGACTCCAGTATAGTACTTTGTACCGTTCGATCTGTCTATTAGCGCGAGGTGTAGCAACCGCATTTAGAACGTGTCTTGCACTAATGGAATTCACGAAATTTTTAAATGTTACCGGTGTGAAGCTAGTCCCTCTTTCCGAAATTATTACTTTTGGACTACCTATAACGCCAAATATATCGGTCAAGATCTTAACCGTCGTCTTACTTTTTTGGTTTTTAACGGCTCTAATGAAAATAAATTTGCTAAATCCATCGATAATAGCCAGAAAATACGTATTTCCGCATTTGCTTCTAACGAATGGTCCCAAGTGGTCCATGTGTAATGTTTGAAATGGGACATTACCTTTGGGTATGGGATGCAAAAAAACCACTTCATTTTGAAGTCGGCGCCTTTATTATATTGTCTTAGGAATGAGGGTAAAAAAATAAAAGGAAATACGTACAAATGAAGGTAGAATGGCAATCTCCCACTTGTTTTAGCAGTATAAAGTATCGCACAGGTGGCTAAGAGGCATCATTCTGTAATTATAAGAGGCCCCTGTCGTTACTATACCCGTTGGTGTATTCTACTAGTGTAGGCAAGGGAGGTCGTGTTGCGGAGAGGCTGCCCTGTGTACATTGAGATGAGTAGTGATGCTATTGGTTTGCATACTTTGGTGTTATTATGTAATTGGGCTCCTGATAGTAAGCAGTGTTTATTACCGAGTAGTGTGCTTATATTTAAATACTTTTGAGAACAATTTCTAACATCAAAAGTGGAATAATTTCTTACATCAGAAGTGGGATTAAAGTTTTCCTTGTAGCTCAACATTTTAGTTTCCTACATCAGAAGTGGGATTAAAGCTTTTCATGTAGCTCAACATTTTAGTTTACTACATCAGCAGTGGGATAGTCCCTGTTATCGTCCACATACAATCTTCGAATAGTGCGAGGTTAGTGGAATAGAAATAGAGAAGGTGAAACACTATGATGCGCCTCATGTCACAAATGGATCACCTTTGTTTTTATGTTAAATGTCGTAATGAAATTTGCTGTACCATTTACGACATCGACATACTATTAAAGTGTAAAGTAAAAGTATAAAGTGAAATGTTTGAAGCCAATTAAGTATTTTTGTTCGATTTATATTAATAGTACCGCGACTACTTTCATTGTTTCTTCACTTCTTCACTTCATCAGCAGTGGGATAGTCCCTGTTATCGTCCACATATAATCTTCGAATAGTGCGAGGTTAGTGGAATAGAAATAGAGAAGGTGAAACACTATGATGCGCCTCACGTCACAAATGGATCACCTTTGTTTTTATGTTAAATGTCGTAATGAAATTTGCTGTACCATTTACGACATCGACATACCGTTAAAGAGTAAAGTAAAAGTATAAAATGAAATGGTTTAAGCCAATTAAGTATTTTTGTTCGATTTATATTAAAAGTACCGCGACTACTTTCATTGTTTCTTCACGTATGCAAATATGTTAACAAATGTTGAAAGAAATGTTTGAGGCAGCTAGAAGAGTTATAGTTTTGCATTCATTGAAAATTGAACCTGCTCGAGTTTTGTTGTAATTTGATAGTTGATGTGAAATATGATTTGCGTGGGCTGCATTTTTAAGTTCAAAACGTATAGTGATGTAACTATTAATAAATATTTAATTTTAACGTGCTGTGAATTGAAAAAATAAGTAGCCTTTTTGTATTATAACATGTTGATAAGTGTTACAGCTTACTCCGAATATTATGTAGTCAACAAAATTGGGGTTTGATGTCTAGAGGTTCGTAGAAGTTGCTACAACAATGATAAATGAGGAAGATGCCGTGACGGCTAATTGAACATGGTCAGGTGCGGCCGAGCCCTGGTAAGCTTAAGGCTACACCGCTACAGCCTACAACTTGTCGGCGGATCTTGCGTCAAGATAACTAAAGCGGCCGCCAAGCACATGGTGCTTTGGCGCGGCAAATGGACGTCTGACGCTTGCTCAGTTTTCGTTGTGAGTGGTGAGCCATGTCACGTGGATATTTATTGAGCAGAGACGATTAAATGACTGTTACAATTTGAAGTGTGATATGTTCATATTCTGCTCTTTATATTTGCAATGTCTGTAGTGACCAACGCCTTTGTATGCAGTTGCCTTTTGTAATGTGTAGATCTTGAGCAGTTGTCTCCTTCCCTTTGGAATATGTGGTGGGATCAGTTTCCCCACATAGTTGCTGTTTTTATGAGTGCCATGTCACAAAGTTGCCGTTTCTTAAGAGAATGTGTGGTGAACTTTCGAAGCCTCGAATTCTATGGTTCGCAATACATTTATCTTCATTTCTTTTAATTTTTAATTTTGCATAGCAGATTATTTATTTGTTTCATGCAACTGAAACGTTTTATATCTGTTTAAATCTTAAATTAATTTGGACACCTATTTTGGGAGACCTGTGTTGGATGTACTTAAGTGCACGTTTATGCATCTGACGTAATTGTTTCCATGTTTTTTTTGCCTTTTACATAAAAAAATAAATATGAAAAAGGTTTCAAATACTAATTAACGCTAACTTTGTGTCTATGTCAACAGCCACTGGAAGGTATGCAAACTATACACCACCTATGCCTACAGTGTTTAAAGTCTTGACAGCTCACTGGCGCTGCGGCTAGCTGGCTCTGGTGCGGTACAGCGGCTTGCTGGCGCGATTATAGCGCGGTGGCTCGCTGGCACTAGTGCGGCGCAGCGGCTCGCCGGTGCAGTGACACTGCTTGCTGTCGTGAACGCATCGGAACCGCTCGCTGGAGCGCGTTGAACTGTTTGGCCTGTGTCTTCAGTGTATAGTACGATCTGTGCCGTGTGCGCACTGCGCAGTGTCCCTTAGAAAAATTTTCTAAGACGTGAGTTGAACTCTAGTAGGAAGCGTTGTATACTAAAATCGATGATTGCAATTCTGTAAAAGTTTAGTCTGTACGAAATGTTTTCAAGAGCTCACACATTATGTGCTGTTGAATAAGAATTGGTAAAGATTTCAAAACAACGAGTTTATCGTTTCATGGGCAGAAAGGGCCAAGACGGGAAGGTTACATTAAGCCAGTAACGTTGCCTTAATCTCCACACGAGTTATGTGCTTGCGCCGTGCTTACTTTAAGGGTGGGTAGTTACATATGTCTCAGAAATAGCTAACGTAGTGCTTACTTTCTGAAAGAGTAATATCGAGATATGCTAATGTTGTGCCTCTTTCTCAAAAGTAGAAGGCGGACAAGCTAACGTCGTGCCTCTGTCACGTCTGGCTTAAGTTATGCTAACGTCGTGCCTATGACTTAAGTTGATGTTAAGTTCTGCTAACGTAGTGCCTATGACTTAATGAGTTATTATTTTGTTAAGTTACGTATGCTAACGTCGCGTCGTGCATGATTTAATCAGTTATTTTGTTAAGTTATGCGAAGGCAGAGCCTATGGCTTAATCAGTTATTTTAACTGACTTCAAAAAGGAGGAGGTTCTCAATTCGACTAATTTTTTTCTGTGTTCCTCAGAACTTTTTTAAGTGACCAATTTTGATGATTCTATTTTTTTTTAAAGCTGGTGCTTTTATCATGTAGTCTCGTATAAATTTGATCAAGATCTGATCAGTAGTTTATGAATTATTCTTAATAACGCGTATTTATTAATACTTACTTACTAAGCTTTTTAATTTTGCGAACATAGTGCCTATGACTTACTCTAACTGCACGTTGTGTTAACTTAGAACTATTGCCAAGTGCGTCGCCTGTGACCTACGTGGTGCCTGCATCCCCTATGCCATTGATGGAGATTAATATTTAAAGCTATAGGATCTAATTGACCGTCAAACTGGCATTGGATATGAGTATTTTATGATCTTCTTATTGAGGGCTCGATAGTCGACGTACAAACAGTGTTCTCCATTTTTTCTCTTAACAAGTACTATGGTGCTGGTATAGGATCAGTTGGAATCACGGATTATTTTGGCGTCTAATAATTCGTTTACTATGTTGCGTACAACTAATCTTGCACTATAAGGTAATCTGTAGGGTTCGTATTATACTGGTGTATCGTCAAGTAATTGTATGTGCATTTCAGTTATGTCCATCATCCCTAGTTCATGCAAGTTTAACGCAAAACAGTCTCAAAATTCGTTTACCATAGTCATAAGTTCATGTTCTGCATCTGTGTTAAGTCACTGAAGTTCGATAGTTATCACGTAATCGCCTGAGGTTTTTAAACTGTCAATAGAGTTAATTATATTTATCTGCAATTAAGTTGGTGGCTTTGTAGGTAATGTATCGGGCTGTCCGTGCAGTATGTGAACCCGTGTGAGAAGTCTTCTTTAATAATAATAATAATAATATAACTTTATTTCAGACATAATTAGTCCATATTAAGTGTAAGTATATTAGTAACAATTTTACTTAATAACTATGTTAGTAATGTTAGTATTAATGCTTACATAATAATAATATATATACATAATTCATTATCTTTTTAATTCTATTGCTAGCTCTACCCAGTGTCGCTGAAAGTGGCAATCCGGTCTCGCCGCGATCATTTTTAAAATGCTGTTGTTACTGTTTCGCAGACGCTGTAACATTGAGGCTGATTTCTGTCGCATAACAGCATGAAATCCATTAGTTCTAGCATCCGCGAACATTTTCGAAGCACTACAGCGCCATGGAAGTCCCAACAGCATTCTAAGAGCGTTATTGTATTGAATGCGAAGGGCGCTGTAAGCTCGTCGCCTGTATGATACCCACAGGCTACTCGAGTAAAAAGATTGGCAAAATGCTTTGAAAAGAGTGACTTTAACGTCATCTGTACATCGAGCAAACCTGCGGGCAAGCATATTGCTCCTAACTGCCAGCGCCCTACGCTCCCTCTCTATATCACAATCATCACTTAAATCGCTCGTTAATATGTGACCAAGATACTTAAGAGTATTAACAATATTTAGGACTATACTATTGAGGTATACGGGAGGAACACGTCGCGGTTGCTGTTTTGGTGCTCTAAAAACAAGAATTTCACTCTTTTTCGAGTTGTACTTCAAGCCGTGATCCTCCGCATATTTCTCGCAAATACACAATAGTTTCTTTAACCCGCCTACAGATGGACTGAGCAGCACCATGTCGTCTGCATAGCTTATATTATTAACACATGTCTCGTCAATATGGCAGCCGACATGTGTGCTAACCAGTTCCACGATAAGCTGGTTAATATATAAATTAAATAATAACGGTGAGCTTAAACCGCCTTGTCTGACACCAGATTTTAATCTATATTCGTCTGATAGCGTACCCGCCCATCTCACCTGGTTTTTTTGATAACTGTACCAGTACTTGATCAAAGAAGAGACCGGCACACCCGCGTCTCTCAACTTGCTCCATAGTATATCATAATTGACCAAGTCAAAAGCCTTGGATAAGTCGAGGAAACACGCGTATACCGGCGTCCTCCTAGCAGTGTAATACCCGACAGTATGCTTCAATGTAAGAATTGCACTTTCCGTCGACAATCCTACCCTGAATCCGAACTGCGCGTCATGCACATCTACATATTTTATAAGGCAACCATTTAACAAACTGTCAAGTACTTTCGCCGCGGTGGTAGCAAGTGAGATAGGTCGGTAGTTGCTAATATCAGAGGCATCACCTGTCTTGTTTTTAATAATTGGCACTACTATTGTTCGCATCAGCCCCTCAGGCAAATAAGAGTGAACTAGACACTGGGTAAAAAACATGGCAAGAACTCGTGGTAAATGGATCCCTGCGTATATAAAATGTTCAATACTGAGACCATCGTGACCCGGGGACTTCCCACGCTGCATTCTCTCAATAATCTGAGCTACCATTTTAGCGGTTATCTTAACATTACGTTCCTTCACGATGGTCTCACTATCGCTCATCTCCTCACGCATGGGACTTAAGAGTGACTGCATGGTGAACTGTTTCCTAAAAGCATCCGCAATGTCTTTATGGTCACAAGCACCACCGACGTCCACAGGGAGGCACGGCCTTATATTCATTTTATTTGTGTTTTTCCAGAAATTTTTAAACTTTTTCGAGGAGTGGTCGGAAGCAAGGCGGTCCATTTTAAGTTGCTCCTGCCTGTCCTGGCACCATTTAAGTTTCGCTTTAAAGTGCCTCCTTGCCTCCGACATATCATTGAAAATTCGACCACTAGCTGGCCGCCCAGCTAAATTCCACAATTTAAATTTCAGCCTTGCCTCCCGGTGGGGGCCCGCGACATGCTTATTCCATCCAATAACATAGCCTCCCTTCTTTAGACACTTAACTTTGTGTGTTTAGATAGCAGCCTCAGACAATATATTTATTATATCTAAATACAACTTATCTAAGGCTGAGTGATGATTCTTGTTATTACAGAACTCATCACAACATGCACTTAGTTCCTGTGGAAATTCTATTAGTTTTAACTTAGCATGACAGAGGTCATGATACATCAATTTGCTGCTGCTGTCTCTCTCCCCATATAACACGGTTTATAGGTCGTTCTATATGCAATTTGGCTACTTTTGGCTTAAGTTTACCCAGATTACATACGACTACTAGTGGGTAGTGGTCAGACCAATACACGTCATATTTTACCGTTACGTTAACGATTGTATTCCGCGCTGACTCTGTGACAATGCAGTGATCCAACCATCTATTACAACCGTGAGCCTCACTACAATAGGTATATGTATTACTGGCACACATATTTAAATCTACACAAATCCAATTAAGATCTACACAGAAGTCTAACATTACATTATAAAATAATTCACTAGGGTGTGCATTAAAGTCTCCTAAGATATAAAAAGCCGATACTCCATTGTTCTCCTCTATTTCTATTATAGAGCGAATGGCTCCAAGACACGCAGTAAACTCAGAAAGGTTATCATATGAGTTTGTAGGCATGTACACACTGAACATAACTACTGATCTATTACTTAGTTCAGTCAATCTGTCGAAAAAAAAATCAAAATGGTACAAAAATTACCAATTGGATGAAAGTTGGTGAGTCGTTAGAAGATGATGTAAGAAAGCTTACTTGGGCATGGCCACCTGATCCGTCTGTGGATTTTTGAAAAAACTCAAAAAAATTTTGAAATGCATTTTTCTCGAAAACTATGCATTCTACAGAAAAATTTATTTGAACAAAAATGTAGAGGGCATCGTTATCTACAATTATTGTCATTGGTGCAATGTTGTAAAACAAAAAATGTGCACAGCAGGTGGCGCTAAAGTGCCAAAAAACGTGTTTTTCGACTTTTTCGCCCTTAAATTTTCATTTTTCAGCTACGATCCAAATGGAAAACTTGTTCCTTACAATTTTACAAACAACTTTTATTTAAACATTTTTTTTTATACAACCTATCATTTCAAAGTTATAGTGTAATATAGCGCTGCGTGAACAGCGCAGTGGTGCTAACGGTAATTTTGTCGGTCCTATTGGGACTTTCTCCGGCGGTGTTGGCATAGTTTTAACAAAAGGGCCACCGACGAAGAGACTACGCAGTGCACGCAAAAAATAAATTAACACTCGTTCCTGCAATAACGCTAATGAGCATAGGTGTTTGCGTAACAACAATTTTAATCAAGTGTAACCTTAGCATTACTCAATTGTTATAATATGAAAACATGTATATTATAAAAGAAATATTAGTGTATTTACCAAAAAAAATTTCGACATCAATTAAGTTATTTCGTAAACCTAATCCAAATTTCTCAAATAATCGATAAAATTGTTGTAACTGTTAACATTTTTAGTTCATTATTTTTTAACAAAAATAATTAATTTTACAACTGATTCAAGTGAATAAAATATTTTATATACAAATTTGACGAAAACTTATCATAAAGGTCTAATATTGATACTTATTCCTAATATTTTTATTTATTTGTTATAAAGAATATAGATTATTACTTCTCAAGTGAAAAAATAAAAATACATCTTTTTTTATGCACCTTCCTTGCTTTTATACTTTGTGAGAGCGTAATATTGGAATTTTCATAGTTTAACAAGCTGCAGCTATGAAACGGTAAGTTGTATAAAAAAAATGTTTAAATAAAAGTTGTTTGTAAAATTGTAAGGAACAAGTTTTCCATTTGGATCGTAGCTGAAAAATGAAAATTTAAGGGCGAAAAAGTCGAAAAACACGTTTTTTGGCACTTTAGCGCCACCTGCTGTGCACATTTTTTGTTTTACAACATTGCACCAATGACAATAATTGTAGATAACGATGCCCTCTACATTTTTGTTCAAATAAATTTTTCTGTAGAATGCATAGTTTTCGAGAAAAATGCATTTCAAAATTTTTTTGAGTTTTTTCAAAAATCCACAGACGGATCAGGTGGCCATGCCCAAGTAAGCTTTCTTACATCATCTTCTAACGACTCACCAACTTTCATCCAATTGGTAATTTTTGTACCATTAATTTGACAGATTGACTGAACTAACTCACGTTTAACTTTATCGCGCAGATCCTCTCGTTATCACACTCAATCACATTCACTGACTCGAAGGCACACTTACGCCATAACAGCGCCACCCCGCCATACGGCCTCCCGCTGAGTAAGCCTGCCGCAGTATCGACTGCAGACGTACCGGTAGATCCAAAGTTGCTGTCAATCGTGCTGAGTATAGGCAGATCATGTGGCAACAACCACGTCTCCTGGAGAGCTACCACATCAGCTGTCTGACATAAGGTCCTCACTCCTTCTATTGACCTTTTCATAGATTTACAATTAAAACTAATTATTTTACTGTATTTTTCCATTAACTTTCTTAAGTTATATTTATATAATATCTCACTGTAAAATACTTAGCTATAATATTGTATTTATATATATAAATATAAATGTATTTATATTTGAATTTATGTATCTTTGTTCTCTGTTATTTCAGTATTTTCCTTACTTTGTCGCCTTCCATAAAAGTTTACAAACCGTCTAAACGATATCCCAGATGGCCACAGCTTATCGTCCAGGAATGTATCAATCTTGTGCTTAGCTACAAACAATTTATAAGCACTGTAGTCTCTTTGTCGCTTCATTTGAATTTTTACAAGAGACACCTTTTCCCGCGTTTTTTCATATATATAGTTAACAATGTCCTGTTCATCCACATCCTTATGTATTATAAGATGTCTTATTATGTTTAATAAGACATCTTTATTGGTGAGGCATATGACGGGAATATAACCCAGATTTTCTTTTACGGCATACACTCCTGGCAAAGTAATTATTTCTTCTCCATCCTTAAAGAAGATATTTCCAGGTATTTACCTGGAAATACCCGAAAATATGTGTACCCTGTGTATTTTATATCGCAACATACTTTGACTATATGCATACTCCTAACAGTAGTGTCTTCTAGAGTGAATAGTTTTATTTTATCCGCCTCTGTTTTATATGAATAAAGTATTAAACTTAAAATAGTCTTAAAGACAACAATATCAGACACCTCTGTAACATTTTTTCCCAGTAACATATCGGTGTTCAAAAAGCATCTGGCACCACAAAAGCTTCAATATTTGCATCAACAAAGTCTATAAAAATATTTATTTTTACTCTTCCCATAGGTGTTAATGTACCAAATACAAATCCTCTCATAAGTGGAAAAGTATCACAATTTCTAAATAAATTCAGTTCTTTAGGTATACGATTTTTAATGATTGTACACTGGCTTCCAAAATCTACAAATGCAGTTATTGGTGTATTGTTTACTTTAACAATTTTATGATATATATTCTTTTCTCGCATTTCAACCTGAGCAGTAATACATTGCACCTTGTTTACGTTACCCTCTGCATTTACATTTAATCTCCTGTTCTCTATGTTGAAGTTACGTCTACAGTATTCAGCCTTATGTCCTAAGCGATTACAAATTAAGTATTTTTGAAGTTTCTTGTGGCATTTAGGTGCAATGTGTCTTAGCTCAGAGCAATTATAGCAAGTGTAAGTCATAGCTGTTGCATTAGATAGTCTATTATCTTTACTACTTTCAGTCCTTTTTATAGAACTTAAGGGAGCTCTTAATGTAAAAGTGGGCTTCTTGAAATCTTTGCTGAAGTTTTTAATTGAAATACTGCGCAAATACTTAAGGAGTTCGTCCGGAGTTTTAAAATTAGCACCTTGGGCATTTAGTTTTACATTATGATCAAAAATGCCATGTATTATAGTCAACTGCCGCTTTTCCCTTTATTTTGCATTTACTGACTAATTTAGCTTTGTCATAAAAATACTCTTCCAGTGATTCTTCCCTACGGCTTCTTCGGGACAGCATTTCCGTTAATCTGTCAGCATAATTACGATCTCTGAAAAAGTTTGCAACAGCTGTTTTTGCCATTGCTTCCATGACAGATCAATTGAAGACAACCTTTCATATCAATATCGTGCCAAGCCAGATAGTTTCGGTAAAGCATGAAAAATAGTCTGCTTGTCACTCCATCTGTATATAGCTGCAGTTTCATTCACTTTTTTAGGCCAAGATTTTGTCAATTGAGTTCTATGACTAGGATCGAAAATTGGTATGACATCCTGGGATCAAACGTATTCCGATCATGATCACTGATTGCATCAATAAAACGTTCCATTACTCCACCGCCTGTCTTGCTTCGTCTATGGTGAGCATGATAGGTATGGCGCTTAATTCCATGGCGTCTTACCTTTTTCCGAGAGTCATTTTCAGAGCTACTAAGCACCTTTGATGACACCCATGAATGTGTGTGCGACCAATGTGTGAGTGAATGGGTGATTAGTGAATGCTATAGTTGATTGAGTATGTGAATAACATGGCCAATCCATGGCTCCCCGGCCTTGGAGGAAATTCCAACAGAAATTCTGCTCTAAATTATATCAATTTTTCTGAAGCGGTTTTTTTCCTGAACCGTTTTTTTACTTAAATTAAACTTTATAAAGTAATTAATTAAAGTATATACGAAAATAAAGATAAAGTTATTTAAATATACGAGTATAAGTTAAAGCAAATTAAAAAAAATATTGAGTAGGAAGCGGAAATGCGCGTATGGCTGAACGGACATAAGTTCCTCCCTTAGTTCTAACTTTTATAACGCGATTGACCAGTATATACCTCATCTACCACGGCAAGAGGCCAGCAGTTTCTCTTCCTTGAGAACAACAACCTGTTCCCGCTGAACGGGATTGTTAGAGGTATTCCATTTTTCGCGATTTTGTAAGGATGTCAGATATTCAATATGCCGCCATCGTTTCAAAATTCTTCTAATTGACACGGGTCGTCACTTAAGTTGATAAGGGCATGAAAAGATTCGCACTCGGCTTGACCCATTACAATATAACCGAGCATCGATTCCAACGCTAAAACAGCTGATTGCGGGTGTACGATTTTACGCGATAACAATAAGTGCGGGAATAACCCAGAACCTATCAAACATTCAATTTCAGATGGAATGTTGAATAAATCACCTTCCAAAGGAATATCTTTAAAATAATCAATCACTTTTACTTTTAATTTCAGCGATAGTAAATTTCTAGTTATATTCAAAACAACAGCGGCCTTTATCGAATATCTATTATCGAATCGGGATTCAAACGCGAGTATCGTATGACCCAAAACAGTATTTTCAGTTGACCCTATGACATGAACTTTAGACTTTTCGTAAATAATCTGATGGTTTAATCGACGACAGCATGCTTCCGTTATGAAATTAGCGTTTGAACCGGTATCTAAAAGTAAACGAACTGAACATTTCATATTATAACCGTTTATCACATTTACACGAGCGTTAGGAACGACATCATAATAAATATTATTAGTTTCAGTAAAAAATATTCGAAGTTTCATTTTTCGACGAAATTAAACATTGCGCGTGAGCACGCTTCACCTCTGTAGGCAGCGAGACGTCAGCGCTTGCATCGACAAATTTGAGCCGCGGGGTGGCCGCGGCCGAATGTGGGATTGTTCCGCGTTCCGAGAAAGACGTACCGAGAACTGCCGCGTTTGCTGGAACGGGAACGTTAGACTGAGATGCAACATGCTTCGGACGTAAATAATTACTAACGCGTTGAGAATAAAAGTTATTTGAATGAATCATAGAATGATGACGATTGTTACATTTGTAACAATTTCTTTTTGATTGACATTTGCTTAAGGAATGAAAACCGAGACAATTTTTACAAATATTGTTTTTAATTACAATTTTATATCTGCTCTCGGGCGTTAATTCGTGAAATTTTGCACATAAATATAAAGCGTGTTTGTCGTTATGGCAGACAACGCACGAAGGATTGTATTTATCCATAACAAATCAATGAAATATTTTTGGGTGTATTAGCGGGTTGCGTGTAGTTTTTATGGTTACTATCGATGACGTCACGTTTAACAGATTGCGGATTCAGCTGTAACTGTGAGCGGGACAATACCTTGCTTTGATCTTTTATAAAGGAGGTTATCATTTCAAAGGCATTTTACATTTAGAAAATCGTTGTTTGAATACTTGTATGGTTTGTTTATCTAGTTTACTAAGACCGATATGTAAACATGAAATCAGTTAAATCGTCTATTTTTAATAACTTTAGAGCCGAAACCGAGGCACAATAGTTTTCCATGTCTAAATTCCAAACATGTCTAAATTTTGAGAAGATGCGTGTGTGAGAGATTTGAACGTAAACATTTTTTCTAAATATTGGGTAATTTTTTGCCGCTTAGTAATCATCGGAATCAATAACTCCACACACTCCCAAATTTTTAGATTATGTTTCCTAATCTTGGTTCTTTGCAAAATTTTAAATTAATGAAATCGCAATCAAAATGTTTATGTTTTTTATTTGAGATAAAATAAAATAAATTATTTATTTCTACATATCTTCGGCTGCACAACTTATCTGACTCAATCTTGACTAACTCTGGTTCAATAATTAGCTCGACAGTCGAAGACGGTGACATGACATGACTTATTATTATTGTATTCTTTTTGATTCTCTTTGTCAGATTCGATTCCTTCGCCAAATGGAGTACATTGTCCTTGCACATTACTGTCCGGTTATTCTTTGTCTATCTCGGGGTCACTGAAAAATAAATAGAATGATAATAGTTTACATTATATTTTACGCGTCTAACTAAAGAGGACGAACTCGTGGGCGGAAAGCTAGTTTACCTATATAATTCGGTTCATCGTTTAAATTCAGATTTATATAAAAAGCTAAATATACAATATTATCATGAATAGTAGAAGTTACAGTATAGGTACCTACCGAGTTTACACTATACTTGGAAAATGCGCCTTTCTGAGTCGGAATCGAAAAATTTTACTAATCAAAACTGAATATCTCTAAAAGTTTAGCATTTTCCTTGAAATCATCGAAATTCCAACAACTTCTTCAAACAGATCAATATTATTACTGTCAAGTGGTAAAATTAAAAAAAGTACAACCGATTTCAATAAAACTGAATTAGAACATAATATATGTAATGGTTAAAATGATTTTCATAGAATAGAATAGAATAGAATAATTTTTATTCAATATACATTACATGTGTAATTCTTATTGAAAGTCATTTTTTACTTTACCACTGGTTCGAAAAAATACCCTCTGTCCTGGGAAGAACCAGCAAGAAACCAAGCGGGACTTTTTTTTAAATAAATTTTACAGTATAAATGATTACAAACTATTTACAAAATTTATTTTAGAAACTGCTTGGAAGCGACCACCTCATTCCCAGGGGTTATTATCAACCATGTATTCATTTATACTATAATAACCCTTTTTATACAGTTTCAGCTTAATAAAACATTTAAACTTGGTAATAGAGAGAACCTGTACACTTTCCGGGACCTTGTTGTAATAGCATATACATTGCCCCAAGAATGAATTACTGACTCTGTGGAGTCGAGAAACTGGCATCACTAGCTTGTGTTTGTTCCTAGTGTTTACAGAATGTATATCACTTTTTTTACTAAAACTATCTTTGTTTTTGTGAACATACATAAAATTTTCGTAAATATACTGAGAGGCCAAAGTTAATATATTAATTTTTTTAAATTTATTTCTAAGAGACTCTCTCGGTTTTAGATTGTAAATAGCTCTAATGGCCCTCTTCTGTAAAACGAAAATAGTTTCTGTATCAGCCGCATTTCCCCATAGCACAATCCCATTAGACATTATGCTATGGAAATAACTAAAATAAACTAATCTAGCTGTCTCGACACTAGTGAGACCTCTAATCTTTTTTACAGCATAGGCTGCAGAACTTAGTCTGCTTGCTAATTTGGATATATGGGGGCCCCACTGAAGCTTTGCGTCAAGAGTGATGCCAAGAAAAACAGTGGATACAACAGAGTATCAATTCCTCCCCATTTAAAAACACATTGGTATTCAGATTTTTAACATTCGTTGTTGTAAATTTAACACAATTAGTTTTATTTCCGTTCAAATGCAGATTATTAACGTTAAACCAATGCACTAATTTTGATATAGCATTTTACACTTCGTCACATTTAAATGATTGACGTTTAAGTTTAAAAATCAAGGAAGTATCATCAGCAAATAATACTATATCATGACTATCCCCTACAAGGTGAGGTAAGTCATTAATATACACCAGAAACAGGAATGGGCCGAGAATCGATCCCTGAGGAACACCCATTAGTACAGGTGACCCGGAAGAACTTTTACCATTGATAATAACCTTCTGCTTTCTATTACTTAAATATGAAATAATAAGTTTAAGCGCTGTGTTCTTGACACCATAGTACTGTAGCTTCCTGATTAATGTCTCATGGTGAACACAGTCGAAGGCCTTGGAAAGGTCACAAAATATACCCAAAGCATCCTCTGAACTCTCCCATGCACAAAAAATATGTTTAATAAGCTCAACTCCAGCGTCAGTTGTCGAGCGACCCCTTGTAAAACCGAATTGATTTTTATGTAGCAATTTATTAATATTAAAGAAACTTAACATCTGATCTAAAATAATTTTTTCAAAAATTTTACTTAGTGTTGGTAGTACAGAAATTGGTTTAAAATTGGCGGAGTCTAATGTACTACCAGATTTAAATATAGGTATGACTTTACTATGTTTCATTAAATCAGGAAACACACCAGATTCGACGCTTATCTATACATATAATAAATCTGTAGAAAAGTCGTGTCTGTTAGTCTAATATATTCTTGAAAAAACAAGTCCATGGGACTAAATAAAGGGTTCTGAACCCAAATTAGTGGTTTTTAGAATTTTTGTCTGTCTGTCTGTCTGTCTGTCTGTCTGTCTGTCTGTGTATTCCGGATTCACGCAAAAACTACTGGACCGATTTACATGAAATTTTGTACATAGGTAGTTAGTAACCCGGGGCAACTTATAGGCTACTTTTTATCCGATTACGGAACTTCAAAAAAAGAAGGTTAAGTATTTTCCTTCCTTTAGATGTTGATTTTCTATTATATCTTAGTTATAGATGGGATGACGGATGTTTTTCAAATAAATACCATATTTATAAATAAATTATAAAATATAGTTATAAACTTGGTAAAATAATTTGAAATTACACCGATTTAGTTATGAGAACAGCGCCATCTATCATCAAATGTAAAAAGTAGTATATTTTGCCGTCAGTTACTAATAAATTAAATAATATAAGTAACTTACAATTATATGTTTAAATAATAAGATTTTTAATATTATTTAATTAACGTTTAGTTTTTTTAGTATTTTTGTTATTTTATTTTAAAAGTGTAATAATTTCAATAGAAGATCAATCAAAAATATGAAAATTGATAAGGTTTTTATTTCAATTACTATTTTATATGTAAACTGATTAAAACTGGCCTGTCTGCAATTATTGCAAAATTTTCATTATTATTATAGTTTTATTTAAGAGATTTTTATATATGTCGTGACCAGATCGTAGAATAGATCATATAAAGTAGTCTATCATTTCGTGAAATGGTGTGGTGATTTTATGATATTTAACACTGTTTGTTGACTATCTCATGATATAGCCTGACTAAATCAATGAATAGAAATCGTTTGAAGATATTAATAACTAGAAACGTTGCTATTTTATGATACGGTCATATGATGATATCATTAAATCGTTTTTCACCGCTACCGGCGCTGATAGCGTATATTTTAACAGAAACAGAACTTTTAACAGAATAGACATCACTTTATGCCTTATTGATAAAATAAATAAATGTTCACTTCTATTGCTGATATTATTAGATAATATAGTTTTGGCTTTCATTATTTCATCTAATAATAGCACCATCTACTTACCACTAAACAAACTAAAATGGTAAGTATCTGATATAATTAAATAATAGAATGCTACTGAATATACGATGTAAATGATTGAAAATTCGTTCGTGGCAACGTTGGATGTGTAATTACTAGGTAGATGACCACATCTACAATCATTCAAAAGCTTAATTTTAGTTTTAATGAATTGTATTTAAACAAATATGAGGGCTGTGTAGCTCTCGCCGTGAGATTTTATCATGGCACGGGAGCAAAGCGTATACGATTCCCTTGAGGATGTTCTGTTATAGAAAATTTTACGTGCTGACTTAACACGTGTCCGTTAAAGTGGTGAAGAATAACTTCGTGGGGAAACCTAGATGTCTGAGTAGTTAAAATAGTCGTGGAGATTTGAAAACCGTTAACATGCATTAAAGCATTGCAGCATACTCTATTTTTCTGCCAATAAAATACTATAGGTAATGAGGAGCCCTGTGCACAGTAGTGAGACGTATATTAGCTGCTACTTTACTTTTTTACCTGTTTTGGTATTAAGGTTCACTATTTTTATAGGGACTGATCACAGAAACAAGGTGTCAGTGATACGGTGATTTATTTGCTACTGAACATTTCAATTACGTTTACCTTATTAAAGACCTCACTCACACTTGCATACTGTTCATCTTACATACTACACACACGCATTACAATATTGCTCGAACATACCGCCCACCAAAAGACTCATAAAGTCCTTTATTATTTAACATGTTACATTTCATACATACTCTTATATATAATAATTTTACATGACATTGGTAATACAATATACATGAGTACATACATTTTTGATAAAGGTAACAACATAAATTCATTAAGCTTTATAAGTAATGGACACATGCCAATCAAAATGGTTAAAATAACAATTTGATACAATTTTCATGTTAATGTTAATACATACTAGAACATTTAATACATGCATAAAATAAAATATAGCCATAAATGATTTAGTATAAAACATCAGTCTATATCTATAGGTAAAGGACACAATTTGTTTATTGGTCTATGCACTACACTTTCACCACTTTTAACACTATACACCCTAGTCACTCCATCATCACCTGGGTGCTTATCCACCACACGACCCAGCAGCCATTTACCAGGAGGGAGATTTATAAGAATATTATATTTTATAAGAACAATGCGTCCTATTTCAAACTCCTTCACTTTGTCTTGCCACTTAGGTCTCTGCTGTAACCTGGTCAAGTACTCTTGTTGCCATCTTCGCCAAAAATCTGATAGAAGCTTCTGTTGATGTTGCCATCGTGACAAGTGACTGACAGGAATGTTCTTTAGATCAGGGTGGGGTACATTGATTGGAGCTTCGCCTATTAAGAAGTGCCCTGGGGTAAGTGGCAGTATGTTGTCCGTGTCTGAGTCGTCAATAGGGCTAAAAGGGCGCGAGTTAAGGCAAGCTTCTATTTGACACAGTAAGGTCGTCATCTCTTCATAGGTTAGGTTGCAAGTCAATATTCTTTTCATGTGATATTTCATTGATTTGACACCTGCTTCCCATAATCCGCCCATGTGAGGACTATAGGCAGGTATGAAATGCCATTGTGTGCCATCTAATGCTAACATTTCAGAAATATGACCCTCAAACTTCATCTTTGCGTCTGCCCAAGCTGCTACAAGTTCTTTGTTGGCACCTACGAAGTTTCTTCCCTGGTCGCTCCAGAGATGTGCACATCTGCCCTTTCTTGCTACAAATCTTCTGAAAGCTCCAATAAAGGCCTCAGAGGTAAGGTCTCCAACCAATTCTAGGTGTATGGCCTTTGTTGACATGCAAACAAAAATTGCTATGTAAGCCCTAGTTGTATTAAATCCTCTACCTTTAGATCTCAGGATTTGGTAAGGGCCAGCAAAATCTACTCCACTGTGTAGAAAGGGACGAGCAGGTGTAATTCTTACACGAGGTAAGACTCCCATTAATTGTGATTTAGCTACAGCGTTTTGCTTGGCACATATGAGGCAATTGCGAATTTTAATTTTTACCAACTTCTTTGATTTCAGTATCCAGTATTTTAATCTTAAATATCCAAGCATCAATTGTGTTCCACCATGTAGTGTCTTCAGGTGAGCATCAGATACTATAAGTGCACTCAAGTGATTTTCGCTGTCTAATATAATAGGATGTTTGCAATTTTCATCAAGGTCAGAGTGACGTAATCGGCCGCCCACCCTGAGGATACCTTCATCATCCAGGTAAGGTAAAAGAGACTTTATTTTACTATAATTTTTTACCCTTTTTATTGATTTTAGGTTTTGTATGTCTTCTTCAAATGTGTTCCTTTGTACAATTTTTATACATGTTTTTAAAGCTTCTTCTAATTCTTTTGTAGTTATTGTAGTTCCCTTATTTTTCAATTCCCTTCCCTTTAAGAATCTTTTGCAATATGTTATAACTTTTAATAGTTCTGTTAAGTTATCAAATCTGTTAAACTTAGTAGCTATCATAGAATTTTCGTTTGTTTGTTTTAGATTCACTTGTACTGATATGATGTTTCTTTCTAGGTTTGTTGTTATGTTTGCTGGTCTGCTGTATTTAATATTACTTGTGCTTAGCCATTCAGGACCGTTCCACCACATTTTATCATCTTTCAGATCTAGCACGTGCTTTCCTCTAGAAGCGGCATCAGCAGGGTTGTCTTGTGATTGAACGTGATACCAGTTCTGGTTGCCAATGCTGTCTAATATCTCGACAACTCTGTTTCTCACAAATGTATTCCACCTTGCAGGATCTCCAACGAGCCAAGAGAGTACTATGGTGGAATCCGTCCACGCGAATATTTGACAGGTCGGTATTTTCATAGCTTCCTTTATTTTTTTCAGGAGTCCCGCCAGGAGTACAGCCCCGTTAAGCTCCAAACGAGGTAAGTATTGAGGTTTGATAGGAGCTAAACGTGTTTTCGCTGCAATTATTTCTGTCTTAACCAATCCATCTATAGTTTGAGCTCTTAAGTAAGCAACTGCAGCGTAAGCTTGAGTAGATGCGTCACAGAAACCATGAACGGTAACATTATTCATTACATTTTCAGATGTATGCAGCCACCGGTTGATCTCAACCTCAGGTAAGTATTGGTAGCTTTCTCTCAGTTTTCTCCATTTTTCTGCAATTAAGTGGTTAACTTCTTCATCCCATGAAATTCCTTGTGTTCATAAATGTTGGATGAGTAATTTTGCAGGCAATATAGAAGGTGCTAACCAGCCAAGTGGATCAAATAATCTTTGAATGTCGGCTAGAATTGTTCTCTTGGTTACAGTAGCAGCCATAGAAGGTAAGTTAACACTATATTTAAATACATCCTTTCCCATGTCCCATTGTAAGCCTAGTGCCCGTATTGTTCCATCTATCTTTATATCTAAGTGTACTTGAGAACTTCTTTCAGAGGGTTCAAATTGTTTTAAGAACTCTGCGTTGTTTGAGCACCACTTCTGAAGAGTGAAACCTCCCTTCTGTAAAATAAACACAATCTCTTTCGCTACTTTGATTGCATCTTGAAGTGTGTCCTTGCCTGACATCAGATCATCCATGTAAAAGTCTTTCTTTATAATTCTGGCAGCATCAGAGAAATCTCGACCTTCGTCTTCCGCAACTTGATGCAAGGTTCTAACTGCTAAATATGGAGCAGAAGCAGTTCCAAACGTAACTCTCAGGAGACGATAATCTTGTACCGGTTGGATTTTGCAACTTCTGCATAATATTCTTTGTAAATCTCTATCTTCCTTTGAGACTAAAATTTGGCGGTACATTTTTTGGATGTCAGCAACAAAACAGATCTTTTTCATTCGCCATCTCATGATTAAGCTTCTCATGTCGTCTTGCAACTGTGGTCCTACCAGTAGCTCTTCATTGAGGGCAATATTATTGTTTCCCTTTTGCGAAGCATTAAAAACTGTTCTCATTTTACTTGTTTCTTTATCTTGCCTTACAACGGCATGATGAGGAAGGTATACTGCTGGCTTGTTAATTTCATTTTCTGGTACCCTTTCTAAATGATTTAATTCTATATATTCTTGCATCACCTTTGTATATTCACGTTCTAAGCTTTGGTCTTTTTTGAATGTCTTTTCTAATTGATACAATTTTCTTAGTGCTATATCTCTTGTTCTTCCTGATAGTGATAAAAGTGTCTTTTGTTTTGTTGGAAGTTTTACAATATAACGTCCTTCTGATGTTCTGTGCGTTGTAGCTTGATATATTTCTTCACATGTTTTTTCTTCTGCTGTTAATGCCCTTTTTTCGTCTGTACCTTGCTCCCACATATTCCTCAGCATGTCATCTAAATTCAAATTAAGATGCATGACACTGACATCATAATTTTCTCTGTTGCTTTGTATGTGGCCAAACAGAATCCATCCCAGGCTGGTATTTTGAGCACATGGAGTGCCTGGAGAACCCTTGATTACTTCACCTTTCATAATTTGGGCACATACGTCCACACCTAATAACATATCTATCCGTCCTGGTTGATTGAAGCCTGGATCTGCTAAAACGAGGCCTTGGAGGTGTGAACAGTTCTTCAGGCAAATGGTTCGAGTTGGTAACTGACATGTAAGACGAGTTGGCATTATGTAAACTTTGATATTGAGGTTAAAGTTTGCTTCGTATCTTGATAAAAGCTGTATTTCAGCAGCTTGCTTCAAAATTTATGTGCTGCATCCCATGCCTGTAACTGTGCCTTTAATAGCAGTGCGTTTCAGTTTAAGTGTCTGAGCAGCTCTTTCACTTATAAATGTAGCTTGTGAGCCATGGTCTATTAAGGCACGTAGTACAGCTGTATGTCCCAGTTGATCCTTGACAACTATGAGTGCTGTAGCTAATAATGCTGTGGTGGTACTAGTAGCAAAGTGTGATGATAACTGAACATTTGATATTGTTGGATGTGCAGAGCTTTCTTGATCATTATTCTTCGCTTCGTGCGCTTGGTGATTGGCTGGTTGATTTGATGACGTCACCATGTTTTGGTGCACTAAAGAGTGGTGACGTTTATGACATATACGACAGGACATGTTTAGGCGACATTTCTTTGCAGAGTGTCCTGGGGCCAGACAATTATAACACAGATTGTGGTTCTTTACATATTGACATCTTTCTGTTGGTTCCATCTTAGTAAATTCCCTACATTGACACAGTGTATGATTTTCTTTACACATTAGGCAACTTCTTAATTTAGACGTAGCCGTAGTAGCAACATGGAGTGTATTTTCTTTATATCTTATTATCTTATCCTTTGGTGAAGGTGTGATTAACTCTAATGTACGAAATTTCGATTGAAGGAACTTACAGAGATCCGCCCACGAAGGTAAATCATCAGAATTTTCCCGGTAAGCAAACTCCTCCCATTCTCTGTGCGTCTCCGGGTCCAACTTCTGCACGACGAGAAATATAATTAATGGATCCCAAGAGTCGGTTGAAATTGTGAGATTTTTTAAGCTATTAATGCATTCTGTAGTGGTATCGAGAAGTGCCTTTACATAGTTTGCAGTTTGGGCAGGGATTTTCCTCTGCATAAATAATATTTTCAATAGAGAATTGACTATTATACGTTTATTTC
Source organism: Parnassius glacialis (assembly GCA_033319125.1). NCBI lineage: Eukaryota > Metazoa > Arthropoda > Insecta > Lepidoptera > Papilionidae > Parnassius > Parnassius glacialis. Next base: position 28,363,825 of record JAVANC010000002.1, read on the forward strand.
CGTAACGAGTTTTAAGCATTACCCATGACTGATCATAATTATCTTCTGTTACTTGAATATGCTTCAATAGAGTTTCGGCTTCACCACTAAGGCTACTCTTTAAATAGTGAAGTTTTTGTACTTTACTAAGAGATGAGTTGTTGTGCACTAACGACATAAATAAATCTTGGAATGCAGGCCATTCTTCGTAAATACCGGCGAAAGAAGGCAGTTGTATTCGTGGTAACTTGACTATTCCTTCATTGGATGTAATAGGGTTGGTAGGTACATTATGATGCATTGATATCGGCTGTGTTAATGTTGACAATAAATCTCTTAGGTCAGCTTGTAAACATAAATATAGATCCTCATAAATAAAATAGTCTTCGTTTGCGAAATAAGGTATATTTTGCTTCTTTTCTTTGGGAACACATTTTACAAGATCTTGATGTGAGTTTTTAAAATAATTCCAATACTCTTCTATCATTTGCAGTCGAGTTTCAATGTATCCTTTTGTAAGTCGCTGCTTTGGACATTTCTTTAGGTTGTTCTGAGCCTTTTGTAATAATGCCGCAGTATTTTCCAGTAAAGATAATATTTGTTCCGGTGTAGTGGCCATATTTATATAAACGTTCCACAAATGTATAAAACGTTCCACAAATGTATAAAAAGTTCCACAAATGTATTATAAACAAACTAGTTTTACTTCGATAACTCAAATATGTAATTATTCAAACGTTCGTAAAATGTCATAACTTGCACAAGTCACACTCAGGTAAAAAAGGTTCTTTTGTTCTCGCCTCGACCGCCCGGTCCGTCCTTTTGTTTAGCACTTGATAGTTATAACGCCACAAGAGACACGTCGTTAGATCCGGCTCGAAGGACCATATGTTTTGGTAATAAGGTTCACTATTTTTATAGGGACTGATCACAGAAACAAGGTGTCAATGATACGGTGATTTATTTGCTACTGAACATTTCAATTACGTTTACCTTATTAAAGACCTCACTCACACTTGCATACTGTTCATCTTACATACTACACACACGCATTACAATATTGCTCGAACATTACCTTTAATGAGATTTATAATCAGTTTGTAATTTAAGGTAGCTTTCATATTTTGTCTTGGTTTCATAGCTCATATGAGTATTTGTAAATTAACAGGCTCTTTTTTTTAAAGCACATTTTACTCAAACTGCTTTAAACAAAGTTTCTTTTTATTTTACTTGTCAAAGGCGGTAATCCAACTGATAAAAACTTAAATTTCATGGTACGTAAGCATTATTAAATATTTCAGCATATTATATATTCATTGCAATTTGAAGTGTCGATTTACCACGTTCTCGGTGGTTAAGGAAAACCTGCATATCTGAGAAGTTTCCCAGTTGAGGTCATCCCGCATTGGAAACAGCGCAGCGAACACTTTTTTGGCCAAAAACTTTATTACTACACGTTACTATTGGGCCATTGCCCAGTAGTAACGTGTATTTAAGCTCCAACTTTTTACTTTTCATGGGGCAATATATTATGTAGTTTTTATTTCATTCATATTTTTGGGTATGTTACTTTTTTGTTTTCACTTTTCTGTTTGCATAAATTGTCAAGCAGCTGGATATTTGCAATAGTTGTCACGCTTTTTAGGCGTGTTGGCAACCGCAGCTATTATTATTTTGATCTTTTGTCAGGAAGATGATGCTGCCCTATGTCATGTCATGCCCTAGGTCCTATGTCACCTCTTACGACGGTACAATATGAGGTGGCGGATTCTCTTTCACCGCCACAACAACAAGAACATTTTTCTACTCCCGTTCATGAGTGTAGTGCTTCCCACGTTCACTGTGAATAACATTTATAAGGAATAAAACTAATTTTAAGGATCTTATAGCGTTTAATTCTAACTTTTTTTAATTCCCGATGTTTTGGGCACTTTACAGCACCCATGGTCACGGTAGGACTGAGGTTTTTGACGACCTGATATCACAGTTAGAATGGAACAGAATAAGAATAGAATAGAATATAATAGAATAAATGCAGAAGTATGCTTGGGTTTGAATTTTATTTTATTAACTATGGGGCTGTTTGCAAATCTTATCACTCAGCCATCTTTCCTATTAAAATTAGGATGTGTTTTTTAATTTCAATAGCCCCGCGAATCACCATTGGTAGGAATTGGTGTTCTATTACAAGGATTTGTATATCAGACCCGGTATAATGGTTGGGACGATATTAAACACGTTGACATACTTTAGACTTCCTGGAGCGACAGTGTTTCACATCAACTATATGTTGTTTTACGCGGGTTTTTATGGAACTTTCATCCAAAGATGCGTAAAAAAACATAAAAAAGTTAAAAATAGACGTGATAAAATCCGTAACATAAGTTTTATTCCATGTGTAGTATACTGTATACTAAATTTTGAAGTTTACTCGAACGTAAAAAAATATTTACATCTATTTTGTGGTGTCAATCAATATTAAATAGGACCAATGATAGATATGAATAAAATATCTCAAATAAACAATATGGCGTAAATTGATAGAAGACCGCGAAACTCATCATTATTTTTTTAAAACTAAATTAACTTTAATTATAAATGAAGGTAAAGAGTAAAATGTAAATAATAGATAATAATAAATTTTGATTACGAGACAATTTACCTTTCTTATGGATACATCGGAAGACACGCCCGATATTAAAAATAATAGGTGTTTCTAGACATATATATTCACGTGTTCCTGTAACATATTATACCTATCTATGCCAAATACCTAATCTACGTCTAATAGTCTTTTAGAATTCAAAAAAAAAAATCTTTGACTGACATAGAGACACAGACACCGAGGTGACTCTAAAAGTGATCGAATTTCGCTAAATTTGCCACGCGAGCGAAGCCGCGGGTAAAAAGCTAGTATTAAATATAGTGGCTAGATAAGGTGCTAATATATCTATTAAAGATAAAATAACTTTAACGGAAATCCCCCATAAGTCTGCCGTTTTCTTAACATCAATAGTTTTAAAATATTTAACGATATCTTTTGGCAGTACTCTATGGAATTTAAAAGTATTTGAACAAGCCTTTACATTTTATTTGAGCAATGATTCGGTGACATTAGGAGAAGAATTTAATAATTTTGTTGTCAAAAAAGGAACATCAGTAAAATGTTTCTCAAAAGCCATAGCAACTTCTTGATCAGATCGCGTTAAATTATTGTTAATATTCAATTGAAAATCCGAGTTGCGCGGTTTGACCTTGCCCGTTTCACTATTTATTATTCTCCAGGTCATTTTAATTTTGTCGGATGCAGTTTTAATTTTGTTGCTTAAATGTAAAGCCTTAGCAGTGGAGCACACTTTTTTAAATATTTTAGAATATGTTTTTACATAATCTCTAAATATAACACTACTATTATATGATCTTTCATCATAAAGCTCGTATAACCTTCGCCTCCTTTTGTAAATTCCTACTGTCGCCCATTCACTAAATGATTTGAGACTGTTAAAAGAAAAAGTTTTAGAAGTAAATATTCTACTAAATTCACAACTTATAATTTTAAATAATGTAGCATACAAATAATTAGCACTATTTTTAAACGAAAGTGATGGAAGTCTTTTTATTATATTACTTCTAAACCTCTCCAAGCGATGTTCATTTATTGGAACAAGCACAACTTTCTTATTTTTCTGTGTTTTATGTATGTAAGGTAGGGATACCAACTGTCCACAGTGATCTGAACTTAAATTTTGAATAATTGATTTATGCAAGGGCTTAACATCTGTAAAAATGTTATCTATACAGGTCGCACTAGGCCCAGCAATACGTGTTGGTTCTAAGAATAAATTTACAAGATTATACGATTTAAACAATGAGCTAAACTTAATACTAATAGAAGAAGTTTCAAGGAGATTGATATTAAAGTCTCCACATATTACAACAGACTTCTTCTGTATACTAAGTTTTAGTAAAACTTCTTCCACAATCGTTTCAAAATGGTCATGAGTAGCACATGGGGGTCTGTAAACACTTACAACAATGAAGTGGTCAAGCTCGACACAAGCCATTTCTACAGTTCGTTCAACAGAGAGACTCACAATATCCTTACGTTCTTTATATAATAATGACTTATCTGCTAATATTAAGGAGCCACCACGTAAACTTTTTTCTCTATTGAAGGAACTGACCACCTGGTGATTTCTGAAATTAAACATGAAATTAAAATCTTTTAGCCAATGTTCAGTAATACAAAGGATGTGTATATTGTTACTATTTAAAAACAATTCAACTTCCAATTCTTTGCCCAACATGCCTTGTATATTTTGATGCACCAGGTGTAAACAATTTTTATTACTTATTTGTGGGCTGTATTCAAAATTAATTAAACTCTTATTATTGCTAGAGATTGCCTCTATTGTCACATTCACTAATTTAAATTAGTTGGAACTGATTCCAAATTAAATGTCAAATGATTATGCTCAATAAAAGCAGTCTTGGTAGCCAAAAACTTGGCTGAGTTAAAAAGTAAATAATAAGATAGCACGTTTGCTATCAGTCTTAAATTATATTTGGATAGGTAATACCTATCTTTTGTCCAGAACTTTTTTATTAAATTATTTATGTCAATCACATGAAATTTATGATTATTATCATTACAATTATATGTCAAATTTAAAGTATTATTACATATTAAATTATGCATTTGTATATTTAAATTATGTCTTAAATTATTTTCCTGTGGCAATCCCTGTATATAAGGCAGTGTGAACAAGACAATTTTGTGTACATTTAAGTTATTAAGTTGTTTAATATATCTTAATAACTGTTTGTTTTACACTGCCTCTTCTACCAACAAAAATTATTATTGTACTATTTGGGCAAAATTTAGTAACAATAATTTTATTTAGGATGTCACTAATAGATGCTCCAGGCATGCAGCAATTTGTAACTTTTTGTCCCTTTAAAGAGTTATTTAAAGTTATGCCTAGATTTTTTTCCCATGTCATCGCTATAAACAATTATATTATTATTAGTAATATTTGGGTTATTTATTATTTTAATATCCTCTGTTATGGCACTGTCATAGAGTCTTGGTGGTGGTATAATATTATCAGCACACACTGACTTTGAAGAATCTGGCATTGAGCGCTGACACTCACATTGATATTTAACTAAGGAGTCAAACCGCTCCTCATTATATTTACAAGTCTTTACCAGATTATCCATAGCCAATACGTGTTCTTTTATTTCATTTTGGGCTGATTTATATTTATTGGACACTGTTTGAAGGGAGTTCATAAGTGATAATATTTCTGATTCAAGGCACTCCACTCTACTTCAGTCTCATAACATTTTTTTATGTTATCCACCTCAATTGAATACAAATTAAGTTCACATAACAATGCTTGCTTTTCATTACATACATTAACATAATTTTTGGTATTAATCTTGTTTCTTATTAATTTTTGTACTTTCCTTATGTATTTACTAACTTTTATATACTTCTTCAATTTGGTTTTACTGCAATTAATCCTTACTGTGTTTCCTGAAGTGGAAGAGTCGTCACCAGTCAAGTCTATTGTTGCAGATTGCTGTAACATTCTTGAAGTATCACATTGCACAAGCTCAGAGAACAGGCTTTGAGTCTGGGAGGCTTTAAGGTTATCTATATGTGTTTTAAATTGTGTTATTTTTTTTTATAGAATAAGGGTGACAAACAAGCACACAATCCACCTGATGGTAAGTGGTTGCTGCGGCCCATAGACATCTACATCTATCCTCGTTTGCGAATCAAAATGCAGATGCGTTGTCACCCGTGAGGACTAAGATGGAATGCCTCTTTTCCAGTAAAAAGGGCCTCCGGCCACCTGCACTCACCGAGCGAAACGCAGAGGTAAACCTCTACTTCATGCTGGTATTCTGTGAGGTCGTGGTACCACCCCGGTTCGAGCCGGCCCATCCGTGCGACAGCAAAAGCTGCCGCATGGCTCTACCACTGTTAATTGCTCATTAGCCTCATTCAACTGTAACTTCAATGCAGCAATTAACCTGAGAGCTTCCTCATATTCCTTGCTGCATTGGTCAAACTCATTAACCGTTCCCTGTAGCTGATCTCTTTCTTTTATAACACTTGTGTATTCTGTATGTAACTTAACCATATCACATTTCAATTGTGTATTTTTGGCAATTATGCTAACTATTTCCCTTTCATTATCATCCCTTTCCTTAAGCAACAGTTCACACTGCTCCCTGGATGCCTTAAGTTCTTGGAGCGCAAGCTGGAGTTGGTTCTCCATCTGGCGCGTCTTGGCGTTGCGAGTATTCATTTTACTATTTATTATAAATAATAAAAGAAAACAAAGATCGAAAACAGAAGGAGCAGAGTAAGCTAATGTAAAGTTGTTGTTGTTTTTTTTTTTTTCTATTTACAAGTCTCAAATCAAATTATCGTTAGAACAATTCGAAAAGAAACCCGCAAAGAATGTAATAACCCGATTAATAGAATAAATCTTTAATTTATAAAAGGAATGATATGAAATAAGGATTACAATAATTTTTAAAACAATGTTCGTTACCTGTCACTTTTTGTTCCAACACCAAATTGTTGTTATAAATATTTATGTACCAATTTTCTTAAATATTAAATACAAAGCGGCAGTAATTATTAGCTATAACATAAAATTGAGGTGGATATGGTGAATTTACAATATTTAAATTATTAAAATTTATCGGGACCAATTACTTTTACAACTTATCACCAGGGTTGCCACAGCAAAAAAAGCATCAGCATAAAATGAGAGACCAACTGTAAGCTATCGAACAAAAAAAGAATAGGTATTCAAAATCGATCCGGAGAAATCGGTGAACATATATAAAAAAATACATACATCCGAACATAGAACCTCCTCCGTTTTTGAAGTTCAGCAGTTCTTCAGCTATTACATACTTTTATATTTTGTGGAATAAATTTCGGTCTATCACCTACCAATCAACCTATGTACAATAGTATGTAAGGTGGTAAGGTACGCGATCATAGTAAGTAAGTACACGTACTTACCTGTTGATCACAGAGCTGTTGATTTTAAAAGTTAACGTTGCCAATTATTTCGATTTACGAAGCAAATTGCATTTATTTAGTTTTGTCTATAATCTTTCTCTTCCATTCTAAAAGGTATAAAATTATTTTAGTTGAATGAATATAATACTCATCGTAAAAACAGGCATTTGCTTTAGGCAGGTATAGATAGGTAGATACTTACATAAAAAATAACAGCTTACTTCTATAAGGTACATGTAGTAAGTCCCTACTTAATGTATACATAGACTATGCAATATAATAAAATTGCAAAGTAACACAAACTAATTCATTATATAACTTGTCGTAAAGGTACGCAAATATAGGCTATGAATGAATTAACGCTCCTGCTGCTGCTATCGTAGTATGCGTGAGAATTAGCGTAACATGTTGTATTTGTGTTGTTCACGCCCGGAGCCCGGAGGGAGGCAGCGCAGGCAGAGCAAATATCTACTAATAGGGAATTGGATGTACGGATCAGGTATTTTCCTTGCGGTGCATAGCCGAAAAGTGTTTGGCTAAAAACAAGAAGGTCTATTGTGCGTTCGTGGATCTAGAAAAGGCCTATGATAGAGTGGTGAGGAATGAACTGTGGTCAGCATTGTCCGTGAACGGTGTGAGCAGTATCCTCATACGAGCATTGCAATCTCTTTTTAGGGATTCTAGTGCTTGTGTAAAGATCGACGGGGCATACACTGAATGTTTTAATATCGAAAAAGGTCTTAGACAGGGATATGTAGCGTCACCGTGGCTATTTAATCTGTTCATGGACAATTGCTTGACAGATTTAAAAGATAATGAAAGTTGGTTGAGAATGAATGAGTTACTCGTCAAATGTTTTCTCTATGCTGACGACCAAGTACTACTTGCTTCTTCGGCTGAGGAGTTGCAGGAGATGGTAACTGCTATGAGCGGATCTTTTGTTAGAAAGGGAATGAAGATGAATGTAAAGAAGACAAAAGTGATGGCGTTTGAAAGAGATGAGGCAGTGACAGACTGCAATATCGTGATTGGAGAAGAACAAATTGAACAGGTGAAAGAGTTTGTGTATGATATCGAAAGAAGAGTGAATGCAGGAAACATAGTGAATGGAGCTTTGCACTCCTTTATGAGTAGTTGGAAGGTGTCTAACAAGGCTCGTTTGGCTGTTCATGAGGGGGTGTTGGTTCCGACACTCATGTACGGAAGTGAAAGTTGAGTATGGCAGAAGAAACATTAAAGCAGAATAAATGCAGTTCAGATGAGAGCGTTAAGAAGTATGATAGGAGTTAAACTGAGTGACAGGATAAGAAATAGTGAGATAAGGAATCGTTGTGGTCTGAAAGAAGATGTAGTGACAAAAATTGAGAAAGGTATGCTGAGATGGTTTGGCCAATGTTGAAAGAATTAATGAAGAACGATTGACGAAAAATGTGTATAAGGCGAATGTGAATGAAAATATTGGAAGGGGTAGACCTAGGCGAACGTTTCTAGATCAAATCAGGGACGTCTTGAAAAAAGGTCAGGTCAAGAGTACCCTTTTTTTTTGCGGATGGAAAATCATCTAATGACGCCTTTCGCTCTGGGTGGAGCGGAAGGGAGTGTCAGACTTTTACTGACTAAAAACCATCCGTGTTCCTTCAGTGCCCTTACGTTCCGGAGCCGCGGTATCTCTTTCGAACAGCCCGCAGCCCCGGCAGGTCAAGAGTACCCTAAACCGAAGAGCATGTATGAAGGTAATAATGAAATTGGACGAAGCGAAACAAGTATGTAAGGATCGTAGCAAGTGGAAAGAAGTGGTCTCTGCCTACCCCTACGGGAAAGAGGCGTGATTATATGTATGTATGTATGTATGGTAAAATACTAGCTAACTCATTTAATACTTTTTACATCTATCGGAAATATACACTCAAATTACAGTATTTTAAATAGAACACCTTTAACAAAAACTATCGAAAATACTTTCTTTTTAAGCCCAGTAGAAACTAATAAATTTCATAATAAAAAATATTAAAAATAAACCATACTTCAGTATTGATGAAATTACTCCTACTGTTAGCAATACTAACACTTTTATAAAATTACATTACATTTTAAAAATTTGTCTTTGTTTTCGAATTATTTTATAATAAGTATCTACTCGTATTTCTTTTAATGTTTAAAATGTTTCTGTAGCATATTATGTCGGTAGATAATAATAACAGTTTCTACGGCTAACCTGTATTGTGTGAATAAAGGATCGTTTACGGTTTCAGTGTGTTTAAATAAACGCTTCCCGTATTCCTTGAATAGCAAGGACATTACAGTTTCCGTTTTATTATTTGTAAAAATTGTAAATATGGGAGTATTTAATATGGAAATATTATAAAATAGAGAGAAATATGTTTTTTGTTTTAGAATGGTGTATGATGTATGATATTTTTTGTCAAAAATACTTGTGAACAGCATTTAGGTAAAGGGATTAAACATAAAACTTAAAATAATAATGTAATTAAAGTGTATTAGATCCAAATCAGACGGCTCCGTGGCGCAGTAGCTTAACAATGAGTTGCTGCTCTGGGGGGCGCGGGTTCAAATCCCGCACGGAACAAGTATTTGTATGGCCTACAAATAATTGTTCCGGGTCTGGATGTTTTTCCTTGTCCAATTTGTGTTTGTAAACTGCCTCCACGATACAGGAGAAAGTCCTAGTGTGGGGGTAACGTTTTTAAAAAATATTAAAAATGAAAATGAAATCATAATTTATTCTTTTATTTCGAAGTGATTCGGCTAATAATTCAGAAGTGGTGGATTGGCCATTTTATTCACATACTCATACAACTATTACATTCGCTAATCACCCATTCACTCACACATTGGTTGCACCCACATTCATCTTCCTACTTTCAATTAACCCTAACTCTTCAGTCAACGGTCCATCTCCGCCTCGATAAAGCATCTGTGCGCTTGAGTTCCGCAAAAATCCTTAAGAGGATTATGAAGTGACGATACACGGCGCGAGTAGGTATTTTCATATGTCAATGCTTATACCGCGGTAATTTATGCAGTCCTGCCGTGACCCTTTTCCCTTATACAATGGCACGATTACGGATTTGCACCAGTCTCCCGGTACTTGCCCATTTTATTTTAGCATCACATACTCGTAATAAGTGTTTAGCTGGTATTTTGAGTTGCACATTTCTATATTTTCTTGTATTCTTGTTTGTCTCGTTGTTTATTCTTATATCTTCCACATATTCTTAGTTTTATTTTGAGAATTTTCGAATACAATACAATAATACAAACACTCACTCCTGTCACCCAGAGAGGTAGGCAGAGACTACGGATTTCCATTTGGCGCGATCCTGACACACCATGAGCCAACAATTTAATTGTAAATTTTGGAATTTATTTATAATATTTGTTACATAACTTTTTGAATATATTGATGGCTTTTTTATTATTTTACAATACTATTTATGCGATATTTAAAATTTTTATTTTTAGTTTTCCAAACCAGTAGCTTTAAAAATCTTTTATATAGACATGATGTTTTAATCCTACTGTTAAATAATTTTTCATTGGTGCATTTTTTATTTTTAATAGTATTATTGTTACATACATTATTTAAAGGTCTTTGTAATATTTCACTAAATTTTTCATTTGCATTGTTATTATAATTGAGTATGTCGTTCCAATTTATATTAGAAATTGCAATTTTGAATTTAGATATATTTAAATCGTTGTATATTCGTTTATATAATTAAATTGCTTTACGTTTTGTGTTGGAGAGGGTATAGAAATTAATAAACTACAGTGATCTCAAAGACCAAATTGATGAACAGCTATTTTCATATCCTTTAATTTAAAGTTAATAAATAGTAAGAAATTGCATTTGGAGCTGTTTGTTACTATTCTGTTGGGTTGTTTAGTTTTTTGGTGGAAGTTAAGCGATATCATTAAATTAGAGAGCCTATGTTTTTCGCTAATATTTGTTAGGAAGTCTACGTTAAAGTCACAGACTATGATAATATTCTTAGAATAATCTTTCACCTAACTGAACAATCTATTTCGCTTTTTTATTTTCAATACATCAACGTGCGAGAATATACGCTCAATATTTGCGGAAGAATAGTGTAAAACAATAAAGACGAATGAAGACGACAAAGAAAACATTTGAGTGTCATCGCCATGCTTCAGTATACTAATATTGTCCCAAAAGAGTTCTATGTCTGCAGGAAATGATTTTATTTGATCACAATTTCTCAGAACACGCCATTCTGTATCAATTTGCTGGAATTTATTATTTTGAACAATATTGGGAGAGTATCGAAGCAGTTTTGCCACTTTTAATATTTGTTTGGTCAATTACGTCTAAACCTTTTTAGGGTTATTTTTAGGGTTCCGTACCTCAAAAGGAAAAAACGGAACCCTTATAGGATCACTTTGTTGTCCGTCTGTCTGTCTGTCTGTCTGTTAAGACCCTTTTTCTCAGGAACGCGTGAAGGTATCAAGCTGAAATTCATATCAAATACTCAAGTCTACTGTCTCTTGGAGCTATGCAAAATCAAACTTCTAAGCCAACGCAATCAAAAGATACAGTCGTTTATACCGCAAAGGAGATGTATGAAATTGGGTTGTTGACATCGTTCGTAACAGTTATACAAAAATATGTAGGTAATATAACGATAAATTATAAGCATAAATAAATGGATTTTATTTCTGTAGTCCTTGGGACAATCATAAAAACATTTTTTAAAACTGAAATAGAAAGCTAATGCTTTTGCTTTAGCAAAAACGAAACGTTTTTAAATATCTTTCTGTTCTGTCTATGGCAATTGATAATGAAGACTATTTTTATAATAAAATAACCTACCTTACCAAAAAAAATCATAATAATGAAACATTGACGCGAATCTGTAGTTATTAATATTAAATAAAATAATATATTTAGAAAACTATTGAATAAGCTATGTCATTAAATCAAAAAACATTTGAATATTATCCTACACGACTGAATAGGCTGTATGGTTATTGATCATTGCATATTCCGAAGGCGACAACTTGGTAACTTTAAGTTTCAGTTTGTCATGCGGCATGCGCATTTGGAGCTGTTTTTTGGATAGATTTCGTGTTTTTACTTTCGTGGATTTATTTAATTTGACTCTTGGATTTTCTCTCGGATCACAGGCAGTAGTGTGTTGCCCTCATATAATGAAAATAATGTGATACTTAAGAGGAATAGAACACACAATGTACAGCCTCCGGCTGTTTTTTTTTTTGATTACATTTTATTGATAATTGCAGAAAATAGTTAAACAATTAAAAAAGGTTGAGTTTTATTTTACTTTACATAATAACAACTACAAAACTGCATTCTTTTGTGGTTTTTCAGTTTATTCAAACAACATATCACAAGAACGAGTGATTTTACTACATAACCTACAAACCAAAAACCCCAGGCCAGGCAAAAATATGATTTTTGGATATAAGTAGCAAATATTTAAATCTTCAAACTAACAAATATTTCAAGTTTGTTCACGTCGGGCCCAAGCTTGTATGGAATCAAGTTCATCTCCTTTTCGACATTCGCAAGGGAATCAAAACGTATAGGGTACTTTCCGTGAACTCAGAATCTTAAAATTTGGTACGAAGCAACGTATTATAGCACAAATAAAGGAAAAATTGCGAAACACATAAATTTTTAGTTACATCATATAATAAAAATATTTTTAATAATTTTAAACTTATATACTTACGGGTTTCTTCGGAACCCTCGGTGCGCGAGTCCAACTCGCACTTGGCCGGTTTTTTAATGGAAAGCGTGCAGTTATTTGCTTGCATGCTTCGATGTAAAAAACTAGGCACCTGCATTTGAATAAGTTTATTTGATCTGGGCTTAAATTTTGACTACAAAGTAGCATATTAGACACACCACCGGGCCAAAGTATAACGATCTCAATGTCCATAAAATTTCTAGGATTATTAAAATCAACAATTTAAATTGAAGTACTTTCTAAATATTCTCCTTTTAAAAAGCAATCAGAGATAACGTTATGTTTGACTTATTTTTTTTAAATGAATTTTCTGATGTTCAGCCTGCATTTTTTTATTTCAATTGTTAAATAATGGTAAAGCAAAATCCAAATATTCCCAAAATAGCAACGTTGTAGGGTCTTGAAGCTTTTGCAGTATATTTTCTGCAGCTAGAAGATGATCATTTTTAGGTACTTGGTCTATGAAAACTTAATTTTAGAGCAGAAAATTTCTCCAATTCTCTTTTCACTGCTGCATATACAAGTAACCAGCGTGTTTGTGAAGGGTGAATTATTTTGTGTATTTTTATGTCACAAAACATTGAAAGTCTTTGAACTCTGAAACTATTTTTGGACTAGAAAAAATATAATTGTATCTAAATGTTCCTTATGAAGTCCTCAATAAAGCGTGGCAGTTTTTTTTTTCGGATTGATCCAACCTTTCCAACAAGTTTATCATTTCCTTTTTAATTATGAATTTGCTTGACAATAAAATTCTATCATTTACATCGGTATCATTCAAATCACTTAGATACTTTGAGGGATTATGAAGATACATAAAGATACTTGTTAGGTTTGTGCGTCGTTGGCTTATTCTGACACTTAACGATGAGACTAATTTTTCTGATTGTTTTCAGTGACTTTAATTTATCTGTTGTGAAGCGGAGGGTTATTTCAGCCGTAAGCAGATTAGAGTCTTGTCGTCATAACACTTCCACCGCTAACTTGATTGACTGAAGAGCTGTATTTTTATCACTCATAATGTTGAATTCGTCTTCTGTGATCCAATAATCAGATACCAATTCTAGATCCATCAAAACCTTGGAGATACATATTCTCAGTTAAATAAATCTCTCTATCATTATAGCCAAACTACTCCAACGAGTTCTGGAATCCAAAAGAATATTTAGTACTTTTCCAAATTCTTGCTTTACGTAATTCTGTAGCAACGTATTTTTCGTAGGAGATATTTTAAACATAATCACAGCTTTGCGCTTTTTTATTAATTTTTTATAATCTGACGACGAAATTTCAAACTCTTCCGTACCCATATTGGTAGTTACAATGAATTCATCAACGGCATCACACTCGTTATCAAAGTCTTCATCTGCATTATTAAAGTCTTGTACTTTATCATTATTGATATTGATTTCTGTTATAGTTTCATTCTTAGACGAATAAATTATTTCCAAAATTGCTAACTGCAAGAAATGTGTGTAGCATAGTTGTCAAGCAGGACCAATCAATCGTCCGCATTTTTGCAGGACACTTGCGCCATCAGTGGTTATTGAAACTATATCAACTTCTAAGTCCAGATTAAATGCTTCGAATTTATCTTTGACAATTTTTACACATGATTCAGCTGGTAAAGTTCCATAGACACGAACTAATCCAATATTTCAAAATACTGATTTTCCATCAATAACTGCATACACTTACTTGTTATTGTCAATTTGAGTACCAACGCACGATGGACATCTTTTTACGCGGATTTTAAGTAGTCGTAGACACTTAAATGAACCAATTTTGTCATTTAGAGTCAATTCTTCATTATTAGGAAAAATAAACTACAATTGTACTGCAATTAATTATAAAAAAGGAAACCAAATATATTTACATTAATCAAATACATAAACCAAATATAAATACTTACAGTAGTAGATAAATCCTTGTTTACACGTAGGGGAGACCTAGGTAGGTTGCCACAAAAATTACATTACAATGCACTATATACTTCTAGAATAGAATAGAATAGAATATTTTTTTATTCAATATACATTACATGTGTAATTCTTATTGAAAGTTATTTTTTACTTTACCACTGGTTCGAAAAAAACCCTCTGTCCTGGGAAGAACCAGCAAAAAACCCAGCGGGACTTTTTTTTAAATAAATTTTACAATATAAATGATTACGAACTATTTACAAAATTTATTTTAGAAACTGCTTGGAAGCGACCACCTCATTCCCAGGGGTTATTATCAACGATGTATTCATTTATACTATAATAACCTTTTTCATACAGTTTCAGCTTAATAAAACATTTAAACTTGGTAATAGAGAGAACCTGTAAGGTATAATAAGTTAATCTTGTATAATTAGATATTTAGATCCGTAACATCTCTAGTGCACAGAACTAGAGATGTTACGGAGGTTCGATTCTGATTCCGAAAGTTCGGAATTTCCGATTGATTTTGCACCTTCGATTCCAATTTCGGTTCCGTTAAATTTTAATTGGAAGTTATATATCGGAGGTCGATGCACAGTGGCGGCGGCAGCAGCGATCAGCGTGTACAAACAAGTTTAAACGTGTCGCCTTTTTGACTGTATGTTTTGTTTCGTATTTGGCAATAATGATTGCGATTCTTTCCGAAAAAGATTGTTTTTTATTTAAATCGATTCAAATCGTAAGCTGCTGTATCGATTCACAAAAAATGGAGGTCTTAAAGATCGATTTCCAAATAATCGAATTTTTTTCAAGTTTGCATTTATAATGTAAATATAAATCCGATTTATGAAAACTAACAAAGATACCATAATAAATGATTTTTTAATTCAGGGTATTCGATAATAACAATTATTTTTATTACCATATCAAAGTTAGATCAGGTATGAAAAAAGACATTTATTTCCAAAATGTATTTATTACATGAAAAAGTTAAAGTTCCGAATGCTTAACATCTAAACTTTTTAAAAACAATAGTCTGTCAATTCTACTGGGATCCAGGCGGGTCCGCTCATCACTTGCGATGTATATAGCAATTTAAAAAAGGCGCTCACAAGGAACAGATGATCCCTAGATACTCATATACATCATGGCTATTGAGTGAAGGCTTATGTTATGTATGTTATGGTTTTTACCAAAACAAAAAAAATCGAATGGCTATTTTCAAGGGTGAAATGTCGATTCACTGGATCGATTTAAAAAAATGATCGTTGGTCCTGAAAAATCGATTCTTCGATTAATTGATCTCTGATCACCATCCCTATTTGGCAATTGGCATGTTGTGCGTTTGCACTTCATTTATACTTATCCCAGTTTTTTATTAATTTTAGTAGTGTTTTATTTGACGTGTATAAAATTTATTTGAATTGGACAATGAAACCAAAATCAAGTGCCATTTGGAATTATTTCAATGAAGTTTCTGGGAATACAGCAAAGTGTAAACTATGTGACAATATATGTATATTCACGAAAGGGAGGTAGGACTACTTCGTTAAAAAATCATTTAAAGCTTGTGCATGCCACTAAATTCGAAGAATCCAAAGAATTTGAAAGTGAAAAGAAAAATTTAAATTAAACTAATTTTACGGATTTTATACGGGAGGGACTGAGGTGTATGACGTCCCAATGTCATCGTTAACCACGGCTACCTCCAGATTAAAAATTATTAATTTTTGTTCCGATCTACGCATTAATAATTTTTAATCTGGAGGTAGCCGTGGTTAACGATGACATTGGGACGTCATACACCTCAGTCCCCCCCGTGACCATGGGTGCTGTAAAGTGCTCGAAACGTCGGGAATGTAAAATAAGTTAATATACGCGATAAAATCCGTAAAATTAGTTTTATTTAAATGTGTAGTGTTCGCGTAAATATAAGAAATCATTATGAAAAGAAAAATACCGTGCAATAGACTTAAACACATCTCTTCTGCCTCCATTTCCGATTCCGATTCCGATTTCGGTTCTGGATCCGACAAACAAAGTTTAAAAACTACGATTCCGAATTCGGTTCCCATATAACCACTTCCGTGACATCCCTACTGTGCACTATTATATTCATTCACATAACACATATTAAATATGCCTTTTTAAAAGATATTTCTTAAAAACCACACCAATTCCCTGTGTTTCAACTATCCTAGTACTGAAATAAGTTGAAACAGTTTTAGAAGTGAGTTGAAACGTAAGTTTGAATGATTACTTTATAGTTAAATAAAAAGCTTTTTGTAAGAAAAAATATTTTATTCAAGAAAATAACAGTAATTGAGGTATAAAAGACCAAACGATAAAAAACACTAAAAGTGCTTTAGTTAGTATTTAGTATGTCTTTGTTTTAATAATCAACAATGTGTAAAGTTTAGTAATTATAAAATACTTAACAACTTATGGCACTTATAATATTATCAGGTAATCATTTATCAAATAATTTCTTAATCATATTTTTAGGTAACAAAAATAATTTTTTAGCTATTATTTAAAAAGTTTTATTCTTTTTCAGGCCTATTTTTATAATATTTTTGTACTCTTTCATAACAATCATAATTTCAAAATCAAATTTTGGTTATGAGTAGCTAAAGACCTTCCAAACGTAATAAGGTCATCTAAATAAATGAAACACTTCTCAAACGCTAGTCCTGACATTGCTATTGACATGACCCTACTGAAAGCACTACAGGAAGTTTTAAGACCCATCGTTAAACGTTTTAATTGGTAATGTCCTGTACTAGTTGAAAAAGCTGTGTATTTTCTGCTTTCAGGTGCTAACTTTACTTGGTAGTATCCTTGTTGTAAATCTAGATGAGTAAAGTAAATTGAACCAGATAGTGAGTCTAAGATGTCTGTTATGTTGGGTAACGGAAATTTATCGTCTACAATGTTTTCATTTAATTTACGGAAATCGATTACTAAATTCCATTTCTGAGAGCTTTCAGACTTTTTAGGTACTAATAGTATAGGAGTGGCAGTTAAATATTTTAGACTCTATTTATTTGGCAGAACTTTTACTATCATGACTGACCACAAACCTTTGATTTATTTATTTGGAATGAAGGATCCATCTAGTAGGTTAATTAAATATCGTTTAATTCTTGAAGAGTACGATTTTAAGATTGTGTATGTGAAGGGTAAGAATAATGTAATCGCAGATGCATTATCCAGAGTGTGTATAACATCAAGTGAACTGAAATGTATGAATGAGGAGGTTTTGGCAGCTGTAACGAGATAACAAAAGAAAAAGATGGAGCAGAATAGTACGGTAGTACAGACTGCGCTTAATAAGTACGCTGATGAGTGGCTTGATCAACCACGCGTCGTGGAACTATTAAGACAGCCATGTGATTCAGTAGAATTGAGGTTGACTGACAGGAAAGTAATAGGAAAATTTAAGAAAGGAAATAATAAAGTGATAGAAGAAGAATTTTTTATTTATGTACCAAATAAAATGTTATTGTGTGTTAATTTATTTTTTAAGTTGCATTTCTCGCGAGCCGAACTTGCAATTAAACTTAAAGAGTTTTGCGAAAAAATAAAAGAAAAATAATTATGCACAGTAAAAGATGAAAAGAATACCGAGTTTATAAAAGGAATATGTAGTGAAGTTAAATCGTTGAGTGAATGGTCCGGACCCCGAATATGTGTACTGAAAGGAATAGAGAGAATTTATGATGAAAACGAGAAACAATTTATTTTAAATGACTATCATTTATTACCCACTAGTGGACATGCTGGAATAACTAGAATGACGAATAATATTAGGAGAAAATACTATTGACCAGGACTAGATTCGGATATCCGTAAATATATAAGTAAATGCGCATTATGTCAGAAAATGAAACAAGGTAAATATACCAAACAACCTATGACTTTAACCTCCATTGCGGCGACTACGTTCGAGAAAGTTTTCCTTGATTTAGTTGGACCATTGGATAAGGATGAGAATGGAAATTGTTATATTTTAACTCTCCAATGCGAGTTAACAAAATATATAGAGGCGTATCCATTGCCTAATAAAGAAGCTGTTACAGTTGCAGAAGCTTTTGTAAGTAACTTTATTTTAAGATTCGGTATTCCGAAATGTATAGCTACAGATAGGGGGACAGAATTCATGTCTCGGGTTATCGAACAGGTATGTAGGTTATTAGAAATCGATAAATTATCGTCAACTGCATACCAATCAATCGATTTTCTTGAGATAGCTCATAAACATTTAGGTACGTTTCTAAGAACTTATTGTACTAATTCGAATTTTTCATGGTCCCATTGGGTTCCATTTTGGTGTTTTAGTTATAATAATTGTGTGAACACTCAAACTAAGGACACTCCTTTTGAACTTGTTTTTGGTAGACAATGTCGTTTGCCAAATATCTTGAATTATGATGTTGAACCACTTTATAATCCTGATAATTATTGTTTAGATTTAAAATATAAATTGTAAGTAGCCTTAAGAGATGCTAGAAATAATTTGATAACTTGTAAGGCAAAAAGGAAAGATAAATATTGATGAATCATGTAATCCTGTATTTTATAATAAGAATGATCTTGTTTTACTTAAAAATGAATGTGCTCGTAAATTAGATTGTGTTTTTGATGGACCTTATAAAGTTGTAGAAGATTTAGGAGTAAATTTGAAAATTGATATAAATGGTAAAATTGACATTGTTCATAAGAATAGGACTAAGCAATTTAGTAGTTAAGAATATTCTTTTTTTTTTCTCTTTTTTTTTCTTTACCTCCAAAGGTGAAGTAACCTTTGTACTTGTAGGTGATATTCGATGTATTAGAAAGTAAGCAGTATTAAATAAACACTCGAGTTGAACAAACGTGTTGATCTTTCATTCCATTATAAATATCATAATTCAATAACTTATACTTTACTGAAATACTAATCTGATAAACAGTTTTGGCAAACGTAATTAATTTCACCTCCTGTGCGTTCTTCTTGTGACCAACCCTTGCATTCTAGGCATTGCACCCATTTTTCTTTAGGACTACTATTTGTAAACGACTCAAGGCAACACTAACAAAAACAGTCATCGCTTGTTTCTTCAATATAGCCACTATTTCCTTTACGTAACAAAAATTTGCCTTTTGGTTTGCGTTATTTTTCTGCTAGCTTCTATTGCCTCAAGAAGTTCTTTTTCTGGTGTATCTGTCAATACCGCCGCTTTTATTTTTCTTCTGTTTTGGGTGTTTTTTCTCGGCATCGCTTTAGGCAAAGTCCTAAATTTCTCCGGAAAACACATTGGTTATTTTGGTAGCTGCAGAAGTGGCTGTGTCTTGAAAGAATGAATGAGACGTAGAAGCTATGGGATAATTGGATGCACAGTCTGATTGAGAAGCACTGGCACTATTTTCGACTAAAATGTTGTTTAGGTCAACAAAAGAAGTTGTAGCATGCAAAGTTAGCAGTGCTAATGGTGGTGATGCTGAGATATTGTCATTATTTGCTCCTGTTTCTACAGACTGCTGCATATGCATGGGCCGATCTGTGACTTGAGATGGTAAAAAATCTGGATCAGTAAAGATGTCGGGATTAAAAGGCCAAATGCCAGAAGTTGAAAATCCAGATACTACATTTCTCACAGTGACTGTTATATCAGGGGATATTTTAACTATTCCAGGAATATCATATATCATAATAGTTTTGGCACGATTGGACGCATCCAACTATCACAAGAAGTGTTGATTGCTTTTTTCAAAGGACCAAATACAGCTCGATCTAAGGCTTGTGGGTGCAATGAGGCGGGAACGTCAGTAGTATTATCTCGTTTTCTTTGCATAATTGTATGTTTTTCACAGCTATATGAGAACTATGGTTGTCAAGTATCAAGAGGACGTTATGGTCAGTCGATGAAGGTTTGACATGGTTCTTGAAGTGATTCAGGAATGTATTAAAATCATCTTCCTGCATCCAACCTGAAGTGTTACCTGTCCCAATACTGCCATTTGGTCCATCATGGATAAAGTGGTCTTGAAAACATTTCCGAGGAAAAATAAATATTGAGGAAAGGTGAATTCCAATAGCGTTTACAGCTATAGCTGCTGTGACCAAAGTTCCCAATTCCACAGAAGTACCACCACACTAACTTGTTTTTCATCTTTCCAACAATAACTCTATTTTGTCTTCTGGAGTGTAGTACACCAGTTTCGCCAACATTCCAAATGTCGACAGCATTAAACTTATGCTTATCTAATAGACGTTTGTAGTTTTCAAAAAATAATTCTACGTTAACTTTATTAAAACTTATTGCTCTTGACAGGTTGGTAGCTTGAGGAGTCCGCAGAGACAGAGTTGGATGCCGTTCCATATATAGTTTTAACCACACTTCTCTAGCCATTTCATCTCTGTTCCAGGAAGGAGGGAACTTTTTATCATATTGTTTGGCAAGCTGAAATGCAAGACGCCTTGTTTCCTTAGTGCTAAGACCATAGTTAGCTGCTGAATACAGGAGGAGATACTCGCAGTGAATATTTTCTTCTTCTGTAGTAAAGCTTGCGCATATCCCACTGGCTTTGGGTCATCTTTACTAGACAGTTTTGTTTTTTTTTTATATAACAATATAAGACGACTAGTTTAGCTGCATCTCGAAGACTTTTTCCTTTGAAATTAACCTCATCCGCTGCTAGTATATAAATTTCAATACTCGCTTCTCCTCTGTTACTTTTCCGAGTATATTTATTAGGCATTCTAAAACAAAAAACAACTTAGATTTAAAAAAAAGCAACTCATTTTGGAAACGCCTGAACTTAATTAACCATCAGAACCATCTTACAAACAAGCATGCTTTAAATCTTATAACACCCTATTTATTTCTTCGGTTGTTAAAAAGCTAATCACTTTAAATAGTAAATAGTATATTATAATTTACCGTCGAGGAGAGTTGAAACCAACAAGGTGAATTGACACAAGTTGTTTAAACTTACCTCCGTTAAATAATTTACGGCTTTCTCACCACAGTATCAAAGTAACCTTGAAAATCACAATCTAAGCACAAAATTAAGTAACAATTTAAAAGTGCGATAGATAATCTAAATAAAAATCTCAATTTTATCACAAAATAGCTAACACTACTAAGTACTGTACACCATAAAAATTAAAAACGAAAACTTACTTTTGTTCGATTTTTAAGCACTATCTTCGTGTGTACAGAATCGCTCATCGGACGCCGTCGGCTAGTACTAAGGTGTTATCGTGTTGGTTGGTGTATCATGGGAGCTTATAATTCAAACGTTACTAAACTTCTTATGCTTATAGTAACTGAGATATTGATATTGTTGCAACTCACCTTTGTTTCAACCATATACTTAGAATATTCTGGCGTATACACAGACAGACATAGTGTGCAAGGGAGAAGAAAATTCCTTATGGCAAAAATGCAAGATAGAAAAGTATACCAAATCTCATGACTATAACCGATTTTGAATGACAGGTCGGCGCGCAAGAAATAGCTCCTAGATATTTTGTAATTTTTTAGAGCGTAATACGTAGGTCACTCAATAAGTTTTGAGATATACAAAAAGTATTCTAGATGCTATTAATATTTATTTTACATCTTTTCAAAATTTTCTCCATCATGCTCTATACAAAGTTCCATTCGCCTCTACCAACTCTAAAACACGTTTGCCAGTCTTGATCTGACAGGTCGGAAATCGCTTCTTCGTAGGCAGCCATGGCTTCTTCGGCGCTTGAAAAAAAGTTACCTTTTATTTTTTCTTTGACTCTTCGGAACTAAAAGAAATCATAAGTCAGGGCTAAGTCAGGACTGGAGGGTGGGTGACTTAGAGATTCAAGACCAGATTCCTCAATAAATGCTTTTGTTCTAAGGGAGGTATGTGAAAAGGCGTTATCGTGATACAGCATGGTTCCCCGCAGCCCAGTCTTTGGTCTTCTCTACCGCACAGGTTGAAAAGCTTTGGGTAATGCAACTGTAGTATATCATTCAAACAGAAAGAGAAACATAAACTTTTTTATTTAATATAGATTATAAATAATACTTATTGAAAGTCACTCTTTTGTATAATTACCACTGGTTTGTATAAAACCTCTGTCCTGGGAAGAACAAGCAAGAAACCCAGCGGGAAGTTTTTTTTAAATAACAGCTTATAATCATGTATGTTACACAAATTAACAACACAACAAATTAGAAATAGCTTGGTAGCGATCACCTCATTTCCAGTGGTTATTATCATCATCTATAAATTCCTTAATATTATAATAACTCTTTTTATACAAACTTAGTTTAATAAATGTTTTGAACTTTGAGCAGGTCAAATTTTGTATATTTTCTGGAATTTTGTTGTAAAAGCGTATACATCGCCCCAAGAATGAATTACTGACTCGATGGAGTCGAGTAACTGGTACTACTAGCTTGTGTCTGTTCCTAGTATTTACAGAATGAATATCACTTATTTTTGTAAAACTACTTTTATTTTTGTGTACGTTCATTACATTTTCATAAATGTATTGAGAGGCCAAAGTTAATCTATTAATTTCCTTAAATTTTTGTCGCAGCGACTCTTTAGGCTTTAAATCGTAAATTGCTCTTATGGCCCTTTTCTGTAAAACAAATATAATTTCAGTGTCAGCTGCGTGTCCCCATAGTAAAATACCATACGACATCATGCTATGGAAATAGCTAAAGTAAACTAGTCTAGCTATTTCAACACTGGTTAGACTTCTAATCTTTTTTACAACATATGCTGCAGAACTAAATCTGCTTGATAGTTTTGATATATGGGGGCTCCATTGAAACTTCGCGTCTAGTGTGATTCCAAGAAAAATGGTGGTATCTACAAGACTCAGTTTCTCGCCATTTAAAATTACATTAGTATTTAATTGTTTGACATTTCGAGTCGTGAATTTCATACATTTCGTTTTAGTGCCATTCAAATGCAAATTATTAACATTGAACCAATTTTCTAATTTAGATATAGCATTATTTACTTCGTCATATTTTAGCAATTGTCGACTTAATTTGAAAATTAAAGAAGTGTTATCTGCAAATAATACTATATCATGGTTATCTCCTACTATATAAGGTAAGTCATTAATGTATACAAGAAACAGAAAGGGGCCGAGAATTGAGCCTTGAGGCACGCCCATTTATACCATCGACCCGGAAGAACTCATACTGTTAATGACAACTTTTTGCGTTCTCTTACTTAAATATGAAATAATGAATTTAAGAGCATCACATCTTACACCGTAGTGTTGAATTTTCCTGATTAATGTTTCATGGTGAACACAATCGAAGGCTTTAGATAGGTCACAAAATATACCAAGTCTCGGATTGGGGCCGACTTAATCTAGTCCAGTTCAATCCCCAGAAGACACAAGTTTGCGAGTTTACCGCTAAAAAGAACCCCTTTGTTGTATCTCCTCAGTTTCAAGGCACTCCCCTTGCTGCCGCAGCCAGTATCGGAATCCTTGGGGTCGACATATCGAATAGTATGCAGTTTCGTGGTCACTTGGAAGAGAAGGCCTCTAAAAAGCTTGGCGTGCTCAGCAGAGCGAGACAGTATTTCATGCCTATATATGCCAACTTTACAAAGCGCAAGTTTGGCCCAATATGGAATACTGTTCTCATCTCTGGTCCGGGGCACCCCAGTGCCAGCTCCTTCCACTTGACCGCATCCAGCGCAGAGCGATTCGAATCGTCGACGACCGAGTTCTTTCTGATCGGCTCGATACACTGGCACTGCGTAGAGATGTTGCATCTCTTTGCGTATTTTATCGCATCTATCACGGGGAGTGCTCTGAGGAATTATTCGGACTAATTCCAGCCGCTCAATTTCACCATCGCACATCGCGACAAAACTCGCGTTACCATCCATACCATCTGGATGATTGGCGGTCCACCACTATGCGATTTAGAAGAAGTTTTCTCCCTTTCTTCCTTGTGGAATCAATTACCACCAGCGAATTTTCCGGACCGATACGACTTAGGAACCTTCAAGAAAAGAGCTTACACCTTTCTAAAAGGTCGGCAACGCATCTGCAATTCCCCTGGTGTTGCGGTTGTTCATGGGCGGCGGTAGTCACTTACCGTCAGGTGAGCCGCATGCTCGTTTGTCCCCTATTCTATAAAAAAATATATATACCCAAAAGCATCCTGTGAATTCTCCCATGCATTAAAGATATATTTAATCAGTTCAACATCGGCATCAGTTGTCGAGCGACCCCTTGTGAAACCAAATTGATTTTTATGAAGTAAATTATTTATATTAAAGAAAGGACATTGCTCTGCTCCCATACATTGTTCGCCCTGGAACCAAGAGCATCGGAAAATTATGTGTTTTATTGTCGATCAGTAGTAAATTCATATATGATCTTATTTTTATAGCGGACTAGCTGCATTAAAGATATATTTCAAAAAAGTATCAGATTTTGAGGTTATAATCGAACCACGAATATTACGATTTTTCATAGCTCCGAGTGATTTTTAACAAACTGAAAAACGATGTCCTAAAACATTTAGCTATTTTTAGTACCTATCTAGACAATTAGGTATGCAGTTTTTGTTCTAAAACCTAAGTGTATGTAAGTGCAACGTATAAATGCATAGAATCTAGTTAACAAACCTGCTTTCTTAGAATTTGTTTCGAAATGAAAGATAATGTTTGTGTGTATTAATGTAAAAATAAAAATGTATGTATATAATGGCTGTTAGCATTTAGATGTTGTCATTAGCATATACGGTACGGTAAGATACCTAGTACCAAAATGTATAGGATTTAGGCTGGTTCCAGTCACGCCGCTAGACATGCCGTCGAACAGCGTGAATATTATATATAATGTACTCTGTGCTATCTAGTGCATTTGCAAGCGTGTGCGTCTGGACGGCGCTGTTCAAACGCGTGACTATGAAACCAGCCTTACCGACTTAGCACCTAATTGGTAGTATAAGTTATTTTTACAACTACATTAATTTATTATGTTTGAATTAGAAATAAAACACAGATTAATTTCATGTATATTGTTCATCTTCTTAATTGGAAATTAGAATATTGTCTAAAAACTGTGCAGGGATGTCAATATTATTTTGATGTCTCGTAAAGCTCAAGTACCATATGATGGTCATAACATGGGCGCAGGAACCGATGGTTCTGCGTACAACGATGCAATTACATCAATATTTCACGATTGCTTCTCTGTTCATTTTTTAACAATATTGAGTCACCAGCAGAGCCGCAATTTACACAAAATACACTTTCCATTGCGTGTGCGTAAGTCCGTTTATGAATGCTAGTTTATCGTTTGAGTAGTAAGAGTACACAGTTCTGAAAATTACAGCAAGGTAAGTCGTTCTTGAAAGCAATCAGAGTCCGTTAAAATAGCCAAGTCGTAATGTTCAATATATAGTCCTGAAAGTCACCAAAACACCGATACAATTACAAAGAGCAAACGACACCAACCAATGTAATTTTGACAGAGTGAAATATGACAGTATAAAGTAGGCATGTCGATTTTAAATCGTTTAACCGATTGTTTATAATAAAATAATCGATTTTCCAGATCGACATAGATCTAAAGAATCCTTATCCGATGTCCTAATATCGACTTAGAACACTCCATCGATTCAATGAATCGATCCAAAAACCTCTCGAATTGGAGTTATTCAAGAATATTTCAAACGATTCAAGGATTAATTTTGCATAGTTGGAACATCTGTTCCTTGTGACCGACAGAAAAACTGTTCTGTTCTGGGTTCAAGCCCAGGGTCCGACAATTTATTATTGGGTTTTTATAACTTGATGTTCCTAGTAGTAGCACGGAGTCTGGATTTGTCTCCGGTGTTTGGCAATACGCGCACCCTCTATTACATGAGACGTGTAACATAACAGTACTACACACCTCTACCTACTCCTTCTGAGAAATACAATGTGATTTTATGTTTATTAATTTAATAATGTTTCTATACAATTATTTGTATTTACGGCAAATTATCGTCAATAATGTTCTGTGTCTATATTAGGCATGTTTGAAAATGTCACGATTGATAAAAATTGATCTGTTAATGCTTAATTTAATCGAGATTCGATTCTAGTATGTTCGATTCGAATCGATTTTGAGACACTGACAAGTGACCATTTAGTGACATCAAAAATAGGAGTGCCAAATACGATACGAATTGTGATTATTTCCTAAGATTTATTATAGCCATATGTTACAAACACACATCATATCGTACATCATATTTGTCATACGATAATATTAATAATATAACAAGTATGACAATATCCTACTTTACTTTTAACCCTTAATTTGGTAATGTGTACTGTAAGATACAATCATTTAAAAAAAATCTTCAACGATATATAAACATTTTATTTGAAATCGATCGATTTTATGTTAAAGATGGATTAAGTAACAACACTATAAAAACTATAAACTGCATTTTCGACTCATTCCCATCCCTAGTTATGTTATTCTGCGAAGATGTCACGTCATGGGAGCAACCCATCTGTAAGTAATATCGATTTTATCTGTATTTTTATAGTTTTTGACACGAAATATTCGTTGCAATGTTTTTGCATTGAACTAAACTAATGATTTCGATAAAAATCTTGTCTTGAAATGTGTTTTCTAGGCCCTAGTATGTATTCTAACCTAATTGTATCCACACAGATACATTGCCAAAAACCCGGCTAAGTTGTGTAACATAATACTGTATCTGAGGGGATACACCGTCAAAACTTAGTAAAACAATGCTTGACGTTTGACTATATATTATATACTAATACTAATACATAATACTATATTTTATGGCTGTGTGAGTAACCCCGCCCCGCCAAATCTAAGATTAATATCTGATTTATGAATTTGCCTGATGTTTTATGTAGTATTTTCGTGTTATGGTGTCTTTTGTTTTATTTTTGCTTGGGTTTGGTTTTTGGTTTCATATGTTTTTTATTTTATTGTCCATAGATACTTCAACGGGCTAGGTGTAACCGCATTTTTGCACTATTACCTGAAAGAAATGCACAGTCTGATGGTAGTGAGCTGTCAGACGTTGAAGAAGAGGAGTTCTTCCAACCTCCAGATGAAGACTGTTTCAATTCTTCTCCGCCTTCCATAGATTCGTCACTCGAACGAATGAATATACTTGACAGCGATGACGAAGATCCCTCTTTTGCAACACCAGCTGCGTCACTTTCTGTGACTAACGATCGATCCGATTCGCCTTCGATCCTTGATGTAGCGCTTTCTCCTGTATTGAATGCTGTATTTCCTTCCAATGACAAAATTGATTACAATTCTTTACCTTCTATAAGTTCGGTTCCATTATTGCCATCACCGGCTTTACCTGTGCCAGTTACTCCATCTACATCACGTGGTCAAATATGCACGAGATCTAGAAAGCGCGGACGTGACATGCAACCCCGACTTCTAGTAAAAAGAGCAAAACGACTACAATTAAATTTCCACTGGAAAAAAACACGTTTTTCCCACAGTGCTTCCATAGAACCAGTTGTATTTGCAGATCCACCTCCTGAAGATATTTCTCCACGAAGGTACTTTGCACTGTTTTTCTCCGATGAAATCATTACTGAAATTGTAAATCAAAGTAATATGTATTCTGTAGAAAAAACAGGTCGCTCTGCTAACATAACGAAGCCAGACATTGAAAATTATGTGGCTATTCACATTCTTATGGGGGTGGTAAGAATGCCGTGTTATTTAGATTACTGGAGTTCGCGATTGAGGTATCCGCCAATTGCAGACATTATGCCTTTGAAGAAATATCAGCTAATCCGGCGATTTATTCACTTCGCTGATAATAATGAACCGAGTACGGATAGATACCAAAAGGTTCGACCTGTAGTTGAAAGTGTAAGACAAAACTGCTTACGTGTTGCTGAAGAAGAGGACAGATTTAGCATTGACGAGATGACTCTTCCTTACAAAGGTAAAAAGGCTGGCAACAGGCGTCAATACAATGCAAAAAAACCAAAGAAGTGGGGTTTCAAAGCTTTTGTACGAAGTGGAGTATCTGGATATGTTTACGACTTCCTTTTATACGGGGGTGACGATACCTTCCGCAGTATACAATTCAGCTCAGAGGAACATTCGTTAGGGTTTGGAGGTAAAGTAGTAGTGGCTCTCTGTCAATCGATTAAAAAAAGGCCATGCTTTGTATATTTCGATAACTATTACACATCTCTCGAGCTAGTAGTGTATTTGAGAAATGAGCTGGGAATATTCAGCCTTGGTACTGTAAAGGCTAACCGCTTGCGAGGATGTCAAGAGAAATTGGATACAGATAAAATGCTAAAAAGAAAAGGTCGGGGATCATTTTCGCAGATAGTTTGTAATCGCAATAAAGTTTCAGTCGTAAAGTGGTTAGATAATAAGCCAGTTACCTTGGCCTGTTCATTTGCTGACGCATATCCAGTTAGCAAAGTAAATAGATATTCCAAAGAACTGAAAACGCGGACGAATGTAGATTGTCCGCAGGTTGTAAAATTTTATAACATGCATATGGGAGGTGTTGACTTGGCAGACATGTTGATAGCCCTTTATAGGACCCAAATAAAAAGTCGCAGGTGGTATATGGGCATTTTTGCTCAGATGCTAGATATCAGCGTAAATAACGGATGGATTCTATATCGAAGATATAGTGCCCAGAAAAATCTCAAGAAAACCATGTCACTCAAAGAATTTCGATGCCAAATTTTTTTTTCATTGGCATCCAAACCGATAGAGCATCATGATGTTCCGTATTGTAACCAAAAAATAAAAAAACCTGTAGTTCCTCGACCATTCGATGACACGAGGTATGATGGAGCAGATCACCTGCCAATTTTCGAGGAGAAAGGTCGTTGTCGCCTCTGTAAAACGGGTCAAACTAGCATTTGTTGCTCAAAATGTAGAACAAGGTTATGTCTGACTAAAGCTAGAAACTGTTTTTTCGATTTCCATAATTAAAATTTAACATTTTTCTCGATTTGTTTTATTTTCTTTCAGAACCTAATTTTGGCAATGTATCTCTGCAGATACACTGTCAGTTGCATATCATTATGTCCGTATTTGGCAGTGTATCCTGCTAGATACGGAGGATTTTCAGAAAACTACAAGATTTCCCTTTTTTTAAATATTTTTTTAGGATGCTAAATAAGTTACTTAATTGATATTTGTCAAAATTTCTATAAAAATTAAAAATTAATTGCCTTGCCAAATTAAGGGTTAATAACACGTACGTCTGTACTTCTTTCACACTTGTAACAATATTAATAATATCGTCTGTATCTAGTCTACAATATTGCTCTTTTTAAAGAACACATTTATAATTAATGCAGTAACGATAAGTGTTTTTTTAAAACATTAATTCTTGTAAACTCGTAAGTTATCGTTTAGTAAGACGTAAAATACAATCCTTTCTAAATGGTCGTTAGAAAATCCTGAATAATTATTTTTACGAATATTTTTATTTAGCTTATTCTAACTACCTATTCAAAATCGAGTATGACCTCATTCATTAGGCATAGTAGGTTTTTTAAATTACACTTTTAGGGAATAATATAAAAGAATATAAAGAAATAGTAATTTTATATTTTTATTGTACCTTCTTTTTGAAACTTTATTCGAAATAAATTCAAAATGTATTTCATTAAATTCAAAAATCGATTACAATCGATTGGGCATCCCTAATCATTTTTCGACACCACATGATGTTTGGCGAAGATGGCGGCGATTATGTTATTAGTCGAGTAGAATACTTTTTAATGTTCATTTTTGCATGCAGCTAGTCCGTGTTATAAAAGTATTTGCAACTAACATAATAAAATAGAAAATTAATTATCGTGTATGTCCGATGCTTTTATTACACAGGGCGATTTTGGACATTGTCCTTTAACATTTGATCAAGAATAATTTTTTCAAAAATCTTACTAAGTGTTGGTAGTACAGAAATAAGTCTAAAATTGGCGGGGTCTAATGTACTACCAGATTTAAATAAAGGTATTACTTTACTATGCTTCATTAAGTCATGAAACACACCAGTTTCGATACTAGTATTGAAAATAATAGCTAAATGAGGCGCGATTGTACCTATTATAGACGTTATCCCCACACTAGGATTTTCTCCTGTATCGTGGAGGCAGTTTACAAACATATATTGCACAAGGACAAACATCCAGATCCGGAACAATTATTTGTAGGCCGTACAAATACTTGTTCCGTACGGGATTCGAACCCGCGGCCCCAAGCGTTGCAACTCATTGCTAAGCCACTACGCCACGGAGCCGTGGAGAAAATGATGGAAGTTTTTTCACTATGTTACTTCTAAATTTCTCCAAGTGACGTGCATTTACTGGAACAAACACAACTTTCTCATCTACTTGCTTTTTGTGAATATAAGGTAACGAAACTACTTGTCCACAGTGATCAGAACTTAATTTTTGAATTATACATTTATGCAACAGCTTCACATTTGTAAAAATGTTATCTATACATGTTGCACTAGATTGAGCAATACGCGTTGGCTCTAAAAATAAATTAAAAAGACCATATGATTTAAACAATGATCTAAATTAAATATTGATTGAGGAAGCTTCTAGGAGATTGATATTAAAGTCTCCACATATTACAACAGATTTATTCTGTTTATTAAGCTTAGCAAAAACTTCCTCCATAATTTTTTCAAAAGTATCGTATATAGAACATGGGGGTCTGTAGACGCTCACAACAATGAGGTGCTCAAACTCAACACATGGCATTTCTACAGTTCGCTCAACAGAGAGGATCACAATATCTTTACGTTCTTTACATGACAATAATTTACTAGCTAATATTAAGGAGCCACCTCTTAAAACCGTTTCTCTATTGAAAGAACTGACCACCTGGTGATTACTGAAGTTAATTTAAGTTATAAGATTTTAACCAATGTTCAGTAATACATAAAATATGAATATTGTTGCTATTTAAGAACAACTCAATTTCTATCTCTTTGCCTATCATGTCTTGTATATTTTGATGCACCAGGTGTAAACAATTTTCATTATCACTCTGTGGAGTCGTACAATTAAAGATTTGTAAGCTACATTCTAAATTATTTAAATTATTACAAGTGCTAGAGATTACCTCTATTGTCTCATTTTCTTATTTAAATTACTTGGAACTGATTCCAAATTACTTATTAAGTCATTATACTGCTCAAAAGAAGCAGATGTCTGTGTAGCCAAGTCCTTGGCTCAGTTAATTTATAACAATAAGATAGCACATTTGCTATCTGTCTTAAAATATATTTAGATAGGTAATACCTATCTCTAGTCAAAAATTTCTTAATTAAATTTTTTATGTCTATTAAATTAAATTTATTATTATAATTATAACAATTAAATGTCAAGTTTAAATTATTATTACATGAAAAGTTATTCATTAATAAATTTAAATCATATCTTATTTTATTTTCCTGCGGCCAACCCTGTATGTAAGGCAATATAAACAAGATAATTTTATTCAGAAAAGAAAAAGAAATTCAGAGTTGACTTACCTACAATTTTCCAGCATTGACGTCGACAATTTTCCGCTCCGCGAAAAAAACTAGCCACCATTTCTTTGCCGATGTTGCGAGGTCTTTGCAGTTTTGTCGGTCACTGTCCTTCTGGTTACTACCCATACCGATGATTGCCTTTTACTTTCCGAACCATATTGATAGATCCATGTATCGTCACTAGTAACGATTTCTGGAACACGCCTAGATGAACCATTTTCAAAACGTAGACACATTTCATGGCACCAATCCACATGAGTCTGCGTTTCGCTTTCGAAGAGCAAACGAGGGATCCATCGAAAACAAAGCTTGCTCACTTCAAGATGTTGAACTTAGGATGGTTACGAATGCTCCCCGAACTAATGCCTACACTATTTCGATGCCCGTATATGTGATTCGTGGGTCTTCTCGCACCAACATTTCAGTAGTCCATACATTTTATGCCGTTACTACTGTTTGCGGGATTCCGGTTCTTTGGTCAAGTTTAAGATTAATTTTACCCCTTTTGAATTCAGCAAACCACCTAAAAATTGTTGCCCGTGATGGAGGTTAGTCCCCTAATGCTGATTGTAACCGTTGTAAACTTAATTGTTCATTAAAACCAAATTTAAAATCATAATATATCATAGCGCGCAAATGTTCACGTTTAAGATCCATCGTTATAAATGAAAAGCGCGGGAAGCGTTACAGGAAAATTAATAGAACTTTGTTTTATTTTTAATACTGAGCAATTGACTTATGGAGTTCTATTTTTAAATAAATTTGCTTTTTACGAACATATAACACGGGTGCGTTCCATTTTTAAATTTCGAGCATCGCAAAACTTATTGAGTGACCTACGTAGTGATTATTTTTAGTAAGTAACTTCTTTCCAAAATGGTTACTCGTTTTGTGAGTGACTGTAGTGTTAATAATAGAAATAATACTGATAATTGCACATATCACAGGTAAATTCTCAAGACGTCGTTAATGTTATAACGCGTTTATTTTATTTTTTTAATTTATGTTATTGTTATGTAAAACTTATTCAAAGTTATTGTTTTAAATAAAGAGGAAAGAATGATATCAAGAAAATTAACAAAAGTAATTAATGCTAGGAACAATCTTACATGTATAACGGCCCCACGCAAAATAAGAGCGATCGCGTCGCGCGCACTGTTGTTATACCATTAGGGCTTGCAGGGGAAGGGAGACTTCTATCTTCTACTACACGGCCTCTCCTGACAGGAGACCGTCCTCGGGCTCCCTTTCTCTTTGAATATCAGCCTCATCACTGGGGCATGGAGAGTACAGGCGCCGCATCGATCACAGGTAACGCGCTTGGTGATGGCTCGTCGTTGTCGATTGTCACGTAGGCTCTGGGTTTCGGCGCGGAGGGTCTCTCTATTCTCGACGTTCCTGTCTGCTGCTCTTCCTCTACATCCTGCCCCAAGCCTTCAGCGTGAAGTGACTTAGGTCTTGGAGACTGTCCTTTTACAAATAGAGACTCCTCGGCAGTGGACTCTGCGCCTTCAATGTCTGCGTATGTCAACAAGATATACCATAACTATTATGTTAACGAAAACATAAACAATAAACAAACAAGCATTACGTTCGCATAACTTAACAAAATAACTGAGTAAGTCATAGGCACAACGTTAGCATAACTTATCATCTACTTAAGTCATAGCCACAACGTTAGCATAACTTAACATCTACTTAAGTCATAGGCACAACGTTAGCATAACTTAACATCTACTTAAGTCATAGGCACAACGTTAGCATAACTTAACATCTACTTAAGTCATAGGCACAACGTTAGCATAACTTAACATCTACTTAAGTCATAGGCACGACGTTAGCATAACTTAACATCTACTTAAGTCATAGGCACGACGTTAGCATAACTTAAGCTAGACGCGTCAGAGGCACAACGTTAGCTTGTCCGCCTTCTACTTTTGAGAAAGAGGCACAACGTTAGCGTATCTCAATATTACTCTATCAGAAAGGAAGCACTACGTTACCTATTTCTGACACGTGTAACTACTGACCCTAAAAGAAAGCAAGGGGCAACCACACAGCTCGTGTGTAGGCTAAAGTAACGATACTGGCTTAATTATTAATGTAACTTTCCCGTCTCGGCCCTTTCTGACCATGAATTTTCAAATCTTTACCAATCGTTATGCAACCGCAGACAATGAGTGAGCTCTTGAATATATTTCATACACACTAAATTTGCACAATTTTTTTCTGAGGAACACTGCGCAAACACTGAAGACACAGACCAACCAGATAAACGCGCTCCAGCGAACTGTCACGGCGCACCAGCGCCAGCGAACTGTCTCTGCGCACCAGCGCCAGCGAGCTATTTCGGCGCACTAGCGCAGGCGAACTGTCTCGATGCACCAGCGCCGACGAGCTGTCTCGGCGCACCAGAGCCGGCGAGCTGTCTCGGCGCACCAGCGCCGGCGAGCTGTCTCGGCGAACCAGCGCCGGCAAGCTGTACCTCGGCGCACCAGCGCCGGCGAGTTGTCTGGGCGCACCAGCGCCGGGGAGCTGTCTCGGCGCACCAGAGCCGGGGAGCTGTCTCGGCGCACCAGAGCCGGGGAGCTGTCTCGGCGTACCAGCGACGGCGAGCTGTCTCGGCGAACCAGCGCCGGCGAGCTGTCTCGGCGCACAAGCGCCGGCAAACTGTCTCGGCGCACCAGCGCCGGCGAGCTGTCTTGGTGCATCAGCGCTGGCGAGTCGTTGCGCCGCATCAGCGCTGGCGAGTCGCTGCGCCGCATCAGTGCCAGCAAGCCGCTGCGCCGCATCAGCGCCAGCAAGCCGCTGCGCCGCATCAGCGCCAGCAGGCCTCTGCGCTGCATCAGCGCCAGTAAGCTGCTGCGCTGTAATCAGCGCCAGCAAGCCACTGCGCTATACTTTAAATTGTGTGGACATGGCTGTTCGCGCCAAGCGCTAATGTCAAGAATTGACGTCAGAGGGCGCGCGCGCCTCGGCGATACCGGTTTGACGTACCGTCGTGTCGAAGACGCGCGAGAGCAAATATCAGTCCAAATTCAGCGGTGCTATAGGTGGCACGCTGTCGGGAACTCGGAAGCGGAATACGACACGCGCATCTAGGAAATATACTGTTGAGGATAGGTGACGCGCATTCCTTGCTTGATAGCTTCACCCGGGACTTATTGTGTCTAACTCAGAATCTGTATAAGTGCATTCGACAATATTAGCTAGTGCGGCATTTGATATTCTAGAAATAACTGTTGCCACGCAAATCGGTAGTGACCTTTGATCCGGTTTCGCGTGTTAAGCTTTATAACAAACGAGAGTTAGTGGCCTCTGTAAGTTAGTTAATCGTACGATAGAGTTAATGGATTGTCATCGTGACGAACGAAGAAAGTGACTGTGGACGGCGCCTCGGAAGGATACCGCAGTTTGGAGTGGTACTGAGGTCCGAACTACAGCAGAGGGTAACGTTCTAATAAGGTCAATAACACTACCAGCCACACCCAGATACACATCACTGTGTAGTGTTATGCTACTTACATTTCATTGTACACTATTTTTCCATTCTGTTTTTGATTTTCTGCATTCATATTTTGCATCACTTTTCACGCTATCAGTTATACTACTAACATATCATTTTACACTATTTTTCCATTCTGTTTTTGATTTTCTGCATTTATATTTTGCATCACCTTTATTTCCATAGGATCTTGTAACGTTTTTACACAATAACAAATCATTTTCACTTCGTATTTTCACACTATCAGCACCTTTTAAAATCGCTGTCAATGGAGTCTTACCTTTTTCGGTCTTTTATTGAGTTCTCCGTAACTCTGCAATTTCAGGATTCGTGCGCGCTGCCGCGCTACCTTTTTTCCTATATCAATAATATTTTATTTCTTACATAAAACTTGTAGTTTCTTAATAACAGTCCTAAAACCAAAAATGTTATATTTGACAACCATTATTTATATGGTTGTTATGGTAACTGTACTTGTAATAGAGTTGTTTTTTGATTGGGGTTTAAATAGAGTAATGAAATACGTCCTCTCTTGAATGCGTTTTATTTGCAACTGTCTATAATAATGTGCACAAATGATAATATGGGTATAACATCCTAAGACATTCACTTCTAAGACATGCGTACGCTAAATTGAATTCTATGCCACAGACGTACCGCCCACCAAAGGACGACTGTCCTTTATAAAGAAGTAATAAACATTAAATTTACAAGTAAAATTGTTAATACTATATTACAAATTTCAGAGGCTAACAAAGGTAATGGACTTAACATAGCACCAAAATATAATACCATTATCATTAAACAAAATAGAAGGACTTATCACTGTATTAAAAATAAAAAATTAAACGTATTGTAAACAATAAAGTATGACTTATCACTATCTTATAAAAAATTTAAACATAATGTAAACAATAAAGTGTGTCTTATCACTATTCACTATCTTATGAATAAATTTAAACATGATGAGAGCAATAAAGTATGACTTATAAATCGAAAAATACATAGAACTTAAGATTACCCTTTTTTTTACATTTGAGATATTAATTGCTAATTGCGATATACATTTATTTAGATTCAATGGGCAAAGCACACAATTTGGAAATTGAGCGTTTTAATATATTCGTGCCACATTTAACACCATATACTCGGGTTATACCATCCAGTCCTGGGTACTTCTCCATAATCCGACCGAGTAGCCACTTCCCTGGTGGCAAGTTGTCATCTTTGAGGAGAACTATATCACCTATTTCATACTCTGACTCACGTTTTATCCATTTTGTCCTTTCTTGGAGTCGTGACAAATATTCTGTATGCCAACGTTGCCAGAAATCTCTTACTATTTTCTGAGTAAATTGCCATCGTGTGAGTTTACTTGCGTTGATGTCACGTAAGTCTGGACTTGGTGGCAATATGGGAGCTTCACCAATTAAAAAGTGACCCGGTGTTAATGGGTCTATGACGTCTACGTCTTCAGTGTCGATGGGTACCAAGGGGCGGGAGTTAAGGCATGCCTCTATCTGACATAACACTGTCGTCATTTCTTCTTGTGTTAAGTTTCTCGTCATAATTCTTCTAAGGTGGTATTTCGTAGATTTTACGCCAGCTTCCCACAAGCCACCGAAGTTGGGGCTATGAGGAGGTATGAAATGCCACTGAGTTCCGTCGAGAGCTAATGTGTCTATCAGATAACCAGGGATTTCTAAACGTGCCTGCTTCCAGGCGTCTGCTAAGTCTTTATTTGCTCCTACGAAATTCCTTCCCTGATCACTCCATATATGCGAACATTTGCCTCTTCTAGCAACAAATCTATGAAAGGCTCCTATGAAAGATTCAGCGGTGAGGTCTCCGACTAATTCTAAATGTATGGCTTTAGTGGCCATGCATACAAAAATGGCGATGTATGCTTTGCTTGTCTTGGCGCCTCTCCCCTTAGAAAGCAAAATTTGCAATGGACCAGCAAAGTCCACTCCGCTGTGGAGAAACGGTCGGGCTGGAGTCACTCGTGCCTTTGGAAGTTCACCCATGATTTGAGTCCTTATGGCAGCCCTTTGTCTTGCACATACTATACATTTTCGTATATAAAATTTAATTGCATTCTTAGCTCGAATGATCCAGAATCTATTCCTAAGATAGCAGAGCATGAGTTGAATACCACCGTGTAGGGTTTTCTTGTGTGCATCTGCTATTAACAAAGAAGTCAAATGATTGCTTGAGCTCAGTATGATTGGATGTTTTTGCTCTTGTGTTAATTCCGATCTTTGGAGTCTTCCGCCCACCCTAAGTATATTTTGAGTATCAAGAAAAGGGTTTAATGATTTCAAACTACTTCCTTTTTTTACTCTTCCTTTCATTCGTATATTTTTTATATCTTCTTCGTATTCTCTTTTCTGAACAATTCTTACACATTTTAATAAAGCATTTTCATATTCTTCAGTTGTAATATTCTTTCTTATTTCGTCAGGTTTTTTCTTACTATTAATAAATCTTGAACAATAAACTATAACTTTTAAGAGTTCTTGTAGTGAATCAAAATTTTCTAAATTAATTCTCTGTTTTTTTGTTTCTATTTTTAAATTCACCTGAATATTTTTTTTTCTTTCTATATCAGTCGGTATCAAATTTGGTCTTGAGTATTCTATGTTTTTCTCCTTCAGCCAAGCAGGTCCTTCCCACCACAGTTTACATTGAATAAGTTGTTGTAAATTCATTCCTCTTGATCCAATATCTGCTGGATTATCATTCGTTTTTACATGAAACCATTGAGTATTGCAAAGATTGTCTAATATTTCAACTACTCTGTTACTAACGAACGGTTTCCAACGGTTCGGATCTCCGAACAACCATGAGAGTACAACCGACGAATCCGTCCAAGCAAACACTTTGGTAGCTGATAATCTCATAGCTTCTCTGATGTGTGTTAACAACCTTGCCAAAATAACTGCCCCACAAAGCTCAAGCCTAGGTAATGAAAGTGGTTTTACAGGGGCGACTCGTGTTCTCGAGGCAATAATATTCGTTTTAATTTCTCCTTTATTATTTTCAATTCTGCAATATACTACTGCGCAATAGGCTTTATTTGAAGCATCACAAAAACCATGAAGGGTTACGTTTTTGCTGTCTTCACATTCTGTGTCTATCCATCTGGGAATTTCCACGTTTTTTATTTGTTTAAAACTTTTTCTCAATATTAACCACTCTTTCTCTAAATCTTCATCTACCTTATCATCCCAATCAAGGTTTTTTAGCCATAGTTTTTGTATTAAAATTTTAGCTGGAATTATGCTTGCACCAAGCCAACCCAACGGATCAAAAAGGCGTTGAATGTCTGCCAAGATATTCCTTTTGGTTATTTCTTTTGGTATCGGCGGCAAATTGAGCTGATAATGAAAAGTGTCCATACTCATGTTCCATGCTAGACCGAGTGCTTTAATGGTGCTGTCGCTTTTTATATTAATACTGGCCTTAGAACTTCTCAATTCCGAATTGATTTGATTTAAGAAGTTTTTGTTATTAGATGCGAATTTATGTAATTTAAATCCTCCTTTTTTGAGTATAGCTTGAAGCTGTTGACCAAGTTTAATACAATCCTGTTCTGTCATCGCACCGCTCATACAATCGTCTACATAAAAATCTTCTCTTATTACTTTAGCTGCTTCTGGATAATTTTTTTCTTCATCTTTTGAGAGCTGCACAAGCGTCCTAACCGCAAGATAAGGCGCAGATGAAGTCCCAAATGTTACTCTTTTTAAACGATATATTTTTAGTTCTTCTTTGTTACTTTTTCTCCAAAATATTCTTTGACAATCGGTATCTTCTTTCGTCACTAGGATTTGTAAATACATTTTTTGGATATCGGCTATAAAACATACTGGCTTCATACGCCATCTGATTATCAAACTTCTTAAATCTTCTTGTAATTGTGGACCAACGAGTAATTCATCATTCAGTGATTTATTGTTCGCTCCTTTGCAAGATGCGTCAAATACTACTCTGCATTGTGTTGTTTCTTTGTCTTCTCTTATCACTGCATGATGTGAAAGGTATATTGATGGATTATTTCTTTCCTTATGTGGTATTTCTTCTATATATCCTAACTTAATGTATTCTTCAATTACTCTTACATAATCTTGTTTGAGCGTCTTGTTTAGATTTAGCCTTCTTTCTAGTAAATAAAATCTTTTAAGTGCAATTTCTTTTGTTTCTCCTATCTCTTCTAAGTAATTAACATTTTTAAATGGTAGTTTAACCATATATCGACCATCTGTTGTTCTTGAATGTGTTGCAGCGTAAATGTTTTCACATAATCTTTCTTCCGCTGTGAAATTTCTTTTTTCTGTAGTCTCTATATCCCACATATTTCTTAACATGTTATCTACGTCAACATGATGATGCATTACTATGATGTCTTCAGAAGATGAAGTATTTGATATTTCTCCAAATAGTATCCATCCGAAGCTGGTTTCTTGTGCACTTGGAGTACCTGGTGGACCTTTGATAACATTGCCTTTTAATATTTCTGTGTATACTTCAACTCCTAACAGCGCATCGATTCTTCCTGGTGTGGCAAAATGAGGATCAGCTAAAGTAAGTTCTTTTAAATGTGTCCAATTGTTCATCGGTTCTATTGTCTTACA
Source organism: Parnassius glacialis (assembly GCA_033319125.1). Classification (NCBI taxonomy): domain Eukaryota; kingdom Metazoa; phylum Arthropoda; class Insecta; order Lepidoptera; family Papilionidae; genus Parnassius; species Parnassius glacialis. Next base: position 28,404,230 of record JAVANC010000002.1, read on the forward strand.
AGGTAGCTTTGTAGTCAATGGTGTAGACAAAACGTACGCTTTAACATTGAGTTTAAATTGTTTTTCGTAGTTTGATAATACTTCAAAACACACCACATGACTTATTGATGTTTTGGTAGAACCAACTCCATAAATAGTGCCATGTACCCTTTTTCTTTTGAGTTGCAAAAGTTGTATTGCTCTCTCACTAATGAAAGACGCCTGCGAACCTGGATCAATTAGTACTCTCAACATAGTGACATATCCTGTGTCACTTTTAATCGGTATTAAAGCGGTAGCCAGTAAAACATTTTTAGTATTGGACGTAAAGTGTGAAGCTATTGATACATCCGATTCTTCCTTCTCAGTTTCTTCTACATTTGTGTGTAAAGAGTTTAACCCTGGTGAATGTTTGTTTTCTTCTTTATCAAAGGTCACCTCTTTTTTCTTGTAAGAATGTAGAAGTGAATGGTGACGTTTACCACATACACGACATGATGTTTTTTGCTTGCAGTAATATCCTGGATGACCAGTTGACAAGCAGTTGTAACACAAACGCTTTTCTTTTACATACTCACTTCTTTTTTCAGGATCTAATTTGCCAAATTTTTTGCAGTGACATAAGAAATGGTTTTCATTGCATAGAACACATTGAACAGTAGTAGCAGCGGCGCTGATGTGATACGACCTTTGAACCTTCTCCCTTGACGTGGATGTTAATTCAAGTGTATGAATTCTATTTTCCAAAAAACTTACGAAATTATCAAATGTTGGCATATCCTTTGGATGTCCACTGCTTACATAAGTTTCCCAATCTCTGTGTGACTCTTGATCTAGTTTTAGGATTGATATATATATTAATAACGGATCCCAGGAATCTGTCTTAATATCTAAATTATTCAAGCTGTTAATAGATTCTTTTGTATTATCAATTAAAACTTTTAAATGAGCTGGTGATTGCGTATTTATTTTCTTCAAAGAAAATAATTTCTTTAATATTGCATTTACTATTAGTCGCTTATGACTATATCTATTCTTTAAGGCTTTCCACGCTGGTTCGTAATTTTTATCCGTCACTTGAAAATGGTTTATAGTATTTTTAGCTTCGCCTGCTACACACGACTTCAAATAATGTAATTTCTGTACGTCACTAAGGCTATTATTTCTGTCTATTAATGATATAAATGTGTCCTCAAATGATTGCCATTCTTCATATGCACCGAAAAAGGTAGGTAGATTTATTCGGGGCAGCTTTACGTCAACAACTGGTTTTTCACACATCGGCGAAGTTGAAGGGTTTGTATTATTCCCAGTATTGTTTTTGATATCATTTAACATGTCCACCATATCCCCTTTCAAACAAGTAAACACTTCTTCACACTTGTCATACTCGCTATTTACAAAATGAGATATTTTTTGTCTATCGTTCTTCGATGTTAGTTTCAATAAGTTTTGATGCGCCGCACGATATGATACCCAATACTCTTCAATGCATTGAATCTTTACTTCTAAATATCCCTGTGTTATTCTTGTTTTAGGACATTTTTTAAGATTAATCTGAGTTTTGTTAATTTGATTATAATATTCTTCTAATTGTTCGATTATTTCTTCCACTTTTGACATTATAAATTACTCACAAAAGATATAATTAAGCTTCACAAATATCACTGCAATGTTCGTTGTTATTCACTTTTATATTACTTGTTGTTTTTCTAGCGCAGGTAAGCGTCCGAGACTCGGGACGATGAACAAAAGCTGTTTACGACGATGTTAGCTCCTTACTTATCCGGCTCGATTGTGACCACTATGTACTTGTAATAGAGTTGTTTTTTGATTGGGGTTTAAATAGAGTAATGAAATACGTCCTCTCTTGAATGCGTTTTATTTGCAACTGTCTATAATAATGTGCACAAATGATAATATGGGTATAACATCCTAAGACATTCACTTCTAAGACATGCGTACGCTAAATTGAATTCTATGCCACAGACAGTAACTTTTATTCAAATTCGTCACTGGTGTGATGTTCTTAATTTAATATTTTCACATAAATACTCTATGGCTCTAGGTCATTTACAATAAATTTCCTTTTAATTTAAATAATTTCTCGTTCTCTCTAAAAAGGTATAAAAGCCGAACAATTGGAGAATACAGAAAAAGTCTCGCTTCAGTTCTCAAAGGAGAAACATCTACTAAAGGCCTTATCCCGGGGCCGCATTTCCCCGGGATCCTGCAAGCCTCCATCTACACGTGAAGTCGTCGGCGAAGTCTACTTCAAGCGCGGGGCCACACTACTCCGGGCGCTACGACTGCTTGCTCCAGGCGCTGAGTGCACCTACTTCCGCGCTACCTTCGGGCGCTACGACTGCTTGCTCCAGGCGCCGAGTGCACCTACTGCCTGCTTTCCTTTGGGCGCTGCGACTGCTTGCTCCAAGTGCTGAGCGCACCTACCCCAGGCGCTACGTGCGCCGTCTACGGACGCTGCGTGTGCCCAGTCCACGCGCTGCGTGCCGTCGCCGCTAAGAAACCTCAAGCTCCGCGTGTGCCTACTTCTACAAAAGCAGCGTGTCACTTCAACCTTTAGGCTCCACTATAATACTATATTCTCCTATTCTCCTACCTTTATTTTTTTTTAAATCTAATTGTAATCTCACTTCATCCATCATCATCATATTTCATTTTTTTTATAAAATTGTAAATACCTTTCTAAAACTTTAAATATATTATTTTATTGGTCTACTTTTGTTGTTTTGTTGTTCTTAGGTTAGGTTCTATATATTTTTCTTATTAATTGTCGCTTCACGACAACTGACCCTTACTTTCCTAGCACTATACAACCACATGCGACCTGACCGAATCCTGAGGGACCAGTCGCCTTGGATAGAGGTAAGTAAGCTCGGTTTAATAGAATAGAACGCTCCCTCCTGATTGTTTATTGTAATTAGAAACTTTCCACCTTGGCCGTTAGGAGGCCCGAACTGCAGCTGCTTGTAGGTTCTTCCGTTAATGGGCCGCGGAGGATCCTACTCCTTGGATAGGTAGCTGCTGGCCGTAACAATGGCACTCACAAATCATTGCGAAAACGGCAACTATGTGGAGAGACTGATCCCACCACATATTCCAAAGGGAAATAGGCAACTGCGCAAGGTCTACGCATTGCCAAAGGCAACTGCATGCAGGGGCGTAGGGCACTACACACATTGCAAATATAAAAATTTAACTGTATGCAAATATCACACATTGTAAATATAAAAAGGCAACTATGTAAAATATCACACATTGCAAACGAAATCACACAAATTGCAATAGTCATTAAGTCGTCCCTGCCCGATAAATATCCGCGTGACATGGCTCACCACTCGCAACGAAAACTGAACAAGCGTCAGACGTCCATTTGCCGCGCCAAAGCATCATGTGATCGGCCGAAAGCCCGAGCCGTACCGCCGCAAGATCCGCCAAGACATAGCAGGTAGCAGCGGTGTAGCCTCAATCATAGAATCCGTCTAAGCTGAAATGACGCGCCCCACTATCGCATTAACGCACACAAGCAAATTCAAAATATGGACGCAATACATATACAAATGCCGTTGTAATTGGTCATTCAGTTGCCGATGAGACTCAAGCGAGTTTTCTGGATTTTTTGTCCAACTTGTCATAATTACCTGAAGATGATAGAGAGCGGACGTTTTGTTTCATACAATGCCCCAACGCTGCTCCCTAAGGAGAGCGTTGTCGCATTTATCACGCGACTAGTCGACCGTCACGTAGGCATACAGATCATAGTTCGCGGAGCAGTCGACGCTCAAACACAGATGAAGCGTCGTTATTAATATTTGCACTCACACATCGAAATCAACTAATTAGTAGTGGGGCGCGTCATTTCAGTTTAGACAAGCTATACCAAGGCTCGGCTACGCCAATGTCCAAATGGCCGTCGACTATTTGGAGTAAATTGTAACACTTATCAACACATTAGAATACAAACAGGCTATTTATTTTTTTCAATTCATAGCACGTTAAAGTTAATCCTTTGTTTGATATATCGCTTAAACATTTCGAACTTTAAAATGTATGGGCTACATTATTTCGTGGGCTACGTATTTTCATATCATTTCACAAAAAATCAAAACTAAACACTCATCAATTACAACAAAACTCGAACAAGTTAAGTTTTCACTGGATGCAAACTAAAACTCATTTAATAACACCTCTTTTCAATATTTCTTTCAACATTTCTTAACATACTTGGGTACGTTAAGAAACAATGAAATTCCTCGCGGGTACTTTTAATATAAATCGAAGAAAAAGATTTAACTTTTAGCTTAAAACTTTATACTTTTACTTAACACTTTAATAATACGTCAATGTCGAGAATAGGAGAGCAAATTTTATTACGACATTTAACATAAGAACAACATCATCATCATCATCATCATTACAGCTCTCTACAATTCCACTGCTGAACATAGGCCTCCCCCAAAGAATGCCACAAAGCACGGTCCTGAGCCACCTGCATCCATCGACTTCCTGCATATCTTACCAGGTCGTCACTCCATCTAGTGGGGGGACGCCCTACACTTCGCCTGCCGGTACGAGGCTGCCATTCTAGAACCTTTCTTCCCCATCGGTTGTCGGTTCTTCGAGCTATATGGCCGGCCCATTGCCACTTCAGCTTACTAATCCGTTGGGCTATGTCGATCACTCTGGTTCTACTGCGGATATCCTCATTTCTGAGTTTATCACGCAGAGAAACTCTGAGCATAGCCCTCTCCATAGCTGGCTGAGCGACTTTGAGCTTCCTCATCCGGCCAGCAGTGAAGGACCACGTCTCAGTTCCGCATGTCATCACTGGCAACACGCACGGGGTTTACAGTCTCGTTTTCAAGTTTTGAGGTATACCTGAGGAGAAGATGTGCCGTAATTTCCCGAACGCTGCCCAACCGAGTTGAATCCGTCGATTGACCTCTCGGTCGAAGTTGGACTTACCTAGTCGGACTATTTGTCCCAGGTAAGCATACTCGTCAACAACTTCGAGCTTAGTGTTCCCAACAACTACCGGCATATGTGTGACATGGACATTAAACATGATCTTTGTTTTGTCCATGTTCATCTTAAGACCTATCCGTTGGGAAACACTATTGAGGTCATTGAGCATAGTGCTTAGGTCCTCCAGCGATTCTGCCATAAGGACTATATCGTCGGCAAATCGAAGGTGAGTGATGTACTCGCCATTGATGTTGATATCGTATTCTTTCCAGTCCAGAAGCTTGAAAACGTCTTCCAATGCAGAGGTGAAGAGTTTCGGGGATATGGTGTCACCCTGTCTTACACCTCTCTGTAATTGGATAGGTTTCGTACTCTGGTTCTGTACTCGGATAGCCATCGTAGCCCTACTGTACAAGCACTTCAACACTTCGATATACCGACAGTCAACTTGGCGCCGCTGAAGGGACTGCAGCACCGCCCAAATTTCGACGGAATCAAAGGCTTTCTCATAGTCCACATACGCCAGACATTGTGGCAAATTGTAGTCTTCGGACTTCTGTACAATTTGCCGAAGGGTATGTATGTGGTTTATGGTGCTAAAGCCTTTTCGGAAACCGGCTTGTTCGGGAGGCTGGAAGTCGTTAAGTCTGCGCGCGAGACGATTCGTAATGACTCTCGAAAACAGCACGTAGACGCGGCACAGAAGGAAAATCGGTCTGTAGTTCTTCAAGAGAGCGTAGTCGCCTTTCTTGAAGAACAAGACCACCGCACTTCTGCTCCACGCCTCCAGTGTAATGCCACCATGGAGGACGGAATTAAAGAGCTTCTGAAGAACTTCAAGTACCAGTTTTCCACCCGCTTTCAGAAGCTCCGCTGTAATTCCATCCTCGCCTGGGGCCTTACCGTTTTTAACGTGCTGGAGAGCCATTCTAATCTCGCTCAGACTGACGTCCGGGATATCATCGGAATAATGTCTGATAAGACTCGCTCTTGGATCGTTACTTACACTTGCGTGCGGCTCCAACGATGACGTGTACAGCTGCCCATAGAACCTCTCAATCTCACTCAAAATCTCAGGTGCCCCGGAAACGATGCTACCACACTCGGTCTTCAGCATATAAACATAAGAACAACAGGCATCTTTAAATATTCGTAGGGCCCCTCGGGCGTGACAAACCCCGTAAGAGGGACCGATTCTTTTTCCAGCGGGATCTGGTGAAATCATGTTGCCATATCAAGGCTTGTAAAATACTTATTTTGTCCTAATCGATCGATGTGATCATCGATCCTCGGTAACGGGAACCGATCCTTGACGGTAACTTCATTGAGTTTACGGAAATCTACGCACATGCGGTCCGATCCGTCTTTCTTTTTAAAAAGAAGGATGGGACTCGCATATTCGGACTCTGATTCTTGGATAATCTTTTTTTCTAACAGATCTTTAATTATGTCCCGAACGCGAAAGATTTCAGCAAAAGCAAGACGGTATAGTCTATAGTTATTTGGAGTATAGTTGCTTAATTTAATTGACATGCTACCGGTTTTTACAGTAGACGTAGCAGTTCCCGATATGAAATACTCTGCAAATTCATTGATGATAACCAGTAACTGCTGCAAATGGTTACCAACAAGAGGTGTCTTAACAGGAATAGACTGTTCTGACAGAACAGTCATCACGCTGCTTGACTTACTCGTTTCCCTCAGAAGTGACTCAAAATCACGCGTACGAACATATCGAACGCCTTCCCTGTTAAAAACATCTGTGCCCACTATAATCGGAGAATTCATGAATTCTGAAGCCCCCACAAAAAAATCTACTTCGAGGGTTAAATCATCAAACTCGATTGGTAAAATTACGTACGACATGCTTTCGAGTTCCTGACTTCCCAGTCCCTTTAATACTCGAAACGCTTACGTGAAAAATCAAAATATTTCAACAAGGATGACGAAATAAGCGATATAGTTGACCCGCTGTCAATTAAAATATCTATCGGCACTCCCTGAATAACGGCTACCACAATGTCACTATTGCGGGTATTTTGATTTTCGCGACAAAAGTTTACCTCATTTTTATTACGTAACTCTGACTTATGCTTAGCGAAGCAAGTTTCAATTTTATGGCCCACCTTTTTACAAAAAGAACATATTTCAGGCTTAGTTGGCACAAAGACAGGATTTGAACTTTCACTACTGGAGGCATTAGAGTGGCTTTCACCTTTTTCAACTTTAAGTTTTTTGTTACAATTAGACTGTCTATGTCCCGATTGGCCACACAAAAAGCACCTTCCTTTGTCAAAACGTCTTTTCCGTGGATTTAAATTTGAGACGGATTTATTTTTGAAAGGGTTGTATCTTCAGACAATGCAGGCAGAGTATTATTATTTTTACTTATAATTGGTTTTACATAGATAGAGAGAAATTCGACTAGCTGGTCAGGTAATAGCTTAGCATTGGTTGCGGCTGCTCGTATTTGTGGATCAGTAATCCCGCGTATTACAATTGCAGACACTAACTTATCACAGTCCACGTCCACGGCCCTATTAACATGCGGTTCAATCGGTGCCCATGTTGGTAGGGGCGGTGTTTCGGAACGCATTATACGGTGTTCACGCGGTGGCGTAGACTAGCTGCGGGGTGGTGACGTCACGCATCTAGCCACAAGAGACGTTAACCAGCGCCGGAATGGCGGCGTTGAATCGAGAGCAGGTTGCGAAACGTGGATAGCTAGCAAACTGTTCTCTAAAGCACTTAAACGCGCCAACACAGTACTTATCCCTTTACTCAGATCATCAACCGGAGTATGAGCACGGTGTTTACTACGTCGTCGCTCTCGACCATTGTATCGACTTCGGCGACGCTCACATCCCGACATTCCTTCTTCTTTACAAAAGATTCGCGTAGTTAAGGAATCAAAATGGCGAACGACAATGAATCGCGTAAGTCTTTTTATCTCACTTCTGATCTTATATAAAACTTATTCGAGGTTATTTTTTAAATAAAGAGGAAAGAATGATAACACATTTTTTTTATTCACACTCAAAAAGAAAATTAACAAAACTAATGCTAGGAACAATCTTACATGTATAACGGCCCCACTCAAAAGAAGAGCGATCGCATCGCGCGCAATGTTTTGTTATACCATTAGGGCTTGCAGAGGAAGGGACTTCTATCTTCTACTACATTATATATACTGTTTAAAATATAGAATTTTTTCAACAATTTTGTTAATTTTGATACTTTGCAAAGAAAAAGGTCACGTTGTTGATAATTTGCATGAATACATCGCATAATTTTGGTAAATACATTTTATACAAAATATTTTAATTGTACGCTAGGGATTGACTCAACTATATCAAAATTAATGTCGATATTTACCTTGAATATCTTCTATACATATAATAAATACATACGAGTATAATAAATCTGTAGAAAAGTCGTATCTGTAACTCTAATATATTCTTGAAAAAACAAGTCCAGGGGACTAAATAAAAGGTTCTGAACCCAAATCAGTGGTTTTTAGAATTTTTGTCTGTCTGTCTGTGTATTCCGGATTCACGCAAAAACTACTGGACCGATTTACATGAAATTTTGTACATAGGTAGTTAGTAACCCGGGGCAACTTATAGGCTACTTTTTATCCGATTACGGAACTTCAAAAAAAGAAGGTTTAGTATTTTCCTCCCTTTAGATGTTGATTTTCTATTATATCTTAGTTATATATGGGATGACGGAAGTTTTTCAAATAAATACCATATTTATAAATAAAGTATATGTAGAAAGGGTAATTGAGTATAGTACAGAGACTAATTTTGTAGTTAGGAATAATTATCCAACGAGTCGAGGATAAACTAGTAACGGAATACGACAAGCGTACCGTTCCACGTCAGAGCCAAGACTGCCCTAACGGCGGCCGCGCCGTCCGTTTTATACAAGCAAAACGAGCGCCACTGCAGGTGCAATGGTGCAGGTGTGCGGAACACGTGTTATTTACAAGAATTCTGTCTAAATGCACCGACGGCTACCGCGCCGCACGTGCAATGGTGCTGGTCCCGTCACGGCCATACTGACATGCGTGCGTTCTCGCACGCGCTCCATCACAATTTTAGTTATCTGTAGACAAAAAAACATCGTTCGACTATTCTGACATAACAGCGTCTGGTCCGGTCTATATTGACCCTTCAGACTTGGGTGACAATCAGTTTTGTTCCGGCAGTAAGCCCCACAAAACTTAAATCAACTTTATGCGAGATCGGAATGATTAGTCTGTAGCTTTTTCTATTTTCTCTCTTTTTTTTAGTACTGTTTTTGCTAGTCCGGAATCACTATTCCCTATAGCCATATCATTGGACCGGCAGAAAGCCCTGCAATGATATTACTCTCTTTTTTTTTTTCAAGTACTATTTGCTAGTCCGGAATCACTATTCCCTGTGGCTATATCATTGGACCGGCAAACGCCCTGCAATGATAGTAAGAACCACTTTTTTTTCTTACTCTCTTTTTTTCAATTCTATATAGAACAGGTACAGACCAACCATACAGCAAACATGTACCTGTCACAATCACACAAAAGTGTATCGTGAGGGACGTAGTGACATGATAACACCTAAGTATGTAAACCAACAGCAACACGACACATCCCAGTGCAGCACAGACCAGCCTTTCTGCAACTCCATGTTCCTTTCCTGCACAAGAATAATTACTTCGCTAGAGTGTTGCAACGTCTCTAGTATTTTCTAGATGCACAGACACGGCTACCTCTGACTGTCGCACGTCCTCGTGCGGTTGACAGTGAACAGCATACGGTCTATAAGTTATCACCACCTGCTAACAAATATTAACTCTTGTTAAATATTACAACGGTCGACCATCCCAGACTTCATTTAAGCCATGGACGCGCCAATATGGCTACCTCCAGGCAAACGTGCTCCAGCTTTTCGTTCTGCTGCGTTCGTGCCACAATCGCGCCAGCGAGCCGTCGCGCCGTAGTCGTACTAGCTCTAGCGATTCGTTGCACTGCTTTGTAAAATTAAAAGAAATCGAGATAAATGTATTGCGAACCATGGAATTCCGAGCTTCCAAAATTCATCACATATTCTCTTAAGAAACGGCAACAGTATGACATTTGAAAACATTGCAAAAAATAACAGAAACTATGTGTAGAGGCAAATACCACAACATTTCAAAGGGAAGGAGGTAACTGCGCAAAATCTACGAAAACCGACCTCAGACGTCCATTTACAGCGCCAAAGCACCATTTGTTCGGCGGCCGCTTAAATTGATCTGCCGTAAGATCAGCCGATAAGTTACCGTCTGTAGCGGTGTAGGCTCAATCTTTCCAGCGCTCGGCCGTACCTGACCATGTTCGATTAGCTGTCACAACGTCTTCCTCATTGATCATTGTTGTAGAGACTTCTACGAATGCCTCGACATCAAATCCCAATCTTGTCGACGACACAATATTCGGAGCAAACTGCAACACTGATCAACACATTAGAACACAAAAATGTCACTTATTATTTTCAATTCATAGCGTGTTAAAGTTAGTCCTTTATTTTGGTACATCCCTTAAACGTTTTGAACTTCAAAATATAGCAAATGATAATCATGTTTTGCGTGAACTATCAAATTACAACATAACTTGAATAAGTTAATTAGAAAGCCTCCAACTTCTTTCGACATTTGTTAACATATTTAGGTACATCAAGAAATAATGAAAATACTTGCGGGGTACTTTTAATACAAATCGAACAAATTAAATAAAATTGGCTTAAATAACTTCACTTTATCATTTCTCTACACTTTAATGATACGAAAATATCGTAAGTAGCATAGCAAATTTCATTACGGTATTTAACATAAAAACAGATTCATCAATGCGGAATGCATTACAGTCTTCCACAAATGTAATAATCCTCATACTATTCGAAGATTAAATGTGGGCAAAAATGGGGACTTTATCTTACTTCTGATGTAGAAAGGGTAATTGAGTATAGTACAGAGACTAATTTTGTAGTTAGGAATAATTATCCAACGAGTCGAGGATAAACTAGTAACGGAATACGACAAGCGTACCGTTCCACGTCAGAGCCAAGACTGCCCTAACGGCGGCCTCGCCGTCCGTTTTATACAAGCAAAACGAGCGCCACTGCAGGTGCACTGGTGCAGGTGTGCGGAACACGTGTTATTTACAAGAATTCTGTCTAAATGCACCGACGGCTACCGCGCCGCACGTGCAAAGATGCTGGTCCCGTCATATATAATATAGTTATAAACTATAATTTGAAATTACACCGATTTAATTATAAAAACAGCGCCATCTATCATCAAATGTAAAAAGTAGTATATTTTGCCTTCAGTTACTAATAAATTAAATAACATATAAATGTAAGTTACTTATAACTTACATTTATATGTTTAAATAATAAGATTCTTAATATTATTTAAAAACTGTAACGTTTAGTTTTTTAGTATTTTTGTTATTTTATTTTAAAAGTGTAATAATTTTAATAGAAGATCAATCAAAAATATGAAAATTGATAAGGTTTTTATTTCAATTACTAATCTATATGTAAACTGATTAAAACTGGCCTGTCTGCAATTATTGCAAAATTTTCATTATCATTATAGTTCTATTTAAGAGATTTTTATATATGTCGTGGCCAGATCGTAGAATAGATCATATAAAGTAGTCTATCATTTCGTGAAATGGTGTGGTCATTTCATGGTATTTAACACTGTTTGTTGACCATCTCATGATATAGCTTGACCAAATCAATGAATAGAAATCGTTTGAAGATATTAATAACTAGAAACGTTGCTATTTCATGATATGATCATATGATGATATCATTAAATCGTTTTTCACCGCTACCGGCGCTGATAGCGTATATTTTTAACAGAAACAGAACTTTTAACAGAATAGACATCACTTTATGCCTTATTGATAAAATAAATAAATGTTCACTTCTATTGCTGTTATTATTAGATAATATAGATGTGTCTTTCATTATTTCATCTAATAATAGCACCATCTACTTACCACTAAACAAACTAGAATGTTAAGTATCTGATATAATTAAATAATAGAATGCTACTGAATATACGATGTAAATAATTGAAAATTCGTTCGTGGCAACGTTGGATGTGTAATTACTAGGTAAATGTGGTCAACAATCATGCAAAAGCTTAGTTTTAGTTTTAATGAATTGTATTTAAACAAATATGAGGGCTGTGTAGCTCTCGCCGTGAGATTTTATCATGGCACGGGAGCAAAGCGTGTACGATTCCCTCGAGGATGTTCTGTTATAGAAAACTTTACGTGCTGACTTAACACGTGTCCGTTAAAGTGGTGAAAAATAACTTCGTGGGGAAACCTAGATGTCTGAGTAGTTAAAATAGTCGTGGAGATGTGAAAACCGTTAACATGCATTAAAGCATTGCAGCGTACTCTATTTTTCTGCCAACAAAACACTATAGGTAATGAGGCGTCCTGTGCACAGTAGTGAGACGTATATTGCTGCTACTTTACTTTTTTACCTTTAATGAGATTTATAATCAGTTTGTAATTTAAGGTAGCTTTCATATTTTGTCTTGGTTTGATAGCTCATATGAGTATTTGTAAATTAACAGGCTCTTTTTTTTTAAAGCAAATTTTACTTAAACTGCTTTAAACAAAGGTTCTTTTTATTTTACTTGTCAAAGGCGGTAATCCAACTGATAAAAACTTAAATTTCATGGTACGTAAGCATTATTAAATATTTCAGCATATTATATATTAATTGCAATTTGAAGTGTCGATTTACCACGTTCTCGGTGGTTAAGGAAAACCTGCATATCTGAGAAGTTTCCCAGTTGAGGTCATCCCGCATTGGAATTAGCGCAGCGAACACTTTTTTGGCCTAAAACTTTATTATGATTAAATACACGTTACTATTGGGCCATTGCCCAGTAGTAACGTGTATTTAAGCTCCAACTTTTTTACTTTTCATGGGGGCAATATATGCAGTTTTTTTCATTCATATTTTCGGGTATGTTACTTTTTTGTTTTCAGTCTAATAAACATAGGCCTCCCGCATAAATTGTCAAGTAGCTGGATATTTGCAATAGTTGTCACGCTTTTTAGGCGTGTTGGCAACCGCAGCTGTTATTATTTTGATCTTTTGTCAGAAAGATGATGCTACCCTATGTCATGTCATGCCCTAGGTCCTATGTCACCTCTTACGACGGTACGATATGAGGTGGCGGATTCTCTTTCACCGCCACAACAACAAGAACATTTTTCTACTCGCGTTCATGACTGTAGAGCTTCCCACGTTCACTGTGAATAACATTTATAAGGAATAAAACTAATTTTAAGGATCTTATCGCGTTTAATTTTAACTTTTTTAATTCCTGATGTTTTGGCCACTTTACAGCACGGTTCAAAAAAAATCTTTGACTGACATAGAGACACAGACACCGAGGTGACTCTAAAAGTGATCGAATTTCGCTAAATTTGCCACGCGAGCGAAGCCGCGGGTAAAAAGCTAGTTTATAATAAATCGATAGACTTGCCCACACAACAAGAAAATAAATTTTCGGTTTGCGTTCTTCAATGTAATTTTATTTAAATTTAATTTTCTTAACATACCGAGATTAAGATAATAAAGATTGCTTCTGTACACTTGGTGTACTTTACTCTGTTAAGATCATTATGTTTTTAAAATTCATGCAGCTAAAATGGTAATAAGTTTCTTATTACTTTATACTTTTCAGGGACAGATAAAAGAATATAAACATGAAGCATGATGAAGCCTCATAAACATATTGGCCTTTAAACAGAGCAATTTTATTTAACTGATTCCTACAAGATTCCTTAGTTAAATTATTAAAATTTATATTCATATTTAAGTCGAATGTTAAAATAAACTTCTATGATGTATTTAATTAATAATCATTATACAACGTGTCCCAAAATTCAACGATAAGCCAACACCGGAGGATAGACCTGCCCCGGACTAATCGGGGAAAAAAAAGAAAAAAATATATATCCCAATTATATTTTAAGTTATATAAAAAAAATTAAATTCTTCAGAAATTGAGACCGTTTATGATATTTTTCACTACCATGACCACAATTTTTTAAATATTTTTTTTCTTTTTTTTTTATAGGCAACCTGAATAGTACTGCTATCTACCACAATTCTTAAAAACTCCAGAATAACTCTTGTTTTATCACGAAAATTAATGAAACTTATTTTATTCCCTAAATTTTTTGAAGACTTTTACTTTTAACCAAATTTAACTTATCGTGGTGTAATAAAAAAGTATGAACACTAGTATGGCAAGTTTTTTTTAAAAATTGACGCAACTAACCAACATTCCAAAATGGTATAATATTCTAGGAAAACAAGTTATAAAAAAATATGGGCCTATTATTTCAAAACAGGGGCCAAATTCCTTAAATTGTAATTGTCAGTAATCACTTTTACTACATGCCCAAAATGGGTTCCTGTCACAATTTCTAGGAATTCGAATGGGGCATTAATACCTTAGATGTTAGAGAGAGATAGATAGATAGAGATATTTACGTTAAAAAGAGACAACAACAGGACAGGTAGAGAAGCTGTTATTATTCTCAGCAAGTCGGTTCAGTACGCTCTGGTCCTTTGTTTACTGCGCACTGTTCCCAATTCAACTTACGTGGAACTATGGTCTTAGTATATACTGGCGTATAAACAGACATAGTGTGCGATGAAGAAAAAAATTTCATGGAGGACTTTGAGTAGAAAGCCCTTCTTACTGCTGTAAATTCAAGATTTGACGAGCGGTACGTAGACGATACTTTAACAATTTTACCATCTGAAAAAGTAACTGCATTTTAGACCACCTTAATTCCATAAACTCTAAAATACAATTCACAATGGACGTCCTTCCTATGGATTCAATGGATTCCTAGACGTTTTATTCATCCGAAATCCTGATAACACAAGAGTCTACTAAAATCAAAAACAGCAATGTCCATCATTTATAAAATTAATGTTATCTATGGTTGCTGATTCAATAGACAAAATTACATGTCTTACAATATTAATTTTGAATCAAAAACCACTTATTCCTATAGAAATCCCCATGAGAAACTTAAATTATGATGCATAACATCATTGTCCAATACTATTCTATCTAAATATCATTAGAATACGAAGGTAAATTTCGCCACTACGTACAAGGTAGTGGCGACCATATGTTTAGGCCTTATCGGCACTATCCCCGTCACCATTAATCCCAGCACCACTACACTAGGCAAGACACACCACTGACGACAATACGACACGTGTTTCGCCTCTACACGAGGCATCCTCAGGTGATATAGACTCTACGGTGGCTAACCGCTACACTTAGCGGTTAGCGGTGGGCCAAAACAACTGCCTTTTATACAGACCGCTGACGCAGCCGCTCTCTACTTAAAGAGCGAGCGACTGCGTCACGCGATAAAACATGCGACCGATCACCGCCAACTAACCGTTAACGGTGGTAGAGCCATGCAGCAGTTTTTACTGTTGCACTTATGGGCCGGCTCAAGCCGGGTTGGTACCACGACCTCACAGAATACCGGCGTAAAGTAGCTCTGCTTCTACGTTTCGTCTGGTGAGTGCAGGTGGCCGGAGGCCCAATTCCCCCCCCCCCCCCCCATCAACATGCACCCCTGGAGAATTCCTCGCTGAGCATCCACGACCATGTTATTCTACTCCTGAGCGTGGGTGCTCAGACTACCCCGCGTATTCTGGGGGGGCAAAATTCCGCTCAAAAACATAACTGCTCAGGGCAAACTGAGCAACAATACCAAGGCGACCCCTGCCACGCTATCCGTGAATTTTTGAAACATCAGGGGACTTCATTCGAACCTAAACGCCGTCCACTACCATCTCGAGACGGCGAAGCCGGCCTTGCTCTTTCTGGCCAAGACGCAGGTTTCCTCTCCGACTGATATTTCGTATCTCTTCTACCCGGGGTACAAATTGGAGCACTCCTTTGTGCCTCGGGCTGAAATTTGCGTGTATGTCAGAGAGGACATCTGTTCTCGACGCCTCGGCAGTGTTGAAGGTTACGGACCTGTCCATCCTATGGCTGCGCGTAGACAGCGACGACCATCCGCGAGTCTACATGTGCCTCTATAGGTCCCATAGCGGTAATGCCGAAACAGACCGACTCATCGACCACGTCCAAATGGCTACAGATTCCTTGCTAGAACAGGTCCCATTTATAGAGATCGTGATCCTTGGCGATTTTAACGCCCACCACGCCGAATGGCTCGGTTCACGTTTAACCGATCATACGGAGAGATCTGTTTATGACTTTGCCTTAGCATATGGTCTGACACAACTGGTTACTTCGCCTACGCGGATTCCAGATGTGGAGGATCATACACCTTCCCTGTTGGACCTTCTGCTGACCTCTCATCCGGACGGATATCAGGTTTCCGTCGATGCCCCTCTCGGCTCTTCGGACCATTGTCTGATCCGGATTGAGTGCCACTCACGCTCCCCTCGCGGTTGCGTTCTGCAGGTTGCCGCCGTGTTTGGCATTAGTGATCGACGGATTGGGACGGAATGCGGTCGTTCTTTGCATCCTACCCGTGGGGGCGGGTTTGCTTCTCGCCGAATGATCCCAGCGCTGTTGCTAACTCTGTCACTGATGTGGTGCTACAGGGAATGGAACTATTTATTCCATCATCTGTGGTACCCATCGGAGGCAGATCTCAGCCTTGGTTTGGTCGCTCTTGTAAGACTGCATTACGCAGTAAGCAGGAGTGTTATCAAGCCTGGGCTGCGGCTTCGGCGACTCGGGATGTAAACACCAGCACACTTAAAAAGAAGTGTAACTTCGCCTCCAGGTCCCTCAAAAGAGTTATTGCCAAGGCAAAGTCAGAGCACATAGGCAGAATTGGCGAGAGACTAGTTCGCCTTCCTTCGGGAACCCGTGCATTCTGGTCTCTCGCCAAGGTTGTCCAAGGGAATTTCTGTAAGCCATCACTACCATCTCTGCACAAGGAGGACGACTCACTGGCCAAGACGCAAAAGACAAAGCCGACCTTTTAGGCTCCCTTTTTGCGTCCAACTCGACTCTTGATGACGGGGGGAAAACACCGCCGACCATCCCGCGGCGTGAGTGCTCCATGCCGGATGTGCTTTTCTCACAGCGTTCGGTTCGCAAAGCACTCCTCTCGAGTCCTCAGAAGTCAAGTGGGCCTGATGGGATCCCCCAATTGTGTTGAGGACGTGTGCTCCGGAGTTGGCACTGGTCCTAACGCGTCTTTTCCGATACTCCTACTCCCAAGACGTAGTCCCAAATTCATGGAAGACAGCTTTTGTCCACCCGATCCCTAAAAAACTAACCCGTCCAACTATAGGCCCATCTCGATCACCGCCTTGTTCTCCAAAATAATGGAATCCATTATTAACTGCCAGCTCATGCGGTACCTTGAGGATCACCAGCTGATTAGTGACCGCTAATACGGTTTTCGTCGGGGTCGATCAGCTGGTGATCTTCTGGTCTACCTGACCCATAGATGGGCAGAAGCAGTAGAGTCCAAGGGGGAGGGAGGCGTTGGCCGTTAGTTTGGACATTGCGAAGGCCTTCGATCGGGTTTGGCACAAAGCGCTTCTTTCTAAGCTCCCTTCCTATGGGCTTCCGGAGAAATTGTGCGATTAGATCACCATCTTCCTTGCAGATCGGAGCATCAAAGTTGTTGTAAACGGTGCATGCTCCGACTACAATCTTATTAACGCTGGTGTTCCACAAGGCTGTGTGCTATCACCAACGCTGTTTCTTCTGCATATCAATGATTTGTTGCTAACTGGTAACATTCATTGCTATGCGGATGACAGCACTGGTGATGCTCTATACACCGGCCGTGCCAATATTTCTCGGGAAAAAGTCGCCGAGTACCGGAACAAACTTGTGTCTGAAGTCGAGTCGTTGCTGAACAAAGTCTCGGATTGAGGGCGACTAAATCTAGTCCAGTTTAATCCTCAGAAGACACAAGTTTGCGCGTTTACCGCTAATAAGAACCCCTTTGTCGTATCTCCTCAGTTTCAAGGCACTCCCCTTCTTGCCTCAGCCAGTATCGGAATCCTCGGAGTCGATATATCGAGTGACGTGCAGTGTCGTGGTCACTTGGAAGAGAAGGCCAAATTGGCTTCTAAAAAGCTTGGCGTGCTCAGCAGAGCGGGACAGTATTTCGTGCCGACACACCGCGTGATACTTTACAAGGCGCAGGTTCGGCCTCACATGGAATACTGTTCCCATCTCTGGGCAGGGGCTCCCTAGTGCCAGCTCCCTCCACTTGACGGCATCCAGCGCTGAGCGGCTCGAATCGTCGACGACCGAGTCCTTTCCGATCGGCTCGATTCATTGGCACTGCGAAGAGATGTAGCATCCCTTTGCATTTTCTTTCGCATCTACCACGGTGAGTGCTCTGAGGAATTGTTCGGATTAATCCCAGCCGCCAAATGTCACGAACATATCGCGGCAGAACTCCCGATACCATCCACACCGAATTGGATGATTGGCGGTCCACCACTGTGCTATTTAGAAGATGTTTTCTTCCTCGCATGACTTCCTTGTGGAATCAATTACCATCAGCGATTTTTCCGGACCGATACGACTTAGGGACCTTCGAGAAAAGAGCGTACTCCTTTTTAAAAGGCCGGCAACGCATCTGCAATTTCCTCCCTGGTGTTGCAGTTGTTCATGGGCGGCGGTAGTCACTTACCATCAGGTGAGCCGCATGCTCGTTTGCCCCCTCTTCTATAAAACAAATAAAAATCTAACATTTTGAATTTTAGTTTTATATTTTTATTTTTATTTTATGTTTATGTTATTAAAAGTACTAAACCGGGTACCAAATATTTCTAAAAATAAATGATAAAACATTATATTACTACACTAAAATATAGATCAGCTTATTATAATAAAATACAGTTCAGATTTAGAATTTTAGTTTTATGGTTTATTATTTAGATTTTCGATTTTATCTGAATTTGAATTTAAATGTTTTAGTTTTTATTTCGATTTTAACTGAAAGCAACAACACGTAGATAAGTAACACTGATTAAGCTATTAAACTAACCCTTAGTTGGATACAAAACTGGAAAAACGTTGTGATAATCTTCTTTGATGCATGATACCAACTGGGTAACAGCCTTCCACGTTGGGGTTTTCTCATCGACAGCTGATTTAAAGCTGATCAGAGAGTGCTGCCAACGCTCGATTAATGGAATAGCCTCCAGCTCGCGGAAGTTAGAAATGCGCACTTCGATGTAATATTCTCCTCGCTTCGAAGGCTCGCTCCGGTGCATATATGCCGAACCTGTTCGGCATGATAAGTAGCTTTTTAAAATCCCCGCTCGGATAGGTTCAGAATCTTTATCCTGGAAACAATAAAAATACTATTTAAACAAAAGCATACTGATAAGCAATAAACAATATTTATATTCCCTCCTACCCCGCATAAATATATTTTTATAGGATGCTCATAACATGACTTAGTAGTCGAATTCACTAACAATTGTATCAATTACATCGATCGTCTAAAAATATAATTAAATACGTTTTCAAAAAAAAAATTAACCTATGAATGATAATTTATTCACATCATCCAAACTTCTATCTTTCTCTAATTTTTCATCATGTGAATGATAACTCAAACTATTAAAATTAAATAATATTTGCTTACCTCAGAATCTGGAAAAACTTTTAATTTACATTTCCTGCTGATCGAAGCTGGGGTGAGTGATGATGATGTATCATCCTCAGATTCCGACTCGTTTCCGAATAATTCAACTCGTTTCTTGGACTTAGAAACTGTTGTTTTAGTCTTTAATACATTAGCTGGTTTCTTAATCGCTTTCTTCTTTTGCGAAGTCGACTGTACTTCAGCGTCTGACTCGAAGGGGTTGGAATACCTAAAAAACACAAAATATATCACTATACAGAAACACTCAAATGAAAAACTTATAAAGCGAAATATAATATAACTTTACTCTAACATAACATAACAAATTAATTATTATTCTATTGTATTTAATGAGTGAGGAAACTAAATGTTACGTACATACTTGCTGTCTTGATGATGATGTCGAACACTTCCAAGTCTAGTAGACTGTGGAAAACACGATGCAACTAATGGTTAAACACCTCCCGACGTCATATTTTATACCCTCAATTATAACACTATCCCCACTTGGAAGTATTTTAGTTTGACATATTTTAAAATAAAAGAATATTTCATTTGGTAACTTTATCATTGATCCGTATTAATGTTATTTGTAAGGAATATTTTTGCTTATTAACATTAGAACTTTAAATGCTCATATGTGAAATACACTTTGCATAAATGTTGCATACGATGCCAGATCAAAGTTTGCTGACATGGCAGCCAGAACGTCATCGGCGCCGAACAGTGGCTGTAAAATGAGATGACAGTGTTTTACAGGTAATCGAGTGTATTTCACAATAATACGGAAATGGGTCAACATATAGCGGTCGATGTACTTATTAAATTTAGATCCATTATAAATATATATTTGTTTAAAATTAATGCTGTTTGAAGAAAAAAACTAACAATTTTCAATCTTAAACTGAATTTTATACTATTCGTAATATCTCTATATAGAATATAATCTGAAATAACACACAGGCGTTTGTTGTAAAAGCGTATATATTGCCTACCCATAAATTAATTACTAATTCTATAAAGTCTAAAAAATGGTATTACAAGCTTATGTTTGTACCTAGTGTTTAAAAATGAACATATTTTTTTCTTATGAATGCTATTTATGTTTTTATGTACATACATTACATTTTCATAAATATATTTCGATGCTAAGTTAATATGTTTATTTCCTTAAATTTGTCTCTAAGGGACTCTTTACAATTTAAGTTATAAATCATCCGTATGCCTGTCTTTTGCAAACAAATATGACTTTAATGTCATTCGCATTATCCCATAGTAAGATTCCATAAGACATTACGCTATGAAAGTAACTACATGCTTATTTTATTAATTAATAACATAAACATAAAAGTGTATGTTAGGTGTTATTTTTTGATGTTTGTTACTCAAGCATAATAGAATGCCTGAACCGCTAACGCTCGCTAGTTACACACAGAAAAAAGAAGAAAAAGAAAAAGGTCTCCAACAGTATACACAAATGTTTTCATGTGTTCATGCACCCTAATTTTTATACTGGATAGGATCGAACCGCAGCCATCAGGCTTTGTAGCTCACTCGTAGTACAAAACGCCAGATCATTTGCGATCACCACCATTGGTTAAATAAATTGATTTAATATAGAAACTTGCAAGCATGTAGGTACTAATTTGGTTAGACTAAAAAAAAATTTTACCTATACTTGAGAGAATTATGGTCTTCAGTGGGCAACATAGCTTGAGCTTGAGCGAAGCAAGAGTGAGTGAATACTTTTGAACTAAAGCTGATGATTAAGTTAATCTTCAGCAACTTTTTCAAGTTTTTAAATTATTAACACGATTGAAATAACGTTAGTTCATTAAAACCTATCAGCCAGTACGGACAAGTTAACAAACCTGTTATGAAATTTCTCAAACAATAAGAATCACTTAAATTAGAATGTATCTGTCCTGCACCAAAAAATGAGGTTAAACGTCATGGGAGCTTATTGCCACATAGGATACGTAGTATTGTATGCGATTCATCGAATTGCGGAAAAACTAATTTAGTTATCAGCTTAATGTTACTTCAGAATGGACCGCGTTTTCGCAACCTTTCTATCAACCTAAATACTTATTTTTAGAAAAAGTACTGCAGGATGGGGAAGGTACATCTTATTACAAGTATAATCATAATAGTGAAATTTTGAGTCCACACGAAGCTTCGCCTAACTCAATTATAATATTTGACGATGTAGTTTGTGAAAATCAGAACAGCATACGCGATTATTTCGCCATGGGTCGACATAAGAACATTGACTGTTTTTATATTAATCAAACGTATACTAAGATACCTAAGCAACTAGTTAGAGATAACGCTAACCTGATCATATTGCTTAAACAAGATGACGTAAATCTGAGACACATTTATTACGAGCATGTAGGATCTGAGATGACATGGTCTCAGTTCCGGGAAATGTGTTCAACTGTGTGGAGTAAACCTTTTAATTATATTGTTATAAATAAAGACTGTGAACGAAATAAAGGCTGTTACAGGATGAAGTTTGATACATTCATAATTACCTAATTAACATACACAACATAATTACATAAATACATAACATAATTTTAGACTAAACTTTTAAATAGCTGCTATGTTACAAAGCAATCAGTGCTCTATCAAAATACGTATGGGTTAGACCATTGAAAACGAAACATAAAAATTGTGTCAAAAATGCGATGCAAAGTTGATTATCTGAATCAAGACGAAAACCTAAAAATTTACAAACAGATCTTGGTACAGAGTTTTATAATGATTCTTTAAAGAATTTAATGAAAAATTATAATATAAATCATTATTCTGCATACTCCGTTAAAAAGGCCTCCATTGTAGAACGAGTAATAAGAACTTTAAAAACTCACCTTTACAAAATATTCAGTCTATGCGGACGATATCAATGGTTCCAAAATAATTTAGATTTTGTTGTAAAGCGGTATAATAATACTTTACATCGCATTACAAATTCAAGCCTATCAACGTTAATGATTCAAATGCGATTTTACCTTGATTATGGGCCCAAGAATATAAATTTCGAATTCACTGTTTTTAAATTATTGAAGTAACTTTATGCTGCTTTAAAAATATTTAAATATTTTTATTTTCTTTCAGATATTCTGCTAAAGATTTACCCATTAAGCCCGATTGTTTACATAAAGGTGACAAGTTCCTCTGCACTAAAGTTCCTGGAATTGATCTGCAGAGATTCCATAGATTGTTTTATTCGTTAAAGGAAAAAGAGAAACAAGATTTATATATATTAAAATACGTTAAAGGTGTCCGGACATGTCGTCACCGTCCCAGGTCAAGAAAATATAAACCGAGAAATTTACAGTTACGTTATTTTATTTCTTGCAGATCATTTTTTTTTGCGGGTGGGTGATAAATAAGTGCATACGTGTTCGTCCCATTTTAATTGCTATTTAATTAAAAAAACTAGTTGCTTACATCTAATTTAGGGTCGTTATCACTTATTAAAACACATAAATTATTTTAAAGTAAAAGTACAAGTTGTTTATGCAATAGTTTTTTTTTTCATTGCACCAAACTGCTGGAACACAATTTTTCTACAATCACTTTGTAAACTCTTAACAACACCATGGCCACAATTGCTGACATTGCCGAATCTCAGAGGTCCCTGGAAGCGTTAATCACTCGTCGGATGGAAGAGTTTGAGAAGCAACTCGGTTCCAGTTCTACCAAAACTGTTGCTGTTGAGAAGGTTGGTCAGGATTTTACTTCGTTTCGAGACTTTGTTCAAGACATGTTCATCCTGCTTCGCCAGCAAATAGCTGAGTTAAGTCGATCAGTTGACACCATTGAGACGAGACACCGCAGAAAATATCTTTTGTTAAGTGGTGTTCCATAAAAAGCAGATGAAGATGTGCCCAATGTTGTTGTAAGCGTCCTTCAGAAACACTTGAGTATGACGAATCTCTCATCATCTTCTATCCGGATGGCTCATAGACTCAGTATGGCTAAGACGGATCACAACCGACCGATACTTTTCCGTTTTATTGATTTCTCGATGCGTTCTACCGCCTGGTACAAAAAGACATGTTGAAGGGAACACCGTTTACATTATCCGAGTTTCTCACAAAATACAAGCAGAATTTATTCATGCAAGCTCAAAGACAATTTGGGATGGAAAAGGTCTGGTCTTTAAATGGCTTCATCAGCGTTAGGTTGCCCGATGGTTCCCGCCAGAGTATTCAATCCAATGAAGACCTCAACCGGCTGATACGTCAACATAGCAAGCCAGGATGTGACGAGGAATCTCAACCGGTATTGGAAAAAACAAGGGCTTCGAGGGAGCCTGGAAACACGCGCGGCGAAGTACCACGAACTAGGCGTACGGTTAAAAAACATTAATATTACATAATTGTTACGATAACTTGTGTGATGATTATACATATACGGTCGTGCGGTTACTGGTTGTTCAACCTAATAGCATTAGCGTAGGTCTCTTTTTTCTGTACAGTGAATGCAATCCCCATTGTTCTCATTCGCTAGCCGCTCAGAGTTGATAAACAACTTTTAGTTTAAGTAATTGTCAACCATATTATGTGTATATATCTAGGGTTGCGAACTAACATTATGGTATATGTTATTAGTGTTGTTTCAATGTCATTTTTGATGAGCCAAATCCTAACTTAAAGCATCTATTAAAAATATTGCGGAAGTATAGGTTTTTCACTTTGAGGTCTTCATCGGCGTGTTCGTTATACATTTTCGCCATCTTGTTTATGCTTAACTCCGACGGTAAATAAAGACTCTTCGTATTGCCTCGACAATAGTGTGGTTCAGAGCATTTAAAGGATTTAATGAAAGCAATGACACTTTGTTTTTTAGTCTCATACTTGTGGAATTTATGATCACCTCCTCTATTTTCCTTTGGTAATATATCGTTTTGGCAGTAATTTTTTACTACATTTTGCACACGGTACCTCTTAATGCGTAATGTGTTTAAAAACGCTTTTTGGCAAACTCGGACCGTTTTAGATATTTATTTATTTATTTATGCTTTATTTGCACACCAAGTACAAAAAGGCGGACTTAATGCAACAGGGCATTCTCTACCAGTCTACCTCCAGGCTAAGCAGAGAAAATATTGTGGGTGCAAAGTGCAAACAGCTAAGTAAATAACATCTATGTCTACATAATATATACATATATATACATAAATATATATAAATACATACATACAAAACTTTACTTAATACGACTTATTATACATATATATATATATATATATATATATATATACATAATTAAATATAGCAGTTTCTGATTCAAACTCCAATAACAAAATGTAAAAATGAAATGAAAAATCACAAACTACTCCTGCAACGTTAGATAGTAATTCCAGAGCAAGCGTTTGAACGATGCCTTGCTCGTGGCTGCGCGTACACTGCCCGGTAACTCATTCCATAATCTTACCGCGTGAGGGGTAAAAGATTTGTGTAAAAAGCTAGTATGACAGAGGGGAACATGGAGGTTAGATTTTTCCGTAGAACGGAGACAACGATTATGGGTATCACCTTGATACTGAAATTTGCATTTCAGATATTCAGGGACAAGCGGATCGTGTAAAACTGAAAATAACGTGCACAGTGTTCTGAGATGTCTGCGATAGCGGAGAGGTAGTCATTTTAGGTGAGAAATGTAAGAGGAAATGTGGTCGTATTTACGTAAACCGAAAATGAAGCGTATGCAATTATTGTGAAGTCGATCCAGTTTGTTTAGAAGTTCTTGCGAAGCATCAGCATAGCAAACATCTGCATAATCTAGAATAGGCAACACTAAAGTCTGTATTAGCATTGCCTTAGTCATATTTAAGATTAACCCTAATGCCAAATCTGTTTGACCAATTAGAAATACAATTGAGATCACAGTTGAGCTTCTCAATCACATCATCGATACATTCCACCTCAGCTTGAGCGTAAATTTGTAAGTCATCAGCATACAGATGGTACGAACAGCGAATGTGGGGTGTAATGAGGTTTATAAAGACTGAGAACAAGGCAGGAGAGAGAATTCCGCCTTGAGGAACGCCAGCAGACAACGAGCACCAATCAGAGATAATCTGACCTACTCGAATTGCCTGCTGACGACCTCGAAGATATGAGGAGAACCAGTCCCGCGCTGACGAAGAGAAACCTAGTTGATAAAGTATAGCTAGAGGAATATCATGATCGACAGCATTAAAAGCGTTAGAGAAATCTATTAGGACTAACACTGTCAATTTTGAGTTCTCCATTCCAGTACGCAAATCTTCCGTAACTTTCAAAAGAGCTGTGGTAGTACTGTGCCCCAGCCTAAAACCAGATTGATATGTGCTGAGAAAGTTATTTTTGAAAATGTAACTAGAAATTTGTTTGTGGACAATAGCTTCAAGAACTTTAGATAAAAAAGGGAGAATCGATATTGGGCAAAAGTGAGAAAAAGTACTGGGGTTATTTATTTTGGGCAGCGGAATGACAAATGCTTTTCTCCAAAGTGAAGGAAAATCCCCAGTCAATAGTGAATGATTAATTATGTGAGTAATAATAGGAGTAACATAGTCTAGAATTAATGTGATCATAAGTATATTCACATCATCAAAGCCAACTGCCATAGACTAAATACAATAAATGGTATTTTTTATATCCTCATCAGCAACGGGAGCAAAGTTAAATGTGCAGTTATGTGATTATGGCATGGAAGGCAAATAAAAAATGGTACTTGTACTTGATTTAACAGAGGCCTGCATTTGGGTAGTTGAAGAAAAATGTAAATTGAAATCACTTATAGAAATGATTGCAGGGTTCACGTTACACGTAGGTTTACCGACCCCAATCGTCCAGAGAAATTTCCATGTATCAGCCATAGAAGAGTTTATGATATTATCGTGAATGTAGCGGCGCTTAGCGGCTCGTACCATCTGATTACATCGATTTCTCGCAACTTTGAATTTTGTCCAGTTAAGTTCACAACGGTTCTGCTTGAATTTTCTAAACATTTGATCGCGCTTAGACATAGCCTTACGGATATTTTCAGTAATCCATGGCGCAGGAGAACGTTTTAACCTAACGTCACGAATAGGTGCGTGTTTGTCAAACAGCTTATGAATATGAGAATTAAATGTCGTAATCTTGTCATCAATACTCTCTGCGTTAAATGTATCGCTCCAGTCTAAAAGCGAAGCATCATGTTGGAGCCCTTCGACATTTATACTAGCAAAATTACGCAGACGCACTATAACTTGCTTTACTTTGGGAGGTTTAATTTTATAGGAAATAAACAGCAAGTCATGTCGCGAGAAACTTGGAGCGGGGAGCTGTCCGTGGCAGGCAACGCGTTCTTCTGAGGAGACAAATATCAAATCTAACAATGTATCATCAGCAGTAAGATTGTGATGGGTGGTATCAAGTGGAAGTATTGAAAAATTTGCCGACTCAATAATTGAACGCAAACCACGCGATCTAGGAGTATTACTGAGAAGATTCGTGTTAAAGTCACCCATCAAAATATGATGTTGATAATCAGAGCAAATTGAAAGAAGTGCCTCTTCAAATTCACATAAATAACTAGAATTCGGTGGACAATAAATTGCACCAAGCACAACTTTATTTCCACTAACAACAATCTCTAAAAAATATATTCAACTGATCCAGTATATTGTGAAGGTGAGGTTGATAAAATTTTGTAAGGTATACCACTTCGCAGGTATACTGCCACACCACCTCCTCTTTTATTAATGCGATCGTTACGAAGTAAAACAAAACCTGGTATTCCGTAAGAAGTAGAAAGCAGAGTTGGATTTAACCAGGTTTCTGAGATAAGTATCGCGTGGATCTCTGAATGTTAAAAGTTTCTAAAAGTTCAGTATAATACTCTGGCCGTTGATGTGACAAACGTTGAAATTTTTATTATAATTATTAAGTTTTTGGGTTAGCAGCGAACGAAGTGTAGGTAATTCCAAATCAGAGTCAGAAAATGTCTCAAGAATTTTTTACCGTTAGGGACTAAGGCAATGCTAATACAGACTTTAGTGTTGCCTATTCTAGATTATGCAGATGTTTGCTATGCTGATGCTTCGCAAGAACTTCTAAACAAACTGGATCGACTTCACAATAATTGCATACACTTCATTTTTGGTTTACGTAAATACGACCACATTTCCTCTTATATTTCTCAGCTAAAATGGCTACCTCTCCGCTATCGCAGACATCTCAGAACACTGTGCACGTTATTTTCAGTTTTACACGATCCGTTTGTCCCTGAATATCTGAAATGCAAATTTCAGTATCAAGGTGATACCCATAATCGTTGTCTCCGTTCTACGGAAAAATCTAACCTCCATGTTCCCCTCTGTCATACTAGCTTTTTACACAAATCTTTTACCCCTCACGCGGTAAGGTTATGGAATGAGTTACCGGGCAGTGTACGCGCAGCCACGAGCAAGGCATCGTTCAAACGCTTGCTCTGGAATTACTATCTAACGTTGCAGGAGTAGTTTGTGATTTTTCATTTCATTTTTACATTTTGTTATTGGAGTTTGAATCAGAAACTGCTATATTTAATTATGTATATATATATATATATATATATATATATATATATATATATATATATATATATATATATATATATATATGTCTACATAATATATACTGTAGAAATGCGGTCATTAAGGAGTATGTTAGGGATGAATCTGAATGACAGAGTGAGAAATTGTTTAATAAGAGAAGAGTGTGGTTTGCAAGATGATGTTGTGACCAGGATTAAGAAAGGAATGCTTCGGTGGTTTGGTCATGTAGAAAGAATGAATGAGGAAAGAGTGACAAAGCAAATTTATGTTGCAGAGGTGAACGGCAAAATCGGGAAGGGTCGCCCTAGGCGAAAGTTTATCGACCAAATTGGCGATATATTGAAAATGGGCCAAATCAAGAGTACCTTTAACCGACGAGCGTGTATGCGTAGGTATATGGATGTGGAGGAAGCGAGAGAGGTCTGTCAGTCGTGCCAAATGGAAGTCCATAGTCTCTGCCTACCCCTCTGGGTTACAGGCGTGAGTGTTTATGTATGTATGTATGTATATATATATATATATATATATATATATACTGTATGTATTATGTAGACATAGATGTTATTTACTTAGCTGTTTGCACTTTGCACCCACAATATTTTCTCTGCTTAGCCTGGAGGTAGACTGGTAGAGAATGCCCTGTTGCATTAAGTCCGCCTTTTTGTACTTGGTGTGCAAATAAAGCATAAATAAATAAATAAATATCTAAAACGGTCCGAGTTTGCCAAAAAGCGTTTTTAAACATATTACGCATTAAGAGGTACCGTGTGCAAAATGTAGTAAAAAATTACTGCCAAAACGATATATTACCAAAGGAAAATAGAGGAGGTGATCATAAATCCCACAAGTATGAGACCAAAAAACAAAGTGTCATTGCTTTCATTAAATCCCTTAAATGCTCTGAACCACACTTTTGTCGAGGCAATACGAAGAGTCTTTATTTACCGTCGGAGTTAAGCATAAACAAGATGGCGAAAACGTATAACGAACACGCCGATGAAGACCTCAAAGTGAAAAACCTATACTTCCGCAATATTTTTAATACATGCTTTAAGTTAGGATTTGGCTCGCCAAAAGTCGACGTATGCACAACATTCTTGCAACAGACTGAAAAAATAAAAATTGCCAAGAGTGATAACGAAAAATAAGAATTGTAGATAACGAAGACTGTGCATAACCGCCGCGCGAAAGCATTTTTTGATATGCTTAAAGAAAACGGTCCTGCAATCAAAACGTTTTCATTTGATTGTCAAAAAAATATGCCATTGCCCAAAATACCTGATCAGAGTACATATTACTCGTGTCAGTTGTATTTGTACAATTTTAATGTGGTCGAAGGTAATTCCAAATCGCTCCTGACGTAACAAAATGTTTTTAGCTATTGTTGGACTCATCATCAGTCTATCATAGACTTTGTAGTACAAATTATCCCCCAGAATGCAGAACAGTTCGCCACATGGCCGATGGTTGCACGTGCAAAAAAAAGTGAGCAAACCAGATGAATACATACAGGTTATGAGTGATTATTCTACGATTGTAAATGTATCATCTGAAATCAATGTATTTGATTGGAAAACTGTTGCCCGAACTACAGTTTTATACCTTGGCAAGTGGCATGTGCAGTTTTCGAAATGCAAACGATTTTATATAAAGAGGTCAACCAAATGTAAACAGATGTTCGGCTCACGAGGAGAACTATTTTACAAAAGAGATTTTGGAGAATATAAAAATATTTGCAAAAAAGGTAAAAATACTGCAATGATAATCCCAACCATTGTACCTCGTGGTGTGCCAGTAAAAACGTTAAAGTTGCGAGACGTAAACAAATTATTATGTGTACATTATGGCAACAACTGGCGAGACTTAGATAATCTCGAACACTTTGCGCGGGTAATTCTATCCACACCTGAAGTACCAACAGATGCCGATGATGATGTTGACGAAAGTTGCCAGCTAATGTGTGAAGAGCAACAAGAAATGCCGACATTAGTAATATAATTTTATTGGTAAAAATTATTAACATTTGCCTTTAAGTTTGTTATTTTGTTATCTACCTAATAACGTTTTTTTGTATGATTTTTAAATAAATTCACATCTATGACATGTTTTTAATACTGACACTGTACAACCTAAAAGGACCAAAATGGTTTGAGTGTAGTTAATCTGTAATATATGCATATTCATATGCTTCAAAACCTGCAATGTCTGCCAGTGTTTGCAACAAAAAACGCAAAGTCCATTTGTGTGTTTCAAAGTCAGCAAAGTCCAAATGAAATCCCTGTTTTTGAACATTTCTCATAATTTAAAGCAGGTTTCTTATTAATTATCGTGTGTTTTGATATTTCCAGTGCTATTTGCGAATATTAAGTTTATTGCCAGTGAATTGTAGCTAACGTTTTTCAAGCTTCTGGACTGGAAAGGATACGGAATTAACATCAATGGCGAGTACATCACTCACCTTCGATTTGCCGACGATATAGTCCTCATGGCAGAATCGCTGGAGGAGCTAAGCACTATGCTCAATGACCTCAATAGTGTCTCCCAACGGATAGGTCTTAAGATGAACATGGACAAAACAAAGATTATGTTTAATGTCCATGTCACACCTATGCCGGTAGTTGTTGGGAGCACTAAGCTCGAAGTTGTTGACGAGTATGTTTACCTGGGACAAATAGTCCGACTAGGTAAGTCCAACTTCGACCGAGAGGTCAATCGACGGATTCAACTCGGCTGGGCAGCGTTCGGGAAGCTACGACACATCTTCTCGTCAGAAATACCTCAAAACCTTAAAACAAAATTGTACAACCAGTGCGTGTTGCCAGTGATGACTTACGGAACTGAGACGTGGTCCTTTACTGCTGGCCGTATGAGGAAGCTCAAGGTCGCTCAGCGAGCTATGGAGAGGGCTATGCTCGGAGTTTCTCTGCGTGATAAACTTAGGAATAAGGATATCCGCAGTAGAACCAGACTAACCGACATAGCCCAACGGATTAGTAAGCTGAAGTGGCAGTGGGCCGGCCATATAGCTCGAACAACCGACAACCGATGGGGAAGAAAGGTTCTCGAGTGGCAGCCTCGTACCGGTAGGCGAAGTGTAGGGCGTCCCCCCACAAGATGGAGTGACGACCTGGTAAGACATGCAGGAAGTCGATGGATGCAGGTGGCTCAGGACCGTGCTTTGTGGCATTCCTTGGGGGAGGCCTATGTTCAGCAGTGGACTTGTGAAGGGCTGTAATGATGAATGATGATGAATTGTAGCTACCCGCAATAATAAAATGATGTATTGTTACAACTTTGCAATAGCGGACATTGCTGTTTTTGATTCTAGACCGATATTTAAATGGTAAATCACACCATCATCACTCACAGATAACTACCGTGGATAAATCTTTATTTCAGAGAGCACGAGGGATCTGTGACAGAAAACATCTGGCGGCCGAGCTTCAGCACGTCAAGCAAGTATTGCATGACAACAAGCTTCGGGTCCTGCGCCTACGTGTACTGCGTACAGTGACCGGGTGAAGCCAGCCACAGTTGAGCATGTGCCTCCTGTACTGCCCTACTATGTCAGAGGAGTCACAGACAAGGTTGGCTACATCTTGAAGCGAGCTTCCATTAAAACATACTTCAAGATGCCGAGACGTCAAACACCTCAGTCCGCCCCTTGACCATGGGTGCTGTAAAGCACCTGAAACGTCGGGAATTAAAAACTTGAATTAAACGCGATAGAATCCGTAAAAATTAGTTTCATTTAAAAGGAGCCATTCCTACATTCTTAATTTTAAGTTGTTTATCATCAGCAAAATGACGTTTCCTAGAAATCTTCAGATTTTTAACATTTAGACTAATATCTGAAAAAACCGTAACCTTCTTGGATTCCACTATAACCTTTTTCACAACATTTGGGTGAGTTCTTTTTGCTCCAGATCTTGAATCAAGTTTATAAAGCCTAAATATTTTCCATGTAAACATGGACTTGGTATACACATACACAAGAAGCAACTTAAGCTTCTAGCAGCCATGACAGGTGCTTTAGTCTCCCATAAAACCTGGTGTATACGTAATGTACCTTTAAAAAAAGGAACTGTGGCAGGCTAAACGCTTCTACATTCATAATATCAACTTGGTCAACAACTTCAATTTGAATGTTGCTATTGCACTGTATCAAAGCTGTTAGAAAGTCTGCAAAATTACCGAGGTCACGACCGTGACTAACAACACGATCCATTCTAGTTTTTAAAGCACCGCCTACCCCATCTGCTGCAACCTTTACCGTGGCCAGCTTTACTATAGTTTCATATAACACATTCAAGTCTATAAAAATCTTCATGTAATTTAGAAATCATGTAAAAAATAAATTTATTGCTGTACTGAATAGTTGGACCGTCAGACATAAAATGAATAGTGTTATCGTGAGGATTGTTATTTTTGATGTAATGTAGTAAGAGTTTTAAGTGTGCTCAAATAGCAGAAGTAGTATGATCTTAAGACTGGCTAACATTGCAAAATGATCGGAAAGTTATCACCCCAGTTAACCGATTCGTTGCGGCACCAATTTTCGACAACTTTTAGCTGTGGCGGCGAACAAATATTTTACGACACACCTGGCGTGTCAAGCGCCACAGACACAATAGTTGTGTCATCAGCCATTTGTAAAAATAATTACCTTTTTTATGCTTTTTTCACTTGTTTAGACCTAATTAAGTTTAGTTGACATCAAACATCAGTTACAAACGGAAGGATACTTGTTTTTAGTAGGTAACTACGTGTTATCTACGTGTTTTCTTTTAAATTGAGAGTAAGTGACTCTTTTATGTAGAGATTACAAACATTTTGTACTATTTTTTGTTTTATAAAAAAATCATTTATATAAGCAGGTACAGCTAAATCATCCTGGAATACCTTGGTTTTTATTAAATTAAATTTTCACCTTATAATAATATTTGTTAATATCAAACAATCAAGAACCTTAATTTGGAAAAAAAATAAGGTTTATAATTCGTTAATATTTACAAATGTTAAATATTATTTAATGTTATACAAATGTAAAAGTAAAGTCGATTTGAAAACGTCTAATTAGTAAGAATAGCAAAACAAGTGTTTTCAAAAGGAAACAAACGCCGGCGCTATACGGTGGCGGACTGACGAAAGACTATTTATTAGCGAACTTTTTTTATGCATGAACCGTTTCAAACTGTTTCAAGCAAAAATAAACCTTATATCATATCACAAGAGCACATGGTAGTTCGTAGGTCTATTCGGCCATATGATGGTAATAAGACGGCAGTTCAACCATTTTAAGCAAAATTAAACAGTAAGACAAACCCATTATTTTTTTTTAACAGCAGACTTGTTTTCCAGAAATTTATTTACAACTTGAGTTTGCGAGCGATCGCAATGAGTGCTATTATTTGTTACTTATTAGACTATTTTTCCACAACATGATTGAAACCCCACAAAGTAAAAAGAGTACCATGTACAAGTTAAAAAAGTTTGTCAACCCCTAAAAATATCAAATTTTCAAAATATCCAGAAACGAAGCTGCAGGCATGAACTATTTGCAAAATAATGAATATTTTGTTCTGGATAAATTTTCCAAAAACGCAATTTAAAAAGACACGACTCGTGTGTCATACGCCACACACAAAAGTAATCGATGGTACGCCTGGCGTGTCACTCGCACTGAACCGGTTAATAGATCACAAATGTATACTATCGATGTATGTAGGCTAACATGTTGTCGACTACCACCAAAGTGTAGTGACTGGACCTCTGCAGCGTATTTGAAAGTATAATTATCACTCCAGTCATCATGAATAATAGTCTCGGTCATTTTTAGATTTGATTTGATTTTATGTAAAAATATGTACTGAGCAAGAATATTTTGAACATGTGAAAGAAATTTCTCAATATACCCTTCTAGTTTCGATATAACTCTCCAAATTTAACTTTAGATATTAATGACTTGGAGTTTTCTTCCTTAGTAACAATATGGTATTAGTTTACTCTTGTTGAATCATTAAACGCTAAATACGTAACACTCTTATTCTTGCAAGACCCGCACAAACGACCTAAGCATTTTTTGTCATTATCATTGCAGCACAAAGATTTAAGCAGTTGACTTACATTACTTTCGGACATAACCCTAGCTCGATGTAAGCCAGAAACCAACAATTCCATATTTGAATGGGTCTTACATAGACAAGTGTCTCGTGTTTTTGTGGGAAACATATCCAAAACGGTCTTAGCCTACAAAACGAAGAATAACTCAAATTTATTCTAGGGTAACCATCCTTAATTTTTTTTAAATATCAGTTAATGTACCGAACAAATACCTTTTTTGTTTTCTAACACCAGACTTCGTAATATAGTGATTTTTCCAGGTGCTAAATAACTAATTATATCTAACTCAAGAAATTTCACAACTATATTTTTTAGCTTTTCTTTATAAGAAACATCTTGTTTCTTCTTGTTGACTTCCTTGTTATCTTTATTGTCTTTATTTTTATTTTCTTCTAAAGATTTTATAAGATTTCTGTATTTTAAATTTTGTTTTGTTAAAAATAATATAGTTTGCCTCAATATTTTATTTTCTTTATTAATTTGGTATCGCAGTTTTGTAATTTTGGTTTTACATAGATAGTTGCTTGATGTAGTAAATGATAGATTACTGGTAAGAAAGGGACATTCATCTAAACTATGTGTATTCACAATATTTTTTTCAGTTTCCTCAATAAAGAATTGCGCCGTTTCTCTTGCCTTCCACTTCTTTTCTAAATATTTCTTTGAGCTTTCCCTCCATTTTGCACGTTGAGCTTTTTGTTCACGCCTATTCATTTCTTTTACGATACTTTTTATTTCCTCCTTTTTTCTTCTAGATATTTCTTTCGGTTCTTTTCTTTTTCAATTTGATATAGTAAAGGATCATTTTCAATTCTTGCATATCTCTGCCTTTGGTATAATCGTTGTGCTGCTCGTTTTTCTTCAGTAGATTTCAATGGCATTTGTAATCTAAAACAAAATATAATTTATAAGTAGCAAATTAAAACAAAAGCCAAAAGCTGTGGTAGCTCAGATGGTTAGCTCTCGCTGTAAGCTTCACAGTACTCGAGCAACCCGGGTTCGATCCCTGCCGGCACCAATGAAATTGTTAATTGCAATTTTAAGTACTTATTTACCACGTGCTCGGCGGTGTAGGAAAACATCTCGAGGAAACCTGCATGTCTGAGAAATAAGAAAAAAAATATTTTCGAAGACAGGCGAAGTTCACTAACACGCATTGGGGCAGTGCGGCGGACATTTCCTTGAGAGGAATAAATGAGAGGAGGCCCGTGCCTAGCAGTGGGACGTAAATAGACTGCAACTTTACTTTATTTTTAAATTAAAACAATTATACGAGTATTTTAAAATCTACAATACTAAATATAAATAATTAAGTTTCTAGTTTTAGTTTTTTTTTTAATTATTTTAAAATAAACATAATAAAAAGGAACTTACAACTCTTTTCCTCATAAAATTTTTTTGGCTTATTGTTCTTGGTATTTTTTAAGACAGATACAATTTCTGTTCAACAATCGTTAAGCTTCGAGTCCGGTACTTGATTTATTAAATAACGAAATGAAGCCTTCATAGCCTTCACGTTTCTTTCACATTGGCACGTGGACATACCTGTCTTCACACCAATCATCAGGTCGACTTTTATACTTTTATAGTGCTCGTGAATACGGCAATATGTTAATGTGTCTTTGAGAAGCTTGCGGGAAAGCTTCGCGTGCATTACGAATTTACCGAGAGAAATTCCCGACCGCTCGACACCCAGCTGACTCTACTCTGATAACAGCAGCATTTCAGCGAGTGTTGGAAAATCGGCCCATTGCTCCGGTAGCGGCAGGAGGTGGAAGTCAAGTGGCTGTTTACTCCGAGGAGCGCATTTTAGATGTCGTTCGCCGATATCCGAACAAGTTTATCATACTGTGCAGTTCACAAAGTGTTAAAACACAACCGAATGCGCCCATACAAAGTGCACAAAGTGAAAGCTTTAGTTTCCGGCGATCATGACCTACGATAAGTTTTCTGCCGTTGGTTATTAGACCAACAATAACGTGTGCCTGGTTCCATTGAGCACGTTATCTGGATAGACGAGTCGACATTTACCAGAAACGATTTACCATTTTTTACGTGGTAGAGCCATGCTGCAGCTATATTAGTAGTATGGTTGTAGCACGAATGAGTCGGCTCGACCAGGGGAGGACCACGCTCTCACAGAATACCAACGTAAAATAGCAGCTTTATGCTACTGTGTTTCGTATGGTGAGTGTTGAGAACCGGAGACCCTTTTTACTGGAAATGAGGCATTCCATCTTAGTCCTCACGCGTGACAACGCATCTGCTTTTTGATTTTTAATAGAGGATAGATGTAGATGTCTATGGGCCGCAGCAACCACTTACCATCAGGTGGACTGTGTGCTCGTTTGTAACCATTATCCTATAAAAAAAAGAAACGGCCTGTGGAACCTAAGAAATACACACGTGTATTCAGAGGTTAACCCGCACGTTTCTTACAACTAATGCCATTGCTGATTTCTTCGGATCTTTAGGTCTATGGCTATGGAAAATGATGCAAAGTTACAAATATCAAGACACCACTCCGATAAAACCGTTAGTTTTAAAAAAACAAGGGTGGCTAATGTTGTCCTACAAAAATGTCATGTTTTCATACAAAAGATTTTTAGAGCTAGGGTTCAACAAATTCAGAAAAGAGTAAAATAAATAAAAACTTTCAAAATTACTAACGTGGACTATTTTGTTAACAACAGTAGGTATTAGGTATCTGTTACGGCTTGCAACTGCCTTGACAATAGTAGATTCCTCCCGGGCCCTGTAGGACGAACCTACAAGCAGGGGCAAGTCGGGCCTCACAAAGCCAAGTGGAAAGTCCTTAATTGCAACGATCTATAAGGGGCGACAGCCCGTTAATGGGAAGGCACTCACCTGCTTCTGGAGCGGAGACGGTTCACCAGGACCTGCCCGGCTGATGGAAGTGTAGTGAATGTATGTGTTAATTGTATGAAGCTGTGTGTAAGTGACCTGATCTAGATGACACAATACTGTCCTGGGGAAGGTATCCTCTGGTCGCTCCGGAACTATTCCCTTCTTGAGGCACCTTTTCAGTCTAGTCACGTAACGGTACAGCCAAAGAAGAAATTCAGAAGAAAATCACTATCAGAGTTGCACAATTAATTTAACCGAAGTTAATAAATCCTTTAAGAACACACGGGTTCTCGTAGACACAACGATTTTCGCGCGTTTTTACGTTCGTCACAAAATAGGCGCTAAAAACTAAAAACGTCCGTCGACTCGAAGTCCGTCCGTAGAATGTGGTCGAGGAGGGGGGCCGGGCGACCTTGTGACCATATACCTCGCGCGTACGTTTAACAAATTCACGTTTCAAAAATTTTATATTTTTTTTGCCTAAACAAACCCCTGCCCCGGACATAAGGAATTATGTCCGCGAGTAGATTGACAAACGGGACAAGGTCGCGACGGCACGTTGCAAGACCGAACCTCCGACCTACACCTCGGCCACTCTAGGCACCCCATCCGATGCATACGACAACTTAACAATACGCCCACGGCGCCAATACAAAGGTAAAGCGTTGGGTTCTTTAACCAACACGAGGTCTCCAACCCGAGGAGGATCCGTCTTGTCAGGCCACTTAACGCGCTGCTGCAAAAGATGTAGGTACTCCAAAGACCATCAAGGTGCCAAAAACTCTGATTCATCTGTTGTAGCAGGTTAAATCTGTTCAACCGCGAAGAGTTGGTTTCCTGAAGGGGTACTCGGGCAGGGCGTTAAGCGGCTGGCCAATCAGGAAGTGTCCCGGGGTTAGAACCTCCAAATCATTCGGGTCGGATGAGAGGGGACAGAGGGGCCGAGAGTTGAGTACCGCCTCAATTTTACAGAATACAGTGGCGAGTTCCTCAAATGTCAAAATAGTTTCACCAATAACGCGACGGAGATGCGTTTTTGCAACTTTAACCACCGCCTCGAAAATACCGCCCCAGTGGGGCCCACGCCGGAGGGTCGAATTTCCACTGGATGCCCCTTTTTGACATAGCATTGCCTAAATAAGTCCGGTGGCTGGACAGAAATTCGACGACCTCCTTTAGATACCTATCCGTGCCCTTATAATTCGTTCCGCAATCCGACCGGATCAAGTCCGGCAAACCGCGCCGCGACACGAAACGGCCAATCGTGGCCAAGAAGGCTTCCGTGCTGAGGGCGCTTACAAGTTCCAAGTGAACGGTCTTAATGGAGAGGCACACGAAGACGCAAAGATAGGCCTTATGTGAACGCGCGTTACGAAGGTTAGAGGACTTGACGAGGAAGGGGCCAGCAAAGTCTGTTCCGACCCCAGCGAATGGTCGGATGGCCCTGACGCGGTCGGGCGGCAAGTCACCCATCAGGGGCTGCGATATGGGGGCCTTCAGTTTATAACAGGGGATGCATTTAAAGATGACGCTCCGAATGGTGCGTCGGCCAGCCAAGATCCAAAACTCCCGCTGCAAAATAGCCGAAAGAGTGTTACACCCAGCGTGGGCATTCTTAACATGGTGGTGGGTTACCAGCAACCGGACAAGGGCGCCGTCCTTAGGGAGCAGCAACGGGTGTCGAGCCCCGCACGGCAGTTGAGAGTTTTTCAAACGTCCACCCACGCGCAGCATCCCAGCGTCGTCCAGAAAGAGGTTCAGGCGGGCCAGAGCGCCCTTGATAACGGAGCCACGCTTCAAGTTTTCAATAACGGGCTCAAAATGCTCCGCTTGGACCATACAGGTCCAATGCATCAAAGCTTCACGACGCTCGCTAGGGGACAAAACGCAATCAGAGAGTCGGTTGGACGGATCTCTCGAATTGCGGACAAAGCGGCGCAGCCAAGCAGTCACTCCTAAGAGCTTATCGAGTTCCAGAAGGGAGAGATCCCGAGTGGGCTTATCGTTGCCCACTCCTACTCGGGCCCGTAGGCCCGGCAAATCGGTAGGTTCGGAGTAATTACCCTGGGGCCAGAATGACTGAGGCTCAGATAACCAACCGGGAACCACAATGGGTGGTCAACCAGCGCGGGGGCCTCACAGCCGCGAGAAGCGCAGTCTGCGGGATTCAACTCCCCTGGAACATGTCTCCAGTGGAGAGAAGTCTCAGAACTCTGGATTTGAGACACGCGGTTCGCCACAAAGACCTCAAGATTGTGAGGTGCGGCTCGGAGCCAACAAAGTACTATCTCACTGTCCGACCATGCGTAGACGTCCGTAATGTCGATTACAGGCTTCAAGGATGAGTGAACGTGGTTGAGGAGCCGCGTGAGAAGAGCGGCACCGGACAGTTCCAATTTAGGGATAGTTAAGCGGGACCTAATGGGGGCAACCTTGGTTTTGGCGAGTACGAGATGGACTGCAGTATGACCAGAGGAACTCACAGTCCGCAAATATATGACAGCAGCATAACCCTTCTCAGAGGCGTCGCAAAACCCATGTAGGGTAGCCCTGCATTTCCCTGGAGGGAGGAAGCACCTTGGCATGGAAACCCGGTTGATGTCCGGAATGGAGGAGAGCATGGAGAGCCACTCTCGCAAGAGGACCCCGCTAATAGGCTCGTCCCAACCCAACCCGGACATCCAGAGCTTTTGAAGAAAGCACTTAGCCAAAAAGATGACCGGGGTGATCCATCCATTAGGGTCGAAGGTGCGAGCTACGGTAGACAGCACGGAGCGCTTGGTCCATGCTTTGGGAGGTGGGTCAAGTTTTACTCTATACGTGAAGGTGTCCTGAACAGGCTGATATTGAATGCCCAGCACAGTCAACAAATTAGGATTCTCAGGGTGCTCGAACAGATGAGGGTCTTGTTGATCCTCTCCTGGGAGGTCCTTCAGAATGTGAGGGGAGTTCAACAACCACTTGCGCAACTCATAGCTTCCGGACTTCAGGATGGCAATTAATTCGTCTCGCAAGACAAGGGCCTCCTCGACGGTGGAAGCGCCCGTACAAATGTCGTCCATGTAGACCGAAGTCTCCAAAATAGGAGCTCCCCGAGCGTATCTCAGCCGCTCTCTCTCAGCGAGTTCAAGGAGAGTCCGCATGGCGATATACGGGCTGGACCGGAGTCCATATGTGGTGGTGTTCAACTCAAACACCTGTATAGGATCGCTGGGCTTCTCGCGCCACAATATCAGCTGATATCGACGGTCATCACGATGGACCACTGATTGTCGAAACATCATCCGAATGTCCGCTACAAAAACCACTTGGTGTCTACGGAATTGGGTCAAGATGTCGGATATGTCCTTGATCAGTTTAGGACCAGAGTGAAGACACTGGTTCAGGGACACACCATTTGATGTGGGGGCGGAACCGTCAAAAACCACCCGAATCTTACTCTCAGGAGTCCTCAAGACCGCATGGTGAGGGAGGAAGTAGTGCTCCTGTGAACACCATTCGAAGTTGGACGGTGACATGTGACCCAGCTCTT
The DNA here is from genome assembly GCA_033319125.1 of Parnassius glacialis. Lineage (NCBI taxonomy): Eukaryota > Metazoa > Arthropoda > Insecta > Lepidoptera > Papilionidae > Parnassius > Parnassius glacialis. The sequence continues at coordinate 28,445,018 of JAVANC010000002.1, forward strand.
TATACTCGCGCATAAACTTGACATATTTGTCGCGAAAGGCTGGGTCGCGCCGCATGCGGCGCTCCATGGACAGCAACCTCTTCTCGGCTAGTGCACGAGATTGGCCCAAAGAAGGACGTGAGGCCAGAAAGGGTAAGCGAGTGACGAAACGACCGTCGACCCGACGGCCGGTATTGTTCTGGAAGAACAACTCGCACTCACGGTCCAGAGGGTTGATTCGAGCCGCATGTGGTGGTTCCTCAATTTTCCAGAACCGCTGGACGGCGTCTGAAAGGGACACGCCCACAACGGAGAGCGGGTCGGCCGTCGGAGGGGGAGAAGACCACATAACCGGTCCAAAGAAGCTGTGCCCAAATATCGTGGACATGGCTGACAGGCCATCGGGCTGTAGAGCTCGTATCTCACCTAACATTATGAACCCCAGCGTGTCGGCCCCCAGTAACAAATCTATAGGCCCCGGTTGGGCTCACCGAGGGTCTGCCGGTTTCAAACCCGACGCACAGCGAACCGCGCTATCATTTATACGAACGTTAGGGAGAAACCCTACGATGTCATCGAGGACATTTACCTTGATTAAAATGCGAAGGTGTTCGCTGGCAGGGCTGAACACCAACTCCGCTTGTCCCCTAGGAGCAGGAGGCTCGGCACCTCCGATACCTACCATCGGACGTGATTTAGAGCTCCAGGGCAGCCCCAGTCTTCCCACCAACCAAGTGGAGGCCACACTACGTTGGGAACCCGAATCCAATAGAGCTCGAACCGTTAAGCGGTCGCCGACAGTAACAGTTTGACAGGTGGACTGCTGACGGCTCAAAGGCTCAGTGGAGGCGGCCATGGCGGGAGCTAGGGCGGCAGCCTCCTATCTGGAGCTGCCTCGGTCGGACCGGCACCCGAACCGGGGGCCCCGAGAGCGGCACTCCGACGACATCCCGATGACCCTCGACTGGAATTCCCCGAACGGGCCGACCTGGGGAAATTCCGGGATCCTCGGCTCCAAGGTCCGGGACCGATACGCGGCCTCCGGAACCCGGTAATACCGGCACCGACCAAAGGGGGGCGGGCGGCGTTCCAGTCGCGGCCACTCAGCCAACGGGGGTGAGAACGGTCTAGCTGACCGCTGAGTGGCTGCGAATCCACTCTCACCCAGCTGAGGGGGGGTGACGACCCCCCCGCCCCTGGGGGAACGACTCCCCGACCAGTTGGGGGAGGGATTCCCTTCAGAACGAGGGGCGCCGTGGTCAACCGGCGAGCGTCGAGCTTCGCCCGACAGAGGGAGTAGCGGAGCGCCCCCGCCCGTGGGAGTCGGGGGGCTGGCAGGACCCGGGAAGGACGCGCCGCGAGCACCCAGGCACAACATGATCTGGTGGTTGCCCTGGCAGTGCGTGCAGGGCCGCTGGTGCGGGCAGTCTTGTTGTAAGTGCCTCTCCAGGCACGAGTAGCACCAGCGGCGCTCCCTGGTGATGGTTTGCCTAGCCGGAGCCGGCTTGCGCAACAACTTAGGGCATGACGTCGTTCGGTGGTCGGACGCTCGACAATAGGGGCAGGGAGGTGCCTCCCGGGCCGCTAGGCCACTATAGGAGGGTAGGGGGGGAGGCCCTCCCGCGGGGGCTCCGCTCGGCCTCAGGGGGGTGGGCAAAGCCTTGGCCGTCCGATTCCGCCTCTCCCTGGGCACCGCTCAGGCGGCAGCCGGGGGGCCCTCGACGGCGCCTGCTGCGTTCTCTAACTGCCTACACTGCTCCTCCAGGAACCGCAGCAGGTCCCTAAAGGGGGGAATATACGAGGCGCCATCCCCTCCGTACCTCTCCTCAAAATGGAGCCGTAGGTCGAGGAGCAGGCGGGACAGCACAATATGGAGTAGCAGAAAAGACCACTCGTCCACCGGTAAATCCAGCCGCCGCAAAGAGTTGCACGCTATGACGACTGGATTCACGATGTCGTCCCGTAGTCGGGTTCATTCCCTCAGCAGCGGGAGGTTTAGCAGCCCCCGAACATGCTCGTCAGCAATTCGCCGGACGTTGGCGTACCTTCCAGCGAGGAGGTCCCTGGCGTTTTGGTAGGCGTCGTCCGATAGCTTAAGGTGGCCGACGACGCTCAGGGTCTCCCTCTCTAGTGATGCCAGGAGGTACCCCATTTTTTGGCAGGGGGTCAAGTCCCTACGGGCGTCCACCAGGCTGTCAAACATACCGACGAAGGTCAGCCATTCCGAGAGGACCCCGGAGAACCTTGGCAGGTCCAGCGTGGGGAGTCGTCTTAACAGCTCAGGCTGAGTGGGCGGCTTCCGAGGGGACTCGAGCAGACCACTCAACCGAGCCTCGCGCTCCTTCTCCGCGTTCTTGGCCCCCGCCTCGATCAAGTCGTCCGTAAGCGCAAGGAACTGCTCGTAGTCCGCACGGCAGGAGTCCAGGACTCCCTTTTCCACCTGCGAGTCCTCGAGCTCAGCGTAAGCCTCCTCCACGGCAGCCCTTCGAGCATCGACCTGCTCGAGCCTCTTCCTCATGTTATAAACCCTATCAGGTCGACCTATCAAAGCGTGTGCGCTGGTAGCCCAGCGCAGCTCAGTCCGCAAGCAACGAATTAGTAGCTTGTGTGACGGCATCCCTACTAAATACAATTACTACGCGGCTCAAATATAAATCAATTCGCAAATAACAAATACAGTTCCTATCAATCAAGTTAAGTAGAAATTACACTATTATTAAATTAAATACAAGTTAACACGAAAAAACACAAATCAAATTAGTAAGTAACAACCCTAGTACCATCAACAATTATCCGATTACGTGACAACTTTATCTACCTAGTTAAGGTACTTCGCCTTAAGAACTACGGTGAGTACTTAGCCTTAACAAATTCCCGCTCGTTAACCTACGGGCGTGGCGTTCCCAATCTAACCGCTAATAAACAAAGGCGGCAAAAAGGAAAATAATTTTATTATTACGTACAAAAAACAAAGAAATACTTTTACGTATTATTAATGTCACGGCCGTGGCGTGATTGAAAGTCAATCAGCCACGATACTGCTACCAAATGTTACGGCTTGCAACTGCCTTGACAATAGTAGATTCCTCCCGGGCCCTGTAGGACGAACCTACAAGCAGGGGCAAGTCGGGCCTCACAAAGCCAAGTGGAAAGTCCTTAATTGCAACGATCTATAAGGGGCGACAGCCCGTTAATGGGAAGGCACTCACCTGCTTCTGGAGCGGAGACGGTTCACAGGACCTGCCCGGCTGATGGAAGTGTAGTGAATGTATGTGTTAATTGTATGAAGTTGTGTGTAAGTGACCTGGGCTAGATGACACAATACTGTCCTGGGGAAGGTATCCTCTGGTCGCTCCGGAACTATTGCCTTCTTGAGGCACCTTTTCAGTCTAGTCACGTAACGGTACAGCCAAAGAAGAAATTCAGAAGAAAATCACTATCAGAGTTGCACAATTAATTTAACCGAAGTTAATAAATCTTTTAAGAACACACGGGTTCTCGTAGACACAACGATTTTCGCGCGTTTTTACGTTCGTCACAAAATAGGCGCTAAAAACTAAAAACGTCCGTCGACTCGAAGTCCGTCCGTAGAATGTGGTCGAGGAGGGGGGCCGGGCGACCTTGTAACCATATACCCCGCGCGTACGTTTAACAAATTCACGTTTCAAAAATTTTATATTATTTTTGCCTAAACAGTATCCATGTAGGTATTACAATCAATAAATAAATATTATACAATGTAGGTGGGAAGTTTTTTAACATTGTCGTATTTGTTAACGTAAGTATCTACCACAATATAAAAAAAATCAAAATCGTCCTTATCATCGTCCTTAGCTGTGTATTACAAAGATACTGTTTTTTTTTTCCTTTATGTATGTTGTAATAAATTGAAAAAAGTTTAGTTAAACTATTTAACTTAAGAAAAATTAACGAATGTTTTATATTTATCAAAGTAAATACAGTCATCGTCGTCTATAAAAACAAATTCAGTTTCTTGAGTATTAATGGCAAGTAGGTTAACTGTCTTGACAACATTCTTGCAATCAATTATTTCTATTTCTTCTATTTTAAGCTTAACAAACTGAATAAACTTTGTTCACTCCCTTGTGGTACTCCACTTTAATCACACACTCGAGGTATAGGAAATTTGAAATAAAACCCAAGAACTCAGAGCTATATAAAGGTTATTTTATTAAATCGAAGCCATTGTCTTACATGTAGGCTTGAACACTACAACCATACCGCGATTTAAAACAGTACAACGCCATCTATAAGTTGCCATCTAAATTAATCTTAACAATCTTAACATAATCGCCCACCAAGGACAAATATGACATTTGTCCTTCAACAACAACACAAATGGCTTTTCTATTAGTCTATAACTTCACATGAAAATTTATACTCTTTTCACAATACAAATTGAGCATCAATCTTAAACTTAACAACTTATTATAAGTCTATATATTCTAGTCTAGTTAAACACTTATAATATTATTTAACATTATTCAGTCGCAATCGGAAGCAGACACAATTTGGAAATCGGACGTTTAAATGTTCCATTTTTTGTTTTCAAAGTTATTACCCTGACCAAATTGTCTTGTCCAGGATGAGTTTCAATCACTCTGCCATATAGCCATCGGCAGGGTGGTAATCCGTCTTCTTTTACTAAAACAACGTCGCCCACCTTGGGCTGAGGTTGCTCTGATGACCACTTATAACGGTGCAAAAACTTGGTAAGGTATTCCTGAGACCATTTTTTCCAAAAGTCCTGCAACATTCTTTTGGTGAACTGCCACCTTCTTAAGGAACTAACAGTGTGAGATTCGTAATTTTGGTCTGGCGGAGTCACAATAGGCTCGCCCACTAGGAAATGACCCGGAGTTAAGACCATGATATCGTCGAAATCACCTCCGATAACTGACAGCGGTCTGGAATTAAGACAAGCCTCCACTTGTGTTAGAACAGTTGACATCTCCTCAAATGTCAAAGTTGATTGTCCTATTACACGTTTTAAGTGGTACTTGACTGATTTCACCCCCGCCTCCCATAAACCACCAAAATTTGGTGACCGGGCAGGGATGAAATGCCAGTTGCAGTCGTTATTAGCCACTGATTCAGCTACTTCCTGTAGCATCGATCCGTTTTCGGTTAGGAAAAGTCGTTTTAGCTCGCTGGCTGCTCCAGTGAAATTAGTTGCGTTGTCACTCCATAAATCAGAGCAATGACCACGTCTGGAGACGAATCGCTTAAACGCCTGCAAGAAACCTTGAGAACTGAGATCAGTGACTACTTCAAGGTGTATGGCCTTGGTTGCCATACAAACAAAGAGGCATATATACCCCTTGTGAGATTTATGCCCTCGTCCTTTTGCTGTCCGTATCTGGATAGGACCCGCATAATCCACACCACTACATTTGAAGGGACGTATGGGAGTCACTCTCGCTGCTGGTAACTGGCCCATTAGTTGCGTCTGAGTATTGGCGGAATTTTTGGCGCATGTCAAACATTTTCGGAAATAAGACCTGACCGACTGTTTTGCTCCCAAGATCCAATATTTTGCCTGGATATAGCAGATCATCAACTGGGGACCTCCATGAAGTGTATTCTTGTGGGCATCGGCAATAATTAAGTTGGTTAAATGGCACTTCTTGGGTATTAGGATAGGATGTTTCTGGTTGCGACTCAAGCAAGAAAGCTCCAATCTCCCACCTACTCTTAGGATTTCATCAGCATCCATCACTGGGTTCAACGAACGGAGTTTACTACCTTTAGGTAAGTTATTATTTTGTTTTACCAACAAGATCTCTTCTTTAAAATGAAATGCTTGATACTGCTTAATGCATACATTTTGTGCTTCAGTTAGTTCTTGCGTGGTCAAATAGCCTCTGTTTCTCTTGTTAGGTTCTGATCTTAAATTATTTATAAAGCGTTTACAGTAGGCTATTACTCTTTTCATCCTCGTCAGAGATGAAAACCTCTCCCATATACCATCTTCTACAACAGCACAATGCGATTTAACCTTTTCCAAATTTGTAGTTACTTCTTTGGGCTTCTCATAATTGATAGTTCTGTTTCTCAAAAAGTCAGGACCGTTGAACCACATGCTATTTTTTACCAATACTTGTGGAGATAGTCCTCTAGATGCAGCATCAGCAGCATTTTCTTTAGAGCTAATATGCGACCAATTATGAGAATCCAAATTAGACTGAATCTCTGATACACGATTTGCGACAAAAACTTTCCATCTACTTGGATGGTTATTAATCCACGCGAGAACTACTGTAGAATCTGTCCATGCTCGTATGTTACATTTTTCAATGCCTAGCACTCTTGCTACTTCCAATATGAGTCGTGATAATAATACAGCCCCACAAAGCTCTAACCTAGGGATAGAGACTTGTTTCACCGGTGCGACTTTTGTTTTTGCAGTTAACAGAGATACGTTAATCGCCCCACTGGAGTCGATCACACGGATGTAAATAACCGCTGCGTATGCAATATTAGAGGCATCGCAAAAGCCGTGCAATTCAACTGAATCGTCAACATTAGTGTGGACCCATCTTGGTATGTTTATCGTCTCTAACAGTTTCAGCTCTTCTCGGTAAGCAAGCCACTCATCTAGTATACTTTCTGGTACCGCTTCATCCCATTCAATCCCTGCTAACCACAGCTTTTGAATTATTATTTTTGATTTTATGATACTGGGCCCTACCCAGCCCAGTGGGTCATAAAAGCGTGAAATGTCACTAATTATTTTTATTTTAGTTACAGGTTGTTTCGGCTTCGGGAGATTGACAGCGTAGCGAAAGGAGTCTTCACTGCGGTCCCAGGTGAGTCCAACTATTTTCAAAGTTTCGTCTGATTTAATTTTTAATCCTTCCTGAACATCCCCTTTTCCTTTTTCCCCTTTCATAGATTCTACTAATTCCTCGCAATTACTTGTCCATTTCATCAACTCAAATCCTCCTTTACTTAATAATTCATTCATTTCATGAAATATCCTCAATCCTTCTTCCTTAGTTTGGCATCCTGTTAATAAGTCATCCATGTAATAATCTGTTAAAACTCGTTTAGCTGCCGTAGGATAACTATCACCTTCATCGAGAGCCAACAGCTGCAACGCTTTAATTGCCAGGTAAGGCGCAGAGGCAGTTCCAAATGTCACCCTCAGCATTCTATAATGTTTCATCTCCGTTTCAGCATTATCTCTCCAGATAATCCTCTGAAAATCCACATCTAAATCGGAAATCTTCACTTGCCGATACATTTTTGCAATATCAGCAGTGAGACAGATGGGCAGAATACGCGATCGCATGACCAAATGTCGCAGTTCTGGCTGTAAGGTAGGTCCTATAAAGAGATTATCATTGAGAGACATGTTATTTTTTCCTTTACAAGAAGCATCATATACTACTCTGACTTTCGTCGTGTCTTTATCCTCTCGTATTACCGCGTGATGAGGTAAGTAGATTGCCAACGGATTATCCAAATGTTCCTTCGGTACTAGCTCCATGTGATTCAGATCTATGTACTCTTTCATGACTTCTGTATATTTATCCTTTAGGTTTTTATTTTTATTAAATTTATTTTCTAATGTATAAAATCTCCTTTCAGATATCTCCATGGAGCCGTCTACCTGCGGAGGATCGTTCTTCAAAGGAAGTCGGACTATATACCTGCCTTCATCATCTCTTGTAGTTGATATTTCTTCACAACGTTTCTCTTCATCAGTGAACATTTTCTTTTTTATTTCAGGTTCTGCCTCCAGTTCCCAAAACCTTTTGAGAAGATCATTATCATTCGAACAACAATGCAAGACCTTTATTTTGTGTGCTGACTGTGCAGTCATGGTAATTTATCCAGAGAGTATCCAACCTAACGACGTAGCCTGAGCTAATAGCTCTCCCTCTGGACCCCTTTTTATTCCTTCCAGAAGTATCTGATTGTAAATACATACTCCTAATAACATATCGATATGACTTGAAGTATGATACTCTGGATCAGCCAAGACTAGGCCTTCAAGTTCAATCCATCTTGCTGGATCGATCTTGCATGTTGGTAACGGAGCCGTTATTGTCTTCAAAACAAAGGCTTCTACTTTAATTCTTAAGTTAGAATCAACTCGTGATTGAAGTTCCATAATAACCATACCCTTGGAAGTTGTCTCGTGCTCGCCCAATCCGGATATTTGTCCTAACATCTGAGTTTTTCTCAATCCCAAGCGCTGTACGGTTGACTCCGTTATGAAAGAACATTGCGAGCCCTGATCAAATAGAGCTCGCACTGTGTTGGTACTTGTTTTCGACTTGACTCTTACAAGTGCAGTTGCTAGAAGAGCCTGATTGTAAACTCTGCCTGAAGAAAAACAAGATACTGACGTTTCTTGAACCTTTGAATCCACTACTTGTTTCGAAGAAGATGCAATTGCTTCTTCTGACACGCCCCGTTCCCTATCCTCGATGGTCTCAGAAATAGCTTTCCCACTAGGATGCAAAAGTGAATGGTGTTTCCTTTTGCAAACGCGACACCTTACGTTGGTACGACAAAACTTGGCAGAATGATTGCTACCCAAACAATTAAAGCATGCTTTATTAGTTTCTACAAATTTTCTACGCGCGTCCACAGTTTCCTTAGAAAACTCTTTACAAAATGCAAGTGCGTGTGCTTCCGAACAATACAAACATTTAAAATTAGTTACATGTAAGGCTTTCATTTTATTTACATGAGGACTACTTTGAATCTGACTTTTTTTGACTGAGTTGGATCCGGAATCCAAAAATTCCATAGCGCGATATCTATTTGTTAAAAACTCTTTGAAGTTGGCATATGTTGGCAATTCATCTGCCGAGCTGTTATTGCTAACTTGAAATTCCCACTGTCTTTTAGTTTCCGGGTCCAACTTAAGAGTTAAAATGTGTATAATAATAACGTCCCAACTTCCTACATCAACTCCTATATTGGTCAAAGAAGCGAGACAATCATTAGTAGTATCGATTAAATCCTTGAGACTACTGGCTGATTCGTTTAGTATGTTTTTCTGGCTAAACATTCTTTTTAAAGTTAAATGACATATATATTTCTTGTTATTATATCTGTCCTCAAGTAATTTCCAACATCTATCGTAATTTTCGTTCGCAATAGGAATATGCCTCAAATATTGTTCAGCCTCACCTGTCAAATAACTTTTTAAATAATGTAACTTTTGAACCTTACTCAAATCTTGATTTGAATGAATAAGCGCAATATACAAATCTCTAAATGCTGTCCACTCAGGGTATTTCCCAGAAAAGTTAGGTATATTAATTTTTGGTAACCTTATGTGTGACGATGACTTTACATTCGATTGAACATAGTTACTTTCTGAAGTACAAGGTGCATTTACAATATTAAAACTTTCTAATGATGTTTTCAAGTCACATTTATAATTCAAATAACACTCTTCAGCCTTATCATAAATGTCTTCCTTTACATAATTAGTATTTAGTAATAATTTTTGATCTGAATTACGCTTTAACTCCTTATGACCAGATAAAAATTCGAACCACGTTTGCTCGATTAATTCTAATCTTCCCTCTAAATACTGTTTAGTAATTCGGTCTTTTGGACTCTTTTTGAAGTTAGTTTGCGACTTAATTATGCGCTCATATAGTTCAATTTGAAAGTTTAACAATGCTTCCATTTTTAATTAACTAAACAAGAACTTTCAAAGTAAACCAACAAGTTTGTAAGTTCAAACAACAAAATGTTTTAAGTAAAAACACCAAAAATTTTTCTAAGTCTTTAAATTTTACAAAACCTCTTAAAAATTGGACATAGGTTCCCCGTATTAACGTTTTTATCGAAATTATTCTAAGTCTTTACTAAACATGGAAATTTACTCTATATATAATTTAATTTTAAAGTCCAAATAATGATCACGAATTTTTTTTTTTTAGTTTTCAAGTTAAAGTCTTCCTGGTAATAAGGTTCAAAATTACTCACGATTTTCACCACACAGACACAACTTGCCTCACTTGTATTTGTTCGCCTTGCCGTACCGCCGTACTTCTACCAACTGCAACCGCTTTCCGCAACGGGGAGGGCTCCGCTCCGTGATGTCGTATCCTGACGCGCACTGACGTCACTGCAGCCAAGCGCCGTCCGAGGTCACAACCTACCCCTGACTTGACCCCTGTACTTTAGATCACCACGTTTGCGACAGCGATCCACTGCCCGTAGCGACGGAGAATCCGATTCGAATAACCATGAATAAACTTTGTTCACTCCCTTGTGGTACTCCACTTTAATCACACACTCGAGGTATAGGAAATTTGAAATAAAACCCAAGAACTCAGAGCTATATAAAGGTTATTTTATTAAATCGAAGCCATTGTCTTACATGTAGGCTTGAACACTACAACCATACCGCGATTTAAAACAGTACAACGCCATCTATAAGTTGCCATCCAAATTAATCTTAACAATCTTAACAAAACTTAATATTATCTTTCTTTCCAAAACTTTTTAAAGAATGAAACTTTTACTTTCTCGTTTTCTACCTTTTCTATAACAGTTCCAACAAAATACTCTACTCGTTTTTTGAAAAAGTATCTTAGTATTATGTAGTCGCCCACACTATAATTAATCATTAGATGTTCTCTGATATTGTCATCATAACTTGCAGAGGCTTTTTCTTTTGAATTTTTGTTAAACGGTGACAATAATTTGTCCTTATCTTGAGCGGTTTTATTGCTTACTGAATTTGATATTTTCGTGTCGTAATCAGATGGATTCGATTCCCTGTCAGAGTATATATCACAAATATCTGAATCGCTATGTGAACTCATATTCACGTCACTATTACTTGTTTCACTATGTCTTCTTTTGGATGGCCGCTGAACTGATCGCATCTTTGTAATTCTATTTTTATTGGTTGACTGTGTGTTCTCTTGTTGATTTGTTTACATATATTCGATACAATATTTTCTTTGCCCGTACTAGTTTTTTTCGTGTGTTATCTTTAAATGTTCTTGCTTTACATCAACACAATGTATCACATTCCCCGATAAAATATTTTATTTTACTTTATGTGTCTATTTTATGGTTTCTTTTGTAATATTTACATGTCGTTTTTTATAATTTTTTATTCCTTTATTCTTTGATTTTTTCCTATTTATTTGTTCCTTTATCTTTAATTTTATGTTTTCTTTAGTAGTATTAGTTTACTAGATTAACATTTATCATACAGTGTTGTCTGTAGAAGTGTATTGGTTTCATGGGCAGGACGAATCACAATGTCAGATAAAATCTTTGGTTCATTTTTTTTTGGTTCCTTTTAGTGTTTCATTTGTCAAAGCTTGGGCTGAAGTTATGTTTTCAAAGGTTTCAAGTGTGATTGCTTTCTGCAATATCTGATTTATATTATTTTGAGCCACATGTTCATTTGGATCAATATCTGTATATGTCCGAAAAATTTCAGTGTTTTCGTCTAAAATGCTTTCTTGTTGGCTGTCAAATGCATTCTCTGACTCAATGTCAATTCCCATTATTTCAATACAGTCAAAAGTCTCATGCCCTTGGTTGTCCCATACTAGAACATTTTCTTCATCTGAAAACTCATTATCTATAAAATTTAATTCTTCAGCGTGTCGGTCAATATTATCAGTATCTAGGATACTTGTAATGGCAATTCATTTTCTAAAATATTACTTACACCAGGATTCAGATTAAGGTCATCAATATTTTGGTCTTTTGTGAAAGTTTTAGATTTTTTGCTCCTATTCCTTTGTTTTTTCGACTTTCTTGAGTCTCTCTTTCATTGTTTTGTTGGTTTGTTGTTTTATTAGCTACGCTTAAGAAGTCTTGAACAAACAGATTTTCCAGGTTGATTCACAACTTTCTTGTTACGTTTTATAGACAGTGGTTTTGAGTTTTTAAATTTGTTTTTCACAGAGTGTTGCGATTAAACGTTTTAAACACAAATAGGAAATAAATATTTTTAAAAGAAAATTGTGATTTTTTTACCCACAACTAGCAACATTTGTATTATGATAGCTTAGGTAAGTATTTTTTTTAGTTTTACGTACTTATAATGAATTAAATATATGAACTTATATGTAAAATCATCACTTTTTTATGTTTATCATCACTGTTGAGACAATATTTTACAACACAAACGGTCATTTTACAATTTTTCGCGAGCTCTTCTCCGTAAGGCATTAACAAAAAAAGGAATAAGATATTTTTATATATTAATATTTTCCATCTGAAACAATTTATATAAATTTCTTAGTGTGTCAGTTAGGTATCTCTTTGGTTTTTTAATTTTATTTTCTTCTTATGTATCCTTTAATGCCAGCTGCTAATTTACTATTTCTGTCTTCACTGTAAAAATTACGGACAACTAATATTATTTTCTTTTCAACTTTCATTTTAAATTTTCTTTTATTTATAAATTTTGGTTAGTTTTTATTTTCTTTAACAATTCTTCCTCATTGCTATGTTTAATATTGTGCCGGATTATCAGTCTTAATCTTTTATTTTCTTGGTTCATTTTATCATATTTTAATTTTAATATAATATAAATATAATTTAATAATATAATATAATTTTAATTTTAATATCGTTATATCCTTCTGTACTTTGCTCTGATACCATTTGACTTTTACTTACATCTTCGATTAAATCTGAATTTAGAGAAATAGCGTCAGCTGAACCAGTAGCTTCTTACATATACATACATAAACACTCACGCCTGTCACCCAGAGGGGTAGGCAGAGACTACGGACTTCCATTTGGCGCGATCCTGACACACCTCTCTCGCTTCCTTTACATCCATATATCTACGCATAAACGCTCGTCGGCTAAAGGTACTCCTAATCTGCCCCATTTTTAATGTATCGCCGATTTGGTCGATAAAACTTCGTCTAGGGCGCCCCTTCCTTTCTAGCTTCTTCTTTACTACCAATACAATGTTTTTATAGAATAGGGTGACAGACGAGCACACAGTCCACCTGATGGTAAGTGGCTGCTGTGGCCCATAGACACCTACATTTATCCTCGTTTGCGAATCAAAATGCAAATGCGTTGTCACCCGTGAGGACTAAAATGGAATGCCTCTTTTCCAGTAAAAAGGGTCTCCAGTTCTCTACACTCACCATACGAAACACAGCAGTTATTATGGACTGCAGTGGGCTGTATGACTGATAAATTGACTGATACTACGCTAGGGGACTGCTCAAAGGAAAGATGGTATGATGACTATACTGTATTCAATTATTTACAAATGCGGCACTATTAACTATCAACTATATTTACAGAGCGAGGGGTGTCTTCACTTTTCAATCTTCTATGGAGTGTTGATTTCTCTTGATTTCTTCACTTGCTGTTGTCTTCGAGTACCGCTTCCAAAATGAACGCCTCACAGACCGAAACGCCCTTCTTATATTCCGTAGGAGAGCGTCTCAGCCTGTGAGTAGCGTCGTAAGGCGATGCCGCACGCTCATTGGTCGGCGACATCGCGTGATCTGCTACCGGTGTGCGGGGGTGCGCGGGGCGCAACGGGGTATGAAGGGTTGACGGGGCGGCGGCTCCTCTCGCCGTCCGTAATATCCTCCCCCCGGCGTAGCCTGCGAGCCTAAGCTTCCCTCGGGAGGACGGCTATCTTCCTGACGGGCCGCCGCAGCACTCCGCCCCTGGTTCTGACCTCCACGTTGCGCACCACTCCGTCGGGTCCAGGGAAGGTCTTCGTCACGACCCCCCGCGGCCACACGTTTCTTGGTAGGTTGCTGTCCGCAACCACGACGAGGTCCTCTTCTTGGATTTGGCGCTGCTGAGCATCTCGGGAGTCCCCGCGCGCAACCAGCGTTGGCAGGTACTCTTTCACCCAGCGCTGTAGCCCTGATCAATCGGTCGTAGGAAGAGAATCTTTCTATGTCTGGCAGGTGTGGAGCGTCCTTGGTGTCGCTCTGATGCGCCATGATTTCCTCCAGTTCTTCGTCATCCCCTGCCCTCTCTTCCTTCCGGTGAGGCCACTTATCTTCTTCCTCGTAAAGAAAGGACGGTCCGGCGAACCATTGGTCACTTTCTTCTTTGCTTACGTACTTCACGCGCGTCGCCTGGTCTGCGACGTTTTCTGCAGTCGGTACCCACGTCCATTGCTCGGGTAATGTCTTTTCAGCTATCTCCCCTAACCCATGAGCCATGTATAGGGTGTAACGCGCCGTATCATTCTGTATCCAGTGGAGCGCCGTAGTGGAGTCTGTCCAATATACTACCCTATCGGCTACCACTCCTTCCACTTCCGCGAGTCGCGCGCCTATCAAATTCGCCTGCAACTCTAATCGCGGTATACTTTGCGCCTTAATCGGAGCGACTTTCGCCTTGGCCGCCACTAATCGTACCCTAACCGTTCCGTCGCTGTATCGTATTCACCAATATGCTGCGGATGCGTACGCGCGTTCACTTGCGTCGTTAAAAACATGAAGTTGACGCTCTACCACTCCCCCCGTAGGAGCATAGCATCTGGGCAGTCGTAGTCGTGACACCTCCTCGATGACTCGCAGCCACCTCTGGAACTCATCCGCTGCCTCCTCGGGTAGTTCATCATCCCATCCGACCTTCTTCATACGCCATAGGTCTTGTAGCAGGATCTTAGCGGTGATGGTGAGGTAACTGAGTAGTAGTGGGTCAAATACTGACATGACCGCACTCAGTGCCTCTCTCTTGGTCGGTGGTCGCTGTAGCGTCTCCACTTCGTGCGGCACCCTATTCACTGACGTGTTAAAGGTTAAGGCGTCTTCGTCGGCCATCCATAACAACCCTAGGGTTCTGCATGGGCTGTCTTGCCTTAAACCTACTTCCTTGGGCTTGCTCGCCAGTAGTTTCTCCGGCTTGTCTTCCAATAGGGCTGCGTGGTTAGAATTCCAGCCTGCCAAGGTGAAACCGGCCTTCTGGTGCACTTCCGTAACCTGCCTCGCCGTATTTACCGCTTCCTCTACCGTTGCATAACTGTCTAAATAGTCGTCCATATAATGACTACGTACGATAGCGTTAAGCGCCAATGGGTTATGTCTCTGCGTGTGCGCGCGCGTTATAATCTCTAACACTATGTGCGAGAAACGGCGAGCTTCTCGCGCCGAAAATCATTGACGTCATAAGGTACTCCCGCGGTGGGCTTTGTCGCTCGTTTCCTCGCCAGAGAAACAATAGCGCGGGTTGGTCGCGACGGTCGATTTTCATACGCAAGAACATTTCCCTAATATCCGCGGACACGGCTATCTCATTCTCTCTAAATCTAAACAGTATGCCCGGTAAGTTCCGTAATAAGTCGAGGCCGTCGAGTAAATAATCATTAAGACATCTACCGGATGCGCGCGCTGCCGCGTCGAACAATACTCTCGTCTTCCCCGGCTTGTTCGGGTTCCGTACTCCGAATTGTGGCAGGTACCAGCTCTTGGGGTCCTCTCTCTCCGTCCCCTCGGCTTCCCTTGCGTATCCTTTCGCCAGGATGTTGTCTATCTGGACTGTGTAGGCATCCCGAAACTCCGGCGACTGGTCCATTTTCCTTTCAATCGTCCGTAGTCTTCGGGCTGCCATTTCATAGCTGGGTGGCATCCACACGTTGTCGTCCTTCCATGGCAGTCCAACTTGGTATTGCTCGCCGACCTTCTTGACGGTGCGCTGGAATAAGTCGACAGCGCGCTCCTCTTCCCATCGCGGCCTACTCTTTAGCGAGATACCTATAGAATCTATCTCATACTGCCGTTTGAGGAGTTCCGTTAGCTCCTCGTTCTGACTGACAAACGTTCGGATGTCCCTATCTGGCCGTCCGCTAGTGCTTGCTACGTGTAATAATTTTAACAGTAGTAAAGCCAGGCGACAGCTTTTGCTGTTGCATGGATGGGTCGGCTCGAACCGGGGTGGTACTACGACCTCACAGAATACCAGCGTGAAGTAGAGGTTTACCTCTGCGTTTCGCTTGGCGAGTGCAGGTGGCCGGAGGCCCGTTTTACTGGAAATGAGGAATTCCATCCTAGTCCTCACGGGTGAAAACGCATCTGCATTTTGATCTGTAACAGAGGATAGATGTAGATGTCTATGGGCCGCAGCAACCACTTATCATCAGGTGGACTGTGTGCTCGTTTTTAACCCTTATCCTATAAAAAAATACGGTCTCGCCGTATTCCCTACACATTAACCGCGGCACGGCACCCTAGTAACGTTCGTGCAGCTATAGGCTGCCTTCGACGTCCTATTCTCAAATTACGGGTGATTATTAAATGCCAGTTGTCGGCGCCTAATAATAATCTCGGCTTCGCGTCGTCCTAACATACCGAACTCGGTAAGTCGCGTAAGTGCTTTAACCGTCCCTACTCACAGACTGCGAGCCTATCTTTAAATCTGCTATTGTTCGCGCGCTTACACTATACATTTCACTGCGCGTCTTGCCACGTATCTTTATATTAACTAGCCTACTATTGGTCTCGCGTTGAATATTATTCACGCCTCTAATGTTAAGCGGCTTCGTCGGTCCTTCCGCTTCTAACTCGCGAGCTAAGTCGTCGTCGATTAATGATATAGTAGAGCCTTCGTCAAGTAGCGCATACGTATCAACTTCCTTACCACACGGTCCGCGTACGGTAATGGGGCACACTTTCAATAACACGGACGCGCTACTATTAATATTCGACGCGACGAGCACGGTTTCATCTGGTTTTACCGACGTTTCAGGCGCGCGGACCTTGCGGGCGTGAAAGAGGGCGTGGTGGGGGGCGTTGCAGCCGTTGACGCCGCACTTCCTAGCTTTACATCTAAAGCGTCGGTGTTTGCTGCTTAAACGCCTAAAGCACACCCCATCTTCCTTAACCTGGGCCTGGGGTGCGGCGGAGGGCGCTTGTGCCAACGCGAGATAATCGGACGGGGACGCGGGTGCTTCCTCGAATATCCGCATTCCTACCGGCGTTTCGTCGTCGTTCCGTGTCTTCTGGCTTCTTGTCTTCCTCATGACGTCCCACGTTGCGACCTCCGATCGTCTTCAAAAAGACGCACGTATTGGAACGTCGTTCCCACCGCAAGGGCGTTACCAGATGGTCACAGTTTGGCACCGTTAGGGAGCAACCACCTGGCCGCGTAAATGCAGTTTAAGCTTAGAGTATTCAACTAACAGGAGACGCCATGCGCATAAAGTTCCGAACAAAAAAGTATGTCACTTCTAGCGGGAGGCGAGGTAACGCACACTAAGCAAATCGTAAACATTGGGCCACGTCGTTACGCACGCACACAGCATAATATGAGCACACGATTAAGCAAAACGCACACAACCTTGAAAATCTCATATAAATGTCTCATCGTTACAGTGCATAAGCCATAAATAACTAGTGCGAGGGCCTTGTCGATATGGATATGTCGATGAAATTTTATGCAAGTTACATTAGCAAATTAAATAAAATAAAAATGAATAAATGTTTAATGATTAATATTACATTCAAAGTAAATTAAAAAAAATACATAAGGTACAATATAATAATACAAAATTACCAAAATTATAACAAATTGAAAAAGTATTATATTATATTTTAACTGGTTTTTAAAGTGAATAAGTTTGGTATATGTGCCGAATACACTTTTTGGGATCACTCTTTTTTTGCGAGGTAGCTAATTCTGGTGCTTGCATTTTTTTCCATCACCAAGTTTGCCAGTTCAATGTTATGTGGAACGTAATCATTATCGAAATAATGTTCCTGTATGCTTAAAAATATATAATATGCCTAGTCTATGAAATGATTTTATTATTTTTTAATGTCATGATAACCAGAAAGGTTATCTGTATAGGGGTTTTAAACGGTCTAATTTTACAGATTTTACCCAACCTATAGAGTTAAACCGTTTTAAGGCTAAGGGTTGAACTACATCTGGCAGCACGGAATCGCATTTTCCTGTGCTTCTATCCTTTTTGTTCACTCAAAAACGTTATTTACTAGAGCGAGAAAGAGAGCGGGAGTGTATAGTTTTACCCTCGAAAAGCCGATTGTAAACCGGTTTCAAAAGTTTATATATCATTCTTGACAATCCATTATTACATATACAATATTTGTTTTTGTCCTTCCTTTACGCAGCAACGGAATGGAGCAATTAAAAAAAATTAAACATTTGCTTTCTCTTGGTCCAAGTTTACGCTTAACCAAACATATTTTTTTCGTCATTTTACTTAGGATTGAAAAATAATTTATGTTTTCGTAAAAAGCGTACAAAAGTGTAGTACTCTGTATATGTTTAATAATAATAGATTATAAATATGACACTGAAATTATTTGTTTGTCCTTATTTATTTATTTAAGCGCTAATAATTCGTGTCTCATCTGAAAACAACAATTTGGTTGACACCATCTAAGAGAATAAACTTGTAAATAACATTTTAAAATGAATAAATATCGTTCACTAAACCTTCCATTTCGATTTGTTACATGTTTTGAATTTTATCCTTCATAATGTAAAATAAACCTGTAGCAAAATAATAAACTTACTCGTACTTCCAATAATTTCAAAGTCGGTACAGCAGTTTTATTTAGTTTCCTTTTATTATTTGATTGGATTACGAAAACCGATTAGTCAAAATGCTCGGAACAAAGAGTGCTTGTTCGTTTAGGTACCCAGGTTATATGATCGCCACATGCTTTTATCCAAATTTGGCGCCTGTAAGGATCTTTTGGAAAACTGTAAAACCAAAGATCTTTTTTAAACATTGTACAAAAAAGAATTTTAAATAACACCTTGGTATTATATATCAAAGTATTGCTTATAGTCAAATAAAAACATCGACACTAAAGATTACAGTGAACATCACTATTATAGTCTTGATGATACCATTTCATATACTCGAAATTTCCCTTCTTTTCGTTTCATAACGTAACATAATGAAATGAAAATATCTATTTAAAATGTTTTAAATGTATAATGTATACAGTAAAACAATTTAAATTGATGTTTTCATTTTGTTAAAAACAACTAAAGATTATTAATGTTGTTTGAAATAATATAGTTTTGCAAATACATCACAATAATATTGATGAATTTAAGACTATTCAATAACACGATTTTGTCCTGTGTAATTAGAACAAAGAGAAACGACATTTGTCTACAATTAAGCAAAATTTAATTATGTCCTAGTAGTGCAAAAGTCCTTACTATAGTATTAATACTTTAAGTTGGCAACACTACCTGCTCAGCTATATTAATCAGAATTGTCGTGATTTAATGCTTATATTAATTATTGAAATCAAAATAAATACTTAAAGATGAAAGGTAACGCCGTCTTTTTGTAAATTTGAGGTCTGTGATCTTTTTTTACAAGAAAACACACTGCAACTCGGCATTTTTCTGGAGGTCAACTCACGCTTATGACTACTTGGTAACTGACGCCGTACGCGGCGCAACTAGTTTTATATAACGGGAATGATCCGCGCTCTCGTACTTTTGACAGCGGGGAACGCTCTTCAATGTCCTCTCCTGTTAGTTTAATACTCTAAGAGTTTAAGAAACAAGAAATTGTCTGGAAACAGAGAATAGACGTATATGACGTAGCCGTAATAAGAAACAGAGAAGAAGTTAGTACCTACGATCTTCTCTCTTCGTCGACGAACTTCTTTCTTCCTTGAAGATCTTCTATTATGATCTTCTTTCTCCTATGATTATCTTCTTTCTTCTGTAATTACCTTCTTTCTACTATATTTACCTTCTTTCTTCTGGTTCTTATCCGGCGGCGATGGACCTAGAATATTATGGACTGCAGTAGACTGTATGAATTTAAGGTGTTGCTAGTGGACTGTATGACTGATAAATTGACTGATACTACGCTAGGGGACTGCTCAAAGGAAAGATGGTATGATGACTATACTGTATTCAATTATTTACAAATGCGGCACTATTAACTATCAACTATATATACAGAGAGAGGGGTGTCTTCATTTTTCAATCTTCTATGGAGTCTTGATTTCTCTTGATTTCTTCGCTTGCTATTGTCTTCGAGTGCCACTTCCGAAATGAACGCCTCACAGACCGAAACGCCCTTCTTATTTTCCGTAGGAGAGCGTCTCAGCATGTGAGTACGGCGGCGGCTCCTCTCGCCGTCCGTAATAGCAGTGTTAAGCTGCTATTTTACGCTGGTATTCTTTGAGAGAGTGGTCTTTCCCCGGTCGAGCCGACCCATTCGTGCTACAACTATACTACTAATATAGCTGCAGCATGGCTCTACCACGTAAACGTATTTTGTAATATAACTTCTTGAATTCGTTTTTCTTCTTGTTTTCTGTTCAAATGCTTGCGTTTATTTTCCCGCCATCACTTTCGCTGTTCTCGTTGAGCACGGGGACTCATCTTTTTTATGCTTACAATTTTTTTTAGCTTCTTTCCTTCGTAAATATCTCAACCTTTCTTTTTCTTTTTCTATTGCATATAGTTCTTCATTCTCTTTTAACGCTGTGTATCTCTTTCGTTTTGCTAATCGTCGCTTAGCTAGTTGTTCCTTTTTATTATTTTTTTTATTTTCCATGCTATTATTTTGAGTATTGACTAAAACAATCATTTAATTTTAAAACATTGAACAATTTTTTTGCGTTTTCGCTATAATATTGTAAAGCCCCGTTTCAAATCTATGTAAACTTATCCATTATTTAGTTGATATTTCAAATTTAATGTGCTAATATTTCTGAAAAAATAAAACTTCATTACCAGCTGAAATCGTTCACCACCGGGACTATGAAAATTTGCAGTTATCTATGGTAGTGAAAGTTACGGTAGTGAAATTTGCTAAGATTTTTTAAATTTATATTGTTACGAGCTTGAGGTTCGAGATAATTAAAAACTGCCGATTGAATTACCAAAATTAACACTTTAGTTACACAATGCTAATTACAATCTAAAACCACACTAATAATAAAACACAATCACTTTAGTTTGCAGTTATTTCGCTTCGAACTTCGAAGTATTCTCTTGTATCACCAATTCAACCCTGCCTCGGTCGTGGTCTATACCGGCCTTATATAAGGCCTCAGATAGTTTCCAGAACCTTCTACTGTAGCGACATCTAGAATGTTCGAGTACATATCGGTCCCGAAATTTCTGGAAGGATCTTGCCTCTCCTAGTTTTGCTACTCGACACTAGAGGGCGCTAGTGTAACTAGTGACATTAATAGTGGCGCGCAACACTGCCATCTCCCAAGACAAGCTCGTCCCGAGCATTATTGGCCCCATAATAACGCGCCAGTCGATCCACATGGACGATCTTAGGAGCACCCCTGGCACCTTTCTGTATCCGGTTGGTTACGTCATTGATCCTTGTCATAATCCGGTACGGTCCGTCCCATTTAGCTTGAAGCTTAGGAGATTTCCCTTTGCTGCGAGCTGGATTGTGTAACCACACTAGTGAACCTTCGTCAAACCCTTTCTTGTTCATTTTGCGGCCATACCGTGTTTACATCTTCTCAGACGTTTGCAGGCCCGACTGTCTGGCGTGCTCATAAATGGCATTCATTATGTTCCGCAAGTCATTTGCATAATCGGTTATACTGCGTGGGGCATCAGGTGGTATTCCGGTAATCAGGTCTGCAGGCAGCCGTAATTCTCTCCAAAAGTTTGCGAAAGCTGGCGTCACAGATATACTCTCGTGAACAGCGCTTCTATATGACAACAAAAACGGTTGTATGTGCCTGTCCCAGTCTTGTTGCTGTTTTTCCACAAGTTTTGCCAGGTACCTTTCCAATGTCTGATTAAATCGTTCTACCATTCCATCAGATTGTGGGTGATAAGAAGTTGTTCGTGTTTTATGAGTACCCATAACTCTGCAAGTTTCCTGGAATATTTGAGACTCGAAATTCCTTCTTTGATCACTGTGAATCTCTAAGGGTACTCCAAAAGGACAGAAGACTTCATGAACTAGTTTATCTGCAACTGTTGAAGCTTCTTGATTTGGAATAGCGAAGACTTCTGGCCACTTAGTGAAGTAATCCATCACAACCATGAAATACTTGTTACCACTTTCACTTTCCGGAAACGGCCCCGCAACGTCAATGACTATCCTCTCCCATGGTGCACCAACATTGTACAATTTCAATGCGCCTCTACTACGAGTTTGAGGTCCCTTTACAGTCGCACAACTTGTACATTTGCGGCACCAGTCCTCAACATCGTCACGACAGTGGATCCAGTAGAACCGTTCTCGGATCTTCAGTAGAGCTCGTTTAACTCCCAGGTGGCCTCCTGAACAACCACTATGGTACAGCTGTAGAACATCCGGTACTTTAGCTTTAGGGACAACCATGTGCAAATGACAACTGTCTCCCCGACCATTTTCCCATTTACGGCACAGGACTCCATCCTGAATCAGCAAACTGTCCCATTGGGCCCAATAGCTTTTCGTGGTCGAACTCATTGCTAAGACGTCGCTCCACTTGGGCTTAGGAGCACTGGCCTTCATCCATTCCAGAATCGGCTTAATGTCCGAATCTTCCTGCTGTGTATGTTTTAGGCTGTCCTTCCACTCATTGCTGTGCTGGTCTGTCCTGAGCATCCTCACAGATACCACTTCCTTACCCTCTTGCTTAGTACAATGCTTGCAATCTTCGGGGCAAGGTCTTCTTGACAATGCATCTGCATTGCCATGAGATTTCCCGCTGCGATGTTCGATCACAAAGTCGTATTCCTGCAGTAGTTCAATCCATCTCGCAACTTGTCCTTCCGGATTTTTGAACTGCAATAGCCATTTCAGTGCAGCATGGTCTGTTCGTAAGTGGAATTTCCGCCCCAGAAGATATTTGCTGAAATGCTGCAAGGACTTTACCGCAGCAAGCAATTCCCGTCTTGTGACACAATAGTTCCTTTCCGGCTTTGACAACGACTTGCTGAAGTACGCAATCATAATCTCTTGATCACCATCCCGTTGAGACAACACACCGCCAAGTCACTCAATCACCCAAAATAGGTGTTTTGCATAGACGGTTCTAGAAATGTCGCTTCTCCTCGGTTAGCTTGTGCAGAGGTTTGGCTATATCTGCAAAGTTCTTCACAAATCGCCGATAATAAGAGCATAAACAACAATATTATAAAAATCAAACAATTTGAATAACGAACATAAATACTATACATAAAATCACAAATATTATGACACTGTATTTATAATGTAAGATGAAACATTGTACTTACTTGAATAATTAGCGGATCGGCAAAAGTACCAAATTTCAACACTGTTTGCTATTTCTTAATAAGGATACAACAGCACGTGCATCGGAATTGGCAGCTTCAGATCAAATAAACATGTTACCCATTTCTCAATAGTGAATTGACATTATAAAACAATGTTGACCGGTAAAAAATTAAATATAGTTTCTGTCTCGGTAATTACTTTTTTACTGATACAAAGTTTAAAAATGTTTTTTCGACAGTAAATATAATGTTTAGATAATGACGAGTATTAAAATATTATCAAACGGTTTACTGACTATTAAGGACTAACATAAAATCAGTGTTCTCTAGACAAGTTTTTTATTATGAAATATTTTTGAAACTCAACACCTGTAGGGAAAATATTGGACATTATTTAAATTTTTATGGCAATATATGTGTTTCTTCCTAATTATTTTATAATGCGCCATGTAGTTTGATTTATGTACTAATTAACAAAATTAATTTGAATGTACTTGGGCAAACAATTCTATAAGTTGAAGTTCGGCACAATATTTTTGCACGTTTTGAAGAACTACCCGCCTGCGACAGGACTAACTTCGAGCACCTTTGCCAGCCGACTGAATGAGATAGCAATAAACTTAGTAGTCAGTGTGGCCACATATATCCTCTAGTTTACCTTTAAAATCACAAAAAGATGCTGTTTTGTTTAAAATAGCAACCAGATGCAGTTTTAGTTATTTTTTGCATTTGTCTAAATTTGTAAGCCAAGGCTTAAGTTGTAAGGTTTTACGGTACTTACATGAAATTATAAACAGCTTAACTCAGTATTTATATTTATTTTCCTATCCTGATAACCAATTATTATCATTTATATACCTGTATATGTATATGAAATAACAAAGGTAAATGGATCAGTTTAGGAACTTTCAAGAATTAATGTAATAAAAGCTTAGAATAATATGATAAGAATACAAGTTAGAGTAGGTTCATATTACATGCCTAGAAGTTTGTTATAATTTTATTTACTTTTTTCTTGATAAAGGTAGATTCTAAATTATAAAGAACAAACATTAAAACCACAGTACCACGTAAATGTCCAGGATTTTCATCTAAACAAACGGCACTCGCACTCGCGGATTAAAGATGCCAAAATACATCATATTCTTTACGTTTAGGTGTAAAAATGTCCTTGGAGCATTTTACGAGTTATCGAAGTAAGAAACAATGTTCTAAACAGAAGCACTGTGTATTTTCATAAAAGTTCAAGCCGAACGTTCTGAGCCATTTTTGTAGGGGTGTTCTATAGACCGAAAGAAAATAAAAAAACACAAACGCCACAAAAGTATAGAACAAACGTTTTATTGTCCAAAATTGACACTGTTAAAGGAAAACGTTACAAATAGGTTTTATTATATTTAACTATCTAGGCTTAAAGTAATTATGAGAAAATTATGGTTACTTGCAAGTTCAGACATTTTTGTATTATTCTTGATTGAGCAACTGCGCAGAATAGTAATCATAGACCAGAGTGTATCTATGGGAGTTAACAATCCGCGGAGGGTTTTGGCGGGAACTTGACCGGCGGCGATTTGCTGCTCCTGTATTATTGTCTAAATAATGGTTCGAAGTGCACTTTGATATGTAAAAGTGGTGCGATATTGTGTATTAAGTGTTTACGCGTGTGAACTATTAGTGGAGACGGTGAAACAAGTGCTGTAATGGTGATGTGATTCTCAAGATAAGGTTGTCTGTTTAGGCACCTTGAGATACCATTGCCAACTGTCTGCTGGCTCAAGTTGCCGTCAAAATGTCCCAAGGACTGCACAATGTGACGCATCAACATATTGTGAAGCAGTGTTACTATGAAGGATAATTATACATTTCTACTATGAAGGATAGTTAAACATAGAAAAATGGAAGACATGGCTGACGCACAAACCGTGCAGACCAAGAAATAAAGGGAAAAAAAACAACCCGCGAATTACTGTCTCCACATGCAGCGCCCTCTAGAGCGTACTTTATGACTGATGGACTTTATGATTGACCGATGACTTTATGACGTTATTAATATATCGACCCGGCACACGAATGGACTTACCAGTCCGAGTAATAATAGATCGAGGAGATAAATGCGCTACAGCAACCTGCATTTAGAATACAGCCAGTTAGGCTGTATTCTAAATGTACGCCAAATATCATCTTGATTTGTGCAGTAGTTTTGAAGATCATAGGAAACAAAATAAAATTCAAATTTCACAAACTTTCGGCTTTACAACAAAAACAAATATAAATAATATTTACATTTTATTCTACGAGGGGCACACTGAAATGATCGGGAATAAGAAAAACCACATGCACGGTATAGCCAAATTGTATTTTATTGTTTTTCGAAGTATTCTTCGTTCAACTTAATGCACTTTTCCATTCGTGCAAACCAATCATTAAAACAGTAATTCCAGTTTGAAGTTGGTGTTGACAAAATGGCTGATTTGTACGCTTCCACAGTTGCTTCAAACCGTTGACCGCGTAGTAAATCTTTCATTCTAGGGAATGTAAAGAAATCGTTTGGGTTCAGGTCAGGACTGTACGGAGGATGGCTCATCAGCTCAACGTTATCCTGCTTCAAAAATAATTTGTCTTCCGAGCCGTATGGGAGCTCGCATTACCGTGATGTAAGATGATGCGACGTTTCGGGTTATTTTTTCAGAGTTCGGCTATCATTTCTGGCAAACAAACCGTGATTTACCACTCAACGGTGACCGTTCTGCGTTCCTGTAAAGGAATTGTAGCAATGTGCCCCATTTTCGAGACAAACGTAGCGACCATTTTCTTTGACACGCTGCGGGAGTGAACCACATTCGTTGGTTTGACCTCGTCTTCGAAGACCCAAACTGCTGACTGATATTTTCTTTCAGGTTCGTATGAATAAATCCATGATTCGTCACCTGAGACGATATTATAAACAGCATTTGACTTCCCTCCGTTGAAGCGTTACAGAGTATTCCGGCACCAATCTACACAAGCTGCCTTTTGCTCTTCGGACAAATTGTGGGGAACCCAGCGGGAAACTAGCTTTCTTACACACAGCTCATTATGTAATATCGACTGAATTGCAGTCATTCCGATACTGATAACAGCCCGAATCTGCTCGTATGCCACATGACGGTCATCTAATTTAATAGTTCGCACAGCTGCGATGTTTTCAGGCGTGACCGCTATTCTTGGTCGACCTGCAGAAGAAACAGTGCTGAGCGACACACGACCGTGTCGGAACTCGGCATACCAGCGGTATATTGCCGTTTGAATCGGTGCTTCAACATCATAAATCAAAACAAGTTCGCGGAGACAATTATCTTGAGATAAGCCGCGACGAAAATTGTGATAAATTATGGCACGGAAATGTTCACGCGTGAACTCTATTTCTGTTAACGACGTGTCAACTTTAAACCAACATAGTTTTTGTTTTTAAACTTTTTTTTATTGTTTGAATGTCATTAAAATTCTAAGAGGCCAGTATTCAAATTCTAAAATAGGTTTTATTGTAACTCAATCCCAAATATTCTATTCCCGATCATTTCAGTGTGCCCCTCCGTATGATGTTAGTAGGGTTATAATTGAATAAAACGCAGAATGAACTAACTGTGTCTTGAAGTGACACAATTAGTTCATTCTGCGTAGATCAGACCAAAATTATTAATTAAAAAAGCTGAAGGTACTCCGGGTTAACTCTGACATCGGGACGTCACTCACCTCAGTCCCCCGTGACCACGGTTGCTGGAAAGCATCCGAAACGTCGGGAATATAAAATAAGTTAATTAAACGCGATAAAATCCGTAAAAGTAGTTTTATTCAATGTGTAGTGTTCGCGCGAATATAAGAAATCATTAGGGTTATAATTTCATTTGAGTATATTTTCGCAACAACAAGACATTTAAA
This sequence comes from Parnassius glacialis, assembly GCA_033319125.1. NCBI lineage: Eukaryota > Metazoa > Arthropoda > Insecta > Lepidoptera > Papilionidae > Parnassius > Parnassius glacialis. The sequence goes on from JAVANC010000002.1 coordinate 28,472,090, forward strand.
CATAAGTGATTATTCATTAATTATTAGAGAAACATAAGTTCCCCTTTCCCGGCTACGGCAGTTCCTCTTACCCCACTTAGTGATTTTTTGGTTATGTTCTAAAGCACATGATATTATCATATTAATAGTTAATATTCTAATTTTTTTATGCAAACAATCAAAAATTAGGGATTAAACAATACTTACTCTCATTGGCAGCTTTGTTTAATGTGTTTTTCTGTATTAGATCACTACCACAGAACACAATTACTCTCTACCAAGAGAAGAACGCAACTTCATACTAAAAAACGGAAACATGTTTATGAATGTACACTAAAAGAGCCACGGTGGGCGCCCATATAAAACTTTTTCAGCGGGAATTCCAAACTTATTCTGTAACTTTTAAACTTTTTGTTTATTTTATCCAAATTTATTAATTTATTTTATCCAAATTTATTTAACTTTGGCTCGAGCCTCACAAACCTATTGGGTGAATTCCCATAAATTTGTGAGGTTGTACCAAAATTACTCGAATTTACTTTAGAGGAGTATGTAGGATAAAATAAAACTAAAAATAGGTATAGTTATGTAATTTAATTTTTTGGAAGAGATTGTGTTATATGTCTATATAATATTATTGATGTTTTTTATTGCTTTTGCAGATAATATTTCCACGTGTAATATTGATTTATAACATATTATGTTATCGTAATTGTTCGTCTTCACAGAACATTAACGTAAATTTAAATCAGTAAAATTCTCATGGTGACAACTTAACTCAGCCCAAATACATTATCTGAAACAGATAAAATTCGAGTTAATATAGTAACCTACAAATAATGATCAATAAATTCAAAATGCTTAAAGAATTACCACAATATTGTTAAAATTTTTTCTTCTTCTATGGTAGTAAGAAAGGGATCAGATGATTTTGTGCTTTTTATTTGCTCAACGTTTAATTTACTTTCGATTCTGACCACACATCGTGCATGAATTTTTTAAATAATATATTAATTTATAGTCAACATCTCATACAGAGTGAACATCTCACAAAAAATCTTTATGCACACAATCGCGAAGAAATGCCTACAAACGAAAATAAAGTATTCTGAACCGATAATAACTGAATTTAAGTAAAACGCAATAACAAATATTAAAATCTAAACCTATTAAATAAATTTGAATCAATTTGTTTAGGCCAAATATTGGCATATGAAATTTGCATTCAACACTCGTGTCCTTCCGATGGAATTTAAAGGTCACCGCCTGGTACCCCCTCTCCCGCGAGCGGGTCTCTCGGCTCACAGCTCGGTGGCCTGAAGCGTGGGAAGTTGGTTGAGCGCGGCCGGTGTGGCGAATTGTGCGTGGACGCAGCGTCGATAAGACGGCCTGGAGTTTTACGCTCGCATTCCATTCGAAGGCGTGGCTCTCGAGTATTAGTATGGAATAATTGTTGGACGACGGCCGGGCGCGGGCCTCCTATGGTGTTATCTTAATTTGTACGTTTCGTGATAACGAGGTTTATCTTCGGAGAACAGTTATCGCGCGTTTATTATTGCATTTTGAATTTACTATTGAATATTTGGGTCCGGTTAAGACCGCCTCGAATTGAGTTGTCTGTTTGAGCTTTACGTGACAAGAGGCTTAATTTGAGTTTTGAGTGATTAACTTAACCTCGGTTACAAGTAATTTACGTTAATTTGTATAGTGATTGCATGTCGAAGTTCATTTATTTGGCAATATTTATTTTGCTTGTGTTTTATTTTAATATCGTACGAAAGAATTTTTGCTTGTTGTGTGGAACGCTGAACTTTGTGACCTGACAGTGGTCGCGTTCGGTTTCGAGAAGTAATTTGTTGCTACGTGAGCATGGAACGTTGAACTTTGATCGACCGTTCATTGGTTGTGCCGTGTGTCACATGTTTGATTTCGATTAACGTGGATTTGTTGAATTTGAAGTTAATTAAATGGACAATAAGGTTGATGGACTGAAATAGTGAAATAATAGCAAAAGTTTTCAATTGGTGAACTCCCGCTGGAGGGATCGCACATTTGGAGAAAAGCAGCGCCTGTGGATCTGCAGTCCGACTATATCGGGGATGTCAGGTTCCATTTATACACACTATCACACACTACGTTCGTCGAGGAGGCTACTATGGGCCCTAGACCAGTCGAATTTTGCCGGGGCAGCTGGGGGACGTAAAAAAGGTGGTAGCAGAGCATGGTTGATTGGTTCTCCAATCAAGCCCGGCCGTAATATAAATAAAAATAGTACGTAATAAAAAATAAATATTTTTTTTGTTTTGTTAGCGGCTAGAATTGAAACCACGCCCGTTAGGCTGCGCAAGCCAGAGTGTAGTTAGGGTTAGGTACCTACTTGTCAGGTATTTCGGGCAAGTAGATTGAATTGCCGAAGGGTCGGTCGCTTCAGCGAGGCATCTTTGCTGACCGACGGTAGTGTTTATTTGCCGTGTATTGTTATTTGTATTTAACTTAATTTAATAGTAATTGTAGTTGTTATTTGTTAATTTGATTTGTATTTGTGCCGCGTATTAATTTGTATTTAGTAGTGATGCCATCGCACAAGCTACCGGCGCGTCGCCTGAAGGCTGAGCTGCGCTGGGCCGCCAACGCCCATACTTTGATAGGGCGACCGGATCGGGTCTATAGTTTAGAGAAGCGGCTCGAGCAGATCGCGGCCCGAAGGGCCGTAGTGAAGGAGGCTTACACTGAGCTCGAGGCCTTGGCTGCGGAAAAGGGAGTCCTAGACTCCTGCCTCGCGGACTACCAGCAATTCTTTTCGCTCACGGACGACTTGATCGAGGCGTGGGCCAGGTATGCTGAGGAGGCGCGTGAAGCATGGATGAGTGCCCTGCTCGAGTCCCCTTGGAAGCAGCCTACTCAGCCGGAACTGTTGGGACGACTCCCAACTCTGAACCTGCCAAGGTTCTTCGGGGTCCTCTCCGAATGGCTGACCTTCGTTGGTGTTTTTGATAGCCTAGTGGACGCCCGGAGGGACTTGACACCAAGCCAGAAGATGGCTTACCTCCTGGCCTCGCTGGAGGGGGAGGCCCTGGGCGTGGTTGGCCATTTGAAATTTTCGGACGACGCCTACCAGACTGCCCGGGACCTCCTCGGCGGAAGGTACGCCAACGTCCGGCTAATTGCGGACGAATACGTTAGGCAGCTTCTAAGCCTCCCGCTGCTTAGGGACCGGGCCAGACTACGTCCGGACCTCGTGAATCCAGTCTTGGTGGCCTGTAATGCGTTGAGGCGGCTGGGTTTACCTGGGAATTTTTGCTTTTTGTGTGGAACGCTGAACTTTGTGACCCGACAGAAGGTCGCGTTCGGTTTCGAGAAGTAATTTGTTGCTACGTGAGCATGGAACGTTGAACTTTGATCGACCGTTCATTGGTTGTGCCGAGTGTCACATGTTTGATTTCGATTAACGTGAATTTGTTGAATTTGAAGTTAATTACATTAAATTAAATTAAATGTACAATAAGGTTGATGAACTGAAATAGTGAAATAATGGTAAAAGTTTGCAATTGGTGAACGCCTGCTGGAGGGATCGCACATTTGGAGAAAAGCAGCGCCTGTAGATCTGCGGTCCGACTACATCGGGGATGTCAGGTTCCATTTATACACACTATCACACACTACTTACATGCACCTCAATTACCACCTGATTGGTACCCTGTGTTCAACCCTACCTCCGGAACTAGGTAAGTTTTGTTTGCTTGTCAGCCGTTTTAGAATAATTGTCCATAGGTAATTGGGCCCGAACCCTCGGCTGCTCGTCGAGGAGGCTACTATAGGCCCTAGCCTAGTCGACCTTTGCCGGGGCAGCTGGGGACCGTAACACAATTTACTAAAACATTTGGAACTAAAGACTAGAAATGAGTTGGGGGGTGACTCGAACTTTAGGCCTAGTCAGTTTCAATAGCCTATCATGTCGAGGATGTCATGGAGGTCATGGTTAAATAGGCGCAAAAAGTTCTCATTACACTCATAGGGGGTCATTTTGACCCCCTATGAGTGTAATGAGCCAAAAACCAAAAAATTAAAAATTCTTATTACGGCTATAACTCCGCCTCCTTCGGAGATTCTTACACAGTCTTTAATTCCCACATATCCCACTTGTTTCAATATTATGAAATACGTTGGGGTGCGCTCAAATATTACGTAACGCAATTTGGGGGGAGGGCGGGTCTTGTAAAACGTTACAATGCGTTACAGGGGCGGAGGATTTCGAACAACGCGTTACGTAACATTGTTTTTTTTATTTAAGTGTACGAAAAAAAATAGGGAGTTGAAGTCTCCCACGTTGGCAACCCTTTTCGTGTATGTTTTATGGGGAATCCCTCGACTGTATTGTGGATTATTATTTTTATTTTGTTTCCGTTGTCAGTATTCGTTAGTGTTTACCTAGAAACACATTAGAGTGCGTTGGGGTAATACTGGGCTGATTTTGAATAGTTGGAAGAGTCTGCCAAAAACTTTAATTTCTCGACATCCGTATACGTCAGATTCCTGGAACATGGAGCAAACCGTTAATCGTTAAACGCAGTTTAGTTCTGAGAACCTTTTGCTTGTGTAAACTCAAGGGTTTCTGCTTTAAAAGTGTGCGAAAATTAGACATACTTTTTTATATGCATAATGAAAAATTGGCCATTAAGGGGTAAGACCGGACTTAAATTTAAAACCACTTCTACTGCTTGGAGAACGAAGTTTACAAAAGGGATTTGTCCTATCTTTACCGCTCAAAAACATTTTAATATGATCTATAAATTACTAGAAACATAAATGTTCCAAACGATTTTCTCTTTTTTTGTTTCTTGGCATCCGATCTTATCCCTAATATAAAGAAATAGTAATTTTATGGTTCTCAAACTTTGTTATGGCAAGATCGAATTACTGAATATAAGGGAAAATCGGAGCTATTTGATTTTTTTTGGGAAAAAATTAACAGTAAGGACTGGCGAAATGCCCTGGGATAATACAGGAGTAGAGGTTGATAGATTATTTTGTGTGCATACGAGTATTTGTATGTGTATCAATAAGCAGGCGTGCGCCTATTTATAGAGTTCATTAGAATCAAAATAAGGGCATGAAGTCGGAAAAAGTAAAGCAAAGTGGACTAGACCAGGAAAAGGAACGTGGGGCAAAAGTTTCCCGGGAACCTGAATTAGTTCTAAGTTTATCTAATGAGATGAGATAAACGTTAAGTTATAAGTTTTGTATTCTTTGAATAGCAATTTCTAGGGCTTCTTGTTTGAAGCATCTGCGGATAAAATGTTACTGTAAGTAATGCGGCCGCAGCACTGAGCGCATCACAGCATAAACTAGTGCAAATATATCGGCATCGCACAAAATATATAGGTAAACAACAAAGTTCCGAAGATTAGTTCTAAATTAATTTTGTAATTATCAATTGTTGTACGCTATTGAGTTAATGAATAGCTAAGTATGCTGGTAACGATAGAATTATTACGCATAGAATACTAGTACGCGCACCGAAAGTGAAGCAAGTCAAACTAACGCGAAACCGCGTAAGTTGACTCAGCGACGCGTCAGTGCGAAACGTCACGTCTTACGGAGAAGAGCTCGCGAAATTTAAAAATTAAAAATTACCGTTTGTGTTGTAAAGTATTGTCACAACGGTGATGGTAAACATAAAAGAAGTGATGGTATTACATTTCACATATAATTTTATACATTTAATTCATTTTAAGTACGTAAAACTAAAAAAATACTTACCTAAGCTCTCATAATACAAATGTTGCTAGTTGTGTTTTCTTTGAAAATATTAATTTTCTATTTGTGCTTAATCGCAACGCTCTGTGTAAAACTCAAATGTTTATATACAGGGTATTTTTGGAACGCTCCCGAAAACTAAGACAGGCGACAGCACCAAGTATACCTTTGATCATGGGTCACAAATAAATTCGATCCTGATGAAAAAAAATCATATTTTTTACAACGTTTTATTAGCTTTATTCACGCGCCATCATGTTAGTACAGCTAAATGAAACGATAATTTCATAAAAAAAATCATGTAAATACTGAAACATAAAACCAGCAGTGGAATAACTGAATTGATATCACCTGATTAGAGGTCAATGTACGCGCGAACGCAAATTCGCGCCGGCCATACCACAATACCTAATAATTTACAACATTTGTCTAAATACCTAACTTATCTACTTAACCTAATATTTTGCCACTATGCTTGTCTCTACGTAGCCACTTTAATCCGAATTTACAGGTTAAATAACCCAAATAACTGGTTCGATTTCCCGCTAGTGAAAAAATACTTAAATGAAATGTAACCAAGATTAGAGTCATGCGTTTTTATTCATCGTATAGGTATGTTTATTATTCTCATGTATTCAGTTATGTACCTATTCAGATTAGTTCAGTACTAAGTTATTTAAAAAAAATAGTTATGAAACAGCTTACCGCTCTAAATCCTCCGTGGTCTTATGAGATGCGGCTCAAATTGTGCTCCATTCATTTCAAGGCAGATTTGGGCTCGGTGTTGCTTCTCCTCATGCAGGCGAGGCATCATCGTGTCGTCTTCGACACAGTCCGTACGTAGTTTGTCGAAAACATTCACAATCCTTTTGTAGTTTCGTCAGCACTATCAAACTCACGATTAAAAACCCTTTCTTTCACATACCCCACAGAAAGAAGTCTAACGGGGTCAGATCTGGTGAGCGAAGTGGCCAAGCGTGTGGTCCTAGTTCGCCAAATCCAGCAATCATCAAATAATTCGGTGAGGCGCTCACGGACGAACCTCACGACATGTGGAGGTGCACCATCATGCTGGAACCATGTGCGGCGATATTCAGCCAACGATAGATCGTCTAAAATGTCAACCAACTGTTCATTTATAAAGTTTAGGTATCGCTGTCCGTTCAGTCGCTGTGGCAGAAACACTGGTCCCAGTATGCGATCCTTAAATAAACCTGCCCATACGTTAACCGACCAACCGAGTTTGGTACCCGGTTTTTCGAACAGCGTGCGGGTTAACCTCTGAATACACGTGTGTATTTCTTCGGTTCCACAGGCCGTTTCTGGTAAATGTCGACTCATCCGTCCAGATAATGTGCTCAATGGAACCAGACACACGTTGTTGCTGGTATAATAACCAACGGCAGAAAACTCGTCGGCGGTCGTGATCACCGGGAACTAAAGCTTGCACTTTGTGCAATTTGTATGGGCGCATTCGGTTACGCTTCAGCACTTTGTGCACTGCACAGTATGACACACTTGTACCATCCCGACGTCTTAACAATTTATTTAGCGATACTTCGTGTACCTAGGTTCGGATACCTAACATGTTGCCGTATTCACGACCACTAAACATACGCGTTACGCATTATTAAAACAAAAAAGAAACAAAAAAACGTAACAACAAGAATAATACCAACACGTAATCACAAGTAATAACAATTTAATAAACAAAACGATTAAACTGTCGCTCGCGCACGCGTGTACATAATCAACACGGAACTACTACTACGAAACCTACTGCGTCACTGAGGCGAAACCAGCCGGCCGGGTTACATTCTGCCGTCATAATAAAGAAGGACGCAACTAACAAAAACGTAAAATGGAAATAAAAAATAAATAGATGAATTTTTCTTTCAGACCCTGTGTCTAAAGTATATTAAAAGGTATCTATATGAAAATTGAAATATGTACGTAGAGACATGAAGATTTTAAGGACGAACTTATTTTTTTGATAATTTGTTTATTTATTTAAATAAAACGAATTTTCCTTTTCATCTTAGCTTAAAAAATATACCTGGCAACACAAAAACATCGAAGGAAAGACGCATATAACCATTTGCGTCTTTCCAACCTAATAAATAAAAAAAACTGCCATTAATTTAACATTTTTACATATTTTGGAAAGGTCATTTGAAGTTGAAAGGACGCTAATAGTAATTTACTACTTTTTTTCTTAGTAAATAGTAGAAAAGCATTGGTAGTGAGACACAAAAAATAACAAACCGCAACTCTTGAATAATGATTTTAAAGGGGATATCATACAAGACACTACGATAATAATTAAAAATTAAAAATTTTGTACAACCGACTTTAATATAAATAATTAAGGATAACTCAAAAACTATTGGTCTGACCTCGATCAAATAATGGGACCACATGTGAAACACCACCTCTTAATAATAAGATATAAGCTCTTAATAATAAGATATGGAATAATAAGACAAGAATAATTGAAATTTAAGTAATCGATGCAAATATTGTTAAATATGACGTAGCAACTGGTTAAATAAGTCTTTTCTTTTATGTTGAATTTATATAAGTCTTTTCTACTAAAAAATGTCATCTATGATCAACAGTTACGTCTAAAATTCTTACGATATTTTCTAAAATATTGATATTTTTGAATATTAAAAAAATTTAGTAGATGCGCCTTTTTATCATGAGTCGAATGGTATATTTAACTCATTTATTCAAAAATTGTTAGATGCGCCCTTTTTCTTATGACCGCAGCATTGTTTCGTACCGAGCTAGATACAGGTCGACAGCGGAGGGAGTGTGGGTACAGTCGCGTTCTAAAGTACTACATGGTATTGGGCTATTGTTTTATAATATTATAGTAATTAATTGTTTTATTGTAGAATCATAATAGGTGTTTTACTAGCTACTTAGAACTTTGGAAGATGTGGGAATTAAAAATGGATAATGTTTACTTGAGCATTATTTGTTATTTCTATCGTAAAATATAAAGTAGTTTGTAACAAGAAAACTTAAGCTAAGGGTGACGCGCCGTACATTATGATGTCTTGGGTCACATGGAAGCCAGATGTTGATGGTGTGTTGGTGTTACTGGATGCTACTTCATCATCACTTTCATCTTCGCTTGAGCTTCCGTCATCAGGTCGATCACATGGTAATTTTTTCGGTATTCTTCCTCAACACTTTTAACTTTACTGCACAATTTTCCCCATTCACCTTCTCCTATCATATTTACCTTTTCGTTCACTAGTTTAGTCATAAAACAATAGATATAAATAATTTTTCTTTCCTTCCTATTAAAAACATCGTTGCGAGTCACAAAGTAAGCTGTGTATGCGACTGTATTTTTGGAGCGAACAAAGCGCGGGAACCAATAGCATGCAGACACAGTAATACTGGCGGATTGTTCCCCCGTCGCGCCCCCTTCGTACCAATATGTGATAAATCGCTCAGTGCCCAAGTTCAAGGCCAGCGTTCTTTTTTCACCGTTCGCGCATACATTAACTATTGTATATAGTGATATCAATTCCGTTATTCCACTGCTGGTTTTATGTTTCAGTATTTTCATGATTTTTTTTATGAAATTATCGTTTCATTTAGCTGTAATAACATGATGGCGCGTGAATAAAGCTAATAAAACGTTGTAAAAAAAATATGATTTTTTTTTCATCAGGATCGAATTTATTTGTGACCCATGATCAAAGGTATACTTGGTGCTGTCGCCTGTCTTAGTTTTCGGGAGCGTTCCAAAAATACCCTGTATAGATACCTACTTCTCTAAGTGTTAACATTATATTAACAATGGGTGCCTATTTAAAACTAATACGGAGTGATCAGCTAATCGCGATTCGTCGACGCCATTTTAACGCAACTATTTTATTTTAATTGCTTTTTTATTGACTAAGGTTACGTTTTAGAGTATAGAATAAAAACTTTTTTATTTACAACATCATGAGATTATTAATAAGAACGCCTTTACTAACCAGATGTCACTTTACACCCAAACATTAACCAGATGTTACGTTAGACCCAAACATAGCCTATTTTAACCGACTCCCAAAAATAAAGGTTATCAGTATGTATGTACACTGATTTATAAGCTTGATCAATTCGTATATACATGCTGAAATTTTAGTGGTTGTTGTCCCGCAGCCAAATTATACTGTCTCGATAGTAGAGTCAATTTATTAAATTAAAAAATATTACAATTAAAAAGGGCAGATTTACAATAGTAATACCTCACAAGCTATTCCGGCGTCCAAACTAGTTTATGTCGTATCACTACGCTTGAGAGTTCATGTTATGAACATTTATTAGTGGCCCTTCACTGTGTAGGAAGCGCGAGGTAGCACGTGCGATAGACGTAACACTACATTACGTCCAGCGAATTTTTTTCAGACTTTATTATAGTAATTCGGTATAAGCTAGCCTGTAGGCCCGACCTACTTGCGAGATATTGCTATTGGTTTGAGATCGCATTCAAGTTTTGTTTTTCTCGTTTGTAAATCTGCCATTTTTACATCCTAATAATTTTATTTTAATAAATCTATTGTACTACTAAGGCAAAATTATTTTACTTCGGGAAAACAACCATTAAAATTTCAGCGTGTGTATTGGATCAATCTGTGTGTATATCCTTTCAAATAAAAAAATCTTAATCGGTTTAGAAATTGTAGAATTCTGAGGTAAAAAACATTAAATAATACACCGAATTGATAACCTCCTCCCTTTTTGAAGTCGGTTAAAATTAAACATTACACGATGTGCTTGTGTGCTTGTTGTATTGGAGCAAATTAATTGTGTTTAATAATATTCTTAAATTTTATTAAGTCTGCATTTTTTACCATTAATATATGTATAATAAAGTTATATTAGTAACATCATTATCGTGTTTATTTTATTCTATTTTATATTCTCATAAAATACTTCTACTAAATAATCTTCGTACGTAATACGTAATCTTTATTATATCGATTTTTTAAAATTAATCAAAAAATAGTGATTTGCACAATTTGATTGCAAACGCCAGAAACTGGTATCACTGAATGGCGTGTATGTGTGCGTGTGACGAACGTAGGCACATTCGACTCGCGCCCACTAACATAATGACTTTGCATCATTTTAACGCTCGTGTTTTGTACTGGACTGCATTTCTATGCTGGTAACATTTAATAAAATGAAATATTTCAGTAAGACGAAAGTTAGCAGCATATTAATAGTTTCGAAAATTCTAGTTTTTTGAGGTCATTCATCCACCATATTGCTGCAAAATGCGAAGAATTATCAATGTTTTGAATGTGTATTTAAAAGTAATAAAACCATTCGAAAAATTAAGCTCAATTAGGTTAATTAAGGCACAATAGATTTGATAGCGCTACTGAGTACCGTAGACACTTGAGCAATCTTCGAAAGACTATACACGACAAATGAAAGTTTAACAATCACTGCCATATTTGTAACGGGTAAAGATAGGATACAATTCATCCGATCTTCACTCGCGCGGGGAAACATCGGATCTCGGCCTACAGCAATCTTAGCCCACTTTGAATCAATTATATCTGGCTGTAACTTCATAAAACTTAGTATGCAGATAAAATAATAACAATAGAAGATATATTCTCGCCAAAAATCACAAATAAAAGTGATAGGGAAAGACCGGATGGACAAAAAAATACAAAAATTATCTTGTCTTGTTTTATAAAATGACGCTCAGCACCCGTCCTACTTCCCCTAGCGAATGGCGGGGACTTGGGGTCGGGGCAGAATGAAATGGCATCGTGTACCATATTGCTAGTATTTAAAAATATAGCGTAATTCCTCGGAAATTTCAATCTTACGGTCTTGCCCTTTCACCGATCTTACCCCAACGCATAGTAGTCAACTTAACTACAACACCACTTTATAAAAATTATTACGTAGATGTATCTTGTTAATAACAATCTATATTGAGCATAAGCCTATTAATATTACTTAACCTTCGTTTTGACATTAGATTGTATTCTAGATTAAGCATTAAAATAAGTCATCATCATCATTACAGCCCTTCACAAGTCCACTGCTGAACATAGGCCTCCCCCAAGGAATGCCACAAAGCACGGTCCTGAGCCACCTGCATCCATCGACTTCCTGCATGTCTTACCAGGTCGTCACTCCATCTTGTGGGGGGACGCCCTACACTTCGCCTACCGGTACGAGGCTGCCACTCGAGAACCTTTCTTCCCCATCGGTTGTCGGTTCTTCGAGCTATATGGCCGGCCCACTGCCACTTCAGCTTACTAATCCGTTGGGCTATGTCGGTTACTCTGGTTCTACTGCGGATATCCTTATTCCTAAGTTTATCACGCAGAGAAACTCCGAGCATAGCCCTCTCCATAGCTCGCTGAGCGACCTTGAGCTTCCTCATACGGCCAGCAGTGAAGGACCACGTCTCAGTTCTGTAAGTCATCACTGGCAACACGCACTGGTTGTACAATTTTGTTTTAAAGTTTTGAGGTATTTCTGACGAGAAGATGTGTCGTAGCTTCCCGAACGCTGCCCAGCCGAGTTGAATCCGTCGATTGACCTCTCGGTCGAAGTTGGACTTACCTAGTCGGACTATTTGTCCCAGGTAAACATACTCGTCAACAACTTCGAGCTTAGTGCTCCCAACAACTACCGGCATAGGTGTGACATGGACATTAAACATAATCTTTGTTTTGTCCATGTTCATCTTAAGACCTATCCGTTGGGAGACACTATTGAGGTCATTGAGCATAGTGCTTAGCTCCTCCAGCGATTCTGCCATGAGGACTATATCGTCGGCAAATCGAAGGTGAGTGATGTACTCGCCATTGATGTTAATTCCGTATCCTTTCCAGTCCAGAAGCTTGAAAACGTCTTCCAATGCAGCGGTGAAGAGTTTCGGGGATATAACGTCACCCTGTCTTACACCTCTCTGCAATTGGATAGGTTTCGTACTCTGGTTCTGTACTCGGATAGCCATCGTAGCTCTACTGTACAAACACTTCAGCACTTCGATATACCGACAGTCAACTTGGCACCGCTGAAGGGACTGCAGCACCGCCCAAATTTCGACGGAATCAAAGGCTTTCTCATAGTCCACATACGCCAGACATAGTGGCAAATTGTACTCTTCGGACTTCTGTACAATTTGCCGTAGGGTATGTATGTGGTCTATGGTGCTAAAGCCCTTTCGGAAACCGGCTTGTTCGGGAGGCTGGAAGTCGTCAAGTCTGCGCGCGAGACGATTCGTAATGACTCTCGAAAACAGCACGTAGACGCGGCTCAGAAGGGAAATCGGTCTGTAGTTCTTCAAGAGAGCGTTGTCACCTTTCTTGAAGAACAAGACCACCGCACTTCTGCTCCACGCCTCCGGTGTAATGCCACCATGGAGGACGGAATTAAAGAGCTTCTGAAGGACTTCAAGTACCGGTATTCCACCCGCTTTCAAAAGCTCCGCTGTAATTCCATCCTCGCCTGGGGCCTTGCCGTTTTTAAGGTGCTGGAGAGCCATTCTAATCTCGCTCAGACTGACGTCCGGGATATCTTCGGAATAGTGTCGAATAAGACTCACTCTTGGATCGTTACTCACACTTGCGTGTGGCTCCAACGATGACGTGTACAGCTGCCCATAGAACCTCTCAATCTCACTCAAAATCTCAGGTGCCCCAGAAACGATGCTGCCACATTCGGTCTTCAGCTTTGACAGTTGGCTCTTTCTGGCAGACAGATCTCTGGCAAAGACTTTGGAGCCTTGGTTCCGCTCGATCGCTTCTTCAATACGAGCTGTATTGAAGTTGCGTAAGTCTCGCCTCATGCATTTGGAGATCTGTCTGTTCAGTTGCCTGTATGCTGTCAAATCTGTTGAAGAATGTAGCCTCATCTCCCGTCTAACAGCCATGAGATTAAGAGTGTGATCGGAGAGTTTTTGTGTTCTTCTGCGGTGGGTCTTGCAGAACTTAGCTCCGACCGCATGGACAGTTTCCACGAGCTTGTCATTCATATCGTCCACTTCATTGCAGTCTTCTAGGCACTGAAAACGGTTTTGTAACTCGAGCTGAAAGGTTTCGGGACTTTGGATTAGAGCACGAGGGGGACGGAGCGTTGACTTCATCAGACGAGACCTCTCCAACTTAACATTTAGGTTCAGTGTGCCTCTAACCATTCGGTGATCGCTGCCGGTTTTCACCCTCGCGATCAATGAGACATCACTGAACAGTTGTCGTCTGGTCGTCATAATGAAGTCAATCTCATTTTTTGTCGAACCGTCGGGGCTCGACCAGGTCCACTTCCTGTGGGGCCGCTTCTTGAAGAAAGAGTTCATCATAAAGAGTCCCTTTTTCTCCATGAAGTCGGCCAGCTGCTGGCCCCTTGGGTTCCGTTGCCCTATTCCAAATTTCCCTACTTTCAGCTCACCGTTCTCTCTTGTGCCTAGTTTTGCATTGAAATCTCCCATTAACACCGTATATTGGGTTTTGGAGGAATGCATGGCTCTAGAGATATCCTCATACATTTCCTCCACCTCCTCATCGGGGTGTGCCGAGGTTGGTGCGTAAACCTGTATGACCTTCAGCGAATACCGTTTGGTGATTCTGAGTATAAGGTACGCAACCCTCGTCGACACACTCCCGATCTTTACAACGTTGTTAACGAGAGACTTGTGGACGATAAATCCGACACCTCCTTGGGACAGATGGTCGCCCTCCCGGTGATAGAGCAAGTTGCCGGATTCGAGGATTACCGTGTCCTCCCCCTCTCTTCGGACTTCGGATAATCCTATAATATGCCAGCGCAACTTGTCTATCTCTTCTTCCAGCTCCACGATCTTCTCGTCAGTCCTCAGGGTGCGTGCGTTGTACGTTGCCAGGTCGAGTCGTCGTAGGTGGCAACCGAACCTCCACCGGAGATTCTTAGCACCCCCTGCCCCGCCGTTACCATGGTCGCCACCGTAGCCAGGAATAGCGGGGCCGCCGGGGACTGGGGGCCGTTTATTGTCATTGCTCATGGGGGGTGTATATTGCCATAGTTGCCACGCTTGGCGAGCGGGTTGGCAACCGCAGTTTTTTTTTTTTTATTGTATTTATGCCGTTACCAGGAAGATGCTGCTGCCCATCTCCTGCCTGTTTCCCTTTGTCGCCTTTTACGACACCCACGGGAGGATATGGGGTAGTGGATATTCTTGACCGCCACTACACGGCAAATTAAATTAAATTAAAAAAATAAATTAAAAAATTAAAATAAGTACTTATCAATAAATAAATGCGCTGTCGAAACAGGTCTAATACAATTTTCAATTAGTTTGCACATAATTTCCGCGTTTCAGTCTTTATAAAGAGTAACAAAATAAACAAATAAAATATTTAAAAATGAGATCAATAAACATAACAATATTATCATAACCTAACATAATAAATAAACTCTTCATTAGGAAACTTCACAGGCATGCTATCAAATTAAAATATTTTTTCAATAAACCTTTATAAAAATTATCGAGTAAAAGTATTTTGTTATTAACGATCTATGACAAGTATTTGGCATAAACGTATTATAACTACCGTTTTGGCATTAAATAGTTCTCTTAAAGTTAATGTACAAAAATAAGTAGCGACATAAATAAATGCTATATCTTTAAAGCGATTAACAAAATAATAAGGTGCGTTGGGGTAAGATCGGTGATAGGGCAAGACCGTAGGATTCAAATTCCCGGCGAATTATCCTATATTTTGAAATGCTAACAATGTGCTACACGACGCCATTTCATTCTGCCCCGACCCTCAGTTCGCGCCAGTCACTCCGGCAAGTGGGAGCTGTGCTGAGCGGCATTTTATAAAACAATGTAATTTTTGTATTATTTTTGTCCATCCGATCTTTCCCTATCACTTTTAATTACGATTTTAGCGAGAATATGGTTTCATTTGTTATTATTTTGTGTGAATACTAAGTTTTATGAAGTTATAGCTAGATAAAGCTGGTCCATGCAGAGCTAAGATCGCTGCAGGCCGAGATCCGATGGTTCCCCGCGTGAGTGAAGATCGGATGAATATTATCCGATCTTTGCCCGTTACAAATATGGCAGTGGTTGTTAAACTTTCATGGTTCATGTATATTTTTTCGGAGATTACTCAAGTGACTATAGGGCTCAGTCTCGTTAGCAAGTCTGTATATTTAAAAGTAATAAAACAATATGATTGTTTTATTACTTTTAAGCACACATTAAAATACATTTTTTTATATGATAAGGGTGACAAAGGAGCACACAGTCCACCTGATGTTAAGTAGTTGCTGCGGCCCATAGACATCTACATCTATCCTCTATTACAAATCAAAATGTAATTTATAATAAACCTAGCAAGCTAACAGCATAGCAAAGTGGCGAAGCAATCAGCTTTTTTTTTTGCCGTTGAGCAATCAGTTTCAAAATAGGAGGTTCAGATGCCTGGGTGATCAGTAATCGATTACTGAAAATAGAATTTGAAAATTGAAAAAAACCGTTCTCGAGATAATCGTGGGACAGACAGACGGACAGACATCCTGAAATCAATAAGTGTCTTCGCAAGCTTCGCCACTTAATAATTATTTAAAAAATAATTGAATAAAACTGTTTTTTACGGATTTTATCGCGTTTATTTTATTATTTTTATTCCCGACGTTTCGAGTGCTTTTCAGCAACCCATGGTCACGGGGGGGACTGAGATGTTTGACGTCCCGATGTCACAGTTAGCCCGGCTACCTTCAGTTTTTTAATATTAATTTTTTTTTTTTTTGGTTCGATTTACGCAGAATGAACTTACAGTATCCTGAAGTCTTGCAGTGTTATGCTTGGGTTTGGATTTAATTTTGTTAATTATAGGATCCCAAGCAGATGGCAGCACCCATCCATCTTCTCTATTGAAATTAGGATGTTTTTTAATTTCAATAGCCTCGCGTATCATCCTTGGTAGGAATCGGTGTTCTTTTGCAAGGATTTGTGGTCTATCAAATCTGATGTAATGGCCGGGGCGATCTTGAACATGTTCACAGACTGCAGACTTCCCAGAGCGTCGGTGCTTCACGTCAGCTATATGTTCTTTCACGCGGGTTTTAATGGGTCTTTTTGTTTGTCCTATGTAAGAGAGACCACATTCGCAATCAAGCTTGTACACTCCTGCATCTTGTAGAGGGATATTACACTTGACGGATGGTAAAAATTGACTAATCTTCTTCGGCGGCTTGAAGTATGTTTTAATAGAAGCTCGCTTCAAGATGAAGCCAACCTTGTCTGTGACTCCTCTGACATAGGGTAGTACAGCAGGCACACGCTCGACTGTGGTCGGCTTCACTCGGTCACTGTTACGTAGGCGCGGGACCCGAAGCTTGTTGTCTTGCAAACATATAGACATATAGACAATTTGTCCAGTGAGTTAAAGACAGTTTTAACGACATTTGATTTTAATAATTGCATAGAAACTTTGAACAAACGTGAAAAAGCTAAATATAATGAATGCAAAAATAAACAAATAGAGAAATGCCAAAAATTAACGATCAAATCAAATGCCAAACATCCATGTCAACGTAGAAACGATACACAACCGTTGACCACAGACACAAACAATAAACAACGCACGGTCTATAATCTGTCACAACAAACACTGGACGAACCTACATTAAAAGTATTATCGAAGGGCCTGAATTTCGCAATAACACCGAAAGAAATTCCGTATGAGGAAATTATATGCAACGTGGAGGATTGTCTGTATAAAAACAATGTGGGAAAGGAAGATGTTGAGGCCATACGTCAAGACATTTCGTCCTTATTACGTCGTAGTTCAGTGCCGAAACTAAATCTCCCCAAAGACGAGATTAAAGCGTTGTACAACTTACGCAACAGACCAGAGCTCACGATTCTCCGTGCAGATAAAGGAAATGCTACGGTAATAATGGATACGTCAGATTATAATTTGAAAATGCAACAACTTTTATCGGACGAAAGTACGTACAAAAAGGTCAAAACAGACCCTACAACCAATGTGCTTAAAACAACTAGCGATCTAATAAAGAATTACTCCGAAAAATTAAATCTCGACGTAAACTCGATAATACCACCGTGTACTAAAGCACCGAGGTTATATGGGTTACCGAAAATACACAAACCAAACGCTCCACTACGTCCCATAGTGAGCCAAATCGATTCACCAACTTATAAGTTGGCTCAACACCTGGCAAAAATTCTGTCACCACTGAGAGGACAAACTAGAGCACACACAAAGGATTCGTACCATTTTGTTAGTGAGATAAAAGACCTACATCTTGCTGACAATGAAACTATGGTCAGTTTTGATGTTCAGTCACTATTTACATGCTTACCTATTGAAGACTGCATCTCAATTGTAACCAGGAAGCTAGAAGAATACAACATGCCTACAGAATATGCAGTATTACTCAAACACTGCCTTACATCTGGCTATCTATTGTGGAAGGAGGAGTTTTACAAGCAAGTAGATGGAGTGGCGATGGGCTCACCTGTATCTCCCATAGTCGCCGACATATTCATGGAGGACTTTGAGGAGAAAGCCCTTCTTACTGCTCCTGTAAATCCAAGATTCTACAAGCGGTATGTAGACGACACTTTCACAATTTTACCATCTGACAAAGTAACTGTATTTTTAGACCACCTTAATTCCATAAACTCTAAAATACAATTCACAATGGAGTTAGAGGCAAATAATTCTTTAGCTTTCCTAGATGTTTTAGTCATCCGAAATCCTGATAACACTATTGGTCATACTGTGTATAGAAAAAAGACCCATACTAACCGATATTTAAATGGTGAATCGCACCATCATCCATCACAGTTAGCTACCGTGGGAAAATCTTTGTTTCAGAGAGCACGAGGGATCTGTGACAGAAAACATCTGGCCGCCGAGCTTCAGTACGTCGAGCAAGTATTGCAAGACAACAAGCTTCGGGTCCCGCGCCTACGTCACAGTGACCGAGTGAAGCCGACCACAGTCGAGCGTGTGCCTGCTGTACTACCCTATGTCAGAGGAGTCACAGACAAGGTTGGCTACATCTTGAAGCGAGCTTCTATTAAAACATACTTCAAGCCGCCGAAGAAGATTAGTCAATTTTTACCATCCGTCAAGTGTAATATCCCTCTACAAGATGCAGGAGTGTACAAGCTTGATTGCGAATGTGGTCTCTCTTACATAGGACAAACAAAAAGATCCATTAAAACCCGCGTGAAAGAACATATAGCTGACGTGAAGCACCGACGCTCTGGGAAGTCTGCAGTCTGTGAACATGTTCAAGATCGCCCCCGCCATTACATCAGATTTGATAGACCACAAATCCTTGCAAAAGAACACCGATTCCTACCAAGGATGATACGCGAGGCTATTGAAATTAAAAAACATCCTAATTTCAATAGAGAAGATGGATGGGTGCTGCCATCTGCTTGGGATCCTATAATTAACAAAATTAAATCCAAACCCAAGCATAACACTGCAAGACTTCAGGATACTGTAAGTTCATTCTGCGTAAATCGAACCAAAAAAAAAAAAAATTAATATTAAAAAACTGAAGGTAGCCGGGCTAACTGTGACATCGGGACGTCAAACATCTCAGTCCCCCCCCCCCCCCGTGACCATGGGTTGCTGAAAAGCACTCGAAACGTCGGGAATAAAAATAATAAAATAAACGCGATAAAATCCGTAAAAAACAGTTTTATTCAATGTGTAGTGTTCGCGTAAATATAAGAAATCATTATAAAAAATAATTTATAATAATAAATTACATAATATTTATCTCATTAGATAATGTTTAGAACTAATTCAGTTTCACGGGAAACTTTCAACTCACGTTCCTTTTTCTGGTCTAGTCAACTTTGCTTTACTTTTTCCGACTTCATGCCCTTATCCTGATTCTAATTAACTCTATAAATAATCTCACGCCTGCTTATGTTGATACACATACAAATATGCACACAAAATAATCTATCAATTAACTACTTACCTAAATACCTGCTTCGTCAAATGCTGCTTTGCTAAAATATTTACATCTTCCTCAACTCTCTATCCCAGGGCATTTCGCCAGTCCTTACTGTTAATTTTTTTCCCATAAAATAATCAAATGCATCCGATCTTTCCCTTATATTGAGTAATTCAATCTTATGTCATAACAAAGTTTGAGAAACATAAAATTACAATTTCTTTATGTCAGGGATAAGATCGGATGCCAAGAAACAAAAAAAGAGAAAATCGTTTGGAACATTTATGTTTCTAGTACTTTATAGATCTTAATGAAATATGTTTTTCAGCGTTAAAGATAGGACAAATCTCTTTTATAAACTTTGTTCTCTAAGCAGTAGAAGTGGTTTTAAATTTAAGTCCGGTCTTACCCCTCAATGGCCAATTTTTCATTATGCATATAAAAAAGTATGTCTAGTTTTCGCACACTTTTAAAGCAGAAACCGTTGAGTTTACGCAAGCAAAAGATCCTCAGAGCTAAACTACGTTTAACGATTATCGGTTTGCTCCACGTTCCAGAAATCTGACGTATACGGATGTCGAGAAATTAAAGTTTTTGGCAGACTCTTCCAACTTTTCGAAAATCCGTCCGGTATTACCCCAACGCACCTTATAAATTAAAAACAAATTATGCAGGTATCAAAAAGTTATACCTGCACTAAAGTTCAAAACATCTAACATAAAAATTATTATTTCCTCTCTTTAATCTCTTTTCAAGCTTCTGGACTGGAAAGGATACGGAATTAACATCAATGGCGAGTACATCACTCACCTTCGATTTGCCGACGATATAGTCCTCATGGCAGAATCGCTGGAGGAACTAAGCACTATGCTCAATGACCTCAATAGTGTCTCCCAACGGATAGGTCTTAAGATGAACATGTACAAAACAAAGATTATGTTTAATGTCCATGTCACACCTATGCCGGTAGTTGTTGGGAGCACTAAGCTCGAAGTTGTTGACGAGTATGTTTACCTGGGACAAATAGTCCGACTAGGTAAGTCCAACTTCGACCGAGAGGTCAATCGACGGATTCAACTCGGCTGGGCAGCGTTCGGGAAGCTACGACACATCTTCTCGTCAGAAATACCTCAAAACCTTAAAACAAAATTGTACAACCAGTGCGTGTTTCCAGTGATGACTTACGGAACTGAGACGTGGTCCTTCACTGCTGGCCATATGAGGAAGCTCAAGGTCGCTCAGCGAGCTATGGAGAGGGCTATGCTCGGAGTTTCTCTGCGTGATAAACCAAAAGGAATAACTTTGTCAGTCCCAATTTAAAGCGAACCCAGAGAAGTCTTGAGTTCACAACCTTATATTCAGTCATAACATCGACCAACCGAGACGACAGCAGCACCCCCACTCCCTGGCAGGCGTTCTCGCTCTCCGGGACTCCGGACCATAGAGCTAACGCCCCGCCAGGGAGCTCTTCAGTGCCACTGCCCTTCCATTTGGTCTCCGACATACACACGACATCTAATTCTCTTTCTTTCATTACTTCGATCAACTCATTCGTCTTATCTCTCATGCCTCCTCTAACATTCCACGTGCCAACTCTGCACTCTGTCCTCCACCTTCCGCCGTGTCGGGCTGTGCGTGACGGGTGGCGGTCCCCATCGCCGCTTTGCGCGCTGCATTCCACACCAACGGGGACGAGCTGGTGTGCGTCGCCTTGGGGGGACGCCCTAACCCTCGTTGGCATGGGTAAGCTGTGTAGAATTGCAGTCCTGAAAAGGGCTGGCAGGGGTCGCGACGAGCACGCTTCTACAATGACCCCCTTTGTATTGAGATGATAAATAAATAAATCTTACGTTCAACTCGAAAGAGGAAAGTTTTGAAACTGTAATTGCTTTAAGATATGGTGAAGCAACAGTCAAAAGTGAGCGAAGAGACTAAGGAAAGAGCACTTGATTGGAGCTTTAACTCCTTTCTTTTCAGAACACGTAAACGACGTGCACCAGAATACTATACTGAGTTCGTGCAACGAGCTAACGTTTTTTCGTAACGACGGCAATCTGCACATAAGCACTCCATCCGTGCGTACCTGGGTTGACGCATGCATTTTTTTCTCCTCTGCAGAGATTAACGAAACCACCACTATAGGCAATGTATTAAGCTTCGTATGATTTTTTTGTCCAGCCCATGCTGTCCCACTACTAGGCAGAAGTCTCTCCTAAGTTTTTCCCAGTGGTTTTGTCCTGCACCACATCGAACCAGCCTCAACGGTGGTATGCGTCCAGGGTGCGTGAATTATATCATATATATATAGACTTTATAGCGGCTGGGAAGCTAGTTGCGAGTGCAAGACCTGTACCTTCACGCTTCGCCTTACGTACTGTGATCAGAGACACCATCAAGTTTTCTTTGAACTATATCTGCATGGACTAGCAATCGCTCTTAACTTCCAAGCCGCCATAAAGATTCGACAACACCTTTCTTTCGTAGTAATGGTCGGTTACCAGTTCAAATCACCACGAACGTGCAGTAGACTGACCTTTAATTTGATTTATTTAAAATTTGTGGAGCATGTGTTCTTTCATACATAGTTACTAGCCGTCATCTCTCTCTTTTTTGATAATAAAGATTATTTATTTATTTATCTCAGTAATCTAATCGAGTTGAGCAGCCCCTTTCTAACCATACCACCGTTCACACAATCCATTAATCATTTAACTATCCTAACTATTACTATAACTATTCCTCAATCTTCAGCATCCCAAGTTCATACCATATGACAACCAATTTCTACATTCTTTTTCAAAATCCCCCCCCCCCCCCCCTTGTAAACATATTTTTTAATTTTGCTTAAAATGGTTGAACTGCTGTCGTATTACTATCATATGGCCGAATATACCTACAAAGTACCATGTGCTCTTGTGATATGGTATAAGGTTTATTTTTGCTTGAAACAGTTTGAAACCGTTCATGTGTGGTAATTTAAGATGTAATGTTCGTATAACTACTAGGTAATTTAAATAATGTTCACAGATTCCGAATAATTTAGTTTATTACAATAGATACACACACACACAACTATTAACATAAGAAGGAGAAGAGAATGATAGTAAATTGATAACGATATTATAATATTAATAGTTCAATAATAAAATTCACTTATGGGATAATAGTCTTTCACTACTTATAATTACGGATCAAATTTGTATGTTAACAATCGAGCGACGGAGCAAGGGGCGATATGCGCTTACGCGTACAAAGATCTCGTTGCTAACTGGCGAGTCTTCTCAGAAACTATGCACCGCCGCGGCGGCCGGTCGACCGACCGGGGAACCGGTTCTACGAGAGTGCCTTCCACGTACGGGACTTGATAATATAAAATACTAATTTAAGTGATAATATGTGATAATAGATAATTTAAGTGATAACAGTGCATAGTAAATAAAATATATATGTGATGAATATTAGATTAGATAGATGAATAGTATAGATTGTGTATGATAAACTTAACTGTATAATGAGTTATTTATATACATTTGTAAATAGATATTTATAATGTGTGTGTAAATAAATAGTTACACCACACATGCATAAAAAATCGCTAATAAATAGTCCTTTTGTCAATCTGCCGCCGTATAGCGCAGGCGTTTGTTTCCTTTTGAAAACACTTGTTTTGCTATTCTTACTAATTAGACGTTTTCAGATCGACTTTACTTTTTTTACATTTGTATAATATTAAATAATATTTCACATTTGTAAATATTAATGAATCATAAACCTTATTTTTTTCCAAATTAAGTTTCTTGATTGTTTGATATTTTCAAATATTATTATTAGGTGAAAATTTAATTTAATAAAAACCAATGTTTTCCAGGGTGATTAAGCTGTACCTACTTATATAAATAATTTTTTTATAAAAAAATAAATAGTACAAAAGGTTTGTAATCTCTTCATAAAAAAAGTCACCTACTCTCAATTTCAAAGAAAACATTTAAAAAAATACGTAGTTACCCTCTAAAAACAAGTATTCTTCCATTTGTAACTTATGTTTGATGTCAAATAAACTTAATTAGGTCTAAACAAGTAAAAAAAGCATAAAAAAGAACATTACTTTTACACATGGCTGATGGCACAAAAGGCGTGTCATGAAATATTTGTTCGCCGCTATAGCTAAAAGTTGTCGAGAATCGGTGCCGCAACGAATCAGGTAACCGGCCACACGAAACTAGTGCACAAGCCAGAATAGTAGAAAAAAATGGTGGGGGGTCCTACTAGCTCAAAAAGAGAACTCCATCCTGTTTGATCATCCTGGCTTAGCTAGTAACTTATTAGCCCAGAAGTAAAGCTTATTCTGTATAATATGAAATCAGAGCAACTAGCTTACTAACTTACAACTTACAAGCACGAGTTGTTATCCGTGCATTAAGTATCAAAATCGTCTTCAAACTATTATTTAAACGATAAAACTGGAGCAGCAATCATCTGACGGTTAAATTCACGCGAAATTTCTCTAGACTCCCTAATCGTTCGAGAAAATATAATTTTGCATATTTAAAAATAAATAAAAATACATATAGGTGTGACTAAATTTTAAAAGTTGATTGACTTCACATTATTGTTTCAATTTAACACGATTTTTTTTGTAGTCTTGCCATCTCCTCTATATTCTATGCTCAAAGGTACAACCCATAGAGATTATACTTGGGTTTTGGCGGGAACTTGACCAGCGTCGGTTTGCTGCTCCTGTATTATAGTTTAAATAATGGTTTGGAGTGGACTTTGATATGTAAAAGTGGTGCGATTTTGTTTTTTTTTTTATATAGGATAAGGGTGACAAACGAGCACACAGTCCACCTGATGGTAAGTGGTTGCTGCAGCCCATAGACATCAACATCTATCCTCGTTTGCGAATCAAAATGCAGATGCGTTGCCACCTGTGAGGACTAAGATGGAATGCCTTATTTCCAGTAAAAAGGGCCTCCGGCCACCTGCACTCACCAAGCGAAACGCAGAGGTAAACCTTTACTTCACGCTGGTATTCTGTGAGGTCGTGGTACCACCCCGGTTTGAGCCGGCCCATCCGTGCGACAGCAAAAGCTGTCGCGTGGCTCTACCACTGTTAAGAATTGTGTATTAAGTGTCTGCGCATGTGAACTATTATTGGAAACTGTGAAACAAGTGCTCTGATGGTGATGTAATTCTCAAAATAAGGTGTCTGTCTGCTTAGGCGCCTTGAGATACCATCGCCAACCGTCAGCTGTCTGCTAGCTCAAGTTGCCGTAAAAATCTCCAAAGGGCTGCACAATGTGATGCAGCAACATATTGTGAAACCATATACTATGAAGGATAATTATTATAATATATTGTAACTTCAGGCTCAGAAGGGCTAAATCCCAGAGCCGTAAAGCCAGTTATTAAGAAGAAGAAGATTATACTTCTAAACATAGATATAAGAAAAATAGCTTCTAAGTCAGTGGTATAAAAAAATTCTAAAAAAGTTTGGAAAATCCAAAAGTGCACGACTCATAATGCTTATTATGATAGTGAAAAATTAAAAAAATGTAAATTGTAGTTTTATTCGTCAAAGAGTTCCAGTAGTAGTCACTGAAATATATCATAGATCTGTATATATACTAGAGATAGATGCGCGACTCAAATTTATTTTTTTTAGTGTGGTGTTTTGCATAGCAGAGGGCGCTTACAAAAGAAGGAACTTGAAAAAAAGGGTTAAATATACACATGTACTGGACGCGATCCGTGGTCTTTAGATTTCGGGACCGCCCGATAATCCACCTGAGCTATTATAACTTTAAGCGATGTGGCGAAATTTGCCTTTGTATTCTAATAATATTTTAGCAGTTTTTCATTGTCTGAAAACACAGATAAATGGCATTTTCTTAAAATAAATAATGTTCAATAAATATTAATATATTGGTAAATCCAATTGGGCATACCTTAAGCGCATTAAAAAAATTACGTATAACATGATTATACGGAATTATTAAAGTAGTTTAAATACATTTCGACAGCACTATCGGCTTCAACACCCTCGAAAACCATGAAAATGACACCCATGATGAAAAAATTGATACCTATTGCAGCCGCCATCTTGGATTTACATTTCGACAGCACTATCGGCTTCAACACTCTTGAAAACCATGAAAATGACACCCGAGATGAAAAAATTGGTACCAACTTCAGCCGCCATCTTGGATTTACATTTCGACAGCACTATCGGTTTCAACACCCTCGAAAACCATGAAAATGACACCCAAGATGAAAAAATTGATATATTTTGCAGCCGCCATCTTGGATTTAAATTTTGACAGCACTATCGGCTTCAACACCCTCAAAAACTATGAAAATGATACCCATGATGAATAAATTGGTACCTAATTCAGCCGCCATCTTGGATTTACATTTCGACAGCACTATCAGCTTCAACACCCTCGAAAACCATGAAAATGACACCTATGATGAAAAATTTTACACCTATTGCAGCCTCCACCTTGGATTTACATTTCGACAGCACTATCGGCTTCAGCACCCTCGAAAACCATGAAAATGACACCCATGATGAAAAAAGTGATACCTATTGCGGCCGCCATCTTGGATTTACATTTCGACAACCCTATTGGTTTCGACACCCTCGAAAAGCATGAAAATGTCACCCATGACAAAAAAAATTATACTATAATAACTAATAATACTTACTTTTAGTACGTACTACTATTATTTATTTTGTGCTTTTAAATATTGTAATAAAAAAATCTCTTATTATTATTATAATCAAGTATTTAAGAAATTTGGTTATTCGAATATTGTGTATTTGTACAGCGATCTTTTTGAGCCGCTGAAAACAACCGAAACAATATCCACTCACGACGGCGACTGAAGCCGAACTAAACTTAATACAAAGGTACTCTGTGAACTAAACTACTCTGTGGCTGTAGATCCCCATTTACAGAAACAATTTACATACGAGGCAACCAAATCAACGCAAATTTCGCCATTTTGGAGCCGAAAAAAATTAATTATAGCTAAACAAAACAAAATTACACTGCCATTTACATTCAGTGGCTTCCCACATGATAGATGAAGAGATTAAAAAATTATGGAGTGTAGAGTAGCCATATAAAAAATAGATTGAGTTAAACAATTGATATTTTCAAAAGTTATAGTGTTTACAAGCCACAGGGACATGATAAATCCACACCATAAGCCACTAAAACCCTTTTTTTTTATTTAAACATAGCAATTAATCGATTTAAAAAAATTATTAATAAGTTCAACAATCATTTATCTTTCTAACAATGTGCTTTTTATATCATTTATATGTATAATATGATTGCTAGATACGATTTTATTCGATAAAATGTTGGAATTTTAATTTTTAGGCGATAGTAGAACATTACCTTGCGCTTTCGCTTAAGGTATGCAATAACAATTTAAGCGTAACCAGTGACCGCTACTAACTGCGTAGTGCGCGTGGATTATTGCGTATGCATAGACTTAATATATAAGTGCCCTCTAGTGAGATTAAAATAAGTAAAATAAGTCTAGCCTAGCGCTTCGGGATGTAGATGGAAGCACATAAAACGTATCATTTTGTTCGTAAAATAAAGTTCTAAGTTGCATGCCCATGGAAGTATACCTTCATATCACTCTTTCAAGTCCGGGGGTAAGGTCTCGTCATAACTAACAAAACGAGACCAAACGGCACACCTATCATTACTTGTCGAGGAGTTCCTATTCGTTTTTGCAGTAAATAATCGTCATCATTATGCCGAAAGTGATTAAAATTGCTGGCAGGGATATTATCTTGAAGGTCAAACGTGCTTGTGAAGAAGAACGAGACAATAACGGGCCTACAGTACCGTTTTTCAAAGCTAGAGCCTACGTTTCATATTTCACAGGTAATTTTTAGGGCTGCCATAACAAATAAAACTCCTTAATTTTCTCGATTTGTTCGTTTTTAGTTTTCTCGTGTAATTAATATCATGTATTCATAATGCATTGTTTTTATTATGTTTTAAGCGTTTCTGAACTCACCGTCACCCAAATAATTCAAGAGGGTACATAATGTAGCAGCAGCTTTATCTTCTAAAATTGTGACGCCGGGAAAACTAGGAACCGGAGGAAAAAAATTATGATTTAGATTTTCATACGTGGCGCTATAAGGCATTTAAATTAATCGTTTGACATTGTGAAGAATGAGATTCCTGCCATAAATAAACTTTGGTTGGAATTGCAAGCAGATGTTAAATATGGCAGAACAACGTTGAGTGGTAGATTAAAGACTATGGACTACGAATACAAAATGTGCCAGTTTAAATGGATAAATTTATAATTAATGACACATCCGAGTCTTCTGATGAAGACTCTAGCATGGATTCTGATGAAGATGTGAGAATGAAAGGCGTTGACCCTCTGCAGGACCACTGTAACACCAAATTTACATATAGATCCTAGCTATTCAATAAAAGATTTACAAGGTTTTCATGGACTTTTAATTTCGTTATTTATAATAAATATTTTTAAAATACCTTTTTTGAAAAATTCATTATAGACAAAATATCAGTGTTCATTAATCATAATAATAGTCATTTCTAACACGCATATAATATCATTACCTATAATTATGTTAAAAAAAATTGAAAGTTAAATTTGACCAACTTTTAGGTTCTCGATGGAGCCGAAATTTTGCATATACGTTAAGTTTAGGTGAAAATAAGTTCTCATTCTAAATCCAATATGGCGGACTTCAAAGATGGGGGACTAGTTATTTTTTGTGCATTCCAATCATATGGATATCAAATAAAAGGCTTTGCTGAGAAGAATACCAAAAATAAAAGTGAAGCGTGCTTTTTTTTTCTCAAACTCGCTCGCATAAATTAAACGTTTTCAAATGTTTTAAGGAATTATTTATATTAACTTAAATCCTACCATAGAAACTTGTGATCTGTACTGTCAAACTTACGGAAGTTACAATCAAGAAATATATTTCTTAATTGTAATTTCCGTAATATACTTAGTTGGGTCATAAGTTCTGTCAAAACCTTATTATTTAAAAATTTTGAATACTAACTAGATGAACTTAACCAATTTTAAAAATATAACACTTGCGCTTGCCGAAAATAAAAAAGACATTAATTTTCATTCATTTTCAAACATGGAGTGGTCGAAGAAAGAAGGTAGAGTAGCGGTTATCGCGTTGCACCGTTGTGGTTACGCGCCAAAAGAGATTTTCAATATTCTACAAAAATTGAAAATAACCCTACGATTTGTTTATCGCACTATAAAACGATTCACTGAAGATTCAAGCTTCGACCTTCGTAAGAGGACCGGCCGACCTCGTACAGTTAGTACACCCGCAATCATCAAAGCAGTGAAGGCGCGAATCCAACGAAATCCGTCCTAAACAAAAAATTAAGCTGTTTAGACCCTTAGGGTATTAGTGTTCTGTGGTTTAGACTTAACTGAGATGTTTTTCTGTGAAAAAGGTGTAAAAACCAGTGCAGAGGTGTACCCAAATACCGTTCTAACAAACATAGTGGAACCTCTTTCACAAACAATGTTCAAAAACAGACACTGGATATTCCAAAAGGACAGCACCAGCTCATAGGGCATGAAGCACGCAAAACTGGTTGACCGCCGGTGGAATTGACTTTATCGGAGATGAAGACTGGCCCTCTTCTAGTTCAGATTTAAGCCCACTGGATTACAAGATATGGCAACATTTGGAGGAGAAAGTCTGTGCTAAACCTCATCAGAATTTGGAATCTCTCCAAGCATCTTTGGCTAAAGTAGCGGCAGAAACATATATGAATGTGATGCGTGCTGCGATTGATGATTGGCCACATCGATTAAGGGCATGTATTCAAAATAGGGAAGGGCATTTTGAATAATGTAAATAAAATAGTATTCTCAATTAAATTACCTTTCATTTCATTTATAATTTCTATATAATTATCAAAAAGTGTTTCATTAATTTTATAAAAAGTTTTTGACATAACTTATGACCTGACCAAGTATAATCTTAAGCAATAAATATAGGGTTTAATATTTATTAGGTCTTTGTAAGTTTAAGGTGAACATTACAGTTTTTTTTTAACTGAGTTTTTGTAATTAATTCGGTCATTTATCTAATTTGACATAATTATATAATTTTAGTAATAAGATTAAATTAAGGAAAAAAATATTAGTTAAGTTGCTAACATTAAGTACGCCATCAGTCGCGCGGTCGCGCGCGGCGTTTTGGCGGGAACTTGACCTGCGGCGGTTTGTTGCTCCTGTATTATTGTTTAAATAATGGTTTGAAGTGGACTTTGATATATAAAAGTGGTGCGATTTTGTGTATTAAGTGTCTGCGCATGTGAACTATTAGTGGAAACTGTGAAACAAGTGCTATGATGGTGATGGATTCTCAAGATAAGCTGTTTGTTTGCATAGGCGCCTTTAGATACCATCGCCAACTGTCAGCTGCCTGCTGGCTCAAGTTGCCGTCAAAATCTCCCAAGGGCTGCACAATGTGACGCATCAACATATTGTGAAGCAGTGAACTATGAAGAAATGATAATAAACCGAATACAAATACTCAAGACTTGGCCTAAAGGTCTAGATACCAGGCCATAAACTCCAAAAAAAAATCAGTCGCGCGCAGAGTTATCTTGCGCGGACTATACAACCTGTCACTGTCATCATCAAGCATTGAGTTCATTCACCAATCATTCACTAACTCACTCATTTTACTTAATCACAGAGTACTTTTATATACTGGAAATTCTTAAGAGGATTGTGAAGTGCCGATACGCGACGCAAGTAGGTATTTTCAAAAATGCTATTTGTTTCATAACGCACGGTCTGCCTCCCGCCGGGCTCGGAGCGTGAACAACACAAATACAACATATTACACTAATTCTTACGCACACTATGATACCAGCAGGAGGAGCGTTCATTCATTCATAGCCTATATTTGCGTACATTTACGACAAGTTACATAATGAATTTGTGTTACTTTGCAATTTTATTATAATATTGCATACCTAGTCTATGTAGACGTGGGGACTTACTACATATAACTTCTAGAAGTGGGCTGTTATTTTTTTATGTAAGTATCTACCTATATACTATGTGAGTGATTATGAGATGTGTATTACATTCAATCAACTAAAATAATTTTATACATTTTAGAATAGAAGAGAAAGATTAGAGACAAAACTAAAAATATGCAATTTGCTTCGTAAATCGAAAGGACGGACAACAGGTAAGTAGGAGTACTTACTTACTTATAATAAATTATACTTTTTTTTATAGGAGAGGGGGCAAACGAGCCTGCGGCTCACCTGATGGTAAGTGACTACCGCCGCCCATGAACAACTGCAACACCAGGGGAATCGCAGATGCGTTGCCGGCCTTTTAAAAAGGAGTAGGCTCTTTTCTTGAAGGTCCCTAAGTCGTATCGGTCCGGAAAAATCGCTGGTGGTAATCGATTCCACAAGGAAGTTGTGCGAGGGAGAAAACTTCTTATGAATCGCACAGTGGTGGACCGCCAATCATCTAGATGATATGGATGGTATCGCAAGTTCTGTCGCGATGTGCGATGGTGAAATTGAGCGGCTGGAATTAGTCCGAACAATTCCTCAGAGCACTCCCCGTGGTAGATGCGATAAAATACGCAAAGAGATGCAACCTCTCTACGCAGTGCCAGTGAGTCAAGTCGATCGGAAAACTCGGTCGTCGACGATTTGAACCGCTCTGCGCTGGATGCGGTCAAGTGGAAGGAGCTGGCACTCTGGCCCTGCCCAGAGATGGGAACAGTATTCCATGAACTTACTTTGATCGCGTACCTTACCACCTTACATACTATTGTATGTACATTGGTTGACTGGTAGGAGATAGACCGACCGAATTTGAATACTTACCTATTCTTTTCTTGTTCACAGTTGGTCTCATACAAATTTTATGGAAATCATTTCAACCATTACATATATTATGATGTAATTGAGTTTTATTGAAATCGGTTGTACAAAATTTTTAATTTTACCACTTGTCCAGTAATAATATTAGTCCGTTAGAAGGAGTTGTTCGTATTACTGTTACTATGGAATTCCGATGATTCAAAGGAAAATGCTAAAATTTTCGAGATACAAAGATTTGATTAGTAAAATTTCTATACGTGATATAGCCATGCTGCAGCTATATTACCTAGTAGTATAGTTGTAGCACGAGTGGGTCGGCTCGACCGGGGAACGACTACGCTCTCACAGAAATTTAAACGATGAACCGAATTATATAGGTAAACTAGCTTTTCACCCACGACTTCGCCCGCGTTAGTTAGCCATAAAATATAATTTAAACTATTATGCTTCTATTTATTTTTCAGTGACTCCGAGATAGACAAATAGCTACCAGACAGTAATGTGCAAGGACGATGTACTTCAGTTGGCGAAGGAATCGAATCTGACAAAGAGAATCAAAAAGAATACAATAATAATAAGTCATATATATATATATATATATATATATATATATATATATATATATATATATATATATATATTTATATAGGATAAGGGTGACAAAAGAGCACACAGACCACCTGATGGTAAGTGGTTGCTGCGGCCCATAGACTTCTACATCTATCCTCTATTACAATTCAAAATGTAGATGCGTTGTCACCCGTGAGGACTAAGGTGGAATGCCTTATTTCCAGTAAAAAGGGCCTCCGGCCACCTGCACTCACCAAGCGAAATGCAGAGGTAAACCTCTACTTCTCGCTGGTATTCTGTGAGGTCGTGGTACCACCCCGGTTCGAGCCGGCCCATCTGTGCGACAGCAAAAGCTGCCGCGTGGCTCTACCACTGTTTATATGTATATAGACTTATTTGTTGTTTTTTGCTGAAAACTAATTTCAATTAACAAGATGTATAAATGTTATTGTAAAAATATATATTAGGTATTTAAGTAAGTGCCTTTAAACAATACAAGTTTTGTTATATTTTGAATTCTTCGTACTATATTTATCCTCTTCTTTAAAATGCAAGGAACAAATGTATGTATGATTTGTTGGTAACCACATCTCTACGATTATTTTGGACGAATTTAATCCACTTTTCTCGGTTTTCGTGGCTTGGACGTGGAAACCTAAAAATAAAATAAAAGAATAATCAGCAAATATAAACGTAAGAAATTTAGCCTAATTATACTTAGGTATATTCATTTCTACAAAAAAAAATTGTACATAATATTATGATCGTCCTACACTTGCTCACAGAAATGTCGTATCTGAACAAATTAATTTCATAATCTATATTCCATGACACAAGTTGGCGCCAAAGAAATAACTTTTTAAGTATTAATATATAATGTTTTTTTATTATTTAAGTATCTTACTTACCCATGAAAAGTGATTCCTTGGTTTTTATTAACATTTCGTGAATTTTTTGTGCAATATCTAAGAACACACCGTAGCATATTTTATCAAGAGATTTTTTTTTAAATCAACACAACACGTGACAACTCTACAAGCGCCTAGCGAGCGACTGATTAAAGTGCGGTGACATTGCCGCAGTTGAAAACATAGCTAATCGCATTGAGTTATATGTACTACGTACTAGAGAAGCCATTCCGAACATTGACTATGTTCAACGGAACTGTAGTGCAGTCCCTACAGTCCATACAAACTAAATATTGTGTAAATTGAAGATTTGTTTATTCCATAAAATAATTATTATTACATTTTATTTAGAAATATGTTTGTTTAGATTAAATGAAGATATTTTATAATAAATTCTTATATTTATTTTAGACATATATATATATATATATATATATATATATATATATATGTCTACATAATATATACATATATATATATATATATATATATATATATATATATATATATATATACATAATTAAATATAGCAGTTTCTGATTCAAACTCCAATAACAAAATGTAAAAATGAAATGAAAAATCACAAACTACTCCTGCAACGTTAGATAGTAATTCCAG
This sequence comes from Parnassius glacialis, assembly GCA_033319125.1. Lineage (NCBI taxonomy): Eukaryota > Metazoa > Arthropoda > Insecta > Lepidoptera > Papilionidae > Parnassius > Parnassius glacialis. The sequence goes on from JAVANC010000002.1 coordinate 28,505,820, forward strand.
AGCAAGCGTTTGAACGATGCCTTGCTCGTGGCTGCGCGTACACTGCCCGGTAACTCATTCCATAATCTTACCGCGTGAGGGGTAAAAGATTTGTGTAAAAAGCTAGTATGACAGAGGGGAACATGGAGGTTAGATTTTTCCGTAGAACGGAGACAACGATTATGGGTATCACCTTGATACTGAAATTTGCATTTCAGATATTCAGGGACAAGCGGATCGTGTAAAACTGAAAATAACGTGCACAGTGTTCTGAGATGTCTGCGATAGCGGAGAGGTAGCCATTTTAGGTGAGAAATGTAAGAGGAAATGTGGTCGTATTTACGTAAACCGAAAATGAAGCGTATGCAATTATTGTGAAGTCGATCCAGTTTGTTTAGAAGTTCTTGCGAAGCATCAGCATAGCAAACATCTGCATAATCTAGAATAGGCAACACTAAAGTCTGTATTAGCATTGCCTTAGTCATATTTAAGATTAACCCTAATGCCAAATCTGTTTGACCAATTAGAAATACAATTGAGATCACAGTTGAGCTTCTCAATCACATCATCGATACATTCCACCTCAGCTTGAGCGTAAATTTGTAAGTCATCAGCATACAGATGGTACGAACAGCGAATGTGGGGTGTAATGAGGTTTATAAAGACTGAGAACAAGACAGGAGAGAGAATTCCGCCTTGAGGAACGCCAGCAGACAACGAGCACCAATCAGAGATAATCTGACCTACTCGAATTGCCTGCTGACGACCTCGAAGATATGAGGAGAACCAGTCCCGCGCTGACGAAGAGAAACCTAGTTGATAAAGTATAGCTAGAGGAATATCATGATCGACAGCATTAAAAGCGTTAGAGAAATCTATTAGGACTAACACTGTCAATTTTGAGTTCTCCATTCCAGTACGCAAATCTTCCGTAACTTTCAAAAGAGCTGTGGTAGTACTGTGCCCCAGCCTAAAACCAGATTGATATGTGCTGAGAAAGTTATTTTTGAAAATGTAACTAGAAATTTGTTTGTGGACAATAGCTTCAAGAACTTTAGATAAAAAAGGGAGAATCGATATTGGGCAAAAGTGAGAAAAAGTACTGGGGTTATTTATTTTGGGCAGCGGAATGACAAATGCTTTTCTCCAAAGTGAAGGAAAATCCCCAGTCAATAGTGAATGATTAATTATGTGAGTAATAATAGGAGTAACATAGTCTAGAATTAATGTGATCATAAGTATATTCACATCATCAAAGCCAACTGCCATAGACTAAATACAATAAATGGTATTTTTTATATCCTCATCAGCAACGGGAGCAAAGTTAAATGTGCAGTTATGTGATTATGGCATGGAAGGCAAATAAAAAATGGTACTTGTACTTGATTTAACAGAGGCCTGCATTTGGGTAGTTGAAGAAAAATGTAAATTGAAATCACTTATAGAAATGATTGCAGGGTTCACGTTACACGTAGGTTTACCGACCCCAATCGTCCAGAGAAATTTCCATGTATCAGCCATAGAAGAGTTTATGATATTATCGTGAATGTAGCGGCGCTTAGCGGCTCGTACCATCTGATTACATCGATTTCTCGCAACTTTGAATTTTGTCCAGTTAAGTTCACAACGGTTCTGCTTGAATTTTCTAAACATTTGATCGCGCTTAGACATAGCCTTACGGATATTTTCAGTAATCCATGGCGCAGGAGAACGTTTTAACCTAACGTCACGAATAGGTGCGTGTTTGTCAAACAGCTTATGAATATGAGAATTAAATGTCGTAATCTTGTCATCAATACTCTCTGCGTTAAATGTATCGCTCCAGTCTAAAAGCGAAGCATCATGTTGGAGCCCTTCGACATTTATACTAGCAAAATTACGCAGACGCACTATAACTTGCTTTACTTTGGGAGGTTTAATTTTATAGGAAATAAACAGCAAGTCATGTCGCGAGAAACTTGGAGCGGGGAGCTGTCCGTGGCAGGCAACGCGTTCTTCTGAGGAGACAAATATCAAATCTAACAATGTATCATCAGCAGTAAGATTGTGATGGGTGGTATCAAGTGGAAGTATTGAAAAATTTGCCGACTCAATAATTGAACGCAAACCACGCGATCTAGGAGTATTACTGAGAAGATTCGTGTTAAAGTCACCCATCAAAATATGATGTTGATAATCAGAGCAAATTGAAAGAAGTGCCTCTTCAAATTCACATAAATAACTAGAATTCGGTGGACAATAAATTGCACCAAGCACAACTTTATTTCCACTAACAACAATCTCTAAAAAATATATTCAACTGATCCAGTATATTGTGAAGGTGAGGTTGATAAAATTTTGTAAGGTATACCACTTCGCAGGTATACTGCCACACCACCTCCTCTTTTATTAATGCGATCGTTACGAAGTAAAACAAAACCTGGTATTCCGTAAGAAGTAGAAAGCAGAGTTGGATTTAACCAGGTTTCTGAGATAAGTATCGCGTGGATCTCTGAATGTTAAAAGTTTCTAAAAGTTCAGTATAATACTCTGGCCGTTGATGTGACAAACGTTGAAATTTTTATTATAATTATTAAGTTTTTGGGTTAGCAGCGAACGAAGTGTAGGTAATTCCAAATCAGAGTCAGAAAATGTCTCAAGAATTTTTTACCGTTAGGGACTAAGGCAATGCTAATACAGACTTTAGTGTTGCCTATTCTAGATTATGCAGATGTTTGCTATGCTGATGCTTCGCAAGAACTTCTAAACAAACTGGATCGACTTCACAATAATTGCATACACTTCATTTTTGGTTTACGTAAATACGACCACATTTCCTCTTATATTTCTCAGCTAAAATGGCTACCTCTCCGCTATCGCAGACATCTCAGAACACTGTGCACGTTATTTTCAGTTTTACACGATCCGTTTGTCCCTGAATATCTGAAATGCAAATTTCAGTATCAAGGTGATACCCATAATCGTTGTCTCCGTTCTACGGAAAAATCTAACCTCCATGTTCCCCTCTGTCATACTAGCTTTTTACACAAATCTTTTACCCCTCACGCGGTAAGGTTATGGAATGAGTTACCGGGCAGTGTACGCGCAGCCACGAGCAAGGCATCGTTCAAACGCTTGCTCTGGAATTACTATCTAACGTTGCAGGAGTAGTTTGTGATTTTTCATTTCATTTTTACATTTTGTTATTGGAGTTTGAATCAGAAACTGCTATATTTAATTATGTATATATATATATATATATAATATATATATATATATATATATTATGTAGACATATATATATATATATATATATATATATATATATATATATATATATATATATATATATATATATATATATATATAATGTGTCCAAAAAGGCACGTATGGCAATTCACAATGCTGTGTCAGTGCCTACTTTAATGTATGGTAGTGAAAGTTGGGTGTGGCAGAAGACGCACGAGAGTAGAATAAATGCTGTAGAAATGCGGTCATTAAGGAGTATGTTAGGGATGAATCTGAATGACAGAGTGAGAAATTGTTTAATAAGAGAAGAGTGTGGTTTGCAAGATGATGTTGTGACCAGGATTAAGAAAGGAATGCTTCGGTGGTTTGGTCATGTAGAAAGAATGAATGAGGAAAGAGTGACAAAGCAAATTTATGTTGCAGAGGTGAACGGCAAAATCGGGAAGGGTCGCCCTAGGCGAAAGTTTATCGACCAAATTGGCGATATATTGAAAATGGGCCAAATCAAGAGTACCTTTAACCGACGAGCGTGTATGCGTAGGTATATGGATGTGGAGGAAGCGAGAGAGGTCTGTCAGGATCGTGCCAAATGGAAGTCCATAGTCTCTGCCTACCCCTCTGGGTTACAGGCGTGAGTGTTTATGTATGTATGTATGTATATATATATATATATATATATACTGTATGTATTATGTAGACATAGATGTTATTTACTTAGCTGTTTGCACTTTGCACCCACAATATTTTCTCTGCTTAGCCTGGAGGTAGACTGGTAGAGAATGCCCTGTTGCATTAAGTCCGCCTTTTTGTACTTGGTGTGCAAATAAAGCATAAATAAATAAATAAATATCTAAAACGGTCCGAGTTTGCCAAAAAGCGTTTTTAAACACATTACGCATTAAGAGGTACCGTGTGCAAAATGTAGTAAAAAATTACTGCCAAAACGATATATTACCAAAGGAAAATAGAGGAGGTGATCATAAATCCCACAAGTATGAGACCAAAAAACAAAGTGTCATTGCTTTCATTAAATCCCTTAAATGCTCTGAACCACACTTTTGTCGAGGCAATACGAAGAGTCTTTATTTACCGTCGGAGTTAAGCATAAACAAGATGGCGAAAACGTATAACGAACACGCCGATGAAGACCTCAAAGTGAAAAACCTATACTTCCGCAATATTTTTAATACATGCTTTAAGTTAGGATTTGGCTCGCCAAAAGTCGACGTATGCACAACATTCTTGCAACAGACTGAAAAAATAAAAATTGCCAAGAGTGATAACGAAAAATAAGAATTGTAGATAACGAAGACTGTGCATAACCGCCGCGCGAAAGCATTTTTTGATATGCTTAAAGAAAACGGTCCTGCAATCAAAACGTTTTCATTTGATTGTCAAAAAAATATGCCATTGCCCAAAATACCTGATCAGAGTACATATTACTCGTGTCAGTTGTATTTGTACAATTTTAATGTGGTCGAAGATAATTCCAAATCGCTCCTGACGTAACAAAATGTTTTTAGCTATTGTTGGACTCATCATCAGTCTATCATAGACTTTGTAGTACAAATTATCCCCCAGAATGCAGAACAGTTCGCCACATGGCCGATGGTTGCACGTGCAAAAAAAAGTGAGCAAACCAGATGAATACATACAGGTTATGAGTGATTATTCTACGATTGTAAATGTATCATCTGAAATCAATGTATTTGATTGGAAAACTGTTGCCCGAACTACAGTTTTATACCTTGGCAAGTGGCATGTGCAGTTTTCGAAATGCAAACGATTTTATATAAAGAGGTCAACCAAATGTAAACAGATGTTCGGCTCACGAGGAGAACTATTTTACAAAAGAGATTTTGGAGAATATAAAAATATTTGCAAAAAAGGTAAAAATACTGCAATGATAATCCCAACCATTGTACCTCGTGGTGTGCCAGTAAAAACGTTAAAGTTGCGAGACGTAAACAAATTATTATGTGTACATTATGGCAACAACTGGCGAGACTTAGATAATCTCGAACACTTTGCGCGGGTAATTCTATCCACACCTGAAGTACCAACAGATGCCGATGATGATGTTGACGAAAGTTGCCAGCTAATGTGTGAAGAGCAACAAGAAATGCCGACATTAGTAATATAATTTTATTGGTAAAAATTATTAACATTTGCCTTTAAGTTTGTTATTTTGTTATCTACCTAATAACGTTTTTTTGTATGATTTTTAAATAAATTCACATCTATGACATGTTTTTAATACTGACACTGTACAACCTAAAAGGACCAAAATGGTTTGAGTGTAGTTAATCTGTAATATATGCATATTCATATGCTTCAAAACCTGCAATGTCTGCCAGTGTTTGCAACAAAAAACGCAAAGTCCATTTGTGTGTTTCAAAGTCAGCAAAGTCCAAATGAAATCCCTGTTTTTGAACATTTCTCATAATTTAAAGCAGGTTTCTTATTAATTATCGTGTGTTTTGATATTTCCAGTGCTATTTGCGAATATTAAGTTTATTGCCAGTGAATTGTAGCTAACGTTTTTCAAGCTTCTGGACTGGAAAGGATACGGAATTAACATCAATGGCGAGTACATCACTCACCTTCGATTTGCCGACGATATAGTCCTCATGGCAGAATCGCTGGAGGAGCTAAGCACTATGCTCAATGACCTCAATAGTGTCTCCCAACGGATAGGTCTTAAGATGAACATGGACAAAACAAAGATTATGTTTAATGTCCATGTCACACCTATGCCGGTAGTTGTTGGGAGCACTAAGCTCGAAGTTGTTGACGAGTATGTTTACCTGGGACAAACAGTCCGACTAGGTAAGTCCAACTTCGACCGAGAGGTCAATCGACGGATTCAACTCGGCTGGGCAGCGTTCGGGAAGCTACGACACATCTTCTCGTCAGAAATACCTCAAAACCTTAAAACAAAATTGTACAACCAGTGCGTGTTGCCAGTGATGACTTACGGAACTGAGACGTGGTCCTTTACTGCTGGCCGTATGAGGAAGCTCAAGGTCGCTCAGCGAGCTATGGAGAGGGCTATGCTCGGAGTTTCTCTGCGTGATAAACTTAGGAATAAGGATATCCGCAGTAGAACCAGACTAACCGACATAGCCCAACGGATTAGTAAGCTGAAGTGGCAGTGGGCCGGCCATATAGCTCGAACAACCGACAACCGATGGGGAAGAAAGGTTCTCGAGTGGCAGCCTCGTACCGGTAGGCGAAGTGTAGGGCGTCCCCCCACAAGATGGAGTGACGACCTGGTAAGACATGCAGGAAGTCGATGGATGCAGGTGGCTCAGGACCGTGCTTTGTGGCATTCCTTGGGGGAGGCCTATGTTCAGCAGTGGACTTGTGAAGGGCTGTAATGATGAATGATGATGAATTGTAGCTACCCGCAATAATAAAATGATGTATTGTTACAACTTTGCAATAGCGGACATTGCTGTTTTTGATTCTAGACCGATATTTAAATGGTAAATCACACCATCATCACTCACAGATAACTACCGTGGATAAATCTTTATTTCAGAGAGCACGAGGGATCTGTGACAGAAAACATCTGGCGGCCGAGCTTCAGCACGTCAAGCAAGTATTGCATGACAACAAGCTTCGGGTCCTGCGCCTACGTGTACTGCGTACAGTGACCGGGTGATGCCAGCCACAGTTGAGCATGTGCCTCCTGTACTGCCCTACTATGTCAGAGGAGTCACAGACAAGGTTGGCTACATCTTGAAGCGAGCTTCCATTAAAACATACTTCAAGATGCCGAGACGTCAAACACCTCAGTCCGCCCCTTGACCATGGGTGCTGTAAAGCACCTGAAACGTCGGGAATTAAAAACTTGAATTAAACGCGATAGAATCCGTAAAAATTAGTTTCATTTAAAAGGAGCCATTCCTACATTCTTAATTTTAAGTTGTTTATCATCAGCAAAATGACGTTTCCTAGAAATCTTCAGATTTTTAACATTTAGACTAATATCTGAAAAAACCGTAACCTTCTTGGATTCCACTATAACCTTTTTCACAACATTTGGGTGAGTTCTTTTTGCTCCAGATCTTGAATCAAGTTTATAAAGCCTAAATATTTTCCATGTAAACATGGACTTGGTATACACATACACAAGAAGCAACTTAAGCTTCTAGCAGCCATGACAGGTGCTTTAGTCTCCCATAAAACCTGGTGTATACGTAATGTACCTTTAAAAAAAGGAACTGTGGCAGGCTAAACGCTTCTACATTCATAATATCAACTTGGTCAACAACTTCAATTTGAATGTTGCTATTGCACTGTATCAAAGCTGTTAGAAAGTCTGCAAAATTACCGAGGTCACGACCGTGACTAACAACACGATCCATTCTAGTTTTTAAAGCACCGCCTACCCCATCTGCTGCAACCTTTACCGTGGCCAGCTTTACTATAGTTTCATATAACACATTCAAGTCTATAAAAATCTTCATGTAATTTAGAAATCATGTAAAAAATAAATTTATTGCTGTACTGAATAGTTGGACCGTCAGACATAAAATGAATAGTGTTATCGTGAGGATTGTTATTTTTGATGTAATGTAGTAAGAGTTTTAAGTGTGCTCAAATAGCAGAAGTAGTATGATCTTAAGACTGGCTAACATTGCAAAATGATCGGAAAGTTATCACCCCAGTTAACCGATTCGTTGCGGCACCAATTTTCGACAACTTTTAGCTGTGGCGGCGAACAAATATTTTACGACACACCTGGCGTGTCAAGCGCCACAGACACAATAGTTGTGTCATCAGCCATTTGTAAAAATAATTACCTTTTTTATGCTTTTTTCACTTGTTTAGACCTAATTAAGTTTAGTTGACATCAAACATCAGTTACAAACGGAAGGATACTTGTTTTTAGTAGGTAACTACGTGTTATCTACGTGTTTTCTTTTAAATTGAGAGTAAGTGACTCTTTTATGTAGAGATTACAAACATTTTGTACTATTTTTTGTTTTATAAAAAAATCATTTATATAAGCAGGTACAGCTAAATCATCCTGGAATACCTTGGTTTTTATTAAATTAAATTTTCACCTTATAATAATATTTGTTAATATCAAACAATCAAGAACCTTAATTTGGAAAAAAAATAAGGTTTATAATTCGTTAATATTTACAAATGTTAAATATTATTTAATGTTATACAAATGTAAAAGTAAAGTCGATTTGAAAACGTCTAATTAGTAAGAATAGCAAAACAAGTGTTTTCAAAAGGAAACAAACGCCGGCGCTATACGGTGGCGGACTGACGAAAGACTATTTATTAGCGAACTTTTTTTATGCATGAACCGTTTCAAACTGTTTCAAGCAAAAATAAACCTTATATCATATCACAAGAGCACATGGTAGTTCGTAGGTCTATTCGGCCATATGATGGTAATAAGACGGCAGTTCAACCATTTTAAGCAAAATTAAACAGTAAGACAAACCCATTATTTTTTTTTAACAGCAGACTTGTTTTCCAGAAATTTATTTACAACTTGAGTTTGCGAGCGATCGCAATGAGTGCTATTATTTGTTACTTATTAGACTATTTTTCCACAACATGATTGAAACCCCACAAAGTAAAAAGAGTACCATGTACAAGTTAAAAAAGTTTGTCAACCCCTAAAAATATCAAATTTTCAAAATATCCAGAAACGAAGCTGCAGGCATGAACTATTTGCAAAATAATGAATATTTTGTTCTGGATAAATTTTCCAAAAACGCAATTTAAAAAGACACGACTCGTGTGTCATACGCCACACACAAAAGTAATCGATGGTACGCCTGGCGTGTCACTCGCACTGAACCGGTTAATAGATCACAAATGTATACTATCGATGTATGTAGGCTAACATGTTGTCGACTACCACCAAAGTGTAGTGACTGGACCTCTGCAGCGTATTTGAAAGTATAATTATCACTCCAGTCATCATGAATAATAGTCTCGGTCATTTTTAGATTTGATTTGATTTTATGTAAAAATATGTACTGAGCAAGAATATTTTGAACATGTGAAAGAAATTTCTCAATATACCCTTCTAGTTTTGATATAACTCTCCAAATTTAACTTTAGATATTAATGACTTGGAGTTTTCTTCCTTAGTAACAATATGGTATTAGTTTACTCTTGTTGAATCATTAAACGCTAAATACGTAACACTCTTATTCTTGCAAGACCCGCACAAACGACCTAAGCATTTTTTGTCATTATCATTGCAGCACAAAGATTTAAGCAGTTGACTTACATTACTTTCGGACATAACCCTAGCTCGATGTAAGCCAGAAACCAACAATTCCATATTTGAATGGGTCTTACATAGACAAGTGTCTCGTGTTTTTGTGGGAAACATATCCAAAACGGTCTTAGCCTACAAAACGAAGAATAACTCAAATTTATTCTAGGGTAACCATCCTTAATTTTTTTTAAATATCAGTTAATGTACCGAACAAATACCTTTTTTGTTTTCTAACACCAGACTTCGTAATATAGTGATTTTTCCAGGTGCTAAATAACTAATTATATCTAACTCAAGAAATTTCACAACTATATTTTTTAGCTTTTCTTTATAAGAAACATCTTGTTTCTTCTTGTTGACTTCCTTGTTATCTTTATTGTCTTTATTTTTATTTTCTTCTAAAGATTTTATAAGATTTCTGTATTTTAAATTTTGTTTTGTTAAAAATAATATAGTTTGCCTCAATATTTTATTTTCTTTATTAATTTGGTATCGCAGTTTTGTAATTTTGGTTTTACATAGATAGTTGCTTGATGTAGTAAATGATAGATTACTGGTAAGAAAGGGACATTCATCTAAACTATGTGTATTCACAATATTTTTTTCAGTTTCCTCAATAAAGAATTGCGCCGTTTCTCTTGCCTTCCACTTCTTTTCTAAATATTTCTTTGAGCTTTCCCTCCATTTTGCACGTTGAGCTTTTTGTTCACGCCTATTCATTTCTTTTACGATACTTTTTATTTCCTCCTTTTTTCTTCTAGATATTTCTTTCGGTTCTTTTCTTTTTCAATTTGATATAGTAAAGGATCATTTTCAATTCTTGCATATCTCTGCCTTTGGTATAATCGTTGTGCTGCTCGTTTTTCTTCAGTAGATTTCAATGGCATTTGTAATCTAAAACAAAATATAATTTATAAGTAGCAAATTAAAACAAAAGCCAAAAGCTGTGGTAGCTCAGATGGTTAGCTCTCGCTGTAAGCTTCACAGTACTCGAGCAACCCGGGTTCGATCCCTGCCGGCACCAATGAAATTGTTAATTGCAATTTTAAGTACTTATTTACCACGTGCTCGGCGGTGTAGGAAAACATCTCGAGGAAACCTGCATGTCTGAGAAATAAGAAAAAAAATATTTTCGAAGACAGGCGAAGTTCACTAACACGCATTGGGGCAGTGCGGCGGACATTTCCTTGAGAGGAATAAATGAGAGGAGGCCCGTGCCTAGCAGTGGGACGTAAATAGACTGCAACTTTACTTTATTTTTAAATTAAAACAATTATACGAGTATTTTAAAATCTACAATACTAAATATAAATAATTAAGTTTCTAGTTTTAGTTTTTTTTTTAATTATTTTAAAATAAACATAATAAAAAGGAACTTACAACTCTTTTCCTCATAAAATTTTTTTGGCTTATTGTTCTTGGTATTTTTTAAGACAGATACAATTTCTGTTCAACAATCGTTAAGCTTCGAGTCCGGTACTTGATTTATTAAATAACGAAATGAAGCCTTCATAGCCTTCACGTTTCTTTCACATTGGCACGTGGACATACCTGTCTTCACACCAATCATCAGGTCGACTTTTATACTTTTATAGTGCTCGTGAATACGGCAATATGTTAATGTGTCTTTGAGAAGCTTGCGGGAAAGCTTCGCGTGCATTACGAATTTACCGAGAGAAATTCCCGACCGCTCGACACCCAGCTGACTCTACTCTGATAACAGCAGCATTTCAGCGAGTGTTGGAAAATCGGCCCATTGCTCCGGTAGCGGCAGGAGGTGGAAGTCAAGTGGCTGTTTACTCCGAGGAGCGCATTTTAGATGTCGTTCGCCGATATCCGAACAAGTTTATCATACTGTGCAGTTCACAAAGTGTTAAAACACAACCGAATGCGCCCATACAAAGTGCACAAAGTGAAAGCTTTAGTTTCCGGCGATCATGACCTACGATAAGTTTTCTGCCGTTGGTTATTAGACCAACAATAACGTGTGCCTGGTTCCATTGAGCACGTTATCTGGATAGACGAGTCGACATTTACCAGAAACGATTTACCATTTTTTACGTGGTAGAGCCATGCTGCAGCTATATTAGTAGTATGGTTGTAGCACGAATGAGTCGGCTCGACCAGGGGAGGACCACGCTCTCACAGAATACCAACGTAAAATAGCAGCTTTATGCTACTGTGTTTCGTATGGTGAGTGTTGAGAACCGGAGACCCTTTTTACTGGAAATGAGGCATTCCATCTTAGTCCTCACGCGTGACAACGCATCTGCTTTTTGATTTTTAATAGAGGATAGATGTAGATGTCTATGGGCCGCAGCAACCACTTACCATCAGGTGGACTGTGTGCTCGTTTGTAACCATTATCCTATAAAAAAAAGAAACGGCCTGTGGAACCTAAGAAATACACACGTGTATTCAGAGGTTAACCCGCACGTTTCTTACAACTAATGCCATTGCTGATTTCTTCGGATCTTTAGGTCTATGGCTATGGAAAATGATGCAAAGTTACAAATATCAAGACACCACTCCGATAAAACCGTTAGTTTTAAAAAAACAAGGGTGGCTAATGTTGTCCTACAAAAATGTCATGTTTTCATACAAAAGATTTTTAGAGCTAGGGTTCAACAAATTCAGAAAAGAGTAAAATAAATAAAAACTTTCAAAATTACTAACGTGGACTATTTTGTTAACAACAGTAGGTATTAGGTATCTGTTACGGCTTGCAACTGCCTTGACAATAGTAGATTCCTCCCGGGCCCTGTAGGACGAACCTACAAGCAGGGGCAAGTCGGGCCTCACAAAGCCAAGTGGAAAGTCCTTAATTGCAACGATCTATAAGGGGCGACAGCCCGTTAATGGGAAGGCACTCACCTGCTTCTGGAGCGGAGACGGTTCACCAGGACCTGCCCGGCTGATGGAAGTGTAGTGAATGTATGTGTTAATTGTATGAAGCTGTGTGTAAGTGACCTGATCTAGATGACACAATACTGTCCTGGGGAAGGTATCCTCTGGTCGCTCCGGAACTATTCCCTTCTTGAGGCACCTTTTCAGTCTAGTCACGTAACGGTACAGCCAAAGAAGAAATTCAGAAGAAAATCACTATCAGAGTTGCACAATTAATTTAACCGAAGTTAATAAATCCTTTAAGAACACACGGGTTCTCGTAGACACAACGATTTTCGCGCGTTTTTACGTTCGTCACAAAATAGGCGCTAAAAACTAAAAACGTCCGTCGACTCGAAGTCCGTCCGTAGAATGTGGTCGAGGAGGGGGGCCGGGCGACCTTGTGACCATATACCTCGCGCGTACGTTTAACAAATTCACGTTTCAAAAATTTTATATTTTTTTTGCCTAAACAAACCCCTGCCCCGGACATAAGGAATTATGTCCGCGAGTAGATTGACAAACGGGACAAGGTCGCGACGGCACGTTGCAAGACCGAACCTCCGACCTACACCTCGGCCACTCTAGGCACCCCATCCGATGCATACGACAACTTAACAATACGCCCACGGCGCCAATACAAAGGTAAAGCGTTGGGTTCTTTAACCAACACGAGGTCTCCAACCCGAGGAGGATCCGTCTTGTCAGACCACTTAACGCGCTGCTGCAAAAGATGTAGGTACTCCAAAGACCATCGGTGCCAAAAACTCTGATTCATCTGTTGTAGCAGGTTAAATCTGTTCAACCGCGAAGAGTTGGTTTCCTGAAGGGGTACTCGGGCAGGGCGTTAAGCGGCTGGCCAATCAGGAAGTGTCCCGGGGTTAGAACCTCCAAATCATTCGGGTCGGATGAGAGGGGACAGAGGGGCCGAGAGTTGAGTACCGCCTCAATTTTACAGAATACAGTGGCGAGTTCCTCAAATGTCAAAATAGTTTCACCAATAACGCGACGGAGATGCGTTTTTGCAACTTTAACCACCGCCTCGAAAATACCGCCCCAGTGGGGCCCACGCCGGAGGGTCGAATTTCCACTGGATGCCCCTTTTTGACATAGCATTGCCTAAATAAGTCCGGTGGCTGGACAGAAATTCGACGACCTCCTTTAGATACCTATCCGTGCCCTTATAATTCGTTCCGCAATCCGACCGGATCAAGTCCGGCAAACCGCGCCGCGACACGAAACGGCCAATCGTGGCCAAGAAGGCTTCCGTGCTGAGGGCGCTTACAAGTTCCAAGTGAACGGTCTTAATGGAGAGGCACACGAAGACGCAAAGATAGGCCTTATGTGAACGCGCGTTACGAAGGTTAGAGGACTTGACGAGGAAGGGGCCAGCAAAGTCTGTTCCGACCCCAGCGAATGGTCGGATGGCCCTGACGCGGTCGGGCGGCAAGTCACCCATCAGGGGCTGCGATATGGGGGCCTTCAGTTTATAACAGGGGATGCATTTAAAGATGACGCTCCGAATGGTGCGTCGGCCAGCCAAGATCCAAAACTCCCGCTGCAAAATAGCCGAAAGAGTGTTACACCCAGCGTGGGCATTCTTAACATGGTGGTGGGTTACCAGCAACCGGACAAGGGCGCCGTCCTTAGGGAGCAGCAACGGGTGTCGAGCCCCGCACGGCAGTTGAGAGTTTTTCAAACGTCCACCCACGCGCAGCATCCCAGCGTCGTCCAGAAAGAGGTTCAGGCGGGCCAGAGCGCCCTTGATAACGGAGCCACGCTTCAAGTTTTCAATAACGGGCTCAAAATGCTCCGCTTGGACCATACAGGTCCAATGCATCAAAGCTTCACGACGCTCGCTAGGGGACAAAACGCAATCAGAGAGTCGGTTGGACGGATCTCTCGAATTGCGGACAAAGCGGCGCAGCCAAGCAGTCACTCCTAAGAGCTTATCGAGTTCCAGAAGGGAGAGATCCCGAGTGGGCTTATCGTTGCCCACTCCTACTCGGGCCCGTAGGCCCGGCAAATCGGTAGGTTCGGAGTAATTACCCTGGGGCCAGAATGACTGAGGCTCAGATAACCAACCGGGAACCACAATGGGTGGTCAACCAGCGCGGGGGCCTCACAGCCGCGAGAAGCGCAGTCTGCGGGATTCAACTCCCCTGGAACATGTCTCCAGTGGAGAGAAGTCTCAGAACTCTGGATTTGAGACACGCGGTTCGCCACAAAGACCTCAAGATTGTGAGGTGCGGCTCGGAGCCAACAAAGTACTATCTCACTGTCCGACCATGCGTAGACGTCCGTAATGTCGATTACAGGCTTCAAGGATGAGTGAACGTGGTTGAGGAGCCGCGTGAGAAGAGCGGCACCGGACAGTTCCAATTTAGGGATAGTTAAGCGGGACCTAATGGGGGCAACCTTGGTTTTGGCGAGTACGAGATGGACTGCAGTATGACCAGAGGAACTCACAGTCCGCAAATATATGACAGCAGCATAACCCTTCTCAGAGGCGTCGCAAAACCCATGTAGGGTAGCCCTGCATTTCCCTGGAGGGAGGAAGCACCTTGGCATGGAAACCCGGTTGATGTCCGGAATGGAGGAGAGCATGGAGAGCCACTCTCGCAAGAGGACCCCGCTAATAGGCTCGTCCCAACCCAACCCGGACATCCAGAGCTTTTGAAGAAAGCACTTAGCCAAAAAGATGACCGGGGTGATCCATCCATTAGGGTCGAAGGTGCGAGCTACGGTAGACAGCACGGAGCGCTTGGTCCATGCTTTGGGAGGTGGGTCAAGTTTTACTCTATACGTGAAGGTGTCCTGAACAGGCTGATATTGAATGCCCAGCACAGTCAACAAATTAGGATTCTCAGGGTGCTCGAACAGATGAGGGTCTTGTTGATCCTCTCCTGGGAGGTCCTTCAGAATGTGAGGGGAGTTCAACAACCACTTGCGCAACTCATAGCTTCCGGACTTCAGGATGGCAATTAATTCGTCTCGCAAGACAAGGGCCTCCTCGACGGTGGAAGCGCCCGTACAAATGTCGTCCATGTAGACCGAAGTCTCCAAAATAGGAGCTCCCCGAGCGTATCTCAGCCGCTCTCTCTCAGCGAGTTCAAGGAGAGTCCGCATGGCGATATACGGGCTGGACCGGAGTCCATATGTGGTGGTGTTCAACTCAAACACCTGTATAGGATCGCTGGGCTTCTCGCGCCACAATATCAGCTGATATCGACGGTCATCACGATGGACCACTGATTGTCGAAACATCATCCGAATGTCCGCTACAAAAACCACTTGGTGTCTACGGAATTGGGTCAAGATGTCGGATATGTCCTTGATCAGTTTAGGACCAGAGTGAAGACACTGGTTCAGGGACACACCATTTGATGTGGGGGCGGAACCGTCAAAAACCACCCGAATCTTACTCTCAGGAGTCCTCAAGACCGCATGGTGAGGGAGGAAGTAGTGCTCCTGTGAACACCATTCGAAGTTGGACGGTGACATGTGACCCAGCTCTTTATACTCGCGCATAAACTTGACATATTTGTCGCGAAAGGCTGGGTCGCGCCGCATGCGGCGCTCCATGGACAGCAACCTCTTCTCGGCTAGTGCACGAGATTGGCCCAAAGAAGGACGTGAGGCCAGAAAGGGTAAGCGAGTGACGAAACGACCGTCGACCCGACGGCCGGTATTGTTCTGGAAGAACAACTCGCACTCACGGTCCAGAGGGTTGATTCGAGCCGCATGTGGTGGTTCCTCAATTTTCCAGAACCGCTGGACGGCGTCTGAAAGGGACACGCCCACAACGGAGAGCGGGTCGGCCGTCGGAGGGGGAGAAGACCACATAACCGGTCCAAAGAAGCTGTGCCCAAATATCGTGGACATGGCTGACAGGCCATCGGGCTGTAGAGCTCGTATCTCACCTAACATTATGAACCCCAGCGTGTCGGCCCCCAGTAACAAATCTATAGGCCCCGGTTGGGCTCACCGAGGGTCTGCCGGTTTCAAACCCGACGCACAGCGAACCGCGCTATCATTTATACGAACGTTAGGGAGAAACCCTACGATGTCATCGAGGACATTTACCTTGATTAAAATGCGAAGGTGTTCGCTGGCAGGGCTGAACACCAACTCCGCTTGTCCCCTAGGAGCAGGAGGCTCGGCACCTCCGATACCTACCATCGGACGTGATTTAGAGCTCCAGGGCAGCCCCAGTCTTCCCACCAACCAAGTGGAGGCCACACTACGTTGGGAACCCGAATCCAATAGAGCTCGAACCGTTAAGCGGTCGCCGACAGTAACAGTTTGACAGGTGGACTGCTGACGGCTCAAAGGCTCAGTGGAGGCGGCCATGGCGGGAGCTAGGGCGGCAGCCTCCTATCTGGAGCTGCCTCGGTCGGACCGGCACCCGAACCGGGGGCCCCGAGAGCGGCACTCCGACGACATCCCGATGACCCTCGACTGGAATTCCCCGAACGGGCCGACCTGGGGAAATTCCGGGATCCTCGGCTCCAAGGTCCGGGACCGATACGCGGCCTCCGGAACCCGGTAATACCGGCACCGACCAAAGGGGGGCGGGCGGCGTTCCAGTCGCGGCCACTCAGCCAACGGGGGTGAGAACGGTCTAGCTGACCGCTGAGTGGCTGCGAATCCACTCTCACCCAGCTGAGGGGGGGTGACGACCCCCCCGCCCCTGGGGGAACGACTCCCCGACCAGTTGGGGGAGGGATTCCCTTCAGAACGAGGGGCGCCGTGGTCAACCGGCGAGCGTCGAGCTTCGCCCGATAGAGGGAGTAGCGGAGCGCCCCCGCCCGTGGGAGTCGGGGGGCTGGCAGGACCCGGGAAGGACGCGCCGCGAGCACCCAGGCACAACATGATCTGGTGGTTGCCCTGGCAGTGCGTGCAGGGCCGCTGGTGCGGGCAGTCTTGTTGTAAGTGCCTCTCCAGGCACGAGTAGCACCAGCGGCGCTCCCTGGTGATGGTTTGCCTAGCCGGAGCCGGCTTGCGCAACAACTTAGGGCATGACGTCGTTCGGTGGTCGGACGCTCGACAATAGGGGCAGGGAGGTGCCTCCCGGGCCGCTAGGCCACTATAGGAGGGTAGGGGGGGAGGCCCTCCCGCGGGGGCTCCGCTCGGCCTCAGGGGGGTGGGCAAAGCCTTGGCCGTCCGATTCCGCCTCTCCCTGGGCACCGCTCAGGCGGCAGCCGGGGGGCCCTCGACGGCGCCTGCTGCGTTCTCTAACTGCCTACACTGCTCCTCCAGGAACCGCAGCAGGTCCCTAAAGGGGGGAATATACGAGGCGCCATCCCCTCCGTACCTCTCCTCAAAATGGAGCCGTAGGTCGAGGAGCAGGCGGGACAGCACAATATGGAGTAGCAGAAAAGACCACTCGTCCACCGGTAAATCCAGCCGCCGCAAAGAGTTGCACGCTATGACGACTGGATTCACGATGTCGTCCCGTAGTCGGGTTCATTCCCTCAGCAGCGGGAGGTTTAGCAGCCCCCGAACATGCTCGTCAGCAATTCGCCGGACGTTGGCGTACCTTCCAGCGAGGAGGTCCCTGGCGTTTTGGTAGGCGTCGTCCGATAGCTTAAGGTGGCCGACGACGCTCAGGGTCTCCCTCTCTAGTGATGCCAGGAGGTACCCCATTTTTTGGCAGGGGGTCAAGTCCCTACGGGCGTCCACCAGGCTGTCAAACATACCGACGAAGGTCAGCCATTCCGAGAGGACCCCGGAGAACCTTGGCAGGTCCAGCGTGGGGAGTCGTCTTAACAGCTCAGGCTGAGTGGGCGGCTTCCGAGGGGACTCGAGCAGACCACTCAACCGAGCCTCGCGCTCCTTCTCCGCGTTCTTGGCCCCCGCCTCGATCAAGTCGTCCGTAAGCGCAAGGAACTGCTCGTAGTCCGCACGGCAGGAGTCCAGGACTCCCTTTTCCACCTGCGAGTCCTCGAGCTCAGCGTAAGCCTCCTCCACGGCAGCCCTTCGAGCATCGACCTGCTCGAGCCTCTTCCTCATGTTATAAACCCTATCAGGTCGACCTATCAAAGCGTGTGCGCTGGTAGCCCAGCGCAGCTCAGTCCGCAAGCAACGAATTAGTAGCTTGTGTGACGGCATCCCTACTAAATACAATTACTACGCGGCTCAAATATAAATCAATTCGCAAATAACAAATACAGTTCCTATCAATCAAGTTAAGTAGAAATTACACTATTATTAAATTAAATACAAGTTAACACGAAAAAACACAAATCAAATTAGTAAGTAACAACCCTAGTACCATCAACAATTATCCGATTACGTGACAACTTTATCTACCTAGTTAAGGTACTTCGCCTTAAGAACTACGGTGAGTACTTAGCCTTAACAAATTCCCGCTCGTTAACCTACGGGCGTGGCGTTCCCAATCTAACCGCTAATAAACAAAGGCGGCAAAAAGGAAAATAATTTTATTATTACGTACAAAAAACAAAGAAATACTTTTACGTATTATTAATGTCACGGCCGTGGCGTGATTGAAAGTCAATCAGCCACGATACTGCTACTAAATGTTACGGCTTGCAACTGCCTTGACAATAGTAGATTCCTCCCGGGCCCTGTAGGACGAACCTACAAGCAGGGGCAAGTCGGGCCTCACAAAGCCAAGTGGAAAGTCCTTAATTGCAACGATCTATAAGGGGCGACAGCCCGTTAATGGGAAGGCACTCACCTGCTTCTGGAGCGGAGACGGTTCACAGGACCTGCCCGGCTGATGGAAGTGTAGTGAATGTATGTGTTAATTGTATGAAGTTGTGTGTAAGTGACCTGGGCTAGATGACACAATACTGTCCTGGGGAAGGTATCCTCTGGTCGCTCCGGAACTATTGCCTTCTTGAGGCACCTTTTCAGTCTAGTCACGTAACGGTACAGCCAAAGAAGAAATTCAGAAGAAAATCACTATCAGAGTTGCACAATTAATTTAACCGAAGTTAATAAATCTTTTAAGAACACACGGGTTCTCGTAGACACAACGATTTTCGCGCGTTTTTACGTTCGTCACAAAATAGGCGCTAAAAACTAAAAACGTCCGTCGACTCGAAGTCCGTCCGTAGAATGTGGTCGAGGAGGGGGGCCGGGCGACCTTGTAACCATATACCCCGCGCGTACGTTTAACAAATTCACGTTTCAAAAATTTTATATTTTTTTTGCCTAAACAGTATCCATGTAGGTATTACAATCAATAAATAAATATTATACAATGTAGGTGGGAAGTTTTTTAACATTGTCGTATTTGTTAACGTAAGTATCTACCACAATATAAAAAAAATCAAAATCGTCCTTATCATCGTCCTTAGCTGTGTATTACAAAGATACTGTTTTTTTTTTCCTTTATGTATGTTGTAATAAATTGAAAAAAGTTTAGTTAAACTATTTAACTTAAGAAAAATTAACGAATGTTTTATATTTATCAAAGTAAATACAGTCATCGTCGTCTATAAAAACAAATTCAGTTTCTTGAGTATTAATGGCAAGTAGGTTAACTGTCTTGACAACATTCTTGCAATCAATTATTTCTATTTCTTCTATTTTAAGCTTAACAAACTGAATAAACTTTGTTCACTCCCTTGTGGTACTCCACTTTAATCACACACTCGAGGTATAGGAAATTTGAAATAAAACCCAAGAACTCAGAGCTATATAAAGGTTATTTTATTAAATCGAAGCCATTGTCTTACATGTAGGCTTGAACACTACAACCATACCGCGATTTAAAACAGTACAACGCCATCTATAAGTTGCCATCTAAATTAATCTTAACAATCTTAACATAATCGCCCACCAAGGACAAATATGACATTTGTCCTTCAACAACAACACAAATGGCTTTTCTATTAGTCTATAACTTCACATGAAAATTTATACTCTTTTCACAATACAAATTGAGCATCAATCTTAAACTTAACAACTTATTATAAGTCTATATATTCTAGTCTAGTTAAACACTTATAATATTATTTAACATTATTCAGTCGCAATCGGAAGCAGACACAATTTGGAAATCGGACGTTTAAATGTTCCATTTTTTGTTTTCAAAGTTATTACCCTGACCAAATTGTCTTGTCCAGGATGAGTTTCAATCACTCTGCCATATAGCCATCGGCAGGGTGGTAATCCGTCTTCTTTTACTAAAACAACGTCGCCCACCTTGGGCTGAGGTTGCTCTGATGACCACTTATAACGGTGCAAAAACTTGGTAAGGTATTCCTGAGACCATTTTTTCCAAAAGTCCTGCAACATTCTTTTGGTGAACTGCCACCTTCTTAAGGAACTAACAGTGTGAGATTCGTAATTTTGGTCTGGCGGAGTCACAATAGGCTCGCCCACTAGGAAATGACCCGGAGTTAAGACCATGATATCGTCGAAATCACCTCCGATAACTGACAGCGGTCTGAAATTAAGACAAGCCTCCACTTGTGTTAGAACAGTTGACATCTCCTCAAATGTCAAAGTTGATTGTCCTATTACACGTTTTAAGTGGTACTTGACTGATTTCACCCCCGCCTCCCATAAACCACCAAAATTTGGTGACCGGGCAGGGATGAAATGCCAGTTGCAGTCGTTATTAGCCACTGATTCAGCTACTTCCTGTAGCATCGATCCGTTTTCGGTTAGGAAAAGTCGTTTTAGCTCGCTGGCTGCTCCAGTGAAATTAGTTGCGTTGTCACTCCATAAATCAGAGCAATGACCACGTCTGGAGACGAATCGCTTAAACGCCTGCAAGAAACCTTGAGAACTGAGATCAGTGACTACTTCAAGGTGTATGGCCTTGGTTGCCATACAAACAAAGAGGCATATATACCCCTTGTGAGATTTATGCCCTCGTCCTTTTGCTGTCCGTATCTGGATAGGACCCGCATAATCCACACCACTACATTTGAAGGGACGTATGGGAGTCACTCTCGCTGCTGGTAACTGGCCCATTAGTTGCGTCTGAGTATTGGCGGAATTTTTGGCGCATGTCAAACATTTTCGGAAATAAGACCTGACCGACTGTTTTGCTCCCAAGATCCAATATTTTGCCTGGATATAGCAGATCATCAACTGGGGACCTCCATGAAGTGTATTCTTGTGGGCATCGGCAATAATTAAGTTGGTTAAATGGCACTTCTTGGGTATTAGGATAGGATGTTTCTGGTTGCGACTCAAGCAAGAAAGCTCCAATCTCCCACCTACTCTTAGGATTTCATCAGCATCCATCACTGGGTTCAACGAACGGAGTTTACTACCTTTAGGTAAGTTATTATTTTGTTTTACCAACAAGATCTCTTCTTTAAAATGAAATGCTTGATACTGCTTAATGCATACATTTTGTGCTTCAGTTAGTTCTTGCGTGGTCAAATAGCCTCTGTTTCTCTTGTTAGGTTCTGATCTTAAATTATTTATAAAGCGTTTACAGTAGGCTATTACTCTTTTCATCCTCGTCAGAGATGAAAACCTCTCCCATATACCATCTTCTACAACAGCACAATGCGATTTAACCTTTTCCAAATTTGTAGTTACTTCTTTGGGCTTCTCATAATTGATAGTTCTGTTTCTCAAAAAGTCAGGACCGTTGAACCACATGCTATTTTTTACCAATACTTGTGGAGATAGTCCTCTAGATGCAGCATCAGCAGCATTTTCTTTAGAGCTAATATGCGACCAATTATGAGAATCCAAATTAGACTGAATCTCTGATACACGATTTGCGACAAAAACTTTCCATCTACTTGGATGGTTATTAATCCACGCGAGAACTACTGTAGAATCTGTCCATGCTCGTATGTTACATTTTTCAATGCCTAGCACTCTTGCTACTTCCAATATGAGTCGTGATAATAATACAGCCCCACAAAGCTCTAACCTAGGGATAGAGACTTGTTTCACCGGTGCGACTTTTGTTTTTGCAGTTAACAGAGATACGTTAATCGCCCCACTGGAGTCGATCACACGGATGTAAATAACCGCTGCGTATGCAATATTAGAGGCATCGCAAAAGCCGTGCAATTCAACTGAATCGTCAACATTAGTGTGGACCCATCTTGGTATGTTTATCGTCTCTAACAGTTTCAGCTCTTCTCGGTAAGCAAGCCACTCATCTAGTATACTTTCTGGTACCGCTTCATCCCATTCAATCCCTGCTAACCACAGCTTTTGAATTATTATTTTTGATTTTATGATACTGGGCCCTACCCAGCCCAGTGGGTCATAAAAGCGTGAAATGTCACTAATTATTTTTATTTTAGTTACAGGTTGTTTCGGCTTCGGGAGATTGACAGCGTAGCGAAAGGAGTCTTCACTGCGGTCCCAGGTGAGTCCAACTATTTTCAAAGTTTCGTCTGATTTAATTTTTAATCCTTCCTGAACATCCCCTTTTCCTTTTTCCCCTTTCATAGATTCTACTAATTCCTCGCAATTACTTGTCCATTTCATCAACTCAAATCCTCCTTTACTTAATAATTCATTCATTTCATGAAATATCCTCAATCCTTCTTCCTTAGTTTGGCATCCTGTTAATAAGTCATCCATGTAATAATCTGTTAAAACTCGTTTAGCTGCCGTAGGATAACTATCACCTTCATCGAGAGCCAACAGCTGCAACGCTTTAATTGCCAGGTAAGGCGCAGAGGCAGTTCCAAATGTCACCCTCAGCATTCTATAATGTTTCATCTCCGTTTCAGCATTATCTCTCCAGATAATCCTCTGAAAATCCACATCTAAATCGGAAATCTTCACTTGCCGATACATTTTTGCAATATCAGCAGTGAGACAGATGGGCAGAATACGCGATCGCATGACCAAATGTCGCAGTTCTGGCTGTAAGGTAGGTCCTATAAAGAGATTATCATTGAGAGACATGTTATTTTTTCCTTTACAAGAAGCATCATATACTACTCTGACTTTCGTCGTGTCTTTATCCTCTCGTATTACCGCGTGATGAGGTAAGTAGATTGCCAACGGATTATCCAAATGTTCCTTCGGTACTAGCTCCATGTGATTCAGATCTATGTACTCTTTCATGACTTCTGTATATTTATCCTTTAGGTTTTTATTTTTATTAAATTTATTTTCTAATGTATAAAATCTCCTTTCAGATATCTCCATGGAGCCGTCTACCTGCGGAGGATCGTTCTTCAAAGGAAGTCGGACTATATACCTGCCTTCATCATCTCTTGTAGTTGATATTTCTTCACAACGTTTCTCTTCATCAGTGAACATTTTCTTTTTTATTTCAGGTTCTGCCTCCAGTTCCCAAAACCTTTTGAGAAGATCATTATCATTCGAACAACAATGCAAGACCTTTATTTTGTGTGCTGACTGTGCAGTCATGGTAATTTATCCAGAGAGTATCCAACCTAACGACGTAGCCTGAGCTAATAGCTCTCCCTCTGGACCCCTTTTTATTCCTTCCAGAAGTATCTGATTGTAAATACATACTCCTAATAACATATCGATATGACTTGAAGTATGATACTCTGGATCAGCCAAGACTAGGCCTTCAAGTTCAATCCATCTTGCTGGATCGATCTTGCATGTTGGTAACGGAGCCGTTATTGTCTTCAAAACAAAGGCTTCTACTTTAATTCTTAAGTTAGAATCAACTCGTGATTGAAGTTCCATAATAACCATACCCTTGGAAGTTGTCTCGTGCTCGCCCAATCCGGATATTTGTCCTAACATCTGAGTTTTTCTCAATCCCAAGCGCTGTACGGTTGACTCCGTTATGAAAGAACATTGCGAGCCCTGATCAAATAGAGCTCGCACTGTGTTGGTACTTGTTTTCGACTTGACTCTTACAAGTGCAGTTGCTAGAAGAGCCTGATTGTAAACTCTGCCTGAAGAAAAACAAGATACTGACGTTTCTTGAACCTTTGAATCCACTACTTGTTTCGAAGAAGATGCAATTGCTTCTTCTGACACGCCCCGTTCCCTATCCTCGATGGTCTCAGAAATAGCTTTCCCACTAGGATGCAAAAGTGAATGGTGTTTCCTTTTGCAAACGCGACACCTTACGTTGGTACGACAAAACTTGGCAGAATGATTGCTACCCAAACAATTAAAGCATGCTTTATTAGTTTCTACAAATTTTCTACGCGCGTCCACAGTTTCCTTAGAAAACTCTTTACAAAATGCAAGTGCGTGTGCTTCCGAACAATACAAACATTTAAAATTAGTTACATGTAAGGCTTTCATTTTATTTACATGAGGACTACTTTGAATCTGACTTTTTTTGACTGAGTTGGATCCGGAATCCAAAAATTCCATAGCGCGATATCTATTTGTTAAAAACTCTTTGAAGTTGGCATATGTTGGCAATTCATCTGCCGAGCTGTTATTGCTAACTTGAAATTCCCACTGTCTTTTAGTTTCCGGGTCCAACTTAAGAGTTAAAATGTGTATAATAATAACGTCCCAACTTCCTACATCAACTCCTATATTGGTCAAAGAAGCGAGACAATCATTAGTAGTATCGATTAAATCCTTGAGACTACTGGCTGATTCGTTTAGTATGTTTTTCTGGCTAAACATTCTTTTTAAAGTTAAATGACATATATATTTTTTGTTATTATATCTGTCCTCAAGTAATTTCCAACATCTATCGTAATTTTCGTTCGCAATAGGAATATGCCTCAAATATTGTTCAGCCTCACCTGTCAAATAACTTTTTAAATAATGTAACTTTTGAACCTTACTCAAATCTTGATTTGAATGAATAAGCGCAATATACAAATCTCTAAATGCTGTCCACTCAGGGTATTTCCCAGAAAAGTTAGGTATATTAATTTTTGGTAACCTTATGTGTGACGATGACTTTACATTCGATTGAACATAGTTACTTTCTGAAGTACAAGGTGCATTTACAATATTAAAACTTTCTAATGATGTTTTCAAGTCACATTTATAATTCAAATAACACTCTTCAGCCTTATCATAAATGTCTTCCTTTACATAATTAGTATTTAGTAATAATTTTTGATCTGAATTACGCTTTAACTCCTTATGACCAGATAAAAATTCGAACCACGTTTGCTCGATTAATTCTAATCTTCCCTCTAAATACTGTTTAGTAATTCGGTCTTTTGGACTCTTTTTGAAGTTAGTTTGCGACTTAATTATGCGCTCATATAGTTCAATTTGAAAGTTTAACAATGCTTCCATTTTTAATTAACTAAACAAGAACTTTCAAAGTAAACCAACAAGTTTGTAAGTTCAAACAACAAAATGTTTTAAGTAAAAACACCAAAAATTTTTCTAAGTCTTTAAATTTTACAAAACCTCTTAAAAATTGGACATAGGTTCCCCGTATTAACGTTTTTATCGAAATTATTCTAAGTCTTTACTAAACATGGAAATTTACTCTATATATAATTTAATTTTAAAGTCCAAATAATGATCACGAATTTTTTTTTTTTAGTTTTCAAGTTAAAGTCTTCCTGGTAATAAGGTTCAAAATTACTCACGATTTTCACCACACAGACACAACTTGCCTCACTTGTATTTGTTCGCCTTGCCGTACCGCCGTACTTCTACCAACTGCAACCGCTTTCCGCAACGGGGAGGGCTCCGCTCCGTGATGTCGTATCCTGACGCGCACTGACGTCACTGCAGCCAAGCGCCGTCCGAGGTCACAACCTACCCCTGACTTGACCCCTGTACTTTAGATCACCACGTTTGCGACAGCGATCCACTGCCCGTAGCGACGGAGAATCCGATTCGAATAACCATGAATAAACTTTGTTCACTCCCTTGTGGTACTCCACTTTAATCACACACTCGAGGTATAGGAAATTTGAAATAAAACCCAAGAACTCAGAGCTATATAAAGGTTATTTTATTAAATCGAAGCCATTGTCTTACATGTAGGCTTGAACACTACAACCATACCGCGATTTAAAACAGTACAACGCCATCTATAAGTTGCCATCCAAATTAATCTTAACAATCTTAACAAAACTTAATATTATCTTTCTTTCCAAAACTTTTTAAAGAATGAAACTTTTACTTTCTCGTTTTCTACCTTTTCTATAACAGTTCCAACAAAATACTCTACTCGTTTTTTGAAAAAGTATCTTAGTATTATGTAGTCGCCCACACTATAATTAATCATTAGATGTTCTCTGATATTGTCATCATAACTTGCAGAGGCTTTTTCTTTTGAATTTTTGTTAAACGGTGACAATAATTTGTCCTTATCTTGAGCGGTTTTATTGCTTACTGAATTTGATATTTTCGTGTCGTAATCAGATGGATTCGATTCCCTGTCAGAGTATATATCACAAATATCTGAATCGCTATGTGAACTCATATTCACGTCACTATTACTTGTTTCACTATGTCTTCTTTTGGATGGCCGCTGAACTGATCGCATCTTTGTAATTCTATTTTTATTGGTTGACTGTGTGTTCTCTTGTTGATTTGTTTACATATATTCGATACAATATTTTCTTTGCCCGTACTAGTTTTTTTCGTGTGTTATCTTTAAATGTTCTTGCTTTACATCAACACAATGTATCACATTCCCCGATAAAATATTTTATTTTACTTTATGTGTCTATTTTATGGTTTCTTTTGTAATATTTACATGTCGTTTTTTATAATTTTTTATTCCTTTATTCTTTGATTTTTTCCTATTTATTTGTTCCTTTATCTTTAATTTTATGTTTTCTTTAGTAGTATTAGTTTACTAGATTAACATTTATCATACAGTGTTGTCTGTAGAAGTGTATTGGTTTCATGGGCAGGACGAATCACAATGTCAGATAAAATCTTTGGTTCATTTTTTTTTGGTTCCTTTTAGTGTTTCATTTGTCAAAGCTTGGGCTGAAGTTATGTTTTCAAAGGTTTCAAGTGTGATTGCTTTCTGCAATATCTGATTTATATTATTTTGAGCCACATGTTCATTTGGATCAATATCTGTATATGTCCGAAAAATTTCAGTGTTTTCGTCTAAAATGCTTTCTTGTTGGCTGTCAAATGCATTCTCTGACTCAATGTCAATTCCCATTATTTCAATACAGTCAAAAGTCTCATGCCCTTGGTTGTCCCATACTAGAACATTTTCTTCATCTGAAAACTCATTATCTATAAAATTTAATTCTTCAGCGTGTCGGTCAATATTATCAGTATCTAGGATACTTGTAATGGCAATTCATTTTCTAAAATATTACTTACACCAGGATTCAGATTAAGGTCATCAATATTTTGGTCTTTTGTGAAAGTTTTAGATTTTTTGCTCCTATTCCTTTGTTTTTTCGACTTTCTTGAGTCTCTCTTTCATTGTTTTGTTGGTTTGTTGTTTTATTAGCTACGCTTAAGAAGTCTTGAACAAACAGATTTTCCAGGTTGATTCACAACTTTCTTGTTACGTTTTATAGACAGTGGTTTTGAGTTTTTAAATTTGTTTTTCACAGAGTGTTGCGATTAAACGTTTTAAACACAAATAGGAAATAAATATTTTTAAAAGAAAATTGTGATTTTTTTACCCACAACTAGCAACATTTGTATTATGATAGCTTAGGTAAGTATTTTTTTTAGTTTTACGTACTTATAATGAATTAAATATATGAACTTATATGTAAAATCATCACTTTTTTATGTTTATCATCACTGTTGAGACAATATTTTACAACACAAACGGTCATTTTACAATTTTTCGCGAGCTCTTCTCCGTAAGGCATTAACAAAAAAAGGAATAAGATATTTTTATATATTAATATTTTCCATCTGAAACAATTTATATAAATTTCTTAGTGTGTCAGTTAGGTATCTCTTTGGTTTTTTAATTTTATTTTCTTCTTATGTATCCTTTAATGCCAGCTGCTAATTTACTATTTCTGTCTTCACTGTAAAAATTACGGACAACTAATATTATTTTCTTTTCAACTTTCATTTTAAATTTTCTTTTATTTATAAATTTTGGTTAGTTTTTATTTTCTTTAACAATTCTTCCTCATTGCTATGTTTAATATTGTGCCGGATTATCAGTCTTAATCTTTTATTTTCTTGGTTCATTTTATCATATTTTAATTTTAATATAATATAAATATAATTTAATAATATAATATAATTTTAATTTTAATATCGTTATATCCTTCTGTACTTTGCTCTGATACCATTTGACTTTTACTTACATCTTCGATTAAATCTGAATTTAGAGAAATAGCGTCAGCTGAACCAGTAGCTTCTTACATATACATACATAAACACTCACGCCTGTCACCCAGAGGGGTAGGCAGAGACTACGGACTTCCATTTGGCGCGATCCTGACACACCTCTCTCGCTTCCTTTACATCCATATATCTACGCATAAACGCTCGTCGGCTAAAGGTACTCCTAATCTGCCCCATTTTTAATGTATCGCCGATTTGGTCGATAAAACTTCGTCTAGGGCGCCCCTTCCTTTCTAGCTTCTTCTTTACTACCAATACAATGTTTTTATAGAATAGGGTGACAGACGAGCACACAGTCCACCTGATGGTAAGTGGCTGCTGTGGCCCATAGACACCTACATTTATCCTCGTTTGCGAATCAAAATGCAAATGCGTTGTCACCCGTGAGGACTAAAATGGAATGCCTCTTTTCCAGTAAAAAGGGTCTCCAGTTCTCTACACTCACCATACGAAACACAGCAGTTATTATGGACTGCAGTGGGCTGTATGACTGATAAATTGACTGATACTACGCTAGGGGACTGCTCAAAGGAAAGATGGTATGATGACTATACTGTATTCAATTATTTACAAATGCGGCACTATTAACTATCAACTATATTTACAGAGCGAGGGGTGTCTTCACTTTTCAATCTTCTATGGAGTGTTGATTTCTCTTGATTTCTTCACTTGCTGTTGTCTTCGAGTACCGCTTCCAAAATGAACGCCTCACAGACCGAAACGCCCTTCTTATATTCCGTAGGAGAGCGTCTCAGCCTGTGAGTAGCGTCGTAAGGCGATGCCGCACGCTCATTGGTCGGCGACATCGCGTGATCTGCTACCGGTGTGCGGGGGTGCGCGGGGCGCAACGGGGTATGAAGGGTTGACGGGGCGGCGGCTCCTCTCGCCGTCCGTAATATCCTCCCCCCGGCGTAGCCTGCGAGCCTAAGCTTCCCTCGGGAGGACGGCTATCTTCCTGACGGGCCGCCGCAGCACTCCGCCCCTGGTTCTGACCTCCACGTTGCGCACCACTCCGTCGGGTCCAGGGAAGGTCTTCGTCACGACCCCCCGCGGCCACACGTTTCTTGGTAGGTTGCTGTCCGCAACCACGACGAGGTCCTCTTCTTGGATTTGGCGCTGCTGAGCATCTCGGGAGTCCCCGCGCGCAACCAGCGTTGGCAGGTACTCTTTCACCCAGCGCTGTAGCCCTGATCAATCGGTCGTAGGAAGAGAATCTTTCTATGTCTGGCAGGTGTGGAGCGTCCTTGGTGTCGCTCTGATGCGCCATGATTTCCTCCAGTTCTTCGTCATCCCCTGCCCTCTCTTCCTTCCGGTGAGGCCACTTATCTTCTTCCTCGTAAAGAAAGGACGGTCCGGCGAACCATTGGTCACTTTCTTCTTTGCTTACGTACTTCACGCGCGTCGCCTGGTCTGCGACGTTTTCTGCAGTCGGTACCCACGTCCATTGCTCGGGTAATGTCTTTTCAGCTATCTCCCCTAACCCATGAGCCATGTATAGGGTGTAACGCGCCGTATCATTCTGTATCCAGTGGAGCGCCGTAGTGGAGTCTGTCCAATATACTACCCTATCGGCTACCACTCCTTCCACTTCCGCGAGTCGCGCGCCTATCAAATTCGCCTGCAACTCTAATCGCGGTATACTTTGCGCCTTAATCGGAGCGACTTTCGCCTTGGCCGCCACTAATCGTACCCTAACCGTTCCGTCGCTGTATCGTATTCACCAATATGCTGCGGATGCGTACGCGCGTTCACTTGCGTCGTTAAAAACATGAAGTTGACGCTCTACCACTCCCCCCGTAGGAGCATAGCATCTGGGCAGTCGTAGTCGTGACACCTCCTCGATGACTCGCAGCCACCTCTGGAACTCATCCGCTGCCTCCTCGGGTAGTTCATCATCCCATCCGACCTTCTTCATACGCCATAGGTCTTGTAGCAGGATCTTAGCGGTGATGGTGAGGTAACTGAGTAGTAGTGGGTCAAATACTGACATGACCGCACTCAGTGCCTCTCTCTTGGTCGGTGGTCGCTGTAGCGTCTCCACTTCGTGCGGCACCCTATTCACTGACGTGTTAAAGGTTAAGGCGTCTTCGTCGGCCATCCATAACAACCCTAGGGTTCTGCATGGGCTGTCTTGCCTTAAACCTACTTCCTTGGGCTTGCTCGCCAGTAGTTTCTCCGGCTTGTCTTCCAATAGGGCTGCGTGGTTAGAATTCCAGCCTGCCAAGGTGAAACCGGCCTTCTGGTGCACTTCCGTAACCTGCCTCGCCGTATTTACCGCTTCCTCTACCGTTGCATAACTGTCTAAATAGTCGTCCATATAATGACTACGTACGATAGCGTTAAGCGCCAATGGGTTATGTCTCTGCGTGTGCGCGCGCGTTATAATCTCTAACACTATGTGCGAGAAACGGCGAGCTTCTCGCGCCGAAAATCATTGACGTCATAAGGTACTCCCGCGGTGGGCTTTGTCGCTCGTTTCCTCGCCAGAGAAACAATAGCGCGGGTTGGTCGCGACGGTCGATTTTCATACGCAAGAACATTTCCCTAATATCCGCGGACACGGCTATCTCATTCTCTCTAAATCTAAACAGTATGCCCGGTAAGTTCCGTAATAAGTCGAGGCCGTCGAGTAAATAATCATTAAGACATCTACCGGATGCGCGCGCTGCCGCGTCGAACAATACTCTCGTCTTCCCCGGCTTGTTCGGGTTCCGTACTCCGAATTGTGGCAGGTACCAGCTCTTGGGGTCCTCTCTCTCCGTCCCCTCGGCTTCCCTTGCGTATCCTTTCGCCAGGATGTTGTCTATCTGGACTGTGTAGGCATCCCGAAACTCCGGCGACTGGTCCATTTTCCTTTCAATCGTCCGTAGTCTTCGGGCTGCCATTTCATAGCTGGGTGGCATCCACACGTTGTCGTCCTTCCATGGCAGTCCAACTTGGTATTGCTCGCCGACCTTCTTGACGGTGCGCTGGAATAAGTCGACAGCGCGCTCCTCTTCCCATCGCGGCCTACTCTTTAGCGAGATACCTATAGAATCTATCTCATACTGCCGTTTGAGGAGTTCCGTTAGCTCCTCGTTCTGACTGACAAACGTTCGGATGTCCCTATCTGGCCGTCCGCTAGTGCTTGCTACGTGTAATAATTTTAACAGTAGTAAAGCCAGGCGACAGCTTTTGCTGTTGCATGGATGGGTCGGCTCGAACCGGGGTGGTACTACGACCTCACAGAATACCAGCGTGAAGTAGAGGTTTACCTCTGCGTTTCGCTTGGCGAGTGCAGGTGGCCGGAGGCCCGTTTTACTGGAAATGAGGAATTCCATCCTAGTCCTCACGGGTGAAAACGCATCTGCATTTTGATCTGTAACAGAGGATAGATGTAGATGTCTATGGGCCGCAGCAACCACTTATCATCAGGTGGACTGTGTGCTCGTTTTTAACCCTTATCCTATAAAAAAATACGGTCTCGCCGTATTCCCTACACATTAACCGCGGCACGGCACCCTAGTAACGTTCGTGCAGCTATAGGCTGCCTTCGACGTCCTATTCTCAAATTACGGGTGATTATTAAATGCCAGTTGTCGGCGCCTAATAATAATCTCGGCTTCGCGTCGTCCTAACATACCGAACTCGGTAAGTCGCGTAAGTGCTTTAACCGTCCCTACTCACAGACTGCGAGCCTATCTTTAAATCTGCTATTGTTCGCGCGCTTACACTATACATTTCACTGCGCGTCTTGCCACGTATCTTTATATTAACTAGCCTACTATTGGTCTCGCGTTGAATATTATTCACGCCTCTAATGTTAAGCGGCTTCGTCGGTCCTTCCGCTTCTAACTCGCGAGCTAAGTCGTCGTCGATTAATGATATAGTAGAGCCTTCGTCAAGTAGCGCATACGTATCAACTTCCTTACCACACGGTCCGCGTACGGTAATGGGGCACACTTTCAATAACACGGACGCGCTACTATTAATATTCGACGCGACGAGCACGGTTTCATCTGGTTTTACCGACGTTTCAGGCGCGCGGACCTTGCGGGCGTGAAAGAGGGCGTGGTGGGGGGCGTTGCAGCCGTTGACGCCGCACTTCCTAGCTTTACATCTAAAGCGTCGGTGTTTGCTGCTTAAACGCCTAAAGCACACCCCATCTTCCTTAACCTGGGCCTGGGGTGCGGCGGAGGGCGCTTGTGCCAACGCGAGATAATCGGACGGGGACGCGGGTGCTTCCTCGAATATCCGCATTCCTACCGGCGTTTCGTCGTCGTTCCGTGTCTTCTGGCTTCTTGTCTTCCTCATGACGTCCCACGTTGCGACCTCCGATCGTCTTCAAAAAGACGCACGTATTGGAACGTCGTTCCCACCGCAAGGGCGTTACCAGATGGTCACAGTTTGGCACCGTTAGGGAGCAACCACCTGGCCGCGTAAATGCAGTTTAAGCTTAGAGTATTCAACTAACAGGAGACGCCATGCGCATAAAGTTCCGAACAAAAAAGTATGTCACTTCTAGCGGGAGGCGAGGTAACGTACACTAAGCAAATCGTAAACATTGGGCCACGTCGTTACGCACGCACACAGCATAATATGAGCACACGATTAAGCAAAACGCACACAACCTTGAAAATCTCATATAAATGTCTCATCGTTACAGTGCATAAGCCATAAATAACTAGTGCGAGGGCCTTGTCGATATGGATATGTCGATGAAATTTTATGCAAGTTACATTAGCAAATTAAATAAAATAAAAATGAATAAATGTTTAATGATTAATATTACATTCAAAGTAAATTAAAAAAAATACATAAGGTACAATATAATAATACAAAATTACCAAAATTATAACAAATTGAAAAAGTATTATATTATATTTTAACTGGTTTTTAAAGTGAATAAGTTTGGTATATGTGCCGAATACACTTTTTGGGATCACTCTTTTTTTGCGAGGTAGCTAATTCTGGTGCTTGCATTTTTTTCCATCACCAAGTTTGCCAGTTCAATGTTATGTGGAACGTAATCATTATCGAAATAATGTTCCTGTATGCTTAAAAATATATAATATGCCTAGTCTATGAAATGATTTTATTATTTTTTAATGTCATGATAACCAGAAAGGTTATCTGTATAGGGGTTTTAAACGGTCTAATTTTACAGATTTTACCCAACCTATAGAGTTAAACCGTTTTAAGGCTAAGGGTTGAACTACATCTGGCAGCACGGAATCGCATTTTCCTGTGCTTCTATCCTTTTTGTTCACTCAAAAACGTTATTTACTAGAGCGAGAAAGAGAGCGGGAGTGTATAGTTTTACCCTCGAAAAGCCGATTGTAAACCGGTTTCAAAAGTTTATATATCATTCTTGACAATCCATTATTACATATACAATATTTGTTTTTGTCCTTCCTTTACGCAGCAACGGAATGGAGCAATTAAAAAAAATTAAACATTTGCTTTCTCTTGGTCCAAGTTTACGCTTAACCAAACATATTTTTTTCGTCATTTTACTTAGGATTGAAAAATAATTTATGTTTTCGTAAAAAGCGTACAAAAGTGTAGTACTCTGTATATGTTTAATAATAATAGATTATAAATATGACACTGAAATTATTTGTTTGTCCTTATTTATTTATTTAAGCGCTAATAATTCGTGTCTCATCTGAAAACAACAATTTGGTTGACACCATCTAAGAGAATAAACTTGTAAATAACATTTTAAAATGAATAAATATCGTTCACTAAACCTTCCATTTCGATTTGTTACATGTTTTGAATTTTATCCTTCATAATGTAAAATAAACCTGTAGCAAAATAATAAACTTACTCGTACTTCCAATAATTTCAAAGTCGGTACAGCAGTTTTATTTAGTTTCCTTTTATTATTTGATTGGATTACGAAAACCGATTAGTCAAAATGCTCGGAACAAAGAGTGCTTGTTCGTTTAGGTACCCAGGTTATATGATCGCCACATGCTTTTATCCAAATTTGGCGCCTGTAAGGATCTTTTGGAAAACTGTAAAACCAAAGATCTTTTTTAAACATTGTACAAAAAAGAATTTTAAATAACACCTTGGTATTATATATCAAAGTATTGCTTATAGTCAAATAAAAACATCGACACTAAAGATTACAGTGAACATCACTATTATAGTCTTGATGATACCATTTCATATACTCGAAATTTCCCTTCTTTTCGTTTCATAACGTAACATAATGAAATGAAAATATCTATTTAAAATGTTTTAAATGTATAATGTATACAGTAAAACAATTTAAATTGATGTTTTCATTTTGTTAAAAACAACTAAAGATTATTAATGTTGTTTGAAATAATATAGTTTTGCAAATACATCACAATAATATTGATGAATTTAAGACTATTCAATAACACGATTTTGTCCTGTGTAATTAGAACAAAGAGAAACGACATTTGTCTACAATTAAGCAAAATTTAATTATGTCCTAGTAGTGCAAAAGTCCTTACTATAGTATTAATACTTTAAGTTGGCAACACTACCTGCTCAGCTATATTAATCAGAATTGTCGTGATTTAATGCTTATATTAATTATTGAAATCAAAATAAATACTTAAAGATGAAAGGTAACGCCGTCTTTTTGTAAATTTGAGGTCTGTGATCTTTTTTTACAAGAAAACACACTGCAACTCGGCATTTTTCTGGAGGTCAACTCACGCTTATGACTACTTGGTAACTGACGCCGTACGCGGCGCAACTAGTTTTATATAACGGGAATGATCCGCGCTCTCGTACTTTTGACAGCGGGGAACGCTCTTCAATGTCCTCTCCTGTTAGTTTAATACTCTAAGAGTTTAAGAAACAAGAAATTGTCTGGAAACAGAGAATAGACGTATATGACGTAGCCGTAATAAGAAACAGAGAAGAAGTTAGTACCTACGATCTTCTCTCTTCGTCGACGAACTTCTTTCTTCCTTGAAGATCTTCTATTATGATCTTCTTTCTCCTATGATTATCTTCTTTCTTCTGTAATTACCTTCTTTCTACTATATTTACCTTCTTTCTTCTGGTTCTTATCCGGCGGCGATGGACCTAGAATATTATGGACTGCAGTAGACTGTATGAATTTAAGGTGTTGCTAGTGGACTGTATGACTGATAAATTGACTGATACTACGCTAGGGGACTGCTCAAAGGAAAGATGGTATGATGACTATACTGTATTCAATTATTTACAAATGCGGCACTATTAACTATCAACTATATATACAGAGAGAGGGGTGTCTTCATTTTTCAATCTTCTATGGAGTCTTGATTTCTCTTGATTTCTTCGCTTGCTATTGTCTTCGAGTGCCACTTCCGAAATGAACGCCTCACAGACCGAAACGCCCTTCTTATTTTCCGTAGGAGAGCGTCTCAGCATGTGAGTACGGCGGCGGCTCCTCTCGCCGTCCGTAATAGCAGTGTTAAGCTGCTATTTTACGCTGGTATTCTTTGAGAGAGTGGTCTTTCCCCGGTCGAGCCGACCCATTCGTGCTACAACTATACTACTAATATAGCTGCAGCATGGCTCTACCACGTAAACGTATTTTGTAATATAACTTCTTGAATTCGTTTTTCTTCTTGTTTTCTGTTCAAATGCTTGCGTTTATTTTCCCGCCATCACTTTCGCTGTTCTCGTTGAGCACGGGGACTCATCTTTTTTATGCTTACAATTTTTTTTAGCTTCTTTCCTTCGTAAATATCTCAACCTTTCTTTTTCTTTTTCTATTGCATATAGTTCTTCATTCTCTTTTAACGCTGTGTATCTCTTTCGTTTTGCTAATCGTCGCTTAGCTAGTTGTTCCTTTTTATTATTTTTTTTATTTTCCATGCTATTATTTTGAGTATTGACTAAAACAATCATTTAATTTTAAAACATTGAACAATTTTTTTGCGTTTTCGCTATAATATTGTAAAGCCCCGTTTCAAATCTATGTAAACTTATCCATTATTTAGTTGATATTTCAAATTTAATGTGCTAATATTTCTGAAAAAATAAAACTTCATTACCAGCTGAAATCGTTCACCACCGGGACTATGAAAATTTGCAGTTATCTATGGTAGTGAAAGTTACGGTAGTGAAATTTGCTAAGATTTTTTAAATTTATATTGTTACGAGCTTGAGGTTCGAGATAATTAAAAACTGCCGATTGAATTACCAAAATTAACACTTTAGTTACACAATGCTAATTACAATCTAAAACCACACTAATAATAAAACACAATCACTTTAGTTTGCAGTTATTTCGCTTCGAACTTCGAAGTATTCTCTTGTATCACCAATTCAACCCTGCCTCGGTCGTGGTCTATACCGGCCTTATATAAGGCCTCAGATAGTTTCCAGAACCTTCTACTGTAGCGACATCTAGAATGTTCGAGTACATATCGGTCCCGAAATTTCTGGAAGGATCTTGCCTCTCCTAGTTTTGCTACTCGACACTAGAGGGCGCTAGTGTAACTAGTGACATTAATAGTGGCGCGCAACACTGCCATCTCCCAAGACAAGCTCGTCCCGAGCATTATTGGCCCCATAATAACGCGCCAGTCGATCCACATGGACGATCTTAGGAGCACCCCTGGCACCTTTCTGTATCCGGTTGGTTACGTCATTGATCCTTGTCATAATCCGGTACGGTCCGTCCCATTTAGCTTGAAGCTTAGGAGATTTCCCTTTGCTGCGAGCTGGATTGTGTAACCACACTAGTGAACCTTCGTCAAACCCTTTCTTGTTCATTTTGCGGCCATACCGTGTTTACATCTTCTCAGACGTTTGCAGGCCCGACTGTCTGGCGTGCTCATAAATGGCATTCATTATGTTCCGCAAGTCATTTGCATAATCGGTTATACTGCGTGGGGCATCAGGTGGTATTCCGGTAATCAGGTCTGCAGGCAGCCGTAATTCTCTCCAAAAGTTTGCGAAAGCTGGCGTCACAGATATACTCTCGTGAACAGCGCTTCTATATGACAACAAAAACGGTTGTATGTGCCTGTCCCAGTCTTGTTGCTGTTTTTCCACAAGTTTTGCCAGGTACCTTTCCAATGTCTGATTAAATCGTTCTACCATTCCATCAGATTGTGGGTGATAAGAAGTTGTTCGTGTTTTATGAGTACCCATAACTCTGCAAGTTTCCTGGAATATTTGAGACTCGAAATTCCTTCTTTGATCACTGTGAATCTCTAAGGGTACTCCAAAAGGACAGAAGACTTCATGAACTAGTTTATCTGCAACTGTTGAAGCTTCTTGATTTGGAATAGCGAAGACTTCTGGCCACTTAGTGAAGTAATCCATCACAACCATGAAATACTTGTTACCACTTTCACTTTCCGGAAACGGCCCCGCAACGTCAATGACTATCCTCTCCCATGGTGCACCAACATTGTACAATTTCAATGCGCCTCTACTACGAGTTTGAGGTCCCTTTACAGTCGCACAACTTGTACATTTGCGGCACCAGTCCTCAACATCGTCACGACAGTGGATCCAGTAGAACCGTTCTCGGATCTTCAGTAGAGCTCGTTTAACTCCCAGGTGGCCTCCTGAACAACCACTATGGTACAGCTGTAGAACATCCGGTACTTTAGCTTTAGGGACAACCATGTGCAAATGACAACTGTCTCCCCGACCATTTTCCCATTTACGGCACAGGACTCCATCCTGAATCAGCAAACTGTCCCATTGGGCCCAATAGCTTTTCGTGGTCGAACTCATTGCTAAGACGTCGCTCCACTTGGGCTTAGGAGCACTGGCCTTCATCCATTCCAGAATCGGCTTAATGTCCGAATCTTCCTGCTGTGTATGTTTTAGGCTGTCCTTCCACTCATTGCTGTGCTGGTCTGTCCTGAGCATCCTCACAGATACCACTTCCTTACCCTCTTGCTTAGTACAATGCTTGCAATCTTCGGGGCAAGGTCTTCTTGACAATGCATCTGCATTGCCATGAGATTTCCCGCTGCGATGTTCGATCACAAAGTCGTATTCCTGCAGTAGTTCAATCCATCTCGCAACTTGTCCTTCCGGATTTTTGAACTGCAATAGCCATTTCAGTGCAGCATGGTCTGTTCGTAAGTGGAATTTCCGCCCCAGAAGATATTTGCTGAAATGCTGCAAGGACTTTACCGCAGCAAGCAATTCCCGTCTTGTGACACAATAGTTCCTTTCCGGCTTTGACAACGACTTGCTGAAGTACGCAATCATAATCTCTTGATCACCATCCCGTTGAGACAACACACCGCCAAGTCACTCAATCACCCAAAATAGGTGTTTTGCATAGACGGTTCTAGAAATGTCGCTTCTCCTCGGTTAGCTTGTGCAGAGGTTTGGCTATATCTGCAAAGTTCTTCACAAATCGCCGATAATAAGAGCATAAACAACAATATTATAAAAATCAAACAATTTGAATAACGAACATAAATACTATACATAAAATCACAAATATTATGACACTATTTATAATGTAAGATGAAACATTGTACTTACTTGAATAATTAGCGGATCGGCAAAAGTACCAAATTTCAACACTGTTTGCTATTTCTTAATAAGGATACAACAGCACGTGCATCGGAATTGGCAGCTTCAGATCAAATAAACATGTTACCCATTTCTCAATAGTGAATTGACATTATAAAACAATGTTGACCGGTAAAAAATTAAATATAGTTTCTGTCTCGGTAATTACTTTTTTACTGATACAAAGTTTAAAAATGTTTTTTCGACAGTAAATATAATGTTTAGATAATGACGAGTATTAAAATATTATCAAACGGTTTACTGACTATTAAGGACTAACATAAAATCAGTGTTCTCTAGACAAGTTTTTTATTATGAAATATTTTTGAAACTCAACACCTGTAGGGAAAATATTGGACATTATTTAAATTTTTATGGCAATATATGTGTTTCTTCCTAATTATTTTATAATGCGCCATGTAGTTTGATTTATGTACTAATTAACAAAATTAATTTGAATGTACTTGGGCAAACAATTCTATAAGTTGAAGTTCGGCACAATATTTTTGCACGTTTTGAAGAACTACCCGCCTGCGACAGGACTAACTTCGAGCACCTTTGCCAGCCGACTGAATGAGATAGCAATAAACTTAGTAGTCAGTGTGGCCACATATATCCTCTAGTTTACCTTTAAAATCACAAAAAGATGCTGTTTTGTTTAAAATAGCAACCAGATGCAGTTTTAGTTATTTTTTGCATTTGTCTAAATTTGTAAGCCAAGGCTTAAGTTGTAAGGTTTTACGGTACTTACATGAAATTATAAACAGCTTAACTCAGTATTTATATTTATTTTCCTATCCTGATAACCAATTATTATCATTTATATACCTGTATATGTATATGAAATAACAAAGGTAAATGGATCAGTTTAGGAACTTTCAAGAATTAATGTAATAAAAGCTTAGAATAATATGATAAGAATACAAGTTAGAGTAGGTTCATATTACATGCCTAGAAGTTTGTTATAATTTTATTTACTTTTTTCTTGATAAAGGTAGATTCTAAATTATAAAGAACAAACATTAAAACCACAGTACCACGTAAATGTCCAGGATTTTCATCTAAACAAACGGCACTCGCACTCGCGGATTAAAGATGCCAAAATACATCATATTCTTTACGTTTAGGTGTAAAAATGTCCTTGGAGCATTTTACGAGTTATCGAAGTAAGAAACAATGTTCTAAACAGAAGCACTGTGTATTTTCATAAAAGTTCAAGCCGAACGTTCTGAGCCATTTTTGTAGGGGTGTTCTATAGACCGAAAGAAAATAAAAAAACACAAACGCCACAAAAGTATAGAACAAACGTTTTATTGTCCAAAATTGACACTGTTAAAGGAAAACGTTACAAATAGGTTTTATTATATTTAACTATCTAGGCTTAAAGTAATTATGAGAAAATTATGGTTACTTGCAAGTTCAGACATTTTTGTATTATTCTTGATTGAGCAACTGCGCAGAATAGTAATCATAGACCAGAGTGTATCTATGGGAGTTAACAATCCGCGGAGGGTTTTGGCGGGAACTTGACCGGCGGCGATTTGCTGCTCCTGTATTATTGTCTAAATAATGGTTCGAAGTGCACTTTGATATGTAAAAGTGGTGCGATATTGTGTATTAAGTGTTTACGCGTGTGAACTATTAGTGGAGACGGTGAAACAAGTGCTGTAATGGTGATGTGATTCTCAAGATAAGGTTGTCTGTTTAGGCACCTTGAGATACCATTGCCAACTGTCTGCTGGCTCAAGTTGCCGTCAAAATGTCCCAAGGACTGCACAATGTGACGCATCAACATATTGTGAAGCAGTGTTACTATGAAGGATAATTATACATTTCTACTATGAAGGATAGTTAAACATAGAAAAATGGAAGACATGGCTGACGCACAAACCGTGCAGACCAAGAAATAAAGGGAAAAAAAACAACCCGCGAATTACTGTCTCCACATGCAGCGCCCTCTAGAGCGTACTTTATGACTGATGGACTTTATGATTGACCGATGACTTTATGACGTTATTAATATATCGACCCGGCACACGAATGGACTTACCAGTCCGAGTAATAATAGATCGAGGAGATAAATGCGCTACAGCAACCTGCATTTAGAATACAGCCAGTTAGGCTGTATTCTAAATGTACGCCAAATATCATCTTGATTTGTGCAGTAGTTTTGAAGATCATAGGAAACAAAATAAAATTCAAATTTCACAAACTTTCGGCTTTACAACAAAAACAAATATAAATAATATTTACATTTTATTCTACGAGGGGCACACTGAAATGATCGGGAATAAGAAAAACCACATGCACGGTATAGCCAAATTGTATTTTATTGTTTTTCGAAGTATTCTTCGTTCAACTTAATGCACTTTTCCATTCGTGCAAACCAATCATTAAAACAGTAATTCCAGTTTGAAGTTGGTGTTGACAAAATGGCTGATTTGTACGCTTCCACAGTTGCTTCAAACCGTTGACCGCGTAGTAAATCTTTCATTCTAGGGAATGTAAAGAAATCGTTTGGGTTCTGGTCAGGACTGTACGGAGGATGGCTCATCAGCTCAACGTTATCCTGCTTCAAAAATAATTTGTCTTCCGAGCCGTATGGGAGCTCGCATTACCGTGATGTAAGATGATGCGACGTTTCGGGTTATTTTTTCAGAGTTCGGCTATCATTTCTGGCAAACAAACCGTGATTTACCACTCAACGGTGACCGTTCTGCGTTCCTGTAAAGGAATTGTAGCAATGTGCCCCATTTTCGAGACAAACGTAGCGACCATTTTCTTTGACACGCTGCGGGAGTGAACCACATTCGTTGGTTTGACCTCGTCTTCGAAGACCCAAACTGCTGACTGATATTTTCTTTCAGGTTCGTATGAATAAATCCATGATTCGTCACCTGAGACGATATTATAAACAGCATTTGACTTCCCTCCGTTGAAGCGTTACAGAGTATTCCGGCACCAATCTACACAAGCTGCCTTTTGCTCTTCGGACAAATTGTGGGGAACCCAGCGGGAAACTAGCTTTCTTACACACAGCTCATTATGTAATATCGACTGAATTGCAGTCATTCCGATACTGATAACAGCCCGAATCTGCTCGTATGCCACATGACGGTCATCTAATTTAATAGTTCGCACAGCTGCGATGTTTTCAGGCGTGACCGCTATTCTTGGTCGACCTGCAGAAGAAACAGTGCTGAGCGACACACGACCGTGTCGGAACTCGGCATACCAGCGGTATATTGCCGTTTGAATCGGTGCTTCAACATCATAAATCAAAACAAGTTCGCGGAGACAATTATCTTGAGATAAGCCGCGACGAAAATTGTGATAAATTATGGCACGGAAATGTTCACGCGTGAACTCTATTTCTGTTAACGACGTGTCAACTTTAAACCAACATAGTTTTTGTTTTTAAACTTTTTTTTATTGTTTGAATGTCATTAAAATTCTAAGAGGCCAGTATTCAAATTCTAAAATAGGTTTTATTGTAACTCAATCCCAAATATTCTATTCCCGATCATTTCAGTGTGCCCCTCCGTATGATGTTAGTAGGGTTATAATTGAATAAAACGCAGAATGAACTAACTGTGTCTTGAAGTGACACAATTAGTTCATTCTGCGTAGATCAGACCAAAATTATTAATTAAAAAAGCTGAAGGTACTCCGGGTTAACTCTGACATCGGGACGTCACTCACCTCAGTCCCCCGTGACCACGGTTGCTGGAAAGCATCCGAAACGTCGGGAATATAAAATAAGTTAATTAAACGCGATAAAATCCGT
This sequence comes from Parnassius glacialis, assembly GCA_033319125.1. Taxonomy (NCBI): domain Eukaryota; kingdom Metazoa; phylum Arthropoda; class Insecta; order Lepidoptera; family Papilionidae; genus Parnassius; species Parnassius glacialis. Next base: position 28,548,662 of record JAVANC010000002.1, read on the forward strand.
AAAAGTAGTTTTATTCAATGTGTAGTGTTCGCGCGAATATAAGAAATCATTAGGGTTATAATTTCATTTGAGTATATTTTCGCAACAACAAGACATTTAAACATAAGTGATTATTCATTAATTATTAGAGAAACATAAGTTCCCCTTTCCCGGCTACGGCAGTTCCTCTTACCCCACTTAGTGATTTTTTGGTTATGTTCTAAAGCACATGATATTATCATATTAATAGTTAATATTCTAATTTTTTTATGCAAACAATCAAAAATTAGGGATTAAACAATACTTACTCTCATTGGCAGCTTTGTTTAATGTGTTTTTCTGTATTAGATCACTACCACAGAACACAATTACTCTCTACCAAGAGAAGAACGCAACTTCATACTAAAAAACGGAAACATGTTTATAAATGTACACTAAAAGAGCCACGGTGGGCGCCCATATAAAACTTTTTCAGCGGGAATTCCAAACTTATTCTGTAACTTTTAAACTTTTTGTTTATTTTATCCAAATTTATTAATTTATTTTATCCAAATTTATTTAACTTTGGCTCGAGCCTCACAAACCTATTGGGTGAATTCCCATAAATTTGTGAGGTTGTACCAAAATTACTCGAATTTACTTTAGAGGAGTATGTAGGATAAAATAAAACTAAAAATAGGTATAGTTATGTAATTTAATTTTTTGGAAGAGATTGTGTTATATGTCTATATAATATTATTGATGTTTTTTATTGCTTTTGCAGATAATATTTCCACGTGTAATATTGATTTATAACATATTATGTTATCGTAATTGTTCGTCTTCACAGAACATTAACGTAAATTTAAATCAGTAAAATTCTCATGGTGACAACTTAACTCAGCCCAAATACATTATCTGAAACAGATAAAATTCGAGTTAATATAGTAACCTACAAATAATGATCAATAAATTCAAAATGCTTAAAGAATTACCACAATATTGTTAAAATTTTTTCTTCTTCTATGGTAGTAAGAAAGGGATCAGATGATTTTGTGCTTTTTATTTGCTCAACGTTTAATTTACTTTCGATTCTGACCACACATCGTGCATGAATTTTTTAAATAATATATTAATTTATAGTCAACATCTCATACAGAGTGAACATCTCACAAAAAATCTTTATGCACACAATCGCGAAGAAATGCCTACAAACGAAAATAAAGTATTCTGAACCGATAATAACTGAATTTAAGTAAAACGCAATAACAAATATTAAAATCTAAACCTATTAAATAAATTTGAATCAATTTGTTTAGGCCAAATATTGGCATATGAAATTTGCATTCAACACTCGTGTCCTTCCGATGGAATTTAAAGGTCACCGCCTGGTACCCCCTCTCCCGCGAGCGGGTCTCTCGGCTCACAGCTCGGTGGCCTGAAGCGTGGGAAGTTGGTTGAGCGCGGCCGGTGTGGCGAATTGTGCGTGGACGCAGCGTCGATAAGACGGCCTGGAGTTTTACGCTCGCGTTCCATTCGAAGGCGTGGCTCTCGAGTATTAGTATGGAATAATTGTTGGACGACGGCCGGGCGCGGGCCTCCTATGGTGTTATCTTAATTTGTACGTTTCGTGATAACGAGGTTTATCTTCGGAGAACAGTTATCGCGCGTTTATTATTGCATTTTGAATTTACTATTGAATATTTGGGTCCGGTTAAGACCGCCTCGAATTGAGTTGTCTGTTTGAGCTTTACGTGACAAGAGGCTTAATTTGAGTTTTGAGTGATTAACTTAACCTCGGTTACAAGTAATTTACGTTAATTTGTATAGTGATTGCATGTCGAAGTTCATTTATTTGGCAATATTTATTTTGCTTGTGTTTTATTTTAATATCGTACGAAAGAATTTTTGCTTGTTGTGTGGAACGCTGAACTTTGTGACCTGACAGTGGTCGCGTTCGGTTTCGAGAAGTAATTTGTTGCTACGTGAGCATGGAACGTTGAACTTTGATCGACCGTTCATTGGTTGTGCCGTGTGTCACATGTTTGATTTCGATTAACGTGGATTTGTTGAATTTGAAGTTAATTAAATGGACAATAAGGTTGATGGACTGAAATAGTGAAATAATAGCAAAAGTTTTCAATTGGTGAACTCCCGCTGGAGGGATCGCACATTTGGAGAAAAGCAGCGCCTGTGGATCTGCAGTCCGACTATATCGGGGATGTCAGGTTCCATTTATACACACTATCACACACTACGTTCGTCGAGGAGGCTACTATGGGCCCTAGACCAGTCGAATTTTGCCGGGGCAGCTGGGGGACGTAAAAAAGGTGGTAGCAGAGCATGGTTGATTGGTTCTCCAATCAAGCCCGGCCGTAATATAAATAAAAATAGTACGTAATAAAAAATAAATATTTTTTTTGTTTTGTTAGCGGCTAGAATTGAAACCACGCCCGTTAGGCTGCGCAAGCCAGAGTGTAGTTAGGGTTAGGTACCTACTTGTCAGGTATTTCGGGCAAGTAGATTGAATTGCCGAAGGGTCGGTCGCTTCAGCGAGGCATCTTTGCTGACCGACGGTGGTGTTTATTTGCCGTGTATTGTTATTTGTATTTAACTTAATTTAATAGTAATTGTAGTTGTTATTTGTTAATTTGATTTGTATTTGTGCCGCGTATTAATTTGTATTTAGTAGTGATGCCATCGCACAAGCTACCGGCGCGTCGCCTGAAGGCTGAGCTGCGCTGGGCCGCCAACGCCCATACTTTGATAGGGCGACCGGATCGGGTCTATAGTTTAGAGAAGCGGCTCGAGCAGATCGCGGCCCGAAGGGCCGTAGTGAAGGAGGCTTACACTGAGCTCGAGGCCTTGGCTGCGGAAAAGGGAGTCCTAGACTCCTGCCTCGCGGACTACCAGCAATTCTTTTCGCTCACGGACGACTTGATCGAGGCGTGGGCCAGGTATGCTGAGGAGGCGCGTGAAGCATGGATGAGTGCCCTGCTCGAGTCCCCTTGGAAGCAGCCTACTCAGCCGGAACTGTTGGGACGACTCCCAACTCTGAACCTGCCAAGGTTCTTCGGGGTCCTCTCCGAATGGCTGACCTTCGTTGGTGTTTTTGATAGCCTAGTGGACGCCCGGAGGGACTTGACACCAAGCCAGAAGATGGCTTACCTCCTGGCCTCGCTGGAGGGGGAGGCCCTGGGCGTGGTTGGCCATTTGAAATTTTCGGACGACGCCTACCAGACTGCCCGGGACCTCCTCGGCGGAAGGTACGCCAACGTCCGGCTAATTGCGGACGAATACGTTAGGCAGCTTCTAAGCCTCCCGCTGCTTAGGGACCGGGCCAGACTACGTCCGGACCTCGTGAATCCAGTCTTGGTGGCCTGTAATGCGTTGAGGCGGCTGGGTTTACCTGGGAATTTTTGCTTTTTGTGTGGAACGCTGAACTTTGTGACCCGACAGAAGGTCGCGTTCGGTTTCGAGAAGTAATTTGTTGCTACGTGAGCATGGAACGTTGAACTTTGATCGACCGTTCATTGGTTGTGCCGAGTGTCACATGTTTGATTTCGATTAACGTGAATTTGTTGAATTTGAAGTTAATTACATTAAATTAAATTAAATGTACAATAAGGTTGATGAACTGAAATAGTGAAATAATGGTAAAAGTTTGCAATTGGTGAACGCCTGCTGGAGGGATCGCACATTTGGAGAAAAGCAGCGCCTGTAGATCTGCGGTCCGACTACATCGGGGATGTCAGGTTCCATTTATACACACTATCACACACTACTTACATGCACCTCAATTACCACCTGATTGGTACCCTGTGTTCAACCCTACCTCCGGAACTAGGTAAGTTTTGTTTGCTTGTCAGCCGTTTTAGAATAATTGTCCATAGGTAATTGGGCCCGAACCCTCGGCTGCTCGTCGAGGAGGCTACTATAGGCCCTAGCCTAGTCGACCTTTGCCGGGGCAGCTGGGGACCGTAACACAATTTACTAAAACATTTGGAACTAAAGACTAGAAATGAGTTGGGGGGTGACTCGAACTTTAGGCCTAGTCAGTTTCAATAGCCTATCATGTCGAGGATGTCATGGAGGTCATGGTTAAATAGGCGCAAAAAGTTCTCATTACACTCATAGGGGGTCATTTTGACCCCCTATGAGTGTAATGAGCCAAAAACCAAAAAATTAAAAATTCTTATTACGGCTATAACTCCGCCTCCTTCGGAGATTCTTACACAGTCTTTAATTCCCACATATCCCACTTGTTTCAATATTATGAAATACGTTGGGGTGCGCTCAAATATTACGTAACGCAATTTGGGGGGAGGGCGGGTCTTGTAAAACGTTACAATGCGTTACAGGGGCGGAGGATTTCGAACAACGCGTTACGTAACATTGTTTTTTTTATTTAAGTGTACGAAAAAAAATAGGGAGTTGAAGTCTCCCACGTTGGCAACCCTTTTCGTGTATGTTTTATGGGGAATCCCTCGACTGTATTGTGGATTATTATTTTTATTTTGTTTCCGTTGTCAGTATCCGTTAGTGTTTACCTAGAAACACATTAGAGTGCGTTGGGGTAATACTGGGCTGATTTTGAATAGTTGGAAGAGTCTGCCAAAAACTTTAATTTCTCGACATCCGTATACGTCAGATTCCTGGAACATGGAGCAAACCGTTAATCGTTAAACGCAGTTTAGTTCTGAGAACCTTTTGCTTGTGTAAACTCAAGGGTTTCTGCTTTAAAAGTGTGCGAAAATTAGACATACTTTTTTATATGCATAATGAAAAATTGGCCATTAAGGGGTAAGACCGGACTTAAATTTAAAACCACTTCTACTGCTTGGAGAACGAAGTTTACAAAAGGGATTTGTCCTATCTTTACCGCTCAAAAACATTTTAATATGATCTATAAATTACTAGAAACATAAATGTTCCAAACGATTTTCTCTTTTTTTGTTTCTTGGCATCCGATCTTATCCCTAATATAAAGAAATAGTAATTTTATGGTTCTCAAACTTTGTTATGGCAAGATCGAATTACTGAATATAAGGGAAAATCGGAGCTATTTGATTTTTTTTGGGAAAAAATTAACAGTAAGGACTGGCGAAATGCCCTGGGATAATACAGGAGTAGAGGTTGATAGATTATTTTGTGTGCATACGAGTATTTGTATGTGTATCAATAAGCAGGCGTGCGCCTATTTATAGAGTTCATTAGAATCAAAATAAGGGCATGAAGTCGGAAAAAGTAAAGCAAAGTGGACTAGACCAGGAAAAGGAACGTGGGGCAAAAGTTTCCCGGGAACCTGAATTAGTTCTAAGTTTATCTAATGAGATGAGATAAACGTTAAGTTATAAGTTTTGTATTCTTTGAATAGCAATTTCTAGGGCTTCTTGTTTGAAGCATCTGCGGATAAAATGTTACTGTAAGTAATGCGGCCGCAGCACTGAGCGCATCACAGCATAAACTAGTGCAAATATATCGGCATCGCACAAAATATATAGGTAAACAACAAAGTTCCGAAGATTAGTTCTAAATTAATTTTGTAATTATCAATTGTTGTACGCTATTGAGTTAATGAATAGCTAAGTATGCTGGTAACGATAGAATTATTACGCATAGAATACTAGTACGCGCACCGAAAGTGAAGCAAGTCAAACTAACGCGAAACCGCGTAAGTTGACTCAGCGACGCGTCAGTGCGAAACGTCACGTCTTACGGAGAAGAGCTCGCGAAATTTAAAAATTAAAAATTACCGTTTGTGTTGTAAAGTATTGTCACAACGGTGATGGTAAACATAAAAGAAGTGATGGTATTACATTTCACATATAATTTTATACATTTAATTCATTTTAAGTACGTAAAACTAAAAAAATACTTACCTAAGCTCTCATAATACAAATGTTGCTAGTTGTGTTTTCTTTGAAAATATTAATTTTCTATTTGTGCTTAATCGCAACGCTCTGTGTAAAACTCAAATGTTTATATACAGGGTATTTTTGGAACGCTCCCGAAAACTAAGACAGGCGACAGCACCAAGTATACCTTTGATCATGGGTCACAAATAAATTCGATCCTGATGAAAAAAAAACATATTTTTTACAACGTTTTATTAGCTTTATTCACGCGCCATCATGTTAGTACAGCTAAATGAAACGATAATTTCATAAAAAAAATCATGTAAATACTGAAACATAAAACCAGCAGTGGAATAACTGAATTGATATCACCTGATTAGAGGTCAATGTACGCGCGAACGCAAATTCGCGCCGGCCATACCACAATACCTAATAATTTACAACATTTGTCTAAATACCTAACTTATCTACTTAACCTAATATTTTGCCACTATGCTTGTCTCTACGTAGCCACTTTAATCCGAATTTACAGGTTAAATAACCCAAATAACTGGTTCGATTTCCCGCTAGTGAAAAAATACTTAAATGAAATGTAACCAAGATTAGAGTCATGCGTTTTTATTCATCGTATAGGTATGTTTATTATTCTCATGTATTCAGTTATGTACCTATTCAGATTAGTTCAGTACTAAGTTATTTAAAAAAAATAGTTATGAAACAGCTTACCGCTCTAAATCCTCCGTGGTCTTATGAGATGCGGCTCAAATTGTGCTCCATTCATTTCAAGGCAGATTTGGGCTCGGTGTTGCTTCTCCTCATGCAGGCGAGGCATCATCGTGTCGTCTTCGACACAGTCCGTACGTAGTTTGTCGAAAACATTCACAATCCTTTTGTAGTTTCGTCAGCACTATCAAACTCACGATTAAAAACCCTTTCTTTCACATACCCCACAGAAAGAAGTCTAACGGGGTCAGATCTGGTGAGCGAAGTGGCCAAGCGTGTGGTCCTAGTTCGCCAAATCCAGCAATCATCAAATAATTCGGTGAGGCGCTCACGGACGAACCTCACGACATGTGGAGGTGCACCATCATGCTGGAACCATGTGCGGCGATATTCAGCCAACGATAGATCGTCTAAAATGTCAACCAACTGTTCATTTATAAAGTTTAGGTATCGCTGTCCGTTCAGTCGCTGTGGCAGAAACACTGGTCCCAGTATGCGATCCTTAAATAAACCTGCCCATACGTTAACCGACCAACCGAGTTTGGTACCCGGTTTTTCGAACAGCGTGCGGGTTAACCTCTGAATACACGTGTGTATTTCTTCGGTTCCACAGGCCGTTTCTGGTAAATGTCGACTCATCCGTCCAGATAATGTGCTCAATGGAACCAGACACACGTTGTTGCTGGTATAATAACCAACGGCAGAAAACTCGTCGGCGGTCGTGATCACCGGGAACTAAAGCTTGCACTTTGTGCAATTTGTATGGGCGCATTCGGTTACGCTTCAGCACTTTGTGCACTGCACAGTATGACACACTTGTACCATCCCGACGTCTTAACAATTTATTTAGCGATACTTCGTGTACCTAGGTTCGGATACCTAACATGTTGCCGTATTCACGACCACTAAACATACGCGTTACGCATTATTAAAACAAAAAAGAAACAAAAAAACGTAACAACAAGAATAATACCAACACGTAATCACAAGTAATAACAATTTAATAAACAAAACGATTAAACTGTCGCTCGCGCACGCGTGTACATAATCAACACGGAACTACTACTACGAAACCTACTGCGTCACTGAGGCGAAACCAGCCGGCCGGGTTACATTCTGCCGTCATAATAAAGAAGGACGCAACTAACAAAAACGTAAAATGGAAATAAAAAATAAATAGATGAATTTTTCTTTCAGACCCTGTGTCTAAAGTATATTAAAAGGTATCTATATGAAAATTGAAATATGTACGTAGAGACATGAAGATTTTAAGGACGAACTTATTTTTTTGATAATTTGTTTATTTATTTAAATAAAACGAATTTTCCTTTTCATCTTAGCTTAAAAAATATACCTGGCAACACAAAAACATCGAAGGAAAGACGCATATAACCATTTGCGTCTTTCCAACCTAATAAATAAAAAAAACTGCCATTAATTTAACATTTTTACATATTTTGGAAAGGTCATTTGAAGTTGAAAGGACGCTAATAGTAATTTACTACTTTTTTTCTTAGTAAATAGTAGAAAAGCATTGGTAGTGAGACACAAAAAATAACAAACCGCAACTCTTGAATAATGATTTTAAAGGGGATATCATACAAGACACTACGATAATAATTAAAAATTAAAAATTTTGTACAACCGACTTTAATATAAATAATTAAGGATAACTCAAAAACTATTGGTCTGACCTCGATCAAATAATGGGACCACATGTGAAACACCACCTCTTAATAATAAGATATAAGCTCTTAATAATAAGATATGGAATAATAAGACAAGAATAATTGAAATTTAAGTAATCGATGCAAATATTGTTAAATATGACGTAGCAACTGGTTAAATAAGTCTTTTCTTTTATGTTGAATTTATATAAGTCTTTTCTACTAAAAAATGTCATCTATGATCAACAGTTACGTCTAAAATTCTTACGATATTTTCTAAAATATTGATATTTTTGAATATTAAAAAAATTTAGTAGATGCGCCTTTTTATCATGAGTCGAATGGTATATTTAACTCATTTATTCAAAAATTGTTAGATGCGCCCTTTTTCTTATGACCGCAGCATTGTTTCGTACCGAGCTAGATACAGGTCGACAGCGGAGGGAGTGTGGGTACAGTCGCGTTCTAAAGTACTACATGGTATTGGGCTATTGTTTTATAATATTATAGTAATTAATTGTTTTATTGTAGAATCATAATAGGTGTTTTACTAGCTACTTAGAACTTTGGAAGATGTGGGAATTAAAAATGGATAATGTTTACTTGAGCATTATTTGTTATTTCTATCGTAAAATATAAAGTAGTTTGTAACAAGAAAACTTAAGCTAAGGGTGACGCGCCGTACATTATGATGTCTTGGGTCACATGGAAGCCAGATGTTGATGGTGTGTTGGTGTTACTGGATGCTACTTCATCATCACTTTCATCTTCGCTTGAGCTTCCGTCATCAGGTCGATCACATGGTAATTTTTTCGGTATTCTTCCTCAACACTTTTAACTTTACTGCACAATTTTCCCCATTCACCTTCTCCTATCATATTTACCTTTTCGTTCACTAGTTTAGTCATAAAACAATAGATATAAATAATTTTTCTTTCCTTCCTATTAAAAACATCGTTGCGAGTCACAAAGTAAGCTGTGTATGCGACTGTATTTTTGGAGCGAACAAAGCGCGGGAACCAATAGCATGCAGACACAGTAATACTGGCGGATTGTTCCCCCGTCGCGCCCCCTTCGTACCAATATGTGATAAATCGCTCAGTGCCCAAGTTCAAGGCCAGCGTTCTTTTTTCACCGTTCGCGCATACATTAACTATTGTATATAGTGATATCAATTCCGTTATTCCACTGCTGGTTTTATGTTTCAGTATTTTCATGATTTTTTTTATGAAATTATCGTTTCATTTAGCTGTAATAACATGATGGCGCGTGAATAAAGCTAATAAAACGTTGTAAAAAAAATATGATTTTTTTTTCATCAGGATCGAATTTATTTGTGACCCATGATCAAAGGTATACTTGGTGCTGTCGCCTGTCTTAGTTTTCGGGAGCGTTCCAAAAATACCCTGTATAGATACCTACTTCTCTAAGTGTTAACATTATATTAACAATGGGTGCCTATTTAAAACTAATACGGAGTGATCAGCTAATCGCGATTCGTCGACGCCATTTTAACGCAACTATTTTATTTTAATTGCTTTTTTATTGACTAAGGTTACGTTTTAGAGTATAGAATAAAAACTTTTTTATTTACAACATCATGAGATTATTAATAAGAACGCCTTTACTAACCAGATGTCACTTTACACCCAAACATTAACCAGATGTTACGTTAGACCCAAACATAGCCTATTTTAACCGACTCCCAAAAATAAAGGTTATCAGTATGTATGTACACTGATTTATAAGCTTGATCAATTCGTATATACATGCTGAAATTTTAGTGGTTGTTGTCCCGCAGCCAAATTATACTGTCTCGATAGTAGAGTCAATTTATTAAATTAAAAAATATTACAATTAAAAAGGGCAGATTTACAATAGTAATACCTCACAAGCTATTCCGGCGTCCAAACTAGTTTATGTCGTATCACTACGCTTGAGAGTTCATGTTATGAACATTTATTAGTGGCCCTTCACTGTGTAGGAAGCGCGAGGTAGCACGTGCGATAGACGTAACACTACATTACGTCCAGCGAATTTTTTTCAGACTTTATTATAGTAATTCGGTATAAGCTAGCCTGTAGGCCCGACCTACTTGCGAGATATTGCTATTGGTTTGAGATCGCATTCAAGTTTTGTTTTTCTCGTTTGTAAATCTGCCATTTTTACATCCTAATAATTTTATTTTAATAAATCTATTGTACTACTAAGGCAAAATTATTTTACTTCGGGAAAACAACCATTAAAATTTCAGCGTGTGTATTGGATCAATCTGTGTGTATATCCTTTCAAATAAAAAAATCTTAATCGGTTTAGAAATTGTAGAATTCTGAGGTAAAAAACATTAAATAATACACCGAATTGATAACCTCCTCCCTTTTTGAAGTCGGTTAAAATTAAACATTACACGATGTGCTTGTGTGCTTGTTGTATTGGAGCAAATTAATTGTGTTTAATAATATTCTTAAATTTTATTAAGTCTGCATTTTTTACCATTAATATATGTATAATAAAGTTATATTAGTAACATCATTATCGTGTTTATTTTATTCTATTTTATATTCTCATAAAATACTTCTACTAAATAATCTTCGTACGTAATACGTAATCTTTATTATATCGATTTTTTAAAATTAATCAAAAAATAGTGATTTGCACAATTTGATTGCAAACGCCAGAAACTGGTATCACTGAATGGCGTGTATGTGTGCGTGTGACGAACGTAGGCACATTCGACTCGCGCCCACTAACATAATGACTTTGCATCATTTTAACGCTCGTGTTTTGTACTGGACTGCATTTCTATGCTGGTAACATTTAATAAAATGAAATATTTCAGTAAGACGAAAGTTAGCAGCATATTAATAGTTTCGAAAATTCTAGTTTTTTGAGGTCATTCATCCACCATATTGCTGCAAAATGCGAAGAATTATCAATGTTTTGAATGTGTATTTAAAAGTAATAAAACCATTCGAAAAATTAAGCTCAATTAGGTTAATTAAGGCACAATAGATTTGATAGCGCTACTGAGTACCGTAGACACTTGAGCAATCTTCGAAAGACTATACACGACAAATGAAAGTTTAACAATCACTGCCATATTTGTAACGGGTAAAGATAGGATACAATTCATCCGATCTTCACTCGCGCGGGGAAACATCGGATCTCGGCCTACAGCAATCTTAGCCCACTTTGAATCAATTATATCTGGCTGTAACTTCATAAAACTTAGTATGCAGATAAAATAATAACAATAGAAGATATATTCTCGCCAAAAATCACAAATAAAAGTGATAGGGAAAGACCGGATGGACAAAAAAATACAAAAATTATCTTGTCTTGTTTTATAAAATGACGCTCAGCACCCGTCCTACTTCCCCTAGCGAATGGCGGGGACTTGGGGTCGGGGCAGAATGAAATGGCATCGTGTACCATATTGCTAGTATTTAAAAATATAGCGTAATTCCTCGGAAATTTCAATCTTACGGTCTTGCCCTTTCACCGATCTTACCCCAACGCATAGTAGTCAACTTAACTACAACACCACTTTATAAAAATTATTACGTAGATGTATCTTGTTAATAACAATCTATATTGAGCATAAGCCTATTAATATTACTTAACCTTCGTTTTGACATTAGATTGTATTCTAGATTAAGCATTAAAATAAGTCATCATCATCATTACAGCCCTTCACAAGTCCACTGCTGAACATAGGCCTCCCCCAAGGAATGCCACAAAGCACGGTCCTGAGCCACCTGCATCCATCGACTTCCTGCATGTCTTACCAGGTCGTCACTCCATCTTGTGGGGGGACGCCCTACACTTCGCCTACCGGTACGAGGCTGCCACTCGAGAACCTTTCTTCCCCATCGGTTGTCGGTTCTTCGAGCTATATGGCCGGCCCACTGCCACTTCAGCTTACTAATCCGTTGGGCTATGTCGGTTACTCTGGTTCTACTGCGGATATCCTTATTCCTAAGTTTATCACGCAGAGAAACTCCGAGCATAGCCCTCTCCATAGCTCGCTGAGCGACCTTGAGCTTCCTCATACGGCCAGCAGTGAAGGACCACGTCTCAGTTCTGTAAGTCATCACTGGCAACACGCACTGGTTGTACAATTTTGTTTTAAAGTTTTGAGGTATTTCTGACGAGAAGATGTGTCGTAGCTTCCCGAACGCTGCCCAGCCGAGTTGAATCCGTCGATTGACCTCTCGGTCGAAGTTGGACTTACCTAGTCGGACTATTTGTCCCAGGTAAACATACTCGTCAACAACTTCGAGCTTAGTGCTCCCAACAACTACCGGCATAGGTGTGACATGGACATTAAACATAATCTTTGTTTTGTCCATGTTCATCTTAAGACCTATCCGTTGGGAGACACTATTGAGGTCATTGAGCATAGTGCTTAGCTCCTCCAGCGATTCTGCCATGAGGACTATATCGTCGGCAAATCGAAGGTGAGTGATGTACTCGCCATTGATGTTAATTCCGTATCCTTTCCAGTCCAGAAGCTTGAAAACGTCTTCCAATGCAGCGGTGAAGAGTTTCGGGGATATAACGTCACCCTGTCTTACACCTCTCTGCAATTGGATAGGTTTCGTACTCTGGTTCTGTACTCGGATAGCCATCGTAGCTCTACTGTACAAACACTTCAGCACTTCGATATACCGACAGTCAACTTGGCACCGCTGAAGGGACTGCAGCACCGCCCAAATTTCGACGGAATCAAAGGCTTTCTCATAGTCCACATACGCCAGACATAGTGGCAAATTGTACTCTTCGGACTTCTGTACAATTTGCCGTAGGGTATGTATGTGGTCTATGGTGCTAAAGCCCTTTCGGAAACCGGCTTGTTCGGGAGGCTGGAAGTCGTCAAGTCTGCGCGCGAGACGATTCGTAACGACTCTCGAAAACAGCACGTAGACGCGGCTCAGAAGGGAAATCGGTCTGTAGTTCTTCAAGAGAGCGTTGTCACCTTTCTTGAAGAACAAGACCACCGCACTTCTGCTCCACGCCTCCGGTGTAATGCCACCATGGAGGACGGAATTAAAGAGCTTCTGAAGGACTTCAAGTACCGGTATTCCACCCGCTTTCAAAAGCTCCGCTGTAATTCCATCCTCGCCTGGGGCCTTGCCGTTTTTAAGGTGCTGGAGAGCCATTCTAATCTCGCTCAGACTGACGTCCGGGATATCTTCGGAATAGTGTCGAATAAGACTCACTCTTGGATCGTTACTCACACTTGCGTGTGGCTCCAACGATGACGTGTACAGCTGCCCATAGAACCTCTCAATCTCACTCAAAATCTCAGGTGCCCCAGAAACGATGCTGCCACATTCGGTCTTCAGCTTTGACAGTTGGCTCTTTCTGGCAGACAGATCTCTGGCAAAGACTTTGGAGCCTTGGTTCCGCTCGATCGCTTCTTCAATACGAGCTGTATTGAAGTTGCGTAAGTCTCGCCTCATGCATTTGGAGATCTGTCTGTTCAGTTGCCTGTATGCTGTCAAATCTGTTGAAGAATGTAGCCTCATCTCCCGTCTAACAGCCATGAGATTAAGAGTGTGATCGGAGAGTTTTTGTGTTCTTCTGCGGTGGGTCTTGCAGAACTTAGCTCCGACCGCATGGACAGTTTCCACGAGCTTGTCATTCATATCGTCCACTTCATTGCAGTCTTCTAGGCACTGAAAACGGTTTTGTAACTCGAGCTGAAAGGTTTCGGGACTTTGGATTAGAGCACGAGGGGGACGGAGCGTTGACTTCATCAGACGAGACCTCTCCAACTTAACATTTAGGTTCAGTGTGCCTCTAACCATTCGGTGATCGCTGCCGGTTTTCACCCTCGCGATCAATGAGACATCACTGAACAGTTGTCGTCTGGTCGTCATAATGAAGTCAATCTCATTTTTTGTCGAACCGTCGGGGCTCGACCAGGTCCACTTCCTGTGGGGCCGCTTCTTGAAGAAAGAGTTCATCATAAAGAGTCCCTTTTTCTCCATGAAGTCGGCCAGCTGCTGGCCCCTTGGGTTCCGTTGCCCTATTCCAAATTTCCCTACTTTCAGCTCACCGTTCTCTCTTGTGCCTAGTTTTGCATTGAAATCTCCCATTAACACCGTATATTGGGTTTTGGAGGAATGCATGGCTCTAGAGATATCCTCATACATTTCCTCCACCTCCTCATCGGGGTGTGCCGAGGTTGGTGCGTAAACCTGTATGACCTTCAGCGAATACCGTTTGGTGATTCTGAGTATAAGGTACGCAACCCTCGTCGACACACTCCCGATCTTTACAACGTTGTTAACGAGAGACTTGTGGACGATAAATCCGACACCTCCTTGGGACAGATGGTCGCCCTCCCGGTGATAGAGCAAGTTGCCGGATTCGAGGATTACCGTGTCCTCCCCCTCTCTTCGGACTTCGGATAATCCTATAATATGCCAGCGCAACTTGTCTATCTCTTCTTCCAGCTCCACGATCTTCTCGTCAGTCCTCAGGGTGCGTGCGTTGTACGTTGCCAGGTCGAGTCGTCGTAGGTGGCAACCGAACCTCCACCGGAGATTCTTAGCACCCCCTGCCCCGCCGTTACCATGGTCGCCACCGTAGCCAGGAATAGCGGGGCCGCCGGGGACTGGGGGCCGTTTATTGTCATTGCTCATGGGGGGTGTATATTGCCATAGTTGCCACGCTTGGCGAGCGGGTTGGCAACCGCAGTTTTTTTTTTTTTATTGTATTTATGCCGTTACCAGGAAGATGCTGCTGCCCATCTCCTGCCTGTTTCCCTTTGTCGCCTTTTACGACACCCACGGGAGGATATGGGGTAGTGGATATTCTTGACCGCCACTACACGGCAAATTAAATTAAATTAAAAAAATAAATTAAAAAATTAAAATAAGTACTTATCAATAAATAAATGCGCTGTCGAAACAGGTCTAATACAATTTTCAATTAGTTTGCACATAATTTCCGCGTTTCAGTCTTTATAAAGAGTAACAAAATAAACAAATAAAATATTTAAAAATGAGATCAATAAACATAACAATATTATCATAACCTAACATAATAAATAAACTCTTCATTAGGAAACTTCACAGGCATGCTATCAAATTAAAATATTTTTTCAATAAACCTTTATAAAAATTATCGAGTAAAAGTATTTTGTTATTAACGATCTATGACAAGTATTTGGCATAAACGTATTATAACTACCGTTTTGGCATTAAATAGTTCTCTTAAAGTTAATGTACAAAAATAAGTAGCGACATAAATAAATGCTATATCTTTAAAGCGATTAACAAAATAATAAGGTGCGTTGGGGTAAGATCGGTGATAGGGCAAGACCGTAGGATTCAAATTCCCGGCGAATTATCCTATATTTTGAAATGCTAACAATGTGCTACACGACGCCATTTCATTCTGCCCCGACCCTCAGTTCGCGCCAGTCACTCCGGCAAGTGGGAGCTGTGCTGAGCGGCATTTTATAAAACAATGTAATTTTTGTATTATTTTTGTCCATCCGATCTTTCCCTATCACTTTTAATTACGATTTTAGCGAGAATATGGTTTCATTTGTTATTATTTTGTGTGAATACTAAGTTTTATGAAGTTATAGCTAGATAAAGCTGGTCCATGCAGAGCTAAGATCGCTGCAGGCCGAGATCCGATGGTTCCCCGCGTGAGTGAAGATCGGATGAATATTATCCGATCTTTGCCCGTTACAAATATGGCAGTGGTTGTTAAACTTTCATGGTTCATGTATATTTTTTCGGAGATTACTCAAGTGACTATAGGGCTCAGTCTCGTTAGCAAGTCTGTATATTTAAAAGTAATAAAACAATATGATTGTTTTATTACTTTTAAGCACACATTAAAATACATTTTTTTATATGATAAGGGTGACAAAGGAGCACACAGTCCACCTGATGTTAAGTAGTTGCTGCGGCCCATAGACATCTACATCTATCCTCTATTACAAATCAAAATGTAATTTATAATAAACCTAGCAAGCTAACAGCATAGCAAAGTGGCGAAGCAATCAGCTTTTTTTTTTGCCGTTGAGCAATCAGTTTCAAAATAGGAGGTTCAGATGCCTGGGTGATCAGTAATCGATTACTGAAAATAGAATTTGAAAATTGAAAAAAACCGTTCTCGAGATAATCGTGGGACAGACAGACGGACAGACATCCTGAAATCAATAAGTGTCTTCGCAAGCTTCGCCACTTAATAATTATTTAAAAAATAATTGAATAAAACTGTTTTTTACGGATTTTATCGCGTTTATTTTATTATTTTTATTCCCGACGTTTCGAGTGCTTTTCAGCAACCCATGGTCACGGGGGGGACTGAGATGTTTGACGTCCCGATGTCACAGTTAGCCCGGCTACCTTCAGTTTTTTAATATTAATTTTTTTTTTTTTTGGTTCGATTTACGCAGAATGAACTTACAGTATCCTGAAGTCTTGCAGTGTTATGCTTGGGTTTGGATTTAATTTTGTTAATTATAGGATCCCAAGCAGATGGCAGCACCCATCCATCTTCTCTATTGAAATTAGGATGTTTTTTAATTTCAATAGCCTCGCGTATCATCCTTGGTAGGAATCGGTGTTCTTTTGCAAGGATTTGTGGTCTATCAAATCTGATGTAATGGCCGGGGCGATCTTGAACATGTTCACAGACTGCAGACTTCCCAGAGCGTCGGTGCTTCACGTCAGCTATATGTTCTTTCACGCGGGTTTTAATGGGTCTTTTTGTTTGTCCTATGTAAGAGAGACCACATTCGCAATCAAGCTTGTACACTCCTGCATCTTGTAGAGGGATATTACACTTGACGGATGGTAAAAATTGACTAATCTTCTTCGGCGGCTTGAAGTATGTTTTAATAGAAGCTCGCTTCAAGATGAAGCCAACCTTGTCTGTGACTCCTCTGACATAGGGTAGTACAGCAGGCACACGCTCGACTGTGGTCGGCTTCACTCGGTCACTGTTACGTAGGCGCGGGACCCGAAGCTTGTTGTCTTGCAAACATATAGACATATAGACAATTTGTCCAGTGAGTTAAAGACAGTTTTAACGACATTTGATTTTAATAATTGCATAGAAACTTTGAACAAACGTGAAAAAGCTAAATATAATGAATGCAAAAATAAACAAATAGAGAAATGCCAAAAATTAACGATCAAATCAAATGCCAAACATCCATGTCAACGTAGAAACGATACACAACCGTTGACCACAGACACAAACAATAAACAACGCACGGTCTATAATCTGTCACAACAAACACTGGACGAACCTACATTAAAAGTATTATCGAAGGGCCTGAATTTCGCAATAACACCGAAAGAAATTCCGTATGAGGAAATTATATGCAACGTGGAGGATTGTCTGTATAAAAACAATGTGGGAAAGGAAGATGTTGAGGCCATACGTCAAGACATTTCGTCCTTATTACGTCGTAGTTCAGTGCCGAAACTAAATCTCCCCAAAGACGAGATTAAAGCGTTGTACAACTTACGCAACAGACCAGAGCTCACGATTCTCCGTGCAGATAAAGGAAATGCTACGGTAATAATGGATACGTCAGATTATAATTTGAAAATGCAACAACTTTTATCGGACGAAAGTACGTACAAAAAGGTCAAAACAGACCCTACAACCAATGTGCTTAAAACAACTAGCGATCTAATAAAGAATTACTCCGAAAAATTAAATCTCGACGTAAACTCGATAATACCACCGTGTACTAAAGCACCGAGGTTATATGGGTTACCGAAAATACACAAACCAAACGCTCCACTACGTCCCATAGTGAGCCAAATCGATTCACCAACTTATAAGTTGGCTCAACACCTGGCAAAAATTCTGTCACCACTGAGAGGACAAACTAGAGCACACACAAAGGATTCGTACCATTTTGTTAGTGAGATAAAAGACCTACATCTTGCTGACAATGAAACTATGGTCAGTTTTGATGTTCAGTCACTATTTACATGCTTACCTATTGAAGACTGCATCTCAATTGTAACCAGGAAGCTAGAAGAATACAACATGCCTACAGAATATGCAGTATTACTCAAACACTGCCTTACATCTGGCTATCTATTGTGGAAGGAGGAGTTTTACAAGCAAGTAGATGGAGTGGCGATGGGCTCACCTGTATCTCCCATAGTCGCCGACATATTCATGGAGGACTTTGAGGAGAAAGCCCTTCTTACTGCTCCTGTAAATCCAAGATTCTACAAGCGGTATGTAGACGACACTTTCACAATTTTACCATCTGACAAAGTAACTGTATTTTTAGACCACCTTAATTCCATAAACTCTAAAATACAATTCACAATGGAGTTAGAGGCAAATAATTCTTTAGCTTTCCTAGATGTTTTAGTCATCCGAAATCCTGATAACACTATTGGTCATACTGTGTATAGAAAAAAGACCCATACTAACCGATATTTAAATGGTGAATCGCACCATCATCCATCACAGTTAGCTACCGTGGGAAAATCTTTGTTTCAGAGAGCACGAGGGATCTGTGACAGAAAACATCTGGCCGCCGAGCTTCAGTACGTCGAGCAAGTATTGCAAGACAACAAGCTTCGGGTCCCGCGCCTACGTCACAGTGACCGAGTGAAGCCGACCACAGTCGAGCGTGTGCCTGCTGTACTACCCTATGTCAGAGGAGTCACAGACAAGGTTGGCTACATCTTGAAGCGAGCTTCTATTAAAACATACTTCAAGCCGCCGAAGAAGATTAGTCAATTTTTACCATCCGTCAAGTGTAATATCCCTCTACAAGATGCAGGAGTGTACAAGCTTGATTGCGAATGTGGTCTCTCTTACATAGGACAAACAAAAAGATCCATTAAAACCCGCGTGAAAGAACATATAGCTGACGTGAAGCACCGACGCTCTGGGAAGTCTGCAGTCTGTGAACATGTTCAAGATCGCCCCCGCCATTACATCAGATTTGATAGACCACAAATCCTTGCAAAAGAACACCGATTCCTACCAAGGATGATACGCGAGGCTATTGAAATTAAAAAACATCCTAATTTCAATAGAGAAGATGGATGGGTGCTGCCATCTGCTTGGGATCCTATAATTAACAAAATTAAATCCAAACCCAAGCATAACACTGCAAGACTTCAGGATACTGTAAGTTCATTCTGCGTAAATCGAACCAAAAAAAAAAATTAATATTAAAAAACTGAAGGTAGCCGGGCTAACTGTGACATCGGGACGTCAAACATCTCAGTCCCCCCCCCCCCGTGACCATGGGTTGCTGAAAAGCACTCGAAACGTCGGGAATAAAAATAATAAAATAAACGCGATAAAATCCGTAAAAAACAGTTTTATTCAATGTGTAGTGTTCGCGTAAATATAAGAAATCATTATAAAAAATAATTTATAATAATAAATTACATAATATTTATCTCATTAGATAATGTTTAGAACTAATTCAGTTTCACGGGAAACTTTCAACTCACGTTCCTTTTTCTGGTCTAGTCAACTTTGCTTTACTTTTTCCGACTTCATGCCCTTATCCTGATTCTAATTAACTCTATAAATAATCTCACGCCTGCTTATGTTGATACACATACAAATATGCACACAAAATAATCTATCAATTAACTACTTACCTAAATACCTGCTTCGTCAAATGCTGCTTTGCTAAAATATTTACATCTTCCTCAACTCTCTATCCCAGGGCATTTCGCCAGTCCTTACTGTTAATTTTTTTCCCATAAAATAATCAAATGCATCCGATCTTTCCCTTATATTGAGTAATTCAATCTTATGTCATAACAAAGTTTGAGAAACATAAAATTACAATTTCTTTATGTCAGGGATAAGATCGGATGCCAAGAAACAAAAAAAGAGAAAATCGTTTGGAACATTTATGTTTCTAGTACTTTATAGATCTTAATGAAATATGTTTTTCAGCGTTAAAGATAGGACAAATCTCTTTTATAAACTTTGTTCTCTAAGCAGTAGAAGTGGTTTTAAATTTAAGTCCGGTCTTACCCCTCAATGGCCAATTTTTCATTATGCATATAAAAAAGTATGTCTAGTTTTCGCACACTTTTAAAGCAGAAACCGTTGAGTTTACGCAAGCAAAAGATCCTCAGAGCTAAACTACGTTTAACGATTATCGGTTTGCTCCACGTTCCAGAAATCTGACGTATACGGATGTCGAGAAATTAAAGTTTTTGGCAGACTCTTCCAACTTTTCGAAAATCCGTCCGGTATTACCCCAACGCACCTTATAAATTAAAAACAAATTATGCAGGTATCAAAAAGTTATACCTGCACTAAAGTTCAAAACATCTAACATAAAAATTATTATTTCCTCTCTTTAATCTCTTTTCAAGCTTCTGGACTGGAAAGGATACGGAATTAACATCAATGGCGAGTACATCACTCACCTTCGATTTGCCGACGATATAGTCCTCATGGCAGAATCGCTGGAGGAACTAAGCACTATGCTCAATGACCTCAATAGTGTCTCCCAACGGATAGGTCTTAAGATGAACATGTACAAAACAAAGATTATGTTTAATGTCCATGTCACACCTATGCCGGTAGTTGTTGGGAGCACTAAGCTCGAAGTTGTTGACGAGTATGTTTACCTGGGACAAATAGTCCGACTAGGTAAGTCCAACTTCGACCGAGAGGTCAATCGACGGATTCAACTCGGCTGGGCAGCGTTCGGGAAGCTACGACACATCTTCTCGTCAGAAATACCTCAAAACCTTAAAACAAAATTGTACAACCAGTGCGTGTTTCCAGTGATGACTTACGGAACTGAGACGTGGTCCTTCACTGCTGGCCATATGAGGAAGCTCAAGGTCGCTCAGCGAGCTATGGAGAGGGCTATGCTCGGAGTTTCTCTGCGTGATAAACCAAAAGGAATAACTTTGTCAGTCCCAATTTAAAGCGAACCCAGAGAAGTCTTGAGTTCACAACCTTATATTCAGTCATAACATCGACCAACCGAGACGACAGCAGCACCCCCACTCCCTGGCAGGCGTTCTCGCTCTCCGGGACTCCGGACCATAGAGCTAACGCCCCGCCAGGGAGCTCTTCAGTGCCACTGCCCTTCCATTTGGTCTCCGACATACACACGACATCTAATTCTCTTTCTTTCATTACTTCGATCAACTCATTCGTCTTATCTCTCATGCCTCCTCTAACATTCCACGTGCCAACTCTGCACTCTGTCCTCCACCTTCCGCCGTGTCGGGCTGTGCGTGACGGGTGGCGGTCCCCATCGCCGCTTTGCGCGCTGCATTCCACACCAACGGGGACGAGCTGGTGTGCGTCGCCTTGGGGGGACGCCCTAACCCTCGTTGGCATGGGTAAGCTGTGTAGAATTGCAGTCCTGAAAAGGGCTGGCAGGGGTCGCGACGAGCACGCTTCTACAATGACCCCCTTTGTATTGAGATGATAAATAAATAAATCTTACGTTCAACTCGAAAGAGGAAAGTTTTGAAACTGTAATTGCTTTAAGATATGGTGAAGCAACAGTCAAAAGTGAGCGAAGAGACTAAGGAAAGAGCACTTGATTGGAGCTTTAACTCCTTTCTTTTCAGAACACGTAAACGACGTGCACCAGAATACTATACTGAGTTCGTGCAACGAGCTAACGTTTTTTCGTAACGACGGCAATCTGCACATAAGCACTCCATCCGTGCGTACCTGGGTTGACGCATGCATTTTTTTCTCCTCTGCAGAGATTAACGAAACCACCACTATAGGCAATGTATTAAGCTTCGTATGATTTTTTTGTCCAGCCCATGCTGTCCCACTACTAGGCAGAAGTCTCTCCTAAGTTTTTCCCAGTGGTTTTGTCCTGCACCACATCGAACCAGCCTCAACGGTGGTATGCGTCCAGGGTGCGTGAATTATATCATATATATATAGACTTTATAGCGGCTGGGAAGCTAGTTGCGAGTGCAAGACCTGTACCTTCACGCTTCGCCTTACGTACTGTGATCAGAGACACCATCAAGTTTTCTTTGAACTATATCTGCATGGACTAGCAATCGCTCTTAACTTCCAAGCCGCCATAAAGATTCGACAACACCTTTCTTTCGTAGTAATGGTCGGTTACCAGTTCAAATCACCACGAACGTGCAGTAGACTGACCTTTAATTTGATTTATTTAAAATTTGTGGAGCATGTGTTCTTTCATACATAGTTACTAGCCGTCATCTCTCTCTTTTTTGATAATAAAGATTATTTATTTATTTATCTCAGTAATCTAATCGAGTTGAGCAGCCCCTTTCTAACCATACCACCGTTCACACAATCCATTAATCATTTAACTATCCTAACTATTACTATAACTATTCCTCAATCTTCAGCATCCCAAGTTCATACCATATGACAACCAATTTCTACATTCTTTTTCAAAATCCCCCCCCCCCCCCCCCCTTGTAAACATATTTTTTAATTTTGCTTAAAATGGTTGAACTGCTGTCGTATTACTATCATATGGCCGAATATACCTACAAAGTACCATGTGCTCTTGTGATATGGTATAAGGTTTATTTTTGCTTGAAACAGTTTGAAACCGTTCATGTGTGGTAATTTAAGATGTAATGTTCGTATAACTACTAGGTAATTTAAATAATGTTCACAGATTCCGAATAATTTAGTTTATTACAATAGATACACACACACACAACTATTAACATAAGAAGGAGAAGAGAATGATAGTAAATTGATAACGATATTATAATATTAATAGTTCAATAATAAAATTCACTTATGGGATAATAGTCTTTCACTACTTATAATTACGGATCAAATTTGTATGTTAACAATCGAGCGACGGAGCAAGGGGCGATATGCGCTTACGCGTACAAAGATCTCGTTGCTAACTGGCGAGTCTTCTCAGAAACTATGCACCGCCGCGGCGGCCGGTCGACCGACCGGGGAACCGGTTCTACGAGAGTGCCTTCCACGTACGGGACTTGATAATATAAAATACTAATTTAAGTGATAATATGTGATAATAGATAATTTAAGTGATAACAGTGCATAGTAAATAAAATATATATATGATGAATATTAGATTAGATAGATGAATAGTATAGATTGTGTATGATAAACTTAACTGTATAATGAGTTATTTATATACATTTGTAAATAGATATTTATAATGTGTGTGTAAATAAATAGTTACACCACACATGCATAAAAAATCGCTAATAAATAGTCCTTTTGTCAATCTGCCGCCGTATAGCGCAGGCGTTTGTTTCCTTTTGAAAACACTTGTTTTGCTATTCTTACTAATTAGACGTTTTCAGATCGACTTTACTTTTTTTACATTTGTATAATATTAAATAATATTTCACATTTGTAAATATTAATGAATCATAAACCTTATTTTTTTCCAAATTAAGTTTCTTGATTGTTTGATATTTTCAAATATTATTATTAGGTGAAAATTTAATTTAATAAAAACCAATGTTTTCCAGGGTGATTAAGCTGTACCTACTTATATAAATAATTTTTTTATAAAAAAATAAATAGTACAAAAGGTTTGTAATCTCTTCATAAAAAAAGTCACCTACTCTCAATTTCAAAGAAAACATTTAAAAAAATACGTAGTTACCCTCTAAAAACAAGTATTCTTCCATTTGTAACTTATGTTTGATGTCAAATAAACTTAATTAGGTCTAAACAAGTAAAAAAAGCATAAAAAAGAACATTACTTTTACACATGGCTGATGGCACAAAAGGCGTGTCATGAAATATTTGTTCGCCGCTATAGCTAAAAGTTGTCGAGAATCGGTGCCGCAACGAATCAGGTAACCGGCCACACGAAACTAGTGCACAAGCCAGAATAGTAGAAAAAAATGGTGGGGGGTCCTACTAGCTCAAAAAGAGAACTCCATCCTGTTTGATCATCCTGGCTTAGCTAGTAACTTATTAGCCCAGAAGTAAAGCTTATTCTGTATAATATGAAATCAGAGCAACTAGCTTACTAACTTACAACTTACAAGCACGAGTTGTTATCCGTGCATTAAGTATCAAAATCGTCTTCAAACTATTATTTAAACGATAAAACTGGAGCAGCAATCATCTGACGGTTAAATTCACGCGAAATTTCTCTAGACTCCCTAATCGTTCGAGAAAATATAATTTTGCATATTTAAAAATAAATAAAAATACATATAGGTGTGACTAAATTTTAAAAGTTGATTGACTTCACATTATTGTTTCAATTTAACACGATTTTTTTTGTAGTCTTGCCATCTCCTCTATATTCTATGCTCAAAGGTACAACCCATAGAGATTATACTTGGGTTTTGGCGGGAACTTGACCAGCGTCGGTTTGCTGCTCCTGTATTATAGTTTAAATAATGGTTTGGAGTGGACTTTGATATGTAAAAGTGGTGCGATTTTGTTTTTTTTTTTATATAGGATAAGGGTGACAAACGAGCACACAGTCCACCTGATGGTAAGTGGTTGCTGCAGCCCATAGACATCAACATCTATCCTCGTTTGCGAATCAAAATGCAGATGCGTTGCCACCTGTGAGGACTAAGATGGAATGCCTTATTTCCAGTAAAAAGGGCCTCCGGCCACCTGCACTCACCAAGCGAAACGCAGAGGTAAACCTTTACTTCACGCTGGTATTCTGTGAGGTCGTGGTACCACCCCGGTTTGAGCCGGCCCATCCGTGCGACAGCAAAAGCTGCCGCGTGGCTCTACCACTGTTAAGAATTGTGTATTAAGTGTCTGCGCATGTGAACTATTATTGGAAACTGTGAAACAAGTGCTCTGATGGTGATGTAATTCTCAAAATAAGGTGTCTGTCTGCTTAGGCGCCTTGAGATACCATCGCCAACCGTCAGCTGTCTGCTAGCTCAAGTTGCCGTAAAAATCTCCAAAGGGCTGCACAATGTGATGCAGCAACATATTGTGAAACCATATACTATGAAGGATAATTATTATAATATATTGTAACTTCAGGCTCAGAAGGGCTAAATCCCAGAGCCGTAAAGCCAGTTATTAAGAAGAAGAAGATTATACTTCTAAACATAGATATAAGAAAAATAGCTTCTAAGTCAGTGGTATAAAAAAATTCTAAAAAAGTTTGGAAAATCCAAAAGTGCACGACTCATAATGCTTATTATGATAGTGAAAAATTAAAAAAATGTAAATTGTAGTTTTATTCGTCAAAGAGTTCCAGTAGTAGTCACTGAAGTATATCATAGATCTGTATATATACTAGAGATAGATGCGCGACTCAAATTTATTTTTTTTAGTGTGGTGTTTTGCATAGCAGAGGGCGCTTACAAAAGAAGGAACTTGAAAAAAAGGGTTAAATATACACATGTACTGGACGCGATCCGTGGTCTTTAGATTTCGGGACCGCCCGATAATCCACCTGAGCTATTATAACTTTAAGCGATGTGGCGAAATTTGCCTTTGTATTCTAATAATATTTTAGCAGTTTTTCATTGTCTGAAAACACAGATAAATGGCATTTTCTTAAAATAAATAATGTTCAATAAATATTAATATATTGGTAAATCCAATTGGGCATACCTTAAGCGCATTAAAAAAATTACGTATAACATGATTATACGGAATTATTAAAGTAGTTTAAATACATTTCGACAGCACTATCGGCTTCAACACCCTCGAAAACCATGAAAATGACACCCATGATGAAAAAATTGATACCTATTGCAGCCGCCATCTTGGATTTACATTTCGACAGCACTATCGGCTTCAACACTCTTGAAAACCATGAAAATGACACCCGAGATGAAAAAATTGGTACCAACTTCAGCCGCCATCTTGGATTTACATTTCGACAGCACTATCGGTTTCAACACCCTCGAAAACCATGAAAATGACACCCAAGATGAAAAAATTGATATATTTTGCAGCCGCCATCTTGGATTTAAATTTTGACAGCACTATCGGCTTCAACACCCTCAAAAACTATGAAAATGATACCCATGATGAATAAATTGGTACCTAATTCAGCCGCCATCTTGGATTTACATTTCGACAGCACTATCAGCTTCAACACCCTCGAAAACCATGAAAATGACACCTATGATGAAAAATTTTACACCTATTGCAGCCTCCACCTTGGATTTACATTTCGACAGCACTATCGGCTTCAGCACCCTCGAAAACCATGAAAATGACACCCATGATGAAAAAAGTGATACCTATTGCGGCCGCCATCTTGGATTTACATTTCGACAACCCTATTGGTTTCGACACCCTCGAAAAGCATGAAAATGTCACCCATGACAAAAAAAATTATACTATAATAACTAATAATACTTACTTTTAGTACGTACTACTATTATTTATTTTGTGCTTTTAAATATTGTAATAAAAAAATCTCTTATTATTATTATAATCAAGTATTTAAGAAATTTGGTTATTCGAATATTGTGTATTTGTACAGCGATCTTTTTGAGCCGCTGAAAACAACCGAAACAATATCCACTCACGACGGCGACTGAAGCCGAACTAAACTTAATACAAAGGTACTCTGTGAACTAAACTACTCTGTGGCTGTAGATCCCCATTTACAGAAACAATTTACATACGAGGCAACCAAATCAACGCAAATTTCGCCATTTTGGAGCCGAAAAAAATTAATTATAGCTAAACAAAACAAAATTACACTGCCATTTACATTCAGTGGCTTCCCACATGATAGATGAAGAGATTAAAAAATTATGGAGTGTAGAGTAGCCATATAAAAAATAGATTGAGTTAAACAATTGATATTTTCAAAAGTTATAGTGTTTACAAGCCACAGGGACATGATAAATCCACACCATAAGCCACTAAAACCCTTTTTTTTTATTTAAACATAGCAATTAATCGATTTAAAAAAATTATTAATAAGTTCAACAATCATTTATCTTTCTAACAATGTGCTTTTTATATCATTTATATGTATAATATGATTGCTAGATACGATTTTATTCGATAAAATGTTGGAATTTTAATTTTTAGGCGATAGTAGAACATTACCTTGCGCTTTCGCTTAAGGTATGCAATAACAATTTAAGCGTAACCAGTGACCGCTACTAACTGCGTAGTGCGCGTGGATTATTGCGTATGCATAGACTTAATATATAAGTGCCCTCTAGTGAGATTAAAATAAGTAAAATAAGTCTAGCCTAGCGCTTCGGGATGTAGATGGAAGCACATAAAACGTATCATTTTGTTCGTAAAATAAAGTTCTAAGTTGCATGCCCATGGAAGTATACCTTCATATCACTCTTTCAAGTCCGGGGGTAAGGTCTCGTCATAACTAACAAAACGAGACCAAACGGCACACCTATCATTACTTGTCGAGGAGTTCCTATTCGTTTTTGCAGTAAATAATCGTCATCATTATGCCGAAAGTGATTAAAATTGCTGGCAGGGATATTATCTTGAAGGTCAAACGTGCTTGTGAAGAAGAACGAGACAATAACGGGCCTACAGTACCGTTTTTCAAAGCTAGAGCCTACGTTTCATATTTCACAGGTAATTTTTAGGGCTGCCATAACAAATAAAACTCCTTAATTTTCTCGATTTGTTCGTTTTTAGTTTTCTCGTGTAATTAATATCATGTATTCATAATGCATTGTTTTTATTATGTTTTAAGCGTTTCTGAACTCACCGTCACCCAAATAATTCAAGAGGGTACATAATGTAGCAGCAGCTTTATCTTCTAAAATTGTGACGCCGGGAAAACTAGGAACCGGAGGAAAAAAATTATGATTTAGATTTTCATACGTGGCGCTATAAGGCATTTAAATTAATCGTTTGACATTGTGAAGAATGAGATTCCTGCCATAAATAAACTTTGGTTGGAATTGCAAGCAGATGTTAAATATGGCAGAACAACGTTGAGTGGTAGATTAAAGACTATGGACTACGAATACAAAATGTGCCAGTTTAAATGGATAAATTTATAATTAATGACACATCCGAGTCTTCTGATGAAGACTCTAGCATGGATTCTGATGAAGATGTGAGAATGAAAGGCGTTGACCCTCTGCAGGACCACTGTAACACCAAATTTACATATAGATCCTAGCTATTCAATAAAAGATTTACAAGGTTTTCATGGACTTTTAATTTCGTTATTTATAATAAATATTTTTAAAATACCTTTTTTGAAAAATTCATTATAGACAAAATATCAGTGTTCATTAATCATAATAATAGTCATTTCTAACACGCATATAATATCATTACCTATAATTATGTTAAAAAAAATTGAAAGTTAAATTTGACCAACTTTTAGGTTCTCGATGGAGCCGAAATTTTGCATATACGTTAAGTTTAGGTGAAAATAAGTTCTCATTCTAAATCCAATATGGCGGACTTCAAAGATGGGGGACTAGTTATTTTTTGTGCATTCCAATCATATGGATATCAAATAAAAGGCTTTGCTGAGAAGAATACCAAAAATAAAAGTGAAGCGTGCTTTTTTTTTCTCAAACTCGCTCGCATAAATTAAACGTTTTCAAATGTTTTAAGGAATTATTTATATTAACTTAAATCCTACCATAGAAACTTGTGATCTGTACTGTCAAACTTACGGAAGTTACAATCAAGAAATATATTTCTTAATTGTAATTTCCGTAATATACTTAGTTGGGTCATAAGTTCTGTCAAAACCTTATTATTTAAAAATTTTGAATACTAACTAGATGAACTTAACCAATTTTAAAAATATAACACTTGCGCTTGCCGAAAATAAAAAAGACATTAATTTTCATTCATTTTCAAACATGGAGTGGTCGAAGAAAGAAGGTAGAGTAGCGGTTATCGCGTTGCACCGTTGTGGTTACGCGCCAAAAGAGATTTTCAATATTCTACAAAAATTGAAAATAACCCTACGATTTGTTTATCGCACTATAAAACGATTCACTGAAGATTCAAGCTTCGACCTTCGTAAGAGGACCGGCCGACCTCGTACAGTTAGTACACCCGCAATCATCAAAGCAGTGAAGGCGCGAATCCAACGAAATCCGTCCTAAACAAAAAATTAAGCTGTTTAGACCCTTAGGGTATTAGTGTTCTGTGGTTTAGACTTAACTGAGATGTTTTTCTGTGAAAAAGGTGTAAAAACCAGTGCAGAGGTGTACCCAAATACCGTTCTAACAAACATAGTGGAACCTCTTTCACAAACAATGTTCAAAAACAGACACTGGATATTCCAAAAGGACAGCACCAGCTCATAGGGCATGAAGCACGCAAAACTGGTTGACCGCCGGTGGAATTGACTTTATCGGAGATGAAGACTGGCCCTCTTCTAGTTCAGATTTAAGCCCACTGGATTACAAGATATGGCAACATTTGGAGGAGAAAGTCTGTGCTAAACCTCATCAGAATTTGGAATCTCTCCAAGCATCTTTGGCTAAAGTAGCGGCAGAAACATATATGAATGTGATGCGTGCTGCGATTGATGATTGGCCACATCGATTAAGGGCATGTATTCAAAATAGGGAAGGGCATTTTGAATAATGTAAATAAAATAGTATTCTCAATTAAATTACCTTTCATTTCATTTATAATTTCTATATAATTATCAAAAAGTGTTTCATTAATTTTATAAAAAGTTTTTGACATAACTTATGACCTGACCAAGTATAATCTTAAGCAATAAATATAGGGTTTAATATTTATTAGGTCTTTGTAAGTTTAAGGTGAACATTACAGTTTTTTTTTAACTGAGTTTTTGTAATTAATTCGGTCATTTATCTAATTTGACATAATTATATAATTTTAGTAATAAGATTAAATTAAGGAAAAAAATATTAGTTAAGTTGGTAACATTAAGTACGCCATCAGTCGCGCGGTCGCGCGCGGCGTTTTGGCGGGAACTTGACCTGCGGCGGTTTGTTGCTCCTGTATTATTGTTTAAATAATGGTTTGAAGTGGACTTTGATATATAAAAGTGGTGCGATTTTGTGTATTAAGTGTCTGCGCATGTGAACTATTAGTGGAAACTGTGAAACAAGTGCTATGATGGTGATGGATTCTCAAGATAAGCTGTTTGTTTGCATAGGCGCCTTTAGATACCATCGCCAACTGTCAGCTGCCTGCTGGCTCAAGTTGCCGTCAAAATCTCCCAAGGGCTGCACAATGTGACGCATCAACATATTGTGAAGCAGTGAACTATGAAGAAATGATAATAAACCGAATACAAATACTCAAGACTTGGCCTAAAGGTCTAGATACCAGGCCATAAACTCCAAAAAAAAATCAGTCGCGCGCAGAGTTATCTTGCGCGGACTATACAACCTGTCACTGTCATCATCAAGCATTGAGTTCATTCACCAATCATTCACTAACTCACTCATTTTACTTAATCACAGAGTACTTTTATATACTGGAAATTCTTAAGAGGATTGTGAAGTGCCGATACGCGACGCAAGTAGGTATTTTCAAAAATGCTATTTGTTTCATAACGCACGGTCTGCCTCCCGCCGGGCTCGGAGCGTGAACAACACAAATACAACATATTACACTAATTCTTACGCACACTATGATACCAGCAGGAGGAGCGTTCATTCATTCATAGCCTATATTTGCGTACATTTACGACAAGTTACATAATGAATTTGTGTTACTTTGCAATTTTATTATAATATTGCATACCTAGTCTATGTAGACGTGGGGACTTACTACATATAACTTCTAGAAGTGGGCTGTTATTTTTTTATGTAAGTATCTACCTATATACTATGTGAGTGATTATGAGATGTGTATTACATTCAATCAACTAAAATAATTTTATACATTTTAGAATAGAAGAGAAAGATTAGAGACAAAACTAAAAATATGCAATTTGCTTCGTAAATCGAAAGGACGGACAACAGGTAAGTAGGAGTACTTACTTACTTATAATAAATTATACTTTTTTTTATAGGAGAGGGGGCAAACGAGCCTGCGGCTCACCTGATGGTAAGTGACTACCGCCGCCCATGAACAACTGCAACACCAGGGGAATCGCAGATGCGTTGCCGGCCTTTTAAAAAGGAGTAGGCTCTTTTCTTGAAGGTCCCTAAGTCGTATCGGTCCGGAAAAATCGCTGGTGGTAATCGATTCCACAAGGAAGTTGTGCGAGGGAGAAAACTTCTTATGAATCGCACAGTGGTGGACCGCCAATCATCTAGATGATATGGATGGTATCGCAAGTTCTGTCGCGATGTGCGATGGTGAAATTGAGCGGCTGGAATTAGTCCGAACAATTCCTCAGAGCACTCCCCGTGGTAGATGCGATAAAATACGCAAAGAGATGCAACCTCTCTACGCAGTGCCAGTGAGTCAAGTCGATCGGAAAACTCGGTCGTCGACGATTTGAACCGCTCTGCGCTGGATGCGGTCAAGTGGAAGGAGCTGGCACTCTGGCCCTGCCCAGAGATGGGAACAGTATTCCATGAACTTACTTTGATCGCGTACCTTACCACCTTACATACTATTGTATGTACATTGGTTGACTGGTAGGAGATAGACCGACCGAATTTGAATACTTACCTATTCTTTTCTTGTTCACAGTTGGTCTCATACAAATTTTATGGAAATCATTTCAACCATTACATATATTATGATGTAATTGAGTTTTATTGAAATCGGTTGTACAAAATTTTTAATTTTACCACTTGTCCAGTAATAATATTAGTCCGTTAGAAGGAGTTGTTCGTATTACTGTTACTATGGAATT
The DNA here is from genome assembly GCA_033319125.1 of Parnassius glacialis. Taxonomy (NCBI): domain Eukaryota; kingdom Metazoa; phylum Arthropoda; class Insecta; order Lepidoptera; family Papilionidae; genus Parnassius; species Parnassius glacialis. The sequence continues at coordinate 28,580,584 of JAVANC010000002.1, forward strand.
CCGATGATTCAAAGGAAAATGCTAAAATTTTCGAGATACAAAGATTTGATTAGTAAAATTTCTATACGTGATATAGCCATGCTGCAGCTATATTACCTAGTAGTATAGTTGTAGCACGAGTGGGTCGGCTCGACCGGGGAACGACTACGCTCTCACAGAAATTTAAACGATGAACCGAATTATATAGGTAAACTAGCTTTTCACCCACGACTTCGCCCGCGTTAGTTAGCCATAAAATATAATTTAAACTATTATGCTTCTATTTATTTTTCAGTGACTCCGAGATAGACAAATAGCTACCAGACAGTAATGTGCAAGGACGATGTACTTCAGTTGGCGAAGGAATCGAATCTGACAAAGAGAATCAAAAAGAATACAATAATAATAAGTCATATATATATATATATATTTATATAGGATAAGGGTGACAAAAGAGCACACAGACCACCTGATGGTAAGTGGTTGCTGCGGCCCATAGACTTCTACATCTATCCTCTATTACAATTCAAAATGTAGATGCGTTGTCACCCGTGAGGACTAAGGTGGAATGCCTTATTTCCAGTAAAAAGGGCCTCCGGCCACCTGCACTCACCAAGCGAAATGCAGAGGTAAACCTCTACTTCTCGCTGGTATTCTGTGAGGTCGTGGTACCACCCCGGTTCGAGCCGGCCCATCTGTGCGACAGCAAAAGCTGCCGCGTGGCTCTACCACTGTTTATATGTATATAGACTTATTTGTTGTTTTTTGCTGAAAACTAATTTCAATTAACAAGATGTATAAATGTTATTGTAAAAATATATATTAGGTATTTAAGTAAGTGCCTTTAAACAATACAAGTTTTGTTATATTTTGAATTCTTCGTACTATATTTATCCTCTTCTTTAAAATGCAAGGAACAAATGTATGTATGATTTGTTGGTAACCACATCTCTACGATTATTTTGGACGAATTTAATCCACTTTTCTCGGTTTTCGTGGCTTGGACGTGGAAACCTAAAAATAAAATAAAAGAATAATCAGCAAATATAAACGTAAGAAATTTAGCCTAATTATACTTAGGTATATTCATTTCTACAAAAAAAAATTGTACATAATATTATGATCGTCCTACACTTGCTCACAGAAATGTCGTATCTGAACAAATTAATTTCATAATCTATATTCCATGACACAAGTTGGCGCCAAAGAAATAACTTTTTAAGTATTAATATATAATGTTTTTTTATTATTTAAGTATCTTACTTACCCATGAAAAGTGATTCCTTGGTTTTTATTAACATTTCGTGAATTTTTTGTGCAATATCTAAGAACACACCGTAGCATATTTTATCAAGAGATTTTTTTTTAAATCAACACAACACGTGACAACTCTACAAGCGCCTAGCGAGCGACTGATTAAAGTGCGGTGACATTGCCGCAGTTGAAAACATAGCTAATCGCATTGAGTTATATGTACTACGTACTAGAGAAGCCATTCCGAACATTGACTATGTTCAACGGAACTGTAGTGCAGTCCCTACAGTCCATACAAACTAAATATTGTGTAAATTGAAGATTTGTTTATTCCATAAAATAATTATTATTACATTTTATTTAGAAATATGTTTGTTTAGATTAAATGAAGATATTTTATAATAAATTCTTATATTTATTTTAGACATATATATATATATATATATATATATATATATATATATATATGTCTACATAATATATACATATATATATATATATATATATATATATATACATAATTAAATATAGCAGTTTCTGATTCAAACTCCAATAACAAAATGTAAAAATGAAATGAAAAATCACAAACTACTCCTGCAACGTTAGATAGTAATTCCAGAGCAAGCGTTTGAACGATGCCTTGCTCGTGGCTGCGCGTACACTGCCCGGTAACTCATTCCATAATCTTACCGCGTGAGGGGTAAAAGATTTGTGTAAAAAGCTAGTATGACAGAGGGGAACATGGAGGTTAGATTTTTCCGTAGAACGGAGACAACGATTATGGGTATCACCTTGATACTGAAATTTGCATTTCAGATATTCAGGGACAAGCGGATCGTGTAAAACTGAAAATAACGTGCACAGTGTTCTGAGATGTCTGCGATAGCGGAGAGGTAGCCATTTTAGGTGAGAAATGTAAGAGGAAATGTGGTCGTATTTACGTAAACCGAAAATGAAGCGTATGCAATTATTGTGAAGTCGATCCAGTTTGTTTAGAAGTTCTTGCGAAGCATCAGCATAGCAAACATCTGCATAATCTAGAATAGGCAACACTAAAGTCTGTATTAGCATTGCCTTAGTCATATTTAAGATTAACCCTAATGCCAAATCTGTTTGACCAATTAGAAATACAATTGAGATCACAGTTGAGCTTCTCAATCACATCATCGATACATTCCACCTCAGCTTGAGCGTAAATTTGTAAGTCATCAGCATACAGATGGTACGAACAGCGAATGTGGGGTGTAATGAGGTTTATAAAGACTGAGAACAAGACAGGAGAGAGAATTCCGCCTTGAGGAACGCCAGCAGACAACGAGCACCAATCAGAGATAATCTGACCTACTCGAATTGCCTGCTGACGACCTCGAAGATATGAGGAGAACCAGTCCCGCGCTGACGAAGAGAAACCTAGTTGATAAAGTATAGCTAGAGGAATATCATGATCGACAGCATTAAAAGCGTTAGAGAAATCTATTAGGACTAACACTGTCAATTTTGAGTTCTCCATTCCAGTACGCAAATCTTCCGTAACTTTCAAAAGAGCTGTGGTAGTACTGTGCCCCAGCCTAAAACCAGATTGATATGTGCTGAGAAAGTTATTTTTGAAAATGTAACTAGAAATTTGTTTGTGGACAATAGCTTCAAGAACTTTAGATAAAAAAGGGAGAATCGATATTGGGCAAAAGTGAGAAAAAGTACTGGGGTTATTTATTTTGGGCAGCGGAATGACAAATGCTTTTCTCCAAAGTGAAGGAAAATCCCCAGTCAATAGTGAATGATTAATTATGTGAGTAATAATAGGAGTAACATAGTCTAGAATTAATGTGATCATAAGTATATTCACATCATCAAAGCCAACTGCCATAGACTAAATACAATAAATGGTATTTTTTATATCCTCATCAGCAACGGGAGCAAAGTTAAATGTGCAGTTATGTGATTATGGCATGGAAGGCAAATAAAAAATGGTACTTGTACTTGATTTAACAGAGGCCTGCATTTGGGTAGTTGAAGAAAAATGTAAATTGAAATCACTTATAGAAATGATTGCAGGGTTCACGTTACACGTAGGTTTACCGACCCCAATCGTCCAGAGAAATTTCCATGTATCAGCCATAGAAGAGTTTATGATATTATCGTGAATGTAGCGGCGCTTAGCGGCTCGTACCATCTGATTACATCGATTTCTCGCAACTTTGAATTTTGTCCAGTTAAGTTCACAACGGTTCTGCTTGAATTTTCTAAACATTTGATCGCGCTTAGACATAGCCTTACGGATATTTTCAGTAATCCATGGCGCAGGAGAACGTTTTAACCTAACGTCACGAATAGGTGCGTGTTTGTCAAACAGCTTATGAATATGAGAATTAAATGTCGTAATCTTGTCATCAATACTCTCTGCGTTAAATGTATCGCTCCAGTCTAAAAGCGAAGCATCATGTTGGAGCCCTTCGACATTTATACTAGCAAAATTACGCAGACGCACTATAACTTGCTTTACTTTGGGAGGTTTAATTTTATAGGAAATAAACAGCAAGTCATGTCGCGAGAAACTTGGAGCGGGGAGCTGTCCGTGGCAGGCAACGCGTTCTTCTGAGGAGACAAATATCAAATCTAACAATGTATCATCAGCAGTAAGATTGTGATGGGTGGTATCAAGTGGAAGTATTGAAAAATTTGCCGACTCAATAATTGAACGCAAACCACGCGATCTAGGAGTATTACTGAGAAGATTCGTGTTAAAGTCACCCATCAAAATATGATGTTGATAATCAGAGCAAATTGAAAGAAGTGCCTCTTCAAATTCACATAAATAACTAGAATTCGGTGGACAATAAATTGCACCAAGCACAACTTTATTTCCACTAACAACAATCTCTAAAAAATATATTCAACTGATCCAGTATATTGTGAAGGTGAGGTTGATAAAATTTTGTAAGGTATACCACTTCGCAGGTATACTGCCACACCACCTCCTCTTTTATTAATGCGATCGTTACGAAGTAAAACAAAACCTGGTATTCCGTAAGAAGTAGAAAGCAGAGTTGGATTTAACCAGGTTTCTGAGATAAGTATCGCGTGGATCTCTGAATGTTAAAAGTTTCTAAAAGTTCAGTATAATACTCTGGCCGTTGATGTGACAAACGTTGAAATTTTTATTATAATTATTAAGTTTTTGGGTTAGCAGCGAACGAAGTGTAGGTAATTCCAAATCAGAGTCAGAAAATGTCTCAAGAATTTTTTACCGTTAGGGACTAAGGCAATGCTAATACAGACTTTAGTGTTGCCTATTCTAGATTATGCAGATGTTTGCTATGCTGATGCTTCGCAAGAACTTCTAAACAAACTGGATCGACTTCACAATAATTGCATACACTTCATTTTTGGTTTACGTAAATACGACCACATTTCCTCTTATATTTCTCAGCTAAAATGGCTACCTCTCCGCTATCGCAGACATCTCAGAACACTGTGCACGTTATTTTCAGTTTTACACGATCCGTTTGTCCCTGAATATCTGAAATGCAAATTTCAGTATCAAGGTGATACCCATAATCGTTGTCTCCGTTCTACGGAAAAATCTAACCTCCATGTTCCCCTCTGTCATACTAGCTTTTTACACAAATCTTTTACCCCTCACGCGGTAAGGTTATGGAATGAGTTACCGGGCAGTGTACGCGCAGCCACGAGCAAGGCATCGTTCAAACGCTTGCTCTGGAATTACTATCTAACGTTGCAGGAGTAGTTTGTGATTTTTCATTTCATTTTTACATTTTGTTATTGGAGTTTGAATCAGAAACTGCTATATTTAATTATGTATATATATATATATATAATATATATATATATATATATATTATGTAGACATATATATATATATATATATATATATATATATATATATATATATATATATATATATATATATATAATGTGTCCAAAAAGGCACGTATGGCAATTCACAATGCTGTGTCAGTGCCTACTTTAATGTATGGTAGTGAAAGTTGGGTGTGGCAGAAGACGCACGAGAGTAGAATAAATGCTGTAGAAATGCGGTCATTAAGGAGTATGTTAGGGATGAATCTGAATGACAGAGTGAGAAATTGTTTAATAAGAGAAGAGTGTGGTTTGCAAGATGATGTTGTGACCAGGATTAAGAAAGGAATGCTTCGGTGGTTTGGTCATGTAGAAAGAATGAATGAGGAAAGAGTGACAAAGCAAATTTATGTTGCAGAGGTGAACGGCAAAATCGGGAAGGGTCGCCCTAGGCGAAAGTTTATCGACCAAATTGGCGATATATTGAAAATGGGCCAAATCAAGAGTACCTTTAACCGACGAGCGTGTATGCGTAGGTATATGGATGTGGAGGAAGCGAGAGAGGTCTGTCAGGATCGTGCCAAATGGAAGTCCATAGTCTCTGCCTACCCCTCTGGGTTACAGGCGTGAGTGTTTATGTATGTATGTATGTATATATATATATATATATATACTGTATGTATTATGTAGACATAGATGTTATTTACTTAGCTGTTTGCACTTTGCACCCACAATATTTTCTCTGCTTAGCCTGGAGGTAGACTGGTAGAGAATGCCCTGTTGCATTAAGTCCGCCTTTTTGTACTTGGTGTGCAAATAAAGCATAAATAAATAAATAAATATCTAAAACGGTCCGAGTTTGCCAAAAAGCGTTTTTAAACATATTACGCATTAAGAGGTACCGTGTGCAAAATGTAGTAAAAAATTACTGCCAAAACGATATATTACCAAAGGAAAATAGAGGAGGTGATCATAAATCCCACAAGTATGAGACCAAAAAACAAAGTGTCATTGCTTTCATTAAATCCCTTAAATGCTCTGAACCACACTTTTGTCGAGGCAATACGAAGAGTCTTTATTTACCGTCGGAGTTAAGCATAAACAAGATGGCGAAAACGTATAACGAACACGCCGATGAAGACCTCAAAGTGAAAAACCTATACTTCCGCAATATTTTTAATACATGCTTTAAGTTAGGATTTGGCTCGCCAAAAGTCGACGTATGCACAACATTCTTGCAACAGACTGAAAAAATAAAAATTGCCAAGAGTGATAACGAAAAATAAGAATTGTAGATAACGAAGACTGTGCATAACCGCCGCGCGAAAGCATTTTTTGATATGCTTAAAGAAAACGGTCCTGCAATCAAAACGTTTTCATTTGATTGTCAAAAAAATATGCCATTGCCCAAAATACCTGATCAGAGTACATATTACTCGTGTCAGTTGTATTTGTACAATTTTAATGTGGTCGAAGGTAATTCCAAATCGCTCCTGACGTAACAAAATGTTTTTAGCTATTGTTGGACTCATCATCAGTCTATCATAGACTTTGTAGTACAAATTATCCCCCAGAATGCAGAACAGTTCGCCACATGGCCGATGGTTGCACGTGCAAAAAAAAGTGAGCAAACCAGATGAATACATACAGGTTATGAGTGATTATTCTACGATTGTAAATGTATCATCTGAAATCAATGTATTTGATTGGAAAACTGTTGCCCGAACTACAGTTTTATACCTTGGCAAGTGGCATGTGCAGTTTTCGAAATGCAAACGATTTTATATAAAGAGGTCAACCAAATGTAAACAGATGTTCGGCTCACGAGGAGAACTATTTTACAAAAGAGATTTTGGAGAATATAAAAATATTTGCAAAAAAGGTAAAAATACTGCAATGATAATCCCAACCATTGTACCTCGTGGTGTGCCAGTAAAAACGTTAAAGTTGCGAGACGTAAACAAATTATTATGTGTACATTATGGCAACAACTGGCGAGACTTAGATAATCTCGAACACTTTGCGCGGGTAATTCTATCCACACCTGAAGTACCAACAGATGCCGATGATGATGTTGACGAAAGTTGCCAGCTAATGTGTGAAGAGCAACAAGAAATGCCGACATTAGTAATATAATTTTATTGGTAAAAATTATTAACATTTGCCTTTAAGTTTGTTATTTTGTTATCTACCTAATAACGTTTTTTTGTATGATTTTTAAATAAATTCACATCTATGACATGTTTTTAATACTGACACTGTACAACCTAAAAGGACCAAAATGGTTTGAGTGTAGTTAATCTGTAATATATGCATATTCATATGCTTCAAAACCTGCAATGTCTGCCAGTGTTTGCAACAAAAAACGCAAAGTCCATTTGTGTGTTTCAAAGTCAGCAAAGTCCAAATGAAATCCCTGTTTTTGAACATTTCTCATAATTTAAAGCAGGTTTCTTATTAATTATCGTGTGTTTTGATATTTCCAGTGCTATTTGCGAATATTAAGTTTATTGCCAGTGAATTGTAGCTAACGTTTTTCAAGCTTCTGGACTGGAAAGGATACGGAATTAACATCAATGGCGAGTACATCACTCACCTTCGATTTGCCGACGATATAGTCCTCATGGCAGAATCGCTGGAGGAGCTAAGCACTATGCTCAATGACCTCAATAGTGTCTCCCAACGGATAGGTCTTAAGATGAACATGGACAAAACAAAGATTATGTTTAATGTCCATGTCACACCTATGCCGGTAGTTGTTGGGAGCACTAAGCTCGAAGTTGTTGACGAGTATGTTTACCTGGGACAAATAGTCCGACTAGGTAAGTCCAACTTCGACCGAGAGGTCAATCGACGGATTCAACTCGGCTGGGCAGCGTTCGGGAAGCTACGACACATCTTCTCGTCAGAAATACCTCAAAACCTTAAAACAAAATTGTACAACCAGTGCGTGTTGCCAGTGATGACTTACGGAACTGAGACGTGGTCCTTTACTGCTGGCCGTATGAGGAAGCTCAAGGTCGCTCAGCGAGCTATGGAGAGGGCTATGCTCGGAGTTTCTCTGCGTGATAAACTTAGGAATAAGGATATCCGCAGTAGAACCAGACTAACCGACATAGCCCAACGGATTAGTAAGCTGAAGTGGCAGTGGGCCGGCCATATAGCTCGAACAACCGACAACCGATGGGGAAGAAAGGTTCTCGAGTGGCAGCCTCGTACCGGTAGGCGAAGTGTAGGGCGTCCCCCCACAAGATGGAGTGACGACCTGGTAAGACATGCAGGAAGTCGATGGATGCAGGTGGCTCAGGACCGTGCTTTGTGGCATTCCTTGGGGGAGGCCTATGTTCAGCAGTGGACTTGTGAAGGGCTGTAATGATGAATGATGATGAATTGTAGCTACCCGCAATAATAAAATGATGTATTGTTACAACTTTGCAATAGCGGACATTGCTGTTTTTGATTCTAGACCGATATTTAAATGGTAAATCACACCATCATCACTCACAGATAACTACCGTGGATAAATCTTTATTTCAGAGAGCACGAGGGATCTGTGACAGAAAACATCTGGCGGCCGAGCTTCAGCACGTCAAGCAAGTATTGCATGACAACAAGCTTCGGGTCCTGCGCCTACGTGTACTGCGTACAGTGACCGGGTGAAGCCAGCCACAGTTGAGCATGTGCCTCCTGTACTGCCCTACTATGTCAGAGGAGTCACAGACAAGGTTGGCTACATCTTGAAGCGAGCTTCCATTAAAACATACTTCAAGATGCCGAGACGTCAAACACCTCAGTCCGCCCCTTGACCATGGGTGCTGTAAAGCACCTGAAACGTCGGGAATTAAAAACTTGAATTAAACGCGATAGAATCCGTAAAAATTAGTTTCATTTAAAAGGAGCCATTCCTACATTCTTAATTTTAAGTTGTTTATCATCAGCAAAATGACGTTTCCTAGAAATCTTCAGATTTTTAACATTTAGACTAATATCTGAAAAAACCGTAACCTTCTTGGATTCCACTATAACCTTTTTCACAACATTTGGGTGAGTTCTTTTTGCTCCAGATCTTGAATCAAGTTTATAAAGCCTAAATATTTTCCATGTAAACATGGACTTGGTATACACATACACAAGAAGCAACTTAAGCTTCTAGCAGCCATGACAGGTGCTTTAGTCTCCCATAAAACCTGGTGTATACGTAATGTACCTTTAAAAAAAGGAACTGTGGCAGGCTAAACGCTTCTACATTCATAATATCAACTTGGTCAACAACTTCAATTTGAATGTTGCTATTGCACTGTATCAAAGCTGTTAGAAAGTCTGCAAAATTACCGAGGTCACGACCGTGACTAACAACACGATCCATTCTAGTTTTTAAAGCACCGCCTACCCCATCTGCTGCAACCTTTACCGTGGCCAGCTTTACTATAGTTTCATATAACACATTCAAGTCTATAAAAATCTTCATGTAATTTAGAAATCATGTAAAAAATAAATTTATTGCTGTACTGAATAGTTGGACCGTCAGACATAAAATGAATAGTGTTATCGTGAGGATTGTTATTTTTGATGTAATGTAGTAAGAGTTTTAAGTGTGCTCAAATAGCAGAAGTAGTATGATCTTAAGACTGGCTAACATTGCAAAATGATCGGAAAGTTATCACCCCAGTTAACCGATTCGTTGCGGCACCAATTTTCGACAACTTTTAGCTGTGGCGGCGAACAAATATTTTACGACACACCTGGCGTGTCAAGCGCCACAGACACAATAGTTGTGTCATCAGCCATTTGTAAAAATAATTACCTTTTTTATGCTTTTTTCACTTGTTTAGACCTAATTAAGTTTAGTTGACATCAAACATCAGTTACAAACGGAAGGATACTTGTTTTTAGTAGGTAACTACGTGTTATCTACGTGTTTTCTTTTAAATTGAGAGTAAGTGACTCTTTTATGTAGAGATTACAAACATTTTGTACTATTTTTTGTTTTATAAAAAAATCATTTATATAAGCAGGTACAGCTAAATCATCCTGGAATACCTTGGTTTTTATTAAATTAAATTTTCACCTTATAATAATATTTGTTAATATCAAACAATCAAGAACCTTAATTTGGAAAAAAAATAAGGTTTATAATTCGTTAATATTTACAAATGTTAAATATTATTTAATGTTATACAAATGTAAAAGTAAAGTCGATTTGAAAACGTCTAATTAGTAAGAATAGCAAAACAAGTGTTTTCAAAAGGAAACAAACGCCGGCGCTATACGGTGGCGGACTGACGAAAGACTATTTATTAGCGAACTTTTTTTATGCATGAACCGTTTCAAACTGTTTCAAGCAAAAATAAACCTTATATCATATCACAAGAGCACATGGTAGTTCGTAGGTCTATTCGGCCATATGATGGTAATAAGACGGCAGTTCAACCATTTTAAGCAAAATTAAACAGTAAGACAAACCCATTATTTTTTTTTAACAGCAGACTTGTTTTCCAGAAATTTATTTACAACTTGAGTTTGCGAGCGATCGCAATGAGTGCTATTATTTGTTACTTATTAGACTATTTTTCCACAACATGATTGAAACCCCACAAAGTAAAAAGAGTACCATGTACAAGTTAAAAAAGTTTGTCAACCCCTAAAAATATCAAATTTTCAAAATATCCAGAAACGAAGCTGCAGGCATGAACTATTTGCAAAATAATGAATATTTTGTTCTGGATAAATTTTCCAAAAACGCAATTTAAAAAGACACGACTCGTGTGTCATACGCCACACACAAAAGTAATCGATGGTACGCCTGGCGTGTCACTCGCACTGAACCGGTTAATAGATCACAAATGTATACTATCGATGTATGTAGGCTAACATGTTGTCGACTACCACCAAAGTGTAGTGACTGGACCTCTGCAGCGTATTTGAAAGTATAATTATCACTCCAGTCATCATGAATAATAGTCTCGGTCATTTTTAGATTTGATTTGATTTTATGTAAAAATATGTACTGAGCAAGAATATTTTGAACATGTGAAAGAAATTTCTCAATATACCCTTCTAGTTTTGATATAACTCTCCAAATTTAACTTTAGATATTAATGACTTGGAGTTTTCTTCCTTAGTAACAATATGGTATTAGTTTACTCTTGTTGAATCATTAAACGCTAAATACGTAACACTCTTATTCTTGCAAGACCCGCACAAACGACCTAAGCATTTTTTGTCATTATCATTGCAGCACAAAGATTTAAGCAGTTGACTTACATTACTTTCGGACATAACCCTAGCTCGATGTAAGCCAGAAACCAACAATTCCATATTTGAATGGGTCTTACATAGACAAGTGTCTCGTGTTTTTGTGGGAAACATATCCAAAACGGTCTTAGCCTACAAAACGAAGAATAACTCAAATTTATTCTAGGGTAACCATCCTTAATTTTTTTTAAATATCAGTTAATGTACCGAACAAATACCTTTTTTGTTTTCTAACACCAGACTTCGTAATATAGTGATTTTTCCAGGTGCTAAATAACTAATTATATCTAACTCAAGAAATTTCACAACTATATTTTTTAGCTTTTCTTTATAAGAAACATCTTGTTTCTTCTTGTTGACTTCCTTGTTATCTTTATTGTCTTTATTTTTATTTTCTTCTAAAGATTTTATAAGATTTCTGTATTTTAAATTTTGTTTTGTTAAAAATAATATAGTTTGCCTCAATATTTTATTTTCTTTATTAATTTGGTATCGCAGTTTTGTAATTTTGGTTTTACATAGATAGTTGCTTGATGTAGTAAATGATAGATTACTGGTAAGAAAGGGACATTCATCTAAACTATGTGTATTCACAATATTTTTTTCAGTTTCCTCAATAAAGAATTGCGCCGTTTCTCTTGCCTTCCACTTCTTTTCTAAATATTTCTTTGAGCTTTCCCTCCATTTTGCACGTTGAGCTTTTTGTTCACGCCTATTCATTTCTTTTACGATACTTTTTATTTCCTCCTTTTTTCTTCTAGATATTTCTTTCGGTTCTTTTCTTTTTCAATTTGATATAGTAAAGGATCATTTTCAATTCTTGCATATCTCTGCCTTTGGTATAATCGTTGTGCTGCTCGTTTTTCTTCAGTAGATTTCAATGGCATTTGTAATCTAAAACAAAATATAATTTATAAGTAGCAAATTAAAACAAAAGCCAAAAGCTGTGGTAGCTCAGATGGTTAGCTCTCGCTGTAAGCTTCACAGTACTCGAGCAACCCGGGTTCGATCCCTGCCGGCACCAATGAAATTGTTAATTGCAATTTTAAGTACTTATTTACCACGTGCTCGGCGGTGTAGGAAAACATCTCGAGGAAACCTGCATGTCTGAGAAATAAGAAAAAAAATATTTTCGAAGACAGGCGAAGTTCACTAACACGCATTGGGGCAGTGCGGCGGACATTTCCTTGAGAGGAATAAATGAGAGGAGGCCCGTGCCTAGCAGTGGGACGTAAATAGACTGCAACTTTACTTTATTTTTAAATTAAAACAATTATACGAGTATTTTAAAATCTACAATACTAAATATAAATAATTAAGTTTCTAGTTTTAGTTTTTTTTTTAATTATTTTAAAATAAACATAATAAAAAGGAACTTACAACTCTTTTCCTCATAAAATTTTTTTGGCTTATTGTTCTTGGTATTTTTTAAGACAGATACAATTTCTGTTCAACAATCGTTAAGCTTCGAGTCCGGTACTTGATTTATTAAATAACGAAATGAAGCCTTCATAGCCTTCACGTTTCTTTCACATTGGCACGTGGACATACCTGTCTTCACACCAATCATCAGGTCGACTTTTATACTTTTATAGTGCTCGTGAATACGGCAATATGTTAATGTGTCTTTGAGAAGCTTGCGGGAAAGCTTCGCGTGCATTACGAATTTACCGAGAGAAATTCCCGACCGCTCGACACCCAGCTGACTCTACTCTGATAACAGCAGCATTTCAGCGAGTGTTGGAAAATCGGCCCATTGCTCCGGTAGCGGCAGGAGGTGGAAGTCAAGTGGCTGTTTACTCCGAGGAGCGCATTTTAGATGTCGTTCGCCGATATCCGAACAAGTTTATCATACTGTGCAGTTCACAAAGTGTTAAAACACAACCGAATGCGCCCATACAAAGTGCACAAAGTGAAAGCTTTAGTTTCCGGCGATCATGACCTACGATAAGTTTTCTGCCGTTGGTTATTAGACCAACAATAACGTGTGCCTGGTTCCATTGAGCACGTTATCTGGATAGACGAGTCGACATTTACCAGAAACGATTTACCATTTTTTACGTGGTAGAGCCATGCTGCAGCTATATTAGTAGTATGGTTGTAGCACGAATGAGTCGGCTCGACCAGGGGAGGACCACGCTCTCACAGAATACCAACGTAAAATAGCAGCTTTATGCTACTGTGTTTCGTATGGTGAGTGTTGAGAACCGGAGACCCTTTTTACTGGAAATGAGGCATTCCATCTTAGTCCTCACGCGTGACAACGCATCTGCTTTTTGATTTTTAATAGAGGATAGATGTAGATGTCTATGGGCCGCAGCAACCACTTACCATCAGGTGGACTGTGTGCTCGTTTGTAACCATTATCCTATAAAAAAAAGAAACGGCCTGTGGAACCTAAGAAATACACACGTGTATTCAGAGGTTAACCCGCACGTTTCTTACAACTAATGCCATTGCTGATTTCTTCGGATCTTTAGGTCTATGGCTATGGAAAATGATGCAAAGTTACAAATATCAAGACACCACTCCGATAAAACCGTTAGTTTTAAAAAAACAAGGGTGGCTAATGTTGTCCTACAAAAATGTCATGTTTTCATACAAAAGATTTTTAGAGCTAGGGTTCAACAAATTCAGAAAAGAGTAAAATAAATAAAAACTTTCAAAATTACTAACGTGGACTATTTTGTTAACAACAGTAGGTATTAGGTATCTGTTACGGCTTGCAACTGCCTTGACAATAGTAGATTCCTCCCGGGCCCTGTAGGACGAACCTACAAGCAGGGGCAAGTCGGGCCTCACAAAGCCAAGTGGAAAGTCCTTAATTGCAACGATCTATAAGGGGCGACAGCCCGTTAATGGGAAGGCACTCACCTGCTTCTGGAGCGGAGACGGTTCACCAGGACCTGCCCGGCTGATGGAAGTGTAGTGAATGTATGTGTTAATTGTATGAAGCTGTGTGTAAGTGACCTGATCTAGATGACACAATACTGTCCTGGGGAAGGTATCCTCTGGTCGCTCCGGAACTATTCCCTTCTTGAGGCACCTTTTCAGTCTAGTCACGTAACGGTACAGCCAAAGAAGAAATTCAGAAGAAAATCACTATCAGAGTTGCACAATTAATTTAACCGAAGTTAATAAATCCTTTAAGAACACACGGGTTCTCGTAGACACAACGATTTTCGCGCGTTTTTACGTTCGTCACAAAATAGGCGCTAAAAACTAAAAACGTCCGTCGACTCGAAGTCCGTCCGTAGAATGTGGTCGAGGAGGGGGGCCGGGCGACCTTGTGACCATATACCTCGCGCGTACGTTTAACAAATTCACGTTTCAAAAATTTTATATTTTTTTTGCCTAAACAAACCCCTGCCCCGGACATAAGGAATTATGTCCGCGAGTAGATTGACAAACGGGACAAGGTCGCGACGGCACGTTGCAAGACCGAACCTCCGACCTACACCTCGGCCACTCTAGGCACCCCATCCGATGCATACGACAACTTAACAATACGCCCACGGCGCCAATACAAAGGTAAAGCGTTGGGTTCTTTAACCAACACGAGGTCTCCAACCCGAGGAGGATCCGTCTTGTCAGACCACTTAACGCGCTGCTGCAAAAGATGTAGGTACTCCAAAGACCATCGGTGCCAAAAACTCTGATTCATCTGTTGTAGCAGGTTAAATCTGTTCAACCGCGAAGAGTTGGTTTCCTGAAGGGGTACTCGGGCAGGGCGTTAAGCGGCTGGCCAATCAGGAAGTGTCCCGGGGTTAGAACCTCCAAATCATTCGGGTCGGATGAGAGGGGACAGAGGGGCCGAGAGTTGAGTACCGCCTCAATTTTACAGAATACAGTGGCGAGTTCCTCAAATGTCAAAATAGTTTCACCAATAACGCGACGGAGATGCGTTTTTGCAACTTTAACCACCGCCTCGAAAATACCGCCCCAGTGGGGCCCACGCCGGAGGGTCGAATTTCCACTGGATGCCCCTTTTTGACATAGCATTGCCTAAATAAGTCCGGTGGCTGGACAGAAATTCGACGACCTCCTTTAGATACCTATCCGTGCCCTTATAATTCGTTCCGCAATCCGACCGGATCAAGTCCGGCAAACCGCGCCGCGACACGAAACGGCCAATCGTGGCCAAGAAGGCTTCCGTGCTGAGGGCGCTTACAAGTTCCAAGTGAACGGTCTTAATGGAGAGGCACACGAAGACGCAAAGATAGGCCTTATGTGAACGCGCGTTACGAAGGTTAGAGGACTTGACGAGGAAGGGGCCAGCAAAGTCTGTTCCGACCCCAGCGAATGGTCGGATGGCCCTGACGCGGTCGGGCGGCAAGTCACCCATCAGGGGCTGCGATATGGGGGCCTTCAGTTTATAACAGGGGATGCATTTAAAGATGACGCTCCGAATGGTGCGTCGGCCAGCCAAGATCCAAAACTCCCGCTGCAAAATAGCCGAAAGAGTGTTACACCCAGCGTGGGCATTCTTAACATGGTGGTGGGTTACCAGCAACCGGACAAGGGCGCCGTCCTTAGGGAGCAGCAACGGGTGTCGAGCCCCGCACGGCAGTTGAGAGTTTTTCAAACGTCCACCCACGCGCAGCATCCCAGCGTCGTCCAGAAAGAGGTTCAGGCGGGCCAGAGCGCCCTTGATAACGGAGCCACGCTTCAAGTTTTCAATAACGGGCTCAAAATGCTCCGCTTGGACCATACAGGTCCAATGCATCAAAGCTTCACGACGCTCGCTAGGGGACAAAACGCAATCAGAGAGTCGGTTGGACGGATCTCTCGAATTGCGGACAAAGCGGCGCAGCCAAGCAGTCACTCCTAAGAGCTTATCGAGTTCCAGAAGGGAGAGATCCCGAGTGGGCTTATCGTTGCCCACTCCTACTCGGGCCCGTAGGCCCGGCAAATCGGTAGGTTCGGAGTAATTACCCTGGGGCCAGAATGACTGAGGCTCAGATAACCAACCGGGAACCACAATGGGTGGTCAACCAGCGCGGGGGCCTCACAGCCGCGAGAAGCGCAGTCTGCGGGATTCAACTCCCCTGGAACATGTCTCCAGTGGAGAGAAGTCTCAGAACTCTGGATTTGAGACACGCGGTTCGCCACAAAGACCTCAAGATTGTGAGGTGCGGCTCGGAGCCAACAAAGTACTATCTCACTGTCCGACCATGCGTAGACGTCCGTAATGTCGATTACAGGCTTCAAGGATGAGTGAACGTGGTTGAGGAGCCGCGTGAGAAGAGCGGCACCGGACAGTTCCAATTTAGGGATAGTTAAGCGGGACCTAATGGGGGCAACCTTGGTTTTGGCGAGTACGAGATGGACTGCAGTATGACCAGAGGAACTCACAGTCCGCAAATATATGACAGCAGCATAACCCTTCTCAGAGGCGTCGCAAAACCCATGTAGGGTAGCCCTGCATTTCCCTGGAGGGAGGAAGCACCTTGGCATGGAAACCCGGTTGATGTCCGGAATGGAGGAGAGCATGGAGAGCCACTCTCGCAAGAGGACCCCGCTAATAGGCTCGTCCCAACCCAACCCGGACATCCAGAGCTTTTGAAGAAAGCACTTAGCCAAAAAGATGACCGGGGTGATCCATCCATTAGGGTCGAAGGTGCGAGCTACGGTAGACAGCACGGAGCGCTTGGTCCATGCTTTGGGAGGTGGGTCAAGTTTTACTCTATACGTGAAGGTGTCCTGAACAGGCTGATATTGAATGCCCAGCACAGTCAACAAATTAGGATTCTCAGGGTGCTCGAACAGATGAGGGTCTTGTTGATCCTCTCCTGGGAGGTCCTTCAGAATGTGAGGGGAGTTCAACAACCACTTGCGCAACTCATAGCTTCCGGACTTCAGGATGGCAATTAATTCGTCTCGCAAGACAAGGGCCTCCTCGACGGTGGAAGCGCCCGTACAAATGTCGTCCATGTAGACCGAAGTCTCCAAAATAGGAGCTCCCCGAGCGTATCTCAGCCGCTCTCTCTCAGCGAGTTCAAGGAGAGTCCGCATGGCGATATACGGGCTGGACCGGAGTCCATATGTGGTGGTGTTCAACTCAAACACCTGTATAGGATCGCTGGGCTTCTCGCGCCACAATATCAGCTGATATCGACGGTCATCACGATGGACCACTGATTGTCGAAACATCATCCGAATGTCCGCTACAAAAACCACTTGGTGTCTACGGAATTGGGTCAAGATGTCGGATATGTCCTTGATCAGTTTAGGACCAGAGTGAAGACACTGGTTCAGGGACACACCATTTGATGTGGGGGCGGAACCGTCAAAAACCACCCGAATCTTACTCTCAGGAGTCCTCAAGACCGCATGGTGAGGGAGGAAGTAGTGCTCCTGTGAACACCATTCGAAGTTGGACGGTGACATGTGACCCAGCTCTTTATACTCGCGCATAAACTTGACATATTTGTCGCGAAAGGCTGGGTCGCGCCGCATGCGGCGCTCCATGGACAGCAACCTCTTCTCGGCTAGTGCACGAGATTGGCCCAAAGAAGGACGTGAGGCCAGAAAGGGTAAGCGAGTGACGAAACGACCGTCGACCCGACGGCCGGTATTGTTCTGGAAGAACAACTCGCACTCACGGTCCAGAGGGTTGATTCGAGCCGCATGTGGTGGTTCCTCAATTTTCCAGAACCGCTGGACGGCGTCTGAAAGGGACACGCCCACAACGGAGAGCGGGTCGGCCGTCGGAGGGGGAGAAGACCACATAACCGGTCCAAAGAAGCTGTGCCCAAATATCGTGGACATGGCTGACAGGCCATCGGGCTGTAGAGCTCGTATCTCACCTAACATTATGAACCCCAGCGTGTCGGCCCCCAGTAACAAATCTATAGGCCCCGGTTGGGCTCACCGAGGGTCTGCCGGTTTCAAACCCGACGCACAGCGAACCGCGCTATCATTTATACGAACGTTAGGGAGAAACCCTACGATGTCATCGAGGACATTTACCTTGATTAAAATGCGAAGGTGTTCGCTGGCAGGGCTGAACACCAACTCCGCTTGTCCCCTAGGAGCAGGAGGCTCGGCACCTCCGATACCTACCATCGGACGTGATTTAGAGCTCCAGGGCAGCCCCAGTCTTCCCACCAACCAAGTGGAGGCCACACTACGTTGGGAACCCGAATCCAATAGAGCTCGAACCGTTAAGCGGTCGCCGACAGTAACAGTTTGACAGGTGGACTGCTGACGGCTCAAAGGCTCAGTGGAGGCGGCCATGGCGGGAGCTAGGGCGGCAGCCTCCTATCTGGAGCTGCCTCGGTCGGACCGGCACCCGAACCGGGGGCCCCGAGAGCGGCACTCCGACGACATCCCGATGACCCTCGACTGGAATTCCCCGAACGGGCCGACCTGGGGAAATTCCGGGATCCTCGGCTCCAAGGTC
Organism: Parnassius glacialis; assembly: GCA_033319125.1. Classification (NCBI taxonomy): domain Eukaryota; kingdom Metazoa; phylum Arthropoda; class Insecta; order Lepidoptera; family Papilionidae; genus Parnassius; species Parnassius glacialis. Next base: position 28,599,296 of record JAVANC010000002.1, read on the forward strand.
CGGGACCGATACGCGGCCTCCGGAACCCGGTAATACCGGCACCGACCAAAGGGGGGCGGGCGGCGTTCCAGTCGCGGCCACTCAGCCAACGGGGGTGAGAACGGTCTAGCTGACCGCTGAGTGGCTGCGAATCCACTCTCACCCAGCTGAGGGGGGGTGACGACCCCCCCGCCCCTGGGGGAACGACTCCCCGACCAGTTGGGGGAGGGATTCCCTTCAGAACGAGGGGCGCCGTGGTCAACCGGCGAGCGTCGAGCTTCGCCCGATAGAGGGAGTAGCGGAGCGCCCCCGCCCGTGGGAGTCGGGGGGCTGGCAGGACCCGGGAAGGACGCGCCGCGAGCACCCAGGCACAACATGATCTGGTGGTTGCCCTGGCAGTGCGTGCAGGGCCGCTGGTGCGGGCAGTCTTGTTGTAAGTGCCTCTCCAGGCACGAGTAGCACCAGCGGCGCTCCCTGGTGATGGTTTGCCTAGCCGGAGCCGGCTTGCGCAACAACTTAGGGCATGACGTCGTTCGGTGGTCGGACGCTCGACAATAGGGGCAGGGAGGTGCCTCCCGGGCCGCTAGGCCACTATAGGAGGGTAGGGGGGGAGGCCCTCCCGCGGGGGCTCCGCTCGGCCTCAGGGGGGTGGGCAAAGCCTTAGCCGTCCGATTCCGCCTCTCCCTGGGCACCGCTCAGGCGGCAGCCGGGGGGCCCTCGACGGCGCCTGCTGCGTTCTCTAACTGCCTACACTGCTCCTCCAGGAACCGCAGCAGGTCCCTAAAGGGGGGAATATACGAGGCGCCATCCCCTCCGTACCTCTCCTCAAAATGGAGCCGTAGGTCGAGGAGCAGGCGGGACAGCACAATATGGAGTAGCAGAAAAGACCACTCGTCCACCGGTAAATCCAGCCGCCGCAAAGAGTTGCACGCTATGACGACTGGATTCACGATGTCGTCCCGTAGTCGGGTTCATTCCCTCAGCAGCGGGAGGTTTAGCAGCCCCCGAACATGCTCGTCAGCAATTCGCCGGACGTTGGCGTACCTTCCAGCGAGGAGGTCCCTGGCGTTTTGGTAGGCGTCGTCCGATAGCTTAAGGTGGCCGACGACGCTCAGGGTCTCCCTCTCTAGTGATGCCAGGAGGTACCCCATTTTTTGGCAGGGGGTCAAGTCCCTACGGGCGTCCACCAGGCTGTCAAACATACCGACGAAGGTCAGCCATTCCGAGAGGACCCCGGAGAACCTTGGCAGGTCCAGCGTGGGGAGTCGTCTTAACAGCTCAGGCTGAGTGGGCGGCTTCCGAGGGGACTCGAGCAGACCACTCAACCGAGCCTCGCGCTCCTTCTCCGCGTTCTTGGCCCCCGCCTCGATCAAGTCGTCCGTAAGCGCAAGGAACTGCTCGTAGTCCGCACGGCAGGAGTCCAGGACTCCCTTTTCCACCTGCGAGTCCTCGAGCTCAGCGTAAGCCTCCTCCACGGCAGCCCTTCGAGCATCGACCTGCTCGAGCCTCTTCCTCATGTTATAAACCCTATCAGGTCGACCTATCAAAGCGTGTGCGCTGGTAGCCCAGCGCAGCTCAGTCCGCAAGCAACGAATTAGTAGCTTGTGTGACGGCATCCCTACTAAATACAATTACTACGCGGCTCAAATATAAATCAATTCGCAAATAACAAATACAGTTCCTATCAATCAAGTTAAGTAGAAATTACACTATTATTAAATTAAATACAAGTTAACACGAAAAAACACAAATCAAATTAGTAAGTAACAACCCTAGTACCATCAACAATTATCCGATTACGTGACAACTTTATCTACCTAGTTAAGGTACTTCGCCTTAAGAACTACGGTGAGTACTTAGCCTTAACAAATTCCCGCTCGTTAACCTACGGGCGTGGCGTTCCCAATCTAACCGCTAATAAACAAAGGCGGCAAAAAGGAAAATAATTTTATTATTACGTACAAAAAAACAAAGAAATACTTTTACGTATTATTAATGTCACGGCCGTGGCGTGATTGAAAGTCAATCAGCCACGATACTGCTACTAAATGTTACGGCTTGCAACTGCCTTGACAATAGTAGATTCCTCCCGGGCCCTGTAGGACGAACCTACAAGCAGGGGCAAGTCGGGCCTCACAAAGCCAAGTGGAAAGTCCTTAATTGCAACGATCTATAAGGGGCGACAGCCCGTTAATGGGAAGGCACTCACCTGCTTCTGGAGCGGAGACGGTTCACAGGACCTGCCCGGCTGATGGAAGTGTAGTGAATGTATGTGTTAATTGTATGAAGTTGTGTGTAAGTGACCTGGGCTAGATGACACAATACTGTCCTGGGGAAGGTATCCTCTGGTCGCTCCGGAACTATTGCCTTCTTGAGGCACCTTTTCAGTCTAGTCACGTAACGGTACAGCCAAAGAAGAAATTCAGAAGAAAATCACTATCAGAGTTGCACAATTAATTTAACCGAAGTTAATAAATCTTTTAAGAACACACGGGTTCTCGTAGACACAACGATTTTCGCGCGTTTTTACGTTCGTCACAAAATAGGCGCTAAAAACTAAAAACGTCCGTCGACTCGAAGTCCGTCCGTAGAATGTGGTCGAGGAGGGGGGCCGGGCGACCTTGTAACCATATACCCCGCGCGTACGTTTAACAAATTCACGTTTCAAAAATTTTATATTTTTTTTGCCTAAACAGTATCCATGTAGGTATTACAATCAATAAATAAATATTATACAATGTAGGTGGGAAGTTTTTTAACATTGTCGTATTTGTTAACGTAAGTATCTACCACAATATAAAAAAAATCAAAATCGTCCTTATCATCGTCCTTAGCTGTGTATTACAAAGATACTGTTTTTTTTTTCCTTTATGTATGTTGTAATAAATTGAAAAAAGTTTAGTTAAACTATTTAACTTAAGAAAAATTAACGAATGTTTTATATTTATCAAAGTAAATACAGTCATCGTCGTCTATAAAAACAAATTCAGTTTCTTGAGTATTAATGGCAAGTAGGTTAACTGTCTTGACAACATTCTTGCAATCAATTATTTCTATTTCTTCTATTTTAAGCTTAACAAACTGAATAAACTTTGTTCACTCCCTTGTGGTACTCCACTTTAATCACACACTCGAGGTATAGGAAATTTGAAATAAAACCCAAGAACTCAGAGCTATATAAAGGTTATTTTATTAAATCGAAGCCATTGTCTTACATGTAGGCTTGAACACTACAACCATACCGCGATTTAAAACAGTACAACGCCATCTATAAGTTGCCATCTAAATTAATCTTAACAATCTTAACATAATCGCCCACCAAGGACAAATATGACATTTGTCCTTCAACAACAACACAAATGGCTTTTCTATTAGTCTATAACTTCACATGAAAATTTATACTCTTTTCACAATACAAATTGAGCATCAATCTTAAACTTAACAACTTATTATAAGTCTATATATTCTAGTCTAGTTAAACACTTATAATATTATTTAACATTATTCAGTCGCAATCGGAAGCAGACACAATTTGGAAATCGGACGTTTAAATGTTCCATTTTTTGTTTTCAAAGTTATTACCCTGACCAAATTGTCTTGTCCAGGATGAGTTTCAATCACTCTGCCATATAGCCATCGGCAGGGTGGTAATCCGTCTTCTTTTACTAAAACAACGTCGCCCACCTTGGGCTGAGGTTGCTCTGATGACCACTTATAACGGTGCAAAAACTTGGTAAGGTATTCCTGAGACCATTTTTTCCAAAAGTCCTGCAACATTCTTTTGGTGAACTGCCACCTTCTTAAGGAACTAACAGTGTGAGATTCGTAATTTTGGTCTGGCGGAGTCACAATAGGCTCGCCCACTAGGAAATGACCCGGAGTTAAGACCATGATATCGTCGAAATCACCTCCGATAACTGACAGCGGTCTGGAATTAAGACAAGCCTCCACTTGTGTTAGAACAGTTGACATCTCCTCAAATGTCAAAGTTGATTGTCCTATTACACGTTTTAAGTGGTACTTGACTGATTTCACCCCCGCCTCCCATAAACCACCAAAATTTGGTGACCGGGCAGGGATGAAATGCCAGTTGCAGTCGTTATTAGCCACTGATTCAGCTACTTCCTGTAGCATCGATCCGTTTTCGGTTAGGAAAAGTCGTTTTAGCTCGCTGGCTGCTCCAGTGAAATTAGTTGCGTTGTCACTCCATAAATCAGAGCAATGACCACGTCTGGAGACGAATCGCTTAAACGCCTGCAAGAAACCTTGAGAACTGAGATCAGTGACTACTTCAAGGTGTATGGCCTTGGTTGCCATACAAACAAAGAGGCATATATACCCCTTGTGAGATTTATGCCCTCGTCCTTTTGCTGTCCGTATCTGGATAGGACCCGCATAATCCACACCACTACATTTGAAGGGACGTATGGGAGTCACTCTCGCTGCTGGTAACTGGCCCATTAGTTGCGTCTGAGTATTGGCGGAATTTTTGGCGCATGTCAAACATTTTCGGAAATAAGACCTGACCGACTGTTTTGCTCCCAAGATCCAATATTTTGCCTGGATATAGCAGATCATCAACTGGGGACCTCCATGAAGTGTATTCTTGTGGGCATCGGCAATAATTAAGTTGGTTAAATGGCACTTCTTGGGTATTAGGATAGGATGTTTCTGGTTGCGACTCAAGCAAGAAAGCTCCAATCTCCCACCTACTCTTAGGATTTCATCAGCATCCATCACTGGGTTCAACGAACGGAGTTTACTACCTTTAGGTAAGTTATTATTTTGTTTTACCAACAAGATCTCTTCTTTAAAATGAAATGCTTGATACTGCTTAATGCATACATTTTGTGCTTCAGTTAGTTCTTGCGTGGTCAAATAGCCTCTGTTTCTCTTGTTAGGTTCTGATCTTAAATTATTTATAAAGCGTTTACAGTAGGCTATTACTCTTTTCATCCTCGTCAGAGATGAAAACCTCTCCCATATACCATCTTCTACAACAGCACAATGCGATTTAACCTTTTCCAAATTTGTAGTTACTTCTTTGGGCTTCTCATAATTGATAGTTCTGTTTCTCAAAAAGTCAGGACCGTTGAACCACATGCTATTTTTTACCAATACTTGTGGAGATAGTCCTCTAGATGCAGCATCAGCAGCATTTTCTTTAGAGCTAATATGCGACCAATTATGAGAATCCAAATTAGACTGAATCTCTGATACACGATTTGCGACAAAAACTTTCCATCTACTTGGATGGTTATTAATCCACGCGAGAACTACTGTAGAATCTGTCCATGCTCGTATGTTACATTTTTCAATGCCTAGCACTCTTGCTACTTCCAATATGAGTCGTGATAATAATACAGCCCCACAAAGCTCTAACCTAGGGATAGAGACTTGTTTCACCGGTGCGACTTTTGTTTTTGCAGTTAACAGAGATACGTTAATCGCCCCACTGGAGTCGATCACACGGATGTAAATAACCGCTGCGTATGCAATATTAGAGGCATCGCAAAAGCCGTGCAATTCAACTGAATCGTCAACATTAGTGTGGACCCATCTTGGTATGTTTATCGTCTCTAACAGTTTCAGCTCTTCTCGGTAAGCAAGCCACTCATCTAGTATACTTTCTGGTACCGCTTCATCCCATTCAATCCCTGCTAACCACAGCTTTTGAATTATTATTTTTGATTTTATGATACTGGGCCCTACCCAGCCCAGTGGGTCATAAAAGCGTGAAATGTCACTAATTATTTTTATTTTAGTTACAGGTTGTTTCGGCTTCGGGAGATTGACAGCGTAGCGAAAGGAGTCTTCACTGCGGTCCCAGGTGAGTCCAACTATTTTCAAAGTTTCGTCTGATTTAATTTTTAATCCTTCCTGAACATCCCCTTTTCCTTTTTCCCCTTTCATAGATTCTACTAATTCCTCGCAATTACTTGTCCATTTCATCAACTCAAATCCTCCTTTACTTAATAATTCATTCATTTCATGAAATATCCTCAATCCTTCTTCCTTAGTTTGGCATCCTGTTAATAAGTCATCCATGTAATAATCTGTTAAAACTCGTTTAGCTGCCGTAGGATAACTATCACCTTCATCGAGAGCCAACAGCTGCAACGCTTTAATTGCCAGGTAAGGCGCAGAGGCAGTTCCAAATGTCACCCTCAGCATTCTATAATGTTTCATCTCCGTTTCAGCATTATCTCTCCAGATAATCCTCTGAAAATCCACATCTAAATCGGAAATCTTCACTTGCCGATACATTTTTGCAATATCAGCAGTGAGACAGATGGGCAGAATACGCGATCGCATGACCAAATGTCGCAGTTCTGGCTGTAAGGTAGGTCCTATAAAGAGATTATCATTGAGAGACATGTTATTTTTTCCTTTACAAGAAGCATCATATACTACTCTGACTTTCGTCGTGTCTTTATCCTCTCGTATTACCGCGTGATGAGGTAAGTAGATTGCCAACGGATTATCCAAATGTTCCTTCGGTACTAGCTCCATGTGATTCAGATCTATGTACTCTTTCATGACTTCTGTATATTTATCCTTTAGGTTTTTATTTTTATTAAATTTATTTTCTAATGTATAAAATCTCCTTTCAGATATCTCCATGGAGCCGTCTACCTGCGGAGGATCGTTCTTCAAAGGAAGTCGGACTATATACCTGCCTTCATCATCTCTTGTAGTTGATATTTCTTCACAACGTTTCTCTTCATCAGTGAACATTTTCTTTTTTATTTCAGGTTCTGCCTCCAGTTCCCAAAACCTTTTGAGAAGATCATTATCATTCGAACAACAATGCAAGACCTTTATTTTGTGTGCTGACTGTGCAGTCATGGTAATTTATCCAGAGAGTATCCAACCTAACGACGTAGCCTGAGCTAATAGCTCTCCCTCTGGACCCCTTTTTATTCCTTCCAGAAGTATCTGATTGTAAATACATACTCCTAATAACATATCGATATGACTTGAAGTATGATACTCTGGATCAGCCAAGACTAGGCCTTCAAGTTCAATCCATCTTGCTGGATCGATCTTGCATGTTGGTAACGGAGCCGTTATTGTCTTCAAAACAAAGGCTTCTACTTTAATTCTTAAGTTAGAATCAACTCGTGATTGAAGTTCCATAATAACCATACCCTTGGAAGTTGTCTCGTGCTCGCCCAATCCGGATATTTGTCCTAACATCTGAGTTTTTCTCAATCCCAAGCGCTGTACGGTTGACTCCGTTATGAAAGAACATTGCGAGCCCTGATCAAATAGAGCTCGCACTGTGTTGGTACTTGTTTTCGACTTGACTCTTACAAGTGCAGTTGCTAGAAGAGCCTGATTGTAAACTCTGCCTGAAGAAAAACAAGATACTGACGTTTCTTGAACCTTTGAATCCACTACTTGTTTCGAAGAAGATGCAATTGCTTCTTCTGACACGCCCCGTTCCCTATCCTCGATGGTCTCAGAAATAGCTTTCCCACTAGGATGCAAAAGTGAATGGTGTTTCCTTTTGCAAACGCGACACCTTACGTTGGTACGACAAAACTTGGCAGAATGATTGCTACCCAAACAATTAAAGCATGCTTTATTAGTTTCTACAAATTTTCTACGCGCGTCCACAGTTTCCTTAGAAAACTCTTTACAAAATGCAAGTGCGTGTGCTTCCGAACAATACAAACATTTAAAATTAGTTACATGTAAGGCTTTCATTTTATTTACATGAGGACTACTTTGAATCTGACTTTTTTTGACTGAGTTGGATCCGGAATCCAAAAATTCCATAGCGCGATATCTATTTGTTAAAAACTCTTTGAAGTTGGCATATGTTGGCAATTCATCTGCCGAGCTGTTATTGCTAACTTGAAATTCCCACTGTCTTTTAGTTTCCGGGTCCAACTTAAGAGTTAAAATGTGTATAATAATAACGTCCCAACTTCCTACATCAACTCCTATATTGGTCAAAGAAGCGAGACAATCATTAGTAGTATCGATTAAATCCTTGAGACTACTGGCTGATTCGTTTAGTATGTTTTTCTGGCTAAACATTCTTTTTAAAGTTAAATGACATATATATTTTTTGTTATTATATCTGTCCTCAAGTAATTTCCAACATCTATCGTAATTTTCGTTCGCAATAGGAATATGCCTCAAATATTGTTCAGCCTCACCTGTCAAATAACTTTTTAAATAATGTAACTTTTGAACCTTACTCAAATCTTGATTTGAATGAATAAGCGCAATATACAAATCTCTAAATGCTGTCCACTCAGGGTATTTCCCAGAAAAGTTAGGTATATTAATTTTTGGTAACCTTATGTGTGACGATGACTTTACATTCGATTGAACATAGTTACTTTCTGAAGTACAAGGTGCATTTACAATATTAAAACTTTCTAATGATGTTTTCAAGTCACATTTATAATTCAAATAACACTCTTCAGCCTTATCATAAATGTCTTCCTTTACATAATTAGTATTTAGTAATAATTTTTGATCTGAATTACGCTTTAACTCCTTATGACCAGATAAAAATTCGAACCACGTTTGCTCGATTAATTCTAATCTTCCCTCTAAATACTGTTTAGTAATTCGGTCTTTTGGACTCTTTTTGAAGTTAGTTTGCGACTTAATTATGCGCTCATATAGTTCAATTTGAAAGTTTAACAATGCTTCCATTTTTAATTAACTAAACAAGAACTTTCAAAGTAAACCAACAAGTTTGTAAGTTCAAACAACAAAATGTTTTAAGTAAAAACACCAAAAATTTTTCTAAGTCTTTAAATTTTACAAAACCTCTTAAAAATTGGACATAGGTTCCCCGTATTAACGTTTTTATCGAAATTATTCTAAGTCTTTACTAAACATGGAAATTTACTCTATATATAATTTAATTTTAAAGTCCAAATAATGATCACGAATTTTTTTTTTTTAGTTTTCAAGTTAAAGTCTTCCTGGTAATAAGGTTCAAAATTACTCACGATTTTCACCACACAGACACAACTTGCCTCACTTGTATTTGTTCGCCTTGCCGTACCGCCGTACTTCTACCAACTGCAACCGCTTTCCGCAACGGGGAGGGCTCCGCTCCGTGATGTCGTATCCTGACGCGCACTGACGTCACTGCAGCCAAGCGCCGTCCGAGGTCACAACCTACCCCTGACTTGACCCCTGTACTTTAGATCACCACGTTTGCGACAGCGATCCACTGCCCGTAGCGACGGAGAATCCGATTCGAATAACCATGAATAAACTTTGTTCACTCCCTTGTGGTACTCCACTTTAATCACACACTCGAGGTATAGGAAATTTGAAATAAAACCCAAGAACTCAGAGCTATATAAAGGTTATTTTATTAAATCGAAGCCATTGTCTTACATGTAGGCTTGAACACTACAACCATACCGCGATTTAAAACAGTACAACGCCATCTATAAGTTGCCATCCAAATTAATCTTAACAATCTTAACAAAACTTAATATTATCTTTCTTTCCAAAACTTTTTAAAGAATGAAACTTTTACTTTCTCGTTTTCTACCTTTTCTATAACAGTTCCAACAAAATACTCTACTCGTTTTTTGAAAAAGTATCTTAGTATTATGTAGTCGCCCACACTATAATTAATCATTAGATGTTCTCTGATATTGTCATCATAACTTGCAGAGGCTTTTTCTTTTGAATTTTTGTTAAACGGTGACAATAATTTGTCCTTATCTTGAGCGGTTTTATTGCTTACTGAATTTGATATTTTCGTGTCGTAATCAGATGGATTCGATTCCCTGTCAGAGTATATATCACAAATATCTGAATCGCTATGTGAACTCATATTCACGTCACTATTACTTGTTTCACTATGTCTTCTTTTGGATGGCCGCTGAACTGATCGCATCTTTGTAATTCTATTTTTATTGGTTGACTGTGTGTTCTCTTGTTGATTTGTTTACATATATTCGATACAATATTTTCTTTGCCCGTACTAGTTTTTTTCGTGTGCTATCTTTAAATGTTCTTGCTTTACATCAACACAATGTATCACATTCCCCGATAAAATATTTTATTTTACTTTATGTGTCTATTTTATGGTTTCTTTTGTAATATTTACATGTCGTTTTTTATAATTTTTTATTCCTTTATTCTTTGATTTTTTCCTATTTATTTGTTCCTTTATCTTTAATTTTATGTTTTCTTTAGTAGTAGTAGTTTACTAGATTAACATTTATCATACAGTGTTGTCTGTAGAAGTGTATTGGTTTCATGGGCAGGACGAATCACAATGTCAGATAAAATCTTTGGTTCATTTTTTTTTGGTTCCTTTTAGTGTTTCATTTGTCAAAGCTTGGGCTGAAGTTATGTTTTCAAAGGTTTCAAGTGTGATTGCTTTCTGCAATATCTGATTTATATTATTTTGAGCCACATGTTCATTTGGATCAATATCTGTATATGTCCGAAAAATTTCAGTGTTTTCGTCTAAAATGCTTTCTTGTTGGCTGTCAAATGCATTCTCTGACTCAATGTCAATTCCCATTATTTCAATACAGTCAAAAGTCTCATGCCCTTGGTTGTCCCATACTAGAACATTTTCTTCATCTGAAAACTCATTATCTATAAAATTTAATTCTTCAGCGTGTCGGTCAATATTATCAGTATCTAGGATACTTGTAATGGCAATTCATTTTCTAAAATATTACTTACACCAGGATTCAGATTAAGGTCATCAATATTTTGGTCTTTTGTGAAAGTTTTAGATTTTTTGCTCCTATTCCTTTGTTTTTTCGACTTTCTTGAGTCTCTCTTTCATTGTTTTGTTGGTTTGTTGTTTTATTAGCTACGCTTAAGAAGTCTTGAACAAACAGATTTTCCAGGTTGATTCACAACTTTCTTGTTACGTTTTATAGACAGTGGTTTTGAGTTTTTAAATTTGTTTTTCACAGAGTGTTGCGATTAAACGTTTTAAACACAAATAGGAAATAAATATTTTTAAAAGAAAATTGTGATTTTTTTACCCACAACTAGCAACATTTGTATTATGATAGCTTAGGTAAGTATTTTTTTTAGTTTTACGTACTTATAATGAATTAAATATATGAACTTATATGTAAAATCATCACTTTTTTATGTTTATCATCACTGTTGAGACAATATTTTACAACACAAACGGTCATTTTACAATTTTTCGCGAGCTCTTCTCCGTAAGGCATTAACAAAAAAAGGAATAAGATATTTTTATATATTAATATTTTCCATCTGAAACAATTTATATAAATTTCTTAGTGTGTCAGTTAGGTATCTCTTTGGTTTTTTAATTTTATTTTCTTCTTATGTATCCTTTAATGCCAGCTGCTAATTTACTATTTCTGTCTTCACTGTAAAAATTACGGACAACTAATATTATTTTCTTTTCAACTTTCATTTTAAATTTTCTTTTATTTATAAATTTTGGTTAGTTTTTATTTTCTTTAACAATTCTTCCTCATTGCTATGTTTAATATTGTGCCGGATTATCAGTCTTAATCTTTTATTTTCTTGGTTCATTTTATCATATTTTAATTTTAATATAATATAAATATAATTTAATAATATAATATAATTTTAATTTTAATATCGTTATATCCTTCTGTACTTTGCTCTGATACCATTTGACTTTTACTTACATCTTCGATTAAATCTGAATTTAGAGAAATAGCGTCAGCTGAACCAGTAGCTTCTTACATATACATACATAAACACTCACGCCTGTCACCCAGAGGGGTAGGCAGAGACTACGGACTTCCATTTGGCGCGATCCTGACACACCTCTCTCGCTTCCTTTACATCCATATATCTACGCATAAACGCTCGTCGGCTAAAGGTACTCCTAATCTGCCCCATTTTTAATGTATCGCCGATTTGGTCGATAAAACTTCGTCTAGGGTGCCCCTTCCTTTCTAGCTTCTTCTTTACTACCAATACAATGTTTTTATAGAATAGGGTGACAGACGAGCACACAGTCCACCTGATGGTAAGTGGCTGCTGTGGCCCATAGACACCTACATTTATCCTCGTTTGCGAATCAAAATGCAAATGCGTTGTCACCCGTGAGGACTAAAATGGAATGCCTCTTTTCCAGTAAAAAGGGTCTCCAGTTCTCTACACTCACCATACGAAACACAGCAGTTATTATGGACTGCAGTGGGCTGTATGACTGATAAATTGACTGATACTACGCTAGGGGACTGCTCAAAGGAAAGATGGTATGATGACTATACTGTATTCAATTATTTACAAATGCGGCACTATTAACTATCAACTATATTTACAGAGCGAGGGGTGTCTTCACTTTTCAATCTTCTATGGAGTGTTGATTTCTCTTGATTTCTTCACTTGCTGTTGTCTTCGAGTACCGCTTCCAAAATGAACGCCTCACAGACCGAAACGCCCTTCTTATATTCCGTAGGAGAGCGTCTCAGCCTGTGAGTAGCGTCGTAAGGCGATGCCGCACGCTCATTGGTCGGCGACATCGCGTGATCTGCTACCGGTGTGCGGGGGTGCGCGGGGCGCAACGGGGTATGAAGGGTTGACGGGGCGGCGGCTCCTCTCGCCGTCCGTAATATCCTCCCCCCGGCGTAGCCTGCGAGCCTAAGCTTCCCTCGGGAGGACGGCTATCTTCCTGACGGGCCGCCGCAGCACTCCGCCCCTGGTTCTGACCTCCACGTTGCGCACCACTCCGTCGGGTCCAGGGAAGGTCTTCGTCACGACCCCCCGCGGCCACACGTTTCTTGGTAGGTTGCTGTCCGCAACCACGACGAGGTCCTCTTCTTGGATTTGGCGCTGCTGAGCATCTCGGGAGTCCCCGCGCGCAACCAGCGTTGGCAGGTACTCTTTCACCCAGCGCTGTAGCCCTGATCAATCGGTCGTAGGAAGAGAATCTTTCTATGTCTGGCAGGTGTGGAGCGTCCTTGGTGTCGCTCTGATGCGCCATGATTTCCTCCAGTTCTTCGTCATCCCCTGCCCTCTCTTCCTTCCGGTGAGGCCACTTATCTTCTTCCTCGTAAAGAAAGGACGGTCCGGCGAACCATTGGTCACTTTCTTCTTTGCTTACGTACTTCACGCGCGTCGCCTGGTCTGCGACGTTTTCTGCAGTCGGTACCCACGTCCATTGCTCGGGTAATGTCTTTTCAGCTATCTCCCCTAACCCATGAGCCATGTATAGGGTGTAACGCGCCGTATCATTCTGTATCCAGTGGAGCGCCGTAGTGGAGTCTGTCCAATATACTACCCTATCGGCTACCACTCCTTCCACTTCCGCGAGTCGCGCGCCTATCAAATTCGCCTGCAACTCTAATCGCGGTATACTTTGCGCCTTAATCGGAGCGACTTTCGCCTTGGCCGCCACTAATCGTACCCTAACCGTTCCGTCGCTGTATCGTATTCACCAATATGCTGCGGATGCGTACGCGCGTTCACTTGCGTCGTTAAAAACATGAAGTTGACGCTCTACCACTCCCCCCGTAGGAGCATAGCATCTGGGCAGTCGTAGTCGTGACACCTCCTCGATGACTCGCAGCCACCTCTGGAACTCATCCGCTGCCTCCTCGGGTAGTTCATCATCCCATCCGACCTTCTTCATACGCCATAGGTCTTGTAGCAGGATCTTAGCGGTGATGGTGAGGTAACTGAGTAGTAGTGGGTCAAATACTGACATGACCGCACTCAGTGCCTCTCTCTTGGTCGGTGGTCGCTGTAGCGTCTCCACTTCGTGCGGCACCCTATTCACTGACGTGTTAAAGGTTAAGGCGTCTTTGTCGGCCATCCATAACAACCCTAGGGTTCTGCATGGGCTGTCTTGCCTTAAACCTACTTCCTTGGGCTTGCTCGCCAGTAGTTTCTCCGGCTTGTCTTCCAATAGGGCTGCGTGGTTAGAATTCCAGCCTGCCAAGGTGAAACCGGCCTTCTGGTGCACTTCCGTAACCTGCCTCGCCGTATTTACCGCTTCCTCTACCGTTGCATAACTGTCTAAATAGTCGTCCATATAATGACTACGTACGATAGCGTTAAGCGCCAATGGGTTATGTCTCTGCGTGTGCGCGCGCGTTATAATCTCTAACACTATGTGCGAGAAACGGCGAGCTTCTCGCGCCGAAAATCATTGACGTCATAAGGTACTCCCGCGGTGGGCTTTGTCGCTCGTTTCCTCGCCAGAGAAACAATAGCGCGGGTTGGTCGCGACGGTCGATTTTCATACGCAAGAACATTTCCCTAATATCCGCGGACACGGCTATCTCATTATCTCTAAATCTAAACAGTATGCCCGGTAAGTTCCGTAATAAGTCGAGGCCGTCGAGTAAATAATCATTAAGACATCTACCGGATGCGCGCGCTGCCGCGTCGAACAATACTCTCGTCTTCCCCGGCTTGTTCGGGTTCCGTACTCCGAATTGTGGCAGGTACCAGCTCTTGGGGTCCTCTCTCTCCGTCCCCTCGGCTTCCCTTGCGTATCCTTTCGCCAGGATGTTGTCTATCTGGACTGTGTAGGCATCCCGAAACTCCGGCGACTGGTCCATTTTCCTTTCAATCGTCCGTAGTCTTCGGGCTGCCATTTCATAGCTGGGTGGCATCCACACGTTGTCGTCCTTCCATGGCAGTCCAACTTGGTATTGCTCGCCGACCTTCTTGACGGTGCGCTGGAATAAGTCGACAGCGCGCTCCTCTTCCCATCGCGGCCTACTCTTTAGCGAGATACCTATAGAATCTATCTCATACTGCCGTTTGAGGAGTTCCGTTAGCTCCTCGTTCTGACTGACAAACGTTCGGATGTCCCTATCTGGCCGTCCGCTAGTGCTTGCTACGTGTAATAATTTTAACAGTAGTAAAGCCAGGCGACAGCTTTTGCTGTTGCATGGATGGGTCGGCTCGAACCGGGGTGGTACTACGACCTCACAGAATACCAGCGTGAAGTAGAGGTTTACCTCTGCGTTTCGCTTGGCGAGTGCAGGTGGCCGGAGGCCCGTTTTACTGGAAATGAGGAATTCCATCCTAGTCCTCACGGGTGAAAACGCATCTGCATTTTGATCTGTAACAGAGGATAGATGTAGATGTCTATGGGCCGCAGCAACCACTTATCATCAGGTGGACTGTGTGCTCGTTTTTAACCCTTATCCTATAAAAAAATACGGTCTCGCCGTATTCCCTACACATTAACCGCGGCACGGCACCCTAGTAACGTTCGTGCAGCTATAGGCTGCCTTCGACGTCCTATTCTCAAATTACGGGTGATTATTAAATGCCAGTTGTCGGCGCCTAATAATAATCTCGGCTTCGCGTCGTCCTAACATACCGAACTCGGTAAGTCGCGTAAGTGCTTTAACCGTCCCTACTCACAGACTGCGAGCCTATCTTTAAATCTGCTATTGTTCGCGCGCTTACACTATACATTTCACTGCGCGTCTTGCCACGTATCTTTATATTAACTAGCCTACTATTGGTCTCGCGTTGAATATTATTCACGCCTCTAATGTTAAGCGGCTTCGTCGGTCCTTCCGCTTCTAACTCGCGAGCTAAGTCGTCGTCGATTAATGATATAGTAGAGCCTTCGTCAAGTAGCGCATACGTATCAACTTCCTTACCACACGGTCCGCGTACGGTAATGGGGCACACTTTCAATAACACGGACGCGCTACTATTAATATTCGACGCGACGAGCACGGTTTCATCTGGTTTTACCGACGTTTCAGGCGCGCGGACCTTGCGGGCGTGAAAGAGGGCGTGGTGGGGGGCGTTGCAGCCGTTGACGCCGCACTTCCTAGCTTTACATCTAAAGCGTCGGTGTTTGCTGCTTAAACGCCTAAAGCACACCCCATCTTCCTTAACCTGGGCCTGGGGTGCGGCGGAGGGCGCTTGTGCCAACGCGAGATAATCGGACGGGGACGCGGGTGCTTCCTCGAATATCCGCATTCCTACCGGCGTTTCGTCGTCGTTCCGTGTCTTCTGGCTTCTTGTCTTCCTCATGACGTCCCACGTTGCGACCTCCGATCGTCTTCAAAAAGACGCACGTATTGGAACGTCGTTCCCACCGCAAGGGCGTTACCAGATGGTCACAGTTTGGCACCGTTAGGGAGCAACCACCTGGCCGCGTAAATGTAGTTTAAGCTTAGAGTATTCAACTAACAGGAGACGCCATGCGCATAAAGTTCCGAACAAAAAAGTATGTCACTTCTAGCGGGAGGCGAGGTAACGCACACTAAGCAAATCGTAAACATTGGGCCACGTCGTTACGCACGCACACAGCATAATATGAGCACACGATTAAGCAAAACGCACACAACCTTGAAAATCTCATATAAATGTCTCATCGTTACAGTGCATAAGCCATAAATAACTAGTGCGAGGGCCTTGTCGATATGGATATGTCGATGAAATTTTATGCAAGTTACATTAGCAAATTAAATAAAATAAAAATGAATAAATGTTTAATGATTAATATTACATTCAAAGTAAATTAAAAAAAAATACATAAGGTACAATATAATAATACAAAATTACCAAAATTATAACAAATTGAAAAAGTATTATATTATATTTTAACTGGTTTTTAAAGTGAATAAGTTTGGTATATGTGCCGAATACACTTTTTGGGATCACTCTTTTTTTGCGAGGTAGCTAATTCTGGTGCTTGCATTTTTTTCCATCACCAAGTTTGCCAGTTCAATGTTATGTGGAACGTAATCATTATCGAAATAATGTTCCTGTATGCTTAAAAATATATAATATGCCTAGTCTATGAAATGATTTTATTATTTTTTAATGTCATGATAACCAGAAAGGTTATCTGTATAGGGGTTTTAAACGGTCTAATTTTACAGATTTTACCCAACCTATAGAGTTAAACCGTTTTAAGGCTAAGGGTTGAACTACATCTGGCAGCACGGAATCGCATTTTCCTGTGCTTCTATCCTTTTTGTTCACTCAGAAACGTTATTTACTAGAGCGAGAAAGAGAGCGGGAGTGTATAGTTTTACCCTCGAAAAGCCGATTGTAAACCGGTTTCAAAAGTTTATATATCATTCTTGACAATCCATTATTACATATACAATATTTGTTTTTGTCCTTCCTTTACGCAGCAACGGAATGGAGCAATTAAAAAAAATTAAACATTTGCTTTCTCTTGGTCCAAGTTTACGCTTAACCAAACATATTTTTTTCGTCATTTTACTTAGGATTGAAAAATAATTTATGTTTTCGTAAAAAGCGTACAAAAGTGTAGTACTCTGTATATGTTTAATAATAATAGATTATAAATATGACACTGAAATTATTTGTTTGTCCTTATTTATTTATTTAAGCGCTAATAATTCGTGTCTCATCTGAAAACAACAATTTGGTTGACACCATCTAAGAGAATAAACTTGTAAATAACATTTTAAAATGAATAAATATCGTTCACTAAACCTTCCATTTCGATTTGTTACATGTTTTGAATTTTATCCTTCATAATGTAAAATAAACCTGTAGCAAAATAATAAACTTACTCGTACTTCCAATAATTTCAAAGTCGGTACAGCAGTTTTATTTAGTTTCCTTTTATTATTTGATTGGATTACGAAAACCGATTAGTCAAAATGCTCGGAACAAAGAGTGCTTGTTCGTTTAGGTACCCAGGTTATATGATCGCCACATGCTTTTATCCAAATTTGGCGCCTGTAAGGATCTTTTGGAAAACTGTAAAACCAAAGATCTTTTTTAAACATTGTACAAAAAAGAATTTTAAATAACACCTTGGTATTATATATCAAAGTATTGCTTATAGTCAAATAAAAACATCGACACTAAAGATTACAGTGAACATCACTATTATAGTCTTGATGATACCATTTCATATACTCGAAATTTCCCTTCTTTTCGTTTCATAACGTAACATAATGAAATGAAAATATCTATTTAAAATGTTTTAAATGTATAATGTATACAGTAAAACAATTTAAATTGATGTTTTCATTTTGTTAAAAACAACTAAAGATTATTAATGTTGTTTGAAATAATATAGTTTTGCAAATACATCACAATAATATTGATGAATTTAAGACTATTCAATAACACGATTTTGTCCTGTGTAATTAGAACAAAGAGAAACGACATTTGTCTACAATTAAGCAAAATTTAATTATGTCCTAGTAGTGCAAAAGTCCTTACTATAGTATTAATACTTTAAGTTGGCAACACTACCTGCTCAGCTATATTAATCAGAATTGTCGTGATTTAATGCTTATATTAATTATTGAAATCAAAATAAATACTTAAAGATGAAAGGTAACGCCGTCTTTTTGTAAATTTGAGGTCTGTGATCTTTTTTTACAAGAAAACACACTGCAACTCGGCATTTTTCTGGAGGTCAACTCACGCTTATGACTACTTGGTAACTGACGCCGTACGCGGCGCAACTAGTTTTATATAACGGGAATGATCCGCGCTCTCGTACTTTTGACAGCGGGGAACGCTCTTCAATGTCCTCTCCTGTTAGTTTAATACTCTAAGAGTTTAAGAAACAAGAAATTGTCTGGAAACAGAGAATAGACGTATATGACGTAGCCGTAATAAGAAACAGAGAAGAAGTTAGTACCTACGATCTTCTCTCTTCGTCGACGAACTTCTTTCTTCCTTGAAGATCTTCTATTATGATCTTCTTTCTCCTATGATTATCTTCTTTCTTCTGTAATTACCTTCTTTCTACTATATTTACCTTCTTTCTTCTGGTTCTTATCCGGCGGCGATGGACCTAGAATATTATGGACTGCAGTAGACTGTATGAATTTAAGGTGTTGCTAGTGGACTGTATGACTGATAAATTGACTGATACTACGCTAGGGGACTGCTCAAAGGAAAGATGGTATGATGACTATACTGTATTCAATTATTTACAAATGCGGCACTATTAACTATCAACTATATATACAGAGAGAGGGGTGTCTTCATTTTTCAATCTTCTATGGAGTCTTGATTTCTCTTGATTTCTTCGCTTGCTATTGTCTTCGAGTGCCACTTCCGAAATGAACGCCTCACAGACCGAAACGCCCTTCTTATTTTCCGTAGGAGAGCGTCTCAGCATGTGAGTACGGCGGCGGCTCCTCTCGCCGTCCGTAATAGCAGTGTTAAGCTGCTATTTTACGCTGGTATTCTTTGAGAGAGTGGTCTTTCCCCGGTCGAGCCGACCCATTCGTGCTACAACTATACTACTAATATAGCTGCAGCATGGCTCTACCACGTAAACGTATTTTGTAATATAACTTCTTGAATTCGTTTTTCTTCTTGTTTTCTGTTCAAATGCTTGCGTTTATTTTCCCGCCATCACTTTCGCTGTTCTCGTTGAGCACGGGGACTCATCTTTTTTATGCTTACAATTTTTTTTAGCTTCTTTCCTTCGTAAATATCTCAACCTTTCTTTTTCTTTTTCTATTGCATATAGTTCTTCATTCTCTTTTAACGCTGTGTATCTCTTTCGTTTTGCTAATCGTCGCTTAGCTAGTTGTTCCTTTTTATTATTTTTTTTATTTTCCATGCTATTATTTTGAGTATTGACTAAAACAATCATTTAATTTTAAAACATTGAACAATTTTTTTGCGTTTTCGCTATAATATTGTAAAGCCCCGTTTCAAATCTATGTAAACTTATCCATTATTTAGTTGATATTTCAAATTTAATGTGCTAATATTTCTGAAAAAATAAAACTTCATTACCAGCTGAAATCGTTCACCACCGGGACTATGAAAATTTGCAGTTATCTATGGTAGTGAAAGTTACGGTAGTGAAATTTGCTAAGATTTTTTAAATTTATATTGTTACGAGCTTGAGGTTCGAGATAATTAAAAACTGCCGATTGAATTACCAAAATTAACACTTTAGTTACACAATGCTAATTACAATCTAAAACCACACTAATAATAAAACACAATCACTTTAGTTTGCAGTTATTTCGCTTCGAACTTCGAAGTATTCTCTTGTATCACCAATTCAACCCTGCCTCGGTCGTGGTCTATACCGGCCTTATATAAGGCCTCAGATAGTTTCCAGAACCTTCTACTGTAGCGACATCTAGAATGTTCGAGTACATATCGGTCCCGAAATTTCTGGAAGGATCTTGCCTCTCCTAGTTTTGCTACTCGACACTAGAGGGCGCTAGTGTAACTAGTGACATTAATAGTGGCGCGCAACACTGCCATCTCCCAAGACAAGCTCGTCCCGAGCATTATTGGCCCCATAATAACGCGCCAGTCGATCCACATGGACGATCTTAGGAGCACCCCTGGCACCTTTCTGTATCCGGTTGGTTACGTCATTGATCCTTGTCATAATCCGGTACGGTCCGTCCCATTTAGCTTGAAGCTTAGGAGATTTCCCTTTGCTGCGAGCTGGATTGTGTAACCACACTAGTGAACCTTCGTCAAACCCTTTCTTGTTCATTTTGCGGCCATACCGTGTTAACATCTTCTCAGACGTTTGCAGGCCCGACTGTCTGGCGTGCTCATAAATGGCATTCATTATGTTCCGCAAGTCATTTGCATAATCGGTTATACTGCGTGGGGCATCAGGTGGTATTCCGGTAATCAGGTCTGCAGGCAGCCGTAATTCTCTCCAAAAGTTTGCGAAAGCTGGCGTCACAGATATACTCTCGTGAACAGCGCTTCTATATGACAACAAAAACGGTTGTATGTGCCTGTCCCAGTCTTGTTGCTGTTTTTCCACAAGTTTTGCCAGGTACCTTTCCAATGTCTGATTAAATCGTTCTACCATTCCATCAGATTGTGGGTGATAAGAAGTTGTTCGTGTTTTATGAGTACCCATAACTCTGCAAGTTTCCTGGAATATTTGAGACTCGAAATTCCTTCTTTGATCACTGTGAATCTCTAAGGGTACTCCAAAAGGACAGAAGACTTCATGAACTAGTTTATCTGCAACTGTTGAAGCTTCTTGATTTGGAATAGCGAAGACTTCTGGCCACTTAGTGAAGTAATCCATCACAACCATGAAATACTTGTTACCACTTTCACTTTCCGGAAACGGCCCCGCAACGTCAATGACTATCCTCTCCCATGGTGCACCAACATTGTACAATTTCAATGCGCCTCTACTACGAGTTTGAGGTCCCTTTACAGTCGCACAACTTGTACATTTGCGGCACCAGTCCTCAACATCGTCACGACAGTGGATCCAGTAGAACCGTTCTCGGATCTTCAGTAGAGCTCGTTTAACTCCCAGGTGGCCTCCTGAACAACCACTATGGTACAGCTGTAGAACATCCGGTACTTTAGCTTTAGGGACAACCATGTGCAAATGACAACTGTCTCCCCGACCATTTTCCCATTTACGGCACAGGACTCCATCCTGAATCAGCAAACTGTCCCATTGGGCCCAATAGCTTTTCGTGGTCGAACTCATTGCTAAGACGTCGCTCCACTTGGGCTTAGGAGCACTGGCCTTCATCCATTCCAGAATCGGCTTAATGTCCGAATCTTCCTGCTGTGTATGTTTTAGGCTGTCCTTCCACTCATTGCTGTGCTGGTCTGTCCTGAGCATCCTCACAGATACCACTTCCTTACCCTCTTGCTTAGTACAATGCTTGCAATCTTCGGGGCAAGGTCTTCTTGACAATGCATCTGCATTGCCATGAGATTTCCCGCTGCGATGTTCGATCACAAAGTCGTATTCCTGCAATAGTTCAATCCATCTCGCAACTTGTCCTTCCGGATTTTTGAACTGCAATAGCCATTTCAGTGCAGCATGGTCTGTTCGTAAGTGGAATTTCCGCCCCAGAAGATATTTGCTGAAATGCTGCAAGGACTTTACCGCAGCAAGCAATTCCCGTCTTGTGACACAATAGTTCCTTTCCGGCTTTGACAACGACTTGCTGAAGTACGCAATCATAATCTCTTGATCACCATCCCGTTGAGACAACACACCGCCAAGTCACTCAATCACCCAAAATAGGTGTTTTGCATAGACGGTTCTAGAAATGTCGCTTCTCCTCGGTTAGCTTGTGCAGAGGTTTGGCTATATCTGCAAAGTTCTTCACAAATCGCCGATAATAAGAGCATAAACAACAATATTATAAAAATCAAACAATTTGAATAACGAACATAAATACTATACATAAAATCACAAATATTATGACACTGTATTTATAATGTAAGATGAAACATTGTACTTACTTGAATAATTAGCGGATCGGCAAAAGTACCAAATTTCAACACTGTTTGCTATTTCTTAATAAGGATACAACAGCACGTGCATCGGAATTGGCAGCTTCAGATCAAATAAACATGTTACCCATTTCTCAATAGTGAATTGACATTATAAAACAATGTTGACCGGTAAAAAATTAAATATAGTTTCTGTCTCGGTAATTACTTTTTTACTGATACAAAGTTTAAAAATGTTTTTTCGACAGTAAATATAATGTTTAGATAATGACGAGTATTAAAATATTATCAAACGGTTTACTGACTATTAAGGACTAACATAAAATCAGTGTTCTCTAGACAAGTTTTTTATTATGAAATATTTTTGAAACTCAACACCTGTAGGGAAAATATTGGACATTATTTAAATTTTTATGGCAATATATGTGTTTCTTCCTAATTATTTTATAATGCGCCATGTAGTTTGATTTATGTACTAATTAACAAAATTAATTTGAATGTACTTGGGCAAACAATTCTATAAGTTGAAGTTCGGCACAATATTTTTGCACGTTTTGAAGAACTACCCGCCTGCGACAGGACTAACTTCGAGCACCTTTGCCAGCCGACTGAATGAGATAGCAATAAACTTAGTAGTCAGTGTGGCCACATATATCCTCTAGTTTACCTTTAAAATCACAAAAAGATGCTGTTTTGTTTAAAATAGCAACCAGATGCAGTTTTAGTTATTTTTTGCATTTGTCTAAATTTGTAAGCCAAGGCTTAAGTTGTAAGGTTTTACGGTACTTACATGAAATTATAAACAGCTTAACTCAGTATTTATATTTATTTTCCTATCCTGATAACCAATTATTATCATTTATATACCTGTATATGTATATGAAATAACAAAGGTAAATGGATCAGTTTAGGAACTTTCAAGAATTAATGTAATAAAAGCTTAGAATAATATGATAAGAATACAAGTTAGAGTAGGTTCATATTACATGCCTAGAAGTTTGTTATAATTTTATTTACTTTTTTCTTGATAAAGGTAGATTCTAAATTATAAAGAACAAACATTAAAACCACAGTACCACGTAAATGTCCAGGATTTTCATCTAAACAAACGGCACTCGCACTCGCGGATTAAAGATGCCAAAATACATCATATTCTTTACGTTTAGGTGTAAAAATGTCCTTGGAGCATTTTACGAGTTATCGAAGTAAGAAACAATGTTCTAAACAGAAGCACTGTGTATTTTCATAAAAGTTCAAGCCGAACGTTCTGAGCCATTTTTGTAGGGGTGTTCTATAGACCGAAAGAAAATAAAAAAACACAAACGCCACAAAAGTATAGAACAAACGTTTTATTGTCCAAAATTGACACTGTTAAAGGAAAACGTTACAAATAGGTTTTATTATATTTAACTATCTAGGCTTAAAGTAATTATGAGAAAATTATGGTTACTTGCAAGTTCAGACATTTTTGTATTATTCTTGATTGAGCAACTGCGCAGAATAGTAATCATAGACCAGAGTGTATCTATGGGAGTTAACAATCCGCGGAGGGTTTTGGCGGGAACTTGACCGGCGGCGATTTGCTGCTCCTGTATTATTGTCTAAATAATGGTTCGAAGTGCACTTTGATATGTAAAAGTGGTGCGATATTGTGTATTAAGTGTTTACGCGTGTGAACTATTAGTGGAGACGGTGAAACAAGTGCTGTAATGGTGATGTGATTCTCAAGATAAGGTTGTCTGTTTAGGCACCTTGAGATACCATTGCCAACTGTCTGCTGGCTCAAGTTGCCGTCAAAATGTCCCAAGGACTGCACAATGTGACGCATCAACATATTGTGAAGCAGTGTTACTATGAAGGATAATTATACATTTCTACTATGAAGGATAGTTAAACATAGAAAAATGGAAGACATGGCTGACGCACAAACCGTGCAGACCAAGAAATAAAGGGAAAAAAAACAACCCGCGAATTACTGTCTCCACATGCAGCGCCCTCTAGAGCGTACTTTATGACTGATGGACTTTATGATTGACCGATGACTTTATGACGTTATTAATATATCGACCCGGCACACGAATGGACTTACCAGTCCGAGTAATAATAGATCGAGGAGATAAATGCGCTACAGCAACCTGCATTTAGAATACAGCCAGTTAGGCTGTATTCTAAATGTACGCCAAATATCATCTTGATTTGTGCAGTAGTTTTGAAGATCATAGGAAACAAAATAAAATTCAAATTTCACAAACTTTCGGCTTTACAACAAAAACAAATATAAATAATATTTACATTTTATTCTACGAGGGGCACACTGAAATGATCGGGAATAAGAAAAACCACATGCACGGTATAGCCAAATTGTATTTTATTGTTTTTCGAAGTATTCTTCGTTCAACTTAATGCACTTTTCCATTCGTGCAAACCAATCATTAAAACAGTAATTCCAGTTTGAAGTTGGTGTTGACAAAATGGCTGATTTGTACGCTTCCACAGTTGCTTCAAACCGTTGACCGCGTAGTAAATCTTTCATTCTAGGGAATGTAAAGAAATCGTTTGGGTTCAGGTCAGGACTGTACGGAGGATGGCTCATCAGCTCAACGTTATCCTGCTTCAAAAATAATTTGTCTTCCGAGCCGTATGGGAGCTCGCATTACCGTGATGTAAGATGATGCGACGTTTCGGGTTATTTTTTCAGAGTTCGGCTATCATTTCTGGCAAACAAACCGTGATTTACCACTCAACGGTGACCGTTCTGCGTTCCTGTAAAGGAATTGTAGCAATGTGCCCCATTTTCGAGACAAACGTAGCGACCATTTTCTTTGACACGCTGCGGGAGTGAACCACATTCGTTGGTTTGACCTCGTCTTCGAAGACCCAAACTGCTGACTGATATTTTCTTTCAGGTTCGTATGAATAAATCCATGATTCGTCACCTGAGACGATATTATAAACAGCATTTGACTTCCCTCCGTTGAAGCGTTACAGAGTATTCCGGCACCAATCTACACAAGCTGCCTTTTGCTCTTCGGACAAATTGTGGGGAACCCAGCGGGAAACTAGCTTTCTTACACACAGCTCATTATGTAATATCGACTGAATTGCAGTCATTCCGATACTGATAACAGCCCGAATCTGCTCGTATGCCACATGACGGTCATCTAATTTAATAGTTCGCACAGCTGCGATGTTTTCAGGCGTGACCGCTATTCTTGGTCGACCTGCAGAAGAAACAGTGCTGAGCGACACACGACCGTGTCGGAACTCGGCATACCAGCGGTATATTGCCGTTTGAATCGGTGCTTCAACATCATAAATCAAAACAAGTTCGCGGAGACAATTATCTTGAGATAAGCCGCGACGAAAATTGTGATAAATTATGGCACGGAAATGTTCACGCGTGAACTCTATTTCTGTTAACGACGTGTCAACTTTAAACCAACATAGTTTTTGTTTTTAAACTTTTTTTTATTGTTTGAATGTCATTAAAATTCTAAGAGGCCAGTATTCAAATTCTAAAATAGGTTTTATTGTAACTCAATCCCAAATATTCTATTCCCGATCATTTCAGTGTGCCCCTCCGTATGATGTTAGTAGGGTTATAATTGAATAAAACGCAGAATGAACTAACTGTGTCTTGAAGTGACACAATTAGTTCATTCTGCGTAGATCAGACCAAAATTATTAATTAAAAAAGCTGAAGGTACTCCGGGTTAACTCTGACATCGGGACGTCACTCACCTCAGTCCCCCGTGACCACGGTTGCTGGAAAGCATCCGAAACGTCGGGAATATAAAATAAGTTAATTAAACGCGATAAAATCCGTAAAAGTAGTTTTATTCAATGTGTAGTGTTCGCGCGAATATAAGAAATCATTAGGGTTATAATTTCATTTGAGTATATTTTCGCAACAACAAGACATTTAAACATAAGTGATTATTCATTAATTATTAGAGAAACATAAGTTCCCCTTTCCCGGCTACGGCAGTTCCTCTTACCCCACTTAGTGATTTTTTGGTTATGTTCTAAAGCACATGATATTATCATATTAATAGTTAATATTCTAATTTTTTTATGCAAACAATCAAAAATTAGGGATTAAACAATACTTACTCTCATTGGCAGCTTTGTTTAATGTGTTTTTCTGTATTAGATCACTACCACAGAACACAATTACTCTCTACCAAGAGAAGAACGCAACTTCATACTAAAAAACGGAAACATGTTTATGAATGTACACTAAAAGAGCCACGGTGGGCGCCCATATAAAACTTTTTCAGCGGGAATTCCAAACTTATTCTGTAACTTTTAAACTTTTTGTTTATTTTATCCAAATTTATTAATTTATTTTATCCAAATTTATTTAACTTTGGCTCGAGCCTCACAAACCTATTGGGTGAATTCCCATAAATTTGTGAGGTTGTACCAAAATTACTCGAATTTACTTTAGAGGAGTATGTAGGATAAAATAAAACTAAAAATAGGTATAGTTATGTAATTTAATTTTTTGGAAGAGATTGTGTTATATGTCTATATAATATTATTGATGTTTTTTATTGCTTTTGCAGATAATATTTCCACGTGTAATATTGATTTATAACATATTATGTTATCGTAATTGTTCGTCTTCACAGAACATTAACGTAAATTTAAATCAGTAAAATTCTCATGGTGACAACTTAACTCAGCCCAAATACATTATCTGAAACAGATAAAATTCGAGTTAATATAGTAACCTACAAATAATGATCAATAAATTCAAAATGCTTAAAGAATTACCACAATATTGTTAAAATTTTTTCTTCTTCTATGGTAGTAAGAAAGGGATCAGATGATTTTGTGCTTTTTATTTGCTCAACGTTTAATTTACTTTCGATTCTGACCACACATCGTGCATGAATTTTTTAAATAATATATTAATTTATAGTCAACATCTCATACAGAGTGAACATCTCACAAAAAATCTTTATGCACACAATCGCGAAGAAATGCCTACAAACGAAAATAAAGTATTCTGAACCGATAATAACTGAATTTAAGTAAAACGCAATAACAAATATTAAAATCTAAACCTATTAAATAAATTTGAATCAATTTGTTTAGGCCAAATATTGGCATATGAAATTTGCATTCAACACTCGTGTCCTTCCGATGGAATTTAAAGGTCACCGCCTGGTACCCCCCTCTCCCGCGAGCGGGTCTCTCGGCTCACAGCTCGGTGGCCTGAAGCGTGGGAAGTTGGTTGAGCGCGGCCGGTGTGGCGAATTGTGCGTGGACGCAGCGTCGATAAGACGGCCTGGAGTTTTACGCTCGCATTCCATTCGAAGGCGTGGCTCTCGAGTATTAGTATGGAATAATTGTTGGACGACGGCCGGGCGCGGGCCTCCTATGGTGTTATCTTAATTTGTACGTTTCGTGATAACGAGGTTTATCTTCGGAGAACAGTTATCGCGCGTTTATTATTGCATTTTGAATTTACTATTGAATATTTGGGTCCGGTTAAGACCGCCTCGAATTGAGTTGTCTGTTTGAGCTTTACGTGACAAGAGGCTTAATTTGAGTTTTGAGTGATTAACTTAACCTCGGTTACAAGTAATTTACGTTAATTTGTATAGTGATTGCATGTCGAAGTTCATTTATTTGGCAATATTTATTTTGCTTGTGTTTTATTTTAATATCGTACGAAAGAATTTTTGCTTGTTGTGTGGAACGCTGAACTTTGTGACCTGACAGTGGTCGCGTTCGGTTTCGAGAAGTAATTTGTTGCTACGTGAGCATGGAACGTTGAACTTTGATCGACCGTTCATTGGTTGTGCCGTGTGTCACATGTTTGATTTCGATTAACGTGGATTTGTTGAATTTGAAGTTAATTAAATGGACAATAAGGTTGATGGACTGAAATAGTGAAATAATAGCAAAAGTTTTCAATTGGTGAACTCCCGCTGGAGGGATCGCACATTTGGAGAAAAGCAGCGCCTGTGGATCTGCAGTCCGACTATATCGGGGATGTCAGGTTCCATTTATACACACTATCACACACTACGTTCGTCGAGGAGGCTACTATGGGCCCTAGACCAGTCGAATTTTGCCGGGGCAGCTGGGGGACGTAAAAAAGGTGGTAGCAGAGCATGGTTGATTGGTTCTCCAATCAAGCCCGGCCGTAATATAAATAAAAATAGTACGTAATAAAAAATAAATATTTTTTTTGTTTTGTTAGCGGCTAGAATTGAAACCACGCCCGTTAGGCTGCGCAAGCCAGAGTGTAGTTAGGGTTAGGTACCTACTTGTCAGGTATTTCGGGCAAGTAGATTGAATTGCCGAAGGGTCGGTCGCTTCAGCGAGGCATCTTTGCTGACCGACGGTAGTGTTTATTTGCCGTGTATTGTTATTTGTATTTAACTTAATTTAATAGTAATTGTAGTTGTTATTTGTTAATTTGATTTGTATTTGTGCCGCGTATTAATTTGTATTTAGTAGTGATGCCATCGCACAAGCTACCGGCGCGTCGCCTGAAGGCTGAGCTGCGCTGGGCCGCCAACGCCCATACTTTGATAGGGCGACCGGATCGGGTCTATAGTTTAGAGAAGCGGCTCGAGCAGATCGCGGCCCGAAGGGCCGTAGTGAAGGAGGCTTACACTGAGCTCGAGGCCTTGGCTGCGGAAAAGGGAGTCCTAGACTCCTGCCTCGCGGACTACCAGCAATTCTTTTCGCTCACGGACGACTTGATCGAGGCGTGGGCCAGGTATGCTGAGGAGGCGCGTGAAGCATGGATGAGTGCCCTGCTCGAGTCCCCTTGGAAGCAGCCTACTCAGCCGGAACTGTTGGGACGACTCCCAACTCTGAACCTGCCAAGGTTCTTCGGGGTCCTCTCCGAATGGCTGACCTTCGTTGGTGTTTTTGATAGCCTAGTGGACGCCCGGAGGGACTTGACACCAAGCCAGAAGATGGCTTACCTCCTGGCCTCGCTGGAGGGGGAGGCCCTGGGCGTGGTTGGCCATTTGAAATTTTCGGACGACGCCTACCAGACTGCCCGGGACCTCCTCGGCGGAAGGTACGCCAACGTCCGGCTAATTGCGGACGAATACGTTAGGCAGCTTCTAAGCCTCCCGCTGCTTAGGGACCGGGCCAGACTACGTCCGGACCTCGTGAATCCAGTCTTGGTGGCCTGTAATGCGTTGAGGCGGCTGGGTTTACCTGGGAATTTTTGCTTTTTGTGTGGAACGCTGAACTTTGTGACCCGACAGAAGGTCGCGTTCGGTTTCGAGAAGTAATTTGTTGCTACGTGAGCATGGAACGTTGAACTTTGATCGACCGTTCATTGGTTGTGCCGAGTGTCACATGTTTGATTTCGATTAACGTGAATTTGTTGAATTTGAAGTTAATTACATTAAATTAAATTAAATGTACAATAAGGTTGATGAACTGAAATAGTGAAATAATGGTAAAAGTTTGCAATTGGTGAACGCCTGCTGGAGGGATCGCACATTTGGAGAAAAGCAGCGCCTGTAGATCTGCGGTCCGACTACATCGGGGATGTCAGGTTCCATTTATACACACTATCACACACTACTTACATGCACCTCAATTACCACCTGATTGGTACCCTGTGTTCAACCCTACCTCCGGAACTAGGTAAGTTTTGTTTGCTTGTCAGCCGTTTTAGAATAATTGTCCATAGGTAATTGGGCCCGAACCCTCGGCTGCTCGTCGAGGAGGCTACTATAGGCCCTAGCCTAGTCGACCTTTGCCGGGGCAGCTGGGGACCGTAACACAATTTACTAAAACATTTGGAACTAAAGACTAGAAATGAGTTGGGGGGTGACTCGAACTTTAGGCCTAGTCAGTTTCAATAGCCTATCATGTCGAGGATGTCATGGAGGTCATGGTTAAATAGGCGCAAAAAGTTCTCATTACACTCATAGGGGGTCATTTTGACCCCCTATGAGTGTAATGAGCCAAAAACCAAAAAATTAAAAATTCTTATTACGGCTATAACTCCGCCTCCTTCGGAGATTCTTACACAGTCTTTAATTCCCACATATCCCACTTGTTTCAATATTATGAAATACGTTGGGGTGCGCTCAAATATTACGTAACGCAATTTGGGGGGAGGGCGGGTCTTGTAAAACGTTACAATGCGTTACAGGGGCGGAGGATTTCGAACAACGCGTTACGTAACATTGTTTTTTTTATTTAAGTGTACGAAAAAAAATAGGGAGTTGAAGTCTCCCACGTTGGCAACCCTTTTCGTGTATGTTTTATGGGGAATCCCTCGACTGTATTGTGGATTATTATTTTTATTTTGTTTCCGTTGTCAGTATTCGTTAGTGTTTACCTAGAAACACATTAGAGTGCGTTGGGGTAATACTGGGCTGATTTTGAATAGTTGGAAGAGTCTGCCAAAAACTTTAATTTCTCGACATCCGTATACGTCAGATTCCTGGAACATGGAGCAAACCGTTAATCGTTAAACGCAGTTTAGTTCTGAGAACCTTTTGCTTGTGTAAACTCAAGGGTTTCTGCTTTAAAAGTGTGCGAAAATTAGACATACTTTTTTATATGCATAATGAAAAATTGGCCATTAAGGGGTAAGACCGGACTTAAATTTAAAACCACTTCTACTGCTTGGAGAACGAAGTTTACAAAAGGGATTTGTCCTATCTTTACCGCTCAAAAACATTTTAATATGATCTATAAATTACTAGAAACATAAATGTTCCAAACGATTTTCTCTTTTTTTGTTTCTTGGCATCCGATCTTATCCCTAATATAAAGAAATAGTAATTTTATGGTTCTCAAACTTTGTTATGGCAAGATCGAATTACTGAATATAAGGGAAAATCGGAGCTATTTGATTTTTTTTGGGAAAAAATTAACAGTAAGGACTGGCGAAATGCCCTGGGATAATACAGGAGTAGAGGTTGATAGATTATTTTGTGTGCATACGAGTATTTGTATGTGTATCAATAAGCAGGCGTGCGCCTATTTATAGAGTTCATTAGAATCAAAATAAGGGCATGAAGTCGGAAAAAGTAAAGCAAAGTGGACTAGACCAGGAAAAGGAACGTGGGGCAAAAGTTTCCCGGGAACCTGAATTAGTTCTAAGTTTATCTAATGAGATGAGATAAACGTTAAGTTATAAGTTTTGTATTCTTTGAATAGCAATTTCTAGGGCTTCTTGTTTGAAGCATCTGCGGATAAAATGTTACTGTAAGTAATGCGGCCGCAGCACTGAGCGCATCACAGCATAAACTAGTGCAAATATATCGGCATCGCACAAAATATATAGGTAAACAACAAAGTTCCGAAGATTAGTTCTAAATTAATTTTGTAATTATCAATTGTTGTACGCTATTGAGTTAATGAATAGCTAAGTATGCTGGTAACGATAGAATTATTACGCATAGAATACTAGTACGCGCACCGAAAGTGAAGCAAGTCAAACTAACGCGAAACCGCGTAAGTTGACTCAGCGACGCGTCAGTGCGAAACGTCACGTCTTACGGAGAAGAGCTCGCGAAATTTAAAAATTAAAAATTACCGTTTGTGTTGTAAAGTATTGTCACAACGGTGATGGTAAACATAAAAGAAGTGATGGTATTACATTTCACATATAATTTTATACATTTAATTCATTTTAAGTACGTAAAACTAAAAAAATACTTACCTAAGCTCTCATAATACAAATGTTGCTAGTTGTGTTTTCTTTGAAAATATTAATTTTCTATTTGTGCTTAATCGCAACGCTCTGTGTAAAACTCAAATGTTTATATACAGGGTATTTTTGGAACGCTCCCGAAAACTAAGACAGGCGACAGCACCAAGTATACCTTTGATCATGGGTCACAAATAAATTCGATCCTGATGAAAAAAAATCATATTTTTTACAACGTTTTATTAGCTTTATTCACGCGCCATCATGTTAGTACAGCTAAATGAAACGATAATTTCATAAAAAAAATCATGTAAATACTGAAACATAAAACCAGCAGTGGAATAACTGAATTGATATCACCTGATTAGAGGTCAATGTACGCGCGAACGCAAATTCGCGCCGGCCATACCACAATACCTAATAATTTACAACATTTGTCTAAATACCTAACTTATCTACTTAACCTAATATTTTGCCACTATGCTTGTCTCTACGTAGCCACTTTAATCCGAATTTACAGGTTAAATAACCCAAATAACTGGTTCGATTTCCCGCTAGTGAAAAAATACTTAAATGAAATGTAACCAAGATTAGAGTCATGCGTTTTTATTCATCGTATAGGTATGTTTATTATTCTCATGTATTCAGTTATGTACCTATTCAGATTAGTTCAGTACTAAGTTATTTAAAAAAAATAGTTATGAAACAGCTTACCGCTCTAAATCCTCCGTGGTCTTATGAGATGCGGCTCAAATTGTGCTCCATTCATTTCAAGGCAGATTTGGGCTCGGTGTTGCTTCTCCTCATGCAGGCGAGGCATCATCGTGTCGTCTTCGACACAGTCCGTACGTAGTTTATCGAAAACATTCACAATCCTTTTGTAGTTTCGTCAGCACTATCAAACTCACGATTAAAAACCCTTTCTTTCACATACCCCACAGAAAGAAGTCTAACGGGGTCAGATCTGGTGAGCGAAGTGGCCAAGCGTGTGGTCCTAGTTCGCCAAATCCAGCAATCATCAAATAATTCGGTGAGGCGCTCACGGACGAACCTCACGACATGTGGAGGTGCACCATCATGCTGGAACCATGTGCGGCGATATTCAGCCAACGATAGATCGTCTAAAATGTCAACCAACTGTTCATTTATAAAGTTTAGGTATCGCTGTCCGTTCAGTCGCTGTGGCAGAAACACTGGTCCCAGTATGCGATCCTTAAATAAACCTGCCCATACGTTAACCGACCAACCGAGTTTGGTACCCGGTTTTTCGAACAGCGTGCGGGTTAACCTCTGAATACACGTGTGTATTTCTTCGGTTCCACAGGCCGTTTCTGGTAAATGTCGACTCATCCGTCCAGATAATGTGCTCAATGGAACCAGACACACGTTGTTGCTGGTATAATAACCAACGGCAGAAAACTCGTCGGCGGTCGTGATCACCGGGAACTAAAGCTTGCACTTTGTGCAATTTGTATGGGCGCATTCGGTTACGCTTCAGCACTTTGTGCACTGCACAGTATGACACACTTGTACCATCCCGACGTCTTAACAATTTATTTAGCGATACTTCGTGTACCTAGGTTCGGATACCTAACATGTTGCCGTATTCACGACCACTAAACATACGCGTTACGCATTATTAAAACAAAAAAGAAACAAAAAAACGTAACAACAAGAATAATACCAACACGTAATCACAAGTAATAACAATTTAATAAACAAAACGATTAAACTGTCGCTCGCGCACGCGTGTACATAATCAACACGGAACTACTACTACGAAACCTACTGCGTCACTGAGGCGAAACCAGCCGGCCGGGTTACATTCTGCCGTCATAATAAAGAAGGACGCAACTAACAAAAACGTAAAATGGAAATAAAAAATAAATAGATGAATTTTTCTTTCAGACCCTGTGTCTAAAGTATATTAAAAGGTATCTATATGAAAATTGAAATATGTACGTAGAGACATGAAGATTTTAAGGACGAACTTATTTTTTTGATAATTTGTTTATTTATTTAAATAAAACGAATTTTCCTTTTCATCTTAGCTTAAAAAATATACCTGGCAACACAAAAACATCGAAGGAAAGACGCATATAACCATTTGCGTCTTTCCAACCTAATAAATAAAAAAAACTGCCATTAATTTAACATTTTTACATATTTTGGAAAGGTCATTTGAAGTTGAAAGGACGCTAATAGTAATTTACTACTTTTTTTCTTAGTAAATAGTAGAAAAGCATTGGTAGTGAGACACAAAAAATAACAAACCGCAACTCTTGAATAATGATTTTAAAGGGGATATCATACAAGACACTACGATAATAATTAAAAATTAAAAATTTTGTACAACCGACTTTAATATAAATAATTAAGGATAACTCAAAAACTATTGGTCTGACCTCGATCAAATAATGGGACCACATGTGAAACACCACCTCTTAATAATAAGATATAAGCTCTTAATAATAAGATATGGAATAATAAGACAAGAATAATTGAAATTTAAGTAATCGATGCAAATATTGTTAAATATGACGTAGCAACTGGTTAAATAAGTCTTTTCTTTTATGTTGAATTTATATAAGTCTTTTCTACTAAAAAATGTCATCTATGATCAACAGTTACGTCTAAAATTCTTACGATATTTTCTAAAATATTGATATTTTTGAATATTAAAAAAATTTAGTAGATGCGCCTTTTTATCATGAGTCGAATGGTATATTTAACTCATTTATTCAAAAATTGTTAGATGCGCCCTTTTTCTTATGACCGCAGCATTGTTTCGTACCGAGCTAGATACAGGTCGACAGCGGAGGGAGTGTGGGTACAGTCGCGTTCTAAAGTACTACATGGTATTGGGCTATTGTTTTATAATATTATAGTAATTAATTGTTTTATTGTAGAATCATAATAGGTGTTTTACTAGCTACTTAGAACTTTGGAAGATGTGGGAATTAAAAATGGATAATGTTTACTTGAGCATTATTTGTTATTTCTATCGTAAAATATAAAGTAGTTTGTAACAAGAAAACTTAAGCTAAGGGTGACGCGCCGTACATTATGATGTCTTGGGTCACATGGAAGCCAGATGTTGATGGTGTGTTGGTGTTACTGGATGCTACTTCATCATCACTTTCATCTTCGCTTGAGCTTCCGTCATCAGGTCGATCACATGGTAATTTTTTCGGTATTCTTCCTCAACACTTTTAACTTTACTGCACAATTTTCCCCATTCACCTTCTCCTATCATATTTACCTTTTCGTTCACTAGTTTAGTCATAAAACAATAGATATAAATAATTTTTCTTTCCTTCCTATTAAAAACATCGTTGCGAGTCACAAAGTAAGCTGTGTATGCGACTGTATTTTTGGAGCGAACAAAGCGCGGGAACCAATAGCATGCAGACACAGTAATACTGGCGGATTGTTCCCCCGTCGCGCCCCCTTCGTACCAATATGTGATAAATCGCTCAGTGCCCAAGTTCAAGGCCAGCGTTCTTTTTTCACCGTTCGCGCATACATTAACTATTGTATATAGTGATATCAATTCCGTTATTCCACTGCTGGTTTTATGTTTCAGTATTTTCATGATTTTTTTTATGAAATTATCGTTTCATTTAGCTGTAATAACATGATGGCGCGTGAATAAAGCTAATAAAACGTTGTAAAAAAATATGATTTTTTTTTCATCAGGATCGAATTTATTTGTGACCCATGATCAAAGGTATACTTGGTGCTGTCGCCTGTCTTAGTTTTCGGGAGCGTTCCAAAAATACCCTGTATAGATACCTACTTCTCTAAGTGTTAACATTATATTAACAATGGGTGCCTATTTAAAACTAATACGGAGTGATCAGCTAATCGCGATTCGTCGACGCCATTTTAACGCAACTATTTTATTTTAATTGCTTTTTTATTGACTAAGGTTACGTTTTAGAGTATAGAATAAAAACTTTTTTATTTACAACATCATGAGATTATTAATAAGAACGCCTTTACTAACCAGATGTCACTTTACACCCAAACATTAACCAGATGTTACGTTAGACCCAAACATAGCCTATTTTAACCGACTCCCAAAAATAAAGGTTATCAGTATGTATGTACACTGATTTATAAGCTTGATCAATTCGTATATACATGCTGAAATTTTAGTGGTTGTTGTCCCGCAGCCAAATTATACTGTCTCGATAGTAGAGTCAATTTATTAAATTAAAAAATATTACAATTAAAAAGGGCAGATTTACAATAGTAATACCTCACAAGCTATTCCGGCGTCCAAACTAGTTTATGTCGTATCACTACGCTTGAGAGTTCATGTTATGAACATTTATTAGTGGCCCTTCACTGTGTAGGAAGCGCGAGGTAGCACGTGCGATAGACGTAACACTACATTACGTCCAGCGAATTTTTTTCAGACTTTATTATAGTAATTCGGTATAAGCTAGCCTGTAGGCCCGACCTACTTGCGAGATATTGCTATTGGTTTGAGATCGCATTCAAGTTTTGTTTTTCTCGTTTGTAAATCTGCCATTTTTACATCCTAATAATTTTATTTTAATAAATCTATTGTACTACTAAGGCAAAATTATTTTACTTCGGGAAAACAACCATTAAAATTTCAGCGTGTGTATTGGATCAATCTGTGTGTATATCCTTTCAAATAAAAAAATCTAAATCGGTTTAGAAATTGTAGAATTCTGAGGTAAAAAACATTAAATAATACACCGAATTGATAACCTCCTCCCTTTTTGAAGTCGGTTAAAATTAAACATTACACGATGTGCTTGTGTGCTTGTTGTATTGGAGCAAATTAATTGTGTTTAATAATATTCTTAAATTTTATTAAGTCTGCATTTTTTACCATTAATATATGTATAATAAAGTTATATTAGTAACATCATTATCGTGTTTATTTTATTCTATTTTATATTCTCATAAAATACTTCTACTAAATAATCTTCGTACGTAATACGTAATCTTTATTATATCGATTTTTTAAAATTAATCAAAAAATAGTGATTTGCACAATTTGATTGCAAACGCCAGAAACTGGTATCACTGAATGGCGTGTATGTGTGCGTGTGACGAACGTAGGCACATTCGACTCGCGCCCACTAACATAATGACTTTGCATCATTTTAACGCTCGTGTTTTGTACTGGACTGCATTTCTATGCTGGTAACATTTAATAAAATGAAATATTTCAGTAAGACGAAAGTTAGCAGCATATTAATAGTTTCGAAAATTCTAGTTTTTTGAGGTCATTCATCCACCATATTGCTGCAAAATGCGAAGAATTATCAATGTTTTGAATGTGTATTTAAAAGTAATAAAACCATTCGAAAAATTAAGCTCAATTAGGTTAATTAAGGCACAATAGATTTGATAGCGCTACTGAGTACCGTAGACACTTGAGCAATCTTCGAAAGACTATACACGACAAATGAAAGTTTAACAATCACTGCCATATTTGTAACGGGTAAAGATAGGATACAATTCATCCGATCTTCACTCGCGCGGGGAAACATCGGATCTCGGCCTACAGCAATCTTAGCCCACTTTGAATCAATTATATCTGGCTGTAACTTCATAAAACTTAGTATGCAGATAAAATAATAACAATAGAAGATATATTCTCGCCAAAAATCACAAATAAAAGTGATAGGGAAAGACCGGATGGACAAAAAAATACAAAAATTATCTTGTCTTGTTTTATAAAATGACGCTCAGCACCCGTCCTACTTCCCCTAGCGAATGGCGGGGACTTGGGGTCGGGGCAGAATGAAATGGCATCGTGTACCATATTGCTAGTATTTAAAAATATAGCGTAATTCCTCGGAAATTTCAATCTTACGGTCTTGCCCTTTCACCGATCTTACCCCAACGCATAGTAGTCAACTTAACTACAACACCACTTTATAAAAATTATTACGTAGATGTATCTTGTTAATAACAATCTATATTGAGCATAAGCCTATTAATATTACTTAACCTTCGTTTTGACATTAGATTGTATTCTAGATTAAGCATTAAAATAAGTCATCATCATCATTACAGCCCTTCACAAGTCCACTGCTGAACATAGGCCTCCCCCAAGGAATGCCACAAAGCACGGTCCTGAGCCACCTGCATCCATCGACTTCCTGCATGTCTTACCAGGTCGTCACTCCATCTTGTGGGGGGACGCCCTACACTTCGCCTACCGGTACGAGGCTGCCACTCGAGAACCTTTCTTCCCCATCGGTTGTCGGTTCTTCGAGCTATATGGCCGGCCCACTGCCACTTCAGCTTACTAATCCGTTGGGCTATGTCGGTTACTCTGGTTCTACTGCGGATATCCTTATTCCTAAGTTTATCACGCAGAGAAACTCCGAGCATAGCCCTCTCCATAGCTCGCTGAGCGACCTTGAGCTTCCTCATACGGCCAGCAGTGAAGGACCACGTCTCAGTTCTGTAAGTCATCACTGGCAACACGCACTGGTTGTACAATTTTGTTTTAAAGTTTTGAGGTATTTCTGACGAGAAGATGTGTCGTAGCTTCCCGAACGCTGCCCAGCCGAGTTGAATCCGTCGATTGACCTCTCGGTCGAAGTTGGACTTACCTAGTCGGACTATTTGTCCCAGGTAAACATACTCGTCAACAACTTCGAGCTTAGTGCTCCCAACAACTACCGGCATAGGTGTGACATGGACATTAAACATAATCTTTGTTTTGTCCATGTTCATCTTAAGACCTATCCGTTGGGAGACACTATTGAGGTCATTGAGCATAGTGCTTAGCTCCTCCAGCGATTCTGCCATGAGGACTATATCGTCGGCAAATCGAAGGTGAGTGATGTACTCGCCATTGATGTTAATTCCGTATCCTTTCCAGTCCAGAAGCTTGAAAACGTCTTCCAATGCAGCGGTGAAGAGTTTCGGGGATATAACGTCACCCTGTCTTACACCTCTCTGCAATTGGATAGGTTTCGTACTCTGGTTCTGTACTCGGATAGCCATCGTAGCTCTACTGTACAAACACTTCAGCACTTCGATATACCGACAGTCAACTTGGCACCGCTGAAGGGACTGCAGCACCGCCCAAATTTCGACGGAATCAAAGGCTTTCTCATAGTCCACATACGCCAGACATAGTGGCAAATTGTACTCTTCGGACTTCTGTACAATTTGCCGTAGGGTATGTATGTGGTCTATGGTGCTAAAGCCCTTTCGGAAACCGGCTTGTTCGGGAGGCTGGAAGTCGTCAAGTCTGCGCGCGAGACGATTCGTAATGACTCTCGAAAACAGCACGTAGACGCGGCTCAGAAGGGAAATCGGTCTGTAATTCTTCAAGAGAGCGTTGTCACCTTTCTTGAAGAACAAGACCACCGCACTTCTGCTCCACGCCTCCGGTGTAATGCCACCATGGAGGACGGAATTAAAGAGCTTCTGAAGGACTTCAAGTACCGGTATTCCACCCGCTTTCAAAAGCTCCGCTGTAATTCCATCCTCGCCTGGGGCCTTGCCGTTTTTAAGGTGCTGGAGAGCCATTCTAATCTCGCTCAGACTGACGTCCGGGATATCTTCGGAATAGTGTCGAATAAGACTCACTCTTGGATCGTTACTCACACTTGCGTGTGGCTCCAACGATGACGTGTACAGCTGCCCATAGAACCTCTCAATCTCACTCAAAATCTCAGGTGCCCCAGAAACGATGCTGCCACATTCGGTCTTCAGCTTTGACAGTTGGCTCTTTCTGGCAGACAGATCTCTGGCAAAGACTTTGGAGCCTTGGTTCCGCTCGATCGCTTCTTCAATACGAGCTGTATTGAAGTTGCGTAAGTCTCGCCTCATGCATTTGGAGATCTGTCTGTTCAGTTGCCTGTATGCTGTCAAATCTGTTGAAGAATGTAGCCTCATCTCCCGTCTAACAGCCATGAGATTAAGAGTGTGATCGGAGAGTTTTTGTGTTCTTCTGCGGTGGGTCTTGCAGAACTTAGCTCCGACCGCATGGACAGTTTCCACGAGCTTGTCATTCATATCGTCCACTTCATTGCAGTCTTCTAGGCACTGAAAACGGTTTTGTAACTCGAGCTGAAAGGTTTCGGGACTTTGGATTAGAGCACGAGGGGGACGGAGCGTTGACTTCATCAGACGAGACCTCTCCAACTTAACATTTAGGTTCAGTGTGCCTCTAACCATTCGGTGATCGCTGCCGGTTTTCACCCTCGCGATCAATGAGACATCACTGAACAGTTGTCGTCTGGTCGTCATAATGAAGTCAATCTCATTTTTTGTCGAACCGTCGGGGCTCGACCAGGTCCACTTCCTGTGGGGCCGCTTCTTGAAGAAAGAGTTCATCATAAAGAGTCCCTTTTTCTCCATGAAGTCGGCCAGCTGCTGGCCCCTTGGGTTCCGTTGCCCTATTCCAAATTTCCCTACTTTCAGCTCACCGTTCTCTCTTGTGCCTAGTTTTGCATTGAAATCTCCCATTAACACCGTATATTGGGTTTTGGAGGAATGCATGGCTCTAGAGATATCCTCATACATTTCCTCCACCTCCTCATCGGGGTGTGCCGAGGTTGGTGCGTAAACCTGTATGACCTTCAGCGAATACCGTTTGGTGATTCTGAGTATAAGGTACGCAACCCTCGTCGACACACTCCCGATCTTTACAACGTTGTTAACGAGAGACTTGTGGACGATAAATCCGACACCTCCTTGGGACAGATGGTCGCCCTCCCGGTGATAGAGCAAGTTGCCGGATTCGAGGATTACCGTGTCCTCCCCCTCTCTTCGGACTTCGGATAATCCTATAATATGCCAGCGCAACTTGTCTATCTCTTCTTCCAGCTCCACGATCTTCTCGTCAGTCCTCAGGGTGCGTGCGTTGTACGTTGCCAGGTCGAGTCGTCGTAGGTGGCAACCGAACCTCCACCGGAGATTCTTAGCACCCCCTGCCCCGCCGTTACCATGGTCGCCACCGTAGCCAGGAATAGCGGGGCCGCCGGGGACTGGGGGCCGTTTATTGTCATTGCTCATGGGGGGTGTATATTGCCATAGTTGCCACGCTTGGCGAGCGGGTTGGCAACCGCAGTTTTTTTTTTTTTATTGTATTTATGCCGTTACCAGGAAGATGCTGCTGCCCATCCCCTGCCTGTTTCCCTTTGTCGCCTTTTACGACACCCACGGGAGGATATGGGGTAGTGGATATTCTTGACCGCCACTACACGGCAAATTAAATTAAATTAAAAAAATAAATTAAAAAATTAAAATAAGTACTTATCAATAAATAAATGCGCTGTCGAAACAGGTCTAATACAATTTTCAATTAGTTTGCACATAATTTCCGCGTTTCAGTCTTTATAAAGAGTAACAAAATAAACAAATAAAATATTTAAAAATGAGATCAATAAACATAACAATATTATCATAACCTAACATAATAAATAAACTCTTCATTAGGAAACTTCACAGGCATGCTATCAAATTAAAATATTTTTTCAATAAACCTTTATAAAAATTATCGAGTAAAAGTATTTTGTTATTAACGATCTATGACAAGTATTTGGCATAAACGTATTATAACTACCGTTTTGGCATTAAATAGTTCTCTTAAAGTTAATGTACAAAAATAAGTAGCGACATAAATAAATGCTATATCTTTAAAGCGATTAACAAAATAATAAGGTGCGTTGGGGTAAGATCGGTGATAGGGCAAGACCGTAGGATTCAAATTCCCGGCGAATTATCCTATATTTTGAAATGCTAACAATGTGCTACACGACGCCATTTCATCCTGCCCCGACCCTCAGTTCGCGCCAGTCACTCCGGCAAGTGGGAGCTGTGCTGAGCGGCATTTTATAAAACAATGTAATTTTTGTATTATTTTTGTCCATCCGATCTTTCCCTATCACTTTTAATTACGATTTTAGCGAGAATATGGTTTCATTTGTTATTATTTTGTGTGAATACTAAGTTTTATGAAGTTATAGCTAGATAAAACTGGTCCATGCAGAGCTAAGATCGCTGCAGGCCGAGATCCGATGGTTCCCCGCGTGAGTGAAGATCGGATGAATATTATCCGATCTTTGCCCGTTACAAATATGGCAGTGGTTGTTAAACTTTCATGGTTCATGTATATTTTTTCGGAGATTACTCAAGTGACTATAGGGCTCAGTCTCGTTAGCAAGTCTGTATATTTAAAAGTAATAAAACAATATGATTGTTTTATTACTTTTAAGCACACATTAAAATACATTTTTTTATATGATAAGGGTGACAAAGGAGCACACAGTCCACCTGATGTTAAGTAGTTGCTGCGGCCCATAGACATCTACATCTATCCTCTATTACAAATCAAAATGTAATTTATAATAAACCTAGCAAGCTAACAGCATAGCAAAGTGGCGAAGCAATCAGCTTTTTTTTTTGCCGTTGAGCAATCAGTTTCAAAATAGGAGGTTCAGATGCCTGGGTGATCAGTAATCGATTACTGAAAATAGAATTTGAAAATTGAAAAAAACCGTTCTCGAGATAATCGTGGGACAGACAGACGGACAGACATCCTGAAATCAATAAGTGTCTTCGCAAGCTTCGCCACTTAATAATTATTTAAAAAATAATTGAATAAAACTGTTTTTTACGGATTTTATCGCGTTTATTTTATTATTTTTATTCCCGACGTTTCGAGTGCTTTTCAGCAACCCATGGTCACGGGGGGGACTGAGATGTTTGACGTCCCGATGTCACAGTTAGCCCGGCTACCTTCAGTTTTTTAATATTAATTTTTTTTTTTTGGTTCGATTTACGCAGAATGAACTTACAGTATCCT
The DNA here is from genome assembly GCA_033319125.1 of Parnassius glacialis. NCBI lineage: Eukaryota > Metazoa > Arthropoda > Insecta > Lepidoptera > Papilionidae > Parnassius > Parnassius glacialis. Next base: position 28,641,919 of record JAVANC010000002.1, read on the forward strand.
GAAGTCTTGCAGTGTTATGCTTGGGTTTGGATTTAATTTTGTTAATTATAGGATCCCAAGCAGATGGCAGCACCCATCCATCTTCTCTATTGAAATTAGGATGTTTTTTAATTTCAATAGCCTCGCGTATCATCCTTGGTAGGAATCGGTGTTCTTTTGCAAGGATTTGTGGTCTATCAAATCTGATGTAATGGCCGGGGCGATCTTGAACATGTTCACAGACTGCAGACTTCCCAGAGCGTCGGTGCTTCACGTCAGCTATATGTTCTTTCACGCGGGTTTTAATGGGTCTTTTTGTTTGTCCTATGTAAGAGAGACCACATTCGCAATCAAGCTTGTACACTCCTGCATCTTGTAGAGGGATATTACACTTGACGGATGGTAAAAATTGACTAATCTTCTTCGGCGGCTTGAAGTATGTTTTAATAGAAGCTCGCTTCAAGATGAAGCCAACCTTGTCTGTGACTCCTCTGACATAGGGTAGTACAGCAGGCACACGCTCGACTGTGGTCGGCTTCACTCGGTCACTGTTACGTAGGCGCGGGACCCGAAGCTTGTTGTCTTGCAAACATATAGACATATAGACAATTTGTCCAGTGAGTTAAAGACAGTTTTAACGACATTTGATTTTAATAATTGCATAGAAACTTTGAACAAACGTGAAAAAGCTAAATATAATGAATGCAAAAATAAACAAATAGAGAAATGCCAAAAATTAACGATCAAATCAAATGCCAAACATCCATGTCAACGTAGAAACGATACACAACCGTTGACCACAGAACAATAAACAACGCACGGTCTATAATCTGTCACAACAAACACTGGACGAACCTACATTAAAAGTATTATCGAAGGGCCTGAATTTCGCAATAACACCGAAAGAAATTCCGTATGAGGAAATTATATGCAACGTGGAGGATTGTCTGTATAAAAACAATGTGGGAAAGGAAGATGTTGAGGCCATACGTCAAGACATTTCGTCCTTATTACGTCGTAGTTCAGTGCCGAAACTAAATCTCCCCAAAGACGAGATTAAAGCGTTGTACAACTTACGCAACAGACCAGAGCTCACGATTCTCCGTGCAGATAAAGGAAATGCTACGGTAATAATGGATACGTCAGATTATAATTTGAAAATGCAACAACTTTTATCGGACGAAAGTACGTACAAAAAGGTCAAAACAGACCCTACAACCAATGTGCTTAAAACAACTAGCGATCTAATAAAGAATTACTCCGAAAAATTAAATCTCGACGTAAACTCGATAATACCACCGTGTACTAAAGCACCGAGGTTATATGGGTTACCGAAAATACACAAACCAAACGCTCCACTACGTCCCATAGTGAGCCAAATCGATTCACCAACTTATAAGTTGGCTCAACACCTGGCAAAAATTCTGTCACCACTGAGAGGACAAACTAGAGCACACACAAAGGATTCGTACCATTTTGTTAGTGAGATAAAAGACCTACATCTTGCTGACAATGAAACTATGGTCAGTTTTGATGTTCAGTCACTATTTACATGCTTACCTATTGAAGACTGCATCTCAATTGTAACCAGGAAGCTAGAAGAATACAACATGCCTACAGAATATGCAGTATTACTCAAACACTGCCTTACATCTGGCTATCTATTGTGGAAGGAGGAGTTTTACAAGCAAGTAGATGGAGTGGCGATGGGCTCACCTGTATCTCCCATAGTCGCCGACATATTCATGGAGGACTTTGAGGAGAAAGCCCTTCTTACTGCTCCTGTAAATCCAAGATTCTACAAGCGGTATGTAGACGACACTTTCACAATTTTACCATCTGACAAAGTAACTGTATTTTTAGACCACCTTAATTCCATAAACTCTAAAATACAATTCACAATGGAGTTAGAGGCAAATAATTCTTTAGCTTTCCTAGATGTTTTAGTCATCCGAAATCCTGATAACACTATTGGTCATACTGTGTATAGAAAAAAGACCCATACTAACCGATATTTAAATGGTGAATCGCACTATCATCCATCACAGTTAGCTACCGTGGGAAAATCTTTGTTTCAGAGAGCACGAGGGATCTGTGACAGAAAACATCTGGCCGCCGAGCTTCAGTACGTCGAGCAAGTATTGCAAGACAACAAGCTTCGGGTCCCGCGCCTACGTCACAGTGACCGAGTGAAGCCGACCACAGTCGAGCGTGTGCCTGCTGTACTACCCTATGTCAGAGGAGTCACAGACAAGGTTGGCTACATCTTGAAGCGAGCTTCTATTAAAACATACTTCAAGCCGCCGAAGAAGATTAGTCAATTTTTACCATCCGTCAAGTGTAATATCCCTCTACAAGATGCAGGAGTGTACAAGCTTGATTGCGAATGTGGTCTCTCTTACATAGGACAAACAAAAAGATCCATTAAAACCCGCGTGAAAGAACATATAGCTGACGTGAAGCACCGACGCTCTGGGAAGTCTGCAGTCTGTGAACATGTTCAAGATCGCCCCCGCCATTACATCAGATTTGATAGACCACAAATCCTTGCAAAAGAACACCGATTCCTACCAAGGATGATACGCGAGGCTATTGAAATTAAAAAACATCCTAATTTCAATAGAGAAGATGGATGGGTGCTGCCATCTGCTTGGGATCCTATAATTAACAAAATTAAATCCAAACCCAAGCATAACACTGCAAGACTTCAGGATACTGTAAGTTCATTCTGCGTAAATCGAACCAAAAAAAAAAATTAATATTAAAAAACTGAAGGTAGCCGGGCTAACTGTGACATCGGGACGTCAAACATCTCAGTCCCCCCCCCCCCCCCCCGTGACCATGGGTTGCTGAAAAGCACTCGAAACGTCGGGAATAAAAATAATAAAATAAACGCGATAAAATCCGTAAAAAACAGTTTTATTCAATGTGTAGTGTTCGCGTAAATATAAGAAATCATTATAAAAAATAATTTATAATAATAAATTACATAATATTTATCTCATTAGATAATGTTTAGAACTAATTCAGTTTCACGGGAAACTTTCAACTCACGTTCCTTTTTCTGGTCTAGTCAACTTTGCTTTACTTTTTCCGACTTCATGCCCTTATCCTGATTCTAATTAACTCTATAAATAATCTCACGCCTGCTTATGTTGATACACATACAAATATGCACACAAAATAATCTATCAATTAACTACTTACCTAAATACCTGCTTCGTCAAATGCTGCTTTGCTAAAATATTTACATCTTCCTCAACTCTCTATCCCAGGGCATTTCGCCAGTCCTTACTGTTAATTTTTTTCCCATAAAATAATCAAATGCATCCGATCTTTCCCTTATATTGAGTAATTCAATCTTATGTCATAACAAAGTTTGAGAAACATAAAATTACAATTTCTTTATGTCAGGGATAAGATCGGATGCCAAGAAACAAAAAAAGAGAAAATCGTTTGGAACATTTATGTTTCTAGTACTTTATAGATCTTAATGAAATATGTTTTTCAGCGTTAAAGATAGGACAAATCTCTTTTATAAACTTTGTTCTCTAAGCAGTAGAAGTGGTTTTAAATTTAAGTCCGGTCTTACCCCTCAATGGCCAATTTTTCATTATGCATATAAAAAAGTATGTCTAGTTTTCGCACACTTTTAAAGCAGAAACCGTTGAGTTTACGCAAGCAAAAGATCCTCAGAGCTAAACTACGTTTAACGATTATCGGTTTGCTCCACGTTCCAGAAATCTGACGTATACGGATGTCGAGAAATTAAAGTTTTTGGCAGACTCTTCCAACTTTTCGAAAATCCGTCCGGTATTACCCCAACGCACCTTATAAATTAAAAACAAATTATGCAGGTATCAAAAAGTTATACCTGCACTAAAGTTCAAAACATCTAACATAAAAATTATTATTTCCTCTCTTTAATCTCTTTTCAAGCTTCTGGACTGGAAAGGATACGGAATTAACATCAATGGCGAGTACATCACTCACCTTCGATTTGCCGACGATATAGTCCTCATGGCAGAATCGCTGGAGGAACTAAGCACTATGCTCAATGACCTCAATAGTGTCTCCCAACGGATAGGTCTTAAGATGAACATGTACAAAACAAAGATTATGTTTAATGTCCATGTCACACCTATGCCGGTAGTTGTTGGGAGCACTAAGCTCGAAGTTGTTGACGAGTATGTTTACCTGGGACAAATAGTCCGACTAGGTAAGTCCAACTTCGACCGAGAGGTCAATCGACGGATTCAACTCGGCTGGGCAGCGTTCGGGAAGCTACGACACATCTTCTCGTCAGAAATACCTCAAAACCTTAAAACAAAATTGTACAACCAGTGCGTGTTTCCAGTGATGACTTACGGAACTGAGACGTGGTCCTTCACTGCTGGCCATATGAGGAAGCTCAAGGTCGCTCAGCGAGCTATGGAGAGGGCTATGCTCGGAGTTTCTCTGCGTGATAAACCAAAAGGAATAACTTTGTCAGTCCCAATTTAAAGCGAACCCAGAGAAGTCTTGAGTTCACAACCTTATATTCAGTCATAACATCGACCAACCGAGACGACAGCAGCACCCCCACTCCCTGGCAGGCGTTCTCGCTCTCCGGGACTCCGGACCATAGAGCTAACGCCCCGCCAGGGAGCTCTTCAGTGCCACTGCCCTTCCATTTGGTCTCCGACATACACACGACATCTAATTCTCTTTCTTTCATTACTTCGATCAACTCATTCGTCTTATCTCTCATGCCTCCTCTAACATTCCACGTGCCAACTCTGCACTCTGTCCTCCACCTTCCGCCGTGTCGGGCTGTGCGTGACGGGTGGCGGTCCCCATCGCCGCTTTGCGCGCTGCATTCCACACCAACGGGGACGAGCTGGTGTGCGTCGCCTTGGGGGGACGCCCTAACCCTCGTTGGCATGGGTAAGCTGTGTAGAATTGCAGTCCTGAAAAGGGCTGGCAGGGGTCGCGACGAGCACGCTTCTACAATGACCCCCTTTGTATTGAGATGATAAATAAATAAATCTTACGTTCAACTCGAAAGAGGAAAGTTTTGAAACTGTAATTGCTTTAAGATATGGTGAAGCAACAGTCAAAAGTGAGCGAAGAGACTAAGGAAAGAGCACTTGATTGGAGCTTTAACTCCTTTCTTTTCAGAACACGTAAACGACGTGCACCAGAATACTATACTGAGTTCGTGCAACGAGCTAACGTTTTTTCGTAACGACGGCAATCTGCACATAAGCACTCCATCCGTGCGTACCTGGGTTGACGCATGCATTTTTTTCTCCTCTGCAGAGATTAACGAAACCACCACTATAGGCAATGTATTAAGCTTCGTATGATTTTTTTGTCCAGCCCATGCTGTCCCACTACTAGGCAGAAGTCTCTCCTAAGTTTTTCCCAGTGGTTTTGTCCTGCACCACATCGAACCAGCCTCAACGGTGGTATGCGTCCAGGGTGCGTGAATTATATCATATATATATAGACTTTATAGCGGCTGGGAAGCTAGTTGCGAGTGCAAGACCTGTACCTTCACGCTTCGCCTTACGTACTGTGATCAGAGACACCATCAAGTTTTCTTTGAACTATATCTGCATGGACTAGCAATCGCTCTTAACTTCCAAGCCGCCATAAAGATTCGACAACACCTTTCTTTCGTAGTAATGGTCGGTTACCAGTTCAAATCACCACGAACGTGCAGTAGACTGACCTTTAATTTGATTTATTTAAAATTTGTGGAGCATGTGTTCTTTCATACATAGTTACTAGCCGTCATCTCTCTCTTTTTTGATAATAAAGATTATTTATTTATTTATCTCAGTAATCTAATCGAGTTGAGCAGCCCCTTTCTAACCATACCACCGTTCACACAATCCATTAATCATTTAACTATCCTAACTATTACTATAACTATTCCTCAATCTTCAGCATCCCAAGTTCATACCATATGACAACCAATTTCCATGCAACATTTCGAACAATAGGGGTGGCTGCGCCACTTCAGACTTCCAGTTCCATACTCATTTCTAATTATATTCCATTTGTGTAACACCACTAAATATCAATTTTATAGTATTTACAACCTACAAGTTGTAATGACTTCCACCAGTAGCGTGATTAGTGGTGGATGCTGGAGGTAAACGAGAAAGTAAGGATTAAAAATAAATAAAATAACAATAATGTATACTGATTAAAATCATTTATTCGTGACGAAATATTATAAATATTATTTATTTTAGACACATGAACCAAATCACCCTTAAGTCGAACTACATCCAGTGTTCTATTTATACATTCTTTTTCAAAATCCCCCCCCCCCCCCCTTGTAAACATATTTTTTAATTTTGCTTAAAATGGTTGAACTGCTGTCGTATTACTATCATATGGCCGAATATACTTACAAAGTACCATGTGCTCTTGTGATATGGTATAAGGTTTATTTTTGCTTGAAACAGTTTGAAACCGTTCATGTGTGGTAATTTAAGATGTAATGTTCGTATAACTACTAGGTAATTTAAATAATGTTCACAGATTCCGAATAATTTAGTTTATTACAATAGATACACACACACACAACTATTAACATAAGAAGGAGAAGAGAATGATAGTAAATTGATAACGATATTATAATATTAATAGTTCAATAATAAAATTCACTTATGGGATAATAGTCTTTCACTACTTATAATTACGGATCAAATTTGTATGTTAACAATCGAGCGACGGAGCAAGGGGCGATATGCGCTTACGCGTACAAAGATCTCGTTGCTAACTGGCGAGTCTTCTCAGAAACTATGCACCGCCGCGGCGGCCGGTCGACCGACCGGGGAACCGGTTCTACGAGAGTGCCTTCCACGTACGGGACTTGATAATATAAAATACTAATTTAAGTGATAATATGTGATAATAGATAATTTAAGTGATAACAGTGCATAGTAAATAAAATATATATATGATGAATATTAGATTAGATAGATGAATAGTATAGATTGTGTATGATAAACTTAACTGTATAATGAGTTATTTATATACATTTGTAAATAGATATTTATAATGTGTGTGTAAATAAATAGTTACACCACACATGCATAAAAAATCGCTAATAAATAGTCCTTTTGTCAATCTGCCGCCGTATAGCGCAGGCGTTTGTTTCCTTTTGAAAACACTTGTTTTGCTATTCTTACTAATTAGACGTTTTCAGATCGACTTTACTTTTTTTACATTTGTATAATATTAAATAATATTTCACATTTGTAAATATTAATGAATCATAAACCTTATTTTTTTCCAAATTAAGTTTCTTGATTGTTTGATATTTTCAAATATTATTATTAGGTGAAAATTTAATTTAATAAAAACCAATGTTTTCCAGGGTGATTAAGCTGTACCTACTTATATAAATAATTTTTTTATAAAAAAATAAATAGTACAAAAGGTTTGTAATCTCTTCATAAAAAAAGTCACCTACTCTCAATTTCAAAGAAAACATTTAAAAAAATACGTAGTTACCCTCTAAAAACAAGTATTCTTCCATTTGTAACTTATGTTTGATGTCAAATAAACTTAATTAGGTCTAAACAAGTAAAAAAAGCATAAAAAAGAACATTACTTTTACACATGGCTGATGGCACAAAAGGCGTGTCATGAAATATTTGTTCGCCGCTATAGCTAAAAGTTGTCGAGAATCGGTGCCGCAACGAATCAGGTAACCGGCCACACGAAACTAGTGCACAAGCCAGAATAGTAGAAAAAAATGGTGGGGGGTCCTACTAGCTCAAAAAGAGAACTCCATCCTGTTTGATCATCCTGGCTTAGCTAGTAACTTATTAGCCCAGAAGTAAAGCTTATTCTGTATAATATGAAATCAGAGCAACTAGCTTACTAACTTACAACTTACAAGCACGAGTTGTTATCCGTGCATTAAGTATCAAAATCGTCTTCAAACTATTATTTAAACGATAAAACTGGAGCAGCAATCATCTGACGGTTAAATTCACGCGAAATTTCTCTAGACTCCCTAATCGTTCGAGAAAATATAATTTTGCATATTTAAAAATAAATAAAAATACATATAGGTGTGACTAAATTTTAAAAGTTGATTGACTTCACATTATTGTTTCAATTTAACACGATTTTTTTTGTAGTCTTGCCATCTCCTCTATATTCTATGCTCAAAGGTACAACCCATAGAGATTATACTTGGGTTTTGGCGGGAACTTGACCAGCGTCGGTTTGCTGCTCCTGTATTATAGTTTAAATAATGGTTTGGAGTGGACTTTGATATGTAAAAGTGGTGCGATTTTGTTTTTTTTTTTATATAGGATAAGGGTGACAAACGAGCACACAGTCCACCTGATGGTAAGTGGTTGCTGCAGCCCATAGACATCAACATCTATCCTCGTTTGCGAATCAAAATGCAGATGCGTTGCCACCTGTGAGGACTAAGATGGAATGCCTTATTTCCAGTAAAAAGGGCCTCCGGCCACCTGCACTCACCAAGCGAAACGCAGAGGTAAACCTCTACTTCACGCTGGTATTCTGTGAGGTCGTGGTACCACCCCGGTTTGAGCCGGCCCATCCGTGCGACAGCAAAAGCTGCCGCGTGGCTCTACCACTGTTAAGAATTGTGTATTAAGTGTCTGCGCATGTGAACTATTATTGGAAACTGTGAAACAAGTGCTCTGATGGTGATGTAATTCTCAAAATAAGGTGTCTGTCTGCTTAGGCGCCTTGAGATACCATCGCCAACCGTCAGCTGTCTGCTAGCTCAAGTTGCCGTAAAAATCTCCAAAGGGCTGCACAATGTGATGCAGCAACATATTGTGAAACCATATACTATGAAGGATAATTATTATAATATATTGTAACTTCAGGCTCAGAAGGGCTAATTCCCAGAGCCGTAAAGCCAGTTATTAAGAAGAAGAAGATTATACTTCTAAACATAGATATAAGAAAAATAGCTTCTAAGTCAGTGGTATAAAAAAATTCTAAAAAAGTTTGGAAAATCCAAAAGTGCACGACTCATAATGCTTATTATGATAGTGAAAAATTAAAAAAATGTAAATTGTAGTTTTATTCGTCAAAGAGTTCCAGTAGTAGTCACTGAAATATATCATAGATCTGTATATATACTAGAGATAGATGCGCGACTCAAATTTATTTTTTTTAGTGTGGTGTTTTGCATAGCAGAGGGCGCTTACAAAAGAAGGAACTTGAAAAAAAGGGTTAAATATACACATGTACTGGACGCGATCCGTGGTCTTTAGATTTCGGGACCGCCCGATAATCCACCTGAGCTATTATAACTTTAAGCGATGTGGCGAAATTTGCCTTTGTATTCTAATAATATTTTAGCAGTTTTTCATTGTCTGAAAACACAGATAAATGGCATTTTCTTAAAATAAATAATGTTCAATAAATATTAATATATTGGTAAATCCAATTGGGCATACCTTAAGCGCATTAAAAAAATTACGTATAACATGATTATACGGAATTATTAAAGTAGTTTAAATACATTTCGACAGCACTATCGGCTTCAACACCCTCGAAAACCATGAAAATGACACCCATGATGAAAAAATTGATACCTATTGCAGCCGCCATCTTGGATTTACATTTCGACAGCACTATCGGCTTCAACACTCTTGAAAACCATGAAAATGACACCCGAGATGAAAAAATTGGTACCAACTTCAGCCGCCATCTTGGATTTACATTTCGACAGCACTATCGGTTTCAACACCCTCGAAAACCATGAAAATGACACCCAAGATGAAAAAATTGATATATTTTGCAGCCGCCATCTTGGATTTAAATTTTGACAGCACTATCGGCTTCAACACCCTCAAAAACTATGAAAATGATACCCATGATGAATAAATTGGTACCTAATTCAGCCGCCATCTTGGATTTACATTTCAACAGCACTATCAGCTTCAACACCCTCGAAAACCATGAAAATGACACCTATGATGAAAAATTTTACACCTATTGCAGCCTCCACCTTGGATTTACATTTCGACAGCACTATCGGCTTCAGCACCCTCGAAAACCATGAAAATGACACCCATGATGAAAAAAGTGATACCTATTGCGGCCGCCATCTTGGATTTACATTTCGACAACCCTATTGGTTTCGACACCCTCGAAAAGCATGAAAATGTCACCCATGACAAAAAAAATTATACTATAATAACTAATAATACTTACTTTTAGTACGTACTACTATTATTTATTTTGTGCTTTTAAATATTGTAATAAAAAAATCTCTTATTATTATTATAATCAAGTATTTAAGAAATTTGGTTATTCGAATATTGTGTATTTGTACAGCGATCTTTTTGAGCCGCTGAAAACAACCGAAACAATATCCACTCACGACGGCGACTGAAGCCGAACTAAACTTAATACAAAGGTACTCTGTGAACTAAACTACTCTGTGGCTGTAGATCCCCATTTACAGAAACAATTTACATACGAGGCAACCAAATCAACGCAAATTTCGCCATTTTGGAGCCGAAAAAAATTAATTATAGCTAAACAAAACAAAATTACACTGCCATTTACATTCAGTGGCTTCCCACATGATAGATGAAGAGATTAAAAAATTATGGAGTGTAGAGTAGCCATATAAAAAATAGATTGAGTTAAACAATTGATATTTTCAAAAGTTATAGTGTTTACAAGCCACAGGGACATGATAAATCCACACCATAAGCCACTAAAACCCTTTTTTTTTATTTAAACATAGCAATTAATCGATTTAAAAAAATTATTAATAAGTTCAACAATCATTTATCTTTCTAACAATGTGCTTTTTATATCATTTATATGTATAATATGATTGCTAGATACGATTTTATTCGATAAAATGTTGGAATTTTAATTTTTAGGCGATAGTAGAACATTACCTTGCGCTTTCGCTTAAGGTATGCAATAACAATTTAAGCGTAACCAGTGACCGCTACTAACTGCGTAGTGCGCGTGGATTATTGCGTATGCATAGACTTAATATATAAGTGCCCTCTAGTGAGATTAAAATAAGTAAAATAAGTCTAGCCTAGCGCTTCGGGATGTAGATGGAAGCACATAAAACGTATCATTTTGTTCGTAAAATAAAGTTCTAAGTTGCATGCCCATGGAAGTATACCTTCATATCACTCTTTCAAGTCCGGGGGTAAGGTCTCGTCATAACTAACAAAACGAGACCAAACGGCACACCTATCATTACTTGTCGAGGAGTTCCTATTCGTTTTTGCAGTAAATAATCGTCATCATTATGCCGAAAGTGATTAAAATTGCTGGCAGGGATATTATCTTGAAGGTCAAACGTGCTTGTGAAGAAGAACGAGACAATAACGGGCCTACAGTACCGTTTTTCAAAGCTAGAGCCTACGTTTCATATTTCACAGGTAATTTTTAGGGCTGCCATAACAAATAAAACTCCTTAATTTTCTCGATTTGTTCGTTTTTAGTTTTCTCGTGTAATTAATATCATGTATTCATAATGCATTGTTTTTATTATGTTTTAAGCGTTTCTGAACTCACCGTCACCCAAATAATTCAAGAGGGTACATAATGTAGCAGCAGCTTTATCTTCTAAAATTGTGACGCCGGGAAAACTAGGAACCGGAGGAAAAAAATTATGATTTAGATTTTCATACGTGGCGCTATAAGGCATTTAAATTAATCGTTTGACATTGTGAAGAATGAGATTCCTGCCATAAATAAACTTTGGTTGGAATTGCAAGCAGATGTTAAATATGGCAGAACAACGTTGAGTGGTAGATTAAAGACTATGGACTACGAATACAAAATGTGCCAGTTTAAATGGATAAATTTATAATTAATGACACATCCGAGTCTTCTGATGAAGACTCTAGCATGGATTCTGATGAAGATGTGAGAATGAAAGGCGTTGACCCTCTGCAGGACCACTGTAACACCAAATTTACATATAGATCCTAGCTATTCAATAAAAGATTTACAAGGTTTTCATGGACTTTTAATTTCGTTATTTATAATAAATATTTTTAAAATACCTTTTTTGAAAAATTCATTATAGACAAAATATCAGTGTTCATTAATCATAATAATAGTCATTTCTAACACGCATATAATATCATTACCTATAATTATGTTAAAAAAAATTGAAAGTTAAATTTGACCAACTTTTAGGTTCTCGATGGAGCCGAAATTTTGCATATACGTTAAGTTTAGGTGAAAATAAGTTCTCATTCTAAATCCAATATGGCGGACTTCAAAGATGGGGGACTAGTTATTTTTTGTGCATTCCAATCATATGGATATCAAATAAAAGGCTTTGCTGAGAAGAATACCAAAAATAAAAGTGAAGCGTGCTTTTTTTTTCTCAAACTCGCTCGCATAAATTAAACGTTTTCAAATGTTTTAAGGAATTATTTATATTAACTTAAATCCTACCATAGAAACTTGTGATCTGTACTGTCAAACTTACGGAAGTTACAATCAAGAAATATATTTCTTAATTGTAATTTCCGTAATATACTTAGTTGGGTCATAAGTTCTGTCAAAACCTTATTATTTAAAAATTTTGAATACTAACTAGATGAACTTAACCAATTTTAAAAATATAACACTTGCGCTTGCCGAAAATAAAAAAGACATTAATTTTCATTCATTTTCAAACATGGAGTGGTCGAAGAAAGAAGGTAGAGTAGCGGTTATCGCGTTGCACCGTTGTGGTTACGCGCCAAAAGAGATTTTCAATATTCTACAAAAATTGAAAATAACCCTACGATTTGTTTATCGCACTATAAAACGATTCACTGAAGATTCAAGCTTCGACCTTCGTAAGAGGACCGGCCGACCTCGTACAGTTAGTACACCCGCAATCATCAAAGCAGTGAAGGCGCGAATCCAACGAAATCCGTCCTAAACAAAAAATTAAGCTGTTTAGACCCTTAGGGTATTAGTGTTCTGTGGTTTAGACTTAACTGAGATGTTTTTCTGTGAAAAAGGTGTAAAAACCAGTGCAGAGGTGTACCCAAATACCGTTCTAACAAACATAGTGGAACCTCTTTCACAAACAATGTTCAAAAACAGACACTGGATATTCCAAAAGGACAGCACCAGCTCATAGGGCATGAAGCACGCAAAACTGGTTGACCGCCGGTGGAATTGACTTTATCGGAGATGAAGACTGGCCCTCTTCTAGTTCAGATTTAAGCCCACTGGATTACAAGATATGGCAACATTTGGAGGAGAAAGTCTGTGCTAAACCTCATCAGAATTTGGAATCTCTCCAAGCATCTTTGGCTAAAGTAGCGGCAGAAACATATATGAATGTGATGCGTGCTGCGATTGATGATTGGCCACATCGATTAAGGGCATGTATTCAAAATAGGGAAGGGCATTTTGAATAATGTAAATAAAATAGTATTCTCAATTAAATTACCTTTCATTTCATTTATAATTTCTATATAATTATCAAAAAGTGTTTCATTAATTTTATAAAAAGTTTTTGACATAACTTATGACCTGACCAAGTATAATCTTAAGCAATAAATATAGGGTTTAATATTTATTAGGTCTTTGTAAGTTTAAGGTGAACATTACAGTTTTTTTTTTAACTGAGTTTTTGTAATTAATTCGGTCATTTATCTAATTTGACATAATTATATAATTTTAGTAATAAGATTAAATTAAGGAAAAAAATATTAGTTAAGTTGGTAACATTAAGTACGCCATCAGTCGCGCGGTCGCGCGCGGCGTTTTGGCGGGAACTTGACCTGCGGCGGTTTGTTGCTCCTGTATTATTGTTTAAATAATGGTTTGAAGTGGACTTTGATATATAAAAGTGGTGCGATTTTGTGTATTAAGTGTCTGCGCATGTGAACTATTAGTGGAAACTGTGAAACAAGTGCTATGATGGTGATGGATTCTCAAGATAAGCTGTTTGTTTGCATAGGCGCCTTTAGATACCATCGCCAACTGTCAGCTGCCTGCTGGCTCAAGTTGCCGTCAAAATCTCCCAAGGGCTGCACAATGTGACGCATCAACATATTGTGAAGCAGTGAACTATGAAGAAATGATAATAAACCGAATACAAATACTCAAGACTTGGCCTAAAGGTCTAGATACCAGGCCATAAACTCCAAAAAAAAATCAGTCGCGCGCAGAGTTATCTTGCGCGGACTATACAACCTGTCACTGTCATCATCAAGCATTGAGTTCATTCACCAATCATTCACTAACTCACTCATTTTACTTAATCACAGAGTACTTTTATATACTGGAAATTCTTAAGAGGATTGTGAAGTGCCGATACGCGACGCAAGTAGGTATTTTCAAAAATGCTATTTGTTTCATAACGCACGGTCTGCCTCCCGCCGGGCTCGGAGCGTGAACAACACAAATACAACATATTACACTAATTCTTACGCACACTATGATACCAGCAGGAGGAGCGTTCATTCATTCATAGCCTATATTTGCGTACATTTACGACAAGTTACATAATGAATTTGTGTTACTTTGCAATTTTATTATAATATTGCATACCTAGTCTATGTAGACGTGGGGACTTACTACATATAACTTCTAGAAGTGGGCTGTTATTTTTTTATGTAAGTATCTACCTATATACTATGTGAGTGATTATGAGATGTGTATTACATTCAATCAACTAAAATAATTTTATACATTTTAGAATAGAAGAGAAAGATTAGAGACAAAACTAAAAATATGCAATTTGCTTCGTAAATCGAAAGGACGGACAACAGGTAAGTAGGAGTACTTACTTACTTATAATAAATTATACTTTTTTTTATAGGAGAGGGGGCAAACGAGCCTGCGGCTCACCTGATGGTAAGTGACTACCGCCGCCCATGAACAACTGCAACACCAGGGGAATCGCAGATGCGTTGCCGGCCTTTTAAAAAGGAGTAGGCTCTTTTCTTGAAGGTCCCTAAGTCGTATCGGTCCGGAAAAATCGCTGGTGGTAATCGATTCCACAAGGAAGTTGTGCGAGGGAGAAAACTTCTTATGAATCGCACAGTGGTGGACCGCCAATCATCTAGATGATATGGATGGTATCGCAAGTTCTGTCGCGATGTGCGATGGTGAAATTGAGCGGCTGGAATTAGTCCGAACAATTCCTCAGAGCACTCCCCGTGGTAGATGCGATAAAATACGCAAAGAGATGCAACCTCTCTACGCAGTGCCAGTGAGTCAAGTCGATCGGAAAACTCGGTCGTCGACGATTTGAACCGCTCTGCGCTGGATGCGGTCAAGTGGAAGGAGCTGGCACTCTGGCCCTGCCCAGAGATGGGAACAGTATTCCATGAACTTACTTTGATCGCGTACCTTACCACCTTACATACTATTGTATGTACATTGGTTGACTGGTAGGAGATAGACCGACCGAATTTGAATACTTACCTATTCTTTTCTTGTTCACAGTTGGTCTCATACAAATTTTATGGAAATCATTTCAACCATTACATATATTATGATGTAATTGAGTTTTATTGAAATCGGTTGTACAAAATTTTTAATTTTACCACTTGTCCAGTAATAATATTAGTCCGTTAGAAGGAGTTGTTCGTATTACTGTTACTATGGAATTCCGATGATTCAAAGGAAAATGCTAAAATTTTCGAGATACAAAGATTTGATTAGTAAAATTTCTATACGTGATATAGCCATGCTGCAGCTATATTACCTAGTAGTATAGTTGTAGCACGAGTGGGTCGGCTCGACCGGGGAACGACTACGCTCTCACAGAAATTTAAACGATGAACCGAATTATATAGGTAAACTAGCTTTTCACCCACGACTTCGCCCGCGTTAGTTAGCCATAAAATATAATTTAAACTATTATGCTTCTATTTATTTTTCAGTGACTCCGAGATAGACAAATAGCTACCAGACAGTAATGTGCAAGGACGATGTACTTCAGTTGGCGAAGGAATCGAATCTGACAAAGAGAATCAAAAAGAATACAATAATAATAAGTCATATATATATATATATATATATATATATATATATATATATATATATATATATATATATATATATATATATTTATATAGGATAAGGGTGACAAAAGAGCACACAGACCACCTGATGGTAAGTGGTTGCTGCGGCCCATAGACTTCTACATCTATCCTCTATTACAATTCAAAATGTAGATGCGTTGTCACCCGTGAGGACTAAGGTGGAATGCCTTATTTCCAGTAAAAAGGGCCTCCGGCCACCTGCACTCACCAAGCGAAATGCAGAGGTAAACCTCTACTTCTCGCTGGTATTCTGTGAGGTCGTGGTACCACCCCGGTTCGAGCCGGCCCATCTGTGCGACAGCAAAAGCTGCCGCGTGGCTCTACCACTGTTTATATGTATATAGACTTATTTGTTGTTTTTTGCTGAAAACTAATTTCAATTAACAAGATGTATAAATGTTATTGTAAAAATATATATTAGGTATTTAAGTAAGTGCCTTTAAACAATACAAGTTTTGTTATATTTTGAATTCTTCGTACTATATTTATCCTCTTCTTTAAAATGCAAGGAACAAATGTATGTATGATTTGTTGGTAACCACATCTCTACGATTATTTTGGACGAATTTAATCCACTTTTCTCGGTTTTCGTGGCTTGGACGTGGAAACCTAAAAATAAAATAAAAGAATAATCAGCAAATATAAACGTAAGAAATTTAGCCTAATTATACTTAGGTATATTCATTTCTACAAAAAAAAATTGTACATAATATTATGATCGTCCTACACTTGCTCACAGAAATGTCGTATCTGAACAAATTAATTTCATAATCTATATTCCATGACACAAGTTGGCGCCAAAGAAATAACTTTTTAAGTATTAATATATAATGTTTTTTTATTATTTAAGTATCTTACTTACCCATGAAAAGTGATTCCTTGGTTTTTATTAACATTTCGTGAATTTTTTGTGCAATATCTAAGAACACACCGTAGCATATTTTATCAAGAGATTTTTTTTTAAATCAACACAACACGTGACAACTCTACAAGCGCCTAGCGAGCGACTGATTAAAGTGCGGTGACATTGCCGCAGTTGAAAACATAGCTAATCGCATTGAGTTATATGTACTACGTACTAGAGAAGCCATTCCGAACATTGACTATGTTCAACGGAACTGTAGTGCAGTCCCTACAGTCCATACAAACTAAATATTGTGTAAATTGAAGATTTGTTTATTCCATAAAATAATTATTATTACATTTTATTTAGAAATATGTTTGTTTAGATTAAATGAAGATATTTTATAATAAATTCTTATATTTATTTTATATCAATATCTTATTTTATATCAAATTAGTCTTCGCTCATGCGCGACTACTACTACCGCGCATGCCTGAAGACATAGAGTAGGACACAATTTTTGTTTGGAAGGGCTTCTCTAGTACGTAGTACATATAACTCAATGGCTAATCGTTTCAAAAGTGGTTTATGAATGTAAAGTACCATAATTTACAAATAACTTTGTGCTTTTGTTTTCGTTTTAATTTAGCAATATCATTGAAAAGAAAAACTACAAGCTATATCTATCTATATGGTATTTTACATTCTTAAGCCATTTTTGAAACGAAACGACCTAGACGCCAATTAAAAAAAATCCTGTATCAAAATTCCCGCGCAAAAAAGTTTTAGGTGGCACGACAGAGATGGCGTGCATTATGGGGTGCCATTTTCTTTGTTTGAAGTTGACATTCTTCCCGCCTTAGGGTATTAGTGTTCTATGGTTGAAAATGGAACAGCGTAACATAGTGCAGTGTCGCCTCTAGTACGTAGTACATAATATCTTAATGGCTGGAAATCGTTTTCTTAATAAAACCCCGAATAAGCCTGTACTAGCACTTACTTAAATAAGGTAGAAAACTATTTACCCGAATAATATCGTAACAATGTTTACTGTCAAATCATATTGATATTTTTTTTCGTATAGATCTAAAACCATATTATTCCTTTAAAATACATTTTAATGAATTTTTATGGAATATACGCGTAGTTTTTCATATCTTCGTAAATAAAGATAGAAAAATTCTGAAAAAAAATTACATGGTGTATTTTAACGTCTAGATGCCGAAAAACACATAACTTGAAAAACTCAGTAATAGGCCATTACTGGATTATTCGTGGGGGACGTCGATATATGAAAAGTAGTCATGAATTTTTTTAAATATTTGAATTCAGCTGACTTCACTCCGTTCACAACAGCTATCTTCATATCGTAGTTTTTCAGACGCCAGCGCTATTGTGGTAGGTTTTGGAACCTCTATTTTCAGTAAATAGTTGGACACTTTTTCAAATTTCGCCTCTTATAAGATGGTTCTCCTTGTACTATAACTTTTTTCTTTTTAACTAACATTGGGAGCCAAATCAATAATTTCATTAAATTGGAGATACAAAAAATATTCATCAGTCTAAACAAGAAAGAACTTTTACATAGTGTAATAAATAAATTTTCAAACGACTGTGTCCAGACCCAGGGTATAAAATATTGTTTCATTATAATTTTACGTGTACTGACTAAGCCAATTTCTGTAAATTATTGTAAAACGTATCTTTAGGAACCAATAAAAACATAATTTGTTTTATTATTGCCTCATAGCGAGATATTTTCCAGTTGCCACGCTTGGCTGGCGGTTTCTTAGTCGCAGTTTTATATATTGAGTCGTTAACAGGTAGGTGGTGGTGCGCATCTCCTGTATCATTTCCCTTTGTAGCCTCTTACGACATGCACGGGATGATATTATAGGATAGTTGCATCTACACACACTAATCCCCAGAAAACAACAAACATTCAAAACCCCGTAAGTTATGTCTGGAATTGGTTATTAAATATTATTACCCCCTAAAAACTAAATGACTCTTTTGTTGTAGTGGTCGTAAACGTGACAGCTGAATGCTCATGTGGTCCTGGGTCGGGCCTAAAAATCATTTATTAGATTTTTCTGTTAGAAATGTTGCGTTGAAGTCCGAAGTCAGGAATTTGGCGGTATTTCCTTCATGTCTCGGGAAAGCACGTAAAGCTGTTTGTTCTGTGCCTCATCTTTTTCTGGTGGTGTCAGATTGGATTATTCCGTTTATTCACCCTAGAGTGTATATACTCGGAAACGCGTGTTCCTCTATCCACCCCAGACAGGGTATATAATCGGAATTCACTTTTGTTCTTCCGACTTTTTACCCCAAGCACAGTTCATTTTTTTATAGGATAGGGTGACAAACGAGCACACAGTCCACTTGATGGTAAGTGGATGCTGTGGCTCATAGACATCTACATTTATTCTCGATTAAGAATCAAAATGCAGATGCGTTATCACGATTGAGGACTTTGATTGCATGCCTCGTTTCCATTAAAAAGAGTCTCCGGTTCTCTACACTCGCCATGCGAAACACAACAGCAATAAGCCGCTATTTTACGCTGGTATTCTGTGAGAGAGTGGTCGTCCCCCGGTCGAGCCGACCCATTCGTGCTACAACTATACTACTAATATAGCTGCAGCATGACTCTACCACGTATACAGTTCGTACATATACTTTAAATATTAATTAATTTTTAATAACCACAAACTTAATCATGAATCATATTACGTGTTGCCGTTACCGTTACTGTTACAGCCTATTAAAGTCCAAGCATTATGTATTGCATTTAAATCAAATTAAACTTACTCGTTTTGAATAATATTATTACATTATTTATAAATTCTGCAATATGTCCAGGTAATTACCAACACTAATATCATTATTGAGTAGACGTAATTTGATATCCTAGATAAATTCGTCTCTTTTAAAGTCTAATAATCGGAATTCGTATATATATTATTTTTCTAGTCATTTATAGAAACTTGATAAATACTGTCCAAGATACTTAGTAGACATTATATATAAAAATATTCACATACTCTGTGTTTGAAAGATCAACGCTGAAATAACAGGAGTACCTCACAGGATTACAGATTTATTGGAATCTTGCCATAAAATAATTTAAAATGAAATTAAAAATCCAATAGTAGTTTTTGGAATGCTTGCGAAAACATCGCCCAGTTCCTAAGGCCCGGTTCTTCGCTAACACATTTGTTGTAGCAAAGAAATTTTGAAAACGATTGGAAATGGCTGGTTGAGAACAGTAGTGATCCAAGTATCATTTTATAAATTTCGAGATATTGAGCAAAACGCGTTTTCATGGCTATCGCGTGATGGCATTTAATTCATTATTACCATTGTTAAGTTTTATGACAGATATTAACCCAATTTAACCCTTTCTGTAATGTAATCCTATGTGTAATAAGATATGCAATAATAATAAAGATATTTTGATTTTATTGAACTTGGATCACTTCTGCTTTTATCATAAAAGTGATAGTGGTTGTTGCAGAAATGAAATAAAGAGCTTTCAATTTAAAAATCACCATATTTTTGTTAACTAACCAATTATTTCTAATCACTTTCATCACCTAAACTAGAAAGCATTTCCTCTTCATTTTCAGCTGCATTGTTTCTCCTGGTAAGATGAGGTTAACTTAAGAAAAATGCATGGTGACAGGGTGGCACATAGTATAGCATTTTCTTTCTCTAGTCTTGCATCTTTTTGTATGTAAGTAGTTTTGCACATGTTTTTTTTTTCAGTTGGTGTGAAAGACTTTAGGGTATTTATAAAAATATCGCTATTACCACCCTTGTCCAAATCTGCAGTCATAATCATCCGAGTAGTCTTCATTGAAGTAAATTCTACTATCTCCTTTATGAAATTTTATTTTTCTCATTTTTGAAATTGAGATCTGATTTCCATTGCTGCTTTGGCCTTTCTTGCTCATAATTTTTTCCAACCCTGTAAAATCAACAAACTTCCCAACCATATCTGGTTTTCTCTTTCTCCAGTTACGGATCAAGTCCATCCATTCTTGTAGTGTATACGTGCTGCTTTTTCTTTTTGGCTTTTCTAAAGCCTAAATACCTGAGAAGTCAGAGTCGTAGGGCAGAAAAGTGTCCATTAACAAGATAACAAACCGTTATCTCTGATATGTGTTCAACATGATTTACTCACAATGTAAATCATGAAGTGAAACATGTTCCAGTTACGGTTTTGTCCTGTGTAAGAATGACTGAATGTGTAGAGATGTGTTACATTTTCAGAAATACAATGCAGGATATTATACTACAGTCCAGATATTACTTCTTGTGATCGTCTGCATGCAGTAATTTTATACCACATATTCAAGTTGATCTTTTCACCTTTAGGTAAGCAGAGATGAGTTCCAAAATTCAGAGTGTGTAGCTGTTTGTATTATGTGTTGGAAGAAGTGCGTTGTAAGTCAAATGTTATCTATGAAACATGAGAAGCCATCATGCAACACCTTATCTTTGTATGAATCTAACAATGACCTGGCTGTTGCAGCTAAAAGATGATGTTCTGCTTTAGAATTTACTATTGCAGTTAAAGGTAATAAATTATTTACATTTCAAACCTGTTTATGTAAAGCTAATAAAAATTAAACAAGTTCATGAAACAGAATTGTTCGCTTTATTCAGCAATTTCCGGTTGAAAAAAATAATCAACAAAACTACACTGAAATTCTGAACGTGACTATTTTTACAAACAATTTACAGCATATTTTTTTTTTATAATTACGGCGGGTGTTTTGAATACCTCCCCGATTCGGGTATAAACCCGAGCGAAGCGTATGTTACAAGTCAAGTCACCATAGTCGAGGACTCCTTTCAACTAAACTAATTTTAAAAGTAATATTTACAAAGAAACAAAGAACAACGTCTGAATGCTCTTGCATTGACAGCTCCAAAGAGAAGGCCGAGGGAAAATAATCGCAATTCTTTTAAGAAAAGCATTCAAAATACCCGCGACAGCCTTAACTAGAAATCAGAAACTTATGAGGTACACATCTTCCTATCCACTTTACTAAGCGTATGGTTACCGGCCCCAAAAATGAGGCCATTTTTTTACATTTTTTTTCCAAATTTGCAGCCTTTTGTACAGTATATGATACTTACTAATTATATATGTATAGACATAGTTAAAACTGTTACATTTTTTTGGTCGTGAGATCTTTTTCTTAACAGATCATTTGGCTGATAAACTGTTATGAAAAAATGCTCACTCTGATTTTTTAACATTGAAACAACAGGACACTTGCGTAAACACGACTTGATATAAATTCCGCATAGCTAGATTTAAACCCCAATTCTTAGTCACATTAAATAAGATGACGATATTTTTTAATTATTTTTTTCCTTGCAGTTTTCTGAAAAATTTCTAACGAGAATTAAACGCACAATTTTAAGTTTGAACCCCGAAAAAGAAACTACACTTCGACATTTCGTAAATTTAGCGATCATCAATTTAGCATAAATAAAAAATCAATACATTTTTTTTTCTAAATATCTAATGTGTCTCTACACGTATTCTAATATTTTAATGGACACATTTCTTCCTAGGTTCTATAATACAATATTAACTGTTACGACTAAATGTCAAACTGTGGGGTATACCAAGATTTTGCCGGCTACAGCTGGGTCCAGTCGATTACGGTTGGTTAAACTCAGCTGTTTTCAATTTATCCATTTATAAAATTAGGTGTGGCGGATTGCTTTAGGCTAAAACTAGGTCTAGCATTCATCATACTGACTAAAAGCTATGGATATTAATTTCAGCGACAATATATTAAGATGCGGCTCGGATGGCCATTGGGTGACCCCAAAGCAGTTTTAATTTATAAAATATACTAATCATAACAATATATAAATTATTCGGACTTTACCCAAAAAGTAAGATTAATTCGAAGAAACCCAGATAAACCAAGGTTTATAATTTCTTCTGCCTTCACCATGAATAAATCAAATACACCTGAGTTTAACCAACCACACTTGGCTGCACTTAAGTTGTAGCCGGTCAAACCATGATGTATTCACACTTCGGCTTTTAGCCGTAACATTTAAAGCAATAAAGTGATAGTTTTGTAACCGTTAATAGCGGTGTTTTTTCATTCAACAAACTTTCAATGTAATGAAAGTCAAAGGTATCCGTTTCCCTTCTAATGAAAATGGTGAAAATCAATTTCTTTCAACAGCAGTAGAAAGCAATTGTGATACAAAATGTTTCCAAAAATACACAAACATTTATCTGTATTCTCACTTCTATGTCATTTGTCAACAATATTTTAATAATGAACATTGATTAATTACTTTCTTTTAAGAAATCTGAAGCATTAACAGCATTATTAGTCTTAATTAATTGTTAAATGTAGTTTCTTCGTCAGTACTTTAACTGTGGGAACATTTAGAGAGAAAAGGCAAATATCATTTTGATTAAGTTACTACGCCTTCTAGTGAAAGCTTTCTAAAATTTAGTCATAATATGGGAAAGCTCCGCCCGAACGCCATTGGCTTTAACATAGTCTATTGAAGCCCAAATCCGATATCGTTTCCTCTTATCAATGCTAATTTAAATAAGCTGCGCGATAACTGAGCTTTACGTCCATTATATATGATAATTATAGTTTGTGAATAGTTATGCATATATTGTTCACAAAGTTTACACAAGCCTTATAGTATTCCGGACATCACCTTAAATCGTCTCAAGTTTATTTAATTAAAAGAAAAAAACGTTATATTTGAAACATTAAAATAAAAAATTGACCCCATTAATGTACACAAAAAAATACGTAATTATATTTCAACCATATTTGCAATACAACAGAAAAGACGAAATGGACCTTCGTGATTCTATATATGCATTTCAAAAAATGAAATCACCAAGTGTCACGATGAAAAGATAATAAGAATTTTGTAGCGCAGATATAATAACAAATTAAATTAAATTGTTCGAATTCCCTTGGGAATGATTGATTAGGTTTTATTTTACTTTTTTTTTAGTTCCAAATGTAAGTTTTTGTTTTTTAATGTTTTAGCGTAAGCAAACAAAGAATTAAGACGAACTTCGTCTTAATTATAACGGATAATAATTTTTTTGATTCGAATATGCCGTAGTTGATAAATACAGTAAAGGGCAGAGATATAGAGATACTCAAAGGAGTTAAGGGGGTAAAAAAAATTAGGATTGCGCGAAACTGACTCCAGCTAAAGGCCAAATATTAATATTTCTGGCAACTAGCCCTTATTAAAATTTTCTGAAAAATTACATAATATAACTTGATATACGGAAGCATTTATTTACCCCAGGATCAGAAAATATTATAACAGGGAAACTAACTGATTTTTGGCTAAGGTTGAAAAATATAAAAAGGAGACTTTTCATTCAATTTCCGCAACCTCTCCACGAATATACCGTTCGGTGCCGAATCTATATATAAATAAACGCCGCGGGTAAATCGAGCATTCGTTACACTCTTTAATCTATTACAATACTTCATCCAATCACTGGTCCGGCCAGCTAATTAAGTAAATAATCAATTAATATACACATAAAACTATATAATACACGTAACGCGACCTATATTACATTTTTTCATTCATTTTACACTGTTTAGATATACATTCGACGACAAATAACTATACCATTTATTATTTCAAGTGAAAATAAACTAGAAAATTAGCTAAAGAAACCATAAGTGAGCAATGCCAACCAAACTCATGATAATAGTGTAATATCAGTTTTAAATATTTCTTAATATTTTACTAGATGAGTACAAAGGTATTATTATTTAGTCTGACAGAGTGCAATATCATAAATTGTTTACCACACTAATATTAAAAAATAAAAATAATATTATAAAATAAAATTGATTTTTCAGTAATTTTATTCGAAACTATGGTGTAAGTAACTATTTATCACTCGAAACGCTGGCATTTACCACACAAACAGTTAGTTTAGCGTTTTCATATAGTTATGTATTAACTATGTCACAGCCACTTAAATTTACTTTTAATGAAGCTTGTTTATACTAAAATGGACCGTATTCATAAGGATTTAACAGTTACAATGCAGTAGCAAGATTACATGCAAAATTCAAAAGTAGACTTGCACGAATGCTCATTGCAGCTTAATGTAATTAATACAATAAACTCGAATAAGTATAGTGTATATGTCTATTTTTGAGCGTTGCTATAAAACGACTATAGTATTTCGTATAGGGCCTGTAATGTCAAATAGTTACAAATATGTAGTACAATGTTATACAATATAATATGTTAACGTAGCCCGAGTGAAATTGTCTTCAAGATTTACATATAAACGCAGTCTACTTACTTATTAGTAAAAACGACCTTCATTTGAAACATTGAACCTTGCTCTCAAAACCTAGTGGCCCTGCTTATTCAGAAACCATAATCAAAATGACATTTAAAACACTATACATATATTACCAGCTACAGATTATATCAGCATTAATTTTATTGGGACTTAAACTATTAATGAAGTGTTGATAAAATAATTGGTGAAATAAAACAGGAAATATTGTCAATAAAATGTATACATGAAACATAATAAAAATTACATAATCTGTAGGGGCAACAACTTTCAATTATTTTCATTCGAAAAGAAGTCAAATTTCCGACAAGAAGTCTATAACTCAAACTTTAAATTATGTTACCCTATATAGTCTATGGTTGGTGTAAATCAAGGTTAAATTAAAAAGATTGCATCATTTATTTACTTCGGTACAATTTGTATTTTAATTGAAATATTTTAATAACTAAAAATAAAAATATTTGAAAATAATAACAATTTGACTTCAATTAATCATAGGCCAGCATATATTTTATTTGAGTGTAACGTTCTTTTAATATGTTCAATTTTAAGGGATATTGATAGGAATTAGTGTTTAAGGGTGATTTATGTTGCCAGATAATTTAGATAATTTTGGGAACATATGGGAACAAAATATTAAGAATATGTTTCGTTTATAATAAAAAAAAACCGAAAACACTTAAAATGTGATACTGAAATTATGACTTATTTTTTTATAAATTAATATGTAGTTTAAAACCAATGTATAGTATAGTTTCAACATTTTTCAATGAAATATATTATGTGAACAAACAAAATTGTACAAAAGTTACGAAAGGTAATAATTATTAGAACAACTTTTAGAAACGTAAATTTAATTGGGATTAATACAATAACAGGCTGTTAGAATTCACCGTGATATATTATACACTAAAAGGAATGATTATCATGACTGGCTTTCTACTTTCTTGCAATTCAATTCGATGTAAAAGTTTCTAGTAATTAATAAATACCTAGATAGATAAGTGATTGCTTAAAATTATTCCTTGTTTTTTTCTTACTGACGTCGATATAAACATATATTATATACACGGATACCAGAAGAGTCGAAGCGATGAAATTATATTTGGTATCAAGTAATGAATAACATATTATATTCACATCAAATTATATTTAACACTGTCATTTTTTTGGGTTCTTTAAGGCCTTCCACGTCGGCCGTTTGCTTCAACTCCTCGGACTTCTTTAAAACTTTCAAGTTCTGTACAGAATTATCGGTGAAATAATTAAACAAAATTAAAAATAAAAAGAAATAAATATCGTCGATCTATTTATTCTTTTGAATCATCGTAACACATCACGTTTCCCGCGCTACCCCCCATTACGTTCCGAATACTTCGCGACAAAAAAAATTAACTAGAAAGTGCATTAACTAATACATTAAATGTAGGCATCATTATTTGTTTAATATCACACGTTTCTTAAAAACAAATCATATGTACAAAACGCAACCGGGCGTGAGGGGGAGCGGTGGGTGGCGGCCGCTAGCGGGGCGTGGTGGGGCGCGGCGCGCGGGGCGGCGGGGGCTAGAACACGAGCAGGGGCTGGTGCGAGGCGTGCGGGGCGTGCGGCGGGTGCGGCGGGCGGCGGGCGGGCGGCTGTCACGTGACCTCCATGGGCAGCGAGTCGCCGGCGCGCCGCCGCACGCCGCCGTTGGTGGTCGCGTCGTCGCCGTCGCCGCCGCCCGCCAGCGCCGCCTCGCCGGCCAGCCCGCCCGCCAGCCCGCCCGCCAGCGCGCCCGCCAGCCCCGAGGACGACGCCACCGTCACTGGAGCGCTCGTCGACTCCACCACTTCACTAAAATGTAAACATTCACATTATATACAAATGCTCATAATACAATTAACACACCACATTTAGTGGCTTTAATATTACCCAAATTAGTCAGACTCTTATGGATGTTGAGTGTACTGACGCACCGGTATCTTACATAAAAGTAGACTATGTTAATGACTTGAATAGTCATGGCGAAGTTCTATGATGGTACTATGTGGTAAAAATAGCTGTATGAATATCTACTACCCTATATCGTTTCATGGGTATCGTACTATCGTACGAAGCAACAGAAAGAAAACAAACCAAAATAATAATATTTTATCATATTATTTGTCTTATATTTTTGATTATTTTTATTCCCCAAATAGCAATTAGATAAATTTTTTTATAAGATAAGAGTGACAAACGAGCACACAAGATGTAATACCTCATTACCGGTAAAAAGGGCCTCCGGCCACCTGCACTCACCAGGCTAAACGCAGAGGTAAACCTCTACTTCACGCTGATATTCTGTGAGGTCGTGGTACCACCACGGTTCGAGCCGGCCCATCCGTGCGACAGCAAAGCTGCCGCGCGGCTCTACCACTGTTTAAAACTAAATTACAAAACATCAACAAAATAAAAAGCATTTCGTTCAATTTTGATGAAAAATATAAATTACCTAAATAAATCGATTACACAAAATATAAAATCAATTTAAGTTGTATGCTACATTTGTCCTTTGTCTATCAAAAGCTGAAAAAAATACAAGCGCCTTTAAATTTTGATAGCAATAAAACTTAAACTTGAAAATCATTTTATTAACAAACGACCCGTACTAGGTTTTTGATAAGAAACAGGAAACCAGTTGATGTAATACGTCAATTTTTTCTCGAGTTTATCGTAATCACATACAAAATCCCGACGTCCAAGCAAAATTTTGATCAAACCATTTTTTATCAAAGTAGCAATATAAAATGATTTTTTAGAAAATATAAGATAGATTAATTAGTGTTTTCTTGCTATACGGTACTTATACGATAATATGAATATATTATCGTGTAAGTGGAATATGGTATTGATAAAGATATTTTACGACCACAAAATTGCTTGACCTTGTCGTGTCGAGAGTAATATACTACCTAATAACGCTTTTCGTTATGAGGCGTGCGTGTATATAGAAAAACGACGATAAAATCTGTAAAATTTACTAATATTATTTTAAAGAACAAAACAATACTCACGCAACGGGCGTCGCTCGTGGCTGAGTTATAAGCCTCGCTTGTCTCGCTTTCAACTGCGCAGTTGAAAAAGCGATTGCTTGCACGTTGCCCGCCAATCCACCAGGCCCAGAGATGGCGATCTTCTGACCACCCTTCGGTAACTGCACATTCTTTTGCAACAGATTCGCGACCACGGAACTCGGTATCGATGTCTTCGACGGTGCCGCTATCGTTATAGACGTCGAGGGCTCCGACGATGTCCTAGCCAAAGGCGTAGCCACTTGCAGAGTTCTATTTTTCAATTGGATCTGATGTCGGACGTTCGGAGCTCGCACTGGTAATGCCGCTCGGACGATTTGCCTTCCGTCCAGACTAACGCTGACCCGATGAGGCCGTGTCGCTGTAGCCACGTTACCTTTTAACGTGCCATCGAATACAACTTGGCGTTTCCTCGCATCGTTGATATCGAGCCGTGCGACTGTAGTTTTGCCGGGTGGTGGTTGCCTTACGACGTTCACTAAGTGAGGTCCTTTTCCTAATTGTCCGCTCTTGATCTCGAAGAATTGGGTAACAGAGCCTGGAGCGGCTTTTAGGAGGGGTTTTCCATCTCCAAGGGCCGCTAACGATACGACCGTTGGAAGTTGAGCGAGGGAACGATTTTGTAAGAGTTGAGCTCGCTGTGTGTGGGTAAGTGGATGAGCGTGGAGTACTTTTAGTTTACTGGAGGGCACATGATGCACGTGTGGAGCGACTACTACCGCTGGTGGAGGATGTAACTGTAGTGGTTTGTGACCGAGCGCAGCTGGGGCTAACTGGACCAACGGAGCGGCGACTCTTCTCGTCGTCGTATTTGCGACACTACCCACTGAGCCCACGCTGCCCACGTTGCTCATGTTGCCAACTGTTCCCAAGTTGACGATGTTGCTTGTCGGGACAGCGCTACCCGCGCTCGCCGTAACTGAAAGAGAGGTTCAGATAACTTACTTTAGTTTTCTGTAAGAATATATTTCATAAATATTTTTATAAATAAATAAAAGGAATTTAAATATGGGTATTATTTCATTTCTACAAATAATTTTTTACGAACAAAATCTATTCTAATTATCAATTAATTTTACTCATATAAAACCCATTTAATGGTTGTTTACATAAAATCTCATGCTAAAATGCAAAGTATACATAATCTCGATTAAGAATCAAAATGCAGATGATAATGTCACCCTTGAGGTCTAAAATGCCTCGTATCTAGCAAAAAAGGTCTCAGGTTCTTGTCATTCACTATTTTGTTTCATGCTGTTAATATGTAATAAAGTGGCTCTTCTATGTAAACATATGTAATGAAGAAGTGTGTGCGGATGTATATATACAAGTGGTGTAGCTGCGTGTACGATATGTTTGACCATATATTGCAGTATTAGTGCATATAATAATGTCCTCCAGACTTAATTTCGTTCACGGTGGCAAGTTTTAAGCAGGCCATACACGCAAGGGTGTACCTGAGATGTTTGCCTGTACAGTTCAACTGTACAGGTAAATTTATCAGGTACACCCATCCTAGCGTGTATGGCCTGCTTTAACGGATACAAGTTATCTGCGTAGGACAGGGACAGGGTCATAGAGCGTGATGTACAGAAGTACTTTTTATTCCTTCATCTCATAGTCCGATGGAACGAAAATCTGGATTTACGCGCTTTCTGAGGCACAGGGGTGTAACATCGTCAACTTCCTAACTGGAGTCAGGAATTCTCAGTAGCAGCTCTCGATTACGATCATTAGACGAACGAGGCAAGTATTAGTGCGTATTGTTACGTCTAACCTTAGTTAGGTAAAGACGCTGACTCGGTTACTTCGTTTAGTACAAAAGCGTAAATTTTTAGGTAATCGAGGCAGTGCAGTTTCAACCCATACTAAGTTCATATCGCACACGCCATGCACGGTTTTTGTATTTTAAAAACAATTAAAGTTTTTTTTTAATTAAAATGTTTATACGGCCTTCCTAACAGTATAATTGTGGTGTGTGTGTGTGTGGGTGTGTGTGTGTGTGTGTGTGTGTGTGTGTGTGTGGGTGTGTGTGTGTGTGTGTATGTGTGTGTGCTCACCGACGTCGCGCGGCGGCACGGGCAGTGCGACGGCGGCGAAGGGCCCGTTCTGCAGGAGCCCCACCACGGCGCCCGACCCGCCGCCGCTAGTCACGCTCGCCTGACTCGCCAGCCGCACCTGACGTACACAAAATATCTTAAACAACAACTTCTTAATTTAAAGGTCGACAACGCACCTGCATTCCCCTAGGATTGCCAGTTGTTCAAGTATCGCCGGTAGTCACTTACCATCAGGTGAGTCGCGTGTTTATTTACACCCTCTTATATAAAAAAAAGCCCGTACGAGTCCACGGGTGGATATGAATCTGCCCCAAAGTTGGAAGGATTTGCTGCAATCGGCACGCACACTAATTAGCTCAATTATATGTATGTATATAAATATATAATTCAATAATTTAAATGAATCTAGTCTAAAGTCGTTTTAAATAAAAGTTTATCGCTTTATGATTTTTTTTGCACATTTTTTAAATAGAATATGGGTAACAAACTAGCACGTCAGATATCTACATTTAACCTCCATTACGAATCAAAATGCAGATGCGTTTCCAGTAAAAAGGCTCTCCAGTTGTCTACACTCACCATAGAAAACACAGGAGCATTAAAAGCTGCTATTTTACGCTGGTATTCTGTGAGAGCGTGGCCCTACCCCGACCGAGCTGACCCATTCGTGCTGCAACCACAATAGCTGAAGCATGGCTCTGCCACGTAAAAAACCATTTTTAGAAAAAATTAACATCCGCCGCCACGAAATCTGTTATTTCACCTAATTACTAAGTGGCACTGTGACAGTGGCCGAAAAAGTAGTGGATGATCTCATTCACAATTTGTAAGAGAGAAATACCAAGAAAATAACTGCTTTAGATACTTATTACTTAAATGATAAATTATATTATAATACCTTCAAATTCTCGGAAACGGCTACAGTCACGATTTGCGGCTGTGGCGCCTCCTGTGACGTCACCACAACCTCACTGCTCCTTCTGTGTGCAGCGGAAGTAATTATGTGCTTCTTCAGCGGCGAGTGTTTCGTTTGCACCGTCTTCAGCTGGACTCCAGACGCCAGCTGGATCTCCTCAATAGTGTCCTCCTTCCTCTTCTTCTCCACTTTGATGTGGGGAACTTCATTGACCTCCTCCACGATGATGCTGGAGGTGGGCACTGGCTGCGCTGGAGCTCGCACCTCCTTGGGCGTTTCGATGAGAGGCGGCGTGGGGGGCGACTTGACCTCGGGTTTGTCCACGTATATTGGTTCCTTATCAGCCGATATATGTACGACGGTCGACCCGAACGCTTCCCCTGCCTTCTTTCGCCTCGGGCCAGAGCCGGCACGCCCATCCAAGCTCTGGCCTTGCAATAAAAAAGGATCCTTTTCAACATCCTTCACAAGCTCTTCGAGTATATCGTCAGTTATTGCAATTTTCTTGTCGTCTTTAGTCAAATCAACGTCTTCTAAAGCTTTCAAGTCTGTTTCCGATAAAATACTTTCTACTTGTGCTTCAGTAAGACCTGTGAAATTTTCATTAAGTAAATCATCTCCGCTTATGTCTAGACTGCTCCCACTGTTGTCTACTTCAGGGTTCAAGGGCTCCGGATATAAGTCTCCTAACGTAAATTCTGACGTCGTAAACGAGTCCAAAACTTCTGATGGGGGCTGATCAGCAAGCCGCAACTCCACAGAAAACGGTGTATCCAAAGCGATAGGGAATTGGTCATCTGGTGGTTTCAATTCGTGTGGGGGCGAAGGAGGTGGTGTTTTTGGCCGAAAATGTAACCTGAAAAATACGAAGTATGTTGTTTCAACAAGATTTAAAAAATAAAAAGCAAATATAAATCCAACAAATATCCTTTGTTAAAAACGAATGTATCATAATGTATCGAAATTAAATAACCCCAATATGTCGTATTACCAGGCACAGACCACCTCTCATTTCTAAGACAGTTTTTTTAGCAACAAAGAGTTCATTGAAAAAAATTGGCAAATTTCATATGCTTTTCTTCATATTATGATGATGTGTCTGCAATGACACTTACAATGGAAGTAATAACAATTAACAATATTAGTGTTGCAAATAAGAATCAAATAAAGTTTTTAGAACTTTAAAATTTAAAACAAGAGTTAAATCTATGGATTACCAATTTTCCAAAAATTGTTTACCATTTTTTATTAACTTCATTAATGAACTGTTCAAACTCTTTCTCCACCGGCTGCAAACTTTCATCTGAATCGTAACTGCTATCGCTGCACCCACTCCATGATCTCTTCCTGATCACACGCTTTAGATTTTCCTTAATCACACTGTCTATAGTTCTCGCACTAACACTAATATCACTTTTAACATCTTGAGGTAACATATCGTCCGGTAACGGTCCATCGACGTCCATTGGCTCCCGTTTGACGTCAACATCAGGCCTGACATCGATGTCTCTTTCGGGTTTGACGTCGATGTCCAGCCTGACGTCGCCGTCTCCGTCGCGTTTGACGTCGATATCAGGTTTGACAGCGGTAGTCCATAAGCCAGGATATCGGGCGAGATGCCGTCGGAAAGCATGCCGCCATGGATACTTTCCACTCGTATGATAATCCCGTTTCATTTCCTTTGGACTTCGATGTGCTTTTGTTTCCAACTCCACCTGTAATTTGAAACGTTGACGATTAGTCAAATACTTAAACTGTAAATATTTATAATGAACGCAAAAAGAAATTGTTATTGTACCCGTAGGTTTTTTTATTTAAAAAGAACTAGCAGTAAAATTTACACAACTAATATTCCCCTTAACCACTTCAGTTGAGCTTGTGATTCACGACGCTAGTGGAATGGTAGTTACGAACCTACGACCTATAAGTTTCATAGTCCGTACTCTTAATCATATATAACCAATTAATATTTTTAAGGCGAAGGGCAGCCGCGGCCACAGGTCGTCGAGCGCGTGGCCACACGGTCCGGCAGCAGTGCACAGTGCACGCAGCGCGCGTACGATCAGCACTCACCTCCTCGTCGCGCAAGGCGCGTTGCTCGCCGGACGCGGGGAAGGCGAAGGGCAGCCGCGGCCACAGGTCGTCGAGCGCGTGGCCACACGGTCCGGCAGCAGTGCACAGTGCACGCAGCGCGCGTACGATCAGCACTCACCTCCTCGTCGCGCAAGGCGCGTTGCTCGCCGGACGCGGGGAAGGCGAAGGGCAGCCGCGGCCACAGGTCGTCGAGCGCGTGGCCACACGGTCCGGCAGCAGTGCACAGTGCACGCAGCGCGCGTACGATCAGCACTCACCTCCTCGTCGCGCAAGGCGCGTCGCTCGCCGGACGCGGGGAAGGCGAAGGGCAGCCGCGGCCACAGGTCGTCGAGCGCGTGGCCACACGGTCCGGCAGCAGTGCACAGTGCACGCAGCGCGCGTACGATCAGCACTCACCTCCTCGTCGCGCAAGGCGCGTTGCTCGCCGGACGCGGGGAAGGCGAAGGGCAGCCGCGGCCACAGGTCGTCGAGCGCGTGGCCACACGGTCCGGCAGCAGTGCACAGTGCACGCAGCGCGCGTACGATCAGCACTCACCTCCTCGTCGCGCAAGGCGCGTTGCTCGCCGGACGCGGGGAAGGCGAAGGGCAGCCGCGGCCACAGGTCGTCGAGCGCGTGGCCACACGGTCCGGCAGCAGTGCACAGTGCACGCAGCGCGCGTACGATCAGCACTCACCTCCTCGTCGCGCAAGGCGCGTCGCTCGCCGGACGCGGGGAAGGCGAAGGGCAGCCGCGGCCACAGGTCGTCGAGCGGCGTGGCCACACGGTCCGGCAGCAGTGCACAGTGCACGCAGCGCGCGTACGATCAGCACTCACCTCCTCGTCGCGCAAGGCGCGTTGCTCGCCGGACGCGGGGAAGGCGAAGGGCAGCCGCGGCCACAGGTCGTCGAGCGGCGTGGCCACACGGTCCGGCAGCAGTGCACAGTGCACGCAGCGCGCGTACGATCAGCACTCACCTCCTCGTCGCGCAAGGCGCGTTGCTCGCCGGACGCGGGGAAGGCGAAGGGCAGCCGCGGCCACAGGTCGTCGAGCGGCGTGGCCACACGGTCCAGCAGCAGTGCACAGTGCACGCAGCGCGCGTACGATCAGCACTCACCTCCTCGTCGCGCAAGGCGCGTTGCTCGCCGGACGCGGGGGCAGCCGCGGCCACAGGTCGTCGAGCGGCGTGGCCACACGGTCCGGCAGCAGTGCACAGTGCACGCAGCGCGCGTACGATCAGCACTCACCTCCTCGTCGCGCAAGGCGCGTTGCTCGCCGGACGCGGGGGCAGCCGCGGCCACAGGTCGTCGAGCGGCGTGGCCACACGGTCCGGCAGCAGTGCACAGTGCACGCAGCGCGCGTACGATCAGCACTCACCTCCTCGTCGCGCAAGGCGCGTTGCTCGCCGGACGCGGGGAAGGCGAAGGGCAGCCGCGGCCACATGTCGTCGAGCGGCGTGGCCACACGGTCCGGCAGCAGTGCACAGTGCACGCAGCGCGCGTACGATCAGCACTCACCTCCTCGTCGCGCAAGGCGCGTTGCTCGCCGGACGCGGGGAAGGCGAAGGGCAGCCGCGGCCACATGTCGTCGAGCGGCGTGGCCACACGGTCCGGCAGCAGTGCACAGTGCACGCAGCGCGCGTACGATCAGCACTCACCTCCTCGTCGCGCAAGGTGCGTTGCTCGCCGGACGCGGGGAAGGCGAAGGGCAGCCGCGGCCACAGGTCGTCGGGCGGCGTGGCCACACGGTCCGGCAGCAGTGCACAGTGCACGCAGCGCGCGTACGATCAGCACTCACCTCCTCGTCTCGCAAGGCGCGTTGCTCGCCGGACGCGGGGAAGGCGAAGGGCAGCCGCAGCCACAGGTCGTCGGGCGGCGTGGCCACACGGTCCGGCAGCAGTGCACAGTGCACGCAGCGCGCGTACGATCAGCACTCACCTCCTCGTCGCGCAAGGCGCGTTGCTCGCCGGACGCGGGGAAGGCGAAGGGCAGCCGCGGCCACATGTCGTCGGGCGGCGTGGCCACACGGTCCGGCAGCAGTGCACAGTGCACGCAGCGCGCGTACGATCAGCACTCACCTCCTCGTCTCGCAAGGCGCGTTGCTCGCCGGACGCGGGGAAGGCGAAGGGCAGCCGCGGCCACAGGTCGTCGGGCGGCGTGGCCACACGGTCCGGCAGCAGTGCACAGTGCACGCAGCGCGCGTACGATCAGCACTCACCTCCTCGTCGCGCAAGGCGCGTTGCTCGCCGGACGCGGGGAAGGCGAAGGGCAGCCGCGGCCACAGGTCGTCGAGCGGCGTGGCCACACGGTCCGGCAGCAGTGCACAGTGCACGCAGCGCGCGTACGATCAGCACTCACCTCCTCGTCGCGCAAGGCGCGTTGCTCGCCGGACGCGGGGAAGGCGAAGGGCAGCCGCGGCCACAGGTCGTCGAGCGGCGTGGCCACACGGTCCGGCAGCAGTGCACAGTGCACGCAGCGCGCGTACGATCAGCACTCACCTCCTCGTCGCGCAAGGCGCGTCGCTCGCCGGACGCGGGGAAGGCGAAGGGCAGCCGCGGCCACAGGTCGTCGAGCGGCGTGGCCACACGGTCCGGCAGCAGTGCACAGTGCACGCAGCGCGCGTACGATCAGCACTCACCTCCTCGTCGCGCAAGGCGCGTTGCTCGCCGGACGCGGGGAAGGCGAAGGGCAGCCGCGGCCACAGGTCGTCGAGCGGCGTGGCCACACGGTCCAGCAGCACGCGGCCACCGCGCCCCAGCCGTCGCCGCGCGAACCCCACGCACCGTGTGTACGGCTGCCGTAAGGACGTCAGCGTGAACCTGCCGATACAATTGCTCATTATATATTTTTTTCGATACAACGGATTTATATATCTAAAGAACAATGGCAGAAAAATAGTTGACAAAAATTATTGCGTCTGGAAATGAATTATATGTAAAATGAGTTTTATTTTTTTATTTTATGATTTTTTCAATAAAAACGTATATTACTTAAAGCCACAGAAAAAAACAAACATTTTTGGGAATATCAAATGACTTAAATCATTTTACTCTATTCAAGTGTTACCATTTACTATATTCATACTATTTTCGTATAACTTTGTAAGACTACCAACACAACTCACAAATACAAAACTTTTTTATATTTAGTTATTGTTAGTAGTAACCACGGAATATAAAAAACAAGAGGAAGTAGCAAAACGCATAATTTGTAGCGAAAACACTGTCGCCAAACTCACACATGTACAAGAAAGAAATGTGTATCAACAATTGTGTACCATTTCAATAATTTTCGCGTGATTGGTTATTTAAGATAAAAGAGAAAGGCATTATGTTACTCACCATTAATTTGAGTATGAACAATAAGTTCTTAAGAATAGAGATTATATTCCTTTTCATCATCGAAGTTTCTATAATTAATGAGCAAACTTAGCTTCTTAACGTTACATATCGCAATAATAAATTCACGCTATTAGAGACATAATGACAATAGATATAACGTTGACATTGCCCTACCCATGCCCTAACTAATCTGTAATGCTACGTGAATGATGTTAGTGATGTAGTTACTCTGCCTGAACATGATCTGGCTTATATCGATATTCAGAATAAGATTATAATCATGTAAGTATATGAATTGACTGAAGAAACTAAATTGAAAAAGCAACAATATATGATAAAATGAGTAAAATAGCAAAGTTTAATGGAAATTGCCATAATGTACCACGTATATCCCTGTAATTCATATAGCCAGCATATAATTAATTGTATTTAATGGAAATTTATTTTATAAAATACCAAAAATAAAAAATTATCATTTTTGAAATAGAAATGCGGAGAATAATAAAAACAATAATTTAGCAATTGTTTATTGTCATTGCAATAACACATATTTGTTTAAAAATTATCGTGTTCACACTTTAATATAAAATTTTAGATGATAATGAATTCGGTTACCAATGTAGATCATGATATTAAGATCACTTTTATTTCAGCTTTATTCCAGAAGTCATGAGTATTACTTACTAAACTACTTACTTTTTTCTCTGGCTTAGCAACCCTAACAAATGTTCATTTGTAGGCTTCACCCTACAATTTCGTATATTTTCAAAGGCATCCAGCATTTGCAAATTTTCATTAATATGTTAGTAAATTAACAGGACTGTGATAACATTTTATCGAAAACTTTAATGTCGGCGTAGTTACAACACTATCGCAGCTATTTTATTCAAAACTTATTTACAGCTCAACCTTATTTTAACGAAATAAGGTTGAATATTGCTTGTAATAAAAGCAATTTGACATTTTGTCCATGTTTAGTTAAGTTTCTATCCAAAAAATTAAAAATTACATTGCCTTTGGTACAAAACACCTCTATTCGAAATATTTTAATTTTTTACTTTCATTTTTACGCTCCTAAATTGCACAAAACAGCATATTTTCGCATATCACTTAAGCAGCGACCCGTCAGTTCGCAACAATTTGAGTCTGCGACTGACTGTCTATTACGCTCTACTGTCGCTAATTGTGACACGTCTGCCCCGCCCACTTTGGACTTCCTCTTGTTTTTTATATTCCGTGGTAGTAACTATACTATCATCAGTAATAATAAAAACAAAAGTGATATGGTTCAAAATAAGTCTCTTACAAAGAACTTCCTACAATAATACATTATTTCAACCATAGTACTATGTAACAATTCCATTTAATGTTATGGCAACACTAGCTAAAACAAAATGTCAGTTTTATTCACGGCTCTGGGTTCTAGTCCTTTTGAGAATGTCACTGTATGACACAAAGGCCCTGGAGCCATGCCAGAAATATACATTTATAGTATGCAAATATATAATAGAGATACAATAATCTAAAAACTCTCAATTATGTAGGTAGGTACATTATGTTGAGAATGTATTAAGCTAACACTAAACAACCACAAGACGCATGACTTTTTCGAAGTGACAAGACATAACCTAAAAAGGTTCAAATCTAAATATCTTTTTCTTGACGCCTTCTCAGGACAAAATTCTTTGACAGAGTTAATAGGGTACTGACGCTTAACATTTTAAGATATTTTTGACATATAGACACTACTATTCCTTCTCAACTAATTTTATGTATGAAAGTCTGTCATTGTTCTTTAAATCTGTGAAAGTCGTGACGGCATAAGAGTATCAAACTCTCTGTATCTGCAGCATTCAAATATTATTATAAGAGTCAACTAAGGTATAATTCATGTTTAACCCTTCCAGTACCGCGCCCTCTATAACAAAAAACGGCTTTGTACTGGGGGCTTCTGACGTCTTCTCGGCGCGCGGCACTTGTTTCAACATTTATGTTTTTCACGACTGTTCGTTTATGTTATAAGAGGCTTGAGTTATAGTTCTTTAAAGCTGACAAGATTGTCGATAAGTAGAAACAATAACAATAACATTTGGATGTTTAATTAGTTTCGTACAGCTATTTGTTTCTAAGGGATCTTGAAAAAGTGTATTTACTGCCAATAAATTTGGTTTTATCAGTGAAAAAGTGTAAGTTTATATTTTATTTTTATGTCTTCACAACCAATACAAAATAGTCTTCCTAAAATAAACCGAAATTATGCATGTAACCATTATAATAATTCTACTTTTTCACTCGCAAACATTTGCTAAAAATTCGACAATAGACAGTTTGCGCGCGCTTTGTAACCTCATTTTCAAAACCTTTTTGTGAAAATATTATAGCGTCTACCTTAATTTTTCTTATACAACCATATAGATATAATATTAAGGAATAATATGTCTGAATTTACATACGTGCAATAAACTATCTATAAAAAGGCTAAATATCTCAGAAGGTAGATCTTATTTGAAATCTTACCCGTTATAAATTGTTCGCGTAAAGGTGTTTTGTTTTTCCTTTTTTATCAATTGAAACAGAAAAATTTACTGCTGTTGTTACTTAAGTCATTCCAAAACATTATCTAGTAAAGATCATTAACATTTTTTACCAGTTTTTAAAAGAAAATCCAACAAAAATCACAAACACAAAAAGAAAACAATTACGCAACTAACAGCACCAACAACGCGAAAGTGAATGCCTATTATTTTTTATTTCGTCTATGTAACCGAGTGAGTTTAATACTTGAGAATACTCTTTAGTTCGTTCAGAATCGAATGAAATAGTGTTCAATTGAAAATATACTGTATTTTTATATCAATTAAGACGAAAATAGCAGCACGTAATGCGGACATGAATTCATGTCCGCGGTACTCAACGGTCACAAAACGTGGACATGAATTCATGTCCACGGTACCTTAGGGGTTAATGTATAGATTGAGGCACATCAAATATGAGCGCATAATGTGTGCTTGTGTATTACGGTAACAGTTGTAATTTATGATAACTCAAAGCAATCGCAACCTAGAAAATATCGATGTTCTGAATTGCTTACCTATTCCTCTCATCCAATTCATGTTCGTAGAAGCCTTCCTTTGATGGACTACCGGGATCCACAGGGTCACCGCAAAGAGTAGATGTAGGCTGTAATAAAATTACAACAGGTTAGGAAAGAAATATTTCAATAAAAATGTGAAGTGAAATAAATTTATTGCACTGCTGTATTACGATATGAGGAGTATAAAGAGCCAGTGTAATTACAGAAGGCTGTGAGGCGTTCCATCGGAGATGACAATGCATCTGGCCTTTTGTTTGAAGTTGTTTGTAGATGTCCAAGTGATGTAGTATATGCTTACCATTAAGTAGAATGTAAGTTCGTTGGTCACTTTAAGTTTATATGAAAAGGTATTGATTTAAACATATATACGTTTACCAACCATCTCATAATAGCAGCCAGGCTTCCTACGAAATGCAAAGGGTCCATCGTCGATCGTTTCCACTCGCGTAGTTGTCCCGCTGATTGCAGCTGCGCTCGCTTCTTCGTCTGACGATGTGCACACGCCCGAATCTGAAAAATTATATTAATTACACATTTTTCGCATTACGTCTGAAGTAGAAAGCACCAAAACCATTATGTGGCTCGAAGGACCAAGCGTTATTAATTGATTTGAGATGAATATGTAGCAATGCTAAATTTTAATGTGTAGATCTAAGAGTATATTTCATGCATAGTGGTACATAATATTATAACAACAGAAGTTTTAATAAGTAAAAGTAAAGTAACAGCCTACGTCCCACAGCTGGACATAAGTTTCCTATCTTCCCTTAAGGTGGTAGAGCCATGCTGCAGCTATATTAGTAGTATAGTTGTAGCACGAATGGGTCAGCTCGACCGGGGAAGGGCCACGCTCTCACAGAATACCAGCGTAAAATAACAGCTTAACACTGCTGTATTTCGTATGGTGAGTGTAGAGAACCGGAGGCCCTCTTTACTGGAAACGAGGAATTCCATCTTAGTCCTCACGGGTGACAACGCATCTGCATTTTGATTCGCAAACGAGGATAGATGTAGATGTCTATGGGCCACAGCAACCACTTACCATCAGGTGGACTGTGTGCTCGTTTGTCAACCTATCCTATAAAAAAAGGGTTCTAGAGTTGGAAAAAGTTCATCGCTCTGCCCCATTACACTTGGCAGATCTCATATATTCTCGAATAATGCATTTTTCAAGCATATCAGTTTCCTCACAATGCTTTTCTTGACCGCCGAGCAAGAGATGAATCAGCGCTTAAAATTTAATGGTTTCTTTCGCTGTAATGGTAACTGTTTATTCCCTTGGCTACCTCTGCTGTTTTTTTAATTACCTTAATGTTTTGAAATCTAAGTAGCCCTTGTGGGATTATTTTGCATTTTATGTTGTAGAGCGTTTTTTACGCCAAGGAATGGGTACAACCCTCTAATATACTTCTGAAATACAACCACTGTTGCATTCTGGCTTGAAGGGTATGTAAAAAAACCAGAATAATTATTACATGCTGTGAGGTACTACATGCCATTTTAATTCTTAAAGGAAAAAACATCTCTGTAGCCCTTTTCAAAAGTTGGTTGTAGCTGTTCATAGGTTGCAGTAACCATTTATCAACAGGTAGATTAACTGATCATTTGTCAATTTAATATTACATAAAAAATCTAATATAATAAATATATAATTTCGTGGAATTTTCAGTGACTAATATCATTAAAGCTTTTCATTTCCTTACTTCAATCGTATAAAAACAATAAAATAATATTTCATGAAAGATGATGTTGTGAAAAGTATAAGTTAATATATTTTAAATTTAATTGAAAACTATTTAACCACGCTTTTACTTGGTACATGGCCCCAAGGTTTAGAACGGTGAGCACACTAAGGTATAACCAATTTTGAATTTAAATTTCATATTTAATTCTAGGGGACAATAGTACATTAGTTCAAAGGTACGCATAATATATATTTATATCTGTTATTTTGTCTGCGTGTGTGCACTCACCTCGCAGCCCCTGCACGGAGCCGACGGCGTGGTGTCTGTGTTTCCGTCTCTTGTATGGACGCTTCTCTCGCTGTAAGGTAACCAATCACTTGCATAATACCACACTCATACTATCATCATCATATGGAAATCCTACTCATTAATTTAATAAAAATATTAATAACATTTATTGTTGTACATACAGGCAACAATAAATTTTATATGAACAATGATTAAAAATTATATCCAGTAGTAGATAATAAGTCAAGTTGAACTTAATAGATAAAACATTATTTCATTCGAGTTGATAATCATGGAACCCCCGATATATCCGGCATTGTTACAATATGGAGTTCATTGTTACGAAAGATAAAGTTTTAATTCTTTCTTAATTTTGATAATTATATACTGATTTCGAAGAAACTAATAAATATAATTTAAATTAACCTATGAGAAAACAGTGCTTGCCCAATATTTAACGCAATCACGATCTTTACTTCATATTTTGAAAACTTTTTAATTACGTATTGATGAATTCTGGTACGGATGAAGAGCAGGATTAGGACTCACATTATATTTTGGATGTGGAAAAAGTAAAATCCCAGTAGCCTCAAGTCAAGGTAGTCAAGGCTACTTACGAAACACACACACATACACATATTACAAAATAATAAGATTATTTGGAGCACGTTTTCACTTAAAATGAAGTCGTTAATTAAATTCATAATAAGATTTTCATATAGATTGTTCTCTTGCGTAGGGGGTAATTGTTAGGGTGTGTCAGCATTTGTATAGTAAATATCGATTTCTACGTGTACTAACCTGTCTAGGCTGATCGACGGGCGTGGGCGGTGCTCTCGGCGGGTAGTGTTGCACCGCGTACGGCTCTCGACGGAAGCTTATAGTTGATATTGGAACGGTGCTGTATTGCCTAGGGGAAAGACAAAGATTCACTGATTAATTAGAGTATAAGCCACTTTCATTATCTATTGTGGTGCATGAAGGAAGTGTACAGTTTTGTTTCTAATTGTTATTAGGAAGACGCTGCCCATCTCCTGGTTTGTTTCCTTTTGTTGCCTTTTAAGAGACCCACGGGATGATATGGGCTAGTGAATATTCTTAAGCTAGGGTCCCACGGCCTGTCAGGCGACAGGCCGCGCCAGGCGTTGTCCCGCCTGTATGGGCCTGTCGCGGCCCGTACTGAGCGTTCCCACGGCGTGTGCCGGCCTGGTGCGGCCTGTCAACTGACATTCCAACATGTTAAGTGATACGGAGCGCAAGTCTGCGTGTGCAGCCGCTGTGGTTTTATTCAATGGTAAACGTTCGATAAACCAAGTAAAAAGAAAGCAGAAGAAACGACGCTGGTGGGTGTCGTCATTCAACAAAAGCCGTTCTTGTTTTTATGTTGAGGCGACGTACTATTCCAAAGCGCTGGTTCATTTTCATAAAGAGTTAAAAACTCGAATATAAGCGCGTTCGTCCATTCCATCATGAGCATGTACACGCAAGCGCCACCGCAGTTTAATGAACGATTGCAACCGACGCAGATGCGCCCGTACAGGCCGCGACAGGCGCCGCCGCGCCGCGCCGCGCCGCGCCTTTGATCTTACCGACTCCCGATGGATCGGACGGGCGCCAACAGGCCACCACAGGCCTCATCGGATGCGATGGTTCCCACGGCCTGTTGTCCGGCCTGGCGCGGTCTGATCTGTGACAAAACAGGCCGTGGGACCCTAGCTTTACACTGCCTCTACGTAGTTAAAGTAATGTATGTATGTTATGTAGAATTAATTTGTACGTGAGGTGTACCTTGAGCCGGAATTTATCATTAGAATTTAGAGAAGATTATATTGTAAAGGTGAAAGCACATTTGTCAGCACCGTACGCGCAGCAAGCACCGTACGCGCCGCATTTTAGAATTCGTGGTATGAAATCACATAAAACCTCGCACATTTCACTTGCACCGTACGCGCCGTATTTTATAAAATGCGGTAGGTAACCGAATATTGAAGGAGACATGCTGATGACGTCATATAATGAGGCGCGTTCAGCGTGTGCTGATACTCAGTTTTGCCTAATGTT
This sequence comes from Parnassius glacialis, assembly GCA_033319125.1. Lineage (NCBI taxonomy): Eukaryota > Metazoa > Arthropoda > Insecta > Lepidoptera > Papilionidae > Parnassius > Parnassius glacialis. The sequence goes on from JAVANC010000002.1 coordinate 28,685,727, forward strand.
TTCAACTTAGTGGACTTTCCACTAAAACTGGTGGTTTCGTCTACCCTTCTAATGGAAAAATGTTGTTAGTTAGTTGTTGGCTAGTGTTTTTCTATTGGTTCAGTAGAATATGGTTTCAATTAGTGGCAAGATGATCACTCCGCCATTAACCAACTTATTGGTTTCAAAATATATTTTTACATCATTTCAGGAGTATTTACTGTTTACTGAGTAGGCAACAATGAGTCGTCAGATAAGACATGCGTAAGACGATCCATCCATCAAATGCATATATCTCTAAAATCGTTTATAATCACATCCAATAAGTCTTTATATAACGTATAATATTCTCCATACAACTGCCTTTTTAAATTAATATTGTGAATCCAGAATCTTATTTATCTTCAAATTTTATTTTCTTCTTCCTCAGCCAATAAGCAGGCTATTACAAGAATATTTTCCATAACGACCCGATCAATTCCGAGCGATCAATGTCAGTGTACCGTTTCATACCAGTGGTTAGAAATAACTGCAAAAGTTTTTGGTAATACTAAAGATTTACGTACGGCGCGTACGGTGTTGATAAATGTGCGTTCACCTTAGTTGGGGGATTTGCTGAAGATTTGCAATTTTAATTGTTATTACCAATACTTTGTTTTTAATTAGTGGCATATTATAGGGTTATACAGCCATCTAAGGGATGATCTATTTTATAAGGACCTTCCGTTCCTCTCTATAAAAAGTTATTATTTTAAAAAATACGTAATTTTTTAAACGTCTATATGTAAGATATCATCATCATCACCATTACAGCCCTTCACAAATCTACTGTTGAACATTGAACTCCCCCAAAAAAAGCAACAAAAAACTGTCCTGATCCTGAGCCAACTGCATGCATCGACTTCTTGCATGTCTTACCAGATCGTCATTCCATCTAATAGGGGCCGCCCCTACACTTCGCTTACCGCATCAGTACAAGGCTATCACTCGTGAACCATTCTTCCCCATCGGTTATGGCCGGATATAGCTCGAACAACCGATTGCTACTTCAGCTTACTGATCCGTTAGGCTGTCGGTTTGTTGGATCAACTGTGAATATCCTCATTTCTAAGTCTATCACGCAGAGACTCAGAGCATGGTCCTCTTCAATACTCGCTGAGCGACATTGAACTTACTCATACGGCCAGCAGTGAAGGACCACAGTCTCAGATTTATATGTTAACACTGGTTGTACAATCTGTTTTCAAGTTTTGTGGTTATACATAACCTCAAAACGTAAAAATGGACGACACGCCCGAACGCTGCCCAACCGAGTTGAATCCGTCGATTAACCTCTCGGTGAAAGTTGGACTTACCTAGTCGAAATATTTGTTCTAAGTAAACATACTCATCGACAACTTCGAGCGTAGTATTTCCAACAACTACCGGCATCGGTGTAACATGAACGTTACACGTAAACTATGTTTTGTCTATGTTTATTTTAAGACCTATTCGTTGGGAGACACTATTGAGGTCATTGAGCATTGTGCTGAAATCCTCCATCGATTCTGCCATAAGGACTAAATCGTCGGCAAATCGAAGGTGAGTGATGTACTCCCTATTGATGTTAATACCGTATCCTTTCCAGTCCAGTAGCTCGTAAACTTCTGATGCAGTGGTGAATAGTTTCGGGGAAATTGTAATTAAATAGAGATAAGATTAAAGACATATGGAAATCATTAAAGATGAGATTTCGGAATAACAGATAAAAAGTATAATGAAATGAAAAAAGAAATTAAACTATATCTTTAAAACATTATTATTAGTCTCTCATTTGTTAATCATACAAATGGCATGTTAAGTTGTGATGATATTATCCTGAGGGGGAGACCCTGGTGATCCGTAACACAGGCTTCCGCCTAGTACAGACACCAGACTCTCAGCCCATAGTCTATTTTGTTTATAACCTACCTTGTAAACTTAAATTGTGAGAGTAAATAAATATATTATTATTATTGGGTATTTGTATAGTTTTCTCATCTGGTTGGGCTGTATAAATATATAATTGAAAATGAAAATAATAGACTTACATAAATATCAATAAAATAAAATAAATATATGAAAATTACATAAATATATAAAAACCCAACCAGATGGAAGCCCTCGGCAGAGGAGACCAAACGGCCGAGGGTTAGGGGGAAAGCGAAAGAAACCGGCGGACGATACGGGCGGTATCGAGGAGCACCGCCTTCTGCATTTGAGCTTGGAGCGATCCGTCACGGAGTCCCAGTCGCCTCAGATGACCCGAGAGGCTGACTGGGATTAACCCGTTCGCAGAAACGACCACAGGAATAATTTCGGCCGGCAGACCACCCCACATGTCGGTCACCTCGTGAGCCAGGTCCAGATGTTTTGTCAACTTATCTGTTTCGGCTTTCACGAGGTTCTCGTCATAAGGAATGGTAATGTCGACCAAAAATATCTTTTATCTTTGTAGTATTTGTTACACTTAAAAGCAATTTAATCTAATCAGCGTTGAATAACCCCAATATTTTTGCCCTTTAAAAAAAAACTAATGTTGAAAACAAGCATTCAGAGGCTGACTATTTATTTTACAGCATAGCACCACTTGTTCAGTGCGGGAACGAAGCCTCGGTTCTGCAATGCAGCAGCCAAACGCTTAGCCACGGCGCTACGGAGTCGCCATTTATTTTTTACTTAATTAGTCACTAGTATAGTAGTGCGTTTTTTATTTTAGATTTTCCTTATACATGTTTTTGTACCTAATAATTGTAAAGATGTAATTACAAATTGCTGTGTGTAAAATACATTAATTTCTTATCCTCATCGGCATTTTTACTCAATCCCCACGTTAAAAACTTATTTCTCATAAATAATTCAGTATAGAGATCTAACTTTTATTATGTAAAAATATCGATAAGCAATATATCGATAAAATTATTCGAGTACAGACATTTACAGCACTATTGTAATTCATCAATGTTGGCAGCACTGTGTGTCAAAACTAAAAACTAAACTAAATGTCATATCTTGATGTTGGTAGAGTAGCTTGACGTACTTTCATACATTTACTTTTACTATGGAAGTCCCGCCTCTTAAACGTAGTGATTATATTCCCTTTGGCCTTTGATTTCGTCGAAATTTAGACGTTGCTAGTCTCCTCAGTGGTGCCAAGCGAAACCTATCTCATTCTGCAAAGAGGTGTAAGTCATAGTAACGTTATATCCACGAAACTCTTCATCGCAAAAATTAAAGATGTTTTCAAGACACTGAACTGAAAAGGATACGGTATCATCGATACTAAGTACAGGACTCACCTTCACTTTGCCGACGATACGGCTGGCCAGCGTTTGGAAGATAACGACACATCTTCTCGTCACATATACCTCAAAACTAGAAAACAAGGTGTACAACTGACGAAATACAAGTCTCTTTCACAGCTGGCCGTATGAAGTAGCTTAAGAACGCTTAGCGAGCTATGGAAAGGGCTATGGTCGAACTTTCTCTGGGTGATATACTTCGAAATTACAATATCTGTAGTAGAACCAAAGTAACTGACATAACCCAACGGACGGATTAGTAAGCTGAAGTGGCTATGGGCCGGCCTTATAACTCGTAGAACCGACACCTGAAGGGGAAGAAATGTTCTTTAGCAGCCTCTTTCTAGCAAGCGAAGTGTAGCCCCTTCCCCCACAAGATAAAGTGACGAACCTGGTAAGAGGTGCAGGAACTCAATAGATGCAGATGGCTCAAGACCATGCTTTGTGGCATTTTTGGGGGAGGCCTCTACCAGTACTTTTATGTTGTACGCTATGGTATTTACAATGTATTTTTGAGTAGAGCTTATACATGGACGAGTCGAGTGAAATATTTATTGTGTAGTGGCGTACTACACAGTGTACCTTTCTGACGGGTCGGTTGAAATATTTCACGTATTGGGGTATAGTGCGCCAATGTTGCAGGGAAGGTCAAGTGGAAAATGTGTGGGGTAATGCACAATGTTCGTGAGGGGTCAAGAGGAATATTTTACGTGCAGTGCGTAGTACGAAGTACTAAGGCGGGTTGATAAGAACATTTGGTGTGGTGCGTAGCACGCAAACTTTCTGGATAAGTCGAGTGACATATTTTACGCATAGTGTGTAATGTACAATGTTACGTGTCAGGTTGACTGGAACATTTCATGCGTAGTGCGTAGATTGTTGTATAATTGAGCGAGTGTAGAATATTGCAAGTGTATGGCGAAAAGCGCAATGTATGTGTGTGGGTCGAGTAGAATATTCCATGTGTTTTGTGTAGTGCGCTATGTTCCTGGGCAAGTCGAGTGACATTCCAAGTGTAGAGAGAGTGCGTAATGTTATGGGGCCGGGTCAAGTGTAATGATGTGCGTGTGTGCGTAGTGTGTACCTGAACGATTCTACTGTAACATCTCATGTGTAGTATTTAGCACGCAGTAAATGTTGCCGGATAGAGTGGAATATTTCATTTGTAGTGTGAGACATGTAATGTACCTGGGTGGGTCTGGTTGCAGCTGCGCAGTGAAGTCCCCTGCCGCGTAGCGTCGCTCAGCGAGAAGTGCGGTGATGCGTAACAACTCTCGCTTGGCGCGTTCACGCCGAGCCACCAGTTCGAGCAGCGACAGCGCTCGCGCCAGATCGCGCCGCAACTTCAGCATCTTCTCGTATGAGCTCTCATCGTTCTTCCTGTAAGTGATTAGCTGTTAGTAATTTATCCGAAAGACATGTTTTATCGATTAAATAAGTGCCTGAATGATATAAGTATGCCCCAAATGAACTACGCTACTTTACAACTTTGCCCAGCACGCCATGGTGGACAGGTGGGTTAGTGAGCACTGATCCGGCAAACATGCACTCATTATGCTTTCCCTATTAGCAGTTTGTGGGATTTGGATTCGGCTATTCAAATGCCGCCAGTATGTCATAATCTGGCTCAACCACATGCAAGTAAGGTTGAAATTTACGGTTGTTACATCCTCCTACACTCCGCAACGAATACTGAAGCACTATAATAATCAACTACATACATATAAATATTTCAATTTTTATTTAAACAAAATTTTATTTCAATAAAAGATTATGATGTCGATCAACATGCGTCCGTCATGTTAAATCAAAAATTGAAGAGCATCGATCTGTTGATGACATAGTACGAGGGCGACACTGAAAGTTTTTAGAACTGGCCACTTGTAAACGATATAATATAAAAATTTGTTCAAATTTTGAAAATGGAACTTTTTGCCAATATTATTGTGTATGTATTTTATTATATAATTTGTCATTTATTTACAACTTGGCGGCATATTGAAAAATGTACGTGTCACGTCAGCATAAATTTAACGCGAGAAAATGTTCGTATAATGGTTTTTTATGATTTTTGATGTCATTTAAGTCAACAAGAAAGTTATGATAGACTTCGATTGGCCTTTCACGATGAAGCCCCATTTCGTGCCACTGTTTACAACTGATTTAATGAGTTTAAACGTGGTCGCACTAATCTCACCGATGATCTGCGTGAGGGACGGCCTTCTACGGCGACGACTGAAGATAACATCCGTGTTGTGCAGCGTATAATAGTAACTGACAAAAGCGTGACTTATCAGCAGATTTGGACAAGCTTAGGCATCGGTATGAGTTAAGTGCACAAAATCCTCCATGAACATTTAGCGGTCAGGAAGCTTTGTGCCCGGTGGATAACTCATAATTTGACAGAGGCCCAAAAACTCCGTCGTGTTGATTGGTGTCATGAAATGGTTCAAAGATTTAACGGAAGTGACTCAAATGCTGTGACAATGATGGCCTTGTGCGAAGGCGCATTATCGTGGTGCAAAATCCAAGAATTTTCTTTCCACAAATCTGGTCTTTTTCATCAAATTTTCTCTATTACACACCGCATAACGCTCAAATAATATTCTTTATTTACCGTTTGACCTCCCGGCAAGAATTCAGAGTGCACAATACTGCGATAGTCAAAGAAAACAGTCAACATGATTACATGACTTTGAATTTTGATCGACTTTGGCGTGGTTTTTTCGGTTTCGGTTCAGTTGGAAGGCGCCACTCCGACGCTTGTTGACTAGTTTGGATGTCGAAGTCTTAAAAATCCACGTCTCGTCACCAGTAAATGCGTTTCATGAATGGTGGGTCAGAATTGACTCGTTCTAGCATTTCAGGTATTTTGGGACTCGCCGAGCGGCAACATGTTTCATACCCAAGTGATTATTTAAAATGGTACAGATCGACTCGTGAGACATAGAAAGCTCGGCGGCTATATCTCTCAAACTTGTATGAGGATTTTCAGTCACTATTTCTTTCACTTTTGGGATGTTCACTTCAGTTGCAGACGTTGATGGCCTACCAGAGCGAGGCAAATCTTCCATCACATCTGGACTGATTTTGAACGCTTTATAACGTGTCATAAGCACGTGTTTTTGATAAAGCCGATTCTCCGTAAACCGTCTGTAATATTTTCAGTGACTCCGAACACGAAATTCCTTTGGCGATGCACAATTTAAGGCAATCTCTTTGTTCGATGCTTTTGTCCATTGTGAAATTCGCAATACACACTAGATATGATATAACTAAAAACAGCACTGTATTTAACCTAAATAACTCAAACTCCGCGCCAAAATAGAAAATAGTTGTACTAATCTAACAACAACAAAAAAAAAGAATTTGGAACCATAAATAAATCATCCATTCCCGATACTTTTTTCACTGAATGTATTATATAAATTTGGTTATACTCTTTAACTTTAGATTTGAATGGCTGAAGTCTATGAAAAACCTCTAGGCATAAAAGAGTGGAAAAGCTCAAAAGCTACCTTGATGTTTCAACATCGTATCCCTCTGGAATACTAAAAACATTAACTCTTAAATGTATTTGATAATCTACTCGCCTATTCTTTCTGGTCTGCATCTTTTCTGTTCTTCTCCGGAAAGCTAAGTAGGGATTGTTCGACGATTGCCCCGGCCGATGCTCCGTCTTCACCGACAATACTAATGGATGTTGCTGCAAAATAATAATAGGTAGGTTACAAATTAAGGAAAACCAAATGTGTTGATATACTAAGAGGACAGAAACATCATTCAGTAGCCGAATAGGTTTTGGGGTCAATTTGTAAAAACTAAAATCTATTTATAATATGCACTAAATATAATGAATGGAACGTGTATACATTTTTCTCCAGATGTTAAACTAACTTGCACGCGGTGTACCCTGCTGCTTGACCTGGCTAACGAAGTAAATAACTATTGTCTGTTGGCGGAAAATCTTTCCGCTCATCTGCCCGGAAAAAGCTCCTTTAGTGTGGGCAAATCTTTCCAGAAATGGGGCATTTGGCACGTATTTGAAAAGGCCAAGTAGCGTAATCAAAATGTTGATAAGGTTTGGGGTCTGGAGATAATACATATAATATCATTGGAGAATGTAAAGACGAAGTGTTTGTGCTTTTAACCGACTTCATATATGTTTTTTTATTCTATCAAAAACGTATACCTTTAAATATATCTTTTAGATTTAATGAATAAAGCCTGTTTATTACCAGATTTCATTATATTTTTACATTCAACGAACATTTTAGTAAATTAAATTCGTAACATCTTTTAAGGCATACCGCCTACACAGAGGTTGCGACGCGGTAGTTCATTCAATAGGTACGCCTCCACTATAATATATTGCTTAGAACCAAATGTGGTATCGCTCACTGACTCGAGTCAGAGTCGAAGCAAACTTGAGGCGCGGTAAAGAGCCCCCGCACTGCTGTTTTTCTGCCTATTTGACTGCGCATCGCCTGCGCCTCGACTCCGTCTCGTCTTAGTTATAGGCGTTTTTCCTAATACAAGAGCAGGGTCATGGCTCACCGTGTTGAGGCGCTTGTTAAGCCAGTAGTCGTAGACGGCGATGACGAGATCATCCTGCCGCTCCAGCAGCAGCTTGGCCTCGTTCAGCGTCACCACCGTCTGACCTGAACTGCGCTCCAACTTGTCCATCATTTGCTCGAACTTTAGTTCTGTCCAACGTATTCAACTTTTAGGTGTCTGATAGGAAATTAGTAAAATAGATCACGTCAAATGATGCGAGCAAGGTAATTTAATAACACTTCTTATAGAAAAATAAATTATATACTTAAATTATTAAAATGTGTTTTTAAAATGTTAATTGTAAAGAAATTCCGTTATTAAAATAAAATAAAATTTTGTTTCAATGTTACTTCCTAATTGTTTAATGCTATCGTTTTGTGAATAAGAAATTTATTTAAGTTTCAAAGCAAATAATCAGTATTACTGGAAAAATAGCGTAAATATTTTTATAAAAAGTAATATTACAGGTTTCTAACAAATTTGAAGACTATAAATTAACATTGTAAGCCATTTTTTTTAAATATAATAAACATCTGTATTCTATATATTCGATATAAGTATAATTAAAATCCTCATTGGATCATTAGCTACGAAATTAAATATTTCATTTTAATGTTACTTATGACCCATTTTATTACTTACTAGATGGTAGAACTTATTTCCTGCTTAGAAATCTGTCAAGATAGGTACCACCCTCTTGCCTATTTTTGCCGCCAAATAGCAAATGGAAGTATAATTACAGGCTATGAGGCATTCCATCTAAGTCCTCAGATGTGACAATGTATTTTTGTGTTTAAAATTGGCTGCAAGGGAACATGGATTAAAATTAGCCACTTAACATCAGGTGGACTGTCAGTTCGTTTGCCACTTCAATTTTATTAAAAAAATACTTAGATTTATATGTAGGATATAAGAAAAATCTGAGATTCCGGAAATTGGTTTGTTTGCAAGTTTGCTATAAGATCGCCTCTCACCTCAAATGCGATGTATACCTGTGAGCTCTGGGTGCCTCTGCTGCTTCAGCCACCTTTCGTCCTCCGAGTCGATGTCGTACTCTGGCACCTCCTGCTCCTCCCATAGCACTGCAACAAAAGTAATTTTCATGTTATTCGTATATTTTTAGATTCATAAAACTGGACAGAAGTGTACGAATTTCTCGTTATAAACACAACATGCCTTACAATATTATTACGCACTTAATTAATTTAAATTTACCAAGTAAGAAATAGTTTAAATAAATTTCGTGTAAAGGAAGAGGGAGATGAAAAACATATCTATATATCATTATTACTTCTATTGCATGAAAAGCACATGCGTAGCTTGTACGAGCATATGGGAGTTTGAATATTTTTCTATTAACAACACGATATATTTACTATTTTAATTCCCGACGTTTCGGGTGCTTTACAGCACGCATGGTCACGGAGGATTGAGGTGATTAACGTCCCAAAGTCAGAGTTAATCCGGAGTACCTTCAGCTTTTTTAATTATTAATTTTGGTCCGATCTACGCAGAATGAACTTACTGTGTTTTGAAGTCTTGCAGTGGTATGCTTGGGTTTAGTTTTAATTTTATTAATTACAGGGTCCCAAGCAGGTGGTGGTAGTACCCAGCCTCACTCTCTATTGAAATTAGGATGTTTTTTTTTTTAATTTCAATAGCCTCACGTATCATCCGTGGCAGGAATCGTTGTTCTTTCGCGAGAATTTATGGATTATCAAATCTAATATAATGGCGGGAGCCGTCTAGGATATGATCACAAACTGCAGACTTCCCGGAATGTTGGTGCTTCACGTCAGCTATGTGTTCTTTTACGCGGGTTTCCGTAAAAGTAGTTTTATTCAATGTGTAGTGCTCGCATAAATATAAGAAATCATTATGTATTGTACATCATTTTTATTTTGATTTCGTTGTCAGTATTCGTTAGTGTTCACGCAGAAGCACATTGTTGTAGTCAGTGTTGTTAAAATGAGTTCATACTGTAATGTCCTCTAAAGAGGGAGATTTGCATCATCAGCTGTTCTTGGCCTACAAAGGCTCTCATGCTGACTTGCCAGCGTAAATGTGCCAAAAAATAGAACGATGAGAAGATAGAGAAAACAATGATGGAAGAAGCCAAAAATGTATGTACAGGGCCAAGTCAGGAAAAAGTCAGTTAGTAGTAAATGTTTATTAGGACAAATTTAAGCTCATTTTAACATATTTCAAAGTTAAGCAAATGTTTATTACATTATGTGATTTTTGTTAAACAAAAATAAAAATAACCTACGCATGTACTACGAGTTAGAAATCTCCTGTTTTATTTATTACTAGCTGTTCCCCGCGACTTCGTCCGCGTGTAATTTAGGGTTTCAATTATGTTGAGCTGAGTCCTTATTCATTTTCTAAAATATTAGCCTAAATTGCTCCTTATCTATCTGCTATCTGCCAGTGAAAGTCGAGTCGAAATCGGCCTAGCCGTTTCGGAGATTAGCCGGAAGAAACAGACAGACAGGATAAATTTTTAAAGATTGTATTTTTGTTATAAGTACCGTATATACTTTTATATACATTTAGTAAAAGGCTGTTATTTTGACATTACAAACAGACACTTCAATTTTATTTATTTGTATAGATGTTATGCTCTTTCAAAATTACAAAAATTATTTTTATTTCAGACGAACCGCTATTTGCCACGTATATGCGAATGTGAAAACGTTATAGGTACCAGTTTATCAACAAAAAACAACTTAATCTACATTATTGATCCATTTTACGAGTGAATAAATCATTCATGTGACCTGAGCTGTAGTGTAGCAAGCGGTCCTTGTTTTTTTTTGAACTATTTACTAAAGCCATGAATTTAAAAAAGCTATATTATAAAATTACGTTTCGCTTAACGCTAACCCGAAAATTATCGTTCAAGATAAAGTCGTCTAAAGTATAGTGAAGCGGAGAAAGCATAATCGAATGTTTATATTAGCAAAGATTACACAATTCGTATTAAAGTTTATTTGATATTTATAAAAATATGTTAATAAAAATGGATTTAGAGCATACGTTAACATATTCATCTACATTCGTAAGTTCATAAAAATAATGATAGAGAATATCATTCTTATTTAACGTGGTCAATTTGAATAACGATATCATATTCTGAGCAAAAGATCAAAAAAAAAACTGAAGTGTCTGTCTTCAGTTTTATTTCTATGTATAGACTTAACCAGTTCAGAAGGTTATTTGCACGCCATTAAGCATGAATAACCATTTGTAAAATTTTTGTCTGTATGTTTGTCAGTCCGGGCTAATCTTCGTAATGTCTGAACCAATTGTAATGAAACTTCACAAACAGATAGAGAGCAATTCCAAGAGTGATTTTATATATATATATTTTATTCGAATATATAAATTGATGAAATAAATGGTAATTATTTTAAAAATATAAATGAAGCCAAATTAATCACCCATATAAATATATAAATTTAACTAAAGAAATTATAAATATAAATAACTTCAGATAAATAAATAACTTTAGCGCCCATGGTACTACAAGCATGACTGCTAAAAAAGCAAGTTCAAAAATAAATGGAATTACTGTACGAATATTAACCACATATGTATCCATCGCTAATCATAAGACCTAAACTTTCTTTGAAAGATTTGTTTTTCAAGAAGATACAGAGAATATGGTATATAATTACATGAACGCCATCCATCCATAACATTCTATCAAAGTCCACGGGTGAACATAACGTAAGTTTCCCCCATAGATTGCTTCAAAGGAGGGATATTTGCTATCGTTGCCAAGCTTGGAAGGCGGATTGCCAAACGCTGGTTTTTTAGTACAATTAAGTTGTTATCAGAATGATGCTGCTGTCCAACTTCTGTTTCAGTTTCCTTTTGTTCGCGTCGCTTATTTACGTTTTGCGTTGTAATAAGAGCACCTAAGTACTACACCGCAAGTTAATGTATTTTAAAAACGTGTATTCAGTTAGTCCATGGCTGCCGTTCGACATATTACAGCCGTTAAAAATCCATTATCTAATTTTACCCTCGGCTGAATAAATACAAATATTACTACGGTCGCCAGTCCGCCTTAATGATGCAGTAGCAGATACGTTGAGATAGACAAATATTCAGAAAATCTAAAAAGACTTAAAGAGTGCTATTTAAAAGGAATATCGTAATCGATTTGAGTGTAAACAAAAACAACATTAATAGATTTAAAAAAATATCGTACTTTCCCCAGCAATTTATATTCGGTAATCGCTACTTGTGTGTCATAAAATACAATTCTGCTTAAATGGCCTTTATAAGTTGTGGTTTACTCGCTGCGTATGTAGGATTTAAGTTTATGCAACGTATTTAATATTTACATATGTTAAAGATTCACCAACATCTCACGTTACCATTAACAAACTAAAAATTTAACTAATAAAACTTTACCGTGCTTATTATCAAAAATGGACTCAAATTAGGTCAAAGTAAAAACAAAAATGAGTGGAAAATCAGCCGCTGTTCGAAGCCTCTCATAGGTTTGTGATAAACATATTTGTTTGTACTTTCTAGATATTCTACGGTCATTTGCATGCACAATTTTATTTTTAAAACAAAGCTCATTTTATAATTATCTATCGCTAATTAATTCATTTTCTGAGCCACCTGTATCCATCGACTTCTACTTTTTTTGGCTCAGGACCGATGATGATGATGATGATGATGAGTTAATGGTGTTGAATTTAACACTCTCTAAGCTCTGCGGTCAGTGTAGCTGTAGAGTTGTACAATTAATGCGAATCACAGCCCAAGTTAATATCCATTTTTTGATTAAATGGTTTATTGTAAGTTTTCTATTCCCATGCATTCTTAGTTCTTGGAGGATGTGCAGTTAGTCCCACAAATATCCACTTAGCGCTTAGTGATACTGTTTGAGGAAGTTCTTGGGATAGAACGTTGATCGCCTGGGGGTATGGTGCGTCACTTAGCAATGTACGACAGTACGTTAAGACTCGTCTCCGTTAGGCTTTGAGGTCCCTTTGATTCCCTCCGGGCTGATCTTCCCAGTTCCCAGTTCGCGTGACGACATTACGCCACGCAACCTCATCGCTGCATTTAAGCTACACTAGGAAGTGAGCTCTTAGGGCCCGGTGCGTCACTTTTCAGTGGGTGCACGCACCTGTCGGTCAGACATACTCGGTACGTCGAGATCCGTCTCCGCGGAGAGTTTTGAGGTCATCGAGCCCTAGAAAAATTCTTTCCCTAGGGCGCGAAATTCGCCAGGATTACCTACGACGCCGATTGTAAACGGCTCCCACGACCGGTCCACAGAGTTGGACTGTGAGGAGAATCCAGTTAATGGAGGAGTCCCCGAGACCCGAAACCTGCTGTGCAAAGAAGCACACGCAGAAGAAGACAACGTAGTGACACCGTTTACGGGGATATTTTAGCACAAGCGCCGTGTTTAAAGTCGGCTAAAATTATTACAAATATATCCAATTTCCACCACAGCGTAGGTAGTAGTAGCTAAGCGAATAAGAGTTAATCCTTTAAATTTTATACTTTGTGTTATAATCAAACCGATAGTTCGATTCCCGTCGGGATCACTGAAATCATAAATGTAATTTAAGTTTAAAATTGTTACGTAAAGTTATAAGTAAGTTAAAAGTTAATGTAAACGTGTTCAACGATCGAGGGAAATATCGTGAGTAAATCTACACATCTGAGAAATTAAAGAATATGTTTTTCGAGGACATGTAAGATCCGCCAACATGCACTGGGGCAGCGCGCCTCAGCAATTAAAGTAGACCTGTGTGCTCGGCAGCAGCAATGGGCGGTTCCTTTATTTTTTACCAAAAAATATCTATATAAACGTGTTTTGGTTGTTTTTCTGAATTTTAATAATTAGATATTTTACGTCCAAATTGATTTTAATTGATCCGTATTGTCTGGCATTCACTCCTCTGGGTGACAGGTATGTGTGTTCATATGCATGTATGTGCGTACTTCTAATGGCGGCTCTTCACGTTGGCCAACATAGTGGTGAATGTGTTAGCAAAGATACTGGCCAAGAATTTGTGATCGCATCCACACGTTGGAAGATCGTTCAGTTTGCTTCGGTCCAGGTCAATGTGCGGACGAATTTATTAAAATGATTATTGAGGCGCTAACGGCTGCTGCGGTTTATTTATTCACAGCATACCACTATAACGTGAATGTGTATAAGAAAAGGGTAATCAAAAGAAATGGAAAAAAAAACAAATTTTATTTCTTGACGGCTCTGTGGCGTAGTGGCTTAGTAATGAGTTGCTCCGCCGGGGGCCGCGGGTTCGAATTCCGCACGGAATAAGTATTTGTATGGCCTGCAAATAATTGCTCTGGGTCTGGATGTTTATCCTTATGCAATTAATGGTTGTAAACTGCCTCCACAATACAGGAGAAAATCCTAGTGTGCGGGTAACGTTTTTTAAAAAAAAGGCTTGGTAGGGTAAAGCGAAATTTTTTCATTGGTCATTGTTACTGCCATTATGTAGACACTAGTTACGATACGTGCATATAAAATTTAAAACAGGTGCGTGCGATCACTGGGAGATCGTAGCAAACTGAACGTGCGCCCAACGTGTGGACGAGGCGGCCAATACTCTGCCACAACCCTTTGATCTTTTGTAAAAAAACGACACCACACGGATCTCGCGTCAACTTGTGGGCCATCATTCCAATACATACCAACGTAAGCATAAACACCCGCTCTACATGATGGCCATCGTTATTGGCCAACACATTCGCCAGTATGTTGGCCAACGTGAAGAGCCGCCTTAACAAAAATCAGTGAAAGTACGTGCCGTTGATGGACAACAATAAGCTTAAACTTTACACAACCAGAAATTTAGAAGAGTTAAAAAATGTATAACAAAACAATAACACATGTATACCTATTTAATATTAAAAAAAATATATGAAAAAGAAAGCCAAATTCTTTACTGTCAGACATTTATGACATTATGAGTGCATTCATTAAATATTTAGAAATATTTATGTTTACGCGAACACTACTTGCTTGCCAAACTTACTTGGCTTTTGGCCAAACTTAAAAAGGTTACAAAGCTTTCCATTCTTGAGGTTACTATCTGGAGATCGTAATCATTTAAATAATACGAATAAGAAATTTTAGCTATTCTCAAAAAAAAGTTTTAGGGTCCAGATCAACCGCAATAAATTATGAAATTAACAATGGCGATTCAAATGCTAGGTGCATCGCATTATTGGCGCTATTTTCAGCACCCCGCCTGGCCAGCTTAGTACTCTTCCAAGAAGAGCATACCAACCAGCGCACTAATAGAAAGGTCCTAATAATGTCCACCAGAGGATTTAAAAAAAAACGTAGCATGATAAAAATTGCATGCTGTTATATATTTTATACCATTAGTTTTTTTCAATGTGGTAGAGCCATGCTGCAGCTATGTATTGTTGTAGCACGAATAAGTCGGCTCGACCCGGGGTAGGACCAGTGGTAACGCCAGTTAACAATTTAATTTATAAATCTAATAAAATACTTGGTACATATCTTTAATCCCCCTTTTTTCTAATCTTTCCTATATGCACGTACAGCCATTGAAGGCGACGCAAGCGCCACGCAACGGCAGTTATAATCGATTAATAACCGTGACCTCACGGAGGACATTGCGTCCTTCGATCTCCTCTTTAATATTAATTATCAGTGGACATTGAGTCCTAGTAATTTCGCGAATGTGACGCGCCTTCCGCGATTGCAATAAGTCGAGAGTTAAGGAGTGTGTGATATTTTGGAACTGATCTAAGTGTGCGTACGTTGAACTACGTGGCGGGCTTGCTGTGTTAGCTGATACTCCCGGAGAAAGGCGAAGCAATCCCTCACAAGGTTGGTGCGTGCAATTCCATACCTACTTTCCTCGGTCTGCTTGTTGCTTGTTGTACAATATAGTCCACGAAATCTTTGTCGAAGAAACTCACGCCACTGGCGCGTCCAACTACGCTCTCACAGAATACCAGCGTAAAATGGCATCTCAATGCTGCTGTGTTTCATATGTTGTATGGTGAGTATAGAGAACCGGAGACTCTTTTTTACTGGAAACGAGGCATTCCATCTTAGTCCTTAGAAGTGACAAAGCATTTATATTTAGATTCTTAATCGAGGATAGATGTAGATGTCTATGGGCCACAGCATACACTTACCATCAGGTGTACTGTGTGCTCGTTTGTCACTTTTATTCTATAAAGAAAATGTTTATGATCTAATCTTTTCCTTTTTGATATGTCACGTTTCGTACGCATCGCACCTTTGATGCACTGAAATAGAAATGGTTGTCTAATGGCAGTCTAGTTATTTCATGTACAACGTAAACGAGATGATAATATTACAAGTATTTCGTCCCGGTATAAAATATTTCTTCTAGTCGCCTCTTACGACACCCGCGGGACGAAATGGGCTAATGGATACTCTTAAGCCGCCACCAAACGGCAAATACAATAATAATGTTCTTATCATTGAGTTATATGTACTACGTACTAGAGAAGCCATTCCGAACATTGACTATGTTCAACTGAACTGTACTGCAATCCGTACAAACTAAATATTGCGTAAATTGAAGATTTGTGAATTCCATAAAATAATTATTATTACATTTTATTTAGAAATATGTTTGTTTAGATTAAATTAAGATATTTTATATTCAATTCTTATATTTATTTTATATTAATATCTTATATCAAATTAAAGTCTGCGCATGCGCGACTACTACTGCCGCGCATGCGCGAAGACAGAGTAGGACACAATTTTTGTTTGGGATGGCTTCTCTAGTACGTAGTACATATAACTCAATGGTTCATATACAATAATTTTGATAAAAGGCTTAAGATATTTTCTTCAACTTATTATGCGCCACTTTTAAAATTATTTGGTATAATCATATAAGTGAAACGGCCAGCATATATATTTTATTGGTTTCTTTAAAACTGTTGTATTGATACTTAGGGGATTTATAGTATAGTTTATAAGTTTGAGCGAGGAATTCTCAACTAAATATGCAATATCGTTTTTCCTCATGTCACGTCGTTAAAACGTTTTCCTAACATAAAAGTCCAAATGAATGACGCGGATTGTACGAGTACATTTGTTTTTCTTCTTATGAGCCTGTAAAATTCCACTATTAAATAACACAAAAATATAACAGAAATAGGCTTAAATATAAGATTGCCGTAGTATTATTAAAAATATTTATACTCGATAAAATATTAAGACATGATATTGCGTGCTAGTTATAGTTAATAAACTATTAAATATACCCAAATAAATTTCAACTTCATTGAATACTGATAGATTTCAAAAGAAATTTTGAAGAATTTATTTGTCGTTTGCAGCAAGATATCACAAAAGGGAAGTAAACCCTAGGTATGTCTGAAACTTGCGAATGCCGTGTCGAGTTTAATGACAGCTTTTTGGAACAGACTTTTTCTAATTTCAAAGTTTTCTTACAGATCAGTGGTTTAGGACGTATCTTACTATAGCGCAAAAAAATAATGAGAGAAATTAAATAAAAAAAAAATGTTTCGTCAAATTTTTTTTGGACTTGAAGATGGTCAATCAAAAATAATATTAGTTCGAGCAAAATCAATAATTCATGTGTCCGTTCGTCACGACCAACGCAATCACTCTGGAAGGTCGCGCACTCGCGCAGCGCTTAACGTAATCGAATAACCAGACGAGTACGTAGACGACTATAATATTATACTGCACAGTGCACACACTGAGTTAAATACGGATACGTTACGAGATATTCTTTTTGGCAGCTTAATTTTTAAAACATTATGTAATTATTTATTTTTACTTCTTACGAAAAAGCCGTTTGTTCGCTTCTTGACAGAACAGTCCAATGTTTTGATAGGTGTAAATTTTGCCAAACCAATTAAGAATTATATATATAGAAACAACAATAATGAATAAAGTATGCTTAAAATATCTTACATATTTAATAATTAGTTCATTGGAACCATGTCAAATAATGAGAAGACACCATTCCCGGCAGTAAAGGGCTTTTAGGCAGATCCTATTTACTCTTACAATTCGTTCTGGTAATATAAATAAATTAAATTTCAGAAACAAAAAATTGTTCATATAACAAACAAACATAAATATATAATCAGTGTGATGGCGGCTTAAGAGAAATTCATCACCACATTTCATCCTGTGGGTGTCGGATATCGCCCGCATTGAAAAATTTAAATATGCTCTCAAATTTAAATAAGCTTTCGTTAGATGGCAACATAAACATTCCGATTGTGCCATACGTAAAATGTTTAAAGGGAATAGAGGGAATATGAGACGTCGGGCTCTGGAACTCCAATCTGTATTTCCACAATTGAGGGAAAGTTCCGCTTTGAGGGAAATTTAGACTGAAGTGGAAGATAAAGGGGAAAGAGGGGAAATCATAGGTAAATCAGATTTCTTTAAAAAACTAATATAGTTATCCTGGATCTACAATTGCTAGTCATAATTTATAGTTTAGCTTTATGAACACAAGCCTACAATATTTCAAAAGTACTCGTAGAACTTGGCATCAATAATGATCAAGAATCAATCTTAATAATATAATAAAGCAATAACACCCTCGCCTCACCCACCAAGCAAATTAACATATTATAAAATTACATATTATATAAACTAAATATAATATTATTTTGTGAATGTGAGTAATTTTGGTCCACAAATATATAATTTGTTAGAGCGTCTATTGGATCTTATCATACCTATGAACTATCGTCTCTATAAAATAAATTACAAAATAAATTTATACAATTATTGACAGGAAAAACGGACCAAAAAAGGAAAACTCAATTAAGGCATGGGGAACAGAAAGTCCATAATGGTAAAGCATAATTTGAATTCATAATTTTGATTTTAAATACGAATATAGGCAGTTAATTTAATATCAATTTTAGCACTGAAATATTATCGCTATTCCATCTTGATTTGGCTGTAGCAAGTACCTACCTACTGTTTAGTTTATTTGAAATAAAGATATTAATCGGTTCTCACATATTTTAAGCAATTTGATTCATAAAAAACGTTCATACGTCGACGTACTCACTAATTAATATTAAATTGTTTTTGTAAAAAAATATATTCCCGTATCTGATCACGTGTGTAGGTTATATGGGTGAAGGCCTAAGCGGTGCAGTGTTTGTAATGCATATGGTAAGTATCGATACGATACTATGCACACAAACGTATTCAAACCTACTGCGCTGCTGACTGCGAGTATTTAAATACACACATAGAGTCGTTGATTTCTCGACACTGGACAATATACTGATGAAATAAAATTACAATTATCTTGCAAATAGGTTACCATAAAAAGTAGATGACACTTTAGAATTTTTTTGTATTAATTACCTGAAAACTTATTACTAAATAAATAACCCCTCTTTTTACGTGATTAAGTGCTTCTTCGGTCAGTAGGTAACGGATTACCGTAACGGTAACGGACCCCCCCCCCCATAGTTTGCCTCATTGGGTGATTTTTGCCACGATTGGTAAGCAGCTTGACAACCACAGTTATTTTATCTTTAGTTGTTGTTGTTAGGAAGATGCTGTTGCCCTGGTTTGTTTCCCTCTGTTGCCTCTTACGACACCTACAGTACGAAATGAGATAGTGGATATTCTTACACCACCACTACACGATTACTCCTTTTACTCGATTACTCCTTGTATTATACGCAAATTGATTACATTGATGCCTCTTTTTGTACACTTTAATAAGCGCGAAGCATACAAATTTAATATTTCGCGGAATTTCATATAATCAAAAATATATAAAATATTTTTTAAATGCTATTAGTCCCCATGTGTGACAACTGACTACTCACCAGTAACCTTGATTGTTTAAAACTGACGGCAGATATACTTGGGCTACAGAGGATAATTGACAAAATAATTTGGACTATAAACTCGTTTATCACTCAAATGCAACAGCTAACAACGTGACGCAAAGGCAAACCGCGCCGCGATGTATATTTGCTATCCGTATTTGCAAAAGTAAATCAATCGAATACGGAAAGCACCGTGCGCCGTCAAAAGCCCGTCTTTCAAACAATTACCTCCAACACTTCATAAACAACATGTTATGAAGCGTTTGTGGAACATAAGGGTTGTTAAAGAATGGAACAAAGTAAATAATTTAAAAAATAAACGATATTTCCATTACTGAAAAGAAAAAAAAGAAGAAATAATTGGATACAGGTAATTATTATTAGTAGCTTTAACTATGTACATGCCTGAATAAAATATAATAATAACTAGCTGACCAGGCAGACGTTCTGCCCTTTCCGAACGACCATGTGCTTTCCCAAAAAAGCTCCTTATTTAACAGTGGTAGAGTCAGGCGGCAGCTTTTGCTGTCGCATGGATGGGCCGGCTCGAACCGGGGTGGTACCACGACCTCACAGAATACCAGCGTAGAGTAGAGGTTTAACTCTGCGTTTCGCTTGGTGAGTGCAGGTGGCCGGAGGCCCTTTTTACTGGAAATGAGGCATTCCATCCTAGTCCTCATGAGTGAAAACGCATCTGCATTTTGATCTGTAACAGAGGATAGATGTAAATGTCTATGAGCTGCAGCAACCACTTACCATCAGGTGGACTGTGTGCTCGTTTTTCACCCTTATCCTATAAAAAAACTCCTGAATATAGCAATAAAAAAATTGAGGGTCACTTATCGGGATAAAAACTATCCTATCTCTCAAGTTGGACCAAACTGCACACATTGTGAAACATTTCATTGAAATCAGTTCAGTAGTTTAAGAGTTCATCGCGGACAAACAATGTAACACGTAATTTTTATATATAAAGAAGATAATAATCGACGATCTCGGCCAATAATCAACGAAAGTCGATTATGAGGCTATACTTGCCGGGGAAACATGGTGAGCGTGGCCTTTTAAGCGCGCTTACCATGCATCATCGCGAAGTGTGCAGCCTCCGTAATTACTTTCTGACGAGAGCGGATGATCCGTTCTATAGGGACGTTATTTCCTGTGCTAAAGGGCTTACCTCTCTATCCCTAGCCAACGAGCAAAGACAAGACCCGGCAGTACAGAGCATTTCCGACCGGGAGACCGTATGGAAGGAGAAGGAGCTCTACATGAGCCTTTCGTAGACACAGAATAGGGTGATCGCCACCATGCTGGTTCTATGAAAATATCATTTAAAAATTGTATAAATAAAATTATTGTTAAGTGAAATTATGTTTTAAAAAAAAGTCCCGCTGGGTTTCTTGCTGGTTCTTCCCAGGACTGAGGTATTTTCAGAACCAGTGGTAAATAAAACATGACTTTCAATAAGTATTATGTAATATTCAATATTGAATAAAAATTATTCTATTCTATTCTATTCTATTCTACACAGTTGCCTCTCTCCACTGGCTACGTTATGGTGACCTCTTCGGGGAAACCGAGGGTTTTGTCTGTGCAATACAGGATCAAGTTATTAAGAACAACAACTATCGGAGATACATCCTAAGGGATGGCACCGTCGACATTTGTCGAGCTTGTCGCCATCCCGGTGAATCACTTAGGCATATCATGTCTGGTTGTTCGGCGCTTTCTAACTTTTGAGTACTTGCATAGCCACAACCTAGTAGCCGGGATTCTACACCAAGAGCTCGCTCTGTAATACGGTCTCGTGGATCGGAAACTGCCTTATTATAAGTACATGCCGGAAGCCGTGCTAGAAAGTTACCGCGTTAGGCTCTACTGGAACCGGGACATCATCACAGACAGGACCATTCTTGCGAATATTCCTGATATTGTGCTGACGGATCAGGCACGGTCAAGGATATTTTTGCTCGACATTACCAATCCGTGTGACGAGAACCTCGTGAAAGCCGAAACAGATAAGCGAAAAAAATATCTGGACATCGCTCACGAGGTGACCGACATGTGGGGTGGACTGCCGACCGAAATTATACTTGTAGTCGTTTCTGCGAATGGGTTAATTCCAGTTAGCCTCTCGGGTCATCCTGAGGCGACTGGGACCCCGTGACGGACCGCTCCAAGCTCAAATGCAGAGGGTGGTGCTCCTAGATACCACCCGGGTCGTCCGCCGGTTTCTTTCCCTTTCCCCTTAACCCTCAGCCGTTTGGTCTCCCCTGCCGAGGGCTTCCATCTGGTTGGATTTTTATTTATTTATGTATTTTTATGTATTTATTTTACTTTATATGTTTATCATTTTAATTTACAATTATATATTTATACAGCCCAACCAGATGAGAAAACTTTATAGATACACCACCCACAATAATAATAAAATCAAGTAATTCAGTGAAGAGTCACCAGTTTTTGCAGCATAATTTCAAAACTCGTAATATTGTCTGTTGGTCCTACGTGTCCATCAGTTCGTCCTTGATCTAGACCCAAGCTGGATTACATGTAAACGTGATGAATAGGTTCGGCTACCCGTAGTTCCGCACGAAGGCGTGCGTCTAGCATGTACTAGTAGTAATACCGCGGACTATTCACGAAAAAAGATAGAGAGTCTTAAATTTGTGGCATGCCGAATATGAGGATTATTTTATGAGGACTGTTTACAAGCAGATGTATTCTTTAAAATGCCAAAAGTGGACTTAAAAAGGTTTTCTGTAGAAGTAAAGGTGACAAACATGCACACAGTTCACCTGATAGTAATTAGATGCTGTGGCCCAGTGGCAATAATATTCGTATATGCATCAAAATGCAGAGGCCTAAAATCGAACGCTTCGTTGCCACTTACACTACGAAACAGTAGCATTATTGCGACTCATATCGGTATCGGTATACAATATATTTAATCACACAAATAGACGTTAATAACAGTCTTAACAGTTCCGTCAAAAATATAATGAAATCTTTATTATCATTCATAAATTTGAGTAAGAATAAGGAGAGTATCGTGTAGCTGGCTCTTTCAGGAACGTCGGCTACGATGCATAATTAAATCTTGTTACGGAGAATTGTTGTAATAAATTGCTGGAATATAAACTTGTTTTACAATTTTGTGTACTGTGAGGCGGAACAATACTTAAAAGAAATAAACTTATAATTAATTATAAAACAGGTCTACATTCTTCCTAAGCAAGAAGCAAGTACTTACACAAAGCGATTATCAAAATATTTTAAGAACTCGTTACAACTTTATCACGTTTATCATTGGTTGATTAAACTAATCAGATTGTTTTGTGCATGGTTGCTGAAACTGCCCCTTCGCTGCTTCTTTTGTTCGCTCGCAATGTTCTATATTCAGCAACAACACGTTCCGGTAGTTGAGCTGTCAAGAATATTGGGTACTTTTCCTTTTAAGCTAATAATAAACCATACTACTTGACCTCTATACTACGTTTTTTAAATTTAAAATTATATAAGAATAATTTTAAATGTAAAAAAAAGTTAAGTCAAAGTTACATATTATAGTATTTATTCTTTTTTTTTTAAACGTAGCTTCCACACTAGGATTTTCTCCTGTATCGTGGGGGCAGTTTACAAACATAAATTGCTCAAGGACAAACATCCGGACCCGGGACAATTATTTGTAGGCCATAAAAATACTTGTTCCTTGCGGGATTCGAACCCGTGGCCCTTAGCGCTGCTACTCAATTGCAAAGCCACTGCGCCACGGAGCTGTCATAGATAGATAGTAAGAAGAACATTGATACAAATTTTAGTTATTAATGATTAGCTTAGATGTCAACCGTACACATGCAATTATTCTTATCACAGCCCAAGTTATGTATTTTTTTATTATTGAAAAATGGTAAGAAATGAGCAGACGATCCACCTAACGGTAAGTGGATGCTATTGCCGATGGACATCTTTATCAATTCTCGATTAAGAATTAAAATTCCCTGTGAACTAACATGGAAACAAAACCAATAAAAAGGGTCTGCGTTTTTCCTCACTGTTGAGTGATTCCCATCCCATTTAAACCGACCCATTCGCTCTGCAAACATTTAATACAGCAGCGTGGCTCTAGCTCTACCACATAAAGGCAAAAGTAAAGTATAGTTACAGTCTATATACGTCCCACAACTGGGTTAAGGCCTACCTTGATTTATGTAGCGACTAGTCCACCGCATCGCTCAAGTGCGTATATCGGACTTCACATGTGCTCTAAATTTTATATTCCCCATACATACAGGCAGGTGCGGGCACATAAAATTGCAATAAGAAATTTCATTGGTGCCGGCGGAAACGAATACAGGTTGCTCGCATACCTTGAAATATATATTATGATATATATGTATACGGTGAGTGTTTAGCCCTTGAGCTAGCACTGCGGGTATGAGCTATACATTAATATTATGTATGTGTACACTAACCTCACAAAATTTGTATAATAAAACAAAAAATAATCCAAATAAAAGAGTGTAAGTCTTAATTTAAAAAAATCCTGTTTCTTTTGCATTAAAAATTTCAATGAACAACACAAAAACTTGTAACGATAAGCCTTTTTAAAATGATATTTAAATCACGTTATGACAAAATTTTCGTTGACATTAACGTTTTATTACTACTACAATATTAATCACTAATGTGGATTTATATTCTCATGGCTTCCGATAGATGGTAATATAAATTAAAATATGCCCCGGCCGGCGATAGGAAGCCCCCGTCCAAGGCATGGGCATGCAACTTAGAACATTATTTTACGAACAAAATGATACGTTTTATGTGCTTCCATCTACGTTCCGAAGCACTAGGCTAGACTTATTTTAGGCTAGACTTTCTCACTAGAGGGCACATTTCTATATTAAGTCTATGCATACGCAATAATCCATGCTCACTACGCAGTTAGTAGCGATCACTGGTAGTTACGCATAAATTGTTATTAATATTTAATGAACATTATTTATTTTTAGAAAATGCCGTTTTATCTGTGTTTTCAGGCAATTAAAAACTGCTAAAATATCATTAGTATACGAAGATAAATTTCGCCACTACGTACAAGGTTATAATACCTTAGGTGGGAAATCCGGCGGTCCCGAAACCAAAAGACTTCGGTTCGAGACCGGATGTGTTTATTTTTTCCCTTTTTTTTAATGTTCCTTTCTTTTGTAAGAATTAAGCGCCATCTGTTAGGCAATACACGACACTAACGAAAATTAAATTTGAGTCGCGCATCTATCTCTAGTATATATACAGTAATCTATGGTCCAAGGTGAGAGACGACTGGATCTACGACCGCCAATCGAAATCAATCAAAGTGTGCCAAGCGTGGCGATTAAAGCAAATGGCCGCTACACTAACGGGAGAGATACATGTCGAGCAGAATTTTACGGGCCCGTGAAGACGAAGAAGGTAATAGATGAGGCCACATTTATACCAACTTATGAAACAAGAGATCTATAAAATATCCTTCCAAAATGAAAAAAGGGATTACAAGTCATAGATAGATTTATACTACATATTTAATAATATCACAGATACTATTTAGACGTTTCTTTATGTGTTTTCGTCGAGAAAAGATCGTGTGACCTTTTAGGCGTAAAATGATATCATAGTGTGATTTACATAAAATATGATGATACATTAAAAAAATAACGCTATTGAA
The DNA here is from genome assembly GCA_033319125.1 of Parnassius glacialis. Lineage (NCBI taxonomy): Eukaryota > Metazoa > Arthropoda > Insecta > Lepidoptera > Papilionidae > Parnassius > Parnassius glacialis. The sequence goes on from JAVANC010000002.1 coordinate 28,711,170, forward strand.
ATGAAACCAGTGGCGAATTAAGCTTAATTTAAAGATGACGCCATTTACGTAAAATAAAACAAGGGTGGTGTTATTAACTGAATGACTTTTTAACGTTCTATATATAGATGACAAAATTTACATGTACATCATCATCATAAATAAATTAAGAGACACTATTTCGTAAAAGTTAGGAAGAAGAAATTATTGAATAAAAACACCCATTTATTTGCGTATATAGAAGTCAAAGTCAAAGACGCCAGTTTGTGCAATTCGAAAGTATTCTAGAGAAAATTATATTACAATACAAGTAATTCGACGATGTTGGGTTCATGATGATAAACTCAATCTTTAGGGTAATTATAATTCATATTTTGGAATGTTCAGTAAATTAATTCGCGATAACGAACTAACGGGTTTCTACTGAATGTTTAAAAAGCCTAAGAGCTTTTTTTCATAGGTCCATACCGATAACAACACGTCACCGACGCCTCTCGCTCATCTCATATTATCTAGACACTTTTTCATTCAGCGACATGGTACCGATATCGTGGCGATAATAGAACTTTTATGCTTAGATTAAATTTTCATGTTATTGTATTTATTAAATATATTCCCGACATTTTCCCATGCTGCGGCATATTAGGGTAGCATGATTGGGTCGGCTCGACCGCGGTAGGACAACGCTCTCGTAGGATACCAGCGTAAAATAACAGCTTAATGCTGCTGTGTTTCGTATGGTGAGTGTAGAGAGATAACCGGATACCCTTTTTACTGGAAACGAGGCATTTCATCTATATTCTCAAGGGGACATCGCATCTGCATTTTGATTCTGTCTGTGTCTATGGGCCGCAGCATTCAATTACCATCAGGTGGACTGTGTGCTCGCTTGTCACCTTTATTCTATAAAAAAAACACACACACACAATATATATATATATATATATATATAACATATTACAATATTATTACCTTTATTTATTATAAATAAAACTGCATAAATTATTATGTATAGATTAATCAATATAAAGTAAGCACGTTGTTCGTCATCAATGGAAATTATGGAAAAAATTAAGAAGAAGATATGGAGATAGTGGATATATTTACACCGCCACGACACGGTTATAATAAAGCCTCATGGGTCGCTCCAACACATTTTAGAGCCCCGATATCGTCGAGCATTATCGGCGATGATATATCGTTATCGTGTCGGCTAATGTAAAACGCTCTTACGAGTTCTGTGGTTTTATACCTAGAGCCTCAATAACGCTTAATTTAGAAATGAAGGAAACGCTGGCTTGAATTCGGTTTATTTGTACGGTTCCGTGCCGCTGTGAATTTAAAATAGTAACTGCTATTATGTGAGGGTTACAGAATTATATTCAGTACAGTAAACGAACGGTTTTTCCTTTTAAATAGACTAAGCTCGTATTTGTAAATACGTAACAATCCAATGATGAAACATGGATTTCCATCATTATAGGAATGATATGCCGTAATCACCATGCTTGTCAATATCTAGTAAGTAACGTTTGGCTATTTTAGATATGCTCCCGGTATTTTAAATTTAGCATATACATGTATCAAATGTTACAACATCATATTTCCCGGAGTCGCCTCATATGCCGAGTTTCCATGCTTGCCAAGCCTCGGCAAACGTCTTCAAGCCCCAAGCGTCCACAAGTCTCGTTTGGCGTTTGGAAGTCGTTTCCATGCTTGTGAATGCGTCAGTGTGCTACGTAAACCCAAGCATGGCGGATACCGAACTTGTGTCGGCTATTGCGTTTGGTTTAACATACTTTTATTTGAAATACAAGCAAAGTAATACAAAAACAAGGAATTTTTGGCTTTTTCTTTTACTGGCTTTCCCGTTAACTCGGCAAGACGACTCCAAGCATTTGCAACATTCCTTTTATTTTTATGATTAACGTCTTTGGGGTTCCAGATAGACGATTCGGTCTGGTAATATTCCAGAAACGATAAACTCTCTTCGTTCGACCAGTCACTCATTATAAACAAAGAACTATACACGCGCTCGTCGCGAAATCACAATTTCTACTAAACGCGCACCAACGTGTGAATGCGTTGCAAGCGCTTGCCGCAAGCGCCCTTTGACTTGTGTCCAAAAACCGACACTGGCCCGGATCGGGGACAAGCGTCCACAAGCTCACGCAAGCCAAGCCAAACGACCTCTTTACACACTTGTGCTTGTGGATGCTTACCGAGACTTGGCAAGCGTGGAAACCCGGCATTACGATAACCGCGTGACGAACGGAGCGGTGGATTCCTTTGAGATGTCATCGTTACGCCACGACTATAAGTAAAAATTAAAAGGTCATATTATAGTATTTTACAAACAGTAAACAACCTTTAACAAATAAGCTAAATCATGAGCTAAAATAATAAACGGAATATGATTAACATAACTGAATAATACAGCCTTAAAAAGATTGTTTTATGAAATAATTTAGCAACCGAAATGTGTATCATCGACTACTTACACAGTTTAAGGTGCACTAGCGAAATTATTCTCTGCAAACAGAATACATTTATTTTTATTACTTACCTTAAGTGAAGTTCTATCATAATTATACGAGATGCTTCGTTCGAAGAGATTAGTACCTGGAACTTATTAAATGCGAGTGGTGAATCCTGGACGTGATACTACCTGTGTTTAATAAGTTCCAGTTACTAATCTAGAGGACGAAGCACGAAGTATAATATGTAACAACAGACATAATAATTAGGTATTTATTAATTGACGGCAAATCAAATAAATTATGAAAATCATTTATAGTTACTTTGATGCCGGGCAATAAATCACTATGAACAAACGGGAGGACAAGCGATGATTGGAAATAAATGACAAAACATATAATGTGTTATTTCATTTGTATAAGTCAATGCGAAAGACTGTTAATCTTGTAGAATTTAATAGGATCGGTATCAACAGAAAGAATTAAGAGAGCTACAATGTTGTAATATACCTAAACAAAAGTACAATCGTCTATGGCTCTATAAGCTCTTATATTTATTTTAGCTTGGCATATTTAATTTTAATAAATTTACGTTACTTTTATGTTTAATTTTTGTGCTAAACAAATTAAATCCAAAAGGCCAATTACGAAATTAAATTTCATAAAAGATTTGCGAAGCCAAAGGATTTGAAGTTATATTTAGAGCAAAGAGAGAGCTGCGTGATCGCGTCTGCTCCCATGGGTAATGGCAGTGAATGTTCCATAATAAATATTTTTCACTACACAAAGCGTCGGTTTTCTAAGCTAAAGTAAAGGTTATGCATTCGCTTTTATAATATTTCACAAGACCGATGGATATCATGACTCAGCTTAAAGATCGCTTAACAGCAACAGTGTGTGGCATATCCTAGGATTCAATTCCAGTCAGACTTGGTAAATAGGAAATACATTATTATTCATCTCTTCCGCTTAAGTCTTTCCTTCGATCTTATTTTACATCGCACTGATAATACTGTTCCTGAAATTCGAGATCGACATTTACGAATAAATTTTTCCATCAATCATTGGTATTTCCATCATCGTCAGAAGGGCGCTCACTGCGCTTAGCATAAGATGTCAGTTACAGAAAAAGTTGTTGAGGTTTTATAATTATTTAAATCCTATGACCAATTTTTTACTTTTAACAAAAATTTTATTCTTTTTCTTAAAAAAGAAGGAAGGAAAGTAGTTGGATATTTCTAAAACTAAATAAACTGCTAAAAATACGTAGTTTATTCTCATAATTATTTTAAATACATATATCGAGGAAAGCCGATAAAATGAAGTACATTAAAAGTTATATTTGTACTTGATTCTGAAATCCTTTTTAATCCGACGCCATAAAGATGCTATCTTATGTTTTTATTTACAACTGAAATTAATCCACAGAGTCAAAACTTAACCTTGTTTACTTAAATCCTTACGTGGAGACACGTTTATCGAATAAAGAGATAAATAAAAATCACGGATAAGTAATTTGGTTGCGAAGGTTTTAAATTGTAACTAAAGTCAGCGGCAGAATGTTGAAAGGGGGCCAAACATAGGGTAGTTTGGCGCACGCTAGATCTGGCAGTGTTTTCAACAGCTTTGTTTTTGTTGGACGTATCCCATTGCTACGAGAATTGAATGCATGTCGAATTTTAGACAGCGTAAAATAGAACAGCATGAAACAAGTTATTCAATTTGCTGTAAGATTTGAGTAGTATTTTGAGTAGAATTTAAGGAAAGTAAGAACTCTGGTAATCTGATGGTAAATAGATACTGTACCCCGTAGTCACTTATTAAGTGGCGAAGCTTGCGAAGTCACTTATTGATTTCACGATGTCTGTCCGTCTGTCCGTCCGTCTGTCCGTCTGTCCCACGATTATCTCGAGAACGGTTTCAAATTTTCAAATTCTGTTTTCAGCAATCGATTACTGATCACCCAGGCATCTGAACCTCCTATTTTTTTATTGATTGGAGTATTCATACAATGAACTTCTCTATCAATGGGCTTACGCAAAAAGTGCGTGAACTGGAACAAATGGACGAGTTTCATACTTAGAAGGCGTGCTTATTGGATAAACATATTTGTTTTGTACTGTCTCAGCAGATTTTATTATTTCATGTTCATACAATTGAGAAACGAAGTTATTTTTCAGAATGCATAAAAAGCTAAAGTTATAAACAACAAAAGAGAAATAAACATTATAGTTACCTTTTACCCAATATGCAGTCTTATACTAAAAACTTTAAGGGCAAGTTATTTTTAAATATATTTTATATTAGGATCGTATATCTGATTGCATACATTTAATTGCAGCACAAGCAATTTTAGCTCAAGGCCTCGGTTCGTTGGTTCGACTGGGCGTGTGGAGCCAATTTCCAAACATTACATTTTAGTTCCTACATATTCACGGGACTTCTTTCGTGAAACACATGTAGTTAAAACCTTAAATATAAACAATATATATTTTTTTTAAATAAGACCGTAATGCAAGAGCATGTTGTATTTATTATACACGCCGAAATCTCCGCCCTGTAGAACGCTCTTCACTGGACCCCTAAGCTTGGACTAATTTTACATACCAAACGACGTTTTATGGTTTATTATACAATTCTTTTTAAATTTGTAACAGCGTGTATTACATGAAAATATATTCTGTCCGAGATACTGAACTGGTGGTTCATTGCGTTCTATTTATATGACAAGAGATGATTAATTGTATATGTTACTAGGAATTATTTAGCTGAAATCGAGTACATACGAGGGTGAGACTCAAAGTTCTTAGAAAATCAAAAACTGAACAAAGTAGCAAGTTATTAGTTTTATTATATCTTTTTAAGTGTCCATTTACATCAATACATCGCTGCATCCGATGGAACCATTGAGAAAAGCACTTTGCCTACACGTCCTTAGGAGTCTCTTCGTCGGCATTTTGAAACGCAGCCACTGCTTCCTCGGCGTCCACAAAACGTTTCCCTCGAAGCTTTTCTTTTATTTACGGAAATAAATAAATATAGCAAGGTGCGAGGTCGGGGAGGTATAGGGCGGGTGACCCAGTAATTCCACGTCTGACGTCGCCAAGTAGTCGATTGTTTGCTTGGCGGTCTGCGACGAGGCGTTGTCGTGGTGAAGGAGGATACTACTGCGAGGTCGTTTCTCCAGAACTTTTTTCAAGACAAGTGGCAAACAATTGTTAAGTGTATCACTCTGGAGTAACTGTTTTTCGATCCTCTAAAACAATTGTTGCGTAATGACCTGTTCTTACAAAGAACGAGTCCACTATCTTTTTTCCCACTCTTCGAACTCTCTTCACTTTAGTTGGCAACTCCTTGGAAGGAAACACCCAGATAGCAGACTTCGCTTAGTTTCAGGATCATAACAATAAATCCAGCTTTCGTCACCCGTAAGTATGTCGAGCAGAGCATTTGAGTCACCTCCGTTAAATCTTTGAACCATTTCACGACACCAATCTACACAACGGAGTTTTTGGGCCTCTGTCAAATTATGAGATATCCACCGGGCACAAAGCTTCCTGACCGCTAAATGTTCATGGAGGATTTTGTGCACTTGAATCATGCCGATGCCTAAGCTTGTCCGAATCTGCTGATAAGTCACTCTCTTGTCAGTCTCTTATCATACGCCGCACAACACTGATGTTATCTTCAGTCGACGCCGTAGAAGGCCGTCCCTCACGCAGATCATCGGTGAGATTAGTGCGATCACGTTCAAAGTCATTAAACCAGTTGTGGCACGAGATGGGGCTTCATCGTTAAAGGCTTCATCGTGAAAGGCCAATCAAAGTCTATCATAACTTTCTTGTTGACTTAAATGACATAGAAAGTCATAAAAAATCATTGTACGAAAATTTTCTCGCGTTAAATTCATGCTGACGTGATACAGACAATTTTCAATTTGCCGCCAAATCGTAAACAAATGACAAATTAATAAAATACATATACAATAATATTGGTAAAGAGTTCCATTTTCAAAATGTGAACTTATTTTTTTATATCGTTTACAAGTGGCCAGTTCTAAAAACTTTCAGTGTCGCCCTCGTACAATGTAAGAGTATTGTGTAAATTTTAGATTACATTCAGGTATAAACTTTATTATTTAGTCTGACTATCTCGTGGGTTTAGTGATCGTAAGCGCGACTGCTGATAACTTTGTCTCGGCATCCAAAATCAGTTATTGGATTTTATTGTCAAAAAATTTAAGTAGCAGTCCGGTGGTAGGAAATTAGTGGTGTTTCACCCCAGTGCCTTGGAAAACCAGTGAAACTGTTCGTCCTACGCCAAGTTTCTTTCCAGTCGTGTCGGAGAGCTGTCCAAACCGACTATAAGATAGAGGACCTTTGCTTGCGCACACACTCGCACTATAAAGCTATCCTGCTCAAATCAGGCAGGCTCGACCGGGAAAGGACCACACCTGAACATTAATTCAAACATTCCCACAGAACGTAGAATAGCAGTTTAATGCTACTGTGTTTCATAAGGTGAGGGTGGAGAACCGGAGATCCTTTTACTAACATATTAACTTTGGCATCGCAATATATTTATGAGAATGTAATGTATGTGCATAAAAACATAAATAGCTTTAATAAGAATAAGGATGTGCATACTTTAAATACTAGGAACCAACATAAGCTTGTAATGCCAGTTACTAGACTCCACAGAATCAGTAATTCATTTATGGGGCAATGTATACGCTTTTACAACAAAATCCCAGAACATATTCAAAGTTTGTCAATAAACAAGTTTAAAAGTTTTATTAAAGAAAAACTGTACAAAAAGGGTTATTATAATATCAAGGAATACATGAATGAAAATAGGGTGATCGCCACCATGCTGGTTCTATGAAAAATCATTTAAAAATTGTATAAACAAAATTATTGTTAAGTGAAATTATGTTTAAAAAAAAGTCCCGCTTGGTTTCTTGCTGGTTCTTCCCAGGACTGGGGTATTTTCCAAACCAGTGGTAAATAAAAAATTACTTTCAATAAGTATTATGTAATAATCAATATTGAATAAAAAATTATTCTATTCTATTCTACTGGAAAAATAGCATTCACTCTTAGACCTTAAGACGTTTGGTTATTAATCGAGGATAGATGTATATGTCAATGGACAGAAGCATCCACTTAATCCAGGTTGACTGTTGTGTGTTCGTTTGTCACTAGAAGATAACAGTTGACCTTTCATAGGCTTTAATGAATTACTTAATTAATTTTTCAACTAACAACACAGTGTCTATATTATAATCGCAACTACTACACATGCACTTGCCTTTGTTAAATAAGTTACATGAATTCAAGTTATGGTAGGGCTCGTTTATCTTCTCGGGATATAGTAATCTTTATTTTTTAACTAAGGAAACATTCAGCATAATATAAAACATAATATTTAAGTAATTGAAGATTACATTAATACATATAAAGTCAAAATTGTTTCCACTAAAGCATGTTAACAAAATTCTATTGAATAGAAACTGAATATTCTATTAAGGCTTTACACAAAGCCACTTAATTACAACATAAGACAAATATTGTAAAGACAAATGCGATAACAAGTATACGTATACGATATAAAAAGTAACTACAGCATCATAGCTATTACACGTCACTTGCTTTAATTTCGGATATAAACTTGCTCATGAAATAGATCAATGTGCTCATATTTTTCGTTATATTTTATGCATGATTCTGATTAAAAATAATTTTTGGCTCAATTGATTTTAACTTTTAACTGCAAAAATTTAATGAACAAGTACGAATATGCGAGGGAGCCTAAAATGTATTCGACTGAAAAGAAATAATCTACTAAATTATTATATTTTATCTATTCTATATTTATTATACTTTTTTTTATTATACTTCTTCTATTGGGGTTGTCTTAAAAACAGGGTCTACTCAAAACCCATTGTGACATTGGACGAGCTTCGTCGAAATATCACTCAGGCTGCTGATTACATTAATAGCAGAAGATATGCAAGACAAATAAAACGATCATTTTTAAGGCGATGTCGTGCATGTATTAATGCTGGTGGCAAACAGTTGGAACATTTGCTATAATGTTAATAACTTAATAAATAACACGTGAAACTGTTTGTACCATTTGTTTTGAAATATTAAACATTTTTCAAGAACTAATACTTTTATTACACCCGACCGTCATTTGGCCCCTGTTTAGAAATAATAGGCCCATTTTTTTTATAACTTGTTTTCCTAGAGTATTATACCATTTTGGAATGTTGGTTAATTGCGTCAATTTTTAAAAAAACTTGCCATACTAGTGTTCATACTTTTTTTTTACACCACGATAAGTTAAATTTGGTTAAAAGTAAAAGTCTTCAAAAAATTTAGGGAATAAAATAAGTTTCATTAATTTTCGTGATAAAACAAGAGTTATTCTGGAGTTTTTAAGAATTGTGGTAGATAGCAGTACTATTCAGGTTGCCTATAAAAAAAAAGAAAAAAATATTTAAAAAATTGTGGTCATGGTAGTGAAAAATATCATAAACGGTCTCAATTTCTGAAGAATTTAATTTTTTTTATATAACTTAAAATATAATTGGGATATATTTTTTTTTCTTTTTTTCCCCGATTAGTCCGGGGCAGGTCTATCCTCCGGTGTTGGCTTATCGTAGAATTTTGGGACACGTTGTATATATATATATATATAATTTTAACCAGTGCCTTGGTACTCGAATTGGGGCAGCACGGCGGACATTTAATTGCTCTAAAAACCCTCTCACAAATGAGAGGAAGCCTGTGCCCAACAGTGAGAAGTATATATGCTGTAACTTTAACAAGTCATAACCATTTTTTTAAATAGGTACTAATTCATCCATGAACATTTTATTAAAAAAATTGCCCATTAAAGTAATGAAAAATTATCTCCTTAATAAAAAGAGACACTTAACAGACTACTTTGTAAACCGGTATGTACGCCTGGAAATGCGCAAGGGTTCCAAGATTTATAATGGATGTTTTCCGTTGAAGACGTAATATAACTCCTATTGATACTTCGAAAAGAATACCTGACTGAAGTTTCAAATTACTTAGAATGTAAAATTTTGATTCACTTACGAGATATAATATATTCAAAGGGTATTATTTAATATCCTGTTGAGCATATTTTTTGTCTATTCAATTTTTAATGAAATCTGTCAGCATATAAAATGCTTATGGGCGTTAAAGCAAACCTGTGGATATCTATTATTTTTACCTCGATACCAGAATTATAGTTCATACCTTCATCCAACTTTATTTCATCCCTGATTAGGGGAATAATTATATGTACTGTATAATATATGCTTTTTAGTTCATTATTTCATTACTTGCTTACTTTAATGAACTGGTTATTAAAAGAATGGGGTATGAAAGTGAACGCAAGTAAGACGAAAGTAATGGTTTTTGAAAGAGAAGAAAATAAAACGTTATGTGAAATAAGAATAGAAGGAGATTTCATTGAGCAAGTGGATGAGTTTGTATATTTGGTATGTTTATTTAACAGGGATGATAGATATGATAAGGATATAGAAAGGACGAGTGAACGCAGGAAATAAGAGTGAATGGGGCTCTACACGCTATTATGAAAAGTCAAAATGTGTCAAAAAAGGCAAGTGTGACAATTCATAATGCTGTGTTAGTGCCTACTTTAATGTATGGTACTGAAAGTTGGGTGTGGCAGAAGAAGCACGAGAGTAGAATAAATGCTGTAGAAATGCGATTATTACGGAGTATGTTAGACCCTGTCATTCAGATCATGATCTGAATGACAGGGTGAGAAATAGTGAGATAAGAGAAAAGTGTGGTTTGCAAGATGACGTTGTGACCAGGATCAAGAAAGGAATGCTTCGGTGGTTTGGTCATGTAGAAAGAATGAACGAGGAAAGAGTTACAAAGCAAATTTATGTTGCAGAAGTAAACGGCAGAGTCGGGAAGGGACGCCCTAGACGAAGGTTTATCGACCAAATTGGCGATATATTGAAAATGGGCCAGATTAGAAGTACCCTTTACCGACGAGCGTGTATGCGTAGATATATGGATGTAAAGGAAGCGAGAGAAGTGCGTCAGGATCGTGCCAAATGGAAGTCCGTATTCTGGAAGGCGAGAGTGTTTATGTTACTTCATTGCAGAAGGTTCAAATATAATTTGACAAAAATTTAAATACCTTTCCTGTCTATGATTAAATTTCCTATAGCCAATTGTGTTATATTAGATAGGCCATACCTTAAGTGCTGACAACAACCCTTTCATTTAAATTTGAAGAGAAATATTCAACCATAAACCTGGAAAAATAGGAGATGAAATTTATTTAGAGTTACACCATTCCTTTTAAAATCATGTCGATTGCGACACTATAATTTATTAAATTTATGTGAGAAAATCAATTCTGAATCGATCGATTTTGAAGAGCATTGTCCTAAACCCTATGAATAAGTGATAATAATGTCCTCCAGACCGAATTTCGGCCACGGCGAACAGTCTCAACGGAGACTAGCCATCGGCGCAGGACAGGATTATAGTGCCCAAGTGTATGCATGCGCAAGCACAGGTACACTCTCTATTCCCTCACTCTCATAGCCCGATGGGACGGTAAACCGACACGACCGGAGAGAGATCAGGCGCAGGACCAACGGTTTTACGTGCTTTCCGAGGCTTCGGGGTGAAACACCGCCAACTTCCTGACTCCGGGCAGCTACTGAGAATTTCTTGATGGAAAAACTCAATAACTGATTTTTTTTGGCCCGATCCGGGATTCGAACCCGGGACCTCATGATCAGCAGTCGCACTACTACAACCACTAGACCAACGAGGCAGTCATGAAAAATGAATAAATTAAACAGTGCGTAAAAGTTTACAACGCACAGAAGAGAACAACGCTAAAGTTTTCATTTTAATTAAGTTAAAGTGAACCTTTTAAAATTAGCAATAAAAGTATTTAGTTTGTATGTCAAAGCCGCACCATTACCTTTATACGCTGTTTCATAACATTTATTTTTAAATTTCCTTTCCAATGGGATCGGCGATTAATTGAATAGGAAAATAAACGTTTTGAAACCAAAATAGCTTTATATTAGAGGGCATTGTAGTTTTTAGCTTAAGTTTACTAAATGGTTACGTGAAATTCTCTTTACACTACGATTTTTAATTCTGTTAAAATTACGCCAAGTGTAAAACAATATTTGTATATTTCTAAAACAGTACGAGTAGTTTTTTCTTTTAAAATTTATGTCAGACAATTACACGCGAATTATGAAAATAATCTAATATTATCGAATATCGTATTAAAATAGCTAATCGCACCATCTTTACTATAATGATTGATGGTCTATATAATTGTAGTGCGTATATGTATGGATGTAGTCAATACGTTCTTCGTCTGGTTCAGCTTCTACATAATAACAATTTTAAAACGTGATGAAAAAAACGTGCTTCCAGTCGCTGGCAGAGAACGATATGAACCATAATTGAAGCTTGCTTACATGCAATATGTATATATATATATATATATATATATATATATATATATATATATATATATATATATATATATATGTGTGCTAAATGAAAATTTTAATATTATATAATGATTAAAATAAGAAAGAGACGAAATACGAGGGCGGCACTGAAAATTTCGGGAATCAAGGAAGTGACACAACATTACTATTTACAAATGTATTTATTGCTTTTCGAAGTATTCTCCGCGAAATTTGACACATTCCATACGATGAAACCAATCATTGAAGCAACCGTTCCATTCGGAAGTTGGGGTCTCCAAAATAGCCGTTTTGTAGGCGTCCACTTCGTCGTCGCTTTTTCAGGTGATGAAAATCTCTGTCCACGCAATTTATTCTTTATTTTAGGGAAAGTATAGAAATCATTAGGGCTTAAGTCGGGGCTGTACGGCGGATGGTCTAATAATTCTGTTTTCTTGCTCTAAAAACTCTTTTGTTCTGTGTGCGGTGTGAGAACTCGCATTGTCGTGATGGAGGATGATGCGGCGGTTGCCGTTCTCTTTACGGAATTCAGAAACGACCTGTGGCAAACAAATGCTAGCATACCATTCTGCATTAACCGTTCTTTGTCCCTCAAGAGGAATAGTCGTAACATGGGCTGGTTTTGGAGACAAACGTGGCCACCATATTTTTTGCAACACTCCGTGAACGTACAATTTTTGTTGGCTTTAACTCATTTTCGAACACCCAAACTCGTGACTAGTTTTTTGTTTCGGGTTCGTACGCGTATATCCAGGATTCATCATCTGATACGATGTTGTATACAGCATTTGAGGACCCTGCTTGGAATCTTTCGAGAGTTCTGACGCACCAAGTAACGCGAGTCGCTTTTTGCTCTTCACAGAGCGAATGCGGTATCCATCGGGAATACAATTTTTTTACACCTAATTGTTCATGCAGGATTATTTGTATTTGACTCATGCCAATGTCCAAAGTTGCCTGAATTTCGCGGTATGTCACATGTCGATCTTTCTCAATCAACTTACGCACAGCATCAACGTTTTCTTGGGTGACTACAGTTTTGGACGACCTTGACGGGGATTATCACTGAGCTTGACACGTCCACGTTGAAATTCAGCAAACCAGCGATAAATTGTGGTTTTGGATGGGGCTTCATCACCAAATGCAGAAATCATCCGGTCAACACACTGTTTTTGTGTTAAACCACTTCGAAAGTCATAATAAATCATCGCTCTTGAATTTTCTCGAGTCAATTCCATTTTCTCAATGACTAAACAAGTTTGACAAAACCTTGTTACAAGACCGAGAATTTTTTTTAAATAAATAAATGGTATTCGATTTTTAAAACCAAGGAGTTTTCAACTAAAAAAGATTTTAATATGACAGGAACAGTGGAAATATTCCATTTCCGATACTTTTAGTGCAGCCTATGTACTCCTTTACATCTAAACCAATATCTTCCGACAGTAATACATAATCTTAATAACATACAAAATTTCACAAATACATCGAAATGAGTAAATATTTTAATGGCAAAATATTTGGATATATTATCTTTTGGGTGAAAACTTCTTACACGAGATGAAATTATTCTCTCTCAGAGCATTAATTCTCATTAAATATCGTCGGTGGAAAAAAAAGACATGCGATATTTATAAAACATATAACAAGAACACTGATATTAAGTTTAATGTGCAAGATTAACATTTAATGAACATCAATAAGAAAAGTAACACGACACGTACAGATAACTGCAAGAGCGATTTTGTTAAAACTTTATTCTGAAAATTTTTAGAATAGAATAGAATAATTTTTATGCAATATAGATTACAAGTAATCCTTGTAATTTTTTTACTTTTACCACCGGTTTGGAAAAAAACTTCTGTCCTAGGAAGAACCAGAAAAAACTCTGCGGGCCTCTTTTTTTGAAGAAAAATTATAGAAACAGGTTTTACAAATTACTTTCAAAACTTAAGTAAGAAACAGCTTGGAAGCGATCACCTTATTTCCAGGATTTATTATCAACCATGCATTCATTTAATATTAATACACTTTTTATACAGTTTTGTTTAATAACAGATTTAAACTTGTAGCAATATTAATTATATTAATTAATATTAATAAGTTAATAGGTCTTAACCTTGTATATTTTTAAGGACTTTGTTATTAATCCGTATACATTGTCCCGTGAATGAATTACTTTATTTAAGTTAAATTTAAATTCTTAGACATATTTTTTGTATTATGAGAACGCAGTATGTTTTTCACTTATATCATAAATGGAATTAAATGCAGCAAATTATCTTTAAATACGGAGTCGTTTAACTTATTTTTTTGAAATTTTATTAAATTGTAATACTTTTGAAAACTATGTTACGTTCAACCGCGCTGACAGTGTAAAATTGAGTTATAACAAAAAACAAACCCAGCTACTAACGTGAAAACACCAAACTTTGTGAAAACACTTTGTTAATATGGCAGCTAGAATCCACGTTATATATTTTTATACTAATACTATGCTATATAATATTAGTTAAAATTGAAATAATAACTTTAGTTATTACTAACTGTTTGTTTCTTAACTATAAATATTACCTAAATATTTTTTTTTAATTCTTTCTCAATAAAAATTTGAATGCTTGGGGAATTGTGTCATAAAAGTTAATATTACAGGCATGACCAAATCATCAATAGTATCAGAATACTACAGCGCTCGGTCCTCGGTTCAAATCATAACAAAATTTCTTTTCTACGGGTCTTGGTATGCTTCGATTCTGCCTGTATCCTTGATTCTGCATTTTAGCTTCACTGCGACTTTATCCCAGTTTTTAAATTGAACTGGGAAAAATGGGTCTCTGAGTTTGCGGCACTATTCTGGTATAGTCAATCTCGAGTGTAAACCAAATTTTACAATTTTCTACAGGTTGCATTTCGGAGAGTGTGCGCAGGAATTACATAACTTAATTCCACCCTCTCCCTTCCACCATCGGACAACCAGACGTTCGGCCAGTCTCCACCCTTTCGTTGTTGACTTACCACGCATTCGAACCAAACGGTTCGCCACGTCGTTCATCATGCGTACAGCAAAGGAGTGGAATAAGTTGCCAGCATCTGTCTTTCCATCCGATTACAGTGTGGGTGTCTTCAAGGCAAGAGTGAATAGGCTTTTGTTAAGTCAGTGCGCTTCACCATCTTAGGCTACATCACCACTTACCATCAGGTGGGATCGTAGATAAGCGCTGGCTTAGTAGAATAAAAAAAAAATTCAAAATTTGTAGAACATAATATTATGGGCTAAACTCAAATTGTAACACAGTAAAAAAAAAAAGAGTTTAAATTACAGATTGTATATGAATATCGGCATTATACGTTCAGTAAATAGCTGGAGGGAGACATCGTGGACTCGTCGTTAATATTAAGATCAGTACGGGCAGTATCTTAACAAAATATTTTAAAGAAAGAAAAATCTCTATGCTTCCAAATTCTAATAAGATATATTCTGACATTTTATGCCTAATATATCGCAAAGGGGTTTGGACTTTAGATGCAACGTTTACTTAATTATATGCATGAAAAATATCAGAGGTAGGTATATAAAACGAATCCAGTGAATGTTTATTTTAAGGATAATAAAATGACATGCATAATTTTCAATCGTTTGGCTGTTGCAAAGAGATCCATCATTATTTTTATCTATTAGATGTCAAAAGAAAAGACTAAGGATATGAATAAGTAATGCCTTACAGCTTTGCAATGTTTTACATATTATATCCATCATCAACAGTAATAATGTATCGATGGTAGAGCCCTATGTGTTCAGTCCATAGTAATTGAGTTCAAATTATTGTGTTTATAGATAAATCGCATAGGACAGTAAATAATACAAAGGATTTCCATGATTATAATAAAATGTATTAAAATATTATTTCGTATTTTGTTATGTTTTATAACAATTGTAATACAATTTGCATCACACTGCAACTACCGAAGAATAAACTTAATAATTGTTAAGCCAATATATAAATTTTATTTTCAACAGTGGTAGAGCCACGCGGCTGTGCTGTCGCTCGGATGGGCCGGCTCGAACCGGGGTGGTACCACGACCTCACAGAATACCAGCGTGAAGTAGAGGTTTACCTCTGCGTTTCGCTTGGTGACTGCAGGTGGCCGGAGGCCCTTTTTACTGGAAATGAGGCATTCCATCTTAGTCCTTTCGGGTGACAACGCATCTGCATTTTGATTCGCAAACGAGGATAGATGTAGATGTCTATGGGCCGCAGCAACCACTTACCATCAGGTGGACTGTGTGCTCGTTTGTCACCCTTATCCTATAAAAAAAGCCAAATTCAATCTTTATACAACTGTCTTGTATTGCATATTTTCTAATACACAGTAGGAGCGTTCACATAACTGATTATGACAGAATATAAGAGTACCTGCGTAAGTGACTCACAGAAACACAACTGGGTATGTATGCTATAATAAAAATAGATATCTTATCTAAGCCAATGCTATCTTACAGTATCGTTTGCTGTTACTCGTACAAGTTGGTTTAAAAATTAATTGTTATGAATTGCTATTTCAAGAACAGTAATGAAGTTATGTTTTATATAAAATCAATTACTACAAAGAATAATTTCATCATCTAACGAACAGTGTACGTCTTACGGATTCTTCAAATAAAGATTATTCAAGTGTACTTTAACAAATTCAAAACAGCCTAGAATGAATGCTATACGAGACGAGAATGGCTGCATGCTGAATGATGAAGTTTCAAATTTAATGAGATGGAAGGAATACTTTGAAAGCGTGTTTAAGAGTGAAGAGTCGTCTAAAGTAAGTGAAATGGAAATTCCGGAAGAAGTGGAGAGAGGTAGAGAAATAAGTGTAGATGAAATAGTGAAAGCAATGAAAAGCATGAAAGCAGGTAAGGCAGCCGGATATGATAGAGTATCACTCGAAATGCTAAGGGCTGGAGAGGGTGTGGTTGCAGGCCTGCTGTACACCTTGTTTAATTTATGTTGGGAACTGAAGCGGGTACCGGAAGACTGGTGCAAAGCTGTTATAGTCCCAATATATAAGGGAAAGGGGTCGCAGCAGGACTGTAAAAACTACCGTGGTATCAGCTTACTTAGCATTGTGGGTAAACTGTATGCTAAGGTGTTAATTGAAAGAGTTATGGAAGAAACTAATGAAAAAATTTGGGATGTGCAAGCTGGATTTAGAAAGGGGATGGGGTGTACGGATCAAGTCTTTTCCATGCGCATGATTGCTGAGAAATTTTTGGCCAAAAACCAGAAAGTTTTTTGTGCGTTCATGGACTTGGAAAAGGCTTATGACAGAGTGGACAGGAACGTGTTATGGCAAACACTGACCTCATTTGGGTTGAGCGCTGGTCTGATACAGGCATTGAAGTCTCTATATAGGGACTCTAGTGCTTGTGTCAGGATCAACGGGGCCTATTCGGACTGGTTTGGCATCCATAAAGGTGTCAGACAGGGCTGTGTGGCTTCCCCGTGGCTGTTCAACCTATTTATGGACAGTTGTTTGGAAAATTTGAAAGTAGAAGAATGCGGGTTAAGAATGGGTGAGTTAACCGTCAAATGCCTTTTGTACGCCGATGATCAAGTCATACTTGCGTCTTCGGCAGCCGAATTGCAAATGATGGTTACATTAATGAACAGGACATTAAAAGAAAAGGGAATGAAAGTGAACGCAAGTAAGACGAAAGTTATGGTTTTTGAAAGAGAAGAAAGTAAAACGATATGTGAAATAAGAATAGAAGGGGAGTTGGTAGAGCAAGTAGATGAGTTTGTGTATTTGGGATGTGTGTTTAGCAGGGATGGTAGATATGATAAGGATATAGAACGACGAGTGAATGCAGGAAATAGAGTGAATGGGGCTTTACACTCTATTGTGAAAAGTCAGAATGTGTCCAAAAAGGCACGTATGGCAATTCACAATGCTGTGTTAGTGCCTACTTTAATGTATGGTAGTGAAAGTTGGGTGTGGCAGAAGAAGCACGAGAGTAGAATAAATGCTGTAGAAATGCGATCCTTAAGGAGTATGTTAGGGATGAATCTGAATGACAGAGTGAGAAATTGTTTAATAAGAGAAGAGTGTGGTTTGCAAGATGATGTTGTGACCAGGATTAAGAAAGGAATGCTTCGGTGGTTTGGTCATGTGGAAAGAATGAATGAGGAAAGAGTGACAAAGCAAATTTATGTTGCAGAGGTGAACGGCAGAGTCGGAAAGGGTCGCCATAGGCGAAAGTTTATCGACCAAATTGGCGATATGTTGAAAATGGGCCAAATCAAGTGTACCTTTAACCGACGAGCGTGTATGCGTAGGTATATGGATGTGGAGGAAGCGAGAGAGGTCTGTCAGGATCGTGCCAAATGGAAGTCCATAGTCTCTGCCTACCCCTCTGGGTGACAGGCGTGAGTGTTTATGGATTTATAGATAGACTTTAACAAATTATCATACCGCAAATGTGTTGCAGACAACTGTATATTAAAGGTAAATATTTACATTAATCTATCAAGAAACCTAACGTATAGAAGAAGTGACGTAAGGACCAAAATCGTAAAAAGTAAGTAGGTACAGCAAGTTACGACATGATTTATAACGACCAGGGCACGCAGAAATTGGTTACAATTTCCATAAGGTTATTATAGTTAACGGGAAATTCGGCCATTGTTATACCGTAAAATTACTAAAAGCTGCCGGAAACCTATTTGGAGGGCATTCCTGCCTGCCAAGGGTACTCTTATAAAATATATAGTGATATATATAACTTATCAACTCACTCAAAGTCTATTTTCTTAGTTTGGTGAGCAAAATTACCAGCGCATATTTGACTGAGCGTCGTCCACGAATCGACATTGCATTGAGTAAGTTTCTTAAACTATAAATACCCCTGTGCTTGCATTTACTTGCAACACTGTTGTAGCTGGGTTTTCACGTAGTGATGACAAATACCCGTTTTTAGTTGGAAATTAGCTTAGCTTTCTGCGGTGTTGTCTGTGCAAAGATTTGCAAGCAAAGCATAGGCTTTTGATACGCTTTTATAAACCCAAATTCTTCAAGATTGAATTGCACAGTTTTATTGATTTGCTAAAAATATGTCCAGGTTACCAGCCAGTGGTGGTAATATTTGGCGCTGAGTGTACGCAGAATTACGATACTTAAGATACCCATCTATTTGTTTGTTACACTGATTTACCTTATTCGTAACGTATGACTAGAAGCTCTTATTTTTTTAATTAAATATTCTTGTCAGTTGTTTCGTCACGGCGAACTAAAAAGGTAACCAGAGCTAAAAATTGCAAACGTCCTTCTATTCACATATTATCTTGCATCATTAAGCAGTCAGTGATTAACTGGAACGGTATGTCGTATTGTACGCCCAAGGTTGGGGTAACTGTGAACGGCACTATTCTATAAAGTTCGAAAAATCTCTAAATTTTCAACGTAAACAGAAAAATATATTTATTTTTCCTTTTTGTCTTGTTTTCCATTGTATATAAAGATACAAAAAGCGATAGAGTGGACTCGTATTTAACAAGATTATTATATTACAAAAAGTATTAACACGAACTTAATAGGCAATATTCCAGATGTTTAAACGCTATTGTTGTAAATACTTAATACGTTATTCAAAGGGAATTAACGATATATTATAAAATTCTGAAAAAATTGTTGGGTTTGGCAATATTAAACTTTGTTAAGCAACAATTAAACAAATAACAAAATATACGGAAATATTAATTTAAAAAAATTACATACTGCCAGTATGTTATTTTAATTAAATTCTCAGAGGATTCTTTAATTAAAAACTTTAGTTATTCATTTATCTCAATCAGTCCTTTATCTACTTAAATAAAATCGTGCCCTGACGATTAATTTGCGATTTATTTCAGAAGATTGCAGTCGGAGAAATTTAGAGGGTATCCTTCTCTTCCGCCTTTATCCCGGTTAATCTCAGTTCAGCTAGGCACCTTAAAAGCTCTCAATGTAAAATACGACAGGCCACACCGAAAGTTTTGCGTATTTTTTGTAGAGACTGGCCAGTTATAAAATGAAATTAAAACATGTCATTATTTACTATTAAAAACTTCCCACATTTTTACGACCTAAATTAAAAATCGTAATAAATTATATAATGACTCATTGGGAATATTTTCGCGCGAAGATTTTTAACGATTTCAAATGTCACCTACAACCGGACGAACCGTTCGATACACTCAAATGGCATAAATGGATAAAGGCCTGTCTAAGGCGACCGTGTATCGCTGATATAACAAATATCAGGACAGTCGACTAACTTTGAAAGATAAAGAAAGAAGTAGTCGCCATTTGACGGCTATTACATAGGGAACTCAAAAATTTTATTTAAGAGTATAGAATTACGTATGAAGAGATTCAGCACATTGCAGATTGGATTGAGAAGCGTTTAAGAGATTTTACACGAACAGTTTCGCCTTAAGGAGGATAGTTTCGCGTCAGATGCCGCACAACCTCACCGATGCTTAAAAACAGACCCGCGTGGGATGTGCCATGACATGAATACTAAATTTGAAGAAAACTTGTTTTGGCGTGGTAACCACATTATTACAGGTGATGAAGCGTCAATGAACGGATAGGTTGTTTCAAAAATGAACCAACGCCTACCAAAGTAAACCGATCGAGAAGTATAGGGAAGATTGTGATCACTAGAATTTTCATTTTAATGGAATCATCATCATCATCATTACAGCCCTTTACAAGTCCACTGCTGAACATAGGCCTCCCCCAAGGAATGCCACAAAGCACGGTCCTGAGCCACCTGCATCCATCGTCTTCCTGTATGTCTTACCCGGTCGTCACTTCATCTAGTAGGGGGCGCTCTACACTTCGTCCGCCGGTACGAGGCCGCAACACGATAACCTTTTTTCCCCATCGGTTGTCGGTTCTTCGAGCTATATGGCCGGCCCATTGCCCCTTCAGTTTACTAATCCGTTGGGCTATGTCGGTCACTCTGGTTCTACTGCGAATATCCTCATTTCTGAGTTTATCACGCAGATAAACTCCGAGCATAGCCCTCTCCATAGCTCGCTGAGCGACTTTGAGCTTCCTCATGTGGCCAGCAGTGAAAGCCCATATCTCCGTCCCATAGGTCATCACTGGCAACACGCACTGGTTGTACAGTCTCGTTTTCAAGTTTTGAGGTATACCTGACGAGAAGATGTGCTGTAATTTCGCGAACACTCCCCAGCCGAGTTGAATCCGTCGATTGACCTCTCGGTCGAAGTTGGACTTATCTAGTCGGACTATTTGTCCCAGGTAAACATACTCGTCAACAACTTTGAGCTTACTGCTCCCAACAACTAGCGACACAGGTATGGCGTGGACGTTATACATGATCTTTGTTTTGTCCATGTTCATCTTAAGACCTATCCGTTGGGAGGCACTATTGTGGTCATTGAGCATAGCAGATAATAAGAGCACAGAGCCAGCGATTCTGCCATAAGGACTCTATCATCGGCAAATCGAAGGTGCGTGACGTACTCGTCGTTGATGTTAATACCGTATCCTTTCCAGTCCAGAAGCTTGAAAACGTCTTCCAATGCAGCGGTGAAGAGTTTCGGGAATATAACGTTACCTTGTCTTACACCTCTCTGCATTTGGATAGGTTTCGTACTCTGGTACTGTACTCGGATAGCCATCGTAGCCCTACTGTACAAACACTTCAGCACTTCGATATACCGACAGTCAACTTGGCACCGTTGAAGGGACTGCAGAGCCGCACAAATTTCGACGTAATCAAAGGCTTTCTCTTAGTCCACATATACCAGACATAGTGGCAAATTCTACTCCTAGGCCTGCTGTACAATTTGCCGACGGGTAAGTAAATGGTCTATGGTGCTAAAACCTTTTCGGAAACCGGCTTGTTCGGGAGGCTGGAACTGACTTGTAATGAATTATTTCGTAATGACTCTCGAAAACACCACGTAGACGCGGCTCAGAAGAGAAATCGGTCTGTAGTTCTTCAAGAGAGAGTTGTCACCTTTCTTGAAGAACAAGACCACCGAACTTCTGCTCCACGCCTCCGGAGTAGTCCCACCATAGAGGACGAAATTAAAGAGCTTCTGAAGGACGTAAGTACCGGCTTTCCAGCTGCTTACAGAAGCTCCATCCATCCTTAGTGATTCCATCCTCGCCTGGGGCCTTGCCGTTTTTAAGGTTCTGGAGAGCCATCCTAATCTCGCTCAGACTAACTTCCGGATTATCATGGAATAGTGTCGGATAAGACTTGCTATTGGATCGTTACTCACACTTGAGTGTGGCTCCAACGATGACGTGTACAGCTGCCCATAGAACCTCTCAATCTCACTCAAAATCGCAGGTGTCCCGGAAACAACACGGCCACACTCTGTTTTCAGCTTAGCCAGTTGGCTCTTTCTGGCAGATAGATCTCTAGCAAAGACTGAAGCCCTGGTTCCGCTCGATCTCTTCTTTAATACGAGCAGTATTAAAGTTACGTAAGTCCCGCCGCATGCATTTGTAGATCTGTCTGTTCAGTTGCCTGTATGCTGGCAAATCTACTGAAGACTGCAGGTTCATTTTCCGTCTAACAGCCATGAGATTAAGAATGCGATCGGAGAGTTTTTGTGTTCTTCTGCGGCGGGTCTTGCAAAACTTAGCTCCGACCGCATGGACGGTTTCCACGAGCTTGTCATTCATATAGTCCACTGCATTGCAATCTTCTAGGCACTGAAAACGGTTTTGTAGCTCGAGCTGAAAGGTTTCTGAAGGTTTTTGAAGGGACTTTGGATTACAGAATTAGGGGGACGGAGCGTTGACTTCATTAGATGTGGCCTCTCCAACTTAACGTTTAGGTTTAGAGTGCCTCTCACCATTCGGTGATCGCTGCCGGTTTTCACCCTCGCGATCATTGAGACATCACTGAATAGTTGTATAATGAATTCAATCTCATATTTGTCGAACCGTCGGGGCTCGACCAGGTCCACTTCCTGTGGGGCCGCTTCTGGAAGAAAGAGTTCATCATAAAGAGTCCCTCTTTCTCCATGAAATCGGCCAGCCGCTGGCCCCTTGGGTTCCGTTGCCCTATTAATTTCCCTACTTTCAGCTCACCGTTCTCTCTTGTGCCTAGTTTTGCATTGAATTCTCCCGTTACCACCGTATAGTGGGTTTTGGAGGAATCATGGCTCTAGAGATATCCTCATACATTTCCTCCACCTACTCATCGGGGTATACCGAGGTTGGTGCGTAAATCAGTATGACCGTCAGCGAATACCGTTTGGTGATTCTGAGTATAACGTACGCAACCCTCGTTGACACACTCTCAATCTTTACAACGTTGTTAACGAGAGACTTATGGACGATAAATTAGACACCTCCTTGGGACAGATGGTCGCCCTCCCGGTGATCGTTAATCATAGAACTTTATTTTAGTTTCACAAAATTTCCATATGCCCTACGTAAATAATAATATATATACTCTTAGAGGAAGTAAAAGTGAGCAAATAAACGCTTTATGAACAAACTGCTATAACGTTACGATTTTGTATTCTAACTTAATTAACATCGCCAGCTTAAAGCAGTTTATTGCTGAGCAGAGGCCTCATTCAATTTGGAGTAGTCGATACATTAGAATATATATGCTAAAGTACAGAACACACTATTGTTTTGATCTCTATAATAAATAAGTATTTCACAGCACTACGTCACTAAAAAGAACTGGAGTACGAGTTTTTGTCGTAATGTATATTTTAGTATTTGAATCAAAGCTCTTTTTTACATTAGCTTTAGAGAAGTAATATTTTTCTCATAGTCGGTGACTCGGTCAGTAGGCTTTACCTACTCTAAATACCAGCTAACTAATGAATGACACCAATGTTTTGTGTCTATTTTTAAGAGACATTTGAGTTTTTTTTTTGAGTTGTAGCTTAAGAGCCAGTGAGCGGCAGACTTACGGTATTTCAATAAGCTTCACTTTTTTTTTCAGTTAATCCCTTATACCTGAGGTACATGAAATGGGGACTCTTTAGTTTGACCGGCGGTCGATATAGACACGCTCAGGTGTTAAAGGTGTAAAAAAATGACCCAAAAAAACGTGATAGCAATAAGTCTGCCGCTTTGACATCTTGAAATATTTAATGAAAGTTACCGAAAAATAACATTGGCAGACACCTATGACGGTTTCAAGCTCATTGCAGACAGGTTGAAAAGTACAATTTTTTATTAATAATTTACGTTATTTCAATAAAGCTGCAATTTATATTTATTGTTGATAATATTATTTGACATGAATAATTTTCACGGCAGACACATATTGTGGTTGGATCACCCAGGCAGACAACAAACTTCTGGGGCGCCCATAAGCGCGTACTATAATAGCGCTCGCTCTAATCCAGTCTTTTTCTTTCTAGTTTTGTACGCTCTGATACGGATATCATAATAATCATTCTTGGTAACATGTTACATTTAAAAAATAGCTCTTCTCAAGTATGGATTCTGACGGGAACAGGAAATAATCAACGATTCATAAATATTTCAAAAATTTATGAGCAACGTGGTGATTTATTGAGTGAAAGTTTGCTTGGTTTTTATGCATTTACGGGCTGTGATTATAATCCAGGTTTTTTTTAAATAAGGAGAACAAACGACTCATTACCTTACTACAGAAAAATCAGCCATACCAAGAACGCTTCACAGCCTTTGATGACAGTATTAGCTGAGAACCAAAAACAACAGCTTTTTAATGTTGTCCTAAAGTTTACCTGTCAAATATATAATGCAAAGAAATTAGTAGATGTAGATGATGGCAGGTTCCATCTTTTTATAAATAATTATAGATCAAAAGATCTCAATGAAAAATTTAGTAAGAAATTACACTGTTTTGATGGAAGCTCTTTACCACCGTGTAAACGTGAGCTGTATCAGCAATTTATACGTGCGCATTATATTTACTATATTATATATATATATATATATATATATATATATATATATATATATATATATATATATATAATATGAGGAAGAATGATGATAAGAATGAGGATATCCGCAGTAGAACCAGAGTAATCGACATAGCCCAACGGATTAGTAAGCTGACGTGGCAGTGGGCCGGCCATATAGCTCAAAGAACCGACAACCGATGGGGAAGAATAGTTCTTGAGTGGCAGCCTCGTACCGGTAGGCGAAGTGTAGTGCGACCCCGCACGATATGGAGTGACGACCTGGTAAGACATGCAGGAAGTCGATTATAAAGTGGCGAAGCTTGCGAAGACGCTTATTGATTTTACGATGTCTGTCCGTCTGTCCCACGATTATCTCGAGAACGGTTTCGAATTTTCAAATTCTGTTTTCAGCAATCGATTACTGATCACCCAGGCATCTGAACCTCATATTTTGTAACTGATTGCTCAACGGCAACCGTTAGAAACCGCTACAAAGCTGATTGCTCGCCACTTTGCTATGCTGTTAGCTTGCTAGGTTTATTTAATATATAGCATTGGGAAAAATGCTCACTAAAAATATCCAGTATAATTAGATCCACTGGAGCGCGGCTGGATTGAAGAAGATGATACGTATATATATTTAAATGGTTTGACGGACATAAGTAGCTCAGTTTTGTGAACGAATTAGTCGCAGATCTACCAGGTAATTATCTTTTATAAGAATTTATACTTTTAAATTATTTATATTTATATTATTGGCTTGATTTACAAATTAAAACTTATTGTTTGCAAAAATTGTAACGTCTGATGGTGGGAATGTAGATTTCGATGGAATCGATGCATCTGACGATGAATCTGAATGCTACAACTCCGATAGCCAAGAATAATATGATTTGAATATTCTTAAAATTATTGAGATTTTAATAAAATTCTTAATAAACATTTTTTTTATAGGATAAGGGTGACAAACGAGCACACAGTCCACCTGATGGTAAGTGGTTGCTGCGGCCCATGGACACCTACATCTATCCTCTATTACAAATCAAAATGTAGATGCGTTGTCACCCGTGAGGACTAAGATGGAATGCCTCATTTCCAGTAAAGAGGGCCTCCGGCCACCTGCGCTCACCAAGCGAAACGCAGAGGTAAACCTCTACTTCACACTGGTTTTCTGTGAGGTCGTGGTACCACCCCGGTTCGAGCCGGCCCATCCGTGCGACAGCAAAAGCTGCCGCGTGGCTCTACCACTGTTTTTCATGATAAATTAATATTATTACGACATCATAACATTAAAACATAAACAAATAAATATTACTATTGTGTGCTTATTCGACATTTATTTATTTTCTAACCCGTAATAATTATTAATTGCAATCAATATGAAACGATCGTATTTACTTTCAATTAATATAATGTTTTTTTTTAAATTGATCTAACGACTGTATTAGAGCGAGCGCTATTATAGTAAACTTTTGGACATCATTAAAAAGCTGTTGTTTTTGGTTCTCAGCTAATACTGTCATCAAAGGCTGTGAAGCGTTCTTGGTATGGCTGATTTTTCTGTAGTAAGGTAATGAGTCGTTTGTTCTCCTTATTTAAAAAAAAACCTGGATTATAATCACAGCCCGTAAATGCATAGAAACCAAGCAAACTTTCACTCAATAAATCACCACGTTGCTCATAAATTTTTGAAATATTTATGAATCGTTCATTATTTCCTGTTTGCGTGAGAATCCATACTTGAGAAGAGATATTTTTTAAACATGTTACCAAGAATGATTATTATGATATCCGTATCAGAGCGTACAAAACTAGAACGAAAAAGACTGGATTAGAGCGAGCGCCATTATAGTACGCGCTTATGGGCGCCCCAGAAGTTTGTTGTCTGCCTGGGTGATCCAACAAAAAATTATACACGTCAAATAATATTATCAACAATATATATAAATTGCAGCTTTATTGAAATAACGTAAATTATTAATAAAAAATTGTACTTTTCAACCTGTCTGCCATGACATTGAAACCGTCATAGGTGTCTGCCAATGTTATTTTTTGGTAACTTTCAAGATGTTAAAGCGGCAGATTTATTGCTATCACGTTTTTTTTGGGTCATTTTTTTACACCTTAACACCTGAGCGTGTCTATATCGACCGCCGGTCAAACTAAAGAGTCCCCATTTCATGTACCTCAGGTATAGGGGATTAACTGAAAAAAAAGTGAAGCTTATTGAAATACCGTAAGTCTGCCGCTCCCTGGCTCTTAAGCTATTGATCAATCTTTATAACGAAATGCCGGTAAATTTATATATTATTACAAAAAACAGTTTAATACAGTCATTCGAAAATTAATATATAAATATACTAGCTCGCCAGGCAGACGTTGTTCTGCCCATACCGACGACCCTCTGTCCTGTTAAAAAATCCTTAAATTCGCAATAAAAAATTTTGAGGGTAATTTATCGGGATAAAAACTATCCTATCTCTCAAGTTGGACCAAAATGCACACAGTGTGCAAACTTTCATTGAAATCAGTTCAGCAGTTTAGGAGTCCATCGCGGACAAACAACGTGACACGTAATTTTTATATATAAAGATATATATATATATATATATATATATATATATATATATATATATATATATATATATATATATATATAAATGGATGGAACCACTGAGAAAAGCATTTTGCCCTCTCGTCCTTAGGGCTCTCTTCGACGGCATTTTTAAACACAGCCATTGCTTCCCCGTGTAGTGGCGGGTAAGAATACTCACTACCCCATATCTTCCCGTTGGTGTAGTAAAAGGCGACAGAGGGAAACTGAGGCAGAGGATGGGCAGCAGCATCTTTCTGATAACAGCAAAACAACAATAAAAAAACTGCGGTTGCCAACCCGCTCACCAAGCGTGGCAACTATGGCAATATACCCCCCATGAAAGTAACGAAGAGACGGTCCCCACTCCCCGGCGGCCCCGCTATTCCTGGCAACGGTGGCGGCCATGGTAACGGCCGGGCAGAGGATGCTAAGAATATCCAGTGGAGATTCGGTTGCCACCTAAAACGACTCGACCTGGCAACATATAACGCACGCACCCTGAGGACTGACGAGAAGATCCTGGAGCTGGAAGAAGAGATAGACAAGTTGCGCTGGAATGTCATAGGATTATCCGAAGTCCGAAGAGAGGGGGAGGACACGGTAATCCTCAAATCCGGCAATTTGTTCTATCACCGGGAGGGCGACCATCTGTCCCAAGGAGGTGTCGGATTTATCGTCCACAAGTCTCTCGTTAACAGCGTTGTAAAGATTGGAAGTGTGTCCACGAGGGTTGCGTACCTTATACTCAGAATCACCAAACGGTATTCACTGACGGTCATACAGCTTTACGCACCAACCTCGGCACACCCCAATGAGGAGGTGGAGGAAATGTATGAGGATATCTCTAGAGCCATGCATTCCTCTAAAACCCACTATACGGTGTTAATGGGAGACTTCAACGCAAAACTAGGCACAAGAGAGAACGGTGAGCTGAAAGTAGGGAATTTCGGAATAGGGCAACGAAACCCAAGGGGCCAGCAGCTGGCCGACTTCATGGAGAAAGAGGGACTCTTTATGATGAATTCTTTCTTCCAGAAGCGGCCCCACAGGAAGTGGACCTGGTCGAGCCCTGACGGTTCGACAAAAATGAGATTGACTTCATTATGACGAACAGACGACAACTGTTCAGTGATTTCTCAGTGATCGCGAGGGTGAAAACGGGCAGCGATCACCGAATGGTGAGAGGCACACTGAACCTAAACGTTAAGTTGGAGAGGTCCCGTCTAATGAAGTCAACGCTCCGTCCCCCTCGTGCTCAAATCCGAAGTCCCGAAACCTTTCAGCTCGAGCTACAAAACAGTTTTGAGCTACAAAACAGTTTTGAGCTACAAAACAGTTTTGAGCTACAAAACAGTTTTCAGTGGCTAGAAGATTGCAATGCAGTGGACGATATGAATAACAAGCTCGTGGCAACTGTCCATGCGGTCGGAGCTAAGTTTTGCAAGACCCGCCGCAGAAGAACACAAAAACTCTCCGATCACACTCTTAATCTCATGGCTGTTAGACGGAAAATGAACCTGCAGTCTTCAGTAAATTAGACAGCATAAAGGCAACTGAACAGACAGATCTCCAAATGCATGCGGCGGGACTTACGCAACTTTAATACTGCTCCTATTAAAGAAGCGATCGAGCGGAACTAGGGCTCCAAAGTCTTTGCAAGAGATCTGTCTGCCAGAAAGAGCCAAATGTCGAAGCTGAAGACCGAGTGTGGCAGCGTCGTTTCCGGGACACCTGAGATTTTGAGTGAGATTGAGAGGGTCTATGGGCAGCTGTACACATCATCGTTGGAGCCACACATAAGTGTGAGTAACGATCCAAGAGCGAGTCTTATCCGACACTATTCCGATGATATCCCGGACGTCAGTCTGAGCGAGATTAGAATGGCTCTCCAGCACCTTAAAAACGGCAAGGCCCTAGGCGAGGATGGAATTACAGCGGAGCTTCTGAAAGCGGGTGGAAAACCGGTACTTGAAGTCCTTCAGAAGCTCTTTAATTCCGTCCTCCATAGTGGCACCACACCGGAGGCGTGGAGAAGAAGTGCGGTGGTCTTATTCTTCAAGAAAGGTGACAACGCTCTCTTGAAGAACTACAGACGGATTTCCTTTCTGAGCCGCGTCTACGTGCTGTTTTCGAGTCATTACGAATCGTCTCGCGCGCAGACTTGACCACTTCCAGCCTCCTGAACAAGCCGGTTTCCGAAAGGGCTTTAGCACCATAGACCACATACATACCCTTCGGCAAATTGTACAGAAGTCCGAGGAGTACAATTTGCCACTATACCTGACGTATGTAGACTATGAGAAAGCCTTTGATTCCGTCGAAATTTGGGCGGTGCTGCAGTCCCTTCAGCGATGCCAAGTTGACTGTCGGTATATCGAAGTGCTGAAGTGCTTGTACAGTAGAGCTACGATGGCTATCCGAGTACCGAACCAGAGTACGAAACCTATCCAATTGCAGAGAAGTGTAACACAGGGTGACGTGATATCCCCGAAACTCTTCACTGCTGCATTGGAAGACGTTTTCAAGCTTCTGGATTGGAAAGGATACGGTATTAACATCAATGGCGAGTACATCACTCACCTTCGATTTGCCGACGATATAGTCCTTATGGCAGAATCGCTGGAGGACCTAAGCACTATGCTCAATGACCTCAATAGTGTTTCCCTACGGATAGGTCTTAAGATCAACATGGACAAAACAAAGATCATGTTTAATGTCCATGTCACACCTATGCCGGTAGATGTTGGGGATACTACGCTCGAAGTTGTTGACGAGTATGTTTACCTGGGACAAATAGTCCGACTATAGTATGTGCCAAATCGATTGAGAAAAACGGACAATGACCTTTCGGTCGTTTAACCAGGGGTTACAAACCTTCAATATATAGGCACATTTTATATGTAGTACTTTCTTTATTTATAATGATTTTTTTATAATGATTGATATAATATATATTTATTAACTATTATTAAAAAGTTATGTGAAAGATCGCTGTAGAAGAAAAATCATCTATTGTTATAAAGTACTTTATTCATTTAACAACAAAAAACATTAATTTATAACACATATAAAGATTCGAGTGATAACGACACCGAATAAGTACGTACTTATGCAAAAGATAAAACTTTATTTTTAATATTATATAAGAACTTTATTTTTATTCGGTGCAATCATCACTCGTATCTTCACTTGATGAACTATCTGTAACATTAATTATAAAGCGATCTGCAGTTTGGTCAATTCTATCATCCATGCCACGCATTTTTTGTTCAACCTTAAGGACATGCTGAACACAGTTTTTCCATTTATCTGGCGTGATTTGAGTTAAACCATCTTTAAGTAAATTTTTAACATCTTTTAACTTGAAAGTTGTATTTTTTCGTGCAACGTACCCTTTCACATCTGCCCACACAAGTTCAATGGGGTTAAGCTCACAGTGATAAGGAGGTAACCTTACCACTGTGATGCTTTTTTCTTTTGCCATCTCGTCGGTGACGTAACTTCGATAGTTATCTTTAACTGCCTTTATTTTTTCCATTAAGTGGGTCTTTGTGTCCGAGGGCACGTATGCGATCTGTTTAGATTCTAGCCATTCCTGCATATTTTGTTTCCGCCAAGACATTGTTGGGGTTTTTTCTAAACGTCTGGAGTGGTAACTAGCGTTATCCATAACTATGACATCGCCGCTTTGCAGTTTTTCTATTACTTTTCTAAACCAGTCCTCGAAATGGAGAGCGTCCATACTCTCATGGTAGTCACCAGTAGATGATGATTCAAATACCCAATCACATCCCTCCAAAAAGCCATTTTCATTGCCAACGTGTACAACTATTAATCGCTTTCCTTTACCCGAAGGGGCTTTCGCGCCAGTAGAGTAGCCTTCTAACCGTGATTGACGAGAAGATTCAATTGTGGTGTCTTCCCATACCTTTCCCATAGTATGACCTGCGTTAATCCATGTTTCGTCAAGGTAAAAAATGTTACGTCCCTCGTTTCTTAATATTTGTATTTCTCTCAAATATCTGGTACGCCACAGAACTATCTCTGGGCGATCTATTAGACCACTTTTTCTGTTTCTCTTTATATATTTGAATTTTAAATGGCGCAACACACGTCGCAGGGAAGTTTTGCTCAAGTTTGGCAACTGGTCATCTTGATTTATACTGAGCAAAATTTTGTCTAAAGTCGGTAATTCTCCTGCAAGAAAGAACTGATGCACTTTCGCTCTTATAGCCGATTTATCAAAATCGTCCAACTTGTCAATTACAGACTTTTTTCTTTTATTAATTATTCCCTTTTCTGGTATTTTATGGGAATCTCTATACACGCTTAATACGCGATATATAGTGCTCTTGCTGACTCCTGAGATCTCCGAAACCTTTTCTACCATATTAACGTTTGAAGGATACACGTCTTCGGGCCAGGTGTTTTTGACATATTTGTATACATTAATGATAATCTCTTGTTCCCCGACCGACAAAGTGGTAGGTTTTCTCTTTTTTACTGGTGACGTTAAAGGTGCTCCAGAAGATGGGCCTGTAAATAAATGACAAAAATATACTACCATAGTACTACATCACATAAATACATATTGTTTTAGAAAATAAATACCACATGGTCACATAAAAAGAGCGCTTTAAGAAATAGAAAGGCGCATTTGTACCTATTTGTACGTACCTGCTACGTTTATTATGGGTCGGCGACGTCTCTTTCCACTTGATGTTGAAGGACCGGGTCCTTCACCAAATTCTCCTGAACTCATGTCGATTTAGTAACGACCGTCACAGTAAAACTAATATAACAGATTCAAAAAACAAAAACTTAACAATATAACAAATTTAACAGTAAAAACTCAACTAAAACAATGCAATGAATGCTATGAATTACCCGAGACGTACACACGCAAGCGCTATCCGAACACGAATGAAAACAAAATGGCGGACCGGCCCAAAAAAGGTGACGCATCTCTGGCTGCCATTGTCACGTTTCTTTTAGAACGAACTGACGTAACGCGCGTTTTGTTTATTTTAAAGGGATGAATTTGCAAAAGCTCAATATGGTGATTATATTGCTTCAAATATTTTTTTAATATGAAACTGTTATTAAATGAATTGCTGCGTTACTTACCATAAATTGAAATATAAAATATAACACATTTTTCGCGATGTACCGTAAGATTTTACTATGTTTATAGGAACCACAGACAATATTATTTAAGAAACAAAAAAACAAAACATATGTGCTGACCTAGAAGTGGGAATAATATCAATATTTAAATATTGTTATCACATCTAAATTGAGATTTTGTAAGTTACGCCTTTTGACACTCGGCTCATATCTGAGGTCATTGTCCGTTTTTCTCAATCGATATGGCACATACTATAGGTAAGTCCAACTTCAACCGAGAGGTCAATCGGCAGATTCAACTCGGTTGGGCAGCATACGGGAAATTACGGCACATCTTCTCGTCAGGTATACCTCAAAACTTGAAAACAAGACTGTACAACCAGTGCGTGTTGCCAGTTTTTTTTTAATAGGATAAGGGTGACAAACGAGCACACAGTTCACCTGATGGTAAGTGGTCGTTGCGGCCCATAGACATCTACATCTATCCTTTATTACAAATCAAAATGTAGATGCGTTGTCACCCATGAGGACTAAGATGGAATGCCTCATTTCCAGTAAAAAGGGCCTTCGGCCACCTGCACTCACCAAGCGAAACACAGAGGTAAACATCTACTTCACGCTGGTTTTCTGTGAGGTCGTGGTACCACCCCGGTTCGGGCCGGCCCATCCGTGCGACAGCAAAAGCTGCCACCGTGGCTCTACCACTGTTGATGATACCAGTGATGACTATGGTACTGAAACGTGGTCCTTCACTGCTAGCCGGATGACGAAGCTCAAGGTCGAGCTATGGAGAGGGCTATGCTCGGAGTTCCTCCGCGTGATAAACTTAGAAATGAGGATATCCGCAGTAAAACCAGAGTGACCGACATAACCCAACGGATTAGTAAGCTGAAGTGGCAATGGGCCGGCCATATAGCTGGAAGAACCGACAACCGTTGGGGAAAAAAGGTTCTCGAGTGGCGGCCTCGTACCGGCGGACGAAGTGTGGGGCGTCCCCTCACTAGATGGAGTGACGACCTGGTAAGATATGCAGGAAGTCGATGGATGCAGGTGGCTCAGGACCGTGCTTTGTGGCATTCTTTGGGGGAGGCCTATGTTCAGCAGTGGACTTGTGAAGGGCTGTAATGATGAATAGTGATTGCTTCCTCAGCGTCCATAAAACGTTTTCCTCGAAGTTTCTCTTTTATTTTCAGAAATAAATAAAATAGCAAGGTGCGAGGTCGGGTTTGCTTGGCGGTGTGCGACGAGGCGTTGTCGTGGTGAAGGAGGATCCTACTGCGAGGCTGTTTCTCCCGAACTTTTTTCAAGACAAGTGGCAAACAAGGGTTGCGTACCTGTCCTTCCTTCACTTTAGTTGGCAACTCGTCGGAAGGAAACACCCAGACAGGAGACTGTCTCTTAATTTCAGGATCATAACATTAATCCAGCTTTCGTCACCCGTAAGTATGTCGATAACAGCAGTTGAGTCACCTCCGTTAAATCTTTGAACCATTTCACGACACCAATCAACACGACTGAGTTTTTGGGCCCCTGTCAAATTATGAGGTATCCACCGGGCACAAAGCTTCCTGACCGCTGAATGTTTATGAAGGATTTTGTACACTTGACTCATACCAATGCCTAACTTTGTCCGAATTTGCTGATAAGTGACTCTTTTGTCAGTCTCTATTATACGCCGCACAACACTGATGTTATCTTCAGTCGTCGCCGTAGGCCGTCCCTCACGTAGATCATCAGTGAGATTAGTGCGACCACGTTTAAACTCATTAAACCAGTTGTAAACAGTGGCACGAGATGGGGCTTCATCGTGAAAGGCCAATCAAAGTCTATCATAACTTTCTTGTTGACTTAAATGACATAGAAAGTCATAAAAAATCATTGTACGAAAATTTTCTCGCGTTAAATTCATGCTGACGTGACACAGACAATTTTCAATTTGCCGCCAAATCGTAAACAAATGACAAATTAATAAAATACATCATAATATACAATAATATTGGCAAAGAGTTCCATTTTCAAAATTTGAACTTATTTTTTTATTATATCGTTTACAAGTGGCCAGTTCTAAAAACTTTTAGTGTCGCCCTCGTAATTTGAGAGAAAACGACATTTTTGACAATCGAAATTTTAATTTCTCACGTCGAAGAAATAAATTCATTTTATTTAATTAAAGACACTGATATACGTAAGTAAATAAAAATAGGTATTGCAAAAAGGACACTTAGCTACGAAAAAGAACCATCACAGCCGTCTTGAGATATCTAAACAATAACTTAAGTAAGAAAAAAATAACTTAAGTCAATGACGAAAGACCAAGTTTTGCCTCTTATATGAAGAAAATAAAATTGGTTACATATGCAAAGAAGACATTGTTAGTATTAACACGTGTATGGAGAGACTAGACAAAATCAGAAATAATAAAATGTTTATTGCTTCGTTTTATCACCAAGGTTATGATATGAATTTATCTAAACTCGAGGTGGCAGTTTTTTTCGAGTTATTCAGAGTAGAGCAAAGGGTGCGTGCGCAGCACGTGCACTTGACGTGTTCGTTAACATGAACGCGGGTGGTGTGTAATGATTTTCATACATTACCATACATACATTTTTAACAGTGGTAAAGCCACGCGGGAGCTTTTGCTGTCGCACTGACGGCAGACTCGAACCGGGGTGGTACCACGACCTCACAGAAAACCAGCGTGAAGTAGAGGTTTATCTCTGCGTTTCGCTCGGTGAGTGCAGGTGGCCGGAGGCCCTTTTTACTGGAAATGAGGTCCATCTTAGTCCTCACGGGTGACACCGCATCTACATTTTTATTTGTAATAGAGGATAGATGTAGATGTCTATGGACCGCAGCAACCACTTACCATCAGGTGGACCGTGTGCTCGT
Source organism: Parnassius glacialis (assembly GCA_033319125.1). Classification (NCBI taxonomy): domain Eukaryota; kingdom Metazoa; phylum Arthropoda; class Insecta; order Lepidoptera; family Papilionidae; genus Parnassius; species Parnassius glacialis. Next base: position 28,746,714 of record JAVANC010000002.1, read on the forward strand.
TTGTCACCCTTATCCTATAAAAAAAAACAATGATGTCAAAGGCAACACGGCATTTTACTTATTTAAATTAAATACCGGTCTGCTCCGGTCTTTATTTAAAATAAATAAAAAACCGGTCAAGAGCACACTATGCACCATCAGTGTTTCATGTCACCAGCCCTAATGTGTATTATATATCAATATTTAAAAAAACACGATTAGCCAGAAACAAAGCAGCTTATTTACTGGAATCATAAATGTCAGTAATATAATATGAATACGAGTACGTGCCTTCGTGGGCATCTGAAATTCTTAATCGTCCAAATCAAGACACATAGTCCTGACAAATCAGCAAATCTTGTAAGCCTCGAGAGGTCAGGACGCAGAGTTGCCAACCTCTCGGTATTCTTCAGAATGTATTCCAGAGATGTGCGTAGGAATTTTATGATTTAATTGCTCCCTCCCATCTCCACCATCGGACAACACAGGCGGTCGGCGAATCTACACCTCTTTGTTATAGATATTCCAAGCATTTGAACCAAAGGGCTTCGTCTTTTGTAATGTGTACAAACAAAGGAGTGGAATAATTTGCCGACGCCTGTTTTTCCTTCGCATTACAATATCTTGCCTTTAAGGCAAGAGTGAATAGGCTTTTACTTTAGATAAACTAAAATACTGGTTTATAATAATTATTAAAAAAAATGACACGTTAACTAAATTGATCGCGCAAACTGTATGTGAAATGAAGAGTGTACAGGATTGTAGGAACGCGCAACTTGCAACTTGCACTAATGTAAGTGTTGTAATAACAGTGGGAGCGTGCGATAGTGTCAATGTGGTATGTATTACGCAAAAATTCATTGTCTTCCTATACTTCTTTCGGCGCATATACAATCTACCGATTGTAGCAATCGTTCAAAGTTTCACACCGAGCGGGCTTCATATTATAAATAAGAGCGAATGTAGTCCAATATCGACCGAGAGGTCAATCGACGGATTCAACTCGGCTGGGAAGCGTTCGGGAAATTAAAACACATCTTCTCGTTAGGTATAGCTCAAAGCCTGAAAACGAGATTGTACAACCAGGGCGTATGCAAGTGATGACTTATGGATTTGACACGTGGTCCTTCATTGCTGGCCGTATGAGGACGCTCAAGGTCGCTTCAGCGAGCTATGGAGAAGGCTATGCTCGGGGTTTATCTGCGAGATAAATTTAGAAATGAGGATATCTGCAGTAGTACCAGAGTGATCGAGATAGCCCAACGGATTACTGAGCTGAATCTCCCACTAGATGGAGTGACGACGATGATGATGGTGATGATGTAGTCCAACAAAATAAACTATGCTTAGACTTAGTGTATGTATTAAGTATTCTGACGACTCGGTGGCGCAGTGGCTTAGCAAAGAGTTACAGCGCCAAGGACCACGGGTTCGAATCCTGCACGGAACATGTATTTGTATGGTCTACAAATAATTGATCCGGGTGTGGATGTTTGTCCTTGTGAAATTTATGTATGTAAGCCTCCCCCACGACACAGGAGAAAATCCTAGTGTGGATGTAACGTTTAAAAAATTAAAAAACCCTTACTTCTGAAGCTATTATGCGGATATTATTTTATTATTATTTCTTTCAAGTCGACTTTTACAATTTGTTAAAAGTTTAATTTCTAAGACTAGTTTCTGCCATATTTCGTGCAGTGCATAAACTCTATGGTCTGCTCCCGTACGTGTGGGTACAATTAATTTATCTATCTCGCTTAATAAAAAAATAGAATTGAGATTGAGATTCTCTTCCTTTTTTAATTTCGGCTAAAAATATTTCGAAAATAATTGATAATCCTATAACCGTTCTTGCTACTTTTAATACTAATATCAAAATATGTAAATTATAATTGGCGAAGTGCGAGTCGGACTCGGACATGAAGAGTTCCGTACCATCGTAAAACACGTTTCTGGTAGGGAAGCCTCTTTTAATTTTTAATTGATTTTAATTTTTATTATTTGTTGTTCATGAGATACAGCCCGCTGATAGACAGACGGACAGACGGACAGACGTACAGACGGACGGACGGACAGCGGAGACTTAGTAATAAGGTCCCGTTGGATACCCTTTGGGTGTGGAACCCTAAAAAGTAGAAATACTGCCTATATAAGTCTCCTATAACTTCTGAGAGAGTTTTAGAGCAAGAAAGTGTCTACTTAGACAGTGTAGACTTCATAAGTATTCGAAATATTTTTTTATTCTCAAACATGCAGGTTTTCTGACGATGTTTTCCTTCACCGCTGAGGATGTGTTATATCAGCATTTAAAATTGCTATTAACAATTTCATTAGTACCGGCAGGGTTTGAACCCGGGTTGTTCACGTACTGTGAAATTTACTGCGAGCACTTAATCCCTAATCCACCAAGGCTATTGTGACACGTCACATTATTGCCAAACACGCTAGCTTGGTGACATAGCTGTAAATATTGTTGTAAAATGGTTGACAGTTCTCAATACCAGGCCTAATAATGTTGACGTGTGTTTGAAATCCAAGAACGTACATTCCTATAGATCCAAGTAACTGCTATGGAGCTTGGCACTCGGTCAGATCTCAATTTTTATCCGCGAAGCTGACAACCCCCGAACGTTGTTTATACCGAACTTGGTCCCCTTTTCATATTATATTCTTTTTATGGAATAATATATTATACAAAGACAAAAATTTAACGAAAAATATATTTTATTTAGGTAGACGTAAGATTTCTTCTTTGACTAGCCATGCTTTTAAAGCTGTCTCAAATGTTCTATAATAAATAATAATAGACAAATTATTTTAAGCCCTTTTGCGACAAGTTTACAAGAGAATCAATCAAAAAAATATGTAAATGCGTTAACAAATGCTTGAAATTGAATGTTATAAAATAAGTTTTCATTTTTGATCCTCCAAATATCTTTATATATAAAAATTACGTGTCACGTTGTTTGTCCGCGATGGACTCCTAAACTACTGAACTGATATCAATGAAATTTTGTACATTGTGTGCATTTTGGTCCAACTTGAGAGATAGCATAGTTTTTATCCCGATAAATGACCCTCGAAATTTTTTATTGCGAATTTAATGATTTTTATAGGAAGGGTCGTTGAGAAGAGCAGAACAACGTCTGCCTGGCGAAGTAGTTATGTATATAAATTATACTCAAATGGCATTAATTACAAAACGTGATTTAAAGATAATTTCGTTTTTTGTTACGAAAGAAGTCTTGGAACCACGGTACTGTACTATAGTCTTCGCGAAATTTGAAATTCACTGTCGACGTTTTATTGATGTTGATTCTTATCCTATGAATAATAATCTGTGGACTGAAGAAGAGCTCTGGTAAAATAAACTTAAAATTTAAAATTCCGACAAGTAGCAATTAAAAATTTATCTGCGTTTTATTTATAGAGTTGTTTACGCTACGCATTTCTATGAAATCAACTCTTTCTGTTAGATTCAAAAATTATGTAATGTTGATTTATCCTTTTAAACATATTTGCTTAATAGCTGTTCCCCGTGATTTCGTCCGCGTGGAATTTATTACGTTTGAATTCCATGGGTTTTTATTTTTTTGGCGCGGAACTCTATTTCTGTTTTTAAAATAAAAGTAGCCTAAGTTAATCCTTATAACATTAGCTAACTGCCAGTAAAAGTCCCGTCAAAATCGGTCCTAATAGTTTCGGAGATTAACCGGAACAAACAGACAGACAAAAATATTAAAAAATGATTTTTTTTTTGTTATAAGTACATATATTGTTAGTAAAAAAGCTGTTATTTTCACATTACGAACAAACACTTCAATTTCATTTATTTCTATATACAGTTTTAAGCTGACACTTATAAAAATGCTTAGTAATTCCCTAAATTATAAAGTACTCACGCTGCATATGTATGTGCTGCTTGGGCATTTTGTAGTCGGCTGGGTAGCATCTTTCGTAGAACTCGAGGTCAGTTACCTCGCACACTTCTGGTGTTGGTATTATGAGCCCCGTGCCTGATATCGCCCTCTGGAGATGGTGCTCCTAAGGAATAAGAAAAGAGCTTTTATAGACTATGCTTTGGAATTGACATTAAAACATTTTTGTAATTATCGCAAAATAACGCCAAATATTTTCATTCATTTATTTATTCATAACTACCCATGTAAAACTCATTGATAGTTATGAATAAGCGACCCACGTAGATGCCTCCGTTTCCGTGGCGATGCCGTTTTTATTTCTCTCTGTCACCTCTTATGACACCCACCGCATGTTCCGCAGTGGACTTTAAAGCTCTGGAGAAGAAGATTCCTTCCTCCGATGTTAATTTATAAATGTTTATTGCTGTTTAAATAGCGATGAGAAGACGAGTGTGTTTCTATGTTAAATCTAATACTTACTGCACTATAATAATATCCGCCGCAATTGACAATTTCCTATTGGTTATCGTTTTATAACATGTGCAAACGTTATTTTATTATTAAATACCATATACACGTGACACCTGGTAAAATTCAGAACAAAAGCTATGTTGCGAAAGAGGACACATAATTACCCGTTAGCTATAAATTAAATTACTAACTTATAAACTTTAAATATTTAGAAAATAAAACCAAACTATTATGATTTAAACCGTTATGTCTAAAGCATTTACTTTTCAGTACAGTACAAACAATAAGCACAGATGTATGTTACAATAGATTAATATCGAAACAAAACAGTAAAGCTATTTCATTATCTTGTTCCGAGCAAATGAAGATTAATTTTCCCTTTGCTCACTTAGTTGTAAGGCCGAGGGGCCTTGCGCCGAATTAGAGACATACAAAGAACGTTTGAAAATATATAAAAACAAACTGATAATAAACAAACAAACAAAGTATAATATATGGAGCCGTGGCTCAGGGGCTTAGCGCTCGCTGTCAATTTCACAGTACGCGAGTAACCCGGGTTCGATCCCCGTACGCACCAATGGAATTGTTAATTGCAATTTTAAGTGTTGATTTACCACATGAACGGCGGTGAAAGAAAACATCGGGAGGAAACCTGGTCTGAGAAATAAGAAAAAAATATGTAGAAGACATATGAAATTCGCCAACACGCATTTCCTTGCCCTAAAACCCTTTCAAAAATGAGAGGAGGCCTGTGCTCTGCAGTGGGAAGTATATAGGCTGTAACTATACATAGTACAAACGTTCGCTTTTTATGCACGTTTTCGAACCACACGTTATCCGCAAAGTAGAAATGTATTATAAATACATAAAAAGAAGAAAATTTAACATATTCATATTTCTAAGTGTACGAGAATAGTACAAGAGAAACATTATAACTTCCTAAAAGCATTTATATATATTATAGTGAAAATAAATTGATTCAAGTACTTATATTACATAATATAGATTTATATTAGTGAGCATAATTTGTCAAAGACATATGTTTCTTTCTTAGCAACACTTATTATTCTCTTCAATTTTGGTAGTTCTTTGTAAAGAAAAACACAATTCTTTAAATTTATTTTTGTAGAATAAAGTTGACAAATGCTCACACAGCAAATATACCAACTGATGGTAAGTGTACATTTATCCTCAATTAAGAATCAAACTACTGATGCGGTGTTTCTAAGTACGAGTTTCATGTTATTAAAAAAATAGAGATTCCAATAAATAACTTTTGTACAATTTTCTCTTCTGGTAGAATAACATTCCGCAGCGTTGCGTCACTAGATCGACTAATAAGGCCTTCTCCACGCTATTATGTCGAGCGTGGGTGTCCTTTAAAGCCTATTACATTAAATATTATAGTATACTGGCACGGTGGATGTTTTGTAATTTGAGCAATATATTGGTATTTTTTTATAAAAAGTGAAGGACAAAACAATAAATATAATATACTTTTGTTTTTAATATATATAATAAATACTTGAATGGTGGTGTCATTAAGCCTAAATCATTTGTTGCTTCAAAAAACACGATAACCATTTACAATCGTATTACAGAACGCTAAATATTTCTAGTATAACGTCACAGCCGTCCGTCATTATTATCATTTTATCGATGGCGAATCGTAAAGCCCGGGCTGCAAATATTACCGATAACATTGATGGTGAATACTAAGCATTTACTGAATCCGGTTTCGTCAAAGGATGGCAATAAAATAAATTATGTGATATTATTTTTTATTTATCGTATAATGAAGGTGTAAGAATATCCATTACCTCGTATCGTTCTGTGGGTGTCGTATGAGAGACCAAAAGAGGAAAACAAACCAGGAGATGGGCAGCAGTGTATTTGTAATAACAACTTAAAACTGCGTTTGCCAGCCCGCCTACCAAGTGTGACAACTATGGAAAATATTTCCTTAATGAGGCAATCTAATGAAGAGGGCCTATATTCACAAGTAAACTTTAATAGGCTGTAAGTAATGAATTAATGGATGAATTGTTTTATTCATAAAAATACCCAAAAGTATGTTTACAATCAACAACAATGACGCTCTTTTGTAAGCTTCTATAAAATTTTATAGGGAATGGCCAAATAAATAACTTTCATTCCTTAGGAAGTGGCTAACTTTATAATTGTGTCATATGAGTGGCAGCATTATTAATTTAGTGTCTTAGTCCAGAAAACAAAAAAAAATCACGTATTAAAATTAACACGCACGCCCCGTCATATATAGAGAATAAGCCTTGAACTTTGAACTAAAAAAAAGTCACTCCACCGTGGCGTCAGTCTTCGCGAAATTTGACATTCGCTGTCAAATTCCATACATTTTACATTTTAGTTACCGTGTAGTGATAGGCGACAGAGGGAAAGAAATCAGGAGATGGACAGCAGCGTCTTCCTAATAACGATTAAAAATACAAAACTGCGTTTGCCAACCTGCTTGCCAAGCGTGGAAACTACGGCAAATATCTCTCCTATTAGACAATCTATGGGGAAGGCCTATGTTCAGCAGTGGAAACGATAACCTTAACAGTAAAGGTACAATTTAGTTAGCATATTTCTAACTGACTTTTCGTTCTTTGGTTTAAACCTGAGACAAATATAAACTATTTTCTTTAGGCGATGATGTTTTCAAGTATAAAGAAAAAAAATTCCAATGTCTGCATCATATGCATTAAAGTAACAAAAGGAGGAATACATATAAGCCTCTTTTACTATTGCAATGCGATTGAACATTGTTATGAATTTTGAATCTTTTAAGACTGTAAATGGATGTTGAAATTGTATGTGATATAACAATGCGTTTTAAAACTGGATGAAAGGGGAAATATAAAAAAGCTGTTCTCCTGAAAGTCAACCTCAATTACAATGTATACAGCTTGCGACAAGACAATCATATTTTGGGGAGACATTTATTCAGTAGAGAACTTAAAAATGCTTAAGAAGAAAATGAAAGTAACAAATTCATTAAGTAAATTATTTTTAAAGTTAATAAAAATAAGTGCAAAATGAAATTACTATTCTAAAATATGTAAACAAAATAACATAGATTAAATGTACATTTAAATTAAACATTAAAATGTAAGTAAAACTTGGAATTTATAATTACAATAAGGTGTTTTCTTAAGACTGCTGGATTGAAGCCAATAAACTGACCTTTTCAAATTAATCTCTATTAAAATTTAAATAATTAAAGAAAAATACTGATATAAAATATTGGATTAATAGAAATATTCCGGCCCGTTGGTTAAGCTAATTGGTTAACAGACGGCTCAATCGTTAGTAAAAATCCGGTATTCAACTAAATATTTTAACCTTTCAGTTAAAATAAAGTGACAGAAATAATATATTTTTTTAATATAATAGGCTTGTGCTGACTGGATAACAGCCAATTCGATACGGCTGAATCAAGAGACGCCAAGACTGCGACGCTAGCAGTTATTTTCCCCAATGGCATAAGCAGCTGATAGTTTTTACCCACCCATTATTACATTAAATTACAGATGAGTACAAATCTTAAAACGTAATTTAATAATAATAATGATTTATTTTCTCACCACAATATTACAGAATTATTGTACATAATATTATAGTATTACGCCTCAATATCATACTGTGGGAGACTGGTGCCTAAGCTAGGCTTTACGCCTGTAAATGAGGACGCCAGGTCTCCGCCCTATGGTTGTAATTACAATACTTTTATTATATACTCGAACATGTACTTTTACATTATCTACATAATATCTTCTTTTATCTAACTAGGATCTTAGGTACATTAAAAAGTTGTGTTATTATTAATATGTGTGTGCGAGTGCGTGCGTGCGAGTGTGTGCACCATGCGTGCGTGCGAGTGTTTGCATGCGTGCGTGCAAGTGTGTGTGCGTGCGTGTGTGTGTATGCGTGCGTGTGCGTGCGTGCATAACTGTGTGCGTGCTCAATTTGTAAAATAAGTGTGTATTTAGTAGAACGAATTATTTGTTTTATTCATCATCATCATCACCATCATGATCACAGCCGAGTTGGGTTCGTTGATTAAACATAGGCACTCGTCAAAACTCCGAGCGGAGTGTTCTCAACAAATAACAGGATTACTAAATTGTAAATAATACACACGCTCATTCAGTACTCCAGCGTCAAGTACCGGCAAATGCTTCTATGTTTGGTATGCTGAGGTAATGTGAACTAGAGACAGAGAGATTTTACTGGTAACTTTAGTTTTTTTACTTTTTATAACAGCCCTCAGAGGTGACACAGCATCTGCATTTTACAATGTTGTAGCTTATAGACATTCACTTGAAATCAGGTGGATTGTGTGTTCAATAGTCATCCTACATAATAAATAATAGTTCTACGCCCGTACTTCAATAAAAGAAAAGTGAGAGATGAATTAACAGATATTTTTAAGGGCTGTAATGATGATGATTATTATAATAGTTAGTTAAGCGAAAACAAAAGCTAGAAAGAAAACTTTTAACGCACAGTTACCGCAGTAAAATTACGCATAAAAAATCTAATAAAAGAAAGATATGTACATCATAACATGCATACAGTAACTATATCCAACGGCTATCGTTGGTCATATCAAAGATGGGTTGGGTAGTAAATCAAAATTTAATTTTTTTTTTTTTGGATATGTATACTATAATTTCTTGTCGTCGTAAAGAAAACAAATATAAATATATAAAATTTAAAACCAGAGTAACAAAAGCATAAATTATGTCTAGACATTTGGCCGTATAATCAAAGCCATTTTATCTATTTCTAGTGAACTTCGAGGCAACACGTGTAAGAGATTGTATCATTAGCTAACCGTACGTCGTGTTTCATTGTTAAAGTTAACTATTTTGTAGTAAAAGGATTGTTACTTAAAGTGCATTAAAATTATCTCAAATATACTTAACATCATCTCCTTTTTTTTTTTTCTTTTTTTTTTTTTTTTTTTTATAGGATAAGGGTGACAAACGAGCACACAGTCCACCTGATGGTAAGTGGTTGCTGCGGCCCATAGACATCTACATCTATCCTCTATTACAAATCAAAATGCAGATGCGTTGTCACCCGTGAGGACTAAGATGGAATGCCTCATTTCTAGTAAAAAGGGCCTCCGGCCACCTGCACTCACCAAGCGAAACGCAGAGGTAAACCTCTACTTCACGCTGGTATTCTGTGAGGTCGTGGTACCACCCCAGTTCGAGCCGGCTCATCCGTGCGACAGCAAAAGCTGCCGCGTGGCTCTACCACTGTTAAAAACCTTGTTAACCTTACATATAGAATTAAGTTAAAATAAATCTTTTATAAGTTTTGAACAAAAAAATAAAGACAGGATACATCTACAAACATAAACATAGGTTTCGATTATCTGTAACAAATAACAGAAAAATCTCTTCAGATGACTAAATTAAGACTTAGTTAAGAGTTAATAAATTCAATGAATAATTTAAATTATTTCTGTCTTAAAATTAATAAGGAAATAGAACCGAAGTAAATAATTTTAAGGTGATTTCTTTTTTACACAATATGAAATGTGAAAAGTTCATTCGCCTTAAGTACATTGATACTAACAGTACATTGTAACTGTATTGAGGAGGAAGCAAGGACCGGTTCAGCGCTACGTCTTATTTAGGTCTGGAGGTAAGAAACTACTATGTAGCAAACACCACGGCGATTTATCAATATTCATTACTTCTAAGCAAAAATAATGATACAATGGTTTTACGTAGTAGAGCCTTGATGAAGCTACATTATGGTTGTAGCACTGAATGGGTCGGTTCAACAGGGAAAGTACTACTCTCCTCAGAATACCATCATAAAAAGCGCGTTTTGTATGTTGAGTTCAGAGAACCGGAGACCCTTTTTAGGGTTCCGCAGTCACACAACAAGGAACCCTTATAGTTTCGGCATGTCAGTCCGTCTGTCCGTCCGTCCGTCCATCCACGATTTTGTTCAAAGATCCTAGGTGCTATTGACCTGTAAATTTATATTATTTTAGGTAGTTTTTGGAAATGTGAAAAGTATACACGATAGTAGCATAAGTAATGAAGTTAAAAGGAAAACTATGACAGCTAAGTAGAATTAGCAGGTTGTAATAGTTGATCAACTTATACGAGGGTGGATTGAAAAGTACTCGGCCTAACACAGATCCATTATTGCCATTAGTGCCTTTCATGCAATTCTCGAGGATTGGTGTCAGCCCAGTAGCGCATGTTTTGTTTGTTCACGGATCCACACAAGTGAAAATGTGCTTCATCACTAAAAAAAACAATAGCGTCCTCAGGAACGACATCCAGAAGAATCTCACATGCGTTCCTGCGAGAATCGTAGTCACGTTTTGACAGTTCCTGTACAGTCGCCATCTTGTATGGATGGAAATGTAAGTCTTCATGGAGAATTCTCCGCACAGAACGACTGGAAAGTCCAAGGGTAGATGCATGTTTGCGCGCAGAACGCCGTGGTGATCGCAACATTGAAGCTCTGATTGCCTCAATGTTCTCAGGTGATCTAATGGGCCGAGGGACTCCAGTTCTTCGTTTTGTCACACTTGCAGTTTGTCTAAACGTAGTGACCCACATAACAATTGATTTTCGGTCTGGAACAGGGGCCAACGGGGCTAAATTAAAGCGATTTCGAAAGGCGCGCTGAGTTGCAATCACAGAACATCCGCGCGAAAAGTAAGCCTCAACAGCAAACGCACGCTCCTCACTGTTCCAACGCATTATGGCGACTGAGCTGTCTCGACTAAACTTTATAGCCCCCCCTCTCGAACGAGACCACTAGCGCTCCACTACGATGTCACCTGACCGAATGGCGCGCATTACAAATAAGGAAGTTATGCTGCCCCACCCTGTATACTGATTACAATAACCTTCTATATCATTTACATATTACGAGTATGTAGATCGTACAATATAAAATTGTAGTGCTGTCAGCGACAACAGATTGCCTTATTTACAGGCTAACTCGTTTTCAATACTCAATTTCTATAAAATAAATTTTGTCAACACGTTCAACAGCACACAAGCACGGTACGCTATTGACGGGTGATTTAATTGTCATTTGCATAGCGATCCTAATTTTCCGCCACAAAATAAATAGACAAACAAAATAAGACGTTCTTGCAGTACAGTTGTATGGGTATGGGTATCATAATATTGATAGTGTGCAATTCTTCTGTATACGGTTCAAATGAATTTGTTGAAATTTTGTATTTAGATAATGTTTTACTTTTCAAGTTTATTTAGATAGGTTTGATGTCTGAGATAATTTTTTTTCTCGTGTCCGGTCTTCTAGGTACTTAGTACTAAATCGGAAAGAATTTTAGAACATTAAGCGTACGTCCAAAGTCGAAGATATCTCGGCGGGCACTGGCCGGTAGAGGTGGGCGTTATTTAACGTAATCGGCTACAATACTACTTACCAAGCTGATAATCGTATATATATAGTTTTGTGGACCAGAATATATGACGATTATTTGACGCAGTAACCGACGTGACGACTGGAGTGGCGTGTTAATTTCATTCAACAGATATCATACAGAGCTATTGTAGTAACACACGTGGCACGTCTCAATTTGCTCGTCGCTCGACTCCGTCTTATCAATGTGTGTAAATTCATATAACAAAGTAATTTTAGTGAAATAAATTTTTGATGCCAGCCCTAAAAGCCTGAACAAAGGAAAGGTAAATTTGACTAATTCATACAAAGAAGTTAAACATAAAATAACCAACGCTTTATACAGAAATAACCAGTTACAAAAATAAGCGATTTCGAAACGTTTACGAGAACCTACGAAAATCGTATAGCCGATTGGTACGCACAAATGGTAAAATTAAAAATTTTGTACAACTGACTTCAATATAAATATAATTTATTGTTGATTTTTTAAAAACAGCTCGACCGATTTCAATCCTGGGAAAGTACCCTTTGAAATGAAAAAAAGTTTTCCAAATCGGTTCAGGTGTCTTCGAGTAATCGGTGTACATACGTAAAAAAAGATTCCGATGAATTGTAAACTTCTCCGCCTTTTTGAAGTCGGTTTAATAAAAGACTTTACAACACAATAGCGCTTGAACCTTGGACTGTTTGTTTTATTTTCATAACAAAAATTAAAATGTTTTCTCAAATCACTTAAAAATAATAAGCTTTTTCTTTTAATATTACATTTACACGGTTTCATTACGAAATCTTCGCAAAGTACACGTTTAAATAGCGTTTTATTGTCATCGTTATGATGTTCTCATCGCACCAAATATTATAATTCATGTTTGTCTTCACATGACCCTAGTCCATTGAATTTCAATTTATATTAAATGATTTTTATTCCAACAAGGGTTAAATTTCTATAAAATAGTTTTGTTTTGGCACAACAAGCGATTTACCAACGTTCTAAAGAGGTTAAAAAATACTGTAACGTCACCTTAAGAATATACATTTGACATTGTTAGGCAAATACCTACCTACGTAAATAAATGACAATATGTGAATATATGATATACTTTATATGGTTTTTAGCACATTTTTTTGGTAAACGAAGGCATAAAATATATATTTGAGTCATATAGATGTAATGTACTGCCTTTTTGATGTATGATAAATATTAGAGATGATTTTAGGAAATCAGAAAGCAGTGAAGTAGTTAAAAGCCTTAAGAGAAAAAATAAATAACGGAAATCTCAACTAACATTTTAATTGAGGAACGTTTGTTTGTCGCAGAGACAAGGCCTCAAATACTATTCCAAAATGATCATAATTATATCAGCGGTGTGCCGCTGTCAAGGCCACGGTACCGAGCGCCCCGCGACATTGGTGATATAAAAACTAAAATTTTTAGTCATAATATTGACATAACAACTACTAAATTAATTATTAAATCATCATCATCACCATCATCATCAAGTGCTGTGTTGTGAATGAATAAATTTCGGCAGGCTAATAATTATGTATTAACGAATTAAGTAATAAATACCTACCTAATTACATTGAACTGCTTTTTTAAGTTAAATTAGTGAAAGTTGGTATATTATCTCAAACTATTATATAAATCTCGTTCTCGGTATCGGCCTGTGAACATTTAGATTTGGTCCGACCTTAGTAGTTATGACCTACATTTACGTGGTTAATTCCGTATACTTAAAATATATTTCAATCCTACTTAATTGAAAAGTATTAATTTAAATTATTTTTCTTTTAAGGGTGGTGCTGACGTCGGTTGAGCGTAGCTATATCAATGAAAACCTATTAACGGCTACAGTGCAGCGCTGATGAAGTACTACGCGCGTACAAGGACCGTCGGTTGAGCTCGTCTGTTGACTGACGCGCTATGGCGATACATGCGTGCGTTCAGTGCGACGCTGACAGAGCAACCGACGGTACGGGCGTACGCATTATCGCGAACAAAAATGAACATTGATACATGAACATTGTTCTCGCAATTTCGAATACAATGAACATAATTCTCCTTCACTTAAACGGTCTACAATTATTGGGTGCACATGATATCTTCTCCGTCTTTTATGCCGTAATAATCGTTTACGTAAATAGTACGCGAATATTATAGAGTTAAATAGATTCATTTTTCTTCGTAATTGTACACGTCTAACAAAGCTTGCCGTCAGTTATGCACTAAACGCTTGGCCTCGACCGACGATCAGGACGTACCGTCAGCGTGTACGGTACCTGCTGACTGCTGAGCACTAAATCCAGCCTAAGCGTTCACTCTATCACTTTAAGTCAAAGTGAAAGTGACAAACAACGAGAATTAACGACATCATAAAATTGAGTAGTGTTTGAGTATTTGGCCATGACAGCCTTAGATCTGGGACCAGTAAATTGTTCAAATCCACGGTTAGACTGAGAAAATCTCAAGGCCTCCGGCACAACATGTGTCAATACAAAAACAAATTACGCCTGATGTTGTGTACAAGGGTGACACTTGAAAGTTCTTAGAAAATCAAAAACTGAACAAACTAGCAAGTTATTAGTTTAATAATATATTTTCAAAATAGTGTCCATTTACATCAATATATCGCTGCATCCGATGGAACCACTGAGAAAAGCACTTTGCCTACTCAATCCTTACGGGTCTCTTCGACAGCATTTTGAAACGCAGCCACTGCTTCTTCGGCGTCCGTAAAACGTTTTCCTCGAAGTTTTTCTTTTATTATCGGAAATAAATAAAAATCGCAAGGTGCGAGGTCGGGACTATAGGACGGGTGACCCAGTAATTCCACGTCTGACGTCGCCAAGTAGTCGATTGTGTGCTTGGCGGTGTGCGACGAGGCGTTGTCGTGGTGAAGGAGGATCCTCCTACTGCGAGGTCGTTTCTCCCGAACTTTTTCCAAGACAAGTGGCAACCAATTGTTAGTGTACCACTCTGCAGTAACTGTTTTTCGATGCTCTAAATCAATTGTTGCGTAATGACCTGTCCTTCCGAAGAACGAGGCCACCATCTTTTTTCTCACGCTTCGACCTCTCTTCACTTTAGTTGGCAACTCCTCGGAAGGAAACACCCAGTCAGCAGACTGTCTGTTAGTTCCAGGATCATAACAATAAATCCAGCTTTCGTCACCCGTAAGTATGTCGTACACAGCATTTGGGTCACCTTTGTTAAATCTTTGAACCATTTCACGACACCAATCAACACAACGGAGTTTTTGGGCCTCTGTCAAATTATGAGGTATCCACCGGGCACAAAGCTTCCTGACCGCTAAATGTTCATGGAGGATTTTGTGCACTTGACTCATACCGATGCCGAAGCTTGTCCGAATCTGCTGATAAGTCACTCTTTTGTCAGTCTCTATCATACGCCGCACAACACCGATGTTGTCTACAGTCGTCGCCGTAGAACGCCGTCTCTCACGCAGATCATCGGTGAGATTAGTGCGACCACGATTAAACTCATTAAACCAGTTGTAAACAGTGGCACGAGATGGAGCTTCATCGTGAAAGGCCTATCATAACTTTCTTGTTGACTTAAATGACATCTAAGTCATAAAAATCATTGTACGAAAATTTTGTCGCGTTAAATTCATGCTGATGTGACACAGATAATTTTCAATTTGCGCCAAATCGTAAACAAATGACAAATTAATAAAAAACATACACAATATATTGGCAAAGTGTTCCATTTTCATAATTTGAACTTATTTTTTTATTATATCGTTTACAAATGGTCAATTCTAAAAACTGAGTGTCACCCTCGTATTAGATAAAAATTTATAACGGTCTACTTCGATTAAATGGGGTTATGTTGTTCTCTATTCTAGAGGATAATTCACTTATTTCTTTTAATAGTCTCTTCATCTTCGTAGGTGTATAAACTACGAGTATAATAGAGATAGAGTATATAATATCTCACAGGCATACTTATATATAAAACTTTAATTTAAGTTTGGCATTCCTTACTCTACTTACGGTTCTTTTATTAGATCTAATAGAAATTCACGCAAGAAAAGGAAGAATTCAAAATGGCGATCTCCCAACAGAGGCGGAATGTGAAGAGCGCAGGTAATATTCATATGTATTTTAATGCGATAAAGGTGTGACGGCAGCTCGGTTTTGCGGTTGAAATTTTCGTCTGTAAATCTGAAACAACGGTCTCGAAGTTCTGGTTCCAGACTAGGAATTGTTGAATATTGTTAATTTGTAGATCTATTTTTAGTAACGAAATTTATATAAATAGTGTAAAGTAAAAAGTATAGCGAATAACGAGTAATTGATAATAATAAATAATGGAAATGGAAAGTCATAACTTTTATATACAATTATTTTTAACATTTCAGCAGTTTGCAATGTTTAAATTTTTAACGGAAAACGGAAGAGTTCACTAATAAGAAATTGTTAGTTATTTATTTATTTGTTTGTTAGTATTAGTCAGTTATTATAACTACTCACGAATTACTTGCCTAAACAGAAAAGAGAAAACAGAAGCGGTGATGGCAGTGGCCTAAGAGAATCCACCTTCCTATTTGGGATTTATTATACCCATGGGTATCTTAAGAGGCGAGTATGTTAAATAGCAGTAAAATTTTATGGCCTCTTCGTTACGGGTTAGCGAAGACTTTAGCAGTGTAAAACTACATAATATATGACGTAGACATACATGCTTCTTAAATAACCACTAATTCTATTCAATCAAACCTACAGTTACATAAAAAAACAACAACACACAACTTAAGAAGTAAAAATAAACTCCAACTAATGACTGCACGAACTAATTATGGCAAAAAACCCCTATTGTTTGAGGGAGCACAGCTGTTCAATAAATTACCAGATGACATTAAAAACTGCAACAACATGAAATTGTTTAAAAGTAAACTTAGGAAATACGATATATTATATAAGTGATACGATATAGATAATATGTATAAGTGCATAACCTAAGACTATAACGCTTCCAGCACTAGAGGTAAATGTGATAATATTATCAAATTATAATAATTACTTTGTATCTCATTATAAGTGAACCATTGTATGTTCTTATGACAAATAAAATTCTTTAAACCGAAATACATTATTTTTTTAAATTATTTTTTAAGCTAGTGTTTTAGCCGTGGTAGCTCAGATGGCTAGCGCTCGCTGTAAGCTTCGCAGTACTCGAGCAACCCGGGTTCGATCCCCGCCGGCACCAATGAAATTGTTAATTGCAATTTTAAGTGCCGATTTACCACGTGCTCGGCGGTGAAGGAAAACTTTGTGAGGAAACCTGCATGTCTGAGAAATAAGAAAAAAAATATTTTGGAAGACATGTGAAGTTCGCCAACACGCATTGGGGCAGCGCGGCGGACATTTCCTTGCCCTAAAACCCTCTCAGAAATAAGAGGAGGCCTGTGCCCAGCAGTGGGACGTAAAAAGGCTGCAACTTTACTTTACTAGTGTTTTATGTTTTTGTTACAGTGTTGTAAACAAATGCGTGCATGATAGCCTCTCGTCTTATATTTCTAAAATAGCTTAGCACACAATCCACCAAATCCACTTATCTGAAAAAGCTTATGTTCTGATGTGATAGTGGTAGGTAACACGTGGACTTACATTTTTTAAGCATTTTTAGATTCTGGTAACACTATTCGTTTATAAATTCTTATGATTAAGCTAACAATAAAACTTTTTATTCGCCTAGTCACTCCAGCGATATTTAATGCGTAATATATGAAAAATAATTTAATCGTACTTTTGGCAAACAACCATGAATTTCACTAAAATAAGCTGATGCTCTATAGATAATTGTTACATAACTCGATATCGCAGTAATTACTGTTACTATCTTTGGTACGAGTCAATGTTTGTTTCTGATAATTGCGTTAAAATTTTGTCAAATATATATACAAACATTTTTTTGCTATATTATGGTTAATGTACGCAAAAACGGCTAAACCGGAGAAGAAACACGCTGTGATAGAATGCCATAGTAATATTGCTTCTGTTTCGTGTGGTGAGTGTAGAGAACCAGAGACCCTCTTTACTGGAAACAGCATTACATCTTAATTCTCAGAGGTGACAATGCATCTGCATTTTGATTCTTGATCGAGGACACATGTATAATATATGTATGTCTATGGGCTACAGCATCCACTTACTATACATAGGCTGCACTAAAAGTATCGGGAATGGAATATTTCCACGGTTCCTGTCATATTAAAATCTTTTTAATTGAAAAGACCTTGGTTTTAAAAATCGAATACCATTTATTTATTTAAAAAAAGATTCTCGGTCTTGTCACAAGGTTTTGTCAAACTTGTTTAGTCGTTGAGAAAATGGAATTGACTCGAGAAAATTCAAGAGCGATGATTTATTATGACTTTCGAAGTGGTTTAACACAAAAACAGTGTGTTGACCGGATGATTTCTGCATTTGGTGATGAAGCCCCATCCAAAACCACAATTTATCGCTGGTTTACTGAATTTCAACGTGGACGTGTCAAGCTCAGTGATGATCCTCGTCAAGGTCGTCCAAAAACTGCAGTCACCCAAGAAAACGATGATGCTGTGCGTAAGCTGATTGAGGAAGATCGACATGTGACATACCGCTAAATTCTGGCAACTTTAGACATTGGCATGAGTCAAATACAAATAAACCTAGCAAGCTAACAGCATAGCAAAGTGGCGAAGCAGTCAGCTTTGTAGCGGTTTCTAACGGTTGCCGTTGAACAATCAGTTTCAAAATAGGAAGTTCAGATGCCTGGGTGATCAGTAATCGATTGCTGAAAACAGAATTTAAAAATTCGAAACCGTTCTCGAGATAATCGTGGGACAGACGGACAGACGGACGGACAGACGGACAGACATCGTGAAATCAATAAGTGACTTCGCAAGCTTCGCCACTTAATAATCTTGCATTAACAATTAGGTGTTAAAAGTTGTTTTCCCGATGGATACCGCATTCGCTTTTTGAAGAGCAAAAAGCCGCTCGCGTTACTTGATGCGTCAGAACTCTCGAAAGATTCCACGCAGGCTCCTCAAATGCTGTATACAACATCGTATCAGTTGACGAATCCTGGATATACACGTAGGAACCCGAAACAAAAAACCAGTCACTAGTTTGGGTGTTCGAAAATGAGTTAAAGCCAACAAAAATTGTTCGTTCACGGAGTGTTGCAAAAAAAATGGTGGCCACGTTTGTCTCCAAAACCGGCTATGTTACGACTATTCCTCTTGAGGGACAAAGAACGGTTAATGCAGAATGGTATACTAGCATTTGTTTGCCACAGGTCGTTTCTGAACTCCATAAAGAGAACTGCAACCGCCGCATCATCCTCCATCACGACAATGCGAGTTCTCACACCGCACACAGAACAAAAGAGTTTTTAGAGCAAGAAAACATAGAATTATTAGACCATCAGTACAGCCCCGACCTAAGCCCTAATGATTTCTATACTTTCCCTAAAATAAAGAATAAATTGCGTGGACAGAGATTTTCATCACCTGAAGAAGCTGTGGACGCCTACAAAACGGCCATTTTGGAGACCCCAACTTCCGAATTGAATTGTTGCTTCAATGATTGGTTCCATCGAATGGAAAAATGTGTCAAATTTCGCGGAGAATACTTCGAAAAGCAATAAATACATTTTTAAATAGTAATGTTGTATCACTTCCTTGATTCTCGAAATTTTCAGTGCCGCCCTCGTAGAGTGGATTTCTTTACTCGAATGTTAGGTACCCTTTTTCTAAATAAAAGTTTCTTAAAAATATCATGAACCATTGAAGATTTTTTTTGAATTTTTTGTCTTATGCTTGTGAGTCTAATGTTTTAATATATTAATATTATTATTTACCGGGCGGTGACAGCGTAGGAGATTCCAATACCATCATCCCGAGAGTGACATTAGAGGCAACAGAAAAAAACTGAAACTGGAGATTGATATCCACATATTCTTAATAATAACACAATATATTAATAGTGGAAAAAACTGAGGTTGCCTGCCTAGCGTGGCAACTAAGGCAAACTTCCCACATGTGTGCCCATGTTGCACAATGGATTTGTTATGCGTGGTATAACTAATGAATATAGTAATGATGTTAATTGTTCATCTTAAAATACAATATGTATATTACATTGATAGTGATTAAAATACTCATTTATTATGATTGGACGGCTAGTACAAATTGTTCTAAGTCAATTGATGGCAACCTAGCGGTTCAATCACCGCGACAATGATGGTTTAAAAAGAACTGCCTAAGAAATACTTGTTTATAACAAATACCGTTATCTTTCTTGACATGCGTTACGTTGAAAAAGATTATTGATTGAAGAGTTGATAAATTCATAAGAAATTAAAAATTATCCACTGGTTTAATTAACACATTTAAAGTTATTGAAATAAAATGGTCCAATTATTGCACCTTGTTCTATTAGCGCCTGCCGAGCGTGTAAGTATAGGCAAATCTTCAAAAAAAAAATGCTGGCTGGTGTGTCCTTGGAAAAAGTCAATGTCCCGCTGTGGATTCAAACAGGTTGTAGTTGTATTTTTTATTGATGATGATGAAAATGATGGCACCTACAATGAATATATATATTTTTGTTTGTTAAAAGTTTTTCTCTTATAATTGAAAGATGTTCCATATGATATCAGTCTAAGCTCGTGTCAACCAATAGAACTTCCTGTCGGGATGCCTAAAAGTTAATGGAAATTCTGGCATCATATCGTGTTTGCTTTACATGTACATGTAAACTTCGAAAAGGGGGGGGGGGGTCACTGAGAGCATAAATGAGTTACTCTTAGTATAAAAAACGTTCATTAAATAATCCATACTATTGCTATATTTACCCTAATGCTATTTCTTCTTATATTATGTGGTTCTTGGATTTCTTAAATTATAAATGTTCTTAAGATTTCTTTTAATTTCCATAACGCCAATTGGTACAATTTGTACTATAGGTCTTCAAAATATTTTGTAAAAACGTTTCTGATCATGGAAGAGTTAAAGATCTTATTTTAGACAAAAGAGCATTTTTGTGCTGATGAGAAAGTAAGAAACACAATATCATAGTTACTAATACTGCAGCAAAACAAATACCTATATATTATTATTATTTATAACAAAAGTCTTTTGCCATTACTTTTTAAGAACTCATGCATATTTTAATACTCATAAAAACAGAATAGATTTGAATAGCTAAGTTCATAATGCTTAAGTAAAATACGAGGTACAAATTCATATCAATACAAAAACCAGTGTTAGACAATTAATAATAATTAAAAACTCATTTTGGCAGCATATCTACACTATATCGTATTTCTGCTCTATTACAATAGCCTTTTTAATGCAATCTTTTGATTTTTAGCGTGGTCACAGTTTTTGCATTATATATTCTATTGGTAATATATAAGAACCCCAAAATTTATGACAGGAAAAGTTAGAATGCCTTTTGGCAACCTACCTATTCAAATATTGGATACTAGCTGTGCCGCGCGAATTCACCCGCGTAAATCACGCGTCTGCGCCTTGCGACATGCGAACTTCGAGAGAGACATCACGACGGACGGTTGCTGAATTAACAAAGATTTAAAAAGTGAAATATGTATGTTACTAAAATTACATGGTTAACGTAATTGGTGGTTATGCATGATACAGGTACTGATACGAATAATGTGGCCTAGTTTGTACCGGCGTTACTATTTCACATTTTAACATGAAAAAGTAGTTATTGACATAACTGTAATAGTTAAACATATGGTATCGCAGACTTTTTTGAAGATATTGATATCCTCTATAAAACTGAAGTACATTACTTTGCACTATTATCAATAGTTTCCGCAGCGTACGCGATATATTTCTTCTTTTTTCGAAGATTCTTTTTGGTATTTTTTTCACACCTTGGGTTACATTAACGAAGTTTTCATACGAATCCCTAACTTTTTGATAATATTATATAGCCTATGTTCATCAGGAATAATGTAGGATTCTAATGGTGAAAGAATTTTTCAAATCGGTCCAGTAGTTTCGGAGCCTATTCAATTCAAACAAACAAACAAACAAATCTTTCCTCTTTATAATAGTAATAATAGTATAGTGTAGAAAAGCCAGGAATTCTGTTCGCAATACATCGCATCAGAGATCATACAAAACAAAACATTCAAAATAATACATAATATGTATATGATTTATGGTAGACCTAAATACGAATTATCTTTATGAATATAATCACAAGATAATAATATAATATCTGTGATTTATACAATTACACGTTTTTTCTGTTACAACGACAGTGAAATTAAAAACCATTACTACTACTAGAAGATTAATATACCGAAAGAGCAATGGCAGACTTTCATACATAAAATTAGTTGAGAAGAAATGGTAGCGTCTATATACCAAAAATATCTTAAAATGTTAAGCGTCAGTCCCTTAATAACTCTGTCAAAGAATTTTGTACTGAGAAGGCCTCAAAAAAAAGATATTTACATTTGAACCCTTTTTAGGTTATATCCTATTTCACTTGGAAAGAGTCATGCTTCCTGTGGTTGTTTGATGTTAGCTTAATAAATAATACATAATTGAGAGTTTTTAGATTATTATATCTCTATTATATATTTGCATACCATGAATGTATATTTCTGGCATGGCTCCAGGGCGTTTGTATCATAGTGACATTCTCAGAAGGGCTAGAACCCAGAGCCGTAAAGCCAGTGAAAATACAGTGACTTTTTATTTTAGCTAGTGTTGGCATAACATTAAATGGAATTGTTACATAGTACTATGATTGAGATAATGTATTATTGTAGGAAATTCTTTGTAAGAGACTTATTCTCAGCCATATCATTTTTATTGTTATTATTACTGATAGTACAGTTATTACTTATATTAACTTAATATAAAAATATATTGTGTGTTGTGTTGGTACTGTTACAAAGTGTATACGAAAATAGTATGAATATACTAAATGGCAACATTTGAATAGAGTAAAATGATTTAAGTCATTTGATATTCCCAAAAATGTTTGTTTTTTTCTGTGGCTTTAATTAAAATACATTTTTATTTGAAAAATCATAGAAAAATTCTCATTTTATATATAACTTATTTCTAGACGCTAAAATTTTTCTCAACTATTTTTCTGCCATTGCTCTTTGAGACACCGTAATAATACTCGAGGCGGACTAAAAGCTTTTATAAGTTGAATTAACTAATATTATATTACTATATTTACACAAATAGAGAAGTACTTAATCGCCTGATATTTTAATTATTTTGAAAAGTTCCTTTGAAATACACTTATAAATACACCGTGATATCTCTGGGTGTACGCGCTCGCCTCAAAATGTCGCAAAATTTGCGCTAATAAAATTAGTAACTTCAATTTTAAGCGCTGACTTATCATGTCATGTGCTCGACGTTGAACAAAAATGTCGTACGAAAACTTAAAGAAATAAAAAAAAACGAATATAAACATAAAAAAAACATATGTTGTGAATTCCTAAGTGCTACAAAACTCTCTCTAAATGAGAGGAAGCGTGTGCTGAACGTTAGAACATATTTAAGATGTTATTACAAAATTTTGGTTTGAAATGAATGAAAAATAAAGTAAAAAAAAATCGTAAAAATCCTAATAAATGTAATTTATTTCAACACATTTGTATGAAATATGATTCACTGAATACCTCTATAATATATTATTAATTATTTTTTATATTTAATTGAATTATTTTGACAACGAACAGTATTATTTATACCTGTGTTCTCTCATTCCAGCAAATGTGTATTTTACAAAATGGCACTCGTGACTTGGAGGTAATTCGCAAGACAAATTTCCTTCAAATTTAGCAGTTGCGTAACTTGAAGCGGGGTCGACGCCCTAGGCCCAGCCGTACCACATGTCCGCTACGCAACCGTTGGCGAATGACTGATTACTATGGATAAGACGTCGCATAAAATATTTAATCGATGAATTTATAAGCATATCGGAAAATTAGGTATGACTTTTCTTACTCACGATTTTCTTAGGTCTCTATAAAGGCTTAAAATAACAAAATGTAAAAATTACACGAAATATTACTTTACATACGCAGTCGAAGACTCGAGAAGAGAAGTCGAAGTCGATCGCAGTCCGAAGAACGTAACTACACACTCGTGCTACTTCCCGAAGAGCTCAGACAATATTGAGTCTTCCGCACCCTTAACATGAATAACGTTTAAGAGGCAGCTGCTATAGGTCCCTATTAGTGTGAACAGTACGACGTCAGTTTCACTGCCTCATTGGTCTAGTGGTTGTAGTAGTACGACTGCTGATCATGAGATCCTGGGTTCAAATCCCGGGTCGGGCCAAAAAATCAGTTATTGAGTTTTTCCATCAAGAAATTCTCAGTTTACCGTCCCATCGGGCTATTAGAGTGAGGGAATAGAGAGTGCACCTGTGCTTGCGCATACACTTGGGCACTATAATCCTGTCCTGCGCCAATGGCTAGTCTCCGTTGAGACTGGCCGCCGTGGCCGAAATTCGGTCTGGAGGACATTATTATTATTATTATTATTATACGACGTCAATGCGTTAACTAAATAAATAATTATGAAAAAAGCTACATATTTAATATTTATATATATAAAAAAAATATATTAATAACTGGCGTAAGCCGAATAGTGTAGTGAGACGCTTCGTGTAACTTTGGGGTACTTCGCGAAGTCCTTTGACTCTGGCCTGGCTGGAAAAAACCGACAGCGCTCGGAAGTCTCCGGAGGCGAAGCAAGATTGCACGAAGCGAAACGAAGTATAGCTATAGTATGCGGCAACTAGCTTGGCAAGGTTTTGGCGTAGTGGGGGATAGTTTACGCATGTATAACGGGACGTAACAATCACGCACTCGGAATCAGAGTTCGAATAGCCAATCAATCGCGCACTCGGAAGTCGACTGGCCAACCAATCGCGCGCTCGGAACGATGCTACTTCGTTCCCGCGCCCCGCTTGCTAACCAAAGAGATCTAAAACTAAAACACGACTTCTGCGCATATAACGAATCTTGCCAAGTTAGACGCCGGCAACTATACCTCTCTACACAATTCGCCTCGTCCAACTTCGATCTACTTCGCGAGTAGTGTAGAGGCATTAGATATTTTCTACATTGTCAGTCTGTGTAGGTTATGAGTGCTATACAAGACAATTACACCGCGTTCTAGTGGAAGCCATTAGATATTTTCAACGTTGTCAGCCTGTGTGCGTTACGAGTGGTATACGAGATAGTTACACCGCGATCTAGTGGAGGCCATTAGATATTTTCTACGTTGTTAGTCTGTGTAGGTTATGAGAGGTATACGAGACAGTTACACCGCGATCTAGTGCAGGCCATTAGGTCTTGCATTACCCATAGTCAGTTGTACCTTACGATATATACAAAATAATTAACATGGGGATCATAGATTCTCTTACGATGGAAACACCGCACAACTTTTTCAAATGCACGCGCATGTAAATAATATAAGATATAGATAAATAAGAAACATTCTCAAAATAAAAATTAATCTTTTTCACACAAATATCATCTTATGGACGCGCTATATTTCAGAACTGCGCCTCAGTACTGAGGCAGGGGAATGGGTTGGTGTCGTAAGAGACGACAGCGGTAAATGAAAAAGCAATTCAAACTCAAAATAATAAAAAACCTATGGTTGCCAATCCTCCCGGTCAAGCGGGACAACTATGGAAATATCTCTCTATGAGGTCATGTATGGGGGAGGCCTATGTTCGACAATGGATTTTGATAGGCCGTAATAATGATAATGATGACGAACGGAGAGACTTAAAATAGGTAAGTAGACCTAGAACACCAACTACTGCTCTTAACGGGATATTCAGGCTAATCTATCTTTGTTTCACGCGCTGTTACAAGACTCCGGCGAACGGTACGTTAAGTAGACTCAAATAAACTCTTTAAGTATTGAAGGAAATCATATTTGGATCCTTTTAAGGTTTTTATGTATTTTATTCAATGAAAATGATAGTCGATTTATTTAATTTTGTATAGAGAGATTCTTAAATCATTATCATATATAATATAATAATATATATGCAAGCATGCAACTTCTACTTTAGTAAAATGATATTTACTATTTTATGTGTAAAATATAAATTACTAATCATTTACGCACAGACGCTTATAGTGATAAAATTGTAATATCTCATTCACCATATTTACACCGTGCTAAGGCGTAATGGAACAGGTATTTATTTTTATGATTTAATCAAAATCTTAAGTAAAGTCCTTATTACGCCTGCCGTAACCAGCTGACACTAAAGACGGCTTGCATGCAGCGTGCGTATCCGCCAGGTCGAATTTATATACCAGCGTACCATGACCTCATTCCCTAACCACGTTGTCATTGAAAATAATCGTTACACACGGGTTTATGATAACTGGGCATTATGTGTTGTGGTATCGCGTCTGTCGTTTGTGGCTGTGAAACATGAATTGCAAATTTTTTTAAATAATTACAATGAGCATTTATTACAAGTATATCCCCCGAAGGGTTATCATTAGAAAGTAATTGTAAAACTTATCTAAAAATATCTATGCAATATTAAATCGTTTAGATAAAGTATTTTAAAAAGACGAATAACTGATTATTATAATAAAGTTATGTAGAGTACATAAGTAATAATTAAACAAAAAGCAACTATTTCTAAGTTGATTCAATCAATGTAATCTATTAAAAAAAAGTTAAAGTTACAGACTACATACGTCCCACAGCTGGGCACAGGCCTCCTCTAAGTTCTGAGAGGGTTTTGGGGCAAGGAAATGTCTGCCGAGCAGCTCCAATGCGTATTGGCAAACGTCACATATCTTCGAAATATTTTTTTTCTATTTCTCAGACATGCAGGTTTCCTCACGATGTTTTCCTGATGTGCACGTAGTAAATGGGCAGTTAAAATTGTAGTTAATTTTTTTTTGGTGCTAGCGGGGTTCGAAACCCAGGTTTCTCGCGTACTGTAAAAATCACAGCGAGCGTTTAGCACCTGAGCTACTACGGCTCTTAATCTGTTCTAATCTATTGGGACAGAATAATTAAATATGCATGGGATGCTAATTAATTCAATCTTTTAGCGTTAAAAAATCGAAAATTCCAAGTTACATTACGTTTGTAAAGCTGGAATGGTCATTTGGGCAATATCACTAAAATTTTTGCTAAAAATTAATGCTCATTTAGTGCTGCAAATTAAAATTTCACGCCAAAATAAATTCGATCAAAAATTAGAAAACTGCTAGCTTTTAATTATGCTAGCAGTGTTCTATCTATTAAAACGGTAACCGCTTAATACAGCACCAAATAGAAGCATCAATAATTTAGTGCTGATTTAGTGCTGCCGATATACGCAAAAACATAAATGGGGAAACTATATTTTGTTTTTAATATTATAAACTCTGCTACTTTGACATCTTTAGCAGAGTATGTTATGAAAAAATTGATAATCAGAGTGGTCAATGTTTCATCACAACATACTCTGCTAAAGATGGCGAAGTAGCAGTTCACGGTATTTAAAAAAAATTCGCAAATCCTTTTTCATATATCGGCAGCACTAAATGAGCACTAATTTATTATCTCATATCATTAGGTGATAACCCGCTCTGATGTCAATTTATTCATTACATACTCTGCTAAAGATGTCAAATTAGCAGTTTATGATATTAAAAAAAAAATATATTTTCCCAATTTATGTTTTTGCGTATATCGCGGCAGCACTAAATGAGCACTAAATTATTGATGCTTCTATTTGGTGTTGTACGAGGGCGGCACTGAAAATTTCGGGAATCAATGAAGTGACACAACATTACTATTTAAAAATGTATTTATTGCTTTTCGAAGTATTCTCCGCGAAATTTGACACATTTTTCCATACGATGGAACCAATCATTGAAGCAAGCAACCATTCCATTCGGAAGTTGGGGTCTCCAAAATGGCCGTTTTGTAGGCGTCCACAGCTTCTTCAGGTGATGAAAATCTCTGTCCGCGCAATTTATTCTTTATTTTAGGGAAAGTATAGAAATCAGTAGGGCTTAGGTCGGGGCTGTACGGCGGATGGTCTTATAATTCTATGTTTTCTTGCTCTAAAAACTCTTTTGTTCTGTGTGCCGTGTGAGAACTCGCATTGTCGTGATGGAGGATGATGCGGCAGTTGCAGTTCTCTTTACGGAGTTCAGAAACGGCCTGTGGCAAACAAATGCTAGCATACCATTCTGCATTAACCGTTCTTTGTCCCTCAAGAGGAATAGTCGTAACATGGCCGGTTTTGGAGACAAACGTGGCCACCATTTTTTTTGCAACACTCCGTGAACGAACAATTTTTGTTGGCTTTAACTCATTTTCGAACAACCAAACTCGTGACTGGTGTTTTGTTTCGGGTTCGTACGCGTATATCCAGGATTCGTCACCTGTTACGATGTTGTATACAGCATTTGAGGATCTTGCGTGGAATCTTTCGAGAGTTCTGACGCACCAAGTAACGCGAGCCGCTTTTTGCTCTTCACAGAGCGAATGCGGTATTCATCGGGAAAACAACTTTTTTTACACCTAATTGTTCATGCAAGATTATTTGTATTTGACTCATGCCAATGTCCAAAGTTGCCTGAATTTCGCGCTATGTCACATGTCGATCTTCCTCAATCAGCTTACGCACAGCATCAACGTTTTCTTGGGTGACTGCAGTTTTTGGACGACCTTGACGGGAATCATCACTGAGCTTGACACGTCCACGTTGAAATTCAGCAAACCAGCGATAAATTGTGGTTTTGGATGGGGCTTCATCACCAAATGCAGAAATCATCCGGTCAACACATTTCGAAAGTCGTAATAAATCATCGCTCTTGAATTTTCTCGAGTCAATTCCATTTTCTCAACGACTAAACAAGTTGCAAAACAAGTGCAGCCCTCGTATTAAGCGGTTACCGTTTTAATAGATCGAACATTGCTAGCTTAATTAAAGCTAGCAGTTTTCTAATTTCTGATCAACCTATTTTGGTGTGAAATTTAAATTTGCAGCACTAAATTAGTTAGTAGTTAAATGAGCACTCAATTTTTAGCAAACATTTAGTGATTTTGCCCAAATGATCATTCCAGCTTTATAGACGTAGTTACATTAAATTATCATATTGTTGATATTGGAATATTGAAGTTGAAAGTACTTAAATGTTTGAATAAAAAATATAAAATGAATCGTATACTAAAAATACTAATTACGATATAAATTATGCAAAACGCGATTTTGCAATTACAATTACAGATATCGCAAGGTCGCAGCTCGCCGCCTTTATATAAAAATAATTATTAATTATTTACCAATAAAAATAAGTATTATAAAAACTGTATTAAGTGTGTGTTATCTATAATATTAAAGCTACAGAAATGTGTAAATATTTTCTCTTAATTGTCTAGGTGGTGGTACTATTACGTTAATAATAAAGTGTAAATAACGTGTAAACTTATATCATTATCAGCAGCCAAGGCCGAACCCACTGCTCGGTGTATGGGCCTCTCTTAAGGAGCGTCATTATGTCTGAACTTCGTTTGGATATTTATTATTATTATTATATCACACTCAAACGGGTGAAGGGATTTTAATGCGAGTAACTGATAGAGTTAAATAAAATTAGTCACATAATAATTGATTATTATCCCATTATAAATGGTCCCTTAAAAAGATGATTCTCTCAAACAAATTAAATAAGTTGGAAATTTAAATTTACCTCACAAAAAAACACTTAAAACCTCTGTGACAGACAGACACAATAGACGTACTGTTTGAAGATCTAAAGGAAAACCTTTTTACGTGGTAGAGCCATGCTACAGCTATTTTACTGATATAGTTGTAACACGAATGGGTCGGCTCGATCGGGGAAGGACCACGCCGCTATATGTTGAATTTTTGAAGTTGGATTCTGCTGAATTGTGCACGGGCCTCCAAAAAGTACATATTTCTAAAGAACTCTGATAGTTATAACCGATGACAAATATAGACATTGATAGGCTCTTAACAAAGCCGAAATAAAATGAACAAGTTTGAACACTGACGTGGATTTATCTGAACGATGTAATTCGTTACAAAATCTCTCAGAACCTCCATTAGCATTAATACGATTTCGATAATACCTTTCAAAATGTCAACTTCTTGTGACTGAAGATCGTGAATAGAGATCGCAAACGTTACAAGCTAAACACTAACGATCTTAGGTTTAAATCAAGAAAACCAGTTTAAAATTTTCTTAAACCATAGTTTAAAGCAAATACTATGAATAAACCACGTTTTGTTATAAGGTCATAACGGTCTTATTTCCAAATATGGTTTAGTTTTAGGTTTAATAAAGAATCTTGTTACGAAAAAAGTCTCAAATCAAGACGCCACAGTATTCACGAAAGTTGACATTTGCTGTCAAATTCCATACTTTCTTAACTTTTTTACTAAGGAATTGTAACTGTTTTTGTACATAAGTTAAAAAAAATATAACAATACTGTTTAATGTTTCATATAATAATTAACTAAAAATGGGTATATTATATTCACATAGGTAATTATTCACTTGCTTAACAAATGATTCCATTCAAAAGCAGGGTTGGCTGATTTAAATCACGATTTAAATCGCTTGATTTTGATTAAAAAATCATTGATTTAAATCAATATGTATAAATTAATGTAATAGGCAGAAAATGAAATAAAACTGGCTTAAAATAAGGTGAAATCTTTTGTTGTTGTATGTTATTCTTATTATTCTATCAATTTTTTTTAGGAATTCACCCTTAATATATGAACTGTCATACATATCTATACAAATAAATAAAATTGAAGTGTCTGTTTGTAATGTCAAAATTACGGCTTTTTACTAAATGCATATGAAAGTATATACGATACGTATGTATAGTCAGGATATCTCATAAGGAGTAACTTGGCTACTTTTATTTTAGAAAAATAAATTAGGGTTCCGCACAAAAAAAACTAAAACCCCAAATAACACGTGGGCGAAGTCGCGAGGAACAGCTAGTGTATTCATAAACTTTTAATCCTACTATGTCAAAAAGTGTTACCAACTCGTGAATTTCCAAATATACAAAAAAAAATCATGATTTTTCCATCCCTGTTCAGAAGTGCTGAATCCAAATTGTTTTTCATAATTTTATACCTTAAACTTTATTTATTTATTTAATTAGAAAACCAACAGCTCTTATGAATATACAATGATAATAATTTATAAATGGTTATAACAGCCAATTATAGGTTTCCCTGCATAAATCTTAAATGGTATTTCCTACTCTTAATACATATAAAATAAGAACAAGGTGAAACTAGTAAACTATGACGAAGAAGTATGCGCATGCACGCACGCACGCTCGCACGCGCGCGCGCGCGTGTGTGTGTGTGTGTGTGTGTGTGTGTGTGTGTGTGTGTGTGTGTGTGTGTGTGTGTGTGTGTTTGTGTGTGTGTGTTTGTGTGTGTTCGTATAGTTATGTGTCTATAGTTATATAAATAAATGATTTATCATACGTGTATATATATATATATATATATATATATATATATATATATATATATATATATATATATATATATATATATATATATATAATATCAATATAAAAAAAACAATAAACAACATATGAAATGATATACTTTAATGTTAGAATAAGAGGTATGCGAATAGATAAGTTATTTACCGTAAAAGCTTTTTTTTTGTTTAAATTTATCTTTGGACATGTAAAATATAAAATATATCTAAGTTCGAGAATTTTTTATTATATATTGAGCAAATCCGAGTCAAGGGTGAGTTTCTTGCATAGTTAGAATTTCGAACGTTGGGAGCAAATAAAGGGGTGTGTCTTGTACGCTTCTTGGGTACATTTACATTTATTGCAGATAGTAAAACCGGGGAATCCAGGTAGCCATTAGCTATAATTATAACTATAATTTCGTAAAAAATAAAATGATACATTAGCGGCGAAGTTTCATAAGCAACATTATCACATTTGTACGAGCATTCGCGAACTTCAACGACAGTTCATTGACCAGTGGACACTCTTTCCTATAGCGAGCGCAGACAACTTTTAAGTCGTGTTTTATTATTTTCGTGGTAAAATGCACCCGCGCCCGATGCAATGAGGTACCAAACCGGGTACGATATTATCAAAAGAATTAAATATATTATATTATTTACATGGGTTACAATATAATACGACGTATAGTAGCGGTATAAAAGAATTGTCTGCCCCATATCATCTGTGGGTGACAAAGGGAAATAAAACGAGATGAGCAGCAGCATCTTCTTAACAACTCAAAATAATAATAAAACTGCTGTTGTCACCTCGCTTGTCAAGCTTGGCAAACATATACCATCCTCATGAGGCACTCTATGAGGGAGGCCTACGTTCAGCAGTCAACTTTTCATAGGCTGTGAAATGGATAGTATACATTAGCACAGTGCCTAAAAATGTTGTCTTCAGAATCCAATAACTTTAATTTGTGCAAAACTAATAGACATCAAAAAAACTATAAAGATGCCAGGTTAAAAAGGGCCGTAGAAGAAACAGGTAGTCAGTATCAAACAGATTTATTTGATATCAATTTGCCCCAGTTTTTTATTCTGGACATGGCGACAACTTACCATAGATTTGTAAAATATAGATTTCTATGGAGCTGACAAAATAAATGCTATCTTATTTTGATAATAAATGGCAGGGACTGATAATAATAAAAAACACTACATTAGATAAATAAAATAAATATAAAAACGTAGTTTTTAAATTTATTTTTGTATAAGTTTTATTGCGGTATATGATCTTTTGCTTCGAATCTCCGAATGCATTTAAGAAATCACTATGCTGGTTTGTTTTAACAAACGTGATAGGAACCAGTGAGTTGGCACAAAGAGCTATTTATTCTATGAAAAGGTCCTATAAATTGGGTAACAAGTCGTTAGTCGAGTCGTGGATCTTAGAGGATCATTAAAGTTAGATATAAGAGCGGAGTGTTAGGTATAGTTCTTGGCGATTGCATCTTTAACTTAAATCCTTTAGCGTAGCTTGGAAATACATTGGCCTTACCTGCAGATGCAGAAGAGAGAATTTTATATAAAACTAAAGGATAAACGAACTTCAACTCTCCCAGATTGTAAGTGGCTACTGCAATGTATAGGTCTCAATAGCCCATGGACACCTACAACCAACTTCAAACAGAGAAAGCTACGGATGCGTTTTCATCCTAGAGGACTAAGATTAAATGCCTCACAGAAATTATATTGGCTCTCTAATCTTTAGACCGAAACGCAGTGATTGCACGTGTTGAGTGTAAACACTGCTGCTTGGCGGAAGAAATAGGATAGAAGCTGGCACATATACAGACGGACTCTTAAGCAGAACTCTTAGTTTATCCTTAAGTCTATCCATCATTGTAAATAAAAATTAGAAGTAATATTATCTTTGTGTTAGGTTTACACTACTGAATATAGTTATAATAATACCATAATAACCGAACTGTGTTGTGGCGGTGAAAGAATATCCACCACCCCATACCATCTTGTGGGTGCCGTAAGAGGCGACAGAGGGAAACAGAGCCAGGAGATGAAAAATAAAAGCTGCGTTTGCCAATTCGTTCCCCAAGCGTGCCAATTATGACATATATCCCCCATATGAGGCTATCTATGGATAATCTATGGGTACCCCACGTTTAGCAGTGAACTTTTGATAAGGTGTAATGGTTTGCCACTATAACCAGACGAGAACACTATTAAACTATCGCGTAATAACAACAATAAGCCCACAGGGTGGCTTCTGACGAGCTGTAGGTAGTAAGTGGCGATTCTATGAAGCATGATGGATAGAAGTGTAAAATATTATGACGCTGGGAGAATGCCGACTGTATGAGTGTCTTCAGCCTGCAGAACTGCCTTCAGAGAAATCTGGCCTAGAATAAATCGCTTTGCAGAAACCCATAAATATATATAGATATTTCCATACTTTTATTCCTGAATGTCTAATCGGCTAAATGTAATTTCTAGGATCTGATAATTCAATCCTCAGATAAAAGTTATCTATCAAAAAAATTGTAATACTTAGCATATAACTTTTCTTAACTTTTTAAGTTGTTTTGTTTCGCAAGGTGGAGGGAAATTAGCCGATTAAAGAATCTGCCCTAAACATCAAGTCAAGTAATTCTAAAAAGTTAATACAACAATTAAGTGCCAATTTGCTATTTTATTATCCTTACGCCTACATATTTCCCGTAATAAAACAAGACTATGCGTCACTGTATATTATGGCAATCAAAAAAACATACCGAGTCTGACGTGGGACCCGCTCGGCCATGCTTTGAGAGCAAGCAAACGGAGGAGACAGCGTGTATACTAAACAAAACCTATCCGTTAATTTCTACGTTTAAGTTACCACCATGATAGTAAAAGAATGACATGCAGACAATAAAACTATGTACTATGTAATAAGGGTGCTAATTAAGATTCGTATTGTTTAATTGTAATAAAAAAATACGGTCGACCCTACAGGCCATCCCTGGAACTTCCCGCTAATTTCAAATGTAAAGCGCTCCAAATTCAACGTATTATGGACGGTTTTGAGCTCGAAAAGCTTAATTATTAACGGATACCGGCAACTCATCTGTAATTCCCCTGGTGTTGCAGTTGTTTATGGGCAGCGGTAGTCACTTATCATCAGGTGAAGCGCATGCTCGTTTGCCCCCTCTGCTAGAAAAATAGCACTATATGACGGCTGACTTAGCAATGAGTTACGGTGCTGACAGCCGCGGGTTCTATTACCGCATGGAAGAAGTATTTGTATGGCCTACAAGTTTTTGTTCCGGGTCTGAACGTTTCATCATCATCATTACAGCCTTTCATAAGTCCACTGCTGAACATAGGCCTCCCCCAAGGAATGCCACAAAACACGGTCCTGAGCCACCTGCATCCACCGACTTCCTGCATGTCTTGCCAGGTCGTCATTCCATCTAGTGGGGGGTCGCCCTACACTTCGCCTACCGGTACGAGGCTGCCACTTGAGAACCCTTCTTCCCCATCGGTTGTCGGTTCTTCGAGCTATATGGCCGACCCACTGCCACTTCAGCCCACTAATAAATAAAAATATCTGGACCTGGCTCACGAGGTAACAGACATGTGGGGTGGTCTGCCCACCGAAATTATTCCTGTGGTCGTTTCTGCGAACGGGTTAATCCCAGTCAGCCTCTCGGGTCATGAGGTGACTGGGACTCCGTGACGGACCGCTCCAAGCTCAAATGCAAAAGGCGGTGCTCCTCGATACCGCCCGCATCGTCCGCCGGTTTCTTTCCCTTTCCCCTTAACCCTCGGCCGTTTGGTCTCCCCTGCCGAGGGCTTCCATCTGGTTGGGTTTTTATTTATTTATGTATTTTTATGTATTTATTTAATTTTAATGGTATTTATGTATGTTTATCATTTTCATTTACAATTATATATTTATACAGCCCAAACAGATGAGAAAACTTTACAGATACACCAAAATAATAATAAACTTTATTTCTCTCTACAATATAACATTTTTAAAATATCATTACATTTAAATATTAAGTAACTTACAAATGCTAGTTGTAGAGACTGGCCCATTGCTACTTCAGCTTACTAATCCGTTGGGCTATGTCGGTTACTCTGGTTCTACTGCGGATATCCTCATTTCTAAGTTTATCACGCAGAGAAACCCCGAGCATAGACCTCTCTATAGCTCGCTGAGCGACCTTGAGTTTCCGCATACGGCCAGCAGTGAAGGACCACGTCTCAGATCCGTAAGTCATCACTGGCAACACACAATGGTTGTACAAATTCGTTTTCAGGTTTTGAGGTATGTCTCACGAGAAGATGTGTCGTAGTTTCCCGAACGCTGCCCAGCCGAGTTGAATCCGTCGATTGACCCCTCGGTCGAAGTTGGACTTACCTAGTCGGACTATTTGTCCCAGGTAAACATACTCGTCAACAACTTTAAGCTTAGTGCTTCCAACAGCTACCGGCATAGGTGTGACATGGACGTAAAACATGATTTTTGTTTTATCCATGTTCATCTTAAGACTTATCCGTTGGGAGACGCCCCTTCTGAGCCGCGTCTACGTGCTGTTTTCGAGTCATTACGAATCGGCTCGCACGAAGACTTGACGACTTCCAGCCTCCCGAACAAGCCGGTTTCCGAAATGGCTTTAGTACCATGGACCACATACACACCCTTCGGCAAATTGTACAGAAGACAGAGGAGTATAATCTGCCACTTTGCCTTGCGAATGTTGACTATGAGAAACCCTTTGATTCCGTCGAAATTTGGGCGGTGCTGCAGTCCCTTCAGCGGTGCCAAGTTGACTGTCGGTACATCGAAGTGCTGAAGTGTTTGTACAGTTGAGCTACGATGGCTATCCGAGTACAGAATCAGAGTACGAAACCTATCCAACTGCAGAGAAGTGTCTGAATGTTTGTCCTTGTGCAATTTATGTATGTAAAGTGCCTCCATGATGCAGGAGAAATGCCTAGTGGGGGGTAAGGTTTTAAAAAAATTGGGTGCCAGAGACACAACGTCCATCGCATTATGACATGACAGATACATGTTCAGGATCATCCCTGCCATTATTTGATAGGCCATAAATCATTGTTAATTATCACAGATTAAATCGTTAATCGGTGTTATTTATCTAAAAACATCTTTATTTCAATAGAGAAGATGATTGTGTGCTTGGGGTCTTAAAATTAATGGAATTAAATCCAATTGTTATCTTAAAATTGCAAGACTATTTATACGACATACTGTACTGCAAGATCGGACTGCGTAGATAGGATAAAAAATTAATATCTAAAAGCTAAAGATTAACTACAACATCAGGATATTGAACATGTCATTCTTCCCGTGACCATAGGTGCTGTAACAAAGCACTCGTAAAGTCAGGAAATAAAAACGGGAGGAAATTGTCCGATGGGAACAAAAATTGGACACCTGGAATATAATAAGTATGAATACGGTAAAATTTTAACATTAAAAAATTACTCTCAACATATTATTGAACCTGCATGAGTAAATAATATAGAATATCAATTAGTTAAATTAGATGAGCTATTAGATTTTTGTCATTTCTCCAGTTGATTTATTTATAACTACATTGAAATGATATTTGATTACATCATAATTTGTTTATAATTATATGTTTGATTAATTAACTATAAATAGCAATTGGACCGAATAAGGAAAAATTTTAAATAAGGAAGAAAAAGTTCATTAACTCTAACAGCTTATTTTTCAAGTGCATTGCCTGGTGTCGATTAAAACTTAATAAATGTTGTTAGATTGGTTTCATTGGCCAACACGGAACGTTTGCTTTAATGTTTTTATTTATTTATTTGAAGTTTTTTAGTCATTTTATCATTCTTCCTTGTGGAATCGATTACCACCAGCGATTTTTCCGGACCGATACTACTTAGGGACCTTCAAGAAAAGAGCCTACTCCTTTTTAAAAGGTCGCCAACGCCTCTGCAATTCCCCTGGTGTTGCAATTGTTCATGGGCGGCGGTAGTCACTTACCATCAGGTGAGCCGCATTCTCGTTTGCCCTCTCTCCTAGAGTGACATTAATTTATATTATGTATTTTATTAAATGTTTCTTATTTTAGTCTGCGAACAATAAATAATATAGATAAAAAATATTACCTATGTTTAATGTTTTTGAAATAACCCGTTTATGATTGGAATAAATATAAAAGACGTGTTTCAAAACTAAGAAGCAAGCGACCATTTCTAAATTGAGTCTTTCATATAATACCAAATACTCAGTACGTAATGGATTTACTTAAGCAGCCATTTAATATTCGCCCCTTGATCAGGACACAAATTCTCTTCTTTTTAAGCGATTATATTTACCGATATAGTCCTCCTCTTATTTCTGAGAAGGTTTTAGGGGAAATAAATAACAAGCTCGCTGCCCCAATGGGTGCTTAGGTAATTAGGTATACAGGTTTCCTCACGATGTTTTCTTCACCGTCGAACACGTCGTAAAACTGCACATAAAATTGCAATTAACCAGGTCACTGGTGCCGGTTCGTAGCCGCGAGGGCTTAGCTCCTAAGCTACCACGGCCCTAATGTAATGGTAAGGCGGTATTAAAAATGACCTACAGCAATATCAAATTGACTTTAACAAATTAATATTTGTTTAGAACATTTTATAGCGCTAATTTCCACTCATTTGTCTCTTTCCATAAAATACTATTATGAATAGTCGATCTCGTCTAATAATTATGATCCATTTAGAAATCGCTTTTAGTACATTTAACGTACATTAAAAGAAAGAGAATTTCAAGTCAATATTATTTGTGAAATAGACGAGACCGGCCATAATAATATGTACATAAAAGGTTATAACTGAAACGTTTTATTTCAATTTTTTTTTCCAATCTGTAATTTGCTATAACAACCTTATGTAAGAAAATTGACAAAAACTATATTGCATATGAGCGACAAACTTTCTCTGTGTAATTATAGCACCTGAGTATGCACACGTAAGATAACGCTGAATCCTCTAATTTAATAACTTTTTTCTATATAAATATAAAATAGTATAAATTTAACAAATAAAGATGCATTAAGAAATTGAAATAACAACTACTAATAATAACGTCTACTTAATCTACAAATATCTTATTCTAAAATCTGTGTAGTAAAAGATTTGTGTTAATGGCGGTTTGATGGAATTGACTAAAACCATGTCTGTCACAACTAACAAACTTTATATTCCTAAAAGTTTTAAGTGATAAAAGCCCGTCAGGTTGGCACCACACTTACTTTTTTTTTTGCTGCCAAACACCATTGAGCTAGTGCAATGAACAACGCATAATATGTGTCCTTCCTTTTTAAAGTTGATTGCTGGGCCAAAAGATAAAGAAAGTTTCTTGATATCGACCATAGAGCTTATTTGTCATATTAAAAGAACTTCAAAAGAGTTGTCAAATGTATTATTTAAAATTTTAATACATTTTCATTTTCTTCTCTCCTTTTTTCACTTTATCGTAGAAAATCCAAACAATATTTGAACGAGCTATAACGACGCAATTTATAAAAAAATTATGTAACCTCTATAACCTCGCGGTGTACATATCACTAATATTCTAAGACTGATAATAAGGCAATTGCTAATGAGATTGTCAGTTGCGAAGTAAGTGGTTAATCTTGGTAGGCACCTATATACAGCACACAAAATATTTCATTCTTCATTTATTAATTTATTACAGCACATCGAAAATCAAAAAATATATGCCGCCTTTAAACATTGTATTATGGGGGGATATTTTCCACAGTTGCCGCACTTGGCAGACGAGTTGCCAATCGCTAATTTTGAGTTGTTATCTGGAAGATATTGCTGGCCATCTCCTGTTTCATATCACTTTCTGGTCTTTTACGACACCCACGGGATAAATTGGGATAGTGGATTCTCTTAAAATATATTTTCTTTGTAATAAAATTCGCAAACCCATATTGAGTAACTGAATAAATAAATACCAAGTACTCAGACATCGTCTCCACTTTTAATATAAGTTAAATTGACCTCTGAGATTTACAAAGTTCAAGAGCAATCTAAATTTCTGACTGCCTGCTCGGTTTAGTTTAACGTTAAAATACGTACTCAATAAACAATTGTAGCAATTAAAAAGATGTATAATAAATTACACCGATCATTTTTTTTTATAAAACTGACGTGTCTAATGAACTGATAGCACAGTATGTATTTTTTTATATAGAATAAGGGTGACAAACGAGCACACAGTCAACTTGATTGTAAGTGGATGCTGTGGTGCATGTATATTTACATCTATCATCGGTCAAGAATCAAAATTCAGATGCGTTGTCACCCCTGTGGACTAAGATGTAATGCCTAGTTTTCAATGAAATTTAAGTCTCCGGTTCTCTACACCCAACATATGAAACACAGCTATTTCACGCTCACATAATGTGAGCGCGTGAGCCTTCCCCGGTCGAGCTGACCCAATTCGTGTTACAACTATAATATTGCAGCTATATTAGCGTAGCTCTACTACGTTAAAAAAATCAGATCACGTGATAAAATATCAGTTATTGTACTATGGACTCTCTATGGTCACCTGCAGCAAATTTCATACAAAAATGATTACAGATGAAAACGCGTGTCAACTCTGAAGACTAAGATGGAATTCCTTATAGCCTGTAATTAATGATACGTGCTCTCTATACCCTTCAGTCCGGAACACAGTAAGCTCTGCTGTTTGGCGGTAGAAATCGGTAAAAGGTACCTACACAGGACTCCTAGGCAGCAAGGAAGGCCAACCACCACGTAAAAGAACACTCCCTAAAACCATAACTATTCCATTATTGCAAAGACTGTTTTATTTTAAATTTTCTAGAACTACCTTCCCATATAGGGCTTTACAATGGTGACGGGCAGCATGTTGAACAACATCGCTAAACGTTAACAGAAATAGCGCACTTGACTTTATAAAATATTCTTAACACGTGTGTTTTCGTACGTTGTTATCCTTCAATTCGCATTGTACTTGATCGATCCTACGTACTAAGGCCAACGCGTAAAACTATAATTTGCGTCATTGTAACTGTATAGGCACATGAAGGCCGTAAGCGGAAATTGCCAAAAAGCATTTATAAATACTGAGCCCAAATAACACAGGGTGGTGATAAAGTGCAGTATCGCTAGTGAGAGGGTGTCGGCTTTGCGCTTACTATCCCGACCTGCCTACGTAGTGAAATAAAATAATGATGATAGTGAATGACACGTCTAGTATCAAAGACCTCCACAAATAATGATAAATCCTTGCATGAGACGGTTGACAACAGTAAGTGAATAGCCGATTAAAACTTGCAGCATTCAATTTTGTAGTTCGTACACTAATGCTAGCTAATGATTACACTACTGCAACGACTACAAAATAATGATTA
This sequence comes from Parnassius glacialis, assembly GCA_033319125.1. Classification (NCBI taxonomy): domain Eukaryota; kingdom Metazoa; phylum Arthropoda; class Insecta; order Lepidoptera; family Papilionidae; genus Parnassius; species Parnassius glacialis. The sequence goes on from JAVANC010000002.1 coordinate 28,787,519, forward strand.
TTTAATACATTAAATAATAATTATTGGGACTGCCCCCCCCCCCCCCGTGACTCCTCGAAACGTCGGGAATTAAAAAGTTAAATTAAACGCGATAAAATCCGTAAAAATGAATTTCATTTAATGTGTAGTCTTCACGTAAATACAAGAAATCATTAATACATTTAACTTGTATTAAAATGTCTTCAAATCATATTCAATATAAAAATAAATAATTTGAAAGCTATGCATAATATGTGCCACTGTTAGGCACAGGCTTCTCATTTCAAAGTGTTTGTATCCTAAAAAATTAAGATATTCCTATTCTTTGCTTGAAATAATAAATCACTATTATTGTGCATTCATTTGTAAAAATGTGATCAGGAGAGATTGAGGCGTTGCTCCTTTGTATTTTCGATGACTTACGTATGATGTTATTATACTGGCTTACACATACCCTTCGAACGGGAGCACAACAATGGATGCACTTTAAGGTGACGGCAGAAATAGTTAAAAGTGGTGGTACCTACCTAGACTGACATCTAGATAGAAAAGGGTCTCGTCTACTGCCTAGTTGGAAGCTTTAATTATTTATAATTTTAAATAATTTAGTTCAGTCAACGCTTTTTACGGACTGGACTTTTACGGACAAATCAGTATAATATTTAAATGGGTATAAAATATAATGTTTAGTGTTATTAGAATTTTGTTTCTAAGTCGATCTTTTGTGTCCGAAACGTAATGGTATAGGTTTTAAGCCTCTTACTATCTGTGTGTCAGTTTAGCATAGTATGTCACTGATACCTTAGTAAAAAATGGTTATTAGCGTCATTCACATCACAAGTTTTCATCTTATATTTCTTCTTCATGGCCTACTTAAATTGAGTTATGTAAGTTTACATCATTTATACAAATACAGATTTTAATTTGATTGAATCAAGAATAATCGACAAGAGCTATATAATATTTGCACGTTTAACGATAATCTTGGATATTATTAACATTATGTAAGATATGATGCAAAATATTTTATGTGGAGCGGGTGATCATTTGTCATTTTCACATTTGCATAATTGGAAGTGATGAGTAACATGTATTATTCTTGGCGATAAATATTTGAGGAACATTCGTGCTCCTAACATAAACATAAAACAATGATAATAAGCTTGGATGTTTGTCAGGAAACAAACATTATGAGTATGCGACGGTAAAATTTTACAAAGTCACAACTGTTGTCGTCACATTTGAAACGAACTTTTAATGGAACAAGGGTGACAAACGAGCACACAGTCCACCTAATGGTAAATGAATACTGTATCTTCGACTAAGAATCAAAATACAGATGCGTTGTCATCACTGAGTACTAAGATGGAATACCTCGTTTCCAGTAAAAAGGGTTCGCGGTTCTCTACACTAAACATACGAAACAACAGTTTTAAACTGCTAATTTGTGAAAGCGTGGTCTTTTCCTGGTCGAGCTGAATTATTCGTGTTACAACCATAATATATTCTGCTCCGTAGCCCGACCACGTGTAAAACGGATGTATGTGCTTTTAGGCCTTAACAAGATACGTCCTAAAACATATTCATCATATTCGATGTGGCATCTTTCCAAAAAACTTCCCATATGCCAAATAAACATTATTTAATAAAAGCAAAATTCATTGATTAAAACAGTTGAACCAAATTTAAAAGAATTTCAGCCTTACTTATAAATTATTGATTAAAGCTTACTTAAATTACGCATTAATTATCTCTATAATATCTCATTTTTATTGTCATTTAGCGAAGAGAGAGAGGGTTTTAAAGTTTCGAGTAAGGCCCTATATTTTTAAACAATTAGTTAAAATAAACAATCGTATTTTCTTTTTCAGTCGCTATTGAATTTAGATGTCTTGAAATAGAACAGTCGACTATCTTCAGTAATAAGACAGTTATGAAATTTCGCAGATAACGCGGCGTCTGGCTACGACGCGTACGCCTTACAAATTAGACGTTTCAAACACGTTACTGTCCCCAATATTTTCAGCTGACTTAGCTAATTTAGAAAAGTGGAGGAGGTTGTCAATTCGACTGTATGTTTTTATAAGTATGTATTTAACGGGATAACTTCGTCAATTGTGAATAGATATTGATGATGATTCTTTTAGAAAAAAAAAAAGGTTAAATATACTTCAGACGTGGTTCCATTTAAATTTGAGCAAAAAATTCTACTCCTAAAAGTGGCAAAAAGGATTAAAAAATTACTTTAAGTAAAAACCGAGTGAAATCGAGGCTTTAATTATTATTGGCTAATAATTTTTCACTATGTCTTGTGGCATCGATTTCAGATTGTGTAATTATTTTCTTCTTATTAGTTCTTAAAGTCGGCTTTAACTTTTTATTATATTTTTATTATCACTTCTGGCCTTTTATCAAACTCTCTCAGAGTTTGATAAAAGGCCAGAAGTGTGACCAAAATTGATCAAACCATTTGTCCCTGTGGATGTAGAGAAATGCTGGGAAAATCACTTGACTGCCAAGAGATGTAGATATCATCTTAAAACTTGCCAGATTTAACTTTAATGCCACCGATAGGGTATTTCGAATGTCAATCCGTTAGGCAAACAAGGTGATTAACGCAAACGTTTCGAAATAGTGAAGGACCTATATTCAGCTTAAAGTCCATTGCTAGGAAAACATTACATTGCCCAAGGATTATAGTCTTACAAGATTTGCTATTGTTGAAATGCGGACTGCAATAATTAAAAGTGTAAATATCTTCACATCATTTTGCATTATATATCACTTATTATAATTTAAAATTATTTTTTTACAGCCGACTTCAATACAAATTATTAAGAATAACTCAAAAACTATTGGTCTGACCTTGATCAAATTCATATCGGACCGCATGTGAAGTACCAGCTTTCAAATAAAAAGGAATCATCGAAATCGGTTCACCCAGTAAAAAGTTATGAGGTAACACATAAAAAAACAACAGTCGAATTGAGTACCGTCTCCTTTTTGAAGTCGGCAGAAAATATAGGTGAAGTAATCGCGCTATAAGCGGAACCAACCGAAGCCAAAAGTACTCTATCGTTTATTTCTGAAATATTCCGGTATATATAGAATAACTCCTTACTACCAACTACAAGGCACGTAGGTCGCTCCCCGGGCAAACGTTGCCCGGCGGGAAATCTTCCCTTTTTCTTGCTCGGTCCAAGTGGCGACCCTGACATGATCTAATATATATGTTTGACCAACCCAATTAACAAATGAGATGACCCAATGTATATAATGATTTTATAAATACTTTTATTAACTCATTGATTACTTCGAAAAAGAAACGTCCAAATTGAATGGAATAAAGAGCGAAGCAATTCTTAATTAATTTTTTTGACTTTTAATTAATTTTTAATTATTGTATATATATATATATATATATATATTATTATATATAATAATTATATATATATATATATATATATATATATATATATATATATATATATATATATATATATATATATATATATATATAGGACTGTAGAGACGTGTATTTAGACATTTTAGGATATTTGACATGACATTTAATTTCGTCGATGGTCTAGCAAAGTAGGTTAGACTACATTGTCTTAGTTTCCTGCCTGAGACGCTATTCCGTATTGATTACTGCCATTTTAATGATAATGAATTAGCCGAATTATTTAAACACATTACATAAATATAATCTCCCTACTATTTTCAAAATACATATTTTATCGCCAAAGCTTACTTAACGACCGTATTAAGTTCAAATTAAATGGAATGAAGCGCTTCGCAATCAATTAGATCTCGTATCATAAAATTAATTACCTCGTACAGAATGACTTACTTTATAAAATCTAAATTTTCTACAGCGATATAAACGTTAACGTCTGTTTGTAATTAGTGCGAATAACAACCGCATTTGAGTTTCATACATTATTTCTGCCAGATAATCAAATGTAAAATCATTTGATATTGTTCATAATAGAAACGATTTTAAAATTAACTAATTCAAAATTATATTATTATACGACATCCTAACGCGTAAATTATTAAACAATAATTCCATATTTTACGATATTTGCAACGCATCATATATTGTACACGCAAACGCACGCACGAACGCATGCATTCACACACACGTGTTTGCTCGCACGCACTTACATCATAATATAAGCTCACACATGCGCACCCGCGCGCGCTCTCCAGTTCTAATGTAGGTAAAAGATGACAGCTGGGAACGTAACAGAGCATTTCAAAATGAAGTAGTATATGTATAATATATATCTAACAAAACGTATTATTAAACACATTATAATGCCTTCTCCCTCTTTATGATCTTATATAAATCCACTATTAAACATATCAAATATTAAGTTTCAGTAACCAAATTCTAATACCACAATTCCAATGAATACCTTAGCCTAAGGCAAAAGTATTCTTGAATTGTGTTCTACAACTCGTACATACCCTTTTAACACGCACACACGACTAACGCACACTAGCGCCATAGACAAAATGATAAATCTTGCATAGTTCATAAACCTGTGGTTGTTTATTCAAATAATGAGAAGTTTATAATATTTTTTTTTATGTTACGCATTTAAATATATAACTATATATATTAAAATGTGTAAAGGTGAACGCACACTTATCCGAGCCGAGCGCATCGAACGAATCGAAGTCAAGGAGGCCTCGCACACATACCCCCGCATCGACCGCGCCGATAAAATCGGTTCTATTTCCTATACACCTGTCGCACTGCACATGTGAATTTTGCAACAACTTTTTATTGTCAGTGCTTTATTAATGGAAGATAAAGAAAATACAAATTCAATCAAATTAGAATCACTCATTTAAAAAAAATGTAGAATTAGTAATCGCACGTTGCTCTGTCGCACGTAGCTGTTAGAATGCGGGCGAATCAGTCGCTCGGTTCTATTCGACCGCATCGCCCGCACCGAATCTGATGACGTCATCTCAATTCGTCTAGGATTTCGAGGTTTTTCTAGATTCGGATGATTCGACGCAGGCATGTGTGCGAGGTTTCATATGATTTCATATAAAGAATTTAAAAATTCGTTTCGTTCGATGCATTCGGCTCGTATAGTGTTCACCTTTAAACGCATAGCTGATACTATCGCACTGGTATCTGGTATTCCCCATTGCCAGCTATATTGACATTAGTCTACCTATGGTCCTTGAAATTTTCTTAAACTTAAAACCTACAACCAAAATATTACTAGTTTTTCACTTAAAATAGTCAAAATCTTTATGTCAACAATTTGAATCTAAAAGAACATAAATACACTCCCTCTGCGGTTTCTTGCTGCATGCTTCTCACGCTACTCGTATGTTGTGCGGTATAATTAAAATGCCTAAGTAATCTATATCGTCGAGTGCGTGCGTACAAGGCATGTCGCGTCGAATCGATCTTTCCGCGTCGGAAATATTCCACTAACGTTTAGCGTATACATATCCTTTTATTAACTTACAATGTGAAATTTATAACCTAAAACACCAAAAACATCATAATACACAACCAAAAACACATTACATAATTGAGAATCGTATTAAAACTGTATGAAAATACTCTTCAAAAATGTAAAAATAATGTGTTAATGCAAAATTATACTTACTGTACATGGAAAACTTAAAATTCAATTACATACAATGAATTTATAAACAAAAATTAAATTATAGTTTAAAAAACTAAGAAGGTCCGTTTAAGATTTAAAAAAAAAATATGCTGGTGATCGTGATCAGGATACTAGCCTAAAGTTATTAAATTATTGTATTGTCATCGGTTTTTGATACGAGTGTAAATTTTCAAGTCAATCGGCCGTTTTTATATTTAAGCGAATACTTCAAGTAATTACTATGACATACTATATAATTTAATGCAAGATAATAAGTAAAATCCCTTTATATATTAGATATTACTACTTTTAGTACTAAAAGTATGTGACCGAAAACGCCCACGCGCTATTCTATATCCCCCACCAGGCCTGCGCTGTAGTCAGCAAATCTAATTAGACCTCATAATTGTTTAAATGAATAAAGATCAGCTGCCGAGCTTAAATACATTATGACGAAGTAAGTAGGTAGTGCATCCGAAATAATAATATAATTATCGAAACAAGTGCAAGTAAATTATTAACATATATTAAACACTTCATATATTTTTTTCAATTTGGATATTCTATTAAGTGAGATAAGAAAACTTCGGATTGCACGTCTGCATTATAATCAGCTGTTTACAAACAGATAACTGCTGACCTTACGCTTACTTTGGGAACAGTACGTTGAGAATTTACCGGAATAGTCAGCCATAAAAGTAGATTGGCATTCGTAGTCACAGGTCTGGGCTTTTTTAATCTCTCACATTAAATACAAAACGTTTGTATATTTTTATTTAATTGCTACGACATATTATTATTATTTTAAAATAATGAATATAATAGATAAGTAAACATTTTTGTTTCCCTTCTTGACAATGTTACAGAAAATTTAAGGAATATCACTATGGTTTTATATTTAATGTAATTGACCAATTATTTAATCTTTAATGTAATTGAAAAGTTTAAATGCTTCAATTTGAATCAAAAGTAAGGCTTAAAAAAAGATATATGTTGACAGGTTTAAGCAGTTATTCCTACTTCCAGTAATTGTTTACACTTCTTCTCACGAGATCGATCTTCATACTATCTTAAATTAAAAAAAAAACACAATAATCAATTTATACTCGATACTTAGTAAAAATTAAAAACGTTTTGCTTTACTTTTTTAAAATTAACTAGAAAACGCTAGCTGATTGAGCAGCCTCATAAAAGTTTTGAAACCGGTTTAAACGTACCACCCAACAACAAAGTCCTCCGCACTGAGTTACTTCTATTAGCGAATAGAGCGACTATCGCCTAATTTAAACATATTGATAAGTTAGTGTAAAAGAAATAATGCGACTCAAAAGTATTCTTTTTCTATTTTTTTCGTCCTGTATACAAATATGTGAAAGCGTGTATCTCTTACTCAACATGAGAGCAGCCGTAGTAATAATTTAAAATTAAAAAATTTGTACAGCTGACTTCAATATAAGCGACTTCAATATAGGTTATTTAAAAATAACTCAATAACCATTGGTTTGACCTTGATCAAATCCATATGGGACCACACGAGAACTATCAGCTTTCATATAAAAAAAGAATCATCGAAATCGGTTCGCCCAGTACAAAGTTATGAGGTAACACAAATAAAAAAAACATACACTCGAATTGAGTACCGTCTCCTTTTTGGAAGTCGGCAGAAAAGCCAGCTATTTATTTAGTCTCAATATTGTCAGAGTCTGTCTATACAACTCCACAATATTTCTATCTTTTTCATTACTTCGCCTTTAAAACTTTATTTGAAAGGTGAAAATCTAAGAATATTAATGGCGGATATATATTAGACATAAGGGACATTTTGTAAAATTTTTCTCTAATTGAAAACCACACCTAACGCACCAATTTTGATCAATTGTAGATGCTTTTGTGACCCAACTGATGGCAAATAATCAACCCAAAAGACATGAACCAAGCTTCACAAACTGGTGATGGGGAACATTACCAGATACACTTGGTATCAACTCTGTGCTCATCAACCCGCCTGTCCATTGTGGCAATCTTCCAAGTATCTTAAGCATGTCAGCTGACGCATTGTTAAAAAGGCCTTTTTTGATTTCGAACACGTTTTCATAAATGGGTAAGTAGGTAATATAAATGCTTACTACTATATACTAACTACTTATAACGGAATCAGTAGTTGAATGTTTCTGAGAAAATTCCATTTCGTAGATTATGTTTACAAAAGATAATTAAGCAACAATACACAAAAAACATTAATTTACTTTTTACGAAAGAATTTTACACGAAATTACGGCAAAACGAATAGGTTTGTGTGTCGTTTTAAAATATAGGAATAATCTATAAATCTTTAAAGATTGCTCCGCTTTAAACCTTTATTAAGAGAAACACTTTTGAGACACTTTCACATGTAAAGGAAAATAAACATAATCAATAGGTATGTCTTTAACATCATAGCAATTTTAGATTTTGCAATATAATGTAAAATTTCCCTTCAGCTTGCGAGACATTCAATAAACATTTTGTCGCAGGTAGCGAACGAGGGTTGTCCTGTCCCGTCAAAGTATATTTATCTATACAAATAAATAAAATTGAAGTGTACGTTTGTAATGTTAAAATAACAGCATTTTACTAAATGCATATGAAAGTACATACGGTACTAAAAACAAAAAAAATGTTAAAATTTTTATCTGTCTGTTTGGTCCCGCTAATCTCCGACACGGCTAATCTGATTTTGACGGGACGTTCACTGGCAGATAGCTAATGTTATAAGGAGTAACTTAGGATACTTTTATTTTAGAAAAATAATAAGGCAAAACAAATTAAAACCCATGAAATCGTAGTAAATTCCACGCGGTTGAAGTGGTGAGGGACAGCTTGTATAATAATTAATTGATCAAAATAACTTACCTGTAAGTGTCTTTCGATCAAAATTATATTCGTTGACACCTCCTCTGTTTGTATACTATGTAGTCATGAATTGGCGGACCCAATCCCACAAATTTTAACTTTCCATAGGAAAAAGTAAGATTTTTTACTGGTATCCCAAGCTTAGCAGATCCTAAATTTTTACAACCTTTTTTGCCATTAAAATAATAATTGTCTTGCGGTGCCACGACGGGGTGCACGAGACATGTAATAATAATGATTGTCTTGCGGTGCCACGAGCGGGTACAGGAGGCATGAAATTCGAAATTTTATTTTATTTTACTGCCAAAAAATGTTCAAATACAGGGCATATTCTACTCGCGGTACCACTGGAGAGGTACACGAGGTTATATTTTTTCTTTTTACACCTGATTTCGCTCAATTTCAGAACCAAAAAAGAGATGTAATATTATATATATTCGAGCGATGAGGAAGATCACGATTCTGTTCCACACACCCATACCCAAGAAAATGATATAGATATTCTTAGTTTGTTTAGTGAACCCTGCCTAAAGAAAAATTCCTTAGAAATCAATCCTAAACTAGCAGAAAACCAAAGGCTTAGATAAAGAATTAATGAGGAGGTGAGGGAGGGCGGGTATTGTGGAAAAAATCCTTTTATAAGAAATTGTCCCTTAAATGCCCCAAAATTAAACCACGATATTATTGCTACTTTAAGTAGTAATGCTAAAACTATATAAAGTTAAGTGAAAGGCAAGACCAAATTGGCTCCTTGTAATTTCAAATTTGAATATTGCACTGTCAGACCTCATTAAGAATGAAGATAAAGAGAACATTGATGTGGTGACAGCATTAGACTACTATGTGATTTACACAACATGGAGTCTATAAGAGATAGTCTACAAGAAGAGCAGTTATTCTACCAGGTTTAAAGAAAAATATAAAAGAATCCCTTGAGAAAACTCAAATTACAGACTTCCTATTTGGAGGACAATTAAGTAGTGTCTTTAAAAAATCAAAGTACCTTAAAAGGTTTAAAAAAGATTTACTAACTTCTTTAAATTATTGGCGCAAATCTTTTTCAATTTTAAATTATTATGAAATTTAAATACAGAGGAACCTCGATTACTCTAACCTAGTTAAGCAGTAATCTTGGGTAACACGAAAAAAATTGCCATTCCCTTCCGCTAAACCCCTAAATACTCGGTATCTCGAATTATTTAGTCTTTATAACTTGAAAAGTTATTTCCTGCGAGGTATTGATAGTACATATTTATATTATATATAACTCAATTTTAGAAAGCAGAAGTGTAAGTTAGCAAAATATAATGACGTCTTGCTTGGAATTCCCCGAACTCATAGCAATAAAATCCAAAAGGAATGTTTGTTGCTTCTGTTGTGTCTGTGTGTACTTTCTACATGTGAAATGAATAAATTATACAATCATCAAACTTTCTAAGTAACAAATCTGCGTACCTTATGTTTGTATATATTTGAGAAAAAAAATCTTGTTAAGTGAAAAACTCATTAACACGATTTTTTAACATTTCCCTTGAAATCCGAGTTATCTAGATTCCACTGTACATGGAAAATTTTCAAGTAAGGTATACAAGTAAAACATATTTACATAAAACAATTAGATAAATTGTAAATTTTTAACTTTTAAACAAAATTGGACAGTCGAAAATATGTGTATTAAAAATAATAGCATATAAATCAATAGTATATAAATTTAATTAAAGTAATAGAGCCGTGACAAATCGATGATTGCGCTCGCTGTAAGTTGCACAGTACGCGAGCAAACCGGGTTCGATCCCCACAGGAACCAATGAAATTGGTAATTGCAATTTTAAGTGCCGATTTACCACGTGCTCGGCGGTGAACGACAACATCGTGAGAAAACCTCCATGTCTGAGAAATAAGAAAAAAAATATTTCGAAGACATGTCAAGTTTGCACCACACATATTGGGGCAACGCAGCGGACATTTCTTTACCCTAAAACCCTCTCAGAAATGAGAGGCCTGCATTGGGACGTATACTATATACTGTATATAGGCTGTAACTTTAATTTTTAAAGTAATAATGCTAATAAGTTAAAAACAGTAAAAGATAATTTCCCAACGTGTCCTCACTATACGATCAATGACGGCCGAGAACACGCCACCTACCACGTGACGGCTCCGCTGACTCACTGCCTGGCGATAAAAGCTTGTGTCAGCTGTCTTCCGTAGCAGTACACTCCGATGGCTTCTACGCAGTTTTAGTTCTTATCAAATTCGTACATTTGCGAACAATAACTTATTGCGTTTTCCGCGTATAATTATTACGATATTAGTTACAAGCACATAATGGGTTAATTATGTATACAATTCGTTCGTTCCTTACAAAGTAGTAGCTACTGTAAGAAGCTTTTTCATAATGTAAGAACATCTTGAACAATATAAATGAACAAAACTCACGGATATTGATATATTATATCGTTAACGCCATTTTTTTAGATTTAATCCCTTTCATCCAAGCTTGCTTTTAGTCTAATTTCCGACGTTTATAATGATGAGGTGAGGCAAATATTACCGTTAAATGGAGACCAGAAACTATAAAATTATACTTAAAATAAATGAAATTTAAAAAAATGTTTTACCATGTTCTATTTCAAAATCATATTCTTGCATTGTCACGCGGATTTGAGCTATATTCAAAATTTCAAGTTTCCAGCCCATCGGGAAGATTGTTTAAAATCAATTACTAAATTCCACCCGAACGACATACAAACAAGTGACTCAATAAGAACGTGGCAGTATTTTTTTTTACCCATTTAACATGTTAATGCCGTCAAAAAAATGGCGCAAAGCCGCTTTTGACCACGTCATCACTTGCAAACTTTTCCTCCACAATCCTTTTATCATTTTTGGAAATAAATAATAAACGCAAACTTATTGACTCTCCTTCTTACACTATAGTATGTAACTCTGTAACAAAATATGCTGTATTTTCGTAACTTGGCATGTTTTAGCAGGAAATACAATAATAGCATTAAAATACTTTATTTATTATCATAATAGCAGGAACAATTTGCGCACTATTTATTACTAACATGCCGAAATAGCATTTTATCTTCTTTAATATATTTTCTTGTACATAATGATCATTTTTATCTTGAATTTAATATAATGCATCAAATATTTTAGATGTCTTGGAAAATTTCTATCGATATTATATTTGAAATTTACATAAGTACGAAAGGATCCATAAATAAATGAAATTAAAAATTTAACCCTTTCGCTGTCCCGTGCACTACATATAGGGCACTGCTATTGTCTTACTATTGTGTCTGGAAAACGGACAGTGAAAGTGTTAAAATACTATAAGACTGCTATTACTAAACAACTTTTAGAGATTTAATAAAGAACGAAAAAACCAGATATCGGATTAATCAGTAAACTAATTGAAACTAGGTATTTCTACTATAGTGTTTTCAATAAAACCCAGAAACAAATGGAATCTCAAATTATTATATTGGTTTTTAATTATACACAATTCATAGATAAGCAAGTTGTTGTTCATTAAATGTGATGTTAATGACTTATTTTTTTAAGATTTTATTACCTTTTAGCAGCAAGTTCAAGGCTGGCGACATCTTTCGCTATAAATGCGTAATAGATATTTAACGCATTATTGCACAACGTATATTCTTAAGTAGTATTTGTATGTGACGGAATTTTATGACTATAACGTTCTGTTTTTTAATAATTTTAGGCACACAGATAATGCTTTTATAATAAGTAACTTTTTATTATCTACACGTTTATTTACTATTATAATAATAATACTACTAAGTTACGTTCTTATTAAAAAAATGTCTTGTCACTTAGTTTTGACTACTTATTATGTACTTATATAGCTGAGTCAACGAGTATAACCACAGAATAAATAATAGTAGGTACGATAGAACTGCGAAAATTCCGTCAAAAATCATGACATGTTTTTTAAAGGCTAGTTAGTCACGGGGTCAAAGTATGCTTAAGTACATAAGTTAGAGCTTACTTACAACTAAGATTTAAATAACCAATAAGGTGGCTAATACAAATAAGTTATAGTTTTAATTTAATTAAATGTTCATTTGTTTGTTGTAAGAGAATCCATCACACGTTCCGTTGTTCTATAAAAGGTATCTTTAGAGGCGGCTATTGAAAAGGTCAAAAAGGCGACATGGCATCTGCTTTCATATATTATATATCGTATATAATATGCGAGATGTAATGTAGTTACTCGGGCCTGGTTTAGCTAAATCATATAGGATGGAAAATTGTGAAACTAGTTGATCCACGGGTTAGAATGCGGCAAGGACCAAAATCCCTGACAAACGCGCACCGCCGTGAAATAATTAACTTAGGATTGGATATATATTTAAAAATAAATGCCGTGGTATTTCGGGATCTAAGAGCTTACTGTAAATTTCACAGTACACGAATGTAACTATCGAAACAAATGAAATTATTATTTGCAATTTTAAGTACTGATTTCCCCGTACTAAGCAATGAAGGAAAATATGGTGTACAGCAAAATAGATTTAGTAAAATCAAGGATATTGTATTCGTTGTACTTTTTTACGTCGGTTAAAAATGCATTCAACGAAACGAAGACCTGATGCAAACTAAACTTCTTTTATAGGTAACAAATAAATATCGAATCAGTTATCGTAGTATTATCTACCTCATAATACCCAAATACAGCACGCATTTGTTCACCTTTATTTTAAAATCAATACAGTCATAACAATGGCACTTGGAAAAAATTGTAAACGCTTTGATCGCACAGCGTGACGTCAAACCGTTGATGTTAGGAAATTTAATTTAATTTGTTATGTTCGCTAAGGGACGCTTGATGCTATTAGTTAAGTGAGGTGATACTGCTTCGTGTACCTTGCATCGCTTTATACGAGTACATTTGTAATAAAAATTAACAATTATCCATATATATAACTTAGTAAAATTATAGAAAAAGCAGTTCCACGTTTTTTTTTTAAATTAAATTAATTACTACAAACAGCATTTACTTTACGATCCGGACATAGGGTAGGTGCCCCAGTCCCACGCCAGGAACCAGTAGTACACCATTTCAATCTTCAAATCTAAATATTAACCTTCTTATGAATTTCTGACCATTTTTTTACGTTTGATAGGATAGCCTTGCCACATGAGTAAATAAACTGAACAGAAATAAAGCTTTAAACAACCGCGCGAATCGGTTGCACTACTACAAGCACGCGGGGCATGTGCACAGAGTAAAGAAGACCAGAGGGGATGCTTTCTAACAACGTCGAAAATCTATACCTATTCTGATAGGGTTATCACCTGAAGCATGTGAAAATGTTAAGGAAAAAATATCTATATTTCTATCAATATCATTTTCGTAAGACAACGTATTCATGAGTGCAAAAAATCAGATGGTATTAGTAATGACTGTGATGATGGTAGTGGGCAGTGGCGGTGTTGATACATCACCACCACCAATGTTACTACCAGGATGATGGTGGAGGTAGTAAGGGCTGTGGTGGTGATGCTGGTTGTAGTGGTAGTGCTAGTGGCGGTCCACTATCCACCACCACTACCAATGATACTACCAGCACCACCACAATCACTGACATCATTACCAACACGTACAGCACCACCATCCACCGCTACCAACACCGCACGATCAGCACCACCGTCCACCATCACCATCACCAGCATTACTACCACTAACAGTAACTGCACTACTGTCTGGCTATTGTATTATTTTCTCTCGAATTTTTCATACATACTGTACAACTTAGGTATTTAGCTTATACAAACACTAATTATCTAATATAAATATATACTTATAAATTTATAATGTCTTATTTTATAGTACACAATATCTAAACTTAACTCAAATTGTAAAAAAATTAATAGATTAATTGATCTATAAAAACACGAAATATTATTCGTCTATTTATTTCAATGCGCGTGACCAACAGCCCTTTCATTCACACTCTGACTGACCCGGCGCAAATCGGTTTGTACCCTGCCGGAGCGTCGGTGTACCTGTCGGTGAGAGCTCACGCACACATCGCTGCGCTATGTGTGGGTGTACCCGTAGCGAGACGTTTGTATGTAGCTTCCCCTCTGGTCGGTTTCTTTACTCATGTGGCATGTGTGCGTGACCACTGGCCGCTTGTTGTGTACGAGTCGAGACTGAAAAAAAACCGGCTCGCTAGCACAGCAAGTGGACAACAATCTCAGGGTCAGTGCGATGCACGTTGTTTGTTTTGTTAGTTGCAAGTTTGAATATTTTAATGTAAAAACGTGGTATTATTAGTTGTAATAGTACTGTTTATGAATAATACCAGAAAAAATAAAAATATATCATACTTAAACTATCCCAAGGAGTACAAAAGGTAAGTAAATATTTGATTATTACTTTTTCAAGTAAGTACCTTTATTTTATTGTATGATCCTTTTTTTAATGAGAAGAGGGTACTACACGGTGTTTTTACATTTTTATTGTTATTACAAGCTTTTACTAAACATTTTGATGGGTTGGTATGTAGTAGGTATATGTGTTAAGTTCACACACATATTGCAAGTAAAATTTAAACCATCCCGATGTCTGATTGAGTTGAAATTTTGTATACCATAACTTCAGTGAGAATGCAATAATATGATAGATATACCTGATACTGCAGCGAGGATTGCCTTTTCACTAGGGAACTCTTCAACTGGTAGTAGCAGGGTCACGGAATTTTGTGTTAGTTTAATTTTGATAGTTTATAACACAATTTTATATTGAACTGCTGCTGCAGCCAGCATTGTCTCCTTACGAGGTCTCCTTGTCATTGACAACGAAATACTTAAACGTATTAAATACTGTAAATATGATATGCCATGTGAGTGTTTCCCGTTAGACTACTTGAAAAAACTTTATCTTAGATTCTGAATTTACCACACTATTAAAAAATCAATAAATTAATAAAAAACAAAAATTTTAAAAAGAAAGTTATTAGAGTAAGTAATTTGTAACGTATTCTATCATACTGAATAATAAAACTATTTAACTAACATTTTTTTTTATAGGATATGGGTGACAAACGAGCACACAGTCCACCTGATGGTAAGTGGTTGCTGCGGCCCATAGACATCTACATCTATCCTCTCTATTACAAAACAAAATGCAGATGCGTTGTCACCCGTGAGGACTAAGATGGAATGCCTCATTTCCAGTAAAAAGGGCCTCCGGCCACCTGCACTCACCAAGCGAAACGCAGAGATAAACCTCTACTTCACGCTGGTATTCTGTGAGGTCGTGGTACCACCCCGGTTCGAGTCGGCCCATCCGTGCGACAGCAAAAGCTGCCGCGTGGCTCTACCACTGTTTACAATTTGTCTTCACCTATTGTGACAGACTTGACGACTTCCAGCCTCCCGAACAAGCCGGTTTCCGAAAAGGCTTTAGTACCATAAACCACATACATACCCTGCGGCAGATTCTACAGAAGACAGAGGAGTATAATGTGCCACTTTGCCTTGCGTATGTGGACTATGAGAAAGCCTTTGATTACGTCGAAATTTGGGTGGTGCTGCAGTCTCTTCAGCGGTGCCAAGTTGACTGTCGGTATATCGAAGTGCTGAAGTGTTTGTACAGTAGAGCTACGATGGCTATCCGAGTACAGAATCAGAGTACGAAACCTATCCAACTGCAGAGAGGTGTGAGACAGGGTGACTTTATATCCCCGAAACTCTTCACCGCTGCATTGGAAGACGTTTTCAAGCTACTAGACTGGAAAGGATGCGGTATTAACATCAATGGCGAGTACATCACTCACCTTCGATTTGGCAACGATATAGTCGTTATCGCAGAATCGCCAATCGACCTAAGCACTATGCTCAATGACCTCAATAATGTCTCCCAACGGATAGGGCTTAAGATGAACATGGACAAAACAAAAATCAACGTCCATGTCACACCTATGCCGGTAGTTGTTGGAAGCACTAAGCTTAAAGTTGTTGACGAGTATGTTTACCTGGGACAAATAGTCCGACTAGGTAATTCCAACTTCTACCGAGAGATCAATCGACGAATTCAACTCGGCTAGGCAACGTTCGGGAAACTACGACACATCTTCTCGTTAGACATACCTCAAAGCCTGAAAACGAAGTTGTACAACCAGTGTTGCCAGTGATGGCGACCCCCCACTAGATGGAGTGACTACCTGGTGAGACATGCAGGAAGTCGATGGATGCAGGTGGCTCAGGACCGTGCTTTGTGGCATTCCTTGGGGGAGGCTTATGTTCAGCAGTGGACTTGTGAAGGGCTGTAATGATGATGATGATGATGATGATATTGTGACAACTCTATCAAAATAGGTAACAATTATGCACGTTGTTAGGAAGCTTTGTCTCTGTTCCGTTTATCTACTCGTGTGGTCTTGCCGCACTTCTACCAATCATATAATCATAACTAAAAGTGATATTACGTCCCATCTACATCGATAATAATTTAAAATAAAAAAAACTGTACAACCGACTTCAATATAAATTGTTATAGTCTTTGAGCTGTAGCATGGTGCGTATGGCAGCTCACGCCTATGAAGTTTCGTATTTTTTTAGATAAACTGTTATACAGATATTGTTGTACTTCATAGATGGGTAACGCTCACTTACGATAGTGATGTTGTACGCTCAACTATGCCAAGCCATACCAAACAACCACAGACTAGCAAAAATCGGTATTGAAATAAATCGATTATATGAAAATCACGTAAATATGTATTGGAATTGGAACTAATCAAAATTTAACAAATTTTGATTTACGGAAAAAAAGACGCACACATACTAATATACTGTTTCCGATGCATGGACGATAAATTATTCGTTGGTTATCTCAGGCAAAAAAAAATTATAAAGTAAATTGCACATTGTGTCAAAAAGACTATCATAACTCATGTCGGCCATAATGGCTACAAAAAATCTATTTTTTATTTCATTAGATTTGTAAACCAAATTCTCGATTATTTTTACTTTCCGTCCCGATATTTGGCCCAATGGAACTGGCAACACTAATACACATAATACCGAAAGGCGCTAGCACTCGTACCTTGAAAAGCTGCCGGTGCAGTCAACGCCGTACTGAAAATTACAGATGCTGGCAGCCATTTTATTTGATTAAATGTCAGTCAATACGAACGTTGCAATCAACATGAAATAGAAGATGATTTTTATTTTCAAATTACAAATAGTATAATCTATACATTGAAGTGTCTGTTTGTAATATCATAATAACTGCCATTTATTGAATATATATGAAAGTATATACGGCATTAATAACAAAACGCCAAAAACAATTTTTAAAATGTTTGTCTGTCTCTCTGTTTGTTTCAGCTTATAGCTGGTACTGGCAGATAGCTGATGTTATAAGAGGTAACACAGGCTATATCTATTTTAGAAAAAGAATTAGGATACCGCGCAAAAAAAACTGAAAACCCATGAAATCTAATCGTAATAAACACCAAGCGGGCGAGGTCCAGGAACAGCTATTATGTCATTATTTGTATTAAACTTTAACTTAATTTTACATGCATTTAATTTTTATATTGAAAGCTAATCGATAATTTTTGCTTTGCTTTGTGTATCGTTAATTGCCTTTTTTAAATCGATGTTGCATCTCTAGATACGCCAAAAGTGTAACAAGCTGTAACCCGCACCACCCTATAACGCAAAGACTATAAGAATAACTCAAAAACTATTAGTCAGACATTGATCAAATTTATATGGGACCACAAGTGAAGCACCAGCTTTCAAATAAAAAAGAATCATCGGAATCGGTTCAACCAATAAAGAGTTATGAGGTAACACACAAAAAAATATAGTCGACATGAGTACAGTCTTATTTTAGAAGTCGGTAGAAAAAGACATAACTGAAGCGACAGTTATTCACTTCGTTCCTGATGGCCATTTTACTAAGCACTTGTATGACGGAAATATATTTTAACCCTTTTAAATATTTGTTTATATCAATTATTGTAACCTATTTTTGAGTTAACTGCATAATATAATGAATATAACGATAAAATTACGCCGTATTTTCTCAGCAAATACTAATTTAAATCTATGATAGTCATCGGTAAACCATTGGAACACGAATTCTATGATTTTCCAGTAACCAACAACAACTGGTGATTAGGATTTTTAATTCATTTTTTATTTTTCTTTTACATTTTTATACAGTTAAGATAGTTCAATAAATTATTATAATAACAATCTGCCAGTTGTTGACCAGAGGTTTATTACTGAATACTGGTAATATCTATTCATTGGCCACCTACAATTTTTCTACATACACAATGCCACCGAAAAGAACTTATTCAAATCTAAATGTCATAATAGCGATAGACGAGTTAAGTAAAGGTGCGAAAGAGGAAACGTGCCAAAATATAATATTTCCCACACAACCGCCATAAAACAACATTATGAGCCTTGTAGCATTAATTATTAGAAACTTATGGACCGATTTAAAGTTGTGATGATTATCCCTCCCCCTCTACACTACTCGCGAAGTAGATCGCAATTGGACGAGGCGAATAGTGTACAAGTAGTTCTATTCGCTTCGTGCAACCTCGCTTCGCCTCGGGCGACTTCCGATCGCTGTCGGTTTTTTGCGCCAGTCAAAGGACTTCGCGAAGTACCCCGAAGTTACACGAAGATTCTCACTACACTACTCGGCTTACACCAATTATGAATATTTTTTTAATATATAAATAGAATAGAAAAATAATAATTTTTATTCAGTATTGATTACAAGTAATTCTTATTGAAAGTCATTTTTTATTTTACCACTGGTTCGAAAAAAATTCTCTGTCCTGGGAAGAACCAGCAAGAAACCCAGCGGGACTTTTTTTAAAATAAATTTTATAATAAAAATTATCACAAACTATTTACAAAATTTATTTTAGAAACAGCTTGGAAGCGACCACCTCATTCCCAGGAGTTATTATCAAACATGTATTCATTTATGTTATAATAACCCCTTTTATACAGCTTTTGTTTAATTAAATATTTAAACTTGGTAATAGAGAGTTATTTCCATAGCAAAATGCCATAAGACATTATGCTATGGAAACAACTGAAATAAACTATTCTAGCTGTCTCGACACTATTGAGATCTCTAATCTTTTTTACAGCATAAGCTGCAGAGCTTAGTCTGCTTGCTAGTTTGGATATATGGGGGCCCCACTGAAGCTTTGCGTCGAGAATGATGCCAAGAAAAACAGAGGATTCAACAGGGCTCAGTTCTTCCCCATTTAAAAACACATTGGTATTCAGATTTTTAACATTCGTTGTTATAAATTTATTACATTTAGTTTTATTGCCGTTTAAATGCAGATTATTAACGTTAAACCAATGCATTAATTTTGATATAGCATTATTCACTTCGTCACATTTAAAATGATAGACGTTTAAGTTTAAAAATCAAGAAAGTATCATCAGCAAATAATACTATATCATGATTATCCCCTACACGGGAAGGTAAGTCATTAATATACATTAAAAATAGGAAAGGGCCACGAATCGAGCCCTGAGGGACACCTATCCTTACGGACAACCCAGAAGAACTTTTACAATTGATAAAACTTTCTGCATTCTATTACTTAAATATGAAAAAATAAGTTTAAGCGATGTGTTCTTGACACCATAGTACTGTAGCTTCCTGATTAATGTCTTATGGTAAACACAGTCAAAGGCCTTGGAAAGGTCACAAAACACACCCAAAGCATCCTCCGAATTCTCCCATGCACAAAAAACATGTTTTATAAGTTCGAGTCCGGCGACGGTAGTCGAGCGACCCCTTGTAAAACCAAATTGATTTTTATGCAGCAATTTATTTATACACAAAAAAAAACTTAAATCTCATCTAAAATAATTTTTTCAAAAATTTTACTTAATGTTGGTAGTACAGAAATTGGTCTAAAATTGGCGGGGTCCAATGTACTACCAGATTTAAATAAAGGTATGACTTTATATGTTAATATGTAGCTTTCTACATAATTATTTATTTAGTTAACTCAAGACAACAGAGCTCTCGCTAAGTAGCACGAGTGTGTAGTCACGTTCTTTGGACTGCGATCGACTTCGACGAGTACTTCGTCAAAGTTACTTCGCGAGTAGTGTAGAGGATGCATAAGAGGCCCCGCACTGGACTTTTGCGGGCTGTTAAAGAAGTTTAGAAGAACAGTTGACACCTGGAATACTAAATTACTTAAATCGTCTACAGTTTAAAAATATTCTGCTGAAGATCAAACATTAATAATATAAGCAGCCAGTGGATTTTATCTTCATTTTGAATTGTCCAATAAACATCAAAACAGGAAGATATGAAATCAATCGTTTCTGTATTTGTATGTACGTTAAATTCGTATTTGGGTATAGTGGGTACCCTATCTGTTTAAAGCTTGTTCTACAACTAATATTTGCTACTAAAGTTCAACGATCTAATGACCTTCGACGCTCTTAGATATCGCAGGTGTAAACTTTTCAGAGTACTGACATTAATATATCTAAGTAATTAAAGCAATAAATATATTTATTGTATAAACTTTAATCAAATTCTTTGTTCTAAGACAGACAGATACAACTTAGCAATGAACTTTTAATTATGGCGAATCCACACACAATGTATGTTATAGGCAGATAATTAAATTTATTAAATGTACATAAAGGAAAACTGCATCTGATCGTAGATTTCTATTTTTATTTTTAGTTATTTTATATATTATATATACTTAGTCGGGTCATAAGTTCTGTCAAAACCCTATTATTTAAAATTTTTGAATAATGGCTAGATGAACTTCACCAAATTTAAAAATATAACGTTTGCGCTTGCCGAAAGTAAAAAAGACATTAATTTTCATTAATTTTTAAATATAGAGTGGTTGAAGAAAGAAGATACAGTAGCGGTTATCGCGTTGCACCGCTGCGGTTACGCGCCAAAGAGATTTTCAATATTCTATAAAAATTGAAAATAACCCTACGATTTGTTTATCTCACTATCAAACGATTCACTGAAGATTCAAGCTTCGAAAATCGTAAGATGACCGGCCGACCTCGTACAATTAGGACATGCGCGATCATCAAAGCAGTGAAGGCGCGAATCCAACCAAATCCTGTTGGTACACAAAAAATCTTAGCTCTTCAGATGGTATTAAGCAGAATCACGGTCAAAAGAGTGATCAATGAAGACCTAGAACTACGAGCTTATCGTAAGAAGAATGGACATTTATTGAACGACCGTTTGAAAAAAGTTAAACTGGATAGATTCCGCTCTTTGTTACGGCGGTACGCGGGAACAAAATGCCGCGAAATTTTGTTTTCGGATGAAAAAATTTTTAACATTGAAGAAAGTTATAATAAACAAAATGATAAAGTGTATGCCCACAGCAGTGAAAATGCCAGCACGCGTATTCTGAGGGTTCAACGAGGACATTATCCTTCGTCACTCATGGTTTGGCTTGGAGTCTCATATTCAGGCTTAACTGAGGTGTTTTTCCGTGAAAAAGTTGTAAAAACCAGTGCCGAGGTGTACCAAAATATGAAACAAACATAGTTGAACCTCTCTCTCAAATAATGTTCAAAAACAGCCATTGGGTATTCCAACAGGACTCTGCACCAGCTCATAGGGCACGAAACTCACGCAAAACTGGTTGACCGCCCGTGGAATCACCTTTATCGAAAATGAAGACTGGCCCTCTTCTAGTCCTGATTTAAACCCACTGGATTACAAAATATGGCAACATTTGGAGGAGAAAGTCCGCGCTAAGTTTCATCAGAATTTGGAATCTCTCAGAGCATCTTTGGCTAAAGCAGCAGCATAAATAGATATGAGTGTGGTGCGTGCTGCGATTGATGATTGGCCGCGTCGATTAAGGACATGTATTCAAAATAGGGGAGGGTATTTTGAATAATGTAAATAAAATCGTATTCTAAATTAAATCACCTTCCATTTCATATATAATTTCTATATAATTATCAAAAAGTGTATCATTAATTTTATAAAAAGTTTTTGACAGTACTTTTGACCTGACTAAGTACAATATTTATTATATATATTATTATTTAATATTTTCTTAATTTATATTATTTTTATATATGTAATATTAGAACGTATGCGAATATATTTTATGTTTATATACAATATATTATGTCTAGTAATTTTAACATTTTCTGACACCTACCAACTTTTACTTGTTTAATTCTCTCAGGGTTGACTGGTAGAGAATGCCATATGGCATTAAGTCCGCCCATTGTAATCCTTAGATTAAGGTGTAACACAATAAAGAATAAATAAATAAATAAAAAATCCGCAAATTTGAACAATCATCATGAGACATTACCCTATTATTCTCGTAACTTATAGCAAATACCTACCTATACAATATATGGTAAGTACGCTGCTACTAACAATCTGTATTACGAACTCATAATCATATTATAATGATGCGAGAATAACGAAGGAAAACTCAAGACTAAAATGTCTAACTCAGAACTAAATAATCCTGTAATTATTACTAGTAACATATATTGCGTCTCCTATTTGTGACGAGGGGTATAAATAACGTGACAATTTATTTTCTTCCTCAGAGCGGGACGCTCTTAAATTATTATGTTTTAACAATAAAACGTGTTTATGGAATGTTTAATAATCATAATAGAAAACGAGAAACAAACCCACGTAGCCTGTTGGGATAGCTTTTAATATTTGGTTAGAAGAGCAAATTTGTTTTAAATATCATACATGTGGATGGAACTGTTGGCATTGACTTGTCGATGTTACCCTTTATTAAGAAATTGGTTTTGAGCAATGTGATTCCTAATTGTGTTCTTTCAGTAAACGATATTTTATTCACATGGACAAATACGCCTTCTACTGGAGCTTTTCTTTCAGGCAGACGTACATTGTAACTCGATTATTATGCAAAAAGCCGTATACTTGAGATTATTAGTATAGAAGTTTGAATATTTCCACCCAACCCAAGTTAGTTTAAAAATGTATTTTTTCGTAACTTTGAATCAAGTCACGCTGGCAAAACTGTTACGCGCAGTGCGGACCTACAATGATGGTACAAACGACGGGGCTTGCATCGTACTAAGCGTTTCTTTATCAAAACGGAGTATTTTTACGTATTTTGGGGACAGCGGGAGCCATTACTTAATGATGGTATCAATCATGCTCAAATCAAGACATTTGGTCACGTTAGACATAACGCAAAATTTAGCAAAAATATGTAGGCGTATGCTAATTGAAAATTCTACAGTTAGCATACGCGTGGCCTAACGACCAATGTTGAGCACCGACGTACCAGATGTCAGATTGCCCCGACATATAGCTACTAATTTAACTATAATAGTATATATATATATATATATATATATATATATATATATATATATATATATATATATATATATATATATATATATATATATATATATATATATATATATATATATATATATATATATATATTACAGACTACAGCTTTTGGTCGGTATGTATATCATTATACTGCACTCACTACCTAATATGCATACCATTATCATTAACTACCTAATATGCATATGTATCATTATCATAAGTCATAATATTAATGTAAAAGTATTTGTTGTGAATGCTAGAATTGATTAATATTAATTCTATTTATTTACTTTTACTTTAATTAAATCGGTAAAACCAATTACATTAAATAAAGACTATTTATAAAGCGTACACGTTATTGTGTCGTTTTCTTACTTGCGAAGTAACGTTAATCATTACGATGATAAATCATGTTCATATTATATTTCAAATCAGAAAAAAATAAAAAATATGACTTACGGAATAAACATTCGGCGTTTCCGGGAGCGTAAGAGAAAAATCTTGTTACTCAGAACGGGTGCAAAATCGAAGGACCGCCTTCCCATTGCTTAATGTTCTTTATTCACGTAAATCCCAAGGTTGCGCAACATTTCGTTACTAAATAAATAAATAAAAGAGCATTCACTTGATACATGTCTGCTTTTTTAAACGTAAGAAAACAATAAAAAAGCAATGCTCGTTTCCGCTTAAAAAAATGTTAATTTTCCATGTGTCTTTATATAACATACAACACATACATAGCATTATATACACATACACATACATACGACTAAAATCGCAGAGAGAATAGACAGAATCCAAAAGCAGCGAGCTACTCTGACCACGTTTAGTCAAAAATATTACTTTAGATGAAAAATTGTTGTAGAAGAACAATCACAAATCCGATATCCTATTAGTCGCCTTTAATGACATGCTAGGCATTCCTCTTTGTTATACGCCCCAGAAAAAGATGGGACCTATAAGTCCTAGACCAACATGGAACAAAAATCGAGTATCTTTGTCTACATAATATTACACTAAGGGAAAAACGATTTTAGTGTAAAAAGTGTGATAGTCTTAAGCCATATGTGATAGCCACTAAGCGTAATTAAGGTAAATTTTCCCGCCGCCGATGAGTCTAGCGCCTAGAGTGACTAAAGGCCGAAGATCATTCTTATATTAAAAAATGCATATATCTTTCAAATTTGAATAACTGTTTTTTGCGTGCGATAATTTCTGAACAATACATTTCAACTATAATAGGCTTGGCGATCGCAGTGCTAAAGACTGCACTATAGGTTAGACACGGCCATCCCACCACCTATGAGAGACCACGAAATATCTCTCCCTCTCGTTTCCTAGTCAACCAAGACACTTATTGACTGGTTGTAACGACAGCTATAGATACAATAGCCACCTTGTCCGATATCAATACCGCATACATCTTTTTATTCGTCGACATTATTCAGTACGTGCGTACTTTTTTCTTGTATACAACTATATTGTCGTCAAATGAAGGTTGTAGTTTTTACTTATACAGGCATCCATAAAAAAAATTAAATCGTTAAGAACAACTTTTTTTACCGCAAGAGAATATTCTGACAAGTCTCTATTGGTTAATATACGCTCAACGTCTTGACGCAAATTGCCAATTTTTACACAATAATACGCTTTATAGCTTATATATAAAATACACAGCAGTAAAAATAAATTTAGTATTTCTATATATCAAGTATGTTTTATATGTTAAAAATCATGTGTTGAAATAGGAATCGCTATCTCTGTCTAACAAAACAGTAGTAACTGTAATAAAAGAGTAAATAAAATCAGATACAAATGCTGAAAGAATACTATAACCCTAGGTCGCATCGTTCGTCCTTATTATAACGAGACATCCACAGGGAAATCGAAACGCTAGCTTTTATCCTTCGCTTTACCATAGAAAGAGCTATCCCAAGTGGAATAAATAAAATTTAAATGATGTTTATAATAGAAAAATTGCGACGAATTTTGTTATTTTCTTTTTGTCAGCTTCATCATAACAGCTGCAGATGGTTAGGAAATGAACAAATGAGTGTTAGAATTAGAAGGCTGGACAGTGATGATTTCATGAGCTACGATATTTTATAAAAATTGCATATATTACAGGTTTATAATATAACCAATAATTGGCTTGATGAGTTTGTAGTATACAGATAATTAAACGATAAATATGAAACAACACATTTTAACCTATTTGTAAAATCAAATCAATATTTTATTTAAGCTTAAACGAAAAAAAAAAATTAAATAAAGAGAACTAATAGGTACAATTAAATATTTTTGTCAATCACTCGAGTCATAGTTTCGCGGCTGTAAACAAATTGTAACTATACAGTTACAATTTGTTTACAGCCGCGAAACGTTTATATATGTTTATATACGTATATTATATATAAACGTTTATACCTATTAACGTAGATTACTATTACAAACGTAAACTAATGTAAATGTGCATTAGTCGACTCACATTGATAACAATAAACAGACCTAGCCCCCATCACTATCAAAACATCAACGAGTGACGTGTACCAATGAACCTGACGGTGTTCAATTATAGTATTATTTAGGCAATAACAATAAATTCATACAGATTTTGGAATGAAAAAAAAATATTTTAAACCTTGGCAAGGATAATTGAAATATTTTACTAGCTAAGCTACAAAACGTAAATTTAATTTTAGAACTGCTTGTAATTATTATGATTTCTGCATTTGATTTTACAAGTTCTAATGTTGCATCTAACTTTGCATGACATAAGAACCCCTTAAACGTAAACCCTTAACCTTAATGGCAGCTAAGAACGTTTTTATGTAACGCTCGTATTCTGTCCAAGGCCTACAAGTTAAGCTAGAGTTATAGCAGACTAAAAACGGTCACGGTTTTATTTTCTACAGACTTCAAAAAGGAGCCGGTACTCAATTCGACTGTATGTTTTTTTTTTTGATTGATTGATCAACGTCTGGCCAATAGTTTTTCAATTATTCTTAATTTATATTGAAGTCAGTTGTACAAAATTTTTAATTATTTATGTTACTGTAATGATAACGTAACTTAGGATGATTAAAGAGATTGTATATACATAGAATAAAACCATTTAGCAGTATTCAACAATGATATGATTCAATCATATCGTATAAATACTACAAAGATAATGAACATTAATTGTTGCTTTTTAAAAATTCATGTTGGTCGTGAGAGCGACAAGTTTAACTTAATATGTACTTGAAATCCACTTGTTTCCACTTTTAGTATTGTAAGTAAACAAAGTTCTAGAGATCACTTAGAGCTTTTGTTATTTTTGTTCCACTCAAAAGGGTTAAATATTTAAATTTTTAAATGGTAAAAATCGTCTTTAATGCTTTCCCTGTCCCATGAATCATATATGAACATTTCGATTGTTGAACTACTGTGTCTATTTCGCGAACAGGGAAACTGTTAAAGACTTCTTTTATTTTATTTTTAGCTCTGTATGGCAAAAAATAATCTTTCTGTTTTTTGTTCTATTTAAAGCTCCTTCGTATACACATCTCTGATGCCTCCTCTACACTACTCGCGAAGTAGATCGAAGTTGGACGAGGCGAATGGTGTAGAAGTAGTTCGATTCGCTTCGTGCAACCTCGCTTCGCCTCGGGCGACTTCCGATCGCTGTTGGTTTTTTGCGCCAGTCAAAGGACTTCACGAAGTACCCCGAAGTTACACGAAGCGTCTCACTACACTACTCGGCGTACGCCAGTTATAAATATTTTTTATATATAAATATTAAATATGTCACTTTCTACATAATTATTTATTTAGTTAACGCATTGACATCGTACTGTTCACACAATTAGGTACATATAGCAGCTGCCTTTTAAACGTCATTCATGTTAACGGTGCGGGAGACTCAAGACGACCGAGCTCTTCGCGAAGTAGCACGAGTGTGTGGTCACGTTGTTCGGACTGCGATCGACTTCGACGAGCACTTCGTCAAGTTACTTCGCGAGTAGTGTAGAGGAAGCTTAAGACGTCTGGTAGATCGAATGTCAATCCGCCAGCCAAGTGTGACCACTAAGGTAAATTCTCCCTTCAATGGAGGAGGACATTTTCTATCGGTAGTCTGTTATGGCATTATAATATTCGCTGCGCAGGTGATCGATTCAAACATTATTATTCAACTTTTGTAATATCGTTTTCGAAATTCCGAATCGTCCAAGAGGGCATCATAATATTAATATGTTCGCCAGCACGAACAAATTCTCAGACCGATGACTGAAACCACGCGTCGCATTAGCAGTGTGAGGATATCAGCGCTCAGCAACCCTCATGCCCAACGTGTTTAATAAAAAATCTAAATAAAAAAGGTATGCATAACCTTTTTTATTTAGATTTTTTATTAAAAAAGCTACATCCAGCAGTGGGTTTATAAAATTGATGTAGAAAGGGTATAAGAAACCGTTCATCTGTCAATAAAGTTTTATTATTTGTATATCAAAAAGTATATAATATAGCAACAGTTTTACAAAAGTTTAGTCGTATAATAGAGGCGTAAAAGAATCCACTACACCATTTTGTCCGTTTGTTTCGTAAGGCTACAGAGTAAAACTGAAACAGTAGAATCACTTTCGTGATAACAAAATAAATCAAAATTATAAAAACTACGGTTGCTACTAGCAACTACAGCTAATATTTTCCCTATGAGGACAACTAGTCCTGCAGTGGAGTTTTGTTATACTGTAATGATGATGACGATGATTCATTGACTTATGTAAGTTACCTATTTAAAACAACGTTTATAATCATCGATATCAATCTAATAGGTAAAACATTCGACAAATTTCCCGATGACGTCACCGATCTCAAAGTTATATAACATTTCTTCGAATTGCCTGCCTAGGGACGGGGGCGTAGGCATGGACTTGCATAAAAATTACTGGCAGCAAATGACATTTGTATCCGGTAAGCTGGGCAGGTAAATCGTGAATGAATATAAATCGAAATATTTTGTATTCGACGGCGCGGCATCGTACTGTCTTTATATATTATTTTGAAAGAAATTTGTAGAATAATAATATTATAGAATACTATTAGTAGCCGGTTACATTGTAAATAGGTTATGTATGTATAAGAAAATAAAATATATTCATTATGAATTCCCCACCAAAAATTCAATATCGCAACGTTTTTTATCAAGCATTAATTTACATCACTCAATATTAAAAACGTGTTTTTATGCGTTCATATATTCAAATTCATCAGCAAAATTATTTTTAAAATATACTATAATAAATATATTTTAATGATCTCTGTTGTAAAAAAAAGTTATACTACAATTTGTGTCACCAATTGACGTACGTACTGCTCGCAAAGAAATGGACTTAGATAAGCATTTTATATCTTTTTTAAAATATATTTTAATACAAAATATGATGCTGATTAATGTTTACTACAACCACTAACATCGGTGGAGTCACTACCAACTATTGTACCCAGTCTAAGCGACCGCGATACTATTTATATTCTATATATTATGCTGTATAGTATTGGCCACGTCGAGAGAATGAATGAAGAACGATTGACGAAAAAAGTGTATAAGGCGAGTGTGAATGAAAGTGTTGGAAGGGGTAGACCTAGGCGGACATTTCTAGACCAAATTGGGGACGTCTTGAAAAAAGGCCAGGTTAAGAGTACCCTAAACCGTAGAGCATGTATGAAGGGAATAATGAAAGTGGACGAAGCGAAACAAGTATGTAAGGATCGTAGCAAGTGGAAAGAAGTGGTCTCTGCCTACCCCTACGGGAAAGAGGCGTGATTATATGTATGTATGTATGTATGTATAGTATTGTCTTTCTCCAATCTATACGAATAAATAGAATTGAAGTGTCTGTTCGTAATGTTAAAAAATAACAGCTTTTTACTAAATGCATATGAAAGTATATATGTTACTAATAACAAAAAATCAATTTTAAATTTTTTGTCTGTCTGTCTGTCGGTTTGTTCCGGCTTATCTCCGCAGCGGCTGGACCGATTTTGATGGGACTTTCACTGGCAGATAGCTGATGTTATATGGAACTTAGGATCTGGGGGCACGGCAGCATGAAAATACCATGTATCTCTGAAGTAATACATATTATATTAAATTAGATTGTTTAGTGCGATTGCCAAGACAATTTATTTATTTAAAATACAAAAGATTTTTAGTATTGATGTGGTCACTATAAGATGTTGTTAGGTTAGCTAATTACGTAATAACTTGAGAAAGAAGGACCCTTAAGTAGGGACTGAATAAATTAACCGACTTAGTATTACATGGATTTCACAACTTTTTACGGTAGAAGAACTGAGTTGCGAGACTTGTTTTTTTTACAAGTTATGTTTTTGATGACATAGTTTTATTTTAGAAAGATAATTAGGGTTTCGCGCAATAAAATTAAAACCCATGAAATGGTAGTAAATTCCACGCGGGCGCAGTTACTGTTACTTTATATTTCTAAAAAATAGCGATATCTATATTTTATACCAGTAACGTAACCTTATACCTTAATCGCAATCAATTACCCTGAAGCCTTTGTTAAGGTCAAACAAATTTCAAAATTATTCTAAATGTTACTGTTAAAAAAATAAATCATATTCGTAGAATATTTTAATACCTGTAGAATTAATTTTCCCCAGCACGCCCACATCGCTTCGACTATAAAAGATTCTAACGGTGCTAATGAGGTTGTCATTCTTAAACCTTAAAAATATGAACATTTGTTCCGCTGAAACATAAACACAAATCATCACACGAGAAGTATTACTTGTCGTAAAGAAAATGTTCTTTATGATTACCACTCAAGTAACTCAATAGAAAGGTAAATGGGTCAAATTTTTAACAAAAGAGCCCAAAACATTCCTCGTATAATTTATTCTGACAGAACAAGAATTTTAGTAGAAATTTAACAAAAGTTATGAATGATACTATGATTATTCATTGTTAATGTAATATCCTTCAGACCGAAATTCAATCTTAACGGAGATGAGTCACTTGTGCAAGACAGGATTATATCAGGTACGTGTGTGTTTGCAAGCACAAGGGTACTTTATTCCCACACTTTCATAGTCCAATGAACGTCAATCCGACACGACCGGAGAGAGATCAGATGCAGGACCAACAGCTCTGTATGCTCTCCGAGGCACGGGCGTTAAACACCGCCAACTTGCTACGAAAAATTTCTTGACAGAAAAATCCATTAACTGATTATACCCTGACCCGGAACCGAATGATATGCAGTCGCGCTTACAATAGAATAGATATCGACGAGGCAGTCATTATTATCAGGGTATGAAAAACAGTACAATGTTTTATTTTCATTAAAAAAATCCATGGAATATTGCGTTATTTTATTTCTTTAAAACACCTATGATGCGTAAAATACATGCTTACATAAAAATAATTATAAATTACAAAAGGGACTGATAGACACAAGGCAATTTAACAAATTAAAAGTTCGATGAGATTCCCACAGTTATCAGCCCATAAACTGGCCCATGTTAAGGCCTATGCTATAGGAGAGATAACGTACCGTTATCACTACGCACGGTGCGGGCTGGCAATCGCAGGACAAGACGTCTCCCAATTCCGACGCTACTTTACCTCGCTGATCTGGTTATATTGACTGAGTACCTAAGTAGCCTCTTACAACGTCTACGATAGATTATTTTATGACTAAGCGGTATAACCAACTGGTACAATCCCATTAAAAATACCTATCTAGATTGGTTCGGAGGTGTCAGCAAACTTGCTTTAGCTCTGATTGATTAACTCCTACCAATACTGTTCATGTACATGGGCGACAATGGTGAATGTTTTACAAGTCGAATACTCGGGCCTAAATAACAACGGTGGAAAAAAATCAAACATCCCTTAATTATCTCCAAACAGCTGTAACAGCTGAATGAGTGTATAAGCTAAGACTGATAACATCTCTTTTGAAAATAATTTACTATCATCGTATATTTATGCCGATGTCATCCAGGCCGACTTCATCTACGGAATAGATTTACAAATACTTTTTTTAAGTAAAATAAGGGTGACAATCGAGCACGCAGTCCACCTGATGGCAAGCGGATGCTGTTGCCCATAGACATCTACATTTATCCTCGACTAGCTGATACCCGCGACTTCGTCCGCTTTGCTTGATATATCAAGAAAACACATCACTGAACAAGTAGTGCTTATAAAAACTTTGTTTAAACTTTAATAACTTTATATTAAAAGAAAATATTGCAATATTTTTTTTTAGATAAGGGCCAAGTGTCTAAGAAATAAAACTTAAATCTATAATGAAACCTATCCAGTAGTTTTTCTTTGATGCGCGCACAACTGCAAACTTCTATCATTTTATATAGATTTAGAATCAAAATGCAGATGCGTTGTCACCCCTGAGGAAAAGTATGAAATGCTTCGTTGCCAGTAAAAAAAGGGTCTCCGGTTGTATATACTCACCATACGAAACAGCCGCATTAAACTGCTGTTTACGCTGGTATTCCGTGAGAGCGTAGTCCTACCCGTCGAGACGACCCATTCGTGATACAGCCATAATATAGCCGCAGCGTGGCTCTACCACGTATAAATAATATCGGAGGTAGCAGTTGATTAATGAAAACTACTTGAAAATTGTGATTTCCTATTTTCTTAGTATAAGTCTAAGTATAGGTACAGAAGAGTTTCGTTTCAATAAACTGCGCAGGTAATAAAACATTTGAAATATATTTTAGAAGAAATAAATAATTATTATAAAATGCTGTGCGGTGGGTATATGCGGGGGATATTCATTACCCCAATTCATTCCGTATAAAAATCTTTTGTATCCGAAAGATGACGGTAAGCAATCTCGTTTACGTAAAATAATCTTAAAAATAGAATCAGGCGTTATTTTGTGAAAATTCAATATATTAGATGTTAAAAATAAATTTGTCACGATCCACGTAATAAAATACAACTGCGTCTTACCTAGTTTGACGTGTATCTCTCGCCCTCCGTCAAATGCGTGCACTATCCCTGTCACCAGGACCACTACACCAGAAAAGACACACCATCGAACATACGTTTCACACTCTCAGGTGAAATAGACCGCTAAGAGAAGAAGCAGTCCGCCACTGCAGTCTATTTCAACCGAAGGTGCCTCGCGGAATACGTGTCCAGTGGTGTTCCCCTAGCTAATTAATTTTTAACATCTTTAATAAAATACTCTTGATATTTTGGCAACGGGCAGCAGTGTCAAATGTGAGGGACGTTTGGTACTGCAATCGTCAAGCCAAGCGTGACAATTGAGGCAAATACTATCTACAACAGGAGAAGCCCATGTGCAGCAGTGGACTTTGAGGGGCTGATGGAGAAGTAGAAAATGAAATAATAAACACATCAGAAAAATAATTGTTAGTGTACTGTTTTTCTTTATTGTGTATTATGTTATTAGTTATATTAGTGGTAGGTACATGTAAAATTGTAAATTTTACCCTTTACCTATTTCTACTAACAAGCAGCTCTGTCTACTCTTATGTTTTAGTTTTAAGGGTATGGAGAGCTAGTACAAACATGCTGTGAGCCCAATCCTAAGAAATAATAATGCATTTTTAGAATTTTGCTTGTAAATGGTTGGCAGGTGTCTATGGCCTGCACCCACTTACCATTAAGTGGATTTATTGTAATATATCATTTATTGTTGCAAAAAGGTCGTAACTGTAGTCTATATAATTATAATCTATATCATCATCATAATCATTATCATTGTTACAGCCCTTCATAAGTCACTGGCCTTCTCCAAGGAACACTCGGTCCCTTGGCCACACACATTCATTGTCTTCCTGCATGTCTTACCATGTCATCACTACATCCAGTTTCGAGCCACCCTACACTTCCCTTATATTCTGTTTATATGCAATACATTTATTTTCAATTGAATTTAAATATAAAGGTGTTAAAGAAGACTGACTGCTAGTGAATTGGTGGTGATTTTTGTTCAATTGTCTTTTTTACCTAAACATGGTACACTCTAAAAGTATCTATTCTTAATGCCGGACTCATACTCCCGTAAAGCGATAAAGAGCAGAATCACCAATGCAAGGCTATAGTTACAGCACTAACCAACTCCTACTAATATGTTAGTATTGGCAAATAAGTTTCAAGCTAGTGTCACAGGAATGCCACAAAGCACAGTCCTAAGCCACCCACCATCATTCATCAAAAATGGTCTAGTAGTTTAGGGAATTCAGTCACACAGAAACGGACAGAAGAATTATATTATATATAAAGATAAAGTACTTTTGAAGATATTTCATATTAGGTAGTTAATACTTGTAATACTAAAAACAATTATTAGAAATATTGGAACAAGCTCCTATAGATATGGGAACATGGTTGCACACTATTCATGCATCAAAGTTGTAAAGTTGCATCCCACTACACCTATTTACATCCCACTGCTGGGCACAAGCCTCCTCTCATTTCTGAGAGGGTTTTTTTAGGGCAAGGAATTGTCCACCGCGCTGTCCTAACGCATGTTGGCGAACTTCACATGTCTTCAAACATTTTTTTTTTATTTCTGAGACATGCAGGTTTCCTATTGATGTTTTCCTTCACCACCGAACATGTGGTAAATCAGCACTTAAAATTGCAATTAACAATTTCATTGGTACCGGTGGGGATCGAACCCGAGTTGCTCGAGTACTGTGAAGCTTACAGCGAGCGCTAACCATCTGAGCTACCATGGCTCATTCATGCATTAGTCAGTATCTAATTGTAGTATGTTGCAATAGTGACATAATTATTTTTTTCATTAAAAAGAAAACATTACCAATATAAGAGACTTAAATTACACATGAACAAACATGCTCAGAACAATAATTTTAAGGCTATACAAATGTTGAATTCTCATGAACTCAAAACTCAGTACTACAACCCAATGCTTAGCCACTCTGGTTAAGTCAAGCCATCAATATTATTGTCTAGTACAGAGATCCCAAACTATTATGGGCAAGAGACCCCTGTTCTAAAATGAACTGACACCTCAAACCCCCATAGCCAAATTACTTTAAAAATCCTATCTCTAGTTTTTTTCTTATTAATACAAAATACTTACCAATTTAAAAATTTGCAGTTGGTTAAGTGAGTAAACTTGACATTGTGTCTCCTCAAAACAAAACATGAAATTCAATAAATATCAAGTGTAATTAATAATTATGGATACAAATTACATGGAAGTACTTAAGTAGGTAATTATTAAAAAAAATTATTAAAATTACAAAGTAAATATAAAAAAAATTTTTTGTGATTGATTATCGTTTATGCTGTTTATTTCAACCCCTGGGAATACGATTTCGACCCCAAGGGGTTAAGGGATATTAACACTGACTGTCAAGCATTGGCATGATGAACTAAAAAAGTAATACATTTGTTTCTTTTCAAATATGCTAGAGTAACTAATTTATTTTTATAATAAGAAATAAAACAAAGTAAATTAATTTTTATTTTATTTAAAAAAAAACAAAACAATAATACCCATTTTCTACAAAAAAATCTTACATAAGTGTAAGTCCACGATTATGTGGTTTTTTTTCAATCCTACACTGTGAAATATTTTTTAGTGTGATACTTCTCAAAGCAAGGATAGTGGCAGAGTGGAATATTACATGCTGGACAGTAACATCTTCCATCATTTCATGGACATCCCATGAAGGGAATAATATGTCACGTGTTAGTCATTTATCGTCTCCGCAATTGTGCTATGTTACTTTAGCTAAAGAATGTAGCTACCCAATGCAATAACCGCCGACCCCAAAATTCCTTTAATTCTTAGAATAAAATCAAGGAATTCGGATGATGTGCTGGGATTGTGATCGACGAAAGGAGCAAAACTGAATGTCACAATCCAGCGTCATGATCGGCTGTCGAAGCGTTAACCACTTTATCCCTGATCAATTAGTTCCTCTTGGCCACTTTTCAAAAACACTAGCACAAACCGTTACCATTACAGCCTATTAAAGTCCACTTCTGAACATAGGCCTCCCCATAGATTACCTCATAAGGGGGATATGTCGTAGTTTCCACTCTTGGCAAGCGGGTTGACAACTGCAGTTTCTAATTTCTTGTTATTATTAGAATGACACTGCTGTCCATCTCCTAATTTGTTTATCTCTGTTGAGTTTTACTTTACCCACAGGATGATATGGGGTAATGGATATTCTTACACCCACTAGCACCAAAGTATATCACAATAAGGGTGTAGATGTATACATATAATCTTGTTATTTACATACTTTTATATCATAGCATGTAGGATTTTTGTGAAATCAACTCAAAATGATAAAATAAATGTTTTTTGATGATAACCTCATAGATTGTATCTGATGGTAGAGCTATGCTGCAGCTATATTGTGGTTGTGGCACGAATGGGTTAGCTCGGCCGGGGAGGGACCACACTCTCACAGGATACCAGCCTAAAATAGCGGCTTGACACTGCTGTGTTTCGTATGGTGAGTGTAGAGAACCGGAGACCCTTTTTAATGGAAATGAAGCATTCCATCTTAGTCCTCACAGGTGACAACACATCTGCATTTTGATTCGTAATACAAGATAGATGTAGATGTCTATGGGCCACAGCAACCACTTACCATCAGGTGGACTGTGTGCTTGTTTGTCACCCTTAGCCTATAAAAAAAAGACTAAGGCTGGCTTTTCACTATGGGATATAATATATATTAGATCCCGAAATATATATTATATCCCGCAATTGGCGTTCACACTGTGAGATATATGTTTTAACCAGTGTGCGTTCGTCATTGGTCATTGGATTACCCCCCTTTACCCCGTACACCGTTCTGCGGGGGCGCGGAATGGTGTGCAGGGTACAGGGGGCAAAATATGATATGAAAATATCGCTCGGTCGATCGAAAAAATATTTATAGCTAGAGATGTAATATATATTATAGCTAAGTGTAAACGGTTCCATATGAAATGTATAGTGAGCGATATTAATTTATATCTCAAGATGTAATATATATTATATTATATCCCGTAGTGAAAAGCGGGCCTAAAAGAGATATAGTTTCAGATAAAAAAAAATATTTTGCAATTTTACACAAAAAAAAACTATCATCCAAAATTTTGATACATGACCGTTTCATTATTTTTTTTTAATTCAACATAATTTTACAACAAAACTTAAGTGTTGTGGGATATGATGCAAGCAATACCATTTTAGCAAAGGCATAGACTCATAAACTTATCAAAAGATATGTGCAGACAGGAAAATTTGTATAAATCAATAAAATAAAAAATATTATTATCAAGTCAGAGCATTTTGTAAAACTGGAATAAACAATAAGCTTATTTTAAATTCCATCCTCAATATGTATAGGTTTTGTTTGTTTTTGTTTTATCCTAGGAATAACTCTTATCTTATATTATGTAAAATCAACCTTATGTTGTTATAATAATGTGTTCATGGTTTGGTGTATATTGAAATGCTTGTAATTGTTGAGACATAATATTTATCGCATAATAGAAGTATATGATGTGTGATATATGATACCTTAATTTCAACTGTAAATTATTATTTTGTATTTTATAATTTTCTTTACAAACACATATTAAATATATTCAAAACTTGTTATATTTTTGGTATTAATAAGTATTAATATATATTAAACTAAAGGACAATGTGCAATTTGTAAATAATTGTATACCGGCACATGCGTTGTTTGTAAACAAATAACATATGACGTCTTGATTGAACATCTAACTTTGTTTTGCTGCTTTCAGTATGAATTTCTTCAACGAATAACACCGTCAAACTTCTATAAACGTTAAATAACGTCAAGAAAACCGCATCGCATAGAACATGTGAACCTCTGAAGGATCAAATTATAGATGAACATGTCCATATAGCGCGCCAAATTATGACAGATACTTAAAAACACGTGTTCAAATGGGACTTGCAAATTCTGGATTAAAATTAGTTTTTTCCCGAACAAAATGACAGAAAAACGTATACGCAATTCAATTAATGATTAATTCATAGAAATATTATAATTCCAAAAAATAACGCCCCTAGCGGTAAGATCACGAATCAAACATCATGGCGGACATACAGTAGTCGAGGAGACTTGATACCCAAATGCGCAAAATACTTACACTTTCTTCCTCTTTTTCCATTCCAGAGGGCATTTGAGGTACGGCACGATTAATCGCTGAGTAATCCGGTAAATCCGGAAGCTCCTCAGCGAGATATATGGGCATTGGTTTCGACGCATCCAGGGCCCTCGCCCTAAACGAGAGCTTCGACATTTTGTTGACAGAACAAAACACGCTAGCGTCGACACAAAAATGCACTGATATAACACTTTATAGCTTCTCCAAGCGGTCCTAAAGGACCGAAAACTGCACTTCGCACACTCTAGTTCGTTCCCATGGTTAATTTTTGCACGCACTCAGTCACAATTAATGAAAAACAATAACGAAACTTTACATATTGAGCGTTCTTTGCAGAAAGCCATCATGGCGGCTTTCCGTTTGTCGGACGACCATGACCAACTTCCACCTTGCAATATGTGCGCGGGAAGGAAACACGCGGAAACAACTCGTGCAATTTTTATACTTTTAAAAAAAATTGGACTTAAAATGAATAAAGTTACAATAAATTACTAAAATAAATTATTATAAAATAAATAGCATAAATTTTATTAAAATGTTAGACATAAAACGATTTTAAAAATAAAAAAGTACTGATTTGATATCGGACATTCGTTGACCTAGCATAGACTAATATATTGTTCCACCGAACGTTCCTTTACGCATTTATGTTTTTGCTTATGGAAAATTTAATACGGTATAATAAATAAAAATAAATAATGACATAAATATAATGGAATCGTAACAATTGATTTAAATATTATTATAAATTATTGCACAATGAACATTATTACTAATTATTATGGTAGTAGTGGTATTGATTTTTTTACTATTGATACCGGTACGTGACTCCAAGAATAGGTAATATTATTTTTGGTATGCAAGAATCATAGACTTAGAATATACTGGCGTATAGACCAGTATAGACCACTTGCTTGCTATAATACATAATATATAATTTTACATATTTATTTATCTATGGTATAGACGGTATAGACCACCTGACAGCCCGAAAACGCGTGAGCAATTTTGATTTGTTATTGTGTGCGGTAGCTAGTGATATAAATTTTACTTACAAGGACTATCGAAAATGATTGTTAAGGAAGCGGTAAAAGTATTTAAAAAAAGTGTTTAGTGCATGGAGTTAAATAACTTCAAAAATATATATAATTAAAAAGTATTCATATAATAATAATTATATAAAGTAATAATTGTTAATATAAATAGGTAGATACTTAACTAAGTATATAATTATTTATATTTTATTAAATGTTTTGATGGGGGAAAAAAACGGGGACACGGAGTACATAACGGCTGTTTTATTTTTCATATAAGTATTACTTGTGATTATTATAAACATTTAATAATTTATAATTAAAAACGTTATAGTACTTTATTTTAATATTCGACTGAAGTATAAATTCAAACTTAATATTTCAAGGAAGAAAACTTGTAGGAATCAGTTAAATAAGATTGCTCTGCTGAAAGGCCAATATGTTTATGATGCTTCATCATGTTTCTTGTTTATATTCTTTCAACTTATTATCATTTTAGCTGCATGAATTTTAAAAACATATTGATCTTAACACAGTAAAGTGGACTAAGTGTCTGAGGATACAGATGCACTCTCTATTCTCTCAATCTCGGTATGTTAAAAAAATGGTCACTCATTCATGGACTGACCGCCGCAAGTGCAAATTAATCTCGCAGATCTATTGATCTGCGCAGCTATTACTTAACTACGAGTTCCTCTTCTCTACGACTAACGCTGTAGGCGATAAACCAAGCTATTTAAGCCCTCGGCACATTGTCGTCGGCCATCAAGCATGAATCGGGCATCCACCGTTGTGAGTATCAAATACTATGGAATTTATACTATCATACTATAATTACTAAATATCTATACCTAACTACGCTAAAAGTTTTATCATTGTGACTATGACATTGGGAATGTTACGAGCTTGGGCTTTGAGACAATTAAAAACTGCTGAGTGAATTACCAAAATTGACACTTTAATTACAGAACATTAATTACAACTTAAAACCACACTAATAATGAAACACATTTTTTTATTTAATTTGTACTACATAATTTTTAAATTGTACTACAGATCACTTTAGTTCGCAGTTGTATCACTTAGAAGTATACGCTTGTATTGCCAATTCAATACTGAGTCGGTCGTGGTCTATACCGGCCTTTTATAGGGCCTCAGATAGTTTCCAGAACCTTCTACTGTAGAAACATCTAGAATGTTCGAGTACATATCGGTTCCGAAATTTCTAGAAGGATCTTGACTCTCCTAGTTCTGCTACTCGATACTAGAGGGCGCTAGTGGTAACTAGTGTTGCCATGGCGCGCAACAGGAATACAATCCGAAGT
This sequence comes from Parnassius glacialis, assembly GCA_033319125.1. Classification (NCBI taxonomy): domain Eukaryota; kingdom Metazoa; phylum Arthropoda; class Insecta; order Lepidoptera; family Papilionidae; genus Parnassius; species Parnassius glacialis. The sequence continues at coordinate 28,827,991 of JAVANC010000002.1, forward strand.
TCCGAAGCTCCGCTCAACCCTTGGTCGTGTCGGGAGTAAGGGGACGCTCCCCTCCTCTACCACCTCCCCTGCCCCCTCCTGCCAAACGATTCTAAATTTCAACTTTTATCTATATTTATCTAAAGTTTTGAGTTAAATTTTGAAGTCTTATTATAACAATATTTTACTTACTGGTACAAATAATGTTGAAATGACTTCTATTAATAAAATTGTTTTCATTCTACTTTTTCTTTTATACTTCTCAAGAAAATGTTTGCTGCAAGTTGTTGAGTTCTTCTTGGCATTACAACCAACCCGTCCAGTGAACCTTAACCATTTTTTCTGATTATAGAATCCGGAGGAAATCTGTTTGACAAACGGCAAAATAAAATTACGTTTTAGAACGCAAGCCGAGGATCTATTTTCTTGTTGTGTAGGCAAGTCTATCGATTCATTATAAACATTCAAGATAAATATCGACATTAATGTTGATATAGTTGAGTCAATCCCTTACCTTACATGCAAAATATTTTGTATAAAAATGTATTTATCAAATTCATGCAAATTATCGACAACGTGACTTTTTTCTTTGTAAAATATCAAAACAACATAAAAAAAATAATTGAAAATGCTCTAAATTTTTATTCTAATTTTTTTAAAAGTATATAACATAAATTTTAACCAAAAATAAACGCTTCATAACATTGACGACGTCTTGAGAATTTACCTATGAAATATGCAATTATCAGGTTTAATAACACCACAATCACTCACTGAACAAGTAAGCATTTTGGAAAAAAGTTACTTACTAAAAATAACCACTATTACACTTTAAAAAATTACAAAATATCTAGGAGCTAGGCGTGTGTATCTCTTTACGGAAACGACTCACTGATCCGAATCACTAAAGTGATACAAAAGATTGGTTCAGTAACAACATTTAAAATGTATCATTTGGATCTGGAACAGTGAAACATTACCTTGCTCTTTGCTCATTTTGCGCGACGCGTCGCTTGCGAGGCGACTGAGCCACGAGCGAGAGAGACAGACTGAGACATTAACTTAACTATTGACTCATGAGTGGCGAGTGAGCGAGCGAAATAATTATAATCCACACAAGTCAGATAGAGATAATAAATAAGAAGTGTATCACTTAACTCCTACGGATTTTCGCTGACGTTATTCATGCACGTAAAAATTACCACTAAGGCGCTTACGTGTCAAATACTATACGGTCGTTTTTGTATGTAATATATAACGTAACAACGTAAAATAACAAGTTGTTATTTTACGTTGATGCGGCACTTGTCAAACTGTTTATATTCATTAGCGCCTGTTTACGAAAACATACTGAGTTTTGTTTAGGATTCCTTTGCATAATGATTATTGTGACTTTACTTTCTTCCTTTTCATCATAAAGTTAGAGTTATGAGACTTTACGAGAAAATTACATATACATTGCTGTTTTGTGTAAATGGATATTTTTGTAAATTATGAATTGACATCTTTGTTAAAGTATGAAGGAGAATCGATTTTATATACAATTTTATTACGGTACATAATAAATAATCTAAGCACTTATATTATTCAGCATTGTTGCCCCATAACATTTCACGGATCAGTCAGTAATAAACGCCCACGACGCAACTTAATGTATTCGGAACATTCTGTATTTTATATCTTTTGAGTCGATGATCCAAATGAAACATATCAGAGTTTCGGAACATTTTATTGATCGAGATGTAAATGTTCCAATTCCAAAAATGAAACACTTTTCCCACCTCCACTAGGAGCTATTTCTTACCTGCCGAATTGTGCCGATCTGTCATTCAAAATCGGTTACAGAGTCATGGGATTTGGTATCCTTTTCCATCTAATCTATTCTAAAAAAAAAAATCTTGCGTTTTTGCCATAAGGAATTTTCTTCTCCCTTGCACACTATGTTTGTCTATACAATAGTATATTCTAAGTCTATGGCAAGAATGTATGTTTTTCCTTTTTATTGTGATTCGGTAACTTTCTATATATAGACAGTAATAGTATTCTGTGAGTATAAATTATGCCTAATGACTTTTTGGTTTACCTATTGCTAGTAGCAGTAAATCCTCTTTGAATGCAAGTTAGTTTCGAGTCTTGATGACATAGAGTAATTTTATATTTGTGCTATATATACACTGCTGAAAAAAAATAAAAATATTAAATACTAAAAATATTAAAGTAGGTAATAAAATACATATAAGCTTATGTATATTAAATTTACTTCTTGATTTATTTACGTAAAATACAAAATACTGCAGTAATTGTAGTGGTAAAATAACATTGAGAAAATTCCTCAAAACCCTTAACTACCAAGAAACTGAAAATTTTCTTTTAACCCAACACTAATACATTTAATTTACTCAAACACGTTACTCACTCTAATCACAATCTCTAAACCTCTAATAATGATACTCCAGGATTGCTTCTGTATAATCATAACATAACAAAAACATACATACACACATACATATATGTATACACACACACACACACACACACACACACACACGCACACACATAAACACCCAAACAGAGACACACACACACACATACGTGCGCACACACACACACACACACACACACGCGCGCGCGCGCGCGAGCGCTCGAGTGCAATTTACGAGTATTTGCGTACGCTCGCGCAAATACTCGTAAATCTACACATATACATGCTTTTCATATTCTCACCTATACACGTCCATATCCATTCCTCTCTGTATTATTCATTGTATTATATGTAACCTATCCGCGAGGGGGGGCTGGTGAACTGTAACTCGATTTTTAACATAAAACCTATAATAGGCACCAGTCTCACAACGCTAGGTCCTTACTGCGTACATCGATATTGTTAACCAGCCAGTAAGTTGTAAACAGATAAATAAATTGAATTAAATTGAAGTAGCTAGTTTTATTACAAAATAACAAGCAATTGTTTTTGCAGATTTTTACTTTATTTATTGCAAGTTGTAGGACACCGGGCTATTATAATACACAGACACAGAAACAGAAACTTTTTAATACCATATAGATTATAAATAATACTTTATTGAAAGTCACTCTTTTGATTTATTACCACTGGTTTGGAAAAAAACATTTGTCCTGGAAAGAACCAGCAAGAAACCTAGCGGCTTTTTTTTAAATAATAGCTTACAATCATGTGTTACACAGTTAACAACACAAAACTAATTAGGAATAGCTTGGTAGCAATCACCTCATTCCCAGGGGTTATTTTCATGCATAAAATTCTTAATATTATAATAACCCTTTTGATTCAAACTTAGTTTAATAAAGTTCTTGAAATTTGAGGAGGTCTAATTTTGTATGTTTTCTGGGATTTTGTTGTAAAAGCGTATACATCACTACAAGAATGAATTACTGACTAGATGGAGTCGAGTAACTGATACTACTAACTTGTGTATGTTCCTAGTATTTACAGAATGAATATCACTTATTTTTGTAAAACTACTTTTAGTATTGTGTACTTACTTTACATTTTTATAAATGTATTGAGAGGCCAAAGTTATATTAATTTTCTCAAATATTTTTCGCAGCACCTCTTTAGGTTTTATGTCTTTTATGGCCCTCTTTTGTATCAGTACAAATATAATTTCCGTATCAGTCGCGTGTCCCTATAGCAAAATAACATACGACATTATGCTATGGAAATAGCTAAAATAAACTAGTCTAGCTGTTTCAACACTGGTAGGAAGTCTAATCTTTTTACAGCATATGCTGCAGAACTACGTCTGCTTACTAGTTTTGATATATGGGGGCCACATTGAAGCTCCGCGTCTAATAAAAATAGTAGTATCGACAAGACTCAATTCCTTCCCGTTTAAAATTACATTATTATTTAAGTGTTTGACATTTGGAGTCATGAATTTCATACAGTTAATTTTAGTGCCATTTAAATACAAATGATTAATAATATGGTTTTTAAATTTACTAATTGAGATATAGCATTATTTACTTTGATATACTTTAGTAATCGTAGTTTTAAATAGAAAATTAAAGAAGTGTCATCAGCAAATAATACTATATCATAGTTATCCCCTACTATGTAAGGTAAGTCATTAATATATGCAAGAAACAGTAAGGGGCTAAGAATTAAGCCCTGAGGTACGCCCATTTGTACTATCGATGCGAAAGAGATCATAATTCATTAATGACAAATTTTTGCGTTCTGTTACTTAAATATGAAATAATTAATTTAAGAGCATCACTTCTTACACCATAGTGTTGAAGTTTCCTGATTAATGTTTCATGGTGAACACAATCGAAGGCCTTGGATAGGTCACAGAATATACCCAAATACCAAAACCCAATAGTGAATTCTCTCATGCATTAAAGATATATTTAATCAGCTCAACACCACCATCAGTTGTCGAGCGATACCTTTTGAAACCGAATTCATTTTTATGAAGTAAATTATTTATATTAAAAAATAAAATTTGATCAAGAATATTTTTTTTCAAAAATTACGTGCACTACGTACTAGGACAGACAACAAGAATTGCTTGTTTGATGGATGATCTACGACTTTTTTGCCACCGGGGCGGCGCCATTTTGGATGAATTAATTTATTAGAAAAGCGTATTTCTGAAATATTCGTAATATTTTATATTAATTACATAGAAATAAAGAAACCAATCTACGGATATTCCTAAATAGAAAAAGTAAAAAGTTTAAAATTCTCATAGGAATATTTATACAATATTTTATTATATACAATATTAAAAACTATAATGATAAAAAAACGAAAACTAGAAACTTAATCAATTTAAAATGTGCAATAAAATCAAAGATCGAACTACTGAGACATTGTTACAAAACACTTAAGACTAATTTCTCAATTTAATGGCATTGGGTGTCAAAAAACTGTACCTCTTCATTTCTTGTATATAATTATTAGCACCCGTATTTTGCACTTGCAGCTTGCTTCTAATATGACCCAGCATAATTATGCACAATGGAATGTATGTATAGTTTTTTTTTCGGCGCTCACTTCGACTGTAACATAATAAAACATTCTCAATACCGGGCGAACCGATTGAATTACCACCCATTCGTAATCAGTCAGTGCTAAGTCAGGTTTGATGAGGGCTATAACAGCATCTTTCGTTGAGCTAAACTGATTCAGCATGTCGTAGGTAGACTTCCACCTGGTGGCGACGTCTTGTTTTAGTGTAAGGATTGGAAGACAAAGTCGTTTCTGCATTGTGACTAATTATTGATTCGCTTGGGTACTCCGCTTAAAAAACTCGACGACGCTTTTCACCTTATTTAAAACTGGGGCCCATTGCTGCAACGCTGACTAGACGCAGAGGTTTAATGTATGGATAAAGCATAGAATTTGCCACCAATCACCCTCCCTTACCGTTGCTGTAATATTGGCGGCGTTATCTCTGGCAATTGCGGTAATTTTATGATCAATATTCAATTCTCGGATGATGTTTTTCAAGAATTCAGTGAGATTTTCGCTGGTGTGCCTCTCGTTGTATTCCTTACATCCCAGTAAATTTGAGTACAATTTCGTGTTGTCTGATGTGGAGACAATGTAATGAGCCATGATAGCTAAATATATATCATTTTTATCCGACGTCCAACCATCAGTCGTGAGGCAGATTGCGTTGGAATTTTCCATCTTGTGCCTCAATTTCTCTTCCTGTTTTTTTTGCACATTTTGGGAATTAACTACTGTGACAATATTTTCCTTGTTAGCAGAGTGTACCCTGGGCACAGCATATGTAATTTTTTTAAATTCTTGGGCCTCCACTATACTGAATGGATAATAGCCATTTGCAATCATGCGCACAAGCTGCTCATCTAAAAGTTCCGTACGCTGAGGCAGCGTGGATTTTGTGCTGTGCGCATATTCCTTGATGGACAGGAAGGGGTAACTCAGCGGAGGAAGGGCTAGAGGCTGGGGCATTAGACGTGGCAGATGCTGTCACAGTTGATGTTACCGCAAGTGTCTCCTGGGGGCTTCTTGAAAACATGCCTGCTGCGTTGGCTGCCTTTTAACAACGAGGGGTACTGTGGGGTTTTTACTTTTACTACACAATTTCCAGCGGGTACATTTAGCATGTTCGCACAATAAGGGTATTTTGCTTTTTTTGATATTACTTCCTCAAAATGATTTCACACTGCACTTATTTTTTTTTTGTTATTTAATCACTAACTGTGCATAATTATTTACACTTTTAAAATAAATGAAACAGTCACTAACTGTACGTACAGAACAAAAATTACTTTAAATTATTTACACTGAATGTCTTATTTACCTACATTTAAATTAAATAGTCACTAAGTGTAAAACTACTTCAAATCTTTTTCTATTCGATGCAATTAACGAAAACAATATTATTAATAGAATCAGGCGTTACTTTGCGGAAATCCATTATATAAAAGCTTTTAGAAAAATTTACTTCGCAAATATCCGCGTTATAAAATAAAATGATGTGTCTTACCTAGTATGAAGAGAACAATCCCAGCACCGCTACTCCCAACACCACTACTCAAGGCAAGACATACCACTGACGACAATACGACACGTGTTTCGCCTCTACACGAGGCATCCTCAGGACTCTACGGTGGCTAACCGCTAAGTGAGCGGCGAGCTTTTTTTTGCGCCCAGAAGCAATTGGAAAGGGCTATCCCGATTGCGCAGGGAGGCGGTAAATGCTTTATGCATACCACGACAGCCGGTCTGTCGTGGTTATGTGGGACTCACTGTATCTTATCTAAAGTGGAGCCTAGGTCCTACCCACAAAAACCGCCTGTGGGACTGACGATTGGCCGATTAAGCCGCTTCGTCGGATCGGAAGCGACCCTCTTTTGGGAGAAGAGGGCGCATGAGCGGCGAGCCAAAACAACTGCGTTTTATACAGACCGATGACGCTCTCTACTTAAGGAGCGAGCGACCGCGTCATGCGATAAAACATGCGACCAATCACCGCCGGACTTACGCAGCCGTTTGTAAAGGTTTTATCGCATGACGTGGTCGCTCGCACCTTAAGTAGAGAGCGGTTGCGTCATCGGTCTATAAAAAAGGCAGTTGTTTTGGCTCGCCGCTCACTTAGCGGTTAGCCACCGTAGAGTCTATATCACCTGAGGATGCCTCGTGTAGAGGCGAAACACGTGTCGTATTGTCGTCAGTGGTGTGTCTTGCCTAGTGTAGTGGTGTTGGGAGTAGCGGTGGTGGGATTGTGCTCTTCATACTAGGTAAGACACATCATTTTATTTTATAACGCGGATATTTGCGAAGTAAATTTTTCTAAAAGCTTTTAGAAAACAATATTACTCTCGTTCCCTTTAATACTTAAATGTTCACGTACCGTTTGACGACTTTAAGACCTATGCACTCCAAGAGAGTTATCAATTTACCTTTTTGTACCGACGTATGACAGTTTATAATGGTCAAACAACTCACTCTCTCCGTCTTGCGAAAGCGCGACAGAACATTCTAAATAGTGAGGTGTGAAAGAAACGTTTATACTATGGACTTTCGGAAATCTTCCTTAAATTGACTTTGGGATGACCGGCCATCCCGGCGGAGGGTAATAGTAAGCAACGTGCGCAATGTATGACACAGATATTAGATAGAAAAAGTTAAATGACGCCTTGAGTGAATGAGTTGTAAAGATACACTGATACATTCGGATGCGGATGGCTATAAAGATAAAGAGTGATTGTTGAAAACGGATTAATTCATATCGTTTGTATCACGGAATATAAAAAACAAAAGGAAGCCCAAAGTGGGCGGGGCAGGCGTGTCACAATTAGTGGCAGTAGAGCGTAATAGACCGTCAGTCGCAAACTCAAATTGTTGCGAACTGACGGATCGCTGCTTAAGTGATATATGTGAAAATATGCTGTTTTGTGCAATTTAGGAGTGTAAAAACGAAAGTAAAAAATAAAAATATTTCGAATAGAGGTGTTTTGTACCAAAGGCATGTGTAATTTTTTAATTTTTTGGTAAGAAACTTAACTAAACAGTGACAAAATGTCAAATTTTCTTTATTGCAAGCAATATTCAACCTTATTTCATTAAGATAAGGTTCAGCTGTAAATACGTTTTGAATAAAATAGCTGCGATAGTGTTGTAACTACGCCGACATTAAAGTTTTCGATAAAATGTTATCACATTCCTGTTCATTCATTAAAATATTAATGAAAATTTGCAAATGCTGGATGTTTTTGAAAATATACGAAATTGTAGGGTGAAGCCTACGAATGAATATTTGTTAGGGTTGCTAAGCCAGAGAAATAAGTAAGTAGTTTAATGTCACCCACACACACAACCTACGACTTTTGGAAAATACCTGAAATAAAAGTGATCTTAATATCATGATCTACATTGGTAACCGAATTCATTATAATTTAAAATTTTATATTAAAGTGTGAACACGATAATTTTTAAACAAATATGTGTTATTTCAATGACAATAAACAATTGCTTAATTATTGTTTTTTTATTATTCTCCTTGTTTCCATTTCAAAAATGATAATTTAGCTTATTGAAAAATAAATTTTCATTAAATACAATTAATTATATGCCGGCTATATGAATTACAGGGATATACGTGGCACATTATGACAATTTCCATTAAATTTTGCTATATTACTCATTTTATCATATATTGTTGGTTTTTTTTTTCAATTTAGTTTCTTCAGTCAATTCATATACATGATAATAATGAATGTCGATATAAGCCAGATATAAGGCAGAGTAGCTACATCACTAACATCATTCGCGTAGCAGTACAGGTTAGTTAGGGCATGGGTAGGGCAATGTCAACGTTATACTTATTGTCATTATGTCTCTAATAGCGTGAATTTATTATTGCGATATCTAACGTTAAGAAGATAAGTTTGCTCATTAATTATAGAAACTTCTTTGATGAAAATGAATATAATCTCTATCCTTAAGAATTTATTGTTCATACTCAAATGAACGGAATGTGGCAGCGTCGTTTCCGGGACACCTGAGATTTTGAGTGAGATTGAGAGGTTCTATGGGCAGCTGTACACGTCATCGTTGGAGCCACACGCAAGTGTGAGTAACGATCCAAGAGTGAGTCTTATCCGACACTATTCCGAAGATATCCCGGACGTCAGTCTGAGCGAGATTAGAATGGCTCTCCAGCATCTTAAAAACGGCAAGGCCCCAGGCGAGGATGGAATTACAGCGGAGCTTCTGAAAGCGGGTGGAAGACCGGTACTTGAAGTCCTTCAGAAGCTCTTTAATTCCGTCCTCCATGGTGGCATTACACCGGAGGCGTGGAGCAGAAGTGCGGTGGTCTTGTTCTTCAAGAAAGGTGACAACGCTCTCTTGAAGAACTACAGACCGATTTCCTTTCTGAGCCGCGTCTACGTGCTGTTTTCGAGAGTCATTACGAATCGTCTCGCGCGCAGACTTGACGACTTCCAGCCTCCCGAACAAGCCGGTTTCCGAAAGGGCTTTAGCACCATAGACCACATACATACCCTACGGCAAATTGTACAGAAGTCCGAAGAGTACAATTTACCACTATGTCTGGCGTATGTGGACTATGAGAAAGCCTTTGATTCCGTCGAAATTTGGGCGGTGCTGCAGTCCCTTCAGCGGTGCCAAGTTGACTGTCGGTATATCGAAGTGCTGAAGTGTTTGTACAGTAGAGCTACGATGGCTATCCGAGTACAGAACCAGAGTACGAAACCTATCCAATTGCAGAGAGGTGTAAGACAGGGTGATGTTATATCTCCGAAACTCTTCACCGCTGCATTGGAAGACGTTTTCAAGCTTCTGGACTGGAAAGGAAACGGTATTAACATCAATGGCGAGTACATCACTCACCTTCGATTTGCCGACGATATAGTCCTTATGGCAGAATCGCTGGAGGATCTAAGCACTATGCTCAATGACCTCAATAGTGTCTCCCAACGGATAGGTCTTAAGATGAACATGGACAAAACAAAGATTATGTTTAATGTCCATGTCACACCTATGCCGGTAGTTGTTGGGAGCACTAAGCTCGAAGTTGTTGACAAGTATGTTTACCTGGGACAAATAGTCCGACTAGGTAAGTCCAACTTCGACCGAGAGGTCAATCGACGGATTCAACTTGGCTGGGCAGCGTTCGGGAAGCTACGACACATCTTCTCGTCAGACATACCTCAAAACCTTAAAACGAAATTGTACAACCAGTGTGTGTTGCCAGTGATGACATACGGAACTGAGACGTGGTCCTTCACTGCTGGCCGGATGAGGAAGCTCAAGGTCGCTCAGCGAGCTATGGAGAGGGCTATGCTCGGAGTTTCTCTGCGTGATAAACTCAGAAATGAGGATATTCGCAGTAGAACCAGAGTGACCGACATAGCCCAACGGATTAGTAAGCTGAAGTGGCAGTGGGCCGGCCATATAGCTCGAAGAACCGACAACCGATGGGGAAGAAAGGTTCTCGAGTGGCAGCCTCGTACTGGTAGGCGAAGTGTAGGGCGTCCCCCCAAGAGATGGAGTGACGACCTGGTAAGACATGCAGGAAGTCGATGGATGCAGGTGGCTCAGGACCGTGCTTTGTGGCATTCTTTGGGGGAGGCCTATGTTCAGCAGTGGACTTGTGAAGGGCTGTAATGATGATGAAATGAATGGTGAGTAACATAATGCCTTTCTCTGTTATTTTTAAATAACCAATCACGCGATAATTATTGAAATAGTACACAATTGTTGATACACATTTCTTTCTTGTGCATATGTGAGTTTGGCGACAGTGGTTTCGCTACACATTATGCGTTTTTCCTGAGTTACCCATCTCTAGTACCAATGCCAAATTATGATTCCATAAAATTTAGTGATTAAATTCTCTTTACCCAAAACATTAAAGTTTATTCACTGACCTCTATTCAATGACCTACGAACGATTATTATTATTAAAATTAAGCTGGACTGGCTATACACCGTGACATAGTGAGGCGATTTTATTTTTGCCATTTTGGCGCTAATATCAGAAGTGAGCGTCCACGGAACTACAAACAATAATACCGATAAAAATGTTATACCCAGGCTTACCAATCTGTTTACGTATCATATTAATATAAAGCCACACAATAAATAAATATGTTATTTGTCTTAGACACAAGCTTTATATCTCATATATTTTAACAGTGGTAGAGCCACGCGGCAGCTTTCTGCTGTCGCACGGATGGGCCGGCTCGAACCGGAGTGGTACCACGACCTCACAGAATACCAGCGTGAAGTAGAGGTTTACCTCTGCGTTTCGCTTGGTGAGTGCAGGTGGCCGGAGGCCCTTTTTACTGGAAATGAGGCATTCCATCTTAGTCCTCACGGGTGACAACGCATCTGCATTTTGATTCGCAAACGAGGATAAATGTAGATGTCTATGGGCCGCAGCAACCACTTACCATCAGGTGGACTGTGTGCTCGTTTGTCACCCTTATGCTATAAAAAAAAATGGACGCTGCGTTAGTCTTAGTCTATCTAAGTTATTCTTCGTAACTATCTTACGTGTTTTGTTCCGGGTTTTACCATTGGGTATGTAGGTACATATAAGAGGTTCAAAAAGATCCAATGAGTAGGAAATCTAGAGTAGGTTACAAAAAAATTGTAAAGAATTTTTTGTTAATCAAATAATCGATCCGTACATTTATTCCTCGTAATATAGAATCTATAGGTGCAATTAGAACTCTAAGAACTTTAAATGACATTATAGAATACCATACCACAAACATAGACTTAGAATATTCTGGCGAAAGAGTAATTGTGTTCTGTGTACTGGCGTATAGACGACCTGACAGCCTGAAAATGTGTAACCAATTTTGATTTGTCATTGTGTGCGTTAGCCAGTGATGTGCATTTTACTTACAAGGACTATCAAAAAATGATTGCTAAGGAAGCGGTAAAAAATGGAAAAAAAATGGTTTAGTGTACGAAACTGAAAAACCTCAAAAATTAACTGAATTTTAACTTGATAGTTCTAATATAATAAAAAAAATATTCAAATAACATGTTCCCGGGAATTAACTGCGAAATCAAAACGTACGAATTCCCAATAATCTTTGAAGAGGTGAGTCTACCGATAAACTTAAACAATTTCCTCCAAGAATCAAATCGGAGAGTTGTATTTTCTAATTATGTGTGACCTTTAGAGAAAACTTTTCTGCCATGTACAGTTTCCCCGGATTTTGTTAACATAACGCTAATCAACTATAAATAGGTAAAAACCTATTTATACTTTATATAATTTATGAAATGTTTTGCTGTTGTATTAAAAAACGGGGACACGGAGTACATAATGGCTACTTTATTTTTCATATAAATATATACACATAATATATACATTTCATATAATAACATAAAATAACTACTAATATAATAATTACAAAAATTTTATAATTAATAATTAAATACATTATAAAAATTTATTTTAATTTAATCTTAACTATAATTTATTCTTAATTATATAAGGAAACTTGTAGAAATCATTTAAATTTATTTAGATCTGTTTAAAGGCCAATAAATTTATGTGGCTACTCTCTCTTTCTTTCATCTGTCCCTGAAAAATAACAAACTTATTATCATTTTAGCTGCAAGAATTTAAAAACATAATGATCTTACAGAGACTAGCCAAATACACAGGAGATATGAAAGTGTATCAGGTATCTGTATTGTATGGTATCTGTATATATACAGATACACTGTCTATTCTCTCAATCTCGGTATGTTAAGAAAACATCATCCATGAACTAAATGTGACAAGTGGAACTTAATCTCGCAGAACTATTGATCCGCGCAGCCGTTAATAAACCACAAGTTCCTCTCCTCTACGCATAACGCCGTAGGCAATTAACCACGCTATTTAGCCCTTGACACACTGTCGTCGGGTTCCAAGCATAAATCGGGCATCGGGCGTTGTGACTATCAAATACTATGCTATGGCTATTGCTATGGCTTTTGAGAAACATTTTACTGATGTTCCTTTTTTGACAACAAAATCATTAAATTCTTCTCCTACTGTCGCCGAATCGTTGCTCAAACAAAATGTAGAGGCTTGTTCAAATACTTTTAAATTCCATAGAGTACTGCCAAAAGATATCGTTAAATATTTTAAAACTATTGATGTTAAGAAAATGGCAGACTTATGGGGGATTTCCGTTAAAGTTATTTTATCTATAATAGATATATTAGCCACTATATTTAATATAAGCGTCGAATCTGGTGTGTTTCCTGATTTAATGAAACATAGTAAAGTCATACCTATATTTAAATCTGGTAGTACATTAGACCCCGCCAATTTTAGACCAATTTCTGTACTACCAACATTAAGTAAAATTTTTGAAAAAATTATTTTAGATCAAGCGTTAAGTTTCTTTAATATTAATAAATTGCTACATAAAAATCAATTCGGTTTTACAAGGGGTCGCTCAACTACTAACGCTGGAGTTGAGCTTATTAAACATATTTTTTGTGCATGGGAGAATTCAGAGGATGCTTTGGGTACGTTTTGTGACCTTTCCAAGGCCTTCGACTGTGTTCACCATGAGACATTAATCAGAAAGCTACAGTACTATTGTGTCAAGAACACAGTGCTTAAACTTATTATTTCATATTTAAGTAATAGAAAGCAGAAGGTTATTATCAATAGTAAAAGTTCTTCCGGGTCACCTGTACTAATGGGTGTTCCTCAGGGCTCCATTCTCGGCCCATTCCTGTTTCTGGTGTATATTAATGACTTACCTCACCTTGTAGGGGATAGTCATGATATAGTATTATTTGCTGATGATACTTCCTTAATTTTTAAACTTAAACGTCAATCATTTAAATGTGACGAAGTGAATAATGCTATATCAAAATTAGTGCGTTGGTTTAACGTTAATAATCTGCATTTGAACGGTAATAAGACTAATTGTGTTAAATTTAGAACAACGAATGTTAAAAATCTGAATACCAATGTGTTTTTAAATGGGGAGGAATTGAGCCCTGTTGTATCCACTGTTTTTCTTGGCATCACTCTTGACGCAAAGCTTCAATGGGGCCCCCATATATCCAAATTAGCAAGGAGACTAAGTTCTGCAGTCTATGCTGTAAAAAAGATTAGAGGTCTCACTAGTGTCGAGACAGCTAGATTAGTTTATTTTAGTTATTTCCATAGCATAATGACTTATGGGATTTTGCTATGGGGAAATGCGGCTGATTCAGAAACTATTTTTGTTTTACAGAAGAGGGCCATTAGAGCTATTTACAATCTAAAACCGAGAGAGTCTCTTAGAGATAAATTTAAAGAAATTAATATATTAACTTTGGCCTCTCAGTATATTTACGAAAATTTAATGTATGCTCACAAAAACAAAGATAGTTTTAGTAAAAAAAGTGATATACATTCTGTAAACACTAGGAACAAACACAAGCTAGTGGTGCCAGTTTCTCGACTCCACAGAGTCAGTAATTCATTCTTGGGGCAATGTATACGCTATTAAAACAAGGTCCCGGAAAGTGTACAGGTTCTCTCTATTACCAAGTTTAAATGTTATAAGCTGATACTGTATAAAAAGGGATAAGCCTTTTACTATAATAATATAGTATAAATGAATACATGGTTGATAATAACCCCTGGGAATGTGGTGGTCGCTTCCAAGCAGTTTCTAAAATAAATTTTGTAAATAGTTCGTAATCATTTATATTGTAAAATTTGTTTAAAAAAAGTCCTGCTGGGTTTCTTGCTGGTCCTTCCCAGGACAGAGGGTTTTTTTTCGAACCAGTGGTAAAGTAAAAAATTACTTTCAAGCAATTTTCAAGCGCGGGCATCTAGCGGCGCTTCAGGAGCATTACTAAATATCTATATCTAACTACATTAAAAATTGTATCATTGTGACTTGGGTATATAATCCGAGGCTCCGCTCAACCCCTTAGGGAAAATAATGTGATGCTATAAATATTGTACTAATGAGACCAAGAGGTACGTTACCTCCAGACACCAGACCACCAGACAGGTTGGTTAGGTAAGGTTATACAATTTTTTGGTTAATAAATAGATACTCAGTTGGGTTCATAATTGCTTTAATAGGATAATCTCAATTTTTTTTTATTTTTTATATACTATAGTTTTATAATGTACAAAAATCTATCTCTATACCTAAAGTTTTAGAAGTTAAATTTTTGAAGTCGTACTATAACAATATTATACTTACTGGTACAAATAATGTAGGAATGATTCCTTTTAATAAAAGTATTTTTATTCTAATTTTTATTGTATACTTCTCAAGAAAATGTTTGCTGCAAATTGTTGAGTTCTTCTTTGAATTCCAACCAACCCGTCCAATGATAATAATCTTCCACTCACCAGATGTCGCTACTAGCGACTGAGGTAAAGTTTTTTGTTACACAGTGTCATTTAATTGAGAAATTAGTTTTATATAATAGTTTATCATTATTTAGAATATTATATTAATACACAACACAATGCGTCAGTGGTTTGATCTTGAATTTTTTGCACTTTATAACTCTTTTTTTTTAAAAGTCGTCTTTTAGTTATATTTATAGTTTGGTTTATTCATTTCTAATGTAATTAATATAAAATATAACTAATAACACAGAAAGAAACCTTAAAGATTACATTTTCCTAAGAAATTATCGTCCCCGCTATGAAATCTGTCAAATATTTTACCTCTCTCGAAAGTGGCGCCGCCCTGGTGGCAGAAAAAGTCGTGGATGCCCTCATTAACGTTAACCATATTTGCTAGTTATAGAATCCAGACATATTATGTTTGACAAAAGGCAAAATAAAATTACATTTTAGAACGCAAACCGAGGATTTATTTTCTTGTTGTGTGCGCAAGTCTATCGATTTATTATAAACATTCAAGATAAATATCGACATTTATTTATAATTTCAACTACATCAGTTGAGTCAATCCCTAGCGTACATTTAAAATATTTTGTATTTAAATGTATTTACCAAAGTCATGCAAATTATCTACAAGGTGACTTTTTTCTTTGCAAAATATCAAAATGAACAAAATAATTGAAAACATTCTATATTTTACACTGTATATAACATAAATTTTATTTTTATTTTATTTTTTATATTAAATTTTAAAAATAAACGCATCATAACATTGCCGACGTCTTGAGAATATACCTGTGAAAGGTGAAATTATCAGGGTTATTTCTATTATTAACACCACAGTCACTCGCAGATTAAGTGAACATTTTGCAAAAAGTTACTTAATAGAAAAAACTACTATTACACTATAAAAAATTACAAAACATCTAATAGCTATTTCTTGCGTGCCGAATTGTGCCGATCTGTCATTCAAAATCGGTTACAGAGTCATGAGATTTGGTATCCTTTTCTATCTTGCATTTTTGCTATAAGAAATTTTCTTCTCCCTTTCGCACTATGTAGGTCTATACGTCAGTATATTCTAAGTCTATGACCACAAATCACTGACATCATAATCAATTTGCTTCGGACTATGGAGTGTAGAGTAGAGTGTAGTGTAGAGTAGATGTCCATTTAATCAGCTATCCAAAAAGGTAATAATATCCCGGTGAAATCAATGAATAATAATAATAAAAGGGTCTTTTACTTAACGCAGTTAGAGAACGGTAAAGAATGATTGCTCTTATGCCTCCTCTACACTACTCGCGAAGTAGATCGAAATTGGACGAGGCGAATAGTGTAGAGAGGTACTTCGATTCACTTCGTCCAACCTCGCTTCGCCTCGGGCGACTTCCGATCGCTGTCGGTTTTTTGCGCCCGAGTCAAAGGGCTTCGCGAAGTATCTCGAAGTTACACAAAGCGTCTCACTACACTACTCGGCTTACGCCAGTTATGAATATTTTTTTATATATATAAATATTCAATATATAGCTTTCTACATAATTATTTATTTAGTTAACGCATTGACGTCGTACTGTTAGTCACATAAAGCAGCTACCTCTTGAACGTCATTCATGTTAACGGTACGGGAGAGCAAAGACGACTGAGCTCTTCACGAAGTAGCACGAGTGTGTGGTCACGTTCTTCGGACTGCGATCGACTTCGACGAGCAGTTCATCGAAGTTACTTCGCGAGTAGTGTAGAGGAAGCATTAGGAACGAACTTGCACACTTTTAGTCACTTGGCGCTGATTGGTTGTTGACAACTATTCAGAAAGCAGACGTTCGTTTGATATGTGGCAACATCGATGTTAAAACATCGATGTTTTCATTCTTGAGATCGATGATCATCGATCATCCCTAGTCTCGTCTCTCTAATCTCAAGCACCGCACGCAAGCACAGACTGATTGCGCTTTATACAAAAAGAATGCCTATTCATTTATATACAATTATTCTACCTTTATTTAGTTACAATATTTGTTTATATGTGTTGTTGTGCACATTTATGTCATATATAATAGTTTTAAAGTACATATTTTTACTTTTATATATTTATATTTAATTAATAGAATCAGGCGTTACTTTGCGAAAATCCATTATATAAAAGCTTTTAGAAAAATTTACTTCGCAAATATCCGCGTTATAAAATAAAATGATGTGTCTTACCTAGTATGAAGAGCACCTCCCGCCCTCTCTCAATTGCGTGAACTATCCCCGTCACCACTAAACCTAGCACCGGTATACGATACTAGTCTATATCACCTGAGGATGCCTCGTGTAGAGGCGAAACACGTGTCGTATTGTCGTCAGTGGTGTGTCTTGCCTAGTGGAGTGGCGTTGGGAGTAGCGGTGCTAGGAATAGTGGTGACGGGAGGGAGGCTGGGTACTACCACCTGCTTGGGATCTTGTAATTCATAAAATTAAAACTAAACCCAAGCACTGCAAGACATCAAGACACAGTTAGTTCATTCTGCGTAGATCGGACGAAAATTATTAATTAAAAAAGCTGAAGGTACTCCGGTTTAACTTTGACATCGGGACGTCTATCACCTCAGTCCCCCGTGACCACGGTTGCTGGAAAGCAACTGAAACGTCGGGAATATAAAATAAGTTAATTAAACGCGATAAAATCCGTAAAAATTGTTTTATTCAATATACCTACTATGTATCTTCTTTGGCACAAGTCACAAGGCACAAGTATTCCATATTGGTTCGGTGTCAACCCTAGCGTTACATGCTCTGGCTTCAATATCACCAGCGCTTGAACTCTCACGTACAGAGTGGTACCGCTGTGCCACAGTGGGATTCATAGAAATTATAAAAAATTGACTTGTTTATTTCATGATTCTTAGAGGTTTTGCCAGTCTAATAATAAAAATTTAAGTAAAGAAATAATAAATTAAAAAATGTAAAGGTTCGATTATTTCAATATTTATACCGATGCAAATAGCATTAGAATGCATTTGAAGCATCCAAGCAAGGTAAGGTGCATAACGACATATCATTGAAACAACGTCAAGCATAAAAATTGATTATGGTATTTTTTGAAATATTTTGCTTTGTTTGAAAGATTCGGGGTTGGGTTTAGAATCAAGTCACCTGAATTTGAGGAGTACAATGGCCCCATCCAATTTTAGCTGCTACAGCTGCGTCGAAATATTTAAAATCATTTTCCAAAAATATTCATGAATAACCTGAAACGGAACTTAAATTACTCTAATCCTCCCCCTCCCCACCCCTTCCCTTTAAAGCGATTTATCGCAGAATAAAAATTTTAATCTTTAACATTTAATATAAAAATATAGGCACATCCGGTGGGGGTCTAATGTAACCCCCACCCCTTTTCTCCCTATTAACACGACTTGGTTTTAAACCTTAATCCAAGATTCAAATTTAAATTAGTGATAAAGAACTATACATGTTGTAATCTAATATAGAATACTTAATAATTCTTAGGATTTACGTAAAAGGTTATTTTAAATCGTGTGGGTACGCTTATACAAAGTTATTGCGGAATGATTAGTTTGAAACGTCAAAAGATATTTCTTAGATTTTGTTTATGGAGTGTAGAGTAGAAGGAGAACCATCTTATTAGGTGCGAAAGTTGAAAAAGTGTTCCACTATATACTGAAAATTGAGGTTCCAAAACCTACCACAATAGCGCTGGTGTCTGAAAACTGCGATATGAATATAGCTGTTGTAGATGGAGTGAAGTCAGCTGAATTCAAATATTTAAAAAAATTCATGACATGAGTAGTGAGTAAAATGCCAGTATACAAAACCTCAACTATTTACGTAGTACAAAACCAAGAGGATTGATCGGTCCTTGTTTATTTCTCCATCTTATTCTAATTAATTTTGGCGCTTTTTTAAAATTTATACTATGCTGCCTATTACTGCAGCGCCACACTTATTGGACGCGTTTTTAGGGACACTTTTCATATACAGAGATGGTCCTCCTTCTACTCTATACTTCATAATTTGGTTGAGTCAGGCCTCCGTCACTCGCTCATGACCCTGCGTTATATGCCTACCGTTCTGCGTATCGCCCACGATACAACTGACATTGGGCTGCTGCACGCCCGCCTGAGCGTTTGCACTGCGCAGGTTTTCCGTGCTTACTCGTCGAAATGCCGAAACCACGTAATTATTTTGCAGTGGATGGGTGTCAGAGTCAAAAAACAAATGAAAAATTGTCATTTTTCCTAACTATAACATTACATCGAAACAACAGCATAACATTGCTGTGATTTATAAATTGAGTGACAACATGGACATCCAAATTATATAATAAGTTTAAAATAATTTTGACGCCATAATGAATCGGCCTGGCAGCAACGTGTTACAAATTTTACAAACCATTGATTTTCCTCCACTTTGCTCCTGTTTTCCTCATAATTATTTATTAAAATTATTTACGCGATTTAGGATATTTTCAAAGATAAGATTTAATAACCGAGAATTCAGAGAAGGAAAAAAATGTATTAATCTTTTTATAAAACTCAAACATATTTGATTGACAAATAAAAAATATGGTTATTTCGCAAGATTTGTTTTATTACAATAATCATCATAGGTACAACCCTAGCGCATTCGTGCGATAACGCACTTGCACATGAGTCGCACGGTGGTCAACACAATCCCGACTCTTCAAGCTCGTTTTTATGGTACATTTTCTTCTCGCTGAGAACAGCAGATATTATTATTAAGATTTTGTAGGCTATTGTAGCGTAGGTATTTTTGCTTTTGTATGGGAGTGATGTATCTGTTTAGTAAACTATTAAGTAATCTGTGGTTGAGTATAGTTGTTTTTTTAGATTCTATATGCTATGGCAAATAACATTATATGTAAACTATGGAGTGTAGAGTAGAAGGAGGACCATCTCCTTATATGAAAAGTGTCCCTAAAAACGCGTCCAATAAGGGTAGCGCTGCGGTAGCATAGGATAAATTTAAAAAAAGGCGCCGAAATTAATTAGAATAAGATGTAGAAATAAACAAGAACCGACCAATCCGCTTGGTTTTGTACTACGTAAATAGTTGAGGTTTTGTATACTGGCATTTTACTAACTACTCTAGTCATAAATTTTTTTAAATATTTGAATTCAGCTGACTTCACTCCGTCTACAACAGCTATATTCATATCGTAGTTTTTCAGACGCCAGCGCTATTGTGGTAGGTTTTGGAACCTCTATTTTCAGTAAATAGTGGGACACTTTTTCAACTTTCGCACCTTATAAGATGGTTCTCCTTCTACTCTACACTCCATAATGTAAACGTATTCTCTTTGATTATATGTACGCCCCAGTGAGACCTAGATCTAAAGTTATGGTTGTTAAAGGCTATGTGGATATCGAAATAAGTAAGTCGGATACTAGAATTGCTCTATCTTTGAGGGTGTGGGGATTACATGCCTTATGTGGGGTGTTTTTATCGATAATATTAAATGTATATACCGGCCTTAAAGCTTTACAAAAAAAGATTTGTTATACAATTACTAAATAAACTATTTGAGTTAATTGATTTACCTACGCATTTTCTATAGGGCAATTTTTACAATACCTAAATACTATAGTGAATTCTTTAAGCCAACTATCTTTGAAAGCAATAAAAAACTAACAAATGCGTCATGATTTTATTACATACAGAATAAAAATAATCATTACAAAAGTGGGTAAGTAGGTGATAAAAACTGATTTTAAAATAAAACACAGCCTTGCTACTGCTTACTGGTTATTGAGCGACGCAGTATGATTGTGCATAGTTACAAGGAAAATCAATTTCCAGTGTGTTCAGCAGTAACCTCAACATACCATTCAATTTTGGAAAGACATTTGCATGTGTTTTGAATTTGAACGGTAGAATTTTTACGTCTGTGGGTAGAGACGATGGAAATATAAACATTTCCTTTTTACAACTGGAATATTTGAAGAATTCTTCTTGAATCGGCTTAGAGTTAATATCGCGCAATAATAAATAAAAATCCTCAGCCAAGTCGCCAACACCATTTTTTGCTAAATTGACCATTTGGTTTCAAACGAAATCGAAAAAATAACGCACAAGCGTCAGACGTAAACTAAACTAAACTCAGGTTATAAATTTCGCGCCGGACCGTAGAGAGAGCATGAACTACTTGTACATACTCCCTCGCTGGACAAATCACGCCCGAAATCATGTTAACTCCCGGTCTCCCGCTTCTTCTTCTTCTTAATAACTGGCTTTACGGCTCTGGGATCTAGCTCTTCTGAGCCTGAATTTACAATATATTATAATAATTATCCTTCATAGTATACTACTTCACAATATGTTGATGCGTCACATCGTACAGTACTTGGGAAATTTTGACGGCAACTTGAGCCGGCAGACAGCTGACGGTTGGCGATGGTATCTCAAGGCGCCTAAGCAGACAGACACCTTATTTTGAGAATTACATCACCATCAGAGCACTTGTTTCACAGTTTCCACTAATGGTTCACATGCGCAGACACTTAATACACAAAATCGCACCACTTTTACACATCGAAGTCCACTTCAAACCATTATTTAAACAATAATACAGGAGCAGCAAGACGCCGCCAGTCAAGCTCCCGCCAAAACTCCCCTGTCTCCCGCAATTCGACGCCATCCAAAGAATATAGTATTTCTAACATAAAGATGCAATCTACCAGTCCCGTAAGCAGTACTTACTATCAATGTTCCTTGGTATTTTATGTAAAATATGTTTTTTTTTTCTTTTATAGGATAAGGGTGACAAACGAGCACACAGTCCACCTGATGGTAAGTGGTTACTGCGGCCCATAGACATCTACATCTATCCTCTATTAAAAATCAAAATGCAGATGCGTTGTCACCCGTGAGGACTAAGATGGAATGCCTCTTTTCCAGTAAAAAGGGTCTCCGGTTATCTACACTCACCATACGAAACACAGCAGCGTAAAGCTGCTATTTTACGTTGGTATTCTGTGAGAGGGTTGCCCTTCCCCGGTCGAGCCGACCCATTCGTGCTACAACTATTCTACTAATATAGCTGCAGCATGGCTCTACCACGTAAAAGAGTACTATTCTACAATGTGTTTATATTTTTGGTACATATATTTAAGTATAATTGATACAAAAGCAGAAATGAAATGTAAACTTGCATGATGAGTTAGCATAATTTATTCCTTACTTTTTCATTTATAGTTCAGGTGCCGGTTATTTTACTTTTTACATAAAAGTAATTATTATTAACTTGTAATAGAAAAACAATTTAAAAATTGTGCGAAATAGACCAGATGGAAGTTAGCGTAGAACATTCTTTTTTTTAACTAAACTGTATGCCAATTAGCTGCTCCATAAATGCTCCAGCAGAATCCGAAATTGCTCCAGCTCTATTGTTATTAGTTAATTTATAATTAATTTAAAAAAAAATAAGTATCAAAAATTTAATTTTGCAATAAAGTATAAAATATCTACTTTTTTAAATTAAACTGTGTGCCAATTAGTTGCTCCATAAATGCTCCAGCAGAATCCGAAATTGCTCCAGCTCTATTGTTATTAGTTAATTTATAATTAATTTAAAAATATTTAAGTATCGGCAATTCAATGTTTTTAAAAAACATTAAATATCTACGTTTTAAAATTAAACTGTATGCCAGTTATTTGCTCCTTAAATTCTCCAGCAGAATCCGAATTTGCTCCACCTCTATTGCTATTAGTTAATTTATAAATAATTTTTAAATAATGTAAGTATTGAAAATTTAATTTTGCTATAAAACAGAAAATATATAGTTTTTAAAATTAAACTGTATGCCAATTATTTGCTCATTAAATGCTCCAGCTGAATCAGAAATTACTATACCTCTATTGCTTTTAGTTAATTTATAATTAATTTTAAAAAAATTAACCAGAAGGAAGTTAGCGTAGAACATAATTTTTTAAATTAAATTGTATGCCAATTAATTGCTCCTTAAATGCTCCAGCAGAATCCGAAATTGCTCCACCTCTATTGTTATTAGTTAATTTATAATTAATTTTTAAGAAAAAATAAGTATCGAAAATTTAATTTTGCTATAAAACAAAAAATATCTACTTATTAAAATTAAACTGTACGCCGATTATTTGCCCCTTAAATGCTCCAGCTGAATCCGAAATTGCTATATCTCCATTGCTATTAGTTAATTTATAATTAATTTAAAAAAAAGTTAAGTATCGAAAATTTAATTATGCACTAAAGTATAAAATATCTACTTTTTTAAATTAACCTGTATGCCAATTAATTGCTCCTTAAATGCTCCAGCAGAATCCGGAATTGTTATACCTCTATTGCTATTAGTTGATTTATAATTAATTTAAAAAAAAATAAGTATCGAAAATTTAATTTTGCTATAAAACATAAAATATCTCCTTTTTAAAATTAAACTAAATGGCAATTAATTGCTCCTTAAATGCTCCAGCTGAATCCGAAATTGCTCCATCTCTTTTGCTATTAGTTGATTTATAATTAATTTAAGAAAAAAAAGGATCGAAAATTTAATTTTGCTATAAAACATAAAATATCTGTTTTTTAAAATTAAACTAAATGCCAATTAATTGCTCCTTAAATGCTCCAGTAGAATCCAAAATTGCTCCACCTCTATTGCTATTCGTTAATATGTAATTAGTTTTGAGAAAGAGTAATCCCATTTGAGTAATAGTGCCATCATCAATAGAATGTAGTAACATTCTATAGTAAAAGTCATTTCATCGAATAAAAATTGATTGACTCTCAAAAGTGGTGCGTATAATAGATGCTAAATGGTATAAAGCCAAAAAAATAATATTGATGGGTGAGTTTTGAAATTATGGATTCTTATGAATGGATTAGACAACCATCTTAATAATTTTTTTGTGCTTGTGCCATCTAACGTCTTTTTTACGTACCACCATGAGAGTTAATCAATTTTGATTTGATAAAATGACTACTTATAGAAAGAAAGAAATAGATGGTGCTATCAAATAAAATTACGTATATAATAGATAGTAATTACCTAATTAACAAACAAAACAGATATGTCTCTTCTTAAGATCGAAGAAGATGATGCACTGTGACACATATGTATATAATTTTATGTAAATAAATGAATGATACACACCATCCATGTTATTCAAAAATCATTGATGAATAATTGAAATGTTTCCCTGTAATACAAAAGTTTCACTTCTGTCGTGTGTCTTCACGACACACACTGTTTTTTGTAACGCTTTTGTAATATATTTATATAAGTTATACAAATAAATAACTTACATAATATATATAAGTATTAATATAATTTATACTTTTTTTAAATTTAACACTGAGAAAATTAATAAAAATATATAAATATAAAGCTAAGGTGAAAATTCAAATAAACGAATAGGCAACATGACAGCTAAGTAAGCGTACAAGACTATTTCTTAACACTGTAGTTGTCGCGCCTTATAAAAACAAGAAGTGGTCACATGGATTTCATATGTTGTCCAATCTAAAATAAGAAGAAAGCCGTAAAATATCAATTTTACCTAATACATACTCTATTTTAAATAAAACAAGGTAACATTTAGTCAACGGTTAATTATATTAAATAAACAAAAACATTTATACCTCCTTTTTATTCAAATAATAATAATGAAAGAACTTTTACATATTAATATATGAAAATGACACATTAATTTCAAAGTGAGATCACAAATTATTATTTGCTGTGTATAATAATGTGATCGCTAGTGTTTCCTCTATTCGTTGATATACTCTTCGACCATCATCATCATCATCATCATTACAGCCCTTCACAAGTCCACTGCTGAACATAGGCCTCCCCCAAAGAATGCCACAAAGCACGGTCCTGAGCCACCTGCATCCATCGACTTCCTGCATGTCTTACCAGGTCGTCACTCCATCTTGTGGGGGGACGCCCTACACTTCGCCTACCGGTACGAGGCTGCCACTCGAGAACCTTTCTTCCCCATCGGTTGTCGGTTCTTCGAGCTATATGGCCGGCCCACTGCCACTTCAGCTTACTAATCCGTTGGGCTATGTCGGTTACTCTGGTTCTACTGCGGATATCCTCATTCCTAAGTTTATCACGCAGTGAAACTCCGAGCATAGCCCTCTCCATAGCTCGCTGAGCGACCTTGAGCTTCCTCATACGGCCAGCAGTGAAGGACCACGTCTCAGTTCCGTAAGTCATCACTGGCAACACGCACTCTTCGACCAGCAAGTTATTATTTAAAAATAAATCATAAATAAATGCACATGCACGTGCTGCACTGAGCACGTCCTCCTACTTTTCAACTTTTAATACTTGACATGTCAAAAGATTCATTTTTAAGTGACTTTTCTGAAAATTTAAATATTATAATCCACCCGACCACTGTAGCTTTTAGGTGTAACTTTTAGGTTTTTCCAAAATTGATTTGTAATGTGATTGCGGATCGATATCGATATTTTTTTTATTACTCATTGAAAAAGCATCAAAATTTAAGCACTCAACTAAAGAAGAACATTATTGAGTAGATTCTGTTACCTAGTCTAAACATAATTGACAATGACAGCTGAGTAGCTGAGATGCGGCTTTTGGACTTTGGACTTTTTGCTTATTATTTTATATCAATCTAAAGGTCTTTGACCAGTGATTTTAAAGATAACATGTCCTGAGTGGGCTAAGCCCACGTAACTGGCCTTTTACTTGTATTAAAATAAAAATGTACATAAACAATTTCTATCCTTAGATAAAATAAATTCATAAAATATTTTATCTCTTAACTAAATGATGCCCGCGACTTCGTCCACGTGGACTAAGGTTTTTTAATTCCCGCGGGATTTATTTAATTTTCTGGGATAAAATGTAGGTTATGTGTTAATTCAGAGTACCAAGAATTGCTCGTTTAAAGGTAGTAATAAAAGTAGTAGTAGAGCAATTCTTTAAACAAAAAATAACAATTATAAATTAATTAATTAATAGGGAGCAATTATATAAGGTGGTACGCAAAAAAGACGCTAGATGGCTTAAACACAAAAAAACTATTAACATGTTTGTCCAATTCATTCATAAGAATCCATAATTTCAAAACTCACCGGTTAATATTATTTTTTTGGGTTTATGCCATTTAGTATCTATTCTACGTACCACCTTGAGAGTCAATCAATTTTTGTTCGATAAAATGACTTTAACCATAGAATGTTACTACATTCTATTTATGATGGCGCTATTACTCAAATGGGATCACTATCTCAAAATTAATTATAAATTAACTAATAGCAATAGAGGTGGAGAAATTTTGGATTCTGCTGGAGCATTTAAGGAGCAATTAATTGGCATACAGTTTAATTTTGAAAAGTAGATATTTTCTGTTTTATAGCAAAATTAAATTTTCGATACTTAATTTTTTAAAAAATTAATTATAAATTAACTAATAACAATAGAGGTGGAGCAATTTCAAATTCTGCTGAAGCATTTAAGGAGCAATTAATTGACATACAATTTAATTTAAAAAAATAATGTTCTACGCTAACTTCCTTCTGGTTCATTTTTAAAAAATTAATTATGAATTAACTAATAACAATACAGGTGGAGCAATTTCGGATTCTGCTGGAGCATTTAAGGAGCAATTAATTGGCATACAATTTAATTTAAAAAAATTATGTTCTACGCTAACTTCCTTCTGGTTATTTTTTTTAAATTAATTATAAATTAACTAATAGCCATAGAGGTATAGTAATTTTGGATTCAGCTGGAGCATTTAATGAGCAAATAATTGGCATACAGTTTAATTTTAAAAACTATATATTTTCTGTTTTATAGCAAAATTAAATTTTCGATACTTACATTTTTTAAAAATTATTTATAAATTAACTAATAGCAATAGAGGTGGAGCAAATTCGGATTCTGCTGGAGCATTTATGGAGCAAATAATTGGCATACAGTTTAATTTTAAAACGTAGATATTTTATGTTTTAAAAAAAAATTGAATTGTCAATACTTAAATTTTTTAAAAATTAATTTCAAATTAACTAATAACAATAGAGCTGGAGTAATTTCGGATTCTGCTGGAGCATTTAAGGAGCAATTAATTGGCATACAGTTTAATTTAAAAAAGTAGATATTTTATACTTTATTGCAAAATTAAATTTTTGATACTTATTTTTTTTTAAATTAATTATAAATTAACTAATAACAATAGAGCTGGAGCAATTTCGGATTCTGCTGGAGCATTTATGGAGCAATTAATTGGCATACAGTTTAGTTAAAAAAAAGAATGTTCTACGCTAACTTCCATCTGGTGCGAAATAGACTGTAAATATTAAGACAAATTAAAAAAAAGTCGAAATGGGTCTATAAATGTTTAAAGAGAACCAAAGCTTTTAAAAGACAGATGCAAATGTGGCACAACAAAACAGGCATAAGTAAGTGTGGCATTGTAAGAGATGAAGAGAGAATCGAAATGTTTAACCAATTTTGGAAACAATATAGGTACGGGAAGAGAAAAATATATTTGTTAATGATACCGCTCGGTCAGTTGTCAAAGGGCCGAAAAGTGTCTGATAATTCTCGAAGAGCACAGTCATTCATATATAATTTAAAAACAGATGATGTTAATTATGTAAGAGTATGCAAAACTATGTATTTAAATTGAGATATGAAAATTGGAAGAATGATTGTAATTGCTTGGAAAAATAGAATGAAAGATAATACTTGTATGCCTAGTCAACTTACTAGTTAGTGTTACTCACTTTTTGCAAATGAGTAAAAATCAATAGCCGAGTTTTTAGTCTCTACCAACAATGGAATGCCATTACTGTCTAGCTTCATCTTCCAAAAATATTTGCAATCTGATTGGAAAACAAAAATGGATTTGTATAAGTTTTACGTATCTAACTGGTGCAAATCGCACACCATACAAGTACAAATAAAAAGTACTCTGTGCAAGTACAACCGCTATTTAAAACTACTTTCTTTGAGCGTATGTCATCGAGACATCTTTTTCTGTTTAGACCAAGGAGATTGTAAAAGTTTAGACCCAAACAGGACGAATGTGAAATATGTGGAAGACATAAGGCTGGAACAATAGAACATGATTACCAATTACATGTATTCAAAAAAGAAGAAGCTAGAAAAGAAAAACAAACAGATAAGGAGAGCAATAATTTTGTATTCACAGTAAATCTTTAAGCAGGTTTAATGGCACCTAAGTCAAATGTTAGCACATTGTACTACAAAACAAAGCTTCAAGTGCATAATATGTGCTTTTATAAAAATATCAGCAAAGGTGGCTATTTTTTTTGTATGCAACGAAACGGAAGGTGGGCTTAATGCGGATGAGTTTGCTTCCATTTGGACATATTTTATTGAGGAAAAAAAAAGTGGGAAACAAAACAGATATACGTATTATTATTTATTCTGATGGCTGTGGTTATCAAAATAGCAATGTGACTATGTCAAATGCGCTTCTAAATATGGCAGTTAAAAAGAAAATAACTATAGAGCAGAAATATTTAGAAGTCGGCCATACACAAATGGAAGTGGATGCTATGCATTCCTAACGAAGATTACGTAATAGGGTCATGAATGTTCCTGCGGACTACATTCAAATTACTGAGTCTTCAATCCATTTGATGTCAAGTATTTGGAACATATATAATTTTATATTTCCTTAATATTTCAAGCTACAAAAGCATTCGCCCAGGGCGATCAGCGGGAGACCCTGAAGTCACCGATACTCGCGCACTCACTCATATATTCTCCATGGGGGAAATGTCATATAAGTTGCGATTTGTAGAGCCATGGACCCTGCTGCCCCAAAGGAAAGGCACTTTTTCAGCAAAAAGTTTTGATGAAATGCAAAATTTGCACCAAACCAGACTTCAAATTAAAGCTCGAAAATACAGTGAACTCTAGCAAATTTAAGAAGTCCTGCCAGCAGATTTCAGAGAATTTTACCACATAATGCTTTTTTAGTTGAATCTTTAATTATTAAAATCTGATAACTTGCAAACTAATCGCAATAAAAAAATATTTACAATTGTAAAATATGCTAACTCCAATTTTCGGTCGTAATAAGAAACAAATAAAATGTTACCAAACTCTACTTTGTTTATTGCACTTTTTTATCATAGGAGAGTGGGCAAACGATCATGCGGCTCACCTGATGGTAAGTGACTAGCGCCGTCCACGAACAACTACAACACAAGGGGATTGCAAATGCGTTGCCGGCCTTTTAAAAAGTAGTAGGCTTTTTTCTTGAAGGTCCCTAAGGCGTATCGGTCCGGAAAAATCGCTGGTGGTAATCGATTCCACAAGGAAGTCGTGCGAGGGAGAAAACTTCTTCTAAATCGCACAGCGGTGGACCGCCAATCATCTAGATGGTATGGATGGTATCGCGAGTTATTTCGCGATGTGCGATGGTGAAATTAAGCTGCTGGAATTAGTCCGAACAATTTCTCATATCACTCCCGTGGTAGATGCGATAAAATACGAAGAAATGCAACATCTCTTCGCAGTGCCAGTGAGTCAAGCCCATCGGAAAGAACTCTGTTGTCGACGATTCGAACCGCTCTGCGCTGGATGCGGTCAAGTGGAAGGAGCTGGCACTGGAGAGCCCCTACCCAGAGATGGGAACAGTATTCTATGTGTGCCGAACCTGCGCTTCGTAAAGTTGCAGGCGGTGTGCCGGCATGAAATACTGTCTCGCTCTGCTGAGCACGCCAAGCTTTTTAGAGGCCAATTTGGCCTTACCTTCCAAGTGACCACGAAACTGCACGTCACTCGATATGTCGATACCGATGCTTCCGACACCGGCTGAGACAACAAGGGGAGTGCCATGAAAACTGAGGAGATACGACATAGAGGTTCTTTTTAGCGGTAAACGCGCAAACTTTTGTTTTCTGGGGATTGAACTGGACTAAATCTTTATTCGCCCCCAGTCCGAGACTTAGTTGAACAAAGTCTTGACTTCAGACACAAGTTTGATCCGGTACTCGGCGACATTTTCCCGAGAAATATTGGCACCACCGGCCGTGTATATATAAAGCATCACCAGTGCTGTCGTCCGCATAGCAAGGAATGTTACCAGTTTGCAAAATATCAATGATATGCAGAAGAAACAGCGTTGGTAATAGCACACAGCCTTGTGGAACACCAGCGTTAATGGGCTTGTAATCGGAGTACACACCGTCTTCTACGAGGTTGATGCTCCGATCTGCAAGAAAACTGATGATCGAATTGCACAATTTCTCGGGAAGCCAATAGGAAGGAAGCTTCTAAAGAAGCGCTTTGTGCCAAACCTGATAGAAGGCCTTCGCTATGTCCAAACTAAAGGCCAACGCCTCCCCCTTGGACTCCACTGCCTCCGCCCAGTATGAGTTAGATGACCTAGAAGATCACCAGCTTGTTTGAGTATTTTATTTTTAAATCAGTTTTTATATTATTCCACAAATGGAGTATGGTTGGAAGTTCGCAATTTAGCGTATTTATCGACGATATTTTGATCATAAGGGAAAAGAATATGGATGCTGTTAAATTATAATAAATATATTTAATTTCGACGGTTATTTTTTCTTTTAATAGGTAAATTCGTTCAATATGAAGGTGTAATACCTTTAAATACGTAATTAATCCCACATACATAGATAACACTAATTCTCATATTATGAACATTTCGCTTAACATTTACAATAAACATATATAAGCACACATAATACAACAATGTTACAAAGAATGCATTCATTTATCTTATAAAAACATAACAACTGTCCTAACATTTTCAGCAAAAAATTTAATATTATTATTACAACCATAACTTTCCAATATTTATCAACATCAATAATAACTACAGTCTTAAGACAATATATTCAAGTCAATAAACTATTAGTTAATACAAATGTAAGATTGTAAGAAGTATCAAACTTAATTATATTTCTATAATTGATTACATACAAAATTTAAATTTACCGGTAAAATAACTTTTAAAACTGAATTTTACTACTCTTATATTTCAGATTGCCAAATCAGATTATTAGGCCGATGATTAGATTTAATATGGTGGCATATTTACTGCTACACATTACCTAGTATTTACTATACTAGATAATATAGATACAATTTTACATAAAAATGGTTATGTGATTAGCTGATCATTTGAATATAGATAAAAGAAGCCCTAACACAAACAAATATGAATTACTTATCAAAGTCTACGTTTACGATTACAAAGTTTTAAATTTTTACAGTCATTATACTTATTCGTTTTGTTCACAGTATAGACAATTATTGTTAACTTCCAGCTACCTACACCAAAAAAAAGAAAGATTGAGTAGAGAGTATTTAAAGTGACGCAAAACGCAAGTCAAAACCACGCTTAACTTATTGTACGAACACACATTCATATACACATACATCTAAAATAATTTGCATCCAACAATATGGTTTTGGGATATATATGTATATGTATGCGCAAAGTAGAGCAGTGAACTTCTACGGACTGTTAAAGAAAGAAGGAAGGTTTGTGAGTTACAAGAAGTTGAACGTGGTTTTTGAGTCACCTGCAATGTACGCAGTGCCCTGTTTATCTGCTTTGTTGGTCTGAGCCCGCTAACATTTAGACAAAATAAAAATCGCATAGTGAGTATTATATTAGAATTGTGAAGTGTGAATAAAAATATTAAAGTTAGTAATATAAAATGTGAGTATAATTAGGAATATTTAAAAAAAGAAATAAAGGAAATGATCGATTAAAATAATTTATTAAGACAATTCATAAGCAATTTGAACATAATTTAATTGTAAAATAATATAAAAAAAAAGAATATATATAATGTATTAAATTTGAGTATCCAGCAATATATTACACAAAATTATTGTAACTTATTTATTTTCCTGATTATGGATAAATTATAATTCGAAAGTCTTATAAACTAACAATTACTCATTTATTTTTACATTCTTTAGTGTTTGTACATATCATGAAAAAACTTATATTCTCCATCAATTTTCACAAATAAGTCCATAATTTTATCAGTTAATTATTATTACTTACTTTTTAGTTAGGAGCATGAGTAGTCAACAGTTATTATTATTACATGGAATCTAAAATAAATTATCACCGTAATTCATCATTGAGCCTAAAATTTTCAAAGTATTTATATTTTTACTACAAACTAGACTTAAGATCAAAGTAAGATTATATTAGTCTGGAATTCGCGAATAACTTTTATTTTGTTTTGTTTGACACCGTTGAAATAAAAAGGTGTATATTGAAAAAAAAAAATGCAATGCATTCAAAACTAGGTGATAAGTTTCTAGTAGGAAATTAATAAACTTGTCATGAGATTAAAACAGTATTATTAATGCTAGAATAATAAATTATTAAGAAGCCTGCTATTTTAATTCCAGATAATATAACCCAGGGGACAATTTTAACTATACAACAGTTCATACACTTGGCAGTCAAATCAGCTTTGATTGATGGAGTCTTCAGATTGGTTGGCACTTGTGCAGTCTCCTTTTGGGGCGATTTTCACCGGTTTACCGCTTTTGCCTACAAATATTTCAACTTCCTGAAAAAAAAATGTATTATATTAATACAATATTAAATTTAATATTATGAAATTAGACATCCAGCAGGGACGTAGTGGTTTAGGAGATGATCACTCACACTTAATACACATGAGAGAACTGAATTCGATCTGATCTGATGACGAACCGAAATTATTTTCTGTGTGATAGATTTCGTAATGAGGATACCCTTAGCAGAACCAGAGTAAAGCTTGTACAGCTGACAACCGATGGAGACAAAAGGATCTCAAGTGGCAATCCCGTACGGGAAAGCGAAGTGTTAGACCGCCTTCCATTAGATGAAGTGACGACCTGGTAGCATATGCAGGAAGTCAAGGATGGAAGGTGGCTTAGGGGCCTTACTGTGTCATGTTCCTTGGGGGAGGCCTTTAGTTTAAACCTAATCAAAATTTAAGACCCTAATAATTGTAAAATAGGTCGGGAAAAAGTTTACTCTTTATTTTGTTTGTATAAAATTGAAGAAAAATATTTTTGGTTGCACTGTTTGTATCTGGCTGGTTTTAATGTCAATACATATAAGATATTAAGAAAAATAAAAATTAAAAAGTAAAAGAACACATTTCCACTATTTTCAATTGTTTTTCTGTGCGCAATTTTATTACAAGTGGTAAAATTTAAAATATTGTACAACCAACTTCAATATAAATTATTAAGGATAACTCAAAAACTACTGGTCAGAACCTTGATCAAATTCATATGGGACCACATGAGAAGCACCAGCTTTCAAATAAAAAAAGAATCATCGAAATCGTTTCAGGCGTCTTCGAGTAATCGGTGAACATACATAAAAAAAGATTCCGACGAATTGAGAATTTACTCCTTTTTGAAATCGTTTGAAAAAGTATAAAATGAAACTTAGCCGCGAAAAAAAATTGTGACATTTATGGACTGAAAGAAACCTAATGAATTGTGAACTCATTTGCGATTCTCTATTGAAACTTAATGAAACCGAACTATTTTTGAAAAGATTGATCACTGGTGATGAAAAGTGGATCACCTACGACAAGAACGTGCGAAAAAGATCATGGTCAAAGGGTAGTTAAGCTGAACGCACATTTGTCCGCGCCATACGCGCTGAATTTTAGAATTCGTTGTATGAAATCATATGAAACCTTGCACATTACACCCGCACCGTACGCGCCGAATTTTATAAAATGCGGTAGGTATACGATATCGAAGGGCGAATAATGCTGATGACGTCATATAACGCGGCGCGTGTTGATACGCAGTGTTGTCTACTGACAACATTTATGTTTCCAACTGATTACAACTCAACAAAAGTTACCAACATTGTTTCAAGTTTTGTTGCCAACACTAGGTGATTACAGAAACATTTGTCACTAACTCGTATTGGCAACACAACAGTTGGTAACAAAACTGGTGGAGACGCGGCTTAATGTTGCCAACTTACTGTATTTTCCACTATAACTTTTTCGACTTACATGATAATTTTTGTATTTTTATTACTTTTAATTCATTCGTAATTAATTATACATAATTTGAATTTTTTTGCATCGAATATCAATATGTATACTTAGCGATAAATTATTAAATACTGAACTAACAAAAAAATTGTTAAATTTAATTCAAAAACCCAATTATACCTTATTACTTAATTATCAATAAAAATACCTCAAACATACAACAAGTCTTTTCTCTGGTTCAATTGGCCTTTAAATCTTGAGTTTTCCATAGAAAGATATGATATGCAGCAATTCTTGAAATTTCTTGTATGTTAAATGCAAATATTTATAAAAATCGTTCATCATCATCTAATAAGTCTTTAAATAAAGTATATATCCCCTTCATATTCTCCATACAATTGCCTTTTTAAATTAATATTATGAATCCAGAATCTTCTTTCTCTTCGAATTTTATTTTCTCCTTCCTCTGTCAATAAGCAGGCTATTACTATATTTCGTACCAGTGTTTTCGAGCGATCAATTTACCGTGACCTACTGTTACGTTACTGTACCGTTTCACACCAGTGGTTGGAAAAAACTACAAAAGTTGTTGGTAATACAACGGCGCGGACGATGCATACGGGCAAATGTGCGAGGCCATCAGTAAAACTTGACGCGTACGGCGCGTACGATGCGGACAAATGTGCTTTAAACAACACAGACTGTAGCAAAACCTGGGTTAACACTCAATAAAGTGATGCTGTGTGTATGGTGGGATTGGAAGGGCATCGTTAATTATGAGCCCGTAATAATTTACTGCCGGGCAAAACCATCGTTTCGGATCTCTACTGCCAACAACTAATAAGATTCAAGCAAGAAATTGAGAAAAAATGGCCAGAATTGATCAATAGAAAAGGAGTGGTCTTTCATCATGATAACGCCATACCTCACACACCTTTGGCCACTCAGCGAAAATTGAGAGAGCTTGGTTGGGAAGTGTTAATGCTCCACCTTTTTTTACGTGGTAGTCCATGTTATTCCTCACGGGTGACAACGCATCTGCATTTTGATTCGCAAACGAGGATAAATGTAGATGTCTATGGGCCACAGCAACCACTTACATCAGATGGACTATGTGCTCGTTTGTCACCCTATCCTATATAAAAAAAAAAACCATATAGTCCTAACCTTCCATCCTCAAATTTTCACCTATTTCGGTCTCTTCAGAATTCTTTGGGTAGTGTTAGGTTAACATCAAGAGAGGACTGTCAAATCTATTTGTTGCATTTTTTTGATTAAAAATCCCAAGATTTCTACAGCAACGGGATTATGTCACTACCTACAAGATGGCAACAAGTTATCGAACAAAATGGCACATATATATTATAATTAAATATAATTAAAAATAAAAATGTCTTGAATTTGTATATACAATATGAAGAAACTTTTTCTGCGACTATGATCTATTGTATGTCGTAGTTGAACATCAATCTCATGAAATTAGGGTGTATAATAAACTTGTAAACTATACTGCGTGGTATTAACAGTCTTTTACCTGACTGCCTTCAATGCCCATTTCGTCCTCCTTCTGGCTGCTACCGGGAGTCGCCGCTCGAGCCGCCAGTTGTCTTTCGCGTGCAATACGTCTATTGGATAAATAAATATGATATGAATAAGTTGTTAAATATATCCTATCTAAGTCGGTACTATTACACATATTATTTTTTATCATTTAGCCTTATAATAATTTCTAATATTTATACGAATACTAGACAATGAATGAAACGTTTAATTTAACTTTTCTACTATTTTTCCCCAACGTTTAAAATATGAAGGTAGCCCGGGCTATAACATTGTAAAGCTCCCGAAACGTCGGAAATTAAAAATAAGTAACATTAAATGCGATAAAATCCATAAAATTAGTTTTTCTGAATTTAGTCCGATTCCTGTCATGACAAATTACTGCTTAGTGAAACTATATTATATGTATAATTATAAATAAATATTAAGGAAATAAATTAAATTTAAAACAGCTAATAAAAAATTTATAGCTATACACAGAGATTAGACCTTAACAGTAATTATTTTTGGCTAAAATTTAAATAATAATCTTTATATATAAAAAGTATGTGTCACGTTGTTTATCCGCGATGGACTCCTAAACTACTGAACTGATTTCAATGAAATTTTTGGTCAATGTGCAGTTTGGTCCAACTTAAAAGATAGGATAGCTTACATCTCAATTTATAGTCGCAATACAATATTATTTTATTAAAAAATATTTGTCTATTATTTGACAGTCACAATTATCTGTTAGCTCCAAACGATTATGTCAGATGACGATATCTGTTGACTGGATTGAGTAAATATTTAATAGATGGCGCTATGTTAAAAATACAAACGTTTAATATAAGCTACAATTTAGTAGTATAACCACCACGTGTTGCTGTAAGTATTCAAAAGATAGAACCAAAAATCTCGAAAAAAAAAAAAAAATTGCCGACTGTGTGCAGTTTGGTCCAACTTGAGAGATCGGATAGTTTTTATCCTGATGTGAAGTGACTCTCAATTTTTTTATTGCTAATTTCAGGAGTTTTTTTGGGAAAGCAAATAGTCGTTCCGAAAGGGCAGAACAACGTCTGTCTGGTCAGCTAGTATGATAATAAAATGAATTTGAATTAAGCATTAGGAGCCGTGATGTAGAAACCAGGTTACTTTGAGTACAAGATATCTAAAGACTAAGAATTATGAGACTGAGGATTATGTAAATCCATCAGTAGTGTATTAAGGTAATTGGATATTTGACAAATTAAGAATATGTCGGTGTTACAAGAAATGTGAAGAGTATGTTTTAACAAACTATTGTTTTCCATCAAGTAATAAACTTATGGAAAATAGCTATTGCCCGCGACTTCATCCGCGTAGATATTATACTTTAAACCATAGATGATCCATCAATCAACGCAATTTGATTCCGTGATCAAAGCTATATTTCCTTCCCTGGAACTTAAACTATCTCGATACCAAATTTCATCTAAAGTAGAGCCATGCTGCTGCTATATTAGTAGTACAGTTATAGCACGAATGGGTCGGCTCGACCGGGGAAGGACAACGCTCTCACAGAATACGAGAGTAAAATAGCAGATTAACACTGCTGTATTTCGTATGGTGAGTGTAGTGAACCAGAGACCCTTTTCACTGGAAAAGAGGCATTCCATCTTAGTCCTCACGGGTGACAACGTATCTGCATTTTGATTCTTTATTGAGCATCGATGTAGATGTCTATGGGTCACAGTGGCCACTTACCATCAGGCGGACTGAGTGCTCGTTTATCACCTGATCCTATAAGAAATTAAAAAAAAAATTTGCTCACCCGGCGATAAGCCATGTTTATGTGAAACCTGCGCGCGCCGGACCGCACATTTTATGTCGTCGTTACTTTTAAAATATTTGATCAAATTACATAGTTTAAAAAACCAAGTTTATCTACTTTGCACATTAGAAGCGATCAAAGAATTTATTTTGATAAAATTCATTTGTTACTGCAAAATATGCAAGCCAACTGACAGTAGCTAATGTCACTTTGTAAAATAGTGTTGCCATATTTAAAGTAATAGTGATGCGTTCAGTTCTCGTTCAATTAGATGTATGAAAGATGAGTGTGAATAGTTAATCATTTCAAACTATAAAAGAATATTATTTCTATTTTACAATAAAATTGTATAAAAGTGATCTGATGTAAGTTACTAGTAGTATGTAACTACAATGAGTTTTTTGACGACTTGTTACAAAGCGCGGCGCGGCGACTAGTGCCAACACCGATCAACGCTGCGCGCGTCGGTCGCCATTTTGTTTGTGATTCGGCTTCTAACCTCTGGTCTGATAGCACGAATGTTTTTTCTGCGCTCACGCTGTTTAGTAATTGTTTTTGTTAAGTTATTCGTTACGTTGTGTTTGTGGTAATTGTTGTTTATTTGATGCTATATTGTTTCGTACAAACGATATGGATCCTCAACCAAGCACGTCAAGCCAAAGCTTGTCTCCAAGAAAGAAGAGACCACGGATTGCTTTAAGCGTTACCGAAAAACTTATGATACAAAACGTCTACAAACACGTATATGAGGAGAAAGCTGCTTCACTATTACCTCTTGAGGCTCCTGAAAAAAAAGAATGTGTCTCGAAAACAGCTGACATTTTAGGAATTGGTGTAACCTCAGTTTACAGTGTGTTAAAAGAATGCAAAGAAAATGAACAATTTAAGTCTCCGGAGAAACGTGGACCGAAACACAGTTTCAAAGATAAATTAGACGATTTTACTTTTGCCGCTATAAGGCGAAAAGTAAATCATTTTTTTATGCAAATGAGTCTGTTAGGACTTTGCAAATAAACCAATAATTATTTTTATCCAAGATGCTCGTTTATTCTGTTTTTAATTAGTTACTTCGCAGAACACATAACACAAGATTACACTTACAGCCATCGTAGCTTACGACAGAGTATATATATCATTGCCAGTACAAAAATATTTAATTGTACTTAACAGAGTCACCCACCATTATAAAGGTAACTTAAACTTTATTCCTTCTACTGCATTATATTCTGTATCCACCATAATGTTCTTTGTAAAACCAAAGTATTAGATTGGGTAGACTTCCTTAGTCAAAAACTTTTTTTTATTACTTTACAGATTCTTAAGGTTGTCAATGAAGACCCAGACTTACCCAATTTTTCTTGGAGTACATTAAGAAATGTTATGAAACACTTAAATTTCAAATAAGTCACAAAATCAAGACAAAGCATTTTAATTGACAGACAAGACATTATTTTACGGCGCCAGCGATACCTTCGAAAAATTAAAGAGTATCGAAGGGAAGGAAGGTATATTTATTACCAAGATGAAACTTGGATCAACGCAGGTAATTACAATTTTCTGTTTTCTTTACATTAAATTGTACTTTCAATAATTAATTGATATTTTTCACTATCTTGAAGGTCATGCACCAAAGAAGGCATGGATTGACCAGAAAGTGTTATCGTCCCGCCAGGCCTTCCTAGACGGCTTGACCACTGGCTTAAAACAGCCTTCAGGAAAGGGCAAACGATTAATTATCGGTCATATAGGCGGGGAAGAAGGATTCGTAGAAGACAGCTTATTAATATTTGAAGCCAAAAAAAATAAAGAAGATTATCATCAAGAGATGAATGCCGATTCCTTTGAGAAGTGGTTTAGGGGGGTCTTGCCAAAACTAAAACCAAATTCCGTAGTAGTGATGGATAATGCCCCCTACCACTCCAGGAAACTAGAATCGCTGCCTAAAATGTCTTGGATTAAACCTAGAATACAAGAGTGGCTAACGAGCAAAAATATTTCATTCAAAGCAAAATTGGTTAAAGCTGCTCTTATAGACATTGTACGGCAGCACAAACAAGAACATTGCGATAAGTATGTTGTCGACGAGATGGCAGCGCAGCATGGGATAAATGTTTTACGTCTGCCCACATACCACTGTGAGCTCAATCTCATTGAATTGGTATGGGCGCAGGCTAAAGGATATGTTGAAAGAAATAACAAAACCTTTAAAATGATAGAAGTAAAAAAAACTTTTTGAAGGACTTCTACATATCACACCTGAAAAATGGAGTAGCTGCTTATGTGTGAGACCATACATTTTGTCTTCTTGTTTAATTATATGAGATAATTAAAGAAGAAGACAAAATGTATGGTCTCGACCACATGATGTTTCAGACAGATTTATAATTAATGTCACCGAAAGCGATAGTGATGATTTTTTATCTGATAATGAATAAAAACAAATTATGTAATAAGCGATGTTTTTTATTTTCATTACCTACATAGGCTGCACTAAAAGTATCGGGAATGGAATATTTCCACTGTTCCTGTCATATTAAACTCTTTTTAATTGAAAACTCCTTGGTTTTAAAAATCGAATACCATTTTTTTTAAAAGATTCTCGGTCTTGTCACAAGG
Source organism: Parnassius glacialis (assembly GCA_033319125.1). Taxonomy (NCBI): domain Eukaryota; kingdom Metazoa; phylum Arthropoda; class Insecta; order Lepidoptera; family Papilionidae; genus Parnassius; species Parnassius glacialis. The sequence goes on from JAVANC010000002.1 coordinate 28,868,348, forward strand.
TTTTATCAAACTTGTTTAGTCGTCGAGAAATTGGAGGAATTGACTCGAGAAAATTCAAGAGCGATGATTTATTATGACTTTCGAAGTGGTTTAACACAAAAACAGTGTGTTGACCGGATGATTTCTGCATTTGGTGATGAAGCTCCATCCAAAACCACAATTTATCGCTGGTTTGCTGAATTTCAACGTAGACGTGTCAAGCTCAGTGATGATCCCCGTCAAGGTCGTCCAAAAACTGCAGTCACCCAAGAAAACGTTGATGCTGTGCGTAAGCTGATTGAGGAAGATCGACATGTGACATACCGCGAAATTCAGGCAACTTTAGACATTGACATGAGTCAAATACAAATAATCTTGCATGACCAATTAGGTGTAAAAAAGTTGTTTTCCCGATGGATACCGCATTCGCTCTGTGAAGATCAAAAAGCGGCTCGCGTTATTGGTGCGTCAGAACTCTCGAAAGATTCCACGCAGGATCCTCAAATGCTGTATACAACATCGTATCAGGTGACGAATCCTGGATATACGCGTACGAACCCGAAACAAAAAACCAGTCACGAGTTTGGGTGTTCGAAAATGAGTTAAAGCCAACAAAAATTGTTCGTTCACGGAGTGTTGCAAAAAAAAAATGGTGGCCATGTTTGTCTCCAAAACCAGCCATGTTACGACTATTCCTCTTGAGGGACAAAGAACGGTTAATGCAGAATGGTATGCTAGCATTTGTTTGCCACAGGTCGTTTCTGAACTCCATAAAGAGAACTGCAACCGCCGCATCATCCTCCATCACGATAATGCGAGTTCTCACACCACACACAGAACAAAAGAGTTTCTAGAGCAAGAAAACATAATTATTAGACCATCCGCCGTACAGCCCCGACCTAAGCCCTAATGATTTCTATACTGTCCCTAAAATAAAGAATAAATTGCGTGGACAGAGATTTTCATCACCTGAAGAAGCTGTGGACGCCTACAAAACGGCCATTTTGGAGGCCCCAACTTCCGAATGGAATGGTTGCTTCAATGATTGGTTCCATCGTATGGAAAAATGTGTCAAATTTCGCGGAGAATACTTCGAAAAGCACTTTTTGTTGCGTCACTTCCTTGATCCCCGAAATTTTCAGTGCCGCCCTCGTACCTATAATTGTTATATTTTATACATCTACAGTTTCCACTACATGATGTATTGAAAATAGGACAGTCTTACAAGTTTCCACGCAATTTTTTCAATCTTTCACTTTGTCACAACACTATTTTTATTTCATCAAAAACTGACAACACAGTAAACGTCAGTTGACTTCGTCTAATTAAAAATACGACAATAGTAATAAAGTATCAAATTTTATTGTATTTATGCTTCACTATTTTAGTAAGAATGTCTTACACATAAAAGATATAATATACTGCCGCGGACTTTTTTTGTAGAACTATTTAGGGTAAGTAATTGCGCTATATATTACAGTTGTCTTACAGTTTTTGCAGTGCACGCCAAAATAGCTCGTAGATGACAGATTTTTCTGATTTATTTAACACTTATCGTTTTATTTTTACAAATTTACACAGTATCTTTTTTAATTATAGCCTATGTGTTGTTCTGATTTATGAGCTATATTATTGTAAAGTTTCATTAAAATACATTTAGTAGTTTTTGCGTGGAAGAATAACAAACATCCATACATCCTCACAAACTTTCACGTATATAATATCATAGTAGGATAAACATAGGAACATGGGAGTGGTACACGTAGATTGAATTGTATAAAAAATATTTCCTCTGCCAATATAACTTCAGTCTTGTGTTTATGACAATATCGTCTATTAAAAAAATAGTATTGTGTTTGTTTTTGCTGACACTTCAGACTCAGTGATCAGTTATTTTGTATTTTATTTTTACCTACAACGGACCGAAAGGAATGAACATTTAGGGTGAGAGGTCGTTTGTGTGTGCAAACAAATATTCACGTTAATCTCTAAAACGGTTTGACCGATTTAGATACGGTTTCCTGTAAAGAGTTTGTGATTCATTAGCAAGTTCTTAGATTGGTGTTATTATTTATATGCATAGGTTCTATCTAATTAATAACAGTCAACACTCGCGTATGTCAAATCAGTGGATACAATCCACATGAGAAATAAATTCTCATAGTCTAAAAAAAAGCATTACCTTCTGTGCTCGAGCATAGCCTTGCGATCGGCTTCACGTTTCTCTGCAGCTAAACGCGCCTTCTCGTTACTGACACGAGGCGTCGTTCTAGAACGGCCGCGTGCTGGTGAAGTGGTCACAGTTGGTGGCTTTGCCACAGGCGAAGCGATCTGAATAAAAAGAATATATATATATATATATATATATATATATATATATATATGTATACGTATAAAGCCGAAGGAATCCACCACTCTATTTCGTATTATGGGTGCTGTTGTAGTCGATTTCAGAAATGGCAAAAATGACTCAAGACCTATGACAAATATTGGTGACTAATAAAGTATGTAAATAACATCATGAGAGTTGAGTGACATGTGATTGTTGTGAGATTCCACTACTTCCATTACTTCAGGTCTTGTCGGTGCCAATTTCAGGGAAGGCAAAGACCGGTCTCAGTACATCTGATAAATATCGGTAAAATCATATGTTAAATATCTAGAGGACAGTGACAGGAAGTAGAGCGAAAGGTATTAGAAATCCAGTACTTCGATAGCCAATCCACCTGTTGAGCATACAAATCCTCCCTGTATGCATTACATACTACAGTTGATTCTCGATAATTTGACACTCGTTAATTTGAATCTCTCGATAATTTGAATTTTTTTCCCGGTCCCTTGAAAAATATTCGATAAATTGAACAAAATCAATATTAATTGGTCCCCTCGGTAATGTGAAAATTGAATAGTATCTTGCCTGCCAACATGCAATAATTTGGCATTGTATTAATAAGTCTGGGCTTCCCTACTCTCGATAATTTGAAGCGTTTGTCATGCACAGACCTGTTGTTTGTTTACATACATGTACAGACCTGTCGATTATTTACATAAATGAGGGAGAGTTCTTTTCAAAATGAACATTTGTGAATAATTGTACAAATGTTTAAAATAATAAATCACGAATTTTGATCAGACTCTTGTTTATTTAATTTTTTTTCCTCCCTCCCTTTTGGTTATATGAACTCCTGTTAGTTTGAGCTCTTTGTTTTTAGAAAACTTTTCTCTGGTCCCTTGAGTTTCAAATTAATGAGAGTCGACTGTTCCTTATGTAGTGTTTTATGCAGCATTATGGCTAAAAATGTATCTGTTTAACCGGAGCAGGATCATACAGGATCAAATGCTTGAACAAAATACCAATGTCAAATAACAGTATAATGTTGTTGGGTTTTGTATGGTGAATAACGAGAACTGGAAACCCATCATACTGGTAACAAGACACTATCTGAGTCCTCAGGTGTGACAACTCATTCGCATTTTGATTCTTAATCGAGTATACGATGTAGGTGATTATATACCATCAAGTGGACAGAAACAGAAACATTTTTTTGTTCAATTAGTTCATTCAATATAGATTATAAATAATACTTATTGAATGTCACTCTTTTGTATAATTACCACTGGTTCGAAAAAAAAAACCTCTGTCCTGGGAAGAACCAGCAAGAAACCCAGCGGGACTTTTTTTTTAAATAACAGCTTACAATCATGTATGTTACACAAATTAACAACACAACAAATTAGAAATAGCTTGGTAGCGATCACCTCATTTCCAGGGGTTATTATCATCTATACATTCTTTAATATTATAATAACCCTTTTTATACAAACTTAGTTTAATAAGGTTTTTGATTTTTGAGCAGGTCAAAGTTTGTATATTTTCTGTAATTTTGTTGTAAAAGCGTATACATCGCCCCAAAAATGAATTACTGACTCGATGGAGTCGAGTAACTGGTACTACTAGCTTGTGTCTGTTCCTAGTATTTACAGAATGAATATCACTTATTTTTGTAAAATTACTTTTATTTTTGTGTACGTACATTACATTTTCATAAATGTATTGAGAGGCCAAAGTTAATATATTAATTTCCTTAAATTTTTGTCGCAGCGACTCTTTAGGCTTTAAATCATAAATTGCTCTTATGGCCCTCTTCTGTAAAACAAATATAATTTCAGTGTCAGCTGCGTGCCCCATAGCAAAATACCATACGACATTATGCTATGGAAATAGCTAAAGTAAACTAGTGTAGCTGTTTCAACACTAGAGACTTCTAATCTTTTTTTACGGCATATGCTGCAGAACTAAGTCTGCTTGCTAGTTTTGATATATGGGGGCTCCATTGAAGCTTTGCGTCTAGTTAGCTTTTAACAGTGGTAGAGCCACGCGGCAGCTTTTGCTGTCGCACGGATGGGCCGGCTCGAACCGGGGTGGTACCACGACCTCACAGAAAACCAGCGTGAAGTCGAGGTTTACCTCTGCGTTTCGCTTGGTGAGTGCAGGTGGCCGGAGGCCCTTTTTACTGGAAATGAGGCATTCCATCTTAGTCCTCACGGGTGACAACGCTACGCACTCTACATTTTGGATAGATGTAGATGTCTATGGGCCGCAGCAACCACTTACCATCAGGTGGACTGTGTGCTCGTTTGTCACCCTTATCCTATGAAAAAAAGTGTGATTCCAAGAAAAATGGTGGTATCTACAAGACTCAGTTTCTCACCATTTAATTGCCAATTATTAACATTGAACCAATTTACTAATTTATTTACTTCGTCATATTTTAGCAATTGTCGACTTAATTTGAAAATTAAAGAAGTGTCATCAGCAAATAATACTATATCATGGTTATCTCCTACTATGTAAAGTAAGTCATTAATGTATACAAGAAACAGAAAGGGGCCGAGAATTGAGCCTTGAGGCAAGCCCATCTGTACCATCGACCTGGAAGAACTCATACTGTTAATGACAACTTTTAGCGTTCTCTTACTTATATATGAAATAATTAATTTAAGAGCATCACTTCTTACACCGTAGTGTTGAAGTTTCCTGATTAATGTTTCATGTCGAACACAATGGAAGGCTTTGGATAGGTCACAAAATATACCCAAAGCGTCCGGTGAATTCTCCCATGCATTAAATATACACAGGATAAACACAGGTGACACTCTTTTACTTTTATAAGAGCAGTGAGAGACGGGGCGAGCAGCATCACATCTTCTCCTTAACATAATATCTAAGTCTTACAACATCGACATCTTTTCTGACAAGCCATTGAAATTTAGACGTTAGCTTGGTCAGTTTCTTGAGTCAATGGTGTCTGTTTGGTTCAAGTATCTATATCTATTGTTTGATTTTATTTAACATATAAAAATAATGATTGTTAAATGATGATTAAGATGTTTAAGTTTTCATTTGCTTAGTATTAACTAACCTATTTAAGTTTTATTTGCATAGTCCACATTTGCATGCCGTGGCAGGCTATAATTAAGATGACGCTTAGCTTTAGTTTTATATTCATGTTACCTTAAAATCCATGTATTAGTGTTCGTCTTGTTGGTTGTCCTTTTAATTAAATAAAATAAAAAGAAAAACTTAAATTGTCTTCAGTTGTTAGGGTTTGAAATATCCTCAAATTTGAACTTCGGGCGGTTCATTGAGTCCAAGGCCAAAGCAGCTGCAAGGAAGCTGGGAGTACTTGCAAAGGTGCGGCGATACTTCACGCCGGGACAGCTGCTTACTTTATATAAAGCGCAAGTCCGGTCGTGCATGGAGTATTGCTGCCATATATGGGCTGGTGCTGCAAAATGCCACCTAGGAGCTTTGGACTCAATGGAAAGGCGTGCTATGAGGCTTATTGGTGACCCGAATTTGGTTAAAACCAATCTTACCAGCCTCGAACACAGACGTAAAGTAGCCAGCCTTTCGGTTTTCTACAGGATGCATTTCGGAGAATGTGCGCAGGAATTACATAACTTAATTCAACCCTCTCCCTTCCACAATCGGACAACCAGACGTTCGGCCAGTCTCCACCCTTTCGTTGTTGACTTACCACGCATTCGAACCAAACGGTTCGCCACGTCGTTCATCATGCGTACAGCAAAGGAGTGGAATAAGTTGCCAGCATCTGTCTTTCCATCCGATTACAGTGTGGGTGTCTTCAAGGCAAGAGTGAATAGGCTTTTGTTAAGTCAGTGCGCTTCACCATCTTAGGCTACATCACCACTTACCATCAGGTGGGATCGTAGATAAGCGCAGGCTTAGTAGAATAAAAAAAAAAGGCCCAGTATTGTACTTTCTGTAGAAAGCCCAGTTCAGAAACCGAATTGGGCACGTTTTCTTAAATACTCAACATATAGAATGTCCAGTACCTTCACTAATATTGTAGCTAACAAAATGGGCCTGTAGTTGCTTATCTTCAAAATATCTCCAGTCTTATTCTTGATAATTGCAAACCAATAGTCCACACTAGATTAATTAAGCTATAGTTACAGACTGTAAGGTCCTCATCTTACTATTCAGTGTTGATAATGCATCTGAAGCCTAGACCGTCCAGTACCTTTACTAATATTGTAGCTAAAAATATGGGCCTGTAGTTGCTTATTTTCAAAATATCTCCAGTCTTATTCTTGATAATTGCACACCAATAGTCCACATTAGTTTAATTAAGCTATAGTTACAGGCTGGAAGGTCCTCATCTTACTATTCAGTGTTGATAATGCATCTGAAGCCTAGACCGTCCAGTACGTTTACTAATATTGTAGCTAACAATATGGGCCTGTAGTTGCTTATTTTCAAAATATCTCCAGTCTTATTCTTGATAATTGCACACCAATAGTCCACATTAGATTAATTAAGCTATAGTTACAGGCTGTAATGTCCTCATCTTACTATTCAGTGTTGATAATGCATCTGAAGCCTTCTGTGTTTATGTTGGCTTTAGTTCATTGTCCATAGACTGCAATAGCCACTTACAATCAGGCGGACTGTAAGTTTATTTATCACTTCATTTTTATAAAAAGAAATAATAATTTTGTACTTGCTGGAAGTAGTCAAGGGACAACGAAACTCACCTCCTGCCAGTTGTTAGCCTTCATTGCTGCTATGTGTTCGTACAGGGCGTCTACGTTGCGGACCTGCAGGCACACCATGTCCCAGAAGCCCTGTAAATCTTCCACTGTGGTAGGAAACGGCTCGTCCAGACGTTCATTGATGTTGTTGTAACAGAGGCCTGGAAATTTATGCAGAAAAATTAGGATAATCGTAGTAATTTTTATATTTAAATTTGGATAGATACACCTGTGTCTTAAAAAAAAACACGTAAATCTGTTGGCCCTATGCTTGATTTTTCTCCGGTCGCGTCGGATTGTTGTCCCATCGGACAATGAAAGTGAGGGAATATAGAGTGCACTTGGGCTTGGGCACACACTTGTGCAATGTAATTCTATCTTGTGCATATGGCTCTGTCGTGGCTGATCGCCGTGACCGTAATTCAGTCTGAAGACATTTTTATTATTGTTGCTCATTATCACAAGGCAGTGCAATTAGGTTTAGCATTTTGGATAACTTTTTTGTTATTTTTTTTGTTTTTTTTTTATTATTAACAAAATATTAAATTTTACACATACAAATGTTGAACATTTAGCAGTTGTGTTTTAAAAACATAATATTGCAATACCTTGAAATTGTTGCATCTTCTGCGTGGCCAGCAGGCGTGCTTTACCAGACGCGGCCCTTAGTAAACCCAGTACTTCTTCACTTATATTCTCTTGGTTCTGTAAATATAGTAATATAAAATTGATCACTGCCTAAAGTACATGTGGTTCTTCTGGATTTTTCTTACGACTAATAAGGAGCACACATGCCCAAGACGAAGTTTTATACTGATAGGTGAACTGAAATATTAGTTTGCTAAAATTACAGTAATATATAATGGGCAATCCTTGAGAAATTAATTCTTAATAAAAGTTCATTAACACACAAATTAAACTGTTTTTATAATAATTTGGTTTTGTTTGTGGTTGTTTGTCCTTTGCTTTCAGCATAAAAAACTAAAATTTCTAGTTGCCCCGTATTATTATTATTTATACTTTATTGTACACTACAAAAACGATAAAAAAAACAAATTACAAGAAGTAAGGTAAACCTTAAGAGGTAGATACAAAAAGGCGGTCTTATCGCTAAAAAGCGATCGCTTCCAGACAACCTTAACATTAGGAGAAAATTGTACTATTGGACAGTGGGAGATGGTGAATATTATAGTTTGCTTACATACTAATACCTAAATAAACTAAACCAATACATAATAACAAAATATTTAATACACTAATATATCCTTTAAAAAAGTAGTAAACCAGCAACAGAAACTCTGCAGGCATAATTATGCTTGGTCTTTTTTAATGGCCATTGATTACAATGAATTTAAAGGAATATCCTTACAAGTAGATTCTACACACAGCCTCTACATGGCAGCGTAAGAGAATCTAGTTGATTACTCATAACATCCTCTGGGTGTCGTAAGAAGAGACAAAGGGACATTGAAACGGAAGATGGGCCTGCTACCACTTCCACTAACAGCTGCATCTTCCTAATAACAGCTCAGAGAGCATAGCAACTTTAGCTAAATCCCCTACGAGGACAAGTTATGAGGGAGGTCTGTGTTTAGCTGTAGACTTTTTATATATGCTGTAATGAATGAAAATTTAATGAATCTTCATTAGTATCTAAAGTATAATATATACTAAATGTATTCCATAGCTGAGCAGGCCAGACCTAGTTCTGTATATAATTATTGTACTTTTATCAATGCATCGTATTGTTACAAAGAGCTGTAATATTTCATTAATCCCATAAGTGGTTTGCTGTCGCTGATCTTTTCTTTTTTTTTAAAGGTTTACTATTGTAAAGATTTTAAGAGCTCCATAGCCCTTGAAATCTTACTTTATTTTAGAATAGAATGGATAGCCTAAAAGTTGTACATACTTGCAAGATTTCCAGCTCCTTCTCTGCACTGGCTGCAAGCGCAATTAGTCGCTCTGTCTCCTTCTTCTCCAGATCAAGGAAATAATGTGCATCTTTAACAACCTCTCCATTAACTTTGTCAGCACCATTCACTTTCACACTCCCACTTACAGGGTCCTTAACCACAATCTCTTTGTCATCATCTAAACTTATCACAGATACACCATTTGTCACAGACACTTCACTTGTTTTACCTTGACCTGGTTCTATTACTTCAGTCTTGTCTATAGACTTTGGAATGTCTTGATCCTTTTGTGGGGATAGATCACATTTTAAGCTTTTCTTAGGTGATAGTATTGGAAGCTGAGCTCGGAATTCCGGTCGTAAATGTCTCAAGACAGGTAGAACACTGGAGTCCATTTCATTGGGACTAGAATATATATTTTCACTCTCTAGGTTACTACAGGATTTTCGCGGAGACAAGAATTTATCAGGGCAATTTAATGACTTCTCCGTTAGCACTTTGGAATCGTCTTCATCACTATGACTTTTAAATTTAAGGCGCTTTTGGTTAAAGAATCCTTGTGCAAGTGCTCCGGGACCGTACAGTCTCTCGACACGTTGTTGAATAAAACTTTTCATCGGACTCGTCAGTTTCTCACCATTTTCTTTAGTAATCTCCACCCTTTTAGACATACAATTTGAAGATATTGTGTAAGATTCAGAGCTAAACCGGGATTCTTTGCCATTTGTCGTAACTGTTTGTCTAAAATTAGTTTCTGAGTAACTAGACTTGAAAGTAATTTCTTTAGCATTGTCGACTTCGTCCTTATGGAGCATTGATGTGGCGAAATTCTTATTTTCACTAGATATATAAGGTCTACTCGTCGTCGTCATGCTGGGGCCTAAAAAATCGTTCTTAAGTTGTTTATTCTCAGCAGCCATATAAGCATGTACTGGTGATGATAGGTACGGATCCGTGTGCGCCTTAGAAGGCGCTTTCGTTGTCAAATTAGTTCCAGTGTCATGAGGAATAAAATTAGGTACAAGCAGTTTGTTTGCGCCAATAGGGACTGGAACAAGTAAAGAATTATTTTCGCTTTTATACTGGTATGTGTGTGTAATGGGCCTTATTGGTGATGCCTCACGGCTCTTATTGATATCCTGCCGTAGCTTCGAGTCGTATGTTGTTAGATTAGTGTAACCATTGACTGAGCAAGCTAAGTTTAAATAACTAGGCTTTTTTTGAGTTACTTCCTCTCGTTTTTTATGATATCCACGTGATCTATGGCTACTAGTTTCAACATAAAGTTTAGGTGGTGGCCTAAGTAGATTTTCTTTCCTGGGCGTTGGTGTGACGTCCTCTGGAGTATGTGTGGGTGTGAGCGTGGGTGTTGGCTGGTAGCTTGGTTGTAGATTTGACCCAGCTCTCTCCTGGATTCGGGACGTGAAGTCCCGAATGCGACTATTTGTGGACGATGGGGTGAGAAGATTCAAGCTTCCTGAAGTGGTATCTGCGGTGATAACATAAGGAATTAAAAAATAAAAATACAATTAAAAGGATGTGCAATAAACACAACAATTTTTATGAAATTAAAAAAAATACCTTATTGTCTTTTTTTTATAATACTATGAGATTATGTTTTTCATTAATAGCTAAGTTTTCCATAAATTTAAGTAAAAAATAATTTTCATTTTGAAAGGTTAATTTTGTATATTATTTATGTTACTAACATTTGCTCACAATTACTATAAATATAATTGTCTTAATTCTTAATCTTCAGACATAATTAGCTCATATAATGTTTATATTCTCTTGACTAATTTCAATCAAAATAGGAATTAGAGACACCACAGTTATCTTTTCCAAGAACTGTTGAAACATATAATTTAGCTGCAAAACATATGACAGTGCAGCAAGTGTATGATAAAAGAACATAAGCAAATGTACAACCTAGCATGTGCAATATGCAATAAGGCTAAAGGTAAGCTTAGCTTGGATGCAGTGGAAGTTGAGTAAGACATGGAATTGTCTCAAAATAATATTTTTTAATTAATTTTGGTATTTAACACACACTACAAGACAAATAGTAGTGCATAATGATATACTAATGATAATAAAACACAAAAACACAGTAAAAATTATAAAACAAATCTGATATTATATTAAAAAATTCTCATTGGTATAACAAATCCACAAAGATTTCCTTAGACTGGTATTTTCTCAAATAAGATATAATTAAAAAGAGTTCATATAAATGAGTACTGCTTGTATATATTGAAATTATATTAATTATATATTTTAATGACACATGTTTCAATAGTAAAATTTAAAAGTTTAATACTTACAAGTATTTTGTATGTCAATGGACAAAATGTGATCACACATTTTGGAAAACAATTTTTACATAAATGGTGAAGAATAACGCACACATCTATTTTTTTTAACTAATAATATAAGTCAATCTACTAAATAAATAGCTTAATTTTATCTTATCAAGGTAAGAATGATTATGTTGCAGTGGCCAAATACTCACTAAATACATTTTAGTTATTTTGTATGTTTGTCTGAGGAATTTATTTAAAATATAAAAAGCTAATTTTGAAATTACATAATAATATTAATTATATTATGGACATATTAAGAAGAGTGGATAAATGGACATTAAAACTTAATGAAAAGATCATTGTTGGACGAAAGAAATACTAACTTAACAAATTAGACCCAGTAATTTTATTATTATAGTCGTAAAGGCAAGGAACAATTTACTGAATATTGTTTAAAATAATAAAACATGGCTAATTTGTGTGTGGCACGTTGAATATTTAACTCTTCTAGTTGTGAAAACTGCCTTCACTTGGACATACTCAAAATTATCAATAACACTTTTGTATTAAATACAATACATATACTCAAAAGATCTATTTCAAACATATTCTTGGATATCTATAGGATTAAAATAGGATTACGTGAGTTCTGGCCACTCTAAAACTTTGGTTTCGTCCCACCTCAAAAACTATTGCAAGATATAGGGCAGAGCATAATTTTGCATTAAAAGTAAGTTATGTTCAATTCCATAGATTAAAACTAGTATGTGCTTATATTTATAAGTCTCCCCATACTATTATATATATATAAGGCTTACTACATACATTTTGACTTTCTTTGGGTTTTCTGCAAGCACAGTAAGTTAGTTTCTGTGAGAGAGCAAGGTTAGGCCAAGCTATTTTTTTATAGAATAAGGGTGACAAGCGAGCGCACAGTTCATCTGCACGGCTAGCATGGGCTGGGGACAAAAATTTTATCCCCCGATTATATCCACTGACAAGATAAAATTATCTTGTCCTTATGCCAAAGCACGGCAACGAGGAGAAATATATCCCCGTTTGACATAACGGGTAGACATAATATATCCCCCGTCCGTAGCATGGAGCCAAATTAAAGATAAAAAATTATGCTTTTTTGACATTTGAAAGGGTCAGTTCTATCCTAGCTCATTGGAGATGTGTTTAAGTTTAAATTCATACAAAAAATCTATCTAAGTCTATCTTCGATTTTATCTACTGTGAATATTATGTCCACCGGTTTGCTCATGCTCGAAGGGTTGATGAAAGTAAGCGAGGGGATAAACATTTTCTTCTTCCCCCGGGGATAAAATTGTCTCCTGCACATGCTAGCCCTGCTGATGGTAAGTGGTTGCTGTGGCCCATAGACATCTTCATCTATCCTTGTTTGCGAATCAAAATGCAGATTTAATTACTATTGCAGCATAATTAAATATCTTTCTAATGGTTTTGTTTCTAACTGTCATTAATCAGTCAACTTTTCTGGAGCATGGTTCTAACTTCGGAAAAAGTCAAAGTCATTTCTTATTACACTGATTGCAAAAATAGTACTGCTCTTCATTTGTCTTGTATTCTTTTCAGTCTAATAATATTGTTTAACATTAGGGTTCTATATAAACTTAATCATATATGAAGATATGTTTATCCCAGGATTTATTGATAAGCACCAAAGCACCAAATATTGCATTAACGAAAAGGTAATTAATTAGGTTTGAACAAGCTTAGCTTCACAATGAAGAAAAAAAAATATTCTTCCATTCATCAGTCTACATCAAGGTCAATTTTGCTGTGAGACCTTCCTTCTTGCCAAATTTCATGATAGTAGGTAAACAGGAAATACCCTAAAGCTAATGATGAGTGAGTTTGCAGGTATCTGAATATGTGACATAAGTAAGCATATCTGCCATGCTGACTAAGAAGCTTAAATTTTTACAATGGACCTTAGACTGTGGTGTTAGATATTAATACCAACTTGATACCTCTATCTGTTTCTAAGAAAAAGGGTCTTGACAGATGGACCAACATCAAATTGATATTTGATTTTTGTTGAGGTAAGAAATCATCGACTTAAAAACCAGTAATGTTGCCAATCACTTGGTTTTAAGTATCATCATTCTCAATTAAAGTTACAGCTCCCAATAGTTCAACTACTGAGATCCATCATTATGACTTGAAACATTCAATGACATTATCAAACATGTTGTGACATCATCACCATTACCATTATAGCCTATCAACAATCCACTGCTAAACATTGGCCATAAAAGAGATAAGCTTAGGAATTTAACAGGTTTTCACATAGATTCACTGAATTGATCTGGTGTATCAGTTTAATCAAAAAAATCAGTTCCTTACAGTCAAATAATCGATTTTACTTTTGTAGATCAATGCCTCAAAATTTAAAAAAATACTTTTTTGGAAACTACATATTTCCACGTAAAAAGTCACAAAGGCATGCATCAGAACATCAGTGTAAATCATCAAATCATCAATTGAGACCAAAATCGCCAACAAAATTTTGATGCAGAATATTTTAGAGCATACATACTAATGAATGTATTTATACACCTAAACTTTGTAAAGATCCCTATAATTTATTTTTTTGGCATAAATCGGTTTTATGCCTGGGATCCACTCATGCATATAATATATTGAATATATTTCGTAAATATTTTTAATTGTAAAGCTTTAGACTTGTGGTTAATCTAGCATATAAAATATATTTTATAAATTTACAAATATTAAGAAATCAATAAATATTTGAGTACACTTCCACTGACGTAGAATTTAAAAAAAATCACGGTCGTAAAATATTGTCACGGACAGAATAAATATTGAAAGCAGTCAAAGGAAATTATTTGCTTTAGTTTACTCATTTATCTATATTAGCTTCAAACAGCATTAACTTCACATTTGTGTTGAATCAGGTATTTTTCTGTTTAGATATTTATTTCTTATGAAAAAGACAAATTGTAGGAAGCGTGTAGAAAGAGATTTAACATTTTTGTTTTATTCTTACACATTAACTTACCGTTAAAGATATAAAACCATTGCCACTTAACACTGAAACTATTATGAATTGTTTATTAATATTTACTTTCTTCACTTCAAATACTTTACACGGAATTTATGAAATTATGATATGAATCACAAACACAAATGTCAAACTTTTTGCTTTTTTCTGAGTCCGAGACGTCACTACAACGCCCGTTGACAGCCGGCCTTTTCCTTACGTTCAATACGTTCCGTTTCACGATAAGCATATTATATTAATTATTATTTTTAATAGTTGTGATACATACATCTAATAGGTTACTGCATTTTCAATCCAGCCAAGGCAAAAACAAAATACTTATTTATATTTAATACGAAACTAGTGCACGTTCGACTGCTGGACGACAATGACAAAGCTTAAGCTCGATAGACGTGCGTACTGCGTAGGCTTCATCGAGGTCGATTCGTCGATTTGCCCATATGCTTGAATGAGTATTTCTTTTGTTTATGACTTGCAATTTGCATAGCATGCGATATCTGCAATCGACCTACATAACTAATTTTTAATATAGTTTTATGATTCAGATATCAATTATAAACCATTTAAAAGAAGTTGTTTTCCGCAATCGTTAATTTAAAACATTTTATGACTTAAGGTCTTACACACAATAAAGCTCAGTAACTAATGTAAAAATGTTTTTTTTATAGGAGAAGGGTGACAAACGAGCACACAGTCCACCTGATGGTAAGTGGTTGCTGTGGCCCATAGACATCTACATTTATTTTCGATTACGAATGAAAATGCAGATGCGTTGTCACCCGTGAGGACTAAGATGGAATGCCTCATTTCCAATAAAAAGGGTCTCCGGTTCTCTACACTCACCATACGAAACACAGCAGCGTTAAGCTGCTATTTTACGCTGGTATTCTGTGAGAGCGTGGTCCTTCCCCGGTCGAGCCGACCCATTCGTGCTACAACCATAATATAGCTGCAGCATGGCTCTACCACGTATAAGAAATGTGTTTAAATATTGTATACTGTTTATAAATTTTATCATCATCATCATCATTATTATAGTCCTTTACAAATCCACTTAAGGTGAAAGCTCCAGGGTTGCCTGGGAAATTAAAATTTTCTTGCGTTTTTTGCAATTTGTAGGTCAGTGTCAGGTTGTTTGTTTAACAAAATATGATTCGCGACCGTAAAGAGTATTTACAGAATTATAATCATTATAAACATCAATACAACCGACAATGTTCGTATAATCCCATTGTATGGTTATTTCCAGAAAAACTCATTCAAAGGGATTATATAAACTTAGAGGGTTGTATTGGTGATTTTAATGTTAATAATTCTATAAACACATACTCGTTACGGTCGCGAATCATATTTTATTAAACATACAACATGACCCTGACCTTCATAATTCCAAAAAACGCAAGAAAGTTTGAATTTCGCGGGCCACCCTGGAGCTTTAACCTTAAGTAATGCCACAATGCACATTGTATAGTCACCTGCATCGCCTTTTTAAAATTACCAAATTATAAAAAGGCGATGCATGCGGCTTATTGAATATGTATGTATTATGTACATATAATGTACATATTTGCAGCATAATGTATACATTATGCTACAAAAAATTGAATGAAGGTGTTGAAAGTTTACCACCATGAAGAATGACTTATCATTCATCACTGTATAAAAGTTTGAATAGCTTAATAATTAACTACTGCTTAAAAATAAAAAATAATTAAAATTGGTGTACTATATAAAAACCTTGTACTGTACCTATATAGCAAAAATATAAAAACAACACCTTAAAACTTACAAACTGAATTCACTGCTTATAATAATGAAATATCTATCTTTTTTTATAAGCAAGACTCCTGTATCGCATAGCCTCGGATATAAATTTCTTTATTTCTTTTTTACATTAGAGATATTTTAATTGCAAAAACTTTTAGTCATTCTATAGGGTAAAATACCTTCCTATAATATGGATTCAAACAATAAATTGCCAATTTCGGCCAAATAGTAGTAGATTACTAAAGCTCTGTATAACATATTGTGTATACAAAAGCATGAGGATTCACAACTCGCTGTTTGCATCACCGTAGGCAAAGCTATGTATAGCGTCACGTAGCGTCAAATCCTAAGGCCGTAGCTTACGGAACTTTATATCTATGTAATGCACTGTGTTCATGAAAGAACGAGACTCTGCTAAGAATCAATCAAAAACACTCAAACCAAACTCTACGAACTGGTGATGGTATGCTCACCATTGCCCAGCACACTGAACATGGATAAACCTTTCAAATAATGTATGGCCACAGTTGTATTCTTTCAAAGGTCCTATTAAAGAAGAAGCATATGCTACTAATTACTGAATATTTATTTACGCTGTTTATTATGCGATCACACAATTACTGCTGCTATTCAAAATATAATGATTTGATAATGCAAATGAACGTCACAAATGATTGTTTTTTGTTAATTTTTATTATTCAAAAAATAATAAAATTATCTAAATATGAATAAAAGCATGATAATCAAGAAAAATATAGCATTATGCTTAAATGCAACTGTAATTATGGCAAGCAAGAAGGAAGTAAAGAAAACACAAAAATAACAGAAAAAGAAATATATTTCACACGATTATAGATAAATGTAAATATTAACTTAAATAATCATATTTTGATTGTACTAAAAAACCAAAAAGCAAATAAGTTTGTTGAACCAATGAAATAAAATAAAAAGCATTCCAGAATATCGCATATTAACATGCTACACATTCATACAAAGACAGGGGACACAGAAATGCTATATCTTGATTTACCTGAAAAGTCTGTACTTGCGTCGACATCGAGGGAACAGCTGCCAATAGAATCCACCGATTTGTCCATCACTTTCACTGTCAAGTTTTTTGCTTTATCTTTTATTAAATCGGCTTCTTTTACTTCTATTTCATAAGCACCGATACTATCTAAATCATTATCGAGATTTCTAACTTCATTAGATTTCGGTGAAACGGTGGAGCTTGGAAGTTTAATGTCAGTCTCTTCTGTGTTAATCGTTAATATTGAATCAGGTTTCAGAATGTTCTTATCTAGAATTAATGTACTTTGACTAGTAAAATTACTCCTTATAGGTTCAATGTATTCCACGTCGTCATCGTATACGAACAAATGGTTGGAATGTCCGCTTGGACCTTGTACGTCGGTAGCGTCTTTCGGTATCGCGTCTATAACAGTCTGTGTTTTACTTAAGCTTTTATAGAAATGACTTTCTAACTTGTCCAACTGTCGTCTTGTTTCCGATTGTTTCTTTCGAACAGAATCTATTATGACTGGTAAATTTAATAAGTCCGGAGTTTTCTCTCCGTGCTGTTGATGTGAAATTTCACGTCTGAAAAGTGGCGATTCATCGCTTTCTAACTCAAATCGTTTGTATTTTGACGAACAATAATCATCTATAGAAGATGTGTCGGACTTTTTTGAATCAAAAAACGTGTCAAGTGAGAAGAACGATTTTCGTTTCTTCTTTGGCTGGCTAGACTTATCGAAATTTGGTAATATGAATGGATCACCCGATTTGAATTGTTGCATACAAATATTACTCGTATTTACAAGAGATTTGGGTCGTTGCTCTTGAGGCAAGCTCAGTGGTATACGATTGGTTTCAATTTTACGTGAATCCAAGCTAAGCGTTTTGCGAAACCTCTCATTCAAGTTTGAGAGCAAAAAATGTCTACGTTCCGTTGATTTGGGAGTGATATTGTATGAGGTTTGCTTACTGCTAGAAGGTTCGGAATCTGGAATGTATTCTGTATATTTATATTCAATATCGTTTTCTGAAAAATCTTTCCTTTCTTCAGGCTTTCCGTAAGGTTCAGACGGGCACAGGGAAGATTGGCGGTTGTCAGGCCTATGAAAGGAAAATGACCCTCTATTTGAAGATTTACTCCTGTCGCAATTACAATTTTTCACGCAGCTCAATTTCAGACATGGTCTTTTTGTTACAGACTCTAACGAAATATCTTGATTTGTATTTGGAATGTACCGATCTGGCTTATGTTTGTGGACTAAGAGATCTTGCCTAATTTTCTCCAATCTTTCATCCCCATGAAGCCCTCTCGTATATTTCGATTTCGGCGGACGAAAAAATCTTATTGAACCAGATGTGTGTGGTTCTGTTGACCTTCTTCTTACAAATGATGGAGAATCAGAAATCTTGTTTACTCCCAAAAGGAGGACAGGTGTCTTCTTATCCTCTTCATCTGGTAAATCACTGCAAATAAACAATGTTGGTCAAATTACGAATCCTTGGGTCGGGTGAACGCAAAGATGTGCTTATTTGAATCGTATCTAATTAGCTGTATGTTAGTATAAACACCTGGTGTTTAGAAATTAGTTAATTAGGTGTTTCAAAGTTCAAAACAAAATTCGTTCCTTGATTATTGAGAATCGTTTTAAAAAACAAAAATAATATTCAACACATCTTTGCTTTCTAATTCATTTATTACTTGTTATTACTAAAAAAGAAACATGCTTATATTCTTCAAATAAATGAATAAGAATAGCGGAAATAAAAACAATTAAAATCGTACTCACATAATGAAGTTAGTAACTAAACCAAAGACAAAATTTACTCACAAAAAAAAGAACCAGACTGAATTTTCTTGTTATGACGGTAATTAGTATGTCACATGTGCAATTAATAAATTTCATTTTGATTATATGACTAAAATATCACCTGTGGGTTAGAGAAAGAAGGGAAGTGCTTCTCCACGCATATTGTGCATAGAAAATAGGTATAGTATTAAAGCAGAATATTGCATTGGATATACAAAGTTATGTGAAACTACGAGAAAATGCCAAATATATAAGCCAATCGTGAAAAGAGATCTGCCTCATATCTTAACGAATTATGTAACATATAGAGACAGCACGTCTGCTGCTAACTCTCAACTACCAATTGAAATTGACTTAAATACGATATTGCCGATTTCTACAAATACCATCAATCGATCTAAAAATACTTCAAATACTTTTCGGCGAACAAATTCATATAGTTAAACTAAGTATAATACAAGAATATGGATCTAATATAACCAACTTTAATGAAGACATCAACATAATTATCATTAGTCTATTAAAGTCCACAGCTGAACATAGGCTTCCTAACCAACCAACGGTATGGTGGCGGTGTACGAATATCCACTACCTTATCTCGTCTCGTGGGTGTCGTAAGAGGCGACAAAGTGAAACAAACCAAAAGATAAGCACCAGCATCTTCTTATTACCAAAAACTAGAAAATAAAAAACTACGATCGCCTGTCAAGCTTTGCAACTTTGGGCAATCTATAGCCGGCTATACATATTGGCCATAGTTCGCCGAGTCAAGGCGAGTACCAACGTATATACAGCCTATTTATCTAACCTCGCTATTGCTTGTCGTCGCTCGCTTACCTAGCCGAGTGCAGACGAGCGCCAACGTGTATACGGTTCGTTTGGCGTGCTTTGCCACCCCTCGGGATCGCTCGCCACGACCCGTTTCACTTCGGAACAATATCGGTTTTTCTTGCACAGATCAAAGGCGCTCGACCGCATTCAGCAAGTCACGACCACATGTTAGCCGGCCATGTGGCTATGTTCACTCTTTCAAACTTTACCAACATGTGGACTGTAGCACTCGCCTTGTATCAATTTGCAATGCTCGCGTTGGCTGGTTTTACCAACATGTATTACCGGCTTATGAGGAGGCCTAACGAAGACTATATTATTAATTACGACTACAGCACTTTCAGTTAGTATATACAGCGTTAATAATATAATGTATTAATTTGTGCTAGCAGCTCATAATTATGATCACTTCTTTTCTTTTATAATAAAAAAAATCGTCATGAAATCGCATGTAATATTCTTATTTGTTGAAAAATTGGAACATGCTTTACCGTACTATATTTAGTAATACCCTGGCTCCATTACTATACTTTCCTTAGGGGTACCGGTTGGTGCCAAGAACAAGGTTAAGAAGCCCTCTGTGACATAAAAATAATTTGAAAGTTTTCATTCAATTTGTGAGTTCGTTCAAAATATTATGCAACAGTTTTCAGTTATAATAGAATTCTTATTCGAAAATAGCACTATTTGTAAGACAATTTGTTTGAGAAGAGAAAACATGAAAATTATTACACATAACTTTTACAAATTGTAGAAGATAACATTGAATAAAATGTATAATTGCAAGATCTTATTTAAGTTTTATTTAACTAACAACGAAGGGCGCTTTTCAATCGTAATATGAACGTTATCCATCAAAACGAAATTATTATAATCTGACTGAATATCAAAGTAAACTTAAACTTTGAAAAAACTTAACCCTTGATCTAATAAAAATTTGGTTATAATAGGTAGTTCTACTTTAGCTGTTAATGGCTGACACGATTCCGATGGGTTCATCTTATCACAAATCTTTCACTGTACCTATGCTATGGCTTGGATCTTTACATACATAATAGCAGTCAGACCGCGACGGTCAATGAGCATTTAGTGAACGGTGAACGCGAAACGCAGAACTCTGAACTCTATACCGTTCGCCGGGGGATAGGCGTCTTATGGGCTATAATTTTCATGTCAGCATCGATAGCCATGAAACAGTTGTTCCCACTACGAGACGAAATAACGTTTTAAATTAGACTTGCTAATAACATTTATGTTAAAATTTTAAAGTTAAAACAAGTTTTTAAATAGACGTTTTAAATGTGACATAGTGAATCAGTTATAGTCAAAATAGGTTCTTAATATATAAAAAAAAAAACTTTTACACATACAGTATGTGTAAAGGTATACGTAGTAGTCATGCTGCAGCTATATTAGTAGTATATTTGTAGCGCGACCGGAGAAGGACCACGCTCTCACAGAATACCAGCGTAAAATAGCAGCTTAACACTGCTGTGTTTCGTATGGTGAGTGTAGAGAACCGGAGACCCTTTTTACTGGAAACGAGGCATTCCATCTTAGTCCTCATGAGTGACAACGCATCTGCATTTTGATCCTTTATTGAGGATAGATGTAGATGTCTATGGGTCACAGCAACCATTTACCATCAGGTGGACTGTGTGCTCGTTTGTCAACCTATCCTACAAAAAAGGTATGATCATTTTCTAACATAATGTATATAAGTGTAGTGGCGGTGTGAGAATATTCAATAACCCATATCATCCCGTCGGTGTCGTATGAGGCGACAGACGGAAACAAACCAGGAGATGGGCAGCAGCGTCTTCCTAATAACGACTAAAAATAAAAAACAGCGGTTGCCAACGCGCTTGTCAAGTGTGGTAACTATGGCAGCAAATGAAATCCCAATTTGTCCCCCCCGTGGACTTTAATAGGCTGTAACGGTAACCTGTGCTGTATTATTAAAGACTTGTGACATGTATGATACGCCGTGTATTGGCGGGCTAAGAGAATCCATAGCCTAATGAGGGATAATTATTTTCTGCTCACCAGATGTCTCTAGATTTTTTTTTATAGAGTAACGGTGAAAAACGAGCACACAGTCCACCTGATGGTAAGTGGTTGCTGCGGCCCATAGATATCTACATCTATCCTCTGTTACAGATCAAAATGCAAATGCGTTTTCAGCCGTGAGGACTAGGATGGAATGCCTCATTTCCAGTAAAAAGGGCCTCCGGCCACCTGCACTCACCAAGCGAAACGCAGAGGTAAACCTCTACTTCACGCTGGTATTCTGTGAGGTCGTGGTACCACCCCGATTCGAGCCGGCCCATCCATGCGACAGCAAAAGCTGCCGCCTGGCTCTACCACTGTTAGTTGACACTGAGGTAAAGTTTTTTGTTACACAATGTAATTTAATTGAGAAGTTAGTTTTAAATAAAAGTTTATCAGTTTCTAGAGTATTATATTAATACACAAAACAATGCGTCAGTGGTTTGGTCTTTAATTTTTTGCACATATTTAACATTTTTTTTAAATTTTCTACTTTTATGAATATCTGTGGTTTGTTTTTTTATTTATTTTTGATCTTATTAATATAAAAAATAGCTGATAGTCCAGAAAGAGACAATAACATTTACATTTTCCCAACAAATTAACTTCCCCGCTATGAAATCTGTCAAATATTATACCTCAATTTCTAGTGGCGCCGCCCTGGTGGCAGAAAAAGTCGTGGATACCATCATTACTCATGGACCCACGGAACTGGGATTGTTGTATTGGACGATTATAAGCAATACCAGAAGATTTCACGTGTTCCGTGAATGGTAGTATAACCATCTCGTTCACGTCAGATATAAAATACTCAGATCGGAGACGGGCGGCAGGATCAAAGTTGAGAAACGTTTTATACCAGGATCTGCCAATCCGCTTACAAAGCGTTATGATTATGGAAAATCCTACGGGAGAGACTTGCGGGTTGATGAGAATATATAGGTAATATACCAAGCCGTCTCTTTTGAAGTTCTATGCGAGTTTTAAAGGGCTTCGGTAGTCAGGCAACCTCTTTACTCGTTTGACACATGTTAATTAATAGAATCGGGCGTTACTTTGCGGAAATCAGTTACATAAAAGTTGGTAAAAAATACTTTGCCCATATCTGCTTTATAAAATAAAATCATGTGTCTTACCTAGTTTAAATATACATATACATATGATTAAGGTGTGACCAATAGTGTTTGAGTTATTCTTAATAATTCATATTGAAGTCGGTTGTACAATTTTTTTTATTATAAATTATTAGATAATTAAGTCTCTCAAAGGTTTATTCTTAAAACCGTTACCTAGTGAAATTACTTTGTATCTAAGTACCAAATACATTCAATCTACGAGCTCATAGCTTTGATACCGCAAATATGATTTAATTTTTTTAGTTGTATCGTAGAATGTTGGTCAGTTTGTCAGTAATCTACTGCGTGAGCAATTTGCTCTTCATACCAATCAACGTAGTGCGGTTGAAAATGAAATTATCGATATCGACATTAACATTATTTGAGTTGAATAAGACACGTATATATAAGAAAGATGAAAAAGGATTAATCTTTCAATGAAATATTTAGTAATAACGTAAGTAAAATTTTTTCTCACTTGGGACTTTTAATATTATTTATTTTATTACTGTCTCATAGGTAACTTTATTACGTTCCCAGTCACTTCAGATCATTGCGAATAATTCGTTAATTGAAACGTTTATTGGAATAATTTCCGCCGGCTGACCACCCAACATGGAGCTCCTCTTTTCAGCCATGTCCAAATATTATTTTGTTTTCTTATAAGTTTCGACTTTCCCGAGTTTCTTGTCATCACGTTTATCACGAGGCTCTGGTCGTTTATGTAGTGGTATCATAATGTTCTCACCATATGGAATCGTATTTATTGTATGTTATTATTACAAAATGTTTCATCATCATCATCATTACAGCCTTTCATAAGTCTACTGCTGAACATAGGCTCCCCCAAGGAATGCCACAAAGCACGGTACTGAGCCACCTGCATCTATCGACTTCCTGCATGTCTTACCAGGTCGTCACTCCATCTCGTGGGGGGTCGCCCTACACTTCGCCTACCGGTACGAGGCTGCCACTCAAGAACCTTTCTTCCCCATCGGTTGTCGGTTCATCGAGCTATATGGCCGGCCCACTGCCACTTCAGCTTACTAATCCGATGGGCTATGTCGGTTACTCTGGTTCTACTGCGGATATCCTCATTCCTAAGTTTATCACGCAGAGAAACTCCGAGCATAGCCCTCTCCATAGCTCGCTCAGCGACTTTGAGCTTACAAAATGTTTATAGTTTAATAAATATTAATATCGACAAACCGAAAACACTAACTTGCACATCTCTAAAACATCCACTTAACTGGACGAACGTAGTTTGCTTCATTGGTTCGGGCTATTATGTCTGTCTTCGCGTTAGCTTTGGCCAAGTATTTCTTGCTAACGGTTTAGAGAGAACATTGCGTCCAATATGAAACAACGGTGACGATTTTTTAACACAGATCTCATATAAAGCCATGTATATTTATCTACCGGGTTTGATTTTGCGGTGGTAGTGTAATATAATATATAGTGGTGGTATACCTACCTACTCGCAAAATTTAACTTGTGTTTTGAGCGCAGTTTAAAAGTTTAATGTTTATATTTCTTTAGCTCCTGTAAAAATGTATAATAGGTTTGTTTAATAAATCAAGTATGTTAACAATGCATTTTTGAAATAAAATTTTAAATCATAGACATACATTGCATATTACTTTTCTAGGTGATAGGGTTTTTTCTTTTTCCTTTGTCTAAAAATCCTGGGTAAGTACCACCCAGTTTCCTATTCCTGCTGTTAAGTAACCGTGCAATCGTTGCTGTGGTTTGATTGGAAGGGTAAGACTGCCAGTATAATTACACGCTGTGGGGCATTTAATTTTTAACCCCCGACGAAAACGGAGGGGTGTCATATTATCTTTGTAGTGTGTATATATGTATTTGAGTCTGTCTGTCGCATTATAGCTCATGAACGGATACATGTTTGAAAGGTACCTTAATCGAGAGTGTTCTTAGCTAAGTTTCAAGAAAATCTGTTCAGTTGTTTGAAAATCATCAGTTTTTTTTGTTTCAGGGGTTTTAAACATTTTTGATTTTTGTTATAGTCTAATTTCTTTCTTTAAAGTTGGTGACAAGTACCGATGGGGTGAAGTATCTTCGTCGGTATGCAGGTGGACTTAGCTCATTTGTTACTCCTATGATATAAAATAATGGGTACAACTTCCTTAGTATTTACTCCCCAATAGATAACAAATAAAAAATTAGGGTAAAAACTACACCATCTATTTTAATGCAACTGTTGACTCGCATTCATTACGCAATTAACCGTAATCATTATTCAGAAATGCGAGACATAAATGTTCATTGAAGTACACATATAGAGACGTCCTTTTAAAACAGTGCAATCGACCTCAAAACGTACGAGATATATGTTGAAATTAAGACTCACAAAATATATTGGACTAGTTATAAAAGTGCCAAATAGCAAGTTAACTTTTATTAGGTAAGTCATAAATAACGTAAGTCAATTTCATCTACATGTGGAATTTGATGTTATATAAATTCATAAAAGGTATATTAAGTCTTTATGTGATATTAATATTTTAATAAATAAAACATTTTTTTTTATAGGATAGGGCCACAAATGGGCACACGATCCACCTGATGGTAAGTGGTTGCTGTGGCCCATAAACACATCATCCTCGTTTGCAAATCAAAATGCAGATGCGTTGTTACCCGTGTGTACTAAGATGGAATGCCTCTTTTCCAGTAAAAAGGGTCTCCGGTTCTCTACACTCACCATACGAAACACACCAGTAGCACCGGTGCTATTTTACGCTGGTTTTCTTTGAGAGCGTCGTCCTTCCCCGGTCGAACCGACCCATTCGTGCTACAACTATACTACTAGGCTAGCTACAGCATGGCTCTACCACGTATAAAACAATACAGTTAGTGTACAAAAAAAACTAAAACATGAGTACTAATAAAACTAAATCACTAGATCATTAGCTGTGATGATCCTAGCTCATAATCATGAAATTATTGCACTGTAATCGGTTCTTAATAACACGTCTGCAATATTTCAGATTGCTCAGTGGGTATATCGTATATAACGGCTCCGTAACTTAGCAGTGAGTTGTTGCGCTGGGAACCGCGGGTTCGAATCCCGCACGGAACAAGCATTTGTATGGCCTACAAATAATTGTTGCGGGTCTGGATGTTTGTCCTCGTACAATTTATGTTTGTAAACTGCCTCCACGATACAGGAGAAAATCCTAGTGTGGGGGTAACATTTTAAAAGAAAAAAAATGGAATTAAAGAATTTTTAATACATTATGTTATACTAATCGAGACAATAAAAATGTGTTTAAAATTATATCCGTGTCATCGAACATTAACACATCAACAGCTTTTTAAAGCCGACATCTAAATATAGGCTGTTCCAAGAATGGGCCAGCTGTCATGCGTTACTTGGAAGATTTGCATAAACTCCTCAAGCTGGGCAGGCGGGTTCGTGAGCGCAGAATCACACTCTCGTACTGATAATGCCCATTACCGGTTTGTGAACTTTAATACCGTTACCTACTGTTACAGGCATTCATAAGTCCACTGTTGGATTTAGACCAGCCATACATTTGGCCTCATAGGGTATATTTGCCTGGTTACTACGCTTGGTAGGCAATTTTTATTTTTTAGTTGTTTAGGAAGACGCTGTTGCCCATCTCGTGGTTTCTTTCCCTCGGTTGTCCTTTACGACACGGGACGATATAGGGGAGAGGATATTCTTAGTTCTTACATCGCAATTACACGGTAAATGATTAAAAATATTTAAATGAAACCTCATCCTTTCTGGGTATTTAAATTTAAAAAGAAAATTATATTTAAATTAATTATGCAGTTCGTCCCATTTTGTTTTGGGACGTATAGGTTCCATGTTTGTGTGGGACTTTCAATAAAAATATGTGCCAAATGTGTTATTTGTTTAGCAACTCGTGAAAGGCAATAAATGGGATACGTATTAGGTAACCACCAATCACTTCTCTCACTATTTTTTACATTTAAGCCCATTATATTTTTCGGCTAAACGAGGTCGGAGTAGCACGCTGCTCTTTGGACTCTGCCTAACCCCTAGGGGATCATAGGCGTGATACAATGCATGTATTTTAAGTGACATAATTAAACGAACTGCAATAAAAGTAGATAACTTGTGTAAAAAGTTATTAACAAACAAAAATTATTCTTTTTTTACAAAAAAAGTTAAAGTTTAAAAGAAGTAAAAAGATTAAAATAATTTCACATCCTGAGGACGGTGTTAAAACTTCGTCTAGTTAGTTACACCAAACACTTCATTTTGTTACTCTTAGGGATAGAATTTTTTCTAGAAATTTATATGAGACTATCCTTATTAATATTATTAAATAAAAATAATCATCAAAATTGGTTCACAATATACCGAAGATATCACGTAACATACATAAAAAAACACTTGAATTGTAAACTCCGCCTTTTTATAAAGTCGGCTAAAGGTTATGAAATGTTACCTACTAAACGCAGAAAATATTTATCAAAGAATAGTTTTGGCGGGTTTTAAAAAAATACTATTAATGCTTTTAATACAATAGTAATACACCCGCTAATCACTCTAATTAGCTTAAAATGAGAATGATGCTGGGCTCAGCCCCAGCACCGGACATTTACATTCTTATTATAACAGAATAGCATAAAATAGAATAACCTGTATTCAGTACAGATAATAAGTATTATTTATTATTTACTTTTACCACTAGTTCGAAAAAAACTTAGGGAAAGAAACAGAAAATCTTTTTTTCATAATAATATTTTACAATTATAAAATTCATTTTAGAAATAGCTTGGATGCGATCATCACCTCATTCCCAGGAGTAATTATCAACCATGTATTACACAACATTAGTCGAATTGCATTATTTGCACATACGAAAGTTGAGTTGCGCTGTTGCCCAGTCCCTAATAAGTATTAGGCAATTGTTGATTATAATTATTTCAGCTGATATATAGTTGCCTGTTGTTACCCTTTAGCCTATAGGTATACAAACGTTTCGCATACCCTGCAGGTATATTTAGCCTACATATATTACACTACCTGCAGGTTATACGAAACGTTTGTAGTAATAGATATAATCATAATTATACGCCGTATAACAGGACGTTACTCGGTGCTGCAACAATGCAAATCGACTCGATTGATGTGTGCATACAACAATTTGTTCTTGCACAAAAACTGTGGATTTCATTATTATTACAAAGTTCCATATATATTCACGCTATAGAAAGCGATGTTTTATATAAGCAAGAGAATAAAATCAATTACTTATTACTTTCAATAAGTGGTTATTAGTAGTTTTTCTATCAGTTGTCAATTTTAATCGTTTTCGTATATAATTATCCATTAATATGACGAGCTAAGTGAACTTTTTTGCAAGGAATGATGATAATCGAGCACATAGTCTACTTGACGATAATTAGAAGCTGTGGCCCATAGACATCTACATATATTTTCGGCTATCTGTTCCCCGCGACTTCGCCCGCGTGTAATTTAGGTTTTTTTTTGCGCGGAACCTTAATTATTTTTCTAAAACAAAAGTAGCCTAAGTTACTCCTTATAACATCAGCTGTCTGCCAGTGAAAGTCCCATCAAAAAAAAAAAAAAAATTGTGTTTTTGAAGTACCATATATACTTTCATATGCATTTAGTGAAAAGCTGTTATTTTGACGGTACAAATAGACACTCCAATTTTATTCATTTGTATAGATTAAAACCGATATGCATATACGTTCTCACCCTTGAGGCATACTACGGATTACCTCATCGGCAGTAAAAAGTTTATGAACAGATAAACTCTATTCACCGTACAAAACATAACAGTATTACGTCGTTATTTAAAGCTGGTTTTCTATGAGAGTGTGACCTTACTCGGTCGAGCAAACGCATTCGTGCTGCAACCATAATTCTTGTTTATAGCGCGAATGGGTCGCTGAATCCGGGGAAGGACCAGGCTCTCACGGAATACCATCGTAAAATAGCAGCTCAATGCTGCTGTGTGCCGGAGACCCTTTTTACTGGAAACAAGGTATTCATCTTAGTCCTCAAAATCGAGGATAGATGTAAATGTCTAAGGGCCACAGCATACACTTACCATGAGTAGACTGTGTGCTCCTTCACCCTTATTCTACAAAAATACTGCAACGTAAAAGCAATATTCCAAAATAACAAAATTAAAAACATATATGTTCGAGTTTAATGTATAGTAGCCAAGTCTAACTTAATCTAGGTTGCCAAAAATTTCGCACAAAATAACTTAAGGTCACCCAATTTTTTAAAAGTGATTTCATAAAGTATACTTAATTTTCAACAGTAATTTCAATTAGGTATTGTTAAAGTAGATGAAAAATACAACAATAGAAGAAATAATACTCATAAACATAATAAAAAAGCCAATCATACATTTTTTATTTCGTATTACAAAATTCATAGAATTACCTGTACAATATAGCCTTCTTTCTTAAACTTAAAAAAAAATTTAGTAGTCACGACTCTCATCGAGCCTAAATGGCAAAAAAACTCCTAACTTGGCAACACTGTTAAAACTGGTACAAATCAAGGAAAATCCAGATTACCTTTACCGTTATAGCCTATTAAAGTCCACAGTAGAACATAGGCCTCCCCCATAGATTACCTCATAGGGGGGATATTTGCCACAGCTGCCATGCTTGGCAACTGCAGTCTTTTTATTTCTAAGCAATATTAGGACGCTGCTGCCCATCTCCAGATTTATTTCCTTCTGTCGCCTCTTACGACACCCACGGGATGATATGGGGTAGTGGATATTCTGACACCGTGTTCAACATAATACGCGTAGTTATTTTGCCGCGTTTTCGTGCACTTCCTTGTGCACAGTGTACAGAATAAATAATTTCAAGAAAAATACAGTAATGAACTAAAGACATACTAAAATGTAAATATAAATGTAGTAATTAGAATGTAGAGTAAAATTTACTACGATATGTACTATAATTAGCCTTCGAAAACTGTCCTTCTTTCTAGTACCTCAAAAAAATTGATTTCTTCATAGTTACGCCTTTTATACGTCCCACTGCTGAGCACGGGCCTCCTCTCATTTCTGAGAGGGTTTTAAGCAAGGAAATGTCCGCCGCGCCGTCACAAAACGTGTTGGCGAACTTCACATGTCTTCGAAATATTTTTTTCATATTTCTCAGACATGCAGTTTTCCTTCACCGCCGACCGCGGAGCACGTGGAAAATCAGCACTTAAAATTGCAATTAACGATTTCATTGGTGACTGCGGGGATTGAACCCGGAATGCTTGCCTAGTGTGAATTTTACAGTGAGCGCGTAACCCCTGAGCTATCACGGCTCACAGATTGCTTTATGTAATAGGTAAATTAACAGAGCTCAATGACCAGTTGCGACTAGTAAAGAAAACTTTCATTGTACTAATGTTAACATCCAAGTTAATCACCCTGCTTTCATATTTTCGTCTTTGGTGATAATGTGTAGAGTCAGTCAGCTCTTTTTCTTTATATGAAATGTTGAAATAAAAATTCTCAGTGAAGAAAGAATAATTTTGTTTGTCAATTTTTTTACAATCTACAGACTTAATTCAAATTCGCCATTCAGGTATGAGTCCGTCATATACTATCTGTCATCATTTTAGATCGATAAAAATACCGTTTAGCTATAGTATGTGCCAAATCGATTGAGAAAAACGGACAATGACCTTTCGGTCGTTTAACCAGGGGTTACAAACCTTCAATATATAGGCACATTTTATATGTAGTACTTCCTTTATTTATAATGATTTTTTTATAATGATTGATATAATATATATTTATTAACTATTATTAAAAAGTTATGTGAAAGATCGCTGTAGAAGAAAAATCATCTATTGTTATAAAGTACTTTATTCATTTAACAACAAAAAACATTAATTTATAACACATATAAAGATTCGAGTGATAACGACACCGAATAAGTACGTACTTATGCAAAAGATAAAACTTTATTTTTAATATTATATAAGAACTTTATTTTTATTCGGTGCAATCATCACTCGTATCTTCACTTGATGAACTATCTGTAACATTAATTATAAAGCGATCTGCAGTTTGGTCAATTCTATCATCCATGCCACGCATTTTTTGTTCAACCTTAAGGACATGCTGAACACAGTTTTTCCATTTATCTGGCGTGATTTGAGTTAAACCATCTTTAAGTAAATTTTTAACATCTTTTAACTTGAAAGTTGTATTTTTTCGTGCAACGTACCCTTTCACATCTGCCCACACAAGTTCAATGGGGTTAAGCTCACAGTGATAAGGAGGTAACCTTACCACTGTGATGCTTTTTTCTTTTGCCATCTCGTCGGTGACGTAACTTCGATAGTTATCTTTAACTGCCTTTATTTTTTCCATTAAGTGGGTCTTTGTGTCCGAGGGCACGTATGCGATCTGTTTAGATTCTAGCCATTCCTGCATATTTTGTTTCCGCCAATACATTGTTGGGGTTTTTTCTAAACGTCTGGAGTGGTAACTAGCGTTATCCATAACTATGACATCGCCGCTTTGCAGTTTTTCTATTACTTTTCTAAACCAGTCCTCGAAATGGAGAGCGTCCATACTCTCATGGTAGTCACCAGTAGATGATGATTCAAATACCCAATCACATCCCTCCAAAAAGCCATTTTCATTGCCAACGTGTACAACTATTAATCGCTTTCCTTTACCCGAAGGGGCTTTCGCGCCAGTAGAGTAGCCTTCTAACCGTGATTGACGAGAAGATTCAATTGTGGTGTCTTCCCATACCTTTCCCATAGTATGACCTGCGTTAATCCATGTTTCGTCAAGGTAAAAAATGTTACGTCCCTCGTTTCTTAATATTTGTATTTCTCTCAAATATCTGGTACGCCACAGAACTATCTCTGGGCGATCTATTAGACCACTTTTTCTGTTTCTCTTTATATATTTGAATTTTAAATGGCGCAACACACGTCGCAGGGAAGTTTTGCTCAAGTTTGGCAACTGGTCATCTTGATTTATACTGAGCAAAATTTTGTCTAAAGTCGGTAATTCTCCTGCAAGAAAGAACTGATGCACTTTCGCTCTTATAGCCGATTTATCAAAATCGTCCAACTTGTCAATTACAGACTTTTTTCTTTTATTAATTATTCCCTTTTCTGGTATTTTATGGGAATCTCTATACACGCTTAATACGCGATATATAGTGCTCTTGCTGACTCCTGAGATCTCCGAAACCTTTTCTACCATATTAACGTTTGAAGGATACACGTCTTCGGGCCAGGTGTTTTTGACATATTTGTATACATTAATGATAATCTCTTGTTCCCCGACCGACAAAGTGGTAGGTTTTCTCTTTTTTACTGGTGACGTTAAAGGTGCTCCAGAAGATGGGCCTGTAAATAAATGACAAAAATATACTACCATAGTACTACATCACATAAATACATATTGTTTTAGAAAATAAATACCACATGGTCACATAAAAAGAGCGCTTTAAGAAATAGAAAGGCTACGTCGTCGCATTTGTACCTATTTGTACGTACCTGCTACGTTTATTATGGGTCGGCGACGTCTCTTTCCACTTGATGTTGAAGGACCGGGTCCTTCACCAAATTCTCCTGAACTCATGTCGATTTAGTAACGACCGTCACAGTAAAACTAATATAACAGATTCAAAAAACAAAAACTTAACGATATAACAAATTTAACAGTAAAAACTCAACTAAAACAATGCAATGAATGCTATGAATTACCCGAGACGTACACACGCAAGCGCTATCCGAACACGAATGAAAACAAAATGGCGGACCGGCCCAAAAAAGGTGACGCATCTCTGGCTGCCATTGTCACGTTTCTTTTAGAACGAACTGACGTAACGCGCGTTTTGTTTATTTTAAAGGGATGAATTTGCAAAAGCTCAATATGGTGATTATATTGCTTCAAATATTTTTTTAATATGAAACTGTTATTAAATGAATTGCTGCGTTACTTACCATAAATTGAAATATAAAATATAACACATTTTTCGCGATGTACCGTAAGATTTTACTATGTTTATAGGAACCACAGACAATATTATTTAAGAAACAAAAAAACAAAACATATGTGCTGACCTAGAAGTGGGAATAATATCAATATTTAAATATTGTTATCACATCTAAATTGAGATTTTGTAAGTTACGCCTTTTGACACTCGGCTCATATCTGAGGTCATTGTCCGTTTTTCTCAATCGATATGGCACATACTAGTATGCCATATGGATCTAATTTTAATATCCTAAGGTTCAAATTCCTATAAGAAACAATTTAATATTTGTTCAGTTATTTGCATTAAATGTTATACAACACGTTGAAGGTAAAAAATATCGTTAAAAATTCAATTAATATTTTACGAAATCAACGTCGCATGTTTTTGTCTATTACAAATTACAAATCGATTTGGAGCGCGAAATTTTCATTTCCGGAACGAGATGGATCGTTTATAATTCAGGAAAGACAAGCAAATAGGAACCCAAAGGTTTTTTGCAGCGACAAACTATTTCACCTGCCATTGAAATTTGTAATTTAAACTAATGCAGAGAGCTACCTAATATACGAAAAGCGATTTTCAAAATTGCGTCTCATGTTTTTTGTAGTTTAATTTTGCCAAACCTCCCATTTGGCCTTTTCAGCCGACTTCCAAAAAGGGGACGGTACTCAATTCGAGTGTATGTTTTTTTTATGTGTGTTACCTCATAACTTTGTACTGGGGGAACCGATTTCGATGATTCTTTTTTTATATGAAAGCTGATAGTTCTCGTGTGGTCCCATATGAATTTGATCAAGGTCATACCAATGGTTATTGAGTTATTCTTAAATAACTTATATTGAAATCGCTTATATTAAAGTCGGCTGTGCAAAATTTTTAATTTTAAATTATGGATCTAGTGCTCGTAAGCGCTGATCATATCGTACCGAATTTAGCGCTGTTTCCTGTGTGGCCTGCGTCTGATTTCGCTCCGGTCGTGTCGGATGTCGTCGGACATCAATTGGACATTGAGAGTGAGAGTACTATAATCCTGTCCTGTGCAGATCGCTAGTCTCTGTTGTGACTGGTCGCCATGATCGAACATTTGTTAACCTATGTGATACTGTATTTTTTTTTTCAAATTAATTTTGGAGTTTATGACCTACATATTAATTTACCTTAATATTACTAGCAATAACAACACCAAACAAAATTTACAAAAAACTGCTTTGAAATATTATTAATTGTGTTATTTTAATTCGTATGATTATTTTTTTTTTACTTTTAATGAAATGCAAAATATTTTTTTATATAATAAGGGTGTCGTTCTTATTCGAGAAACTTCGAGCACACAGTCCACCTGATGGTAAGTGGTTGCTGTGGCCCATAGACATTTACATCTATTCTTGTTTGCAAATCAAAATACAGATGCGTTGTCGCCGTGAGGACTAAGATGGAATGCCTCTTTTCCAGTAAAAAGGGTCTCCAGTTCTCTACACTCACCATACGAAACACAGCAGTGTTATATTTTACGCTGGTATTCTGTGAGAGCGTGGTCCTTCCCAGGGCGAGCAGACCCATTCGTGCTACAACTGTACAATTAATATAGCTGCAACATGACTCTACGACGTGTAAAAAATCCATTCATCAAATTAAGATTGAACTATATTAGGAACGATCTTAAACAATGGTCGCGTGATCAAGACTCGATGTTATTATAATGACCGTAGCTGTGAATTTGAGGGCGAAGAACTCGTGCCAAACGGTAATCCGCTTTTCGTGACTCGTCTAGATGCGTCAGGTGAATTTCACGTAGGGTTGCCTAGCCCTAGATGTCTGCTATAAATAATTTGTTGTGCATGAAATCTAATATACTGTTTCAGATGTCCTAAGTTCAAAATAAGGTTTATATTTAGCTCAGAGGTAGAGTTATACTTTATTTTTTTTTACACATTTTAAACTTCTTTTTAATTGTTCTCCGCTGAAGAAATATTTATAGAAATATCCTTTTAAATTTGGAAGGCTTATATTTTTTAATTAGGAATACATTAATTGAAGTTGAATGCAAATATAACTTTCAAATAAATTTATCGGTATGATACGCGCGCCATCTACTGTTAGTTAATTGTACTATACCTATAACCTTCGTGCAAGTGCCAGCAATAAGTTGACAAAGTTTTAATCTGATGAACGGTATGGCAGCGCGTAAAATACGAACACATTAATTTTTATACTTTAGATTTACTAATATTTACACTTTTCTTACAAATTAACTTGTCCACCGATGAAATCTGTCAAATATTTCACATCGTTCCTAAGTGTCGCCGCCTTGGTGGCAGAAAAAGCCGTGGATGTCCTCATTTTTT
The DNA here is from genome assembly GCA_033319125.1 of Parnassius glacialis. NCBI lineage: Eukaryota > Metazoa > Arthropoda > Insecta > Lepidoptera > Papilionidae > Parnassius > Parnassius glacialis. The sequence goes on from JAVANC010000002.1 coordinate 28,903,615, forward strand.
TGAATGATGAATCATAGTTTACCTTTCAACATATCGGTGACTACATAATTAAAGATGTGAAAATCAATTAGTTAAGATTGGCGTAAAAAATAAATAAAAAACATGCGTGAGTGTCGTGGAATACTCGGTTAGAACAAAGTTCCTTATTATTGATAAACGTATTATATTATTATTGATTAACAAATACAAATAAATGTATTACTAGCGTCTATTAAAATGAAGCGTCATTCAAAATAAAATACACTATGACACAAGGGGTAGTGACGTAAAAATCTTACACTTTTTGTCGCCTAACTACCATCCGCCAAACCCGTACCGTCCGATAAGGAACTTCGTTCCAAAAAGGTGTCTTACGTAGTTTGAAAAAAGTTCTGATATCTTTTTATTTTTTGTGTTATGTATTTCTTCAAAGTAACGTTTGATTCTATTAATTATTTTAAAATGAAGATAATGTAATTCTTAGTAGATTTAATTTAAGGTTAATTTTAAGCCTCTTTAAGGTTGTACAAGGTTGTACATACTTTTAATCGTTTAAAACTTAACATTCTCAAAGATCCCTGATTGTATCTCAATAGATCACTCCGTAACCGGCCTTATTTGCATATAGAATTGTTGATATCATTATTTTTTGTATACAGAAGAGGCAATTTGTTGGCCCCTTAGAAAGAAGTGGGCTCTTTTCTTGAAGGTCTCCAAGTTATTTAGTTCCGTTAAACCACTGGCGGCAATTGCTTACAATGGATACAGGTGATTCACGATTACCAAAACAGTCGCGGTCATCTCAGCAAATTACCCATATGGTTAGCGTAACCGTCAAATGTTTTTAAGAGATGTAAGTACATTTATGTCTTAAACTTCACCTCCCGATCAATTTCTATGCCACTTTGAATAATTCATTATTTAACATTTATGGAAATATTTAAAAAAATGTCAATTTACATAGCTGTGATCAGTATTTAATATTTATCAATTTAGTTAGCAGCAATATTTTAATAATCTCTTTTATGCTCTAACTATTAATATCGCATAAATTTCGTCCTACATATTAATGCGATATGAATATATATATCCAATCCAATATATAATATCAATCTGGGGGCACGGAGCCAAGTGAGCCAAGTCGAGCAAAAAGCGGCACGGCCGTACCATCCTTTTCTCGAAGCAGTTCAGGCCATTTTCGAAACCCTATAACTTCGTTGTGAACAAAACTAGAAGCCTGAATTTTCAGTAACCAAATAGAAATTGTATAAGCTCAGTATATTTCAAATTTCATTCAATTTGAACCAGTAGTTTAAGAATTATAAACTAGTCAGTTTCTTAATTTTGTCACTCACTGATTGACCGATCATCAAAACTCTAAGGCACTTCTAGCAGATATAGGAGCTTCAAATTTGGAATACAATTATTGTTTAGTATATAAATCAAGAAAAAATTAAAATATTTTGCAATTTCAGTCCAGTTTCCGAGATATACCAACTGCATAAATAACTTTGTAATCCCATATAAATATATAGGATTACAAAGTTACATTTGCAATGAATGAATCAGTGTACCTATATACGTATATTATAATGGAATAATAGGTGTAGATAGGTACCTAGATATAACTATCTACAAAAAGAAATGAGATGCCATCAAAAACATAACTTATAAAAAAAACCAAGTCTCGCAACTCGGTTCTACCGTAAAAAGTTGTGAAATCCATGTAATACCAAGTCGGTTAATTTATTCAGGGTCTTTCTGACTTAAGTTATTACGTAATTTACTAACCTAACATCTTATAGTGACCATATCAATATTAAAAATCTTTTATGTTTTAAATAAATAGATTGACTTGGCAATCGCACTAAACAATCTAATTTAATATAATATGTATTACTTGAGAGATAGATTGTGTTTTCATGCGATGGCCAAGTCGATCCATTTGTTTAAAACATAAAAGATTTTTAATATTGATATAGTCACTATAAGATGTTGTTAGGTTAGCTAATTACGTAATAACTTAAGTCAGAAGGACCCTTAAGTAGGGACTGAATAAATTAACCGACTTGGTATTACATGGATCTCACAACTTTTTACGGTAGAACTGAGTTGCGAGACTTGGTTTTTTTATAAGTTATGTTTTTGATTGCATGCTTATTTACTAAAATATTATTACATAAATGTGCTTTTTTATATCACAATACCCGTCTACGTCTAGTCAAAAAACCACTTTGCTAATCTAGGTTTTAAAAACATACAATACCCTCTTTCTGGGACAGTCGGATAATTACGTGGTATCGTTTTATTTTCCACATAAATTGGGACCATAAAGTTCTATTTAGTTGCGCAGTGATTACAGCGTATTTGATTTCCCACTGGCGTAAAACAAACTAGTAGAAAAACTAGACGCAATGTAACCGAATACATTAGAAAGTAAAACAGTTGACAGTTTCTCGTGGACCGAGAGCGAAACAGTTTGATCCGATATTTAATTACTGTTTGTTTTTACTACACAACTCTAACGTATTTGCGTAGTTTCATTTCGCAGGAGCTTATGACTAGAACGAATAGCCAAATCATAGTCTCTAAGTTTGTTATACTAAAATAAAGACCTGGTAAGACATGCGGGAATTCAATGAATGCTGGTGACTCGGGACCTTGCCTTGTGGCATTCCTTGGGGGAGGCCATGTTCAGCAGTGGACTTGATACGACACAGTGAACAGTGGACAGATAATGAACGTTTCTGCCTACCGAACGAATCTCACGAACGTGTACGTGCGCAGTAAAATTAGTTAAAATAGTGCATTACCACGCATTTACATTTATAAGATTTTTCTGAATTTCCGAATTTCTGAAAATCCATTTGCTCATAATATTTTTCTGAACCTTCTCTGTAAATTTGGCCGGTTATTGTAAAATAACCCTGTATTACGAGTAACTAATACACCTGTATCGGTGAAGGTCTCTCTCAACTTTTTAGGGTTATGAAAATGTGGACGGATTTATGTAATTTTGATTTAAATACTGTATTCGGAGGGTTATCGAGTGGTTGCGGTGTAGGCATGTTGTCTACTATCGCGTAAAAAAACAGCGGTTTTTAATTTTACCACTTGATAGCATTTTCAAGTCGGCTTTTACTTCATTAAAAATTTTGGGCCTTTTGAATGGACGAATAATATCATAATTACAAGGTTACAACTAGAATATCGTCTTAATCATTTCTATATAAAAAAAAACAAATAAACAAAACGTGTACAAATAAATATTTAGGTGTCTGTCTGTAATATTGAAATAATTGGCTTCTATTAAGTTTTATTAAGTCAATTTTTATTTGTCCGGGTTAATCCATTCCGAAGGCTAAACCGATTGAGAGCAATGCCATTAGGGACCTAGAACTATAGCATATTCGAAAAACTTGAAAGGTTTATTTTTTGAAAAATAAAACAAAAACTGTTAAAATAAATGGTCTTTATGTTAAATCTAAATAGCGTCACATTAATAGATACTATCCAGGCGAAGTTGAGGCGGGACGCTATATGTATAAATTTCACCCTCGATGTTTTACCTTCATGGGTTGACTTTTTCTTCAAACCTAAATGAAATCCTGGTGGCCTATATAATAAATTAATAATCATTATAATCCGTTCTCAAATTGTTGAAGACATCGCGTAACATACAAATAAAAATGACATAATATCTACAGTCGAATTGTGAACTTTATTTTTGATGTCGGCAAGTAATAATACGCTGTGGATCCTGTTATTACGTAAATTATACGTAAGTTATGTAGATCAGTAGTGTAGCGAAATAATAAGTTCTTAATACCTCATCATCATTACAGCCCTTCACAAGTCCACTGCTGAACATAGGCCTCCCCCAAAGAATGCCACAAAGCACGGTCCTGAGCCACCTGCATCCATCGACTTCCTGCATATCTTACCAGGTCGTCACTCCATCTAGTGGGGGGACGCCCTACACTTCGCTTGCCGGTACGAGGCTGCCACTCGAGAACCTTTCTTCCCCATCGGTTGTCGGTTCTTCGAGCTATATGGCCGGCCCATTGCCACTTCAGCTTACTAATCCGTTGGGCTATGTCGGTCACTCTGGTTCTACTGCGGATATCCTCATTTCTGAGTTTATCACGCAGAGAAACTCCGAGCATAGCCCTCTCCATAGCTCGCTGAGCGACCTTGAGCTTCCTCATACGGCCAGCAGTGAAGGACCACGTCTCAGTTCCGTAAGTCATCACTGGCAACACGCACTGGTTGTACAATTTCGTTTTAAGGTTTTGAGGTATGTCTGACGAGAAGATGTGTCGTAGCTTCCCGAACGCTGCCCAGCCGAGTTGAATCCGTCGATTGACCTCTCGGTCGAAGTTGGACTTACCTAGTCGGACTATTTGTCCCAGGTAAACATACTCGTCAACAACTTCGAGCTTAGTGTTCCCAACAACTACCGGCATAGGTGTGACATGGACATTAAACATGATCTTTGTTTTGTCCATGTTCATCTTAAGACCTATCCGTTGGGAAACACTATTGAGGTCATTGAGCATAGTGCTTAGGTCCTCCAGCGATTCTGCCATAAGGACTATATCGTCGGCAAATCGAAGGTGAGTGATGTACTCGCCATTGATGTTGATACCGTATCCTTTCCAGTCCAGAAGCTTGAAAACGTCTTCCAATGCAGCGGTGAAGAGTTTCGGGGATATGACGTCACCCTGTCTTACACCTCTCTGCAATTGGATAGGTTTCGTACTCTGGTTCTGTACTCGGATAGCCATCGTAGCCCTACTGTACAAGCACTTCAACACTTCGATATACCGACAGTCAACTTGGCACCGCTGAAGGGACTGCAGCACCGCCCAAATTTCGACGGAATCAAAGGCTTTCTCATAGTCCACATACGCCAGACATAGTGGCAAATTGTACTCCTCGGACTTCTGTACAATTTGCCGTAGGGTATGTATGTGGTCTATGGTGCTAAAGCCTTTTCGGAAACCGGCTTGTTCGGGAGGCTGGAAGTCGTCAAGTCTGCGCGCGAGACGATTCGTAATGACTCTCGAAAACAGCACGTAGACGCGGCTCAGAAGGGAAATCGGTCTGTAGTTCTTCAAGAGAGCGTTGTCGCCTTTCTTGAAGAACAAGACCACCGCACTTCTGCTCCACGCCTCCGGTGTAATGCCACCATGGAGGACGGAATTAAAGAGCTTCTGAAGGACTTCAAGTACCGGTTTTCCACCCGCTTTCAGAAGCTCCGCTGTAATTCCATCCTCGCCTGGGGCCCTGCCGTTTTTAAGGTGCTGGAGAGCCATTCTAATCTCGCTCAGACTGACGTCCGGGATATCATCGGAATAATGTCGGATAAGACTCGCTCTTGGATCGTTACTCACACTTGCGTGTGGCTCCAACGATGACGTGTACAGCTGCCCATAGAACCTCTCAATCTCACTCAAAATCTCAGGTGCCCCGGAAACGATGCTGCCACATTCGGTCTTCAGCTTTGACAGTTGGCTCTTTCTGGCAGACAGATCTCTGGCAAAGACTTTGGAGCCTTGGTTCCGCTTGATCGCTTCTTCAATACGAGCTGTATTGAAGTTGCGTAAGTCCCGCCGCATGCATTTGGAGATCTGTCTGTTCAGTTGCCTGTATGCTGCCAAATCTGTTGTAGAATGTAGCTTCATCTCCCGTCTAACAGCCATGAGATTAAGAGTGTGATCGGAGAGTTTTTGTGTTCTTCTGCGGCGGGTCTTGCAGAACTTAGCTCCGACCGCATGGACAGTTTCCACGAGCTTGTCATTCAAATCGTCCACTTCATTGCAGTCTTCTAGGCACTGAAAACGGTTTTGTAACTCGAGCTGAAAGGTTTCGGGACTTTGGATTAGAGCACGAGGGGGACGGAGCGTTGACTTCATTAGACGAGACCTCTCCAACTTAACGTTTAGGTTCAGTGTGCCTCTAACCATTCGGTGATCGCTGCCGGTTTTCACCCTCGCGATCACTGAGACATCACTGAACAGTTGTCGTTTGGTCGTCATAATGAAGTCAATCTCATTTTTTGTCGAACCGTCGGGGCTCGACCAGGTCCACTTCCTGTGGGGCCGCTTCTGGAAGAAAGAGTTCATCATAAAGAGTCCCTCTTTCTCCATGAAGTCGGCCAGCTGCTGGCCCCTTGGGTTCCGTTGCCCTATTCCAAATTTCCCCACTTTCAGCTCACCGTTCTCTCTTGTGCCTAGTTTTGCATTGAAGTCTCCCATTAACACCGTATATTGGGTTTTGGAGGAATGCATGGCTCTAGAGATATCCTCATACATTTCCTCCACCTCCTCATCGGGGTGTGCCGAGGTTGGTGCGTAAACCTGTATGACCTTCAGCGAATACCGTTTGGTGATTCTGAGTATAAGGTACACAACCCTCCTCGACACACTCTCAATCTTTACAACGTTGTTAACGAGAGACTTGTGGACGATAAATCCGACACCTCCTTGGGACAGATGGTCGCCCTCCCGGTAATAGAGCAAGTTGCCGGATTCGAGGATTACCGTGTCCTCCCCCTCTCTTCGGACTTCGGATAATCCTATAATATGCCAGCGTAACTTGTCTATCTCTTCTTCCAGCTCCACAATCTTCTCGTCAGTCCTCAGGGTCCGTGCGTTGTATGTTGCCAGGTCAAGTCGTTGTAGGTGGCAACCGAACCTCCACCGGAGATTCTTAGCACCCCCTGCCCCGCCGTTACCATGGTCGCCACCGTAGCCAGGAATAGCGGGGCCGCCGGGGACTGGGGGCCGTCTCTTCGTAACTTTCATTATGGGGGGTATATTGCCATAGTTGCCACGCTTGGCGAGCGGGTTGGCAACCGCAGTTTTTTATTGTATTTTGCCGTTACCAGGAAGATGCTGCTGCCCATCTCCTGCCTGTGTCCCTTAACTACCTGTGTACCTTAATACCTACTTAATTCAAAATGTGAATGCGATGAAATGCGATCACACACACGCTAGTAGAATTTTAAGCCTGATAACTTGAGTTCTTTCTACATCAATTTCTAATTGTTTACATTAATTGTGAATAGTAAGAACATAACATACACATAACATAAACACTCACGTCTGTCACCCAGAGGGGTCGGCAGAGACTATGGAATTCCATTTGGCACGATCCTGACACACCTCTCTCGCTTCCTCCACATCCATATACCTACGCATACACGCTCGTCGGTTAAAGGTACTCTTTATTTGGCCCATTTTCAATATATCGCCAATTTGGTCGATAAACTTTCGCCTAGGGCGACCCTTCCCGACTCTGCCATTCACCTCTGCAACATAAATTTGCTTTGTCACTCTTTCCTCATTCATTCTTTCTACACGACCAAACCACCGAAGCATTCCTTTCTTAATCATAGTCACAACATCATCTAGCAAACCACACATTTCTCTTATCACACTATTTCTCACCCTGTCATTCAGATTCAGCCCTAGCATACTACGTAATGACCGCATTTCTACAGCATTTATTCTACTCTCGTGCTTCTTCTGCCACACCCAACTTTCACTACCATACATTAAAGTAGGCACTAACACAGCATTGTGAATTGCCAAACGTGCCTTTTTGGACACATTCTGACTTTTCACAATAGAGTGTAGAGCCCCATTCAATCTATTTCCTGCATTCACTCGTCGTTCTATATCCTTATCATATCTACTATCCCTGCTAAACACACATCCCAAATACACAAACTCATCTACTTGCTCTACCCCCCTTCTATTCTTATTTCACATATCGTTTTACTTTCTTCTCTTTCAAAAACCATAACTTTCGTCTTACTTGCGTTCACTTTCATTCCCTTTTCTTTTAATGTATATAATAGTAAGATATTATATAAATATTCACACTATTTTCAATAATCTTTTTGATGTTTTGCTAAAGCGATTTTTTAAAGCATTTCCGTGAAAAATATTTAAAAAATAGCGCAATGTTAATCACACCGCCTATCTATACCTTTGTGCTGCAACCTATTCGTGATTATTTTGCAGATTTCTCTCAGCGATATTTTAGCGGATACGATGAGAGAATTTTTTTTCAAATAAAATAAAACAAAATAAAGATCACTTTTGTTTTTTTTTTGCAATTTAAATAACTTAACTAAAACGTCACACAAAAGATTTCAATGTGCAAAAAAATGATTTTTGAACCGCACCGTATTTGAGTAACCGGTAAGCTTTTTAGAACTAAGAAGAATTTCAATCACCAAAGTGAAATACTTTCTGGGAAAAAATTCTAAGACAGGCAGGCAAACACCGAGTGTCTTAGGTTCCTTTAAGCTACTTCTGGCAGATCTAAATTATTTACAGCGAAGCGCGGTCACTATACGAGATATAAATATAGATATAAACGATGCGGATTTTATAAGATTTTAATTACGTAGTTTCTGATGTAAAAACAAGTTTGCTATGGAACTAGTTTTACATTTGTTAATATGTTAAGAGTTGCGCGATGAGATAATTATCATGAAATTTTGATAAAATTTAAGGACGTTTCGAGAGAACGACGAACCTTATACTGTCTTCTGAACTAAACAACACACCATTTTTATTGTTTTTTATAATATTTCTTTAAGTTTTGAAGAAGATATGAAAAGCTTTAATTATTTTAATATTTTGGAAAACAGTTGAGTAACCTTTTGACTAAGCCGATAAAGTTGTAGGAATATTCTTTTGTTAAAAGCCATACTTTTCAGATGCGACAATATTACTAATTAGCTAATGCCAACTTTTTTGACCTATATAAAACGGCGTATCTTTCAAAAGGTCTTTAAAATATCGTGAGACTCCGTAAACATTGTTTCTTTACGAAATATAAAGTTTCAAAGTAACTTGCAATGTTTTTTTTTTTTTATAGAATAAGGGTGACAAACGAGCACACAGTCCACCTGATGGTAAGTGGATGCTGTGGCTCATAGACATCTACATTTATTCTCGATTAAGAATCAAAATGCAGATGCGTTGTCGCCCGTAAGAACTAAGATGGAATGCCTCGTTTCTAGTAAAAAGTCTCTCCGGTTCTCTACACTCATTACACGAAACACAGAAGCATTAAGCTGCTATTTTACGCTGATATCCTGTGAGAGCGTGGTCTCACCCCGGTTAGCTGACCCTTTCATGCTACAACCATAATATAGCTGTAGCGGGGCTCTGCCACGTTAACCTACCTTAAAAGTTTCAATCATATAAATACAAAAAAATATCAGATACTCAAAAATAGAAGAGGTAATCTAAATCTGCTGATGCCTTTGGCAAGTTTTTATCTATACAAATAAATTAAATTGAAGTGTATGTTTGTAATGTCAAAATTACAGCTTTTTACTAAATGCATATGAAAGTATATACGGTATTAATAACAAAAATACATTTTTTAAAGTTTTTTCTGTCTGTCTGATTGTTCCGGCTAATCTCTGAATCGGCTGGGCCGATTTTGACAGGATTTTAGTGAAAATCTGCCAGTGGGCAGATAGCATGTCACAAGGAGTAACTTAGGCTACTTTTATTTTAGAAAAATAATTATTGTTCCACGAAAAAAAATATGAAAAACTCAAATAACACGTGAGCGAAGTCGCGGGGAACAGCTAGTCTTTAATATTATCATGCGGCTTTATGTGCTAGAACTCGGTTCATATATTATAGATAGACAAAAAATAATAGAAAATGACGCTTGAAAGATATTTCACATCATAAAAGGCAAGGTTGGGCTCGGAACAGGTTAAACTATTGTGAGACTAATGAACGTTAAAAGCTTTAACGCGACGTGTAAACAGGGGCACGAACAAATAGAAGATTTCACACTTTCTTAGTGACATAAGATCATGGGAAATTCTTTGTTACGGATTTCTATTTATTTAACATAAGTCCAAAGCTTGACTACAGTCCTAATATTGGTACGCGGTGATGAAGTCCTATGTAGTCTTTTTTATCCTGTAAAAAGGGTCTCCGGTTCTCTACTCTCATCATACGAAACACAGCAGCATTAAGCTGCTATTTTACGAGTACGCTGATATTCTGTGAGAGCGTATGTAAGCACTGTTTTAGCGTAATAAAAGCCCATTTAATGTTGGTGGGAAGGGACACACGTACTCTGATAGGAAGACAGACGCTGGCAAAGTATTCCACTCAGTTGCTGAATTTACGAACCCATTACCAACAGCGAAGCAAGCAAGCAAAGCAAGCAGGCCAGTTTTGTTCGAACAGTGGTAGAGCCACGCAGCAGCTTTTGCTGTCGCACGGATGGGCCGGCTCGAACCGGGGTGGTACCACGACCTCACAGAAAATCAGCGTGAAGTAGAGGTTTTATCTCTGCGTTGCACTTGGTAAGTGCAGGTGGCCAGAGGCCCTTTTTACTGGAAATGAGGCATTCCATCTTAGTCCTCACGGGTGACAACGCATCTACATTTTGATTTGTAATAGAGGATAGATGTAGATGTCTATGGGCCGCAGCAACCACTTACCATCAGGTGGACTGTGTTCTCGTTTGTCAGCCTAATCCTATAAAAAAAAAGAACAGATTGCTATCAATCTCAAATTAGCTTAATGCTGTTTTGTTTCGTATGGTGAGTGTAGACAACCGGAGACCCTTTTTACTGGAAACGAATCATTCTATCTTAGTCCTTGGGGTGAGAGTCTTAGGGGTGACAACGCATCTTGATTTCGATTATGTAGATAAATGTAGATGTCTATTGGCCGCAGTATCCACTTAGCATCAGTTGTACTGTTTGCCACCCTTACTCTATATAAAAAAAATTACAAGTTTCTTCGTAACTGGATTAAGTATACTTAATTTTAAAAACGTAACATTAAAATTATAACAGAACGCTGAAAATTAATTAAATAAAAGTTGTTTTTTTTTTCAGAATATTTCGCATATTAACAACATGAGTAGCTACTTAGAATACATTAAAGTTTAGAAACAATTAAATTTGAGTAACAGAACTATCGTCAATGAACTCCTTTCCAAGTTTCACTTAAGAACTGCGCTTCTAACATTGCAAATATTAAAATTAATTCTCAAATATAATTCTGCTTTACACGGATAGAGCTCTAGACTATAGAATGCAGCCTTTCTTATCCTATTTGAAGGATTTCACCCTATTTAGATTGAAACTACTAATATTATTTATGTCATCATCATCATTACAGTCTATCAAAGTCCACTGCTGAAATATTGCACACAGTTCACCCGATGATAAGTGGATGCTGTGGTTCACATCTTTCCTCGATTAAGAATCAAAATGCAGATTTTTGTCACCCCTAAAAACTAAAACGGAATGCTTCGTTCTCATTAAAAAGGGTCTCCTATTCTCTACATGTACGACACGAAACACAGCAGGATTATGCTGCTATTTTCAGCTGGTATTCTTGTGAAAGCGTGATCCAATCCCCGGTCGAGCCGAGACATTTGTGCTACAATCAGTACAATCATAACATAGCTGCAGCATGGGCTCTACCGCGTATAGAAACTTAAGTATACTGAGGTATAAAAATTGCTTAATATTCTCAAAAATGTATAAACACAAGAATTAAACTCAACAGTGAAACTTTTAACGATTTTTTTTTTATAGGATAAGGGTGACAAACGAGCACACAGTCCACCTGATGGTAAGTGGTTGCTGCGGCCCATAGACATCTACATCTATCCTCTATTACAAATCAAAATGTAGATGCGTTGTCACCCGTGAGGACTAAGATGGAATGCCTCATTTCCAGTAAAATATTATTATTGATTTATGTGAAATAGTTTATATGAAATGGGATTGGAAGTATACCCAATAAAAAATTGCTCAATTTTAAAATCCAACTGCCATTAATTTTGTTAAATGATTCATGTTGTTCTGTATTATAGATATGCGCCCTAAATCTGAGTTTCGAAGATTTTTTAAGGTTATTTAGGGATAATTCGTAAATAAAGTAAAGTGAAACCATAATAGAAAATACTTACACTGATATAATGTAGTATTGATAAGTGAGATATTGTTGGCCTAACATAAATTGTGTCTCGCCATTTCTATTCACTTGGGCAACAATAGAGTGAAATTAAAAAGGGCGTGCGTTTGTTCATGTGTCATTTTAATCCATTAGTCTTACTGAATACCCATGCGATCACGTTGACCGTTGTGTATAAATTATTTTAATAATTACCATACAATTATTTACCAATTTGTTTAAGTAGTAATAATTATGTTTATGTAATGAGGGCATCCACGACTTTTTCTGACACCAGGGCGGCGCCACTTTCGAGTGAGGTAAAATATTTGACAGATTTCATAGCGGGGACGATAATTTCTTAGGAAAATGTAATGTTTAAGGTTTCTTTCTGTGGTATTAGTTATATTTTATATTAATTACATTAGAAATGAATAAACCAAACTATAAATATAACTAAAAGACGACTTTTAAAAAAAAAGAGTTATAATGTGCAAAAAATTAAAAATCAAACCACTGACGAATTGTGTTATATATTAATATAATACTCTAGACAATGATAAACTATTATTTAAAACTAATTTCTCAATTAAATGACACTGTGTAACAAAAACTTTACCTCAGTCGCTAGTAGCGACATCTGGTGAGTGGAAGATTATTAGCCCTCATTAAATCGAAATAAAAAAAAATTGTTGATCAAATTAATTCCAACAACACTACACAACACTAAACCAAATTTTCATAAGCTATACACAGACAGACTTAGATGTATATGTTCTATACAAATTTTACAAAAAGTAACTTGATCCAAAATATATTACACCAAATATACCTGTATTAATATTTTGGTTATGCACTAGTAGTTCTAACTTAATACCATATTTACAGTCTAACAAACGTCCACTGCTGAGCAAAGGACTTCTCCGTAGATTGCCTCATTCAAGGGGGGATATTCGCCGTATTTATAGATACTATTTTATATTATTTTTTACGTGGTTGAGTCATGCTGCAGCTATATTAATAGTATAGTTGTAGCACGAATGGGTCGGCTCGGCCGGGTAAGGACCACGCTCTCACAGAATACCAGCGTCAAATAGCAGCTTAATGCTGTGTTTCGTATGGTGAGTGTAAAGAACCGGAGACCCTTTTTACTGAAAAAGAGGCATTCCATCTTAGTCCTCACGGGTGACAACGCATGTGCATTTTAGTTCGCAAACGAGGATAGATGTAGATGTCTATGGACCACAGCAACCACTTACCATCAAGTGGACTGTGTGCTCGTTTGTCACCCTTATTCTATAAAAAAAATTGCAACCCTTGACGCCTATCAACGGGTCGGCAACCGCAGTCTTTTATTACTTAGAGTTGTTATCAGGATGATGATGTTGCCCATCTATTTTATTTCCCTTTATCGCCTCTTGTAATAATTAAAAATAAAAATTTTGTACAACCGACTTCAATATAAATTATTAAGAATAACTCAACAAGTATTGGTCTGACCTTGATCAAATTCATATGGGACCACATGTAAAGTACCAGCTTTCAAATAAAAAAAATAAATGTCGAATTAGGTTCACCCAGTAAAAAGTTGAGGTAACACACAAAAAAAAAACAGTTGAATTGAGTACCGTCTCCTTTTTGCTGTCGGCAGAAAACTATCGCATTTAGGTTGTGGACTAGTGGTTAATTTTTTTTCGCTAGCATCCTTACCTGATTGTAAAATTTCTGTTTTTAAAAGTATAATAGGTATGTGTCTGGTAAATGTATAATAATTTGATGACTTAGATATTATCAGTCTAAATATGTATAAACGTGTGCTGAATGTTATTAAAACGCAAGAGAGATTCCGATAAACTTCGGAATGCATTCACCATAAACGTACTAAATGATTCATCAAATGCATAGGCGAACTTAAAATAGAGTCTTATTTACATGGCAATAAAATGTTTTTTTATAAAAATAAGACTCGACCTACTTTTTTCTTTAGCTTAGTCATTAACATTGCCAAGGTTCAAGTCTTCGATATTTAATTTATCGTTAGAAAAACAAACAAAACATTTCGTTTGTGATATAGAAAGCATTGTAACTTTTACTTCTCCAAGCCAGAGAAAAACATATGAAATTAATTTTTAATCTGTGCTACTTACACATTATGTTTTTTTTTTCAAAATTCAAAATCACTTCTTTTTACAATGATGGGTTACTTCGTAAACTTTCACTGTTTTTAAATTTTGTTCTTTTCCAATTTCATTATTTATAAATATTTTCACTTTAATATAAAAAAAAATCAAATAACAGTAACGAAGTAAAACACACTGGATTATGAAGAGTTCATTGACACTACACCGTAATATGTACTTCCTAACTTATTATCGTAATAACTTATTCACGAAAAGATGCTATGGACTTAATTGTATACAAAGTGGTACGCCCAATAATTTCTCCTTGCCAAGGGACAAGAACGCAGGCACACGTCTACCTTCCCGTGGGCGGTATGACCGTATGACGTGAACTCCAATTGGCCAATTGCTTGAAATTAACTATCAAACTACATTCTACACTGTACAGTTGCCGATTGAACCGTGAACAACGGTGTCCAATGCGTCTTCCAAAACTACTATAAAATCGACTAACGGATTTATGCGCCGTAATGTACTTGGTGTAATATAACGGTTCGCGGTTAATTTCAGTTGAAAGTTGTAGTGGTGGGAGGTTGAAAAGGGGGACCCGGCGCAGACACATTGACTGTGACGTAGTCACAGAATATATAGTACGTAGCCCCGTAGTTGTTTATGTTCCGACGTATATGTACGTAATGTGATGGCACGTGCTATAGGAAATGTAGTGATGACTATGATGATACAAATGTTTTTGTGACATGTTTATTTTATGGTAATTGCTTCCGTGTTCTCTATCGTATCTTTCAATAGGTGTTGTATCTTTTCTATTTGTATTGTATAAAAAGATACGAGAGAAATATTGTTATGCAAACTTTACCGTTACCTCCCTAATTAATCAATAGCTGTAAAAGGGTAACATTATACAGGTATATTAAATTTACGAGACTGCACGTATGTACAAATTTGTATTTAATTGAAAGGAAATATTGATTTTTAAATAAAAATCAGCGAGCTATGGAGAGGGCTATCCTCGGGGTTTCTCTGCGTTAGAAATGAGGTTATCCACAGTAGAACCAGAGTGACCGAGATAGCCCAACGGATTAGTAAGCTGAAGTAGCAATAGGTGGCCATATAGCTCGAAGAACCGACAACCAATGGGGTAAAAAGTTTCTCGAGTGGCAGCCTCGTACCGGTAGGCGAAGTGTAAGGCGACCCCCCACTAGATGGAGTGACGACCTGGTAAGACATGCAGAAAATCAATGGATGCAGGTGGTTCAAGTGTGCTTTGTGGCATTCCTTGGGGGAGGTCTATGTTCAGCAGTGGACTTGTAAAGGGCTGTAATGATGGTGATGATGATGATGAAATAAAAATGGTGGAATAAAATTAAAATTACTAAAGTATATAATACCAAATTAAGTATTCACTAAATGCTTCTTTCATTACTTATTTGTAATAACTTAATTCATTAACACTTTGGAACCTTTATTAAAATATTTTAATCAGTTTCTAATATCATAATATATAATCCGTGCTTAGATGTTCTCTTTATTATCTATTAAAACGGAAATATGAAAATTAACAAATGCAATTAATTTCCAATTAGACAAAGATTGTTTTGATAACTATGCAAAATATAGTAAAACAATCGGTATTTATCACTGTTTCGAAACGAAATTCCGTAGGTTTTTTTTTTCATTCCGTAGGGTAGGCGCTTTTAAGTAACATAACCTATGTATATTTTTTTTTATATGTAGAATAAGGGTGATAAACGAGCACACAGTCCACTTGATGGTAAGTGGTTGCTGTGACCCATAGACATCTACATCTATCTTCGTATGCGAATTAAAATGCAGATGCGTTGTTAGCCATGAGGACTGAGATAGAATGCCTTTTTTTTAGTAAAAACCGGTTCTTTACACTCACCATACGAAACACAGCAGCATTAAGCTGCTATTTTACGCTGATGTTCTGTGATTTCCGTATAGATACGCAGAGGCATAGTCTGAGAGAATTAGTTTAAGGAAAGCTTGGAATTCACATAATCTCCTGGAAATATTTTCTAAACAATATAAGTCACGCAGGAGCTACCACGGCTTGTGATATGTATTTGGTTTATATTTTTGTTTTCATAATAAAGAATAATTACAAATGATTTGAATGGCCGGATATCATACAACAAATCACAATAGTCAATTACAAGCCTTATGTCATAGTCATTGTTTCATTTATTTACATGGCATCCGTCTGGATTGAATGCCCGGATTGTAACAGCAGATAAATGCTAGTCAAATTGTTTTTCCCGGCGACCTTTTTCTTTACCGGCCTGTAAACAGCCCATGGCTGTATCAGATCCACTCCCATAGTAGAATGGGTTTATCGTACTCGGCATGCTGGAAAGGTTGATTGGCGGTCGAAAAATCGCACATTGTGCACCTTTAACGTTGTCCTCTGTTAGAGTTTAGATCTGTAAAAGGGAGCTGTTATCAGGAAGATGCTGCTGCCCATCTCCCGTTTCAGTTTACCTCCGTCAGCTCTTTCGCCACCCACACGATGATATTGTGTAGTGGATTCTTACACAGCCACTATACAGCACATCTTCCTCATAACAGCTCAAAATATATTTTTTCTATCGACTTCAAAAAGGAGACGGTACTCGATTCGACTGTATGTTTTTTTATGTGTGTTACTTCATAACTTTTTACTGGGTGAACCGCTTTCGATGATTCTTTTTAGGGTTCCGTACCTCAAAAGGGAAAAACGGAACCCTTAGAGGATCACTTTGTTGTCCGTCCGTCTGTCTGTCTGTCAAGACCCTTTTTCTCAGGAACGCGTGGAGGTATCAAGCTGAAATTCATATGAAATACTCAAGTCTACTGTCCCATGGAGCTGTGAAAAAATCAAACTTCTAAGCCAACGCAATCAAAAGATACAGCCGTTTATGCCGCAAATTTTCGACATTCGCAAGGGAATCAAAACCTACAGGGTACTTCCCGTGAACTCAGAATCTTAAAATTTGGTACGAAGCAACGTATTGTAGCACAGATAAAGGAAAAATTGCGAAAAGCATAAATTTTTAGTTACATCATATAATAAAAATATTTTTAATAATTTTAACACGTTCACTGTCCGATTTCCAGACACAATAGTAAGACAATAGCAATGACCTATATGTAGTGTACAGGACAGCGAAAGGGTTAAACTACGGATTTGTGCGGAACCCTCGGAGCGCGAGTCCGACTCGCACTTGGTCGGTTTTATTTTATTAGAAAGCTGGTGTTTCACATGTGGTCCTATCCTTGATCATGGTCATGTCTCAGGTCTGACCAATAGTTTTTGAGTTATTCTTAATAATTTATATTGAAGTCGGTTGTAAAAAAAAATAATTTTAAATTATTATAAAATCAAGTGATAAGCAAACTTACAGTCCATGGACACCTGACCTGTAGCCAATGTCAAACAAGGAAGGCTATCATTGCTTTGTTACCACTGAGGACTAAGATGGAATGCCTCACAGCTTGCAATTAATACTATCTACTTGTCTATGTTCAGCAGTACACTCTTGATAAGCTGTAATAAATTGATGAAATGAATATAAGAGAGTTCTCCCTACAATTTTCAACCATCGAATGTTACGATTACGAAATAAAAAAAAACCTTACGAAGTCACACAAGGCACCACATTTGAAGACCTTACGATGTTGCTAATCACATCTATCGATAATATGATCATGTCAAAAAATATTAAGATTAATGGGTTTACGTTATTCCTTGCTGCAAAACGATTAATATAAAACGTATACCGAGTGATCTGTTTTGCATTTTATTCGTTTGTGTCTATGAATGACTTCCTTATTTTAATAGGAATCACGCTATAGTGTTCTTAACGTGAGAGAATGCGCCCTGGGCTCCGCATTCCAACAAAGACTTTAAAAGTCTTTAATGACGGAAAAATGCATGCGTCTGTACACGCCTCAAAATTGATACCTTTGAAAATGTTATTTAATATACTGAAACGCATTGTATTATTCCATATATGGTTTTCAATAGTTATTTGTACTTTTGAAAAACATGTTTCTAATAAGACTTAGCTCAGCTCTGCCAGAGGACAAGCTATTATGTTTACAATATTAGGGACAAATTATCGTATTATCAATTTGTATGATCCTAAAAAAAATGGTTTGATACATTTATTAGGCTATTTATTTACCTATACAGAAAATGCATTTATCAAAAATGAATAAATGAGAAAAAGTAAAATGTTTTTTATTTATTGTTTTACATCATAATTCAGCTTCATACTTACACACTATTTGTAAACCTAAATGCAGCATAAGAACAAAAGTATGTGTAGAGCATAAGAGATACAAACATGCAAAAGCAAAAACAGCTTTTGTTGTCGCACGGATGGGCCGGCTCGAACCGGGGTGGTACCACGACCTCACAGAAAACTAGCGTGAAGTAGAGGTTTACCTCTGCGTTTCGCTTGGTGAGTGCAGGTGGCCGGAGGCCCTTTTTACTGGCAATGAGGCATTCCAGCTTAGTCCTCACGGGTGACAACGCATCTACATTTTGATTTGTAATAAAGGATAGATGTAGATGTCTATGGGCCGCAGCAACCACTTACCATCAGGTGGATTGTGTGCTCGTTTGTCACCCTTATCCTATAAAAAAAAATCATCAGTATGACAAAAGTCCACTGTTGAACATAGGCCTTCGCATAGATTGCCGCATACGCTTGACAGGCAGGAAGGCAACCGCTGTTTTGATTATTTTGGGTTGATACCAGGATTATTTTCCTATGTCACAACTTACGATACCCACGGCAAGATATGGGATAGAGGCGATCATCTAAGCTTTCTAAGCAAACAATAACTAGAAAAGGTTCAAGTTAAAAAATTAAAGAATTTTAACGATGAGAGATTCATCATCAATCATCATCAACATTACAGCCCTTCATAAGTCGCTTAAACTAAACTAGGCCTCCCCCAAGAAATGCCACAAAACACAGTCCTGATCCACCTGCATCCATCGATTTCCTGCATCTCTTACCAGGTCGTCACTCCATCTAGTGGGGGGACGCTCTAAACTTCGTCCACCGATACGAGGCCACCCCTCGAGAACCATTTTTCCCCATCGGTTGTCGATTCTTCTAACTATATGGCTGGCCCATTGCCACTTCAGCTTACTAATACGTTGGGCTATATCAGTCACTCTGGTTCTACTGCGGATATCCCCATTTCTAAGTTTATCACGCAGAGAAACTTCGAGCATAGCCCTCTCCATAGCTCGCTGAGCGACCTTGAGCGTCCTCATCCGACCAGCAGTGAAGGACCACGTCTCAGTTCCATAAATCACCGGCGGCAACACACTCTGGTTGTACAGTCTCGTTTTCAAGTTTTGAGATATACCTGAGGAGAAGATGTGCCTTCTGAAGTCTGTACTAAGAAGAGTATCGAAGGTTTAAGAGTAATGATTCAGAAGTTTTCATAAGAATTTTTTTTCAAAGCGGGTGTATTTTTTATTAAAAGTTTATTTTACCTTTTTGTTAACAACTGAAATGTCGTTTAATCAGGTAAATAAGAATCTTCATTCCCTATTTTCATCACTCAATTATTTCTTTAAATTCATATGAGAGCACCCATGACCTATTAAATAAGAAAATAATCATTAAAATTGGTTAAGACGTTTCCGAGATATCGGTGAAACAAACATATAAGTTTACGAATCAAATATTACATATGAGTAAACAATTTGTAATAATTATATAATTTAATCTAGTATCACTTATTATCATAATAAAAATAATCTACACAAATAAATAAAATTGAAGTGTCTGTTTGTAATGTCGAAATAACAGCTCTTTACTATATGCATATGAAATTATATACGGTACTTATAACAAAACACGATTCTTAAAATTTTTGTCTGTCTGTTTGTTCCTACTAACTTGAGCATTGATACAATTATGACTTGAAAGACCCCATCAAAAGAGCACAAAAACGCACTCCAAGAAGCTTCGACCACTTTGACCCTGTTCGGTTTTTTTAAATGATTGATCTCGAACACGATACTTTGAGTAAACTACAAATTTTTCTTCGGCATCTAGTGCCAAGCAAGTATTCAAAATGTGAATCTTCGCAAGAATTTTTATATCCAAATTTTATCGTATTATCAACATATTGATTTAGCCGCCAAACGTATTACCTTCAAAAGATAACATATCATAGCATTGCCAGCTTATATAATATATTAGGAAACATAAGCCTAGTTCAATAAAGTAATTAGTTTTGGCTGGCGTGGAATTGGTTACGATTGGATTTCATGGGTTTTAATTTATTTGTGCGCGGAACCCTAATTCTTTAACTAAAATAAGAGTAAAAGCCTAAGTTACAGTTAAAATCGGTCCAGCCGTTTAGGAGATTAGCCGGAACAAACAGAGAGACAGACAAAATTTTTATATAATATATAATATATTTTATATAAGTACCATTAATACTTTTATATGCATTTAGTGTAGCTGTTATTTTCAATTTTATTTATTTGTATACATATAGATTGTGTAGATACAGTAATACGACGGATACTTGTAGATGAGATAGAATAGTATAAAGGAAATCTAAAGTATAAGAGATAGTGAAATTTGCACAAAGGACTTTGCACTTTGAAAGAAGGAAAAATTAAAACTGCGTTCAACGTTTTAAAAATAAACGTTTAACTTTAGTCATTTTACAAAATTAAACAGCCATTGTGTACTACTTCAATCAAAATAAGATTTAAATCTGGCAAAGGAGCATTATGCTGCCAATCAAACAACGATTTACTTTTTGGGTCAGTACGTTTATTAGTAACTCGCTAATCTTTATATTATGTATAGGCCAGATCAATGGCATTCTTTGGGGAAGGCCTATGTTCAGCAGTGGCGTTGTGAAGGGCTGTAATGATGATGATGATGACGATGACAATTGGATGGGATGAAAAGGCCTTTGTCCAATAATAGGTTAATAATAAAAAGATCATTAAATTGAAGCAATTATTATTAAAAAAAAAACATATTTTATTTATATTTTTGCAAAGGAACTAGAAGTTTTATTTTCAAGCATTACCATCTCCTTTCTATTTGTTATTAACCCCAGTAAAACAAATTAATTAAATGAATTGACTTTTCTAACAATTATTAAGTGGCGAAGCTTGCGAAGTCACCTGATTTCACGATGTCTGTCCGTCTGTCCGTCTGACCGTCTGTCCGTCTGTCCGTCTGTCCCACGATTATCTCGAGAACGGTTTCGAATTTTCAAATTCTGTTTTCAGCAATCGATTACTGATCACCCAGGCATCTGAACCTCCTATTTTGAAATTTTTTTTTCCGTTAGAAACCGCTACAAAGCTAATTGCTTCGCCACTTTGCTATGCTGTTAGCTTCCTAGGTTTATTAACTTTGTATTCGATCTCACAGTCTAGCTATTTAATCATCTCCGTATTTTACAGTTTAGATCTAGCACGTCTAGTATGCAACAAGTTTCCCCATTTCCTTGGAAAGTCATTAGCAATTACACGCTTTAATTATCGATGCCGTCGTTTGAAAGTCGCGTGTTAGGTGCAATAATGGGCTGCGTTTTTTTAATCGAGTGAAATGAGTTATGAACAATTATCACGTCTTCGGATCACTGCGTTCTGACATGGCTGGCGTTGCAACACCATTCGAAATTTGAATAAAACGCGCATTCAATTTGTTTGCGTATCTTTTAAATTTTTAGAATGTTGTTCTTAAAATAATTTTTGAAGTTATACTTCTTTTGGGGCGTTTGGGAAAAATTATGAGAGTGATTTTTTTACGATGCGCGCGCGTACCGACAAATAAAAACGACACCATGAAGTTGTTTCGACGCGCGCGCACACTGACACCTCAAAGCGAAAACTTCAGCGGGTAACTATCTCTCAAGTTTTCGTGGGAACTGATAACTATATTTAAGGTTACGCTAAAGAAGTATAACTTCCTGCGTGCGTACTACATAAGTATACACACACTTTTTTTTTTGCTTATTTTAATTAATTTTATTTGAACTGGGGAGTTTTGACAGGAACTTGACTAGCGACGATGAATGGTTTGAAGTGGATTTTGATATGCAAAAATAGTGCAATTTCGTGTATTAAATGTCTGCGCATGTGAACTATTTGTGGAAACGGTGAAACAAGTGCTCCAACGGTGATGTGAATCTCAAGATAAGGTATATGTCTGCTTAGGCGCCTTGAGATACTATCGCCGACTGTCTGCTGGCTCAAGTTTCAGTCAAAACCTCTCAAAAACTACGCAATGTGACGCATCAAAATATTGTGAAGCAGTGTACTATAAAGGATTCTTATCATTTGATACTGAAAATCTATAGAAATGAAGACATGGCTTAAAGGACAAGTATCCAAGCCAAAATTCTTAAAAAAATATTGGAAAATTCAATTCTTTTTTTAATTAAAATACAAGCAATTTTATTAGCATTATTAGTATTCACTTTAACCATTTCTGTAAGCTTAAAATGCTCGAATAGCGGATGAAAACTCACGACCTTTTTGAGTTCACGGTTCGCACCCTACTATTAGGCTACTGTCGCTTTATATGATATTGCGCTATATTGCTATTGCCATTAAAGTAGAATGAACTTAAGAATATGTTTCTAGGTAAAAGCTATTCGTATTATTTTCGTGTGCATATAATTTTGTAATAATTGGCGAGTAACTAAATTTATAATATACACATACTAGTACAAAAGGAGAATTTAGTGCAATTATTAGAGAATAGTAAAAAAATTACGATAGTACATTTATGTAACTAAATTCTGCGTAAGCTCGTAATCTAATTTAGCTGAAATGAGAAGGGATCGCAACAATGCTCATTCCTTAGGTGGCGCAACACCACTTCACTTGTCGATCTCATGCGGTGTGCTTTCTAGCAAGACGAGCTACAAAGAAGTAAATTTGAAAGAAATTTCATTGAATATGTTAACCAATCTCGTAAGATCCAAAAAAAACTAAGTTAGTTATTTCGATATCTAAACCGTTCGATCAAGTGTAAAGTACGAATTTATCGATACTAACAAAATAATAGACCGAATTTAATTTTAATTTCACCAAACATTCGATTGTGTCACTTTTGGATTCAGGAGTACGAGTTACCACGGTTTGCACTTAAGCACGATCCATTCAAAATTCACATCTGTCGAGAGTAGGCTTGCTGATCCAATCAGTGGTATCAATCAAAAGCAATAAAGCAACCGAAGAACGTTTTAACAAAACATTGTCTTACACGACATCTGTAAATTGAAACATATAACAAAAAACATTGTGCGAACTCTTCATTACCAATCAACAGACGCAGCTGGATGCGTTGAAAAAATTTAACGTGTTATGTTCTGTCTCAAGTCATTACATCTTGTCAATTAATATTTTTTCAATTTATACTTTACAACTTGTTTGTAAAATAATTTCTGGCTAAATACTAACAAATAAATGTTATTATCACTCTTTTACAAAGTAGTTAGTAGTTTTGACTACGCCAAAGGCTGTTTCTAAATGTTTTCGTATTTAATTGTACAGCCTATAATATTGTAAATTAATGTTTAAAAAAGTTCCGCTGAATTTGTAACCAGCAGAGGTTTTTTCCGAACTATTGGTAAATCTATTTTATATATTGCTATAAACATATGACTTTCAATAAGTATTCTTCTAATGTTTTGTTTTTAGTTTTATATAATAAGGGTAACAAGCGAGCACACAGTTCACCTGGTGGTAAGTGGATACTGTGGCCCATAGACATCTACATCTATCCTTGATGACGAATTAAAATGCAGATTCGTTGTCACCCGTGAGGACTAAGATGGAATGCCCCTTTTCCAGTAAAAAGGTTCTCCGATTCTCTACACTCACCATACGAAACACAGCAATGTTACGCTGCTATTTTATACTGGTATTCTGTGAGAGCGTGGTCCTTCCCCGGTCGAACCGACCCATTCGTGCTACAAATATACTACTAATATAGCTGCAGCTTGGCTCTACCACGTAAAAACCACTGTTCTTTGAAGTCGGCGTTTACTTTAGTTTTACCCTTTTGAGTGGATTAAATTATCAATTATTACGCTACTAAAGTATAAGACATTTGAAAAATAGAATCATTAAAATCATAACCAATTCTTTATTTTTTGTTAAATACTTTTTGTTAATCTGTACTAAACTTGTCTGCTTTTTGAAAAACACACTGCTTTTATGAAAAACGCTGATGTTTGTAATACAGGCCCTGCTTAATTTAGAAGTCAAAAGTTCTAATATTTGGAGATGTAGGTATGATAAAATTTGATATATGCAAATTCATTGTCATAAATAAATAAATAAACTTAAACTTAAATTCTTGTTAAAGACCTAGTTTTTGTTTTAGAATTTATTAAAGATTTTCAAAATGTGGGCAGCACCTACTATTAGCAGGTGTCCTTAATATTATAAAGTTGTATCGCGGACATTATTATTCGCGTGGAACACGATGGCGAATTCGCGTGGGTCACCACCACCAATGTCACCACCAAATAGCGGTCAACGTGTCGCTCAACTTTCGTTTATAGGTCTTCATAGAAATAGGCAAAACCCAATTTGCTGGCTTGCAAATCTATTTAAGAACGTATTTCCATCGTCAACAGTTCTTTTACAACTAATAAAGATTAGCCTTCTTATGCCTGTAAATGGTGTATTTCTTTATAAGTAAATGTCAGCCTAGTGCTTACAATGACGTAAGACCGGTTTGAGTTTAATTTAAAACCCACATTTAAAGTACAGTATTCGGCAATAGTATTAAGCTTCAATTATATAAAAAGCTTGCAATAACCTACTGTTCTGCAACTTAGTCCTCGACTTCTAAATTCTAAATCAGTTTGTATCGGTGTCCTTGGTTCTATTTTGCCATTCCTCATCGTCTGAGATCATAGGTGCAATCCCCTTTTTATTTTTTTGGGTTCCGTACCTTAAAAGGAAAAAAACGGAACCCTTATAGGATCACTTTGTTGTCCGTCTGTCTGTCTGTAGGTCTGTCTGTCTGTCAAGACCCTTTTTCTCAGGAACGCGTGGAGGTATCAAGCTAAAATTCATATCAAATACTCAAGTCTACTGTCCCTTGGAGCTGTGAAAAAATCAAACTTCTAAGCCAACGCAATCAAAAGATACAGCCGTTTATGCCGCAAATATTATGCCGCAAGGGAATCAAAACCTTTTTTTTTTTTTGTTTTTTTTTGCGGATGGAAAATCATCAAATGACGCCTTTCGCTCTGGGTGGAGCGGAAGGGAGTGTCAGACTTTTACTGACTAAAAACCATCCGTGTTCCTTCAGTGCCCTTACGTTCCGGAGCCGCGGTATCTCTTTCGAACAGCCCGCAGCCCCGGCAGGCGTCGGCCCTTGCGGGCCCCTTCACGATGCTGACAGCTCTTTGAGGCGCGCGTGGAACAAAACGCGCCGTCGACACGGCCTGTCGTCGTTAGACGGACGGACGGCGAGCTACCCATTGCTCGCCATCCACAGGCCCGCGCCTACGGTGGCCGGGGGCCACGACGTAGCCCCCGACGCCCGGGGCGTCTCCCGCGGCGGCCGGGAAGGAAAGCTGCTGCTCTCTCCTTCTCCCGCTCCGCCACCTCCTTCGCTAGCATCACTGCTTCGCAGAAGGTGGTGACGGCATCCCATTCCGTCTCGCTCCGGACCATGGCTTCGACCAGGGCCGGACGCGAGAGGTCGCCGCCGCCTATCGCCGCTACGAGGACACGGCGGTGCTCCGCCCAAGCAGGGCACACCTCCACGGTGTGCTCCACCGTGTCCTCCGGTCGATCCTCGCAGTGGGAGCACCCGGGCGTTTCCTCCCGCCCGATTCGGTGCAGAAACCTCCCGAACACACCGTGTCCGGTGAGGACCTGCGTCAGGCGGAAGGTGAGGACGCCGTGGCGTCTCTCAAGCCACTCCTCAAAGAGGGGTCTTATCGCCGCTATAGTGGCGTGCCCAGCACGGGGTTGCGACAGTCGCTCTCTCCATGTCGCCATGAGATCATGCCGGAAGTCTGTCCGCTGCACGACAACTTGCCGCGGCAGCGGGGTTTCCCCCCGGCATAGTGCCTCCGTGCGCCATTCGTGCAGGCGCGCGAGGACTATCGCCTCTAGATCCCATGGCGGCAATCCGGCAAGGAAGGGAATCAAAACCTACAGGGTACTTCCCGTGAACTCAGAATCTTAAAATTTGGTACGAAGCAACGTATTATAGCACAGATAAAGGAAAAATTGCGAAACGCATAAATTTTTAGTTACGTCATATAATAAAAATATTTTTAATAATTTTAACCTATGGATTTGTTCGGAACCCCTTAGTGCGCGAGACCGATTCGCACTTGGCCGGTTTTTTTAAAACTATTGCTTCTCTATAACGTATCTTTTATAGTATCGTTTGATAGATAAATTGAATAAATTTGTGATTATGGTTTCAAAATATGTTATAATAACTTTAAGAGTAGCGAGGATGTAACGAGTTAAAACTACTTTAAATAAACCTAGCAAGCTAACAACAGCATAGCAAAGTGGCGAAGCAATCAGCTTTGTAGCGGTTTCTAACGGTTGCCGTTGAGCAATCAGTTTCAACATAGGAGGTTCAGATGCCTGGGTGATCAGTAATCGATTGCTGAAAACAGAATTTGAAAATTCGAAACCGTTCTCGAGATAATCGTGGGACAGACGGACAGACGGACGGACAGACGGACAGACATCGTGAAATCAATAAGTGACTTCGCAAGCTTCGCCACTTAATAAGAAGTACCTGTAATCTATATTAGTTAAAAATCAATCAATTCTATTCTAAGGTAGCAACCTACATATGTATATGTGAAAGTTTAAATGAACAAAGAAAGCAGAGATAATTAGATGATCGAGAAATGCCGTACAGAATTGCTTTTGATCAAGTAAAATTATAACAGCGTACAAATACTAAATCTAGTGAAATTTTAAATAAAGTTTTCTTCGTACATTGGCGTGTGCTAAAAACCGTTTACGAAAAGCTTATCAATGGATCAGTTTTACCATTAAAATTGCATTTATTATGGTTTAATATAGTATTATATTATAATAGTTTTTACGTGGTAGAGCCATGCTACAGCTAGTATAGTTGTAGCACGAATGGGTCGGCTCGACCGGGGAAGGACCACGCTCTCACAGAATACCAGCGTAAAATAGCAGCTTAATGCTGCTGTGTTTTGTATGGTGAATGTAAGAACCGGAGACCCATTTTACTGGAAAAGAGGCATTCTATCTTAGTCCTCAGGGCTGACAACGCATCTGCAATTTAATTCGCAAACGAAGATAGATGCAGATGTCTATGGGTCACAGCAACCACTTATCATCATGTGGACTTTGTGCTCTTTTGTCACCCTAATTCTATAAAAACAAAAAATGTTAATCAATTGCTGGAACAAATCTCAGAAATGACAATGCCTGCGCATAACATTATTTAATCTGTTCCTGTACCGGGCAAACTTTATGTTTTACTTAATTAATTAAATTCTATTTTTTTTTAATTTGTAATAGAAAAAACAAAAACTTGGCGACCAATTTCAATGACTGGTACAAAAAACCAGAGTCAATTGAAATTGAACAAAATGTATTACATTTATTGATAACTGGCTAAACCCTGGTCCGCGTGAATTTAAGACAAAAATAATGTCTTTGTAACCGTTCGAGATATCGCACTAAACAAGCGCTAAATTAGTTTCAGGGTCTTCCTTCTTCCATCAGGTCGTTAAAAATCCACTTATGTTCATGGGCTTCAGCGATGGGAGGATTTGCCAATATCGACACTTGAAATCGTAGACAAAATGTTAGTGAACTTTATTTTAGGTGTATAAAATATAATTTTGTGAATAATATGATACGTTTCCATAAACTATTGATACAATCTAATACGTATTAAAAATTTAAAATGTTTTCATGCATAAATGTGATGTTTTCCATAAACGATTGATCTAATCCAGTACGTAAATTTATTAAAACGTGTTTCCGAGCATACCTAAATGTAATATGTGTTTTTCAAACTATTTATCCAATTCAATACGTATTGAAATTTATTTCCGAACTTAAATGTGATACGTTCTTCTAAAACTATTGATCCAAATCGATACGTAAATTTATTTTATTTATTTATTTACTCTATTCCAATTTCTGTTACACTTACAATAAATGTATATTTTTTTATTTATTTATATATAGATAAGTTTTTTATATAATGCAAAACACGTACAATGATTTCAGGCTTGCATTTTCGGTGATTCATCGGGCATCAAATACAAAAGCCTGACATAACAGATGGCAGGTGGCCAAGAAACATTCGCAACGTATGACAGGCGAAAGTGCAAGTCTTATTTAAAAGAAGTGGAATGTTTTTGTATTTATTGTCGTTAGGGCAATGAAATACTAATAAAAAGTACGTGAACGTCAATTATTGTCTTTCAATTTTTTTCTTTATTTAATAAATACATACATTTACAATAATACATAATTAATGTTTAAATTAAGTTAGTAAAAAAGCCAGTTAAGTACTAACTAATAAACCTAGCAAGCCAACAGCATAGCAAAGTGGCAAAGCAATCAGCTTTGTAGCGGTTTCTAACGGTTGCCGTTGAGCAATCAGTTTCAAAATAGGAGGTTCAGATGCCTGGGTGATCAGTAATCGATTGCTGAAAACAGAATTTGAAAATTCGAAACCGTTCTCGAGATAATCGTGGGACAGACGGACAGACGGACAGACATCGTGAATTCAATAAGTGTCTTCGCAAGCTTCGCCACTTAATAAAACAGTCTGATAATGAACGAAAATGATTAAACCTATAACTATGTAAGTTGCCCGATGGCAGATATAAATTAAAAAATGTTCAAATTAAATTTATCCAATATATTATATAACGTTGGTTATAGAAATTACAGGCTCTAACAATACATGGATTTCTTGCATAGTTGTCTTAGAAGCAGGAACGTAATAGGTAGATTTTAAGTAAAGCCACAGTATACGTGGTAGAGCCATGCTGCAGCTATATTACTGGTATAGTTGTAGCACGAATGGGTCGGCTCGACCGGGGAAGGACCACGCTCTCATAGAATACCAGCGTAAAATAGCAGCTTAGCGCTGCTGTGTTTCGTATGTTGAGTGTAGAGAACCGAAGACCCTTTTTACCGGAAACGAGGCATTCAATCATAGTCCTCACGGGTGAACGCATCTGCATTTTGATTCGTAATCGAGGATATATGTAGATGTCTATGGGCCACAACTACCACTTAACATGAGCTAAACTGTGTGCTCGTTTGTCACCCTTATCCTATAAAAAAATGTAGTCTATAATATATCTTTAGGGAACCGAGATACCGTAATGATCATGCCTGGCAGGTCAATCGAAGTCCCAGGCACATACTCGCCTCTTAGGTAAATAAATTAAATACTTAATTAAATTACTACTACTGTGCTTTATATTGTATTAACTCGATAACTGTTACTCAAGTTTCACTAGTTAAGTTAGCCAGACTAATAACCGAAGTACCTACTGGTAGAGAATGATAACATTTCATCGTATAAATTAGTTAAGAACGATTGGCGTAACTTGCATGGGACATGGGAGGGCACTGCCCCCGTTCCCACAGAATGACCGGTGTCCGCGCCCCAGAAATATTCTAAAGTTAGTACATTCATTACGTAATTAAAAATATATGACAAAAGCGAAAATAGATGAGATGAAACTTTGACCAGTCATCCGCAGAGATAATGCTAGCAAGGGCAATTGCTAAAAACATGAAAGGTAAGTCATCCTATAGCAGTTCAAATAGGTATGTTAGAAGTCAATGTTTAGTAGGGCATACTTTATAAACTGCAATTGTTATCATAGCCGTAGTAGTTTGTACGTGGTAGAGCCACGCTACAGCTATATTGTGGTTGTAGCACGAATGGGTCGGCTCGACCGGGGAAGGACCACGCTCTCACAGAATACCAGCGTAAAATAGCAGCTTAACACTGCTGTGTTTCATATGGTGAGTGTAGAGAACAGGACGAGACACTTTTTATTGGAAATCAGGCATTCCATCTTAGTCTTCATTGGTAACAACGCATCAGCATTTTGATTCTTCAAAAGATAATAGATATATAGATCAAGGTTAAATGTAGATTGTTGATGGGCCACAGCATTCACTTATCATCAGGTGGACTGTGTACTCGTTTGTTATCCTTATTCTATAAAAAAGGTAAACTTCCACAGCAGGACAGTCTTCTCTCAAGGGTATGAGGAAAAGAAACGTCCTCCACGCAGCTCTTGTGCAGGTTGAAGACTTTAACATTTCGTTGTATTATTTAATTTTTTTATTTTGATTGACACATGTACTTACTTATAATTTAATTTATGATCTGTAAGTTTTGACAAAACAAATATACAAGGTAATCACTCAGTGACCAAAGTCGCTTGTATAAATTAAGTATTACTCATATAGTGTTTTTAATTTGCAATAATTTTCTTTCACTTGGAAGTCAGTACTTAAAATTGAAATTAACAATTGCATTGCACTGGCGTTTGAAAATGAAATAAAGGAACGGCCTGTTTTTCGCCCTCACGTTTTAATTCTAACAGAATGTATTATGTATATACTGTTGCGCGCCACTATTAATGTCTTGTACATGGCAACATTAGTTACACTAGCGCCCTCTAGTGTCGAGTAGCAGAACCAGGAGAGTCAAGATCTTCCCTGAAATTTCGGGACCGATATGTACTCGAACATTTTAGATGTCGCTACAGTAGAAGGTTCTGAGAACTATCTGAGGGCCTATATAAGGCCGGTATAGACCACGACCAAGGCAGTATTGAATTGGCGATACAAGAGAATACTTCGAAGCGAAATAACTGCGAACTAAAGTGATTGTGTTTTATTATTAGTGTGGTTTTAGATTGTAATTAGTGTTGTGTAATTAAAGTGTCAATTTTGGTAATTCAATCGGCAGTTTTTAATGAGGGCTAATAATCTTCCACTCACCAGATGTCGCTACTAGCGACTGAGGTAAAGTTTTTTGTTACACAGTGTCATTTAATTGAGAAATTAGTTTTAAATAATAGTTTATCATTGTCTAGAGTATTATATTAATATATAACACAATGCGTCAGTGGTTTGATTTTTAATTTTCTGCACATCATAACTCTTTTTTTTTAAAGTTGTCTTTTAGTTATATTTATAGTTTGGTTTATTCATTTCTAATGTAATTAATATAAAATATAACTAATAATACAGAAAGAAATCTTAAAGATTACATTTTCCTAAGAAATTATCGTCCCCGCTATGAAATCTATCAAATATTTTACCTCACTCGAAAATGGCGCCGCCCTGGTGGCAGAAAAAGTCGTGGATGCCCTCATTGTCTCGAACCCCAAGCTCGTAACAATACATAAGTTATATATTAACATAACATCGAATTGTTTTGAGTCGATGACGGAAATTACTACACTTATGGTGGGACACATATACAAACAATAGAGTGCAATGTTATATTGTCCTTGAGGTTCCAACATGCCCGCTGGAAGTTTGAATAATTTTCACAGTTAATAATAATTATTATTCCTCCAACGAATGCCAAAAAACACAGTCCTGAGCCGTCACACACCGACTTCCCGCATGTCTTCGTGGATTTCACTTCATCAAGCGGGGAGCTGCTTTACACTCAACCTAGCAGTACAAGGATACCTATCGCTCTCGAGACCTTTTTCTTTAAAAAAATAATACTGCCAAGGAATCATAACAATGTCTTGATGCGTTTTTTCTTAGTGGTCGGGACATTGCATTGCAAATATGCATATTGAACTAACTTTCTGATATGTTTCTGATGACATAATATTTTAGTTTGAGATATCATGAATAATTAAAATTAAGTTGACGTGAACGTTTTAAGTCCGGTTCGTTAACTTCCCAAATTGTTAAGTTTCTCCGTTTCGCATAAAGTTGACTTTATAAAATGTTGATTTTTCATAAGGTTGAATTTCTCTAAAACTTTAAAGTTTAAAAGCTAGGGTATTCAGTTATACTATATTATTTAAGTATCTTAGGAGAAATATATTCGGAGTCCGAATACTATAATATTTAAAAAATATAAATAGAAGGCGAAATTACTATATTTTAATAATATGGTTGTTAATAAAGGTTCGAAGCAGTAAAAATAATCCTTAAAAATAAATTATAAACAAATAAAAGATTTCAAACATAATCATTACTCCCCTTTACAAATTCACTGCTGACGACACACAGGTCTCTATCAAGGATTGTTACAAAATGAGGTCCGAGCCACTCGCATTCGTTGACTTTCTGAATGTCTTACCAGGTCATCACTCCATCTATTCAAATTAATACTATGCGTCTTCTATATCTTCGCCGTTTTCTATATTTTTAAAGGTATATTATATAGCCTCGAAAATACTATATTTGATTTTTTATATTTACGCGGACACTACACACTTACATACTCCCTTGACTATAAATTAAATGCGATAAAATCCGTTTTATTGAACTACTAAATTTGAAATGTAAAACGTTGGCAACCCTAGCTAGAGCATCAATATATTCTTAATTTATGGCCGATGGAATAAATTATACCTATGTTTGATTTAAACAAGGCGATACGGTACAAGAGTAAACGAAAGTAATAACGGAAAACTGTCTTCACTGTTTTTTTTTTTACGCTGGTATAACAGAAATATTGACACGTCACTGTTATTAAATGTTAAAAATATAGGGTTATATTAAAAGAGCATTTTGTGGGTCAACACTGATCGATTTCTTCTCCTCATTAGCCTGTAAACATTGCATTGGTGGCACATAGACCTATCTTATAATGGGTAGAATCTATTTGTACGAGCCTATTGGACGCTTTATTGCCCCTTTTGACTTATTTACGTCTCTTTACTAGGGATAGAGCTGTGGTAGCTCAGATGGTTAGCGCTCGCTGTAAGTTTCACAGTACGCGAGCAACCCGGGTTCAATACCCGCCGGCACCTATGAAATTGTTAATTGTAATCTAAGTGCCGATTTACCACGTGCTCGGCGGTGAAGGAAAACATCGTGAGGAAACTGCATTTCCGAGAAATAAAAAAATATATCGAAGACATGTGAAGTTCGCCAACACGCATTGGGGCAGCGCCAGTAAAACCCTCCAGAAATGAGAGGAGGCCCCTGTGTCCAGCAGTGGGGCGTATACAGGCTGTAGCTTTAACTAGGCATAGAAATAAATTGTAATTATAATATACAGGTAAAAAAGAAAATGTTGAACATATTTTTATAACGTATAAGGGAACACTTATTTTAAATACGAAACGCAACCCTTTCTCTGCCGTTAAACAGAAAGAAAAGCACTTCAATAAATTACACCAATACGGAAATAGGACTTAATGTATTTTTGGACATATCTGACATACCTCAGGCTGCATATTCATCGCTGCAATGAAACCAGGCCTCTACACACAAACACTTTTCATATATTTGTACGTATGCATTTTTACGTGGTAGAGCCATGCTGTAGCTATATTAGCAGTATAGTTGTAGCACGAATTGGTCGGCTCGACCGGGGAAGGACCACGCTCTCACAGAATACCAACGTAAAAGAGCAGTTTAACGCTACTGCACGAGACATTATACGTGTTTCGTGTGGTGAGTGTAGAGAAACCGGAGACCTTTTTTACTGGAAACGAGGCATTCCATCTTAATCCTCACGGGTGACGACGCATCTGCATTTTGATTTGTAATCATAGATAGAAGATGTAGATGTCTATACGCCGCAGCAACCACTTGCCATCAGGTGGACTATGTGCTCGTTTGTCACCCTTAGCTTATAACAAAAAAAAGCAATAGAGCCAATCTCCTTAGCCCGGTGACGTTAGGGACGCCAGTGTGCCTATGTGTGCTTATCCCCAGGAGGGTACCAGCACCCCTGGAGAATCCCTCGCTGAACATCCACGACCAAATTACTACACTCCTGAGCGTGAGTGCTCAGGCTACCCCGCGTATTCTGGGGTGGGGGGTGGGGCGGCAAATTTCCGTTCGCGACTAATACTGCTCGGGGCAAGCGAATTTTTGCAACATCAGGGGACTTCATTCCAACTGTAGGAGTGATATGTATCTACCAGGTGTACAAATAAAAGGTAGTCCTGTACTAACACACACTATTTAATATACACGCAAATACAAAGTCACACCGAAATAAATATACAGAAGGAGAATGCAACGTAAGTTCTAAACAAGGAGGAAGAAGTACAGTGGTAAAGAGAAACTCAAAATGTAACAATAAATTAAGAAAGATAGGCACACGTAAACAATTATTAAAACGTCTACAATACAATGAGATGATCTCTCCGCGCGGAAGCCCGTAAGCGACTGGTCGACTGATCATGGGGGCGGTGCTCTCCCACCGCGAGCCCGCAACCTCTGCCTCAGGATATTACCATATATTGTGTTGTATCGACGATGCCGCACGGGATCGAATCTACGAAACGTCGACCAACGGATAGGACGAGTGTATAGTGTAAATGTGCGTGTGTGTGTGACTGTATGATTGTATGTTTGTGTGAAATGTAGGAGATCCCCTACACAACCTTAACGCTGTCCATTACCATCTAGAGACGGCGAAGCCAGCCTTGCTCTTTTTAATTGAGACTCAGGTGTCCTCTCCGGCTGATACTTCGTATCTCTCCTACCCGGAGTACAAATTAGAACACTCCTTTGTGCCCCGGGCTAGAGTTTGCGTATACGTCAGAGAGAACACCTGTTTTCGACGTCTCGGCAGTCTTGAAGGTACGGACCTGTCCATCCTATAGCTGCGCGTCGACAGCGACGAGCATCCTCGCGTTCCATAGCGGTAATGTCGAAACAGACTGACTCATCGACCACGTCCACATAGCCGCAGACTCCGTGCTACAACAGGTCCCATCCGCAGAGATCGTGATACTCGGTGATTTTAACGCCCACCACGCTGAATGGCGTGGTACCCGTTTAACCGATCATGCGGGTAGGTCTGTTTATGACTTTGCCTTGGCATATGGTCTAACACAACTGGTTACTTCGTCTACACGGATCCCAAATGAAGAGGATCATGTACCTTCCCTGTTGGACTTCTGCTGACCTCTCATCCGAACGGATATCAGGTCTCCGTCGATGCCCCTCTGAGCTCTTCGGACCATTGTCTGATCCGGAGTACGGTGGCTCTCACGCTCCAATCGCAGTTGCGATCTGCAGCTTGCCGCCGTGTTTGGCACTATAGGCCGGTCGATTGAGACGGGATGCGGTCTTTTTTTGCATCCTACCCTTGGGGGTAGACCTTGGGAAGATCCCAGCGTTGTTGCCGATTCTGTTGCTAATGTGGTACTTCAGGGTATGGAACTTTTATTCTATCCTCTGTGATGCCCATCGGAGGCAGATCCCAGCAATGGTTTGATCGCTCTTGTAAAATAGCATCACGCTATAAGTAGGAGTTCTACCGGGTCTGGGCTGACGAATCAACGTTTCGGGATGTAAACACCAGCGCACTTAAAAAGAAGTATAATTCCGCCTCCAGGTCCTTCAAAAGCGTCATTGCCAAGGCAAGGTCTGAGCACATCGGCAGAATTGGCGAGAAGCTAGTTCGCCTTCCTTCGGGAACCCGTGCATTCTGGTCTCTCGCCAAGGCTGTCCAAGGGAACTTCTGTCAGCCATCTCTTCCATCATTGCACAGAAAGGACAACTCACTGGCCCATGCCGCAAAGGAGAAAGCCGATCTGTTAAGTTTTCTCTTTGCGTCCAACTCGACTCTAGATGACGGGGGGAAACACTGCCGACCATCCCGCGGTGTGAGTGCTCCATGCCGGATGTACGGTTTACACAGCGCTAGGTTCGCAAAGCACTCCTCTCACTGGACGTCAGCAAGTCGAGTGGGCCCGATGGAGTCCCTCCCATTGTGTTGAAGACGTGTGCTCCGGAGTTGCCACCGGTTTTAACGCGTCTTTTCCGGTACTCCTACTCCCAAAGCGTAGTCCCAAATTCATGGAAGACAGCTTTGGTCCACCCGATCCCTAAAAAAGGCGACCACTCAGACCCGTCCAACAACAGGCCTATCGCCATCACGTCCTTGTTCTCCAAAATAATGGAATCCATTATAAACTGCCAGCTCATGAGGTACCTTGAGGATCACCAGGTGATTAGTGACCGCCAGTACGGTTTTCGTCGAGGTCGATCAGCTGGTGATCTTCTGGTCTACCTGACTCATAGATGGACGGAGGCAGTAGAGTCCAAAGGGGAGGCATTGGCTGTTACATTGGACATAGCGAAGGCTTTCGAACGGGTCTGACACAAAGCGCTTCTTTCGAAGCTTCCTTCTTATGGGCTTCCCGAGAAATTGTGCAAATGGATCAACAGTTTCCTTGCTGATCGGAGCATTAAGGTCATAGTAGACGATGCACGCTCTGATTTCAAGCTTATCAACGCTGGTGTTCCACAAGGCTGCGTGCTATCACCAACGCTGTTTCTCCTGCATATCAATGATATGTTGCAAACTAGTAACATTAATTGCTATGCAGACTGATGCATTGGTGATGCCTTATATACCGGCCGTGCCAATTTTTCTCGGGAAAACGTCGCCGAGTACCGGGACAAACTTGTGTCTGAAGTCGAGTCTTTGTTGAACAAAGTCGGATTGGGGGCGACTAAATCTAGTCCAGTTCAATCCCCAAAAGCCACAAGTTTGCGCGTTTACCGCTAAAAAGAACCCCTTTGTCGATCTTCTCAGTTTCAAGGCACTCCCCTTGCTGCCTCAGCTAGCATCGGAATCCTCGGCGTCGACATATCGAATAGTGTGCAGTTTCGTGGTCATTTTCAAGGAAGGCCAAATTGGCCTCTAAAAAGCTTGGCGTGTTCAGCAGAGCGAGACAGTATTTCATGACGGCACATCGCTTGCAACTTTACAAAGCGCAAGTTCGGCCTCACATGGAATACTGTTTTCATCTCTGGGCCGGGCCACTCCCGTGCCAGCTCCTTCCACTTGATCGCATCCAGCACAGAGCGGTTCGAATCGTCGACGGCCGAGTTCTTTCTGATCGGCTCGATACACTGGCACTGCTCAGCTCGATACACTGGCACTGCAAAGGGATGTTGCATCCCTTTGCATTTTCTATTGAATTTACCACGGGGAGTGCTCTGAGGAATTGTTCGGAATAATTCCAGCCTCCAAATTTTACGAACGCACATCGCGTCAAAATTCACGATACCATCTTCACCATCTGGATGCTTGGCGGTCCACGACTGTGCGTTTTACTAGGAGTTTTCTTTCTCGTACAACTTCTCTGTGGAATTGTTTACCACCGGCGATTTTTCCGGATCGTTACGACTTAGGGACCTTCAAGAAAAGAACTTACACCTTTCTAAAAGGCCGGCAACGCATCTGCAATTCCTCTGGTATTGCGGTTGTTCATGGGTGGCGGTAGTCACTTACCATCAGGTGAGCCGCATGCACGTTTGCCCCCTCTTCTATAAAAAAAATGTATAGTATACAATAGACCTAGCCATCTTAGCTCTCAAGGATGACGGTACAATTGTAATGTTCTTCATTTAATGGTGGTTTTAGACGTCCATGTTAATACAGAAGTCACATTCGTCATGGTAAAAAAAAAATCTAATTTTCAGCCGCTTGATACATTTAATCAGCGATTATTTCATCGCGGACGTACTGCTCGCAGCGTTAGTGGGAGTTGTGAGGCTTCGAAATACGCCTTCATCTTGCACCCTTTTTACCAGTCCGATAAGCGAGCAGCGAGCTATACTATGAATACGATAAGTAATATCAGATACTGGTAAACATGAATACACAGTACATCATTTTTTTTTATTTGTTGTCGAAATTTTCGAGTATCAAAAACGGGCTCTGTAGAAAACCATGTCAGAACGATTCAGGGATGCCCTAAAAATTAGGACAAATCCGAGGAATCGCAACAACTTAGACTTCTCCTTTCAAACATCTCCCTCTCCTCACCACGAGGCAATTTATGGGAGAGGCCTATGTCAGCAGTGGACTTTTCGATAGGCTGTAATAAAGAAAAGAAGAAAACGTTTTTCGCTAAGTATTTATCGTACATTGTTCGGATTGATTTAGCTTGCGTTGTCGCCAACAGATGGTGTTGGGCAGTATTTGTATGGCGATGTAGTTTGATACACACGGTTTGCTTAAGGGCCGTGGGATTCCTTATCGAGATTCTTCGCTATAACTCCGAACGTTACGTTAACTCTCTGGAAGCCCCGCAACGTTCTAATCGAACCCTCTTTTCGCCGACGACCGAAATGTCGTCGGCCATTCACACTCAAAGACTCAAACACTACACATTCATCATCCACCTAGTGCCACAAACACTGTTAGGTCAACAACGGATGGGATGGAGCGAGTCCGCAGACGGGGGCGCGCCGCACACCCCGCCACACCGCGTACACACCGTACACCCGCGTCCCTAGGCGGTTCTCACCGCCCACAACATCGAACGATACGAGTTAGCCGTCAGAGCCGGGGTCCGCTCCCTTGTTCGGACGGCGGTTAGACAACTCACCCATTTCATATTGCGGCTTTCGGCGACATCAATGAGTATTTGATGTTGATGTTGATGATACAATAATGTGATCACTGAACACAATATTATCCCACTCCCTCTAGATTATCGATTTTAGTGGAACGTTGCAAGCGCTAAAATAAATAATCTCTCCTTGTTATAGCTTTCAGGCCGCGAGCTCTGAGTTCGATGAAGCTGTAAGAGCCGCATAGGTTAACAGAATTAACATCACAGAAACTAGAACCGTAATCGCGTGTGTGATCCACAGTACAATTCAAACCTTGGGCATAGAGTAAACATCATCTTTCGCTAAGTATTTATCGTACATTTTATATTTAAAAATTAACTAAACTAAATATTTAGAAATTTATCCCATTCTTACAATTAATGATTGCTGTATAATTTCAAGGAAAATTTTCCTAAAAATATAATCAAATATACATACGTATATTGTATATTACTAAAACGCAATTTATACATTATTAAAATAAACATATTAACGAGAAGACAATTGATTCAAATGTTATGCGTAAAATCGCCATTTTAAAATCATACTGCGAATATTCAAGTCTTTGTTTTCTAATTTTCAACTGTCCTTATTTTTTTTAATTTAAATTTTACTTTGATATGATGTTGCTGCTTAGTGTTTATGTTAGACAAAAGAGCGTGCAGCAAAGCATACACACATACGCGCACACACACTCACGTACCGCTACGCCGCACGCCCCGCCGAACTATTTTCATTCAGACCTTAATGTAAGGCTTCAGTGTTCGGCAGGGCGTAGCATTCAGCGTGCATGACAACAGATACGCTGTACAAGTGGCCACAGCGCGCCCGCTGAAATTGTAAGCCGTACCGCCACAAATCCTCACTGAGGCTTAGAGACTCGTGCGTTATTTCCACACCACATGCAAAATACGAATATGTACAGGAATGTTGTTAAGTACCCAAATAAACAGAAGTCAGAACATTTGTGTTAATTAGAAAACATATTACTTTAATCGTAGACTAAATTATCTTTAATAATAATATATATTATATCATACCTTCTCATCCAGCGAAAAAATCTGTTGCCGCTCTTTTTGCCGTTATGTTTCTTCTTCTTTCCCATTTTGGTTTTATTTAGATTTTATATTATCACAGAGCATAAACATTAAAAGTTGCGAAACACTATTCCTTTTATAGTCTATCTAGATTTCCACTCTATATGTATATATTCACATTAACGGATACAGACATTGTTTTAATAAATAATTATAATTATTACCGTTATTTTTTACAGGTATTAATTCACCGCACTCAACTTTTTAGTTTATTTAAACACCGTAAAGTTCTGCGTTTTATATTTGGAACACACTGTCTCTGGCCGGTACAGGACTCTATGGTAGGGCTCTATCAGAAGCATCATTTCAATATTAAATTACAATTATATTAAGATTTGTTAACTTAAATAACTAATATAGGGAACACGACCATGGAAATAAATCTCAAACAAAATTATTTAACACGTAATTATTAATTAAACACGCAAACAAATTCTTGCATTATTACAGACACAAAACTGGGTTCAAATCGACAATACCACGCAGTAAACAGTTTTTACAGACTATATTTACCGATAAAACGTACTGTCACTGAATAAATTAAACAAAAAAGTTATGAATCATTTCAATTTTCGAATGCTCGAGAGCGCACGATGTGGTGAACACGCTGAGACTGGCGCGTGCCCACATCCCGAATTAGAAGCTGAAAAAAGAACCATTGGATGCATTGCGAGAAATGCAGCATATGTTGTATGCTTTGTTTATTTCTGTCCACGCGGTCGTATCTGCGATAGGTATAGCTAAGGATTAAGGGGACATTTTATTTTTGGTAGTCATAACAGAAAATTATGAAAATAATAGCCCAATAGTCTTAGAGTAGATAGGGTAAGTTTATTAAAGGATTTATTAAAATTCTAGGTCCTGACCTATAATTATTTTATATTAGACTTTAAAAAACTTTAAACACCGCGCTTTGATCATGTTATAGGGTTCTTAATACGTCTACAAAATTCTAGATTATTCAGAAGTCTAGAAAAAAAAGGTTGTGTGAAAGTAGAAAAAGGCTCCCATTAATATTATAAATGCGAAAGTTTGCGAGTGTGTGTGTATGTGTGTGTACAACCGCTGAACGGATTGGACGGTTTGGAATAAAGATGCACCATAATTCAGATTAAAACACAGGCTAGGCTACTTTTTATCACGATAAAAAAATCCTGTAGGAGGGGAAAAGTGGCTAAAACCAACTAATGCGAGGGCGAAATCGCGGGAAAAGTGTAGCATAAAAGCAAACAAACCTTGGAGCTAGTTCACTGAGCAAACGACGGTATCCCTTTTTATTTATAGAGTTGCGTACAAAAAAATTAGTTTTTAAATATTCGTGATTAGTATTCGCCGAATACGAACATTCGGTAATTTTCGACTATTCGGCGAATACGAATATTGGTATTCGTATTCGTATTCGTTGCATCACTAGTGAAAACTGAATTACGAAATTCCAATATATTCATACATGCATATGTATACATACAATTCAAGTTAATATAAAGCGTGTAATTATCCACTACTTCAATTTTTCATCTCGTACTCGACATGAATTCCAAATTAAAATTAATATAATATTAAAGATCACATGTAATTGATATAGATAATGTAATATTCACCTATCTGCCGTTTCCCATTAGGATCTACCTCAGATATTTTGGTATCACTAGAGCGAACGACATAACCAAGCAAAGAAAATCCATAACGAATGATGTGAAAACTGGGTATGATACCGACTTGAAAGTTGTTAAGGGGAGCAAAAAAGCTGTAGACGATGTTAATAATAATAGAATCAAGCTGAGTCACAATGATCTACGTCGGGTAAATAATACAGACACGTCTGGAAGATGCGATATCCGTTATAATATTTTTTTTCTAAAGCTGTCTAATATTAAAAGTCATCCCACCTACTCCATTGAGACAATGAGGGTGTCATAGACTTGAAACTGAATCGTTATTTAGTAGAGAGTTAGTTATACGAGTATTATTAAGAATGCAAGTAAATTAGTATTAAAATATGTAAGGAAGTTAGTATAGTATGACGTTAACACAGGATGTAAACCTAAAATGTAAGGTTTCTGGGTTTTGTATTTTTTTTTTATAGAATAAGGGTGACAAACGAGCACACAGTCCACCTGATGGTAAGTGGTTGCTGCGGCCCATAGACATTTACATCTATCCTCTATTACAAATCAAAATGCAGATGCGTTGTCACCCGTGAGGGCTAAGATGGAATGCCTCATTTCCAGTAAAAAGGGCCTCCGGCCACCTGCACTCACCAAGCGAAACGCAGAGGTAAACCTCTACTTCACGCTGGTATTCTGTGAGGTCGTGGTACCACCCCGGTTCGAGCCGGCCCATCCGTGCGACAGCAAAAGCTGCCGCATGGCTCTACCACTGTTAAAAAATTGTATTGTATAGCTCTAAGCTAATTATGTAATTGAAATAGATTTCAATATTCTTTTGTATTAGAAAAAAACGAACATAACAAAAGGTAACTTTCATATTTTCTATAGTTAAATAAATTAACTTCAATAAAAAAAGTTTTTATATCTCATTTTATTATTTTTAGGAATTAAATATTCTGGCAAGCACAAACGTTGGATATATATATATATTATATTCCAATTCCGATATTTTTTAGGGAAAATTATCATAATAAGTTACGATATACAT
This sequence comes from Parnassius glacialis, assembly GCA_033319125.1. NCBI lineage: Eukaryota > Metazoa > Arthropoda > Insecta > Lepidoptera > Papilionidae > Parnassius > Parnassius glacialis. The sequence goes on from JAVANC010000002.1 coordinate 28,946,069, forward strand.
AATAAGTGTCATAATGGCGTAAATATTGCAGTCATTTGTTGATGCTAACAATGCACGATGGATAACACAGACAATAGATCAAGGATGCACAGACCGCGCAAGCGGACCACAAGCCTGCCAGCCAGCCTTTTGTATCTTTAGGATCCACTAGTAAATTTAAATTTTACAGCAAAATTGAATTATCCTTTTCAGGCTTTTTATACAATTAAAATTTAATGGATTACAGCTTCCAGTATTTTAGAGTATGTTATATCATTTATTTTGTGTACACCTGTAAGCTGCGGATGATATAGCGATGGAGTTTCAATGTGTGAGTTTATTTGAAATATTGTGCCGTATTGCGCGGTTAATTCTCTTAAAATAATGTTTAATGTTCCATGTTTTAAATGCGTACAAGTCAAGTCCTCATATTTATATAAGTCAGAGAGAGAGGTTAAAAATAAAATGAGACAAACAGAACTGAGGGTAGATCTAAAAACCGGAGTTTCAGTAGTACAAGCGACGCACTGGGAGATTCCGTTGCAGTGATTTTACGAGCGTTAATTATAGAGCGTTATTCTGTCCGTTGCAGCAATTATTTTAGTAGAAGCAAAGAAGGCGTTGCTGTTGATTTGCATACATAACCTATGTTGGTGTTACCATGTAATTAAGTCCATCATGTTACACTAATGTGTGATTATGACCGGAATTTATCACGGTATGGTCGAATGTAACTGCTCTATTGTGATGGTATAATACGACACGATGTTTATTGCAGATAATGATTAATTGCGTAAGCAAGAGTGCAAGCTGAACATCCGCTCTCACACTATTATTATTTTTAACAATAACCTCTTTATGCTGTTTCCGACATAAATATATATTTTAAAGAGATACTGGCCCGTGAGGCGATTTTAAGTGCGACAATAATTTTTGAACGTGATTAGTAACTTTTATTGGTGACGCAGTAATATGAGGTCTTAAATATTCGTCGTTAAATAAATATAAACAAAAATGACGTGACACGCAACATGACGCAAGTTCTAGCACTATTTGGGCGCATGCCAGACCTAGTCTTTTAAAATGCGAAACAGATAAAGAACGAGGAAATATAAAAATAAGTTGCAAATATTACGAAAGTTTCAAATTCAAGTCTACATTGTTGGCATCATTGAGACTTTGATTGTATTTGGCAAGAATAAGTAAATTTTTATTATATTTTATGGTCTCTACCGCTAACAAAAGACAACAATAAATGATGCCTTTTAACATATTCATTGCAACATAGAAGCAAATTGTAAAAAAACGCAAAGGAAACAGTATCGCATAAAATTAAAACCTGCATTCAGTTGGTGGTAGTTGAGTATAATGTATCTATAACATTACACTTAAGTATCAACGGAGGTCGTAAACCGCTGGATGTAAAACTTTCGCGGGTAACAAGAACAAAATGACATGCGCCGGTACACTTCAAAAGCGCTTTCTGTTCTATTGTCACACAGAATTTCAAAAGTAACACTAATCAATTCAACGCTAATGTAATTTAGTTATTTTTAATTAAACAATAGAGCATTGTTTACATTGGGAAATTATTTCGTAAAACGGAACGTTACAACTGTATGATAAAATGGATTAAGAAAACACCGTTAAAACGTCGAGCGCGCAAATCGAGTCCTGTACCACGTCAGTCTATCACAAATATGATGCGGCTACTGACCGGAGATATTTAGATGAAAAATCAAAATACACGCTTTTCGGGAACACGACGTTAATTATAGACCGCGACGAAATGTTGATGCGTCGTACGTAAAACTGCAAACTCTCTAACTATGTACTTTATTACGAGTGAATTACCTTGAAACTTTTATGATATAATGTGTGAACTGTTTAATAGACATTTCAATTTTTAAATGCAATTTCTATAACTAAAATAAAATAAAATTTATGATGAAATCAGTTAGCGAACGTCAACGCTCGGCGCCTTTCATGAATATATTATTTCCGAAAAATTTCCTCACTCCCGCATCATACAGCTTCCTTTTGACTGTTGCACTCGATGCGCAATCGCTTGTGCAAGTAATACTCATTCGTACTTGCGCCAGAGTATAAGCGTAATTGACCACTTGGACCTGCTTTGCTGCCATTTACTTATATAAGCGTTTAGTTAACGAATACTCTAAGCTTTCTGGGGAACAATAATGAACTGGCGCCAGTACTTAACGCGCCGAATCTGAAGACTATGCACGGTGGACGAACTCATTACGTGATGTAATGAGGGTCACACGGGTCGTCACACTTGCGCATGAATCAACGCGAGTTCCACTAAGCAACTTGCACTTTTACTAAGGAAAAATGTTTACTATGTACTTATTAAGTGGCGAAGCTTGCGAAGTCACTTATTGATTTCACGATGTCTGTCCGTCTGTCCGTCTGTCCGTCCGTCTGTTCGTCTGTCCCACGATTATCTCGAGAACGGTTTCGAATTTTCAAATTCTGTTTTCAGCAATCGATTACTGATCACCCAGGCATCTGAACCTCCTATTTTGAAACTGATTGCTCAACGGCAACCGTTAGAAACCGCTACAAAGCTGATTGCTTCGCCACTTTGCTATGCTGTTAGCTTGCTAGGTTTATTGTTTCAAAAAATATGATATAATCTTTTATGCACATTAGTAGCACTTATGCAAGCTACAACGTATTGTATGGAAGTTAGCTATAGTATTGTGCAACCCTAATACAAATAATAGACTAAAAAGAAGACTGCAGTGTGAGCTTGTGGCAAAAGATCAATGTTAGAAATAAAAGTAGATATAATAAACCTAGCAAGCTAACAGCATAGCAAAGTGGCGAAGCAATCAGCTTTGTAGCAGTTTCTAACGGTTGCTGTTGAGCAATCAGTTTCAAAATAGGAGGTTCAGATGCCTGGGTGATCAGTAACCGATTGCTGAAAACAGAATTTGAAAATTCGATACCGTTCTCGAGATAATCGTGGGACAGACGGACAGACAGACAGACATCGTGAAATCAATAAGTGTCTTCGCAAGCTTCGCCACTTAATAATGGCAATTTACGAGAAATTAAATCAAAGGGGATTTTCGGATTTTGTAATTTTTTTGAGGTTAGCCGATACCTTTAGCTACTATATAATATTCTCGATTTTAATCTATTTATTTTATCGCATGAAATTTATTTCTACTAATTTTAATTTCTTTTAAATCATTCCTATACCTACTAAACTATTATTTCAAGACATGTACTAATTTTATCCTTGATTGACAGAAATGAATCAGTGACCAGTTTTAAACGAATATCTATGAATAGCATTAAAGAAGCGATAATTATTATCGATGATAAGTTTTCAAAACATACCACATAAAAAAAAAAACAGTTTTAAAATTTCGTTTTAACATTAGTAGGAATAGGAACGTAAGTCTTTGGTCAAGCTGTAGTGGGGGCTAGTATGGATCTGTCACTCGTAGCGCATCCACACAGCTTTTCCTATTGTCAGCAGAACGGGCTATTTGATCGAGTGAACGTGAGCGAGTGTTTCAATCGATATTTTTATCAAAATGTTTTTATCGGGAACGTTACGACATCAATACCTCGAACGTAAATTCTTTATTACATCTGATAAGTATATTATGCCATCAAAGACATTTAATATATCTCGATGGAAATCAATCTAAAGATAAGTCTACAAGATTTAATGAATATACCAGAATTTCCAAACAAACCGATTATATAATATTAACAAGATGGATATTTTTAAATGTGACTATAATGGGCATGACATACCTATTTTACTAGTATTCACCTAGTTGCTACCATACTGATTGTAATCGGTGACCACCTGTGAGTAAGTGAGTAAACACCTGACCGTCGAGCTCCAACACGGCAAGCAAGTTTTGCACGACAATAAGCTTCGGGTCCCGCGTCTACGTCACAGTGAACGACTGAAGCCGGCCGCAGTCGAGCGAGTGCCTGCTGCACTGCAACATGTCAGAGGTGTCACTGACAAGATTGGCTACATCTTGAAGCGTGCTTCCATTAAAACATACTTCAAGCCGCCGAAGAAGATTAGTCAGTTTTTACTATCAGTCAAGTGTAATGTCCCTCTGCAAGATGCAGGAGTGTACAAGCTTGATTGTGAATGTGGTCTCTCTTATATAGAACAAACTTCTAACAGTGGTAGAGCCACGCGGCAGCCTTTGCTGTCGCACGGATGGGCCGGCTCGAACCGGGGTGGTACCACGACATCACAGAAAACCAGCGTGAAGTAGAGGTTTACCTCTGCGTTTCGCTTGGTGAGTGCAGGTGGCCGGAGGCCCTTTTTACTGGAAATGAGGCATTCCATCTTAGTCCTCACGGATGACAACGCATCTACATTTTGATTTGTAATAGAGGATAGATGTAGATGTCTATGGGCCGCAGCAACCACTTACCATCAGGTGGACTGTGTGCTCGTTTGTCACCCTTATCCTATAAAAAAAAAACTAAAAGATCCATAAAAACCCGCGTTAAAGATCACAGTTGATGTAAAGAATCGACGCCCCGGGAAGTCTGCAGTCTCTGAACACGTACAGGATCGCGCCCGTCACTACATTAGATTTGATAGACCACAACTCTTCGCTAAAGAACACCGATTCCTTCCAAGGATGATTTGCGAGGCTATTGAAATCAAAAAACATCCTAATTTCAATAGAGAAGATGGCTGGGTGCTACCATCTGCTTGGGATCCCATAATTAATAAAATTAAATCCCAACCCAAGCATACAACTACAAGACTTCAAGATACTGTAAGTTCTTGCTGCGTAGATCGGACAAATAAAATTAATAATTTTTAATCTGGATGTAGCCGTGGTTAACTATAACATTGGGACGTCATACACCTCAGTCCTCCCCGTGACCATGGTTGCTGTAAAGTACTCAAAACGTCGGGAATATAAAATAAGTTAATATACGCGATAAAATCCGTAAAACTAGTTTTATTTAAATGTGTGGTGTTCGCGTAACTTTGGTTCATATTCATCCATTACAGCTTATCAAAATTCTACTGCTGAACATAGCCCCCATAGAATAGATTGACTCATAAAGTCCCCCTCTATCCCCCGTAGCAAATATTTGCCATATTTGCTACGCGTAGGTATAGCAACCGCATCTTTTCTGCCGACTTCCAAATAGGAGACGGTACTCAATTCGACTGTATGTTTTTTTTGTGTGTTACCTCATATCTTTTTACTGGATGAACCGATTTCGATGATTCTTTTTTTATTTGAAAGCTGGTACATCTCGTGTGGTCTCATATGAATTTGATCAAGGTCAGGTCAATAGTTTTTAGAGTTATTCTTAATAACTTATATTGAAGTCGGCTGTACAAAATTTTTAATTTTTAATTATTATTTTGAGATGTTATCATGAAGATGCTACTACAAATTTCCTGTTTCATTACCCTCCGTCGCCACATAAGACACAGACGGGGTGATATGGGATAATGAACTCTCTTACGCCACCACTGCGCGATAATCATGAATACATTAAACATTTTACAACCTTCTTCTATGCCGATGATATTATAATATTAAAAGTAATAAATCCTTTATCTGATTCATACCCTAAACCGAGCCAAATAATCCACTTAGCAGCAGTGGTGTTGGATTAATGGCGTATATTATAATAAAGTGATAAATGCTGCCATATTAATTTTACTCAAAAGGTTAGCGGCATCATCACAACCAGTACAAAATAAGAACTGTTCTATTTTTAAAATTAGAACCACACGAAACCTTAGCATTCTGCAAGAAGGTTTTGTTTCTTGAATTGAATAATAAAGGGCTAGGTTTTTATAAATTAATATGAATTTTGCTCTAGAAGTAAGAAACGACAACCATTGAAGAAAAAATGTTCTCAAATGCCAGCATTTTGTACCGGTAAGGGAGGTGTAAGGTGCCCACGAAATGGATTGACGTCCTAATTAAATATACAGGAAGTCTACCATGCACCATGTAGCATTCCTAGAGGGAAACCATGTTAAGCAGTGGACTTGTGAAAAGCTTTAATAATTGCTCCTGAAATTATTAAAATTAAACAATTATTGTTTTAAAACTCCTTCAAAGGCTTAAACTAATTAAAAAAATGATACCTAATCATAAAGCAGATGCCAGAAGTGTTTATATATTTTCATTTAGCACTCTAAAGCTTGGTGTATAACTCGTTTCTCTAAAAATACTTGTTATGTACGCCGCGGCGAGGATACACTGTTAGTTTTATTTGTAATATAAATAACTGTAGGAAATCTCTTGAACACTGTTTATGAAACCTCATATAAAGCCTGGTTTACACTATTTTAATGACTCTTTTAATTTGGAATATTTTTAGTTGTTTAAAAAGTTCTAATTTCAAACCATGCAAGGCAATAGCAATTATTACTGTCAGTAAAAAAGACAGGCAACGAGACAATACACAAAAGTTAAACAACTGATAAAAATAATCGTACAACAAGCCCTATGTCCACCTTAGTGGTTGACATTTTTTTTATAGAAAAAGGGGCAAACGAGCATGCGGCTCACCTGATGGTAAGTGATTACCGCCGCCCGTGAACAACCACAACACCAGGGGAATTGCAGATGCGATGCCGGCCTTTTAGAAAGGTGTAAGTTCTTTTCTTGAAGGTCCTTAAGCCGTATCGGTCCGGAAAAATCGCCGGTGGTAAACAATTCCACAGAGAAGTTGTACGAGAAAGAAAACTCCCAGTAAAACGACAGTTGTGGACCGCCAAGCATCCAGATGGCGAGGATGGTATCATGAGTTTTGACGCGATGTGCGTTCGTGAAATTTGGCGGCTGGAATTTATCCGAACAATTCCTCAGAGCACTCCCCGTGGTAAATTCGATAGATATACCATAATAAATATTCTTGATCTATCTAGATGACATAGGGCTTGTTGCACGATTATTTTTATTATCAAAAAGTCAAATCCAACTGAGTATAAAAAAATTACTAAAAGGAGAAAACGTTGAACACTATGTATTAGTTATGCAACTGAAACGAATCTAACGGCACTCCATAATATTATGTTAAAATCAATCAAGCTGTTTAGGCTACAGAGCGTGCCAAAGGAACAGTCATACTTCCATACAAACACTCGAAATACATTACTCCTAATAGATATAATTCAATTAGTTATTTTTTAAATACTAGGATCAAAAATATGGTATGTTTCCTGATTTTATGAAGCATAGTAAAGTAATGCCTTTATTTAAATCTGGTAGTACATTATACCCCGCCAATTTTAGACCAATTTCTGTACTGCCAACACTTAGTAAGATTTTTGAAAAAAATATTCTTGATCAAATGTAATTTTTTTTAATGTAAATAGTTTACTTCATAAAAATCAATACGGTTTCACAAGGCGTCCCTCGACTGAGCTAATTAAATATATTTTCAATGCATAGGAGAATTCACAGGATGCTTTGGGTATATTTTGTGACTTATCTAAAGCCTTCGATTGTGTTCACCATGAAACATTAATCAGCAAACTATAACACTACTGTGTAAGAAGTAATGCTCTTAAATTAATTGTTTCATATTTAAGTAACAGAACGCAAAAAGTTGTCATTAATAGTATGAGCACTTACGGGTCGATAGTACAAATAATGGGCATATCTCAAGGCTCAAATCTCGGCCCCTTTCTTTTTCTTGTATATATTAATGACTTACCTTACATAGTAGGGGATAACCATAATATAGTATTATTTGCTGATGAGACTTCATTAATTTTCAAATTAAAACGACAATTATTAAAATATGACGAAGTATATAATACTATATCTAAATTAGTAAATTGGTTTAATCTTAATAACTTGCATTTAAATGGCACTAAAACAAAATGTATGAAATTCATGACTACAAATGTCAAACAATTACATACTAATGTAGTTTTAAATGGGGAGGAACTGACTCTTGTCGATACCATCATCTTTCTTGGAATAACAATAGACGCGAAGCTTCAATGGAGTCCCCATATATTAAAATTAGCAAGCAGACTTAGTTCTGAAGCATATGCTGTAAAAAGATTAGAAATCTTACCAGTGTGGAAACAGCTAGACTTGTTTACTTTAGCTATGTCCATAGCATAATGTCGTATAGTATTTTGCTATGGGGACACGCGACTGACACTGAAATTATATTTGTTTTACAAAAAAGGGTCATAAGAGCAATCTATGATTTAAAACCTAGATTCACTACGACAAAAATTTAAGGAAATTAATGCATTAACTTTGGCCTCTCAATACATTTATGAAACTGTAATGTACGCACAAAAAAATAAAGTTAGTTATACAAAAATAAGTGATATTCATTCTGTAAATACTAGGAACAAACACAAGCTAGTAGTACCAGTTACTCGACTTCACCGAGTCAGTAATTCATTCTTGGGGCGATGTCTGCTTTTACAACAAAATCCCAAAAAATATACAAAATTTGACCTGCTCAAAGTTCAAAAACTTTATTAAACAAAGTTTGTATAAAAAGAGTTATTATAATATTAAGGAATTTATAGATGATAATAACCACTGGGAATGAGGTGATCGCTACCAAGCTATTTCTAATTTGTTTTGTGTGGTTACCGAACCAGTGGTAATTAAACAAAAAAGTGACTTTCAATAAGTATTACTTATAATCTATATTGAATAAAAAAAAATCTGTTTCTCCTCCTGCGGCAGTCGGGTAAACACAATAACAGTTTATGTCTCTATCAAGTGAACAAACAACTTTCAACTTTTAAGACTGGTTTTGAATAACCAATTTAAAACAATCAATAAATTTTAATTAAAAGCGTAAAATAAAAAATTATTTACATACAGACAAGACTGTTATGTTAAATTGGACAGCAGGGCTGCCACTATAGCAAACTTATTTCTCCTATCACTGTCACCCTGAAATTATACAAAATCAAATATTTTTAAACAAACAAAATTAATATAAATGTTGGAAAGTAAAATTATTAATTGGAAGTAAGGACTAGAAATGAGCTGGGTGGGTGACTCGAACTTTAGGCCTAGTCCGTTTGAATAGCCTATCATGTAGAGGATGTCATGGGTGTCATGGTTGAATAGGGGCAAAAAGTTCTCATTACACTCCTAGCGGGTCAAAATGGCCAAAAACCAAAAAAATTAAAAATTCTTATTTCGGCTATAACTCCGCCTTCTTCGGAGGTTCTTACACAGGCTTTATTTACCGCATCCCACTTTTTAATAGGAGTAAGAAATACAATACTACTCAGCTTGTGCTATTTCTGATTGGTGTAAATTTAAAAAGTTCCCGATTGTCATTAACGATTACAAAAGTTGTCTCTGCATATTTTTTTAATACGCAATGTAAAAATAGATTTTTTATTCGACAATACATAGATAATAATACTTATTCAAGTCAGTAAAAGTCATTCTTAAGTTCCATTAACCTAAAAGCGATATCATTTTAACTTTCGCATAGTTTACATTTGTTTTCTTATTTTAGTACCCAATCATGCAAGACTTTGTATTCAATTATACAATCTGGCAGATCTGTTGGATGTGGCTGTACGCATTTTTTACATTTTACAAAAATAAACCTAGCAAGCTAACAGCATAGCAAAGTGGCGAAGCAATCAGCTTTGTAGCGGTTTCTAACGGAAAAAAAAATTCAAAATAAGAGGTTCAGATGTCTGGGTGATCAGTAATCGATTGCTGAAAACAGAATTTGAAAATTCGAAACCGTTCTCGAGATAATCGTGGGACAGACGGACAGACGGACAGACATCGTGAAATCAATAAGTGACTTCGCAAGCTTCGCCACTTAATAATAGTAGTAAAAGGTCTTTTCTCAGGACGTCAGTCAGTCAGTCAATCTCCTTGCCATATTGAAATATGTTTAGCGGGGTTAAAAAGAACTCAGTCAGTCAGAGAGTTCTTTCGCGTTTATAATATTAGTATGGTTAAATAAAGCTTTTTTTTTAATAAATCCATTTTTAACAAGTGATTTCAGTTTTGGACTGCAGTAACTAATTGAATTAAAGGTAGAGAAGAGAGCTTAAACAATTTAACAGTTGCCGTTGAGCAATCAGTTTCAAAATAGAAGGTTCAGATGCCTGGGTGATCAGTAATCGATTGCTGAAAACAGACTTTGAAAATTCGAAACCGTTCTCGAGATAATCGTGGGACAGACGGACAGACGGACAGACATCGTGAAATCAATAAGTGTCTTCGCAATCTTCGCCACTTAATAATGTAGCCGCGATATGCAACCTTTAAAATATACGAGGGTGGATTGAAAAGTACTCGGCCTAACCAAGAAAATAAACACATACTAAATCAGTTATATTTTTATTTTTCTACATAATCACCATCAAGTTCAATACACTTTTGCCACCTCACCTTCCAAGCATTTAGACCGTTGAAAAAAATGATTCTTCCTTAGAGTCAAAATATGCGTCTACAGCTGCTTTGACCTCGTCGTTTGTCGAAAATCTTTGACCTCCCAAGTGCTTTTTTAGGTTAGGGAACAGAAAGAAGTCTGATGGTGCCAGATCAGGTGAATACGGCGGATGCGGTAACAGTTCAAAGCCACAGTTGTGAATTTCAGCCATTGACTGTACTGACGTGTGAACACGGGCGTTATCTTGATGAAACAGGACTTTTCTTCTGAGCATTCCTCGACGTTTTTCTTTTATTTCCTCTCGTAAACGACGTAGTAAGGTGCAGTAGTAATCAAAGTTTATAGTCTGACCCCTTTCAAGATAATCAATCATAATCACACCTTTCGAGTCCCAGAATACTGAAGCCATCACCTTATTTGCCGACAAAATCGACTTAGCCTTTTTAGGGGGTGGTGAACCAGGTCTTCTCCACTGTTTTGATTGTTGTTTTGTTTCCGGTGTACACTAATGAACCCATGTTTCGTCTATAGTAACAAAACGATTCAAAAAATCATCTGCATCGGCTTCAAATAACTCCAAACAGTCGCGTGAAATAGTCAATCGCGTCCTTTTTTGTTCAACTGAAAGCAGTCGCGGAACCCACCTCGCAGACACCTTGTGGAAACCCAACTCGTTGACAATGATGTTTTGAGTTCGTTCATAAGAGATGCCTATAATCTCGGCTATCTCTCTAATTTTTAATCTGCGGTCTCCCATTATTAAATCAAGTACTTTTTTAATATTTTCGTCAGTAGTTGACGTCGAAGGCCTTCCAGAGCGGGGTTCATCTTTCACACTCTCTCTACCACACTTAAATTCTGCTATCCATTTTTTGACGGATGAATATGACAGAGCACAATCGCCTAATGTACTGACCATGTCATCATGGATGGCTTTTGATGATAGCCCCTTCTTATGGAGGTACTTAATGACGGCACGCTGCTCGATTTGCTCCATTCGCGGAAATTATGTCCGATTACTTTGTTAATAAATTTATAAAATCACAACTAATTATCGCACACGTTTCGAACTTCACACAATGAACTAGTCTGAACTGAACTAAATAATGTGGGTAGATTTGATTTTTAGAATTGAATGGATCTGTGTTAGGCCGAGTACTTTTCAATCCACCATCGTATATGAATTGAAAACTGTCGTCGAAGCTACATTGCAAAAAATAAATTAGTGTAGTAGTAAATGTCGTGTAGTCACGGCTTAAGATAAATACTACCCCATATCATCCCGTAGGTGTCGCAGAAGCATTTTCCCGGCAAGAAATCAATAATAATAAACCTAGCAAGCTAACAGCATAGCAAAGTGGCGAAGCAATCAGCTTTGTAGCGGTTTCTAACGGAAAAAATTTTCAAAATAGGAGGTTCAGATGTAAGGTAATCAGTAATCGATTGCTGAAAACAGAATTTGAAAATTCGAAACCGTTCTCGAGATAATCGTGAGACAGACGGACGGACAGACATCGTGAAATCAATAAGTGACTTCGCAAGCTTCGCCACTTAATAATCAACTGCGGTATCCAGCCCGCATACCAAGCGTGGAAACTGTGGGAAATATCCCGCCTATGAGACAATCTTTGGAGAGGTCAGTGCATGATTAAGAGTTCTGACAGCTCTAGGTTCATTATGAATATGCGCCCCCCGACAAGCCTGCCTGTGCTTGTCCAGCTATATACATACTAGATTTTTATGTTTTAATAGCAGTGGTTCCCCGCACACATAAAATAAAAAAGTTTCGTGAGAATAAGATACTTCCTGCGGCAAAAGCACAGAATAAATAAACCTAGCAAGCTAACAGCATAGCAAAGTGGCGAAGCAATCAGCTTTGTAGCGGTTTCTAACGGAAAAAAAAATTCAAAATAAGAGGTTCAGATGTCTGGGTGATCAGTAATCGATTGCTGAAAACAGAATTTGAAAATTCGAAACCGTTCTCGAGATAATCGTGGGACAGACGGACAGACGGACAGACATCGTGAAATCAATAAGTGACTTCGCAAGCTTCGCCACTTAATAATAGTAGTAAAAGGTCTTTTCTCAGGACGTCAGTCAGTCAGTCAATCTCCTTGCCATATTGAAATATGTTTAGCGGGGTTAAAAAGAACTCAGTCAGTCAGAGAGTTCTTTCGCGTTTATAATATTAGTATGGTTAAATAAAGCTTTTTTTTTAATAAATCCATTTTTAACAAGTGATTTCAGTTTTGGACTGCAGTAACTAATTGAATTAAAGGTAGAGAAGAGAGCTTAAACAATTTAAAATCTTTGAATCACAGCCACTCAGCCAACGTAAGACGAAAGGCACCAAATAATTCAGATTCTTATTTTTTTTTTTTATAGGATAAGGGTGACAAACGAGCACACAGTCCACCTGATGGTAAGTGGTTACTGCGGCCCATAGACATCTACATCTATCCTCTATTACAAATCAAAATGCAGATGCGTTGTCACCCGTGAGGACTAAGATGGAATGCCTCGTTTCCAGTAAAAAGGGCCTCCGGCCACCTGCACTCACCAAGCGAAACGCAGAGGTAAACCTCTACTTCACGCTGGTATTCTGTGAGGTCGTGGTACCACCCCGGTTCGAGCCGGCCCATCCGTGCGACAGCAAAAACTGCCGCGTGGCTCTACCACTGTTAAAAATTGTCACAATCAATTCATTTATATATTTTCTACCACAAATAAAAAAGAAGTAAGAAGTATAATGTGTGCGGCACTTGTTCTATTATTTATTTAGAATATTATACTAAATTTCATTCTGTAAATAAAAGGTGTTTGCAAAGGCAAGCTCAGCGTTCCCTCGTTCCTTGCGTCTTACGGCGCGTTCCGACGACACGCACCCGCTATGCGCATGCCACGCGTACGCAAATTATATGCAACAAATTTCAAAGCGAATTAGACGCGGGTGCTGACACGCGTGGCGTGCGCGTAGCGGGTGCGTGTCGTCGGAACGCGCCCTTAGGCTCTAGGCTAATTAGCCTGTATAAGGCCCGAGGCCACAGAATAAATAATAGTATCGTTGAGGCCTATGTTTTGCAGTAGACTTTAATGGGATTTAACGAATGGATAAACAATGAGGCTAATATTAATAAGTACATATTTTTATCACATTACACTTTTTTAATCAAGCCGCATAAAATAGATTTTAGATTTTGTATTTAGTATATCCCTATGATCAAAGCTGCAAGTTACTATCTTTCTTTTTGTGCAGTTTCGCGTCACCAAATAGACGGAAAAGAAAAACAAATTCCAGTTACTTAATCAAAAGCCTAATTAATAATTATAAAATATAAACAGAACATTGTTTTTATGAAATTAAAATCTGACTCTTTTGTTTCGTTAAAAATAATTATATAAGTGTGGAGATGAACTCGTATGTTCATGTCCTTAGCATTCTTACAGATGCAGCACTGCCAAGGCGTCGGGCAATGAAATTTAAACTTATTAGCTTAACACATCCTCCACATTTAAGTGAACGAACAGACTGAGCGTTCCATTTCATTTAAAATAGGTACTAATGTTCAAACTACATACATTCATGCTTTGTTTGGAAAGTTATTTTATAATGAAATTCTAAACAAGAAAAATTAAAAAGAAAACATGCGTGAGTGTCTTGGAACACTGGGTTAGTTGAAACGAAGTGCCTTTCGTAGTTTATTATTATTGATAAACGTATTATATTATTGATTAACAAATACAAATAAATGAATTACTAGCGTCTATTAAAATGAAGCGTCATTTAAAATAAAATAATATTTCGTTCAAGGCAAGATAAGAAAAAGTGCGAGGGAGATGGATATTATATCATATCATATAAGATATTATTCCATCTGGCTTCCTTATAGCCGCCAAGACCCAAAGCAAGTGTGGACACGACGTCAGAAGGGGTTGTGACGGAAAAATCTTACACTTTTTCTCGCCTAACCCCCATCCGCCAAATTCGTACCGTCCGATAAAAAACTTCGTTCCAATAAAATATATGCTATATAGTTAAAAACATTAATATATAATAAGAAAATTAAAAGAATCACTACATATAAAACAGTGCAACTTGCACTGTTTTTGTGACAAAAAATTTAATTTATAAACAAAATTACAATGTACAATAAACTTTTTACTACCTCATCTGGCAGATATAGATATTTTGCTTGTGGAGCAAGCTAATTAAATTCTAACCGTCATAACGGCTATCTCATACAAAAACTACAATACTTCTTTAATTTATTTTTTTTTGGATCAAGATAACGAACATTTAATTATATGTATAATAATCATTATTCTATGAGTATATAATTTTGCACAAGATAACGATGTAACTTTTTTAATTACTATTAAATACCGTAGAAGGAAATTCGCGATTATTGTTAAAAATATTATTGTTATTCGTATTATATAAAACATAATAGTTCGAACATTTATATCATTATATAAAATATTATATAAAATATTTATAATTCCTTAAACGTTTGAAATTTACTATAAAAATAAAAGTTAAAAATGCATTTAATAGGAATGTACCATAAAGGAATAGTTTGAGAAAAAGTTTTTGTTCAAAGCATGTTTTTGGATCGTAGCCAAATCATAAGGATCGACGACCGATGTCTTTTTACCTTTTTATTGATGAGATGTCTCGGATAGAAATGCAATGCGCGCCAGTAATAGATGCCTAGGCTATGACTTCAAAAAGAAACAAGTTTGTAGCGCAGACAGTATAAAATCTCACTTTATATACATTCCTTTGCTACCATACTAATCTTTATATATAAAGAGTACGTGTCAAATTGTTTGTCCGCGATGAACTCCTTAACTACTGAACTGATTTTAATGAAATTTTCACACTGCGTTCAGTTTAGTCCAACTTGAGAGATAGGATAGTTTTTATCCGGATAAGTGACCCACAATTTTTTTTGCAGTTTTTTTTAGGAAATTAAATGGTCTTCGGAAGGGGCAGAACAACGTCTGCCTGGCCAGCTAGTGTTTATATATGTTAAACTTTTGTGGTTGAATTAAAATAAGTTACTAAAATATAACAAACGTGTTCGACTAGAGAAAACCGCGCAACCACAGATTGCAAAAGATAAGTTATTATTTAAGGAAGACCTTAATACTTAATAGTAAATGGAATAACGAGTTAAAAAAATATTTTTTACAAAAAATTAAAAGAATAATATATTTTTGGAAAATATTAATAAGCCTTTATATATTTTTGAGCTGTGATAGTACGCAAGCAAACCGGTTTATATACCCGCAGGCACTAATAAAATTGCTAATACCGATGAGGGCTAATAATTTTCTGCTCACCGGTGTCGCTAGTTGACACTGAGGTAAAGTTTTTTGTTACACAATGTCATTTAATTGAGAAGTTAATTTTTAATAAAAGTTTATCAGTTTCTATAGTATTATATTAATATACAAAACAATGCCTGAGTGGTTTTGCTCTTAAATTTTTTGCACATTTTAAGCTTTCTTTCAATTTTTCTTCTTTTATGAATATCTTCTTAGTTTAGTTTATTTATTTTAATATTATTAATACAAAATATAGCGAATAGTACAGAAAGAAACATTAACCTTTACATTTCCCGAACAAATTAACTTCCCCGCTATGAAATCTGTCAAATAACACTTCACTTTTCGGTGGCGCCGCCCTGATGGCAGAAAAATTCGTAGATCGCCCTCATTGCAGCAATTTAGTAGAAGTACGCCAACACGCACTCAGGTAGCGCGGCAGACATTTACTTTCCTTTAAACCCTTTCAGAAAAAATAGAAGCTCTCTGCAGTGGGAGCCATAGAATTAATAATTCTATGGTGGGAGCTATATAGGTTGTAACTTATTTGATGTATTAAATTGCCTGTGAAGGTGAGAGTTGGCAATTATCCTTCAATATGAGCAATATCACAACTTACTTAATATGTTTCGCGGATAAGGCACTTAATTTCACAATTTTGTTACGAAATTAAAAATTAACTTACGAAAGAAAGAAGGAACCGTTAATTTGATAAACACATTCAAAACAAAAAACACACAAACGCAAGGGATTAAAATATGCACGCATCAGTTTCCAGACTGCTTGCGCATCAACAATTATTATAAGAGCAGGAAAAAAATTGAATAAAGCAAGATGCGTACAAAATTAAAAAAAAAATAAAAACAAAAAACAAAAATTTGATACCAAATAGATCTCCAATTTAGCATAAAATTAAGTAAATTACTTAGCATAATTACCTATTGGGAATTACTTTATGAGCACAAAGATTTCATTCACAATTGAATCAATCAATAATTAACACGTGAACACAATTTAAATTCCCACCAAAATTATAAGGATTTGATTGATAGCCATAGAGTTGAAGTACCGACCAGAAACAATGCAATTTTTTTTTTGATAAAGACAATAATATAAGCGCGCGAATTCCACGTTTCATCGTCACTTACTGTACCACTCGTGAAAACTTTGACGGTAATGGACAGCCATAAAATGATGCTAATACAATAAATATAGAATCAAATCTATTACGATTCAAAGTGTGTAAGATCTCCAAATATGAGCAACTTATGTTGCATGTAGAATTTATTAGATGGCAATGAAAATGGGTCGATAGATTTATGATGAAGCTGTTCAGAACATTTTCTTTAAATTTATGTACGGCAACGAGTAGGTATTGTATGTATGTATGTATATATGTATATGTATATGTATGTATTCTAAAGTAGTTCGGTCAATCGGTTCTTTGTCTGACAACGTGATTATAAAACAAAGTAAGTTATTGCACTAGGTAAACATTAAATACAGGTTGCATTTAATACATTTATAAATTTATTTGAAAACACCCACACAGTTTTTATCTTTGCATGCAGACCTGCACAAGTCGATGGTGGCTAGATGGATGATGCCGGTGATACAAGACGGTATATTGCGGCAGAGTTCATTTCATACGAGTCCTCTATAATGTTAATGTGTGATAATTAATAAAAAAAGGTTGTAATTACTTCAAATATATTCATGAGAAAAAAAAAGCGAATAACGTCTCTATTCTTTTCTTCTTATGTATCAGGGGCTAAGCACTCGCTGTAAATATCACATAACGCAAGCAACCCGGGTAGAATCCCCGCCGCCAGCAATGAAATTAATTGCTATTTTAAGCGCTGATTCACCACGTACTCGGCGGAAAAGAAAACATCGTGAAATCTGCATGTCTGAGAAATTAAAAAAAACATATACCAATATTTCGAAGACATGTGAAGTTCGCATACATGCATTGGGACAGCACGGTGGACACTTCCTTGCCCAAAACCCTCACAGTCATGAGGAGGACTGTGCCCGGGAGTGTGACATTATTATAGGCTATAACTTTATGAGTACTGTTAGTCTATGTATTCAAAAATATTTTTATGAAAACGTGCGTGATTCAAAGTAGAGATTTCCTAGTACAAAAGCTAGGTAGGTATTGTATATATAAAATGTACAATGTAATTAAAATAGTAACAGATTTTTTTTAAAACATTTGTCAAATAAACCAAAATATTAATATTTTTGTTATGCTTTAAAATTGTTAAAATTTTAAAGTGCCTAAAGTATTTTTGCAACTATACTACACATCATATATAATATACTATTTACGAAATGTATTGATATCATCTTTTTTAACTTTAAAGATATATTAATTTATACTGATTGCGGGACCTGTGTTGAAAACTTGGATCAGATCTCTTTGTACTGAAAGAACTCTGAAAACTAAAAATGACCTCTGAGAAGAATGCTTATACACTACATGTAAAACTATCGGGTTGTCTTTGAAAAGAATGCAGGAACTTCAAAACTGAAGATTTTAACTTAAATGTCTGTTTCACATTTAATTTTTATTTTTAACAGTGGTAGAGCCACGCGGCAGCTTTTGCTGTCGCACGGATGCGCCGGCTCGAACCGGGGTGGTACCACGACCTCACAGAAAACCAGCGTGAAGTAGAGGTTTACCTCTGCGTTTCGCTTGGTGAGTGCAGGTGGCCGAAGGCCCTTTTTACTGGAAATGAGGCATTCCATCTTAGTCCTTACGGGTGACAACGCATCTACATTTTGATTTGTAATAGAGGATAGATGTAGATGTCTATGGGCCGCAGCAATCACTTACCATCAGGTTGACTGTGTGCTCGTTTGTCACCCTTATCATATAAAAAAAAATTCACGATCTTAGATCACTTATCATTTCAAAAGTTAAAATACATAAAAAAGTAAACACTGACTTCAAAGAAGTAAAAAGACAAAATATTATCCACAATTTTTCGAAGAATTAAAGCTTCAACCTTCTCATATCACAAACTTAAGGTAAAGTAAAAGGTACTAAGTCTTTAAAGTAACATTAATAATTTCATTCTCTATTTTAAATGATGGCATTTTTTTTTCAAATATAAATGGAGCCAGCCTTGAGGTATAAGCTATATAATAATGAGGGCATCCACAGCTTTCTGCCACCAGGGCGGCGCCACTTAAAAGTGAGGTATAATATTTGACAGATTTCATAGCGGGGAAGTTAATTTGTTTGGAAAATGTAAAGATAAATGTTTATTTTTGTACTATTAATTATATTTTATATTAATTAGACTAAAAATAAATAAACCAAAAAACAGATTTTCACAAAAGTAGAAAAATTAAAAAAAATTATTCTAAGCCAGCGTTTAACTACAATCCCACCTGATGGTAAGTTGTGATGTAGCCTAAGATGGTGAAGCACACTGAATTAATCTATACATATACATAAAATTGAAGTGCCTGTGTAATATCGAAATAACTGCATTTCACCGACTTTATGAGGTTATTTGCATATTATTATCATTTTTTGCTACAACTATACTACTAATATACTGCAGCATGGCTCCACCACGAAACCTACCTATAACTACTATCAGTATATCAATGATGACGAGATATTTGTCGGCCTTATTTACTCGTATTTATAATCATTACTTATATATTATTTGAAAATAAATAGACAATTTGGAGTCTTTGAAAAATTACTCTGTATATTATGCGAAAAACTTGGAGATTTTTTTTTGTAAAATTCTTCAGATTCAGATTTTCAGAAGCCACTTTTAGGAGGGGCAAACAAGCACACGGCTCACCCGATGATAAGTGACTACCGCCGCCCATGAACAACTGCAACACGAGGGGAATTGCAGGTGCGTTGCCGGCTTTTTAGAAAGAATTAAGTTCTTTTCTTGAAGGTCCCTAAGTCGTATCGGACCGAAAAAAATCGCCGGTGGTAAGCTATTCCACAGAGAGGTCATACGCGGAAGAAAAATCCAAGTGAAACGTACAGTGGTGGACCGAATTTTGTCGCGATGTCCGTTCCTGAAATTTGGCGGCTGGGATTAATTCGAACAATTACTCAGAGCACTCACCATGGTAGATGAGAAAGAAAATGCAAAGGGATGCAACATCTCTTCGCAGCGCCAGTGAATCGAGCCGATCGGAAAGGACTCGGTCGTTGACGATTCGAGCCGCTTTGTGCTGGATGCGGTCAAGTGGAAGAAGCTGGCACTGGGCGGCCCCAGCCCAGAGATTGGAACAGTTACACTAAATTAAATTCAATAAACGTTTTTTAAAACATAACATAAAATGAAAACGTTGTACATGCACGTGTTGTTGTAATCAGCTGCGATAGCATCATAGCAGCGAAACGTACTATGGGGACAGTGCGAGAGAGTGAGAGATAGAGAAAGAATGAGAAGGGCAGAGTGGCGCGAGGTTACGTGGTAGAGCCATGCTGCATCTATATTAGTATTAGGTATAGTTGTAGCACGAATGGGTTGGCTCGACCGGGGAAGGACCACACTCTCACAGAATACCAACGTAAAATAGCAGCTTAACGCTGCTGTGTTTCATATGGTGAGTGTAGAGAACTGGAGAACCTTTTTACTGGAAAGGAGGCATTCCATCTTAGTCCTCACGGGTAGCAACGCATCTGCATTTTGATTCGTAGTCGAGGATAGATGTAGATGTCTATGGGCCACAGCAACCACTTACCATCCAGCTGTAGTTATATTTTATATTTATTCGATTAGAAATGAATAACCAAAGATAAAATAAAACAAAAACAAAAGATAAAAAAGATATAGAAAATCCTTCAGAAAAAAGAATTAAAGTTAAAAATGTGTAAAAAATTTAAAGAATACACCACTAAGGCATTGTTTTAAGTATTATAAACACACACTAGAAACCAACCATAAAGCTTTTTTAAAACAGAACTTTCAATGACAATAACACTATGTGACAAATAAGTTCACCACAGTTCCAACCAGTGACATCTGGTGAGTGAAAGATTATTCTCGAAGAGCCCTCATTAATCTAATACTTTTGTGATACAATTTTTTTTCTCAACAAATAATCCGCAACCAACCAGAGATAACTAGTGCAGCCTCCTGGATTATAAATATATAACAACAATGTAATCCCAATTAGTACGGTAAAGGATGGCCTAGAAGTCGATGGATGCCTAATGAGTTGCATCTTTACGGGAGGCCTATGTTCATCAGTGATTTGTGATGGATTGTTATGATGATGATAATGATGAACATCTACAAAACTTAAGGTTTAGTTGGCTAATACACAAGATCAGTGCAACTGTTAAGAGGTTTAGAGGTTGTTTTAATATCTTGCAGCACGAGAAGAGGGTGGGAGAGATGACCCTCCCCTGCACTTTCCCCCTTGTGGTAACTTACAGCTTTTTGTGTTTTTGAAAATTTTATATTAAAAATCAGTTGTCTGTATGCTAGTTTTGATAAATGGCCCTTTAAGGTGGCACAAGTCGCAGGCTCGAACTCGCTGGTGGGCGCGGCCAAAAAGCACGCTGTCTCACCTGGCATCGTGCCCGACAGAGATAGTGTCAGTGATGAGCATATCGACACTAATATTCACGCAGGTCTTGTTCGTTCGGCGTTCCGAACCGTTTCGACAAAAACGAAGTTACACGAACACGATGCAACATTTATACTAAAAGCAGAAGAGTGTTTTTGTTTGTTTAAACGTGCTAATCTCTGGAACTACCAGTCCGATTTGAAAAACCTTTTTGAATATTATAGCCAGATTCATGTTGAATGGTATAGGCTATATAGCATTAGGCTATAATCTCATCTAGCCTATATTTGTTAAGCAAGTCATAAGAAAAAGCGCTCCCAAAATGATAAATATATATAGAAAAATATAGATCTTTACTCCGTCTAAAAAAAAGTCCGCGATACCATATGTCTATTTCTTATATATAAGCCACAATTGCATTTTGAGACAAAAAAAATGAAAATTTAATTATTAGGCATGGCTTATTTATCCTTACAAACGAAAGTTACTTCATTATCAAGACAATTTTATGAAGATAAACTTCTATCTTTATACCATGTTAATATAATACATAGTTTAAGAGATAATGTAAAATTAAAATAATTCAATAGGCTTGACGCACAAACAACGCATAACCCCTAGCCCGGTGCGAACTAAGAAGCCAGTATTGAAAGCTTCTATGAGCGAGGTTAGGTTAGCCGTTAGTTCAATCATTATCTATCTATATCTACACAAATAAATAAAATTGAAGCGTCTGTTTGTAATGTCAAAATAACAGCTTTTTACTAATTGCATATGAAATTATATACGGTACTTATAACATTAACACAATTTTTAACATTTTTGTATGTCTGTCAGTCTGTTTGTTCCGGTTAATTTCCAAAACGGCTGGTCCGATTTTGACGGGACTTTCACTAGTAGATAGCTCATGTTATAGGAAGTAACGTAGACTGCTTAAATTTTAGAAAAATTATTAGGTGTCCGTGCAACAAAATTACCGACCTAAACTAAACGCGGACGAAGTCGCGGGGAACAGCTAGTAACTAAAATAAATGTCATCAAAAACATAACTTGTAAAAATGCCAAGTCTCGCAACTCAGTTCTTCTAACGTAAAAAGTTTTGAGATCCATGTAATACCAAGTCGGTTAATTTATTCAGTCCCTAGATTGATACATACATTGACTTGGCAATCGCATGAAAACACAATTTATCTCACAAGTAATACATATTATATTAAATTAGATTGTTTAGTGCGATTGCCAAGTCAATCTATGTATCAATCTTGGGACTGAATAAATTAACCGACTTGGTATTACATGGATCTCAAAACTTTTTACGTTAGAAGAACTGAGTTGCGAGACTTGGCATTTTTACAAGTTATGTTTTTGATGACATCTCATTTCTTTTTGTAGATAGTTTTATCTAGGTAGCTATTTACACCTATTATTCCATTACACATATATAGGTACAGATTCATTCACTGCAAATGTAACTTTGTAATACTATATGTTTATATGGGATTACAAAGTTATTTATGCAGTTGATGTATCTCAAAAACTGGACCGAAATTGTAAAATATTTTAATTTTTCCTTGATTATTATATTAAATAATAATTATATTCCAAATTTGAAGTTTCTATGTCTGTTGGAAGTGCCTCAGAGTTTTGATGATCGGTCAGTCAGTGAGTGACAAAATTAAGAAACTTTGACTAGTTATAATGCTTAAACTACTGGTTCCAATTTAATGAAATTTGAAATATACCGAGTTCATACAATGCCTACTTGGTTAGTAAAAATTCAGGCTTCTAGTTTTATCCATAACAAAGTTATAGGGTTCCGGAAATGGCCTGAACTGCTTCGAGAAAAGGATGGTACGGCCGTGCCGCTTTTTTGCTCGACTTGGCGGGGGCACTGCCGTGCCCCCAGATTCAAAATTAATGGACATTTATTAAAATATACAATACTAAAAACTATAATAATAATTAAAAAAAAAACTAAAACTAGAAACTTAAATATCATATAGTCCTACTCCCCGCGGTATCGTGCCAAGAACGCTGGCTGCGTTTCCCCGCTGAATGGCTTAGCCTTTGAGCAAGGAAAGAACCAGCCCTCTTATCACCAGCAGCAACGACCAGCCGCGGATGGAGTTCCTTTAGGAACTTCACCGCACGTGGACCCCACGGACCGATAGCCTCTACAGCAAATGGCACAAATATGTAGTCATCTCTCAGAGACTCATACTTGCGCCACTTACTCAGTTCAGCTGCCTCTGATGCCGCCCCGGCTCTAAACGAGGTACCCCTGAGATGAGAGACCGCCAGAGTGTCTACGCAAGTAGCATCCCACACTAAGGCTTTACCTCTCTCCCAAGGGACCAATGTCATACCGTCGGGTCTCCTGCCATCGTCTCTAAATATTCCACAAGGCTCTAAAACCGAGGGCACATTTATAGAGACAAGAGCCCTTCGGATGACATCGTTCAAAGAACTGTGTCGTGAGAATCTACCAGCGCTTTTCTTACATGAAAGTCCGTGGAGCCCAAACTTGTCGACGCTGCTACCACAGGGACACTGATGGGGTTGACAAATCGCCGCTCCTAGTCGGATTCCTACGGCAATGCGTAAGCTTTCCGCATCAAGTAATGTGCCGAGATTACTTGATGGTAAAGCGTGTAGCCAGTGACTAGATTCCTTAGTCGAAACAGCTAGAAAGCGTGCCTTATCTAGGTCACTCTGGAGATTATGAAACAAATCCTTCTGCACGCCCTGTACCAATGGAATATCCCACTGTTTTTGTTGGTTAACTTCCAGTGGATTTTGTATTGAGTACTTTTATCTATCTCCCGGGTGAGCGTAACAATGATTAGTTAGGTACATCTTTATTTCTAAACTCTTTCATTTCACGTTGCTATGGTATTTTGAAAGTTTAATTTATTAATAAGTATAAGAGGTTGATAGCAAATTTATCAAGAATCATTTCTTGCCTACACACTTTTCATGTATTGTCTACGTTTTTCTTTAAAACTGAAAAAAAAACCGCGCATAATATGCCTACAGATAAAATAAAAGCACTCCATTAATTATGACAATTTTTCCATACATTACTATCAAATAAAATATTTGATTGCAATTATAAAATGCTTGAACTAGGTGTCATGTCATGCCACGCATTTCGGACACGTGATGACGCGGGTGAAACCGCGAAATTATTAGGCGCTGTGGCTCTATATACCTAATATAGATTGCTTATTTTATTATGTTTAGTTTTCCCCGAGTGGTCATGCAGCGATCACTCAAGAATTTGGCTTCGAACGTGTGTAACTCGAAAATTATCCCACGGGAACGAAATACCTGAATAAACGGTATCTAATAAACGGAATAACGGTTATTTGACAGCTCCGTGGCGCAGTGGCTTAGCAATGAATTGTTGCACTGGGAGCCTCGGGTTCGAATCCCGCACGGAACAAGTATTTGTATGGCCTACAAATAACTGTTCCGGGTCTGGATGTTTGTAAACTGCCTCCACGATACAGGAGAAAATCCTAGTGTGGGGGTAACGTTATTTTAAAAAATGAAAAAATTCTATCCCCGTCGGCACCAATGAAATTGTTGCAATTTTATATAATAGTAATCGTATATAGTAGTATAGTATATAGGGACATTTCGCTGGTTACGCGACCAGGGTCAGTTAGCGACCATTAACGGGACCTACGGCACTAATACGAAAAAAATAAGAATTTGATCCTTCTTTTCCAAAGGAAAATCACTAAGTAAAGAGGGGGATAGATGTATGATTTTACCTATAATAGTTGGCAGCTTTGTGTAACGAGACAGTTAATAAATCTTAGGTTCATTCCCAGCGTGACCACTTTTAGTAGATTTCTACTTTTTTAGTAGATTTGAAGCAAATAAGACGATAAGCTAGTAGGATAAAATGTCTTAGTAGAATTTAGTAGAAATGAGAAACACGTCGGTATGTTTTGGTATTAATTCACTATCAAAGAATAATAGGCTTAAAACCAAGCATCCATGACCAAAAAGTTTTAATTTTACAGTTGACAACACACGAAAGTGATTAGGGGATTCCCTTATTATTGAATGAACTTTACAGTGGGCATAGTAAATTGAATTTAATTTTCTAATAGATAAAGACTGTTTTTGTAAAATAGGTCTTTCAACTTAAATCATTTTTAAGTTGCTCCTATAATGTCAGACAACACAGTTTTATTAGTCGTTTTCGTTCATTTGTATTGTTTGCTTTCACGGAATCATACATTTATGTAATTTAAAATGAAAAGAAGATACGATCAAACTTATCGTGCGGAATGGGAGGAAAACCCATTATTTTCAAAGTGGCTTAAAAAATGTGATGAAAATAATGCTTATTGTAAAGCTTGCAATTCTAAAATTTTAGCAAGAATTGCGTCTATCAAAGAGCATAGTGCTTCAGCAAAACATTTAAAAAATATGATTGGTTTTTCTGGATCGTCTCAGGTACATGTTTGCATTAGTCTATGCGTTTAATTTTTCATGTAGTCAGTCACATTTATGCGCAGCAACGCAGTGTTTTGTATTTCTCAGTGTACTTAGTTGATTAAATAAGTAAAAAAATTGTTTTATATGACGGGTGGATCATACATTATTTTACAGATTGATAAATACTTCAAGAAGACATCACTTGACAGTGATGTAAAGAAGGCAGAAATGTGTATCGTTGCTTGTCTTGTAGAGCACAATGTACCTTTCCGGATAATGGACCACCTGATTGAGATCATTAATCGAGTCTTTCACGATTCTGATGTGGCTAAAAAATTTTCTTGTAAAAGAACCAAGTCTGCTGCTATCGCTTACAATGTATTAGGAGAGCAATTTGAAACAAGAATGTACGAAGATTTAAAGTCCGGATCGTCCAAATTTTCAATTATAGTTGACGAAAGCACCGATGTCAGCACTACAAAGGTTTTAGCAATCGCCACAAAGTATTATTCCGAAAATGATTTACGCGTGAAAACTAGATTGTTAAGTATAATAGATATAGACGGTGAAACAGCACAAGACTTGTTAAAGGCACTCAAAACTGTATTTCAAGAACGTGGTCTTAAATGGGAAGATATGATTGGCTTCGCAGCTGACACGACAAATGTTATGTTTGGCGAACATTCTGGAATTGTGACTAAAATGAAAGAACTAAATCCACACTGTGTATATGTTAAATGCGTGTGTCATTCCGTTGCGTTAGCTGTGAGCCATTCGTGTAAACTACTGCCACGAAAATTAGAGCAATTGGTCAAAGAAGTTTATAATTATTTTTCTCAAAGTAGTAAACGTCAGCGCGAGTTCACAGAATTCCAAGAGTTTACCGATACAGAACATTATAAGCTACTCAGACATTATGATATACGCTGGCTTTCCCTTCACGGTTGTATTAATCGAATATTACAACAATGGTCAGCATTGAAATTATATTTTCAGGGACAGTATTTGGGAGATAGAAACTCTAATGCATCTGCGGAATTTCTTTATAATGCCTTAAATGACGAAACTATAAAACTATATTTCTATTTCCTTGATTATATATTACCGTTCACAAACAAATTCAACACGATTTTCCAAGGAGATTACCCTGTCGTGCATCGCTTGTACAATGACATGCGAGCCATGTTTGTCTCCATCTTGAGCTGTTATATGAAGAGCCAATATGTAAAAGCTACATCAGTGAAGAATATTGACCCCAATTCTTCCGTTAATTATTTACCCTTAAACAATTTGTATTTGGGTGTTAATTTTGCCAAACATTTAGAATCACATCGCAATCAAACAGCTTCAAGATATTTTTAAAAGGTGCCAAGAATTCTTAAAATCTTTGTGTGTGCAGTTAAAAACAAGACTACCATTTGATGATGATATTTTTGAAATGATGTGCTTTTTAGATCCCCAAACTGCTGTACATGCTGAATTTACAAGTTTGTTTAATGTTACCTCAAAATTTCCAAACATTGTTTCCGAAAGTGACATTCAACTAATCGACAATGAATTCAGGGAACTTAAACTTAATATGGAAGTCGCAAACTTATTATGCAGTACTAGCAGCAGAGAGGCTGTTACTAATGTTGAAGAGTTTTGGGCGTCAGTAAGTAAATTACGTCATGCCGACAATAAAGCTCAATTTGGAAATATCAGTAAATTCGCAAAGCAAATGCTTTGTTTACCAGTATCGAACGCCAAATGTGAACGCATTTTCTCTGCTATAAATAGAATAAAAACAGAAGATCGTAACAGATTTAGTAATCTAAACGTTCGTGCAATTTTACACGCTAAGGAGGGGTTAAAGGAATCGGGAAATTGTACAAAATTTGAACCTGGTACTTCGATGTTGGAAACAATGAAAAATGAAAAACAATTATATAAAAATGTTAAAAAATTCGATGACATTGACAATTAATACAAAAATGTTAATCATAAATGATTGATTACATGTAAGGTTCATTAACAAATGTGTTTTATTTCGAATCAAAACATTACTCTAAAAATTAGTAGATTTTACAATGCGACCTAGTAGATTTCAGTAGATTTTAGCAGTGTCTTTGGTAGATTCCCTCATTTAAAAGTGGTCACGCTGTTCATTCCGCCACTCGCACTGTCGCCGCGCGCACGGATCCATAACAACGGAAAAAATAGTGAGCACGTGTTGCGTTCGAGGTAAGTAGCTAGTGTTCTATTTATTTGTTGCAACTTTTTAATGTTATATTTACTAGATATATATGTATTTAACGTAATCTGTACATTTGTTTTATGTAATATAACCAAATCTTGTAAAAAATTGTGTGGTCGCTAACTAAAATGAAAATAATCTAATAATTTTAGTTTGCGGCCAGGTGGTCGCCAATTGACGTTTAGAGTGAAAAACAATTTTTTATATTTTAGTAGCCTACAAACCTAGTCCGGGATTTTGTGGCTTTCTATTACGTTTGTTTATTTCTTGTTACATATCTTTTAGTTTACGACCTCCCTATTGTATTATAAATTGTGTAATTGACGATTTCAAAATGTATGGGGATTTTAAGTGGTCGCCAACTAAAAGTGGCAAATTAACGTGTGGTTTGACGACCACTTGCATTTATCGTTTTTTTTTTTGGAGATATAGATGTTTAATATTTTATATTTTTATTACAGATGTCCTCTAAAAATCGTAGTAGAATAAAAACTCTGGCTTATTCACAAACAGACCTGGAAAGCGCCTTAAAAGATATAAGAGAAAGAGGACACGGTATTAGAGAAACATGTAAAAAATATAACATCCCAAGATCTACAGTACAAGACAGACTAAGCGGCAAAAGGACTGATAAACTAAAAAACCCAGGACCCGAACCAGTTTTAGGGATATCTATGGAGAAAGAAGTCGTACAATGGATTATCAAAATTGCTAAATGTGGTTTTCCTGTCAAAAAACAGGAACTACTAGACACTGTACAGAAAATTCTTAAAGACTATCAGAGACATAATCCATTTAAAGATGATCGTCCTGGTCAGACCTGGTATTCAGGGTTTCTTAAAAGAAACCCAGAAATCTCAGTCCGGGCAGCAGAAAGCATAAACAAAGCTCGTGCACGTGTTACTGAAGAGCATATAAGGCAGTGGTTTCGAGAACTTGAAACATTTTTATCCGAATCAGGACAATCAGATATTCTCACACAGCCTGATCGAATATTCAATGCTGATGAGAGTGGTTTTTCATTATGCCCCAAAACCGGAAAAGTTCTTGGACCCAAAGGCTTTCGAAACCTGTACCAAGTAAATTCAGGGAACGAAAAGGATAATTTGACCGTTTTAGTCAATTTTAATGCTAAGGGACAAATGTGTCCACCGGTCGTAGTTTTCCCATATTTACGTCCACCAAAAGCGGTAACTGAGAGTATGCCCCCGGAATGGATTTTGGGTAGAAGCGAATCCGGTTGGATGCGAAGCGAAATATTCTTTGAATATATAGTTAACGATTTTAATACTTGGGTTGAAAATAATAAAATACAGAAGCCCATTTTACTTCTTGTTGATGGCCATAAATCGCATATGTCGTTGGTGTTAAGTTCTATGTGTGAACAGTTAGGAATAATATTATATGCTCTGTCACCAAACACCACGCACATATTACAACCTGCTGATGTCAGTGTGTTCGCCCCATTGAAAGTAAATTGGAAGAAAGAAGTAAGAAAGTTTTTATCCAAACCTGACAATTTGAATTCTTCAGTAACAAAAACAAATTTTTGTCAATTGTTTAAAAACATTATTGAGGACTCGCAGATGGATATATGTATAAAAAATGGGTTTAGAAAATGTGGCTTGTTTCCTTTTGACCCTAATGCAGTGGATTACACGAAGTGTGTACAAAGTACTATGGAACGACTCAATAATCCAAGAAACTGTGAGCAAACGGGTATTACAAATCAGGATCTTGTTTCCACGCGAAAGGTGATACGGAATTTAGGACCAGTTCTCCGTAAGAAAAATGTGGATATCAAGTTTATTTTGAGAGAAGTGAAGAAGTTAAGAAAGACAGAGCCCAGACAGTCAGAAGTTTTGTATGAAACTGGATCTGAGGACCGATCTAATTCGACAGTTCGTTTATCAACATCTTTACTGATAGACAACGAAACAAATTTGACTAAGGCCAAACCTGCGACCATTACTTCTATGCCACATACTGTTAATCCAGTTAACGATAGCGATCCAGCATCAGTTATCGATGGATCAGGTTTGAACAACACGCATTACGCGGATGAACAGTTGCTGTCTCCGCCTATTAAAGAAAATATTTTATTACATGCAGATACTTCCAAAGACATTGCGATAGAGGGATGCGATAAATACAATGTTTCTGAATCTTTATTAACTAATTTGGAATTAAAAGACCAAGAAGCCATTAACAACCAAATAATTTCTAGGCAAGATACAACAGAAAATATAAATAAAGAATCTAGTCTCTCGAGCTTTCATTTATCTGGCAGTTATCTTGATCAAGGTACTCTAGTATCCTTGGATGATATAGTAATAATACCTCTACAATCAAGTACGCCAACAAGAATAGAGTTTCAAGATATCACGTCGCCAGCAGTAGTTACATTACCTCAGGTAAAAAACAAGGAATCGTTGACCGAATCTGAAAAACCTTACTCTGAAACAGAAGTTTTGTTCAAAACACCAATGACAATAGAAGAAAATCAATTGTTAGCTTCTCAGTGTACAATACTGACAGATCAGACTATGACTGAACCTATTTTATCAACTGCAATATCAAATTCAGGCTTTTCTACTAACGTTATATGGGAAAATAACTATTCCATTTTAGGCAACACTGGCAGACATCAATCAACGTCTATGGAGTCACTTGATAATGTAATAGTTATACCTTCAGAATCAACTGCACTCAGCACTAATGCTTTTAGTAAGCATTTATTTGTGCCTGAACCCCTGGTAAAATCAAACAAAAATATTTCTAAGCCTCGAGTTCCTGCTGCAATATCATCTTTGGCTTGGAGGAAACATTACGAGGAAAAAGAAAAAAATAAACATGAGAAAAGAGAGTCCATACAACGTAAAAAAGAAGCATCTAAAAAAAAGAAGGATGAAAAAGGCGAAGTTAAGAGAAGGAAGACTGTGAAACGAACGAAGACTGATAAATTTAATATTTTAGGAATAGAGAATAAAGAAAATAATATCACAAAACAAAGATGTGCTCAATGCGAAGTGATTTTAAACAGTGACACAGAGGAAGACGAAGACAAAAACGTTGGCTGTGATTTCTGTACCAAATGGTTCCATTTAAAATGTACAGACTTCATCGGTTTAAGTTATGATGAAGTTAAAGATAAGGCATTTAAATGCAATTCTTGTATTATAGAAGAAAATTAGATTAGATATTAAAGAAAAACTTGATCGTAGTCAGGACTTCATTACATATTTTTTTTAGGTTTTCAGTACTTAAATGGTGAGTGTGTATTGGAAAATAATTTCTGTTTACATTTATATTATTAATTTGATATTTTTGAAATTATTGTTTATAGTAT
Organism: Parnassius glacialis; assembly: GCA_033319125.1. Classification (NCBI taxonomy): domain Eukaryota; kingdom Metazoa; phylum Arthropoda; class Insecta; order Lepidoptera; family Papilionidae; genus Parnassius; species Parnassius glacialis. The sequence goes on from JAVANC010000002.1 coordinate 28,977,394, forward strand.
GTGCCAAATCGATTGAGAAAAACGGACAATGACCTTTCGGTCGTTTAACCAGGGGTTACAAACCTTCAATATATAGGCACATTTTATATGTAGTACTTTCTTTATTTATAATGATTTTTTTATAATGATTGATATAATATATATTTATTAACTATTATTAAAAAGTTATGTGAAAGATCGCTGTAGAAGAAAAATCATCTATTGTTATAAAGTACTTTATTCATTTAACAACAAAAAACATTAATTTATAACACATATAAAGATTCGAGTGATAACGACACCGAATAAGTACGTACTTATGCAAAAGATAAAACTTTATTTTTAATATTATATAAGAACTTTATTTTTATTCGGTGCAATCATCACTCGTATCTTCACTTGATGAATTATCTGTAACATTAATTATAAAGCGATCTGCAGTTTGGTCAATTCTATCATCCATGCCACGCATTTTTTGTTCAACCTTAAGGACATGCTGAACACAGTTTTTCCATTTATCTGGCGTGATTTGAGTTAAACCATCTTTAAGTAAATTTTTAACATCTTTTAACTTGAAAGTTGTATTTTTTCGTGCAACGTACCCTTTCACATCTGCCCACACAAGTTCAATGGGGTTAAGCTCACAGTGATAAGGAGGTAACCTTACCACTGTGATGCTTTTTTCTTTTGCCATCTCGTCGGTGACGTAACTTCGATAGTTATCTTTAACTGCCTTTATTTTTTCCATTAAGTGGGTCTTTGTGTCCGAGGGCACGTATGCGATCTGTTTAGATTCTAGCCATTCCTGCATATTTTGTTTCCGCCAAGACATTGTTGGGGTTTTTTCTAAACGTCTGGAGTGGTAACTAGCGTTATCCATAACTATGACATCGCCGCTTTGCAGTTTTTCTATTACTTTTCTAAACCAGTCCTCGAAATGGAGAGCGTCCATACTCTCATGGTAGTCACCAGTAGATGATGATTCAAATACCCAATCACATCCCTCCAAAAAGCCATTTTCATTGCCAACGTGTACAACTATTAATCGCTTTCCTTTACCCGAAGGGGCTTTCGCGCCAGTAGAGTAGCCTTCTAACCGTGATTGACGAGAAGATTCAATTGTGGTGTCTTCCCATACCTTTCCCATAGTATGACCTGCGTTAATCCATGTTTCGTCAAGGTAAAAAATGTTACGTCCCTCGTTTCTTAATATTTGTATTTCTCTCAAATATCTGGTACGCCACAGAACTATCTCTGGGCGATCTATTAGACCACTTTTTCTGTTTCTCTTTATATATTTGAATTTTAAATGGCGCAACACACGTCGCAGGGAAGTTTTGCTCAAGTTTGGCAACTGGTCATCTTGATTTATACTGAGCAAAATTTTGTCTAAAGTCGGTAATTCTCCTGCAAGAAAGAACTGATGCACTTTCGCTCTTATAGCCGATTTATCAAAATCGTCCAACTTGTCAATTACAGACTTTTTTCTTTTATTAATTATTCCCTTTTCTGGTATTTTATGGGAATCTCTATACACGCTTAATACGCGATATATAGTGCTCTTGCTGACTCCTGAGATCTCCGAAACCTTTTCTACCATATTAACGTTTGAAGGATACACGTCTTCGGGCCAGGTGTTTTTGACATATTTGTATACATTAATGATAATCTCTTGTTCCCCGACCGACAAAGTGGTAGGTTTTCTCTTTTTTACTGGTGACGTTAAAGGTGCTCCAGAAGATGGGCCTGTAAATAAATGACAAAAATATACTACCATAGTACTACATCACATAAATACATATTGTTTTAGAAAATAAATACCACATGGTCACATAAAAAGAGCGCTTTAAGAAATAGAAAGGCTACGTCGTCGCATTTGTACCTATTTGTACGTACCTGCTACGTTTATTATGGGTCGGCGACGTCTCTTTCCACTTGATGTTGAAGGACCGGGTCCTTCACCAAATTCTCCTGAACTCATGTCGATTTAGTAACGACCGTCACAGTAAAACTAATATAACAGATTCAAAAAACAAAAACTTAACGATATAACAAATTTAACAGTAAAAACTCAACTAAAACAATGCAATGAATGCTATGAATTACCCGAGACGTACACACGCAAGCGCTATCCGAACACGAATGAAAACAAAATGGCGGACCGGCCCAAAAAAGGTGACGCATCTCTGGCTGCCATTGTCACGTTTCTTTTAGAACGAACTGACGTAACGCGCGTTTTGTTTATTTTAAAGGGATGAATTTGCAAAAGCTCAATATGGTGATTATATTGCTTCAAATATTTTTTTAATATGAAACTGTTATTAAATGAATTGCTGCGTTACTTACCATAAATTGAAATATAAAATATAACACATTTTTCGCGATGTACCGTAAGATTTTACTATGTTTATAGGAACCACAGACAATATTATTTAAGAAACAAAAAAACAAAACATATGTGCTGACCTAGAAGTGGGAATAATATCAATATTTAAATATTGTTATCACATCTAAATTGAGATTTTGTAAGTTACGCCTTTTGACACTCGGCTCATATCTGAGGTCATTGTCCGTTTTTCTCAATCGATATGGCACATACTATAGGTTTATATTGTTCATTTGATACTTGTGTACTTGTTTAAGACATGTTGTGCTGTGATTGCAGTTTAAGTAGGTATAGTTGAAATAATGTGTAGCTTTGATCTCATGAAAATATGACTGTTATATAATTATTAAATATATGAATAATAAAGCGTTAATATTTACATTGAATAAAAACATATTAAAATGTACGCCTTTCTTTTTATTTTTAATTAATTAAATTTAGTTTGGCATAGTAGATCAAGTGGTCGCCAATTAGATAAGGCGTCGGTCGTAAACTGACAAAGGTGGTCGCTAACTAGCATTTCGTATAGTTTTTCATTATTTTTTTAATTTAAAATTAACTCACAACTGTATTCTCATTTTTTAATTTTTAAATATAACTTGACAATATCCGAGACCCTGTCAAATATTCCAATAACTGTGCTATGGATATGTGGTACTTAAATATTGACGTAAAGTTGAGTACTTCGCTAATCGGTCGCCAACTGACTAAACGACCCTACTTTACTTTTTTACTTTTATAATTATATTATATTACAGACGAAAATTTTAAAATTTTGTTTGTCGTCCAAAACGCATCACCTCTTTCAATTATATGAATTTCGATGCCGTCTTTTGTCTTTGGCGTCCAAAATACAAAATAGCAAAACTTTTCGTTTCGAATAAAACTCGAATAAGCGCTCGTCACCGCCCGTGTATGTGTGAGTAAGCGTCGTCCTCCCGCACCGCACCGGGGGAAACATTATTCAGTGAGATGCACGATAATTCATAGTAACATGCGTGCGTAAAAAAATACGAAAAGGCCTTTGGAAGAAGGGGTTTTATGAAAAAACCACTGCATAAATCAATTACAAATAAAATTTATTGAATTGATCGATAATTGAGCTGTGTCGGTACCGACTTTGTTTTGGAAATTTTACATTTCTTTTATTACTAATTTACGCCCAAAGTTTTGTTAAAATTGGCAATAAAAACGAATCTTTGATAGCTCGTAACTTTTTAATAACATTTTATTTTCCTATTCTGTTTCCGTACAGACAAATTTAATAATGAGACAAAACGATATCATGTTTAAATTTCGATGTACACTGTCAAACAGCGGAGTAAAACCCCTCCGAAATTTCTATGGAAATAATGTCGACTAGTGTCACCTTAAAGCTTCGTGTCTAGTGTGATTCCACAAAAAAATGGTGGTATCGGCAAGACTCAGTTCATTCCCATTTAAAATTACATTAGTATTTAAATAACATTTGTAGTCATGAATTTCATACATTTCGCTTTAGTGTCATTTAAATGCAAATTATTAACAATAAACCAATTTATTAATTTAAATACAGCATTATTTGCTTTGTCATACTTTAGTAATTGTCGTTTTAATTTGCAAATTAAAGAAGTGTCATCAGCAAATAATATTATATCATGGTTATCCCCTACAATGTAAAGTAAGTCATTAATATATACAAGAAACAGAAAGGGGTCGAGAATTGAGCCATCGACCCAGAAGAACTTATACTATTAATAATAACTTTGTTATTCTGTTACTTAAACATGAAATAATTAATTTAAGAGTGTTGCTTCTTACACCATAGTGTTGAAGTAGAGATGTATTTACTATACACTATACATTATCCATCATGCTGTAAAACATTGATTGTACTGTATTCTGCAAAGAAATTGAGAATTAAAAAAAAACACTGTTTTGTGATTTCATAATGTTAATATTAAATCTCTCATATACCTACCTTTTTTAGGAGTTTTAATAAATAACAGCAACAACCTATAAATAACATCCCACAGTTGGATATAATCCTCCTGTAATTTTTCAAGTGATTGTATTTAGCATGTTTTTAATACTGTGGCTAACCATTTCCATATTAATACTTAAGGTGAAAGTGCCAGGGTGGCCTGCGAAATTTTAATTTTCTTACGTTTTTTGGGATTTGCAGGTCAGGGGTCAGGTGTATGTTTAACAAAATATGATTTGTGACCATAATGAGGATGTGTTTACAGAATTACTATCATTAAAATCACCAATATAACCCTCAAGTTCATATAATCACTTTGAATGAGTTTTTCTGGAAATAGCCATACTATGGGACTATACAAACTTAGTCTGTATCAAAGGGCTGTATTGTATTGTACTTAATCCGCAATGGTTATAATTCTGTAAATACATACTCATTACGGTCACAAATCATATTTTGTTAAACATACAACCTGACACTGACCTACAGATTGCAAAAAACGTAAGAAAATCCGAATTTTAGTGGCCATGTAAATACTTAAAATAAATAATAAACATTGCTATATAGTAGGTGGTGAAACAACTTATATGAGATTAAAGTTAGGCTTGTTAAAATCAATATTATTTTATAATTTATGTTACTTATTATTAGTTATATTGTTGTAATAATTATTTATTTAAAAAAAATGTAAAAAAAATAATGGTAATAAAAAAAATATATATTTGATTACTAATTTGAACTGGCTAATACTCGGGGATCCACAGTATGTACCGTAATGTGAACAGTTGTGATTAAAGGCAATATGAGCAGGGATGCGCGCGTACTGTACGGTTCATATGTTGGGCGCTGGCAGAATAAAAGTGTTGTAGGCAAGTGCAACATTTATGCTGAGCTAGAGCCCATTCATTACTACATTATGTAATTCTTGTAATTTGTGTATGTACTCATTTTAACTTTATTGGTGGTAATGAATAAATGCTTATTATAAAGTGGCGAAGCTTGCGAAGTCACTTATTGACTTCACGATGTCTGTCCGTGTGTCTGTCCTATGATTATCTCGAGAACGGTTTCGAATTTTCACATTCTGTTTTCAGCAATCGATTACTGATCACCCAGGCATCTGAACCTCCTATTTTGATTTTTTTTTCCTTTAGAAACCGCTACAAAGCTAATTGCTTCGCCACTTTGCTATGCTGTTAGCTTGCTAGGTTTATTATTATTATAATTATTATAATTTCACAGTCTACTCTGGCACTATCACCTTAAGCTGTTATATTACATTTTTTATTTCTAATACCACAATGCTTTATTACCCTAATATTGATTTGTCTTTAAATGTTGCACAAATTTAGTATTGCCAGTTGGTATGGATAATTTTTAACTACACTATTGTTTATCAGTAAAATGTACTCATGGGAAATAAATGAGCCTTTAAGTACTTTTAAGGTCTTCAGTTGATGTACACTAAATACTCCAGCAGTTTTGTATACTCTTGCAGCAGCATATTTGCATAGTTTTCCTAGCAATGCCTTTAAAACTACACACAGAGCTCTTTCAATCTGGATTAAATAGATTATAGATGGATTGCATAACATGGTATGCATTAAATAATATATTTGTATGTAATAATCAGTGTAACCGACATAGCCCAACAGACCAGCCATATAGCTCTAACAACCAAAAACTGATGGTGAAGAAAAGTTCATGAGTAAAAGCCTTGGTACTGGCAAGCAAAACATAGGGTGGCCACACATTAGATGGAGTGACAACCTGGCAAGACATGCAGGAAAATGATGGCTACAGGTGAATCAAGACTGTACTCTGCGGCCTTAAGGGAGGCCTATATTCAACAGTGGACTTGTGATGGGATGCTCTGAAGATTATAATATAAACATAATTTTATATTTCAAGTAAGAAAATTTTAAGAATGATATATAGGCAAATATTACTACACTTATTGCAATACTAATTTCGTATAAAACAAGTAATGCATATAAAATGATGAAAATAAAAATAATGAGATATCAAAGAAAAATAATTTTTACTATGTATACGGTCAAACCAATGTAGTTTTTATTTCAATTCACGATTTAAAAATAAAATATTGAAAAAATGTGCAGTTTAAATATAAGGAAAACTGTGCTAATGGCACTAGAAATAATAACGAATAGAATATATTTTCTGAAAATAAATTTTCTGACAATCATACCTTCACAACAAATATAATAAAAGAGAATTATGTATTGCGAACAAATATGTAAAGGACACATATTATAATGTATATGCAAATGCTAATTATCATAAATTTTGAAATTAATTTTGTTTGTTTATTAGAATTAAACGATAATAAACTTACCTGCACACGGCGAAAAATGTTTCTTATTTTTTTCTATAAAATGTAGCACTTGGTTTTAAGTCCTAATTTAATATTTCATTAGAAACTTATTATTTGTGTAGAGTAGTTTTTTTAATTGCCAAACAGTGTCATAAGTATAAAGTATTAAAACTGGAACTGGAAATAAAAACAAACAAACTTGCATTTCACACAATAACTTTACCAAAGACTAAAATACGATTGATTGATTGCGAATCGCGATTGTTGACTTGATTTTTTTCTTTGGTTATGGACTCGTATAGTTGTACTTTTGCCAGTGTTAAAAAATAAAAAAATATATATTATGAAATCACATAACACTTGTTCAAGAACTTCCCCGCCAGATGTTGATGCATGATGTGAATCAAATGTCCCATAAACTCTGCAATGTTATGATCACATTATGGAGATTTTATGAGATAACAACGATAACTTTAGTCAGCAGACAGTCAATAAAAATATTACTTCTAGATTATAAGCTGACTTAGAAGACAAAATAAAACAACATGGGATCACTTTCTTTCGTCGTTTTCACTAACAGTATATGTTCAAACAATTAATACACAAAACCGCATCACTTTATCATGCATTAAAATCCACTTTAAACCGTTATTTAAGTGATAAAATAGAAGCAACAATCCACCTGTGGTCAAGTTCCTGCGAAGATAACATTGACTAGTGACTACTTGATTTAATTTTGATGATTAAAAAAATTATAAATTATATAACCACTAAATACTATACAGGGTCATTTTTAATTTACTAAAGACCTTTTGGGAATATATTGGTTACATCATTACAAACAATTTTAGCGAGATCGCTCTTTACAGAATATAATACATTAACAAAAAAACTACTTTTAAGTTTTTGTTGTCATGTCTGACTCCTTTTAAGTCTGTATTTTGTAGTACATAAACAATGTCAGAATAAATCGTCAAAGAAAATGCCTTATTTATTTTACACTTGTTATCAATATCACACATTGTGTTGAAATGATTAAACATAATTAAAAAAGCAAATGACATTCAAAAAAAATCGCAAATATTAAAATTTATAATAAGTAAGTATGACCGGGCCGGTCGACGCCCGCGCTCAGCTGATTTCGTTGCGAGTGCCTACTAAACCATTCATCACTGTGCCTATTGCACCAGCGCGCTACTTTAAATGACTACATTAAATTTTCATATACTTCTTTATTTTGCATAAAACCATTTGATGAACTATTTGATTATTTTATTAATTTCTTTACGAATTAATAGACATTCGTTAAAAGACATTTAGGTATTTTTTTTACGAATACTGTTTGCTAGCAACGTCGCACATGCAGCGGCCCAAGGCCAAGCCAAAGGTATATTATGACGTCGACACAGGTGTCATTGTCATCAAAAGCGCCGCCTGCGCTTTTCGGTTTGCAGCCATCGATGTTTGCAGCACGTGCAAATTAAATGAGTATTATTAACTATTTTTTTATTTAATGTAAGTTGTATTTAAAAATGGATGCAGGTTAAACTAATTACAAATATTACAATAAAAGATTTATAATCATTAATAAAAATTAACAGTAATTGAATAAAGATATCAATAAAAATTATAAAATACAAATTTAATAATTAGACTTACCTAGGTACTTGTCCGCGGATGGCGGTGAGTATCGCACACATAGCGTTCAAAATAATCACCTCCACATTCTATGCATAGGTGACACCTAAAACTTAACTGTTCACCGACACGAGATAATACTTGATGATTCATTTTGATTTGATCGAATGCCCAAATTATTTTTTTCTTTCAACATGTCAACGGGTTTCGAATGCGCGAACAGTATACACTAATGTCTTTACATGCCCCCACAAATAAAAATCCATTGGTGTGATATCTGGCGATCTGGGAGGTCATGCACAAGCCCCGTCACGACTGATTCAGTGACCAGGGTATTCTCTGTTTAAATAAAAAGTTAAGGAACTTGACGAGCATAGTGCGCCGGCGCCCCATCATGTTGGTAATACATATTGCGTAGAGATGCAAGTGGTATGTCCTTTAATAACTCTGGCAGCGTGTCAGTGAGAAAAGTATGATAGCTTTCACCGTTTAATCTTTCTATGAAGACCGGGCCTGCCTACACATTGACACTAAACCGGTGTTGAAAGCTATGCGGTCTTGGTTCATGTGGATTTTCATAGCACCACAAGTGTTCATTGTGCGAATTAAATAATCCTATTCTGCCATATGTTGCTTCATCAGTCCATAAAATGTTAGCACGTTCAGCAGTTAGTAACAAGTTACAAAATGTAACTTGCGCTGGTTTGTCAGCTTCGCTGAGTTCATGAACACGATGCAGGTGGAATGGGTACTTCCCTTCATTGTGTATGACACTCCATGCGTAGTACTGTGATACCTGTGGTAAGCCCGATGGCTTACCGATACTAACGTACAACGTAACTTTCGCGATATTAATCTCACAACAGAAGGAACAACGTCGCGGACGCATCAAAGGCGACTGACGACACAGGTAATTAGGTCAAGTTCAAATGAGCAAGCGCCGCCTCCCACACCCCTCCAGGCCTACCCCGCCACGCGCTTTCTTTTGCTTACTAGGGCTATTGCCGTTTAGAAGGTCCAATTAAAATATTTTTATTTTTGTATGAAAATATAAATTGAAAAAATATATATTTTTTTTCTTACAGATGTTATTGTTATGATGTAAATAATATATTCCCAAAAGGTCTTCAGTGAATTAAAAATTACCCTGTATAACTAGAAATACAATAATCACCACATTTAAAATATGCAGAAACTTTGTGGTTGAGCTTACGATTGAAAATGGTAATGAAAGGAAAGATCTTCCAGGGGAGCAGATATCAAGTGTCACTTAAACACCCAGCTTTTATAAAAATTTTTAAAATAAGCGGAAATTACATCTATATTTAATATAATTCGATGTAATTTTAAGATAGTCTCGGACAGCCTAAAGCAAGATCTAAAGAGAAGTCTATCTATTGTTTTTACGTTGTGCTAATACCTAGCTTATATTCAGCGCTCTACTCTTGCTATTTTGCACTCTATGGTAGCTCTTTATAGAAGAGCGCGATATATTTAAATGGCAACTCTGTTGCATAAATAAAATAACGAATCTTTTAAATAATTTAAGTTATTTTTAGTACCTAATAGACTTAGTTTCTAGGACTTGGGGAGAATTTGCCGTAATCGTCACGCGGCAGATTGACGATCGTATATCAGTTTTTTGGAGTACTGGTGTTCTGTGGCTAGACCTAGGAGTAAACAAATGTCTCACACCTTTGACCAAAAAGTAGAATAACCATATAATATATAATGCGCTAGCACTTCTCACTAGTTTGTGATAATAACTGTCTTAAATAGAAACCTTTGACTGTCTTTGAACACAAACTAATTAGAAGTGCTAGGTCTTTGACGTTGAGGCCCATGGCCAGTCGAGGTACAAGTACACAGAACGCTATTACGCTTGACGCAGTACAAGGAACATAATATTCACCTATGGCACAAAATAAAGAGAGCATATGTTAAACCCACAACGAGGGTATTTTACGAGATGATTATACAGCCATAATAAATCGGAAACTATAGGACATAGATTACTGTATATATCTCTAGTATATATACATTAATCTATGTCCAGATTTTTCCAGCATTCCTTAAAGATATAGTCAATTCTTACGACTCCATAAAGTATTCCACCCCAGAGTACTTTCAATAACACATAATACATTGCTTTTAGTAAGACACATATGGTATATGGGACGTACATCACAAAACACATTAACAATATGTAAAAAACAACCTGTGGTTCTCTTTAAGCGCGTTATTAGAACCAGTATTCAAACATATAGATATAACTTTACTTCAAAAAACTTGAAAATAAAAAATCAAATTAAATTTAAATTATTTTTATTTGCAAATTGTATGTAGGTTTGTTACCTCTGCATTGGCAAGGGAGTAAAATAAGAATATTGTCAAAGACTTCGCTTTACCGATGCTACGTAGGTAGTAGGTACTCATAGAATTAGAATATATTGGCGTATAGACGACCTGACAGCCCTCAGACTAATTACTAGCATAGTGAGAGTCAGATAAGAGTGTTAAATAAGAACAAAATTCTTATAGCTGAACTCTTTATAGGTGGTGGACCGCCAATCATCCTAATGGTGAGGATGGTATCGGGAGTTCTGCCGCGATGTGCGTTCGTGAAATTCGGCGGCTGGGATTAATCCGAACAATTCCTCAGAGCACTCCCCGTGGTAAATGCGAAAGAAAATGCAAAGGGATGCAACATCTCTTCCCAGTGCCAATGAATCGAGCCGATCGGAAAGGACTCGGTCGCACTGGATTGCACTGGATGCGGTCAAGTGGAAGAAGCTGGCACTGGTGAGCCCCTGCCGAGAGATGGGAACAGTATTCCATGTGAGGCCGAACCTGCGCCTTGTAAAGTTGCAGGCGGTGTGCCGGCATGAAATACTGACCCGCTCTGCTGAGCACGCCAAGCATTTTAGAGGCCAATTTGGCGTTCTCTTCCAAGTGACCACGAAACTGCACGTCACTCGATATGTCAAATCCGAGGATTCCGATACTGGCTGAGGCAAGAAGGGGAGTGCCTTGAAACTGAGGAGATACGACAAAGGGGTTCTTTTTAGCCGTACACGCGCAAAGTGGTGTCTTCTAAGGATTAAACTGGACTAGATTTAGTCGCCCCCAATTCGAGACTTTGTTCAGCAAAGACTCGACTTCAGACACAAGTTTGTTCCGGTATTCGGCGACGTTTTCCCGAGAAATATTGGCACGGCCGGTGTATAGAGCTGTCATCCGCATAGCAATGAATGTTATCAGTTAGCAACATATCATTGATATGCAGAAGAAACAGCGTTGGTCATAGCACACAGTCTTGTGGAACACCAGCGTTAATAGGCTTGTAGTCGGAGCGTGCACCGTCTACAACGACCTTGATGCTCCGATCTGCAAGGAAGCTGGTGATCCAATTGCATAATTTCTCGGGAAGCCTATGGGCTTCCCGAGAAATTATGCAATTTTATTTTCCTATGGGAAGGGAGCTTCGAAAGAAGCGCTTTGTGCCAAACCCGATGGAAGGCCTTCGCAATGTCCAAACTAACGGCCAACGCCTCCCCCTTGGACTCTACTGCCTCCGCCCATCTATGAGTCAGGTAGACCAGAAGATCACCAGCTGATCGACCCCGACGAAAACCGTACTGGCGTTCACTAATCAGCTGGTGATCCTCAAGGTACCGCATGAGCTGGCAGTTAATAATGGATTCCATTATTTTGGAGAACAAGGAGGTGATCGCGATTGGCCTGTAGTTGGACGGGTCTGAGTGGTCGCCTTTTTAGGGATCGGGTGGACCAAAGCTGTCTTCCATGAATTTGGGACTACGCCTAAATACACACAAGAGAAAAACCCTTTTTGTGTAATTTCTGTGAATATAAATGCTTACGAAAAACTGATTTGATAAGACATAAAAATACCCAGCGGTGAAAAACCTTTTTCGTGTAATATCTGTGAATATAGATGTACTTTAAAAAATAGTTTGCAAAGTCATATGAAAATACACACAGGAGTAAAGCTTTTTTCGTATAATATCTGTGAATATAGATGTAATACAAAAAGAAGTATGCAAAAGCATATGAAAATACACTGGAGCAAAACCTTTTTCGTGAGAGTTCTGGTAAAATATGTACATATTAAGTAAACATATTATACATATCGCGGAGATTCAGCAGGCGATCCCACTTTCTCATCCAATTCCGTTTAAGGCCCGCCATATACATACGGAATTCCATTTAGATATTCTGAATCGGAATGCCGAACGCAATAAAAGTCCATATAAATTCTATGACCCGTCACACACGTAGGTACGGTAGTTTTCGGTTCGAAATTTTGTGGGCGAAACGGGGATTCCGTATGTGTGTTTGTCGATCTGTTCGGAATTCCGAAACGGTATTCCGTATGCATGCGGTGGGCTGAGCAGTCGCCTTTTTTAGGGATCGGGTGGATAAAAGCTGTCTTCCATGATTTCGGGACTACACCTAGGGAGTAGGAGTACCGGAAAAGACGCGTTAGAACCGATGCCAACTCCGGAGCACACTTCCTCAGCACAATTGGAGGGATTCCGTCAGGCCCACTCGACTTGTGGATCTATAGGGAGAGGATTGCTTTGCGAACCGAGCGCTGTGTGAACCGCACATTCGGCATGGAACACTCATACCGCAGGATGGTCGGCGGTGTTTTCCCCCCCGTCATCAAGAGTCGAGTTGGACGCAAAAAGGGAGTCCAAAAGGTCGGCTTTGTCTTTTGCGGCTTGGGCCAGTGAGTCGTCCTCCCTGTGCAGAGATGGTAGTGATGGCTTACAGAAATTCCCTTGGACAGCCTTGGCAAGAGACCAGAATGCACGGGTTCCCGAAGGAAGGCGAACTAGTCTCGCCAACTCTGCCTATGTGCTCTGATTTTGCCTTGGCAATAACTCTTTTGAAGGACTTGGAGGCGAAGTTATACTTCTTTTTATGTATGCTGGTATTAACATTCCGAGTTGACGAAACCGCAGCCCAGGCTTGATAACACTCCTGCTTACTGCGTAATGCAGTCTTAAAGGAGCGACCAAACCAAGGCTGAGATCTGCCTCCGATGGGTACCACAGATGATGGAATAAATAGTTCCATTCTCTGTCACACCACATCAGTGACAGAGTCAGCAACAGCGCTGGGATCATGCGGCGAGAAGCAAATCCGCCCCCATGCGTAGGATGCAAAGAAAGACCGCATTCCGTCCCAATCCGCCGACCTGTAATGCCAAACACGGCAGCAACCTGCAGAACGCACCGTGAGGGGAGCGTGATTGGCACCACACTCCGGATCAGACAATGGTCTGAAGAGTCGAAAGGGGCATCGACGGAAACCTGATATCCATCTGGATGAGAGGTCAGCAGAAGGTCCAACAGGGAAGGTTGTAGTGTTATACTACTTACATATCATTTTACATTATTTTTCCATTCTGTTTTTGATTTTCTGCATTCACATTTTGCATCACTTTTCACGCTATCAGTTATACTACTAACATATCATTTTACACTATTTTTCCATTCTGTTTTTGATTTTCTGCATTTATATTCTGCATCACCTTTATTTCCATAGGATCCTGTAACGTTTTTACACAATAACAAATCCTTTTCACTTCGTATTTTCACACTATCAGCGCCTTTTAAAATCGCTGTCAATGGAGTCTTACCTTTTTCGGTCTTTTATTGAGTTCTCCGTAACTCTGCAATTTCAGGCTTCGTGCGCGCTGCCGCGCATTAGTTTTTCCTATATGAATAATATCTCATTTCTTACTTAATGTAATGGTTTTTCAATTATAAGCCTGAAATCAAAAATTGTTAGATTTGACAACCATTATTAATATGGTTGTTATGGTAACTTTTATTCAAATTCGTCACTGGTCTGATGTTCTTAGTTTAATATTTCCTCATAAATACTCTTTGGCTCTAGGTCATATACAATAAATTTCCTTTTAATTTAAATAATTTCTCGTTCTCTCTAAAAAGGTATAAAAGCCGAACAATTGGAGAATACAGGGAGTCTCGCTTCAGCTCTCAAACGAGAAGCATCTACTGAAGGCCTTATCCCGGGGCCGCATTGCCCCGGGATCCTGCAAGCCTCCATCTACATCCGAAGTCGTCGGCAGTCTACTTCAAGCGCGGGGCCACACTACTCCGGGCGCTACGACTGCTTGCTCCAGGCGCTGAGTGCACCTACTGCCCGCGCTACCTTTGGGCGCTACGACTCCTTGCTCCAGGCGCTGAGTGCACCTACTGCCCACGCTACCTTTGGGCGCTACGACTGCTTGCTCCAGGCGCCGAGTGAACCTACTGTCCACGCTACCTTTGGGCGTTGCGATTGCTTGCTCCAAGCGCTGAGCGCACCTACTCCAGGCGCTACGTGTGTCGGCTCCGGACGCTGCGTGTGCCCAGTCCAGGCGCTGCGTGCCGTCGCCGCCAAGAAACCTCAAGCTCCGCGTGTGCCTACTTCTACAAGCGCAGCGTGTGTCCTTCGACCTTTAGGCTCCACTATAATACTATATTCTCTTATCTTTATTTTTTTTTAATCTAATTGTAATCTCACTTCATCCATCATCATCATATTTCATTTTTTTATAAAATTGTAAATATCTTTTTAAAAAATTTAAATATATTATTTTCTTGTTCTACTTTTGTTGTTTTGTTGTTCTTAGGTTAGCTTCAATTTTTTTTAATTGTCACTTCACGACAAGGTGTATGATCCTCCACATCTGGAATCCGCGTAGGCGAAGTAACCAGTTGTGTCAGACCATATGTCAAGGCAAAGTCATAAACAGATCTCCCCGCATGATCGGTTAAACGTGAACCGAGCCATTCGGCGTGGTGGGCGTTAAAATCGCCAAGGATCACGATCTCTGCGGATGGGACCTGTTGTAGCAAGGAATCTGTAGCCATTTGGACGTGGTCGATGAGTCGGTCTGTTTCTGCGTTACCGCTATGGGACCTATAGAGGCATCTGTCGTAGACGCGGAATAGTCGTCGCTGTCTACACGTTGCCAAAGGATGGACAGGTCCGAACCTTCAAAACTGCCGAGGCGTCGAGAACAGATGTCCTCTCTGACATATACAGAAACTCCAGTCCGAGGCACAAAGTGCTCAAATTTGTACTCCGGGTAGGAGAGATACGAATTATCAGCTGGAGAGGACACCTGCGTCTCGGTCAGAAAGAGCAAGGCCGGCTTTGCCGTCTCGAGATAGTAGTTGACGGCGTTTAGGTTCGAGTGAAGTCCCCTGATGTTGCAGAGATTCACGGACAGGGGTCGCCTTGGTATTGTTGCTCAGTTTGCCCCGAGCAGTTATATTTCTAAGCGGAATTTTGCCCAAAAAAAAGATGGACTATAGAATAGAATAATTTTTATTCAATATTGATTATTACATAATTCTTATTGAAAGTAATTTTGTATTTACCACTGGTTCGGAAAATACCTCTGTCCTGGGAAGAACCAGCAAGAAACCCAGCGGGACTTTTTTTCAAACATATTTCACTTAACAATAATTTCATTTATACAATTTTTAAATGATTTTTCATAGAACCAGCATAGTGGCGATCACCTTATTCCCAGGGGTTATTTTCATTTCCCTGTCGTCTTTTACGATACTTACGAGATGGTTTGGGGTCTTAGAACTTCTAAGTAATAATATATAATATTATGGTGGTTTGTTTTACGCCGACACCAATCAACTATGTGTGCGTCATATCTTCTAGTTCAGTATTCTTCAGAACATGATAACAAAATAGAACAACCGGTGCTAATTGCCAGTACCGTCTTAAATAACCAAAATATGTCTCTAGCTCTAGACTGAGCAGCAATGAAGTGCACTGCAGCATCATTATTGCTCAGAATAGATATTAAACTTCCTCGCAGAATGGTGAGTGTTGACGAAGATATATCTGAAGTAGGACCAGAGAAAATGACTCAGAACTCAAATTCCAGCGGCTCTGAAAGCTGAAGCTCCGGGCCGGCTATGTAGTTCGAAGCACTAACAGCATGAGCAAGAAAGGGGGTTTGCTTTAGTATCCTGTAGCACGAAGAGGGAGGGAGGAGTGGAAAGGGTGACCCTATCTAGGCTTCACCATTTACGGATAATTACTAGCTTTTCTATGCATTTTGGATATTTCATATTAAAATTAGTTTTTAGAAACTAGTTGACTTGAGAGGGCGAGAGGGATGATAGGGCACTAAGAAATGCTTTAAAATTCTTCCTCTGGCGCATCACCGGTCGCTGCTGCAGCAAGCTCGATTCGCTTGCTCGGCGTCCCTATTCTAGTCACCAGTAACCTAAAACTTAAACTCAGATCGACGTGGCTCAAAACTGAAAAATGAAATTAAGCTCAAAACTTATAAAAAAAAATACTTGTGCAGTTTACATGCAGTAGAAGTGAAACCTTCATTTTCAGAAAGCTTCGTAATACGAAGGCGCGCACACACGTACAAACATACACACGTGGAACGCTCAGACCTGAGCAGGTACATATTAGGCATTGAATGTAGGTACTATACTCACTAACACACTATACGACGCCTTATCTCGCGGTTCGGCTCGGCAATATGCAGTCGCACACAAGCGCACATAATATGTACAACGCTGCACCGCACAAAGAGGAGACAGATAATAGGAAACACTGTGTACTGTATTTTCTCATTCTCATTCTATCGCAGACTAAATCCTATAGATTAGTTTTCACGTCAATAATTTCTTGAAAACAATAAATTTTTCCGAGTTATAAGACGCGATTCTGTTATATCTCAAAAAAAAACCACCTTATTATCAATAAATAATTTATTTAAAAACAATTACAAGACATTTGATGGATAGTTAAAAAATGTTCGCAATAAATGATTTACGATAATTTATATAAAATGTATATAACTTTTAAACGCCATTTGTGATATTGTAAACGACCTAGAACTTCAATTTTGTCATGTTATCAATAGTGCAATGAAACAAATTAAAGTCTGCCAAGTGCAATCTTACAATATTAAAAACCACCATATTGACTTAATTTTCTAAAATATTATTTCTCAACTTAATGTAAGGAATTTTCACAAAGAAATGATAGATTCTACTAAATTATCACTATCAGTTATACCCATAATAAAATATAATATTTTTGTACATATACAGTTGTTGTGATGTTCTGGAATAAAGGTAAAAATCAAAATTATGCCCAACTGTAACAACACTGAATCATTTTATCTAAATTTTGTATTTATATAAGTATTTTAAATACTTATATAATAGTTATTTACTTACCTACATTTAAAATGCTTAATATGTGATATAAATATTTGCTGTTTACTTATCTTACTTGATGCTTAGCATAAATTTGTTTTGTGACTATACCACACAATATTACAATCGTATTCAAATTAACAGCACAGCAATAAACATTTGAAGCAATTTTTATTTGAAGTTAAAATCCAGCAAGAATGTATTATAATTATTGGAAGGTTTTATAACCTAATAAAATATGATGAGTTAAAGAATCTTAAATAAAACTAGCGATGTGTGAATAACATTTATAATAAAACATTGTTAAATTTACAGTAAGTATAAATTTCATTAAGCTATTTCACACTGTTAATTTAGTATTACCAAGATACGTACTGATTCATTTTACTTTCCGTGAGAAAGCAAATGGCAAGTCATTTCTCAAAAGTTTGTCACCAACTTGCATCATTTCATTGAACATTGAACGTAAGGGTGATCTTAATAAAATATAACGTTGTTTCGTAAGTGATTAAATGAAGCCCTAACCCATGCATAGACAGATAATTATGAAATATTCACAATCTGTCTGGATGTGACCCGTCCATTTTTAAACCTTCGGTTTCACCGCACTGTAGTCATCCTACGCACTGGGGGTTTATATCCCGTGTTAGCGTGTGTGGGAGACAAGTTAAGTAAAAAACATTATTGTCTTTTTAAATATATATTACGAAGTGACGTACCATATCAAATAATATGTGTATAGTGTAGCATGATATAAGTTATGGAAGTGAGAAAAAAATTAGAGTAAATAAAGACCTATAAAATATAGAATTAAAATAATACAATATTTTGGTTTATCCAATTTTCAAACAGAATACAACAGTATCTGAAAATGTACTGAAACTGTTGAATCAAACTGATTCGGTTATTTTTATCATTAATGGGTCTAGTCTTTTATCCAATGAGGTGATATATTATAAAACGTCGGAGCAAATATCCCATTATATGAACCTTTCGAATGTAGAATCCATTGTGAAATAAAAACACAAGAATGCGCATATGTCTGTAGATCAGCAGCCTAGTAAGTCGCCGACGGCTCTCGCACCGCATTCACTGGCCCAGTACACGCCACCACAACTGCTTATCAAGCCCCAAACGTATGGTGTGAAGAATTCCTCAGGCCTTTCTTCTTCAACGTAACGGAATTTCAAGTCTGGGAATTTCTGAAAATCACAAAATATTATATAAGACCATGTTAGCTCCTAGGCTTTATCTATATTTTTTTATAGGGTCGAGTGACAAACGAGCACACAGTCCACCTGATGGTAAGTGGTTGCTGTGGCCCATAGACATCTACATATATCCTCGTTTGCGAATCTAAATGCAGATGCGATGTCACTCGTGAGGACTAAGATGGAATGCCTCTTATCCAGTAAAAAGGGTCTCCGGTTCTCTACACTCACCATACGAAACACAGCAGTGTTAAGCTGCTATTTTAAGCTGGTATTCTGTCAGAGCGTGGTCCTACCCCGGTCGAGCCGATCCATTCGTGTTACAACTATACTATTAATATAGCTGCAGCATGGCTCTACCACGTAAGTGCGTAAGTATCATATTAGTCTGTGCTATATACCAAGGAAGATAAGCTATAGTTGTACTATACTAGCTGCAGCATGGCTCTACTACGTATAATTACCTTATATACCGGCCCACCCATTTGTGCTACAACTATACTACTAATATAGCTGCAGCATGGCTCTACCTCGTATAGTACCACGTATATAAAGTGATAGAGATTTGCAGTTGTGCGCGCATCACGGAAAGACTACTGGATAGATTTCAATTAGGTTTTCTAAGTTTTATTTCGCTTGGCCCCTATCTAAAAAAAAATTATTGCGATATCTTCATTTAATATAAAGTTATTAAAGTTTTAAGAAAAATCGATTTTTATAAGCACTACATGTTCAGTGATGTGTGTTTTCTTGATATATCAAGCAACGCAGAAGATGTCTCGGGTATCAGTTAGAATATAAAATATGAAGACTATGAAAGATCTAGACTATGAAGAATATGAAAGAAATGAGCAAAAGGTCCACCTGGTGGTAAGTAAATGTTTATGGGCCGTAGAAACCTATCTATCATCGATTAAGACTTAAACTTCTATTAATTATTTATAGAAATTTAAGCACTGTCTGAAAAATTAAAAAAAAGTGAAGAAACGCGAAGTCCATCGATCGATCGAAGGCTTACGGAGGCGGCTAACTGCGAGCCGCGGTTCTAGTCGATGCAACAACACACCACCGCGGTCGCAGCGGTGGCCTGAAGCGTCATTCGCTGTGGTGTCTGTGCTACGGTTGGACGTCAGTAAACACGGCTAACCGCTGCGAAGTCTTTTTATATTCAGCAATATTATCATATGTTTTGTTTTTAATGCTAATGCTTTTGTAATCATGATGCGAATTATCATAAAGTACTGGATAATTTTGCACTGTTTCTATTAAAATCTCTAAATTTAGCAAAATTTTTCACGCACTCGCTAACACACACGCGGTAGCGGAGGGGGGGGGGGGGAGCATGCGGCCACGGCCGGCCAGCCGCTCGCAGCGCCGCCGTGGCCGCACGGGCTTGCAGACTCACTTATATTGCGAGCGAGTGCAACTGGCCGCCGCCCCAAACCTTGCCACTGCCACACCGCTTGTGTGTGGGAGACGCTAAGCCTATCATATGTGGCCTATCGGTGATCGCAGCGCGATCAGTTGCAAATTTTTACACCAGGCCGCTTGCATGAAAAATGGCGCTAAAACTACAGAAATACAATACTAAAAACTATAAGAATAATTAAAAAAAAACTAAAACTAGAAACTTAAATATCATATAGTCCTACTCCCCGCGGTATGGTGCCAAGAACGCTGGCTGCGTTTCCCCGCTGAATGGCTATACTTAGCCTTTGAGCGAGGAAAGAACCAGCCCTCTTATCACCAGCAGCAACGACCAACCGCAAATGGAGTTCCTTTAGGAACTCCACCGCACGTGGACCCCACGGACCGATAGTCTCTACAGCAAATGGCACAAATATGTAGTCATCTCTCAGAGACTCATATTTGCGCCACTTACTCAGTTCAGCTGCCTCTGATGCCGCCCCGGCTCTAAACGAGGTACCCCTGAGATGAGAGACCGCCAGAGTGTCTACGCAAGTAGCATCGCACACTAGGGCTTTACCTCTCTCCCAAGGGACCAATGTCATACCGTCGGGTCTCCTGCCATCGTCTCTAAATATTCCACAAGGCTCTAAAACCGAGGGAACATTTATAGAGACAAGAGCCCTTCGGATGACATCGTTCAAAGAACTGTGTCGTGAAAATCTACCAGCGCTTTTCTTACATGAAAGTCCGTGAAGCCCAAACTTGTCGACGCTGCTACCACAGGGACACTGATGGGGTTGACAAATCGTATTAGTATTGTACGCGCTAAGTTTGCCTTTTTTAAATATATTTTCCTTTGTAAGTCTACTGGAAGATATTTCAGCAAATTATGGAATAAGTAGAACCTTTGTACAAACTCACTATATGACTGTTTCTGTATCTTGTTGTGTGTACATAAATAAATAAAAATTAAATAATAGAAACAACGCAAAATCGTCCAGTACTTTAGGACACTTAATTTTTTTTTATAGGATAGAGTGACAAACGAGCACACAGTCCACCTGATGGTAAGTGGTTGCTGTGGCCCATAGACATATACATTTATCCTCGTTTGCGAATCAAAATGCATATGCGTTGTCACCCGTGAGGACTAAGATGGAATGCCTCTTTTCCAGTAAAAAGGGTCTCCGGCTCTTTACACTCACCATCGAAACACAGTAGTGTTAAGCTGCTATTTGACGCTGGTATTCTGTGAGAGCGTGGTCCTTCCCCGGTCGAGCTGACCCATTCGTGCTACAACTATACTACTAATATAGCTGCAGCATGGCTCTACCACGTATAAAATACATCGATCATACAGCGATTATAATCATTAGGATTAAAAACAAAATCGGGGATAATATTGCTGAATGCATAAGAGTAATAAGACTTCGTTACATGGTTAGTCATGTTGACTGACGTCCGATCGCAGCACAGAGCACAGACACCATAGCGAATGGCGCTTCAGGCCGCCACTGTGACCGCAGTGGTGTGTTGTTGCAGCGGCTGGAGCCGCGGCTCGCGTGTGTGTGGGAGACGCTTTATCCTGTTCAGCCATTAAGCCATCATTAAGCCTTCTCAGAAATATTCGCGATACGTTTTTATTCAACAGAGTTTTGCAACCGCAGTTCGCATCGTCGGTTTGTTTACGGCTTAAAAGAAGTAACGTCAACCTCTAAATTAAGAAAATCAGTTATGTAAGAAAATATATAATACCCTTAGCCTATCACTTGACCACTGTTCGGCGCCTTTTTTGATGCACTGTAACACTTCTGTCACGCCGAGGTCGCCACCGGCGCCCTCTTGTACCCTCTGCAATCTTGTTGAAAAGTATCCTATTACCTGTTGACGAACGGATTCTATTAGAAATGGATTCCATAAATATCGCTGCTTTCTATTTTCGAATAGATATATAATTTAAGATTTAAGTACGTCGGAGGTGTGTCTGGTTGTTTGTTAAGTATGTTGAATTGATATCGTCCGAAATAGTAACAAGAACAGACACAAGCTAGTAGTACCAGTTACTCGACTCCATCGAGTCAGTAATTCATTTTTGGGGCGATGTATACGCTTTTACAACAAAATTCCAGAAAATATACAAAATTTGACCTGCTCAAAGTTCAAAAACTTTATTAAACTAAGTTTGTATAAAAAGGGTTATTATAATATTAAAGAATTTATAGATGATAATAACCCCTGGAAGTGAGGTGATCGCTCCCAAGCTATTTCTAATTTGTTGTGTTGTTAATTTGTGTAACATACATGATTGTAAGTTGTTATTTAAAAAAAAGTCCTGCTGGGTTTCTTGCTGGTTCTTCCCAGGACAGAGGTTTTTTTTCGAACCAGTGGTAATTATACAAAAGAGTGACTTTCAATAAGAATTATTTATAATCTATAAAAAAGTTTCTGTTTCTGTTTCTGTTTGTTAGGTTAGCTAATTACGTAATAGAATAGAATAGAATAGAATAGAATAATTTTTTATTCAATATAGATCACATGTGTAATACTTATTGAAAGTCATTTTTTACTTTACCACTGGTTCGAAAAAAAAACCTCTGTCCTGGGAAGAACCAGCAAGAAACCCAGCGGGACTTTTTTTTTTAAAGCAAATTTTACAATAATGGTTGTACTAACTATATAAGTACAAAATTTATTTTAGAAACAGCTTGGAAGCGATCACCTCATTCCCAGGGGTTATTATCAACCATGTATTCATTTATACTATAATAACCCTTTTTGTACAGTTTCAACTTAACAAAACATTTAAACTTGCTAATGGAGAGAGCCTGTACACTTTCCGGGACCTTGTTGTAATAGCGTATACATTGCCCCAAGAATGAATTACTGACTCTGTGGAGTCGAGAAACTGGTATCACTAGCTTGTGTTTGTTCCTAGTGTTTACAGAATGCACATCACTTTTTTTACTAAAACTACCTTTGTTTTTGTGAACATACATTAAATTTTCGTAAATATACTGAGAGGCCAAAGTTAATATATTTATTTCTTTAAATTTAACTCTAAGAGACTCTCTCAGTTTTAGGTTGTAAATAGCTCTAATGGCCCTCTTCTGTAAAACAAAAATAGTTTCTGAATCAGCCGCATGTCCCCATAGCAAAATCCCATAAGACATTATGCTATGGAAATAACTGAAATAAACTAATCTAGCTGTCTCGACACTAGTGAGACCTCTAATCTTTTTTACAGCATAGGCTGCAGAACTTAGTCTGCTTGCTAGTTTGGATAAATGGGGGCCCCACTGAAGCTTTGCGTCGAGAGTGATGCCAAGAAAAACAGTGGATTCAACAGGGCTCAGTTAATAACTTAAGACAGAAGGACCCTTAAGTAAGGTCTGAATAAATTAACCGACTTGGTATTACATGGATCTCACAAATTTTTACGGTAGAAGAACTGAGTTGCGAGACTTGGGTTTATTTACAGGTTATGTTTTTGATGGCATGACATTAACTATCAAGGCAACTATTGTTAAAAAGATTATGGCAGCACAAAGCTGAACGCAGATTTGTCCGCACTGTACGCTCCGAATTTTACTGATGGCCTCGCACATTTGCAAGTACGCACCGTCCACGCCGTACGCAAATTTGTATTACCAACAACTTATGCAGTTTTTTTAACCACTGGTGTGAAAAGGTACAGTGACATTGATCGCTCGGAATCACTATGGGAAAAAATATAGTAATAGCCTGCTTATTGGCAGAGGAAGAAGAAAATCAAATTCGAAGAAAAGATTCTGGATTCATAATATTAATTTAAAAAGGCAATTGTATGGAGAATATTATACTTTATTTAAAGACTTATTGGAAGACTTCTTAGATATTTGCATTTAATATACAACAAATTTCAAGAATTGCTACATGTAGCCTAAGTTACTCCTAGTGCCATCAGCTATCTGCCAGTGGAAATCCCGTCAAAATCGGTCCAGCCGTTTCGGAGATTAGCCGGAACAAACAGACAGACAGACGGACAGGCAGACAGACGGACAGACAGACAGACAGACAAAAACTTTAAAATTGTATTTTCGTTATTATTAGTACCATATATACTTTCATATGCATTTAGTAAAAAGCTGTAATTTTGACATTACAAACAGACACTTCAATTTTATTTATTTGTATAGATTAAGTAATCAGGTATAATTGGATTTTTTGATTAAAATTAACTATCAATTTTTTTTAGTTCAGTATTTAAATAATTTATCACTAAGTATTCATATTGATAATCGATGCAAAAAAAATTAAATTGTTTATAATTAATTACGAAATAATTAAGTTATAAAAATACAAAAATTCGGTCGAAACAACCTGTTTCAGTAGAAAATGCACTAAGTTGGCAACATTAGACAACACTGAGTAACGCGCCGCATTATACGACGTCATCAGCATACGTCCTTCAATATTTGGGTACCTACTATAAAATTCGGCGCGTACGGTGCGGACAAATGTGCGTTCAGCTCAATGGTTCAATTTACTTAGTTTCTCGAACACTAACATTTTATTCTCAAGGTGTCTTTTCATTAATTAATTTATCAAAAGTTTACAAAAGCTCATCAAACATACACTACGATAGAACCTGAACTTTCGATAGTTATTAGAATAGAATAGACTAATTTTTTATTCAATATACATTACATGTTTAATTCTTATTGAAAGTCATTTTTTACTTTACCACTGGTTCGAAAAAAAACCCTCTGTCCTGGGAAGAACCAGCAAGAAACCCAGCGGGACTTTTTTAAATAATTTTTTACAATATAAATAATTACGAACTATTTACATAATTTATTTTAGAAACTGCTTGGAAACGACCACCTCCTTCCCAGGGGTTATTATCAACCATGTATTCATTTATACTATAATAACCCTTTTTATACAGTTTCAGCTTAAGGGGCTACTCCATGCGAACGACCTTGGCATTTGGCCGGCGGCGCGCCGCTCGCTTCAATATATTGCTTATGAAATATGTAAGACGCCACCTATTGTACGTACGAACGTAGTATTATTTTTTCAACATCAATAAACTAATTTATGGAAATACACACAGCGTACAACGATAAATGTATTTTAATTTTTTTATTCGGGATATTAGTTGCATTATATTAGAATTATGTATTTTCATATATTATCTAATTATGAAATTTTATAATTAATTATATATTAAAAATGAAGCATTGAAAATTGTGAGTTTAAAAGATACCTATTCACTATAGGTAAATAAATAGATAGCACGCCTTCTGTACAAATATTTGGTGCAATAAAGAATAAATAAATAAATAGGATGTTTCGCAGATGTGTTTTTGATTATTGTTAATTTTTACGTGTCACGTATTGAAAAGTAACATACCTACCTACTAATTTTTGAACTGAGCACCTTGTAACTTAACCTGCTTATTACTTATGCTGGCAGACATTATCCTCATCCCAATGATTGATGAGGATGAAAATCAATTTTATTTCTACATATGTAATTATATTTATTTATACATAAGGGTAACTTTAATAAAGGTAATACAAAAATCAACAAGAAGTATAAAAGTTCAATCTTTCAATTTCAATTGTAAAAAAACGTTACCCCCACACTAGGATTTTCTCCTGTGTCGTGGAGGCAGTTTACAAACATAAATTGCACAAGGACAAACATTCAGACCCGGAACAATTATTTGTAGGCCATACAAATACTTCTTTCGTGCGGGTTTTCGAACCCGCGGCCCCCAGCGCAACAACTGATTGCTAAGCCACTGCGCCACGGAGCCGTCGCCGGGTTATAGCTAAAGTGACCATACGTCCCGTTTTGACCGGGATGTCCCTTTTCTCGGTCAACTGTCCCATTGTCCCCAAACAAAGCTCCGGGACACAAAATTGTCCCGTAACTCGTTGGATTGAAGTATTCAAAGTCAACAATCTTCAACATAATTTTTTTTAATCGAATATATTTTATGTCTACCAGGTACAAATGCTCCGGTAGAAAGAGTATTTTTTTTATTTTGAATAAATTGTGGACGTCTGAAAGAAACACTTACGGTTCCAGTTCTAAAGGCGATGTTGTTAACAAAGGTAACAATAAAAAAACTTGAGCAGAATTTTATTATTATTTAAAATCATCACCAACTTTATTAAAGCAAATTTAATCCACTGACAAATGTAATTAATAATTAAAAAAAAATACGTTGCATTTAATAATTACCGTCTATACCGAATATAATTTTATAGTGAACACTAATTGTATAAAGTTATAGTTTTTAGAGTATAAATAAATCCATGTCCTGTTTTGAGTTAAAAAACAAATGGTCAGTTTAGTCTTTTTAGTTAAATTTAGTTTTAAAAAAAATTAGTTTATAGTAAAAAGTAGGTAAATTAATACCTACTTAGATACATTTTACCGAATTAGGGTGGAAGCCTCTAATACCAGTCATGTCCCTAATTCCAGTCTTTTTGCCTTTTTACTCCATAAATAAGATTTCTAGTAGTCTTTAACTACAAATATTGTCATCTAAAAAATTCTTTGTACCTAGAGGAAAGTATATTTATTCAAATATTACCTCGCAGTTTTAAACCTAACAGTGTTAAAATCAAAACAGGTACGCCACGAAAAACGATCATGATCATTTGTATGAATATGACTATAGACATAGTAATGCAGTTATTTTGGTTTGAATTTACAAGTTATTTTTTTTTTAGTGGAAATTAATGGGGCTGTAATTAGATATAAGAAATGTATGGGGTGCATAGTGTCAGCCGCCCGGCTGTTATTTGGTTTGATGTACCTAATAAGAAGTACCTAATTTCAGCCACGTAATATAAATCAGGGCTGCCATAAACTGGAATAAATACCATTTATTAGATCATAACTTATTTTATAGCTATGGGAGTTATGATCAATTCGTCTGTTTTAAAATTGGTTTTAGATTTTAAAGTTTAGCAAAAGATGTACTAGCTTTTGTCTCTGACATTCGGCGTATAAAACACCTTATGTACTCAATTATTTTTTAAAAAAGAAGAAAAAACAAGCAATAAATAATATTTTTTTTTATAGGAGAGCGGGCAAACGAGCATGCGGCTCACCTGATGGTAAGTGACTACCGCCGCCCATGAACAACTGCAACACCAGGGGAATCGCAGATGCGTTGCCGGCCTTTTAAAAAGGAGTAGGCTCTTTTCTTGAAGGTCCCTAAGTCGTATCGGTCCGGAAAAATCGCTGGTGGTAATCGATTCCACAAGGAAGTTGTGCGAGGGAGAAAACTTCTTCTGAATCGCACAGTGGTGGACCGCCAATCATCTAGATGATATGGATGGTATCGCAAGTTCTGTCGCGATGTGCGATGGTGAAATTGAGCGGCTGGAATTAGTCCGAACAACTCCTCAGAGCACTCCCCGTGGTAGATGCGATAAATTTTGCTAAAATATACTATATTTTAGCAAAAAACTATAACTTAGTAACTAAACTACAACTTAAAACTAGAACTATAACTAAAACTAAACTAGAACTAGATATAAACTATAACTTCGAACATAAATGAAAAACTCATAACTGACTTTTTGGCCCGACCCGGGATTCGAACCCGAGACCTCATGATCAGCAGTCGCACTACTACAACCACTAGACCAACGAGGCAGTACTATACCTAATAAGATATTATAGTTGGGTATTAGAATTATTTTTAACTGTATACTATACTGATAATATTGAATTAGCCTTTTATAGTGTAAATTATAATATTTGTCGAAATGTTAATTATGGATTCGAACCTTACATGCTAATGGTGCTTCATTTTTTATTTGCATTTACTTCAAAGAAAATACACGCAAAAAGCTTCATCGCGGAGTAAAAAACACAACAAATATATTTATATCTAATACGAGAAATTATACCCAAAACAAACAAATAATACTACCTATAAATAACCTAATAAGTTATAATATTATCGACTGATATGACGTGAGCGTGTGCGCTGGCCGACGCTCTAACGACACGGGTTTCACGTCGAAGAGCTCAGCGCTCACTGACTCCAGCAAGCCCGTGGGCAGTGAATACACCCAGATTTTAAAATAATTTCTTAATAAAATCAAATTTTGGTCTTTTGAAAAAAATTTTATAATAGAAATGTTCATTAATAAATTGCCTATCCATTGGTGTAAATCGCAAAATAAAATAATACTTACTTTACGAGGAGATGCATGTTATCAATAATAATTTCACATTTATGTGGTTTCGTTGTAAGGAGATTATATTAATATTTATTCCTTTAAAAAAAATTGGATATAGCTCTTATGAAATCAAGATTATGTAGAAATATAATGTGTTTTTTATTTGTTGATATATCTTTTAAATAAAAAGTAGATAGCTCCTAAAAACCGCACAAATAACGACTAGCGCGACATTTTGCTTAACCTGCGCCTTAATAAAACATTTAAACTTGGTAATAGAGAGAACCTGTACACTTTCCGGGACCTTGTTGTAATAGCGTATACATTGCCCCAAGAATGAATTACTGACTCGAGTGGAGTCGAGAAACTGGCATCACTAGATTGTGTTTGTTCCTAGTGTTTACAGAATTTATATCACTTTTTTTACTAAAACTATCTTTGTTTTTGTGAACATATATTAAATTTTCGTATACTGAGAGGCCAAAGTTAATATATTTATTTCTTTAAATGAGGCTCTCTCGGTTTTAGATTGTAAATAGCTCTAATGGCCCTCTTCTGTAAAACAAAAATAGTTTCTGAATCAGCCGCATGTCCCCATAGCAAAATCCCATAAGACATTATGCTATGGAAATAACTAAAATAAACTAATCTAGCTGTCTCGATACTAGCGAGACCTCTAATCTTTTTTACAGCATAGGCTGCAGAGCTTAGTCTACTTGCTAATTTGGATATATGGGGGATATTGATAATTAATAACTACCTATATTATTACTGACTATATAAATATACTTTACCTATCACATTATTGTTCCACATCACGGGTTGACTGGGAGAGAATGTCAAAAGGCAAGCCCTTTGTAATCTTTTCTATTAAAGTGTGCCATAAAGTGTAAATAAATAAATAACTATTTATACTGACGGCTGAGACTTAGCATTGAGTTACTTAGCATTGAGTTGCGACGTTACAATATACGGTGTACAAATACTTGTGCCGTGCGGTTTCGAATGACGAACTGAACAAGTATTTGTATGGAGTACAAATAATTGTACGGCCTACAAATAACTGTTCTGAGTCTAGTCTGGCCTACAAATTTTTGTCCTTGTTAAAATTTATGTAGGTATGTAAACTTTCTTCAAGGTACAGGAGAAAATCCTAATGTGGGGGTAACGTTTAAATAAAAAACATATCAAGATCGGCCATACTCACCATTTCAATGTTCTGTGCGATATGATGGTGGTGCTGATGCTGCTGATGCTGGAATAGATGTCGCTTGTGCAGCAACGCGTACACCAGGTTAAGGTTCGATGACAGTTGGTGAGTGAGACAAGAATTAATGATCTCAAGCAACATGCGGATCACTTCGTCTAAAACTGCTATGTGGTCCATCTAAAAAAAAAACAATATATTTAAAGCATAGTTGAACATACCTACTACTATATTGGTATATTTTTACTTCGCTATCTGTAAAAAATGGCTAAAATAACATTACTAGACACGAGAACACGGGGGTCGAATTTTGTAATTTACTTTAAACTAACTTAGCACATAACACATAAAATAATTATAATAAACCTAGCAAGCTAACAGCATAGCAAAGTGGCGAAGCAATCAGCTTTATAGCGGTTTCTAACGGTTGCCGTTGAGCAATCAGTTTCAAAATAGGAGGTTCAGATGCCTGGGTGATCAGTAATCGATTGCTGAAAACAGAATTTGAAAATTCGAAACTGTTTTCGAGATAATCGTGGGACAGACGGACAGACGGACGGACAGATGGACAGACATCGTGAAATCAATAAGTGACTTCGCAAGCTTCGCCACTTAATAATAGCATATGGAATACTTATAATAATAAACCTAGCAAGCTAACAGCATAGCAAAGTGGCGAAGCAATCAGCTTTGTAGCGGTTTCTAACGGTTGCCGTTGAGCAATCAGTTTCAAAATAGGAGGTTCAGATGCCTGGGTGATCAGTAATCGATTGCTGAAAACAGAATTTAAAAATTCGAAACCGTTCTCGAGATAATCGTGGGACAGACGGACAGACGGACGGACAGACGGACAGACATCGTGAAATCAATAAGTGACTTCGCAAGCTTCGCCACTTAATAATAGCATATGGAATACTTATAATAATAAACCTAGCAAGCTAACAGCATAGCAAAGTGGCGAAGCAATCAGCTTTGTAGCGGTTTCTAACGGTTGCCGTTGAGCAATCAGTTTCAAAATAGGAGGTTCAGATGTCTGGGTGATCAGTAATCGATTGCTGAAAACAGAATTTGAAAATTCGAAACCGTTCTCGAGATAATCGTGGGACAGACGGACAGACGGACGGACAGACGGACAGACATCGTGAAATCAATAAGTGACTTGGCAAGCTTCGCCACTTAATAATTATAAAAATAGCATATAGAATAATAACACTATCGTATTAGGATTACCTGTAAAGATGTTGTAAGTGTTGAAATAAATAAATAAATAAAACTTTACGATAAGCTAGAGATTTGAAATATTGAATATAGCTCAAAATCGCATGACAACGTAAGAATAAAACAAAGAAGAAGAAAAACATGTGGTGCAGTTCACACGCGGTGGCACAACTTTCATCCATCACATGCATAATTTCCAAAAATAATAGGAAACACTGTATACTGCATTCTATCTCATTCTCTCGCAGGCTATATCCTATAGATGTATGTGTTTGTCTTTTTTTAGTGTCGCTTTTTCGTTTCATCGAGTTTCAAATAACAACAATACATAGGCTGCACTAAAAGCATCGGGAATGGAATATTTCCACTGTTCTTGTCATATTAAAATCTTTTTAAATGAAAACTCCTTGGTTTTAAAAATCGAATACCATTTATTTATTTAAAAAAAGATTCTCGGTCTTGTCACAAGGTTTTGTCAAACTTGTTTAGTCGTTGAGAAAATGGAATTGACTCGAGTAAATTCAAGAGCGATGATTTATTATGACTTTCGAAGTTGTTTAACACAAAAACAGTGTGTTGACCGGATGATTTCTGCATTTGGTGATGAAGCCTTATCCAAATCCACAATTTATCGCTGGTTTGCTGAATTTCAACGTGGACGTGTCAAGCTCAGTGATGATCCCCGTCAAGGTCGTCCAAAAACTGCAGTCACCCAAGAAAATGTTGATGCTGTGCGTAAGCTGATTGAGAAAGATCGACATGTGACATACCGCGAAATTCAGGCAACTTTAGACATTGGCATGAGTCAAATACAAATAATCTTGCATGAACAATTAGGTGTAAAAAAGTTGTTTTCCCGATGGATACCGCATTCGCTCTATGAAGAGCAAAAAGCGGCTCGCGTTACTTGGTGCGTCAGAACTCTCGAAAGATTCCACGCAGGATCCTGAAATGCTGTATACAAGATCGTATCAGGTGACGAATCCTGGATATACGCGTACGAATCCGAAACAAAAAACCAGTCACGAGTTTGGGTGTTCGAAAATGAGTTAAAGCCAACAAAAATTGTTCGTTCACGGAGTGTTGCAAAAAAAATGGTGCCCACGTTTGTCTTCAAAACCGGCCATGTTACGACTATTCCTTTTGAGGGACAAAGAACGGATAATGCAGAATGGTATGCTAGCATTTGTTTGCGACAGGTCGTTTCTGAACTCCGTAAAGAGAACTGCAACCGCCGCATCATCCTCCATCACGACAATGCGAGTTCTCACACCGCACACAGAACAAAAAAGTTTTTAGAGCAAGACAACATAGAATTATTAGACCATCCGCCCTACAGCCCCGACCTAAGCCCTAATGATTTCTATACTTTCCCTAAAATAAAGAATAAATTGCGTGGACAGAGATTTTCATCACATGAAGAAGCTGTGGACGCCTACAAAACGGCCATTTTGGAGACCCAACTTCCGAATGGAATGGTTGCTTCAATGATTGGTTCCATCGTATGGAAAAATGTGTCAAATTTCGCGGAGAATACTTCGAAAAGCAATAAATACATTTTTAAATAGTAATGTTGTCACTTCCTTGATTCCCGAAATTTTCAGTGCCGCCCTCGTACTAAAGAAGTTATCACTTCAAAAACGTGGTATATTAAACATTTTTAATACATCATTTTAATCGTGGTAGAGCCACGCTGCAGCTATATTAATTATACAGTTGTGTCACGAATGGGTCGGCTCGACCGGGAAAGGGCCACGCTCTCACAGAATACCAGCGCAAATAGCAGCTTTTTTTTTTTTATAGAATAGGGGGCGAACGAGCATGCGGCTCACCTGATGGTAAGTGACTACCGCCGCCCATGAACAACCGCAACACCAGGGGAATTGCAGATGCGTTGCCGACCTTTTAGAAAGGTGTAAGCTCTTTTCTTGAAGGTTCCTAAGTCGTATCGGTCCGGAAAATTCGCTGGTGGTAATTGATTCCACAAGGAAGTCGTGCGAGGGAGAAAACTTCTTCTAAATCGCACAGTCGTGGACCGCCAATCATCCAGATGGTATGGATGGTAACGCGAGTTTTGTCGCGATGTGCGATGGTGAAATTAAGCGGCTGGAATTAGTCCGAACAATTCCTCAGAGCACTCCCCGTGATAAATGCGATAACATACGCAAAGAGATGCAACATCTCTACGCAGTGCCAGTGTATCGAGCCGATCAGAAAGAACTCGGTCGTCGACGATTCGAACCGCTCTGCGCTGGATGCGGTCAAGTGGAAGGAGCTGGCACTGGGGTGCCCCGGCCCGGAGATGAGAACAGTATTCCATGTGGGGCCGAACTTGCGCTTTGTAAAGTTGCAAGCGATGTGCCGGCATGAAATACTGTCTCGCTCTGCTGAGCACGCCAAGCTTTTTAGAGGCCAATTTGGCCTTCCCTTCCAAGTGACCACGAAACTGCACACTATTCGATATGTCGACGCCAAGGATTCCGATACTGGCTGAGGCAGTAAGGGGAGTGCCTTGAAACTGAGGAGATACGACAAAGGGGTTCTTTTTAGCGGTAAACGCGCAAACTTGTGTCTTCTGGGGATTGAACTGGACTAGATTTAGTCGCCCCCAATCCGAGACTTTGTTAAGCAAAGACTCGACTTCAGACACAAGTTTGTCCCGGTACTCGGCGACGTTTTCCCGAGAAATATTGGCACGGCCGGTATATAAGGCATCACCAGTGCTCCGCATAGCAATGAATGCTGCCAGTTAGCAACATATCATTGATATGCAGGAGAAACAGCGTTGGTGATAGCACGCAGCCTTGTGGAACACCAGCGTTGATACGCTTGAAATCAGAGCATTCACCGTCTACTACGACCTTGATGCTCCGATCAGCAAGGAAACTGGTGATCCATTTGCACAATTTCTCGGGAAGCCCATAGGAAGGAAGCTTCGAAAGAAGCGCTTTGTGCCAGACCCGATCAAAGGCCTTCGCTACGTCCAAACTAACGGCTAATGCCTCCCCCTTGGACTCTACTGCCTCCGCCCATCTATGAGTTAAGTAGACTAGAAGATCACCAGCTGATCGACCCCGACGAAAACCGTACTGGCGGTCACTAATCAGCTGGTGATCCTCAAGGTACCTCATGAGCTGGCAGTTTATAATGGCTTCCATTATTTTGGAGAACAAGGAGGTGATGGCGATAGGCCTGTAGTTGGACGGGTCTGAGCGGTCGCCTTTTTTAGGGATCGGGTGCACCAAAGCTGTCTTCCATGAGTTCGGGACTACGCCTTGGGAGTAGCAGTACCGGAAAAGACGCGTTAAAACCGGTGCCAACTCCGGAGCACACGTCTTCAGCACAATGGGAGGGACTCCATCGGGCCTACTCGACTTGTTGACGTCCAGGGAGAAGAGTGCTTTGCGGACCGAGCGCTGTGTAAATCGCACATCCGGCATGGAGCACTCACATCGCGGGATGGTCGGCGGTGTGTTCCCCCCGTCATCTAGAGTCGAGTTGGATGCAAAAAGAGAGCTCAACAGATCGGCTTTCTCCTTTGCGGTATTCGAGCTGGCCCATCCGTGCGACAGCAAAAGCCACCGCTTAGCTCTACCACTGTTATATATCTTAATGCATGCTGTGTTTCGTATGGTGAGTGTAGAGAACAGGAGACCCTTTTTACTGGAAACGAGGCATTCCATCTTAGTCCTCACGGCTGACAAAATATCTCTTTTCTTTTTCATTTCTCCAGTTTGGTTCGCAAACGAGGATAGATGTAGATGTCTATGGGCCACAACAACCACTTACCATCAAGTGGATTGTGTGCTCGCTTGTCAATATCCTATAAAAACATCACATTATATTCTCTTTGATCACCACTCTTTCGTGGCAATCGCTTCCTCCGTCGATGGATGCAGGTGGCAGGATGCAGGTGACGTTTAAACACGTGTTTGTGTTACTTTAAATTAACATAATTAATAAGTTATATTATTTAAAAAATTGATATCGACAAAGACAAAAAACATAATATAACTTATTAATTATGTTAATTTAAAGCAACACAAACACGTGTTTAAACGTATATACGCAGGCACATAAGGACGTAAGTTCGAGAATCGAATTGAAAAAAAAATCTACTTACAATTTCTTCTGTTTTCTCTTCGGCGTGATGTGGCAATTCTAAAGTGTTAATATCTCCACCTGAAACGCAGTTGTTTATTAATTCTATTTTAGTCCCAATAACTGTATGTTCATCCAACCATCCATTATAGCCTATACAGGTCCATTTCTGAACACAGACCTCCTTCATATATTGCCTCATAGGGCATTTCGGATTTTTCAATAGTTTCCACGCTTGGCAGGCGAGTTGGCAACAGCAGTTTTTTATTATTTTTAGTTGTTATCAGGAAGATGCTACTGCCCATCAGTACAGGAACGATATGGGGTAGCGGATATTCCTACACCGCCACTACACTGTGACACATGGTAAGTTGTATCTTCATCGAGTTTTTGGCGGGAAATTGAACAGTGAAGTATTGTTGTTTAAACAATGGTTTGAAGTGGATTTTCATACGTAAAAGTGGTGCGATTTTGTGTTTTAAGTGTCTGCGCATGTGAGCTGTTAGCGGAAGCTGTAGCTGGAAGCGGTGAAACAAGTGCTCTGATGATGATGTAATTCTCAAATAAGGCGTCTGTCTGTTTAGGCACCTTGAGATTCCATCGCCAATTATCAGCTGTCTGCTGTCTCAAGTTGCTGTCAAAATCTCCCAAG
The DNA here is from genome assembly GCA_033319125.1 of Parnassius glacialis. Classification (NCBI taxonomy): domain Eukaryota; kingdom Metazoa; phylum Arthropoda; class Insecta; order Lepidoptera; family Papilionidae; genus Parnassius; species Parnassius glacialis. The sequence continues at coordinate 29,012,941 of JAVANC010000002.1, forward strand.
GGCTGCTCAATTTGACGCATCAACATATTGTGAAGCAGCGTACTATGAAGGATAATTATACATTGTAACTTTAGGCTCAGAAGGGCTAGAACCCAGAGCCGTAAAGCCAGTTAAAAAAATGTATCTTTATCAGCCTGTCAAAGTCTACTGTTGGACCCTGCTTCATCCACGTTCTACGTGCTCGGCGGTAAAGTAAAACATCGTGAGAAAATCTGCATGTCTGAGAATTAAGGAAGAAATTGATAACATGTGAATTCTGTCAACACACATAAGGTTTCGTGGCGGGCACTTCTATGTCCTTAATCCCTCTTAGAAACGACATGGGACCTGCTCAAGCAGTGGGATGTATAAATGTTGCAATTATTGCCAATTTTTTTTTTACAAGTAACACGCAATTTGAATTTGTCGGTTTTTAGACTTATAAAAGTCGATTCGATTATGACTGTTCGTGATTGTCGTGATTATGATAATCGACATGACAACCGCCTGTTCAAAAACCAGTTCAAGACTGTCATGAAGGCGAACGGCTGAAATAAAAGTCAGGCCATGACTGCTCTTACCCTAGGCCCGCGTGACCAGGCCTTAACTGTTCTGGAAGCTCTCGGTGAGGAAGTGACTTAAGAGAAGCTCTTTGAGGCATTGGAGCGAACGAGAGAGACGCTCACCTGGAACAAGTCTTTCGTGCGCAGCTCAAAGATCGCGTACAACGCAGCAACGAAAACATGCAGCAGTGGGCCCTTGAGGTGGAGAAGCTGGTTCGAAAAGCATACCAGTCTGTACCTGCGCTCATTGTAGGGAACCTGGTGCAGACATTCATCGACGGCATCCGCGACCTTTAAGTCAGAGCTGCTGTGAGGCTCGGGCACCACGAGACGCTTAAGGACGCGTTGGCCCATGCACTGGAGGTGGAAGCCGTGCGACAGGATCATCGTTACTATCGCGTCAGGGGGGTTGCAGCAGCTACAGTTCGTGACCGAAAGGGAAGGTGATCGATCTTGAGAGGGTAGTGCGGATAACAGCACCGCCCGGATACAGCAGGAATACGACTTTATGATCGAACACCGCAGCGGGAAATCTCAGACAGACCAGCTCAGCAATGAGTGGAAGGACAGCCTACAACATGCTCAGCAGGATGATTCGGACATCTAGCGGATTCTGAAATGGATGAATGCCAGTGCTCCTAAGCCCAAGTGGAGCGACGTCTCAGCGATGAGTTCGACCACGAAAAGCTATTGGGCCCAATGGGACAGCTTGCTGATTCAGGATGGAGTCCTGTGTCGTAAATGGGAAAATGGTCGGGGAGACAGTTGTCATTTGCAAATGGTTGTCCCTAAGGCTAAAGTACCGAATGGCCTACAGCTGTACCATAATGGTTGTTCAGGAGGCTACCTGGGTGTTAAACGAACTCTAAGGACGGTTTTACTGGGTCAACTGTCGTGACGATGTCGAAAACGGGTGCCGCAAATGTACAAGGTGCGCGGTTGTAAAGGGACCTCAAACTCGTAGTAGAGGCGCATTGAAATTGTAACAATGTTGGTGCACCATGGGAGAGAATAGCCATTGACGTTGCAGGGCCGTTTGCGAAAAGTGAAGGTGGTAACAAGTATTTCATGGTTGTGATGGATTACTTCATTAAGTGGCCAGAACTCTTTGCCATTCCAAATCAAGAAGCTTCAACAGTTGCAGATAAACTAGTTCATGAAGTCTTCTGTCGCTTTGGAGTACCTTTAGAGATTCACAGCGATCAACGAAAGAATTTTGAGTCTCAAATATTCCAGGAAACTTGCCGAGTTATGGGTACTCATAAAACAAGAACAACTTATTACCACCCACAATCTGATGGAATGGTAGAACGATTTAATCAGACATTGGAGAGGTACCTAGCAAAAGTTGTGGAAAAACGGCAACGAGACTGGGCAGACACATACAACCGTTTTTGTTGTCATATCTAAGCGCTGTTCACAAAAGTACATCAGTAACACTAGCTTTCGCAAACTTTGGGAGAGAATTACGGCTGCCTGCAGACCTGATCACCGGAATACTACCTGATGCTCCACGCAGTATAACCGATTATGCAAATGACTTGCGGAACAAAATTAATGAAATTTATGAGCACGTCAGACAGTCGGGCCAGCAAACGTCTGAGAAGATGAAAACACGGTATGACCGCAAAATTAACAACAAAGGGTTTGACTTAGGTTCACTAGTGTGGTTACACAATCCAGTTCGCAGCAAAGGGAAATCTCCTAAGCTTCAAGCTAAATGGGACAGACCGTACCGGATTGTGACAAGGATCAATGACGTAACCTACCGGATACAGAAAGGTTTCTTTTTTATAGAAGAGGGGGCAAACAAGCATGCGGCTCACCTGATGGTAAATGACTACCGCCGCCCATGAACAACTGCAACACCAGGGAAGGAATTGCAGATGCGTTGCCGGCCTTTTAAAAAGGAATACGCTCTTTTCTTGAAGGTCCCTAAGCCGTATCGGTCCGGAAAATCGCTGATGGTAATCGATTCCACAAGGAAGTCGTGCGAGGAAGAAAACATCTAAATCGCACACTGGTGGACCGCCAATCATCCAGATGGTGTGGATGGTATCGAAAGTTCGTGAAATTTGGCGGCTGGGATTAATCCGAACAATTCCTCAGAGCACTCCCTGTGGTAGATGCGAAAGAAAATGCAAAGGGATGCAACATCTCTTCGCAGTGTCAATGAATCGAGCCGATCAGAAAGGACTCGGTCGTCGACGATTCGAGCCGCTCTGCGCTGGATGCGGTCAAGTGGAAGGAGCTGGCACTGGGGAGCCCCTGCCCAGAGATGGGAACAGTATTCCATTATCACAGCCACACTTGGCCGAACCTGCGCCTTGTAAAGTTGCCGGTGGTGTGGTGTGCCGGCATGAAATACTGTCCCGCTCTGCTGAGCACGCCAAGCTTTTTAGAGGCCAATTTGGCATTATCTTCCAAGTGACCATGAAACTGCACGTCACTCGATATGTCGACTCCGTGGATTCCGATACTGGCTGGGGCAAGAAGGGGAGTGCCTTGAAACTGAGGAGATGCGACAAAAGGGGTTCTTTTTAGCGGTAAACGCGCAAACTGGTGTCTTCTGAGGATTAAACTGGACTAGATTTAGTCGCCCCAATCCGAGACTTTGTTAAGCAAAGACTCTACTTCAGACACAGGTTTGTTCCGGTACTCGGCGACGTTTTCCCGAGAGATATTGGCACGGCCGGTGTATAGAGCTGTCATCCGCATAGCAATGAATGTTATCAGTTAGCAACATATCATTGATATGCAGAAGAAACAGCGTTGGTGATAGCACACAGCCTTGTGAAACACCAGCGTTAATAGGCTTAGAGTCGGAGCATGCACCGTCTACAACGACCTTGATGCTCCGATCTGCAAGGAAGCTGGTGATCCAATTGCACAATTTCTCGGGAAGCCCATAGGAAGGGAGCTTCGAAAGAAGCGCTTTGTGCCAAACCCGATCGAAGGCCTTCGCAATGTCCAAACTAACGGCCAACGCCTCCCCCTTGGACTCTTACTGCCTCCGCCCATCTATGAGTTAAGTAGACTAAAAGATCACCAGCTGATCGACCCCGACGAAAACCGTATTGGCGGTCACTAATCAGCTGGTGATCCTCAAGGTACCGCATGAGCTGGCAGTTAATAATGGATTCCATTATTTTAGAGAACAAGGAGGTGATCGCGATAGGCCTATAGTTGGACGGGTCTGAGCGGTCGCCTGTTTTAGGCATCGGGTGGACAAAAGCTGTCTTCTATGAATTCGGGACTACGCCTACCTATAGTAAGAGTACCGGAAAAGACACGTTAGGACCGGTGCCAGAGGTACTCCTAAGATCGTCCATGTGGATCGACTGTCGCGATGTGCGACCGGCGCGATATGGGGCCAATAATGCTCGGGACGAGCATGCCTTAGGAGGTGCTGCGCGCCACTATTAATGTCTTGTACATGGCAACTCTAGTTACCACTAGCACCCTCTAGTATCTAGGAGAGTCAAGATCCTTCTAGACATTTCGGGACCGATATGTACTCGAACATTCTAGATGTTTCTACAGTAGACGGTTCTGGAAACTACCTGAGGCCCTATAGCCCTATATAAGGTCGGTATAGACCACGACTGAGGCAGTATTGAATTGGCGATATAAGCGAATACTTCGACTACAACTGCGAACTAAAGTGATCAGTAGTACAATTGTGTTTTATTATTAGCGTGGTTAAGTTGTAATTAGTGTTCTGTAATTAAAGTGTCTATTTTTGTAATTCAATCGGCAGTTTTTAATTGTCTCGAACCCCAAGCTCGTAACAGTGGTTACCATGTACTACTACACTAGGCAGCACGAAGCTCCCACTTAAAAACTTTTTTCACAATTCTCGGTTCTACGCGCTACATATTGGTTAAATCATAAATCTAAGTGCGCCCTTTATTGTGAGTACATACGACGTGATATAAGTGATAAGCATACAAGAGAAACGCGTGCAGTTTTAAATTAGACAATCTTTAACATTTTGTTCATACCTTCTATTTCACTGCATAGTCTTGATCTTCTCTTTGTTAATGTCTCAAATAAGGACACTAATCTCTGTGCTACATAAGGGTGTAAGTTTCTGAATTCACCTGAAACAAAACATAATCATGTTTTATTTTTCATTGGACACTTTTCGACATGGGCCTTACACATTGTAGGGAGGATTGCCGATACGCGGCGCGAATAGATATTTTCAAAAATGCTATCTATACGTTTCATACCGCTCGCTCCGTATCCCCGTATATAGTATTGCAAGTTTAAATTTTTTATAATATAATGAAATTGCCTACATTTTCTTTTTGATACATCGTTTCGGGCGATAACGTTTTCACCCCCCCTAAACCTTTACAAAATGAAACAATTTTGGTATAGTGATGTGTTAGTATTTGGAAAGTAGTAGTTTCTTCCATATCAATGGCATCTTGATAATAAGAATGAATGATCTTTATAGTTTTTTTTTTATAGTAGTTTATTTTTGTTTTGATTGCATCGGTACTCTACTAATAGTAAGGGCTGATCACGAGGTTCCAGGTTAGAATCCCAGGACCACTTTGGGTTTTCTGTCATGAAATTCTCGATTACAATATTACACCCCCGTAAAAAAAGCCGTTGGTCCTGCGCCTTATCTCTATCCGGTTGTGTAAGATTACCGTCCCAGGACTATGAGAGTGAGGGAATAGAGAGAAAACAGTGAGTCTTGAGTTTAGTCTTCGATGAGACTGGCCGTTGCGACTGGAATTCCGACCGCTCCGTGTACCGCGTCAGGTTCTCACTACACTAGGCTATGGTGCGGGATGGTGCAGGTGCAGGTGCACTGACAGCTCATGTTGGCGATGGCGGCCAGGCAGTTGGTGTGCAGGTACTTGTCGCGCACGCGCGCCAGGTTGTACTGCAGCGCGCGAACCACCACCAGCACCGCCAGCCCGCCCAGCGAGATCTCCGATATCGACCGCTCCGTGTACCGCTTCAGGTTCTCACTACACTAGGCTATGGTGCGGGATGGTGCAGGTGCAGGTGCACTGACAGCTCATGTTGGCGATGGCGGCCAGGCAGTTGGTGTGCAGGTACTTGTCGCGCACGCGCGCCAGGTTGTACTGCAGCGCGCGAACCACCACCAGCACCGCCAGCCCGCCCAGCGAGATCTCCGATATCGACCGCTCCGTGTACCGCTTCAGGTTCTCACTACACTAGGCTATGGTGCGGGATGGTGCAGGTGCAGGTGCACTGACAGCTCATGTTGGCGATGGCGGCCAGGCAGTTGGTGTGCAGGTACTTGTCGCGCACGCGCGCCAGGTTGTACTGCAGCGCGCGCACCACCACCAGCACCGCCAGCCCGCCCAGCGAGATCTCCGATATCGACCGCTCCGTGTACCGCTTCAGGTTCTCACTACACTAGGCTATGGTGCGGGATGGTGCAGGTGCAGGTGCACTGACAGCTCATGTTGGCGATGGCGGCCAGGCAGTTGGTGTGCAGGTACTTGTCGCGCACGCGCGCCAGGTTGTACTGCAGCGCGCGCACCACCACCAGCACCGCCAGCCCGCCCAGCGAGATCTCCGATATCGACCGCTCCGTGTACCGCTTCAGGTTCTCACTACACTAGGCTATGGTGCGGGATGGTGCAGGTGCAGGTGCACTGACAGCTCATGTTGGCGATGGCGGCCAGGCAGTTGGTGTGCAGGTACTTGTCGCGCACGCGCGCCAGGTTGTACTGCAGCGCGCGCACCACCACCAGCACCGCCAGCCCGCCCAGCGAGATCTCCGATATCGACCGCTCCGTGTACCGCTTCAGGTTCTCACTACACTAGGCTATGGTGCGGGATGGTGCAGGTGCAGGTGCACTGACAGCTCATGTTGGCGATGGCGGCCAGGCAGTTGGTGTGCAGGTACTTGTCGCGCACGCGCGCCAGGTTGTACTGCAGCGCGCGCACCACCACCAGCACCGCCAGCCCGCCCAGCGAGATCTCCGATATCGACCGCTCCGTGTACCACGTCAGGTTCTTCAGCATCTGCAACGACACCACTAAATGTATTAGAGAGAAGCTTAAGTCTGGTCTGGGGGTTTTATATATTATTTGCCATCGGTACGTATTTTTTGGAATGGCATTTTTTAGATTTAAAATAATCAGATATCATTTCATTTTATCAATTTTTAATTTTGTCGAAAAAGATCTTCAAGTTTTTCAGATGAAACACATAACTTAGATCCCTCTTGGCATTGCTCTCTGTCTGTTCGTAAAGTTTCATTATAAGCGGTTCAGCCATTCGGACAGACAGACAAAATTAATCATCACTACAGCCCTTCACCAGTCCACTGCTAAACATAGGCCTCCCCCAAAGAATGCCACAAAGCACGGTCTCGAGCCACCCACATCATCGACTTCCTGCATGTCTTACCAGGTCATCACTTCATCTTTTGGGAGGGACACCCTACACTTCATCCGCCGGCACAAGGCCGCCAATCGAGAACCTTTCTTCCCCATCGGTTGTCAGTTCTTCGAGCTATATGGCCGGCCCATTGCCACTTCAGCTTACTAATTCGGTCTCTGGACTATGTCGGTCACACTGGTTCTACTGCGGATATCCTCATTTCTAAGTTTATCATGCAGAGAAACTCCGAGCATAGCCCTCTCCCGGTAGCGAAGCTCCCATATAAGCCGAGAAGTCCGGCTTGCCCTAGTAATAATATCAACTAATAAAATAACTCGTAAACTGTTTCAAAGCGCTCCTTTGTTCGTTTGTAGAAGTAGTCGCCTTATTACGTAACGTCAACACTTATAATTTATAATGAATTATAATGAAGTCAATCTCATTTTTTGTCGAACATTTTTTGTTTAACAGTGGTAGAGCCACGCGGCTTTTGCTGTCGCACGGATGGGCCGGCTCGAACCGGGGTGGTACCACGACCTCACAGAAAACCAGCGTGAAGTAGAAGGTTTAACTCTGCGTTTCGCTTGGTGAGTGCAGGTGGCCGGAGGCCCTTTTTACTGGGAATGAGGCAGTCCATCTTAGTCCTCACGGGTGACAACGCATCTACATTTTGATTTGTAATAGAAGATAGATGTAGATGTCTATGGGCCGCAGCAACCACTTACCATCAGGTGGACTGTGTGCTCGTTTGTCACCCTTATCCTATATAAAAAAAAGAACCGTCGGGGCTCGACCAGGTCCACTTCCTCTGGGGCCGCTTCTAGAAGAAAGAGTTCATCATAAAGAGTCCCTCTTTCTCCATGAAGTCAGCCAGTTGCTGGCTCGTTGGGTTTCGTTACCCTATTCCCAATTTCCCTACTTTCAGCTCGCAGTTCTCTGTTGTGCCTAGTTTTGCGTTGCAGTCTCCCATTAACACCGTATAATGGGTTTTCGAGGAATACGTGGCTCTAGAGATATCCTCATACATTTCCTCCACTTCCTCATCGGGGTGTGCCGAGGTTGGTAACTAAACCTGTATGACCTTCAGCAAATACCGTTTGGTGAATCTGAGTATAAGATACGCAACCCTTGTCGACACACTTCCAATCTTTACAACGTTATTAACGAAAGACATATGGACGAGATATCTGACACCTCCTTTGGAAAGATGGTCGTCCTCCCGGTGATAGAACAAGTTGCCAGATTTTTTTATAGAATAAGGGGCAAACGAGCATGCGGCTCACCTGATGGTAAGTGAATACCACCGCCCATGAACAACCGTAACACCAGGGGAATTGCAGATGCGTTGTCGGCCTTTCAGAAAGGAGCAAGCTCTTTTCTTGAAGGTCCCTAAGTCGTATCGGTTCAGATAAATCGCCGGTGGTAAACAATTCCACAGAGAGTTGTACGAGGAAGAAAACTCCTAGTAAAACGCACAGTCGTGGACCGCCAAGCATCAATATGGTGAGGATGGAATCGTAAATTTTGACGCGATGTGAGTTTGTTAAATTTATTCATCCGAACAATTCCTCAGAGCACTCCCCGCGGTAATTTCGATAGAAAATGCAAAGATATGCAACATCCCTACGCAGTGCTAGTGTATCGAGCCGATCAGAAAGAACTCGGTCATCGACGATTCGAACCGCTCTGCGCTGGATGCGGTCAAGTGGAAGGAGCTGGCACTGGGGTGCCGCGGCCCAGAGATGAGAACAGTATTCCATGTGGGGCCGAACTTGCGCTTTGTAAAGTTGCAAGCGATGTGCCGGCATGAAATACTGTCTCGCTCTGCTGAGCACACCAAGCTTTTTAGAGGCCAATTTGGCCTTCCCTTTCAAGTGACCACGAAACTGCACACTATTCGATATGTCCACGCCGAGGATTCCGATGCTAGCTGAAGATTTAAACAACATTAAGAGGAGTGCCTTGAAACTGAGGAGATACGACAAAGGGGTTCTTTTTAGCGGTAAACGCGCAAACTTATGTCTTCTGAGGATTGAACTAGACTAGATTTAGTCGCCCCCAATCCGAGACTTTGTTCAACAAAGACTCGACTTCAGACACAAGTTTGTCCCGGTACTCGGTGACGTTTTCCCGAGAAATATTGGCACGGCCGGTATATAAGGTAATTATACGTAGTAGAGCCATGCTGCAGCTAGTATAGTACAACTATAGCTTATCTTCCTTGGTATATAGCACAGACTAATATGATACTTACGCACTTACGTGGTAGAGCCATGCTGCAGCTATATTAATAGTATAGTTGTAACACGAATGGATCGGCTCGACCGGGGTAGGACCACGCTCTGACAGAATACCAGCGTCAAATAGCAGCTTAACACTGTTGTGTTTCGTATAGTGAGTGTAGAGAACCGGAGACCCTTTTTACTGGAAAAGAGGCATTCCATCTTAGTCCTCACGGGTGTCAACGCATCTGCATTTTGATTCGCAATCGAGGATAAATGTAGATGTCTATGGGCCACAGCAACCACTTACCATCAGGTGGAATGTGTGCTCGTTTGTCACCCTATCCTATAAAAAATAAATAAAAAAATAAGGCATCACCAGTACTGTCGCCTGCATAGCAATGAATGTTACCAGTTTGCAACATATAATTGATATGCAGGTGAAACAGCCTTGGTGATAGCACGCAGTCTTGTGGAATACCAGCGTTGATAGGCTGGAAATCAGAGCATGCACCATCTACTACGACCTTGATGCTCCGATCAGCAAGGAAACTGGTGATCCATTTGCACAATTTCTCGGGAAGCCCATAAGAAGGAAGCTTCGAAAGAAGCGCTTTGTGCCAGACCCGATCGAAGGCCTTCGCTATGTCCAAGCTAACGGCCAATGCTTCCCCCTTGGACTCTACTGCCTCCGCCCATCTATGAGTCAAGTAGACCAGAAGATCACCAGCTGATCGACCCCGACGAAAACCGTACTGGCGGTCACTAATCAGCTGGTGATCCTCAAGGTACCTTATGAGCTGGCAGTTTATAATGGATTCCATTATTTTGGAGAACAAGGAGGTGATGGCGATAGGCCTGTAGTTGGACAGGTCTGAGCGGTAGCCTTTTTTTGGGATCGGGTGCACCAAAGCTGTCTTCCATGAATTCGGGACTATGCCTTGGGAGTAGGAGTACCGGAAAAGACGCGTTAAAACAGTTGCCAACTCCGAAGCCCACCTCTTCAGCATAATGGAAGGGACTCCATCAGACCCACTCGACTTGCTGACGTCCAGGGAGAAGAGTGAACCGAGTGCTGTGTAAATCGCACATCCGGCATGGAGCACTGACACCGCGGGATGGTCAGCGGTGTGTCCCCCGTCATCTATAGTCGGACGTTGGACGCAAAGAGAGATTAAAAGATCGGCTTTCTCCTTTGCGGCATGGGCCAGTGAGTCGTCCTCTCTTGCAGAGATGGTAGAGATGGCTGACAGAAATTCCCTAGAACAGCCTTGGCGAGAGACCAGAATGCACGAGTTCCCGAAGGAAGGCGAACTAGCTTCTCGCCAATTCTACCGATGTGCTCAGACCTTGCCTTGGCAATGACGCTTTTGAAGGACCTGGACGCGGGATTATACTTCTTTTTAAGAGCCCAGCCCAGTCAACCCGGTAGCAGTCCTGCTATAGCGTGATGCTATATTACAGGAGCGACCAAATCATGGCTGGGATCTGCCTCCGATGGGCACCACAGAGAATAGAATAAAAAGTTCCATACCCTGAAGTACAACATCAGCAACAGAATTGGCAACAACGTTGGGATCTTTCGGCGAGAAGCAAACCCGCCCCCAAGGGTAGGATGCAAAAAAAGACCGCATCCCGTCCCAATCGGCCGAGCTATAGTGCCAAACACGGCGGCAAGCTGCAGATCGCAACTGCGATGGGAGCGTGAGTGGCACCGTACTCCGATTCAGACAACGGTCTGAAGAGCTCAGAGGGGCATCAACGGAGACCTGATATCCGTCCGGATGAGAGGTCCAGCAGAAGTTCCAACATGGAAGGTCCTCCATATCTGGGATCCGCGTAGGCGAAGTAACCAGTTGTGTTAAACAAAGTCATAGACAGATCTACCCGCATGACCGGTTAAACGGGAACCAAGCCATTCAGCGTGGTGGGCATTAAAATATAACGATCTCTGCGGATGGGACCTGTTGTATCACGGAGTCTGCAGCCAATTGGACGTGGTCGATGAGTCGGTCTGCGTCGGTAGACGCGGGGATGGTCGTCGCTGTCTACGCGCAGCCATAGGGTGGACAGGTCAGTACCTTCAAGACTGCCGAGGCGTCGAAAACAGATATCCTGAGTTATGAAGTATCAGCCGGCGAGGACATCTGAGTCTCGGTTAAAAAGAACAAGGCAGGCTTCGTCTTCGCCTTGGTTTTATTGCTCCGCTTGCCCTGAGCAGTAGTCGCGAGCAAAAATTTGCCCCCCCCCCATGTCCATGGTTACCATGGTCGCCACCGTAGCCAGGAATAGCAGGGCCCCCGGGGACTGGGGGCCGTCTCTTCGTAACTTTATTCATTGTGGGGTATATTGCCATAGTTGCCACGCTTGGCGAGCGGGTTGGCAACCGCAGTTTTTTTATTGTGGTATTGCTGTTATCAGGAATCTTACGAAATCCACGGGAAGATATGGGCTAGTGGATATTCTTAACCGCCACTACATGGCACAGACAAAATTAATATAATAATATAAATAAAAATGGTTGTCTGAATAGAATGCAAATAACCCTTTGATCTTAATAGAAGCGTTATTGCAATATTACAGACCGACACTTCAATTTTATTTTTATATATAGATAATATTCTGTTTGATTTGAATTAAATATGACAGTGTGACAACTTACAATCAAGTGTACGTTTTTGATGAGAGAGTCGTCTTCGGTAAGTATCAATAAAACTATCAATGACATGTATATATGATGTGAATTACTATCCGGTGCGTTGTATAACACTTGTAGTATTGGTACTATCTGAAACAAATACAATTATATTAAAATTATGTTATGTGGATTAAATTAAGGTAAAGTTAATATTAACACATGCTTAGTGGTGAAAGAAACTTATAAATCTTTTAGATATCCGAGCTGAAAGTTTGAAGAATAGGTTTTTAACTATCGATAGCTGTCGCGCCTGTACCCGAACGAACGAGCTAGATAACCGATAGAGACTACCAACTACCACTCAAACTGACTACTTATGAAATATTCCCTCGTTTCCTCCTCCAAAACTGAACCAATTTTAATTTTTTTTCAACAACAATATAAGAAAAATTCTGTATGTTTTCTTATATTTTTTATGTTTTTAGATTTCCAAAAGATTTTATATATACTTTTATGGACTGTAATAAATGAATGGATAAACGTAAATAAAAATCTTATGTATATATTTTTGAGTAATAAAGCTTTTATATAAATTGAGACAGAAAAACGACCATATTTTACAACTTTTTACTTAAAGTAGCTAATTTGTTATAGGATGTGTTTATTGATGTCGACTACCCAATTGTTAATTCTTCAATAGTCTAAAATTTCTGTATCTTCATACAAAATATATTTTATAGAATGTTCGCTTATAACACTTACGATATTGTTGAATACACTTACCAAATTCTCTACATGTGCAACGTTGCTCACGTGCCTTTTGTACGCTTTACAGGAATGTAACATTAAATATAGAAGAAGCGTGGAGTGTTCGCAACCCGCTGTAGCACACAGCGCCTTGTGGAGCTATGAATAAAAAGATTTAAATTAATCACACATTTTTATATATATTTAACGGAAACAAAGAAGGAAACTGAATATTTAAGTAATTATAACAGCGTAGTAGATGGATTGGAGTATAACAACCTTCGGGCATAGATAACGACAACAACTCTATAAAATCTATGAACCAAATTCTAATCAATGCTATGAATTATAATTTTTTATTTGATATTATGCTAATAATAATTATTATTAATCACATCTCTATTCTAGACTTTCAGATTGTGTGCCCTGATTTTACAATTTACATATTCTGTTTTCAAACAAAATATATTTAACTAGCTGGCCACGCAGACGTTGTTCTGCCTTCTCCGACGACTCTGTGTCCTATAAAAATTCTTAAATTCGTAATAAAAAATATTGAGAGTCACTTATAGGGATAAAAACTATCCTATCTCGCAAGTTGGACCAAACTGCACACAGTGTTCAAAATTTCATTGCAATCAGTTTAGTAGTTTAGGGAGTTCATCGCGGACAAACAATGTGACACGTAATTTTTATATATAAAGATGAAATAAAAAAAAGGAACATTATTTTAAATAAACCACTGGAGGTTAGTAATTATTTCATACAATGAGGTTTTCTCAGATAGAAACAAAGTATTGATAAATATATTTCTTACTGCTGCCATGTCTATTCGTGGTGGTGTGACCTGTGCTGTACCACTGGAGTCCCTTTGCGGAGTTGTTGCTGATGTCTCTGTAAGTGTTATTTTTTTTTTTTTTATTCTGACAAAACAAAACAGTTATGCTTTATGGTTTATTATACAATTAAATTACATTATGCTAAAGGTACTTAATCTATAATTCACACAAATGTGTGTGTGTTTTTTTTTTTCAGTTATATTTTACACAGTAGGGCAAGAAAGGAATGGTTATTATGAATCATCAGAACCTCTTAAAGTAAAGAAATCAATTAATTATTTTGTTTTAGACTTTTTTTGATTACGATTAAATTACAATGAAGTATGATATGTCAGGTGTGATGAGGTGTGTGCTAAATGAAGTTTTTGTGTGTATGTATGCAGATAACAAAGCAAAAAAATTATTAAAGTAAGGCCAATCATACTGGATAAAGAATGTAAACAAATTTTCAGAGATTGATAACATTTTTTATAATGATAATATCTACTTACAACGAATATTCGGTTATTATTTGGTATTCGGCTATTTATATCCCATTCGGTCAAATAAAGAATATCTAGGTAGTATTCGGCCGAATACCGAAGAGTAAGAGGTTTTATTGTAGTTAGATAATTGGTAAAATGATTGTTTTCTTGTAATCATTAAAGTAGTACATAAAAATATATAGGTAGATAATCATAAATACATAGGTACATAATCAACTTCCATATTACACAAAATTAAAAAGGACTATCAGATAAATGTCTATGCATTAGAGTTATCGTAAAGTGAAAAATAATGGTGCAAAAAGACTAATTTTTGCTCCATTTTCGGGTAGTAGTTTGCTCTTTTTCTTCTCGTAGACAATTCCAGCTTCAGAGAATAGACGCTCTGAAGAATAAACACTACTTCCTTCCCGGCCGAATACTTTTGCCTAATATATGGTTATTCGGCCAGGAAGTCCGCAGAATATTCTATTAGTTGCAAGTCTAATAATATCTACTAATAAACTGAGCAAATAGAAAAATTAGAAAAAGGTACCGATAATTCACCTGCGGTGTCCTCGCAACAAAGTAACGCGTTCCTGTACAGATTGTCTTGCGTCATGCAGTGGTTCGCCAAAGCCAGCAGCAACAAGCACGACTGGTTGGCAACGCCGTGTTCCCGTTTTAGCCGCTCGAGCAACTCGGTGCGATCGAGGGGTGGGTGGCTGTAAATCGTTTGACGGGAGTTCGCGCCGAAGGTTAGCATGCTCCAAAGCCCCGCTGGAATTAAAAATAACCTTTTTAACGTCATTTGAAAAAAATAATACCAGTAACGCTATTGACATTACTTAATACTGCCAGTAAAACATTCCAAGTAAGTTTAAATGCTTGTGTTAGAAGTGGTTCACCACAGAAGCCGAATGGCTAATTCATACCCACGTATTATTAGGAGCATACCGAACCATTTGGTTTACTGTCGCTTCAATCCAACATAAATATATTCATTTCCTTATCACTTAACATTACCCGTCTATTTTAACTTTCGAATACCATTAAAAGCTAATGGTCGTGTTCCGATATACCACTGCGAGCACTACTCAGTGCTCTGACTGGTGAAAAATTCGTTCAGTTATGGACTGCCAGTATACTGCCGGAGAACCCTAGTGAAATATAATATAACATCATAAATCGCCGCCATTTTTATGCTATGAGCACAGGCGCTTTCGAGGTATGATGCTCGCAGTACTTTGATCATGTAATCACGTACTTACAGTTATTATCCAAATTTAATTGAAAATAAACTCGGACATTAAAATCATTAAAAGAAATAACTTTCAAATAATATTTTTTCTTGTTGACCAGAAAACGTGTACATGGTAAATATTTTCATTTGAAAACAGTGTCGAAAAATGGGGATGACAGTATACTGGACTGCGTTCCGTTTTATACAATAACCAGTATAGCAAACTAAAAAGGAACGGCTTCACAGTGTACTGAATTGACGTTAGGCCTTACACTGGTCACAGTGTATATCAGAACAAAGCCAATATCTGCATAAGAGGTATGTAATATTTTTTTTTTTAAAAAACGTTACCCCCACACTAGCAATTTCTCCTGTATCGTGGAGACAGTTTACAAACATAAATTGCACGATGACAAACATCCAGACCTGGAACAATTATATGTAGGCCATACAAATACTTGTGCCGTGCGGGATTCGAACCCGCGGCCCCCAGTGCAACAACTCATTGCCAAGCCACTGCGCCACGGAGCCGTCAATACTGACCTAGTAGGAGGTAAACAACGGACCCAAAAGAGAATTGTATTTTTGTTTTTCAAAATGTTGGTTTAAGCTAAACCCCGCGGCGCTGCTGGAAAGACTTTTAAAGGACACGCACTCTGGCATGCAGTCCATAAAAGTTTACCCATATTGGTTATACTGTTCCACATCATCAGTTTGTGACTTCGGCTCAGCATTTTTGAATATCATTGTCGCGCCATCTTCATTTACCAAGAACTACCGCATGATAGTTTTCTCTTTATGGGGTGTAATTTAGCAAGAAAATACAAACACATAAAAAAATCTTGCGAACTATTCGATTAATAAAACAACTAGCAATCCGCCTCGGCTTCACATGGTTGATTTCTGGATCACGACAACAACGCCACCTACTAGGTCTAATTGAGAATTTTCCATTATCTAATCAACTTAATCACACACAAAATTTCATCAAAATCGGTCCAGCCGTTTAGGAGGAGTTCAGTAACATACACACGGACAGAAAATTTATATAGGATTATTTTTCAAAGAGTGGCCAAATATTAAGCTTTAGTTCAAACATATAAATAATGATTATTCATTATTGAAATATCGTTATTGCTCTTTTTGAAAACACGAATAAATAAGGCTTCTACTTTTATTTGAAACTAACCCGAATCAAATGTGATTTATGAACAACAATGTTTTTGTCTACAGATCGACCCTTACGAATGTGTGCGTGCGCAGTAAAATCAGTTAAAATAATGCATTACCACGTGTTTTGAATTTAAACGATAAAAAGGACAGAATGTTTAAAAAATATTAATTAATTTTTCTTCATCATTTGCCCACATTACTTATTATGAACCTTATCTGCAAATTTGGCCGGTTATTGCAAAATAACCCTGTATAATATACAGGCTGTCCCAGTAATGGTGGATAATCTGGTACGCACGTGTTCGGGCGGGAGTGAGGTGGCCTCGGTTCCCTAAAAGAAAATTCTATCCCGAACGGTTCGCGGTCTACGCCATGTTTTATAAAATACTTACCTAATAAAAACATGCAATGTTTAAAAAAACTATCTGCCAATAATTTTGTAATTTTGTAATGAAATGCCTACTTTTACACATTAACGGCTATAGCTCAGTAAGTAATGACATTAAGTACATGGTATGCTAATGTTTTAGAATCCTTATGATATAGGCAAACTTTTTAAGTGGTTGGCCACACAGATCCTAGTTTTTTTTTTTCACCACAGGTGATCAAACTTAGCAGTTAAATAAAGTAAAAAATTTAAACTTACGTTTAGTGCCGTCTTGTAAAATACTACCCATAGTAGTTGAAAACTTTTAAGGGTAATTTAGAAACATCATTATTAGGGAATACATTTAAAAAAAAATGAGATCTAGGTATTAAACAGCGGACGTGATGACCACAAATGTGAGCAGAAGTACGAATTTTCGGAATTTTATGAAACATGGCGTAGACCGCAAACTCTTCGGGATAGAATTTTTTTTTTTGGGAACCGAGGCCACCTCACCCCCGCCCGAACACGTACGTACCAGATTATCCACCATTACTGGGACAGCCTGTATAATATGCATGTATTATACAAAATATAAACCTTCCTCTTGAATCATTCTGTCTATTGCATGAAAACCACATCAAAATCCGATCTGTAGTTTAAAAGATCTAAGCGTACAGACGGCGGAAAGCGACTTTGTTTTATACAATGTAATAAAACAAATTGGGTTATGTAAGGGTAGAGGCAATGGGGGCTACAATAAAGTCAAGGACTTGATAGCTGTCGGCATTGACGTTTGTATCTCATTTTATTATTAATCCATCAGCCACAGTGAAGATAATATGTCTTACCGATAATTAGATGAACAAGTTTAAACGCATATTCCAACTAATACTTACTGGCCAGATTAACTAAAAGGCTTTCACCGGAGCTGGTTCCAAACATGCTAGGTGGAGCTGGCGCCATGTTGGAAAGATTCATTAGTAAAGTTTTGACTAGAAGTGGCGCGTGCATACCGTAACGGCCTTGGAATAGTGTTCTGAAATAAAAACAAAATTTTTAAATATTATAAAACATATCTTGACATAACTTGTTGTATCATTTATATATTCTTTAATCACATTCTCTGGTTTATCACCAGTATTACAAGGGTAATTTTAAGTGACACAAATGTGTGTATTTAAAGTAAGTAGTTGTCTAAAAGAGTATAATAATTTCCCTATTCACATTTCAATACAAGTAATCTACAAATTTCAATGATCGAAATAACTATGTACGTTTTGTACGTGATAGCACCATACTGCAGCTATATTAGTGGTATAGTTGTAGCACGAATGGGTCGGCTCGACCGGGGAAGGACCACGCTCTCACAGAACACAGGCGTAAAATGGCAGCTTGACACTGCTGGGTTTCGTATGGTGAGTGTAGAGAACAGGAGACCCATTTTACTGGAAAAGAGACATTCCATCTTAGTCCTCACGGGTAACGACGCATCTGCATTTTGATTCTTTATTGAGGATATATGTAGATGTCTATAGGCCACAGCAACCACTTACCATCAGGTGGACTGTGTGCTCGTTTGTTATCCTTATCATATTAAAAAAAACTATGTTATCCGGCTCGAAGGACCACACGAATGCAAAAAGATTAGGTGTAGAAAATGTTATAAGTTTTTGTATTTACTTTAAAGTAACGACTTGTGTACGTTGCATTGTTGAGCACAGCCCTCCTCAGTTTCCTGAAAGGGTTTTATTCAGAAATTAGAATATGGAAAACAATCATTACCTGTATATGAGTGAGGTTTCCACTAGACGTGTTTGTCCGTGCACACCAGCAAACATGTATACGGACATTAGCACTAGTAATGTGTTTAAACATTCTAAGTGTAAGTAATATGTGTTGTCTCTGGAACAATAAGATAAAATGGCTGTTAAACTTTCAAACTTGTATAAAATGGTATTTCAGCGCATATAAGACATGCAGGAAGTCGATGGATGCAAGTGGCTCAGGACCGTGCTTTGTGGCATTCCTTGGGGGAGGCCTATGTTCAGCAGTGGACTTGTGAAGGGCTGTAATGATGCAGACGATGAAACAGTAGCAATATTCGAGATTAAGGGACATTACCAGTATGCAAAAGGAGGCTCAAAAATTAATCAATATCAGAAATTCAGAAAGGATTACTTTGGAAAATGTACACTAGTAGTTATTAAACTTCTCTCAGGTTGTGAGAGGGATTAGCTGTAAATGCTACATTGGGCAAGAGTTTTGAGGCTTTTCGACAACTACAGGACAAAATGCAGATGTTGTGACAGTGTATCAGTATTGAATATAAGCCGGGATCTTTTTATATTAATATATTATTTGAAGTAATCATTGGGTTATACGTACTACGTACTAGAGAAGCCTTTCGAAACAAAAAATGTGTACTACTCTGTCTTCGCGCATGCGCGGAAGTTAGTAAAGTCGCGCATGCGCAGTTGATTTAAGCGCGTTGCGCGTGCGCGGTCAGTTTATATAAAGAAATATATTTTTTCATGATTTTTTCTTTTGTAATATTACGATATTATTACCTATTTATTCACTTGAACAACAAATAATTTTACTTACTTGACTACTGAATTGTTATTTACGTCCAGGTTTAAACTTTAATTTGAAATATTGTATTATTAGCACTGCTCCACACTTCATGAATATTGAAACCACAGACTAACTAGTAGATTGAAACCACACTGAATGACACACTGTACGGATTGCAGTACAGTTCAGTTGAACATAGTGTATGTTCGGAATGCGCAATCTAGTACTTAGTACATATATATCGATGGAAGTAATAAAATATTATCACAATGTAGAAACTATTGTTCACCATTTGCAGAGTTATTCCCACCGGCAAACGATTTCAACCAGAGCTAGACAATCGTACTACTGGTCAGAGGTGTATGAAGAGTCAGTATTTTAAACAATTGAAAGTGTAATATAGTAACCAATTACTATCAGATAAACTCACTCAATTCATAAATCGTGTAGCGGCGGTGTAAGAATATCCACTACCCCATATATCATCCCGTGGGAGTTGAAAGAGGCGACAGAGGCAAACAAATCAGATGGGCAGCAGCGTCTTCCTAAGAAGGAACAAAAAACTGCGGTTGCCAACCCGCTTGCCATGTGTGGCAACTATTGCAAATATCCCCCTATGAGGCAATCTATGGGGGAGGCCTATGTTCAGCAGCGAACTTTAATAGAATATAACGGTAACGGAACTCAATCATTCATACATTAATTTCATTACAACCTTTCAAATGTCCGCTGTTGAACTCAGGCCCCTCCAATTGAAGGCCCCGTAGGGATCCTCCCTACGTGGCAATTTTGCCATAGTTGCAACCGCAATTTTTTATATTTCTTTTTGGTTGTTATGAGGAAGATACTGCTGCTTGTCTCTTGTTTCAGTTTGCCTCTGTTACCTCTTTAGATACTTACGGGGTAATATGGTGTAGGGAATTCTCTTCAGCCAACACTACACAGCACCATTAACTATCTGATGAGCTGTTAGTTCATACATCACTTTCTTTTTAACAAAAAACAAAGATTTAATAGTGAAGAAGACTAACATACAGAAGATTTCATTTCAAACTGTGCAATTTCAGCCACATCTTGCATCACAATTTGCATCAAGAGAGTCTGCTAGACCGGGGAAGGGCCACGCTTGGACAGAATACCAGTGTGAAATAGCAGCATGATGCTGCTGTTAAGAGTGTAGAAAACTGAAGAATCCCTTTTTACTAATAATGAGGCACTCTTTCTTTCTTTCTTTTCAATAGATTATCTTAAATAATTTTTTTTTATATGATAAGGGTGACAAACGAGCACACAGTCCACCTGATGGTAAGTGGTTGCTGCGGCCCATAGACATCTACATCTATCCTCTATTACAAATCGAAATGTAGATGCGTTGTCACCCGTGAGGACTAAGATGGAATGCCTCATTTCCAGTAAAAAGGGCCTCCGGCCACCTGCACTCACCAAGCGAAACGCAGAGGTAAACCTCTACTTCACGCTTGTATTCTGTGAGGTCGTGGTACCACCCCGGTTCGAACCGGCCCATCCGTGCGACAGCAAAAGCTGCCGCGTGGCTCTACCACTGTTAAAACATTAACATTAAAAACAGTTTTTGCATCAGTTTAATGGACAAACAAGGATTTTTCTTCTTACTATTGTGGACTTTACTTGGTTTTTGGATTAGTAAATAGGTAGGGAAGACTTACTATGTCCTCTTCTATACATACCTGTGTCCAGGTAATTATACATTAGATTTATTTAAAACTTACGTAACAGGTATATCAATAATTATTCCAATGAGAGCATCAATCAGCATCTCCACCCTGCTTTCGCTTCCCATGAGTTTCGGCGAGGACGGAGCTTCGGCGACGGCGGGGGCTGAAGTCGGAGTTGGAGTCGGTGGGGAACTGGAAGATTCTGGACTCGGCAATCCAGGGGACTGTAACAAAAATTTGCCAATTAAAATTTTATAAAAACATTGCACACCTCAGAAATTGAATCTGTCAAGGTCATGCAATTCATAAACACATATACATACATTCATACATACACACACATACATATTACTTACTGGGATGCTATTTACGTCCATCGCATCTACTGGCCCATTGGGAGCGCGGGCCGCATTCACGTCAAGGTGCCGGCACAGCTCGTACTCCGGCACAATCTCCACTAGATACTTGCTTACCGCTCGTATCACGAACAGTGCGTTGAAGGTCTGCCATGCTAACATTACACTGGACAGAAATTAACGATGATATTTATTATTATAATTTATTTTATAGAATAAGGGTGACAAACGAGCATATACAGTTCACCTGATGGTAAGTGGATATTGTCAGCTATCAATTAAGAATCAAAACGCAGATGCGTTATCACCCCTAAGGACTAAACTGGAATGCCTCATTTCTATTAAAAGGGGTCTCCGGTTCTCTACGCTTACCATACGAACCACAGCAGCTTAAATTATAACGCTACTTTAAGCTGGTATTCTGTGAGAGCGTGGTCCTACCCCGGTCGAGCCGACGGATTCGCGCTACAACCATAATATAACTGCAGCTTGGATCTATCACGTAAAACATCATCACAGTGTAGTAGCGATGTAAGAATATCAACTACCGTATATCGTTCTGTAGCTGTCTTAAGAGGTGATAGAGGGAAACTGAAACAGAAAATACTCGCAGTGGTTTTTATGAGCTGTACTAGACGAAATTCAATTTCTAATTCAATATTCAGTTTTGGGTCAACATTCCACACCAAACATCCAAATTTCAGGGCTGTCAGTAAGGACATATTCCAGCTACGAGCTAGAAATTCGTAACATACGGACAAGTGGACAGACAGACAAACAGAAAGCAGAGTGACAATAATGTGGCTCTGTTTTTTATCCTTTGGGTACCCAGTAAACTCCGAAATAGTGGATTTCTTTGGTTCAATGATAATTTTAAAACATTATCAAGGAATATGAAACTCAAACCATGTTGACCATGACTGGTATTAGTGTTGTCATTCTTATCTTTAACATATACATATATAATCTTTAACAAATATATGATGATTAATATTTATTACTTATGTTAAAATGACTAATAAACCTGATTAATTTATGTTATCCTTGAAAAACAAATAACATTAATGTATGTATGATAATGAAATATTGTCTTTAACAAAAGTAAAACATATTATCATGGAAGAGCAAAAAATTCATTATTTGCCTAAAACAATAAATTTAAATGAGCTGTCAATTATTACTTCAAATATGCTATTAAATGCTCATACATTGATGATGTTCTCATTTTATTTATATTGAAGTTGGTTGTACAAAATTTTTAATTTTACCACTTTTTAAAATTAGAACCGGAGCAATTACTATACAGCCATGTAGTGGCAACATAAAACAAGAGATGTTACTCCAATAACACATGAATATTCTAAGAGTAGACGTTTCCATTAACCCTTTCAGTCTTTAATAAATGATGGAATAACTAATTTTTTGCTATCAAATGGAGTATTAAGGGTGCAAGAAGATGATATCATCATCATCGCCATCATTGCAGCCTATTAATAGTCCACTGCAGAACATAGACCTCCCCATAGATAGCTTCATAAGGGGGATATTTGTCAAAATTACCACACTTGGCAAACGAGTGGGGAACACCTTTTTAGGGACCCTATTCCTAGGCCTTCACAGTCCATCCGTCTGTCAGCGGGCTGTATCATGATCCGTAATAAGTAGACAGTTGAAATTTTCACACAATGTGTATTTCTGTTGTTGCTATAACAAATAATAAAAATTAAAAGGGGCTCCCCTAATAGAAACGGGTATTACGATGGTACGGAATCCTGCATGCGCGAGTCCGACTCGCACTTCGCCGGTTATTTAATTATTTTAAGCTGGTATTATAAAGATGCTGCTGCCTATCTCTGTTTTCAGTTTCCCTCTGTCGCCTCTTACAACACCCATTGGATGATTTGGGGTAGTGGATATTCTTACACTACTACTGTTAATAATAATACAGTAAAACTCGCTTAATACGATCACGTTTAATACGATTTCTCATTTAATACGCCATTTTATGTCAGTCCCTGCAACTTGAGGCATGTTTTCATACATTTTTAACACACTTAATACGATTCGTCATCCCGTCTAATACGCTATCTGGGTCCGAAAAGTTACGTTTGCTAGTAATTGGTAAGGCGAAAAATCCACGTTGCTTCAAAAACGTGAAATCGCTCCCTGTAACATATGATGCATTGCAACAGCATGGCAAGCAATTAAGCCTGAAACCATACAAAGTTATTTCAAGAAAGCAGGTTTCCGAAATAACGAAGATGATGTTGTGTTGGAAGAAGAACCCGCGATACTGCAGGGTTTTTCTGGATATTCTTCCATTGATGACAATGTTGCACCCTACGAAACGAAACCTGTTCGATCGAAGATCTTAGTCAAGATGTGACTAACACCCAAAAAGAGGCCCTAAGTGATGACGATGAAGATGAAGGAGAGTCAATTCCGATGTTGTCAAACACAGAGGCATTATCAGCAGTAAACGATTTAAGGCACTATGTAACTTCTTTCGGGAAAAGTGAAGACGCGCTGCAAAAAATAAATTATATTGAAGGCCTTGTCATTAATAATACATCAAAATATTTTTTCCAACCAAAATAAGTGATTATTTTAAGTAATGTCATTATAAATAATAATTAACTATGATCTAACATATTTAAATACATATACATATGCACAACATTACCTTCCTTCTACTCGACCTTCTAACAAATTTATTAATATGTATACCTATAATTCAATACCTACACATTATTTGTAAATGACGTTTTATTTTTCCTATCCCGCATAATACGCTTTCCCGCTTAAGTCGCGATTTTGGCTGGCTCCCTTCAAAATCGTCTTAAGCGGGTTTTACAGTAGTAAAGTTTTTATTAACAGTAGTAGTTTTATTACCTGGTAGAGCCATGCTGCAGCTATATTAATAGTATAGTTGTAGCACAAATGGGTCGAATCAACGGGGGAAGGACCACATTCTCACAGAATACCAGCGTAAAATTGCAGCTTAATGCTGCTGTGTTTCGTATGGTGAGTGTAGAGAACCGGAGCCCCTTTTTAATGGAAAAGAGCCATTCTATCTTAGTCCTCATGGCTGATAACGTATCTGCATTGTAATTTGCAAACGAAGATAGATGTACATGTATATGGGCCACAACAACCACTTACCATCAGGTGGGCTGTGTGCTCGTTTGTCACCTTAATTCTATTAAAAAAAAATATTGCAAGTATACATTAAATTACAATGCCAACATTATGATAATTTAAAATTAAAAATTTTGTAAAGCCGACTTCAATATAAGCGACTTCAATTTAAGTTATTTAAGAATAACTCAATAACCATTGGTCTGACCTTGATCAAATTCATATGGGACCACACGAGAACTATCGGCTTTCATATAAAAAAAGAATCATCGAAATCGGTTATCCCAGTACAAGGTAATGAGGTAATGCAAATAAAAATAAAAAAACATACACTCAAATTGAGTACCGTCTCCTTTTTGGAAGTGGCAGAAAAGCAAATTAAGTAGGTACAAGAGACAGGACACTGTGAAATCAATATTATTCATTTATGTATTTTTTAACATTCATTACATATATAAATTAGTTACTGACATTTCTTGCTTACTCACTTATCACTGTTAGGTGCTGCTAGTAGTTCGGTGGCACGTGTAATAAACACCTGTACTAGAGAGCCAAGATTACCAGTTTGCAAATTATTTTGTAGGAACTCCTGTAGCAGTGCTTCAGTGCTTGAGTCAAATATTAGTTGCTCATCGCTGCAAATGAATATGTCAGTATTTAAGATGAATGATATAAAATAATTAAAGATGAATGTAACCATCGATATATATGTACTATGTACTAGATTGCGCATTCCGAACATACACTATATTCATCTGAACTGTACTGCAATCCGTAAAGTGTATCATTTAGTGTGGTTTCAATCTACTAGTAAGTCTGTGGTTTCAATATTCATGCAGTGTGGAGCGGCGCAAGTAAAATTATTTGTTGTTCAAGTGAATAAATAGGTAATAATATCGTAATATTAGAAAAGAAAAAATCATGAAATAATATATTTCTTTATATAAACTGACAGAGCAGGCGCAACGCGCTACATAGAGTAGTGCAAATTTTTTGTTTAGAAAGGCTTCTCTAGTATGTAGTACATATAACTCAATGAATGTAACACTTAATTTACTATTAACCATGTTCACTAGAAGTTAAAATGTAAAAATTAACTATAACATAATGTACTATGACTATGAATATGTCAAATTGTCTAATCTAAAAGTGTGTTTCAAATTAATATTAACCCTTTCGCTGTCCCATGCACTACATATAGGTCATTACTATTGTCTTACTTTTACTTTACATTTACATATTTTACTTTACATATAAAGTACATAATATAAATTATGTACTTTATATGTAATTTGTCTGATTAGACCGAATAGACCAACAAAAGTGGAGATGGACAGATCACATGATGCGTGATCCACAAGAGAAGTGGTGCAAAACTGTTACTGACTGTATCCCAGAGATGGCAAGAGAAATAGAGGACGCCAACAAACAAGATGGGAAGACGACTTAAAACTCACGGCTGGACATCATTGGAGAAGGGTAGCGTGGAACAGGTCCCAGTGGAAAATGTTAGAGCTATGCCAAAAGGCAAGCGGAGCTTTGGGATATATTATAACAAACAAGAACACGTCTAGTATTCCTATTTAACCAAGAAGTTCAGAATAATTATTTAATTATTATATTTAATTATTATTGTCAGATTACAAGGTACTCTTTTTTTAAAAAATCTGATGATAACACCTTGGTTATAAAGAGTTTCATGGTTGAAAATTCGTAATTTTATGTATTATACTTTTTAAGAATTGTAGAGTGCACAGTCCACCTGATGGTAAGTGAATATTGTGGTCCAATTAAAATGCATTGTCACCCCTTAGGACTAGAATGAAATGCCTTTTAACTAGTAACAAGGGTTTCTGGATTTCGCCACTCACTACATGAAATGGAACAGCATTATGGTGTTATTTCACTCTGTAATAATGATTTCTTATATTTACGCGAACACTACACATTTAAATAAAACTAATTTTACGGATTTTATCGCGTATATTAACTTATTTTATATTCCCGACGTTTCGAGCACTTTACAGCACCCATGGTCACGGGGGGGACTGACCCATGCTCCATACAGCACCCATGGTCCCCCCCGTGACCATGGGTGCTGTAAAGTGCTCGAAACGTCGGGAATATAAAATAAGTTAATATACGCGATAAAATCCGTAAAATTAGTTTTATTTAAATCACTCTGTAATTCTGTGCGACCTTGGTTCTACCAAAGAGAATACTAAGTAGTCTAAACATTTATCGAACTGATACCAAACACCATCTATTACTCAAAACAGGGATTTAAAACATATTTTGCAGATTATTGTGTAAGAACTTCTGGAGAAATGCTTCAGAATTTGAATCAAATATTATCTTGCCAAAGATTTAAAAAAATGTTATTTTTCTACACAAGTCTCTAAAAATTCACTGCTGAACATGGACCTCTCCTATTGTAGGGAGAAAAAGCCTTATTTGTCACATTTTGCAGGCAGATTGATGATGACATTTTGCACCTTTGAGACTTTGATGCTGTTCCCCACCAATAAACTTTACTGAATACAAAAAAAATTTGTATCAAAGTATAAAATTGTGTCAAAATACTTTGTTTGGTCTTTAACAAAAGTAATTCTTTTGTGCCTAATAGATTTAAAAATTTAATTAGTAAATAATACCAATCGAAACTATTTGGACATTTAACCAATTTCTTTAGACAATCTTTTTTTAATTTTTTTAAACATAACTTAGGATTTTCTCCTGTATTGTGGTAGTGGTAGTTTACAAATATAAATTGCACAAGGACAAACATCCAGACCCAGAACAATTATTTGTTGGGCATACAAATACATGTTCTGTGAAGGATTCAAACCCGCAGCCCTTAGTGCTGCAAATCAATTGCTAAACCACTGCACCACAGAGCCGCAACTTCAATTGATTTCATGAAACAATCACTTGGTATTGATTTTTGAAGTGGTACACCCATAGCCAATGTAAGTTTAGCCAGATTCAGATATAAAATTTGTTTTTATAACACAAAAGCTCTTATATAATTAAAGAAAGTGATAAAATTTGGTTGATTTGAAATAAAATGTACAAGAAATAAACAATAATAGTGTATTATAAAGAAATGTAAGTATGAATTTTATATATGTTTATGTAATAAGTGAAAAATAGTTATTTTCTGTATTGTTTGCATTCATTCTGACTTCATTTAAAATAGATTATACCTATAAATAGCATAAACATGCTAAAAACAAATTATGGCCTTAAAAAACGATGTGTATTAAAAGGTAACTTACGTATTGTTTGGCAATTGTATATTAAATGCCAGTAACTGATTCCAAAAGGGGTCATTTGGACAAATGATTTCTGAAGAGCAAAAGCGTGCTAGGAGTTCATTGGATGATATGTCGGAATATCTACTTATAGCCACTCCCATTTTATTTCTGGAAATTGAAATTATGTTTTGAAGAAAAAACATGCATACAAACTAACGTGAGGACATACCATGCTATACCATGCATTTATTTATAATTTTTTTATATAAATACTGGATTTGATTTAGTAGAATGGATCATTTATGCTTAACTAAGCTTGCCATGATTAAGTTAAACTTCATACTTCATGGCCAGTTTAACCTTGCCATGGCAACGTCTTCTGAATAATGACTGGAACTTAACGTTTTAAATATCCTTTTAAAATCATCGCTTCAATTTAATATTATGCTTATGGCGACTGAACTCTAACATCATAAAGAAAAAGATGCTTTTCCGCTTCAAAGGAAACGGACTTTTAATATGTTATTAAAAACAGGGAACATGTTATTACTATATTTAAAAGTAATTTCAGAAGGTATGTATTCATAGCATTTTGCATGGACTATGAAAATAATGAGGACTATGATGCCTTTTTACGTGTTGAATGTTAATTAATATTTTACCTTTTACTTGCAAATGCAAAGCTATTTAATGAATTTCACCGAATTGTTTGCTTGCGCCACGAAATCATCGTAGGTTTGTCATAATTCAAATGTCAATGTCATCATGTGTCATATCATGTCAAGTGTCGGATTGATATTTAAAATGTATTGTCGCAATGGCTGCAAAGCCTTCAGCCAAATAAAATTACATCAAACGCTGCAATACATTTTAGGAAAAATATATATGATACTTAACAAATTTCTTCGCAATATATTTTTAAATGATGTTACGCAAATTACCAAGTTTTTGGAAGATTTTAATGTTAGATTAAGCCAGCCAGCAGTAGATGGCAATCAAGTTCCCGCAAAAACTCCCATTTAGTGTAAGATTTAGATTTTGATCGGTAAGATCAGGCTGGCGCAATTTTCATAGTAAATAGTAAATGTCCGAAATCATTCCACTAATACATGCTGAAGAAAAGCAACCGTGGTGGGGTAACGATATTGATAGAAAACATAAGAAGGTAAGAAAAACCCTAAATAGGGCCATGACTACCTCAATGGATGAAGACTGGCTACTATACAAGAAAGCTAAGTCCGAATACAAAAAATGTATCAGATATCGACGATCGACAGGATGGCGTAACTTCTGTGGCAACATAGAAACCTGCGAACAAGCGACTATGACAAGGAATATTCTAGCTAAACAGAACACGCCGCGATCCATCTCTCTATAGAAACCCGACGGTAGCTACTCAACATCATTGAAGGAAGCCCAACGCATCCTAATTGAAACGCACTTCGTAACTCAGGAGGCAAACCGACATGAAGATATACTGACACCGACAGCAGAAGACTGGAATTTAGCACAGAGAGTGGTAACGATGGATAAAATAAAAAAAAACATGGGCCATTCACAGCTTCCTCCCCTATAAGGCGGCAGGACCTGACGGCATATTTCCGGCACTCCTACAGTGAGGAGGGGAGGGT
Source organism: Parnassius glacialis (assembly GCA_033319125.1). Classification (NCBI taxonomy): domain Eukaryota; kingdom Metazoa; phylum Arthropoda; class Insecta; order Lepidoptera; family Papilionidae; genus Parnassius; species Parnassius glacialis. The sequence goes on from JAVANC010000002.1 coordinate 29,042,211, forward strand.
GGTAAAGCCCAAATAGTCAGACATGTTGCCATAATGAGAGCCTGTCTGGCTCTTACATATGTTCCTAGGGGATGGCAGGAAGTGAAAGTCACATTCATACTCAAACCAGGTAAGAGAGATTACACAGACCCTAAATTCTACAGACCCATTAGCCTCACATCCTTTCTCCTAAAGACGATGGAGAGGATGTGTGAAAGGGAATTAAGGGGGTCGGTGCTAATAAACTTACCGCTACGAAGACAAACAACACGTCTACAGTCTAGGTAAATCTACATAATCAGCACTTCACCAGGTAATAACAATGATTGAAGAGGCCATCCAAAACAAAGAAATATGTCTAGGTTCCTTCATAGATATAGAAGGTGCTTTTGAGAGAACGAACTGCTCCAGCATAAAAGGCGCACTCAGTAGACATAAAGTTGAACCGGCACTGATTGACTGGATAGTAAACATGCTCGATGCTAGGAAGATTAATTACTTCTCCATCAGAATTCAGAATACTAACTGACAGTAAGGCGGTACTACAATCTCTGAAATGTAATGTGGTGAATTTGGGACTAATATATGAATGCCATCAACGATTAAATGAGGTATGTAAAAACAACAATGTGACTCTGCAATGGATAAAGGGACACAGTGGATCCAGAGGCGACGATGCATTAGACGAAATGGCCAGAAGAGGATCGGCTCTGGCCACTATAGGGCCGGAACCAATCATACCAATTCCCTTTGGTAACGTTCGTTCACAGGTACGTAGAAACTTCACTAATAAACACGCTCAGCTTTGGAAAAATCTAGTAGACTGTAGACAAGCTAGGGAGGCCCTGCCTGAAATAAACAGTCGTTTAACCAAAGTTCTAATGAGACTGGAGCTGCAGATCAGGATAGTAACAAGTTCTATCACAGGACACGGCACCTTTAACAACATTTATTTACCATCGGTGTTACAGATATTCCCCTGTGCAGGGCATTATGGGGGAGGAAGAAAAGGCGGCCCATGTGTTGCTGAAATGTCCGGAGGTCACTACTCGCTACATACAGGGCTAAACATCTCGTTAAAGGACTGTTGAACTTCTTCGAGGAGATCCCATGCTTTGAATAATTACATTATTCCTGCCCACACGCAAAATACGCGCTTAGACATGGAGTTGCCGAAAACAGCCCGTCATAAACTAAACTAAACTAAAATGTATGTATGAAACATACATATATGTATGAAACATGTGAATACATAGAGGGAATTGGTATGTTTTATGTTAACAATTGTAATTTTGAAACTGTCGGTTGATTATTGACCTCAGCCTGACGGATTTATCAAAATCCAATGTCGGGACTATTTGTCGTAGACGTAGTCATGTCATTATTTACTCCATAGACTTAAAATATCCTGGCGTATAGACGACCTAACAGCTCGAAAACGTGTGACTAATTTTGATTATTCTCCTAGAAACTCCGAGCATAGCTTTCTCCATAGCTTGCTAAGCGACCTAGAGCTTTTTTTTTCTTTTTATAGGAGAGGGGGCAAACGAGCATGGGGCTCACCTGATGGTAAGTGACTACCGCCGCCCATGAACAACTGCAACACCAGGGGAATCACAGATGCGTTGCCGGCCTTTTAAAAAGGAGTAGGCTCTTTTCTTGAAGGTCCCTAAGTCGTATCGGTCCGGAAAAATCGCTGGTGGTAATCGATTCCACAAGGAAGTTGTGCGAGGGAGAAAACTTCTTCTGAATCGCACAGTGGTGGACCGCCAATCATCTAGATGATATGGATGGTATCGCAAGGTCTGTCGCGATGTGCGATGGTGAAATTGAGCGGCTGGAATTAGTCCGAACAATTCCTCAGAGCACTCTCCGTGGTAGATGCGATAAAATACGCAAAGAGATGCAACCTCTCTACGCAGTGCCAGTGAGTCAAGCCGATCGGAAAGAACTCGGTCGTCGACGATTCGAACCGCTCTGCGCTGGATGCGGTCAAGTGGAAGGAGCTGGCACTGGGGGGCCTCTGCCCAGAGATGGGAACAGTATTCCATGTGAGGCCGAACCTGCGCCTTGTAAAGTTGCAAGCGGTGTGCCCTCATCGGGCCAGCAGTGAAGGACCACGTCTCAGTTCCATAGTTCATCACGGGCAAAACGCATTGGTTGTACAGTCTCGCTTTCAAGTTTTGAGGTATACCTGACGAGAAGATGTGCCATAATTTCCCGAACGCTGCCCAGCCGAGTTGAATCCGTCGCTTGATCTCTCGGTCTGAGTTGGACTTAAGTAGTTGGACTATTTGTCCCAGGTAAACATACTGGTCAACAATTTTGACTTTGTGCTTTGAACAACTACCGGCATAAGTGTGACATGGACGTTATACATGATCTTTGTTTTGTCCATGTTCATCTTAAGACCTATCCGTTGGGAGACACTATTGAGGTCATTGAGTTTTTAACGTAGTAGAGCCATGCTGCAGTAATATTAGTAGAATAGCTGTAGCACGAATGTGTCGGCTCGACCGGGAAAGGACCACGCTCTCATAGAATACCAGCGTAAAATAGTATTTTAACGCTGCTGTGTTTCGTATGGTGAGTGTAGAGAACCGGAGACCTGTTTTACTGGAAAAGAGGCATTCTGTCTTTGTCCTCACGCGTGACAACTCATCTGCATTTTGATTCATAAACGAGGATAAATGTAGATGTCTATGGGCCACAGCAACCACTTACCATCAGGTGTGTGCCCGTTTGTCATCCTTTACTATAAAAAAATTGCTTAGGTCCTACAGCGATTCTGCCATAAGGACAATATCGTCGGCAAATCGAAGGCGAGTGATGTACTCACCGTTGTACAGTACCGTGTTATTACCGTGTCCTATCCAGTCCAGAAGCTTGAAAACGTCTTCCAATGCAGCGGTGAAGAGTTTCGGGGATATTACATCACCCTGTCTTACACCTCTCTGAGGTTGAAGTCAACTAAATATACATTTATTTATGTTTTATATATTTTACAAAATGTTTTGATGAAGAAATAAAAAACGGGGACACGGAGTACATAGTGACTGCTATATTTTCCGTATAAGTATAACTTTAGATAATTATAAACGTTTAATAATTAATAATTAAAAATACTAGATAAGTTTATTTTAACATTCTGCTTAAATAGAAATTTAAACTTAATAATTTAAGTAAAAAAAGGATGGAGCTAAAATGGGTCACACCAACATGTTATAATTTGACAATAAAACCTATATAGCTTTAAAGCTATGTTTATGAAAATAACAATCGTTTTGTTTCATCCAAATTGGTGCAGAAATACGAAAGTTATAACGTTTTAAAGTTTCGCATTTTTTTTTTCAATTTTACACGCTCGTTCTCTGTGACGTGATGTCACATTCCGACAGAGCGAACGCGCAGTAGATACTTGCTAAATTCAGTACTTATCTATGGTTCAGTACTAACCGCGCGCTCGGAAGTATACGATCGTTTACCTATATTATATCGAATGTCAGAGTTAATGTCTGGTTGACTGTATTAGACTTAGAGTATTCAACTAACAGGAGACGCCATGCATATAAAGTTCCAAACAAAAAAGTCTGTCACTCCTAGCGGGAGGCGAGATAACGCACACTAAGCAAATCGTAAACATTGGGCCACGTCGTTACGCACGCACACAGCATAATATGAGCACACAATTAAGCAAAACGCACACAACCTTGAAAATCTCTCGTAAATATCTCATCGTTACAGTGCATAAGCATAAACAACTAGTGCGAGGGCCTTGTCGATATGGATATGTCGATGAAATTTTATGCAAGTTACATTAGCAAATTAAATAAAATAAAAATGAACAAATGTTTAATGTGTAATATTACATTCAAAGTAAATTTAAAAAAATACATAAGGTACAAAATAATAATACAAAATTACCAAAATTAAAACAAATTGAAAAAGTATTATATTATATTTTAACTGGTTTTTAAAGTGAATAAGTTTGGTATATATGTAACGAATACACTTTTTGGGATCACTCTTTTTTTGCGAGGTAGCTAATTCTGGTGCTTGCATATTTTTCCATCACCAAGTTTGCCAGTTCAATGTTATGTGGAACGTAATCATTATCGGAATAATGTTCCTGTATGCTTAAAAATATATAATATGCCTAGTCTATGAAATGTTTTTACCATTTTTTAATGTCCTGATCAACCGGAAAGGTTATCTGTATAGGGGTTTTAAACGGTCTAATTTTACAGATTTTACCCAACCTATAGAGTTAAACCGTTTTAAGGCTTAGGGTTGAACTACATTTGGCAGCACGGAATCGCACTTTCCTGTGCTTTTATCCTTTTTGGTCACTCAGAAACGTTATTTACTAGAGCGAGAAAGAGAGCGGGAGTGTATAGTTCCACCCTCAAAAATCCATACTAATATAATATTATAATAGTGAAAGTGTGATTTTTTGTTTATTTGTTTTTGCCCTTCCTTAACGGAATGGAGTAATTAAAAAAATTAAACATTTGCTATCTCTTGGCCGAAGTTTACCCTTAACCAAACATACTTTTTTTCGTCGTTTTACTTAGGATTGAAAAATAATTAATGTCTTCGTAAAAAGCGGTAATATTTTGTGTTCTACAGTACAAAAGTGTAGTACTCTGTATATATTTAATAATAATAGATTATAAATATGACACCGAAATTATTTGTTTGTCCTTATTTATTTATTTAAGCGCTAATAATTCGTGTCTCATCTGAAAACAACCATTTGGTTGACACCATCTAAGACGATAAAGTTGTAAATAATATTTTAAAATGAATAAATATCGTTCACTAAAACTTCCATTTCGATTTGTTACATGTTTAAAATTTTATCCTTCATAATGTAAAATAAACTTGTAGCAAAATAATAAACTTACTTCCAATAATTTCAAAGTCGGTACATCAGTTTCATTTAGTTTCCTTTTATTATTTGATTGGATTACGAAAACCGATTGGTCAAAATGCTCGGAACAAATAGTGCTTGTTCGTATAGGTACCCAGGTTATATGATTGCCACATGCTTTTATCCAAACTTGGCGCCTGTAAGGATCTTTTGGGAAACTGTAAAACCAAAGATCTTTTTTAACACTGTACTAAAACGAATTTTAAATAACAACTTTGGTATTATATATCAAGGTATTAATTATAGTCAAATAAAAACATCGACGCTAAAGATTACAGTGAACATCACTATTATTGACTTGATGATACCATTTTATATACTCGAAATTCCCCTTCTTTTCGTTTCATAACGTAATGAAAACAATAACATAATGAAATGAAAATATCTATTTAAAATGTTTTATATACAATAAAACAATTTAAATTGATGTTTTCATTTTGTTAAAAACAATTAAAGATTATTAATGTTGTTTGAAATAATATAGTTTTGCAAATAGATCACAAAATATTGATGAATTTAAGACTATTCAATAACACGATTTTGTCTTGTGTAATTAGAACAAAGAGAAACAACATTTGTCTACAATTAAGCAAAATTTAATTATGTCCTAGTGGTGCAAATGTCCTTACTATAGTACTAATACTTTAACTTGGCAACACTACCTGCTCAGCTATATTAATCAGAATTTTCGTGATTTAATGCTTATATTAATTATTGAAATCAAAATAAATACTTAAAGATGAAAGGTAACGCCGTCTTTTTGTAAATTTGAGGTTTGTGATCTTTTTTTACAAGAAAACACACTGCAACTTGGCATTTTTCTGGAGGTCAATTCACGCTTACGACTACTTGGTAACTGACGCCGTACGCGGCGCAATTAGTTTTATATAACGGGAATGATCCGCGCTCTCGGACTTTTGACAGCGGGGAACGCTCTCCAATGTCGTCTCCTATTAGTTTAATACTCTAAGGTATTAGATGATAACTTGAATACTTATAATAAACCCAACGACCATATAATAATTTTGAACTAATAATTTATGAATAATCTCATCTAATATGAATAATCTAATCTAACATGAATAATGTAATCCAATGTAATCAATATTACTTAAGATGAATATTTTAATCTAATAATATAATTAATGAATTAATAATAATATTTAACATTTATATATTTATATTTGTAATTCTACGTGGTATAGTAGAGCCATGCTGCAGCTATATTAATAGTATGATTATAGCACAAATGGTTCAGCTCGACCGGGGTAGGACCACGCTCTCACAGAACACCAGCGTAAATTAGCAGCATAATGCTGCTGTGTTTCGTATGGTGAATGTGGAGAACCGGAGACCTATTTTGCTGGAAAAGAGGATAAATGTAGATGTCTATGGGCCACAGCAACCATTTAGGGCATAGTATAAAGAGAGGCCAAGTAGGTTAACTCCAGCACAATCCGCGATATAATTGCCTACTGTCTCAGGGTTGTCACTGTCATCAAATCATTAGTTTAAAGCCCGGCCCTATATCTATAATAAAAAAATTGAATAAAGCGACTAAAATATTGTAAAAAAAAACATCGTACAATAACATAAAATTACTAACGCCTGCCACTTAGACTGTAATCAATTTTTTGTTCTGTTGTTATTATTCGAACTTTGCTCTATTTATCTGATTCACAATTGGTCAATTACTTATTTTTAATTACGATTTTATAACCGTAAGTAGGTACTTAGTTACTATTCTTCCTGTCTGATAGACAACTAATGCAACAAAAATAAGTAAGTAGGTATCTCATCGTCAAGGAAAAATTATATGCTATAATAAGTGACTCGCTTATGTGACGCGCGAACCTCGTGCGGTGTTAGGCTCGACTGGCGCATTGAGAAACATTTTGAGATTGTGTTTAAGTGTGCGTGCGGCGCCTCATAGATACTATGGCGCACACATACAAGCCGCGCGCAGTGCGTTTGTATGAAGATAACGTACTTCCCCTCTCTTTATACTATGTTTAGGGTGTTCGTTTGTCACCCTACCCTATAAAAAAAAACGACGAGTTGCACTCCGGGGGTGCCGCCAGAAGTGAAAACTTGAATATTAACGTTGTGCATTTTTGATATTTTGGAATAGCGGACATTATTTATTATTATCTTATTTCATTTATTTTTATTCGAAATTATTTGTTTGGTAAACCTACACCGCACATGTGCTTATTGTGATGTTATGAAAATATAGGTTAATGCTATAAAGTATAAACATATTACAAATATTACATCTATAATGTGTAAGTACATATTGTTACGAGCTTGGGGTTCGAGACAATTACAAACTGCCGATTGAATTACCAAAATTGACTATTTAATTACACAACACTAATTACAACTTAAAATCACACTGATAATAAAACACAGTTCGGCGATATTTCGCTTCGAAGTATTCTCTTGTATCGCCAATTCAATACTGCCCCGGTCGTGGTCTATACCGGCGTTATATAGGGCCTCAGATAGCTTCCAGAACCTTCTACTGTAGCGACATCTAGAATGTTCGAGTACATATAGGTCCCGACATTTCTGGAAGGATCTCGACTCTCCTAGTTCTGCTACTCGACACTAGAGGGCGCTAGTGTAACTAGTGTTGCCATGTATAAGGCGCGCAGCACTTTATTTTACTCGACACTAGAGGGCGCTAGTGTAACTAGTGTTGCCATGTACAAGACATTAATAGTGGCGCGTAACACTGCCCCCTCCTAAGACATGCTCGTCCCGAGCATTATTGGCCCCATAATAACGCGCCAGTCGATCCACATGGACGATCTTAGGAGTACCTCTGGCACCTTTCTGTATCCGGTAGGATAGGTCATTGATCCTTGTCACAATCCGGTACGGTCCGTCCCATTTAGCTTGAAGCTTAGGAGATTTCCCTTTTTCTGCGAGCTGGATTGTGTAACCACACTAGTGAACCTTCGTCAAACCCTTTGTTGTTCATTATGCGGTCATACCGTGTTTTCATCTTCTCAGACGTTTGCTGACCCGACTGTCTGACGTGCTCATAAATGTCATTCATTTTGTCCCGCAAGTCATTTGCATAATCGATTATACTGCGTGGGGCATCAGGTGGTGTTCCGGTGATCAGGTCTGCAGGCAGCCGTAATTCTCTCCCAAAGTTTGCGAAAGCTGGCGTCACTGATGTATTTTCGTGAACAGCGCTTCGATATGACAACAAAAACGGTTGTATGTGCCTGTCCCAGTCTCGTTGCTGTTTTTCCACAACTTTTGCCAGGTACCTTTCCAATGTCTGATTAAATGGTTCTACCATTCCATCAGATTGTGGGTGGTAAGAAGTTGTTCGTGTTTTATGAGTACCCATAACTCTGCAAGTTTCCTGGAATATTTGAGACTCGAAATTCCTTCCTTGATCGCTGTGAATCTCTAAGGGTACTCCAAAACGACAGAAGACTTCATGAACTAATTTATCTGCAACTGTTGAAGCTTCTTGATTTGGAATGGCGAAGACTTCTGGCCACTTAGTGAAGTAATCCATCACAACCATGAAATACTTGTTACCACTTTCACTTTCCGGAAACGGCCCCGCAACGTCAATGGCTATCCTCTCCGATGGTGCACCAACATTGTACAATTTCAATGCGCCTCTACTACGAGTTTGAGGTCCCTTTACAGCCACACAACATGTACATTTGCGGCACCAGTCCTCGACATCGTCACGACAGTGGACCCAGTAAAACCGTTCTCGGATCTTCAGTAGAGTTCGTTTAACTCCCAGGTGGCCTCCTGAACAACCATTATGGTACAGCTGTAGAACATCCGGTACTTTAGCCTTAGGGACAACCATTTGCAAATGACATCTGTCTCCCCGACCATTTTCCCATTTACGGCACAGGACTCCATCCTAAATCAGCAAGCTGTCCCATTGGGCCCAATAGCTTTTCGTTGTCGAACTCATTGCTGAGACGTCGCTCCACTTAGGCTTAGGAGCACTGGCCTTCATCCATTCCAGAATCGGCTTAATGTCTGAATCTTCCTGCTGTGCATGTTGTAGGCTCTCCTTCCACTCATTGCTGAGCTGGTCTGTCCTGAGCATCCTCACAGATACCACTTCCTTACCCTCTTGCCTAGTACAATGCTTGCTTTGCTTACAGTACAGCATGGTCAGTTCGTAAGCGGAATTTCCGCCCCAGAAGATATTTGCTAAAATGCTGAAGGACTTTACCACAGCAAGCAATTCCCGTCTTGTGACACAATAGTTCCTTTCCGGCTTTGACAACGACTTGCTGAAGTACGCTATCACAATCTCTTGATCACCATTCCGTTGAGACAATACACCGCCAAGTCCTATATCACTTGCGTCTGTGTCAACTATAAATTCCTTGCCCGCATCAGGGTACCCCAAAATAGGTGTTTTGCACAGACGGTTCTTGAGCTCCTGGAATGCAATATCGCAACTTTCATCCCAGCAGAAATGTCGCTTCTCCTCAGTTAGCTTATGCAGAGGTCTGGCTATATCTGCAAAGTTCTTCACAAATCGCCGATAATAAGAGCACAAACCCAAAAATGCTCTAACCTGTGTCTTGTCTTTTGGAACCGGCCACTCCTTGACAGCGGTAATTTTCTCTGGATCCGTGCGGATACCTTCTTCCGACACTACATACCCCAAAAAGCTAACTTGCCGTTTGAATAGTGAGCACTTCTTCGGGCTCAACTTGAGGTTGGCACTCTGGATCTTCATGAGCACGCGTTCCAGGTTTTGAAGGTGTTCCTCAAACGTACGGCCTACGATGATGATGTCATCCAAATAGACCAGACAGGCATCTCCAATTAGCCCGGTAAGTACAAGCTCCATCAACCTTTCAAACGTTGCTGGAGCATTGCACAATCCAAACGGCATGACTTTAAATTGCCACAGACCCTTTCCTGTGGAGAATGCAGTTTTCTCCTTGTCCTTAGGATCAATTTCAACCTGCCAGTAGCCACTTTTCAGGTCCAGCGTACTAAACCACTTTACGCCTGTGAGCATGTCCAGCGTGTCATCAATTCTAGGCAAGGGATAGCTGTCCTTCTTCGTAACGTCGTTCAGGCGGCGGTAGCCAACACAAAACCGCATGCTGCCGTCCTTCTTCTTTACCAGCACCACAGGTGAACACCATGGACTAGATGAAGGTTCATTAACACCATCCTTACCATTCCCTCAATCATGGTTTCCACTTCCTTTTCACGTGCTACAAGCAATCTTCTTGGCCGCTGACGAATAGGCAATTCTTGTCCTGTGTTTATTTTGTGTTGAACTAAGCCAGTCTTTCCTATGTCAGCTTCGTTTGACGAGAAAACATTGGCGTACTTGAATAACAACTTCTTCTCCATGACCATTTCATTCGGGGAGAGAACGCTGCGACAGTCTTCTAAAAGTGTGGTCACTCTCGTTTGTCCATCCTTGCTGAGGGTCCCAGTTGTTAGATATTGGCACCGACGCAACCAATCCACTTCCTCACTAGTACCAACCAATGTGCCTTTTTCTATAATCTGTTCCTGATCACAAAGGTTCAGCACACGTACTCCTGAGATGTCGGCGGTTCTGACCAAGGTTCGAGCCACTATCCATGGAAGGTCATTGTCTACCCTTTCCACGAGTACACAACGAAGAGTTTGCCCAGGATTCCGAGGAAGTCTAACCGGCACAATCGTTTCCGATCTCGGCGGAAGAACAATCTTCTTAAGGCTGTACACATTCCCTGGTAGCGCCCCTTCCACGAATAGTTCGTCTTGTCCACATTTCAAAACACCTTGCTTAACGTCGATCTCACAACAATTCTTCCTCATAAAGTCTAGGCCCAGGATGCAGTCGTCCATTATATCAGCAACGATGACATCATGCAGGTAGATCATGTTGCCTAGCTTCAACTCCATCTCCTTCTCTACACGGACGGGTATGCGCTGACCGGTGGCTGTCACCAAATTAATGCGTTCTCGGTTGTATGCAGAGTCCCCAAGGAACCGACTTATAAGTTGGGAACTGACAACCGTGCGAGAGGCTCTAGTGTCTATGGTCAGTTTACACGGCGTTCCGTTGACTTCGCCCTTGATGATTAGGCTGTTCCCATCATGGGTTTGTGAGATCGAAATCCTTGGAGCTCTTTTAACATCAGCCAGTACCCGCCCCGCAGTCCTGGCTTTTACTCGTTTCCCTGCTGCTGCTGGGCGGTGCTATTAGCCGCACTACCCTCTCGAGATCGATCACCATCCCTTTCTACAGTTCGCTTAGGGCAGCTGGATCGAAGATGGCCCCTCTCCCCACAGCCGTAGCACCTAGGGCTATAGCTTTTATTGCGGTCCTGAACTGTAGCTGCTGCAACCTTCCTGACGCGGTGGGAACGATGATCCTGCCGCACGGCTTCCACCTCCAGTGCATGGGTCAAGGCGTCCTTAAGCGTCTCGTGGAGCCCGAGCCTCACAGCAGCTCTGACTTCAAGGTCTCGGATGCCGTCGATGAATGTCTGCACCAGGTTCCCTATAATGAGCGCAGGTACAGACTGGTACGCTTTTCGAACCAGCTTCTCCACCTCAAGGGCCCACTGCTGCAGGTTTTCGTTACTGCGTTCCACGCGATCTTTGAGCTGCGCACAAAGGACGTGTTCCAGGTGAGCGTCGCCATATCTTGCCTCCAATGCCTCAAGGAGCTGCTCGTAAGTCACTTCCTTACCGAGAGCTTCCAGAACAGTTAAGGCCTGGTCGCGTAGGCCTAGGGTGAGAGCAGTCATGGCCTGACTTTTATTCCAGCCGTTCGCTTTCATGACAGCCTCGAACTGGATTTTGTAGGCCGACCAGGAAGAAGTCCCGTCGAACGGTGGCATTTTGAATCCACGTAGCGAAGGAGTTGTAGCTACCACGGGAGCTGTAACTCCATCCCCAATTTTGAGGTCGTTCAGCGTTTTCTTCACGTCAACCATCACGTTGTCAACCCGATTGTTCACTTGGTCGATTCGGGTTTCAGCTTCCGACAAGCGGTTGTCATGTTGAGCAACCCTATCCTTCACCTCCCTTATCTCTTTCCCGAAGGTGGCGTGAAGGTCCTTCATGAGAAGAAGCTGCTCTTCCATCCGACGGCGCTGTTCCTCCTGTTGCCGGGCATGTTCCTCGTGTCGGCGAGCCTGATAATGAGCCTAATTAATAAAAGAAAATTAATTAAACCTAACTTACTTCCTCTCCTACGCCGCGCCGGCTGTCTACTCTCCGTCCGTCTTACGAATTTTCGATCAGGACACGTGACCTGACGCGAGTTTAACATTTTTTACCCATTACAAAAAAGTGCACAATGCCGCTAAAGAAGTTTTCACTTCAAAAACTTACGCATGGGCGTAGAGGGAGTATGTACAACAGAGTAGTCATTGTCGTATACCTAAGCGGGATAGCAATAGTTTAAGGTTAGTGTCGCCGATGATTATCTATTGTTATTATCTTGATTTTTGGGAAAAGTAAATTCTGTTTCCTAATTATAGGTAGAATCAATACAGTGTTTCAAAAATATAGTAATTCATTAACCACCTAAGATATATCTTATTAGATTTATAGTAGTTGATTAACTTCCTAAGATATATATTAAAAGGTCAATGTACTAAATTGAAAAATAAAACGATTTTTTTTATTATATTTGAAATCGCTTTATTTTGCGTTTTGTCTTTTCCTTGTTTTATAATCAGTTTTCTTTTATATAATGTTTTGCTATGTATAATAGATTACGCAAAAACATACAAAAAACTATTATATATATATATAATATATCCACAGCTATGATTTCAATTTCGAATGAAACAACAGAAATAATTCAAAATATTTATATGAATATTATATAATTGAAACAGCACTAGGAAAATTTTTGTACATCTTTACAGTTTTCGGTTTGGTAACACATGCTAGAAAACTAAAGGATTCTAAGTAAATATTTTTTCATCCCGTTCAGAGTCTTTAGGGAAACTTTTAGGAGAAACTTTAGGGAACTGTTTACAATCAGCTAAACTTATGGTTACATGTTTATTATTGCAAACATTTATAATTTTTACGAACAAACGAAAAGCTATGAAGTCAGCAACATCCTTTTCAGAATTATAATCGGGCAGCCATTTTGTCACCACACGTTTGTACCACGTCTGTTTCTTGAAACGGTGTTTGGACGGAGACGACATTATTTATTGCTTCTTACCTGAGAATAAAGAAACAATTTTTAAATACTTAACACTGCAATCTTCTTTTTTCTTGTGTCAGCTAAGAGGGTTTTTTCGCACAAAAATTTTGTTAGCTTTCGTTTACGAGGCGTTTCAACTAATTCACTAGAAGGAAGAACGCTAGGTATGTTGTTTTCACCCTGCAATTTTAAAAAATTCTCATAAACGATTTGGTAATATATATTAACTATTTATATTATTAATTCAAATGGCTATTTGTTATTTAACTTATGGAAGGATTCTCGACTTTCGTAGCAACTTCCTTGGGTCCTTTAGTATTATGCAGACTAAATTTTTGTTCAAAAATGGCATAGGAAATTTTTATGAAATAAATCTCATATAAAAGAATTGCTTTATAAAAAAAATAGCTGCTTTTAGGAACCAAATTTAAAATATTAAATTGAAATCTTTCAATTTAACTACAAACCTTTGCATCATACCACTATAGCATCAGTAGGGTTTTTTTTAATATGATGCAGTAAGGTTAATAGTAAAACAGAATGATACAAAAAAGGTATAGCAATAAACAGCAATGAGGGCTAATAATCTTCCACTCACCAGATGTTGCTAGTAGCGACTGAGGTAAAGTTTTTTTGTTACACAGTGTCAGTTAATTGAGAAATTAGTTTTAAATAAATAGTTTATCATTATCTAGAGTGTTATATTAATACACAACACAATGCGTCAGTGGTTTGATTTTTAATTTTTTGCACTTTATAACTCTTTTTAAAAAAATCGGCTTAAGTTATATTTTATAGTTTGGTTTATTCATTTCCAATGTAATTAATATAAAATATAACTAATAATACAGAAACAAACTTTAAAGATTACATTTTCCTAAGAAATTATCATCCCCGCTATGAAATCTGTCAAATTTTTTACCTCACTGTAAAGTGGCGCCGCCCTGGTGGTAGAAAAAGTCGTGGATGCCCTCATTTTCAACAAAAAGTATTTATCGTTTTTGTAACTTCCTGTATAGTTAAAAAATAGTACCTCGTACAAAAATTAATAAAGGGATTCACTAACGCTTACCTCATGCACTGGTTCAGAAAGTTTCGCTTTTTTACTAGTACTAGGTTGTTCTACAGGGATTTCCTGAAAACAAAATTAGCTTTTAAAAAAAAATTAAAAAATATTCCATAATATTTTATTTCATAACTAAGTGTCCAAATTTTAGGTAAATAATATTTACTATAATATACATGCTATGTTTAGGCCAAAAAAGGTAATTTGTACGCCATCCAATGGCGTTCAAGCGGTCGCGTCACCCGATAGTATGTAGGTAAAAAAACGCTCGCCAGGTGGCGCGTCAGTGTGCGGAAGTAAGTCGCTCGACGCGTGGGCGAAGAGTCAGTCCCCCGCCAGACACGACGCTGAGGCCCGTGCGGCCCTTTTTATCGAAACATTCACAGGCCCGTCGTGGATCTAGATAGCTAGATGAAGTAAGTTAAGTCCGTTGCCGTGTCGGGTATCACGTGTTCGATTCTGCGATGAGTGTGGAATTAGGCGAATTGAAGTTAGTTAAATGTACAATGAAGCTAAGAGACTGAATCAGTGACAGTGAAGAAAGAAGTGGTCCGGCGATGGAGCAGTCCGGAGCGATGCAGCATTTTGGAGCAGCCTGGAACTCGGCCGCTGCTGGTCGCCTATGCTTGCCAAGGCCCCACACATTCACACATCACTGTACACGACTCGCTATCTACCATTACACACACTCACGGCCTGCCCAAGCCTTGGAGCGAAGTTGGCTCCTGATACAGGTAAGTACTTTTGCTTTCTAGTTTGCTCCTATATAGGTTTTTGTGATAGGAAATTTCACGTGGCCATATGGAGGCCCGACCTGCGTCTGCTCGTTAATTCTTCTGCTGAATGGGCCCCGGAGGATTTGATCTTTGTAGGGGCAGTCGTAGGCCGTAACATTAGTGGTAGCAGAGCGTGGTTCCGGGTTCGATTCCCCAGTCGATCCTGACTGTAGTGTTTGATAAAAATTAAACAATTTTAATGGCAGGGAGTGTTGGTTTGATTGGTTTAATTTTGTGTCTACAATCACGCCCGGCCGTAATACGTAAAAATTAAATTATTTTCTTTTGTTGCTTTGTTGCTTGCTTTTTTTTTGTTGGCGGGTAGTTGCAAATGCCACGCCCGTAGGTGGTGCAAGCGGGAGTTTGCTAGAGAGATGCGTTGGGTAGGTAGATGGTTATTATCACGTAATCGGATAATTATCGTTGTCGTATAATTATAGTTGATTACTTATCAAAGGGTCGGTTGTCTGAGCGCGGCATTTTTTGTAGATCGAACGGGATATGTATCTTTATTGTTTTGTGGTTCGTATTTAATCTAATAAATGGTAATAATATAAATCTAATAAATGGTAATTTGTATGTGTGTAATTGTATTTAACTTGATTTGATAGGAACGGTATTTTGTTACTCGTTAATTCTTTTTATATTTGTTAATTTGTAATTTGAATTTGAGCCGCGTAGTAATTTGTATTAGAAGTAATGCCATCCCGCGGCTAGGGCTATCGCCATGCCGTTTTGTGTCTGGGTGCGAACGGCGTTTACTCTCAGGGCTCTCCGGGCCCTCGACTCCTACGTAGGCCGTAACATGCTATACCAATTCTAACTCATTGGAGGGCAGACATCTTTACAGGTATCTTATTTTTTATCGCACATTACGAAAAGCAAAAAATATCGCATTGGATGTATGTACACAGATAACATTTAAATTGATAAAGATAAATAATTAAATGTTTCTACATTAACACTAAGTACTTACCTCCAGTCTCCATTCAACATTTTTTGGCATGTTAATAGTACTAGGACGAGGTTGCTGACCTGTACTTTCTTGAAAGTAAAAGTAAACTCTTAAGTGGGTCCAGAAAATTAATATTGTATCTACTCAGTTATTCATCAATTACTCTTACATCAGTTACTCAATTTTAGTATAACTATGAGCCTTATTACCAACTAATAATGAAACCGTGCGGTAATTTCAATAAATGCACGATTTGGTGTAGAACCCGTGCGGTTATTTCAACCACTACCAATAAAAAGAAATATATGGGCTAGTTTCGTTGCGGACACAACTTTATAACTCACAATGGTATTGAAAAACGTCGTATGACACTCCTACGCTATTAAAAATTACGTATTCCGCTGAAAATTAAGCACTCGGGTAACAGGCGATTTCTTGATGCCCAATGTCAGCCTCATACATAATTTTCAACTAAGCGTACTTGTATCAGGATAAAATTTCCAATATGGACCATCGATTTAAATGCCCATATTTTTTTTGTAGATAATACTCACTAAAAGAAAGCGTTTTGCGAAGTTTCAATGTGCGGAAACGCGTACTTTTTGAGAAAAAAATTATTGTAAATCAATTATTTTTGCAATATTTATGTCAATTACTACGGTAAAACTGACACTATTTTGTATTGTCTTTGTCATCGTCGGTAGGGATGTCGATTCTTTCCGAAAAAGATCGATTCGAATCGTAAGCTGATGTATCGATTCACAAAAAAATCTATTTCTAAAATATCAATATTTTTTCATGTTTGCATTTATAATGTAAATATAAATACATTTTATGAAAAACCAGAAAGATACCATAGTAAATAATTTCTTATTGAAATTTGTTTTATTTATTTTTACTAGGGCAGATAACAAATAAAATAGGTTAGGTTCACCTTATGTCAAAGAATCGAATTGATTGATCCCGACTCCACCTGGTACGAGTCTGTCCTACCCCTAGAGTGGTTATAAAGAGCCGGAGGCGCGTAGGGGGAGCAGCCTCCGCCTGCTGTAACAAATCGTAGGCATCGGACGAGCCGGAGCGGCTGAGGCTGGTCGCCGAAGGCGACCAACAAGCCGAAGCTGCGGAGGCGAGGAGGGATGCCTGCGATTTGTTACGCTAAGGCGTAGAGGCTGCTCTTCCCGCAGCGCCGGAGACGTAGCAGTCTCAAAATAGATACAGAAATCCTTCTGAATCAGTCCCCCTATATTTACTGATGAAGGGGATTTTTTTTCTCATAAAATGGATATATATTTACATTATAAATGCAAACATGAAAAAAAAATAGATATTTTAGAAATCGATTTTTTGAGAATCGATACATCAGCTTCCAATTCGAATCTATTTAAAAAATCGATCTTTTTCGGAAAGAATCGACATCCCTACTGACAATAACAATAAAAATGGCGTCAATTTTATTGTAGGATTAGACATAAACAATGCAAGAATAATTGATTTTCAATAACTTTTTTCTCAAAAATTACGCCCTTCCGCATGTTGTAACTTTGTGTGTGTGCTTATAATAGTGTAACTTTTCTGTAAAAGTACGTATGAACCGCCAACTCGACGGAATTGCAGCAATTGAAAAGTCGTACCATTGAAATAAATTTGCAAAAATAACTGATTTTCAATAATTTTTTTCTCAAAAAGTACGCATTTCCGCACATTGAAACTTTGCAAAACGCTTTCTTTTAGTGAGTACTATCTACAAAAAAAATATGGGCATTTAAATCGATGGTCCATATTGGAAATTTTAACCCAAAAACGAATAAAAACACGACACCTAACAATCTGTTTTGACACCTGCCATAAACAGTAAGATGGCGGCACACGATTAGTTCCAATTTTGGCCGCGCGCAGAGTTATCTTGCGCGCACTATACGTTAAGAGCGTGCGAGTCAACCAATTTTTTTTTCTTTGACTGTATGGCGCATACTACACACTCGATAATTATCACGATATTTAACGTGATTTTTATCTTTCAATATTTTGGATCGAATCTACATACTACACACTCGATACTAATCGCGTCAGTACAACGGTAGATTTCATTCACTAAAGACGTGTACGTTCTATAATTCGATGCCAGTAACGTAATGAGTGACTATAAAAATAAAGCTTGCGTTGCTATTATATTAGCGATAGCATTAAAAAGGCGTGTAAAGAGAAAAAAAATTAATAAAGCATTGGCTCCATTAATTTTTTTCTCTTTACATGTCTCTCTGACGTGAATTCTTTCAAGGTTTTTTGGTCATTCGTTTGAGGCACGGCTGGCGCCGCCACTACATCAAGAAGCGTCCTCCACCATCGCTGACAATGAATACTGACACGATAAATATCGACCAGAGACTAGAGACTCGATATTTATCGACGATACTTGATACAGGTCGTTGGATTTCTGGACTTTTAGAAATCCAGCGATCCGTATCACAATCCAAGATATGCTATACTACATACTCGATAAATATTGTAATCTTAGATTACGATCCAAATATCGTGATAATTATCGAGTGTGTAGTAGGCGCCTATACGATTTCCTTTGTTTGGAACAAAGTAGACATGGGCAATGTGTATCACTTAAAAGAAAAGATTGATATGTATCTTTTGATCACTTGGATATGTATCACTCTTTTATATCTTTATATCCTTATGTATCAGTAGATCAAGCTCGCTTTCACGACACGCATCGCATTACATTGCGTTACTCACTCAGCGTGGCTCGCTTCGCTCAACTCAATCCTATCAGTAAGAGTGATAGATAAGTACCTATAGACCTGTTTGCATTTTGCTTTTGTCGTTACATTGTGTATCTTTCTGATATATTTGGCTGCTGTTTCTTTCTAGGTATCTATGTGTTATGATTAAAAATTAAAGTTTTCCTATTTCTCAGACATGCAGGTTTCCTCACGATGTTTTCCTTCATCGCCGACCACGTGGTAAATCAGCACTTAAAATTGCAATTAACAATTTCATTGGTACCGGCGGAGATTGAACCCGGGTTGCTCGCGTACTGTGAAACTTACAGCGAGCGCTATTATTGTTATGATTGATAAATATTAATAGGCACTTATTCGAGAAATTAACTTAAATTTTTAGTTTAAAATAATAATTAAATTAATGATTAACGTAAATAACGTAGGTAGGGTAGGTATTGTGTGTATTAATTTGTAGAAAATATATATTATATAGTTTAGGCTTCTTCCAAACATGCCTGCTGCGTTGGCTGTCTTTCAGCTACGAGGGGTACTGTGGGGTGTTTACTTTTTAAATGTATTTCCAGCGGCTACATTTAGCATGTTCGCACAATAAAGGCATTTTGCTTTTTTTTGGTTCTACTTCCTCAAAATGATTACACACTGCGCTTCGTTTTCGTGAAACCATTTTTTTTTATTAATAAAACACTAACTGCGCAAAATTATTTACACTTAAAACAAATGAAACAGTCACTAACTGTACGTACAGAACAAAAAACACTTTAAACTATTTACACTGAATGTCTTATTTACCTACATTTAAATTAAACAGTCATTAAGTGTACAAAACTACTTCAAATATTTTTCTATTCGATGCAATTAACGCAAACAATATTACTCTCGTTCCCAAACCGAGGTTAAGGTTGAACTAATGAAGTAAACTGATATCTTTGTTTAATTTTGTAAATCACAAATCTTTTTTCTACTGTTTTATGGATGTAAACGCCTACTAATTTCGGTTATAAAACTTTGTTAAAATCGATGGTTTTTAACTGAAATTAGTTTGCATTGTTTACTAAAAAAAATATAGGTAAAGTAAACACAAGTACAGTTCAAACCAGTATAATACTTAAATGTTAACGTACCGCTTAATGACTTTAAGCCTTATGCATCAGTCAGAGTTATCAATTTACCTTTTTGTGCCAACGTATTACAGTTTATAATGGTCTAACAACCCACTCTCTCCGTCTTGCCAAAGCGCGACAGAACATTCTAAATAGTGATCTGCGAAAGAAACGTCTGTACTATGGACTGTCCGAAATCTTCCTGAAACGACCGGCCGTGTCGGCCCAAAGCAGTGTGCGCAATGTGCGACACAGATGTTAGAAAACGTTAAAAGATGCCTTGAGTGAATAAGTTGTAAAGATACACTGATACAGTGATACATTCGGATGCGGATGGATATAAAGAGTGATTGATGGAAACGGATTGATTCATATCTTTTGTATCTATCTCTCCTTAGTTACCCATCTCTATGAACAAAGGTACTATTTCTATATAGTTTGTGGGTACTATGTTCCAAACAAACGGCTGTCGTCAACTGTTTTAGTGATTTTATGTGATTATTTGCTAAATTATTGACGTTTGAGTTACGTGACGTTTAAAGTTTTTTGTTTTAGACAGAGTTTATGTAAAATTATGGTGCGTTGTTGCGTGTTAGGTTGTAAAAACCGACCAGAACGAAAAATTCCAAACATAACCTTTCATCAGTAAGTAAGCTTATTTAAAGAAAAATTGCCTATGGAAATCGATTAGCTGATTAATTTCCATTATCTCTAGTGTATAATTACCATAAAATATACAATAAATTACTAAAATAACCTACAACTTTTTTCGTTATATGCGACTAAATTAAGAAGCGTTATTTTATTTAAAGGTCGCCATTTATTTTTTGTCGTTTTCTAATTTGCTGTATAATCACTATAGGGATACCAGTGCTTGGCAAAAAAAATGGTTAAAATTTCCAATATGGACCATCGATTTAAATGCCCATATTTTTTTTGTAGATAGTACTCACTAAAAGAAAGCGTTTTGCAAAGTTTCAATGTGCGGAAATGCGTACTTTTTGAGAAAAAAATTATTGAAAATCAGTTATTTTTGCAAATTTATTTCAATGGTACGACTTTTCAATTGCTGCAATTCCGTCGAGTTGGCGGTTCATACGTACTTTTACAGAAAAGTTACACTATTATAAGCACACACACAAAGTTACAACATGCGGAAGGGCGTAATTTTTGAGAAAAAAGTTATTGAAAATCAATTATTCTTGCATTGTTTATGTCTAATCCTACAATAAAATTGACGCCATTTTTATTGTTATTGTCAGTAGGGATGTCGATTCTTTCCGAAAAAGATCGATTTTTTAAATAGATTCGAATTGGAAGCTGATGTATCGATTCTCAAAAAATCGATTTCTAAAATATCTATTTTTTTTTCATGTTTGCATTTATAATGTAAATATATATCCATTTTATGAGAAAAAAAATCCCCTTCATCAGTAAATATAGGGGGACTGATTCAGAAGGATTTCTGTATCTATTTTGAGACTGCTACGTCTCCGGCGCTGCGGGAAGAGCAGCCTCTACGCCTTAGCGTAACAAATCGCAGGCATCCCTCCTCGCCTCCGCAGCTTCGGCTTGTTGGTCGCCTTCGGCGACCAGCCTCAGCCGCTCCGGCTCGTCCGATGCCTACGATTTGTTACAGCAGGCGGAGGCTGCTCCCCCTACGCGCCTCCGGCTCTTTATAACCACTCTAGGGGTAGGACAGACTCGTACCAGGTGGAGTCGGGATCAATCAATTCGATTCTTTGACATAAGGTGAACCTAACCTATTTTATTTGTTATCTGCCCTAGTAAAAATAAATAAAACAAATTTCAATAAGAAATTATTTACTATGGTATCTTTCTGGTTTTTCATAAAATGTATTTATATTTACATTATAAATGCAAACATGAAAAAATATTGATATTTTAGAAATAGATTTTTTTGTGAATCGATACATCAGCTTACGATTCGAATCGATCTTTTTCGGAAAGAATCGACATCCCTACCGACGATGACAAAGACAATACAAAATAGTGTCAGTTTTACCGTAGTAATTGACATAAATATTGCAAAAATAATTGATTTACAATAATTTTTTTCTCAAAAAGTACGCGTTTCCGCACATTGAAACTTCGCAAAACGCTTTCTTTTAGTGAGTATTATCTACAAAAAAAATATGGGCATTTAAATCGATGGTCCATATTGGAAATTTTATCCGATTTTTCTTCACACTTTGTCCCAATCTACTGAACTATTCAATCAAAATGGCATTCCGGGCTTATGACTGACAATAAACATAGATTGCAATATTGATTATTGACCAATACTATGAATATTGGCATACTTAAAAATCGATTTTATTTACAGTGATTGTGGTTTTTTTAATTTGTTTTACATAATGTTTTTTTTTAATATCTAACGGTTTTGTTTTTATTTACATGGTATAAGCATTTTTAACTACAACCAATAAATATTAATTGTAATAGTTTTTTTGTCTTTCGACATTCAAAAAAGTGATATAGAAAGCAGGAGACGTAACGGCATCATTAAAACATAAAATTGAATAGCGTGTGAACATTTGGGCAATAAAGTCATAAAGTACGAGATGCTTAATTTAAAGATCACTAGGCGGTCCGCGCTGTTAAAAAACATTAACCTTAATACATGAACATTACGGTTCTAAGTAAATTCACTTATTTCTTAACCAGCCGACCGCCGCTTGCTCTGCGTCATGTTTGACTGTCATGTGCCATGCTTGATTTGGTCGAGTCATGTGTAATGCTACAGTACGCGGTCGGGTTATATGACGCGTAATGCAACAATCGCATTACTTACACAAGTCTACTACAGTACCGTTTTCCAAAGTTAGAGCCCACGTTTCATATTTCACAATTAATTTTTAGGGCTGCCATAACAAATAAAACTCCCTAATTTTCTCGATTTGTTCGTTTTAAGTTTCATGTATTTCATGTTTCATCATGTATTTATAAAGGATGTGCTAAGAGCAATACCAAAAATAAAAGTGAAGCGTGTTTTTTGTTTTTTTTTTTTTCTCAAACTCGCTCGCATAAATTAAACGTTTTCAAATGTTTTTAAGGAATAATTTATATTAACTTAAATCTTACCATAGAAGTTTGTGATATTTGTGTCAAACTTACGGAAGTTACAATCAAGAAATATGTTTATTATGCGAACCTTAAACAATAAATAATGGGTTTAATATTTATTAGGTCTTTGTAAGTTTAGTATTTGAAAGGGACGAAGAGAGAACGAAGTGTGAAATATGGGTAAATCAGGAATGTCTAGAACAGGTAAATGAAATTGTATACTTGGGGAGTGCTTTTAGCCGGGATGGAAGATGTGATTTAGATGTGGACAGGCGTGTCGCTGCCGGGAACAAAGTCAATGGTGCCCTGACTGCGTTAGTCAAAAGGCAAGGCGTAGTGAAGAGTGCACGCCTTGCAATACATAACGCAGTGTTGGTACCGACTTTGTTATATGGCAGCGAAACCTGGGTGTGCCAGAAGAAGCATAAAAGCAAGTTGAATGCAGTGGAGATGCGATCTCTTCGTAAAATGTGCGGCGTTACCATGGCCGACCGAAAGCGAAACGAAGAGATTCGCAATATGGCAGGTTTGAAAGATGACCTTATCACAAAAATTGATAAGGGCGTGCTTCGATGGTTTGGGCACGTTGAGCGAATGAGTGAAGACCGAATGGTGAAGAAAATATATAGCGCGAAAGTTAATATTAAAAGGTGTCGAGGTAGACCGAGACTAACTTTCGAAGACCATGTGAGCAAACTGCTCGAAGAGGGGAGGGTCAAGAGTACTCGGATACCTAGACGTGCATGTATGAAGAAGATAATGAATCTGAAAGAAGCCAAAGAGGTATGTAAGGATCGTGACACTTGGCGATCTGTTCTCTCTGGCTACCCCGTCAGGGATTGTGCGTGAAGATAAGTTAAGTTAAGTTTGTAAGTTTAAGCTGAATATTACAGTTTTTTTTACTGAGCTTTGGTAATCAATTCAGTCATTTATGTAATTTCATATAATTATATAATTCTAGTAATTTTTTATTTTTTATTTATTTAAAAGGACAACCAACAAGACGAACACTAATATATGGATTTTGAGGTAAAATTAATATAAAACTAAAGCTAAGCGTCATCTTAATTATAGGCTGCCACGGCATGCAAATGTGGACTATGCAAATAGGTTAGTTAAAAAAAAACTTAAATAGGTTAGTTAATACTAAGCAAATGAAAACTTAAACATCTATTTTTATATGTTAAAAAAAATCAAACAATAGATAATAGATACCTGAATCAAACAGACACCATTGACTCGAGAAACTGACCGAGCTTGCGTCTAAATTTCAACGGCTTGTCAGAAAAGATGTCGATGTTGTAAGACTTAGATATTAAGTTGTACTGTCTCTGTAAGCGATTCATGGTGGCGTAGTGACCTAAGCTACTTTTGGCACCTTTTGGTGAGAATGGAACGTAACGTACGCGACGCGGCAACTTATATGGGATATTAAAATTGACAGATCGCAACAACGCAGGGCAGTCAATGAGGCCATTGATAATCTTATAAAAAAGTAATTGATCCAAAAACAATCTTCGCCCTTGTAGGCTAGTCATTTTAAAATAGGCAAGACGTTCCTTATACGAGGGCAGCAGTTTGGCTTTGTTAGATTGGTAGGATAGGTGCCAGAGAAATCTCTTCTGTATTCGCTCGATTCGCTTAATATGGACCTCATAATGTGGGGACCAAACCTGACTACAATATTCCAAACCCGAACGAACCAATGCCAAATACAGGAGAATTTTTGTTGAAGGCTTTTTGAACTCCTTAGCATTCCGCAGCACAAACCCTAGCATCTGGAAACCTTTTGTTGCGACTTGGTCAATGTGCTTGTGAAAGCGTAGTTTTTTATCCATAATGACGCCCAAATCGCGAATAGAGTCTACCTCTTGCAATTTTTGACCGGCAATATTGTAGGACGGCGACAAGTTCGTTTTGCATCTCGAAAATCTAATAAATTTACATTTTTCGGTATTTAAATATAACCTGTTCTCCCTACACCATCCAGCGAGTCGATCCAAATCCTTCTGTAATAACAATGAGTCATTAATACCTCTGATCTGCATAGACAGTTTCATATCATCAGCGTAAAGGAAACAAGCAGCATGATCAAAGATACCCACGATATCATTAATAAATATATTAAAGAGGATTGGACCCAGATGCGAACCTTGTGGAACGCCGGAAGTTGGCTGAAAGGAATGCGATGAGTAGCCATTAACCACAACGTGCGACTTGCGTTGATAAAGATAGGATTCAAACCATTCCAGAAGGCTGCCATACACACCTAAACGAGAAAGTTTACCTAGTAAAGTTTTGTGATCAACTGAATCAAAAGCCTTACTAAAGTCGGTGTATATGGTGTCTACAGGGATACGGGAATCAAGGGAGTTAGAAACAAAATCCACAAACGGGATCAAATTAGTTACCGTTGAGCGAGATGCCAAAAAACCTGATTGGCGAGGAGAAATTAAATGCTTTATGTGATAGGACAAAACCGGGCAAACCAACGATTCAAATGCCTTCCCAAAGACTGAGAGTATCGAAATGGCCCTATAGTTCTTCACGGATGCCGAATCTCCCGACTTATAAACTGGAACAATTCTCGCCTCCTTCCATATCGAGGGAAATACGCCATTCATTAAAGACTTATTAAATATTATTGTTAGAGGAAAGGAGAGAGATTCACAGCATTGAACTACAAGCAAAGAGGGTATTCCATCCGGGCCAGCTCCCTTAGTCCCATCTAGTCCTTTCAGAGTTTTCAGAACATCCTCCCGCCTAAGGGTGAGACTTCTAAGGAAGCAAGAGACTGAGTATTCTAGATCAGGTACATTGCAGAGAGATAAGCTTGGCCGGTAAACCGAGGCAAAATAGGAAGCAAAAAGATTACTAATACCAGTTCCACAAGTTCCTTCCTTCTCATCGAATGTCATTGCAGATGGATACTCGTTGCTATTGACTTTTTTACTCTTGAGAAAGGTCCAAAACTTTTTTGGATTTACTGATAGGGACATTTCGAGATCAGTTATATATTTAAGATAACAAGATTCTGTTAAATCAGAGCACCGTTTTTTAATTGTTTGGAATGCCAGTTCGTCAAGTGGGTTATTGTACTTTTTATATCTCATCCTGAGCTTATACTTCTCACGTGAAAGGCGAATAAGATCCCTGGTATACCACGGGGGAAACTTTTTTGATGCTGATTTGCTATTAGGAACATATTTTAAGATAGAACTTCTTAGTATTGAGTAAAATTTGTTAGTCATTTCATCTACCGACGAGCACGAAGCCAGGTCACTCTCCCATGGTATCGAGCTTAAATAATTAGATATTTTTTCAAAATCAGCTTTATAGAAGTTATGTCTCTCATTATAATTACGGGAAAGAAGTTTAGCTGAATACCCTGAGTGAAGCGTAAATTCCAGCGGTGGATGATAATCATCTACAGAACTGAGCTCAAAGTTACTTCGTGTCACATTCAACAGAATATTAAGATTAGAGAGAACCAGGTCTAAAATTTTGCCTTTATGGTTTAGGGCCGTAGTATTATATTGAGTAAGATTATTTAAAGCTATGAAGTCCAGTAAAATGCTTTCAAACGAAGTCATATTATTGCCATTTACAGCAAATGGTACCTCCGTATCGTTCCAGGCAATACCACTCAGATTAAAATCTCCCAAAATTAACGCTTTTGCGTTTGACTCTAAGACTCTATTAGCGTTGTCGATATAATGTTCCAGAAAATGTTTTTGAATGGGCGACGGAAGGTAGACACCACACAATAAAAGCTTATTTGGGGTACCTTTTTCCGTAGGTATATTCAATTCGATCCAGATATCCTCGCATTTACTCTCAAAATGGCGTAGCCTACGGGAATAAATATGCTTTGACACAGCCACCAATACCCCGCCACCAGATTTGTGCTGATGAAAGCCGCTAGTTTCGCGGTCGCGTCTAAAAACTGCGTAACGGTCACTAAACATCTCGGAGTCAAAAATAGTGCTATTTAGCCAAGTCTCACATAACACAACTATATCATAATCGTATTTTAATATGTTTTTGTACAAGTTTGTCGTGTTCGTTCGAAGACCCCTAACGTTTTGAAAATATACATTTAAACTGTTGAACTTTAAGCCGTATACTATTACACGATAGATTACAAAATAACAAAAAGAACTTAAGATAAATTTTCCAGGGTCGATTTATTACGTACTAAGACGTATTCAGATGTATCAGTTTTCCGCATGTATATACGGCCGCCCCGGACTCATACATGTTTGTATTGAAGTTCTTTTGCACGTTTACGGCACAAAGCGTGAAGAAGCTTATTCTCAGGTGAAAGATTTTCTACTACATATATGGGAGTCTTCCTGTTAGGCCCCAATCCCACATACTCCGTGTTCAATTTTTCCTGTGAGTGAGTTTTATTGTACTTCACTGCAGCGGCTAGCAGGGAGTCCCTGGAGCGAGGGCTGTTAAGTCTAACTAGAATAGAGCGAGGACGGGTAATCTCGGGGTTCTTCTTAGCAATGCGTGAACAATATAAGATATCTGACTCATTTATAGGGCAAGATATGGTTTTGCTCAATTGTGTTACAATAGATAAAACGTTTTCAGACTTACGCTCAGGAACACATTGGATTTCCAGGTTCGATGCCCGAGAGATTTGCTCCATTTGATTAAGACGGCTAGTAATGATGATAAGATCACTCTGTAGGGTTTCCTTTTCCTTAATAATTGTGTCAATTTTAGTCTTACAGCCACTCAAATCCTTATTAAATTGCTCAAACGAATCATTCATGAATTGTATTGATTCCGTGAGACCAGTGACCTCTCCCCTAAAAGCCTTTAGTTGTCCATTCAGGTCAGCTTTCAAATCCCTCACGCATTCTTCCATGATGACCCTCATCTCCTCCTGTATAATAGCACGCAACTCCGATCGTGATACATTAAAACTCGTACCGGCGTCTGACTCAAGGAGTGAATCCGGGCCTTTACGGCGCAAGGTAACGTTTGCTTTGGGGTTACTGGGCGTCAATGGCCGGACCGGCGTATTAGAGTTATCGCTGCGCGGTTTTTTATTCCGACATTCAGGGCACAGCCAATCTGCCTTAACTTCAGTAGATAGGTTTTTAAGCTGAGCAGGCGAAATGGCGACACATATGCAATGATAGTATGCCACACAGACACAACATTGCATGCATTCAGAGTCCTTAATCTTAGTATGACAGGCGGAGCATTGATGCATATTGCGTACAAAATCGCGGCAACTACGTATACATGCAAACAATGCAGGTGCAAGCGGCGCTTGAGTGCGACAGCAATTATGTCACTTGTCTCTTATCGTGCAGGGGGTGAGGTGAGGCACCCCGCGAGTCCACAGGCAGCTACCGAGTGATATAGTTTAAAATATTATTTTTATAGTTCGCACAACACGCGGGATTATAGCCGAAACTGTTATTAGTAAGCGCTTCGTAAGAAGCAAACTTGCACGCACTGACACTGGATTTTTGCTAGAACTAACCGACACGTCCACTTACGAGTAATATGTTGAACTGATTCTAATAAATAATAAGATTAAATGAAGGAAAAAAATCTTAGTTAAGCTGGTAACATTAATTACGCAATCAGCAGCGTTGCCACTTTAGTGATTTTGTCACTAGATTTAGTGATTTTTTGGAGATAGTTAGTGATATTCTGGAAAAGAAATTCACTAAAAAAATATTTGATGACTTTTCGTCATATTTATTAAATCTTCAAAAATTTAGAAAATACATATAGCAACCCTCTTTACCTGTCGGTAAATTCCCCAGTTTATGTCACAATAGCACTATCCTTTTCTCACATTACATAAACGTTATTAGACATCTATGTTTGGTTTTGCTAAGCCCGCCTTGTAATTTTTCCGACTAATAATGAGGACCTAATACGTATGTACGAGGGTGGATTGAAAAGTACTCGGCCTAACCAAGAAAATAAACACATACTAAATCAGTTATATTTTTATTTTTCTACATAATCACCATCAAGTTCAATACACTTTTGCCACCTCCCCTTCCAAGCATTTAGACCGTTGAAAAAAAAATGATTCTTCCTTAGAGTCAAAATATGCGTCTACAGCTGCTTTGACCTCGTCGTTTGTCGAAAATCTTTGACCTCCCAAGTGCTTTTTTAGGTTAGGGAACAGAAAGAAGTCTGATGGTGCCAGATCAGGTGAATACGGCGGATGCGGTAACAGTTCAAAGCCACAGTTGTGAATTTCAGCCATTGACTGTACTGACGTGTGAACACGGGCGTTATCTTGATGAAACAGGACTTTTCTTCTGAGCATTCCTCGACGTTTTTCTCTTATTTCCTCTCGTAAACGACGTAGTAAGGTGCAGTAGTAATCAGAGTTTATAGTCTGACCCCTTTCAAGATAATCAATCATAATCACACCTTTCGAGTCCGAGAATACTGAAGCCATCACCTTATTTGCCGACAAAATCGACTTAGCCTTTTTAGGGGGTGGTGAACCAGGTCTTCTCCACTGTTTTGATTGTTGTTTTGTTTCCGGTGTACAGTAATGAACCCATGTTTCGTCTATAGTAACAAAACGATTCAAAAAATCATCTGCATCGGCTTCAAATAACTCCAAACAATCGCGTGAAATAGTCAATCGCGTCCTTTTTTGTTCAACTGAAAGCAGTCGCGGAACCCACCTCGCAGACACCTTGTGGAAACCCAACTCGTTGACAATGATGTTTTGAGTTCGTTCATAAGAGATGCCTATAATCTCGGCTATCTCTCTAATTTTAATCTGCGGTCTCCCATTATTAAATCAAGTACTTTTTTAATATTTTCGTCAGTAGTTGACGTCGAAGGCCTTCCAGAGCGGGGTTCATCTTTGACACTCTCTCTACCACGCTTAAATTCTGCTATCCATTTTTTGACGGATGAATATGACAGAGCACAATCGCCTAATGTACTGACCATGTCATCATGGATGGCTTTTGATGATAGCCTCTTCTTATGGAGGTACTTAATGACGGCACGCTGCTCGATTTGCTCCATTCGCGGAAATTATGTCCGATTACTTTGTTAATAAATTTATAGAATCACAACTAATTATCGCACACGTTTCGAACTTCACACAATGAACTAGTCTGAACTGAACTAAATAATGTGGGTAGATTTGATTTTTAGAATTGAATGGATCTGTGTTAGGCCGAGTACTTTTCAATCAACCCTCGTAAAGTTGGTTTCAGTGAGTGCTGAATACTGAAAGGTTGATATAAGAATATTGAAATGTAAGAAGGTCTCCTAATAAAAAACTTAATTGGAATCGAGGTAGATGCCTATGTCATGACTGGATTCAATAATGGCGTACGCGTACCTAATTAAATTCTACTCAGATGTGTTTGCCACTCATACACTGTTTCACATGTGTCAGAGCAAACGTTACCGCGAAATATAGTTTATCATTAGAGAAACTTATAATTAGTTCTCACATTAACCCAAACGCTGTGATGAGTACAAAGATAAATATGAGACAGTAAATTGTGGTGAGAATCCTTTAAAAATATTGCGCTCTTGTGATACTCGTTTGCTGTCCGTTGGAGAAACTGTGACCAGAGTACGGACGACATATAAAATCGAGACGGAGGCCGTCTCGATTTTATATGTCGTGTTTATTGTTATTATTTCCACTATTAAAATAGTATTTTTATTACCTATCCTTTTGAGTTTGGATTTAAAATAATTTGGTGAATTCTAGGGATTTCTTTAAGTAAAAATATCCTTAAATCTGGTGAAATTTCAGATCATAACTAGTGATAATTTTTTCTGCAAGGTGGCAACACTGGCAATCAGTCGCGCGCAGAGTTATCTTGCGCGCACTCTAACACAGATAAGTGTGTTTCTCTCGCGCATTTTCTGTCAATTTAGTGACGCCCATATTATTTTTATTTTTATTTATGTTATACATATTATGTGCTTCTATGAACAGTTTAAACAGTCGAGAATTCTAATTATGGGAACTGTTGTAGAGAGTAATTGTGTTCTGTGGTGACGCCTCTATAGTTCATGCTCTCTCTACGCGCATGGTATATAGCCATAGAGTAGAGTAATATATACTATAATATAGCCCGTAGATTAAGAGGATTGATTAAGATACAAAGTCTATGATATAGCCACAAACACAGAACACTAATACCCTAAGGCGGGGCTACAAACACAGAACACTAATACCCTAAGGCGGGAAGAATGTCAACTTCAAACAAAGAAAATGGCACCCATAATGCACGCCATCTCTGTCGTGCCACCTAAAACTTTTTTGCGCAGGGATTTTTTTTAAATTGGCGGCCACAAACTAGTAAGAAGAAATAATCTGCGCTGTCATTTTTGATCTATAAATTTGTTGAATTTGAAAGTTTTGGCGGGAACTTGATCGGCGGCGGTTTGCTGCTCCTGTATTATAGTTTAAATAATAGTTTGAAGTGGATTTTGATATATAAAAGTGATGCGATTTTATGTATTAACTATCTACGCATGTGAACTATTAGTGGAAACGGTGAAACAAGTGCTCTGATGGTGATGGATTCTCAAGATAAGCTGTTTGCATAGGCGCCTTTAGATACCATCGCCAACTGTCAGCTGCCTGCTGGCTCAAGTTGCCGTCAAAATCTCCCAAGAGCTGCACAATGTGACGCATCAACATATTGTGAAGCAGTGAACTGTGAAGGATAATAATACATAAAGACAAGGCTTGGGGAAATTATAATAAACCGAATATAAATACTTAAGACTTGGCCTAAAGGTCTAGATACCAGGCCATAAACTCCAAAAAAAAGAAAAAAGAACAACGCTGATTTGAATTCAAGTTTCAAGCAAAGAGGCAGAGAGGCATAGCAAAGAGGTTTCAAGTTTGAAGCTTTGAAGGATCAAGCAAAGCAACGCGTAGTGTTTCTATATAGTTAGTGGAACAAACACATTTAATATTAAGGGAAACGTATTAATTTATACTTTCTTAGATAAGGCTATCATTAGCAATGCCTCCTGAAAGTTATCAAGTAGAGGTGCTTTATTTTTTAAACCCTCATTTGATATGGATCGAAGTTAAAAATGAAGATGGTTTCACATTCGAGCAGATCGGTCTTTACGGAGTATTACCTGTAGAGCCTACATTAGACGTGGTTGAAGAAAATCTTAAGACGCAAATATCTGAAGAGTGGCTACCAGCGGCATCTGCTACTATTAAAAAAGCATTGATGACAGCTCAGGAAGTCTGGTTCTGTCCAACATATATTGACCGAAGGTATGTGTATATTACTCTTGTACTTATTTTAAATTTGATGGTTTTCAGAGTCAAGGCGTAGATTTTAATGAGGTGTGTAATGATTTCGAATGCCTTACCAACATCTGGAATGCCATAAACTGAGATGTTGGTCCTTCACCATCTTTTCCACCTTCATACATATAATTATTGGTTTTTGATCTCTCTATTCAGAATGGCATATTGTAGTTTTTTCAGATTTTCGTATTTGATATCTTAAAGTAAAAATTATTTCAAACTTGTATTAATTACTGTTAAATTTGGAACACTTATTGAGTTTTTATGTATTTTTTTATAGGATGATGGTAAGTGGTTGCTGTGACCCATAGACATCTACATCTATCTTCGATTACAAATCATAATGCAGATGAGTTATCACCCGTGAGGACAAAGATGGAATGCCTCTTTTCCAGTAAAAAGGGTCTCCAGTTCTCTACACTCACCATACGAAACACAGCAGTGTTAAGCAGCTATTTTATGCTGGTATTCTGTGAGAGTGTGGTCCTTCCCCGGTCGATCCAACCTATTCATGCTACAACTATACTAGTAATATAGCTACATCATGGCTCTACCATGTAAAAACAACTATTTGTTTACCTTGAAATAAAATTTTCAATTACTTACTGGAGCTTCATTCTTGGAAAAGTGTTGAATTTATCTGCAATTCTTTACTTTATTATACCATGGTAAAGCCAAGCTGCATTTATATTATGGTTGTAGTACGAATGGGTCAGCTTGACCTGGTAAAGACCACCCTTGCACAGAATACCAGCATAAAATAGCAGGATATCGAGGATAAATGTAGATGTTTATTGGCCACACCATCCAAAAAAATACAGGTTGGGTGGTAATGTGTTGAAAACTTTACTTTTTAAAGCTAAGTTTTCAACTCATTACCATTATGTTGCTACTACATGGCATATTATATGCCATGGTATATCCTTAATTATCAAATTTAGTTTTTACTTCTACTTTTATTAAAAATTAGCTGGTTCACCCTGCTTAGCTTGAATTTGAGAAAATGGCAGTTATTTAAATTTCTCTGAAATATTACCAATTAAAGTAATTGGCTTTATAATTACACATTTTATACAAAATCTATTTGATTTGTAAGAATTTTATGAAAACTAAAGTAGGTACTTAAATAGAATAGAAGGAAAAGTAAAGACACATCACATTAATATGTACATAATATTTACATAAAGATCAGATATTTAGAATTCATTATATGGGTGCCATACTGAGAGTATTGCACCAATATATTATATACCTGGTAGTTATATATACAAAAAATATGTTCTCTTAACATTTGCAGTTGTAGCTTTAACAGTGATGTGGATGATTATGAACATCTTTTCTACAGCAAAACTAAGTTTGTCCTTTGGTCTGACTTACCTCAATTACCCGCTAATAAAACCCGCTATTAAAACCCGCTGGGTTTCTTGCTGGTTCTTCCCAGGACAGAGGTTTTTTTTTTCGAACCAGTGGTAAAGTAAAAAATGACTTTCAATAAGTATTACAAATGTGATCTATATTGAATAAAAAATTATTCTATTCTATTCTATTCTATTCTACCTTTTTCTTGTGGTGCTTAACCTAACGTGTAATTCTCTAGATGGATGAATTATCTACATACATTAATGAAGTTTATATGGATCCCTCAGAATGCAATTTCTAATTTTAATTGTCAATTTTATTTAAAACATAGATAGAAGCAGCTTTATGCTTAGTATTTGTTCAATTTAACAGGTCTTGTAATGTGACTGAAATCAAACTGCTTTACTTACTTAACTTATTACATATATTAATGAACTATGTAACTGAACAGCAAATGAAAGGTTCTGTAATTACACCACTCTATTAGGTCCGCCACATCATACAGAATTCCGTTTTGGAATTCCGTTTAGGTATTCCAATTCGAGATTCCGAACTCAGCAAGTTCATATAAAATCTATGACCCGTCACACACGTATGGTAGTTTTCCGTTCAAAATTTTGCAGGCATAATTCCGTATGTATGTGGTTGGCCTTATGCTGCTCAAACTATTCAAATGAAACTCCCTATCATATTATTTTGCAAAAAAAAAAACAATACATAGAACAGAACATTCTCTTAATTATGTGAGTGGCATAGAATTGGGGCTAGTGAATTCATCAGACACATGCGTAGACATAAAAAGTGAGTCTCTCGATATTCTATAGGATAAATTTTTAAAGAGTGAGTGCAAAAATTTGTATCACTTAATCTTGCCTCTTTCTTCCACCATCAGACAACCATGTCTTTCTGTGTTGTCGACATACCACGCATTGGTATACACACCTTGCATTGACTTTTGTAATGTGTAAAAAGCAATGGAGTGGAATTATTTGCCTCTTACTGTTGGATTTTGTTAAGCTAAGTCGGTAAGCTTTACCATCTTCAACTATGCCACTTCTTACCACCAATTACACCAATCTATAATGACTGCTGGGTATTGGTGACATAAGAGAATCCACAACCAGATATCATTCCGTGGGGTTTTAAGAGGCGACAAAAGAAAGCTGAAACAACATGGGCAGCAGTATCTTCCTCATAATAACCCAAAATAATGAAAGTAACTGCAGTTGTCAACCTTCTTTCAAAGCTTAAATAAAATTTAAATTTAGTTATTATAAGGACCACACTCTGCCCATATCCTGGTTTGTTTCAGGGTTGCACGGGATAATTATCATGATAATTATAATCTGATAGCTATACAATCAAAAAAACAAAATTTAAACAAATCAATGTTATTAATAAACATGCTTTAGAGCTTTAGACTACATACAATATCACATGCAGAAATAAACATTATCATAATGATTTCTTATATTTACGCGAACACTACACATTGAATAAAACTGTTTTTTACGGATTTTATCGCGTTTTTTTTATTATTTTTATTCCCGACGTTTCGAGTGCTTTTCAGCAACCCATGGTCACAGGGGGGACTGAGATGTATGACGTCCCGATGTCACAGTTAGCCCGGCTACCTTAAAAAACTGAAGGTAGCCGGGCTAACTGTGACATCGGGACATCAAACATCTCAGTCCCCCCCGTGACCATGGGTTGCTGAAAAGCACTCGAAACGTCGGGAATAAAAAAAATAAAAAAAACGCGATAAAATCCGTAAAAAACAGTTTTATTCAATAAACATTATCATGATAATTATCAATGATAATAATATCATTATATAATATTTAGTGCCCAACCGAAACAGGATTTTCAACCAAAACTGAAACCGAAAACGAACCTTCGGTCTGGGTATCAGTTTTGGCCGAAACTGAAACTTATTTAGACATGTTTTTTTTTATTGTATACTGAAATCTGGTATATTTTTATACATACACAGACAGGTAAAGTATGTTAATGAAAAACAGTTATTGTAATAGTCATGTAGCAATATATTTATTTATTTTAAATTAAAAATCAACAATTTAACGTTAAGAAATACTTTTTTAAGTCATTTTTGTAGAAAAATCAACACACACCCATAAAAAGTTACTGGCTAATTGAGAACATATTTCTTTGTGTTCACAATATTGTTAATATTATTCAACGAGAGCACTAACTTAATATATCACACTCACACACACACACAATAGACACACAACTTAACAAAATCCCAGAAAATATACAAAACCTGATCAAAGTTCAAAAACTTTAATAAAGTTTGTATAAAAAGGGTTATTATAATATTTAGTAATTTATGGATGATAATAATCTGGAAATGAGCTGATCACTATGAAGCTATTCCTAATTTGTTTTGTGTTGTTAATTGTGTTACATACATGATGACGAGGCCCCCTAAATGCGATGCCTCCAGACTTTACCACAGATGACTTATTAATTTGATCACTTTTACGCTCGAAAAAGAAAGTAACAAATTTAAGTGCGTTTGTTTGGGGCCTCGCAAGAAGCCCCTCTTAAATGCGACTGTGAGGCCATTGTAACTACCTTCAAAGACCGCGATTGTTACATTGACGCAATACAACACTTGTCAGGAATTAACAGATTTGAGTAGGTACATATGTCGTGTTAAGGCATGTTTGGTAGGATAGATCTATTGGGTAGATCCCTGGAACGAAAAAAAAGGGGCCTCGCTGATGAAAATTCACCCACGTTTATATTAGTCTACGATTGTAAGTTGTTATTTAAAAAAAAGTCCCTCTGGGTTTCTTGCTGGTTCTTCCAAGGACAGAGGCTTTTTTCGAACCAGTGGTAATTAAACAAAAGAAAGACTTTCAATAAGTATTAGGGTAAAACACCCAGTAGTCAGCCTTTTAGTGAGGACAAAAATTTGATTCAACTGTATTTTAAATATTATACATTATGTATAAAAACAATCATTATTCTCAGAAAGGTTGTTTATTAAATTTACTAAAGAAATCAACAAAACATTATATACGTAATAGAATTATATAAAAAATCAACATTAAACAAATTATGGCACTTTTCACCACTAGTCAGCCTCATTTCTCCACAAGTCAGCCATGTCTTACCCTGTAGTCAGCCTCTCACTTACTCTTGCATATTTGGCATAGAAATTCTTTATTATGCATATTTTCAAATATCATCACCATTATCATCATCATCATCATCACCATCATCATTACAGCCCTTCACAAGTCCACTGCTGAACATAGAACTCCCCCAAAGAATGTCACAAAGCACGGTCCCAAACTATCTCCATCTGCATTGACTTTCCGCATGTCTCACCAGATCGTCACTCCATCTATTGGAAGGACGCCCTACACTTCGCCTGCCGGTACGAGGCTGCCACTCGAGAACCTTTCTTCCCCATCGATTGTCGGTTCTTCGAGTTATATGGCCGGCACATTGCCACTTTAGCTTACTAATTCTTTGGGCTTTGACGGTTACTCTGGTTCTACTGCGGATATCCTCGTTTTTAGTCTATCACACAGAAAAACGCCGAGTATAACCCTCTCCATAGCTTGCTGAGCGACTTTGAGCTTCCTCATACGGCCAGCAGTGAAGGACCACGCCTCAGATCCATAAGACATTGCTGGCAACACGCACTGGTTGTGCAATATTATTTTGAGGTTTTGAGGTATGCCTGACGAGAATATCTGTCGTAATTTCCCGAACGCTGCCCATCAGAGTAGAATCCGCCGATTGACCTCTCAGTCGAAGTTGGACTTCGATTTGCCGACGATATAGTCGTTATGGCAGAATCGCTGGAGGACCTAAGCACTATGCAATGACCTCTTAATGGATAGGCCTTAAGATGAACATGGACGAAACAAAAATCGTATTTAACGTCCATATCACACCTATGCCAGTAGTTGTTGGGAGCACTAAGCTCTCGAAGTTGTTGACGAATATGTTTACCTGGGACATATAGTCCGACTAGGTAATTCCAATTTTCATACGAGTATATGTCCCCAGCGAATTCAGTACATTTTAAATGTACCATGCAAGAATAGAATAGAATAAGTTTTTATTCCATATTGATTATTACATAATTCTTATTGAAAGTCATTTTTTATTTACCACTGGTTCGGAAAATACCTCTGTCCTGGGAAGAACCAGCAAGAAACCCAGCGGGACTTTTTTTTTCAAACATATTTCACTTAACAATAATTTCATTTATACAATTTTTAAATTATTTTTAATAGAACCAGCATGGTGGCGATCACCTTATTTCCAGGGGTTATTTTCATTCATGTATTCCTTGATATTATAATAACCCTTTTTTACAATTTTTCTTTAATAAAACTTTTAAACTTGTTTATTGATAAACTTTGAATATGTTCTGGGATTTTGTTGTAAAAGCGTATACATTGCCCCATAAATGAATTACTGATTCTGTGGAGTCTAGTAACTGGTATTACAAGCTTATGTTTGTTCCTAGTATGCACATCCTTATTCTTATTAAAGCTATTTATGTTTTTATGTACATACATTACATTTTCATAAATATATTACGATGCCAAAGTTAATATGTTTATTTCTTTAAATTTTTGTCTGAGGGACTCTTTACAATTTAGGTTATAAATCGCCCGAACGGCTCTCTCTTGCAAAACAATTATAGCTTCAATATCAGTCGCATTACCCCATAGCAAAATTCCATAAGACATTACGCTATGAAAGTAACTAAAATACACTAATCTAGCTGTCTCAACATCTGTGAGACTTCTAATCTTTCTTACAGCATATGCTGCAGAACTAAGTCTGCTTGCTAATTTAGATATATGAGGGCCCCATTGAAGTTTCGCGTCAATAGTAATACCAAGAAAAACAGTAGTATCCACAAGACTCAACTCCTCCCCATTTAATAGCACATTGGTATTCGAATGTTTTACATTAGGTATTGTAAATTTAACACACTTTGTCTTATTGCCGTTTATGAGCATGTTGTTGGTGTTAAACCAATGTACTAATTTTGATAGAGCATTATTTACATCGTCATAATTAATTAACTGCCATTTGAGTTTGAAAATTAAAGAGGTATCGTCAGCAAATAATACTATATCGTGATTGTCCCCTACAAGATAAGTCATTAATATAAATTAAAAACAGGAACGGGCCAAGAATCGAGCCCTGAGGAACGCCCATTGATACTACCGATCCGGAAGAACCTTTACCATTAATCACAACTTTTTGAGTTCTGTTACTTAAATATGAAGTAATAAGTCTAAGCGCCAAATTTTTTACACCGTAATGTTGTAGTTTCCTGATTAATGTTTCATGATGAACACAATCGAAAGCCTTGGAAAGATCACAGAAAACACCTAAGGCATCCTGTGAATTCTTCCAGGCATTAAAAATATATTTCATAAGCTGAACACTGGCGTCAGACGTCGAGCGACCCCTTGTAAAACCAAATTGGTTTTTATGAAGTAATTCATTTGTATTAAAAAAAATTAACAATTGATCCAAAATTATTTTTTCAAAAATTTTACTGAGAGTTGGTAGTACAGAAATAGGTCTAAAATTAGCGGGGTCTAATGTACTACCGGATTTAAATAAAGGTATTACTTTACTATACTTCATTAAATCAGGAAACACACCAGAATCGATACAAGTATTAAAAATAATAGCAAGATGAGGTGCAATTAAATCTATTATGGACGCAATAACTGTCACGGAAATCCCCCACAAATCTGCGGTTTTCTTTACATCAATGGATTTGAAGTATTTTACAATATCTTGCAGTAATACTTTTTCAAATCTAAATTCTTTTAAACAGATATTAACATTCTGTTTGAGTAATGACTCGGCGACAGTTGGAGAAGTATTCAAAGACTCTGTTGTCAAAATAAGAATATCAGTGAAATATTTCTCAAACACCGCTGCGACTTCTTGATTTGATTTAGTCAATTCATTGTTAATTTTTAATTGATAGTTTGAGTTACGAGGTTTTTCTTTACCGGTTTCGCTGTTAATTATACTCCACGTCATTTTAATATTATTCTGAGCCGTCTTAATTTTGTTGCTAATATGTAACGATTTGGCTGTGGAGCAAAGTTTTTTAAACATTTTAGAATAATTTTTGACATATTCTTTAAAAGCATCAGAAGGATTATATTATCTTTCATGGTAAAGGTCATATAACCTTCGTCAGCTTTTATGAATTCCCACTGTCGCCCACTCATTAAATGCCTTGCGACTGTTTCTGGAGAATGTTTTAGAAGTAAATGTTTTTTTAAATTCATTGCTTATTATAAGGGTAAATAATGCTCCATATAAAAAGTCTGCATTGTTCTTATAAGATAGCAATGGAAGGTTTTTTACCATATTACTTCTAAATCTCTCCAGGCGTTTTGCATTAATAGGAACAAACACAATTTTCTCAATTTCCTGTTTTTTGTGCATATAAGGTAATGAAACCAGTTGTCCACAGTGATCAGAACCAAGTTTTTGAATTATTGACTTGTTGATTGGTACAACACCTGTAAAAATATTATCAATACAAGTTGCACTACACGCTGCAATACGTGTAGCTTCAAAGAATAAATTATCAAGATTATAGGATTTGAACAAAGAGCAAAATTTAATACTGATGGAAGAAGTTTCCAGGAGATTGATATTAAAGTCTCCACACACTACAATAGATTTATTCTGTTTATTAAGCTTAACTAAAACTAAAACTCAAACAAGACTAAAACAAGACAATTGTTACATCCAATATTCTTTAAGTCAATAATTTTAGTGTCGCTAGTCAATTCCTCTTCACAGTTTTTGCAGCTTTGTTTATTGTATATATAGTATTGTTGCGCGCCACTATTAATGTCTTGTACATGGCAACACTAGTTACACTAGCGCCCTCTAGTGTCGAGTAGCAGAACTAGGAGAGTCAAGATCCTTCCAGAAATTTCGGGACCGATATGTACTCGAACATTCTAGATGTCGCTACAGTAGAATGTTCTGGAAACTATCTGAGGCCCTATATAAGGCTGGTATAGACCACGACCGAGTCAGTATTGAATTGGCGATACAAGAGAATACTTCGAAGCGAAATAACTGCGAACTAAAGTGATTGTGTTTTATTATTAGTGTGGTTTTAGATTGTAATTAGTGTTGTGTGATTAAAGTGTCAATTTTGGTAATTTAATCGGCAGTTTTTAATTGTCTCGAACCCCAGCTCGTAACAGTATTAAATTAAAAATACGATATGTATCATATTTTTCTTCCTCCTTTTGCTATTTTTTGAAGTCACAGCTTTTACGCTTTTCTTTTTTTGTAATTCTGCTTTCTTTTTTTGACTTTCTTCTTCTTTCTTTGTTTTAGCTTCAAATCTCTTAACAATACATCATTCTTCTTCTGTTGCTTCATTTCTTCTTTTTGTTTCTGAAATTTTCTCCACTCTTTGGTAGAAACAGCTCCTATTTGTTTCATCCCATTTCTAATTGCCCCCATAACTTGTGTTAATTGCTCTTCTTTGTATTGATGGATGGATTTTTGACATGATGGAATTCTAAAACAAATGATTTTCATGCATAAATAACCGTGCATACATTTAACTCTTATTGAAAAGGTTTTAAGGTACTATTTTGTACAACAAGACTAACGGCTGACTACTGGATTTGTAGACCCATTGGTCGGCCCCTGAAATGCAATTACATTTTTACGCGGTTGACTACTGGTAAAATACACTTTTCGTGTTATAAGAGTTAAGCCCAAAGTAATGAGCAAACTTGGTACTATTCGTTCCGTAAATTTCAACTGTATATAAGAAAATCACGAAAAAACCAGTA
The DNA here is from genome assembly GCA_033319125.1 of Parnassius glacialis. Classification (NCBI taxonomy): domain Eukaryota; kingdom Metazoa; phylum Arthropoda; class Insecta; order Lepidoptera; family Papilionidae; genus Parnassius; species Parnassius glacialis. Next base: position 29,083,591 of record JAVANC010000002.1, read on the forward strand.
GTCAGCCACTTATGGCTGAGTACTGGATCTACCTTAAAAATTCGAAACCCACTAGTCGGCCACCTAAATAACAACATATTAAACAAATTAATGCATGTAATAGTTAATTTTATTGTGACACAGTATAACAATCCACCACAAATTACAGCAAATACACTCAAAAACTTACCAAAATCTCGAGCAGGTTTCCTTACGAAAAAAATTGTAACAGCGATGCATCTATTCATGTGTTTGGCAGCAGTACAAATTAACGAGTGTAGCTCGTGAACCTGACATGCTATTGTTCTGTAAGTGTGCGTATTAGTCAATAAGGAGACACAAGTTCAATTAAACATTATTTTAATGGTATAAACAAATTTCTACACTATTTATATGGAAATAATGTCTGTAAAGGCTGAGTACTGGTGCGGGGCTGACTACTGGGTGTTTTAACCTATTTACAATCCACATTGAATTAAAAAGTTTCTGTTTGTGTATAATTATGAATAATACACGAGTCACGAACTCATCCGAAAGACGCACGACAATCCACGATCACGGAGTTTCGCGCCGCCGAAGGTTTGGCAGATTTTTCGCCGAAACCGAAACTAGATTTTTTTGCCGAAACTTGCCGAAACCGAAACCGAACCTTCGGTCGGTCACTAATTAATAATTATCAATGTTTAAATTTTGTTTTTGTTGATTGTATCAAATAAAAAGCATTTTTTTATTTTAATATGAAAGAATTATAACTATTAAAATACTTTTATTACACACACATTTATTTATAATACATAGTAACCAGATAATTATCAATGAACATTATTATATTGATAATTTGCAACCCTGGTTTGTTTCCCTCTAAAGCTTGTTCTGACACCCATGAGATTGGGGTAGTGGACATTCTTACTTCACCACTACATGGTCAAGAAACCTAATAAATTTGGATACATAATTAAATAATATTTTCAAAAATTATACAATGATAATGTTTTTAAATTAACATGGCTCACTTGTTTTAAGTCTCATATTTACTTTATTTGTATCTAATATGCTTTCTTTTGTCCATTTCAGATCATCAATATTTGATGATAATATTCATAAATATGGTGAACTAATACTAAAGGACCATAATAAAAAGCTGAACCCATTGTCAAAATTATTAGTAAAGTCAGGCTTTGCTGCTTATGATATGTGTTTATTTCACCAAGCATTAAGTTCGGGTAAAATAAACACCAAGTTGCAAAATTCTGATGCTCAACATGTTATTAAGGAGATTGAAAATTACTATAAAAAGAAGAAGGTACCAAAAGAAGACTGGGAGGAGTCTATGAAAACTCAAACTGTTGTCTCACGTATATCTCAGGAATTAGAATCAGCACTAACTACAATGAATGTACAGAAGCACGATGCTGATCTCATTTCACAACTTTTAAAAAATAAAAGTAAAGATTTTGACATGTGTAAGGGTGTAGATGAGGAACCTGCAGGAAGAGCATATAAAGTTAAAGAACGAAGATGTAATCGTGAAACCAAAGCAAAAGAATTAAAAGTCTCAAGAAATGAACCTGAATCTAAATCAACATTGTTGAAAAAGAAGCTTGAATTGATAGAGTCAAAAAAGAGTATTCAAGACTTAAAAGACAAAAATGACATAAAACAAATAGAGTTGAATAATTGCAAAAATATAGGAGAAAGGATTAAAAGCCAAGTTGATATGTCCAATAATGTATCATGTGAAAGTTCTTACTGTCAACAACCTCAAGGGCCTAGAGACATGAATAAAAAAGGTAAAAAAAAATAATTCATTATTGTTATTATTGTTACAGCGTATATTGTTATGTCTCAAAATGTAATTATATCTCAGAATTGCGGCTTATATATTTATCTTTGAAAAACATAAGCAATTCAAAAAGTGATGCAATGTAAATAGTAAATATAGAAGTTTTGGGGTCACAATTCCAACAGTGAAAACATTATATTTTTACCCTTGCATATATATGTATTTGCCGTGTAGTAGCGGTTAAGAATATCCACTACCCCATATCTTCCCGTGGGTGTCGTAAAAGGCGACAAAGGGAAACAGGCAGGAGATGGGCAGCAGCATCTTCCTGGTAACAGCAAAAATACAATAAAAAAACTGCGGTTGCCAACCCGCTCGCCAAGCGTGGCAATTATGGCAATATACCCTCCATAATGAAAGTTACGAAGAGACGGCCCCCAGTCCCCGGCGGCCTCGCTATTCCTGGCTACGGTGGCGACTATGGTAACGGCGGGGCAGGGGGTGCTAAGAATCTCCGGTGGAGGTTCGGTTGCCACCTACAACGACTCGACCTGGCAACATACAACGCACGCACCCTGAGGACTGACGAGAAGATTGTGGAACTGGAAGAAGAGATAGACAAGTTACGCTGGCATATTATAGGATTATCCGAAGTCCGAAGAGAGGGGGAGGACACGGTAAGCCTCGAATCCGGCAACTTGCTCTATTACCGGGAGGGCGACCATCTGTCCCAAGGAGGTGTCGGATTTATCGTCCATAAGTCTCTCGTTAACAACCTTGTAAAGATTGAGAGTGTGTCGACGAGGTATTCGCTGAAGGTCATACAGGTTTACGCACCAACCTCGGCACACCCCGATGAGGAGGTGGAGGAAATGTATGAGGATATCTCTAGAGCCATGCATTCCTCCAAAACCCAATATACGGTGTTAATGGGAGACTTCAATGCAATGAGGGTGAAAACCGGCAGCGATCACCGAATGGTTAGAGGCACACTGAACCTAAACGTTAAGTTGGATAGGTCTCGTCTAATGAAGTCAACGCTCCGTCCCCCTCGTGCTCTAATCCAAAGTCCCGAAACATTTCAGCTCGAGTTACAAAACCGTATTCAGTGCCTAGAAGACTGCAATGAAGTGGACGATATGAATGACAAGCTCGTGGAAACTGTCCATGCGGTCGGAGCTAAGTTCTGCAAGACCCACCGCAGAAGAACACAAAAACTCTCCGATCACACTCAATCTCATGGCTGTTAGACGTGAGATGAAGCTACATTCTTCAACAGATTTGACAGCATACAGGCAACTGAACAGACAGATCTCCAAGTGCATGCGGCGGGACTTACGCAACTTCAATACAGCTCGTATTGAAGAAGCGATCGAGCGGAACCAAAGCTCCAAAGCCTTTGCCAGAGATCTGTCTGCCAGAAAGAGCCAACTGTCAAAGCTGAAGACCGAATGTGGCAGCATCGTTTCCGGGGCACCTGAGATTTTGAGTGAGATTGAGAGGTTCTATGGCCAGCTGTACACGTCATCGTTGGAGCCACACGCAAGTGTGAGTAACGATCCAAGAGCGAGTCTCATCCGACATTATTCCGATGATATCCCGGTCGTCTGTCTGAGCCTGGTGGAGTCTGGTCGACGTCAGTCTGAGCGAGATTAGAATGGCTCTCCAACACCTTAAAAACGGTAAGGCCCCAGGCGAGGATGGAATTACAGCGGAGCTTCTGAAAGCGGGTGGAAAACTGGTACTTGAAGTCCTTCAGAAGCTCTTTAATTCCGTCCTCCATGGTGGCATTACACCGGAGGCGTGGAGCAGAGGTGCGGTGGTCTTGTTCTTCAAGAAAGGCGACAACGCTCTCTTGAAGAACTACAGACCGATTTCCCTTCTGAGCCGCGTCTACGTGCTGTTTTCGAGAGTCATTACGAATCGTCTCGCGCGCAGACTTGACGACTTCCAGCCTCCCGAACAAGCCGGTTTCCGAAAAGGCTTTAGCACCATAGACCACATACATACCCTTCGGCAAATTGTACAGAAGTCCGAGGAGTACAATTTGCCACTATGTCTGGCGTATGTGGACTATGAGAAAGTCTTTGATTCCGTCGAAATTTGGGCGGTGCTGCAGTCCCTTCAGTGGTGCCAAGTTGACTGTCGGTATATCGAAGTGTTGAAGTGCTTGTACAGTAGGGCTACGATGGCTATCCGAGTACAGAACCAGAGTACGAAACCTATCCAATTGCAGAGAGCTGTAAGACGGGTGACGTCATATCCCCGAAACTCTTCACCGCTGCGTTGGAAGACGTTTTCAAGCTCCTGGACTGGAAAGGATACGGTATCAACATCAATGACGAGTACATCACTCACCTTCGATTTGCCGACGATATAGTCGTTATGGCAGAATCGCTGGAGGACCTAGAGGATAATTTGCTAGCAATTGGTTACTGCCCAGATTTTTGGAACTGCCTGGCGAGGCACTCTGTATTGAAAGATTTTGATCAAAGTAAGGAATGGATCCCAACAGCTGGTCAAATAACGTTTAAAATTCTGCACTATCATAGCGCGATTCATTTTTCCGCTAGATTATTATCGAACAGTGTTGATGGCGCGGCACGTAAGTATCCCCAAACATATAGCACTCTATCATTAAAAATGGGAATGTATTACAGTAAAGAATCTAACTGAAAACTCCATGGCATACCTAAAATTGGCGATATTTGCGCTGTTTCAATCAAACAGAACTTCTTTGCTAGATGTCAAGTGATAAAAATCCTGAGTTAATATCAAAGGGGTAATCCCAATTGTGTATTGATAAAACTCATTGATGAAGAGAAATTAGAAACTACAAAAGATATATGCCTATGTTCAGCAGTGGACTTGTAAAGGGCTGTAATGATGATGATGATGATGAGATATATGTATTTGCATAAAATCTTTTTGTTTTTGTAGAAAAGATGTTATATTTGTTTTTTAATTGATATTATTAATTTCTTTCAAAGGAACAAGATTGGAAAAGCTATCTAAAAAACAAAATGTTTCCACATGCAATAAGAAAAGGGTAGGGTATGGACCACCAGGAATAGACCGCTCCAAGTTAACATTGAAAGATTTCGACAGCTACAGTGTTCCAGAGCATCCAATAATTCGTGATGAAGATGTAGAAGTAACAAATCATAAAGAAGATATTTATGCAAATGTGGATTCCAATTTAAATGTTGAAATTAGTAATAAAAATGTGTTGATTGCGATTCAACAGGATATGAAAATTACACCAACATTTGAAAGGATAAGAAAAATTTCTACAAATAGTGTAGATAATGCAGTAAGTAAATTTAATTCAAGCAAATTAAGTGACGATTCTTTTAGTGATATTGTTATAACATCACCAAGTTCTAAAGTTTTACAAAAAAAGCTAATTTTACATGAAGGAATAGTTACAAAAACATTGAACAATTCATTTAATTCCTGTTCTGATACAACAAATAAGGATTCATCTTCTAGTTTGGAAGATGTTAAAGCAAAGCAAAAGGAAAACAAAACACAGGTTTCTAGGGATTCAGATGATGATGAAAATATTGACGAAATTATTAAAAAACTCAATGAAGATTATCCAGTTGTAAATGTATCTAACAATATAAAGCATAATAACAAAGACTCGAGTATCGTCAACGATATCATGAAAAATTCTGTAAATCCTTTTAAAAACATAGACCCTAACATATCTTTGTTTGTTGATAAACTTGTGACACCAGTGCTATTGGTACATACAAAAATGAATAAAAGAATAGAGCCAGTTTATAATCTTAGGGATGTAAATTTTAACAGTCATATTCATATTGTATTAAAAAACATGTTAGTAGAGCGACCTATGAAGTTGCAAACTATTTCTTGGTTTTGTATATTGCGCGGGTATAGTATGTTTATGATTAGTCCTGTAGGAAGTGGAAAGACCCTAGGATATTTACCGGCTGTTTGTCGTTTAGTGTCTGATGCTAGCTCCGACAATTCCGTAAGTGTTGGCCCCACTTGTATTATCGTTTGTGCTACGGCAAAATCTGTAGCTGAGGTTGAAAAGATGGCCAAAATGTTTTTAGATGTTCAAGGGAAGGTTCTGTCTTGTTTTGCAGGTGTTGATGAATCCTACGTAACTACATTTTTGTTGAATGGTTGTGACCTCTTAATATGTACTCCATCATTCTTAGTGAGATTATTACATGTAACAGACTTTGGCGTTGATTTACGGCGCCTTGCCACCGTTGTGTTTGATGATTGTGAGAGACTTGCAGAAGTCTATAGCAATGAAATAAAATACTTTATGTTCAGGATCAAAGATACTCTTAAAAATCGTACCAATAAAGAGTTACGAGTGCAGTATATTTTAGCATCCAGGTATTGGTGCGATTTTATGGAACCAATTGCAAAAAAAGCCCCCTACTCTGTTGTTTGTATAGGCGCCTCCCAGGAATGTGTTCTTTACTCAAAAGCAGGCATGTCAGTGAACTTTGTTCAGCAAGAAAACAAAGTGAATTCAGTCCTAGATTTTCTTAATCAAATTGACAAGACTAAAAGAACTGTTATTGTTTGCAGAACAGATGATGAAATTATGACATTAAAAAAGGCTCTCGCCAAACACAAAAATGTGATGTTCGTCTGCGATAGTAGCATGACTATTCAAGATTTGTTCAATTTAAGGGTTGCCTGGGATGATTTTGAAAATCCATTGTTAGGTCCGATCCTGTTATGTTGTGATGATACTCTAACTCATATGAATATTATGGATGCTCATTTTTTATTGAATTATTCGCTCCCACAAATGTATTCTAGTTTCTGCAAAAGGTTTTCTGTTTTGAATGACAATTATTCGTCTATTTTTCTATCTAAAGATGAAAACGTAAAAATAAAAATTTTAATTGAAGAAAATAATTTAGAACAGTTACCAAAAATGCTACATTTTATCAAACGTTGCACGGGTGATGTTCCCCAGTGTTTAAATGAAATATGTGAAAGAGTTTTAGTTGAAAAAGATAATGTTAAAGCGTCAAACTTAGTACCTCTATGTGATAATTTGCTAGCAATTGGTTACTGCCCAGATTTTTGGAACTGCATGGCGAGGCACACTGTATTGAAAGATTTTGATCAAAGTAAGGAATGGATCCCAACAGCTGGTCAAATAACATTTAAAATTCTGCACTATCATAGCGCGATTCATTTTTCCGCTAGATTATTATCGAACAGTGTTGATGGCGCGGCACGTAAGTATCCCCAAACATATAGCACTCTATCATTAAAAATGGGAATGTATTACAGTAAAGAATCTAACCGAAAACTCCATGGCATACCTAAAATTGGCGATATTTGCGCTGTTTCAATCAAACAGAACTTCTTTGCTAGATGTCAAGTGATAAAAATCCTGAGCAAATATCAAAGGGGTAATCCCAATTGTGTATTGATAAAACTCATTGATGAAGAGAAATTAGAAACTACAAAAGATATATATTTATATTATTTACCTGAAGAATTAAAAAATATAGATACACACGTGATTCAAGTAAGACTTGCAAATATACAGCCTAAAGACAAAGATATCACTTTCTCAGATCTCGCTAGAGACCAGTTGAAAAAGATAACTGATAAAGATGAAGACATGTTTGTAAGGGGACAAGTAGTTATGTCAATCGGAAACTGTGTTTTTGTAGACACTCTTGAAGCTTGTCAAGACTTATCGTCCATAAATAAGACTGTTGTAAAGCATGATTTTAAACGAGATCTCTTGGATAAACATGCCGTACTTAATATGGAGCACATAGCAAAAATTAAATCAATTTGTGCAGGTAACATTGAGATAAAAGAAACTGCAATCAATAAAGTTCCTGAACCTATCAAGTTTTTGCCACAAGCTTGGTCATATTTTGAAAACGAGAATATGTCATTAGTATTTTTCGGTTCTGCTATTAGCCCTGATAAATTTTTTGTACGTCTTGAAAAGTTTGAATCATGTTTGAAGTTATTGCTCAAAGATATTCAGAAGTATGTCAATGAGATTTCTGAAGCATTATGTGACGTCAAAGAAGGTGATATAGTGTTGGCCATGTTTCCAGATGATTCGACGTATGAACGAGCACGAATCGACGCTATAATTGATAAAAATAAAGTAAAATGCTTTTTTGTAGACCAAGGTGATTGGAAAGAAGTTTTGATAAAACACTTGGTTCCGATTAAGGAAGATTTTATAACAATACTACCATTTCAAGCAATAGAATGTCGACTTGTTGGTGTCAGACCTATGGGAAATGAATGGACCGACTTCAGCACAAATTGGTTTTGCGATAAATGTTATGATCATGATTCTGACTGTTTAAAACATTTATATGTCAAATATTTTACTAAAGAGAAAGCGGAATTCACAGAAGGTAATAAGTATGGCATTGTATTGATAGACACAAATAGCGAACAAGATGTTATAATAAATCAACTTTTGATTGACCGTAATTTGGCGCAGAAGAATGAAGCTGAAATAAACTATCTTAATGAATTTCAAGTTAACAACTTGAATGTTGTGGAAAATAAATTGAATAAAGATGAAAGCTTTGAAGAAGACGAAGAGACTTGCGAAAAGCATACTGTTATTGAGTCAAATGAAATATCGCCAATACGAACTCTTTTTCAACAACCAATAAGATCTGTACCTTTGGTGGGCTCTGACTCCGAAGACTCTGAAGGTTCAGAACGTTGGAATATAAATATGGTTGATGAGTTTTTGAAAATGTTAAAACCGGTGGTTAAAAATAGTGGCAAACCTAAATTGGATGCGAACTTACTTGCAGTTACTGCAAATGAAATACAGACTAACCAGAAGTATACAATTGGAGGAAGACAAGCTATCACTTATTCAGAAGTAAAACAATCGCAAAATGTAACAAAAGAATTGGATTCTGATGACTGTACATCACCAGAAACTTCAGAGTCCACGTGTACTTCAGAAAAGCCTCTAATCAAATCTTTGTCGGGTATAAACCAAACGCGTAAGCCAAAACTTGTTTGGAGGCAAAATAAAAATATCACCTTTATAAAAATTGATCTGATCGGCTTGGAAAAGTATTATCTAAAAATTCAAGGAAGATCAATAAGTTTCACTGCTATTTTAAATGATGTAGACTATGCTTTCGACTTGGAATTGTATGGTGCAGTTGATGTTAAGAAATCTATTCATGTCAATAAAGGCCAATATGTTCTTGTTAAGTTGTATAAAATATTAAACAAAAACTGGCTGACGTTAACCAAAGACGGTGAAATTAGAAAGTGGATTGTTTATGATGTAGAATCTATTGACGCCTCTTCGGATGAGGAAGTGGTTGAAGAAAATGCAATGTTAAATGTTATGAAGAATATTTGTAACCAAGACGATTCAGAAAGTGAGGAGGAGGATTTCATGGATGATGTTAATTACAGATATAAAAGCGATAACGTGATATCTCTGGATTAATAAAGGATGTTTTTAATTGTGATGTACTACTGTGATACTTATTTTAAATTATGAGTATTTGACCATTTTAAATTCTATGATAAAAGATGTTTTAAAGTTTACTTAGGTGTGTATTTTTGGATAAGTTTATTTTGTAACGCAAATTGTTTTTTGTTTGTTTGTTTTCATTGCTCTCAATCGGGAAACAACATTTCAATGTAGTTCTATAAAACTTTCCAAAATTTTGTCAAAAGCAGGCAATTTCCTTTGCTCACGAAACAATGGTGCAAACTTTATGGTATAATACAATTTAAGTGTCGGTTTTTTCGATTTAAGTTCCAGTTAATTTTGATTATAATAAATAATAAATTCATAAAATTGTTAATTTGATTACAAACTATAATGTGATTTACCGCAATTCTCATACACTTTCTGGATTTCTTTGGATAGGGTTGCCAATTTTTATATATATCAATTATAGTATTTTAGATTGCGGTGTAGTGGCGGTGTAAGAATACCCCTGCTCATATCGTCCCGTGGGTGTCTTAAGGAGGCGTCATAGAAATATAAAACGTAAGATGGGCAGCAGCATCTTCCTAATATCAATAATAACCATGGCAGAATCCCTATAAAGCGAGCTGTGGGGGAGGTTAATTATTCAGTAGAGGACTTTTATACTCTGTAACGGAATGGATGGATAGATGAAGGTATTTTTGAGGCTAGTACTGGTATAAATAAAATTTGTGGCAGAAAAATAATCAAATGGTATGTTTAAAATTTAGAAAATTATTATATTTTTTAAATGAGTATTTTGCTGCTTTCAAAAATCAGTCTCACGCCATAGTCTGCCTTTAGTAGCATTATTAAAATAATGTAGTAATTTCGCTTACTATGTTTTTTTTTAAATAACTGTATTCAGGCCCCTAATATAGTATTATAATTACATATATTATAGTAGAGTTGGCAACCCTGGTTATATAAGGCAATGTACTGATTAGACTCGAGGTGAATTTTTTGTTCCTTTTAACTTGTGTAGGTAAGTTTTTGTCATATATTTTTTAATGTTTTTTGATTTTTACTATAAGGCTAACACATATTTTATCTCCTAAAAGTCTCATAATCAAGATCCCACATGCCGTTAAAATGTGATAAGGTTTTGAATGCATGCAACATGATAGTCTTAAAAATGTACATGGTGTAATAGTCTGAGAGCTGGCGACGAGTTTTGGGAAGGTCCTTTTGTCAAGTTGAAATTGTCAAAAAATATAATTTCGTCAATTGGCGAATCCTGTCCCGCGAGTCTGGCAGAGCGTTTGCGGTTATTTCTGCGCAAACTGAAAAAATCAGAAACTAGTCCACGCTCAATAATTATGTTTTTACCTTGACAGGAACAATAATTTTTAGGTAAATTATTCAACAATTCTTTTTAGGTAAATTATTCAACAATTCTTTTTAGGTAAATTATTCAACAATTCTTTTTATTTCCAATTTTTATAAAATTAATAATTTTGTTTAAATTATAATATGTCGTAGCTCAGATGGTTAGCGCTCGCTGTAAGCTTCACAGTACTCGATCAATCCGGGTTCGATCCCCACCGGCACCAATGAAATTGTTAATTGCAATTTTAAGTGCTGATTTACCACGTGCTCGGTGGCTAAGGAAAACATCGTGAGGAAACCGGCATGTCTGAGAAATAAGAAAAAAATATTTCGAAGACATGTGAAGTTCGCCAACACGCATTGGGACAGCGCGGCGGACATTTTCTTGCCCTAAAACCCTCTCAGAAATGAGAGGAGGCCTGTGCCCAGCTGTGGGACGTAAATAGGCTGCAACTTTACCTTACTTTACTTTATAATATTTAAGGAAATTTATAGAGATTTATTATTTTATTAATATACCTCCTGTTCTTCACTGTTCCCTGAAGATTCACTGTCTGGTTCCAGATCTTATGGTATGGAGTCGTTTTACTCAAATACTATAATTTAAGAGGTTTCAGTTGAATCTGAAAGTCAATTATCCCGTTTTAGTTTATACCATTTGATGATAAGAGTAATGTGATTTTGTTTAGTCTTTTCTTTGTAATTGATAATAAAAGTAAAAGGTAAAAGAATAATTATTGACCGTGGCCTAGTTTCTAATTTTTTCAGTTTTAATAGTAATAAGAAATTATTGACTTGAATCCTACTAATATTATAAACGTGAAAGTTTGTGAGGATGTATGGATGTATGAATGTTTGTTATCTTCCACTTAAAAACTACCGAATGTATTTTAAAGAAACTTAACAATAATATAGGTAATACATACTTACATTTAGGTAGTTCAAAAGTCATCTATATCTGTACCACATCACTGCGAAAAAAGTCACGGCTGTAGAGAACGTGCAACTTGTTATTTTCTCCACCTTCATCTCTGGGCGGTAATTATCAAGACATATTTTTTGCCAAGCCCAAGCCTTACGAGGTTAAAATTAATAGTTATTATACAAATTATTACAGCACTGATATAAAATAATTCAAACTATATACACAGCGCATATATGACATGGTCATATATGCGCATTCATATATGCTAAATCCCAAAACAAGAATTTAATCTTGAAATCTTTAAAAAAGATATTTCTTAATAACCAATCACAGCGCGATGAGCTTAAGCCCTCATCCGCTGTCGTCATGTTTCGATTAACTATCTTTCTCGCACTTATGGCTATGCATAAGACTTTTTTGTCGTATTCATTTGTAAACTTTATGGTTAACAACAGTCTGGGAATCGTTTAAAACCACCAAATTCGTCTGGCGATTTGTAGGTGTTATTAAAAATTACTCAATAAATACGTGGTTAAAATTTGAGATTTTCTCTGGTAATACTTTATAACCGACAAAAATGTTTGGGATATTTTTTGGAATTATATAAAAACTAAATTAAAAGATAAAAAGAAGTCAAGTTGCCAAAAAATCATGTTTTTGGATTTTTTTTTTTGCAAATGTATGTTGTGCAGTAACGAAATAATCCCAAACGTTCTGCCAGACTCGCGGGACTGGATTCACCAACTGACGAAATTATATTTTTTCACAATTTCAACTTACCAAAAGGATCTTCCCAAAATTCGTCACCAGCTCTTAGACTATAATGGTCTCGTTTGACTGCCTCGGTCTTAGTGATTGTAAGCGCGACTGCTGGTCATGTGGTTTTCGTGTTAGAGTCCGTGTCGGGCCAAAATCAATTATTAGGTTTTTTCTGTCAAGAAATTCTCAGTATTAATCTAAAGTTAGAAAGTTGGCTGGCGATTCGACTTAATTCTTTATAATTCTAGGGTCCACTTTCTGATCCTATATCTATTCGGACTCACAGCCAAACGGCGGTCTGCTAAATGCCATTTTTCTCATTTTCTGATTATACTATCTCACTACTCCCGTGAGTTGCGTGGTCGCGGGATGGTCACGACAATCATCAACTTCATCCTTTGTCTCCACAGAAGATAAAAGCAAAACCGATTTATTATTGTACCATTCCGTGAAGGCTAATTTACTATCAGTCCGGACTAAAACTTGACTTCTTCCTTGAAAATCTTGATGGTTTGCTCTGCCTCCACCCCTTACTCGTCCTCCTCCACGCCTAGAGGGCGAGGGATATACACGTCCTCTTCTTTTAGATACTTTTTCCACATCCCACATATTGTGGGTTTTCTTTATCACTTTCACATTCGGAGGAAGAATCTCCCGAGTATGATGTTGAAGGTGTAGATGCACCTGCGCGGTGAATTGACCACTCGGGGTCGCCTACGTCTTCTTCAGATGGGGAATGAAGTCTTCAATATCTGAAGACTCCAAATAATCATCTATTTCATTATCGTAGAGATCTAGAATCAAAAAGTTGCCTTTGATAACATAAACCCAATACCATAACCCACCATAATACATTACAATACAGTAAAACCCAATGTGCAACAAAATGAACATCACTTTTTGTAAAATTATTAAAAATACAAATTGGGTTGTTTGAAGCAAAATAACAATTGTTTTTTGAAAATAATACGTTAATTATTATTTTTATTTACAGATCGTCTATGTATTTCTCCAAATGTCATGTGTCAAATTTTGGTCTAGAGAGTTATCACATCACATCACACACAGATGTTTACGGTTGGCGCGAAAATTTTAAAGCAGAATACATACAAGTATAATGTACATTACACACACTGGGTGTTTAGGAGAATTAAAGTCTAGGTGCTATATGTCATTTTGTAGAATAAATTGTATAGTGGGCCTTACGAGATTAGAAACGACGCGTCGTTACGTAATTATACGTGGTGGTACGCTTTGTACGTGGCAAAATAATTGTTTGATGGTGGAACCAATAAATAAAAGATAGAAGAACTAAATAACGCTATTCTTGTACACGATCTTTGTATTGCGACTTATAGAGCCACGCGGCAGCTTTTGCTGTCGCACGGATGGGCCGGCTCGAACCGAGGTGGTACCACGACCTCACAGAATACCAGCGTGAAGTAGAGGTTCATCTCTGCGTGTCGCTTGGTGAGTGCAGGTGGCCGGAGGCCCTTTTTATTGGAAATGAGGCATTCCATCCTAGTCCTCACGGGTAAAAACGCATCTGCATTTTGTTTTGTAATAGAGGATAGATGTAGATGTCTATGGGCCGCAGCAACCACTTACCATCAGGTGGACTGTGTGCTCGTTTTTCAACCTTGTCATATAAAAAAAATTCCACAGATTGACAACACCACTTGCAATCCTGTCCCTCCAAAGGTTTTCTAAAAGAAATTGCTTTTAGCGATAAGACCGCCAATTGCCACTACATTTCGTTCCCTTGTTAAGTGGCGAAGCTTGCGAAGTCACTTATTGATTTCACGATGTCTGTCCGTCTGTCCGTCTGTCCGTCTGTCCGTCCGTCCGTCCGTCCGTCCGTCCGTCTGTCCGTCTGTCCCACGATTATCTCGAGAACGGTTTCGAATTTTCAAATTCTGTTTTCAGCAATCGATTACTGATCACCCAGGCATCTGAACCTCCTATTTTGATTTTTTTTTTCCGTTAGAAACCGCTACAAAGCTGATTGCTTCGCCACTTCGCTATGCTGTTAGCTTGCTAGGTTTATTTTTTTTTGTTTACGTTTAATATATTTTTTTGGCGTACGATAAAGTGTTATCTATCTATCAAAGCTTCAGCATTGAAGGACATTTGGTTATTCATAAATCATTCTAATTTTTCAAATGTGGAAGTAACTACGTATAATAAATAGGCTACGTTAAAGACGTTTTTGATCCGGTCTTGTAGCTCAATAAACATCTCGTGAATATTATAAACGTGAAGGTTTGTGAGGATGTATGGATGTTTGTTATTCTTTTTAGCAAAAACTACTGAATGGATTTTAATGAAACTACAATAATATAGCTTATACATCAGAATAACACATAGGCTATAATTAATAAAGACATTGTGTAACTTGGCCAAAATGTAACGATAACTGTTAAGAAAGTCGGAAAAAATCTATCATCTGCGAACTATTTTGGCGTGCGGTGCAAAAGCTGTAAGAGTTACACGAATATAATGTATGGTGGAATTGTTTCTCCTAAATAGTTCTACAAAAAAGTCCGCGACAGTATATATAGTATTTTTCAATAGCCGGCCAAATTTGCAGAGAAGGCTCAGTATAAGTAATATAGGCAAATGGCGAAGAAAAATTAATAAAAAACCTCAAATATTCTGTCCTTTTTGTCTTTTAAATTCGAAATGCGTGGTAATGCATTACTTTAACTAATTTCACAGCGCACGCACACATTCGTAAGGGTCGATCTGTAGGAAAAACGTCGTTGAACATAAATCATAATCAACTTGGGATAATTTCAAATAAAAATATAGAATAAATAAACTCGTATTTTCAAAAACGGCAATAACGCTATATTATTATTAATATATTTCAACTTAAGCTTAAAGTTTGGCTACTGATTGAAAAATAACCCTGTATATCTATCTCCTATGTGTAAATCATTATTATCAAAATAGTGAACCATAAAAATTCTAAACTACAGGAAATCATACCTTTGACTGCCTTGCTGGTTCCGGGTTAAAAAAATAAAACGTTTATTGAGTTTTCTGTCAATAAATGTTCAGTAATTGCCCGGAGTCAGGAAGTTCTAAAGCCATTGGTCCTGCGCCTGATCTCATCGGTCGTGTCGGTTTGCCGTCCCATTGGACTATGAAAGCGAGGGAATAGAGAGTGCACCTGTTCTTGCGCATACACTCTGGAAATATAATCCTGTCCTGGACTCTAGCTCCTGCTCAGAGTCCTGCTCCGTTGAGACTGACCGCCGTGACCCAAATTCGGCCTAGAAGATACTAGGTGGCATTTTGCAGCACCAGACCATATGTGGTAGCATATAGGGTCTAAAACTGCCTGGTTTTGAAATACCACCGCACCCTTGTAAAGGGCTGCTAGTCTTTTTGCGGCTGCTTAGGCCCTGGACTCAATGAACCGACCAAACCTCAGGTTCGGAGAAATCAACATCTCATCTGGATCCTTGAAACGATGAAGAGAAACATGTGTTTTCAAGGTATTGAGTCTTGAACTGACTGACTGAATGTGACTGATGAGTTGAACGAGATCACTCCATTCGGAGGATCTCGGAAGACTGCTTGCAGTCGGAGTTTCACTCGATCAACCACAGCTTCTCTTTCGGACTAGACTTGATCGAGACTGGCCCGAGCATTCGGCTGGTATCTCTCTACAACTTTGCTGTCGTCTGCACACCTATAGGTATCTGGAATAAGCAGATCATTAATATGTAGCAGGAAGGGAGTTTCGGAGAGAAAAAGCCTAGCAGCAAGGGCTTCCCCACTGTTCTCAAAGAGCCTCGCTTCCTATGTGAGTGGCATACGCTAGAAGGCAAAGTTAACCAAATCCGGCAAAGCTCGAACTGGCGGTCGCGTAGGAGGTCATTCTCAGGCCTGAGGTAGGTGTTCAGTATAATGAGGTAATTGAAATTGGTCGATTCTTGGTAGGGTCTGCATGGCTGTCTTTTTGGGCACAGGCTGCACAAGCTAGCTTCCAAGATTTAGGCACTATTTCAGTCGAAATGAGAGGCGAAATAGGCATGTCTATGAGGGTGGAATGAAAATGTATGCAGATTTATTTTTTCATTAAATTTGTATAACATAGTGCTAAAAAGCCGCATAAGGATGAGAGAATAAAGTATGTTAAATATCTTTTGTACTATAATAATTGTTTGATGTGCCCCAGCGAAAATAATTTTGAAAAATAAAGAAATTTTTCCTTTAAAAAAAAACACCTTTTTATTACTTGTTAATAAAAAGAACTAAAAAGTTAAAAATAATAACCATTTCATGGCTTCGAACACATCTTCACGAGGCACTGAAAACTCACGCGTAATATTTAATTTTTCCAGATCTGTAACAACCACTGTTCCACAGTTATCTACAGACATAGGCAACATATTTCGGTTACCTCGAAAAGATCTTGGGCAAAGAAAACCGCTTGACCACGAAATCCATATTGTCTAAATAAGCCGTCAAATTCTACAATTTCAATAAATGGTGTTATTCGAGAAAGAAGGCGCTTTTCAGTTTGCGACAATCGTAGTACAGCGTCAGGTATAAGCCCAGGTTCCATACTGTTCCAATATGCCTTAGAAGGGGGCATGGACGTATTACTTTTACTTACACCATTGTTACATCGGTAGCACAGTATCAATTCTTCTTTATTTTCACGCAATTCTCGTGGAAGATAAGATGGAGATGTGACACTAATTTTATACTTTTTCACTTGAAGGAGACAGCATCTCTTCGTGCAAATTACACACTTTTTCGCAAAATGTATTCATCGCGTTATTAAAGTTGAGTACGCTACCACGTTGGTTTAGTCCTGTGGGTTACAATGCGTTCCTCTGTCGTTTGTGTTAACTGACTTGCTTGCCTTAACATGCTCTTCCTTCGAGCCTGGCCAAGTGTTCTTCTTGTAATTCATTTTTTCTTCTCTCTTGCGTACGGATCCTATCTTTGTCGCGCCTTATAGTGAGTGCGATATTCAAGTGATTCGTGTTTCCTTCTCTCTCGTGTACGAATTGTTTCGATATCTTGTCTAATAGAGCGTTATTCTAACAATTCGTTTTCTCGTCGTCGTTTCGTCTTTTTTTGAGTAGTAGTTTACTTTTTAATTATGTTATTCCCACGAAAAGTCCATTGTAGGGGGATAAGGGCTTCAGTACAACAGGGTTCGCCCTGGTACCGCTATTTGTTTGTTCGTTTTCTATATCCTTGGAATTTTATTGTCGCGCTGGGTTTCTTGCTGGTTCTTATGACAAAGGTATTTTCAGAATTAGTGGTATAAACTATATTGAATAAAAAAAATCTATTCCATTCCATTCAACAGATATGTTCTGTGCGCCTGCGAAGTTTCCTGGTAAAAAGGCATTGCAACGCTTACCGAGCACAGTTTGTATAATGTAAAAAAATTTAAAAAAATGCCGTTAACTCTCGTGCTGTCTCTATCACATTAAGCCAAAGTGACACCATGAGACTCAACGACATCTTAAAATTGAGTAGCGTTTGAATATTTGGCCCTCAGTCCGCTCTTTATATCTTTTAATATATGGTGTTGTACATATAAATAAATAAATAAGAATAAAAATGTTCTGATTTCTTATATTTACGCGAAAACTACAAATTTAATTAAAACTTATTTTACGAATTTTCTCGCGTATATTAACTTATTTTATATATATAAATTTTTAATCTGGAGGTAGCCGTGGTTAACTATGACATTGGGACGTCATACACCTCAGTCCTCCCCGTGACCATGAGTGCTGTAAAGTGCTCGAAACGTCGGGAATATAAAATAAGTTAATATACGCGATAAAATCCGTAAAATTAGTTTTATTTAAATAAAAATGTTCCTTAAATAATTAATGTTCCTTATTGTGTTGAACACAAGAACGGCGAAAGCCTATTGTATTTGTTATAATTAGTCCTAGTTTTAATAAACTATGTCAGTGTCAACTAACAGTTTAGTTATTGGAGTATTAACACGTATATTTTTCGCATTATTTATAATGGCAATTATTACGAGTAAATACACAGCAGTCTCTCATGCTGTGCATTTTGATGTAGTGTTGTGTGGTCTTTTTTTTTCTACACTTACAGTCAAAAGTTTTTTCATTAATCACATTAGCATAATTCTTTTTCTCGGAAAGATTAGGTCGGTATACATAGTAGATAAATATCTTTTCAAAGGAAATCCTTTGACATGTTGCAGTACTATATTGAAATAATATAAATGTCAAGAATTTAGTACGAATAAATAAGTAATCTCGATCTAGTGTGATCCTATGAAAGACGTATGTATACAGTTGGATTAATAAAGACCAACTATAGGCAAGATATACAACATAATGTTTGCAAGAAAATTCCCATGCGTGGAAACTTGACAGTGCATTATCAGTCAGAACTTCAGAAATATTGTTTTATATAAAGAATTAAGGTATGTAATCAAATAATTTAGGATAAATTTCATTTTCATTACTTAAATGAATGATACATTAAAAGTACATATTTGAAAATTTCCTTTCTATTGAATTTCTTTTTTCTTTCATTTCCTAAATATGCAAATATTGTTTGATTTAGTTTGATTCTTTTTTTTTAATGTGATTTAAAGGTGCCATATATCTATATGTTAAAACTTTAACCATTTAATATAACCTTAATTTAACTAATTCGAACGTCTTGGTAGCTTTTTTCTAATGTTCTTAAACGGCTTTATATATAAAAATTGTTGTAAACTAAAGAAATGCTTAAAATTGTTCTCTCTGTTACTTAGTTAATTACAATAGAAAGAGACAAGTATATGCATAGGTATTATATATGTAAGCGCTAATAAATGATTATAAGTAAGGCCGTTAGTTATTATTATAGATCAGAACTAAAGAAAGGCATATTATAACAGACTGACATTGAAGAAATTAGATTCATATTTCTATATTTGTATGGTCCGGTTTTGTTTGTTTTGATCAGTAATAAATTGAAAACGAAAGTAGAAAATGATAAAATTAAAAACACAGGCTACAAGTAGGTCCTGAGGGGTGACAACGTAAATAAAAGGATAAATAAAAAAAAAGTGTTACTGCCACCGTCACCTTACTCCGAACAAAGATTACAGGAGCATTTCCACTCCACAGGCCTTTGGTAATGTGCATAGCCTATTATTATGTACTAGCTAGGTATCACGATGTCGATATATTTTAGTTTAATTCGATTAAGTACACACGCGGTAAAGTGAAACCTTCAGAAAACTAAACTTCGGGAGAATGAGACGAATGCAGATAGGAGTAGGATAACTGTTTATTTTATTATAATAATGTTACCAAGTTTAAAAATTATTTCACATTTTATTTTATATAATAAAATAATATATTACATTACATACAGACTGCAAGTTTTGAATTTCATCATCGTAAGTACTTAAATATTTTTTAATAAAACTACATTAATCCTTAAACCTTAATCTTCATACATAATAAAGGAAACACTGTAACTGTATTCTATCTCATTCTCTCGAAAGCTAAATCCTACAGATGTATGTGTTTGTTTCTTTTTAGTGTGTCTTTTTCGTTTCATCGAGTTTCAAATAACGATACTAAAGAAGTTTTCACTTCAATAATTAAAACAAACAACTCTTGAGGCTTTATTACTTTCTGAAATTTGTAAAACTAATTTTGATGATTGTATCTCTGTATTGCTATAAATAAGTATTCTATTGCTTTGATTTGTAAGTTGTCATTTTTATGTTAAAAATAAATAAGGTTAATAATATGCTGTGTTTTTATTAAATCATATTTTCTGATAACTACTCTCTGGTCACTAGGCAGTGCCCACTCTCGGGACGCCGCGGCAAGTGATTTTAAGATGATGAATTGTAAGAAGTTGAAATGAAATATAATAATTGAAATGTTAATAATTATTTTCGTAGCTCAGACCAACAAAAAAAGATTATATTTCAAGTGATGGCGAAACCATGCTCAACTTTTGACACGCACTCACGCACACATCATTTTCTCTCTTTCTTTATGACCCTGTATAAGTTCACTGCAGGACGCACAAATATATTCTCCTACAACCATGTTGTTGGTTGTAAATTGCGTGCATGTTATTACTGTTTATGAGTCACTTGTGTAAATGTACGCAGTACTCCGTCTTTCATTTTTTCATTGTTTGTCTTAGGGTCGTAGCTACAAAAATAAAGATGCGGCAAGTTTATGAATGCCGTGTCGGCAGCCTTAGGAATACCTCTACAGCTACTCGGGATGCTTCGGCAGCATTCGGGATGTCAATGCAATACTCTGTATGCCGAAGTAGGTACGGCCTCTTTGAATATACTTACATAGGTATTTCTCTTTTTCTTTAATAAGAACTGCTATGTGCACTTGTCTTAATATACGATTTTAAGTAAAACTAAAACTATTTGCCACCATCGTTACAGAAGTGCTAGCTAAGAGCAGAGCACAGCGCGATGTCGCGTGGGTATGCTACAGAATGGCTAAGGACACCGCGGCATGGTTGCAGTCAATGTGCGCTAGGCCTTAATCATTGACATTAACATTACAGTTTGTCATTATAGCGTGATATTTATATATCCGAGCAGCACCAGCTTTAGGAGGGATCGCCCCCTTCCAGCTTCCCGAACAAGCTGGTCTCCGAAAAGGGTTTAGTACCATAGACCACATATGTAAAACAACACACCCTCGGCAAATTTTACAGAAGACCAAAGAGTACAATCTGCCTTGAGAAAGCCTTTGATTCCATCGAAATTTGAACGGTGCTGCAGTCCCTTCAGCGATGCCAAGTTGACTGTCGCTATATAGAGATGCTGAAATGTTTCTATAGTAGGGCTACGATGGCTATCCGAGTACAGAATAAGAGTACGAAATCTATCCAAATGTAGAGAGGTGTAAGACAGAGTGATGTTATATCCCCAAAACTCTTCACCGCTGCATTGGAAGACGTTTCCAAGGTACTGTGCTGAAAAGGATACGGTATTAACATCAATGGCGAGTACATCACTCACCTTTGATTTGCCGACGATAATATAGTCCTTGGAATAATCAAATATGTATGTTTGGTTTTTGGAATATCTTGTATTTGTACAGCGATCTTTTTGAGCCGACACAGTATCCACTCACGACGGCGGCTGACGCCGAAGTAAGTGTGTGTTTGATTCAGTCTATTTAGTAAAATAAATTATTACAAGGCTCTTAAAAGAGCAAAAATTTCCGGATTTCTACGCCGAAAAAAATTAATTATAAGTAAATTAATTAAACTGACATTTAATTTTCCTTGGCTTCCCACATGATAGATGAAGAGATTAAAAAATAGATTGAGTCAATCAGGGGACTTACAGGGCGCCACACGCGACAGGTTAACTTCACCACTTAATTTAATTTTAATAACTATCTTGGATTTAATATGTATCGTTGGAGCCACACGCAAGTGTGAGTAACGATCCAAGAGCGGGTCTTATCCGACACTATCCGAAGATATCCCGGACGTCAGTCTGAGCGAGATTAGAATAGCTCTCCAGCATCTTAAAAACGGCAAGGCCCCAGGCGAGGATGGAATTACGAGGGTTGATCCAAAAGTAATGATAATGAAAATAAAACACGGTAATTAAAGTTAAAATAATAATTTATTTTCTACATAGTCTCCTAACAAATCAATACATTTAGTCCACCTTATTTCTAAACCCAGGATTCCCTTTGAAAAAAAATTCTTTGTCTTGACCCTCCCAAAACGCTTCAACAGCGGCCATTACTTTGCTATCGTCTTCGAATTTCTTGCCTCGGAGGCGTTCCTTGAGCGGAGGAAAGAGGTAGAAATCACTAGGAGCTAGATATGGCGAATAGGGAGGGTGTTCGAGCAGTTCGAATCCCGTTTCTTGAATGGCAGCCATCGCAACTGCGGCTTTGTGAGCCGGTGCGTTGTTTTGGTGAAACAGCACTCCAGCTCGCAGTTTGCCGCGTCTTTTTTCCTTAATGGCCTCCCTTCTTATTTGGTCTGCGTAGTAAGAGCCCGTAATAGTGGCTCCCTTTTTCAAATATTCCACCATAATTATGCCTTGAGCGTCCCAAAAAACAGATGCCATAACCTTTCCCGCCGAACTAGAAACTTTGAATTTCTTTGACGTCGGTGAGGAGGCTCGCTTCCAAGTCATCGATTGTTGTTTCGTTTCAGGATCAAAATGGTGGATCCAGGTCTCGTCCATAGTCACAAAACGGAACAAAAAATTTTCTTTATCTGCTTGGAACTTTTAGAGATTGACCCTCGAAATGTCAACTCGATTTTTCTTTTGCTCGTCGGTTAACATTCTGGGTACCCAACGCGCAGAGACCTTTTTCATATGCAACTCGTTCGCAAGGATTCTTTAAACGCTGCCATATGAGATCCCTGTGACCTCAGCTACATGCCTGATGGTCACTCTTCGATCTGCCAACACAACATCTTCGACTTTTTTCACGTTGTCTTCAGTGAGGGACGTGGATGGGCGTCCTTCGCGATGTTCATCTTCAGTGGATGTTCTGCCCAGTTTAAACTCCTTGGCCCAGCGTGCAACTGTAGAATATGGAGGAGCAGAGTCCCCCAATGTTTCAACTAAGTCACTGTGTATGTCTTTTGAAGACATTTTTTTCAAACAGAGGTACTTGATGACAGCTCTAATTTCGTTTTTCTCCATGTTGATGTTATCTCTTTGACAGTTCGTATTCAAATGAATGTATCTCCCGGAAATCGTGATCTATTTATATGATTTTTTTAGACTGACGTAGTGAGTATATAAGCAAGCAAAAATATTTTTTTTGGATTTTTACCTGAAGTAACCGATTATCATTACTTTTGATTCACCCCTCGTAAAACGGAGCTTCTGAAAGCGGGTGGAAAACTGGTACTGGAAGTCCTTCAGAGGCTCTTCAATTCCGTCCTCCATGGTGGCATTACACCGGAGGCGTGGAGCAGAAGTGCGGTGGTCTTGTTCTTCAAGAAAGGTGACAACGCTCTCTTGAAGAACTACAGACTGATTTCCCTTCTGAGTTGCGTCTACGTGCTGTTTTCGAGAGTCATTACGAATCGTCTCGCGCGCAGACTTGACGACTTCCAGCCTCCCGAACAAGCCGGTGTCCGAAAGGGCTTTAGCACCATAGACCACATACATACCCTTCGGCAAGTTGTACAGAAGTCCGAGGATTACAATTTGCCACTATGCCTGGCGTATGTGGACTATGAGAAAACCTTTGATTCCGTCGAAATTTGGGCGGTGCTGCAGTCCCTTCAGCGGGGCCAAGTTGACTGTCGGTATATCGAAGTGCTGAAGTGTTTGTACAGTAGAGCTACGATGGCTATCCGAGTACAGAATCAGAGTACTAAACCTATCCAACTGCAGAGAGGTGTAAGACAGGGTGACGTTATATCCCCGAAACTCTTCACTGCTACATTGGAAGACGTTTTCAAGTTACTGGACTGGAAACGATACGGTATTAACATCAATGGCGAGTACATCACTCACCTTCGATTTGCCGACGATATTGTCCTTATGGCAGAATCGCTGGAGGACCTAAGCACTATGCTCAATGACCTCAATAGTGTCTCCAACGGATAGGTCTTAAGATGAACATGGACAAAACAAAAATCACGTTGAACGTCCATGTCACACCTATGCCGGTAGTTGTTGGGATCACTAAGCTCGAAGTTGTTGACGATAAATAGTCCGACTAGGTAAGTCCAACTTCGACCGAGAGGTCAATCGACGGATTCAACTCGGCTGGGCAGCGTTCGGGAAACTACGACACATCTTCTCGTTAGACATACCTCAAAACCTTAATACGAAATTGTACAACCAGTGCGTGTTGCCAGTGTTGACTTACGGATCTGAGACGTGGTCCTTCACTGCTGGCCGTATGAGGAAGCTCAAGGTCGCTCAGCGTGCTATGGAGAGGGCTATGCTCGGGGTTTCTCTGCGTGATAAACTTAGAAATGAGGATATCCGCAGTAGAACCAGAGTAACCGACATAGCCCAACGGATTAGTAAGCTGAAGTAGCAACGGGCCGGCCATATAGCTCGAAGAACCGACAACCGATGGGGAAGAAAGGTTCTCGAGTGGCAGCCTCGTACCGGTAGGCGAAGTGTCCCCACGAGATGGAGTGATAGTGTGTGAGAGAGCGCGCGCGCGGCCGCGATCGTGTGTGTGTGTATGCGCGCGTGTGTGCGTGCGTATGTGTGTGCGTGTGTGTGAAACCGAAGTAAAATTTCTGTTTCGGCATAATCTAATTAAAGCAACTAATTAATTTTAACTCTGTTGTTACCACACAAAATTGGCATGTACCTAGACGATCGAGATATGGATATTTTATTTTTTAGTAAAAACTATCAAAACAATATCGATAGGTACCTAACAAAACTTACCAGTTGATTCCAACTACAGGCTCCTAGTATTGCAGATACAAGTAACAACCACACTGCACAGATAAAGCATCTATACACACGGACACGACGGACAGACGGACAGACATCGTGAAATCAATAAGTGACTTCGCAAGCTTCGCCACTTAACAAGCATAGGCATGAGAAGCCGCCCCTAATAAAAATAAAGTCTTTATTCAGAACAAAGCAGATGCAAAAATTAGGCCTACTGAAAAACTTCTGAAAATGGTAAAACTATCTGACAAATGCTTCCATGTATTTCTACTACTAGACAGTCAAAGAGTATAGTAATATATACTGGAAGACTGTAGACGGTATTAATATACTGAGCACTAAGTTACGGTCTAGATCTACGATCAGTTGCTTATTTTTTAAACCGCGATCGTTGTTTTCGACAATGTGACACTGATTTGGTTTAATGTGACTAAAAAATTGTTGTCACTATTTGTGTGCGCATTTCGTCAACGTGTTTTTAAGTTTATTTCAGATCTTTTCGTGTTTACCCAAAAACAGTTACTGTCGTAAATGATTATTACAACTGCGTGACATATTTACCGCGCCAGCTACGCGCCCTAGTAACATTGAAAGATGTAAGTGATGTCTTTCAGGACTAAGATGAATTTACTCAGTGTCCAGTTGTAAAAGGTATCGTTGAAATGTCTAAAAGTTTTCGTCACTAATCATTCAAAACAGCAAAATTGTGCTGCTGTTTTACGCTGGTATTCTGTGAGGACGTGACCCTTCCCGTGGTGTTTTTTTTTGAATAAAGGTGACAAACGAGCACACAGTCCACCTGATGGTAAGTGGTTACTGTGGCCCATAGACATATACATCTATCTTAGTTTGCGAATTAAATGCAGATGCGTTGTCAGCCGTGAGGACTAAGATAGAATGCCTCTTTTCCAGTAAAATGGGTCTCCGGTTCTCTACACTCACCATACGAAACACAGCAGCATTAAGCTGCTATTTTACGCTGGTATTCTGTGAGAGTGTGGTCCTTTCCCGGTCGAGCTGACCCATTCGTGCTACAACTATACTATTAATATAGTTGCAGCATGGCTCTACCACGTAAAAAAAGTTATCATGTATATTGTCACTTGCATACTTTGGGGATAAAAAATTAAATAAAAACTCAAGACAACAATTATTTATTGATTAATATAACATTTTTACAATAAGTATAACGTTACATTTATATATATGATCTCAACCAATAAATATACTAAGTATTTATTACTGTATAATTTTAAATAGACCAACAATTACCTAGTTACAATTTTAATGATTTTGTATCAGATAATTTGAATAAATAGGTAAAATATATTTACTGTGATTTCAAAGGTATATTGGTCGAAGCAACAATGCCTACCCCTAAAGTTCAAACATAAGCAAATGCAGATATGGTAACTGTAATAAAACATTTGAATTACAAAGTTGTATAAACCTTTAACAAAATCAGACCTTATTTCTAAAAAAAAGTTTTTTTTTAAATTACGGAATATACAGAATAAAACGATAACTTTGATAACATTTAACTAAAAATCTAATAATAATACTGCGACATAACATTTTTAAAATGACAAAAAATTAGTGTGTAGATACACAGTTAAGTGGCGAATGAGATTGAGATATTGATTTAGAGAAAAAAAAATGAGTACAAGGCGTATTCATGGATCGAATTGTTTATATAAGACGTGTAACCGAATGAACTAAGAACGTCAGACAAGGGTATTCCCCTTTCCTTTTAACAAGTCGCAAGTTTTGTTAAAAGAACAAAGATATTATTCACGATAACCAAAGGTAAACACGATATTTTAGTTTAAAATTGTTGCAGGTATGTATTTCAAGACATGTCTAAACGTCTGTGATTCACTTACTGTGTATAACCTATGCATAAAGATCCATCTTGTTATTTTTGAAATCTGTCTGATTGGCTTTCCATTAAATAATTCGAATCCCAGTTTTTTTGGCCATAATTTTTTTTTACACGAATTAAATAATATTGTGCACACATATGATTTCACTTGCCAATTTTTTCGGTTTCTTTTAACTGCTGCTTTATACATAAAATATATTCAAAAAGTTTGCCCTTAAACTTTAAGAACAATTTAATAGTAATGGAACTATGTAGAAAAAAACTAACAATAAAATGGCATAATTTAGTTGTGTGTTTGATGTAAAGTAACCCCTTTACACACGAGCGGTTAACATTTCAGACGAATATGTATAACGGATGTTGGGGATGAGGTGGGGTTTTATATAGCCGTTTAACGAGGGTGGAGGTGGGGAGATGGGGAGGTGGTGGGAGGTGTCTAGACGTTGAAGCGGGTCTCGGAGCCGTCGGCCAGCATGAGCGTGACGGTGCGCGAGTTGGTCCAGACGAGGCGCGCCAGGCGTGCGGGGTTGAGGCGCGCCACGTCGGCCATGGGCGCCGTGCTGTAGCACTTCACGCACCGCGTCTGCGCCGCGCCCAGCCCGAACATGCCTGCGCACCCCCCAACTAATTTAATCACGGCTTACACTACTTTTTCTGACACCAAGGCGGCTACACTTGGAAATAAGGTGCAATTTTTTATAGAATGAGGGTGACAAACGTTCGCATGTAAGTCCACCTGATGGTAAATGGATACTGAGGCCCATAGACATCTATCTATCCTCGATTAAGAATTAAAATGCAGATATGTTTTCACCAGTGTTATTTCCAGTGAAAAGGGTCTCCTGTTCTCTACACTCCCTGTACTAAATACAGCAGCATTAAGCTGCTACTTCACGCGGTATTCTGTGAGAGCGAGGTCCCTCTCCGGTCGAGCCGACCCATTCGTACTACAACCATAATACAAGCTGCAACGTGGCACTGCCACGTTTAAAATACTTGACAGTAACAGATCTCACTTCCCCGCCAAAGTTTTATTGTTAGAAAAGTGTGCAAATTTATGTTCTAGTGCATTATATTTTATATTTATTAGATTAAAAATTGATAAACAAAAATACGGACATTCCAAAGTAGAAGAATAAGAAATAATTCCAAATGTGTAAACAATTAAAAAGAGCACACCACTGAGGATTTGTTCGTCTATAAGTATATCATAAACAAGAAACTGAAAACCTTTCAATGATTATGACACTATGTGGTCATCCGTCTGTCAAATAAATTCACCTCAGTCGACAATAAGTAACGACATCTGGTGAGCGGAAAATCATAATCATCACCTTTTAGTACAGACTATCAAAAGTCCACTATTGAATACAAACCTCCTCCATAGATTGCGTCATAGTATTTGCCATAGTTGCCACACTTGGCAGTAGGTATGGCAACCGTAATTTTTTATTATTTTGAATCCGTGTAATAGAGGGTGTGTATGTTCTGTGTAGTGTGTAGCGGGCGATGTGTTGCGTGTGTTGTGTTGTAGGCGGTTTGTAGTATGTGGTGTTTAGTGGGCGGTAAATAGTATGTGGTGTGGTGAAGTGCAAAGTGGACGTATACTCACCGGCAGTGCTCTGCCAGAAAGAAAGGCGGTTGTCGGACGTGGCGTAGGAAACCAGGTAGCGTCCGTCGGGGCTGAAGGCGCAAGCGGTGACGGGCCCTCCGTGCGCTGCCAAAGACTGGCAGCGTCCAGCGCGGAGCTCGTACAGCGCCAGTTGTCCCGTGTGGCTGCCCACTGTAACCACGCAAACATTATCGACTCCAAACATTATGGCTCCGACAGAATATCAGCGCTGCGGTAATTCTGTTACTGTAACATTATACTGAGTCGGTAGCTTTTTTCTTGCAGTAATCCATTTATTTATTTTTATTAATATTTTGTTAGTATTTATTTTGTTTAAATATGCTATTTGTAGTCTTTCTATCATATTAACATCTCGGTTTCCAACAACTTTTAATCCGAAAAGATTCGAATTATATAACTAATTATAATTATATAATTATAATTATATATTTTTATAAATATATAATTAATTATAATAATATAATTAATTATAATTATATAATTAATTATAATTGATTTAGTAGCGTGTGATGGCACTATAAAAGAAACCATCATCACCCCTCATTAAATGCGCTTTAAGGAAACTATTGGAAGACCTTCTGGCCTACGGTAGACAGCAGTATAACCATACTGTATTTACAATATAAGTAAACTACCCAGAAAGAAGACTGCATGAAGATTCATAGATGCGAGACGTCTACTACAGTGTCTAATCTAACTGCCAAGCGTGGCCTTTATTGTAATTGTTTCCTATGAGCGAATGAGATGCAATGAGAAGGAGAAGAAAGTGAATTAATTATACATGATGACTTCTAGTTTATTTTTTAACATCAATTACTTTAATCATTCAAATTACATTTTAAAAAAGGCAAAAGGAATTGGCGTATACTCCTTCAAAAAATTTCTGAATCTTTTTCTTTTTATTTTATAGCCGTCAGATTAGGTTCAGACTTTGAAGCCGCAAAAACTTCAAAAGTTTTTTGAATCTTTAATTTTATACCCGTCAGATTAAGTTCAGACTTTGAAAGAGCACAAACGTGTATGACAAATTACGTAATAGTTTCCTTTACTTATCATTACACTGCATTGTAATAGGTACCTTAAAAATCAATAATTTACGTTTAATCAATTAAGAGAAACATCGTGAATGTTCCACAATTCAATAATCGACAAAATCTCACTCGGTATGTTCTTGAAATAACATGTTATTTGAAGTAATTTTTGAGTATGAATATTTATCAGTTACAGAAATTAATTATTTGTATAACTGTATTACAAGGAAAATGTACATAAAGTGTCTGGCTTTTAATAATATTTAGGTGAAATAACAGAAACAGAAACAGAAACTTTTTTATTCAATATAGATTATAAATAATACTTATTGAAAGTCACTCTTTTGTATAATTACCACTGGTTCGAAAAAAACCTCTGTCCTGGGAAGAACCAGCAAGAAACCCAGCGGGACTTTTTTTTTAAATAACAGCTTACAATCATGTATGTTACACAAATTAACAACACAACAAATTAGAAATAGCTTGGGAGCGATCACCTCACTTCCAGGGGTTATTATCATCTATAAATTCTTTAATATTATAATAACCCTTTTTATACAAACTTAGTTTAATAAAGTTTTTGAACTTTGAGCAGGTCAAATTTTGTATATTTTCTGGAATTTTGTTGTAAAAGCGTATACATCGCCCCAAGAATGAATTACTGACTCGATGGAGTCGAGTAACTGGTACTACTAGCTTGTGTCTGTTCCTAGTATTTACAGAACGAATATCACTTATTTTTGTAAAACTACTTTTATTTTTGTGTACGTACATTACATTTTCATAAATGTATTGAGAGGCCAAAGTTAATATATTAATTTCCTTAAATTTTTGTCGCAGCGACTCTTTAGGCTTTAAATCATAAATTGCTCTTATGGCCCTCTTCTGCAAAACAAATATAATTTCAGTGTCAGCTGCGTGTCCCCATAGCAAAATACCATACGACATTATGCTATGGAAATAGCTAAAGTAAACTAGTCTAGCTGTTTCAACACTAGTTAGACTTCTAATCTTTTTTACAGCATATGCTGCAGAACTAAGTCTGCTTGCTAGCTTTGATATATGGGGGCTCCATTGAAGCTTCGCGTCTAGTGTGATTCCAAGAAAAATGGTGGTATCTACAAGACTCAGTTTCTCCCCATTTAAAATTACATTAGTATTTAATTGTTTGACATTTGGAGTCATAAATTTCATACATTTCGTTTTAGTGCCATTTAAATGCAAATTATTGACATTGAACCAATTCACTAATTTAGATATAGCATTATTTACTTCGTCATATTTTAGCAAATGTCGACTTAATTTGAAAATTAAAGAAGTGTCATCTGCAAATAATACTATATCATGGTTATCTCCTACTATGTAAGGTAAGTCATTAATATATACAAGAAACAGAAAGGGGCCGAGAATTGAGCCTTGAGGCACGCCCATCTGTACCATCGACCCGGAAGAACTCGTACTGTTGATGACAACTTTTTGCGTTCTCTTACTTAAATATGAAATAATTAATTTTAGAGCATCACTTCTTACACCGTAGTGTTGAAGTTTCCTGATTAATGTTTCATGGTGAACACAATCGAAGGCTTTGGATAGGTCACAAAATATACCCAAAGCATCCTGTGAATTCTCCCATGCATTAAATATATATTTAATTAGCTCAACACCGGCATCAGTTGTCGAGCGACCCCTTGTAAAACCAAATTGATTTTTATGAAGTAAATTATTTATATTAAAGAAATTTAACATTTGATCAAGAATATTTTTTTCAAAAATCTTACTAAGTGTTGGTAGTACAGAAATAGGTCTAAAATTGGCGGGGTCTAATGTACTACCAGATTTAAATAAAGGTATTACTTTACTATACTTCATTAAATCAGGAAACACACCAGATTCGATACTAGTATTAAAAATAACAGCTAAATGAGGCGCGATTGTATCTATTATAGACGCAATAACTTTAACAGAAATCCCCCACAGATCCGCAGTTTTCTTAACATCAATAGTTTTAAAATATTTTACAATATCTTTTGATGATACTTTATGAAATGTAAAATTCTTTGTACACGCATTTACATTTTGTTTAAGTAATGATTCGGCGACAGCAGGAGAAGAATTCAGTGACTTAGTGGTTAATATCGGAATATCAGTAAAATATTTCTCAAAAACCACTGCAACGTCCTGATCTGATTCGGTTAATTTGTTATTAACACTTAACTTGTAGTTTGAATTGCGAGAGTTGATCTTACCAGTTTCGCTATTAATTATACTCCATGTCATTTTAATTTTATTAGAAGCCGTCTTAATTTTGTTGCTCAAATGCAAAGACTTGGCTGTGGAGCACACTCTTTTAAATAGGTATATAAGGTATATTTTAATAGGTACCAGAGCCAAGGGTAAGCCTGATGGTATGTGGCTTGCGCAGTCCACACAGACACGTATAACTATTTTAAACAAAAAAGCTATAGACGTGTTGTTACCGCTGGGAACTAAATATTATAAAAATCGAATTTAAGACTGAATTATACATGGTGTTTTTGTTGCCTGTCACCGTGTGGAAGTGCAAGACAATCTATTATACTCCGTCTCGTCATGCAGGCATCTTTAAACTTACTATTGTAGACGCTAAGGTACCCAGATTAGCGTAAAATTACAGCATAGAACTACTTCCTCGTGTGGCAAGTAAGAGACGAGAACCGTAAAAGTTTTACAGGTAACGAGGTATTCCATCTTAATCCTCACGGGATCTGCATTTTGATTTTTAATCGAGGATAAATGTAGGTGTATATGCACCACAGCATTTTCTTACAATCCACATGTATGCTTTTATATCAGTCTTTACTTTTATGAAAAAATAAGGTCGAAATAATTTATTTTTAAATATCAATCTACAAGCCATGTAACCTGTTTTAACTAGCAGCCCTACGCCTGAGAATGTTTTCGAAGTCGATCCAGTTTTCGATTACAGTGTAAACTCTTATATAACTTTATCTAACGACACTCAGGGGACTGTGCATATTTTGACGTTATAAAGAGTTATGTATGGTTAAATGGAACGAAGAAAAATTTGCAATAGAAAAAGAAAAAGTTCATTTCAGACCAGTGTTAGTAATTACATAAAAACAATTGTTATTTCAACGCTATTACGTATAATCTGTTATTTTCGTCTGACGCCTTTTGCTGCACCAATAATTGTGTTGTATTTTTTTACTTACTTTATTCATATCTTGCGATATTGAGTCGTTTTGGTGATAAAGAAAGTACTTTTCCAATAATTTTGTTGCTTCAAGAGCTTCTTTAATGCTCGGCGGAGGCTCAGACTGATCTTCTTCATCTCCTTGTTCTTGATCCTCAGTTTTTCTAACCGAGTCCAAAATTTCTTTGTCTGTGAGTAAAGCCGTTGTAAACAGGCAGTCGTCCACTTAGATGTAGGCTTGAAGATTTTCTGTATATTTTTCTGCCATGTTGAATTGTTGAATCCACTCAGTTAATAGAAGTTCTTCGTCGCTATCAAACTCCGGTTCCGTTTCCAACTCATCACTCATAGAATTTGTACAAAGTCCAGCATGTCGAAAACAGTGCTGTATAGTTAGTTATGCGTGTCACTTCTTCCCAGACTTTAGATAAAAAATTTACTGCACGCAGCATGTTAATAGAAGTTTGACCATCAGATTCGACTAGCTCCATCAATAATTTCCTTCTGTAGTGACCGTTGAGGCTTTTAATCACGCTTTGATCCATTGGCTGCAAGACACTAGTCGTATTTGGAGGAAGAAATGCCAACTCTATGTTTTGAAGGTTTGATATAAGAGGGTAGGCTGGCAGTTGCCAACAAGAAGTAAAATTTATCGTCACTTTAATTCTGCATCCCACTTTCGCAATTCTTCTTCACAAAGCTGACTGGTCATCCAAGCTGATTTATTGGCTGTATACGAGTACGTCATCGGAATTTTTTTAATGTTCTTAAAACACCACGGATTTTTCGATTTACCTATTACCATCAATCAGCTTTTTTTTCTGTGCCATCCATATTAGCAGCTACAAGCACTGTAATACGCTCCTTGGAGAGCCTTTCCCCACACACTTTTTAGTTTTATCTGGGGTCAACTTATAGAAAATTCCTGTTAAAAAAAATTCCTGCCTTAAAAATGTCATTTGGGTCAATTTTGACCACACTGAATTAATCCAGTCGTGAGTAACATTTGTATTAACAATTCGTGCTTCTCTACTAATTTTACCATATTTGATATGATGATGTTGTTTGAATGTTGTGTGTTGAAATTTGAAAGAAGTTAAACCAAGTTCTTCAGCAAACTTCTCCGCCTTAGCTTTTACGATCGGCCCCGAGATAGGCATATTATTCCGGCGCTGTCGGTGAAACCATGATAGTACAGCTTGATCCAAATCTTCGTATTTAGGTTTCTTTAAATTTTTTAAAGATTTTCCATCCTCCTCTGCTTGTAGAATTTTTTCTTTATATTTCCATATTGTGGACACGGCAGACCGACTAAATCCAAAGCGTCTACCAACACCACTTATCTTTTCTTCCGCCTCTATTGCGCGTATCAGTAACTGTTGTGGCTTCGAAACAGTCCCGATATAATATCATTTTCATAAGTATTTCCTATCCTCCCGCCTCCCCCATATACGCACTACTCAAAAATGGTGCGCCACCTATCGTCAAGAAAAATAAGATGCAAGATGGCCACGTACGCATAAACCGTGTTCGTTACCGCTCGTTTAAAAATACTCAATAAATAAGTTGTAAGACTATCGTGCAATTGCTCGTGTCCATATACATTTGAAGTGCAGTGTGGTGTCTGTGTATGCACTAGAACTTCAGTCTAAATATTTAGACTTTACCATAACCACGAGGAGTGTTCCAGTCTTGTGAGTATCCTTGCCTTATCTACCCAGTTCTAAAGCTATTATCGTTCGCTTCCCGGTTGGGATCATCGGGTTGGCCAGCCCTTGGTCTGGTTGTTCTCTGGTTCCCAAAACCATCCACGAAACACATTGCGAAACATTCAAGTCGTAAAATAATTTCTGGTCCATACGATCCGGGTACCTATGGATTTTTATTTTTATACAGTCCGCTCCTTATTAAGATAATATCAAGTTCAATTTCTAAGGAAAACTTTGATATTTCAATCTATTTTTCTTATAATTGAAAGTAACTAATTGATTTCAATTATAATCCTGCTAGACTTGAATGCGCGTTAAGTGTTTCGTATTGCTCAGACTTTGCAGACTTATTTGGTTGCGTTATATTTGCTAAGTTAATTTCGAATATGCATTGATAGCCTTACGCTTTGAAAATTATTATAACTTGAGGGTATTTTCTAATTATTGCTGGAAAAAATGCTAAATCAGTTTATGGAAATGATTAATTTGGTCTTGGAATTATAGCACTTGAGTATAAATACTTGTATATCTTTGAATGTTGTCGTTCGTTAATTGTTATCTAATTCAAATATTGAATAAAACTACTTTTACGGATTTTATCGCGTTTAATTAAGGTATTATATTTATTAAGTTAATTCAAATAGTTAAAAAACGTTAACATTAAAATTCAGTATTTGAATGTTTCGTTTCGTTCTATTCAAACTCTTTTCGATTTATCCAATCAAATACGGGAAGACTCCAGTTCATCTGAAGTTAGCCAATTTCTTAAAATTGAAAACATTCGTGATGAATATGTGTTACTTATGGAAAAAATTAATTCGTTAAAACTGGCACTGTTTCCTAAAGAAAAAAAAATATACAAGCGTTGTCTGCATTTGATAATATGTACTATGAAGTCCTAAGTTTTGCCGCGGAGATGTCCCTACCGGAGCGCAAACGAGGCAGTAGCCCAACGTCCGCTGACGTTAACTACACCTTTACGCCCGACGCGGAAAAGGTACAAAGCTAGACTGCCACAAATTGAGCTTCTAAAGTTCGACGGAAAAATTGAGAATTGGCAAACATTTTACGACACTTTCGTAACCTTAATTCATAAATAATAAAGCAATCGCGAATATTACTAAATTTCACTATCTCATTTCTTGTTTATCGGGATCCGCTTTAGGGATCACAAAGAATGTAAAATTAAGTTCCGATAATTATGAGCTTGTATTCAATGAACTTATTAAGCGTTATCAAAATAAGCGCAATTTTTTTTATAGGATAGTGTGACAAGCGAGCACACAGTCCACCTGATGGTAAGTGGTTGCTGTGACCCATAGACATCTACATTTATCCTCAATAAAGATTCAAAATGCAGATGCGTCGTCACCCGTGAGGACTAAGATGGAATGCCTCTTTTCCAGTAAAATGGGTCTCCGGTTCTCTACACTCACCATACGAAACAGAGCAGTGTCAAGTTGCCATTTTACGCTGGTATTCTGTGAGAGCGTGGTCCTTTCCCGGTCGAGCCGACCCATTCGTGCTACAATTAATATAGCTGCAGCATTGCTCTACCACGTAATAACTATCCTTATTTAAAAACTCCTAATTTCAATGATTTACAAACATATACTAATATTCTTTGTGAGTCAGTCAATGCCCTTAAGGCCTTAGAGCTAGATGACTTAGGCGATTTTATTTTATTTAACGCAGCGTTTCGCGCACTGGACTCAGATACGCGCCACCGCTTCGAATCTGAAAATAAATCGGAAATTCCTTCTTTTCAAAGACTTATGCAGTTTCTTCCAAACTATGTAAAAGTTTTAGAAATAAATGTTAATGTTGACATTAGGGCGCGATCTTCTCAATTTTTAGGCGGTAAACAGATCAAGAATGATTCACCGCAGGCACCGAACCTGAAACGTTCCGTGCTCACTACTCAGTCTAAGCCTACTAGTTCGAAGCAGCTGGCTTCACTAGAGTGCTATTATTGTGGCGCAGCGTACAGTATCTATAAGTGCCCCACGTTCCTATCTTTGGACACCAGTGCTAGAATAAATATTGTCAAACATTCTCTTGATAAATGCGTCTAAAAAATGAGATGTTTTATCTGTAGTGGTGATCATCACACTCTGGTACACATCGACAACTAAGTTCGATCACCGACCGCGGTAACCACCGGTTCGAGTAGCGCCCACACTAACATGAATGCGTTCGTGGGAGAGGCTCGTGGCCCGTGCGTGGTGCTGCTCGGGACGTGCATGGTGCGTGTGCAGGACTCTAGTGACACGTTCCACCAAATTAGAGCGCTCATCGATAGCGGCGCTCAGGACTGCTTCATCACTATGAAATGCGCAAAAAGACTTGGTTTTTTTTATAGGATAAGGGTGACAAACGAGCACACAGTCCACCTGATGGTAAGTGGTTGCTGCGGCCCAAAGACATCTACATCTATCCTCTATTACAAATCAAAATGTAGATGCGTTGTCACCCGTGAGGACTAAGATGGAATGCCTCATTTCCAGTAAAAAGGGCCTCCGGCCACCTGCACTCACCAAGCAAAACGCAGAGGTAAACCTCTACTGCACGCTGGTATTCTGTGAGGTCGTGGTACCACCCCGGTTCGAGCCAGCCTATCCGTGCGACAGCAAAAGCTGCCGCGTGGCTCTACCACTGTTAAAAAACGGTTTTCAATTGCGTCGATGCACCACAACTGTGGCTGGACTTGGACAACAGTCTGTATGTCCAGTCAAGGGAGTGACTCAATGCACTATACGCCCGTGTGATTCGAATGACCCGCAATTCGATATTAATCCTATAGTCATGATAACATTACTTCTATAATGCCAACCACTGATATTCCTCTAGTGGTTCGAGACTATTATAAACACTTAGTATTAGCGGATCGTGACTTTGACAAACCGTCTGATGTTGATTTGTTGCTAGGTGCTGAAGTATTTTATCACATCTATGACAGCCGTGTCATACAACCAGAGCCCGGCTATCCTGCTGCTTTACATAGCTTCTTTGGTTGGATTCTCTCAGGACCCACCAATGTGGAGAGTCCGGTAAAATCAGTTGGCACTTCGTTAATTACTTCAACCAATTCATTGGAGAAGATGATGAAATGATTTTGGGAAGTCGAGGAACCGCCTCATCAGCATATACCTGCTCCAGAAGATGAGGAGGTCGAACGCCTGTATTCCACTCAAACTTATAGGGAATCAGACGGTCGATATGTAGTCCCTATCTTATTGAAGCAGTCGTCTGTCTATATGGGAGGCTCATATCGTTCTTTGTCGCAGATTATAAATCGTGAGAAAAAACTTTGCCGGCAACCAGAACTTAAATCACTTTATAACGATTTTATGCGTGATTATGAGCAGCTTAATCATATGCAACCAGTGGGAAAGGATATTACACCTGGTAGATATTTCATTCCCCGCCATTGTGTGATTTGTCTAGAAAGCATAACGACCAAACTTCGCGTTGTGTTCAATGCGAGTCACAAGACGACTAATGGACTATCTTTAAATTATATTGTTTACACTGGACCTAAGTTACAGGCTGATTTGGTTCACATTATTACTGGATTTCGGATCCATAAAATAGTGTTTACATGTGACATATCTAAGATGTACAGGCAAATCTTGATAAGACCTGAGGATCGGGTGTGGCCACACGTACTATGGTGTGAATCCCCTTCCTTGCCTGTTCAAGAATTTCAACTTCGTACGGTCACATACGGAGTCAAAAGCTCGCCGTACTTAGCGATACGAACATTACATCAGTTAGCTGCAGCTCTTCGGCATCTTACTTATATGGACGATGTTACTACAGGTGCTTCATCAATCGAAGCAGCCTCTCAGCTTGAAGAAGATTTAATCAATCTTCTTAATTGTGCTCAGCTAGATTTGCGTAAGTGGAGCAGTAACAGCTCTTTATTTTTTCGATCGTTACCCATGGAACATTGTCAGTGTCCGAAGACATTTTCTGATGATTGTTCAATAACGCTTAAGGTGTTGGGAGTTCAATGGGATCCTGCGGAAGACTATTTCACTTACTCCGTCTCTCCTGTGAATGTGGAGTTTACGAAACGTTCAATCCTGTCCCACGTTGCTCGTATTTATGATCCGTTGGGTTGGCTTTCACCTTTTATTCTTTTAGTCAAACTACTTCTTTAAAACTTATGGTGTATTGGATTGTCGTGAGATGAACTCATTCACGCCAATCTGTGTAACGATTGGGTTTCATTTGTGTCTGACTTGTTTAATATAAAATTGATAAAAATCCCTCGTAAAACCGTGATTGACTTAGCAGGTAAACACCAGCTGATTGGGTTTTGCGATGGACCAACAAAAGCATATGGCTGCTGTGTCTATCTCCGATCAAGTATCAGTGATCAAAAACAAGTTTCTCTTTTGATTTCTAAATCTAAAGTGGCTCCGATTAATCCTCTAACAGTTAATCGTTTGGAGTTGTACGGTGCGCTCTTGTTATCACGTACTCTCAAACACTTCATGTGTTCTTTACTTATTTCGAAAATAAATATATCTCATATTGTTGCCTACACTGATAGCTCAACTCAACTTGGACTTGGAGCCATACAAAGTGAAACATTTTGTTGCGCATCGAGTAGTTAAAATAACTGACGCAGTTGAACCTTCTACCTGGAGGCATGTCTCGACTCAGGACAATCTTGCTGACTTTTCTATCCGAGATCTCTCGTGCGCAGAATTGGTCAATTGTAAGCGATGGTGGTCAGGACCAGATGGAGATTGGATGCTTAGTGGTCCAGATCACTGGTCAGCTCAAAGTCGGTGTAAGCCTCAGGATGAGTTGCCAAAGTTGAGAACACGCACTCTGATTGCTCAATCTCGGGAATCTGATAAATACATTATGAAGGTCTTATTAAATTGGTATTCATCCTTACCGCAACTACAGCGAGTATGGGCATGAGTCTTTCGCTTCATTTCTAATTCGCGCAAAGAACGAAGCCAACGCGAGAAAGGTTACTTGACTACGAAAGAGGTAAAGTGCTCCTTGCTTAGCCTTATTAAATGTGTCCAGTGGGGGCAGCTTCAATCAAGCGATGTCTAAATAAAAATCGCAGAAGCCTCTACCTAAATACTTACAAAAGTTGTCTCCGTTTATTGATAACCTAGGACTCATGCGAGTGCGAATTTCAATTTACCTGAGCACACAAACCATCCATATTCGTTACCGAAACAATCTATTTTATCTCAATTAATTATTAGCTATTATCATAAACGGTATTTGCACTGTGGACCTCGCACGTTACAATCACTAATTGTTCGCAAGTTCTGGATTTTAGGAATTAGAAATCTTATTCGTTCTATTTTAACCAAGTGTGTGACTTGCTTTCGGGTTAAACCTATCAGCCGTCTATGGGCAGCCTTCCACCTCGTAGATCTCAACATGGTTACTGTTTTCAACAGGTAAGGATCGATTTTGGCGGTCTTTTTCTTGTAAAAGAAAACAGACGACGTAACGCACGGGTCAGTAAGGCCTACATATGCTTGTTCATTTGTTTATCTGTAAAAGCAGTTCATTTAGAACTCGCATCTGAACTGTCTACAGAAGCGTTTCTAGCTGCCCTAGACAGATTCGTGTCTCGACGTGGAATATGTCAACATATTGTGACAGAATGTGGCACTAACTTTGTAGGCGTTAAACGATATCTTGAGAAAATGATAATGAAAATGATGATGAAAATGATAGATAAAAAACAGAATATTTCTGATCAATTAAGGTCTCGTGGAATCTCGTGGAAACTAAATCTACCTTCAGCACCTCATTTTGGAGGCATTTTTGAAAGTGGTATAAAATCTACTAAATATTATCTCAAGAGGGTCATAGGCTCACAAGTCCTGACGTTTGAAGAACTAACTACAGTTTTAACTAAAGTTGAAGCGATGCTGAACACAAGACCGATTTGGCAGTTATCGTCTGATCCTGGCGAAGTTGATGTTCTCACGGCCGGTCATTTTATTATAGGACGTCCTTTAGTCGCTCTACCAGAACCATCCGTTGAAGATATGAATCCTAGAACACGCTGGCAGTTACTTCAAAAGCTCTCTCAAAGTTTTTGGCGTGTTTGGCAAAATTATTATTTACATACGCTTCAACAAAAGGTTAATATGGATGATCATAAAAATCCTAATATTGGTCAACTCGTTTCAATCATTGAACCTAATCTACCACCTAACGAATGATGCTTAGATCGAGTAGTTCAAATCTACCACGGAAAGGACAATACTATCTGGGTTGTGACCTTAAAGACTAAAAGAGGCTTACTTACGAGACCAGTAGTCGAAGTCTGCCCTCTTCCTCTTGATTGAATCTTATTTTTATTGTTTTATTAAGCTAGATTGTAAGTTCTAATTTTAAAACTAATTAACTACGTTTGAATTTCTTTTGTAGTTTAGTTAAGGTTATCAATGCACAATTTAGCTCGGATATCTATTTAGTTTATATTAATTTATATTCTATGAGCAACTGGGGCCCTGGGAGCTGCCGGATCGATGGTAGTCTTGTGAAATCCCTGGGTGATTTCAGGGCAAGTCAGGAATAGTCCCGATATAATATCCTTTTCCAAAGTATTTCCTATCCTCCCGCCTCCCCCATATACGCACTACACAAAAATGGTGCGCCACCTGTCGTCAAAAAAATAAGAAGCAAGATGGCCGCGTACGCATAAACCGTGTTCATTACCGCTCGTTTAAAAATACTCAATAAATAAGTTGTAAGACTATCGTGCAATCGCTCATATCCGTATACATTCGAAGTGCAGTGTGGTGTCTGTGTATGCACTAGAATTTCAGCCTAAATATTTAGACTTCACCATAACCACGAGGAGTGCTCCAGTCTTGTGAGTATCCTTGCCTTATCTACCCAGTTCTAAAGCTATTTTCGTTTGCTTCTCGGTTGGGATTATCGGGTTGGCTAGCCCTTGGTCTTGTTGTTCTCTGGTTCCCAAAACCACCCACGAAACACATTGCGAAACATTCAAGCCGTAACAGTAACACTTTTTCGTCAATACACAGTGATTTTCTCTTACTTGCCATGTTTACAGTTTGAAAGTCTGTGAGCAACTAAGAGTATGAATAACGTATAGATAATCCATGATTCCTACTAATAACAGTCTACACATACAAGCAATCCCAATTCGTAAACAAAACAACGGATTTCTTAGAGAGTTTGGTATGTATGATGCCGATAGTCGAGTTTATTACGGGCTAGGATAACAAAGCGACAAAAGAACAAAAGAACCTACACAGCTGTGCAATTTTTACAAATTTTTGAAGCTGAAAATTACACTTAATTAATTCTTGTCGTTATTGAGAGTGGGTGTAATGCTATATAGAGTTTATCATTATATGGAAGATAAGCTAAACCAACCAAAGCCGAGTGATTTCGATGCTTTAGGGAGTTTTTCGTTAAATCGAGTGACGTTATATGGAGATTACACTGTATATCTAATATTGTTTCGAATCTGAGTTTAAAAGCTTACTTCCAAATCAATTTTGCGCCGTTAGGCACAATCGGATAAAAAATATCTGGTAGTGCCTAATAGCCTTGATACGCACAATCTCACAAAAACTTGAAAAATTAAGGCAAATCCAAAAATTAATGTTATAAATATATTATATGTATTACGAAAACCGGTACTGACCTGCAATCCTGCGCGTGGCCGGACAGTGTGACACCTGGTTGTAACGGCAAACGGCTGGGAACACCTCGTTTAACCCTTTACTCTTCAAGTGGGACTGGTCCACACAGTGCAGGATAATATCCATAACCTAAAAAAAAGTACTAGAAATAAATCTGACAGGTAATATAATATGATTTTGTCTTGATGCATAATTTGTTGTAAAATTACAAATTAACAAAATAAGAGTCTATCGATCCTCTTTCTTTAAATTTTTGTAACTTGTGAAGTAAGTTTTAGGGTCCAAGTCCAACTAAAGTTAAAAAGTTACAGGGTCAAAAGTATAATATACAAAGATAATTTTAGATAATTTTACACGCAGGTAGAGATCGTCTTTATAACTAAACGTTCCTTGTGTTTTGGTAGATTCCATAACTTATGTTACGGCAAATACATGTTATGTATATTTTAGTAAAAATACTAAAATCTACTAAAATAATAAAAAATGAAAGGGGAAATATTATCTCTCAAGAATTAGGTAAATCGACATTTTCCATTTAATTGGCATTTTCCTTGACTTAGCAAAAGCTTTCGATACAATTTATATTTATATTTCTATCCTGTTTAATAAGCTACAGAGCATAACTATTTAGAAAATCAATGTCAATGTTTAATAAACGATATGGTTTTTTATGAACAAAAATACTCAATTTGGGGTGCCTCAAGGCAGCGTTTAAGGGCCAACCCTCTTTTTGATATAATATACCAATGAACTTTGCAATCTCGAACTTAACTCAAATAAAATAAAGTCTTATGCAGATGATACCTTTTGCTTACATTAACGTAGGTAAGCAAGTATAATTCGCATTATATTGATCGATTATCACCTATTATAAATTCTCATAGAAAACTTTTTTGTATAATTCAATGTGGGAAATAAACACGATATACAGATACATACTCATAGATACTACGCACATAAGCACAGAAAATAACTTTAATAGGTTTAATAGATTTAAAGTCGTTAGTTGATCTTATGATAAAACCGAGAGATTTTGAGGCCTCCCTTACTGCGTAATCGATGTGTTTATCAAACAAAAGCTTAGAATCATGGATTACTCCAAAAAATTTCGTAGATATAACATTAGTAACGGACTGATTATTGATAATGTATTGATAATTTATAGGGTTAAGGTTTCCGAGAAAAAGTCATTGTGAAACATTTAGAAACATTTAAATCGAGCTTGCTCCGAAAATAGTATTGCACAAAATTATTCAAATCACATCGTGAAGTTTCATTAGCGAAGCTATGAACATTTTTGTGTCGTCTAATAAGATTCTGGCATGTTAAAAACATAAAGCAATGTCATTAATAAAAAATAACAAATAGCAAAGGCCCTAACAAAAGAGCCTTGAGGCACACCAGAAGGAATTGACATGCACGCGGACGTAACCCCATTTATTGTATCCGCCTGGGATCTGCTACTAATATATACGATGATAACAACATGTGTAGGCTACTACTGTGTATAACAGCTTTGTAAAGCTTCTCGAGGACTAACACGTGATCTATACGAACAAAAGCTTTACTGAAATCAGTAAATAAAGTATCAACTCGTGGCCCTTAGTCCGTTTGTAAGGAGGTATACATATATCTGACGGTAGAAAAAATTTACAAATATTTTGACAGAGACAAGATAATAAGCATAATTAAGATATAAGCCTGTAATTTTTTATATAACATTGGTCACCGTTTTCATGCATTGGTGTTCCGAAAACAGATTTCAAGTTGGCAGGTACCGCAACTTCACTTATAGATCGATTAAAAATAATACATCTGTATTGAATGAAAATTTATTTTATTTTATTCTACATAAAATTAAATTTGCAGTACATAGGCAACAAGTATTTTTAAAGAATTGATATTTTTTTACAATAACTGCATTCGATTTATAGATTATTGAAATTCATATCGATTTATTCAATTCAATCGATAATTTTGAGCAGGTCTGTAAGCATGGTCAGGTTTTTTTTTTTAATTTAATTTTACATAAAACATATTACAATAGTGCATAGTTACTATACAGCACCATTAAACCGCAAAACGGTTTGTATTGGTGCTTGCAGACGTCTATACGCATAAATATATTATTTTTAATAACTACCATCTTATAATTGATAAAGTTAAGCATAATAACAACTAACAACCTATTCATTGTATTAGTGACATGACGACAAACAGGTTTCGCTAGTTTACCGCGATGAGCGTGTATGGTATACTATACATATACAGGCTGATTTCTATAGCAATTTTTTTTTTAAAATAATTATTTAATAAAATAATTTTATATATACCTATATACACATACATACACACACACACACATATATATACACATACATAT
The DNA here is from genome assembly GCA_033319125.1 of Parnassius glacialis. Classification (NCBI taxonomy): domain Eukaryota; kingdom Metazoa; phylum Arthropoda; class Insecta; order Lepidoptera; family Papilionidae; genus Parnassius; species Parnassius glacialis. The sequence goes on from JAVANC010000002.1 coordinate 29,127,798, forward strand.
ACATATATACATACATACACACACACACATACATACATATATATATATATATATATATATATATATATATATATATATATATATATATAGATTTAATATCATTTGAGAATTTATTAAGGAAGACAATTCAGGTTTTCTAGAACATAATGCTTAATTTTATATTTTAAGTTTTTTTCTGTCAATTCGTTCTTAAGGTTTTCTGGAAGATCGTTTAGAATAGAAGCTAATATATTAACAGTTCTCCTGTCTCCATAAAAGTTATTTGATTTTATTTTTGCTACAGATTTTTTATTACTTTGTCGCGTTCTATCAGAATATTTTACCATTTTTAATGAAGGAATCATATTAAAATCTTCAATCATGATATGACATTCAAGTTTTTTATTTATAGGTATGACGTTACAGTATTTAAAAAGACCAATATAGTTATTTTCTTTATATTTTTGTTTTACCTTGTCATCTACAATGAGCTTTAAGAATTTTAGTTGTAAATTAAAGATCCTTCTTATGTATGTTTTGAATGTACGACCATAACTTGTTATTCCATATGATATTATCGAATCTACTAGCGCATGGTACATTGATAGTAGTACTGAATATGGTACTTTATTCTTGATAATATAGAATATTGCAAGCAATGACCTTAGCTTATTACAAATCATATCAATATGAGGACCCCAGTTCAATCTGTTGTCTATGATTAAGCCTAGGTATTTTTGATTTGTAACTTGTTCTATAGGTGTACATATGCATTTTTGAATAAGGCCATGCATACATTCATGTGTATGCACAGTTATTGATATTGGACTATATACTGTGTTATGACTTGACCTAATATGCATGACTTTAGTTTTTTCTGCGTTAATAACTAGTCCCATGTCATGAGACCATTGATTTAAGAGCGTTATATCATCTTGAAGTGTTTTTTGAGCGGCGGCGATGTCACGATCTGCTGATACGAGACAAGTATCGTCCGCAAATTGATATAGATTACACTTTGTTATAAGGTAGTTAAGGTCATTAACATAAGCAAGGTAATGCAAGGGACCCAATACTGATCCCTGTGCTGTTCCTTCTGTAATGTTTATTTTATCACTAAGTGTATTATCCACCCTTTTTTTTTTTTTTTCTTTTTGCGGATGGAAAATCATCTAATGACGCCTTTCGCTGTGGGTGGAGCGGAAGGGAGTGTCAGACTTTTACTGACTAAAAACCATCCGTGTTCCTTCAGTGCCCTTACGTTCCGGAGCCGCGGTATCTCTTTCGAACAGCCCGCAGCCCCGGCAGGCGTCGGCCCTTGCGGGCCCCTTCACGCTGCTGACAGCTCTTTGAGGCGCGCGTGGAACAAAACGCGCCGTCGACACGGCCTGTCGTCGTTAGACGGACGGACGGCGAGCTACCCATTGCTCGCCGTCCACAGGCCCGCGCCTACGGTGGTCGGGGGCCACGACGTAGCCCCCGACGCCCGGGGCGTCTCCCGCGGCGGCCGGGAAGGAAAGCTGTTGCTCTTTCCTTCTCCCGCTCCGCCACCTCCTTCGCTAGCATCACTGCTTCGCAGAAGGTGGTGACGGCATCCCATTCCGTCTCGCTCCGGACCATGGCTTCGACCAGGGCCGGACGCGAGAGGTCGCCGCCGTCTATCGCCGCTACGAGGACACGGCGGTGCTCCGCCCAAGCAGGGCACACCTCCACGGTGTGCTCCACCGTGTCCTCCGGTCGATCCTCACAGTGGGAGCACCCGGGCGTTTCCTCCCGCCCGCTTCGGAGCAGGAACCTCCCGAACACACCGTGTCCGGTGAGGACCTGCGTCAGGCGGAAGGTGAGGACGCCGTGGCGTCTCTCAAGCCACTCCTCAAAGAGGGGTCTTATCGCCGCTATAGTGGCGTGCCCAGCACGGGGTTGCGACAGTCGCTCTCTCCATGTCGCCATGAGATCATGCCGGAAGTCTGTCCGCTGCGCGACAACTTGCCGCGGCAGCGGGGTTTCCCCCCGGCATAGTGCCTCCGCGCGCCATTCGTGCAGGCGCGCGAGGACTATCGCCTCCAGATCCCATGGCGGCAATCCGGCAAGGAGGCTCGCCGCCTCGCGGGAGATCGTGCGGTAGCCGCGAACCATCTTTACGGCAACCACCCTTTGGGGCGCGTTTAGGTGGTGGACGGCAAGCCGCGCCAAACCACGCGCCCACACCGGGGCCCCGTAAAGGGCCATGGACCTCACGATCCCCGCGTAGAGCCTCCGGCAGGAGGCGTTTGGCCCCCCCAGGTTCGGCAGGAGCCGCCTGAAGGCAGCCCCGGTCCGTTCCAGTTTGGGAGCCAAACGTCGGAAGTGCTCAACGAAGTTCCATCGGCCGTCGAGGACGAGTCCTAGGTACTTCAACGTCGACTCGACGCCGATGGATACCCCTCCTACCATCACTGAGGATCCCGGTGGTGGCCTGTTCCGAGGACCATGGAAGTGCATGGCCTCGGACTTGTGCAGAGCCACCTCGAGACCCAGTTGCCGGATCCTCTCAACGACTATCGCAACCCCGCGTGTCATAGTTTCCGCCGCCGCCTCGTACGACCCCCCTTGTGCCAGTACCAGCGTGTCGTCAGCGTAGTAAACTACGCTGACGCCGGTAGGGAGGTCGGCGCGCAGCACCCAGTCGTAACCGATGTTCCACAGGGGCGGCCCCAGAACCGAACCCTGTGGGACACCGCACGACATCTCTCGCCGGTTCCACTCACCGTTTCGACCGGGGTAGATGACGGGACAGGGCCGTCAGATAGTCCCCGACTATACGACGGAGATAGGTCGGCACCCGGTGATACCGGAGTGCCTCCCTAATGCAGCTCCAGGGCATGGAGTTGAAGGCGTTGGCGATGTCGAGAGACACCGACAAGACAACCCCCCCCCCCCCCCCTTGGCCACTGCATCCCCCGTCGTGAGGGCTCTCACGCGCATGATGGCGTCCACCGTAGAGCGCCTCTTGCGGAAACCAAACTGGTGTTCCGCAAGATCCGGCCCCGTCCCCGCAAGGTGCTCGGCGAGGCGGTTTGCAATTACTCTTTCAAAGAGCTTGCCCACCTCGTCGAGCAGCACCACGGGCCGGTATGCGGACGGAGAGTCCGCAGGGCGCCCCGGCTTCCGAATGAGGACCAGCTTCCCCGTCTTCCACCGAAGCGGGAATTGGCCTCTCTCCAAGCATGCGCTTAGGAGCCCCTCCAGTCGGGGCCCGAGAGTCTCCGAGGCCAGGACCCAGGCTTTGCCAGGCAAGCCATCGGGTCCTGGGGCGGTATTCCTGGCCTTGAGCCTACGTACCGCCACTCTCAGGTCTACCCCGGTCCCTTCCGGGATGTCGTCGTCGTCGTCCTGGTGGTCCGCTTCCGGCACCGCAGGTGGCGGAGCCATAGGCGAGGGCGGATGTTCCCCGCGCGCAGGGAACAGAGCGCTCACCACATCCTCCACGAGCTGAGGCCGGAGACTCTGCGTCAGCGGGGGGGCCCAGGTGCGGAGTTTATCCCGCACCATCTTGTAAGGGCGCCCCCACGGATCTCTATCGAGAGTCTCCAGCATCTCCTCACGGGCCCGATCCCGGGCCCGCAGGACAGCCTCCCGGAGGGCGGTCTTCGCCGCTCTGTATCCCTCGTACAGCTCCGCCTCAATGGCTGCCGCATTCGGTGGACGAATGCGGAGCCTGCGATGCCTGGCGTACAGGTGCCGCGCGGCGACACACGCCTCGCGCAGAGACGTCAGCTCACGCGACCACCAATACACCTGACGCCGGGCGCTTCCTGGCCGGACGCGGGGCATTGCCACGTCACATATCTCGGACATGGCCTCCTGGAACCACCCTGCCTCATCATTGACGTCGGCAGGCCTGTCCGGTGATGACACCCAGGCCTGCACGATCGAGGCTTCCAGGAGGAGCTCCTGGTCCAGCTGCTTCAGCGCCCAACGCGGACCACTCGGGGCCTGTAGGACTGGCGCGCTCGAGGGCTGGGTGGAGACGTCAAACCGGATGTACCGGTGGTCGGAGTAGGTCTCCACCCCCTCCATGACACGCCAGTCAATGGCACGCGGCGACAGAGCGGGGCTAGCGAACGAAATGTCCACCACCGACTCGCCCCGCATCCGCACACACGTGGGGACAGAACCCCGATTTAGGACGACCAGGCCTGTCTCCAGAGCCCAGTCTTCCACCATCCTACCCCGCACATCTGTACGACGAGAACCCCAAGCCAAGTTCTTGGCATTGAAGTCCCCGAGGACAAGTACGGGGAGGGGATAACTTCCGACGACGACTGCTCTCAGCTCTGCAAGAGAGTTGTGAAACTCGGCGAGAGATCGGTTCGGGGAGAAGTACACCCCCACAACGACGAACTCCCCGAACCGTGCTGCTACGCACCCCTGACCCCTCCTGACACCTTCAAGGGTCGGGGTACCGGCGGGGGCTGAAGAAATGATGGCCACTGAGCCGTTAAGGTCCGCCACCCAGTCCTCCCTAGGCCAGACAAAATACGGCTCAGCGACCACAGCGATGTTAATCGACCACTGCGCCATGCTCTGGAGCAACAGATCCTGAGCGCAGGCGCAGTGGTTGATATTCGCCTGGAGGAAGCTTAATGGGGCCGTTATAGGCATTCCATTTCAGCTTCCTCCACGGGGCGCCTCTCTGCGGGCGTCGGTGTCGCGGCGGCGGCGGCAGCGACAGTGACAGCGGCGGCGGCGGCAGTCGCGACTGCGGCGGTGGCCACAGAGGCGGTGGCGGCGGAGGGCCCTCCCCTACCCGCGGCCTTGGCCTTGGCGGGTGGCACGCAGGCCTTGCTTCCGGCCCGGTGATCGGCTGGCTTGCCGGCCGCCGCACATGCATCACAGTGCGGCGTGGCGCAGTAGGTCGCCGATATGTGTCCGGGCTGACAGCAGCGGAAGCAAAGGCCACTGCGGTCTACCTCCGAGGCGCATTTCACAGATACGTGGTGCCCCACGAGACAGCGGTAGCACCTCAGAGGTCTGGGCTCCAGCAGCTTAACCTGCGCTGAGACCCAGCCCACCAGAAGCCTTCGGCCCTCCACTATGGTTTTGGCCGCCGTAACAGGGCAGCACACCGTGGCGGCATGCATACCCTGTTGGTCCGGGCGTATGGCGCCTGACCTGACCTGGTCAGTAGTGCACCCCCCGGACCTGGCGACGGCGGCCACCAACTCCTCCTCCGATACCGAGTCGTCCAGACCCATGATGCGCAGGTCTGCGCATCTGACGGGCCTGGACACTCGGGCCTCGTCCGCGTCCAGGGACGCTCTGAGCTTCGCAGCCAGAGCGTCCGCGGTCGCGCCACTGGATTCCCCGGGGATCTCCAGCATACGGGCCCCCGTCTGGGTGACTTTGAGCCGGAGGCCCCCGGTGATCCCGAGCTCCCCGAGATCGACCGCCTCTTTCGCCTTCGCGAGCAGATCGCGGTAGGTAACGCCCTTCTTTTCCGCGTCCGGCTGTAGTGTAATCACTACAGCTGCGGTCTTCGGGGCGCGGAGCCTAGCCGCGATCTTGCGCGCCATGAACTGGCGCTGCCGCTCCTGCTCTTTGGCCTTTTTGGCTGCCTTCTTCCCCTTATTTTTGTCCCCGACCACCTGCCAACCGGCTTCAGCCGCGGGAGGTGTAGGGAGCTGAGGGGGCGGTGGCGGCGGCGGCAGCTGGCTTGCCGCTGGCGCTGGCACATTCGCCGCAGGCACTGGGGCTGGCGCAGCCACCACCTGTGCTGCCGCTTTGCCCTTTTTTGCCTTCGCCTTGCCTCTCTTTCCCGTTGCCGGCTTAGCCGGAGCCGGTTCAGCCGGTACCGGTTTTGCCGGAGCCGGCTTTTCAGGGGGAGGAGGGGCAACTGCAGCCCCGCCCGAAGGCTGGCTGGACGGCCCCGGCCTGGATGCGGCAGCTGTGGCCGCCGCGTACGAGACCGTTGCCGGCCTCGCCGCCGTCTTGTTTGCCCCTAGGGGGGGCGCAGGACGATGCCCTCCAGCACGGAGAACCGGTGCTGGAAGGCAGCCAGCTCCTGCCGGACCAGGTTCAGAACCTGGTTCTCCACCGGCACGGGCTGGCTTGGGCGCTGCGTCTGGGGCGCCGCGCGAGAGGCAGGCTCACGTAGACTGGCCAGGTCTGCGCGGAGCTTCTCGTTCTCCTTCTGGAGAGTCTCCATGGCGGACGTCAGGCGGGCCACGTCCGCCCGCAGCTCCGCTACCTCGTTTGCATTAGGCTCGGCCCCAACAAAGTTGGCCTCCGCAGCCGCCATGATGGAGGCGGAGGCCGCGGGAATGGCCTTTAACTTTGAGGAGGCCTTTTGCTTGTGGGCCACGACCTTGATCGCGGCCTCCACCTCCTTTACAAATCTGGCCTTACGCTCCACCTCGGAGCCACCAGTCGCATCCGTCTCTTCGCCTGATACCCGAGCCGTATCGCCCGGGTGGCGCCCCTCCTCGGCATGCTTTGCCGCTTGTTCGGCCCTCTGATTGTCAGAGGGCCCCCTCTCCTTGCCTCTCAGCCCGCCCCGCCTGTTGGTGGGGGTATTATCCACCCTAACAACATATTGTCGGTTACAGAGGTAGTTTTTACTCCAGTCTAATAAAGGTCTTCTGATACCTGTGTCTTGAAGCTTTTCAATTAGAGTTTCATGTCATAAAGTATCGAAAGCCTTACTGTAGTCAATAAAGGCGACTAATACGTGTCTTTTCTCATCAAGGTAAGTATTAATATCATTTGTAAATTTTGACAGTAGCTGTGTAGTGCTTTTACCAGGTTGAAATCCGAATTGATTGTTAGATAGAATAGAGTTTGCAGTGTAAAATGTTTGTATTTGTTCACATATATATTTTTCTGCTATTTTGTCGATAATCGGAAGTATTGATATCGGTCTGTATTTGGCATATTCTTTTTGGGAGTGTTGCTTATAGATTGGCCTAATAATACTTGTTTTTAATCCGTCTGGATAAATACCCTTTCTTATACTTGTGTCTATAAGTTTGGTCAAAGCAAAAGAAATCTTTTCACCTATGACTTTTATGTCAATAGCTCGAATGCCATCAAAACCGGGTGCTTTATTGACGTTAATATTTTTTAATATTTTTGCTACTTGCTGTACACAAGGTTTTTTATAATAAATAGACAAGCAAGCCGGTTTTTTATAACTGTTTGTATCCAAAATATTATTTTTACAATTTGGTATTATTTTAGACACATTTTCTTTAAAACTAAAGGCGAAATTATTTGCTATCGTTTGAGTATTTATATTGTTTGTTTTAAAAGCTTTATTTATTACTTCGTCTACAGTTCGGGTTATTCTCCCTGTTATTTTGTTAATAATATCCCAGAGTTTTTGTGTATTTCTTCTATTTTTATTTATTTCTGTTTTATAAAATAAGTTTCTAGATTTCTCTATTGTTTTGTGAGTTTTATTTCTTATTTTATTATAATCTACTCTTAACACTGCGTTAGTAGGATCTTTTTTCCATTATAAAAATAAATTATCTCTTTTATTGCAAAGTTTTTTTATACTTTTATTTATCCATGGTTCTTTATTTCGTTTAGATGTTGATTTTATTTTTATGATGTATTCCGATTTTTTATAACATTCAGTAATTTTACTTATTATATCATTGTATATCAGATTTGGGCAATCTATTGTATTAACATTACTCCAGTCTATAGGTATCTATATATCCAGGTATAAAGGTAAGACTAACAGACATCAAATGTGACATATTGAAGTTACCTTATTATAACTATTATAAACCCATTCAGAAATTAGAGGAGACCTGTGCCCAGCTGTGGGACGTATATACTTTATACTTATTATAACTGTTACTTTACTTTTATTATAACTGTTGTTTAGTTGTTATTGCTTGTTTTGCAAATTCTAATTAATTTAACAAAGATTATTATATAAAATATAATGATTATAATAAAATATATATTATACTAGCTGACCATGCAGACGTAGTTCTGCCCTTTCCGAATAACTTGCTAACTATTGCTTTCCCAAAAAAACTCCTGAAATTAGCAATAAAAAAATTGAGTGTCACTTATCGGGATAAAAACTATCCTATCTCTCAAGTTGGACCAAACTGCACACAGTCTGCAAATTTTTTTTGAATTCGGTTCCATCTGTTGAATACTTACAGCAACACGTGGTGGTTATACTACTAAATTGTAGCTTATATTAAACGTTTGTATTTTTAACATAGCGCCATCTATTAAATATTTACTCAATCCAGTCAACAGAAATCGTCATCTGACAGAATCGTTTGGAGCTAACAGATAATTGTGACTGTCAAATAATAGACAAATAATTTTCAATAAAATAATATTGTATTGCAACTATAAATTGAGATGTAAGCTATCCTATCTTTTAAGTTGGACCAAACTGCACATTGACCAAAAATTTCATTGAAATCAGTTCAGTAGTTTAGGAGTCCATCGCGGACAAACAACGTGACACGTGCTTTTTAGGTATAAAGATTTAATGTTAATATATATAATATTCTTTAACCGTTAGTTATAATTACTCAGCGACTCATTTTTTACTTTTTGGTTAAAAGATATATCTCGGCGTACCTCTACAAGCAGCTCTGCAACCTCGGCATGCATGCGTTCGATGAGTAGTTCGATGCCGCGCAGCACCTCCGCGCGGCCTCGCTGCAGCGCCAGCGCTGCGGGCGGCGGCGGCGCCCCGGCGGCAGCGCCCGCGCACCGCGCCACCTCGCGCGCCATCGTCGTGATGAACGCGCCCGGCCTGCACACGCACACGTACACGCACATGTACACGCACACAGATACATCATCACAGCGCCCGCGCACCGCGCCACCTCGCGCGCCATCGTCGTGATGAACGCGCCCGGCCTGCACACGCACACGTACACGCACATGTACACGCACACAGATACATCATCACAGCGCCCGCGCACCGCGCCACCTCGCGTGCCATCGTCGTGATGAACGCACCAGGCCTGCACACGCACACGTACACGCACATGTACACGCACACAGATACATCATCAAAGCGCCCGCGCACCGCGCCACCTCGCGCGCCATCGTCGTGATGAACGCACCAGGCCTGCACACGCACACGTACACGCACATGTACACGCACACAGATACATCATCACAGCGCCCGCGCACCGCGCCACCTCGCGCGCCATCGTCGTGATGAACGCACCAGGCCTGCACACGCACACGAACACGTACACGCACATGTACACGCACACAGATACATCATCAAAGCGCCCGCGCACCGCGCCACCTCGCGCGCCATCGTCGTGATGAACGCACCAGGCCTGCACACGCACACGAACACGTACACGCACATGTACACGCACACAGATACATCATCAAAGCGCCCGCGCACCGCGCCACCTCGCGCGCCATCGTCGTGATGAACGCACCAGGCCTGCACACGCACACGCACACGTACACGCACATGTACACGCACACAGATACATCATCAAAGCGCCCGCGCACCGCGCCACCTCGCGCGCCATCGTCGTGATGAACGCACCAGGCCTGCACACGCACACGTACACGCACATGTACACGCACACAGATACATCATCACAGCGCCCGCGCACCGCGCCACCTCGCGTGCCATCGTCGTGATGAACGCACCAGGCCTGCACACGCACACGCACACGTACACGCACATGTACACGCACACAGATACATCATCAAAGCGCCCGCGCACCGCGCCACCTGGCGCGCCATCGTCGTGATGAACGCACCAGGCCTGCACACGCACACGCACACGTACACGCACATGTACACGCACACAGATACATCATCAAAGCGCCCGCGCACCGCGCCACCTCGCGCGCCATCGTCGTGATGAACGCGCCCGGCCTGCACACGCACACGTACACGCACATGTACACGCACACAGATACATCATCACAGCGCCCGCGCACCGCGCCACCTCGCGTGCCATCGTCGTGATGAACGCACCAGGCCTGCACACGCACACGCACACGTACACGCACATGTACACGCACACAGATACATCATCAAAGCGCCCGCGCACCGCGCCACCTCGCGCGCCATCGTCGTGATGAACGCACCAGGCCTGCACACGCACACGCACACGTACACGCACATGTACACGCACACAGATACATCATCAAAGCGCCCGCGCACCGCGCCACCTCGCGCGCCATCGTCGTGATGAACGCACCAGGCCTGCACACGCACACGTACACGCACATGTACACGCACACAGATACATCATCACAGCGCCCGCGCACCGCGCCACCTCGCGTGCCATCGTCGTGATGAACGCACCAGGCCTGCACACGCACACGCACACGTACACGCACATGTACACGCACACAGATACATCATCAAAGCGCCCGCGCACCGCGCCACCTCGCGCGCCATCGTCGTGATGAACGCACCAGGCCTGCACACGCACACGCACACGTACACGCACATGTACACGCACACAGATACATCATCAAAGCGCCCGCGCACCGCGCCACCTCGCGCGCCATCGTCGTGATGAACGCACCAGGCCTGCACACGCACACGCACACGTGCACGCACATGTACACGCACACAGATACATCATCACAGCGCCCGCACATCACGCCACCTCGCGCGCCATCGTCGTGATGAACGCACCAGGCCTGCACACGCACACGCACACGTACACGCACATGTACACGCACACAGATACATCATCACAGCGCCCGCGCACCGCGCCACTTCGCCCGCCATCGTCGTGATGAACGCACCAGGCTTGCACACGCACACGCACACGTACACGCACATGTACACGCACACAGATACATCATCACAGCGCCCGCGCACCGCGCCACCTCGCGCGCCATCTTCGTGATGAACGCACCAGGCCTGCACACGCACACGTACACGCACATGTACACGCACACAGATACATCATCACAGCGCTCGCGCACCGCGCCACCTCGCGCGCCATCGTCGTGATGAACGCACCAGGCCTGCACACGCACACGTACACGCACATGTACACGCACACAGATACATCATCACAGCGCCCGCGCACCGCGCCACCTCGCGCGCCATCGTCGTGATGAACGCACCAGGCCTGCACACGCACACGCACACGTACACGCACATGTACACGCACACATATACATCATCACAGCACCCGCGCACCGCGCCACCTCGCGCGCCAACGTCGTAATGAACGCACCAGGCCTGCACACGCACACGCATATAATAACAATACGTCCAAAATCATCGAGAGAAAATGAAATTGGTAAATGACGTTTGTCCCTAGACGAACGTACTTGATACGGCCGGCAGCTGCCTATCCCAGGAGTAGAATCCTTCGCGGCCCATAGACGAAGAAGCTACAGGCAGATGCTGGTCGGGCGTCCTCACGCCACGGGTTAAAAGTCTAATTACACTAAACAATCCGGGGGGAGCGTTACAATTATTGAACAGAGCTTACTTACCTCTATTCAAGGCGACTGGTCCCTCAGGATTCGGTCAGGTCTCGTGTGGATGTATTGTGCTAGAAAGTAAAGGTCAGTGATGTGTATTTGGGTGTGGCTGGTAGTGTTATTGACCTTATTTGACCGTTCCCCCTGCAGCAGTTCGGCCCTCAGCTCCTCTCCAAGCTAAGGTCGCCGACAACAGTCACTTTCTTCCTTTGTTACGATTGACTCGCGAAAATGAACACAGAACGTACGGGTCAACGGTCACCGTTATTTCTAGAATATTAACTACCGCACTAGTAACTAATACAGTCGAATCTACTTATACAGATTCTGCGTTAAACCTAAAGTCCCGGGTAAACTCTCAACACGCGCTACCATTCCCAGTGGTATATTTGCTATACGCGCCTAACATAAAATTAGATCTAAGAGCTCCCAAACAAAATGGACTGCCTTCTCTTTTGACGCGGAGAAGACATCTAATCTTTCGCTCTCGACTCCCACCGTTCAGTAAGCTCGGACGTTCAACACGCGCGAACGTCATCCCGTATCAGCCGAGCCGAGAGCCATCTAACGTCGATGCCTGACACCAACGCTTTTGCGTAAACAAACCCCCGTCCCGGACATAAGGATTTAGGTCCGCGAGCAAACCGGTCAGCGGGACAGGGTCGCGACGGCAAGTTGCAAGATCGAATCTACAACCAAACTAGGCCACCCTACGCACCCAATCAGATCTTGCAACCCTGACCAACGCCTCAAAATTACAGCCCCAACGTGGGCTAGCCGGAAAGTTGAACTGGATGCCCTTCCTGGTCATCGCAGCACATAAATAAGTCCTATTTCTAGACAGAAGTCAGACGACCTCCTTCAAACACCTATCTGCGCTCCTATGATTAGTTCCGCAACTCGACCGGATCAGGTCTGCAAACAGCGACGCGACACGAAGCGGCCCAGAGGGACCTTCAAGCTTCAGTGCAGAGAGCACCCCCAAATTCCCCATGAACGTCGTCTGTGGAGAGCTGAACGAAACGCACAGATGGTCCCTAGCAGGTGATCCTATGCTCATATTTCAACTAATTTTTCAAAAGCATCAATGTTCAATTACAGAATTAATTAAAACAAGTAATCACCGATGCACATAGGTCAACTTGGCAAAGTAAACAAAAGAATAAACGTAAGGGACAGCCCTATTTCTTATTTCAAATAAATATCTTAGACAGTGCCAACAAAATCTAAACCAAAAGAGAATTGACTCCTATTTCCTTCGGCAACCACAGGGTTATCTAATTTCAACCTTCCTTATCACAAAGAAAAATGATTAAACACTATCACAAGCATTAAAAAAGGGCACACAATTTAATCTCAATTTTCCGTGCAACAATAAATGCAGTGATCAAATGTATTTACAAAAAATATGCAGCAGCATTTAAAGGAGTATTTTAAATTCAATTCTCTTAATCATAACTGCTACAATATGAATTTCGCGGAAAACCCAAAAGCATTTTAATTTAAATTTAAAGAATTTTTAACTAAGTGCTCGACCAAACCAAATCCAATACCCCTTGAGAGCGTGATTCAACTCTCCAGGGGGCCCTAATCTTCCCACCACCAAGTGGAGGCCACACCGCGTGAACCTGAGACTAACAGAGCGCAACCGCTAACAGTCGCCACTCGGGTTGTACGCCCTCACTGAGGCCGTCGGCAACAGAACAGCTTGACAAGTGGACTGTTGACGGCTTAAGGCTCAGTAGAGGCAGCCATGGTGGGAGCTAAGGCGGCAGCTAGCTAGGGCCGCCTCCATCAAATGGGGTACAGTGGTACACCAGTCGCGGCCACTCAGCTAACGGGAGTGAGAAGGGTCCAGCGGACTGATGAGTGGCTGTGAAGTTCCTCTCCGCACGCTGAGGGGGTGTGATGACACCCCCGCCCCTGGGGGAATTACCCCCCGACTGTTCGGGGGAGGGACCCCTTTCAAACCTAGGGGCCTGGTGGCTAGCCGGCGGGAGCCGAGCGTCGCCCGTCAAAGGGCATGGCGGAGCGCCCCCGCCCGTGGGGGTCGAGGGCCTGGCAGCGCCCCGAGAGGAGACGCCGTTCGCACCCAGGCACAGTACGGCATGGTGATTGCCCTGGCAATGCAGACAGGGCCGCCGGTGCGGACAGTCTCGCTGGAGGTGCCCTTCCAAACAGGAGTAGCACCAGCGGCGCTCCTTGGCGATAGTTCGCCTCGCCGGACTCGGCTTACCTAGTAATTTTGGGCAAGACGTTACCCGGTGATCAGATGCTCGACAATAGGAGCAGGGGGGGGGTTGACGACGACTTGCCCGGCGGATTTCGCCTCTCACTGGGCACGGCTCGTAAGTCGTCGACGGCGCCCGCCGCGTGCTCGATCTGTCGGCGCTGCTCCTCCAAAAACCGCAGCAGGTCATAGAAGGGCGGAATATAGGAGGCCTCGTCCCCGCCGTACCTCTCCTCAAAATGCATTTGAAGGTCGAGAGGTAGACGGGACAGCACGATGCGGAGCAACAAGAAGGCCCATTCGCCCACTGGTAAATCCAGCCGCCTCAACATATTACAGGCCACCAAGACTGGATCCAACAGGTCCGGACGTAGTCTGGCCCGGTCACTCAGCAGCGGGAGGCTCAGAAGCTGCTTAACATGTTCGTCCGCAATTCGCCGGACGTTGGCGTATCTTCTGGCTAGGAGGTCCCGAGCAGTCTGGTAGGCGTCGTCCGACAAGCTCAAATGGCTGACAACGCCCAGGGCCTCCCCCTCCAGTGAGGCCAAGAGGTACGCCATCTTCTGGCTCGGAGTCAAGTCACTCCGGGCGTCCACTAGGCCGTCGAAAAGACCAACGAAGGTCAGCCACTCGGAAAGGACCCCGGAGAACTTTGGCAAGTCCAGAGTTGGGAGTCGTCCCAACAGCTCCGGCTGAGGCTGCTTCCGAACGGACTCGGGCAGGCCACTCGTCCGAGCTTCACGCGCCTCTTCGGCATACCTGCCTTCAGCCTCGATCAACTCGTCCGTGAGCCACAAGAACTGCTCGTAGTTTGCGAAGCAGGAGTCCAGGACTCCCTTTTCCACATCCGAATCCTCGAGCTCAGCGTAAGCCTCCTCCACTGCAGCCCTTCGAGCATCGACCTGCTCGAACCGCTTCATCAAATTATGGACCCTATCCGGTCGACCTATCAAAGCATGGGCGCTGGTGGCCCAGCGTAACTCAGTCCGCAGGCAACGGATTAGCATCTTGGGCGAGGACATCACTACTAAATACAAATTACGACGCCGCTCGAGCACAATTACAAAAATAACAAATAAAAAATACAAAAAAATTAACAGCTAACCAATGCAGTTCCTATCAAATCGAGTTGAATAGAAATTACACAAATAAGAACCGCTATTTATTAAATCAAACACAAGTTAGTACAAAAGAAAAGGCAAATCAAATTAACAATAACAAATACTAGTGCGATCAAATCAAGTTAAATTCAAATTACGTAAATACAAATTACCACTCTTTAGTTCAAATACAAATTACAATACGAAAGATACATAACGAAGATACACATCAACAAAAAATACCTTGCTCGGAAATCGACCCTTCGATAAGTAATACACTACAACCATCCGACAACGATAATTAACCGATTACGTAAAAATAACCATCTACCTACATGACGCAATCTCCCGCTTGCGCGCGAACCGGGCGTGGTTTTTCAAATTTACCCGCAAACAACAAAGCAAGCTAACAAAGAAAGGAATTTTATTATTACGTATATAATAAAAAAAAATATTTTTACGTATTACGGACGGGCGTGATTGTAGACACAAAATTAAACCAATCAACCCAACGCTCCCTGCCACCAAAATTATTTAATTTTTATCAAATACTATGGTCGGTGGATCGACCGGGAATCGATCCCAGCACCGCGTTCTGCTACCAAATGGTAGGGCCGGCAGCTGCCCATCCCAGGAGTAGAATCCTTCGCGGCCCATAGACGAAGAAGCTACAGGCAGATGCTGGTCGGGCGTCCTCACGCCACGGGTTAAAAGTCTAATTACACTAAACAATCCGGGGGGAGCGTTACAATTATTGAACAGAGCTTACTTACCTCTATTCAAGGCGACTGGTCCCTCAGGATTCGGTCAGGTCTCGTGTGGATGTATTGTGCTAGAAAGTAAAGGTCAGTGATGTGTATTTGGGTGTGGCTGGTAGTGTTATTGACCTTATTTGACCGTTCCCCCTGCAGCAGTTCGGCCCTCAGCTCCTCTCCAAGCTAAGGTCGCCGACAACAGTCACTTTCTTCCTTTGTTACGATTGACTCGCGAAAATGAACACAGAACGTACGGGTCAACGGTCACCGTTATTTCTAGAATATTAACTACCGCACTAGTAACTAATACAGTCGAATCTACTTATACAGATTCTGCGTTAAACCTAAAGTCCCGGGTAAACTCTCAACACGCGCTACCATTCCCAGTGGTATATTTGCTATACGCGCCTAACATAAAATTAGATCTAAGAGCTCCCAAACAAAATGGACTGCCTTCTCTTTTGACGCGGAGAAGACATCTAATCTTTCGCTCTCGACTCCCACCGTTCAGTAAGCTCGGACGTTCAACACGCGCGAACGTCATCCCGTATCAGCCGAGCCGAGAGCCATCTAACGTCGATGCCTGACACCAACGCTTTTGCGTAAACAGTACTCATATAATAGAAAGTCAGAATAAAACCCGCGAACCGGAAATTGAATACCAGCCCCAACAACGCGTCTTTATAAGTAACCCCTTAGCAAGCCGGCAAAAGTTAGCCCCAAGGTATAGTCAGGATACTGTCCTCGCAGATTTGCCCATTCATATATATACATAGAAAAAAACGCGGACCTGTCGCTAAAAATAGGTTGAAGAGAGTCCCTAAAAGTGCCCAATTGTTGCAGGGTGCTTCTGGTCCTGACCACTCCTTTGATAACGGCCCAGGAAACCATTCAGGGGGTAACACTTAAGAGCCTTGATGGTGGTCCTGGATTACTACCATTTCGACTTGGATCGACAAGGTTAATCACGCACTACCAGCAGTTTATACAACTTAAAGACTTTAGCGATAAAATAGAATTATTACAAGTACAATTAGCAGAATTCAAACTTCAGTTGAAAAAGATACTACGAGTGTGGATTGAAAAGTACTCGGCCTAACCAAGAAATTAAACACATACTAAATCAGTTATATTTTTATTTTTCTACATAATCACCATCAAGTTCAATACACTTTTGCCACCTCCCCTTCCAAGCATTTAGACCGTTGAAAAAAAAATGATTCTTCCTTAGAGTCAAAATATGCGTCTACAGCTGCTTTGACCTCGTCGTTTGTCGAAAATCTTTGACCTCTCAAGAGCTTTTTTAGGTTAGGGAACAGAAAGAAGTCTGATGGTGCCAGATCAGGTGAATACGGCGGATGCGGTAACAGTTCAAAGCCACAGTTGTGAATTTCAGCCATTGACTGTACTGACGTGTGAACACGGGCGTTATCTTGATGAAACAGGACTTTTCTTCTGAGCATTCCTCGACGTTTTTCTTTTATTTCCTCTCGTAAACGACGTAGTAAGGTACAGTAGTAATCAGAGTTTATAGTCTGACCCCTTTCAAGATAATTAATCATAATCACACCTTTCAAGTCCCAGAATACTGAAGCCATCACCTTATTTGCCGACAAAATCGACTTAGCCTTTTTAGGGGGTGGTGAACCAGGTCTTCTCCACTGTTTTGATTGTTGTTTTGTTTCCGGTGTACAGTAATGAACCCATGTTTCGTCTATAGTAACAAAACGATTCAAAAAATCATCTGCATCGGCTTCAAATAACTCCAAACAGTCGCGTGAAATAGTCAATCGCGTCCTTTTTTGTTCAACTGAAAGCAGTCGCGGAACCCACCTCGCAGACACCTTGTGGAAACCCAACTCGTTGACAATGATGTTTTGAGTTCGTTCATAAGAGATGCCTATAATCTCGGCTATCTCTCTAATTTTTAATCTGCGGTCTCCCATTATTAAATCAAGTACTTTTTTAATATTTTCGTCAGTAGTTGACGTCGAAGGCCTTCCAGAGCGGGGTTCATCTTTCACACTCTCTCTACCACGCTCAAATTCTGCTATCCATTTTTTGATGGATGAATATGACAGAGCACAATCGCCTAATGTACTGACCATGTCATCATGGATGGCTTTTGATGATAGCCCCTTCTTATGGAGGTACTTAATGACGGCACGCTGCTCGATTTGCTCCATTCGCGGAAATTATGTCCGATTACTTTGTTAATAAATTTATAAAATCACAACTAATTATCGCACACGTTTCGAACTTCACACAATGAACTAGTCTGAACTGAACTAAATAATGTGGGTAGATTTGATTTTTAGAATTGAATGGATCTGTGTTAGGCCGAGTACTTTTCAATCCACCTAGGTAACATACTGTACGAACTACAAATAGAATATTTGTCTTCTAAATTACTAAAAGTTACAAAGCACCTAGAAACTTTACAGCCAACACGCGTAAAAAGAGGTCTCATAGATGGATTAGGATCAATTGTTAAAACTATCACCGGAAACTTAGACAACTCAGACGCTATAAGGTATGATAATGCTATCAAAATTCTTCAGGATAATGATAATAAACTTACCAGTCAATTTAATACCCACATAAGTTTAAATGAGTGGATGACCCAGAATTCTAAAATAATGACAAAATTAATTGAAAATCAAATAAAAATAAATTAAACTTTAAACATAAATTTAGATTCAGATGCTTACAGAGATTCGAGTCTCATAAAATTTGCCAAATTCGCCCAATATTTAGTTATTATAACGGAAAACATAGACGACATATTAGACGAGCTGACTCGGATCGAAAATATGTTAGCTTTCATTCGTTCCTCAAGTACTCACCTCTCAACGTTAAGTGTCGAGGTACTTAGTAGCATGATTCATAAATTAGTCTATATACAGTAAAGATATTAGATTTTAGAATTAGAACCTAGAAAATATTATGATATTATAAAACCTGGCTATTATTATTCGGGAAATATAAAAGTAATTGTATTTATCTTATCTATATTCGCCCTAGACACTTACGACTTATATAAATTATGTGTAGCACCTAATAAATACCAGCAGGCTCTCATCCCTCCTTATCCATTGATAGCAAAAAACATGAAAGGTTATGTGTACATAGAGGCTGAATGCCCGAAGTACAGCCATTGGTACCTCTGTAGTGAGAAGATGGACCACCAGCTTCGACAGCATCCAGATTGCATCCAAGAAATCATCATCAATCAATCCCTTAACAAGGCCTGCCAGATGTCCACCGTCACCCTGTCCAGGACAGCTTTAGAAGAACTTGATGAGAAACATTACGTCTTGTCATTCTCTAACGCCACGAAGATACATATTCGGTGTAGGCGAGAGGATTACAGCATCTTAAATGGTACTTACCCGGTTACCCTCCCAATAGAAACAGAAACAGAAACTTTTTTATTCAATATAGATTATAAATAATACTTATTGAAAGTCACTCTTTTGTTTGATTACCACTGGTTCGGAAAAAACCTCTGTCCTGGGAAGAACCAGCAAGAAACCCAGCGGGACTTTTTTTTTAAATAACAGCTTACAATCATGATGTTACACAAATTAACAACACAACAAATTAGAAATAGCTTGGTAGCGAACTGCTTTCTGTATACTACGAAGTTTACCATCACTAACATCAATGACCGAGTGAAAGGGCAGCCTTTGAAGATCACGAAGCTTACCTATAAGCCAACTGCTCATCTGGACAACTCGTCTCACATACATCTTAAATCTATTGACTTAAAGAGATTACATGGAATTCAACATAATCTGATGTCTCAACCGATTTTACAAGTTGACCAGGTTTCGTCGAAATACCTATACCATACGACCATCCCACTTTACCCTATAATGAAATTAAGTATATTGGTACTTACAAGGCTTGTTACTTTAAAACGACTATTGCAGTGCACTAGAAAAGCGTCGCAACCCCCATCCAAAGAAGACATCTACGCGGAACCTGAAAAATCTGCACCACAGACGACAGCAATATTTCATCATCTCAAGACTCAGAAATAGTTGCTGTTCTCAGGGGGGAGGTGTCTTATGGATGCCCCCTTACAAAACGGCGATCTACGCGGCAACCTCGTATTCCCACACAACATTTCAACATTGTTTCCACGAGGCAGTCTTGCTGACTTGATGGGAAACTCGGTCGCCGTGGACCCACAACGACGCACACTGTGTCACCACTTTACCAGAAACCTAATGCAGCGAGGCAATTCTGATAACTTGATGGGAAATGTAGCTGCCGTGGATTCACAGTGACGCCCGCGGCGTCATCCGACAGCATTATATATATGGAACTCCACGATGCCACTTCACTTCGTTTCTAACATCGGGCGGGGTGTAGATTTAATTAGTATTGGTTATTTTAATTGTAATATCTTTTAAATTAAAGTTAATAAAAGTAATTTTGGTTTTTTTTGGGTCCTCTGCCGGTGACATCCATAATTCGCGTATTAACCAGTAAATAAATACGTGTTTGAATGCTTTACAATTTTAATAAATTTTCGTCAACGATCGTTCACGAAACCGAAAGCTAGAATATATAAAGTACATGTGCACTTATCTATAAGTGTACGTGCATATGGGTCACAAATGGTTATGCATATGAAAATATATACGAATATCTTTTGAACATAAAATATCAATGACCGGTGTAAGAAAAGCTTTTTTTAGTCTTATGCTCGTCTTTAACTTTTTTTAAAGGCCACTAAGCGAGATTTCAGAAATAAAATAACATCTAGCAATAGCGACTGTCTCTTAACTACCGCAATCTGTATGACGGGCGTCACTTATCGCCGCAAGCACAGTTTTGTTGTATGAGTCTTGCAACTGTTGTCAAGCGTGCGAGCCGACGCGGTGGCTTATACAATATCTATTAACGAAAATAATTAAAGGGCCGCAATATAAGATGAGTTAAGAAGCTTGGTTTTTTAATTTATCGTTTAACAGTGGTAGAGCCACGCGGCAACTTTTGCTGTCGTACGGATGGGCCGGCTCGAACCGGGGTGGTACCACGACCTCACAGAAAACCAACGTGAAGTAGAGGTTTACCTCTGCGTTTAGTTAAAAGTTGTTATTCTGACATTACAAACAGACACTTCAATTTTCGATTTTAGAATGAGCGAGATTAGAATGGCTATCCAGCACCTTAAAAACGGCAAGGCCCCAGGCGAGGATGGAATTACAGAGGAGCATCCGAAAGCAGGCGGAAAAGGAAAGGTGGCATTACACCGGAGGCGTGGAGCAGAAGTGCGGTGGTCTTGTTCTTCAAGAAAGGCGACAGCGCTCACTTGAAGAACTACAGACCGATTTTCCATCTCCCGCGTATACGTGCTGTTTTTCAGAGTCATTACGAATCGTCTCGCATGCAGAATCGACGACTTTCAGCCCCTCGGTCAGGTCTTAAGATGAACATGGACAAAACAAAGATCATCTTTAATATCTATGTTTCACCTAAGCCGGTAGTTGTTGGGAGCACTAAGCTCAAAGTTGTTGACAAGTATGTTTACCTGAGACAAGGCCGCAGGCGAGGATGGAATTACAGTGGAGCTTCTGAAAGCGGCTTGAAAACCAGTACTTCAAGTCCTTCAGAATCTTTTTTATTCCATAATTCATGGTGGGACTACTCCGGAGGCGTGGAGCAGAAGTGCGGTGGTCTTGTTCTTCAATAAAGGCGACAACGCTCTTTTGAAGAACTACAGACCGATTTCCATTTTGCGTCGCGTCTACGTGCTGTTTTCAAGCATTGAGTTATATGTATGAAGTACTAGAGAAGCCTTGCTAAACAAAAAATGTGCAATACTCTACGTCTTCCCGCATGCGCGGGAGTTAGTAAAGTCGCGCATGCGCAGTTGATTTAAGCGCGTTGCGCCTGCGCGGTTAGTTTATATAAAGAAATATATTTATCAAGAATTTTTCTTTTGTAATATATATTTTAATCGATATTATTACCTATCTATTCAATTGAACAACAAATAATTTTACTTACTTGACTACTGAATTGTTATTTACGTCCAGATTTAAACTTTAATTTGAAATCTTGTATTATTAGCGCCGCTCCACACTGCATGAATATTGAAACCACAGACTAACTAGTAGATTGAAATCACATTGTACGGATTACAGTACAGTTCAGTTGCACATAATATATGTTCGGAATGCGCAATCTAGTACGTAGTACATATATACTGATGTTTTCAAGTCATTTCGAATCATCTCGCACGCAGACTCGACGACTTCGAGCCTCCCGAACAAACCGGTTTCCGAAAAGGCTTTAGCACCATATACCACATACATACCCTTTGGCAAATTGTACAGAAGTGCGCGGAGTACAATTTGCCACTATGTCCTTTTATTCCGTCGAAATTTCGGCTGTGCTGCAGTCCCTTCAGCGGTGCCAAGTTGACTGTCGGTATATCGAAGTGCTGAAGTGCTTGTACAGTAGGGCTACGATGGCTATCCGAGTACAGAATCAGAGTACAAAACTTATCCAACTACAGAGAGGTGTAAGACAGGGTGATGTTATATCCCCGAAACTCTTCACCGCTGCATTGGAAGACGTTTTCAAGCTACTGGACTACCATCGGACTGGACGGTATTACCATCGACGGCGTGTAAATCACTCGCCTTCGATTTTCCGACGATATAGTCCTTAACGTAAAGTCTAAGAACTATGCTCAACAACCTCAATAGTGCCTCCCAACGGATAGGTCTTAAGATAAACATGGACAAAACAAAGATTATGTTTAACGTCCATGTCACACCTATGCCGGTAGTTGTTCCTCCCATTATGCTCGAAGTTGACGAGTATGATTACTTGGGACAAATAGTCCGATTAGGTAAGTTCAACTTCGACCGAGAGGTCAATCGATGGATTCAACTCGGTTGGGCAGCGTTCGGGAAATTACGGCACATCTTCTCGCCAGGTAAACCTCAAAACTTGAGAACGAGACGCACTGGTTGTACAGTGCGTGTTGCCAGTGATGACATATGGAATTGAGAGGTGGTCCTTCACTGCTGGCCGGATGAGGAAGTTCAAGGTTGCTCAGCGAGTTATGGAGAAGGCTATGCTTGGAGTTCATCTACGTGATAAACTTAGAAATGAGGATATCCGCAGTAGAACTAGAGTGACCGACATAGCCCAACGGATTAGTAAGCTGAAGTGGCAATGGGCCGGCCATATAGCTCGAAGAACCGACAACCGATGGGGAAGAAAGGTTCTCGAGTGGCGGCCTCGTACCGGCGGACGAAGTGTAGGGCGTCCCCCTACTAGATGGAGTGACGACCTGGTAAGACATGCAGGAAGTCGATGGATCCAGGTGGTTCAGGACCGTGCTTTGTGGCATTTCTCGGGGGAGGCCTATGTTCAGCAGTGGACTTGTGAAGAATTGTAATTATGTAATGATGACTTAAATTTTATTAATTTGTATAGATAAAGGTTTAAAATTCAGATGCGTAGTCACCCCTGAGGACTAAGACGGAATTTTTTTTCCAGTAAAAAGTGTCTCCGGTTCTCTACACTCACCATACGACACACACCAGCATTAAGCTGCTATTTTACGCTGGTATTTTGAGAGAATAGGTGGCAGCGCGTGTGACCTGGAGGTGGCGATGAGCGTGAGCGCGTGGCGCGCCGTGCGGCAGCTGTCGGCCTGCGGCGTGAGCGGCAGCCCGTACGTCATCGACGGCACCAGCTTGTCCGCGTCCGAGCACATCTCCAGCAGACCTGCAACCGCACCACCATATAACCTTGCCGGTCAGCAAGCACATTTTCGACAAGAGTTTGTAGTTACTTTCCGTGCGCGATATCTTGAAAAACCGCGTGGAATATCTCCTGCGGCCAGTAACGCCAATTTGCAATAGCTTCCATGCTTGGTAGGCGGGTGGACAATTGCAGTTTTTTAACCGAGTCCCAAAAAGGAGAAGGTTCGTAATTCGATTGTAGTTTTTGTGTGATTCTTGTACGATTTTGATGATTCCTTTTTTCATTTGAAAGCTGGCGCTTCTCATGTAGTCCCATACAAATTTGATCAAGATCTAACCTGTAGTTTTTAAGTTATCCTTAATAATGTTTACTTAATGAGGGCATCCACGACTTTTTCCGCCACCAGGGCGGCGCCACTAGAAAGTGAGGTATAATATTAGACAAATTTCATAGCGAGGAAGTTAATTTGTTCGAAAAATGTGAATCTTATTGTTTCTTTCTGTGTTATTAGCTATATTTTTTTAATAACATTAAAAATAGTTAAACCAAACCATCGATATTCATAAAACTAGAAAAATTATAAAAAAGTTAAAAATGTGCAATAAAATTAAAGAGCAAACCACTGACGCATTGTTTTGTGTATTAATATAATACTCTAGAAACTGATAAACTTTTATTTAAAACTAACTTCTCAATTAAATTACATTGTGTAACAAAAAACTTTACCTCAGTGTCAACTAGCGACATCTGGTGAGCAGAAAATTGATGTTGTTCTCATGTTATTCATATTGAAGTCGGTTGTACAAAATATTTAATTTTACCACTTGTTTTATTATTTATTATAAGGAAGACGCTGCTGCAGTGCTGTTCCTTTGTTTCCCTATTTAATTTTATATATCATTTAATTAGTTCAAATCTGAAAGTACTTTTAATTAGGCCTCTGCTACGCAGGGACTTCTTCCTTTTATTCGTACATTCTCTTCTATCTCTTCATTAGTACAGGATGTAAAATTCCACTGGTGAACATAAGCCATCACCACGGATGGTCTCATAACTGGTATTTATGCCATAATTGTTACTCTTGGCAGTTGGGATGGCAACTGCAGTTTTATTATATTTTACTTGTTATTAGGAGACGCTGATGTCCATCTACAGTTTCAATCACCATTTCGACTTTTACGAAACCCACGGGACGATGTGGTGTAATGAATATTCTTACAGTGCTGCTACATGTCTAGTTTGTTAATGTTCTCTATTTTTATTCGATAATGGTGATACATTCAGTAACAGTGTAGAAAATTATTGACGTAGGAATAACACAATACAATGAGGGTTAATAATCTTCCACTCACCAGATGTTTTTTTTTTTTAGGAGAGGGGGCAAACGAGCATGCGGCTCACCTGATGGTAAGTGACTACCGCCGCCCATGAACAACTGCAACACCAGGGAGGGAATTGCAGATGCGTTGCCGGCCTTTTAAAAAGGAGTACGCTTTTTTCTTGAAGGTTCCTAAGTCGTATCGGTCCGGAAAAATCGCTGATGGTAATGATGTCGTTACTGAGGTGAAGTTTATTGTTGTTCAAGTTGAAGAAGAAATTTATTTTAAATTAAAGTTTATCAGTGTCTTGAATATTATGTTAATACACAAAATAATACCTAAGTGGTTTGCGCTTTACTTTTTTTTTACATATTTTTAACTTTTTTTTAATTTTTTCTTCGTTCAAGAATACCCATAGCTTGGTTTATTATTTTCTGATTTAATTAACATAAAATATAATTAACATAATTAGTAATATGTGGAGGCTTGTAATTAGCAATTCTTATCACCATTTTGTTACTTTACCGAAGATATTACTCTGTAAGCCTTCCTAAAATTACTAAATAAATAAACATTAGAGAAGAGAACATTATTCTTTACATTTTACTAATTAACTTTCCCGCTATGAAATTTGTCAAATATTTTATTTAATCTCAAAGTGGCGTCGTCCTGGTGGCAGAAAATGTGGTGGATGCCCTCATTGCTGGCTTATCATAGAAACGTTACCGAGTAGTACGTGGCTGACGTCGAGGTAGGGCTCCCAGACGGCGAAGCCGCGGCCCAGCAGGTCGACGGCGGCTCTGCGCAGCGGAGTGTGCGCGGGCAGGCGCGCGCTGCCGGGCGCCAGCAGCAGGTGCGTCAGCGCCAGCGCCGTCAGCCGCGCCAGGTTGTTGGACGAGCTCAGCGTGAACCCTGCACCACACACCAACACCATTTTTTCAATTGAAGTGACGTGCGAACTTATACAGTCCAGCTGTGGTAAGTGGCTATTGCAGCCCACGGATATTTATAACTTTATATTTTATTATAACTTTAAACAAAGACTAACTGTGCCCCACAGTTTAACCCGCGTATGTCACGCGTCTGAGCCACGCGACATGACACCTCGGTTATAGAGACGTCTCGGTTTTCATCGAGCGGCTAGAGTTTATGCGTCGTTCGCGCGCCGTGCCGAGTATTGAATTATTTTAATTTTTCATTATCTCTTAAAGTATGCGTCCAAAGAACATGTTATAAAGACAAAGTTTATCTTCATAAAATTGATGATGAAGTAACTTTCGTTCATAACGATTAATATGCCATGCCTAATCATAACGCTCATAACTCACTTTTTATTTTCAATAATTATTTATCACAAAATACCTAATTGAAGCTTACGTATAAGAAAATGACATATACTCGTAGCATTGCAGATTGTTATTAGATGGAGTAAGCTCTATATCTTTGTAGAACATTATATTTACGCATCACTAACCATTACGCCAGCGCAATCAGGATGACTGAGTACTCTAAGATGAAATATCTCTAACTCTGTAATTACACTCGCTCTGCATACCCTTCACATCGGATCATAGCAGTGCACGCATTACTGCTTGGTGGCAGAAATAGATCAGAGAGTGGTACCTACCAAAACGGCTTCTCTATCACTCCTACGGCTCCTACCATCATCATAAACTTATATTTTAAAAAGATAAGAAAAATATTTATACATTTATTTTAATATATTCTATAACTTAGTATTTGCTGTGCCTGTCATGCGTGGAGTGCCTCCTTTTTGTCAGAAACCTTCGCGGGTGAGCGCACAACAACTCACGTTTTAAAGAAATCAAAAGTAAATAATATATAAGAAGACTCTTATAACAAGTCCACAGTTGAATACAGGTTTCTCCCGTACTATTGCCAAAAAAAAACATTATCCTTAGCCACTTCATTCAGCAATTCCTTAGGGTTGTGTTTTTGGATTAACAAGACAAAATATAAAAAATAAATAATCCTTTTCGGTCCAGGTGTCTCGTTACCGCACTCTTACATATTTCTACCGCCTAATAGCAATGCGTGCAAGCTGTGTTTCAGTCTAAAGACTATATCCTTAAGTTAGCCCGTATAGGGAGCCAGTACATTTACAGGATGTGTGGCAGTCAATCTCAGTTCTCATAGGTGACAACGAATTTTTTTATAGGATAGAGTGACAAACGAGCACGCAGTCCACCCGATGGTAAGTGGTTGCTGTGACCCATAGACGTCTACATCTACCATCGCTTACGAATCAAAATGCAGATGCGTTGTCACTCGTGAGGACGAAGATGGAATGCCTCTTTTCCAGTAAAAAGGTTCTCCGGTTTTCTACATTCACCATACGAAACACAGCAGTGTTAAGCTGCTATTCTACGCTGGTATTCTGTGAGAGCGTGGTCCCTTCCCGGTCGAGCCGACCCATTCGTGCTACAACTATACTACTAATATAGCTGCAGCATGGCTCTACCACGTAAAAAACTGTAGTATAATTTTGTTTAAAGTCGGCTGTAGGTGTCCATGGACTGCGATAGCCACTAACAATCAGATGGAAAAACTTGGTATTAAAAGTTACCTAAATATAAAAATAAAATTAATAAGCAATAACAAAAGAGCCAGTATGGCAGAAAGAATTATAAAATTTCAGCGTACTTATTACTTTGAGGTTTTGGTAATATACATCAAAAACTGCCTCACCTTCAACAATGGAACTCTTTCTACTGTCGCCGTCTTTACGTCTCTTGTTGCCAGCTGCACCTAAAATTTGGCAATGTACTATTTGATGGCAAATCATAATTTTAACATAGCAAAGTAATAACGATATAATAATTTGACAGCAAGAAAAGGCGTATAATCTTGTCCATACTCCTTAGTCTTTAGGTAGTTATTAGTGTTTTAATGAGATGTACTTGTATATAAAAACATTAACAACCTGACAAAATTCTTTTAGTTCTATCAAAATACCAAATACCATTATCACACAAAATGCACTCGTGGCAGGGAGGGTAATGATCTTTAAACTAAGCAACATATTACATCAATTTATCTTTTGCATTCATATGTTAAAAAAATTACTGTCTGTAATCTTGAATATAATAATGGATGTTTGCGAAGTTTCGCCTGATTTTATTAACTGATTGTGATAAATAACTATTTAGTGTGATTTGGGTAATTATTTGTTTTATATTTAGATCAAATATTGACAATTAACTAAAATAACTCAAATATTTTTTTTTATAAAACAAAGGATGAAAACGAGCATATAGTCGACCTCATGGTAATTGGACGCTGTATCATGACGAGTAGGCCCATTCGTACTTCATTTTATAAAATTTGTCAGTTGTGAAATAAAAAATATCATGACTGCAATGACAATTCTATGATGAACTTAGGATTAACGGGAAAAATAACATAACTATCTATTAACTGACTTTTAATTATTTGGTTTTTAATTTGTAAGTCCAAATAATGTACTCAATTAGTATGTTTATAACAGTGGTAGAGCTAAGCGACAGCTTTTGCTGTCGCACGGATGGGCCAGCTCGAACCGGGGTGGTACCACGACCTCACAGAATACCGGCGTGAAGTAGAGGTTTACCTCTGCGTTCCGCTTGGTGAGTGCAGGTGGCCGGAGGCCCAATTCCCCCCCCCCCCCCCCATCAACATGGTAGTGGAATTGAACAGAAGACTACCCCAGGAGGGTACCAGCACCCCTGGAGAATCCCTCGGTGAGCATCCACGACCAAACCACTCCACTCCTGGGCGTGGGTGCTCAGGCTGCCCCGCGTATTCTGGGGGGGGGGGGGGGGGCAAAATTCCGCTCGCGACTAATACTGCTCGGGGCAAAAGGAGCAATAAGACCAAGGCGACCCCTGTCACGCTATCCGTGAATTTTTGCAACATCAGGGGACTTCATTCCAACCTTAACGCTGTCCATTACCATCTAGAGACGGCGAAGCCGGCCTTGCTCTTTTTAACCGAGACTCAGGTGTCCTCTCCGGCTGATACTTCATATCTCTCTTACCCGGGGTACAAATTTGAACACTTCTTTGTGCCCCGGGCTGGAGTTTGCGTATACGTCAGGGAGGACATCTGTTTTCGACGCCTCGGCAGTCTTGAAGGTACGGACCTGTCCATCCTATGGCTGTGCGTAGACAGCGACGACCATCCCCGCGTCTACGGGTGCCTCTATAGGTCCCATAGCGGTAATGCCGACACAGACCGACTCATTGACCACGTCCAAATGGCTGCAGACTCCGTGCTACAACAGGTCCCATCCGCAGAGATCGTGATACTCGGTGATTTTAACGCCCACCACGCTGAATGGCTTGGTTCTCGTTTAACCGATCATGCGGGTAGATCTGTCTATGACTTTGTTTTGGCATATGGTCTAACACAACTGGTTACTTCGCCTACGCGGATCCCAGATGAGGAAGACCATGTACCTTCCCTGTTGGACCTTCTGCTGACCTCTCATCCGGACGGATATCAGGTCTCCGTCGATGCCCCTCTGGGCTCTTCGGACCATTGTCTGATCCGGAGTACGGTGCCACTCACGCTCCCATCGCAGTTGCGATCTGCAGCTTGCCGCCGTGTTTGGCATTATAGGTCGGCCGATTGGGACGGGATGCGGTCTTTTTTTGCATCATACCCTTGGGGGCGGGTTTGCTTCTCGCCGGAAGATCCCAGCGTTGTTGCCGATTCTGTTGCTGATGTGGTACTTCAGGGTATGGAACTTTTTATTCCATCCTCTGTGGTGCCCATCGGAGGCAGATCCCAGCCATGGTTTGGTCGCTCCTGTAAACTAGCATCACGCTATAAGCAGGAGTGCTACCAGGCCTGGGCTGACGCATCAACGTCCCGGGATGTAAACACCAGCGCTCTTAAAAAGAAGTACAATTCTGCCTCCAGGTCCTTCAAAAGTGTCATTGCCAAGGCAAAGTCAGAGCACATCGGCAGAATTGGCGAGAAACTAGTTCGCCTCCCTTCGGGAACACGTGCATTCTGGTCTCTCGCCAAGGCTGTCCAAGGGAACTTCTGTCAGCCATCTCTGCCATCTCTGCACAGGGTGGACGACTCACTGGCCCATGACGCAAAGGAGAAAGCCGATCTGCTAGGCTCTCTTTTTGCTTCCAACTCGACTCTAGATGACGGGGAGAACACACCGCCGAACATCCCGCGGTGTGAGTGCTCCATGCGGGAAGTGCTGTTTACACAGCGCTTGGTGCGTAAAGCACTTCTCTCCCTGGACGTCAACAAGTCGAGTGGGCCTGATGGAGTCCCACCTATTGTGCTGAAGACGTGTGCTCCGGAGTTGGCACCGGTTTTAACGCGTCTTTTTCGGTACTCCTACTCCCTAGGCGTAGTCCCGGACTCATGGAAGACAGCTTTGGTGCACCCGATCCCTAAAAAAGGCGACCGCTCAGATCCGTCCAACTACAGGCCTATCGCCATCACCTCCTTATTCTCCAAAGTAATGGAAATGATCATTAACAGCCAGCTCATGCGGTACCTTGAGGATCACCAGCTGATTAGTGACCGCCAGTACGGTTTCCGTCGAGGTCGCTCAGCTGGTGATCTTCTGGTCTACCTGACCCATAGATGGGCGGAGGCAGTGGAGTCCAAGGGGGAGGCGTTGGCCGTTAGTTTGGACATAGCGAAGGCTTTCGATCGGGTTTGGCATAAAGCGCTTCTTTCGAAGCTGCCTTCCTATGGGCTTCCCGAGAAATTGTGCAATTGGATCACCAGCTTTCTTGCAGATCGGAGCATCAAGGTCGTAGTAGACGGTGCATGCTCCGATTACAAGCCCATTAACGCTGGTGTTCCACAAGGCTGCGTGCTATCACCAACGCTGTTTCTTCTGCATATCAATGATATGATGCAAACCAGTAACATTCATTGCTATGCAGACGATAGCACTGGTGATGCTTTATACACCGGCCGTGCCAATATTTCTCGGGAAAACGTCGCCGAGTACCGGAACAAACTTGTGTCTGAAGTCGAGACTTTGCTTAACAAAGTCTCGGATTGGGGGCGACTAAATCTAGTCCAATTCAATCCCCAGAAGACACAAGTTTGCGCGTTTACCGATAAAAAGAACCCCTTTGTCGTATCTCCTCAGTTTCAAGGCACTCCCCTTGTTGCCTCAGCCAGTATCGGAATCCTCGGTGTCAACATATCGAGTGACGTGCAGTTTCGTGGTCACTTGGAAGAGAAGGCCAAATTGGCCTCTAAAAAGCTTGGCGTGCTCAGCAGAGCGGGACAGTATTTCATGCGGGCACACCGCTTGCAACTTTACAAGGCGCAGGTTCGGCCTCACATGGAATACTGTTCCCATCTCTGGGCAGGGGCCCCCCAGTGCCAGCTCCTTCCACTTGACCGCATCCAGCGCAGAGCGGTTCGAATCGTCGACGACCGAGTTCTTTCCGATCGGCTTGACTCACTGGCACTGCGTAGAGAGATTGCATCTCTTGGCGTATTTTATCGCATCTACCACGGGGAGTGCTCTGAGGAATTGTTCGGACTAATTCCAGCCGCTCAATTTCACCATCGCACATCGCTACAGAACTTGCGATACCATCCATATCATCTAGATGATTGGCGGTCCACCACTGTGCGATTCAGAAGAAGTTTTCTCCCTCGCACAACTTCTTTGTGGAATCGATTACCACCAGCGATTTTTCCGGACCGATACGACTTAGGGACCTTCAAGAAAAGAGCCTACTCCTTTTTAAAAGGCCGGCAACGCATCTGCGATTCCCCTGGTGTTGCAGTTGTTCATGGGCGGCGGTAGTCACTTACCATCAGGTGAGCCGCATACTCGTTTGCCCCCTCTCCTATAAAAAAAAAATGTTTAAGCAATGGTTATAACTAATGGAGCTAAGGTTGTTCCTTGATGCACTATCATTTCTTTCAATAACATTCCAGTGACTTGATTTTCTTTTCATCGCATATAAAGTTTTACGGCCGTAATTAATCGTTGATGGTCGCTTATTTAAATTAAGAATTAATTATCTTTATACCTCTCGTCTCTTTCTATAGTCATTTTGTGAAAAGAAAGAAGAGGAAGAGGGAGAAAGAGAGAGAGAGAAATAGAGAGGAAGGGATAGAGAGCGAGAGAAAGAAAGAGGGCGATAGAAAGAGAGACTAAGCATTTTTCAAACTGACGTTGATTTTATCAGTACGATTGTCAATATGTATTAATAATATAAAAATACTTGCTACTTACGTACTGTTTTACTAAAATTCCCGTAGATTACAATGCAATAACTTAGGTAAATTTCATAATAAGCTCAAAGTGAAGCCTTTGATATAGCAAACTTTTCCAGTAATATTAAGCGTCACATACATTTTTATAAAGCCATCTGTTTTGTTTTACCTTCACTGGCAATGTCTTGTCCGAACTCTGCCCCAATAACTCCAAGCAAAACCACGGCGGTGGTCTGCTTCCTCTTAAGCTCGGCAAGAGAAGAAGGCTTGCGGACTATCTCCTCCTCTTCTTCTTCGGACTCTTCCTCTTGCTATATTGATATAATAAATAATTCAAGCATTTCGATATAGTTCTCTCATCATTTGACATTTTGTAGATAATTGTATGCAAGTCGGGGACAACAAAGATTGGTGTAAATGCGTAATGCTTATACGCGCGTAATGGTTTTGCGGCATCTTTCATAAGAATGATTACATACTATACATGTACTATGTATATGCTATGTATAGAAGACACGGTTTGATCCAATACATAATTCTCTTAAGCCTCATAGACATTGCAAAGAATTGGATATAATATAACAGTACCTTTTCTACAGGCTCCTTTTGCGCGGCGTGCGGATTGATGCTCTCAGTGTGCGTGTACAACGGCAAGAACTGCGCCCAGCTGTCCACCAGTTGCTTACGTCCTTTTGGACCCAGTCTAGAAGAAATACAAGCACAATTTTAGATCATAGCTCTTCTTAACTGAACTGTATGCCGCGATTCTATGTCCAAAAACCTTTTCACATTGCATTACTATTCGTTGATTTTAGTACGGAGCGTGCTAAAAAACTGTTTCTTAGTTCGGTCCAACAAAGAAAGATAGGCAGAAAACACGTAAATATCAAGTGACGCCGAAACCATACCCAACTTCTTGGCACGTACATATGCACCTAAAATAATGTTGTTGGTTGCAAATTATTTTAGATGCATATGTGTGCGTGAGGGCGTGTTCTTACATTAAGTAGAGCATGCTTTCGGCTCGGTTTCGGTGTTATTCAAAAGGTACACAGGGCTCCATTTATCTTCCTTCGTTGGTCTAAGTTCTGTAGTAAATAACTTTTCTGTTCTAATGTTAGTTTTCAACGAGCTAACTGTCCACCTGATGGTAAACGACTAAGATGTGACTAAAGTAAAATAACTCACAGTATGTTATTGAACTGGCTCTCTGTTCAGTAAAACAGTTAGTTATAAGATTTTTCTCGAACTTCCCACGGTCATCTCTAACACTCACAGGTCGAAAGTGAAATTTTAGTATCGCCACCACACGACATTTTATATTATACAATATAAATGACATTTTCGTGGCTACATGACGCTAAGTCAAACTGAATGTGACTTCTTCATAATTATTATTACCGCCCTTCACAAGTCCACTGCTGAACATAGGCTCCCCAAGGAATGCAAACCTGATTAGTAAGCTGAAGTGGCTTTTAACAGTGGTAGAGCCACGCGGCAGCTTTTGCTGTCGCACAGATGGGCCGGCTCGAACCGGGGTGGTACCACGACCTCACAGAATACCAGCGTGAAGTAGAGGTTTACCTCTGCGTTTCGCTTGCTGAGTGCAGGTGGCCGGAGGCCCTTTTTACTGGAAATGAGCATCTGCATTTTGATTTGTAATAGAGGATAGATGTAGATGTCTATGGGCCGCAGCAACCACTTACCATCAGGTGGACTGTGTGCTCGTTTGTCACCCTTATCCTATAAAAAAAAGTGGCAATGAGCCGGCCATGTAGCTCGAAGAACCGAAAACCGATGGGGAAGAAAGGTTCTTGAGTGGCAGCCCGCAGCCTCATACAGGTAAGCGAAGTGTAGGGCGACCCTCCACTAGATGGAGTGACGACCTGGTAAGACATGCAGGAAGTCGATGGATGTGACATAAGCTTTTGAAATTGTAAGAAATGGAGGTTCATTAATGTTCAGACCTGCCGAGCTCAGCCAAAAGCAACGCCTGCGAAGCGTCGCGTACTTCAAGGCACTGGTGCTGCCATCTCCGGGCTAACATTTCTACTTGTGGCCGTTTGAAGTTTTTCGCACCTGGAAAAAGTTTTCGATTGTTATTATTATTTTAAACGTGTGCGAGTGTGTTCGTGTGCGTGTGTTCTTGTGCGTATGTGCACACACATACATATGCACGCACGCAAGTGCATATGCATGTTTGTAATTATGTACCTTGACTTTTCGTGACATTTAGCTGAACTAATAGCTGAATGACGACCTCTTGACTTAGTGGTGAGAGTGCCACAAAATATAAACATTTTAGGACGCAGTAGCCGCGTCCTAAAATGTTTATATTTTGTGTGTTGTGGTGTACAATAGACTTACCAGCTGCAACGACTTTGTCAGGCAGCAGCACGCAATGCAGCGTGGCGAGCAGCGACCAGCCCTGCTTGATGTGAGCCTGCTGCGCCGCGAGCTGCTCTTCTCTCTCTTCATCGCCTCCCCAGGATGACGTGCGTGTCGTAGGCCTGCTCGCAATTGTTCAAAAGATGATGGGATTTTTGTGACATAGATGTATGAACACCAGTTCTCTACACTAAGGTTGTCTGGAAGAAATCACTTTCAGAGCGATAAGACCGCCTGTTGTACATTTTCTAATTTAGATTTAATTGTATTCGTTTTTGTTTTGTTTTCTGGTGTACAATAAAGAGTAAATAAATAAATAAATATGAAATGCTATTATTGTAAAAATTACTTATATTTTGGTAATACATCAATATATTGATAGATAACTATATGCATGCACAGATTTTGCATCAAAGTCGAATTTGATCGAAACAAAATGTAACTACAATTAACACAATATAAACTGATTTCCTTCTTTTTAATTTTTTAAGCCACGTTAGTGATGACAAAGCCCTAGATTGTAAATGTCACTGTCTTATCTTAACAAAAGCACTATATTCACTCTTTACTTGAAGACGCCCAGATTGTAACTGGACGTAAAGACAGACATTCAAATTATTACTATTATTATTATTTGATATTTAATCATAATTTAAAGTTATAGGCGTTAACGTTAAAATTGTAAGGGAATCTCATTTACATTATAGAAATTGCAAAATTATAATTCCAAGACATGTAAAGTCTACCAACTCGTATCGGGGAATCGTATAGGACTTTCCCTGATTCAAAATCTCTCTATTCAAAATCTCTCTAAAATGACTGCCCAAGTAGATTGATGAATGAAGGCTTTTTAATGCTATTATAACGCACATAAACTTAAGACTCTGCATTACAGTATATCTTCGACATTGTATGTCTTCATCAACTTCGTAATAGGTGTCGAAGGATAATTAAATAAATAGTAAATAAATATATTTGTTCATCATTTTTATGATGTCAATGTAGGAAGTGGACTTGTCATAATTTAAAATTAAAAATTTTGTAGAGCCGACTTCAATATAAGTTATTAAGAATAACTCAAAAATTATTGGTCTGACCTTGATCAAATACATATGGGACCACACGAGAAGTACCCGCTTTCAAATAAAAATAGAATCATGGAAATCGGTGCACCCAGTAAAAAGTTAGGTGGTAACACACATAAAAAAAAACATACAGTCGAATTGAGTACCGTCTCCTTTTTGGAAGTCGGCAGAAAAGTTTCAAAGGTATAATAAGATCATACCTATGCAATCTCCTGATGACCTCCTGCTCAGGTACAAAACTGGCGTTACTCATGGACATCAGCGTGTTGGCGAGCGCGACGATCGACAGCAAGTGGTTCGTTGTCAAGGTCGTGCTGAGCTCCCAGTGGAGCTTCGATGTAAACAGCCTGTATGTATAATAAATTAAGCTTTATTTTTAGATCCATGTCCACCCTTAATTGACGAGTATGTAAGCGTAGGTATATGGATGTAAAGGAGGCGAGAGAGGTGCGTCAGGCTTGTGCCAAATGGAAGTTCGTAGTCTTTGCCTATACTATCGAATAACAGTCGTGAGTGTTTATGTTATGTTATGTTTATGTTTTATCCTCGTTTATGAAAAAGTTTTCTAATAACTTCAAGCTAACCTGGTTTGAAGTTTGATATCTTGCATTCAATTTGAAATTTGAAATTAATATACGACATTGTTTCAAAATTATCTGTTATTTATTTCTTTATTTTAATTTTTATTTTAATTTCGTTGTTTGTCACCATTAAAAATTAAAAGTTGAGTGGTATTTGTGAATGGCACTATAGCTGACGGCACGCAATATCCACGACCTGTGTCGACAAGGGACCACAAAGGAATTTATTGCTTTAATTAATTCGTTCTAAAATTATTGACCTCAATTATAAGCCCCGTAAACAACTTGCTTCCTACGTCGATATCCACGAATTGTAAGATTTATGAAAAACATGTAATTTTTACCCCACTGCCCCCAAAGTCGAGTACCTAATGTTTTTTGAGTGTTTATGTATGAATGTCTGTGTATCTTTATAGTCTAAATGGCTAGATGGATAGACACGCGGTGTCGTTAGATTCGTCCTAGTCATGGACAACATAAAGTGTAAAATTGATCTCATCTCAGCATCGATCACTAATAAAAAACTAGATACACAATCAGTGACAAAAAATGTCCTTACCTAATGAGCGCCCACTCGAACATTTGGGTGCGCTTTTAATTTGTACGTAATTTTGTTAATACAACTTTAGGCAATGCATTTAAGGTTGAATTTACATTAATGTATATTTATTTCAACTAGAATTACATCAAAAGAATTGTCGACAGTTTTTAGAAACAGAAACAGAAACTTTTTTATTCAATATAGATTATAAATAATACTTATTGCAAGTCACTCTTCTGTTTGATTACCACTGGTTCGGAAAAAAACCTCTGTCCTGGGAAGAACCAGCAAGAAACCCAGCGGGACTTCTTTTTAAAAATAACTGCTTACAATCATGTATGTTACACAAATTAACAACACAACAAATTACGAAAAAAAGTCAAATTTTGTATATTTTCTGGAATTTTGTTGTAAAAGCGTATACATCGCCCCAAGAATGAATTACTGACTCGATGGAGTCGAGTAACTGGTACTACTAGCTTGTGCCTGTTCCTAGTATTTACAGAATGAATATCACTTATTTTTGTAAAACTACTTTTATTTTTTTGTACGTACATTACATTTTCATAAATGTATTGAGAGGCCAAAGTTAATATATTAATTTCCTTAAATTTTTGTCGCAACGACTCTTTAGGCTTTAAATCATAAATTGCTCTTATGGCCCTCTTCTGTAAAACAAATATAATTTCAGTGTCATCTGCGTGTTCCCATAGGAAAATACCATACGACATTATGCTATGGAAATAGCTAAAGTAAACTAGTCTAGCTGTTTCAACACTGGTTAGACTTCTATTTTTTTTACAGCATATGCTGTAGAACTAAGTCTGCTTGCTAGTTTTGATACATGGGGGCTCCATTGAAGCTTCACGTCTAGAGTGATTCCAAGAAAAATGGTGGTATCTACAAGACTCAGTTTCTCCCCATTTAAAATTACATTAGTATTTAATTGTTTGACATTTGGAGTCATGAATTTCATACATTTCGTTTTAGTGCAATTTAAATGCAAATTATTAACATTGAACCAATTTACTAATTTAGATATAGCATTATTTACTTCGTCATATTTTAGTAATTGTCGACTTAATTGGAAAATTAAAGAAGTGTCATCTGCAAATAATACTATATCATGGTTATCCCCTACCATGTAAGGTAAGTCATTAATGCATACAAGAAACAGAAAGGGGCCGAGAATTGAGCCTTGAGGCACGCCCATTTGTACCATCGACCCGGAAGAGCTCATACTGTTAATGACGACTTTTTGCGTTCTCTTACTTAAATATGAAATAATTAATTTAAGAGCATCACTTCCTACACCGTAGTGTTGAAGTTTCCTGATTAATGTTTCATGGTGAACACAATCGAAGGCCTTGGATAGGTCACAAAATATACGCAAAGAATCCTGTGAATTCTCCCATGCATTAAAGATATATTTAATCAGCTCAACACCAGCATCAGTTGTCGAGCGACCCCTTGTGAAACCAAATTGATTTTTATGAAGTAAATTAGTTATATTAAAAAAAAATTAACAATTGATCAAGACAATTTTTTCAAAAATCTTACTCAGTGTTGGTAGTACAGAAATAGGTTTAAAATTGGCGGGGTCTAATGTACTAGCAGATTTAAATAAAGGTATTACTTTACTATGCTTCATTAAACCAGGAAACACATCAGATTCGATACTAATATTAAAAATAATACCTAAATAAGGCGCGATTGTATTTATTATAGACGCATTAACTTTAACGGAAATCCCCAACAGATCCGCAGTTTTCTTAACATCAATAGTTTTAAAATATTTTACAATATCTTTTGATGATACTTTATGAAATGTAAAATTCTTTATACACGCATTTACATTTTGTTTAAGTAATGATTCGGCGACGGCAGGAGAAGAATTCAGTGACTTAGTGGTCAATATCGGAATATCAGTAAAATATTTCTCAAAAACCATTGCTACGTCCTGATCTGTTACAGTTAATTTGTTGTTAACACTTAACTGGTAATTTGAATTGCGAGAGTTGATCTTACCAGTTTCGCTATTAATTATACTCCATGTCATTTTAATTTTGTTAGAAGCCATCTTAATTTTGTTGCTCAATTGCAAATACTTGGCTGTGGAGCATACTCTTTTAAATATTTTTGAATATTTTTTTACATATTCCCTAAATTCGATGCTATGATTAAATGATCTTTCATGGTAAAGATCATATAACCATCATGCCTGCTCTTATGGACTCCTACTGTCGTCCATTCATTGAATGACTTCCGACTAGAGAACTTTTGCATGGGATTGTGTATCTAGTTTTTTTTATTAGAGATCGATGCTTCTAAGATATTTACGCAGTCAGGTTTTTTAAATTATTATTTTAAGCATTGGGTTTATTCCTATTATTTATGACGTATTAGTATGCAAATATGATGTAATGTTTTATGTGATTATTTTAGCCACCATCATAGAGCAGAGATCCAATTTGTCGACATATGACCTGGTGAGTTTCTCTTGTCGTAGCAGCTCTGGAGGAAGTTCAGAACTTAATAGAGCAGGATCTGTAGGCGCAGCAGCAGCGGCCTCCGCCCAGGTGCCCAGCCACGTTGGCAGCTGCACAGACATGTGTCCGTGGCGGGACACCACACCGAAGCATACAGGCACCTGATTGAGAAGAACGGGGTTCTCATTAATATGATATCAGGTTTTAGTTCAGTTATACAACCAATTCATAAAATTACTTCTAAAATAACCCACCAATAAAGCGCGATATATTAAGCATATGCAGACTAGTAGTGTTACACCAAGTGCCAGAAAGTATTTTATCTCTACATGTTAATAAAATTTAATCATCTGTCAGCCTGATATTGAAATGAGGACGTTATTTGCGTCCATTAAGACATGTCTATCGGTTAATCTTCGGAATGACTGAAACGATTGTAAGGAAAATTGACGAACAGATAGTGCAAAGCCAGGAATGATCTAGGCTGTGTTTTATTCATTAAAGTTGCAGATATTTATTTTGAGTAATCGCACAACTGATAAAATTAATCTTTGGACTATCTTAAGCAGTACCAATTCCAAAAAAAAATCAATATTTTAAAGTATTTATAGTATTAAAGTAATTAATATTTTATATTTTCGGGGTTAAAGCCAATGGTAGTTTATTATTTCATTCTAATATTTATTTATGAACCTTACAAAACAGTACAAGATCAAAAGGCAGAGGTATAGCGCGGACTAATATAGACGTGGGCGAAGTCACATCAGCGAGGCCCCTTTTCTTTCGTTCCCAAGATCTACCCAATAGATCTATCCTACCAAACATGATTTAACACGACATACGGACTCTATATAATTATATTTATTTCTGACAAGTCTCGTATTCCGTCAATCTAACGGTTGCGGTCTTTGAAGGTAGTTACAACGTCCTCGCAGTCGCACTTAAGAGGGGCTTCTTGCGAGGCTCCAAACGAACACGTTTTTAAATTTGTGACGTTTTTCTTCAAGGGTAAAAGTGATCAAATTAATTAGTCATCTGTAGTAAAGTCTAGGGTCATCTAATTTTAAGGGGCTTCGCGAGGCCCGTTTAAGTGCGAGTCCATGGACGAGGGTCCACTTCACCCACGCCTAGCTACGCCACTGTCAAAAGGTGAGCTTAACGCTTAAAGCATTCTCTGCCCGTCAGGCTAAGAAGTGTTACAAATATGAGGCTTATGCGCATCTGTGGCATGTGTTAAAGGATATTAATAGTATTATTATATGACGGTTTGAGTATTTTAGACCTGATATAAAAGTGATAGCAGTAACGTCATATATGATCTATTGAGCCTTGAGATCTTTTGCGGCATTTTTCTAGTCGCCTCTTATGGCCCGGCACCCTCGAGAATAAATAGGGACAAGTTTAATACGTGGCATAACCACGCTGCATTTATATTATGGTTGTAGCAAGAATGGGTCGGCTGGATCGGGGAAGGACCACGTTATCACAGAATATCAGCGTAAAATAGAATCTGAGATCCTTTTTACTGCGAACGAGGCATCCCATCTTAGTCTCCAGCGATGACAACGCATCTGCATTTTGATTCTTAATCGAAGATAAATGTAGATTTCTATGGGCCAAAGTATCCACTTAACATCAACACAATTAAATGGTTATCATCAAATCTTATTGAACGAAACTAGTTGCACGTTTAAGTTCTGAATGCTTTGCAGCACACATTGTCACAGTGCGATGGTATTCGCGTAAACATAAAAAAAACATATCTTGGACTTACCATCGGTCGCAGTAATCCCAGTTTGGACTCGCACACCCGGTCCAAATCAGGGTCGAGGCCCCAGGCGTGCAGTAGCGACATTAGAATTTGTGCTATCTCCATGGTATGCGGAGGCTCCGCCAGCGACATGTCGCGCGGACGGTTACGTTTATTTTGGTTAAGTTCATCTGGAACAAAGGGGATGATTTGCTATTATTGTGTGTGCAAAATTTTAATTTTCGTTAATTCAGCGAATATTAAAAACACTAAGACACTAAAAGGCCCTTTACTTAATCTAAGGACTCCTGAATAGCACACTGATCATAACATAGTGTTTTTATTACTGCCGCGTTGGTATTTGGTAGTTGAAGCACGAATGAGTCGGTCCGATTGCGGAGAAACTACGCTGTCACAGAATACCATTGTAAAATAGCAATTTAATGCTGCTGTGTTTTGTATTGAGTGTAATTTCTTCCAGACTGAATTTTTTTTATACAATAGGGTGATAAACGACCACACAGTCCACCTGATTGTAAGTAGTTGCTGTGGCCCATAGATATCTACATCTATCCCCGCTTGCGAATAAAAATGCAGATGCGTTGTCACTCGTGAGGACTAAGATGAAATGCCTCTTTTCCAGTAAAAAGCGTCTCCGGTTCTCTACACTCACCATACGAAACTCAGCAGTGTTAAGCTGCTATTTTACGCTGGTATTCTGTGAGAGCGTGGTCCTTTTCCAGTCGAGCCGACCCATTCGTGCTACAACTTATTACTAATATAGCTGCAGCATAGCTCTACCACGTAATAAAATATTTACAGCGGCCAGTCTACGGAGACTAGCCATCTGCGCAGGACAGGATAATAATGCCCGAGTGTAAGTAAGTGCACTCTATATTTCTTCACTCTTTTTACCGTCCCATCGAACTTCATAGTCCGACACGACTGGAAAGAGATCAGGCGCAGGACCAACTGCTTTACGTGCTTTCTGAGGCACGGGGGTGAGACACCGCCAACTCCCAAATTTATAACTGCTACTGAGAAACACCACACCAAGTAACTGATTTTAGCTCGTCGCGGGATTCGAACCTGGGACGTCATGATCAGCTACCTCGTTTACGACTATTAGACCAATGATTCAGAGAACTATGGCAAGTGTAGAGAACTGGAGACCATCTTTACTGGTGTATTCTACCTTAGTCATCTGGGTCTCAAACTCAATTTTGATTCATAAACGAGGATAAATGTAAATGTCTATGGGCATCCACTTGCAATCAGGTGGACTGTGTGCTCGTTTGTCGCCTTTATTTTATTTAAAAATATGTACACTAAAATATATGCTTATCTTCCTAATTAAATCGTTAACAATTTCATATAAGAATACTGGACTACTCGGTAGTGAAGTGGCTATGAATTTAGCTTCGGCCGTTGCGGATTCCCGTACGGAACAAGTATTTGGATGCCCTTATTTTTTTTATATAAGTATCGCATTTTAACTTAAATGAACATATAAATTAACATTTAATTTAATGATGCGTATAAATCACGAAATATTATTTTTTACTAATTATAAGCCAGTTTGCTGGTTTTGTTTTTGTAACTACTGGTGAAAAATATTTGGCCTCGACGCCATTTTGTGGAGTTGTAATGTAAATCAAAATGGTCGTATTCCAGCCAAACTGTAATTATCCTTGTGATACGCAAAAATAGCAGGCAATTAATGTATTAAATTGCGATTAAAGTTAAAATTAATAATACAAAAATTAATGTAAGTATTTAATGTGTAATGATAAAACGATAACAATAATTAATACAACTATCTTGTTGGTTTATGGCCAAATTTAATATTAAATAACATCGATTTCCTGCTTACTACGAGCCAATTTAAATGGTAAATAATTTTGTAATGAAAAAGTTGTGCTTGAGATTTTTGTCTTTATTTTTAATATTTATTCTTTATTTTGAAATTTATTCTTTATTTTGAAAGATTTTCAATTGACATGTAACTTATTGTTCCTACAATGGGAGATCCTCATGTTCAGTGAGAAAAAGGAGATAAATGCAAGTTATTAAAAAATAAAAAACGACGTGGCAGATCTTTGTATTTGCTCCGTGGGCAGATGTAACAGCTTCTTCCCCAAATGCCGCTGGCGATGGCAAAAATGGCGGTGTTAGTATACCAAAATATATCCAACACATATTTATACATGGTATAGCCATGCTGAAACTATATTACTAGTATAGTTGTAGCAGGAATGGGTCGGCTCGACCGGCGAAGGATCACGCTCTCACAGAATACCAGCGTGAAACAGCAGCTTATGCTGTATTTCGTAAGGTGAGTGTGGAGAACTGGAAACCCTTTTTATGATATGACGATAGATGTAGATATAACATCTACTTAACATCAGGTGGACTGCGTGCTCGCTTTATACCCTCATCTATTATAAAATTTCTCTCACAGAATACCAGCACAAATTAACAGCTCAATGCCGTTGTGTTTCGTATGGTTAGTATAGAGAACCGGATAACCTTTTTACTGGAAACGAGGCATTCTATCTTAGTCCTCAGGGGTGACAACGCATCTGCATTTCGATTCTTAATCTTAAAACGGGATATGTCAGAAAGATCTCATAGTTTCCGATTGATGGTAATATTTTTTGTTAAAAAACGTTACCCCTACACTAGGATTTTCTCCTGTATCGTGGAGGCAGTTTACAAACATATATTGTACAAAGACAAACATCCAGACCCGGAACAATTATTTGTAGGCCGTACAAATACTTGTTCCGTGCGGGATTCGAACCCGCGGCCCCAAGCGTTGCAACTCATTGCCAAGCCACTACGCCACGGAGCCGTAATATACTCATCTTGTTTACGTATATAATCGGGAAGGTGAAGGGGAGCAGTGGCGAAGATGCGAGACGTCTGGTCCTGAGACCGCCAAGTCCCCTGCAAGTAGCGGTAGCCGGTAGAATAGCGGTTAAGGCAAACCCTTCCTATGGCGGGAGAGACTCGTGTATAACACTGGACTATCACGGGCTGGTGTTCTTAAACAGTGGTAGAGCCACGCGGCAGCTTTTGCTGTCGCACGGATGGGCCGGCTCGAACCGGGGTGGTACCACGACCTCACAGAAAACCAGCGTGAAGTAGAGATTTACCTCTGCGTTTCGCTTGGTGAGTGCAGGTGGCCGGAGGCCCTTTTTACTGGAAATGAGGCATTCCATCTTAGTCCTCACGGGTGACAACGCATCTACATTTTGATTTGGAATAGCGGATAGATGTAGATGTCTATGGGCCACAGCAGTCACTTACCATCAGGTGGACTGTGTGCTCGTTTGTCACCCTTATCCTATAAAAACAAAAACCAACTTTAAATTAATGATGCTTGGGTAGTACTGTAACATTATTTATTACCCTGTTCTGGAGACGCACTATTTAACACATATGTATTTCGCGGATTGTTACGTAGACGTTATACAGCAAAGTAAAAGTCTGTGGTGCAAATAATTTTCGACGGGTCGCAACCAAATTGTAATAGTAGTATTACTTTAAATTATATCATTTAAATTTTAAAAATATGTGTAGTTATGCTCCAAAAATTTAGACTGAAAGTATTAATTTACGGTTAGCAGCTATAACAGCTAATTTAAATAAAAAAGTAACATCGACAATGAGTCACAACAGTTGCGA
Source organism: Parnassius glacialis (assembly GCA_033319125.1). Lineage (NCBI taxonomy): Eukaryota > Metazoa > Arthropoda > Insecta > Lepidoptera > Papilionidae > Parnassius > Parnassius glacialis. Next base: position 29,172,122 of record JAVANC010000002.1, read on the forward strand.
ATTGCAATTCATATTTCTCCCGCTTTCATAATTCATATTTGCTCTTAAAGGAAAAAGGAAGATCTCCCACAGAGCAAGGTGTTCAGCCCGGGAAGCGGCCAACGCCCCATGTGTTATTATGGAGCTGTACTACATAGCGCGGTAACTTCGGAACTTTGATAGCGCGATTTAGGCTTCGGTGCGTTTCGCCACAGATGTTTGTGCACATTCACGTTTACACACAATTTTGTTGGTAGTAGACTAACAAAGATTAAAATGCAACTACTAAATTGATGATTAAAATGTTTTTATATTTCGGAGTTTCCAGATTCCAATAGAAATATGTTTGCTTTATTTTATTTACAAAACGAAATATATCTCATTCGCATCATATTTACTATGGAATTATTATGTGAGTGATGCGATTCACCAGCACGTTACTAAATGTATGATTTAACTGTTCTACTCCTTCATTCTGTCTTTTAAGTCTAAATCTAGTGTTGCGTACGTCAGTCCGTCTGCCAAGTGTGATTTTAGGAAAATACTTGACAAAAACAACGAGAGAGGCCCATTGTCCAGGAGTGGACTTTTCGGGCTGATAAAGAAAAGGTCAAGGTACAAGTAATATTCTTTTGATATTTCTCATTAGGTGGTTCGGTACTAATAATTAAATTAAATGTTATTTAAACTTTCAAGAAAGATTTTTTTAGTTTAGGCATTACTTGAAATGGGCAGAAGCAGTTCAGTCCAGCAGTAAATTGTTAACTGATAATCAAATATCGTTCACTACAGTCTATAAAAATCCACTGCTGAACCCATCCCTCTCCACATAGATTATCTCATAGATGGGATATTTGTCATAAATATCACGCTAAGCGGCGGGTTGGCGACCGCAGCTTTTTTTATTATTTTGAGCTGTTATCAAAAAAACGCTGCTGATCCTCTCCTGTTTCAGGTTTTCTCTGTCGCCTCTTACAACACTAACGGGACGACATGAAGTAGTCGATTCTCTTTCACTCACGGCCCTTACACTACAGGCCTTACTGATAACATTGGCACAAAAAAATGTTTTGTGGTTTTTGGAGGGTAGATTGGTTTAATTATTTTTTAAATTGTCTCTAGAAATCGCATTTAAGCAGTAAGTACTAGCTGTTCCCCAAAACTTCATCCGCGTGGAATTTATTACGGTTGGATTTCATGAGTTTTTTTTTTGCGCGGAACCATAATTCTTTCTTTTTAAATAAAAGTAGCCGAAGTTACTCCTTACTACATCAAGTATCTGCCAGTGAAAGTCGAAAGTCGAGTGAAGAAAGAAAAGTTGGAAGATTAGCCGGAACAAACAGACAGGCAGATAAAATTTTTAAAAAATGTTTTTTTTTTATGAGTACTGTATTCCCTTTCATATGCATTTAGTAATAAGCAGTTATTATGACATTACAATATAGATTGAATTGCTATCATCTTGTGATATATAGTTGTGTACCTCCATAATAACTAATTGATAGTATTAGTTTAATTCCATTGTCTCATCTAATCAATCCGCCTCAAGACATATGTAGTATAGGTACTTAATACACACGCTGTTCGTTGTGCGTGTGAAATTATATTTTACCTTAACCTCAGCCACGTATCATTTACATATGACACAAGATACAGTGTAAAACGTGTGACGAAATATAAAACAAAGACGGAAATTAAGGTAGGGCAACAGAGCAATTGCGCCATGCGTAGATTGTGTGGGACAAGTCAAACGCACCGCCGCGAGATTTATGACAACGCCCTGCTGCGTCAATCTCTAACAATAACATACATATTTACGTTCTACTATTTCCGGTAGTTGTAAAGCTTTTTTTATTTAAATGAAGCAAAACATGAAATGTTATTATTAGTACAAGTATTAGTAGTGACAAGCGAACTAACAGAACACCTAATAGTAATGAGTGGCTAATACAGCCCATGTACAGCTACAACCAACTTTAAACAAAGAGAGCTACTGAAATGGTTTTTCAACACTAAGACTATTTACTATATACGCTGTTGGTTTTTCTAAATAAATTAAATAAATAAAGACGGATGCGCTGAACAGCTTACAACTTAAAACCTTTTGGTAAATGTACATAAACGCTGATATTTCTAAGATATATCGTCGTATTTCGTCCAAATACAATATTTTTAATCGAATTAATTAAATAAACCAGATTTATATTGAATAAAACTGTTTTTTACGGATTCCCCCCGTGACCACGGGTTGCTGAAAAGCACTCGAAACGCCGTGAATAAAAATAATAAAATAAACGCGATAAAATCCGTAAAAAACAGTTTTATTCAATGTGTAGTGTTCGCGTAAATATAAGAAATCATCAGATTTATATTATCGTAAAGAGCACTATTGAAGTAAAGTTACACAAAACATTTAATTTGACAGCTTATAGAGCTTTTAATTGACTCCTAACTTGATGTGCTTTACAATATTTACCTTCCTATTACATCCATCAAAACGAACATATTAAGTCGAATAATCAATATTACGTCTGTATTTTGGAAATTTCATTTTTTTATAGAAATAGGGTGATAAACGAGCACACAGTCCACCTGATGGTGAGTGGTTGCTGTGGCCCATAGATATCTACATCTATTCTCGCTTGCGAATAAAAATACAGATGCGTTGTCACTCGTGAGGACTAAGATGAAATGCCTCTTTTCCAGTAAAAAGGGTCACCGGTTCTCTACACTCACCATACAAAACTCAGCAGTGTTAAGCTGCTATTTTACGCTGGTATTCTGTGAGAGCGTGGTCCTTCCCCAGTCGAGCCGACCCATTCGTGTTACAACTATATTATAAATATAGCTGCAGCTTGGCTCTACCACGTATAAAGCCAAATATACCACGTATATTATAGGTAAGCTAAATTTCAATAATCAACGTAATAGCGTTTGAAAATGTTCTCTGTTACAAACAGATATTCGACGTGGTAGAGCCATTCTGCAGCTATATTGTGGCTTTAGCACAAATGGGTCAGATCGACCTGGGAAGGACCACGCTCTCACAGAATAAATAAAATACCAGTATAACATATCAGCTTAATGCTGCTGTATTTCGTATGTTGAGTTTGGAGGCCCGGATACCCTTTTTACTGAAATCGAGACACTCTATCTTAGCCCTCGAGGCTGACAACGCGTTTGGATTTTGATTTTATACGTGGTAGAGTCATGCTGCAGCTATATTAGTAGTATAGTTGTAGCACGAATTGGTCGGCTCGACGGGGGAAGAACCACGCTCTCACAGAATACCAGCGTAAAATGGCAGCTTGACACTGCTGTGTTTTGTATGGTGAGTGTAGAGAACCGGAGACCCTTTTTACTGGAAAAGAGGCATTCCATCTAAGTCCTCACGGGTGACGACGCATCTGCATTTTGATTCTTTATTGAGGATAAATGTAGATGTCTGTGGGTCACAGCAATTACTTGCCATTAGGTGGACTGTGTGCTCATTTGTCACCCTATCCTATAAAAAAAAGGATAGATGTAGGTCGTATATGGTCCACAGTATGCACTTACCATCAGATGGACTGTGTGTTCGTTTGTCACCCTTATTCTAAACAACAGGGTATGTAGTGTTTCCATCTAGATTTTTTTGTGTTTGAGTATGGAATACTACAGGAGAGAATAAAATAAACTTTAATTGTTCTACTTATAATACGCAATCCAAGTCCACCATTAACCGTTTTTTCTAGCAACTAGTTTCGCTGACAAAACGAAACTATGATTGTTGGGTTATAAATATTCCACGTGCGAATATTATACTATTGTCATTGAAGTGCAGCGTGGGAGTGTGTGATGAAAATCTAATGCCAAGCAACGGCAGATTTAATAGCTTCATCGTCATCATCATTACAACCTTTTAAAGTACGCAGTTTTGGAACGTAGTTCCTTATTGTACGGTAAGAATTTGGCGGATGAAAGCTAGGCGCGAAAATGTGTAAGATTTTTCTGTCACGACCCCTGCTGACGTAGTGTAGACGCCCTTGGCGGCTATAAGGAAGCGAGATGGAATAATATCCATCTCCCTCGCATTTTTTCTTATCTTGCAATGAAAGAAAAAATATTTTAAATGATGTTCATTTTAATAGACGCTAGTAATTCATTTATTTGTATTTGTTCATCAATAATATAATCCGTATATCAATAATAATATACTACGAAAGGAACTTCGTTCTAACCGAGTGTTCCACGACACTCACGCATGTCTTTTTATTTTATAGCGGTAATAAGAAACACGCTGCTGCCCACATCCTGGTTCTTTAACGGTTTCTTTCACGGGTGTGTCGTAAGAGGCATCAGAGCCTCTTACGACACACCCGTGACGACATAGGGCAGTGGATATTCTTACACGGACACTACACGACGAAGCTTCGTACCTTATTATATCAAAACTTTAAATATTCAAATCAAAGCCGTGCCGTGATAGTTAAGATGGTAAGCGCTCGCTGTAAATTTTACAGTATGGAAACCGGGTTCGAAATCCGCCGGCATCAATAAAATTGGTAATTGCAATTTTAAGTGCTGATTTACCACGATGGAAAACATCGTGAGAAAACCTGCATGTCTGAGGAATAAGAAAAAAAAATATATTTCGAAGGCACGTGATGATCACGCATTGGGGCAGCGCGGCGGACACTTCATTGCCTTAAAACCCTGTGAGAAATTAGGGGAGGCCTGTGCACAGCAGTGGGACTTATTTAGACTGTAACTTTTACCCAAATCGAAGACAGGGAGAGGATAACCTGCGTACATCTTCACTAATAATAGAGATTTTATTCCTTCTTTCATTCATCAACTCCTTCAGAAATATACTATTAGAAATATAGACTATTTGTAGCATATCTCATAAAACAGGCTAAGTAAGAATAAGTTTAAAGATAATATGCGATACTCAAAATACAAATGCTCTCATTTATGTGTAAGTAGAGATATGTATAGGGAAGTGTTGAAACCTGACCGGCGCGGCGGCCGCTGTAGCATTCGAATGTCCTCTCGTAGTTGCTAAGGTGTACATGTTTCACACTTACAGTGGACAAGTATCAAAATAAATTAAATTTTAAAAATTATTACAATAATTGGCGGTAATTCTTGTTTTTTTACTTCGGAACATAGGCCTCTCCCAAAGAATTTCACAAAGCAGCTGCATCCGTTGATGTCCTGCACTCGCTACAGGTCGATACTCCATCTGGTGGGTACCCTGCACTTCGCTTACCGGTACGAGGCTGCCAATCGAAAACTTTTCTTTTTCATCATATGTAATTTTTCCATTATTCATAAGTTCTAGTGTGGAGGCGACGCCGCCCGCCGCTGCTCGCGGTGCCCGTGGCCAGGACCAAGTTGCTTAGTAACTCACCTATAGTCCGAACAATCCTTGTAGTGAATAAAGTTCATGAGAGGATTGACATATTTTCGAGTAATCTGAGTGAACTCGCTAAGGTAGTTTTATACATAGTTAGTTATGTAAGTTAGTTGTAATACATAGTATATTTAAGTAAATTAGTGACACTATCGTATTGGGTTTGTTTAGCCTGTAAGGATAGTTGTTAAGTGTGTGTGTGTAAATAAATAAATAAATAAATAAGTTAGGCACATTGCCACTTTAGTTTGTACGAGAACCTAAGTACCAAGTTGCCCAACAGATCAGGCCTATGTCGCTTCCTATGGTTCTACTGGTGAAACTCTGAAGATAGTCCTCTCTGTGTGACCTTGACTTTCCTTATACAGCTAGCAGTAAAGGACCATATCTCAAATTGATAGCAACACGCATTTGTTGTACACACTTGTTTTCATTGTTTGATGAGTACATAACGAGAAGATGTGCCGTAATCTCACGAACGTTGTCCATCAAAATTGAATCCGTAGATAAACCTCTGTGTTTTGTACACTCTCTTGTATTATTTGATTCGAATACTATTTCAAGACAATAAAAATTTTTTAATTCCTAAAGTTCGAAAACTAAATAATCTCGTGCATAAAGTTATGATATGGTAACTCTACTCGTATCAAGCCATCGCACAATAAGAGCAAGTTTCGTAAGAACGCAAGTAAAGTGGGCAAAGCGGGGCGCGGTCAGCCTAGATCATGTACAGCCTTGAGACTAGGGCTGTCAACCACGGGACATTATTTTGCAAGGCGTAGATTTACAAGTGGTAAAATTAAACATTTTGTACAACCGAATTCAATGTAAATAAAATGAGGACATCATCAATGTAGTCAGTTAAATACGAATTTTTAAGAATAATTCAAACACTACTGGTCAGATCTTGATCAAATTATATATGGTACCACATGAAAAGCACCAACTATCAAATAAAAAAAAAGAATCATCAAAACCGGCTAACCTAGAAAAAAGTTTTGAGGAAACACATAAAAAATACAGTCGAATCGAACAGTTCGAAGTCGGAAAAACCTCCAACTTTTTTGAAGTTGGTTAAAAAGCGAAACAGGGTTGGACCTAATATAATCTTGCCGGACAAAAGTAGAGGTTTCTAGAGAATTGGTTAAAGTAGTATAAGAAGCACATTTGTTCATAAATTAATTGCATTTATACGTGGTAGATCCATGCTGCAGCTATATTAGTAGTATAGTTGTATACTTGTAGCCCAAAATATACAAAAATATTCAAAATTAGACCTGCTCAAAGTTCAAAAACTTTATTAAACAAGTTTGTGTAAAAAGTGTTATTATAATATGAGGGAATTTCTGAATGATAATACAACAGAGAGGTGTAAGACAGGGTGACATAATATCCCCATAACTCTTCACCGCTGCATTGGAAGACGTTTTCAAGCTTCTGGACTGGAAAGGATACGGTATCAACATCAAAGGCGAGTACATCACTCAACTTCGATTTGCCAACGATATAGTCCTTATGACAGAATCGCTGGAGGACCTAAGCACTATGCTCAATGACCTCAATAGTGTTTCGCAACGGATAGGTCTTAAGATGAACATGGACAAAACAAAGATCATGTTTAATGTCCATGTCACACCTATGCCGATAGTTGTTGGGAGCACTAAGCTCGAAGTTGTTGATGAGTATGTTTACCTGGGACAAATAGTTCGACTAGGTAAGTCCAACTTCGACCGAGAGGGCCATTGACGGATTCAACTCGGTTGGGCAGCGTTCGGGAAATTACGGCACATCTTTTTCTTGAAAACGAGACTGTACAACCAGTGCGTGTTGCCAGTGATGATCTATGGAACTGAAACGTGGTCCTTCACTGCTGGCCGGATGAGGAAGCTCAAGGTCGCTCAGCGAGCTATGGAGAGGGCTATGCTCGGAGTTTCTCTGCGTGATAAACGTAGAAATGAGGATATCCGCAGTAGAACCAGAGTGACTGACATAGCCCAACGGATTAGTAAGCTGAAGTGGCAATGGGCCGGCCATATAGCTCGAAGAACCGACAACCGATGGGAAAAAAGGGTTCTCGAGTGGCAGCCTCGTACCGGCAGGCGAAGTGTAGGGCGTCCCCCCACTAGATGGAGTGACGAACTGGTAAGTTATGCAGGAAGTCGATGGATGCAGATGGCTCAGGACCGTGCTTTGTGGCATACGTTGTGGGAGGCCTAAGTTCAGCAGTGGACTTGTGAAGGGCTGTAAGATGATGATGATGATGAATAACCCCTGGGAATGAGGTGATCGCCACCAAGCTATTTCTAATTTGTTTTGTGTGGTTAATTGTGTAACATACATAATTGTAAGCTGTTATTTAAAAAAAGTCCCGCTGGGTTTCTTGCTAGTTCTTAACAGGACAGAGGTTTTTTTTCGAATCAGTGGTAATTTAACAAAAGTGTGACTTTCAATAAGTATTATTTATAATCTATATTGAATAAAAAAGTTTCTGTTTCTGTTTCTCGAAAGGTTACGGCTCGCCCGGGGAACGTCCACGCTCTATCAGAATACAAGCGTAAAATAGCAGCTTAACGCTGCTTTAGATCGTATGGTGAGTGTAGAGAACCGGAGAACCCTTTTACTGAAAACAAGGCTTTTCAACTTAGTCCTCACGGGTGACAACACCCGTACCGTACAACAGTACTCGTAGTTTGTAGGTTATGCGTACTAATAATAGGGTATCGGGTTATGTTAATTTTAATTATAAATTTAGTATCTGCTCTGTTATAGTGAATCTGATAAAAGGGACCATCTTCCTATAGACGCTTCTTTCTGGGGTCTAGTGGCGGGACGTTCCATTTCCCGCGGGACAGTTGGCAACCCTATTGGAGACCTATTCCACAGCTCACAAACTCTAGATATAAATTAAGATGACCTAAAGCTACAATTTTCGAATTCAAATAAAAAAGCTTTCCGGTTTTAAGTTTTTTTTAAATATTAGAATTTAATAACGCTGTTTAGTAAATAGAATTTTTGCTGCTTAAATATGCGTACTTGATGAATAAGTCGGAAATCCTGTTACGGTTATTCTTGAACAATTACTTAAGATTTAATGTTAATTTTTTTTTATTTTATAGAATAGTGTGACAAACGAGCACACAGCCCACCTGATGGTAAGTGGTTGCTGTGGCCCATACACATCTACATCTATCTTCGATTAAGAATCTAAATGCAGATGCGTGGTCACCCGTGAGGATTAAGATGGAATGCCTCGTTTCCAGTAAAAAGGGTCTCCGGTTCTCTACACTAACCAAACGAAACACAGCAGCGTTAAGCTGCTATTTTACACTGGTATTCTGTGAGAGCGTGGTCCTTCCCCGGTCGAGCCGACCCATTCGTGCTACAACCATAACATAGCTGCAGCATGGCTCTACCACGTATCAAACTTATATACAATAATTATTATACATTAGTTTACCTTTTTCAAAGTCATCCCATAAGCTGAGAAAAGTACCGACGGTTTGGCACTGGGTATACTCGTAAATATATTTCGTTTTTTAAATGTAGTTAGATACGTCTGGTACCTGGTAAGTATTTTGGCATATGCTGACATAACAAAATACGTATTCTGTTATGTCAGGTGTGGTGTGAGTTGTCGATTAAAAAAAAATAAGTATGATAGGAAAACGAGAAATATATATGTCTAACGTCAAGGAACAACGTGAGCTTCAACCACACCTATTAGCCGATTACCCAACTATTTTTAATTTTGTTACAATAGTTTTTGTGTACATTTTCTGTCGATAGATAGATTTTATGTGTAAGAAGTGATGCTCTTAAATTAATTATTTCATATTTAAGTAAGAGAATGCAAAAAGTTGTCATTAACAGTATGAATTTTTCCGGGTCTATGGTACAAATGGGCGTGCCTCAAGGCTCAATTCTCGGTCCCTTTCTGTTTCTTGTATACATTAATGACGTACCTTACATAGTAGGGGATAATCATGATATAGTATTATTTGCAGATGACACTTCTTTAATTTTCAAATTAAGTCGACAATTCCTAAAATATGACGAAGTAAATAATGCTATATCTAAATTAGTAAATTGGTTCAATGTTAATAATTTGCATTTAAATGGCACTACAACGAAATGTATGAAATTCATGACTCCAAATGTCAAACAATTAAATACTAATATAATTTTAAATGGGGAGAAACTGAGTCTTGTAGATATCACTATTTTTCTTGGAATCACACAAGACGCGAAGTTTGAATGGAGCCCCCATATATTAAAACTAGCAAGCAGACTTAGTCCTGCAGCATATGCTGTAAAAAAGATTAGAAGTCTTACCAGTGTTGAAACAGCTAGACTAGTTTACTTTAGCTATTTACATAGCATAATGTCGTATGATATTTTACTATGGGGACACGCAGCTGACACTGAAATTATATTTGTTTTACAGAAGACGGTCACAACAGCAATTAATGATTTAAAGCTTAAAGAGTCGCTGCGACAAAAATTTAAGGAAATTAATATATTAACTTTGGCCTCTCAATACATTTATGAAAATGTAAAGTACGTACACAAAAATAAAAGTAGTTTTATAAAAATAAGTGATATTCATTCTGTGAATACTAGGAACAGAAACAAGTTAGTAGTACCAGGTTCTCAAGTCCATCGAGTCAGTAATTCATTCTTGGGGTATGTATACGCTTTTACAAGAAAATTCCAGAAAATATACAAAATTTGACCTGCTCAAAGTTCAAAAACTAAGTTTGTATAAAGAGGCTTATTATAATATTAAAGAATTTATGAATGATAATTGCCCCTGGAAATGAGGTGATCGCTAACAAGCTATTTCTAATTTGTTGTGTTGTTAATTTGTGACATACATGATTGTAAGCTGTTATTTAAAAAAAAGCCCCGCTGGCTTTCTAGCTGGTCCTTCCCAGGACAGAGGTTTTTTCGAACCAGTGGTAACTAAACAAAAGGGTGACTTTCAATAAGTATTATTTATAATCTATATTGAATAAAAAGTTTCTGTTTCTGTTTCTCATAAATCTGCAATTAAATTCAGCGGAGTAACTTTTTGCAGTTATAAAGACTACCCATTTAATGGCGTACACATTATGAAACGAACTCCATTGTTTGAGAAGGCAATGAATCGGGATGGAGTGTGAATATGTAGATTTTACATTTCGAAATTAATATTATTTATTATTTTAAAGGTAGTATTTAAATTAGTTTAACATTTGGATTAGAATAATGGACTAGCCAGATTGACGAAATTGCAATACTATTGTCGCCAATTTTAACAATTTTTATGATATCGTGCTGAGTTGCTTACTCAGGACTCGCTGGCTGATATAAATTTGTTAATTAATAATAAATAATATCCTCGAGACCGGAATTCGGTCATGGCGGCTAGGCTTAACGGAGATTAGCCATCTGCGCAGGGTAGGATAGTAGTAGAATAGAATAGAATAAGTCATTTATTGTATTCTATTCCATTCTATTCTAGTGCACAAGTGTATGCGCAAGCACAGGTACACTCTCTATTCCCTCACTTCCATAGACCGTTAGGTACCGTCTCAATCGACACGACTGGAGAGAGATCATGTGCAGCACCAACAGCTTAACGTGCTTTCCGAGGCACGGGTGTGAGACACCGCCGACTTCCTGACTCCGGGCAGCTACTGAGAATTTCTTGACGGAAAAACATTTAGTTACATATGACCATGACACCGAATTAACGTTAGCTTTGTGTCGGGATTCAGTTCCATCCTATATCCATCATCATCATCATCATTATATCCCTTCACATGTCTACTGCTGAACATTGAACATAGGCCTCCCCCAAGGACTGGCACAAAGCATGGTCCTGAGCCACATACATCCATAGACTTCCTGCGTGTCTTACCACCCACCACTCTACACTTCGTCCGCCGGTACGAGGCCGCCACTCGAGAACCTTTTTTCCCCACCGGTTGTCAGTTCTTCGAGCTATATAACCGGGCCATTGCCACTTCAGCTTACTAATCAGTTGGGCTATGTCGGTCACTCTGGTTCTACTGCGCATATCCACATTTCTAAGTTTATCGCGCAGAGAAATCTCGAGCACAGTCCTCTCCTAATCGGTTAACACAGTTCTACTAACTTAATAACGTTTATTCTATGTGTGACAGTTCGTTTTTCTTTATTACCAGTCTATGTCCGATTATCCGAATCGACTCCGGTCCCAATTAATTTTGGATAATCGGCGTTCTACTGTTTTTATAAGTCATTTTTATAAGTCATTTTTATAAGTCATTTTTAAGTCAAAATTCCTTTAAAAGCAATAACAATATAACCAGATAAAACATTACGTGGCATTGTAAAGTTGGTTCTTGAAATGTTGACGTGCAGTTTGGCGAGACTGGGTAACGATCTCGTGTATCTTACGAGTACATCGGACGCAATGACTAAGATTGATGGAGAGCGAGTCACTGGGTTATGGAAACAGATGTTACAAAGTACGTCTGTATTTAAGGTTGATACTTGTAGGATAACGTAACATATTTTTTAGGAAAACCTCAAAAGGAAAAAAACGGAACCCTTATAGGATCACTTTGTTGTCCGTCTGTCTGTCTGTCGTCAAGACTCTTTTTCTCAGGAACGCGTGGAGGTATCAAGCTGAAATTCATATGAAATACTCAAGTCTACTGTCCCTTGAAGCCGTGAAAAATCAAACTTCTAAGCCAACGCAATCAAAAGATAAAGCCGTTTATGCCGCAAATTTTCGACATTCGCAAGGGAATCAAAACCTATAGGGTACTTCCCGTGAACTCACAATCTTGAAATTTGGTAGGAAGCAACGTCTTATAGCACAGATAAAGGAAAAATTGCGAAAAGCATAAATTTTTAGTTACATCATATAATAAAAATATTTTTAATAATTTTAAACTTATTTTTACCTACGGATTTGTTCGGAACCCTCTGTGCGCGAGTCCGACGCGAGTCCGACTCGCACTTGGCCGGTTTTATTTTAAATAGAAATGTAGAAAATCAGGGGATAAGGCGGGTCTCTAGTAATTTTTATAAATAAAAATCGAATCACAACGGTTAGCTTTGTTGCTCGTTATACGCACAACAAAAGAATAATATGTCAACGACTGCCGTTCCTTCCGACCACAATGTGGGTGTTTTCAAGGCAAGAGGAATATGATTTTGTTAATATAAGCTAATGCACTTTACCGTATCCGGCTGCTTACCAAGGTAGGATAGTAGTCGAGCACTGGCTTGTAATAAGTCATTTTTATTTGACTGCCTCGTTTGTGCAGTTGTTGTTAGTATATTTGCTGATCCCAGATTCAATTTCCGCATCGGAATAAAATTAGGTTAGTGGGTTATTTATCAAAAAAAATTGAGTAGCAGCTCATAATCAGAAAGTTGGCGATGTTTTACCCCGTGCCTAGGAAAGTACGTAAGGCCGTTGCACCTGCGCCTGATCTCTTTCCGGTAGTGTAGGTTTACCGTCCCATCGGTGTGTGGTGTGAGCAGTGAGGGAATAGATAGTGCACCTGTGCTTGCGCATACACTTGGGCACTATAATCTTGCCTGCCCAGATGACTAGTCTATGTTGAGACTAGCCGCCGTGACCGAATTTCGGTTAGAAGTACATTATTATTATAATAAATAAAAAAAATGTAGTATCAAATATCTCTCATCCATGATGATACTTCCTGTCGTGGTCTGGATATTTTACATCATAGTCATATGACACTCACGTAACACATAGGGGTTATATTTGCCAGAGTTGCCATGTTTGGAAGGCGGGTTGGTAACTGCTGCTTTTTTCTGCCGACTTCCAAAAAAGAGACGGTACTCAATTCGACTGTATGTTTTTTTATGTGTGTTACCTCATAACTTTTTACTGGGTGAACCGATCTCGATGATTCTTTTTTTATTTGAAAGCTGGTATTTCTCGTGTGATCCCATATGAATTTGATCAAGGTCAGACTAATAGTTTTTGAGTTATTCTTAATAACTTATATTGAAGTCGGCTGTACAAAATTTTTTATTTTAAATTATGTTGTAATGAAGACGCTGTCAATAAGTGTCAATAAGTGTTTACTACCCTATTACTACTACTAGTAGTACACTATTGTAGTATTAACCTGTATTAGCCACTCATCCATTCATCCGTTACAGGCTAGCAAAAATCTACTGCTGAATACTGCCTTTTCTATAGGCTCCCTCTTATTTGCCATTGTTGTAACGCTTGGCAGAGGGGTTGGCAACCGCAATTTTTTATCAGGAAGATGCTGATGCCAATCTCCTCTTTTTCCCCTCTGTCCTCTCTTACAACACCTACGGGATGACATGGCATAATGGATTATATTCTAGCAGTCTTTAGTAACAATAAAATTTGACTCCGCAATTTACATTTTCTTACATTTAACACTTTGAACTTTAGGACCGTATTAATTCGGACATATACTAGCACAACACTCGTGTGCACGTCATTACACATAAGTGCACATATAACTGCTATACAGCTGGTCACAAACCTGTTGCATGATCGCAAATGTCAAGGTGGCAATTATTCTTACAGAGAACAGAGCACTTTATAACTAGAGCATGTCAAAAATTATTTGTTGGAAGTGTTTCGACCACTAATTATTTACTTGCTCTTCCGGGATTTAAGAGATTGCTTATGCAATTTTTTTTGTGTTTTATCATTTATGATTCAGAAAGTTTATAATATTTTTGTATGTCGACTAAGTGTATAAAAAAATAAATCTATACATATAATAAATCTCTAGAAAAGTCGTGTCTGTAATTCTAATATATTCTTGAAAAAGCAAGTCCAGGAGACTAAATAAAGAGTTCTGAAGCTAAATTAGTGGTTTTAGAATTTTTTCTCTCGGTCTATCTGTGTATTACGGATTCACGCAAAAACAGTGATAGAGCCACGCGGCAGCTTTTGCTGTCGCACGGATGGGCCGGCTCGAACCGGGGTGGTACCACGACCTCACAGAATACCAGCGTGAAGTAGAGGTTTACCTCTGCGTTTCGCTTGGTGAGTGCAGGTGGCCGGAGGCCCTTTTTACGGGAAATGAGGCATTCGATTTTAGTCCTCACGGGTGGCAACGCATCTGCATTTTGATTCGCAAACGAGGATAGATGTAGATGTCTATGGGCCGCAGCAACCACTTACCATCAGGTGGACTGTGTGCTCGCTTGTCACCCTTATCCTATAAAAAAAAACTACTGGACTGATTTACCTGAAATTTTGTATGTAGATAAGTTAGAAACTCGGGGCAACTTATGGTCTACTTTTTATCCGATTACGGAACTTCAAAAAAGAAGGTTAAGTATTTTTCGTCCTTTAGATGTTAATTTTCTATTATATCTAAGTAATAGGCGGGATGACGAGTGTTTTTCAAATAAATACCATATTTATAAATAATGTTTAAAATATAGTTATAACCTTGGTAAAGTATTTTGAAACCACACCGATTTAGTTATCAAAAAAGGAGCCATCTATCATCAAATGGAAAATGTAGTATATTTTGCCTTCAGTTACTAATAAATTAAATAATAAAATGAATTTACATTTATAAGTTTAAATAATTAGATTTGTAAAATTATTTAAAGATTCTAACGTTTAGTTTTTTGGTATTTTTGTTATTTTATTTTAAAAGTATAATAGTTTCAATAGATAATATCTATCAAAAATATGAAAATTGATAAGGTTTTTATTTCAATTACTAATCTATATGTAAACTAATTAAAACTGGTCTGTGTGCAATTATTACAAAAGTTTCATTATCATTCGTTTTATTAAAGAGAATTTTTACATATGTCGTAGCCAGATCGTAGAACTTTTTTTTAAAAAACGTTACCCTCACACACTAGGATTAGAATTCATCATATATCACAAAGTAGTCTATCATTTCGTGAAATTATGTGGTCATTTCATGATATTTAACACGCTTTGTTGACCATGTTATGATATACTTTGCTTGACCCAATCCATGAATAGAAATCGTTTCAAGATATTAATAACTAAACACAACGTTGCTATTTCATGATATGGTCACATGACGACATCATTAAATCGTTTTACACCGCTAGCGGCGTTGATAGCGTATTTCTAAAAGAAAGCTTTTAACAGAATTGACATCACTTTATGCTTTATGATATCACGTTTATTGCGAAAACCGGCCATGTTTCGACGACACTTGAAGATCGTAGAACGGTTAGTGGTATACTACAGTTTGTTTACCACAAGTCATCGCCGTACTTTGGAAATCTAACCCAAAGCGACGCATCATCCTACACCATGACAACGCAAGCTCACACAGCGCTGGTCAAACTATTGACTATTTGAAGCAGGAAAACGTAGAAATTCTTGACCAATCTCCATACAGTCCGGACCTAAACTCTAACAATTTCCTTACATTTCCTAAAATTAAGAAAAATCTTCGTGGTCAAAGGTTCCAGTCCGGTGAAGAAGCAGTCGACGCTTTCAAAACGGCCATATTGAACACTTTGGAGTGGAATAAATGTTTTAATAACTGATTCGAGCGAATGAAAAAGTATATTAAACTACGTGGTGTTGTGGGATATTTCCACACAACAACATATACACTGTTATACTGCTGTGTAGACCCGCATTCACGCTGGTTGAAGTGGTAAAACCCATCGATCAGCAAATACCCCAAGGATACTGTTGGAGTTATTCCGCAAACGAGTCAGCGCGGAGGCAAGAGTTTAAAAAAACTTAAACTACACACATTGATCATGAGCTTTGATGACCCTGATAATTGTTTTATTTTATTCTAGTGAACCCGATTCATTCCTCCAAAACCCACTATACGGTGTTAATGGGAGACTACAACGCCAAAACTAGGCACAAGAGAGAACGGTGAGCTGAAGGTAGGGAAATGTGGAATAGGACAACGGAATCCAAGGGACCAGCAGCTGGCCGACTTCATGGAGAAAGAGGGACTCTTTATGATAAACTCTTTCTTCTAGAAGCGGCCCCACAGGAAGTGGACCTGGTCAAGCCCCGACGGTTGGACAAAAAATGACATTCACTTCATTATGACGACTAGACAACAACTGTTCAGTGATGTCTCAGTGATCGCGAGGGTGAAAACTGTTAGCGATCACCGAATAGTGAGGGGCATACTGAACCTAAACGTTAAGTTGGAGAGGTTTCGTCTAATGAAGTCAACGCTCCGTCCCCCTCGTGCTCTAATCCAAAGTCCCGAAACCTTTTAGCTCGAGTTACAGACCCATTTTCAGTGCCTAGAAGATTGCAATGCAGTGGACGATATAAATGA
Organism: Parnassius glacialis; assembly: GCA_033319125.1. Lineage (NCBI taxonomy): Eukaryota > Metazoa > Arthropoda > Insecta > Lepidoptera > Papilionidae > Parnassius > Parnassius glacialis. The sequence continues at coordinate 29,188,814 of JAVANC010000002.1, forward strand.
CAAGCTCGTGGAAACTATTCATGTGGTTGAAGCTAAGTTTAAACCTATCCAACTGCAGAAAGGTGTAAGACAGGGTGAAGTAATATGCCCGAAACTTTTCACCGCTGCATTGGAAGACGTTTTCAAGCTACTGGACTGCGCAGGATATGGTATTAACGTCAATGGCGAGTACATCACTCACCTTCGATTTGCCGACGATATAGTCCTTATGGCAGAATCACTGGAAGGCCTAAGCACTATTCTCAATAACCTCAATTGTGTCTCCTAACGGATAGGTCTTAAGATGAACATGGACAAAACAAAAATCATGTTTAACGTCCATGTCACATCTATGCCGGTAGTTGTTGGGAGTACTAAGCACGAAGTTTTTTTTTATAGGAGAGGGGGCAAACGAGCATGCGGCTCACCTGATGGTAAGTGACTACCGCCACCCATGAACAACTGCAACACCAGGGGAATCGCAGATGCGTTGCCGGCCTTTTAAAAAGGAGTAGGCTCTTTTCTTGAAGGTCCCTAAGTCGTATCGGTCCGGAAAAATCGCTGGTGGTAATCGATTCCACAAGGAAAGTAGGAAAGGAAGTTGTTGACGAATTTGTTTACCCGAGACAAATAGCCCGACTAGGTAAGTCCAACTTCGACCGAGCAGCTCAAAGTCGCTCAGCGGGCTATGGAGAGGGCTATGCTCGGTGTTTCTCTGCGTGGTAGACGATAATCTAAAAACGAGGATGTCCGCAGTAAAACCAGAGTAGCCGACATAGCCCAACGAATTAGTATGCTGAAGTGGTAATGGGCCGGCTATATAGCTCGAAGACGGAGGACGACCTGGTAAGACATGCAGGAAGTCAACGGATGCAGGTGGCTCGGGACCGTGCTCTGTGGCATTCCTTGCGGGAGGCCTATGTTCAGCAGTGGACTTGTGAAGTGCTGAATGAATGAATTAATGATCCTGATCAGGATACTAGGATAAAGTTGTTGAATAATTGTATTGTCATCGGTTCTTGCTACGACTGCAAATTTTCAAGTCGGACGATTGACTTGAAAATTCAACTTGTTGAATGAAGAATTCAATCAAGTTGAAGAAAAGTCTACAAGTTGGTGAAAATTAGTGATGGGACGAATAGGGATTTCACCGAATACGAATATTCGGCAGAATTACCTCGGTTCCTAACCAATTCATTTCAAAACTTGTTTACGTAAAACGCGCGGAGCTAGCGCCGGACGCTGCCCCTCGTTCTGCCGCCACACCTGACATGTTATTGCATCATTTAGTACTGACCAAATTGCCGGCACATGCTTATGTTTTGACTGTTTTTGTGAGAAAGACAGTGTTTCGTTGCGTTATTCTTAGAGAAAAGTGATAATTATATGATATAATGAGTGACAGGAGGAGACTTACTACTTCAGACTTATTTTAGAGAAACTGACGACCAAAGTAAAGCGAAATGTATGATTTGCGAAAAAATACTTTCGCGGGGTGGCAGCGGTAGGAAAGCTTCATCTTCGGCTTTGAGCAATCATTTAAAATTGAAACACTGCGAAATTTTCTGGTCTGAAAAAACCTGTGTATCGGGTAGGCTCAAAAATACAAACTATTGAAAGGACACAGCATGAATCTGAAGTTGCACAGGTCACCCAACCCTCTACCAGAGGTGCTCAATCTACAAATACTAAAACATGTCCAACCACTCAAACTACACTAGAAGATTCATTTATTTCCAAATGGCGAATCGACGACCCCAGATGTCTTCCAATTACGAATTCAATTGCTGAAATGATAGCAATGGGTAACCACTCAATTTCTATAGTTGAAGATAATGGCTTTAATCGGCTCATGCAGTTGGTAACACTCAAATACCAAACACCGAGCCGAAAATATATAGGTGCAACAGTGATTCCACAACTGTATGAAAAACTGAAAAGCACTATTCAAGGTGATCTATCTAAGGCCAAATGTTTATCGGCTACATCTGACAGGAGGACAAACATATTCGTACATTTCAATACAGTGGACACTTTGAATACCACTTTAACAAATGTTCGGTGATTTACCCGAATATTTGGTAAAGCTGCCGAATATGCCGAATACCGAATATGAAACGAATATTTGGCTCATCTCTAGTGAAAATTACATTAAAAGATTCCGTGGAGATAAATAGATACACGCAAAGCTAATAAAAGCGTGTTATACAAGTGATGTTTTTTTTTAATTTTGTACAATTTTTTTAATATACCAGTCTTTCCTACATTGTCATCCGATTCTGAGCTAGGTTCAAAGTTTCAAGTCATCGGTGTGTGTGCCAGAAATTAGTGTTGCAAGATTACACCCGGAACGGCAGACAAACAAGAAAAAACGTTGTAAAATGACAAGCAGTAGTGGGTCGTTTGACAAAGTATTTACCAGTAAAATCGGGTCGCATATTCTTCAAAAGGCTTGTAGCAACGGATTCTAAAGACCGAAAAGGCAAGGACTGAAAGGCAAGCAAATTATCCCGTTCATTTTGGTTGAACCGAAAATCCAGATCAAGAATTTATTTACAAATAGAACATTAATATCGATTACTTTCAATTTGTTTAATAAGGATAATATCAGTTGAGTGGGGCAAGGCTACTTAATGGTATTTGCTCTGTACAAGCGAACTGACAAGTTGTCACCGGATCTGGACAACGCAACAGCAAACAGCCTAGGAAATAGTAGCGCAAACACTTGATATATCGATAAAATATTTTCTATATACTAAATATAATATGACTATGGACATTGCTAGAAAAATATTATGGCTTTCGATTGACGTCAGTATAATCATCTCTTTTAGGCCGGACGTAAATAAGTGGACCGGCGTTTAAGGTCATAGGTTTTTAGTATTACGATCGTCAACCCGCGTGTCAAGCTTGACGATTAAGGCAAATGCTCCTTGCAACCAGAGACGCCCATGTCCAGCGAATAGAAAGTATGTATGGCCAAACACTCAATCGCAACTCAATTTTAAGACGCCGCTAAGTCTCGGTTTGTCTCTATCACATTGAGTCAAAGTGACTGTGACACCACGATACTTAACGGTATCTTAAAATTGAGTAGCGTTTGAGTATTGGGGCAAAACACTTAAGGCGGCTCTTCACGTTGGCCAACATTGTGGCGAATATCATGGCAAAGATATTAGCCACGAGTTTGTGATGGCGTCCATACGTTGGAAGGTCGTTCAGTTTGCTTCGGTTCAGGCAAATGTGCGGACGAATTTATTAAAATAGATATTGAGACGCTAACGGTTGCTGCGGTTTATTTATTCACAGCATATCGCTACTATATGAATGTGTATAAAGAAAGCGTGATCAAAAAAGAAATTTTATTTCTTGGGTTCCACAAACAATTTTCGGCTTGGTAGAGCTCTATAAAGCGAAGTTTCTTCATTATTCACTGTTACTGCAGATTGTTTTTCTAGCCACTAGCAACGATGCGTGAATATAAAATTTAAATCAGATGCGTACAATCATTCTGGGACCTCGTAGCAAACTAAACGCGCGTCCAACATGTGGACGCAGCGGCCATAACTCTGCCATAACCTTATGATCTTTTGTAAAAAACCGACACCACACGGATCTCGCGCCAAATTGTGGGCCATCATTCCAATACTCACTAAGGTAAGCCCAAGCACCCGCTCTACATAAGTATTGGCCACAACATTCGCCACAATGTTGGCCAACGTGAAGAGCCTCCTTTATACAATATAAGGATGGTAAAACAGTCCCACATTTAATTAAACATGTAAAAAACGCCCGAAACGTCGGGAATTAAAAAGTTAAATTAAACGCGATAGAATCCGTAAAAATTAGTTTCATTTAATGTAAAAATATTTTCCTTAAAAATACTCATCTATTAGGAGGTAATTATTTCAACCTCATACAAAGTTTCTGTTTTTTGTTATAAGTATTGTATATACTTTCATATCCATATAGTAAAAAGCTGCTATTTCGCCTCTTAAACAGTCACTTCAATTTTATTTATTTGTATAGATTTACTTATTGTTTACTACTTAGGTTTATGTATGAACTGATTTTATTGATAATGTTAACTTCAAACATTTATAGAGCGAAGCGAATGATTACTAGATCAGCCGCCAATAATAATTACTTCTGTTGCATAATACTCCAAATTAGCTACTCGAAGGTATTTAATGATTATCGATATCGATGTAAATGGTTTTAAGCATCTCTACCGGCAGTGCGAACCTTGTACTTTAGGAAAGTTGCCTGGCAAAGACTGGCGAACCTGATTCACGTGTCTTTTTTTTAATTATGAATGGCGTTGATGCTGACTCACATATCCTCGTATATGTAACATTTAGTTCATGTCTTTTGTATTCAATGCCACCAATAGGTAAAGTACATACTTAAGATATTTCAAAAAGATGATTAAAGCCATAGATATGATTTAAGCTATATTGAAGTAGATTTTTTGAATCTCTAGATCCAGTACCTAAATGGTTTGATTTTGTCAAGCTTTATAATAAGCCCTCCTCTCATCGTATGTCCAATATTAGATGATTATTATAGGTTGTAATTTAACAGAAAAGTTATTCTGATATTTTGATTCTGATTTTGTAGGAATCGAGATTAATTTAGAATAATCTTACGGTTTAATTTATGAACATAATTTGGAACTAAACAGTTACTATTTTTCTTCTTTTTTTATTTATGGCTTCTCTTAATAGAATTCGGACAATGTAAAGGTACAGCCTTTATTTGGCACATCCGTCACATTTGTAAGAGGGTTATGGAGATATTAGACAGTCCGCCGACACGCGCGGACGCGACGTGCTGCGACTTCACACGCCTTCAAATTTTTTCTTATAGAAGAGTACACGTTCGAAAAAATCACCAGTAGTAAACGTATCCACAAGAAGTTGTGCAAGGAAGAAAACTCTTGGTAAATCACACAATGGTGAATATGTTTATTCCTCAGACCTACAGTTTTTTTTTAACTATTATAAGCCAGTGCTTGACTAAGCGAAGCGAAAATGGCAAAGCGCACTGACTTAGATCAACAGAAGCCTGTATACTCTTGCCGTGCAGAAACCAACATTGAAGTGGAATGGAAATACGGATGCTGGCAAATTATTCCACTCCTCTGCCGTACGAATTATGAACGAAGAAGCAAACCGTTTACTTTGAATGCGTGGTGTGTCGACAACAAAGAGATGGAGACCAACCGAGCGTCAGGTTGTCCGATAATAGAACAGAGAAGAAGACATTAAGTCACAAAAATTCTGCGCACAGCGCACACTCTTCGAACTTTTTTCTCGCTGTGTTTGCCTTAATCGCCTAACACATGGTAAACCAGTACTTAAAGTTCCAGTTAATAATTTCATTAATGTCATCAGGACCTGGTGATCTGTAACTCAGATTTAAATGACCTAATTCAGGCCTCAGCGATCTACACCATTTTTGTTATAATACGAGGGTAGGTCAAAAAGTTCGCGGAATGACAGGGAAGGATTTTACACATTGGATCTGCCAAATAACTTATTAATACCGTCTAAAAAAAAGATTTGTTTTGGGCGTCAAATTAGGCCGAAATTGACGACTTCACTTCGTCATCGTCGCCAATTTTTTTCCCACGCAGTTCTTTTTTCACTTTTGGAAACAAATAATAAGTCGCTTAGGGCCTGGTCTAGGCTGTAGGGTGGGTGGCGCAGTTGTTCAAAACCGCAACGGTGAATGGCAACCGTCGCAACATGGCTTGTGCGCATTGTCGTGCAAAAGGAGCACGCCTTTAGTAAGCTTTCCTCGCCTTTTTCCTTTAATAGCTTCTTCTAATTGATCTAGTAAAGAAGCGAAATCTCCCGTTATGGAAACACCACGTTCCTTATAATCAAGCAAAAGGATACATTCATTATCCTAAAAGATCGTCGCCATGATCTTTCCGGACGATTGAGACACCTTATACTTCTTAGAAGGGGGTGCGCCTTTTTATGCCATTGCTTTGACTCTTGCTTTGACTCAGGTGAAATGGTGAACCCATGTTTCATCGCCAGTTACAATTTGGGTCATAAGCTCACCACAGCGGTCCAAAAACTCACGACAACTTTCGACGCACTCGTGTTTCGATGCGCAGAACCCATCTTGCACAGACTTTAGTAATGCCAAGGTGTCGATGTAGGATGTTTAATATGGTTGTTTCTGATACTCCAACTAATGCTACAAGCAATTTTATCTTTAGCCGGACATCTTCCGATACAAGTTTTTCAACTTTTTCGATTATTTATGGCGTTGTAGCCTCAATCGGCCGTCCAGGTCGGGGGTGGTCTTCAATGGAGCCCCTCCCTTGTTTGATAAGGGCGTGCTATTTATAAATCATGGTTTTTCCAGGAGCAGAGTCCCCATAACCAGCTGCCATCTCTTGGGAAATGGTTTGAGGCGTTTTTCCTTGTTTGGTGAGAAACTTAATGACGGCGCGATATTCAATTTTCTCCATAGTGGCCGGTTTCTTTACGATTGACTTGTTTATTAGTTGATAACTCAAAAGCTAATGACCCAATTAGGCTAAAACTTGGCTCAACTAATGCCCACCGGGAGGAGTAAACTCACTCTCGCCAACCCCTTCATTCCGGGAACTTTTTGACCTCCCCCGAGGGGTCATAGCATTTAAGTATAGTGTTAAGAGATTTGTGGTTTTGTGGTGAGAAATAAATAAATTTTCATTTCATATATTTTACTTCATAGTATAAGGGTGCACAAACGTACACATGAGAACTACACTTACCGTATGAAACACAGTAGGGTAAAGCTGCTATTTACGCTGGTATTCTGTGAGAGTGTGCTCCTTCCTCGGTCGTGCCGACCCATTTATGCTACAACTATACTACTAATGTAGTTGCAGCATGGCTCTACCACGTGTAAAATACATAATTCGTTTGAAGACAAAATGTATTTTTAATGTATTCTACTTTTATGAAAATCGTCACCACTTTTTATTAAGTTCGATTTGAATATAGTATATATCTATAATCGACAAAAAATATAGCATGTTATACCTTTCACATACCACATTTGATACCAACAAGTTTTTCTTTCATTCATTACAGTCTACCAAAGTACACAGCTAAACATAGGCCTCCCCATAGATTGCGTCATTATTAGTGGATATTTTCCATAGTCGCTATGTTTGGTATGCGGGATGGCATCCGCAGTTTTTATTTATTTTTTATTTGGAATACGCTGCTGCTCCATCTCCTGGTTTCCATCTGCCACCTACGATACCCACGGGACGATATGGGGTAGCGGATATTCTTACACCGTCACTACGCTGTTGAATACAACATGATACAAACCCGTGCATTTTTGGAACGAAGATCTTTATCGGACGGTACGGGTTCGGCGGATGGTAGCTAGGCGACAAAAAGTGTAAGATTTTTTCATCACTACCCCTTGTGTCGTAGTGTAGACGGCCTTGGCGGCGAAATAAGAAAGTGAGATGGAATAATATCCATCTCCCTCGCACTTTTTCTTATCTTGCCATGAAAGAAATATTATTTTATTTCAAATGACGCTTCACTGTAATAGACGCTAGTAAGTCATTTATTTGTATTTGTTAATCAATAATATAATACCTACGTTTATATCAATAATAATATACTAAGCAAGGAACTTGGTTCCAACCGAGTGTTCCACGACACTCACGCATTTTAATTTTTTTTATTTATTCTTTATTGAATCTTACACAATATACAGGAAAAAAGGCGGATACAAATGAACATATGACTTCACATGCATTCATATCTCTATGAATGACTCTTTTCTGACGTGGGAACGAAATGTTAGGTAATTTTGCGCAATATGTACGTATAATCAATCTGTACGTACCATACCTTGCATACCTTGAAAACTTTGATGCGCTAATCGTTTAAACACAGCGCTAAAATGTGTGGGAACCGTGTTAATCCGTAAACTGAAATTCACAGTGAGATCACGTAAAGAGGCTAACCGGAGTAAAAGTAAACTCACAACCTATGTATAAACGTCACAAGACTTGGCGTGTCTCTACTCATTATCATGAGAGCAATACAGATTTTTTTTCTATGTTATAAAAACATTACGTTCAACTCTCTAAATTTCGATTGTATTGTGGCGACTATATGCATACATACATTGCACATGAACAAAAAGCCAAACCTGGGTAAATTATTTGTGGGCTACATGAGCCGTGATAGCTCAGGAGCTAAGCGCTCGCTGTAAATTTCACAGTACACGAGTAACCCGGGTTCGACCCCCACCGGCACCAATGAGATAGTTAATTGCAATTTTAAGTGCTGATTAAGGATCGGCAGTGTAAGAAAACATCGTGAGGAAACTTGCGTGTCTGGGAAAACAATTATTTCGAATACACGTGAAGTCCAGTTATCACACGCATTAACTTAGCGTTGTAGAATTTCCTTGCACTAATACCCTCTCAATAATGAAAAGAGGCCGTGGTCAAGAGTGGAACGAATAGAGGCTGTAACTACCTTTTTTTTTAAAAGCTTTTATTTAACTTCACTTTAGGCCGTCTAGCGTTTATTTAACGTACCACCTTGAAAGAGTTATCTTATTTTTTATGCCGTACTTTTGTTTGAGAATTATCATATTAAGTAAATTATTTGCCGTGAAGTATTTTTATTTAATACATATTTCATTAAATGTGAAGGCTTCACTTCTACCGCGTGTGAAATGCACATGTTTTTTTTTAATTTTTTAGTTATTATTGGGATTACACAGCTGTGCATTTTCTAGTTTGTTTTTCTCTGTTCCCTTTTACTTTTTACTGGATAGGAGGCATTCCGTCTTAGTCCTCAAGGGTGACAACGCATCTGCATTTAGATTTTAATGGAGAATAGATGTAGATGTCTATGGGTTACAGTATCCACTTACCATCAGGTGGACTGTGTGCTCGCTCCATCCTTGTTCTATAAAAAAAGCCACAGCACGGTTTATATAATTTAATGATTATGTAACTCTGAGTTAGATATAGTTATTAAAATTTATTTCTGTTCTGCAGGTAATGCGCAAGAAATCTCATTTCGTTCTAAGAATGTTGGAACAGAGAATCGGTCAAGATCTGCTCCTTCAACTATTTAACAAGCAGTTATGCCGCAAATACAAAGATTGACAGTGGTCTGTGGGGTCATTTTCTGTTGTCAACCAATCTGTTTGTTAAAGCTATATTCACTGTAACAGGAAAAGACATGGCAGTTTTTGTTGACCAATGGGTCCGTACTAGTGGCCACGCAAAGTTCCAGCTTACTTCAGTGTTCAATGGAATCGATCATTGTATTGTAAAAAAGCGTGGGGTGCTTTTTCAGATATTTTTATGGTGACGGTAATTTTACAAATATCCACAAAAATATTTACAACAAATAACATCAAGCACCCCAAGCTTTTTTACAATAAAATGATTTTTTTATTTAGTGAATAAAAAGTTTAAAATAAGAAAATACTGATTATTTTCTTATTTTAAACTTATTGAAAATTATTTTCTACTTTTTAGTTCGGTTGTCTTCAAAAGCGTGATATTTAGTTCTTTTTTTTTTTAAACTATTATTTATTTTCTATTTGTAATTGCGGCTAACTACAAAAGCGTGTTTTCTTCCCTTTTTGGAACGAAGTTCTTTTACGCGGGTTACATCAGATTGAACAGTCAGAATTGGTAGTTGGTTTATGAATTATTCGCAAATACTGAGGATCTTGGCAGGGATAATGGGACAAACTATTTAAATTATTGCATTGTCACCGGTCCTTGATAAGTGTGCGAAGTTTCAAATCCATCCGACGTTTTGAAGGGGATGAAAATCACATTAAAACATTTCGTTACATAGATATGTACATACCAAGCCAATAAAAGCGTGCTAAAAATATTTAAAACAAACATGATAAAATGTCTAATATTTGAGGATACTAACAGCCGATACTGATATGGGGAGCTGATGGAATATAGAAGGGTTTTCTTATAGGGCATAGATCTAAAAAAATGCGTCGAATACGAAGAGAAGTTTTTAATCTTTAATACCCGATACTTTGGCAATTTAAACAACTATATCATTTTTATATGTTCCTTGTGTATAATATCATGTCTCTCGTACATAGGACAAACAAAAAGATCTATAAAACCCGCGTTAACACGTTTATTGCCAATCACGCGACGTCGCGTGTTCCCAGTACTCTTCAATTTGGCCCTTCACGCGACGTCGCGTGAAGTGTCCGACGAGTTTTGTATGAAGCGTATCGCCTGGGCCGGAGCGTTATCGCAACGGTGTTTTTTATGGGCCTCTAGAGAAAGGACTGAACCACAGTAAATATATAGTAGGAACAGTATGGAAACTTCCTACAAACGCTCGAAACGGCACACTCACACAAACATGCGCAACGACGAGACTTCTAAGCGCTCGTCGCGGTGCTCTCAGTAGCGAGTGTCGCCTCAAGACTTTAAAAATGCCACGAACGTATTGCGTAGTATACGGCTGTTTGAACTCGGCTTCATCAAAACCGAAACTATCTTATTTTAAGCTTCCTGCTGATTTTGAAAGACAAGAATGATTTTTATTGTCATTGTTATAATCGTTATCGAATTATAAGTCCGTGTAATTGATCATAATGAATTCGTGAACTTATTTGTACATCTAGACTGCGGCGGTTTTGAGGCTATTTAAAACTGATAGTGCAATAGTGGTAACAAAAAGTAAATCCAAGATGGCGGCTGCAATAGGTATCAATTTTTTTGTCATGGGTGCATCGATCACTAATAAAAAACATGGGTGTCATTTTCATGGTTTTCGAGGAAGTTGAAGAGGATAGTGCTGTCGAAATATAAATCCAAGATGGCGGCTGCAATAGGTATCAATTTTTTCGTCATGGTTGTCATTTTCATAGTTTTTGAGTATGTTGAAGCCGATAGTGCTGTTAAAATGTAAATCCAAGATGGCGGCTGCAATAGATATCAATTTTTTGGTCATGAGTGTCATTTTCATAGTTTTTGAATATGTTGAAGCCGATAATGCTGTTGAAATATAAATCCAAGATGGCGGCTGCAATAGGTATCAATTTTTTCGTCATGGGTGTCATTTTCATAGTTTTTGAGTATGTTGCATAATGTAAATGCAAATGGAAGTAAATACGGTATTTATAACTAAATAACAATTTTTAAACTTTTTGTCTGTCTGTCCGTCTGTTTGTTTCGGCTAATCTCCGAAACGGCTAGACCGATTTTGACGGCACTTTCACTGGCAGATAGCTGATGCCATAAGGAGTAACTTAGGCTACTTTTATTTTAGAAAAAGAATTAGGGTTCCGCGCTAAAATAAAAAACCCTAACACGCGAGCGAAGTCGCAGGGAACAACTAGTGAAGAATAAAGGTACGTTTTCGTCCCGTACATTACCGCCGAAACTTTCAAAAGGTTACGCCGTAATGACAAAGTTAAAGATCTATAGTTCTACAAGTTGTTGTGTGTTAATATTAAATTGTTTTCCGTTTTTTAACTATCATTTTTTGCTGAGATTACATATTTAAATTGTAAGCAAGTTATATAAATTCGATTGATTGATAAAAAAAGCAATATCAAAACTTTAAAAGTTACAACCCTATTGCTTCAATGGAGCGTAGGTAATTATATCCTCAACTAGGCTTAGTTTCCATACTGTTCATATTTATACTGTGACTGAACTATCGTAAAGTGGGCGTGGCCATCCGAATCATGCAATAGTTTTAGTGCTACGTAATTGATTAGTTCGCTTAGCGTCGCCGCTTGAGCCGGACGGCTTTCTTGTTTGTTTTTAGTTAGTGGTGAACAAATAATACGTATTTTTTTGTAGTATAAAGTGATAGTAATTATAATAATACAAAATTTATAATGAGTGATCATCAACCTGGTACCTCTAGGGGTACGAAACGATCAAACGAGATACCTTTGCGAGCGCAATCAAAACGTGTTTTGATGCACGAATCGGATATTCTTGAAGCTTTAGGAAACTCTGATGAAGATGATTTTGTAGGAAGTGATGAAGACGAACATTTTTTGTTGGGTGATGACGATGGAGACAGCTCAACCCTGGAGTCGGAAGAAGATGGAGAAGGAGTTATATCACCGCTACCACCTAGTGAAATTCTATTTTCATCTGCAGAAAGGGAGGAGTTGAATGAAACGATTGAAGAGTCAGCTATGCCACATGAGTCCCCTGAACCTGCCACCGAAGGATCAACCTCATACTGGAGTACTTCTTGCTCGTCTATGAAACAAATACCATTCGTACGAGAGTCAAAGCTGCATCTAGAACCGCCATCACATCCAATAGATTATTTTTGTTTATTTTTCAATGAAGAATATTTGAGAATGATCGTGGAGTGCACAAACAGATTCGCCGAACGTATGAAAAGCTCCAGTGAACATCGTCATGCACGTATTTCAAGATGGAAAGAGTTGACCGTTGAAGAGTTCAAAACATTTCTGGGCCTTCTGTTACATACTGGCACTGCAAAAATGAACCGATTGACAGATAATTGGAAGGGTCACTGGTTATATAAATCATGCTTTTCGAAATACATGTCAAGAAACAGATTTTTTATTATTTTACGTTGTATACATTTTACTCTCCCTGATGAAGAAGAAGACGCCACTGCTGGGCGTCTAAATAAATGTCAAAAAATAGTCGTACAATTTCAATAATACAATGAATAATATATATTATCCAGGCCAGAACCTATCTTTAGACGAGTCGATGGTTTTAAGGCGTGGCCGCCTATTTTTCCGACAATACATCAAAGGAAAACGCCACAAGTATGGCATCAAAATATACGAGCTCGCAGAACCGGATGGCTTGATTTTAAATTTCCACGTGTTTGCCAGCACAGAAGATGAAACAGCCGGAAAGGGCCACACCGAAAAAATTGTTGAAAAATTGATGCAAAATAAATTGGACGTTGGCCACTCTATCTATATGGATAATTTTTATAATTCATATACCTTAGCTAGTAAACTATTGGGTCGACTTACTTATTGTACCGGCACTCTCAACAAGAAACTTAAAGATAATCCACGCGTTATAACTGAGAAAAAAATAAAAAAAGGCGAGAATATCTCGCGGTATAGAAATGGAGTCCATATTGGTAAATGGAAAGATAAAAGAGAAATACATTATATATCGACAGAGTTCGCTGACGAGATGCAAGAAGTTACCAGTAAACGGGGTATTACAACACTGAAACCATTGGCTATAGTACGTTATAACGAAAGCATGTCAGGAGTTGATCTTCAAGATCAAATGATTTCATATTACCCATGCGAAAGAAAAACTTTACGCTGGTACTTAAAAATTTTTATACATACAATGATGATGAGTTTGGTAAATTCTCGTTTATTATATAACAAGTACTCTGGAAAACCTAACCTTTCATTATACGACTTTAGGGAGAAAATCATTGAATTTTTTTTACCTGAAAATCCACAAATACCTGAATCCTCATCGGGAAATCGAAGTCAACAAAGTCATAAGTTGACGAAAATATTCAAAACGACAGAACGGATAATAAAAACGGGGCCAGAAAGAAAAGTGCAAGCAGTTGCAAGAAAAGATTGCAGAAATTGCTACAAAAATAAAAAACGAGTGCAGACTACGATGGAATGTAAGGATTGTCCTGATAGTCCGCCTATGTGCATGGACTGTTTTTTTATGTTACATACTTGTACCAAAAACTAATTTACCAAATATTATTTATGTTTTGATAAACCTTTAGATCTGATTTATTTACTAAAACTGATTAGAAATATATGTTCCTGATTGTTATCCTAATATAGTAAAGTTATTATAGTAGTTCTTTCCTAAAGTTGCTGTTCATTATAATTGTAGACTTCGGTGTCTAAAATATTTAGATTTTTTTTATGTTGCATGTTTCTTGATATTTTGTTATTTTTTGTGTTATAAAATTCAAATAAAAAATATTGATACTAAAAATATTTAATTTTATTACATTTGAACTCATAATTGCACAAAACTGCTAAGGTATCCCAAAACACGACGTCGCGTGATGGGGCCCCTAAGGGTAAATGTACACTCCACATGGCCCATCACGCGCCGTCGAGTGATATATAACTATATTATGTAAAATAGTATTTGCTGTACTTAAGAGTTATTTCATAAAAAAAAGTTTTGGGCCACCAGCAGAAAACTCCAATTTTAGCTTTGGCAATGAACGTGTTAAAGAACATATAGCTGACGTGAAGCACCGACGTATCGGGAAGCCTGCAGTTTGTGAACATGTTCAAGATCGGCCCCGCCATTACATTAGATTTGATAGACCACAAATCCTCGCAAAAGAACACCGATTCCTACCAAGGATGATTCGCGAGGCTATTGAAATTAAAAAACATCTTAATTTCAATAGAGAAGATGGATGGGTGCTGCCATCTGCTTGGGATCCCATAATTAATAAAATCAAATCCAAACCCAAGTATACCACTGCTAGACCTCAAGATAGTAGTAAGCTCATTCTGCGTAAATCGAACCAAAAATTAATATTAAAAACTGAAGGTAGCCGGGCTAACTATGACAGCAGGACGTCAAACACCTCAGTCCCCCGTGGCCACGGGTGCTGGAAAGCACCCGAAACGTCGGGAAGATAAAAATAAGTTAATATACGCGATAAAATCCGTAAAATTAGTTTTATTTAAATAGTAGATCTAAGTTGGCGATCCAAAACTTAGTTCCTCCAATCCGATCATATTTTATTATCCGGGGTTTTTGGGTGTCTCCGATTATGATTTTTGGGTCGAATAGTTCGGGTAAAATTTTGCAATTTAATTGTAAAAGTACGTCTAGCTAAATAACGTCATTCTAAATCTATTATGGCGGACCAACCAAGATGGCAGACTAGTTATTTTTTACACAACCCATGATATGGATATCAAATGAACATATTGATTCAAATGATAACAAGATGAACACTTTGTTCGCTGAAAATAATACAAATGAAATGTGTGTACTACTGCCCCGTTAAACGGTAAGACTAAGCGGGGTCATGTCTTAACTAATATCGATCTACACCCTGGGCAAATTCTAGCGGTGGTGAAGAAAAATCAAAATGGTGGAAAAGAAGATGGCCGCCATACTAATTTAAAAGACTTATACCTTGGCAAAGGTGAGAGATAGTTTGGTGGTACTCGAACAAATGTTGTAAGGACAGACAAAACAGCTAGCGATAATAAATTCACGACACGTTCATATAATTTCTAAATGCACATGTTGAGCAGTTACAATTGCTGCACCTAGACACCGCACAGAAATATTAATGAAAGGTAATGAAAGAGCTGTAGGATCATCTTAGTGTATAGAAGGTAGATCAAAAATGGCGATCAAAAACCAACAATGACGCATTAAATGAAATAAACACACTTAGAAACATGTCCAGCGATAACTAAAAAATTAAAAGTAAATTAATAGTAAAAACTATTTTAAAAACAAGCTTTTATTTAAATGCTCCAAAAATAAGAAAATAAACTTTAAATGAGGGCTAATAATCTTCCACTCACCAGATGTCGCTACTAGCGACTGAGGTAAAGTTTTTTGTTACACAGTGTCATTTAATTGAGAAATTAGTTTTAAATAATAGTTTATCATTGTCTTGAGTATTATATTAATATATAACACAATGCGTCAGTGGTTTGATTTTTAATTTTTTGCACATTATAACTCTTTTTTTTTTAAAAGTCGTCTTTTAGTTATATTTATAGTTTGGTTTATTCATTTCTAATGTAATTAATATAAAATATAACTAATAATACAGAAAGAAACCTTAAAGATTACATTTTCCTAAGAAATTATCGTCCCCGCTATAAAATCTGTCAAATATTTTACCTTACTCGAAAGTGGCGCCGCCCTGGTGGCAGAAAAAGTCGTGGATGCCCTCATTAAATCGAACCCATCAAGTTATTACATTACACAATTTATATGATATAAAAGATAATATGTAACTATGTAATATGTAATTGATATTGACATGTAGTTAAGTACCTATAGGAAAAAATTTATGTTTTTTTTGTGAACATACTGACATGACCAACTAACATGTGGAAGCGAAATGCCGAGTGTTGGCGAGCGCCTTTGATTTGTGCAGAAAAACCGACACTGTTCCGAAGTGAGACGAGTCGTGGCGAGCGATCCCGAGTGGTGGCAAGGCCCGCCGAACGAACCTCTCACCTGCACTCGGTCTGCTTGGCTAGGTGAATGTTCTGTCCATATGTTGGTACTCGCCTTCGCTCGGTCAACATGTATAGCCGGCTTAAAGTAGGTAAATTTCGCGACAAGATTTTATATGATATAAATTGTGTAATGTAATAAATTGATAAGTTTTATTTAATTTAATGTTTTATTTTTTAATTTTATTCCAATAAATAGTTGCGTGTGGGATTTGAACCCGTGGTCCTCAGCGCCGCAACGCAATGCTAACCCACTGCGCCATGTAGCGGTCACAATTACGTTTCAATAATTTATATTTTTACTCTTACCTCAGTCGGCTGAGAAACTACGGTACAGCAATTATATCACTTTAACTGGCAAGTGGCGTTACTACATTATGGAGTAGGGTACCCGCTGGGGCTATGTCTGGGTGGGATCTATTAATATATCATCAAAGATACACATTATCAATTTTTTGATTTGAAATATATCCAAATTTTTCGGATTAAATATAGCCTACATCACTCCTGACACTGCTCTCTGTCTGTTCGTGAAATTCCATTAAAATTGGTTCAGCCAATTCGAATATGAGCCCGAACGGACAGACAGACGAACAGTATTTTTTAAAATAGTTACTCACCTTTTAATGGCATTCAAATAACTCCCTTAACTTAATAAAAGGCAGTTATTTCGTTTTCGATATTACAAGTAGACACTTAAATTTTATTTGTGTATTTTTTTATAGAATAAGGGTGACAAACCAGCACACAGGCCACCTGATGGTAAGTGGTTGCTGTGGCCCATAGACATCTACATCTATCCTCGTTTGCGAATCAAAATGCAGATGCGTTGTCAGCCGTGAGGACTAAGATAGAATGCCTCTTTTCCAGTAAAAAGGGTCTCCGGTTCTCTACACTCACAATACGAAACACTACACACACACGCTCTCACAGAATAGCAGCATTATGCTGCTATTCTGTGACAGCGTGGTCCTTCCGCGGTCGAGCCGACCCATTCGTGCTATAACTATACTATTGATATATAAAAAAAAACTAATCTATGTAATATGAAGTAATGCATCTAATCTTCTACGTCTATCGTGCTACAACTATACTATTAATATGCAGGGCGCATCTGACTAGGGATAAAAAATCTCTACTCAGAACCGCTTTTGTATAAACGCTAAAAAAATCTTAAGGTTTATGGTTATATGACTAAACCAAGAGAAAAGAGCGCATTATATCCCTAATTATTGGCGCTATCGCATTAAGCTTACAATGCTTGCAATATTAGGAACTGGAAATGATTTTTCTGATCCACTGGGAATCTGCCTACACCGACAGCAGTTGAGGAGTTTTTAAGCGAATGAAACAGCAATCAAACAAAATCAAACAATCATATTTAAGTCCACTGTTAAACACAGGCCTTCTCCATAAATTGCCTCATCATATATTTTCTATAGTAGCCACGCTTGGCAACCGCACTTTATTTATTTTAGTCGTTATTAGAAAGACGCTGCTGCCCATCTTTCGATTTGTTTCCCTCTGTCGCCTCTTACGACACCCACGGGATGATATGGGGCAGTGGATATTCTTACACCGCCACTACACGGTACAAACAGTAAAATATAATTTGTATGATTGAGTCTCAAATTGGTTTAGTTTCGCACTCGTTTAACGTAATTTAATAGCGAAACTAACGTAAGACCAACAGTAATTTTATCTTCCTTTGCAACTCCTTGCTCCGGTTTCGTTACGATTGTGACACACAGTCCAGTGCCTGAAGACAATTCGCACTTAAAACTAAATGTAATAAATCTAAGCAATGGTTACAAATATTAAAATATATTGTTAAGTTTTATCTAAGCAATTCATTACGTATTTAGGTCTGTGAAATATTTAACTGGTTTTAAACAAACGCTTAGTTTTAATGTGAGCGCAATTCGGCGGGAAATTTGCATATTAGCGCCATTTAACTGCGTATCTAGCTGCGAATTTATTTCATAAAAATATTTTTAATTGCAATTATAAAGTTGAAACAATAAGTAATCATTATTTTCACTATTTTATGAAATCTTGCATTTTTACGACGGCTCGTACTCTATGAATTATAATTTTAGTTTTCATATCGTGGTATGGTTACACGTGGTTGGTTTTTTTTATATGATAGGGTGACAAACGAGCACACAGTCCACATGATGGTAGGTGGTTGCTGTGACCCATAGACATCTACATTTATCCTCAATAAAGAATCAAAATGCAGATGCGTCGTCACCCGTGAGGACTAAGATGGAATGCCTCTTTTCCAGTAAAATGGGTATCCGGTTCTCTACACTCACCATACGGAAATAGAAGTGTCCAGCTGCCATTTTACGTAGGTATTCTATGAGAGCGTGGTGCCGGTCGAGCCAAACCAATTGGTCCAACAACTATACTACTAATATAGCTGCAACATGGCTCTACCAAGTATAAATTGTGTGGTTCCGGCGTAAGATTTTTTTTAATTGAACGCCCTATTGACCCGTTATTGTCGTAAAAGTAGACTATGGGAAATGTCAGAAATGTTGTCAGTTTCAATTCCTATAGATGACAGGACAATCATCTCGTTTATGCCAGACGTAAAACACTCAGATTAACGACGGGCTACAGCGTCAAGATTACGAAACGTTTGGTACTGCGATCGTTATTTCGCTTGCCAAGCGTGACGATAAAGATAAATCTAGATATTAGGCAGAAAATGAGTTCTGAAGTGTATCTGAGTAGGTACCACCCCACTTACGTGTTTCTGTCATCAAATAGCAATACTTGCACTGCTGTGTACCGGTTTTAAGAGTATATATATAGTCTGTGAGGCATTTCAACTTAGCTCTTAGAAGCGACCACGCATCTACAGCAGTGGCCACTGCCACTTACCATTAGGTTAACTGAACTATCGTGTGTCACTTAAATTTTATAAAAAGGATCCTCATATTAAATTTCATATATAGTATGCTCAAAATCCATATAATGGTATTTGCAGTAATTTCTAAGTGACGGAAAGATATTCATAATGTCTATCAAACTTTGGTTTCATCCTAATATAAGCCGACCTTTAAAATTAAATCAAGATTAAAATAAATAATATTAAGCAAGACTTTGTTAATATACTTGTTATTTGTATTCTTTAAAACATTCTTTTAAGTAATTAAAAAGTGATAAAGATCAAACTATTTTGTTTCTACGAAGCTCCGTGGTCGACAGACAGACGAATCAACTTCACTTACTATATGTATATGTAATTTCGTGTAATTTTGTTGCGTTCGCAACAGCATAATCAAGTTTTGATGAGCTCTATCTCGGGTTGGGCCACTTTATACAATATAACGACGTGATTATAGTGCCGATGCCGGCTTAATTCAACTATTTCTTGAGCCTCCTTGAGGCCTACTGTAGTTTGTTTCTGACATTCATTACCGGCATCGAGCAGCCAATTAGTTTTAGTACGTTCTACTCTGCTTCCTTACTTCAATTACAGACAAGTATTTAGTTCTTGCTCTTTCGCTTAAAAGTTTTTATAAGTGTCAAAAATACACAAAAGAGCATTACAACTGTAGAACAAATTGGTCCGCTCGACCGAGTAGTTCGTCGCCCGCATAGAATATAATGCAAAATTTATAGCAATTATGCTGTGTTTTAATTGTTCTGTGTTACCCTGCGTTTCAATTCTTAACTGAGTATATATGTAGGTTTCTGTGGAACACGGCATCTACTTAGCATAAGGTGCAGTCAGTGCTTATATGTCACACATACATACATGTAATTTTTTAATTTATTATTAAAAATCTATAATTATTAAATGATTATATTCTTCATTTGGGTAACAAAATAATTTTTTAATCTAATTATTTATTCTGTGCCACTGTGCTAGTGTCGAGTAAAAAACTTGGGAACATTCTGCTATGCAGTAATATGCAATGTTACCATTTAGTGTTTTTCAATATTTCTATTAATCGCATGAGGAAGTTTAAATTCATAATGATAAGTTATATACATATTATGACATTATGCGGTGGGGTAGCTATATACCTCTGTCCTGATATATTTGATAAGATTATATGTGCCTCTTCTTCTATTTACTCTAAAAACTGCTGAATATCTTTTTATCAAAATACAGTAAAACTCGCTTAATACGCTCACGTTTAATACGATTTCTCGTTTAATACGCCATTTTATGTCAGTCCCTGCAACTTGAGGCATGTTTTCATACATTATTAACGCGCTTAATACGATTCGTCATCCCGTCTAATACGCCATCTGGATCGAAAAAGTTACGTTTGCTAGTGATTGGTAAGGCAAAAAATCCACGTTGCTTCAAAAACGTGAAATCGCTCCCTGTAATATATGATGCACAATCTCGAGCTTGGATGACTGGCCCTTCGTTTTATTAACTGGTTAAAAGCTTTAGATTATCACTTTCAGATTAAATGTAGACGCATAATTAGGGCAGTTATCAATGAAGAGTCATTGATAACTGCCCCGCTCACCCTAAAGATGTTGAACTAAAGAACATCACGATGTCTTGTCTGTCTTGTCACTGATGTCGTGTTGGAAGAAGAACCCGCGATACTGCAGGGTATTTCTGGATGTTCTTCCATTGATTACAATGTGGCACCCTACGAAACCTGTTCGATTGAAGATCTTATTCAAGATGTGAATAACACCCAAAAAGAGTCCCTAAGTGATGACGATGAAGATGAAGGAGAGTCAATTCTGACTTTCGAATAATGCAGAGGCATTATCAGCAGTAAACCATTTAAGGCGCTATGCATCTTCTTTCGGGAAAAGTGAAGACGCACTGCAAAAGTTAAGTTATATTGATAGCCTTGTCGTTAATAATGTATCAAAATCTTGTCAAACCAAAATAAGTGATTATTTTAATTTATTATGTACTGTATATAATTTTATATATATTTTTTTTTATATATAGGTTTTCTAAATAAATAATACATACATACATACATAAACACTCACGCCTGTCACCCAGAGGGGTAGGCAGAGACTATGGACTTCCATTTGGCACGATCCTGACAGAAATAAATAAATAAATATATATATAACGACGTTACATAATCTATATAATCATATAGATTATGTAACATCACGTCGTATTTAAATACATATGCACAACATTATACCTTTCTAACCAATTTATAAATACGTATACCTATAATTCAATACCTACTTGGGTATGCAATTATCGAAACTTTTCGATAATCGATAATCCCATTTTTATCGAGTATTTTTTCGATAAAAACCGAGAATTACCGATTTACATAAGAAGAATACCTGTCGCTTAGAATTTCTTTTTTTTGTGCATTCTACTCAACAAGAAAATTTAACGTCTTTATAATTCAGTGAAATACCTTATTTAATTAAAAATGTGGTTTTATATCCATAAAACTACAAATCAATATCGAAAAAAACAAGTCTTAATCATAATAGCTTTATCTACTATTAAACAACGAAACCAATAAAATCTTTTTCTCACAAACAACAACAGGTATTTTATGTAGGTAGAAAACTAGTCAAATAAAATTTACTTACACTTTCCTAAGGATTAACTAATTTTAACGATCAAAGTAGTCATTTAAAAACAGTAATCATTTTAAGTAATATGTACTTAAAATGATTATGAACTGTTTTAAAATCACTAATTGTTTATCAAATTATAAAAACAATAAAATAAAATATTTATATTTACTTAATACTTAACACGTTTTCAGTGCCTAGAAGATTGCAATGTAGTGGACGATATTAATGACAAGCTCGTGGAAACTGTCCAAGCGGTCGGAGCTAAGTTTTGTAAAACCCGCCGCAGAGGAAAACAAAAGATCTCCGATCACACTCTTAATTTCGTGGCTGTTACACGGGAAATGAAACTGCAGTCTTCAGTAGATTTGACAGCATACAGGCAACTGAACAGACAGATTTCTAAATGCATGCGACGGGACTTACGCAACTTCAATACTGCTCGTATTAAAGAAAGGATCGAGCGGAACCAGGACTCTGAAGTCTTTGCTAGAGATCTGTCTGCCACCAAGAGCAAACTGCCGAAGCTGAACACCGAGGGTGGTAGCTCCGTGTCCGGGACACCTGAGATTTTGACTGAGATTGAGAGGTTCTATGGGCAGCCGCACACATCATCGTTGGAGCCACACGTAAGTGTGAGTAACGATCCAAATTGAGTCTTATCCGACACTATTCCGATGATATCCCGGACGTCAGTCTGAGCGAGATTAGAATGGTTCTCCAGCACCCTAAAAACGGCAAGGCCCCAGGCGAAGACGGAATTACAGCGGAGCTTCTGAAAGCGGATGGAAAACCGGTACTTGAAGTCCTTCAGAAGCTCTTTAATTCCGTCCTTCATGGTGGCACTACACCGGAGGTGTGGAGCAGAAGTGCGGTGGTCTAAATCTTCAAGAAAGGTGACAAAGCTCTCTTGAAGAACTACAGACCAATTTCCCTTCTTAGCCGCGTCTACGTGCTGTTTTCGTGAGTCATAACGAATCATCTCGCACGCAGACTTGACGACTTCCAGCCTCCCGAACAAGTCGGTTCCCGAAAAGGCTTTAGCACCATAGACCACATACATACCCTTCGGCAAAATGTACAGAAGTCCGAGGAGTACAATTTGCCACTATGTCTGGCGTATGTGGACTATGAAAAAGCCTTTCGTTCCGTCGAAATTTGGGCGGTGCTGCAGTCCCTTCAGCGATGCCAAGTTGACTGTCGGTATACCGAAGTGCTGAAGTGCTTGTACAGTAGAGCTACGATGGCTATCCGAGTACAGAACCAGAGTACGAAACCTATCCAATTGCAGAGAGGTGTAAGACAGGGTGACGTTATATCCCCGAAACACTTCACCGCTGCATTGGAAGACGTTTTCAAGCTTCTGGACTGCAAAGGATACGGTATTAACATTAATGGCGAGTACATCACTCACCTTCGATATAGTTCTTATGGCAGAATTGCTGGAGGACCTAAGCACTATGCTCAATGACCTCAATAGTGTTTCGCGACGTCCATTGTGCGTGCGACCGATAGGTCTTAAGGTGAACATGGACAAAACAAAGATCATATTTAATGTCCATGTCACACCTATACCCGTAGTTGTTCGGAGCACTAAGCTCGAAGTTGTTGACGAGTATGTTTACCTGGGGCAAATAGTCCGACTAGGTAAGTCCAACTTCGACCGAGAGGCCAATCGACGGATTCAACTCGGTTGGGCAGCGTTCGGGAAATTACGGCACATCTTCTCGTCAGGTATACCTCAAAACTTGAAAACAAGACTGTACAACCAGTGCGTGTTGCCAGTGATGACCTATGGTACTGAGATGTGGTCCTTCACTACTGGCCGGATGAGGAAGCTCAAGGTCGCTCAACGAGCTATGGAGAGGGCTATGCTCGGAGTTTCTCTGCATCATAAACTTAGAAATGAGGATATCCGCAGTAGAACCAGAGTGACCGATATAGCCCAACGGATTAGTAAGCTGAAGTGGAAATGGGCCGGCCATGTAGCTCGAAGAACCGACAACCGATAGGGAAAAAAGGTTCTCGAGTGGCGGCCTCGTACCGGAGGACGAAGCGTAGGGCGTCCCCCCACTAGATGGAGTTACGACCTGGTAAGACATGCTGGCAGTCGCTGGATGCAGGTGGCTCAGGACCGTGCTTTGTGGCATTCCTTGGGGGAGGCTTATGTTCAGAAGTGGACTTGTGAAGGGCTGTAATGATGAAATGATGATAACTTAACATTTTTGGTTTAATTATGTATCAATTATTGTAACAATTAAATCAGTCCTTTAATTTAGAATAATAAGTAGGTACATTATTTACATACCTAATTTATTTCGCACATCGCACTCGTGTCGGTCATGAAATGAGTGAGCGAGACACTGGTGGATGGAATGCCACCGCACGCGGCGCGAATTTCAAAAAATGACTCGCGGTAGTGATGATGAATGATGAGAATGATTGCATAAAACCTTTATGAATTTATCGTTTATCGGTATTTTTAAAGAAGTTTTTCGATAATTATCGGTGAAATAAATGAACTGATTACCGATAAATTATCGGTTATCGATTATTGGTTTGCATGCCCTAATACCTACACAATATTTGTAAATGATGTTTTAGTTTTCCTATCCCGCATAATACGTTTTCCCGCTTAAGTCGCGATTTTGGCTGGGTGGTCTATTATAATCCTAACATACATATAGATTATTTCGATACGTTTGATAAAATATTTTCTGATTTTAATTCTGTTTACGATCACATTATTCTTATGGGAGATTTCAATACCTGCCTTATTAAAATGATTTTCGCTCCAAAAAATTCTGATGGTATCTTTCTTTAACCTTCACACTTTTCCCCTTAATGCAACTCACCACTTCCCTAACTGTAACCCTTCTTTGCTTGATATCATGGTCGTTTCTTCTCTTGATGAGTTATGTCTCATTGGCAAATAACTGCATTTTATTCATATCATGATTTAATCTACCTCTCTTATCGTCTGCGTCCGCCTTAACAAAAATCTCTCAATATTGGTTCCTCCGTAATTATAAGGGTATACATCTAGAGACATTGCAGCGTGATGTAAGTAATATTGATTGGATCCCTATTGTTGACAATACTTATATGAATGATAAGGTTTGTAATTTTAATGACATAATTTTGAAGATATACAATAACCATGCCCTTCTTAAACGCGTAGAGATAAAGCGTAAACCTGCACCAAGGGAGCTAATGGGTCAGAGGGACAAAACTAAGCGGAAGTTGTCTCCCATCTGAAAATAACTTAAATCGTTTTTAAAGTTTTACGAAACCGCTGAAGTCGCCTGTGTCGGGATGCTAAAAGACGCTTCTTTTACTCTGACTTGACTACTACTTGACTCTCTCCATAATAGCAATTTTACTGAGATGTGGAAATTCCTTCGTTCTGTTTTTGTCAGCAGGTTTTCGAAATTAGAATGCAAGGAGGCCTTTGACTTTAGATCCCTACATCAAATCAAACACATTATTCACATTATCGAGTAACCCGAAAGCATACGTTTTCCCTATTCACTTTCCCTTGTGACGGAATATGTCAAAAATCCATCCAAGCCTTCAACTGCTGTTGGTAATGACAGTCTATGTTCGAAGATGATTATTCCAGTTCTACGTCTACTTTTTCCAATTCTTACTCACAAATTCAATTTCTCGATATCATCCTCATCTTTTTCTTCAGTTTGGAAACAAGCATAAATAATTCTTTTACCTAAGGTTTCTAATTCTTCTTCTTCCCTATCTCACTTTCGTCCCATATCTATTTTACCCTTTTTTCTGAAGTTATGGAACACATTATCCATAGGCAACTCTGTTTCTTCTTAACATCTAACTCTTTGCTTTCTACATTTCGTCCTGGTCACAGCACTGTCACTGCTTTACTTAAAGTAACCGATTATATCCGTTGGGCCATAGACAACAAATCTCTTACGCTTCCAGTTTTGTTTGATTTTAGGAGTGCTTTTACCTCAGTAGGCTTCTATATTCTTCTCCGAATCTTGGAATCTATAAACATTTTCCCATCTGCCATTACGTGGTTTGACTCATATCTTCGAGGTCGCTCGCACTGTGTCCGTCTTAATGACACTCTTTCCGATTGGTCTGGAATCACTACGAGCGTACCTCAGGGTGGCGTTCTTTCTCCTCTTTTATTTTATATATTTATTAACTCTATTAAGACAGTTATTACATCTAATTCCATATTTACGCGGACGACTTACAGCTGTATCGTCATTTTCCAGTGTGTGATATAAATAATGCAATTGAAGTCACATCTGTAAATAGTCTGCATCCTTTGGACTATAAGTTAAACCCACGAAATGGCAGGCCACCAAAATAGGCATTTGCGTAATAAATTAGAATTTACATCATTACTTCACGTTTGCTTTAACGGCGTTCCTATAGCCTTTACTGGTACTGTTAAAAACTTAAGCGTCATATTTGATCACCATTTATCATGGTCCACGCACATTGCTCGGGTTAGTCGTAAGGTCCACTTACTTTGCATTCATTTAAATGGTTTTAAAATGTCTTACCCCTAAAAGTTAAAATACCACTCGTGTTCACTCTTATACTAGCACTGCTTGATTATGCTGAGGCCTGTTATTTGGATGCTACAGAGGAGCTCCTTAACAAACTCGAGCGTTTGCAAAATCAGTGTATCTGCTTCATATTTGTTTCGCAAGCAATTCAAGTGGCTCCCAACTAGACTTCGTAGGAACACTCGATTGTTATGTCTCCTCTATAACATCCAGTACAATCCATCTTCTCCCTCATACCTCACAAGACGATTTTTCCTTCACCCATTCTCAGGATAAACCATGGCGATCCCTTCTTAAAACTTTTCTTAACTTTCCCGTCCATAATTCCGGTTTTTACTCCTACTCCGTTTCTGTCCACGCGGTTAGGTTGTGGAACTCACTACCGCCTAATATAAGAAATTCTGAAGCATTATTGGTATTTAAAAAACGTGTTAGAGATAATTTCTTTGCATCCTGTTAATTAATATATATGAATTTATTATATTAGTATTAGTTTATATATATATATATATATATATATTATATGTAGCTATTGTATGTATTATTTTATTTATAGTATAATTTAATATAATTTACGTAACATTTTGTATATTATTTATACGAAGGCGGCACTGAAAATTGCGGGAATCAAAGAAGTGACACAACATTACTATTTAAAAATGTATTTTTTTTTGTTCTGTGTGCGGTGTGAGAACTCGCATTGTCGTGATGGAGGATGATGCGGCGGTTGCAGTTCTCTTTACGGAGTTCAGAAACGACCTGTGGCAAACAAATGCTAGCATACCATTCTGCATTAACCGTTCTTTGTCCCTCAAGAGGAATAGTCGTAACATGGCCGGTTTTGGAGACAAACGTAGCCACCATTTTTTTTGCAACACTCCGTGAACGAACAATTTTGTTGGCTTTAACTTATTTTCGAACACCCAAACTCGTGACTGGTTTTTTGTTTCGGGTTCGTACGCGTATATTCGGGATTCGTCACCTGATACGATGTTGTATACAGCATTTGAGGATCCTGCGTGGAATCTTTCGAGAGTTCTGACGCACCAAGTAACGCGAGCCGCTTTTTGCTCTTCACAGAGCGAATGCGGAATCCATCGGGAAAACAACTTTTTTTACACCTAATTGTTCATGCAAGATTATTTGTATTTGGCTCATGCAAATGTCTAAAGTTGCCTGAATTTTGCGGTATGTCACATGTCGATCTTCCTCAGTCAGCTTACGCACAGCATCAACGTTTTCTTTGGTGACTGCAGTTTTTGGACGACTTTGACAGGGATCATCACTGATCTTGACACGTCCACGTTGAAATTCAGCAAACCAGCGATAAATTGTGGTTTTGAATATGACAGGAACAGTGGAAATATTCCATTCCCGATACTTTTAGAGCAGCCCTCGTAGTAGGAGTATTGTAATATTTTCCTTTGTGGGTCTACTGGAAAATATTTCAGCAAATTATGGAATAAGTAGAACTTTTGTAAAAACTCACTATAAGGCTTTTTTTGTATCCTGTTGTGTGGACATAAATATATCAAATAAAAAATTTAAGAGAGTAACTCTTTTAAAACTGTGGTAAGGCCATACTTTTTGAAATATACAATACAATAATTCAAAACTACTTTACAAAAAGAAGGTTTCTGTTTTATTTTGTATATATTTTACTCGAAATCTTCGTCGTTTATGAACCAAGTTTAATGATTCTATTTCATTGAATAAACTTTAGCCCGAGGGTGTTCCCATTTAAATTTGAAGAAAAATGAGAAAATTTTAATGTTGAGTTTGTTTTGTTGTTTAGTCCTCTCTAAAGGATCAAATATGTACAAATGCATAATGCATATGGATCGCGGCTTTCATTCTTTGATCCACTTTGTCTTAGCGCCGACTTCAGAAGATACTACACGATGTGGAAATTATACAATAAGTATCATTAATAATTTTTAAGTGGCAAATAGAGCCACGCTGCAGCTAAGTTCAGTTAAAAAGTCCGTGGTGGAACACAACTCTCACATAATACTAGCGTGAAACTGCATAATAATACTGATGTGTTTCGTATGGTGAGTGTAGAGTACTGAAGATTCTTTTTACTTCTAAAGTGAAATTCCATCGTCGTCTTCAGGGGTGATAATGCATTTCAGCACATCCTTACCATCAGGTAGACTGTCTTGCTTGTCCCTTTTATTCTTCTTATTATGTTAAATCCATTAATCTAGCAGATTTGTAATTGTAAGGAATGTGGATAATTCATTTTGTTATATTCCTTCGTAGAAAAATTTCCATTTCTTTATGTTATCTAAGTAATGTCAAAAGCCAACGTACACAGTGAACGATTATATCGGATCGAATCTTTAATTTCGACATTGACAGAGATAACCTTTGCGGCTATCTGCACACTGATCATTAACGCACGAGGAGAGGAACATTGTAAGCGCACCGTTGAGAAATCGTGGTCAGTTTAATTGTTACCAGCCCTTGTTTGGCAAGGGTATACAGTTTTAGTATATTTAAACATTATAATTCTTATAGTATAGTGCCAGGGTAAGAATATCCACTACTCCATATCATCCCGTGGATGTTGTAAGAGGCGACAGAGAGAAACTAAAACAGGGGATAGCCAGCAGCATCTTCCTGACATAAAAACTCAAAGTAATAAGAAACTGCGGTTGCCAACCCGTATGCCAAGCGTGGCAACCATGGCAAAATCCCCCTATAAAGCAATCTATGGGGAAGGCTCATGTTCAACAGTGGACGTTTATAGGCTGTAATAGATGGCAATGGAAGTCTTCCTAAATGCTACACAAAGAATTTTAAGCAAAATTTTCGATACTTTAAAAATAACTTCGAAATATTGGCAATGATATTTTTAATAAAGATTTTAACAGTGGTAGAGCCACGCGGCAGCTTTTGCTGTCGCACGGATGGGCCGGCTCGAACCGGGGTGGTACCACAACCTCACAGAATACCAGCGTGAAGTAGATGTTTACCTCTGCGTTTTTTTGTGTGTTGAGTGCAGTCGACCGGAGGCCCTTTTTACTGGAAATGAGGCATTCCATCTTAGTCCTCACGGGTGACAACGCATCTGCATTTTGATTCGCAAACGAGGATAGATGTAGATGTCTATGGGCCTCAGCAACCACTTACCATCAGGTGGACTGTGTTCTCGTTTGTCACCCTAATCCTATAAAAAAATGATGCTATAAATATTTACATTCGAGAGCAGACATTCTTTTGTTGCAGATGCCAATAAGAAAAAGTGAGAGGGAGATGGATATTATTCCATCTCGCTTCCATAACCGCCAAGGCCGTCTACACTACGTCAGAAGGGGTCGTTGCGGAAAAATCTTACTTACTTACACTTTTGTCGCCTAGCCCCCATCCGCCAAATCCGTTCCGTCCGATAAGGAACTTCGTTCCAAAATTACAAAATACATTAAACTGCTTGGTTTTTTATAGGATAAGGGTGACAAACGAGCACACAGTCCACCTGATGGTAAGTGGTTGCTGTAACCTAGAGATATCTACATTTATCGTCGTTTGTGAATCAAAATGCAGATGCGTCGTCACCCGTGAGGACTAAGATGGAATGCCTCTTTTCCAGTAAAAATGGGTCTCCAGTTCTCTACACTCACTATACGAAGCACATCAGTATTAAGCTGCTATTTAACGCTGGTATTCTGTGGTGGTAGGAATTATTTTGTGCCTGGTAGTCCATCTGAGTAGGTACCTATTTCTGCCACCAAATAGCAGTGCGTGCATTGCTTTGTACCGATTAGAAAATTATAGAAAGTATAATTACCGGCTGTAATGCATTCCACGTTAGTTCTAAGAGGTGACGATTACCTGTAGCCTTCTTAATTTTAATTCGCAAGTTAGGACATTGTCAAAATATAAGCAGGTGTCCATATGCTGCAGAAGCCACTTACTACCAGGTGGCGTTTAAGTTCGTTATACTGATATAATATATAAATTGATCATTACTTAAAACAAATTACAATATTACGTATATTTTTGAGAGAGATTTTTTTAATTAATAAATATAACTTTCAAAATCAAAGTAATTTATACTGATATGGGGTATTCCTAGTAGTCTTACCAAGTAGTTTTACTAGTAGGACTACTGGGGATTTCCTAATAAGAAATTTGTCAGTCCACCTGATAGTAAGTGGTTGCTGTGACCTATAGACATCCATAACTATTCTCAGTAAAGAATCAAAGTGCAGATGCGTTGTCACCCGTGAGGACTAAAATGGAATGCCTCTTTTCCAGTATAAAGGGTCTTCGGTTCTCTACACTCACCGTACGAAACACAGCAGTGTTAAGCTGCTATTTTAAGCCGGTATTCTGTGAAAGCGTGGTCCTTCCCCGCTTGAGCCGACCCATTCGTGCTACAACTATACTACCACGTAGTCTCCGTTGACATTAGCCACCGTGACCGAAATACGGTCAAAAGAACTATTCCATTGCTTCTTTCACGTTTATGATTGCCTAGTCCTTTTTCTACTATTTATAAAAAACAAACATCAGTCAAATTAGGTCAAAAATGTTAACGAGAAATGCATAATTATAACAAAAACAAAATAAAGTACTGATGAAAATATTCTACTAGACTACTGAGTATTCTCTACCCTAATTGTCTTAACAGTTAGTTCTACTTTGTAAAAAAATCCCATTAGTTTGACTAATATCATTATTTGGAATACCACACGTCACAAAGATTCCCAATAGTCTTACTAGTAAGACTTTCCTACTAGTATAAATACCCATTAGCCTTACCAGTAAGACTACTGGGAAGAAAATTCCCAGTAGTTTTATCAGTAAGACTGACTACTTGGCAAGACTTCTGGGAATACCACACGTCACAAAGATTCCCAATAGGCTTACTAGTAAGACTTTCCTACTAGTAGAAATTCCCATTAGTCTTACCAGTAAGACTACTGGGAAGAAAATTCCCAGTAGTTTCACTAGTAAGACTGACTACTTGGTAAGACCACTGGTAATACCCCGAAAAATTCTTTCAAAGAATAAAAACATTTGTCAAAGTGCCAATGAGATGTAGTTTTGAATTAGTATATATAAAAAATAAATTTATTCTGTGGCAGCTTGTTGAATATTTTAACTGGCTTCCAAAAATAATATTTACTGCGTTGTGTATATAAGCCTCTGTATAGAAACACGTTATTAGCCTTTAAGTCTACGGTCTATTTTATCTGACGCAGCTTATTGTGTTGAAAAAAATATTAATAATTTTTTACAATAATACTCATCCGTAGCATATTTTCAAATTTACTACCATCGCTCATTGCGATATTATTCTCTTTCTATTCTATTTCAATTCTAATTACTAAAAGTTTTCTGCCTCTTTGTGTAATCTGTTGTCGCTAGCAATTTGTCCGGAATAATATGAGTAAGGAGCTTTTAAGAAAAGGCTATTTCTTCCTCAATCACCGGCAATGTACTTGCTATTTCTTTAGTTTTGTTAATGTAGATAGATGGCAACAATCACTATGAATGAGGTGAACCGCATTCTCTTTGCCTTCTACAAAAAAAACAATATAGGTTCAATTTCAAACAACAAGTCACGGAGCACCGATATAAAGTCGTGAATAAAGTAATTCGCGTAACGCTGATTAATATCGTTTTCATAAAGTTATAACGTATGTAGTAATACGCGCTTTGACGAAAGAGATGAAAAGGAGAAGATGCAAACTTTTGTAATCTTACTGTCATCATTAAGGGAATTAGAATGTCATTACAGAAATAAACGCATTATTTATTATTATTTTTATACTTTACCTGTATTAGTGTAGTACAAAGTCAATTAGAAGTAGATGATCATATTTAACACATTACACCTATATTTCACAACTACACCCATATTTTGCAATTAAATCAGCATTTTTAGTTCGCAAATATTTCAGTATACACAAATACACGAGCACCTTCATTACCGAACTACCTCGTGGCATGTTTTTATTCTCCGCCACCGGTCTTGAGTACTTAAGACCTGCCATATTTGTAATGATTGATGACCTTGTGGCAAATAAATAATTATACATTACATACGACACAAATTTCATACTAAAATAAAAACATAATAAAACATACATATTTTATACGTCGTAGAATCTGCTCGAACGGTGAAGGTCTGTACTCTTACAAAATACCAGCGTGAAAAAGGAACTTAATACTGCTGTGTTTCGTATGGTGAGTGTAGAGAACCGATGAATCTTTGTACTGAAAACAAGGCATTTCACCAAAGTAACCAAAGTAATTAGGTTTGACGACGCATCTACATTTTGATTCTTAATCGAGGATAGATGTAGATGTCTATGAACCACAACATACACTTACCATCAGGTTTACTGTGTGCACGTTTGTCACCCATTAATATAAAAAATAATCTATGTTTTCTATCAATTTGTACATAGTGGATTAATTAAAAGATATAATTCGACTACCAAAATGGTATCAAATATAAAAATAAATCGGTATATTTAAGAATCCAATATTGGAGTAATTTAAACATTATATTTGGGTAAATGTTGATATAATCGTAAATATAAGAGATATTATAAAAACCGGTACAAGTGTATCCTACATGGTGGTGCTTGTGTAACAAAATCTGATAGTATAAAACATATAATAAAGCTGTCATAAATTGGAAGTATTGCCTGATGCGTGCAGCTCTTACGATTATTATCAAGACTGTGAATATACGCTTTATATTCTACAATGCTCTGATAGCTTCTTAAGTACTTGCCTAAATACATAATATTTACGTACAGCCATAATGCTGGTACACACACTATTTTTTCGCGCTATTCGGTGGCCGATTACTGAGATGGAGCAATGGATTCTGTTGGAATACAGTCATGGGGTAAAAGATAATTTAAAATTAAAAATGTTATACAACCGACTTCAATATAAATTGTTACGAATAACTCAAAAACTATCGGTCAACCTTGATTAATTTCTATGGGACCACATGTGAAGTACCAGCTTTCAAATAAAAAAAATCATCAAAATCGGTTGACTCACAAAAAAGTTATGAGGTAACACACAAAAAACATACAGTCGAATTGAGTACCTACTCCTGTTTGAAGTGGGTAGAAAATCGGTGTGTACTGTAGGAAGTTTTATATTAGAATGTCAACATAAAGTAAATTAATTTCCTAAGAAAGAATTTCCTTTTTTGACTACATCCGTATAAATCACTTGTTGAGGAGTATTTTTGTGTATATGTCAACAGATTCACCGCTGAATCTTTTATCTTTGGCATTTCTAAGATGTTGCAAATTATTTCTTATATTTACACAAACACTACACGTTGTATCAAACTACTTTTACTGATTTCATCATTTACATATTTACATTCGGGTATTCGGCCAGGAAGTCCGCAGAATATTCGGTATTCGGCATGTGGCCGAATATACTATTCGTTGAAAATCTAACTATATCCCAGTGCGTGACTACTATCCCACCTGATGGCAAGTGGTGATGCAGCCGAGGATAGCAAAGCGCACTGACTTACTGCAACGAGAATAGGTGAACTTGACGGGGGAAGACTACGTTCGCACAGAATTCCTGCGTAAAACAGGCATCATGCTGCTTTAGTGAGCGTAATCAGTGACAATAACCGGAGACCGTTTTTACTGACAACGCATTTGCATTTGATTCTTAATCGGAATAAATGCAAGCGTCTGTGAGCCCTAGCATTCACATACCATGAGGTGGACAGTATTCTCGTTTGTCATCCTTACTTATTTATATAATGCGTATACGCTTCGCATATGCAAACTAGCAACCCTACTAGGTCACACATTAAAAACTCTAAGAACATTCAGAGAAAGTCCAGAAATGACATTTTCCTTATACACGATTCCTAAACTCAAGAGAGGTTTTTTTCTTTCCGTTTCCCTTTAAGATTCGTTTTATTATATCATAAACAAAGAGTTTTTGTTATAAACTATGCATTAAACTTTATATTGTAAGCTGACGCATTAGGACAAAATGAAGGATAATTAAAATAAAGGAAGCGAGTTTTTTTTTATAGGATAGGGTGACAAACGAGCACACAGTCCACCTGATGGTAAGTGGTTGCTGCCCATAGACATCTACATTCATCCTCGTTTGCGAATCAAAATGCAGATGCGTTGTCACCCGTGAGAACTAAGATGGAATGCCTCATTTCCAGTAAAAAGAGTCTCCGGTTCTCTACACTCACCATACGAAACACAGCAGTGTTAAGCTGCTATTTTACGCTGGTATTCTGTGAGTACGTTTCATAATGATAAAACTAACCATCAAATATATTGAAGCCAGATGGTGATATATCATATACCAGAAATATAAGTAGAGCATAGTCTATACACGTAAGAGGACTATAATTTCTATTATAAACTTAATTGCATATCTACACAACCTAAACGACATTAGAGTATACATTGCAGCACGACCCCGCAGAAGCCGAGTTCTGATTTTCCCACGCGATGCTCTTAAAGTAGTTATATCTCAAAATGGCCTCACATAACACGAAAGGTCTAATAAGCGTAACGTCACACAGCGTTTATGAATATCATGACATTTTTTTTTATTTATTCGAACATAATTTAAAATTAAAAATTTTGTACAACCGACTTCAATATAAATTATTAACAATAACTAAAAAACTATTTGACACAACTTAATCAAATTTATATGGGACCACATGTGAAGCACCAGCTTTCAAATAAAAACAGAAACATCGAAATCGGTTCATCCAGAAAGAAGTTATGAGATAACACATATTAAAAAAAACATACAGTCGAATTGAGTACCTCCTCCTATTTGATGTCGGTAGAAAATTAGATACATTATACCACAGTAATTACCTCGCCGAACTGAAATCAGTTTGTCAACGAGTACAAGAGCTTAAACTCTTAGATATACGTATATATTATACGTGCCGGCGTCTGTCTTTCCGTCCCATTACAATTTATGTGTCTACAATGCAAGAGTAATGTGAATGAGGCATTGGTTACGCTAAGACAGCGCGATTTACCATTTGCCACCAGGTGGGATTGTGGTCAAGCACTGACTTCTAATAAGTAAAAACTAATATATCATACATTAAAGCACGGTTGCGAAGCAGGATTTCTTATACCTTTACATTTTCAAACTTAATTCCCATCATAAAGTTTTATTTCTATTGGAACTAAGATAGTTTTAGGACATTTTGAACAGTAATTGTGATTCGAAAACCGAGTATATTCTCAAGTAATAAAAGTTCACATTTGTATGGATTGCAATAATTTGAAATTCTTCTTGCTCCGCAATCACGTCATACTAATCTACAATTAATTACAAATTATAAAAACAAAATCAATCAAACAATGTACAGTTGCTACTTAGTCAATGCATTATTTTGACTGTCACGTAGGTCTAGTGGTCGCAAGCACGACTAGTGATCAAGTGTTCCCAGATAAAATTTCTTACGTCTAAAAATAAACAAGTTTTCATTTTATGGTACGATCCACATGCTCTGCGTCTCTCGCTCTCATCTATGCGTTTTAAAAACTTTATTCCCCAAAGTTTTTTCACTTATTTTGCCAAGGAGCACGAGTTAAATTAAATCGTAAAGTAGCAATTTATGTTTATGTTTATGTCTGAGATCGATTTTATTTTGCTTGAGTATACTGGTACTATTAAATAAAATTCTACTCCCCTCTCTTATTACAGCGGTCCTTAAATATATTATGACGTAAAATTTATTTAAATTTTTTGTGAAACGCGAGTCGAACCAAAATCAGTTATTGATTTTATTTTGTCAAGAAACTCTCAGTAACAGCCCGTCCGAAAGTTGGTAGTATTTCACCCCGTGTTTCGAAAAGCACGTAAAGCTGTTGGCCCTGCGCCTGATCTCTCCCTGCTCTTGTTGGATTTCCGTACCATCAAAATATCAGAGTGGGGCAATAGAGCATGCACTTGTGTTTGCGCACACACTCGTGCACTATATTCCTGCGCAGAAGTCTAAAATCCGTAAGCCGCCAAGACATATTTGTTTGTTGTTGTTCATGGGTGGCGGTAGTCACTTACCATCAGATGAGCCGCAGGCTCGTTTGCACCCTCTTATATAAAAAGTAAACCGATATTCGATCTGGAGGACATTATTGACAAATGGTTTATAGAAAGGATTTTAGAATTAACGTAATTGATATTTCAAGAAGGTTGCAGAATAGAACTAAACTTTTAATAAACATTTAAAACTAAAATAAACTTGAAAACAATTGTTCACCGTACTCTAAGATAATAACTACCAGTAATTTAATCTGGTATGACTGCAGCGTGGTCATTAATTCAATTTATTAATATATAATTTAATGCTTTAGTGATTTTAACAATTTGGACACGTGCATTCAAAGCACGGTATTGGTTAGGTTGAGGCAATTTCTTGGAATAAATTATTTAAATTATTAAAGTGGGTACTATTGGTAACCGCAGGCTATAAGGATATAGCTGCGGATATAAATAGTACCCACCATGTTTCATTATTATATTTTTTTTTCAAAAACTTAAGTGGCAAACGAACCTAGAGTCCATCTGATGGTAAGCACGTGATAGAGCAATGCTGCAGCTATATTAGTAGTATAGTTTAAGCACGAATGGGTCGGCTCGACCGGGGAAGGACCACGCTCTCACAGAATACCAGCGTAAAATAGTAGTTCAACGCTGCTGTTTTTCGTATGGTGAGTGTAGAGAATCGGAGACCTATTTTACTGGAAAGAGGCATTCCATTTTAGTCCTGACGGGTGACAACGCATCTGCATTTTGATTCGTAATCGAAGATAGATGTAGATGTCTATGGGCTACAGAAACCACTTACTATCAGATGGGCTGTGTGTTCGTTTGTGACCCTTATCCTATATAAAAAAGTAGCTATTGTAGTCTATAGACACCTGCAGATA
This sequence comes from Parnassius glacialis, assembly GCA_033319125.1. NCBI lineage: Eukaryota > Metazoa > Arthropoda > Insecta > Lepidoptera > Papilionidae > Parnassius > Parnassius glacialis. The sequence goes on from JAVANC010000002.1 coordinate 29,226,066, forward strand.
ACTTCAAATAAAGAAGGCTACAGGTGCGTTGCCACCTCTTTTTTTATAGAATAATGGTGACAAACGAGCACACAGCCCGCCTGATGGTAAGTGGTTGCTGTGGCCCATAGACATCTACATCTATCTTCGATTACGAATCAAAATGCAGATGAAGAATGCCTCTTTTCCAGTAAAAAGGGTCTCCGGTTCTCTACATTCACCATACGAAACACAGCAGCATTAAGCTGCTATTTTACGCTGGTATTCTGTGAGAGCGTGGTCCTTCCCCGGTCGAGCCGACCCATTCGTGCTACAACTATATTATTAATATAACTGCAGCATGGCTCGATCACGTAAAACACCTCTGAGGACTAAGATACTGAGAGCCTTTCAGCCTGTAATTATACTGGCTTTATGTACCCTTCACACCGGAACACAACAGTGCAAGCTATTTGGTGGCAGAAATAGGTTAAATTTTAACAGTGGTAGAGCCAGGCGGCAGCTTTTGCTGTCGCACGGATGGGCCGGCTCGAACCGGTGTGGTACCACGACCTCACAGAATACCAGCGTGAAGTAGAGGATTACCTCTGCGTTTCGCTTGGTGAGTGCAGGTGGCCAGAGGCCCTTTTTACTGGAAATGAGGCATTCCATCTTAGTCCTCACGGGTGACAACGCATCTACATTTTGAATTGTAATAGAGGATAGATGTAGATGTCTATGGGCCGCAGCAACCACTTACCATCAGGTGGACTGTGTGCTCGTTTGTCACCCTTATTCTATAAAAAAAAAATATACAGTCGAATTGAGTTGTATAATAAACGAATAAACAATGTTCATATACTCTGCCATCACTTGTTGAAACTTATACGTGTTTATGAAAACTGTCAAACACTTTAACTAACTATAGTTAAAGTTAAAGATGCATATATGTCCCACAGGCCTCCTCTTATTTCTCACAGAGTTTTAGGGCAGGGAAGTATTCCGTCGCGCTGCCCCAATGCGTGTTGGCGAACTTCACATGTTTTTGGGTGCTGTGGCCCATAGACATCTACATCTATCTTCGTTTGCGAGTCAAAATGCAAATGCCTTGTCAACCGTGAGGACTAAGATGGAATGCCTCTTTTCCAGTAAAAAGATCTCTAATCTCACCATACGAAACATAGCAGTGGTAAGCTGCTATTTTACGATGGTATTCATCACAGGTCTTCGGATTTTTTTTTTATTTCTCAGGCATGCTGGTTTCCTCACGATGTTTTCCTTCACCGCCGAGCATGTGGTAAATTAGCAATTAAAATTGCAATTAACAATTTCATTGGTGCCAGCGGGGATCGAACCCGGGTTGCTCGCGTACTGTGAAATTTACAGCGAGCGCTATCTTAACTGCGCTAATTATTATTATATATTGTTTTTATTTATCACTTAAGGAGCTTCTTTTTGAAGGTGTTGGTTTGGTGTTTGGCGAATTGTTTTAAATACGATTACGATAAGATTTACGATTTGTCACCCTAACCTATAAAAAACAAATGGCTTTCGCTCAGCTTAAGGTACTTTTCAAGTTCAGTCCATACGTCATTCTGTGAATAAAGTTAGCTACAAAACGCAGTGCACAGATAATCGCTGGATATTACCTACACATATGTTTTTCGTCGCACAATATGCTAGACCTTTAAGAGACGACGTTTACGTTTCCGTTATATGCTAAGCTACACAAAGAAAACAATTACTGTTATAATGGGAGTCACGATACAATATACATATATTATGAGGGCTTAATATCACAGAGATACGGGGCGCCGCAACTTTAAATCCCGCAAACTATTTGTATAGCCTATATATACGAGTAGTTGTTCCCGGTCTGAATGTTTGTCTTTGTGTTATTAATATAAGTGAAACGCCTCAACGATTTAGGAGAAATTCCTAGTAGAATTAACGTTGTTTAATAATAAAATTACATGTGGATTTCTACTATGAGGAATTTCATCATAAGCCTGAGTACACGGCGCAATGCACCTGTAGCCCTTTTTTTTAAGTTGACGTAGGCGTAGTATTATAAAAGCGCAAGAATAAAAGAAAATTAACTTACAAATAGAAACCGGTTCGAACAGCTAGACCTGGGGAGGCCAACGAAGAATACACGAATCGATACTAACAGAATATGCTACTCAATAAAACAGCATAAAGCTACTATTTTACATTGGTATTCTATGATATCCTACATCTCATATCCGGTCAATTATCCCCAACAGCGTACCGTTAAGTGAAATCGCTGGGGCCACAGAAGTGGTTGTGCTAGCACAGCTGTCTTTTTACTATCTACAGACATGGCAAAGGGAGAACACCTATCAGAAAAAATATATTGTGTGCATGTGGCCTTACTCGGTCAAGTCGTTCAGAAGTTGCACGATCACTAGTAACTTACACGAATTTGTACAAAACAGATTCACCTACGACTATATATAATGAAATGTAATTGATATACGATTATGTAAGATGCCTCCACGACTCGGGGGAAATTCCTCGTGTGACAGTGACGTATTTAAATAATATAAAAATTATTCTACAATTCCGTCAATAATAAATCGACCGCCAGCTTTACGTTTAGTTAATGAGAACAGAACACACTGTCAATTTTTTATATAAGCCTCAGAGCCCCCGTTGTCAGAACAAAATACCACATTTATCACGTCATTACATTCGAAAACAGTCGAAGTACACTTACATGATATCGTACAAAACCTTATTATCAAGGAAATAAAGGTATTATTAACGGGTTAATGTATTTATACAGATGCAATTATAAGATTGCAATAAAAGTCGGTGTCCCCGTCGAGGTCACGTTATATCAACTTATATCACTGTGTCCGGCAGCGGCCATGATTGAAGGAATGCGGGGTGAAAGGTTCGGGCTTTGTTATAAGCAGAAGCGAGAAATATATGTACTTCCTCATAGTTATACGGATGTACCTTCAAAGATAATAATAGATATCAGTCGTACGATTTACCAATTTATTTCGCATAAATAAAAAAATATCCGTAAAATCTATTAAAGTTACAGTCTATATACGTCCATTATATACGTTACATTATATACGTCCCACTGCTGAACACAGGCATCTTCTCATTTCTGAGAGACTTTTAGGGCAAGGAAGTGTCCGCTGCGTTGTCCCAATGCGGGTAGGCCAACTTCACATGTCTTCGAAATATTTTTGACGTGACAACGTCTTATAAATCGATGAAGCTCGCTGCATGCACGAAAAAACATGACTCATGCGGCGTTACCTAGGCGTTGCATTTAAAGTGCAAGCGAGAGCGCGGAACGAGCGACTGTGCGAGCGAATGTGGTGTCAATTGTTTATAGCAACGATAATTGCGGCGATAAATGTAATGATTCTTTCGATATTAAATATTTCTTATGACGTTGTCACGTTCAATTATCGTCAGTAAACAGACTTTACAGACAACCGATTTTTTTCTTATTTCTCAGACATGCAGGTTTCCTCACGATATTTTCCTTCATTGGTTCATTAGTGCCGACTGGGATCAAACTCGGACTACTCGCGTACTGTGAAATTTACAGCGAGCGCTTAGTTCCTGAGCTACCACGGCTATTAACCGATCTAATAATATCTATTAATTGAAGATAGTGGGACTATCTTCAATTAATAGATATTATTAGAAGAATTTATAATTAGAAGCTGAGCGGGAATAAACCGAAGGGCGAACTCTGGTGGAAATCATTTCACGATATACGATATACAATAACTATTTCGTGGTAGAGCCATGCTGAAGTCATGTCACGGTTTTAGCACGAATAGGTCGGCTCAATATGGGAAGGAAGCTCTCACAAAATACCAGCGTGAAATAGCAACTGAATGCTGCTTTGTTTCGTATAATGAGTATAGAAAACCGAAGATCGTTTGTCACCTTTATTCTATAAAAAAAAATCTGTTATTAAAATTTAAAAAGAAATCTTCGCCACTTAGGATATGATATGAAAAAATATAAGCGGCAGCGGGTTTAACTGTTTTGGCTGATTAATAGTGTTCAAATATGATTATTGAACACTATTAATCAGCCAAAACAGTTAAACCCGCTGCCGCTTATATTTTTTACCAGGATTCTCACCGACACAGGCCACATTTGCTAGTGAATGGCGAGGCGTGACGCAGCTTTCCCGCATGGCTGTTGCCCTGCGATCTGGTCTACATCTACATGATGGAACAGACAATAACACGGCGGTCTGTGTGAAGTGATCTTTCTTAACACGATACTAGGTACGCTGCATACATAACCAAGCGATTGAGATGAATTGAACGCGATAGTCATTGATGCAATCGTGACGTTAATTAATAGTGTATCAATTATAAAAAAAGATAATCGATATGACTTGTTGAGCGGATATAATTTATTATAATTAGCAGAAGTAATCAACTATGAACACTCAACCGATTATTCATATTTAAATCTTTTAAGTTTAAATGGACAATTTATGAAACAATTGATAGTTTAGGATTTTCATTTTGATACTTTAGGATAGATGTATAGTTGCCTACGGGCCACAGCATCTACTTAACATCAGGTTGATTCTGTGCTCGTTTCTCACCCTTAATGAACTATGGAAATGTATTATATTATACTTGTAAGGCTAGGTAAGTTTTAGACCCTTTTCGCTGGAAACGAGGCATTCCATCTTAGTTGTCAGGGATGACAACGCATCGGCATTGTAATTCTTAATGATAGATGTAGATGTCTATGGGCCACAGCATCTATTTATGTACCTTGTGTGCATTTATCACCCTTATTCTATAAAAAAAGGTTAGCCTACATAACTCACAAGGCTAAGATATGGTAGCCAGACACTGTACTCGCTAGGCAATTGGTTAAGCAAGCGATAATACTTCTACGAGGATGCCGCGATTATGCACTGTAGCCACGTCATAAATAGCACCTTCTAGAAATAACATAACAAAAGGAAAAGTCATTGGCCTTCAACCTCAGGTCAAAAGCTCAAGTGCAAAAAGATGATGAACTAGCATTACTATCGCCGCTAGCAAAATCCAAAATTACTGACGCAATACTCAGATGCAGCAGACAATTTTTATTTTGTCTATCACGTAAGGAGACAAGGATGAAGATAACGTACGTAGATAGCGTTATGTTCAAAGCCAAACAAAGGAATATTCGTAAGTAATTGCGTAAGCCCGCTCCAGTTAGCCGTTTGCACAATAAATCCTTCCCCACTCATGTCCGATACAATTGCAACCTCGTAATGTACACAAAACGACCATAACGCCAATCCTATATAATTGTATCTCAGCATTTTAGATCTATTACGTTATGCGGATAATAACCGACTAAGTACAGCCGGTCGGTAAAGGTCGAATTACCACGACCGCTGTTAACTATACAAGTTGACTGTCTAACGTTCCGCGATTTTCACAAAGTAGCAACAATGAAACTTTTGAAATTTTACCTAAAATATGTATACTATATATGATAATCTGTTTATCGAAATACATAGGATTTTACTGTAGTATTGTCATTGATAGCGCCGGATTTTATAATAAAATAATTGTGGCCGAAATATGTTGCAATGCTTTGTTGTCAGGAACGCGGGCGCACCACTACTCACCAATTGTATAAACCTGTTTTATAGTAAATTAATAAAGAGTATAGGAATGCATACGGGACACATAAATAAACAATCATTTATTCAAACAGTTGTCGCACCATGGTCGAAATTCGAACGTAATTTATAAAATTTTAGAATTGTATATTAATCAAGCTATATTTCCCATTCACATTAATATATAAAACATAAATATCTAATATACAAAATATACAATAAACGCTTTTTTCCTTGACATACACTCCACAGTCTATTGAACAAGGAACATTTGAAATCACACAAAATTCACAGGCCATTCAGTTAATGTGTCAGTAATTATTTATTGGCAGCATTTTGAAATTCTTTTGCGGCAGTTTCTACGCGAATACATATTTATTTAATCGAAGTATTTACCCATTCATTATATATACATTTATACCATCTCGAGGGAAGATCACTTACGTCATGCATATTTACTAGTTTTCTTCCTCGCACGACTTCTTAGTGGAATCGTTTACCACCGGCGATTTTTCCGGACCGATTTACTCAAGATCCTTCAAGAAACGAGCTTACTTCTTTTAAAAAACCGACAACGCACCTACAATTCCCTAGCATTGCAGGTGTTAATAGGCGGCTGTAGACACGTTTGCACCCTCCTGTCTAAAAATAAATGCCTTTGTGATATAACTCTACAGATCTAGACTCTACAAAGTATATAAAGACATTTTGCACCGCGCCTTGAGAACAATATGTTTTGACTTTTAGGTAATTGTCCAACTATGTTGCCGCCCACACTAAGCGACCACACCATCGGCCATATCTTCAAACGACTGTCGTACGTCTAAAAGCACTGATAATATCTCAACCTTGTCTATCATACGAAACTTGAAGAGAGCGTGCATAATTATAACACATTGTTTTATCCAGTAATTGACAATAACCGTTGCCAAATTACGTGCGAAAATACACGTATTAACACTTCGCAGTGGTCGCTAACTTTTCGCACGATGACGAAACGCTTCGAGGCTTTTAATGATTTATTGCGTTGATGCATGTAGTCTGTACTGTAATACTACTGTAGGCAAATGATAGACAACGACATCACATGTAAAATGTATTAATATCAAAGTGCAGTATTAGCATGTTTTCGCTATTGACGATTATTTAGCGTACTGCACTGGGAAGTCGTAGGGCCTGGATTCTGATTCTTAGCTTAGATATTCTTACTAAACAGCACAGGCCCTCAATTATTTCTGAGGAGATAATGGACCTATGTGAGCTAGAGTCCTCCAAAGTTTCTAAAGCCAAAGGTCCCATTAAATAGTAACAGATATCGCGCCTAGAAAATATTTTTTGCAAATGCAAATTTTTTACGATATGTTTTCAGTCACCATATGTGTTTACTATAAAGGGCATGCAGGAGGTTAGATACCCTTTACTTATTGTTTTACGCTGTATATACATACATACATACATACATCTTAGAAAATTCTGGATATTTGGTGATAAATTTGAAATTGGATATCAATTTCAATTTTCATTTGAAAAATTATTTTTTGTTAGAATCTGGAGGAATTCATTCACAGAGAACGAGATCAGTTGAAGTAATTTTCATGATAATATAACTAATAAAAAAGCTAAAAGCCAAAACTATTTTGAATATCTGCATAGTTTTCAAAGAGCATAAGGGTGCTTTGAAGATGATGCACCAGACAGGTCGCCTGCTTACCTCAATCACTCAATTAAACATTCTAGCAGTTGAAAAATTTATTCGAGAAAACCGACGAATTACATATGTAGAGCATGACTGATATGGGTAAAGATTCAGCAGCAATGAAAACTATCATTTATGACCAACTTTATATCTTCGAGATGGGGGCACATTAAATTAAAGACACTCTCTCAAACAGAAACACTATTGGATGGATAGATGCCAATTAATTCTTTATTTTAGGGAAAGTACAGAAATCATTAGGGCTTAGGTCGTGGCTGTACGGCGGATGGTCTAATAATTCTATGTTTTTTTGCTTTAAAAACTCTTTTGTTCTGTGTGCGGTGTGAGAACTCGCATTGTCGTGATGGAGGATGATGCGGCGGTTGCAGTTCTCTTTACGGAGTTCAGAAACGACCTGTGGCAAACAAATGCTAGCATACCATTCCGCATTAACCGTTCTTTGTCGCTCAAGAGGAATAGTCGTAACATGGCCGGTTTTGAAGACAAACGTGGCCACTATTTTTTTTGCAACACTCCGTGAACGAACAATTTTTGTTGGCTTTAACTAATTTTCGAACACCCAAACTCGTGACTGGTTTTTTGTTTCGGGTTCGTACGCGTATATCCAGGATTCGTCACCTGATACGATGTTGTATACAGCATTTGAGGATCCTGCGTGGAATCTTTCGAGAGTTCTGACGCACCAAGTAACGAGAGCCACTTTTTGCTTTTCACAGAGCGAATGCGGTATCCAACGGAAAAACAACTTTTTTACACCTAATTGTTCATGCAAGATTATTTGTATTTGACTCATGCCAATGTCTAAAGTTGCCTAAATTTCGCGGTATGCCACATGCCGATCTTCTTCAATCAGCTTACGGACAGCTTGGTGACTGCAGTTTTTGGACGACCTTGACGGGGATCATCACTGAGCTTGACACATCCACGTTGAAATTCAGCAAACCAGCGATAAATTGTGGTTTTGGATGGGGCTTCATCACCAAATGCAGAAATCATCCGGTCAACACACTGTTTTTGTGTTAAACCACTTCGAAAGTCATAATAAATCATCGCTCTTGAATTTTCTTGAGTCAATTCCATTTTCTCAACGACTTAACAAGTTTGACAAAACCTTGTGACAAGACCGAGAATCTTTTTTTAAATAAATAAATGATATTATGTATTGGTAAAAGATTTTAATATGACAGGAACAGTGGAAATATTCCATTTGCGATACTTTTAGTGCAGCCTATGTACTGACTGTACCGCGTAGTTGCAGTGTAAGAATATCCACTACCCAATATCATCCCGTGGCGTGGGTGTCGTAAAAAGCGACAGATGGAAAACAAATCAGGAGACTAAAAAGAAAAAACTGCGGTTGCCAACCCGCTAGCCAAGCGTGGCAACTATGACAAATATCCTCCCTATTGGGCAATCTATGGGGGAGGCCTATGTTTAGCAGTGGACGTTAATAGGTTGTAACGGTATCGGTAACGGATATAATGACTGGCAATAAAAATTACCTATATAACTATGACTCACAAGCATGACAAGAGTCGACTGTATGGTGCATTGAAGATGAGCCAACTCGGAACGTAATCTCGCCATTTGAGAAGCATACAAAACAAATGGTCTCCACCATTTTCTGCAAGAACTAATTCCGGATAGTATGTGATAGTTATTGACCCAAAAGTATTGTTAGCTTGATGTGATAACCGCCAAGGTTGCCCACACACACATCAGTCACAGCAGCCACTCACTATTGTCTTAACTGTTAGTTTATCTCTCTTATTTCTATAAAAATAAATAGATTTACAATTGATAAAGTTTGGACAAAATTGGTAATTAGCAACACGTACCCAATGTTTTATCCAAAAACCGCATAGCTAAGCACTGAAGGTGTGGCGGTGAAAGTTGCATAGACCAGATTAAAGTACTACGTTATGACTTATACTAATATTGCAATAAGGGATTGCAAGACATATTATAATGTAATTTATCAATATCCCTAATTTTACTAAAAGCACATATTTCTGTTATCCCCAGGATATATAATCTGTTAGAAATCTTCAATTACGTGCTTAATACTATTTTGAAATTCGTTTAAAAAGTAACGCCATAACGAAAGTTTTTGTTTTTGGTTAGTGTTACAAATAACCACAAAAATACCACTAACTTTTCGTGACAATAAGACAAACAGATAGTTAAGTCTATGGCATGTCAAGTAGGCCTGGTTATGCGACAGATAGATTGCACTCACGGTTGACCTAATGTTTATTACGTTCATACAATAATTTTTACTCAATTTTGTTAAATATTATGTAAAGAAATAAAGCTCAAAATCCTTTGAATACTCTCTTATGGGATAGAAGACATTGCGATATAATTCTATGCATTACAGACACTTTAATATCACAATAATGTTGTGTTGTCGTTTTGTTGGGGCACGTTAGTAAAACTCAATATTAGCTTACTTATCAGTAAAGTAGTAGTCTATTAAATCATCAAGAACATCTACATTAAAAAAATAACAAAATAGGTCTTTTATGTAATCAACTACACACATTAAAACTATTCAACGGTAAAAACAGTTTCTCATCATTAAGATTTTTTACCTACTTAACACTGTTTAGAATGACATTTTGTTTTGCGTATGATATAAAAAAGTAAACCTCGTTACATAAATCTTTGTGATACCTATTTTAATTATATATTACATTAGCGTAGGTTAATAATAATAAGTGACGTCTTTAATTTCATGTAAATATATTCTTCAAAACGGGAAATCGTACTTTGTTAAGACTGCCAATACATAAATAAAGTGAATACATAACCTACGACAACATATATAAGTCAATTGTACTTATAAATCATGAAATATTAAGCTTGTAAAGATTAAACAAAAGTAATATCTATAGTTAATTTTTAATTTTTAAATTGACACTGACCGCAACTTTACGAGGCCGAGGCTACTTCGAAATTCGAACACGTATCTATCCGTCAAAATTGCCGTGCTTCCTGCACCCTTCCCGCCCTTGAGAGCGACCACTTACTTTTTTCACGCGCGTTCCGTTTCACACCGCGCTCGGTATGACTATAAAAACCCGCGGCGACCAAATGAGAGCAATCAGTAGCCTTCGAGCAGTCTACCACAGAAGTGCAAGATGAGAGTTCTGGTTAGTTGCGACCGCCTCTTAAATTGTGTTACGTGAATAGTGTTGTGCTTTAACATTAGTGACGTGACTTGAATATTGGATTATAACAATCGGAATACGGTGGATGTTATTTGAATGGAATTTTTTTTTCTTTGCAGATTGTCGCCGCCGCCGTCCTCGCCTGCGCCGCAGCCGCGCCTTCTGGCGCCCTGTTGGCCGCACCTTATGGCCATGGCCTATTGGGTCATGGTGCGCCCCTAGCATTGGCGCATGCCGCTCCCCTGACCGTCGCCCACGCCGCCCCCCTGGCCGTCGCCCACGCCGCCCCAGCGCTGCCCACCATCTCGCCCGGTGACATCCAAGGCGCCGCCATCGACGCTCACGTCGAGGCTTCCGACCACGCCCGTGCTGCCGTCGACGCTGCCCGTGAATTGCACGACCAGGCCTCTGAAATTCACGGACAAGCCGCCAACGCCGCCGAAGACCACTCATGGCAAGCCGTCGATGCCGTGAAGACCGCCGAGGCCCAGCTGGACGGAGCCGCCGCCGGTGTTGCCCCCGTGTTGGCTAAGCAACTGGCTGGTCACGTAGCCATCGCTGCACCAGCTGCGTATGCGGGTCACGCCGCCTATGCTGGTCACGCCGCTCTTGCCGGTCCTGTCGCCTACGCCGCCGGTCCCGTCGCCTACGCCACCGGTCCCGCAGCATACGCCGCTGGTCCCGCCTACTTAGGTGGTCACGCCGCCATCGCCGGCAGCCGCTCCGTGTCCACCCAGTCCATTTCCCAGACCCACCCCGCTCCCCTCGTCCATGCGCCCGTCGCCTACGCCGCCCTCGGTGGTTACGCTCACGGAGGCTTGGCTCACGGCGCCTACGCTCACGGACTTGCGCATGGATGGAACTAACCTGTGATAACTACTTAGGCACCAAATCTAATACTCATATGTTTGGAATGTAATTTAAATGTAAAAAATGTACAGGCAAAATAGGCGAGGATGTGTGAATAAATGAAATAGTAAATTAACTCGTATTTTAATTCAATTGACTAAATAATACCTTTAATTAAACATATACTATTTATTGACTATAGAATGCGCCACTTATAAGCTCACTTAATTTGATGATTGAACGAGAGATAAAATGAGGCTTTAAAACAATGAATGTATTGCTTATTTCTAAAGTAAAATAAATATCGAAGTATCATATTAAGCAACTAAATTTAAATTTAGATTATTGGAATAAAATTAGACCGTCAAGGGCTTTATGCCTTAAGTGTTATAGAAAAGTTTGAAAGCAATTAATTTATCGCACAGCTCACAAGCGGAAGTTAATAAGAACAGCCTTGAACGCACCTTTACGATACGCAAATAAACTGGCTTGCGAATTGGAGCTTGAACCATAATTTAACCTTCATCATCATTATCATTACAGCCCTTCACAAGTCCACTGCTGAACATAGGCCTCCCCCAAAGAATGCCACAAAGCACGGTCCTGAGCCACCTGCATCCATCGACTTCCTGCATGTCTTACCAGGTCGTCACTCCATCTCGTGGGGGGACGCCCTACACTTCGCCTACCGGTACGAGGCTGCCACTCGAGAACCTTTCTTCCCCATCGGTTGTCGGTTCTTCGAGCTATATGGCCGGCCCACTGCCACTTCAGCTTACTAATCCGTTGGGCTATGTCGGTTACTCTGGTTCTACTGCGGATATCCTTATTCCTAAGTTTATCACGCAGAGAAACTCCGAGCATAGCCCTCTCCATAGCTCGCTGAGCGACCTTGAGCTTCCTCATACGGCCAGCAGTGAAGGACCACGTCTCAGTTCCGTAAGTCATCACTGGCAACACGCACTGGTTGTACAATTTCGTTTTAAGGTTTTGAGGTATGTCTGACGAGAAGATGTGTCGTAGCTTCCCGAACGCTGCCCAGCCGAGTTGAATCCGTCGATTGACCTCTCGGTCGAAGTTGGACTTACCTAGTCGGACTATTTGTCCCAGGTAAACATACTCGTCAACAACTTCGAGCTTAGTGCTCCCAACAACTACCGGCATAGGTGTGACATGGACATTAAACATGATCTTTGTTTTGTCCATGTTCATCTTAAGACCTATCCGTTGGGAGACACTATTGAGGTCATTGAGCATAGTGCTTAGGTCCTCCAGCGATTCTGCCATAAGGACTATATCGTCGGCAAATCGAAGGTGAGTGATGTATTCGCCATTGATGTTAATACCGCATCCTTTCCAGTCCAGAAGCTTGAAAACGTCTTCCAATGCAGCGGTGAAGAGTTTCGGGGATATAACATCACCCTGTCTTACACCTCTCTGCAATTGGATGGATTTCGTACTCTGGTTCTGTACTCGGATAGCCATCGTAGCCCTACTGTACAAACACTTCAGCACTTCGATATACCGACAGTCAACTTGGCACCGCTGAAGGGACTGCAGCACCGCCCAAATTTCGACGGAATCAAAGGCTTTCTCATAGTCCACATACGCCAGACATAGTGGCAAATTGTACTCTTCGGACTTCTGTACAATTTGCCGTAGGGTATGTATGTGGTCTATGGTGCTAAAGCCCTTTCGGAAACCGGCTTGTTCGGGAGGCTGGAAGTCGTCAAGCCTTAACCTTAATTAATTAAAATTTATTTATCTCATATATTAGATGGTTGTCACTAAGGAAACACTTCTGACATTATATGTGGATTATATCCAGATTTAACAAGACAAAATAGCAGATAAACACACATCACATTATAATAAAAATAATATATAACCCTCAAATAACTCAGCTTTAAATCACATAGCGAGAGAAAGGAACACGTAGCATTCTATAAAACAAAGGAATAATTTTAAATGCCTCGTTCATGTTTTGTAGTCAAGATTGGAAAGATATAGATAGATAAATTAGGCACATGGTATAAGTAACTAAATTTAAACAACTTCATAAAAAAACAGGTTTAAGTATTTGAATAGTTGAAATATAACTTCACAACCATCTTCGATTGTCTGGTATAAGAAAAATAAGTGAAAATAAGCGACAAAAGCACATTTGAGACAAAGCAAACTACAACGGACTATTAATTTAATTAAAAGTGAATTAATATTTAATAAATCATTTATCTACTTTTTACTTAATTTAGTTTTGTCATTATTGCTTTACTCAATATTTTAAATACAATATATCCAACAATTGCCCGGTAAATAATAAACACCGACAGAATAATAACGCTGTGGCTGTGCAACACTTATACTGAATTTGATGGCTTTTCGTTGCTGTAACCCATTGTATTAATAACATAGTTTTTATATAGTATTATAGTTTTTATTTTTATATAGTATAGTATTTTCTCATTTCTAATGGATGAAAGTAGACTAATAGTGACAAATAAATCAATTCATTAATTCAAATAAATTAATGTAAAGGATTATACATCTATAAATGTACTTTCGAGCGCGAAGACAGCAGATTTATAATTATAATCTCGCGAGCAGCCGCGAACTTACGTTCTCTTTCCCATACGACAAAGACTCAACGATTGATGATCGAATGAAAATTAAATATAGAGCCATAAGACGATATTTGCAATGCATAAGGATCTCAAAATTACCCATATATCATCACATTAGCTAAGTGGTGGCGGCATTAGTGAATCCATTAGACTATTTCGTACCGTATGTGTCGTAATAAGGCGACTATAGGGTAGGCGCAAGATCTTATGGCTATGAGATATAAAAGGAGTATGACCATCCAGTTTATACCAGGCGTAAAATACCACAGAGTCGATGAAAAGCAACGTCAAAATTACAAACGACTGGTAATGCGATCTGCAACCCGCCTGCCAAGCGAGATTATTAGGGTAAATCCTCCCAACAACGGAAGTAACCTATTCCCAACACTTTCACTTTTACGGGATGAAGAAGGAAACAAACTTCCATATATTTATCGTATAAACATTAAGTTTGGGTGTATTATGAATACAGCCATTAAACCACATATCCGACAGTTTAAAAAGCTCCAGATAAAATATTTTTTAAGAAATTACACAGGTATTGTTAAGCACAGTACGTGCGTTTTCATGTTTTTTTCTCTAGGCAAGTATGGCGTTACTATACCTTGTATTTCTTAACATGAAAAAGAAATTATCAAAAGGTTCCGACTCAATTAAGACAATGGCTTGTCTTTTAATTTAGGGTTAATTTTCAAGTTTATATCTGTTGCAAACTGTCTGATCTTTAATCGTTGTCGAACCTAGACTGTATATTCGCTACCGATACTCTAAGAAAAATAAGCGCAAGGTTACAAACCTGTTTTTTTACTTATAATTAGCATAAAAATCTCTCTTGTTATCTATCTTACAATGGTGTTAATAATAATGACCTCCAGATCGATTTTTGGTACAGCGGCCAGTCAAGGCTATATATAGTGCTCAAGTGTATATCCATATATGTACATTCTCTATTCCCTAATTCGCATATTCCGATGGGACGAAAAGATATCACACGACCTGAGAGATATCAGGCGCAGAACCAACGGCTTTACATGCTTTTCTAGGTACGGGGGTGAAACACCGGCAACTTCTTGACTACGAACAGCTAGTAAGAATTTTTTGACAGAAAGACTGATTTCGGCCCGACCAGGGATTCGAAGCGATCTTATCAGTACCTGACCTCATCATCAGTAGACCCAGAAAACAACGAGGCAGTCATAATTCGCCACGTTATTATTAAGACTACCCTGTCTGAACACACGCACATACTTTTTTTGTTTTAATACCGTTGATAAGTAGTTTTTCTTGTAGAAGTTGAAGAACTAAATTACTTCTACGACAACATTACCTGAAGGCACTTACTAACTGACATTTTTCTTTTTCAAATATTTATTTATTTATATATTAATACGGATATTTATGAAGTTTATAAGCATGTATACATATTACATATATGTATATATGTATTATTGTGTGTAAATATATGTTATATATATTTAAATATATATATATATATATATATATATATATATATATATGTATATATATATATATATATATTATATTTTAATATAAATACACTTTATTTAAGTATTATTTTCGCACCTGCCTACAATTGTCTTTGGCACCCAGGGTTGACTGGCAGAGAATGCCATATGGCATTAAGTCCGCCCCATGTACTCTTTACCTTAAGGTGTTACATTTAAGTTTTTTAAATAAATAAAAATAAAATAACTATTAAATAAATGTATTATTTTACAAATATGTTGTTTATGTTCAATTAAATTTGGAGATAAACGTGAATAGTTATAATATTTACTTCATTGTTGTATTGACACGATAACAGTAAAACGCCTGAGAAAATTGCACTAGCAAAATGTGCTGTTGCGTTATTGCTATACGAAACAAGCATTACGTATGCACAGAATTTGCTATAATTTTACGGAATGACTGACTTAATTGTATGGTAAAATGTTCAAAATTCGCATTGTGTAATAGAATACTAACTTATAAGTTCCCATATTTATTCATTACTGATTTCATAAAACTTACATATTAGTTAAAACTAAGCAAAAGGAGCTTTTTTTCAACTTATTTCTTTTGTTTTTGCTATCTTAAAGTAATTAGCGACTTCCAGGTTTAGGAACTCCATTTGTATTCATTTATCGTCAAATTCGTAAATTTGACCAAAAATATCGAAAAATATAAAATATGAAAAGGTTTTTTTTATATAGAAGTATGATTTTCTCTCACTCAACTGCAAACTGATCTTTAGAGTGAACTTAAATAGCGTATAATAACGAATCCGTGGTCGAATTTACAACTTAAATTGGTGTGGTAAATATGAATTCAAATAAAATCAGTAGAAGACTTAAAATATTTTGTTACACGTACATAAGTATATTCTTTATAAATATAATAATTAAAATAATATAAACGTGCTGACATAGGTAAGGGAAATTATTATGTAGAAACGCTGAAAGCTGGAGCTAGTTTATCATTTAGTGATTAAAGTTTTAATAAAAGATATAATTCGACTTAAAAAAACTAAAAAAATACACGAAATAACTTCTGAAGTCGGCGCTAAGACATTCAGAAGCATTTATGCGGTAACTTTTTTTTTAGTCGGTTTTCATTAAAAATGTAATTATTTTACCCTTTACTCGGTCTAAGAAATATCACAAGTTCAAGGTAAAAAAAAAACTAAAAGTCATTAAAATAGGTATATTAACATCTTCATCCCATTATTTTTAGGAACATTTTTAGGAATGTATTTCTTCTTTAAATGTATACGGGATCACCCTTGAAAAACAACCTACTAATTAAAAAAATAATCTTTTAAATCGGTTTAACCGTTTGTGGCCCATAGACATCTATCTACATTTATCTTCGGTTAGGAATCACTACAACCATATTATCTAGACTCTACCACATCATATAAAAGTTCTGCTAGTACTGTAATAGTCTTTCATAAAAAAGACATCAACGCGCGTTACCATTAAGTCCTTTTTTTTCGCCTAACAAATAAACGATGTTTTATCACATCAGTCACCCATTATTAATACACTTTTGGTCTTTTAGTCTCTATGTTTAGAGTTTTGTAATCTAATTCAGTCTTGAGTTCAAGCCCCAATCACAGCCACACACTCTACATCTTTTTACGTTTGCTATACCACTCGGCTACCTAGCTTCTGAATTAAAGTGATTTCTGTTTTTTATGTTGGCGACAAACAATAGATTTTTTACATAATCCGTCTTAATACGATTTTTAGAATTGAATGGATCTGTGTTAGGCCGAGTACTTTTCAATCCACCCTCGTATTAGGTCCTTACCTATGAAATTGCCATTTCTTACGAAACAAGTTAACGTATTTTTTTCTATATTTTTTATTTCATTAATCAAAGTAATCACCCATGCAATCGATGCATCTTTGCCAACGCAGTGGCAGTTTATTGATGTCTTCTTGTAGAAGTCATGTGAACGGGAGGCAACAAATTTTTATAGGCATTTTTACTGCCTCTCGGGTGTTGATTTTTTCCCGCCAAATAGTTATTGAAATTATGGAAAAAGTAGAAGTCTGCAGGCGCAAGGTCTGGTGATTACGGCGGATAATGAAGAGCTTGCAAATCAAGCTCTTGTGACTTGGAGACCGTCTATTGTGCAGTATGAGGTCGCGCGTTGTCGTGCAGGAACAGCGGGGACGTGCGATTGACCGAAGATGGTTGGAGACGTGCGAGCTTCTCCATCATTGTGTTCAGTTGCTCACAGTACACAACTGCAGCAATCCTAATCCTATTTGGTAAAGAGCTGTGATGAATCACACCAGCGCTAGACCATCAAACAGTGACCATTACTTTTCTACGGGTAAGTTTTCGTTTAGGTTTAGGTGATGAACCAGAATTCAACCAATTTGCTGAACGCTTGCGATTGGTAAAATAATCCATTTTTCGTCGCAGGTAACAATGCGGTTCAAAATTCCTTCGCTTTTGAGACTGTTGAACAGTGCAAGGCACGATACGACACGTACTTCGCGCTAGCAATCATTGAGTTTTTGGGGCACCCATTTGTTAAGTTTTTTACGAGTACGTTGCCAATTGAAAAATGAAACAATAGCGCAAATGAACAAATATTGTTTGATGCTAACGTCGAAAGCTGCTGGTAATTATGCCGTAGATTGAGTATCATCAGCTTCCACAATCGCCTTTAATTCGTCATTACCGACCAAAGTTTTCGGACGACGACGGGGTTCATTTTTCAGATCGAAATACCAAAAACGGAAGCGGGCAAACCTATAAAAGGTGGTGCGTTCGTTTGTAGTGTTCGCTACGTTCCGCGTTACTGCCACGACAGTACTTATATTCCATAATTTACTCGAATTTTAACGTATCCATGATGAAGAAAAAGTCTCAAACGCGATAAAACATAATGCTAATCAATAAAAAAATTACTAATTTTGAAAAAATAATTCCATATTTTTAAAATAAAATTAATTTGAAAACTATCCAGGCACCCAAACAACACACAAACAATTTGATGAACATCGGTCGGGCTGTTTTAGAGTTTTACGGAGACAAACGGACAACAATTGATTTCTATACATACAGATTGGCATATTTTACGCGGTACATCTTAGTACCGCGTAAAATATACTCGAAGCTTCGAAGAACCGACAACCGTTGGGGAAAAAAAGGTTCTCGAGTGGCGGCCTCGTACCGGCGGACGAAGTGTAGGGCGTCCCCCCACTAGATGGAGTGACGACCTGGTAAGATATGCAAGTAGTCGATGGGTGCAGGTGGCTCAGGACCGTGGTTTGTGGCATTCTTTGGCGAAGGCCTATGTTCAGCAGTGGACTTGTGAAGGGCTGTAATGATGAATGATGATCTTAGTACATCTCAGACTCTAGTTTAAGCCTTAGACTTATTGTATTTTCCTTTTTATAATAAGACAGAATAGTAATAAAATACAGCAGGATAAGGATTTAAATATCAGACCCACAGATTTTTATGGGGCCGAGAAGATTCATAATATAGTAAACGTCGTTAGGTGAAATACAAAAACTTTGTTGATAATATTTGTTAATATAATGCTGGAAATTAAATTGATCAAAACAAAACATGTGACCTTTATAATATACGAGACTGTATCCTTCAGTCCATATTATGAAAATGTTATACGCAAGACCTTTAAATTTATTTTTAGAATTGCTAAATACATCTTTTTCTGGGTAAGAGTTAATATGTTTTTAGTTTATTGACATTTGAAACATAATTATATACAATATTTATTATAACAATAAAACTAAAATCATTGTACTGCCTTACTTCCACTTTTCAAGGTATAATGGCTATACTTGGACTTTGTGTTAGGAATACCAGCACTTTATCACCAATGGCGACGACTTAACATGGATGTGGACACACAGGGCCGATAATCTCTACAGCAATTGGCACAAAACTGCTGTAGAGACAGACTGGTATCAGTCCTGAGATGAGAGGCCGCCAAAGTGTATATGCACGTAGCTTTCTATACCGAGGCTATGCCTCTCTCCCGAGGGAAAATCATACTGTCAGATCTCCTGCCATCGTCTCTAAATGTTAAACCTAACACTTAAAACTGAGGGATTATCTTTAAGGACAAGAACACTTCGGAAAACGTCTTTAAGGAAACCGTGATCGAACAAGCTGCCAGCACTTTTGTTACATGAAAGTTCATCGAACTTGTCGAAACCGTTGTCACAAGTTTAACCCTTTCGCTGTCCCGTGCACTACATATGTGTCATTGCTATTGTTTTACTATTGTGTCTCAAAACCGGACAGTGAAAGTGTCAATATTACAAAAGTTATTATTACAGTAATAAATTTAAATAGCCCTCATAATTACAATAAAAAACTCTGTAAGTCTACATTTTTTACAGCTATTTACATCAACTGTCACGTGGACTAGCGGTCAGAGCACCTTATTACTAAATAGAGGCTCCTGGGCTTGAATCCCAGTTGGACACAACATTTGCGCAAAAAATGTTGTTTTGGGTCTGATTGTGCTGTCATCGTTATCGTGTCTCTGATATTGTACCCTGGAATCTTATAAGCATTATATCAGGCATGTTGATTGGAAACCACGTCGAATCATGAGTACTACCGCATTATTATTATATCGAATGATGGCCAACCTGGATGCCAAACGTAACATGCTGAAGGCCAAAGCACTGGCGGCCATCTGCTACAATTGTGTAGTCGATGTTTTTAAGTCCCACGATTGCTTGAACTCATTTTCAAGTATGATAGGCTACTGCAATCATCATGGCTACAGCAACCAAGCGTTTGAGCGTTTTGTTAAGACTGAACTGATACTCTCTTATCGATTTCTGCTGCCAAATTTTATTTTGCACTCACTGCTGTGTTACAGATTGTAGAGTAAGAGAGACGGTAGTCTCTCTAGAGGTTTGTAATGTAAGTAGAGTAGTAGAGTAGACACGCTGTGCGATTTTTTTAACCCTCAATGATGTCCATAAGCCAAAATGTTGACAACGCATGTTTCTTTCTTTGTTTACTGTTACAGCCCACTATAGTCCACTGCTGAACATAGGCCTCCCCATAGATTGCCTCATAGGGGTATATTTTCCAATCTGTTACGCTTGGCCAGTGGGTTGGCAACGGAAGTTTTTCTCAATCAGTCGCCAATAGGAAGACGCTGCTGCCTATCTGCTGATTTGTTTCCCATATGTCGACTCTGTCTAAAATTAGCAGGTTGTAATGCACTACCTGATTTAAATAAATGTATGACTTTACTATTTTTTATTAAATCAGGAAACACAACACATTCTATAAAAGTATGAAAAAAATAGCTAATTGTGGGCGATTGTATATATTAAAGACGCAAATAGAAATGAGACTCTGACAGGGAAATCACAATACAATAAAAATATTCCAGCACGGCAATTATCGAACAAAGAAACATAACACACATACTTTAAAGCATGAGACAACGCAAAGGTAACTTATACACTGCGTGCCGCTATAGTGATCGGTCATCGGTCAATGCCCGCGCATCGGAGTTCAAGAACGGCGGAAAGTAAAACCACGGTTTAATTGCCCTACATCGAGATCGCAGGCTCCCATGAAGGGTTCCGTACGGTTATTTTTGCTCTTATTTCAGTAATTACTATAATATAGAACTATCGCTAGGCTGTCCTGTTGAACATGAAATGGTTGGCAGCCTCACTTATTATTGCCATTATGTAATCCAATTATGTATAATATTGAATATAAATAATTTTACGGATTTTATCGCGTTTAATTAATTTTACATTTTTTCAATTCCCGATGTTTCGGATGCTTTACTGCATCCATGGATACGGGCTGGGTGGGTATATGAGGCGTTTGACGTGACCTACGTTCAGCAGTGGGTTTTCATAGGCTGTAATTATGATGATGAAATAATTTATTAAAAACAAAACGAACAAAACCGCATAGAAATTAAATGTTAAAAAAACGATTAGGCAAATTTTAAATAAACATAATATGCAACTCGTTAATAGACAACGTATTTTATACGAAACTTTATTCACTACTTCTCTTTTGTAGTTTATTTAATTTTTCAGACACGAAACTTAAACAAAACTACTACTAATGACTTGAATCATGACGTATAGAACAAATATATTTTTGCGGTAAGAAATTGCAGGGTTTAAAGTTGATGCAAAAAAACCACAATTTAATTCGAAGCCGCCTTCGACCTTGATACAGATACAAGTCCTTTAACTTTTCGGCCACAAATCTATGGAGTTACGATTGTCTCCTTAACTAGATTCCTTGAGAGACATAATATCAGTGTAACGTTTTGAGTAGGCCATGCCCTTTAGTCCTGACCGCAATTTGTAGGGAGACGGGTTCAAGTCATCAAACCATGACTGATACATAATGATGACACCGTTGAAATTCCCGTCAACTTGCGACCTTTCTTTATAGCTGTAAGCATACACTCTCATTTTCAATCGTAATTTTTTACTCAACTGCCTCGGAAGGTACCACAGAAAGTAGGATTGTATTTTTTTACTTATTATAAGCCAGTGCTTAACCACAATCCCACCTGGTGGTAAGTAATGATGCAGCCCTAGATAGTAAATCGCACTGTCTTAGCATATCAAAAGCCTATTCACACTTGCCTTGAAGACGCCCAGATTGTATTCGGACGGAAAGATAGACGCCGGCAAATTATTCCACTCCTTTGCTGTACGCATTGCAAAAGACGAAGCAAATCTTTTGGTTCTAATGCGTGGAATATCGACAACAAAGGGGTGAAGACCCGCCGACCGCCTGGTCGTCCAGTGGTGGAAAGGAGAGGGAGGAGTTAAAGCGTGTATTTCCTGCACACACTCACCGAAATGCATCCTATAGAATACCGAGAGACTGGCTACTCTGCGCCTGGGTTCGATGCTGACAAGATTGATTTCAACAGTGGTAGAGCCACGCGGCAACTTCTGCTGTCGCACGGATGGGCCGGCTCGAACCGGGGTGGTACCACGACCTCACAGAATACCAGCGTGAAGTAGAGGTTTACCTCTGCGTTTCGCTTGGTGAGTGCAGGTGGCCGGAGGCCCTTTTTACTGGGAATGAGGCATTCCATCTTAGTCCTCACGGGTGACAACGCATCTACATTTTCATTTGTAATAGAGGATAGATGTAGATGTCTATGGGCCGCAGCAACCACTTACCATCAGGTAGACTGTGTGCTCGTTTGTCACCCTAGTCCTATAAAAAAAACCAAATCATGGTTACCAATAAGCCTCTTAGCACGTCTCTCCACTGAGTCCAACGCTGCCAGGTGGCATTTTGCAGCACCATCCCATATGTGACAGCAGTACTCCAAGCACGACCGGACTTGCTTTTTATATAAGGTAAGAAGCTGCCCCGGCGTGAAGTACCGCCGCACCCTTGCAAGGATAGCAAGTTTTGTTGCGGTTGCTTTAGCTGTGGACTCAATAAACCACCCATAGTTGAGGTTTGGAGAAAATTCAATCCCTAAGGCTGGATTTAGTGCTCGACCGACGGTGGGCGCTGACATCGGTTGAGCGTAGATATTTCTATGAAAACCTCTTAACGGCTACAGTGTAGCGCTGATGAAGTACTACGCGCGTACGACTACGTGACGCGTACGAGGACCGTCGGTCGAGCTCGTCGGTCCGATGTACGTCGGTTGACTGACGCGCTATGGCTGTACATGCGTGCGTTGTGCGACGCTGACAGAGCGACCGACTGTACGCGAGTACGCATTATCGCGAACAAAAATGAACATTGATACATGAACATTGTTCTCGCAATTTCGAATACAATGAACAAAATTTTCCTTCAATTAAACGGTCTACAATTATTGGGTGCACACGATATCTTCTCCGTCTTTTATGCCGTAATCGTTTGCGTAAATAGTACGCACATATTATAGAGTTAAAAGGATTCATTTTTCTTCGTAATTGTACATGTCTAACAAAGCTTGCCGTCACTTAAGCACTAAACGCTTGGCCTCGACCGACGATCAGGCCGTACTGTCAGCGCGTACGGTACGTGCTGACCGTCGGTCGAGTACTAAATCTAGCCTAATAACTGAAGGCGGTCAGTGTACTCCAAGGATACATTCCGGAAAGTAGGAGCCCAAGTGAGCGGGCTCCTTTTAGCGGTGAAAAGACACGCTTGGGGTTGGGTTTAGAATCAAGTCGCCTGAATTTGAGGAGTCTGTCATTGTGGGGGGGGGGGGTCAAGGGGGCTTATCTCAAGCGCCACCATGCAATTTTAGCTGCCGGAGCTGCGTCGAAGTATTTGATATAATTTTCTAAAAATATTCATAAATCACTAATTAATACCTGAAACGGAACTTTTGACATTGACAATAATCAGTAACAGATATAATCGACCAAAGAATATAATCACTACGTTTATACTCGATTTCGCGACTCGCGCCATAACTCATAAGCGTCATTCCGTTGCTTCCGAGTTTACGTGAATGTGCCTTCCTTATTGTTATTATCTGCCTCTTGGTTTAGGACGATATCGCTACCCCTCTGAAGACCGATCGCTTGCTATTTTACGACATTTTTGGAAATGGTGGAAGTTATAAAACATGTTTACTTATTAAAGTAATTATAAAAGTTAACATTTTGGTGTTTTATTTGGTGCAAGAGCGAGCGAAGCGAGCTCGGGACTTGGGGCACCCCGACTCGGACAGGTTAGGTTACAAGGGGATGGCAGGGTCGAGTGAGCGATCGAAGCAAGCGAACAGATCCCGACATCCTATTCATTGTTATTTTTTTATAAACCACGGACGGTAACAGATCTATGGGGAATATTCAGCAGTGGAGTTTTGGTAGGCTGTAACGGTATGCAGCCGCGTATGCTAACAAGTTTGCACCACACCAAACTAAGGAGTTATCATCGTCATATTTCAAATATACCGGGAATAGAATATCATTGTAGTGTTCAAGCCGTGTGATATTTTAAAAACTTTAACATTCATTTCAAAAGTGGATGTTGATATTTAAAGATAAATTCCAATAAAACAACTGTAAGTATCAAAGTATTCAGACATACTCATTAACATTTAATTATTTATAATACCTTTAGGCACGAAAAATATGTCTGTTCTTATATCACTGGTCGCATAAAGTCTCATGTTATTGTCCCTACCTTGCTTTAAAATATGTCCAGCTACATAAAATATTTAAGTATTTTATTAATATTCTTTATTGCACACAATATAGACACACAGAAATTACATATATAGAAGTATGCAATGGGCGGTCTTATTGCTGGCAGCGATTTCTGAAATATTTACATTTTTATCTTTATATTTATAATCTTTGGTGTATGTAAGTGATAGGGTACCTTCTGAAAGAATTGAATAATTGAGGTCGTTTTCACACAATATATCTGTGTTGTAGAAACGTACATACGTTATAATATATATCAAAGTGGCTCATGTTCACAATAACTGTGGGATTAGTGCCAGAAAAGTAAATCATAACCTTTGGATTCGATAGGTGGCGTTGTGGTCAAGTTGTAAATAAATGCGAACTTATCGCGCCACCTACCGGAAAGAGCAGAGCAACATCTACTCGGCCAGCTAGTATTTTTATAAATTAAGGGTGATATTTATATTTTTAAAATGGAGGAATACGAAAACCCTAAATAATTAATAAAATATTGATATTTTACTATTAAACTCAATGTAAAATGTTAAAATAATAATAATTAAACGTAAAACGCTGATTTAAATCATATATTCAATTGCATATTAAGTTATGATTTATACATGAAGATGATTTTAAATATCTATATCGTATGTTTTCTATCGCTTTGATTACAAGATTCCACAAAAAACCAACTGCATGTCAAACAAATACATCATGTGTGATGTGGTGTGTAAATTATGACGCAACTCTTTACGCACTACATTACAAATTACCATAGTAACTAAGAATGATTGTCAAAGAGCGCGCACTTCCTGCATTCTTTCTGCCTTCGATGGTTGACTTTTTTTAATATTCCAAGTAATTTTGCATCCAGTATCCTCCAGTCTTGTTCTATATAGTTGGTATAGTTGATGCGTGATTATATAAACCGAATGCAAATAGATGAGGGCAATCAGTAGCTTCGAGACATTTTGCACGATGAGAGATCTGGTCAGTCTAGTTGTGTTCCTTTGTTTAAGTGTTTCTTGTGATAAGTGGTGAATATAAACAGCGAATCGTTAAATTTATTCTTACAATATTTTACCCTCTATAAATATTAATTTATTTATTCATTACAGCCTATCAAAGGTCCACTGCTGAAAATGGGCCTCCCACGTAGATAGGGTGGTAAAGGTGGCAAATATCCCCATAATAGGGGGATATTTGCCATTGTTACGCCGCTCGGCAGGCGAGCTCTACAATTGCAGTTTTTTATAATTTTGAACTGTTATCAGTTCAATGTTCCTGCTTATAACCTGTTTCAGTTTTCCTCTTATGACACCCACGGGCTGATATTGGGTAGTTAATTCATTTGCGCCGCCACTCCACGGCAAACACTTATTGTAAATATTTTCTTATTACCATTAGATATACTTATATCAATAAATAGACAGTAACATCTAATTTCTATGCGGACCAAAATTACTAATAATTTACTGATTAATTATTTAATGATTCTTTTTTTAATATTCTAACGAATAATGTCTGGGGGTCGCCGTGGTCTTCTTAAATTCTGCATTGGCCAATAACAATTCATTCCTGAAATTGAGTCTCTCCCCTTGCAGGAGGGCTTTTACCGTAATCACTCTAACATAGTTGAAATTGACAAGCATCACAACAACAGCAGTTTTGTTGTCATGCTTACCAATGTTCGCTGTGTAGGTGTATTATTATTTTCGCGCAATGATATGACTGTTCGTCTTCTAGTTTTTCTTTAAGTTAACACCTTTGACACGTGTTATTATTGGATGAGTCTCTTATATCGCAACACAGTTTTCAGTTTTTTTTTATTAAAATTTACCCGTTAAGTTACAACAAAAGAATAGTTGGTTCGTAATATTATAATAATTTACAATCACATAATTGACTAAGAGCAGGGAGGAGAACGTGTGCAAAATCTGTATGTTTAAAAAATAATAAACATTTAGGGCACGTAAAGTCCACTTATGGACATATATGGACAGCGTGCGCAATCATCCCTGTTCCAAACATTTTCAAAATTGAAACATGTATGTATTATAAGAATTGCTACCTTAAAGTATTATAATTGCATTAATTTGAATACGTAATATAACATGCAGTTAACCTTCATACCTACAGAATTCTATTAATTATAATTCTAAATACTTGATTAAAAGGAATAGATTTTTATAACCACAATAAATAATAAAAAAATGTTTGCAGATCTTGACCGCTGCCTTCTTGGCTTCCGCAACCGCTGCGCCTTCTGGTACCTTTTTCGGTCCGATTGCACACATCGCCTACTCTACGGTACCTAGTCCTGCTGCTGTACCCACAATATCACCAGGTGATTTACAAGCTGCAGCGATAAATGCAAAAGTTCAACTTGAGCAGCAAGTTCAAGCTGCAGCCGACAAGGCGAGAGAATTAGCTGAACAAGCAACAGAGAATCAAGATGAGGGTATAATTGAAGCTAATGATTTAGCAAAGGAGCGGGCCGAAGAGTCGTTCTGGGCAGCAGAAGAAAAGAAATGGCAGGCTTTAGATGCTTTAAAAACCGCTGAAGCTCAGATTGATGGATCTATAGCGAGCAGGGCCAGTGATGTCGCTTTAGCAGCATATAGTGTACCAACTACTGTTCAGACTCGAACAGGAGTTTTGGGACAGTCTGTTGTAGCGGCAGAAACAAAAAGCATCGCCCCTGAAGAAGTCAAAGTAGAAGAACAAAAGGAAAAAGCTGAAGGTGAAGCAATGACTGCAGTCAAATCTGTGCAAGCAGAGAACAAACCAGAAAATGCTGAAAAGCCCGCGGAGAACATTCAAACAGAAGCTGCTAAAATGGAATCGTCCGCGACAGTGAAAACTGCAGAAGCTGTTAAAGAAGAAAATCCAGCTGCTGTCTTCTTAGGTCAAACTCACCAAGCACTTGTGGGTTCTAACACCTTCTTAGCACAACCCTGGCTGAAACAAGCATTTGCACCAATTTCTTACATTTCTGGATTACAAAGCTTCGTTCGAAATCTTATTCCAAATTATAATGGTCACTTGGTAAACCCAGTGTTTTTTAGACCTGCCTTGTAAGAAGCAAGTTATTTATAATTTTGTAAAAAATCTTAAGGAGCTTTGTTAAAGAAATAAATCGTAATAACAAACGTGTATTTAATTTCCTAGTTTATTACAATTTACTGTTGCAAGGCTGCCGTGCTTATCGAAATTGCAATAATTAAAGGTGGGCATTATTTAAAAAAATGAATACTACAAATTTAGTTACCTCGGAATCGTATAGCCTTTGGTGTCTTTTTTTCGCAATGAGATAATAAATAAAGATCCGATTTGCATATAACCATACAATTATCGTGATGTTATTATCAGTCACAATGGTTCGATTATATTTCTTCACATGCAAGAAAGAAAGAGATTTTTTTTTAATTTTTTTTTTAAATACTAGTAATGCTATTAAACCTTACTAATATTCCCTTTAACCACTTCTGTTAAGCTTAAAATACTTGTGTTAGAAGTGGTTCACGACAGTAGTCGAATGGCGGATTCGAACCTACGACCTTTCGAGTTCGCGGTCCGCGCCCTGCCATTAGGCTACTGACGCTTCATATTTGGCTATTCATTGCAAAATATAAAGGTACATGTAGCTTAATGTAACGCAGTATGTATTATACTTAAATTATAATCTTAAATTACAACGAACACGAGTAGAAATACATTTTTAAATGAATAATATACAAATAAATTTTCTAAAATATTTAATCCTCAGACGTGCCTCACGATATTTTCCTACACCGCCTAGCAAGAACTCAGCATCAGCACTTAAAATACGATTAACAATTTAATTGGTGCCGGCGGGGATCGCACACGGGTTATTTGCGTACGGCGAAATTACGGCTGCTGTAATACCTCAGGAATATTAGCAAAGTTGTCAATTCACCTGCCAAGCGTTGCAACTGTAGCAAAATCTACCTATGAGGTAATTTTTGGTGAGACCTATATTCAGCAATGGCTTTTCATTATCTATTTTAATAGTGTGTGATTAAAGACAAGGATATAAAATTTCCTTCTTAGCTAAATAGAGTAAGATATCCTATCCAAACGGAATTCATGCGAAAGTGCTTATTTCTACGCGCGTATACATTACGGCCTGTTACTGTGAAACAGATTAAATGTCAGCTGCAACATTTATTATAAAAAAAACATGAAATATAATATGTATGATTGTAGCGTAGATCAAGATAAAGAATATCATTACCGCGTTTGTTATCAATATTGTAAGAAATGTCAATGAAGAATTTAAAGATCCCTTGGCTTTATTACTAATCTTCAATGGATTGCGGTTCAACTATCCCGTTTATATGCTATTATATTAAATACTCAAACACAAACGCTTACCACCAGGTGGGATAGTAGTCAAGCAATAACTTAGAATAGTTTAAAAACATTTCTAGTCGTCATAAGTCAGAATCCATCGCCCCATCTTGTTTTATTTTTATAAAATAATAATCTAATCGACCTAGCTTTTGAATACACCATACAATATACCCTAATACAAAATACGTTGTATTTTTTTATACGATAGGGTTACAAACGAGCACACAGTCCACCTGATGTTAAGTGGTTGCTGTGACCCATAGACATCTACATCTATCCTCAATAAAGAAAAAAACTGCAGATGCCTCTTTTCCACTAAAAAGGGTCTCCGGTTCTCTACAATAATCATACGAAACAGCGGTGTTCAGCTGCTATTCTGTGAGAGCGTGGTCTTTCCCCGGTTGAGCAGACCTATTCCTGCTACAACTATATAACTAATATAGCTGCAGCATGGCTCTAGCGCGTATGGAAATTGTGTAGATGTGTGAGTTCGTTGTAAAACAATGTATAGTTTGAAACATAATTTTCTTCTGCATTGTAATGAGCAGAGATAATAGAGGAAGATTTAATAGCTTAAAATTTCTTCAACTAAAAGATTTAAATAAAGTAAAAGTAAAATTGGTACAAATTGATAAAAATAATTAGAGTGATAAACGAGGTTAAACATACAGACAATTCACGTATATTCATAAATTTTACCTACAAATTGGATTCAAAGTACGCAAATCAAGATTCGAAATCCATATTTTCGCAAGAAAGTTCCTAAATTCGCAAATATTAACAAGCCTGTCTCACTCCACGCTTTAGGCATGAAAATATACCTACGCTACGCGGCCGCCTACAAGGGGCAAATTCAATGAGGGTGTCACTCGCGCTTGAGTTGACGCGCCACCTTGCGTTAATAAAAAATATTTTTCTCTTATAAGTATTTAGACACTTTAGATATTTATTTTTGATTTTTTATTCAAGCATGACCACTCAAAAAGCCAAAAGGTAATGCATACATTCCTATTATTATTTAAACACCTTGCAACGGGTGCTTAAATAAAAATAGGAATGTCGACTTTTCATTCTTTACTGTTCCTAAGGATACCGAAAGGTAATATATTATTATTTATAAACAGATCTAGATAATAAGGTATCTAGTTACTGACACCATAGCTACAGATTTATTATTTGATAGTGATCAGACCACAGCTTCGCAGTTTCCATTTTGTCGCGTATAATGCCAATAATCTTAAAAATGCGTTCAGTGTAACTAACTTGTGCAATGTATGTATGTAAACTGACTACGATACATGAGACAATCCCAGTATGAAGGTAACGTTTTTAAAAAAACATAAGGGGTGAGTGGGGGCTAAAGTGTTTGCCGTCCTAATGTCAAGAGTTAGCCCAGGCTACTTTAAACTTATAAAGAATATTAATTTTTTACCAATCTACGCAGAACGAGCTTACAGTATTTTGAAGTCATTCAGTTGTATGCTTAGGGTTCAAGAATCCACAACCCTATATCAACCCGAGGATGTTGTAAGAGGGTGGGAAACTTTAACAGAAGATGAAAACTCAAAATGATTACTGCAGTTGCCAACTCACCTGCGAAACGTAGCAACTATGGCAAATATCGCCTTTGTGAAGCAATCCTACCCTATCCTATGAAAGCCCACTGCTGAACATATAGCAGACCTATATGTTCAGCAGTGGGCTTTCATAGACTGTAAATATAATAAGGACAATGCCGCATAAAATTTAATTTTTATAGGTCATTAATTGTTCAGACGTGTAACAAACGTGTAAAAAAAATGTCTGAGTTAAATCTTGAAGTAATGAACAAACTTTTTGCGGTAAGAAATTGCAGGGTTTAAAGAGAATATGCATAGAAAATAAAATTTAGTTTAAAGTGGTCGCCTTCAAACTTGATACAGGTCTTTAAACTTCCTGGACGACGGAATTATCATGCTTAAATTCTTAAAAAAATACATACATATATAAACACCAACGCCTGTCACCCAGAAGGGTGAGCAAATTATGTAATTTATTTTTACCAATAATCTTGGTCTAATGGAGACAGTTTAATTCAAAATTTAAATCCAATTTCTTAAAGAGTCAAAGCATTAGTTTGAGACGCTACGCGCGTAACGTTGGGGCAGTCTCTCATATCCGTGGCGACAACATAAGCGATTGAATTGAGTGAATGGTGCGAATATGCGAGTATCTGAAAGATGCTTATATATTTGTGCCACTTGCTGTTGTTGTAGAGGTCAAGGCGCAGTATCGTTTTTTAAGGAACTGTATCCGTAGCTGGTCTTCGGGAGACAAAAGGGATGGTTTATTTTAATACTATAAGTATAGGCATTCAGAGAGAAGGAGAAGGACTGTATAATAATATTGGATTGAGTTCTTTTTTTATTGTAGTAAGGAATCATCCAAATACATACTTCAAAATATCGAGAATATAATTTTAAGTGTTCTATCCATGTGAAATTTTAAAAACTAGAACATATATTTATAAACTCGACTTTGACATTTACCGATAAATTCCAATAAAATAACTGTAATTATCCAAGTACTCAGACATACTTATTTACCTTTAATCATTTATAATATCTATACTATAGGTACGTAAAATATCTGTCTGTTCTTATACGAGTAGCACTGGTCGCATTGTCTCATTTTATTGCACCCACCTTGCTTAAAAATATTACTTGCTATATAAAATATTAACATTTTTTATCTTTATATTAATTAATAATCGTAAGCGTGTCTTTTAGTGACAGTGTAATTTCTGAACGAACTGACCAATCGACATCATATTCATACAATATATTTGTGTCGACAGCGAGATAATGGTTCATAGCTACGCTAGGAGTGTCGTTTGGAGCTATGCGTGTCAAGTTAAAAACACTGTACAAAATGACCATTCACATTGGTTTAGTGCCAAAAAAGAAAATTATAAACTCTGGACTCGATAGGTGGCGCTGTGGTCAAGGTATTACTACTTAGAGTATTCAACTAATTAGTTAGTTTAATACTCTAAGTATTACTAAGTTCAAACTTATCGCACCACCTGCCGGAAAAGGCAGAGTAACACATGCCCGGCCAGCTAGTATTCTTTTAAATTAATGGTAATCACATTTAAAACTTCCACCATGGGGTGATATTTGCCACGTGGTGAAAGTTGACACGCTTGGCGAGCGGGATGGCAAACACAGTTTTTTCTTAATGTAAAATAGCTGTTATCTTGTTATCTGGAAGAGGCTGCTGCCCATGTCCCGCCTGTTTCCCAATGTCGCCTCTTACGACAACCCACGGGAAGATATGGGATAGTGGATACTCTTAACCGCCACTTACACGGCGAGATTAGAATGGCTCTCCAGCACCGTAAAAACGGTAAGGCCCCGGGCGAGGATGGAATTACAGCGGAGCTTCTGAAAGCGGGTGGAAATCCGGTACTTCAGGTCCTTCATAAGCTCTTTTATTCTGTCCTCCATGGTGGGACTACTCCGGAGGTGCGGAGCAGAAATGCAGTAGTCTTGTTCTTCAAGAAAGGCGACAAACGCTCTCATGGAGAACTACAGACGGATTTCCGTTCTGCGCCGCGACTACGTGCTGTTTTCGAGAGTCATTACAAAACGTCTCGCGCTCAGACTCGACGACTTCCAGTCTCCCAAACAAGCCGGTTCCCGAAATGGCTTTAGTACCATAGACCACATATAAACACTTCGGCAAATCATACAAAACACCAAAGAGTATAATCTGCCACTTTGCATAGCGTATGTGGACTATGAGAAAGCCTTTGATTCCGTCGAAATTTGGGCGAAGCTGCAGTCCCTTCAGCGGTGCCAAGTTGACTGTCGGTATATCGAAGTGCTGAAGTGATTGTACAGTAGGGCTACCAGGGCTATCCGAGTACAGAATCAGAGTACGAAACCTATCCAACTGCAGAGAACTGTAAGACAGTGTGACGTTATATCCCGGAAACTCTTCACCGCTGCATTGGAAGACGTTTTCAAGCTACTGGACTGGAGAGGATACGGTATTAACATCAATGGCTAGTGCACCTTCACTCACATTTGATTTGCCGATGATATAGTTCTTATGGAAGCATCGCTGGAGGACCTAAGCACTATGCTCAATGACGTCAATTGTGTTTCTTAACGGATAGGTCTTAAGATGAACGTGGACAAAACAAAGATCATGTTTAATGTCCATGTCTCACCTATGCCGGTAGCTGTTGGGAGCACTAAGCTCAAAGTTATTGACAAGTATGTGTATACCTACGACAAATATTCCCACTAGATAAGTCCAACTACGACCGAGAGGTCAATCGACGGATTCAACTTGGCTGGGCAGCGTTCGAGAAACTATAGCACATCTCGTCAGATATACATCAAAAGTTGAAAACGAGACTGTACAACTAGTGCGTGTTACCAGTGATGACCTATGGAACTCAGACGTAGTCCTTCACTGCTGGCCGTATGAGGATGCTCAAGGTGTCTTAGTGAGCTATGAAGAGGGTTATGCTCGGGGTTTCTCTGCGTGATAAACTTAGAAATGAGGATATCCGCAGCAGAATTAGTGTGACCGACATAGCCCAACGGATTAGTAAGCTGAAGTGGCAATGGGCCGGCCATATAGATCGAAGAACCGACAACCGATGGGTAAAAAAGGTTCCTCGAGTGGCAGCCTCATACTGGTAGGCGAAGTGTAGGACGACCCTAACTAGATGGAGTGACAACCTGGTAAGACATGCAGGAGTCGATGGACGCAGGTGGCTCAGGACCGTGCTTTGTGGCATTCTTTGGGGGAGGTTTATGTTCAGCAGAGGACTTGTGAAGGGCTGTACATTTAAAACCGTTTACCGACGGTATCGCAATTTTATTTAACTTAATCTTTAAAAAGGCGGGTAACGAAAACCTTAAAAAATTAATAAAATATTATTATTGTATAGTAACAACTCAACGTAAAATGTTGAAATATTAATAAGTTTACATACAACGCGGATTTAAATCATATATTCAATTGTAATTCAAATTATGATTTATACTCTAAAACGATTTAAGATATTTTGATCGTATGTCTCTTAAGGTTTTAATAACAAGATACGTCAAAACGCAATCGCTTGTCAAACAAATGCACCATGTGTGATTTCGCGCCTAAATTATGACGAAACTCATTACGCACTACGTTAAAAATTACCAAAATAACCAAGAATAGCTGTCTAAATAAGGCGCGCTTCCTGCTTTCTGTCTGCCCTCGATGGTTGACTTTTCTTTAATATTTCAAGTAACTAGCATTCAGTATCCAGTCTTGTTTTTTATAGTTGTTCTAAACGATGACGCGGGATTATAAAACCGAATGAGACGAGATGAGGGCAATCAGTAGCTTCAAGCCATCTTGCACGATGAGAGTTCTGGTCAGTAAAGTTGTATTCTTTCTTTAAGTGTTTATTGTGATAAGTGATCAATATAAACAGTGAATCGTTAAATTTACTTAAACATTGTTTTATCCTTTATGAATATTAAATAATTCATTAATTACAGCATAACAAAAGCGCAAGGCCTCCGACGTAGGTTGCCTAATAGGGGCATATTTGCTACAGTTCCCTCTTTTAGCAAGCAATGT
Source organism: Parnassius glacialis (assembly GCA_033319125.1). Lineage (NCBI taxonomy): Eukaryota > Metazoa > Arthropoda > Insecta > Lepidoptera > Papilionidae > Parnassius > Parnassius glacialis. The sequence goes on from JAVANC010000002.1 coordinate 29,260,694, forward strand.
TTTTATTATTTTAGTTGTTATCAGACATTTTACTGTATTATATCCTGTTTCATTTCCTTCTGCCGCCTTATACGACACACACCGCATGAAATACCACGCATGGCAGACAGTCAAACATCGCAATTTTTTATTATTTTGAGCTGTTATTAGTTTGATGTTGCTGGCCGTCCCGTATTTCAGTTCTCCTCAGTCGCCTCCTATGACAACGACGGGATGAAATGGGGTAGATTCAGTTGCGCCGCCACTACACGGCAATCCTTATTGTAAACATGTTCTTATTACGATTATACTTATATTAATAAATAGACAGTAATATTTAATTTCAATAAGAACCAAAATTATTGCTAACTCATTTTTCATTTGGATATTCGTTATGTCAGGGAGTCACTGTAAAACTGAACATTGGTTGGTCTACAGTCGTCTTAAATTCTGTCTTGGCAAATAACAATCCACTCCTGGAATTAAGCCTCTCCCCATGCCTACAAAGACCATTTAACGTTATTACGTTACAATTTGCCTCTGCTTTTCTGCCGACTTCCAAAAAGGGGACGGTACTCAGTTCGAGTGTATGTTTTTTTTTTTTTATGTGTGTTACCTCATAACTTTGTACTGGGCGAACCGATTTCGATGATTCTTTTTTTATATGAAAGCTGATAGTTCTCGTGTGGTCCCATATGAATTTCATCAAGGTCAGACCAATGGTTATTGAGTTATTCTTAAATAACCTGTCTTGAAGTCGCTTATATTGAAGTCGGCTGTACAAAATTTTTAATTTTAAATTATTGTACATTTTACTTTGCCGTTATCAATACATTTTGATTCGCTCTACAGCCCTCTAACATACTTTAAATAGATATAGGCTTAACTGCTATTGCTCTCAGGTAGAGTGTATTATTTGCGCAAAATTATGTGACTGCTCGTTTTCTAGTTTTTCTTTAAGTGAACACCTTCGACCCCTGGTGTTATTGGACGATTCTCATACATCGCACACAGAGTTTTCAGTTTTTGCTTACGCTTCAGTTAATTAAAATGTCACCGTTAAGTTACAATAAAAAAATAATTGGTTCGGAATTTTATGATTTCAGAATCATCATCATCATTACAGCCCTTCCCAAGTCCACTGCTTAACATAGACCTCTCCCAAGGAATGCCACACAGCACGGTCCCAAACCACCTGCATCCATTGACTTCCTGCATGTCTTACCCGGTCGTTACTTTATCTAACGGGGAGACGCCCTACACTTCGCTTCACCGATGAGGAAGATAGGTTCACTCGGGAACCTTTCTTCCTCATCGGTTATTGGTTCTTCGAGCTATATGGCCGGTGCATTGCCACTTCAGCTTACTAATCTGTTAGGTTATGTCGGTTACTCTGGTTCTACTGCGGATATACTCGATTTTAAGCCTATCACGCAGAGAAACGCCGAGCATAGCCCTCTCCATAGCTCGCTGAGCAATTTTGAGCTTCCTCATACGGCCAGCAGTGAAGGACCACGTCTCAAATCCGTAGGTTATCACAGGAACAAACACTGGTTGTACAATCTAGTTTTGAGGTTTTGAGGTATGCCTGAGGAAAACATGTGTCGTAAACTCCCGTGCGCTGCCCAGCCGAATTGAATCCATCGATTGACCTCTCGGTTGAAGTTGGACTTACCTAGTCGTACTATTTGTCCTAGGTAAACATACTCGTCAACAACTCGGAGCTTAGTGCTCCCAACAACTACCGGCACAGGTGTGACATGGACGTTATACATGAACTTTGTTTTGTCCATGCTCATCTTGAGACCTATATGTTGGGAGACACTATGAAGGTCATTGAGTCTCTTCAGTGGTGCCACGTGGACTGTCAGTATATCGAAGTGCTGAAGTGTTTGTACATTAGAGCTATGATGGCTATCCGCGTACAGAAACAGAGTACGAAACCTATCCACGTGCAGAGAAATGTAAGAAACGGTGACGTTATATCCCCAAAACTCTTCACTGCCGCATTGGCAGATTATATTAGTTAGTATTCATATATTAGTATACAAACTACTGGCCTGGAAAGTTTACGGTATTAACGTCTATGGCGAGTACATCATTCACCTTCGATTTGCCGACGATATAGTCCTTATGGCAGAATCGGCGGAGGACGTACGCACTATACTCGATTTAATGATTTATTTTATAGGATAGGGTGGCAAACGAGCACACAGTCCACCTGATGGTAAGTAGTTGCCATAGACATCCACATCTATCAAGACATAATAAATAATCAAAATGCAGATGCGTTGTCACCCGTGAGGACCAACATGGAATGCCTCTTTTCCAGTAAAAAGGGTCTCTGTTTCTCTACACTCACCATACGAAACACAGCAGTGTTAAGCTGCTCTTTAACGCTGGTATTCTGTGAGAGCGTCATCTTTCCCCAATTGAGCCGACCCATTCGTGCTACAACTATACTAATAACATGGCTACAGCATGGCTCTACCACGTAAAATTTACTTTCATATAATTGATTTAGTGCAGAAAACAAAAACTTGTGGGAAACCTGCATGTCTAAGAAATAACAAACATCTAGAGCACGCGAAGTCTACTTTGTACATAGGGACAGCGTGCGTTAATACAGTAATCCCTGTTCCAAATTATTTCAAATTGAAATGAGGACCAGCGGAGATACTTTTATAGGCTGTTTCTACTCTTTTTCTTAAGTTATATCTTTGTGACTCTACTTAAAACCTAATTTCTTAAAGCAAACTGTACCAAGGTAATATTAATTTTGACATTTATTAACAGTACCTAAACTACCAAGTTCTACTAGGCGTTAGCGAAATAAATAAATATTTCTCAAGGCTGATACATAACTAGACATTATAGATTGCTTAAGTGGCTCTGCCAGAATATTATAAGCCAGTAAAAATATCCACTACACCACAAAATCCCGTGAGTGTCGTAACAGAGGAAAACTAAAACTAGGGGTGGGCAGTAACATCTATCTGATAACAACCTAAAATAAAAAATAAAACTGTAGTTGCAAACGCACCTAGAAAAACGTCTTATGCCTTGTTGTGGCCTGATAGGTTGAAATGACGATGATGATGATGACATTGAATTATATATATAAACATATACAAGAATTGGTTGCTTTAAGTATTAATATTATATTAATTTGAATACGTAACATGAAACGCAGTTAACCTCTATACCAAAAGCATTCTATAAATTACAATTCTAGATACTTGAGCAAAAGGAATTCATTTTTAAGATGTTATAAACAAATAATAAAAGAAATATTTTGCAGATCCTGATCGCTGCCTTCTTGGCTTTCGCAACCGCTGCGCCTTTTGGTGCCTTTTACGGCCCGATTGCATACATCGCCTACTCTACGGTACCTTTTCCTGCTGCTGTACCCACAATATCACCAGATGACTTACAAGCTGCAGCAATAAATGCAAAAGTTCTACTTGAGCAGAAAATTCAAGCTGCAGCCGACAAGGCAAGAGAATTAGCTGAACAAGCAATAGAGAAACAAAACGAGGATATTACAGAAGCTAATGATTTAGCGAAGGAGCGAGCCGAAGAGTCGTTCTGGGCAGCAGAAGAAAAGAAATGGCAAGCTTTAGACGCTTTAAAAACTGCTGAAGCTCAGATTGATGGATATATAGCAAGCAGGGCCAGTGATGTCGCTTTAGCGGCATATAGTGTACCAACTGCTATTCAGGGACAAGCAGGACTTTTGGGACAGTATGTTGTAGCGGTAGAAACAAAAAGCATCGCCCCTGAAGAAGTCAAACTAGAAGAACAAAAGGAAAAAGCTGATGGTGAAGCAATGATTGCAGTCAAATCTGTGCAAGCCGAGAGAAAACCAGAAAATGCTGAGAATTCCGTGGAGAACATTCAAACAGAAGCAGCTAAAATGGAGACGCTGACGTCAGTGAAAACTGCAGAAGCAGTTAAAGAACAAAATCCAGCTACTATCTTGTTAGCTCAAACTCACCCAGCTGAGAGCAAACCACAGAATGCTGAAAAGTCCGTGGAGAACATTCAAACAGAAACAGCTAAAATGGAGACGCTGACATCAGTGAAAACTGCAGAAGAAGTTAAAGAACAAAATCCAGCTGCTGTCTTCTTAACTCAAACTCAACCAGCCGAGAGCAAACCAGAAAATGCTGAGAAGTCCGTGGAAAAAATTCAAACAGAAGCAGCTAAAATGGAGACTCTGACGTCAGTGAAAACTGCAGAAGCAGTTAAAGAACAAAATCCGGCTGCTGTCTTCTTAGCTCAAACTCACCCAGCCGAGAGCAAACCAGAAAATGCTGAGAAGTCCGTGGAGAACATTCAACCAGAAGCAGCTAAAATGGAATCGTCAGCGACAGTGAAAACTGCGGAAACTGTTAAAGAAGAAAATCCAGCTGCTGTTTTCTTAGCTCAAACTCACCCAGTTGAGAGCAAACCAGAAAATGCTGAGAAGTCCGTGGAGAACATTCAAACAGAAACAGCTAAAATTGAGACGCTGACGTCAGTGAAAACTGCAGAAGCAGTTAAAGAACAAAATCCAGCTGCTGTCTTCTTAACTCAAACTCAACCAGCCGAGAGCAAACCAGAAAATGCTGAGAAGTCCGTGGAGAACATTCAAACAGAAGCAGCTAAAATGGAGACGATGACATCAGTGATAACTGCAGAAGCAGTTAAAGAACAAAATCCAGCTGCTGTCTTCTTAACTCATACTCAACCAGCCGAGAGCACACCAGAAAATGCTGAGAAGTCCGTGGAGAACATTCAAACAGAAGCAGCTAAAAAGGAGACTCTGACGTCAGTGAAAACTGCAGAAGCAGTTAAAGAACAAAATCCAGCTGCTGTCTTCTTAAGTCAAACTCAACCAGCCGAGAGCAAACCAGAAAATGCTGAGAAGTCCGTGGAGAACATTCAATCAGAAGCAGCTAAACAGGAATCGTCAGCAACAGTGAAAACTGCGGAAACTGTTAAAGAAGAAAATCCAGCTGCTGTCTTCTTAGCTCAAACTCACCTAGCACCTGTAGTGTCCAAAATGGATACATTGACGATTCAGTAAATAAATGGCTTGATAAAAATAATCTACACATTCATTTAAGTAAAACAAATATCATCAATTTTAATAACTTAAATTCTGACATAAATATTGAATATAATGGACAACTTCTGCGGAACGCTATTAGTACGACATTTCTAGGCTTAATTATAGACTCAAATCTAAATTCGAAAGAACATATCAATAAAGTGAGTAACAAAATTAACAGATTTGTATACGCGTTACATAAATTAACAAAAATAGCAAACAAAAGCACTGCGATCACGGCGTATTTCGCATATGTAGAATCTGTTATCAGATACGGACTTTTAATGTGGGGTAATGGCACAGAATGTCAAAAAGTATTTTTAACTCAAAAGCGCTGCTATTAGAGCTATTAGAGCTATAAGTAACATCCCATCAGACACATCATGCAAGCCGTATTTTAAGTTTAAACATACTTCCTTTTCCCTGCCTCTATATATTTGAGTTTGGCAAATTTGTAATACAAAACAAGCACACGTTTTTACAAGCTAAATATGTTACAAAAATAAACTTACGGAACCCAGATAAACTACTTATACAGATAAAGTACTTGACACAATTCCAAAAAGTAAGAGCTTTCAAAAAATAGTTATGCAATGTGCAACACTATTTATAACAAAATACCGTCACATATTAAGCAATTACCATAGTTACTATTACTTTACCATACCAAGTTTAAATTTTCATTACGACGATGGCAGGTAGAAAAAGCATTTTACACAATAAATGAATTTTTAAATTGTAGTGATTAAGTACCTGTTGTCGATGCATGAATTAATTTATTTATTTATAAAATTTGTAAAAGGATGTTTTCAGTTATGTGTTTTTAGATTAAGTTTAGAAACTAATCCTTATATATAAAAATTACGCGTCACATTGTTGGTCCGCGATGAACTCTTAAACTACTAAACTGATTTCAATGAAATTTTGCACACTGTGTGCAGTTTGGTCCAACTTGAGAGATAGGATAGTTTTATCCCGATAAGTGACCCTCAATTTTTTTATTGCTAATCTCAGGAGTTTTTTTTAGGAAAACAAATGGCTGTCGGAAAGGGCAGAACAACGTCTGCCTGGTCTACTGGTTATATTATAAAAACTTTTGGACATTTGCATGTTGTTAAAAACAACTAAATACGTTTTCTCAACACATTGTTTATAACACCAAGAACAAAATACTTTTGTACCTATTTACTAACAAATAAAGAATTTCAATTTGAATGCCTTCTTAGCACAACCCTGGCTGAAACAAGGATTTGCACCAATTACCTATATTCCTGGATTACAAAACTACGTTTGAAATCTCATTCCAAATTATAATGGTCAGTTCGTAAACCCAGTGTTTTTTAGAACTGCGTGGTAAGACGCAAGATATTTACAATTCTGTAAAAATCTTAAGAGGCTTTGTAAAAGAAACAAATCGTAATAACAAACGTGTATTTAATTTCCTAGTCTATTATAATGTACTGTTCCGAAGCTGCCGTGCTTATCAAAATTGCAATTTTTTTATATGATAGGGTGACAAACGAGCACACAGTCCACTTGATGGTAAGTGGTTGCTGTGACCCATAGACATCCACATCTATCAAGAGATAATAAAGAACCAAAATGCAGATGCGTTGTCACCCGTGAGGACTAAGATGGAATGCCTCTTTTCCAGTAGTTCTCTCCACTCACCATACGACACATAGCAGTATTCAGCTGCTATTTTACGTTGGTATTCTGTGAGAGCGTGGTCCTTCCCCGGTCGAGCTAACCCATTCGTGCTACAATTATACTACTATTATATTATACTAAAAACATGAAATTTAACATGTATGATTGTAGCGTAGATCAAGATAAAGAAACATCATTACCGCGTTTCATATCAGTATTATAAGAATTGTCAATGAAGAATTTAAAGATCCCTTGGCGTTATTCCTAATCTCCATTGGATTGCGGTTCAACCATCTCGTTTATACTATTATACTAAATATGTAAACCCAAACATTTACCAACAGGTTGAATAGTAGTCAAGTACTAACTTAGAACAGGTTACAGAGTAGTAAACAATGTCATGCACCTTATGGCCGAATGCAGACGAATCCATCCAATCGAAAATAATCTAGTTCTTCGCTACGTTCTTACCTAATGGTAACGGTGAGTCAGTCCTAGGTGGTAGATTTTTAATAAATATATATTATAAAATAAATAATACTTATTTTAAACCATTTCCGATTTTACCACTGGTTCAGAATCAAGCATCTGTCCTCGAAACCAGCAAAAAAGCCTTGATTGACTTTGTCAATATTGTACATTTAAGGTATAGCTTAACTAATCGGACTAACTTTTGAAGACACCCAAGGTGTATTAGGACAAATTCAGCCCTTTATTTCATAGTGTCGAATAGTTGACTAAAGGAGAATGAGGCTAGACATCGTGGGTGCGACATAAGGAAAAATTGTCGTTCTAAGATTTCCTAAGCTTTAAATATATTGTCGGTCATAGGAAGCAAGATCTACAACAGAGAAAATCGTGTACGGGCCAATTTATCTGACAAAAGGCAACTATGATTTTCGCGGTAAAGAAATACATCATCATTAAATATTTTTGCAGGTTAAATAAATTAAAAATGTTTCGAGAACACGGAGTTCACGCAGCTGCTTTAGATCAGGATCGTGAAATCTTCACGGCTCTTTAAACTTACAAAATTGTGTAGATGTGTCAGTTCTTTGTGAAACAATGTATAGTTTGAAACAGAATAAAACTATTCTTTTAATAATGATTTCCTCTGCATTATAATGAAAAACACAGCACAAAATATAAATAAAACGCAGTAGAATTGGTAAAAATTAGTTTTAATAAAATTAAAACGATTAACGAGCTGTATATACAGACAATTCAAGTATATTCATAACTTTAACCTACAACGTATATTCATATACGTTGAGCGAACCGAAGAACATTTTTACTGGTAACGAGGCATTCCATCTTAGTCCTCAGGGATGACAACACATCTGTATTTCGATTCTTTATCGAGAATGAATGTAGATAGATGTAGATGGGTCACAGCATCCACATACCATCAAGTGGACTGTGTGTTCGACTGTCCAAAAACAAATTGGATTTAAAGTACGAAGATCAAGGGTCGTATTTCCGCTACTCGGGAAAAAGTGTAAGATTTTTCCTTCACGACCCCCTTTCTCTAGTTCGAGCGAGAGGGAATAATATCCATCTCCCTCGCATTTTTCTTATCTTACCATGAAAGAAATTTTATTTTATATAACGCTTTATTTTAATAGACGCTAATAATTCATTTATTTGTATTCGTTAATCAATAATATAATACGTTTATCTATAATAACATACTACGAAAGGAACTTCCTTCCAACCGAGTGTTCCACGACACTCACGCATGGTTTTTTTGTAACGCACGCATAATTGCGCCATCATATAACCATAAATATAACTAATTTTACTGATATTATCGCGTTTAATTTATTTTACTTATTTTTAATTCCCGACATTTCGGGTGCTTAACAGCATCCACGGATTTTGGACGGGTAAGGGCTTGAGTAGTTCGCCGTCGTTATCGAACGATATCGAATCGATAATGACAAGGCGTTTTTAAATACTACGAAACTTTATTCTCTTCATCTCTTTTCCAATTTATTAAATTTTTCAGACATGTAACATGTAACTTAAACAAAATTTCTGAGTTAAATCATGACGTAATAGACGAATATTTGTTGCGGTTAGAAATTTCAGGGTAGAAGGCGGCTACTTTGAATTAAATTGTGTTTTTTTTTTCGCATTATCTCTTTTTTGAAATTATATTTCTTTTGGGGCGTTTGGGAAAAATACAGTGAGTGAATTTTTACGATGCGCGCGCACGCCGAAATTACGGCTGCTGTAAAACCTCAGGGAAATTAGCAAAGTTGTCAATTCACCTGCCAAGCGTTACAACTGTATAAAAAAATCTACCTATGAGGTAATTTTTGGGGAGACCTATGTTTAGCAATGGCTTTTGATTACCTACTTTTAATAGTGTGTGATTGAAGACAAGGATATGAAATTTCATCCGTTGCTAAATACGAGTAGATCTCCTATCGAAACAGAATTCATGCGAAAGTGCTTAATTAGACGCGCGTATACATTACGGCCTGTTACTGTGAAACAGATTAACGTGCGACGTGTGTGAGCAACGGGTGCTTAAACAACAATAGGAATGTCGACTTTTCATTCTTTACTGTTCCTAAGGATACCGAAAGGTAATATATTATTATTTATAGATAGAACTAGAAAATTAGGTACCTAGTGTTACTGACACCATAGTTACAGATTTATTATTTGATTAACGAGCCGACCACAGCTACGCAGTTTCGATTTTGTCGCGTATAACGCCAATGATCTTGAAAATTCGTTCAGTGTAACTATTTTTTCTTTTTCTTTTTCTTTTTTTAAAACTAGACCTTCCAGTCCTTTTTAAAAACTAGAACATTTATTTATAAACTCGACCTTGACATTTAGCGATCAATTCCAATAAAATAACTTTAAGTATCCAAGTACTCGGGCATACTTATTTACATTTAATCATTTATAATATCTACACTATAGGCACGTAAAATATCAGTATCGGTTTAGTGCCAAAATATAAAATTATAAACTCTGGACTCGATAGGTGGCGCTGTGGTCAAGGTGTTAATAAATTCAAACTCATTGCGCCACCTGCCGGAAAAGGCAGAGCAGCACCTGCCCGGCCAGCTAGTATTCTTATAAATTAATGGTAAATACATTTAAAACTTTCATTATATTTGCCATAGTTGACACGCTTGGCGAGCGGGTTGGCAACCGCAGTTTTTTTATTGTAATATTGCCATTATCAGGAAGATGCTGCTGCCCATGTCCTGCCTGTTCCCACTCTCACCTCTTACGACACTCACGAGAAGATATGGGATAGTGGATATTCTTAACCGCCACTACACGGCGAGATTACAATAGCTCTCCAGCATCTTAAAATCGACAAGGCCCCAGGCGAGGATGGAATTACAGAGGAGCTTCTGAAAGCGGGAGAATACCGGTACTTCAAGAAAGTACTTCAGAAGCTTTTTAATTCCGTCCTCCATGATGGGACTACTCCGGAGGCGTGGAGCAGAAGTGCGGTAGTCTTGTTCTTAAAGAAAGGCGACAACGCTCTCTTGAAGAACTACAGACCGATTTCCCTTCTGCGCCGCGACTACGTGCTGTTTTCGAGAGCCATTACGAATCGTCTCGCACGCAGACTCGACGACTTCCAGTCTCCCATACAAGCCGGTTTCCGAAAAGGCTTTAGTACCATAGACCAGAAACATACCCTTTCGCAAATTATACAGAAGACCGAAGAGTACAATCTGCCACTTTATCTTGCGTATGTGGACTATGAGAAAGCCTCTGATTTCGTCGAAATTTGGGCGATGCTGCAGTCCCTTCAGCGATGCCAAGTTGACTGTCGGTATATCGAAGTGCTGAAGTGTTTGTACAGTAGGGCTACGATGGCTATCCGAGTACAAAATCAGAGTACGAAACATATCCAACTGCAGAGAACTGTAAGACAGTGTGACGTTATATCCCGGAAACTCTTCACAGCTACATTGGAAGACGTTTTCAAGCTACTGGACTGGAGAGGATACGGTATTAACATCAATGGCTAGTACACCTTCACTCACATTTGATTTGCCGATAATATAGTTCTTATGGAAGCATCGCTGGAGGACCTAAGCACTATGCTCAATGACGTCAATTGTGTTTCCTAACGAATAGGTCTTAAGATGAACATGGACAAAACAAAGATCATGTTTGATGTCCATGTCTCACCTATGCCAATAGTCGGTGGGAGCATTAAATTACCTGGGACAAATAGCCAGACTAGGTAAGTCCAACTTCGACCGAGAGGTCAATCGACGGATTTAACTCGGCTGGGCAGCGTTCGGGAAATTACGACATATCTCTTCAGGTATACCTTAAAATCTGAAAACGAGATTGTACAACCAATGCGTGTTGCCAGTGATGCCTTATGGATCTGCGACGTAATCCTTCACTGCAGGCCGTATGAGGATCTCAAGATCGCTCAGCGAGCTATGGAGAGGGCTATGCTCGGGGTTTCTCTACGTGATAAACATAGAAATGAGGATATCCACAGTAGAATCAGAGTGAACGACTAGCCCAACGGATTAGTTAGCTGAAGTGGCAATGGGCCGATCATATAGCTCGAAGAACCGACAACCGATGGAGAAAAAAGGTTCTCGAGTGGCAGCCTCGTACTGGTAGGCGAAGTGTAGGGCGACCCCCAACAAGATGGAGTGATGACCTGGTAAGACATGCAGGAAGTCGATGGAGGCAGGTGGCTCCGGACCGTGCTCTGAGGCATGTCTTAGGGGAGGCCTATGTTCAGCAGTGGGTTTATGAAGGGCTGTAATGATGGTGATAATGATGACATTTCAAACGTTTACCGATGGCGTCGCAATTTTATTTAACTTAAACTTTAGAATGGAGAATAACGAAAACCTGAAATAATTAATAAAATATTATTTTTCTACTACTCAACTCAACGAAAAATGTTGAAATATTAATACGTGTGCATACAACGCCGATTTAAATCATATGTTCAATTGTAATTCAAATTATGATTTATACTCTAAAACGATTTAAGATATTTTGATCGTATGTCTCTTAAGGTTTTAATAACAAGATACGTCAAAACGCAATCGCGTGTCAAACAAATACACCATGTCTGATTTGGAGCTCAAATTATGACGAACCTCATTACGCACTACGTTAAGAATTATCATAGTAACCAAGAATAGCTGTCTAAAAAGCGCGCGCTTCCTGCTTTCTGTCTGGCCTCAATGGTTGACTTTTTTTTAAATATTTTAAGTAAGTAGCATTTAGTATCCAGTCTTGTTTTTTATAGTTGTTGTAAACGATGACGCGGGATTATAAAACCGAATGATGCGTGATGAGGGCAATCAGTAGCTTCAAGACATCTTGCACGATGAGAGTTCTGGTCAGTTGTGTTCCTTTGTTTAAGTGTTTCTTGTGATAAGTGATCAATATAAACAGTGAATCGTTAAATTTACTTAAACATTATTTTATCCTTTATGGATATTAAATAATTCATTAATTACAGTATAACAAAAGCGCAAGGCCTCCGACGTAGGTTGCCTAATAGGCGCATATTTGCTACAGTTCCCTCTTTTAGCAAGCAATGATTTTATTAATTTCAGTTGTTATCAGACATTTTACTGTATTATATCCTGTTTCATTTCCTTCTGCCGCCTTATACGACACTCACCGCATGGTATACCACGCTTGGCAGGCAGGTCAAACATCGCAGTTTTTTATTATTTTGAGCTGTTATTAGTTTGATGTTGCTTGCCGTCCCGTATTTCAGTTGTCCTCTGTCGCCTCCTATGACAACGACGGGATGAAATGGGGTAGATTCAGTTGCGCCACCACTACACGGCAATCCTTATTATAAACATGTTCTTATTACGATTATACTTATATTAATAAATTCACAGTAATATTTAATTTCAATAAGAACCAAAATTATTATTAACTCATTTTCATTTGGATATTCGTTATGTCAGGGAGTCAAGTAAAACTGAACATTGGTTGGTCTACAGCCGTCTTAAATTCTGTCTTCGCAAATAACAATCCACTCCTAGAATTGAGCCTCTCCCCATGCCTACAAAGACCATTTAACGTTATTACATTACAATTTGCTTCCGCCTTTTGTACATTTTACTTTGCCGTTATGAATACATTTTGATTCGCTCTACAGCCCTCTAACATACTTTAAATAGATATAGGCTTAACTGCTATTGCTCTCAGGTAGAGTGTATTATTTGCGCAAAATTATGTGACTGCTCGTTTTCTAGTTTTTCTTTAAGTGAACACCTTCGACCCCTGGTGTTATTGGACGATTCTCATACATCGCACACAGAGTTTTCAGTTTTTGCTTACGCTTCAGTTAATTAAAATGTCACCGTTAAGTTACAATAAAAGAATCATTGGTTCGGGATTTTATGATTTCCGCATCATCATCATCATCATTACAGCCCTTCCCAAGTCCACTGCTTAACATAGACCTCTCCCAAGGAATGCCACACAACACGGTCCCAAACCACCTGCATCCATTGACTTCCTGTATGTCTTACCAGGTCGTCACTCTATCTATTTAGTGCAGAAAACTAAAACTTGTGCGAAATCTGCATGTCTAAGAAATAACAAACATCTGGGGCACGCGAAGTCTACTTTGTACATAGGGACAGCGTGCGTTAGTACGGTAATCCCTGTTAGTAACATCTTTGTGACTCTACTTAAAACCTAATTTTTAAAAGCAAACTGTACCATGGTAATATTAATGTTGACATTTTTTAACAGTACCGAGACTACCAAGCTCTACTAGGCGTTAGCGAATGTATGTAACAGCCTTGCGAAATATATAAATATTTCGCAAGGCTGTTACATAACCAGATTTTAAAGATTGCTTAAGTGGCTTCTACTAAATATTATAAGCCAGCAAAAATATCCACTACACCACAAAATCCCTTGAGTGTCGTAAGAAGCGACAGAAGCAAACTAGAACTAGGGGTAGGCATTAACATCTATCTGATAACAACCTAAAACAAAAAATTAAACTGTAGTTGCAAACCCGCCTGGAAAAAAATCTTATGCCTAGCTGTGGCCTTATAGGTTGAAATGATGATGATGAATAATATATGTAAAAACATACAAGAATTGCTTGCTTTAAGTATTAAGATTACATTCATTTGAATACGTAACATGAAACGCAGTTAACCTTCATACCTAAAGCATTCTATAAATTACAATTCTAAATACTTGAGCAAAAGGAATTCATTTTAAGACTATAACAAATTATAAAAAGAATATTTTGCAGATCCTGATCGCTGCCTTCTTGGCTTCCGCAACCGCTGCGCCTTCTGTTGCCTTTTTCGGTCCGATTGCACACATCGCCTACTCTACGGTACCTATTCCTGCTACTGCACCGACAATATCACCAGGTGTCTTACAAGCTGCAGAGATAAATGCAAAAGTTCAACTTGAGCAGCAAGTTCAAGCTGCAGCCGACAAGGTAAGAGAGTTAGCTGAACAAGCAATAGAGAAACAAAATGAGGGTATAATTGAAGCTAATGATTTAGCAAAGGAGCAGGCGGAAGAGTCGTTCTGGGCAGCAGAAGAACAGAAATGGCAAGCTTTAGATGCTTTGAAAACCGCTGAAGCTCAGATTGATGGATCTATAGCGAGCAGGGCCAGTGATGTCGCTTTAGCAGCATATAGTGTACCAACTGCCATTCAGGCACAAACAGGACTTTTAGGACAGTCTGTTGTAACGGTAGAAACAAAAAGCATCGCCCCTGAAGGAGTCAAAGTAGAAGAACAAAAGGAAAAACCTGAAGAAGAAGCAATGACTGCAGTAAAATCTGTGCAAGCCGATAGCAAATCAAAAAATGCTGAAAAGCCAGTGGAGAACGTTCAAATAGAAACAGCTAAAATGGAGACGCTGACGTCAGTGAAAACTGCAGAAGCAGTTAAAGAAGAAAATCCAGCTCCTGGCTTTTTAGCTCCAACTCACCCAGCTGAGAGTAAACCAGAAAATGTTAAAAAGTCCGTGGAGAACATTCAAACGGAAGCAGCTAAAATGGAATCGTCAGCGACCGTGAAAACTGCAGAAACTGTTAAAGTAAATCCAGCTACTGTCTTCTTAGCTCAAACTCACCCTGTGCCTGTGGTATCTAATGCCTTCTTAGCACAACCCTGGCTGAAACAAGGATTTGCACCAATTTCCTACATTCCTGGATTACAAAACTACGTTCGAAATCTCATTCCATATTATAATGGTCAGTTGGTAAACCCAGTGTTTTTTAGAACTGCGCGGTAAGAAGCAAGATATTTACAATTCTGTAAAAAATCTTAAGAGGCTTTATAAAAGAAATAAATTTTAATAACAAACGTGTATTTCATTTCCTAGTCTATTACAATGTACTGTTGCAAGGCTGCCGTGCTTATCACAATTGCAATAATTAAGGGTGGCCATTATTTTTTTTTAAATGAATTCTACAAATTTAATTACTCCGAAATGTAGCCATGGGTGTCTTCTATTTCGCAATGAAATAAAAAATAAAGATCCGATTTCCATATAACCAATACAAAATTCGTTATTATATTATCAGTCACAAAGGTCTGATTATTTCTTCACATACAAGAGAGAAAGAAAGAAAGACATATTTATTGTTCATTCGTTACTATATATGATAGGTACAGGTATTTTTTTAACACGATAAAGGCGACAAACGAGCACACAGTCCACCTGATGTTAAGTGGTTGCTGTAGCCAACAGACATCTACATCTATCCTCGATTACGAACCAAAATGCAGAGGACTAATATGGAATGCCTCGTTTCCAGTAAAAAGGGTCTTCGGTTGTCTTCACTCACCATACAAAACACAGCAGCGTTCAGCTGCTATTTTACGTTAGTATTCTGTGAGAGCGTGGTCCTTCCCCGGTCGAGCCGAGCCATTCGTGCTACAACTATACTACTAATATAGCTGCAGCATTGCTCTACCGCGGAAAAAAAGGTAACTTAATATAACACAATATGTATTATACCTCACGTAGAATCATTAAATAAAGAATATACAAAAATATATTACAATACATTCTTAAATAATATACGAAAAATGTCTTCAAAATATTTTGAATCCTTAGACGTGCCTCACGATGTTTTCATCAGTACTTAAAATTGCACTGAACAATTTCATTGGTGCCAGCGGTAATTGTACACGGTTTGTTTGTATACCGCGAGATTTTTTATTATTCCTAATCTTCAATGGATTGCGGTGTGGCGGCGCTGTCGTCGCGCCACAAGCGAAACACATCAAAGCCTAAATCGCGCTAACAAAGTTCCGAAGTTAAAGCAGCATATGTATAGAATAGCTCCGAACTATCAATTGGAGCGTTGGCTGCTCCCCGGCCAGAACACCTTGCCCGGCGGGAGATCTCCCCTTTTCCTTCCACCGGCTACAGCGGTTCAACTATCCTGTTTACATACTATTATACTAAATACTCAAACACAAACACTTACCACCAGGTGGGATAGTAGTCAAGCAATAACTAAGAGTAGTTTAAAAACATGTCTAGTCGTCATAAGTCAGAATCCATCGCCCCATCTTGTTTTATTTTTATAAAATAATAATCTAATCGACCTAGCTTTTCAATACATACATACATACATATAATCACGCCTCTTTCCCGTAGGGGTAGGCAGAGACCACTTCTTTCCACTTGCTACGATCCTTACATACTTGTTTCGCTTCGTCCACTTTCATTATTCCCTTCATACATGCTCTACGGTTTAGGGTACTCTTAACCTGGCCTTTTTTCAAGACGTCCCTAATTTGGTCTAGAAATGTCCGCCTAGGTCTACCCCTTCCAACACTTTCATTCACACTCGCCTTATACACTTTTTTCGTCAATCGTTCTTCATTCATTCTCTCGACGTGGCCAAACCATCTCAGCATACCTTTCTCAATTTTTGTCACTACATCTTCTTTCAGACCACAACGTTTCCTTATCTCACTATTTCTTATCCTGTCACTCAGTTTAACTCCTATCATACTTCTTAATGCTCTCATCTCAACTGCATTTATTCTGCTTTCATGTTTCTTCTGCCATACCCAACTTTCACTTCCGTACATGAGTGTCGGAACCAACACCCCCTCATGCACAGCCAAACGAGCCTTGTTAGACACCTTCCGACTGCTCATAAAGGAGTGCAAAGCTCCATTCACCATGTTTCCTGCATTCACTCTTCTTTCGATATCACTCTCACACTTTCCATCTCTTGTAAACTTTGACCCACGATACACAAACTCTTTCACCTGTTCAATTTGTTCATCTTCAATCACGATATTGCAGTCTGTCACTGCCTCATCTTTTTCAAACACCATCACTTTCGTCTTCCTTACATTCATCTTCATTACCTTTCTAACAAAAGCTCCACTCATAGCAGTTACCATCTCCTGCAACTCCTCGGCCGAAGACGCAAGTAATACTTGGTCATCAGCATAGAGAAAACATTTGACGAGTAACTCATTCATTCTCAACCCACTTTCATTCTCTTTTAAATCTGTCAAACAATTGTCCATGAACAGATTAAACAGCCACGGTGACGCTACACATCCCTGTCTAACACCTTTTTCGATATTAAACCATTCAGTGTATGCCCCGTTTATCCTTACACAAGCACTAGAATCCCTATAAAGAGATTGCAATGCTCGTATGAGGATACTGCTCACACCGTTCATGGACAGTGCTGACCACAATTCATTCCTCACCACTCTATCATAGGCCTTTTCTAGATCTACGAAGGCGCAGTAGACTTTCTTGTTTTTAGCCAAACACTTTTCGGCTATGCACCGCAAGGAAAAGACCTGATCCGTACATCCCATTCCCTTTCTAAATCCCGCTTGTGCATCCCATACTTTCTCGTCTGTTTCATTCACAACCCTTTCAATCAACACTTTCGCATACAATTTACCGACAACGCTAAGAAGGCTTATACCACGGTAATTTATGCAGTCCTGCCGTGACCCTTTTCCCTTATACAATGGCACGATTACGGCTTTGCACCAGTCTCCCGGTACTTGCCCATTTCGCCAGCACAGATTGAAAAGACGGTACAGCTGACTAGCCACCAGGCCCTGACCAGCCCTTAGCATCTCGACGGTAATCCTGTCATACCCTGCAGCCTTACCTAATCTCATACTTTTCAATGCTTTCACTATTTCATCCATGCTTATCTCATTTTCATCAACATTTATATTAGTTTCTGTGGAAGGTGGCAGATGCTGTACCTGCACTTCCTCTCTTTCAAACAAACTTTCAAAATAAAAACTTTCAAAATTTCAAAATACTTTTCAATACACCATACAATATACCCTAATACAAAATACGTTGTATTTTTTTTATACGATAGGGTTACAAACGAGCACACAGTCCACCTGATGTTAGGAGGTTGCTGTGACCCATAGACATCTACATCTATCCTCAATAAAGAAAAAAACTGCAGATGCGTTGCCACCCGTGACTACTAAGATGGAATGCCTCTTTTCCACTAAAAAGGGTCTCCGGTTCTCTACAATAACCATACGAGACAGCGGTGTTAAGCTGCTATTCTGTGAGAGCGTAGTCTTTCTCCGGTTGAGCTGACCCATTCGTGCTACAACTATATAACTAATATAGCTGCAGCATGGCTCTACCACGTATGGAAATTGTGTAGATATGTGAGTTCGTTGTAAAACAATGTATAGTTTGAAACATAATTTTCTTCTACATTGTAATGAGCAGAGATAATAGAGGAAGATTTTGTTAACTTAACATTTCTTCAACTAAAAGATTTAAATAAAGTAAAAGTAAAATTGGTACAAATTAATAAAAATAATTAGAATGACAAACGAGGTTAAACATACAGACAATTCACGTATATTGATAAATTTTACCTACAAATTGGATTCAAAGTACGCAAATCAAGAGTCGAAATCCATATTTTCGCAAGAAAGTTCCTAAATTCGCCAATATTAACAAGCCTGTCTCACTCCACGCTTTAGGCATGAAAATATACCTATGCTACGCGGCCGCCTACAAGGGGCAAATTCAATGAGGGTGTCACTCGCGCTTGAGTTGACGCGCCACCTTGCGTTAATAAAAAATATTTTTCTCTTATAAGTATTTAGACACTTTAGATATTTATTTCTGATTTTTTATTCAAGCATGACCACTCAAAAAGCCAAAAGGTACTGCATACATTCCTATTTTTATTTAAGCACCCGTTGCCATAGCAATGTCGACTTTTCATTCTTTACTGTTCCTAAGGATACCGAAAGGTAATATATTATTATTTATAAATAGATCTAGATAATAAGGTATCTAGTTACTGACACCATAGTTACAGATTTATTATCAGAACACAGCTTCGCAGTTTCCATTTTGTCGCGTATAATGCCAATAATCTTAAAAATGCGTTCAGTGTTAACTAACTTGTGAAATGTATGTATGTAAACTGACTACGATACATGAGACAATCCTAGTATGAAGGTAACGTTTTTAAAAAAACATAAGGGGTGAGTGGGGGCTGAAGTGTTTGCCGACCCAATGTCAAGAGTTAGCCCAGGCTACTTTAAACTTATAATGAATATTATTTTTTTACCAATCTACGCAGAACGAGCTTACAGTATTTTGAAGTCATTCAGTTGTATGCTTGGGGTTCAAGAATCCACAACTCTTTATCAACCCGAGGATGTTGTAAGAGGGTGGGATACTTTAACAGAAGATGAAAACTCAAAATGATTACTGCAGTTCCCAACTCACCTGCGAAACGTAGCAACTATGGCAAATATCGCCTTTGTGAAGCAATCCTACCCTATATGTTTAGCAGTGGGCTTTCATAGACTATAAATATAATAAGGACAATGCCGCATAAAATTTAATTTTTGTAGGTCATTAATTGTTCAGACATGTAACTTAAACGAAATTTCTGAGTTAAATCTTGACGTAATGAAAAACTTTTTGCGGTAAGAAATTGCAGGGTTTAAAGAGATAATGCATAGAAAACAAAATTTAGTTTAAAGTGGTCGCCTTCAAACTTGATACAGGTCTTTAAACTTCCTGGACGACGGAATTATCATGCTTAAATTCTTAAAAAAATGCATACATAATACATACATATATAAACACTCACGCCTGTCACCCAGAAGGGTAGGCAAATTATGTAATTTATTTTTACCAATAATCTTGGTCTAATGGAGACAGTTTAATTCAAAATTTAAATCATATTTCTTAAAGAGTCAAAGTATTAGTTTGAGACTACGCGCATAGAAACGTTGGGGCAGTCTCTCATATCCGTGGCGGCAACATAAGCGACTGAATTGAGTGAACGGTGCGAATATGCGAGTATCTGAAAGATGCTTATATATTTGTGCCACTTGCTGTTGTTGTAGAGGTCAAGGCGAAGTATCGTTTTTTAAGGAACTGTATCCATAGCTGGTCTTCGGGAGACAAAAGGGATGGTTTATTTTAAAACAATAAGTATAGGCATTCAGTGAGGAAGCGCAGTCAGCGTTCTTGGCACTACACCGCAGGGAGAAGGACTGTATAAAAATATTGGTTTTGAGTTCTTTTTTGATTGGAAGGAATGATCTAAATACATACTTCAAAATATCGAGAATATAATTTTAAGTGTTCTATCCATGTGAAATTTTAAAAACTAGAACATATATTTATAAACTCGACTTTGACATTTACCGATAAATTCCAATAAAATAACTGTAATTATCCAAGTACTCAGACATACTTATTTACATTTAATCATTTATAATATCTATACTACATACATACTACGTACATAAAATATCTGTCTGTTCTTATACGAGTAGCACTGGTCACATTGTCTCATTTTATTGCACATACCTTGCTTAAAAATATTACTTGCTATATAAAATATGAACATTTTTATCTTTATATTAATTTATAATCGTAGGCGTGTCTTTTAATGACAGTGTAATTTCTGAACGAACTGACCAATTGAGATCATATTCATACAATATATTTGTGTCGACAGCGAGACAATGGTTCATAGCTATGCTAGGAGTGTCGTTTGGAGCTATGCGTGTCAAGTTAAAAACAAATTCTGTACAAAATGACCATTCACTTTGGTTACGTGCCAAAAAGAAAATTATAAACTCTGGATTCGATAGGTGGCGCTGTGGTCAAGGTATTACTAAGTTCAAACTTATCGCGCCACCTGCCGGAAAAGGCAGCACAACACCTGCCCGGCCAGCTATTATTCTTATAAATTATATTCTTATAAACTTCCATCATGGGGGGATAATTGCCATAGATGACACGCTTGGCGAGCGGGATGGCAAACGCAGTTATTTTTTGGTGTAATATTGCTGTTATCTGTCATGTCCCTACTGTATCCCAATGTCGCCTCTTACGACAACCCACGGGAAAATATGGGATAGTGGATATTCTTAACCGCCACTTACACGGCGAGATTAGAATGGCTCTCCAGCACCGTAAAAACGGTAAGGCCCCAGGCGAGGATGGAATTACAGCGGAGCTTCTAAAAGCGTCTACCGTTTTATTTAACTTAATCTTTAAAAAGGCGGGTAACGAAAACCTTAAATAATTAATAAAATATTTATTATTATACTATACAACTCAACGTAAAATTTTGAAATATTAATAAGTTTACATACAACGCGGATTTAAATCATATATTCAATTGTAATTCAAGTTATGATTTATACTCTAAAACGATTTAAGATATTTTGATCGTATGTCTCTTAAGGTTTTAATAACAAGATACGTCAAAACGCAATCGCGTGTCAAACAAATGCACCATGTCTGATTTGGAGCTCAAATTATGACGAACCTCATTACGCACTACGTTAAGAATTACCAAAATAACCAAGAATAGCTGTCTAAATAAGGCACGCTTGCTGCTTTCTGTCTGCCCTCGGTGGTTGACTTTTTTTTTAATATTTCAAGTAACTAACATACAGTATCCAGTTTGGTTTTTATAGTTGTTCTAAACGATGACGCGGGATTATAAAACCAAATGAGACGAGATGAGGGCAATCAGTAGTTTCAAGCCATCTTGCACGATGAGAGTTCTGGTCAGTAAAGTTGTATTCTTTCTTTAAGTGTTTCTTGTGATAAGTGATCAATATAAACAGTGAATCGTTAAATTTACTTAAATATAATTTTATCCCTTATGAATATAAAATAATTCATTAATTACAGCATATCAAAAGGACAGGGCCTCCGACGTAGGTTGCCTAATACGGGCATATTTGCTACAGTTCCCTCTTTTAGCAAGCAATGTTTTTATTAATTTCAGTTGTTATCAGACATTTTACTGTATTATATCCTGTTTCATTTCCTTCTGCCGCCTTATACGATACTCACCGGATGGTATACCACGCATGGCAGGCAGGTCAAACATCGCAGTTTTTTATTATTTTGAGCTGTTATTAGTTTGATGTTCCTGGCCGTCCCGTATTTCAGTTGTCCTCTGTCGCCTCCTTTGACAACGACGGGATGAAATGGGGTAGATTCAGTTGCGCCGCCACTACACGGCAATCCTTATTGTAAACATGTTCTTATTACGATTATACTTATATTAATAAATAGACAGTAATATTTAATTTCAATAAGAACCAAAATTATTGTTAACTCATTTTTTATTTGGATATTCGTTATGTCAGGGAGTCACTGTAAAACTGAACATTGGTTGGTCTACAGCCGTCTTAAATTCTGGCTTGGCAAATAACAATCCACTCCTGAAATTGAGCCTCTCCCCATGCCTACGAAGACCATTAATAATACCATTTAATTAAAATACCATTTAACGTTATTACATTACAATTTGCCTCTGCTTTTTGTACATTTTACTTTGTCATTATCAATACATTTTGATTCGCCCTACAGCCCTCTAACATACTTTAAATAGATATAGGCTTAACTGCTATTGCTCTCAGGTTGAGTGTATTATTTGCGTAAAATTATGTGACTGCTCGTTTTCTAGTTTTTCTTTAAGTAAACACCTTCGACCCCTGGTGTATTGGACGATTCTCATACATCGCACGCAGAGTTTTCAGTTTTTGCTTACGCTTCAGTTAATTAAAATGTCACCGTTAAGTTACAATAAAAGAATAATTAGTTCGGAATTTATGATTTCAGCATCATCATCATAATTACAGCCCTTCCCAAGGCCACTGCTTAACATAGACCTCTCCCAAGGAATGCTACACAACACGGTCCCAAACCACCTGCATCCATTGACTTTCTGTATGTCTTACCAGGTCGTCACTCTATCTATTTAGTGCAGAAAACTAAAACTTGTGGGAAATCTGCATGTCTAAGAAATAACAAACATCTGGGGCACGCGAAGTCTACTTTGTATATAGGGACAGCGTGCGTTAGTACGGTAATCCCTGTTAGTAACATAATGGCAAACTGAACCTAGGGGTAGGCAGTAACATCTATCTGATAACAACCTAAAATAAAAAATAAAACTGTAGTTGCAAACCCGCCTCGAAAAAAATCTTATGCCTAGCTGTGGCCTGATAGGTTGAAAAGATGATGATGATGATGATGATGATGATGAATAATATATGTAAAAACATACAAGAATTGCTTGCTTTAAGTATTAAGATTACATTAATTTGAATACGTAACATGAAACGCGGTTAACCTTCATACCTAAAGCATTCTATATATTATTATTCTAAATACTTGATCAAAAGGAA
The DNA here is from genome assembly GCA_033319125.1 of Parnassius glacialis. Lineage (NCBI taxonomy): Eukaryota > Metazoa > Arthropoda > Insecta > Lepidoptera > Papilionidae > Parnassius > Parnassius glacialis. The sequence continues at coordinate 29,284,119 of JAVANC010000002.1, forward strand.
TTAATTTTTAAGACTATAACAAATGATAAAAGAAATATTTTGCAGATCTTGATCGCTACCTTCTTGGCTTCCACAACCGCTGCGCCTTTTGGTGCCTTTTACGGTCCGATTGCATACATCGCCTACTCTACGGTACCTTTTCCTGCTGCTGTACCCACAATATCACCAGGTGACTTACAAGCTTTAGCGATAAATGCAAAAGTTCAAGTTGAGCAGCAAGTTCAAGCTGCAGTCGACAAGGCAAGAGAATTAGCTGAACTAGCAATAGAGAAACAAAATAAGGGTATAATTGAAGCTAATGATTTAGCAAAGGAGCGGGCCGAAGAGTCGTTCTGGGCAGCAGAAGAAGCGAAGTGGCAAGCCTTAGACGCTATAAAAACCGCTGAAGCTCAGATTGATGGATATATAGCAAGCAGGGCCAGTGATGTCGCTTTAGCGGAATATAGTGTACCAACTGCTATTCAGGCACAAATAGGACTTTTGGGACAGTATGTTGCAGCGCTAGAAACAAAAAGCATCGCCCCTGAAGGAGTCAAAGTAGAAGAACAAAAGGAAAAAGCTGAAGGTGAAGCAATGACTGCAGTCAAATCTGTGCAAGCCGAAAACAAACCAGAAAATGCTGAGAAGTCCGTGGAGAACATTCAAACAGAAGCAGCTAAAATGGATACGCTGACGTCAGTGAAAACTGCAGAAGCAGATAAAGAACGAAATCCAGCTGCTATCTTCTTAGCTCAAACTCACCCAGCTGAGAGCGAACCAGAGAATGCTGAAAAGTCCGTAGAGAACATTCAAACAGAAACAGCTAAAATGGAGACGCTAACGTCAGTGAAAACTGCAGAAGAAGTTAAAAACCAAAATCAAGCTGATGACTTCTTAACTCAAACTCAACCAGCCGAGAGCAAACCAGAAAATGCTGAGAAGTCCGTGGAGAACATTCAAACAGAAGCAGCTAAAATGGAGACGCTGACGTCAGTGAAAACTGCCGAAGCAGTTAAAGAACAAAATCAAGCTGCTGACTTCTTAACTCAAACTAAACCAGCGGAGAGCAAACCAGAAAATGCTGAGAAGTCCTTAGAGAACATTCAAACAGAAGCAGCTAAAATGGAGACGCTGACGTCAGTGAAAACTGCAGAAGCAGTTAAAGAACAAAATCCAGCTGCTGTCTTCTTAACTCAACCTCAACCAGCCGAGAGAAAACCAGAAAATGCTGAGAAGTCCGTGGAGAACATTCAAACAGAAGCAGCTAAAATGGAGACGCTGACGTCAGTGAAAACTGCAGAAGCAGTTAAAGAACAAAATCCATCTACTATCTTCGTAGCTCAAACTCACCCAGCTGAGAGCAAACCACAGAATGCTGAAAAGTCTGTGGTGAACATTCAAACAGAAACAGCTAAAATGGAGACGCTGACGTCAGTGAAAACTGCAGATGCAGTTAAAGAACAAAATCCGGCTGCTGTCTTCTTAGCTCAAACTCACACAGCCGAGAGCAAACCAGGAAATGCTGAAAAGTCCGTGAAGAACATTCAAACAGAAGCAGCTAAAATGGAATCGTCAGCGACAGTGAAAACTGCGGATACTGTTAAAGAAGAAAACCCAGCTGCTGTCTTCTTAGCTCAAACTCACCCAGCTGAGAGCAAATCAGAAAATGCTGAGAAGTCCGTGGAAAACATTCAAACAGAAGCAGCTAAAATGGAGACGCTGACTTCAGTGAAAATTGCAGAAGTAGTTAAAGAACAAAATCAAGCTGATGACTTCTTAACTCAAACTCAACCAGCCGAGAGCCAACCAGAAAATGCTGAGAAGTCTGTAGAGAACATTCAAACACAAGCATCTAAAATGGAGACGCTGACGTCAGTGAAAACTGCAGAAGCAGTTAAAGAACAAAATCCAGCTGCTGTCTTCTTAACTCAAACTCAACCAACCGAGAGCAACCCAGAAAATGCTGAGAAGTCCGTGGAGAACATTCAAACAGAAGCAGCTAAAATGGAATCGTCAGCGACAGTGAAAACTGCGGAAAGTGTTAAAGAAGAAAATCCATCTGCTGTCTTCTTAGCTCAAACTCACCTACCACCTGTAGTGACTAAAATGGATACATTGACGATTCAGTAAATAAATGGCTTAATAAAAATAATCTCCACATTAATTTAAGTAAAACAAATATCATTTATTTTAATAACTTAAATTCTGACATAAATATTGAATATAATGGACAACTTCTGCGGAACGCTATTAATACGACATTTCTAGGCCATCCATAAAGTAAGTAACATAATTAACAGATTTGTAGAATCGCATATGTAGAATCTGTTATCAGATACGGACTTATAATGTGGGGTAATGGCACAGAATGTCAAAAAGTATTTTTAACTCAAAAGCGCTGCTATTAGAGCTATTAGAGCTATAAGTAACATCCCATCAGACACATCATGCAAGCCGTATTTTAAGTTTAAACATACTTCCTTTTCCCTGCCTCTATATATTTGAGTTTGGCAAATTTGTAATACAAAACAAGCACACGTTTTTACAAGCTAAATATGTTACAAAAATAAACTTACGGAACCCAGATAAACTAGTACTTGACACAATTCCAAAAAGTTAGAGCTTTACAAAAATAGCTATGCAATATGCAACACTATTTATAACAAAATACCCTCACATATTAAGCAATTACCATACTTACCATTAGTTTACCATACCAAGTTTAAAATTTCATTACGACGACGGCTGGTAGAAAAAACATTTTACACAATAAATGAGTTTTAATTGTAGTGATTAAGTACCTGTCGTCGATGCATGAATTAATTAATTAATTTATAAAATTTGTAAAAGGATGTTTTTAGTTATGTGTTTTTAGATTAAGTTTAGAAACTAATCTTTGTATAAAAAAATTACGCGTCACATTGTTTGTCCGCGATGAACTCTTAAACTACTGAACTGATTTCAATTAAATTTTGCACACTCTGTGCAGTTTGGGCCAACTTGAGAGATAGGATAGTTTTATCCCGATAAGTGACCCTCAATTTTTTTATTGCTAATCTCAGGAGTTTTTTTTAGGAAAACAAATTGCTGTCGGAAATTCTGTAAAAATCTTAAGAGGCTTTGTAAACGAAACAAATCGTAATAACAAACGTGTATTTAATTTTCTAGTCCATTACAATGTACTGTTCAATTTTCAAATTTTTTTATATGATAGGGTGACAACCGAGCACACAGTCCACTTGATGGTATGTGGTTGCTGTGACCCATAGACATCCACATCTATCAAGAGATAATAAAGAACCAAAATGCAGATGCGTTGTCACCCGTGAGGACTAAGATGGAATGCCTCTTTTCCAGTAGTTCTCTCCACTCACCATACGACACATAGCAGTATTCAGCTGCTATTTTACGTTGGTATTCTGTGAGAGCGTGGTCCTTCCCCGGTCGAGCTAACCCATTCGTGCTACAATTATACTACTATTATATTATACTAAAAACATGAAATTTAACATGTATGATTGTAGCGTAGATCAAGATAAAGAAACATCATTACCGCGTTTCATATCAGTATTATAAGAATTGTCAATGAAGAATTTAAATATCCCTTGGCGTTATTCCTAATCTCCATTGGATTGCGGTTCAACCATCTCGTTTATACTATTATACTAAATATGTAAACCCAAACATTTACCAACAGGTTGGATAGTAGTCAAGTACTAACTTAGAACAGGTTACAGAGTAGTAAACAATGTCATGCACCTTATGGCCGAATGCAGACGAATCCATCCAATCGAAAATAATCAAGTTCTTCGCTACGTTCTTACCTAATGGTAACGGTGAGTCAGTCCTAGGTGGTAGATTTTTAATAAATATATATTATAAAATAAATAATACTTATTTTAAACCATTTCCGATTTTACCACTGGTTCAGAATCAAGCATCTGTCCTCGAAACCAGCAAAAAAGCCTTGATTGACTTTGTCAATATTGTACATTTAAGGTATAGCTTAACTAATCGGACTAACTTTTGAAGACACCCAAGGTGTATTAGGACAAATTCAGCCCTTTATTTCATAATGTCGAATAGTTGACTAAAGGAAAATGAGGCTAGACATCGTGGGTGCGACATAAGGAAAAATTGTCGTTCTATGATTTCCTAAGCTTGAAATATATTGTCGGTCATAGGAAGCAAGATCTACAACAGAGAAAATCGTGTACGGGCCAATTTATCTGACAAAAGGCAACTATGAGTTTCGCGGTAAAGAAATACATCATCATTAGATATTTTTGCAGGTTAAATAAATTAAAAATGTTTCGAGAACACGGAGTTCACGCAGCTGCTTTAGATCAGGATCGTGAAATCTTCACGGCTCTTTAAACTTACAAAATTGTGTAGATGTGTCAGTTCTTTGTGAAACAATGTATAGTTTGAAACAGAATAAAACTATTCTTTTAATAATGATTTCCTCTGCATTATAATGAAAAACACAGCACAAAATATAAATAAAACGCAGTAGAATTGGTAAAAATTAGTTTTAATAAAATTAAAACGATTAACGAGCTGTATATACAGACAATTCAAGTATATTCATAACTTTAACCTACAACGCATATTCATATACGTTGAGCGAACCGAAGAACATTTTTACTGGTAACGAGGCATTCCATCTTAGTCCTCAGGGATGACAACACATCTGTATTTCGATTCTTTATCGAGAATGAATGTAGATAGATGTAGATGGGTCACAGCATCCACATACCATCAAGTGGACTGTGTGTTCGACTGTCCAAAAACAAATTGGATTTAAAGTACGAAGATCAAGGGTCGTATTTCCGCTACTCGGGAAAAAGTGTAAGATTTTTCCTTCACGACCCCCTTTCTCTAGTTCGAGCGAGAGGGAATAATATCCATCTCCCTCGCATTTTTCTTAACTTACCATGAAAGAAATTTTATTTTATATAACGCTTTATTTTAATAGACGCTAATAATTCATTTATTTGTATTCGTTAATCAATAATATAATACGTTTATCTATAATAACATACTACGAAAGGAACTTCCTTCCAACCGAGTGTTCCACGACACTCACGCATGGTTTTTTTGTAACGCACGCATAATTGCGCCATCATATAACCATAAATATAACTAATTTTACTGATATTATCGCGTTTAATTTATTTTACTTATTTTTAATTCCCGACATTTCGGGTGCTTAACAGCATCCACAGATTTTGGACGGGTAGGGGCTTGAGGTGTTCGCCGTCGTTATCGAACGATATCGAATCGATAATGACAAGGCGTTTTTAAATACTACGAAACTTTATTCTCTTCATCTCTTTTCCTATTTATTTAATTTTTCAGACATGTAACATGTAACTTAAACAAAATTTCTGAGTTAAATCATGACGTAATAGACGAATATTTGTTGCGGTTAGAAATTTGAGGGTAGAAGGCGGCTACTTTGAATTAAATTGTGTTTTTTTTTCGCATTATCTCTTTTTTGAAGTTATACTTCTTTTGGGGGCGTTTGGGAAAAACTAAGAGAGTGACTTTTTACGATGCACGCGCACGGCTACATTACGGCTGCTGTAAAACCTCAGGGAAATTAGCCAAGTTGTCAATTCACATGCTAAGCGTTACAACTGTATAAAGAAATCTACCTATGAGGTAATTTTTGGGGAGACCTATGTTCAGTAATAGATTTTGATTACCTACTTTTTATAGTGTGTAATTAAAGACAAGGATATGAAATTTCATTCGTTGCTAAATATGAGTAGATCTCCTATCGAAACAGAATTCATGCGAAAGTGATTAATTAGCCGCGCGTATACATTACGGCCTGTTACTGTGAAACAGATTAACGTGCGACGTGTGTGAACAACGGGTGCTTAAACAACAATAGGAATGTCGACTTTTCATTCTTTACTGTTCCTAAGGATACCCAAAGGTAATATATTATTATTTATAGGCAGATCTAGATAATTAGGTACCTAGTTACTGACACCATAGTTACAGATTTATTATTTAGCTACCCGACCACAGCTACGCAGTTTCGATTTTGTCGCGTATAACGCCAATGATCTTGAAAATTCGTTCAGTGTAAGTAGACGTCCCAGTCCTTTTTAAAAACTAGAACATTTATTTATAAACTCGACCTTGACATTTAGCGATAAATTTCAATAAAATAAATTTAAGTATCCAAGTACTCAGGCATACTTATTTACATTTAATCATTTATAGTATCTACACTATAGGTACGTAAAATATCTGTCTGTTCTTATACGAGTAACACTGGTAGCATTGTCTCATTTTATTGCACCCACCTTGCTTAAAAATATTACTTGCTATAGCCTGCCAGAAAAGGCAGAACAACTCCTGCCCGGCCATCTATAAATAAATTAATGATAAACACATTTAAAACTTCCATCATGGGGGGATATTTGCCATAGTTGACACGCTAGGCGAGCGGGTTGGCAACCGCAGGTTTTTCTATTGCAATATTGCTGTTATCAGGAAGATGCTGCTGCCCATGTCCCGCCCGTATTCCAATGTCGCCTTTTACGACAACCCACGGGAAGATATGTTATAGTGGATATTCTTAACCGCCACTTACACGGCGAGTTTAGAATGGCTCTTTAGCACCGTAAAAACGGTAAGGCCCCAGGCGAGGATGTAATTACAGCGGAGCTTCTGAAAGCGTATGCAAACTGGTACTTCAAGTCCTTCAGAAGCTCTTTCATTCCGTCCTCCATGGTGAAAATACTCCGAAGGTGCTGAGCAGAAGTGCGGTAATCTTGTTCTTCAAGAAAGGCGACAACGCTCTCATAGAGAACTACAGACCGATTTCCCTTCTGCGCCGTGACTACGTGCTGTTTTCGAGAGCCATTACAAAACGTCTCGCACGCAGACTCGACGACTTCCAGTCTCCCAAACAAGCCGGTTTCCGAAATGGCTATAGTACCACAGACCACATACATACACTTTGGCAAATCATACAGAAGACCGAAGAGTATAATCTGCCACTTTGCCTAGCGTATGTGGACTATGAGAGCCTTTGATTCCGTCGAAATTTGGGCGGGCCTGCAGTCCCATCAGCGGTGCCAAGTTGACTGCCGGTACATCAAAGTGTTGAACTGTTTGTACAGTACGGTTACGAGGGCTATCCGAGTACAAAATCAGAGTACGAAACCTATCCAACTGCAGAGAGCTGTAAGACAGGTTGACGTTATATCCCGGAAACTATTCACCGCTACATTGGAAGACGTTTTCAAGCTACTGGACTGAAAAGAATACGGTATTAACATCAATGGCGAGTACACCTTCACCCGCATTCGATTTGCCGATGATATAGTTCTTATCACAGAATCGCTGGAGGACCTAAGCGCTATGCTCAATGATTTAAATTGTGTTTCCTAACGGATAGATCTTAAGATGAACATGGACAAAACAAAGATCATGTTTAATGTTCATGTCTCACCTATGCCAGTAGGGTAGCTGCTGGGAGCACTAAGTTTAAAATTATTGAAAAGTATGTTTACCTGGGACAAATATTTCGACTAGATAAGTCCAACTTCAATCGAGAGGTCAATCGACGGATTCAACTTGGCTAAGCAGCGGTCGGGAAATTACAGCACATTTCGTCAGATATACATCAAAACTTGAAAACGAGACTGTAACAACTATTGCGTGTTGCCAGTGATGACCTATGGAACTGAGACGTGGTCCTTCACTGCTGGCCATATGAGGACGCTCAAGGTGGCTTAGTGAGCTATGGAGAGGGTTAAGCTCGGGGTTTCTCTGCGTGATATACGTAGAAATGAGGATATCCGCAGTAGAACTTTAACAGTGGTAGAGCCACGCGGCAGCTTTTGCTGTCGCACAGATGGGCAGGCTCGAACCGGGGTAGTACCACGACCTCACAGAAGACCAGCGTGAAGTAGAGGTTTACCTCTGCGTTTCGCTTGGTGTGTGTAGTGATTTTATTATCAGTCACAAAGATCTCATTATTTCTTCACATACATATAGATGTGTGATTTCGTTGTGAAACAATGTATAGTTTGAAACAAAATAAAACTATTATAATATAATATTCTTTTAATAATGATTTCCTCTGCATTATAATGAAAAATACAGCACAAAATTTAAATAAAACGCAGTAGAATTGGTAAAAATTAGTTTTAATAAAATTGAAACAGTTAATATACAGACAATTCACGTATATTCATAACTTTAACCTACAACGTATATTCATATACGTTGAGAGAACCGAAGAACATTTTTACTGGAAACAAGGTATTCCATATTAGTACTCAGGGATGACAACACATCTGTATTTCGATTCTTTATCGAGAATGAATGTAGATAGATGTATATGGGCCAAAGCATCCACATACCATCAACTGGACTGTGTGTTCGACTGTCAAAATAACTAATTAGATTTAAAGTACGAAAATCAAGAGTCGTATTTCCGCAAGTCGGAAAAAAATGTAAGATTTTTCCTTCACGACCCCCTCTCTATAGTTCGAGCGACAGGGAATAATATCCATCTCCCTCGCACCATTATCTTACCATGAAAGAAATTTTATTTTAAACTAGCTGTTCTCCGCGACTTCGCCCGCGTGTAATTTAGGGTTTTAGTTATATTGCGCGCAACCCTAATTTTTTTCTAAAATATAATTAGCCTACGTTAATCCTTATAAAATAAGCTATCTGCCAGTGAAAGTCCCGTCGAAATCGGTTCAGCCGTTTCGGAGATTAGCCGGAACAAACACAGACAGACAGACAGACCGACGGACGGACAAAAATTTTAATAATTGTGTTTTTGTCATTAGTACCGTCTACTTTCATATGCATTTAGAAAAAAGCTGGTATTTGGACATTACAAACAGATACTTCAATTTTAATTATTTGTATAGATAACGTGTGGCGGGTGGAAGGAAAAGGGGAGATCTCCCGCCGGGCAAGGTATTCTGCCCGGGGAGCGGCCAACGCTCCGATTGGTAGTTCGGTGCTATTCTATATATGCTGCTTTAATTTCGGACCTTTGTTAGTGCGATTTAGGCTCCGATGCGTTTTCGCTTGTGGCGCGAAGACAGCGCCGCCACATCACCTGCTTAGATCGGAGGTCGATATTGCAGTCTAGATGTCGACGAATATGCAAGTGCCAGGGAATTGCCTTGTAAGTCCTGCGGTGAGTCGAGAGGAAGGCAAGTAATCTGCGAGAGTGCCGCGAAGCAGAGGCGAGCAGTAAAGCTCATAGCCGTGCCGAACACTGTAGCGCAGAGAGTAGCTTGAAGGAACAGGAAGCATTATTATTCAAGTGCTGCGATGAACCTTTGTAAAGCTAGATGGCTTTCAGAATGGGAAGACTGCAGACAATATCTGCTCGGGAGCGAATTAATGGAGTACATGAGGATGATGACGAAGGTTTCAAATAGTAGTTTCCGAAGGTTGTTGGTTGGGTGTTGTATTGTATTGTATTGTATATACTTTATTGTACACCACACATATACAACAAATAAATACAGTACAGAGAAAACTTAATATATACGTATGTACAATAAGGCGGTCTTATCGCTAAAGAGCGATCTCTTCCAGACAACCTTTGGGCTAAAGAGAAACTGGAATTAAGAATAGTAGGAGGTGGTGCGTTTTATGTTACACTTACATACTAATATCTAAATAAACTAAACTATATTTTCTTAAAATACCACAATAATACATAAAAAATAATAATAAAATAAACATACATATTAATAAATAGATATATATATATATATATATATATATAGATAGATAGATAGATAGATATATACACATACATATATATACATAGATAATAAATAAATAAATACAAAACAAAGAGGAAAAAAAAACACAGAATAACTATCTGTTGCTAGAATTGGTTATCAATAACCACAAAGTGTTAGGTAATGCTTCTTGACGTCACTTTTGAATCTTTCCAAAGTTTGTGCCCGTTGAATTTGGAGTGGAAGTTCATTCCATAACCTTATGGCTTGGCTCGTAAAAGAATATTTCATAAATTTAGTTTGAAATGAACATGGTTCTAGAATTAGTTCGCCGGCTGACCGAAGAACTCTATCAGGTCGATCATGACCAAGAAACTTAAAGTTTTCCTTCAAGTAGCTTGGAGTCAAAGGATTGAACAACACACAGTACAAAAGAGATACAGTTTGCAGATTCCGGCGAAAGCGAATGGGTAACCACTTGAGCTGTAAACGATATTCGGATACATGATCATATTTGCGCAAACCAAATATGAACCTAATAGCAATATTTTGAATTCGCTCAAGTTTGTTCAGTTGGTCTTCAGTTAAATCGAGATAACTTGCGTCCGCATAATCGAGAATAGAGAGAAGTAAGGATTGTGCTAACATAATCTTAGTGGGAATGGGGAGAAAAGAACGTAAACGACGAAGTAAACCCATAGTAGCAAACACCTTTTTGCTCACTTGTTTTAACTGCTGCGACCACGACAAGGTAGAATCTAGATATATTCCCAGATTTTTAACAGATTTACTGTAGGGTATGACAACGTCATTTAATGTCACCGAGGGTAGGTTGTTCCAGTCAACTCTGGAAACCATCCCTCCACCACCAATAACTATAGCCTGGGACTTGAACGGATTAATTTTTAGACCATAACGCTGACTCCACTGGTTTATCGCCGCTAAGTCATTGTTGATTGGCCTTCTGCTGTTGCCAGCAGAAGGCAGATTTAACAGAGTTGACTGAGTGTAGATTTGGAGATCGTCTGCATACATGTGATAGAGAGAAGTAATATTTTGAGAGATAGAATTAATGAATATAGCAAAAAGTAAAGGAGACAGCACACCACCTTGAGGCACGCCAGCCCGTAATTCGCACCAAGATGAGAACTCATCTTCGATGCGAATACGCTGCCGTCGGCCGTAAAGATAACTATGAAACCAGCCAATCACCGGAGGAGATATGTTAATAGAACGTAACACACTCAATAAGATGTCAAAATCAACAGTGTTAAACGCATTGCTAAAGTCAAGCAATACTAACACAGTGAGCTGTTTGTTATCCATACCTCGTCGAATGTCATCAGTAACTTTAACCAACGCTGTTGTCGTACTATGACCCGATCGGAAACCAGATTGGAGAGGATCCAGGATACAATTTCTATTTAGGTAGAGATTTAACTGAAAGAAAACTAGTTTCTCCAGGAGTTTGGATAAAAACGGGAGAATTGAGATAGGACGAAAGTCGGAAAAATGCAAAGCTTGGGCTTTTTTTGGGAGAGGCGTTACAAGTGCACTTTTCCAAACATCAGGAAATTTTGAAGAGGAGATGGATTTATTCAAGATATGGGTGAGGATAGGAGTAACAAATTCTAGGATAGGTAAGATCATGTTACGACTAACATTGTCATCACCCACGGCATTGGACGAGATGGACAAAATGTTCTTTTTAACATCACTATCAGTGAAAGGAGAGAAATTAAACGGTGGAAAATCAGGAGTTGGTATTGAAGAAAGAATACTCAGAGTCCGGTCTTTATCTGAGCTGTCTAATGTGCTAGAACAGGTGAAGTATTTGTTAAGGAATTCAACATCAACATTATGATGATGAGAATTATTGGATGTTTTACCAACTCCAAGAGAGTGAAGAAACTTCCAAACTTTGGCTGCGTCGCCGTTTTCAACGGATTTATGAATATGGCGTCTTTGTGCATCCCTACACAATGTATTGCAGCGATTCCGTACTTTATTATAATATCGTAAGTTTTTCTCCGATTTATCAGCTTTTAACTTACTTTTAGCAAATCCTTTTTTTATAATAAGTTTTTTTAAACTATCAGTTAACCAAGGTGCAGGGTGGGTGTTCATATCACATCGGTTGGTCACCACTGTGGCGGGTGGAAGGAAAAGAGGAGATCTCCCGCCGGGCAAGGTGTTCTGCCCGGGGAGCGACCAACGCTCCGAGTGGTAGTTCGGAGCTATTCTATATATTATACTGCTTTAACTTCGGAACTTTGTAAGTGCGATTTAGGCTTCGATGTGCTTTCGCTTGTGGCGTCTCCATACGGTTTTTTTTGGCTTGAGGTGTTCGCCGTCGTTATCGATCGGTATCGAACCGATAGTAAAGAAGCGTTTTTAAATGCTACGAAACTTTATTCTCTTCATCTCTTTTTCAATTTATTTATTTTTTCAGTCATGTAACTTAAAGAAAATTTCTGAGTCAAATCATGACGTAACGCGCGACTATTTTTTGCGGTAAGAAATTTCAGGGTAGAAGGCGGCTACTTTGAATTAAATTGTGTTTTTTTTTCGCATTATCTTTTTTTTGAAGTTATACTTCTTCTGGGGCGTTTGGGAAAAATGAAGAGAGTAAATTTTTACGATGAGCGCGCGCGGCGAAATTATGGCTCCAGTAAAACCTCAGGGAAATTAGCCAAGTTATCAATCCACCTGCCAAGCGCTGCAACTGTAGCAAAATCTACATATGAGGTAATCTTTGGGGAGACCTATGTTCAGCAATGGCTTTTGATTACCTACTTTTAATAGTGTGTGGTTAAAGACAAGGATATGAAATTTCATTCGTTGCTAAATACGAGTAGATCTCCTATCGAAACAGAATTCATGCGAAAGTGCTTAATTAGCCGCGCGTATACATTACGGCCTGTTACTGTGAAACAGATTAACGTGCAACGTTTGTCAGCAACGGGTGCTTAAATAACAATAGGAATGTCGACTTTTCATTCTTTACTGTTCCTAAGGATACCAAAAGGTAATATATTATTATTTATAGATAGATCTAGATAATTAGGTACCTAGTTACTGACACCGTAGTTACAGATTTATTATTTGATTAGCGACCCGACCACAGCTACGCAGTTTCCATTTTGTCGCGTATAATGTCAATGATCTTAAAAATTCGTTCAGTGTAATTAGACGTCCCAGTCCTTTTCAAAAACTAGAACATTTATTTATAAACTCGACTTTGACATTTAGCGATAGATGCCAATAAAATAAATTTAAGTATCCAAATACTCAGGCATACTTATTTACATTTAATCATTTATAATATCTACACTATAGGTACGTAAAATATCTGTCTGTTCTTATACGAGTAACACTGGTCGCATTGTCTCATTTTATTGCACCCACCTTGCTTAAAAATATTACTTGCTATATAAAATATTAACATTTTTATCTTTATATTTATAATCGTAGGCGTGTCTATTTATGACAGTGTAATTTTTGAAAGAACTGAGCAATTGAGATCATATTCATACAATATATTTGTGTCGACAGCGAGACAATGGTTCATAGCTATGCTAGGAGTGCCTTTTAGAGCTATGCGTGTCAAGTTACGAACAAATTCTGTACAAAATGTCAATTCACATTGGTTTAGTGCCAAAAAAGAAAATTATAAACTCTGGACTCGATAGGTGGCGCTGTGGTCAAGGTATTAATAAATTCAAACTTATCGCGCCACCTGCCAGAAAAGGCAGAACAACTCCTGCCCGGCCATCTATAAATAAATTAATGATAAACACATTTAAAACTTCCATCATGGGGGGATATTTGCCATAGTTGACACGCTAGGCGAGCGGGTTGGCAACCGCAGGTTTTTCTATTGCAATATTGCTGTTATCAGGAAGATGCTGCTGCCCATGTCCCGCCCGTATTCCAATGTCGCCTTTTACGACAACCCACGGGAAGATATGTTATAGTGGATATTCTTAACCGCCACTTACACGGCGAGTTTAGAATGGCTCTTTAGCACCGTAAAAACGGTAAGGCCCCAGGCGAGGATGTAATTACAGCGGAGCTTCTGAAAGCGTATGCAAACTGGTACTTCAAGTCCTTCAGAAGCTCTTTCATTCCGTCCTCCATGGTGAAAATACTCCGAAGGTGCTGAGCAGAAGTGCGGTAATCTTGTTCTTCAAGAAAGGCGACAACGCTCTCATAGAGAACTACAGACCGATTTCCCTTCTGCGCCGTGACTACGTGCTGTTTTCGAGAGCCATTACAAAACGTCTCGCACGCAGACTCGACGACTTCCAGTCTCCCAAACAAGCCGGTTTCCGAAATGGCTATAGTACCACAGACCACATACATACACTTTGGCAAATCATACAGAAGACCGAAGAGTATAATCTGCCACTTTGCCTAGCGTATGTGGACTATGAGAGCCTTTGATTCCGTCGAAATTTGGGCGGGCCTGCAGTCCCATCAGCGGTGCCAAGTTGACTGCCGGTACATCAAAGTGTTGAACTGTTTGTACAGTACGGTTACGAGGGCTATCCGAGTACAAAATCAGAGTACGAAACCTATCCAACTGCAGAGAGCTGTAAGACAGGTTGACGTTATATCCCGGAAACTATTCACCGCTACATTGGAAGACGTTTTCAAGCTACTGGACTGAAAAGAATACGGTATTAACATCAATGGCGAGTACACCTTCACCCGCATTCGATTTGCCGATGATATAGTTCTTATCACAGAATCGCTGGAGGACCTAAGCGCTATGCTCAATGATTTAAATTGTGTTTCCTAACGGATAGATCTTAAGATGAACATGGACAAAACAAAGATCATGTTTAATGTTCATGTCTCACCTATGCCAGTAGGGTAGCTGCTGGGAGCACTAAGTTTAAAGTTATTGAAAAGTATGTTTATCTGGGACAAATATTTCGACTAGATAAGTCCAACTTCAATCGAGAGGTCAATCGACGGATTCAACTTGGCTAAGAAGCGGTCGGGAAATTACAGCACATTTCGTCAGATATACATCAAAACTTGAAAACGAGACTGTAACAACTATTGCGTGTTGCCAGTGATGACCTATGGAACTGAGACGTGGTCCTTCACTGCTGGCCATATGAGGACGCTCAAGGTGGCTTAGTGAGCTATGGAGAGGGTTAAGCTCGGGGTTTCTCTGCGTGATATACGTAGAAATGAGGATATCCGCAGTAGAACTTTAACAGTGGTAGAGCCACGCGGCAGCTTTTGCTGTCGCACAGATGGGCAGGCTCGAACCGGGGTAGTACCACGACCTCACAGAAGACCAGCGTGAAGTAGAGGTTTACCTCTGCGTTTCGCTTGGTGTGTGTAGTGATTTTATTATCAGTCACAAAGATCTCATTATTTCTTCACATACATATAGATGTGTGATTTCGTTGTGAAACAATGTATAGTTTGAAACAAAATAAAACTATTATAATATAATATTCTTTTAATAATGATTTCCTCTGCATTATAATGAAAAATACAGCACAAAATTTAAATAAAACGCAGTAGAATTGGTAAAAATTAGTTTTAATAAAATTGAAACAGTTAATATACAGACAATTCACGTATATTCATAACTTTAACCTACAACGTATATTCATATACGTTGAGAGAACCGAAGAACATTTTTACTGGAAACAAGGTATTCCATATTAGTACTCAGGGATGACAACACATCTGTATTTCGATTCTTTATCGAGAATGAATGTAGATAGATGTATATGGGCCAAAGCATCCACATACCATCAACTGGACTGTGTGTTCGACTGTCAAAATAACTAATTAGATTTAAAGTACGAAAATCAAGAGTCGTATTTCCGCAAGTCGGAAAAAAATGTAAGATTTTTCCTTCACGACCCCCTCTCTATAGTTCGAGCGACAGGGAATAATATCCATCTCCCTCGCACCATTATCTTACCATGAAAGAAATTTTATTTTAAACTAGCTGTTCTCCGCGACTTCGCCCGCGTGTAATTTAGGGTTTTAGTTATATTGCGCGCAACCCTAATTTTTTTCTAAAATATAATTAGCCTACGTTAATCCTTATAAAATAAGCTATCTGCCAGTGAAAGTCCCGTCGAAATCGGTTCAGCCGTTTCGGAGATTAGCCGGAACAAACACAGACAGACAGACAGACCGACGGACGGACAAAAATTTTAATAATTGTGTTTTTGTCATTAGTACCGTCTACTTTCATATGCATTTAGAAAAAAGCTGGTATTTGGACATTACAAACAGATACTTCAATTTTAATTATTTGTATAGATAACGTGTGGCGGGTGGAAGGAAAAGGGGAGATCTCCCGCCGGGCAAGGTATTCTGCCCGGGGAGCGGCCAACGCTCCGATTGGTAGTTCGGTGCTATTCTATATATGCTGCTTTAATTTCGGACCTTTGTTAGTGCGATTTAGGCTCCGATGCGTTTTCGCTTGTGGCGCGAAGACAGCGCCGCCACATCACCTGCTTAGATCGGAGGTCGATATTGCAGTCTAGATGTCGACGAATATGCAAGTGCCAGGGAATTGCCTTGTAAGTCCTGCGGTGAGTCGAGAGGAAGGCAAGTAATCTGCGAGAGTGCCGCGAAGCAGAGGCGAGCAGTAAAGCTCATAGCCGTGCCGAACACTGTAGCGCAGAGAGTAGCTTGAAGGAACAGGAAGCATTATTATTCAAGTGCTGCGATGAACCTTTGTAAAGCTAGATGGCTTTCAGAATGGGAAGACTGCAGACAATATCTGCTCGGGAGCGAATTAATGGAGTACATGAGGATGATGACGAAGGTTTCAAATAGTAGTTTCCGAAGGTTGTTGGTTGGGTGTTCATATCACATCGGTTGGTCACCACTGTGGCGGGTGGAAGGAAAAGAGGAGATCTCCCGCCGGGCAAGGTGTTCTGCCCGGGGAGCGACCAACGCTCCGAGTGGTAGTTCGGAGCTATTCTATATATTATACTGCTTTAACTTCGGAACTTTGTAAGTGCGATTTAGGCTTCGATGTGCTTTCGCTTGTGGCGTCTCCATACGGTTTTTTTTGGCTTGAGGTGTTCGCCGTCGTTATCGATCGGTATCGAACCGATAGTAAAGAGGCGTTTTTAAATGCTACGAAACTTTATTCTCTTCATCTCTTTTTCAATTTATTTATTTTTTCAGTCATGTAACTTAAAGAAAATTTCTGAGTCAAATCATGACGTAACGCGCGACTATTTTTTGCGGTAAGAAATTTCAGGGTAGAAGGCGGCTACTTTGAATTAAATTGTGTTTTTTTTTCGCATTATCTTTTTTTTGAAGTTATACTTCTTCTGGGGCGTTTGGGAAAAATGAAGAGAGTAAATTTTTACGATGAGCGCGCGCGGCGAAATTATGGCTCCAGTAAAACCTCAGGGAAATTAGCCAAGTTATCAATCCACCTGCCAAGCGCTGCAACTGTAGCAAAATCTACATATGAGGTAATCTTTGGGGAGACCTATGTTCAGCAATGGCTTTTGATTACCTACTTTTAATAGTGTGTGGTTAAAGACAAGGATATGAAATTTCATTCGTTGCTAAATACGAGTAGATCTCCTATCGAAACAGAATTCATGCGAAAGTGCTTAATTAGCCGCGCGTATACATTACGGCCTGTTACTGTGAAACAGATTAACGTGCAACGTTTGTCAGCAACGGGTGCTTAAATAACAATAGGAATGTCGACTTTTCATTCTTTACTGTTCCTAAGGATACCAAAAGGTAATATATTATTATTTATAGATAGATCTAGATAATTAGGTACCTAGTTACTGACACCGTAGTTACAGATTTATTATTTGATTAGCGACCCGACCACAGCTACGCAGTTTCCATTTTGTCGCGTATAATGTCAATGATCTTAAAAATTCGTTCAGTGTAATTAGACGTCCCAGTCCTTTTCAAAAACTAGAACATTTATTTATAAACTCGACTTTGACATTTAGCGATAGATGCGAATAAAATAAATTTAAGTATCCAAATACTCAGGCATACTTATTTACATTTAATCATTTATAATATCTACACTATAGGTACGTAAAATATCTGTCTGTTCTTATACGAGTAACACTGGTCGCATTGTCTCATTTTATTGCACCCACCTTGCTTAAAAATATTACTTGCTATATAAAATATTAACATTTTTATCTTTATATTTATAATCGTAGGCGTGTCTATTTATGACAGTGTAATTTTTGAAAGAACTGAGCAATTGAGATCATATTCATACAATATATTTGTGTCGACAGCGAGACAATGGTTCATAGCTATGCTAGGAGTGCCTTTTAGAGCTATGCGTGTCAAGTTACGAAAAAATTCTGTACAAAATGACAATTCACATTGGTTTAGTGCCAAAAAAGAAAATTATAAACTCTGGACTCGATAGGTGGCGCTGTGGTCAAGGCATTAATAAATTCAAACTTATCGCGCCACCTGTCAGAAAAGGCAGAACAACTCCTGCCCGGCCATCTATAAATAAATTAATGATAAACACATTTAAAACTTCCATCATGGGGGGATATTTGCCATAGTTGACACGCTAGACGAGCGGGTTGGCAACCGCAGGTTTTTTTTATTGTAATATTGCTATTATCAGAGAGATGCTGCTGCCTCTGTCCAGCCTGTTTCCCACTGTTGCCTCTTACAACATCCACAGGAAGATATGGGATAGTGGATATTCTTAACCGCAACTACACGGCGAGATTAGAATGGTTCTCCAGCACTTTAAAAACGGTAAGGCCCCGGGCGAGGATGGAATTACAGTAGAGCTTCTGAAAGCGGGTGGAAAACCGGTACTTCAAGTCCTTCAGAAGCTCTTTCATTCCGTCCTCCATGGTGAAAATACTCCGGAGGTGCTGAGCAGAAGTGCGGTAATCTTGTTCTTCAAGAAAGGCTACAACGCTCTCATAGAGAACTACAGACCGATTTCCCTTCTGCGCCGTGACTACGTGCTGTTTTCGAGAGCCATTACAAAACGTCTCGCACGCAGACTCGACGACTTCCAGTCTTCCAAACAAGCCGGTTTCCGAAATAGCTATAGTACCACAGACCACATACATACACTTTGGCAAATCATACAGAAGACCGAAGAGTATAATCTGCCACTTTGCCTAGCGTATGTGGACTATGAGAGCCTTTGATTCCGTCGAAATTTGGGCGGGCCTGCAGTCCCATCAGTGGTTCCAAGTTGACTGCCGGTACATCAAAGTGTTGAACTGTTTGTACAGTACGGCTACGAGGGCTATCCGAGTACAGAATCAGAGTACGAAACCAGGATAGGTTTCGTACTCTGATTCTGTACTCGGGTACTGCAGAAAGCTGTAAGACAGTGTGACGTTATATCCCGGAAACTCTTCACCGCTACATTGGAAGACGTTTTCAAGCTACTGGACTGGAAAGAATACGGTATTGACATCAATGGCGAGTACACCTTCACCCACATTCGATTTGCCGATGATATAGTTCTTATCGCAGAATCGCTGGAGGACCTAAGCGCTATGCTCAATGATTTAAATTGTGTTTCCTAACGGATAGATCTTAAGATGAACATGGACAAAACAAAGATCATGTTTTATGTTCATGTCTCACCTATGCCAGTAGCTGTTGGGAGCACTAAGTTTAAAGTTATTGAAAAGTATGTTTACCTGGGACAAATATTCCGACTAGATAAGTCCAACTTCAATCGAGAGGTCAATCGACGGATTCAACTTGGCTACGCAGCGGTCGGGAAATTACAGCACATTTCGTCAGATATACATCAAAACTTGAAAACGAGACTGTAACAACTAGTGCGTGTTGCCAGTGATGACATATGGAACTGAGACGTGGTCCTTCACTACTGGCCATATGAGGACGCTCAAGGTGGCTTAGTGAGCTATGGAGAGGGTTAAGCTCGGGGTTTCTCTGTTTCGTGATAAACGTAGAAATGAGGATATCCGCAGTAGAACCAGTGTGACCGACATAGCCCAACAGATTAGTAAGTTGAAGCGGAAATGGGCCGGCCATATAGCTCAAAGAACCGACAACAGATGGCGAAAAAAGGTTCCTCGAGTGGCAGCCTCATACTGGTATGCGAAGTGTAGGACGAACCCAACTAGATGGAGTGACAACCTGGTAAGACATGCAGGAGTCGATGGACACTGGTGGCTCAAGACTATGCTTTGTGGCATTCCTTGGTGGAAGCCTATGTTCAGCAGTGGACTTGTGAAGGGCATTAATGATGACGACGATGATGGTACATTTAAAACGTTTACCGACAGCGTTGCAATTTTATTTAACTTAATCTTTAGAATGGTGGATAACGAAAACCTGAAATAATTAATAAAATATTATTATTCTACTATACAACTCAACGTAAAATGTTGAAATATAAGTTTACATACAACGTTGATTTAAATCATATATTTAATTGTAATTCAAATTATGATTTACTTAGCTCCTTAGCTAACTTAGATTATGACGGACTTAGCTCTTCATATAATTAAAATTGAACTTCACTTAAGGTCAGTTCGTTTAATTATGTAATTATATTCATCATCATCATTACAGCCCTTCACAAGTCCACTGCTGAACATAGGCCTCCCCCAAAGAATGCCACAAAGCACGGTCCTGAGCCACCTGCATCCATCGACTTCCTGCATATCTTACCAGGTCGTCACTCCATCTAGTGGGGGGACGCCCTACACTTCGCTTGCCGGTACGAGGCTGCCACTCTAGAACCTATCTTCCCCATCGGTTGTCGGTTCTTCGAGCTATATGGCCGGCCCATTGCCACTTCAGCTTACTAATCCGTTGGGCTATGTCGGTCACTCTGGTTCTACTGCGGATATCCTCATTTCTGAGTTTATCACGCAGAGAAACTCCGAGCATAGCCCTCTCCATAGCTCGCTGAGCGACCTTGAGCTTCCTCATACGGCCAGCAGTGAAGGACCACGTCTCAGTTCAGTAAGTCATCACTGGCAACACGCACTGGTTGTACAATTTCGTTTTAAGGTTTTGAGGTATGTCTGACGAGAAGATGTGTCGTAGCTTCCCGAACGCTGCCCAGCCGAGTTGAATCCGTCGATTGACCTCTCGGTCGAAGTTGGACTTACCTAGTCGGACTATTTGTCCCAGGTAAACATACTCGTCAACAACTTCGAGCTTAGTGTTCCCAACAACTACCGGCATAGGTGTGACATGGACATTAAACATGATCTTTGTTTTGTCCATGTTCATCTTAAGACCTATCCGTTGGGAAACACTATTGAGGTCATTGAGCATAGTGCTTAGGTCCTCCAGCGATTCTGCCATAAGGACTATATCGTCGGCAAATCGAAGGTGAGTGATGTACTCGCCATTGATGTTGATACCGTATCCTTTCTAGTCCAGAAGCTTGAAAACGTCTTCCAATGCAGCGGTGAAGAGTTTCGGGGATATGACGTCACCCTGTCTTACACCTCTCTGCAATTGGATAGGTTTCGTACTCTGGTTCTGTACTCGGATAGCCATCGTAGCCCTACTGTACAAGCACTTCAACACTTCGATATACCGAGAGTCAACTTGGCACCGCTGAAGGGACTGCAGCACCGCCCAAATTTCGACGGAATCAAAGGCTTTCTCATAGTCCACATACGCCAGACATAGTGGCAAATTGTACTCCTCGGACTTCTGTACAATTTGCCGTAGGGTATGTATGTGGTCTATGGTGCTAAAGCCCTTTCGGAAACCGGCTTGTTCGGGAGGCTGGAAGTCGTCAAGTCTGCGCGCGAGACGATTCGTAATGACTCTCGAAAACAGCACGTAGACGCGGCTCAGAAGGGAAATCGGTCTGTAGTTCTTCAAGAGAGCGTTGTCGCCTTTCTTGAAGAACAAGACCACCGCACTTCTGCTCCACGCCTCCGGTGTAATGCCACCATGGAGGACGGAATTAAAGAGCTTCTGAAGGACTTCAAGTACCGGTTTTCCACCCGCTTTCAGAAGCTCCGCTGTAATTCCATCCTCGCCTGGGGCCTTGCCGTTTTTAAGGTGCTGGAGAGCCATTCTAATCTCGCTCAGACTGACGTCCGGGATATCATCGGAATAATGTCGGATAAGACTCGCTCTTGGATCGTTACTCACACTTGCGTGTGGCTCCAACGATGACGTGTACAGCTGCCCATAGAACCTCTCAATCTCACTCAAAATCTCAGGTGCCCCGGAAACGATGCTGCCATATTCGGTCTTCAGCTTTGACAGTTGGCTCTTTCTGGCAGACAGATCTCTGGCAAAGACTTTGGAGCCTTGGTTCCGCTCGATCGCTTCTTCAATACGAGCTGTATTGAAGTTGCGTAAGTCCCGCCGCATTTGGAGATCTGTCTGTTCAGTTGCCTGTATGCTGTCAAATCTGTTGAAGAATGTAGCTTCATCTCCCGTCTAACAGCCATGAGATTAAGAGTGTGATCGGAGAGTTTTTGTGTTCTTCTGCAGCGGGTCTTGCAGAACTTAGCTCCGACCGCATGGACAGTTTCCACGAGCTTGTCATTCAAATCGTCCACTTCATTGCAGTCTTCTAGGCACTGAAAACGGTTTTGTAACTCGAGCTGAAAGGTTTCGGGACTTTGGATTAGAGCACGAGGGGGACGGAGCGTTGACTTCATTAGACGAGACCTCTCCAACTTAACGTTTAGGTTCAGTGTGCCTCTAACCATTCGGTGATCGCTGCCGGTTTTCACCCTCGCGATCACTGAGACATCACTGAACAGTTGTCGTTTGGTCGTCATAATGAAGTCAATCTCATTTTTTGTCGAACCGTCGGGGCTCGACCAGGTCCACTTCCTGTGGGGCCGCTTCTGGAAGAAAGAGTTCATCATAAAGAGTCCCTCTTTCTCCATGAAGTCGGCCAGCTGCTGGCCCCTTGGGTTCCGTTGCCCTATTCCAAATTTCCCCACTTTCAGCTCACCGTTCTCTCTTGTGCCTAGTTTTGCATTGAAGTCTCCCATTAACACCGTATATTGGGTTTTGGAGGAATGCATGGCTCTAGAGATATCCTCATACATTTCCTCCACCTCCTCATCGGGGTGTGCCGAGGTTGGTGCGTAAACCTGTATGACCTTCAGCGAACACCGTTTGGTGATTCTGAGTATAAGGTACGCAACCCTCCTCGACACACTCTCAATCTTTACAACGTTGTTAACGAGAGACTTGTGGACGATAAATCCGACACCTCCTTGGGACAGATGGTCGCCCTCCCGGTGATAGAACAAGTTGCCGGATTCGAGGATTACCGTGTCCTCCCCCTCTCTTCGGACTTCGGACATTCCCACAACATGCCAGCGTAACTTGTCTATCTCTTCTTCCAGCTCCACAATCTTCTCGTCAGTCCTCAGGGTCCGTGCGTTGTATGTTGCCAGGTCAAGTCGTTGTAGGTGGCAACCGAACCTCCACCGGAGATTCTTAGCACCCCCTGCCCCGCCGTTACCATGGTCGCCACCGTAGCCAGGAATAGCGGGGCCGCCGGGGACTGGGGGCCGTCTCTTCGTAACTTTCATTATGGGGGGTATATTGCCATAGTTGCCACGCTTGGCGAGCGGGTTGGCAACCGCAGTTTTTTATTGTATTTTGCCGTTACCAGGAAGATGCTGCTGCCCATCTCCTGCCTGTGTCCCTTTGTCGTCTTTTACGACACCCACGGGAAGATATGGGGTAGTGGATATTCTTAACCGCCACTACACGGCATATGTAATTATATATTCAATTGGAATTCAAATCATGATTTATACTCCAAAACGATTTAAGATATTTTGATCGTACCGTTTAATAATAAGATACGTCAAAACGCAATCGTGTGACAAACAAATGCACCATGTTTGATTTCGCGCCTAAATTATGACGAAACTCATTACGCCCTACGTTAAAAATTACCAAAATAACCAAGAATATCTGTCTAAATAAGGCGCGCTTCCTGCTTTCTGTCTGCCTTCGATTGTGGACTTTTTTTAATATTTCAAGTAACTAGCATTCAGTATCCAGTCTTGTTTTTTATAGTTGTTGTAAACGATGACGCGGGATTATAAAACCGAATGAGACGAGATGAGGGCAACCAGTAGCTTCAAGACATCTTGCACGATGAGAGTTCTGGTCAGTCAAGTTGTATTCTTTGTTTAAGTGTTTCTTGTGATAAGTGATCAATATAAACAGTGAATCGTTAAATTTACTTAAACATTATTTTATTCTTTATGAATATTAAATAATTCATTAATTACAGCATATCAAAAGCGCAGGGCCTCCGACGTAGGTTGCCTAATAGGGGCATATTTGCCACAGTTCCATCTCTTAGCAAGTGGCTTAGCAACCGCATTTTTTTATTAATTTCAGTTATTATCAGAAATATACTGTATTATATCCTGTTTCATTTCCTTCTGCCGCCTTATACGATACTCACCGGATGGTATGCCACGCTTGGCAGGCAGGTCAAACATCGCAGTTTTTTATTATTTTGAGCTGTTATTAGTTTGATGTTGCTGGCCGTCCCGTATTTCAGTTGTCCTCTGTCGCCTCCTATGACAACGACGGGATGAAATGGGGTAGATTCAGTTGCGCCGCCACTACACAGCAATCCTTATTGTAAACATGTTCTTATTACAATTATACTTATATTAATAAATAGACAGTAATATTTAATTTCAATAAGAACCAAAATTATTGTTAACTCATTTTTGATTTGGATATTCGTTATGTCAGGGAGTCACTGTAAAACTGAACATTGGTCTACAGACGTCTTACGTCGACGTTCCTCTGGTTTTACCGCGGATATACTCGATTTTAAGTCTATCACGCAGAGAAACGTCGAGCATAGCCCTCTCCACAGCTCGCTGAGCAACTTTGAGCTTCCTCATACGGTCAGCAGTGAAGGACCACGTCTCAGATCCATAGGTCATCACTGGCAACAACCACTGGTTGTACAATCTAGTTTTGAGGTTTTGAGTTATGCCTGAGGAGAAGATGTGTCGTAAGCTCCCGTGCGCTGCCCAGCCGAGTTGAATCCGTCGATTGACCTCTCGGTTGAAGTTGGACTTACCTAGTCGGACTGTTTGTCCCAGGTAAACATACCCGTCAACAACTTCAATCATAGTGCTCCCAATAACTACCGGCATAGGTGTGATATGGACGTTATACATGAACTTTGTTTTGTCCATGCTCATCTTAAGACCTATCCGTTGGGAGACACTATTGAGGTCATTGAGTCCCTTCAGTGGTGCCACGTGGACTGTCGGTATATCGAAGTGCTGAAGTGTTTGTACATTAGAGCTATGATGGCTATCCGCGTACAGAAAAAGAGTACGAAACCTATCCACCTGCAGAGAAGTGTAAGACAGGGTGACGTTATATCCCCAAAACTCTTCACTGCCGCATTGGAAGATTATATTAGTATTCATACATTAGTATTCAAGCTACTGGCCTGGAAAGTTTACGGTATTAACGACAATGGCGAGTACATCACTCACCTTCGATTTGCCGACGATATAGTCCGTATGGCAAGAATCGGCGGAGAACGTACCCACTATACTCAATTTAATGATTTATTTTATAGGATAGGGTGACAAACGAGCACACAGTCCACCTGATGGTAAGTAGTTGCTGTGGCCCATAGACATCCACATCTATCAAGAGATAATAAAAAGGGTCTCCGGTTCTCTACATTCACCGTACGAAACACAACAGTGTTAAGCTGCTCTTTTACGCTGGTATTCTGTGAGAGCGTCATCCTTCCCCGGTCGAGCCGACCCATTCGTGCTACAACTATACTAATAATATAGCTGCAGCATGGCTCTACCACGTAAAATTTACAGTCATATAATTGATTTAGTGCAGAAAACTAAAACTTGTGGGAAATCTGCATGTCTAAGAAATAACAAACATCTAGGGCTCGCGAAGTCTACTTTTGATATAGGGATAGCGTGCATTAATACGGTAATGTTAGTTATATCTTTGTGACTCTACTTAAAACATAATTTTTAAAAGCAAACTTTACCATGGTAATATTAATGTTGACATTTTTAACAGTACCGAGACTACCAAGCTCTACTAGGCGTTAGCGAAATAAATACATAAATATTTCGCAAGGCTGATACATAACCAGATTTTATAGATTGCTTAAGTGGCTCCGACTAAATACTATAAGCCAGTAAAAATATGCACTACACTACAAAATCCCGTGAGTGCCGTAACATGCGACAAAGGAAAACTAAAACTAGGGGTGGGCAGTAACATCTATCTGATAACAACCTAAAATAAAAAATAAAACTGTAGTTGCAAACCCGCCTGGAAAAACGTCTTATGCCTAGCTGTGCACTGATAGGTTGAAATGATGATGATGATGATGACATTGAAATATATATGTAAAAATATACAAGAATTGCTTGAATACTTAAAGTATTAAGATTACATTAATTTGAATACGTAACATGAAACGCGGTTAACCTTCATACCTAAAGCATTCTATATATTATAATTCTAAATACTTGATCAAAAGGAATTCATTTTTAAGACTATAACAAATAATAAAAGAAATATTTTGCAGATCTTGATCGCTACCTTCTTGGCTTCCGCAACCGCTGCGCCTTTTGGTGCCTTTTACGGTCCGATTGCATACATCGCCTACTCTACGGTACCTTTTCCTGCTGCTGTGCCCACAATATCACCAGGTGACTTACAAGCTGCAGCGATAAATGCAAAAGTTCAACTTGAGCAGCAAGTTCAAGCTGCAGTCGACAAGGCAAGAGAATTAGCTGAACAAGCAATAGAGAAAAAAAATAAGGGTATAATTGAAGCTAATGATTTAGCAAAGGAGCGGGCCGAAGAGTCGTTCTGGGCAGCAGAAGAAGCGAAATGGCAAGCCTTAGACGCTATAAAAACCGCTGAAGCTCAGATTGATGGATATATAGCAAGCAGGGCCAGTGATGTCGCTTTAGCGGAATATAGTGTACCAACTGCAATTCAGGCACAAATAGGACTTTTGGGACAGTATGTTGCAGCGCTAGAAACAAAAAGCATCGACCCTAAAGGAGTCAAAGTAGAAGAACAAAAGGAAAAAGCTGAAGGTGAAGCAATGACTGCAGTCAAATCTGTGCAAGCCGAGAACAAACCAGAAAATGCTGAGAAGTCCGTGGAGAACATTCAAACAGAAGCAGCTAAAATGGAGACGCTGACGTCAGTGAAAACTGCAGAAGCAGTTAAAGAACAAAATCCAGCTGCTATCTTCTTAGCTCAAACTCACACAGCTGTGAGCGAACCAGAGAATGCTGAGAAGTCCGTGGAAAACATTCAAACAGATACAGCTAAAATGGAGACGCTGACGTCAGTAAAAACTGCAAAAGCAGTTAAAGAACAAAATCAAGCTGATGACTTCTTAACTCAAACTCACCCAGCCGAGAGCAAACCAGAAAATGCTGAGAAGTCCGTGGAGAACATTCAAACAGAAACAGCTAAAATGGAGACGCTGACGTCAATGAAAACTGCAGAAGCAGTTAAAGAACAAAATCAAGCTGATGACTTCTTAACTCAAACTCACCCAGCCGAGAGCAAACCAGAAAATGCTGAGAAGTCCGTGGAGAACATTCAAACAGAAACAGCTAAAATGGAGACGCTGACGTCAATGAAAACTGCAGAAGCAGTTAAAGAAGAAATTTCAGCTGCTGCCTTCTTAACTCAAACTCAACCAGCCGAGAGCAAACCAGAAAATGCTGAGAAGTCCGTGGAGAACATTCAAACAGAAGCAGCTAAAATGGAGACGCTGACGTCTGTGAAAACTGCAGAAGAAGTTAAAGAACAAAATCCGGCTGCTGTCTTCTTAGCTCAAACTCACCCAGCTGAGAGCAAACCAGAAAATGCTGAGAAGTCCGTGGAGAACATTCAAACAGAAACAGCTAAAATGGAGACGCTGACATCTGTGAAAACTGCAGAAGCAGTTAAAGAAGAAAATCCAGCTGCTGCCTTCTTAACTCAAACTCAACCAGCCGAGAGCAACCCAGAAAATGCTGAGAAGTCCGTGGAGAACATTCAAACAGAAACAGCTAAAATGGAGACGCTGACGTCTGTGAAAACTGCAGAAGCAGTTAAAGAAGAAAATCCAGCTGCTGCCTTTTTAACTCAAACTGAACCAGCCGAGAGCAACCCAGAAAATGCTGAGAAGTCCGTGGAGAACATTCAAACAGAAGCAGCTAAAATGGAATCGTCAGCGACAGTGAAAACTGCGGAAAGTGTTAAAGAAGAAAATCCATCTGCTGTCTTCTTAGCTCAAACTCACCTACCACCTGTAGTGACTAAAATGGATACATTGACGATTCAGTAAATAAAAGGCTTAATAAAAATAATCTACACATTAATTTAAGTAAAACAAATATCATTTATTTTAATAACTTAAATTCTGACATAAATATTGAATATAATGGACAACTTCTGCGGAACGCTATTAGTACGACATTTCTAGGTTTAATTATAGAATCAAATCTAAATTGGAAAGAACATATCCATAAAGTGAGTAACATAATTAACAGATTTTTATACGCGTTCCATAAATTGACAAAAATAGCAAACAAAAACACTGCGATCACGGCGTATTTCGCATATGTAGAATCTGTTATCAGATACGGACTTTAATGTGGGGTAATGGCACAGACTGTCAAAAAGTATTTTCAGCTCAAAAGCGCTGTATTAGAACTATAAGTAACATCCCATCGGACACATCATGCAAGCCGTATTTTAAGTTTAAACATACTTCCTTTTCCCTGCCTCTATATATTTGAGTTTGGCAAATATGTATTGCAAAACAAACACACGTTTTTACAAGCTAAAGATGTTACAAAAATAAACTTACGGAACCCAGATAAACTAGTACTTGACACAATTCCAAAAAGTAAGAGCTTTACAAAAATAGCTATGCAATATGCAACACTATTTATAACAAAATACCCTCACACATTAAGCAATTACCATACTTACCATTAGTTTACCATACCAAGTTTAAAATTTCATTACGACGATGGCTGGTAGAAAAAACATTTTACACAATAAATGAGTTTTTAAATTGTAGTGATTAAGTACCTGTCGTCGATGCATGAATTAATTAATTAATTTATAAAATTTGTAACAGGATGTTTTCAGTTATGTGTTTTTAGATTAAGTTTAGAAACTAATCCTTATATATAAAAATTACGCGTCACATTGTTTGTCCGCGATGAACTCTTAAACTACTGAACTGATTTCAATTAAATTTTGCACACTCTGTGCAGTTTGGTCCAACTTAAGAGATAGGATAGTTTTATCCCGATAAAACTCCTCAATTTTTTTATTGCTAATCTCAGGAGTTTTTTTTAGGAAAACAAATAGCTGTCGGAAAGGGCAGAACAACGTCTGCCTGGTCTACTAGTTATATTATAAAAACTTTTGGACATTTGCATGTTGTTAAAAACAACTAAATAGGTTTTCTCAACACATTGTTTATAACACCAAGCACAAAATACTTTTGTACCTATTTACTAACAAATAAAGAATTTGAATTTGAATTTCAATTTGAATGCCTTCTTAGCACAACCCTGGCTGAAACAAGGATTTGCACCAATTACCTATATTCCTGGATTACAAAACTACGTTCGAAATCTTATTCCAAATTATAATGGTCTGTTCGTAAACTCAGTTTTTTTTAGAACTGCGTGGTAAGACGCAAGATATTTACAATTCTGTAAAAATCTTAAGAGGCTTTGTAAAAGAAACAAATCGTAATAACAAACGTGTATTTAATTTCCTAGTCCATTACAATGTACTGTTCAATTTTCAAATTTTTTTATATGATAGGGTGACAACCGAGCACACAGTCCACTTGATGGTATGTGGTTGCTGTGACCCATAGACATCCACATCTATCAAGAGATAATAAAGAACCAAAATGCAGATGCGTTGTCACCCGTGAGGACTAAGATGGAATGCCTCTTTTCCAGTAGTTCTTTCCACTCACCATACGACACATAGCAGTATTCAGCTGCTATTTTACGTTGGTATTCTGTGAGAGCGTGGTCCTTCCCCGGTCGAGCTGACCCATTCGTGCTACAATTATACTACTATTATATTATACTAAAAACATGAAATTTAACATGTATGATTGTAGCGTAGATCAAGATAAAGAAACATCATTACCGCGTTTCATATCAGTATTATAAGAATTTTCAATGAAGAATTTAAATATCCCTTGGCGTTATTCCTAATCTCCATTGGATTGCGGTTCAACCATCTCGTTTATACTATTATACTAAATATGTAAACCCAAACATTTACCAACAGGTTGGATAGTAGTCAAGTACTAACTTAGAACAGGTTACAGAGTAGTAAACAATGTCATGCACCTTATGGCCGAATGCAGACGAATCCATCCAATCGAAAATAATCAAGTTCTTCGCTACGTTCTTACCTAATGGTAACGGTGAGTCAGTCCTAGGTGGTAGATTTTTAATAAATATATATTATAAAATAAATAATACTTATTTTAAACCATTTCCGATTTTACCACTGGTTCAGAATCAAGCATCTGTCCTCGAAACCAGCAAAAAAGCCTTGATTGACTTTGTCAATATTGTACATTTAAGGTATAGCTTAACTAATCGGACTAACTTTTGAAGACACCCAAGGTGTATTAGGACAAATTCAGCCCTTTATTTCATAATGTCGAATAGTTGACTAAAGGAAAATGAGGCTAGACATCGTGGGTGCGACATAAGGAAAAATTGTCGTTCTATGATTTCCTAAGCTTGAAATATATTGTCGGTCATAGGAAGCAAGATCTACAACAGAGAAAATCGTGTACGGGCCAATTTATCTGACAAAAGGCAACTATGAGTTTCGCGGTAAAGAAATACATCATCATTAGATATTTTTGCAGGTTAAATAAATTAAAAATGTTTCGAGAACACGGAGTTCACGCAGCTGCTTTAGATCAGGATCGTGAAATCTTCACGGCTCTTTAAACTTACAAAATTGTGTAGATGTGTCAGTTCTTTGTGAAACAATGTATAGTTTGAAACAGAATAAAACTATTCTTTTAATAATGATTTCCTCTGCATTATAATGAAAAACACAGCACAAAATATAAATAAGACGCAGTAGAATTGGTAAAAATTCGTTTTAATAAAATTAAAACGATTAACGAGCTGTATATACAGACAATTCAAGTATATTCATAACTTTAACCTACAACGTATATTCATATACGTTGAGCGAACCGAAGAACATTTTTACTGGTAACGAGGCATTCCATCTTAGTCCTCAGGGATGACAACACATCTGTATTTCGATTCTTTATCGAGAATGAATGTAGATAGATGTAGATGGGTCACAGCATCCACATACCATCAAGTGGACTGTGTGTTCGACTGTCCAAAAACAAATTGGATTTAAAGTACGAAGATCAAGGGTCGTATTTCCGCTACTCGGGAAAAAGTGTAAGATTTTTCCTTCACGACCCCCTTTCTCTAGTTCGAGCGAGAGGGAATAATATCCATCTCCCTCGCATTTTTCTTATCTTACCATGAAAGAAATTTTATTTTATATAACGCTTTATTTTAATAGACGCTAATAATTCATTTATTTGTATTCGTTAATCAATAATATAATACGTTTATCTATAATAACATACTACGAAAGGAACTTCCTTCCAACCGAGTGTTCCACGACACTCACGCATGGTTTTTTTGTAACGCACGCATAATTGCGCCATCATATAACCATAAATATAACTAATTTTACTGATATTATCGCGTTTAATTTATTTTACTTATTTTTAATTCCCGACATTTCGGGTGCTTAACAGCATCCACAGATTTTGGACGGGTAGGGGCTTGAGGTGTTCGCCGTCGTTATCGAACGATATCGAATCGATAATGACAAGGCGTTTTTAAATACTACGAAACTTTATTCTCTTCATCTCTTTTCCAATTTATTTAATTTTTCAGACATGTAACATGTAACTTAAACAAAATTTCTGAGTTAAATCATGACGTAATAGACGAATATTTGTTGCGGTTAGAAATTTGAGGGTAGAAGGCGGCTACTTTGAATTAAATTGTGTTTTTTTTTCGCATTATCTCTTTTTTGAAGTTATACTTCTTTTGGGGGCGTTTGGGAAAAACTAAGAGAGTGACTTTTTACGATGCACGCGCACGGCTACATTACGGCTGCTGTAAAACCTCAGGGAAATTAGCCAAGTTGTCAATTCACATGCTAAGCGTTACAACTGTATAAAAAAATCTACCTATGAGGTAATTTTTGGGGAGACCTATGTTCAGCAATGGCTTTTGATTATCTACTTTTAATAGTGTGTGGTTAAAGACAAGGATATGAAATTTAGTTCGTTGTTAAATACGAGTAGATCTCCTATCGAAACAGAATTCATGCGAAAGTGGTTATTTAGAAGCGCGTATACATTACGACCTGTTACTGTGAAACAGATAAACGTGCGACGTGTGTCAGCAACGGGTGTTTAAACAACAATAGGAATGTCGACTTTTCATTCTTTACTCTTCCTAAGGATACCGAAAGTTAATATATTATTATTAAGTGGCGAAGCTTGCGAAGTCACTTATTGATTTCACGATGTCTGCCCGTCTGTCCGTCTGTCCGTCTGTCCGTCTGTCCGTCTGTCCGTCCGTCTGTCCGTCCGTCCCACGATTATCTCGAGAACGGTTTCGAATTTTCAAATTCTGTTTTCGGCAATCGATTACTGATCACCCAGGCATCTGGACCTCCTATTTTGAAACTGATTGCTCAACGGCAACCGTTAGAAACCGCTACAAAGCTGATTGCTTCGCCACTTTGCTATGCTGTTAGCTTGCTAGGTTTTTTATAGATAGATCTAGAAAATTGGGTACCTAGTTACTGACACCATAGTTACAGATTTATTATTTGATTAGGGACCCGACCACAGCTACGCAGTTTCGATTTTGTCGCGTATAATGTCAATGATCTTAAAAATTCGTTCAGTGTAAGTAGACCTTCCAGTCCTTTTTAAAAACTAGAACATTTATTTATAAACTGGTTTTGACATTTAGCGATCAATTTCCAATAAAATAACTTTAAGTATCCAAGTACTCGGGCATACTTATTTACATTTAATCATTTATAATATCTACACTATAGGCACGTAAAATATCTGTATCGGTTTAGTGCCAAAATATAAAATTATAAACTCTAGACTCGATAGGTGGCGCTGTGGTCAAGGTATTAATAAATTCAGACTTATTGCGTCACCTGCCGGAAAAGGCAAAGCAGCACCTGCCCGGCCAGCTAGTATTCTTATAAATTAATGGTAAATACATTTAAAACTTTCATCATATTTGCCATAGTTGACACGCTTGGCGAGCGGGTTGGCAACCGCAGTTTTTTTTATTGTAATATTGCTGTTATCAGGAAGATGCTGCTGTCCATGTCCTGCCTGTTCCCACTGTCAGCTCTTACGACACTCACGAGAAGATACGGGATAGTGGATATTCTTAACAGTGGCGGTTACACGGCGAGATTACAATAGCTCTCCAGCATCTTAAAATCGGCAAGGCCCCAGGCGAGGATGGAATTACAGAGGAGCTTCTGAAAGCGGGAGAAAACCGGTACTTCAAGTACTTCAGAAGCTCTTTAATTCCTTCCTCCATGATGGGACTACTCCGGAGGCATAGAGCAGAAGTGCGGTAGTCTTGTTCTTAAAGAAAGGCGACAACGCCCTCTTGAAGAACTACAGACCGATTGCCCTTCTGCGCCGCGTCTACGTGCTGTTTTCGAGAGTCATTACGAATCGTCTCGCACGCAGACTCGACGACTTCCAGTCTCCCATACAAGCCGGTTTCCGAAAAGGCTTTAGTACCATAGACCACATACATACCCTTTCGCAAATTATACAGAAGACCGAAGAGTACAATCTGCCACTTTATCTTGCGTATGTGGACTATGAGAAAGCCTCTGATTTCGTCGAAATTTGGGCGATGCTGCAGTCCCTTCAGCGGTGCCAAGTTGACTGTCGGTATATCGAAGTGCTGAAGTGTTTGTACAGTAGGGCTACGATGGCTATCCGAGTACAGAATCAGAGTACGAAACCTATCCAACTGCAGAGAACTGTAAGACAGTGTGACGTTATATCCCGGAAACTCTTCACCGCTACATTGGAAGACGTTTTCAAGCTACTGGACTGGAGAGGATACGGTATTAACATCAATGGCGAGTACACCTTCACTCACATTTGATTTGCCGATAATATAGTTCTTATGGAAGCATCGCTGGAGGACCTAAGCACTATGCTCAATGACGTCAATTGTGTTTCCTAACGAATAGGTCTTAAGATGAACATGGACAAAACAAAGATCATGTTTGATGTCCATGTCTCACCTATGCCAATAGTCGGTGGGAGCATTAAATTACCTGGGACAAATAGCCAGACTAGGTAGGTCCGAATTCGACCGAGAGGTCAATCGACGGATTTAACTCGGCTGGGCAGCGTTCGGGAAATTACGACATATCTCT
This sequence comes from Parnassius glacialis, assembly GCA_033319125.1. Lineage (NCBI taxonomy): Eukaryota > Metazoa > Arthropoda > Insecta > Lepidoptera > Papilionidae > Parnassius > Parnassius glacialis. The sequence goes on from JAVANC010000002.1 coordinate 29,318,396, forward strand.
TCAGGTATACCTTAAAATCTGAAAACGAGATTGTACAACCAATGCGTGTTGCCAATGATGCCTTATGGATCTGCGACGTAATCCTTCACTGCAGGCCGTATGAGGATCTCAAGATCGCTCAGCGAGCTATGGAGAGGGCTATGCTCGGGGTTTCTCTGCGTGATAAACATAGAAATGAGGATATCCGCAGTAGAATCAGAGTGAACGACTAGCATAACGGATTAGTTAGCTGAAGTGGCAATGGGCCGATCATATAGCTCGAAGAACCGACAACCGATGGGGAAAAAAGGTTCTCGAGTGGCAGCCTCGTACTGGTAGGCGAAGTGTAGGGCGACCCCCAACAAGATGGAGTGATGACCTGGTAAGACATGCAGGAAGTCGATGGAGGCAGGTGGCTCCGGACCGTGCTCTGAGGCATGTCTTAGGGGAGGCCTATGTTCAGCAGTGGGTTAATGAAGGGCTGTAATGATGGTGATAATGATGACATTTAAAACGTTTACCGATGGCGTCGCAATTTTATTTAACTTAAACTTTAGAATGGAGGATAACGAAAACCTTAAATAATTAATAAAATATTTATTATTATACTATACAACTCAACGTAAAATTTTGAAATATTAATAAGTTTACATACAACGCGGATTTAAATCATATATTCAATTGTAATTCAAGTTATGATTTATACTCTAAAACGATTTAAGATATTTTGATCGTATGTCTCTTAAGGTTTTAATAACAAGATACGTCAAAACGCAATCGCGTGTCAAACAAATGCACCATGTCTGATTTGGAGCTCAAATTATGACGAACCTCATTACGCACTACGTTAAGAATTATCATAGTAACCAAGAATAGCTGTCTAAAAAGCGCGCGCTTCCTGCTTTCTGTCTGGCCTCAATGGTTGACTTTTTTTAAATATTTTAAGTAAGTAGCATTCAGTATCCAGTCTTGTTTTTTATAGTTGTTCTAAACGATGACGCGGGATTATAAAACCAAATGAGACGAGATGAGGGCAATCAGTAGCTTCAAGCCATCTTGCACGATGAGAGTTCTGGTCAGTTGTGTTACTTTGTTTAAGTGTTTCTTGTGATAAGTGATCAATATAAACAGTGAATCGTTAAATTTACTTAAACATTATTTTATCCTTTATGAATATTAAATAATTCATTAATTACAGTATAACAAAAGCGCAAGGCCTCCGACGTAGGTTGCCTAATAGGGGCATATTTGCTACAGTTCCCTCTTTTAGCAAGCAATGATTTTATTAATTTCAGTTGTTATCAGACATTTTACTGTATTATATCCTGTTTCATTTCCTTCTGCCGCCTTATACGACACTCACCGCATGGTATACCACGCTTGGCAGGCAGGTCAAACATCGCAGTTTTTTATTATTTTGAGCTGTTATTAGTTTGATGTTGCTGGCCGTCCCGTATTTCAGTTGTCCTCTGTCGCCTCCTTTGACAACGACGCGATGAAGTGGGGTAGATTCAGTTGCGCCGCCACTACACGGCAATCCTTATTGTAAACATGTTCTTAATACGATTATACTTATATTAATAAATTCACAGTAATATTTAATTTCAATAAGAACCAAAATTATTGTTAACTCATTTTCATTTGGATATTCATTATGTCAGGGAGTCACTGTAAAACTGAACATTGGTTAGTCTACAGCCATCTTAAATTCTGTCTTGGCAAATAAGAATCCACTCCTAGAATTGAGCCTCTCCCCATGCCTACAAAGACCATTTAACGTTATTACGTTATAATTTGCCTCTGCTTTTTGTACATTGTACTTTGCCGTTATCAATACATTTTGATTCGCCCTACAGCCCTCTAACATACTTTAAATAGATATAGGCTTAACTGCTATTGCTCTCAGGTAGAGTGTATTATTTGAGCAAAATTATGTTAATTTTTCTTTAAGTGAACACCTGATGTTATTGGACGATTCTCATACATCGCACACAGAGTTTTCAGTTTTTCCTTACGCTTCAGTTACTTAAAATGTCACCGTTAAGTTACAATAAAAGAATCATTGGTTCGGGATTTTATGATTTCCGCATCATCATCATCATCATTACAGCCCTTCCCAAGTCCACTGCTTAACATAGACCTCTCCCAAGGAATGCCACACAACACGGTCCCAAACCACCTGCATCCATTGACTTCCTGTATGTCTTACCAGGTCGTCACTCTATCTATTTAGTGCAGAAAACTAAAACTTGTGCGAAATCTGCATGTCTAAGAAATAACAAACATCTGGGGCACGCGAAGTCTACTTTGTACATAGGGACAGCGTGCGTTAGTACGGTAATCCCTGTTAGTAACATCTTTGTGACTACTTAAAACCTAATTTTTAAAAGCAAACTGTACCATGGTAATATTACTGTTGACATTTTTTAACAGTACCGAGACTACCAAGCTCTACTACGCGTTAGCGAAATAAATAAATATTTCTCAAGGCTGATACATAACCAGATTTTAAAGATTGCTTAAGTGGCTTCGACTAAATATTATAAGCCAGCAAAAATATCCACTACACCACAAAATCCCTTGAGTGTCATAAGAAGCGACAGAGGAAAACTAAAACTAGGGGTAGGCAGTAACATCTATCTGATAACAACCTAAAATAAAAAATAAAACTGTAGTTGCAAACCCGCCTGGAAAAACATCTTATGCCTAGCTGTGGCCTTATAGGTTGAAATGATGATGATGAATAATATATGTAAAAACATACAAGAATTGCTTGCTTTAAGTATTAAGATTACATTCATTTGAATAGGTAACATGAAACGCAGTTAACCTTCATACCTAAAGCATTCTATAAATTACAATTCTAAATACTTGAGCAAAAGGAATTCATTTTAAGACTATAACAAATTATAAAAATAATATTTTGCAGATCCTGATCGCTGCCTTCTTGGCTTCCGCAACCGCTGCGCCTTCTGTTGCCTTTTTCGGTCCGATTGCACACATCGCCTACTCTACGGTACCTATTCCTGCTGCTGTACCGACAATATCACCAGGTGACTTACAAGCTGCAGAGATAAATGCAAAAGTTCAAATTGAGCAGCAAGTTCAAGCTGCAGCCGACAAGGCAAGAGAGTTAGCTGAACAAGCAATAGAGAAACAAAATGAGGCTATAATTGAAGCTAATGATTTAGCAAAGGAGCGGGCCGAAGAGTCGTTCTGGGCAGCAGAAGAGAAGAAATGGCAAGATTTAGACGCTTTAAAAACCGCTGAAGCTCAGATTGATGGATCTATAGCGAGCAGGGCCAGTGATGTCGCTTTAGCAGCATATAGTGTACCAACTGCTATTCAGGCACAAGCAGAACTTTTAGGACAGTCTGTTGTAGCGGCAGAAACAAAAAGCATCGCCCCTGAAGGAGTCAAAGTAGAAGAACAAAAGGAAAAACCTCAAGAAGAAGCAACGGCTGCAGTAAAATCTATGCAAGCCGAGAGCAAACCAGAAAATGCTGAAAAACCAGTGGAGAATGTTCAAACAGAAACAGCTAAAATGGAGACGCTGAAGTCAGTGAAAACTGCAGAAGCAGTTAAAGAAGAAAATCCAGCTGCTGAATTCTTAGCTCAAACTTACCCAGCTGAGAGCAAACCAGAAAATGTTGAAAAGTCCGTGGAGAATATTCAAACGGAATCAGCTAAAATGATATCGTCAGCTATAGTGAAAACTGCAGAAACTGTTAAAGAAGAAAATCCAGCTGCTGTCTTCTTAGCTCAAACTCACCCAGCACCTGTGGTGTCTAATGCCTTCTTAGCACAACCCTGGCTGAAACAAGGATTTGCACCAATTTCCTACATTCCTGGATTACAAAACTACGTTCGAAATCTCATTCCATATTATAATGGTCAGTTGGTAAAGCCAGTGTTTTTTAGAACTGCGTGGTAAGAAGCAAGATATTTACAATTCTGTAAAAATCTTAAGAGGCTTTATAAAAGAAATAAATTTTAATAACAACGGTGTATTTAATTTCCTATTGTATTACAATGTTTATACAGTGGTAGAGACACGCGGCAGCTTTTGCTGTCGCACGGATGGGCCGGTTCGAACCGGGGTGATACCACGACCTCACAGAAAACCAGCGTGAAGTAGAGGTTTACCTCGGCGTTTCGCTTGGTGAGTGCAGGTAGCCGGAGGCCCTTTTTACTGGAAATGAGGCAATCCATCTTAGTCCTCACGGGTGACAACGCATCTACATTTTGATTTGTAATAGAGGATAGATGTAGATGTCTATGGGCCGCAGCAGCCACTTACCATCAGGTGGACTGTTTGTCGTTTGTCACCGTTATTCTATAAAAAAAATGTACTGTTGCAAGGCTGCCGTGCTTATCAAAATTGCAATAATTAAAGATGGCCATTGTATTTTTTAATGAATTCTACAAATTGAATTAACACCGAAATGTAGCCTTGGGTCTCTTCTATTTCGCTATGAGATAAAAAATAAAGATCCGATTTCCATATAACCAATACAATAATCGCGATTTTATTATCAGTCACAAAGGTCTGATTATTTCTTTACATACAAGAGAGAAAGAAAGAAAGACATATTTATTGTTCATTCCTTACTATATATGATAGGTACAGGTATTTTTTAATAGGATAAAGGCGACAAACGAGCACATAGTCCACCTGATGTTAAGTGGTTGCTGTGGCCCACAGGCATCTACATCTATCCTCGATTACGAAACAAAATGCAGATGCGTTATCACCCGTGAGGACTAAGATGGAATGCCTCGTTTCCAGTAAAAAGGGTCTCCGGTTGTCTTCACTCACCATACGAAACACAGCAGCGTTCAGCTGCTATTTTACGTAGGTATTCTGTGAGAGCGTGGTCCTTTCCCGGTCGAGCCGACCCATTCGTGCTACAACTATACTACTATTATAGCTGCAGCATTGCTCTACCTCGGAAAAAAGGTACACAATGTATTATACCTAACGTAGAATCATTAAATAAAGAATATATAAAAATATATTATTATACATTCTTAAATAATATACATAAAATGTCTTCAAAATATTTTTAAAAATTGCATTTTTTAACAATTTCATTAGTGCCAGCGGTGATTGCACACGGTTTGTTTGTATACGGCGAGATTACGGCTGCTGTAAAACCCCTGCGGGATTAGCCAAGTTGCTAACACACCTGCCAAGCGTGGCAACTGTATAAACTACACGCGTATTCCCTATGAGGCAATCATAGGGGAGGCTTATTTTCAGAAATGGGTTTTGATTATCTACTTTTAATAGTGTGTGATTAAAGAAAAGGATATAAAATTTTCTTCATAGCCAAATAGCGTGGATCTTCTATCGACACAGAATTCATGCGAAAGTGCTAATTTCCACGCGCGTATACATTACGGCCTGTTACTGTGAAAAAGATCAAATGCCAGCTACAGCATATTATATTATACAAAAAAACATGATATTTAATATGTATGATTGTAGCGTAGATCAAAATCAAGATCATCATTACCGCTTTTCATATCAGTATTGTAAAAATTGTCAATGAAGAATTTAAATATCCCATCTCGTTTTAGTGTAGTGTAGTGGCGGTTAAGAACATGCCGTGTAGTGGCGGTTAAGAATATCCACTACCCCATATCTTCCCGTGGGTGTCGTAAAAGGCGACAAAGGGACACAGGCAGGAGATGGGCAGCAGCATCTTCCTGGTAACGGCAAAATACAATAAAAAACTGCGGTTGCCAACCCGCTCGCCAAGCGTGGTAACTATGGCAATATACCCCCCATAATGAAAGTTACGAAGAGACGGCCCCCAGTCCCCGGCGGCCCCGCTATTCCTGGCTACGGTGGCGACCATGGTAACGGCGGGGCAGGGGGTGCTAAGAATCTCCGGTGGAGGTTCGGTTGCCACCTACAACTACTTGACCTGGCAACATACAACGCACGGACCCTGAGGACTGACGAGAAGATTGTGGAGCTGGAAGAAGAGATAGACAAGTTACGCTGGCATATAATAGGATTATCCGAAGTCCGAAGAGAGGGGGAGGACACGGTAATCCTCGAATCCGGCAACTTGTTCTATCACCGGGAGGGCGACCATCTGTCTCAAGGAGGTGTCGGATTTATCGTCCACAAGTCTCTCGTTAACAACGTTGTAAAGATTGAGAGTGTGTCGAGGAGGGTTGCGTACCTTATACTCAGAATCACCAAACGGTATTCGCTGAAGGTCATACAGGTTTACGCACCAACCTCGGCACACCCCGATGAGGAGGTGGAGGAAATGTATGAGGATATCTCTAGAGCCATGCATTCCTCCAAAACCCAATATACGGTGTTAATGGGAGACTTCAATGCAAAACTAGGCACAAGAGAGAACGGTGAGCTGAAAGTGGGGAAATTTGGAATAGGGCAACGGAACCCAAGGGGCCAGCAGCTGGCCGACTTCATGGAGAAAGAGGGACTCTTTATGATGAACTCTTTCTTCCAGAAGCGGCCCCACAGGAAGTGGACCTGGTCGAGCCCCGACGGTTCGACAAAAAATGAGATTGACTTCATTATGACGACCAAACGACAACTGTTCAGTGATGTCTCAGTGATCGCGAGGGTGAAAACCGGCAGCGATCACCGAATGGTTAGAGGCACACTGAACCTAAACGTTAAGTTGGAGAGGTCTCGTCTAATGAAGTCAACGCTCCGTCCCCCTCGTGCTCTAATCCAAAGTCCCGAAACCTTTCAGCTCGAGTTACAAAACCGTTTTCAGTGCCTAGAAGACTGCAATGAAGTGGACGATTTGAATGACAAGCTCGTGGAAACTGTCCATGCGGTCGGAGCTAAGTTCTGCAAGACCCGCCGCAGAAGAACACAAAAACTCTCCGATCACACTCTTAATCTCATGGCTGTTAGACGGGAGATGAAGCTACATTCTTCAACAGATTTGACAGCATACAGGCAACTGAACAGACAGATCTCCAAATGCATGCGGCGGGACTTACGCAACTTCAATACAGCTCGTATTGAAGAAGCGATTGAGCGGAACCAAGGCTCCAAAGTCTTTGCCAGAGATCTGTCTGCCAGAAAGAGCCAACTGTCAAGGCTGAAGACCGAATGTGGCAGCATCGTTTCCGGGGCACCTGAGATTTTGAGTGAGATTGAGAGGTTCTATGGGCAGCTGTACACGTCATCGTTGGAGCCACACGCAAGTGTGAGTAACGATCCAAGAGCGAGTCTTATCCGACATTATTCCGATGATATCCCGGACGTCAGTCTGAGCGAGATTAGAATGGCTCTCCAGCACCTTAAAAACGGCAAGGCCCCAGGCGAGGATGGAATTACAGCGGAGCTTCTGAAAGCGGGTGGAAAACCGGTACTTGAAGTCCTTCAGAAGCTCTTTAATTCCGTCCTCCATGGTGGCATTACACCGGAGGCGTGGAGCAGAAGTGCGGTGGTCTTGTTCTTCAAGAAAGGCGACAACGCTCTCTTGAAGAACTACAGACCGATTTCCCTTCTGAGCCGCGTCTACGTGCTGTTTTCGAGAGTCATTACGAATCGTCTCGCGCGCAGACTTGACGACTTCCAGCCTCCCGAACAAGCCGGTTTCCGAAAGGGCTTTAGCACCATAGACCACATACATACCCTACGGCAAATTGTACAGAAGTCCGAGGAGTACAATTTGCCACTATGTCTGGCGTATGTGGACTATGAGAAAGCCTTTGATTCCGTCGAAATTTGGGCGGTGCTGCAGTCCCTTCAGCGGTGCCAAGTTGACTCTCGGTATATCGAAGTGTTGAAGTGCTTGTACAGTAGGGCTACGATGGCTATCCGAGTACAGAACCAGAGTACGAAACCTATCCAATTGCAGAGAGGTGTAAGACAGGGTGACGTCATATCCCCGAAACTCTTCACCGCTGCATTAGAAGACGTTTTCAAGCTTCTGGACTGGAAAGGATACGGTATCAACATCAATGGCGAGTACATCACTCACCTTCGATTTGACGATATAGTCCTTATGGCAGAATCGCTGGAGGACCTAAGCACTATGCTCAATGACCTCAATAGTGTTTCCCAACGGATAGGTCTTAAGATGAACATGGACAAAACAAAAATCATGTTTAATGTCCATGTCACACCTGTGCCGGTAGTTGTTGGGAACACTAAGCTCGAAGTTGTTGACGAGTATGTTTACCTGAGACAAATAGTCCGACTAGGTAAGTCCAACTTCGACCGAGAGGTCAATCGACGGATTCAACTCGGCTGGGCAGCGTTCGGGAAACTACGACACATCTTCTCGTCAGACATACCTCAAAACCTTAAAACGAAATTGTACAACCAGTGCGTGTTGCCAGTGATGACTTACGGAACTGAGACGTGGTCCTTCACTGCTGGCCGTATGAGGAAGCTCAAGGTCGCTCAGCGAGCTATGGAGAGGGCTATGCTCGGAGTTTCTCTGCGTGATAAACTCAGAAATGAGGATATCCGCAGTAGAACCAAAGTGACCGACATAGCCCAACGGATTAGTAAGCTGAAGTGGCAATGGGCCGGCCATATAGCTCGAAGAACCGACAACCGATGGGGAAGAAAGGTTCTCGAGTGGCAGCCTCGTACCGGCAAGCGAAGTGTAGGGCGTCCCCCCACTAGATGGAGTGACGACCTGGTAAGATATGCAGGAAGTCGATGGATGCAGGTGGCTCAGGACCGTGCTTTGTGGCATTCTTTGGGGGAGGCCTATGTTCAGCAGTGGACTTGTGAAGGGCTGTAATGATGATCTCGTTTATGCTATTATACTAAATATGTAAAGCCAAACATTTACCAACAGGTGGGATAGTATTCAAGTACTAACTTAGAATAGGTTACAGAGTAGTAAACAATGTCATGCACCTTATGGCCGAATGCAGACGAATCCATCCAATCGAAAATAATCTAGTTCTTCGCTACGTTCTTATCTAGTGTTAACGTTGAGACAGTCCTAGGTTGTAGACATTTAATAAATAAATGTATATTATAAAATAAATAATACTTAAAGAGTTATTCAAGATGATAACTAAAGCAAACATGGAAGAAATAATAGAACATAACTTAGATTCACCATCACTAAAGAAAGATTCGACATAACAGGAAGAATTACAATTACAAATCCAGCAAGAAACCACGCATACAAACTAAAAAAGAGAAAGATTTTGATGAAGTACTAAAAAAGGAAATGACCATAGTTTTCTTTAATTAAATACTAATAATGCTATTAAACATTACTAATATTCCCATTAACCACTTCTGGTAAGCTTAAAATGCTTGTGTTAGAAGTGGTTCACGACAGTATTCGAATATTTGAAAGTGACGGAGTTCGAGGAGAATATTTGTCTGCTATTCATGATTATTAACACTATTTGATTTCTATGATTTTTGTTTTCGACATCAAAATTGATTTTCTTATAATACATAATGAATACTAAGACAATTATTACTTAAAATAATTATTTCTCGTAAGTTGATTAAACTAAAGAGTTGTAATTATAATATAAACTCATTGTTGTGATAATTGAGCCATTCATAAGACAGATTCATCAAATCATGATGGTGTCTGTCATAAATATAAGTCGTGTTTGTTAGCATTCTCAAATACTTTAATAATTATTGTGATCTCATCTCAGTAAATTACGTAAGGTTAATTATTATATTAGGTTTTATAAAGTTACTTAGTAAAATAATTGATCTATCTGTGAAAGTGAAATCTTCTTAGACTGAGCAACTCGTTACATCGTTAAAATTTTACTAGTTACCCACACTATTAGATTTTAATTGTTTGCTCGTTGTCTAATCTTAACATTGGATTGGAAATAAAATTGATTTATATACAAGGGGGATCTAAGAATCTCCGGTGGAGGTTCGGTTGCCACCTACGACGACTCGACCTGGCAACGTACAACGCACGCACCCTGAGGACTGACGAGAAGATTGTGGAGCTGGAAGAAGAGATAGACAAGTTGCGCTGGCATATTAAAGGATTATCCGAAGTCCGAAGAGAGGGGGAGGAAACGGTAATCCTCGAATCCGGCAACTTGCTCTATCACCGGGAGGGCGACCATCTGTCCCAAGGAGGTGTCGGATTTATCGTCCACAAGTCTCTCGTTAACAACGTTGTAAAGATCGGGAGTGTGTCGAGGAGGGTTGCGTACCTTATACTCAGAATCACCAAACGGTATTCGATGAAGGTCATACAGGTTTACGCACCAACCTCGGCATACCCCGATGAGGAGGTGGAGGAAATGTATGAAGATATCTCTAGAGCCATGCATTCCTCCAAAACCCAATACACGGTGTTAATGGGAGACTTCAATGCAAAACTAGGCACAAGAGTGAACGGTGAGCTGAAAGTAGGGAAATTTGAATTAGGGCAACGGAACCCAAGGGGCCAGCAGCTGGCCGACTTCATGGAGAAAGAGGCACTCTTTATGATAAACTCTTTTTTCAAGAAGCGGCCCCACAGGAAGTGGACCTGGTCAAGCCCCGACGGTTCAACAAAAAATGAGATTGACTTCACCTGACGACAACTGTTCAGCTATGTCTCAGTGATCGCGAGGGTGAAAACCGGCAGCGATCACCGAATGGTTAGAGGCACACTGAACCTAAACGTTAAGTTGGAGAGGTCTTGTCTAATGAAGTCAACGCTCCGTCTCCCTCGTGCTCTGTGCCAAAGTCCCGAAATCTTTCAGCTCGAGTTACAAAATCGTTTTCAGTGCCTAGAAGACTGCAATGAAGTGGACGATATGAATGACAAGCTCGTGGAAACTGTCCATGCGGTCGGAGCTAAGTTCTGCAAGACCCGCCGCAGAAGAACACAAAAACTCTCCGATCACACTCTTAATCTCATGGCTGTTAGACGGGAGATGAAGCTACATTCTTCAACAGATTTGACAGCATACAGGCAACTAAACAGACAGATCTCCAAATGCATGCGGCGGGACTTACGCCACTTCAATACAGCTCGTATTGAAGAAGCGATCGAGCGGAACCAAGGCTCCAAAGTCTTTGCCAGAGATCTGTCTGCCAGAAAGAGCCAACTGTCAAAGCTGAAGACCGAATGTGGCAGCATCGTTTCCGGGGCACCTGAGATTTTGAGTGAGATTGAGAGGTTCTATGGGCAGCTGTACACGTCATCGTTGGAGCCACACGCAAGTGTGAGTAACGATCCAAGAGCGAGTCTTATCCGACATTATTCCGAAGATATCCTGAACGTCAGTCTGAGCGAGATTAGAATGGCTCTCCAGCACCTTAAAAACGGCAAGGCCCCAGGCGAGGATGGAATTACAGCGAAGCTTCTGAAAGCGGGTGGAAGACCGGTACTTGAAGTCCTTCAGAAGCTCTTTAATTCCGTCCTCCATGGTGGCATTACACCGGAGGCGTGGAGCAGAAGTGCGGTGGTCTTGTTCTTCAAGAAAGGTGACAACGCTCTCTTGAAGAACTACAGACCGATTTCTCTTCTGAGCCGCGTCTACGTGCTGTTTTCGAGAGTCATTACGAATCGTCTCGCGCGCAGACTTGACGACTTCCAGCCTCCCGAACAAGCCAGTTTCCGAAAGGGCTTTAGCACCATAGACCACATACATACCCTACGGCAAATTGTACAGAAGTCCGAAGAGTACAATTTGCCACTATGTCTGGCGTATGTGGACTATGAGAAAGCCTTTGATTCCGTCGAAATTTGGGCGATGCTGCAGTCCCTTCAGCGGTGCCAAGTTGACTGTCGGTATATCGAAGTGCTGAAGTGTTTGTACAGTAAAGCTACGATGGTTATCCGAGTACAGAACCAGAGTAAGAAACCTATCCAATTGCAGAGAGGTGTAAGACAGGGTGATGTTATATCCCCGAAACTCTTCACCGCTGCATTGGAAGACGATTTCAAGCTTCTGGACTGGAAAGGATACGGTATGAACATCAATGGCGAGTACATCACTCACCTTCGATTTGCCGACGATATAGTCCTTATGGCAGAATCGCTGGAGGACCTAAGCACTATGCTCAATGACCTCAATAGTGTCTCCCAACGGATAGGTCTTAAGATGAACATGGACAAAACAAAGATCATGTTTAATGTCCATGTCACACCTATGACGGTAGTTGTTGGGAGCACTAAGCTCGAAGTTGTTGACGAGTATGTTTACCTGGGACAAATAGTCCGACTAGGTAAGTCCAACTTCGACCGAGAGGATTCAACTCGGCTGGGCAGCGTTCAGGAAGCTACGACACATCTTCTCGTCAAACATACCTCAAAACCTTAAAACGAAATTGTACAACCAGTGCGTGTTGCCAGTGATGACTTACGGAACTGAGACGTGGTCCTTCACTGCTGGCCGTATGAGGAAGCTCAAGGTCGCTCAGCGAGCTATGGAGAGGGCTATGCTCGGAGTTTCTCTGCGTTATAAACTTTGAAATAAGGATATCCGCAGTAGAACCAGAATAACCGACATAGCCCAATGGATTAGTGAGCTGAAGTGGCAGTGGGCCGGCCATATAGCTCGAAGAGCCGACAACCGATGGGGAAGAAAGGTTCTCGAGTGGCAGCCTCGTACCGGTAGGCGAAGTGCAGGGCGTCCCCCCACGAGATGCAGTGACGACCTGGTAAGACATGCAGGAAGTCGATGGATGCAGCTGGCTCAGGACCGTGCTTTGTGGCATTCTTTGGGGGAGGCCTATGTTCAGCAGTGGACTTGTGAAGGGCTGTAATGATGATGATGATGATTATATATATGTTTTATTTTTTATAAACTACCTATATTAAGTACAATGACACTTGATTAACTTACTAACAGTTCATTTTGAACCGAAAATTATCCTGATTATTTATACCGGCCGGACCCGGTCCGATCCGGCCGGATAGATAGGAATCCGGTCGGATCATGGGTCTCAAGTTTTTGTTTGTTTTGTTACGCTAAATATGTATAACTTCCTACGTGCGTACATAAGTACACACACACTTTCCTTTTCAGCTTTCATGATTCCGGTTTGATTTTCATAAAATCTTTAGGCCGTTTACTATAATAAATTGGTATATTTTTTATGTGTAGTAAAATTAAGTAACGTTAAAAATTTTATTGGACCCAAAAACGATTGTCTTCTTTATCTTGTTCTTATGGAGACAGTTTAATTCGAAATTTAAACTAAGTCAAAACAACTAAGTCACTTTGGCAGCCTCTCATCTCCGTGGCGGCAACAGAAGCGACTGAATGTATGAAATTTTTCTATAGTATCGTAAAAATATTCACTACCCCATATCGTTCCGTGGGAGTCGTAAGAGACGACAGGTGGAAAAGAACAGGAGATGTACAGCAGCATCTCCCTAATGATAACAAAGAAATTTAAAAAAACTTTTAAGCGTAGCAACTATGGCAAATATTCCCCTTATTTTGATAGGCTGTGATGGTATGCAGCCGAGTATGCTAACAACTTTGCACCACACCAACCTAAGTTGCCGTCATCGTCATACTTTAAAATACAGGGAACATCATTGTAAGTGTTCGAGTCGTGTGATATTTTAAAAACTAGAACATTTATTTATAAACTTGTCTTGACATTTACGGATAAATTCCAATAAAATAAATGTAAATATCATAGTACTCAGGCATAATCATTCATATTTAATAATTTATAATACCTTTAGGTACGAAAAATATATGTCTGTTCCTTTCCTTTGTACTTTGCTTTAAAATATGTCCAGCTATATAAAATATTTACGTATTTTCTTTATATTCTTTATTGCACACAATATAGACATACAGCAATTACATATATAGGAGAAGTATGCAATGGGCGGTCTTATTGCTGACAGCAATTTCCAAAATATTTACCTATTTTTATCTTTATAATAACAATCTTTGGTGTGTCTGTAAGTGGTGGTGTAAATTCTGAACAAATTGACTAATTGAGGTAATTTATACACAGTGTATTTCTATTGTAGAAACGATGGTTCATAGTTGCGCTACTATCCGATAGGTAACGTTGTAGTCAAGCTGTTAATAAACTCAAACTTATCGCGCCACCTATCGGAAAGGGCAGAGCAATGTTTACTCGGGCAGCTAGTATTTTAAGAAATTAAGGGTGACATTTAAAACGTTTACAGACAGTGTCGCAATTTTATTTTATTTAATTTTTTAAATGGAGGAATACGAAGAACTTAAAAAATGATGTGTCAATTATTAAATAAATACATGGTAGAACCATGCTGCAAATACACGATAAATTCCAATAAAATAACTGTAAGTATCCAAGTACTCAGACATACTCATTTACATTTAATCATTTATAAAACCTATAGCTACGAAATATATGTCTGTTCTTATATCACCGGTCGCATAGAGTCTCATGTTATTGTCCCTACCTTGCTTTAAAATACCTCCAGCTATATAAATTATTTATTTATTTTCTTAATATTCTTTATTTCACACAATATAGACATACAGAAATTACGTAATTATATAGAAGGAGTATGTAATGTGCGGTCTTATTGCTGACAGCAATTTATCTTTATATTTACATACTTTGGTGTGTCCGTAAGTGGTGGTGTAAATTCTGAACAAAATAAGTAATTGAGGTAATTTATACAAATTACAAAAAAAATTTGTGTTTTCGAAACGCTGGTTCATAGCTACGCTACTATCCGGTAGGTAACGTTGTGGTCAAGCTGTTAAAAAATTCAAACTTATCGCGCCACCTACCGTAAAGGGCAGAGCAACGTCTACTCGGCCAGCTAGTATTTTTATAAACTAAGGGTGACATTTAAAACGTTTACCGCCATCGGCGCAATTTTATTTAACTTAATTTTTAAAATGGAGGAATACGAAGACCTTAAATAATTAATAAAATATTATTATTCTATTATTCAACTGAACGTAAAATGTTATAATTTAAAATTAAAACTTTTGTACAGCCGACTTCAATATAAGTTATTAAGAATAACTAAAAAACTATTGGTCTGACCTTGAACAAATTCATATGGAATCACACGAGAAGTACCAGCTTTCAAATAAAAAAAGAATCATAGAAATCGGTTCACCCAGTAAAAAGTTATGAGGTAACACATATAAAAAACAGACAGTCGAACTGAGTACCGTCTTCTTTTTGGAAGTCGGCAGATAATAATAATTCTACGTAAAACGCTGATTTACATTATAAATTCAATTGCAATTTAAGTTATGATTTATACACGAAGATGATTTTAAATATCTTGATCGTATGTCTCCTAATCGTTTTGATTACAAGATACGTCATAACGCAACCGCGTGTCAAACAAATGCATCATGTGTGATGTGGCGCCTATTTTATGACGCAACTCATTGCCCATTAAAAATTACCCTAGTAATGAAGAATAGCGGTCAAAATGCACGCGCTTCCTGCTTTCTGTCTGTCCTCGATGGTTGACTTTTTTTTTAATATTTCAAGTAACTATCATGTAGTATCCAGTCTTGTTCTATATAGTTGTTGTAGACGATGACGCGTGATTATAAAAACCGAATGAGACGAGATGAGGGCAATCAGTAGCTTCGAGACATCTTGCACGATGAGAGTTCTGGTCAGTCTAGTTGTGTTCATTTGTTTAAGTGTTTCTTGTGATAAGTGATCAATATAAATAGTGAAAAAATTTGAAAAGAATTTATTCTTACAACATTTTTATCCCTATTAAATATGAATTAATTCATTCAATACAACCTATCAAAGGTCCACTGCTGAACACAGGCCTAATATTAGGGGGATATTTGCCATTGTTACCACGCTCGACAGGCGAGGTCTACAATCGAAGTTTTTATATTATTTTAAGCTGTTATCAGTTAGATCTCCTGTTTCAGGTTTCCTCTGTCGTCTCTTACGACAACCACGAAATGATTCCCTTGCGCTGCTATTACATGGCAATTCTTATTATAAATATCTTTTCATTACAAATACAAAATACAAAATTATTGTATACTGATTTTTTTTTAGTTTTATATTCGTTATGTTAAGAGAGTCAGTGTAATGCTCAACATTCGTCTTTTTAATTTAATCATTAAGCTTACTACACGATTTGCCCTCTTATTTAGATTAAATTGACAAAAGCTTAATTGATTTCGTTGTTATGCTTTGCAGTGTTGCCTGTCAGCTACAGTATTAATATTTCCGCGAACTGATGTGATTGCTTTGTTCGTCTTCTAGTTTATTATTGGATAATTCTTTTATATGCCAATACAGTGTTTTCAGTTTTTGCTTATGCTATAGTTAATATAAATGTTTACGTTAAGATACAATACAAGTGGTTAAATAAAAAGAACTGTATGGTAAAATTTAAATGGGACCACATAATCAAAGGATATACTTTCCGTATACCCTTTGAAACAAAAAAGAATTTTCCAAATTGGTTCAGGCGTCTTCGAGTAATGTAATGATTAACGTTTATATTATTCACTAAGTGCTTAGGAACACGTGTGGAAAATTTGCAATCTGCATGTCTAAGAAATAATAAACATTAAGAGCACGTGATGTCCACATATGTACATCAGATATAGCGTGCACAATTATCCTGCTTCCAAATCTGTTGAAAATTGAAATGAGGCCCTGCAGAGAGAAGAAGCAGTCTTTAAACTTCTCACTGAAGTTTATAGACTGCTTCTTCTCTCTTTCCTAAATTAAATATTTGTGAATCTATTTAAAACTTAATTATTTAAAGCAAACTTACGCACGGTAATATTAATGTTGACATTTATTAACAGTACCTATACTACCAAGATCTATTAGGCGTTAGCGAAATAAATATATATTTCTCAAGGCTAATACATAACTAGATTTTATAGATTGCTTAAGTGGCTCCGACAGAAAATTATACGCCAGTAAAAATATCCACTACACCACAAAATCCCGTGAGATTTATAAGAAGCGACAGAGGGAAACTGAAACTAGTGATGGACAGCGATATCTTTCTGATAACTACCTAAAGTAATTAAAAAACTGTAGTTTTCAACCCACCTGCAAAACGTAGGTTTGGCAAATATCCCCCTTTATGAGGCAATCTAATGGCAAAGCTTATGTCAAGCTGTGCACTGATAGGTTATGATGACAATGATGATGAACGATATATATATATATATATATATATATATATATATATATATATATATTATGTATATATTACAAGAAATGCTCGCCTAAAGTATTAAGATTATATTAATTTGAATACGTAACACGACATGCACTTCAACTTCATACCTAGAGCATTTCATCAATAACAATTCTTAATTAAAAGGAAATACAAATTTTAGGACAACATCCAATAATTTAATATAATTTGCAGATCTTGACCGCTGCCTTCTTGGTTTCCGCATCCGCTGCGCCTTCTGGTGCATTTTTCGGTCCGATTGCACACATCGCCTACTCTACGGTACCTATTCCTGCTGCTGTACCTACAATATCGCCAGGTGATTTACAAGCTGCAGCGATAAATGCAAAAGTTCAAATTGAGCAGCATGTTCAAGATGCAGCCGACAAGGCGAGAGAATTAGCTGAACAAGCAACAGAGAAACAAGATGAGGGTATAATTGAAGCTAATGATTTAGCGAAGGAGCGGGCCGAAGAGTCATTCTGGGCAGCAGAAGAACAGAAATGGCAAGCTTTAGACGCTTTAAAAACCGCTGAAGCTCAGATTGATGGATCTATAGCGAGCAGGGCCAGTGATGTCGCTTTAGCGGCTTACAGTGTACCAAATGATATTCAGGCACAAACAGGACTTTTGGGACAGTCTGTTGTAGCGGCAGAAACAAAAAGCATCGCCCCTGAAGGAGTCAAAGTAGAAGAACAAAAGGAAAAACCTAAAGAAGAAGCAATGGCTGCGGTCAAATCTGTGCAAGCCGATAACAAACCAGAAAATGCTGAAAAGCCAGTGGAGAACGTTCAAACAGAAACAGCTAAAATGGAATCGTCAGCCTCAGTGAAAACTGCAGAAGCAGTTAAAGAAGAAACTCCAGTTGCTGTATTTTTAGCTCAAAATCACCCAGCAACTGTGGTGTCTAATGCCTTCTTAGCACAACCCTGGCTGAAACAAGGATTTGCACCAATTTCCTACATTCCTGGATTACAAAGCTATGTTCCAAATCTCATTCCAAATTATGGCGGTCAGTTGGTAAACCCAGTTTTATTTAGAGCTGTGTGATAATAAACAAGTCATTTACAATTCATTAAAAAGATCTTAAGGGCCAGCCACTTAAATTTTTAAAACTTGTAAAAGAAATAAATCGTAATAACAAACCTGTATTTAATTTCTAAGTCCATCACAATATACCTACAGTATCAAGACTGCCGTGCTTATATATATTGCAATAACTGAGGGTCTCCATTGCTTGTTTAGAAAATGAGGTCTTAAAATTTAACTAACTCCACAATTTAGTATATGTTATCTAGTTCTTCAAAATGAGATATTAAATAAGAATCATTATTGCATATAACCTTACAATCATCGATTTTATTATCAGTCACAAGGTTCCGATTAGATTTCTTCACATGGAAGGGAGAAAGAAAGAGATATTTATTTGGCCATTCCTTACAAAATATAATATGTAAAGGTAGCTTAATATAACTCAGTATGTATTATACCTAACTGATAATCTTAAATTACAAAGAACAAGAAATGACGTATTTTACATTCTTAAATGAAGAATATACAAAAAGTCTTAGAAATATCCCCAGAAGTGAAGGTTTCCTCTTAATGTCTTCCCTTATCGCCTAGTTCAAAGTTAATCAGCATCAGCACTTAAAATTACAATTAACAATATCATTGGTGCCGTCAGGAATCGAACCCAGATTGTTTGCGTACCGCGAAATTCACATAAAATTCCTGCGGTGTTAACCTAGTTGCCAATTCGCCTTCCAGGCGTGAGTACTTTAGCAAAGTATAAATATAAGGGCTAGGCCTACATTCAGCAGTGAGCCTTTGATAGGCTACTTTTGATACTGTGTGATTAAAGACAACTAAATAAAAATTCCTTCGTTGCTAAAATGAGTAGATCTTCTATCGATAAAGATTTCATGCGAAAGTGTTCGTTTTCACGCGCCTATATATTTGGGCCTGTTACTGCGAAATAGATTGAATGTCGGCTACAGCATGCCGCACCAATTATAAAATAACATGAAATACAACCTGTATGAGAGTAGCGTAGATCATTACCGTGTTACTTATGAGTAATGTAAGAATCATAAATGGAAAATATCAAGATCCCTTGGCATTATTCCTTACATTCAATAGATATCGGGACCACCATTTACATTATTCAAAATGCCCTCCCCTATTTTGAATACATGTCCTTAACCGACGCGGCCAATCATCAATCGCAGCACGCACCACATTCATATCTATTTCTGCCGCTGCTTTAGCCAAACATGCTCTGAGAGATTCCAAATTCTGATGAAGTTTAGCGCAGGCTTTCTCCTCCAAATGTTGCTATATTTTGTAATCCAGTGACTTTAACTACTGGACTAGAAGAGGGCCAGTCTTTATGTCCGATAAAGTCAATTCCACGGGCGGTCAACCAGTTTTGCGTGCTTCGTGTCTTATGAGCTGGTGCAGAGTCCTGTTAGAATATTCACTGTCTGTTTTTGAGCATTGTTTGAGAAAGAGGTTCAACTATGTTTGTTAGGACGGTATTTTGGTAAACCTCGGCACTGGTTTTTATACCTTTTTCACAGAAAAACACCTCAATTAAGCCTGAAAAGGGCCTCCGGCCACCTGCACTCACCAAACGAAACGCAGAGGTAAACCTCTACTTCACGCTGGTATTCTATGAGGTCTATGAGGTCGTGGTACCACCCCGGTTCGAGCCGGCCCATCCGTGCGACAGCAAAAGCTGCCGCGTGGCTCTACCACTGTTGAAAACTGTGTGTACTCGTTAGACCCTCGGAATACGCGTGTTGGCTTCTTCACTGCTGTGGGCATACACTTTATCATTTTGTTTATTATAACTTTCTTCGATGTTAAAATTTTTTTCATCCGAAAACAAAATTTCGCGGCATTTTGTTCCCGCGTACGGCCGTAACAAAGGGCGGAATCTATCCAGCTTTATTTTTTTCAAACGCTCGTTCCATAAATGTCCGGTCTTCTTACGATAAGCTCGTAGTGCTAGGTCTTCATTGATGACTCTTTTGACCGTGGTTCTGCTTAATACCATCTGAAGAACTAAGATTTTTTGTTTACGAACAGGATTTCATTCACTGCATTGATGATCGCGGGTGTCCTAACTGTACGACTACGGCCGGTCCTCTTACGAATTTCGAAGCTTGAATCTTAGTAAATCGTTTGATACTGCGATAAACAAATTTTAGGGTTATTTTGAATTTTTATAGAATATTGAAAATCTCTTTTGGCGCGTAACTACAGAGGTGCAACGCGATAACCGCTACTCTATCTTCTTTCTTCGACCACTCTATATTTGAAAATGAATGAAAATTATTGTCTTTTTTATTTTCGGCAAGCGCCAACGTTATATTTTTAAAATTGGTGAAGTTCATCTAGCCAGTATTCAAAAATTTTAAATAATAAGGTTTTGACTGAACTTATGACCCGCCTAAGTATTTGTAGCACGAATGGGTCGGCTCGACCGGGGACAGACCACGCTCTCACAGAATAAAAGCGTAAAATAGCAGCCTAATGCTGCAATGTTTCGTATGGTGAGTGTAGAGAACCGCATACCCTTTTTACTGGAACTACTTTTGTTACGCTAAATAAGTATAACTTCCTACGTGCGCACATAAGTACACACACACACACACACACACACTTTCTTTTTCAGCTTTCATGATTCCGGTTTGATTTTCATAAAATCTTTAGGACGTTTACTATAATAAATTGGTATCTTTTTTATGTGTAATAAAATTAAGTTACGTTAAAAAATTTATTGGACCCAAAAACGATTGTCTTCTTTATCTTGTTCTAATGGAGACAGTTTAATTCGAAATTTAAACTAAGTCAAAAAACTAAGTCACTTTGGCAGCCTCTCATCTCCGTGGCGGCAACAGAAGTGACTGAACGTATGAATTTTTTCTGTAGTATCGTAAGAATATTCACTACCCTATATCGTTCCGTGGGAGTCGATAGAGATCACAGGTGGAAAAGAAAAGGAGATGTGTAGCAGCATCTCCCTAATGATAATAAAGAAATACAAAAAACTTCCAAGCGTTGCAACTATGGCAAATATCGCCCTTATTTTGATAGGCTGTAATGGTATGCAGCCGAGTATGCTAACAACTTTGCACCACACCAAACTAAGTTGTCGTCATCGTCATACTTCAAAATACCGGGAACATAATTGTAAGTGTTCAAGTCGTGTGATCTTTTAAAAACTAGAAGATTTATTTAAAAAGTAGGTGTTGACATTTAGCGATAAATTCCAATAAAATAACTGTAAGTATCCAAGTATACAGACATACTCATTTACATTTAATCATTTATAATACCTTTAGGTACGAAAAGTATATGTCTGTTTTTATAGCACTGGTCGCATAGTCTCATGTTATTGACCCTACCTTGCTTTAAAATATGTCCAGCTATGTAAAATGTTTACTTATTTACTTATTTTCTTAATATTCTTTATTGCACACAATATAGACAAACAGAAATTACATAATTATATGGAAGAAGTGTGCAATGGGCGGTCTTATTGCTGACAGCAATTTATCTTTATATTTACAATCTTTGGTGTGTCCGTAATTGGTGATGTAAATTCTGAACAAATTAACTAATTGAGATAATTTATACACAATACATTTGTGTTGTAGAAACGATGGTTCATAGATACGCTACTATCCGATAGGTAACGTTGTGGTCAAGCTTTTAAAAAATTCAAACTTATCGCGCCACCTACCGGAAAGGGCAGAGCAACGTCTACTCGGGCAGCTAGTATTTTTAGAAACTAAGGGTGACATTTAAAACGTTTACCGCCATCGGCGCAATTTTATTTAACTTAATTTTTAAAATGGAGGAATACGAAGACCTTAAATAATTAATAAAATATTATTATTCTATTATTCAACTGAACGTAAAATTATATAACTTAAAATAAAAATTTTTGTACAGGCTACTTCAATATAAGTTATAAAGAATAACTCAAAAACTATTGGTCTGACCTTGATCAAATTTATAGGAGACTACACGAGAAGTACCAGCTTTCAAATAAAAAAAGAATCATCGAAATCGGTTTACCCAGTGAAAAGTTATGAGGTAGCACATATAAAAAACAGACAGTCGAACTGAGTACCTTCTTCTTTTTGGAAGTCGGCAGATAATAATAATTCTACGTAAAACGCTGATTTACATTATATATTCAATTGCAATTTAAGTTATGATTTATACACGAAGATGATTTTATATATCTTGATCGTATGTCTCCTAATCGTTTTGATACAAGATACGTCAGAACACAACCGCGTGTCAAACAAATGCATCATGTGTGATGTGGCGCCTATATTATGACGCAACTCATTGCCCATTAAAAATTACCCTAGTAATGAAGAATGGCGGTCAAAATGCACGCGCTTCCTGCATTCTGTCTGTCCTCGATGGTTGATTTTTTTTAATATTTTAAGTAACTAGCATCCAGTATCCAGTCTTGTTCTATATAGTTGTTGTAGACGATGACGCGTGATTATAAAAACCGAATGAGACGAGATGAGGGCAATCAGTAGCTTTGAGACATCTTGCACGATGAGAGTTCTGGTCAGTCTAGTTGTGTTCATTTGTTTAAGTGTTTCTTGTGATAAGTGATGAATATAAATAGTGCAAAATTAAAAAAAAAATTCTTATAAATATGAATTAATTCATTCAATACAACCTATCAAAGGTCCGCTGCTGAACACAGGCGTTCCACGTAGATTGCCTATTATTAGGGGGATATTTAACATTGTTAGCACGCTCGGCAGGCGAAGTCTACAATCGAAGTTTTATTTATATTAACTATATTTTATTAAATTTTTATTTTATTTTGAGCTGTTATCAGTTAGACCTCCTGGTTCAGTTTTCCTCTGTCGTCTCTTACCACAACCACGAAATGATTCTCTTGCGCTGCCATTACACGGCAATTCTTATTATAAACTAGCTGTTCCCCGCGACTTCGCCCGCGTGGAATTTACTACGATTTCATGGATATCAATTTTGTTTTCGCGGAAGCCTTATTTTGTTTTTGAGTAATGTTGCCATCGTATAAATATTGACAAATATAGAGGTTAATATTTATACGATACTAACGTCACTCAATTGTTTTGCCTTCCCGGAACCCCTCCACTAACACTTAAACTTTATGGTATGGTATTAAAGTTCAAAATTACTTTTAAATATTATTACGAATCTTTTGTATGGTAATATAGAAAATTGTTGTTTTGAGACTTTTTTTAGGCAATTTTTTTCTCTCCGTAAGAACCATCTTTTGTACTTCAAGGAATATTATAAAAGAAGAATTAGCGAAATCGGTTGAGCTGCTCTCGAGATTTGCGCTTAGCAACACATTCAGCGATTCATTTTTATATTGTAGATATCTTTTCATTACAAATACTATATCAATAAATAGACATCAACATTAGTTTCAATGAGGGTAACAAAACTATTGTTTACTGATTTTTTTTAGTTTTATATTCGTTACGTTAAGAGAGTCAGTGTAATGCTCAACGTTCGTCTTTTTAATGTAATTACTAAGCTTACTACACGATTTGCCCTACAGCCCTCTTATTTAGATTAAATTGACAAAGGCTTAATTGCTTTTGTTGTTATGCTTTGCAGTGTTGCCTGTCACCTACAGTACTAATATTTCCGCGACATGATGTGATTGCTTTGTTCGTCTTCTAGTTTATTATTTGATAATTCTTTTGTATGACAATACAGTGTTTTCACTTTTTGCTTATGCTTTAGTTAATATAAATGTTCACGTTAAGATACAAAACAAGTAGTTAAATAAAAAAAAATTATGGTAAAATTTAAATAATCAAAGGATATACTTTCCGTATATCCTTTGATTATTATTATTATTATTTATTCCCTTTGAAACAAAAAAGAATTTTCCAAATCGGTTCAGGCGTCTTGAGTTAATGATTTACGATCATATTATTGACTAAGTGCTTAGGAACACGTGTGGAAAATTTGCAATCTGCATGTCTAAGAAATAATAAACATTAAGAGCACGTGATGTCCACATATGTACATCAGATATAGCGTGCACAATCATCCTTCTTCAAAATCTTTTGAAAATTGAGACATGTATGTATTACAAGAATTGCTCCCTTAAAGTATTATGATTGCATTAATTTGAATACGTAATATAACAACATGCAGTTAACCTTCATACCTACAGCATTCTATTAATTATAATTTCAAAGACTTGATTAGAAGGAATAGATTTTTATGATCACAATAAATAATCAAAAAAAATGTTTGCAGATCTTGACCGCTGCCTTTTTGGCTTCCGCATCCGCTGCGCCTTCTGGTACCTTTTTCGGTCCGATTGCCCCTATCATTGCCTACTCTACGGTACCTGTTCCTGCTGGTGTACCCACAATATCGCCAGGTGATTTACAAGCTGCAGCGATAAATGCAAAAGTTCAAGTTGAGCAGCAAGTTCAAGATGCAGCCGACAAGGCCAGAGAATTAGCTGAACAAGCAACAGAGAAACAAGATGAGGGTATAATTGAAGCTAATGATTTAGCAAAGGAGCGGGCCGAAGAGGCGTTCTGGGCGGCAGAAGAACAGAAATGGCAAGCTTTAGACGCTTTAAAAACTGCTGAAGCTCAGATTGGTGGAACTATAGCGAGCAGGGCGAGTGATGTCGCTTTAGCGGCGTATAGCGTACCCACTACTGTTCAGGCTCAAACAGGAGTTTTGGGACAGTATGTTGTAGCGGCAGAAACAAAAAGCGTCGCCCCTGAAGAAGTCAAAGTAGAACAACAAAAGGAAAAAGCTGAAGGTGAAGCAATGGCTGCAGTCAAATCTGTGCAAGCCGAGAGCAAACCAGAAAATGCTGAAAAGACAGTGGAGAACGTTCAACCAGAAACAGTTAAAATGGAGGAGCTGCCGTCAGTGAAAACTGTAGAAGCAATTAAGGAAGTAAAACCAGCAGATGTCTTCTTAGCTCAAACTCACCCAGCCGAGAGCAAATCAGAAAATGCTGAAAAGTCCGTGGAGAACATTCAAACAGAAGCAGCTAAAATAGAATCGTCAGCCTCAGTGAAAACTGCAGAAGCAGTTAAAGAAGAAAATCAAGCTGCTGTCGTTTTAGCTCAAACTCACCCAGCAACTGTGGTGTCTAATGCCTTCTTAGCACAACCCTGGCTGAAACAAGGATTTGCACCAATTTCCTACATTCCTGGATTACAAAGCTATGTTCCAAATCTCATTCCAAATCTCATTCCAAATTATGGCGGTCAGTTGGTAAACCCAGTTTTATTTAGAGCTGTGTGATAATAAACAAGTCATTTACAATTCATTAAAAAAATCTTAAGGGCAAACCACTTGAATTTTTAAAATTTGTAAAAGAAATAAATCGTAATAACAAACCTGTATTTAATTTCTAAGTCCATCACAATATACCTACAGTATCAAGGTTGCCGTGCTTATATATTGCAATTAATAAGGATCGCGATTGTTTGTTTAGATAATGAAGTCTTAAAATTTAACTAACTCTGCAATTTAGAATATTTTATCTAGTTCTTCAAAATGAGATCAGAATCAGATTTGCATATAACCTTACAATCATCGATTTTATTATCAGTCACAAGGTTCCAATTAGATTTCTTCACATGGAAGAGAGAAAGAAAGAGATATTTATTTGGCCATTCCTTACAAAATATAATATGTAAAGGTAGCTTAATATAACTCAGTATGTCTGTATGTCCTACACGTCTGAGAATATTTATAATATTCTCAGACGTGTAGGTTTCCTCTTAATGTCTTCCTTTATCGCCTAGTTCAAAGTTAATCAGCATCAGCACTTAAAATTACAATTAACAATATCATTGGTGCCGTCAGGAATCGAACCCAGATTGTTTGCGTACCGCGAAATTCACATAAAATTCCTGCGGTGTTAACCTAGTTGCCAATTCGCCTTCCAGGCGTGAGTACTTTAGCAAAGTATAAATATGAGGGCTAGGCCTACATTCAGCAGTGGGCCTTTGATAGGCTACTTTATATACTGTGTGATTAAAGACAAGGATACAAAAATTCCTTCGTTGCTTAATTGAGTAGATCTTTTATCGATAGGGATTTCATGCAAAAGTGTTCGTTTTCACGCGCGTATATATTTCGGCCTGTTACTGCGAAACAGATTGAATGTCATCTACAGCATGCTGCACCTATTATAAAGTAACATGAAATACAATCTGTATGAGAGTAGCCTAGATCATTACCGTGTTACTTATCAGTATTGTAAGAATCATCAATGGAAAATTTCAAGATTCCTTGGCATTATTCCTTACATCCAATAGATGTCGGGACCACCATCTAGTTTATGCCATTATACTGAACACCCAAACACAAACACTTACCATCAGGTGGAAGAGCAATCAAACAAACATTTTGAATAGTTAAAAAAACAGTACAAGGCGCCTTAAGACTTAATCGATTACTCCGTTTGTAGAGCCATAATGTAGCTATATATTTGTAGCACGTATGGGACGGCTCGACCGGGGACAGACCACGCTCTCACAGAATAAAAGCGTAAAATAGCAGCTTAATGCTGCAATGTTTCGTATGGTGAGTAACGTATCCTGCAATATTACGTAGAGAAACGCATACCCTTTTTACTGGAACTAGTTTTGTTACGCTAAATAAATATAACTTCGTACGTGCGTACATAAGTACACACATACTTTCTTTTTCAGCTTTCATGATTCCGGTTTGATTTTCATAAAATCTTTAGGCCGTTTACTACAATAAATTGGTATATTTTTTATGTGTAGTAAAATTAAGTTACGTTAAAAGTTTTATTGGACCCAAAAACGATTGTCTTCTTTATCTTGTTCTAATGGAGACAGTTTAATTCGAAATTTAAACTAAGTCAAAAAAACTAAGTCACTTTGGCAGCCTCTCATCTCCGTGGCGGCAACAGAATTGACTGAATGTATGAATTTTTTCTGTAGTATCGTAAGAATATTCACTACCCCATATCGTCCCGTGGGAGTCATAGGAGACGACAGGTGGGAAAGAACAGGAGATATGCAGCAGCGTCTCCCAAATGATAACAAAGAAATTTAAAAAAAACTTCCAAGTGTGGCAGCTACGGCAAATATCCCCCTTATTTTGATAGGTTGTGATAGTATGCAGCCGCGTATGCAAACAACTTTCCACCACAATAAAGTCTCATGTTATTGACCCTACCTTGCTTTAAAATAAGTCCAGCTATGTAAAATGTTTACTTATTTACTTATTTTCTTAATATTCTTTATTGCGCACAATATAGACATACAGAAATTACATAATTATATAGAAGAAGTGTGCAATGGGCGGTCTTATTGCTGACAGCAATTTATCTTTATATTTACAATCTATGGTGTGTCCGTAATTGGTGGTGTAAATTCTGAACAAATTAATTAATTGAGGTAATTTATATTTTATACACAATATATTTGTGTTGTAGAAACGATGGTTCATAGATACGCTACTATCCGATAGGTAACGTTGTGGTCAAGCTGTTAAAAAATTCAAACTTATAGCGCCACCTACCGGAAAGGGCAGAGCAACGTCTACTCGGGCAGCTAGTATTTTTAGAAATTAAGGGTGACATTTAAAACGTTTACCGCAATCGTCGCAATTTTATTTAACTTAATTTTTAAAATGGAGGAATACGAAGACCTTAAATAATTAATAAAATATTATTATTCTATTATTCAACTGAACGTAAAATGTTATAATTTAAAATAAAAATTTTTGTACAGGCGACTTCAATATAAGTTATAAAGAATAACTCAAAAACTATTGGTCTGACCTTGATCAAATTTATATGAGACTACACGAGAAGTACCAGCTTTCAAATAAAAAAAGAATCATCGAAATCGGTTTACCCAGTGAAAAGTTATGAGGTAACACATGTAAAAAACAGACAGTCGAACTGAGTACCATCTCCTTTTTGGAAGTCGGCAGATAATAATAATTCTACGTAAAACGCTGATTTACATTATATATTCAATTGCAATTTAAGTTATGATTTATACACGAAGATGATTTTATATATCTTGATCGTATGTCTCCTAATCGTTTTGATTACAAGATACGTCAGAACACAACCGCGTGTCAAACAAATGCATCATGTGTGATGTGGCGCCTATTTTATGACGCAACTCATTGCCCATTAAAAAATACCCTAGTAATGAAGAATAGCGGTCAAAATGCGCGCGCTACCTGCTTTCTGTCTGTCCTCGATGGTTGACTTTTTTTTTTAATATTTCAAGTAACTAGCATGCAGTATCCAGTCTTGTTCTATATAGTTGTTGTAGACGATGACGCGTGATTATAAAAACCGAATGAGACGAGATGAGGGCAATCAGTAGCTTCGAGCCATCTTGCACGATGAGAGTTCTGGTCAGTCTAGTTGTGTTCATTTGTTTAAGTGTTTCTTGTGATAAGTGATCAATATAAATAGTGAAAAAATTTGAAAAGAATTTATTCTTACAACATTTTTATCCCTATTAAATATGAATTAATTCATTCAATACAACCTATCAAAGGTCCACTGCTGAACACAGGCCTAATATTAGGGGGATATTTGCCATTGTTACCACGCTCGGCAGGCGAGGTCTACAATCGAAGTTTATATATTATTTTAAGCTGTTATCAGTTAGATCTCCTGTTTCAGGTTTCCTCTGCCGTCTCTTACGACAACCACGAAATGATTCCCTTGCGCTGCTATTACATGGCAATTCTTATTATAAATATCTTTTCATTACAAATACAAAATACAAAATTATTGTTTACTGATTTTTTTTTAGTTTTATATTCGTTATGTTAAGAGAGTCAGTGTAATGCTCAACATTCGTCTTTTTAATTTAATCATTAAGCTTACTACACGATTTGCCCTCTTATTTAGATTAAATTGACAAAAGCTTAATTGATTTTGTTGTTATGCTTTGCAGTGTTGCCTGTCAGCTACAGTATTAATATTTCCGCGAAATGATGTGATTGCTTTGTTCGTCTTCTAGTTTATTATTGGATAATTCTTTTATATGCCAATATAGTGTTTTCAGTTTTTGCTTATGCTATAGTTAATATAAATGTTTACGTTAAGATACAATACAAGTGGTTAAATAAAAAGAACTGTATGGTAAAATTTAAATGGGACCACATAACCAAAGGATATACTTTCCGTATACCCTTTGAAACAAAAAAGAATTTTCCAAATTGGTTCAGGCGTCTTCGAGTAATGTAATGATTAACGTTTATATTATTCACTAAGTGCTTAGGAACACGTGTGGAAAATTTGCAATCTGCATGTCTAAGAAATAATAAACATTAAGAGCACGTGATGTCCACATATGTACATCAGATATAGCGTGCACAATTATCCTGCTTCCAAATCTGTTGAAAATTGAAACGAGGCCCTGCAGAGAGAAGAAGCAGTCTTTAAACTTCTCACTGAAGTTTATAGACTGCTTCTTCTCTCTTTCTTAAATTAAATATTTGTGAATCTATTTAAAACTTAATTATTTAAAGCAAACTTACGCACGGTAATATTAATGTTGACATTTATTAACAGTACCTATACTACCAAGATCTATTAGGCGTTAGCGAAATAAATATATATTTCTCAAGGCTAATACATAACTAGATTTTATAGATTGCTTAAGTGGCTCCGACAGAAAATTATACGCCAGTAAAAATATCCACTACACCACAAAATCCCGTGAGATTTAAAAGAAGCGACAGAGGGAAACCGAAACTAGTGATGGACAGCGATATTTTTCTGATAACTACCTAAAGTAATTAAAAAACTGTAGTTTTCAACCCACCTGCAAAACGTAGGTTTGGCAAATATCCCCCTTTATGAGGCAATCTAATGGCAAAGCTTATGTCCAGCTGTGCACTGATAGGTTATGATGACAATGATGATGAATGATATATATATTATGTATATATTACAAGAAATGCTCGCGTAAAGTATTAAGATTATATATACGTAACACGACATGCACTTCAACTTCATACCTAGAGCATTTCATCAATAACAATTCTTAATTAAAAGGAAATATAAATTTAAGGACAACATCAAATAATTTAATATAATTTGCAGATCTTGACCGCTGCCTTCTTGGCTTCCGCATCCGCTGCGCCTTCTGGTGCATTTTTCGGTCCGATTGCACACATCGCCTACTCTACGGTACCTATTCCTGCTACTGTACCTACAATATCGCCAGGTGATTTACAAGCTGCAGCGATAAATGCAAAAGTTCAAATTGAGCAGCAAGTTCAAGATGCAGCCGACAAGGCGAGAGAATTAGCTGAACAAGCAACAGAGAAACAAGATGAGGGTATAATTGAAGCTAATGATTTAGCGAAGGAGCGGGCCGAAGAGTCATTCTGGGCAGCAGAAGAACAGAAATGGCAAGCTTTAGACGCTTTAAAAACCGCTGAAGCTCAGATTGATGGATCTATAGCGAGCAGGGCTAGTGATGTCGCTTTAGCGGCTTACACTGTACCAAATGATATTCAGGCACAAACAGGACTTTTGGGACAGTCTGTTGTAGCGGCAGATACAAAAAGCATCGCCCCTGAAGGAGTCAAAGTAGAAAAACAAAAGGAAAAACCTAAAGAAGAAGCAATGGCTGCGGTCAAATCTGTGCAAGCCGATAACAAACCAGAAAATGCTGAAAAGCCAGTGGAGAACGTTCAAACAGAAACAGCTAAAATGGAATCGTCAGCCTCAGTGAAAACTGCAGAAGCAGTTAAAGAAGAAAATCCAGCTGCTGTATTTTTAGCTCAAACTCACCCAGCAACTGTGGTGTCTAATGCCTTCTTAGCACAACCCTGGCTGAAACAAGGATTTGCACCAATTTCCTACATTCCTAGATTACAAAGCTATGTTCCAAATCTCATTCCGAATCTCATTCCAAATCTCATTCCAAATTATGGCGGTCAGTTGGTAAACCCAGTTTTATTTAGAGCTGTGTGATAATAAACAAGTCATTTACAATTCATTAAAAAGATCTTAAGGGCCAGCCACTTAAATTTTTAAAACTTGTAAAAGAAATAAATCGTAATAACAAACCTGTATTTAATTTCTAAGTCCATCACAATATACCTACAGTATCAAGACTGCCGTGCTTATATATTGCAATTAATAAGGATCGCGATTGTTTGTTTAGATAATGAGGTCTTAAAATTTAACTAACTCCGCAATTTAGTATATGTTATCTAGTTCTTCAAAATGACATATTAAATAAGAATCATTATTGCATATAACCTTACAATCATCGATTTTATTATCAGTCACAAGGTTCCGATTAGATTTCTTCACATGGAAGGGAGAAAGAAAGAGATATTTATTTGGCCATTCCTTACAAAATATAATATGTAAAGGTAGCTTAATATAACTCAGTATGTATTATACCTAACTGATAATCTTAAATTACAAAGAACAAGAGATGACGTATTTTACATTCTTAAATGAAGAATATACAAAAAGTCTTAGAAATATCCTCAGAAGTGAAGGTTTCCTCTTAATGTCTTCCCTTATCGCCTAGTTCAAAGTTAATCAGCATCAGCACTTAAAATTACAATTAACAATATCATTGGTGCCGTCAGGAATCGAACCCAGATTGTTTGCGTACCGCGAAATTCACATAAAATTCCTGCGGTGTTAACCTAGTTGCCAATTCGCCTTCCAGGCGTGAGTACTTTAGCAAAGTATAAATATAAGGGCTAGGCCTACATTCAGCAGTGAGCCTTTGATAGGCTACTTTTGATACTGTGTGATTAAAGACAACTAAATAAAAATTCCTTCGTTGCTAAAATGAGTAGATCTTCTATCGATACAGATTTCATGCGAAAGTGTTCGTTTTCACGCGCCTATATATTTGGGCCTGTTACTGCGAAATATATTGAATGTCGGCTACAGCATGCCGCACCAATTATAAAATAACATGAAATACAATCTGTATGAGAGTAGCGTAGATCAATACCGTGTTACTTATGAGTAATGTAAGAATCATAAATGGAAAATATCAAGATCCCTTGGCATTATTCCTTACATTCAATAGATATCGGGACTACCATTTACATTATTCAAAATGCCCTCCCCTATTTTGAATACATGTCCTTAACCGACGCGGCCAATCATCAATCGCAGCACGCACCACATTCATATCTATTTCTGCCGCTGCTTTAGCCAAACATGCTCTGAGAGATTCCAAATTCTGATGAAGTTTAGCGCAAGCTTTCTCCTCCAAATGTTGCTATATTTTGTAATCCAGTGACTTTAACTACTGGACTAGAAGAGGGCCAGTCTTCATGTCCGATAAAGTCAATTCCACGGGCGGTCAACCAGCTTTGCGTGCTTCGTGTCTTATGAGCTGGTGCAGAGTCCTGTTAGAATATTCACTGTCTGTTTTTGAGCATTGTTTGAGAAAGAGGTTCAACTATGTTTGTTAGGACGGTATTTTGGTAAACCTCGGCACTGGTTTTTACACCTTTTTCACAGAAAAACACCTCAATTAAGCCTGAAAAGGGCCTCCGGCCACCTGCACTCACCAAACGAAACGCAGAGGTAAACCTCTACTTCACGCTGGTATTCTATGAGGTCTATGAGGTCGTGGTACCACCCCGGTTCGAGCCGGCCCATCCGTGCGACAGAAAAAGCTGCCGCGTGGCTCTACCACTGTTGAAAACTGTGTGTACTCGTTAGACCCTCGGAATACGCGTGTTGGCTTCTTCACTGCTGTGGGCATACACTTTATCATTTTGTTTATTATAACTTTCTTCGATGTTAAAATTTTTTTCATCCGAAAACAAAATTTCGCGGCATTTTGTTCCCGCGTACGGCCGTAACAAAGGGCGGAATCTATCCAGCTTTATTTTTTTCAAACGCTCGTTCCATAAATGTCCGGTCTTCTTACGATAAGCTCGTAGTGCTAGGTCTTCATTGATGACTCTTTTGACCGTGGTTCTGCTTAATACCATCTGAAGAACTAAGATTTTTTGTTTACGAACAGGATTTCATTCACTGCATTGATGATCGCGGGTGTCCTAACTGTACGACTACGGCCGGTCCTCTTACGATTTTCGAAGCTTGAATCTTAAGTAAATCGTTTGATACTGCGATAAACAAATGTTAGGGTTATTTTCAATTTTTGTAGAATATTGAAAATCTCTTTTGGCGCGTAACTACAGCGGTGCAACGCGATAACCGCTACTCTATCTTCTTTCTTCGACCACTCTATATTTGAAAATGAATGAAAATTATTGTCTTTTTTATTTTCGGCAAGCGCCAACGTTATATTTTTAAAATTGGGGAAGTTCATCTAGCCAGTATTCAAAAATTTTAAATAATAAGGTTTTGACTGAACTTATTACCCGCCTAAGTATTTGTAGCACGAATGGGTCGGCTCGACCGGGGACAGACCACGCTCTCACAGAATAAAAGCGTAAAATAGCAGCCTAATGCTGCAATGTTTCGTATGGTGAGTGTAGAGAACCACATACCCTTTTTACTGGAACTACTTTTGTTACGCTAAATAAGTATAACTTCCTACGTGCGCACATAAGTACACACACACACACACACACACACACTTTCTTTTTCAGCTTTCATGATTCCGGTTTGATTTTCATAAAATCTTTAGGACGTTTACTATAATAAATTGGTATCTTTTTTATGTGTAATAAAATTAAGTTACGTTAAAAAATTTATTGGACCCAAAAACGATTGTCTTCTTTATCTTGTTCTAATGGAGACAGTTTAATTCGAAATTTAAACTAAGTCAAAAAACTAAGTCACTTTGGCAGCCTCTCATCTCCGTGGCGGCAACAGAAGTGACTGAACGTACGAATTTTTTCTGTAGTATCGTAAGAATATTCACTACCCTATATCGTTCCGTGGGAGTCGATAGAGATCACAGGTGGAAAAAAACAGGAGATGTGTAGCAGCATCTCCCTAATGATAATAAAGAAATACAAAAAACTTCCAAGCGTTGCAACTATGGCAAATATCGCCCTTATTTTGATAGGCTGTAATGGTATGCAGCCGAGTATGCTAACAACTTTGCACCACACCAAACTAAGTTGTCGTCATCGTCATACTTCAAAATACCGGGAACATAATTGTAAGTGTTCAAGTCGTGTGATCTTTTAAAAACTAGAAGATTTATTTAAAAAGTAGGTGTTGACATTTAGCTATAAATTCTAATAAAATAACTGTAAGTATCCAAGTATACAGACATACTCATTTACATTTAATCATTTATAATACCTTTAGGTACGAAAAGTATATGTCTGTTTTTATAGCACTGGTCGCATAGTCTCATGTTATTGACCCTACCTTGCTTTAAAATATGTCCAGCTATGTAAAATGTTTACTTATTTACTTATTTTCTTAATATTCTTTATTGCACACAATATAGACAAACAGAAATTACATAATTATATAGAAGAAGTGTGCAATGGGCGGTCTTATTGCTGACAGCAATTTATCTTTATATTTACACTCTTTGGTGTGTCCGTAATTGGTGGTGTAAATTCTGAACAAATTAACTAATTGAGGTAATTTATACACAATACATTTATGTTGTAGAAACGATGGTTCATAGATACGCTACTATCCGATAGGTAACGTTGTGGTCAAGCTGTTAAAAAATTCAAACTTATCGCGCCACCTACCGGAAAGGGCAGAGCAACGTCTACTCGGGCAGCTAGTATTTTTAGAAATTAAGGGTGACATTTAAAACGTTTACCGCAATCGTCGCAATTTTATTTAACTTAATTTTTTAATTGGAGGAATACGAAGACCTTAAATAATTAATAAAATATTATTATTCTATTATTCAACTGAACGTAAAATGATATAACTTAAAATAAAAATTTTTGTACAGGCGACTTCAATATAAGTTATAAAGAATAACTCAAAAACTATTGGTCTGACCTTGATCAAATTTATATGAGACTATACGAGAAGTACCAGCTTTCAAATAAAAAAAGAATCATCGAAATCGGTTTACCCAGTGAAAAGTTATGAGGTAACACATATAAAAAACAGACAGTCGAACTGAGTACCGTCTTCTTTTTGGAAGTCGGCAGATAATAATAATTCTACGTAAAACGCTGATTTACATTATATATTCAATTGCAATTTAAGTTATGATTTATACACGAAGATGATTTTATATATCTTGATCGTATGTCTCCTATCGTTTTGATTACAAGATACGTCAGAACACAACCGCGTGTCAAACAAATGCATCATGTGTGATGTGGCGCCTATATTATGACGCAACTCATTGCTCATTAAAAATTACCCTAGTAATGAAGAATGGCGGTCAAAATGCACGCGCTTCCTGCATTCTGTCTGTCCTCGATGGTTGATTTTTTTTAATATTTCAAGTAACTAGCATCCAGTATCCAGTCTTGTTCTATATAGTTGTTGTAGACGATGACGCGTGATTATAAAAACCGAATGAGACGAGATGAGGGCAATCAGTAGCTTCGAGACATCTTGCACGATGAGAGTTCTGGTCAGTCTAGTTGTGTTCATTTGTTTAAGTGTTTCTTGTGATAAGTGATGAATATAAATAGTGCAAAATTAAAATAAAAATCTTATAAATATGAATTAATTCATTCAATACAACCTATCAAAGGTCCGCTGCTGAACACAGGCGTTCCACGTAGATTGCCTATTATTAGGGGGATATATAACATTGTTAGCACGCTCGGCAGGCGAAGTCTACAATCGAAGTTTTATTTATATTAACTTTATTTTATTAAATTTTTATTTTATTTTGAGCTGTTATCAGTTAGATCTCCTGGTTCAGTTTTCCTCTGTCGTCTCTTACCACAACCACGAAATGATTCTTTTGCGCTGCCATTACACGGCAATTCTTATTATAAACTAGCTGTTCCCCGCGACTTCACCCGCGTGGAATTTACTATGATTTCATGGATATCAATTTTGTTTTCGCGGAAGCCTTATTTTGTTTTAGAGTAATGTTACCATCGTATAAATATTGACAAATATTGACGTTAATATTTATACGATACTAACGTCACTCAATTGTTTTGCCTTCCCGGAACCCCTCCACTAACACTTAAACTTTATGGTATGGTATTAAAGTTCAAATTTACTTTTAAGTATTATTACGAATCTTTTGTATGGTAATATAGAAAATTGTTGTTTTGAGACTTTGTCAGGCAATTTTTCAAATTTTTCTCTCCGTAAGAACCATCTTCGTACTTCAAGGAATATTATAAAAAAAGAATTTGGGGAAATCGGTTCAGCTGCTTTCGAGATTTGCGCTTAGCAACACATTCAGCGATTCATTTTTATATTGTATATATCTTTTCATTACAAATACTATGTCAATAAATAGACAGCAACGTTAGTTTCAATGAGGATAACAAAACTATTGTTTACTGATTTTTTTTAGTTTTATATTCGTTATGTTAAGAGAGTCAGTGTAATGCTCAACATTCGTCTTTTTAATGTAATTACTAAGCTTACTTCACGATTTGCCCTACAGCCCTCTTATTTGGATTAAATTGACAAAGGCTTAATTGCTTTTGTTGTTATGCTTTGCAGTGTTGCCTGTCAGCTACAGTACTAATATTTCCGCGACATGCTGTGATTGCTTTGTTCGTCTTCTAGTTTATTATTGGATAATTCTTTTATATTACAATACAGTGTTTTCAGTTTTTGCTTATGTTTTAGTTAATATAAATGTTAACGTTAAGATACAATCCAAGTGGTTAAATAAAAAAAAATGTATGGTAAAATTTAAATAATCAAAGGATATACTTTCCGTATATCCTTTGATTATTATTATTATTATTTATTCCCTTTGAAACAAAAAAGAATTTTCCAAATCGGTTCAGGCGTCTTGAGTTAATGATTTACGATCATATTATTGACTAAGTGCTTAGGAACACGTGTGGAAAATTTGCAATCTGCATGTCTAAGAAATAATAAACATTAAGAGCACGTGATGTCCACATATGTACATCAGATATAGCGTACACAATCATCCTTCTTCCAAATCTTTTGAAAATTGAAACATGTATGTATTACAAGAATTGCTCCCTTAAAGTATTATGATTGCATTAATTTGAATACGTAATATAATAACATGCAGTTACCCTTCATACCTACAGCATTCTATTAATTATAATTTTAAATACTTGATTAGAAGGAATAGATTTTTATGATCACAATAAATAATAAAAAAAATGTTTGCAGATCTTGACTGCTGCCTTCTTGGCTTCCGCATCCACTGCGCCTTCTGGTACCTTTTTC
This sequence comes from Parnassius glacialis, assembly GCA_033319125.1. Classification (NCBI taxonomy): domain Eukaryota; kingdom Metazoa; phylum Arthropoda; class Insecta; order Lepidoptera; family Papilionidae; genus Parnassius; species Parnassius glacialis. The sequence continues at coordinate 29,355,845 of JAVANC010000002.1, forward strand.
GGTCCGATTGCCCCTATCATTGCCTACTCTACGGTACCTGTTCCTGCTGCTGTACCCACAATATCGCCAGATGATTTACAAGCTGCAGCGATAAATGCAAAAGTTCAAGTTGAGCAGCAAGTTCAAGATGCAGCCGACAAGGCCAGAGAATTAGCTGAACAAGCAACAGAGAAACAAGATGAGGGTATAATTGAAGCTAATGATTTAGCAAAGGAGCGGGCCGAAGAGGCGTTCTGGGCGGCAGAAGAACAGAAATGGCAAGCTTTAGACGCTTTAAAAACCGCTGAAGCTCAGATTGGTGGAACTATAGCGAGCAGGGCGAGTGATGTCGCTTTAGCGGCGTATAGCGTACCCACTACTGTTCAGGCTCAAACAGGAGTTTTGGGACAGTATGTTGTAGCGGCAGAAACAAAAAGCATCGCCCCTGAAGAAGTCAAAGTAGAAGAACAAAAGGAAAAAGCTGAAGGTGAAGCAATGGCTGCAGTCAAATCTGTGCAAGCCGAGAGCAAACCAGAAAATGCTGAAAAGCCAGTGGAGAACGTTCAACCAGAAACAGCTAAAATGGAGGAGCTGCCGTCAGTGAAAACTGTAGAAGCAATTAAGGAAGTAAAACCAGCAGATGTCTTCTTAGCTCAAACTCACCCAGCCGAGAGCAAACTAGAAAATGCTGAAAAGTCCGTGGAGAACGTTCAAACAGAAGCAGCTAAAATAGAATCATCAGCCTCAGTGAAAACTGCAGAAGCAGTTAAAGAAGAAAATCAAGCTGCTGTCGTTTCAGCTCAAACTCACCCAGCAACTGTGGTGTCTAATGCCTTCTTAGCACAACCCTGGCTGAAACAAGGATTTGCACCAATTTCCTACATTCCTAGATTACAAAGCTATGTTCCAAATCTCATTCCGAATCTCATTCCAAATCTCATTCCAAACTATGGCGGTCAGTTGGTAAACCCAGTTTTATTTAGAGCTGTGTGATAATAAACAAGTCATTTACAATTCATTAAAAAGATCTTAAAGGCCAGCCATTTAAATTTTTAAAACTTGTAAAAGAAATAAATCGTAATAACAAACCTGTATTTAATTTCTAAGTCCATCACAATATAACTACAGTATCAAGACTGCCGTGCTTATACATATTGCAATAACTGAGGGTCTCCATTGTTTGTTTAGATAATGAAGTCTTAAAATTTAACTAACTCCACAATTTAGTATATGTTATCTAGTTCTTCAAAATGAAATATTAAATAAGAATCATTATTGCATATAACCTTATAATCATCGATTTTATTATCAGTCACAAGGTTCCAATTAGATTTCTTCACATGGAAGGGAGAAAGAAAGAGATATTTATTTGGCCATTCCTTACAAAATATAATATGTAAAGGTAGCTTAAAATAACTCAGTATGTATTATACCTAACTTAGAATCTTAAATTACAAAGAACAAGAGATGACGTATTTTACATTCTTAAATGAAGAATATACAAAAAGTCTTATAAATATCCTCAGAAGTGAAGGTTTCCTCTTAATGTCTTCCCTTATCGCCTAGTTCAAAGTTAATCAGCATCAGCACTTAAAATTACAATTAACAATATCATTCACGCCGGCAAGAATCGAACCCAGATTGTTTGTGTACCGATAAATTCACATAAAATCCCTGCGGGTTTAACCTAGTTGCCAATTCGCCTTCCAGGCGTGGGTACTTTAGCTAAATATAAATATGATGCAATCTAGGGTTAGACCTATATTCAGCAGTAGGCTTTTAATAGGCTACTTGTGATACTGTGTGATTAAAGACAAGGATATAAAAATTCCTTCGTTGCTAAAATGAGTAGATCTTCTATCGATACGGATTTCATGCGAAAGTGTTCGTTTTCACGCGCCTATAATATATTTGGGCCTGTTACTGCGAAATAGATTGAATGTCGGCTACAGCATGCCGCACCTATTATAAAGTAACATGAAACACAATCTGTATGACAGTAGTGTAGATCATTACCGCGTTTCTTATCAGTATTCTAAGAACATCAATGGAAAATTTCAAGATCCCTTGGCATTATTCTTTACACCCAATAGATGTCGGCACAACCATCTCGTTTATGCCATTATACTGAACACCCAAACACAAACACTTACCATCAGGTGGGAGAGCACTCAAATAAAAATTTTGAATAGTTAAAAAAACAGTACCAGGCGCCTTAATACTTAATACATCACCCCTTGTGTAGAGCCATACTGTAGCTATATACAAGGTTGTAGCACGAATGGGTCAGCTCGACCGGAGACGTACCACGCTCTATCAGAATAAATGCGTTAAATAGCAACTTAACGCATACCCTTTTTACTGGAACTAGGCATTCAATCTTAACAGTGGTAGAGCCACGCAGCAGCTTTTGCTGTCGCACGAATGGGCTGGCTCGAACCGGGGTGGTACCACGACCTCACAGAATACCAGCGTGAAGTAGAGGTTTACCTCTACGTTTCGCTTGGTGAGTGCAGGTGGCCGGAGGCCCTTTTTACTGGAAATGAGGCATTCCATCTTAGTCCTCACGGGTGACAACGCATCTGCATTTTGATTCGCAAACGAGGATAGATGTAGATGTCTATGGGCCGCAGCAACCACTTACCATCAGGTGGACTGTGTGCTCGTTTGTCACCCTTATCCTATAAAAAAAAATCTGAGTCATCAGGGGAGACAACGCATTTTTATTATTAATCGAGGATAGATGTAGATGTCTATTGGACACAGCAAACACTTCGTCTCTTTGACTTTCTTACCTGATGGTAACGACGAGACGGTCCTAGATTGCAGAATAGAAAAAAAATCTTTATTCAATATATATTACAAAAGAAAAAAGTAGAAGTGAAACGTTCAGAAATGGAGACCGATATAAAAGGAAGCACTGTATTCTATCTCGTTCTCTCGCATACTAAATCCTTTATATGTATATGTTTGTCTCTTTTTAGTGTCGCTTTTTTATTTCATCGAGTATCAAATCACAACGATTCTAAAGAAGTTTTCACTTTAAAAATACTCATTATGTCATTTATGTTCTTGTCACTGGTTCAGAAACAGTCATCTATCCTCGGAACTCTTAAATATATTATCGGTCATAGGAAGCAAAATTAAAGCAGAAAATCATGCACAGCGCCTATTTATCTGATAAACGACAACCATGAGCTCTACTGAGAAGGAAGACATCATCATTGGGTATGAGTGGGTGGGTCAATAAATTCAAAATGTTTCGTAAAAATTAAGGCCACGCAGCTGCACTAGAAATGAGAGCCAGTGTGCTAGCCTGAACTTTGAAAAGAACGCAGGAAGAGAGTTGAAAAATTTATAGATGTGCGAGTGCGTTGAGATAAGAAACAACATACAGTTTAAAACGGAATAAAACTATCGTTTTAGTAATAATTTTCCCCTTTGTGTATTATGATGAAAAGGAAGAAATAGTTAGCTGAAAATTTCGTTCATTAAGAAATTTGAATAAATCATAAAAAATTGGTACAAATTAGAATATATACATGTTAACGTTTAACGTACAGAGATTCAAGGGTCAAAATTCGTATTTAAGCACGTAAGGCCCCAAATTCGAGGTATTAAATAAATATTAAATAATGTGTTCGATGGCAGACGCATCACTTGCCGTCAAAGGCTGAACATGTTTGCTGCCGAAGCTGATTGACCTATATGTTTACACCATCGCCATTGAAAGAATTTCACACACATTCAAACAGTACGTAATACTAAACGCAGACCGCTTCGCGAGCGAACGTGGTGAGCCCCAGTGCCTCATATGAGACTCAGTACCCATGATACCGAGCGTTTCCAGCTTACGACCCGTTTCCCTTTTTCCGATAGTGGTTCAAGCCGAGGTTCCTACTTCCTTCTGAGGGCTCTTTGACATCAAGCCCCTCCCCCTACCCCCTAAGCTTGAATAGCCTCACTTCAATAGGAGGGTCCGGGATCGCAGTCGCGGTCGCGGCGCTCGGCGCCGGGTCGCCGCCGCGCCAGCAGAATCGCCGCACTCAATAACTCCTGAGTCTTCACTTACGAGTCGATTTCGATGAAGTTGTAAATGCATCAGGGTCATAGACTCAGAAAAAAATGAAAGGAATTTTTTAAACATAAACATTAGTATGGGAATCCCATTATTGCAATGGCTATAAAAGTAATGGTTGATAAGTTATAGATTCATAATAAATTAGTTCAATAACTTGCAATAAATATATTTTTTCTTTGTAGTCTATAGTAACTAAATATGGGTAAATCCGGAAAAAATTCCGCCATTGAGTATCATATAAAAGAAAACTACTTTGGTTTATATATTTACGTTTACTTTATCTCAAAAAAGGAAACTACTCTAGCGGCAGGAATTCAAGAATGCAAATAACATACTTAGAATTCTTACAAACCCAGACGAATTGATGAAGACGAAGTTACATTTAAAAATGAAAAATGAATACGAAAAACAACAACAAATCCGCCTGATTTACCTCGAATTCTACAAGACTACACAAACGGTGTCGGCTTTTACGATGGGTAGGGCTACTTGACATCTGGCCAATTACTTAACTATAACTATTACTAACTTAGAATAAGATTGCATTTGCAGTAATTCTAGGTAGTAAGACTTCTTTTCTACCTAAGATTCCGTCTGGGTAAGTACCAGGAAAGTAGTAAGAAAAAAGTACTAAGTAGGAAGTCGATGGATGCGGGTGGCTCAGGACCGTGCTTTGTGGCACTCCATGTGATGCGGTCTGCAGAATATAGAGAGCCTGTACAATTACATGATGTGAGGCATGCAGTCTTACACCTCATAGGTGTAGACTGCACCTCACATCTGTAGCCTCCTATTTTATTTGAAGTTGGTTGAAAGTGTCACAAGGCAGCAGCGGCAACTTATTAAATCCGTGTTAGAGCCATGCTGCAGCTATATTGGGAGTATAATTGTAGTACGTATGGGTCGTCCCAACCGGGGAATGACCACGCTCTCACAGAATACCAGCGCATAATAGCAACTTAACACTGCTTTGTTTCGTATGGTGAGTGTAGAGGAGCGGAGACCCTTTTTACTGGAAAAGAGGCATTCCATCTTAGTCCTCACGGCTGACAACGCATCTGCATTTTGATTCGCAAACGATGATAAATGTAGAAGTCTATGGGTGCTGTGAACCACTTACCATCAGGTGGACTGTGTGCTCGTTTGTCAGCCTTATTACATAAAAAAAAACTACGGAATTATGAATATTATGAGTTTCTTTTTAAAGACTTTGACTTCTATATTACACGTATTTTATTACACATAGATAAAGGTATTGAGTGATGAGTTTGGTAGCTTATAAGAAGCCATGGCACTATCTGTTATCACAAGAAAATACTACTTAGTAGAATAGAAAACAAATGCTGTGACGTACTCTGTTAATTTACCGTTACCGTTACAGCCTATTGAAGTCCAATGCTGAACATAAGCCTCCCGCGTAGATTGCCTCTTTGGGGTATTTGCCATAGTTGCCACGCTTGGCACCGCGATTTTTTTTATTCGTAATTAGGAAGACGCTGCTGCCCATCTCGTGATTTGTTTCCCGCTGTTCAGTACGACACCCACGGGATGATATGTGGTAGTGGATATTCTTACACCGCCGCTACACGGTCGATTGATAACACTCTATTGCCTATACACTAAGGTTTACAATGGGCGGACTTAATGTGTTTAGGCATTTTCTCCAAGTCAACAAAGAGAATAGTGAAATAATGTCATAGGTGCATTATATATATTTTACTGGAAATGAGGCATTTCATCTTAGTCCTCACGGGTGACAACGCATCTACATTTTGAGTTGTAATAGAGGATAGATGTAGATGTCTATGGGCCGCAGCAACCACTTACCATCAGGTGGACTGTGTGCTCGTTTGTCATCCTTATCCTATATAAAAAAAATTATAAGTAAATATCATTAGGTTTAGTAATTTTATTTTTAATATTTTTCTTTTATAGGAAAGGGTGACAAACGAGCACACAGTCCACCTGATAATAAGTGGTTTCTGTGGCCCATAAGACCATCCACATCTATCCTCGTTTGCGAATCAAAATGCAGATGCGTTGTCACCCGTGAGGACTAAGATGGAATACCTCATTTCCAGTAAAACGGTCTCCGGTTCTCTACACTCACCATACGAAACAGAGCAGTTTTAAGCTGCTATTTACGCTGGTATTCTGTGAGAGCGTGGTCGTTCCCCGGTCGAGCCGACCCATTCGTACTACAACTATACTGTTAATATAGGTGCAGCATGGCTCTACTACGTAATAATAATCTGGTATCGACTGTGTTTCCATTCAATAACAATCATAAAGTCTTGAAGAAAAGAGTAAATAGGAATTTTATACTTGGTAGTGCCGCCCTGCAGCTATGCTATCTACGCTATATAGCTGCAGCACGAATGGGTCATCCCAACCGGTGTAGGACCACGCGCTCGCAGAATATACTTATGCGTGTAACAGCAAAACAATGCTTCTGTGTTTCATATGGTGAATGTTTTCATATGTGAGGCATTCCCGTCTAGTTCTGATTGATGATATGATGTCTGCAATTTTATTGTTAATCGATGATAAATGCATGTCTATGGGCCATAGCATTCACTTACTAGACTAATAACTAGTTCGTCTACCTTATTATAAAAAATAATTTAGAAAAAAAGTTGAATATAATTTTAACCGTATATTTAATATATGTATTAAAGTTGATATATTACAAAATAATCCCGTATAAATATTTAAATAATAATAAAGTAAGAAAAGATTATTTTGTCAGCTATGATTGTTATTTATGTTATTTGTTATTTGTTAGACGAGCATAATTTATATATTTTGACTGTAGTGTTTCATATGTTTATATAATAAATTCACATCTTTATTATTTAACATTTCGAAACAATTTGTTATAAAACATTAACCAATCATGTCGTTCTCCAAAATTCGCTTACGTCAACAGGAATGCCCAACTACGTCCTTTATCATAACGCGAAAGTGACTATAATAAGTAACTTTCATTTTTCAAGAACAAATCGCTGAATATTCTTATCACGTCTCGTTATAAACGGGGTGACCAGGACGAAGGCGTGAGGTAAGCATGCATGATAGGAATCGACTATATCTTACTCATTTATTCGTTATAAAATGTCTTAACCTTTCTAACGGAGAATTCATTATCAATGCTTTATTTTGTGTGATTCCGTATTTAATTTCATAATCACTATTAACTAAACTAAATTAAACAAAACGATTTAAGAGGGTATAAAAAGAAAACGTTTAAAATACGTTACTCTAATGCAAATCTCACCCACATGCGTTGCACATTTCCGAGACAAGTTTCTGGTGACAAACAGATTACAGACGATGAAATCAAAACGCTGAAAACAATCTAAGTCTAATGGTGAAATACTACTATAACCCATATACACCTGCACTGAACCTAAAGCGAAGAAGCCTACAGATACATCGTCACCTCATAGTGCTAAGATGGAATGCCTCACAGCATGTTATACTGGCTTTCTATATCCCTCAGACCGGAGCATGTCAGTACGCACTGCTGTCTGATGGCGGAAAAAGGTAAGAGGGTGGTATGAAAAACACCAAAAGGATTTTAGATGCTTAATAATGAGAGCCTCCACGACTTTTTCTGCCACCAGGGCGGCTTATTAGAAATTGAGGTATAAAATTTGACAGATTTCATAGCGGGAAAGTTAATTTCTTCAGAAAATGTTAAAGTTGTTATTTCTTTCTGTACTATTAGTTTTTTTTTTATAAATAACATGAAAAATAAATAAACTATACCACAGATATTCATAAAAGTAGAAATATTAAAAAAAAAGTTAAAATGTGTAACAAAAAACTTTACCTCAGTGTCAACTAGCGACATCTGGTGAGCAGTAAATTATAAGTCGTTAGTATCTATCAGATGCTTGATTACTCTTTTGATTATTCTTCAAACCTGTGAAGTATTTACCTAAGTCAAATTTTATGGTATTCGCTGTATTAAACGCAACGCTATCATACGATAGTGAGATGACACACTACACTCGGATGATTTAATGATTAATGGAATAAACAACCATACATAAACACTCACGCCTGTGACCCAGAGGGGTATGCGGAAATTACGGACTTGGACTTCTTCCATTTGGCATCGCAGTCGCTCTCCTGACACACCTGTCTCGCCTCCTCTACATCCATATAATATATTTACGCATACATTGTCGTCGGTTAAGGGTTCAATTAATTTGGCCCATTTTCAATATATCACCAATTTGGTCGATAAACTTTCGTCTAGAGCATCCCTTCCTGATTAATGACGCGAGCTTTAAAATTTTTACGATGTTTATAATAATGTAAGCCTTCTTCTAAGTAGGTTGTTTTGATACTTTTGTACATTATGTAAAATCTCTGAAAGCTTTAACTATTACAATCAATGACTTCTATTTTATTATTTTCTGTGATTATATAAGGCGCTCAAACTATCCAAGTAAAATGGGTATTATACGTTATCAACGTTTTATTAGGCATGCATAATTTTAAAAAAAACCGGCCAAGTGCGAGTCGGACTCGCGCACTGAGGGTTCCGAACAAATCCGTAGGTATATAAGTTTAAAATTATTAAAAATGTTTTTATTATATCATGTAACTAAAAATTTATCCTTTTCGCAATTTTTCCTTTATCTGTGCTGTAATACGTTGCTTCGTACCAAATTTTAAGATTCTGAGTTCACGGGAAGTACCCTGTAGGTTTTGATTCCCTTGCGGCATAATATTTGCGGCATAAACGGCTGTATCTTTTGATTGCGTTGGCTTAGAAGTTTGATTTCACAGCTTCAAGGGACAGTAGACTTGAGTATTTGATATGAATTTCAGCTTGATACCTCCACGCGTTCCTGAGGAAAAGGGTCTTGACATACAGACAGACAGACAGACAGACAGACGGACAACAAAGTGATCCTATAAGTGTTCCGTTTTTTCCTTTTGAGGTACGGAACCCTAAAAAATGCCCATACTGCCAAACAGAGCGGGGTAAGTATGGATAAATTACAAAAAAACTTATTTAACGCATTTTTGTAACTTATTTAGCACATTTTTGCAATATCTAGTAAATCTCATATAGTTCACCGCTCTCATATATCTTGGTCCTAAATCGCCAACAAGAAGAAAGACACAAATTATTGTTACATTCTTTAAATTCTAGCATAACTTGATTCGTTGGTATGTAATAATCTTATCATATTATGTATAGCAAGGTATAATTATATAACAATGTCTTAATAACGAGAGATTTCTGAGGTCGATAGCAAGAAGCTAGGCGTGGCACGTGGGACGAGAAATGCTAGCTATGCAGTTAAGCTGCATTAATACAGCCTTCATCACACAAACAGGCGATAATTGAATACTTCAAATTATGGAAACTTCTAGATACATGTCTTAGTAGTTTATTGAGATGTTTCTGCGTAACCGGCTGTTGTCGAAAAGAGACTATATGTATATATACATAGCTAGATTTAGCGCCACCTATTTAATTATTCATGTACTGTCTTAACTTACAATCTAATCTAATTAAATACAATAAAAGGTTACTAAGTTTCACAGATGTCGCTATTTTAAGTGTTAGCTTCGAAAAATATACCGCTTTAATTTATTTTGATCCAAGAGTTAATTTAAAAGGCTTCATTTGACGAATAACTCTACTACCTGAGGAATCAATGTACCTCTGCTTCTGTGACGATCAGATAACCAGTGCTGCCGTTGACGTTAAACAATGTCATAAGTTTTTTGACATTTCCCAACAATCGAAATGAGATGAAGACTGTTTTAAAAATACTTTACTTTTATGCGTCTAAATTAGTTATTACGAATTTCATCCTTTTTTTGTCCACCTAATGGTAAGTGGTTGCTGTGGCCCATAGAAATCTACATCTATCCTCGTTTGCGAATCAAAATGCAGATGCGTTGTCACCCGTTAGGACTAAGATGGAATACCTCACTTCCAGTAAAAAGGGTCTCCGGTTCCCTACACTCACCATACGAAACACAGCAGTGTTAAGCTGCTATTTTACGCTGGTATTCTGTGAGAGCGTGGTCTTTACCCGGTCGAGCCGACCCATTCGTGCTACAACTATACTACTAATATAGCTGCAGCATGGCTCTATCACGTAAAAGTCATCTTATATAAACTTTAAATTTGATATATTATAATTTTTATTTTTCAATCAATTTAAAAACAAACATTAAATTGTTAGCCCGAACAATCTCAATACATCATTGAAAACTACATGACAATAGATAAAGCCACTGCGAAGATTAACATGCAGAAGCGAAGAGATAAACATTTTAAAAAAATGTTAACGATATCATAATATATATAAATGTAAAATAAAAACAATGATAAGTTAACTATTAGAATAATTTCGTTATAATAGCATCCAAGCAAAAGTTTATTTAAAAGTGTTAAAGTCCATGTTATGATACACATCACTCTAGTCTTAACTTTCCAGCTATCAGTTACAACATTGGAAGGAGGGAGCGACGTATGCAATGTCAAATCAGACATGGGAATAACATTAATCTAGCAAAGACCATCTTCCTGAATATTTGCTTTGGCAGATTCGAAACCTAGAACAATAGCATGCGCGTATATTGTTGACTGTGTTATGTGGTCGCTCATTAAGACGATGATGGATCTTTATTAACGTTGCGGTATTCACAAATGTTGTGATTTAATATCTTCGCCTGGGACATGACAAAGATGAAATCAAAAAAGGTTTTTAATGAAAATAATTAATATTATAATAATTAAGAGATGAAGCCTTATTTATGTCGACTATAAAGATCGGTTGATACAGCGTTTTTCGATATAAATGGTTTCGCATTTTGCATTTATGGAGAATTGCACAATTTCTTGTCAGTCAACTTACACTTCACGCGATTGCTCGTGTCAAAAACCTTTCACCAAAATTGGTAACGAGCCACTTTCATGAAAAATGTGGGGTTGGTTGCTGAAGTTTTAATCAGTTTCAAACGGTATTACAAAATGAATACATAGGCTGCACTAAAAGTATCGCGAATGGAATATTTCCACTGTTCCTGTCATATTAAAATATTTTAAATTGAAAACTTCTTGGTTTTAAAAATCGAATACCATTTATTTATTTAAAAAAAAAGATTCTCGGTCTTGTCACAAGGTTTTGTCAAACTTGTTTAGTAGTTTGAGAAAATGGAATTGACTCGAAAAAATTCAAGAGCGATGATTTATTATGACTTTCGAAGTGGTTTAACACAAAAACTGTGTTGACCGGATGATTTCTGCATTTAGTGATGAAGCCCCATCCAAAACTACAATTTATCGCTGGTTTGCTGAATTCCAACGTGGACGTGTCAAGCTCAGTGATGATCCCCGTCAAGGTCGTCCAAAAACTGCAGTCACCCAAGAAAACATTGATGCTGTACGTAAGCTGATTGAGGAAGATCGACATGTGACATACCGCGAAATTCAGGCAACTTTGGATATCTTAACAGTGGTAGAGCCATGCGGCAGCTTTTGCTGTCGCATGGATGAGCCGGCTCGAACCGGGGTGGTACCACGACCTCACAGAATACCAGCGTGAAGTAGAGGTTTACCTCTGCGTTTCGCTTGGTGAGTGCAGGTGGCCGGAGGCCATTTTTACTGTAAATGAGGCATTCCATCTTAGTCCTCACGGGTGAAAACGTATCTGCATTTTGATCTGTAACAGAGGATAGATGTAGATGTCTATGGGCCGCAGCAACCACTTACCATCAGGTGGACTGTGTGCTCGTTTGTCACCCTTTTCCTATAAAAAAAAAACTGTAATTTAATATCTTGAAAAGAAAAAGAAAAAAAACGAATAGGAAAAATTGTAATATTTAATATAATTTTACCCATTTTAATTTAACGCGCGCCAATGTTCGACTTCTTGGGGTACATAATCGATTCGCGGCTTTATTTGAAACGCATTTATGGACGAAATATAAGCTTACGTTTTATATATTCATTCGTATAGGGTGGATGCCCCTATTACCAGCCTTTTAGTGCCAATTTCAATTTCCTTTTGTGTACTTACCTAATGCCTGCATAACATAGGGCTATGCCTTTTGAGTTTTTGGTAGGTACCTATTGTAAGTAAGTTTTAGGGGCACTGCAATAAATTCATAACAACTTATAATTTTAAATCATGCATATCACAAGCATGGAATATGTATTAAGATAGACGACAACAATTATTTTAATTTAATGTTTTACTTCTTACCTTACTGTGGTTTAGCTTTAAACAGTTCCATTTTTCTTTTAACACTAAACAATTAATTAAAACAAAATTATAATATTGTATGGTGTTGCTAACATATACCAAATGTCTGAAAAGCAAGTACGTATCATTTGCTAAATTTTTGAATCAAAAACGAATTTTAAAATATAGAGGAATTGACCATAACTTCCTTAACTATAAAATAAGTTATGTTCTAATTAATTGTATTTATTCTCGTTTATGACGTCCCTAACTTATATTACGTGGCTGAAATTAGATACTTCTTATTATGTACGTCAAACCAAAGAACAGCTGGGCAGCTGACATTAAGCACTCCATACATTTCGTATATCTAATTACAGCCCCATTAATTTCCACTAAAATAAAATAAAAAACTTATAAATTTAAACAAAAATAGCTGCATTACTATGCCTATAGTCACATTCATATAAATCAAAAAGTCTAGAGATGAGCTAATGTAAAATGTGCTAAATTGTATCGGGACCATAACTTGTCAAAAAGTGGAGTGGCAACGGGCTGCGCGAGCGCGTGGAAGCCGCCTCTTCAATATATTCTGCGTCCGCCTCCATTGCTGTCTGAGCGTTGACTGACGCGTGATTGACGAAATGCCATTACACGTTCAATCAAAATTCGTGACTAATAGTTGATTGACGTAAAAATCAAAATATCCAGATATTTGTCAATCAATTTCATGCAACCGTCAATCACCGCATTACACGGTAGGTTATTCGTCAATCACAACCGTGATTGTTGTAAAACTGACAGCAAAACCTACCGTGTAATGGGCGTCTAATGAATGGATGGATGAAAGCTGCCACCGTGATACAGGAAGGTATCCTAGTATAGCACCACACGTTAAAAAATTAGATATGAATAAAAAAAATTACAATTACTTATGAAATTGGCCTAAAACATTATAATTAAATATTGCAATTCAAGAACGCTAAGTAACTGTGACACGAGGTCACCAATTAGCAAGTGGTTAGTCTCAATCATTACTGGAAGGTCAGAATATAATAGTTTTTTTTTATAGAATAAGGGTGACAAACTTGCACACATTCTACCTGATGCTAAGTGGATGCTGTGGCCCATAGACACATCTATCCTTCATTGATAATAAAATGAAGATGCATGTCACCCCTGAGGACTAAGACTACCCGCTACCGATAAAAGGGTCTCCGGTTCTTTAGCCTTACCATACGAAACAGCAACATTAAGCTGGTATTTTACGCTGGTATTCTGTGAGAGCGATGTTCTTGCCCGATCGAGCCGACCGTGCTGCGAACACATTATAGCCGCCGCGTGACACAATTAAAATTTTTATATGTCAAATACATATTAGTTATATTATATTAATGAATACCTGGCACACTTAACGAACGTTTACACGATTAATTTCTAGGTCATAGCAATAGTTGTTCCGTGCGGGATTCGAACTCACGACAGCGCAGCGCCACTGCTAAAATCTTAACTAATGCGCTACCGAGCTATCGAAAAATCTCTCTGCACAAGTGTTGGTTCCGACTGAGATACAAACCTAAGGTCAGCGTCATCAGGTAACTCTTGACTGCTAGGTACTTCATCTACTGCGTCATTTAACAATCGATCTATTGGCCAAGCATCTGTCATTTGTCACGTACGCACACAAGGGCACCGGTTTTATAATTAAATAATATAGGTAGAGACCAATTTGTGAACGGAATTCAAGTAGACCCAAAGAGGGCGGCACTGGGACCGGACAGAAGGTTGACTAGAGCCAGATGACGAAATAACGCGGACTCATTGCAGGGTTGTGGGCGTGTCGGGTAATATTTTAAAAACCGTTTTGTGTATTTACTGAATTCCTAAACTACAATGAAGAATTTAAAAACATAAAAGCATATCAATATTTAAAGTACACAGATCATATTTAAAGTATAACAATCCGAGGAATACATTAATCTAGATCAAAAACATCTAGAAAAATCTTAAAGCACTTATTTTATACTTTTGATAGGAAACAGCTAAACAATATGTACAATATTTCACCGTGTAACGGCGGTATAATAAATTCCAATACCGTATCCTCCCATGGATGTCGTAAGAGGCGACATAATAAAATAAAAAAATAAAAAAACTGCGGTTGCTAAACCGCCTGTCAAACGTGGCTATTTTGGCAAATATCCACCCTCCCCATGCGACAGCCTTTGGGGCAGACCTATGTTCAGCTCTTGAAAGGCTGTAACGATAACGGTAAGCGAAATATTACATAGAGTGACCACCTGGTAAGAAATGCAGGATATCGATGGATGCAGGTGGCTCAGGACCGTGCTTTGTGATATTATTTAGAAAGGCTTTGTTCAGCGGTGGATTTCTTGACTGATGCTTGCGTGGCTGTTATGGGGCTAATTACGATGATGATGATAAAAAAAAATTATAGGATAAGGGTGACTAACGAGCACACAGTCCACCTGGTGGTATGTGGTTGCTGTGGCCCATAGACATCTACATCTATCCTCGTTCACGAATCAAAATGCAGATGCGTTTTCACCCGTGAGGACTAAGATGGAATGCGTCGTTTCCAGTAAAAAGGGTCTCTGGTTTTCTACACTCACAATACGAAGCACAGCATCGCTAAGCTGCTATTTTACGCTGGTATTCTGTGAGGGCGTGGTCCTCCCCGGTCGAGCCGACCCATTCGTGCTACAACTATAATATAGCTGCAGCATGGCTCTACCACGTATAAAAAACCGGTCTGGAGGCTATTGCCTACAAAATAAACTATAAGCCGCATAAATCATTATGTATTTCCATTAAAGTACGGCAATGTACCATAAAGACTAGGTTTATGCTTCTGTCTTTATAAACGTTGTTAGTTTCATACCAACAAGTATAAAAGGAGCCTTTGGACTTTGAAATGTTTACCAATAAATAAAATTGAAGTGCCTGTTTTTAATGTCAAAATGACAGCTTTTTACTAAATGGATATTAAAGTATATACGATATTTATTACAAAAAAACAATTTTTAACATTTTTGACTGTCTGTCTGTCTGTTTGTTCCGGCTAATCTCCGCAACGGCTGGGCCGATTTTGACGGGGACTTTCACTGGCAGATAGTTAATGTTATTAGGAGTAGCTTAGGTTACATAGATAAAAATATTAATACCCATGAAATCCATTCGTCATAAATTCGCGGGCGAAGTCGCGTGGGACAGCTAGTGAAAATCTAAGACTAGGCTTATGCTTCTGTTCTGTAATTATAAGTAAACGTTATTAATTGCATTCCAATACCTTGTCTCGAATCGACGGATTCAACTCGGCTGGGCAGCGTTCGGGAAGCTACGACACATCTTCTCGTCAGACATACCTCAAAACCTTAAAACGAAATTGTACAACCAGTGCGTGTTGCCAGTGATGACTTACGGAACTGAGACGTGGTCCTTCACTGCTGGCCGTATGAAGAAGCTCAAGGTCGCTCAGCGAGCTATGGAGAGGGCTATGCTCGGAGATTCTCTGCGTGATAAACTTAGGAATAAGGATAACCGCAGTAGAACCAGAGTAACCGACATAGCCCAATGGATTAGTAAGCTGAAGTGGTCGTGGTCATCGTGGTGAAGTGGTCAGTGGGTCGGCCATATAGCTCGAAGAACCGACAACCGATGGGGAAGAAAGGTTCTCGAGTGGCAGCCTCGTACCGGTAGGCGAAGTGTAGGGCGTCCCCCCACGAGATGGAGTGACGACCTGGTAAGACATGCAGGAAGTCGATGGATGCAGGTGGCTCAGGACCGTGCTTTGTGGCATTCTTTGGGGGAGGCCTATGTTCAGCAGTGGACTTGTAAAGGGCTGTAATGATGATGACGATGATGAATACCTTGTCTAACGTAAAACGAGTATTTGACTTTAAAATGAAATTTTGTTAGGTTATAGATATATTTGTTATAGACTTAAGTCTATAAAAAATTACCAAGTTCATTTAATACATAAATATTTAGCATGAGAAATGAAATTGTTACTACTGATATATTAGACAAAGTTTATATACTTTTACACCTGTTATTCGTCTACGTGTTGAACGTCAATAAACAATTGTTCACCTTTCCTAATGTCCGTGCAATAATTTGGTACGCCCCACTGGACCTCGATCGCTTAGGTACACAATTTAATATGAATGGATATATGTACATTTTTTTATTTAGAATAAACCTAGAAAGCTAACAGCATAGCAAAGTGGCGAAGCAATCAGCTTTGTAGTGGTTTCTAACGGAAAAAAAAATTCAAAATAGGAGGTTCAGATGCCTGGGTGATCAGTAATCGATTGCTGAAAACAGAATTTAAAAATTCGAAACCGTTCTCGAGATAATCGTGGAACAGACGGACAGATGGACGGACAGACGGACAGACGGACAGACGGACAGACATCGTGAAATCAATAAGTGACTTCGCAAGCTTCGCCACTTAATAAGGGTAACAAACGAGCACACAGTCCACCTGATGGTAAGTGGTTGCTGTGGCCCATAGACATGTACATCTATCCTCGATTACGAATCAAAATGCAGATGCGTTGTCACCCGTGAAGACTAAGGTTGAATACCTCGTTTCCAGTGAAAAGGGGTCTCCGGATCTCTACACTCACCATACACGAAACACAGCAGCGTTAAGCTGCTATTTTACGCTGGTATTTTGTGAGAGCGTGGTTCTTGCTTGATTGATTGCTTAGGATACGATAGGTTTTAAAAGTTAAAAAAAAAACCTTTAGCTAACCAACATACATTTTAATAGATTGCTTAATCTCTACTGGACTTGCTTGTGACAAAAAATCATATTCGTAATCGTAAATCGATTGCAATGAAACTACTTCCCGCTTTAGCCTTTATGTAGTTTCCGGCTAACAAATTATAATAATTTAAGATATAGTAGCATAATTATAAACAACAACATAGAGTCGAATCGAATACCTCCTCTTTTCTTAAAGACGACTAAAAAATTACAACAAAAAAATAATTAATATTTGTTTCTCGCTTACAAATATATTATACCTACTTCTGGCACATACCAGCTAATCGATATTATGTTGTTTATACAATCACAAGAAACAAATAGTTTACCTATAAAGAGAATGAAATCAATACAGTCACAAATACTTCGTTTGTCATTTAAGGCGCTTTTTATTTAGATCACAGCTTCTTGTTAACATTAAAAGAACAGTGATAATGTTTCTTGTTGCTTACTAATGATCTTACAAGTAGTATCAATTTATATCTGTACAAATAAATAAAATTGAAGTGTCTGTTTGTAATGTCAAAATAACAGCTTTTTACTAAAAGCATATGAAAATATATATGGTACTTATAACAAAAACACAATTTTTAAAATTTTTGTCTGTCTGTCTGTGTGTTTGTTCCGGCTAATCCCCGAAACGGCTGGACCGATTTCGGCGGGACTTTCACTATAGCAGATAGCTGATGTTATAAGGAGTAACTTAGGCTACGTATATCTTAGGAAAATAATTAGGGTTCCGCGCAACATAATTAAAACCCTAAATTACACTCGGGCGAAGTCGCGGAGAACAGCTAGTAAATAAATAAGACTTGCAGTATAGAGTTAATTATGGAAACCAAGGTTTACGTGCTTGCCATTATATTTTTAATACATAAAAGGAACATAAAATGATAAGTTATAACTTAACTTAAGATAGTGAATGAAATGTATTATAACAGAAAAGGCATAGGAATTTGACCAATTGCATGTTTATACTTTTTTCTTTTATATAGATTATGAATAATTATTTTTAACAGAAGCTTTTTATTTATTTTTTATTTGGGAAAAGAACCTCTGTCCGGGGAAGAACCAGCAAAAAGTATACAATTTACAACTTACACGAATCATAAATGGAAACACAATTTTTTGTATCAAATGAGGTTTTACAAAATGGGAACAAAGCTCATTTTGAAGAAACAGCTTGGAAGCGAACACTGTTCCCAGAGGCCAGAGGAGAATGTTTTGTCTAATGAAAAGTTTAAACTTGGCAATAAAAACATTGTTTATTTTCTGTGGCTTTGTTTTAAAAGCGTATGCATTGTCCCATGAATGAAATTAACTGACTTTGGTGTGGAGTTGAGTAACTGGTATTACTAGCTAACATTAGCTAGTAATACCAGTTACTCCTAGTGTTAGAATAAACCACAAGCACTGATCAGTGACACGATAATCATAGGATTATCCTAGCGAGGATACTAGACCATAGTCATATCATTGTGATATTGTCTTAGTACTTAATACGTCTGTAAATTTTCAGATTGTTCAGACGTCCGGAAGTATGAAAAAACTTGACTGTAAAATTTCAATACAAAGATGGCATATATATATATATATATATATATATATATATATATATATATATATATACTTATACAGATCAAGTTAATAAAAGGAGGTTTAAAATAAAACAAATTTATTTTTGTAAACAAACATTAAATTATCATAAATATACTGAGAAGGGAAAGTAATT
The DNA here is from genome assembly GCA_033319125.1 of Parnassius glacialis. Lineage (NCBI taxonomy): Eukaryota > Metazoa > Arthropoda > Insecta > Lepidoptera > Papilionidae > Parnassius > Parnassius glacialis. The sequence goes on from JAVANC010000002.1 coordinate 29,374,657, forward strand.
TTTCTTTTCTTTAAATTTTTCTCTGAGACTTTCGGTTTCAGGTAAAAAAGGCCCTTATTTCTATAAAACAAAAAAAAATCAAAATAAGTCGCATTTCTCCATTGAAAAATCCCGTAAGACATTATGCCATGGAAATAACTGAAATAAACTAATCTGCCGTCTCGACACTAGTGAGACTTTGTTCGAATCTTTTATGCAGCATATGCTGCAGAGCTAGTCTGGATATATGGTGATCCCAATTAAGTTTAGCATTGAAAGTTACTTATATGATTTGATTAAGTAGATTCAAAGAATTCGCACATAATAATTAATAAACCGATTTTAATATTTATGTGTCTCATTCACAATTCAAATCAACGCTAATTGAGCTGTAAAGTGTAATTGCGATCTAAGAGACCACAATTATTATAAAAGACCTTTGATAGTAAATTACATATTTTTCATAGTATGCAAGTGACAAGAGAATTAACTGTACACCTGATAGTCAGTGGCTATTGCAGTCCATGGACACGCACAACCCAGCTTAAGCAAAAAAATAAATTAAATGAGTTTTTACCACGGAGAAGTAAGAAAACCTCTCAGCCTATAATTAAACTGGTTCTCTTTACCTTTCAGATCGGAATACAGCAGTGCACTTACTGCTGCTTACCAGGAAAAAAGGGTAAAAAAATAAAAATGCTGCTATGCTATAAGAATGTTCGTATGGTGAGTGTAGAGAACCTGAGACCTTTTTTCTGGAAACTCTGGGGTGACAACGCATCTGCATTTTGATTCTTAATCGAGGATAGATGTAGATTTCTATGGGAAACAGCATCCATTTGCCCAACAGGTGAACTGTGTGGTCGTTTGTCACCCTATCCTATATAAAAAAATCATGTAAGGTCAGGGAAAAAGTTTCTTTGTATCTTGATTGTATAAAATTGAAGAAATATCTCTTTAGTAGTAGTGTTTGTATCTGGCTGGTTTTAATATCAATACGTATAGGATATTTTTTTAAACGTTACCCCCACACTAGTATAATCCTGTATCGTGGAGGCAGTTTACAAACATAAATTGCACAAGGACAAACATCCAGACTATAAATAATTATTTGCAGGCCTTCCTTAAATATCCGAAAAAAAAAAGAAAAATAAAAAGTAAAAACACACTTTCTCGCCATTTTTCAATTTTTTTTTCTATGCGCTATAATTAATGAATCTAGCGAAGAAATTCTATGCGAAATCTGACGAAGAAATTCGAGATTCCGATTTGAGTCCGAGAATTTTGACGTCAATGATGCAGCTCGCTCTGATCGTCCTCATACGGCTAAAATCGATGCCATTTTCACAAAGCCGAACAATTAAGGATTGACCACAAACCAGTTTTAACCCATTTATAAAAGTCTGGCTATACAAAAAAGCTCGATATTTGGGTACCAAACGAGCTTACTGAAAGAAATTTAATGAATCGTGTACTCATTTGCGATTCTCTGTTGAAACGTAATGAAACCGAGCCATTTTTGAAAAGATCGATCACGGTTAATGAAAAGTGCAGTACCTACTACAATAACGTGAGAAAAAGATCACGGTCAAAGGGTAGTCAAGCTCCACAGACTATAGCGAAACCCGGATTAACACGCAATAAGGTGATGCTGTGTGTAAGGTGGGATTGGAAGGGCATTGTTTATTATGAGCTTTTACCGCCGGGAAAAACCATTGATTCGTATCTCTACTGCCAACAACTAATTAGACTCAGGCAAGAAATTAAGAAAAATCGGCCGGAATTGATAGATGTAGGAGTTTTAAGCCACAGCATTCACTTGGTAGACTATGTATTCGTTTTTCATCCTTATTGTATACAAAAACTCGGCTTGCAAAAGTAACATGAAGTTTTTAAGGGGGTCAAAGTCAATTTAGACTTGTTTGAAGCTCTTATGAACTTCAAAACCGGTTTGGAACCAAGAAGAAAGAACTTCTCAGAGAAAAATCGGCAAGGAACTATGTGATAATTTAATTTTTTGCCATTTTACAATTTCTTACATAAATGTCATATATATTTTTTATTCATTTCATTCATTATATAAATATATATATATATATATATAACAGATACATTAACAGTAGTAACAGATATACTAAGAGATGAACAGCCGCTTTTTACATTATAGTTACTATATAATATGATAGAAGTAAATTCTAATGCATAAATTAGCAAATTTTTTGATAATTAACGATCAAACAATTAACTTAAACTAACCCCTAACTGAAGTATCGTGTAATTAAATAGAATATAAAAAAAAACAATAATTCACGCTCTAAAAATTTTCAACACGCAGCAGTGAAGGAAAACATCGTGAGGAAACTTACATACCTGAGAAATTAAATATGTTTCGAGGATATGTCAAGACCACATATCCAGTGAAGCTACAAGTTAGTCTCAGCGCTACAGCTTTAACTTCTCAAAACTTACGCCTACACAAGTAGGATGTTAATATTGCGATTATGTATTGTTTTATTCTGATAACTTTTACAAGAAAACGAATTATAAAAAATTACATTAAAAAGAAATTCGTTAATAATTATCAATAATAAAACCAAAATATTCTCCGTCGGATAAAAAAATACCAGTCAACATAGCCCAATCGATTAGTACGCCGATGTGGCAATGGTCCGGCCATATAGTTCGAAGAACCGACAACCGATGGGAACGAAAGATTCCCGAGTGGCAGCCTCGTACCGGCAGGCGAAGTGTAGGGCACCCTCCCATTAGATGGAGTGACGACCTGGTAAGACATGCAGGAAGTTGATGGCTGCAGGTGGCTCAGGGCCGTACTTCGTGGCATTTCTTGGGGGAGTCCTATGTTCAGTAGTGGACTTGTGAAGGCCTATAATGATGTTGATGAAGTGAGTTCGAGGTTTGACCACTATAACGACTAAAAATAGGCCTAGTTAGGACGATGGTAACTGAAGAACTTATTTACCGAGCAGAGTAATAGAGAATGGTATACAAAAAAAACTTTTCAATTTTGAAAACAATACAATATATAAAATCAAATCATTCACATGCCAAATCCGTACAAATAGTCATAGTTCACTATTCATCTATTACTTTCCCACGGTAAAACCCTAACATATACAAGACCGTAACGAATCTTCCCGTAAACCATCACTGCCCTTTAAACTATTCTGAGGGTTGCCCGCGTAATCCAAGAGCACCACGAATGCAACAGTATGAGGCTGTATGAATGTATGAACACTGTGAATGAGGCCTGCAATAACTGCAAACTAAGCAATAAGCGAAAGTGATATGTCAGGATCGGAATAACGAAATTTTTACTAATCCAAGTGCATTTTATAAGTTGGTCGACTGGTACTCGTTAACGACGTCCGCCACGCTGACCCAATGCGTGTTAGCGGACTTCACAAACCAATGAATTATTTGTTTCTCAGACATGCAAGGTTCCTCACGATGTTTTCTTTTACCGACGAGCATGTAGTGTAATCAGCACTTCGAATTGCGATTAACAATTTCATTGGTGCCGCCGGGAGTCGAACCAGGGTTGTTCACGTACTGAGAAACTTACAGCGAGCGCTTAGTCACGACTGAGGTAGTATGGTATTAAATAATAAAATAAAGATGACACATTTGTCGGAATACCCCAATCGGCATATATAAAGGAGTCTGGTATTCCTTCTTTTATTTGACAGCCCACAAGAGCCAACAACTGGACATGGGCCCCTCCCGTTTGGATATTTTGCCATAATCGCCACGCTACGTAGAATTGGCGATCGTAATACCAAACGTCTCGCCCATTTGACGTTTCTTACTGTCACCGTTCCAGTTATCTTACGTTACCCCCCCCCCCCCCTCCCATGAGACGAAATTAGGTGATAAATTCTGTTATGCAGCTATCACACGTTTCTTACAAAATATATGTATCTATATTAGTCTGTGGCAAATCTGACACATACATAAATCTAACAATACGTACCACATCAAAATCCGTCAATCATAATTATAACCCTGGTACCTACACGGTCCTGAGCTATTCGCATTCATCGACTTCCAGCACGTCTTACTTCCACATCGGTTATCGGTTCTTCAAGCTATATGGCCGGCTTATTATCACATCCGTTGTGTTATGTCGGTTACTCTGGTTCTACTGCGAGTATCCTCATTTCTAAGTTAGCATTGCCCTCTCCATGGTTCGCTGAGCGATATTTAGCTTCCTCATATGGACGAAATCCGTCAAGCCGTAAAACAAATCACAAAAGAACAGACAAACACACATATATACATTACCCTACATACATAACGTAAGGGCATTAATATTGTACAATAGAGACAATGAGACGCTCGTGTTAAACTTCTGCGTCAATATCCGTGAAATCCATCTTTAATGTCACAGAGAATGTAATGACTGATTTTTTTTTATTATATGCGAACTATAAAACTTCCTGCTCCACATAGCCGATCAGCAGCTTTGTAAACCATCGGAATGACTATATAGAGGTACGTGGTTATAGAGCTGTCACTTGCAATAACCTTATTAATTATGAAGAATTCGCTTTGAACGCAATATAATTTTTGCAACGGAAATATTAAAGATTAAGTTAAAAAGAATAATTAGAAAAGACGGTCACTACGGACACGGTTGAAAAATTTAAATTACAATTATTTCTAGGTCAGCAAAGGTTAAATAATACAACGTTTGAGTAAACTATGAGCCTATGTAAGATCTAAGGCATGACCCTCCCCTCCTCTCAATTCTAAGGATTTTTTGGGCGAAAAATTTCACCTCGCTGTCCTAATGAGTATTAGCAAACTTAATGTGACCTTGTAATATATAACTCCTTAAATATATAGGTTTCCTTAATAAGTTTTCATTCACCGCTGATAAAACAGAACTTAAAATTGCAACTTACATTTTCATTCTCTCGAACTCGGTTTGCTAATGACGAGCACTTATACGATAAACTACCAAAGTTTAGTTAGATAAGTTTGAATGTGAATAAATGCAATATTATTAATGGGAAAATACTGTAAATTAGAAATAATTTACCTTAGTGATAACAAATACATGGCAGAGTGTGAAGTTTGACCATTTATATTAGATTTTGTATGAACTGTTTACAATAAGCAACATTAAACATTTTATGTAAAAACTAACATTATAAAAAATAAAATTAAAATTAAGAAAATAAACTAAAATAAGCAATTCATAGAACCATTAGTAAACTTGAGATTTCGATAGTAAAGGAAAACATTTAGAAGAATTCACAGTGCAAACAAATGAGGACATTTGTCATGCATCGCGGCTGGCTCATATCTACTTCATGACAGAAATGAAAGGCTGCGTATACCCAGAAAAGTATGTTAGATGTAGCCTTTACTTTTAATCCAACGTCTTAAACAATTCAAAATAATGTATATGTGTATTACATACATTATACATGTATATGTCTATTACATGAAAATCATCCAGTAGGATACATTACAATATCCTTTATTGTACAAATATTGAAGGAAAACAGAAGGCGGTCTTTTCTGCCGACTTCCAAAAAGGAGACGGTACTCAATTCGGGTGTATGTGTGTTACCTCATAACTTTGTACTGGGCGAACCGATTTCGATGATTCTTTTTTTATATGAAAGCTGATAGTTCTCGTGTGGTCCCATATGAATTTGATCAAGTTCAGACCAATGGTTATTGAGTTATTCTTAAATAACTTATATTGAAGTCGGCTGTACAAAATTTTTAATTTTAAATTATATTATTATAACAGCAATTTCTTTCAGACAAAACAAATAAATAATTAAATAAAAGAAGGAAAAATATTACAACTGAATGCACAACATACAGCATACCTACAGCAGAACATATCAATTGTAATCAATGTGTATGATAATTTTAGTTTTTAGTTTTAGTTCATTTATTATAGTTTTTCTTTAATATTGTACATATTTCGTAATTATTCAAAAAGTACATGTGCAATCTTTACGAATCTTTATAATCAATATAAAATACAAAGCAATGTGATCCAATAAATTTTCTAGAAAATTTTAATTTTATTTTATAATTGAACAATCGAAGATCTTAACCAACATTAGTTGGCGACAACTAATTTTACTTAAAGAATTATACGTATACGTGTACGTATATGCTATACGCAGTAATGTGAACTCTACCAACGCAACGGTAAAATTTTATAAAACAGATATATAATATATAGAATTGAATATAACGTTATGAGAAACCAAAATAACATTTAACACTAGCCATGGTTTAGACGATAATCTCAATGAAGGAAAATTGTTTTCAGACAATCTTTTACTATAAAACGCTGCTATAAAAGTTGAGTGATGACGCTAGCGATGCTCAGCTTCAAATGAATGTAACTCATAAGTCACAAGAGACAACTCACCCCAAACCAAAATGGGCCTTGAAAATATTTTTATATGGACAAACACGGCCGCCTCTACCCTTTACAATGTCTCGTTCAAAGTCAAGTACTGTATGGTATCAATGATTACCGAGCACTTTCAATATAAACTGCATGTTGCCTACGGCCGTATAAAAGACCCAGCGCGCCTCTGGACAGCATTCAGTAGCTATCGAGCAGTCTGACAAGAAGTGCAAGATGAGATTTCTGGTACGAACACATTTCAGTTTATCCTGTTAAAAATAGTGATAAGAGGAACGCGGTCTTCCAAATTTGAAATTCCCGCGCTTTCGAATATAAATCAAAAATATTTTTTAAGAATTCTCCTTGTAATTCAGGTTACTGGTATTGATCTTGTTCCATTATCACTATTAATGTAAAGCAACCTTGTCGCAGCGAACTCTTCACAATAATATTCACAACTCAACTCGTCAACATTTCCTGCGACCATATTGCTTGTCTTTTGAATAATATTTATCGATTTTTTTAAATAATTGTTTAAACAGCTGTTGCTTTACTATAATACTCGAGTATTTATCCCTATTTCTTATACGGACTGTTGAATTTGATACATTCCTGGGCTTGATATGTATAATATTGCTACGGCAATATAAATAGTTCAAAGTAAATTTTGATACGTTTCTTCTGTTCTATTTGGTAGATGGCGATCGAATTCGTTTACATTTGCTGCATATTATTTTATCCTGAAGGGTAACACCTGGGGTATTATATTTTATTATATTGATAATTCCTGAGGAGTACTTTTAAAGCAAGCATTTTGAAACCAAAAAAATTCTATAGTACGGTTAATTTTATTTGAATATCAAATTAACAAATACATATTTCAGAAGAGTATTTATATTGCTTATATATGAAAATTGTAATGTGATAAAATATTCAAACTGCTTTCTTATATAATTCTAAATACTTCAAACAAAAATAAACGAAGTATGCATTAACACCATACATCTAGGACTACGTGAAATAGAAATGTGTAAACGTGCTTAAAAAAAGCAAACCTTTATATTTACAAAAGAACAAATCTCAAAATAACTTGCTACAATTTCACGCAGACTATCTTTGGACGTACGCAAGAAAACACTCGTTTTTCATAACCTGCTTATTCACACGTGTCACAACAAACGACCAAATTTAAAGATCTCTTATAATACAGGCACCAGGCATAGTTCGTGAAGCACTTATTCAAAAAAGGTTTTTATTACCTCGCAATAACTGTTATAATATACGCATTAGTAAGTTACAAACAAAGATCAAGAACCACAAGTCTGTTATTTACGGTCAACGACGTGTACTGCGTGCGAAAGCAACGCTTCCTTCGGTCAAGGGCGCAATTTACAACTTGACTGTGTATGAGAATTAAAATGCAGATTGGATGATCGAAACAAAATTTTCTACAAATTCAATTTAAAAAAAAAACTTAAATAACGCATCGTGGTAATTGTCGCAGCAAAAATTAAACAACAGCTTAACAGCTTCACAAAAGAACATATTACATTTTGTAAGGCCGAGATATAAAAGGAACTTGCAGATCAATAACAGTACAGATATTTCTATGTCAAGACTAGTATTTGAAACAAGGCTTATAGTTAAGTAATTAAATTAAAAGCAATCTAATAACAAGAACGTTGAACGTTTAAGGACAAGGTGTGGTCTGAATAATTTTCGTTTGCGCTAGCCTTAATTAGTGAACGCCTTGGTATTGATTGAAAACAGACGACATTATGTCACGTAATATATAATATTTTAACAGTGGTAGAGCCACGCGGCAGCTTTTGCTGTCGCACGGATGGGCCGGCTCGAACCGGGGTGGTACCACGACCTCACAGAAAACCAGCGTGAAGTAGAGGTTTACTACTGCGTTTCGCTTGGTGAGTGCAGGTGGCCGGAGGCCCTTTTTACTGGAAATGAGGCATTCCATCTTAGTCCTCACGGGTGACAACGCATCTACATTTTGATTTGTAATAGAGGATAGATGTAGATGTCTATGGGCCGCAGCAACCACTTACCATCAGGTGGACTGTGTGCTTGTTTGTCACCCGTATTCTATAAAAAAAAAATCAAAAATACATATCATAGACACAATACTCCTACGTTTAAAATTAATTTGAAACGAACCATCTGCGTCTTTCAAATTATTCTTTGCAGATTATGGCGCATAACTGCACTAAACGCGATTAATTCTTAAATTCAAATAATCCTTCTATGATATAGATTTATTTTCACCATAACTAGATTATGCACTTGACATACGATTAATGCAAGTGACTCAGAAATTCGCGTACTTACAAATTCAAACATCTTTACTAGTTATTGTAAAATATAACTAATACATTTTCTTTGAAATTGAAATTTTTGCAATATCAAGTTTACCAAGTTTTAAAAATTACGATAACAACAGTTTTACGCCAATTACGCTCAATAATATTAGCGGAACGAAAAAATTATGTGTTACCTAATTGCCTAACGCCGCTGTCGACTAGTTCAACACATCCATCATTTATTATTAATGCTGATAAAATTTTACGTCGCTGTCTTGAAAAATTTTTAAAATACTGAAATAACTGATAGAACATTTTAAAAAATAGAAAAATATAATTAAATGATACACCGATAGTATTGACAGATTCTGATAATTTCTTTCTTCTAAGTTATAAAAGAAATAGTTTTAATAATTGCACTGATTTATTAAAACATTTCATTTACAATTAATTTACACTTACCTGTTATTACCTGTCTATCAATCTAAAATCTATTCTAACCTAAATATTTGATATTCACAGATAAATACTTCAATGTTTATATGTAGCAATGGAGGTCAACTGCAGCCTTGCTACGAATGTATTATGCAAGAAAATAATATTCTATTGTTGTACCAAATACGCGTGCGCTAATATTTTTATAAACAAAGGAAGCTAGCGTAACATTATAAATATCAAATAAGTATATGAATAAATTAACATGACATGTTTCAATAAGCCTACAATTCATTCGTCCAATTATCGAAATGGTTTATTTTTACGAAATGATTTGCATTTTCCTTTTTTACTCATAAGATATATTAGTTCTGAATCAGCGTAAAGCCGTGACTAACATAAACTATAACACTCGTAACCGGGAGGCGTAGGCGCAGACTAATGTCTGACTGACACACCTCTCTTGAGTCTTGACGCTTTTCCATCCTTATACCTACGCAAACATGCTCGTCGGCTAAGGGCAATCTTAAGGGGAACTGGTCGGTCACCCCTTTGCTCGATGGATTGGTCACGGTAACGGTAACTAATATTAGACATTAATTTCCAGATCACTTTCGCCGCCGTCCTCGGCTATGCCTCCGCTTCGGTCATCGCCCCCCTAGTCTACGGCGCTAACGCCGGTGACGTCCAGGCCGCGGCCATCGACGCCACCGTCGCCGCCCAGGACCACGCCCGCGCCATCGGCGAGAGCCAAGCGCGCGCCGCCGAGGCCGTGCTGCAGCACAACACCGAGGCAGCTCGTCAAGTGGCAGAGAGCAACCGAGACCTTCACGAGAACGCTTACTGGAACAATGTGGCCGCGTCACAAAACTATGTCGCAGCCGCCCAGTCCCAGGCTGCAGCCCTGAACGGAGCCGCCGAGGCCTACCGCGCCGCCCACCTCGCCGGTCCCGCCTACGCCGCTCCTCTGGCCTACGCCGGCCTCGGCCACAACGCTTACGCCTACGGACCCTTCGGTCTCGGCCTTCACGCCTGGTAAACTGTCACCTTACTGCCAACCGTTAATAACGACTTTTGGCGATGTTAAATGTCGTTATTAACTTTTGCGTTTGGGATTTAACGGATCAATTGCTCCTGACAACATTTGCTAGTTCTACAACATGCCAATGTTGCCAGGCAATCGACGCGTCCCTACCACCTCACCGCTCAGCCTCATAAGGAAACCGATTGCTCAACGGAAACAACACAAAGGTCTCAATAAAGTAACTCTCTTTGTAAATACAAAATATTTCATGCCACCACTGCCAAAGTGTAAATAAAAAAAATTATATAACTTATTTTTTTCTTTTATTGCCAGTCCTTATCACAAATTGTGCGTCGACCATGACTACTACCTACACAGTACTACTTAACGAATAAAGCAGTTGGAAAATAAAATTCGTAAGAAACTATTGGTATTATAGTTATTTACTAATATATCTATCTACCTAATTTTAAGTATATGGTACATAGGACACGTACACAAATTGAAAGATACGTTTCATATCAAAATCTGTCAAGGCGTACAAAATATCTCAACGAAACAGAAAAACATACATACACACATTTACCCTAAATACATAATCTAAGGGCATTAATATTATCCTTACATATGAAATTAGTGTTTTGTCCAATTAGCCACTGTGATCTCAAATATCTGGCGTTTGGTTAGGAATTGCAAATTCAAATTTTATCAAATTTAGGCTTGTGTATTCATGTTTCGAATTTAGTGATTAATTTTGTTTTAGCGCCATTTGATTTTTCTTTGACAACACATGGCAAACATAACATAATGCGTTATTTACGAATATAAATTCCACCCTGATACCAGCGCTGCAGAAACAGCTCTAAAGGTTAATGATGTGGATGGGTAAACTACTGTAAAAGAAAACACATTCCTTTTTTAGTGCCAATGTTTTCGTTCTAGAAATTTTGACCTACAGAACAAACCCCGTAGACGAATGTAGGCCCTAGTTGACAATGAAGAAATAAAAGTGATTATGAAAGCGGATCCATCGCAAACCACGTCAGAGTTAGTGGCAGACTTCGGTGTGAGTAATAAAAGAATCTTAACTCACTTGCAACAAATTGGAAAAGTGTGAAAGTTCGAAAAATGAGTACCGCATAAATTGAGTTGACCTCGCCAACAAACACGCGTCGAGTGCTGCGTTTCTTTACTCATATGTCACAATAACGAGGCGATTTTGAATCGTATCGTTACTTGTGATGGAAAATCGATCCTGTACGATGATCTAAAACGCTCATCAAAATGTTTGAAGCCAGAAGAACTGGCCAAATACTGCCCTAAGCGGAAGCTGATTCAGTGGTACTGGTAAGTGTCTGGTGGACCAGTGCTGGTATCATCCACTATAGCTTCCTAAGACCTAGCCAGACGCTTACGGCAAATCTGTATTGTCAACAATTGCAAACTATGATGGAAAATCAAGCTGTTAAAAAACCTAGTCTGGTCGATATCTCTACCACTGTCGCTTCAGGACAACGCTAGACCACACACTGCACAACAGACGGTCGATAAATTAGAGGAGCTGCGATTGGAATGTCTCCGACACCCACAATACTCCACCGACTTTGCTCCAACAGGTTACCACTTATCCGGAATTTAAACAATTTCTTCCAAGAAAAAAAATCAATTCCGGTGAGGCAGTCAAAACAATCTTCAAAATTTTTTTAGCAATTCTAGCTCCCAGATTTTTTTAGCAAAGGCATCAATGAAGTAAACTACCTATAAAATGGCGAAAGTGTATAGATGACAATGGTACATACTTTGATTGATTAAGGGTGGATTCGACCAAATACCGTATTTGTACCAGAGTAACTAACCCCTGAATAATTTTACTTTGGTCTTACTCTCAGGTAATTTAGTTTGCGTTTTGCCATCACAAACATAAAGTAGCCAATACTGTGTATTGTTACTCTATAGTTGGTGAAAGAATAATGAATGAACATGTGAGATAACTAAAATTTAAATACATTGTTTATAAAGCGCAGGGCACGATTTTATGTCCACATAATTTTCTGGATTATTATAATAGTGTCAACTTTCAATGAACAATGTAATATTCATACGAGTTGTCAATTGAGTACAGTTATCTTAAAGTGGCGATCCATCCCGACTTTGCAATCTGGATTTCGAAAACAGCTCCACCTACCGGGTCCACTTGTGAATCTAAACTATGCACGAACCCACTCAACTACACACAAAAAAATCATATGGATCGATCGAGTCTGTTTCGAGTTTTAGCGAGACTATAACGGACAGCAATTGCTTTTTATATGTAGGGATTAATATGAATCTGTGACTTAAATGTGGATCCATTATTTAAGCCTTTGATGAACATGTAAGCCAACTAAAATTGAAATACAATTGTTTATCAAGAGCAACGCAATATTTTACGTCCACACAATTTGCCAGATTATAAAGTGTCAACTGTCCATGAACATTGAAATCTCAAAGTTTATTACTTTTATTACTCTAGCATAGAGGGAATCCTAAAATAAAAACAAAATTCTTGTAGTTGAACTCTTATTGCATATTACGTGCTACAAAATAATATTCTTCTCTCTTATTCTCACCTTCTTTCTTTAATATGATTGTTGTCGTTTGTCCATAGACACTTCTATTAATATGCAGTTAGCGAAACAAAAAACGTTGTCCTAAGAGCCCTCTTACATTTCGGCGTTTCGCAAATTTAGATATTTTACGCACCGAGCGGGCGGCGAGCTACGCGACCGATACTTTCTTTCATATCTATTCACTCGCTCGCACTATAATACTGTGAGTATGGCGATTAAACGATCTTGATCTTCCATAATACAAAGTTTTCTTAGGATGGACTTCAGTGGATGGAATATTTTTTGGTGTGTCATTTTAATGTTATCTTATTAATTTATTATTATATAATTATATAATTTATTATTGATTATTATATACCATTTTGATATATTATTCATTATTTATGAAATTTAGTGTCAAAATAAGTACACAAATATTTTAATTGTTACGCCGTAATCGAATGTTAACCGATTCGTTGCGGCACCGATTTTTGAAAACTTTTAGCTGTGGCGGCGAACAAATGGAAGGATACTTGTTTTTAGTGGGTAACTACGTGTTTTTTTTACGCGTTTTCATTGAAATTGAGAGAAAGTGACTTTTTTTATGAAGAGATTACAAACCTTTAGTACTATTATTTGTTGTTATAAAAAAATCATTTATATAAGTAGTAGTTAGGTACAGCTAAATCACCCTGGAAACCTTGGTTTTTATTAAATTAAATTTTCACCAAATAATAACATTTGTAAATATCAAACAATGAAGAACCTTAATTTGAAAAAAAAATAAGGTATATCATTCATTGATATTTACAAATGTTAAATATTATTTAATGTTATACAAATGTAAAAGTAAAGTCGATCTGAAAACGTCTAATTAGTAAGAATAGTAAAACAAGTGTTTTCAAAAGGAAAAAAACGCCGGCGCTATACGGCGGCGGATTGACAAAAGACTATTTATTAGCGAACTTTTTTTATGCATGAATACCTTATACCATATCACAAGAGCACATGGTACTTCGTAGGTCCATTCGGCCAAATTATAGTAATAAGTCGGCACTTCAACCATTTTAAGCAAAAGAGATAAAGGCATTGTTTTTTATTTTTAACAGGAGAGTTGTTTTCTGGAAACTTGTTTACAACTTGAGTTTGTGAGCGATCTCATTGAGTGCTATTATTTGTTCATTTGTTTCTTATTAGAGTATTTTTCCACAACATGTTTTAAAAACCTATAAAGTAAAAACGGTACTATGTACAAGTTAAAAAAGGTTGTCAACTCCTAAAAATTTAAATTTTTCAAAATATCCAAAAACGAAGCCGCAGGCATGAACTACTTGCAAAATCATGAATATTTTGATTTTTAATAAAGACACGCCTCGCGCGTCATACGCCACACACAAAAGTATTCGATGGCACGCCTGGCGTGTCACACGCACTGAAGCGGTTAATGATTTCAGATGGCCGGCGCAGTGAAATATACTTTTATTTAATTAATTAAAATATTACGATAAACGTAACGTAACGATTTAAAAAGTAAAAATAATAGTATAGTTTAAGCAAATGTTGATGATTATTTTGGTATAAATTTTACGTCTAAATGATGTAGAACTTCGAGAAATATAGAGGCTTGTATCGAAGCTTTTTTGGCCGTTTTTTGAATTATGTCGATTTTTTTTCCTAGCGTAAAAAGCATATAACGAAAAAATGTATTCTACTATTATTTAAGTGTAGAATATTTGGGACAAAAATACTTTTTTTGATGGTCGATATTCAATAGAATCTACAAATTAGAGCTCCCAAATCATGTCTTCGAGAGTTTTTGCCTAAACATGCATCGGGAGAATGATTATTACTGATTACACAAATAAGTTATCTAAAATCCGCTCGGGGCTTATTTGAGGAGAGAAAACGAACTATTTTTACCAAGTAATTGTTATTTCAAGCAACGAACGATAAACATACAATTTCAACGAGGAAACCTTGTAATTTCGCGTTTTTTTGTAATACGCCTCTTACTAAATGACTTATTAAAATAATATTACATTATGATAAGAATTTTGATTAACCCCGTTCGTAGTTTTTATTTATATCAACGAACATCAACAGAAGCTTCATCTGATATCTTACAACAAAAACGTAGTCGAATAATGCGGAATTTCGCATGTATCGTGATAAGGTAACTACGAAGTCTACTTCCATAGGGGAGCCTTATGTTCAGCAGTGGACCTAATAAAGGTTGTAACAGTGCAATGGTAATCTACTTAAATTCTGCCAGTACATTTCTAAAAAGTACTTTGAAATATTTTAATTATTTGTGTTTGTCTAATCGACACTGGGTTCGCTTCACGGAACGTACAAAGAGGGCAATGCTACAACGAATCGTCTCGAACGCAGGCTCGGTGACTTCCAGCCTCCCGAACAAGCCAGTTTCCGAAAAGGTTTTAGCATTATAGACCACATACATAGCCATCGGCAAACATCACTCACTTTCGATTTGCCGACGATATAGTCATTATGGCAGAATTGCTGGACGACCTAACCACTATGCTCAATAACCTCAATAGTGCCGCCTAACGGTCTTAAGATGAATCCATGTCACACCTATGCCGGTAGTTGTTTGGAGCACTAAGCTCGAAGTTGTTGATGAGAATGTTTACCTGGGACAAAAATCTGACTAGGTAAGTCCAACTTCGACTGAGAGGTCAATCGACGAATTCAACTAGGCTGGGTAGCGTTCGGGAAATTACGACACATCTTCTCGTCGGGTATACCTCGAAATTCGTGACTGTACAACCAGTGCGTGTTGCTAGTGATGACTTATGGAACTGAGACATAGTCCTTCACTGTATAAGGAATGTATGAGGAAGCTCAATGTCGCTCAGCGAGCTACGGAGTGGTCTATACTCGGGGTTTCTCTGCGTGATAAACTTAGAAAAGAGGATATCCACAGTAGAACCAGAGTGACCGACATAGCCCAACGGATTAATAAGCTGAAGTGGCAATGGGCCGGCCATATAGCTCGAAGAACCGACAACCGATGGGGAAAAAAGAGTCAGCCTCGTACCGGTAGGCGAAGTGTATGACAACCCCCCACTAGAAGGAGTGACGATCTGGTAAGTCATGTAAGAAGTCAATGGATACAGCTGGCTCAGGACAATGATTTGTGGCATTCCTTGGGGTAGGCCTATGTTCAGCAGTGGACTTGTGAAGGGCCGCAATGACGATGATGATGATGTAATCATTATGTTACGAACCAATTATTCTTTTATTGTACCTTAACGGGGATATTTTAATTAACTAAAGCGTAAGCAAAAACTAAAAACTCTGTGTGCGATGTATGAGAATCATCTAATAACATCAGGGTTCGAAGGTGTTCACTTAAAGAAAAACTACAAAACGAGCAGTCACATACTTTTGCGCAAATAATACACAGTACCTGAGAGCAATAGCAGTTAAGCCTATATCTATTTAAAGTATGTTAGAGGTCTGTAGGGCGAATCAAAATGTATTGATAACGGCAAAGTACAATGTACAAAAAGTTTTTTTATATGAATCTGAAAATGAATCCCTAAATATATTATAATTTAATAATTTTTTTCGTTTTGCTTTTGTCATATAAAACGCCAATTTGTAATTTAAGGGCCTTTTTTATAGAATAAAGGTGTTGATGGTAAGTGGATGCTGTTGCCCGTAGACATCTACATCTATTCGCAATTAAGAATCAAAATGCAGATGCGTTGTGACCCATGAGGACTAAGATGGAATGCCTCGTATCTAATAAAAATGGTCTCCGGTTCTCTACACTCACCATATGAAACACAGCAACATTGAGCTGCTATTTTAGCTGGTATTCTGAGCCGACCCATTCGCGCTGCAACTATAAAATAGCTGCAGCATGACTCTACCACGTACAAAACCTTGACTACTTATATCGGACCTAATATTTTACAATAGAGACAATGAGACGCTCGTGTCGAATTTCTGCGTCAATATCCATGAGATCCATTTTAAATGTCACAGAGAATGTAATGACTGCACTTTTTTATTATTATATGCGAACTAAAAAACTTCCTGCTCCACATAGCCGATCAACAGCTTTGTAAACCATCGGAATGCCTATATAGAGGTAAGTGGCTATAGAGCTGTCACTTGCAATAACCTTATTAATTATAAAGAATTCGCTTTGAAAGTATTACAAATTTCGCAAATGAAATATTAAAGAATAAATTAATTAAAAATAATGGTTAGAAACGACGGTCACTACACAATATGGACACGGTTGAAAAATTTTAATTATAATTATTTCTAGGTCAGAAAAGGTTAAATAAATAATACAGTATTTGAGTGAAATCGTACAGCCTATGTAAGATATGTCTAAATGCTGGCCGGCCCTGCTCTCAATTCCGAGATGATTGTTGATAGATTATATATTGAGATTAGATTTTGTTGCGTGGTAGAACCATGCTGCAGCTATATTAATAGTATAGTTGTAGCACGAATGGGTCGGCTCGACTGGGGTAGGACCACACTCTCACAGAATACCAGCGTAAAATAGAAGCTTAATGCTACTGTGTTTCGTATGGTGAGTGTAGAGCACCGGAGACCCTTTTTACTGGAAAAGAGGCATTCTATCTTAGTCCTCACGGCTGACAACGCATCTGTATTTTAATTCGCAAACGAAGATAGATGCAGATGTCTATGGGCCACAGTAGCCTGAGTAGGGCTACTCTCCTCCAACCCGCCGGTGGCCCGTCTTGCTCTATGCCATACTATACTCTTTATTGTACAAATATTGAGGGAAAACAGAAGGCGGTCTCTTTGTTATATACGGCAATTTCTTTTAGATAACACAAAAAATAATTAAATAAAAGGAAGGGAAAGACTAGCGAATAGGGTGCATAATTAAACGGTAACAATTTAATGCACTAAAAGAGGCAACCTATAGGATACCTATAGGATACCCTGCCTATAGCAGCACATAAATATATGTGTATATATATATATATATATATATATATATATATATATATATATATATATATACATATATTTACAACGTGTCCCAAAATTCAACGATAAGCCAACACCGGAGGATAGACCTGCCCCGGACTAATCGGGGAAAAAAAGAAAAAAAATATATCCCAATTATATTTTAAGTTACATAAAAAAAATGAAATTCTTCAGAAATTGAGACCGTTTATGATATTTTTCACTACCATGACCACAATTTTTTAAATATTTTTTTCTTTTTTTTTATTGGCAACCTGAATAGTACTGCTATCTACCTTTATTCTGGAGTTTTTAAGAATTGTGGTAGATAGCAGTACTATTCAGGTTGCCTATAAAAAAAAAAGAAAAAAATATTTAAAAAATTGTGGTCATGGTAGTGAAAAATATCATAAACGGTCTCAATTTCTGAAGAATTTCATTTTTTTTATGTAACTTAAAATATAATTGGGATATATTTTTTTTCTTTTTTTCCCCGATTAGTCCGGGGCAGGTCTATCCTCCGGTGTTGGCTTATCGTTGAATTTTGGGACACGTTGTATATATATATATATACCGAAGGAACATGTGCAATCTTTACGAATCTTCATATTCAATTTTACAACAAATAATTTTCTTTTAACAACAGTATACCTAATAATATCAAAATTACGAATTTATAAATTAATAAATCAAAAATGTATAATATTATATTGAATTGAAACAAATGTATAATATATTGAATTGAAACAAAGTATAATATATTGAATTCAATTGAAACGTTACAAGGTAACAAATTAACATTCAATATTAGCCATCGTTAAGACGATAATTTCAATGAAGAAAATTTGTTTCAAGACAAACTTCTACTGTAAATCGCTGCAATAACTTTGACGATTACGCTAGCGATGCTCAGCTTCCAGTGAATGCAACTCATATGTCACAAGAGACAACTTGCCACAAACGAAGAAGCCTTGAAAATTTTTATATGTTACACATACCAAACTGGACAAACTCGGCCGCCTCTGCCCTTTACAATGTTTCGTCCAAAGTCAAGTACTATGTGGTATCAATGATTACCGAGCACTTTCAATATTATTTTATGTTGTTTACGGTCGTATAAAAGACCCGGCGCGTCTCTGGACAGCATTCAGTAGCTATCGAGCAGTCTGACAAGAAGTGCAAGATGAGATTTCTGGTACGAACACATTTAAGTTTATCCTGTTAACAAATAGCGATAAGAGGAACGCGGTCTTCCAAATTTGAAATTCCCGCGCTTTCAATGCTCAATTATCACTATTGATGTAAAGCAACCTTGTCACAGCGAACTCATCACAGTAATATATTTGCAACGCAACTCGTCAACATTTCCTGCGACCATATTGCTTGTCTTTTGAAAAATATTTAACGGTTTTTTTTTAATTGCTAAAACAGTTGTTGCTTTACTATAATACTTTAATATTTATTCCCATTCCTTATACGAACTGATGAATTTGATAAATTTCTGGGCTTCATATGCACAAAGATACAGTTCAACTCCTGAAGAGTACTTTTAATGCAAGCATTTTGATAACTAATTTTTAAATTAAATTAAATTTAAATATCAAGTATGCAAATAAATATCTCAAGAGAGTGATTATATTGCTCAGGGCGGATTCGACCAAATACCATTTATGCCAGAGTAACTAACCTTCGAATAATTTCACTCTTCTCACTCTCAGATAACTTCGTTTGCGTAATGCGTCACGGTTATTAACATTAGGTATTAATTTCCAGATCACTTTCGCCGCCGTCCTCGGCTTCGCCTCCGCTTCGGTCATCGCCCCCCTAGCCTACGGCGCCAACGCCGGTGACGTCCAGGCCGCAGTCATCGATGCCACCGTCGCCGCCCAGGACCACGCCCGTGCCATCGGCGAGAACCAGGCGCGCGCCGCCGAGGCAGTTCGTCAAGTGGCAGAGACCAACCGGGACCTTCACGAGAACGCTTACTGGAACAATGTGGCCGCGTCACAAAACTATGTCGCAGCCGCCCAGTCCCAGGCTGCAGCCCTGAATGGAGCCGCCGAGGCCTACCGCGCCGCCCACCTCGCCGGCCCCGCCTACGCCCCTCTGGCCTACGCCGGCCTCGGCCTCAACGCTTACGGCTACGGACCCTTAGGTCTCGGCCTTCACGCCTGGTAAACTGTCACCTTACTGCCAATCGTTAATAACGACTTTTGGCGATGTTAAATGTCGTTATTAACTTTTACGTTTGGGATTTAACGGATCGATTGCTCCTGACAACATTTGCTAGTTCTACAACATGCCAATGTTGCCAGGCAATCGCCGCGTCCCTACCACCTCACCACTCAGCCTCATAAGGAAACCGATTGCTCAACGGAAACAACACAAAGGTCTCAATAAGGTAACTCTCTTTGTGAATACAAAATATTTCATGCCATCACTGCCAAAGTGCAAATAAAAAAAAATTATAAACCTAACTTTTTTCTTTTATTACCTGTCCTCATCAAAAATGGTGTTTCAACCATGACTACTACTTACACTACTTAACGAACAAAGCCCAAACGAATAAGTTACAAAACAGCCATCATTCGTCCTAGTGCTGGACAGACCTCCTCTTAAAACTGACTCTACTGACTGTGTTGGCTACACATAACTTCGGAATATTTTAGTTTAACTGCCATGCTGGTTTATCTGAAGCACATGGTAAAAATAAGAACTTTAAACTAAAATTGAAATTTACCATTTCAGTGGCAGCGGTTGTGGTGGGTATCGAACTTGGGCTGTTTGCGTGCTATGAAATTTAAGGCGGCCTACAAGCCTCTAGTCGAACTATTTGTCAGCTTCAGCAACGTCAACAACTTCGAGCTTAGCGCTCCCAACAACTACCGGCATAGATGTGTGACATGGACGTTACATTACACATGACTTTTGTTTTATCCATGTTCATCTTAAGACCTATTCGTTGGGAGACAATATTGAGGTCATTGAGCGTAGTGCTTAAGTCTTCCAGCGATTCTGCCATAAGGAGCATATCGTCAGCAAATCGAAGGTGAATGATGTACTCGCCATTGATGTTCATACCGTATCGTTTCCAGTCCAGTAGCTTCGAAATATCTTCGAAAGCAGTGGCATAATTTACCAATAGCTTTCCAACCATATAGAATGTAGTTGTCATCTCATGCATGCCAGAGTGAATAGAACAAGCTAAACCCTTACGCTGTACTCATCAACGGCTACATCACAAGCTGTAAGGGCAGAGTAGAAAGTACTGGCTTAAAATAGGCTGAAAAGCTTTGACGGTCTTATATCATAAGTCTCATAAGGCATGTCGATCTGAGATCGATTACTTGTTGTTGTTACTGTTATTTGTTGGCGTGTTGATGTTTTGTATTTTTTTATTAGGTAAATATTTTGTAGATGTACTAGCAATTCTTTTTTATTTCTCTAGATAATATAGAAAAATTATCGAAAACAGATCTGAAAATGCTCGATTTATTCGAAAATCGATTATATTTCGCTCGTTTCCAATCGAATCGAAAATAGGTCTTTTTCTTAAAATAAGTGAATAGTTCTGAAGTTTGAAGCGTGAAATCAAGTTTTATATATGAAAAAACATTTAGTGGTACGTAGCGTTCAGAAACGAGAATTTAACTAGTGTATCGATTCTTTATTTTAATCGATTTAACGACATAAAACTGTTTTTTTTCTATTTTTTCCGTATTTGAATATATTTTATTTCCAATTGGGTTCACATAATAATACAACTTTAATGAAACCTTAGCTTTTTTATTTTTTTTATTTATTGGATCTTATTTTTATATTTTCTCAAATTCTCTTTTTCTAGATTATAAATCAGGCCAGTTTTTTTATTTTAATTCAGCTAAATAAAGTCATTTTTTAAAGTACAAACCAATTTGTAAACTTCAGGCCCAAAGATCCCATTCTCTTTTATTGATAAGGAAATAAGATATTCTTTTTTTATAGAATATAATATATGCATGTTACAAATGACATAAATTATTACAGCATTATTATGACACAGCATTATTATGCACTAATGACTTTTTTCTAGATTGGCTACCACAAATCTGGCAGTCGTGTTTGTCACAAGAAAGAGTCTAGCTTGTACAAAGTGGACACCTAATTTAATTCGTGAAAGGATTATATGCAGTCGCGTTTTCTTTTCTAAGCACGGTCTTGGAGTCAAAGAACAATTTATCCTCGTAAAAATTTGCAAATTCACTTTCATAATACATTACATTACAAAGTCAAACAGTGGTAGAGCCACGCGGTAGCTTTTGCTATCGCACGGATGGGCCGGCTCGAACCGGGGTGGTACCACGACCTCACAGAATACCCGCGTGAAGTAGAGGTTTACCTCTGCGTTGCGCTTGGTGAGTGCAGGTGGCCGGAGGCCCTTTTTACTGGAAATGAGGCATTCCATCTTAGCCCTCACGGGTGTCAACGCATTTGCATTTTGATTTGTAGTAGAGGATAGATGTAGATGTCTATGGGCCGCAGCAGCCACTTACCATCAGGTGGACTGTGTGCTCGTTTGTCACCCTTATCTTATAAAAAAAAAAAAAAATTCGAAACAAAGACAAGAATGAGCCTTGAATACTTTTAACATATTATATTTGATGCTTTGAACCCTATTTATGATTGAATACTTTTTCGAAAACTTAATAAATTGACTTCAGCATCACTTATCGGATAGCTACGAAACATCACTTCAATGAAACAAATATTGCGTTGCGTTGTGACTATATGGATATGGAAAAATATATATTTTTAAACTAAGTAACAAACTAACAGTCCATCTGAAGGTAAGTGGTTATTGCAGTGCGTGGACACCTGCCGGCAACTTTAAACAAGGAACGCACACGATGATGGAAATGGATGGATGAAGGAACGTACAGATGCGTTGTCACCTGTGAGGACTAAGATGGAATGGCTCACATCCTATAATTATTCGGGCTTTCTATACCATTCAGAACGATACGCACAGCTTTGCTGCTTGGCGGTAGAAGAAGAATGTGATACGATTAGTACTATACGTACTCCTAGGTAGAAAACAAGTCCTACCAACATCGATATAAATGACGCACGTACGCAGTAGTATAATAAGTCTACACCTACCACCTACACGTACGATATCAAGAAAACAACATTTTTAATTACGTCATTTTTTTTACGTGGTAGAGCCATGCTGCAGCTATATTAGTAGTATAGTTGTATCACGAATGGGTCGGCTCGACCGGGGAAAGACCACGCTCTCACAGAATACCAGCGTTAAATAGCAGCTTAACGCTGCCGTGTTTCGTATGGTGAGTGTAGAGAACCGGAGACCCTTTTTACTGGTAAAGAGGCATTCCATCTTAGTCCTCACGGGTGACAACGTTTTGATTCGCAGACGAGGATAAATGTAGATGTCTATGGACCACAGCAACCACTTACCATCAGGTGGACTGTGTGCTCGTTTGTCAGCCTATCCTATTAGAAAAAAAAACATGTACATTTTAGTTTGTACATTATAATAATCTTAACAGTGACTAGCTATCTGCGCAGGATTATAATGCTTAGGTGTGTGCGCAAACAAGTGCACTCTCTATTCCCTCCCTGTCATAGTCCGATGGGCCGGCAATCCGACACGACCGGAGGGAGATCAGGCGCAGGACCAACGATTTTACGTGCTCTCTAAGTCTCTGTGCTGCTATTGAAAATTTCTGTCAAGAAATTTTCAATATCTGACATTTTTGCCCGATATGGGATTCGAATCCAGAGCCTCATGACCAGTATTCATGTTTACGACCACTTGGCCAACGAATTAGTCAAATCTAGTATATAGGTCTATAAAAATATAATAAAATAATTTGCAACATAGAAACACCTCCCCTAGCAATTTCAGAATCCAAGACACTGAGGAAAACAGACGGTAAGAGAAGCAGGTGCATGGTTACAACTTTTGCCCGTTATTTCAGACAAAGAACTCTCTGGAAAACACATCGTTAAAAAAGTGTGCAATAGTGGAATACTTACTATAGCTTTAGTACTTATTACAATGGACGTAAGAAACAACTAGCAGACAGGCGTGTAGGATTTACTTCAAGATCTAGACTACCTTGATGAGGGCGTAGACTAATTATCTACGTGAAAGAACATACAGCTATAAAGTTGAACAAACAAACTGTATTGATATAATATAAAACGTGTCGGTATTTAATAGTTCATTTATCCTGATAATTAGAGACTATGTAACATATTATGCGATAGAAAGTTAATAATTCGTTAAATACCAAACATTTTTATGGGGGTTTAATGTTTTCAGGATTTTTTAGACCGTTTTGTTTTACAAGAGCGAGCGAAGCGGGCCGGGACTTGGGGCACCCCGACTCGGATTAGAACTCGGTTAGAAGGGGATGGCGGGGTCGAGTGAGCAAGCGAACAAACCTCTTCCATCCCCTTCGTAATTATTTTTTATAAGTCATCCAGAAATAGGGCCCCGCTAAGCGGGGCTCCGTCGACTAGACTTTGGTATCACTTCGGTAGAGAGGCGACGCCCCCCCCCCCCCCCCCCCCCCTATTAACACTATTTTTCTCAGAAATCATTCGTTTGTTTTGTCGATTTATCATGAAAAACTGCCTTAAAAATATAAAACTTTAAACCCTCGTAAAAAATTTCAGGGGCATTTGCGCCAAAATCCTTTTGGGGTTTTTCATCATTTATGTTGGTAAACATGTAAAAAAAAATGGTCCAAATCGTAGGTTCCCTAGAACGGAACTATATCCAATATAATATATTTAATGAAATACAATAATTATTTATTTTCATTAAAGTACCGAAAGCACTTTTCCTTCGCACCGACCGTGTGTACACGCCACTTCCAATTGGAGAATTTATTTATGAATGTAGATCGCCTTGAGTGTGAATATATGAATAAAATCCGAACTACTTACTTACCTATTGTAGCAGTAATGATATAGCTGTGTTCATGTTTATCTAACGTCTACTGTTACTTTTGCCGCTTCCGCGCAATCAAATCTAATTACTTATTAAAACACATGCAATGTTAAGGTCGTTGTGAAATGTAGCCTCGACTATTCAAATTAGATTTTTTATTACTCTACAATTTACCAATTGTGAAAGACCGTCGGTAACATGTAAAAAATCTAAAGTCCATCTTTTATGAGGGTTGTTTGAAGGGAGTTTCTTATCGCACGGTACGAACTTGATTGATGGGGGCTAGGCGAGCAAAAGTATAAATTTTTTCCGTCACGACTCCCTTTCTATAGTGCGAGCGAGATGGAATAAAATCCAACTCCCTTGCAGTTTTTCTTATCTTGCCATGTAAGAAATATTATTTCAAATCACGGCTAGTAATTCATTTATGTATATTTGTTAATCAATAATATAATACGTTTATCAATAATAATATACTATGAAAGGAATTTCGTTCCAACCGAGTGTTCCATGACACTCACGCAATTTTTTCTATCTGACAGCGTTAAAAATTATAAATATGTATAAGTCTTCCATAGTAAGTAAATTGATTGTATTGTGTTACCGAGCACGCACTGTTACAAATTAGGTAACGTAGACGGGAAACTATTCGCGAGTAGAAACACTCATATATATCTTATTTAGAGGTATATATCCTCACTTTTGACGTTTATTTTGCTAATAGATTGGATCGGAAAGTTAACTCTTCCGCTCATTCAGCAGTATTGTGTTGGTAACGTGATTATAATGATCTTTAGAGTCGCATTCGCTGGATTGATAATGATTCGAAATCCAATAAAGATTAAGCTATCACACTATAGGTGGGAGGCCTTCTTACGCAAAGGTAGCTTCAAATGTAGCTCCACGATTATCCCTAGTTTCGGCGCCAAGCAGCGTTCATTGTCGTATTTCAGTTTTAATAGTAAGGCAGCTAGTACAATACCAGGTCGTAAGACATCGCGTATCCCGTGTACTGGTGAGCATGATTACACACTACCCCTATATCTTCCAGTGGGCGTCGCCAGAGGCGACAGAGCGAAACTTAGGCCGACGATGGGCAGCAACATATTTTTGATAACAGCAAAATATCAATAAAAAAACTGCGGTTGCCAACCCACTCGCCAAGCGTGGCAACTATGGCAATATCCCCCCCCCCCCCCGTTAAGAGTTGTGAAGAGACGGCTCCCAGTCGCCGGCGGCCCCGCTATTCACAGCTACGGTGGCAACCATGGGAACGACGGGACAGGGGATGCTAAGAATCTCCGGTGGAGGTTTGGTTGCCACTTAAAACGACTCGACCTGGCAACATATAACGCAAGCACCCTGAGGATTGACGAGAAGATCGTGGAGTTTAAGGAAGAGATAGACAAGTTGCGCTAGAATATTATAGGATTATCCGAGGTCCGAAGAGAGGGGAAGTTCAATCCTCGAATCCGGCAACTTGTTCTATAACCGAGAGGGCGACCATCTATAGATCTATAGGATCTATAGAATCTATAGATCCTATAGAGGAGTCAGATTTATCGCCCACAAGTCTCTCGTTAACAACGTTGTAAAGATTGGAAATGTGTACACTAGGGTTGCGTACCTTATACTTAGAATCACGAAGCGGTATTCGCTGAAGGTCGTACAGGTTAGGCAACAACTTCGGCACATCCCGGTGAGGAGGCGGAGTAAATGTATGAGGATATATCTAGAGCCATTCATTTCTTTTAAACCCATTATACGGTGTTAATGGGAGAAGAGAGAACGGTGAGCTGAAAGTAAGAAACTTCGGAATAGAGTTACGGAACCCAAGAGGCCAGCAGCTTGCCGATTTCATGGAGAAAGAGGGACTCTTTATGATGAACTCTTTCTTCCAGAATAGCCCATAGGTAGTGGACCTGGTCAAGCCTCGATGGTTCGACAAAACATGAAATTGACTTCATTATGACCACTAGACGGCAGCTGTTGAGTGATATCTCAGTGATCGCGAGGGTGAAAACCGGCAGCGATCACCGAATGGTGAGAGGCACACTAAACCTAAACGTTAAGTTGGAAAGGTCACGTTTAATGAAGTTAACGCTTCATCCCCATCGTGCTCTAATCCGAAGTCCCGAAAACTTTCAGCTGGAGTTACAAAGTAGTTTTCAGTGCCTAGCTGAAAAAGAAGCTTATGGAAACTGTCCATGCGCTTGGAGTCGAGTTTTGCAAGACCCAAAACAAAACAAAATAACACAAAAACTCTCCGATCACACTCTTAATCTAATGGCTGTGAGACGGTAAATGAAGCTGCAGTCTTCAGCAGATTTGGCAGCATACAAGCAACTGAACAGACAGATCTCCAAATGCATGCGGCGGAACTTATGCAACTTCAATACAGCTACAATCCAGATGGTGTGGATGATATCGTGAATTTGGTCACGATGTGCGTTCGTAAAATTTGGCGGCTGGAATTAATCCGAACAATTCCTCAGAGCACTCTCCGTGGTAGATGCGATAGAAAATGCAAAGGGATGCAACATCGCTTCACAGCGCTAGATAATCGAGCCGATCAGAAAGAGAACTTGGTCGTTGACGATTCAAGCCGCTATGCGCTAGATGCGGTCAAGTGGAAGAAAATGGCACGGGTGACCCAGCAAAGAGATAAAAACATTATTCCATGTGAGGCCGAACTTGCGCCTTGTAAAGTTGCAAGCGATGTGCCGGCATGAAATACTGTCCCGCTCTGCTGAGCACGCCAAGCTTTTTAGAAGCCAATTTAGCCTTCCCTTTCAAGTGACCACAAACTGCATATCATTTCATATGTCGACGCCGAGGATTCCGATACTAGCTGAGGCAGCAAGTGGAGTGCCCTAAAATTAAAATGATAAGACAAAGGGGTTCTATTTAACGTAAAACGCGCAAACCTGTGTCTCTGAGGGTTAAGCTGGACTAGATTTAGTCGTCTCCAATCCGAGTCTATGTTTAACAACGACTCGACTTCAGACACAAGTTTTCATCGGTACTCGACGGCGTGATCTCGATAAATATTGGTACGGCCGGTGTAAAAAGGGTGTAATCACCTGTGCTGTTGACCGCATAGCAATGAATGTTACTGGTTTGCAACATATAACTGATATGCAGAAGGAATAGAGTAGGTGATAGCACGCAGCCTTGTGGAACCCCAGCATTAATCAAGGCCTATATCTATGCTCCTATCAGCAAGGAAACTGGTGATCCAATTGCACAATTTCTCGGGAAGCACATAGAAAGAAAGTTACGAAAGAACCGCTAATGCTGCCTGGCAAGCTAGTTAAAATTTAAGTGTTAAAAAATCAGAGTATTTATGTTTTTCAACATTTAATAAGAGTCAAATAAGTCAACGTTTACACGAATTCACAGAAAACAATGAGGAAGCATGTTTTTATATACCTACTTCATTATGTCAAGACTATAACTAGTCACCGAGGTGATCGTGATTAAGCATTTATCATAAGTCATAACCAATAACGATTTTAATATTCAACTTTATGCTAGTATAACGCGATCGACCTATACACGTCGTTGCACTGGGCACCCACGGCGCTTCCGCAACCACCACCACACGTCATCAGTAAGGATAGCAGAGAGTCCACATTAGTTCAGCAAGATTGTACTTAATTTTCTTTTCGCAAAATAATTATACACCGATTGCCGCTTTTAATAAATATGGTGTAAACAACTGATAGAGAATGTCATAAGGCTTTAAGTCCGCCTTTTCTACCAACTTCAAAAAGGAGGAGGTACTCAATTCGACTGTATGTTCTTTTTTTATGTGTTTTAGAACCGATTTCAATGATTTTTTTTATTTGAAAACTGGTGCCTCTCATTTGGTCCCATATAAATTTGATTAAGGTTTGACCAATAGTTTTTGAGTTATCTTTAATAATTTATATTAAAGTGAGTTATACAACATTTTCAAATCTACCACTTGTGTAACCACCAGTTAAAGGTGTTTGCAGTAAAGGATAAATAAATAAATAACCAATCCTGTAATTTTAAATTATTAGTTATAAAGTTATAAATCTACATCATTTCGATTTGAAGGCATGTTCAATACTCTCGCACCCCTATTTTATGTCATGAAGGGGAGGTCCCTCAAACTAACAGTCCACTCGACATTGAGTGGTCATAAACAAATTAATTCGAAGAATTAAGATACAGATAATATCTCATTTGAATGTGTTTTTGCATAATAGACTACAACACACTACACTACAATAGACAATACAGTACAATACACTACAATAGTTGAAGAAAAAGTTATAATATTAGTAAGTTAATTTCTTATTTTTCGATATCGCGATATATTCGATTAAGACTTATTTACAACGTTGTGATACACATAACTTGTATGTTACAACAAAAACCGGATATTTGGTTCCACTACATTTACTGCATAATTGCATTCCTTAAATTTATTGAAGGCCATCTTTTAGGAAGTAAGTGGTGTAGGTATATAACATTACCTCACCGTTCGCGATCGTCGAGCAAAGTTATTTTTAAAAGAATAAAAGTGACAAACGAGCACACAGTCCACCAGATGGGAAGCGGATGCTGTGGCCTTTAGACACCCACATCTATCATAGATTAATAATTAATTTGTAGATGCGTTGTCATCCCTGAGGACTAAGATGGAATCGTTGTTTTCGTCGTCGATTCTCTACACTAAATATAAAACAAAGCAGCTTAAAGCTGCTATTTTACGCTGTTATTCTGTGGGAGTGTGATCACTCCCCAGACGACAAGACCAGGGCACCAGAACCGTTCGTGCTACAACCGATTCTCTACACTAAATATAAAACAAAGCAGCTTAAAGCTGCTATTTTACGCTGTTATTCTGTGGGAGTGTGATCACTCCCCAGACGAGAAGACCAGGGCACCAGAACCAGAACCGTTCGTGCTACAACCGTAATAAAGCTGCAGCATAGCTCTACCACGCTGAAACACCTTAGTCCGTGTAGTTACTGAAGCGAGGAGACCTTTAGAAAAATTAACGTACGTACACTCTCAAAGATGTCTCGGCGGATACCGACCGGGGCGGCCGCGAGTTTGCTTTTTTTTTCGTAAGATAGAAATAAAAACTAATTTATAAAACTTGCTCTCATGACATGTAAAATAATAGGCCTTTATTTGATATAGGTTTTACGCGGTGAAGCTCTGCAAGGTACACCTTTAAATAATAATATAGTGTCGTGATTTTTTATCGCATTCATTTTTTTCTCTCTTCACATATCACTTTTACGTAATATGTTCAATTATTATAACATGATTTTGTTTTTATGCGCGATATTAACGTTTTAATAGATTTATGAGATAGAGATTAGGAGATAGAGAAAGAATATTAGTAGAAGTTCACAAAACTTAAAAAGTACTGGAACGTCTCCATAAACACTGCCTAAAAATATGCTAACCATAGGCAAAAAATTAGCAAAATATTACTATAACTGCTGCGTCAAAGTATTCTATAACATGTTCGATCGATAGTTTCACTGACTCTAAGTTGGGGATCTAGTAAATGTATATAATTCATGGTCGGATAATCGGGCGCTTATTTACTTAAAGTTTAAATTTTTTAGCATTCAAGAAAGATTATTATGGACATGCCTTTTTGAATCCCGCGTGCGGGATTGCATGAAGGTCCTGAGATTAAAAAAAATGTTACCTACGAATAAATATTTCATAGGACTAATTGTAAATTTGATATTTCATTGAATTTTTTCAAACTTAAAGTTTTTTTTTTAATTTCGTTATAGTCAAACTATTTACAAAGAAAATTTATATGAGAACTTGTTCATCTATTCTCGCTGTCCCCCACTGGCGGACATTGGGAAAAAAGTTGCTATAGCCGCCAATTTTCAAAGAAACGACAATCATGGACCTTACTGGTGGACACTGGGAAAAAATCCCTCTTCATTCCCCCGGCCCGCTCCCTACTTCATCCCCCGCTCACAATGACGTCTTCTCTGCCGGTTGCTCTAGTTATGTTGTTGTTTTTGTATGGTAATATATATCACTCACTCTCTTGCAGGACATCCATGAGTGCAAGTAATATTCTTAGTCTTGTAATTCAATTTAGTTTAGTATACTTACGAAATATTAGTAAATTCCGCGGTCGTGGAATTCAATTAAATAAATTTGATTCCGAAGTTCATGTCCATATTATTTTTTAATGCTAAATAATTTAAACTTTAGGTAAATTAGGGCCCGATTATACGACCACTAATAATAATTGTTGAAATATTTTTTTCCATGCAAACATTCGCTTCAATTTGCCTTATACCAAACACTTACCTTTGTGCTCTACGTTGCCCTTCAGCTGCTCGGCCTTGGCCTGCAGCTTTGTCTGCATTGTCTCCGCGCCCTCCTTCATCTTGGCAAGGATTCCTGTTCAAGACATGCAATAAACGGTAACCTGCAGACGACGTGATTATTGCATCTACATATCTTTGATTTCGTTTCCAAGTAAAGCAACATGCGATTGAAGCAAGAGCTGTCAAAATCCATAACATAAATTGTATATGTCTACCGCAGGCTCCGAACCCAAAGTTAGTCATTTCAGAAAGCGCATACATTTAATAGAAGAGAGCAGAAAACTAATTGAAACAACACAGGTTCTCATTGTTGCAGAAAGACATTTGGAAAGAATAAACAAGTGATTAATTCATCCATTCATTAAGCCAATCGAAGTCCATTGCGGAACATAGGCCTCCACATAGAATGTCTCATCAGGTGATTTGCCATAATTGCCACGCTTGGCAGGCGGGTTGGCAACCGCAGTTTCTTTTTCTGGTTGTTATTTAAAAGACGCTGCTACACATCTTCTGGTTAGTTTCCCTCTAAACAAATCATTAAATAGATTCAACTGTAAGCCTAATACCCTACAACTTTCACAGCTGATTACGACCAAAAGATAAGAATAATTGGTTGA
Source organism: Parnassius glacialis (assembly GCA_033319125.1). Classification (NCBI taxonomy): domain Eukaryota; kingdom Metazoa; phylum Arthropoda; class Insecta; order Lepidoptera; family Papilionidae; genus Parnassius; species Parnassius glacialis. The sequence continues at coordinate 29,406,321 of JAVANC010000002.1, forward strand.
TACATCCCAGATTCAAGGTTCAGATCCCAGGCTTAATCAAAATTTGTGCAAAAACACATATTGTTTATGTTAGATTTAATAGTGTTGTGACTGTCTCCGTCCATGACAGTGTTGCCCGATGCAACGCTGATCAACAGGCAACGTTAAGCTAAGAATGAATATCGAAAGCCAGTATGAGTTCTATGTAACCTCCCTGTTGCATTCAAACTAAAAGGTTCTCACGAGGATTTCCTAACGTAGAAGTGAAGTGTATGTGGCTACGTACACACTGTTTGGATTTTCTCTTTGTACTCGAAATTAATTAATCATCATCATCACTATTATATCACAAAACAGTATGAGACATAAGCCTCGACTTCTTCTTCATCGACAACCCATTAAAGGTATCTGCAGAGGAAGGAGACCGATGTTCACATCGCAACAACTCATTTCTAAGCCATTGCGCCACAAAGCCGCCAGTCATAGTACGTGGATTGAAAATCGTAGTATCAGACATCTCGCACCATTGACGCTGCTGTCCGTTGAAGTCCTGGGTATTTTACGTCTGGCGTTAACGAGATGGTATACCGTCTCTGGCATTTCCCACGTAACAAAATGGGGCTCTGGATTGTCTTTCGCTACGCCCACAAGGCAAATTCTCTATTTAAGTCAAACTAAAGTTCTCCAATAGCATTACATCGGCCATTGTTAAACCAGGGTGGAAGTAAGTGTATCTGTGTTAGTGCGTACACGTGTCACACTATAAGTTTTCCTGCACTGTTGCTAATTTTCGATTATTCTGAACTTGTCGCCGCAGTCAAGAAAAATGGACATGCAAGACATCATCATCATCCAACCGTTATCTGTTCTTATTACCATTTATGAAAATAAATACAGACAGCTTAACTCCCAGTGAAAAGACATTCCGGATTCTATCCCCGTTTAATCCATGACTGTAGTTATAATTTAATCATAAAAAAGTATTTAGACATAATTACTCCACTGAGTAAGTACCACCCACTTCACCTATTTCTGCCGTCAAGCATCAGCGCGTTCACAGTAAAATCCATTATGATTACAAGCTGAGAGATATTCCATCTTAGTCTTTGGAGATGACAACGCGTCTGTTAGCCTTGTTTGAAGTAGGCCGCAGGTTTCCATGGACTGCAATAGCTACTTATCAGATGAACTGCAAGTTCGTTCGTCACTTTTCAACTTTTTTTATAGGAAAGGGTGACAAACGAGAACACAGTCCACCTGATGGTAAGTGACTGCTGTGGCCCATAGACATCTAAATTTATCCTCGTTTATCGTCTTGTTCGTCAGATGCGTTGCCACCCGTGAGGACTAAGATAGAAGTCTAAGTCTCCGGTTCTCTACACTCACCATACGAAACACAGCAATGTTAAGCTGCTATTTGACGCTGGTATTCTGTGAGAGCGTGGTCCTTCCCGGTCGAGTCGATCCATTCGTGCTACACCTATACTACTAATATAGCTGCAGCATGGCTCTACCACGTACACTTTTCAACTTCATTTAATTCCAAAAACGTACGCAAAATAAAAGAAAAATTTCATCGTTAGACAAATACAAACCATGCTTATCCTTTTCTTTCAAGATTCGCTCCATATCACCGGCTTTGTCTTTCACACGTCCGAAGAAATCTATCCGTTTCGGTAAGCGTGTTCGAAGAAATTAAACTCATGTTAAATTGTAAATAGGTGATTCATGTGTAGCCTATATTGAGTAAAAGAGATTAAGAAACATACATGTTGTCAAAACAAGCCTACAAATATAGCAATATAGCTATATAGTAATACGAGTTATCTTATATAAAGTGTTTTGCAAAACTAGAGTCAGCGCCATATTCTCAAAGTGACATGAAGGGCGTCACAGTTAGTTGTCCAAAATAAATATTTTGGATAAATAATTAAGAACATTTAGAGTACTCTAGCAAAAACTTAAATTTATGAGACATAAATATCTCCTATCAACATTTCCAGTCAACATCCAACGGTCTCAGCAAAATGATCTGTACCAATCGCATGACAAAAATTTTATTTGAAATATCCACTACTATAAACTATGTAATACACCACTATACGACCATGTCTCACGCGTTAACTAACTACGCAAAAACACTTACCGGATATACGTTTCGCCGCATCCGGACTGGCTGATTGGGTTAGCGCTGCCACTTTCATATATTCGCTGGTTATCAGACCGGCAGCCTGGGAGGCACACAAAAAAAAATATAAATATAAAATTCCAAAAAAATTCAAAGTGAAAAGATTTTTAAATTGCCCTTTACAAAGCACTTTCTACAAATGTAAAGAACTAGTATCATAAGAGAAATAACTAGCAAACTGCCAACAACTCTCGCTTACTATTGGAAGCGATTTCAGAGTAAGTCTGACTACGCAGTAACATGCAGACTCAATGGACACATTTAAATTAAAACGTTGCTACGTACTCGTTCCTTGTGTGTTAGGAATAATCTGGAAACCTCTATGTGCCTGATGAAACTCATAATATCCTAACCTAGGTTATATATTGCGAATATAAGTTAGGATAATGTTAAAAACACTTGAAAAAATAAGAAAACCATAAAAACTACAATTTGTGTTTTTTCACAAATGTTGCCTTCGACTGGGAATTCACAACCCAGGATCTGCTACTTAGCAGTTTTTGGCCACTAAACCACGCAGTCGTTAATGTGATCATATCGAAATCCAGGAAAAAAGTAAAAATTTAAGATACGCCCGTTTACAATCACGCACGCGAAATCGCATCAAAGGTATCATTACGAGTATCAGGTCGGATATGCTGCAACGGTCGCACGCAAATTATTCCTGCGAAAATATTTCCTGAATTATAAATAATTTTGATTATTACCATTAATCTTTCCCCTTTCATCTTTACTAGCATTAATTTATTTTGAAACATTATAATTAAATTAATATAAAATAAACATCGACACACCCTAAATAGCAGTCGACAAAGTCCTATATAAAAATTTTAATATTTAACGCTACCTAAAGAAAAGGTCCAAGCATTGGTGTAAATCTGTGGTATTTTCTGCGTCCACCTGTAGTTACGGCATACATATACATCTCGCTGCTGTATAAATATTCCTAAATATCAATGCAGGTGGCTCGGGACCGTGCTTTGTGACATTTCTTGGATGAGGCCTACGTTCAGCAAAGTAATTTGAAGGTCTTTTTTTATAGGATAAGGGTGACAAACGAGCACACAGTCCACCTGATGGTATGTGGTTGCTATGGCCCATAAACATCTACATCTATCCTCTATTACAAATCAAAATGTAGATGCGTTGTCACCCGTGAGGACTAAGATGGAATGCCTCATTTCCAGTAAAAAGCGCCTCCGGCCACCTGCACTCACCAAGCGAAACGCAGAGGTAAACTTCTACTTCACGCTGATTTTCTGTGAGGTCGTGGTACCACCCCGGTTCGAGCCGGCCCATCCGTGCGACAGCAAAAGCTGCCGCGTGGCTCTACCACTGTTTGTTTGTTACCACGGTGTGTAATGATAATATACATAAGAAAATAAAACAGAAATATCTAACCTCTAGACTGGCTGGGCTCATCGCGGAGTACTCCTCGCTCAGCAGTTCCACGATCAGACCCTCGATGTCAAAGAAAAGTATGTGACTTTCGGGATCTAGGAAAATCAAACATGAATTAAAATTTAAAATAAGTACGTTCAAAGTATGTACATTTATTGCAAATAAAACCTGTTTTAATTTAAAATAAGATTAAAGTTTAATTTTATGAAACAACCGTAAATACAAACACAGTAGAAGATGATCAGAAATATCCACTTAAGCTAAACTTGTTAAATGCTGTTGCCAACATATTGCCAAGCTTGTAAACTATGGCAATGACTTCAAAGAGGATTTTATATATGATGTGAAACATCATGAAATGTGTGCATTACATTTTTTTTTAATACTAGTAATGCTATTGAACATTACTAATACAGTGGACCCCCGGTAATCCGGCCCCTGTCTAATCCGGCACCCCTTGTAATCCGACATGGTCTATTATTTAATATTAGATATTTTTTTGATAATCTTCGCAAATGCAAGATTGAACAAGTTATAACTTGATTCATAATTTTTGATTATTTTAGTATGTACATTTGTTTGTACACAATTATTTCCTAATGTAAAGTTATTGCATATTTTTTGTAAGTTCTATAGCATTAAGGACGTTAATTTTATAATAGAATGTAAGCTCCCTATTGTGTTGTGTAATTTACTAAATTTGACATACATAATGAAATATAATTTGCACTTCAGAGTACATATATAACATATAGAATCTTATCATTGGATCTGCAATTTGTCGGATTACAAGGTACTCTTTTATAAAAAAATCTGGACTATAGGGGTCGGATACTAAGGGGTCTTAGGCAGTACTCTATAATCCGACAAATTCGATAGTCCGACACTGTCCTGCAAAATGTTTGTCGGGTTACCGGGGGTCCACTGTATTCCCTTTAACCACTTCTGGTAATGTTAAAATGCTTGTGTAAGACGTGGTTCACGACAGTAGTCGAATGTGGAATTCGAACCTACGACCTTTCGAGTTCGCGGGCCGCGCCCTGCCATTAGGCTACTGACGCTTCAAAAATAGGCAGTCAAAAATAGAACAGTTTTTTATGATCCATTTTTTAATATGGCTTCGTTTGATGAACCGTGAACTTGAATGCGACATAATAATTGTGAAGCTAATGTCCTCCTAGCGGACTTCCGAAAACTTCACAATAATCAAGTTTTATTACTTTCAATATCAATTTGTTTTTAACTCCCGTCGCTACGAGTGTTTTAAAGCACCCATGATCACAGGGTGACCGAGGTGTTTGACGTCCTGATGTAATAGTAAGTTCGGGTTACCGTCAGCTTTTAACTATTAATTTAGTTCTATACTGTATCTTGATGTTTTCCAGCGGTTTGCTTGGGTTTGGATAGTAGCACCCATATTTCCCATTGTATATTTTTATAGATTTAGGGTGACAAACGAGATAAAGTCCATCTGATTGATGGCATATGGATGCTGTGGCTTAACACCTACATCTATCCTTCATAAATAATCAACATGTAGACGGGTCGTCACCTCTGAGGAATAAGATAGAATGCTGGTTACCAGTAAAAAAAAGTCTTCGGTTATCTCACATAGGAAAACACAGCAGCGTTAAGCTGCTATTTTACGTTGGTATTCTGTGAGAGCAGGCTCCTTCCCCGGTAGAAGCAACCCATTCGTGCCAAAACCATAATATAGCTGCAGCCTGGCTCTACCACTGATTTTGTAAGATCAAATGAAAAATATTTGTTTTATCATTAAAATTAATCTAAATATAGGTGTAGATCTATAATGTCCTACTATAACATTATCTACAATTTCGTTACACACAGTAACCGGTTCCGTGGTGTAGTGGTTATCACATCTGCTTTACACGCAGAAGGTCGCCAGTTCGATCCTGGCCGGAATCACATTTTTTTTATATTTACACTATTCTTTTTACTTATTTTTTATAAACGTTTGTATTATTTTCTTTCTGTTATCTTTTCCCAATGAGGGCATCCACGACTTTTTCTGCCACCAGGGCGGCGCCATTTTACAGCGAGGTAAAATATTTGACAGATTTCATAGCGGAGACGGTAATTTCTTAGGAAAATGTAATTTTTAAGGTTTCTTTCTGTATTATTAGTTATATTTTATATTAATTACATTAGAAATGAATAAACCAAACTATAAATATAACTAAAAGATGTTTTTTTTTAAAAAAATAAAAATCAAACCACTGACGCATTGTATTGTGTATTAATATAATACTCTAGATAATGATAAAACTATTATTTAAAACTAACTTCTCAATTAACTGACACTGTGTAACAAAAAACTTTACCTCAGTCACAACTAGCGACATCTGGTGAGTGGAAGATTATTAGCCATCATTACTTAAAATTTTCTATACAGGCACCAGGTATTCGTCGTATTTTAATTTTTTTTTCATTAACAATATATAATTTTACTAAATGTAATTAATTAGTTATCGCACAAATGTACATATTTGCAGGTTTATGTTTAATAGTTTACAAGCGAAGCGAATATTTTTTTTTTATTCATAGATAAAGCGCTTTGTCGCTGATGCGATTATGCCGCCCTGGTAGTTACAAAGAAGCGAATAATGTCTCGTCACCTATAAAATGGAACTTCGGTTTACTACACTCACCATACGAACACAGCAGCACTAAGTTGATATTTTACACTGGTATTCTGTGAGAGCTTGGTTCTTCCCCGGTCAAGCCGACCTATTATTGCAACTATAATATGGCAGTGTGGCTCTACTCCGTTTAATAGTGTATACGGTACGGTAATGAAAAAAATCCTATAGTGCCCTAATGAAAATTGACGGTAGTTGGTGAAGTTATCAAACAACTGACTTAATTTGCGCGCATAGAAATCTCTAGTTTAATTTTTCATGGCATGCATGTACCCATATAATTTTATTTATTCCGGCAGTTTTAATTTGTCACGTGTAGGAAGAGAATATTTATAGTCTGCTCGTAATTGTGATGCGTATCGTCATCTTAATGTTATTTTATTTAAATAACATGCTTCTATTTGCCTATGGGTTATAATCTATTTTATTTTTGAAGTGAAAACTTCTTTAGCGGCGTTGTGCACTTTTTTTGTAATGGGTAAAAAATGTTAAACTCGCGTCAGGTTACGTGTCCTGATCGAAAATTCGTAAGACGGACGGAGAGTAGACAGCCGGCGCGGCGTAGGAGAGGAAGTAAGTTAGGTTTAATTAATTTTCATTTATTAATTAATATAATTTTTTTTATTATTAAGATTAGGTTTCGATCGAGTCTACTGTACTGCTTGACGAAATTATTAATATAGATACATATGTACTTAAACATAGTTGTAGCACGAATGGGTCGGCTCGACCGGGGAAGGACCACGCTCTCAAAGAATACCAGCGTAAAATAGCAGCTGCACACTGCTGGGTGTTTCGTATGGTGAGTGAAGAGAACCGGAGACACGGAAAAATCTTTGTCCTCGCGGGTGACAACGCATCTACATTTTGATTCGCAAACGAGGATAGATGTAAATGTCTATGGGCCACAGCAACCACTTACCATCACGTGGACTTTGTGCTCGTTTGTCACCCTATCCTATAAAAAAAATGCGTAAATGTGGTAAAATAGAGGACGAAGTTTTTAATATAACTATTTGGGCCACATTGAGAGTGTGATAATTCTTAGTCCATTCGTAAGGGGCTTTAATTTTTGTATACGCTATGACCTAGCAACGATTATAGTATGTGAAATGAAATTATTTTATTCTTTTTAGTTAGCTATTTGAGCATATACTTTTCCAAGTCTTTTTTATAGGATAAGGGTGACAAACGAGCACACAGTCCACCTGATGGGTGGTTGCTGCGGCCCATAGACATCTACATCTATCCCCTATTACAAATCAAAATGCAGATGCGTTTTCACCCGTGAGGACTAGGATGGAATGCCTCATTTCCAGTAAAAAGGGCTTGACTGCCTTGTTGGATTAGTGGTCGTAAACGTCATGAGTTTCCGGGTTCAAATCCCAGATCGGGCCAAAATTAGTTAACGAATTTTTTTTTGTAAGAAATTCTCAGTGGCAGCCCAGAGTCAGGAAGTTGGCGGTGTTTCACCCCCATGCTTGATAAAGCTCGTAAGGTCTAGCACCTTCTACTACGTCTACTCTTTCGAGTATGAAATTGAGAGAATAGAGAATGCACCTGTGCTTGCGTGTAGAATTGGACACTATAATCCTGTCTTGCGCATATAGTTTTCGTTGAGACCCGCCTCCATGACCGAAAACGGTCTGGGGGATATTACTATTATTATTATTATTCCAAGAAGTATCAATTTTCGAGCGTCAAAACCACGGAGCAAATACAAAGAGGAGACGGCCTAAGCAACAGTGCACTGTGATTTTAACTAGGTTCTGACGTTATCAAAGTGGGCGTGGCTTTAGTTAGTATATTGTTAGCGTTCGTCCTATGCGCTTATGTATCGAAAATCGTAAATCGGTGTATTTTTGTAGTATTAAGAAGAAAGGGATGAAGTGTTGTGTTTTATCGTGTAAAAACTACTCAGATAGACGCTCTCATGCTATGGATGACGTAGGTAATTTTGTACCTAATTTCTTAAAATAGTTGTAGAAAAATCTCTGCGTCGGCTTTCAAATATAATTAAATATATTCGACACTAGATGGCTACATTTTGTATTATGGGAATTAAAAATAAACATACAGGTATGTAGAACTCAGTTTTGGTAAAATAATTATAAGGTGCTTAAATTTGTTTTTCATTCAGTCCTAAAGAATTTTTAATTGCCAAAATATTATTTTTATAGTTATTTTGTGAATAGGACGCCATTTATCATCAAGGTAACTAAACGAACCATGCAAGTAGTTTTACTATTTATCGGTAGATGGAAAATAGTTAAGTGGGCGAGGCTGAGCACCCCCTCACCCCGCAAATTGTTACGCGTTGTTACATAGTGAAATCTAATTACACCACCTCCGCTTTGTATTTGCTCTGTAGTTAAAACCGTGTCTAGTGGCTAAACATTCAAACGCTACTCAATTTTAAGATGTCGCTAAGTATCGTGGTGTTACAGTCACTTTAAGTTAAAGTGATAGAGAGCACGAGACTATAACGGCATTTTAAACGACATTTTAAAATTGAGTAGCGTTTGAATGTTTGGGTAGTGAACGCGACGTTTTGTTGAAGCTAGCCTTGAGCAGTGTTGCAGTAGTGTTGTTGTAGAATGTATGTATGTATGTATGCAGGTGGTGGTCACCAGTGGGGTTGGAGCGGAAGCCCTGCACGGTGAGCGGCGCGCGGCGCGCTCGCGGCGGCTCGGCGAGCGGGCCCGCGCCGGCCGCGCCGCCCGCGCCCGCCAGCGCCGCCAGCCCGCGCGCCGTCGCCGCACGCATCGCCGTCAGGTTGCGATGCCGCAGCCCCCTGCCGCAGTACAACCAATCCATCAATCGATATGTTCTTTTTAATACAGTAGCTCAAAAAGTGGCGTATTGCAGGGACGTGTAGCGTTCGGGATGTGGGCTACTACATACTCGAGCTTTTTCTTTACCTTTTCCGAACTCGTGTGTTCTCTTTCCCAACTGTCAAAATAATGTCTATTTAAAAAGAAAAAATCAACCACTACTTTTACTAAAAAAAATTCATAGAAGTTTTATGATTGATGCAAATATTTTTAAAGAGAAGCTACTAATTTGTTTCAATATCAGATATAATGATTTGATTCAATGAGTTAGGTTAGGTTTCATTTTATTTCATCTCATTAAATTTCATTTTCATTTTACATCAATAAAAAAATTCTACTGAAGATTGGCTGTATAGGTATAGTTCCCTTTGCCTACGCAGAATAGGTGAAGAAAACAAAAAAATCTCTGCTTATATTCTTTTACGGTTGGCGCCATTTTCCAAAAATGTTCTTTGCGAGTTTAGTTGTTTGTTGCACAAAATGAGTAATTTCGACGATATTTTATTTGAATTAACAGCACCGGAACTCATTTTACCGGAAAAGTCAAAAAGTCGCTACATATCTACATACGACGAATTTATTGCGTGCAGAGAAGAGAAAAAAGCAAATAGTTTTTCAGAAAATGTTATGTTGGCATACTTCTCCGAACTCTCAGCAAAATTAAAAACTTCTACGTTATGGTCGAGGTTTTCGATGATAAAAAGTATACTGAAAATAAGGAACAACGTGAATGTAAGTGAATACCCAAAACTAAATGCTTTCTTAAAACGACAATCAAACGGTTTTACTACTAAAAAGTCGAAAATATTAACATCGAATGAAGTGGAAAAGAAGCTCCCGATGATCGTTATTTAGCCACAAAGGTAATTTATTAATAAATACTTATATTTTTCTTTAGTATTCAGTTTACGAAATCGCAAAATACAGTCAATATATTATTTAAAAAAATATTAATCAAATCCCTTTTTTAGGGTTCCGTAGCCAAATGGAAAAAACGGAACCCTTATGGATTCGTCATGTCGGTCTGTCTGTCCGTCCGTATGTCACAGCCACTTTTTTCCGAAACTATAAGAACTATGCTGTTGAAACTTGGTAAGTAGATGTATTCTGTGAACCGCATTAACATTTTTACACAAAAATAGAAAAAAAAATTTTGGGGGTTCCCCATACTTAGATATTACTGAAATTAAAAAAAAACTCATGAAACCCATACGTGTGGGGTATCTATGGATAGGTCTTCAAAAGAGGTTTTTTATATCATTTTTTTCTAAAGTGATTAGATTGCGCGAGAGACCTTTCACAATTGGTAAAATGTGTGTGCCTCCCCCCCCCCCCCCCTGTAACTTCTAAAATAAGAGAATGATAAAAATAAAAAAAATATATGATGTACATTACCATGTAAACTTCCACCGAAAATTGGTTTGGACGAGATTTTTTTTTAATACGTCATAAATCGTAAATTATGTAATATATAAATAATAACGACTCGCACCTGGCCGCTTTTTTTTTTTTGTAGGTTAAGCTGATTTTTGGCGTTGTTGGAGCTTGCCGCAGAGAGGAGTTAGCCAATATTACTTTAAAGGATATTGAAGCCCATGGAAAAATGTTACTAATCAAGATTCCGAATACAAAAAATAAGATACCGAGAAACTTTGTTGTTGAAGATTTTCTTAGACTAGTGCAAAAATATATGAAACAGCGGTCCCAAAAAGCAAAAACAGACCGTTTTTCCAAAATTATCAAAAAGGGAAGTGTACAGGTCAAGCAATCGGGATAAATAAATTTGGTAATATGCCAAAAGAAATAGATACGTTTCTTGGTCTGCCGGATGCTGAGTATTAAACTGGGCACAGCTTCAGGAGGACCTCTGCTACATTATTGGCAGATTCAGGAGCCAATTTGACGTCGTTAAAAGCGACTAGGAGGTTGGAAGTCAGACAAAGTTGCAGAAGGCTATATTGCCGATTCATTAAACAACAAACTAGAAACTGGGTAAAAATCAAACAATCCATTAATTTAAAGTCCAGTCCGTCTCCTTCACATGACAATACTGAAGAGAACGTTCGTCCATCTACCTTCGTTGATAATAATAATTCATCAGATCCAATTCCATCAACTAGCAAACACCATTGTATAACACCTTTAACAAATATACATCATGAACAATCATACGAAATTAATAATAGTTTGTCTCAAACAGTAAATATGCTACTTAAAACTTCCCTAGTTAGTATAAAAAACTGTACCAATTTCAATGTATATGTGAATTATAACTTTTATAGTTCAGCCGTTCAGAGAATGCGTTCCTGACACCTATCAGTTAATCACGACTAGTGATGGGCACAACATAACACTGAGTTCGTTACCGTTCCTCCAAAATGAACCGCCGCGTTATTTTTAAGATTATTTTCGTTTTAAATTGGCAGAATCATTTAAAATTTATATTTTAGTAATTTAAGTCGAAACCAAAAAAAGGTAATATTAATATAATAAAATTGTTTTATTTATTCTTTGTTACAAAGTTACAATCTGTATTTCTATGCAATAAAGTACATTGAATTGAATGTGAGTACAGAATATTAATCAGACTCCGATTCGCTTGAGGGGCCCCCTTACCCATTAGTACTTTCGACGTCGACGCTTGTGTATCATCCGTCCAAGAACGGGAACCGTGTGATTGGCGTTTAGCCATGTCTCGTCAATGAACACGACATTATCCCAGTTATCAATATTTTTTGCTTCTCTCAAAAAATTTATCCGTTATAAAATTATGTCGTATCGTTCTAATAAAATTTTTCTTTTGTCTGTTTTTTTATACGAAAAACCAATATCTTTTAAGATTTTGGTTAAAGCAGTTTTACCCCCGCTAAACAGTCCAGCTTCTCTTAACGATGCCAAAAGCTTCTTCCTGTTGAGATATTCATTTCTGGAATAGTAACCATATATATGATTTCTGATTGCATCGGCGTCAAAGGTGTCAATATCTGTCACGGGTTTAGTTCTACGTTTCTTCTTCGGAGTACGTAAAATATTATCTTCCGTGCCAGTAGAGCCGAACTTTTCTTTATTAATATTTGTTATCGTTCGTTTGCTAACTCCAAGCGCCTGAGAGACGCGTTCTTGTACTTGTTCGAAACGTAACAGGGGTCCGCCATTTTGCCGCTCCCGCTCAAAGTAGTTTCTTCTTCGGAGTACGTAAAATATTATCTTCCGTGCCAGTAGAGCCGAACTTTTCTTTATTAATATTTGTTATCGTTCGTTTGCTAACTCCAAGCGCCTGAGAGACGCGTTCTTGTACTTGTTCGAAACGTAACAGGGGTCCGCCATTTTGCCGCTCCCGCTCAAAGTAATCTTGCAGCTTGATGATTAACTCACGGGCTCCACTTTTCAATGTTTGTCCACGTTTAGGCATTATTATGCACCAAAAGTAAAAAGAACGCAATACAAAACACAATCGAAGTCCGATTTAGCGCCGATGTCAGTTTGAAAAGCAGAAACAGTCCATTGAACGAAAGGCGGGTAATCAAATAAAAACAGATCGAAAACACTTGAAGAACGTGGCCTATGCGCACGAAACAACAGACGACTGTTTTAGCATCACAAAATGGCGGCCCATGACGCCATTTGGGGTTACCATTTTCAACATAAATATAAAAATGCTACTTACTTTCGCGCGTTCGGTTTGGTCGTAGTTTTATTTTTATATTTAATAAAAGTTACCTTATAGTCCATTATTTTCAAATTCTTAAAAAGAAAAACAAAACGTATTATTTTATAAAGTATAACTGTATAAGAACAGATTACGATACTGTTATTGCCTGTTATTGTTAGCACAGCACTACAAATATAAAGCGCTGACATAACCTAGTAATAGCACAGTATAGATTTAGAAAAATATTGTTTACCAAGTTATTTGACACTCAGTTTGGCACAAAATTATAACATTCATTGATTATTGATATAATAATGTTGTTTTAATGCTCATCAATTGTTAAAACGGTAAACAACTAGAAAAATATTTTTATCGTAACTGCAACGCCATTACAAAGTTACGTCGTCAGTTCAATCGCGACGTGTCAGGAACGCATTCTCTGAACGGCCGAACTATATAAGAAATAAATGATTAGTTAGTTGAGTTTATTGTGTTTTTATTATTTTATTATATTGCTTCATTTTTTCGCAACTGTATTAAAAATAGTTGTTCAGTACACGTGCGGAACCGTCACTACAACTTGTTCCAACTGTAAACCCTCACCTTCGGCTGCGCTTCGGCTCGGGTAGACATTTGGCGGAACTCTTTGCAATGACAGGCTTTCCGCACTCGTAATGAAATATACTATTATCTACCGACTTCAAAAAGGAGACGGTACTCAATTCGATTGTGTTTTTTTATGTAAGTTACCTCATAACTTTTTACTGGGTGAACCGATTTCAATGATTATTTTTTTATTTGAAAGCAGGTGCTTCACATGTGGTCCCATATAAATTTAATTAAGGTTTAAAAATTTATATTGTACACAGGTTTTAATTTTAAATTATATTATACACCAATACACATTAAAACAAAAACAAAACCAAATATATTATACAGAAGGTACGATAGGCGGTAATATCGCACTGGAAGCGATTCCTTCGAGACAACCATTTCACACAATGAATTGTTGTTCATAATGAATTGCGAATAGGAAAGTTGTACATAAATTAGACAATTAAATAAAAGGAAAAAAATATAAAAACACAAGATGATGACAGTCATCATCATCATCATCATTACAGCCCTTCACAAGTTCACTCCTGAATATAGGCCTCCTCCAATGAATGCCACAAAGCACGGTCCTAAGCCACCTGCATCCATCGACTTCCTGCATGTCTTATCAGGTCGTCACTCCATCTAGTGGGGGACGACCTACACTTCGTCCGCCGGTACGAGGCCGCTACTCGAGAACCTTTTTATCTATCAGTTGTCAGTGCTTCGAGCTATATGGCCAGCCCGTTGCCACTTCAACTTGCTAATCTGTTGGGCTATGTCAGTCACTCTGGTTCTACTGCGGATATCCTCATTTCTAAGTTTATCACGCAGAGAAACCTCGAGCATAGCCCTTTCCATAGCTAGCTGAGCAACCTTGAGCTTCCTCATACGGCCAACAGTGAAGGACCACGTCTCAAATCCATAAATCGTCACTGGCAACACGCACTAATTGTGGAGTCTCGTTTTCAAGTTTTGAAGTTTTGAGGTATACCTGACGAGAAGATGTGTCATAATTTCCCGAACGCTGCCCAGTCGAGTTAAATCCGTCGATTGACCTCTCGGTCGAAATTGTACTTATCTAGACGGACTATTTGTCCTAAGTAAACATACTCGTCAACAACTTCGAGCTTAGTGCTCCCAACAACTACCGGCATAGGTGTGACATGGACGTTATACATGATCTTTGTTTTGTCCATGTTCATCTTAAGACCTATTCGTTGGGAAACACTATTGAGATCATTGAGCATAGTGTTTAGGTCCTCCAGCGATTCTGCCATAAGGACTATATCGTCGGCAAGTCGAAGGTGAGTGATGTACTCGCCATTGATATTAATACCGTATCCTTTCCAGTCCAGTAACTTAAAAACGTCTTCCAATGCAGCTGTGAAGAGTTTCGGGGATATAACGTCACCTCTCTGCAGACAATGATAGATATGATAGATACAATTAAGGACGGGAATTATTATGGTAATTATTATAGCTCTAAAAAGGTTTGAGTAGAGTTTTGTAGGAAAAAAAGACCTGAGAAAGTCGAATATATAAATGCAAGGAGTTTCACAAGCATACAGCTAACTGAAAATGATTTATTGAAGAAAGAGAATAAATATGCCGGAATACGAAGCAAAAGATTTTTAGTGGAACGTAGATAAGGATCGTGAAAGGAAGAGATGAATTCAAAGCGGTCTTTCAGGTAACGTGGATGGAGTGGAGAGATCGAACAGTATGCAGATAAAGCAGAAAGGATGTGAGTATTCCTGCAAAGGCCAATCGGTAACCACTTGGGACGTTTACGAAATTCTGAAATGTGATCATGTTTACGGAATCAAAATATGTAGTAAGCATACATTTCAAATTCTCTCAAGTTTATCTAACTACTCTTCGGTAACGTCCACATAAATAAATATCAGCGTAGTCAAGAATAGGCAAAAGTAGGAATTGAGCACAAGCTGGCAGTAAGAAGAACATTTTTAAGTTTCCGCAGGGAGCTAAGCCCTGCAAACATTTCCCTTCTTACTTCATTTACTAGTGGTGACCATGTTAGTCAAAAGTCGACATATATTCCTAAATTCTTAACTTTATTACTAAAAGGAATGTGAATGCCTTTGAGAAGAATAAGTGGTATGAGAGACAAGTCAACCCCCGCAACTAATCTAGAACTACCAAAAATAATTGCTTGAGTTTTTGTGGGATTAATGGATAATCCATAAGATTTACACCAGTCTTAAATACAAGCCAGATCAGCGTCAGTTGTATCGATAGCTTTCGGTAAATGTTCCATAGAATGGAATAAAACTACTTGTACGGATTTTTTCGTGTTTACGGTTTTTTATTGATTCCCGACGTTTCGGGTTCTTTACAGCACCCACGGTCACGTGAGACTGAGGTGATTGACGTCCCGATGTCAGAGTTAACCCGGAATAACTTCAGTTTTTTTAATTATTAATTTTGGTCACACACAAGTAAATTCATTCTGCGTAGATCGGAAAATAAGTACTGCCCCCAGGGGCAGTACTTATTTTCCCCAACCCCCTCAGAGAGCTATCACGATATCTCGAGAATACTTCTGAGTCATCGTCCCACCTCGAGCCCCCACAAAACCAGAACCTCCGTTTTTGGATGAGGAACACCATCATCAAGGAGAGGAACGTGAGGAACACCTTATATGATGTATTCAAATGAAACAAAAGAACTATCGGGAAATAAAGTCTGAACTGTTAGCTAATCAGCGATGAAATTTCAATGTGAGTTTTTGTTAAATATTGTTCCAATGTTGCGAGCTTAATTACCTTAATACGTCCATTTTTTATTTGCATTCAGTGGTAATTTAATGTCATAGTTTAGCTGGTAAAAAGCATTTCTTTTAGAAATTGTCCTAACACATTTTCGTTAATTTTAGAAAACACCGAATTGTGACTTGATCAAAAGGCGGTTCACAACGAACTCACCTGAAGAAGTGGACGGCGGGGTTGGCGAGGCCCTGCAGGTCGCCGGCGCCGGCCGCCAGAGCGCCGCCCAGCTCGTCTGCCACCGTCTCGTCGCACGCTGACAACACTTCCTCGGCGATCATACCTGCATACAATGGAACATAGCCACTTGAGAGCCGATTAGCTAATTTCGATTGACTAATTCAGGAAAGAAAGAAATATTGCGACTGTAATTGGCAAGTAAGTGCTGTGCAGAATTGTTTCAACCAACAAAAACATTAAGTTATTCAGATTTGAAAGATTACATAATACTTGACGGCTCCGTGGCGCAGTGGCTTAGCAATGAGTTGCTGCGCTGGGGGCCGCGGGTTCGAATCCCGCACGTAACAAGAATTTGTATGGCCTACAAATAATTGCTCCGGGTCTGGATGTTTGTCCTTGTGCATTGTGTGTTTGTAAACTGCCTCTACGATACATGAGAAAATCCTAGTGTGGGGGTAACGTTTTTAAAAAAAAAACTTAAGACCGAAGCCCTATTAAATCATGTTATGTGTACACATAGTTTTAAAGAAAATTTGTTATGTTTCAGAAGCTAAGTGCTGTATCTGGATCGTTATTTAGGCCAGTAGGTAGGTTGGATCATTCTAAATAACACGGTCCAATTTGTCTACGGAACAATGTTGCCGAATACGGGACACTATGGCAGGATGCTTACCACAAACTACGATTTGACTTAAGCCCTACATTACCTACATTTACTCATAATATTTGCGATAACAAAAACATTTCCTACTTACCGATAAAAACTTATAGCATCTTTTCTACAGATGGATGTTTTGTTTTCTCATAACAAATAACCAAACAACAAGGCGTTTTTGATGGTTAATTTGCTCAGAAATGTTTTAAATGACAATATTATGACGTTCGCGAAGACCCTAACTCTTGGTCGGTACTAAAATAGTGAACTTATATCGCGGTAATCCAATGATTCCAAAGCGCCTATAAGAGACGAGCGTTGGTACCGTGTATGCGGAGTTATTTGGCTTTACAGTTTTTGTCGGCATCGAAAAACTATGCATTATTTTTCTCCAAATACCCACATTTTAACATCTTTGCGTCACGCTGCAGTATAAGGCTGCAGCACATAACAATACTTAATAATTTAAAAATAATATGAACATATTGTGAAGCCCACCAATCCGACAGCATAAAAGAGCCTTGGCATTGGTAGTATATCATCATGTGTCACACACACAGAATAGATAATATTTTTTACACCTTGACAGTTGACAATAATCCTTACGATAATCTGTGATATCCTATATAAAGAGAAGCCAAAACGTAAAGAAGAAGAAGAAGATATCCTATATACATGTTATTTTCGGTCCTTCGAGCTGGATCCATTGTTTCTTTCAGATCTGATCCATAGGTTTTCTCACTAGTTCACATGAATCATATTCGAACTGATAAGTGTGAAGAAAGACAAAAGTGACAAAAGCTGATCCTTTGTCACTTTTATTTTGTACAGCCCTCACTAAACCTCCAATCAATGCAATTTTTACAAATGTGAACTAGAAAGAAGCCTATGCTTTGTAAATAGGCCAATGGACAGGTTTTATTGCCACCTAGTAAAAAGTTTTTAGCACTTGGAAATAGGAAACCAATAATTTAACTTATTTTAAACTTACCATGTAAAACCCTATCGAGATGTCCGGTCTCCATTTGCCAGACGTAGACGGTGCCGTCGCTGCAGCCTACTACCATAAAGTCGTCAGCTGGCCGCCATTTGATGCTCACCACAGGGAACAAATGCCGAGATGCCAGTGTCACACACTTGCGCTCCGTTAAGCCTAGCAATGATAAAAAACAGATGAACATGTGGTCGCTTCTCACTTCAATATAGACATAAAATACCAAATAAACAAAATTAAACTTACTTAGCAATGTGACGCTGTGGTCGGAAGCCACAGAGCAGATGCACTTTTGTATCCGCGTCTGAAAACATTTATATACATTGAACAAATAGTCTCTTTTATAGAATATGGGTTACAAAGGAGGACACAGTACACCTGATGGTAAGTGGATGCTGAGGCCCATAGACATCTACATCTATCCTCGACTAAGAATCAAAATTCAGATGCGCTGTCACCCCTGAGGACCAAGATGGAATGCCTCTTTTCCAGTAAAAAGGGTCTCCGGTTCTCTACACTCACCATACGAAACACAGCAGCAATAATGTGAGATGTGTATTCTGTGAGAGCGTGGTCCTACCCCGGTCGAGCCGACCCATTCGTGCTAGAATCACAATATAGCTGCAGCATTGCTCTACCACGTTGGAAGGTCTAGTAGTCTTTATCTAGAATACATTTTTCAACATTATTTTAGGCGTGTCTATTAAAAAAATTACAAGGTACTTTCCAAATATCATACTTTGATCAGAAGTTTAAATGCAAATTAAGAAGAAACTGTTAAAAATTGCATTAACTATTGTTTGAATCTATGGGTTTCAAAATAATGTAGTTTGCAATCCGAATAATATTTTTAACATTTCGTGGTCCTTATTCATTCTACACTTGCTTATGCAAAGATTATTTTTATTTAGCCTACACTTCGTTGGAAAAGCAAACGTTCCAACAATTGACAAAAAGAATCTTAGTTAACAATTTATTCCTTACACTTTTAATTTTTTTATAGACAGGATAAGACGAATTTGAGACTTGGACAGTACCAATTTATATTATACAGCGAAAACTATTTTTTAGTGTAGTAACTATATTTTACAAGGCCAAAAAACAACCTCAAATAAGAAGCCTTTTGATATTATAATAAAAAAACACGCACACTGCAGTTATGTGGCGGCACTATGAGCTGCGTGATCTCGCCGGCGTGTACACAGAAGCGATGCAGCAATGCTCCGCTGAACAAGTCCCACAGGCACACCGCAAAGTCTATCCCGCCGGACACCAGGTGCGATCGATCGTATCTGTTTTAGCGAAAAATTTACAATTTACTCTTTGTGTCTTGCCTTTAAGTTACATACTTAAAGACGATATAAAGAGAAAGAGGGAGAGAGAGAGAATAAACAGAAAAAGGTATAAAATATTTCTACGAATTTCTTGCCTCGGATGAACATGATGCGGATACAGCAAACAATTCACTCTGCCATTATGCCCTAAAAGTAATTGATGAGGCGGCCAATCTGAAAGTAAAATATTTATAATTTTATAACCATGATAAGAAGCTCCCTTAAACATAATTACTTCATATATTTTATGGTTATTATTATATAAAATTATTAAAAAGTTTGAATTTCCAAGCTTGTTTAATAATTATTTTTACCCTGCCATAAAACCAACTGCTGTGGACAAACGTGCATAGAACCGGTTTTAATACTTTCATTAGATATATAAAAGTATACATTGATGATTCGATTATAGTAGAGTATTAACTTTTTAATTATAATAACAAATATTTTCGGACATGTCTCAATGAGACTAACTATTTGAACAGGATAGGATTATAGTGCATGCGTATGTGGACCAAAACACAGGTGCACTCTATTTCCCTAAATTATAGTCCGATGGTACGGATATTTTTATTTATTTTTCAACAGTGGTAGAGCCAGGCGGCAGTTTTTGCTATCGCACGGATGGGCCGGCTCGAACCGGGTTGGTACCACGACCTCACAGAATACCAGCGTGAAGTAGAGGTTTACCTCTGCGTTTCGCTTGGTGAGTGCAGGTGGCCGGAGGCCCTTTTTACTGGAAATGAGGCATTCCATCTTAGTCCTCACGGGTGACAACGCATCTGCATTTTGATTTGCAAACGAGGATAGATGTAGATGTCTATGGGCCGCAGCAACCACTTACCATCAGGTGGACTGTTTGCTCATTTGTCACCCTTATCCTATAAAAAAAAAATCCGACGCCGGAAAGAGATCAAGCGCAGGACGAAGCGCTTTAAGCCCAGGGCTACTGCTGATAGTTTCTTGACGGAAAAGCTCAATAACTGATTTTGACCCGACCCGGGGTTCGAACCCCTAGCAAATAGTCCACTAGCAAAGCATACTACTAGCAAAACCGAAAAATTGATTTATAAATATAATTATAAAATTATAAATTATTATAAATTTATAATTTTATAATTATTATTAACCTATTTAAAAATATTATTAAAGAATGTCATTCAGCGTCGATGGCTCAGGACCATGCCTAGTGCTATGAGGGCGGCCTATGTTTATCAACGGACTTATAAGAATAAATAATGATGATGATAAAATTATATTTTGATTAAGACCCTAGAACAAAGAGGCAGTGTCAATTCTTATTACCCCATGTATATATTGAATATACAAGTGGTTAACATTAATTTTATAAATTTGTTTGTATGTTGATTGTCGACAGTATGACTAGTACTTAATCTCGTGCAACCAGCTTGTGTTCTCTTTTACCATACGGATAAACAATGTTTTTTTTTCTTTTTAAAATTGTTAAATTTATTTAGTAAAATCAAAACCCACTTAAGTCATTGTTATATTGCATACTGTGTTTACTAGTAAGTAGTCACTACACTTAGCTTAAGAGACTTTTCTGTTATTTAAGATTGTATTGTGTTAGTTGACTGTTAGTAAACCATACGAATTAAAAAAAAGGATCATTAAAAACCAATTCAGCAACCCTAGCCAACATCGCAGTACGTTTGTATGCCGGGCTCCATTGTATAGCGACCTCAATAATAGAGGATCCGGCTTAAGAAAATAACCCCTCATTCTTTTCCTTGATGAAATATTTTTTGTATAATAAAATATACAAATAAATACAAATCGGGGTGACTGACAGCTTATGTTTTGGCAAGGCTATTTTTAATTAAAAATTATTTAATAATTTTTTTTACCTGTTACAGTAATTCTTTTCCTTGATAAAATTGATCTCAATCGAAAAACATATATATATATACAGAAAATGCCACAGCATGGTTGACTACCTTTTTCCGTGCAACAATACCTGTAAACCAGGTGTACACAGGTAACCTGATATAGTAATTTACCCTCATCCTTTTTCCTAAAAAATTAAATATGCAAATATAGATATTTTTATTGCGAATTCAATGGTATATGGTAGACTTTTCAACTTTCTTCTTTCAAATCATGGCAAGACTAATGATTGACACGATTTAAGTTTGCAATAATTATATTTTAAAATAGAGCGTAACAGAGAACACTATATATATATATATATATATATATATATATATATATATATATATATATATATATATATATATATATATATATATAAATATATTATATGCGGTAGGGAAGGATGCACGATAGCCAGAGCCTGATTAAGAGTTGCGACACCCCTGGGCTATCTATGTATATAACCCCCCCCCCCCCGGCCTATTCTGTCCGTGCATGCCCAGCCCACGAATATATTTACTAGATTTTTTATTTTTTACAAGCTTTCCACCCCTCGGTTTCATCCACAATAAATCAAATTTTCCTGATAGTAAGTATAGCGACCATCGCCCATGAACAACTG
This sequence comes from Parnassius glacialis, assembly GCA_033319125.1. Taxonomy (NCBI): domain Eukaryota; kingdom Metazoa; phylum Arthropoda; class Insecta; order Lepidoptera; family Papilionidae; genus Parnassius; species Parnassius glacialis. The sequence goes on from JAVANC010000002.1 coordinate 29,428,099, forward strand.
CAACACCAGGGAAATTGCAGGTGCGTTGCCGGCCATTTTAAAAGGAGTGAGTTCGTTCCTTGAAGGTATCTAAGTCGAATAGGTCTGGTCTTACTTTTACTAATTTTAATATTACCATCTAATTGTTGATGTCCTCCATGCAGTAGTTGTAACTGTACTGTATGTGTTGCGTTCACAATCACAATGGAGCCGTCTTCACGTCCGACCACGAGGCGGTTGGCAGCGAGGAGATATATGGAGGCAGTGAGCTTTATTTCTGTAAACAAACCTTGACTTGAGTTAGGTCACTTAAGTTCGTATTCAATCTATAAATAATAATCGTTTAATAATATTATACTGTTTTTCAAGGGGACTATAAAAAATCACACAAAAGTTATTTAGTCTCGTTTTTTTTTAAAGAAGACAGATTATATATTGTGGTTTTAGTGACAGCATTTTTATATATAGAAATGCTATCACTAAAACCATATCAATTAGTTAATTATAAAATCTAATATAATAATACCTTGTTCGTCTGGATGACTTAGCTGGTCCAAAATACCCACGGGGCTAGGGTTCATTTCAGCCCACGCCATATCCAAGCTCGTCATAACAATTGGCGCATGTGCTGTAGAGAAGAAATAAAATAAATGACAAGAAGCCAATAGGGTGTTCCCGTATTGGCTGATGGTCATTTGAAAAACTATAAGTAAAAGAGGGCTGCACTAAAAGTATCGGGAATGGAATATTTCCACTGTTTCTGTCATATTAAAATCTTTTTAATTGAAAAGTCCTTGGTTTTAAAAATCGAATGCCATTTATTTATTTAAAAAAAGATTCTCGGTCTTGTCACAAGGTTTTGTCAAATTTGTTTAGTCGTTGAGAAAATGGAATTGACTCGAGAAAATTCAAGAGCGATGATTTATTATGACTTTCGAAGTGGTTTAACACAAAAACAGTGTGTTGACCGGATGATTTCTGCATTTGGTGATGAAGCCCATCCAATACCACAATTTATCGCTGGTTTGCTGAATTTCAACGTGGACGTGTCAAGCTCAGTGATGATCCCCGTCAAGGTCGTCCAAAAACTGCAGTCACCCACGAAAACGTTGATGCTGTGCGTAAGCTGATTGAGGAAGATCGACATGTGACATACCGCGAAATTCAGGCAACTTTAGACATTGGCATGAGTCAAATACAAATAATCTTGCATGAACAATTAGGTGTAAAAAAAGTTGTTTTCCCGATGGATACCGCATTCGCTCTGTGAAGAGCAAAAAGCGGCTCGCGTTACTTGGTGCGTCAGAACTCTCGAAAGATTCCATGCAGGATCCTCAAATGCTGTATACAACATCGTATCAGGTGATGAATCCTGGATATACGCGTACGAACCCGAAACAAAAAACCAGTCACGAGTTTGGGTGTTCGAAAATGAGTTAAAGCCAACAAAAATTGTACGTTCACGGAGTGTTGCAAAAAAAATGGTGGCCACGTTTGTCTCCAAAACCGGCCATGTTACGACTATTCCTCTTGAGGGACAAAGAACGGTTAATGCAGAATGGTATGCTAGCATTTGTTTGCCACAGGTCGTTTCTGAACTACGTAAAGAGAACTGCAACCGCCGCATCATCCTCCATCACGACAATGCGAGTTTTCACACCGCACACAGAACAAAAGAGTTTTTAGAGCAAGAAAACATAGAATTATTAGACCATCCGCCATACAGCCCCGACCTAAGTCCTAATGATTTCCATACTTTCCCTAAAATAAAGAACAAATTGCGTGGACAGAGATTTTCATCACCTGAAGAAGCTGTGGACACGCCTACAAAACGGCCATTTTGGAGACCCCAACTTCCGAATGGAATGGTTGCTTCAATGATTGGTTCCATCGTATGGAAAAATGTGTCAAATTTCGCGGAGAATAATTCGAAAAGCAATAAATACATTTTTAAATAGTAATGTTGTGTCACTTCCTTGATTCCCGAAATTTTCAGTGCCGCCCTCGTACTAAAAGATAATAAGAAAGATAGACCGAGCGCTGTGTACATTTCACGTGATGCCGAAGCCATGATCAACTTAACACGCACTCGCACACGCATCTTTTTACTTTATTTCTTTATCAGTCCCTAAAAGTTTGTGCTCGTTTGTCAAAGTTATCCTATAAAAAAAAAAAAGTCTACTGCTGGACAGTGGACACACACATATATGCTTCTAACACCATTTTGTGTTTGCTAATTATTTTGGTTGCATATGTGTACGTGAATGAGGCTTGGTTTTTGCGTCACTTAAAATTTACACAGCTCTTCGTCTCTTCTTTGTTGGTCTGAGGCTAGCCCACAGAACTCGCAAGGTTAGGATAGATATATGATTAAAATAGAATTATTTTTTTTTACAATCGAGCACACAGTCCACCTGATGGTAAGTGTTTACTGCGGCCCATAGACATCTACATCTATCAAAATGCAGATGCGTTGTCACCCGTGAGGACTAAGATGAAATGCCTCATTTCCAGTAAAAAGGGCCTCCGGCCACCTGCACTCACCAAGCGAAACGCAGAGGTAAACCTCTACTTCACGCTGGTTTTCTGTGAGGTCGTGGTACCACCCCGGTTCGAGCCGGCCCAACCGTGCAACAGCAAAAGCTGCCGCGTGGCTCTACCACTGTTAAACTGTTACCACTGTTAAAAAGAATGGAACAGATATTTTTTTATTCAATATAGTGTAACGACAGACAGACAGACAGCCATTTGCCTGTTGCATCACGTTACACGAGAACGTTCCTGGAGATTAGGGTCAACGGACTCTGTCAAGCTAATAAAATGTATATGCATAAAAATAGTCAACGCTTACACTATGTCTACATACGTAGTCTTTTCTCCTTTGGACATATTGTTATCAATATGTAGTCGCTAGTGTTCTAGTGCCTCCGGTTGAAAAAGTGGAATAACCCGGATTATCGTCGAATGTTCTACATTCCTCTTATCTATACAAATAAATAAAATTGAAGTGTTTGTTTGTAATGTCGAAATAACAGTGTTTTTGTTTTTGTTATAAGTACATACGGTACTTATAACGAAAACACGATTTTTAAAATTTTTGTCTGTCTCTCTTTCTGTCTGTCTGTTTGTATGTCTGTTTGTTCCGGCTAATCTCCGAAACGGCTGGACCGATTTTGACCGGATTTTCACTGGCAGATAGCTGATGTTATAAGAATTAACTTAGGCTACTTTTATTTTAGAAAAAGAATTAGGGTTCTGCGCAAAAAAATTAAAACCCATGAAATCCAATCGTAATAAATTACGCGCGGGCGAAGTCGCGGGGAATAGTTAGTTTGATATAAAAGCATGCACCGGCGATCGAAGAATCTATTATTTTGGCAACGTGAAAGTGAACTCTACTAAGGGAAGCCGTTACGACCTACATCTGCGATTATTGAGGATCTCACCGAAGAAGCTTAGCGAAGTTATTTGCCGTGTATTTAAAAGAATACATCCATTTCTCGTCCTAATAGGCATTTATAGTCACCCCGCACGCGACAATAGATCACAAGTAATTCTTATCGAAAGTCATTTTGTTTTCCTTTCATCGTAAACAATCTCTTGTGGCGGCGCTGTCGTCGCGCCAAAAGCTAAACATATCGAAGCCTAAATCGCGCTAACAAAGTTCCGAAGTTAAAGCAGTATAATATATAGAATAGCTCCGAACTACCACTTGGAGCGTTGGCCGCTCCCCGGGCAGAACACCTTGCCCGGCGGGAGATCTCCCCTTTTCCTTCTACCCGCCACACTCTGTCCTGAGAAGAACCAGCAAGAAATCTTAGTTACACTAGCGAACACTATACTTACAAGGCAGTTGGTTGGGCACTGGCGTGGCCGCGTCGTCCACGCTCCAAACAGACACAACTCCGTGCGAGTCGCCTCGTAGCAGCAGACGTCGCTGTTTGCCGCCCACAGATGTCGTCACGAATCGCATCGCCGGCGGACATGACAGCAGCTAGCCATGGATAATTGAACTCGGTTTAATTTTTTGCGGGTAACATAAGAGATAACTGGCTAAAATGTTATCAAGTATACCTTGTTATCAGGATGTGCTAAAATACCAAAGAGAACTGGGCTATCGTGTTCCACTGTGGGACCATGGAACCCTTTATGATCTGGCACGGAGCTGCAAATAATAACACGATTAACTGTCACTCCTTGCGTCATAAGAACGGGCAAAAAAAGTAGGTTCGCTCGATTTCATCGGAACATCCGAATAAAAAATCATTATAATATTATTTAACAACAACAGGAGTAAATTGTGACAGTAACAAAATATAAAAAAAAATATTAACCAATCACATATTTCATGTTATAATTCAAAGTACGTTTTTCTAAAGCAATTTTAGATACATGGAATTACAGATACATGTTTATCAAAGAACTGACATTAAATAAAAAGAAATGTAGTGATATGGGCTTGTGTTTGCAAAATAAAATTATAAAACGGCTATTAAAACTAAAACATACCATACCAATTATCTCAACTACGACTAATATAGAACATTACATTGTAAGTAAATGAACGACAATGAAATAATATACACCAAAATGACAGCTTGATACGCTAATGTTCTGAAAAGGTTTTATTTTAATTTACAAATTACAACCTTTTCTAAACTCAATCAGCGACACTGTGCGGCACAAAAACTTTATGAAACAAGCCTTAAAAAGTGCTAGCAAAGGAATCCAACTGCAATACATATTACATCTAAAACAAGTACGTACGAAATAACAAATCAATCAGTGCTGACCTACGTATAGCCCGTCCGCGTAGCTTGCTATAAAAGAAATTGACATTTTAGCATTTAGCCAGCAGGCAGAATAAAATGTTTGTTAGTTTTTTGTGAGAGAATAGACTTAATAATGATCAAAATATCTTGTGCAGATATTAAATTAGGGCCTATGAAAATGTTATGAAGGTTTATGAATTAAATAATTTATTTTAATTGTTAATTTAATTAGTTAACTTAATTTTAGGCTTATTTACGTTTTTAATATTAGACTTACTACAGACGTGACAAGCGATTGATTATTGTGTAAGGTTAGATAAGACATATTATCAAATATTATGTAATTATTATCTGCCGACTTCCAAAAAGGAGATGGTACTCAATTCGACTGTATGTTTTTTCATGTGTGTTACCTCATAACTTTGTACTGGGTGAACAGATTTCGATGATTCTTTTTTTATTTGAAAGCTAGGGCTTCACGTGAGATCCCATATAATTATATAATTTGATCATGATCTGACCAATAGTTTTTGAGTTATTCTTACTAATTCATATTGAAGTCGTTTTTTATATGAAAGCTGATAGTTCTCGTGTGGTCCCATATGAATTTGATCAAGGTCAGACCAATGGTTATTGAGTTATTCTTAAATAACCTATATTGAAGTCTCTTATATTGAAGTCGGCTGTACAAAATTTTTAATTTTAAATTATTACATAATGTGTTAACCTAACCTTGTCTCTTCAAAATAGCATTTAAATATACACATTTTCTGCCGACTTCCAAAAAGGAGACGGTACTCAATTCGAGTGTTTTTTTTTATGTGTGTTATCTCATAACTTTGTACTGGGCGAACCGATTTCGATGATTCTTTTTTTATATGAAAGCTGATAGTTCTCTTGTGGTCCCATATGAATTTGATCAAGGTCAGACCAATGGTTATTGAGTTATTCTTAAATAACCTAAATTGAAGTCTCTTATATTGAATTCGGCTGTACAAAATTTTTAATTTTAAATTATTTGTATACATTTATTATATATTTATATAATATGTTTGTAAAATATATTTTTTCACTATCGCTAAAAAGTATTCTTTAGTTTTCATAAATACACAGAATGTAATCCTGTTTGCACATCCATAATTGCGTGTTGAATATGTTATGTAGATTATGTATAATGAAATGAGAAAAATAAAATATTGAATCATACATTCTTATAAATACCGGTTCAGCATTTATACTTCTTTATACTTACTCTACTGTGATCTGTACACTTTTTTGATCGAAGATGATATATAAAAAAAATCTAAAATAATCTAGTCTGTGTCCATGATAAATCTGTGTGTTGTGTATGAAAGACATTCAACACATAAATACCAGGCAATGTGCTCTGATGAACATCTAATGATGAAATCATATAAAACCATGATTTATAAACACCCCATTCACAAACACATAGGCGCAATAAAATTCTAAATTATTTTTACTCCCATAGATATTATCACAATTCCCCAGGTAGGCGGAGTCTATTCTCCTTTTTGAATATATTATGAAGTGCATAATCACTGTTTATCTGCAAGTACATCGCTTACAATTACTCACAATCACACTGGTTATGTCGGTTCTTACAAAACTATTACTTAATTGGGTCAGGTGTTCTTTTCTACCGACTACAAAAAGGAGACGATACTCAATTCGACTGTATGTTTTTTTATGTGTTACCTCGTAACTTTTTACTGGGTGAACCGATTTCGATGATTCTTTTTTTATTTGAAAGCTAGGGCTTCACGTGAGGTCCCATATAAATTTGATCATGATCTGACCCATAGTTTTTGAGTTATTCTTACTAATTCATATTGAAGTCGTTTGTAGAAAAATTTTAATTTTAAATTATTAAATCCAAAAATATCAAGCGTATATCAAACATATCTACCATAACACATATTTAGGATTTAGTTACCTGTTACTAACCCTTTACACAAATAGGGGAATCGTAGTGAAATATACGAATGACCAATATTATAAATACTATTTCTACTCACTTAGCTGGCAGTTTATACAAGTATCCCTTCCCCTCTGTTGACCACACAAGTACTCTGTCCGTGGCCAAAAAGTCTCCAGACATCCAACGCTCTCCTGAAGGTGCTTGAATGGAACACAGGACTGAAAAATCTCCTGAAAGCAACATACAAGCAAATAATATAGCACAATTTAACTAAAAATTTTGAATAAATTAACTACAGTAACTGCACTGTAACTGTACTGCACTTTTGTCAATTTTATCACACTGAAAACAGGTTATTGCTTGACTAAAAATACCACCTCTACACGTGGTAGAGCCATGCTGCAGTTATATTATGGTTATAGAAACGTAGGTGAGAACCGTGGTAGCTCAGAATAGAATAGAATAGAATAGAATAGAATAGAATAGAATTGAATATTTTTTATTCAATATACATTACATGTGTAATTCGTATTGAAAGTCATTTTCTACTTTACCACTGGTTCGAAAAAAACCCTCTGTCCTGGGAAGAACCAACAAGAAACCCAGCGGGACTTATCTTTTTAAATAAATTTTACAATATAAATAATTACGAACTATTTACAAAATTTATATTAGAAACTGCTTGAAAGCGACCAGCTCATTCCCAGGGGTTATTGTATGTATTCATTTATACTATAAATAACCCTTTTTATTCAGTTTCAGCTTAATAAAACATTTAAACTTGGTAATGGAGAGAACCTGTACACTTTCCGGGACCTTGTTGTAATAGCGTATACATTGCCCCAAGAATGAATTACAGACTCTGGGGAGTCGAGAAACTGGCATCACTAGCTTGTGTTTGTTCCTAGCGTTTACAGAATGTATATCACTTTTTTTACTAAAACTATCTTTCTTTTTGTGAACATACATTAAATTTTCGTAAATATACTGAGAGGCCAAAGTTAATATATTTATTTCTTTAAATTTATCTCTAAGAGACTCTCTCGGTTTTAGATTGTAAATAGCTCTAATGGCTCTCTTCTGTAAAACAAAAATAGTTTCCGAATCAGCCGCATTTCCCCATAGCAAAATCCCATAAGACATTATGCTATGGAAAACTAGTGAGACCTCTAATCTTTTTTACAGCATAGGCTGCAGAACTTAGTTTGCTTTCTAATTTGGATATATGGGGGCCCCACTGAAGCTTTGCGTCGAGAGTGATGCCAAGAAAAACAGTGAATACAACAGGGCTCAATTCCCCCCCCCCCCCCATTTAAAAACACATTGGTATTCAGATTTTTAGCATTCGTTGTCGTAAATTTAACACAATTAGTTTTATTTCTGTTCAAATGCAGATTATTAACGTTAAACCAATGCACTAATTTTGATATAGCATTATTCACTTCGTCGCATTTAAATGATAGACGTTTAGTTTAAGTTTAAAAATCAAGGAAGTATCATCAGCGAATAATACTATATCATGACTATCCTCTACAAGGTGAGGTAAGTCATTAATATACACCAGAAACAGGAATGGGCCGAGAATCGAGCCCTGAGGGACACCCATTGGTACAGGTGACCCGGAAGAACTTTTACCATTGATAATAACCTTCCGCTTTCTATTACTTAAATATGAAATAATAAGTTTAATCGCAGATGGTTAGCGCTCGCTGTAAATTTCAGTACGCGAGCAACCCAGCTTCGTTCCCCGCCGGGACCAATGAAATTGTTAATTGCAATTTAAAGTGCTGATTTACTACGTACTCGGCGGTGAAGGAAAACATCGTGAGGAAACCTGTATGTCTGAGAACTAAGAAAAAACATTTTTGAAGACATGTGAAGTTCGTCAACATTTCCATGCCCTAAAACCCGCTCATAAATAAGAGGAGGCCTGTGCCCAGCTGTGGAACGTATATAGGTTGTAACTTAAACTTTATAGAAAGTATGGGTCGGCTCGACCGAGGAAGGACCATGCTCTCGTCTTAATGCTGCTGTGTTTCGTATAGGGAGTGTAGGGAACCGGAGACCCTTTTAATAGGAAACGAGACATTCAATCTTAGTTCTCAAAAGTGATAACGCATTTGCATTTTGATTCTTAATCGAGGATAAACGTAGATGTCTATGGGCCACAGCATCCACTTACCATCAGGTCGACTGTGTGCTCGTTTGTCACCCTTATTCTACCCACCTATCGTCAAAGAACTCTGCATATACCTTGCAAACGTCATTTTTTTCTTCTAAAATATTCTTTGTTTCTCTTTTACGCACCCCCATAAACTCTCTCTAATGACCACTTAAACTTAGGTGACTCTTTATCTTTTATGGTACTTAAAATATTTAAAAAAGAAGTAAAATAATAAAATTACTCCCTTTTTCTTTAGAAGTAAGAGTGACAAATGAATACATAGTCAACCTAATGTTAGGTAGATGTTGTGCCACAAAGACATCGTCGTCATTATGCGATGCATATCACAGTAGCATTATCCTGCTTGCTTAACTAATATGCGAGCGTGTTCCTTCCCCGGTTGACGCGACTTATACCCTGCAACTTTTTTTTTATAAAACAAGGGTGACAAACTAGCACACAGTTCACCTGATAGTAAGTGGATCCCAATAATGTGGCCCATACACATATACGTCGATCCTCGATTAAGTATCAAAATGCAGATGAACTGTCACCGCTTAGGACTAAGATGGAATGGCTCGTTTTCAGTAAAACGGGTCTCCGGTTCTCTACACTCACTATTTGAATACCAGTGTAAAATAGCAGCTTAACGCTGCTGTGTTTCGCATGGTGAGTGTAGAGAACCGGAGACCCCATTTACTGGAAACGAGGCATTCTATCTTAGTACTCACGGGTGACAACACATCTGCATTTTGATTCATGATCGAGGATAGATGTAGATGTCTATGGGGCACAGCAACCACTTACCATCAGGTGGACTGTGTGCTCGTTTGTCACCCTTATCCTATAAAAAAACTCACCATACGAAACACAGCAGCATTGAGCTGCTATTTTAGTCTGGTATTCTGTTAGAGCGTGGTCCTTCCCCGGTCGAGACGAACCATACATTCTACAAGCATAATATAGCGACAGCATGGTGCTACCACGTCAAAACTTTTTAACAGTGGTAGAGCCACGCGGCAACTTTTGCTGTCGTACGGATGGGCCGGCTCGAACCGGGGTGGTACCACGACCTCACAGAAAACCAGCGTGAAGTAGAGGTTTACCTCTGCGTTTCGCTTGGTGAGTGCAGGTGGCCGGAGGCCCTTTTTACTGGAAATGAGGCATTCCATCTTAGTCCTCACGGATGACAACGCATCTGCATTTTGATTCGCAAACGAGGATAGATTGTAGATGTCTATGGGCCGCAGCAACCACTTACCATCAGGTGGACTGTGTGCTCGCTTGTCACCCTTATCCTATAAAAAAATAACTTACAGACTACAACTAACAAACCACCGACCTGCATCGTAAATCTGGCAGTACTTGGCGCAAACTACCAACACTGTGCGCTGGTTATACGCGCAGCAGTTGAGGGATAAGGCGTTCAGGCAGCGGATTTGCTTCGACTCGTTTTCGTAGATAGGCTCCGACTGCTTGTTCTCGTGTCCGAGGAGTGACCACACCTTTAAGTATTGGACAAATAGAGCACATAGTCGCTTATTCTTTAACTTACTATACCATTTCGTTCAATTCTAGGGTGTAGAACTTTTTTTAATTCCTAGAAGTCAGTCTAAATAGATATAGTTATTCTGTTTCACGATGAAGGTTTGACTTTGGTTGTTGTTAGCTGTGCACATAAACGTTGCGTTAGTGTGCGTAGGCCTCGGGAGCGCTCGGTCACGGTCGCGAGTCGAACGAATCGCAGTTACACACACGAACGCGCCTGTCGGTACACGTCACTACTACAATCAAGGCTAAGCTTTCATCGTGAAATGGAATAACTATACCACAATCTTACTTATTTTTGCCGCCAAATAGCGGTGAATGCACTGCTCTGTTCCAATATGAAGTGTATTAAGCTAATAGTAGTTAAGATAGTACAAAGTCAGTATAATAACAGGCTGTGATGCATTCCATCTTAGTTTTTTGAGGTGACAACGCATGTGTAGCCTTCTTTATTTGAAATTGGCTGCACGTGTATGGACAAGGGGGTCCATGGGGACAGCAATAGCCACTTACTATCAGGTAAACTATAAGTTCGTTTGACACTTTACTTTTACGGTTTAAAAAAAAACATAAGTTCACTGTTGAGCATGAACCATTAGTGGGAGGATTTAAAGAAATCTTAATGTTTGGCAAGCGGATTGGCGATCGCAGTAAACGTTTTTTTTTATATGATAAGGGTGACAAACGAGCACACAGTCCACCTGATGGTAAGTGATTGCTGTGGCCCAAAGACATCTACATCTATCCTCGTTTGCGAATCAAAATGCAGATGCGATGTCACTCGTGACGACTAAGATGGAATGCTTCTTTTATAGTAAAAAGGGTCTCCAGTTCACTACACTCACCATACGAAACACGGCAGTGTTAAGCTGCTATTTTACGCTGGTATTCTGTGACAGCGTGGTCCTTCCCCGGTCGAGCCGACCCATTCGTGCTCCAACTATACTACCTACTAATATAGCTGCAGCATGGCTCTTCCACGTATAAAATAAACGTCTTACACTTTGAACTTAAAACCCATGAAATCGTAGGCAGATAGCTGAGGTCATAAGGAGTAACATAAGCTACTTTTATTTTAGAAAAAGAATTAGGGTTCCGCGCAAAAAAACTAAAACCCCAAATTCCACGCGGGCGAAGTGGCGAGGGACAGCTAATTATTAATTATTATTAATATTATATTTTTAATATTGGGTATTTTTTCGAACCAGTGGTAAAGTAAAAAATGACTTTCAATAACAATTACACATGTAATGTATATTGAATAAAAATTATTCTATTCTATTCTATTATACTAGCTGTGCCCCACGACTTCGCCCGCGTGTTATTTGGGGTTTTCATTTCATTGCGCGGAACCCTAATTCTTTTTCTAAATTAAAGGTAGCCTAAGTTACTCCTTATAACATCAGCTATCCGCCAGTGAAAGTCCTGTCAAAATCGGTCCAGACGTTTCGGAGATTAGCCGGAACAAACAGACAGACAGACAGACAGCCAGACAGACAGACAGACGGACAAAAGCTTTAGAATTTGTATTTTTGTTATTAGTACCGTATATACTTTCATATACATTTAATAAAAAGCTGTAATTTTGACATTACAAACAGACACTTCAATTTTATTTATTTTTATAGATGGGTAAAGAATTTACTGCCTTGGTAGGTCCCTCTTACCTATTTCTATCGCTAAATATCAGTGCTTGCACTGCAGTGTTCATGACTGAAGGGTTGAGTAGGGGGAGGGAGCTAGTATGATTAGAGGTTGCGAGGCACTCCATCTTAATCCTCAGAGGTGACGACGCATTTGTGGCCTGCTTTGTTTGTAGTTAGCTGCAGGTGTTCATGGAAGGCAGTAGTCACTTACTACGTGTAAACTGTGTCGATTACTGTAGGTCGGTTAGTCGCTTGCGTTTTATCCATTCACAAACAACCTACACGGATGGAAATAGGCCTTCTAAATCAGAAGTATCCACCGTAATATACACACTTGACAGGCACATTAATGCAAGCCGCTAAACTCATTAGTGATGGTTAACTGCAAAGACCTTCATTTGTGTTTCATTAATAAATAGTAGAAAAGAACTTACTTTCACAGTGCCAGTGATTGAAATGGCTAGCACGACGTCATCTTTTCTTGAAGAAGGCCGCAATACCTGTAAGCAATTTAATAATTTATATATGTAAGAAGATATATTTGAAACTGTAATGCAATTCATTTGAAATGAAATTTATTGAATTATCTCATTTTTTGACATTTTAGGGTTTTGTTATTGTTGTTTAATAATGGTCTCAAAAAATTTAGAAAAAGTGATAAAGGTCAGCAAAATTATTGTACTACTTTTTTTATAGGATAGGCTGACAAACGAGCACACTGTCCACCTGATGGTAAGTGGTTGCTGTGGCCCATAGACATCTACATTTATCATCGTTTGCGAATCAAAATGCAGATGCGTTTTCACCCGTGAGGACTAAGATGGAATGCCTCTTTTCCAGTAAAAAGGGTCTCCGGTTCTCCACACTCACCATACAAAACACAGCAGTGGTAAGCTGCTATTTTACGCTGGTATTCTGTGAGAGCGTGGTCCTTCCCCGGTCGAGCCGACCCATTCGTGCTACAACTATACTACTAATATAGCTGCAACATGGCTCTACTACGTATAAAAAAGAAGGGTTGCAGCCATCATATGTTTTGAGCAGGAATAAATTTGTTGGATCGAACGGTGTTAGTCTTCAACAAAAACGGCACGCTGCTTGAACACCGATACATAACGAATGTTCTAATTCCTCACGCACCACCCACATTGGCCACTTTTTATGGACGATAACGCTCGCTCCCACCAGTCTAGCTATGTGGAAGCGTATATGATACAAAAAGTTTTATCACGATTTTCACAAGTCATACTTACATGCAAAGCAGATATCCAGTCGGGATTCATCTTGGAACTCAAGCAGAATAAAATTTCGAGAGAAAATGGGTCCATGATAAGGATCTCGGCATAGTATCCATTACAAAATAAACGCAGATCTTCGCTGTTGCACATGTGATAGGCCTGTCAATATTTTTTTAATTTAATTAATCTGTATGTATCTTTTTATAATATACTAGTTGGCATCAGCGTTACAGCCGCAGCAGAAACAAATGCGGAAATATCGTTTTAAAATTGGAAGGGTTATACTGTTATGATAATGCATTCCTTGAAGTTGAATGATATATAACTTTCATATAAATTTGTCGGTACGATACGCGCGCCACCTACTGTAAGTTAATTGTACTATGTCTATAACCTTCGCGGAAGTGTAAGCAATGAGTGTACAAAGTTTTAGCGCAACCTGATGAACGGTATAGTCGCGCATACAATAAGAACAAACAAACATTAATTTTTATATATTAGATTAAGACAAGAAAAGAGTCCATTTGCAGTGATGGTTGGTAAAGTGGCCACTACAGTATCTTGACACCTGAGACCAATAACAAACAAAAAAGGCCACAAGAAGTGCTGTCACACAATTATGTTGGCTTTGTTACTCATACGTACACCGGTGTACTGCTGCTGAAAAGGAAACCCAAATATAATGTGTGCTAGATTAAATGTAACTGTAAGCTCCCCAAATAAAATAAAAATAATATAACATTCATCATCATCATCATCACATCCCATCACAAGTCCACTGTTGAACATAGGTCTTCCCCAAGGAATACCAAAAAGCTTGGTCCTGAGCCAGATACGAGGTAGGTACATGACGGAATTAATAAGTTTCCAAGCCAGAAGTGTTCCAAGAAAGAATCCAAGCCAGAGAATAATTTTGCAAACCACAAGCTATTTTTTTAGTTTCATGATCACTTTAACATTATTATTATTGTGGGTATTTGTATAGTTTTCTCATCTGGTTGGGCTGTATAAATATATAATAGTAAATGATAATGATAAACATACATAAATATCAATAAAAGAAAATAAATACATAAATAAATAAAACCCCAACCAGATGGAAGCCCTCGACAGGGGAGACCAAACGGCCGAGGGTTAGGGGGAAAGGGAAAGAAACCGGCGGACGATGCGGGCGGTATTGAGAAGCACCGCCTTCTGCATTTGAGCTTGGAGCGGTCTGTCAAGGAGTCCCAATCGCCTCAGATGACCCGAGAGGCTGATTGCGATTAACCCGTTCGCAGAAATTATTATTATTATTATTATTATTACTTAACAGGCCAGCAGTTGAAACAGCTGATATAAGCCCGTATTCTATTTTCAAATGTGTAATTATTATATTTTAGTTGTTCATCTAATCTGTTCTTGAATTGGTTAAAAGTTTGTGCAGACATCACTTCTTCACATTATTCTGTAGCACTGTATCCTAGGATATTATGAAGCATCTAATCAGGTAATGAGTTTTTCTATCAAGAAATAGCAGCAGCCCGGAGTCAAAAAGCTGGCGGTGTTTCACCCCCGGTCAGGTTCTGCGCCTGATCTCTCTTTAGTCTTGTCGGATTACCTTCCCATCAGTCTATGAGAGTGCACACGTATTCGCGCCTTCACTCAAGCACTATAATCCTGTCCTGTGCATATGGTTGGCTTCATTGAGACAGGCCGCCGTGACCGAAATTCAGCCTGGAGGACATTATGAAGCATCATATAAACATAAACATGAGCCGTGGTAGCTCAGATGGTTAGCGCTCGCTGTAAGCTTCACAGTACTCGAGCAACCGGGGTTCGATCGCCGCCGGCACCAATGAAATTGTTAATTGCAATTTTAAGTGCTGATTTACCACGTGCTCGGCGGTGAAGGAAAACATCGTGAGGAAACCTGCATGTCTGAGAAATAAGAAAAAAAATATTTCGAAGACATGTGAAGTTCGCCAACCCGCATTGGGGCAGCGCGGCGGACATTCCCTTGCCCTAAAACCCTCTCAGAAATGAGGGGAGGCCTGTGCCCAACAGTGGGACGTAAATAGGCTGCAACTTTACTTTTACTTTATTTTATATAAACATCACACCGGACATTGTGTACATAGGACGAATGCGTTGTGTGTTTACATACACTAGTGGCACTATAATATCTCCTGTGCAGTTGACGGCTTTAAAAATTATTTGGAAGTTGTCACTATGGTCAAATATTGACCAGGCGGATATCATTATTAGTAACTTTATGGATGTAAGCTTGTTATAACTATTTTATGAGTACAATAACAGTTTTCACCTGTATGTTTGTGTGAACCTGTGTCAACTTCACACTCTCCCGGCACTTGCCATCCACAAGATCCCAAGTACACATTTCACCAGCTTCTGAAGAGCTCACTATATAGTTGTTGTCCTGTAAAATAATGTTTTAAGTAACAGTCTATATAAAAACAATCTGAACTGATTTTGAAGCAGGGAAATGTTAATTGTGCTGCTCAATACATGTTGACATATATGAAATATTCTTCCAATATTATATACCACACTTGCTTTCATGGCACTCTAAAACTAAAACCCAGAAATTATAATAAAAATATCACTTCTTTTTCTATGTCAGTCTTTCATAAATTTGGCTCTTCTTTCATCTTACTTTACCTATGAGCATTATAATTTTGAAATGTTTTTAATGTCCGGCATGGAACACTCACACTGTGGAATGGTTGGTGGTGTGTTCGCCCTGTCATGCCTGTGAGTCGCTGGATGCAAAAGCTGAGCCTAAAAGATCAGCTTCTACTTTGCGGCATTAGAAAGTGTACTCCTATGTGTATCCCTGTGCAGAGATGTTTGAGAAGGCTTACAGAAGTTCTCTTAGACTACGATGGCAAAAGTCAATTTGCCTATTTTGCCCATGTGCTTGGACTTTGCCTTAACAACAACACTTTTGGAGGACCTAGAGGCAGAATTATAATGCTCTTAAAGAGTGGTGGTGTTTGAGTCCCAGGAAGTTGATGCATCAGCCCTGACTTGGCAGCATTCCTACTTATGGTTATGCAACTTTACATGAGCAACCAAACCATGGCTGGGGATCTATCTCCAATGGACATCACAGATAATGAAAAAAGAAGTTCCATTTCCTAAAGTATCAACTAAGCGATGGAATCAGCAACAGGTTAGAATCATTGGGCACGTAAGACAAGCGATCCTTTAACTAGGATGCATAAAAAAATGCATCCTACCCCATTTCACACTCCACATTAGCGATGATTAGGTGAGAGGCACCTTACTAGAGATCAGAAAATGGCCCGAAGAAGAAGAGCATGGACGGAAATCTGCCGCCCGTCTGCAGATGATCCATCAGGGAAAGTATATGACTTTCAACAACTGGAACCTGCATGGACAAAGTAACCAGTTATGAAAGACTTATATACCAAGGTAAAGTCGTTTCTAAATAGATCTCCCAGCATAATGGTTTGTATGAGAACTGAGCCATTGGTGCATGGTAGATGTTGAAATCACCCAGAATCACAATCTCTGAGAATCATCAACTAATTTTTATTAAGATTTTGAGAAAAAATTAATATTTGAAGATTTCTAAAAATATCAACCAAAGCAAAAATTGCCTTCTTGTAATTTTTTAAGAGGCACTGAAGAGAGGAGGGAAGATCCCTCCAAGAGGAAATCAAAGCGTAAAAAACCATTTTTAATATATATGAGATTTTAGTTACAACAAAACATCAGCTGAATGGCAACTGTAATAAATGAAACTGGTCTGGCACTTCGGAAAATGCAGTCAAAGCACAGCATTCCTGCAGCGGATGGGTGCTACTCTCCATCGGTGCCTCCAGCTATACAGAACACTCTATGGTTGGTAGCAAGAATACATATCGGGGTTCGGACAATTTAGTATTGTGACAGTTTTCAAATCTACAAATATGATAGGAATTTAATAAACTTAAACCAATGCAAAAATGTATACATATATTTGATTTAATAATTAAATCCTATTTATTGTAATTTTTTAATAGTCAATGATATAATGTTCTTAGTCAAAAATGAAAAGAAGAAATAAAAAAAGAGTAATACCTATAAAGAATTAAAATATAATTTATAATAAAATTCGAAAAGGAATCGGTGTTCTTTTGTGAGTATTTGTGGTCTATCAAATCTAATGTAATGGCGGGAATGATCTTGAACACGTTCACAGACTGCAGACTTCTTGAATGATGGTGCTTCAAGTCAGCTATATGTTTTTTTAGATGGGTACCACCAACTATTTCTACAATTATCAACGATTTTCTACAATGGTATAAAATTAATTATTCGATGATTTTCTACAATTGTATAAAATTAATAGAAACTATACAAATGAATGAGAATGGCATATTTTTGATTGCATTCGTTTTTATAGTTTTCTTTTAGCGTTAGCAAACAGAAAATCAACTTGGGTAACCCTGCAAGAAAAATTACATGCCACTTCTTCACATTAACATGCCCTCGGGCGTGCTTCGATGGTTTGGGCACATTGAGCGAATGAGTGAAGACCGAATGGTGAAGAAAATATATAGCACGAAAGTTAATATTAAAAGATGTCGAGGTAGACCGAGACTAACTTTCGAAGATCAGGTGAGCAAATTGCTCGAAGAGGGGAGGGTCAAGAGTACTCGGATACCTAGACATGCATATATGAAGAAGATGATGAATCTGAAAGAAGCGAAAGAGGTATGTAAGGATCGTGGCACTTGGCGATCTGTTCTCTCTGGCTACCCCGTCAGGGATTGTGCGTGAAGATAAGTAACATGCCCTCCAAAATATATTTGTAAAAGCATCTTCATAGTGTGCACTCCAATATGTTAAAGGTGGTTTTAAAACATAAAATATGAAAATTTTATCTATTAAAATTGTAAAATTAAACTTTTTCTTGTTTAACATTTGTCAATGACTTAGTCCCTTTTTGATACTGTGTGATAATTCGTCCTAGGTTTATTTTGTAACTGATGAATTCCTGCAATTTGATATTTACATGTTTGATACGTCTTCACTAACCCTTTGAGTTGTCATTTGTAAAGCTAAACCATGGCGACTAATACAATGCCTTACATACTCTTGATCTTGAGGAAAAATTGAATATGTTACAACACTTCACTTGAACACAACAGTAGGTTGCTCATTGGCAAACTAACTGGCCAGATTATTTTCAGTGACTTAAATCAAACTTACCTGTATAATAGAAGCCCTAGACAAACAGGTAACAGGAGCTGTGTGACCCACAAGAAGGCAGCGAGGGGTCATTTTTAATGTATCAGGATTCACTTGCCAAATACAAATTTGGCCATCGTAGCACCCAGTAACCAGAGTTTTCTGATCCCTTGATAAGTATACAGATGACACGCAGTGTGAGGGTGCATGTTTACCCCACAAAACAACAGGGACAATCAAGTTTGTGCCAGGCATTTTACCTGCAATGATATAGTGTTAAAATATCTCTATAAATACATTATTAATTTTACGTAAGTCTGAATAAATTTTAAATGAAATAGGATTAGTACAATTATTATGATGTCACAAGGGCATCGATTGTATACAAACCTATTTATAGAAGATAAATCCTAACAGGATCAAAAGTAAAACTTCAGCCTTGTAACATATATTCATTAAAAACTTTTTACTGATGAAAAATATATATTTTTAATTTTTCTGCAGACTATTGTTATCAAATAATCAATGAAGTGAACAGTACGAGTGAACATATGATAAGACAGTTGTCACTTGTCAAACTTATTAAAACATTGCCTTCAAAACAAAATAAATGTTACCAGTTAACAAAACTGCCAATGTTATAGACGACAGAGAAATCTGTCTACGAGACGAATACAGTAACACTTTTGAGGATGATTATTTGACTTCACGCCAAGAAAACTATTTTAGTCTCCTAAGGGCGGCAGGGTTTAATAAGCCCAGTGCCGCCATAATATCTGGTTTACGACTAGGTTCAAAACGCTTCGAAGCGCAATAATGGAAAGTATAGGTAAATCAATGCCGCGGTGAACGTATTAATGCGTGGGTCGTACTGGGAGCTTTTTTTTACACAAACAACAGAGCGCACGTCAAACCACCGCATTGGAGTACGTTCATATGATTTTAAACGTACCCGAAACCTACTTGTAAATGCCGCTATTGCCTGTGATAAAGACACGATTTATCCATAAACTAATTAGGCTAGAGCCTAGGGCCCACAAACTAACAGTAGGGCGCAAGGACCAAGGGGACTTGCTTTCTTTGCAACCATCAATGTACAGAATAAAATTTGGTATGATATTTTCTTTATTTTTGGTACAAAAGAAAGAAATATATTATAAAAATTTGAATTATTTTGTCTTTTGTTTTTCGTTGCCTGTTTCTTTTCTTTTTTTAATTTTTTGTTGGCTCTGAATCAAAGATTTTAAATTTCTCAAGCTCTCTTCTTTACCTCTAATTTAATTATGACGTTTTGTTAAAACTGACCAAGAGAACTTCTGTCAGGCATCTCTTCTACTTCGAGCACGACTCAATGACCCATACCACAAAAGAGAAAGTCAAACTTTTAGGTTCTTTTTTTGCATCCAAATCGACTCTCGATTACGAGACGTACACATCGCTGACCACCCCGCGGCGCCATGTGCTCCATGCCTTAATGTGCGGTTTACACAGCGCTCAATGAGCAAAGCACTCCTCTCTCTGGATGTCATCAAGTAGAGTGGGCCTGATGAAGACCCTCCTATTATGCTGAAAATAGATGCTCCAAAGTAGGCACCGGTTCTAACGTATCTTTTTCGGTACTCCTATTTCTACCATACTGCCTCAAAGCCAGCATCAAAATTCTCGGCATCGACATACCGAATAACGTACAGTTCTGTGGTCACTTGGAAGGGAAGACTAAATTGGCCTTTGACATTAGACGATTGTCTAAGCCTTAGCGGGATATTATTTCATGACAGCACATCGCTTGCATCTTTATAAGGTGCAAGTTCAGCGTCACATGGCGTACCGAGGCACCCAAGTGCCAGCAAGTATATCTATCCTCAATAAAGAATCAAAAGGCAGATGCGTTGTCACCCGTGAGGACTAAGATGAAATGCCTCTTTTCCAGTAAAAAGGGTCTCCGGTTCTCTACACTCACCATATGAAACACATCAGTGTTAAGCTGCTATTTTATGCTGGTATTCTGTGAGAGCGTGGTCCTTCCCCAGTCAAGCCGACCCATTCGTGCTACAACTATACTACTAATATAGCTGCATATTTTCTATCGCATTTACCACAGAGGAATTGTTCAGATATATTCCAGCCGCTAAATTTCAACAACTCACATCGGAACAAAACCCATGATCAAAAAAAAGCTGACAATAAAACACAAAAATACAGAAAAAGGAAAAAGGAGACACTCCGGAGATTAAAATACATTTAAGAACATCTCGCAAACCATCTGATAAACATAAGAAATACATTCCTGGAAAACATCAAACCCTCGTTTTATAGATTCATATTGGTTTACTTATGACGTTTTCCTTCAAGCAAGCATTTGCCATGTTTCGGCACTTAAAATTCCAATTCCCCTGGTGTTGCAGTTATTCATGGGTGATGGTCGACACTTACTATCAGAAAAATTTGATTTAATGAGAGCAAAACCGCTGGGTGGAAAGCTGGTAAAATATAATATCTAGTAAATATATTAATTTTTGGGCCGTCAGAATTCAAAGTTCACTGCCTGTGATGATTCTCTTTGGTAATGTTTAAGACGTTTATATAAAAATTAAAAGAAAATGAAATTTGAAGCAATTGGCGTTGAAGTGTAACGTCAGATTTAATTTATACGTTTTTAATTTAATTTATTCTGTTTCTGACTAATAATGACTTCAACAAAAAAGAACAATTTTAAAGAGGAAAAATTGTCAGAACTGGCTAACAAAATTGACGAAACTGATGAAATGAAACTAAAGATGCTAGCGACACTTGAAAAACCAGATCCTGAAGACGTTTTGTATCCACCAGAATTAAATGCTCATTTAATTGAACAATTAAAGGTATTTTATAGATGATGACCAGTACAGAATTAAACAATTATTTCAGTGACTTCTGAACCTTTTACTTAGTAGTTAACATGTCACCATTTATAGTTATCACTATTACAGTTCACGAGCTTACTGCTGAATACGGTTATACCCTATATGCTACCACAAAGCATTGTTCTGAGCCACCGTTATTATATAACTTGCTAAATGACTGCGGTGCTTCGGGCCGCAGGTTTAATTAACAAGTTCCATTCTTTTTGTATTTATATGATCTGCAAATCTTTTTCCCGGGCTTATTTGCCTATTTTCATTTAAGAATTTAAAACGCTTTCATGATACAGGATTGAACTCGGCTAGGCAGCGTTCGGGAAACTACGACACATCTTCTCGTTAGACATCTCAGAACCAAAACTCAAAACTCTCTCAAAACCTGAATACGAAATTGTACAACCAGTGCGTGTTGCCAGTGATGACTTACGGATCTGAGACGTGGTCCTTCACTGCTGGCCGTATGATGAAGCTCAAGGTCGCTCAACGAGCTATGGAGAGGACTATGCTCGGGGTTTCTCTGCGTGATAAACTTAGAAATGAGGATATCCGCAGTAGAACCAGAGTAACCGACTTAGCTCAATGGATCAGTAAGCTGAAGTGGCAGTAGGCCGGCCATATAGCTCGAAGAACCGACAACCGATGGGGAAGAAAGGTTCTCGAGAGTCAGCCTCGTACCGGTAGGCAAAGTGTAAGGCAACCCCCCACTAGATGGAATGATGACCTGGTAAGACATGCTGGAAGTCGATGGATGCAGGTTTTTTTTTATAGGATAAGAGTGACAAACGAGCACACAGTCCACCTGATGGTAAGTGGTTGCTGTGGCCCATAGACATCTACATCTATCCTCGTTTGCGAATCAAAATGCAGATGCGTTGTCACCCGTGAGGACTAAGATGGAATGCCTCATTTCCAGTAAAAAGGGCCTCCGGCCACCTGCACTCACCGAACGAAACGCAGAGGTAAACCTCTACTTCACGCTGGTATTCTGTAAGGTCGTGGTACCACCCCGGTTCGAGCCGGCCCATCCGTGCGACAGCAAAAGCTGCCGCGTGGCTCTACCACTGTTAAGCAGGTTGCTTAGGACCGTGATTTGTGGCATTCCTTGGGGGAGGCCTATGTTCAGCAGTGGACTTATGAAGGGCTGTAATGATGATGATGAACATGATACAGGGGAAATTATTTATTCAGCTTTAAGTTTTGATGTTCGTCCTCATTTAAGAGGAGGAAGGACTGAATGCGTTGTCAGAAACACAAATGTGTAAAACCAATATTTTGTGTATAAGCAAATATTGGTCTCGGATAAGTTGAAAGCAATCAGATCGCAGTTAATATTAGGCTTAGATAACTTGTTACGAAAATATAAGTAACCTTAAATACAGCAAAATTTAAAATAAAACGGTATAATCTCCACATATTTTTTTTGTAAAAAATTTATAAAATAATATGTATAAATACATTTTATCTACAAAATATTTTTATAGAATTTTATCATTTTAATTATTAACTATTCTACAAAATAAAGTTATAAATTTGGCAGGTAATGACATGTGAAAATAATGAATTACGTAAATTAATATTTTCAAAAGATGAAGAAACTAAGCAACTGAATAAAATGATCACTGAATTGAATCAACGAATTCGTGATATAATTTCCGGTACTGGGCCAGCAATATCTTCGAAATCTGCCGGTATAATTAGTGCAAAAATTGCTGAACTGTGCAAGCAAAACCGACATTTAGTTGCAGAACTAGAGGGGTATAAAACAAAGAATTCTTCTTTAGAACGAAAGATAATGCAGTTAGATTTAATGAACAAAGAACACGATAAATTAGATATTTGTTTATGTAAAGAAGACACTACCGAAGCTAATTCTGACGAGTTAAAAGAACTCAACAATAAACTAGCTAGCATAAACAAAAAACTTTTCGACAGTAAAAACAGAAACTTAGAATTAAAAAATGAGATACTAATTGCTACCAAGATATTGCAACAAGAGCTTGGCGATAAGTTTACTAGTATTAAAGAACTACAAAATGATTTAGCGGGGTGGAAAGGTAGGGCTCAGCAAATTGTATTGTTACAAAGTAGAATAAATGAACTAGAAGATAAACTAAATGGGAAACACAAGGATCTAATTGAAGCAAAGAGAAAAGATCAAAACCAGGTTAGGTCTTTTTCATTCATTCATTATAATCTATCAAAAGTTAAAGTTGTTAGCAACTATAATATAATGGATTTCCGCAAAGTAACGCATGACTCTATAACTTATCTATCAAAAGTCCACTGCTAAACATAGGCCTCCCCCATAGACTGCCTCACAGGGAAATATATTTTGCCATAAAGCTTCCACACTTAGCAGGCGGGTTGGCCACCACAGTGTTTTTATTATTTTGGTTGTTATTAGAAAGATCCTGCTGTTCATCTTCTGTTTCAGTTTCAATCTGCCGCCTCTTACGATACTCACAGGATTAAATGGACTACTGGATTTTAATACACCCATACTATACGGCAAGATAAGGTCTCTATCTCATTTAAATAGCAATCTAAATTATTGACTCTGCGATACAACTATCAAGTTTAATTCATAATAATCTTCATTAAATTAAGATTTTTTGTAATTCTGATATCATATGATATATATACTACATTATCACGTACGCTCCATAGAAAACATTGTAAGAAAATTAATATAAGTCATTAAAACGAGGGTGTGTTTTTCAGGTATGTGTATTTTTATGTTTATCAGATCGTTTGTAAATTTAATAGGTTGTATATGAAATGCGAGATGTTCTTAAATATATCTCAATCTTCGAAGTGTGTTCTTTTTTTCTGTATATTTTTTTTTATTTTGCATGGAATATTTATCAAACGGTATTTTTGTGGTTATTAACGGCTCCAGGTTTACTATATAAAGTATAATGAAATGTTTTAACGTTAACAAAGTAAAAAAAATATTTTCTTCTGCAGGTACTTTAAATACATAAATTGTATAAGGACAAACATAAAAATACTTGTTCCATACGAGATTCAAACCCGCGGCTCACAATGCCGTAATTTAATGCTAAGCCACTGGGCCACCGAGGTGTCGATAATATGATAAATAAATGAATAATTATGATTTTAACATAATATTCTGATATTTAAATTATACAGCTAAAATCATGAAATTAATCTGTCAATCTCAAGATCAGATTTTCGGCTACAATAATATGCATATAAACAAACAAATTCACCTTAGAAGGTGTAACCCTAATCCATCCAAATTATTTTAGGAGTAGCATACTTGGAAGTTGTGGATCACATTTAAACAATACATATTTATATGAGTATTGCGGTACTCATTTAATAAATTTGTATTTTATACTGTGATCACGCTGCCACCACGCTTTTAATACAATATATTTAGTTAATAAATAATTTGACGGCTCCGTGGCGCAGTGGCTTAGCAATTAGTTGTTGCGGTGGGGGCCGCGGGATCGAATCCCGCACGGAACAAGTATTTATATGGCCTACAAATAATTGTTCCGGGTCTGGATGTTTGTGCTCGTGCAATTTATGTTTGTAAACTGCCTCCACGGTACAGGAGAAAATCCTAGTGTGGGGGTAACGTTTTTTAAAAAAAAATATTTATGAATATAATGCCGTTCTCGAATATACACACAAAATTATCAAAACATGGCCTTTACAGCAGTGCGAAGAATAAACGTTTAGGCTTACTAGTTAGTAATCTATTGTTTTTCAGGTAATAAGAGATTTGGAAATGAAAAGAAAGAAAGAAATAGACCAAGCTATGAAGGACTTGCTATCCCTAAAGGAAGAAAACCAAGACTTAAAAAAAAAGTTAGATGGAGCGAGATGTAGAATTAAAAATTTAGAATGTGACTCAGTGATATTAAAACAGAAAATGCAGACATTTGTTGAAAAGAGCAATCATGACGACATGTTAATTAATGAGCAAAGAGTAAGTTTAGTCTGACAAAATACTTAAATTTTAATTTATTAAAGAGTTATTTACTCATTTTATATGTTTTCTGTTATTTACAGAATCAAATTAAAAACCTAGAACTATATTATCAAGATCTTTTGAAAGAGAGCACAAATAAAATAAATAAGTTAAGTAATGAAATAAGGCAGTTCCACACATTATTGAAAAACTCTGACGCAAAAATTGAGGCACTGCAGAAACAAGCAATGGAAAAATCCATGAAAATTGAAGAACTCAGAACTCAGTTATTAAAATATGAAGAATGTTCTTTACAGAGCGTGTTCTTTAATCCAATAAAAATGGCTGCCGATAATGAAATAAAGAAGTTGTCTGAACTTGTAAAAAGTTTAAATGAGCGGTTGGAAATTGAAAGACACAAATGCGATGATTTAGAAGCTACTCATGTAAAATTAAAAGAAAAAAAGAGAAAATTACAAAAACATATCAATAACCTTGAAGATGAGATAAAAAATTTAAAAGGTAGTAAGAGGAATTCAAGATTTTCTAAAACATCAATAACTAAAGAGCAACAGCTAGACTTTGTGACATCTTGTTCTCTCGCCAAAAAGCAATCCCCTACTTGTTCCCTTGTACATAAACAAAGTATTAGTACATCTCTTGAATTAGAGGATAGTAATAATTATGAAAGTTTGGATAAAGAGGAAATGAAATTTAAATTAGAATTAGCTGAAGAAAAACTGAAAATGATGGAAGATAAGCTGAAAATGATCGAAGAAGAGAAAAGCGATGATTTTAAACACTTAACTGAGATGATTCAAAACTCAAAACAACTGTTTAATGAAGCATTAGCAGTATTACAAAAAGAGAAATGCGTTTGTTCGTAATAAATTCAAATAACGAAAAAGATAAATAAATTCTTTAGCAATGTTTCTAAGAAATAAAATATAATCTTTAAATCTCCTTTTCCAATAAATTGTGCTTGAAAAGAGTGCGCAGCGTTATTGATCTGTTATTTTTTCATTGCGGTGTACATGGCTACTATGTCAAAAAATTTATATTTTTTTTTATAGGAGAGGGGGCAAACGAGCATGCGGCTCACCTGATGGTAAGTGACTACCGCCGCCCATGAACAACTGCAACACCAGGGAGGGAATTGCAGATGCGTTGCCGGCTCTGAATATACTAAGCCTAAATCCTAAGAGCTGTTGATGGGAAGAGGCATGACCAGTTAACCCTGTGTTGACTAACGACATCGTAGCAAGGTGAGTACGGGTAAATCATTCAAAACTATGCCAGCCAAAAGATTCTTAGGGAGTCTTATGTCCAGTTTTGAATTTGAATAGATTGATAACTGAGTAGCATTTCTAGCAGGGTTTTTCTGGTATGGAAGTATGTTCAGCTTATACGTGCAATCTAAAACTGGACTAGCACGTATTTTCTGGCTCAGTTTTACATAACACGCCTGGAATAACTTTTCAGTATTACTGTGGGCTTGCACCCGGAATTAGCTTTAAGCCCCTATTTGTTCTTCCTGGTAACAGGAGGCACTCCGGTATGTATTTGTTCGCTGTAAAATTGTTATTATTAGGAATACTTCACTAAAATATAGGCATAATGGCAGAAGGGATATGACAGAGTTGGGCTGATGCAAATCAAAGCTGTACTAAAACCGAACACCTATTCTGCGACTTAGGTAATCACTAAAATGTATTTTCTATTGCTTTAACTACTAAAACTGAGTTTCGGTACCTTGATTTACACAATGATGACGAGGTAGACCAAGACGTAAGGAATACAATCAATGCGGGATGAATAAAATGGCGACAAGTCACAGAAACAACTTGTAATCCGCGGTTTCCGATCAAAATCAAGGGGAAAACCTTTAAGACTATCATGTAAACCCTATTTTGGGCTACGAGACGGATTAAGGAAGAGTAGGTGTGGCTTAAAATCGATTGATGATGGAATGATAGATAAAATTTGCAACGAATTTTTCAGAAAGGGGTTTTAATGGCATCAGTCACAAAAAATAAGAGAAATGGTAGGCTAGTGCCGTGAAGAGTATTGGATACGAAAGTAGATGGATATAAAAGTAAAGAAAGGCCTAAAATATTGGATGGGTTGTTGTTGTTTGAGAGGGATAATATGCGTCAGAAAAGAAAGATGGACTGATGATGCTGATAAAAGAGAATAGAATAGCAAAACATACTACGCTGACTCCAAATAACTTGGGATAAGGGCAGAAAGTTGATCAAATCAATCAAAATATTAAAATAATTTGACCGCCATTACAATTCACTATTTTTTAAAAAAATTCTGGGTTCACTTTACGTCTTTTCGGGAGAAATTACTAAATATTGCTAAGTAGATACTATTTTGTACCACCAATACTAGTACGACTTGTCTACTAATATACTAGCAACATCTTCGGCCGCCATTTGTCATTTTTTGGCATGCGCGTTGGGGAATGCTACGAAAATTGTGCTCGGGAGTGTTTTTCTAATAGTAAGCGAATTCAAAACTGTGAATTGTGATAAAATTCAGTTGCTGTGTTTATTTGTGTCTTGTTTGATATTGTGATTGTGTATTAATTTAATCACAATGAATAAAACTTGCGCAAGATGCGAGAAAACAGTATATCCTACGGAGGAACTGAAATGTTTGGACAAGGCAAGTGGTTTTTTTGTCATTTGTAAGAAATTATAATAACATTTAATTTAGTATGTGTCAGGTTATATATTAATCCAATTATCGTTAGTAGTGTTACTGAAATATTGTGCTTTGTATTTTGGATGGCTAACAGATGTTAGAGAGTTAAAAGAGTTGTTGTCATACCGGTACAAATATTCAAAACAGTCCGATTCTGATGAGTGAGTCATTATTTTTAATGAATTAGCACTGATATCATAGGATGCATATGTCATGTGGTCATGAGCAATGAGCATAAATTATTATGCTGTATTATTCATATATATATATATAAAAATTAATTATATATCTGTATATTCTGTCGATTATGCCGATAGCGGTATCTTCAATAATTACAATAAGATGCGTTTTTAAAAAAAACATAATGAACTAAATTAAAATTAATTAAAGTTTTTTTATAATATATATTTTGCCATAAACTATATTATCTTTGATTAACTTGATAACAAACAAATGGCCTGAATGTGATAGCTTATCTTATCTGAAGATGAAAAGTACATTACCTTAAACACTTTTATGTCAGTGTTTAATTATCAGTACTGTACTTTAAATTATGGTAAATTTACCTCTTATATCAAATTGGTTGTTTAATCAGATGTTTTCACTTATCCTTGTAAGGTCAGAAGGATTTTTTGGCCGTATATCATCATAATATTGAGACTGATGTGATATTCAAATACTAAAAATATGCATGATATTTTGTTGAGGTTAATTTACTTTATATTCCAGTGTATTCAAATTAGCATTGATAGCAGTTACAATAAATTAAATTAATTTCTGATGGCATATTATGTCTATTCAAAATGTGCTTTGTTTTAAAATGTTGTAACCTATTGTTATAACTTGAAAGAAGGTAAAAAAAAGTATCATTCAATATTTGTCCCATGGACAGCCTCCTCTTATTTACCTGAGAGAATTTTTTGGGAGAGGAGAATCTATTACTTCACCCCAATGATAGTAGTCCTCAAAATTTCTTTTTAATTTCTCAGATTTGCGAAAGGAGGTAAAACAGCTGAAAAAATATTTATAGCTTCTCTTGATAGAATTCTGCCAGTTTCAAATCAGTCATGAGAGTGACAAGTAAATAATTATTATATTAAGACCTCAATTTTACGAGTGGATTCACAGTCTACAACAAAAGACGTCACATTTTTAAATTTATTAGTAATTTTACAGTTCAATATTATTAGTGCAAGTAAAATGACACAAAATATTTACAAAGTGAGTATACACTAAGGACAGCAAATATTGGAAATTTACAGGACACTCAAAGAACAGATGATGGATAGAATCCTTATTTGGGATAGTCTCTTCAATGTAATTATAACCAATTTCATTATATATGCATTTAATCTTAGATCATCTAAGTATTAAATCTTATTGATTTTTATTTATAAAACACATTGATTAGCTATTTGTATAAATTGCAACAACCAAATTCCTTTCTTCGAATTATGTATAAATATTTTGAAAATAAGCCATTTAGTTTTTGCTTACATTTTTCAAAAAAGATTTTATTTTTCCACAACAAATGAAAGAATTGGACATGAAATAATGGAAACCACAATAAATATGGCCATCGCATGAAAACACAATGTATCTCACAAGTAATACATATTATATTAAATTAGATTGTGTAGTGCAATTGCCAAGTCAATCTATGTATTTAAAACATAACAGATTTTTAATATTGATATGGTCGCTATAAGATGTTGTTAGGTTA
Source organism: Parnassius glacialis (assembly GCA_033319125.1). Lineage (NCBI taxonomy): Eukaryota > Metazoa > Arthropoda > Insecta > Lepidoptera > Papilionidae > Parnassius > Parnassius glacialis. The sequence continues at coordinate 29,457,868 of JAVANC010000002.1, forward strand.
GCTAATTACGTAATAACTTAAGACAGAAGGACCATTAAGTAGGGACTGAATAAATTAACCGACTTCGTATTACCTTTTAACTATTATTTATTCTCTGGTAATTACATGGATCTCACAACTTCTTATGGTAGAAGAACTGAGTTGCAAAACTTGTTTTTTTTTACAAGTTATGTTTTTAATGACATCTAATTTCTTTTTGTAGGTAGTCTTACTTTTTCCTTTCCAGTACCAACTACGGATTTTCGGGCAATTTAGTCTACTTAATACTTTGCGGGATTTTGGTACAACTTCATAAGACATCTCCCATTCTTGCTTTTTTATTCCATTGATCATTTTACAAGTTACCTTTGAACATAATTATATCTAGGTACCTATATACATCTATTTTTTCATTATATTATACATATACAGGTACACTGATTCATTCACGGCAAATGTAATTTTGTAATCCTATATATTTATATATAGGATTACAAAGTTATTTATGCAGTAGATGTATCTAGAAAACTGGACCGAAATTAAAAACTATTTTAGTTTTGCCTTGATTTATACACTAAACACTAATTGTATTCTAAATTTGAAGCTTCTACATTTGCTAGAAGTGCCTTAGAGTTTAGATGATCTGTCAGTCAGTGAGTGAGTGACAAAATTAAGAAACTTTGACTAGTTATAATTCTTAAAATACTGGTTGAAATTGAATGAAATTAGAAATATACTGTGTTTAAGCAATGCGTGCTTGCTTACTAAAAAATTTACATAACAAATTACTGAAATTCATGCTTCTAGTATTATCCACAACGAAGTTATATGAAGTCGAAAATGACCTGAACTGCTTCGAGAAAAGGATGGTACGACCGTGCCGCTTTTTTGTTCGACTTGGCGGGGGCACTGCCATGCCCCCAGATTCTATGTTAATTATAAAATCTTAATTTAGCTGAATTTAATGTTTTACAAGTAATATTTAGAACCTTGTAGTGCAGAAATGATTTAACCTGCAAACTGTTCAAAATAATTATTCTGAACAGTTTTCTCAACTTGGGGGACATCCATAATTACATATGAGGTGGTTTTTGCCAATTTTTCTTCCCTCCCTCTCACAAATATCGCATGTGATTTTTCAAAATATATTGTATTTTTAGTGTAATTTACTGTGTGATGCTGTGCATGATTGCATTGAGTTTATTTAAAAAGAAAAACATAATTTGCTTAATTATTTTTAGGTATATAATTTGTAGAGTTCACATAACCGCGATAAATATTATTGTGTAAGATTTAGACTTACTAAACTTTTCACTACATCTTGCTACAAAAACTTATGTGATATTTGCTGGCACCCTCCCTAAGATTGGGTGAGATTCGGCTTGACTCCTCCTAAACACCTCATGTAATTAATGGATGGCCCCTTATAGCAATTGATGCAGTCTTGAAAAGAACTATCTGTTCAGCAGTGGAACAAGAAAGGTGTTTACGAAAAGGATGTCTAGGTGGTAGGACTCCTTATCTGCCTGAGTCTGTTTGGGTAGGTACTATAGTCTCATGAATTTAAAAAACAACTTATTTATGAATAAAAATATGTAAATAGGTATGTACTATGTACAATTAACATCAATACAATTTTTAGCTTTTTAAAATATGTTTAGTTTTTTTTTAAGAAGTAAATAGGAATAATGGCAGATCTCTTTTTGCAGCAAAAATACTGAACAATTCGGTAATTTTGTAGGATGTCAATGGAATCATGCAACAAAATTTAGTCAAGTGAGCAGTCTGGTTGCAACTAGTTTTATTGTATGTATAGGGTCTCGTGGATTTATACTTTGACAGAGGGACATGCACTCCCCTCCGATCTGCCGGGGTCCTGTGTTGTTATCCCATATGCCTATTCTTCTTTAGTAATAGACTCCTTCTTTTGTACTTTTGCCAGTATCAAGTATTAAAAAATTACTTTTTTAAATATTTGGTTTTACAAAAATATACTAATTTATATATAATATATATATAAAACTAATTTTAATTGACATCAAAATGTTATATGTTCCTCAAATTTTATTGCATAAAATATGACCAAATTTTATTTCTATTGGTTAATAGGTTTAAATATAGATTTAATTCTATATTCCGTTCTAGGCTGCCAACATGTATTGGAACCTTTACAAAAATTAACATGTAAACACACATAATATGTAAATTTGCTAAATTAAATATTTTAACCATAAGTACCTATATTTCTATATATATTGTGCAGTCACAACATTGTTGCCATCTAGTAAAATTTATCAATTTTTTATAAAAACAAAATACTTAATATACCATTTTTTTAAATGAAGTGAATGCTTGGTGATGCATTCATAATTTTAAATTAGGCCAATTAATATAATGAAAAACAGAACACGGATAAAAGTTCAAAGAAGGACTTGAAATGATTAAAATAAATTCGTGATAAAAATAAAAATTAATGATTCCGGCCAGGATCGAACTGGCGACCTTCTGCGTGTAAAGCAGATGTGATAACCACTACACCACGGAACCAGTTACCTTTGGTCTTGAATTTTTCGATTATATTATAACAGTTTATAGACATAATATATTTAATGATTTCTCATATTTAAGTACGCAAATACATCTAGAATACAACTAGTTCTACGGATTTTATCGCGTTTAATTTTAACTCTTTTTTAATTCCTTACGTTTCGGGCACGTTAATGTCGGGAATTAATAAAGATAAAATTAAACGCGATAAAATCCGTAAAATTAGTTTTATTCCACATATAATATATTTAATTAATATTGATTAAAGTCAAATCTTTTTCATTTGATTTTACTACACATCTTTTAAACGTATTATTTTATATCTCCACATGTTTTTGATAGAGTACTTAATAGTTAATTGCATATTGAATTTTTTTGTTTATTATGTAGCAACTCCTAAAATTTAACTTTCTTTTTTCCAACGACAGCATACGTACGTCGAGAACGACGTCATTAAGGCACTAATAGAATTCTTGGATGAGAAAATAAGAGCTATCCTTGCGTAATAAGTCATATTGACATAACATGCTACAGTATGTGCCATATCGATTGAGAAAAACGGACAATGACCTCAGATATGAGCCGAGTGTCAAAAGGCGTAACTTACAAAATCTCAATTTAGATGTGATAACAATATTTAAATATTGATATTATTCCCACTTCTAGGTCAGCACATATGTTTTGTTTTTTTGTTTCTTAAATAATATTGTCTGTGGTTCCTATAAACATAGTAAAATCTTACGGTACATCGCGAAAAATGTGTTATATTTTATATTTCAATTTATGGTAAGTAACGCAGCAATTCATTTAATAACAGTTTCATATTAAAAAAATATTTGAAGCAATATAATCACCATATTGAGCTTTTGCAAATTCATCCCTTTAAAATAAACAAAACGCGCGTTACGTCAGTTCGTTCTAAAAGAAACGTGACAATGGCAGCCAGAGATGCGTCACCTTTTTTGGGCCGGTCCGCCATTTTGTTTTCATTCGTGTTCGGATAGCGCTTGCGTGTGTACGTCTCGGGTAATTCATAGCATTCATTGCATTGTTTTAGTTGAGTTTTTACTGTTAAATTTGTTATATCGTTAAGTTTTTGTTTTTTGAATCTGTTATATTAGTTTTACTGTGACGGTCGTTACTAAATCGACATGAGTTCAGGAGAATTTGGTGAAGGACCCGGTCCTTCAACATCAAGTGGAAAGAGACGTCGCCGACCCATAATAAACGTAGCAGGTACGTACAAATAGGTACAAATGCGACGACGTAGCCTTTCTATTTCTTAAAGCGCTCTTTTTATGTGACCATGTGGTATTTATTTTCTAAAACAATATGTATTTATGTGATGTAGTACTATGGTAGTATATTTTTGTCATTTATTTACAGGCCCATCTTCTGGAGCACCTTTAACGTCACCAGTAAAAAAGAGAAAACCTACCACTTTGTCGGTCGGGGAACAAGAGATTATCATTAATGTATACAAATATGTCAAAAACACCTGGCCCGAAGACGTGTATCCTTCAAACGTTAATATGGTAGAAAAGGTTTCGGAGATCTCAGGAGTCAGCAAGAGCACTATATATCGCGTATTAAGCGTGTATAGAGATTCCCATAAAATACCAGAAAAGGGAATAATTAATAAAAGAAAAAAGTCTGTAATTGACAAGTTGGACGATTTTGATAAATCGGCTATAAGAGCGAAAGTGCATCAGTTCTTTCTTGCAGGAGAATTACCGACTTTAGACAAAATTTTGCTCAGTATAAATCAAGATGACCAGTTGCCAAACTTGAGCAAAACTTCCCTGCGACGTGTGTTGCGCCATTTAAAATTCAAATATATAAAGAGAAACAGAAAAAGTGGTCTAATAGATCGCCCAGAGATAGTTCTGTGGCGTACCAGATATTTGAGAGAAATACAAATATTAAGAAACGAGGGACGTAACATTTTTTACCTTGACGAAACATGGATTAACGCAGGTCATACTATGGGAAAGGTATGGGAAGACACCACAATTGAATCTTCTCGTCAATCACGGTTAGAAGGCTACTCTACTGGCGCGAAAGCCCCTTCGGGTAAAGGAAAGCGATTAATAGTTGTACACGTTGGCAATGAAAATGGCTTTTTGGAGGGATGTGATTGGGTATTTGAATCATCATCTACTGGTGACTACCATGAGAGTATGGACGCTCTCCATTTCGAGGACTGGTTTAGAAAAGTAATAGAAAAACTGCAAAGCGGCGATGTCATAGTTATGGATAACGCTAGTTACCACTCCAGACGTTTAGAAAAAACCCCAACAATGTCTTGGCGGAAACAAAATATGCAGGAATGGCTAGAATCTAAACAGATCGCATACGTGCCCTCGGACACAAAGACCCACTTAATGGAAAAAATAAAGGCAGTTAAAGATAACTATCGAAGTTACGTCACCGACGAGATGGCAAAAGAAAAAAGCATCACAGTGGTAAGGTTACCTCCTTATCACTGTGAGCTTAACCCCATTGAACTTGTGTGGGCAGATGTGAAAGGGTACGTTGCACGAAAAAATACAACTTTCAAGTTAAAAGATGTTAAAAATTTACTTAAAGATGGTTTAACTCAAATCACGCCAGATAAATGGAAAAACTGTGTTCAGCATGTCCTTAAGGTTGAACAAAAAATGCGTGGCATGGATGATAGAATTGACCAAACTGCAGATCGCTTTATAATTAATGTTACAGATAGTTCATCAAGTGAAGATACGAGTGATGATTGCACCGAATAAAAATAAAGTTCTTATATAATATTAAAAATAAAGTTTTATCTTTTGCATAAGTACGTACTTATTCGGTGTCGTTATCACTCGAATCTTTATATGTGTTATAAATTAATGTTTTTTGTTGTTAAATGAATAAAGTACTTTATAACAATAGATGATTTTTCTTCTACAGCGATCTTTCACATAACTTTTTAATAATAGTTAATAAATATATATTATATCAATCATTATAAAAAAATCATTATAAATAAAGAAAGTACTACATATAAAATGTGCCTATATATTGAAGGTTTGTAACCCCTGGTTAAACGACCGAAAGGTCATTGTCCGTTTTTCTCAATCGATTTGGCACATACTATATAAAAATCTATTGCTGTCCATTAGTCTCGCAAAAACTATTTTTTTTGTGTTTAAATATGTTTTACTATTTGAATGGGGGAGTGAAACAAGTAGTAAAATAAAAAAAATTCTACAACATACTTCAATGTAAATTATTAAGTATAACTCAAAAAGTACCGGTCAGACCTTGATCAAATTTATATGGGACCACATAAGAAGCACCACTTTTCAAATAAAAAAAGAATAATTTAAATCGGTTTATATAGAAGAAAGTTATAAGGTAACACAAATTAAAAAAAAACGTACAGTCGAATTGAGTACCGCCTCCTTTTTGAAGTCAGTTAAAAAAGTGTGGTGCAATAGATGAGTTTAAATAATTGGATTATTTAAAATCCAATTATTTAAACGGCTTCAGCTAACATTGTTAACGAATTTTTCTTTTTTTTTTATAAAATTCTTATATAAACACTGCTTCATTAATTAATTCCGTGCAATATGTGACAATAATTGGAATTAACACAAATGTACACATAATCAGTTTACAGAAACAAGTACATTCAAATTTTGACCTACATATCTTGGAGACTGAATCTACTATACATTTAAACCCCGAATCCCGATAAATCCCGATTTTATCCGTGATCTGTGTGCCTTAACCTAGATATTATCGAGGTTAAGGTGAGTGCCTGTGCTTGCACGTATATAAGTCGCGCGCTGAAGGTTTGTCGATGATCGCCCCTCCCATTTTTGACGACCGTGTCCCGCGTTTGCCTAAGCGGGCTTAGCCATGTTGACATTCTACAATCACTTATGCTAATAGGAAACTATAAAAATGTTTGGGAGTGATGTATTATCACACACTGATTTTCCGTCACTTTTATAGTTTTTTAACCGTGTAGTGGCGTTACCCCATAACATCAAGAGGGTGTCGTAAGAGGCGACAGAGGGAAACAAACCAGGAGATGGGCAGCAGCGTCTTTCTTATAACAACTAAGAATAAAAAAAATTGCAGTTGTCAAACCTCCTTCCTAGCGTAGCAATTATGGCAAATATGAGGCAATCTATGTGGTTTCCTGTGTTCAGCAGTGGACTTTTAATAGGCTGTAAGGATAACGGTTAGTTTTTTATTTGGGTTATCGACTGTAGAAATCCTACTTTGCTAAACCCGCAGTACCACCAGCAAAGTTTCGATGGTTGCGTGACGTCATGACGAACCGTTGCGCGCATGTTGTACACTTGCATTACTATACTAACTTCAGCTCAGTTAAATTCTCCCGTTAACTATTTGAACGTCATCTGTTTCGAGGTCTTAAAACAAATATTCCTATCTGCTTAGCATAGCCTTCCATGGCTCACGTCGCGTGCACATCGCAAGTACGTGAACGAACGACGTTTTTTGTCCGTTTGTGTGTTTGGGAAATTGCAGTGGCAATTTAATTTATATGTCAGAATTATTTGTTAAAAAAATAAAAGTAAATATAAATCTATAAATCAAATTACTTATTTTTATTCCATCAAAAGCTGCTTTTTACCAAGTGTTTGTATGGCCTAGTGTAATTTATGTTTGAAAACCCCCTCCACGATACAGGGAAAAATCCTGTTGTAGGAGTGACATTTAAAAAAAATCTTTGATACGTGGTAGAGCCATGCACCAGCTATATTATGGCTGTAGCACGAATGGAACGGCCCGAACGAATATGGACCATGATCTCACAGAATAGCAGCTCAATGCTGCTATTTTTCGTATGGTGAGTGTAGAGAACCGGTGACCCTTTTAACTGGATACGAGGCATTCCATTTTAATTCTCAGAGGTGACAAGGCATCTGCATATTGATTCTTGATCGAGGATAAATGTAGATGTCTATAAGCCACAGTGGACTGTGTGCTCGTTTGCCACCCTAATTCTATTAAAAAATAAACCGTTATTTATTATATTGCTTTAATGCTGTTTGATTGATGAGTTATATTATTTCAGAATACGCATATGTTTGTGGTATTTTAATGACACACGCGCTCATCAATACGAGTATGACCATAATATACGGCTTGAAACTAGTTATTAAGTTCAAAAGTATTTGCAGTTAAATTGAATAGAAGACAGATGTTTTCTTGTGACACCTGCTTCTATTTTTAAACTTACTTTTAGTAATGTCAGGTAATGAAACATTGAAAACAAGCCTGATGGTTAAAACATTATTTATAAAAACCCGACTTCGTAAAACAGTTTAATGAAAAGTGAATTTCACTTTATTTATTATTTATTCTTTTTTGTATGTACACCAAAATACAGAATATCTAGTAGAGTTAAATCTAAAGTACAATATGTACAACAGGCGGTCTCATCACTCTGAAAGTGATCTCTTCCGGACAACCTTTGTGTTGTGAACTGATGCAAACAATAGTTAAAATAGAGGGGATCATAAAACAAACAAAAAACATGAAAATACATATTTACGGCTAGTTAGTAGTTCTAGGACGGTATCTAATCGCCTTCGAACCTCTAACTTTCGTTCTTGATTGATGAAAATACCTTTGGCAAATGCTTTCGCTGATGTTCGTTTTGCGACGATCCAAGAATTTCATCTCTAACGTCGCAATACGAACAACAGTTATCCCTATTAATCATTACCTTGGAGTTTTGAAAATGATATATAATATGATACAATAGATTTAATGAAAAAAGTACGAAAAAAGAAAACTAATTTATGTAATAGCGTTCAAAGTATGACGATTTAACAAGACTTATGAAAGAATGAAGAGATTTAGCGTGACGAATGTGGAGAGGTAGAGTTCCACAAACGCACATCAATGACAGTAAAGGATTTCTTAAAAAAGGAGAAAGAGTGCAAAGGAGTAGAGAGAGAGAAAGATTGACAGAGGATCGAAGGAACCGATTATGTGTTAGGAAAAGATATTGGAAACTGTCTTTTACCTACAAAGTCATCTTGAACTACAAAGGCATCTTTCGAAGCTGAAGGGAAAAAAAGAGAATTAAGTGGATTATTCAGGATGGAAGTGATTACAGGCGAAAGGAGATGATTAATGAGAGGGATGACCATTTTCCGACTAAAGCAGTCCCTACCAATCGAATTCGAATGTAGGGACGTTAAATAAGACTTAAGAGTTAATAAGATTATAAGTTTTGTAAATTTAAGTGAGAATGGTTGCTAACCAACTTTGAATCGTTATAGATTCTAAATGGCCTTTAAAAATAAAAAAATAAGTAGAGAAACTAAAGATGATTTTCAAAGACTTATTCAATGTTACCCCATTTGACATACATCGTTGAATTTCTCTGGATTTGTCATGTCCTTAGTGACACTCGCAAGATTACAAATCGATTGACGTAAGAATCATCAAAATCGGCCCACGCGTTTGGTCTCTAGAGCGCCACAAAGGGACAATCTTTATATATAAAAATTACGTGTCACGTTGTTTGTCTGCGATGGACTCTTAAACTACTGAACTAATTTCAATAAAATTTTGCACACTGCGTTCAATTTCGTCCAACTTGAGAGATAGGATAGTTTTTATCCCGATAAATGACCCTCAAATTTTTTTTATTACGAAATTAAGGATTTTTATAGGAAGGGTCGTTGGAAAGGGCAGAACAACGTCTGGCTGGCGAGGTAGTCATATTTATAATATATAGGCTGATAAACACATTATCATCCTCTGCGTCGAGCAGTCTGGTAAAAAACTTACTGAAGAGGGAATATTTTTTTATACCGTGTGTCTCTTCCACAACTAAGACAAATCTTTCGACACCCGATATTTTAAAATCCATCAAGCCGATTTGGCTACAGCGTGTATCAAAGAATTCGACACACACATACATACATACACTCGAATAAACAAAGAATCATCAAGATTTGTCCACACCCTGCGAAGATATCGCGTATAATTTAAAATTTAAAATTTTGTACAGCCGACTTCAATATAAGCGTCTTCAATATAGGTTATTTAAGAATAACTCAATAACCATTGGTCCGACCTTGATCAAATTCATATGGGACCACACGAGAACTATCAGCTTTCATATAAAAAAAGAATCATCGAAATCGGTTCGCCCAGTACAAAGTTATGAGGTAACACACATAAAAAAAAACATACACTCGAATTGAGTACCGTCTCCTTTTTGGAAGTCGGCAGAAAACCTGTCGTGTATTTGTAAACTCGTCTCAAATTCTCCATACGAACAATAACAAAATAATTATTAGTTGAATTATAACTTCTTAAGCTTAGCATTAGTGTAAGCCTATAAAGCCGCAGTGGAAAGTATTCTTATGAAACTAGTTTTTAGGGATTTTACCGCGTTTTATATTCCCGACGTTTTAAATAATTCCAAACTGAAGTTAGCCGTAAAATAGCCGAAAATAAAATAATTTAATAAAACGAGATAAAGTCTGTAAAAACTAATTTAATTCAATGTGTAGTGTTGGCGTAAACATTAGAAACCCAACTTATAATTTATTATGGTTGCATAATGATTTCTTATATTTACGCGAACACTACACATTGAATAAAACTGTTTTTTTAGGGGATTTAATCGCGTTTATTTTATTATTTTTTATTCCCGACGTTTCGAGTGCTTTACAGCAACCCATGGTTACGGGTTAAAACATATAGCTGACGTGAAGCACCGACGCTCTGGGAAGTCTGCAGTCTGTGAACACGTTCAAGATCGTCCCCGCCATTACATCAGATTTGATAGACCACAAATCCTTGCAAAAGAACACCGATTCCTACCAAGGATGATACGCGAGGCTATTGAAATTAAAAAACATCCTAATTTCAATAGAGAAGATATATGGGTGCTGCCATCTGCTTGGGATCCTATAATTAACAAAATTAAATCCAAACCCAAGTATAACACTGCAAGACTTCAGGATACTGTAAGTTCATTCTGCGTAAATCGAACCAAAAATTAATATTAAAAAACTGAAGGTAGCCGGGCTAACTGTGATATCGGGACGTCAAACATCTCAGTCCCCCCCGTGACCATGGGTTCTGTAAAGCACTCGAAACGTCGGGAATAAAAAATAATAAAATAAAGGCGATAAAATCCGTAAAAAACAGTTTTATTATGGTTGTCCAAGTTAGAAACTTGCTTTAAAAGACACTAATTTAACATAAAATACGTTTCTTAACTCAAACTACGCTGATACTCGATCAGTCCACCTCTGCTCCTGACACAACAGCGTGTGCTTGTCATGATACACCGCACACTTCGCGCACGCCCTGCCGAAAGTTCTCTATTGATGCCCTACCTTAAGCCTGAGGCCTCAGTTATAAGTTTTGTACGTGGTAGAGCCATGCTGCAGCTATATTAGTAGTATAGTTGTAGCACGAATGGGTCGGCTCGACCGGGGAAGGACCACATTGTCACAGAATACCAGCGTAAAATAGCAGCTTAACACTGCCGTGTTTCGTATGGTGAGTGTAGTGAACTGGAGACCCTTTTTACTAGAAAAGAAGCATTCCATCTTAGTCCTCACGTTTGACAACGCATCTGCATTTTGATTCGCAAACGGGGATAGATGCAGATGTCTATGCGTGGCGTGGAATAGCGGCTTAATGCTGCTGTGTTTCGTGTGGTGGGTGTAAAGTACCGGAGACCCTTTTTAATGGAAACGAGGCATTCCATCTTAGTCTTCATGGATGACAACGCATCTGCATTTTGAATCTTTATTGACGATAGATGTAGATGTCTATGGGCCACAGCAATCACTTACATCAGGTGGCCTGTGTGCTCGTTTGTCACCCTATCCTAAAAAAAAGTAGCGGCACAAAAGTCTAGCGGTGACCGTTATTGCCCATAAGTCGCGCTAATTGGCTTATTGCGCATAAGTAGAGCCAAGCTGCAGCTATATTTATAATATAGTTGTAGCACGAGTGGGTCGGCTCGACCGGGGAAGGACCACGCTCTCACAGAATACCAGCATAAAATAGCAGCTTAATGCTGCCGTGTTTCGTATGGTGAGTGTAAGACCCTTTTTACTGGAAAAGAGGCATTCCATCTTAGTCCTCAAGGCTGACAACGCATCTGCATTTTGATTCGCAAACGAGGATAGATGTAGATGTCTATGGGCCACAGCAACCACTTACCATCAGGTGGACTGTGTGCTCGTTTGTCCTATTTCTATTAAAAAAAAGGTCGCGCTGATTGGCTCGAGCGTATGGTTCGCACGCGTTGATTGGCTCTCCAGTCGCATTCATGCAATTCATTTCGTGTGCGTCCCCTCAACGTTTCGTTCAGCGCTAGACTTACGTGCCGCGACTTGTAAGTGAGGCGTCCATCACAGCTGTGCGGCTCGGTATACATTTAGAACGGGCTGCCATTCAGGACTAGAGCCATTTCCCCCTTATTTATATAGATCACAATAGTCCCCATCTTGCTCTAGAACTTATAGGTCACATGTTTTTCTGGGAATTTAACAAAAGAATGTGCCAACTGTGTTACTTATCTAGCATGTCGTAAAAGGCAACTAATGCCATACTGGGATTGTGATTGTGTAGGCGATAGGCAAGCCACCTGTTACATATTTTACAATTTTATTTTGGTTAAACGTGGTCGGAGTAGCTCGCTGCTTTATCGACACTGCCTTGCCCCTCGGGGATTACATGTTATGCTATAAACATTATGCTATAAATGTATAGATCATAGATCACTACATGGTAAATATATATAACAAATGTTAAGTTCCTTTGCAAAGTAGTCGCGGGAATGAATCAATGAACAAATTAAGAGTATAAAATATTAACGCCTAATTTTATTGACGATTACAAGAGATATTCAATATAATGAATATAATTAATGTTATTCCTAATTTGCTATGATTCTCATAAGACATTCAAAAATTCATTGATCGTATTTTATTTCCTCATAAAATCTTATACACTGTAAACTATAGCCAGACTAAAGCGTTTTCGTTATATGGAGATTTCAAAAAAGAGTGAAAGGGCACAAAACATTTTTTCTTTTAATAAATAAGTATACATTGATCTCTAATATATCAATTGTTCCGTATAGTCTGTTGTTTTGGTCTGAAGCAATTGCCTAAGCGAATACTTGGTATCGCCTTCTTAAAACAATGAAAATATTTTATTAGGCAATCTAAAACGATAAACCAAAGAAATTAGGGCACGTATGTCTAAATAAATACGTATTGTACCGTTATAGGGGTTACATTACATTATAGAGAGTGTACTACTAAATGGATAGTATAAAAGTAGCCTGCCTGAATAAGTCCTACTCCTGGGCACAGGTCTCTCATTTCTAAAAGGGTTTTAGGGTAAGGGAATATCCGCCGAGCTGCACCAAAGCTGTGACCAAAGCGTGCCAACACGCTCCTTCACAATGCTCAACACGGTCATTATAACGTGTCTTCTAAATATTTTGTTTTAATTTCTCAGATATGCAGGTTACATCATGATGTTTACTTTCAAAGTCGAGCATGTGGTGAATTAGCACTTGAAATTGCGATTTACAATTCGTGTCGCCGGAGATCGAATCCGGGTTGCTTGCGTACTGTGAAATTAACAGCGAGCACAAAGCCCTTGAGCTATCACGGATGTTATTGTATTATAATCACAATATATCGTATGGGTTATAATGTAAAACAAATGTAAACCAATCAATCTCGAGCAATATCTATGTTAAAGAGTTTCGTTAGCTATAAAAAGTTTAACATATTATGTTTTTTTTAAATAGAATAACGGTGACAACCGAGTTCACAGTCCACCTGATAGTAAGTGGGTGCAGAGTGGGTATAACACCGCACTGGTAGATATAAATAGAAACCATTTCGAAACGTAACACAATTCATTTATTCATTCATTACAGCCTATGAAAGTCCACCGCTGAACATAGGCTTCTTTATCGTGCCTCATAAAGGATATATATATTTCCGCTTATTTATTATATTTGTTGTATTATTTTTTTTTTTTTATAGGATAAGGGCGACAAACGAGCACACAGTCCACCTGATGGTAAGTGGTTGCTGCGGCCCATAGACATCTACATCTATCCTCGTTTGCGAATCAAAATGCAGATGCATTGTCACCCCTGAGGACTGAGAGGGAATGCCTCGTTTCCAGTAAAATGGGTCTCCGGTTCTCTACACTCACCATACGAAACACAGCAGCATATTAAGTTGCTATTTTACGCTGGTATTCTGTGAGAGCGTGGTCCTCCATCCACATCCCATAAACCTCCGTTACCGTTTTATATGAACAAAATTTCTCATATTGCAAACGTAACTCGGTTAATTTAAATAGGCGGACCAACAAGCGGATTATAGCTAACAAGCTGGTTATTATTTCCACGACGTGAAATTAAATCTGTTTTGGCGAATTTGTATCGAAATTGTGCTACTTTCCGCGCCATGAGAAAAAGCAATGGTGGCTTATACGCTTTCATTTATAGGCATGTAATTTAAAATTGTAGCTTCATGTTTCACTACTCTTTTCCAATTTTATGTCTGGTCACGTCATGTCGTGTAATGGTGGTGTAAGAATATCCACTGCCCCATATCATGCCGTTGGTGTCGTAAGAGGTGACAGAGGGAAACAAATCAGGAAATGGGCAACAGTGTCCTCTTAATAACAACTAGAAATAAAAATAAAAACTGCGGGTGCCAAGCTGCTTGCCAAGCGTGGCAACTGTGGAAAGTATCATCATCATCATCATTACAGCCCTTCACAAGTCCACTGCTGAACATAGGCCTCCCCCAAGGAATGCCACAAAGCACGGTCCTGAGCCACCTGCATCCATCGACTTCCTGCATATCTTACCAGGACTTTACTCCATCTAGTGGGGGCACGCCCTACACTTCGTCCGCCGGTACGAGTCCGCCACTCGAGAACCTTTTTTCCCCATCGATTATCGGTTCTTCGAGCAATATGACCGCCCCATTGCCACTTCAGCTTACTAATCCATTGGGCTATGTCGGTCACTCTGTTCTACTGCGGATATCCTCATTTCTAAGTTTATCACGCAGAGTGGAAAGTATGAGGCAATCTATTGGGGAGGCCTACGTTCAGCTTCAGCAGTGGACTTTAATAGGCTGTAACGGTACGGTAACGGTCTGTCAAAAGATAATCTCTACGAAATGTATATTCCTTTACTGCATCTACTAATCTCTATGTATAAAAATCAATTGCTGTCCGTTAGTCTCGCAAAAACTCGAAAATGGCTGGACCGATTTTGATGAAAAGTTTCGTGTGTGTTTGATCTAAACGATTCACAATTGGACACGGTAGGTGGCGCTGTTGTTGAGATCCAGAAATTACCCGTGCGAAGCCGGGACTGATCGCTATGTTATGTATTTTTATAGTTTATACTTTACTACTAGATATAATATAGTAAGAAGATCCGATACTAATCTATACAAATAAATAAAATTGAAGTATATGTAATGTCAAATTAACAGCTTTTTACTAAATGCATATGAAATAACATACGGTAACGTACTTGTAACAAAAACACAATTTTTAAAATTTTTGTCTGTCTTTCTGTTTGTCTGTTTGTTCCAGCTAATCTCCGAAACGACTGGACCGATTTTGACGAGACTTATTGGCCAATAGCTGATATTATAAGGAGTAACTTAGGCTACTTTTATTTTAAGAAATGAATTATGGTTCTGCGCAAAAAATTAAAACCCATGAAATCCAATCGTAATAAATTACACGCGAGCGAAGTCGCGGGGAACAGCTAGTTACAAGTATTTTTTTAAATAAATGCTCATTAGTTGTTCATGTACGGAAAGGCAAAATCAATTGTTTTATAAACGTTTAGGTTTAAATTGACTAAAATTTGCCGATTTCTCGTCAGTTGCGGCAATAAGAAATGTTGATTCATCGCGGACCTGTTTTTCTCTTTACCTAGTTTCTAACATAAAAATCAAACCTTTTTTAGTGTTCCGTACCCGAAGCTTAACCTACCGAACCCTACTGAAAGCCTCTGCAGTCCGTCCGTCTATCTGTCAGCGGGTTGTATCTCATGATCCATAATAAGCAGACAGTTAAAATTTTCACAGAATTTGTATTTCTGTTGCCGCTATAACAACAAATAATAAAAATAAAATAAAATTAAAAATTAATGGGGGCTCTCTTAGTAGAAACGTGTATTACGATGGTACGAACCCTACATGCGCGAGTACGACTCGTACTTGGTCGGTTATGTTACTTTGTCTTATTATTCATAATATTGTAAATTCTCAGTTACAGCGGAGCCATAGTCCAATGAATAAAACTGGATATTTATTAGGTTTGTGCTGTGTATTGTGAAAGCGTGTAGTGGCGGTGTAAGAATATCCACTCTTGTAGGCGTTGTAAGAGGCGACAGAGAGCAGATGGGCAGCAGCGTCTTACTAAATAAGAACAAGAAAATAAAAAACTGCTGTTGCTAACCCGTTTTGCTAAGCGGAAATATATCCTTTATGAGGCACGATGAAGAAGCCTATGTTCAGCGGTGGACTTTCATAGGCTGTAATGAATGAATAAATGAATTGTGTTACGTTTCGAAATGGTTTCTATTTATACCAGTGTTTTGTGTCGACGTATTATAAGTAGCGGCACGAAAGTCTAGCGGTGATTGTTATTGCTGTCACCGGTAGACTTTCGTGCTGCTTAAGTAATATGTACAAAATAAGGTATCATGGGGTAGTAAGGGCGTCATGGGGGGGGGGGGGGTGCGTAGTTTACACGCGCTGATTGGCTTGTGCGTATCGTTCGCACGCGTTGATTGACTCTCCAGACGCATTTGTGCAATTCAATTCGTACGCGACAGTACCCATGCGCAGCTATCCCCTCCACGTTTCGCTCAGCGCTAGACTTACGTGCCGACGCGACTTTTAGGCACTAAGAACAATTCAATCCTGGTTCTACTAATTATGTGTACCTACAATACAAAAATAGATAGTTAAACTTAAATGCTTATGTTTAATAGTAAATGGCAGATCTGTTTTGCCATAAAATGTTCAATGTTTAGAATAATATTGTGAAGCTATTAATTCAACATTATGTTACGAAATGTTATATTATAGCTTCACTGTATCGAATCTGACCGTGTTGACATAAAACGGCATTTCATTTAATATTGAATATTAACGAAATTACCAGAGATATTTCCTCTCTTTCATCAGCAGATAAAGAATGGGGGCGATGATGACACGCTTTGCCGGGCCATTGTTTGCCTGTCGAAGGTCGCTCGGTCTAACGGAGCTACTTTTAATTGCCCCTATTCATGTCAGCTGATTTTAAACGACGGCTGTTGTCTGTTAAGGCTGGGACACACATATACTCGACTCACAATAGTATTGCTAAACTCTATAACTAAAACAGTTATATCGTAGTAAAGCTATAAACCGTCGTCTAGACAAAACAAATTATATTGTGTGAATATGACCTTAATTAATCGGTCAAGTTATTTAAAAGTTACACGTTCACTAACAGACGCAACAACGATTATATTATAAACTAGCTGTTCTCCGCGACTTCGCCTGCGTGGAATTTATTGCGATTGGATTTTATGGGGTTTAATTTTTTTTTGCGCGGAACTCTAATTCCTTTTCTAAAATAAAAGTAGCCTAAGTTACTCCTTATAACATTAGCTATCTGCCGTCAATATCGGTCCAGCCGTTACGGAGATTAGCCGGAACAAACAAACAGACAGACAGACAATAATTTAAAAAAATATGTTTCTGTTATAAGTACCGTATATACGAGGGTGGATTGAAAAGTACTCGGCCTAACACAGATCCATTCAATTCTAAAAATCAAATCCACCTACATTATTTAGTTCAGTTCAGACTAGTTCATTGTGTGAAGTTCGAAACGTGTGCGTTAATTAGTTGTGATTTTATAAATTTATTAACAAAGTAATCGGACATAATTTCCGCGAATGGAGCAAATCGAGCAGCGTGCCGTCATTAAGTACCTCCATAAGAAGGGGCTATCATCAAAAGCCATCCATGATGACATGGTCAATACAATAGGCGATTGTGCTCTGTCATATTCATCCGTCAAAAAATGGATAGCAGAATTTAAGCGTGGTAGAGAGAGTGTGAAAGATGAACCCCGCTCTGGAAGGCCTTCGACGTCAACTACTGACGAAAATATTAAAAAGTACTTGATTTAATAATGGGAGACCGCAGATTAAAAATTAGAGAGATAGCCGAGATTATAGGCATCTCTTATGAACGAACTCAAAACATCATTGTCAACGAGTTGGGTTTCCACAAGGTGTCTGCGAGGTGGGTTCCGCGACTGCTTTCAGTTGAACAAAAAAGGACGCGATTGACTATTTCACGCGACTGTTTGGAGTTATTTGAAGCCGATGCAGATGATTTTTTGAATCGTTTTTTTACTATAGACGAAACATAGGTTCATTACTGTACATCGGAAACAAAACAACAATCAAAACAGTGGAGAAGACCTGGTTCACCACCCCCTAAAAAGGCTAAGTCGATTTTGTCGGCAAATAAGGTGATGGCTTCAGTATTCTGGACTCGAGAGGTGTGATTATGATTGATTATCTTGAAAGGGGTCAGACTATAAACTCTGATTACTACTGCACCTTACTACGTCATTTACGAGAGGAAATAAAAGAAAAACGTCGAGGAATGCTCAGAAGAAAAGTCCTGTTTCATCAAGATAACGCCCGTGTTCACACGTCAGTACAGTCAATGGCTGAAATTCACAACTGTGGCTTTGAATTGTTACCGCATCCGCCGTATTCACCTGATCTGGCACCATCAGACTTCTTTCTGTTCCCTAACCTAAAAAAGCACTTGGGAGGTCAAAGATTTTCGACAAACGACGAGGTCAAAGCAGCTGTAGACGCATATTTTGACTCTAAGGAAGAATCATTTTTTTTCAACGGTCTAAATGCTTGGAAGGGGAGGTGGCAAAAGTGTATTGAAATTGATGGTGATTATGTAGAAAAATAAAAATATAACTGATTTAGTATGTGTTTATTTTCTTGGTTAGGCCGAGTACTTTTCAATCCACCCTCGTACCTTCATATGTATTTAGGAAAAAGCTGTTATTTTGACATTAGAAACAGACACTCTAATTTTATTTATTTGTATAGATATAAAAAAATACCTGTAACTTAAAAAGCGGCCAAGTGCGAGTCGGACTCGCCCATGAAGGGTTCCGTAGCAGCAAGTAACATAATTTACGATTTATGAATATAATATGATTTATGATGAAAAACATTTTTTGAGTTTCAGTTCTATGTATGTACCCCCAAAATTTATTGCTTTTTTTCTATTTTTGTGTGAAAATCTTAATGCGGTTCACAGAATACATCTACTTACCATGTTTCAACAGCATAGTTCTTATAGATTCGGAAAAAAGTGGCTGTGACATACGGACGGACAGACAGATAGACATGACGAATCCATAATATTTTTTTATATATATTATATATATATTTTATATAGGGTTCCGTTTTTTGCCATTTGGCTACGGAACCCTAAAAGTTTGTGTATTTATCTTTACAGCCTATCAAAGTCCACTGCTGAACAAGGATCTCCCCATAGATTGACTCATTAGGGGTTATTTTCCATAGTTGCCACGCTTGGCAGGCGGGTTGGCAACCGCTCTTTATTACTTTTTTTATTAAAAGCTGCTGCCTATCTCCTTGTCCCTGTGTCGCCTCTTACGACACCCACGTGACAATATGGGGTAGTAGATATTCTTACACCGCCACTACACGGTCGTAACTAACTGGAATCCACCCTCTGAGGCAATCTATGAGCGAGGCCTATGTTCAGCAGTGGACGTTATAGGTTGTTATTGATTGATTGATAATAAATGTGATGGTGATTATGAAAACAACAATACATCATATCGGCAGGGCCACGGGAAAGCTCGCACATTCGCTGCCCCAACAGCGCTAACCGCCTCATGGCGGGCCCTACTCAGGCGAGGACAACTCGAGGAGTTGTTATGTGTTGTATGTTGTTATTAGCCTCATAATGCCAGACGCCGCGAACCAGCATCTCCACATCACAACGGGATATTCAGATGGTGGACATGAACATTTCAGGAAAACGAGATGTGAAATCGCGCGTTGCGTTCCCTAAATTAGTGCTCACTGATGAATCTTTATAATATGTGTTTTTAATTTTTTAATTTTACTGTTTTATGTTATCTTCATCCCCCGGGTATATGTTCGGTGAAACCGAACACCTTTGTCAGCAATTGGCGCCATGCCGCTAATTTGTTTAGTGCACTTTCGTTACGCAACAGTGGCGGGTGCATTCATAACAATTTATTAACATTTTTGTAACTGTTTTAAATGAAGTGATTTTTTACTATTTCGAACGTTATCAATTCAACATTCTTAACAAACAACCTGACACACCCCCGACAACTACTACTTTCTAAGTAGTGGTATCGAAACCACTATTCGACTAATGTCGTGAAACACTTCCAGTACAAGTTTTTAGCTTATTTGGAATAGGCTGCAGGGACCTGAACCGGCAGAGGCTACCAATTTAATTGCAGAGCTGACCTTGGTTTGCTTGAAACCAATCTTGTCACCAACATTGAGCACAGGCGCAGAGTAGTCGTTCTGTCGGTGTTCTACAGAATGTATTTCTGTTAATGCACAGGAATTACACGCCTTAATTTCTCCCTCCCCTTTCCATCATTGGATAACCAGGCGCTCGGCGGGTCTTCACCCCTATGCTGTGGATATTGTACTCATTAGAACGAAACAGTTTGTGTCATTTTTCGTAACGTGTACGGCAGAAGAGTGGTATAAATTGCCGGCGTCTATCTTTCTATCCGATCACAATCTGGGAGTCTTCCAAGCAAGAATGAATAAACTTTTATTATGCTAAGACAGTAAGACAGTGTGAGCTTGTAGTCAAGCACCGACCTAAACCTTTTTACTAAATAACTAAAGCCAAAAGAAAAAAAAACTCTACTTTTTAATGTAGCTATTAATATCGAACTTGTGCTACTAATCAATGTAATTTGTTATATGGTCGTTAAACTGGGAGGTGTTAACGACACGTCCGATTATGTCATTGCTGCTATTAAACACAACGGATAACGTTGATGTTATTATACAATTTGATACCTTTTATTTGTTGAGCACATGGTCACGTCCTGCAACGTTACGAAACGCGACAGAGAGAGAGAGAAAAAAAAAACACGGCGAGAGGAACGTGCATCGCCGTAACCCGTAACAGACCACTCTAATGGAGTGTGAAAGTGCCCGGCCAGCCTATACTGCACCGGTAAATTGTTAACAAGCGCGTTAGAAAAATGAGAAAGTAACTTTGTTCCTAGCGATTCGCGCTATTCTAAACCGTAAGCGAGTACAGGCGTGAAGACAAAAGTAAACTAGCAGTCGCAAATGTACTAATGAGGGGTGCAGATCGGCCATTTTCATTATTGACAAAATGCGCGAGTTACTACACGCGAAGAAGGAA
This sequence comes from Parnassius glacialis, assembly GCA_033319125.1. Lineage (NCBI taxonomy): Eukaryota > Metazoa > Arthropoda > Insecta > Lepidoptera > Papilionidae > Parnassius > Parnassius glacialis. The sequence goes on from JAVANC010000002.1 coordinate 29,478,948, forward strand.
TAAGAAAAGAGTTGGTGAGCGGTATTTTTAATAGAAATGACAAACAGCGTGCTCTGCTTGGTTTGTTTTTCGTATAAAAACAAATCTCTTATCCATTTTGGTGGCAACGACACGCAGCATAGAATTTATTACTTTGATGGATATGCTCGATTGCGTGCTCGATAAGATAGAAGAGAAGAAGGCTATATTATAGCTGCAACACATAATGTTGCATAACATAATGCTGTATTTCGTATGGGCAGAGAATTGGGGACCTTTTTAACACAGTAAAGAGGTAGATATATGTCTATGGGCACAGCACAACATCTTATTGTCAGATGTACTGTGTGCTCGTTTGTCTGGTTTGGTTTACGACCAACATAAAATAATGCAATAATCAATGCGACGGGAAGCAACGCCAAAATGCTAAGATTGTGTGATAGTGATCAAAAATCTTAATACGTGAAGAATCCTATTAGCCCAGTATTTACTTAGACGAGTGAGAGCTGCTATGCACTTCTTCGTTAGTAAGTTGGTTCTAGGCTCTTGGTGTTACTCGGGTTTAGACTGAACATAGTTATTGTTCTGCACAATGACAGTTAAATTTCTCTAGCTCAAGTTGCGCATAAAGGCGGATGATATTTTTGCCAAACTTTGTTTTTTGCAGGTTGGCAACAGAAGTGTTACACATAGCTCATAGTAGATAATGGTGCCCAATCTCTTACGTCTTGTATAATATAGTAAAACTTGGTTAAGTGGGACCTGGATAAGTGAGAAACCTCAATAGCTGGAACTCATGCTTACGTCTCGACACTTTAGCACTGAATTACCTCTGTTAGTGGGACAAAACAGACCTCTATTATCTGGGATTAGTTCTTTCGATTTTATCGTCATATTTACCTCTATAATTGAGACAGCGAGTGTATTTTACCTCTTTTACTGAGACTATATTTTAGAGATTAGTTCTTTCGATTTTATTCGTCATAATTACCTTTGTAATTTAGACAGCGAGTATATTTTACCTCTTTTACTGAGACTATATTTTGTGTACTGTTATGTGTACTAATTCTTATTCTACCCGCAAATTCCCTATGCTACGAAAAATCCCCAAAATTCTAAAAAACCTCACTTGGCTAATTGTGTAAAAGTGACCCTCCAGCTCCAGTTTTAGTTTGGTTTTGCTATCGTCAGAAGACTCTATTTTCACCTGTATTAATTGAACCCTCTGTAAATGAGACAGAAATTTATTTATACCTGGATATCTGAGACAGTGGGTAAGTGGAATACATCTTTAAGTGAGACAAAGTTGCAGGTCCCTTAAGGTCCCAGTTATCCAGATTTCACTGTATAATCCATATACGAGTATGATTTACGAGGCAAGTGATGAAATTTCTTTAGAGTCAGAGTGGCATCAAATGATTGTATGAATAATTTGCAAATCTTACCTCATAACTGACGATGCGGATACACACATCTCCGATTATACAAGAATATGGTTGTCGAACATATTTGATATAATCTAATATAAGAAGCTCGTTACTATATCATGATCGCTAATAGCTTCACTAAAGTGAGTAAAGACGTCCGTCTACGTCGGATGTGGGTTTGTTGTTTCAACAATTACAAAAATCTCACACAATTCACTTTCTAACTTTAATGTGGCTAATGAGTTGTTAGTATTAGATACTTGTTTAAAAGCAATTAAATACAAATAATGATTAAATGAAACTAATTTTTACGGATTTCAAAGCGTTTAATTTAACTTTTTAATTCCCGACGTATCGGGTGCTTTACAGCAACCATAGTCACGGGGGGACTGAGGTGTTTGACGTCCCGATCTCATAGTTAGCCCGGCTATCTTCAGTTTTTGAATATTAATTTTTGGTCCGATCTACGCAGAATGAGCTTACAGTATCTTGAAGTCTTGCAGTGGTATGCTTGGGTTTAGATTTGATTTTATTAATTATAGGATTCCAAGCAGATGGCAGCACTCATCCATCTTTTCTATTGAAATTAGGATGTTTTTTAATTTCAATAGCCTCGCGAATCATTTTTGGAGGAAACCGTGTTCTTTTGCGACGATTTGTGGTTTATCAAATCTAATGTAATGGCTAGGATGATCTTGAACATGTTCACACACTGCACACTTCCCGAAACGTCGGTGCTTCAAGTCAGCTAAATGTTCTGTACACTTCTTCGTTAATTTTACCTTTTAATTAACTAACTTAATTTTAAATAACTAATGATTTCTTATATTTGCACGAATACTTGACGTTGAATAAAACATTTTACCATCCGTCAAGTGTAATATCTGAGAAGTACCAGCTTTCAAATAAAAAAAGAATCATCGAAATCGGTTCACCCAGTAAAAAGTTATGAAAAACACACATAAAGAAAACATACAGTCGAATTGAGTACCGTCTCCTTTTTGAAAGTCGGCAAAAAACCGGCGTAAAAGAAGCTGACGTGAAGCACTAACGCTCCGGGAAGTTCGCAGTCGGTGAATATGTTCGAGATAGTCCCCGCAATTACTTCAGATTTGAAAGACCACAAATCCTCGTAAAAGAACACCGATTCCTACCAAGGATGATTCGCGAGGCTATTGAAATTAAAAATAAACATCTACCTAATATCCAAGTCACTTTATTTAACTTTCACTGAGATACTTCTTTGCATTTTTTTTTAGAAAAATTGTAGATACAATGTATGATTAATATATCATCTATTGAGATCGTCAGTGAGGGATTGTAAGTGTTACTAAAAATGTACATAATAACCAAATCCATGGTATCCCTAAAATAAATAAAAATAATGACTGGCTAGGCGTATTACAAGTAATTGCTAACATCTTCAAGCATCGATATTTTAAACGTAGACAAATTGGCAAATACCATTTATTTTTCATTTAAATAATGAGGGCTAATAATTTTCTGTTCACCAGAGGTCGCTAGGTTACACTGAGGTAAAGTTTTTTGTTACACAATGTAAGTAAGAAGTTGTTTTTAATAAGAGTTTATCAGTTTCTAGAGTACACAAACAATGCGTCAGTGGTTTGCTCTTTAATTTTTTGCACATTTTTAACTTTGTTTAAATTTTAATCTTATTACATACATACATATAATCACGCCTCTTTCCCGTAGGGGTAGGTAGAGACCACTTGCTACGATCCTTACATACTTGTTTCGCTTCGTCCACTTTCATTATTCCCTTCATACACGCTCCATGGTTTAGGGTACTCTTGACCTGGCCTTTTTTCAAGACGTCCCTGATTTGGTCTTAAAACGTCCGCCTAGGTCTACCCCTTCCAACACTTTCATTCACACTTGCCTTATACACTTTTTTCGTCAATCGTTCTTCATTCATTCTCTCGACATGGCCAAACCATCTCAGCATACATTTCTCAATTTTTGTCACTACATCTTCTTTCAGACCACAACGTTTCCTTATCTCACTATTTCTTATCCTGTTACTCAGTTTAACTAATATCATGCTCCTTAACGCTCTCATCTCTGCATTTATTTTGCTTTCATGTTTCTTCGGGTAAGGTTTAGAATCAAGTCGCCTGAATTTGGGGGTGAAGGATGGTGGGGGGAGGGGGAGGGGAGTTGTAAAATCACCCCCCCACTTCCATTTCCTGCCGGACGTGGTTACTTTATTTATAATTTTTTTAAAAATCTCATTTTGAGGTTATGTTTTCGTAATGTTTTTGACAATATAAACCTGATTTGTGGGGGCAGAGAGTTGGGGGAGGATAGCCCAAAGCCACTCAACGTGGCGCAGTCGAGAGAAACTTAGTCGCCGGAGCCCCGCAAAGCGAGGCTCCTATTTCTGGATGGTTTATAAAAAAATAACCACGAAGAGGATGGAGGGGTCTGTTCGCTCGCTTCGCTCGCTCACTCGACCCCGCCATCCCCTTGTAACCTAACCTGTCCGAGTCGGGGTGCCCCAAGTCCCGAGCTCGTTTCGCTCGCTCTTGCACCAAATAAAACACCAAAATGTTAACTTTTATAATTAGTAAACATATTTTATAACTTTCACCATTTCCAAAAACGTTGTAAAATAGCAAGCAATCGGTCTCAAGAGGAGTATCGAAGTCGTCCAAAAACAGGAGGCAGATAATAACAATAAGGAGAAAACACTGGTTTAAACAGTGGTAGAGCCAGGCGGCAGCTCTTACTGTCGCACGGATGGGCCGGCTCGAACCGGGGTGGTACCACGACCTCACAGAATACCAGCGTGAAGTAGAGGTTTACCTCTGCGTTTCGCTTGGTGAGTGCAGGTGGCCGGAGGCCCTTTTTACTGGAAATGAGGCATTCCAACTTAGTCCTCACGGGTGAAAACGCATCTGCATTTTGATTTGTAATAGAGGATAGATGTAGATGTCTATGGGCCGTAGCAACCATTTACCATCAGGTGGACTGTGTGCTCGTTTTTCACCCTTATCCTATAAAAAAAAGGAGCACATTCCCGTAAACTCGGAAGTAATGGAATGACGCTTATAACGCGAGTCGCGAAGTCGAGCATAAACGTAGTGATTATATTCTCTTTGGTCGCATATATCTGTTACTGATTACTGTCAATGTCGAAAGTTCCGTTTCAGGTATTAATTAGTGATTTATGAATATTTTTGGAAAATTATATTAAATATTTCGACGCAGCTCCAGCATCTAAAATTGCATGGGGGCGCTTGAGATATGCCCCTTTGACCCCCCCCCCACAGTGACAGACTCCTCAAATTCAGGCGACTTGATCCTAAACCCAACCCGTTTCTTCTGCCATACCCAACTTTCACTTCCGTACATGAGTGTCGGAACTAACATCCCCTCATGCACAGCCAAAAAAGAGCCTTGTTAGACATCTTCCGACTGCTCATAAAGGAGTGCAAAGCTCCATTCACCATGTTTCCTGCATTCACTCTTCTTTCGATATCACTCTCACACTTTCCATCTCTTGTAAACTTTGAACCCAGATACACAAACTCCTTCACCTGTTCAATTTTTTCATCTGCAATCATGATATTGCAGTCTGTCACTGCGTTATCTCTTTCAAACGCCATCACTTTCGTCTTCCTTACACTCATCTTCATTCCCTTTCAAACAAAAGCTCCACTCATTGCAGTTACCATCTCCTGCAACTCCTCGGCCGAAGACGCAAGTAATCCTTGGTCATCAGCATAGAGAAAACATTTGACGAGTAATTCATTCATTCTCAACCCACTTTCATTCTCATTTAAATCTGTCAAGCAATCCATGAATAGATTAAACAGCCACAGTGACGCTACACATCCCTGTCTAACAGCTTTTTCGATATTAAACCATTCAGTGTATGCCCCGTTTATCCTTACACAAGCACTAGAATCCCTATAAAGAGATTACAATGCTCGTATGAGGATACTGCTCACACCGTTCACGGACAGTGCTGACCACAATTCATTCCTCACCACTCTATCATAGGCCTTTTCTAGATCCACGAAAGTGCAATAGACCTTCTTGTTTTTAGCCAAACACTTTTCAGCTATGCACCGCAAGGAAGAGACCTGATCCGTACATCCCATTCCCTTTCTAAATCCCGCTTGTGCATCCCATACTTTTTCGTCTGTTTCATTCACAACCCTTTCAATCAACACTTTCGCATACAATTTACCGACGATGCTGAGAAGGCTTATACCGCGGTAATTTATGCAGTCCTGCCGTGACCCTTTTCCCTTATCCTTATCTTATTTATATAAAATATAACCAATACTACAGAAAGAAACAATTACCTTTACATTTTCCGAACAAATTAACTTCCCCGCTATGAAATCTGTCAAATATTATACCTCACTTTCTATTGGCGCCGCCCTGGTGGCAGAAAAAATCGTGGATGCCCTCATTCACGGCAAATAGCCCTTAATAAATAAATTGTTTATTTTTATTTATTCTTTATTGCAACCTTGTTGTATAAAACATTACATAAGGTGGACTTAGTCGTTATTGGCATTCTCTGCTAGTCAACCCTGGAAGCGGTAAGAACTAGTGGCCGATACATGTACTGTATATAATATATTAGTACATATAATCTACTAGTATATAATATTATTATTTTCTATAATATAACAAAAAAATAACAGTATATTATAATAACAGATAATTGTATATGTATATTATTATAAATATTGCATATTATTGTACATTCTATCACATAATTTCTGCATTTACTATTTAATTTTTTTATGTATGTTCTTTTACTATTATTTATTCTGTGATGTAATGGAGATTTTTGTTGATAATGATCTCTTTTTTTCTTGTGATGTGTCATTTCGTTCTCAAATTTTATGGCAAATTCCCTAGACTGGAACGCTCCAGTAAAACTACTGGAGCATTCTGCTCTAAATAATGGCTTGTATATCAAAAAGCTAATGTTTGTGTAATCGATGAAGCGAAGAAGTCATTGCGCTCGAAACAATTGGAATTGAATAGGACGCAGTAATAGATGCGCCAACATTTTTATTCTAAGGGGATTTGTTTCACAAACTATTTAGCGCTTCTTCTCACAAAGAATCCCGCAGTAGGAATTTGTCGAAGGGATTGCGTAGTTTTTTTTTTAAGTTTCAATCAGGTCAATTTTGAATAAAAATATTTTGATTTTCACTTGATTAAAAATATTCAGTAATTGTTTTGAGCTTCAGTACGTGCTGGAGGCCTAGTATACTCTCTAGGCGTTCATTTGGTCTGGTGTCATCCTGTTACCTATTTCTGCCGCAATTCTGCTTTCTGCTTTCTGTTTAGATTTCAGGGGTTAAGGAGTGCAAGTATGATTAATACTGCGAGGCATTGGCCTTGAGGCCTTATTTGTTTAAAATTAATTGCAGGTGTCCATGAGCTTCTGGAGTCACGAGCGAGTAGACTGTTGGTTCCTTTGTCTATTCTGTAATTTTGTAAAAAAAACTAACAAAGGTAATTAAGTATATACTATAGTGTAACCAAAAAAAATGTTTACAATACCTATTTTAAAAGAAAATTTTAAAGTTATAAAGAAATGAAAATATGAAAATAAATCATAAAGGAGAGTTGTTAATAAATATATAATATGTTTTACATCTGAAGCCATGCTGCGGCTATATTGACAGTATAGTTGTGGCACGAATGGGTCGGCTCGACCGAGGAAGGACCTCGCTCTCACAGAATACCAGCGTAAAATAGCAGCTTAATACTGCTGTGTTTCGTATGGTGAGTGTAGAGCACCGATGACCCTTTTTACTGGAACAGAGGCATTCTATCTCACGGCTGACAACGCATCTGCATTTTGATTCGAAAACGATGATAGATGTAGATGTCTATGGGCCACAGCAACCACTTACCATCAGGTGGACTGTGTGCTCGTTTGTCACACTTACTCCATAAATAAACACTTATCTAAATCTAACATTTGTGTCATATATTTTTTATAAGTTTTATATTGTGTATGTATGGAATATTTTGAGAACAAAGTTACGCAAACATCATCTATGAAACGATAATAACCGCTAATAATTAAGAGGATTGTGAAGTGCCGATACGCGACGCGAGTAGGTATTTTCAAAAATGCTATCTGTTTCATAACGCACGGTCTGCCTCCCGAAGGGCTCCGGGCGTGAAGAACACAAATAGGTACATACACTCATTCTTACGCACACTACGATACTAGCAGGAGGAGCGTTCATTCATTCATAATCTATATTTGCGTACATTTACGACAAGTTACATAATGAATTTGTTTGTGTTACTTTTCAATTTTATTATATTGCATAGTCTATGTAGACGTGGGGACTTACGACATATAACTTATAGAAGTGGGCTGTTATTTTTTTATGTAAGTATCTACCTATATACTATGTGAGTGATTATAAGATGTGTATTACATTCAATCAACTAAAATAATTTTATACATTTTAGAATAGAAGAGAAAGATTAGAGACAAAACTAAAAATATGCAATTTGCTTCGTAAATCGAAAGGACGGGCAACAGGTAAGTAGGCGTACTTACTTACTTACTTACTTACTTATAATAAAATTATACTTACTTTGATCGCGTACCTTACCACCTTACATACTATTGTATGTACATTTGTTGACAGGTAGGAGATAGACCGAAATTTATTCCACAAAATATAAAAGTATGGGATAGCTGATGTTGATTTGACTACAAAAACGGAGGGGGTTCTATATTCGGCTGTATGTATATTTGTTTTATTTTTATATGTTGTTATATGTTCACCGATTTCTCCGGACCGATTTTGAATACTTACCTATTCTTTTCTTGTTCACAGTTGGTCTCATACAAATTTTATGGAAATCATTTCATCCATTACATATATTATGTTGTAATTGAGTTTTATTGAAATCGGTTGTAAAATTTTTTTAATTTTACCACTTGTCCAGTAATAATATTAGTCCGTTAGAAGAAGTTGTTCATATCACTGTTACTGTGGAATTCCGATGATTCCAAGGAAAATGCTAAAATTTTCGAGATACAAAGATTTGATTAGTAAAATTTCTATACGTGGTATAGCCATGCTGCAGCTATATTAGTAGTATAGTTGTAGCACGAGTAGGCTCGACCGGGGAACGACTACGCTCTCACAGAAATTTAAACGATGAACCGAATTATATAGGTAAACTAGCTTTTCACCCACGACTTCGCCCGCGTTAGTTAGCTGTAAAATATAATTTAAACTATTATGCTTCTATTTATTTTTCAGTGACTCCGAGATAGACAAATAATTACCAGACAGTAATGTGCAACGACGATGTACTTCAGTTGGCGAAGGAATCGAATCTGACAAAGAGAATCAAAAAGAATACAATAATAATAAGTCATGTATATATATATATATATATATATATATATATATATATATATATATATATATATATATATATATATATATAATACATCACACGTCTTCGACTGTCGACAACTCCCGATGGGTTTATTGGACATGATTCTCTAAATAAAAATGTCTTATTTCTGACAAGTATAAAAAGGCCAGCGTGGGCTTAGCCCACTCCACACATGTTATCTTTAAAATCAGTACAAATACTAAAAGTAAATAAGATATTATATGCGTTTCGGCCTAGTCTCGTCTTAGCGAGCGATCCAGGCAGCCAGCTTCACTTGTCAATTATGTTTAGATTCTAATATGCTACATTTGGAGGCCATAACTAAAAACAGATCAAATTTCGTTTGATACGAGAAGGACAAAAAGAAAAAAGAAACCATGATTACTATTATCAGGTCCTGGGATAATTACATATCACTGGTAGGCAATTTTGTTTTTTCTGCCGACTTCCAAAAAGGAGACGGTACTCAATTCGAGTGTATGTTTTTTTTTTTTTTTTTTTTTTATGTGTGTTACCTCATAACTTTGTACTGGGCGAACCGATTTCGATGATTCTTTTTTTATATGAAAGCTAATAGTCCTCGTGTGGTCCCATATGAATTTGATCAAGGTCAGACCAATGGTTATTGAGTTATTCTCAAATAACCTATATTGAAGTCGGCTGTACAAAATTTTTAATTTTAAATTATTGTAGTATGGACACAACTTTTTCATGTTTTCGAACTTAATTTAAGAAACCATGATCATTTTTGGGCAATAAAAATGCAGCCAAGACTTTACTCATTTCAGTTTTAATGTTTATTACCAGAAATGATTGACCCTCGAGTTCCTAGAAAAATGGCAGTTCGAGAAAAAGTGTAATTAAGTAATATGTAATAATTAACAATAATAATTTCTTCAAGTTGTTGCTTTTTATTTATTTGCCTACCCACTTTATTGTAAACTCGAAATATTTTTAATTTAATGTCCTTATTCAATAAAGACTAAATAACTAAATAATCGATAAACACTGAATAATCAGACATTAACTTTTTCATCTTTCTAGGTTATCGATATTATTTTCTCTTCCCTAGGCGATAATAATATCGATAACACCTCTAAAAGTTACAGCCTATATACGTGTCCCACAGCTGGGCACAGGCCTTCTCTCATTTCTGAGAGGGTTTTAGGGCAAGGAAAGGTCAGTCGCGCTGCCCCAATGCGTGTTGGCGAACTTCACATGTCTTCGAAATATATTTTTTTTTAATTTGTCAGACATGCAGGTTTCCTCTCGATGTTTTCCTTCACCGCCGAGCACGTGGTAAATCAGCACTTAAAATTGCAAATTTCATTGGTGCCGACGGGGAGCAAACCCGGGTTTCTTGCGTACCTACTGTGAAACTCATAGCGAGCGCTAACCATCTGAGCTACCACGGCTCATTTTACAAATATAACTTTTATTTTTACAACATAATCGTAAAATACTGGTATTCACACCCCACCACCCATAACATCACTACCCCTGCCCCCCGACCCGTATCGTGCGATAGAGAGAGTTGCAAGTCTTGAAGGCAATTGCCTACATTTTCTTTTTGAAATATTGTTTCCGGCGATAACGTTTTTACCCCCCTAAAACTTTACAAAATGAGACAATTTTGGTCTTATTCGATTCAGTACACTTTAATCTAGGCCTGTACGTTTTACTTTTTTAGTAATCAGTTTAGTTTAATTAAAAAAAAATAAAAACGTTGGAGGAAGTTTTTAAGTCAAAAATATAGATATTTAGATGGTAATAACTTATATTGTATACAATATTTCTTTAAAATAAAAACGTACGGCCCTAGTTTTTTGTCATATCTACAACATTTCCAAAAATTATTGAAATTGGGCTATATTTACGGGGGGGAAAACGTTATCGCTTTTTGTATGAAAATTTACAGCTTCACAATCCTCTTAAGCATATTAACTCACTAATGTCCATGACTCACCAACACACTGCAGTAAATTGCTTGACCTAGAAATAATGAGTTCAGACTTGCACATTAATTTTGGTTTATTTACCCCAAAATCTTCTATTTTTGTAAATTCTAAGTCTTCTTTTTTAACGTTCATGTCCTATGCTTACGTGCTCGATAGTTAAAGAAAGCATAGTAACGAAACGCGCATATTGGATAAATTTAAAAATTTCGCCAACCTTTCAGACCTAGCCGCTCAAATAAATATATTATCTAATGTCCTCCAGACCGATTTATGGTCACGGAGGTTTGTCTCAACGAAGACTAGCCAATCCGCGCAGGACAGGATTATAGTTGTGTGCGTGTGTATGTGAAAGCACAAATCTATTATTTCACACTCATAGTCCGATGGAACGGCAACTTGACAACCGGAGAGATCAGACGCAGGACTAACGGCTTTATATGTTTTCCGAGGCTTTTAGGTGTTTAGTAGGGAAACATTCAACTGATTGCGATTCGACCCTGGATTCTAACCCGTGACCACATGGTCAGCAGTGGCGATTACGACCCTTAGACCACCGAGGCTCAAATAAATAACCTTTGTCCAACTGTGAATATTTATGAGTTATTTAACCTTATAGCTAGGAAAGTCCTTAGTTTGTCGGAACATATTTTGATCCTATAATCTTGGACCGCAAACGTCTTTGCATTTATTGATTTAATAATTATTAAATTTGCCTTGATAGTAACTCAATGTTGTTCCAGATTCTTTTAATTTCTTATTAAGGTCACACTTTCATGTCGTGCTCTGAAGATTGTGTATATGACAAATAATATGTCACATTATTTTTAATATCTTTTTTTTATTATGAGCAGCTGTGCAGGTCTAGAGAAACCATCACTGCGACCTAAAAGATCTATTATGATCGCCGCTATGTCTACAGTTCACTGTTAAGCCCTACGTCCTCAATGAATAGAAGGAATTGCTTAGCTGTGAGTAATTTCACTTCTTCTGGGCGAAGTATATTATAGTTTCCCAGATGAGGTCTGAGTTTTCGCATTAAGGGTCCGCAATTTGTCAGGATGTGTAAAGGCGTTTCCTCCTCTAGGGAGCAAAACCGGCATGTCCTTGAGTTGCTTAGTCCCAGGATGGACATGTGCTTTTTAAGACAACAGTGTCCAGTCAGGGCTCTTACCAGAATGCGCAATTTATTTTTACCTAATCCCAGGGCTTCCGAAACGAGTCTACGATCGAAAGCCCGGATTAAGATTTTAGAATGTTTAAGCCTGGTGTATCAGACCAGACCTTAAGTGATTTATTGTGGTAAATAGTTTCCAGGGTCAATCGGGCGAGGCTTTCTGAGATTCCACAAAATGGCTGGGGTCCAAATTGTGTACTGTTTGAGCCCTCCGTGCGAGCTTGTCGCCAGTCTCATTGCCTACAATACCTACATTACCTGGAACCCATCTTAAAACCTCTACCTACCTCTCTATCTACCTCTACCTTCGAGTTCACCAAATTTGATCTCAGCGCTAGCAGTGCTGCTTGACTATCAGAGTTAATATAGATTATATGGTTAGCGTAGTGTTTTTGCAGATTTTTTTTTTATAGGATAAGGGTGACAAACGAGCACACAGTCCACCTGATGGTAAGTGGTTGCTGCGGCCCATAGACATCTACATCTATCCTCAATTACAAGTCAAAATGTAGATGCGTTGTCTCCCGTGAATACTAAGATGGAATGCCTCATTTCCAGTAAAAAGGGCCTCCGGCCACCTGCACTCATCAAGCGAAACGCAGAGGTAAACCTCTACTTCACGCTGGTTTTCTGTGAGGTCGTGGTACCACCCCGGTTCGAGCCGGCCCATCCGTGTGACAGCAAAAGCTGCCGCGTGGCTCTACCACTGTTAAGATTGATTTCCGCACACTGAAGTATGGCGAAAATTTCTGCCTGGAAGATAGTGGTGAATTTACCCAAATTCATACTAAGTTTGAGTATGGGTCTCTCCCCATAAATTCCAAAGCCTACGTTGCAGCCCATTTTTAACCCCTCGGTATACCATATAAGGCTACCGACCTCACAGATGACCTGTCCATTCAGCCAGTCTTCTCCGGAGGGTAGTTCCACTGTATACTTTTTGTTAAAAGTATATAGTGGATTTTTTGATATCTTCGTTAGTTCGTTTATAGATACTATACACGATCCAGTTTGATCCATGCTGATCGGAGCATCAAGGTCGTAGTAGACGGTGTATGCTCTGATTTCAAGCCTATGAACGCTGGTGTTCCACAAGGCTGCGTGCTATCACCAACGCTGTTTCTCCTGCATATCAATGATATGTTGCAAACTGTAGCATTCATTGCTATGCAGACTGTACTCATCTCTGGGCCGGGGCTCTCATCTCCTTCCACTTGACCGCATCCAGCGCAGAGCGATTCGAATCGTCGACGACCGAGTTCTTTCTGATCGGCTCGATACACTGGCACTGCGTAAAGATGTTGCATCTCTTTGCATATTTTATCGCATCTATCATGGGGAGTGCTCTGAGGAATTATTCGGACTAATTCCAGCAGCTCAATTTCACCATCGCACATCGCGACAAAACTCGCGTTACCATCCATACCATCTGGATGATTGGCGGTCCACCACTGTGCGATTTAAAAGAAGTTTTCTCCCTTGCACAACTTCCCTGTGGAATCGATTACCACCAGCGATTTTTCCGGACCGAAACGACTTAGGAACCTTCAAGAAAAGAGCTTACACCTTTCTAAAAGGCCGGCAACGCATCTGCAATTCCCCTGGTGTTGCGGTTGTTCATGGGCGGCGGTAGTTACTTACCATCAGGTGAGCCGCATGCTCGTTTGCCCCCTCTTCTATAAAAAAAAAGTTTACCATCAACTTTGCAGCGCGCTTGAAGCGGCGTCTGGTAAAGTTGACGGTGTGTGGCTCTCGGTGTGCATGATAAGTCTACTTGCAGCAAAAATTGAATTTTGATTCTGCCGACTTGATCAAGCTGGCAGCGTTATGTAAACTTGAACTATCTATTTATCATCTACAGTACTTTTCAGTCGATTGGTCATAAGTCTTTCTTAGGTGCTAGCAAGCATTACTGGGAACATTTTTACATTGGGTTTTCTTACGCCGAGCATATCTCGGTCGCCCAAGTACTTATGTGTAAACAACGATAAATAACAACAATTCATATTATGCTCCGTGCCGTGAGTTAGAAAGCAGTGAGACAGGACTGCACCGTGTTGACCCGATTTTGCCGCAGATGGCGCCGGTAAGGTCGATCAGAGGCCAGTACCAACGACTGCGCATAAACTTAAGTTTATTATTTTTATTTACAAATATTTTTTATTCTTATTTTCTAAATAAATTACTTATGTAATGAAATTGATAATTTGACTTCTAAGTAGACTTGGTGACAAATGGTTAACTCAAGGGCTGATCACTAAACCGTAGGACTAGTCTTGCACAAGCTTTCGAAGAAAATTCCTGTAGTTGAAGCTTATCCTGCAGGACAGTTACCATTTTATCTAAGATGTTTTCATCAGATGATTCCGGAACTCCATATAGCAGCAAATATTTTCTCCAATGTCGCATCTCAATATTGATATACTAATCTAATTATTTAGAGCAATGTGCACATTATTTACGCCTACCGCCAAAAATGTGATTAAAAAAAGTAAAAAAATAAAATTATCTGACTACAGCAAAACAGTATTCGACCGAATTGTACCTGGATATTCGGTATTAGACCGAATAGGATAAAAATAGTGAAACATGCCGAATATCGAACAATAGCCCAATATTCGTTACAAGTCTACCTCAGTAATTAAATTTTGATATATTTTGCTTAAGGACGATATGATGATATCTCGAATGATGATGATGATGATATCTTCGAAACATTTTACTAATAAAGGATAAGGTTAACAGGCAAACGAAACAACGTTTATGAATAAAACTTTTCTCATTTTAAATAGAAACCGTCAAACTTACAGGTTCTTTCTGTAACCCTACAAGTACCTGTGTTGTGAGGTTAGACACGATCTTCTGTATTTCCCATGTTCATAGGACACGTTTAAAATCAAAGGTTCATCGTTCTATTGCCACTCTTTTGCTTGATCTTCGTTATTGGATGCAGTGGACTTATAATGGTGATAATTAAATTGATGACTTCCCTACAAAACACGTATACTATAGGTCATTTCATAAATATCAGTGATAATTAAACTCTTGTTAGGTCTTAGTCTGATGTGATTAAACAGTACAGCACCGTTACTGTTTAGATTTGCTTTTATTTTATATACAGCCGACATAAATTGAGCAAACTCCGCAGATATGGGTTATTTCTCGGCCGCGTAATGCCCGTGTTTAGATAATGAAGTAATGTTCACTTTGAATACCACGTTATCTGCTATGTGGCGCTGGTAGCGGGATTATGTCTACTGTCATGACGTTATTGCTCAGGGACTTTATATCTTCGTAATAGGCGAGCTACCATATTTCTCAGAGCCGCCAGCACCGCTTAATTGTTACGGTACTGATTTAATCTTATACTCAGCGGTAAAACTTCCATTCGAAATCTGCTTGTCGGAATAATAAAATGTTACGAGGACATACAATATGCATATATGATGCTCGCAAACCTAAGTAATGTGGCGGACTTATTCACTTGTGTGTTTTTAGAGACTGTGAGACAGAGAAAATGTAAAAGAAAATTTAGATATCTTTTTTCTAAAAAGTGTGAAAGAAAAAATATAAACCAGACATTAAATGAGAGTGGTTAGCAGCTACCTTCTCAAGTCGACAACCAACGTCTTGATGGACACCGATGTGTTCTGCGTTACTAATTTTGGCACTGAACACTCAATTAACAATGTACTTGGTTGATCTTGATAAATAAGTTGGAATTTCTCCATTTTTCATACGAATAAAATTGCCGCCAAATAAAGTTTGAAAAAAAAATAACATATACTTTTTAATTTCGTTTTTTCTGGCCTTGGCTACCTAACAAATTTAACATTCGAAAAAAAATAGAACGTATTTTTATAACTCATTAATAGTGTCCTATTCCTAAAACGCATTGAGCAACCTAGTAAAATATAAATTTTTTGTTGATAATGAACAAAAGCTATAAGAAATTCAAGTAAATTAATAATTTTTAATAATAATAAGTATAATATTCTTATTATTAAAAGAAACATTTGTTTTCCTTATATGTTATTGCTTTTCCTTGTTATGTCGACCAAGGCTAAAACGTAAACGAGAGTGTCATTTATTACAAATCGCCGCAACTAAAATGAACCTAGGTTATACTAGAATAATTATGGTATGCGTTGCCAAACATGTTGCTTTTAACATTAAAATAACAACAAAACAAAGAAACGAAGAGAAAAGTAACGCTTTATATATGTACGTCCTAATCCCACTTTCACTATTATGAATACGAGGGTGGATTGAAAAGTACTCGGCCTAACCAAGAAAATAAACACATACTAAATCAGTTATATTTTTATTTTTCTACATAATCACCATCAAGTTCAATACACTTTTGCCACCTCCCCTTCCAAGCATTTAGACCGTTGAAAAAAAATGATTCTTCCTTAGAGTCAAAATATGCGTCTACAGCTGTTTTGACCTCGTCGTTTGTCGAAAATCTTTGACCTCCCAAGTGCTTTTCTAGGTTAGGGAACAGAAAGAAGTCTGATGGTGCCAGATCAGGTGAATACGGCGGATGCGGTAACAGTTCAAAGCCACAGTTGTGAATTTCAGCCATTGACTGTACTGACGTGTGAACACGGGCGTTATCTTGATGAAACAGGACTTTTCTTCTGAGCATTCCTCGACGTTTTTCTTTTATTTCCTCTCGTAAACGACGTAGTAAGGTGCAGTAGTAATCAGAGTTTATAGTCTGACCCCTTTCAAGATAATCAATCATAATCACACCTTTCGAGTCCCAGAATACTGAAGCCATCACCTTATTTGCCGACAAAATCGACTTAGCCTTTTTAGGGGGTGGTGAACCAGGTCTTCTCCACTGTTTTGATTGTTGTTTTGTTTCCGGTGTACAGTAATGAACCCATGTTACGTCTATAGTAACAAAACGATTCAAAAAATCATCTGCATCGGCTTCAAATAACTCCAAACAGTCGCGTGAAATAGTCAATCGCGTCCTTTTTTGTTCAACTGAAAGCAGTCGCGGAACCCACCTCGCAGACACCTTGTGGAAACCCAACTCGTTGACAATGATGTTTTGAGTTCGTTCATAAGAGATGCCTATAATCTCGGCTATCTCTCTAATTTTTAATCTATGATTGAACCAATGTGGTAACGCTGACGTGAGCTGACTGCTGATTCGCCGGTTCAAGTTCCAACCCGCAATAAAACATAAAAGTATGTCAAGATGATCTAGTCGGTGGGTGTTACGGGACTTTAAGTTATTTATTACAAATTACGAGGACAATTATATATTGTGTCGTATTTTCCCTATTGAAATTTATTACAGTCTAATTTTGTGTTCAGTTGTTGCATTGAACGTTTGAACTTTGAACGTGCATTTTTGCAGATGTTATGACGCGTGACCTACATGTTGCAGCGTGGGATTATAACGGCTATAACGTAATTGTACGTGGTAGAGCCACGCAGCAGCTATGTTATGGTTGTAGCACAAATGGGTCAGCTCGACCGGGGTGGGACCACGCACTCACGGAATACCAGCGTAAAATGCAGATGTCTTTCGTATAGAATTTCGTATTGAGTGTAGAGAACCGGTGACTCTTTTTACTGGAAACGAGGCATTCCACCTCATTTTTCAGGAGTGACAACGTATCTGAATTTGATTCTTAATCAAGATAAATGTAGATGTCTCTGGGCAACAGCATCCAGTCGTTTGTCACCGCCATTCTATACAAAAAAAATGTTTGAGAGTTGTCTATTGAATTTTCGGATTATAATCATGAAGACACGCGGATTTAGTAGAGATTAGAATTCTAGATTCTAATTTTGGAATTTTAAAATGATGAGTTTTGGATCTGGATGAGTTGTAATTGTTTTTATACCTCTATAGCTTCTAACACTGCATATGGGCTCACTTCCGATACTTTTCTACTGACTTCAAAAAAGAGACGGTACTCAATTCGATTGTAGATATGTTCTTTTTTATTATGTTTGTTATCATAACTTTTTCTTGCTGAACCGATTTTCTTTATTGCTGCTGCTGCAATAAAGAAAAAATTTAATTTTGCAATAAAAATTTTGCAATAAAGAAGAAATTGCTGATTCTTTTTTTATTTGAAAGCTGGTGCTTCACATGTGGTCTCATATAAATTTCGTCACAGTCTGACCAGTAGCTTTTGAGTTATTCTTAATAATTTATATTGAAATAGACTACAAAATTTTTAATTTTCAATTATAGCTGATAGTTTACACCTGTAGCATTAAAATATATATGTTACGCCGTAATAAGTTTCGAAGAGTCCGTCTCCAAGGGGTAGGCAGAGTCAAGGAGCAGCGAGCCTCTTGGACCACATCTAGCCAAAGAAATATAGGTATAGATGGAAAATTGTAAAATAATTAATTAGTGAAACTAATTTTACGGATTTTATCGCGTATTTTTTTTTTATAGGATAGGGTGACAAACGAGCATACAGTCCACCTGATGGTAAGTGGTTACTGTGGCCCATAGACATCTACATTTATCCTCAATAAAGAATCAAAATGCAGATGCGTCGTCACCTGTGAGGACTAAGATGGAATGCCTCTTTTCCAGTAAAATGGGTCGCCGGTTCTCTACACTCACCATACGAAACACAGCAGCGTTAAGCTGCTATTTTACGCTGGTATTCTGTGAGAGCGTGGTCCTTCCCCGGTCGAGCCGACCCATTCGTGCTACAACTATACTACTAAAATAGCTGCAGCATGGCTCTACCACGTGACTAACTTAACTTATTTTATAATACCGACGTTTTAAGCACTTTACAGCACCCATGATCACGGGGGGGGGGGAGGGGGGGTGTATGAGGTCCCAATGTCATAGTTAACCACGGCTATCTCCAGATTAAAAATTATATTTTTTTTTTAATTTTTGTACCGATCTACGCAGTATGAAGTTACAGTATCTTGAAGACTTGCAGTTGTATGCTTGGGTTTGGATTGAATTTTATTAATTATGGGATCCCAAGCAGATTTATTTAAATGTGTAGTGTTCGCGTAAATATAAGAAATCATTAATTAATTAGTGGCTAGCCAATCGCCATCACAATTACAACATTGAGCTCGACATTGACCTAGAGTCATCCTAAAGTATGTCAACTCCAATTTTTCTTAAAGTATCAAACAAACTAATTCATTATCATTACAGTTTTTCGTAAGTCCACTGCTAAAAAGGCCATCTCCCAATGAACGCCATAATGTACGGTCTTGAGCCACCTGCAACCATCTACTTCCTACATGTCTTACGAGATCGTCACTCCATCTAGTGTGATCATCCACAAGCGATTCCAACGCATATATATTTCAAGATATTACATGTGTGCAATCGAGGTTATGATAGGTCAGGTTTGATTGTACGAGCGTTAGCGGGCTCTAGTAGCAGCCGGCTTAGTAGGTCAAATTGAAATTCATTAACACTGTATCACTTGAACTGACTACTCTAAAAACGTATTATTTATTAATATTTTTTTTAAATATATAATTTTATATTCATTATACTTTATAAATAATACTTATTGAAAGTCACTCTTACGTTTAGTTTACCACTGATTCGGAAAATACCTCTGTCATGGGAAGAACCAGCAAGAAACCCATCGGGACATTTTTATATTCAATGTTTTTTTTCGCATTTAAAATGTTGGGAAAATCTCTGTGTAAGAATGTTTTATAATGTTGACCACGAGCCGGTTTTGATTTAAAGTTTAGAACTAAAAAATTATCAGTTATGTGTAAGTTATCGTTATAATGGATATCTATAGTTTGTCCAATCGGCCACCGATCGGAAAGAAAGATTAACGAGTTTCATCTTCTAATTTTAAGTGGTAGAGCCATGCTGCAGCTATATTATAGTTGTTGCACGAATGGATCGACTCGACCGGGAAAGGACTACGCTCTCACAGAATACCAGTCAATGCTGCTGTGTTTCGTATATAAGTGTAGAGAGCCGGATGCCCTTTTCACTGCATACGGGGCATGACTTCTTAGTCTTCAGAGGTGACAACACATCTGCATTTTGATTCTTAATCGAGGATAAATGTAGATGTCTATGGGTCACAGCATCCATTCACCATCAAAGAACTGGCAATGACCGATCTCTTTGAACTCTTTCAACACACATCATGTGCAGATGGAGATTTTCAGGGTCGTCTGCGTTCAGCACTGAACTTTAAGTGTTTTGTTATGATCCATCCATTCATCCATTACGGCTTACAAAAGTCAATTGTTTAACATATGCCTCTCCCGAAGATTGCATTAAAGAGGTCATTTTGCCACAGCTGCCATGCTTGGCAACGCAAATGGGTGTCGTAAGAGGCGACAGCTACTACCGTATTCTATTCATCCTCATCATCATCACAAAGTCACTGGCCATAGACGTCCCCCATGGATTGCCTTTTATTTGCCATTATTCTATTACGGATTAGCGAATTTTATCTAAAATAAATAATATATTTCTTCGAAATATACACATCGTCCACATTATATACTTGGCGAGTGTTCGTACTGAATATCCGAAATATAAACGCCATGTTAGTGTTACAACAGTAACTGTAGTGCCCCAAATATACGATTTTAGCGATTATAATATTATAATGAGGTTCATTCGAATTTAAATTAGTCATACATGAACAGCATTCAAGTTAGAATATGTTATTAATCTTCCTCAAAATAGTTTAGAAACTGTGTGTGTTTCTATCAACAAGCCGGAGTGTAGACGAATAATTACTTGTAGCAGGAAACTAGCATGAATGCGTTATTCGCGATCACTGACTCACTAACAAACAAACGTTTGTGTAGTGATGGGCGTGGATTTGCATATTTCTAAACGCAATAAGTACACAATAAAATTCTACTAAACGATTTTAATGGACTTTGATGGTGGACGTAAAACCTTAAATGATGATGATGGACTTATGTAGATAGCGATTTATAAATTTGCGAAGAGTTAGTTTTATTATTTGCACGTTAAATGTCAAATGCCAAGAAATGAATAATTTATCAACAGTGTTCGTTCTCATTTCCAGTTTTATTGGACATAACGTTTTTATGTAGAGTATCTAAAAATATAAAATATGTAATTATTTTTTTTTATTTGCAATGTATTTAATAAAGATAGCTTTAAAAAAAACATCACAGTTAAGGCAAGTATGAGTTTTCTATAGAATATCCCAATTTTTTAGTGCGTAATATCATCAAAACAATGTGTAAAATGCGTGTGACTATGCGCTATACTTAGATATCCGATGTATAAGATGAAAGCCATTTTATGGTTAGGTGGTAACTTCTTATGGATATTATGATAATTTCTTTAGAAGAGCCAACATTTTTAGTGCGTAATGTAATGCAAACAATGCCTAAAATGCCTCAGACTATGTGCTATACTTGACAGTGATGTACGAGTAAGTTTAAGATAAAATTAATTTTACGTAGCATGTAAATAAAAGAAAATTTTCCGAAATAAAAGAAGAAAGAAAAAAACTTTATTCTGACATAGACCACTGACGCACACAGCAATATAAAAGTTATAACATGAATTTATGTATATATATATATATATATATATATATATATATATATATATATATATATATATATATATATATATATATATTATAAATTTGACTTTGTACGTCAAAGCCATGTCAAAAAAGGACATCACTCAGCCATGTGTTGTTTTGAAACCACAACGTTGATTTTCAATGATGACCGAAAGCCGTGGGGAATACAGCCCCTGAATAAATTAATTCATTACAGGCCTTCACATGTCCACTGCTGAACATAGGCCTTCCCCAAGGATAGCCACAAAGCACGGAGCTACCTGCATCCATCATGGATAAAATAAATTGATATAGAGAGAGAAATAAACTTATGAAAATTCTTCACTCGGAACTGTATCAACCAAGCCAGGTGCCATGCGTGGGCGTCGGACAAGTCCATACTAAATAATTTAAAATTAAAAATTTTGTACAGCCGACTTTAATATAGGTTATTTAAGAATAACTCAATAACCATTGGTCTGACCTTGATCAAATTCATATGGGACCACACGAGAACTATCAGTTTTCATATAAAAAAAGAATCATCGAAATCGGTTCGCCCAGTACAAAGTTATGAGGTAACACACATAAAAAAAACATACACTCGAATTGAGTACCGTCTCCTTTTTGGAAGTCGGCAGGAAAGCAGAAGTCGCAGTAAGTTTTTCTAAACATGGCAATGCAACTATAAATGATTACGATTACAGTATTGATTACAATGTTTATTTTTCAAGTAGTTATTCTACTAATGCTGCTACTTTTATTGCGTTACAAACCAATTGAAAAAAATCTCCATTATAATGTAACTGGCATTCAAGTAGTGAAAAAAAAAGTTGACATCATGCTGTTCACGTATTACCAAATCGACGATATTATGTAATCAATAAGACAAGGTCGTGAGGAATGCGGTCACACATTTCGCTATCCGAAGCGAATGTGCGGATTGTGGCCGAAATTCTTACTTAACATTCATTATTCGTATACTTGGCTATGTTTAGTTTCAATTTTATAGTGAAACATTATTGTACAACTAATATAAAGTACTTACTGCTGTATTGTTCGGTTGAAGTAAACCTTTTAACAGATTTTAACGATATAATCTATACAAACAAACCTTAAAACGAAATTGTACAACCAGTGCGTGTTGCCAGTAATGACTTACGGATCTGAGACGTGGTCCTTCACTGCTGGTCGTATGAGGAAGCTCAAGGTTGCTCAGCGAGCTATGGAGAGGGCTATGCTCAGGGTTACTCTGCGTGATAAACTTAGAAATGATGATATCCGCAATAGAACCAGAGTAACCGACATAGCCCAACGGATTAGTAAGCTGAAATGGCAGTGGGTCGGCCATATAGCTCGAAGAACCG
Organism: Parnassius glacialis; assembly: GCA_033319125.1. Lineage (NCBI taxonomy): Eukaryota > Metazoa > Arthropoda > Insecta > Lepidoptera > Papilionidae > Parnassius > Parnassius glacialis. The sequence continues at coordinate 29,501,844 of JAVANC010000002.1, forward strand.
ACAACCGATGGGGAAGAAAGGTTCTTGAGTGGTAGCCTCGTACCGGTAGGCGAAGTGTAGGGCAACCCCCCACGAGATGGAGTGACGACCTGGTAAGACATGGAGGAACTTGATGGATGCAGGTGGCTCAGGACCGTGCTTTGTGGCATTCCTTGGGGGAGGCCTATGTTCAGCAGTGGACTTATAAAAGGCTGTAATGATGAAAAAATGATGATGATGACCTATACAAATAAATAAAATTGAAGTGTCTGTTTGTAATATCGAAATAACAGCTTTTTACTAAATGCATGTGAAAGTATATGCGGTACTTACAACAAAAACACAATTTTTAAAATTTTTATCTGTCTGTTTGTTCCGGCTAATCTCCAAAACGGCTGGACCGATTTCGACGGGACTTTCACTGGCAGATAGCTGATGTTATAAAGAGTAACTTAGGCTTCTTATGTTTAAAAAAAATAGGGTTCCGCGCAACATTATTTAAACCCTAAATTACACGCGGACGAAGTCTCGGGGAACAGCTAGTAACAAATAAAGTAAATTGAAGATATATCCTTGCCCTTGATAACATGTTTCGTATCATGGATTTACTTTAAAATCTTTTATTTACTTTCTTATCAGTTCCCATATTTGCGTTCGTCATGGAGGAATCTTAGACAAGATTTAATGGCCTCTTTGCGCTTATGATTATAATATTATCTTACGTAATGTAAGAAATTATGGAGATAATGCAATTAAAAATTCAGAACAAAGAAGATTGTAATAGTGCGAATCGTTTTCCGGTAGGAATCGCTAAGCAACTGCAAAATTACTTATTGCAATGGCTTCTACTAGAGCCCATTGACTTCGTCAATCTTACTTAGCGGTACCATGTAGCGACATCTATGGAAATGTATTAAATAAAGAACGATGTATTTAGCGCGTCAAATTTTCATATCGATATACATCGCAACCGCTTCCGTAGATAGATAATAGATGGCGCTAGAGTAGTCAAGTGAGCTCGGCTACGGTCCTTATTGCTTTGTAAAAGAGATATGATTTTTTGAGTGAGTATTCTACCATCCCGAGAATCAAGTCTCGACCCGATACATAAATACCTACCACAAATTAACTAAGATACTAATCATTTATCTTCCACAGGATATATATTCTTTGCCATATGTACGGATAACTGTGTAAGTAGTTAGACAACAAAGTGATCTCATTAGGGTTCCGAATTTTTCTTTCAATGTGCTAAACTCTAAAAAAGATTTTGGCTTATAATCGTTTCGATATAAACAATATCGCAAATGATATTCTCCACCGAGAGCACAAAATACAATGAAACGTGAAAACAAAGCCAATCGTACATAATTCACATAGGAATGAGATGAGTGGTTATGTTTAATATTGTTCGAATGTCTCTATTTTCATTTTTATTAATAGCTTAATTAAAAAAATTAAACACCTCCTGTTTCTTTATAAGCCTTTACTTAATTATCTATTGAATATAAGCAAGATAGTGCAAAGTGTAACTTAAAAGATTTCGTCGTCACGCGAGACAGGCAAGCTGCAGAGCGCAAGTCGGTACCTCGAGCCGAAATCATGAGTTTTATCATGAATCTTAGCTCCGTAGCTATCCCACTGTTCCATAATGCTAATTCGGATGCATATTTGTTGTGATAGTTTATTATAAAATATACATGTGATTAAGTACCCTTACCCGACGAGCGTGTATGCGTAAGATATATGGATGTAAAGTAGGCGAGAAAGGTGTGTCAGGATCGCGCTAAATGGAAGTGCGTAGTCTCTGCCTGCCCCTCTAGGTGACAGGCGTGAGTGTATGTGTCCGTTGTGTGATTATGTCCGATCTGTTTTGTAGCTTTAAAAATAAAAATGTTTCTTTCTTTGTTATATTAATATAATATAATGTAAAATTCATCATTTTGTTCTATCCAATAAATCTACTCAAGATGCAATGGATGTGCTAATCTTTGGGGAATGTCGGGTGTGTATTGCTTAACTGACGTATTGTTCTCGGTTGGCAAGTGAAACAGTTGGTTATTTGAGAAAATCATTACCTCAGCAATGCTGGCCAGTCATTGGGTTGTTTCATTCAGGTCAATGTGATGAAACCATCTGCTTATTCATTTAGATATTTAAAGCTTTTTTATTTCGGTTTAATTATGCCGTTGAGTAATCGGTTTATTTAGCCAAAGTAAAGTAATGTATTTGACGTTTGTTATGTATGTGTGTATGTGGTGACGTCATAAGAGAATTCATTATTCATTACAGCCTATAAAATTCCACTGCTGAATATATATAGGTTTCCCCCATAGATTACCTCATATGGGTATTTTGCCATGGTTGACACGCCTGGCGAGCGGGTTGTCAACCGCAGTGTTTTTTTTTATTATTTCGAATTGTTATCAGGGAGATGCTGCTGCCCATCACCTGTTTTTAATTTCTCTGTGTCTCCCCTTATGACACCCACGCGACAATATGTGGTAGTGGATATTCTTACACCGCCACTACACGCCACGTAAGAGAATACATCACCCCGTTTGGTGGTCCCTTAAGGCCGGCCACATACATACGGAATTCCGTTTCAGAATTCCGAACAGGTCGGCCACACACAAACGGAATCCCGATTTGCCCGCAAAATTTCGAACGGAAAACTACCGTACGTGTGTGACGGATCATAGATTTTATATGGACTTGCTGCGTTCGGAATCCCGAATCGGAATTCCGAAACGGAATCCTGAAATGGAATTCCGTATGTATGTGGCCGGCCTTAGTGTTGTAAAAGGCTTCCGATAGATGGCGCTGTAACGACCTCGTTTACGTCATACGTAAAATACCCAGACCGGCGACGGGCAGCAGTGTCAAATATGGAAACGTATGTCGTCTGTATAGTGGAAAGAGGGCCCATGTCCAGGTGGAATTTTTACAGGCTTATGATGAAGAAAAAGAAAGTAGTGGGTTTGGTTTCCTGGTTTGGATGATAACATATTAATATACATATTAAATAAAAATATATGGTTTATTTTAATAAAATTAAAAAAAAAATCCACCCTGTAGCATAAAATCTCCCATTTCTGTTTTGTTAGTATTTAGTAATATTAGATTTACCTTTGGTCTTCCGATCTAGACTCTTGATTCTAGATGTTTATTAATACGAGCACACAGTTCACTTGATGGAAAGTGTGGCCCATAGAAACCGACATCTAACTCCTCAATACATATTTGTAAATTCTAATAGAATGTTTCTTCGCTTGTTATCAGGTGTGGCACAAAGGTTGCTTCAAATGTCAGGAGTGCGGTATGACGCTCAACATGCGCACCTACAAGGGCTACGGGAAGCTGCCCTACTGCGAAGCGTAAGTATTTTAGATACATAATACTAGATGTTAAGGCACCACACATATTAACTCACAAAATAAACATTCGACTTAAAGTAAAGTACAAAGTAAGGTTGAGGTTCTATGCTACAAGGCAGGCCTAACTAAATGTTTTATTAAAGAAAAATTGTACAAAAAGAGTTATTAAAATATGAAAGACTACATAAATAAAAAATACCTCTGGGAATGAGGTAAACGCCACCATGCTGGTTCTATTTAAACTCATTTAAAATTTGTACTAACAAAATTATTGTAAAGTGAAATATTATGTTTAAATAAAGTCCCGCCGGGTTTCTCGCTGGTTCTTCCCAGGACAGAGGTATTTTCCTAACCAGTGGTAAATAAATTACTTTCAATAAGTATTATTTAGGGATGGAAAAATCATAATTTTTTCTAATTTCAATCAAATCCAAATTTTTTGGAATTTTTGAATTTTTTTGTATAATTGGACACTTTTTGACATAGTAGAATTAAAAGTTTATGAATACATATGAATGAGACTGATTAAACAGTAAGATAATTAATACTGTATTAATTACAGTTCATATCTTAAGGGTGAATTACTAAAAAAAATTGATTCATTTTACTAAGTTTATGAGACTGACAGACCTTATCGCTACGTCTTTGTTGGTTTTCCAAACTTTATGAGACTATTGTAGTAGAACAATAAGAATAAAATAAAATAATACAAGATTTTACCTTATTTTAAGCCAGTTTTATATCATTTTCTGTCCATTACATTAAGATTTAAATCATGATTTAAATCAGCCAACCCTGTATGTAATAATCTATTATATTGAATAAAAATTATTCTATTCTACACCAAACTGAAGGACTTACTCTAACTAGTCCTACAGATAAACTCAAACAGAATAATGTACAGTGTCCCAATGTTCGGAAATAAATGGCTATATTTTTATTATAAAAAGTATGTTTACTTTTTTAGTAAGGTTGCCTATAAATATATCCCACTGCTGGGTACAGGCTCCGCTTCCGCTCACCAGATATCGCTAGTTGACACTGAGGTAAAGTTTTTTGTTACACAATGTCATTTAATTGAGACGTTAGTTTTAAATAAAAATTTATCAGTTTCTAGAGTATTATATTAATACACAAATCAATGCTTCAGTGGCTCTTTAATTTTTGCAAATTTTTAACACTATAATTTTTACTTTTATGAATATATGTGGTTTGGTTTATTTTTTTAAGCTAATTAATATAAAATATTCTAATACTAAGAAAGAAACATAAACCTTTACATTTTCCGAACAAAATCTTCCCGCTATGAAATCTGTAAAATTATTTTTATGTGCCGCCGCCAAAGACATTTAAGTAGTAGTAGTAGTAGTAATAGACCGGACATCAGCAACAAAATGGCCACCTCTTACTTATGTCTTTTTTTTATAGGATAAGAGTGACAAACGAGCACACAGTCCACCTGATGGTAAGTAGTTGCTGCGTTTGCGAATCAAAATGCAGATGCGTTGTCACCCGTGAGGACTAAGATGGAATGCCTCATTTCCAGTAAAAAGGGCCTCCGGCCACCTGCACTCACTAAGCGAAACGCAGAGGTAAACCTCTACTTCACGCTGGTATTCTGTGAGGTCGTGGTACCACCCCGGTTCGAGCTGGCCCATCCGTGCGACAGCAAAAGCTGCCGCATGGCTCTACCACTGTTAAAAAGGTGTCTTATAGGATATAATTCGGATTTGTGTCATTTAGTCTTAATGAAATTGTCAATAGCTCAAGAGGCATTCGTTTCTTAAATTTTAAAAATATTTTTAAAGAAAATATGCCCGATTGTGCATTAAGGTATTGTAAGTCCCGATATGTAGCAAAAACTGAATGTGATTTCGGTTTATTATCACATATAATGTATATTTACCCCATAATTTTTAAATTTTATTATTTTTAGATTGTTCTAGAACATTTATCATTATTGTAATAAACGCCCTCTGTTATCCGTACTGGATCGGCGCTGGAGCGGCACCAAATGAGTTAGTGATTGTCAACGTTTGTCGATTGGTGTTATCGATAAAAAATATTATACACGATGTAGATTTAATCGTCTACAATATTTAAGGAGGTGAAACAGTAAACGATACTGTACCCTTACCAATAAGGAAATCGGGTGGGCCTGTGTCGGGGCACACGGCCGTTGTTTAACGTGAAACGTCTTAAGTCAGCCAGTACCAAATCAGTCGATAAGATAACTTTCTTTTTAAAATTTTAATATAATTCTACGACACCCAGAAGAGTCGCAGATGCGGTGCCGGCCTTTTAAAAAGGAGTAAGCTCGTTTCTTGTAGGTCTCTAAGTCGTATCGGTCCATAAAAATTGCCGATGGTAAACGATTCCTAAAAAAACTCCTAATAAATCACACGGTAGCGGACCGCCAAGCATTGAAATGATGTGGATGGTAACGTAAGTTATGTCGCGAGGTGTGTTGGTGAAATTTGGTGGCTGTAATTAATCCGATAGAAAATGCAAAGGGATGCCACATCTCTACGCAGCGCGAGTAAATCGAGCCAATTCAATGTGAGGCCGTACCTGTGTTTGTAAAGTTGCAAACGGTGTGCAGACATAAAATACTGTCCCGCTCTACTGAGTACCCCAAGCCTTTTAGAATTATTTAGCTTTCTCTTAAAAGTGGCCATGCTACTACAGGTCATTCGAATATGTCGATACCAAAGATACCGCTACTGGCTGCGGCAACAAAAGAAGTGCTCTGAAATTGAGAGCTCTGGAGATACGACAAAGGTGTTCTTTTTAGCGGTAAAGGCGCAAACTTGTGAATTCGTATAATAATTTATCGTGTAATGACTTAAATTCAGTGCTTTCCTAAAATATGTTAGATTTAAAGTGTATTTTTGTAAAAGACACGAATTTGAAAAACATGGTGGCGCTTTTTTATTGGATTTGAAGTTTCGCGATGTGCCTTCGATGCCGACTGACCAATCATATGCTATTATTATAGCGTCTAATAGACCTGTAACGTCATCCAAGATGCCACCACAAGATGTGACTGCTGTTTGAATTGATTCTTAGTTATTGGAAATTAAATATTTCATTTCATGACATTTCATTCTATTCATGACGTTATTCATGACTTTAAAAAGTTTATATCATTTTTTTGGTGTGATGGGAGTCATAATAAATAGATTTATACAATAAAAAAGCATGCATATTCATTATTGTTACATCGTAAAGCATTACAAACTTACTAACCTTCAACAACATTATCGATACTTTAATGTCGAAACGGTAACATTCATAAAACGGGTTTTTACCTTACATTTATTAGCGTCACCTACTGGGGAATAGGTGAAATGTTTTCCTAATAAATATTCAGCGTAGTTTTGCTATGTTTAGGTAGAGAGCGTCACATACGCGCGAGCCCAGTTTTTGTATGCAAATGTTCCCTATGTCCGCTTTATAGTATACTTACCTATATATTTAAATCTCTTTGGGCGCCGCCCTCATGGCAGATAAAGTCGCGGATCATTAATCTGTCATGCTACAGTGCTTGTTGGCCGACTTCATATGCCCTCGAAGAATTTTATTCCTCGGACATGCAAGTTTCCTTCACTGCCGAGCATGTAAAATAGCACTCGAGCTTCATAATAAATGTCAGAAGAGTTTAATCTCTGTCGGCTATTGTATACCGATTGACCGTGTATCCTAAAGTGAAGGCAAACATCGTGATTAAGTAGGGATGTAAAAGAAATATTTAGAGGTCATATGACGCCTGACAACGCGCAACAAACAGTGTGGCTATACAGATTTAACCATCTCCATATGGGGTAAACCCATTTCGAAGACATGAAGCATCTCCAAAAGTGCAAGACCTCTGATAGCCCATTGTCATATCGTTTGCCAAGCGTGACGATTCTACACCGACAATTCATTTCTAATCTTTATTATTCATATTATCTATATAAATAAAATGATAGAGATTTACAGTAGTGCGCGCATCACGGAAAAACTACTGGATAGATTTCAATTAGGTTTTCTAAGTTTTATTTCTTAGACCCTCGACCCTTATCTCAAAAAATATTAATGCGATATCTTCATTTAATATAAAGTTATTAAAGTTTTAAGAAACAACGATTTTTATAAGCACTACATCATGTTCAGTGATGTGTGTAAGCAACGCGGACGAAGTCGCGGGTATCAGCTAGTCTTTTTTAGAATCTTACATCTTCGAAACAATGCTATGAATTCAAAACATAACATGTTATATTCGTTGAGCATTTTTGATCAAGCGTGTCGGATCGCGCCGCCCATCCGTCGCAGCATTTTCACTTTAGTGACGTGGCCAATTTATAGGCTGAATTATTTATTAACTTTCGTCCAATCCAATTGTCACGGGCCGTTAACAGTTCTCTCAGTTAGACCGCTATTAAATTATCACAATCCTATGTATGATTACAAATATTATGATTCATAAAAATATGAGTAAACTATCACACAGTTTAGTTTGTACATCATCATCATTACAGCCCTTCACAAGTCCATTGCTGAACATAAGTATCCCCCAAGCAATGCCACAAATCAAGGTCCAGAGTCACCTTCATCCATCGACTTCCTACATGGTCATCACTCCGTCTAGTGTGGGGCCGCTCTACACTTCGCCTGCACCTATACGAAATTAGTAGTTATATGGGTCAAAATGTACAAATTAAACTGTCATAGTTTTCATATACATATACATTTAATAGTGTAATAGCGGCCTTAAAAGATGTATTAAGCTACAGATTAAATAAACCGAGCAAGCTAACAGCATAGCAAAGTGGCGAAGCAATCAGCTTTTTTTTTAGCATTCAGTTTCAAAATAGGAGGTTCAGATGCCTGGGTGATCAGTAATCAATTGCTGAAAACAGAATTTGAAAATTCGAAACCGTTCTCGAGATAATCGTGGGACAGACACACGGACAGACATCGTGAAATCAATAAGTGTCTTCGCAAGCTTCGCCACTTAATAATGGTACTACGTAAACTAAGTGCAGTACCTTATCGATCATAAAATGCTTTTAAAGTAAGAGTGAACGGTCACATGACGAAAGGTAATGTACGTATAGCCATGTCCATAATTTTTTAATTTTTTGCAAAAACGACCACTGCAATCAATTTTTGAGATATTGAGGTTTGAAGTATATATCTGTTTATTTATAATGTGTTGTTTCAGTTTGAATGTAATTTTACCTTGTTTTACTTCATGATAGTATTTTGATATATTTTTGTATGTTTGTATGAAACAAAAGTGACAAACGAACTTGCAGTCCACCTGCAGGGCCTAGCATGGGCAGTAGACAATTTTATCCCCGGGGAAAGGAGAAAATGTTTATCCCCTCGCTTAGTTTTATACACCATTCGAGCATGGGCACACCGGTGGATATAATATCCACAGTAGATAAAATTGGAGATTGACTTAGATAGACTTTTTGTATGAATATAAACTTAAACCCACGTCCAATGAACTAAGATAAAATTGTCCCTCTCAAATGTCGAAAAAGTATAATTTTTATCTTTCATTTGGCTCCATGCTACGGACGGGGAATATCTGTCTACTCGTTATGTCAAACGGGAATATACTTCTTCCCGTTTCCGTGTTTTGGCATAAGGACAGGATAATTTTATCTCTTGTCAGTGGATATAATCGGGGGATAAATTTTTGGTCCCCAGCCCATGCTAGCCGTGCTGGTGAAATGTACATCAATTGAGGATGCTTGTTTCGAGTATTATAATATTAATACTACTATAAGAACAGGGTTAAAGAGCTTAATTAGATCACAGTATGCCTGCTTGAATTATTCACACGTTTTATTTATTTTAAGCATATTCTAGTAATGAACAAGGCGTTTACGATGAGTGAATCAGAGACGAGGCTCGATAGTGTTATTCATATCATAATTGCCAGATCACTATCCACTTTGTTTCGACTCAGTACAACGACTCGGTAATTATTTGAGTGAATCATGCGCGCAAATACTCGAGCGTTTTTCCTCCTACTTATTTATATGGTCGTTAAACACACGTGGGCTCGCTCAGCTGTCCATTATTGGTACTTAAGACCTTAAGACTTAAGAGGTTTCGAATCCAGAAAGGGGGTCAATGTCATTGCAATATGCACATTTGGGCATTTTGACAAACTAAGAGTGGAGTACGTATACACGCTTTATCTATACAAATAAATAAAATTGAAGTGTCTGTTTTTAATGTTAATATAATAGCTTTTTACTAAATGCTTATGAAAGTATATACTGAACTTAAAACAAAAAAGAAAACAATTTTTAAAAATTTTGTCTGTTTGTTCCGACTAATCTTGGAAATGGCTAAATTTGAAATGCTGATTGTGACGGACGGGACTTTCACTAAAGACAGCTGATATTGTGAATAGTAACGGAGGCTACTTTTATTTTAGAAAAAAAAATTAGGTTCCACGCAAATAAATTAAACCCTATGAAATCCAATCTTAATAAAAATCACGCGAGCGAAGTTGCGGGGAACAGCTAGTTATGAATAACTTTCAAAACTTACCTTTTTTTATGAAGATTTAAAAATATTAGGGTAACAAACAAGGTTTAGCTCTAATGTCTCACAGTATGAAAAATAATATTGTACTCTTATGCCTATCGTGCTCAAGGCCTTTTAGAGTTTTTTTTTTATGGAATAGGGGGCAAACGAGCATGCGGCTCACCTGATGGTAAGTGACTACCGCCGCCCATGAACAACCGCAACACCAAGGGAATTGCAGATGCGTTGCCGACCTTTTAGAAAGGTGTAAGCTTTTTTCTTGAAGGTTCCTAAGTCGTATCGGTCCGGAGTTAAACATTTTATAAAAATTAAACTATCAATCAAAAGTGAAAAAAAAAAATAATAATTTCCTTATAAAGGCTTCTGAATTCGGTGCGAAGATGGAATGTATAAAATAATTAAATTAAATACCCGAAAATTGTTTTCTTATTTTTAGTTATATTTATTTTTTTAAGTTATTATTTTTGTCATTAAAAGTTTTATTTTTGCCTATAGGATAAAATTTTTCTTTAAATTTATGTGGAATCTCCCTTGAAGTATATATTACCTGTAGAATCAGTAAAATTAGCTTTTTACTATTAGTGAAGACACCGCACAACATAATATGTTATATTTCGAGCCCTTAGATTACGGAGGGGCACACTGAAATGATCGGGAATAGAATATTTCGGATTGAGTTATAATAAAACATTTTTTTAGAATTTGAATACTAGCCTCTTAGAATCTTAATGACATTCAAACAATTTAAAAAAATGTTTAAAAACAAAAACTATGTTGGTTTAAAGTTGACACGTCGTTAACAGAAATGGAGCTCACGCGTGAACATTTCCCTGCTATAATTTATCACAATTTTCGTCGCGGCTTATCTATATAAATGTCTCAGCGAACTTATTTCGATTTATGATGTTGACGCACCGAGTCAAACGACAATATACAGCTAGTATGCCGAGTTCCGACGCGGTCGTGTGTTGCTCAGCACTGTTTCTTCTGCAGGTCGACCAAGAACAGCGATAATATAATAGTTCGCACAGCTGCGATGAAAACATTGCGATGCAAACTATTATATTAGATGACCGTCATGTGACATACGAGCAGATTCGGGTGGTTATCGGTATCGGAATCATTGCAATTCAGTCGATATTAGACAATGAGCTGTGAGTAAGAAAGCTAGTTTCCCACTGGGTTCCCCACAATTTGTCCCAAGAGCAAAAGGCGGTTCGTGTAGATTGGTGCCGGAATACTCTGCAATGCTTCAACGGAGGGAAGTCAAATGCCGTTTATAATATCGTATTAAGCTAACGTCCCGTCATCACGTACCCGAAACGTCGCATCATCTTACATCACGATGATGCGAACTCCCATACGGCTCGGAAGACAAATGATTTTTTGAAGCAGGAAAACGTTGAGTTGATGAGCCATCCTCCGTACAGTCCTGACCTGAGCCCAAACGATTTCTTTACATTCCCTAAAATGAAAGATTTATTACGCGGTCAACGGTTTGAAGACCCTGAAGCAGCTGTGGAAGCGTAAAAATCAGCCATTTTGTCAATATCAACTTCAGACTGGAATTACTGTTTTAATGATTGGTTTGCAGGAATGGAAAAGTACATTAAGTTGAACGGAGAATACTTCGAAAAACAATAAAATACATTTTAGCTATACCGTGCATGTGGTTTTTCTTATTCCCGATCATTTCAGTGTGCCCCACGTAACACGGAACAAGGTTAATAATAAATAAAGCGGCAACCGTCTCCGATTCTGGGAGACAGCTCCCGCAATAGCAATTGCAGTGCCGTATTGTTATCTAATAATATTAAGTGGGCATGTGGGCGGACGTAGAAAAATTTCTCGTAAATAGTGATATCTGTGCTTAGCCCATGAGTTACTGAAGGGAAGTAAAAATTCTTACAATATGAGAACAAGTCAAAAAGATTATGTCTTTATCTGTCGAAAACAACACATCACAATATTGTACGGGTATATTCTTGACTTCCTTTTGTTAATTTTTAAGACATCATGGTATTTTCTAACGCCATAACCAGTCATAAAATTAATCAATAATTATACATAGGCTGCACTAAAAGTATCGGGAATGGAATACTTCCACTGTTCCTGTCATATTAAAATCTTTTTAATTGAAAACTCCTTGGTTTTAAAAATCGAATACCATTTATTTATTTAAAAAAAGATTCTCGGTCTTGTCACAAGGTTTTTTCAAACTTGTTTAGTCGTTGAGAAAATGGAATTGGCTCGAGAAAATTCAAGAGCGATGATTTATTATGATTTTCGAAGTGGTTTAACACAAAAACAGTGTGTTGACCGGATGATTTCTGCATTTGGTGATGAAACCCCATCCAAAACCACAATTTATCGCTGGTTTGCTGAATTTCAACGTGGACGTGTCAGCTCAGTGATGATCCCCGTCAAGGTCGTCCAAAAACTGCAGTCACCCAAGAAAACGTTGATGCTGTGCGTAAGGTGATTGAGGAAGATCGACATGTGACATACCGCGAAATTCAGACAACTTTGGACATTGGCATGAGTCAAATACAAATAATCTTGCATGAACAATTAGATGTAAAAAAGTTGTTTTCCCAATGGATACCGCATCCGCTCTGTGAAGAGCAAAAAGCGGCTTGCGTTACTTGGTGCGTCAGAACTCTCGAAAGATTCCACGCAGGATCCTTAAATGCTTTATACAACATCGTATCAGGTGACGAATCCTGGATATACGCGTACGAACCCGAAACAAAAAACCAGTCACGAGTTTGGGTGTTCGAAAATGAGTTAAAGCCAACAAAAATTGTTCGTTCACGGAGTGTTGCAAAAAAAATGGTGGCAACGTTTGTCTCCAAAACCGGCCATCTTACGACTATTTCTCTTGAGGGACAAAGAATGGTTAATGCAAGATGGTATGCTAGCATTTGTTTGCCACAGGTCGTTTCTGAACTCCGTAAAGAGAACTGCAACCGCCGCATCATCCTCCATCACGACAATGCGAGTTCTCACACCGCACACAGAACAAAAGAGTTTTTAGAGCAAGAAAACATAGAATTATTAGACCATCCGCCGTATAGCCCCGACCTAAGCCCTAATGATTTCTATACTTTCCCTAAAATAAAGAATAAATTGCGTGGACAGAGATTTTCATCAACTGAAGAAGCTGTGGACGCCTACAAAACGGCCATTTTGGAGACCCCAACTTCCGAATGGAATGGTTGCTTCAATGATTGGTTCCATCGTATGGAAAAATGTGTCAAATTTCGCGGAGAATACTTCGAAAAGCAATAAATACATTTTTAAATAGTAATGTTGTGTCACTTCCTTGATTCCCGAAATTTTCAGTGCCGTCCTCGTAGTAATCATTTTTAAGGCACGTGACCTCTGCAACGAAGCGAAAAAAATTGAGTCAATAAAGGGATTTAAACATCTTAATCGATTTAGTTGTAAATGTCATCACGAAAAACGGAATGTTGTACATAAATACAAGTCGATTTAAAGCAAAATTGAACTCGGTTACGGAAATGTGTTTAAAAAGAGGGGTTTGAACCTTCTTACATTTTTTATTTATCGTCACGCACAATCCCTGACGGGGTAGCTAGAGAGAACAGATCGCCAAGTGTCACGATCCTTACATACCTCTTTCGCTTCTTTCAGATACATTTTTTATAGAAACGGAATAATAAAGCAGTGACACGAACCAGTTTACCCAGGGATGAATAACGTGATATAATTTCTACGTCTTCTTTAATTGTTATTTCCGTCCACTTCTTACCAATTCCTGTGCAACATAGGTAGATAAAATGTACTAAAGCAGCTGTTTAGCAATATTTCGTGAAAATTCCCCACTCACACGTCTCCAACAGCACTTTCCAACCACCTCACGTTCTGTTACAAATGAAAACGAAACCGCTCACGTACCCATCATGCATGAATACAGTTTTTATGTTTAGCACACGAGGCATTGTCGATTACGCTATACCGTGTATGTGACCACTTATCTAGCTCCTAATACGTGTAGCACAATAAAAATGAAAGTGAACAAACTATATAAAGCATACACAATCGCGCATCCGTTGCTGCTGCGACAAAACGTCACTGTACTATTTTATAGCGACAATATTTATGGCAACAAACGAGCACACAGTCCACCCGATCATCAGTGGATGCTGTGGTCCGTTGACTTTCTTTCCATTCACATTTATCCTCAATTAAGAATCAAAATGCAGATACTTTGCCACCCCTGAGGACTAAGATGGAATGCCTCGTTTCCATTAAAAAGGGTCTCCGGTTCTCTACACTCAGCATACGGCATTAAGCTGTTATTTTACGTTGGTATTTTGTGAAAGCGTTGTCCTACCCCGGTCTAGCCGACCCATTTGTGCTACAACCATAATATAGGTGCAGCATGGCTCTACCACGTAAAAAATGTGCTATAGTACGATTCTTCCATGTAGGGCTTCATCATCACATACTTATACTTACTAGGTGAGATTGTCGTCAAGCAATTGTTTATAAACAGTAAAAAAAAACTTTGAATATATGTTTATACGTGGTGGATGCATGCTGCAGCTATATTATGGTTGTAGCACGAATGTCTCGACTCGACCGGGGAAGAAGTCCATATTCATACACGATACCAGCGTAAAATAGCAGCATTAACAATCTGCTGTGTTTTGTATGGTAACCGTAGTGAACCGAAGACCCTTTTTAACTGGAAACGAGGCATTCCATCTTAGTCTTCAGGGATGACAACGCATCTGCATTTTGATTCTTAATCGCGAATAGATGTAGATGTCTATGAGCCCCAGCATCCACTTACTATCAGGTAAACTGTGTACTATAAAAAAAAATGAAAATAATAACCATCTGCCACTACCACAAATGATATTACTATAGTCTTTTATTGACTGACCACCGGAACCGGAACAACAAATCAATATAATCTTTATATCAGTTGCATAAAGTCTAATTTGACATTATCTTTATTCCAAACGTAATTGTTATTCACGGTGCAAACGAATTGAATATATTTTATGTACCTACTATTTGTTTATTGTAATTATTGTTATGTCACAATGAATGACAATGTAGTTTTATTAAGTAATCATAAGTAAGTCGTATGCCTTGAACTTATTAAAAAAAAAGTAGAATTGCCACGTTGGTGTAGTGGTCGTAAGCGCGATGATCATGTGGTCCGGGGTTCTAATTCCGGCTCGGGTCAAAATTATTTATTGGAGTTTTAATGTCAAGAAATTCTCAGTAGCGTGTCTCGGAAATAACGTATAGCCGTTGGTCCTGCGCCTGATCTCTCTACGGTCGTGTCGGATTTTCCGTCCCATCGGACTATGAAAGTGAAGGTATAGAGAGTACACTTATGTTTGCGCACACACTCGTGCACTATAATCCTGTCCTGCGCAGATGGCTAGTATCCGTTGAGTCTGGCCGCTGTGACCGAATTCCAGCCTGGGGGGCATTATTACATTCAGACTAAATTGCTGCCGACTGTATGTACGACATTCAGCAATACTTATGTTAATCTATGCTTTTACTTATAGTAGGATTTAATTTTCATTACAAATTAAATTATAGGTTTCTCTTTTTCTCTGTTTGGAGACAGAGGTACGAAAATGCCAATAGAGTAACAGCTTTTGTTCTGTAGCTATCAAATAAGTTAATCCTTCGTTATGGTTACAGTTTTTTACGTGGTAGAGCCATGCTGCAGCTATATTATGGTTGTAGCACGAATGGGTCGGCTCGACCGGGGAAGGACCGCGCTCTCACAGAATACAAGCGTCAAATAGCAGCTTAACACTGCTGTGTTTCGTATGGTGAGTGTAGAGAACCGGAGACCCTTTTTACTGGAAACGAGGCATTCCATCTTAGTCCTCACGGGTGACAACGCATCTGCATTTTGATTCGTAATACAAGATAGATGTAGATGTCTATGGGCCACACCAAACACTTACTATCAGGTGGACTGTGTGCTCGTTTGTCACCCTTATCCTATAAAAAAAAGCCTATTAAGGTCCACTGCTGAACATAGGCCTTACCGATAGATTACCTCATAGGGGAGACATTTGCCATGGCTACCACGCTTTGCAAGCGAGGTGGCAACCGCAGTTTTTTTATTTTTAGTAGTTATTAGGAAGACGCTGCTGCCCATCTGATTTGTTTCCCTCTTTCGTCTCTTATGACACATACGGGATGATATGGGATAGTGGATATCGTAGAATTTAATACAAATATAGTAATGCCACAAATATTAAAATAACCATATTAGTAAAATAAAACAGATCAAGTTTAAGGAACCAGGGAAACAGAATAAATAAGAGTTACGGAAGAGTCATTGTTACGAAATAAGACCTTTAGCTGTAGCGTTACAGTCTTCACGAAATTTGACATCTGCTGACCAATTCCATACTTAAAATTTTAGTTCGAATTGTCACAGAGATGTCCATCATCATTGTCATCATTACAGCCCTTCACAAGTCCACTGCTGAACATAGGCCTCCCCCAAGGAATGCCACAAAGCACGGTCCTGAGCCACCTGCATCCATCGACTTCGTGCATGTCTTATCAGGTAGTCACTCCATCTAGTGGGGGGACGCCCTACACTTCGTCCGCCGGTACGAGGCCGCCACTCGAGAACCTTTTCTCCCCATCGGTTGTCGGTTCTTCGAGCTATATGGCTGGCCCATTGCCACTTCAGCTTACTAATCCGTTGGGTTATATCGGTCACTCTGGTTCTACTGCGGATATCCTCATTTCTAAGTTTATCACGCAGATAAACTCCCAGCATAGATCTCTCCATAGCTCGGTGAGCGACCATGAGCTTCCTCAGAGATGTACGGAATAGAATAAATGCGGGATGGATGAAATGCCGACAAGTCCGACACAACTTGCGATGCGCGGTTTCCCATTCCCCGGAACTCAAGGAAAAAATATAAAAGATGATCATAAGACCTGTCGTATTATATGTTACCGAGTGCTGGGCTTCAGATATAGTTGAAACAGTAGATACATATGGGTGAAATGCGGATGTTGATATGGATGTTTGTGATGACGAAATTGGATAAAATCAGAAATGAATTTATCAGCGAGTGGTCGCAATCATGGAATAGTTGACAATTAGTGATATGCTAGCGTGGTATCGACATATTATGTGGAAAGAAAAGAAAATCAAAGAAGAATTTTGAATATAAGAGTAGAAGGAGTCCTAAGTAAAGGTGAATGGAATGAGTCAGATATTATATGCGTAATAAAGGAGTGGGAAACATATCGGCTAATGGAGGAAAATGGAGGAGGAAGGCATGTTATACCGACGCCAAATAACTTGGGATAACCTAGTTGTTTGGCGTCTGCATAAATTTTAATAATACAAACAACATATAAATTTTATAAATCAGTATAAATTTTATAATTACAAATAACAATCTGTAATGATATAATGTCCTCCAGACCCAATTTCGGCCACGGCGGCCAGCCTCAACGGAGACTAGCCATCTGCGCAGGACAAGATTATAGTGCCCAAGTGTATGCGCAAGCACAGGTGCACTGTCATAGCCCGATGGGACGGTAAACCGACACGACCGGAGAGAGATCAGGCGCAGGACCAACGGCTTTACGTGCTTTCCGAGGCACGGGGGTGAAACACCGCCAACTTCCTGACTCCGGGCAGATACTGAGAATTTCTTTATGGTAAAACTCAATAACTGATTTTTTGGCCCGACCCGGGATTCGAACCCGGGACCTCATGATCAGCAGTCGCACTACTACAACCAGTAGACCAACGAGGCAGTCAACAACAAAATATATTATAAACAACATACATCGTACACATGTATACAAACTGTATACATGTGTACGATGTATGTTGTTTATAATATATGTGTACATATATACAAACATAATATATCTATAGTGTGAAAAATAAGCCGAGTAAAAGTTGTAACAAACATTTCGTCCTCGTTTTGAGTTTCATTTTTTTAAAGAAAACTATAGATGCGTTATTGCCTCACGGACTAATAGGAAATGCCTCGTAGTAGGCAGAAAAAGAGCCCTACCATTTAGTAGTACATAGTAGTAATTTGTATATACAGGGTTATTTTTCAAAGAGTAGCCAAATTTTAAACTTAAGTTCAAATATATAAATAGTGTTATACCGTTATTACAGTTTTAGAAAATATGAAATTATTCCAAATTTAATGTGATTTATGGGCACAACGTTTTTGCCTACCAATCGACCTTTACGAACGTGTATGCAGTAAAATCAGTTAAAATAATGCGTTACAACGCATTTTAAATTTAAAAAATAAAAGGACAGAACGTTTTTTTTTTATTAATTTTTCTTCACCATTTGCTTTTATTACTTATTCTAAACCTTGTCTGCAAATTTGGCCAGTTTTTGCAAGTGTATAAATATGTACAACATTTGGTCGAAACAATGTCCGTGAAATCCGTTTTACATAGTTTTTTTTTCATAGTAGGGTAAAGAGTACTAATGTTGGCACTCCTTCAATGATTGGCACTTTGCTATTTTAATCTGAATATTAAGAATGTTTTCCTTTTTCTATATCACAGCTACAGATATATTGTTAAGGTATATAATTACTTATACTAACAATACACATTTATGTTTAAAGCATCAACTATTTTCCTATAAGCGCTGTTTTAAAAATGTGTACGGACAAATCCGTTAAAATTTAACAAAAAGTTAAGCTTTTGTGGCTAGATTTTGAGAAAAAAATGTTTTGTGATGTGCTTTTTAGGTATGTTTATATGCAAGTTTCTGTCTATTTTTATCAATGTACGTCATTAAAGCATATTAAACGTTATTTTATCGTTGTGAAATAGAAGCATGGGTTTTTTTAATTGTGCCAATGACTATACTTTACTTTGTTTGATTACATAATCATTGGCATATATGTCAATCACTATACTTTCTTTCTTTTATCCAAAATCTATTCTTGACACTGCCAATGACTATATCCTTTGAGTAGTGCCAATGATTATGACTGACCTTTTTTCATAATTTGAATTGATGAAGAATACCGCTATAAAGAGCGGGCGCTTTAGAAAAATAACTGCCGCACTAACATTTAACGTTACACGCGCGATATTACAGTTCCCACTAAATAAGTAAAGTAAAAAAAAAGCTAAGAAGCTGAAAAGCCGACCTGGTCCTGGCACAATTTTCGATGTTATAAAAATGTCAATCGTGTGAGGTTTTTGAATAAATACCCCATACATACTAAACCGTGTTATAGAGGGAGAATAAAACGTCTATGAGGTGGATCATGCCTAATCGAAGTCTTGCATCACTGTTCTTTGGAGTAGACGGTAAAACCTATTATTTTCCCACTACAGAGAATGTGATCAGACGTTCAAAAGTTAGTGAGAGGGTTATAGAGGGTTATTTACTATCTTAATACGGCGCAACTTTGCGCAAGTCCCGTCATAATACTTATAGCCCTTAACCTGAATGCAACCCGACTATTGCAACCAGATGATATCACTGCATTTCGGCCCATCAAAGATATGTGGCGTAAACCTGTCTTCGAATGACGGACAAACAATTGTACAAAAAGGTTACTAAAACAGATGCGGGCCTATATTAGCAAGACTTTTACCGTATTGAAATAAATCTACATTATGAAATGGTTTTGAGACATGTGGGTTGTGCCCATTTAGTCCAAAGTGGATTAAACAAAGTGTCCGATGCCCTCGAAATCACAGCAAGCCATTTTAGATGATAACCGTTCCGTGCCATTATGCCGAATTACCAAATATTTTAAGAATAACGACTAATAACGACTGAATCAGAAATACCTGTAAGTATCAAATTTGCCTTGTATCATTTCACTTAATAATGGTTTATTTTGTGATGTGATAAATGTTTATTTACTAGAGCATATACAACCTGCAGAGATTATTGTTGAGTATCAGAAAGAAAACTAACTTATGTTTTTCATCAACTAGGCAGCAAATTTAGAATTTGTTGGAGGTTGGATCGAGAATGTCGAAACAAACAAAAATCTTTTAGAAGGCCCTAAAAATATTTATAGAGTTTTTTCCATTGCCAAATACCTAGCAAAAAGCAAAAAGCAGGTAAACAACGCCGTTATTTTGTGCTAACAAGTGAAGATTCTGAAGCAGCGGAGCTAAAAATAATAATGGAAAAATTTGGACACAAATGGAAAATGCAGAATTGAATAGTCAGCCATTCTGACAAACAAAACAAGACGAACGAAGCCAAAAACTCTGACATTATAATACTCTCTAAATGTTTAATCTAAAAAACCGAAATAAAGTTCTATTTCTACAAAATATCGAGAAAACACGAAAGGTTTTACTAAAAAAGTCACATCAAAAATGTATACAAAGAAAGAAAAAAACATTATAGACCAACGAAACTGCTTTCAGATGAAGATCTAAGGAAAATTTTTGGAGAAGATTTGTTCAAAATAAGTCTTATAACTATAAGATGGAGCTTAGAAAGATCTTGATATAATTTTTTAAGACTTCCAATGGTGCCAATGATTATACTTAATTGACAGTGCCATTCACTATGCTAAAGTGCCAATGATTGTAACATTCCCTAGAAAAAAGTTTAATTAGATTTTTAACTTAATTAAACATTTCTTTTTAAACGTATTGCGTTTTTTTATTTATGGCTATCTAAACTATAATCCAACAAAACAATAAAAAATATAACAAATATGTTTATTTACGAGAATTAACCACTTACAAGTAGAAATCCGCTTAAAGTGCCAATCAATATACTGCTTACCCCATATGGTGACAAACGAGCACACAGTCCACCTGATGGTAAGTGGATACTGTGGCCCATAGACATCTACATTTATCCTCTGTTACAGATCAAAATGCAGATGCGTTGTCACCCCTGAGGACTAAGATGGAATGCCTCGTTTTCAATGAAAAGGGTCTCCGATTCTCTACACTCATCATACGAAACACAAAAGCATTAAGCTGCTATTTTACGCTGGTATTCTGTGAGAGTGTGGTTCTACCCCGGTCGAGCCGACCCATTCGTGCTACAACCATAATAGCTGCAGCGTGGCTCTACCACTAGTACTAACATCAATTTTAAAAATTGTAATTAAAATATTATAATGCTGTTCTAATGTTAATTTTGTTTTTTTTCTCTGTCATCCCGAATCATGAATGAATTTGACTGAAACACTTAGTCGTTATATAACATGTAATTACATAATACTTATTAAGTAAAGTACTGAATCTATGCGTAAAATGTTTTCATAGTTAGAGAACTATTATAGCGCAAATAAATATTTTAACCATTAATATTTTTACCCGTTTCAGACACGTGCCGAAAGCGAAACCCACTACAATGGCAGAGACGCCCGAACTGAAAAGAATAGCTGAAAACACTAAACTACAGAGCAACGTCAAATATCACGCCGACTTCGAGAGGAGTAAGGGCAAGTTTACACAGGTATATGTTTTTCTAAAATTAAAAAAAAACCTTTAGTATTGGTTCATTTAGTGCTGTGTTGATCAATCAAAAGGATACCTTCTGTATCCCAAAAGATCGTCGCCATGATCTTCCCGGACGATTGAGACACTTATACTTGTTAGGCGGGGTGTGCCTTTTTTATGCCACTGCATCGACTATTGCTTTAACTCAAGTTCATAATGGTGAACCCAAATTTCGTCGACAGTTACAATTTGGGCCATAACTTCCTCCCTTTGCTGTCCACAGCGGTCCAAAAACTCGCGACAACTTTCGACGCGCTCGTGTTTTTGATGCGCAGAAAGCATTCTCAGAACCCATCTTGCACAGACTTTAGTCATGCCAAGGTGTTGATGTAGGATGTCTAAAATGGCTGTTTCTGATATCACCTCAGTAGCTCTGCATATATGTACACGATACGATAAGATTGGCTTATCGCACATTAAGACGTTGAACAAATTAAGTGTCCTCATCCTCAATCTCCTTTCCAGCGCGGATATACGTGTACTTTGTGAACTATGCTAGAGTAACTGGAAAATATTGACGTTTTTTCGTATGGTGACAGCGAGAGTTCATTATCCCACTTCGAGTTTGTAGGTGTTGTAAAACGAACAACTATGGGAAGTTCCAAAAGGTGTCATGGCGATATTCTTATCTCGTATGTTATATCAGATGTAAGATATTTATACCGGTAGCGGAAAGCAACATCAAAAGTACGAGTCACTTAGCCGCTTGCCGTAGAGATTATGGCAAATGTGGTCTTACAGAATTGGTCGTCGTTGATGAAATTGATCGGGAGAGCATAAATAATACCTTTTTTTGTAAGATAGGATGACAAACGAGCACACAGTCCACCTGATGGGAAGTGATTACTGTGACCCATAGACATCTACATTTTTATCCTTAATAAAGTATAAAAATGCAGATGCGTCGTCACCTGTGAGGTCTAAGATGGAATGCCTCTTTTCCAGTAAAATGGGTCTCCGGTTCTCTACATTCACTACACGAAACACAGCAGTGTCAAGCTGCCATTTTACGCTGGTATTATGTGAGAGCGTGGTCCTTCCCCGGTCGAGCCGACCCATTTGTGCTACAACTATACTACTAATATAGCTGCAGCATGGCTCTACCACGTATGAACTTAAAAAGGCTTAAATGATTAAATGATTGTTCAAATAACTGATAAGATTGGTATTAAGAATACATCGGCTTATATTTGATACTTTTTATTAGCTTCGTACCGGCAAGCGAACTGTAGGTCGTCCACCCACTAGATGGAGTGACGACCTGATAACACATGCAAAAAGTCGATGGATACAGGTGGTTCAGGACTGTGCTTTGTGGCATATCTTACTGAGGCCTATGTCCAGCAGTGGACTTGTGAGGGGCTGTAATGATGATTATAAAACTGAAGTGAAAAACGAATTCACGGTCCACTTGATGGTAAGTTGCTACTGTAGTGCAAGGACACCTGCAGCTAACTTCAAACAAAGAAGGCTATAGATGCCTTTTACCTCTGAGGACTGAGATGGATTGCCTTACAGGCTGTAGTTATACTGACTCTCCATACTCTTCAGAATGGGAAACGACAGCGCCAGGCACTGCTGTTTTCTGCCAGAAATATGTAAGAGGGTGACATACTCGCCCAAACAGACTCATAGGTACTAAATCTATACATCTATACAAATAAATAAAGTTGAAGGGTCTGTTTGTAATGTCAAAATTACAGCGTTTTAGTAAATGCTTATAAAAGTATAAACGCTACTTATAACAAAAATACACTTTTTTAAATTTTTGTCTGTCTGTCTGTCTGTGTGTCTGTTTGTTAAGGATAATCTCCGAAACGGCTGGACCGATTTTGACGGAACTTTCACTGGCAGATAGCTGATGTCATAAGGAGTAACTTAGGCTACTTTTATTTTAGAAAAATAATTAGGGTTCCTCGCAAGAAAATTAAACCCCTAAATTACACGCGGGCGAAATCGCGGGGAACAGCTAGTCTTGTAATATACCGATACTGATACGTTCACATAATACAACAAAATAAAATATAAAATCAAAACCAACTAAGATTACGCCAGAGTTACATAATTAAGCTGTTAAACATTGGTTATAAATTTTCAATCGACGATATGAACACATTGTAATACCCGTGAATTTCCTCGGCAACCACATTAACACTGCTTTATATCTTTTTGATCAGGTTCAGCAACGCAGTCAGTACTATCCGGGTTATTTAACTGAAAATTCTCCAACATTTCAGGTTGCGGATGACCCAGAAACACTAAGGATCAAAGCGAATACAAAAATAATTAGTAATGTGGCGTATCACGGCGATTTGGAGAAGAAAGCGCAAATGGAGAAGCAGCGGCAGATCAATGAAAACGGAGAACTTGTCGGTAAGTTCAGAACTAGTTAAAGAAGTATGATATTAGTTGAATAACTGTTTCAAGTAACAAAGTGGCTTTTGTTAGAAAATTCCTAAATATATCCTTTGGTTCGCAAAACAAAATTCTAAATCAAATCTTTTTAAACCAAGTATTTTTCAATTATGTAACTTTTATTCTTTTATGTGCAAAACGATTCTAGCTATTTTTGGTTAGTAGTGAGCTAAACCTACTGTTTTTGTAATTGGTTTTGGATCAAACTTTTTTTTACTCTATTTAATCACAATACATTATTATTTACACGTTCATTTTCCATTTTGCACTTGTAACATCATAGCGTTTCGGGTTGGGACGTGTGTCTGTTGTTTATTAAAATGTTTGTTTGTCATGTCATGGAAGAGAATCACTACAATTGACATCTATAGTCTAATGAATATCATCCATATTATGTTCAACCAACTCTTGTTGTCGTCACTTTGATAATCGAGACTGTCTATCGTCACGCTTGTAATCACTGGGGTAGGTGAGTCCAACGAGGAGCGAGCTACGGACTAACGTTCAACCAAAAAATTTGGGTTCTAAACCCATATTATTTCCGAGTAGCTGGAAAATTGTGAAAAAAGTGACAGGTGGTTCACTCATCGCCTACACAATCACAAACCCATTGAAACAAAAACAGAAACTTTTTTATTCAATATAGATTATAAATAATACTTATTGAAAGTCATTCTTTTACTTATTATAAACACATACACACACAAACATTTACGACACGCTAGACAAGTGACACAATTGACATATGCTTTTTTGTGATAAGTCCCACATTAAACGTGGGATCTATAAATTACATATCAATAAGGTACTGGTGAAACATTTTAAAACATTACATTGGCTTTAACATGATTTCACTACGGAATTAAGACATTTTTCAGAATGCTTCAGCTGGCCTGACCTTGAAAAATTGACTATTATCTCACGCCGACCCGATGTCTTAATGTACTCACTGTTCCCATCACCAGTCTGTCAGGAACCATATTATAACAACTTAAATATGTAAGGTACTTGCGGATAATAAAGCCTAGCTAAGTGAAATTCGAAATAAAATGAGAAATATCCAATTTGGTCTGCAGATTTTAATAAAAATCATTGGTTTAGTACAGTTTCTATAAAGTATACCCAAAAAAGTAACATTTGCCATAAAGAAAAACAACATTAAACATTTCTAAAATCCTTACTATTAGACCTTATTTTACTATGGTAGGATAATAAGGCCTACTGATTTAACGAACTCCAATAATCAAACTATACGTAATAATATATTTAATATTTGTGATCAATCATCACATGAATGAAGTAATCGTAAAAAAAAATATAAATTGCCTCGCCTAACAGCACTTAAAGTCGTTACTATAATAATGAACTAACTGACAAACAAAGCACTCGTTGTGATTATCATCATTGCGACGGTTGTGTCTAGAGTTGAATTGAGAGTTGAGTTGAGTATTGGGTTGATTGCTGGGTTGAGTGTCCTTCCAACCAAATTCTGTGTAAAAATTAGTAGGCCTTAATAACCGCCGACGAAGTATTTAAGAAAAACCAAATTAAACAAAATTACCACGAGACGTTATTCAAATCTTTAAGATCAACAAAATCATGTATTCGTAAAGATAAAGATTACGATTTTAGATAGCTAAGTGTAATATTACTAAAGATACCTACGATTTATTTGGACTGATTTTTATTATTAGTGCAGTGCGGTCGTATCTTATGATAGATAATGCAACTCTGGTCGCGTTTCTGCAAACTTGTAGAGACATTATCGTGCAATAGGAGTCTGTTATTATATCCTTGAGAGAGAGAGCGGTTATTATAAATACGATTTTTGTCACTTAGGCCTTATTACCCGCAGGTACCTTTCTCTACTATTAATAATGATGAATACAAATCAAATAATGTTTAAAAGTATGTACAAGCCCTGAGTAAAGATTGAACATTTTAACCGTATAGTAGTAATAACTTACAAAATCTTTCGAACATTTTCCATTTGTTCCACTTACAAAGCTATTTTTGGTAATAAGGTCAAAACCAGACAGTTTTCGGACGCAGAATAGTGCGGGTGTGTCTGTTTTATGTACACTAAAGTTTACATTACTTTCGGCAAAAATGTAAATATAGGTTATTTGCAAGTAAAAGAGCACTGTTTCATTTAAATACTGACGTTTTACTGTCCGACTATCTACAAGCATCTCAATGCAGGCATAGACATCTTATTTATGAGATTGTCTTGTGGCTTTCACCATGCTGTTTTTAGTTCGTGCATGCAAAATTTTCGTACGTTATTTCCCTTTTAGCACCGTGTATATTGTTAATCTCTATACAATTACTGTCCGTTAGTCTCGCTAATACTCTGGATGATTTTTTTGTGTGTGTGTTTGAATGGGTCCCTAAAGGGTTTTGATTCACATTTGGACCCGGTAGGTGGCGCTACTGTCGAGATCCAGAAATACCCGTGTGAAGCCGGGGTGGATCGCTCGTCATTACTAAAATTACGAATAAGTTTCAATAGTACCAAGATTGAACCCTTGTTCACTTACTATTGAAGTTGTAGTCAGATTCGATTGTAGAAACCGGGAATAATAGTAAAAATTACATGTTAACAATAGATAAACACTAAAAAACAGCAAACACAGCGCATTATGTTTTCTCGTACGCAAACTGTCTGTATTTGCAATCAATGTTGTTATGTCGCTAACTGTAACGCCCCATCGCTAATTTGTGTTTGTCCCATCACCGCTTCCACGTCTAGATGTCGCCACTAACGACAACTATCATCAACAAATCGAGAACTACGCCACGGAAATGCTACCGCCGCCAAACATGGCCGCTGCTCCCCACTTACCACCCAAGAACCATTACCAGACTCCAGCGCCGCAGCCCCAGGTCCAAGCCGTGCAGCAGACCAGGCAGTACCAATCCGAGCAGCAGTACAGACAGCAGAAATACGAGGACTATGCGCAACAACAACAGAAATACGACGACTATCAGAACCAGTACGCTTACGGACAGTACCAACAACCGAACTACGGGCTAAATAATCAGCAGAAGATCGGCAGGATTCAGGATTACGATCCACTCAGCGACGGCCCAAGAGCACCCCCCAACATACAACACGCCTCAGCTACTGTCATTTACAATAGCACGAGGGATGGAAAGCAAAGAGGTCTGTATTCATTACGTCGAGGGTGGCTGTTAAATATTCTACACTTAATTTTTTTTAATTATCTTAAATTTATTTGGAATGGCTATAAAATACAATTCTTATAAGGAAATTATTTAACAGAAACAGAAACTTTTTTGTTCAATATAGATCATATATAATATTTATTAAAAGTCACTCTTTTGTTTAATACCACTGGTTCGAAAAAAACCTCTGTCCTAAAAAGAACCTGAGTGCAGTATTGTATAATAATAATAATAATCAACAAATATAATGGCACGTCCATCAAAATACTCTAAATTATTTATAGATCTTTGCAAGTTATATACATATTAGTATTATTATCATAAAAGTTACCAATCCAATGATATCTTGTATTTCAAATTGGGGCTTAATTTTTACAATCAGATCTTTGGGAAATGGATTTATTTAATAAACTGCAAAGTAAATGTATCTTTTCCAAATTAACACATTTTACCTTTTGAATGCATGAAATATACCTGTTTGTTAATTATTTTGGAGTTTTCATCCATTTGTTATTTATAAGCTTATCTTTCGTTAAAATATTTTTTTAAATACAAAAGATTCCAAGCCTCTAATTTTCAAATTAATACTTTTCTATTTGCTTACGTGCAAGTCTAGATTATTATGATGAGATAAGTCGATATCAACTTCATATTATCAATAAACAACCTCCTACGTTAGTATGGAAAAATTACCTACTAGCACAGCCTTGAACTCGAAATTGTGTCTGAATTCTAGACACAATTCACATATAATAAACCTAGCAAGCTAACAGCATAGCAAAGTGGCGAAGCAATCAGCTTTGTAGCGGTTTCTAACGGTTGCCGTTGAGCAGTCAGTTTCAAAATAGGAGGTTCAGATGCCTGGGTGATCAGTAATCGATTCCTGAAAACAGAATTTGAAAATTCGAAACCGTTATCGAGATAATCGTGGGACAAACGGACAGACGGACAGACATCGTGAAATCAATAAGTGACTTCGCAAGCTTCGCCACTTAATAAATAATAGTACTAATGTACCTTACAGTAGGACATAAACACTAGCCTTTGGGGACATTAAATTTAAACGTAAATAACTTTATGTTAATGGTATATCATTTATTTTTTTAAGTCTCTTTGCAATAACTTTAGGTTACTAGAAGTTATTGCAAAAAGTATTTACCTGAATAAATAATAAATTTATTATGGTGTACAATTTTTAACAGCCCCCTCCAACTCACAAGCTCTGTTCTTTTTAAATGTTAGTTATTGTGTGTTATGTGTAAACCTGTATTTTATATGTCATGCTTAAACCATAAGGTTGAGGGCACCGTATACTTGTTCTGTGTTTGCACCGCCATGTCATAAACATCAAAATATCATATTTTGTAAAATATTCCACAGTATCGTTATCTACTAGGTGGTTGGACTCCTCTTCTACTTGGGGTTCCGTCGGGGTACGTAACACCTTCCTATCTATTTCTGCTGCTAAATAAGCAGTGTTCACATTGTGTTCCGGTCTAAAGGGTAAAGAGTGCCAGTATATTTACAAGCTGTGACATGTTCTATCTTAGTCCTCAGAGGTACCAACACATCTGTAGCCTTCGTTGTATGAACTTGGCTGCAGGTGTCCATGGTCTACAAAAGCCACTATAATCAGGTGGACTGTGAGTTAATTTATCTCTTCAGTTTTATAAAAAAATTACATAATGGTATGAAATATGAAAACAAGTCCTCACAGGCTAAAGTATACAAGAAAAAACAAAAAGGTGTTATTTCGAAATTACAAAGAGTTATCTTATTTAGAGATTAACGATCGATTCTTTAATAGGTTTTTAGTTTTCTAAATAACGATTATGTTGCACATATGTAAATATTTGTAACAAAACGCAAAACTATTGTTCGAATATATTGCCGCATGTATTTCACATCTGGTATATAACGGATCGTATACCGCTAGACCACCACGTCAGTAACCATAATAATGTCCTCCAGACCGAATTTCGGTCACGATGTTTCGATCGAATTGACCGAAATTCGATCTTGGAGGACGAAATTGACTGTATTTCGGCCAGTCTCAACAGAAACTAATCATCTGCGCAGGACCGGATTATTGTGCACAAATGTGTGCGTAACACAGTTGCACTCTCAGGCTGAGATCTGTAGACCTTACTTTGATTTTGCTGAGACTTTACTTTCGAACTAAGACAATGTCGGTATTTATAGAGCTAACTGCGAAGTCGTGCTGAGTGCGCGCTTTGCAAAGCCTAAGTCAACGAAATCAACGACTTACGTAATGCCTCCTCTACACTACTCGCGAAGTAACTTTGACGAAGTGCTCGTCGAAGTCGATCGCAGTCCGAAGAACGTGACTACACACTCGTGCTACTTCGCGAAGAGCTCAGTCGTTTTGAGTCTCCCACACCCTTAACATGAATAACGTTCAAGAGGCAGCTGCTATGAGTACCTAATTGTGTGAACAGTACGTCGTCAATGCGTTAACAAATTAAATAATTATGTAGAAATCTACATATTTAATATTTATATATAAAAAAATATATTCATAACTGGCGTAAGCCGAGTAGTGTAGTGAGACGCTGCGTGTAACTTCGCGAAGTTCATAAATCTGGCGCAAAAAACCGAGAGCGCTCGGAAGTCGCCCGAGGCGAAGCGTGGTTGCACGAAGCGAATCGAAGTACCTCTCTACACTATTCGTGCCGTCCAACTTCGATCTACAGTGTAGAGGAAGCATAAAACTCAGGATATTATCCGAAACCACCATATTAATTTTAAATTGTTGTGTTTATGTTACTCTAATTATTTATAACATTAAATACGTAGTTTTAGGCCGTCTTCTAGTTTTAAATAGCATTAATCCATTTTCTATTAACGTAATTTTAAACTTATTTCGAATTTTTTAAAACCTTCTTTTTATTAAAATTCTTCTCATCCGTTCCCATTCTCATATACCCGTTTTCTATTTCATATAATAATAACTTATTTATGAAATACAATTTGGACTGTTTTCGATTTTTGAATATTAAGTTTTTTAAATTGTATGCAATAAAACCAAGGACATAATTCGTGGAATAAAACATCCATATATTTTTTGACTGTCCGGGCCTTAGCATAAGCTGAGCTTAATCTTAGCCCGATACAACTATAAATTCAGAACCAAAGATTGTGCTAAGCGTATACTCAGCAAAGTTTTTCGTAAGTAAAGTTTGAGTCCAAGGGGGAGGCATTAGCCGTTAGTTTGGACGTAGCGAAGGCCTTTGCGCGGGTCTGGCACAAAGCGCTTCTTTCGAAGCTTCCTGCCTATGGGCTTCCCGAGAAATTGTGCAAATGGATCACCAGTTTCCTTGCTGATCGGAGCATCAAGGTCGTAGTAGACGGTGCATGCTCTGATCTCAAGCCTATCAACGCTGGTGTTCCACAAGGCTGCGTGCTATCACCAACGCTGTTTCTCCTGCATATCAATGATATGTTGCTAACTGGTAGCATTCATTGCTATGCGGACGATAGCACTGGTGATGCCTTATATACCGGCCGTGCCAATATTTCTCGGGAAAACGTCGCCGAGTACCGGAACAAACTTGTGTCTGAAGTCGAGTCTTTGCTTAACAAAGTCTCGGATTGGGGCCGACTAAATCTAGTCCAGTTCAATCCCCAGAAGACACAAGTTTGCGCGTTTACCGCTAAAAAGAACCCTTTTGTCGTATCTCCTCAGTTTCAAGGCACTCCCCTTGCTGCCTCAGCCAGCATCGGAATCCTTGGCGTCGACATATCGAATAGTGTGCAGTTTCGTGGTCACTTGGAAGGGAAGGCCAAATTGGCCTCTAAAAAGCTTGGCGTGCTCAGCAGAGCGAGAAGTATTTCATGCCGGCACATCGCTTGCAACTTTACAAAGCGCAAGTTCGGCCCCACATGGAATACTGTTCTCATCTCTGGGCCGGGGCACCCCAGTGCCAGCTCCTTCCACTTGACCGCATCCAGCGCAGAGCGGTTCGAATCGTTGATGACCGAGTTCTTTCTGATCGGCTCGATACACTGGCACTGCGTAGAGATGTTGCATCTCTTTGCGTATTTTATCGCATCTATCACGGGGAGTGCTCTGAGGAATTGTTCGGACTAATTCCAGCCGCTCAATTTCACCATCGCACATCGCATCAAAACTCGCGTTACCATCCATACCATCTGGATGATTGGCGGTCCACCACTGTGCGATTTAGAAGAAGTTTTCTCCCTCGCACGACTTCCTTGTGGAATCATTTACCACCAGCGAATTTTACGGACCGATACGACTTAGGAACCTTCAAGAAAAGAGCTTACACCTTTCTAAAAGGACGGCAATGCATCTGCAATTCCCCTGGTGTTGCGGTTGTTCATGGGCGGCGGTAGTCACTTACCATCAGGTGAGCCGCATGCTCGTTTGCCCCCTATTCCATAAAAAAAAGTCTAAATAAAGTCAAAGTACGGTCTATAGATCTCAGCCCCATAGTCCGATGGGATGGAAAACCGACACGACAACACGATAGTACGTGGTAGAGCCATGCTGCAGCTATATTAATAGTATAGTTGTAGCACGAATGGGTCAGCTCGACCGGGGAAGGACCACGCTCTCACAGAATACCAGCGTCAAAATGGCAGTTTGACACTGCTGTGTTTCGTATGGTGAGTGTAGAGAACCGGTGACCCTTTTTACCGGAAAAGAGGCATTCCGTATTAGGCCTCACGGGTGACAACGCATCTGCATTTTGTTCCTTATTGAGGATAGATGTGGATGTCTATGGGTCACAGCAACCACTTACCATCAGGTGGACTGTGTGCTTTTTGTCACCCTATCCTATAAAAAAAACGACCGGAGAAGAATCAGGCGCAGGAACAACATTTTTACTTGCTTTTAGAGGCACTGGGGTGAAACACCGCTAACTTTTTCACTCTGCTCCGAGTTGCAACTGTGAATTTCTTGACAGAATAACCCAAAAGGTGATTTTGACCCGATCCGGGATTCTAACCCGGACTACATGATCAGCAGCCGCACTTACGATCTATAGACCAACGAGGCAGACGTAAGGTCCATCTGACTTTTGGTCGCCTGGGACACACACGGGCCGAAATGAGGGTAGGATACACTTTCGCCGTCACTTTTTTTTATAGGATAGGGTGACAAACGAGCACACAGTCCACCTGATGGTAAATGGTTTTTGTGGCCCATAGACATCTACATGTGTCCTCGTTTGCAAATCAAAATGCAGATGCGTTGTCACCCTTGAGGACTAACATGGAATGCCCCTATTCCAGAAAAAGGGGTCTCCGGTTCTCTACACTCACCATACGAAACACAGCAGTTTTAAGCTGCTATTTTACGCTGGTATTCTGTGAAAGCGTGGTTCTTCCCCGGTCGAGCCGACCCATTCTTACATACAACTACACTACTAATATAGCTGCAGCATGGATCTACCACAAGGCAAAAACCATAAATACTGAGTTATTCCATGTAATTGACGAGGAAGAGAACACGTTTTTAAACCTCGTGTGTAATCGACTACCTTCGTTGTCTTTAAATCTGACTTTGGTACTGTTTATTGTAGAAAATAAATATAAAAATAGCATTTGCATAGAAAATTACTAAAGTAATTTGCTCCAAATTAAAATAATTTGAATATAACAACTAAGTGTTTCAATGTCAACTGTACCAGGTGCCCACCAAGCGCAGCAGCAGCAGCAACAGAGTCGACAAATAGGTCGGGTCACCGACCTGGACCCGTTGGCCTCCGAGCAACCGCGACCCACCAACAACCACCACCATGCCACCAACCAGGTAAACTACTGACTTCCAGTCCTCCTCCCATTCATTAACAACCTACACACTCTGTTGGCCATGTCTTATTTATTTGAAAAAAACGAAATTATATGAAATATATTTAGGTCTATGACTATGAAAATTCAACTAGGTACTAGATAGAATTTAAGCGGCTTAAATATTTTACCCAAGTAAGGGTAAAATATTTAAGTTGCCTAGCGCTTGAAAAAATCAGTAACGCAATTAATTGTATTGTTTGTTACAGCGAGTGTACATAGCGATGTATGACTATGAAGCCAATGATAGCGACGAAGTGAGTACCTTTTACCTAATATTACAATTTTATGTACAATGAGGCCACAACGGATATGCCACCAGGGCGGCGCCACTTTGGAATGAGGTGACATATTTGACAGATTTCATAGCGGGGGAAGTTGATTTGTTAGTAAAGTGTAGAGATTAAGGTTTCTTTTTGAAATAATTAGTCATATTTTATAGGGATAATAGTTAGATTAGAAATGGATAAACCAAACTACGGAACGGAGGAATATGCTAAAGTAGAATTAAAAAATAATTTTAATTTTGTACAACCAACTTCAATATAAATTATTAAGAATAACTCAAAAACTAGTGGTCAGATCTTGATCAAATTTATATGGGACCACGTGAGCACCAGCTTTCAAATAAAAAAAAGAATCATCGAAATCGGTTCACCCAGTATAAAGTTATGAGGTAACACACATAAAAAGTCATACAGTCGAATTGATTACTGTCTCTTTTTTCAAGTCTCTCGAAAAAGCACATAGCAAACAATTAGGCATTTTTTTGTGTTGTGTAAAAGGAATTACTGCTGTGACCCGTTCCAATTGCACCAAGGTGATGTACTAATATCCCGGCAAGGTATAGGTATAAGGTAGAGAAGTAGTGAGAGTAACGTTTGGTGCAGGTTTCGTTCCGCGAGGGCGACTACATCTCGAACGTGACGTCCATCGACGAGGGCTGGATGACGGGCGAGGTGCTGCGCACCGGCCGCACCGGCATGCTGCCCGCCAACTACGTCGAGCTGGCGCCCGCCTCCCCCGCCTCCCCCGCGCCCCACGCGCTCCACTACGCGAACTGACCCTGGGGACTACGGAACCCTCATCTACACCACTAAAACTGAACATGGACTCTTTCATATGTCAATAATCACATCTCGATACATTTACATACACTGCTATTTTTCATAGCAATTCCATCTCACAGCATTTTTCAATAGTAAATTACTATCCTTGCTGTGTAATTATTCGTAGTGTTCTACGCATTTAAAGAAATTTTAAACGTCTTTCTTTGCACTGGTAAAATTTATGTTCCAGCAGAATTTCACATATTTGAGATATATTATAAAGAAATCCTTATTTTTTAATCCTTAATTGCAAACAATTAAGCTTCAATTGTTGTTTTAATATAAAGCTGTTCTTAAGCAATTGCAATAAATTATATAAAGTTAACTACAAAAATTTGCAGTCAGCACATTATAGGTATAGTATCTGCGTATAAAATTAGTCTAAATCAAAATATAAACTCAATCAATCATGTATATTATATTTTTTCGTTTTAACTTGTTCTACCATCGTCAGTAATATATGTTACTAAAGCACGATCGCGGAGCAGGATTTTTTTACTGCTTTGCAATTTTAAACTTAATTCCCCTCATAAAAAGGTTTATCTCTATTGCAACTAAGATAGTTTTAGGATCTTTTGAACAGTATTTGTGATTCGAAAACCGAGTTTATTCTAAAGTTATTAAAATTCACATTTGTATGGATAGCAATAATTTAAAATTCTTCCTGCTCCGCGATCACACCATAGCAAGTTCCTTAGTTTTAGTTAAAAAATCCATTGACTCTATTGCGCTAACTCCTCCCCTATAAGAAAATGAAACAATGTATCTTCCAAATCCTAAATCTATTTTCTTCCTCCCTCTTAATTCTTTGTAAAAATTATTTCCGCCCTCAACATTTCTTGTAGAATCTGTTTCCTCCTAGACCAAATTCAGTACTGCAAGCACTTATTATATGATATCATAATATGATAGTTGTTATCATATGCAAAATTAACTTCTTTAAGTTATTATTACTCTTTAGTAAGCAAAATGTTTTTGACTTTTTAAGAAAAGAAGAAACCTGAAGTGTTAAAACTAGGGTTGCCAATTTTTTAACACAATAAATTTAAGGTTATTTATTACATAACCTAATGACATTGTGACAAGGTTTAGATATCTATAAAAGATATATGTCCAGTAAAACATTTAAAATTTGTATGTTAAACTTTAGTTAAATATTCAAATAAATCTCGCGAATAAGCTTCCCTAGATTTTTTTGATTTGCCCAAAAAATTTACGATTTTAGCAGTTATTATAATGGTATAATTTGCATTAGGAAACTGACTTATTTTGCAGTACAGTTGGCAACTACAGTTACAAACACTAAAAAGAACGTCTTAAACAACTGTGTAATCATGTAGGGAGGAAGAAATAATGACATTACGAGTATATACAAACAGGATGCTATGGATCAAATTTGCTATGTTGTAAATATAGTAAATACAATTGTTGACATATTACACTGGTGCATAGTTTAACACATTAAGTACT
The DNA here is from genome assembly GCA_033319125.1 of Parnassius glacialis. Classification (NCBI taxonomy): domain Eukaryota; kingdom Metazoa; phylum Arthropoda; class Insecta; order Lepidoptera; family Papilionidae; genus Parnassius; species Parnassius glacialis. Next base: position 29,537,299 of record JAVANC010000002.1, read on the forward strand.
GTATTTTGTGATATATATACTTTAACAAACATATATATATTATATATATAATTTTATTAGTGCGAGAATATCTTATTCTTGTTAAAATGACTTGCCAACAATGTGAAGAATTCGGTTATATCTCAGGTTAAAGCTATAATAAAATTGACTGAACCAAATAAAACGCTTGACCAGCAAGGCTTAAAAACTATATGTTGTCATAGAAATGTTTTTACACTTTTTCTGACAATATCTATATAATTTTGGCCTTTAAATTAATATTATTACCGTGATATATTTTCTCTTTAAGTCGAGGTAGTGTGGCGGGTCGCATTTGCGATTAATTTGTGAATAAAAACGGACAATAATTGTCTTCTTTACATAATATTTATATATATACAAATAAAAATATATATTTTTATATAAATTATACATATATTGTAGACGTATATCATAATTACTTATTGTAACTTAAATGAAAAAGGAATTATTTTCCTTTTATAGGACCAATATTTCTTAATCTTGCATTTATTTGTATTCATTCCAATGCAATATTTTATACTCTTTTAGACGTTTTCACCAATCAATATTTCATTATTGTTTTTTTATAAACTTAAGTAGGTAAAGTTTCGAGATAAAGAAATATCTTTTTGTTTTATAATATTTATCTCATTTGCCTGATGTTTGAATGAAGCCTTACAGTCTCACTTTGTTAATAATTTAAAATTAAAATTATTTGTTACTTTTATATATGGCGCTACTTTTAAATCAAAACTAAAAGCAAAACAAATATTCTAATTTTTATTTTAAAATAATTTATACTTAGTTGTGATGTCATTCATACAATCTCTAACATCATCTAGAAATTATAATGTGTGAAAGAGAACTCAGGAAACAACACACTTTCAAATATTCTGAACAATTATTTTTTTGTATAAATCATCTTGTTATATTTTAATAAAATATATTTCTTACTTAATAGGGTTGAAGACACTCAGATCAAGAGATTCTTGCTTTGTAAATAATTTAAAGTATGTACCTTTGTGGTTGCAGACCATATTTTATCGTTTTAAGTTAAAAAAATATTTTATTAATATTTTTTTGTTTATGTTCACTAAATATCGCCCTTGTAATGCATAATATTATACAAAAATAATATTGCGGAGGCGGCAAATAATATTCGACAAACATTTTGACTCTGTATGTTATCTATCGATGCCAGCTAACACATATTTTGTTTACATATTTAATAAAAGCGATAAAAAAACTGCTTATTATATTACACTTATTGTTAGACGCAATTGTTAAGCATCAGTAGGTTAGGAATATCTTATTTATTCTTATCTGTTGCAGAAAACGAAGGCATTGTTGTCTATGGCGACAGATTTGTTTTATTTTAATAAAGTTAAAGAAGTGTACATCACAAAAATACGGCATGTTTGAGGCTAGAGCGGACAAAATGTAATTTAAAATTAAATGATATTGCCAAGTAAAAATTTATGACAGAAATAAATTTCCGTTGATGAAAATGATGAAAATTATACTTGTTCATGTATAATACGTCATTTTACTTTTATGTAATCCACTTAAGAAGACCACTGCAGGCAGTGAAAGCGACGTCCATATAAATTATAATAATAAAATAATTTTTCCGCTGTAGCTTCCAACTGGGACCAAAGGCAACGAGATCTTATGTATTGGAACAGTATTACACGACCGATGTTATAGTGCCTTTGTAATATTTAATAAAGTTAAGCTGTACATAACAGGTTTTATTTCATTAACATTGTATATGTTGGCTTATATCTTAAATTTGAAAACAAGATACAACCAATGCTTGTTGTTAGTGAGGACATATGGATCCTTTTTTATTGCCGGCTTAAGAAATAGATGTTTTGCAATGTCTACTTTATTTATAGGATAAGGGTGACAAGCGAGTCCGCCTGATGGTAAGTGAGTGCTGTAACCCATAGACATCTACATCTATCCTCAATAAAGAATCAAAATGCAGATGCGTTGTCACCCGTGAAGACTAAGATGGAATGCCTCTTTTCCAGTAAAAAGGGTCTCTGCTTCTCTACACTCGCCATACTAAACACAGCAGTGTTAAGCTGCTATTTTAGGCTGGTATTCTGTGAGAGCGTGGTCCTTCCCCGGTCGAGCCGACCAATTTATGTTACAGTTATACTACTAATATAGCTGCAGCATGGCTCTACCACGTTGCAAAATCTGAGATGTGGTCCTTCCCTGCTGGCCGTATGAGGAAGCTCAAGGTCACTCTGCAAGCTATGTAGAGGGCTATACTCTGACTTTCTTTGCATGTAGACTGAGAAATGAATATATCCGCAGTAGAACCAGAGTAACCGACATAGCCCAACGGATTAGTAAACTGAAGTAGCAAAATGGGCCGACTTTATAGCTCGAAAACCGATAACCGATGGGGAAGAATTGTTCCCGAGGCTGCCACCTTCTACGTAGAAATGTAGGGTGGCCCGCCACTAGATGGAGTGTTGACCTGGATATGCAGGAAGTCGATGGATGCAGATGGCTCAGGGCCGTGCTTTGTGGCATTCCTTGGGGGAAGAGCAGTGGACTTTGAAGGGCTGATAATGGTAATGACAGCTTTACATATATTACTAAGCTAGCATTAACAAATCGATTATCTTAGAGTTACTCAGTGTTAAGCATGACATAATATGAATCATTTAACACAATAGAATTATTAATACCCAACCGTATTTTACTTTTGTCATTGAAATACTGAGAAAAAGATTGACAAAACAAACATTTAATTTAGAAACTACAGTTTAAAGCCGTAATAGTTTCTATAGGCTAGGAGTTGGTCTTGGTACCACCTTCTTCACTAAAGTAAAGTTGCAGCCAATTTACGTCCCACTGCTGGGCACAGGCCTCCTCTCATTTCTGAGAGGGTTTAGGGCAAGGAATTGTCCACCGCGCTGCTCTAATGCGTGTTGGCGAACTTCACATGTCTTCGAAATATTTTTATCTTATTTCTTAGATGTGCGGGTTTCCTCACGATGTTTTCCTTCACCGCCGAGCACATGGTAAATCAGCACTTAAAATTGCAATCAACAATTTCATTGGTGCCGGCGGGGATCGAACCCGGGTTGCTCGAGTACTGTGAAGCTTACAGCGAGCGCTAACCATATGAGCTACCACGGCTCTTTGGTTGAACTTCACTGATGTAAGATAATAGGTTTAACATGCCCGATTTTATTTGTACCGGTGTATAAAGCATCACCAGTGTTGTCATCCGCATAGCAATGTATGTCACCGGTTTGCAACATATTGATATGCAGAAGAAACAGCGTTGGTGATAGCATGCAGCCTTGTGGAACACCAGCGTTACTAGGTTTGCAATCGTAGCACGCACCGTCTACTACGACCTTAATGCTCTGATCAGCCAGAAACTGGTGATCCAATTGCACAATTTCTCGGCAAGCCCATAGGAAGGAAGCTTTGAAAGAAACGCTTTGTGCCATACCCGATCGAAGGCCTTCGCTATTGCCAAACTAACGGCCAATACCTTCCCCTTGGACTCGATCGCCTGCGCCCATCTATTTGTTAGGTAAACAAGAAGATCACCAGCTGAGCGACCCCGCCGGAAACCGTACTGGCAGTCACTAATCAGCTGGTGATCCTCAAGGGACTGCATAAGCTGGCAGTTAATAATGGACTCCATTATATTTTCTGGAACAAGGAGGTGATGGCGATAGGCCTGTAATTGGACGGATCAGAGCGGTTACCTTTTTTAGGGATCGGGTGCACGAAAGCTGTCTTCCACGAATTCGGGACAACGCCTAGGGAATAGGAGTACCGAAAAAGACGCGTTAGAACCGGTACCAACTCTGGAGCACACGTCCTTAGCACAATTGGCGGGATTCCGTCAGGCCCACTCGGCTTGTGGATGTCCAGGGAGAGGAGTGTTTTGCGTACTGAGCACTGTGAATCGCACATCAGGCATAGAGCACTCATACTGCGGGATGGTCGGCGGTGTGTTCCCCCCGTCATCAAGAGTCGAGTTGGACGCAAAAAGGGAGCCTAAAAGGTCAGCTTTCTCTTTTGCGGCGTGAGCCAGTGAGTCATTCTCCCTGTACAGAGATGGTAGTGATGGCTTACAGAAATTCCCTTGTACCGAAGGAAGGCGAACTAGTTTCTCGCCAATTCTGCTTATGTGCTCTGTTTTTGCTTCGGCAATAACTCTTTTGAAGGACCTTGAGGCGAAGTTATACTTCTTTTTAAGCATGCTGGTGTTTACATCCCGACCAGCCGAAGCCTCAGCCCAGGCCTGATAACACTCCTGCTTACCACGTAATGCAGTTTTACAGGAGCGACCAAACCAAGGCTGAGATCTGCCACCGATGGGTACCACAGATGGTGGAATAAATAGTTCCATTCCCTGTAGCACCACATCGGTGACAGAGTGAGCAACAGCGCTAGGATCACCCGGCGAGAAGCAAACCCGCCCCCATGGGTAGGATGCAAAGAAAGACCGCATTCCGTCCCAATCCGCCGACCTGTAATGCCAAACACGGCGGCAATCTGCAGAACGCAACCTCGAGGAGAGCGTAAGTGGCACTACACTCTGGATCAGACAATGGTCGGAAGAGCCGAGAGGGGCATCGACGGAAACCTGATATCCGTCCGGATGAGAGGTCAGCAGAAGGTCCAACAGGGAAGGTGTATGATACTCCACATCTTGTATCCGCGTAGGCTAAGTAACCAGTTGTGTCAGACCATATGCCAAAGCAAAGTCATAAACGGATCTCCCCGCATGATCGGTTAAACGTGAACCGAGCCTATAGCCTATAGCATCTATATAGGCACCCGTAGACGCGGGGATGGTCGTCGCTGTCTACGCGCAGCCATAGGATGAGCAGGTCCGTGCCTTCAAGACTACCGAGGTGTCGAGAACAGATATCGTCTCTGACGTATGCGCAAACTACAGCCCGGGGCACAAAGAAGTGTTCTAATTTGTACCCCTGGTAGGACAGGTACGAAGTATCAGCCGATGAGGACACCTGCGTCTCGGTTAAACAAGTATCTGCCGGAGAGGACACCTGCGTCTCGGTTAACATAACATAGCAAGGCCGGCTTCGCCGTTTCTAGATGGTAGTAGACGGCGTTAAGGTTTGAGTGAAGTCAGTGGTGGATTTACCAGCAGGCTGAGTAGGCTGGAGCCTAGGGCGGCAGACTTTAGGGGCGGCGAATTCGGGCCAATTTTTTTAAAATTTTTCTTTTACATAAATTTTCCTACTATTAGCGTAGTCGTGTTTGGTTGTGGCGCGGAAACGAGTGACCGTTCGCTAAGTGTGTTTGGTTTAAATGCCTGCCCTATGTGGTATATTATCTATGGAAATGCTGATTTATTAACTAAACGAGCGATGCGCGGCCGCTGCAGGAGCCGCAGCAGGATCGTGCTGTTGAAGGCGTACGCTGCGTTTTGGCATTGAGTTCAAAACAGATAGCTGTATTTACTTCAATACCAAAAGAAAAGCCGCCTAGTTGGAATCCTGGTGCGATTTCTAATACGTACTAATATTTCTCTGGCACAATTTTTTCTTCACAATTGGTTCTTTCTGTAGTATGATAATGTTGCATACATGTCTGGTGTGTGTGTATAATGGCTAAAATTCAAAGTCAAGCACCTTTTGCTTTTTTCATTCCTTGCTCTGTGATCTCTTAAAATTTAGTGACAACTGTGGCTGCTGAATGTTGCACAGAAGCTTGTCGCTTCTTCAGTTTTTCGTAGCTGAACGAGAAATTTTTAAGTATTTCTAAGAAAAAGTGATCGAATTAAGCTGTCGAAGCAGTATACAAAAGACGTGGAGAAAATGTTGTGTTTTATACGTGGTTGAGTCCATGCTGCAGCTATATTATGGTTGTAGTAGGAATGGGTCGCCTCGACCGGGGAAGGACCACACTATCACAGAATACCAGCGTAAAATAACAGCTTAACGCTGCTGTGTTTCGTATGGTGAGTGTAGAGAACCGGAAACCCTTTTTACTGGAAACGAGGCATTCTATCTTAGTCCTCACGGGTGACAACGCATCTGCATTTTGATTCGTAATCGAAGATAGATGTAGATGTCTATGGGCCACAGCAACCACTTACCATCAGGTGGACTGTGTGCTCGTTTGTCACCCTTATCCTATAAAAAAAATACAACCGCAAAGGAAAAAAATATATGACGGGACACCCGATAAAGAAATGAGAATGACTTCGAGTGATACTTTCAGAGCTAATACATTTCTTCTCCTAATTGATAGACTCGTATCTGAATTAGAAATACGATAGTAGGCCTACTGTTGTAGTTTTTAGAAGCAGTTGGTTCAAAAAAACTTTTCATTTACTTACTTACTTACTTACTTATCGTCACGCACAATCCCTGACGGGGTAGCCAGAGAGAACAGATCGCCAAGTGTCACGATCCTTACATACCTCTTTCGCTTCTTTCAGATTCATCATCTTCTTCATACATGCACGTCTAGGTATCCGAGTACTCTTGACCCTCCCCTCTTCGAGCAATTTGCTCACATGGTCTTCGAAAGTTAGTCTCGGTCTACCTCGACACCTTTTAATATTAACTTTCGCGCTATATATTTTCTTCACCATTCGGTCTTCACTCATTCGCTCAACGTGCCCAAACCATCGAAGCACGCCCCTATCAATTTTTGTGATAAGGTCATCTTTCAAACCTGCCATATTGCGAATCTCTTCGTTTCGCTTTCGGTCGGCCATGGTAACGCCGCACATTTTACGAAGAGATCGCATCTCCACTGCATTCAACTTGCTTTTATGCTTCTTCTGGCATACCCAGGTTTCGCTGCCATATAACAAAGTCGGTACCAACACTGCGTTATGTATTGCAAGGCGTGCACTCTTCACTACGCCTTGCCTTTTGACTAACGCAGTCAGGGCACCATTGACTTTGTTCCCGGCAGCGACACGCCTGTCCACATCTAAATCACATCTTCCATCCCGGCTAAAAGCACTCCCCAAGTATACAATTTCATTTACCTGTTCTAGACATTCCTGATTTACCCATATTTCACACTTCGTTCTCTCTTCGTCCCTTTCAAATACCAGAACCTTAGTTTTATTAGCATTCAAGCGGAGACCTTTAATTTCACATTCCTCTTTCATACACGTGACTAATGCCTGCAGTTCTGCCTCTGATGGTGCAATAAGCACTGCATCATCAGCATACAGCAGACAATTTACTTTAATGTCACCCAATTTCACACCCAAACAGCTATCTTTCAGTTTCTGTAAACAGCTGTCGAGATACAGTATGAACAGCCAGGAAGACATGACACAACCCTGTTTTACGCCCGTTTGGACGCTAAACATGGGTGACAGGTCATGCCCTACCCGCACACAGGCTTTACAGTCACAGTAAAGTGACTGCACAGCCCTTAGCAATCGACCATCCACACCATACCCCGGCAACAGTTCACACATTTTCTTCCTTACAACCTTATCAAATGCTTTCTCAAGATCCACAAAAGCACAGAAAATCCTCTGGTTAGCAGCCAGAAGCTTTTCCGTGATCATGCGGAGAGAAAACATTTGATCCGTGCATCCTCTTCCAGGTCTAAATCCGCATTGTGCCTCCCATAGAAATCTTTCCGATTTCTCTTGCATCCTACGTGTCAAAACCTTCGAATAAACTTTACTTGCTAAACTGGTCAAGCTGATCGCCCGATAGCACCCGCAGTCAAAATGTGAACCTTTACCTTTATATAAAGGCACAATGACTGCGGATCGCCAATCATCCGGGACATCCCCTGTCCGCCAGCACAAATTGCACAGCAGATAAAAGCCGTCCCAGACGCGAGGCCCACCATACTTGACCATTTCAGCAGTAACTCTGTCTAGTCCCGCAGCCTTACCACATTTCAAACTTCGAATCGCATGTTCAATCTCTTTCATACTGATGACCTCAGTGTCATCGAGGTCCGGGTCTGGCGTACCAGTCTCGACGTCATCCCCGGATCCCTCACTAAGATCATCACACGCATACATTTCTCTATAAAATTCGCTCCATCGCTGCATGACGTCCGATTTTTCTGAGAGGACGTCATTAGTTCTCGAAAGCACTTTGTTCATTCTTAAGGCCGTCGCACCACTTCGGGTCCTTCCAACCTCTTTCCAGAGGAGTTTGGAGTTCTCCTTAAAGTTGTGCGACAACCTTTCGTCCGCTTCCATTCTACACCTTTCACGCACTTCCTCAATCAATGCTTTCGTGTGAACTTTCTGCAGCTTATATCTTTCTTTCATCTTCTCTCTCATATCCTTATCAATACTAGAGGCCAAGTAGTCTAACCATGCTTTCTTCTTCTTCTTTACAGCTTCTTTCACTTCATCATTCCACCATGCATCTCTTCTTTTACTACTGCCTCTTTTAATCGTTCCACACACTTCTTCCGCTGCACTTACCATTCCATCCCTAAGGTTCTGCCATGTTCTTTCAACACATTCTTTTCTGCCATCGATGTTGTCAAGCTTTTCGGCTACCCTCGCATGATATTTGTCCCTAGTATCCGCTTCCTGAAGCTTCCAGCTTCGGATGCGACAGACCGACTGTGGTTCTGTTACTGCCGTCCGGTAGCGCCAACCCGCGAACAGACCCCTAAATCTAGTAATCACTAGATAGTGATCCGTTCCCAGGTCAGCACCCCTGAACACTCGCGTATCCATCACCTGTTTTCGCAGTCGGTCATCCACCAGGAACAAATCGATCATACTTCTCTCATTCTTACTTTCTCTAGTATACATATGGATCTTCTTGTGATTAAACATAGTGTTTGTCACAAGAAGACCCTTTTCCTTGCATACCGCCAGTATAAGCTTGCCAGCATCATTAACCCTTTTATCGCCAAACTTTCCAAGCACCGACTCGTACCCTGGTCGAGCGGTACCAACTCATCCATTCAAATCACCACATACAACAATTCTTTCGTTTCCCCTAGCCAAATCTAGAACTTCTCTTACATTTTCCCAAAACTCCTCCAGCTCAGCCCTGGACGACGAAGCTACCGGCGCATAAACAGCCAAAAGGAATAACTTCGTCAGTCCCAATTTAAAGCGAACCCAGAGAAGTCTTGAGTTCACAACCTTATATTCAGTCATAACATCGACCAACCGAGACGACAGCAGCACCCCCACTCCCTGGCGGGCGCTCTCGCTCTCCGGGACTCCGGACCATAGAGCTAACGCCCCGCCAGGGAGCTCTTCAGTACCACTGCCCTTCCGTTTGGTCTCCGACATACACACGACATCTAATTCTCTTTCTTTCATTATTTCGATCAACTCATTCATCTTATCTCTCATGCCTCCTCTAACATTCCACGTGCCAACTCTGCACTCTGTCCTCCACCTTCCGCCGTGTCGGGCTGTGCGTGACGGGTGGCGGTCCCCATCGCCGCTTTGCACGCTGCATTCCACACCAACGGGGACGAGCTGGTGTGCGTCGCCTTGGGGGGACGCCCTAACCCTCGTTGACATGGGTGCGCAGCTAAGTAGAATTGCAGCCCTGAAAAGGGCTGGCAGGGGTCGCGACGAGCACGCTTCGACAGTGACCCCCACTTTTCTTTTCATTTCGAACTAAAATCTACAATATCATCAATATTAACCCCTTACAGAAAAATACTTTTTCTTGGAAGAAATGTATCCTAATGATTAAGAGATTGACTTAGTTCAAGAATTCATACATTTTCAATTCCACCTTTCTTCTGAAAGAATTTTGATGAAATCAGATTCTGGATCATTGAAAACTTTATCTTTGTTCTTGTGAAACCAGAATTTTCAAAATGTTTATCAAGACATGGATATAGCAGTTCACCTGTAACAAATTTTTTAGGTGTTTAATTTTCACCGTTTAAAGTAAGAAAAGCTTTTCGCTTTTCTTACTTAAAATGGGTGAAAAATTATCTAAGATCTACCTAAAGTCAACATCACGGCACGCCGGGATCACTCCCCCGAAGTTGCTTGCAACATCAAAGGACAGTTGAACTTCTTCGGGGTGATCTCATGGCTCGTATAATTACATTATTCCTGCCCACACGCAAAATACGCACTTAGACGTAGAGTTGCAGAAAACAGCCCGTCATAAACTAAACTACTTAGAGTGAAGAAAAGCTAAACGCCATAGCTATTTTGTGCATAGAGTCAGAACTCATAATTTATGAACAAGATTTCATCCGACGATTGATGATTATTTTGCGAATAGAAAATTATGCAAAAAGGTATTGTAAAACTTTCATAACTATTAACATTGTAGAATTTCATCGTCATTATCAGCCGGATTTTTACGAGGTGACAATATATTAAAAATAATAAATTGTAAGTAAGCGCACTAAAATTATTTAATAACGTTTAACTACCAAGTTTAAAAATTAGTTGCTCTAAAATTTTCACCGCAACGAACTGTTGAAATTTGCACAATTAGCACCTAAAAAGCCCCTAATTTTGGGTTTTTCTAAATGTAAATTCCTGACTGCGTTGCTGGCGAGACACAGCTACAATAATTGTATTAATTATGAGAAAAGGGTGGCGTATTTAGAACGATAATGCATAAATCATGAAGTTACAATTTCATTGACAAAAAATTGTAATTATTATGATTGTGAACTAAGCCATCGAATTGTAGAAGATTGGTAGGGGCGGCAATTTATAATAGCCTACTGGCAGCAAATGTGTAAATCCGCCACTGAGTGAAGTCCCCTAATGTTGCAGAAGTCCACGGATATCGTGGCAGGGGTCGCCATGATTTTATCGCTCTGTTTGTCGCGTGCAGTGTTAGTATAGAGCGGGATTTGCTAATAATAATAAAATAGCTAGAATAAATGAATTTAATGAACAAGTCACACATAACTCTAACTTTCAACCCACCACAAAGGTGTGCCACAGGGTACAATTCTCGGTCCTTTACTTTTTATTTTGTATATTAATGATCTTCCATTGGTAAACGATCAACATTGTACTCTATAAGCGGACGATATATCAGTTGTAATAACAGGTAAAGAAAAACCTTTAGATTATGAACTCAAAGTTAACAGTACTGTCACATCTCAATCATAGTGAATTGGCTCGAAATAAATAATTTATGCCCTAATCTACTTAAAACTAAATATATCACATTTTGCACAAGCCGCGTAAATATTTCTACAATAAAAGTATTGAGTCATAGCCAAGAAATTGAAAAGGTTGCTGATATAAAATTTCTCGGCCTTTTTTTGCACCAGAACTGTAGTTGGAAAAATCACATAAATGTAATGTGTGATAATTTAAATAAATTCGTTTATACGCTCAGAAGACTTAGTATACTTTTTTATAGCCTATCTATACTTTTTTTTTTGTTAAAAAAAAGTTACCCCCACACTAGGATTTTCTCCTGTATCGTGGAGGCAGTTTACAAACACAAATTGCACAAGGACAAACATCCAGACCCGGAACAATTATTTGTAGGTCATACAAATACTTGCTCCGTGCGGGATTCGAACCCGCGCCCCCCAGCGCAGCAACTCATTGCTAAGCCACTGCGCCACGGAGCCGTCAATACTAATCTATACTATACTAATATAATACGAGGGCGGCACTGAAAATTTCGGGAATCAAGGAAGTGACCCAACATTACTATTTAAAAATGTATTTATTGCTTTTCGAAGTATTCTCCGCAAAATTTGACACATTTTTCCATACGATGGAACCACCAATCATTGAAGCAACCATTCCATTCGGAAGTTGGGGTCTCCAAAATGGCCGTTTTGTAGGCGTCCACAGCTTCTTCAGGTAATGAAAATCTCTGTCCACGCAATTTATTCTTTATTTTAGGGAAAGTATAGAAATCATTAGGGCTTAGGTCGGGGCTGTACGGCCGATGGTCTAATAATTCTATGTTTTCTTGCTCTAAAAACTCTTTTGTTCTGTGTGCGGTGTGAGAACTCGCATTGTCGTGATGGAGGATGATGCGGCGGTTGCAGTTCTCTTTACGGAGTTCAGAAACGACTTGTGGCAAACAAATGCTAGCATACCATTCTGCATTAACCGTTCTTTGTCCCTCAAGAGGAATAGTCGTAACATGGCCGCTTTTGGAGACAAACGTAGCCACCATTTTTTTCGCAACACTCCGTGAACGAACAATTTTTGTAGGCTTTAACTCATTTTCGAACACCCAAACTCGTGACTGGTTTTTTGTTTCGGGTTCGTACGCGTACATAGATATAATAATAGAAGGAGATATGCCCGGTAGTTGAAAATATATCGGAACCCGGTGTCTCCAGTTGGCCCCTACCACCCGCCTACTACTACACTTGCAGATCAGTAAAAGCAATAGATACGCAGTCGCGCACACACCCGCATTTTATAAATCAGACCGTACTACACATTTTCACTATCAATTATAAACCGTATCCCTACAGAAACAGCGTGCATTTACCATGCACCGTACTATTTACTCACACAAAAATATCAGTCGCTATCGTTGTGCTGTGCATTTTAAAAACAAAAGCCATTTATTTTACATATACATTAGTGATTGACTAAATTAGAAAGTTATCGATTCTCTTCCATTTATACTAAAATTATACTAAAATTTAAAATAAAATAAATAAAAAACTATATGCACAGGAAATTATATAATAAAAATAAACAATATGTAGCTAAACGTAAATTATTAAGTACCTAACCTACCTAACAAATACAATAAAAAAATCCGGTTATGTTGGTTTAGATTATCATAGTGTATTGAAAAAGTAGGTATTTTGGCATATGGTACTAGTTTTTATAGGGAACCAGTTTGGTGGCCTTGCTGTGGCATCAATTAATTTCTTTTTAAATTAGCATCTTATGGGAAGCTGAAAATGTACGATAATAATTTATTTATCATTTACATATATCCTACGCATTTCTTAACCTCACCATGTACCTGGCAAGCCTTTGTTTAAAAACCCCTGGTTGGTTAAGATATTGTTAAATATATGAAAACAAACACAGACTCATGCATAACAAATAAATAGCCAGGAGAATTATGTTGACTTTTTTTTAGCAAAAGTCACTATTATAATATTATCTGAATTCTGAACCATGCCAATTAGGTATAATAACGCATTCGAAGCTTTTGAAAACATAAAAGTATGGAATTAACATGAAGATAAGGCATAATATACAATAATTCAACCCAAAAACTTCACCGATGATTAACCTATGTATTTAATCAACTTATTTTATGATAGCTAGTTACGAATTCAGTGTAGTAAACGGTTAAAATAATCAAAATAATTAAATACCATTATGTCACATCAGTCTTCCCACCGGGCAAAAACGGTTGACAAATTGAAAGAATAAACTATAATAGCAATTTGCCAATCGACATTGTTGTCGATAACATACGTTAGGGGATCTGCGCAAGTACAACACTAACTCATCGCAAGATACAGTGGCCGTACTACACGATGCATCGCCATAAATAAAGCATCGTTTTGTCATATTTACATTGCTTGTTCAGTTGCTTAGCGATATACATAAGTAGTGGTTAAGGAGCAATGTAATTACTACAAAATAGTACCGTTGCAGTGATATTTGAAAACAAAAATAACGCATTAAGAGCAAAAAATATTTTACGATTTGTTGTTTTTTATGATTTTAAAGATAAAGATAGTAAAATACTTGTTCTTACGTATGGTAAGTGATTCCATGATCTACAAAGATTTTGTTTTGGCTTCGGTTTTTACAAGAAACCGCTGAATAACACGGCATTCTGATATTGTTTCACGATTACGGTTGAAAGTATACTAATACGCAAAGACGGCCATTTGAATAGAACCTGAGCATTTTGATCATATCGTGCGGACACAGACACGCCCCCTTGCCACTTCTCCTCTATTTAATATTTCTATGTACGCGTATATCCAGGATTCGTCACCTGATACGATGTTGTATACAGCATTTGAGTATCCTGCGTGGAATCTTTCGAGAGTTCTGACGCATCAAGTAACGCGAGCCGCTTTTTGCTCTTCACAGAGCGAATGCGGTATCCATCGGAAAAACAACTTTTTTACACCTAATTATTCATGCAAGATTATTTGTATTTGACTCATGCCAATGTCCAAAGTTGCCTGAATTTCGCGGTATGTCACATGTCGATCTTCCTCAATCAGCTTACGCACAGCATCAACGTTTTCTTGGGTGACTGCAGTTTTTGGATGACCTTGACGGGGATCATCACTTAGCTTGACACGTCCACGTTGAAATTCAGCAAACCAGCGATAAATTGTGGTTTTGGGTAGGGCTTCATCACTAAATGCAGAAATCATCCGGTCAACACACTGTTTTTGTGTTAAACCACTTCGAAAGTCATAATAAATCATCGCTCTTGAATTTTCTCGAGTCAATTCCATTTTCTCAACGACTAAACAAGTTTAACAAAACCTTGTGACAAGACCGAGAATCTTTTTTTAAATAAAGAAATGGTATTCGATTTTTAAAACCAAGGAGTTTTCAATTAAAAATATTTTAAAATGACAGGAACAGTGGAAATATTCCATTCCCGAAACTTTTAGTGCAACCCTCGTAAAGCGGAAGAATTTTTTAGTTTTTTTTTTAAACAAACAAAAAAACTAAAAATACTCTTACTCTTTAAAAAACGCGCTAATCTCTGGAACTACCAGTCCGATTTGAAAAATTCATTTTGTATATTATAGCTAGATTCATGTGGAATAGTACAGGCTATCTGGAATTAAGCTATATCACTCAGCTAGCCTAAAATATGGATATTTGTTAAGCAAGTCAGAAGAAAAAGCACTCCCGAAATGATTTATCCGCGTACACTGGTGTTATCGTCAGGGATACGTAAATACAATGTTCTAGAAAAATATAGATCTTTACTCCGTCTAAAAAAAAGTCCGCGATACCATATGTCTATTTCTTATACATAAGCCATAATTAGGTATTTTATCACAAAAAAACATTGAAAATCAATAAAGTGATTTATGAGCGTTATTATTAGGCATGGCCTATTTATCCTTACGAACCAAAGTTACTTCATCATCAAGACAATTTTATGAAGATAAACTTTATTCCTTATACCATGTTATTTGGACGCATAGTTTAAGAGATAATGTAAAATTAAAATAATTCAATACTTGGCTGGGCGCGCGAACGACACATAAACCTTAGCCGCCCGGTGAGAACTGCGAGAACTTCTCAACCTGGAGGGGGAGGGAAGTGGATAAAACTTAACTTCGCTCTACATCATACATAATATGCCGACAGATAAAAGTACTCCATTAATTATGCCAATTTTTCCAGCCATTGCTATCAAATAAAATATTTAATTGCAATTATAAAATGCTTGAACTAGATCATGTCGCGCACCTCTAACACGTGATGACGCGGGTGAAACCGCGGGGCACAGCTACTCATGGATATGTAACGTCCGTGTCAGGCCCACTTTGTCACAAATCAAAAGTTTCGAGTCTTGTAGGCCACTCTTTAAGTAGTTAAAAATTATAACTCTGTGTTCCATGTACGTGTATGAAATCGCAATGTTCGTAAAAAAACTCCATATTTATTTCAGAGGTGTGTTGATAATACAGATAAAAGATTTCCACATAGAGAGACGCAACAAGATTAAATTTTAGATTATGTAAAACTGCCTTTTTTTCAGAAAAATTGTCCCACGATGTCCATAAAAGTACATTGTAAACTTTCTGCCGAAATTCGAGAACTTCCATTAAAACATTTTCAAAATAACTAAAACAATGACTCATCCATAATTGTTTTATACTCTAGATGATTTTTATTGTTATTAACCAAAATGATAAGTATTTTATAAAACATTTCGTGTAAAATGTACTAAATACATTTATATAAAATTATAATAACTATTGGCTTGATATAATATAAATATATATTCTTAATTTAGAACTAGATAAAAATTTGAACATTTTTTTGTTTAATTAATTATTGACATGACTCTTTGTGCCTTTTGAATTTTTAATCCTGAATTTATCATAAAAGTATAATTAAACATATTTTACTTTTAATAGAATCATGTACATTTTATAAAATTATGTATTTGCATGCCACTGGCGAAATATGCTTGTACTATCTTTAATTATAATGTCTGTGATCACCATATTTCTGGCAAATAAATTATTATGGGGTATCTATATATTTTTCTCATCTGGTTGGGTTGTACAAAGCCCAACCGTTAACCGTTTGATCTCCCCTGCCAAGCGAGACCAAACGCCCGAGGGTTAGGGGGAAAGGGAAATAAACCGTCGGACTATGCGGGCGGTGTCGAGGAGCACCGCCTTCTGCATTTGAGCTCGGAGCGGTCCGTCACGGAGTCCCAGTCGCCTTAGATGACCTGAGAGGCTGACTGGGATTAGCCCGTTCTCAGAAACGATGATAGGAATAATTTCGGTCGGCAGGCAACCCCACATGTCGGTCACCTCATGAGCCAGGTCCAGATATTTTGTTCGCTTATCTGTTTCGGCTTTCACGAGGTTCTCGTCATAAGGAATGGTAATGTCGACCAAAAATATCCTTCACTATGTCCGGTCTATCAGCACAATATCAGGCTTATTCGCAAGAATAGTCCTGTCTGTGATGATGTCCCGGTCCCAGTAGAGCCTGGCGCGGTCATTTTCGAGCACGGCTTCCGGCAAGTACTTATTATTATAAGGCAGGTTCCGATCCACGAGACCGTATTTCAGAGCGAGCTCCTGGTGTAGAATCCTGGCTACTAGGTTGTGTCTGTGCAAATACTGGCATTTAGCAAGCGCCGAACAACCGGAGATGACATGCCTAAGCAACCTAAGTGACTCACCGGGATGGCGACAAGCACGACAGATGTCGACGGCGCCATCCTTTAGGATGTATTTCCGATAATTGTTGGTCTTAATAACCTGATCCTGTATTGCACAGACAAAACCCTCGGTTTCCACAAAGAGGTCCCCTAAAGGTAGCCAGTGGAGGGATGCTCATGTAGAGCCTTGTAGAATCTCCCATGGAGCTCCTTCTCCTTCCATACGGTCTCCCTGTCGGAAATGCACTGTACTGCTGCATTTTGCCATAGCTCATTGGCTAAGGATAGAGGAGTAAGCCCTTTATCACACGAAATGACGTCTCTGTAGAATGGATAGAATGTAGAATCTCGCCAGGAAGTAGGTACGGAGGCTGCAGACTTCGCGATTATGCATGGTGAGAGCGAAGCCGTGCCAACCATGTTTCCGCGGCAAGTACAGCCTCATTACTGACGATCTCGGGCGATGCATCCTGTGGGACGTCATAACAGTGCGGACTTTTCTATTCAGAGCGTTCAGTTCGGTCTTAGTTCACCTGAGTAAGCCGAAGGTATACATGAGGACAGGCATGACCCAACCGTGTTTTATTTACGCCCGAAAAAAGTCTGTATAAATTATTATTATTAGTAAATAAATTATTATTATTATTCTGGGGTATCTATAAAGTTTTCTAATCTGGTTGGGCTGTATAAATGTATAGTTGTAATTGAAAATGATAAAAATACATAAATATCATTAAAATAAAATAAATACATAAATAAATAAAAACCCAACCAGATTATTATTATTATTATTATTATATAGTTACCAATATGGTGATATTGCTTTTTACGTGTTGTACATTTTAAATCCTCAAGTACTTACTGATTTCCTATTTAAGTATTTATTAAAAAAATAATTATTCCAGATTCTGGTGGAAATGTGGTATGACGGTGAATGAAATTTGTATTGAATTGCTTGCAAAATGCACGATAATACCACTACTTTTCCCTCATCCCAGTACTATTCATCTCGTAGTTAAAGATAGGCAGACTGCGACCAGATAATCTCTCTTTCTTTCTTCCTTTTCTTTCCGCGTGCAGAAGCATACGAACGGACGAGGCAGATGTTTTTTTGATTCGTTGCTGTGCGCTCAAATGGGAGTCCTACCCTTAATAAATGTGAATTATTTTAAGCACAGGTTTGTACATGTGAATTATACTCATGAATCATCTAAGATCATCATTCATTATTAATCATCATCAGTTAATTCGACTGCCTCAGTGGTCTATCGGCTCGACTGCTGATCATGTCGCGGTTTCGAATCCCAAAAAATTCTCAGTAGCAGTATGGAGTTGGCAAGTTAGCGGTGTTACGGATTGCTGTCCTATCGTTATGTCTCTGTGCACACCCTTTTCACTTAAATCCTGCCCTGCGCTTATAATTAACTCCTTCAAGATTGGCCACCGTGAACAAATTTCAGGCTGTAGGACATAATTAATTATTCATACTATGTATTCATGTAAAGAAAAAACCATGCGTGAGTGTCGTGGAACACTCAATTAGAACGAAGTTCCTTTAGTAGTGTATTATTATTGATAAACGTATTATATTATTGATTAACAAATACAAATAAATGAATTACTAGCGTCTATTAAAATGAAGCGTCATTTAAAATAATATTTTCTTTCATGGCAAGATAAGAAAACGTTCGAGGGAGATGAAAAAGAAGAAAGGATTGTGACGGAGAAATCTTACACTTTTTCTCGCCTAGCCCCATCCGTCAAATTCGTACCATGCGACAAGGAACAATTTTCATTCCAAAAATAAATTGTTTAAAACTGTCTCGGTGCTATGGCTTCTTTTATAAATCGCACTGAATTATGTCCGCTTTATATGGCTTTTGGGCTGATCAGAATAATAAATTATTCGCTATGGTGGTTTGGCTTCCTATTTTTCCAAAATAAATAGAAACTTTATTCAATAATGATCATTAATACTTATTGAAAGTCATTTTTATATTTAATTTACCACAGGTTCGGTAAATACCTTCCAGGTGGGCGAGACTAATTCTCACACTGTAGCTAAATTAAATAGCAATCCGAAATAACAGTTAAATTTTTTTTAAGTAGAAAAGTATCCCAATTACTTCAACGACGAAGTTTAATCCACGCATTTTCTACCAGATTTTTTTTTATTGTTGAATTTGAATTTGGGGTATCGGGATAGGTTCAGGGGTGTATAGGGACTAGAATTAGTGTAATATTCACTAGTTAATTTATTCGGGTTTAGCTGTAGGAGGTGGTTCCATATGAAATCAAGACTATTTAGGGAAAAAATTTGGTGGTTTTGTTTGAAACTGTGACCGTTTAGGAAAAAAATTCTTAATAAAACCAAGTCATAATTAAATTATTTTTATTTCAAATAACAATATTTTTGGTATTTTTTTTTATCTTTAAATATCTTAAATGATTAATTAAAGTGACGAAGTGTACTATTAATACAAAAATTACTCCTTTATGTCATAAAACTAACAAAAAATCTAAATAATATAGCATAAAAAACTCTTCTAAAGATCTACTTTATGAAAAACTACAACTATTTGTAAGTAACTTTCATAGAATATCAATTATTATCTTTATATATAAAAAGTACGTGTCACGTTGTTTGTCCGCGATGGACTCCTAAACTACTGAACTGATTTCAATGAAATTTTTGGTCAATGTGCAGTTTGGTCCAACTTAAAAGATAGGATAGCTTACATCTCAATTTAAAGTCGCAATACAAAATTATTTTATTAAAAATAATTTGTCTATTCTTTGACAGTCATAATTATCTGTTAGCTCCAAACGATTCTGTCAGATGACGATATCTGTTGACTGTATTGAGTAAATATTTAATAGATGGCGCTATGTTAAAAATACAAACGTTTAATATAAGCTACAATTTAGTAGTATAACCACCACGTGTTGCTGTAAGTATTCAACAGATAGAACCGATTTCAAAAAAAATTTGCTGACTGTGTGCAGTTTGGTGCAACTTGAGAGATAGAATAGTTTTTATCCCGATAAGTGACCCTCAATTTTTTTATTGCTAATTTCAGGAGTTTTTTGGGAAAGCAAATGGTCGTTCGGAAAGGGCAGAACAACGTCTGCCTGGTCAGCTAGTAATATATATTTCTTAGGAACAACCTTAGGAAATCAACAGCCTTAGGACTCTAGTCTTAGAAAGCATAACTTTTAGGAATCTAAAATTTATAAATCATTAGCCTTAGGAATAAAAATCTCTCAACCCAACAATCTTGGTAACTAACAGTCTTAGTTTTAGATTAGAAACCTATAACAGCATAATCAGTCCTTCAGCCGCTAATATCCCTGACATAACGTTCAAAGGTAGATCCACATCCTCAGGATCTGAGTCTCCCCCAATATTTGAATTTTCGGCTTGGATGTCATTTATGCCCTCGATCATACTGTCTAGCGGATCGTAGGGCATGTTCTCTACATCTAATACTGGTAGAAACATATATAAAAAAGAGAAATACAAAACTGCAACAATTCATTTAGGTTGCACCTAACGCACAAACCTCATCAGTCTCCATACCTACACTTTGACACCTAATATTATGTTTGTGCAAAAATATCTAAATAAACTAATGGTTTTCTGGCCTAAAGTGACAATCCTACTTTGTAAAAGTTTACTGTAATAGCCCCAAATAGTAGTAATAGTAGAGTAGACTCTACTCTACACTCCATAGCTCCATACATCTAACCAAGGAAATGTGGCTAACTTCACTTTGATAATTTCGCTTGTTCCTTGTGCCTGTTCAGGGACTACTTACTTAAACAATAAGGTCGCCTACTAATGCAAACAATAATGAATTATGAGCCTTAGAGTCAACCTTGTCGGGTGGATACAGCCGCCATACTACTTTCGCTTCTGCCCTATAAAGGGTTAAATGTTTACATAGTTAAAACCCCCTTAAATAGCCATTTTAGTTTAAAAATTGTTACAGTATTAAAGTTAATACCATAATTAAAATGTGTGCTTATTACAAAACGCAGACTATCTGACGATCATAGATAAATTAATATGTAACCGAAGACCAATTTGAAGTACCAAAGTTAGTACCAGTTAGTACCGGAATAAATATCATTCACAGATAAGAAACAAACAGACACTCTTTCATTCATTCATACAGGTTTCACTCAATACAAAGTTCGGTTTCATTAAATATTAATATTATTTTCCCACTTAATTATGCTTAAATATTTATTTATCAATACAAATACAAAAACATATCATAAATTGTTATTTGTTTAGGTTAAAATTTATTGAATAAGCACGACCTATACTTTCGACGCGCTTTTTATAATCAAGTTATTTTCATTTTAACGACTCCAGCGTGAAATGGAGTGAATTACATAGCTACCGCGAGCGCGGGATTCGAGTCGTTCAAAATAGCGATGGGTAGTAGCGGCTTTTTTGAGTAACGAAATGAAACTATCTATCGAATATCAATAGCAGCTTTTGAAACACTCTATTTTAATAGCGGCTTTTGAAACACTATTGTAATAACGTCCTAAATAGTGTTTCACGACGTGTTTAAAAATGAGGCGAAGGAAACGATGGCCGTGTCACGAGAAAGCTTGATTAGTTTGTTTGGTGTTCCCGTTTTGTTAAGATGACTGTTAACCAGATTATAGTATATTATAATGTAATAAAAAATCCTTCATGCTTTATCTAGGCTTAGAACTGGCTGGTAATGAGTTAATTAAGTAACAATTTATACTTAACTTAAATTTAAATAAAATAACAATACACATATACAATTGTATTCTCTTCATATCTTACTACAAATATTGTTACACAAAACAAAATATATCAAATGGAAAAGCCAAATGCAAAAAAGTAATGTATGTGTAAGTGGGTGTGAAAGAGACAAAACGTACCCGTGCTCACTCGACATTCGATTGCCGGTGGTAACGGTACCTCAACAGCCGAAGCCGTTGCCGATGCGTCGCGAAAATAGCCGAATAAACGATTTGAGTAGTCTTGTCTTGTAGTAAACTTACTGTAAAATGGAATTAAACCTATACGGTATTTATGTACTCTTTAGTATCACTTTTATATTACTATTGTGAGCCAGCAATATTTGTTATTTGCTGTGAATAGTGCAGTAATGAAACTTTAACCATAGACTTTTTAGAATTATATACTATTATAAGAAACTCTCGGAAGAGCGGTAAGAGTAAAATAAATCAGTTGGTTAGCCATGCAGTGCCACTCTATAATAGCGCGAACACAAGAAAAATAGGGTAGAGTTCCGTTTTAGGGACATCCTACCCATACCCATAAGGTTTTGGGAAGGAACATCGGGTATTTGTTAGTCTTGGTGCACCATAAAAAATCCCTAAAGTATTTTTGGCGTAAACACACCATAACCTTTTTATGGGGGTTTAAAGTTTTCAAGATATTTTGGACCGTTTTTAAATATAATAATAATAGAGAAAATTTCACCGACTTGATATATGAATATTTATGGAGAAGAGAAATTATAAATAATAAAAGAGATCCTTTTGAGGAATTAATAAAAATAATAAATTATGTTTACAAACAATAAAGAAATGATTATAATATAGTGTGTTTTACTTGAACACTCAGAAATACTTTCAGTTGTAATAGGTTACAAGGTCGTGGTGGGAGCGAAGGCAACCTGACTTTATAAATAAGATATCTGATCTGATCGAATCTGTACTAAAATTAAATCAGCACGCCCCGACTCCACGTAGTCTTGTCTGCCCTACTCCTAGAGTGTTTTTGTAAAGCCGCAGGCGCGGAGAGAGAGCAGGTCCCGCCCGCAATAGCAAGTCGCAGGCACCTGTGCGAGTCGTAGCGGCTGAGGCTGGTCGCCGAAGGCCAATAAGCCGAAGCTGAGCATGGGTGCCTGTGATTCGCTACCCAAGGGCGAAGGAGCTGCACTTCCCGCAGCGCCGAAGCCGTTGTAGAATTAACTTTGGGTCAATATTCCTGTGTAAAAAAGTTTTTAGTCGATTTATCATGAAAAACTGCATTAAAATCTAAAACTTCAAACCCTCGTAAAAAATTTCAGGGACATTGACGCCAAAAATCCCTTTGAGGTATTTCATCGTTTATGTTAGTAAACATGTAAAAAAAATTTGGTCCAAGTCGGAGGTGTCCCTAGAACGGAACTATATCCGAAAAATAAATATAGAGCGAGATTGTCGACGAACTAGTTCGCATAGTTCACCTAAAGGAGCGCTTTTCCCACCTAGGTCGTTCGCGTACTACCCAAGACCCCAAGACTATTTCTTAGTTTGTTTACATTTCGTTCTGATCGCTCGTTCATGAAACGCCATAGATAAATATATATGTAGCAAGCTATGAAACGCGAATTGTATTACTGAGTAAAATGTCTACTGTAATACATAGACTTTGCTGTAATAGATAGTTTCGTTGGACTGCAATAACCCGCTATCCGCTATTGTATGAATAGATAGTTTCAATAACTGGCACAGACTAATATGAATATGATGCTTACGCATATAACTGGTTACGTTTTGTAACGACCATTCCTGGTTCAAAATAGTTTATATTGCGTCCTTTTATTAAGTAAATGCTTTTGTTATTTTAATACATTGCTTAGTTACTATACTACATTGGTTAAAGTGGGCTACGACCTTCGAGCTTTTATTTAAATTTTATACCTATAATAATGGAACAAAGGAGAAAAAGGAGTGAAAATTGGAGTCCTGACGAAAAAGTTAGTGAAACATCGAAATTTATTTGTTAGCAATGCCTATCCTATTATAATTATTTCGACTAAAAAGAATGTTCTTATTATTATAGATAATATTACGTACACTTATTGCTAAAGTAGCTCATATTATAGAGGATAAGTCGACGAAAACATCGGTAAATATCCAAAAAATTAAGGAGTGGAAGAATATAACTAATAAGTAAGTACTTATCGCATTTGTTATGTGTACAAGTAGGTAAGGTGCGTTGGGGTAATACCGGACGGATTTTCGAAAAGTTGGAAGAGTCTGCCAAAAACTTTAATTTCTCGACATCCGTATACGTCAGATTTCTGGAACGTGGAGCAAACCGTTAATCGTTAAACGTAGTTAAGCTCTGAGAATCTTTTGCTTGCGTAAACTCAACGCTTTCTGCTTTAAAAGTGTGCGAAAACTAGACATACTTTTTTATATGCATAATGAAAAATTGGCCAGTAAGGGGTAAGACCGGACTAAAATTTAAAACCACTTCTACTGCTTAGAGAACAAAGTTTGTGAAAGAGATTTGTCCTATCTTTAATGCTGAAAAACATATTTCAATAAGATCTATAAAGTACTAGAAACATAAATGTTCTAAGCGATTTTCTCTTTTTTTGTTTCTTGGCATCCGATCTTATCCCTGATATAAAGAAATTGTAATTTTATGTTTCTCAAACTTTGTTATGACATAAGATGGAATTACTCAATATAAGGGAAAGATCGGATGCATTTGATTATTTTATGGGAAAAAAATTAACAGTAAGGACTGGCGAAATGCCCTGGGATAATACAAGAGTTGAGGAAGATGTAAATATTGTAGCAAATCAGCATTTGACGAAGCAGGTAGTTAGGTAAGTAGTTAATTGATAGATTATTTTGTGTGCATATTTGTATGTGTATCAACATAAGCAGGCGTGAGATTATTTATAGAGTTAATTAGAATCAGGATAAGGGCATGAAGTCGGAAAAAGTAAAGCAAAGTTGACTAGACCAGAAAAAGGAATGTGAGTTGAAAGTTTCTCGTGAAACTGAATTAGTTCTAAGCATTATCTAATGAGATAAATATTATGTAATTTATTATTATAAATTATTTTTTAAATAATTTATTAAGTGGCGAAGCTTGCAAAGACACTTATTGATTTCACGATGTCTGTCCGTCTGTCTGTCACACGATTATCTCGAGAACGGTTTCGAATTTTCAAATTCTGTTTTCAGCAATGGATTACTGATCACCCAGGCATCTGAACCTCCTATTTTGAAATTGATTGCTCAACGGCAAAGAAAAGCTGATTGCTTCGCCACTTTGCTATGCTTGTAGCTTGCTAGGTTTATTATAAATTACATTTTGATTTGTAATAGAGGATAGATGTAGATATCTATGGGCCGCAGCAACTACTTAACATCAGGTGGACTGTGTGCTCCTTTGTCACCCTTATCATATAAAAAAATGTATTTTAATGTTTACTTAAACGTAATAAAACAATTGTATTGTTTTATTACTTTTAAATATACAGACTTGCAAACGAGACTGAGCTCTATAGTCACTTGAGTAATCTCCGAAAAAATATACATGACCCATGAAAGTGTAACAACCACTGCCATATTTGTAATGGGCAAAGATCGGATAATATTCATCCGATCTTCACTCACTGCGGGGAAACATCGGATCTCGGCCTACAGCGATCTTAGCTCTGCATGGACCACCTTTATCTAGCTATAACTTCATAAAACTTAGTATTCACACAAAATAATAACAAAAGAAGCCATATTCTCGCTAAAAATCGTAATTAAAAGTGATAGGGAAAGATCGGATGGACAAAAATAATACAAAAATTACATTGTTTTATAAAATGCCGCGCAGCACAGGTCCCACTTGCCGGAGTGACTGGCGCGAACTGAAGGTCGGGGCAGGATGAAATGGCGTCGTGTAGCATATTGTTAACATGTTAAAATATAGCATAATTCGCCGGGAATTTGAATCCTACGGTTTTGCCCCATCACCGATCTTACCCCAACGCACCTTACACGGTATTGTTTATGTGATTTCTTATTCCTTTTTTTTTAGATTTAACGAGGTAACAGGTAAATGCCGATCAATTGTGGAATTGAAGTTAGCTTGGAAGAGAATGAAGTTGTCTGCTAAATCTAATATATATACCTATAGGAGAGAACAATCGAAGACAGGGGGTGGTGAAAAACCACCATCACCTTCTCCTGAGGACTTGAAAATAATGGTAATTGCTCCTCACAACTTTGTTGTTGAAGTTAATGATTATGATAGTGATGCAGTGGTAAATAAGCTTACTTATATGTCTTACATATTTAATTAAAATAAAATAACTTTATATTACATTACTTAAGTACTTAGGTAGTGCTCTGAAATCTACCATTAAAGCATACAATTTACAATTCAAAATTGAAATGTCATAAATTCATACATAGTGGTCTATATAATATCATAACACACATGTTACTAGATTATCTATACAGTCTGATTATAATTTTCTATTTTATAATTAACTAGCTGGCCAGGCAGACGTTGTTCTGCCCTCTCCGATGACCCTGTGTCCTATAAAAATTCTTAAATTTGTAATAAAAAATATTGAGGATTACTTATAGAGATAAAAATTATCATATATCTCAAGTTGGACCAAACTGCACACAGTGTGCAAAATTTCATTGCAATCAGTTTAGGAGTTCATAGCGGACAAACAATGTGACACGTAATTTTTATATATAGAGATAATTTATTCTACCTATTGCCTTGGACCATAATATTTCTTCAACATAGAAAATACCTGATTCAATTAAGGGCAAAATATAGGTAATGACAGGAAAGCATGTTAATAAACATTTTAGTGATTTATTTTAGAATCCAGTTACTGTAGCTACAATCTCAAAAGAAATATTTGCTGACCCTAAGCCTCGCCTCGGTTTTGAAAAAACAGACACAGCTATAGTTATAAATGTAGAAAATCCAGAACCCAATGTTGTAGAGGTGCAAGGTAAATAATAGTTATTAAATATTTTTTAGAAGCAAAATATATTATTATTATAGTTACAATCATATCTACACTTGTTTGTCTAAATATTATACATGTTTAATTTTCTAAAACAGTTATTATTTATATTAATTTTTAGATATAGATCCAACTACAGATACGGAAAGTGCCAAAATGTTGAAAATAACCAACAATAAAACTGTTATTACTCAGGGCATAACAAAAACAAAAAACAGGAAAATGAGCTTGAAAAATAGGTATGTTGAAAAAATTACCTACTCTAATACATCACATACTTATTAACATTTGAAAATTAGTACTTTGTACATGTCTTAATTAAGAAAAACTTACATCAAGTATTCCATTTCATTTTACAGAAGAGAAAATATACTCCATACAATTGTAAAAAGTAACACTGATTTTAAAAAACGAAAACTGGAAATGATGGAAGAGGAACATGAATATAATATTAAAATAGCTAACCTAAAAATTAGAAAATTAGAGTTACAAATATCTTTATTAGAAAGTGAGAAAAACACAAGTTAAATAGCAGCTTAATGCTGCTGTGTTTAGTATGGTGAGTGTATACAACCAGAATAGAATAAAATTATTTTTATTAAATATAGATTAGATTATTACATAATAGCTATTGAAAGACATTTTTTATTTACCACTGGTTCGGAGAATACCTCTGTCCTGGGAAGAACTAGCAAGAAACTCAGTGGGACTTTTTTTTATAAACATATTTCTCTTAACAATAATTTTATTTGTATAATTTTTAAATGAATTTTAATAGAAAGAGCATGGTGGCGATCACCTCGTTTCCAGGGATTATTTTCAATTATGTATTCTTTGATATTATAATAACCCTTTTTATACAATTTTTCTTTAAGTAAAACATATAAACTTGTTTATTGACAAATTTTGTATGAGAGAGACCTCCTTTATGTTTGTGTGTGTGTGTGTGTGTGTGTGTGTGTGTGTGTGTGTGTGTGTGTGTGTGTGTGTGTGTGTGTGTGTGTGTGTGTGTGTGTGTGTGTGTGTGTGTGTGTGTGTGTGTGTGTGTGTGTGTGTGTGTGTGTGTGTGTGTGTGTGTGTGTGCGTGCGTGCGTGCCTGCGTGCGTGCGTGCGTGCGTGCGTGCGTGCGTGCGTGCGTGTTAGTGTTAGATTTATCACCATTATCCTATAAAAAGAAACTAAACATTGAAAACTATATCTGATACATGTTTGTAAATATCCTCGTATATAAAAAACTATTCTTTTCAGGTACTTATTTGCTGCAAATATTTTAAATATTTTTTATTAATAATTAAAGTAAATAATTATAAATAATATTTATTTTGTTTACATAATCATGAAATATAATATACAATAGTAAAAAAACTATAATAAAAAAAACTAAACTTAATTACTTAGTTATCATATAGTCCTACTCCCCATGGACCCTTGCAACTCTGGAAAGAAAATCCGGCTGTGAATGTAGAGCGACAATATTCATTAAAAAATCTAAACAGATCTCTACAGCACGTAAGTCTTTATATAACATAGCTTCATATTGATGTGGAATGTGCTGTACCCCGCATCTTTGCCTGAAACACAATCATTTACAGCCCAAATAAAAGCATTTTGCTCAATAAATGTAATATTATCACAATACTCCCCAGGATTTATTCCATATTGTTGAAAATTGTAACATGTTGTTATTCTTTGACAGCTGACAACGGCTCTGCAGAAAGATTTTCCTGTATAAACGGGTATTATTAAAAAATTAAAAAATTTTATAAATATAATTATAAATAGTTATATAAAGATGTAAAAAAAATTGTTTACCTACTGAAAATGAGTTTCAATAAACTGTCTTCGGCTAATATTTCCCCTTATTGATGGTGGAATATATCTTTGTACTATAGGTTCAGATAAATATTGTTCAATGCTATCTCCCTCACCAGAAAATACATCTTCTCTCATGTTGATGGCCATATATTTTTTTTATTTTTTTTGTAGGAGAGGGGGCAAACGAGCATGCGGCTCACCTGATGGTAAGTGACTACCGCCGCCCATGAACAACTGCAACACCAGGGAGGGAATTGCAGATGCGTTGCCGGCCTTTTAAAAAGGAGTACGCTCTTTTCTTGAAGGTCCCTAAGTTGTATCGGTTCGGAAAAATCGCTGATGGTAATCGATTCCACAAGGAAGTCGTGCGAGGAAGAAAACATCTTCTAAATCGCACAGTGGTGGACCGCCAATCATCCAGATGGTGTGGATGGTATCGGGAGTTCTGCCGCGATGTGCGTTCGTGAAATTTGGCGGCTGGGATTAATCCGAACAATTCCTCAGAGCACTCCCCATGGTAGATGCGAAAGAAAATGCAAAGGGATGCAACATCTCTTCGCAGTGCCAATGAATCGAGCCGATCGGAAAGGACTCGGTCGTCGATGATTCGAGCTGCTCTGCGCTGGACGCGGTCAAGTGGAAGGAGCTGGCACTGGGGAGCCCCTGCCCAGAGATGGGAACAGTATTCCATGTGAGGCCGAACCTGCGCCTTGTAAAGTTGCAGGCGGTGTGCCGGCATGAAATACTGTCACGCTCTGCTGAGCACGCCAAGCTTTTTAGAGGCCAATTTGGCCTTCTCTTCCAAGTGACCACGAAACTGCACGTCACTCGATATGTCGACGCCAAGGATTCTGATACTGGCTGAGGCAACAAGGGGAGTACCTTGAAACTGAGGAGATACGACAAAGGGGTTCTTTTTAGCGGTAAACGCGCATACATGTGTCTTCTGAGGATTAAACTGGACTATATTTAGTCGCCCCCAATCCGTAACTTTGTCCAGCAAAGACTCTACTTCGGACACAAGTTTGTTCCGGTACTCGGCGACGTTTTCCCTAGAAATATTGGCACGGCCGGTGTAGAGTGCTGCCGGTGTATAGCAATATATGTTACCAGTTAGCAACATATCATTTATATGCAGAAGAAACAGCGTTGGTGATAGCACACAGCCTTGTGGAACACCAGCGTTAATAGGCTTGTAGTCATATTGTGTAGTACAGCACATGCAACGAAACCGTTACTTCCACAAAGCAAAACATCTTTCTACAGTGTTACTGGTACGGATATGGCTCCTATTATATCTTTCTTCTTGTGGTATTGTTAGGTTCAGCAGTGGTGTAAATTGGTAAGGAGTACAAGGATAGCCATTGTTACCAAGTAAGATTCCAAAGAATGCACCAGCCTTAAACCTTTAGTCTACATTCTCGGAATATTCTGGAGTCATGTACACTGCCACGCCACCTGGTAACAATGTCCACGACTTTCAGGTCAGCATCACAAACCACCTGAAAAAGAGCTCATTAGTACTTTGTTTTTCTGATATAAATTGATTATTTTAATATACATTTATTGCCATAAGACAGTCGTCAATACATTGTTTTCTATTATGGTAGTTAATTTAGGATGTTATGTTTAAAATGGTTGTTTTTGATATTCCAACTAATTCTGCAAGCTGTTTTTTCTTTAGCCGAGCATGGTAATATCGTGGTGCCGCTCGGCGTGTTGCACGAGCTCGCAACGGCCGCCGCGCACCCCGGACTCCGACTCGCCCTTGAGAGACAATCACATCTTATTTAAAATATTTGTATATTACCTATACATTAATTGAAGAAAATCCTTTTCTATTAATATATAATTGACCCCCATCAGCATTTACTTTCTTTACTCTATGTGAGTATACAGATAATTGTGTCAATTACTATAAGAAAGTTAGCAATACTGCGAAATTTCCTAATGGTTTCCTGCTGTTCATTTATAGTAGGCATTTTAACAAATTCTCGGGACATCCGTGACAAAAATTCCGCTACTTTTTTTACATTTCCTACTGACTACTGGTTCAGACACCATGTAAATCAGCTGTATCTTCTTGAATCTACGAATAAAACAATAATATGTATTTTTCGGTTTTTTATCTAGCGTAATGTTAGGTACATTGACCAAGATTATAATCAGCACTTCATAGCGAGCCCAGTTGCATAATGTACAAACCACTTGCATTTCAGGACTCAATGGGCATCCTCGAGGATTGTGCACTAAATTCTCACGTAAAACACCCACTATTTTTTCTCCGAAACGTTTTGAGAACCTATACTTTTAAGTCAATGATTGACTTAAAAGTATAGGTTCTCAAAACGTTTCGTTAATATCCATTTTTATCGATTTTAAAAACACCGAATGAAAACAACGCTTACCTCAAATTAAAAAGTACCCAAATTGAGGTTGGTACCATAGTTAAAATAGGGGTCTCGGAAGTTGATCTTTAGTACCATAGATAATCCTCGAACTAGAGATAATCTTCAGTTTTGTAATAACGTTTTTCTTAGTTCATGATTTAACCTAGTACTAATTTACTTTCCAGTACTATATTTAGTCCGTGTTTTGGAATAAGGCGGTATGGGCACATGAGTAAAGAAATCGGGTCTATAAACAAGAAGTTTAGCGACATCGTAAATAAAGCCTTAAATCGGTGATGTGATGTTTATCGCCATATACTAGGGATGGGCAAGTAAAAAAAATATCGATATATATATATAAATATATATACAGGGTATTTTTGGAACGCTCCCGAAAACTAAGACAGGCGACAGCACCAAGTATGCCTTTGATCATGGGTCACAAATAAATTTGATCCTGATGAAAAAAATCATATTTTTACAACGTTTTATTAGCGTTATTCACGCGCCATCATGTTAGTACAGCTAAATGAAACGATAATTTCATAAAAAAAATCATGAAAATACTGAAACATAAAACCAGCAGTGAAAACTGAATTGAAATCACCTGACTAATGGAGGTTAATGTACGCGCGAACGGTGAAAAAAGAACGCTGGCCTTGAACTTGGGCACAGCGATTTATCACATATTGGTACGAAGGGGGCGCGACGGGGGAACAATCCGCCAGTATTACTGTGCCTGCATGCTATTGGTTCCCGCGCTTTGTACGCTCCAAAAATACAGTCGCATACACAGCTTACTTTGCGACTCGCGACGATGTTTT
The DNA here is from genome assembly GCA_033319125.1 of Parnassius glacialis. Classification (NCBI taxonomy): domain Eukaryota; kingdom Metazoa; phylum Arthropoda; class Insecta; order Lepidoptera; family Papilionidae; genus Parnassius; species Parnassius glacialis. Next base: position 29,568,939 of record JAVANC010000002.1, read on the forward strand.
AAAAAGGAAGGAAAGAAAAATTATTTATATCTATTGTTTTATGACTAAACTAGTGAACGAAAAGGTAAATATGATAGGAGAAGGTGAATGGGGAAAATTGTGCAGTAAATTTAAAAGTGTTGAGGAAGAATACCGAAAAAATTACCATGTGATCGACCTGATGACGGAAGCTCAAGCGAAGTTGAAAGTGATGATGAAGTAGCATCCAGTAACACCAACACACCTTCAACATCTGGCTTCCATGTGACCCAAGACGACATAATGGACGGCGTGCCACCCTTACCTTAAGTTTTCTTGTTACAAACTACTTTATATTTTACGATAGAAATAACAAATAATGCTCAAGTAAACATTATCCATTTTTAATTCCAAGTAAGGCACCTATAATGATTCTACAATAAAACAATTAATTACTTACTATAATATTATAAAACAATATCCCAATACCATGTAGTACTTTAGAACGCGACTGTAACCTCCCTCCACTCGACCGCATCGCATCACGCTGTGACGCAGTAGGTTTCAGTTTAATTGTAGTTTTTGAAACAGTTCCGTGTTGATTTTGTTACTTGTTGTTACGTTGTTTGTTTTTAATAATGCTTAACGCGTACGTTTATAGTGATTGTGAATACGACAACATGTTATGTATCCGAACCTAGGTACACGAAGTATCGCTAAATAAATTGTTAAGACGTCGGGATGGAACAAGTGTGTCATACTGTGCAGTGCACAAAGTGTTGAAGCGTAACCGAATGCGCCCATATAAATTGCACAAAGTGCAAGCTTTAGTTCCCGGCGATCACGACCGCCGACGAGTTTTCTGCCGTTGGTTATTATACCAGCAACAACGTGTGGCTGGTTCCATTGAGCACATTATCTGAACGGATGAGTCGACATTTACCAGAAACGGCCTGTGGAACCGAAGAAATACACACGTGTATTCAGAGGTTAACCCGCACGCTGTTCGACAAACCGGGCACCAAACCCGATGGTCGGTTAACGTATGGGCAGGTTTATTTAAAGATCGCATACTGGGACCAGTGTTTCTGCCACAGCGACTGAACGGACAGCGATACCTAAACTTTATAAAAGAACAGTTGACAGACATTTTAGACGACCTATCGTTGGCTGAATATCGCCGCACATGGTTCCAGTATAATGGTGAGCGCCTCAATGAGCTATTTGATGATCGCTGGATTTGGCGGACTAGGACCACACGCTTGGCCACCTCGCGCACCAGATCTGACCCCGTTAGACTTCTTTCTGTGGGGTATGTGAAAGAAAGGGTTTTTAATCGTGAGTGTGATAGTGCTGACGAAACTACAAAAGGATCGTGGATGTTTTCGACAAACTACGTACGGACTGTGTCGAAGATCACACGATGATGCCCCGCCTCCATGAGGAGACGCAACACCGAGCCCAAATCTGCCTTGAAATGAATGGAGCACAATTTGAGCCGCATCTCATAAGACCACGGAGGATTTAGAGCGGTAAGCTGTTTCATAACTAATTCTTTTAAATAACTTAGTACTGAACTAATCTGAATACATACATAACTGAATACATGAGAATAATAAACATACCTACACGATGACTAAAAACGCATGACTTTAACCTTGGTTACATTTCATTTATGTATTTTGTTATTAGCGGGAAATCGAACCAGTTATTTGGGTTATTTAACCTGTAAATTCGGATTAAAATGGCTACGTGGAGACAAGTACAGTGGCAAAATAGTATGTTAAGTAGATAAGTTAGGTATTTAGACAAGTGTTGTAAATTATTAGGTATTGTGGTATAGCCCGCTAGTTGCGGACCGCGCGAATTTGCGTTCGCGCGTACATTGACCTTTAATCAGCTGATATGAATTCAGTTATTCCACTGCTGGTTTTAGGTTTCAGTATTTTCATGATTTTTTTTATGAAATTATCGTTTCATTTAGCTGTACTAACATGATGGCGCGTGAATAACGCTAATAAAACGTTGTAAAAATATGATTTTTTTCATCAGGATCAAATTTATTTGTGACCCATGATCAAAGGTATACTTGGTGCTGTCGCCTGTCTTAGTTTTCGGGAGCGTTCCAAAAATACCCTGTATATATATATCGCGTGATAAATATCGTTATATCGTCATCATTTGCGTGCAGGTTAAGGCCCAAAATTTAATATTACTGACAGTTAGACGACGAAAAAAAAACTACAACCATGAATGACTTTTGTAGCTCCTTTTATTGTTTCGTGTTTTGTCCATTAATACATTTTAAAATATATCGAAATTGATCCGAATTCGATACTCCAAAATAATGATATATCGATTCGATATATATATATATATATATATATATATATATATATATCAATATTTTTTGCCCAAGCCTACCATAAACAACACTGCATTTTTTGCACTAATGATGAGGGAATGAGGGAGTGAGGGTCATTTAAGAAAAAAAATATTTTTAATAACATTTATTCACTGTACAATTACATGTACACATAGGTTTTCCATATAATTAATATTCTAAATACTAATTAAATTGTTTCATGCAACAGTAACTGTGTATTTAATATGTTATACATAAAATCTAACAAAATATACTTTAATACTCCGTTATGCAACAAGCGCTACAACTACATCTGCCCATAAGACAGGCATAATGTAAATATAAGGCACAAAATGTTAAAAACCGTCACAGGTTCTGAACATCTCTACACGAATGAAGGTGCGGTACCTCTTTCTAAACATTAATGTAGACTAAAAATCTTACATTAGAAAGACAATATCAATAATCATAATTATAATCCATAGAAGAAGCTACAACTGCCTCTGCGGGCACAACTAATATTAATATAAGGTTTATAATATATTGTAATTCTAATAACTTAGGTAAGGGCATTGATACACTCGCTCACATTCAGTTCGTTTTCGTGTTCAAGATACGATTGGAAATATCGAATGTCTGCTGTGGTTTGTGAACTATATTATTTCAGATACTTATGTATTAAATTTTTATATACGTGTTTTGTTTATGATTGCGATCTCCGCCTTCGAAATACTTGCAAAAAGTACCACTTTGTAATGGCTCGCGAATTCTTATAACATTTAAAAATAATTGTTCTGAAAAAAAATATATAATTAACCTTGGCCAGACCATATCGTCGATTAAATGGAAAAGTGTCATTTCTCAAAATTTGTTGAAAATGAGATTGTTATCTAAAACGATTTTAAATTTCCCGCTTTTTATATGGAAAAATGACAGTTCATTAATCTATACTTCAAAGTCGCTATTGTCAAAAGTGTCATTTATGTAATCTATGGTTATCCGCTATTTTGTTTGTTGATTAATGTCACTCTGCCATTTGCAACCCGGACACGAAAGTGAATCCACGTACGTTTGTTAAGAAAAGTGACATTTCTCAAAAAGTGGTTTGGAAGCGATTACAAAAGGTAAATTATTTTTATGGAATAATGTTATATTTCGAGAAATGACGTTTATTTATTAAAATCCTAAACTTTCTTCGTGGTCATAATTTTGTAGAGAAGCGTATTTTTTTGACATGTGACAGGTTTTTGAAAAATTAAGCATAACCATTATGAATGTTTCAGACATATGACATTTTTCTACATATTTTTGTACACATATTAGCATAATGCTTATTCTAAAAATGTTACAATTTTAAATATGACTGTAAATGTTCAGATATTTGATTTATTGTGTTAATTATCTAAAAATGACTTTTTTCTATGGATTAATCTATTTTTTTTTGTCAGTGAATAATCTTCAAAATACCTACTAAGCCGATTTCAATAATACTTTCGCGAGTTTGTCACGTGTTTTGGACTGGATTGGACTTACTCAATTATTATTTTTTAGGATGAATCGAGGCGCAAAAATTTTGAAAATGGTTATATCTAACGAAATTAATGAAGAAAATCCAAGACCACCGTATAAAACGACTCCACCTGAAACATCTTCTGGATTGATAGAACTTACTTCACATTTAGAGCCAATTCAAGCGCATTCTTCTGCAATAGAAAATAAAGATCCAGCAATCCAAGCTTCTTCATCTAAAATATGTGACTTAATCGACATGGAGCAAGAACCGTTAAAATTAAAACGCATACGAAGTCCTTTAATTAGTTTAAATAGCAATATTGAGATTCCTCTTTCTAATAATGATTTTTCGAACTCAGAGATTATGCTCGATATGCGGAATAATCAACCTGGACCGAGCAGAATCGATGTGGAATATGTTGAAAGCGATCCAGAGTCAATAGAAAGTGCTAACATCCTACTATCTTACCATCCACTATCATCTTTTAACAAAATAATACCAGAATCAAATGATGATGATAGTTCTTCTAACTCTGAATACCCCGATAGTCAAAAAGATTTTTCGTCTGACGACATACATAATGACCCTGATTTCTTGTACGAGGATCTGGCACTTTCCTCAACATCTTCGGAAGACGAAACAGTTGCAACAAATGAAAAGCAACCAGAAATAGTTGAAGTTGAACAAGAAAAACCAAAAAAAGGAAGAAAAAGAAAAGCTATACCTGAAGAATGGAGAAAAAATAAAGCTAAACTATTGAGAAACGCTGGAAAAGCTTATGTATCTACATCTAAGTCAAAAAAAACAATGAAAGAAAAAGAAATGAAGCAAGCATGTTCTGATAGGTGTAAGCTCAAGTGTTCTGACAAAATTAGTGAGGAAAAGCGTCGATTGATTTTCGTAAGTTACTGGATGTTGGAAGATTTAGAAAAACAGCGTCAATTTATTAATAAACATGTAACTGCGATAAAACCCAAGTATCGTTATATTCGCGAGGGAAGTACAAGAAAAGACTATAACCATGCATTTTATTTTGAAATAGACAGAGAACAAATACGAGTTTGTAAGACATTTTTTAAAAATACATTAGGTATATCTGACAGACCAATAAGAACGGTAATATCTATGCAAAACTCTGAAATTGGAGGGTTTTTGAAAGATGAAAAAAGAGGGAAGCATGGGAACCACAAAAAGCTTGATACTGCTATTATAAATGGAATAAGAGCGCATATTAATTCTATTCCTAGAATAGATAGTCACTACTGTCGAGCTAGTAGCAGTCGAGAGTACATTGAAGGAGGTTTGTCTATTGCGCAATTACATAGAGATTATGTTGCAAAATGTCAAGTAGAAAAGGTTCCTCACGCTGACTATCAAATATATTACAATATATTTACCAAAGAGTACAATATTTCATTTTGGTCTCCCAAGAAGGACCAATGTGAGGATTGTGCAGCGTACAACAACGCGGAAGATAAAGAGCCTTTAAAAGCCAACTATGACTCTCATCTTGAAGAAAAAGAACTAGTGAGAAGAGAAAAAGAGTTAGATAAAGAAAATTCTAATGAAAAATTTATTACAGCTGTCTATGATTTACAGTCCGTAATGCCATGCCCGAGAGGTGACGTTTCTAATTTTTATTATATTTCAAAACTTAATGTTCTGAACTTTACCATTTACGAACTTGGATCAAAAGACGTAAATTGCTATGTCTGGCATGAAGGAGAAGGTTCAAGAGGCGTAAATGAAATAGGGTCTTGCGTCTTTGGTTATCTAAAAAGCCTGCAGGATAAAATCAATGAAGATTTTGAAGTTGTATTTTACAGCGATAATTGTTGTGGACAGCAAAAAAATAAGTATATGATTGCCATGTATATTTATGCTGTGAACAATTTAGAAAATTTAAAGTCGATCACGCACAAATTCCTAATAAAAGGACACTCACAAAATGAGGGAGATTCGGTGCATGCTACAATTGAACGTAATATTTCAAGATCTTTAAAATCAGCACCCATTTATGTGCCGGAGCAATATATTACTTTGATCAGGACAGCTAAAAAAAAAGGAAACCCGTACAGTGTCCATGAACTAAACCACGAGGACTTCTTTGACATTAAGAAAATTGCTGACAGTATTGGACCAAATTATACAATGAACGAAGATAAAGAAAAGATAAAGATGGGAGATATTAAAGTTATAAGAGTAGAAAAGCAGTTTAATGACAGATTTTTTTACAAGTCTTCATATAAGGAAAATTGTTTTAAGACTGTCGTGATCAAAACTCGGTCAAGCAAGAAAAATACAAACTTGTCTCCACAATTACAACCACTATACTCAGAAAAACTGACTGTGTCTAATAATAAAAAAGCAGGTATACTTACATTAGTAAATAAAAATATCATTCCCAGGTTTTATAAAAGCTTTTATGAAAATCTGTAGAAATGACAAACGTTTTGAATGTTTTATTTTCTATTTTGATTTATTTTATCCCTATAAATTTTATTAAGAGAGTTTAAAATTGCATAGAATTTGTGTTTCTTGTGTTCGGATAAATTTTACTAAAGATTGAGAAGTTTACAAAATGCTTTGTTTGGTTTTTAATACTTTTGTTATGACTGATACTTTGAGTTAGCCATTGTAAGTGGTTTTTCTATAAAAAATACCTGTCATAAAAAATTATATTATTTAGATTTTTTATAAAGTACTTAAAAAAATTGAATTTATATCTTAAGTATATTATTACCTTTTCTATGTTATTATAAGTAGACTTAAGTTCGAACTGATTGATCTCAATATTATTACCATTCCTAATCTAAGAAGTACGTCTCTTGGAACAAAAGTTTTCTATTGATTGTTATTTTATAATATTTCTCAGTAAAAATTATTATTTTATAGTACCTCATTTAATGAAAACTAGATTTTCACTTAAATAAAACTTCTTTTACTGCTACAGTGGTGTTTAATTTTTATAAAGTACAACCTACATATTTTTTTTATTTATGTAGAAAAATGACACTTCTAATTGTAAATGGCATGTTTTTGGTATATTATTAAAATTAAGTAGACACTCTTAATGAGCATTTAAATACCTTTCGAATGATACATAAAACTTTTATGTTAAAATTCAACATAAGATCGGAGAATAAATTAAAGAAATAAATAAACTTAAAATGTTTGTAGTGTATAATTTGCTCTTTTCTAATAATGTCACTTTTCCGTTTAATCGACGATATATCTGACTAAGTTGGCCCAAAACAGAAAACATTTTTTCATAAAGTTATGTTCCAATCATAATCATCGCCCACCATCTAACGTATATAACGTGGTACTACTACAAAGTACTTTTTTAGTTTTCTTATAGATGGCTTTAGTAATACAATAAAAATCTAATTAATGAAAATTGTTGTATCTTCTATTTTTTTCTACAGACTTAAAAAAGGAGACGATACTCAATTAGACTATGTTTTTATTTCTTTTTTGTGTGTTTTACCACAACTTTTTCTGGGTGAACCGATTACGATGATTCATTTTTATTTGAAAGCTCGTGCTTCTCGTGTGGTCCCATATAAATTTGATCAATATCTGGCCAATAGTTTTTGAGTTATTCTTAATAATTTATATTGAAGTCGGTTGTACAAAATGTTTAATTTTAAATTATCTAAAATGTGGATAAAATAATATTTTTATGATTGATAACACATCTAGACATGAATCGAAAATCTATGTCAAAACGCAAACTAGAGTGATAGTTTCTCGTAAAGTGTACCACAAAAAATTTGTTGTACACTTTACGGAGAAACAGATCTATTGTGAATATTCGAAACTCGTTTAAACGAATCGAATAGGAGTTAGGCGCACGAAAACTTACGCTATAATATAAGCTTATCCACAACCCCAAAGAGAGGACTAGTAAGAGATACTGCCACGCCTTCTGTTATTTTCCATTCTACATCATCCTCACAAGAGGGGTGTAAGCTTCTTTCATCCGGGGATTAATCACAAAAGTAGTTTTAGACAATTATGTTGAATTGTATGCCAGTCTTTCAATTAAAACCGTAGACAATATAAGGGCGCTTTAGCTTTCTGTGTTTTGTTTTATTCATGATGGCGATGTCTGCCTACGAAGTTCCAGTTGTGAATATTCTTAACTTGTTCAAACGAATCAAATATGAGCAAGTGCATAAATACTAACGAAGTACAATTAAAACTAGCATAATAATAGTGGGACTAACTTCAGCTGCCCCTAATACAACTTTAGTAAACTTAAAAATAAACAATTGCACAATTAATATTGCATAATATAAGAATATAAAAATAAATGTGGGTGTATTTAATATTACGAAAAATCTAGGATATTTATTTACCTACTTACTAAGCGATATCGTTAACACACAATACATGAGAGTTAGTTTATATCATGAACAAATGAGGTGAAAGTTAGTGAAATTACGAAGTAAAAAATGGTCCTAATATTTTATTTTACTGCATGTCTGCAGTCTCAATAAAGAATAGCAGTATTACTTATTAAAATCTTTTTATAATTAACACAACAAAAATTTGGACTTTTACTTCCAATTATCAGACAAGATACCAACAACAAGGCCGAGTTAGCTACGCAAATGTCCGTTTAGATTATAATTTTAATTCATTATTTTTTTTTCATATTTTAGCGATTACTCAAGATAATTGAATAAAAAAAATCATACTCTCCTAGGGGACGATTCAGGTGCTATGTGTAGAATTCAATCTTAAAAGATTTCATAGACAAAAGACATCCCCAATTCGACAGGTGTCGAAGCAGATCAGGGATTGGTTGCTGATTTCTCGAATTTCGTCCACGAAAACAAAGTATTTTGTAAAATAAATTAGTTAAAGTACTGGTGATAACAATCAATCATATATCATCATCAGTATAATTTTAACCTTACTTCATTTTGTTTTGATATTTTATTAGTTAACAAAGTGACAAAAAACAATGTTGCATGAAATTCTATTCAGGTAGGGCATTCGTCAGTGATTGTTTATGAAAGGCAAAGAAGATTGATTTAACAATCAACCTCTAGGTAAATTCTTAATAATGCATATCGGAGGATTCTTCACACACTCTACTCTTTGACTATGAATTTCAGTGTTAATCATCTGGTGGGACAAACACACAGCATAATTTACTTAAAATTCTAAATACTTCAGAAAGAACACGATATTCAATTTTTATCAACTAACATATGCTACTGACACATACTTATAGAAATTCAAAACAGCAAGATTTTTCATTATTCATTTTCAAAACACCATTAAAAGTATTCAAAAGTCATCTTTACGCATGTAAATATATAGGTGATTCTTTTCATCTTTTATACACTTGCAAACTTCAACGGTATGGAAGTTTAGTTGCTGGTCGCACTCAGTAACAAAGTGTTGTCCTCCAGTTGTTCCAATTGGTAAGTGGAATTGTCAGGCATGTGGCGAACCAGGTCGTCTGTCAAACGAACCCTTGCACCATTGGGCCCCAGTACCAATACTGTTTCAAAGTCCTAAAAAAAAATATTAAAATATATACACCTTAGATCATCATATCTATAATTAAAATGTGAAATTCTAATCAATGAATCTGGCCCAAGTATATGGTACAGCCATGCTGTAGCTATATTAGTAGTATAGTTGTAGCACGAATGGGTCGGCTCGATCGGGGAAAGACCACACTCGCACAGAATACCAGCGTAAATAGCAGCTTAATTCAGCTGTGTTTCATATGTTGAGTGTAGAGAACCGGAGACCCTTCTAACTGGATAGTAGGCATTCCATGTTAATCCTCACGGGTGACTAAGCATTTGCATTTTGATTCGTAATCGAGGATAGATGTAGATGTCTATGGACCACAGCAACCACTGACCTTCAGGTGGACTGTGTGCTCGTTTGTCACACTTATCCTATAAAAAAAAGTAGACATGTTGGCAAAGCCTCAGCCAACGCAAGCGTAGGCAAATTGTTAAAAGCGAGTGCTACAGTCTACAATGTTGGCTAAGTTTGAATGAGTGAACATACTGACATGGCCAACTAACATGTGGATGCGACTTGCCGAGTGCAGACGAGCGCCTTTGATTTGTGCACAGATGAAAAACCGACAGTGTTCCGAAGTGAAACGAGTCGTGGCGAGCGATTCGGAGTGGTGGCAAGGCACGCCAAACAAATTGTATATGTGTTCTCACTAGGATGTGTCGGTACACTCTGAGGCCCACTTATTATTTTGCTTTTATTTCATTATTATTTTATTGTGTTTGTTAAATAAATGTTTTTCTATTTTAAGCATGAAATTCTTTATCTGCCGACTTCCAAAAAGGAGACGGTATTCAATTCGAGTGTATGTTTTTTTTTTATGTGTGTTACCTCATAATTTTGTACTGGGCGAATCGATTTCGATAATTCTGTTTTTATATGAAAGCTGATAGTTCTCGTGTGGTCCCATATGAATTTGATCAAGGTCAGATCAATGGTTATTGAGTTATTCTTAAATAACCTATATTGAAGTCGGCTGTACAAAATTTTTAATTTTAAATTATTGTAATATAATTAAACATTTTGTACAGGCGACTTCAATATAAGTTATTAAGGATAACTCAATAACTATTGGTCTGACCTTGATCAAATTCATATAGGACCACACGACAAGTATCAGCTTTCAAATAAAAAAAAGAATCATCGAAATCGGTTCACCCAATAAAAAGTTATGAGGTAACACACATAAAAATTTTTGTAACAGTGGTAGAGCCACGCGGCAGCTTTTGCTGTCGCATGGATAGGCCGGCTCGAACCGGGGTGGTACCACGACCTCACAGAATACCAGCGTGAAGTAGAGGTTCACCTCTGCGTTTCGTTTGGTGAGTGCAGGTGGCCGGAGGCCCTTTTTTCTGGAAATGAGGCATTCCATCTTAGTCCTCACGGGTGACAACGCATCTGCATTTTGATTCGCAAACGAGGATAGATGTAGATGTCTATGGGCCGCAGCAACCACTTACCATTAGGTGGACTGTGTGCTCGTTTGTCACCCTTATACTATAAAAAAAAAAACATACAGTCGAATTGAGTACCGTCTCCTTTTTGGAAGTCGGCAGAAAATACGAGTATATATAATAAACACAAGTTAGGTAGCAAAGAACCTTTCACCGCAATGCTTCGTTTTAAAATGCCAAATTCCGCCGCGGGTGTACGCCGCATGCGGCGACCTTTGATATCGCGGTGGAGCATTTGACAAGAAGCGGCAAGTGCGGAGGCGGCGCGACACAAAGGCGACCGTATCTAATCGAACAGCCTATATGTTACCTTGTTAACAGAGTTGTGAAGGAGCGCTCTGAGCTTGTGGAGCATCTCGTGCGCGCGGCAAGTGTGCAGGTACAGGGCGCTGTACACGCCGCCGCCGCTCGGACACACGTACACCGTCAGCCGTGGCTCGATACGTCTGCCGCAAAACACTCGTTATTACACATAAAAAAGGGTGCATTTCACACGCAGTAGGAGTTAAACCTTCAGAAAAACACTGTTTAATGTATTTGATCTCATTCTCACGCAGACTAAACCATTTTTTTAGACGTATATGTTTGTCCCGTTTTATTGTCGCTACTTCGTTTTATCAAGTCTCAAACCACAATGATTGTAAAGAAGTTTTCATTTCAAAAAACATTCTTGCACATCACAAACCTGCTGCTTAACAGCAGTGAAATCTCTCTTGTATTTATTTTGGTTTGAAAGAATAGAATAGAATGATTTTTATTCAATATTGATTATTACATAATACTTATTGTAAATAATTTTTTATTTACCACTGGTTTGGAAAATACCTCTGTCCTGGGAAGAACCAGCAAGAAACCCAGTGGGACCTTTTTTTAAAGATAAGAGAGCTAGTGTATATATAGGTTGAAGTTATTCTACTTTAGTCCTCAAGGGAAGCAATGCATTGGTTGTCTTGCTCGCTTGCAGCTGTTTGTACAGTAAGTGTAGGGAACCAAAGACCCCTTTTACTGCTAATGAGAAAAGGGGTGACGATGCATCTACATTTTGATTCTGAACGGAGGATCGATGTAGGTGTCTATGGGCCACAGCATTCACTTACCACCAGGTAGACTGTGTGCTTATTTTTCACCCTTATTCTATTTCAAATAAATAGCTATACTACTTACTATCTTCTTTAAATTACAACACATTATTACAATACGATTAATACTTACTTGGCATGCAAAGCATTAAATAGGCGTATTCCGTCAGCTAAACCACAGATCTGTATAATGTCATCGCGGGACAACCTGGTAACAATTTTAATCTTATTAGCATATTTATTTACGTGGTAGAGCCATACTGCAGCTATATTAGTAGTATAGTTGTAGCACGAATGGGTCGGCTCGACCGGGGAAGGACCACGCTCTCACAGAATACCTGCGTAAAATAACAGCTTAACACTGCTGTGTTTCGTATTGTGAGTGTAGAGAACCGGAGACCATTTTTACTGGAAAAGAGGTGTTCCATCTTAGCACTCACGGGTGACAACGGATCTGCATTTTGATTCGTAAACGAGGATAAATGTAGATGTCTATGGCCCATTGTAACCACGTACCATCAGGTGGACTGTGTGCTCCTTTGTCACCCAATCTTATAAAAAAAAATACATAGTTGTAATCAGATATATAATAGAATTTTTAATGAAGATATCCACAGTGGAAGCAAAGTAGCAGATATAGCCGAATAAATCAGCAAGCCGACGTGGCAATGGGCCAGCTACTAGCTTGAAGAACCGTTAACCGACGGGTAAGATTCTCGAGTGGCAGCCTTGTACCGTTCGGTAAGCAAAGTATACGGCGACCTCTCACTAAATCTAGGGACGATCTGATAAGGAAGTTTACTTTTACTTTTCTATGATAAGTTCTCATTTTCTAATAAATAAACACACTTTCATTTGCCATTTGCATATTTACTTTTACTTTACTTTAAATTAAAAAAAAAGTTACCCTCACATTAGGATTTTCTCCTGTGTCGTGGGGGCAGTTTACATACATAAATTACACGAGGACAAACATCCAGACCCGAAACAATTATTTGTAGGCCATACAAATAGCGATTCGAGATTCGAACCCGCGGCCCCTAGCGCAACAACTCATTGCTAAGCCACTGCGCCACGGAGCCGTCAAATATTGAGAATAACATTAATAAAGCTATACTATCTTCATAAATAGAAAAACTATATTTTAACCTATATTCCATTCCACTCAAATACTGTGGTAATTTTCACCTGGCAGCGAGTATTCGTGTCTGTAAATACTTAGGGTCATGTAGAAATCATCAATAATAGAATAATTATAATCATGTTATACATGACATTAACAACCTGTCTTTATCTTGCGCAATCACTGATTTGTTGCTTTGAATTGCTAATAATATATTTAATACTACATTGTTTGATGACTAGTGAGCTATAAGCGCCCCCTTGCGCCCTGCTGTGTGTTATGTTTCCTCTAAACTACTCGCGAAGTAACTTCGACGAAGTGCTCGTCGAAGTCGATCGCAGTCCGAAGAACGTGACCACACACTCGTGCTACTTCGCGAAGAGCTCAGTCGTCTTGAGTCTTCGGCACCGTTAACATGAATGACGTTCTAGAGGCAGCTGCTATATGTACCTAACTGTGTGAACAGTATGACGTCAATGCGTTAACTAAATAAATAATTATTTAGAAAGTTGCATATTTAATATTTATATATAAAAAATATTCATAACTGGCGTATGCCGAGTAGTGTAGTGAGACACTTCGTGTAACTTCGGGGTAGTTCGCGAAGTCCTTTGACTTTGGCACAAAAAACCGACAGCGATCGGAAGTCGCCCGAGGCGAAGCGAGGTTGCACGAAGCTAATCGAAGTACCTCTCTACACTATTCGCCTCAGCCAACTTTGATCTACTAATCTACTTCGCGAGTAGTGTAGAGGAGGCATTACGTAGTGATGCTTGGTGTTGCCGCACACGCTAAATATGAAAGCGATTAATGAAATTTATAACCATCATATTGTATCGTATCGTACCGGAGCAAGTCGGCGCCCGAAAAGTTGGCAAAGGTGGCGGCATGTTGCGAGAAACGGTTCAACGATAGCCACGACTGAGTCTCCGAAGATGTCGCGTCCTTTGACAGTCCACAGTTCTGAGGACAAATTGTAACTGTTTTAACGGATACAAACTATTTACACAATTAATACAAAAAATAATACAATAATTCTATGCATAATTTGGACTTGACAGACAAGTATTTTTATCTCTTTAAAAATAAAGAATGAATACAGTTAAAGGGTCAAAAATTACATGATTGTTTGTATAAAATACATAGCCACCCAGCTCCTGTCATTTAAACTAACATCATGTTACTTAATAATGACATTTAAAAAATATTACCTTGTCAGGATCTTCAGCAGGTTGTGGCAGATCTGGCAAGATGGCACCAGGCGAGTGGCATGGCGGACTGCTCACTTTAACATCGCTTTCACTGAAGTAACAAAAAGAATTAATGGATGGGTGACAAACGAGCACACAGTGCACCTGATGTAAGTGGTTGCTGTGACCCATAGACATCTACATCTATCCTCAATAAAGTATCAAAATGCTGATGCGTTGTCACCCGTGAGGACTAAGATGGAATGCCTCGTTTCCAGTAAAAAGGGTCTCCGGTTCTCTACACTCACTATACGAAACACAGCAGTATTAAGCTGTTATTTTACGTTGGTATTGTGTGAGGAGCGTGGTCCTTCCCCGGTCGAGCCGACCCATTCAATTTCATTTGACCCATTCAATCAACCCAAGTCAGATCTTTAATTCTATGTATAATACTATGACATAGTGTATATTATATTATACACTATGTCTTAGCAACAACTTCCTAATGTGAAATTATTTATAGTTCTTTGAAGTCAGCTTTTGCTTTTTTTTTCTTATTTACAAGCTGGGATGATTAAAATATCAAATCCAAGTTTTGTTGTAATAGCACAATCTAAGTAAAAATATCAGCACTGCAATTACTGACTTTTAAAGGCTGATGAATAAAAGTAATTTTGAGGTTAACCACTACTACTAATACTTACTCAGGACAATACAGTGGTTTCATCTGGTTGGCGACAAGAATGCCTGCATCAAAAAAGGAAATTATATACAAAAATATTCTGTAGTCTCTACATTAATTAAATAAATAACTCTTATAAATGAATCTAAATTTTATTTTACTAAATTTATATAACAAGTATTCAATCACTAGACGGAGTGATGACCTAATAAGACATGTAGATAGTTGTTAGATACAGGTGGCTCAGGACCATGCTTTATAGCATTATTAGGGAGGCTTATATTCAATTGTGGACTGTAATGATGATGATGATGATATCAGTTTCAACAGTGGTAGAGCCACGCGGCAGCTTTTGCTGTCGTACGGATGGGCCGGCTCGAATCGGGGTGGTACCACGATCTCACAGAAAACCAGCGTGAAGTAGAGGTTTAACTCTGCGTTTCGCTTGATGAGTGCAGGTGGCGAGAGGTCCTTTTTACTGGAAATGAGGCATTCCATCTTAGTCCTCACGGGTGACAACGCATCTACATTTTGATTTGTAATAGAGGATAGATGTAGATGTCTATGGGCCGCAGCAGCCACTTACCATCAGGTGGACTGTGTGCTCGTTTGTCACCCTTATCATATAAAAAAAATCAGACACCTGTAATTGTGTAGACTTGCAGCTTTAGTGTCAAGAATTATTGACATTTGATTTATCTATCATAAATATAAAAGCCACATGACACAAATACACAATTTTTAAGAAACAAAATTAACTCATATAACATACATTTACACATAAATAATTTTTTTGATTAAACATGTCCATGCAATATATTGCTTACCAGGTTGTGGCAAAACAGGTTTGTTCACCACCATTGGGTTTGCAACTGCCTTTGGGGCCACACTGTAACAAAAATAATTAAAAATTAAAAATTTTGTACAGCCGACTTCAATATAGGTTATTTAAGAATAACTCAATAACCATTGGTCTGACCTTGATCAAATTCATATGGGACCACACGAGAACTATCAGCTTTCATATAAAAAAAGAATCATCGAAATCGGTTCGCCCAGTACAAAGTTATGAGGTAACACACATAAAAAAAAAAAAACACATACACCCGAATCGAGTACCGTCTCCTTTTTGGAAGTCGGCAGATAAATAAGTAATCTTTAAATACAATTTTGGTTATTATATACGTTAAAAATTTATATAATAAAAAAAAATTGCATTGCAAAAATGATAAATCAGTGGCTACTACAGCTATTATGGCTACAGAATAAAAAGGTGATTTGGGGAAGGACTAGCGTAATAGAAAACCAGCACAAAACGGCAGCAGAATGCTAGTGTGTGTCTTTTTACTGGTAGCAAGGCATCATTATTCTCAAAGTTAACGGCTCCGTGGTGCAGTGGCTTATCAATGAATTGCTGCACTGGGGGCTGTGGGTTTGAATCCTGCACGGAACTAGTATTTGTATGGCCTACAAATAATTGTTCCGGGTCTGGATGTTTGTCATTCTGTAATTTGTGTTTTTAAACTGCCTCCACAATACAGGAGAAAATTCTAGTGTGGGGATTTACGCTACATACGTTTTTTAAGAAGAAAAATAAAATAAAATTCTGAAGTGAAGATATAATATGTAGGTATCTATGGGCCATAACATCTAATTATAATCAGGTCGACTGTGTGCTCATGTGTAATACTTTCCGTTATAAAAAAATAAATAAAGAAAGCAGAAGGTACATTGTAACTATACTGGTAATCCAACAAGAACAAAATGGTAGATATTGGTAGAAATACACAGGTAAAGGTGTATCTAACAAAGTGTACCCAGACAAAAAGAATCCCAAACCTAATAAATTTGATAAAAACAAATAGTAAAAGTAAAGAAGTGGAAAGATTAAAAATTTTGTACAACTAAATTCAATAAAAATAAAATGAGAACATCATCAACATAGTTGAGGTCAATTAAATACTCATTATTAAGGGTAACTCAAAAACTACTGGTTAGATCTTGTTCAAATATATATGGGACCACATGAGAAGCACCAGCTTTCAAATAAAGAAAGAATCATCAAAATCGGTTCACTTAAAAGAAACTTCTGAGGTAACACACATAAAAAAAACAGTTGAATTGAGAAACTCCTCCTTTTTTAGAAGTTGGTTGAAAAATCTTACTAAAATCAGTATTTTTATTATTATGGTAAATCCTACATACTGAGGTGATGGGGAATAATAGCATTATCAGTACTCTAGCACTATTAACTTTGTAATAGTGCCAATTGTCACATGTTTGGTAATACCCACTGGTTGACTGCTAATTTTACTCAACTGCTATGTTGCAGAACATGTGTGTGCAAATACACAAATCATTGCACCCTAGGCTATTTTTGATGTTATTAACAGTGTTATATTCGGTATAAGTAGGTTGGCTACAGCTGTTAGGCAGTAACAATAGTTGTAAAAAGAATTTCTGTAGTCTCAACAAATAATTAAGGGGTGCCTCCCTTCACATCGTGGGGTCTTAACAGGCAGGAGTCCAGCATAACCTTTTGTTGTCCCAAATGTTAAGTCTATTACAGTATCGATGTACTGCTTCATAGTATTTGGGAATTGATACTGTTGTAAAATTGCCCAGGAAGGAAGGGTTCTAAAGAACTTACTTTTGTTTCTGTAATACCAATGCTAGACACAGGCTGATGGGCAATTACATTACAAAATTATGTCCATTTTATAGTTACAACCTATATGTCCCACTGCTGGGCACAGGCCTCCTCTCATATCTGAGAGGGTTTTAGTGCAAGGAAGTGACTGCCGCATTGCCTCAATGTGTGTTGACAAACTTTACATGTCATCAAAATATTTTTTTATTTCTCACTCCCCACCGGATTGAACATTGAACCTGGATTGCTCGCAAACTGTGAAAATTACAGCGAGCGCTAACCATCTGAGCTACTATAGCTTAGATGGTTAATGCCCACTTTAGTTTTAATAATTTACAAGGCTTCCTTAAAATTTGGGTCCCTACTCCTTAATGGCCAAATACTCAAAAGCCACTCAATTTTAAGATGTTGATAAGTCTCGTGGTGTCACAGTCACTTTGAGTGAAAGTGATAGAGACAGCACAATACTTAACAGTGTCTTAAAATTGAGCAGCGTTTGAGTATTTGAACATAAATGTATTTCACAACTTAGTTTGTTTTTATAGAATAAGGGTGACAAATGCACACACAGTCCACCTGATGGTAAGTAGTTGCTGTGGCCAATAGACATCTACATCTATCTTCGTTTGCGAATTAAAATGCAGATGCATTGTCAGCCGTGAGGACTAAGATAGAATACCTATTTTCCAGTAAAAAGGGTCTCCGGATCTCTACACTCACCATACAAAACACAGTAGCATTAAGCTGCTATTTAACGCTGGTATTCTGTGAGAGCATGGTCCTTCTGCGGTCGAGCCGACCCATTCATGCTACAACTATACTATTAATATAGCTGCAGCATGGCTCTACCACATATAAAAATCTGTCTGCAAGATCATCATCTAGTGAGTATAACAATAACAATCCACATACACTCTACACTTACAAGGTAGTATCCTACAACAAATCCTTTTCAACCTAGGAATCTGTCTGATTAGGTACGTCCTTTTTACATATTTCTGCCACCAAATTTGTTTCTTTCTTTCTTATTCACAAAACAGCACTGATTACAACTATAATCATATTGAAATCAGCTGTTTTACAATTACAATGGTGTAGTCAAGTGTATATAATGTAAAATTTTGTTTAAAATAAATATGCATGTATTACTAAGGAAAACTGTTAATTGCGTTCGTCGTGTGCGTATGTTTTTAAAGTAGAATAATTCGGTAAAATCTGGATATTTACGATAGACGTGAGTAGCGCGCCGGCCTTACGTGTACATTAGCGGCTTTCAATCGTCGCGCGAGCTCTCGGTAGGTGTCGGGGTCCGCCTCGATCTCAACCTCAGCCTTTAGCAACGAAAATTTCATGCGCCAACCTCGAGCTTCTACTCCGTGCACCAATCGAGCTCTGAGAACTACCCCACGTCCTAAATGCCGCGCACTCAGTCTCTGCTCGAGAACGAGCATAATACTCGTCAGCTATAGTCCTGTCTAGTCAAATTGAAGAAGATGAAGGCTCCAGAACCGACACGGTACGCCAAACCACCGGCAACCACCATAGCTGATCCACGGGCCGCCTTAACAACCATTTGTCACGATTACGGAAGGTCCCGCACTGCCCTAGCTTAGTGAAACTAATGTATGTATCGTCTATTTAGTTCACTTGTCTAACATTATTTCCAAACGAACAGCAAAGAAAGACTGGTAGCAAAGTCAAAATGTTTCGACGTACAACACTACAAAAAATCAGAACAGTACAAATACAAACTATGTAGTACACCGTGGGTTAACACTAGATAAATGCAGTTAGCGAATTTTCAGTTATCAGTGGAAAAATAATAAAGACAAACAGAAAAACTTCAACTAAACACCCGACTGAATACGAACGACTGGCCTGGCTTGAATGGTCGTTGTCGCTGATTGGTCGGGTGGCGAAGCGAGGCGCATTGTCGATTGGATCTAAACCGGATAAATTCGGTTCGCAGTGGCCAGACCCGGCTCGCGTTAGTGCATCTGGCAACGTCATAGCGAATAGCGATGGGCTAGTCAAACCATTTAATTCTAATTTATCTCGAGTTATTCCGGCAACGAGTTGAATCGAGTTGTTTTTTTCGAAGAACTCGAATTATCTCACTCGTTCCTTTGGCATAGTTACTATCTGTTCCTTTGGTTTAGTTACTACCTATTATAAACTTTCTTTGTTATGTTCACTCACCAAATCGGATATGATAAGGTTAATTTCACGCCGTGCATAATCGAAATCTTTATTGTTGGAAAAATCTGGTTTGGCAAAATTATATAATCCAATGTCGATCATTTAGTGACTAGCTCATTTTTTATATTAAAACTTATTTATTGTAATAAATAATTTTATATAATTAAAAAACAAAGATAAAGAAGTTTCAATTTAATGGTTTACTATAATATATCTTATTATAACAGTAATTCATATTGAAATCACAATAGTAATAATCTATTATGTACGTATCAACCAACTACTTTGTCGATTTCATGTATCCATTCTCTTTAAGTAGTATTCTTTTCTTCACACTGAGTCGACCCGACTTGTTCTTATTCGATTTAAAAAAATCCAATGCTAATATCGATTTGTCCAAGAAAAAGATCGTTTTTCGATTCAATATTTTTGAGAGTAATAGAACGGATTCTGAATTGAATCGAACATTGCAAGATCGATTTTCAATTAATCGATTTATCAGTCATTTTTTAAACGCGCTGCGCTGACTGCTATCAGAGTACAAGGAAAGGAATATAATTTTTTTATAATCCGTGAAAGAGTATTTAATATTTATTTCACTATGTATACTACTTGTATATATAGAGGTCAGTGATACAAACAGAATAGCATAATAAGTAAGTACACTGACGCTGCCACTAATATCAACAAAAATAACGATTTTTTCACATAATTGTTGTGCCGTCCGAAATAAAATCACTGTACCTACCAAATTATAATAAAGAATGAACAATGACTTTCAAATAAGTGTTAAAGACGAGGCCATTAGAACTTATTAGTGAGTATATTACAATATGCTCTTTGCTTTGGAGGCCATTGCGATAAAAACAATGAGAACGCTGACCTAGTCAAAAAATAATAAATTGTATTCATTTATTCACCACGTTTTAGTGCTTATTTCAATTAGGCACTTGTGAATTGATCACAATCTTTTTACAAGTATCTAATTGCAATAAGTTACTTGTTAGTGCAATACCAATACCGAAAATAGTTCGGTATTGGTATTGCAGTACAGTGCAAACTTAAAGTGGCGACACCCTTACATAATGATTAACTTTGTAGATATTACTTTGGTATACAATATAATAGAATACAAGTTAATACGAGGGCGGCACTGAAAATTTCGGGAATCAAGGAAGTGACACAACATTACTATTTAAAAATGTATTTATTGCTTTTCGAAGTATTCTCCGCGAAATTTGACACATTTTTCCATACGATGGAACCAATCATTGAAGCAACCATTCCATTCGGAAGTTGGGGTCTCCAAAATGGCCGTTTTGTAGGCGTCCACAGCTTCTTCAGGTAATGAAAATCTCTGTCCACGCAATTTATTCTTTATTTTAGGGAAAGTATAGAAACATTAGGGCTTAGGTCGGGGCTGTACGGCGGATGGTCTAATAATTCTATGTTTTCTTGCTCTAAAAACTCTTTTGTTCTGTGTGCGGTGTGAGAACTCGCATTGTCGTGATGGAGGATGATGCGGCGATTGCAGTTCTCTTTACGGAGTTCAGAAACGACCTGTGGCAAACAAATGCTAGCATACCATTCTGCATTAACCGTTCTTTGTCCCTCAAGAGGAATAGTCGTAACATGGCCGGTTTTGGAGACAAACGTTGCCACCATTTTTTTGCAACACTCCGTGAAGGATTCGTCACCTGATACGATGTTGTATACAGCATTTGAGGATTCTGCGTGGAATCTTTCGAGAGTTCTGACGCACCAAGTAACGCGAGCCGCTTTTTGCTCTTCACAGAGCGAATGCGGTATTCATCGGGAAAACAACTTTTTTTACACCTAATTGTTCATGCAATATTATTTGTATTTGACTCATGCCAATGTCTAAAGTTGCCTGAATTTCGCGGTATGTCACATGTCGATCTTCCTCAATCAGCTTACGCACAGCATCAACGTTTTCTTGGGTGAATGCAGTTTTTGGACGACCTTGATGGGGATCATCACTGAGCTTGACACGTCCACGTTGAAATTCAGCAAACCAGCGATAAATTGTGGTTTTAGATAGGGCTTCATCACGAAATGCAGAAATCATCCATCCGGTCAACACACTGTTTTTGTGTTAAACCACTTCGAAAGTCATAATAAATCATCGCTCTTGAATTTTCTCGAGTCAATTCCATTTTCTCAACGACTAAACAAGTTTGACAAAACCTCGTAACAAGACCGAGAATCTTTTTTTAAATAAATAAATGGTATTCGATTTTTAAAACCAAGGACTTTTCAATTAAAAAGATTTTAATATGACAGGAACAGTGGAAATATTCCATTCCCGATACTTTTACTGCAGCCCTCGTATAATAGAATTGTACGCTTGTACTTTTGCCAGTGTCAAATTAGTTTAAAAACTTCTTCAATGTCGAATGTGTCTCATTGCGGAGTTAATAAAATATTTTGACGATAGCTTATGCCAGCAGACAGTCGATGACGATAGTATGCCAGGTGCAGGTATTAACCTACTAGAATACCCCCTAGAACCTAGAATATTTAATAGTACAGGGTAATCGGACAAATTAGTTTGTGCTTATATCATCATCGGAGCACTCGCATTATCATTTTTTGTACTAGTTCAAATGTGCAGACATTTAATAGATAAAAACGCATCACTTAAAGTACTAAAATCCATTCAAATATTATGAAATGCAAATGATGTCAAGTTTAATTCATAAAAATTTTCAAAGTTGCCCAGTATAATATAAGCCTACTAGGGCACTGAACTGAGCTCCTACGGACGGACTTTACACTGTCTGGAATACCAAACTCTTGTGTTATTTCTGTCGCTAAACAGCAATGTACAGCAGTCTGGCTACGACCTGGTTTCGAAGGTCAAATATTCATCGTTTAAACAGAACCACTTTAAACGGGTTCAGGTCTCTGTCGGAAGCGGTAGAGCCGAATTCAATGCGCCTAAATATAGCACAGCGCAATTAAAAAAAAGGGAAGCAAATTGTGTTCATTCTTCACAACATGCTTATTCATCTTCACGCCGATAAATCATTTTCTAGCAAGCTAGTGTCATATCATGTAAATTAAGACTCTTTTTCCAGCTAAAACAGGTTCTGTTATATAAATTGCTAATAACAACATAGCAGCAGGCCTTTTACTGTACTACATATTTACATTTTTCTTAATATTTTATAAACTGCTTCAACATTTTTAGGGTTCCGTAGTTACACAACAAGGAACCCTTATAGTTTCGCCATGTCCGTTCGTCCGTCCGTCAACGGTTTTGCTCAGAGACCCTAGGTTTTGATGCTAAGGGTGACAAACGAGCACACAGTCCACCTGATGGTAAGTGGTTGCTGCGGCCCATAGACATCTACATCTATCCTCTATTACAAATCAAAATGTAGATGCGTTGTCACCCGTGAGGACTAAGATGGAATGCCTCATTTTTAGTAAAAAGGGCCTCTGGCCACCTGCACTCACCAAGCGAAACGCAGAGGTAAACCTCTACTTCACGCTGGTTTTCTGTGAGGTCGTGGTACCACCCCGGTTCGAGCCGGCCCATCCGTGCGACAGCAAAAGTTGCCACGTGGCTCTACCACTGTTAAAAAAGGTGCTATAAAACTGTTATTTGACATAGTTATCGATATTAATTACGCCTAGAAATCTGTGAAATAAAATCTTAAAATAAATTTTTATTTTTGGTACTTTCCAACCTCCCATACAAGTAAATGGAGGATGATTTTTTTACGTGTCTATTCCATCATGTGGGGTATCGTTGGAAAGGTTTTTCAAAACACTGGAGATGTGGAACAAAATCTTTTCCATTCAGGGGTCTGTTTGCGAAATAATTAGCTTTAAAGTGGTATTTGTGGAGTCATGAGTCCTCTCCTCTACCAACTAAATAGCTGTTTTCGGAAATGTGAAAAGTATACACCATAGTAGCATATAATATAATGAAGTTAAAATGAAAACTATCACAGCTAAGTTGAATGGGAAAGTAGTAACCTGCTATAAAATAGTGTCAAAGTCAACAACTTTAAGGTTCAACACTTTATTCTTTATAGTATATCTATAATTCTTTATCTTAATTTATCTGTATGTTACTACGTAGTGGGATACTAGATAAAATTTTATTTAAAATTGTTGAATATGAGTATGACCTCCAAAAAGTAGGCTTAAGATACATACACACAAACTCTCACACCTGTTACTCAAAAGGGTAGGTAGAGTTCCATGTGGCACGGTCCTGACACACCTCTCGCTCTTCTTTTACATCTAACGCATAGATGGTTGTCGATTAAGGGTACTCTTATTTTGGCCTATCTTCATCATATCGCTAATTTGGTCAATAAACTTTCGCCTAGGGTGTACCTTGCCGACTCTACCACTCATTTCTGCAGCACAAATTTGATTTGTCATTCTTTCCTCATTCATTCATTCTACATTACCACACCACCGAAGTACTCCTTTCTTAATCCTAGTCGCAACATCTTTTTTCTAATTACACTTTTCACACAATTTCTCAACCTATCATTCAGAGTAAGCTTTAACTTATTCCATAACAAACGCGTTTATATGGTTTAAAATACTGTAATTATTGGAGATATGAATAAAAATATTAAATAACCGGCCAAGTGCGAGTTGTACTCGCGCATGAATGGTTCCCTACCATCGAAAACATCGTAAAATAAAAATATGTTACATTTTTCTCGAATTACCAAAAATATCTTCGGTTTTTTATGTACTGTAGACAATTTTTGAATTTTATTGTTTTGTTGTAAAATTTGTATACAAATCCGGCAAATCAATCCGCGCTTTCGCCAACCAGCCTGGCCACCGTGGTACGTATCAGCAAATCTTCTAAAAAATGCATACTAGCTGGTATGTTCACTCAAAGTTCTATCCGATCTACTAGTAGAAGACTTAAATGGCTAGTGACAAAAATAAAATAATCCTCACTGTTATGACAGAAATTCGTGTCCAGTTATAGACTATAGCAGAAAACTGCTTAACTATTTGGAAGACTCTATTTAACTTTTTTCTCATAGTCCAATTTATCTCTATCTAAATTCTATAATAATAAAAATAAAACTAAAACTAGAAACTTAATTATCAAAATTTAATAACTTAATTATCTAAATTTAATATCACTTACGATATAAATACGACATTAAATTAATAAGAAACAAAAAAAAATCTTGGAGTGTAAAATCCTTAAATTAGAGGTAATTGGCTGCAACAGGTAAAAAACTTGTAACAGGGGATTGTCATCTAAACTAAATTTCACTTTGTGCCTTCGAGACAGGATCAATGCGCCCACACAACAGCGCGCATGGTAAAAATTACGAAACCGATTCCGAGTATGATGCTATAGTTTGGGATGAACGTTGCCCTGCCCGCTATGACCTCATTCCAGTCATAGCTTGAAGTAGGTAGCCTCTATCATTGTTAACAGTGCAGGCTGCAATTGATCGCGGCTCGGGTACACTAGCCGGAGTGTCGGGGTCGCGGAAAGGTCATTCTGATGCAGGCGAATATTTTTATCTCGTTCGCTTCCTTTTATAGAGATGCTATTTTCAGTAGCTTTGTTGTAAACGTGTCACTGTACTATAACTGAATAACTGCTTCTATGGATTCGAATAAAAGGTACACTAAAGTATATTTTCATTTAAAAAATATACTTATTTTAAGTTAAAAATATTCTATCTTAGGTATATTTTAAAATGTAGACGTAATAGTTTTGCCCCGAAAAATGTTTTTGCGGGGAGTATTGATGGCTGATTTTTAACGATATTATCTAACATTTAGGTAAAAATCAGCTGGGAGAATTAACATGAGGTATGTTTTTACGTACCTTGATTACCTGTTACCTGGAAAATGGCCGTCTTGCCAAGTTAGCAGGTAGGCATTCAATCATAGTACATACTAACACTATTCAATCATACACATTTCGTTCGTCAGAAAATAAGTGACGTCTGGTGGCCCTGGGATCTTGGACTAATTTGGTTTGGTCACACTCTAAAATTAGAACGGGCAAACTACAGCAATTGAAATGAACGTCGTAGTTCGAGAAGACGCCACATCAAACATTTGGAAATTAATAAGTTAGTAGTTAGCCCGTCATCTATCTGTCTACGGTTTAGGTTACATTTTAATGATATTAGATTGGCCCCTATTAAGAATGAAGAACCACGTCAATTATGTGTGATTTGTTTGTTATATTATACGGGGTTATTTTTGAAAGAGTAGACAAATTTTAAACTTAAGTTTAAATATATAAATAATGATATACCGTTATTGCACTTTTTGAAAATTGCGGTATTTGAAATCATCCCAAATTGAATGTGCTTTATGGGCAACAACATTTTTGCCTACCGATCGACGCTTACGAACGTGTGCGTGCGCGGTAAAATCAGTTAAAATAATGCATTACAACGCATTTTGAATTTAAAAGATAAAAGGACAGAATGTTTGAGATTTTTTAAAATTTATTTTTCTTCACTATTTGCCTATGTTACTTATTCTAAATCTTCTCTGCAAATTTGGCCGGTTATTGCAAAATAACCCTTTATGGTAAAAGTCCACAGCTTGACAGGCCACTCCCATTGATTGCCTCAGTTGGGCTTCTGTCATAGTTGTCACCCTTGGTAGGCGGGCTGGCAACCACAGTTGTTTATTTTCTAGTTATTAATAAGAAGTACGCTGCTGTCCACTTACTGGTTTGTTCCCTTCTGTCGACTGTTACAACACCCACGAGACAATATAAGGCGGCGGATACACCGCCACAAAACGCTCAACGTGATATACGAATAGTTGATCAAAAATGTGATATCATTTTTTCTGGTTAGTCGTTTAAAAAAAAATTATAACAATCCAAGACAACTGTGTCAATATAAATTCAAAATTATTTACTCACTGTATGTACGTAACATCTTATGCTGCTTTTATATTGCACGATTTTACGTTAAGCAAGAATGTGTGCCTAAATTATATAGTTAGTTTTTATTTCTACCGCCGAATAGCAGTACCTGCACTGCTTTGTTCCCCTCTGAGGGGTATAGAGTGCCAGTATAATTACGTACGGGTCGTGTATTGAGGTATTACATCTTAGTCCGCACAAGTGACAACGCATCTGTAGCTTTTTTTGTCTGAAATTGTCTGCACATATCTATCTATAGGCTGCAGTAGGCACTTGCCTTCAGATGCACTCTAAGTTCGTTTGTCATTTCTATTTAAAAAAAAATCGATTTTATCTAATCGATCATAACTTTAAACCAAGGAGTATTATATTATAACCTCCTTGCTTTAAACCGAGCCTTAAGTTTTCGGCACAGATACAAGACAAATAATTTGTCATTTAAATCCTAAAACTTTTTATACGTGGTAGAGCCATGCTACAGCTGTATCAATAGTACAGTTGTAGCACGAATGGGTCGGCTCGACCGGGGAAGGACCACGCTCTCACAGAATACCAGCGTAAAATAGCAACTTAATGCTGCTGTGTTTCGTATGGTGAGTGTAGGGAACCGAAAGACCCTTTTAACTGGAAAAGAGGCATTCCATCTTAGTCCTGATAACGCATCTGCATTTTATTTGAAAACGAGGATAGATTTAGATATCTATGGGCCACAGCAACCACTTACCATCAGGTGGACTGTGTGCTCGTTTGTCACCCTTATCCTATAAAAAAACATTTCCAAAACACATAATAAGGTAGGTAGGTACGTGAGTACGCTTTGCCGCCCTATAAAACCTAAACTAGGAGGAGAGACTAATATATTAAAAATCTACTAAAAAAACTAACTAAACTACACAATAGGATTAAAATATTTACTATAATGTCAATGCTAAGGCAACGCCCTTTTGACTCTTGATTATTTGATTGATTACTGAAGAGATATCGTATCACAGAGCCATCTATCTATGCAAACAAGGTTGTAGTTTTTGAGTTATAATAAAGTGACCATATTGACCGAATGACCATATTGTTACCGTCACGTATTATAATTACTGCCAACTGCCAAGCATTATTTATCATTTATAACTCTTGGGTGCTGACTGTTGTCAATTCAAGCCTGTGTCAGCATTGTAGTTTCATGAAAACCGGTAAATAGAGCGGCGCCGGAGCGAATCTGGTTCGACGCAGTGTGCGTCTCCTCTCGACCATTGCCTCAGCCTCGATATCTTAATCGAGTTATCATTGCATTTCTGTTGCATACACTCGCTTTCCGTTGCCACTTTTACTAGTTAACTCGAGGTAATGTTATAAAGAATTAAGTTATTTAAATATTCTTTGGCGGTTTAACATATTTAATAAAAATGTAATGTACACAAGAACATAAGGACTAAGGAGCATTGTGAAGAAAATAAACCATTTATGATGTAAATACTAAGAACAAAAAACACACGCTTTAGAATATATTCTAATTATTAACGACGTAGCAACATTTTTGAAGTAAATATATAAATATAAAAACATGGGTATAATTTTCTTGTGCGCGAGAAATCTGTTACGGTAACATATGTTTGTAAAATACACAATATCTAATGTCCTCTAGACCAAATTTCGGTCACGGCGGCCAGTCTCAACGGACACTACCCATCTGCGCAGGACAGGATTATATTGAACAAGTGTGTGCACAAACACAGGTGCACTCTCGCCATCCGACTCAACCGAAGAGGGATCAGGCGCGGAACCAACGACTGTACGTGCTTTCAGAGGCACGGGGATTAACACCACCAACTTCCTGATCCCGGGCTGCTACGGATAATTTCTTGAGAGCGAAACCCCATATAGTGATTTTGGCTCAAAACGGGAACGAGCCTGGGACCCCTTGATCAGCGGTCGCGCTTACGACCACTGCCCAACTATACGGTAACCCAACATAAAAAATAAGCATAAGAATAATAAAACACATACGTAACTTGTAATGATATCACGATAACGATAACACTATCTTTGAAACTTATCCCTGCTTTAAGATGTCTCTGTGATCTTTTTTTAAACATATAATTTAAAATTAAAAATTTTGTACAGCCGACTTCAATATAAGCGACTTCAATATAAGTTATTTAAGAATAACTCAATAACCATTGGTCTGACCTTGATCAAATTCATATGGGACCGGACCACACGAGAACTAGACTTCCAAAAAGGAGACGGTATTCAATTCGACTGTATGTTTTTTTTATGTGTGTTACCTCATTACTTTTTACTGGGTGAACCAATTTGGATGATTCTTTTTTTATTTGAAAGCTGGTACTTCTCGTGTGGTCCCATATGAATTTGATCAAGGTCAGATCAATAGTTTTTGAGTAATTCTTAATAACGTATATTGAAGTCGGCTGTACAAAATTTTTTATTTTAAATTATTAAAAAAAAAACGTTACCTCCACACTAGGATTTTCCCCTGTATCGTGGAGACAGGTAACAAACATAAATTGCACGAGGTCAAACATCTAGACCCGGAAAAATTATTTGTAGACCATACAAATACTTGTTCCCGCGTCCCCAGCGTTGCAAACTCATTGCTAAGCTAAAACTTTATTGTTCATTGTGAGAAAGGTTAATATGCAACATCGAGGAAAATTAATATTATAACAACGTGAACGTTTTTGAAACTCAGATAATTTATCTACTTACCATTTTAACCGACTTCAAAAAAGGAGGAGGTACTCAATTCGACTGTTTTTTTTAATGTGTGTTACCTCAGAACTTTTTTCTAGGTGAATCGATTTTGATGATTCTATTTTATTTGAAAGCTGGTGCTTATAATTTTAACAATCCCTATAAATTTGATCAAGATCTGACTAGTAGTTTTGGAATTATCCTTAATAATGCGTATTCGTATTGAAGTTGGTTCATTAGTTGTCTCTCATCCTCTCTTTTTAAAAAACGTTACCTCCATTTTACTTACTAGAATTTTCTTCTGTATCGCAGGGACAGTTTACATACATAGAACAGACCTAGAACAATTATTTGTAGGCCATACAAATACTTGTTACGTCCGGGATTCGAACCCGCGGCCCTTAGCGCTGCAACTCATTACTAAGCCACTGCGCCACGGAGCCGTCACTTGTCTGTTTCACATTTTGTGTTATTTACTATTGAGATAATTTTTTTCGTTTCATTAACCAGTTTTTGCACCAAACCGAACGATCTTTTCTTTTTGTTTTCTTAATTGCGAGCAATAAGCCTAGGATGGCTAACGCATCGTCGTCCATCACTAGTGACGCCATGGTTTCAACTGATGCGGCATCATGCAAACTTGACGGCGAACTTGAACGTGAGTGGTCTATATGGATGCACAGCAAACTGGACGCCACTTCAAGCGCGCTGCAAACTTGACGGTAAACTTGATCGTGTATGGCATCCATTACCGTTACATAAATTGCCTCATAGGGTAGTTGCCACGCTTGCCAAGCAGGTTGACAACCGCAGTTTATTTATTTTTAGTCGTTATAATGTAGTCGATACTGCCCATCTCCTGATTTGTTTCCCTCTGTCCCTCTTACGAAACCCACAGGATGATATGGGGTAGTAAGACTACCCATGTTACACCGCTATTACATTACCATGTAGGTGGACTGGTGTGTCTTTCCTGTGTTGGGAGTAAATGTGCTGGGATTAGTGGTGACGGGGATAGTGCAAGCAAATGACGTAGGGCAGAAGGAGCTCTTCAAAGTCAACTAAACACATCATTTTATTTTATTACGTGGATATAAGCAAATTATTTTTTTAAATGTTTAATGTAATGAATTTCCGCAAAGTATCGCCAGATCCTATTAATTATATTGAATATTTTTATTTTAATCATGCTGTAGTTTTCTAATAAACAAAGAATTAAATATTTATTTATATAATATATCATGTGCAGATATTTGCATACTATTAACAGTGGTAGAGCTAGGCGGCAGCTTTTGCTGTCTCACGGATGGGCCGGCTCGAACCGGGTTGGTACCATGACCTCACAGAATACCAGCGTGAAGTAGAGGTTTACCTCTGCGTTTCGCTTGGTGAGTACAGGTGGCCGGAGGCCCTTTTTACTGGAAAGGAGGCATTCCATCCTAGTCCTCACGGGTGACAACGCATCTGCATTTTGATTTGTAATAGAGGATAGATGTAGATGTCTATGGGCCGCAGCAACCACTTACCATCAGGTGGACTGAATGCTCGTTTTTCACCCTTATTTATAAAAAAAAACTATAATCTATAACTGCAATACAAAGTAGCTTTTAATTTATTATGTAAGTTTATTTTATATTCTACTAAGCCAGCGCTTATCTACGATCCCACCTGATGGTAAGTGGTGATGTAGCCTAAGATGGTGAAGCGCACTGACTTAACAAAAGCCTATTCACTCTTGCCTTGAAGACACCCACACTGTAATCGGATGGAAAGACAGATGCTGCAACTTATTCCACTCCTTTGCTGTACGCATGATGAACGACGTGGCGAATCGTTTGGTTCGAATGCGTGGTAAGTCAACAACGAAAGGGTGGAGACTGGCCGAACGTTTGGTTGTCCGATGGTGGAAGGGAGAGGGAGGAAATTATGCAATTCCTGCGCACACTCTCCGAAATGTATATTAATAAAAGTTTGGTGGCGCCATCAACCATCATCATAGGCATATATCGTGCCCGATGATTTTCTGTAGTTTTCTTTCTATTGATACAAAATACTTACCAATTTAAAAACTTTGCAGTTTAACGAAATTTAACAAAATAAATAGACAAAAAATTCAGTAAACATCAAGTGTAATTAATAAAATTAATAGGGGTCGTTTGTTAGACCTCGTCGACCCCCAAAATTAGTTTTCGTTCATGTCGAACCCTGGTAAACCGATTTCGAAGCCAAGGGGTCGATATCAACCATTTTGGGAATCCCTGCTATAAATGATTATCTTGGGTCTAAGTATTTTAATACTACAACAAAAATAGACGTAGGTCGGCTGTAATATACAATATGTAACAAAAACCCTGTGGTTCCCGTTAAGTACGTTATCAGGATCATTATTAAAACGTATAGAAATAACTTTTTTTTAAAACTCGAACAATATTTTTTTTTAAAGTAAATAATTGTATGCTAATTGTATGTGGTTTTATTATCTCTGCATTGTTTGGGGAGTAAGAGGATTGTCAAAGACCCCGCTTTACTTAGCTTTGAAATCGGCTAGTGTCAGTAAGAGGTAATAAAACCAAATAAAATTTTTTAATAAAATAAATAAATATATGGTCGAGTTTTTAAAAAAAAGTTATCTCTATAGGTTTGAATACTGATCCTGATAACGTACTTAACGGGAACCACAGGGTTTTTGTTACATGTTGTATAGAAGAGCCCCATTCAAGCTAAATTTGGAAATTTTTAATGAAGATAAAATTAAACTTACCACAGCTCCGGGGAGTACGGCGGTGATGCGGTGACCAGCGAAGGGGGCGGCATAAGCGCATCGTTCGACAGCTGTCAAAAAAAAAAAATAGCTAACTAAATTCTGCAAGACCTGTCTCTCCTCGTCATCCGTCCCGACTCCACAATGTAAAATTTGTAGAGCATAGAGTATGGACTAGAGTTAGACTCAAATTTTGACGTTGTGGAATTTGAGTTCAACTTCGAGATCTTCTCTGAATATTGGGCCTTAATCAACATGTTGGCAACTGAACAGACAGATCCCTAAGTACATGTGCCAAATTTACGCAACGTCAATACAGCTTGTATCGAAGAAGCGATTGAGTGGAACTAAGACTGCCTGCAGGCAAGAGCCAGCTGTCGAAGTAGAAGAACAGTGGTAGTGTCATTTCCGAGACACCTAATATTTTGAGTATGATTGAGAAGTTCTATGAACAGCTGTACACTCCTTCGATGGAGCCCCTACGCAAGTGTGAGTAAAGACCCATGAGTTAATCTAATGTTGATAATTTTAAGTATGTCTTTGGAAAAAATCTCACCGTAGTAAGCACGGTGGCCTCACATCCCGGCTGGTATTTCTCGAGATCGGAACGAGGTCTTCGCATCACCTTCTCGCGGTCTTGTTTATGTTTTCTGTCTGCTCCTTTCAATTTGAACACCTGCAAATAATTTGAAATCAGTACATTATGCTCCTTTAAACAACCCGTAATCAAAATCAACATTGAGTAAACTAACTGGCTACATGCATCACACAGCTGCAGAAATCTGAGTTGAAAAGGTCTGCCGCACTACTCCAGTGCGAACTGGCGTATTTCATATGACCTTAAAATAGTTTTACATCTTAAGACATACAGATTTATTCTGGGTGTTTTCCTTCATCGCTGAGCAGACGACAAATCAGAGGTCTGAGCACAAGTTTTCGATTCAACCTTTTTCGTGACGTCATCAACTAAAATTGTATAAGAATATGAACAGTGCCCCTGCCGAACATAAATTAAACTATGTTTTGTTTTACAAACTCACTCGAAGGCGATAGGAGTTCGATATGATAAAAAACCAATGCTCAGGGGGCAGTACTTAATCTACGGATCGAACTCAGGTTGCTCGCGTATTATTAAGTTTTATACGCCCGGCACGTGAGTTATAGGGCTCAAATTATTATTTAAAAAATGTTTATAGCATCTGGTTTACAAAATAGTGACAAGTGAACTCTCATTGCAGTCTACTCTGAAGCAATATTTTTTTAAATCTTAGTCGTGTAGACTAATAAGAAAAAAAATAGGGGAAAGAATAACGCCTTGCGGCACTCCGAACTGAATATCAGACCAGGCCAAACAACGCTTACCCGAACGCTTAACCGAAACCGTTGTTAGTGACTGTGGTGGTCGAACTAGAAGGCTGAGTACGAAAAAAAACTCCTTAATTATGAAAAGTATTTATAGTTAATGAGGAAAATATTGTGATCAACTGTGTTAAAAGCTTTTGAAAATTTGACAAGTGTTTCCACTTACTTAAATATTCATTATAAATCGTATTACCTTGATCTGACAGGCAGCGGCGTGAAGGCGGGTAAGGTCGTCATTGGCGAGGTAAGTTTCAACTTGTATGCGGAAAGGGACGCCTTTCTCACCGCCATGTTTCTTAGCCGTAAATTCTGTGGAGATGCAGTTCACCTGAAAAATAAGAATTTATTTAACTTCTTTCTTTCTTCTTCTTTTTAATCAGCTCTCAATATTAAGTTGCTGTATATGAATCTCTTTGTTGCCAAAAGCCTTCATGGCCATGCTTGGCACGCAGGTTGGCAATCACAACATTACATGTCTTGTATTTACGCTGTAAGTGACACTGCTCGGCTACACCGGTTTGCGTAATTTAAGTCTGGCACAAACGAGATGGTATATTGCCATTTGTCGGAGGCCATGAGGCCTTTTTTGGCTTCCCCGTAGTCGCTTTCCACTACACCTAACGGGACAAAAACGGATGATGGATTATCTGACGACGCAATCATACGGTAAGATATCAATAAATAAACTTATAAATAAGAGGTTGCTTTTGGATCGTCATTACAATGGTTCTTGTTAGAATTGAATAGAGTAAGATTTACCTTGACGTAGACACCAACATCCTTTGTCGGATCCCAGAACACGTGGAGGGCATTGAGGCTTGCCGGATGTTCCACTCTGATCACACCATACGACAGAGGCACGTCCACCTACAAAGGAGATACTTGTTTTTAACAGCCAAACATAATTGTTTTCAAATTTACATAAATACAATTGTTGAATTCAAATGTATTGTTTTCAGTTATGACTTTTTTCGTGTTGATATTTTTTTTAATATGAAGGTACAATCTACTTCCCCTTTGAAATTTAATCCAAATCCTCAATGAGCAACAGAAACCTACCTGGACACATTAGGCACTACACTAGGAAACGTATTTTTCATTATCTTTTCATTTCATTTTCCTTTCCTTTCTTTAAATAAAAGCTTACCTCAACGATTCTCTCGCCGGGCCGTTCGGCGTGCCATTGCGCGATCTGCTCGCGCTCCATGTATTGCAACCGCCGCTCGTGGAAACAAATCTTGATCACGCTCTAAAAATATTAATTTAGCAAAGTGTACACGAATCTTCGCCTCTAGAGAAATGTAGTATTTTTTACTTATATTTTAAATACTGTAAGAGGATGTTATAAAAGTAATAACCATTTATTCATTTCAGGCTATAAATGTCCACTGCTAAGCATAGGCGACCCCCATAGATGTCCTCACAGGGGAGATTTTGCCATAGTTGCAATCACAGTTTTTTATAATATTGAATAGTTATCAGGAATATGTTGCTGCCCATCTTCTGTTTTGGTTTTCCTCTGTCGCCTCTTTAGGCACCCGAGGGTCGATATTGATATGGTAGAAAAAGTATAACTTTGTTTTAACCGACTTCAAGAAGGAGGAGGTTCTCAATTAGTGTGTTTTTTTGTATGTAGAATAGAATAGAATAGAATATAATATTTTTTATTCAATATAGATCACATGTGTAATTCTTATTGAAAGTCATCTTTTACTTTACCACTGGTTCGAAAAAAAAAACCTCTGTCCTGGGAAGAACCAGCAAGAAACCCAGCGGGACTTTTTTTTTAAAAGCATATTTTACATTAATGATTGGTAGATACAAAATTTATTTTAGAAACAGCTTGGAAGCGACCACCTCATTCCCAGGGGTTATTATCAACTATGTATTCATTTATACTATGATAACCCTTTTTATACAGTTTCAACTTAACAAAACATTTAAGCTTGGTAATAGAGGGAGCCTGTACACTTTCCGGGACCCTGTAGTAATAGCGTATACATTGCCCCAAGAATGAATTACTGACTCTGTGGAGTCGAGAAACTGGTATCACTAGCTTGTGTTTGTTCCTAGTGTTTACAGATTGTACATCACTTATGTTATGTATGTTACGCTATATCTTCGCAGATTGTGAATCAATTTTAACGATTATTTTTTATTAAATAGGTTATAATTCAGAGGGTGAAAAAGTAAAAAAAGTGGAGAAAAACTTCACCCCTAAGGGTAGCAAATAAATAACTTCTTTTTCAGCTATTTGAAGCCGTATTTTCTTTTTGTTTAAAGTTATAATTATTATGTATAACTTTCTTTTTTTTTTAATAATTGGTATTTATTTTCTCCCACATATTACAATCAGTACATCACAAAAAACTTAGTAACAATGAACTATACAACTAAATAACAGCTATAAATATTAGCTAAATAAGATCTAGGTGGGAGACTGGTGCCCAAACTAGGTTGCCCTGTGCTATGGGATCATCAGGCCCCTCCCTCAACAGAAGATATATTGCAGTAAAACATTTAATAATCAATACAGCTACGTGCAATAAAATTACATTAAAATATACTTGTTCAGTTTTTATTGTTTGTTAACATTAGAAAAGTTTTAACAAATAATGAAAGTGATATTGTTTGTCATGGCGAGTGCGTGAATATACTGTTATCGTGTAATGGCGCCGTAAAAGAATCCAATACCACATATAATTCCGTGACTGTCGTAATGAAACAGGGGATGGGCAGCATCTTCCTGATGCCAACCTAAACGTGGCAATTAATAATAATAATAGTGTGCAGTTTCGTGGTCACTTGGAAGGGAAGGCCAAATTGGCCTCTAAAAAGCTTGGCGTGCTCAGCAGAGCGAGACAGTATTTCATGCCGGCACATCGCTTGCAACTTTACAAAGCGCAAGTTCGGCCCCACATGGAATACTGTTCTCATCTCTGGGCCGGGGCACCCCAGTGCCAGCTCCTTCCACTTGACCGCATCCAGCGCAGAGCGGTTCGAATCGTCGACGACCGAGTTCTTTCTGATCGGCTCGATACACTGGCACTACGTAGAGAGATGTTGCATCTCTTTGCGTATTTTATCGCATCTATCACGGGGAGTGCTCTAAGGAATTGTTCGGACTAATTTCAGCCGCTCAATTTCACCATCGCACATCGCGACAAAACTCTCGTTACCATCCATACCATCTGGATGATTGGCGGTCCACTACTGTGCGATTTAGAAGAAGTTTTCTCCCTCGCACTACTTCCTTGTGGAATCAATTACCACCAGCGAATTTTCCGGACCGATACCACTTAGGAACCTTCAAGAAAAGAGCTTACACCTTTCTAAAAGGTCGGCAACCCATCTGCAATTCCCCTGGTGTTGCGGTTGTTCATGGGCGGCGGTAATCACTTACCATCAGGTGAGCCGCATGCGCGTTTGCCCCCTATTCTATAAAAAAAATGTCCTCCCTATGGGGCAATCTCTGGGGGAGCATAAAATGCAATGGTCTTTTGGTAGTCAGTGAATAAATATAATACATATACTATATTTATTTGTCCGTGCGTGAGTACGTGCGTGTGTGCTTGCGTATGAGTGCACAATTGTATGTTCATTAATGATTACGGAATTTTTTTAAAAATAGATCGATTACCCTGAATATTTTGCCTTTATAGTGTGAGAGATCGCCGAGTTTCTTGAGTTTGATCTCGTAAGGTTGGCCTTGATTGAGATAGGTCAGCGTCTCTTCGTTCTGTTTCGTGGCGATAGACGTAGCCGCTGCCAGTACGTACTGGAACCTGACAAAGAAAGGCACTCGTAATAAAGTTGAAGCCACACCTGTGTTTTAATAATTTTATTCTCTTTTCTCGTCATTTTAACCATATCTTCAAGTAACCTTTAAAAACTGTCAATCTCTGTTTAATGTAACGGTAGTGCGTGTTCTCCTATAATTATTCTAAGTAGTGCTTAGAAGGATTTTTAGAGTGGTATTGAATAACTGTTGAATTTATTACTCGATAAATTAAGATTTAAAAACTATATTTACTCGTAAAGCTATTATAGTCTCCACTATAATGTTTCCCGCAAGATCATATTTAAAAGGCTAGTATAGTACCAAAAATTGATTTTGACGATCGACACGGCTTCTTTCGTATTTTGCGTATTAACATCCAACAAATATGAATAAAAACGTAGACTCTCTAAATAAATACCTAACCGATAGTAAATATGTCTTTTATTGTGCATTACGTATTAATATTTACATATGTATTGTTTTTTGTATGGCACGCCTCATAACGCGAAGCGTTATTTAGGTGGTGCTTTACTCTCGTCACGTCAAAGTCAAGCTATTTTGTGTTCTTAAAATGCCTCTATCATAACCATATTGCACTTATACGATAATATGAGTAGCCGTATATCAAGAAACACTCTAATTAATCCATCTTACATTTTCTAAAAAAATTATTTCGTATTGCTACTTTGAAAAAAAAAAACGTATAGATTTTTTTTTATGTGGACGTCCGGATGTTGATTGTGTATGTGATCACGATAACTCCCGAAAAAAATTGACGTATCGAGACTGTTTTTTTATTAGCTTCAGAATTACATCAACTGGTTCCCTATTTCATATCAATAGCCTAGTAGGTACGCGTAGTTTGTTAATAAAATTATATTCAACTTTTATAAGTTTTATTGCTAATAAAAATTTAAAGGCACTTTCATATTATTTTAGCCCTTGATAGACAAAGGAAAAATGTACCATACATCCTATATAGATTTTATACTTTGTGTAATCGATTTATTTTGATAATTTAATTTTTTCATCAAAATTGAGCCGCTCATGAGGCGTGCACTTTTGAATTTCCAAACTATTTATTTGATTCTAATCTGGATTCATCATCTATTATATATATATATTACACGTAAACTAAGTTTGATATTTCTACAGCCATTTAAGTAATGATTGAATCGAATGAATGAAAGCTTTGTGTTTTTCATACATGGGAGATTGGAGAGTAGAGTTGGGTTAAAATGATAAGATTAATGCTATCGCAAATTCAATTCTGAATAAACGTCTATTTAGTGAATTGTATAGATGGCTTTGTTCTAAATGATATTAATCAAGAGACTAAAATTATAAATTTTATTGCCTTACCTTGTGTCGTCTTTGAAGCTAGGCTCGGAGCGCTGCTGTACAGGTGAGTGCAGAAAACCGTCCAGCGAGTTCACAGGCGAGCACATCAAGAGTCCTGCGTCTGTATGTTCATTTGTTTTTATTTAATCACAGGCCAAAGAAAGATAGATGAGGACGATGCGTACATTGCTAGTGACATAGAAACCAAGTCAAAACCATCAACTTAATTTAAGGACCAATTTATTAGCAACCAACAACAGGGTTTTAGGCATTGAGTTATATGTACTACGTACTATAGAAGCCATTCCGAACATTGACTATGTTCAACTGAACTGTACTGCAATCCGTACAAACTAAATATTGCGTAAATTGAAGATTTGTGAATTCCATAAAATAATCATTATTACATTTTATTTAGAAATATAATATGTTTGTTGAGATTAAATTATGATATTTTATATTAAATTCTTATATTTATTTTATATTAATAAATTATTTTATATCAAATTAAAGTCTTCACGCATGCGCGACTACTACTTACTCCCGCGCATGCGCGAAGACATAGAGTAGGACACAATTCTTGTTTGGAATGGCTTCTCTATTACATATAACTCAATGGTTTTAGGTACAGATGTGTGAGTTGACACTTCTTAACCACACAACATGAGAAACGCACTATTCGATGTGTTTTATGATAATAGTGATATATCATTGAAATTATCTTTTTTTCAGTAATTTTTATATCTGCCATCACATAGCAGCGCCGATCCGATCTGAAGGATATAAAGAGTCCGTATAATTACAGGCTGTGACGGGTTTCATCTTGACCCTCGAATGAGATAATGCATGTGTCCTTCGCGCCTTTTTTGATTGAAGATAGATGAAGGGGAACATAGACTGCAGTAGGCATTTAGTAACAGGTGGGCTGTTAGTTCATTTGTCCCTTCGGTTTTATAAAATAAAAGCGGCCAAGTGCGAGTCTGACTCGCCCATGAAGGGTTCTGTAGCCGCAAGTAACATAATTTACGATTTATGACGTATTAAAAAAAACTACTTACTAGATCTCGTTCAAACCAATTTTCGGTGGAAGTTTACATGGTTTACATGGTATACATCATATATTTTTTTTTTACTTTTATCATTCTCTTATTTTAGAAGTTAAATGGCTGACACACACACATTTTACCACTTTGGAAGTGTCTCTCGCGCAAACTATTCAGTTTAGAAAAAATGATATAGAAAACCTCAATATCATTTTTGAAGACCTATCCATAGATACCCCACATGTATGGGTTTATGAAAAAAAAAATTTTGAGTTTCAGTTCTAAGTATGGGGAACCCTCAAAATTTATTGTTTTTTTTTTCTATTTTTGTGTGAAAATCTTAATGCGGATCACAGAATACATCTACTTACCAAGTTTCAACAGCATAGTTCTTTTTTTTAGTTAGCTTCGGAGAAAATTGCTGTGACATACGGACGGACAGACAGACAAACATACGAATCTATAAGGGTTCAGTTTTTTGCCATTTGGCTACGGAAGCCTAAGAATTACATCAAAAACTGTTTTTTTGATTGTACAGAAGTATTTCGACAGGCAGCCGATATCCTATTTAAAAAAAAAAAACATCAGACACGTACTCTTGTTTTCCTGAGCGCCAGGCGAGTGGTAGCCGCTCATCGGCATTAAGGCGCCCGGAGGCATGGCAGGTTGGCACTGAATCTCCGGGCTGCCAGCTGCGGTAAGCGTAAACAAGTTTGAATTTTATCACCATCCACATAAAACCGTAAACAGTCAACACAGACATGGATTTCTATTATACTACACCGCAGACTTTTCACACCTTAGAGACTGCTTCCCAATATCGAAGGTACAAGATTTTTTCGCTGTTACCACACAGTTAAATAACTTATATATACATAAACGTATAAATAAATAAAGATCTAAAGATCTAATACTCAAACGCTACTCAATTTTAAGATGTTGTTATGTCTCGTGGTGTCACAGTCACTTTGACTT
Organism: Parnassius glacialis; assembly: GCA_033319125.1. Lineage (NCBI taxonomy): Eukaryota > Metazoa > Arthropoda > Insecta > Lepidoptera > Papilionidae > Parnassius > Parnassius glacialis. The sequence goes on from JAVANC010000002.1 coordinate 29,609,602, forward strand.
AAACTGACAGAGACAGCACGAGACTTAACGGCATCTTAAAACTGAACAGCGTTTGAGTATTAGGGTATAAGAGCCAACTATGCGTAATGCAAGACAGATCTTATTGATTCCGATAGATAGTGGTCAGGCCAACAAATAAAAAAGATGTAACGCTGCGTGTATTTCAAGCGACGCAAAAACCAAGCCAAACCATGCTCAACTTATTGTCAGAACACGCACTCACATATACATATGCATTAACACATTTGCCAATATCATTCAATCATTCATTCATTACAGCTTAAAACTCCTCCCCTTAGATATGCCATAGTCACCGCGCAGTTTTTCATTTACAGTTGTAATTAGGAAGACGCTGCTGCCCATCTCCTGGTTTGTTTCCCTCTGGCACCCTCGTATGTCATTCACGGGACAATATGGTGGTGTTAATATGCTTACAGCGCCTATACACGGTGAAATGCTACCAACTATTACCGGAGACCCTTTTTACTGGGAACGAGGCATTCCATCTTAGTCCTCACAGGTGATAACGCATCTGCATTTTGATTCGCAAACGTGGGTAGATGTAGATGTCTATGGGCGACAGCAACCACTTACCATCAGGTGGACTGTGCTCGTTTGTCACCCCTTATGCTACAAAAAAATCTCAAACGTATGTACTATTTAAATTTTTTTTATCAATTTTTTTTTATAGTATAAGGGGCCTCCCTTATACTATAAAAAAAAATTGAAATCATTTGCAGCCAACAACATGGTTTTAGGTGTATATGGGTGCGTCCAATAGTAAACTGTGAACTTTTACGTGCTGGTAAAGAAAAAAAAAAGAAAAATGTGTGCGTGAGTGTGAAGTTTTTTTTGCGTCACTTGAAATATAATCATTGTGTGTTCTACATTGAATATAGAGTTGGACACAGAGTATGTCCAACGAGACAGGCCGATGATGATGAAATAGATTGTGTTCTAGAGTCTTATTAAAAATGTCAATAATCGACTTCATCGTCATTCATTCATCATTACAATCCTTCAAAAACCAATAGCTGAACAATGGCCTCTCCCAAGGAATGCTATGAAGCACGGTTCTGAGAAACCCGCATCCATCGACTTCCTCATCTCTTCTCATCGCATCTCTTACCAGGTAGTCACTCCATCTAATGGGGGCCGCGCTACGTTTCGCTTACCGATATGAGAAACCTTTCTTCCTATTCGGTTTCTCTACAGTTTATACGTAAGGCTCAACAGCGGTTTGTGTATCGTTTACACACTGAAATTTTGATCTTTATTAATAATTTATACATCCATAGTGTCTCTAAAGTCCTGTCATTTTATTCTCATGGAGTACTTACAATGCTGCGTCATCATTGCGGCGTTGTGTGGCGGCGACTGTTGGCACGAGCCCTCTTCCATTCCGTCGCGATTCACATTATCGACCACCATGCTGGTTATCTGATAGCCAAGAAATTTTATTACAATGAAATTATCCAATAAGGCTTATAGCAAAATGATGACAATGAGGGCATCCTCAAATTTTCTGCCACCAGGGCGGCGCCACTAGAAAGTGAGGTATAGTATTAGACAGATTTCATAGCGGAGAAGTTAATTTCTTCGGAAAAATTAAAGATTATTGTTTCTTTCTGTACTATTAGCTATATTTTATATTAATAAGATTAAAAATAGCCGAAATTATTAAGTGCATTGACTAACCAAAAGCCTATTTACTTTTGCCTTCAAGACACTCACATTGTAATCTGATGAAACGACAGATGCTAGCAAATTATTCCGCTGCATTGACCAAGTAAATCGTTTGGTGTGAGTTCATAATTCTAGATTTGGAATGAGTTAAATTTGACGAAATCGGACAATAGAACTAAAGATTTCTATTTATACTACTAGACTGGCTCTGGGACCTTAAGGCTTTAACAAGCCTGAATGACCTTGACGAAACGGCTATCGCAGAGATTTTAGCCAACGTCACCACCGTCTAGCGACTACGTTCTGTATTACTTATAAAAGTGCAAAGATTAATAGACTGCAGAGATGACAATTATAAAAGTGACATACTGCCTGTTATGCTTGCGCATCACTGAGAATTATGTCGTAGTTACGCATCTTCAATTACATTGTGCTGTAGCTTTGTCCGGTAGGCGTCACGAGCTATCAAGTGTTCAAGTTTCAAGTACGTAAGAGTTTTTTATTATATATGTTAAATCGTATTTATTTGTATCGTATTAGTAGATTTGGGTCAAAGCGTTCGCTGTAAATTTTTCCCGGGTTTGATCCCCGACAGCACGAATGCTATTTGTAATTGCAATTTTCGTCAACATGCATTGGGGCAGTTCGGCGGGCATTTCCTTGCCCTAAAACCCTCTCAGAAATAAAAAAAGAGTTCTGTGCCCAGTAAAGGGACTTGTATAGCCTTTTACTTTACTTTGTAGCAATATTTATATTATTTATATTATGTTATATTAGATACAGAAGGGTACCTTATGCTGACAAAAATATCACGTGGAGGCGACGAAATCGTAAAACCTCTTTGTACCTAGATAAAACGTTCGAAAGATTGTCAATCATGTTATACGCCACATTTTCTATAGAGCGTAGAACATTGCAGATAGGGCAAAATAAAAAATAATCCAAAATATTATGGGAACTATTTATTAATAATATTTGTAGGTATTTATAATAAAAACAATGAACAAGCTGCAAGGTTCAACTAATAATGTTTCTTGTAAACACAATTGTAAAATTCCTGTTTTAATTTTTACCAATGGTTAATTGATGAAACGTAGTCAAGATCACTTCATATAAAATATATTTAATTAAAATTGACACATGACCTATTTGGCTTTCTACTTACAACTCGGCGGAAATTTGAAAAGAAGATTTTGTCTTTTCACACAAGTATTGTTTACAACTGGCGTGGTTTCGAAAAGCGTGATTAAGTGTCAGCGGTATATAATCAATTAAATACTGAACTTTTTTGAAATTTTTCTTTGTTTATTTTTGTTATAATCTTCTTAAAAACTGACGCCATCTCACTATTTTATTATTTGTTTTTTTTTGTAACGTATAAGGATAAGTGAGACTAAGTAAGATTAACTTGGATAAGTGTGTAAGTTTTTTTAAATTTTATCACAAATTTTACCGCAATAAATTATTACCTTTTCTACAGTGATTCTCTCCTCTTAGTTTCGGCGTGACTGTAGGATGTTATACTGAGTCACCGTCAGTTACTAAGCGGCCATAAATCATTATATGTATGAATAGACATAGATAATATATACATTTTTTTATTTTAATATTTATGTTTTTTTGAATTTTGATTGATTTTTTGAAACCTGGTAAAATTATTTTTTTCCATACCAATTGATGGGCCTGAGTATAATGCTAGTTATGCTCTTTGGCTGAAGTTATTTTTTTATTTTATGCTGAATTGCAAACAAAACAATATTGATTGCGCATTTCTAAAACAAAATTTTACCTCTTTTCTTTCTAATGGAGCTATTATTAGCACCTAACATGGCGGAATAGTAATTATTATCTATAAGACCATTTGCAGAAACAGTTTTTGTTAACAGTTATGAGTATAACATTTTATCAGCTGCTTTGTTTATAGTGCCTTGAGCAACACTTTGCCGGTTTCTGTACAGAAAATGATGCTGGCTTTGCAAATATGGATGGCCGCTACCATTGAATATAATACCCGCCATGTTACACTTATTTACATAGAAACTTTAATTATCATTTATATGCATACAATTCTAAATAGCACTTTTTACACAAGAAAGTAAACTTTTAGATCAGTCCATCTTGTTTTTCACTAATTAAGTGAAAAGTAAAACAAACCAATAGGTGCCGTGATTTAAAATTTCTTGCAACTTTTTATAGAAAAGCATGACCTTATCATAATATAATAGTCAATCATGTAGCCATGTGATAAAACTTTTAAGTGTGCCAGTCAAACATTAATGATGATATTCGGGTCACTATACTGGAAAAAGTCTTTTAAATATTTTGTAGTACAATTGATAATCTTCAGTATGATTGACCGTGTATATGACTTTTATAAGTCTATGTTATTTTTGATGTTAATTATTATTGCAGATAAAAGCCCTTTCACATTTATTGTATTCTCGAATTAAATTAATCGAAATGAATATAAGAATTTTGGCTCTTTATAACTGATCTTTAAATGTAAAACACTGACTTGAAATTATATAATTATCGGCATTTTTTTAATTCATTGAACTTTTTTAAGATTGTGTTGAAACTCTACCATCCCATCAAGAATTTCTAATGTAATTCTTGGTGTAAAGCTAAGACGTGATAAAAACTGTAAACAATAGAATAACAAAACAATGAAAATATTTGTAAATACTTGCTTTATAACCTAATAAATATTATTTGACCGTAATAAAATAAAACAAGTTAATCTTCGGCAGTAAAGTAAAAATAAATATTTTCGATTAGTTTTGCAATACCTAACAGCCGGATCAGCGGGCGATTCTGATCCATCTAAAGATGCTAAATTTCAGCAAGCACTGTCAAACTCAATAGGAGTGACTGAAAAACGGTTCTTGATATAGAAGGGTAAATAAATTATTTAACCTATAAAGTAAAATCACTTTATTAAAAATCAAAATAGCCCAATAGCTTTATTAACATGAGATATATAATTGTACGAGTGCTTACAATACTTAACATTATTTTAATGAAATCTCAGAAAGTTTTTTTTAATAGAATAAGGGTGACAAACGAGCACACTGTTCACCTGATGGTAAGTGGTTGCTACGTTCCATAGACATCTACATCCATTCTCGATTACGTATCAAAATGTAGATGCGTTGTCACCCGTGAGGACTAAGATGTAATGCCTCGTTTCCAGTAAAAAGTTTCTCCGGTTCTCTACATATACCATACGAAACACAGCAGGGTTAAACTGCTATTTTACATGGTATTCCGTGAGAGTGTAGCCCTTCCCCTGTCGAGCCGACCCATTCGTGCTACAACTATACCCACTACTAATATAGCTGCAGCATGGCTCTACCACGTAAGAAAAAATTGACGTTGAAAATTTAAGTATTTTCAGAAGCAACTTTGCAATTATTTTCTATTGAGTGAATTTTTGTGGAATCGTGTTTTGCAAACCGCCACCTGAAATACGTACAATGTTTTTTCGATAACGATGTGAAATTACAAAACGATCCCCATGCATATCAATGTGGCTCTATTCAGCCTCTTAATATGAACATACTTCGGCATTCAGAGATTTTAAAAGTTTTCATGCGTAGATAATGGAAGATATAATATTATATTACTGTCCCGTGTGAGGCAACCTTTATACTTATATACATATTCTCATCATATTTTTATGGTTGGTTAGAAAAATTATATCTAAATGCAAACTTTCACAGGGTAAATTTTTTTTTACTATTTTTACCCAGCAAGTAGTAAAGCAACTACAATCCCAAACCTATTCACTCTTGCCTTGTAGGTAAATATTATTTGCGACCTATTTGCGTGTGTGTGTGTGTGTGTGTGTGTGAAGAAAAGCGTATGAGAATATGTGAAGAGGAATAAAAGTTGAGTACTACTTCGCTTACCTATCCGAGGTTGCCACTCGAGAACCTTCCTATTTTTTATCTGTTTTCCAAGTTATATAGCAAGCCCATTGCCATTTCACTGTAATATTCCGTTGGGCTATGTCAGTTTCTCTGGTTCTACTGCGAATATCTTCATTTCTAACTTTATCACGTAGAGAAACCCCTCTCCAATTTAAAATGTTTACATTTTTTAGATGATAGTTAGTCTAACATTAAAAAAAACCAAAACCCAAAAATGTCTTTATATAGTTATTTATACTTAGGGAAGCACCATTTTTTTTATTTATTTAAATTGTTTGATTTAATTTGATAACAGTGTACCTAAATGTAAGTATCTGTATCTATATTTCCCTCCCCAATAATATTTTACAAAGTCATACTCATAAAAACAGCGTTTTATTGTAATACATAATTATAAAATTCAGTATCAACTAAATAATATAAATATGCATATAAATTATATATAAATTATATAAAATGTATTTTTCAATTTCACTAATCAACGTCGCCGCGAAAATTTCTTCTTCTTTGGGCACTTTAAAAATTAATTTATTTAGCAAATAATATTTACAGTTACCAGTGTACAGATATTAACTAAATTAAGTATTTCTAGTCATAAAAATATTTATAATTGAGTATAAACTTTTAAAAAACTAATATATATTTGAACGAAGTTGCTCCAACACCGAAGCGCTGTCCACCCTCAATGAAGTCCGAAAACGGACTGTGACAGGCTGACAGGGCGACGGAGCATGCGCGCTCGCGTAAATATATTCAATTTCAGGGAAAAATGATATATTTTCTTATAAAACGGGGAATAAAAATAAAACTCTCAATTAAAAATATTGATATTTTTAAGAGCTTTTTTTTAGTGTAAGAACTATTTAAAAAGCTTGTGCCGTTTTGGAGAAATTTTGCAAAATATGACAAAGATAGGTACTCTTTGGGGATTTTTTTTCTAATAAGGAGTTGACAAAAATACAATTTTGTTCAATTAAAAACATTTACCAAATCCTCTTCTGTTACCCTGTATTTTTTCTTTGTGGATTAAATGAACAGTTATTGAGATTTTTTTACTTAAATATCCAAGATTTAGGCATTTCAACCACTGTTAAGGCCTTAATAAGTTGCGCACTAACTTACGGTCAATTCTCCGTAACTCCTTTAGTCGACAGCGAGCGGTCGAGAAAACTAGTACTTTGTTTTACAAACAGCGAACATTGTTTTCAACAATCTAACACTGATTTTGTTTAATGTGACTAATAAAACCTATCATTATTTATGTATGTAGGCAATTTGTTAACGTTAGTTGAATTTTAAATCAGATAATAATAATCTAACTTTATTGCGTATTTGCCCGCGACCGCACCCGCGCGGTGCACAGCTGTGACACGGTTTTTGTTCTGAATTGCCGGTTTAGTAGCATACGTAGAAGTGTTTGTATAAAACACAGTCTCTCACCTGTCGTTCATCCAGGCGTCGCGTGCAAGGCCAAGCACGCCGCGGCGGAGACAGCACGGCTCCCGTCGGCGATGGCGCCTCTTGCTTGAACACCGACAGCGAGGGCAGCGATAACAGGGCCTCGCTGCCCGAACAGAATATATTCTTTATATTGTCTGAATGATATTATCTTTGGACGTATCCAATATTATTAATTTCAATAGCAGCGTCAACAGAGACTAGCCATCGACGCAAGTCAGGATAGCGCACGCATGTATGCGCAAACACATGTACACTCTCTACTTCCTCACTCTCAAAGTCCGATGGGACGGTAATTCGACAGGACCGGAGAGAGATCAGGCGCAGAATCAACATCTTTCAATGCTTTCCGAGGCATAAGGGTGAAATACCGACAAATTTACTAACGCAGGACTTTTACACAGTATTTTTTGACAGAAAAACCCAAGAACTTTTGAACGACCTTGGATTTGAACCCAAGACCTTATGATCAGCAGTCGCACTGTCGACCATTAAACCATCGAGACAGTCAATATAGTTATTATCAGGTAAACAGCAGGCCACGTACTGTACGCACACAAGCTGATTGAAAGAGTAAGAGATGTATAGAATAGAATAATTTTTATTCAATATTGATTACAATAATATTTCTTAAAAGTTCCGTCCGGGAAAGAACCAGCAATAAACCCAGCGGGACTTTTTTTTAAACATTCATTTACAATATAATATTTTTTGTAATTAAATATTGTTGAACGCCAACATTAATGCCTGGTAAATGGCGCAACACTAGTTACCACTAGCGCCCTCTAGTATCGAGTGGCAGAACTAGGAGAGTCAAGATGCTTCTAGATTCTTCTTCATCTTTTTAGTGGTAGAGCCATGCTGCGTCGTCTATCGGCTGTCGGCTGTCGTCTCGACCGGGGAAGGACCACGCTCTCACAGAATACCAGCGTAAAATGGCAGCTTGACACTGCTGTGTTTCGTATGGTGAGTGTAGAGAACCGGAGACCCATTTCACTGGAAAAGAGGCATTCCTCACGGGTGACGACGCATCTGTATTTTGATTCTTCATTGAGGATAAATGTAGATGCCTATGGGTCACAGCAACCACTTACCATCAGGTGTACTGTGTGCTCGTTTGTTACCCTATCCTATAAAAAAAAAAAAGAAATTTCCATAAAAGATCTGTCTAGAACTATCGACAACACCTAGTCAATCGGGACCGGTATGTACTCGAACATTCTAGATGTATCTACAGTAGAAGATTCTGGAACTATCTGAGGCCCTATATAAGACTGGTATAGACGCGACCGGAGTCAGTGTTGAGTTGGCGATACAAGCGAATACAATTGCGAACTAAAGTGATCAATAGTACAATTGCGTTTTGTTATTAGTGTGGTTTTAAGTTGTAATTAGTGTTCTGTAATTAAAATGTCAATTTTGGTAACTCGCTCGGCAGTGTTTAATTGTCTCGAACCCCAAGCTCGTAACAATATGAATGCATTAAAACGGCATAGTAGCGATCACCTTAATCGCAGAGGTTATTATTATCAATCAGTAATAATTCACACTTTCTACAGCTCTTTCATAATGGGTTGGTCGACCGGGGAAGAACTACTACTACTTTTGCATACTGCAACAGCAGCTGCTTTCTTTCGCAGTAAAAAAAGAGAAAAGAGGAGGAGGTCTATCATATGTTGAATATATATAGAATATTTTTAATAACTACTGACCATGTCGACTATTCACTGTTTTTAACTAAGCTTTTTGTCATAGTCCTTCGAGCTAGATATTTACGATCTCTGCTGAAGCAAGTCCATGTCGGTCAGTGACGTATTTTATACCAACATGATTCTGTTCTTACTCTTTTTCTGAGTTTAAGATACAATGTCACGAAACACAGGACTAAAACTGTACAACGTGTTTGTGAGAAGTTGCCTCGAGTTTGCCAGTGTCATTTGGAATCCTTACTATCCCATACATTCCCAACGCATTGAAAACGTACAACGCGCTTTTACAAGGCACCTTGCATTCCATGAAACTGGTATCTCATATAGAAAGCCCTATAATCAAAGATTGGTTGATTTTAAAATGATGTCTCTCCGAAGCAGGCGGGAGATACTTGATCTGTGTTTCTTGCATAAAATAATTAACTGCAAAGTTAACTGCAATAAGCTGCTTGAACAGGTTCCTCTATCAGTACCAATTAGATATCCTCGCTGTTGCAATACTTCTCGAAAAACATTTCACATACCTTACACTAGAACGCATCTTGGCAAGCAAGCTCCCATGGTTTGCATATGTGCGAAATATAATGAAATATCTCGAGCTATACCTGGCATCGACATATTCCACAACTCTTATGTTGTCTTTAAAAAAACCTCACCGATCATCATCTATCGGTGAGACCGCATTTACAATGAAAAAAAGAATATATATGTGTGTATATATATATTATATTCTTTTTCTCCTTTTTTTGCCTTCTCGATGTTTACATTGTATTTTTGTTGGTAAATGTTATGTACACTTATTATTGATATACATATCAGTGAGCGGGTTACTTTTATATAATCTAGTGTTAATGTTTAATATGTATATTGTAAGTGTGCTTAAGAAATAAAAAAAACACTCTTCTATATCTGTCTTTTTTAAAAAGCAATTTGCTCAAGTAATATAATGTGAAAAAAGCAACTTACTTCATGGACAGTTCACCGGGCAGATCGAGGTCTAGATCGTTGACCTGCCATCCCGGCGACATGTGCGACGACGACGAGCTGGTGCCGCTGCCGCCCATCTCGCCCAGTGACGCTGTAAAGAGAAGAAAAGTTTTCGTATATATAATCTTATATTATGTACTTCGCTTCTGTGAAATTTATTTTTATTAGGTTGTAGAACTCTTTTTCTGCCATCGAGTCTGTTTGGGTAGGTACCACCCTACTACGTATTTATGACGCCAAAAAGCAATGTCTGCACTGCTGTGTTCCTGTTTAAAGGGTATAGGGAGTCAGTATAATTATAGACTTCTTTGTTTGAAATTGGCTGCAGAAGGCCACGGTCTGCTCTAGCCACTTACCATCAGGTGGTCTATGGGCTTGTTTATAACTTTTACTTACATCGAAAAATCTATCTTAGGCCCATATTAATAAACGTTACTCAGCTCAAGTACATGCACTTGAGTACAATCTTGAGGTTATGATCTTATTAATAAACATATCTCAAGATGCGGTTTAGGTTTACGACATCAGCTGAGTGCCACACTGATTAATAAACGAAAATCGACTCTCAAGTGTGTGTACTTGAGTGCAAGTCACATAACAGTATTCTTAAGTACAGCGTTTTGAGATACTGTGTTTATGTCTTTATTAATTAGCAAAGATCTTCAGATGCTGATATCGTAATGAGGGCGTATCAATTGATTACGCACTTGAGTTCGTCGTTGAGTAACGTTTATAAATACGGGCCTTAGTTTTTTTTTTTTTTATAGGAGAAGGGTGACAAACGAGCACACAGTCCACCTGATGGTAAGTGGTTGCTGCGGCCCATAGACATCTACATCTATTCTCGTTTGCGAATCAAAATGCAGATGCGTTGTCACCCGTGAGGACTAAGATGGAATGCCTCATTTCCAGTAAAAAGGGCCTCCAGCCACCTGCACTCACCAAGCGAAACGCAGAGGTAAACCTCTACTTCACGCTGGTATTCTGTGAGGTCGTGGTACCACCCCGGTTCGAGCCGGCCCATCCGTGCGACAGCAAAAGCTGCCGCGTGGCTCTACCACTGTTATTCAGGTCACATAATCATAAATGATTATGTGACCTGAACCTAGCAGTCGAACGTAAAAAGGCTTTTTTTTACTTTACTTTAAAATCTACATTGCACTTGAAGTAGCAGCAAATATCCATAAACTATATTGTGTTTTTTATCTTAAATGACATAAAAGGGCTTAATAGTAACGTGACGATGTTTTACGCAGTTTTTGGAGTTCTGGCGTCAAGGATAAGGAACGAAATTACTTTACGGAAAAGAAAAGATCTTCATTTATATAAAAGGCCAATTTTACTTTTTCAGTGGTATCATTAGTAGCCAAAATTTTTATTTACGAGATTATCTCGTAGATTGTCAACTACGACGGAATATATGGGGAACGCTTGTTTTGAACAGATAGACCTCTGCTTAAAATAAGCGTCCTTCTACCTTTTTACAAGTTACATTTCAGAGAATGTACGCAGGAGTTTCATGACCTCATTTTTCCCTCTCCGTTCCATCATCGTACAAGGAGATGCACGGCTGGTCTCCACCCCTTTGTTGTCGACATAACGCGCATTCGAACGGTTTGTGCTTAGTCGTTCGGTAATGCGTAGTGGTAAAATTTGTCTGAGTCTGACTTTTTATCCCATTACAAATAGAGTGTCTTTAAAGCAAGAGTGAATAGGTTTCCTTTACGTTAAGTCGCTGCGCATTGCTATCTTCGACTGCATCGCCACTTACCATCAGGTTTTTTTTTATAGGATTAGGGTGACAAACGAGCACACAGTCCACCTGATGGTAAGTAGTTGCTGTGGCCCATAGACATCTACATCTAACCTCGATTACTCGATTACGAATCAAAATGCAGATGCGTTGTCACCCGTGAGGACTAAGATGAAATGCCTCGTTTCCAGTAAAACGGGTCTCCGGATCTCTACACTCACCATACGAAACACAGCAGCATTAAGCTGCTATTTTACGCTGGTATTCTGTGAGAGCGTGGTCCTTCCCCGGTCGAGCCGTCCCATTCGTGCTACATACATACACACATACATATAATCACGCCTCTTTCCCGTAAGGGTAGGCGGAGACCACTTCTTTCCACTTGCTACGGTCCTTACATACTTGTTTCGCTTCGTCCACTTTCATTATTCTCTTCATAAATGCTCTACGGTTTAGGGTGCTCTTGACCTGGCTTTTTTTCAAGACGTCCCTGATTTGGTCTTGAAAAGTCGGCCTAGGTCTACCCCTTCCAACACTTTCATTCAAACTCGCCTTATATAATTTTTTTGTCAATCGTTCTTCATTCATTCTCTCGACATGGCCAAACCATTTCAGCATAACTTTCTCAATTTTTGTCACTACATCTTCTTTCAGACCACAACGTTTCCTTATCTAACTATTTCTTATCCTGTTACTGAGTTTAACTCCTAGCATACTTCTTAACGCTCTCATCTCAACTGCATTTATTCTGCTTTCATGTTTCTTCTGCCATGCCCAACTTTCACTTCCGTACATGAGTGTCGAAACCAACACCCCCTCATGCACAGCCAAACAAGCCTTGTTAGACACCTTCCGACTGCTCATAAAGGAGTGCAAAGCTCCATTCACCATGTTTCCTGCATTCACTCTTCTTTCGATATCACTCTCACACTTTCCATCTCTTGTAAACTTTGAACCCAGATACACAAACTCTTTCACCTATTCAATTTGTTCATCTCCAATCACGATATTGCAGTCTGCCATTGCCTCATCTCTTTCAAACACCATCACTTTCGTCTTCCTTACATTCATCTTCATTCCCTTTCTAACAAAAGCTCCACTCATAGTAGTTACCATCTCCTGCAACTCCTCGGCCGAAGACGCAAGTAGTACTTGGTCATCAGCATAGAGAAAATATTTGACGAGTAACTCATTCATTCTCAAACCACTTTCATTCTCTTTTAAATCTGTCAAACAATTGTCCATGAACAGATTAAACAGCCACGGTGACGCTACACATCCCTGTCTAACACCTTTTTCGATATTAAACCATTCAGTGTATGCTCCGTTTATCCTTACACAAGCACTAGAATCCCTATAAAGAGATTGCAATGCTCGTATGAGGATACTGCTCACACCGTTCACGGACAGTGCTGACCACAATTCATTCCTCACCACTCTTATCATAGGCCTTTTCTAGATCCACGAACGCGCAATAAACCTTCTTGTTTTTAGCCAAACACTTTTCGGCTATGCACCGCATGGAAAAGACCTGCTCCATACATCCCATTACCTTTCTAAATCCTGTTTGTGCATCCCATACTTTTTGGTCTGTTTCATTCACAACCCTTTCAATCAACACTTTCGCATACAATTTACCGACGGCGCTGAGAAGGCTTATACCGCGGTAATTTATGCAGTCCTGCCGTGACCCTTTTCCCTTATACAATGGCACGATTACGGCTTTGCACCAGTCTCCCGGTACTTGCCCATTTCGCCAGCACAAATTGAAAAGGCGGTACTCGTGCTACATCTATACTATTACGTACGACGGTATTCGTGCCACATCTATACTAATAATATAGCTGCAGAATGGATCTACCATGTAAAAAACCATTCCACTATCAGGTGGAATAGTAATCAAGCACTGACTTAAACTATCTATACAAATAAATAAAATTGAAGTGTCTGTTTGTAATGTAATCTTTTATGGACTGTGTGCTCGTTGTCACCCTATCCTACAAAAAAATGTCAAAATTACAGCGTTTTACTAAATGCATATGAAAGTATAAACGTTACATAAAATACAAAAAAATACACTTTTTAAAAAATTTTGTCTGTCTGTCTGTTTGTTCCGGCTAATCTCCGAAACGGCTCGACCGATTTTGACGAGAGTTTCACTGGCACACATCAGCTATCTGTCATAAGGAGTAACTTACTTTTATTTTAAAAAAATAATTAGGGTTCCAAAAAAATTTAAACCCTAAATTACACGCAGTCGAAGTCGCAGTCGCTAGTTAAAAATAAAACTTAATAATTTATTGCAACATTGTAAGATAGGACGACCAAAGAGTATATAAAAAGCCTAGGGATACCAAATCACTTATATAGTATTTTTCGAAAAAACTATAAATAAAAAATATACATACAGTAAATAAAAAGAATATTGTTGACTAGCTCTTCCCCGCGACTTCGCCCGCGTGTTATTTGGAGTTTTACTCCTACTCCTTGTGTCATCTGCCAGTGAAAATCTCGTCAAAATATTGTCCAGCCGTTTCGGAGATTAGCCGGAACAAACAGACATACAGACGGACAGACAGACAGAGAGACAAAAACCATAAATATAACTCACGGGGGGACATCCCTCCCGTGACCATGGGCGCTGAAAAGTGCCCGTAACGTCGGGAATATAAAATAAGGTTAATACACGCGATAAAATTAGTTTTATTTAAATGTGTAGTGTTCGCGTAAATATAAGAAATCATTATAAAAACCTTAAAAATTGTATTTTTGTTATTAGTACCGTATATACTTTCATATACATTTAGTAAAAAGCTGTTATTTTGACATTACAAGCAGATATTTCAGTTTTATTTATTTGTAAAGATTTATTTACTATCGAAATACAGTAAATGTTTTATTGAAAAATATTCGAAATGAAGGATGATTTAATGTGATATAGCGACTCTGATAAGCTTTCATGTGGAAGATTGCCTAAACCTAAAAATATATTAGGTAAAGAAATTCCTAATCAAACGTAGCTCGCGTGGCTACGACACGAGACAGTTTTATCAGGTCGGGTCGCTGGCAATTATATGAACGATTGCTCTGAGCCGATTAATTAACTGGTTACTCTTATCGCCATTGTCCAGTTCTCTGGTGAAATGTGAAGACGGTAGGTAATACAGTACCATATGTTTTGAAATGGCCTAGATTATTACTGCTAAGTTTGTTGTTAAATGGAGATAATGTTTCTAGTACTTACTTATCACACTGTTGGAAACATACTTACTTACTGTGTAAAGTTTATTTTTTATTATTATTGGTATGATCTCGATAACATCGCCACCTACCGGGTCAAATTGTGAAACTAAACCATCCAGGGCCCCACTCAAACGCACACAAAAAATTTCATCAAAATCGATCGAGCCGATTTCGAGTTTTAGCGAGACTAATGGACAGCAATTGATTTTTATAAATAGAATGAAGATATATTATTAAAGTCCAAGCCAGTAGATAGGTTTTTCCCATAGTGGTACTTCATTCCATTGGAATGATAGAATTATAACGTACAGATACCAAGTAACCGTAAGTGCAGGGAGGCAATATGGTAATTTGAAATAAATTCAGCTAACTTATACGTTGGTTCTACTGTGGATATTCTCATTTCTAAGTCTATAATCGCATTGAAAAATATTACGCAGAGAAACTTCGAGCATAGCCCTTTCCATAAAAGTATAGCATTTGTAAAAGTATAGCACTCCAAAATGCATACTTAAATATTATAGTGAGCTCTCTGAATAATCAAATTATTATTTCACTATAGTACCAATTTTGTAGTAAGTGTAATGTAAACTTTTGTGATTTTTACTTAGGTTTGAGATATAAACATAGACTTAATAATAAGTTAGTTTTCGATTATTTAACATCAAAATATTGCAATAAAGAATTGAGATTACAAAAATTTATAAAAACTAGTAACACCTATCTTGGTCAGCGCATATTAGCAACTTAACCTGCCGTATTAGAAAACTAATATCAATTTTCAGAAAATTGAGGAATTCAGCTGATTTAGAAACCTTGCTATGTGTTTATTATGCCCTTGCTCAGAGTTTACTACAATATTGCATTTTAACCTAGGGTGGAATTGGAAAGACAACTCTGTTCCCCTTAGAACGTTCACAGAGAGCAATGCACGCACACACACACGCGCACACACACACACACACACACGCACACACGCACGCACGCACGCACGCACGCACGCGCGCGCGCGCGCACACACACACGCACACGCACACGCACACGCACACGCACACGCACACGCACACGCACACGCACACGCGCACACACACACACACACACACACACACACACACACACAGACGCTGACGGCTGTAACACAGTTTATAGCAGTGTGGCCGTCAACGCTAACTTCTTTGAAATGTTATTTTGTAATTTAAAATAGATATAATACATAAGTGTAAGATACGAGTATATTTTTTATTTTTAATATAACTTATAAATGTGAGAAGCTTAAGCCTTTCCTGTGAATATTTTAATAGAAAGCATAACAAAAGATATTGATAAATTTAACATTAACTCACAAGAACTCGTTTAGAAAAGCATTTCTGAAGTTATAAGATGTTAAATGAAAATTAAATTAAACTGGAATAGATATTCCAGATTATTGCTTTTTTTTCATTCATAGTTCTTTTACTGGCCACTTCTGCTGCAATCATGCTGGCCTTACGTGCATAAGGAAATGTTATAAAATAAAGATAATTTATTTTATGTTATTAAATCAAATATATAATATTCATACCTTCAAAACTTTTTATAAAATAAGGAAAATTGCAAAGTATTCCATTTATTGGCATTATAATTCGTAACCCTGTCTTCAAACACCTACAAGTTGTAAAGAATGTCTCGGACAAGGAGAGAGTATAATTAAATGGTTAAAAGAAATTGCCTTAAGTGAAGTTCAACCATAATTATACGAAGCTCCTTGTCCGAGACGGTACTCCCAGCCCAACCCTGCCTGGTTTAGGGTTGCTCATATAATTCCTTGCTTTAAACATAATGACATTGCATTTGACAGACGGGTGGATATATAGTGTTGTGCATACGTTCTGCTGTTCCAAATTTTTTAGGAGCTTAGATATTGTGATACTGGCATGAAATACGGCGTACTACAAATTGTAAAGAATGTCTTGAACAAGGAGCTTCGTGTAATTATGGTTGTACTTCACTTAAGGTAAGTTCGTTTAGCCATTTAATTAGTGATTATCTAATGTATTTTTTTTAATTTAAATTACAGAGCAAACCTAAAAATATAGATTATATTATATAAATTTTATAGATACATACGTTATGTATCCCTTCTTGGACTTCAACCAACGGTGTTGAAATGTGAAGTAATAGCTCGGGTCTTAGTTATCAGCATGCTTTGACCCCGGGCGCAATGGCGGCTGAATAGAACTAGTTACAACTGAACACTTATTAGAAGTAGTCATTATGGCTTGTTTCGATAAATTACTTCTCTTTCACATGATAAATAAAGATGTCAAGTCACACATTATAGATAAATAAAAAATTAAGATTTATAAGAAAGTGTTTATAAGTAAATAAACACGCTTGCGTTTCAACGCAAGTCCTTGTTAATGAATAGGGATGTATTAAAACAAATCAAAAGAACCAATTTTGTAGTTTTTATTAGTATTAATTAAAGGAATTCATCATCTAACCAAATTAACCACAGTAATCATCGAAACCAATGAACCAAAACAGTTATGGAATTTTTCTGTCAAGAATTCTCAACAGCAGCCCGGAGTCGGGCAGTTGGCGGTGCTTCAAGATATTGGGCCTGCGCCCTGCTATCTCTACGGCTGAGTCCGATCGAATGAATCGATGAATGTGTCAGCTACGAGAAATACTGCAAGCGAAAATGTAAAATCATCATGACACTTTTTTACAGATAGAAAACATCCGACTCATAAAGATAATGAAAATAATGAACTCAATCAAAAATGAAAAGATAAGCGTTGCTAACACTTTAGCTTCCTTACTTTAGACGAAGTATTTAATCGTTTTTTTTTATAGGATAAGGGTGACAAACGAGTACACAGTCCACCTGTGATGGTAAGTAGTTGCTGCGGCCCATAAACATCTACATCTATCCTCTATTACAAATCAAAATGTAGATGCGTTGTCGTCACCCGCGAGGACTAAGATGGAATGCCTCATTTCCAGTAAAAAGGGCGTCCGGCCACCTGCACTCACCAAGCGAAACGTAGAGGTAAACCTCTACTAAATTCGGAAATAAAACTAATTGTGTTAAATTTACAACAACGAATATTAAAAATTTGAATACCAATGTGTTTTTAAATGGGGAGGAATTGAGCCCTGTTGTATCCACTGTTTTTCTTGGCATCACTCTTGACGCAAAGCTTCAGTGGGGCCCCCATATATCCAAATTAGCAAGCAGACTAAGTTCTGCAGCTTATGCTGTAAAAAAGATTAGAGGTCTCACTAGTGTCGAGACAGCTAGATTAGTTTATTTTAGTTACTTCCATAGCATAATGTCTTATGGGATTTTGCTATGGGGAAATGCGGCTGATTCAGAAACTATTTTTGTTTTACAGAAGAGGGCCATTAGAGCTATTTACAATCTAAAACCGAGAGAGTCTCTTAGAGATAAATTTAAAGAAATTAATATATTAACTTTGGCCTCTTAGTATATTTACGAAAATTTAATGTATGTTCACAAAAACAAAGATAGTTTTAGTAAAAAAAGTGATATACATTCTGTAAACACTAGGAACAAACACAAGCTAGTGATGCCAGTTTCTCGACTCCACAGAGTCAGTAATTCATTCTTGGGGCAATGTATACGCTATTACAACAAGGTCCCGGAAAGTGTACAGGTTCTCTCTATTACCAAGTTTAAATGTTTTATTAAGCTGAAACTGTATAAAAAGGGTTATTATAGTATAAATGAATACATGGCTGATAATAACCCCTGGGAATGAGGTGGTCGCTTCCAAGCAGTTTCTAAAATAAATTTTGTAAATAGTTCGTAATCATTTATATTGTAAAATTTATTTTAAAAAAAATGTCCCGCTGGGTTTCTTGCTGGTTCTTCCCAGGACAGAGGGTATTTTTTCGAACCAGTGGTAAAGTAAAAAATGACTTTCAATAAGAATTCCACATGTAATGTGTATTGAATAAAAATTATTCTATTCTATTCTATTCTATTCACGCTGATTTTCTGTGAGGTCGTGGTACCACCCCGGTTCGAGCCGGCCCATCCGTGCGACAGCGAAAGCTGCCGCGTGGCTCTACCACTGTCGTGAAGTGGTGGTATAAGAATATCCACTAACCCATGTCGTTCCGTGGATATCGTAAAAGGCGACTATGAGAAACAAACCAGCGCTGCAGAAGGCTCTTCCTAATAACAACAAAAAAATAACCCGCGGTAACCAATTCGCTCGCTAAACGTGGCAACTATGGCAAATATTACCCTTATAAGGCAATATTAGGCGAGGATAATGTTCAGCAATGGATTTTGGTAGGCTGTAGTGAAATTTTTCAAACTTTAGCTGTTTTAGGAAGTACAACATAATACTCGTATGAAATCAGCGTAAAAATGCTCGCTGATGTCGTATGTCGCATGGTGATTGACTAGAATGATGAACGGTGAACGGTGAAGACTATAAAATACCATTTTTACTAGTAACGAAGTATCAAGACTATTCTCGAGGGCGACAACGCATTTCGATTCGATTCTAAATCATACCTACGCGGTTTGCGTTTAAGGCATGCAATAAGTTAGTATTGTGTTATCTGTACGCACAATAAAACTAAATCAAATTAACACGTTTAACTTAAAAATAATTGTAATTCTTTTCTACCTACCTAAAAGTGGACTTAAATAGCACTGGACCAAATTGAATCGAATATTGTGTAAGTTTCACATAATATTCGATTCAATCCCTTAGGTACATACTTTATACATATAAAATATTTGTTATCTCATTTAGCATTAATTCAAGGTATAGATAACTAACTGCATCCTCGTTTTAAAAGATTTTTAGGGTTAAAATGGAAAATGTATACTTTATGATTTTAAAGAGCATTTGAACCAGTTTTTAAATTAAAACATTATTAATTAATTTTCTTTATACTAAAACAGCAAATTACATATTTATTTATTTTAATTACAGAGTACTTTCAGCAAGTTTTAGCAAAAGATTCATACAAACTATAACACCCTATTTAAATCCTTTCTTATTGGATGCCTACGTAATAAAAAGAACTTATGGTTCCAATTTCACACTTCTACGTACAGCTAGCTGTTTGGTCTGTGATTCTTATATTACAAAAACTTTATAAAAATTTCCCACCCTTGTTTTATAAACTTAAAAGAGTCTATATTTAAAAAAAATAAAAATACATATCGCTCACTTATTGCAAGAACGTAATTTCTCAAAATCATGACTTTTTACGAATTTATAAAAAAAAAAACATTCCTTTAATAGGTATATTTTTGATGCAATAGGGACAAAACTTATTTTTTCGTTAGGTCGCTAGATGGCGAGGAGTGTCGTAATTCTAATTGAACGCTATTGCTAGGCGACATAATTTTTATTTCAATAAAGTTAGTTAATCAACAAAGTCACGTGTGCTGTACTGCGCAAGAACATCATATTTGGAACTAATACGTTATTGCAACAAATGGTAAGAACAATTTTTAAATAAATATTTCAACAACATATACTTATTTTGCATTATGTCGCTAATGCAATTTAAAATATGTAAAGTTTAGTAATATTATTCAACAATGTGACGTTATTGTTGAAAACTATACGCACGTTTTTGTATTATTTGTAGTTTTGACTTTATTAAACGATATTTTTTTAATGTCAACGCTGAACACTACATGCAACATTTAGAATTATGTTGTTCTTACTGAAAAATGTGTTAAACTTAGAGTATTATTTTAGGTTTTAACCGGACCGGGTGTGTTCATAAGTTTACCTATTTAAAAATCTGAAATTTATTTTATCAGTTCAGGCGTTCCGAGGGCGACTATTGGTTGACCTTGTTAACAATCGTGACAATAATCGTAAATAGAAGGAAGAAGACCCCAGCGTTGTTGCCGATTCTGTTGGTGATGTGGTACTTCAGGGTATGGAACTTTTTATTCCATCCTCTGTGGTGCCCATCGGAGGCAGATCCCAGCCATGGTTTGGTCGCTCCTGTAAAATAGCATCACGCTATAAGCAGGAGTGCTACCAGGCCTGGGCTGACGCATCAACGTCTCGGGATGTAAACACCAGTGCACTTAAAAAGAAGTATAATTCCGCCTCCAGGTCCTTCAAAAGCGTCATTGCCAAGGCAAGGTCTGAGCACATCGGCAGAATTGGTGAGAAGCTAGTTCGTCTTCCTTCGGGAACCCGTGCATTCTGGTCTCTCGCCAAGGCTGTCCAAGGGAACTTCTGTCAGCCATCTCTTCCATCTCTGCACAGAGAGGACGACTCACTGGCCCATGCCGCAAAGGAGAAAGCCGATCTGTTGAGCTCTCCTTTTGCGTCCAACTCGACTCTAGATGACGGGGGGAACACACCGTCGACCATCCCGCGATGTGAGTGCTCCATGCCGCATGTGCGATTTACACAGCGCTCGGTCCGCAAAGCACTCTTCTCCTTGGACGTCAGCAAGTCGAGTGGGCCCGATGGAGTCCCTCCCATTGTGCTGAAGACGTGTGCTCCGGAGTTGGCACCGGTTTTAACGCGTCTTTTCCGGTACTCCTACTCCCAAGGCATAGTCCCGAACTCATGGAAGACAGCTTTGGTACACCCGATCCCTAAAAAAGGCGACCGCTCAGACCCGTCCAACTACAGGGGTATCGCCATCACCTCCTTGTTCTCCAAAATAATGGAAGCCATTATAAACTGCCAGCTCATGGGGTACCTTGAGGATCACCAGCTGATTAGTGACCGCCAGTACGGTTTTCGTCGGGGTCGATCAGCTGGTGATCTTCTAGTCTACTTAACTCATAGATGGACGGAGGCAGTAGAGTCCAAGGGGGAGGCATTAACCGTTAGTTTGGACGTAGCGAAGGTCTTTGATCGGGTCTGGCACAAAGCGCTTCTTTCGAAGCTTCCTTCCTATGGGCTTCCCGAGAAATTGTGCAAATGGATCACCAGTTTCCTTGCTGATCGGAGCATCAAGGTCGTAGTAGACGGTGCATGCTCTGATTTCAAGCCTATCAACGCTGGTGTTCCACAAGGCTGCGTGCTATCACCAACGCTCTTTCTCCTGCATATCAATGATATGTTGCTAACTGGTAGCATTCATTGCTATCCAGACGACAGCACTGGTGATGCCTTATATACCGGCCGTGCCAATATTTCTCGGGAAAACGTCGCCGAGTACCGGGACAAACTAGTGTCTGAAGTCGAGTCTTTGCTTAACAAAGTCTCGGATTGGGGCCGACTAAATCTAGTCCAGTTCAATCCCCAGAAGACACTAGTTTGCGCGTTTACCGCTAAAAAGAACCCCTTTGTCGTATCTCTTCAGTTTCAAGGCACTCCCCTTGCTGCCTCAGCCAGTATCGGAATCCTTGGCGTCGACATATCGAATAGTGTGCAGTTTCGTGGTCACTTGGAAGGGAAGGCCAAATTGGCCTCTAAAAAGCTTGGCGTGCTCAGCAGAGCGAGACAGTATTTCATGCCGGCACATCGCTTGCAACTTTACAAAGCGCAAGTTCGGCCCCACATGGAATACTGTTCTTATCTCTGGGCCGGGGCACCTCAGTGCCAGCTCCTTCCACTTGACCGCATCCAGCGCAGAGCGGTTCGAATCGTCGACGACCGAGTTCTTTCTGATCGGCTCGATACACTGGCACTGCGTAGAGATGTTGTATCTCTTTGCGTATTTTATTGCATCTATCACGGGGAGTGCTCTGAGGAATTGTTCGGACTAATTCCAGCCGCTCAATTTCACCATCGCACATCGCGACAAAACTCGCGTTACCATCCATACCATCTGGATGATTGGCGGTCCACCACAGTGCGATTTAGAAGAAGTTTTCTCCCTCGCACGACTTCCTTGTGGAATCAATTAACACCAGCGAATTTTCCGGACCGATGCGACTTAGGAACCTTCAAGAAAAGAGCTTACACCTTTCTAAAAGGCCGGCAACGCATCTGCAATTCCCCTGGTGTTGCGGTTGTTCAAGGGCGGCGGTAGTCACTTACCATCAGGTGAGCCGCATGCTCGTTTGCCCCTATTCTATAAAAAAAAAAGATCGAGTCACCATTCAACCATTGGATACTAATATGCATCCTACAAAATTCAAAATAAATTCAGCTCCACTTCGTCCTCTTCGTCGCGCTTCGTCTAGTCTAGTTCGTCAAGTTCAGTTTTAGCACAGAATAAATAATAGTACAATAAGTTCTAGTGAGGATGAAATGTCCGATGTTAAAGATCGTCAAGATGAAATCACATGGCTTTATGATACATTTACTCTTAAAGAATCTTGCCACTCATTAATTATAGCGTATCGAAATCCCACTTCTGAACAGAGACCTTCCCGTATATTGTCTAAATGCTTGCCATAGTTACAGCACTTGGCAAGCGACTAAGCAATTTTTTTTTGTTTATCAGGGTGCTGCTGCCCATCACCTGGTTCAGTTTCCCTCTGTTGCCTCTTACAGGATGAAATGGTATAGTGGATATACTTATGTAGTCATTACATGATGTACATTATTTTCACTTAATTAGTACATTATTCAAATTATTGAAATTTTAGATATTAGAAAATGTTTCTCGATAGCTTTCACTAGCAGTTAACCACTTTTAGATCCCGAATAAGATTGCGACGATTCGGATAAAGATCGAGATTACATACCAAATACAAAAAGTGATAGTTCTAGTGAAAAATAATATACTTCAATACATTCAGCTACAGTTCAAAACAATATGCTAGCAGCTATGGTATCTAGTATTCCATAAAAGAAGAAACAGAGAAAAAATATTAAAAGAAAATTATGACAGACATCAAAAAGAAGATTAGACAAAGAAAACTACGTGATGCAGTTCACTTATTAATTCAACGACAGATTAAATGCCATATATAAAATGGTCCCATGTATACACCCGTATCTTTTATAACTGCTATAAAAATGGCTAAAAGAAATGAAGCGCCTTTTGCAGTTCATGAAGTAAGTCAAGAAAATTTCACATAAAAGTGTTTAGGATGTGCGAGTCTCGACGCTATGTATGTCAACATGTACTAGATCGTCCCAACCATTACATCAGATTTGACAGACCGCAAACCCTTGCAAAATAACAGCGATTTCTACTCTATTCGCGAGGCTATTGAAATAAAAAAATATCCTAATTTCAATAGAGAAGATGGCTGGATGCTATGCCATATACTTGGGATCCCATAATTAATAAAATTAAATCCAAACCCAAGGATACTACTGCAAGAGTTCAATATACTGTAAGCTCGTTTTGCGTAAATCGGAATCAAAATTAATAATTAAAAGTTGAAGGCGTTAACTATGACATCGGTACGTCAAACAACTCAGTCCCACTCGTGAGCACGGGTTCTGGAAAGTGCTCGAAACGTCGGGAATTAATAAAGTTAAAATTGAACGAGGCAAATTCCGTAAAATTAGTTTTATTCCATGATAGAAATAAAATATAATGGAAAAATACTGTATAACTAAGCAATTTTTTTCTGCAATAATGACACAAGTAAATAATACTAAGTACAATATAATCGTAATCATCTTTGTATTGTTATATTTTTATTTTTGTGTTAACAATTGTTTTTAATATCGACATCTGTAATTTGTAGATGTTTTCAATATGTGTTTTAAATGTACGACCGTTACTACATAATCATAGCAAATAACAGACTCTAACTAACTCTAACTCTAACTCAGTAAGGCACTTAGTTTACCACAAATGTATTCCACATGTGGTTTAAAATTAAATATATTATTGTCTGTAATTGAACTAAATCGAGTTTTGGACAGTTACTCAGAAGGTCGTATGGGTTGACAAGTGTGTTCTTGGGCCACATTAATTAGTGTATGCACTATGTTCATATGGGATAAGTGAATATGCAATAATTTTGTTTTTTTTAGCATTGATGACTGGACCAACATCATGTGCCCATTTACGCGATTCATCAAATTCGTGCTGCATTATATTTTGTGCCTCTAGCCAATAGGATATTTCTATGTGAAACGACTAAGCATCGTACAACAACTCGTATAACATGATGCATCGGTTACTTGATACACAGCGACATGTGATAGAACCTTATATGCAAATATTTGTAATATGTGGAGGCATGTAATTAGCAATTCTTATCACCATTTTGTAACTACGAAGATATTAGTCTCTAAGCCTTCCTAAAATGAATAAATAAATAAATATTATATACATAAATCAGGCACTCGGTCGGATTTAAAGCATAATTTGAGCACTAAATCTAATATATAAAAATACATTTTTGTTTGTTCGTATTTTATACGCGGCCATACCGTTCATCAGATTGCGTGAAAACTTTGTCAACTTATTGCTTTTACTTTTGAGGTTATAGGCATATCACAATTAACTTACAATAGATGGCGCGGGTATTTATTTACTTATTTAAACTTTATTGAACCTTACACATTAAGTAAAAGAACAAAAGGCGGACTTAATGCTAAAAGCATTCTCTGCCAGTCAACCTTAAGGCAGTGATATAACTACGAAGGTGGTTACAAAGAAATATACATACACACATACATATACATATTATACATACATTTGACTGCCTCGTTGGTCTAGTGGTTGTAGTAGTGCGACTACTGATCATAAGGCCCCGGGTTCGAATCCCAGGTCGGGCCAAAAAATCAGTTATTGAGTTTTTCCATCAAGAAATTCTCAGTAGCTGCCCGGAGTCAGGAAGTTGGTGGTGTTTCACCCCTGTGCCTCGGAAAGCACGTAAAGCCGTTGGTACTGCGCCTGATCTCTCTCCGGTCGTGTCGGTTTACCGTCCCATCGGGCTATGAGAGTGAGGGAATAGAGAGTGCACCTGTGCTTGCGCATACACTTGGGCACTATAATCCTGTTCTGCGCCGATGGCTAGTCTACGTTGAGACTGGCCGCCGTGGCCGAAATTCGGTCTGGAGGACATTATTATTATTATTATTATACATACATTTACATATATACATACATATATCAGTATACACAAGTATATAAATTTTTATATTATAAGAAAATATAATATAATACAAGATACATAAAGATACTTAATAATATACTAATGATGACGGAACTTAGCAGTTGTAAAGCTATCGTACCAATAAATTTATTTGAAAGTTATACGTCACTCAACTTCAATTAATGTATTATCGTTCCTAATTAAACAATATAACTCTTCCAAATTTAAAACGATTGTTCGACAATTATTTTTTCTGATGCAGCAACGCGGCTTGTTTCAGCTAGTAAATAAATAATTATTTGAAAGTTATGTCCCTCAACTTGAATTAATGTATTATCGTTCCTAATTAAACAATGTAAGTCTTCCAAATTTAAAACGATATTTCGACAATATTTTTTTCTCTGGCAGCAACGCGGCCTACCAGCTAGTAAATAAATAAAGTTCGTCACTGAATGCTTTGACATTTTGACACAAAAGGAAGTAAACGTCGAACGTCATACATTACTTCTGAATGCTAAATGCTCCTAAGTGTAGCCACGTGTGCTATGCACGTGTGGCTACCATTATAAAGCGTGCAGGTTTGCAGTTGTATGATAACTAAAGATGGGCGTATTAACACAAACATATAATGTAACAGCACTTTTCAATATATGCAATTTATCAAATTAAACGTTAATTGCTTGTTCCTAAATTAAACAGCCTTGCCTGCATTTTGATGAATTTTTGAAACAGCACCATCTACGACGATTATTAATAACAATGCAGCTACCAGACAACCGACCCCAAACATAATTATTCGAATTATATTCAGACACTCCTAAGCATGTGTTAAGTATGAAGGAGAGTTCGTTGAATTTATAATACACTGAAGTAGACCAACAGTTTTTAAATGTAGTTAATACAAGTCATTAAGCTAACAGTAAATAATGTTTTTGTGTATGTACTTTTTTAACTACTCACGTTTAATAAAAAAACGAAAAAAAAAATAAGCACATAAGTTTGTTGTCCATTTTAAACTGTTATTCCCATCTCTAATGATAACATAGTGCCCTCGGTGGCAATCAGGCGTGGCCGCGCTCGACGCGGCAGCGAACGCGCCTGCAAAGTTAACGCCATTCCCTTAAAAACTAACCTAAAACAGGTGTACCTACGTGACCACCAAAGGCATTCATAAGCCTTAACCTAGCCCTGCTCAAGGCCGGTCGTAACTCATGCGATGATATAGGGATGATCACGCTAGGCGACTGTGCCAAATACATGCATGGAAGATAATAACATATTTGTAGGATGTTTATACACGGTAACAAAGAAAATGAGAATGGTTCAATGATTTGATCTAATGATTTTTTTACAAATGATAACCCTTTTGATGCAATAATTAAAAAATCTAAAACTACCGTAAGCATTGTAAGTGATGCTTGCGAACGCGTGCGCTCCAAACTCGGCGAAGCGCCGACCTTCCCGCGCTTCTCGCGCAGCAAACTGCAACACTGCTGCTGCGGACACCCTGTCTGACTGCGACGTTGGGGAGTCCTCCACCATGTTGACCAGATCACCCTTTACTTACGGATCGTTGTCACTTCACTTGCCTACTATCTCATCTGCTTTTGGTGAGTCCATCTATGGTAGGTCTAGGACATCCGGCGTTTTTATGGTTATTTCTTAATTCTTGACTCGGTTATGTGAGTAAAAGTTATTTCAAAAGGTTCACAAAAGTACTTCTTTGTTTTTACATACAGTGAGAGATTTATATGACAGATGCAATGTTCTATATTCCAACTTCCAATATCTTTATTGTAGTATGAAGAATAGGCGCCGTCTGCTTACTTAAGTCCTGTGCAGAGTATTGTTTTGGAAGAATATCATTGAGTTGCTGTCATAAAATACTGCTTCTTTTTAACGTCCATATGACGATCTCTTTTAAGAGGATCCAATACGTGTTACGACTTTTATTTTCACTTTTCAATGTTTGCATTTTATATGAGTGTTTCGTTCACTATATATCACAGATCAATTTCAAGCAGAAGAATGTTTGCAGTCTGCATAAATTCAGAAAATTATCGTATGTGAATGTATTTTTTTAATCTATGCTTAAAAACAAAATTGAAGTGTCTATCTCTAATATCGAAAGAACTGCCTTTTATTGTGCTGAGGGGGTTATTTGTTTGCCATTAAGAGATGATTCTTTTTAACATTTATCTGTAGTTTATTTTTTATCGGAAAGACCTTCAGAATGTCTAAACGGATTGAAAGTGATCTTGGCTATATTTTATCCCAAATATTTGAAGATTTTATTTCTTAAGAAATCTAGAAATTGATAAAATAAGTGCTATATGGTGATTATTTTAAATCTAAATAACATTACATTAATAGATTCAACCCTGGCGAAAAATCAGTGCCTGTTTACAGCCTAGTTTTACATAATTTTATGGCTCATAATATAGCCTCATGGTATAAATAGTATTGATGTGATGCGTTACCGTTATAAAAGAAGGTAAAAGAAAGATTAAGTTAAATTATTACACAAGTAAAGATACACAGTACAGATATACAGTAGGTGTAAGGAGCGCCACGAAAGTTTAACGGTGACCGTTATTGTGCATAGGTCGCGCTGATTGGCTAATGCGTATCGTTCGCACGCACTGATTGGCTCTCCAGTAGCATTCGTGCAATTTAATTCGTGCGCGTTCCCTCCACGCTTTGTTCAGCGCTAGACTTACGTGCCGTGATGTGTACACAGATGAGATATCCTCTGTATAATGAATATCTCATTATCTAGAGTATGTTGTACGTTACGGTTCTCAACACTGAAATTCATAGTCAATTTTCATCACGCATAATTTGATTAAACAAAATAATTTAAAAGTAATGATATCTAAAAAGTCAGGTAACGTGATTATGGCGTAATCCATTTGTCATCTTATCTTAACCCATTCATTATTCCTTGTGCTACATATGATACTTTGCTATTGGCTTACTATTGTGTGTGAAAGTGTTAAACAGACATATTAAAATATGTCAAATCTATACATATAAGGAAGCACACTGCTACACCAATTCGCCTGATAAAGCGTGTGTCGAGTACATCTAATCCTCCATAGATTTGTAAGAAATCTAAGTGTCATGTCGTTTACTTGTTGGCGAATATTTACACCAAACTAGCGATCCCCCGGATTCGCACGGGTGATTTATGGATCTCGACAGCAGCGCCATCTACCGGGCCTAATTGTGAATCTAAACTAACCAGGGACCAATTTTTGCGATACTAACGCACGGTAATTTATATTTATATATACTAATTTTTTTTATAGGATAAGGGTGACAAACGAGCACACAGTCCACCTGATGGTAAGTGGTTGCTGCAGCCTATAGACATTTACATCTATCCTCGTTTGCGAATCAAACTGCAGATGCGTTGTCACCCGTGAGGACGTGGAGGGTGAAGATGGAATGCCTCATTTCCAGTAAAAAGGGCCTCCGGCCACTTGCACTCACCAAGCGAAACGCAGTAGTAAACCTCTACATCACGCTGTTATTCTGTGAGGTCGTGGTACCACCCCGGTTCGAGCCGGCCAATCCGTGCGACAGCAAAAGCTGCCGCGTGGCTCTACCACTATTCAATTTCAAAAATTCTAAATGCATAATTGTATTAGGAACTTAGTGCTAACTCTGTGGGTCTTCCAAACTACGTAGTGGTGGTGTATCCACTAACCCATATCGTCCCGTGGGTGTCGTAAGAGGCGACAACGGAAAATTAAAAAAGAAGATGGGCAGAAGCATCATTATGATGATAACAACTCAAAATAATAAAAAAACTACGGTTGTCTGCGTGTAGCGGAATGCCGTTCAGCGTGCGTTTTTTTTATAGAATAAGGGTGACAAACGAGCACACAGTCCACCTGACGGTAAATGGCCCATAAAGGTGGCGTTGCTACCCCTGAGAACTAAGATGGAATGCCTCTTTTCCAGTATAAAGGGAACTCACTATACGAATTTCAGCGGAATTCAGCTGCTATTTTAAGCTGGTATTCTGTGAGCGTGATCCTTCTCCGGTCGAGCCGGAACTTCGGTTTCTACTCGTGCTGCAACCATAATATAGCTGCAGTATGGTTCTAACACGTAACAACGTGTACCGCGTGCATGATCAAGCACGATATAGTATTTCAGTGTCCTGAGCACCGGCTGCTTGAGCTTCCGAACACATTTTCTACAATCGTTAAGACTTTTAGAAAACTATTCCTACGCGACTCAACGTTGAGGTATCATTTCTATTCATTTTTATAGTTTTCTATCAGCCTTAACCTAGCTCTACAATTTTGCACTATTGTATTATACAAAAAAAACAACTGTAAAATTCATCATCGTTATAACCTATCAAAAGACCACAGTTGCACACGGGTCTCCCCTATACATTGCCTCATAGGGGGAATATTTGCCATAATTACATCGCTTAGCAAGTGAGTTGGCAACCGTAGTTTTATTTATTTTCAGTTATTATCAGGAAAATGTTGCTGTCTGCTACCTGCTGCCCATATCGTTTCTTCTACACCAACGGAATGTTATGGGGTAGTGAATTCGTCCCTTACGCAAGGTAATTCTTTACACGAGGTAAAACACACTATAAACATTCCTATATCAACAACAGAGAACATTATGATAATTTCATATATTATAGTCTCCCCTTGAGCATGGAACGCCGAGAATTTTAAATAAGTTAAAGTAAACGCGAAAACTCCTTAAAAGTTGTGGTATTCAAGGTAGACCTTTAGTAATATCAAAGTTTAAACAGATCATTACGAGACGACGCGTCGATTTAAACGTTGCTAATGTTACATAACAATGTGTTTTACGTCAAAGGTGATAATTTTTCGTAGCTGAAGGCAGCAAAGATTAAATGAATGATGCAGTCTTGAAGAGTAGAGTTACATTGAGGTAAACTGCAACTTATGATATTAAAAACCCATCCAGTCAAAATAAACTAAAATCATACTAGCAAACCCATAATGGGATAATGTTGGCAAATTGTTATCCTGTATTATAAAAATAAACAACCCGCCTGACAAGCGTCACTATGGGAAATACTTCCTGCTGTAGTAGATTCCCATTTAAATATTAATGTACAAGGCTAAAAAAGAGTTTGCCATAATTTAATTACGATGTTTATAAATCTTAGGTAAGCTTGTCGGTGCGTCTTTAAAAAATCCGACCATGTGCGAGTCGGACTCGCCCATGAAGGGCTCCGTACCATCGTAAAACACGTTTCCAGTAGTGCAGCCCCATTTAATTTTTAATTTTTTTGTTGTTATAGTGGCTACAGAAATACACATTCTGTGAAAATTTCAATTGGCTAACTATTACGGATCATGAGATACAGTCCGTTGACAGACAGACAGACACAGCGGAGGCTTAGTATTAGGGTTTCGTTGGTTACCCTTCGGGTACGGAACCCTAATAACGTTTAAGCTAAAAGAAAGTTTCAAATCAATCAGTACTAATAAGATGGTTAAGATCGTAATATCAGTAAAATATTTTAGTGATATTCCGATCTTAACCACTAAGTCACTGAATTCTTCTCCTGCCGTCGCCGAATTATTACTTCAATATAATGTAAATGCGCGTACAAAGAATTTTACATTTCATAAAGTATCATCAAAAGATATTGTAAATATTTTAAAACTATTGATATTAAGAAAACTACAGATCTGTGGGGGATTTCCGTTAAAGTTATTGCACCTATAATAGATACAATCGCGCCTCATCTAGGTATTATTTTTAATACCAGTATCCAATCTGGTGTATTTCCTGATTTAATGAAGCATAGTAAAGTAATACCCTTATTTAAATGTGGTAGTACATAAGACCCCGCCAATTTTAGACCCATTTCTATACTACCAACACTTATTTTTGAAAAAAATATTCTTGATCAAATGTTAATTTTTTTTATATAAATAATTTACTTATAAAAATCAATTTGGTTTCACAAGGGGTCGCTCGACAACTGATGCCCGTGTTGAGCTGATTAAACATATCTTTAATGCATGGGGGAATTCACAGGATGCTTTGGGTATATTCTGTGACCTATCCAAGGCCTTCGATTGTACTCAACATGAAACTTCAACAAAAAAGAAGTGATGCTCTTAAATTAATTATTCCATATTTAAGTAACAGAATGCAAAAAGTTGTCATTAACCGTATGAGCTCTTTCGGGTCGATGGTACAAAAGGGCGTGCCTCAAGGTTCAAATCTCGGCCCCTTTCAATTTCTTGTATGCATTAATGATTTACCTTACATAGAAGGGGATAACCATGATATAGTATTATTTGCTGATGACACTTCATTAATTTTCAAATTAAGACAATTACTAAAATATGACGAAGTAAATAATGCTATATCTAAATTAGTAAATTGGTTCAATGTTAATAATTGTTTAAATGGCACTAAAACGAAATGTATGAATATCATGACTCCAAATGTGAAACAATTAAATACTAATGTAATTTTAAATGGGGAGGAACTGAGCCTTGTCGATACCACCATTTTTCTTGCAATCACGCTAGAAGCGAAGCTTCAATGGAGCCCCTATATATCAAAACTAGGAAACAGATTAGTTCTGCAGTTCTGTAAAAAATATTAAAATCTTACCAGTGTTGAAACAGATAGACTACCTAGTTTACTTTAGCTATTTCTACAGCATAATGTCGTACGGTATTTTGCTATGGGGACAAACGGCTGACACTGAAATTATATTTATTTTACAGAGAAGGGTCATAAGAGCAATATATGATTTAAAGCCTAAAGAGTCACTGCGACAAAAATTTAAGGAAATGAATATATTAACTTCGGCCTCTTAATACATTTATGAAAATGTAATGTACGTACACAAAAATAAAAGTAGTTTTATAAAAATAAGTGATATTCCTTCTGTAAATACTAGGGACAGACACAAGCTAGTAGTACCAGTTACTGTTACTGATTTATTATGACTTTCGAAGTGGTTTAACACAAAAACAGTGTGTTGACCGGATGATTTCTGCATTTGGTGATGAAGCCCCATCCAAAACCACAATTTATCGCTGGTTTGCTGAATTTCAACGTGGACGTGTCAAGCTCAGTGATGATCCCCGTCAAGGTCGTCCAAAAACTGCAGTCACTCAAGAAAACGTTGACGCTGTGCGTAAGCTGATTGAGGAAGATCGATATGTGACATACCGCGAAATTCAGGCAACTTTGGACATTGGCATGAGTCAACTACAAATAATCTTGCATGAACAATTAGGTGTAAAAAAGTTGTTTTACCGATGGATACCGCATTTGCTCTGTGAAGAGCAAAATGCGGCTCGCGTGACTTGGTGCGTCAGAACTCTCGAAAGATTTCACGCAGGATCCTCAAATGCTGTATGCAACATCGTATCAGGTGAAGAATCCTGGATATTCGCGTACGAACCTTAAACAAAAAACCAGTCACGAGTTTGGGTGTTCGAAAATGAGTTAAAGCCAACAAAAATTGTTCGTTCACGGAGTGTTGCAAAAAAAATGGTGGCCACGTTTGTCTCCAAAACCGGCCATGTTACGACTATTCCTCTTGAGGGACAAAGAACGGTTAATGCAGAATGGTATGCTAGCACTTGTTTGCCAAAGGTGTTTCTGAACTCCGTAAAGAGAACTGCAACCGCCGCATCATCCTCCATCACGACAATGCGAATTCTCACACCGCATACAGAACAAAAGAGTTTTTAGAGCAAGAAAACACAGAATTATTAGACCATCCGCCGTACAGCCCCGACCTAAGCCCTAATGATTTTTATACTTTCCCTATAAAATAAAGAATAAATTGCGTGGAGAGAGATTTTCATCACCTGAAGAAGCTGTGGACGCCTACAAAACGGCCATTTTGTAGACCCCAACTTCCGAATGGAATGGTTGCTTCAATGATTGGTTTCATCGTATGGAAAAATGTGTCAAATTTCGCGGAGAATACTTCGAAAAGCAATAAATACATTTTTAAATAGTAATGTTGTGTCACTTCCTTGATTCCCGAAATTTTCAGTGCCGCCCTCGTAATATTAAGGGATTAATGGATGATAATAACCCCTGGAAATGAAGTGATCGCTACCAAGCTATTCCTAATTTGTTTTGTGTTGTCAATTTTGTAACATACATGATAGTAAACTGTTATTAAAAAAAAAGTCCCGTTGAGTTACTTGCTGGTTCTTCCCAGGACAGAGGTTTTTTTTTGAAACCAGTGGTAATTAAACAAAAGAGTGATTTTCAATAAGTATTATTTATAATACATACTGAATAAAAAGTTTCTGTTTCTGTTTCTCTTTACTCTTGACGTCGTGCGCCGGAGATTCCGCTTGAGTTATTCTAGGAGTGCTAAGATTCTAAATAAGAGAGTGTCGTGGTTCTGTTCGATATAGTTATTCTTTTGGTGCGGGCAAGAAAGATGGTGTTGCTGAGAGGCTGCTGTCTGTTACACTGATATGTATAGTGTTGCTGTTGCTTTGCATAATTTGGTGTTCATAAGTTAATAATTCTTTTTCTCAATAAAAATAATTAAGAGCACGTGAATGCCAAGTCTACAAATCCTTAGGTAACTATTCTTTGACACAAAGACGTTACCTACTTGAAACCTACTGTAGTGTGTACCGTCTTAATTAGGGTGTGGAATAGAGGTGTGTTTAAGTAACGAAAGAACATAATATATAATCATAGTTCTACAGTAATAAAATATAAGAAGCTCTCAATTTAATACTTTTAAGTTAATTTGACATGGAATAGTAAGATCTACTAATGACAGAATTTAAAAATGTATAATAAATATTATGATTTCATATATTTACGCGAACACTACACATTGAATAAAACTACTTTTACGGATTCTATGACGTTTAATTAACTTATTTTTATTAATACCCGACGTTTCGGTTGCTTTACAGCACCCATGGTCACGGGGGACTGCGGTGATTGACGTCCAGCACGGCTAGCATGGGCTAGGGACAAAAAGTTTGTCCCCTTATTATATCCACTGACAAGAGATAAAATATCTTGTCCTTATGTCAAAGCACGCCAACGGGGAGAAGTATATCCCCGTTTGATATAACGAGTAGACATATATCTCCCGTCCGTAGCATGGAGCCAAATGAAAGATAAAAAAATATGTTTTTTTGACATTTGAAAGAGACAATTTTATCCTAGTTCATTGGACGTGGGATTAAGTTTATATTCATACAAAAAATCTATCTAAGTCTAAGTCTAGCTCCCATTTTATCTACTGGGGATATTATATCCACCGGTGTGCCCATGTTCGAAGGGTGGATAAAACTAAGCGAGGGGATAAACATTTTCTCCTTTCCCCGGGGACAAAATTGTCTCCTGCCCATGCTACCCCTGCAGACGTCAGAGTTAACCCGGAATACCTTCAGCTTTTTTAATTATTAACTTTGGTCCGATCTATGCAGAATGAACTTACTGTGTCTTGAAGTCTTAAATTGGTATGCTTGGGTTTAGTTTTAATTTTATTATTCTCTTTATGGAAATTAGGATGTTTTTTTAATCTCAATAGTATCATCCTTGGCAGAAATCGATGTTCTTTCGCGAGAATTTGTGGTTTATCAAATCTAATGTAATGGCGGGGCCGTCTAGGATATAATCACAAACTGCAGACTTCCCGGAACGTTGGTGCTACACGTCAGCTATGTGTTATTTTATGCGGGTTTAGATAGATCGTTTTGTTTGCCCTATATATGAAAGACCACATTCACAATCAAGCTTGTACACTCCTGCATTTTGTAGAGGGATATTGCACTTGACGGATGTTAAGAACTGACTAATCTTCCTCGGCGGCTTGAAGAACGTTCTAATAGAAGCTCGCTTCAAGATGTAGCTAATGTTGTCTGTAACACCTCTGACATATAGTAGGACAGCAGACACACGCTCAACTGTGGCCGACTTCACTCGGTCGTAGGCGCCTACGTCACAGTGACAGCAAAAACTGGCCACCGAGCTTCAGCACGTCAAGCAGGTTCTCCATGACAACAAGCTTCAGGTCCAGCGCGTCGTCACACGTACGTCACAGTGTTACATCAACAAATAACTGTAGATATGTCCAGTCCATAAGTAAAAAAATTGATGACAATGGAAACCTATATTATTAGTCTGAATGACACTGCATCATTACCAACCAACTAATTAACTCTTTAGAGAATTCTTTTTCTATATGAGAAGGGGCAAACGAGCATACGGCTCACCAGATGATAAGTGACTACCGCCGCCCATGAACAACTGCAACACCAGGGGAATTGCAGATGCGTTGCCGGCCTTTTAAAAAAGAATATGCTCTTTTATTGAAGGTCCCAAGTCGTATCGGTCTGGAAAAATTGCTGGTGGTGTTCGATTCCACAAGGAAGTTGTGCGAGAAAAAAAACTTCTAAATCCCACAGTAGTGGACCGCCAATCATAGAATACGCAAAGAGATTCAACATGTCTTTGCTGCACCAGTGAGTCAAGTCGATCAGAAAGAGCTCGGTCGCTGACGATTCGAACAGCTCTGCGCTGGATGTGATCAAATGGAATTTAACTTGATTGAGGTTAATTTGGCCTTCTCTTCCAAGTGACCACGAAACTGAACGTCATTCGATATGTCGACGCCGAGGATTCCGATACTGGCTGAGGTAACAAGGGGAGTGCCCTGAAACTGAGGAGATACGACAAAGGGGTTCTTTTTAGCGGTAAACGCGTAAACTTGTGTGCTCTGGGGATCGAACTGGACAAGAGTTAATCGCCCCAATCCAAGACTGTTCAGCAAAGTCTCGACTTCAAACACAAATTTGTTCCGGTACTCGGTTCATTTATACTCATTTTATTGGACTCACTGATATGCAGAAGAAACAGCGGTAGTAATTGCACGCAGCCTTGTGGAACACCAGCGTTAATAGGCTTGTAATGGGAAGCTTGTAAACTGGTGATCTTATTACATAATTTCTCGGGAAGCCCATAGGAAGGAAGCTTCGAAAGGAGCGCCTTGAAACTAAACGCCAAAGCCTCCCGCTTGGACTCGATCACCTGCACCCATCTGCGTGTTAGGTTAAAATAAAATTGAGGGGAATCTATGGAGAATCTGTTGAAGTTTTGTCCTTAAATTGAGGAATTTGACAAATTGGTGTAAGCAACGCTGTCATGTTGCACCGAAATTTACCTAAAAGCATTGGACGGATTAATAACGTAAAGTCAATTAAAATAATGTAAAAAATTATTTTTTAGATTAACTGTCGATCATAATTGCAAATGATTTTAACTATTAAATTATTCAGTTCAGTACCATTTCATTTCTATTTTCTTATACAAAATCAAAGGTAACGATGAAATATTGTTTATAATTGTGTAAGTGAGAACCAACCCAATTAGGTACGTTTATTAATTTCAGTATAATTTTTGTAGTAACGAACTGCTTGTTGCGTCAGGGTGCAATTGATTGTCTAATTAGACAATTGTATTAAAATACAAGTAATACAATTGTATTAAAAAATGATAACTAAACTTATAAAATTAAAGTTGGCAATGTCGTAACGGTTTAACGATCTGTGGAAACGATCAAAGATTTTACCGCAAGGACTTTAGGACGCACGCACTTAGCGGTAGGCATTTTGGCGGGATTGGTTATTAATTTTAGCTTTTGAGCCAGTTCCGTGTTAACTACCACGTGCGCGTGAGCGACAATCGTTTTGTTTATTGAATTCTTGTTGTTATTAATTGTTATTACTTATTGTTATTATTCTTGTTGTTACGTTTTGTGTTTCTTGTTTTATTTTAATAATACCTAACGCGTACGTTTAGTGCTCCTGATACGGCAACATGTTAATGGGCCTTGGAGAATCTCATAAGGCCACGGAGGATTTAGATCGGTAAGCTGTTTCATACTTAATTTTTTTTAAATAAATTAGTACTCAACTGATCTGAATAGGTACATAGCTGAATACATCAGAATAATAAACATACCTACACGATGGATAAAAAAGCATGACTATCTTTGTTAACATTTCATTTAAGTAAAATTTTCATTAGTGGGGAATCGAACCAGGTATTTGGTTTATTTAACCTGTGAATTCGAATTAAAGTCGCTAGGTGGAGACAAGTACAGTGGCAAAATAGTAGGTTAAGTAGATAAGTTAGGTATTTAGATAAGTTTTGTAAATTATTAGGTATTGGTACGATCACTGCAGGCCGTGCGGATTGGGCGTCCGCGGGGTTATTGACCTTAGTCAGCTGATTTAAATTACACTGCTGGTTTTTTTATGAAATTATCTTTTCATTTAACTGTACTAACACGATGAAGCTAATAAAACGTTGGGAAAAGATGATTTTTTTTCCTCGGGATCGATTTTCTTTTTATTTACTATCGTCTGTCTTCGTTTTCGGCAGCGTTTCACAAACATAGTTGCCATAGTTGCGTCGCTTGTCATGCTGGTTGGCAAACGCAGTTTTGATTGCGTTGTTTTCACGAATATGCTGCTGCTCATAAAATAATTGACTTTAAAATAATTTTAGTTCTTACATTGCAGGTTTTTATTATCTTAATTTTTAAATTTTACAGTAAGTGAACTTCGATTTCCGACGGAACTACTGAAATTGTTAATTGAAATTATGAAAGCTTGTTTAAATAAGAAATATTTTTAACATTGTGAAATTTTGCGAAAATCTGTGTTTAAAATGATTGCAATTGGTGTGGTAGTTCTGTTTTATTTATGAGTACGTAACTACTACTTAATTGGACGAATGTATTTATAAATGATTATGACCTTTATGTTACATTTTAATACCATTATCATTAAAAATGAGATGAATAGGTAATTGTTCTTTTTTTCTAAAATTAAAAATCTTGTTGATTAATTTACCTAATTTTTCAAATTCATATTTTATCTATTTATGAATACAGGTAATTTTTAATACTTTAAAATCAATGCTATTTAAAAACCATAACAATCAATATATATAGATAAAAGATAAAATCCGTCTAACCGAATTATACTAGATAACCGAAGAATAAGCGATAAAAGTTGAAAAACACACACGTGTTTATGTTTTTGATAACTTTTATTCAATTGTCAGGTCAGACAGGCTTTTAACGTGGTTAACGATTTGACAAATTTTTATCTCCTCTGTTAAAAATCATGTTAAATGAAACAAATTCTTACGGATTTCATCGCGTTTAATTTAATTTTTAATTCCCGACGTTTCGGATGCTTTAAAGTACCCATGGTCACGGGGAGAACTGAGATGAGATGTCCCAATGTCATAGTTAGCCCAGCCACCTTCAGTTTATGAATATTAATTTTTGGTCCGATCTACGCAGAATGAGCTTATAGTATCTTGAAGTCTTGCAATGGTATGCTTAGATTTGGATTTAATTTTATTAATTATAGGATCCCAAACAGATGGCAGCACCCTTCCATCTTTTCTATTGATATTTGGATGTTTTTTAATTTCAATAGCCTCGCGAATCATCCTTTGTAGGAATCGGTGTTCTTTTGCGAGGATTTGTGATCTATCAAATCTAATATAATGGCGGGGACGCTTGAATATCTTCACACACTGCAGACTTCCCGGAACGTCGGTGCTTCAAGTCAGCTATATGTTCTTTCACGCGGGTTTTTTTTGTTTTGACGCACCAGTTACAGATGATTCATTTATTTGTATTTGTTAATCAATAATATAATACGTTTATCAATAATAACAGTTCCAAGCGAGTGTTCCATGACACTCACGCATGTTTTTTTCAATTTTATTATGTGCGAGCAGCTATGCAGGTCTAGCTAGATAGAGAGAGACCAGTATCACTACCACCTAAAAGATCTATTGTGATCGCTGCTGTGGCTATAGTGCACTGCTTAGCCCTACGTCCTCAATGAATAGAAGGAGTTGCTTAACTGTGAGCAATTTCACTTCTTCTTGGCGGAGTACATAGTTTCCTAGACGAGTGTTACCTTTGCGCATTAAGAGTCCGCAATCAGTTAAGATATGTAGACTTTTCTTCTTTAAAGAACAAAACCGGCACATCTTTGAGTTACTTAGTCCCAGTATGGACATGTGCTTTTTAAGACAACAGTGTCCAGTCAGGGCTCTTACCAGAATGCGCAATTTATTTTTACCTAATCCCAGGGCTTCTGAAGCGAATTTACGATCAAAAGCCCGGATTAAAGTTTTAGAATGTTTTAAGCCTAGTGTATCAGATCAGGTAAACTTGACGGCGTAAGGCTATAGGTTTGCATGACAAGTCTACTTGAAGCAAAACTATAATTTCGATTCTACCGACTTGATCATTCTTGCAGCGTCATGTAAACTTGACGTCGAACTTGAACGTGAGTGATCTATATGGATACACTGCAAATTTAACATCGCTTCAAGCGTGCTGAAACTTGACAGTAAACTGGATCGTGTATGCGATCCATTATACCTTTCCAGACGTCTATTGTGGAGACTACATACCTAATGATTTAAGAATAATTTCGTGCTTTACTCTGCAGGCTTAGAGGCAGTTATAACTTATAAGTTATAACAGGCCTCTGTCACTTTTGCTACCTGCGTGAAATAATTACCTACAATCGCGAGGCGCCCCCGGGTCAACGCAGTTGGGGGTTGGCACGTTCTAGGCGATTGAATGTTAAAGTTTTTTAACGCTGTTTACGTAAATAGCTTTTTGTAAATACTTCTTGAAATACTTGTCGAAATAGTTTTTGGTTAGTATATTTAATTTAATTGTAGGATAAAATAGTTGAAAAAGTTTTAATGTAATTTAAG
Organism: Parnassius glacialis; assembly: GCA_033319125.1. Lineage (NCBI taxonomy): Eukaryota > Metazoa > Arthropoda > Insecta > Lepidoptera > Papilionidae > Parnassius > Parnassius glacialis. The sequence goes on from JAVANC010000002.1 coordinate 29,650,138, forward strand.
AATAATATATGTTTATCACCCATCTATTTGATAAATTATAATAGCAAAACGTCATTTCTACCATAAATGAGCAAACAAAAAGATTCAGATATACCATTATTTAAGTTACCGAAGGATAATGAAAGGTGAATATATTTCTTTTTTTTGTTAGATAGGTACTTATGGCGAAAAAAGAATTAAGTAATAATTTAAGTACAGAAGTATTATCTAAGTAGGTACTTCACTACAAAAGTTAGTTGAAAGAAGTTATAATAACACAAAATACTGAAATTACAACTTTGTTTAGAAGATTTTTATCTAAGTAGAATACGATCACATTTCTGTTAGGAATCGTATACGTATCGATTATTATATTATAATATTCATTGTATCATTGGCTTCAAGTCTACTGCAGGCTACGTTTGGCAGATGGATCGATGATCACTGTACCGGACCCTAGGAATTAAGATAGCATAAGCGGCAAATATAAGTATAAAACCTCATTTTCAGAAAATTTACTAATTAGCCTATGAACAGACAGGGCTTAGAAAGTTTCTCTCAAACTGAATATAATTGTAATAACTGCATTTGGCGGACGGAGTGGTACATAACAGCAAACATTTTATACGTGGCAGAGCCATGCTACTGTGTTATATTATGTTTGTAGCACGAATGGGTTGGCTCGACCGTGAAAGGACCACGCTTTTACAGTATACCAGCGTAAAATAGCAGCTTAATGCTGCTGTGTTTCAGACCCTTTTACTGGAAACGAGGCATTCTATTTTAGTAAAGTAACAACGCATCTGCATTTTGATTCTTAATAGAGGATAGATGTAGATGTCTATGGGCCACAGTATCTACTTACTATCAGGTAGACAGTGTTTCAAACACCTTTATTATATTTAAAAAAAAACACCACTTCACGTTCCTCCTACAGCTTTGTATGCAAAAGGGTGACGCAAAAGGGAGTAGGAATGACTTTAAATTTACGTGTGTGGCCATGAAATATTTCCAGGATTTCCTGTGAGCCGATTTTTAAATTTTCCACGAGGCTAGTTGTGTCCGCTACACGGACAATTTCCGACATACTTTCTTTGAAGATTTAAATATTAAAATTAAACTTATTTAAAAAAAAGCATAAAGATTTGGTAACACACATAAATGGCTATTATATTAACAACATGAAATGAACTCTGGCAGACTGCAAACATTAACATTGTTTTATATCGTAAACACTAACACCAAAATTGAACACATCACAAAGAGCGCCGTCTATGACATATCACATCACAAACAGATTTCAGTATCAATGCACATAAGGTCACGAGCACAAAGCCGATAATGTATTTAAATTGAGCGCGCGGCGATCTGCAGCATCGCGATGTTTGTCACTGCTTTTGCACGAAAGTTTATAATTTGTCTGCTCATTATCAGCCGTCTCAAAGAATAATGTATTTATAATACAGAACATTATACCTAAACATTCATGTCTCTGAGAGATTAACTATCTGTGAAGTCAAGAATTTAGTCTCTTTTAATCTATGGAGATTAATTCGATAGTTATATTTTCTATTCTTAAAGGTTAATATATTGTTAGGGTACTAGTAATTTTATTAATAAAACTGAAGTAACAAACGAGCTTAGAGTCTATCTGATGGTAACAGACTACTGTAGCCCATGAATATCTGCAACCAACTACAAATAAATAATGCAAAGATGCGTTGTCACCTCCGGAATACCTCGCAGACTCGTAACTATACTGACTCTGACAATTACAATTAAAAGTTTTAACTTCAACTTTAACTTCATGTGATATCTATCTGTAGTATCACCTTCCTACCACCTATTCACCAATTTTATGTAAACAGCTCGGCCGATTTAAACGATTCTTTTTTATTAGGGTTTTCACTTTTACTTGTTGCCTACCTCGAACTTGTGACCGTTTGTTAGATCATTCAAAAGGGTAAGAAGAAAGTTTTAGTAAAAATTAAAAGCCGTCTTCTAATAAATAAATAAAAAATAATTTCTACATGATAGTTACAGAAGCTGTTTATTCAATTCAATCTTATTTAAAGCTCATAATATAAACGTCAGAATTTACACCGGTTCGCAAAAACAAGACCTCAAAGGTTTCTGGGGCATTTGTTGTTCGTTAAGCCACGTTACAATTTTATTTACAATTACGACTTATAATAAAACAATATAAAACCAAAGGTCAATAAGTTTTTAAAATGTCAGTGCCACTATGTTTTAAGTTTTAACACCGACTTTAGAAACTACTATGTGGCAATTATTTTATTTTGTTAGTTTTGAAGTCGTCTTTTACTGTTTATTACTTATTAAATTATTAAATACTATATTAAGCATCTCCCCGAGCGTAACATTACTTCAGTGTATGATCTATGTTGATATACGCAACGGTCACGTCTTTACGTTATTGGTTGATTAATAGCAACAAACATTCAGAGTGAACTGTCAATAAGGGCTAATAACTTTCCGCTCACCAGATGTCAGTAGTTGACACTGAGGTGCAGTTTGTTGTTAAGCAATGTTATTTAATTGTGGAGTTGTTTTAAATAAAAGTTTATCAGTTTATTAATACACAAAACAATGCCTCAGTAGCTTGTTCTTAAATTTTTTGCATGTTTCAACACTTTTTTTAAGTTTTCTACTTTTATGGATGTGTGGTTTGGTTTATTTATTTTTAATGTAATTAATATAAAATATTAAAAAACAGGAAGAAACATTAACCTTTACATTTTTCAAACAAATTAACTTCCGCGCTATGAAATCTGTCATCTATTATATAGTGGCGCCGCCCTGGTGGTAGAAAAGTCGTGGATGCCCTCATTACTTGTAATTTTAAAGATGGCGACTCAGAAGAGCACATAAAAGTAAGAAAATAGGTTATTATGTCTAGTAGACATTATTTTAATGATCTTAAATTAAGAGAAGCTATGTGCGTCTTTGTGTTGCAGATCTTCATATTTTAATTTATGAATTTGTTACTTAGGAAATGTAGATAGTGATTATCAAACGTCTAATATGTAGTCCTAACAAATTGTACAGTAAATGGTTTTTGATGATTAAATGATAAGTTCCTGCGATAATACCAAAAACTGAGGTCAAAGTACTAACTGTACTGTAACTGAGGTTAAACTACTTACCCAAATACCACTATTTTAGATCTGTAGGTTTAGATCTGTAGGGTAAATGCTAGCACATATGAATTAAATATTTTTAAATTAAAGATGTCAATAAAAGATAAAAAGGTGTGACAAGGATATGTATCACACATTTTATATATATCCCATTATTTAGCTTTTTTAAATGACTTTGTATATGAAAAATACTGCATCGCTGTTCGCCGATAATAATCTATACTGGTATATTATAATGAGAGAACTTAGTCCTAGAAGCGACTCATTTACGAGGAGCCAGTCTACAACTGTAGTTACATCCATCCACAAATATATTATTACCCCGAAATCGGTTTAGAAGAAGAGCGATGGCTGGCGAGAGAAAAACCAACAGTTTTCGTTGTCTAGAGAATGGAAGAGGGATCGGATGGTGAAACGAGCGTACTTAGGAGTGCTGGAAGGCCGACGGCCAGTCAGTTGTCCCAGGTACCGTACCGCTGGAAAGATGAAGTAGAATAATAATAATAATCTGCGTGAACTTCAGACCCGCGGCTGGCAGGAGTTGGCAAAACTCAAGTGACGTCTTTTTTATCAGAGGTCAAGTTTCTTTTTGGGTCACTGCACCACGTTAGTTAATCAGCTAAGCATTGAACAAAGAGTTATGGTCCATGTAATTAAAGATAAGTACGTACCCATAACTTTCTTCGGTGGCATCTTCCTTGGCTCCTTTTCGTCGCTCTCCTCCCGCCGCATGGTCTTCCCGTCGGCTTCGCCCTGGTGCCACTTCCTCTTCCGCCCCTCTCTCTCTTCCAAATACATCCCTAGTTCTTCCTCTCTCCCCACAAGAGTGAGTCTCACTGACGACTCCCACGTGAAAGGGTCTTCCTTGCGACCGTCATGCATAATAAGCTCCGTATAGTCTCTGTCTTGTTCATACAATGCCATTACACCCGGGCCATACCGCCCGCACTACACTAAAAGTCACTGAATGAATGATGAATGATGATGGATGATATGTTTTTCGGAATGCGGCGATTAGGTTAAAAGAGTACGAAGAACGAGTTGTACAACTTTTTGATGCCTGTCGTCTCTCTTTGACGGTGACTTTGCAGCAGTTCGTTCTCGATTTTCAATAGCATGTTTGTGTTAGAGCGACAGAGGTGGTATTGTATGTGCGGGACAAGGCCCGGGAACACTTTTTTCGTGAACCGATTGCCGATAAAATACGTTCGCTGACAGTTGGGAATGGTCTCCATGGGTTACACTTGAAGAGAATTGCAGTCGAGTTGGTATCCTGTACTCGATATAGATTATGCCTCGTTGGCACTATTAGCTTAGTGGTGTTACGGCTCCTGCGAACAAATAAAAGGCAGGTGAAAAAAAAAATAGTTTACACATCCTACAGAAACTAGACTTTTGCTAGGTGATAGGGCTTCTTTAGAACGTTAACATAGGAGTCATTGTGGGTAGAAACATATTTCTACCGCTAAGCAACAGTTGTATTTCGATGAGCATAGAGAGCCAGTATGTTACAAGCTGTAAGTAAGGCATTTTAAGAGGAATAACTCTTTTTCACACGGCGTATCTATATTCAGCCATTTTTTTTAAGTTTTTTTTTATATGATAGGGTGACAAACGTGCACATAGTCCACCTGATGGTGAGTAGTTGCAGTGACCCATAGACATCTACATCTATCCTCAATAAAGAATCAAAATGCAGATGTGTTGTCACCTGTGAGGACTAAGATGGAATTAAAATTAAAATTCCAGTAAAAAGGGGGGACCCTTTTTACTGGGTTCTCTACACTCACTATACGAAACACAGCAGCGTTCAGCCGCTATTTTACGCTGGTATTCTGTGAGTGCGTGGTCTTACCCCGGTCGAGCTGACTAGTGTTGCCCAAAATCGGTCTTGGTCTTGGTCTTGCAAAAGTGTAAGAACAATAACGCCTAATTTTAGCAAGACCAAGACCAAGACTGAGAACAAGTGTTAAGTTTTCTATTCTTCAGAACACAGTTACTTCGTTTCTACCGATTCAAGAAGCCATTCAAAAAGTTTGAAGGCAGTATCAATATCAAGTTAATGGCCGCCGCAGAAACAGATAAAAAGGCTCAAAATAGCAATCTAAAATCCAACTACGACAAAAAAAAACACCATTTAGTAGTAATGCGAAAGTGTCACTCCGGCTACAGGAAAAGTGATATGTACTCGTATTTATTTAATGTACAGGGTTATTTTTCAAATAGTAGCTACATTTTAAACTTAAGTTGAAAAATACAAATAACGATATACCGTTTTTGCCGTTTTTGAAAATACGAGTAAATATTAAATAAGGCTTCTACTTTTATTTGAAATTATCCCAAATTGAATGCGATTTATGGGCAACAACGTTTTGCCTACCGATTGCCCCTTACGAATGTGTGCGTGCGCAGTAAAATCAGTTAAAATAACGCATTTACCAAGCAATTTGAATTAAAAGAAAAAGGACATAATGTTTGAGATTTTTTTTATTAATTTTTCTTCACCATTTGCCTATACTACTTATTCATTCTTAAACTTCTCTGCAAAGAAGGTTGGCCAAATCGTACCAGACGATGAAACGATGGCGTCAGTATATGAAATATTTATGAAAAATATCCTTAGTTTTTAAGGTCTTAAAACACAAAAAATACCTCTCTAAGTAGCCACAAAAAAGTTATCCTTTTATTTTTGTTTTTGTAACTGTTCCGAGATTATTTAAAATAATGGTTTCTGAACGCACTGGAACGCACCTAATGACGATTCATTTCACGTATGAAAAGACTTTGTATTCAAAGACTAATTATTCACGTTTTTCTGAATAGTTGTTCATTGTAATTTAATTCAATAAGTATGAAGGTATCAAATCAAATATTATAATGATTTATTATGTACTGGATTCATGTCATAAAAATGATTATGTAGCTTCATAATAAGCTAAGCGTTTTGTTCAATTACGTACAACGGGACATCATGTGTCATCGTCAAGTTATATAATCTGTGGTCATCGATCGACATTGATTGTCACTCGGCAGTCATCTACACATCTATATCTTATTTGCTTCACTCGTTGTTGTGAATTGTGATACGTACTGTACTATTTTAGATTTCCTTCTGTTGTTTTGACCTCGGCATTGTTTTACGGACTGATAACTACCTCTTGTAACGATTATTCTGTGCTTTTGATTTCTGGACACCGATTTTGCATCTTGCATATTTGTGAGAGACATCATGCAGACATAATACAGCTACACAACAACGACAACTAGCCCTGCGATTGCTATGAGTTAATTGTAACATATGCATTGATACACTTCGCCGCCATCTCGTTTTTGAGCTTGTACCAGAGTAATTTCTAAGATCCGCGAGTGGAATTCTTCAACAATAGTACATATTTACATACCTACTTATTTAATTACACTAACATGAGCCATCACACACGATCGTACATCATAATACAAATCTGATTCACTTATTATATCACTGAAGAAAATTACATATGTGATGCTAACCTCAAAAGTATTCTTGACGTTATTATAAAAAATTGTATTAAAATTGTATTGTGCTATTTAGATATGATTTTCATACGGGATGGTGTTTACAACATAAAGACAAACCAATCTAGCTATAGCTTGTTCTGGGACATGAAAAATAAAAGTCAAGTCCAGCTCCTATAGAAATTTGGAGGTCTGTTAAGCTGGAATGGTCATTTGGGCAAAATCACTTAAGTTTTTGCTAAATATTTAGTGCTCATTTAGTGCTAATTTAGTGCTAATTTAGTGCTGCATATTGAAATTTCACGCCAAAATAGCTTGATCAAAAATTATAAAACTGCTAGCTTTTAATTAAGCTAGCAGTGTTCTACTTATTAAAACGATAACCGCTTAATACAGCACCAAATAGAAGCATCAATAATTTAGTGCTTATTTAGTGCTGCCGATATACGCAAAAACAAAAATTGGGAAAATATATATTTTTTTTAATATCATAAATTCTGCTACCTTGACATCTTTAGCAGAGTATGTAATAAAAAAATTCACATCAGAATGGGCTATCAGCTAATAAATTAGTGCTCATTTAGTGCTGTCGATATACGAAAATGGATTTAAGAAATTATTATTCTTAAATACCGTAAACTGCTACTTTGACATCTTTAGCAGAGTATGTGATGAAACATTGACATCCAAGTGAGTTATCACCTAATGATATGAGATAATCAATTAGTGCTCATTTAGCGCTGTCGATATACGAAAAAGGATTTGAGAAATTATTATTTTTAAATACCGTTAACTGCTACTTTGAGACCTTTAGCAGAGTATGTGATGAAAAAATTGACATCCAAGTGAATTATCACCTAATGATATGAGATAATAAATTAGTGCTCATTTAGTGATGTCGATATACGAAAAAGGATTATGAAAATTATTATTTTTAAATACCGTTAACTGCTACTTTGACATCTTTAGCAGAGTTTGTGATGAAACATTGACATCCAAGTGGATTATCACCTAATGATATAAGATATTAAATGAGTGGTCATTTAGTGCTGTCCGATATACGAAAAAAGATTTCTTTAAGACTATGAGATAATACTAAAATTCATAGTGTAAAAAATAATAAAAATTAGAAAAAATGGCGTACTGTTTTCAATAGATATAATCAATGAGCAATATAAGTAATTTTTTTTTATAGGATAAGGGTGACAAACGAGCACACAGTCCACCTGATGGTAAGTGGTTGCTGCCGCCCATAGACATCTACATCTATCCTCGTTTGCGAATCAAAATGCAGATGCGTTGTCACCCGTGAGGACTAAGATGGAATGCCTCATTTCCAGTAAAAAGGGCCTCCGGCCACCTGCACTCACCAAACAAAACGCAGAGGTAAACCTCTACTTCACGCTGGTATTCTGTGAGGTCGTGGTCCCACCCCGGTTCGAGCCAGACCATCCGTGCGACAGCAAAAGCTGCCGCGTGGCTCTTCCACTGTTAAAACTTAACAATATTGTTTTAAGAAAAACGTAACCTATCTGGGGGCACGGCAGTGCCCCCGCCAAGTCGAGCAAAACAGCGGCACGGCCGTACCATCCTTTTCTCGAAGCAATTCAGGCCATTTCCGAAACTCTATAACTTCGTTATGGATAAAACTAGAAGCCTGAATTTAACCAAGTAGACATTGTATAAAGTCGGTATATTTCAAATTTCATTAAATATGAACCAGTACTTTAAGAATTATAACTAGTCAAAGTTTCTTAATTTTGTCACTCACTGACTGACCGATCATCAAAACTCTGAGGCACTTCTAGCAGACATAGAAACTTCAAATTTGGAATGCATTTATTGTTTATTATATAAATCAAGGACAAATTAAAATATTTTACAATTTCGGTCCAGTTTTTGATATACACCAACTGCATAAATAACTTTGTAATCCCATATAAACATAATATAGTATTACAAAGTTATATTTGCATGAATGAATCAGTGTACCTTTATATGTATAATGGAATAATAGGTGTAAATAGCTACCTAGATATAACTATCTACAAAAAGAAATGAGATGCCATCAAAAACATAACTTGTAAAAAAAGCCAAGTCTCGCAACTCGGTTCTTCTACCGTAAAAAGTTGTGAGATCCATGTAATACCAAGTCGGTTAATTTATTCAGTCCATAGATTGATACATAGATTGACTTGGCAATCGCAATAAACAATCTAATTTAATATAATATGTATTACTTGTGCGATATATTGTTTTCATGCTATTGCCAAGTCAATCTTTTTTTTTATAGGATAAGGGTGAAAAACGAGCACACAGTCCACCTGATGGTAAGTGGTTGCTGCGGCCCATAGACATCTACATCTATCCTCTGTTACAGATCAAAATGCAGATGCGTTTTCACCCGTGAGGACTAGGATGGAATGCCTCATTTCCAGTAAAAAGGGCCTCCGGCCACCTGCACTCACCAAGCGAAACGCAGAAGTAAACTTCTATTTCACGCTGGTTTTCTGTGAGGTCGTGGTACCACCCCGGTTCGAGCCGGCCCATCCATGCGACAGCAAAAGCTTCCGCCTGGCTCTACCACTGTTAAATCAATCTATGTATCAATCTATGGACTGAATAAATTAACCGACTTGGTATTACATGGATCTCACAACTTTTTACGAAAGAAGAACCGAGTTGCGAGACTTGGCTTTTTTACAAGTTATGTTTTCGATGGCATTTATATTTACATGTAAAGTAAAGGGCCAAGTTGCTGACCTTTTAGAGTAAAATTTGATGTTAAAGTGAAATAGTTACGCATTATAAAAATGACTACTTTACTTACAAATTATGATTTTATCGGCAAGTTTAGGATGTTCAAAATAATATCTCATAAATTGTATTATTTTTATAACTTCCTTAATATTAAATATTAAGGAAGTTAATTCAAAAATAAGTTAATAATTAATAAACTTCAAATTTTGAAGTAAATATTTAAAAAACCGAGATCCACGGACCCAGTTTATGATCCTCGTCAATTCTCAGGTTGCAGTTTCTGACCCTCACTGTGGCCCAGTTTCTAACCCTTGAACTGAAAGCAACTTATCACTTTTAACGTTATTTATGGCAATTTTGAAATAACCATAATCTTACGAACATTGACAGCACTAAATGAGCATTAATTAATTATCTTATATCATTAGGTGATAATCCACTTGGATGTTAATGTTTCATCACATACTCTGCTAAAGATGTCAAAGTAGCAGTTAACGGTATTTAAAAATAATAATTTCTTAAATCCTTTTTCGTATATCGACAGCACTAAATGAGCACTAATTAATTATCTCATATCATTAGGTGATAATCCACTTGGATGTCAATGTTTCATCACAAACTCTGCTAAAGGTCTCAAAGTAGCAGTTAACGGTATTTAAAAATAATAATTTTCATAATCCTTTTTCGTATATTGACAGCACTAAATGAGCACTAATTAATTATCTTATATCATTAGGTGATAATCCACTTGGATGTCAATGTTTCATCACAAACTCTGCTAAAGATGTCAAAGTAGCAGTTAACGGTATTTAAAAATAATAATTTTCATAATCCTTTTTCGTATATCGACAGCACTAAATGAGCACTAATTTATTATCTCATATCATTAGGTGATAATTCACTTGGATGTCAATTTTTTCATCACATACTCTGCTAAAGATCTCAAAGTAGCAGTTAACGGTATTTAAAAATAATAATTTCTCAAATCCTTTTTCGTATATCCACGGAATATAAATTTTTATAGTCCGTGCGTATATCGACAGCGCTAAATGAGCACTAATTGATTATCTCATATCATTAGGTGATAACTCACTTGGATGTCAATGTTTCATCACATACTCTGCTAAAGATGTCAAAGTAGCAGTTTACGGTATTTAAGAATAATAATTTCTTAAATCCATTTTCGTATATCGACAGCACTAAATGAGCACTAATTTATTATCTGATATCATTAGCTGATAGCCCATTCTGATGTGAATTTTTTTATTACATACTCTGCTAAAGATGTCAAGGTAGCAGAATTTATGATATTAAAAAAATATATATTTTCCCAATTTTTGTTTTTGCGTATATCGGCAGCACTAAATAAGCACTAAATTATTGATGCTTCTATTTGGTGCTGTATTAAGCGGTTATCGTTTTAATAAGTAGAACACTGCTAGCTTAATTAAAAGCTAGCAGTTTTATAATTTTTGATCAAGCTATTTTGGCGTGAAATTTAAATATGTAGCACTAAATGAGCACTAAATATTTAGCAAAAATTTAAGTGGTTTTGCCCAAATGACCATTCCAGCTTAACAGACCTGAAATTTGGCCATTGTTCTTTGGCTGGTTATTGTAAAATAACCCTGTATATAGCTAGCCTTATAGTTTTAAATTGTATGTCTTCAAAATTAAAAAAAAAATACATCGTGGTCTTGTTTCAACCTTTTTAAATGGCTTTTTGGCATAGGTAGGTATTAATTTTTCATTTTCATTTTATTTAAATGGAAATTAATAATTATTATTTCGGATTAGAAACTTTTGTTCGAAGTAGGTGCTTACCCAGTTCTTTTATTTTGGGAAATTCAAGAGATATCATTTTTATGAACAGTTTTTAATGTAATGCTCTAGTAAAAATACATATTTTTTTAATACAGAATGTACTCATGGTACGACCGATACATATATTTTTATTGTATTTTCTTATTATTTAACTAGCTGACCAGGCAGACGTTGTTCTGCCCTTTCTGAACGACCATTTGCTTTCCCAAAAAAAACTCCTGAAATTAGCAATAAAAAAATTGAGGGTCACTTATCGGGATAAAAACTATCCTATCTCTCAAGTTGGACCAAACTACACACAGTGTGCAAATTTTTTTGAAATCGGTTCTATTTGTTGAATACTTACAGCAACACATGGTGGTTATACTACTAAATTGTAGCTTATAATAAACGTTTGCATTTTCAACATAGCGCCATCTATTAAATATTTACTCAATCCAGTCAACAGATATCGTCATCTGACAGAATCGTTTGGAGCTAACAGATAATTGTGACTGTCAAATAATAAACAAATAATTTTCAATAAAATAATATTGTATTGCGACTATAAATTGAGATGTAAGCTATCCTATCTTTTAAGTTGGACCAAACTGCACATTGACCAAAAATTTCATTGAAATCAGTTCAGTAGTTTAGGAGTCCATCGCGGACAAACAACGTGACACGTATTTTTTATATATAAAGATTAACATTTATTTATTATCTCTATCTCTACATAGTATAGAACAAAAGTCTCTTCCAGCCGTCGGTATGCTTAGATGTTTTAAAATGCGTAACGGATTTTAATGCGGTTTTCATCAATAGACAGAATTCATTCATGAGGAAAGTTTATATGTATAATATATGCATATAATATATAAATTAATACATATATATATATAATATATATATTTTTAACAGTGGTAGAGCCAGGCGGCAGCTTTTGCTGTCGCATGGATGGGCCGGCTCGAACCGGGGTGGTACCACGACCTCACAGAATACCAGCGTGAAGTAGAGGTTTACCTCTGCGTTTCGCTTGGTGAGTGCAGGTGGCCGGAGGCCCTTTTTACTGGAAATGAGGCATTCCATCCTAGTCCTCACGGGTGAAAACGCATCTGCATTTTGATCTGTAACAGAGGATAGATGTAGATGTCTATGGGCCGCAGCAACCACTTACCATCAGGTGGACTGTGTGCTCGTTTTTCACCTTTATCCTATAAAAAAAAAAAAATATTATACATGGATAATTCTTCTGTCCGTGTGTAGGTGACTGAATTCATTTCAAAATAATGTAGGATATCTGTGTTCCTCGAAAATTCGAGGTACATCGAGCCAAGAGTAGCAAAGCACTTAGAGCCTGTCAAAATAACATATTGATATTTGTGATTGAGTGATAGAGCTTCTGAAATAGCTATCAGTTCAGCGTACTTCAAGGTAACATTAAGAGCCAGGAATTTTAATAGATGACGTCAAAAAAGAATCAAATTTGCTTTTAGAGGTTTAGAATTATTTTTAATTTCAGTACGAAATTTCACTACGAATTTCAATTCAAATTTAACTTTACTACGAAAAGATACCATTTTTAATACTCGTAAAAGTAAATATAATAAACGAGCACAAAAACCACCTGATGGGAAAGTAAGATGCGTGGGTAGGGTTGCCAACTTTTAAAAATGTAACCATCCCGAGGCGTGTCCCATAGACTCAGAATTTCTATTCGTTGTCACTCCTAAGGACTAACATGAAATACTTCGTTACCAGGTTCCCGATTATATTATTTTAACATAAGAAACACTACGACTATTGCTATTTAACGTGAATATTCTGTAAGAGCGTGGTCCTTTCACGGTCGAGCCGACCTACTCGCGATGCAGCCATAATACTGCAGCTTAGCTGTACCATGAAAAACCATGCAAAAAATGTTCAATATAGTAAAAAGAAAACACCCGACAGCAGTGATTTGATCATAATGTGCTTCAAGCAAAACATTGGGGCTGAACCGGGCTATCTCAGATAATAAGTCCGTGAACTAAAATATATAATGTTATAGTTCGCGGACAGCTCAGGTCCGATCCCGGGAAGCGATTTTTTTTAACACGTGCACGTCGTTGAACGATAACATTGTGAGGAAATCTACATGACTAAAGGAGTTCCGACACGATAAAGCAGCTTGTCTATTATTATCTTAGTTTCGTTTTGTTTGGTGAAGCCGCTTGATGCACATGTCCGGTCGCTTGAGCAAGCATAAGTCATGTCAAGTCATGATGTGCAAGACTAGAGCAATGCTAGGTCAAGCCGGTCACGAACACGACTTGACAGTGCAAGTCGCCGTCAATTAAAAAAATAAATAAAATTGCATCAAGCACGTGGCAGGCCCGTCAATGCTTCAAGCATCAAGAAAACACTGTAAATGATCAGACATGCCGCCAAAACGTTTCGGAGTCCCTTAAAAAATTAACTATCTTTAAAGGGCAGTTAAGAAGAGCACACCTCCTGTCACTTGTATAAAATCTTACTACTAAGAACTTAAATATTTATATAAATAAAAACCCTTACGTCGAATTTCAAACTCCAATAGTAATACCTAAAAAACAAATTCGCAAGCCCATATAAAACCAATGACACAAACATTTTCTCACCTTAAATGTGAGTCCCTTGCAATACACTATAATACTTTAAAGATGTCCAATATGATCGCGTGTAGATACATTCAAGCCATATTGGCGAATTTCCACTTGAGCACAGGCATGGTCCGTCCGTCGCCTTCTTTAAGGAACATCGCGTCAATCCACCATTTTGAAAATATGCAGGATGTGTTAATAAACGTTGTGCCAATTTACGATCTGATAATCCGACCGTGGACTTCCGATAATGGCGTATTTTTGAAAACTAGGCAATGATTTCTCAGTTGTGAGCGCGTGCAGTCGTCGACGGTACGAGCGCGGACCTCAATTGCTAAATTGATGGTATGAAGACGGTCAAATGAATAAGTACGCAATATTGTCATTAATTCCCCGGCCAATGGCGAGGAGAGGAGCAATGTGTGGACGTCGGGAATTGGGAGCACTTGGACGGCAGGGTCATATGATCGCCGGGTCAAGATGTTGGCGTGGGGTACCGTTGTTGCGGGACGCGGTTCCGTATACTTAAGTGTTTCAGGTGTAAAAGGTGTACGCAAGGATATCGGGTGTTATATTGTAAAATATATAAATGTGATAATAAAAAAAAATACAAATGTGAGTACGATGCAAATCTTAGATAAAATGTTTCTTTAGAAGTAATTAAACCATAATATACTATAATTATTGCTAGTAGGGAAAATGCGACACATTTCATCCTGATGTACCTTAGAATCTTAAAATAGTTGAACAACCATTGCATATTGACTGTTCCAGTGATTGGTGGAACTGAGACGTAGTTTTTATAGCTGATCCTACGGCGAAATTAAAAATAAGTATGCTACGAATAGGACACTGCTCATTTTCTCTGCATGTTACAATTCGTAACGAGAATATCATCGTATAAATGATAGTAGGTATACAATATGCGTTGATTACTCATATTGTATACCTACGATCATTTATAATAACATATAAACCGGTAGGTTGGCCATAATTGTTGAAGAACCGTTGAGAAAGAAAAACCAGTGGTAAAATTAAAAAAATTGTAAAACCGACTTCAATATAAATTACCACAGGTTCACCTAAAAATATAATGAGGTAACACGCGTAAAAAAATACAGTCGAATTGAGTACCTCGTCCTTTCTGAAGTCGGTAGAAAAACAAAGATTCTCGTGTGGCAACCTCGCACTGGAAAGCGTAAAATAGAGTGACCCTCATGAAACGTACAGGAAGTCAGGTTAATGCAGATTTTCTGCCGACTTCCAAAAAGGAGACGGTACTCAATTCGAGTGTATGTTTTTTTTTATGTGTGTTACCTCATAACTTTGTACTGGGCGAACCGATTTGGATGATTCTTTTTTTATATGAAAGCTGATAGTTCTCGTGTGGTCCCATATGAATTGAACCATTGATCAAGGTCAGACCAATGGTTATTGAGTTATTCTTAAATAACCTATATTGAAGTCGCTTATATTGAAGTCGGCTGTACAAAATTTTTAATTTTAAATTATTGAATATAGTAGAGCCACCCTGGAGCTACATTATAGTTTCTTAAGAATGGGTCGGATCGAACTGAGAAGAACCACGTTCTCACAAAATAACACCATTAAATTAGCAGCTTAATGATGCTGTGTTTCGTACGGTGTGTGTTCACAATCGGAGATCTTTATTACTGGTATGCATGCACTAAATCTTAGTCTTCAGGGGTAATAAAGTATCTACATTTTAATTCTTAACCGAAATTTAGGTGTCTATGGGCCACAGCACCCACTTACGTGAGGTGGACTGTGTAGTCGTTTGTCACACTTATTCTATACAATTTTAAATAAAAAATTTTGTACATCAGACTTCAACATACATTATTAAGAATAACTCAAAACCCTTCATCAAATTTATATGGGACCACATGTGAAGCACTAGCTTTCAAATAAAAAAAGAATAATTGAAATCGGTTCATCCAGTAAAAAGTTATGAGGTGACACATATAAAAAAACATACAGTCGAATTGAGTACCGGCTCCTTTTTGAAGTCAGTAGAAAAGAGGTGGCTCAGTATTGAAACAATCTATGAAAGAGGACTATGTTCAACAGTAGATTTATAGTGGCTGTATTATGCTGACTGACGTATTATTTCCAGATGTGATGTCGATAAACTTTCAAGGTTACATGGGTTTAATTATTAGTTTATTATGCAAATTGAAGAAAACGTTTATATTCAATAGTGGACATATAGGAGTCGATGATAAAGCAAATGAAGATAATACATAAACATACATATAATAGGTCGGGGAAAGTTTCTTCGTATTTTCTGCAGACTTCCAAAAAGGAGCCGGTGCTCATTTAGACTGTATGTTTTTTTTTATGTGTGTTACCTCATAATTCTTTACTGAGTGAACCGATTTCGATGATTATTTTTTATTTGAAAGCTGGTACTTCTCGTGTGGTTCCATATGAATTTGATCAAGGTCAGACCAATAGTTTTTGAGTTATTCTTGATAACTTATATTAAAGTCGGCAGTACAAATTTTTTAATTTTAAATTATGTTAGTATAAAATTTAAGAAAATTCTCTTTGTTTGTATCTGGCTGGTTTTAATATCAATACATATAGTAATAAAAAGAAAAAGTAAAGAACACTTCCCGCCATTTTTCAATTTTTTTTCTGTCCGTCAAAATGAGTGAATCTAACGAAGAAATTTTACTATAAAAACAAACACACATACATTCTGAAGTTTTGTAACAAAATAGGGAAAAATGCGACTCAATCCGCGAAAAAAAAATTATGACATTTATGGACCTATTGCAGTGTCAGTGGGAGTAGCACAAAGTTGGTTCAAGCGTTTTCAGTTCGGAAATTTTGATGCCAAAGATGCAGCTCGCTCTGGTCGTCCTCATACGGATAAAGTCAATGCCATTTTTTAAAAAGTGCATACTCTACAGGAACATGCATACAAAGAAGATCATGGTCAAAGGGTATTCAAGCTCCACAGACTGTAGGGCATCGTTTATTATGAGCTTTTACTACCAGGCAAAACCATCGATTCGGATCTCTACAACCAACAACTAATAAGTCTGAACTCATGCAAGAATTTGAAAAAAAAAACATCGACCGAAATTGATCAACAGAAAAGGAGTGCTCTTTCATCATGATAACGTCAGACCACACACACATCTTTATCCACTCAGCAAAAATTGAGAGAGCTTGGTTGGGAAGTGTTAATGCATCTACCATATAGCCCTGACCTTGCACCCTCAGATTTTCATCTGTTTCGGTCTCTTCAGAATTTTATAGGCTAATTTTATAATTTTTTAAGTTAACATCAAGAGAGGACTGTCAAAACTAATTGTCGCATGTTTCTGAACAAAAATTCCAATATTTCCACAATAACGAGATTATATATCACTACCTATAAGATGGCAACAAGTTATCGTACAAAATGGCAATATATATATATTATAATTAAATGTAATTAAACTATGAAAAATAATGTCCTGAATTTGTATATAAAATACGATATAAAATAAGATTATTTTTCCCCGACCTTTTATATATTTTTTTATAGGATAAGGTGACAAACGAGCACACAGTCCACCTGATGGTAAGTGGTTGCTGCGGCCCATAGACATTTACATCTATCCTCTATTACAAATCAAAATGCAGATGCGTTGTCACCCATGAGGACTAAGATGGAATGCATCATTTCTAGTAAAAAGGGCCTCCGGCCACCTGCACTCACCAAGCGAAACGCAGAGGTAAACCTCTACTTCACGCTGGTATTGTGTGTAATTAAATACTAACACATATATATATATATTCATGATTGTTTGCTATATTCACATATAAATTAAATCAAATTATAAAAAGGCGAAAAAAGGCTTGAGACAACTTCTGAACTTCATCTTCATAGACGACAATTCAAAGAATTGCAGCGTTAAAATAAAATTTAATACAAATTTAGCTATATCGAAATTGATTGTGTGGTGGCGATGTAAGTATATCAACTACCCCATATTGCCCCGTGGGTGTTATAAGAGGCGACAGAGGAATATAAACCAGGAGATGAGCAGCAGTGTCTTCCTCATAACAACAAAAAAAATAAAAAAATACGGTTAACAACCCGCGTGCTAAGCGTGGCAACTGGCAACTATGGCAAATATGCCTTCTATGAGGCAATCTATTGTGAGGCCTATGTTCAGCAGTGGACTTTAATAGGCTGTAAGCTATGGATGTATAGAAGATAATCTACCAGGAGCACATGGCCCAGTGAGAGGTGAAATTTTCAAATCTACAATAACATTACAACTATGGCAAATATCCGCCCTATAAGGCAATCTATTGTGAGGCTTATGTCCAGCAATGGACTTTAATAGGCTGTAAGCTATGGATGTATAGAAGATAATCTACCAGGAGCACATGACCCAGTGAGAGGTGAAATTTTCAAATCTACAATAACATTACAACTATGGCAAATATCCGCCCTATAAGGCAATCTATTGTGAGGCTTATGTCCAGCAATGGACTTTAATAGGCTGTAAGCTATGGATGTATAGAAGATAATCTACCAGGAGCACATGACCCAGTGAGAGGTGAAATTTTCAAATCTACAATAACATTACAACTATGGCAAATATCCGCCCTATAAGGCAATCTATTGTGAGGCTTATGTCCAGCAATGGACTTTAATAGGCTGTAAGGTATGGATGTATAGAAGATAATCTACCAGGAGCACATGACCCAGTGAGAGGTGAAATTTTCAAATCTACAATAACATTACAACTATGGCAAATATCCGCCCTATAAGGCAATCTATTGTGAGGCTTATGTCCAGCAATGGACTTTAATAGGCTGTAAGGTATGGATGTATAGAAGATAATCTACCAGGAGCACATGACCCAGTGAGAGGTGAAATTTTCAAATCTACAATAACATTACAACTATGGCAAATATCCGCCCTATAAGGCAATCTATTGTGAGGCCTATGTTCAGCAGTGGACTTTAATAGGCTGTAAGCTATGGATGTATAGAAGATAATCTACCAGGAGCACATGGCCCAGTGAGAGGTGAAATTTTCAAATCTACAATAACATTACAACTATGGCAAATACCCGCCCTATAAGGCAATCTATTGTGAGGCTTATGTTCAGCAATGGACTTTAATAGGCTGTAAGGTATGGATGTATAGAAGATAATCTACCAGGAGCACATGAACCAGTGAGAGGTGAAATTTTCAAATCGACAATAACATTACAATTATGGCAGATATCTTGCCTTATGACGCAATCTATTGTGAGGCCTATGTTCAGCAGTGGACTTTAATAGGCTGTAAGCTATGGATGTATAGAAAATAATCTACCAGCAGCACATGACCCAGTGAGAGGTGAAATTTTCAAATCTACAATAATTTTTTACTTATTTTCTTTTCAAGATACATACATTCTTGATTTTATCAGATGATAGTTCATATAATTTTGGATTTATTAATTACACAGTCATGAGAACAAAATTAATTTGCAAGTAACGTACAATTGCCACTTAGTGGTCAATTGTAGGGGAAAACACGTGACATCTACTTTGACCTCATTTTTTCTCCTCGTATCTAATGTAACAGATAAGCGATAACATCGGTAGGGTCGAACTAAGCGAACTGTGGAGAGGGCTATGCTCGGAGTTTCTCATAGATGAAGGGTTATCTACTTGCATCCTCGTATCACAAACAAAAGTGTAATGAAGAGAGAACCTGCTTAGTGATGCAGGAAGTTGATGGGTGTAGGTGATTTACAACTGACTATGGGAAATACCAAAAAAATCTATTAGTATAGACGAGAGCATAACTGTCTCGTTTATCCAGACGTAAAACGCTGAGACCTGCGACGGGCAAAATTGCGCGACGTCTACGACTACAGCCGTGAATCCGTCTGCCAAGTGTGATGGTTAAGGCAAATCCGCCCCTATAACGGGAGAAGAGAGGCCCATATCCAGCAGTAGACTTTTTCAAGCTGATGTGTGATCGAGATTTGGCTCGAATTTCACGACTGTATATATACTACGAACTGGTATGATGTTTTTACCCATTACTGGCTACCAAACGAACTGTGAACCAATCGAACAGCGGGAATTCTGTCCCCACTCCCACTCTTTCACCCCCTACTCTCATTTACACATTCATTTCGACACATGTTGGTGTAAGTAGTGACCTTCATAATCCGTGTCGTTTGTAATCAAATCCACCTGCATCTAACTTCTTCCAGCTAGTCTTGCAATGTCGTCTATTTGTGGACTAGGATCTCGCTCGTGGTGGGTTTCCGAGAGCACACAATGTACTTGATGGTAAGTGGATATTATGGCCCATAGACATCTACATCTATACTCGATTAAGTTATCACCCCTGAGGACTAAGAAGGAGTGCCTCGTTACTAGTAAAAAAGAGTTTCCAGTTCTCTACACTCACCATACGAAACACAGCATTATTTTGCTGTTTCGAAACTGACACTTTATACACCTTTGCGAAGCGTAATATTATGTAAGATAGAATAATAAAAAAAGATCTTAAAAAACAATAATAAAATTTTTATTCTAATCCTCCGTTTACAGCGTAGCACTGCAAATATTATAAGGAAGTTCTCCTCGTCTTCTTGGAAACAAGAGGGAGGCTACAATTATATTAAAGACTCACTTCATTCGTTGACGATTCTAATTGATATATATTGGCGACAATTAAGGCGCGTTTTGCGAGACGACTTTAATGTCAATTTCAATAGAACTCTTAACGACTGCAGTGAATTTTTTTTTTAAATAAACTCATAAGATTTACGCGGTAGAGCCATGCCGCAGCTATATTACTGGTATAGTTGTAGCACGAATGGCTCGGCTGGACAGGGGAGGGCCACGCGCTCACAGAATACCAGCGTAAAATAGCAGCTTAATACTGCTGCGTTTCGTATGGTGAGTGTAGAGAACCGGAGACCCTTTTACTTGGAAACGAGGCATTCCATCTTAGTCCTCACGGGTGACAACGTATCTGTATTTTGATTCGTAATCAAGGATAGATGTAGATATCTATGGGCCACAGCAACCACTTACCATCAGGTTGTCTGTGTGCTCGTTGGTCACCCTTATACTATAAAAAATAAAGATGGAACTTTCCTTAGAAGGATATACGGGCTGCAAGGATTTGAAGAATAGGTTTTTAATGACTTAACTGTCGCACTGTGCGACGATCGAGCTAAATAACCGTGAGATACATCTGCTGTTTCGGACTAATTACAGCTATGAAAAATTAACAAAATCAGCATACCGTTTATGCTGTATCTCTTTCCAAAACTGAAAAGAGTTTAAATATTTTCCAGAGCAATATATTAATGATTGTGGCTTTCTTTATGTGTTTCTTTTATATTTTTGAAGTTTATTGGAGTTTACTCCTTATGAATAGTTTCATGTATAGCGCACGGTATGAACAATAGATGGGAAATAAAATCAAGCGTTAACAAAAAGTGAATTTTGCATACCTTAAGCGAAAGCGCAAGGTATGTTCTACTATCACCTAAAAATTAAGATTCCAACATTTTATCGAATAAAATCGTATCTAGCAATCATATTATACATATAAATGATATAAAAAGCACATTGTTAGAAAGATAAATGATTGTTGAACTTATTAATAATTTTTTTAAATCGATTAATTGCTGTTTTTAAATAAAAAAAGGGTTTTAATGGCTTATGGTGTGGATTTATCATGTCCCTGTGGCTTGTAAACACAATAACTTTTGAAAATATTAATTGTTTAACTCAATCTATTTTTTAATCTCTTCATCTATCATGTGGGAAGCCACTGAATGTAAATGGCAGTATAGTTTTGTTTTGTTTAGCTATAATTAATTTTTTTTGGCTCCAAAATGGCGAAATTTTCGATGATTTGGTAGCCTCGTATACAAATTATTTCTGTAAATGGGAAGCTACAGCCACAGAGTAGTAATGAGTAGTTTAGTTTGGCTCACAGAGTACATTATATATAGGGAATAATGTAAAATAAATAAATTATACTAAAAATTTAATTACAAATTTGTTTTGTAACAAAATAGTAAGTTAGCAAGGTTCGATTGTATTTTAAACTATTCATTAATTTGTTAGCTTCTTAATTGGCCTAGCATGGCTAAATTTAAAAAAGCGACATCTACTGCAACATGGACAAACTGTCATGACATAATAATACCTCTAAGAAAAATTATAGTATGGAGTCTCAGATGAAGTAAAAAAAGGTAGATACTGCGCGGCCTTTGTTATTGGTGAAGCCAAAAAACTCCGCTCCTTTAAGTAAACACACGCGTTCACGCACACACATGCATTAAACTACGCTCATTTTCATCAGTACCTCTCGGGGCGTCGTGCAGTAAATTTGCCTACAAAATGCCGTCCTGTGTAATTAAATGGTGCAAAAACAATACTAAAGTAAACAAAAAGTCTGAAGGAATATCGTTTCACACATAAGCACTCATTTAAATATATTTTATTTTGTCATTCGAACACAATTTTAAAGGTTTTTCGAAGCAGAAATGTCAATGTTCCGAGATTACGTAACGGGAGAATGTTGCCAGTTTTTCTTATTTCTAATAGTCCAAGATTTGGGTAATTAATTTTAGGTTAAGTCATAGAAGAATATGTCAGTCAACATATTTTTTTTAATTACGTGTTATTATGTTACATTAAATTCAAGTCAAGGTAAATATTTAATTTTTTAACTCGCTGATGTTCTTTTTTAACTCTTGAGTACTTACAATCTATTTTATTATCAAAAACTATTTATGATTTTAGGCTTCCAACGAATATTTTAATAAGAGATGAATGGGTAGCTGCTATAAGACTAAGCCGAAATGAACTACAATGGCAGCCATCCTCATCTAGTGTGGTTTATTTAGACCATTTTGATAAAACTGACTTGTACAACACAAAACGTGGACTTCGCCGAGTTCTCAGAACAGGATATCCAAAAAAGATAAGTTTAACCGACTTCAAGTAAATAAGGGATTCCTTTTTTCTTCTCGTATATGTTATATAATAAATATGTCTGTTTGCGATTTTCTCAGTATACAGTATATCTTTCGTTATTAACTACTTGTTTATAATTATGTATTTAGATTTTTCGACAGTTTTATATCTATTGCAGAAACTATTTCCGCCTTCCAATGCAGTTATCAATGAAATATTATCGCCAAGTATATCCTCTCCATTTGTTTCTGTAAGTATGAAGCAATCAGGCGCATAACGTTTTTGACAAATGTAACAACCACATTCCATAACGAATATTGTATTTGTTTTCAGGACCTATCAGTCTTGCCAAGTGTGGACATCGACAGTAACTGCAATATATTAGTATAGCCAAGTACATCTTCTGCAGCTGTTGTTGTAGGTATCAAACAGTGCAAATATACGTAATATACTTTTTTAATGTCAAATGTAATGTATTTGTTCATCATTAACGAATATTGTATTTGTTGAAGGATTTACCAGTCTTGCCTAGTGTGGTCATTGACAGTAACAGCGATGTATTGCCAAGTACATCTTCTGCGGCTGTTGTTGTGAGTATCAGACAGCGCAAACTTACGTAATATATTGTTTAATGTCAAATGTTATGTATTTGTTCATCATTAACAAATATTGTATTTGTTGAAGGACTTAACAGTCTCGCCTAGTTTGGTCATCGATAGCAACAGCGTTTTGTTACCAAATACATTTTCTGCGGCTGTTGTTGTCAGTAAAAGACAGTGCAGAATTACGTTTTTTAACCATCAAAAATACTTTTCAGTAAATAGTGTGTTTTGTTCTAGGACCTACCGGATAAGCCTAAAGCAAACGTTGGCCAAGCGTCAATATTTGATACACCCAGAAAACATAAACTGAGAAAAAAGTTGAAAAAACAGGAACTAAATTTAAAAAGAAAAAGAAATCAAATGAAATCTTTACAACAAAGAGTCAGGCGCCTCAAAAACAGGAACTCGACCATCAAAGAAAACTCAAAATTTAATTGAAACAGATTTATATAATTCATTAAGTGAAAACTTGGCGATAGTAGATTTATTTAATAATTTTAAATAATTATTTACGATTTTTAGTATTAAGTAGTTTTTTTTTAATAAACATGTTTTACATCACATATCGTATTTTTTCTCGATACTTACACGCTCACTAGACGATCTATCAAGAAGACTTTTAAATTATCTACAAACCTACGTAAACCTACGTTCATCATATCTTTTTAAATTATCAAATTGTCGAAATTTATTAAAACAGACTGATTTGATTTCGCATTCGCATCGCATATTACAATTATATTTGTAGTATTTTATCTCATTTTTCAGGGACCTTTTTTTAAAAAAGTGGCAATACTTCTCTGACTCACACAAAGTTATAAAACTGGTTACAGTTTCTTATTCTAGGTGCGATATCTACCTTTTTTTACTTCATCTGAGTATGGAGTATGGACTGTTATGCCACTGGTTTGGCTTCAGTCGCCTTCGTGAGTGGACATTGTTTCGGTTGTTTGCAGCGGCTCAAAAAGATCGCTGTACAAATACACAATATTCGAATAACCAAATTTCTTAAATACTTAATTATAATAATAATAAGACATTTTTTTATTACAATATTTAAAAGCACAGAATAAATAATAGTAGTACGTACTAAAAGTAAGTAGTATAATTTTTTTTGTCATGGGTGACATTTTCATGGTTTTCGAGGGTGTTGAAACCGATAGGGTTGTCGAAATGTAAATCCAAGATGGCGGCCGCAATAGGTATCAATTTTTTCATCATGGGTGTCATTTTTATGGTTTTCGAGGGTGCTGAAGCCGATAGTGCTGTCGAAATGTAAATCCAAGGTGGTGGCTGCAATAGGTATAAATTTTTCATCATGGGTGTCATTTTCATGGTTTTCGAGGGTGTTGAAGCTGATAGTGCTGTCGAAATGTAAATACAAGATGGCGGCTGAATTAGGTACCAATTTTTTCATCATGGGTGTCATTTTTATGGTTTTCGAAGGTGTTGAAGCCGATAGTGTTGTCGAAATGTAAATCCAAGATGGCGGCTGCAAAATATATCAATTTTTTTCATCTTGGGTGTCATTTTCATGGTTTTCGAGGGTGTTGAAGCCGATAGTGCTGTCGAAATGTAAATCCAAGATGGTGGCTGCAACAGGTATCAATTTTTTCATCATGGGTGTCATTTTCATGGTTTTCGAGGGTGTTGAAGCCGATAGTGCTGTCGAAATGTAAATCCAAGAAGGCGGCTGCAATAGATATAATTTTTTTCATCTTGGGTGTCATTTTCATGGTTTTCGATAGAGTTGAAGCCGATAGTGCTGTCTAAATGTAAATCCAATATGGCGGCTGCAATAGGTATAAATTTTTTCATCATGGGTGTCATTTTCATGGTTTTCGAGAGAATTGAAGCCGATAGGGTTGTCGTAATGTAAATCCAAGGTGGCAGCTGCAATGGGTATTAATTTTTTCCTCATGGGTGTCATTTTCATGAGTTTCGAGGGTGTTGAAGCCGATAGTGCTGTCGAAATGTAAATCCAAGATGGCAGCTGAAGTAGGTACCAATTTTTTCATCTTGGGTGTCATTTTCATGGTTTTCGAGAGTGTTGAAGCCGGTAGTGCTGTCGAAATGTAAATCCAAGATGGCGGCTGAAGTAGGTACCAATTTTTTTCATCTTGGGTGTCATTTTCATGGTTTTCGAGAGAGTTGAAGCC
This sequence comes from Parnassius glacialis, assembly GCA_033319125.1. NCBI lineage: Eukaryota > Metazoa > Arthropoda > Insecta > Lepidoptera > Papilionidae > Parnassius > Parnassius glacialis. Next base: position 29,675,700 of record JAVANC010000002.1, read on the forward strand.
GATAGTGCTGTCGAAATGTAAATCCAAGATGGCGGCTGCAATAGGTATCAATTTTTTCATCATGGGTGTCATTTTCATGGTTTTCGAGAGAGTTGAAGCCGATAGGGTTGTCGAAATGTAAATCCAAGATGGCGGCTGCAATAGGTATCAATTTTTTCATCACGGGTGTCATTTTCATGGTTTTCGAGGATGTTGAAGCCGATAGTGCTGTCGAAATGTATTTAAGCTACTTTAAAAATTCCGTATAATTATGTTATACGTAATTTTTTTAATGCGCTTAAGGTATGCCCAATTGGATTTACCAATATTTAATTATTTTCTTCTGCGTAACATACATGAGAGAGACGAAAGAGAGAGGGAAAATCCCTCTCTCTTTCGTCCCTCTCTCTTTCGTCTCTCTCTCTTTCTCTCTCTTTAAACGTGTGGTAAGCGAGGTGAAGCTAGCATAATAGCGGGACCAATGTTTCTATAATTTGACTATAGTATTCAGTATATAAAGTTTTAAAAAAAAAGTAATTTTAACTATTAAGTTAAATAAGAGATTTTAAAACATTTAGTAGACATCACTCATTTAGTAGGCTCACAACTGCTAGATCAACTAGATAATAAAAAACTGTGGTTGCCAGCCCTAAGGCTGATGTCAACACAACACTGAGTGTGTTATCTTCAGTCATCGCCGTAGAAGGCCGTCCCTCTCATAGATCATCGGTGAGATTAGTGCGACCACATTTGAACTCATTAAACCAGTTGTAAACAATGGCATGAGATGGGGCTTCATCGTGAAAGGCAAATCGAAGTCTATCATAACTTTCTTGTTGACTTAAATGACATCAAAAGTTATTAAAAATAATTGTACGAATATTTTCTCGCGTTAAATTCATGCCGACGGGACACAGATAATTTTAATTTGCCGCAAAATCGTAAACAAATAACAAATTAATAAAATATACATACACAATAATATTGCCAAAGAGTTTCATTTTCAAAATTTGAATTTATTTTTTAATAATATCGTTTACAAGTGGCCAATTCTAAAAACTTTCAGTGTCACCCTCGTATACCTATGAATCTATGGGGAAGCCAATGATCAGTAGTGGACACTGATGAATAAAGCCAAATAAACGATGAATGAATGCATTTACAAAAGGATAGTTGCCTGAAAAAAAGTAGACGAATTTAAAAATTATTACTCAATGTCAGTCATTGAACACAAATAAAACCATACTAGATCTCAGTTACGAAGAGACTGAAAAATATTATTAAAGTATTTAATGAGAGCAAAAAAAAAACATATAGGGTTAGCAGCGAGAAAGAGAATCGACTTACTAGAACCACATTTATTAGGCCCTTAAATTAAATGGGCGTTTTGTACGGGAGGAATACAAAGTCAATGTTTTTTTGTAAAATATATTTAATTAATCAAAGTAGGAACCGTTGTCATCTATGTACTTTTGCCATCTCGTAGGTAGTTCATTAATCCATTTACTATAAAAAACCATGGGGGCGAGAATCAATAAACTCTTTGAAGGCGGTTTGGACTGCCGCATCGGAGTTGAATTTTCCTTGTAAGAAGTTGTCCAAATTTCGGAAAAAATGGTAATCTGTTCGAGCAAGGTCCGGGAAGTACGGTGGATGTCGCAGACATTCCAATTGTAGCTCATCAAACTTAGTGGTTGTTTGTTGTGCAGTTTGTGGTCTTGCGTTTTCGTGAAGCAGCAGTGGCCTAGAGCAATTGACCAATCTGGGTTGTTTAGCAGCTAGTTCTTCCTTCATGGTTTGCAGTTGCTGACAATAGATATCTGCCGTAATCGTTTGGCCAGATTTTAGAAAGCTGTAGTTAACGACACCGGCGCTAGTCCACTCCTACCAATCGTTCAAGTTTTTTTACTTTCCCAATTTACTTCAAGTGGATTAATACAGTTTTATCACTTACCCCGAAGCCTGCAGCCATGTCTGAAATGCTTTGTGATGGATCCGCTTCCACAATAGCCTTTAATTCTTCATTTTTCACTTTGCTCTCCGGCCGTCCATGGGGTTGGTTCTGAAGGTTGAAATTTCCAGAAAGAAAACGTTGAAACCAAAAACGGACCGTGCTTTCTTTTGCGACACCAGCGCCGTACACATCATTAATCCTTCGAGCTGTTTCTGCAGCACTGGTGCCACGGTAGAACTCGTACTCGTAAATATACCGATATTTCATGTTTTCCATTGTGCGATAATAAGCGACGCCAAAGAAAAAAATAATGAATAAAAAACAAATGAATGACTGTTTTCAAAACTTAAATGTAGCAGTTAAATTAATTTATAAATTTGAATTTGGAGTTCTTAACCAAAGAGGAGATATTTCAGATCAAAGTGGTCAGTACGACAAAACGCTAATTTCATATGTAAGGACTTAATATTAGCCCAAAAATATGAATTTAGATGGAAAATTGCTAAACGCCTGTACAATAAACTCAGTATTCCATTAGCTGCATTTTATGACATTAGTTTACTTTTACATTTTAGACAGGAGGGCAGGAGGTGCTCTTCAAACTAGGTAAGACACATCATTTTATTTTATCGAGCGGATGTACGCGAGGTAACTTTTTAAAAACTTTAATTTAGCGTCTCATTTTTCTAGCTCGTCTATTCAACATATTTGTAAGGAAAATTAGAGGCGCGACGAGAAACCAAACTGACAATACGGCGCAGGTTGACAATAGATGGTACAGGGACCGGAAATGAGAAAACTGTAATTGACAACTTCTAGTATGATGTGTTCTGCATAGAATTTAATTGGAGCACTATGATAGACTAGCTGTTCTTGTGGATTTATTTTTTGCGCCGAACCCTAATTATTTTTCTAAAATTAAAGTAGCCTAAGTTAATCCTTATAACATCAGCTGTCAGATGCCAGTGAAAGTCCGATCAAAATCGGTTCAGCCGTTTCGGAAATTAGCCGGAACAAACAGACAGACAGGCTAAAATTTTAAAACTTGTGTTTTTGTTATATGTACCGTATACACTTTCATATGCATTTATTTAGTAAAAATCATTTTGACATTACATACATACACTTCAATTTTATTTATTCGTATAGATTTCTATGTCATGGGCATGGGTAGATATAATTGGAATAGTTAAAGCTTTATGGAAATGGTTGCCAATAGAAAGACAGAAAATCAATATATTCGAAAAATAAAACTTCGAAGCGCCTTTAGCTTTGATAGAATATCCTTTACCTACAACGGAACGCAGGTGTTTACGTTAATCTCCAAGACGGTTTAACCAATTTAGATACGGTTTTCTGTAAAGGGTTTGTGATACATCGGCTATGGTTCTTAGATAGGTGTTATTTTTTTTTATAGGATAAGGGTGACAAACGAGCTCACATTCCACCTGATGGTAAGTGGTTCCTGCGGCCCATAGACATTTACATCTATCCTCTATTACAAATCAAAATGTAGATGCGTTGTCACCCGTGAGGACTAAGATGGAATGCCTCATTTCCAGTAAAAAGGGCCTCCGGCCACCTGCACTCACCAAGCGAAACGCAGAAGTAAATCTCTACATCACGCTGGTTTTCTGTGAGGTCGTGGTACCACCCCGGTTCGAGCCGGCCCATCCGCGCGACAGCAAAAGCTGCCGCGTGGCTCTACCACTGTTATGGTGTTAACTTGTCAGGGGGCGCTGCAATAAACATTTTTTCGCACTTTTCCTCGGGAAGTCTTGATTGATTTAGATACTGTTTTTTTTCAAACATTAACAGAGCGAATGTTATCATGGCGGGAATCGGAGTTGGCTTTGATTTTTCAACACTAAGTTTGTGCGCCACACACGAACAACGCTACGACCACATTTTGCTTCAGTTTTCGTCGATTTACACAATTAAGTTATCGATTGCTCGGACATCCTTTCGATGTTCTACAAGATACATTTCGGAACTATTTATTAACATATATTTAACATATTAATATTATATTGGGATTGGAGTTGAGTTTTGACGGTGATAATTGGTAGATTTACGGTAAACTTGTATATTTTTCTCTCAAAAAATTGCTGCGCCAGCTAAATAACAAAATAATATAACGACAAAATACTAATACGGTAACTAAATTTAGGTTGTATATGTTAAAATAAAAAAAATGATGGATACTAAGGTACAGTGACTATTTGTCAAACTGAAAGTAAGTAAGCTTAGACTAATGTCTAATATTCCCAAAATTATTACACACTACTACAAAATTAATTAGGTCTTTGAATGGCGGTAATTTGCTAAACAGTCTACACTTATTTCGGGGGTTTTATAGGCTTAGTAGCTATACTAAAAAAACTATATATGTTATGGATTATATCATGCAGCTATTGGTTTTTAATCAGTTCTATATAAGGATATTTTATTACTTACGCTGTATAGCAGTTTTTTCCACATAATATATAATTCTCTTTAGAGATACGTATAAAAGATCAGAAACCTTTGTCTTGGGAAGTGTTGCATTTAACATGATCTTTTAACGGCACCAAATCTTTTTTTTTTCATATATTGATAACAAATTAATTTTGTTCACTAGCACAATATAAACACAAAACGCCTGCAAAATGGCGATATTTTGTTACTTACACACTTACAGATTTAAGGCTACTATCGCTGTTTATTTTATCATTGACCACGTCCAAATGGCTACAGATACTTTGCTACAACAGGTCCCATCCGCAGAGATCGTGACCCTTGGCGATTTTAACGCCCACCACGCCGAATGGCTCGGTTCACGTTTAACCGATCATGCGGGGAGATCTGTTTATGACTTTGCCTTGGCATATGGTCTGACACAACTGGTTACTTCGCCTACGCGGATTCCAGATGTGGAGGATCATACACCTTCCCTGTTGGACCTTCTGCTGACCTCTCATCCGGACGGATATCAGGTTTCCGTCGATGCCCCTCTCGGCTCTTCGGACCAGTCTGATCCGGAGTATGGTGCCACTCACGCTCCCTTCGCGGTTGCGTTCTGCAGGTTGCCGCCGTGTTTGGCATTACAGGTCGGCGGATTGGGACGGAATGCGGTCTTTGCATCCTACCCATGGGTTTGCTTCTCGCCGGATGATCCCAGCGCTGTTGCTGACTCTGTCACTGATGTGGTGCTACAGGGAATGGAACTATTTATTCCATCATCTGTGGTACCCATCGGAGGCAGATCTCAGCCTTGGTTTGGTCGCTCCTGTAAAACTGCATTACGCAGTAAGCAGGAGTGTTATCAAGCCTGGGCTGCGGCTTCGGCGACTCGGGATGTAAACACCAGCATACTGAAAAAGAAGTATAACTTCGCCTCCAGGTCCTTCAAAAGAGTTATTGCCAAGGCAAAGTAAGAGCACATAGGCAGAATTGGCGAGAAGCTAGTCCGCCTTCCTTCGGGAACCCGTGCATTCTGGTCTCTCGCCAAGGCTGTCCAAGGGAATTTCTGTAAGCCATCACTACCATCTCTGCACAGGGAGGACGACTCACTGGCCCATGACGCAAAAGACAAAGCCGACCTTTTAGGCTCCCTTTTTGCGTCCAACTCGACTCTTGATGACGGGGGGAAAACACCGCCGACCATCCCGCGGTGTGAGTGCTCCATGCCGGATGTGCTGTTCTCACAGCGCTCGGTTCGCAAAGCACTTCTCTCCCTGGACATCCAGAAGTCGAGTGGGCCTGACGGAATCCCCCCAATTGTGCTGAGGACGTGTGCTCCGGAGTTGACACCGGTCCTAACGCGTCTTTTCCGGTACTCCTACTCCCAAGGCGTAGTCCCGAATTCATGGAAGACAGCTTTTGTCCACCTGATCCCTAAAAAAGGCGACCGCTCAGACCCGTCCAACTATAGGCATATCGCGATCATCTCCTTATTCTCCAAAATAATGGAATCCATTATCAACTGCCAGCTCATCCGGTACCTTGAGGATCACCAGCTGATTAGTGACCGCCAATACGGTTTTCTTCGGGGTCGATCAGCTGGTGATCTTCTGGTCTACCTGACCCATAGATGGGCGGAGGCAGTAGAGTCCAAGGGGGAGGCGTTGGCCGTTAGTTTGGACATTGCGAAGGCCTTCGATCGGGTTTGGCACAAAGCGCTTCTTTCGAAGCTACCTTCCTATGGGCTTCCCGAGAAATTGTGCGATTGGATCACCAGTTTCCTTGCAGATCGGAGCATCAAGGTCGTTGTAGACGGTGCATGCTCCGACTACAAGCCTATTAACGCTGCTGTTCCAGAAGGCTGTGTGCTATCACCAACGCTGTTTCTTCTGCATATCAATGATATGTTGCTAACTGGTAACATTCATTGCTATGCGGATGACAGCACTGGTGATGCTCTATACACCGGTCGTGCCAATATTTCTCGGGAAAACGTCGCCGAGTACCGGAACAAACTTGTGTCTGAAGTCGAGTCTTTGCTGAACAAAGTCTCGGATTGGGGGCGACTAAATCTAGTCCAGTTTAATCCTCAGAAGACACAAGTTTGCACGTTTACCGCTAAAAAGAACCCCTTTGTCGTATCTCCTCAGTTTCAAGGAACTCCCCTTCTTGCCTCAGCCAGTATCGGAATCCTCGGAGTCGACATATCGAGTGGCGTGCAGTTTCGTGGTCACTTGGAAGAGAAGGCCAAATTGGCCTCTAAAAAGCTTGGCGTGCTCTGCAGAGCGGGACGGTATTTCATGCCGGCACACCGCCTACAACTTTACAAAGCGCAGGTTCGGCCTCACATAGAATACTGTTCCCATCTCTGGGCAGGGGCTCCCCAGTGCCAGCTCCTTCCACTTGACCGCATCCAGCGCAGAGCGGCTCGAATCGTCAACGACCGAGTCCTTTCCGATCGGCTCGATTCATTGGCACTGCGAAGAGATGTTGCATCCCTTTGCATTTTCTTTCGCATCTACCACGGGGAGTACTCTGTGGAATTGTTCGGATTAATCCCAGCCGCCAAATTTCACGAACGCACATCGCGGCAGAACTCCCGATACCATCCACACCATCTGGATGATTGGCGGTACACCACTGTGCGATTTAGAAGATGGTTTCTTCCTCGCACGACTTCCTTGTGGAATCGATTACCATCAGCGATTTTTACGGACCGATACGACTTAGGGACCTTTAAGAAAAGAGCGTACTCCTTTTTAAAAGGCCGGCAACGCATCTGCGATCTCCCTGGTGTTGCAGCTGTTCATGGGCGGCGGTAGTCACTTACCATCAGGTGAGCCGCATGCTCGTTTGCCCCCTCTCCTATAAAAAAAATATTTATTTTTTTAGTTTTACTCGTTACAAGGGACTAGACAGTTCACCTGTGCTTGACATGGACATTATTGTTAGAGAAAGAATGTCAAAGCATTTTCATCATCGTTCTCTCCTGTTTTAGATCTTGTAATTTTAATAATTTTAAATTTCTAATTATATATGTCGAACAGATAAATCCACCTACCGACATTGCTAAAATTGTAGTTGACAATTTTATGGACTGATTCACCTGGTACTCGGCGGTGAATGACATCGTGAGGAATGTTCGGGTGTACGTGTAAAGTTTGTCAATTCTTACCAAAGCAGCGGAAATAAAAGGAGACCGGTGTCAAGAAGAAATAAGCTTATTCTCTGTTGTACTAAAATGTTTCTTTAATATTTTTCTTTGATACTCAAGAGAAAACTTCCCTCAACAGCACTGACAGCAATGATTGTAATAATATAATTTATTAAGATAATTTTGCCCTGGTATTAGTTTTCAAAAAATAAATGGCTGGAATACTGTTACAAAGCTAGATTACGGTAACTGTCCTTATCCCTTCGATAGTACCAACATAAACTTAGTACAACACAGAACATGCTCCATGACTCTCTCAAAAACAAGGTCTCAGTAATGAGACGTCTATAGGCTGTTAGTTATTTTTCTTATTATTACAAAATATAATCTTACCATTAATTGTCTAACACCACCAAGAAATAAATTCCTATAGTCAGTCCAAAATCTTCAGCACCGGAAACACTATCTTCATTACCAACATAAGAGCGCAAATGTCAGTCTTTTCCATTAATGTTCCGATCGCGTCGGTCTCGCTAAAGTATCGCTTTCCGCTGTATATTAGCTTTATCTAGTTCAATCTTACTCGTACTGGACCCAGTTAAGGCACTTTATTGGGTGGACTTCTTGTCAGCAAATCACGTTCTGTGAAAAAAAAAATATGCATCAATTTATCGCTATATGGACTTTGTACACGTATAGCGACGAACTTTCAGTTTTAAAAAAATGATGAATATAGAACGTAGTAGGTACATTAAATAACGTTTTTCGAAAAATCGGAATGATACGCATCCCTTAAGAAAACAGCGGTTATCCTTAATTATAAGGCCGCTTATACATTATCATGTATATGGTCATAGAAATATGAGAAAGCTATGACAGTGGAGTTAGTACCTGAGTAAAATCATATATCTAGGGTTTGCTCCAGAAATTATTAACATTACTTGATACATTGCCATATTTCTTTTGAATGTTCAAGTTCGTGTTAGGACACGCATAAAGTAAAATTGTTAACTATTTCGAAAGAATATACCGCACATTTTTCATCTAATTCGTTCAAAAACTCTAAAGATTTATGTCGCTAACGATAAAAGATAGACTAACAAAACTAATAATTATTTTGGTTATTCTGGTTCCACTGAGAACATCATCGTTACAGATTCTATCTTCATAAAAACTGAGCACAGCGTCCTTACAAAGCTCTCCGTGATTGAGCTTCCTCATGCGGCCAGCTACATCACTGGGAAAATGCATTGATTGCACACTTAAGGTTTTGAGGAATGCTGGGTAATGTCTGGTAAAGCGATCAGAAAACCCTCTTCAGTATGACAGAAGCCCATGTCTACGTAGATTATTATGGACTAATACACAAACAAAAAAGAACAAAAAGTTAATTTCAAATTGTACATACGTTTGAGATTTTTTTTGTTGCATAAGGGGTGACAAACGAGCACACAGTCCACCTGATGGTAAGTGGCTGCTACGGCCCATAGACATCCACATCTATCCTCTATTACAAATCAAAATGCAGATGCGCTGTGACCCGTGAGGACTAAGATGGAATGCCTCATTTCCAGTAAAAAGGGCCTCCGGCCACCTGCACTCACCAAGCGAAACGCAGAGGTAAACCTCTACTTCACGCTGGTATTCTGTGAGGTCGTGGTACCACCCCGGTTCGAGCCGGCCCATCCGTGCGACAGCAAAAGCTGCCGCGTGGCTCTACCACTGTTAAACTGTTTGAGACGAAATATTTATACGAAATGTTTTTATATAGGATATGGTGACAAGCGAGCATACAGTACACGTAATGGTAAGTGGTTGCTGTGACCCATAGACATCTACATCTATCCTCAATAAATAATCAAAATGCAAATGCGTTGTCACCCGTGAGGATTAAGATGGAACACCTCTTTTCCAGTAAAAATTGTCTCCGGTTCTCTACACTCACCATACGAAACAAAGCAGTGTGAAGCTGCTATTCATATATTCTGTGAGAGTGTGGTCCTTCAAAAGTTGAAGAAGTCATTGCTGATTAACTACCAACATCTATCGAAGGACCGTACGATCTTTCAGACTTTTTCCATTTTACCGCACCTACGGGACGACATCGGGGCCACGGATTTTTTCACATTTCACGTGCTTACTTAACAGTAAATACAAACCAATATTAATGTCATTTATTGATAGTTCCTATTTTGAGTTCACAGACTATTCGTGTGTTTATTTATTTGCCGTTCTGTTGTATTCTGTCCCTCACTCAAAGTATTTAGATTGATATTGATAGGTATTTCTTCTTATCCCTTACGCATTTAATAGATATTCTTATGGTTAATTGAATATTATAGACTGATTTCAATTATATTAAGGTTAAAAAATCAATCCAAAATGTTAGACAAAATTTGAGTTTATTACATTTCATAAAAAAGAACGCACGATGTTTATACTAGAAAAAAAAAAAAACGACGACAGTTAAATTAATACTAATCTTTTGTAAGAATCTAAACCACTAAAAGGAAGACACTCGTTTCGCGGTTAATGATTAAAGTGGCTGTTTATATGAAGCTGAAGGAATAAAATAGTAATAGACTTTGCGTTAAGAAACCTAGACTTTACAACGGAGGACATAACAAGATTCAAGAGCGTTTATAGTATTTCGAATATTCAATTTTCCGTTCGGTTTGAACTAGAATTCGCCACAGTTCAGAATGTTGATTCATGTACGAAAGAAATATCTTGAAAAAATTCAAACTTATGAAATTTTTTAAGTAAAATAGCTTAAATCAAACTAGTCCGTAAGTACAATAAATAAGGATTGTGTCGCTTTTAATTTACTTACGGTTATCTGTAAAACACTTAATTTCATTCAACGTGTAGTCATCATCATTACAGCCTTTCACAAGTCCACTGCTGAACATAGGCCTCCCCAAGGAATGCGATAAAGCACGGTCACCTGCATCCATCGAGTTCCTTCATGTCTTACCAGGTCGTCACTCCATCTAGAGGGGGGTCGACCTACACTTTGCCTACTGGTACGGGGCTGCCACTCGAGAACTCTTTTTCCCCATAGGTTGTCGGTTCTTCGAGTTATATGGCTGGCCTAATTGCCACTTCAGTTTAAGAGTACGTTACGTACATTTGGCATTATTAAAACAGATAAATAAATGTTAAATAAATTTAGCAAAACTTCTAATTAAAAAAATCTTTACGTATAATCCAATTGAAATGCCACGATATTAACAACTAAACATAACTTTTATTATCTACAAACTCATTTATTTAAATAAGGTACCTACATAAATTTACAATTAAAATTTCATTAATAAAAAACTTACCAAAAAGCGTCATACGCGTCAATAAACCAAAAGACACTCATTTTGAACGTTACTTTTTAAATAAAAATAAAAAAATAAAAAAGACTAAACAATTGTGTGATTGCAGAGAGCGCGTGCTGCGTCGAATTCCGGTGGGAGTCTGGATTGCAGTAATACTCTGTACGCCTAATCTAAATTGTCCCAATAAGGGGGAGCCTTACAATTGGTGCATTACAATGACCACTAAATAGTTGCTATGACACCTTTCAGATATTGTCGAATTGATTCCCCGTGTGTGACGTGTTAGAACAATATGCACGCGAGCTAATGTTCTGTTCACATTCAAAAGGATTAAACATAATTAAAAATGAAAAATTTTGTACAACCGACTGCAATATAAATTATTAGGAATAACTCAAAAACTATTGGTCAGACCTTGATGAAATTTATATGGGACCACATGTAAAGCACCAGCTTTCAAATAAAAGAAGAATCATCGAAATCTGTTCACCCAGTAAAAAGTTATGAGTGCACACAAAAAAACATTCAGTCAAATTGATTACCGTCGCCTTTTTGAAGTCGGTAGATAAAACAAAAAATTAGAAAAGGAATGCATAGTTAACTGGCGAATCACACGGGTTCACCTGTTACCCGAAATAAGTCTTTCTGCAGCAAATTGATGATTTTTCGAATGAAATCTGTTCGCTTACGTGCTGTTGCCACTGTGAACGATAGGTACTACTTGAATGCATTCATCGGGTATGGTAAAATTACAACTAAAGAGTAAAGATGAAGTGAAGACTGAATGGAATGACTGGGACTCTTTATTCTATTATGTGTCAAACAACGCACTTAAGGCAATGCAAAATTCTGAATAAATATTTATGTATGGTAGTGAAAACTGGGTGCAGCAAAGGAAGTATAAGAGTAAAATTAAGAAGTATGTTAGGGGTGACTCTGTGGAATCGATTACCACTGGCGATTTTTCCCGATACCGGATAGGTCCCGACTTAGGGACCTTCAAGAAAAGAGTTTACTCATTTAAAAGGCCGGCAACGCACCTGCATTTCTCCTGGTGTTGCAGTTGTTCATGGGCAGCGGTTGACACTTACCATCAGGTGAGCCGCATGCTGTTTGCAAGATGTGACCAGAAATAAGAAAGGAATGCTTAGGTTGTTAGGGCACATAAAAAGTATGAATGAAGAAAGAGTGACAAAACAAAGAGCAATGGCAGAAAAATAGTTGACAAAAATTATAGCGTCTAGATATAAGTTATATATAAAATGAGTTTTATTATTTTTCTATGATTTTTCAAATAAAAATTTATTTTAATTATAGCCACAGAAAAAAAGAACCATTTTTGAGAATATCAAATGACTGAAATCATTTTACTCTATTCAAATGTTGCCATTTAGTATATTCCTACTATTTTCTTATACACTTTGTAAGACTACCAACACAACACACAAAATATTTTTATATTAAGTTATTATTAGTAATAACTCTACTATCAGTAATAATAAAAATAAAAGTGATATGGCTGAGAATAAGTCTCTTACAAAGAATTTCCTACAATATTACATTATCTCAATCATAGAACTATGTAACAATTTCATTTAATGTTATGCCAACACTACCTAAAATAAAATGTCACTGTTTTTTTTACTGGTTTTACGGCTCTGGGTTCTAGCCCTTTTGAGAATGTCACTATGATACAAAAGGCCTGGAGCCATGCCAGAAATATACATTTATAGTATGCAAATATATAATAGAGATAAAATATTCTAAAAACTCTCAATTATGTATTACATATTAAGCTAACATCAAACAACCACAGGAAGCATGACTTTTTCCAAGTGACATAGGACGTAACCTAAAAAGGTTCAAATGTAAATATCTTTTTTTTGACGCCTTCTCAGTACAAAATTCTTTGACAGAGTTATTATGGGACCGACGCTTAACATTTTAAGATATTTTTGGTATATAGACGCTACCATTTCTTCTCAACTAATTTCATGTATGAAAGTCTGCCATTGTTCTTTATGCCGAAGATCGAGTGATTGAGTTGGTAATAGTTGCCCAGGACTAAAGTTTATCGATTAAATTAGCGATATATTGAAGATGGATCAATTTTTTACATCGACCCATCTTCTATATATCGCCTTAACCGACGATCATAGTATATGCCAGTGAGGCGTAAGAGTATCGTGCCAAATGGAAGTCCGTAGTTTCTGCCTACCCCTCTGCGTTATGGCGTAAGTTTATGCGCGTTTCGCTGGTACAGCATCAGTGTATTCATTGGACACCGTGTAGCAGCGGTGTAAGAATATCCACTACCCCATTTCGTCCCGTTGTTGTCGTAAAAGGCGACAGATGGAAACAAATCAGAAGATGGGCAGCAGCGTCTTCCTAATAACGACTAACAATAAAAAAAGTGGTTTCCAACCCGCTTGCCAATCGTGGCGAATATCTCCTTATAAGGCAATCTATGGGGAGGTCTATGTTCAGCAGTGGACTTTAATAGGCTGTAACGGTAACGGTATTCTTTGATGTTATCGATTAAAATCGAGTTGTTAAAACAAACATTCAAAATAAGCTATATAATGGTTGCAGCACGAATTGGTCGGCTCAATCGACTGACCACGCTCGCAATACCAGCACAAAATATACTGCGGTGTTGCGTATGGTAACAACATTAAATTAACATTAACCAAACAAACTTTTTCTGGTAACGACGCATTCCCATCTGAGTCCGCAGAGGTGACAATACATTTTGCTTCTTAACTGATGATAGATTTAAGTTTCTATGTTCCACAGCAAGCATTTACCACCAGGTCACACAGTCCGTGTTCACGTTTGTCACCCTTCTTTAAAAAAAAGGTCTTTAACTTCGACAGTTGCCTCTTTCTGACAGACAGATTTCTGACCAAGATTTTGGAGCCTTCTTCGATACCGAGCTTGTATTGAAGTTGCGTAAGTCCCGCCGCATGCATTTGGAGATATGTCTGTTCGGTTGCCTGTATGTTGCCATATCAGTTAAAGACTGCAGCTTCATATCCTGTCTAACAGCCATGAGATTCAGTGTGATCGGAGAGTTTTTATTTTCTTGGTAGCAACTTAAAATTATAAAAAACTGCGGTCGCTAACCGCCTCCCAAGCGTGGCAACTATGACAAAATTCCCCCTATGATGTAATGTATGGGGTTGGCCTAAGTATAGCAGTAGACGTTTTATATACTGTAGTGGATGGATTAACTTTATAAATAAAATACGCTACAACGTCAATGGTAAATGGATTTCAGGCACGCTTGCAGGTTAGACCCGTTTTTATATACAGAAACATTTCAAGTGTGCTATTTTGATCTAGATTTTTTGTTTGTTTTGTAGCTTTTTGTTGTAACTATTTGTTATGTTCTTTTCATAAAATTCATTATACAAAAACAACACTTACTCTCTACAAAGAACAAATTGATAGGTTTTTTTTGGAATTAATGAAATAGATGCAATAGGTATGCCATAAACAATAGGTACACATTACAGTATAGAAGCATACTACATCAGTACACCAACTACGCTTTGAATAAATATTTTATTGGATCACAGAGGTACGCAATAGGCCCGGGAATTCGAGGCGCAATAGACGCAATGCTGCGTTATTAGATTATGGTCGATCCGCATCCTCCCTTAGGATAGCAGCAATGGTAATCGGTTTATTTTGTAACTAGCTGTTCCGCGCGACTTCGTCCGCGTGTAATTTAGGGTTTTAATTTTGTTGCGCAGAAACCTAATCATTTTTCTAAAATATAAGTAGCCTAAGTTACTCCATGTTACATGAGCTATCTAGCGGTGAAAGTCTAGTATAGTTGTAGCACGAATGGATCGGCTCGACCGGGGAAGGACCACGCTCTCACAGAATATATAAATAGCAGCTTAACACTGCTGTGTTTCGTATGGTGAGTGTAGAGAAACGGAGACCCTTTTTACTGGAAGCGAGTCATTCCATCTTAGTTCTCAAGGGTGACAACGCATCTGCATATTGATTCGTAATCGAGGGGATAGATGTAGATGTCTATGGGCCACAGCAACCACTTACCATCAGGTGGACTGTGTGCTCGATTGTCATCCTTACTCTACAACAAAAAAACATACAGTGCCCCGAGAATGAATTACTGACTCTGTGGAGTCGAGCAACTTGCACTGAATGTATCACTTTTTTTACTAAACGATTTATATTTTTGTGTATACATACATTACATTGTCGTAAATATATTGAGAGGCTAGAGTTAATATATTAATTGCCTTAAATTTTTGGTTTAGATACTCTTGTCTTCTCTCTCTCACTCTTAGTATTTTAATCAAAGATTGCTCTTATGGTATTATTTTGCAAAAAAAAAAATATAATTTCACTGTCACTCACGTTTCTTCATAACGAAATACCATAGGACATTATGCATTTAGAATTGGCTAAAACAAACTAATCTAACGTTTTCAGCGTTGGTTAGATTTCTAATCTTTTTACAGCATACGCTGCAGAGCTAATTCTGCTTGCTAGTTTAAATATGGGAGCCCAATTGAAGCTTCGCGTCTAGTGATTTCTAGAAAAATTATGGTATTAAAAAGACTTCTTAATTCTTCCCCAAATAATATACCTAATAGAAATATGACAATGTAAGATCAACATGAGTCATGTACTATATTAAACTTCATAGTATCTACAGTTTTAAATGCTTAATTGTATAGAGCAATCAATTGATTTATGACTGATGAAAGATTAAAAGTGGAGTAATTTAGAACCAGAATATAGTAAAACGTTTCCTCATCCATACGTAATAAGAAGTGGTAAATATTAAAACATTTGTACAACCGACTTCAATATAAATAAAATGAGAACATTATCAATATAGTCGAAGTCGATTAAATATGCATTATTAAGGATAACTCAAAAACTATTGGTCAGATCGTGATCAAATTTATATGGGACCACATGAGAAGCACATTCAAATAAAAAAATAATCATCAAAATCGGTTTACCTAGAAAAAAGTTCTGAGTTTTTGAAATAAGCCACGAGAAGCCGAACTGCTAAAAGGTGACTTATTGTTGATATTTCAACAACTGTCACCTGCACATAGGGTTACCAGATGAAGGAATTAAAAGTCCAGAAAAATGGCCTGATTTCCATTTAAAAATCCTGAGATTTTTTACAGTTTGAGAAGAAAACCTTACTTAAAAAGGTATCTTCACATATTAAGTACGATAAAACTGTTTAAGTACCTACTTGGATAAATAAGTTTTGATTTTAATTGTGCAATTATTACCAAAGGAATATTATTTTCAGTTTGTTTAACTTTTTATTAAAGAGATCTTTAAAATGTAAGCTGTATTGTATTGAAAGTTCTAAAATCCTGAGATTTCATGAGATTTTCAAAATCCAGCCGCAATCCTGAGAAGAGTCTAAAAATCCTGAAATCTCAGGACAAATCCTGAGATATAGTAACCCTACCTGCACAGGTGATGTTTTTGGCTCTTAATCATATGGTGATGCTGTTGTCGAAAATACTTAGAACATAGGTATAACATTTATATATACACAAAAATTACACTACACTGAGAGAAATAGACCTACCCTAACTACATTATGCCGAGACGAGACTCGAGTCCGGAGGGGATCGAAAAGACTCCGTCGCAAAAAGCGATTCATGGACTTCATGCGTCTTATTTCTTGGACCTGCCTACTTATTCCGTGTTTACATTCAGAGGCAAGAATGTGTGGTAAAACAGCACTTACTTGCACTTGATGGGATACGAACACGGATAGCTCGAGTGCTGTAAAATTTTAGATAAGTTGCCAACTGTGAGTTCAACGAGTTAGTAATTGCTAAGCATTAAAAAGGCCTACAAATAATTGTTCCCGGATGTTTGTCAGTGTGCAATTTATGTTTGTAAAACTCATTTTTATACGATTTCGGGATATTCCGTTTATCCACCCTGCGATGTATACTACCTTATTGTACTAATAATAAGGAATATATTTTACTTATTTTACTTTAGGGTGGCTAGTTTAGGATGGATAAACGGAATAACCCACGTTTTCAACCGACTTCAAAAAACAACTGACATTTTCAATTAGACTAAGTTGTTTTATGTGTGTTACCCCAGAACTTTTTTCTAGGTGTAGGTACCGATTTTGATTATTCTTTTTTTTTTGAAAGCTGGTGCTTCTGATATGGTCCCATATAAATTTGATCAAGATTTTTTTTTACTTTTATCCTTAATAGTGCGTATTTAATCGACTTCGACTACTGATGATGTTCTCATGTTATTTATATTGAAGTCATTTGTACAATTTTTTTTTAATTTTACCACTTTGTACCTTGCCAAGTCACAAAATATACGAGGAAATTCTTACTTAATGCTTAAGCTTAGCAACATTTTCAAGACGTAAACGTCTAATAGGGCGTCAGCAAAGTAATTAAAGGAAGTCGTTTTGCAGTTATTGCATTTTGATTTATCGAAGTTAAGTTTGTACCTAAGTTTATCATTCTATGTAGTGTTTTATGGGGATTGTAATGAAATCATTAAATTTTATAATAAAAAAAACTGCTATTCATATAATATATAACATTTCCTTTCCTATAAAATAGGAATGTCAGACGTTAAGTTTGATATAATTGTTACGAAATAGGAGAATTTATAGGATGAACATAAACAATTCCCTTACATTTAACAATTTTATTTTTAAAATATGATAATAAAAAAAGAAATACCATTCTAATAAAAAAACTACCGTAATAAATAATATTAATAATGACACATTTATTTATACGCACAAAAAATTTATTACATAATATTCACCGTTGAATAAAAAACAAAATATGGGCCAAAAACCCATAGAAAAATAATTATGTATTGTTTCTATGTGCTAAGTACAAGTAAGCTAACTAAAGTACAGATAAGGGTGTGGAATAGACAGGTTTTAACCATAGGCTTATTAAATTACTGCGTAGTTTTAACATCTAAAAACAATTTAGAAGTAGAACAGACCAGTACCAGAAGTCAGGGTTAACTAAATTTTTTATAATAGTTTTTAAACCGAATTTAACCTATTTCCAATTGACAGATTCAATTCTGCAAAATTTAAAATCATTGCTGGAATTTCTTTGTGTCGCGTGACGACTCAATTACATAATTTAGTGCAAATTATATGTAATTTGCATGAAACATTTATAAATCGTAACATAACAAACTCGAAAAGTCGTGGGTTCGAATCTGCTATTCGACAACTGTAGTGAAGTCGTACTCCTAGCATAAGCATTTTGGTATATCATATGTGGTAGAGCCATGCTGCAGCTATATTAGTAGAATAGTTGTAGCACGAATGGGTCGCCTCGAACGGGGTAGGACCACGTTCTCACAGAATACTATACTGTAATAAAATAGCAGCTTAACACTGCTGTGTTTCGTATGGTGAGTGTAGAGAACCGGAGACCCTTTTTACTGGAAAAAGAGGCATTCCATCTTAGTCCTCACGGGTGACAACGCATCTGCATTTTGATTCACAAACGAGGATAGTTGTAGATGCCTATAGGTCACACACAGCAACCACTTACCATCAGGTGGACTGTGTGCTCGTTTGTCACCCCACCCTATCCTATAAAAAAAACTTATTTGAAGTAGTTAGCGGGAGTATCAGCAATATTAATAAGTGTTGCTCCTATTCTTTTTCCGTTTGTCCCAAATTTAAAAGATAGTAATTTTTTTATTTCAAAATAATTTTTATATTAAATAATTCGAAAACTAAGCGTTTTCGGAATGTAATATTAGAAGGATAACACGAAAGAAAATGAATATGCCTCTAACTCATTAAATTTTTGACCTTATTTTTGGGATAGGGTGACAAACGAACACACAGTCCACCTGACGGTGAGTGGTTGGTTGCTGGAGTCCACAGACGTCTACATCTATCCTCGTTTCCCAATCAAAATGCAGATGTGTTGTCACCCGCGAGGACTAAGATGGAATGCCTCTTTTCCAGTAAAAATGTTCTCTGGTTCTCTACACTCACCATACGAAACACAACAGTTTTAAGCTGCTATTTAGCTTCAAATCGAATGGACGTTTTATGCAGTTAAACCAAAAACATGATACAATAATGTATTTATTTTTTTAACAGTGGTAGAGCCATGCGGCAGTATTGCTGTCGCATGGATGGGCCGGCTCGAAGCGGGTGGTACCACGACCTCACAGAATATCAGCGTGAAGTAGAGGTTTACCTCTGCGTTTCGCTTGGTGAGTGCAGGTGGCCGGAGGCCCTTTTTACTGGAAATGAGGCATTCCATCTTAGTCCTCACGGGTGACAACGCATCTGCATTTTGATTCGTAAACGAGGATAGATGTAGATGTCTATGGGCCGCAGCAACCACTTACCATCAGGTGGACTGTGTGCTCGTTTGTCACCTTTATCCTATAAAAAAAAGAATAAAATAATAATTTGTGTTTTCAAAACATTATGTTATCCCACCACAAAATGTAAAAAGGAGAGCAAATTCGATACAAACACTATTTAGTGGTGATAAAAGTTGACATCTAAAAGTGCGCCATGCTACATAGCCGTTCCAAGAATGTACAATTCCTATAGATCCTATGATTTAAGTATATAATCAGAATCACATTTTTCATAGATTTGACTCATCAATTCTCCTCATGTTAAATATAAAATTAATGCCCAAATATTTTAAATTTTTCCAAAATAATTTTACTTAAATGATCAAACACGTGTGTAAATGTAAATGAAGTATTCTATAATTTATTACAGGAAGTGTTTGGTAACACTTAATGGCAATTATTCCTTTGTATTGTCGACAATACTATTATAGTTCGGCCGTTCAGAGAATGCGTTCCTGACACCTATCAGTTAGTCACGACTAGTGATGGACACAACATAACACTGAGTTCGTTACCGTTCCTCCAAAATGAACCGCCGCGTTATTTTTAAGATTATTTTCGTTTTAAATTGGCGGAATCATTTAAAATTTATATTTTAGTAATTTAAGTGGAAACCAAAAAAAGGTAATATTAATATAATAAAATTGTTTTAGTTATTCTTTGTTACAAAGTTACAATCTGTATTTCTATGCAATAAAGTACATTGGATTGAATGTGCGTACAGAATATTAATCAAACTCCGATTCGCTTGAGGAGTCCAATAAAACTGCTTTAACCAATATCTTTTAAGATTTTGGTTAAAGCAGTTTTACCCCCGCTAAACAGTCCAGCTTCTCTTAACGATGCCAAAAGCTTCTTCCTGTTGAGATATTCATTTCTGGAATAGTAACCATATATATGATTTCTGATTGCATCGGCGTCAAAGGTGTCAATATCTGTCACGGGTTTAGTTCTACGTTTCTTCTTCGGAGTACGTAAAATATTATCTTCCGTGCCAGTAGAGCCGAACTTTTCTTTATTAATATTTGTTATCGTTCGTTTGCTAACTCCAAGCGCCTGAGAGACGCGTTCTTGTACTTGTTCGACAGGTAACAGGGGTCCGCCATTTTGCCGCTCCCGCTCAAAGTAATCTTGCAGCTTGATGCATTGAAAAGTGGAGATCTCACGGGCTCCTCTTTTCAATGTTTGTCCACGTTTAGGCATTATTATGCACCAAAAGTAAAAAGAACGCAATACAAAACACAATCGAAGTCCGATTTAGCGCCGATGTCAGTTTGAAAAGCTGAAACAGTCCATTAAACGAAAGCCGGGTAATCAAATAAAAACAGATCGAAAACACTTGAAGAACGTGGTCTATGTGCACGAAACGACAACAGACGACTGTTTTAGCGTCACAAAATGGCGGCCCATAACGCCATTTGGGGTTACCATTTTCAACCTAAATATAATAAATGCTACTTTCTTTCGCGCGTTCGGTTTGGTCGTAGTTTTATTTTTATATTTAATAAAAGTTATCTAATAGTCCATTATTTTCAAATTCTTAAAAAGAAAAACAAAACGTATTATTTTATAAAGTATAACTGTATAAGAACAGATTACGATACTGTTATTGCCTGTTATTGTTAGCACAGCACTACAAATATAAAGCGCTGACATAACCTTGTAATAGCGCAGTATAGATTTAGAAAAATATTGTTTACCAAGTTATTTGACACTCAGTTTGGCACAAAATTATAACATTCATTGATTATTGATATAATAATGTTGTTTTAATGCTTATCAATTGTTAAAACGGTAAGCAAAAATATTTTTATCGTAACTGCAACGCCATTACAAAGTTACGTCGTCAGTTCAATCGCGACGTGTCAGGAACGCATTCTCTGAACGGCCGAACTATACCACAATTGTTTTTAATTTTGTAATGGTGGGTGACAATAATATATAAATATTGCATTTAAGAATAACTCAAAGTTCTTTATTAGTTTTAGAACCTTTATCATTTTACAAATTATGCAAAAACATGGTGATGATTTTTTATATTACAAAAATAGACTTCTAAAATTTATTAACACTATACATTGTCCAAAACTTTTAAATATGTAGAGTAACATTAGCTTAGTTACTTAGTGAGTCGAAAATTATTTTGAGAAATACTGGCTACTTTACTACTGTTTTGGTAGTACCTGGTAGATTTGTATGTGGCTGAGCCATGCTGCAGCTATATTAATTGTATAGTTGTAGCACGAATAGGTCAAGTCGACCGGGGAAGGACCATGCTCTCAAAGTATACCAGCATAAAATAGCGGCTTAATGGTGCTGTGTTTCGTATGGTGAGTGTAGATAACCGGAAACCGTCTTTACTGGAAAAGAGGCATTCCATCTAAGTCGTCACGGCTGATAATGCACCTGCATTTTGATTCACAAATTAGGATAGATGCAGATGTCTATGGGCCACAGCATCCACTTACTATCAGGTGGACTGTGTGCTCACTTGTTACCTATCCTTTTAAAAAGAAACTATTTAAAAATAATTTTATATACAATTAATACATACATGAATCTAATCAGTTAAAATTTAAAAAAAAATGTATATTTGTAGTAATATTTAGTTACAAAATTATAATTACAATATTTGTTTAAAATTGTTATTCATTTGATTCTATTTACACTATTCAAACATTTATTGAGTCTTATATATATATAAAAATTAATATTTGTTTGTTCATATTTTATCCACTGCCATACCATTCATCAGATTGTGATAAAAGTAAAACTTTGTCAACTTGTTGCTTGCACTTGTGCGAAGGTTATAGGCATAGTACAATTAACTTACAGTAGGTGGTGCATATATTGTAATTACAAATTTATTTTATAGTTATATACCATAATCATTATCATTCCTAATTAAACAAGATAACTCTTCAAATTTAAAAGGCAGCAACTCGCCGGTCATCAGGTGGTTATGAATAAAAAGAAAGCTAAATAAAAAAAGCTGATTATCCAAAATATTGTTAAATTATAAAAATCCTGTAAAAACTTCAAAATGGTGATTTAAAGATGAAATTGTATGAAGTTTACTTTTTGATTTCAGTGCACCATCAAACATATTATCGAAACAAAAGAATATTCTTTTCACTCTTGCATGAACTAATGCCATTGAACACATAACACAAGGCTCTTTTATTAGATAAGCGTAATATCCAGTACATAAATAAGGACCATCGCTTGGATTTCCATTATATTCATCACTAGCCATATCGCATTTACTTATAAATTTTCTTGCACCAAATCTGACACTGGGATATCTAGTTTTTAAGTAAGTTAGTAATTCTTCACTTATACCACTCAATGTCCTATCGGGATTAATATCTTCAGTGGACCAAACTCCACCATTCTGTGTCTTTGCTACATTGTCTATGGCTAACATAGATGAATGTTGAAGAGGGTTAACATCTCTATTATCAAAAGATACAGCAACCACTGATTGTATTGTTGGATCAACAATTACAGCACTATTGATATTTTTAAAAACATCATCTTCATTCATGTTTAGGTTTAAATGTAGAATATACCATCTAGATACTTCAAATGCTATTTCCATGTAAGCTCTATGAAGGTTAAGCTCTGTGGGAGTAAAGAAGTTACCACTCACAAGTTTTTCCAGGTAAACATTAGGATGAAAGTTGCAGGACCAAATTTTGTTCCATTCTTTAAACTGTTGTTTTACTTTAGGGGGTGAAAGGGGAACATCTAACTCTTTAAAATATTGAAATGTGTCCTTTAGCTCTTCTACATTACATTCAATGTACTGTTGAATAGATGACATGCCAATAATAAAGTTGGTAGGACACAATATAACCTCTTTTTTCCTAATTCGCTTTAAATGTTGCAACTCTTTCAAAGGTATCTTTTCATTTAACATCAAAACAGTTTGTGATAGATCTTTCGGATCTTTAATAATACCAACATACACTTTTATTAATTGTATTGACTTCTGAAAGTCATCACTTAACACAGGTTCTAAGTTTTTTCGAGAATTTTTAATGTCTTCAATACATTTATCTATTATTTTGTTACAATAATCATCTTCATTATCAAAAGTTTTTGCTTTTTTCACTGGAGGTTCAATTTCAACGGACATTCTGTGTAAAATATCTTCTTGACCCACTGGTGTACTGAACTTTTCTGCTGAAAATAAACAATAACAGCACTTTTTCATCACACACAAACACTGTAATAATCACTTTTTGATTGAAAACACGATTATAAGAACTATCACATTTTATCTAAGAAAACTTAAATGCTGGTAGTATAAAAATTAGGTTATGATCTCAAAAATGGCTACAAAAACGCGATTTTAAGAAGATGGATAAGATACAACCGTCCGCGTTTCTCTTTGCAATGATGGCAAAATAAATTGAGGAATGTCGTGAATAACCTGAACAACTTCAAAATGGGCATGTTAACAATTCATAAATCGTAACTATTTAGTGACTGTATTTAATTATGTTTATAAAATACACGTAATGTGACACATTTTAAAATAAATTAACTTTTACATTTGAATTATTTATCAAACAAAAATATATAACTGGATTAATTTTTAAATTTATTATTTTTTGCTATTTTATTATACAATGTTAAAAAACTATAATAAAAAAAAACTAAAACTAATGACTTAATTATCATACAGTCCTACTTCCTGTGGTATTGTGCCAAGAACACTGGTTGTGTTTCCTCGCTTAATGGCTATACATCGCTTTTGAGTGAGAAAAGAACCAGCTCTCTTATCACCAACAGCAACAACTGACCGCAGGTAGAGTTCCTTTAGGAACTTCACCACACGTGGACCCCACGGACCGATAGTCTCTACAGTAAATATGCAGTCATTTCTCAGACTCATATTTGCGCCACTTACTCAGTTAAGCTTCCTCTGATGCCGCTCAGGCTCTAAACGAGGTACCCTTGAGATGAGAGGCCACAGTGTCTACGCAAGTAGCACGCCACACTAGGGCTTTACCTCTCTCCCAAGGGTCCAATATAAATCAAAATAATCATACCATCTGGTCTCCTGCCATCATCTCTAAATAAAAAGCCTATATTTATTCCACAAGGCTCTAAAACCGAGGGGGCATTTATAGAGACAAGAGCCCTTTGGATGACATCGTTCAAAGAACCGTACCGTGAAATCCTACCAGCACTTTTCTTACATGAAAGTCTGTGGAATTTTGAATGTCCAAGTTTAATCAGTAAATAATTATTTGATCAAAAATCTAATTATCACCATGCAATCAACTTTTGAGGAATATTTAACTGCATGCCTAATTTGTTTCGATGATAAATAACTTAACATTAACATACAAATAAGAAATTAGTGTCAAATTTACCTCGGTTAAGACTTTTTCGATGCCAACGAAAACTCCTATGTAACAATTTATTTAACAAAAGTCACTTATAATATAACGTTATTAGGTTGCACCTGCACCAGCTGGATAAAATATGTTTTATCAACAAAAAAAAACGAAAGAAAATTTAATTTGCCACACATGTAAAACGCCGAGAACATAAGCCATAAAATCTGTTTCCAATTTCAAAACTTCATCAATATTTGAATTAACAGTGATATGTATTAGTTTGTTCAAGGTTCATTTGATTTAATAAGCCAATAGCATGCAAGCTACGATTTGGTTAAGTTTACATTAATAAACTTTTGACATTTATATCGTAATCAAGAACAGGCGTTTTATTATCGTATACATAGAGCATAGACACTGTCTATTAGATACATATTAGATAAGTAACTTCAGATAAAAGTACTCTGTGTAAGTGACAGACAGCTAGCGAAAAATGAGTTTTGGCGGGAACTTGACCTGCGGCGGTTTGTTGCTCCTGTATTATTGTTTAAATAATGGTTTGAAGTGGACTTTGATATATAAAAGTGATGCGATTTTGTGTATTAAGTGTCTGCGCATGTGAAATATTAGTGGAAACTGTGAAACAAGTGCTCTGATGGTGATGGATTCTCAAGATAGCTGTTTGTTTGCATAGGCGCCTTTAGATACCATCGCCAACTGTCAGCTGCCTGCTGGCTCAAGCTGCCGTCAAAATCTCCCAAGGGCTGCACAATGTGACGCATCAACATATTGGGAAGCAGTGAACTATGAAGAAATTATAATAAACCGAATAAAAATACTCAAGACTTGGCCTAAAGGTAGATACCAGGCCATAAACTACAAAAAAAAAAGCTAGCGAAAAATAAGGGTATAATATATTAATTAATTAGTTATAATAATAATTTTAGCTAGAAATAAGGGTTGTGATCATCTCCGCTAGGAGTAAACGTATTCTGTGGTTACGATAGTGTGCGGGACAAGTGAAAAAATAGCGATAGGCCAAATACATAAATAAGATATAAGCATTTTATGTCATATTAATGGAATAAACATTATAGTTTAGAGTTTATTATACATAAATAAGATATAAGCATTTCATGTTATGTTAAGGCGCAGGTTGAGCAAAATGTCGCGCTAGTCGTTATTTGTGCGGTTTTTAGGAGCTATCTACTTTTTATTTAAAAGATATATCAATAAATAAAAAACACATTATATTTCTACATAATCTTGATTTCATAAGAGCTATATCCGATTTTTTTTAAAGGAATAAATATTAATATAATCTCCTTACAACGAAACCACATAAATGTGAAATTATTATTGATAACATGCATCTCCTCGTAAAGTAAATATTATTTCATTTTGCGATTTACACCAATGGATAGGATTAATGAACATTTCTATTATAAAATTTTTTTCAAAAGACCAAAATTTGATTTTATTAAGAAATTATTTTAAAATCCGGGCGTATTCACTGCCCACGGGCTTGCTGGAGTCAGTGAGCGCTGAGCGCTGAGCTCTTCGATGTGAAACCCGTATCGTTAGAGCGTCGGCCAGCGCACACGCTCACGTCATATCAGTCAATAATATTATTACTTATTAGGTTATTTATAGGTAGTATTATTTGTTTGTTTTGTGTATAATTTTTCGTATTAGTTATACATATATTTGTTGTGTTTTTTTACTGCGCGATGAAGCTTTTTGCGTGTATTTTCTTTGAAGTAAATGCAAATAAAAAAATGAAGCACCATTAGCATGTAATGCTTCCTCTACATTACTCGGCTACTCGCGAAGTAACTTCGACGAAGTGCTCGTCGAAGTCGATCGCAGTCCGAAGAACGTGACCACACATCGAGCTACTTTGCGAAGAGCTTAGTCGTCTCTAGACTGGTATACATAAACCTGTGGTCGTCTCGAGTCTCCCGCACCGTTAACATGAATGACGTTCAAGAGGCAGCTGCTATAGGTACCTAATTGTGTGAACAGTACGACGTCAATGCGTTAACTAAATAAATAATTATGTAGAAAGCTATATATTTAATATTTATATGTATAAAAAAATATTCATAACTGGCGTAAGCCGAGTAGTGTAGTGAGACGCTTCGTGTAACTTCGAGGTACTTCGCGAAGCCCTTTGCCTCTGGCGCAATAAACCGACAGCGATCGGAAGTTGCCCGAGGCGAAGCGAGGTTTGACGAAGTGAATCGAAGTACCTCTCTACACTATTCGCCTCGTCCTACTTTGATCTACTTCGCGAGTAGTATAGAGGAGGCATCAAGTTCGAATCCATAATTAACATTTCGACGAATATTATAATTTACACTATAAAAGGCTAATTCAATATTATCAGTATAGTATACAGTTAAAAATAATCCTAATACCCAACCACAATATCTTATTAGGTATAGTACTGCCTCGTTGATCTAGTGGTTGTAGTAGTGCGACTGCTGATCATGAGGTCTCGGGTTCGAATCCCGGGTCGGGCCAAAAAGTCAGTATGAGTTTTTCTTTTATGTTCTAAGTTATAATTACTTAGTTATTATTATTAGCTACTAAGTTATAGTTTTTTGCTAAAATATAGTATTGTTAGCTTCTTTCCGGTAACCCTAAATAAGTCTGTATTTATACTGCTCTTTTATGATAGGTACTTGTACAATAGCAACCCAAAATTATTAAATCATTCAACCATAGACTCGGTCGTTTATTCGAATGCATAGTAAACGTGTGGAGGAGATTGTAGTGAGTTAAGCTAACACGAAAAAGGAGAAAGGCATTCGGGTTCCAGGTTCAGAGGAAGTAAGTCGTGAGCAATAAAGCTCCGAAGTAGTTGTAATAATAGTTAATATCTAATTATTGGAAAACTGAAACTGTAAGTACGTGAGAATTTATTTGCTATGATATTATGTATACCCTGTGATATTGTATTATTTTATGGAAATATAAGATGTGATTATGTGGAATATTAGGTCTTTCTTTTACGAATCCCCGCATTTGAGCTGACGACAACAGTATATTATTCATTGCTTGTTTTTTTTTCTTCTTTTTCAAAATATAATTGAGTACATAAGGTGTTCTATACGCCGAATGTCAGAGAGAAAAGCTAGTACATCTTTTGCTGAACTTTAAAATCTAAAACCAATTTTAAAACAGACGAATTGATCATAACTCCCTTAGCTATAAAATAAGTTATGATCTAATTAATGGCATTTATTCCAGTTTATGGCAGCCCTGATTTAGCCCTATATTACGTGGCTAAAATTAGGTACTGCTTATTAGGTACGTCAAACCAAATAACAGCCGGGCGGCTGGCATTATGCACTCTATACATTTCTTATATTATCTAATTACAGCCCCATTAATTTCCACTAAAAGAAAATAAATAACTTGTAAATTCAAACAAAAATAACTGCATTACTATGTCTTATAGTCATATTCATACAAATAAAAAAGCCTATATATGAGATAATGTAAAGTAAGTATAATTTTACCGGGATCATAACTTGTCAAATAATTAGGAAAATGATCGCTGTTAGGTTTAAAACTGCGAGGTAATATTTGAATAAATATACTTTCCTCTAGGTACAAAGAATTTTTTAGATGACAATATTTGTAGTTAAAGACTACCTACTAGAAATCTTATTTATGGAGTAAAAAGGCGAAAAGACTGGAATTAGGGGCATGACTGGTATTGGGGGCTTCCACCCTAATTCGGTAAAAAGTATCTAAGTAGGTACCTACCTAGTATACCTACTTTTTACTATAAACTAAAAAAATTTAAAACTAAATTTAACTAAAAAGACTAAACTGACCATTTATTTTTTAACTCAAAACAGGACATGGGTTTATTTATACTCTAAAAACTATAACTTTATACAATTGGTGTTCACTATAAAATTATATTCGGTATAGACAGTAATTATTAAATGCAACATATTTTTTTAAAATTATTAATTACATTATTTGTCAGTGGATTAAATTTGCTTTAATAAAGTTGGTGATGATATTAAATAAGAATAAAATTCTGCTCAAGCTTTTTTATTGTTATCTTTGTTAACAACATCGCCTTTAGAACTGGAACCGTAAGTGTTTCTTTCAGACGTCCACAATTTATTCAAAATAAAAAAAAAAACTGTTTCTACCGGAGCAATTGTACCAGGTAGACATAAAATATATTCGATTAAAAAAAATAATGTTGAAGATTGTTGACTTTGAATACTTCCATCCAACGAGTTACGGGACAATTTTGTGTCCCGGAGCTTTGTTTGGGGACAATGGGACAGGTGACCGAGAAAAGGGACAGTCCCGTTCAAAACGGGACGTATGGTCACTTTAGCTATAACCCTGTGACGGCTCCGTGGCGCAGTGGCTTAGCAATCAGTTGCTGCGCTGGGGGCCGCGGGTTCGAATCCCGCACGGAACAAGTATTTGTATGGTCTACAAATAATTGTTCCGGGTCTGGATGTTTGTCCTTGTGCAATTTATGTTTGTAAACTGTCTCCACGACACAGGAGAAAATCATAGTGTGGGGGTAACGTTTTTTACAATTGAAAATGAAAGATTGAACCCTTATACTTCTTGTTGATTTTTGTATTACCTTTATTAAAGTTACCCTTATGTACATATAAATAAATATAATTACGTATCTAGAAATAAAATTGATTTTCATCCTCATCAATCATTGGGATGAGGATAATGTCTGCCAGCATAATTAATAAGCAGGCTAAGTTACAAGGTGCTCAGTTGAAAAATTAGTAGGTAGGTATAGTTACTTTTCAATACGTGACACGTAAAAATTAACAATAATCAAAAACACATCATCCTATTTATTTATTTATTCTTTATTGCACCAAATATTTGTACAAAAGGCGAGCTATCTATTTATTTACCTATAGTGAATAGGTATCTTTTAAACTCACAATTTTCAATGCTTTATTTTTAATATATAATTAATTATAAAATTTCATAATTAGATAATATATGAAAATACATAATTCTAATATACCTAGTCAGGTCATAAATTCTGTCACATGTTTAATATAAAATAATTGAAACAAGTTTATTCATTATGTAACCATTTATACGCCAAAATGAAATTAACAAAACATAGATTCTTATGACACTAAAGTTTATTCGAAATGACCTCCGTGATTTTGAATACAGGCCTTCAATCTGCGCGGCCAGTCGTCTATCGCAGCACGAACGAGGTCCATGTCAATATCGGCGGCTGCCTTAATCAAGGATGTCTTGAGTGACTTCAAATTGGGATGAGGCTTTGAGCACGCCTTTTTCTCCAAGTGTTGCCATATCTTGTAATCTCACGGATTCAAATCTGGACTGGAGGAGGGCCAGTCTTCGTGCCGGATGAAGTCGATTTCACGCGCAGCCAGCCAGTCTTGTGTGATCTTCGCTCTATGAGCTGGCGCCGAATCTTGTTGGAATACCCAGTGCGTGTTATTGAACATGGTATGAGAAACAGGTTCCACAAGGTTCGTCAGGACTCTATTTTGATACACAACTGCATTCGTTGTTACAACTTTCTCACAAAAATGTACATCTGTTAAGCCCCAATAAGAAACTCCCAACCATACCATGAGCGAGGATGGAAAATGACCTCGTTGGACACGCGGAATACGGTTGCTCGCTTCTTCACTACTGTGTGCGTACACCTTAGCTTGTTGTAGCTCTCTTCTACGGTAAAAATTTTTTCATCCGAAATTAGAATTTCCCGATATTTTTTTCCCGCGTACCGCTTCAACAAAGCGCGGCATCTCTTCAGTCTCAGGTCGATTAGACGAGCATTCAAACGATGTCCTGTTTTTTTCGATATGCCCGAAGCTCTAAGTCTTTATTTAACATCCTTTTCACCGTGGTTCTGCTTAACCCCATCTGAAGGGCCAACAGTTTCTGCTTACGTTTGGGATTTCTTTGAATTCGCGCCTTCACAGCTTTTATCACTGCTGGAGTCCTAATAGACCGAGGGCGACCACTTCTTGACCTGTTATCTACACTAGAGTCTTCATTGTATCGTTTGATGGTATCTACGATAAACAAATCTTTTGGTTATATTCAAATTTTTCAGTATGTCAAAAATTTGAATTGGCGCGTAACCGCAACGATGCAACGCAATAACTGCAACACGGTCTTCTTTAAGCGTCCACTCCATATTTAAAAAATGAGTAAAATTCTAAAAAGTACAGTGCCACCAACTTATCTTTTCAGTTGACAGAGTCGCTAGTGGAGTGCTTACTATTGCCACTTAAGAAATTTACCGAGGAAATAGGTGACTACATATTCATTGCACATAATGTAAAATAAAACAAATTTCGTGTTAATATGTTAAAATTAGTGTGATCTTCGGCAGAACTCCAGAAATTCCTGTTTTGAATGATGTACCCACGTTAGCTACTGGTGACAACAATTCATCTTCTTGTGTCACTGGAATCACTTTCACTATCGCTCTGTAACTCTGTAATAAAGAGTTCATCTAAATACGCGTCTTTTTGTCTGTATTAATTTTCATTTTTTTCACTATATTTCCACTCCACTAGTGTAATTTTATGGTCTGCTATTCAATTATTTGGGGCATTTGAACATAAGGTTTTCCAATATTTTGTCTGCTACGTTCCTTTTCATAGAGCTCCATATAATTTCAATTACGTTCAAGTCGCAATGATCAGGTGGCAATCTAAGAATATTATGGCCATGACTTTCATCAGGCTATTAATTCCATATTCCGGAGCATGTTTATTTCTCCTTATTAACTCACATTTTTTCATATTTTTATTTATTTGAGTATGGTAGGATTTTTTTTCGCAATGAATAAAATTTGTGAATTTTTCTTTCTGTCCAATGTCAAAATTATCAATTTCTCGTTTCCCGATTTATCTTTGCCTTTTTTGCCAGGGGCAGAAGTTTTAAAATTGGATTCTTCAACGTGTTTTACTTCATTGGCGAGTTTGTGTACAAATCGCTCAGAAACACCTATAAGAAAACGACAAATAATTATTATATAGGTATAATTAATTAATATAAGCCCGTAAATATGCCCTCACTAAAGCTACTTCCTAGACTACAAACTACAAACCCTGGTATTTTAGATGGATGACAGTAAATTGAGATAATTTTATGTTTCACGAGTACATAATTTGATGATTTTAATTTTCCATATCTGGCAATACTAACCTTTCGCAGCAGCAACGCGTTCACACAGCTTTTCAAATGGTATAATTGGGGCTTGTAAACGTTTCTCTTCTTTCATAGAACGTAAAACTTTTAGGATAATCTGACGGGTATCACTTTTAAGACCTTTAGGCATTTTATTTGCACTTTTTAAAAACACTCTGAATGAAAAATGGCTGACAGCGATATGTCATTTACAAAATGGCGGCCTTAGTTCCAATTTTGTCCACCTGAACAGATAAGTTGGTGGCACTATATACAGTTTTATTTTTATGAACAATTCGAAATTAGAATTCAATAAACTTTTTTGTGGCCAGCATTCTAAAAGAAAAGTTTTTACTGTGTGACAATACTTATGACCTGACTGTGTAATGCAACTAATATACCGAATAAAAAAATTAAAATACATTTATCGTTGTACGCTGTGTGTATTTCCATAAAATAGTTTATTGATGTTGAAAAAATAATACTACGTTCGTACCTACAATAGGTGGCGTCTTACATATTTCATAAGCAATATATTGAAGCGAGCGGCGCGCCGCCGGCCAAATGCTCAAGGTCGTTCGCATGGAGTAGCCCCTTAATGGAATAAACATTATAGTTTAGAGCTTAGAAGAATAACACCTAGAAGCCAAGTCCGCGTCCGTAATGTGAGGCAACTCAAACTAAGCCAGTATGGCTTAGTTCAATACTCGGCCCGTTAGTGCTCAAAGTCGTGTCGTGTTGATAACAGCTCCCGAAATTTTAATTGAAAATGACGTTTTATGCAGTGAACGGATGTCAGTACATCAGAGAAACACAAGAAACATAATAACATTACATTTCACGAGTAACTAATGCTTTTGAACTTATATTTTTACGTAAAACCTTCATAAAATATAAATATGAATTTTTAAAAACTGACATATAACATTATATGGAAATGTTGCCAAAGTGAAAGAAAAATTCTCCCACCTTTTTTTAATTAAAACTAAAACACGTCAATAGGAATGAGGGGCATACACGACTTTTTCTGCTACCAGGGTGCCGCCACTTTACAGTGAGGTAAAATATTTGACAGATTTCATAGCGGGGATAATAATTTCTTAAGAAAATGTAATATTTAATGTTTCTTTCTGTATTATTAGTTACATTTTATATTAATTACATTAGAAATGAATAAACCGAACTATAAATGTAACTAAAAGCCGATTTTTTTAAAAAGAGTTATAAAGTGCAAAAAATTAAAAAACCAAACCTCTGACGCATTGGGTTGTGTAATAATATAATATTTTAGATAATGATAAACTATTATTTAAAACTAATTTCTCAATTAACTGACACTATGTTACAAAAAACTTTACTTCAGTCATAACTAGCGACATCTGGTGAGTGGAAGATTATTAGCCCGCTACATTGAAAAAATGCAACGCATTGTTTTTCTTTATCGACGGCTCCGTGACGCAGTGGCTTAGCAATGAGTTGTTGCGCTGGGTGCCGCGGGTTCGAATCCCGCACGGAACAAGTATTTGTATGCCTTACAAATCATTGTTCCGGGTCTGGATGTTTGTCCTCATGCAATTTATGTTTGTAAGCTGCCTCCACGATACAGGAGAAAATCCTAGTGTGGGGTTAACGTTTTAAAAAAAAATATAGATGATGAATTTTAAGGAAACTTTTTATATGGTCTGATAATAAATGCATGTTTGGTTTTCGTATTATGTTTCTTTCTGATCCAATCATTGCGGCTTGTGAGACAGAAAACATCAGACACAATCGAAATAAAAGCAGTTGGAAGCCCACTAAAATACAAAAATTTGTTCTTTACATTTTTTATAGGATACGGTGACATAAGAACATACAGTCCACCTGATGGTAAGTGGATGCTGTGACCCATATACATCTACAATTATCCTCAATAAAGAGATGCATTGTCATCCGTGAGGACTGTGTAAAACCTACCAAAATTAAAATTTTCTTTTTTTTTCATATTGTAGCTTACATTATGCATGCAGTAAGGTGCGGTACACCATTACTCAACGATTATTAAAAACAAACTTGCTAAAAACAAACTGAATAATAGATACTGAATACGGTTAATGGTTCGTCGAACAGTCGTGTGTCAGGCATCGGGCGGGTGTTTATCGAACTTGCATTAGTCATATAATTGTAACGTCTCTATACAGTTACAAAGAAAAATAGATGCATGTTCAGAAAACACGACTTCCACGCACACAGCTCCGCGCACACAGCGCATCGCACATAGCGCATCACACACAGCGACCCAGGACAGCGCCTGCCAGGACAGCGCCTGATGCATGTTCAAAAGAACACGACTTCCGCGCCCACTGCGCTCGCGCATATGATGCAATCACATTTATATGGTTCATAAAAGTTTCTCACTTAGCTAGATCCTATTCAAAAATATTTTGAATTTAGCGGGCTACACTTCGATAATAGAATTCAAACAAACTTATTTTCATATTTGTGTGAGTCATACGTTACGTTGTAACTATTAGTCCAATATAGTTTTAACTTCCCTACTTTTCGGGAAAATTTAATGTATTGGCCACATTATTTTTTCATTTATGGGTGTTTCGTTTAGCGTAAACACAAGTTGATAACGCACACATAGATTTTGTTCTTGCCCCACTTTTGAACGTCCGCATTGTAGGGAACTATCGTTCTAGGTGTTATTATTCTAAGGTTTAGAGTTTATACATAAATAAGATATAAGCATTTCATGTTATGTTAACCGATTCGTTGCGGCACCGATTTTCGACAACTTTTAGCTGTGGCGGCGAACAAATATTTCCTGACACGCCTATTGTGCCATCATCCATGTGTAAAAGTAATGTTCTTTTTTATGCTTTTTTTACTTGTTTAGACCTAATTAAGTTTATTTGACATCAAACATAAGTTACAAATAGAGGGATACTTGTTTTTAGTGGGTAACTACGTGTTTTTTACGTGTTTTCTTTGAAATTGAGAGTAAGTGACGTTTTTTTATGAAGAGATTACAAACCTTTTGTACTATTTAAAGTTATTTAAAAAAATTATTTATATAAGTAGGTACAACTAAATCACTCTGGAAAACCTTGGTTTTTATTAAATTAAATTTTCACCTAATAATAATATTTGTAAATATCAAACAATCAAGAACCGTAATTTGGAAAAAATAAGGTTTATGATTCATTAATATTTACAAATGTTAAATATTATTTAATGTTATACAAATGTAAAAGTAAAGTCGATTCGAAAACGTCTAATTAGTAAGAATAGCTGTTTAGGCCCAAATATGGTCATGTGAAGTTGCATCCAATCGCGTTTGACTCGGCTCATCACCCGATGGTAGCGAGGTGAGATAAATGCCGCCAGGGGGGGGGGGGGGGGGCAGTTGCCGCTTCCCGTTTTTCTGCCGCGTGGGCTAGGACAGTAGCTTGACCGCCTCGGCTCGGTCGAAAAGTTGTCATGTTTGCGACCACTGGATCGGTCGCGCGCGGCCAGTTGGTTTTGAGGGCCTAGAATTTGAGTACTTGTGCGCTTTTGGGTTTCGGGTAGACCGCCTCGAATTGGTTGTCTAATTTGTACGTTTCGTGACAAGAGGCTTGTATTGAATTTGAGTGATTAAAGTAACTTCTTTTGCAAGTAATTTACGTCAATTTGTATAGTGATTGCATCTTGAAGTGCATTTTGCAATATTTAATTTACTTGTGTGGCCTGTTAATATCGTACGAAGGAATTTTAGCTTGTTGTGTGGAACGCTTTACTTTGAGACTACCAAGAGGCAGCGTTCGTTCCCGTGTTTGTAATTTTGTGCTAAGTGAACCCGGAACATTGAAATTGAACTTTGAACGACTGTTCGTTACATGTGTCGTGTGTCACGTGTTTCATTACGACGAACGTTGAATTGGTTGACTTTGATGTTAATTATATGTACAATAAGGTTGATAGACTAATAAACTGAAATGGTGAAGTGACGTCAAACTTGAGTTCAATTGGTGAACGCCTCCCTGTAGGGATCTCACATTTGGAGAAAACCAGCGCCTGAGGATCGGCAGTCCGACTTCACCGAGGTTATCAGGTTTCACATTGAACGCACTACTACACACTACTTACATGCACATACTTAACGCCTGACCGCGCCTTGGGGTCGGTCCTCGATTCGGAACCAGGTAAGTTCGTACTAATTACCTAGCCTTACATCTATTGTGTAGGACATGCAACCATAGGCACTTCGAGCCCCACCCTTAGTTGTCCGTCGAATCTACCCCTGTGTAGTCGATCTTTGTCGGGGCAACTAGGGGGGTGTACAATAGCAAAACAAGTGTTTTCAAAAGGAAGCAAATGCCGGCACTTTACGGCGGCAGATTAACAAAAGACTATTTATTAGTGAACTTTTTATGCATGAACGGTTTCAAACTGTTTCAAGCAAAAATAAACCTTATACCATATCACAAGAACACATGGTACTTCGTAGGTCTATTCGGCCATATGATAGTAATACGACGGCAGTTCAACCATTTTAAGCAAAATTAAACAATAAGACAAACGCATTGTTTTTTTTTAACAGGACACTTGTTTTCCAGAACGTTTACATTTACATAAAATTTACGTTTAGAGTTTGTGAGCAATCGCAATGAGTGCTATTATTTGTTACTTATTAGACTATTTTTCCACAACATGATTGAAAACCTACAAAGTAAAAAGAGTACCATGTACAAGTTAAAAAAAGGTTGTGTTACGGCCTACGGCTGCTCCTACAAAGATTAAATCTTCGGAGCCCATCAGCGGAGATTCAACGAACAGACGCAGGTCGGGCCCGAAACGGCCACATGGAAATATTCTATCACAATACAATTTAATGGGGAGGCTAATCAAATAAATAGTACGTACCTGGGGTGAGGCGAAGACTCTCTATGTGTTAAGTATAGTGGTGGTTTGTGGTGTTGGTAGTGATAGACTGAGGCCCCTGAGGCCGTCGGCAACAGAACAGTTTAACAAGTGGACTGTTGACGGCTCAACGCTCAGGGGAGGCGGCCGTGGTGGGAGCTAAGGCGGCAGCTAGCTAGGGCTGCCTCCATCAAATGGGGAACGGTAGTACACCAGTCGCGGCCACTCAGCTAACGGGGGTGAGAAGGGTCTAGCGGACTGATGAGTGGCCGTGAAATTCCTCTCCACACGCTGAGGGGGGGCAATAACACCGCCGCCCCTGGGGGAATTTCCCCCCGACTGGTCGGGGTAGGGACCCCTTTCAAACCTAGGGGCCTGGTGGCTGGCCGGCGTGGCTGAGCGCCCCCGCCCGTGGGGGTCGAGGGCCTGGCAGAGCCCCGAGAGGAGACGCCGTTCGCCCCCAGACACAAAACTGCATGGTGATTGCCCTGGCAATACGGACAGGGCCGCCGGTGCGGGCAGTCTCACTGGAGGTGCCCTTCCAAACACGAATAGCACCAGCGGCGCTCCTTGGCGATAGTTCGCCTCGCCGGAACCGGCTTATTTAATAATTTCGAGCACGACGTGACCCGGTGATCGGATGCTCGACAATAAGAGCAGGGGGGCGCCTCCCTGGATGCTAGATCACTGTAAGATGGTAGGGAGCGACGCCCTCCCGCGGGAGCTCCGATAGGCCTGGGGGGGGGGTTGACTACGACTTGCCCGGCGGATTCCGCCTCTCACTGGACACGGCTCGTAAGTCGTCAACGGTGCCCGCCGCGTTCTCAATCTGCCGGCACTGCTCCTCCAAAAACCGCAACAGGTTATTGAAGGGCGGAATATAGGAGGCCCCGTCCCCGCCGTACCTCTCCTCAAAATGTATTCGAAGGTCGAGAGGTAGACGGGACAGCACGACGTGGAGCAACAACAAGGACCATTCGCCCACTGGTAAATCCAGCCGCCTCAACGCATTACAGGCCACCAAGACTGGATTCACCAGGTCCGGACATAGTCTGGCCCGGTCACTAAGCAGCGGGAGGCTTAGAAGCTGCTTAACATGTTCGTCCGCAATTATTTCTTTTTTTTTATAAAACGCCGAACGTTGGCGTATCTTCTGGCTAGGAGGTCTCGAGCAGTCTGGTAGGCGTCGTCCGACAATCTCAAGTGACCAACGACGCCCAGGGCCTACCCCTCCAGTGAGGCGAGGAGGTACGCCATCTTCTGGCTCGGGGTCAAGTCCCTCCGGGCGTCCACTAGGCTGTCGAAAAGACCAACGACGGTCAGTCATTCGGAAAGTACCCCGGAGAACCTTGGCAGGTCCAGAGTTGGGAGTCGTCCCAACAGCTCTGGTTTAGCCTGCTTCCGAGAAGACTCGGGCAGGCCACTCATCCGAGCTTTACGCGCCTCCTCAGCTTACCTGTCTTCAGCTTCGATCAACTCGTCCGTGAGCGAAAAGAACTGCTCGTAGTCCACGAAGCAGGAGTCCAGGATTCCCTTTTCCACATCCGAATCCTCGAGCTCAGCGTAAGCCTCCTCCACTGCGGCCCTTCGAGCATCGACCTGCTCGAGCCGCTTCCTCAAGTTATAGATCCTATCCGGTCGACCTATCAAGGCATGTGCGCTGGTAGCCCAGCGCAGCTCAGTCCGCAAGCAACGAATCAGTAGCTTTTGCGATGGCATCACTACTAAATACAATTAATACGCGGCTCAAATATAAATCAAATTAACAAATAACAAATACAGTTCCTATCAAATAAAGTTAAGTAGAAATTACACAAATACGATTACTATTTATTAAATTAAATACAAGTTAGCACAAAAAAGACACAAATCAAGTTAACAAGTAACAAACCCTAGTACGATCAACAAATTATCCGATTACGTGACAACCTTATCTACCTAGTCAAGGTACCTCGCCTTAAGAAACTACGGTAAGTACTTAGCCTTAACAAAATTCCCGCTTGTTAACCTACGGGCGTGGCGTTCGCAACTACCCGCCAACAACAAAAAAGGCAAGCAATAAAGCTACAAAAGAAAAGAATTTTATTTTTACGTATTACGGCCGGGCGTGATTGTAGACACAAAATTAAACCAATCAAACCAACGCTCCCTGCCACCAAAATTGTTTAATTTTTATCAAGTACTACGGTCGGCTCGACTGGAGAATCGAACCCGGAACCACGCTCTGCTACCACTAATGATACGGCCTACGGCTGCTCCTACAAAAGTTCAATCTTCGGGGCCCATCAGCGGAGATTCAACGAACAGACGCAGGTTGGGCACAAAACGGCCACATGGAAATGTTCTATCACAATACAATTTAATTGGAAGGCTAATCAAATAAATAGTACGTACCTGGGGTGAGGCGAAGACTGTTTCAGGGCTCGGTCAGGCCGTAGGTGTGTATGTGTTAAGTATAGTGGTGGTTTGTGGTGTTGGTAGTGATAGACCTGCCGGGCCTTCGAAGTCGGCAGCAGCCAGGACTCCGGTGCCGCTCCAAATTGTGATAATCTCCCGCGGTGTCACTCACCGTCACTTTCTTCCTTTTTCACTATGACAGTCTATTAACTATACGTCCAGACGCCACTAACATTAAACTAAAGCGTAACTCACCTCTAATACCGAAAACGTATCCGAACTATATCAAAGGCCACTCGAGCAAATTAATATTGTCAAATGCACTAATATACGCTATCAAATTAGAATAACCAAATTCGCGGTAAATTAGGCGCTCATAACACAAAATTCAGACGTTGATCGCAATCACTGTTAACTTCCTAACAATTTGTTAGCCCGGCTTCTAATTCTAGATTCAACACACAAAACCCTCGTCGTGGCAACCACTTGCTTACAAAACCGACTCCAAAATGGTGGTTTCCCGGGCGACTTTAAGACGTGCTCTCGGTGGCACTGTATTCTAGCAACTCTCCGGGAGAATCGC
This sequence comes from Parnassius glacialis, assembly GCA_033319125.1. Lineage (NCBI taxonomy): Eukaryota > Metazoa > Arthropoda > Insecta > Lepidoptera > Papilionidae > Parnassius > Parnassius glacialis. Next base: position 29,715,403 of record JAVANC010000002.1, read on the forward strand.
CGTGCTAGTCACTCCACTGCATTCAATCACTTCCGACCCGCCCCACAAGCAACCAATCCGGTTTCGCGCGAACGTCAAACGGTAGGAAATCACCGCTCTGCGCGCCCCCTGGCGTCGATTCTTGACATTAGCGTTTGGCGCGAACAGGTTGTCAACCCCTAAAAATTTCAAATTTTCAAAATATCCAGATACGAAGCCGCATGCATGAACTACTTGCAAAATAATGAATTTATTATTCTGGATAAATTTTCCAAAAACGCAATTTCAGCGAGTTATAACGATTTTTAAAAGACACGACTCGCGTGTCATACACCACACGCAAAAGTAATCGATGGCACGCCTGGCGTGCCATCCGCACTGAACCGGTTAAGGAAATAATCATTATAGTTTAGAGTTTATATTTTGTATATTAATAGTAGAATTAGCTTTAATGTAATGTAAGAACTTAAAAACAATGTAACGCAACTCAGCAAGGTGGTCACTTAGCATCGTCACTTGCTCTCTCGCGCCTCGCGCTGATTGGTCAACGCCATTTGCCCGTTACTTACACCGTATCTATTGACCCAGCCGAGGTAGTATAAAAGAGGGGCGATTTTCGTCGTTCGATACGACATTCCGCCTGTGGCACCGCTGCCGAGCGGTTGTGTCCAGGTTGTCCGCGCTCTCGTCCCCGTACGGTAGTGCTATCTCGCTCTCGCGCCTCTGTTGTCCTGCTCGCACTGTACAGCGTCCTCGCCTTGGTGAGTCACTTACGCTAATAGTTCTTGCCCCCCTGTCTTCGGGCGGGGAGGTTTGACTGACCTCTGCTTGTTATTGTTATTGTTATATTTTATTGTTGATTTTTGTTATTTCTTTGTTTTCTTGTATTGTATATATTGTCGCGTAGTACGTCTCGTGATCAAGTCCCTGTTCTTTTGAGAACAGGGACCCATCCCGTTCTTACTGTTTCGTAGAATACTGCCCCCCCAACATGTCCACATTTAGCCAAATCAAGTCCCTCGTCGCCGCCCTAAACCAAACTCTTGGTCTGGGCCTAAACCTGGATGAGACGGCCCTTGCCGCCATCGCCGCCCATGCCACTCCCCCTGCCCCTCAGGCACTCCAACCGCCGCCCGTAATCGCGGCATACCTAGAGTCTAAGAACTCTTTCGCCCCCTTAGAGATGGAGTACGCATGCTCCGAGTCAGAGTCCTCTGCGTCGGCCTCCTGGAAGAGGCCAGCCACCAATTCTGGCACCGGTTCATCGGAGTCCTGTGACCTCGTTCACCACGGTGACCTCCAAACGCAGCGACAAACGCGCCGCGAAAAACCGCACCCTCCATGTCTCAGCGGCTCCTGCCGCCCCTTCAACCTCCGCAGCGCCCGCCGCTGCTTCGGCACCACTTATGACAAGATAAGACATCCCCGCTCCGGCCAAGCCAGCCTCTCGCTGTGCTCCAGTCCTTGCCAAGAAGCAAGTCCCGCCCCCTGTCTTCCTGAGAGACAAGGCAAGATTCACCAAATTATCCAAAACCTGCTACGACGCAGGCATTAAGTATGACCATGCGATTAACCTTGGGGAGACTATTAAAATCATCCCCAATTCAATCGATGACTTCCGTCAGCTCACAGCCGAACGAGTTTCTAACCACACTGAAGAGCGTACTTCCGGAAGAGCGCAAAGTCAGGGCCGTCATCCGCGGAGTCCCTTTCGAATTCTCCAACGAGGAAATCCTCGAGGACCTTAAGTTCCAAGGATTCCCCGTAGAAGCCGTGCACAAAATGCACAGCAGAACGGGCCAGAGGTTCTCGCTTGCCCTCGTCATCCTTTCCAACGTGCCGGAGGCAAAAGCCATCTTCCGGCAGGTACGCACAATGTGTGGCCTGTCGAGAGTGAGGGTTGAGCCCCCACATAGGCGCGGGTTCCCGGCGCAGTGCCACCGCTGCCAGCTATATGGTCATGCGTCGGCCTACTGCTCCGCCCCACCCAGGTGCCTTGAACCCCACAACACTAAAGAGTGTCCTCGGCCCAAAGACGCCGAATCCCCACCCGCGTGCGTCCTATGTAAACAAACAGGCCACCCGGCAAATTACAGAGGCTGCCCTTGCGCACCTCATCCTCGCCCCATTAGGCAAGCTCCACCGCCGGTCAATGACCGATCATTCCCGGCTCTCTATACTAGAATGCCCTGTCAGGGCTTTTCTCAGCCCCTCCAGGGCTTCCCTTAGCCCCTTCAAGGCCCCTCTCGACCCTCTCAGGGGCCCCCTAGGCCCCCTCAGGGACCTTTTCTATTAGCCCTTTGAATGAAATTTATTCAAAGGGCTAATATGAACTTACAGGGTTGTATTGGTGATTTTAATGATAATAATTCTGTAAACACAATCGCTACGGTCGCGAATCATATATTTTTAAATATACAACCTAACCCTGACTTGCAAATTCCAAAAAAACGCAAGAAAATTTGAATTTCGCAGGTCGCCACCCTGGAGCTTCCACCTTAATAGGTATTTAATGGAATTATCATGGTGAAATATGCAAAGAAAGTTGCAAAAACGATTCACGGAAGCAATTAAGAATAACTATGATATTTCTTTTCAACGTTATGTAATATTTCGATAAGAAAACACTGATTTTACCAAAATTAGGGCGTCAAAGGGTGTAGCGGTAGGCGCGCTGCCGGGATGACAGCACGTGCCCCGTGCCTCGCGCTTCGGGTTTTCCCCGAATCAGAGCTAGTAGTGCTGTGCCACGTTATTTTTGAATATTTTTTTTAATAACATGCAAAGATGTTTTATAGGTCTGTTTGTAGTTTATATTTAATAGGTCCATTTTTTTATAGTATAAGGGTGACAAACGAGCACACAGTTCACATGATGGTAAGTGGTTGCTGTGGCCCATAGACATCTACATCTATCCTCGTTTGCGAATCAAAATGCAGATACGTTGCCACCCGTGAGGACTAAGATGGAATGCCTCTTTTCCAGTAAAAAGGGTCTCCGGTTCTCTACACTCACCATACGAAACACAGCAGTTTGATAAAATTGACGACGTCTTGAGAATTTACCTGTGAAATGTGCAATTAGTATCAGGTGAATTTGTATTATTAACACCACAGTCACTCACAGATTGAGTAAACTTTTTGGAAAAAAAAGTTACTAAAAGTAACCACTATTACACTCTCAATAATTACAAAATATCTAGGAGTTATTTCTTGCGTGCTTACTTGTGTCGACCTGTCATTCAAAATCTGTTACAGAGTCATGAGATTTGGTATCCTTTTCTATCTTGCATTTTTGCCATAAGGCTATTTTCTTCTCCTTTGTACACTATGTCGGATAATAAGCCAGTATATTCTAAGTCTATAATGGCAAGGCTACAAAAAAATCGTGTCAAATTAAAACAATAAATTGCGGACGTTGTAGGCTCCGTCCATTTTTTAGTGAAGTGAAGACAATCGAATCGAGAAAAATTTAAAATTTTATTATGTATATTTATTTATTTATTCGGAAATATAAGTAATATGAAAAATAATATTTTCTCTAACGGTTAGCGAGGTTAGGGGACTATGGCGGGAATTTCAGCGCCAGCGGATTGTTGTTCCCATGAAACAAATACAAAGACGAGGTGTTGTAATTAGATTTCACTATGTAACAACGCGTGACAATTTGCGGGGTGAGGGGATGTTTACTTTACCGCACACTTTACAGTATCTACATCTACCAATAAATAGTAAAACTACTCGAATAGTTCCATATCGATGTTGCAATGTAGTTTAGCTACCTTGACGATAGATGGCGGCCTGTTCAGAAAATGATTATAAGCTATAAAAATAATATTTTGCATAGCATCAGAGCGTCTATCTGAGTAGTTTTCACACAATAAAACACAACACTTCATCCTTTTCTTCTTAATACTACGAAAATACACCAATTTGCGATTTTCACCACATAAGCGCACAGGACGAATGCTGACAGTATTATACTTAACGAAAGCCACGCCCACTATGATGACGTCAGGATCTACTTAGAATCACAGTGCACAGTTGCTTATGCCGTCTCCTCTTTGTATTTGCTTCAAGGTTGCTCCTGTCTTTTATCCTTTTAGTAATAATTTGAAGACAATTTTGATACGTAATATCCGGATAGCAAGTTATGCTTGTAAGCTAGTCATCTATCATCTATTTTCGAGATGTTAGTGCTGTTAGCCTATGCGGCTTTTACAGAATCATATTTACACAGGGCTCGCGACCTGATAGGCCGTGATCTATTATACTCTTGCTTCATATTATACAGAACTAGCTTTATTTCTGGGCTAGTAAGGTAGTGTCTAAAGTCCGGATAGTTTAATAGGATGGGGTTCTATTTTTTTACTACTCTAAGCCAGCGCTTAACTACAATCGCACCTGATGGTAAGTGGTGATATAGTCTAAGATGGCGAAGCGCTCTGACTTAAAAAAGCCTATTCACTCTGGCCTTGAAGATACCCTCATTGTAATCCAATGGAAAGACAGATGCTGGCAACTCCTTTGCTGTACGCATGACGACCGATGTAGCAAACCGTTTGGTTCGGATGAGTGGTAAGTCAACAACAAAAGGGTGGCAACTGGCCGAACGTTTGGACGTCTAACGGTGGTAGAGCCACGCGGCAGTTTTTGCTGTTGCACGTATGGGCCGGCTCGAACCGGGTTGGTACCACGACCTCACGACCTCACAGAATACCGGCGTGAAGTAGAACCTCTGCTTCTGCATTACGACTGGCGAGTGCAGGTGGCCGAAGGCCCAATTCCCCCTCCCCCCCATCAACATGGTAGTGGAATTACACCAAAGACTACCCTAGGAGGATACCAGAACTCCTGGAGAATCCCTCGCTGAGCATCCACGACCATGTTATTCCACTCCTGAGCGTGGGTGCTCAGGCTGCCACGTATACTGGGGGGGGGGGGGGGGGGGGCAAAATTCCGCTCAAAAACATAACTGTTCGGGGCAAACTGAGCAACAATACCCAGGCGACCCCTGCCACGCTATCCGTGAATTTCTGCAACATCAGGGGACTTCACTCGAACCTAAACGCCGTCCACTACCAACTCGAGACGGCGAAGCCGGCCTTGCTCTTTCTGACCAAGATGCAGGTGTCCTCTCCGGTTGATACTTTGTATCTCTCCTACCCGGGGTACAATTGGAGCACTTCTTTGTGCCTCGGGCTGGAGTTTGCGTGTATGTCAGAGAGGATACATGCTTTCTCGACACCTCGGCAGAGTTGAAGGTTCGGGCTTGTCCATCCTTTGGCTACGCGTAGACAGCGACGATCATCCGCGCGTTTACGGGTGCCCCTATAGGTCCCATAGCGGTAATGCCGAAACAGATCGACTCATCGACCACGTCCAAATGGCTACAGATTCCTTGCTACAACAGGTTCCATCCGCAGAGATCGTGATCTTTGGCGGTTTTAACGCTCACCACGCCGAATGGCTCGGTTCACGTTTAACCAATCATGCGGGGAGATCTGTTTATGACTTTGCCTTGACATATAGTCTGACACAACAGGTTACTTTGCCTATGTGGATTCCAGATGTGGAGGATCATACACCTTCCCTGTTGGACCTTCTGCTGACCTCTCATCCGGACGGATATCAGGTTTCCGTCGATGCTCCCCTCGGCTCTTCGGACCATTGTCTGATCCGGAGTGTGGTGCCACTCACACTCCCCTCGCGGTTGCGTTCTGCATGTCGCCGCCGTGTTTGGCATTACAGGTCGGCGGATTGGGACGGAATGCGTTCTTTCTTTGCATCCTACCCATGGGGGCGGGTTTGCTTCTCGCCGGATGATCCCAGCGCTGTTGCTGACTCTGTCACTGATGTGGTGCTACAGGGAATGGAACTATTTATTCCATCATCTGTGGTACCCATCGGAGGCAGATCTCAGCCTTGGTTTGGTCACTCCTATAAGACTGAATTACGTAATAAGCAGGAGTGTTATCAAGCATGGGCTGCGGCTTCGGTGACTCGGATTGTTAACACCAGCGCACTTAAAAAGAAGTATAACTTCGCCTCCAGGTCCTTCAAAAGAGTTATTGCCAAGGCAAAGTCAGAGCACATAGGCAGAATTGGCGAGAAACTAGTTCGCCTTCCTTCGGGAACCCGTGCATTCTGGTATCTCGCCAAAGCTGTCCAAGGGAATTTCTGTAAGCCATCACTACCATCTCTGCACAGGGAGGACGACTCACTGGCCCAAGCCACAAAAGACAAAGCCGACCTTTTAGGCTCCCTTTTTGCGTCCAACTCGACTCTTGCTGACGGGGTGAAAACACCGCCGACCATCCCGCGGTGTGAGTGCTCCATGCCGGATGTGCTGTTCTCACAGCCCTCGGTTCGCAAAGCACTCCTCTCTCTGGACATCCAGAAGTCAAGTGGACCTGACGGAATCCCCTCAATTGTGCTGAGGACGTGTGCTCCGGAGTTGGCACCGATCCTAACGCGTCTTTTCCGGTACTCCTACTCCCAAGCCCATATATGGCAGCAATCCATACACGGCCGGACTTGTGCTTTATGTAGAGTTAGCAGCTGTCTCGGCAGCACTTTTGAAAGGTATTCTAGTTTCCTTCCACTTCGGCTTTGGCCTTAGACTCAACGAACTGCCTAAAGTTTAGGTTTGAGTATATCTCAACCCCCAACAACTGAAGGCGGTCGGTGTATTCCAGTGATACATTTCGGAAAGAAGGAGTCAAGGTGAGCTGGGTCCTTTTTGCACTGAAGACATGCTTGTGTTTTGGAGGCGTTCACAAGATTGGCGTCGCCCCATTCGGAGGCTGCATGTAGTGTATACAGATTCACACGCTTACCGCTAACGCTAACCATAGCTTCTCTTTCGGTCTGGATTTTATCCTGACTGGCCCGGGCGCTTGGTTGGTATTTCTCCACAACTGTGTTGTCGTCTGTATACCCATAAATACCAGGCATAAGCAGATCATTAATAATACAGCAGGAAGAGAGTTGCGGAAAGAACGGACCCCTGAGGAACATCGTCGTTAGTCGCCACTAGATCGGATGAGCAGCCATCGAAGATGACCCGGAGAGATCGTTCAATTTTGAGCTTAGTAGCACCGCCCACCACTTATTTTACTATTCTGGCTTGTCCACTAGGTTCGTGTGGCTGATAAAGCTAGTGCCTTTTTTAGGTATATTACCTCATACTTTGGCTAGTCGGTTAGGGAACAATATCAACCCGTTTTGATTTTCATAATACATAGTATTCACTCGTATTTTTGGGTTTCACAAGACAACAGAATATAAAACTTTTCTGAGATCTTTCGTAGAACATACCACCTAGATTTTTCATTGCGAAGTTCTTCTAGAAACATTGCAGATAATCCACATTCATTTTGTCATAAAATCTGTGGTTTTGTCCAAGTGCAATTTTTTTGTAGTTTTTTCTAACAAACTTATTATAACTTCAACTCGATATTGGCAGATTGGCACTGTTTAAATCGCATTGATTTAGTTTTACAAATGCTGTTTGTTTTTTTTTTCAAGGTTTGAACGTATATTGTCCTAGTGACTGTATCGTAACTGCCTTTAAATTTCTTAGTCAAAATCCATTCAAAGTCAAAATGAGAATCAACCTGACGACTAAGATATCAGTAAAAGGGATCTTCGGTTCTCTACGCTTAGGTAATAGATACCATACGAAACACAGAAGCATTATTCTGCTGTATCACGCTGGTATTCTGTGAGAGCGTGTACCCACTACCGTCGAACCGAGTCATTCATGATGTACCTATATTAAAGCGGCAGCTTGGTTCAATCCAAATCCATTATACACCAACCTGTAAAACTGTTTTTAAAATTTTGCATTTAATTAACAATTTCCGTGGTGCAGGTGAATTCTAGTCGCTCGCATACATTGAAATTTAAGGAATGTCTAACCTACCACGGCTCTGTTGATTAACCCCATGTTCTTAATCAAAAATATTAAGAAAATTGAAGCGTCTGTTTATAATGTCAAAATTACAGCGTTTTACCAAATGCATATGAAAATATATACGGTTCTTATAACAAAAATACCCTTTTTAAAATTTTTGTCTGTCTGTTTGTTTCGGCTAATCTCCGAAGCGGCTGGACCGATTTTGACGGGACTTTCACTGGCAGATAGCTGATGTCATAAAGAATAACTTAGGCTACTTTTATTTTAGAAAAATAAATAGGGTTCCCCGCAAAAAAATAAAGCCTTAAATTACGCGCGGGAGAAGTCGCGGGGAACAGCTAGGTTATCAATAAAAGTCAAAGCGGAGTAGGAACTCAAAATTATAAAAAAGCTGCGGACGCCAAACCTTTAGCCTGCTAAGAGTGGTAACAATGGCAATATCCCTCCTATATAGCAATCTATAGAGAAGAGCTATGTAAAGGCCGCTACTGACATGCCTGCCGCAGGGGCAATCTAGGGAGCACTGCGATCGGAGCAATATCGGAGCTGTCTCTACACACATGCCTGCCGTTCAGTATGAGAGATGAGAGTATACGTCTCGTTGGACACACGCGTTGAGAATGGCGCCAGTTTTATCGAAATATCAATAAATCGGTATATAAATCCTTGGCTCTTTTTTATATAGAATAAGGGTGACAAATAAGCACAGTCCACCTGATGGTAAGTGGACACTGGCCCATAGACACCCACATCTAAACATAATTGACAATGACAGCTGAGTAGCTGAGATGCGACTTTTGGACTTTGGACTTTTTGCTTATTATTTTATTTCAATCTAAAGGTCTTTGACCAGTGATTTTAAAGATAACATTTCCTGAGTGAGCTTAGCCCACGTAACTGGCCTTTTACTTGTTTATCAATAAAACAACTAATTAATTAATAATTACGAGCATAATATAGTGCTAGAAGCTGCAGCATAGCTCTGCCACGCTATTTTTAGGCTATCAAAAACAATTAAATATGACTAACTTCACTCGTCATCATTTAATATAACCAATTTAATCTGTGATATAACTTAAGTAACTAGTGCTCAGTAACTATAATTTAACGTGACAAACGAACACTCAGTCCACCTGATGGTAAGTGGTTGCTGCGGCCCATAGACATGTACACATATCTTCGTTAGCGAATCAAGATGCAAATGCGTTGTCACCCGTGAGGACTAAGATGGAATGCCTCTTTTCCAGTAAAATGGGTCTCCGGTTCTCTACACTCACCATACGAAACACAGCAGTATTAAGCTGCTATTTTACGCTGGTATTCTGCGATTGCGTGGTCCTTCCCCGGTCGAGGGTTACAACTATACTATTAATATAGCTGCAGCATGGCTCTACCACGTATAAACTAGAGATACAAATAGCCAGGATAGTTTTCTAATGATGAGTTTCAATAAATTTAATTACTAAAATTTGTATTTTGTTTAATTATTTAGTTAATGACATTTTATTTGTATTCCAGCTATTTTAATACTATTGGAATATTTTCTTTCCGATACTAGCTTTTATGATAAGTTAGGTAACAAATCCCAGTAATGTTACTTGAAAATTACAACGTTCAAATAACGTTCTTTCTGCGGTTCTGACTTGTACTCACACGTGTGCTCCGCGCGAAAGTCGCAACGAACTGATTGAAATTGCCCCAATTGCGCTACATACGCGAAAGCGGCAGGGCCGATCTAGGGAGCAAGGAAGGTCTTGCGCTCCTGCCGCCCTGCCGCAGGGCCGACTTAAAAATTGCCCCTGCTTACCTACACACATCACAATTAAGGAGGCAATTAAGGGTCATCCCCACTCCTACACCCTAGATTGTCCCTGCGGCAGGCACGTCTCTTCAGTTGCCGCCTTTAAACAGTGGACTTTTCTAGGCTGTAATGGATGGATGGATGGAGTAGGAAAAATAAATAAAGTTACATTTTTGTTATATTTAAAAAATAGTTTAATTTAATAGAGTAATATTTTTATAAAAACAACATGGCATGACATTTATAATCAAAATCTTGCATTTGTGTAACAACAAAAGTATTTAAGAAATTCAAAATATAATAACGAAATACGTATTTATGTAGATTAATTATCATTAAAATTTTCAGTAAAAACTGAACTAGTTGACTTGGTATATTTTGCATGTTTCGTTCAGGGAAACTGGTTTAAAACTAAAAGCTTTATGTAACTCAAAATAAAATATAATTAGAAACATTTGCAGTCGCCACCCAAGCACATGCCGCTGTGGTTGTTCATTTCCTGACACATGCGGTTACAAATAGAATTGTTACAAGTATTAATCGTCAGGAAGTCACCAAGCTCACCTGAAAAAAAAAAATTAAATACATAATTACATAGACTACTACACGACTGTCATTTGAAGGGTAGGTAGAGAGTAGTCTCTGATAGTACTTTAAAACTCCATAGGGAATTTCCTTAAAGCACGATTATGACAAAAACAAATACGTATTACTATGGCAGTGGGCATATAATAAGCACTTAAGCAGGCGCTGATTAGATATTGTATTATTTATTATATGTTATACAGATTAGATGTAACTATTAGCTGTAGCATGATACGACTTCAACACCATTGCATTAGCTCAACCGGGGGAAAACCACGCTCGCAAAGAATAACTGAGTCAAAGAGTGCCTTTATATATACTGAAAACCTGAATGAAAAAACTAGCGTGATTGTTATGGTAAGTGAAAAGAACGATGACTCATTTTAGTGGTTACAAGGCATTTCATCTGAATCCTCAGCCGTGACAGCGCAACTACATTTTGATTGAGAATAGACGTAAGTGTCGATGGCACCACAATCCACAATAAGTATTATGTGGTTACCATCTGATGAACTATGTACTTCGCTTGTTCAATAGTTGATAAGATGATTAAGTTACGAAGCATATTCTTCTTATTTAATTGTTTACTATTATGACACACAAAAATATAATGAGAATTTGAAATAAGCAATTTGAAATATAATATCTTTCACCTTTGAACTTTTGCAAGATGTCACATTTGCATTTTCCTTTAACGCAGGCGCCACCCGGAAAACCACTACGGCGACATTGTTGCTCACATGCAAGAGGGTTGCAACTTCTTAGAAAATTTTGAGTCCATTGCGTTACAGTATCTAAAATAAACAGATTTCATGCTTTTAATATATAAGTTAAAGACCTGGCATTTCAGTTGACGGTATTTTGTTTTAAAAAGTGCATACAATGAGCGCATCTACGACTTTTTCTGTTAGCAGGGCGGCGCCACTAGAGAGTGAGGTATAATATTTGAAAGAATTCATAGCGGGGAAGTATATTTGTTCGGAAAATGTAACAGTTATTGTTTCTTTCTCTACTGTTAGCTATATCTTATATTAATAACATTAAAATAAATAAACAAAACCACACATATTCATAAAAGTAGAAAAATAATAAATAAAGTTAAAAATGTGCAAAAAATTAAAGAGCAAACCAATGACACATTGTTTAGTATATACTCTAGAAATTGATAAACTTTTATTAAAAAACAATTTCTCAATTAAATTACATTGTGTAACAAAAATCTTTACCTCAGTGTCAAGTAGCGACATCTGGTGAGCAGAAAATTATTCGCCATCATTAGAGGTAGTTGACCCGCCGATTAGTTCCAATTATATAATGCCCATTTATTAGTTTCATGAGGGAGAGGGAACATATTTAAGAGATTAAAAATATTTGGAAAAACTGTGATATACTCATATTCACTTTTAAGAAACGGCTACTATACTTATATACTCTTTTTGGTTCTGTAATTCTTTTAGAAATCAAATAGCATACTATTCCCATATCAGCCAATATTCTTAAGAAAGAACAATGGCCAAATTTCTATAGGAGCTGGACTTGACTTATTTTTCATGTCCCAAAAGAAGCTATAGCTAGATTGGTTTGTTTTTATGTTGTATACACCATCCTGTATGAAAATCATATCTAAATAGCCACAATTTTTTATAAAAACGTCAATAATACTTTTGAGGTTAGCATCACATATGTAATCTTCTTCAGTGATATAAAATAATAATTAGATTTGTATTATAATGTACGATTGTGTGTGATGGCTTATGTTAGTGTAATAAAATAAGTAGGTATGTAAATATGTACTATTATTGAAGAATTCCACTCGTGGATCTTAGAAATTACTCTGGTATTAAGCTCAAAAACGAGATGGCGGCGAAGTGTATCAATGCATTTGTAACAATTAACACATATCAATCGCAGGGCTAGTTGTCGTTGTTGTGTAGCTGTGGTCTGCATGATGTCTCTTACAAATATGCAAGATGCAAAATCGGTGTCCAGAAATCAAAAGCACAGAATAATCGTTACAAGTGGTAGTTATCAGTCCGTAAAACAATGCCGAGGTCAAAACAACAGAAGGAAATCTAAAATTACTATTTTAGATTTCCTTCTGTTGTTGACGACGTACGTGTACGTATCACAATCCACAACGAATGAAGCAAATAAGATATATAGATATGTAGATGATTGCCTGGTGACAATCATTGTCGATCGATGACCACAGATTATGTAATTTGACGATGACACATGATGTCCCGTTGTACGTAATTAAACAAAACGCTTAGCTTACTATGAATATACATAATCATTTTTATGACATGAATCCAGTACATAATAAAACAGTATAGAAGTTGATTTGATGCCTACATACTAATTGAATTAAATTACAATTAACAATTATTCAGAAAAACGTGAATAATTCGTTTTTGAATACAAAGTCCTTTCATACGTGAAATGAATCGTCATTAGGTGCGTTCCAGTACGTTCAGAAACCATTATTTTAAATAATTTCGGAACAGTTACAAAAACAAAAATAAAAGGATAACTTCTTTTTGTGGTTACTTATAGAGGTATTTTTTATGTTTTTTAAGACCTTAAAAAATAAGGATATTTTTCATTAATATTTCATATTGTGACGCCATCGTTTCATCGTCTGGTACGATTTGGCCAACCTTCTTTACAACATAGAGCACATTGCCTTAGTGTAAACGAGTGTTACGATAGTAATAGAGATAGTAGTAATTAAACTGCAAGTGTACAATTCTAAAACAAAATTAACTTGTGAAAAACATAAAAACCTGGGTAAAATTTAAATAACCGTTACCTTTGAGACTTAACATGATATCACACTTGCATTTGCCATTCACACAAGCCCCACCAGGGAAACCAATGCGGCGACATGACTGGTCACAGCTCAAAGGACTGCAGCTACTGTACTCCTGTGTTAAGCTTTCTTGATTAAAATCTAAAACAAATACAATTAGAGGTAGGTGACGCGTCGATTAGTTCCAATTATTTAAGTCGATTTACTAGTTTCATGAGGGAGCATATTTGAGAAATTAAAAATATTTGGAGAAAGAGTGATCCCCCCCCCCCCCCTTAACATGGTAGCGGAGTTAAATAATACACTACCCCAGGAGTGACGGAGGATGCCTCGATGAGCATCCACGCCCAAGTTATCCTACTCTTCCTGAGCGTGGGTGCCAGGGAGGGGGGGGGGGGGGGGAGGGCGAAATTCCGCTAGAGACTAAACCTGCTCGGGGCAAACGGAGCAATAAGTCAAAGGCGCCCCCTGCCACGCTATCCGTGAATTTCTACAACATTAGGGAACTTCATTCCAACCTTAACGCCATCCACTACCATCTGGAAACGGTGAAGCCGGCCGTGTCTCTCCTACCCAGGGTACAAATTAGAACACGCCTTTGTGCCCCGGGCTGGAGTTTGCGTGTAAGTCAGAGAGGACATCTGTTTTCGACACCTCGGTAGTATTGAAAGAACGGACCTGTCCGTCTTATGGCTGCGCGTAGACAGCGACGACCACCCCCGCGTCTACAGGTGCCACTATAGGTCCCATAGCCACAACGTCGACACAGATCGACTCATTGACCACATCCAAATGGCTGCAGACTCCGTGCTACAACAGGTCCCATCCGCATAAATCGTGATGCTTGGTGATTTTAATGCCCACCACGCTGAATGGCTTGGTTCTTGTTTAACCGATCATGCGGGTAGATCTGTTTATGAGTTTGCTTTGGCATATGGTCTGACACAACTGGTTACCTCGCCTACGTGGATCCTAGATGTGGAAGATCAAGTACCTTCCCTGTTGGACCTTCTGCTGACCTCTTATCTGGGCGGATATCAGGTTTTCGTCGATGCCCCTCTCGGCTCTTCGGACCATTGTCTGATCCGGAGTGTGGTGCCACAGACGCTTCCATCGCGGTTACTTTCTGCCGGTTGCCGCCGTATTTGGCATTATAGGTCAGCCCATTGGGACGGGATGCGATCTTCTTTTGCATCCTACCCTTGGAGGCGGGTTTGCTTCTCGCTGGATGATCCCAGTTGCTGATTCTGTCGCTGATGCGGTGCTATAGGGAATGGAACTTTTTATTCCGATACAACATACCTATCGGAGGCAGAACCCAGCCATGGTTTGGTCGCTCCTGCAAAATTGCATTAGGCCATAAGCAAGAGTGCTACCAGGCCTGGCTCACATATCAACGTGTCGAGATGCAAATACTACTGCTCTTAAAAAGAAGTATAATTCCGCCTCCAGGCCCTTCAAAAGTGTCATTGTCAAGGCAAAGTCAGAGCACATCGGCAGAATTAGCAAGAAGCTAGTTCGTCTTCCTTCGAGAATACGTGCATTCTGGTCTCTCGCCAAGGCTGTCCAACGTAACTTCTGTCAGCGATCTCTCCCATCTCTTTACAGGGAGGATGACTCACTGGCCCATGCCGCAAAGGACAAAGCCGAGCTGCTGGGCTCTATCTTTGCATCCAACTCGACTCTAGATGACGGGCGGAACACACCGCCGACCATCCCGCAGTGTGAGTGCTCCATGCAGGATGTGCTGTTTACCCAACGCTCGGTGCGCAGAGCACTCCTCTCCCTGGACGTCAACAAGTCGAGTGGGCGTGATGGCATCCCTCCTATTGTGCTGAAGACGTGTGCTCCAAAGTTGGCACCGGTTTTAACGCGTCTTCTTCAGTACTCCTACTCCCTAGGCGTAGTCCCGAAATCATGGAAGACAGCTTTCGTGCACCCGATCCCTAAAAAAAGTAACCGCTCTGATCCATCCAACTATAGACCTATCGCCATCACCTCCTTGTTCTCCAAAATAATGGAGTCCATTATTAACAGCCAGCTCATGTGGTACCTTGAGGATCACCAGTTGATTAGTGACCGTCAGTTCGGTTTCCGTCGCGGTCGCTCGGCTGGTGATCTTCTGGGTTACCTAACTCATTAATGGGCGGAGGCAGTAGAATACAAGGAAAAGGCATTGGCCGTTAGTTTGGACATAGCGAAGGTCTTTGATCGGGTTTGGCACAAAGCGCTTCTTACGAAGCTTCCTTCTTATGGGCTTCCCGAGAAATTGTGCAACTGGATCACTAGTTTTCTTGCAGATCGGAACATCAAGGTCGTAGTAGACGGTGCATGCTCCGATTAGAAGCCCATTAGAGTGGTGTTCCACAAGGCTGCGTGCTATTGCCAACGCTGTTTCTTCTGCATATCAATGACATGTTGCAAACCGGTAACATTAATTGCTATGTAGATAGACGACAGCACTGGTGATGTTTTATACACCGGCCGCGCCAATATTTCTCGAGAAAACGTCGCCGAGTACCGGGACAAACTTGTGTCTAAAGACGAGACTTTGTTGAACAAAGTCTCGGACCTGGGGGCGACTAAATCTAGTCCAGTTCAATCCCCAGAAGACAAAAGTTTGCGCGTTTACTGCTAAAAAGTATTCCCCTTCGCCGTATCTCCTCAGTTTCAAGGCACTGCCCTTGTTGCCACAACTAGTATCAGAATCCTCGGCGTCGACATATCGAGTGACGTGCAGTTTCATGGTCACTTGGAAGAGAAGGCCAAATTGGCCTCTAAAAAGCTTGGCGTGCTCAGCAGAGCGGAAAAGTATTTCATGTCAACACACCGCCTGCAACTTTACAAGGCGCAGGTTCTGCCTCACATGGAATACTGTTCCCATCTCTAGGCTGGGGCTCCCCAGTGCCAGCTCCTTCCATTTGCTCGCATCCAGCGCAGAGCTGTTCGAATTGTCGGCGACCGAACTCTTTCCGATCGGCTTGACTCATTGGCAGTGCGAAGAGATGTTGTATCTCTTTGCGTATTTTATCGCATTTACCACGGGGACTGTTCTGAGGAATTGCTCGGACTAATTCCAGCCGCACAATTTCACCATCGCGCATCGCGACAAAACTGGCGATACCATTGATACCATCTGGATGACTGGCGGTCCACCACTGTGCGATTAAAAAGAAGTTTTATTCCTCGCACAACTTCCTTGTGGAGTGACTACCACCAGAGATTCTTCGGACCGATACGACTTAGGGCTTTCAAGAAAAGAACGTACTCCTTTTTAAAAGGCTCTTTTTAAAAATTCTCCTGGTGTTGCAGTTGTTCACGGGCGGCGGTAATCACGTACCATCAGGTGAGCTGTACGCTCGTTTGCCCCCTCTCCTATAAAAAAAGGCTACTCGGTTCTGTAAGCCTTTAAGAAATCAAAATTCATCGTAATTTATCAAAGAATCGCTATATTTTTAATCTCGATGTTATCAGATACCTAAAGAAGCAGACTAATCTAACGTAAGATTCTGATGATTCCAAAGTTTATAACATTTAGGTTAAGACTAAAAGTAAAAAGTAGGGTTTTACATCCCAGGCTGTTTTTGAAAAAAAAAAATTAAATTAAATAAGCGTTACCATTAAGACTTAACAAGATATCACATTTGCATTTGCCATTCACACAAGCCCCACCAGGGAAACCAATGCGGCGACATGACTGGTCACAGCTCAAAGGACTGCAACTACTGTACTCCTGTGTTAGGCTTTCTTGATTAAAATCTAAAACAAATTTTAGTACTCCAGATAAGTGAATAATAATCTTTATATATAAAAAGTACGTGTCACGTTGTTTGTCCGCGATGGACTCCTAAACTACTGAACTGATTTCAATGAAATTTTTGGTCAATGTGCAGTTTGGTCCAACTTAAAAGATAGGATAGCTTACATCTCAATTTATAGTCGCAATACAATATTATTTTATTGAAAATTATTTGTCTATTATTTGACAGTCACAATTATCTGTTAGCTCCAAACGATTCTGTCAGAGGACGATATCTGTTGACTGGATGGAGTAAATATTTAATAGATGGCGCTATGTTAAAAATACAAACGTTTAATATAAGCTACAATTTAGTAGTATAACCACCACGTGTTGCTGTAAGTATTCAACAGATGGAACCGATTTCAATGAAATTCTGCAGACTGTGTGCAGTTTGGTCCAACTTGAGAGATAGGATAGTTTGTATCCTTATAAGTGACCCTGAATTTTTTTATTGCTAATTTCAGGAGTTTTTGGGAAAGCAAATGGTCGTTCGGAAGGGGCAGAACAACGTCTGCCTGGTCAGCTAGTAAATAATAATATAATAATGTATATTTATCATTTGCATTTACAATTATATATTTATAGAGGCCAAACAGATAGAAGCTATATAGATACCCCATTTAATAATACATGTGGGTGTAATGTAATGTTTTAAATTAATATTGTGCTAACGTCCTAACTACAGCTATATTACAATTGCAGCAGAAATGGTTAGGCTCAAGCGGCGAAGAACCACCCCGGTTGAGCACTCACAGAATACCAGCGTAAAATAGCAGCATAATGCTGCTGTATTTCGTATGGTAAGTGAAGAGTGTAGTGAAAGGCTATTTTCTGAAGCGAGTATACTTAATTTATGATGAAAAGCGCAATCTGTTGCTTGAATTGTTTTCATTCATCACAACTTACCTCTGATAAATTTAACCCTTTCACTGTCCCGTGCACTACATATTCATATATAGGTCATTGCTATTGTCTTACTATTGTGTTTTAAAACCGGACAGTGAACGTGTTAAAGTATTCATTATAATATTTTGTTGGTAAAATATATATAGGTGTGACATTTTTCATGATTTGGTGTTCGGTATCCGGCCCAATACCGAATATTAAACAAAGTGGCCGAATAGGCCGAATACCGAATAGAAACCGAATATTCGTGGCATCTCTATTTTTACACCGCCACTAGAAGATGGAAGCCATAATACTATTTAACAGAAATCTAATAAATGCGTAAATTACTAATGAATTCCTACAAAAAAAGGATGTTAAATAAAGTAAGTACCTATATTAGTTATATTTTACCACATGTAGAGCTATACCACATGAGAGGATAAATTTTGATTACCTTTTACGTGTATTCCGTATATGCATTGACAAATGTCACCACTACACCTGCCTCCAACAAAACCAAGTATTTGACACGAGTGGTCGCACGACTGTGTGTTACAACTGCCGATTCTGAGATTGTTGCTAAGAAGATTCAAGTCTACAAAAAAGATTCATTAAAACTGCAACATAACCTTATTTATATTTACTATATCTTTGGTCATTTAGGGTTCGTTTTTCTTGACCAGACCGTTAAGACCTAATCAATATTTTTTTTATAGGATAGTGTGACAAACGAGCACACAGTCCACCTGATGGTAAGTGGTTACTGTGGCCCATAGACATCTACATTTATCCTCAATAAAGAATCAAAATGCAGATGCGTCGTCACCCGTGAGGACTAAGATGGAATGCCTCATTTCCAGTAAAAAGGGCCTCCGGCCACCCGCACTCACCAAGCGAAACGCAGAGGTAAACCTCTACTTCACGCTGGTATTCTGTGAGGTCGCGGTACCACCCCGGTTCGAGCCGGCCCATCCGTGCGACAGCAAAAGCTGCCGCGTGGCTCTACCACTGTTTATGCATTTTATATAAATTAAATCAGTATTTATTCCGAACCTTTTGGACACACTCTGGGATGATAATACACTCAAACATTAACTATGTTCCCGGTGACAGTAGAGCTTTCAATATGTTAATATCACGAAACCAAGTCCCACAGACCATCTAGTTGGAGATAACTAGTGTTCCCATGCGGAGCTGGTGGAGTTCACTAGTATTATATGAAGTCAGTTATTGCAAGTTTATAGATAATAATAAAAGTTTGTAGTAATAAACTTGCAACTGTACAATACTAAAACAAAATAAACTTGTGAAAAATATAATAACCTGAGTAAAATTTAAATTAAATAACCGTTACCTTTGAGGCTTAACAAGATATCACATTTGCATTTGCCATTCACACAAGCCCCACCAGGGAAACCAATGCGGCGACATGACTGGTCACAGTTCAAAGGACTGCAACTACTGTACTCCTGTGTTAAGCTTTCTTGATTAAAATCTAAAACAAATTTGACTATTACAGATAAGTGAAGATAATACATTTGTGTGCTAGTAATATTTTAATAATATTGCGTTAACGTATTAACTACTGCTATATTACGGTTGCAGGAGAAATGGGTGGGCTCAACAGGACAAGAACCCTCTCAAAGAATACCAGTGTAAAATAGCAGCATAATGCTGCTGTGTTTCGTATGCTTAGTGAAGAGAGCCAGAAACCGTTTTTACTGGTATCGAGAAATTCTATCTCAGTCCTCAGTTACCTCTTAAGACATTCATGGGACGTTATGAGAATGCGGATATACTTACACCGCCACTACAAGTTGAAAGCCATGATACTATTTAAAAAAAGAATGTGAAATAAAGCAAGTATATTTCTTACTAGCTTTTGCCCGCGACTTCATCCGCGTAGATATTATACTTTAAACCATAGGTGATCCATCAATAATCGCACTTTCATAGTAAATTCCATCACGCTCTTTAAGGATGGTTCCCGTGATCAAAGCTATCCTATTTCCTTCCCCTGGATTTAAATTATCTCGATACCAAATTTCATCTAAATCGGTTCAGCGGTTTAAGGTTTAAGCATGAAGAGGTACATTTGCTCACACGGCGATGAGCGATGTTTTCCCCAACCTCACCCGCAGTTCTTCCGATCGACCTGCGCGCGCTGGACCGCAGAATTTTATATCGTCGTTATTATTAAAATATTTGACCAAATTACGTAGTTTAGAAAACAAAGTTCATCTACGTTGAACATCAGAAACGATTAAAGTATTTTTTGTGATAAAATTAATTTTTAATGCAAAATGTGTCTTGGGAACAATCTTGAAGTTATAATCATAATATTAATAAACATACCTAAAGTTGCGGCATAGGTTTACGTTATTAACTGAGTGACGCGGGTGACGCACTAATAATAATAATAATAATAATCTGATAATAATAATAATCTTTATTGACATAAAAAATGTTACAATTTGAAGTCCCTGACTCCCGAGCTAGGTCAGAAAACCTGTGTTACGGGAGTGAGTGCGATCTCCCTAATATAAATGACAGCTAAACTATTTTATGTAAATAAAGTAATTTAATTCTATTTGCGTGCATGCAAATCTCCGCGCGCGCGCGTGTGTGTGTGTGTGTGTGTGTGTGTGTGTGTGTGTGTGTGTGTGTGTGTGTGTGTGTGTGTGCGCACGTGTGTGTGTGTGTGTGTGTGTGTGTGTGTGTGTGTGTGTGTGTGTGTGTGTGTAAGTGGATATGTATGTGTGTGAGTGCGAGTGAGTGGTCGTGCATGTGCGTACGTACGTGTGTGTGTGGTTGAAATTTAAGATTTAACAAATTTTTTGGATGTTAATTGATTAACTTAATACTAAGATTGATTCAGTTTGTTCATAATCTAGTCCTAATAGCCAATTCCTAATTTTAATTTTGACTTGTCTATTAGATATGGGATGTATATTTGTTAGCTTATTAATTTTGTTATATAAATATATAGCCTTATAAGCATGTTGCCGCCTAGCTGAAGCAGTTCGACATGTAATAGGTAAGCATACATATTTTATAACCCTATTTTTGTTATAATCAGCGGCATTATAAACGGTAACTATATGCTGTTTAGTAATTAATTTTAAAATGTACAGTTGTCTAACAGTTAATACTCGACATTTCTCGTACAATTCTTTAGTGGGAAATCTGTATGGCCTAAAGGTCATGACTTTTAAGAGGGATCTTTGTGCCCTTTCCAGGCGGATTAAAAAGGTCTTACAGGCTCCTCCCCAGACGTTTATACAGTATCCTATAATAGACTGAACTAAAGCATAATATATTGAACGTAGAAGAGGTAAATCAGCGGCGTATCATAACTTTTTAAAAACCCAAATAAGTTTTCTAGTACGTTCAGTTGTAAGATCTATATGTGAACGCCAGTTAAGTTTGTTGTCTAATATTTCGCCTAGATATTTGACACTACTGGATTTAGTAATTCCAAGACATGAACATGGTGAGGTAGTATTGAAAGATTCCGTACACGAGTGGACCTTAAGATCGAGGTTTACGGATCCAGTGTTTCCCAAGGAAAACTGCATGTATGTAGTTTTAGAAATATTTAAAGTCAGGAGATTTGCACCGAGCCAATGGCCAACCCTGTGAAGTCCCAACTGAGCATTATGTCGAGCCTCATCCCAAGTCTTACCGTGGAAGACCAAAGCTGAATCATCAGCATAGGTAAACATTTTACCATTTACTAGAGGTTGCTGACATAAATCATTTATATAGATAAGAAAGAGACTAGGTCCTAGAACACTACCCTGTGGAACGTCACATACAATCGGTTCCTCGGGACTGACGTATTCACCCACTTTAACCTGTTGTGTGCGGTCACACCAGAAGTTCCTAAATAACATCAGTGCATTGCCACGAATACCAACGCGTTCTAACTTGCTCACAAGGATAGGTATCGAGACAGTGTCAAACGCCTTGGCTATTGCTACACTATAGCTACACTATCTAATAAAAAAACTCGACCCTCAAGTACACAATAGATGCATGTAAATTTTTTCTTTCTGGCTATAACTACCAACCGAAGTGCGAAATTTATGTAAAAACAACACTTAAATCAGCTTTTCAGATGGGTTGTTAAGAGCATACCAGATTATAGTAAATATCATGTTAGTATAAATTAAACACCCTGTAACATCCTTAGTCAAAACTACTTTTGTCCGATTATTCGCAGTTAAAAGTCGTTTTGACCGGTTATGAGTTTTGACTGTAACATATATACCTAGTAATAAAAGATTGTAGTAATAAACTTGTAACTTTACAATTGTAAAACAAAATTAACTTGTGAAATATATAAAAACACGAGTAAAATTTGAATTGAATAACCGTTACCTTTGAGACTTAACATGATATCACATTTGCATTTGCCATTCACACAAGCCCCACCAGGGAAACCAATGCGGCGACATGACTGGTCACAGCTCAAAGGACTGCAGCTACTGTACTCCTGTGTTAAGCTTTCTTGATTAATATCTAAAACAAATGTATATTATTATTTATTATAAATAAGTGAAGATAATACATTTGAGTTTTTTTATAGGATACCCTATCCTATAAAAAAAAAACTCAAATGTATTATCTCACACTAATAATCGCACTTTCATAGTAAATTCCATCACGCTCTTTAAGGACGGTTCCCGTGATCAAAGCTATCCTATTTCCTTCCCCGGAACTTAAATTATCTCGATATCAAATTTCAGGTTTAAGCATGAAGAGGTACATTTGCTCACACGGCGATGAGCGATGTTTTCCCCAACCTCACCCGCAGTTCGTCCGATCGACCTGCGCGCGCTGGACCGCAGAATTTTATATCGTCGTTATTATTAAAATATTTGACCAAATTACGTAGTTTAGAAAACAAAGTTCATCTACTTTGAACATCAGAAACGATTAAAGTATTCATTTTGATAAAATTAATTTTTAAAGCAAAATGTGCATTGGAAATAACGTATCAAATTTTATTATATTTATGGTTCACTATTTTGGTAATAATGGCTTACACATAAATGATAGGTCTGTCGCGGACTTTTTTGTAGAACTATTTAGTAGAAACAAGTCCACCATACATTATATTTGTGGAACTGTTACACTTTTAGCACCGCACGTCAAAATAGCTATATAATAGAATAATTTACCACATTAGACATATAAGTATGAATTTCGATTACCTTATAAGGCCTAGGTTTACGTTATCAGCTGACTGACGGCACTATTTAATAAACGAAACTCTACTCTCAAATACACAATAGGTGCGTGTAAATTTTTTCTTTCTAGTTATAACTATTGTCAGAGGTGGGAAATTTATATAAAAACACTTAAGCTTTTCAGATGGGTTATGGAGAGCATACCATTCCCATATCAGCCAATCTTCTAAGATATTAACAACGGATAGTATATTGCCTTAGAGTACCTAAACGTTGGGCAGTAATATTAATGTCAATTCTTTACGACTTATTATGTTTCAAGGGCCTCTCCCGTCAAGGCGGCTATAATCGCCACTGCTTGGTAAACGGATTGGCGATCGCAGTACTAGATGCCTCGCACGATCGCACGGTGTAAACGAGACGATTATGCTGGAAGCCATGGCTTGTGGAAATTACTAGAAAAATCTCATGAGATTTTTCTAGTAATTTTCACAGTTGCTTCCTATAACATTCACAGAATGAAATGGGGCGATAGAATATATCAGGCCACCACAACACAGTTGTATAATATATTACGCTACTTAGATTAGAGAAGCGTAAAATATCATGTTATTATAAATTAAACTCCCTGCCACATCTGTCTGTTTTCTTTTTAATTTTTTTATAGAATATGAGGCAAACGAGCATGCGGCTCACCGCCACCCATGAACAAATGCAACACCAGGCGAATTGCAGGTGTGTAGCCTGCCTTTTATAAAGGAGTAACCTCCTTTCTTGAACGTCCCTAAGTTGTATCGCTCCGGAAAAATCGCCGGTGGTAAACGATTCCACAGAGAAGCGGAAGAAAACTCCTAGAAAATGCACAGTGGTGGTCCACTAAGCATCCAGATGGTGTGAACAGTATTTTGAGTTTTGTCTCGTGTGCGTTCGTTAAATTTGGCGGCTGGGATTTTTCCGAACAATTCCTCAGAGCACTCCCCGTGGTAGAAGTGATGAAAAAATAAAGGATGCAACATCCTTTCACAGCGACAGAGAAACGAGCCGATCTGAAAGAACTCGGTCATCAATGATTCGAGCTGCTCAACGTTAGATGTGGTCAATTGGAAGGAGATGGCATTAGGATGCCCCAGCCCAGAGATGAGAACAGTATTCCATGTAAGAAGCTGAACTTGCGCTTTGTAAAGTTGCAAGCAAGCATGAAATAATGATTAAATTTATGTATTTCATGCATTTTATCAAAATGATATCAGTATTCATTCCAAACCATTTGGATTAATAGCATAGAATAAATAATAGTACTACGTTGTAATGCTACACTAACGAGAAATGCCGTTAATTATCGCGTTGATGGAAGTTGAATATAGGTGTGGCCACGACTTAACGCGTTAATTTGACAACGGCTTTGACAATGCCGTTTGTCGTTTGGCGATAACTCGAGTGGCGGTACATCAAAGAGTTTAACGCGTTGAAGCGGCCACATTACGTTTGTCTCATTGTGCACGGTGAGCGTAACGGGGTTGCACGTATGGCTAGGATGGATTGGAATAATGAAAAAGTTATTACGTTTCTTGAGATTCTGCAAACAGAGTCATGTTTGTGGGATAATAAAATATACTCATATAATAAAAATTTACACTCATCATATATATAAAGTAGCAGCGTCAACGTCCATCTTGCTTGAAATTTAAGTAACATTAACGCCAACTTTAAAGCCGTTCAATGAAATTGAAATGACGTTGACCGTTCAAGTGTAGCAACTCACTTTATCGCGTTAAAATTAAAGCAATAATTGTTGCGTTTATGGGCATTGACATTTCCCGTTACTGTGGCCCCAGCATAATATTTTCAAGTGTTTTTCATTTATGCATAAGCAGCCCTGCGTGTCTCACACTGGGACGATAATATATTCAAACATTAATTATGTTCCCGATGACAACAGAGCGTAAAATATGTTAACGTCGGCGAGACAAAAACCCACAGACCATCTAGTTGGAGATAACTAGTGTTCCCATGCGAAGCTGGTGCGGGTCGCTTGTATTATATGAAGTCAATTATTGCAAGTTTATATATTATGTCACAGTCAAAACTCATAACCGGTCAAAACCATTTTTGACTGCAAAAATCAAGCTAAAATGGTTTTGACCATCATCCTTAGTTAAAACTACTTGTGCCCGATTTTTTTTTATAGGATAAGGGTGACAAACGAGCACACAGTCCACCTGATGGTAAGTGGTTGCTGCGGCCCATAGACATCTACATCTATCCTCAATTACAAGTCAAAATGTAGATGCGTTGTCACCCGTGAGGACTAAGATGAAATGCCTCATTTCCAGTAAAAAGGGCCTCCGGCCACCTGCACTCACCAAGCGAAACGCAGAGGTAAACCTCTACTTCACGCTGGTTTTCTGTGAGGTCGTGGTACCACCCCGGTTCGAGCCGGCCCATCCGTGTGACAGCAAACGCTGCCGCGTGGCTCTACCACTGTTAATAACCGATTATTCGCAGTCAAAAGTGGTTTTGACCGGTTATGAGTTTTGTCTGTAACATATATACCTAGTAATAAAAGATAAACTGTACAATTCTAAATAAAATTAACTTGTGAAAAATATAATTACCTGAGTAAAATTTAAATTAAATAACTGTTACCTTTGAGACTTAACATGATATCACATTTGCATTTGCCATTCACACAAGCCCCACCAGGGAAACCAATGCGGCGACATGACTGGTCACAGTCCAAAGGACTGCAGCTACTGTACTCCTCCGTTAAGCTTTCTTGATTAAAATCTAAAACAAATTTATTATTACAGATAAGTGACGATGAAACATATAGATGTAATAAAATGTTTTAATAATATTGCGCTAACGTATTAACTAAAACGGTTGCAGCAGAATTGGGTCGGCTCAACAGGAGAAGTACCCTGTCACAGAATGCTGCTGTGTTTCGTATGCTGAGTGAAGCGAACCACAAACCGTTTTTACTGGTATCAAGAAATTCTATCTAAGTTCTCAGTTACCTCTTAAGACCCTCATGGGACGTTATGGGATAGCGGATATTCTAAAACCGCCACTACAAGTTAAAAGCCATGATACTATTTAAAGAAAAAATGGGAAATAAAGCAAGTATATTTGTTACTAGCTTTTGGCCGTAACTTCGTTCGCGTAGATATTATACTTTAAACCATAGGTAATCCATCAATAAGCGCACTTTCATAGTAAATTCCATCATGCTCTTCAGAGATGGTTCCCGTGATCAAAGCTATCCTATTTCCTTCCCCGGGACTTAAACTATCTCGGTACCAAATTTCATCTAAAGCGGTTCAGCGGTTCAGCGGTTTAAGCATAAAGAGGTACATTAGCCCACGCGGCGATGAATTAAAAAAAAATTATAATAACATGAAAATATCATGTTATTATAAATTAAACTCCCTGTAATATCCTTAGTCAAAACTTTTTTGCCCGATTATTCGCAGTCAAAAGTGGTTTTGACCAGTTATAATTTTTGACTGTAACATATATGCCTAGTAATTAACTTGCAACTTTACAATTCTGAAACAAAATTAACTTGTGAAAAATATAATAACTTGAGCAATGGAGTAGCGTGCCTAAGAGGATCCCTGTATTAAAATTTGTCGGGGGCCCAAATGAAGGGTAAAGATTTTTCACAAAAGGAACAAAAATTCTCGCATTGAATTAAAATAATTATATGTTGATTATAAGTTCTTACAATTCATACTTGTAAGAACTAAGCTAGGCAAACAATTCAAACCAACATCCTGTCCCATAGAAGTCCTTAGAATGTTTGCTTACATACGTTCGGGGCGTCTGTAGCCCGGGGGCCCCGTATCATTGATACGGCTGATACGGCGGTAGCGACGACCCTGAACCTGAGTAAACTTTGAATTAAATAACCGTTACCTTTGAGACTTAATATGATATCACATTTGCATTTGCCATTCACACAAGCCCCACCAGGGAAACCAATGCGACGACATGACTGGTCACAATCCAAAGGACTGCAGCTACTGTAATCCTGTGTTAAGCTTTCTTGATTAATATCTAAAACAAATTTATATTATTATTTATAATAAATAAGTGAAGATAATACATTTGAGTTTTTTTATAGGATAGGGTGACAAACGAACACACAGTCCACCTGATGGTAAGTGCTTACTGTGACCCATAGACATCTACATTTATCCTCTATAAAGAATCAAAATGCAGATGCGTTGTCACCCGTGAGGACTAAGATGGAATGCCTCTTTTCCAGTAAAATGAGTCTCCGGTTCTCTACACTCACCAAACTAGTAGAGTGCTAGTAATGATTTAAATTCATAGTGTGCTAACGTCTTAACTAAAGATATATTACGGTTGCAGCAGAATATAGGTCGACTCAACAGGGGCTCTCTTCTGTTCCACACCTCCGGAGTAGTGGCGTCATGGAGGATGGAATTAAGGAGCTTCTGAAGGAATCCAAGTACCGTTTTCAGAAGCTCTCTTTAATTCCATCATTGACCGGGGGCTTGCCGTTTTTAAGGTGCTGGAGAGCCATCCTAATTTCGTTTAGACTGACGTCCGGGATATCATCGGAGTAGTGTCTGATAAGACTTGCTCTTAAATCGTTGTTCACACTTGCGTATGTCTCCAACGATGACGTGTACAGCTGTATCATGTAGAACCTTTCAATTTCACTCTAAATCTCAGTGTCATGGAAACGATGCTCCCATATTCGGTGTTCAGCTTCGACAGTTGACTCTTTAAAGTAGACAGAATTCTGCCAAAGATATTGGAACCCTGATTCCGCCCAGTCGCTTCTTCAATACGAGCTGTATTGAAGTTGCGTAAGTCCCAATGCATGCATTTGGAAATATGTCTATTCAGTTGCCTGTATGCTATCAAATCTGATGAAGACTACAGCTTCCTTTCCCGTCTAACAGCCATGAGATCAAGAGTGTGATCGGAGAGTTTTTGTGTTTTTCTGCAACGTGTCTTCCATAACTTGCAATGGACAGTTTCCACAAGCTTGTAATTCATATCGTCCACTGTATTGCAGTTTTGTAGGCACTAAAAACGATTTCGTAACTTAAGCTGAAAGTTTTGAGGGATTTGAATTAGATCACGAGGGGGATGGCGCATTGCCTTCATTAGAAGTGACCTCTCTAGCTCACTGTTTAGGTTCAGTATGCCTGTCACCAATCGATGTTCGCTGCCAGTTTTCACCCTCGCAATCACTGAATCATCACTGAATAATGATTTCTTATATTTACGCGAACACTACACATTTAAATAAAACTAATTTTATCGCGTATCTAACTTATTTTATATTCCCGACGTTTCGAGCACTTTCCAGCACCCATAGTCACGGGGGGGGGGGGGGGGGGACTGAATAGTTGCCTTCTATTCGTCGTAATGAAGTCAATCTTTTCTCAATCAAGTCAATTCTTTTTGTCGAACCGTCGAGGCTTAACTAGGTCCACCTTTTGTGGAGCCGCTTTTGAGAGAAAGAGTTCATCATAAAGAGCCCCTCTTTCTCCATAAAGTCAGCCCCTTGGGTTCCGTTTCCCTATCACGAATCTCCCTACTTTCAGCTCACCGTTCTCTCTTGTGCTTAGTTTTGCGTTGAAGTCTCCCATTAACACCGTATAGTAGGTTTTGAATGAATGCATTGCTGTAGAGATATCCTCATACATTTCCTCCACCTCCTAATCGGGATTTGCCGAGGTTGGTGCGTAAGCCTGTATGACCTTCAGCAAATACCGTTTGGTGATTCTGAGTATAAGGTACGCAAATCTCGTCGACACACTCCCTATCTTTACAACATTGTTAACGAGAGGCTTGTGGACGATAAATCCGACACCTCCTTGGGATAGATGACCGCCCTACCGTGATAGACCAGGTTTCTGGATTCGAGAATTACCGTGTCCTCCCTCTCTCTTCGGACCACAGATAAATCTATAATATCTCAGCGCAACTTGTCTATTATTTCTTCCAGTTCCAGGATCTTCTCGACAGTAATCAGGGTAAGTGCGTTACATGTTGCCAAGTCAAGTCGTCTTTGGTGGCAACTGAATATCCACCGGAGATTCTTAGCACCCCCTGCCCCGTCGTTACCATAGTCGTCACCGTAGCCAGGAGTACCGATGGCGCCGGGGACTGGAGCCGTCTTTTTGTAACACTCGCCACGGGCGGGTATACAACCGCAGTTTTTTTATTGCTATTTACCTGTTAGCAGAAAGACGCTGCTGGACATCTTCTACCTTATTTTCCCTCTATCGCCTCTTACTACACCCACGGGAAGTAGGTGGGGTAGTGGATATTCTTACCCGCCACGCGTAAATTTTAAGGTAAAATATTCTATTACATTATCAAACTTTACTTTCTTGTACTTTTCGATAGATAAAATGGAAAGTTTGATTAGTCGCAGTTGGCTAATTGTGGACCTTAAGTAAGATTTTATTAACTTGAGTTTTGAAAAGCTTCTTTCACATGAAGCTACCAAAACAAAAATTGTTTAAAAAAATCTAAGACACAGCGTTTGATTCGGAACAGACTTAGAATGGCCCCATTTTATGATGAATCTGAGGAGCTCCAATGAAGTCCAACGGTTCTACGGGAATATTTTTTTTTCATTATAGGAGAGGGGGCAAACGAGCATGCGGCTCACCTGATTGTAAGTGACTACCGCCGCCCATGAACAACTGCAACACCAGGAGAACCAGGGGAATTGCAGATCGCGTTACTCACTCAACCAAGCGCTACCTAACCTGTACTCATTTATTTAGGACATTAAATTATGTTCGAAATTAAGTAAAAATAAATTTGCGATACATATAAAAATATGATATTTGTGTACAGGTAGATACTATAGTAGTAGCGGAGTAAGTTTTTATAAGTATTCTCTGGTTGTGCGAGTGAGTTGTTGTTGTCATATGCCGCCACTGCCCATGGGACACCACTACAAATTGAAGCCATGATACTATTTTAAATAAATCTAATTAATGCATTCAGTTACTCAATTAATTCATTCTTAAAAAAGTGAAATAAAGCAAGTACCTATATTTGTTATATTTTACGACATGAAGACCTAGATATATAACCCTTAACTGGTATCGGGGTTCACAAATCACCCCAAGCGAACATATTTCTCATCATATCTGTCCACTCTAACCACGTACACTCGCGTCGCGAGGTGCGGCGAGTGACGGACGTTCGTCGCTCTACTATTACTGATAGCAGAGGTACGTACACTGCTAGGGTCAAAAATCACCCCCGACACCTAAAGTGTTAATTTTATTGTAAAGGCATTTTGTAACGTTTAATCTTTTTTTTAGCCAATAATCGTCACAATGGCTGGTGTTTTAAAATGAAATCAAATTGCACAACTTTTGGAAGATGAAGATAAACAATCTGATTCAGAAACCGTCCAAAACACCACAACAGTAGTCAGTGACGATGAAGACATTAGTGATTGTGAAGAAGCGGAGGTAGTCGGTTGTTCTGACGAAATTACTTCAGGTACAGATTTGGATTCTTCTAGTTCAAGCAGTGAGGAAGAAGAAGAAACTACACAAACTCCTGGTTTTTATAGGGGTAAAAATAGATTCAAGTGGTCTAAAAATACACCTTGCTCGTCCCGGGTTATACAATACAATATTATCATACAGCGTCCGGGCCTCGCAGAAGCGCGTAAGAAAATGAGTATGATTGAAACTGAATCCTGGCAATTGTTAATTCCTGATGATCTGTTCGAAATTTTGTGTATGCACACAAACGAAAAAACTACTGAATTTACTGAGAATTATAGCAACCAGGGAGCGCATACTAATCATGAAAGTTTATTAGAAATGGAGGCATTTTTTGGATTTTTGCTACTTGGCGGTGTTTTCAAGTCCGTACATGAAGATATTGATAGTTTATGGGCTACAGATGGCACAGATTGCGATGTATTTAGGGTCACTATGTCTTTAAAGAGGTTTTCATTTATTTTATCGTCATTACGATTTGAGGATGTATCGACAAGAGGCGAAAGAAAAGAGGCCGACAGGGCCGCGCTTATTTCTGAAATATTCATCAAATTCATCGAAAACTGTCAAAAAAATTATAGATGCTCAGAAAACTTGGCTGTGGATGAAATGTTATGCCCATTAAGAGGTAGAAGCCTATTCGGAGTTTACATGAAATCCAAGCAAGTGTTGTGTTTGTGCGACGCTAAAACACATTATTCGTATAATTCGTTTATTTACACCGGAACAACTGAAACAAACAGAAGAAATGGGATTTATGTACATACACAAATTGTTTTGAAGTTGACTGATCCTGTGAAGAAAATTCACAGAAATATTACAGTTGATAACTGGTTTTCATCGGTTGATCTGGTTGACAAATTGAAAGAAATTGGTTTAACGTATATTGGAACTATGCGGAAAACAAAAGTGAGATGCCTGCCGCCTGAATTTTTGCTACATAAAACGCATCCTGAAGGCTCTACTTTATTTAGATTTACCAACGATAAAACACTGGTGTCTTATGTTCTACAAAAAACAAGAGTGTTGCTATGATTTCCGCCATGCACCACGATCAATCTATTGATCCAGAAAGTGGCAAGGATCATACTTTTTTACAATACCACAAAAGGAGGCGTAGATGCTCTTGATCAAAAATGTGCAAATTATTCGGTAGCCAGGAGGACTCAACGATGGCCATGCGTTATATTTTCGGTTATCCTGAATATTTCGATGGTAAACGGTTACGTTTTGTGGAATGCAGCAAACCCAGATAAGCGTCTAAAAAGAAATATATAAAGAATATTGAAATTAAGTTAGTAACACCATTTATGCAAATTAGACAGAAAAAATCTTTCTCAGCAGATCTAAAGAGGCATTTAAAAACATTTCTGAAAGAATATCAAGAGGGAGACTTGGAATTGGAACTAAATATGCCTATTTCTGACTCTCAAATTAGCAACCGTAAGAGAGGAAGGTGTTACTTATGTGATTGCAAAAAGATCTAAAGGGAACCAAAAAGTGTACTGTACTTTTTATTTGTAAAGAGCATATTGCCAAAGCAGTCACACGTACCAAATGTTAGAAATTTAGGGGTAGTTTTTGGTACTTTTGTTTTGTGTTGTCATTTTTTTATTAATAGTAGATCTGAAAAGAAGTTTATATTTTTTGTTATCTCGACTATATAAGAAAACGAGAGAAGAAAAAAAAAACAAACTCATATTTATGTTTTTAATAGAAGGAAGAGTTCCTAAATTAACATGTACATACATAATTACAAAAAAGAAGGATATATGTTCACTTGAAAAAAAAATGTAATTTAAGATTAATTTGGGCTTAAATAATGATTGCTCTCTAGATTCAAAGTTGCAGTTTGATAAATAAAACTTCAAATTAAAAAGATGTGGTTATTTGTAAGATTTATGCATCACTTAATTATAGGGGTAATTTTTCACCCCCGATACCAACTGCGTTACCTATTTTAGCGATTACTGTAGAGGGTTAAGCATGAATTTCGATTACCTTTTAAGGCCCGTATTAATAAACGTTCCTCAGCTCAAGTGCACATACTTGGGAACAATCTTGAGGCACAGAATAAATAACTTGAGGTTATAATCTTATTAATAATACCTCAAGTTGCGGCTTAGGCTTACGTTATCAGCTGAGTGACGCAGTATTTAATAAACGAAACGAAAAGTGTGTATTTGAGATGCTAAAATCTGAGTACAGGCGGTCCGTGACTTCAAAAATATTTGGAGAAACCGTGATATATTCATATTCGCTTTTAAGAAACGTCTACTAAAGTATATTCTGGGTTCTATAATTCTTTAAGAAATCAAATATCGTAATTAAAAAAAATCTCTATGTTTTTAATCTGAGTGTGCAAATTACAGGTAAGTCGTATTAAATGAAGTCAATTATTGCAAGTTTATATATACCTAGTAACAAAACATTGTAGTAATAAACTTGCAACTGTACAATTCTATAACAACATTAACTTGTGAAAAATATAATAACCTGAGTAAAATTTAAATTAAATAACCGTTACCTTTGAGACTTAACAAGATATCACATTTGCATTTGCCATTCACACAAGCCCCACCAGGGAAACCAATGCGGCGACATGACTGGTCACAGCTCAAAGGACTGCAGCTATTATACTCCTGTGTTAAGCTTTCTTGATTAAAATCTAAAACACATTTTATTATTACAGATAAGTAATTATAATACCACCTGTCACAGAATACCAGCGTAAAATGGCGGTATAATGTTGCTGTCTTTCGTATGGTGAGTGAAGAGAATCAGATACCCTTTTTACTGATATCGAGAAATTGATACTATTGTAAAAATATCTAATTAATGCATTCAATTACTAATGAATTCTTACAAAAAAAGTGAAATACAGCAAGTATACGAGTATTTGTTATATTTTACCACATGGAGAGCTAGATATTTATATGCAGGAATTTCGATTACCTTTTAAGGCCCGTATTATAAATGTTCCTCAACTCAAGTGTACGCACTTGGGAACAATCTTGGGATGAGATAATATGACAATGTAGGCCATTTCGTGGATATAACTGACTAGTCAGGGTCGATGCTACTCGTATCTTTGCTCAAAATTGACCTCAGTTATTTGTATCAAATGTCAAGTACGGTTGTGTTTTGATACTGGCAAGAACCCGCAAAATTTTCAACTTGATTTTCATTCCAAAAACGAGTATTTTTTTATTCCCCTAAATAAAATACTATTTTGTCATAATTTATAGGTTTATTTTAACTTGTTACTCCCGTATATAGACCAAGTATGTCACTAGATACATCAAGAATATTAGTTATGTTTTAACGCAGTTGGCAGTGTATATGCCAGGTCATAGTTTTTTTTAAAGTAATAAAACCAATTTTTTTTTATATATTTTTTAGTACCCGTTTATTCATCTAAAATCCAGTTCTATTCAAGTAATTCATATTTTTAAGATTTTTTTGTCATTCAATTAAAGGGTTAAGAAAGTTCTGCGACGCAAAAACAAAATCAAAGTTATAAAAAACACGTATTCAGACTATAGAAAGAATTCTGAGTACACGCAGTAAAATTCCAATTCTAGTGAGTCGTATGTGTGTATAAACATCGATATATTTACACACACATACGGTTGAATTTGATAAATGATTGAATAAAGTTCAAATTTTAATTTGCTAAAGAGTGAATACAATGCACAAAATGATTGTTAAATTTATGTATTTTATGCATTTTATCTCAATTAAATCATTATTTATTCCGAACCATTTGGACCAATAGTTTCAAGTGTTGTTCATATATTATGTTAAAATCAGCCCTGCGCGTCACACACTGGGAGTCTGGGACGATAATATACTCAAACTTTATGAAGGTTCCCGGTAACAGCAGAGCGTTCAATATGTTAATGTCAGCGAGACAAAAACCATAAGGCTGGCTTTTCACTATGGGATATAATATATATTATATCCCGAAATATAAATTATAATCCGCAATTGGCGTTCACACTGTGAGATATATCTTTTAACCAGTGTGCGTTCGTCATTGGTCATTGGATTACCCCCCTTTACCCCGTACACCGTTCTGCGGGGGCGCGGAACGGTATGCGGGGTACAGGGGGCAAAATATAATATGAAAATATCGCTCGGTCGATCGAAAAAATATTTATAGCTAGAGATGTAATATATATTATAGCTAAGTGTAAACGGTTCCATATGAAATGTATGGTGAGCGATATTAATTTATATGTATGTAATATATATTATGTTATATCCCGTAGTGAAAAGGGGGCTTAACTAGTTGGAGATAACTAGTGTTCCCATGCGAAGCTGGTACGGGTCACTATTATTATATGAAGTCAATTATTGCAAGTTTATATATATATATATATATATATATATATATATATATATATATATATAGTAACAAAAGATTGTAGTAATAAACTTGCAACTGTACAATTCTAAAACAAAATTAACTTGTGAAAAATATAATAACCTGAGTAAAATTTAAATTAAATAACCGTTACCTTTGAGGCTTAACATGATATCACATTTGCATTTGCCATTCACACAAGCCCCGCCAGGGAAACCAATGCGGCGACATGACTGGTCACAGTTCAAAGGACTGCAGCTATTGTACTCCTGTGTTAAGTTTTCTTGATTAAAATCTAAAACAATTTAGACTATTACAGACAAGTGAAGATGATACATTTGGGTGTAATGTAATGTTTTAAATTAATATTGTGCTAACGTTTTAACTACTATATTACGATGGCAGTAGAAATTGTTTGGCTCAGCTGGGGAAGAACCACCCTCTCACAGAATACCAACGTAAAATAGCAGCATAATGCTGCTGTTGCGTATGGTAAGTTAAGACAACCAAATATCCTTTTTACTGGTATTGAGAAATTCTATGTCACCTCATAAGACAACGTATATTGCTTCGCGCTGCCAGATTTGTCTTAATCTTTATTTAGAAAGCGATTGACGATCGCGGTACAAGACGTTCGCACCTTGGATGCTGCTACTAGGGTTGCCACCCGTACTATAATATATAGTATCGTACTATGTTTCAGTCAATTGTATTATATAATATAAAAAAATAATATAGTACGAAAAATACTACATTTTTGATTGTTGTTTATATTAACTGTGACTGGAAGTCTGGAACAAATAAGTTTTACGGAAAGAATTTTTCCGTCATGAATGTGAAATGGAAAGAAGAAAGAAATAGACAATAAATTTAATTAAAAATTAATTGTTAATTTATTGTAATATGAATCTAAATTGCTCAGGTTCCTATAATTATTTTAAAGGTTGATTGCCAAAGCGAAAAACAATAACAAATATATATGGAAAAATGCATAAAGATTAAAAATAAATGGGTTCTTTTTTTCTTGAATTTCGCAAAAATACTATATTTTTGTGTATTTTTGGCAAAAATACTATATTTATTAAAAAAATAAAAGGTGGCAACCCTAGCTGCTAGCCTTCGTTGGCCTGGATGTTTTACAAAAGAAGGAGAATATGCTGTTCTTAGATGACATATATCTCTATTTATATTTCATAAACATGTTCTATAATTAGGTACGTATAATCTTTATAAAAATGTAAACCTATTCTAGTTTTATTAAATAGGTACTAGCTGGTTCCCGGCGTGTTGCAGCTGTAGAAGAAGTAATTGTGGAAATATCGTTTTAAATTTGGAAGAGTTATATTGTTTAATTAGAAATTAGAAATTATAACACATTCATTGTAGTTGAATGATATAATGCTAATATAATGATAATGTAATCAAAACGTTAACAAAGTTACCAACTGACTTACGTCAATCTGACGAACGCTATGGTAGCGCATAAAATATGAACAAACAAACATTTGATTTTTATATATAAGATAAAAGAAGTAGCATCCCTAGCGTAATATAAATTATCCTTACCATTATCATATGCGTTTATTGACACCACAACAAATAAAATTCGGCAAAAAGCATTCATTTCAATTACTATAACTTTGTTCACACTTATAGCGTAAAATAAACGAAATAAACTAAACTTGTAATGCAATTCCAGCTCTATATATAATGAAGATAAGGAGCCGGGAAGTTACCGGATAAAAAAGAACCGCATGAATCACACAACCTTCTGTTAGTCAGTCAACGTACTTAGCTTCGTCTTTCATTAGGAAATATTAAGTAAGCATCTAAACGGAAGGAAATGTATGAGATTATATGAGGATAGTTTTGAGGAGAGTTATAAACAAAACAAACAAACCTAGATTTAATTACCTCTATTGTATATTAACCATAGAATTATACCTAATAATTTCTATAACCATAGAATTAATTCTAAATCTATAACATATTGAAAATATGATATTCTGTATCTAGATTTCTGATTGAGTTTTGCTATACTATATTATAAAATTATACTTTTCTGTTTAGTTTTTTTTTATCAAATTCAATATCTAAACTTTTATTCAATAAAAATTAGAAGCGACTTAAAAAATTAAAAAAAAGCTCCACGTGATATCTTCTGAAGTCGGTGCCAAGGCATAGTGTATTGTATCAAAGAAAGCCGAGTACCTATAACCAAACTGACCTACTTCAGAAACTATTATGAATTTATTTTTGTTTAACTTTCAAAGTTGGTCTTAATTTTATTAAAAGTTTAATAATTTTACACTTTTTCTAATGAATATTACAAGTTAAATACATTAAAATGTTCAATCCGTATGTTTCCACCGTTAGGGATATATACGAGTACATATATTATATATAGTTCTTCCGGGTCACCTGTACTAATTGGTGTCCCTCAGGGCTCGATTCTCGGCCCATTCTTATTTCTAGTGTATATTAATTAGTTACCTTCCCTTGTAGGGGATAATCATGATATAGTATTATTTGCTGATGATACTTCCTTGATTTTTAAACTTAAACTTCAATCATTTAAATGTGACGAAGTGAATAATGCTATATCAAAATTAGTGCATTGGTTTAACGTTAATAACCTACATTTAAACGAAAATAAAACTAAATGTATTTACAAAACCGAATGTTAAAAATGTGAATACCAATGTGTATTTAACTGGGGAAGAACTGAGCCCTGTTGAATCCACTGTTTTTCTTGGCATCACTCTCGACGCAAAGCTTCAGTGGGGCCCCCATATATCCAAGCTAGTAAGCAGACTAAGTTCTGCAGCCTATGCTGTAAAAAAGATTAGAGGTCTCACTAATGTCGAGACAGCTAGATGAGTTTATTTCTGTTATTTCCATAGCATAATGTCTAATGGGATTTTGCTATAGGGAAATGCGGCTGATTCAGAAACTATTTTTGTTTTACAGAAGGGGCCGTTAGAGCTATTTGCAACCTAAAACCGAGTCTCTTAGAGATAAATTTAAAGAAATATGTAATTAACTTTGGCCTATCAGTATATTTACAAAAATTTAACATATGT
Organism: Parnassius glacialis; assembly: GCA_033319125.1. Classification (NCBI taxonomy): domain Eukaryota; kingdom Metazoa; phylum Arthropoda; class Insecta; order Lepidoptera; family Papilionidae; genus Parnassius; species Parnassius glacialis. The sequence continues at coordinate 29,753,360 of JAVANC010000002.1, forward strand.
TCACAAAAGCAAAGGCAGTTTTAGTAAAAAAAGTGATGTACAATCTGTAGACACGCTTGTGATACCAGTTTCTCGACTCCACAGAGTCAGTAATTCATTCTTGGGGTAATGTATACGCAATTACAACAAGGTCCTAGAAAGTGTACAGGCTCTCTCCATTACCAAGTTTAAATGTTTTGTTAAGCTGAAACTGTATAAAGAGGGTTATTATACTATAAATGAATACATGGTTGATAATAACCCCTGGGTATGAGGTGGTCGCTTCCAAGCAGTTTCTAATATAAAATTTGTAAATAGTTTGTAATCATTTATATTGTAAAATTTATTTAAAAAAAGTCCCCCTGGGTTTCTTGCTGGTTCCTCCCAGGACAGAGGGGTTTTTTCGAAGTAAAAAATTACTTTCAATAAGAAGTATACATGTGATTTATATTGAATAAAAATTATTCCATTCTATTCTATTCTATATGGAAGTCCACCATTTTGGATTTAGAGCAACGTCACTTAATTTTCGTATTCTTCTCAGCAAACCCTTTCATTTGATACCCATATCATGGGTGTCATAGTGGATTTAGTATGACATCACTTAGCTAACCCTACATTGTCATCCAAAATAAACATGTATGCAAAATTTTGACTCAAGCGGTTGAGGATAACTGCTTTAAAATTTTTTTTAATTTTTCAGTTTCAAGATGTGACCCTAACAAACCAACACGTTACGTGGTAGAGCCATGCTGCAGCTATATTACTAGTATAGTTGGAGCACGAATGGGTCGGCTCGACCGGTGAAGGACCACGCTCTCACCGAATACCAGCGAAAAATAGCAGCTTAAGGCTGTTGTGTTTCGTATGGTGAGTGTAGAAAACCGGAGGCCCTTTTCACTGGAAATGAGGCTTTCCATCTTAGTCCTCACGGGTGACAACGCATCTGCATTTTGATTCATCATCGAGGATACATGTAGATGTTTATGGGCCACAGCAGCCATCAGGTGGACTTTGTGCTTATTTGGCACCCTTATCCTGTGAAAAAAAAACATTGCAAATAAATGTTTTTAATAAAAAAGTATTATTAACATAATAACATATACAATTTTTACGAAATCAATCTTGATAAATATATAATCTTGAAATAAATAAGTACAAAGTGCTGCTAAATACTGATAGTGATGCTTCAATGTGTCATCGTGATCGGGTAAATACCGTGGTTTAAATATCACACTTCGCAACCTTGCTTCGTTGAAGTTCCTATTACGGGCAACAAGGCATGACACATTTAGGTTACGGGTGGAAACTATATCTAACTAGCCTTCATACAGTAAATTTACTTTTTATTTATGTATACGGCCGGTAAGTGACCAATGTGGTCTATCCCATGTGGTATGCAACAGCACAAACAGCCATGTAACAGTTCATTAGTGGACGCGAGTTTTTTGCGTAAGCGTAACCATCATGCCTTTCATCAATCGATTTTTTTTGCGCTCAGAAGCAATGTAAAGGGGTTTCCCTCCGGGAAGCGGTTGAGGGAGGTGGTGAATGATCTAAGCATACCACGCAGCCGGCTGCGTGGTTATGTGGGACTCAATGTGAAATCTATTTGCCCACCCACTAAACACCACCTGGGACTGGCTTTGGCCTGTATGACCTTTCTGCCGAATCGGAAGCAACCCCCTTTAGGTAAACGGGGCGCAGGTGGCGATTAGCCGTTGAGAGGCGCGCCTAGCTAAGGCAAATTAAGAATAGGGAGAAGATATGGCCTGAGCCGCCAGGAGGCAGTCCAGGTCAGCCGAAAGCTTGTTTGGGTGGTCCGAGAGAGAGTTTCTCGGACTGCGGACTCGATAGCGAGAGGGAATTGGGGCTGCATAGGAAGCTGCCTCACGAATGAGATGATTAGAGTGAGACTCTGAGGCTTTGAAGAAGTTCTCAGATTTTAGAAATTGTTGGATTGTGGGGACCTCTAAGTCTCGATGGAGGTCAGCTATTTTTGTCGTTTTGAACTAATTGAAGTTCGTTCAGGATTTTAGGCTTAGCATGAGCAAAAATAGGGGGCAAAAATAACTGGACGTATACAGACCTTATATAGGGTTCGCTTGTTTCGGAGGGACATTTTACTGTGTCAGCCCAGCATGCTGTTGAGCATACCCAGATAAAAGTGCGCGTTGTGAGTTACTCTCTTAACATGGGGCTCGAAAGTGAGCCTCGTGTCAAGGGTGATACCTAAGTATTTGGCGGTCGTAAACCAAGGTACAGGGGTCCCTAACATACGAATTGGTGGAAAGGTAGTGAGGCGACGTTGTTTATGTTCGGAGTCACCGGCGGAGCTCTTCTCCAGGTTCACATCAATACGCCATTTTTGGAACCAAGCTCCTAAGTCACTAACTGACTGTTGGATCTTGTTCCGTATAAAAGGTAGTGAGATACCTTTACAATAGAGGGCAGTGTCGTCTGTAAAGAGGGAGAGCTGAATACCATTCGACGGGATGGGAATGTCGTAGGTGAATAGGATATATAGAAGAGGAGCAAGCACGGAGCCCTGAGTGACACCGGCATTGATATAAAACTGAGAGGAGAGCGTGCCTTCGTGTCTGAAACGAAAGGTACGATCCTTCAGGTTGGAGGCCATGAGACGAACAAGACGATCAGTGAGTCCTATTTTATAAAGTTTGTAGAAATAAGGCCTTCGTGTCAGACTCTATCAAATGCCTTTGCTATATGGATTAAGACCGCGATGGTCTTGTAACGACGAGGCTGAAAACTGCTGAGGATATATTCCGCAATACGGTAAACTTGTTGGAGACGAGAGTGTTTCGCTCGGAAACCAAATTGGTGGGGGATGACAAGAGGATCGCCGTCTGTGGGTAATAGATGGCGCCTCATACGAGTGAGGATGACTCGTTCGAATAGTTTGCCCATGGCCTTAAGGAGGCTGATGGGACAGTGACTGGAGGGGAGGTGGTGAGGTTTTCCTGGTTTGGGGATACCAATGACAGTTGCCTCTTTCCACGTGGTGGGAAAGTAACTGAGGTTGACGCAGGCGTTGAAGATGATAGCCAATAAGGTTATCACCTGCTCAGGAAAAGTTTGAGGGCTTGGTTGGAGATACCATCCGCGCCCGGAAACTTTTTAGGCTTCTGTCCTTTGATGATGGATGCGATCTCACATCTCACTCGACACAGTGATAGGGTCAGAGGCTGTGGGAGGTGAGTTCCAGCGGCGGATCTCATCCTCAACTGCTTGGATGTGGGAGGGGTCAGTTGTGATGTGAGCTGGTACAGCATAGAGCGGCAATGCTGTCTGCAAAGCACTCAGCTTTTTCCTCGTCCTCGAAGGCAATAGTATCGTCGGGACGGAAGAGAGGGGGATTGTGAGTGATAGCGTCTATGCGGAGGGCTCTCGCCATCCGGTAGTATGCTATATGAGAAGGGGAGATATTCTTTTTTTTTATAGGATAAGGGTGACAAAGGAGCACACAGTCCACCTGATGGTAAGTAGTTGCTGCGGTTCATAGACATCTACCTCTATCTTCTATTACAAATCAAAATGTAGATGCATTATGATTTCTCATATTTACGCGAACACTACACATTTAAATAAAACTAATTTTACGGATTTTATCGCGTATATTAACTTATTTTTATATTCCCGACGTTTCAAGCACTTTACAGCACCTATGGTCACGGGGGGGACTGAGGTGTATGACGTCCCAATGTCATAGTTAACCACGGCTACCTCCAGATTAAAAATTATTAACTTTTGTTCCGATCTACGCAGTATGAACTTACAGTATCATGAAGTCTTGGAGTTGTATGCTTGGGTTGGGATTTAATTTTATTAATTATGGGATCCCAAGCAGACGGTAGCACCCAGCCATCTTCTCTATTGAAATTAGGATGTTTTTTTTGATTTCAATAGCCTCGCGAATCATCCTTGGAAGGAATCGGTGTTCTTTAGCGAGGATTTGTGGTCTATCAAATCCAATGTAGTGACGGGGGCGATCCTGTACATGTTCACAGACTGCAGACTTCCCGGAGCATCTATACTTCACATCAGCTATGTTTTCTTTAACGCACGTTTTTATGGATCTTTTAGTTTGTCCTATATAAGAGAGACCACATTCACAATCCAGCTTGTACACTCCTGCATCTTGCAGAGGAATATTACACTTGACTGATGGTAAAAACTGACTAATCTTCTTCGGCGGCTTGAAATATGTTTTAATGGAAGCACGCTTCAAGATGTAGCCAATCTTGTCAGTGACGCCTCTGACATATGGCAGTACAGCAGGCACTCGCTCGACTGTGGCCGGCTTCACTCGTTCACTGTGACGTAGGCGCGGGACCCGAAGCTTATTATCGTGCAAAACTTGCTTGACGTGTTGGAGCTGAAACACTGTTTCAGAGAGCACGAGGGATCTGTGACAGTAAACACCTGGCCACCGAGCTCCAACACGTCAAGCAAGTTTTGCACGACAATAAGCTTCGGGTCCCGCGCCTACGTCACAGTGAACGAGTGAAGCCGGCCACAGTCGAGCGAGTGCCTGCTATACTGCCATATGTCAGAGGCGTCACTGACAAGATTGGCTACATCTTGAAGCGTGCTTCCATTAAAACATATTTCAAGCCGCCGAAGAAGATTAGTCAGTTTTTACCATCAGTCAAGTGTAATATTCCTCTGCAAGATGCATGAGTGTACAAGCTGGATTGTGAATGTAGTCTCTCTTATATAGGACAACTAAACTAAAAGATCCATAAAAACGCGCGTTAAAGAACACATAGCTGATGTGAAGTATAGATGCTCCGGGAAGTCTGCAGTCTGTGAACATGTACAGGATCGCCCCCGTCACTACATTAGATTTGATAGACCACAAATCCTCGCTAAAGAACACCGATTCCTTCCAAGGATGATTCGCAAGGCTATTGTAATCAAAAAAACATCCTAATTTCAATAGAGAAGATGGCTGGGTGCTACCATCTGCTTGGGATCCCATAATTAATAAAATTAAATCCCAACCCAAGCATACAACTGCAAGACTTCATGATACTGTAAGTTCATACTGCGTAGATCGGAACAAAAATTAATAATTTTTAATCTGGAGGTAGCCGTGGTTAACTATGACATTGGGACGTCATACACCTCAGTCTCCCCGTGACCATAGGTGCTGTAAAGTGCTTGAAACGTCGGGAATATAAAAATAAGTTAATATACGCGATAAAATCCGTAAAATTAGTTTTATTTAAATGTGTAGATGCGTTGTCACCCGTAAGGACTAAGATGGAATGCCTCATTGCTAGTAAAAAGGGCCTCCGGCCACCTGCACTCACCAAGCTAAACGCAGAGGTAAACCTCTACTTCACGCTGGTTTTCTGTGAGGTCGTGGTACCACCCCGGTTCGAGCCGGCCCATCCGCACGAGAGCAAAAGCTGCCGCGTGGCTCTACTACTGTTATATATTCTCCAAGAGTTTATTATTTTCGAGGTCTCGAAGTTTGAAAGGGCGTGAACGGACGTCTCGTTGAAAATGATTGGCCATACGCCTATAGTCAGGAGTGGGATAGAGTACATCTCTCCGGAGAGCAGGTCTCTTTGCTTTTAAGAGGTTGCTAATATCTAGGGGAATACTATTATTATTAGCAACCAGGACGACCTTTTCGTTCTCCTTAAGGGAGGATTTTATGAGGGTGGTGAGAGAATCGACCGCGGTGTCGATTTTTTCGGTACTGTCGTAGAAGACTGAAGAGAGTGTGATGTCACCCATCCGGCTAGTCCATAGTCGAGGCAAGGGACTCGGTTTTCGTGGAGAGAGTTGAAGGGGGTGGCTGATGGCCAATTATGAGGGCGACAGGATGGTGGTCGGATCCTAGATTGTCAAGAGTCTCGATTGCCCTGAGCTTAAGGGAAACTCCTTTTACCAGCGCAAAGTCTAGCATGCCAGGAGCGTAGTCGGTGTTATCAGGATAGTGAGTGATACCGAGGGGACTGTAGACTGTGAAGTCGAGAGACTGAATGATAAAGCAGTACCTTGCCACTACGAGTAGCAGTGAGACGAGTCCATTCAATATGAGTTAAAATCTCCAAACATAATGACTGAATTGCCTAATGCAAGGATGGCTTCGAAATCGCTCTTGAGAGGGAATGTTCCACTAGGGATATAACTAGAAGCTATGACAATGGACTGATTTCCAGACAAGGTAAACCCGCATACCGTGGCTTCCATATAGGTAAGCGGCGGAGTGGGGATGTGGGAGCAATGAAGTGCCTTCTTGTAGTAAATGGCAGTAACACCGCCTTGGCGGTCGGGTCTGTCGTCACGAAGAAGAGAATATTTGATGGATAGGCCTTTGAGGTCCTTAGGTTTGAGGTTGGTCTCCTGGAGGAGGAGGAGGTCGGTTTCACGATCTCGAAGAAAGAGCTTAAGCCCGGGGAGGTTATTTCGCAAACCGCAAATATTAAAAGAAACAAGCGAGCCTAAGGCACAGTATAAATATATAGTAGGAACAGTAAGGAAACTTCCTACAAACGCTCGAAACGGCACACTCACACAAACATGCGCAACGACGAGACTTCTAAGCGCTCGTCGCGGTGCTCTCAGCAGCGAGTGCCGCGTCAAGACTAAAAATGCCACGAGCGTCTTGCGTAGTATACGGCTGTTTGAACTTGGTTTCGTCAAAACCGGAGCCATCGTATTTTAAGCTTCCTGCTGATTTTGAAAGGTAAAAATGAGTTTTATTGTCATTGTCATAATCGTTATCGAATTATAAGTCCGTGTGTGTGATCATAATGAATTCGTGAACTTATTAGTAAATCCAGAATGCGGCGGTTTTGAGGCTATTATATAAAGCTGATAGTGCAATAGTGGTAACAAAAAGTAAATCCAAGATGGCGGCTGCAATAGGTATAATTTTTTTCATCATGGGTGGCATCTTCGTGGGTTTCGAGGGTGTGGAAGCCGATAGTGCTGTCGAAAAGTAAATCTAAGATGGCGGCTGCAATAGGTATCAATTTATTCGTCATGGGTGTTATTTTCATGGTTTTCGAGCGTGTTGAAGCCTCGTTGAAGTCGAGTGTTGGTAAAATGTAAATCCAAGATGGCGGCTGCAATAGGTATCAATTTTTGCATCATGGGTGCATCGACCACTAATAAAAAACATGGGTGTCATTTTCATGGTTTTCGAGGGTGTTAAAGCCGATAGTGCTGTCGAAATATAAATCCAAGATGGCGGCTGCAATAGGTATAAATTTTTTCGTCATGGGTGTCATTTTCATAGTTTTTGAGTATGTTGAAACCGATAGTGCTATTGAAATGTAAATCCAAGATGACAACTGCAATAGGTATCAATTTTTGTGTCATGGGTGCATCGATCACTAATAAAAAACATGGTTGTTATTTTCATAGTTTTCGAGGGTGTTGAAGCCGATAGTGCTGTTGAAATGTAAATCCAAGATGACGGCTGCAATAGGTGTTAATGTTTTCGTCATGGGTGTCATTTTCATAGTTTTTGAGGGTGTTGAAACCGATGTTTCGTTGTTGCTTTAAAAAAAACACATAAACTGCAAAGTAGCTGATCTAATTTATAAAAAAATAAACAAAATCGGTTTGATAGTACCCTGTCCTTGTTTCCCAACTGTTTATTTAAAAAACCTGTTCATTAGAATGATAATTTTTTACACAATTAAATTCAATAATAAAGAATTCCGAACTTATCGTAGCAGATCGTATCGTATTTTTCTGTAATGCTCGGGCCACAGTAACGAGAAACGTCAATGCCCAAAAACGCAACAATTATTGCCTTAATTTTAACGCGATAAACTGAGTGGCCACACTTGGAACGGTCGACTTCATTTCAATTTCAACGCCGTTGAACGGCGTTAAAGTATACTGACCATTTATTTTTTAACTCAAAACGGGACATGGGTTTATTTATACTTCCCAGTTAGCAGGTTAACAGTAAAAAAAAATGTTTTTTAATTAAAAACTGTAACTTTACACAATTAGTGTTCACTATAATTATAATCACATTAATTATAATTATTTATATTTTAACAAATTGTGAAAAATAAAAATTAATTACCAGTTCACCAGCTTCATTAAAGCAAAGCTCCTCAGACAGTAATTATTAAATGCAACAATTTTTTTAATTATATTTATATTTCTCAGTGGAACAAATTTGCTTTAATAAAGTTGGTGATGATTTTAAATAAGGGCAAGTTTTTTTTTTACATTGATTTTTGTTATCAACATCGCCTTTAGAACTGAAACCTGTAAGTGATTTTTTTCAGACGTCCACAATTTATTCATAATAGAAAAATACTTTTTCTACTGGAGCATTTGTACCAGGTATACATGAAATATATTCGATTAAAATGGAAGAGAATTTATGTTGAGAATGTTGGTGAGAAATGTTTGAATCACCCAACGAATTTCTGCGAAAACTTTGAAATTATCCCATTCGCTTCTTTTTGGGTCGGTCCCGCTCTCGCACCGTTCGTGTCTGACGAAATTCATAGTTTTAAATTTTCTCGCGGTTTAGGATAACGAGACTATTTTGCGTCCCGGAGCTTTGTTTGGGGACAACGGGACAGGTGACCGAGAAAAGGGACAGTCCTGTTCAAAACGGGACGTATGGTCACTTTACGTTAATATTCCTTGAATTTCAAGCAAGATGAACGTTGACGCTGCTACTTTATATTTGATGAGCGTAAATTTTTATTATATGAATATATTTTAGCATTGCCTAAGCATGGCTCTGTTTGCAGAATCTCAAGAAACGTAATAACTTTTTCATTATTCCACTCTATCGTAACCATACGTGCGATTCCGTTGCGCTCACCGTGCACAATGAGACACGTAGTGTGGCCGCTTCAACGCATTAATTCCTGCGTTAATCTCTTTGATGTACCGCCACTCGAGTTATCGCCCAACGGGAAACGGCGTTGTTCTTGCCGTTGTAGAATTATCGCGTTAAGTGGTGGCCACACCCTCATCAACGCGATAATTAACGGCATTTCTCGTTAGTGTAGCCCGGGCATAAAGAATTTGTAATAATGATGAATAAAGGTACGTTTTCGTCCAACCGCAGCTCGCGTACGCTCCCGCCAAAACTTGTAAAAGGTGACGCCGTAATGACAAAGTTAGATCTATAGTTCTACAAGTTAATATTAAATTGTTTTCCGTGTTTAAACTATCGTCTTTTGATGAGATTACCCGACGCCATGAGATTACATATTTAATTTGTATTTGTTAACTAGTTATTTAAATTCGATTGATTGATCACTAAAAAACAAAAATATAAAAAAAGCAATATCAAAAACATTAAAAGTTCAACCCTATTGCTTCAATGGAGCGTAGGTAGTTATGTCCTCAACTAGGTTTAGTTTCCATACTGTTCATATTTATTTACTGTGCCTAAGGGTTTATCGCTTGTTTCCTTTAATACTCATCAATCGCAGTATAAAACGTATCTAACGTATATAACAGTGGTAGAGCCACGCGGCAACTTTTGCTGTCGTACGGATGGGCCGGCTCGAACCGGGGTGGTACCACGACCTCACAGAAAACCAGCGTGAAGTAGAGGTTTACCTCTGCGTTTCGCTTGGTGAGTGCAGGTGGCCGGAGGCCCTTTTTACTGGAAATGAGGCATTCCATCTTAGTCATCACGGGTGACAACGCATCTACATTTTGATTTGTAATAGAGGATAGATGTAGATGTCTATGGGCCGCAGCAACTACTTACCATCAGGTGGACTGTGTGCGCGTTTGTCACCCTTATCCTATATAAAAAAACTTATAATACCTTTGTTTCTCTTCACATGTTTTGAGAATTTTACATTTGTTATATTTTGTGATAATCTGTTATCTGAGTTTGTTTCCCGCAGGCAACAGTGATATCGTGAATTACAATTTAAAGTATTAATTAACCACATGCTTGCTGGTGAACCAGGGAAGGGAAACATCGTGAGAAAACCACAAGTATTAGAAGTTAAGAATATCTCAAGAATATTTTGTAAAGTTGGTTACCACGCATTGGAGTAGCGCCACAGAATTATATTTATTTATTTGCACACCAAGTACAAAAAGGCGGACTTAATGCAGCAGGGCATTCTAGATCACTCCAACTTCAGGCTAAGCAGAGAAGAAGGAAGACATCGTTGGTGCAAATATGTAGCCTTAAAAATACTCCCAGTAATGAGAGTTTACCATTCTACGAGTGTACCTGCGGAGTTTCTTTCATTGTTTCTTCTAACCTCAGAGAAACCTCATTTCAAAACGATAAGAGATTTGAATTTTTGCGGAATCCCTGAAGACTATAGTTGTATCATTAGACCATTTTGGTCTAATTTTGATAATATTAAATTTTAATAATTAATCTTCTCTCTTATAATTTAAAGTAAATGAATATAGGTACCTACATATTTGACTTTTTGAGTATATTACTTAAGTTGAGTTCAGCTAATGACGAAACGTTACAGAATGATTAACATCACTTTGACGATCTTCTGTGATCTATTTCGACAACCGAGGTCGCTTCTATACTCGCCAGCCATGTAACTTCCTAAATTTGTCATTTGTAATGGTACAACGGTCCCCCAGTAGATGGAGTGACGACCTGGCAAGACATGCAGGAATTCACCGGATGCAGGTGGCTCGAGACAGTGCTTTCTGGCATTCCTTGGAGGAGTCCTATGTTCAGCATTGGACTAGTGGCTGATGTCGATGATGATTAAAAAATAGCTTTTTTTTCAGGGTATAATTTACACGAACTTTTATGTAAGAAAAGTGCTGGTAGGTAGGTTGTCTCGTCACGGTTCTATGAACGACGTTATCCGAAGAGGTCTTGTCTCTATATTTGTTCCCTCGATTTTAAAGCCATGTAGAATACTTAAGAGACATGGCAGGAGAACCGACGGTATGACTTTGGTCCCTTGGAAGAGGTAAAGCCCTAATGTGGAATGCTACGTGCTGAGACACTTTGGCAACCTCTCATCGCAGGGGTACATCGCTTAATGCCGGGGTCTCATCAGAGGCCACTGAGCTTAGTAAGTGGCCCAAGTATGAATATTTGAGGTACAGCTACTTAATCGTGCCATTTGCTGTAGAGGCCATCGATCCGTGAGGACCACACGCGGTAAAGTTCTCGGAATTGTATTTCGCTCAAAGGCTGAGCGAAGCTATTAATTTTAATGTAATATTAAAATAGGCTATTCAATAAGTTCCTATGGTAGAAATTGCTTTCTTAAACACACTGTAATCACATTGATAATAAACCTTATTAGATTGGACTGTTATTCTCCCATTGGATGCACGCAGACATTATTTTAATATTATCTCGTAACTCGGAGCTCTTCAAATAAAATGTTATTATAAAAATAAATAATACTGACGATTAATTTAATTTTACTGCCAGTCGTGTCGCAGTATATAAGCTGGGAGAAAAAAGGACTGGACATCAGATTCGTCTTGAAGCTTCAGTGTTAACATCAAGATCTAAAAGGAATTTCTAAGGTAAAAAGATTTTGAATTATCATTCATATACTCATCATTATCACACCGTTACCATTACAGCCTATTAAGGCGCGGGTTGAGCAAAATGTCGCGCTAGTCGTTATTTGTGCGGTTTTTAGGAGCTATCTACTTTTTATTTAAAAGATATATCAACAAATAAAAAACACATTATATTTCTACATAATCTTGATTTCATAAGAGCTGTATCCAATTTTTTTTTAAAGGAATAAATATTAATATAATCTCCTTACAACGAAACCACATAAATGTGAAATTATTATTGATAACATGCATCTCCTCGTAAAGTAAGTATTATTTTATTTTGCGATTTACACCAATGGATAGGCAATTTATTAATGAACATTTCTATAGTAAAATTTTTTTCAAAAGACCAAAATTTGATTTTATTAAGAAATTATTTTAAAATCTGGGCGTATTCACTGCCCACGGGCTTGCTGGATCATTGAGCGTTGAGCTCTCGAACGTGGAGCTTGTGTCGTTCGTTAGAGCATTGGCCTGCGCACACGCTCACGATCTTATCAGTCGATAATATTATTACTTATTAGGTTATTTTATAGGTAGTATTATTTGTTTGTTTTGGGTATAATTTTTCGTATTAGTTATACATATATTTGTTGTGTTTTTACTGCGCGATGAAGCTTTTTGCGTGTATTTTCTTTGAAGTAAATGCAAATAAAAAAATGAAGCACCATTAGCATGTAAGGTTCGAATCCATAATTAACATTTCGACAAATATTATAATTTACACTATAAAAGGCTAATTCAATATTATCAGTATAGTATACAGTTAAAAATAATCGTAGTAACCAACTACAATATCTTCTCAGGTGTAGTACTGCCTCGTTGGTCTAGTGGTTGTAGTAGTGCGACTGCTGATCATGAGGTCCCGGGTTCGAATCCTGGGTCGGTTATGAGTTTTTCATTTATGTTCTAAGTTATAATTATAATTAGTATTACTAAGTTATAGTTTTTTGCTAAAATATAGTATATTATTCATTGCTTGTTTTTTCTTCTTTTTTAAAAAATAATTGAGTACATAAGGTGTTCTATACTTATAATTCGGTAAAAAGTATCTAAGTAAGTACTAATATACCTACTTTTTACTATAAACTAAAAAATTTTAAAACTAAATTTAACTAAAAAGACTAAGCTGACCATTTATTTTTTAACTCAAAACAGGACATGGGTTTATTTATACTCTAAAAACTATAACTTTATACAATAAATTAAAAAATAATGTTGCATTTAAAAATAGGTAATTATTAAATGCAACATTTTTTTTTAAATTATGAATTACATTTGTCAGAGGATTAAATTTGCTTTAATAAAGTTGGTGATGATTTTAAATAAGAATAAAATTCTGCTCAATTTTTTTTTATTGTTATCTTTCAACATCGCCTTTAGAACTGGAACCGTAAGTGTTTCTTTCAGACGTCCACAATTTATTCAAAATAAAAAAATACTCTTTCTATCGGAGCATTTGTACCAGGTAGACAAAATATATTCGATTAAAAAAATTATGTTGAAGATTGTTGGCTTTGAATACTTCCATCCAAAGAGTTACGGGACAATTTTGTGTCCCGGAGCTTTATTTGGGGACAATGGGACAGGTGACCGAGAAAAGGGACAGTCCCGTTCAAAACGGGACGTATGGTCACTTTACCTATAACCCGGCGACGGCTCCGTGGCGCAGTGGCTTAGCAATCAGTTGTTGCGCTGGGGGCCGCGGGTTCGAATCCCGCACGGAACAAATATTTGTAAGGCCTACAAATAATCGTTCCGGGTCTGGGTGTTTGTCCTTGTGCAATTTATGTTTGTAAACTGCCTCCACGACTCTCATTATATATTACTCTCACTCTGCGAAACATCCTATTTATTTGTTTATTCTTTATTGCACCAAATATTTGTACAAAAGGCGAGCTATCTATCTATTTACCTATAGTGAGTAGGTATCTTTTAAACTCACAATTTTCAATGCTTCATTTTTAATATATAATTAATTATAAAATTTCATAATTAGATAATATATGAGAATACATAATTCTAATATAATGCAACTAATATACCGAATAAAAAAATTAAAATACATTTATCGTTGTACGCTGTGTGTATTTCCATAAAATAGTTTATTGATGTTGAAAAATACGTCCGTACAGTAGGTGGCATTGAGTTATACAAAACTATGGTAGGTGGCGTCTTACATATTATTTTTTACGCGATCCTATATTGTAGGGAGTTGGCGCGGCCGGCACACAAACGCTCAAGGTCGTTCGCATGGAGTAGCCCCTTAAAGTCCACTGCTGAACATAGCACAGTCCTCCTCCATAGAATGTCTCATAGGGGTGATATTTGCCACTCTGGTTTTTATTTTTAGCGTTATTAGGAAGACGCTTTTTTATATGATAGAGTGACAAACGAGCACACAGTTTACCTGATGGTAAGTGGTTGCTGTGACCCATAGACATCCACATCTATCCTCAATGAAGAATCAAAATGCAGATGCGTTTTCACCCGTGAGGACTAAGATGGAATGCCTCTTTTCCAGTAAAAAGGGTCTCCGGTTCTCTACACTCACCATACGAACCACAGCAGTGTTAAGCTGCTATTTTACGTTGGTATTCTGTGAGAGCGTGGTCCTTCCCCGGTCGAGCCGACCCATTCGTGCTTCAACTACACTACTAATATAGCTGCAGCATGGCTCTGCCTCGTACAAAATATATGAATGTACGCTGCTGTACATCTCCTGATTTGTTTGCCTCTGTCGGCTCTTACGATATCCACGAGACGATATGGGGTAGTGGATATTCTTACACCATCGCTACATGGTACATCATCAGAATCAGCTCATAAAATTCCTCTGCTGAACATGGACCTCTCCGGTATCAGGGAGGATTTGCCTTACTCATACGCAACAAATAATGTTCAGTAAATTAATGCCAATGTATTAGTTGCACTAGTATACCCGTTTGATAAGTTATTCAACATGAAATTTAATACTTTAAACGAGCAAATCCTATATATACCTATATATTTTAATCGGAATCTCGGAAACGGCTCCGATGGTTTTCAAGAAATTTAGTATGCTGTGGGTTTCGGGAGCGATAAATCGATCTAGCTAAGATTCATTTTTAGAAAATGTCGTTTTATCCGTGTTTTCAGGCCATGAAAAACTTCTACAATATCATTAGAATACGAAGGTAAATTTCGGCACTATCTATTAGGTTATAGTAGCTCAGGTGGGAATTCGGGCGGTACCGAAACTAGAAGATTCCGGTTTGAGTCCAGATGTCCCAGTCCGATTGATTTTTTCCCCCTTTTTTTTCAAGTTCCTTCTTTTGTGAGAAAAACAATTATTAGGAACACTTTATCAACGCATCTAATTTGTATCTAAGTATATTTTTTTTAAAAATAAGAAAAAAATGAACGAGTTTAAAAAAAAGAATACGGTAGTAATTACATTAGTAAAGAAACCGACATATTTTATCCTATTGGCGATGTTTCGGTACAAAGATAAAAGTCAAATCAATAAATAACTCTTTATCGATAATCAACTTAAACATAAACTGAAAAACATGACTTCCCGACATCTATTGGCGAGTAATAATACTATTATTTTTTAATTGAAATATAAATTCATAAAACGCCATTTCCAAAAAAAAAAATACCGAGCATAGCTCGGTCATCCTGGCTTACTTTTACTTACTTATTAATAAGTTTTACCACGTATTGCCGGTCCGCAGCCACCTGCATCCTGCTCTACTCTCTGTAACAATTAGAATATGTAATTTTAAAGTAGGTACCCAATTCAATATCCAGTATTTATTTACATTTCAGGATCCAAAATGCGAGCAGTCGTTGCCTTCTGCCTTATCATTGTGATCTATTGCCTGATCTCTCCAAATGAAGCAAACTATCGGAAACCACCTTTCAATGGATCCATTTTTGGAAAGCGGGGAATTATCGGTAATAATTTAATCCATCAATTATGATTTTTTTTACTGATGATAGGTAGTACGAAGTTTATTATGATCACAGATATTGAGTATATTGAGTATCCCTGGATTTAATTAATATTATTCATAATTAATATTATTTCGTAAAAGAACTTCATTTCTCATAGATAGATAGCCCATCTCCTGTGTCAGTATCCCTCGGACACCACTTACGACATCCACGGCATATACGACAAAAATTACGCCGTGAAAAAACTTTTTGGTAAAATGCGGACAGTAAGTACCATGCTTAAAATTATTGTGCTTGTGTTTTTCAAAGACCACAGGCAATTCGATCTATTCGAGGTAATAAGATCGTTTTTTTTATTTTTAAAATGAAATTTTTTTGAAGCTCTTCTCTCTTTTCTGCTCTTCTGTAATGTACACATTATAAAAGTTACTTTTTTGCTTTATTAATAGTTTTTAAAATATGATAATATACGAGTATTAACTTCAATCAATACCTTTGTGGCGGCGATGTGGTGGCGCTGTCGTCGCGCCACAAGCGAAACATCTGAAGCCTAAATCGGAGCGTTGGCCGCTCCCCGGGCAGAACACCTTGCCCGGTGGGAGATCTCCCCTTTTCCTTATACCCGCCACACCTTTCACAATCAATACCTTTTAATGTCTTAACAAAAATGTATCGTAATTTGATGATTATTTACTCGTATATGAGTAGCATACGGTCCATGCCGACACTTTTTTTATAGAATAATGTTGACAAACGAGCATACAGTCCACCTGATGGTAAGAGGATGCTGTGGCACATAGACATCTACATATATTCTCAATTAAGAATCAAAATGTAGATGTTGTCACCCTTGAGTGCTAAGGTGGAATCGCTAAGATGGCCTCGTTTCAATTAAAATATGATAAATTAACTTCACAATCATGCGTAGCATACGGTCCTCGCCTACACTTTTTTATAGAATTAGGTTGACAAACAAGCATACAGTCCACCTGATGGTAAGAGGATGCTGTGGCACATAGACATCTACATATATCCTCAATTAAGAATCAAAATGCAGATGTTGTCACCCTTGAGGACTAAGAAGGCCTCGTTTCAAATAAAAAAATTTCTCTTCACTCATCATACGAAAAACAGCAGCATTGCTAGCTTAGCTGCTTGGCTCTACTACGTACAATGTTAAATTGCTGTTTTATTAGCTTATTTAATTCGTGATCAGCGGTAAAAATAGTGAGAAAACCTACTTATCTGAGAAATAAATTATTTGAAGGACATTACATGCCAAGTCCACAAACACATATTGGAACAGCGCGGCGAACAGGGAACTATAAATAACATACAACCTAAATGGACTGTCACTTTAATTTTTAAAACTTTACTAAAAATTAATATTGTTTATCTTTCAGAATTTGATACATCTGTAAAAGCTATGACGGCGTTGTGTGAAATTGCATCAGAGACCTGCCAAACCTGGTTCCAGAACTTAGAGAATAAAAAGTAAAATTATTATTGTAAATTCCAAACTACTAATGCCAAAAAATTGCCGTTGAATCTTATAATAACATGTTTCAGGGAAGTGAATAAATTTTGAAGACATTAAACGACATATAATCAATATCAGATTTCATTTATTCCTTGTAGTTATATTATTTAGATAAATTATATATAAGTTAAGACTGTAACTGCGTGGCATATCATCTCTGCTGCAGCGCGTTACATTGACTATCCAACTACAATCCAAGCATAAATCAAACTCTCCAAGAAAACGGATAATGGAAAATATTTTTTTTTCAGTTCTATCACAGAATAAATAATAGTACAAGAAGTTCAATATAGGTTTTAAATAATACTCCTTCGAATTTATTCTTATGTTTAATTTGACCAGTGGTTAGAAAAATACCTCTGTCCTGAGAAGGACCGGCAAGAAACCAAGCCGGATATTTTTGGACGTGGGACTAGCGAACGTTCAATGGTATATCAACGCTGCTATAGATTGAGGGTTGTTTGTCTTAAGCTAGACTTGTAACAAATAGTATATTCGGTCACACACTGAATACCGAATATTTTGCGGGCTTCTTGGCCGAATAGCCGAATATTAGGAAAAAGTATTCGACCGGGAAAATAGTAGTGTTTATTCAGAGGAGTAAATAAACCACTGTCTGAAAATGTAGAAAAATTTGCCTTTCTCCATTTTATAATGTTCCACTTCTAAATTTTCATTACGTTAATTCAAGTGCATAGACATTTATTTCATTGTTTTTTTTATGTAACTATGACTAATGATTACAAAAAAATATTATTATAAAATAAATTAATATTTTTATTTTACCAATACTAACAAACATTTTACTTAAATATTCGGTATTCGGTCGAATAACATAAGAGTAACCGAATAGTCCGAATACTGAATAATAGCCGACCGATTATTTGTTGCAAGTCTAGTCTTAACTCTTAACCCATAACCCCTTCGACCACTACATACTTACCTTGTGCTACATACAATACAATAGGTTTCTTTCTAAAGGGTGTTTCTAACTATATGCGATATAACCTTTTATGTGATCATTCCTAAATCAAGTGTTCGAAGCGAAATTAAACACTTAGCATTCTTTCCGTACTGGCTAAATTTTTTTGAGCCCTTCGTATATCCTTGTTGCACCCTAAGGGTGTAAAATAGATGATGAAGTTTCTAATGTTCGTTGCTATTTCCAGAAAAATTCATTCAAAGGAATTATACGAACTTAGGGGGTTGTATTGATGATTATAATGATTATAATTCTGTAAATACATACTCGTTACGCTAGCGAACCATATTTTGTTAAACATACTACCTGACACTGACCTGCAAATTGCAAAAAACCTAAGAAAATTTTAATTTCGCGGGCCAGCCTGGAGCTTCCACCTTAATGCGACAGGGCATTCTAGACCAGTCTACCTCCAGGCTAAGCAGAGAAGAAAGAAGATACTGTGAGTGCAAATATAAAGCCTTAAAATCATTCCAGTAATGAGAGTTTACCATTCTACTATGCTATTGTAATATTCACTTGAAAAAAGACAAAAATGTACCTGCGGAGTTTCTTTCATTGTTTCTTCTCCCCTCAGAGAAACCTCATTTCAAAACGATAAGCGAAAAAAAATTCAAATTTGAAGAATCTCTGAAGACTATAGTTGTGTCATCAAACGATTGTGATCTAATTTTGATAATTTTAAATTTGAATAATTAATCTTCTGTCTTATAATTTAAAGTAAATGAATATATGTACCTACATATTTGACTTTTTAAGTATTTTACCTAAGTTGAGTTCAGGTAATGATGAAACGTTATAGAATGATTAACATCACTTTGACGATCTTCTGCGATCTATTTCGACAAACGAGGTCGCTTCTATACTCGCCAGCTATGTACCGTCCTAAATTAGTCATTTGTAATGGTATAACGGCTCCCCAGTAGATGGAGTGACGACCTGGCAAGACATGCAGGAATTCACCGAATGCAGGTGGCTCGAGACCGTGCTTTGTGGCATTCCTTGGGGGAGGCCTATGTTCAGCAGTGGACTTGCAATGATGATGTCGATGATGATTAAAAAATATCTTTTTTCACGGTATAATGTTAATGTTGCTTATTACCAAGGTGAGATGTCGGATGTTACACATTATATGTACTCTATACTCACTCGTTTTTTTTATCATGGGAATGGATACCTTCAGCTACGGGGACAACGAAAAGGTTATGGCTGAAACCCCACGGTGGTTACCATTAGCGTACATATATCATACTAATACGTGGTAGAGCCATGCTGCACCTATATTAGTAATATAGTTGTAGCACGAATGGATCGGCTCCACTGGGGAAGGACCACCCTCTCACAGAGTACCATCGTAAAATGGCAGCTTGACACTGCTGTGTTTCGTATGGTGAGTGTAGAGAATCGGAGACCCTTTTACCTGGAAAAGAGGCATTCCATCTTAGTCCTCACGGGTGACAACGCATCTGTATTTCGATTCGCAAACGAAGATAGATGTAGATGTAGATGTCTATGGGCTACAGCAATCACTTACCATCAGGTGGACTGTGTGCTCGTTTGTCACGCTATCCTATAAAAAATTTAAGGGATCCCGAGATCTCCTTTCGTAACACAACCGGGGCTCCTTTCTGGCTTTGCTTTATTTAATCACATCCCGGGGGCATCACGATATCGGGACCACTTCCGAGTCATCGTCCTCCATGATTATGCAATACCTGAGGCCCCGTTTCTGGTAGGGAAACACGGTCATGAAGGGGAGAGCTGTCATATCACAGAAGGTGGCTACGGCCCTTCATGTCGAGTCCCCGCTCAGCATCGCTGAAATGACTGCTGGCAGAGAGGTTCCGGCAGTCCACTCCCATTCTCACGCTGGAAATACCGCGAGCCTATGGTCCTGGTTCCGTCCAACTTAACCAAACCAAGAGCACAGACACGAATTTATTCGACTGCATCCCTACCTACCGATTATATTAGATTATCTATGCTCCCAAGTTCTGCCAATACATCGCTATCGAGCTTATTTGGGCTTATTACACGCTTTTACATTACGGCAATGCTTGCGCATAGCTGTAGGAATCTGACTAGGAGCGGCGATCTGTCAACATCATCAGTGCCTTTGTGGTAACGGCATCGATGAGCTTAGGTAAGGCTTCACGAACTTTTATGTAAGAAAAGTGCTGGTAGGTAGATAGTCAAGTTGCGGGAGCTGCCGAGAGCTTTTTTAAAACTAAATATAAACTAAATACAAACTACGTGTTCACAGAGATAGATGTGAATTTATTCTGACCATT
The DNA here is from genome assembly GCA_033319125.1 of Parnassius glacialis. Lineage (NCBI taxonomy): Eukaryota > Metazoa > Arthropoda > Insecta > Lepidoptera > Papilionidae > Parnassius > Parnassius glacialis. The sequence goes on from JAVANC010000002.1 coordinate 29,773,650, forward strand.
GTCTTTTACAATTCTTAATCCTATGCTTACAGTCTACTTAAATTACTACATACTCAGCGTTTATGCATTTATGCTGATGGACGCTTTATCTGTATTATGGGTGGTGCTGGTGTAACCATAACTCCTCCCTCCTCAACTGCAAAGTTATCGGCAAGATTTGGATTCCGATGATTTTGCATACAACGTAAGAGCTTAGACTTATATTTCCAAATTACAACAATAAGAATAATTAAAACTAATATAACATAGAGTAGTACAGTAGCTAAACTAACACTTTTCTTTTTCACTAAGCTTTCACTTTCACTTTCCACTATTTCACTTTTCAGTTTGTACGAGAGATATTTTAGTTCGTCCAAATTAACTCGCTTTAAATTCACTGTTTCCTCCGCATTTGTAGGCTGCTCTATCAATTTGGGTAGCGTTAAAATTGGTGTCACCTTATATTGCAGTTTTCCTGAGAAGTATTGTTTCCGGTATAATTTAATATTGCCTAATTTTATCTCACAGTTTTCATCGATTTCCAAGAGGTAAGTGCCCTTTACAACATTTCTTTGAGTGTCATCGCCACACGTTTTTGTAAGCACTATTTCATTTTGTGTAAATAGGGTCCAGTTAATAGGACCAATAGACTGTATCTTAACACTTTCCAGCTCTACTATTGATAATTTACAAAGGCTTAGATTTGATGCGAAGTTCATAAGTTGTTCCATGCATGTGTTTTCAGGATACTGCACGATATCAATTTCCTCGCACAGGAACTGGTTTGCTGCTATCTCCTGACATGGGCCATTTAGGGGTAAGTACGTGTGATCTTTCACCATGAGGTAAGGATATTTGGGAAAAATAACAGTTGTTCTATTATAGGTGGGATCAAATATAGGTAAGGCATACATTTTAAAATAAGTGTATGTAATATTATTAGTCAGCGGGATTTCCATGATGAATGTTATTTGGTTTTCTTTTACATAGGCCTTAACAGACATAGATCTTTCTAAATTAACTAAATTGTTTTCAGTAATAGGATACAATAAACTATTTGTTTGAGATATAGATTCTAATATTACTAATAATTCAGTGGAATTAACAATGGCTTGTCGTGAAGCGACAATTAAAAGAGAAAGAACCTAACCTAAGAACAGCAAAACAACAAAATAGACCAAGAAAATAATATATTATAATTTTTTAAAAGGTATTTAAAATCTTATAAAAAAATGAAATATGAAGGTGATGGATGAAATGAGATTACAATTATATTAAAAAAAAGGGATAGGAGAATAGGAGAATTAGTATGATAGTGGAGTCTGGAGCCTCGCTGCTTTTGTAGAAATCGACACACGCAGAGCTTGAGGTTTCTCAGCGGCGACGGCACGCAGCGCCTGGACTGGGCACACGCAGCGTCCGGAGCCGGCGCACGTAGCGCCTGGGGTAGGTGCGCTCAGTTCTTGGAGAAGTAGTCGCCGCGCCCAGAGGTAGCGCGGGCAGTAGGGACGCAGCGCCTGGAGCCAGCAGTCGAAGCGCGCCTGAAGGTAGCGCGGGCAGTAGGCTGCACTCAGCGCCTGGATCAAGCAGTCGTAGAGCGCGGAGTAGTGTGGTCCCGCACTTGAATTAGAATTCACCGACGACTTCACGTGTAGATGGAGGCTTGCAGGATCCCGGCGCCTGGTTTGCAGGATGCGCCGACGACTTCAGGATGCGCTGGATGTAGACGGAGGCTTGCAGGATCCCGGGGCAGAGCGGCCCCGGGATAAGGCCTTTAGTAGATGTTTCTCGTTTGAGAACCGAAGCGAGACTGTCTTTCATATTCTCCGATTGTTCGGCTTTTATACCTTTTTAGAGAGAACGAGAAATTATTTAAATTAAAAGGAAATTTATTGTAAATGACCTAGAGCAAAAGAGTATTTATGTGAAAATATCGAGATAAAACATCATATCGGTAACGAATTTGAATAAAAATTGCCATGACAACCATATAAATAATGGTTGTCAGAAATATAAATTTTTAGTTTTAGGTATATAATTGGAAAACCATTACATTTAAGTAAGAAATGAGATATAATTCACATAGGAAAAACTTATGCACGGCTGCGTGCATGAAGCCTGAAATTGTAGAGTTACAGAGAATTCAATAAAAGACCATAAAAGGTAAGACTTCATTGACAGCTATTTTAAAAGTGATAAATATTGTGAAAATACGAAGTAAAATGATATGTTATTGTGTAAAAACGTTACAGGATCCTATAGAAATAAAGGTGATGCAAAATATAAATGCAGAAAATCAAAAACAGAATGAAAAAAATAGTATAAAGTAATGCAAAACATGAATGCAGAATATCAAAACAGAATGAAGAATTAGTGTACAATGAAATGTAAGTAGTATAACACTACAGGCTTGTTGTAAAACGTGAAGTTTAGTAAATGCTAATGCCGTTTCTATTTCGCTTAAAGTTAAGTATATAGTTCTAAAATTATTGACAAACATGTTAAACATACTTAAAACATTGTGGAGTATATGCTGTTATCGTCTTTAGTAATTATATATTTTACAATTCTTTCTATACGTTTCATTCGTTCATCTATAATTTTCATATTTTCCTGTAGAGATCCAGTACTATTTATAAGAGAGTCAAGCATCTCCGAGATTATGGTTATTTTCTTATTAGTGTGCGTTTGCTGGGTCTTTAATTGAGATATGAGGTTATCGTATTTTATTGCATCATTGTGGTCTAAGTTTCCTGTAAGCGTTTTGATAACAGAACCTAATGGATTAATAAGACCGCGCTTGAAACGTATCGAAGGTATGAGCTGTTTAAACTTTTCTACAGCTAAGTTACTTAAATAATTTACTTGTGTTTTCATATTTTGGAATTCATTTACGTATGGCTTATGGATGTCTACTAAACTGCTAAATTCTTTATATTTATTGATATTAAAATTTAAATCATCTTTTATGCTACTAAAGTCTAACTGCTTAACTATAACCCACTTATCTATTTCCTTGTATGCTTGTCCTTGCTTTACGGGTAACATGCCTGGGTTATGCTCAATCTTTAGAAGTTGAAGGCCTTGGGTCCGGATCATCAGATTCAGGTTCACGAAGATCGCCAACAACCTGTGGAGGGCGTTTCACATTTTTGAGGTGCACTTTAGTTTTTCTTTTCCCTATCGTTACAGGTATTATGTTTCTTTCAATATCACCTTGCACTTTCGCCTTTTGATACCTAGGCTTATCCTTACTTTTCCTTATGTTAATATCTTTAATAAAAATCGTATCACCTTCTTTAAGATCAATTCCAGATTCCCCGCTTTTCTTTTTCCTAACCTTTTCCTTATCTGTATGGACTTTTTCGGAAATATACCTATATAAGTATTTGGTTCGTCTCGCGTGGTCTTTAATGAGTTGCTGTGTATAGGCCTTTTCAAAATCTACATCGAATATTTTACCAGAATCGGTATGACCGAATGCTACTTCAAAGGGTGTTAATCCTGTCGTTGAATGAATAGTATGATTATATGCCATGACTGAATATGTCATGACAGATGCAGCGTCTGTGCATTTGTGTTCATATTTTGCAAGTCTGTATATTTCAATTATAGTGGAATGAAATCTTTCGACAATGCCTGTCGAATTGGGGTTATTGGGAGTTGTGATATGAGTTTCTATTTTATACATAGATAGGAGCTGACGCATAAGTTCGTTATTGAATTCGGTGCCTGGGTCAGATGATATTTTCTTAGGAATTCCGTACATAGAAAAATATTTAATTAATGCTCGCACTACTTCAGCGGTTTGTCGACTTGCAATCTCTAAGGCCTGTCCTAAATTGCTAAAAGCATCCACAACAGTTAAATAATACTTCTTCTCAATAGTAAATAAATCTATAAATAGTTCCTGAAAAGGCGCATCCTGAGTTGATGTGAGTTGTAGTATAGGTTTTATTGGTTTCCTATCGTACTTCATTAATCTGCAAGGTTCACAAGCATTTATAACGGCAGCTACAGTGTCTTCCATATTTTCCCAATAATAGTTTCTGCGTATTTTTATCATAGTTTCTTTCACACCGCGATGACATGTTTTTCCTTCATGGTGTTTGAGAATGACAGCCTTTTGTTCTTTTCAATCCTCCACATATACTACGTGTTGTGTACATTCAAAGAATTGTACTGCATCCTTCTTAAAGAGTTCTATAATAACTTTTGCAAATAGTTTCCTATGCTCAGCGTTCTCGAAATAAATAAAGTATCGACTCTTAAATTTTATATATTCTTTTAAAAATTGTTTAATTAATTCTTCGTTTTCTAGTGGGAGAAATACCTCTAGTACTTTTTGTTTTTCTCTAGATAAATTTCTGACTTGTAGTTTATTTTGGAACCAAGAAAATACTAGGATCTGATTTGGTTTGGTATCTATTGCCTCGTTCAAAATTGGGATTGCTGTTGACTCAGGTTCAATATCTGAGTGTATCGTGTCTGTTCTACTACTGTTAGTTACAGATGGTACGGGGTAATTTTCTTCGAACAATTCTATATGATCCGTCACACTCGAGTCTGAGTCTGAAATTATCACTGTCTCTGGTTGGGGCTTAGGTCTGTATTTTTCAAGTTCTTTCAATTGGCGTATTACTTTTTGTATGTCATCGTCATCCACATTAACATCCATTGATGCGTCGTCTAATGCATTAAGTTTTATGCGAGACAAGGCATCAGCATTGGTATTTTGTTTGCCGTTTTTATAGACTATTGTAAAATCGTATTCTTGAAGACGCAAACGCCAGCGTGTTAGTTTGCTGTTAGGCTCTTTAAGAGAATAGAGCCAAGCAAGGGGTCTATGATCTGTATAAATTTGAAATTTCTGTCCGTACAAGTAGGGCCTAAAATGCTTTACAGCCCAAATGATGGCTAAAAGTTCCCGCTCTATTGTGCTGTATCGCGACTCGGTGTCACTAAGTGTGCGGCTGGCATATGCAATCGGCTTATCTGACCCTATTGATTCTTGTGACAATACTGCACTAAGAGCTACATTCGAAGCGTCGGTAGTTAATATGTACGGTTTAGTTGAATCTGGGTATTGTAGTAGTGGAACACTGGTCAATATTTCTTTACATTTATGAAAAGCATCTATATAATTTTGGTCTACAATTATCTTATTCCTTTTCTTTAAACATGACGTTAAGGGCTGCGTGATTTTCGCAAAGTCCTTTATAAATTTTCTATAATATCCAATCAGCCCAAGGAAACTTTTGATTTCGGTGGTTGTTTTAGGAAGAGGATAATTTTGTATTACTTTAATTTTGTCATCGTTTGGTCGCAATCCGTCTTTAGTTATGGTGTGTCCAAGATATAAAACTTCTTTTCGGAAAAATTCAGATTTGTCTAATTGTATTTTCATGTTAGTCTGTCGAAGTCGGTCAAAAACTGTACGGAGTTTCTCCATGTGTTCTTGTAGACTAGCGGAAAAGATAATAACATCGTCAAGGTACACAAGGCAATGGATTCCTTGCAAACCTCTTAAGACGTTATTCATAGCCCTTTGAAAGGTGGCGGGAGCTGTCTTTAATCCAAATGGCATCCTCAGGAACTCATAGTGTCCATTTTGGGTGCTGAAGGCAGTTTTCTGTCGGTCATCTTCATTAAGTTCAATTTGGTGATAGCCACTGGCCAAGTCGAGTGTCGAAAAGTATGTGCTCTTACCTAGCTTATCGAAAAGGTCTGCGATATTTGGAAGAGGGTACTTATCATCAATTGTTATTTCATTTAGCCTTCTGTAATCTATGACCATTCTGTATTTAACTTCGCCCGAAGCATCAGCCTTTTTTGGAACAAGATGTACGGGAGAATTCCACGGGGAGAAAGATTCCTGAATTACATTATCTAATAGAAGTTTTTCGACCTGCTTGTTTATCTCTGTTACTTGTACGGGGGCTAGTCTGTAAGGTTTTGTGAATATAGGGTCCTCGTTTTTAGTCCGGATGAAGTGTTTAACCTGATTACTAAAACTCAAAGGTATCTGTTCACAATAAAATATATCCTTGTATTCCTCACATAGTTTACGAATGCTATGTCTTTCCTCTTCATTCATATGGTTTAGTCGTAACTTGTTTAAATTTTCAAGCAATAACTGGTCCGTTTCTAGATCAGAGTGATCTATAGAATTTACATACGATTTATCATCCACATATTCACAAATTTCAAAAGGTTTCTTAATAGATAGTTCCATTTGTTGATCTAACGTATTTTGTATAATTGTGGTGGCATAGCCATTCTCACATTTTACCAACGCAGAAGGCGTGCGCACTCCATCACAGAATCGGGTATAATTTAATATTCCTTCGCCATAAAACATGTTAGCAGGTAATTTTGCTCTAACTTCAGAACGAGGTGGAAGTATTACAACATGTTCTAAGCTATTGTGTATTATCGGTATTCTAGAAAAATTTGTAGTAAGTACTTGTTTCTTTAAATCTATCACAGCTTCCAACTGCTTTAATAAATCATTCCCAATTAACCCATCATAACGTGAATCGACATTATAAAGATAAAATTTATGTTCGTCATTACTTTGAAATATAGAAAATAGTGGAATTTTAATTACCTGATTGTGTTCGCTAGATGCATGAGTGCTTATAACCTTAAAGGGTTCATTTGTTATATAATTACGGTAGTATTGATGTGCTTTATCGGGGCTTATAAAAGAACGGGTGCTTCCTGTGTCTATCATAAAATTAGCGTCTATTTCCGGTATATATATGTATGGTAGTTTTAGATTTATGTTGCAATTCAATTCTATTATTTCGGGTGGTTTTCGGAGGCTTTTACTTGAAAATTTTCAGTCTGTGCCGACATGTCATTATCCTCTGAATCATTGTTTTCTTCGGCCTCTATAAGAGAATTTTCTTGTATGGATTCATCTTCGTAATAATGGTTCCTCATACATGTAATTTTGAGGAAATTCGTAGGGATAGTATGATGGATAAATTTCTAATTCGTTTAGGCGGAAACCTGGTTGAAAAGGCTTTGGAGGGGCAGTTCTCATAGAAACATCAGTATCATTAGGAATCGGCTTATTATGCACATTATTATTATTAGGATAATTAAAACGCTGAGAGTTACCAAACTGTTGTGGTAACATTGGTTGCATGGGGCTATAGCCCGGGGGTCTAAATCCAAAGTTTGGTCGGTATCCAAAATTAGGTCGGTATCCAAACTGAGGTGGGTGATATTGCTTAGGAAAACTCATTTGCTGTGGTGGTTTGTTTTGTGGTAACGGAATCCTCATTTGTCTACTATTGGGAATGCCAAACTTAAATTGATGTGGTGTTCCGAAATTCTGCCTAGGGGGTTGGTTTTGTGCTAACATTGGTCTAAAACCTGTAGGCTGTGTTGGCATTGCAAATTTAAACGATGGTTGTTGCACTAGTGTACTACTAGACTGTGGCTTAGACGTATGGCTAGACTGTAACATTTTACTACGCATCTGATATTGGTCATAGAAGTTTACTTCTTCTAGAACTATACTTAGTGCTTCTTCTAGTGTACTGGGCGTTTTCAACCTAACAATGCGCACCATATTTTTGGATAAATTGTATAAGAAAACCTGCAGAGCGGTGTTATTTTAAATAATAGTTTTACTTATTTTTAAGTTTTTATCACCAATTTGATTAACCTTCGATAATAGCACTGATTTAACGGATTGTATACGACCACAAAAATCTGTATAATTTTCATTTTGTTGTTTCTTTAAAGTTTCTAATTCTATGGCTAAACATTCCTCGCTACGTGGGTCGCCGAAGTGAGTTAAAAACAATTCCTTGAATTCGGCCCACGTCTCTATATCTTCCCGTTCACTGATAAGCGACGCAGCCTCGCCCGAAAGACGACTAGTAATTATTTGCATTATATATTCATTTTGCACATCGGATGATTTAAAGTTACTTATTATATATTCACATTTACGCAAAAATAAATTTAAATGGCGCTTATCACCGCTAAATGTTGGTATTATTTTAGTTAATTCGTTAGGAATAAGTTTGATTTCCGACATTTTTAATAATTTATTCACTGGTTCTACACAAAAATAAAAAAATAATATAAAATATTTATTATAACTCTACCAGTTCCACAAATGTTGTAAGGAAAATTCGAGTATAAGTAATAATCTACTGGGTATTAACGTGTCGAGTAATCTTTAAATTAACAAACACATGTAGACACAATAAGAACTTAATTTAATTTTAATGTATAATACTTAATATAATATACTCCATAACTTTATTGAGTGATATGGGACTTATTATTATGTACGTATTACAATTAAATTAATATTATTTAAATTTTTATTTGAGTAATATTTATTACACTTAATACTTTATAAAATTTTCGTAAGATTAGTATTTGAAACCCAAATAACAGTCAAAATGGAAAATGTCTAATTCCAAGTTTACTAAGGGATATGAAGGAGGTGAAGAGTCGTACTCACCAGCCCGCAGTGCCCATCATCAGCTTCACGGCTCCTTATTCTCGACGAATTTGTTTTGGTTCGCTGGATCACCACGCTGTATGGATCATCCGCCGATGCGTGAAAATGAGTAAAATTGTATACGCGATATTCACGAACGGTGGCACAGCTTTTCCGATGATCCTACCGGCTGCGCCAGTCAAGTTGCGGGAGCTGCCGAGAGCTTTTTTAAAACTAAATATAAACTAAATACAAACTACGTGTTCACAGAGATAGATGTGAATTTATACTGACCATTGTCTTTTACAATTCTTAATCCTATGCTTACAGTCTACTTAAATTACTACATACTCAGCGTTTATGCATTTATGCTGATGGACGCTTTATCTGTATTATGGGTGGTGCTGGTGTAACCATAACTAGATTGTCTCGTCACGGCTCCCTGAATGGCATTATCCGAAGTATTCTTGTCTTTATAAATGTTCCCTCAATTTTGGAGCCTTGTAGAATCCTTAGAGACATGGCAGGAGAACCGACGGTATGACTTTGGTCCCATGGAAGAGGTAAAGTCCTAATGTGGAATGCTACGTGCTTAGACACTTTGGCAACCTCTCATCGCACATCTATTCTCAATGAAGAATCAAAATGCGAATGCGTTGTCACCCGTGAGGACTAAGATGGAATGCCTCTTTTCCAGTAAAAAGGGTCTCCGGTTCTCTACACTCACCATACGAACCACAGCAGTGTTAAGCTGCTATTTGACGCTGGTATTCTGTGAGAGCGTGGTCCTTCCCCGGTCGAGCCGACACATTCGTGCTACAACTACACTACTAATATAGCTGCAGCATGGCTCTACCACGTACAAAATATATGAATGTACGCTGCTGTACATCTCCTGATTTGTTTGCCTCTGTCGGCTCTTACGATATCCACGAGATGAAATGGGTTAGTGGATATTCTTACACCATCGCTACATGGTACATCATCAGAATCAGCTCATAAAATTCCTTTGCTGAACATAGACCTCTCCGGTATCAGGGAGGATTTGCCTTACTCATACGCAACAAATAATGTTCAGTAAATTAATGCATTGTGTATTAGTTGCACTAGTATACCCGTTTGATAAGTTATTCAACATGAAATCTAATACTTTAAACGAGCAAATCAATATATATCAATATATATACCTATATATTTTAATCGGAATCTCGGAAACGGCTCCGACGATTTTCAAGAAATTTAGTATGCTGTGGGTTTCGGGGGCGATAAATCGATCTAGCTAAGATTCATTTTTAGAAAATGTCGTTTTATCAGTGTTTTCAGGCCATGAAAAACTTCTACAATATCATTAGAATACGATGGTAAATTTCGCCACTATCTGTTAGGTTATAGTAGCTCAGGTGGGAATTCGGGCGGTACCGAAACCAGAAGACCCCGGTTTGAGTCCAGATGTCCCAGTCCGATTGATTTTTTCCCCCTTTTTTTTCAAGTTCCTTCTTTTGTAAGAAAAACAATTATTAGGAACACTTTATCAACGCATCTAATTTGTATCTAAGTATATTTTTTTAAAAAACACGAAAACATGTTTTTAAAAAAAAGAATACGGTAGTTAGAATACATTAGTAAAGAAACCGACATATTTTATCCTATTGGCGATGTTTCGGTACAAAGATAAAAGTCAAATCAATAAATAACTCTTTATCGATAATCAACTTAAACATAAACTGAAAAATATGACTTCCCGACATCTATTGGCGAGTAATAATACTATTATTTTTCATTGAAATATAAATTCCAAAAACGCGATTTCAAAAAAAAAATACCGAGCATAGGTCGGTCATCCTGGTACTTACTTATTAATAAGTTTTACCACGTATTGCCGGTCCGCAGCCACCTGCATCCTGCTCTACTCTCTGTATCAATTAGAAAGTGTAATTTTAAAGTACCCAATTCAATATCCAGTATTTATTTACATTTCAGGATCCAAAATGCGAGCAGTCGTTGCCTTCTGCCTTATCATTGTGATCTATTGCCTGATCTCTCCAAATGAAGCCAACTATCGGAAACCACCTTTCAATGGATCCATTTTTGGAAAGCGGGGAATTATCGGTAATAATTTAATCCATCAAATATGATTTTTTTTACTGATGATAGGTAGTACGAAGTTTATTATGATCACAGATATTGAGTATATCGAGTATCCCTGGATTTAATTATTATTATTCATAATTAATAATATTTCGTAAAAGAACTTCATTTCTCATAGATAGATAGCTCATCTCCTGTGTCAGTATCCCTCGGACACCATTTACGACATCCACGGTATAATACGACAAAAATTAAGCCGTGAAAAAACTTTTTGGTAAAATGCGGACAGTACCATGCTTAAAATTATTGTGCTTGTGTTTTTCAAAGACCACAGGCAATTCGATCGATTCGAGGTAATAAGATCGATTTTTTTTATTTTTAAAATGAAATTTTTTTGAAGCTCTTCTGTCTTTTCTGCTCTTCTGTAATGTACACATTATAAAAGTTACTTTTTTTGCTTTATTAATAGTTTTTTAAAATATGATAATATTTTAACTTCAATCAATACCTTTCACAATCAATACCTTTTAATGTCTTAACAAAAATGTATCGTAATTTGATGATTATTTATATGAGTAGCATACGGTCCATGCCGACACTTTTTTTTTATAGAATAATGTTGACAAACGAGCATACAGTCCACCTGATGGTAAGAGGATGCTGTGGCACATAGACATCTACATATATTCTCAATTAAGAATCAAAATGCAGATGTTGTCACCCTTGAGTGCTAAGGTGGAATCGCTAAGACGGCCTCGTTTCTATTAAAATATGGTAAATCAATTTCACAATCATGCGTAGCATACGGTCCTCGCCTACACTTTTTTATAGAATTAGGTTGACAAACAAGCATACAGTCCACCTGATGGTAAGAAGATGCTGTGGCACATAGACATCTACATATATCCTCAATTAAGAATCAAAATGCAGATGTTGTCACCCTTGAGGACTAAGATGGCCTCGTTTCAAATAAAAAGTTTTCTCTACACTCATCATACGAAACACTTTTTGCTAGCTTAGCTGCTTGGCTCTACTACGTACAATGTTAAATTGCTGTTTTATTTGCTTATTTACCTCGAGCTCGGCAGTAAAAATAGGGAGGCAACGTACTTATCTGCGAAATAAATTATTTGAAGGAAATTACATGCGAAGTCCACAAACACATATTGGAACAGCGCGGCGAAGAGGGAACTATAGATAACATACAACGTAAATGGACTGTCACTTTAATTTTTAAAACTTTACTAAAAATTAATATTGTTTACCTTGCAGAATATGATACATCTGAAAAAGCTATGACGGCGTTGTGTGAAATTGCATCAGAGACCTGCCAAACCTGGTTCCAGAACTTAGAGAATAAAAAATAAAATTATTATTGTAAATTCCAAAATCTACTAATGACAAAAAAAATTGCCGTTGAATCTTATAATAACATGTTTCAGGGAAGTGAATAAATTTTGAAGACATTAAACGACATATAATCAATATCATATTTCATTTATTCCTTGTAGTTATATTATTTAGATAAATTATATATAAGTTAAGACTGTAACTGCGTGGCATATCATCTCTGCTGCAGCGCGCTACATTGACTATCCAACTACAATCCAAGCATAAATCAAAATCTCCAAGAAAACGGATAATGGAAAATATTTTTTTTTCAGTTCTATCACAGAATAAATAATAGTACAAGAAGTTCAATATAGGTTCTCAATAATACTCCTTGGAAGTTATTCTTATGTTTAATTTGACCAGTGGTTAGAAAAATACCTCTGTCCTGAGAAGGACCGGCAAGAAACCAAGCCGGATATTTTTGGACGTGGGACTAGCGAACAACGCTCAATGGTATATCAACGCTGCTATAGATTGAGGGTTGTTTGTCTTAAGCTAGACTTGTAACAAATAGTATATTCGACCACACACTGAATACCGAATATTTTGCGGGCTTCTTGTCCGAATAGCCGAATATTAGGAAAAAGTATTCGACCGGGAAAATAGTAGTGTTTATTCAGAGGAGTAAATAAACCACTGTCTGAAAATGTAGAAAAATTTGCCTTTCTCCATTTTATAATGTTCCACTTCTAAATTTTCATTACGATAATTCAAGTGCATAGACATTTATTTCATTGTTTTTTTTTTTATGTTAATTTTGTAAGTTTATTTTTAAGTTAAGTATTGTAGACAAAAGACTAAATATAAAGTCAAAAATTCTTTGAAGAATTTTGTATTAGCATTGTCTCTTAGTATTACCGCATCTTTTAAGTTTTTGAAAACTGTTTTGTTAGCAAATAATACAATTTATAAATCATAAATCATAAATCTTTATTTGCAAGAATCACGGTATAATAAGATGTTACAATTTATATAGTGCAGTCGTGTTTCGCTAATAATAGCATGCAAATTATAATTTTAAAAAGTTTAGACAATATTAATAATAATTTAAATCTAAAAAATCTTTTAAGTCATAAAAGCATTCAATTTTTAACCAATCATACAAATGTTTCTTATATAGTCTTTCGCTTAATAATTTAAATTCTTCAGGTATTTTATTGTATATTTTTACACACATATTTAGGCAGCTTTTGTTATATTTAACGAGCCTAGGAATAACATCTAGGACAAGGTTGTCTGGGTCACGTCGATTTCGGGGATATATATCACTTGCTTTAACAAATAATGACTTATTTTTAAAAACAAACAAGCCAGCTTCATAAATGTATAGTGACGGGAGGGGTAATATACCAAGTCTTTTAAATAGCGGTTTACAGGATTCTCCTGGCGATATCCCGCATATTGCACGAATACATTTTTTTTGGGCAACGAATGCTCTATTTCGGTCAGTACCATTCCCCCATATTATAAGTCCATAGCGTAAAATAGACTCTACGTATGCATGGTAGGTTGTAATTGCCGTTTTAATATTTACAATGTTTTTGATTTGTTTAAGGACATAAACAAACTTATTAATTCTACTGCATACGTTATCTATTTGTTCTTTCCAGTTTATATCTGCATCTAAAGTTATTCCCAGAAATTTTGTACATGTAGCTTCTTTTAGTTTTGGTATATTAAATTTCATATTTTGATTGGAATTCATAGATTTATTAAATTGTATATTAGGATTTATCTAGATTAATTTTCAAATTATTCATGTCAAGCCATTTTATTAGTGTGTCAATTGTATTATTAATGTCATCTTCATGATTTCTAATTGTATTATTATTTTTATTACATGTCACAATAATTGAAATGTCATCAGCGTATAGAATACATTTATGATTTGTAATGTCAACAATATCATTAATATATAATAGGAAAAGAATCGGTCATAATAAACTTCCTTGCGGAACACCGAATTTATTATATTTAAATCCAGATGAATAAGATGTCAAGTTATTGTTTTTATCTATTTTATCAATGATAACACATTGTTGTCTACCATTTAAATATGACGATAACCACTGAAGTACTAGTCCTCTGATCCCAATTGTTTCTAATTTTTGCAATAATATATCATGTGAAACGAAATCAAAGGCCTTTGAGAGGTCAAAGAATAATCCTGTTGTCAATTGTTTTTACTAAGTATTGTTTTCACTAAAGAAAACATACACATATTTAGTTAGTTAGTATTATTATATTAACATATTTAGGTTACATTATATCACTTTTATTTGATCCGTTCATAAGTTACGATTAATTGTCGTATAAATAATCACTTTTACTTATTACTTTCACTACACAACACAAAAACACTAAAGTCTCTTATAGTTTGAACACCTTTTAACCGAATGAATCCAGCTATGGTGGTGACAGCCATTTTATATTTTCTTTAAGGAGTCAAATCCGAAACTATTACAAAAAAAATCTTACCGGAAATTCAAAGATACAAAAGCGTAAATCCGATTTACATTTATTAAAGTTGTTGTATGTTTCACCAAACAATTACATTAAAATTAGGGTCATTCAATTTATGTTTAATTGTTCTTTATAAATAATTGTTAAAAATCGGCCTTTCCTGTCATTTTCACGCCCCGTGAAAGGAAAATGTAAAATGTATTATCATATTAAGTTAGTCATCATTATCATTACAGCCCTTCACAAGTCCACTGCTGAACATAGGCCTCCCCCAAGGAATGCCACAAAGCACGGTCCTGAGCCACCTGTATCCATCGACTTCCTGCATATCTTACCAGGCCGTCACTGCATCTAGTGGGGGGACGTCCTACACTTCGTCCGCCGGTACGAAGCCGCCACTCGAGAACCTTTTTCCCCCATCGGTTGTCGGTTCTTCGAGCTATATGGCCGGCCCATTGCCACTTCAGCTTACTAATTAAGTTAGTATTATTTGTAATATTACCGTTTATTTTAAATTAATGAAATTACATCGCAAACGATATTGAAGCCCCATTCATGTTTTCAACATTCACCTGCATGAGACCCCTTCATGTTCTCAACAGGCAAGGAATGGGTAAGGAAAAAATACTGAAGCCCCATTCATGTCTTCAATATTTACGTTCATGAGACCCCTTCATGTTTTCAACAGGCAAGGAATAGGTAAGGAAAGAATACTGAAGCCCCATTCATGTCTTCAATATTCATTTTCCTAATAAATTATTATACACATTTATATAATATACTACGGTAAATAAAAATAAAATGATTTCCCTTTCTTTATAAACAATTATCAGGATTCTTTTTACAGCTCATCATCATCATGTTACAGCCCTTCACAAGTCCACTGCTAAACATAGGCCTCCCCAAGGAATGCCACAAAGCACGGTCCTGAGCCACCTGCATCCATCGACTTCCTGCATGTCTTACCAGGTCGTCACTCCATCTCGTGGGGGGACGCCCTACACTTCGCCTACCGGTACGAGGCTGCCACTCGAGAACCTTTCTTCCCCATCGGTTGTCGGTTCTTCGAGCTATATGGCCGGCCCACTGCCACTTCAGCTTACTAATCCGTTGGGCTATGTCGATTACTCTGGTTCTACTGCGGATATCCTTATTCCTAAGTTTATCACGCAGAGAAACTCCGAGCATAGCCCTCTCCATAGCTCGCTGAGCGACCTTGAGCTTCCTCATACGGCCAACAGTGAAGGACCACGTCTCAGTTCCGTAAGTCATCACTGGCAACACGCACTGGTTGTACAATTTCGTTTTAAGGTTTTGAGGTATGTCTGACGAGAAGATGTGTCGTAGCTTCCCGAACGCTGCCCAGCCGAGTTGAATCCGTCGATTGACCTCTCGGTCGAAGTTGGACTTACCTAGTCGGACTATTTGTCCCAGGTAAACATACTCGTCAACAACTTTGAGCTTAGTGCTCCCAACAACTACCGGCATAGGTGCGACATGGACAAACATAATCGTTGTTTTGTCCATATTCATCTTAAGACCTATCCGTTGGGAGACACTATTGAGGTCATTGAGCATAGTGCTTTACAGATAAAATTATTTAAATAGTAAATTATTTTATCTACCACTAAATCTAAATAAAGGAAGAAAATGATCATTTTAACATGAATAACAAATTATTTGTAATCATATACTTATTTATTCATCGGTGTTACTATTTGAACTTTGAGTATCCGACTCATAGCTTCGTTGATAAACCAACCAAGGATGAATTTAATCAACTGAAAATATACCACTAAAACGTCTACCCTTGCGTGATATAGGTGTATCTTCGACTTCATATTGTCTATTAACTAAATCACCTAGAATAATTTCCGCTTCTTATCAAAATGCTCCTTTTGTTTTGTTTGGTCAATTTTAATACGTTGCGGTATTTCATTGCCAATACTGTCAATATTATTAGTATTTTGTGCACTTTCATTATTTGAATCATTTAAGACATTAATCTGCACCAAAGAATCGTTGGTTCCATTGTTTTATTCGTTGTATTATTGAATCCCCACTGAATGTCATTTACATATACGTCTCATAAAAATGTTCAGGCTTACCAAAATTGGACGCTGTTAAAGAAGCCAATACTGTGCTGTTATACCGTTCTATTTGCCCATTAGCACGAGAAGTGTCAAAAGCATTCAGCACGTGCTTGAACCGTTTAAATGTAAATGAGGTCCCTCTAGCGGAAATGAGTCTTCTTGGGACGCCAAAAGTGTGAAAATAATTTAGAAAACCCATAAGTGCACGCTTCATGAGCGTTTTTTTCATCAATATTAAATGAAATTTTTAAGGAAAACAATAAATAACTTTTAAACGGTGTCGAGTTCAACAACAAAAATCAATAGGGATCCTCCTTAGAATAAATGGAATCTTATTTAATACTGTATATATTATCTCAACACTTCTAAGAATAGAATAGAATAGAATAGAATATTTTTTTATTCAATATAGATCACATGTGTAATTCTTATTGAAAGTCATTTTTTACTTTACCACTGGTTCGAAAAAAAAAACCTCCGTCCTGGGAAGAACCAGCAAGAAACCCAGCGGGACTTTTTTTTTAAAGCAAATTTTACAATAATGGTTATACAACTATATAAGTACAAAATTTATTTTAGAAACAGCTTGGAAGCGATCACCTCATTCCCAGGGGTTATTATCAACCATGTATTCATTTATACTATAATAACCCTTTTTATACAGTTTCAACTTAACAAAACATTTAAACTTGCTAATAGAGAGAGCCTGTACACTTTCCGGGACCTTGTTGTAATAGCGTATACATTGCCCCAAGAATGAATTACTGACTCTGTGGAGTCGAGAAACTGGTATCACTAGCTTGTGTTTGTTCCTAGTGTTTACAGAATGCACATCACTTTTTTTACTAAAACTACCATTGTTTTTGTGAACATACATTAAATTTTCGTAAATATATTGAGAGGCCAAAGTTAATATATTTATTTCTTTAAATTTATCTCTAAGAGACTCTCTCAGTTTTAGGTTGTAAATAGCTCTAATGGCCCTCTTCTGTAAAACAAAAATAGTTTCTGAATCAGCCGCATTTCCCCATAGCAAAATCCCATAAGACATTATGCTATGGAAATAACTAAAATAAACTAATCTAGCTGTCTCGACGCTAGTGAGACCTCTAATCTTTTTTACAGCATAGGCTGCAGAACTTAGCCTGCTTGCTAATTTGGATATATGGGGGCCCCACTGAAGCTTTGCGTCAAGAGTGATGCCAAGAAAAACAGTGGATACAACAGGGCTCAATTCCTCCCCATTTAAAAACACATTGGTATTCAGATTTTTAACATTCGTTGTTGTAAATTTAACACAATTAGTTTTATTTCCGTTCAAATGCAGATTATTAACGTTAAACCAATGCACTAATTTTGATATAGCATTATTCATTTCGTCACATTTAAATGATTGACGTTTAAGTTTAAAAATCAAGGAAGTATTATCAGCAAATAATACTATATCATGACTATCCCCTACAAGAGAAGGTAAGTCATTAATATACACTAGAAACAGGAATGGGCCGAGAATCGAGCCCTGAGGAACACCCATTAGTACAGGTGACCCGGAAGAACTTTTACCACTGATAATAACTTTCTGCATTCTATTACTTAAATATGAAATTATAAGTTTAAGCGCTGTGTTCTTGACACCATAGTACTGTAGCTTCCTGATTAATGTCTCATGGTGAACGCAGTCGAAGGCCTTGGAAAGGTCACAAAATATACCCAAAGCATCCTCTGAATTCTCCCATGCACAAAAAATATGTTTAATAAGCTCAACTCCAGCGTCAGTTGTTGAGCGACCCCTTGTAAAACCGAATTGATTTCTATGTAGCAATTTATTAATATTAAAGAAACTTAACATCTGATCTAAAATTATTTTTTCAAAAATTTTACTAAATGTTGGTAGTACAGAAATTGGTCTAAAATTGGCGGGGTCTAATGTACTACCAGATTTAAATAAAGGTATGACTTTACTGAGTTTCATTAAATCAAGAAACACACCAGATTCGACGCTTGTATTAAATATAGTGGCTAGATAAGGTGCTATTATATCTATTATAGATAAAATAACTTTAACGGAAATCCCCCATAAATCTGCCGTTTTCTTAACATCAATAGTTTTAAAATATTTAACAATATCTTTTGGCAGTACTCTATGGAATTTAAAAGTATTTGAACAAGCCCTTACATTTTGTTTGAGCAATGATTCAGCGACAGTAGGAGAAGAGTTTAATGATTTAGTTGTCAAAAAAGGAACATCAGTAAAATGTTTCTCAAAAGCCATAGCAACTTCTTGATCAGATCGGGTTAAATTATTGTTAATATTCAATTGAAAATCCGAGTTGCGCGGTTTGACCTTGCCCGTTTCAATATTTATTATTCTCCAGGTCATTTTAATTTTGTTAGATGCAGTTTAAAGGACAATGTCCAAAATCGCCCTGTGTAATAAAAGCATCGGACATACACGATAATTAATTTTCTATTTTATTATGTTAGTTGCAAATACTTTTATAACACGGACTAGCTGCATGCATAAATGAACATTAAAAAGTATTCTATTCGACTAATAACATAATCGCCGCCATCTTCGCCAAACGTTATGTGGTGTCGAAAAATGATTAGGGATGCCCAATCCAAAGAGAATACAATCACTACACCAATCGATTGTAATCGATTTTTGAATTTAATGAAATACATTTTGAATTTATTTCGAATAAAGTTTCAAAAAGAAGCTACAATAAAAATATAAAATTACCATTTCTTTATATTCTTTTATATTATTACCTAAAAGTGTAATTTAAAAAACCTGCTATACCTAATGAATGAGGTCATACTCGATTTTGAATAGGTAGTTAGAATAATGTTTAAGAAAAATATTCGTAAAAATAATTATTCAGGATTTTCTAACGACCATTTAGAAAGGATTGTATTTTACGTCTTACTAAACGATAGCTTACGAGTTTACAACAATTAATATTTAAAAAAAACACTTATCGTTGCTGCATTAATCATAAATGTGTTCTTTAAAAAGAGCAATATTGTAGACTAGATACAGACGTTATTATTAATATTGTTTACAAGTGTGGAAGAAGTTGAGACGTACATGTTATTATAAGTAAAGTACGATATTGTCATACTTGCTATGGTATTAATATTATCGTATGCCAAAAGATGATGTATGATATGATGTGTGTTTGTAACGTATGGCTATAATAAATCTTACGAAATAATCACAATTCGTATCGTATTTGGCACTCCTATTTTTGATGTCACTAAATGGTCACTTGTCAGTGTCTCATGAGAATAATACGATCTCTAAATCGATTCGAATCGAACATACTAGAATCGAATCTCGATTAAATTAAGCATTAACAGATCTATTTTTGATCAATCGCGACATTTTCAAACATGCCTAATATGAACAGAGAAAATTATTGACGATACATATAATTTACCGTAAATATAAATAATTGTATAGAAACATCATTAAATTAATAAACATAACATCACGCTTGTATTTCTCAGAAGGAGTAGGTAGAGGTGTGGAGTACTGTTATGTTATACGTCCCATGTAATAGAGGGTTCCCGTATTGCCAAACACCGGAGACAAATCCAGACTCCGTGCTACTACTAGGAACATTAAGTTATAAAAACCCAATAATAAATTGTCGGACCCTGGGATTGAACCCAGAACAGAACAGTTTTTTTGTCTGTCTCAAGGAACAGATGTTCCAACTATGCAAAAGTATTTCTTGAATCGTTTGAAATATTCTTGAATAAGTCCAATTCGAGAGGTTTTTGGATCGATTCATTGAATCGATGAAGTGTTCTAAGTCGATATTAGGACATCGGATAAGGATTCTTCAGATCTATATCGATTTGGAAAATCGATTATTTTATTATAAACAATCTATTAAACGATTTCAAATTGACATGCCTACTTATACTGTCATATTTCACTCTGTCAAAATTACATTGGTTGGCGTCGTTTGCTCTTTGTAATTGTATCGGTGTTTTGGTGACTTTCAGGACTATATATTGAACATTACGACTTGGCTATTTTAACGGACTCTGATTGCTTTCAATAACGACTTACCATGCTGTAATTTTTTGGAACTGTGTACTACTGAAACGATAACCTAGCATTCATAAACGGACTTACGCACACGCAATGGAAAGTGTACTTTGTGTAAATTGCGGCTCTGCTGGTGGCTCAATGTTGTTAAAAGATGAACAGAGAAGAAATCGTGCAATATTGATGTAATTGCATCGTTGTACGCAGAACCATCGGTTCCTGCGCCCATGTTATGACCATCATTTGGTATTTGAGCTTTACGAGACATCAAAATAATATTGACATCCCTGCACAGTTTTTAGACAATACTCTAATTTCCAATTAAGAAGATGAACAATATACATGAAATTAATATGTGTTTTATTTCTAATTCAAACATAATAAATTAATGTAGTTGTAAAAACAACTTATACTACCAATTAGGCGCTAAGTCGGTAAGGCTGGTTTCATAGTCACGCGTTTGAACAGCGCCGTCCAGATGCACACGCTTGCAAATGCACTAGATAGTAGTCGATAATATTCACGCTGTTCGACGGCATGTCTAGCGGCGTGACTGGAACCAGCCTGAATCCTATACATTTTGGTACTAGGTATCTCACCGTACCGTATATGCTAATGACAACATCTAAATGCTAACAGCCATTATACACATACATTTTTATTTTTACATTAATACGCAAACAGTATCTCTCATTTCGAAACCGATTCTAAAATAGCAGGTTTGTTAGCTAGATTATATGCATTTATAGGTTGCACTTAGGCTTTAGAACAAAAACTGCATACCTAATTATCTAGATATTACTAAAAATAGCTAAATGTTTTAGGACATCGTTTTTCAGTTTGTTATGTGTTATGAGTGATTTTCACTCGGAGCTATGAAAAACCGTAATATTCGTGGTTCAAATATAACCTCAAAATCTGATACTTTTTTTTGAAATATATCTTTAATGCAGCTAGTCCGCTATAAAAATAAGATCATATATGAATTTACTAATGATCGACAATAAAACACATAATTTTCCGATGCTCTTGGTTCCAGGGCGAACTATGTATGGGAGCAGAGCAATGTCCTTTAGAATTTTTTCAATAGCTATTTTAAGATTATTATCAATATCTTGTAAAATATCCGAACACTTCCAGACTGGACTCGAGCGGAGTAAGTATGTAAATCTAGGTACAAGAAGACAATATTTTAAAATAGTAAGAGCTATGTGGGGGTTTAATTTATACAATTTATCAACGTGGTTTAAAAACTGATCAAATTTTGTTTTTAAAACAGGTTTAATACTATCGAAAAACAACGGGGCACCTAGCAGGTATAGTGATTCCGTACTGACAGTTTTTATTCCTGGACAAATATGATTAAAATTTTGAATTAAAGTGTCTCTATGAGAAGTAGATAAATTATTGGAAAAAAATATTTCACATTTATTGCTATTTGGTTCAAGACCAATATTTTTAAAATTTTGAAAAATATGAGTAAGATCACTGAGGACGTCATCTGCTCTACCTCCCAGTGTACCGTCGTCTAGGTACCAGACATTCAGTTTGGATTTCAAATTTGAAATAAATATTTTTAATTTTAATTCAATTTTGAAATAAATAAATCAATATTTTTATTTTACCATTTTTTCAAAGGCTAAGTATAGCCATTCAGCGGGGAAACGCAGCCAGCGTTCTTGGCACGATGCCGCGGGGAGTAGGGCTATATGATATTTAAGTTTCTAGTTTTAGTTTTTTTTTTAATTATTATTATAGTTTTTAGTATTGTAGATAAAAATAAGTATTATGTTTGAATAATATATAGAACATATTTGTTTTACCAATACTAACAAACATTTTACTTAAATATTCGGTATTCGGTCGAATAACATAAGAGTAACCGAATAGGCCGAATACTGAATAATAGCCGAATATTTGTTGCAAGTCTAGTCTTAACTCTTAACCCATAAACCCTTCGACCACTACATACATACCTTGTGCTACATACAATACAATAGGTTTCTTTCTAAAGGCTGTTTCTAACTATATGCGATATAACATTTTATGTGATCATTCCTAAATCAAGTGTTCGAAGCGAAATTAAACACTACCGGCTACCGGCCAATTAGCATTCTTCCCGTACTGGCTAAATTTTTTGAGCCCCTCATATGTCCTTGTTGCACCCTAAGGGTGTAAAATAGATGATGCAGTTTCTAATGTTAGGTTATTTAGATGACATTCCAGTTGTTACCTTGAACGTTTAATATTCAGTAGTCCAATCCAAAGGAAAAAAAAGTTAAAAAGACTTCAAAAATTAAAAAGAATATAATTTAAAATTAAAAAATTTGTACAACCGACATCAATATTAATTATTAAGAATAACTAAAAAAACTATTGGTCAGACCTTGATCAAACTTATATAGGACCACATGAGAAGCACCAGCTTTCAAATTAAAAAGAATCATCGAAATTGGTTCACCCAGAAAAAAGTTATGAGGAGAGGAGAGAGGAGATTAAAAAAAGCATACAGTCGAATTGAGTACCTCCTCCTTTTTGGAGTTGGTAGAAATATCATTTCCATATATTAGCTTCTAAGTTGAAGTTTAATTCTTTGAACTTTTTTTTACTTTGTCCTTCTGCATTTTATAATGTTCCACCTCTAAATTTTCATTACGATAATTCAAGTGCATAGACCTTAGAGTATTAAACTAACAGGAGACGACATTGGAGAGCGTTCCCCTCTGTCAAAAGTACGAGAGCGCGGATCATTCCCGTTATATAAAACTAGTTGCGCCGCGTACGGCATCAGTTAACATGTAGTCGTAAGCGTGAGTTGACCTCCAGAAAAATGCCGAGTTGCAGTGTATTTTCTTGTAAAAAAAGATCACAGACCTCAAATTTACAAAAAGACGACGTTACCTTTCATCTTTAAGTATTTATTTTGATTTAAATAATTAATATAAGCATTAAATCACGAAAATTCTGATTAATATAGCTGAGCAGGGTGTGTTGCCAACTTAAAAGTATTAACACTATAGTAGGGACTTTTGCACCACTAGGACATAATTAAATTTTGCTTAATTGTAGACAAATGTCGTTTCTCTTTGTTCTTATTACACAAGACAAAATCGTGTTATTGAATAGTGTTAAATTCATTAATATTATTGTGCTCTATTTGCAAATATTATATTAATTCAAACAACATTAATAATCTTTAATTGTTATTAACGAAATGAAAACATCAATTCAAATTGTTTTATTGTATATAAAACATTTTAAATAGATATTTTTATTTCATTATGTTACGTTATGAAAGGAAAAGAAGGGTAATTTCGAGTATATAAAATGATATCATCAAGGCAATAATAGTGATGTTCACTGTAATCTTTAGTGTCGATGTTTTTATTTGACTATAATTAATACCTTGATATATAATACCAAGGTGTTATTTAAAATTCTTTTTTGTACAATGTTTAAAAAAGATCTTTGGTTTTACACTTTTCCAACAGATCCTTACAGGCGCCAAGTTTGGATAAAAGCATGTGGCAATCATATAACCTGGGTATCTAAACGAACAAGCACTATTTGTTCCGAGCATTTTGACCAATCGGTTTTCGTAATCCAATCAAATAATAAAAGGAAACTAAATGAAACTGCTGTACCGACTTTGAAATTATTGGAAGTAAGTTTATTATTTTGCTACAAGTTTATTTTACATTATGAAGGATAAAATTTAAAACATGTAACAAATCGAAATGGAAGGTTTAGTGAATGATATTTATTCATTTTAAAATGTTATTTATAAGTATATCGTCTTAGATGGTGTCAACCAAATTGTTGTTTTCAGATGAGACACGAATTATTAGCGCTTAAATAAATAAATAAGGACAAACAAATAATCTCAGTATCATATTTATAATCTATTATTGTTAAATATATACAGAGTACTACACTTTTGTACTGTAGAACACAAAATATTACCGCTTTTTACGACGACATCTATTCAATCCTAAGTAAAATTACGAAAAAAAGTATGTTTGGTTAAGTGTAAACTTTGGCCAAGAGATAGCAAATGTTTAATTTTTTTTAATTGCTCCATTCCGCTGCTGCGTAAAGGAAGGACAAAAACAAATAAACAAAAAGTCACACTTTCACATTTATAATATTATATTAGTATGGATTGTCAAGAATGATAGATAAACTTTTGAAACCGGTTTACAATCGGCTTTTTGAGGGTGAAACTATACACTCCCGCTCTCTTTCTTGCTCTAGTAAATAACGTTTCTGAGTGACCAAAAAGGATAGAAGCACAGGAAAGTGCGATTCCGTGCTGCCAGATGTAGTTCAACCTTAAGCCTTAAAACGGTTTAACTCTATAGGTTGGGTAATATCTGTAAAATTAGACCGTTTAAAACCCCTATACAGATAACCTTTCCGGTTGATCATGACATTAAAAAATGGTAAAAATATTTCATAGACTAGGCATATTATATATTTTTAAGCATACAGGAACATTATTTTGACAATGATTACGTTCCACATAACATTGAACTGGCAAACTTGGTGATGGAAAATATGCAAGCACTAGAATTAGCTACCTCGCAAAAAAAGAGTGATCCCAAAAAGTGTATTCGTCACATATATACCACACTTATTCACTTTCAAAACCTACTACCTACTTTTTCAATTTGTTTTAATTTTGGTAATTTTGTATTATTATTTTGTACCTTATGTATTTTTTTAAACTTACTTTGAATGTAATATTACACATTAAACATTTGTTCATTTTTATTTAATTTAATTTGCTAATGTAACTTGCATAAAATTTCATCGACATATCCATATCGACAAGGCCCTCGCACTAGTTGTTTATGGCTTATGCACTGTAACGATGAGACATTTATGAGAGATTTTCAAGGTTGTGTGCGTTTTGCTTAATCGTGTGCTCATATTATGCTGTGTGCGTGCGTAACGACGTGGCCCAATGTTTACGATTTTCTTAGTGTGCGTTACCTCGCCTCCCGCTAGAAGTGACAGACTTTTTTGTTTGGAACTTTATGCGCATGGCGTCTCCTGTTAGTTGAATACTCTAAGGCATAGACATTTATTTCATTGTTCTTTTTTATTAATTTTGCAAGTTTATTTTTAAGTTAAGTATTGTAGACAAAAAACTATATATAAGGTCAAAAATTCTTTGAAGAATTTTGTATTAGCATTGTTTCTTAGTATTTCCGCATCTTTTAAGTTTTTTGAAAACTGTTCTGTTGGCCAATAATACAATTTAGGTTACATTATATCACTTTTATTTGATCCGTTCATAAGTTACGACTAATTGTTGTATAAATAATCACTTTTACTTATTACTTTCACTACACAACACAAAACACTAAAGTTTCTTATAGTTTGAACACCTTTTAACCGAATGAATCCAGCTATGGTGGTGACAGCCATTTTTATATTTTCTTTAAGGAGTCTAATCCGAAACTATTACAAAAAGAATCTTACCGGAAGTTCAAAGATACAAAAGCGTAAATATGATTTACATTTATTAAAGTTGTTGTTGTATGTTTCACCAGACAATTACATTAAAATTAGGGTCATTCAATTTATGTTTAATTGTTCTTTATAAATAACTAGCTGACCAGGCAGACGTCGTTCTGCCCTTTACGACGACCATTTGCTTTCTTAAAAAAACTCCTGAAATTAGCCATAAAAATAAATTGAGGGTCACTTATCGAGATAAAAACTATCCTATCTTTCAAGTTGGACCAAAATGCACACAGTGTGCAAAATTTCATTGAAATCAGTTCAGTAGTTTAGGAGTCCATCGCGGACAAACAATGTGACTCGTAATTTTTATATTAGGTTGTTAACAATCGGCCTTTCCTGACATTTTCACGTCCCGTGAAAGGAAAATGGAATTTTTTTTGTCATATTAAGTTAGTCATCATTATCATCAGCCTTCACAAGTCCACTGCTGAACATAGGCCTCCCCCAAGGAATGCCACAAAGCACGGTCCTGAGCCACCTGCATCCATCGACTTCCTGCATATCTTACCAGGTCGTCACTGTATCTAGTGGGGGGACGCCCTACACTTCGTCCGCCGGTACGAGGCCGCCACTCGAGAACCTTTTTTCCCCATCGGTTGTCGGTTCTTCGAGCTATATGGCCGGCCCATTGCCACTTCAGTTTACTAATTAAGTTAGTGTTTGTAATATTACTGTTTATTTTAAATTAATGAAATTACATCGCAAACGATATTGAAGCCACATTCATGTTTTCAACATTCACCTGCATGAGATCCCTTCATATTCTGAACGGGCAAGAAATGGGTAAGGAAAGAATACTGAAGCCCCATTCATGTCTTCAATATTTACGTGCATGAGACCCCTTCATGTTTTCAACAGGCAAGGAATAGGTAAGGAAAGAATACTGTAGCCCCATTCATGTCTTTTTTATAGGAGGGGGGCCAAGCGAGCATGCGGCTCACCTTTTTTTTATAGGATAAGGTGACAAACGAGCACACAGTCCACCTGATGGAAAGTGGTTGCTGCGGCCCATAGACATCTACATCTATCCTCTATTACAAATCAAAATGCAGATGCGTTGTCACCCGTGAGGACTAAGATGGAATGCCTCATTTCCAGTAAAAAGGGCGCCGGTCACCTGCACTCACCAAGCGAAACGCAGAGGTAAACCTCTACTTCACGCTGCTATTCTGTGAGGTCGTGTTACCACCCCGGTGTGAGCCGGCCCATCCGTGCGACAGCAAAAGCTGCCGCGTGGCTCTACCACTGTTAACCTGATGTCACCTGATGGTAAGTGACTACCGCCGCCCATGAACAACTGCAACACCAGGGAGGGAATTGTAGATGGGTTGCCGGCCTTAAAAAGGAGTAGGCTCTATTCTTGAAGGACCCTAAGTCGTATCGGTCTGGAAAAATCGCTGATGGTAATCGATTCCACAAGGAAGTCGTGCGAGGAAGAAAACATCTTCTAAATCGCACAGTGGTGGACTGGCGGTCGGTCAATCATCCAGATGGTGTGGATGGTACTTTTCTTCCGAAGTCAGAACTCCCGAGAGTTCAGCCGCGATGTGCGTTCGTGAAATTCGGCGGCTGGGATTAATCCGAACAATTCCTCAGAGCACTCCCGTGGTAGATGCGAAAAAAAATGCAAAGGGATGCAACATCTCTTCGCAGTGCCAATGAATCGAGCCGATCGGAAAGGACTCGGTCGTAGACGATTCGAGCCGCTCTGCGCTGGGTGCGGTCAAGTGGAAGGGGCTGGCACTGGGGAGCCCCTGCCCAGAGATGGGAACAATATTCCATGTGAGGCTGAACCTGCGCCTTATAAAGTTGCAGGCGGTGTGCCGGCATGAAATACTGTCCCGCTCTGCTGAACACGCCAAGCTTTTTAGAGGCCAATTTGGCCTTCTCTTCAAGTGACCACGAAACTGCACGTCACTCGATATGTCGACTCCGAGGATTCAGATACTGGCTAAGGCAAGAAGGGGAGTGCCTTGGAACTGAGGAGATACGACAAAGGGGTTCTTTTTAGCGGTAAACGCGCAAACTTGTCTCCTTGTCTTCAATATTCACCTGCATGAGACCTCTTTCAGGTTCTCAACAGGCAAGAAATAAGTAAGGAAAGAATACTGAAGCCCCATTCATGTCTTCAATATTCATTTTCCTAATAAATTATTATACACATTTATATAATATACTATGTTAAATAAAAATAACATGCTTTCCCTTTTTTTATAAACAAATATCAGGATTCTTTTTACAGCTAAAATTATTTAAATTGTAAATTATTTTATCTACCACTAAATCAAAAATAAAGGAAGAAAATGATCATTGTAACATGAATAACAAATTATTTGTAATCATATACTTATTTATTCATCAAGATTTTTATTTGAACTTTGAGTATCCGACTCATAGCTTCGTTGATAAACCAACCAAGGATGAATTTAATCAACTGAAAATATATCACTAAAACGTCTACCCTTGCGTGATATAGGTGTATTTTCGACTACATATTGTCTATTAACTAAATCACCTAGAAAGAATTTCCGCTTCTTATCAAAATGCTCCTTTTGTTTTGTTTGGTCAATTTTAATTCGTTGTGATATTTCATTGCCAATACTGTCAATATTACTAGTATTTTGTGTATTTTCATTATTTGAATTATTTAAGACATTTCTGCACCAAAGAATCGTTGGTTCCATTGTTTTATTCGTTGTATTATTGAATCCCCACTGAATGTCACTTATATTCGTCTCATAAATGTTCAGGCTTACCAAAATTGGACGCTGTTAAAGAAGTCAATACTGTGCTGTTATACCGTTCTATTTGCCCATTAGCACGAGAAGTGGCAAAAGCATTCAGCACGTGCTTGATACCTAACGAGTTTAAATATTCATTGAACCGTTTAAATGTAAATGAAGTCCCTCTAGCGGAAATGAGTCTTCTTGGGACGCCAAAAGTGTGAAAATAATTTAAAAAATCCATAAGTGCACGCTTCATGAGCTTTTTTTTCATCAATATTTAATGAAATTTTTAATGAAAACAATAAATAACTTTTAAACGGTGTCGAGTTCAATAACAAAAATCAATAGGGATGCTCCTTAGAATATATGGAATCTTATTTAATACGGTATATATTATCTCAACACTTCTATTAAGCAAGAAGATTCATCGACGCACGGACCAACTGACGTCAGTCCAGTTTTTTTCACTTACATTTTTTTTGTTAAGTAATCTAAAGTGAATCAATTAGTAAATAAACTAATCCTATAATTCAATGCCTGTAGATATTGTTACGTTAATAATAATATGGATTTGGTGTCTAGCTAAAAGTATAAGAACAATTTTATGTACCGAAATTGAGGTATGGCCACATACATCGAGAGTAGAGCACTTTCTCATGTTGTGAGGCATGCAATAATGCAATAAAGATTGCTCTGATGGAATTAATTGTTTTTTACTTTTTTTACTGGTATTAGGATAATAAATTTAGTGAATGCATCAATTATTAGTAACAAATAAGAGTTTTTCTTTTTACTATGCTCAAAGAGCCCTAAATGACCAATATGGATAGTATCAAATGGTCTATTAACTTTCGGTATTGAATGCAATTCTCCAGCTATCTTACCAGCTGGGTTTTTGCTATGAGCACATTCTAGGCAAGAATTCACCTAATTTTTAGGGTTGCGTACCTCAAAAAAAGGAAAAAACAGAACCCATATAGGATCACTTTGTTGTCCGTCTGTCTGTCTGTCTGTCAAGACCCTTTTTCTCAGGAACGCGTGGAGGTATCAAGCTGAAATTCATATCAAATACTTAAGTCTACTGTCCCTTGGAGCTGTGAAAAAATCAAACTTCTAAGCCAACGCAATCAAAAGATACAGCCGTTTATGCCGCAAATTATCGACATTCGCAAGGGAATCAAAACGTACAGGGTACTTCCCGTGAACTCAGAATCTTGAAATTTGGTACTAAGCAACGTTTTATAGCACAGATAAAGGAAAAATTGCGAAAATCATATATCATATAATAAAAATATTTTTAATAATTTTAAACTTATATACCTACGGATTTGTTCGGAACCCTCGGTGGACGAGTCCAACTCGCACTTGGCCGGTTTACTTTTATTCTAATAGATTACTTTATTGAAAAAGGAAAGCATTGTCTAAATTTGTTTAAAACACTTAGTAATTTAATTATATCATTATGGTCCAAGTTTTTATCTATATTTAACATTGAAATTTCTACTAATGTAACAGGCGAAACAAAGTTGTGTTCAATTTTATTTATTAATATGAAATTTTTACATAATACTTATTTTTATCTACAATATTAAAAACTATATTAATAATAAAAAAAAACTAAAACTAGAAACTTAAATATCATATAGTCTTACTCCCCGCGGTATCGTGCCAAGAACGCTGGCTGCGTTTCCCCGCTGAATGGCTATACTTAGCCTTTGAGCGAGGAAAGAACTAGCCCTCTTATCACCAGCAGCAACGACCAGCCGCGGATTGAGTTCCTTTAGGAACTTCACCGCACGTGGACCCCAAGGACCGATAGTCTCTACAGCAAATGGCACAAATATGTAGTCATCTCTCAGAGACTCATATTTGCGCCACTTACTCAGTTCAGCTACCTCTGATGCCGCCCCGGCTCTAAACGAGGTACCCCTGAGATGAGAGGCCGCCAGAGTGTCTACGCAAGTAACATCCCACACTAGGGCTTTACCTCTCTCCCAAGGGACCAATGTCATACCGTCGGGTCTCTTGCCATCATCTCTAAATATTCCACAAGGCTCTAAAACCGAGGGAACATTTATAGAGACAAGAGCCCTTCGGATGACATCGTTCAAAGAACTGTGTCGTGAAAACCTACCAGCGCTTTTCTTACATGAAAGTCCGTGGAGCCCAAACTTGTCGACGCTGCTACCACAGGGACACTGATGGGGTTGACAAATCGCCACTCCTAGTCGGATTCCTACGGCAATGCGTAAGCTTTCTCCATCAAGTAATGTGCCTAGATTACTTGATGGTAAAGCGTGTAACCAGTGACTAGATTCCTTAGTCGAAACAGCTAGAAGGCGTGCCTTATCTTGGTCACTATGGAAATTATGAAACAAATCCTTCTGCACGCCCTGTACCAACGGAATATCCCACTGTTTTTGTTGGTTAACTTCCAGTGGAACATTTTCACCAGGACAGAGCGCTTGCCATTTCTGCCCTGCCTCCGTAGCAAAGCATAGGTCTACTTTATTATTTAAAATTATATTACATAAGTCACTGACACTATGTACGGAAGCAAGGAAAGCAGACAATGCAACGCTGGAAAGATTTCTCACACCAATGCCACCAAATTTTATAGGTAAAGTAGCTTGAATCCAGGCTGTTGTATTTAAAGTTAAATTTAGAATTTTTTCTATAGCTATTTTAAGACTATTATCAATATCTTGTAAAATATCCGAACATTTCCAGACTGGACTCGAGCGGAGTAAGTATGTAAATCTAGGTACAAGAAGACAATATTTTAAAATAGTAAGAGCTATGTGGGGGTTTAATTTATACAATTTATCAACGTGGTTTAAAAACTGATCAAATTTTGTTTTTAAAACAGGTTTAATACTATCGAAAAACAACGGGGCACCTAGCAGGTATAGTGATTCCGTACTGACAGTTTTTATTCCTGGACAAATATGATTAAAATTTTGAATTAAAGTGTCTCTATGAGAAGTAGATAAATTATTGGAAAAAAATATTTCACATTTATTGCTATTTATTTATTTATTTAACAATTTATGTAAAAAAAAAGATATTTTGTACAAAGGCACTGCTTATTATGGCCAGGAGGCCTGATACTGGACAAATTAAAAGAGAAGCTGAACTAGTGTATACTCTTATAATAAAATTTTATAATATTAATATACTTAACAGTAATATACTTAAAGTAAAGCTAATAAAAACAAATATCCATGTAAACATACATATAACTAAATACCACTATAAATACATATACACACATACGCACATATATATATATATATATATATATATATATATATATATATATTACATATATAAATATAATAATATATTATATATATAATCATTGGGACGACAAAGAAAGATAGTGCTCTTTGACGCGCCATTTGAAAACGGACACTGTTTGAGCCTCTCGAATTGCAGCAGGAAGAGAATTCCATAACCTAACTGCATGTACTGTAAAAGAGTGAGAATAGGACTTAGTTCTAGAGGAAGGGAAATTTAGGAGGGTTTTTAAATGTGATCTGCAAACTGCATCGGGGGAGTGCGCAAAGTGGAATCGATCACATAGATAGGGAGGTGATGTTGGATTGTATAGTATGTTAAAGAGGAGGCAAAGGATACGAGTATTCCTGCGAAGTCGGATTGGGAGCCACTTGAGCTGTTTGCGATATGAGGAGACGTGGTCATACTTTTTTAGCCCGAAAATATAACGAATACATAAGTTTTGCAATCGCTCAAGTTTATTTAATTGCTCCTCAGTCGCATCCAAATAACAGACATCAGCATAATCAAGAATCGGGAAAATAAGTGTTTGGACAAGAGAAATCTTCGTTGATAACGGCAGAAAATGTTGAAGACATTTTAAGGAATGAAAAGTATAATTGATTTTCCTGCTAATTTCTGTGATATGTGCATTCCATGTCAACTTGCAATCCATTGCTATTTGGTTCAAGACCAATATTTTTAAAATTTTGAAAAATATGAGTAAGATCACTGAGGACGTCATCTGCTCTACCTACCAGTGTACCGTCGTCTAGGTACGAGACATTCAGCTTGGATTTTAAATTTGAAATAATGGGTTGAATTCCCAAACTGAAAAGTGCTGTGGTTCAGTAACATGGTTTTCGTAAAACAAGTTAGTATTTTGACCATAACATTGATAAACGTAATGATAAATTTCAGGGGTATTGTTAGCCAATTCTTTCAGCAAGGTTACCCTATCGATAAAGTTAAAAGCATTCCTTAGGTCAACCTTCGCAAGAAAATCTGCATCAGAGTTTGTTAAAAAAGTACGCACTGAATGTACCGCCGCCTCACAGCCACCTCTAGTGCCAAAGCCTAGTTGAGTAGGCTGAAATTTGGTCTTAAGATTAGAGATTATGTGCCTGCAAGCTAATTTTGAAGTTAAGCGTCGAAATGTGGAACCAACGGCAATAGGACGGATACCGTTATCCTTTTTTTTGAAGGCACATAATCTTGCCCCATATAAGAATGGAATGAAATTTGAATTAACATTACCAGAAAGCATAAAGTTACATAATTTTGTAATGTCTTTAAGAAGTACTCCGCCGGCGTCACCGACAGAAGCGCTTACAAGATCTTTAAGATGTTGAGGCGTAATTCCGTCAATGCCGCCAGCAGAGCCATTCGAACGTAATTGCTTCTAAAGTGTCTTTTTCCGAAATTTTTAAAGGTTGCATAGAAGTCTTGGGAGGCAGTGGTAAACCTTGAGAAGGTTTGATCAAAGGATGCTCCTGACGAAGGCTTCCAAGAGTTTCGACATTACGAGGAGCCAGGATGTGGTCTAAGAATAAAATACGGGATGCATTTTTTAAGTCGCCATCCATTACTTTCGACTCAACTACTTTTTTTAAATCAAATTTTGGACGTGGTCGAGATAAAAGAGTATTAATTGGGTAATCTACATTTTGAAAAGATGTCTCTTTTAATTGAGACGTAATTGATTTATTTATTGTTTTATCAAAATGAAAATGGGAATACGCGAAAGTAAATAATTTTTGCCAACTATTTTCACTATTAGTGAAACAATTTTGAATAGTGCATGACAATGCTTTAGCAAGCTGCATCCTCGCACCTCTAGGAATTCTTTTAACCACTGGTACATTACGATAATAATTGTAAATTTGCTCCGAAAAAAGTGAAAAATTTGTGTCATTAGCGGAATTGCTAATAGAGTTATGAATTTCTACTGCAGGCTGTGAAGCCGAAATACTTTTACTGTGGCATCGTTTAATATGTATATTTAATCCCCTTTTACCTTTAAACACCCTACCGTCAGCACAATTTTGACACTGTAGGAAATCCGGCTGTGAGTGTAGCGGAGCAACGATGTTCATTAAAAAATCTAAACAGATCTCTACAACACTCAAAAGTCTTTATATTACATATTCATATTAACTTGAAATATTTACATAAATATTCTGATCATTTTACAAACTTGAACAAGAAGCATATTTTTGTTAGACGATATAAAGTTGAAGATACACATTTAATCTCTACGCGTCCCTGACCATTGTTTAGTTTTATGACACTTTGAATAACTTCGTTTAGGTAATTGACAACTACTAGCTTCTATAAATAACTGCCCCTTGTACCTTGGAGGTGAGTAGACATATTGCAACTGACGTAGATTCGGCAAGGTACAGCAAAACCTTAGCTACTTTTTGTGCATCTCTTGAAATTATTTTTATGCTATCCCTATTTTTAACAACTGTGTGATTTTGATAAGCATGCGTTTGTCTCAGCAATAACGGGACTCTTAGTAACTCATATGCCACAACCTAAACTTGCACCGTAGCCTTAACAAGATCCACTTCAATTTCGACTTCACACGTACCGAAATATTTCACTAACTAGACTTTCAGCAACAGATTCCTTCAACATGGTACTCTGACTAGGTACCAAAACCTATGAAACTGTTCAAGTCTAAGTTATTGTTAATCTTGGATGATTTAAAATATTTTAAATCATAATCAATATTCTTTAGATATAACTAAAACGGTCTTAGTGTTGGCGGACCCTTGTTTCGGACATCTATCAGTTAAATTACCTACTTTATGACACACCTTTTAATAGGATGTTTTCACTTAAAATATGGATGTCCTTCCACAGTTATAACATTTTGGTAGAGTGTACCGTAAATTAACCCGCTGCGGTACTTTTTCTAACAAAACTGTCCTCAACGCCATGTAAAATACATTCCTTAACATTTTTACCAAATATTAAGAATCTGTTCAGTAAAACAATCTTTTCATAATCATACTCTTTTAAAGACTTACCAAATCGAGCCCTACACGCAAGAATTTCTGTTAACAGTTGGCCATAATTTTGATTCATTGGAAACGCTGTTCATCCTACCATTCAGACAAAGAAAAGATTAAACTTGGCAAACCTTGAAACCATTTTTGTGCTAAAAAAAACTAATTTTGGGAAAAGCATAATGGATTACCTGACGTTCTGACCAACCATAAATAGCCACACACTCATCCACCTTAACAATTCAGGTGCATGGACGTATAAATATGGCGGACAGAATTTTGTTAAGAAAGGACTGATGCACTGTAATGGCGGCGGTGCAAGTATGTTTGCGTGTTTTATAGGGTTGTCATGTGAAACAAAATTTCCCCATTTTTTTTTTATTAAAACAATCTGTCAATATATAACATAACTTTGACGAAATACTAATTTATTATTACGTAACTAATATAAATAACACATTTGACGATTAAAAAAATCTATGAATTTAATTATTCTATTTCAATCAATTTCGATTTAAATTAATCTTATTACAATCATTATATTATACAAAATTTGTATTATGTTATTGGACGAAATATATTATAAATATTTACTAACGAAATATATAACAAATAAACAGATTTTAGGTAACCAAATAATTAATATAAAATTAATTTACAATATATTATTTTGGAATTAGTATGAAAACATTTAGAAACAGCATCAATCATGTACTCTTTAGTAGTATACCCTAATAATCTTTACTTAACAATTTTTACTTGGTAAAAATTTTAAACGTTTGATAGATAAGGCCTGCATATTTTCTGGGACTTTGTTGTGAAATGTAAACGACATTGCCCCATGAAGGAATTACTGACTCTTCTGAGTCGAGTAACTGGTAAAACTAACTTGTGCCTTTTCCTAGTATTTACATACATACATACATATAATCACGCCTCTTTCCCGTAGGGGTAGGCAGAGACCACTTCTTTCCACTTGCTACGATCCTTACATACTTGTTTCGCTTCGTCCACTTTCATTATTCCCTTCATACATGCTCTACGGTTTAGGGTACTCTTAACCTGGCCTTTTTTTTTTCCTAGTATTTACAGAATGTAAATCACTATTTTAAATAAAATATTATAAGTAGGTAACCAAAAAACTATGTGTGTAATCGAATCTTTGTTAGGGAACCGAAATATGGTTTACATAATATGAATGTTAATAATATATAAGACGTGATGATGATAATTAATTACCGTATCTTAAAACTAAAGGTCTTAACATTAATATGAAATTACCGAAGAAGATGATGAGCTAGATTGTTTTTTTTTTCCATTAGTAGAAAAAAAAATTAAAACGTTTTAATTCAATTTAGATTACAAGAATACTTATTGAAATTTTGCTTGGTAAACATTTTAAACTTTAATAGATAAGGCCTACATATTTTCTGGGATTTTGTTGTGAAAGCGTACGTATGAAGGAATTACCGTCTCTTTTGAGTCGATTTACTAGTATAACTAACTTGTGCTTGTTCCTAGTATTTACATAATGTACATCACTAATACAAATACATACATTAAATTTTCGTAAATATACAGAGAGGCCCAAGTTAATATATTCATTTCTTTAAATTTTCTGCAAGAGTAAATTATGGTTATTATTTATGACAATAAGTCATAAATAATTACCATAATTTACTAATTTTCATGACAAACAACAATGTTAAAAACCTTTTTGTTGAATAATTTTTTTAAACAACTGTCTTTTACTTTCGAAGGTTCTTGAAATCCCCTCTAATTTAGAAATATGGTGAAATCGAATCGCCAAATATTTTTCTGCTATATATTTAATAAGACTAATCTTGTGCTCTATCCCTGCGTATGTGTGCTCACATTCTAAGCTTACAAAAACCCTGTCATTGGAAATAAATTTTTCTAATATTTTTGTAAGTATATACTTCTGTTGTCTTTCATTGTACATTGTAATGTTTTCCTTAATAATTTTTCGTACAACTAATTCGCAAGTACAACAAATATTAAATAAATCATTAGATGGAAAACGTAAACCTCCTCTAGTTTTCAAATTTATTAACTTATGGAAGAAATGCTTTTCTACAGTATGCAAACGCACGGTGCATTTTTGGCATTTAATTTTTTTTGTTGCATAATGAGCAATGCTACCCGCTAGATATCCTATTATTAATTTACGATAGTCATTGTGTGATTCTACCCCTAGTCGCTTAGCTAGCTCATCATCTTCTTCAGTAATTTCATTTAAAAATGATAATGTATCACAAATACTGTCATCATCTTCTTCGTGACGGTATGATGGTGTGGTGGAATTTATTATTTGAGTAGCCGAAGTGCAATTAAGCACAGCTACTTGTTCCAAAGGAACACAATTTCCTGTAGTTAAGCACCTAATTTCTAGATGTGCCAGCAGTTTTCTGTAGCAGCTTTTGAACTGTCTGACATTAGGGTTGTCATTAAAGCCACCTTGCATTCGAATACAAGAAAAAAATATTTCTAAATGATCCTGACTTAGTTTGTAGGTTGGCAGGTATATTAATTTTTTTTCATTGTGAATATATTTTTCATATAAATATTTTAAGCTTTCTATATTTATTAAAGTGCCAAGGAAAGCTGTTTTGCACTTAGCTCTTATTAAGGGTATATGATAACGAGTAATAACAAATATTACCCTCCCATCTAGCTTTACTTTTCTTTTGCTGGAATACTTCATTTCTAATTTTGATATGTATTTTTTGAGATCATCTAAAAAGTTAAATATTAAATCTTTATTCTGATAACAAAGTGGTTTTTTGTAATCAAATTGTGTCATTTGTCGTGAATTAAAAATGTCAAACATGTTATTAATTTTTATAATAAAAGCTTCCGTTGCTTCAGATTCTTGAAAGGATCCTAGTTTTAGTTCTTCCCTGCAAGTTTTTATAGCAGCTGCAATACTTTTACTAAAAACTTGGGTGGCCAGCTTCACTTTCATTATATTATTTTTGAAATTGACATGTTTTTTTGTCAATTTATTGGCGAGATGCAAACCTTCTTCCTCCTGTAGTTTATGAAGTTGTTCTAATAAGTTCCATTTAATTTTGTTTCCATCATTGTCTATAAATTCGCGTTTTGATTCCAACTGGTTTCTTAATAATTTCATAACGTGACTGGGGTCGAGAAAACATGCTACCTCAGAATTATTGGAGGGATGTGAAAATGTAGTTTTTAACGCTTCTGGCTTTAAATTGCAACCAAGTAATTCCAATGCGGTAAAATTAGTGGTGTGACCATCACATGTCAATGAAATAATATCTATGTTGGATTCGAAACATTTAATAAGACATATTTTTACCAAATTTGATTTCTGTTCCCCTGTGAAGCTGTTACTTAAAAAATATCCCAATGGGAGTTTAAAGTGGTGATTAATCCCAACAACAAGAAAAACTAATGCTTGTGAAGCTAAAGGTGCACCTTCTTTAACGCCTGCTCCCACGTCTTCTAGGCCTATATATTTTTTACCGTCCCAAATTTTCTGAGGTCTGATAGCAACCTCATCAAATAACAAAGAACACAATGGCCGATGCTGGCTCACTTGTGCCTTCGCTTTTAGTGCTTGAAAGGATTCTTCGGTAAACCCTGGATCTCCCTTTAAATGTCCATACCACTTGGACAGAGTCTTACGATGGGGAAGACATGTATTAAAAGTGTTTCTTACGTAATCATAAGCTTTTGGGGAATAATAATTTAGCGTTAGACAAAACTTTTTAATAGCTGGAGAATACTTAACATGCTTTTTTAATTTTTTCCTGTTGTAATTATTAAATAAGTCTGCAACAGTGATGTTTTCGTTTAATCTGTTGAATAAATCCGTATCAACGTAATTCTCATCTTTTAGAGTTTTTAAAATATCCTTAAGAGATTTATTTCGATCTTGAAGACGTCTAACTTTTTGGTTCAACATTTTAATCTTCGTTTTTTGTTTTTGGATTAACATATGTGACATCATAAGACTTCTCTTCAAACGTCATTTTCTGGGAGTGTATAGTACAGATAATGGTTGTTCTAAATCCTGTTCAATGGTCATTGGTTGTTTGAAACTTGATAATACTGCTCCAATCGCAGATGAGCTCTAAAAGAAAAAACGATACAAATACTTTTAAATTGTTTGTATATGTCTTTCCGTATTAATCTTCCATCATAAATTATATACTAATAAGTAATAACAAATGTCAACAAATTTATAATAAGTTATGACATTAGGCACCTCTTGTAAAGCGTTCGATATATTTGGTTCAGCAGATTGATCTTCTCGTATATTTGGTGGCTCAAATGATCTCTGAAAGTTCATATAATGGATATAGTGGAAAATATTTATCTAACATACTATCTCCCCGAGGAGAAATACAAAAATACTACTGTAGTAAAAAGTACTCCAAGTAAGTTTAATATTGTCATTAGTAGATGATAAATACCGATGTAAACAATAATTTATATAAATTTTCAATACATACTCGGGGTAGGAATAAAGATGAGTTCAAAGAACTAGACTGTTCAATGGTCAGTGGTTGTTCGAAACTTGAAGCAGCTGCCATTAACACTGGTGGGTACTAAAGAATAAAGATATTTACAATGCAAAAAACAGTAAAAGTTAAGCTATTTTACTGATTTACGTATGATTACATCTCACGAAATTTATAATGTGATAAGTAGTTGAGAACTAATAGTCATAACGCACCTCTTTTATAGCAACAGAAATATTTGGTAAAGTAGGTTGTTCCTCGGGCATGTTTGGTGATTCGAATAAAAACTAAAAAAAATAAGATGTATGTAATGATGAAACTTTAGATATTTATTTTGAACGAATTCAGTCCGATAAAAAAGAAAATCAAAGGGTCTATTCTTTAAAATTTTGCAACATTGTAAAGCTATCTAAGACTGGTAATTTACTTACCTTTTTTGGTACTGCATAAGTAACAACTCGAAGTCTCCCTTCTTTCGTTGTGTATAAATCTTTAGTATCAAAATGGACGCTACAAATTACACTCGATTTGGATGGAAGCCGATCATTTTCGTTTCTACTCTCTCTAATTATATTAATTAAGTTTTTTCTCCATACTTCATTGGTTTTAGGAAACCTTAGAAAATAAGGAGAATTATATAATATTAAGTTAAAAATGTCATAAAAAAAATTAAATCATGATTGCAGCACTTTGTAGTAGACTATGGTCGTAAAACACATTTAAGAACCTTCTTAACCGTATTATATTCGGTCCGATTTTCAGGAAATGATAACATAGTAAAAAATAAAAATCAAGATTACAGCGCAACATAATGGACTATGGCCAAAAATGCATAAAACCGCATTATAATCGGTCGGGTAATTTTTCAGGATAATTGTAACAAAGAAGAAGTGCATATAAAAAAACTTTAAGAGGTTGTTGGGTAAACATATGTATCGTATCCGTGCGTGGTCAAAATAGCAATTTCCCAAATTTCGGGTAATTTTCCCTATAAATAATTAATAACATTAATCACGTGACTCATGTTTTGTGTTCAAAAAATAGCATTTTAATTTAAGACATAAAGTTCTCAAATAAGTGATTATAATTACTGACTCACCTATGAAAGGTGATTCCTTGATGTTTTTTGATAAAACCACTATGATTTCTACAAAATTTAACGACGCAAGACGGCATATTGGTTTTTTGTTTACTCACGACAACTACTTCTCGCGGACGATGTTTGTTGCGTAATGGCGGGCGATAGACTTATTATTAGTGTGAATGTGCGCGTGACCCCTTGTACGTACAAGCGAGCTGACTTATTATGGGTGCCTCGGTGAGTTGTATAGCGAGATTCAGTCCGCCTTATTTATACGTCCATGTTCAGGTGTCAACGTTTTGATTACTCTTAAACGGATGGGACTCTCCATGTACTGCGCTCACGCCGCGCACTTCGGTCACGCTGCATACGTCTGGAGGCACTGCGCTTATTCAGCGAACAGCTGGAACCACTACGCCCGCTGCACTGTAAGCGCTTGCGTTGAGGGGTGCTGCAATAAGATCTATATCTTGACCTCGACAGTCGCTCGGTCCCACTGCTAGACGACATTGGTGACGAGCTCGGGAGAGGTCTCGTGTTCGTTCGCTTACGAGATCGTCTGTCTCGTCTCATGTTTTTTCCACTGAAAAATTAACAGAAGACTGGAAAGCAAAATGTTTAATGTATAGTAATAACGATTTTTCGTTTTTAGTTTAGCACAAAAGTTACATAAGGTTTCATTACAAAAACACTGTCCATATAGTT
The DNA here is from genome assembly GCA_033319125.1 of Parnassius glacialis. Taxonomy (NCBI): domain Eukaryota; kingdom Metazoa; phylum Arthropoda; class Insecta; order Lepidoptera; family Papilionidae; genus Parnassius; species Parnassius glacialis. Next base: position 29,815,055 of record JAVANC010000002.1, read on the forward strand.
ACATTATTAAAAAGAAAGAAAAAAATTATAAAAAGAATTAATTGATTTGCGTAGTAGCAATTTACTATCCGTTTTCCTTTTTTATTTAGTTCCGAATACAAAATAAGTAGAGGATGTCTTAAATCATGACAGTCTTAGTTTTATACAGTTTGGCTAGAACAAATTTTTGACCGAAGATGTTAGATAAACAAAACAAAAAATTGACATAATTTACCAATTTGAGTCGCACTTGAATATTGGTGGAAGTTGCCAAATGTCAACAATGAACGATATGAGTAGATGTAAACAAAATATAACTTGTGTTTTAAGTAGAGGGCAATAAAACTTACCAATTTATCTTCTGCATAATGAGTCCGAAGTACCGAGTTATCTTAGCTCGATATTATCCCACTTCTGATTTGTTAGCAAATAATACAATTTGGGTTACATTATATCACTTTTATTTGATCCGTTCATAAATTACAACGCTCTCTTGAAAAACTACAGACCGATTTCCCTTCTGAGCCGCGTCTACGTGCTGGTTTCGAGAGTCATTACGAATCGTCTCGCGCGCAGACTTGACGACTTCCAGCCTCCCGAACAAGCCGGTTTCCGAAAAGGCTTTAGCACCATAGACCACATACATACCCTGCGGCAGATTGTACAGAAGACAGGGTGGTATGATCTGCCAATTTGACTTGGCGTATGTAGTCTATGAGAAAGCTTTTGATTCCGTCGAAATTTGGGCGGTGCTGCAGTCCCTTCAGTGGTGCCAAGTTGACTGTCGGTTTATCGAAGTGCTGAAGTGTTTGTACAGTAACGCTACGATGGCTATCCGAATACAGAATCAGAGTACGAAACCTATCCAACTGCAGAGGGGTGTAAGACAGGGTGACGTTATATCCCCGAAACTCTTCACCGCTGCATTGGAAGACGTTTTCAAGCTACTGGACTGGAAAGCATACGGTATTAACATCAGTGGCGAGTACATCACTCACCTTCGATTTGCCGACGATATAGTCCTTATGGCAGAATCGCTGGAGGACCTAAGCACTATGCTTAATGACCTCAATAGTGTCTCCGAACGGATAGGTCTTAAGATGAACATGGACAAAACAAAAATTATGTTTAACGTCCATGTTGGGAGCACTAAGTTCGAAGTTGTTGACGAGTATGTTTACCTGGGACAAATAGTCCGACTAGGTAAGTCCAACTTCGACCGAGAGGTCAATCGACGGATTTAACTCGCCTGGGCAGCGTTCGGGAAACTATGACACATCTTCTCGTATCTCAAACAGACATACCTCAAAACCTTAAAAAGAAATTGTACAATCAGTGCGTGTTGCCAGTGATGACTTACGGATCTGAGACGTGGTCCTTCGCTGCTGGCCGTATGAGGAAGCTCAAGGTCGCTCAGCGAGCTATGGAGAGCGCAGTGCTCGGGGTTTCCCTGCGTGATAAACTTAGAAATGAGTATATCCGCACTAGAACCAGAGTAAACGACATGACCCAACGGATTAGTAAGCTGAAGTGGCAGTGGGCCGGCCAGATAGCTCGAAGAACCGACAACCGATGGGGAAGAAAGGTTCTCGAGTGGCAGCCTCATACCGGTAGACGAAGTATAGGGCGACCCCCCGACTAGATGGAGTGACGACCTGGTAAGACATGCAGGAAGTCGATGGATGCAAGTGGCTCAGGACCGTGCTTTGGGGAGGCCTATGTTCAGCAGTGGACTTATGAAAGGCTGTAATGATGATGATGATAAGTTACAACTAATTGTCGTATAAATAATCTTTTAGTTATTACTTTCACAGCTTTCACTACACAATACAAAAACACTAAAGTCTCTTATAATTTGAACACCTTTTAACCGAATGAATCCAGCTTAGGTTTTTTTTGCGCTTAATTCAAGGCTACCCTTTGGAAGCGGGGGAAGGTGGTGGTGGCTCATAGCATACCACGCAGCCGGCTGCGAGGGACTCACTTTGAAGAAGTGCCTACCTACTAAACACCACCTGTGGGACTGGCTCCGGCCTGAGTGGCCTCTTCATCGCATTGGAACCCCCCTCCCCCCTAGAGGGGGACGGGGGGCACACACCATCGGGGACGGGAGCGCGGGTCAACTAACACAGACGCACGGGGACGGCGGTGCTAGAGGAGTGAGGGTGTGGGAGTCGCATGAGCGAGAATGCACTCACCGTACGGGGACAGAGAGCACGGGCTGCTAACACAACCGCACGGGGGCGGCGGCGCTAGCGGAGGCGGGAAGTGGGAGGGAAGGCACTCACCGCACGGGGACGGTGAGCGCGGGCACCTAAAGCCGCGTCTCCACCAAAGTTTTGTTACCAACTGTTGTGTTGGTAACAAATGTTTCTATAATTACCTAGTGTTGGCAGCAAAACTTGAAACAATGTCGGGAACCGTGTTTCCATTTTCGGCGGCAACATCAAAGGAATACGCTTGTTCCTATTCGGCGGAGACGCTTGTTGAAAACATTTGTCGGCAACATCGGAAACAAATGTTGGTAACTTTTGTTGAGTTGTAAATAGTTGGAAACATAAATGTTGTCAACATTTTTGGTGGATACGCGGCTTAACACAAGCACAACGGGACGGGACTAACGTTCTAACCCTAGACTAAACCGACCGAGGAATTCCCGTATGGGGATGGGTGCTCGGTCAGCTAGCGGACCTCGGTAGCGCACGACCGGGGGCGACGGCGCAAGCGGAATGATTTCGATGATCCAGCTTAGGTCGTGACGGCCATTTTTATATTTTCTTTAAGGAGTCAAATCCGGAAGTGTTAGAATAAAAATCTTACCGGATATTCAAACATATAAAAGTGGAAATCCTATTCCTCTACAAAATGCAGGAGTGTACAAGCTTGATTGTGAATGTGATCTCTCATATATAGGGCAAACAAAACGATCAATAAAAACCCGCGTAAAAGAACACATAATTGAAGTGAAGCACCAACGTTCCGGGTTCCGGGAAGTCTGCAGTTTGTGATCATATCCTATACGACTTTACATTTATTAAAGTTAGATGTATGTTTCACCGGACAATTACATTAAATATAATAATAAACTTAGGGTCATTCAATATATGTTTAATTGTTCCTTATAAATAATTCCTAATAGTTCTTATTTTTCTTTAAGTTAGTTTTATGATTTTGTATCTTATACTTGAGTTATATAAGAATAGAAAGAATATACTTGAATTTTTTACACTCTGTTTTATTTTATTAAACAATTGAGCTAATGTTGTGCCGCTTTGGCGTGTGTATTCGATAGTATGATGTTTAGACACTCAACCGTCCGCCCCGCGCGACTGATTCTTGCCTGACCTGTCCGCGAATTAAATGTCACTATTTTTTATGACCGCGCGATACAGTCTTAACAAAAACGATTACTACTGAAAAACTACTATAGCTACATTCAAATAAAAAACCGGCAAAGTGCGAGTCGGACTCGCGCACCGAGGGTTCCGAACAAATCTGTAGTTATATAAGTATTTATTATAAAATTATAAAAAATATTTTTATTATATGATGTAACTAAAAATTTATGTTTTTCGCAATTTTTCCTTTATCTGTGCTATAAAACGTTGCTTCGTACCTACCAAATTTCAAGATTCTGAGTTCACGGGATGGTTTTGATTCCCTGTAGCTTTTGATTCCCTTGCGAATGCGAAATTTACGGCATAAACGGCTGTATCTTTTGATTGCGTTAGCTTAAAAGTTTGATTTTTTCACAGCTCTAACTCACAGTAGACTTGAGTATTTGATATGAATTTCAGTTTGATACCTCCACGCGTTCTTGAGAAAAAGGGTCTTGACAGACAGACAGACAGACGAACAACAAAGTGATCCTATAAGGGTTCCGTTTTTTCCTTTTGATATACGGAACCCTAAAAATATTCTCAAAAGACTCAAAGAATTAAAAATTTTATTTTGTTAAAAGAAAATTAGTCAAATTAAAAATAAAGCCTGAAAATAAAGCTTAAAAATGGGAATATCAAAAAAAAATCGTATTTGTTTTTTATTTTGAATTTTACAAGAAAAGTGTAAGACTTACTGGAGACAATTATTTTATATTATAATATGATGAACATACACATGATATTCCCTATAAAATGACGCCAATATCAATAACATCTTATATACTCAATATATACAAGTATATAATGTTCACCCAATATAAATTTGAATAAATAAGTAAATAAATGAAAAAAATTGTATCTAATAATTTCTAGACACATCTCAACAGATATTTCGTTTATAAATTGCTATCAACGTGTTAATAGTGAATCATTATTTTATATTTTGCATTCATTTAACACAAAAAACTGATTAGAATACATTTTAAACATAAACGATGATCGCGTATAGTGATTAAAATTTAGAGTTAAATTATTATATGTAAACGTTTTGGAATTGTCGTAATGATACATATATACTAAAGAAAATATCTTCACAATTAGTTTCATGTACAATAACATTAGAAATAACGTATAAAAACAGAAAAGTTATCACATTTTTGATCGAATTTCTCACACGTTAACATTCCGCAAACAAAAATGGCGAAATTTAATTTTAACTTTTTTTTCCCATTGAGTTATATGTACTACGTACTAGAGAAGCCATTCCGAACATTGACTATGTTCAACTGAACTGTAGTGCAATCCGTACAAACTAAATATTGCGTAAATTGAAGATTTGTGAATTCCATAAAATAACTATTATTACATTTTATTTAGAAATATAACAGGTTTGTTTAAATGAAATAAAGATATTTTATATTAAATTCTTATATTTATTTTATATTAATATATAATTTTATATCAAATTAAAGTATTCGCGCATGCGCGACTACTACTCCCGCGCATGCGCGAAAACATAGAGTAGGGCACAGTTTTCATTTGAAATGGCTTCTCTAGTACGTAGTACATTAACTCAATGTTTTTTCCTAAATATTTTGTTACTATTATACAGATAAAATTCACTTTCACAGACAACAAATTTCACATAGCACCATCTATAATTTTTTACTGTATTAATAACAGCTACTTTTGCGCTGTACGCGTTTAAACCGAAAGATGTCGTTTGGTGCCTAGAGAAGTGAGGCAATAATGATTTTTGGGGACTGTAGTCACCGTGGACGCCAGGCGTGCCATCGATTACTTTTGCGTATGGCGTATGACACGCGAGTCGTGTCTTTTTAAAAATCGTTATAACTCGCTCAAATTGCGTTTTTGGAAAATTTATCCAGATTAAAATATTCATTATTTTGCAAGTAGTTCATGCATGCGGCTTCGTTTCTGGATATTTTTAAAATTTCAAAGTTGACGAGGTTGACGACCTTTTTTTAACTTGTACATATATTGAAATAGTCTAATAAGTAACAAATAATAGCACTCATTGCGATCGCTCACAAACTCTAGTCGTAAATAAATTTCTGGAAAACAAGTGTCATGTTAAAAAAAAAACAATGCGTTTGTCTTATTGTTTAATTTTGCTTAAAATGGTTGAACTGCCGTCGTATTACTATCATATGGCCGAACAGACCTACGAAGTACCATGTGCTCTTGTGATATGGTATAAGGTTTATTTTTGATTGAAACAGTTTGAAACCGTTCATGCATAAAAAAGTTCGCTAATAAATAGTCTTTTATCAATCTGCCGTCGTATAGCGCCGGCGTTTGTTTTCTTTTGAAAACACTTGTTTTGCTATTCTTACTAATTAGACGTTTTCGAATCGACTTTACTTTTACATTTGTATAACATTAAATAATATTTAACATTTGTAAATATTAATGAATCATAAACCTAATTTTTTCCAAATTAAGGTTCTTAAATGTTTGATATTTACAAATATTATTATAAGGTGAAAATTTAATTTAATAAAAACCAAGGTTTTCCAGGATGATTTAGCTGTACCTACTTATATAAATATTTTTTTATAAAACAATAAATAGTTCAAAAGGTTTGTAAACTCTTCATAAAAAAAGTCACGTACTCTCAATTTCAAAGAAAACACGTAAAAAACACGTAAGTAGTTACCCACTAAAAACAAGTATCCTTCCACTTGTAACTTATGTTTGATGTCAAATAAACTTAATTAGGTCTAAACATGGCATAAAAATGGCAGCTAAAAGTTGTCGAAAATCGGTGCTGCAACGAATCGGTTAATATTATGTAATTTGTAATTCAAGTAAATAAATATTTTAATAATTTTAATTTTCTCTTTCGAGTTCCCTAACGTCCTCTAAAGCCTTTATACGGTTCGGTCACTAAAAGATAAATGTATGCTCACTTATAATTTTCTGAGGGCGAAAGGATATAAGTTTCTTGAGGACAGAGATTACACTTAATGTATTTACTTACTAAAACGTCTGGTGAACCTATTTAACCTACTATTGCACTTAGTGAACTCTTAATATTCGTGTGTCCACACATCATGCCGGCATACCGCTTGCAACTGTATAAAGCGCAGGTTCGGCCTCACATGGAATACTGTTCTCATCTCTGGGCCGGGGAACCTCAGTGTCAGTTCCTGCCACTAGACCGACGTATTACATTTGCCACGGGGAGTGCTCTGAGAAATTGTTAGGATTAATTCCAGACGCCTAATTCCACGAACGCACATCGCGACAAAACTCACGATACCATCCACACCCACTGCAGCTGCGTGGTGGTCCATCACTGTACGATTTACTGTTACGACTTCTTTGTCTTCGATCGAATAGTTCACCACCAGCAATTTTTTCCGTTCATTACGACTGAGAGACCTTCTAGAAACTATTCCTTTTTAAAAGGTCAGCAAATTCCCCTGGTGTTGCTATATAGGTGGCAGTCGACACCAACTAGCAGGTGAACCGCATGCTCGTTTGCACTTTCTTCTATGTAAAAAACATACTGCTGTCCATAAAAGTTAATTTCTGTGTTTCACTTTTTTTATAGAATGGGGTTAATAAACGAGCACACAGTCTACATGATGGTAAGTCGCATGCCTATAGACATCACAAAATGCAGATCCGTTGTCATGCCTGTGGACTACGATGGAATGCTTCGTTTCCACCGTCGACTCGACCGGGGAAGCACCACGCTCTCACTGAATACCAGCGTAAAATAAAAGCTTAATGCTGCTGTGTTTCGTATGTTGAGTGCACAAAATCGGAGCCCCTTTTTACTGGAAACGAGGCATTCCACCTTACACTTTAGGGGTGACAACGCATCTGCATTTTGATTCTTAATCGAGGATAAATGTAGATGTCTATTGGCCAAAGCATTCAGTTACCATCAGGTGTGTCTGTGTGCTCGATTGTCACCACTATTCTATCAAAAAAATCTTGTTTCCCACGTAGCTTGGTCCTTTAAGTCTTTTTTTTTATTTTGAACCAGTAAATTAAATTCGAGGTTCTCTTATGACCATGGATTGTTTATCGCTTAATTTTTGTACAAAATAAATATTATTTATTTATTTTTCTTATGACTATTGTACATGTTTGATATACAAAAATTGTTACAGTCATTTAATTTTCGTGTTATAAAAAATATTTAGGGAACTGTGAAATAATGATTTATTTTTTATTTTCTAAAGCCTTTTTTTTTTTACATGGGGAAATGCCTACGCATACCCGCCTCGCGGGGGCAAGGACGGGTTATGTCGGACTCGCACCGACTAAAACCCCATGGTGTTCCACCCTAGTCGCATATTGGCAGGGCCACGGGAACGCTTTCGCACACTTCCGCAGCCCCACCTGCGCTGGCCGCCCCATGGCGGCCCCTCCTCGGGAGAGGAACACTCCTCCCCCATCTCCTTCTCCGGTAAGGCGCACCAGAACACATGGCACGCCCTCCTCCTCGGCCTCCAAAATCACATGCGCAACGGACGCCCCCGTGTCCGATGCGCGAAGGCCATGGGGCCAGGAAAAACTAGCACTCAGGAGCACCACCCTTCCTGACCCCAGCGGCGGATCTGGTCTATGGTTCCGCCGCCAACCAAAATTCGGCTGCGGAGGGTAGGGAGAGCGGCGCCTCGCAATACCGGCACTCCTCTCCCCCCGCAGCCCCACCACCACCGCATCAACGGTGCGGCCCCGTTTGAGTCGCGGAGGATAGGGCGAGTGGCGCATCGCCATACCAACACTCCTCTTCCTCCGCGACTCCACCCCGGCTGCAGAGGTAGGGGTGGGGAGGACACCCCTCTCGCAGCAGCCCACCGACACACATCCGAAGTGGGCTCGTCAAGCCCACTCGGAGTGGCCACCTCGGGCCGGCCCTACACCACGGGCCAGCCAAGGGGTTCCTCTTTGTTCACCGTGGGTGACCAAGCCACGGCTACTAAGCCCCCCCGCCACGACAAGGCGGGAACCCGTTCGGGGGGGATTTTCTAAAGCCTGGAACCACGATTCATAAGTGTTGGATGCGATCTCACACAACGCCGACGTAGCTTTTCCAGTCGTTTCATATTCTGAAAGAAAGCAAATACTTTTGTTGAAAAATAATACAAATACATTTAATTACGAATTTGGTGTGTTTGTTATATATATCCTCTTTCTCTGCATATGTTTTTTTTACATAAAAAATTGGTATAAATGCGAACTTAATGTCAAAAATGCGTTCTCTGCCAGCTAACCTTATACGAAATATGAAATAATTATATGAAATGCATGAGAGACTGTAAAAATAATACGTTCCTCAAAGAAATGAAGTGATAAACAAACTCACAGTCCATCTGAAGGTAAGTGCCGACTACAGTACATGGACACCTGCAGGCAACCTCAAACAAAGAAAGCTACAGATGTTCTGTCACCTCTGAGGACTGAGATGGAATGCTGATGCTGATCGTAAGTGGGATTCCTATAGACATCACAAAATGCAGGTGCGTCGTCATGCCTGAAGACTACGATGGAATACTTCGTTTCCAGTAAAAAGGGTCTGCGGTTCTGTGCACTCAACATACGAAACACAGGAGCATTAAGCTTTTATTTTAACCTGGTAATCAGCGAGACCGTGGTGCTTCCCCGGTTGAGTCGACCCATTCGTGCTACAACTATTATAGCTGTAACGTAGCAATACCAAGCGTGTGTCAAAGACGCGGCTCAGAAGGGAAATCGGTCTGTAGTTCTTCAAGAGAGCATTGTCACCTTTCTTAAAGAACAAGACCACCGCACTTCTGCTCCACGCCTCCGGTGTAATGCCACCATGGAGGACGGAATTAAAGAGCTTCTGAAGGACTTCAAGTACCGGTCTTCCACCCACTTTCAGAAGCTCCGCTTTAATTCCATCTTCGCCTGGGGCCTTTCCATTTTTAAGGTGTTGGAGAGCCATTCTAATCTCGCTCAGACTGACGTCCGGGATATCTTCGGAATAGTGTCGGATAAGACTCGCTCTTGGATCGTTACTCACACTTGCGTGTGGCTCCGACGATGACGTGTACAGCTGCCCATAGAACCTCTCAATCTCACTCAAAATCTCAGGTGCCCCGGAAACGATGCTGTCACATTCGGTCTTCAGCTTTGACAGTTGGCTCTTTCTGGCAGACAGATCTCTGGCAAAGACTTTGGAGCCTTGGTTTCGCTCGATCGCTTCTTCATTACGAGCTGTATTGAAGTTGCGCAAGTCCCGCCGCATGCATTTGGAGATCTGTCTGTTCAGTTGCCTGTATGCTGTCAAATCTGTTGAAGAATGTAGCCTCATCTCCCGTCTAACAGCCATGAGATTAAGAGTGTGATCGGATAGTTTTTGTGTTCTTCTGCGGCGGGTCTTGCAGAACTTGGCTCCGACCGCATGGACAGTTTCCACGAGCTTGTCATTCAATTCGTACACTTCATTGCAGTCTTCTAGGCACTGAAAACGGTTTTGTAACTCGAGCTGAAAGGTTTCGGGAATTTAGATTAGAGCACGAGGGGGACGGAGCGTTGACTTCATCAGACGAGACCTCTCCAACTTAACATTTAGGTTCAGTGAGCCTCTAACCATTCGGTGATCGCTGCCGGTTTTCACCCTCGCGATCACTGAGACATCACTGAACAGTGGTCGTCTGGTCGTCATAATGAAGTCAATCTCATTTTTTGTCGAACCGTCGGGGCTCGACCAGATCCACTTCCTGTGGGGCCGCTTCTTGAAGAAAGAGTTCATCATAAAGAGTCCCTCTTTCTCCATGAAGTCGGCCAGCTGTTGGCCCCTTGGGTTCCGTTGCCCTATGCCAAATTTCCCTACCTTCAGATCACCGTTCTCTTTTGTGCCTAGATTTGCACTGAAGTCTCCCATTAACACCGTATATTGGGTTTTGGAGGAATGCATGGCTCTAGAGATATCGTCATACATTTCCTCCACCTCCTCATCGGGGTGTGCCGAGGTTGGTGCGTAAACCTGTATGACCTTCAGCGAATACCGTTTGGTGATTCTGAGTATAAGGTACGCAACACTCGTCGACACACTCCCGATCTTTACAACGTTGTTAACGAGAGACTTGTGGACGATAAATCCAACACCTCATTGGGACAGATGTTCGCCCTCCCGGTGATAGAGCAAGTTGCCGGATTCGAGGATTACCGTGTCCTCTCCCTCTCTTCGGACTTCGGATAATCCTATAATATGCCAGCGCAACTTGTCTATCTCTTCTTCCAGCTCCACGATCTTCTCGTCAGTCCTTAGGGTGCGTGCGTTTTACGTTGACAGGTCGAGTCGTCGTAGGTGGCAACCGAACCTCCATCGGAGATTCTTAGCACCCCCTGCCCCGCCGTTACCATGGTCGCCACCGTAGCCAGGAATAGCGGGGCCGCCGGGAACTGGAGGCCATCTCTTTGTTACAATCATAGTGGGGTATTTGCCATAGTTGCCACGCTTGGCGAGCGGGTTGGCAACCGCAGTTTTTTTATTGTAATTTTGGCTATTATCAGGGAGATGCTGTGGCCCATCTCCCGCCTGTTTACCTTTGTCGCCTTTTACGACACTCACGGGAGGATATGGGGTAGTAGATATTCTTGACCGCCACTACACGGCACAACAACTCATCTCTTAGTAAAGTACAAAAACTTCACTATTTAAAGAGTAGCCTTAGTGGTGAAGTCGAAACTCTGTTGAAGCACATTCAAGTAACAGAAGATAATTATGATCAGTCATGGATGATGCTTAAAACTCGTTACGGAAATAAACGTATAATAGTAAATTCTCTATTGAAAAGATTATTTATGCAGAGGAAAATCCCTGCCCAAACTGCAAACTATGTAAAGGCATTCCTCGATACCACTACAGAATGCATTAATAGCTTAAAAAATCTCCCAATTTCAACCGACTCTTGGGATCCATTAATTATATTTCTCGTCGTGCAGAAGTTGGACCCGGAGACGCACAGAGAATGGGAGGAGTTTGCTTACCGGGAAAATTCTGATGAATTACCTTCGTGGGCGGATCTCTGTAAATTTCTTCAATTGAAATTTCGTACATTAGAGTTAATCACACCTTCACCAAAGGATAAGATAATAAGATATACTTAAAGAAAATACACTCCATGTTGCTACTACGGCTACGTCTAAATTAAGAAATTGCCTAATGTGTAAAGAAAATCATGCACTGTGTCACTGTAGGGAATTTACTAAGATGGAACCAACAGAAAGGTGTCAATATCTAAAGAGCCACAATCTGTGTTATAATTGTCTGGCCCTAGGACACTGCAAAGAAATGTCGCCTAAACATGTCCTGTTGTCATAAACGTCACCACTCTTTAGTGCACCAAAACATGGTGACGTCATCAAATCAACCAGACAATCACCAAGCGCAGGAAGTGAAGAATAATGAACAAGGAAGCTCTGCAAATCCAACAATATCAAATGTTCAGTTATCATCACACTTTGCTACTAGTACCACCACACCACTATTAGCTACAGCACTCATAGTTGTCAAGGATCAACTGGGACATACAGCTGTACTACGTGCCTTAATAGACCATGGCTCACAAGCCACATTTATAAATGAAAGAGCTGCTCAGACACTTAAACTGAAACGCACTGCTATTAAAGGCACAGTTACAGGCATGGGATGCAGCACAACAATTTTGAAGCAAGCTGCTGAAATACAGCTTTTATCAAGATACGAATAATAATAATAATAATAATAAATTTATTCATAAGAAATATGGTACAAAGATGTTCATGTGAAATAATAAAGTATCACATATTTCACCAATTTTGGTATATGAAAACTTATGAATAGAAAATACAATATTTAAGTAAAATTAAACGTGCATCAGTTTACAATTTTTGATATTAACAATTTAAATTTAAAACACGATCAAAGAAGAAACAGCGTTTTAACAGTCACTAGAAACGTTCTTTTATTTTTAGCAGTTCATTTACCGAATAAAATTGTTTTCCAAAAGCCGAAGCAAACTTTAACCTCAATATCAAAGTTTACATAATGCCAACTCGTCTTACATGTCAGTACCAACTCGAACCATTTGCCTGAAGAACTGTTCATACCTCCAAGGCCTCGTTTTAGCAGATCCAGGCTTCAATCAACCAGGACGGATAGATATGTTATTAGGTGTGGACGTATGTGCCCAAATTATGAAAGGTGAAGTAATCAAGGGTCCTCCAAGCACTCCATGTGCTCAAAATCGAATCTGGTGTGTTTCCTGATTTAATGAAACATAGTAAAGTCATACCTATATTTAAATCTGGTAGTACAATAGACCCCGCCAATTTTAGACCAATTTCTGTACTACCAACATTAAGTAAAATTTTTGAAAAAATTATTTTAGATCAGATGTTAAGTTTATTTAATATTAATAAATTGTTACATCAAAATCAATTCGGTTTTACAAGGGGTCGCTCGACAACTGACGCTGGAGTTGAGCTTATTAAACATATTTTTTGTGCATGGGAGAATTCAGAGGATGCTTTGGGTATATTTTGTGATCTTTCCAAGGCCTTCGACTGTGTTCACCATGAGACATTAATCAGGAAGCTACAGTACTATGGTGTCAAGAATACAGCGCTTAAACTTATTATTTCATATTTAAGTAATAGAAAGCAGAAGGTTATTATCAATGGTAAAAGTTCTTCCGGGTCACCTGTACTAATGGGTGTTCCTCAGGGCTCGATTCTCGGCCCATTCCTGTTTCTAGTGTATATTAATGACTTACCTTCTCTTGTAGGGGATAGTCATGATATAGTATTATTTGCTGATAATACTTCCTTGATTTTTAAACTTAAACGTCAATCATTTAAATGTGACGAAATGAATAATGCTATATCAAAATTAGTGCATTGGTTTAACGTTAATAATCTGCATTTGAACGGAAATAAAACTAATTGTGTTAAATTTACAACAACGAATGTTAAAAATCTGAATACCAATGTGTTTTTAAATGGGGAGGAATTGAGCCCTGTTGTATCCACTGTTTTTCTTGGCATCACTCTTGACGCAAAGCTTCAGTGGGGCCCCCATATATCCAAATTAGCAAGCAGGCTAAGTTCTGCAGCCTATGCTGTAAAAAAGATTAGAGGTCTCACTAGCGTCGAGACAGCTAGATTAGTTTATTTTAGTTATTTCCATAGCATAATGTCTTATGGGATTTTGCTATGGGGAAATGCGGCTGATTCAGAAACTATTTTTGTTTTACAGAAGAGGGCCATTAGAGCTATTTACAATCTAAAACCGAGAGAGTCTCTTAGAGATAAATTTAAAGAAATTAATATATTAACTTTGGCCTCTCAGTATATTTACGAAAATTTAATGTATGTTCACAAAAACAAAGATAGTTTTAGTAAAAAAAGTGATATACATTCTGTAAACACTAGGAACAAACACAAGCTAGTGATGCCAGTTTCTCGACTCCACAGAGTCAGTAATTCATTCTTGGGGCAATGTATACGCTATTACAACAAGGTCCCGGAAAGTGTACAGGTTCTCTCTGTTACCAAGTTTAAATGTTTTATTAAGCTGAAACTGTATAAAAAGGGTTATTATAGTATAAATGAATACATGGTTGATAATAACCCCTGGGAATGAGGTGGTCGCTTCCAAGCAGTTTCTAAAATAAATTTTGTAAATAGTTCGTAATCATTTATATTATAAAATTTATTTTAAAAAAATGTCCCGCTGGGTTTCTTGCTGGTTCTTCCCAGGACAGAGGGTATTTTTTCGAAACAGTGGTAAAGTAAAAAATGACTTTCAATAAGAATTACACATGTAATGTATATTGAATAAAATTATTCTATTCTATTCTATTCTAAAAAATACCAGCCTGGGATGGATTCTGTTTGGCCACATAAAAAGCAACAGAGCAAGGTACAGACGAAAAAAGGGCATTAACAGCAGAAGAAAAAACATGTGAAGAAATATATCAAGCTACAACGCACAGAACATCAGAAGGACGTTATATTGTAAAACTTCCAACAAAACAAAAGACACTTTTATCACTATCAGGAAGAACAAGAGATATAGCACTAAGAAAACTGTATCAATTAGAAAAGAAATTCGAAAAGGACCAAAGCTTAGAACGTGAATATACAAAGGTAATGCAAGTATATATAGAATTAAATCATTTAGAAAGGGTACCAGAAAATGAAATTAACAAGCCAGCAGTATACCTTCCTCATCATGCCGTTGTAAGGCAAGATAAAGAAACAAGTAAAGTGAGAACAGTTTTTAATGCTTCGCAAAAGGGAAACAATAATATTTCCCTCAATGAAGAGCTACTGGTAGGACCACAGTTGCAAGACGACATGAGAAGCTTAATCATGAGATGGCGAATGAAAAAGATCTGTTTTGTTGCTGACATCCAAAAAATGTACCGCCAAATTTTAGTCTCAAAGGAAGATAGAGATTTACAAAGAATATTATGGAGAAGTTGCAAAATCCAACCAGTACAAGATTATCATCTCCTGAGAGTTACGTTTGGAACTGCTTCTGCTCCATATTTAGCAGTAAGAACCTTGCATCAAGTTGCGGAAGACGAGGTTAGAGATTACTCTGATGCTACCAGAATTATAAAGGAAGACTTTTATATGGATGATCTGATGTCAGGCAAGGACACACTTCAAGATGCAATCAAAGTAGCGAAAGAGATTGGGTTTATTTTGTAGAAGGGAGGTTTCACTCTTCAGAAGTGGTGCTCAAGCAACGCAGAGTTCTTAAAACAATTTGAACCCTCTGAAAGAAGTTCTCAAGTACACTTAGATATAAAGATAGATGGAACAATACGGGCACTAGGCTTACAATGTGACATGGGAAAGTATGTATTTAAATATAGTGTTCACTTACCTTCTATGGCTGCTACTGTAACCAAGAGAACAATTCTAGCCGACATTCAAAGATTATTTGATCCACTTGGCTGGTTAGCACCTTCTATATTGCCAGCAAAATTACTCATCCAACATTTATGGACACAAGGAATTTCATGGGATGAAGAAGTTAACCACTTAATTGCAGAAAAATGGAGAAAACTGAGAGAAAGCTACCAATATTTACCTGAGGTAGAGATCAACCGGTAGCTGCATACATCTGAAAATGTAATGAATAATGTTACCGTTCATGGTTTCTGTGACGCATCTACTCAAGCATACGCTGCAGTTGCTTACTTAAGAGTTCAAACTATAGATGGATTGGTTAAGACAGAAATAATTGCAGCAAAAACACGTTTAGCTCCTATCAAACCTCAATCCTTACCTCGTTTGGAGCTTAACGGGGCTGTATTCCTGGCGGGACTCCTGAAAAAAATAAAGGAAGCTATGAAAATACCGACCTGTCAAATATTCGCGTGGACGGATTCCACCATAGTACACTCTTGGCTCGTTGGAGATCCTGCAAGGTGGAATACATTTGTGAGAAACAGAGTTGTCGAGATATTAGACAGCATTGGCAACCAGAACTGGTATCACGTTCAATCATAAGACAACCCTGCTGATGCCGCTTCTAGAGGGAAGCACGTGCTAGATCTGAAAGATGATAAAATGTGGTGGAACGGTCCTGAATGGCTAAGCACAAGTAATATTAAATACAGCAGACCAGCAAACATAACAACAAACCTAGAAAGAAAGATCATATCAGTACAAGTGAATCTAAAACAAACAAACGAAAGTTCTAGTATAGCTACTAAGTTTAACAGATTTGATAATTTAACAGAACTATTAAAAGTTATAACATATTGCAAAAGATTCTTAAAGGGAAGGGAATTGGAAAATAAGGGAACTACAATAACTACAAAAGAATTAGAAGAAGCTTTAAAAACATGTATAAAAATTGTACAAAGGGACACATTTGAAGAAGACATACAAAACCTAAAATCAATGAAAAGGGTAAAAAATTATAGTAAAATAAAGTCTCTTTTACCTTACCTGGATGATGAAGGTATCCTCAGGGTGGGCGGCCGATTATGTCACTCTGACCTTGATGAAAATTGCAAACATCCTATTATATTAGACAGCGAAAATCACTTGAGTGCACTTATAGTATCTGATGCTCACCTGAAGACACTACATGGTGAAACACAATTGATGCTTGGATATTTAAGATTAAAATACTGGATACTGAAATCAAAGAAGTTGGTAAAAATTAAAATTCGCAATTGCCTCATATGTGCCAAGCAAAACGCTGTAGCTAAATCACAATTAATGGGAGACTTACCTCGTGTAAGAATTACACCTGCTCGACCCTTTCTACACAGTGGAGTAGACTTTGCTGGCCCTTATCAAATCCTGAGATCTAAAGGTAGAGGATTTAATACAACTAAGGCTTACATAGCAATTTTATTTGCATGTCAACAAAGGCCATACACCTAGAATTGGTTGGAGACCTTACCCCTGAGGCCTTTATTGGAGCTTCCAGAAGATTTGTAGCAAGAAGGGGTAGATGTGCACATCTCTGGAGCGACTAGGGAAGAAACTTTGTAGGTGCCAACAAAGAACTTGTAGCAGCTTAGGCGGACGCAAAGATGAAGTTTGAGGGTCATAGTTCTGAAAAGTTAGCATTAGATGGCACACAATGGCATTTCATACCTGCCTATAGTCCTCACATGGGCGGATTATGGGAAGCAGGTGTCAAACCAATGAAATACCACATGAAAAGAATATTGACTTGCAACCTAACCTATGAAGAGATGACGACCTTACTGTGTCAAATAGAAGCTTGCCTTAACTCGCGCCCTCTTAGCCCTATTGACGACTCAGACACGGACAACATACTGCCACTTACCCCAGGGCACTTCTTAATAGGCGAAGCTCCAATCAATGTACCCCACTCTGATCTAAAGAACATTCCTGTCAGTCATTTGTCACGATGGCAACATCAACAGAAGCTTTTATCAGATTTTTGGCGAAGATGGCAACAAGAGTACTTGACCAGGTTACAGCAGAGACCTAAGTGGCAAGACAAAGTGAAGGAGTTTGAAATAGGGCGCATTGTTCTTATAAAATGTGACAATCTCCCTCCTGGTAAATGGCTGCTGGGTCGTGTGGTAAGCACCCAGGTGATGATGGAGTGACTAGGGTATATAGTATTAAAAGTGGTGAAAGTGTAGTGCATAGACTAATGAACAAATTGTATCCTTTACCTATAGATATAGACTGATGTTTTATACTAAATCATTTATGGCTAAATTGTATTTTATGCATGTATTAAATGTTTTAGTATGTATTCTCATTTACATGAAAATTGTATCAAATTGTTATTTTAACCATTTTGATTGGCATGTGTCCATTACTTATAAAGCTTAATGAATTTATATTGTTACCTTTATCAAAAATGTATGTACTAATGTATATTGTATAACAAAATTAATGTCATGTAAAATTGTTATATTTAAGGCCGGCCACATACATACGGAATTCCCTTTCGAGATTCCGTTTCGATATTCCGATTCGGAATCCCGAACGCAGCAAGTCCATATAAAATCTATGACCCGCCACACATACACATACGGTATTTTTCCGTTCGAAAATTTGCGGGCAAAACGGGATTCCGTATGTGTGTGGCCGACCCGTTCGGAATTCCGAAACGGAATCCCGAAACGGAATTCCGTATGTATATGGCGGGCCTAAGACTATGTATGAAATGTAACATGTTAAATAATAAAGGACTTTATGAGTCCTTTGGTGGGCGGCATGTTCGAGCAATATTGTAATGCGTGTGTGTAGTATGTAAGATGAACAGTATGCAAGTGTGAGTGATGTCTTTAATAAGGTAAACGTAATTGAAATGTTCAGTAGCAAATAAATCACCGTATCATTGACACCTTGTTTCTGTGATCAGTCCCTGTACAATTAGTGAACCTTAAAACCAAAACAGATGTAATCGGGGCTAGTTTTTATACTAAGATTACAGATTTATCTCATCGGATTATCCGTTTGAACCTAAAATATAGTAAATACTTAAAAAAATTGCAAAAAGGCAAGAATAACATTTCCAGCCCTCCTCCATTTATGATATTTTATATTAATTTACTACATTGTTAAATAGAAGGATAACATAAGGATTAGAAGTACCAAACAAGAGATTATGAATTTTATTACTAAGAGAATCCTTCTACGAATCTTCAAAGTAGACGCTTCTTCGTCAGCAGCCCGTTAAGATTCACTGCTCGATTCCCTTTTTATAGCGGATTTGTCTCAATTGTGACACTTGGCGGGACGACCGTATTATCAGACTTGTGTCGCACCTTTGACAGTACTGCCAGAGGTCTGGGTATGTTATGTCTGACATGAGGAGATGTCACCGCCATCTATCGGGAGGCTTTTATTTGATTTTGGAACGAAGCTAGGCGAGAAAAAGTGTAAGATTTTTCCTTCATGACCCCCTTTCAATAGTGCGAGCGAGACGGAATAATATACATTCCCCACACTCTTTTTCCTGTCTTGCCATGAAAGAAAGATCGTTTTAAATGACGCTTTATTTTAATAAACACTAGTAATTCATTTATTTGTATTTGTTAATCAATAATATAATACGTTTAACAATAATAATATTCTACGAAAGGAATTTCGTTCCAACCGAGTGTTCTACGACACTCACGCATGTTTTTTGTTATATCTCATAGCCGCCTCTAACTCTAATGAACAATAATATTAAGATGTGCTTTTGTAATAATTTAAGTATAATCCGTAATAATTTAATTGTAATGATATCTTTTATTTATACGAATACGAGACATTGAATAAAATTAATTTTATGGATTTTATCGCGTTTAATTTAACTTAATTTACATATTTTTAATTCCTGACGTTTCGTGTGCTCTACACATCCATGATTACGAGGGTTACTAAATTTAATTGTCTTTAAATAAAAGGAATGTTAGTCCTTTCAGAACGTTGCGCCAGTAAATTAAATTCTGTTAAATGTATTAAATAAGATGTTTTACTGTGTTATTGACAGTATAATTTATGTAAATTATGTTATTCCGTTTCAATCTACAATATTACTCGTCAAAATACTTATATAGTACCTAACCTAATAAATATAACCTATAAACCAACCTAATCGTGAACTGATACACTGATGTGATTAAACACAACATTGATCTTAAAATATTTATTGAATCAGAAAATTATTATCTCAATCCCAACGCAACAGGACGCTCAACAATTTTTTGTAACATTTTACTCGATGTTATTGAAATTAAATGTAATAACAGAAATTTCATAGACATGATAGCTTAATTACATTGGCGGTCATGTCGCTGTATAAAAGCTTGAGGAGAAAAGACGTGGTATCACACTCATCTTGAAGCTTGCAGTCTTCCCACCAAAGACTCAGAACAATCTAAAGGTAAAACAAAATGTTAAACTCGCTTTTTATGATACAGTTATATTTTAATTGTATCGGTTATACAACTTTTACGTTACTTGGTTTACGTATTAAAATACAGTGTAAAAAACTTTCAGGATAAATATGCGTGTAGTCTTCGTCTTTTGCTTCATCATTGTTATCATTTGCCTGATCACTCCAAATGAAGCCAACTATAGGAAACCACCGTTCAATGGGTCCATTTTCGGAAAACGAGGAAATATTGGTAATGTATTCAATTACAATATTTATTTTTGAGGTGAAACAGCGAACTTAATATGATCGCACAAAACTGATTCATGCAGTAGTTTAGTAAAGGGGTGTGCTAGGGGTAGGGGGGCATGGCCCCGGGCGGCAGATTATAGAGGGCAAGATTTTGGGAAAGAGGGGTCATTTCCTATGTAACTTAAATAACATGCCAGTAAAAATTTCAAATAATAATTATTAGCGGAGCGAAAGTAGCCGAAAATCCACTGTTGTACCTAGTTCTGTTTTAATGATATGTGGAATAAAATAAGTGCTTTGTGGTAGAACTTCTTTCTGTCCCTGAGTACGTTTATGTAGGTACCACGCTCTTAAGTATTTCAGCCGTTAAATAGTAGTGCTTGCACTGCTGTTTTATAGTCTGGAGAGTATAGAGGAACTGTATATCTACAAGAGTTGAGGCATTCCATCTTAGTCCCCAGAGGTGACAAAATATCTGTAGCTTTTTTGTTTGAGGTTAACTGCAGGTGTCCATGGGCTGTAGTCGGCACTTATCTTCAGATGGACTGTGAGTTTGTTTATCACTTCATTTCTTTGAGGAAAGAATTATTTTTACAGTCTCTGATGTATTTTATACAATTATTTCATATTTCGTATAAAGTTAGCAGAGAATGTTTTTCGACATTAAGTTCACCTTTGTACCAATTTTTCTATGAAAACAAACACACCAAACTCGTAATTAAATGTAATAATATTTTTTCTCAACAAAAGTATTTGCTTTCTTTCAGAAAATGACACGACTGGAAAAGCTATGTCGGCGTTGTGTGAGGTCGCATCCGACACCTGTCAAACGTGGTTCCAGGCTTTAGAAAATAAAAAATAAATTATTATTTCATAATTCCGTAAATATCTTTTTATGACACGAAAATTAAACGTTTTTTTGTAACAATTGTAACAATTGTAACAATTTTTGTACATCAAATATGTAAAATAGTCATAAAAAATAAGGCACACATTCGACCTATTTTGGAGTATGCATTCCAAATCTGGAGCCCCTATTTCAAAAAGGATATTGAGTTACTGGAGAAGGTTCAACGCAAATTTACAAAGGTTCCCAGAGCATTGAAAAACATACCATATGAGGAAAGGCTAAATAAACTTAAACTAATGACTCTGAAAGATCGCAGAGAACGAGGAGACTTGATCGAAACTTATAAAATTATACATGGACACTACGATCTAGAAAATTTTGACAAAGATTTATTCCAATACTCAAAAAACACGCATCTACGGGGACATCACTTGAAATTAACCAAAGCCATGTCGAATAATAACCCACACAAGCACTTTTTTAGCCAAAGAGTGGTCGAAACATGGAATAAGCTGCCATCAGAAGTGATATCTGCAAAAAATGTTAACCAATTCAAGAACAGATTAGATAAACAACTAAAATAGAATAATCACACATTCGAAAATAGGATACGGGCTTATATCAGTTGTTGCAACTGCTGGCCAGTTAAATAATAATAATAATAATAATAATAAAAAATAAATAAATAATATACATACATGTATTTATTTTTTTTTTCTTTTGTACAAAAACTAAGCGATAAACAATCCATTTAAGGAGTCATAAGAGGAAAACGAATTAAATTTACTGCTTCAAAATTAAAAAAAAACTCAAAGCACCAAATGTATAATCCAAGCTATACGGGGGACAAGATTTTTTTTTATAGAATGGAGGTGACAATCGATCACACAGACACACCTGTGCTGTGGCCCATAGACATCTACATTTATCCTCGATTAAGAATCAAAATGCAGATGCGTTGTCACCCCTAAAGAGTAAGATGGAATGCCTCGTTTCCAGTAAGAAGCGTCTCCGATTCTCTACACTCACCATACAAAATACAGCAGTGTTGAGCTGCTATTTTACGCTGGTATTCTGTGAGAGCGTGGTCCTTCCCCATTCGAGCCGACCCATTCGTGCTACAATCATAATATATTTGCAGCGTGGCTCTACCGCGTAAAAGATGACTGCGAATTTAATATACTGGTTCAAACTTTAAAAAAATGCTCGAAGAACTAAATGTAGAGTCAACTTGATAGCTTAAGGGTTATTAGTATGGTAACTGTGTTGGGTGTTTATTAAAGTTGGGTATCTTTTTGAAATGTCGCTTTGTAGTATTGTCGTTCCCTGTAATAGCTAGCTGCCTATAAAGAAATGGTAGAGTGAGCTAATATAACCTAAGCGTCCTTACTCCTCACACAACCCTAGTTCCCTATCAACAGTCGTAGCCCTAGCCATAAAGTGAATATATATTATACTTACTAATGATCCACCCCGGCTTCGCATGGGTGATATATGGATCTCGACTACTGCGCCACCTATCGGGTCCAATTGTGAATCTAAACCATTTAGGGACCCATTCAAACACACATAAAGTTTTATCAAAATCTATCAAGCCGTTTTTTGAGTTTCAGCGAGATTAACGGACAGCAATTTATTTTTATACAGGGTAGTTTTCAAAGAGTAGCCAAATTTTAAATTAAGTTCAAAAATATATAAATGACTAGATGGCCAGGCAGACGTTGTTCTGCCCTTTCCGAAGACCCTTCCTATAAAAAAAATTATTAAATTCGCAATAACTAAATGTTGAAGGTCACTTATCGGGATAAAAACTATCCTATCTCTCAAGTTGGACCAAACTGCACACAGTTTGAAAAATTTCATTGAATTCAGTTCAGTAGTTTAGGAGTACATCGCGGACAAACAATGTGACATGTAATTTTTATATATTTAGATGATACACTGTTATTGCAGTTTTTGAAAATACGCGTAATTAAGGCTTCTATTTTTATTTGGAATTATCCCAAATTGAATGTGATTTATGGACAGTAATGTTTTTGCCTACCGATCGACCATTACGAATGTTTGTGTGCGCAGTAAAATTATTTAAAATAATGCATTACCACGCATTTTGAATTTAAAAGATGAAAACGGCAGAATGTTTGAGATTTGTTTAAATAAATCTTTCTACACT
This sequence comes from Parnassius glacialis, assembly GCA_033319125.1. Lineage (NCBI taxonomy): Eukaryota > Metazoa > Arthropoda > Insecta > Lepidoptera > Papilionidae > Parnassius > Parnassius glacialis. Next base: position 29,838,070 of record JAVANC010000002.1, read on the forward strand.
ATTGCATACCTTAAGCGAAAGCGCAATGTAATGTTCTACTATCGCCTAAAAATTAAAATTCCAACATTGTATCGAATAAAATCGTATCTAGCAATCATATTATACATATAAATGACATAAAAAGCACATTGTTAGAAAGATAAATAATTGTTGAACTTATTAATAATTTTTTTAAATCGATTAATTGCTATTTTTAAATAAAAAAAAGGGTTTTAGTGGCTTATGGTGTGGATTTATCACGTCCCTGTGGCTTGTAAACACTCTAACTTTTGAAAATATCAATTGTTTCACTCAATCTATTTTTTAATCTCTTCATCTATCATGTGGGAAGCCACTGAATGTAAATGGCAGTGTAATTTTGTTTTGTTTAGCTATAATTAATATTTTTCGGCTCCAAAATGGCGAAATTTTCGTTGATTTGGGAGCCTCGTGTATAAATTATTTCTGTAAATGGGGAGCAACAGCTATCAGCTACAGAGTAGTTGAGTTCACAGAGTACCTTTGTATTAAGTTTAGTTCGGCTTCAGTCGCCGTCGTGAGCGGACATTGTTTCCGTTGTTCGGCACAAAAAGATCGCTGTACAAATACACAATATTCGAATAACCAAATTTCTTAAATACTTGATTATAATAATAATAAGAGATTTTTTTATTACAATATTTAAAAGCACAGAATAAATAATAGTAGTACGTACTAAAAGTAAGTAGTATAATTTTTTTTGTCATGGGTGACATTTTCATGCTTTTCGAGGGTGTCGAAACCGATAGGGATGTCAAAATGTAAATCCAAGATGGCGGCCGCAATATGTAACAATTTTTTCATCATGGGTGTCATTTTCATGGTTTTCGAGGGTGCTGAAGCCGATAGTGCTGTCGAAATGTAAATCCAAGGTGGCGGCTGCAATAGGTATAAAATTTTTCATCATGGGTGTCATTTTCATGGTTTTCGAGGGTGTTGAAGCTGATAGTGCTGTCGAAATGTAAATCCAAGATGGCGGCTGAATTAGGTACCAATTTTTTCATCATGGGTGTCATTTTCATGGTTTTAGAGGGTGTTGAAGCCGATAGTGCTGTCAAAATGTAAATCCAAGATGGCGGCTGCAATAGGTATCAATTTTTTCATCTTGGGTGTCATTTTCATGGTTTTCGAGGGTGTTGAAATCGATAGTGCTGTCGAAATGTAAATCCAAGATGGCGGCTGCAATAGGTATCAATTTTTTCATCATGGGTGTCATTTTCATGGTTTTCGAGGGTGTTGAATCCGATAGTGCTGTCGAAATGTAAATCCAAGATGGCGGCTGAAGTAGGTACCAATTTTTTCATCTTGGGTGTCATTTACATGGTTTTCAAGAGTTTTGAAGCCGATAGTGCTGTCGAAATGTAAATCCAAGATGGCGGCTGCAATAGGTATCAATTTTTTCATCATGGGTGTCATGTTCATGGTTTTCGAGGGTGTTGAAGCCGATAGTGCTATCGAAATGTATTTAAACTACTTTAAAAATTCCGTATAATCATGTTATACGTAATTTTTTTAATGCGCTTAAGGTATGCCCAATTGGATTTTCCAATATATATTTGTTTATGCTTATTAAAATAACCCTGTATATAGAGACACAAATAGGCGTGGGATGTCTGTACTATTTGACTATATATTTATACTGTGCTTTAGGCAACGGGCGGAAAGTGGAAATGGGTATAGAGGTCGGATATTCTCACTGCAAAATCACGTAGATTCACGTGACCATTATTAGGATAAAGGTTTCTTTTACAAGCTTTAATTTAACTTGCAATGTAACTATGTTTGTTCGGGTGGAATCTTGCAACTCAATTTTGAAGCAGATATCTTCAATCGAATGAGCTGAAATTTTGATGACAATGCATGGCTAGCTGTGCGACGTCATTCTAAATCCAACATGGCGGAACACCCAAGATGGCGGACTAGTTATTTTTAATGCACTCCTACAATATGGGTATCAAATGAAAGGGTTTTTGCTTAGTGTAACTCGAAAAATAAAGTGACGTCATTCTAAATCCAATATGGCGGAATTCTAAAGATGGCGGACTAAGTTTTATATACTTTCCTACAATATGGGTGTCAAATGAAAGGGCTTGCTTAGTATAACTCGAAAAATAAAGTGACGTCACTCTAAATCCAATATAGCGGACTTCTAAAGATGGCGGACTAAGTTTTTTACTACAATATGGGTATCATTTATAACAGTGGTAGAGCCACGCGGCAGCTTTTGCTGTCGCAGGGATGGGCCGGCTCGAACCGGGGTGGTACCACGACCTCACAGAATACCAGCGTGAAGTAGAGGTTTACCTCTGCGTTTCGCTTGGTGAGTGTAGGTGGCCGGAGGCCCTTTTTACTGGAAATGAGGCATTCCATTTTAGTCCTCACGGGTGACAACGCATCTGCTTTTTGATTCGCATCCTCTGTAGATGTCTATGGGCCGCAGCAACCTCTTACCATCAGGTGGACTGTTTGCTCGTTTGTCACCCTTATCCTATAAAAAAAAATGAAAGGCCTTGCTGAGAATACGAATGCGAGTTAACCAAAAATAAGATGGTGATCATAAACTCGGTTGCTCCAATCCGTCTGAAATTTTGGTGTACTGGGGTTTTTGCAGTCCTTGATAATGATATTGAGGTCGAATTGTTCGAATCTGTAGCATCGGTTAGTTAACTTTTACTTGTGTAATTTGGCAAGATAGGCGTCAACAGCATTGGTTTCCAACACGTCTAGGAGAAGGGTAACTCCAAAATCAAACCTGGAACTGTGTTTCGTAAGGCACAAGTAAGCTTCAAGCTGAAATAAGTAGTACATTCCTCCAAACACCCAAGTCAAGGTGAGGCCGTTCCAAGGACTGAATGGCATCAGGGTGTAACATGATGTCAATCCGTCTGAAATGTTGGTGTACTGGGGTTTTTGGAGTCCTCGAATATAATATTGAGGTCGAGTTGCTCGAGTCTGTAGCATTGCTTGGTAAACTTTGACTTTCCAAAGGTCTAGTGAATGGTGCCATTGGACATATTACAGAAATCATATGGCCCTGCTTCCAGAGAGTACAAATGCACAATACTGATATACCATCCGTCCGTATAGACTTCGATAAAGACGGTGTTCGTCTCACTAAACCCAAGACTATACAATTTCCAGCAAAATATAGTCACGGCACTGCAGAACGAAGAATGCTGCCAAATATACAGTCAAACTATCATATTCGAGGAAACTATCATACCCGAACAAACATAGTTACATTGCAAGTTAAATAAAAGCTTGTAAAAGAAACCTTTCTCCTAATCACGGTCACGTGAATCTACGAGATTTTGCAGTGAGAATATCCGACCTCTATACCCATTTCCACTTTCCGCCCGTTGCCTATGCAAATGGTGTATAAAAATTTATTTAAAATAAATCTCAAACATTCTGTCGTTATCATCTTTTAAATTCAAAATGCATGGTAATGCATTATTTTACATGATTTTACTGCGCACGCAAACATTCGTAAGGGTCGATCGGTAGGCAAAAACATTGCTGCCCATAAATCACATTAAATTTGGGATAATTCCAAATAAAAGTAGAAGCCTTAATTACTCGTATTTTCAAAACCTGCAATAACGGTGTATCATAATTTATATATTTGAACTAAATTAAAAATTCGGCTACTCTTTGAAAGATAACCCTGTATAAAAATAAATTGCGGTCCGTTAGTCTCGCTGAAATGCAAACAACGGCCCATCCATGCTACAGCAAAACTGCTGCCTGGCTCTACCACTGTTAGCAAATTAAGTCGACAATTGCTAAAATATGAGGAAGTAAATAATGCTATATCTAAATTAGTAAATTGGTTCAATGTTAATAATTTACATTTAAATGGCACTAAAACGAAATGTATGAAATTTATGACTCCAAATTTCCGCTACAGTCACAGCCGGATTTCCTACAGTGTCAAAATTGTGCTGACGGTAGGATGTTTAAAGGTAAAAGGGGATTAAATATACATATTAAACGATGCCATAGTAAAAGTATTTCGGCTTCACAGCCTGCCGTAGAAATTCATAACTCTATTAGCAATTCCTCTAATGACACAAATTTTTCCCTGTTTTCGGAGCAAATTTACAAATATTATCGTAATGTACCAGTAGTTAAAAGAATTCCTAGAGGTGCGAGGATGCAGCTTGCTAAAGCATTGTCATGCACTATTGAAAATTGTTTCACTAATAGTGAAAATAGTTGGCAAAAATTATTTACTTTCGCGTATTCCCATTTTCATTTTGATAAAACAATAAATAAATCAGTTACGTCTCAACTAAAAGAGACATCTTTTCAAAATTTAGATTACCCAATTAATACTCATTTATCTCGACCACGTCCTAAATTTGATTTAAAAAAAGTAGTTGAGTCGAAAGTAATGGATGGCGACTTAAAAAATGCATCCCGTATTTTATTCTCAGACGACATCCTGGCTCCTCGTAATGTCGAAACACTTGAAAGCCTTCGTCAAAAGCATCCTTCGGTCAAACATCCTCAGAGTTTACCGCTGCCTTCCAGGACTTCTATGCAACCTTTACAAATTTCGGAAAAAGACACTTTAGAAGCAATTACGTCATTTTCGAATGGCTCTGCTGGCGGCATTGACGGAATTACGCCTCAACATCTTAAAGATCTTGTAAGCGCTTCTGCCGGTGACGCCGGCGGAGTACTTCTTAAAGACATTACAAAATTATGTAACTTTATGCTTTCTGGTAATGTTAATCCAAATTTCATTCCATTCTTATATGGGGCAAGGTTATGTGCCTTCAAAAAAAAAGGATAACGGTATCCGTCCTATTGCCGTTGGTTCCACATTTCGACGTTTAACTTCAAAATTAGCTTGCAGGCACATAATCTCTAACCTTAAGACCAAATTTCAGCCTACTCAACTAGGTTTTGGCACTAGAGGTGGCTGTGAGGCGGCGGTACATTCAGTGCGTACATTTTTAACAAGCTCTGATGCAGATGTTCTTGTGAAGGTTGACCTAAGGAATGCTTTTAACTCTATCGATAGGGTAACCTTGCTGAAAGAATTGGCTAATAATACCCCCGAAATTTATCATTACGTTTGGCAATGTTATAGTCAAAATACTAACTTGTTTTACGAAAACCATGTTATCGATTCCGCTGTCGGTGTTCAGCAGGGTGACCCACTGGGTCCAGCACTTTTCAGTTTGGGAATTCAACCAATTATTTCAAATTTGAAATCCAAGCTGAATGTCTGGTACCTAGACGACGGTACACTGGGAGGTAGAGCAGATGACGTCCTCAGTGATCTTACTCATATTTTTCAAAATTTAAAAAATATTGGTCTTGAACCAAATAGCAATAAATGCGAAATATTTTTTTCCAATAATTTATCTACTTCTCATAGAGACACTTTAATTCAAAATTTTAATCATATTTGTCCAGGAATAAAAACTGTCAGTACGGAATCACTATACCTGCTTGGTGCCCCGTTGTTTTTCGATAGTATTAAACCTGTTTTAAAAACAAAATTTGATCAGTTTTTAAATCACGTTGATAAATTGTATAAATTAAACCCCCACATAGCTCTTACTATTTTAAAATGTTGTCTTCTTGTACCTAGATTTACATACTTACTCCGCTCGAGTCCAGTCTGGAAATGTTCGGATATTTTACAAGATATTGATAATAATCTTAAAATAGCTATTGAAAAAATTCTAAATTTAACTTTAAATACTACAGCCTGGACTCAAGCTACTTTACCTATAAAATTTGGTGGCATTGGTGTGAGAAATCTTTCTAGCATTGCATTGCCTGCTTTCCTTGCTTCCGTACATAGTGTCAGTGACTTATGTAATATAATTTTAAATAATAAAGCAGACCTATGCTTTGCTACGTAGGCAGGGCAGACATGGCAAACGCTCTGTCCTGGTGAAAATGTTCCACTGGAAGTTAACCAACAAAAACAGTGGGATATTCCATTGGTACAGGGCGTGTAGAAGGATTTGTTTCATAATCTCCAGAGTGACCTAGATAAGGCACGCCTTCTAGCTGTTTCGACTAAGGAATCTAGTCACTGGTTACACGCTTTACCATCAAGTAATCTCGGCACATTACTTGATGCGGAAAGCTTACGCATTGCCGTAGGAATCCGACTAGGAGCGGCGATTTGTCAACCCCATCAGTGTCCCTGTGGTAGCAGCGTCGACAAGTTTGGGCTCCACGGACTTTCATGTAAGAAAAGCGCTGGTAGATTTTCACGACACAGTTCTTTGAACGATGTCATCCGAAGGGCTCTTGTCTCTATAAATGTTCCCTCGGTTTTAGAGCCTTGTGGAATATTTAGAGACGATGGCAGGAGACCCGACGGTATGACATTGGTCCCTTGGGAGAGAGGTAAAGCCCTAGTGTGGGATGCTACTTGCGTAGACACTCTGACGGTCTCTCATCTCAGGGGTACCTCGTTCAGAGCCGGGGCGGCATCAGAGGCAGCTGAACTGAGTAAGTGGCGCAAATATGAGTCTCTGAGAGATGACTACATATTTGTGCCATTTGCTGTAGAGACTATCGGTCCGTGGGGTCCACGTGCGGTGAAGTTCCTAAAGGAACTTCATCCGCGGCTGGTCGTTGCTGCTGGTGATAAGAGGGCTGGTTCTTTCCTTGCTCAAAGGCTAAGTATAGCCATTCAGCGGGGAAACGCAGCCAGCGTTCTTGGCACGATACCGCGGGGAGTAGGACTATATGATATTTAAGTTTCTAGTTTTAGTTTTTTTTTTAATTATTATTATAGTTTTTAGTATTGTATATTTTAAAAAATATTTTGAATTGAAAAAAAAAATTAAAAACTAATGTAATTTTAAATGGAGAGATGCTGAGTCTTGTAGATACCACCATTTTTCCTGGAATCACACTAGACGCGAAGCTACAATGGAGCCCCCATATATCAAAACTAGCAAGCAGATTTAGTTCTGCAGCATATGCCGTAAAAAAGATTAGAAGTCTAACTAGTGTTGAAACAGCTAAACTAGTTTACTTTAGCTATTTCCATAGCATAATGTCGTATGGTATTTTGCTATGGGGACACGCAGCTGACACTGAAATTATATTTATTTTACAGAAGAGGGTCATAAGAGCAATTTATGATTTTAAGCCTAAAGAGTCGCTGCGACAAAAATTTAAGGAAATTAAGGCCTCTCAATACATTTATGAAAATGTAATGTACGTACACAAAAATAAAAGTAGTTTTACAAAAAGAAGTGATATTCATTCTGTAAATACTAGGAACAGACACTCTCTTGTCTTGTCACTCGTCTTACTCAACTCCATCGAGTCGGTAATTCATTCTTGGGGCGATGTATACGCTTTTACAACAAAATTCCAGAAAATATACAAAATTAGACCTGCTCAAAGTTCAAAAACTTTATTAAACTAAGTTTGTATAAAAAGGGTTATTATATTATAATATTAAAGAATTTATAGATGATAATAACCCCTGGAAATGAGGTGATCGCTACCAAGCTATTTCTAATTTGTTGTGTTGTAAATATTGTGTAACATACATGATTGTAAGCTGTTATTTAAAAAAAGTCCCGCTGGGTTTCTTGCTGGTTCTTCCCAGGACGGAGATTTTTTTCGAACCAGTGGTAATTATACAAAAGAGTGACTTTCAATAAGTATTATTTATAATCTGTATTGAATAAAAAAGTTTCTATTTCTGTTTCATCAGGTGTGCGTCTGTGTGCTCTATTCTATAAAAAAAAATCTTGTCCTCCGCGTAGCTTGGATTATACATTTGGTCCTTTGAGTTCTTTTTAATTTTGAAGCAGTAAATTAAATTCGTGGTTCTCTTATGACGCCTTTCATGGATTGTTTATCGTAAAATTTTTGTACAAAAGGAAAAAAAAGAGTAAATACATGTATGTATATTATTTATTTATTTTTCTTATGACTATTTTACATGTTTGATATACAAAAATTGTTACAGCCATAACATTTTCGTGTCATAAAAAGATATTTAGGGAACTGTGAAATAATAATTTATTTTTTATTTTCTAAAGCCTGGAACCACGCTTGACAAGTGTCGGATGCGATCTCACACAACGCCGACATAGCTTTTCCAGTCGTGTCATTTTCTGAAAGAAAGCAAATACTTTTGTTGAGAAAAAATAGGTCACTGAAAAACTGAAAACATTTTATTACGAATTTGGTGTGTTTGTTTACATAGAAAAATTGGTACAAAGGTGAACTTTATGTCGAAAAGGCATTCTCTGCCAGCTAACCTTTTACGAAATATGAAATAATTATATGAAATACATCAGAGATTGTAAAAATAATGCTTTCATCAAAGAAATGAAGTGATAAACAAACTCACAGTCCATCTGAAGATAAGTGCCGACTACAGCCCATGGACACCTGTAGCCAACTTCTAACAAAGAAAGCAATAGATGTTTTGTCCCCTTTGAGGACTAAGATGGAATGCCTCAACACTTGTAGATAATTATACTCTTTCTCTATAACCTTCAGACTATAAAATAGCAGTGCAAGCACTACTATTTAGCGGCAGAAATAGTTAAGACTTAATTAGGAAAGAAGAAGAAGAGTTAGGCCCGTATTAATAAACGTTGCTCAACGACGAACTCAAGTGCGTAATCATTTGATACGCCCTCGTTACAATATTGGCATCTCAAGATCGTTGCTAATTAATCATCATCATAGGCCTCCCCCAAGGAATGCCACAAAGCACGGTCCTGAGCCACCTGCATCTATCGACTTCCTGCATGTCTTACTAGGGCGTCACTCCATCTAGTGGGGGGTCGCCCTACACTTCGCCTACCGGTACAAGGCTGCCACTCGAGAACCTTTCTTCCCCATCGGTTGTCGGTTCTTCGAGCTATATGGCCGGCCCACTGCCACTTCAGCTTACTAATCCGTTGGGCTATGTCGGTTGCTCTGGTTCTACTGCGGATATCCTCATTTCTAAGTTTATCACGCAGAGACACCCCGAGCATAGCCCTCTCCATAGCTCGCTAAGCGACCCTGAGCTTCCTCATACGGCCATAATTAATAAACACATAAAAACAGTATCTCAAAACGCTGTACATACTTAGGAATACTGTTATGTGACTTGCACTCAAGTACACACACTTGAGAGTCGAGTTTCGTTTATTAATCAGTGTGGCACTCAGCTGATATCGTAGACCTAAAACGCATCTTGAGATATGTTTATTAATAAGATCATAACCTCAAGATTTTACTCAAGTGCGTGTACTTGAGCTGAGTAACGTTTATTAATACGTGTCTTAGTTAATTAAGAGAGTAATTTATGGACAGAAAAGCAGTCCTACCACATAGCACTTATTTTATTCCACATATAATTAAAACCGAACCAGGTATAACAGTGGATGTTCCGCTACTTGGTGGCAAAATAGGTCAAAGGTAAGTACGCACCCAGACGGACCTCTTAGGCAGATATAGAAGCTCTACCGTCTAGTGTGACCACTTGAAATAGAATCAATTACTTTCATAAGACAACGGAGAATTTTCGATATGTTGCAGCATAAATTGATTAAATATTATTATATCATACGAAGGATACATCAACTACGCTACTCTAGAGCCAAAAAAGCCGCCCCTCTACACATTTTCGTATTTATCTTAAAAGGTATCGGTAAAAGTTTTCTATAATCTTAAAGTAGTTCTTACGTGGTAGAGCCATGCTGCAGCTATATTAATAGTATAGTTGTAGCACAAATAGGTGGGCTCAACCGGGGAAGGACCACGCTCTCACAGAATACTAGCGTAAACTAGCAGCTTAATGCTGCTGTGTTTCGTATGGTGAGTGTAGATAACCAGATACCCTTTTTACTGGAAAAAAGGCATTCTATCTTAGTCCTCACGACTGACAACGCATCTGCATTTTGATTCGCAAACGAAGATAGATGCAGATGTCTATGGGCCACAGCAACTACTGCCATCAGGTGGACTGTGTGCTCGTTTGTTACAATAATTCTATAAAAAAAGTGTTATTTAAAAATGAATAAATCACTCAAATGTATTTTTGTACATTGTGTCTCTAACCTTGACAACTTTATGCAGATTACCTTTATTTTTACAACTTTCAAAGCTAAAGGGTTCGTTATTTTTTAATCAAAGGTATTTTTATAAGTTACATTGGAAATGACTCCTCATTCCCAAAATCTTGCCCTCTATAATGTGCCACCCGGGGCCATGGCCCCCTACCCCTAGCACACCCCTTTACTACACTACTGCATGAATCAGTTTTGTGCGATCACATTAAGTTCGCTGTTTTACCTCAAAAATAAATATTATAATTGAATACATTACCAATATTTCCTCTTTTTCCAAAAATGGACCCATTGAACGGTGGTTTTCTATAGTTGGCTTCATTTGGAGTGATCAGGCAAATGATAACAATGATGAAGCAAAAGACGAAGACTACACGCATATTGATCCTGAAAGTTTTTTACACTGTATTTTAATACGTAAGCTAAGTAACGTAAAAGTAGCATAACCGATACAATTAAAATATAATTGTAATCATGAAAAGCGAGTTTAATATTTATTTTACCTTTAGATTGTTCTGAGTCTTTGGTGAGAAGACTGCAAGCTTCAAGATGAGTGTGATACCACATATTTTCTCCTCAAGCTTTTATACAGCGACATGACTGCCAATGTAATTAAGTTATCATCCTTATGAAATTTCCGTAATTACATTTAATTTCAATAACATCGAGTAAAATGTTATAAAAAATTGTTGAGTGTCCTGTTGCGTTGGGATTGAGATAATAATTTTTTGTTTCAATAAATATTTTAAGATCAATGTAGTGTTTAATCACATTGGTGTATCAGTTCACAAAATTAGGTACTATACGAATAAGTACTTTTACGAGTAACATTGTAGACTGGAACAGAATAACATAATTTGCATAAATTATATTGTCAATAACACGGTAAAAACATCTTATTTAACACATTTAACAGCATTTAATTTACTGGCGCAACCTTCTGAATCGACTAACATTCCTTTTATTTAAAGACAATTAAATTAAATAACCCTCGTAATCATGGATGCTGTAAAGCACACGAAACTTCGGGAATTAAAAAAATATGTAAAATAAGTTAAGTCAAACGCGATAAAATCCGAAGATAATCCGATGAGATTAGTGATCTGTAATCTTAGTATGAAAACTAGCCCCGATCACACCAATTAATCATCTTGGTAATGTTCTCAAGAGCTTTAACTTTGTAATCCGGATTAACGACATTAATAATACGCGGACTAAGATTTCTGACAACCATTTCGGTTTTGAGTATATTTTATACGTGATAGAGCCATGCTGCAGCTATATTATGGTTGTAGCACGAATTGGTCGGCTCGACCGGGGAAGGACAACGCTCTCACAGAATACTAACGTAAAATAGTAGCTTAATGCTGCTATGTTTCGTATAGTGATTGTAGAGATCCGGAGACCCTTTTACTGGAAATAAGGCATTCCACCCCAGTACTCAAATGTGACATCGCATCTGCATTTTGATTCTTAATTAAAGATAAATGTAGAAGTCTGTTGACCACAGCAGACACTTAGCATCAGGTGGACTGTGTGTACGTTTGTCATCCATATATTAAATAAAAAATAGTGATGAAGAACTCAAAAAGATTTGAAATTTTAAGAAAATCTCCATGTTAGATGACGACGATATAGGTGTGAGGAACTTATATTTATTGAAAAAGTGACAAACGAGTACTCAGTGGACCTGAAGGTAAGTAGATACTGTGACTGAAACAAACTCACAACATGAAAGCACCCAGTGTGGACAAATCAAAGATTCGGAGCAATTATTAATTGCTTCATTGGCTTGGTGAGCGTAAGCGCGAATACTGATCATGTGGTCCAGGTTTCAAATCCCAGGTCGGGTCTAAAATCTGGGTAAATCTCTGGTTTTTCTGTTAGGAAATACACACCCTGAAATCTTATAACATTAATAATAATTTAATGTTTTAATAATGATTTCTTATATTTACGCGAATACTACTACACATTAAATTAAACTAATTTTTACGGATTTTTTCGCGTTTAATTTAACTTTTTAAATCCCGACGTTTCGGGTGCTTTACAGCAGCCGTGGTCACGGGGGGAGGGGGACTGAGGTTTTTGACGTCCCGATATCTTAAAAAGTTAAATTAAACGCGAAAACATCCGTAAAATATAGTTTCATTTAATTTTTAAAATTAAATTTTTAATTATTGTCATTCTTGCGCCCGATTTTTTTCTCCGGTAGTGTCAGATTGCCGTCTTATCGGCCTTTGAGAGTGAGGGAATAGAGTGCAGTGGGTTTATGCACACACTTGTACTCTATAATTCAGTCTTGCGCAGATGGCCAGTTTTCGGTAAGATTGGCCACCGTGTTCGAAATTCAGTCTGGAGGACATTCATTTGGACGTTATTATTAAGGACATAGTTATTTATTATGTAGGTTATGTTTACACTTTTTATAGGATAAGGGTGACAAACGAGCACACAGTCCACCTGATGGTAAGTGGTTGCTGCGGCCCATAGACAACTACATCTATCCTCTATTACAAATCAAAATGCAGATGCGTTGTCACCCGTGAGATTATAAGATGGAATGCCTCATTTCCAGTAAAAAGGGCCTCCGGCCACCTGCACTCACCAAGTGAAACGCAGAGGTAAACCTCTACTTCACGCTGGTTTTCTGTGAGGTCGTGGTATCACGCCGGTTCGAGCCGGCCCATCCGTGCGACAACAAAAGCTGCCTCGTGGCTCTACCACTCTACCACTGTTAAAACTTTTGTTATGTGAGATGTTTAGATTTATCTGCTTTACCGTTTAGTATAGATAAAAAAGACCATGCGAAGAATTAAAACCCCCGACTGCAGAATCCTCTTAGTTATTTGAAGTCGGTGTTTACTTTTGATTAAAACTTTTTTTTTTTACTCTTTTCGGTAGACTAAGAAACATTACAAGCACAAGGTATGGTAGATGGCCCTATTACCAGCCATTTAGTGTTAATTAAAATTCAAAAATTCCTGCTATTTTAATTAGGGCACAATATTTTTTTAAATTTATTTTAATAGATAGGTTATTTATCCTTAAATGTAATGAAAATTTATTTACAATCATATTGTTTCAAGAACAATTTTAAAAATGACGATAAGCAAAAAAAGGCGTTATGGCTCGAATTCCAGCCACCCTGAACCGAATGTCGTCCTTTTGTGTACCTAATGTCAGCATAGCTTTTGAGTTTTTGGTGGGTATCTATTGTAGGTAAGTTTTAGAGGCACAGTAATAAACTCTAACATTTTTTAATTTTGAATCTGCATATCACAATCATGGAATATGTATTAAGGCAGACGATAACATTATTTTATTTTAATGTTTTACTACTTACCTTACTGTGTTTTAATTTAAAGCAGTTCAATAAATTGAAGCAAATTATGATAACATATTATGTAGCACATCGATTTCTAATAATTTGATCATCAAAGTTTTCAAATCATCATCATCATTACAACCTTACACAAGTCCACTACTGAACATCCTCCTCCAATTATCCATAGACTGCCGCAAAGCATGGTCCTGATCCACTTTCCTTGTGAACCACTTTCCTTGTCATGAGTTTTTCATTTATGTTCTGTTATAATTAGTATTGCTAAGTTATATTTTTTGTTTGTTTTCTCTTCTTTCTCAAAGTTGAATACATAAGATTCTTAATATACACCGAATGTCAGAGAGAAAAGCTAGTACATCTTTTGCTAAACTTTAAAATCAAAACCCAATTTTAAAACATAGACGAATTGATCATAACTCCCTTAACTATAAAATAAGTTATGATATAATTAATGGTATTAATTCCAGTTTATGACAGCCCTGATTTATATTACTTGGTTGAAATTATGTATTTCTTATTAGGTACGTCAAACCAAATAACAGCCTGACGGCTGACATTATGCGCTCCATACATTTCGTATATCTAATTACATCCCCATTAATTTCCACTAAAAGAAAATAAAAAATTGGTAAATCCAATTGGGCATACCTTAAGCGCATTAAAAAAATTACGTATAACATGATTATACGGAATTATTAAAGTAGTTTAAATACATTTCGACAGCACTATCGGCTTCAACACCCTCGAAAACCATGAAAATGACACCCATGATGAGAAAATTGATACCCATTGCAGCCGCCATCTTGGATTTACATTTCGACAGCACTATCGGCTTCAACACCCTCGAAAACCATGAAAATGACACCCATGATGAAAAAATTCGTACCTACTTCAGCCGCCATCCTGGATTTAGATTTCGACAACCCTATCGGCTTCAACTCTCTCGAAAACCATGAAAATGACACCCATGAAAAAAAAATTGATACCTATTGCAGCCGCCATCTTGGATTTACATTTCGACAGCACTATCGGTTTTAACACCCTCGAAAACCATGAAAATGATACCCAAGATGAAAAAATTGATATATTTTGCAGCCGCCATCTTGGATTTACATTTTGACAGCACTATCGGCTTCAACACCCTCGAAAACCATGAAAATGACACCCATGATGAATAAATTGGTACCTAATTCAGCCGCCATCTTGGATTTACATTTCGACACCACTATCAGCTTCAACACCCTCGAAAACCATGAAAATGACACCCATGATGAAAAAATTGATACCTATTGCAGCCGCCATCTTGGATTTACATTTCGACAGCACTATCGGTTTCAACACCCTCGAAAACCATGAAAATGATACCCAAGATGAAAAAATTGATATATTTTGCAGCCTCCACCTTGGATTTACATTTCGCCAACCCTATCGGCTTCAACTCTCTCGAAAACCATGAAAATGACACCCATGATGAAAAAATTGATACCTATTGCAGCCGCCATCTTGGATTTACATTTCGACAGCACTATCGGTTTCAACACCCTCGAAAACCATGAAAATGATACCCAAGATGAAAAAATTGATATATTTTGCAGCCGCCATCTTGGATTTACATTTTGACAGCACTATCGGCTTCAACACCCTCGAAAACCATGAAAATGACACCCATGATGAATAAATTGGTACCTAATTCAGCCGCCATCTTGGATTTACATTTCGACACCACTATCAGCTTCAACACCCTCGAAAACCATGAAAATGACACCTATGATGAAAAATTTTATACCTATTGCAGCCTCCACCTTGGATTTACATTTCGACAGCACTATCGGCTTCAGCACCCTCGAAAACCATGAAAATGACACCCATGATGAAAAAATTGATACCTATTGCGGCCACCATCTTGGATTTACATTTCGACAACCCTATCGGTTTCGACACCCTCGAAAAGCATGAAAATGTCACCCATGACAAAATAATTATACTACTTACTTTTAGTACGTACTACTATTATTTATTCTGTGCTTTTAAATATTGTAATAAAAAAATCTCTTATTATTATTATAATCAAGTATTTAAGAAATTTGGTTATTCGAATATTGTGTATTTGTACAGCGATCTTTTTGAGCCGCTGAAAACAACCGAAACAATGTCCACACACGACGGCGACTGAAGCCGAACTAAACTTAATACAAAGGTACTCTGTGAACTAAACTATTCTGTGGCTGTAGATCCCCATTTACAGAAACAATTTATATACGAGGCAAACAAATCAACGAAAATTTCGCCATTTTGGGGCCGAAAAAAATTAATTATAGCTAAACAAAACAAAATTACACTGCCATTTACATTCAGTGGCTTCCCACATGATAGATGAAGAGATTAAAAAATAGATTGAGTTAAACAATTGATATTTTCAAAAGTTATAGTGTTTACAAGCCACAGGGACATGATAAATCCACACCATAAGCCACTAAAACCCTTTTTTATATTTAAAAATAGCAATTAATCGATTTAAAAAAATTATTAATAAGTTCAACAATCATTTATCTTTTTAACAATGTGCTTTTTATATCATTTATATGTATAATATGATTGCTAGAAACGATTTTATTCGATAAAATGTTGGAATTTTCATTTTTAGGCGATAATAGAACATTACCTTGCGCTTTCGCTTAAGGTATGCAATAAAAAATTTGTAAATTGCATTACTATTTTTACTATTCCTAAATATGAGATAATGTAAAGAAAGCATAATTTTACCAGGATCACAACTTGTTAAAATATTTGGAAAATATGTTAGTGCTTTTCGTTGCGTAGGTACATGTTTTGATTTTTAATTTAACACTGTTAGGTTTAAAACTGTGAGGTAATATTTGAAATATACTTTCCTCTAGTTGCGAAGAATTTTTAGGTGACAATATTTGTAGTTAAGACTATTAGAAACCTTATTTACGAAGTAAAAAGGCGAAAAGGCTGGAATTAGGAGCATGGCTGGTATTAGGGTCATCCACCTTAACAACTAAATAAAAAAGGTATAAAGTTTTTAATGTAACGTGTAAACAGTTAAATACATTAAAAAACTGTTGGTGAACTGATGCTTTCTTTTACCGCGCAGCACAGACATACGAGTATAATAGAGTAGCAGACCAAACATCGCAAAAAATTGCGTAGCATTGAGTTATATGTACTAGGTTGCATAGCCATTACGCACACATAGGTAGTGTTGTCATTACAGGATTACAGGGCCGAACTAGAGCCGGTTGCTTGTATTATTTAACGATATTGAAACAACCGATATACTTACTGGCAATCCGCAAAAAAATTACTTATCTATAAAGTATTAACGAATGGAACAACCCATCTATTCCCGTGGTTATTGAAAAGGCAACTAAATGAGTATTTTAAGAAGACGATGGACAGCAGTCAACTCTCCTCGCAAATGCAGCTTTTGGTTTTAAAATTCAGTAACTTGCGTAATATAAGTTACCACAGTTATATACTATACTATACTATACTATATATACTATATAATAGTTTCTTACGCGAATGCCTTTCTCATAACTCTGGAAATGCTACTACAAATAAAAAAAGAGTATACGATAGTAGCTTTATTCGAGTTATATCTTTTTAATATACAACGTGTCCCAAAATTCAACGATAAACGGGCACCAGAGGGTGGACCTGCTTATGACTACTCGAGAAAAAATAAAAAGAAAAAAAATCTCAATCGTTTTTAAAATTACAAAAAAAAATTGAATGTTTCGAAAATCGATACCCCGATATGGTGTTTTTAACTACCATGAGCACATTTTTATTTTTTTTGTTTTTTTTTTGTAACGGCAACCTTAGTAGTACTGCTATCTACCACAACCCTTATAAATCCCAGAATCCCACTTTCACTCATCGTGGTGTAAAAAAAGGACTGACACTACTATGGCCAGTTTTTTTTTAAATTAACGCAACTAACCAAGATTCTAAAATAGTATAATACTCTTAGATAACTAGCCACAAAAAAGCCTACTATTTCTAAACAAGAACCGAAATTTTGAACATAAATTTTTGTTGGTAGTTAATCACTTTTACTACACTACACTATGTGCTAAAAAGGTTTTTGTTGCAAGTTCTTAGAACTTGAATTGCAGATGTGCGTAGTCAGTAAAATTTAGAAGTTAGAGAGCGATAGATAGAGGGAGACTATACGTTAGAGAGAGAGAGATGATGTTCGTTGTTTAATAACAATAGGGCAGGTAGACAAGTTGCTTTAGTGTTCTCAACAAGTCAGTTAGTAGTCAGTACACTCTGCTCCTTTGTTTACTGTGCACCGTTCCGTATTCAATTGATGTGGCTCTCGTACTAACGACTTTTGGCTTCGCTTTTTGGACTGGTGGTGATCTGCAAACTGAACTGACCTGGCATTGTTTTGGACTGTGATTGTGTGCTTTGTGAATTGGACTATTGGCGTATTTTGGACTGTTTAGCGTTTATCATGCCGCTACCGTACACACCGTTGGAATACGCTAATATGGATCTCATTTATGGAGAATGCCGATGCAATGCTAACGCTGCTAGCAGATTGTATCGAGAAAGGTACCCAAATGCTCAAAGATACCCTGATTATCGAGTATTTATTAATGTGCATCAAGCGTTTGCGGAGGGTCATTTACCATCTGCCAGGAGAAACGCTGGAAGACCTAGATTGGGACGCGATGAAGAAGTTCTCAAAGAAATAGAAAACGATTCGACTACCTCGGTACGTGCGATAGAACTAGCTACGGGAATCCCAAAAAGTTCGGCGCATCAAATTCTTAAACGTTACAGGCTTCACCTATACCACTACAGGCGTGTGCAGACGTTATTACCGCGGGACTATCCACCACGGGTCGCATTTTGCCGTAAGATGCTGCAAAAGCACAGGGAAGATCCCCAATTCTTAGATAAAGTTCTATGGTCGGATGAAACAACCTGCAAGAAAAATGGCTATTTAAATCTTCACAACTTACATAGTTGGAGCAATGAAAATCCGCACCTGATGAGACAAGATAAATCTCAATATCAATTCAAGATTAGGCCCTTTTTACTGGAAATGAGGCATTCCATCTTAGTCCTCACGGGTGACAACGCATCTGCATTTTGATTCGCAAACGAGGATAGATGTAGATGTCTATGGGCCGCAGCAACCACTTACCATCAGGTGGACTGTGTGCTCGTTTGTCACCCTTATCCTATAAAAAAAAAGATTAACTTATGGACGGGCATATTAAATGGAAAAGTAATTTGGCCCTTTGAGTTACAAGGAAACTTACATGGAAATAGTTATTTGAACTTTTTACAAAACGACTTATTAGAAGACGTGCCTTTGCGTGACTTACAAAACATGTGGTTTCAAAATGATGGTTGCCCAGCTCAGTATGCCCGTGTTGTGCGAGAATATTTAAACCAAGAGTACCCAGGGCGTTGGATCGGGCGACTTGGTCCTATCTTATGGCCATCCCGTTCACCCGACCTAAACCGCCTGGATTTCTTCTACTGGGGTTGTCTCAAGGACAGGGTTTACTCAAAACCCATTTCAACATTGGATGAGCTTCGCCAAAATATCACACAGGCTACGGATCATATCAATGGTAGAAGATATGCACGACGAATAAAAAGATCTTTTTTAAGGCGATGCCGTGCCTGTATTAATGCCGGTGGCCAACAATTCGAACATTTACTGTAATATTAATAATGCAAAAAAATAAAATAAATGTAAATATTTGTACCATTTGCTTTGATTCATGCAACATTTCTCAGCAAAAATCCTGGGCCCCACAGAAGTTTTTCTAGAATATTATACCATTTTAGAATCTCGGTTAGTTGCGTCAATTTTTAAAAAAACTTGCCATAATAGTGTCAGTACTTTCTTTTACACCACGATGAGTGAAAGTGGACTGAAAGTAAATATCTTTCAAAATTTTAGGGGAAAAAATAATTTTGATTGATTTTTGTGTAACAACTACATGTATTCTGGGATTTATAAGGGTTTTGGTAGATAGCAGTACTACTAAGGTTGCCGATACAAAATTAAATACAAAAAAAAATTAAAAATGTGCTCATGGTAGTTAAAAATACCATATCGGGGTATCGATTTTCGAAAAATTTCATATTTTTTTTGTAATTTCAAAAACGATTTAGATTTTTTTTTTTCTTTTTTTTTCTCGAGTAGTCATTAGCAGGTCCACCCTCTGGTGCCCGTTTATCGTTGAATTTTGGGACACGTTGTATATACTGCTAATGTAATTCGGTTAAAGAAATCCATCAAAGATTAAGCACGATAAGGGGCCTAAAGTAAGTCACAAAGTAAAGAAGATATTAGCCTGTGCGGTTCCGGCGCTGGCGTAATCTGAATGATTCTCCATTGGCCCTTGCTACTGGTAGCAAGTGCTGATTCTTTTCCTGTATGTAATTTATACGACGAATAAAATCAAATATATAATAGCAATTACTTTCTTTATAATTATGCAAATACTACACTTAGAATGAAACTAAATAGTTTATTTTATTCTTGTAACTATGCCTCGAGAATTTGCGGTGTACAAATATTGAAATATTATAAATATTTTCGTAGTAGTGATCTATTAATTTTGTTAATAATTCGCAAAGAGATATTTTAAAGCAGATTTTTAACAGATCTGATTAATGTAAGTAACGATATTCTCTAATCTAGTTCGCAAAACTAAACTACATTACAAACTAATTACTTATAATCCCCTGAGATGGTCTTCTGTCAACATGCGGTCAGCATTCAATAATCCAATAATTGAATTTTGCCACGAGATGATGGCATCCCTATGCCTATATAACGGCTGGAGCAAAGCTTTTCAGCATCAGTCAAGCTTTAGTTTCCTGCGGTACCGGTAAATAATTAACGAGTATATTATAATCACTGCGTTTTAAATATAATCTTAAAACTACAAAGTAAATCTTTTTATTAAGAGTTTACTAAGTTAAATTAACATAAAATATATTTTTAATTTTTATTGTTAAATACCGTAATACATTTTCTTCTAGATGGCTGGTAAAATGGCTTCTTCCACTGTATGGTTCGTTTGTTTGGTAACAGTTTTGTTATCACTATTCGAAGTAAGTCAAGCTAATTATAAAAATGCCCCAATGAATGGAATCATGTTCGGAAAAAGAGGCCCTACTGGTAAGTAATGAACGTCAAAAAATATAGTTGGAGTTGAAATAAAGACTACTTATTTTAAAATTGTAAAATCATGTGCAATCAAATTTCGTCTTTGATAGGTGGCGTATTTTATATATATAATAATTAGTGTCCGACCGAAACCGGATTTTAAACCGAAAACGAACCTTCGGTCTGGGTGACAGTTTCGGCCGAAACCGAAACCGAAACTTATTTAGGCATGTTATTTTTTTATTATAAACTGAAATCTGGTATACTTTTTATACATATACAGATAGGTAACGCATGTTCATGAAAAATAGTAATTGTTATTACAATACTAAAATAAATAAATATGACTACATGACTATTGTCATGTATCAATATATTTATTTATTTTAAAGTAAAAACTCAACAATTTAACGCTAAGAAATACTTTTTAAGTAAATTTTGTAATAAATTTTGAAAAATCCACACTTACACTCATAAAAGTTACTCGCTAACTGAGAACATATTTTATTGTGTTCACAATATTGTTAAAACTAATATTATGAGTAATACACGAGTCACGAACTCATTCGAACGACGCACGATAATCCACGAATACTTGAGTTTCGGCGTCACCGAAGGTTCGGCAGATTTTTTGCCGAAACCGAAACTAGATTTTTTGCCGAAACTTGCCGAAACCGAAACCGAAACCGAAACCGAATCTTCGGTCGGTCACTAATCATAACATGTAGCTTCTTTCACAGCTTTATTATAAACGTGAAATCTAGTAAATAAAATTAAGAGCCTATAATAACAAGCCATATAATTGCATCCTATGAGACATTCCATCTTAGTCATCAGAGGTCACAACGCACGTATGCAGTAGTCAGTCACCATGGAATGCGGGACTGAAAATTCGCTTGCAAGTTCAATATATTTTTTTAATTAATTCAGGCTTGGCAGGATCATTTTCTTTTAACGGCAAGATACCGTTTTAAAAAGGAGTGGCAGATTGTAATACACTGTCAAATGTCAAAACAGATTTCAAATTTATAGAATACGTAAACTATGGACATGCTCTTTTAAAGGTGTAATATAATTATTATTATTTTAGATTACGATGCCCGCAGCAAAGCCTTTACAGCATTATGTGAAATTGCAACGGAAGCTTGTCAGGCCTGGTTTTCTTCACAAGAAAACAAGTAGAATGCAATAAATATACTTCATGACGGTGACGGTATTTGCTTACGATAATCGATCACAAAATGATACTCAAGCTAATTAATGTAAACTGTCTTATATAAGATTTGTGAATGTTATTTTATGTAAAGTAGTAAATAATATTATTGTTTTTATGTTGGTATTAATTAAATAGGGCTCAATAAACATAACTTTATTTTAGATGTAGGTAACATAGCTTAAAGAAATCATTTTCTCTTGTAAACAATTTTTATTAGTATTTCTACTATTGTTTTGTACTTCTATATAAACCCGTAACAGCATCGATATATATGTACTACACACTAGATTTCGCATTCCGAACATTCACTATTTGCAACTGAACTGTACTGCAATCCGTACATCTTACTTTAGTGTAATTTAGTGTGGCTTCAATATTCATGCAGTGTGGACTGTGGAGCGGTGCTAATAATACGAGATTTAAAATTAAAGTTTAAACCTGGACGTAAATAACAATTCAGTAGTTAGTTAAGTAAGTAAAATTATTTGTTGTTCAAGTGAATAAATAGGTAATAATATCGTAATATTACCATGGAAAAAATATTTTTTTCATTTAAACGCCACGCTATCTACAATTATAGACTAAAACATGTAAAATATGTACTTGTATACTATATCATTTTATTTTATTTGTTTATTTTATTTGTCGAACTCGAATAAACGCATAACAATTCATTTTCTTTTAGTTTCCTACAATGTTTCAACAACACCCGCCCTGACTAACGAACGACGAACGAAACCTTATTATTACGTCAAAGTTAATTTTTTTTTAAATATTTTAAAAGATATCTATGTAAAACATAAACACATACATTTATTATGAAAGATAATTATTATTACATTTTATTTACAAATATGTTTGTTTAGATAAGAGTATTTTATATTAAACTAGCTGACCAGGCAGACGTTGTTCTGCCCTTTTCGAGGACCCTTCATATAAAAAATCCTTAAATTCGTAATAAAAACATATTGAGTGTCACTTATTAGGATAAAAACAATCCTATCTCTCAAGTTGGACCAAACTGCACATAGAGCGCAAATTTCATTGAAATCAATTCAGTAGTTTAGGAGATAAAGATTAGGCAAAGTAAATAAAAAATCGTATTCGATATAATTAACCATACAATCTAAATTAACAATTATTATATACTGATCATTCTACCTACGTATATCTAATCTATGATGGCAAAAACTGACCACGCAGGCGCAACGCGCTTATAGCAACAGAGCATGCGCGACTCTACTATCTACCGCACTCTATGTCTTCGCAAGTCCCGCCGCATGCATTTGGAGATCTGTCTGTTCAGTTGCCTGTATGCTGTCAAATCTGTTGAAGAATGCAGCTTCATCTCCCGTCTAACAGCCATGAGATTAAGAGTGTGATCGGAGAGTTTTTGTGTTCTTCTGCGGCAGGTCTTACAGAACTTAGCTCCGACCGCATGGACAGTTTCCACGAGCTTGTCATTCATATCGTCCACTTCATTGCAGTCTTCTAGGCACTGAAAACGGTTTTGTAACTCGAGCTGAAAGGTTTTGGGACTTTGGAACAGAGCACGAGGGGGACGGAGCGTTGACTTCATTAGACGAGACCTCTCCAATTTAACGTTTAGGTTCAGTGTGACTAACCATTCGGTGATCGCTACCAGTTAAAAAGTCACTTACTCTCAATTTCAAAGAAAACACGTAATAATTAAAAATTAAAAATGTTGTACAGCCGCCTTCAATATAAGTTATTTAAGAATAACTCAAAAACTACTAGTCTAACCTTGATCAAATTCATATGGGACCACACGAGAACTATCAGCTTTCATATAAAAAAATAATCATCGACATCGGTTCACCCAGTATAAAGTTATGAGGTAACACACATAAAAAAAACATATAGTCGAATTGAGTACCGTCTCCTTTTTGGAAGTCGGCAGAAAACACGTAGTTACCCACTAAAAACAAGTATCCTTCCATTTGTAACTTATGTTTGATGTCAAATAAACTTAATTAGGTCTAAACAAGTAAAAAAAGCATAAAAAAGAACAATACTTTTACACATGGTTGTGGCCCTTGACACTCCAGGCGTGTCATGAAATATTTGTTCGCCGCCACAGCTAAAAGTTGTCGAAAATCGGTGCCGCAACGAATCGGTTAAGGAATGAAAACCGAGACAATTTTCACAAATATTGTTTTTAATTACAATTTGATATCTGTTCTCGGGCGTTAGATCGTGAAATGAAGATCGGGCATGAATATAAAGCGTGTTTGTCGTTATGGCAGACAACGCACGAAGGATTAGTATTATTGATAACAAATACCTTTTCCTTCATATTTCACTGCTTCACAATATGTTGATGCGTCACACTGTGCAGCCTTGGGAGATTTTGACGGTAACTTGAGCCGGCAGGCGGCTGACAGTTGGCGATGGTATCTAAAGGCGCCTATGCAAACAAACAGCTTATCTTGAGATTCCATCACCATCAGAGCACTTGTTTCACAGTTTCCATTAATAGTTCACATGCGCAGACACTTAATACACAAAATCGCACTACTTTTACATATCAAAGTCCACTTCAAACCATTATTTAAACAATAATACAGGAGCAGCAAGCCGCCGCCGGTCGAGTTCCCGCCAGAACTCCCAAGCAGTACAAGTTTTGACGTGGTTTACACAGATAAAAATGAATATTGGTCAATGATGTACACCATTGTCCATGAATTAGCTCTATAACATAGTATAAATATTTTTAATTTATTATTATTCCTTTCATTATTCTTACCTTATCTTCACGCACAATCCCTGACGGGGTAGCCAGAGAGAACATTTTCTTTCTTCTATTATAACTTTCATTATTCTATTATATACTATTGCCAACATAGTTAAAAGTAATATTTTTATCTATTTATTTTTCATTATTTATCGTTATTTCAGAATATTATCTTTATATTATATTACATAAACATATACATTTAAAATATCTTTAGTTCTTTTTTTTTTTTGCATTAAAACTGTCTGACAGCTGCTCGTATGTTTTAGATTAGTGGTCCCGACAGAATAACAGCGCTGCGGCTTTTTGCTGTAGCATAATGCTGAGTCGGGTCCTTTTCGTTGCTGCAATCCAACATAAATTTAAATACTTTTTTATTATTAATTGTTTATTTTTTTATGTTGAGTTAATTGTTTGTTTTTTATGTGTTTGTATTAGCGTAGCAACGAATAAAGTTATTTTCTTTCTTTCTTTCTTTCAAATGAATGAAATGTTTTGGGTGTATTTGCAGCATAGATTACCCCCTATAGATACCGCATCATTGAATATTTGTTCTGTTTTGAGTTCACCAAATGTGGCGGTATGCAAGGGTTTGCGGGGGACGTGTCAAATGTGCTGTGATTGGACATTTACAGGTCAAACTTAGAATACACCAAACCGTAGTGATGGAACAGGGTTGGGACGTTGATCGATAAGTTTGGTATTTATTGATTCTTGATAAATAAATATATTGACCAATTTTTATTTCATTTATATTAAAAAGAAAACGACGGGTTGCAATCCGGGAGTGCCGGCAGAAGTGAAAACTTGATTATTAACGTTGTGCATTTTTGATATTTTGGAATGGCGGAGATTATTTATTATTATCTTATTTCATTTATTTTCATTCGAAATTATTTGTTTGGTAAACCTACACCGCACATGTGCTCATTGTGATGTTATGAAAATATAGGTTAATGCTATAAAGTATAAACATATTGTTACGAGCTTGGGGTTCGAGACAATTACAAACTGCCGATTGAATTACCAAAATTGACACTTTAATTACCTTAATAATTAACTTAAAATCACACTAATAATAAAACACAGTTCGCCGATATTTCGCTTCCAAGTATTCTCTTGTATCGCCAATTCAATACTGCCCCGGTCGTGGTCTATACCAGCCTTATATAGGGCCTCACATAGTTTCCAGAACCTTCTACTGTAGCGACATCTAGAATGTTCGAGTACATATCGGTCCCGACATTTCTGGAAGGATCTCGACTCTCCTAGTTCTGCTACTCGACACTGGAGGGCGCTAGTGTAACTAGTGTTGCCATGTACAAGACATTAATAGTGGCGCGTAACACTGCCCCCTCCTAAGACATGCTCGTCCCGAGCATTATTGGCCCCATAATAACGCGCCAGTCGATCCACATGGACGATCTTAGGAGTACCTCTAGCACCTTTCTGTATCCGGTAGGTTACGTCATTGATCCTTGTCACAATCCGGTACGGTCCGTCCCATTTAGCTTGAAGCTTAGGAGATTTCCCTTTGCTGCGAGCTGGATTGTGTAACCACACTAGTGAACCTTCGTCAAACCCTTTGTTGTTCATTTTGCGGTCATACCGTGTTTTCATCTTCTCAGACGTTTGCTGGCCCGACTGTCTGACGTGCTCATAAATGTCATTCATTTTGTTCCGCAAGTCATTTGCATAATCGGTTATACTGCGTGGGGCATCAGGTGGTGTTCCGGTGATCAGGTCTGCAGGCAGCCGTAATTCTCTCCCAAAGTTTGCGAAAGCTGGCGTCACTGATGTACTTTCGTGAACAGCGCTTCGATATGACAACAAAAACGGTTGTATGTGCCTGTCCCAGTCTCGTTGCTGTTTTTCCACAACTTTTGCCAGGTACCTTTCCAATGTCTGATTAAATCGTTCTACCATTCCATCAGATTGTGGGTGGTAAGAAGTTGTTCGTGTTTTATGAGTACCCATAACTCTGCAAGTTTCCTGGAATATTTGAGACTCAAAATTCCTTCCTTGATCGCTGTGAATCTCTAAGGGTACTCCAAAACGACAGAAGACTTCATGAACTAGTTTATCTGCAAATGTTGAAGCTTCTTGATTCGGAATGGCGAAGACTTCTGGCCACTTAGTGAAGTAATCCATCACAACCATGAAATACTTGTTACCACTTTCACTTTCTGGAAACGGCCCCGCAACGTCAATGGCTATCCTCTCCCATGGTGCACCAACATTGTACAATTTCAATGCACCTCTACTACGAGTTTGAGGTCCCTTTACAGCCGCACATCATGCACATTTGCGGCACCAGTCCTCGACATCGTCACGACAGTGGACCCAGTAAAACCGTTCTTGGATCTTCAGTAGAGTTCGTTTAACTCCCAGGTGGCCTCCTGAACAACCATTATGGTACAGCTGTAGAACATCCGGTACTTTAGCCTTAGGGACAACCATTTGCAAATGACATCTGTCTCCCCGACCATTTTCCCATTTACGGCACAGGGCTCCATCCTGAATCAGCAAGCTGTCCCATTGGGTCCAATAGCTTTTCGTGGTCGAACTCAGTGCTGAGACGTCGCTCCACTTGGGCTTAGGAGCACTGGCCTTCATCCACTCCAGAATCGGCTTAATGTCCGAATCTTCCTGCTGTGCATGTTGTAGGCTGTCCTTCCACTCATTGCTGAGCTGGTCTGTCTTGAGCATCCTCACAGATACCACTTCCTTACCCTCTTGCCTAGTACAATGCTTGCAATCTTCAGGGCAAGGTCTTCTTGACAATGCATCTGCATTGCCATGAGATTTCCCGTTGCGATGTTCGATCACAAAGTCGTATTCCTGCAGTAGTTCAATCCATCTCGCAACTTGTCCTTCCGGATTTTTGAACTGCAATAGCCATTTCAGTGCAGCATGGTCGGTTCGTAAGTGAAATTTCCGTCCCAGAAGATATTTGCTAAAATGCTGCAAAGACTTTACCACAGCAAGCAATTCCCGTCTTGTGACACAATAGTTCCTTTCCGGCTTTGACAATGACTTGCTGAACTACGCTATCACAATCTCTTGATCACCATTCCGTTGAGACAACACACCGCCAAGTCCTATATCACTTGCGTCTGTGTCAACTATGAATTCCTTGCCCGCATCAGGGTACCCCAAAATAGGTGTTTTGCACAGACGGTTCTTAAGCTCCTGGAATGCAAAATTGCAACTTTCATCCCAGCAGAAATGTCGCTTCTCCTTGGTTAGCCTGTGCAGAGGTTTGGCTATATCGGCAAAGTTCTTCACAAATCGCCGAGCACAAACCCAAAAATGCCCTAACCTGTGTCTTGTCTTTTGGAACCGGCCAATCTTTGACAGCGGCAATTTTCTCTGGATCCGTGCGGATACCTTCTTCCGACACTACATACCCCAAAAAGCTAACTTGCCGTTTGAATAGTGAGCACTTCTTCGGACTCAACTTGAGGTTGGCACTCTGGATCTTCATGAGCACGCGTTCCATGTTTTGAAGGTGTTCCTCAAACGTACGGCCTTCGATGATGATGTCATCCAAATAGACCAGACAGGCATCTCCAATTAGCCCGGTAAGTACAAGCTCCATCAACCTTTCAAACGTTGCTAGAGAATTGCACAATCCCAACGGCATGACTTTAAATTGCCACAAACCCTTTCCTGTGGAGAATGCAGTTTTCTCCTTGTCCTTAGGGTCAATTTCAACCTGCCAGTAGCCACTTTTCAGGTCCAGCGTACTAAACCAATTTACGCCTGTAAGCATGTCCAGCGTGTCATCAATTCTTGGCAAGGGATAGCTGTCCTTCTTCGTAACATCGTTCAGACGGAGGTAGTCAACACAAAACCGCATGCTGCCGTCCTTCTTCTTTACCAGCACCACTGGTGAACACCATGGACTAGATGAAGGTTCAATAACACCATCCTTCACCATTCCCTCAATCATGGTTTCCACTTCCTTTTCACGTGCTACAGGCAATCTTCTTGGCCGCTGACGAATAGGCAATTCTTGTCCTGTGTTTATTTTGTGTTGCACTAAGCCAGTTTTTCCTATGTCAGCTTCGTTTTACGAGAAAACATTGGCGTACTGGAGTAACAACTTCTTCGCCTTGATCATTTCATTCGGGGAGAGAACGCTGCGACAGTCTTCTAAAAGTGTGGTCACTCTCGTTTGTCCATCCTTGCTGGGGGTCCCAGTTGATAGGTATTGGAACCGACGCAACCAATCCACTTCCTCACTAGTACCAACCAATGTGCCTTTTTCTATAATCTGTTCCTGATCACAAGGGTTCAATACACGTACTCCTGAGATATCGGTGGTTCTGACCAAGGTTCGAGCCACTCTCCATGGAAGGTCATTGTCTACCCTTTCCACGAGTACACAACGATGAGCTTGCCCAGGATTCCGAGGAAGACTAACCGGCACAATCGTTTCCGATCTCGGCGGAAGAACAATCTTCTTAAGGCTGTACACATTCCCTGGTAACGCCCCTTCCACAAAAAGTTCCTCTTATCCACATTTCAAAACTCCTTGCTTTACGTCGATCTCACAACAATTCTTCCTCATAAAGTCTAGGCCCAGGATGCAGTCGTCCATTATATCAGCCACGATGACATTATGCCGGTAGATCATGTTGCCTAGCTTCAACTCCATCTCCTTTTCTCCACGAACGGGTATGCGCTGACCGGTGGCTGTCACCAAATTAATGCGTTCGCGGTTGTATGCGGAGTCCCCAAGGAACCGACTTATAAGTTGGGAACTGACAACCGTGCGAGAGGCTCCAGAGTCTATGGTCAGTTTACACGGCGTTCCGTTGACCTCGCCCTTGATGATTAGGCTGTTCCCATCATGGGTTTGTGAGATCAAAATCCTTGGGGCTCTTTTAACATCAGCCAGCACCCGCCAGTTTCCCTGCTGCTGCTGGGCGGTGCTATTAGCCACACTACCCTCTCGAGATCGATCACCTTCCCTTTCTACAGTTCGCTTAGGGCAGCTGGATCGAAGATGGCCCCTTTCCCCACAGCCGTAGCACCTAGGGCTGTAGCCATTATTGCGGTCCCGAACTGTAGCTGCTGCAACCTCCCTGACGCGATGAGAACGATGATCCTGCCGCACGGCTTCCACCTCCAGTGCATGAGTCAAGGCGTCCTTAAGCGTCTCATGGTGCCCGAGCCCCACAGCAGCTCTGACTTCAAGGTCGCGGATACCGTCGATGAATGTCTGCACCAGGTTCCCTACAATGAGCGCAGGTATGCTTTTCGAATCAGCTTCTCTACCTCAAGGGCCCATTGCTGCAGGTTTTCGTTACTGCGTTGCATGCGATCTTTGAGCTGCGCACGAAAGACGTGTTCCAGATGAGCATCGCCGTATCTCGCCTCCAATGCCTCAAGGAGCTGCTCGTAGGTCACTTCCTTACCAAGAGCTTTCAGAACAGTTAACCTGGTCGCGCAGGCCTAGGGTGAGAGCAGTCATGGCCTGACTTTTATTCCAGCCGTTCGCCTTCATGACAGCCTCGAATTGGATTTTGTAGGCCGACCAGGAAGAAGTCCCGTCGAACGGCAGCACTTTGAATCCACGTAGCGAAGGTGTTGTAGCTACCACGGGAGCTGTAACTCCATCTCCAAGTTTGAGGTCATCCAGCGTTTTCTTCACGTCAGCCATCACGTTGTCAACCCGATTGTACACTTGGTCGATTCGGGTTTCAGCTTCCGACAGGCGGTTGTCATGTTGAGTAACCCTATCCTTCACCTCCTTTATCTCTTTCCCGAAGGTAGCGTGAAGGTCCTTCATGAGAAGAAGCTGCTCTTCCAACCGACGGCCCTGTTCCTCCTGTTGGCCGGCCTGTTCCTCCTGTCCGCGCTGCAGCTGCTCTTCCAACCAACGGGCCTGATCCTGCAGCATCATCATCAGAGCACCTAAGTCAGGTGCTGCAGATGCAGGAGCTGCTGACGGGCCGGTCTCCGTGGTCAGCAGCTGGCCCTCCGACGTTTGCGGCGTTGCATTACCAAATCGTCTCTGGTCCGTCTCCAGCTGGCGTTGACTTCGGGTACGGATACCCTCCATGTCGTCCTTTGGTAAAATCGGCATGATTTGATCCCATTTCGGACACCAATTGTTACGAGCTTGGGGTTCGAGACAATTACAAACTGCCGATTGAATTACCAAAATTGACACTTTAATTACACAACACTAATTACAACTTAAAATCACACTAATAATAAAACACAATTCGCCGATATTTCGCTTCGAAGTATTCTCTTGTATCGCCAATTCAATACTGCCCCGGTCGTGGTCTATACCGGCCTTATATAGGACCTCAGATAGTTTCCAGAACCTTCTACTGTAGCGACATCTAGAATGTTCGAGTACATATCGGTCCTGACATTTCTGGAAGGATCTCGACTCTCCTAGTTCTGCTACTCGACACTAGAGGGCGCTAGTGTAACTAGTGTTGCCATGTACAAGACATTTAATAGTGGCGCGTAACAATATTACAAATATTACATCTATAATGTGTAAGTACATATGTATCTATATTAATAATTTCGTCAAGCAGTACAGTAGACTCGATCGAAACCTAATCTTAATAATAAAATTATATTAATTAATAAATGAAAATTAATTAAACCTAAATTACTTCCTCTCCTACGCCGCGCCGGCTGTCTACTCTCCGTTCGTCTTATGAATTTTCGATCAGGACACGTGACCTGACGCGAGCTTAACATTTTTACCCATTACATAAAAAGTGCACAACGCCGCTAAAAAAGTTTTCACTTCAATAAAATAATCTATACATATATTTGTACATTTAATTTATAAATATATGTTTGACTGATTTTTAAAATAAGATAAGCTTAGTATAAAATTGTCTCACAGAATTCTTAGGATCTGTCTTCCTGGATAAGTAGAGTAATCTTATGTCTATATATTTTGCCATGATACTCTTAGCTAAATCAATGACATGCTTACAACTTTCGTGATCGAATTGGTGATTTTTTATTTCAGGAAAAATATCTTTATCAACAAAACTGTTTAATGTTTGTGTTACAAAACCTGGACGACCATCTACAGATCTGTACCACTTTCCTAGTGTTTTTACAGAGGATAAACAAGTATTAAATGTTTTGCGTACATAATTATGAGGCTCAGTTGAGTAAAAATTTATGGTGAGTGTAAAAGTTCTCAACTGTAGTGAATATTTTTTTCTAACAATTTTGCCTGATTTTCCTTTCAATATTTAACGACGCATAATTTCACCACATTTGACTCCTAAGGAACTTAATACGTCATTGTTTGCGGCTGTTAATAAATTTTTGTTTCCTAATCCTACCAATATTGACTTCAAAGAAACTATTTGTCTTTTTAGTTTTCTGTTGGAATCACTTAACTTTTTAATTTTTTTATCTTTTCTGTTCATTACGTTGGTTAATTTGATGATTCTTCTATAAATATGTTTTTAACTGGAGTATCAAATGCGTATCAGGTATAGGAGAAAATTTTCTTTTTTGTTTTGTAGGCGTTTCTAAGCAATGGCTCTGATTTTTAGGTGTTTGCGAGTTTTTTGCGTCTTCCAGCGGTGAACCAGTAATCTGAAATACGTATTCGTTTCTTTTAAAATATTACCAATAATTATTAAGGTACTTATAATACGTTTATTATTCCTTTATACAAATTATAATCATGTATTTAATTCTTATTATAATCATACCAATTTTTTCAACGATGTGCCGGCCACAGGAATTTCCATATTTTTAGCTGCAATATCTGCACTTGCATCTATGGTAGGGACGGGTTCCTAGAAGAAGTATTATTAATTAATACACCATACGGCACGTCTTACAAATTTAGATGTACTGATAATAGTAAGATATTACTGAAGTTCATGTAACACTAGGATACCAAATCAAAACAGTAATCGAATTATAACTTTTACATGTTTTATGATTTATAAATCCGTTAAAAATAGTTTGATTTCTACATGTAACATTGACATCTTTTTCCTTTCGGGGCATTCAGGAAACCTATAACAAATATGTAGGTACCACAATGATGCGTCATTATTTTTAAAAAATAATATGACTTCAAAAAAATAATTAAACGATGACCAAACAAATATCGACTTAAAAATCACAACACTAGCGATACACGTGCTGTTGTTAGACAAAGACAACTATTGTCATCACGCACAATCCCTGACGGGGTAGCCAGAGAGAACAGATCGCCAAGTGTCACGATCCTTACATACCTCTTTCGCTTCTTTCAGATTCATTATCTTCTTCATACATGCACGTCTAGGTATCCGAGTACTCTTGACCCTCCCCTCTTCGAGCAGTTTGCTCACATGGTCTTCGAAATTTAGTCTCGGTCTAACTCGACACCTTTTAATATTAACTTTCGCGCTATATATTTTCTTCACCATTCGGTCTTCACTCATTCGCTCAACGTGCCCAAACCATCAAAGCACGCCCTTATCAATTTTTGTGATAAGGTCATCTTTCAAACCTGCCATATTGCGAATCTCTTCGTTTCGCTTCCGGTCGGCCATGGTAACGCCGCACATTTCACGAAGAGATCGCATCTCCACTGCATTCAACTTGCTTTTATGCTTCTTCTGGCATACCCAGGTTTCGCTGCCATATAACAAAGTCGGTACCAACACTGCGTTATGTATTGTAAGGCGTGCACTCTTCACTACGCCTTGCCTTTTGACTAACGCAGTCAGGGCACCATTGACTTTGTTCCCGGCAGCGACACGCCTGTCCACATCTTAATCACATCTTCCATCCCGGCTAAAAGCACTCCCCCAAGTATACAATTTCATTTACCTGTTCTAGACATTCCTGGTTTACCCATATTTCACACTTCGTTCCTTCTTCGTCCCTTTCAAATACCAGAACCTTAGTTTTATTAGCATTCAAACGGAGACCTTTAATTTCACATTCCTCTTTCATACACGTGATTAATGCCTGCGGTTCTGCCTCTGATGGTGTAATAAGCACTGCATCATCAGCATACAGCAGACAATTTACTTTTATGTCACCCAATTTCACACCCAAGCAGCTATCTTTCAGCTTCTGTAAATAGCTGTCGAGATACAGTATGAACAGCCAGGAAGACATGACACAACCCTGTTTTACGCCCGTTTGGACGCTAAACATGGGTGATAGGTCATGCCCTACCCGCACACAGGCTTTACAGTCACAGTAAAGTGACTGCACAGCCCTTAGCAATCGACCATCCACACCGTACCCCGGCAACAGTTCCCACATTTTCTTCCTTACAACCTTATCAAATGCTTTCTCAAGATCCACAAAAGCACAGAAAATCTTCTGGTTAGCAGCCAGAAGCTTTTCCGTGATCATGCGGAGAGAAAACATTTGATCCGTGCATCCTCTTCCAGGTCTAAATCCGCATTGTGCCTCCCATAGAAATCTTTCCGATTTCTCTTGCATCCTACGTGTCAAAACCTTCGAGTAGATTTTACTTGCTAAACTGGTCAAGCTGATCGCCCGATAGCACCCGCAGTCAAAATGTGAACCTTTACCTTTATATAAAGACACAATGACTGCGGATCGCCAATCATCCAGGACATCCCCCGTCTGCCAGCACAAATTGCACAGCAGATAAAAGCTGTCCCAGATGCGAGGCTCACCATGCTTGACTATTTCAGCAGTAACTCTGTCTAGTCCCGCAGCCTTACCACATTTCAAACTTCGAATCGCACGTTCAATCTCTTTCATACTGATGACCTCAGTGTCATCGAGGTCCGGGTCTGGCGTACCAGTCACGGCGTCATCCCCGGATCCCCCACTAGGATCATCACACGCATACATTTCTCTATAAATTTCGCTCCATCGCTGCATGACGTCCGATTTTTCTGTGAGGACGTCATTAGTTCTCGAAAGCACTTTGTTCATTCTTAAGGCCGTCGCACCACTTCGGGTCCTTCCAACCTCTTTCCAGAAGAGTTTGGAGTTCTCCTTAAAGTTGTACGAAAACCGCTTCGTTCGCTTCTATTCTGCACCTTTCACGCATTTCCTCAATCAATGCTTTCGTGTGAACTTTCTGCAGCTTATATCTTTTTTTCATCTTCTCTCTCATATCCTTATCATTACTAGAGGCCAAGTGCCAACCATGCTTTCTTTTTCTTCTTTACAGCTTCTTTCACTTCATCATTCCACCATGCATCTCTTCTTTTACTACTGCCTCTTTTTATTGTTCCACACACTTCTTCCGCTGCACTTACCATTCCATCCCTAAGGTTCTGCCATGTTCTTTCCACACATTATTTTCTTCCATCTATGGTGTCAAGCTTTTCGGCTACCTTTGCATGATAATTGTCCCTAGTATCCTCTTCCTGAAGCTTCCAGCTTCGGATGCGACAGACCGACTGTGGTTCTGTTAC
Source organism: Parnassius glacialis (assembly GCA_033319125.1). Lineage (NCBI taxonomy): Eukaryota > Metazoa > Arthropoda > Insecta > Lepidoptera > Papilionidae > Parnassius > Parnassius glacialis. Next base: position 29,873,067 of record JAVANC010000002.1, read on the forward strand.
TGCCGTCCGGTAGCGCCAACCCGCGAACAGACCCCTAAATCTAGTTATCACTAGATAGTGATCCGTTCCCAGGTCAGCACCCCTGAACACTCGCGTATCCATCACCTGTTTTCGCAGTCGGTCATCCACCAGGAACAAATCGATCATACTTCTCTCATTCTTTCTTTCTCTAGTATACATATGGATTTTCTTGTGATTAAACATAGTGTTTGTCACAAGAAGACCCTTTTCCTTGCATACCGCCAGTATAAGCTTGCCAGCATCATTAACCCTTTTATCGCCAAACTTTCCAAGCACCGACTCGTACCCTGGTCGAGCGGTACCAACCCATCCATTCAAATCACCATACACAACAATTCTTTCGTTTCCCCTAGCCAAATCTAGAACTTCTCTTACTTTCTCCCAAAACTCCTCCAGCTCAGCCCTGGACGACGTAGCTACCGGCGCATAAACAGCCAAAAGGAATAACTTCGTCAGTCCCAATTTAAAGCGAACCCAGAGAAGTCTTGAGTTCACAACCTTATATTCAGTCATAACATCGTCCAACCGAGACGACAGCAGCACCCCCACTCCCTGGCAGGCGTTCTCGCTCTCCGGGACTCAGGACCATAGAGCTAACGCCCCGCCAGGGAGCTCTTCAGTACCACTGCCCTTCCGTTTGGTCTCCGACATACACACGACATCTAATTCTCTTTCTTTCATTATTTCAATCAACTCATTCGTCTTATCTCTTATGCCTCCTCTAACATTCCACGTGCCAACTCTACACTCTGTCCTCCACCTTCCGCCGTGTCGGGCTGTGCGTGACGGGTGGCGGTCCCCATCGACGCTACCAGTAAATTACTCCTTCAGAAGCTCTTTAATTCCGTCCTCCATGGTGGTAGCACTCCGGAGGCGTGGAGCAGCAGTGTGGTGGTCTTGTTCTTCAAGAAAGGCGACAACGCTCTCTTGAAGAACTACAGACTGATTTCCCTTCTGAGCCGCGTCTACGTGCTGTTTTCGAGAATCATTACGAATCGTCACGCACACAGAATCGACGACTTCCAGTCTCCCGAACAAGTAGGTTTCCGAAAAGCTTTAGCACCATAGACCACATACATACCCTTCGGCAAATTGTACAGAATATCGAAGAGTACAATCTGCCACTTTGTCTTGCGTATGTGGACTATGATTCCGTGGAAATTTGGGCGGTGCTGCAGACCTTTCAACGGTGCCAAGTTGACTGTCGGCATATAGAAGTGCTGAAGTGTTTGAACAGTAGGACTACGATGGCTATCCGAGAAAGAACGAGAGTACTAAACCTGTCCAACTGTATAGTGAGACAGGGTGACGTAATATTCCCGAAACTCTTCACCGCTGCATTGGAAGACGTTTTCAAGCTTCTGGACTGGAAAGGATACTGTATTAACATCAATGGCGAGTACATCACTCACCCTCGACTTGCCGACGATATAGTCCTTATGGCAGAATCGCTGGAGGACCTAAGCACTATGTTCAATGACCTCAATAGTGTCTCCCAACGGATAGGTTTTAAGATGATCATGGACAAAACAAAGATCATGTGTAACGTACATATCACACCTATGCTGGTAGTTGTTAGGAGCACTAAGCTGGAAGTTGTTGACGAGTATGTTTACCTGGGACAAATAGTCCAACTAGGTAAGTTCAACTTCGACGAGATGTCAATCGACGGATTCAACTCGGCTCCGCAGCGTTCGGGAAATCACGACACATCTTTTCGTCAGGTATACCTCAAAACTTGAAAAAGAGATTGTACAACCAGTGCGTGTTGCCAGTGATGACTTATGGATCTAAGACGTGGTCCTTCACTGCTGGCTGTATGAGGACGCTCAAGGTCGCTCAAAGTCTATGCTGGGGATTTCTGTGTGATAAACTTAGACATAAGGATATCCGCAGTAGAACCAGAGTAACCGACATAGCCAAACAGATTAATAAGCTGAAGTGGCAATGGGCCTGCTATATAGCTCGAAGAACCGATAACTGATGGGGGAAGAAAGGTTCTCGAGTGGCAGCTTCGTACCGGTAGGCGAAGTATAGGGCGTTCCTCCACTAGGTGGAGTGACGACCTGGTAAGACATAAGGATGTCAATGGATGCAGGTGGCTCGGGACCATGCTTTGTGGCGTTCCTTGAGGGAGGCCTACGTTCAGCAGTGGACTTGTGAAAAGCTGTAGTAATGATGATGACGAATTATCAAATGCACATTTAAAACAGAATACTAGCAATTCTAACAACATCGCCAATATTATCCTTAACTACTCCATGTTCCAATTCTTCTCTAGAGGAGGTACAAGAATCGAACGCACCACCATTTGACAGTTTCACATTCTTTACATTTCACTATTTAATATTCACTTATCAACAACAATTCATTTCAGAAATAAAAATAAACCTTTCCATTGATATTTGATTTCATAACTGATATTATTTTAATAAGAATTTATTTTATTTCATAGAAAGCCTAATAATGCCAATTACTGACATAATTTCTTTTGTTTGTGCGTTAAGGCATACATTTAAAAGGGCATGGGCATTTAATGACCAACTCTCCCTTTAAGCAAATATGACTCAATGTACCTTGTACTGTTTATCTTCTACTATTATTCTCCTCTCTCTTCTCCTACTATCTCAAATTTCCAACGAAATCATAAAAAAGCACGGTTCAATTGTTTGTATCCATGTTTTTAGGGATTACGGCGTGGTGACCTTGCATTTTCACAACTAATTGTTTGAAGCGAGAATGAGCGTAGTCAACAATTTTTTCGGGGTTCTAAGCAGTGTTGGAATTTTTAATTGGTGGACTTAGAGACACCAAATTTTACAAGGGAGGCGCACTAGATTATCTAGGAGGGTTGTACTATCCTTACTCCTTCGCAGTTACGCCCATGACGGCTCGTAGCTAAATTAGTCCTCTAGCCTTGCTTTCAGCTGCAAACTTTCTAACGTGCATAATGTGGTCCAACATGACAGTTGCGAACGCCGCGTCCAGGACAAACTGCGGTATTTTACCTGAAACAGGTGATACCTGGATATTAGAGATTTTTCAGTAAGCGCTTGTGACTTTTTTATTTCATATTTTATTTAGTAAAATTAATAATTTGATTTTACACATGCAGACAGACAACTGCAAGCAGCTTGAAATAAAGAAGTTTATAGATGCGTCATTACTCCTTGGGACTAAGATGGAATGCCCCACACACTCCACCTGATGGTAAATGGATGCTGTGGCCCACAGACAAGATCTAGCCCCTATTAAGAATCAAAATGAAGATGCATTGTCAACCCTGAGGACTAAGAAGAAATGCCTTGTTTCCAGCAAAACAAATCGGCGCGCGGTCGCAGTCAGTAGCTAGTTGTATTCTCGTAATATCTCGCCGATGCTGAATTTTAAAGATTACAACCGTGATGATAGGCCATCCCTGATTTCTACACTACACTTTGTGCAAGTTAGAGCAATATAGATATAGTCAAAATCTGTCGTCGAAACGGACAAGACTCCAGGAGTCGACTTGATAGACGACGCTTTCGGCCATCGAAGACACGGAGTTATTATTTGTGTAATGGATACATTAATGACAATTAACTCAAAAAATGAGACTCACCTTTTAAGTCGCAGCACATCAGCCACTGGAAGACGGTGTACTCCTCAATCTTGCCGCCCGCTCTTTGGGTTGTTTTCGGTCTCATGAGCCAACAGCCAACTTTGTTGTGACCCCTTAAAAGAGCAAATTTGTAAATTTTAATAATAATAATTTAATTTTATATTTAATTTTAAATATTAATAATATTAAAAATAATAATTTAACAGTGGTAGAGCCACGCGACAGCTTTTGCTGTCGCACGGATGGGCCAGCTCGAACCGGGGTGGTACCACGACCTCACAGAATACCAGCGTGAAGTAGAGGTTTACTTCTGCGTTTCGCTTGGTGAGTGCAGGTGGCCGGAGGCCCTTTTTACTGGAAATTAGGCATTCCATCTTCGTTCTCACGGGTGACAACGCATCTACATTTTGATTTGTAATAGAGGATAGATGTAGATGTCTATGGGCCGCAGCAAACACTTACCATCAGGTGGACTGCGTGCTCGTTTGTTATCCTAATCCTATAAAAAAAATTATTATCATGCGTTAAACTTACTCATCACAGTCTCTATTTAAAGATCTCGGACTAAAATGCTGAAAATACTCTAAAGGGAGCAATCATCATCATTACAGCCCTTCACAAGCCCACTGCTGAACCGAGGCCTCCACCAAGGAACGCCATCCATCGACTTCCTGCATCTTACCAGCTCATCACTCCATCTAGTGAATGGGCCGTGCAACACTGCGCTTAAAAATTATTTTAGAAACACCTTGGTATCGACTATCGATCACCTCGTGCTCAGGGTTTAATTATTTTTATTTCGTTATGTTTGAGGCCTTTGTTGTAAAAGCGTATACACTACTGGGTAATAATGCCCTCTCTATCCAGACCGAATTCCGGTCACGGTGACCAGTCTCAAGGGGAACTGGCGATCTGCGCTGCACTCTCTATTCCGTTACTCTCATAGTCCGATGGAACGGCACTCAAACACGGACAAAGAGAGATAAGGCACAAGACCAACGGCTATACTTGTTTTCCGAGACTTCCTGACTCCGAGTGACTTTCAAAAACCTTTTGAACCAACTCTGAATTCGAACCCGGACTAGCTATACCAACGAGGTCAGACAGTGATAGAATCGATAAACTATTAATTTTAACAAAATATATCTGTTATCTGGGACGTCAAACACCTCAAACACAGAAACGTCGGGAATTAAAAAGTTAAATTAAACTCGATAAAATCCATAAAAATTAGTTTCATTTAATATATCTGTTATGATAATAGTGCTCACTAGTATCATTTAATTTCCATAGATAACATAAGTTTTAACAAAATTAAACTTTGTAAAAAAATCATCAATTCGTTGTTCAACTAGTAAAAATGAATTACAAAGATTAGTATAGCCTTGAACGCAGATTAAAACAGATTATGTGACGTGTAAGGAACACCGACATGAGTCTGCATGTTTTTGTTCCACATCATAAAATTTCAGATGCGTAAAGATCAACAAACTGATACAGATAGCAAAAAATAACGTGATTTTATTCTTCTACTTTTAGTGTATGAAGTAATAAATGTACAAATATTTAATTTTTATTTCATACAACATATCAAATAAACTAGATAAAACCAAAATAAATTTCCTCTGTGGTATGAGTAGCAGCTTTAAAAAAATGTCTTGTTTTAAATAAATACTATGGCAAATGATAAAAGACCTGACTGCATCTGATGGATGGCATTATACCAATCTCATAGATTACGATATGATGTAAAAGATCCAAACCGGTGAAAGATCACGTCATGGAAATCTTGGAGGCGATTTGTTCACGATCACCAGTTTTCCAAGTCTGACCATAATGGATCCATTCCACTCGGGATACGGCAAAGTCTCTCCTGAGTGGAAATTATCAATTACCAATAAAACGGGTCGATGTTAAAGAATTATAACGTTAAGTACACTTCATGTTGATTTCATTTACACCTACATTCCGTCGGACCTGAATTGGGAGACAAACTAGAACTTGTCAGAAACGTGCTTACTTTCCGGCATCCAAAGTAACTTTTGCAGTATCAGGTAGACAGTAATATGTAATACCAACGCAACTAACATCCAGATAGAGATTGTATTTCAATGTCGGGTCAAAAATCAGTTATTAAGGTTTTCTCTCAAGACATTCTCGGTAACATTCCGAAATCAGGAAGTAGGCGTTGTTTTCCCCGTGCCTCTGAAAGCACGTAAAGTCGTTGGTCCTGCGCTTGTTATAATCCCGGTCGTGATGGATTAAAGTCCCATCGGAATACGAGATTGAGGGCATAGAGTGTGCTTGTGCATACACGTGGGCACAAGTAGGCTAGTCTCCGTAGTTCGGCCGCCGTGTACGTAATTCGATATGGAGAACATTTTTTTGTATATAGTATAAGGGTGACAAACGAGCACACAGTCCACCTGATGGTAAGTGGTTGCTGTGACCCATAGACTTCTACATCTATCCTCGACTACGAACCAAAATGCAAATGCGTTGTCACCCATGAGGATTAAGATGGAATGCCTCCTTTTCAGTAAAAAGTGTCTCCGGTTCTCTACACTCACCATACGAAACACAGCAGCGTAAAGCTGCTATTTTACGTTGATATTCTGTGAGAGCGTGGTCCTTCCCCGGTCGAGCCGACCCATTCGTGCTACAACTATACTACTCATACAGCTGCAGCATGGCTCTACCACGTATAGACATTATTTAACATTATTTCAATATACAATTTTTATTACAGTAAAAAATATTTTACTGCTGTTTTCTTCTTTACTTTATGGCCTCTTAGTGAACGAACCAAAAACATACTATGATTGGATCACGAATGGGTCGGCTTGCCCGGGTAAGCTTGCACAAAATACCAGCTATATTTATACTACTATTTTTCGTATGGTCAGTGACGAAAACCGTTGACCCTATTTACCCGATTGCCCTAGAAGGAGAGTAATGTATTGTGAGTCATTTTCGAGAGTATATATGTATGTATAACTATTTATTTATATTATACAGAGTGTACGAAAAACAGCTTGATGAATTTTAACATATGAGGTATCGCTAAATTCGCCTTAATTGTGGGAGTGACACATTGTATGAAATGTTTCTCTTTTCAGTCAACTTTTTCACACAATCGTGTTTTTTTTATTAACTGTTTAAAGTTGTTGATTAGTAACATGACATTTCACTTAAGTTCTCAGTGGTGAAAACGCAACTGCATTTTAATTCTTAATCAGAGGTACTCGAACATGTAGATGTATACGGACCACAGCATCTACTTACGATCAGGTGGACTGTGTGCCTGTTTGTCGTCCTTTCTTCCATAAAAAATATTTGCAAATGAGATATCAGTATTGTATATATTCTGCGTTGTGACTAAGAACTCACCTGACCATATCCTTCTGCGGTGGATATCCGGGTACTTGCACACTGACGCCGCTTGTCATGTAGCAATACGGTTCACTTTCAGTCACCTGGCCTTCCCGCGTCAGTTGCGCGGTTCGTCGCAGTATGACGAAGTCTCTTGGATGAATGAGGCCGCGGCCGCCACCAGCCGTCACTTGGTACGTCAGGTCTATGCCTGGACCGACTTCCTGTGGACAAAGAGGAAGGTCTATTACCTAATAATTATTTTATTTTATCCTGGCGAACCTGATCAGGATAACGAGGCTGACAACGCATCTGCATTTTAATTCGCAAACAAAGATAGATCTAGATGTCTATGGGCAACAGAAACCAGTTATCATCAGGTGGACTGTGTGCTCGTTTGTCACCCTTATTCTATATAAAAAAAAACATTTTGAACATTATTTGTGATTCGAAAACCGAGTTTATTCTCAAGTAATAAAATTTTTATGAATTGCAATAATTTGAAGTTCTTTCTACTCCGCGATCACGCCATAGTCTTTAATCCGGTAATATGTTGTATCTCTCTAAGACACAGGAGTTGCCAAATTAAGATGTTAACAATTTCAATAACGTAGAGTAACTTTTCAATTACCAATTTTGTTCGTCTATCATACAGATTTAAAACATACATCCATCCATTACGGCCTATAGAAGCCGACTGCCGAACATAAGCCTCCCCTGTAGATTGCCTTATAAAGGGGATTTTGCCATAGTTGCTACGCTTGGCAGGCAGGTCCTCAAAATGAAATTATCAAATAGCTCTATTCCCCGCGGTGCCAAGAACGTTGGCTTTCAAACGGACTCACGGACCAATAGTTTCTACAGCAAATGACACAAATATATACTCATCTCTCATTATCATCATCATTGCAGCCCTTCACAAGTCCACTGCTGAACATAGTCCTCCCCCAAGGAATACTACAAAGCACGGTCCCGAGCCACCTGCATCCGTCGACTTCCTCCATGTCTTACCAGGTCGTCACTCCATCTAGTGGGGGGTCGCCCTACACTTTGCTTACCGGAACGAGGCTGCTACACATCTCTCAGAGAATCATATTATTAGCACCATTTTTAGGGTTCCGTACCTTAAAAGGAAAAAACGGAACCCTTATAGGATCACTTTGTTGTCCGTTTGTCTGTCTGTCAAGACCCTTTTTCTCACGAACGCGTGGAGGTATCAAGCTGAAATTCTTATCAAATACTCAAGTCTACTGTCCCTTGAAGCTGCAAAAATATCAAACTTCTGAGCCAACGCAATCAAAAGATACAGCCGTTTATGCCGCAAATGTTCGACATTCGCAAGGGAATCAAAACCTACAGGGTACTTCCCGTGAACTCAAAATCTTAAAATTTGGTACGAAGCAACGTTTTATAGCACAGATAAAGGAAAAATTGCGAAAAGCATAAATTTTTAGTTACATCATATTATGAAAATATTTTTAATAATTTTAAACTTATATACCTACGGATTTGTTCGGAACCTTCGGTGCGCGAGTCCGACTCGTACTTGGCCGGTTTTTTTAATAAAAAATTAAGTAACAAACAAACTTATTCCACCTGATGGTAAGTGGTTACTGCAGTGCAAGGCCACTTGTGGTTAACTTCAAGCAAAGAAGGTTATAGGTGTGTAGTTACCTGTTAGTTTTAAAATGGGATGTCTCACCGACCGCAACATAGCAGTGGAGGGCACTATGTAGCGCCAGAAAAAGGTTAAGAGGGTAGGAGAGGGTAGAGGAGGTAAATAGGTAACTACTAGGCGGAGTTCTAGGTAAAACTCCCACTACTAAACAAGGTACCACCGAGAGGAGCGCGGCAACTTTCTACAGGCGTAGCATCCTACATAAGGGCTTTGCCATAGTATATATATATATAAATCATTATAATATGTACTTGAAATATTTTGTTATACATGATAAAGATACGCTGCAGCCAGAAAAGAACCACGCTCTCACAGAATACCAGCGTGAATGGCAGCATAATATTGCTGTGTTTCGTATGGTAAGTGTTAAGAGGCGGATACCCTTTTTACTAGAAACGAGGCATTGTATTTTATTTCTCAGGGGTAATAACAAGGTCTAGTGTCTATGCTGTTGTATTGACATACCTGATGGTATCTGATCTGGTATCATCTGATGATGGACTGTGTGCCTATTTGTCACTCTTAAACGAAATGTCTCTATAAAAAGAAATGTTCACAGCTTCAGTATTCGAACTTAATGTCTGTAGAACTATAAATTACTAATTACTAATATTGATTTAAAAAAAATATCCCGAAACTCCAATTTCGTAACAGTGGACTGTTAGAGACAAGCACCTCTGCGAAGAACTTAGCTATCAATCATCGAAGAATCCACTTCACTAGAGGATGCCTCGTTTAGTGTATTATCAACTATGATGTGCATGTGATCTTTCCTAGTGTAGTGGTGGCGGAATTAGTGGTGACGGGATTAATGCACGCGAGGGAGAGCGGGAGGTGGAGGAGCTCTTCAAACTACTAAACTACGTGGTACTTCTAAGCTACGTGGTAGAGCCATGCTGCAGCTATATTGGTAGTATAGTTATAGCACGAATGGGTCGGCTCGACCGGGGAAGGACCACGCTCTCACAGAATACCAGCGTAAAATGGCAGCTTGACACTGCTGTGTTTCGTATGGTGAGTGTAGAGAATCGGAGACCCATTTTACTGGAAAAGAGGCATTTCATCTTAGTCCTCACGGGTGACAACGCATCTGCATTTTGATTTAAAGGATAGATGTAGATGTCTATGGGTCACAGCAACCACTTACCATCAGGTGGACTGTGTGCTCGTTTGTCACTCTATCCTATAAAAAAAAAACAGTGTGTGAACAGTGCACAAGTTAAAAATAAAGGAAAATATACGTGGGAACGCTGCATGGTCTATAAACACAATGTATTATTGTTATAATGTATTTATGTAAAAAAAAACACAGCTGTATAATATACTCACTTTTATTATTTCGGACTTCAAAATGGTGGGATTCCTATCGGTTATAGTGGCGACGTTGTTCTTAAACTCTTCGTACAGGAACTTAGCAGGACACTCTACTGTACCCTGTAAGAAATGATCAAACTCAGCGGTGTAAATGAAAATAATATCAGCCATATTACGAATAATAATTTAAATTTAGTCCTTGCGGTAATTTCTGGCATAGAGGAAATCTTAAATAAGAACAAAATCCTTGTAGTTCTTTATGTAGATCAGCATATTAAATTGGGATTACAAATGGGATTCAACTCGCTTATATATCGTGTGATTGTCGTCAAGAATTATTAGCAGGGCTCGGAAACCGGTTGAAAATCTAAACCGGTTTCCGTCATTGCCCCAAAACCGGTTTTTGTGGAATACCGGTTTTTCACAAATTTCGGTTTAGGTAGTAAGAATTAACCGGTTAAAACCAAGTTTTGTAATGTCCTCCTCTCCCTTACCCCGCTTGCACCCATCTTTGTACGGCTGCCTCTGTTTAATTCCCGAGGTTTTTAGACACATGCACGATATATTCATTGCATCAACGCGACATATTTTTTCATCTTTCAGCAACGATCGTATTATAAATAACAGATGTAAGTTCTGTTTCAATTAATTATGCGTTATCTTCACTTTATAATTAAGTTTCGATATCAAGTTTAATTTGACGTTATATATTTAAATTGACTTTTTTAACGTTTTCTATTAAAATTACGCTATGCATCTTTATTTCAATGTCATTTCAGTTTTAGTAATATATCGCAATAAATGATGAACTTTTTTAACGGAACACAATATTTTTAAAAGTTTATGAAATTATATGTTATAGTATTTTTGTTCTTTTTAGGACTAAAGTGAGGCAGATTACCAGATTTTTTTTAAATTCAAAAGCTCGTAATTACGACCAACCTCTATCTCCGTCTTTGCAAAATTAATAAACCTAGCAAGCTAACAGCATAGCAAAGTGGCGAAGCAATCAGCTTTGTAGCGGTTTCTAACGGTTGCCGTTGAGCAATCAGTTTCAAAATAGGAGGTTGAGATGCCTGGGTGATCAGTAATCGATTGCTGAAAACAGAATTTGAAAATTCGAAACCGTTCTCGAGATAATCGTGGGACAGACGGACAGACGGACGGACGGACGGACAGACGGACAGACGGACAGACGGACAGACATCGTGAAATCAATATGTCTTCGCAAGCTTCGCCACTTAATAATGACCACTTCTGAGGCGTAAAGTTTAACTAGAAGTCATGTCTAAACACGATAAAAAATTGTTTGTTATGTTCAGAGAATTCTAACAAAAGAAATTACCATTTCTCACATCTCATTAATGAGGAATTGGAGCAAATCTTATCATGTTGTGTACATAAATAATACAGTAATAACTTTCGATTATTTTACAAACTTTCATACTTTACGAATACGAAACTATTCAAATAAATAAAATTGAAGTGTCTGTTCGTAACGTCTAAATAACAGATTTTTATTAAATACATATTATGAAAGTATATAATTTTGTCTGTCTGTATGCAGTTACTAGCGCGACTGTGAATCATGATTTGATGCTGGGTTCAAATCGTGTCCCAGATCATGCCAAGTACCGTTATTGGATTAATTTGGGTACAATGAGTGTTCTAGAAACCACCCTGATAGCCGTATTCAGACCTCAATCAAGCACTTAGATTTTTGGGTTTTCTTGTCGTACGTTTTCTTATAGAAAAGAGGGCAAACGAGCATGCGGGTCACGTGATGGTAAGTGACTGCTGCCACCCATGAACAACCGCAACACCAGGGGAATTTCCAGCCTTTAAGAAAGGAGTGAGCTCTTTTCTTGAAGGTCTCTAAGTCGTATCGGTCCGGAAAAATCGCCGGTGGTTAACAATTCCACAGAGAAGTTGTGCGAGGAAAAAACTCCTTGTAAAACGCACAGTGGTGGCTCGTCAAACATCCAGATGGTAAGCATGGTATCGTGAATTTTGACGCGATGTGCGTTCGTGAAATTTGGCGGCTGGTACTAAACCGAACAATTTCTCAGAGCACTCCCCGTGGTAAATTCGATAGAAAATGCAAAGGGATGCAACATCCCTACGCACTGCAAGTCAATCGAGCTGATCAGAAAGAATTCGGACGTCGACGACTCGAACCGCTCGGCGCTGGATGCGGTCAAGTGGAAGGAGCTGACACTGGCGTGCCCCGGCCCAGAGATGAGAGGCCGAATTTGCGCTTTGTAAAGTTGCAAGCGATGTGCCGACATGAAATACTGCCTCGCTCTGCTGAGCACGCCAAACATTTTACAGGCCAATTCCCTTCCAAGTGACCCCAAAACTGCACATATGTCGACGCCGAGGATTCCGATGCTAGCTGAGGCAGCAAGAGGAGTTCCTTAAAACTGAGGAGATACGACAAAGGGGTTCTTTTTAGCGGTATACGTGCAAATTTGTGTCTTCTGGGGATTGAACTGGACTAGATTTAGCCGCCCTCAATCCGAGACTTTGTTCAGCAAAGAATCGACATCAGACACAAATTTGTTCCGGTAGCGCCGTGGTAGCTCAGATGGTTAGCGCTCGCTGTAAGTCTTACAGTACGTGAGAAACTCGGGTTCGATCCCCGCCGGCACCAATGAAATTGTTAATTGCAATTTTAAGTGCCGATTTACCACGTGCTCGGTAAAACCTGCATGTCTGAGAAATATAAAAATAGCCTAGTGTTGATGAACCGGATATTGCAGTGATCCTGGCTGATATGAACAGGAAAATGGAAGTGGTGTACAAAATGGAGAAGAAGCTGAGTGAGCTGGCCGATCTGGTTGATTTTGTATCAGAAAAGTATGATAATATGATGGAGTACCAGAAATCAACCGAAACAAAAATAAAATCCCTAGAAAACATGAATGCACACTTGGTGAAGTGCAATAAAGCACTGGAAGAACGTGTGAACGAGCTGGAAGAGAAAGACAAGGAAAAAAAGGTGGAGTTGGCTGGACTGGAAAAGAAAGAAAATGAAGCTGTGGCGAAAATAATAGTCCAAATTGCTAACAAGCTAGTTATGATTACACCAACACCACCCATAATACAGATAAAGCGTCCATCACCATAAATACATAAGTGCTGAGTATGTAGTAATTTAAGTAGCCTGTAAGCATAGGATTAAGGATTGTAAAAAGACAATGGTCAGAATAAATTCACATCTTTCTTTGTGAACACGTAGTTTGTATTTAGTTTTAAAAAAGCTCTCGGCAGCTCCCGCAACTTGACTGGCGCAGCCGGTAGGATCACCGGAAAAGCTGTGCCACCGTTCGTGAATATCGCGTATACAATTTTACTAATTTTCGCGTATCGGCGGACAATCCATACAGCGTGGTGATCCAGCGAACCAAAACAAATTCGTCGAGAATAAGGAGCCGTGAAGCTGATGATGGGCACAGTGGGCTGGTGAGTACGACTCTTCACCTCCTTCATATCCCTTAGTAAACTTGGAATTAGACATTTTCCATTTTGACTGTTATTTGGGTTTCAAATACTAATCTTACGTAAATTTTATAAAGTATTAAGTGCAATAAATATATATTACTGAAATAAAAATTAAAAACATATTAATTTAATTGTAATACGTACATAATATTAAGTACCATATTACTCAATAAAGTTAGAGAGTATATTATATTAAGTATTATACATTATATTAAGTTCTTATTGTGTCTACATGTGTTTGTTAATTTAAAGATTACTCGACACGTTAATACATAATACATTAGTACGTATACTCGAATTTTCCTTACAACATTTGTGGAACTGGTAGAGTTATAATAAATACTTTATTTTATTTTTTTTAATTTGTGTAGAACCAGTGAATAAATTATTAAAAATGTCGGAAATTAAACTTATCCCTAATGAATTAACTAAAATAATACCAACATTTAGCGGCGATAAACGCCATTTAAATTTATTTTGGCGTAAATGTGAATATATAATAAGTAACTTTAAATCATCCGATGTGCAGAATGAATATATAATGCAAATCATTACTAGTCGTCTTACGGGCGAGGCTGCGTCGCTTATCAGTGAACGGGAAGATATAGAGACGTTGCCCGAATTCAAGGAATTGTTTTTAACTCACTTCGGCGACCCACGTAGCGAGGAATGTTTAGCCATAGAATTAGAAACTTTAAAGAAACACCAAAATGAAAATTATACAGATTTTTGTGGTCGTATACAATCCGTTAAATCAGTGTTATTATCGAAGGTTAATCAAATTGGTGATAAAAACTTAAAAATACGTAAAACTATTATTTACAATAGCACCGCTCTGCAGGTTTTCTTATACAATTTATCCGAAAATATGGTGCGCATTGTTAGGTTGAAAACACCCAGTACACTAGAAGAAGCACTAAGTATAGTTCTAGAAGAAGTAAACTTCTATGACCAATATCAGATGCGTAGTAAAATGTTACAGTCTAGCCATACGTCTAAGCCACAATCTAGTAGTACACTAGTGCAAGAACCATCGTTTAAGTTCGCAATGCCAACACAGCCTACACGTTTTAGACCAATGTTAGCACAAAACCAACCCCCTAGGCAGAATTTCGGAACACCACATCAATTTAAGTTTGGCATTCCCAATAGTAGACAAATGAGGATTCCGTTACCACAAAACAAACCTCAACAGCAAATGAGTTTCCCTAAGCAATATCACCCACCTCAGTTTGGATACCGACCTAATTTTGGATACCGACCAAACTTTGGATTTAGACCCCCGGGCTATAGCCCCATGCAACCAATGTTACCACAACAGTTTGGTAACTCTCAGCGTTTTAATTATCCTAATAACAATAATGTGCATAATAAGCCGATTTCTAATGATACTGATGTTTCTATGAGAACTGCCCCTCCAAAGCCTTTTCAACCAGGTTTCCGCCTAAACGAATTAGAAATTTATCCATCATACTATCCCTATGAATTTCCTCAAAATTACATGTATGAGGAACCATACGAAAATTATTACGAAGATGAATCCATACTAGAAAATTCTCTAATAGAGGCCGAAGAAAACAATGATTCAGAGGATAATGACATGTCGGCACAGACTGAAAATTTTCAATTAAAAGCCTCCGAAAACCACCCGAAATAATAGAATTGAATTGCAACATAAATCTAAAACTACCATACATATATATACCGGAAATAGATGCTAATTTTATGATAGACACAGGAAGCACCCGTTCTTTTATAAGCCCCGATTAAGCACATCAATACTACCGTAATTATATAACAAATGAACCCTTTAAGGTTATAAGCACTCATGCATCTAGCGAACACAATCAAGTAATTAAAATTCCACTATTTTCTATATTTCAAAGTAATGACGAACATAAATTTTATCTTTATAATGTCGATTCACGTTATGATGGGTTAATTGGGAATGATTTATTAAAGCAGTTGGAAGCTGTGATAGATTTAAAGAAACAAGTACTTACTACAAATTCTTCTAGAATACCGATAATACACAATAGCTTAGAACATGTTGTAATACTTCCATCTCGTTCTGAAGTTAGAGCAAAATTACCTGCTAACATGTTTTATGGCGAAGGAATATTAAATTATACCCGATTCTGTGATGGAGTGCGCACGTCTTCTGCGTTGGTAAAATGTGAGAATGGCTATGCCACCACAATTATACAAAATACGTTAGATCAACAAATGGAACTATCTATTAAGAAACCTTTTGAAATTTGTGAATATGTGGATGATAAATCGTATGTAAATTCTATAGATCACTCTGATCTAGAAACGGACCAGTTATTGCTTGAAAATTTAAACAAGTTACGACTAAACCATATGAATGAAGAGGAAAGACATAGCATTCGTAAACTATGTGAGGAATACAAGGATATATTTTATTGAGAACAGATACCTTTGAGTTTTAGTAATCAGGTTAAACACTTCATCCGGACTAAAAACGAGGACCCTATATTCACAAAACCTTACAGACTAGCCCCCGTACAAGTAACAGAGATAAACAAGCAGGTCGATAAACTTCTATTAGAAAATGTAATTCAGGAATCTTTCTCCCCGTGGAATTCTCCCGTACATCTTGTTTCAAAAAAGGCTAATGCTTCGGGCGAAGTTAAATACAGAATGGTCATAGATTACAGAAGGCTAAATGAAATTACAATTGATGATAAGTACCCTCTTCCAAATATCGCAGACCTTTTCGATATGCTAGGTAAGAGCACATACTTTTCGACACTCGACTTGGCCAGCGGCTATCACCAAATTGAACTTAATGAAGATGACCGACAGAAAACTGCCTTCAGCACCCAAAATGGACACTATGAGTTCCTGAGGATGCCATTTGGATTAAAGACAGCTCCCGCCACCTTTCAAAGGGCTATGAATAACGTCTTAAGAGGTTTGCAAGGAATCCATTGCCTTGTGTACCTTGACGACGTTATTATCTTTTCCGCTAGTCTACAAGAACACATGGAGAAACTCCGTACAGGTTTTGACCGACATCGACAGACTAACATGAAAATACAATTAGACAAATCTGAATTTTTCCGAAAAGAAGTCTTATATCTTGGACACACCATAACTAAAGACGGATTGCGACCAAACGATGACAAAATTAAAGTAATACAAAATTATCCTCTTCCTAAGACAACCACCGAAATCAAAAGTTTCCTTGGGCTGATTGGATATTATAGAAACTTTATAAAGGACTTTGCGAAAATCACGCAGCCCTTAACGTCGTGTTTAAAGAAAAGGAATAAGATAATTATAGACCAAAATTATATAGATGCTTTTCATAAATGTAAAGAAATATTGACCAGTGTTCCACTACTACAATACCCGGATTCAACTAAACCGTATATATTAACTACCGACGCTTCGAATGTAGCTCTTGGTGCAGTATTGTCACAAGGATGAATAGGGTCAGATAAGTCTATTGCATATACTAGCCGCACACTTAGTGACACCGAGTCGCGATACAGCACAATAGAGCGGGAACTTTTAGCCATCATTTGGGCTGTAAAGCATTTTAGGCCCTACTTGTACGGACAGAAATTTCAAATTTATACAGATCATAGACCCCTTGCTTGGCTCTATTCTCTTAAAGAGCCTAACAGCAAACTAACACGCTGGCGTTTGCGTCTTCAAGAATACGATTTTACAATAGTCTATAAAAACGGCTAACAAAATACCAATGCTGGTGCCTTGTCTCGCATAAAACTTAATGCATTAGACGACGCATCAATGGATGTTAATGTGGATGACGATGACATACAAAAAGTAATACGCCAATTGAAAGAACTGGAAAAATACAGACCTAAGCTCCAACCAGAGACAGTGATAATTTCAGACTCAGACTCGAGTGTGACGGATCATATAGAATTGTTCGAAGAAAATTATCCTGTACCATCTGTAACTAACAGTAGTAGGACAGACACGATACACTCAGATATTGAACCTGAGTCAACAGCAATCCCAATTTTGAACGAGGCAATAGATACCAAACCAAATCAGATCCTAGTATTTTCTTGGTTCCAAAATAAACTACAAGTCAGAAATTTATCTAGAGAAAAACAAAAAGTACTAGAGGTATTTCTCCCACTAGAAAACAAGAATTAATTAAACAATTTTTAAAAGAATATATAAAATTTAAGAGTCGATACTTTATTTATTTCGAGAACGCTGAGCATACGAAACTATTTGCAAAAATTATTATAGAACTCTTTAAGAAGGATGCAGTACAATTCTTTGAATGTACAAAACGCGTAGTATATGTGGAGGATGAAAAAGAACAAAAAGCTGTCATTCTCAAACACCATGAAGGAAAAACATGTCATCGCGGTGTGAAAGAAACTATGATAAAAATACGCAGAAACTGTTCTTGGGAAAATATGCAAGACACTGTAGCTGCCGTTATAAATGCTTGTGAACCTTGCAGATTAATGAAGTACGATAGGAAACCAATAAAACCTATACTACAACTCACATCAACTCAGGATGCGCCTTTTCAGGAACTATTTATAGATTTATTTACTATTGAGAAGAAGTATTATTTAACTGTTGTGGATCATCATCATCATCATTACAGCCCTTCACAAGTCCACTGCTGAACATAGGCCTCCCCCAAAGAATGCCACAAAGCACGGTCCTGAGCCACCTGCATCCATCGACTTCCTGCATGTCTTATCAGGTCGTCACTCCATCTTCTGGGGGGACGCCCTACACTTCGCCTACCGGTACGAGACTGCCACTCGAGAACCTTTCTTCCCCACCGGTTGTCGGTTCTTCGAGCTATATGGCCGGCCCACTGCCACTTCAGCTTACTAATCCGTTGGGCTATATCGGTTACTCTGGTTCTACGGCGGATATCCTCATTCCTAAGTTTATCACGCAGAGAAACTCCGAGCATAGCCCTCTCCATAGCTCGCTGAGCGACCTTGAGCTTCCTCATACGGCCAGCAGTGAAGGACCACGTCTCAGTTCCGTAAGTCATCACTGGCAACACGCACTGGTTGTACAATTTTGTTTTAAGGTTTTGAGGTATTTCTCACGAGAAGATGTGTCGTAGCTTCCCGAACGCTGCCCAGCCGAGTTGAATCCGTCGATTGACCTCTCGGTCGAAGTTGGACTTACCTAATCGGACTATTTGTCCCAGGTAAACATACTCGTCAACAACTTCGAGCTTAGTGCTCCCAACAACTACCGGCATAGGTGTGACATGGACATTAAACATAATCTTTGTTTTGTCCATGTTCATCTTAAGACCTATCCGTTGGGAGACACTATTGAGGTCATTGAGCATAGTGCTTAGTTCCTCCAGCGATTCTGCCATGAGGACTATATCGTCGGCAAATCGAAGGTGAGTGATGTACTCGCCATTGATGTTAATTCCGTATCCTTTCCAGTCCAGAAGCTTGAAAACGTCTTCCAATGCAGCGGTGAAGAGTTTCGGGGATATAACGTCACCCTGTCTTACACCTCTCTGCAATTGGATAGGTTTCGTACTCTGGTTCTGTACTCGGATAGCCATCGTAGCTCTACTGTACAAACACTTCAGCACTTCGATATACCGACAGTCAACTTGGCACCGCTGAAGGGACTGCAGCACCGCCCAAATTTCGACGGAATCAAAGGCTTTCTCATAGTCCACATACGCCAGACATAGTGGCAAATTGTACTCTTCGGACTTCTGTACAATTTGCCTAAGGGTATGTATGTGGTCTATGGTGCTAAAGCCCTTTCGGAAACCGGCTTGTTCGGGAGGCTGGAAGTCGTCAAGTCTGCGCGCGAGACGATTCGTAATGACTCTCGAAAACAACACGTAGACGCGGCTCAGAAGGGAAATCGGTCTGTAGTTCTTCAAGAGAGCGTTGTCACCTTTCTTGAAGAACAAGACCACCGCACTTCTGCTCCACGCCTCCGGTGTAATGCCACCATGGAGGACGGAATTAAAGAGCTTCTGAAGGACTTCAAGTACCGGTCTTCCACCCGCTTTCAGAAGCTCCGCTGTAATTCCATCCTCGCCTGGGGCCTTGCCGTTTTTAAGGTGTTGGAGAGCCATTCTAATCTCGCTCAGACTGACGTCCGGGATATCTTCGGAATAGTGTCGGATAAGACTCGCTCTTGGATCGTTACTCACACTTGCGTGTGGCTCCAACGATGACGTGTACAGCTGCCCATAGAACCTCTCAATCTCACTCAAAATCTCAGGTGCCCCGGAAACGATGCTGCCACATTCGGTCTTCAGCTTTGACAGTTGGCTCTTTCTGGCAGACAGATCTCTGGCAAAGACTTTGGAGCCTTGGTTCCGCTCGATCGCTTCTTCAATACGAGCTGTATTGAAGTTGCGTAAGTCTCGCCGCATGAATTTAGAGATCTGTCTGTTCAGTTGCCTGTATGCTGTCAAATCTGTTGAAGAATGTAGCCTCATCTCCCGTCTAACAGCCATGAGATTAAGAGTGTGATCGGAGAGTTTTTGTGTTCTTCTGCGGCGGGTCTTGCAAAACTTAGCTCCGACCGCATGGACAGTTTCCACGAGCTTGTCATTCATATCGTCCACTTCATTGCAGTCTTCTAGGCACTGAAAATGGTTTCGTAACTCGAGCTGAAAGGTTTCGGGACTTTGGATTAGAGCACGAGGGGGACGGAGCGTTGACTTCATCAGACGAGACCTCTCCAACTTAACATTTAGGTTCAGTGTGCCTCTAACCATTCGGTGATCGCTGCCGGTTTTCACCCTCGCGATCACTGAGACATCACTGAACAGTTGTCGTCTGGTCGTCATAATGAAGTCAATCTCATTTTTTGTCGAACCATCGGGGCTCGACCAGGTTCACTTCCTGTGGGGCCGCTTCTGGAAGAAAGAGTTCATCATAAAGAGTCCCTCTTTCTCCATGAAGTCGGCCAGCTGCTGGCCCCTTGGGTTCCGTTGCCCTATTCCAAATTTCCCTACTTTCAGCTCACCGTTCTCTCTTGTGCCTAGTTTTGCATTGAAGTCTCCCATTAACACCGTATATTGGGTTTTGGAGGAATGCATGGCTCTAGAGATATCCTCATACATTTCCTCCACCTCCTCATCGGGGTGTGCCGAGGTTGGTGCGTAAACCTGTATGACCTTCAGCGAATACCGTTTGGTGATTCTGAGTATAAGGTACGCAACCCTCGTCGACACACTCCCGATCTTTACAACGTTGTTAACGAGAGACTTGTGGACGATAAATCCGACACCTCCTTGGGACAGATGGTCGCCCTCCCGGTGATAGAGCAAGTTGCCGGATTCAAGGATTACCGTGTCCTCCCCCTCTCTTCGGACTTCGGATAATCCTATAATATGCCAGCGCAACTTGTCTATCTCTTCTTCCAGCTCCACGATCTTCTCGTCAGTCCTCAGGGTGCGTGCGTTGTACGTTGCCAGGTCAAGTCGTTTAAGGTGGCAACCGAACCTCCACCGGAGATTCTTAGCACCCCCTGCCCCGCCGTTACCATGGTCGCCACCGTAGCCAGGAATAGCGGGGCCACCGGGGACTGGGGGCCGTCTGATTGTTGTTTTGCTCATTGGGGGGTATTTGCCATAGTTGCCACGCTTGGCGAGCGGGTTGGCAACCGCAGTTTTTTATTGTACTTTTGGCTATTATCAGGAAGATGCTGCTGCCCATCTCCCGCCTGTTTCCCTTTGTCACCTTTTACGACACCCACGGGAGGATATGGGGTAGTGGATATTCTTGACCGCCACTACACTGTTGTGGATGCTTTTAGCAAATTAGGGCAGGCCTTAGAGATTGCAAGTCGACAAACCGCTGAAGTAGTGCGAGCATTAATTAAATATTTTTCTATGTACGGAATTCCTAAGAAAATATCATCTGACCCAGGCACTGAATTCAATAACGAACTTATTCGTCAGCTCCTATCTATGTATAAAATAGAAACTCATATCACAACTCCCAATAACCCCAATTCGACAGGCATTGTCGAAAGATTTCATTCCACTATAATTGAAATATACAGACTTGCAAAATAAGTCATGACATATTCAGTCATGGCATATAATCATACTATTCATTCAACGACAGGATTAACACCCTTTGAAGTAGCATTTGGTCATACCGATTCTGGTAAAATATTCGATGTAGATTTTAAAAAGGCATATACACAGCAACTCATTAAAGACCACGCGAGATGAACCAAATACTTATATAGGTATATTTCCGAAAACGTCCATACAGATAAAGAAAAGGTTAGGAAAAAGAAAAGCGGGGAATCTGGAATTTATCTTAAAGAAGGTGATACGGTTTTTATTAAAGATATTAACATAAGGAAAAGTAAGGATAAGCCTAGGTATCCAAAGGCGAAAGTGCAAGGTGATATTGAAAGAAACATAATACCTGTAACGATAGGGAAAAGAAAAACTAAAGTGCACCTCAAAAATGTGAAACGCCCTCCACAGGTTGCTGGCGATCTTCGTGAACCTGAATCTGATGATCCGGACCCAAGGCCTTCAACTTCTAAAGATTGAGCATAACCCAGGCATGTTACCCGTAAAGCAAGGACAAGCATACAAGGAAATAGATAAGTGGGTTATAGTTAAGCAGTTAGACTTCAGTAGCATAAAAGATGATTTAAATTTTAATATCAATAAATATAAAGAATTTAACAGTTTAGTAGACATCCATAAACCATACGTAAATGAATTCCAAAATATGAAAATACAAGTAAATTATTTAAGTAACTTAGCTGTAGAAAAGTTTAAACAGCTCATTCCTTCGATACGTTTCAAGCGCGGTCTTATTAATCCATTAGGTTCTGTTATCAAAACGCTTACAGGAAACTTAGACCACAATGATGCAATAAAATACGACAATCTCATATCTCAATTAAAGACCCAGCAAACGCACACTAATAAGAAAATAACAATAATCTCGGAGGTGCTTGACTCTCTTATAAATAGTACTGGATCTCTACAGGAAAATATGAAAATTATAGATGAACGAATGAAACGTATAGAAAGAATTGTAAAATATATAATTACTAAAGACGATAACAGCATATACTCCACATATGTTTTAAGTATGTTTAACATGTTTGTCAATAATTTTAGAACTATATACTTAATTTTAAGCGAAATAGAAACGGCATTAGCATTTACTAAACTTCACGTTCTACACCAAGCCATTGTTAATTCCACTGAATTATTAGTAATATTAGAATCTATATCTCAAACAAATAGTTTATTGTATCCTATTACTGAAAACAATTTAGTTAATTTAGAAAGATCTATGTCTGTTAAGGCCTATGTAAAAGAAAACCAAATAACATTCATCATGGAAATCCCTCTGACTAATAATATGACATACATCATCATTCATCATCATTACAGCCCTTCACAAGTCCACTGCTGAACATAGGCCTCCCCCAAAGAATGCCACAAAGCACGGTCCTGAGCCACCTGCATCCATCGACTTCCTGCATGTCTTACCAGGTCGTCACTCCATCTCGTGGGGGGACGCCCTACACTTCGCCTACCGGTACGTGGCTGCCACTCGAGAACCTTTCTTCCCCATCGGTTGTCGGTTCTTCGAGCTATATGGCCGGCCCACTGCCACTTCAGCTTACTAATCCGTTGGGCTATGTCGGTCACTCTGGTTCTACTGCGGATATCCTTATTCCTAAGTTTATCACGCAGAGAAACTTCGAGCATAGACCTCTCCATAGCTCGCTGAGCGACCTTGAGCTTCCTCATACGGCCAGCAGTGAAGTACCACATATTACATACACTTATTTTAAAATGTATGCCTTACCTATGTTTGATCCCACCTCTAATAGAACAACTGTTATTTTTCCCAAATATCCTTATCTCATGGTGAAAGATTACACGTACTTACCCCTAAATGGCCCATGTCAGGAGATAGCAGCAAACCAGTTCCTGTGCGAGGAAATTAATATCGTGCAGTATCCTGAAAACACATGCATAGAACAACTTATGAACTTCGCATGAAATCTAAGCCTTTGTAAATTATCAATAGTAGAGCTGGAAAGTGTTAAGATACAGTCTATTGGTCCTATTAACTGGATCCTATTTACACAAAATGAAACACTCAAAGAAATGCTGTAAAGGGCACTTACCTCTTGAAAATCGATGAAAACTGTGAGATAAAATTAGGCAATATTAAATTATTCCGGAAACGATACTTCCCAGGAAAACTGCAATATAAGGTGACACCAATTTTAACTCTACCCAAATTGATAGAGCAGCCTACAAATGCGGAGAAAACAGTGAATTTAAAGCGAGTTAATTGGACGAACTAAAATATCTCTCGTACAAACTGAAAAGTGAAATAGTGGAAAGTGAAAGTGAAAGCTTAGTGAAAAAGAAAAGTGTTAGTTTAGCTACTGTACTACTCTATGTTATATTAGTTTTAATTATTCTTATTGTTGTAATTTGGAAATATAAGTCTAAGCTCTTACATTGTATGCAAAATCATCGGAATCCAAATCTTGACGATAACTTTGCAGTTGAGGAGGGAGGAGTTATGGTTACACCAGCACCACCCATAATACAGATAAAGCGTCCATCAGCATAAATACATAAATGCTGAGTATGTAGTAATTTAAGTAGCCTGTAAGCATAGGATTAAGGATTGTAAAAAGACAATGGTCAGAATAAATTCACATCTCTCTCTGTGAACACGTAGTTTGTATTTAGTTTTAAAAAAGCTCTCGGCAGCTCCCGCAACTTGACTAGCTCCAGATGGATGTTAGTCAGATTGAGCACGCAGAGAGGGTAGGCCGTGAAAAACCAAACGCCGACAAACCACTGCCAGTAGTTGTAACGCTGAGAACAAAGAGGCTCGTGATAAGTGGATTGAAAGTCGCAAAAAACGCTTGACAAATGGTGAAATTTATGGTACAAATAACGACACCCGTATTTATATAAATGAGAATGTCACTAGGTATAAAAGGAACCTTCTATGGGTTACTAAAAACCAGCTTAAGAAAACATACAAGTACATTTGGGTACAAGATGGAAAAATACTCATAAGAAAAAGTCATGAACAGAAAAAAATAATGTCAATAAGGAGTGAACGAGATATTGAAAAATATATAGAAAGTAGTGTAAATACGGCGACGAAAGATGTTGCTGTTGGTACCTGTATGCCTAACGCACACATAGTGCGAAGTAAACACTGCGAGCTAAACTAACATCAAATAAAAGGTGATCGTTTCGATGCAATTATCACATTAGAATGTCAATTTACTAGATTTAAAACAGCGAACTCCTGGGTGCAGAGTATACCTGGCAACAACAAATATGTACACATATTACACTTAAATATTCGGTCGATAAGAAAAAACTTTAATGAATTGCAATTTTTTGTAAAAAAATGCTCTGAAGAGTTAGCAATACTAGTGTTGACAGAGGTTAACATTAAGGAGATGGAACTATCACTATACCACATACACAATCTATTTGCAAACTATTTGCAAACAAGGGAGACTACAAGAGGAGGGGGTGTGCTTATTTATGTTAAGGAATGTCTTATTTTTAATGCGCAAAAAACCCTGATGAGTTCACTGGAAGGACTTCATGGTAAAAAACGAATAGGTTTTTATTCGTTGATGAAATCGAGCAAATAATTAAGAATATCCCAACGAGTGAGGAAATTATCATGTTAGGTGACGTCATCATTAACTTATTAGAAGTGAGTGAAAGCTAACTGGTGTCAAAATATAAGGACTGCATGTGTGCACTAGGCCTACAGTACGTAATACCGATTACGGAGGGGACGCGAGAGGCTATCGTCGCGGGTGTAAGAGAAATGTCGTGTATCGATCATGTTTGGGTGCGAACAAGACAGCTCCGAGACTGCCATTCGTTTGTTATTGAGTGCTTTATGTCGGATCATCACGTGGTTGGAGTCTCGGTACCGTTACACTGACAGTGTGGACTCGGGCACTCGGTATGTGATTAATAATAACCTAGTAGCTAAGCAGATCACTGATTACGATTGGTCTCAACTGTTGCTTATTGATTGTCTGTTAAAATTGTACTGTAAGTTAGAAAATGTTTTCAATGATATTTATAAAAATAGTAAGACTGTAATGCCAAAGATTAAAAAACGGGATACACAACCGTGGATAGACAGAGATTTGAATAAAATGTTAATGCGTAGGGATAGGTTATTTAGGGATTGGAAAGAAATACCAAACAATAATACAAAAAGACTAGAATACACACGATTTAGAAATAAGGTTAATAAATTAATATTTAAAGCGAAAAATAGTTATCGGCAGCAAGAAATCAAGAAGTGTAATGGAGACCCAAAAAAAATCTGGGACAAAATTAATAGCTGGACAGGTAGGAAATAAGCAAAGATAGATGATATTATTAAAAGATACTTTGGAAATAAAGACACGATGTATAATATATGTAGTCAATTTGCAGATACATTTACTAACGAAATTATTGCTATTAAACATAATTGTAATATTAAACTATTAGACAGAAGTAAATATTTTAGAGAATGTGATGTAACATTTCGCTTTAAGCCAGCTATCAGTGACGCAGTGTGCAAAGTCATCGATCAGTTTAGCTGTGATAAAGCGCCAGGCAGTGACTGCATTCGAGTCATATACATAAAAATAATCAAGAATGAGATCTCACCGGTCTTATCGCACTTTGTCAACCTGTGTTTGTCAAAAGGGGAATATCCTAACCCACTCAAAAAAGCTTTAATTAGGCCCATCTACAAGCAGGGAGCGCACTCAGTGTATGCTAACTATAGACCGATTTATCTTATCGGTCATTAATAAAATAGTTGAGAAGATGATAGTCGGCCAAGTTAGCGAATTTTTAGAGCAAAATAGTATTTTAGCGGATGCACAGCACGGTTTTAGACATGGTCATAGCACCGTAACAGCACTATCATAGTTTTCAGAAGATATGAACAGCAGTCTCGACCAGGGGCATCAGGTCCTGGCGCTGTTCATAGACTATAAAAAAGTTTTTCTATACCTTCGATACCTTGGATCATGAGGTGCTGTTGCAGGCCATGGATGAGTGTGGAATCAGGGGCCCCACAAACAGGTGGTTCCGGAGTTATCTGAGTGGCAGAACCTTACAGACCTACATCTCTGGTATTGTTGGTAAAGAAGTGGTGGTACAGCTTGGTGTTCCGACTGGTTCAGTCTATGGTCCGGTTGGCTACGTTATGCATGTCAATAGTGTCATTAATGTGGTGAAGAAATGTCGGGTGTATATGTACGCGGATGACATTTGCCTTATGTACTCCTCTAAGAATATACAAGAGATCAGGGCTGTGCTACAAACAGACTTCGATAATATTATCCGGTGGGCTCACGATAATGGTATCATACTCAACCTCAATAAGACGAAAGTGATGCATCTGTATTCACCGCACAACTCAGTGGCAAAAAATGTCAAGAGCGTGGATATAGGTATCGTGGGTCACACGTATGAGTGTATGCACGTCAAAAATGTAAATTGTGTTTGTCAAAAGCTAGAATATGTCAGCAAATTTAAGTATCTGGGTCTGTGGGTGGACCGCATCATGAATTGGAAAACACAGGTTGACACAGTGTGTACAAAGCTTAGGGCAGTGTTGAGTAAGTTTTATATCCTGAAGGCGCCGTTGAGTAGAAAAACCCTGCGTGTCCTTTATTTTGCTCTCGCTGAGTCATTGCTAACCTATGGATTGAATACGTATGGCCGTACATTTAAAACCTATCTTAACAGAATAAAATCGCTGCAAATTCGTTTTATGAAATACTTTGTTAGACCACAAACAAAACTTGCCTGTAAAGAAAATTATGAAAAACTATTTCTTGTTTATAGGGTGCTTCCTGTACATGAAAAGATCAAGTACCTGTTGGTTCTAGATCAGTTCTATAACGACCAGTTTAAAGTACAAGTGCAAAATAGGTACAATACTAGAAGCGTCAGAGAGCGTAAACTCACGCGACCACCAGTAAAAAATTACTATGGCAAAAGAACCAACAAGTATTTGACCTCTATACTTTTCAATAATATCGATTGGCTGAGAGAAGATAATACTAGAATAAGTAAACGAACACTAAAAAATAAATTAAAAACTGTTTTCCTTAATGAAGTTGTCGCAAGATGTGAAAATATTAACTAATTTGTTGTTGTTTTAACATAACTTTTGACAATTACGTATATTAGACCTTATTATTTACAGTTTTATTTTCATTAAATTGTATGTTTACGTATTTGAACCAAATGTATTAAGGCAAGCGCTACTCCCGCCGACAAACTGTTACGCAGTTTGGTGGGTGTGAAAAATATACTAAAGGTTTGGTCCAGAATAAATGATTTATTATTATGGGGTATTTGTATAGTTTTCTCATCTGGTTGGGTTGTATAAATATATAATTGAAAATGAAAATGATAAACTTACATAAATATCAATAAAATAAAATAAGTACATAAAAAATACATAAATATATAAAAACCCAACCAGATGGAAGCCCTCGGCAGGGGAGACCAAACGGCCGAGGGTTAGGGGGAAAGGGAAAGAAACCGGCTAAATTATTATTATTATTATGTGGAACACCAGCTTTAATAGGCTTGTAATCAGAGCATGCACCGTCTACTACGACCTTGATGCTCCGATCAGCAAGGGAACTGGTGATCCAATTGCACAATTTCTCGGGAAGCCTATAGGAAGGGAGTTTCGAAAGAAGCGCTTTGTGCCAAACCCGATCGAAGACCTTCGCAATGTCCAAACTAACGGCCAATGCCTGCCCCTTAGACTCTTTTGCCTCCGCCCATCTATAAGTTAGATAGACCAGAAGATCACCAACTGGTCAACCCCGACGAAAACTGTTTATAATGGATTCCATTATTTTGGAGAACAAGGAGGTGAAGGCGATAGGCCTGTAGTTTGATGGGTCTGAGCGGTCGCCTTTTTTAGGGATCGGATGAACCAAAAGCTGTCTTCCATGAATTTGGGATAACGCCTTAGGAGTAGAATTACCGGAAAAGACGCATTAAAACAGGTGCCAACTTCGGAGCATACGTCTTCAGTACAATGGAAGGAAACCGAGCGCTGTGTAAGCAGCATATCTGGCATGGAGCACTCAAACCGCGGGATGGTCGGCGGTGTATTCCTCCGTCATCGAGAGTCGAGTTGGACGCAAAAAGAGAGATTAACAGATCGGCTTTCTCCTTTGCGGCATGGACTCAGTGAGTCGCCCTCTCTTTGCAGAGATGGCTGACAGAAGTTTCCTTGGACAGCCTTAGCAAGAGACCAGAATGCACGGGTTACTGAAGGAAGGCGAACTAGCCTCTCACCAACTCCGCCGATGTGCTCTGACCTTGTCTTGGCAATGAATTTTGAAGAACCTGGAGGCAGAATTATACTTCTTTTGAAGAGCGCTGGTGTTTACATCTCGATACGTCAACAATCTCGGAATGTAAAGATGTCGTCAGCCCAGTGCTGGTAGCACTCTTGCTTATAGTGTGATGCTATTTTACATGAGCGACCAAACTATGGCTGGAATCTGCCTCCGTTGGGCACCACAGAAGATGGAATAAAAAGTTCCATATCCTCAAGTACCATATCAGCGACAGAATCAGCAACATTGTTGGGATTGCCCAGCGAGAAGCAAATTCGCCCTCAAGGGTAGAATGCAAAAAAAGACCACATCCTTTCCCAATCGGCCGATCTATAGTGCCAAACACGGCGACTGCCTGCAGAATGCAACCGCGAAGATAGTGTGAGTGACACCACCCTCCGGAGATGACAATGGCCCTAGAAGCCGTAAGGGGTGTCGACGTAAACCTGATATCTGTCCGAAAAAGAGGTTAGCAGAAGTTCCAACAGAGAAGGCGCATGATCCTCCACATCTAGAATCCGCGTAGGCAAAGTAACCAGCTGTGCAACCATATACCAAGGCAAAGTCATAAACAAATTTCGCCACATGAACGCTTAAATGTGAACCGAGCCATTCGGTGTGATGGTCGTTAAAATCGCCAAGGATCACGATCTGTGCGGGTACCCCGCTTAACGTTTAACAGGTCAACCTGTTAAACGTAACTTAGCTGTAATTGTAAGCGGGATAATACCTTGCTTTGATCTTTTATAAAGGAGGTTAACATTTCAAATGTAGGCATCTTACATTTAGAAAATTGTTGTTCGAATACTTGTACGGTTTGTTTATTTAGTTTACTAAGACCGATATGGGTAAACATGAAATTAACTAAATCGTCTATTTTTAATAATTTTAGAGCCGAAACCGAGGCGCAATAGTTTTCCATAAACATGTCTAAATTTTGAGAAGATGCGTATGTGAGAGATTTAAACGTAAACATTGTTTCTAAATAATGCGTAGCTAAAGTTCTATTATCTTGATAACGATCTACTAATAATTGCCATATTATCTTATAATTCGAAGCCACGGGTAGCACTCCCGTCTTAATAGATAAAGCGGATCCTGATAACTTTTACACAAGATATTGTATGCGTTCGGCATCAGTAAGATGTTCGTTTTCGTGAATAATTTCTGTAAGGTTTTGCTAAAATAATGGCCATTTCTCGAGTTGTCCAGAAAAAGAAATTAAATCTAAAGTTGAAAGCTTATATTTTGGTATAGCGAATTGAATACTAGTATCTTTTTATCGTTAATTAATGAGAATTCAAAATAGTTAATATGATTATAAAGTTCGTAGTTTTGTCAGCAACAGTTCGTTGCGGTGAAAATTTTAGAGCAACTAATTTTTAAAGTTGGTACCTAATTAGCACCTAAAAAGTCCCTAATTTGGGCTTTTTCTAAAAGCAATTTTGATTCTATTTTGATTTTCATAAAACTTGAATTTTGCATCTGCTATGTTCTGAATAACTACTTTATTTTTATTAGGGGCGTTTTGTCATTGCCTATACTTGGATCACCTAATTAGCACTTAATTCCTTGCTATTCATATTTATCGTATATCTAATAACTTAATTGCGTTGCAAGCGAGAGGTTTTGCTAGCAACGCAAATTTCAACAGTTCGTTGCAGTGAAAATTTTAGAGCACCTAATTTTTAAACTTGGCACCTAATTAGCACCTAAAAAGCCCCTAATTTTTGGTTTTTCTAAATGCAAATTCCTGATTTAGCGTTGCTGGCGATACATAACTTTGGCGTTTAGCTTCTAATACTTTAATGGAAGTCATTATTATTGGCAAACTATAGGTGCGAGTTTAAACTTAAAACTTAAGCGGATAAAATTGAGTACTATGATCGATTGTTATAGTAAACAAGTTATTTCTATTTACTATTTTACTATTACTGTTAAATAATCGACGCGATATTTAAATTTTATGTTATACTAGCTGTGCCCGCGGCGTAGCTCGCGTATATAGCTTTTACTTAAAGAATTTGACGTTTAGTTAAGAGAATATTAAACGATTTATATCATTACTGTATCAATAAGTGGTAACAAAATAAATCGTTATTTTCAAAGTTCTAAGTCGTTTATAATAGAGCTTCTGTGTAGACGACGTTAGAAGTAGGCAGCCGGGGCGTAGGTACACAAATAGGTTATGAGGCCTTTTTTTTTACATGGGGAAATGCCTACGCATACCCGCCTCACGGGGGCAAGGACGGGTTATGTCGGACTCGCACCGACTAAAACCCCATGGTGTTCCACCCTCGTCGCATATTGGCAGGGCCACGGGAACGCTTTCGCACACTTCCGCGGCCCCACCTGCGCTGGCCGCCCCATGGCGGCCCCTCCTCGGGAGAGGACTACTTCTCCTCCATCTCCCTCTCAGGTAAGGCGCACCAGAACACATGGCGCGCCCTCCTCTTCGGCCTCCAAGTCCAGGTTATGAGGCCTACTAACGCGGGAAAAAGCAACATAGAGTTGGCCATGTGCAAAACAGTTAGTACTGAGGTCCACTCCTGGAACGCGTAAACTTAAAACTTGCGCTTTATTTACGGTAGTCGCATAACCCACGCTGACTGGGAACTGAACACGCTTAAAACTGAAAGGAAAGTTATTTGGGATTAGAGGGATTCTGGGTATAAAAACAATATCACGACATTTTGTTGCAATTTTGTTAGTTTTTAATCGAGTTTCGTTGCATAGCGTGGGTGGGCGTGTTTCTTTTCTGGTTTCTGGTGATGTTTGTGCTGTTAGCCTACACGGCTCTTTCAACTTCATCGTACTCATGGGTACAAATTTCTTCAGTGAGTCTCAATACCATTAAAAAAAGTGAAAAATCTTAACACCGCAATTCTTTTTTGCGCCCATAGCGCGGCTACCCTCTGGAAGCGGGGGAGGGAGGTGGTGAATGCTCATAGCACGGCAGCCGGCTGCGTGTTTATGTGGGACTCACTTTGAAGAAGTGCCTACCCAATAAATACCACCTGTGGGACTGACGTTGGCCCTTATCGGAAGCGACCCCCTTTAGGAAAAAGGGGCGCCACCGCAATTCAGAAAAAGTTGTAATTTATTCAACGCGATCTGTTACGTTCGTTATGAGAAAACATCCTTTTTTTTAATTTAAGGAAAACATATTTTTTGTTTACTGTGTTTTAATAAGTATATTATAATAGAACGTTTTTTTACACACGAATCTTTTTATTACTATTTCTGAGTTTTATGGCGCCTTTAAACAGATTCGAACCTAGATTTCAAAATAATAATCATAACTTTCGATAGAATTACCCATTTTAATAAAACAAAGATTAAAAATGAACTCGAATATACGCTTTATTATTTTCTTAACGACTTCTTTGCAAAAAAGATGTTTACTCAAAACGTTATGCGTTCATAATCAAACAGACAGACAGACAATTCTAAAAGATATAAAAATGTACTTATTTAATGATTTTCAGTCCACATAATGATTTTAGTCACAAACATACCTACTATACAATGTACATAAACAAACACAACATGTTATCACCATGTTTATTATATGTGACGGGACCAGCACCATTGCACGTGCGGCGCGGTAGCCGTCGGTGCAGTTAGACAGAATTCTTGTAAATAACACGTGTTCCGCACACCTGCACCATTGCACCTGCGGGGGCGCCCGTTTTGCTTGTATAAAACGGACGGCGCGGCCGCCGTTAAGACAGTCTTGGCTCTGACGTGGAACGGTACGCTTGTCGTATTCCGTTACTAGTTTATCCTCGACTCGTTGGATAATTAGTTCGTGTAAACGAATTAATTATTATTCCTAACTACAAAATTAGTCTCTGTACTATACTCAATTACCCTTTCTACATCAGAAGTAGGATAAAGTCCCCATTTTTGCCCACATATAATCTTCGAATAGTATGAGGATTATTACATTTGTGGAAGACTATAATGCATTCCGCATTGATGAATCTGTTTTTATGTTAAATGCCGTTAATGAAATTTGCTATGCTACTTACGATGTTGTCGTACCATTAAAGTGTAGAGAAAAGATAAAGTGAAATTATTTAAGCCAATTTTTATTTAATTTGTGCGATCTGTATTAAAAGTACCCGCAAGTATTTTCATTATTTCTTGACGTACGTAAATATGTTAACAAATGTCGAAAGAAATGTTGGAGGCTTTCTAATTAACTTGTTCAAGTTTTGTTGTAATTTGATAGTTCACGCGAAACATGATTATCATTTGCTATATTTTGAAGTTCAAAACGTTTAAGGGATGTTCCATAATCAAGGATTAACTTTAACACGCTATGAATTGAAAATAATAAGTGACATTTTTGTGTTCTAATGTGTTGATCAGTGTTGCAGTTTGCTCCGAATATTGTGTCGTCGACAAGATTGGGGTTTGATGTAGAGTGATCAATGAGGAAGATGTTGTGACGGCTAATCGAACATGGTCAGGTACGGACGAGCGCTGGTAAGATTGAGCCTACACCGCTACAGTCAGTAACTTATCGGCTGATCTTACGGCAGAGCAATTTAAGCGGCCGCCAAACAAATGGTGCTTTGGCGCTGTAAATGGACGTCTTAGATCGGCTTTCATAGATTTTGCGCAGTTGCCTCCTTTCCTTTGAAATATGTTGTGGTATTTGCCTCTACACATAGTTTCCGTTTTTTTTTTGCAATTTTTTCAAATGTCATACAGTTGCCGTTTCTTAAGAGAATATGTGATGAATTATGGAAGCTCGGAATTCCATGGTTCGCAATACATTTATCTCGATTTCTTTTAATTTTACAAAGCAGTGCAACGATTCGCTAGCGCTAGTACGGCTATGGCACGACGGCTCGCTGGCGCGATTGTGGCACGAACGCAGCAGAACAAAAAGCTGGAGTGCGTTTGCCTGGAGGTAGCCATATCGGCGCGTTCATGACTTAAATGAAGTCTGGGATGATCGACCGTTGTAATATTTAACAAAAGTTAATATCTGTTAGCAGGTGGTGATAACTGATAGACCGTATGCTGTTCATTGTCAACCGCACGAGGACGCGCGACAGTCAGAGGTAGCCTTGTCTGTGTGTCTAAAGAATACAGAGAGGTTTCATCACTCTAGCGGAGTAATTATTCTAGTCCAAGAAAGGAAGATGG
Source organism: Parnassius glacialis (assembly GCA_033319125.1). Classification (NCBI taxonomy): domain Eukaryota; kingdom Metazoa; phylum Arthropoda; class Insecta; order Lepidoptera; family Papilionidae; genus Parnassius; species Parnassius glacialis. The sequence continues at coordinate 29,907,131 of JAVANC010000002.1, forward strand.
TGTCGCTGAGAGGCTGGTTTGTTCTGCACTGGGATGTGTCGTGTTGCTGTTGGTTTGCATACTTAGGTGTTATCATGTCACTACGTCCCTCACGATACACTTTTGTGTGATTGTGACAGGGACATGTTTGCGGTATGGCTAGTCTGTAATTGTTCTATACTGAATTGCAAAAAAAAAAAGAGTAAGAAAAAAAAGTGGTTCTTACTATCATTGCAGGGCGTTTGCCCGTCCAATGATATAGCTACAGGGAATAGTGATTCCGGACTAGAAAATAGTACTAGAAAAAAAGGAGTAAGAAAAAAATAGTTCTTACTATCATTGCAGGGCTTTGTGGCGGTCCAATGATATGGCTATAGGGAATAGTGATTCCGGACTAGCGAAAACAGTACTTGAAAAAAAAAAGAGAAAATAGAAAAAGCTACAGACTAATCATTCCGATCTCGCATAAAGTTTTGTAGGGCTTACTGCCGGATCAAAACTGATTGTCACCCAAGTCTGAAGGGTCAATATAGACCGGACCAGACGCTGTTATGTCAGGATAGTCGAACGATGTTTTTTTTGTCTACAGATAACTAAAATTGTGATGGAGCGCGTGCGAGGACGCACGCATGTCAGTATGGCCGTGACGGGACCAGCACCATTGCACGTGCGGCGCGGTAGCCGTCGGTGCAGTTAGACAGAATTCTTGTAAATAACACGTGTTCCGCACACCTGCACCATTGCACCTGCGGGGGCGCCCGTTTTGCTTGTATAAAACGGACGGCGCCGCCGCCGTTAAGACAGTCTTGGCTCTGACATGGAACTGTGCGCTTGTCGTATTCCGGTACTAGTTTATCCTTAACTCGTTGGATAATTAATTTGTGTAAACGAATTAATATTATTCCTAACTACAAAATTGGTCTCTGTACTATACTCAATTACCCTTTCTACATATGTATATAGATTTAAAGAGAGATGGCGCTGTTAACATCAATTCTAAAAATAAAAGAGATTAATTGACGCAATCGATACATTATATAAAACATAAAAACACTTATAAATCAGTGCGTGCATAGTATGCAAAAAAGAAAGTTTGATCCTAGCCGAAACCAACGAAATTGTTAATACATAGCTCTTTTAAAATCTGGGGGCACGGCAGTGCCCCCGCCAAGTCCAGCAAAAAAGCGGCACGGCCGTACCATCCTTTTCTCGAAGCAATTCAGGCCATTTCCGAAACCCTATAACTTCGTTATGGATAAAACTAGATACGTAAATTTTTACTAACCAAGTAGGCATTGTATAAACTCGGTATATTTAAAATTTCATTAAATTTGAACTAGTAGTTTAGGAATTATAACTAGTCAAAGATTCCTAATTTTGTCACTCACTGACTGACCCATCATCAAAACTCTAAGGCACTTCTAGCAGACATAGAAACTTCAAATTTGGAATACAATTATTGTTTAATATATTAATCAAGGGAAAATGAAAATATTTTACAATTTCGGTCCAGTTTTCGAGATACACCAACAGCATAAATAACTTTGTTATCCCATATAAACAGATAGTATTACAAAGTTACATTTGCAGTGAATGAATCTATACCTATATTTATGTATAATGGAATAATAGGTGTAAATAGCTACCTAGATATAACTATCTACAAAAAGAAATTAGATGCCATCAAAAACATAACTTGTAAAAAAGCCAAGTCTTGAGATCCATGTTATACCAAGTCCACCGTAATACCATGAAAACACAATATATCTCACAAGTAATACATTTTATATTAAATTAGATTGTTTAGTGCGATTGCCAAGTCAATCTATGTATCAATCTATGGACTGAATAAATTAACCGACTTGGTATTACATGGATCTCACAACTTTTTACGGTAGAAGGACTGAGTTGCGAGACTTGGCTTTTTTACAAGTTATGTTTTTGATGGCATCTAATTTCTTTTTGTAGATAGTTATATCTACCTAGATTATATATATATATATATATATATATATATATATATATATATATATAATAATAGGTTATATAATAGGATAATAATAGGTGTAAATAGCTACCTAGCTATTTACACCTATTATTCCATTATACATAAATATAGGTATAGATTCATTCACTGCAAATGTAACTTTGTAATACTATCTGTTTATATGGGATAACAAAGTTATTTATGCTGTTGGTGTATCTCGAAAACTGGACCGAAATTGTAAAATATTTTCATTTTCCCTTGATTAATATATTAAACAATAATTGTATTCCAAATTTGAAGTTTCTATGTCTGCTAGAAGTGCCTTAGAGTTTTGATGATGGGTCAGTCAGTGAGTGACAAAATTAAGAATCTTTGACTAGTTATAATTCCTAAACTACTAGTTCAAATTTAATGAAATTTTAAATATACCGAGTTTATACAATGCCTACTTGGTTAGTAAAAATTTACGTTTCTAGTTTTATCCATAACGAAGTTATAGGGTTTCGGAAATGGCCTGAACTGCTTCGAGAAAAAGATGGTACGGCCGTGCCGCTTTTTTGCTCGACTTGGCGGGGGCACTGCCGTGCCCCCAGATTTTAAAAGAGCTATGTATTAACAATTTCGTTGGTTTCGGCTAGGATCAAACTTTCTTTTTTGCATACTATGCACGCACTGATTTATAAGTGTTTTTATGTTTTGTATAATGTATCGATTGCGTCAATTAATCTCTTTTATTTTTAGAATTGATGTTAACAGCGCCATCTCTCTTTAAATCTATATACATATAATAAACATGGTGATAACATGTTGTGTTTGTTTATGTACGTTGTATAGTAGGTATGTTTGTGACTAAAATCATTATGTGGACTGAAAATCATTAAATAAGTACATTTTTATATCTTTTAGAATTGTCTGTCTGTCTGTTTGATTATGAACGCATAACGTTTTGAGTAAACATCTTTTTTGCAAAGAAGTCGTTAAGAAAATATTAAAGCGTATATTCGAGTTCATTTTTAATCTTTGTTTTATTAAAATGGGTAATTCTATCGAAAGTTATGATTATTACTTTGAAATCTAGGTTCGAATCTGTTTAAAGGCGCCATAAAATTCAGAAATAGTAATAAAAAGATTCGTGTGTAAAAAAACGTTCTATTATAATATACTTAAAACACAGTAAACAAAAAATATGTTTTCCTTAAATTAAAAAAAAGGATGTTTTCTCATAAAGAACGTAACAGATCGCGTTGAATAAATTACAACTTTTTCTGAATTGCGGTGGCGCCCCTTTTTCCTAAAGGGGTCGCTTCCGATAAGGGCCAACGTCAATCCCACAGGTGGTGTTTATTGGGTAGGCACTTCTTCAAAGTGAGTCCCACATAACCACGCAGCCGGCTGCCGTGCTATGAGCATTCACCACCTCCCTCCCCCGCTTCCAGAGGGTAGCCGCGCTATGGGCGCAAAAAAGAATTGCGGTGTTAAGATTTTTCACTTTTTTTAATGGTATTGAGACTCACTGAAGAAATTTGTACCCATGAGTACGATGAAGTTGAAAGAGCCGTGTAGGCTAACAGCATAAACATCACCAGAAACCAGAAAAGAAACACGCCCACCCACGCTATGCAACGAAACTCGATTAAAAACTAACAAAATTGCAACAAAATGTCGTGATATTGTTTTTATACCCAGAATCCCTCTAATCCCAAATAACTTTCCTTTCAGTTTTAAGCGTGTTCAGTTCCCAGTCAGCGTGGGTTATGCGACTACCGTAAATAAAGCGCAAGTTTTAAGTTCACGCGTTCCAGGAGTGGACCTCAGTACTAACTGTTTTGCACATGGCCAACTCTATGTTGCTTTTTCCCGCGTTAGTAGGCCTCATAACCTGGACTTGGAGGCCGAGGAGGAGGGCGCGCCATGTGTTCTGGTGCGCCTTACCTGAGAGGGAGATGGAGGAGGAGTAGTCCTCTCCCGAGGAGGGGCCGCCATGGGGCGGCCAGCGCAGGTGGGGCCGCGGAAGTGTGTGAAAGCGTTCCCGTGGCCCTGCCAATATGCGACGAGGGTGGAAAACCATGGGGTTTTAGTCGGTGCGAGTCCGACATAACCCGTCCTTGCCCCCGTGAGGCGGGTATGCGTAGGCATTTCCCCATGTAAAAAAAAGGCCTCATAACCTATTTGTGTACCTACGCCCCGGCTGCCTACTTCTAACGTCGTCTACACAGAAGCTCTATTATAAACGACTTAGAACTTTGAAAATAACGATTTATTTTGTTACCACTTATTGATACAGTAATGATATAAATCGTTTAATATTCTCTTAACTAAACGTCAAATTCTTTAAGTAAAAGCTATATACGCGAGCTACGCCGCGGGCACAGCTAGTATAACATAAAATTTAAATATCGCGTCGATTATTTAACAGTAATAGTAAAATAGTAAATAGAAATAACTTGTTTACTATAACAATCGATCATAGTACTCAATTTTATCCGCTTAAGTTTTAAGTTTAAACTCGCACCTATAGTTTGCCAATAATAATGACTTCCATTAAAGTATTAGAAGCTAAACACCAAAGTTATGTATCGCCAGCAACACTAAATCAGGAATTTGCATTTAGAAAAACCAAAAATTAGGGGCTTTTGAGGTGCTAATTAGGTGCCAAGTTTAAAAATTAGGTGCTCTAAAATTTTCACTGCAACGAACTGTTGAAATTTGCGTTGCTAGCAAAACGTCTCGCTTGCAACGCAATTAAGTTATTAGATATACGATAAATATTAATAGCAAGGAATTAAGTGCTAATTAGGTGATCCAAGTATAGGCAATGACAAAACGCCCCTAATAAAAATAAAGTAGTTATTCAGAACATAGCAGATGCAAAATTCAAGTTTTATGAAAATCAAAATAGAATCAAAATTGCTTTTAGAAAAAGCCCAAATTAGGGGCTTTTTAGGTGCTAATTAGGTACCAACTTTAAAAATTAGTTGCTCTAAAATTTTCACCGCAACGAACTGTTGCTGACAAAACTACGAACTTTATAATCATATTAACTATTTTCAATTCTCATTAATTAACGATAAAAAGATACTAGTATTCAATTCGCTATACCAAAATATAAGCTTTCAACTTTAGATTTAATTTCCTTTTTTGGACAACTCGAGAAATGGCCATTATTTTAGCAAAACCTTACAGAAATTATTCACGAAAACAAACATCTTACTGATGCCGAACGCATACAATATCTTGTGTCAAAGTTATCAGGATCTGCTTTATCTATTAAGACGGAAGTGCTACCCGTGGCTTCGAATTATAAGATAATATGGCAATTATTAGTAGATCGTTATCAAGATAGTAGAACTTTAGCTACGCATTATTTAGAAAAAATGTTTACGTTTAAATCTCTCACATACGCATCTTCTCAAAATTTAGGCATGTTTATAGAACACTATTGCGCCTCGGTTTCGGCTCTAAAATTATTAAAAATAGACGATTTAACTGATTTAATGTTTACCCATATCGGTCTTAGTAAACTAAATAAACAAACCGTACAAGTATTCGAACAACAATTTTCTAAATGTAAAATGCCTACATTTGAAATGTTAACCTCCTTTATAAAAGATCAAAGCAAGGTAGGTATTATCCCGCTCACAATTACAGCTAAGTTACGTTTAACAGGTCGACCTGTTAAACGTAACATCATCGGTAGTAACCACAAAAAATACACGCAACCTGCAAATCATAGATTACCTCCTAATAGATTCCGCATACAGGGCCACAAGCGCGCGCAACACATACTTGCTGTAGCTAGCATACGAAGTGACGCTAAGAATCACGACATCAATTTAGACCAAGTTTGTGACCCGTAGGCACGTCCGAGTTCTTGACAATTTAAAAATAGTTTTGTATCCAAAATACATAACAAATGGCTTCTTGTGCAGTGAAATGATGTGGCAAGTCAGCTACGATATCTAGTTATCAAAAAGATGGCATAACATTTCATCGGTAAGTAAATTCTATTCTTATCACGTTAACCTATTTCACAGGGCTCAGAACCGGTTTAAAAAGAGCGGTTAATTTCGATTAATTACCAGTAAATTTATCGCTCCTTCAATTACCGGTTAAAATATTAACCGGTTTTAATTAAACCTAAACGATAAAAGTTACCGGTTACATAACGGTTTCGACACCCAAATTAACCGGTTAATTCCGTAAAACGTGAAGGCAGTTATTCATAGGACAGGTAGATTCACGTTGCGAGGTGTTTATACGGCATCGCCGCATGCGGGCACACTTATCAATTATCTGCCTTTAAGCGATACATTGTTTTAGTCGCGATCAGAGTGTGTAGGTAGTGGGAGTTTGGCGTTTACGTAAAACGTGAAAGTATTAGAGAAGTTTTGAAGAAAGAAAGGCAGTTATTGTGTTTGGTTTATTCGTTAAGACTGGACTTGTCTCATAATGAAGAAATAATTTATTCTTGTGTACGGTTGTTTATTTATGATGGACAGAAAAAAAGTAAATAGAATTTATTTCATGTTTACGTTTTAACGGTGTTAGAGCCACGCGGCAGCTTTTGTTATCGCATGGATGGGCCAGCTCGAACTAGGGTAGTACCACGACCTCACAGAATACCAGCGTGAAGTAGAAGTTTACTTCTGCGTTTCGCTTGGTAGGTGTAGGTGGTCGGAGGCCCAATCCCGCCCCCCCCCCCCTAAGGTATGGTAGCGGAATCAAATAAAAAACTACCCCAGGAGGGTACCAGAATCCTGGTGACGGAGAATCCTTCGCTGAGCACCCACGCCCAAGCTACCCTACTGTTCTTGAGCATGTGTGCTCAAGCTGCCCCGCGTATTCTGGTATACGGGGTAGGGGGGGGGGGGGTACCCGCAGAGATCGTGATCCTTGGCGATTTTAACGACCATCACACCGAATGGCTCGGTTCACATTTAAGCGTTCAAGTGGCGAAATTTGTTTATGACTTTGCCTTGGCATATGGTTGCACAGCTGGTTACTTTGCCTACGCGGATTCTAGATATGGAGGATCATGCGCCTTCTCTGTTGGAACTTCTGCTGACCTCTTTTTCGGACAGATATCAGGTTTACGTCGACACCCCTTACGGCTTCTAGGGCCATTGTCATCTCCGGAGGGTGGTGTCACTCACACTATCTTCGCGGTTGCATTCTGCAGGCAGTCGCCGTGTTTGGCACTATAGATCGGCCGATTGGGAAAGGATGTGGTCTTTTTTTTGCATTCTACCCTTGAGGGCGAATTTGCTTCTCGCTGGGCAATCCCAACAATGTTGCTGATTCTGTCGCTGATATGGTACTTGAGGATATGGAACTTTTTATTCCATCTTCTGTGGTGCCCAACGGAGGCAGATTCCAGCCATAGTTTGGTCGCTCATGTAAAATAGCATCACACTATAAGCAAGAGTGCTACCAGCACTGGGCTGACGACATCTTTACATTCCGAGATTGTTGACGTATCGAGATGTAAACACCAGCGCTCTTCAAAAGAAGTATAATTATGCCTCCAGGTTCTTCAAAATTCATTGCCAAGACAAGGTCAGAGCACATCGGCGGAGTTGGTGAGAGGCTAGTTCGCCTTCCTTCAGTAACCCGTGCATTCTGGTCTCTTGCTAAGGCTGTCCAAGGAAACTTCTGTCAGCCATCTCTGCAAAGAGAGGGCGACTCACTGAGTCCATGCCGCAAAGGAGAAAGCCGATCTGTTAATCTCTCTTTTTGCGTCCAACTCGACTCTCTTCATTAATAAAATCTACATATTGCGATTTTACGTCCGGCTGCCGCTTAAAACGTTTCTCTAATGAGTCGAATCGTTTTCTCGCTAATCTGTATGAGTCACCCAGCACATCTGGATGCGTACTAAACGGCAACGTAACTCAAAACCTCCCGTCAGCTAAGCGTTTCGTGTTTTGCTTGAAGTGAGCTTCGCACGCCTCCTCTTCTGGGGACAACACTGGTGTAGTTGGCACTTCCTCCAACTCCCAAAACTTGCTTAGCTGATTACGTATTTCCATACTAAATCCACAATGAGTGCTTTTTACCTTTGAACTGCTGCTATCGTTACTACTTAACATTACAGGTCCTACCATTAACCAGCCAAATATAGAATTTTGCAACATGGGCTTATTGTGCCCCAGCCTTAACCTTTCACTGCTAATTACATCCCAAAAAATGTCCGCTCCCAATAACATATCTATTTGTGAAGGCTTATAATAAGCAGGGTCAGCTAAAACGACATTTTGTGGAACAACAATATTCGAAACGTCCACCTGTTCTAACGGCAACTGACCCGTTATCTGGGGAATAACAAAAGCATCGACCTTTATACACGATTCCATATCACTGCGCTCGCGCGGCTGGATTGACACGGTGCAACGTCTTAGCGCATCAAACGAAATATTATTAATGCCGGTCACCCGAACCGTGTCAACAGGTTCACTTTGTATGCCTAACTTATTCCTCAGCGCCTCCGTAATAAAACAAGACTGCGAACCACAGTCTAATAGACAGCGGGCTTCGTAAGTTTTGTTTGTGTTTACATTTTTTATTGACATTATTGCAGTTGATAGTAATACCTGATTTTCAACGCTGGCTGATAACGATATAGGCGTAGACACAGACTCCTTGCTTTCTACACTTTTCTGAGGACTGGATGTCATTGTTTTATGCAGCAGAGTATTGTGTTTACGTCTACATATCCCTTCCCTTCCAATAAAAGACATATCAAACAATGACTTAAGGTGAGTATGAATCAGCTGACGTCTGTTATTGAATCATTGGAAATATCGGCGGCAAATTACGAAGCGGCCTGGAAACTCGTTAGCGGTAGATTCGATAACAAACGTCAGCTGATTCATACTCACCTTAAGTCATTGTTTGATATGTCTTTTATTGGAAGGGAGTCTGATAAATCATTGCGTTTCTTAATTGACCATGTGTCGAAACATTTGAGGGCTTTAAGTAGTTTAGGTGAAAAGGTTGATAACTGGGACACGCTCATTATATTTATGTTCGCGAACAAATTAGATACTGCAACCAGTACGAAATGGGAGGAGTATAGGAATAGTTTAACCGAGAATCCCACTTTAGAAAACTTTCATGAGTTTTTGTGACAAAGGGCCGACGTTTTGGAAATGATAAGTGCAAGCACTAGCACTAGCGACAAGCCTGACAAACAAGTTGCGTATAAACGAATGGATAAGGTTCAAAAGGCATTTGTCGCGACGGCAAGCGAGTCCAACACGTCGAACCACTTAAACGTAAATAATGCACGAGTTTGCCGCATATGTAGTGGGGATCATTTCTTATATAATTGTGAAAAATTTAACCAAATGTCAGTGGACGAAAGAAACACTTTAATAAGAAAATTAAAGATTTGTATGAACTGTTTCCGAGGTGGGCATTATTCCCACCAATGTAAATCGAGTCCATTTGCTATATGTAGACGTAAACACAATACTCTGCTGCATAAAACAATGACATCCAGTCCTCAGAAAAGTGTAGAAAGCAAGGAGTCTGTGTCTACGCCTATATCGTTATCAGCCAGCGTTGAAAATCAGGTATTACTATCAACTGCAATAATGTCAATAAAAAATTTAAACACAAACAAAACTTACGAAGCCCGCTGTCTATTAGACTGTGGTTCGCAGTCTTGTTTTATTACGGAGGCGCTGAGGAATAAGTTAGGCATACAAAGTGAACCTGTTGACACGGTTCGGGTGACCGGCATTAATAATATTTCGTTTGATGCGCTAAGACGTTGCACCGTGTCAATCCAGCCGCGCGAACGCAGTGATAAGGAATCGTGTATAAAGGTCGATGCTTTTGTTATTCCCCAGATAACGGGTCAGTTGTCGTTAGAACAGGTGGACGTTTCGAATATTGTTGTTCCACAAAATGTCGTTTTAGCTGACCCTGCTTATTATAAGCCTTCACAAATAGATATGTTATTGGGAGCGGACATTTTTTGGGATGTAATTAGCAGTGAAAGGTTAAGGCTGGGGCATAATAAGCCCATGTTGCAAAATTCTATATTTGGCTGGTTAATGGTAGGACCTGTAATGTTAAGTAGTAACGATAGCAGCAGTTCAAAGGTAAAAGGCACTCATTGTGGATTTAGTATTGAAATACGTAATCAGCTAAGCAAGTTTTGGGAGTTGGAGGAAGTGCCAACTACACCAGTGTTGTCCCCAGAAGAGGAGGCGTGCGAAGCTCACTTCAAGCAAAACACGAAACGCTTAGCTGACGGGAGGTTTTGAGTTACGTTGCCGTTTAGTACGCATCCAGATGTGCTGGGTGACTCATACAGATTAGCGAGAAAACGATTCGACTCATTAGAGAAACGTTTTAAGCGGCAGCCGGACGTAAAATCGCAATATGTAGATTTTATTAATGAATATGCCGAATTAGGTCATTTATCGGAGAGTGACAAACCAGAAAAAGCCTATTTCTTACCGCATCATCCAATTTTAAAAGAGCAAAGCGAGTCCACAAAGTGTCGCGTGGTATTTGATGCCTCAGCGAAGACTGATTCTGGTTATTCGCTCAATGATATCCTCATGGTGGGTCCCACGGTGCAAGACGACATCTTCTCTATTCTAATAAGATTTCGTCAACACGCTTTCATATTCACAGGAGATTTAGAGAAGATGTATAGACAAGTAGTCGTGGAACCAACACAGAGGCACCTTCAAATAATTTTATGGCGTAATAATGAAGCCGAGCGCATGAGGTACTTGGCGCTTAATACCCTGACGTACGGTACCTTGCCGTGAGCCTTATTAGTTTCACGCTTATGTGAAAAGGCTGTACAAGCTTTACGATGCAATATTAAGAATAGGTACTTTTGGTCAGACAGTAAAATCGTATTGGGATGGCTGTGCATTCCGACAAACAAGTTATGCACGTTTGTATCGCACCGAGTCGCGGAGATTAATGACAAATGTTCAAACGCTATGTGGATGTATGTCCCCTCAGCGCAGAACCCAGCCTACCTGGCTTCGCGCGGATTATACCCGGACGAAGTACAGTCGTTGTCACTGTGGTGGGAGGGACCTGCATTCCTGCAGGATAACGAAAGCCAATGGCCTGAACAGAGCGGCGCGGTACAAGCGAGCTTACCTGAGTTGCGTGCACACACTGTAAGCATTGATAAATCGATATCGCCAATAATCGCCACGTCAAGGTATTCTAGTTTTCTTAAATTACGAGTTTCTTAAATTCTCGTACGTCGCATATTTGCATATGTGTGTCGTTTTATCAATGTATTGGTGCATAAGCAAAGGTATGAGTCGAGTTTGCTAACAGTGGACGAGCTTGAACAGGCGGAGTCCAAGCTGGCTTATTTATCACAATGTGAAAGCTTTGCTGATTTTAAGAGCAACCCAAGTTCTATACCTGGTTCAAGTAAATTAAATCCTTACCAAGACGAGTCAGGATTAATACGTGTAGGTGGTCGATTAGATAACTCGAAATTTGTGTACGACAAAAAGCATCCTATAATTCTGGATACAAAGCATCATTTTACTAAATTGATATTTAGGTATATTCATTTTAAGTTGATGCATGCACCACCGCAGCTTCTTCTTTCAGCTATTCGTGAACATTATTGGCCTTTGAATGGCAGAGTACTGGCGAGACGTACTTATGGTGATTGTACACGCTGTAAGAGGATGAAAGGAGAAGTTGCGCAACAAATAATGGGCAATTTACCAGCGCAACGGGTCACACCTGGATATGTTTTTGAGATCGTGGGAACTGATTTCGCAGGTCCTTTTTACACAGTTGACAGGAAAGGTCGCGGCGCAAGACTGTCAAAGAGTTACCTGTGTGTCATAATAGATTTTAAGGTTAAGGCCGTACATCTTGAGGTTGTCAGTTCTTTGAGTACTGAAGATTTTATTTTAGCATTGCGGCGCTTTATGGCTCGTAGAGGGCCCCCTCTAGAGATATTTTGCGACAATGGGAAAAATTTTGTTGGCGCTAACCGCGAGTTAGGTGAGTTTCTCACTGCCGCTTCTAACTCTGTGTCAGCGTCATTTGTAGAAGATAAGATTAAGTTTAATTTTGCACCCGCGTATGCTCCAAACTTTGGAAGCTTATATGAAGCAGCTGTCCGGTCTGCAAAATACCACATGAAAAGGGTGATAGGTAATACGCATTTAACCTTTGAGGAGCTAGCAACCCTGTTCGCACAGATTGAGGCTATACTTAATTCCTCATCTCCGCACGACCTAGTTCCCCTCACCCCCGGGCATTTTCTCATAGGAAGACCGCTCATTTCATTACCGGCACCAGACCTGCAAGAAGTGAACCCTAACCGGCTTCAAAGATATGCGAAAATCGAGCAGGCAAGGCAACATTTTTGGTCAAGATGGAGCCAGGAATATATCTGTGAGTTGCAACAGCGCACCCGTTGGCAGCGACGCCGCCCCGACATTCAACCTGGTCAGATGGTTCTGATAAAGGACGAAGCGACACCACCGCTCAAGTGGCCACTAGGACGGATTCAAGCAGTGCATCCTGGCACCGATGGCGCATGTCGAGTTGCGGACATACTTACAACGAAGGGCACGATTCGTCGAGCAATCAACCGAATCTGTCCATTCCTGGATATGATGAAGCTTAAAGCCAGGAGCTTTAAGAGGCGGGAAGATGTTGGCGCAACCAACAAACCTTTTATCGTACCGGGCCCACAGTGACGTCATGCATACATACGTCACACACATGCCACCACCCCGTTCGGGCCTCAGACTGCACCGTACAACCGTAGCGGCAACACACGTTTCTTATATCTTTATTTGTCATATACGACATTGTAAATATAGTTATTAAATCAAGTTATTAGTACTATCCTGGTCTTCTTCATTGACGATCCTGCGATCCTGGTCTGGAGAGAGCTTATCTGAGGAGTACACCCAACACCAAGTCAATCTATGTATCAATCTATGGACTGAATAAATTAACCGACTTGGTATTACATGGATCTCACAACTTTTTAGGGTAGAAGGACTGAGTTGCGAGACTTGGCTTACAAGTTATGTTTTTGATGGCATTTTATTTACCAATTAGATTAGATTACTCGGCGGTAAAGAATAATTGAGTTTGTCAACACGCAGTACACCACCATCTATCGATGAAATTGGTTAACTATTGTACTTTAGACTTAGATAATAAGATTAATATATTTTTGTATATACTTATTACGATCTTTTTCTTTAATACTTTTGTTTACTGCGTTTTAGATATAATTATATCATTATAGAACATCATTTAACATCATTTAATTATGTGATGATTTATAATATGAGTGTTACGGCCAACAGCTGCCCATCCCAGGAGTAGAATCCTTCGCGGCCCATAGACGAAGAAGCTACAGGCAGATGCTGGTCGGGCGTCCTAACGCCAAGGGTTAAAAGTTTCTAGTTACATTAAACGATTCGGGGGGAGCGTCACACTATGATAAAAGGGAGCTTACTTACCTCTATTCAAGGCGACTGGTCCCTCAGGATTCGGTCAGATCGCGTGTGGATGTATAGTGCTAGGAAAGTAAAGGTCAGTGATGTGTATTTGGGTGTGACTGGTGGTGTTATTGACCTTATTAGACCGTTCCCTCTGCAGCAGTTCGGCCCTCAGCTCCTCTCCAAACTACGGTCTCCTTCCGCAGTCACTTTCTTCGTTTGTTATAACGCTTGACTCGCGAAAATAAACACAGCACGTACGGATCAAAGGTCACCGTTATTTCTAGAATATCAACTACCGCACTAGTAACTAATACGGTCGAATCCACTTATACAGATTCTAAATTAGACCCTAAGTCCCGGGATGAAGCTAACAAAACAGGAATGCGCGTTACAAGTATATTCCCAGTGGTATATTTACTATACGCGCCTAGCATATTCCGCCTCCGACTTCCCGACAAAGAAGAACGCGTGTTTTTCTCTCGACGCGAGGAATTGGACCACTCATTTTTCGCTCTCGACTCCCACCGTTCAGCAAGCTCGGACGTTCAACACGCACGAACTTCATCCCGTATCGGCCGAGCCGAGCGCCATCTAACGTCGATGCCTGACACTAACGCTTTTGCGCGAACAAACCCCCGTCCCGGACATAAGGATTTAGGTCCGCGAGCAAACCGGTCAGCGGGACAGGGTCGCGACGGCAAGTTGCAAGATCGAATCTACAACCAAACTAGGCCACCTTACGCACCCATTCAGATCTTGCAACCCTGACCAACGCCTCAAAATTACAGCCCCAACGTGGGCTAGCCGGAGAGTTGAACTGGATGCCCTTCCTGGACATCGCAGCACACAAATAAGTCCTATTCCTAGACAGAAGTCCGATGACCTCCTTCAAACACCTATCTGCGCTCCTATGATTAGTTCCGCAATCCGACCGGATCAGGTCTGCAAACAGCGACGCGACACGAAGCGGCCCAGAGGGACCTTCAAGCTTCAGTGCAGAGAGCACCCCCACATTCCCCATGAACGTCGTCTGTGGAGAGCTGAACGAAACGCACAGATAGTCCCTAGCAGGTAATCCTATGCTCATATTTCAACTAATTTTTCAAAAGCATCAATGTTCAGTTACAGAATTAATTAAAACAAGTAATCACCGATGCACATAGGTCAACTTGGCAAAGTAAACAAAAAAATAAACGTAAGAGACAGCCTATTTCTTATTTCAAATAAATATCTTAGACAGTGCCAACAAAATCTAAACCAAAAGAGAATTGACTCCTATTTCCTTCGGCAACAACAGGGTTATCTAATTTAAACCTTCCCTATCACAAAGCAAAATGATTAAACACTATCACAAACATATACATAATTTTCAAAACAGCGCGCCATTCAAATTTCAAATGAATTCAAACTTTCCTTTCATCACAGCCGCTACAATCAAATACAATTACAAAGCATACGCACAAGCATTAAAAAAAAGGGCACACAATTTAATCTTCATTTTCCGTGCAACAGCAAACGCAGTGATCAAATGTATTTACAAAACATATGCAGCAGCATTTAAAGGAGTATCTTAAACTCAACTCTTTCAATCACAACCGCTACAATATGAATTTCGTGGAAAACCCAAAAGCATTTTAATTTAAATTTAAAGAATTTTTAACTAAGTGCTCGACCAAACCAAATCCAATACCCCTTGAGAGCGTGATTCAACGCTCCAGGGGGCCCTAATCTTCCCACCACCAAGTGGAGGCCACACCGCTTGAACCCGAGACTAACACAGCGCAACCGCTAACAGTCGCCACTCGGGTTGTACGCCCTCACTGAGGCCGTCGTCAACAGTACAGCTTGACAAGTGGACTGTTGACGGCTTAAGGCTCAGTAGAGGCAGCCATGGTGGGAGCTAAGGCGGCAGCTAGCTAGGGCCGCCTCCATCAAATGGGGTACAGTGGTACACCAGTCGCGGCCACTCAGCTAACGGGAGTGAGAAGGGTCCAGCGGACTGATGAGTGGCCGTGAAGTTCCTCTCCGCACGCTGAGGGGGTGTGATGACACCCCCGCCACTGGGGGAATCACCCCCCGACTGGTCGGGGGAGGGACCCCTTTCAAACCTAGGGGCCTGGTGGCTAGCCGGCGGGCGCCGAGCGTCGCCCGTCAAAGGGCATGGCGGAGCGCCCCGAGAGGAGACACCGTTCGCACCCAGGCACAGTACGGCATGGTGATTGCCCTGGCAATGCAGACAGGGCCGCCGGTGCGGACAGTCTCGCTGGAGGTGCCCTTCCAAACAGGAGTAGCACCAGCGGCGCTCGTTGGCGATAGTTCGCCTCGCCGGAACCGGCTTACTTAATGATTTCGGGCAAGACGTTACCCGGTGATCAGATGCTCGACAATAGGAGCAGGGCGGGGACGACGACGACTTGCCCGGCGGATTTCGCCTCTCACTGGGCACGGCTCGTAAGTCGTCGACGGTGCCCGCCGCGCGCTCGATCTGTCGGCACTGCTCCTTCAAAAACCGCAGCAGGTCATAGAAGGGCGGAATATAGGAGGCCTCGTCCCCGCCGTACCTCTCCTCATAAAGTATTCTAAGGTCGAGAGGTAGGCGGGTCGGCACGATGTGGAGCAACAGGAAGGCCCATTCGCCTACTGGTAAATCCAGCCGCCTCAACGTATTACAGGCCACCAAGACTGGATCCAACAGGTCCGGACGTAGTCTGGCCCGGTCACTAAGCAGCGGAAGGCTTAGAAGCTGCTTAACATGTTCGTCCGCAATTCGCCGGACGTTGGCGTATCTTCTGGCTAGGAGGTCCCGAGCAGTCTGGTAGGCGTCGTCCGACAAGCTCAAATGGCTGACAACGCCCAGGGCCTCCCCCTCCAGTGAGGCCAGGAGGTACGCCATCTTCTGGCTCGGGGTCAAGTCACTCCGGGCGTCCACTAGGCCGTCGAAAAGACCAACGAAGGTCAGCCACTCGGAAAGGACCCCGGAGAACTTTGGCAAGTCCAGAGTTGGGAGTCGTCCCAACAGCTCCGCCTGAGGCTGCTTCCGAAAGGACTTGGGCAGGCCACTCGTCCTAGCTTCACGCGCCTCCTCGGCATACCTGCCTTCAGCCTCGATCAACTCGTCCGTGAGCGACAAGAACTGCTCGTAGTCTGCGAAGCAGGAGTCCAGGACTCCCTTTTCCACATCCGAATCCTCGAGCTCAGCGTAAGCCTCCTCCTCTGCAGCCCTTCGAGCATCGACCTGCTCGAACCGCTTCATCACGTTATGGACCCTATCCGGTCGACCTATCAAAGCATAAGCGCTGGTGGCCCAGCGTAACTCAGTCCGCAGGCAACGGATTAGCATCTTGGGCGAGGACATCACTACTAAATACAAATTACGACGCGGCTCGAGCGCAATTACAAAAATAACAAATAAAAAATACAAAAAAAAATTACAGCTAACTAATGCAGTTCCTATCAAATGGAGTTGAATATAAATTACACAAATAAGAACCGCTATTTATCAAATCAAACACAAGTTAGTACAAAAGAAAAGACAAATCAAATTAACAATAACAAATACTAGTGCGATCAAATCAAGTTAAATTCAAATTACGTAAATACAAATTACTACTCTTTAGTTCAAACACAAATTACAATACGAAAGATACATAACGAAGATACACATCAACAAAAAATGCCCTGCTCGGAAATCGACCCTTCGATAAGTAATACACTACAACTATCCGACAACGATAATTAACCGATTACGTAAAAATAACCATCTACCTACATGACGCAAACTCCCGCTTGTACGCCAAACGGGCGCGGCTTTTCAAATTTACCCGCTAACAACAAAAAAACAAGCCACCAAAGAAAGGAATTTTATTATTACGTATATAATAAAAAAATATATTTTTACGTATTACGGACGGGCGTGATTGTAGACACAAAATTAAACCAATCAATCCAACGCTCCCTGCCATCAAAATTGTTTAATTTTTATCAAACACTACGGTCGGTGGATCGACCGGGAATCGATCCCAGAACCACGCTCTGCTACCAATTGTTACGGCCAACAGCTGCCCATCCCAGGAGTAGAATCCTTCGCGGCCCATAGACGAAGAAGCTACAGGCAGATGCTGGTCGGGCGTCCTAACGCCAAGGGTTAAAAGTTTCTAGTTACATTAAACGATTCGGGGGGAGCGTCACACTATGATAAAAGGGAGCTTACTTACCTCTATTCAAGGCGACTGGTCCCTCAGGATTCGGTCAGATCGCGTGTGGATGTATAGTGCTAGGAAAGTAAAGGTCAGTGATGTGTATTTAGGTGTGACTGGTGGTGTTATTGACCTTATTAGACCGTTCCCTCTGCAGCAGTTCGGCCCTCAGCTGCTCTCCAAACTACGGTCTCCTTCCGCAGTCACTTTCTTCGTTTGTTATAACGCTTGACTCGCGAAAATGAACACAGAACGTACGGATCAAAGGTCACCGTTATTTCTAGAATATCAACTACCGCACTAGTAACTAATACGGTCGAATCCACTTATACATATTCTAAATTGGACCCTAAGTCCCGGGATGAAGTTAACAAAACAGGAATGCGCGTTACAATTCCCAGTGGTATATTTACTATACGCGCCTAGCATATTCCGCCTCCGACTTCCCGACAAAGAAGAACGCGTGTTTTTCTCTCGACGCGAGGAATTGGACTACTCATTTTTCGCTCTCGACTCCCACCGTTCAGCAAGCTCGGACGTTCAACACGCACGAAATTCATCCCTTATCGGCCGAGCCGAGCGCCATCTAACGTCGATGCCTGACACTAACGCTTTTGCGCGAACAATGAGATTAGTTTAAAAAGCACTTGATGACTCAATCAACGCCAGCATTAAACAAATTCGTACATATACCTCGTACCCATACTTCAGAATATTTATCATAACTTTTGATGGAATGAACTGATTTTAATGAAATAAAGACTAAATGTAACCCGAAGATACACTTTATAATTTCCTTAACGATTCTCATGATATAAATTAGTACTTTATATGTGATACGTTAACAAACAAACAGACAGACCGACAATTCTAAAAACGGTAGAAATGTCTTTAATTACTTATTTTTAGTATCTCTCAACTCTCTATCTCTCAACTCTCAATCACTTTTATTACAAAAATATAAAATGTACAGACGTCTGCTATTTACATTTTTATTATAGGTATGTATAGATATAAGCGGAGTACAAGATGGCGGCGGATTGATGAATACGTGTTATTGTATGTAGTAATGAATTTGAATGTATCAGTGGTCGAAGGACCAAGGAAATGTGGGATAAAGAAAGGACTTACTGTAATCAGGCATCTGGTTCACTGATACTACAATTCATCACCAATATATCCAAAAATGGCGGGCACGTGCCTTACAATTACCAGTTTTTATCACTGCAATCACTGCCTCCTTTTGAGTTTGCTTGTCGTACCCAATTCTCTGTACGCGGTTAAACTTCAAAGTGCTCGTCGATATGTTGGCAGTTTGACCTACTTAGGTTCCATATCTAAAAAAATAGCTAATACTCTTCGACAGAGTGGCGTTTACGTGGCGTTCAAAACAAACAATTCATTTAAGGAATATCTGTAATTATAAAGATAAGTTAGATATTTGTCTGAAGTCTGTGTTTATAAACTTGTTTGTGACGAATGCCAAGCCGTTTACGTGGGTCAGACTGGTCGCAACTTCGAAACATGTTATAAAGAGCATTTAGTCGCGTACAGGAATTGTAATCCCGATAAATCACATTTTGCTAAACATCTCTAGGACACTGGACACAGCCTAGCCAATGACCACTCCTTTAAGTCTTACATGCGTGTAATAAAGGGCTACGACTGTGTGTGCTGGAATAGTTAGAGATATTAAAAAATAATAGCGGTAACGTTGCACTGCTGAATAACAAACAAACGTTTCCAACTCGCCTCTCTTAAACATGTTTAAGCCTGCTCGTTTTTTGCAAATTGGTTGCGTGGTTGGAGGGTAGGCGGACGTTTCGCAGTGGTCTGTCGTTAATTTCACAGCAAATATCTGCGTACGTTAGGTGGTGATTGGTCGCATGACGTAATCGCTCGCTACGTAATTGTAGCGCGGTTGCGCCAACAAGTAGTATAAATAGCAGTAGTTTCGGCTCGCCGCTAACTTAGCGGCCAGCTTCCGCAGTCTACTTCACCTGAGGATGCCTCGTGTAGAGGCGAAACACGTGTCGTAATTTCGAGAGTAATGTGTCGTGCCTAGTGTGGTGGTGCTGGGGTGGTAGTGCTGGGATTGACGGAACAGTTATAAGGCGCGCGACTGAGGGAGGGTGGGAGGTCCCCTTAATACTGGGCAGAACACATCATTTTCTTTCTTTACGCGAAATTAAGCAAGTTAGCTTATAACAACCCCATATAATGGATTTCCGCAAAGTAACGTCTGATTCTATTAATTAACCTATCCAACTAAGACAGGGTGACGTTATATCTCCGAAACTCTTCACTGCTGCATTGGAAAACGTTTTCAATCTTCTGGACTGAAAAAGATGCGCTATTAACATCAACGGCGTATACATCACTCACCTTCGAATTGCCGACGATAGAGTCCTTATGGCAGAATTGCTGGAGGACCTAAACACTATGCTCAATGACCTCAATAGTGCTTCCTAACGGATAGGTCTTAAGATAACACAAAACAAAGATCATGTATAATGTCCAAGTCACACCTACGCCGGTAGTTGTTGAGAGCACTAAGCTCGAAGTTGTTGACGGGTATGTTTACCTGGGACTAATAGTCCGACTAGGTAAGTCTAACTTCGACCGAGAGGTCAATCGACAGATTCAACTCGGCTGGGCAGCGTTCGGGAAATTACGACACATCTTTTCACTGCTGGCCGGATGAGGAAACTAAAGGTCGCTCAGCGAGATATGGAGAGGGCTATGCTCGGAATTTCTCTGCGTGATAAACTTAGAAATGAGGTTATCCGCAATAGAACCAAAGTGACCGACATAGCAAAATGGATTAATAAGCTGAAGTGGCAATGGGCCGGCCATATAGCTCGAAGAACCGACAACTGGGTGGTGCCCCCCCCCCCCACTAGATGGAGTGACGACCTGGTAAGACATGCAGGAAGTCGATGGATGCAGGTAGCTCAGGACCATGCTTTGTGGCATTCCATGGGTGAAGCCTATGTTCAGCAGTGGACTTGTGAAGGGCTGTAATGATGACGATGATTAATATACTAACAATAAAACCGAGAAGTTTCGCCTCACGGCATCATCAGGGTATAAACTAGTTATTGTAAAGTTCAAATAATAATTATGTGCCGGACAGGCGAAACTCGGGAGTAAATGTTGTCGAAGATACTCCGCGAGTCGCTTACGTCCTTCACCTATAGGTTCCGGCGGATACGTCTACTGCCGTCTTTGTGGGTACGACTGGATTACTGTAGGCTGACGTTCAATCAAAATGCATGAACTGTATAATACAAATGGCAAGGCAGTGGCCAGCGGTTCAACTGCTTAACCGATTCGTTGTGGCACCAATTTTCGACAACTTTTAGCTGTGGCGGCGAACAAATATTTTACGACGAAATATTTTACGGTTATTTCTGTTTAGCAACAGCGCCACCTACTGGATCTAGTTCGCAACACAAAGGTCAAGTGAGCTCGCCTACGCAACCGCTTCCGTAGATAGATAATAGATGGCGCTATTATATAAGTGAGCCCGGCCACGGTCGCTATTGCTTTGTATGTATGATTATTTAATGTTATACAAATGTAAAAGTAAAGTCGATCTGAAAACGTCTAATTAGTAAGAATAGCAAAACAAGTGTTTTCAAAAGGAAAAAAAACGCCGGCGCTATACAGCGGCGGATTGATAAAAGACTATTTATTAGCGAACTTTTTTTATGCATGAACGGTTTCGAACTGTTTCAATCAAAAATAAACCTTATACCATATCACAAGAGCACATGGTACTTCGTAGGTCCATTCGGCCAAATTATAGTAATAAGTCGGCACTTCAACCATTTTAAGCAAAAGAGATAAAGGCATTGTTTTTTTTTAACAGGAGAGTTGTTTTCTAGAAACTTGTTTACAACTTGAGTTTGTGAGCGATCGCAATGAGTGCTATTATTTGTTCATTTGTTTCTTATTACAGTATTTTTCCACAACATGTTTTAAAAACCTATAAAGTAAAAACGGTACCATGTACAAGTCAAAAAAGGTTGTCAACTCCTAAAAATTTCAATTTTTCAAAATATCCAGAAACGAAGCCCCAGGCATGAACTACTTGCAAAATAATGAATATTTTGTTCTGGATAAATTTTCCAAAAAAGCAATTTGAGCGATTTTAAAAGACACGCCTCGCGTGTCGTACGCCACACACTCGATGGCACGCCTGGCGTGTCACCCGCACTGAACCGGTTAACTGTCCGGCGGAAATCTTTTGACTATTGGTTGTTGACCACGGTTGTTGAATACGGTTGGTCATTATATTCTTCAGATGATTTCTTCAAGTTGTTTTGTAGTAACTTTCTCCCACTACTATGTACTACCATCTGCTACTATGTTGTACTACAATCAAAGAGTATAGTAACTGTCCTATACAGGAACTACAACTTTACCGGCAGTGTTGCCAACTTCAATTTGGACAAGTCACTAGAAGTACCATCGAATGTCGCTAGATTATGAGAATTCAGGATATTAAAAATTCTTTAGAATTCCCTAGATTCTATTTAGTCATGACCGACCACAGTTTTTCACTAAATGGTCATAAAGATGAAATAAAAACAAAAAATATTAATGTTTCAATTATTTTTAATAATTTTTAGCTTAAACATTAAAGTTATAGTTCTTAAGCTAGGGTCCCACGGCCTGCCAGGCGACAGGCGGCGCCAGGCGTTGTCCCGCCTGTATGGGCCTGTCGCGGCCCGTACTGAGCGTTCCCACGGCGTGTGCCGGCCTGGTGCGGCCTGTCGACTGACATTCCAACATGTTAAGTGATACGGAGCGCAAGTCTGCGTGTGCAGCCGCTGTGGTTTTATTCAGTGGTGAACGTTTGATAAACCAAGTAAAAAGAAAGCAGAAGAAACGACGCTGGTGGGTGTCGTCATTCAACAAAAGCCGTTCTTGTTTTTATGTTGAGGCGTACTATTCCAAAGCGCTGGTTCATTTTCATAAAGAGTTAAAAACTCGAATATAAGCTCGTTCATCCATTCCATCATGAGCATGTACGCGCAAGCGCCACCGCAGTTGAAATGAACGATTGCAACCGACGCAGACGCGCCCGTACAGGCCGCGACAGGCGCCGTCGCGCCGCGCCTTTGATCTTACCGACTCCCGATGGATCGGACGGGCGCCAACAGGCCACCACAGGCCTCATCGGATGCGATGGTTCCCACGGCCTGTTGTCCGGCCTGGCGCGGTCTGACCTGTGACAAAACAGGCCGTGGGACCCTAGCTTTAGTAAGAAGTTTAAAATTTTTATTATTAGTTTTCAATTTTTAATCAAACGTTTAAAATTCCTCAGAATCACAAGGAACAACTCGTCATCAATCATGTCAAAGATGACACTACAGTGTTTCTTGCGGGACTGAAATATCGTAACACCACTCCCAAATATTTTGATACGTTAAGATCGGTGAACTCATCGAGCAAGATACTATACTTATGTGACCGATGTCATTTATTCACGTCTGAATGAAGTGGAGAGCCAAAACATTTTTAATTACTTCAGTACACTTCGTTCTGTGCATTTTGATATTCGCGGCTTCATCAGGAAAACACTTTTTCATAGTTTCAGTAAGGTGATCAATTTGAGATAAGGCAATATGTTTTGTTACAAAGAGAGCTAGCCTACTTTCCTAAATAATTTATTCTAGCTTGTAAGTCCGTCCGTCAATACTTATAATGAGTTTTCATAGGGTCTGTCACAACTGGTTTAAGTCACATTTTAAACTCCTCAATAGTTTCCCATTCTTTACGATATTTTTGGTCATAAACCCTCCTTTTCAAAGGAATTTTCATTTTGATTTTCGATGTACAAATTTTTTTTTACAAAAGTTTTACGTATTCACACCACGAAAACGCATTACGCAACAATTAAAAGCTGTATGGTTATTGCAAGGGAAATTCCGTGTTCATGATAAACTATCTATGGCAGACAGGGATATCAAATTACTAATTCAGTACGTAAGAGAGAGAGAGAGCACCAATCTCGATTTTAACGCCATTGTGGGATGATCGGTCGTACTGAGAATAATCAGTGTTGTCAATAGTATAATAAAAATATACCTTACTAAATTTTCTTTAAACAACCAGGGGCAAACAAGCAGACGAGCCACCATTATGGTAAGTGGTCATCGTCGCCTATGTCGTCTTGAGAAAGTCGCTAAAAATCACAAAATCCATATCTAGTGACTTAGCAAATGCAAAAATCGTTGAGCTATTGCAGAATTCCCTAAATCTAGCGACAAATTCCCCAAAGTGGCAACACTGTTTACCGGGCCCCGAGGCGTTAAGGTAGTCCGGTGCTTTACCTTAAAGTAAGCCGCTTGCCATTGCCTGTTTTGCCTCTTTATTGTTTAATATTTTCACCACAGAACACTAATACCCTAAGGATTTTCACTATAGAATTATCATAATTTACATTAATTAATTCTTACGCTAATGTGCTATACATGGTTAGATCGGTAACTCTCTGTCTATTAGAACATCATAAAAGTTTCTTAATATATTAATGTAAAAAGTTATTAACAATAATATACCAAACTTTCACAATATTTTGGGTACACTGATTCTTTAATTTTACTACGGGTGGGAAATAAATTACATCACGCTAAATATTATTTTATTTCCATAATAATCTAATTAAATACTATGTTTACAATTCTCTTAGAGCATAAAAATCATTTTCATTATTTTCGGGTCTTAATATTAGAATACGTGCAAGATAACTCTGCGCGCGGCCGAAATTGGAACTAATCGTATGCCGCCATCTTACTGTTTATGGCGGGTGTGAAGAGCACGGACTAATATGATACGTGAAGAGATACGTGCCGTGATTTTGTCATCATTATGCCGAAAGTGATAAAAAGTGCTGGCAGAGGTATTATCTTGAAGGTCAAACATGCTTGTGAAGAAGAACGAGACAATAACGGGCTTACAGTATTGTTTTCCAAAGTTTGAGCCCGCGTTGCATTTTTGACAGGTAATTTTTAGGCCTGCCATAACAATGAAACTCCCCAATTTTTTCGGTTCGTTATTCGTTTTTAGTTATCTTTGTTTCATTAATATCATGTATTTATAATGGATATAAGGCATTGTTTTTATTTTGTTTTTGGCGTTTCTGAACGCACTGTCACCCAAATAACTCAAGAGGGTAATATAACAGCTGCTTCATCTTCTAAAATTGTGACGCCGGGAAAAACTAGGAACCGGAGGTTGATATGACTTAGACGATTTTGATATGTGCGCTATAAGATATTTAATTCAATGAGGGCTATCACGCAATCCACAAGTATTTCTGCCACCAGGGCGGCGCCACTTTACTACTAAATATTTTACAGTGAGGTAAAATATTTGACAGATTTCATAGCGGGAACGAGAATTTCTTAGCAAAATGTAATATTTAAGGTTTCTTTCCGTATTGATAGTTATATTTTATATTAATCACATTAGAAATTAATAAACCAAACTATAAATATAACTTAAAGTAGAAAAATTAAAAAAAGAGTTATAAAGTGCAAGAAATTAAAAATCAAACCACTGACGCATTGTGTTGTATATTAATATAATACTCTAGATAATGATAAACTATTATTTAAAACTAATTTCTCAATTAACTGACACTATGTAATGAAAAACTTTACCTCAGTCACAACTAGCGACATCTGGTGAGTGGAAGATTATTAGCCCTTGTTGTCTTACATCGTGTAGAAAGAGATTTCTACTATAAATAAACTTTGTTTGGAATTGAAAACCGATATTGATTTTAAATATGGAGGAGTATTTAAAGACTATAAATACAAAAAGTGCCATTCTAAACGAAAAATATTAATACAAAGTAGAGATATTGGAGAGCAGAATATATTCTGGGACTGCGCTAGGTAATCAATAAAAGACGTACAAAGTGTCCATGGACTTTTAATTTCGTTCCTTATCTATACAAATAAATAAAATTGAAGTGTCTGTTTGTAATGTCCAAATAACAGCTTTCTACTATATGTATATGAAAGTATATACGTTACTTATAACAAAAACACGATTTATAACGTTTTTGTGTCTGTCTGGCTGTCTGTTTGTTCCGGCTAATCTCCGAAATGGCTGGACCGACTTTGAGCGGACTTTCACTGGCAGATAGCTGGTGTAATAAGAAGTAACTTAGGCTAACTTCATTTTAGAAAAAGAATTAGGGTTCCGCGCAAAAAATTAATATCCATGAAATTCAATCGTAATAAATTACGCGCAGGCGAATTCATGGGGAACAGCTAGTATATAATAATACTATAATACTATATATAATAAAACAGAACTGAAATAGCATTATAATAATATCTAAATATTATAATGTTATTTCAGTTCTGTTTCAAAATACCCTTTTGAAAAATTCATTATAGACAAAATATCAGTGTTCATTAATCCATCTTAGTAATAGTAATTTCTAGCACGCTAATATCCTCACCTGTAATTATGTAAAAAAAAAATTACGACGTAATTAATACGTAAAATTTGACCAACTTCTCGGTTTTGGATTGAGGTATAGGTATCAAATAAAAGGGTTTGCTGAGAAAAATACCAAAAATAAAAGTGGAACGTGTTTTTTAACTATAAAATATTATTTGTTTCAAACGCGCTCGCATAAATTAAGTTTTCATATGGTTTTTAACTAATAATTTATACCTATTAAAATAAGTCTTACTATAGAATAATATAAATGTGTGAAACTTAGGAAAGTTACATTTAAGAAATATATTTACTATGTGGATCTTAAGCAATAAATATGGGGTTTAAAACAAATTTATTAGGTATTTGTAAGTTTAACCCATTCGTTGCGGTGCACGCACAACGGCGTAATTTAAATTGTCATTCTTAGGCGGATGACACCGATCAGCGTAAATTATATTTAGCCATAACTTGGCCAATTTCTATTCTAAAGGGATATACTTTTTATATGTATGTTTTACATACATATAACATCATTATAGTTTCCGTTTCTGTAAATAATGATTTTAGAAAAATAACAAAACTATCCTCAGGCGCGGAAAACGCCGAACGGCGTCTTCCAGAGGTTATCTACATTGAAAACATTTGGATTAAATATTTATATATTTTTTTATTTTAGCTAGGTATTTTATTTTATAGAATTAAAAAACAGTAATAGGTTCATACTATGAGCAATCTTCATTTCATAGTTGATAGTTAAACATTTTGTTGCGTTAATATGATTCGCTAGTTTTTTTTTTAATATATTCTTCATCATCTCTAGTGTAAAAAGGGAAAAAAGAGCAGCCAGAAAAATAAAACGGAAACGGCTTATTAATAAAATCTTACATCTTGGATAGTTAAAACCGTTCATATAGGTAATCGTTGTTTCGCATACTTGTGAGAGTAGGTACTTAAACAAAACTACAACTACGTAAATGTTCATAATACTTATTTAATAATATCAACAATCATCAAACAACATGTAGGCACACAGCGTACCTATGCCACAAACATTATTCCGAGTCTTCTTAGTTGGGTAAACTTATGTCGTCCACATCGTTTTGGTGATGTACTTTCCTCACAAAATTTATTATATTAACACATGTTACAGATCTTTTTTTTCATTGGAACAAGATCTAATTCGTAAGCGATCAGTTGAGCAAACGCTTTGTTTCGGTGGTCAGTTGGTTCCCCGTTTTCAAAATTCAAAATGGGGTAGTTGTGATACGTCACATTTATACTCATTAGAATCTAAAATGTTGCGTTTATATAAATTTGCATTCTGAATGTCCTGTGACGATACCTGTCTCTTTATTTTGTCTAGATGTAACTTTTTTCGAATCAACATTATCAAGATGATAATGTTGATCATCACATGGCTTTCTTTTTAGCGAATCAAATTGTCTCACACCGTCACTCAATAAACTCGGTGACGATGGTCGAGCCTCACCTTCAAGAGAAAGTCATTATTAATTATTAAGTGAAACAAATTACGATGCACTAGAAATAGTATGTATCTTGTTTTCAACTAATAATTAAAACACTACTTATCATACTTAATACATTTAAAATAGTAGACTAAATACTATTATTAAAAGTATTTTTAACTTTAAAAAATCAGGAAAATGGTTTGCAATCCCTGGTCATATTTCAATAATATTAAAAATATAAATATAAAAACCAATTTCGTTATTCAAAATGTAATTAGAAATCTTTCTATAATGTGGAAAATATCCCTTACTATACTGAATAGAATAGAAACAAATTCACTCACTATTTCCAGTCATATTTATGGTAAATAGGAAATCGCTAGTATTTTTAATAAAACTTCACTGTTTTAATCACAAAATAACTTATTATACACAAATGTAACTTGGCCACTCAATACGCAGTCACTTGACATGGCGTAGACTGATAAGCGTCAATAAAATTCTGTCTAAACAAGCAAAAATCATTTTCATGTGCAGGAAACGCCGATCGGTGTCAAAGTGTTTAAATATGAGATGCGTCCGACGCCTATCGGAGTTAGCTCTTTAAACCGCCCGCCCCTGTGTAATAAAGACGATTTTTCGAGCCGCATTGAATGGGTTAAGCTGAACATTACAGTTTATTTAACTCAGCTTTGGTAATCATATCCGTCATTTATGTAATTTGATAGTGCGCCCAATACGCAATGTCCGATTGTTCTACGTGTCGCGCTCTGATTGGCCGACTTTGTGTTGTCAAATAAGGGCTATTTTCTTAACTATATACAAAACGATGCTTTATACTACAATACTAAGGGTTGTAAACATGTTGTAAAATTACACTATTGCACCTTTCACTTAGGTTTGTCACTAATACTTTTCCTAATTACACTTTTAATATTGCTTTTTAATCACTATGTTTTTAAACATTTTTTTGTCGTCGCGAACAATTTAATTAACCATGTAGTGGCGGTGTAAAATTATCCACTGAGCCATATCATCCCGTGGGTGTCACAGAGGCAACAGAGAGAAATTAATACAGGAGATGGGCAGCAAGCTTTTTCTCGATAACAGTCAAAATTATATAAAACTTCCGTAGCAACCCACATTCGAAGCATTGCAACTATAGCAAATCTATATATGATTAGCAGTGGACTTTTGAAGGCTGTAACGGTAACGGGGTGTAACATACAGGCGCGGAAAGATTTTCCTACTCGTTCTATAAATTCATAAAAAAAATCAAGAAATGGATTTTAATCTGAAACACTTTTATATTTATATGTCGGAGCGGCTATGCGTATGTATGTGGCGGGCCTTAAACGGAATTGGATTAGAAAGTGGGATCTCCTGCTGAATCTCCAAGATATATATAACATGTTTACTTAATTTGTACATATTTTATCAGAGCTCTCACAAAAAAGGTTTTGCTCCAGTGTGTATTTTCATATGCTTTTGCAAACTTTTTTTTTTTATTACATCTAAATTCACAGATATTACACGAAAAAGGTTTTTCACCGGTGTGTATTTTTATGTCTTATCAAACTTGTTTTTCGTAAGCATTTATATCCACAGATATTACACAAAAAGGGTTTTTCTCCTGTGTGTATTTTTATATGTGTTTGCAAATTAGTTTTTGTAATACATGTAAATTCACAGATATGACAGGAATACGGTTTTTCTCCGGTGTGTATTTTTATATGCCTTTGCAAATTACTTTTTGTATTACATCTAAATTCACAGATATTACACGAAAGAGGTTTTTCTCCAGTGTGGATTTTTATGTGTCTTCTCAAACCATTTTTTCGCATACATTTATATTCACAGATATTACACGAAAAGGGCTTTTCACCGGTGTGAATTAAAATGTGTGTTTTCAAATCAGTTTTTCGTATACATTTATATTCACAGATATGACACGAAAAAGGTTTTTCACCAGTGTGTTTTTTAATAACATGGTATTTCAAACTACCTTTCGTAATACATTTATATTCACAGATATTACACGAAAAAGGTTTTTCTCCAGTGTGTATTTTCATATGACTTGGTAAACTACTTTTTAAAGTACATCTAAATTCACAGATATTACACGAAAAAGGTTTTTCACCGGTGTGTATTTTCATAATATGTGTTTTCAAATTACTTTTTGTAAAACACTTATATTCACAGATATTACACGAAAAAGGTTTTTCTCCGGTGTGTTTTCTATTAATATGGAATTGCAAATTACTTTTTGTGATACATTTATATTCACAGATATTACACGGAAAAGGTTTTTCTCCGGTATGTATTTTCATATGTCTTTGCAAAGTACCTTTTTTAATGCATTTATATTCACAGATATTACACGAAAAAGGTTTTTCTCCAGTGTGTATTTTCATATGGTATTGCAAATTTATTTTTTTTGTACATTTATAATCACAATTATTACAATAGTACACTTGTTTAGCAACGTGAACTTTAAAATGAGCCAAAATACGACGTTTTTGAAATGTTTCAAATTTGCAAATATCACACTTAAATATTTCCTTTAGTTGTGGTACTGGAGTTTGTTCAACTTGTGTCCGAAATGCAGTAGTGTCAGAGTTATTTCTCGTCTTATGACTGTATGATATGTGTTTGGCGAGAATGTCTTTTGTTGAAAATTTTTTGTTACAACTATCACATTCAAAGATGTATTTTGTTGTTGCCCCTGATGTTTTTTTCGTAAGTATATTTACACTCTTTTGTTTCACAATTTTCTTTTTTATAATCTTCGCAGGATGCTTTCCTTTTTTATTAATTGGTTGATAACCTTTTTTCACTTTAGAGTTTGATTTAATAGTAGGGCTTTCAGAATCGAGGTTTTCTTTACGTACATCGTTTATGTTACTATCACATTTTGATTTAATCTTTTTCTCATACGGTTCCGAATAATTATTTGTCGGTGTGATGTATTGTTCTGAAATCACGAATCAGACATTTTATTTATTGTATGACATTGCATTTTTATTGTAAGGCACCATAAATGGTTTACAATGGGCTGAGTTTATGCATTATGGAATTCTATATCAGTTAACCAAAAGAGAAATAAAGAAATTATAATATTTTACATAATTATACTAAATATTGTTGCTATATATAAAGTATTCTAGCCAATAATAAAATGAATAATGTCTCTCATATTCATTTTCGGAGGAAAACATTTGTATTCGTTTCACAATATTTATTTTAAATTATTAATATACTACCCCGTGTAGTGGCGGATATGGCCACTACCCCATTTTTCTCGTGGGCGTCGTAAGAGGCGACAGAGGGAAACTGAGGCAGAAGATAGCCAGAAGAATCTATCTGATAACAGCAAGACAACAATAAAAAAACTGCGGTTGCCGATCCGCTTGCCAAGCGTGGCAACTACGGCAATATACCCCCCCATGATTAAAGTTGCGAAGAGACGGCCCCCAGTCCCCGGAAGCCCCGCTATTCCTGGCTACGGTGGCGACAATGGTAACAGAGGGTGCTAAAAGTTTTCGGTGGAGGTTCGGTTGCCACCTAAATTTAAACGAGATAATTGTATGGCCTACAAATAATAATTTTGGTTCTAATATTTGCTCATGTGTAATTAAAAAACAAAATTTTGTATGTAAAGTACATCCCCAACTACATGATTGAAGAGAAATGTTTAATGTGGTTTTATTTATTACTTGATACAGGTTATTTTAAAATAAATTATTTTACCTATGTTATAATCATCTTTTTTATTATTGCTGCGTTTTGTTTTTAGTTCTACAGTCTTCAATTTCTCTTTACTTTTTGAACCAAATGCAATTAGTGGCAAGTCATTCTCTGAATCCGTTTGTCCATCTCCAAAAGCATCAATCTCCAATTCTTCTGCATTTCCAGCAATCTCTAGAATGAAAGATATTCTGCTGCAATTTTTTTTTTATAGGGTAAGGGTGACAAACGAGCACAGAGTCCTCCTGATGGTAAGTGGTTGCTGTGGCCCACAGACATACATCTATCTTCAATTACGAATCAAAAGGTAGATGCGTTGTCACCCGTGAGGACTACGATGGAATGCCTTGTTTCCAGTAAAAAGGGTCTTCGGTTCTCTACACTCACCATACGAAACACAGCAGCGTTAAGCTGCTATTTTACGCTGGTACTCTAAGATAGCGTGGTCCTTCCCCGGCCTAGCCGACCTATTCGTGCTACAACCATAATATAGCTGCAGCATGGCTCTACCACGTATAAATATATAAAATAAGAACTGATATTTTTTCCAAGCAACTAGATCATTAGTCCATCACACTTTTTGTGACTGAACTAAATGTGCTGTCATCTCTGACGACTAAGATGGAATATACCACACTCTATACCCTTCAGACTGGAATACGAACTGCTATTCAACGGCAGAAATTAGGTGAGAGGAGGAGGGAGGAGTCCATGTGGGTAAGTACACCTAGATCGGCTCATAGGCAAAAATGGAGTCCCGCCACCTAATAATGACAATAAGAAATTGGCAAAGATAGGTGGTTGCTTATTAGTTGTAAATATGTATATCATTATATCCTATGAAATTAATATTTCTTAGTGACATACATACTGTCTGGATTTTTAAAGGGTCAAAATATTTTTTAAGTATATTAATACATTAGTAAAAAAAAAATGTTTAAAGAAGATCATTATGACGTCCATACAGGCTTATCTTTAAAATAAACCTAGCAAGCTAACAGCATAGCAAAGTGGCGAAGCAATCAGCTTTGTATCGGTTTCTAAAGGAAAAAAATGTCAAAATAGGAGGTTCAGATGCCTGGGTGATCAGTAATCGATTGCTGAAAACAGAATTTGAAAATTCGAAACCGTTCTCGAGATAATCGTGGGACAGACGGACAGACATCGTGAAATCAATTAGATACTTCGCAAGCTTCGCCACTTAATAATTATATGATTTGTAATTTTCTTTCTCCATAAAAGTGCTTTTAACATGCACTTGAAATTTAGGCAAAGGCAAATCAGTACATTGCACATGAAGCCCTCTTTATTTTGTTTGGGCTACAGTAACCTCTAGACATTAAACTAACTTTACCTTATTTTAATAATATCAAAAAAGGGGTATATAAAGAGGCTTACCTATATCATAATTCCCATTTTCTTCAAATTTGGAATTCTCATTTTCGAAATTCTCTTCCTCAATTTTAACAGATTCAAAGCTAAAAATTTCGTCCTTACAATCAATTTCCGTATCACAATCTACTGGCCTGATATCTATATGGCAAATTGGTGAGAATTGAATCTTATCTTTAGCCTCTTGCGGTTTTGGTATTGACTGAAACGATTTTTTTTTAAATAAGTGAAAAAGCCAGTGTTGTGGTGGCGTGGGATAATCCATACTAACCCATACCATCCCGCAGATGTCGTAATAATGGACAGGGAAACTGAAACAGAGGATGACCAGCAGCATCTTCAGTCAGCTATGTTTTTTTTTATATAGGAGAGGGGGCAAACGAGCATCCGGCTCACCTGATGATATGTGACTACCGCCGCCCATGTACAACTGCAACACCAGGGGAATTGCAGACTCGATACCGAGGATTCCGATACTGGCTGAGGCAACAAGGGGGAGTGCCTTGAAACTGAGGAGATACGACAAAGGGGTTCTTTTTAGCGGTAAACGCGCAAAATTGTGTCTTGTGGGGATTGAACTGGACTAGATTTAGTCGCCCCCAGTTTGAGACTTTGTTCAGCAAAGACTACTTCAGACACAAGTTTGTCCCGGTATGTGGCGACGTTTTTCCGAGAAATATTGGCACGGCCGGTGTATAAGCCATCACCAGTGCTGTCGCCTGCATAGCAATGAATGTTACTGCTTTGCAACATATCATGGATATGCAGGAGAAACAGCGTTGGAGATAGCACGCAGCCTTGTGCAACACCAGCGTTAATGGGCTTGTAATCAGAGCATGCAACGTCTACTACGACCGTGATGCTCCGATCTGCAAGAAAACTGGTGATCCAATTGCACAATTTCTCGGGAAGCCCATAGGAAGAGGTTTGTGCCAAACCCGATCAAAGGCCTTCGCTATGTCCAAACTAACGGCCAACGCCTCCCCCTTGGACTCCACTACCTCCGCCAATCTATGAGTTAGGGAACCTAGAAGATCATCAGCTGTGCGACCTCGACGGAAACCGTACTGGCGGTCCCTAATCAGCTGGTGATCCTCAAGATACCGCATGAGCTGGCTGTTAATAACGGTTTCCATTACTTTGGTGAACAATGAGGTGATAGCGATAGGCCTGTAGTTGGACAGATCTGAGCGGTCGCCTTTTTTTGGGGATCAGGTGCGCCAAAGCTGTCTTCCATGAGTTCGGGACTACGCCGACTAAGCCATTTAGCATGGTGGGCGTTAGTCACCGAGCATCACGATCTCTGCGGATGGGACCTGCAGCCATTTGGACGTGGTCGATGAGTTGGTCCTCTAATATTGCAGAAATTCACGAATAGCGTGTCAGGGAATTGCCTTTGTCGTTTAGTTTGCCCTATAATATATTATAGACCACATTCTCAATCACGCTTGTACACTCCTGCATCCTGTAGAGGGAGAGATATTACACTTGACGGTTTTTATGTTTTTATGGAAGTCCAAGGCCACAGTCAAGCGGGTGCCTGCTGTACTACCATATTATGTCAGAGGAGTCACAGACAAGATTGGCTAACCCTTAATAGACAATTTTTGCTTAGCAAATAATTTAAACCTTTTGATGTGCTTAACAAATAATTTAAAACTTTTGATAGAAAAGGCCTGCATATTTTCTGGGACTTTGTTGTAAAAGCGTATATATATTGGCCCATGAAGGAGTTACTAACTCTTTGGAGTCCAGTAACTGGTATAACTAACTTGTGCTTGTTCCTAGTATTTACAGAATGTACATCATTATTTTTAATAAAACTATTTTTGTTTTTGTGTACATACATTGAATTCTCGTAAATATATTGAGAGACCAAAGTTAATATTTCTTTTAATTATAAATGTTTTATTAAATTCATGACTTATTAGTTTAAATAATGATCCATATAAATAGGTAGTAACTATTGTCTACTCCTATGGATTCCTACTGTCGCCCACCCGTTAGACGATTTGAGACTGTTTAAAGAGTGTTTTAGAAGTAAATGTTTTATTAAATTCAAGACTTATTAGTTTAAACAATGATCCATATAAATAGTTAGTATTGTTTCTAGATGGAAGAAAAGGCAGCTTTTTCCCTCTACTATTTCTAAATCTCTCTAAGCGATGTTCATTTATTGGAACAAGCATAACTTTCTTAACTTTCTGTTTTTTGTGCATGTAAGCTAGTAAGACTAACTGTCCACAGTGATCAGAACTTAAATTTTGAATAATTAATTTATGTAAGGGCTCAACATAAGTAAAAATATTATCTATACAAGTTGCACTAGGCCCTGCAATACGTGTTGGCTCCAAAAACAAATTAACAAGGTTGTAATGATTTGAGCAATTATTTAAACTTAATACTTATGGAAGAAGTTTCAAGGAGATTAATATTAAAGTCTCCACATACGACAACAGATTTGTTCTGGTTATTAAGTTTAATCAAAACTTCCTCCATTATATTTTCAAAACAATCATACATAGAATGGCGATCTGTAAACACTGACAACAATGAAGTGCTCGAACTCAACACATGCCATTTCTACAGTTCGCTCAACAGAGAGGCTCACAATATCCTTACATTCTTTACTTATTAATAATTTATTAGCTAATATTAAGGAGTCACCATGTAATTTCTTTTCTCTGTTAAAGCAACTGACCACCTGGTGTTTACTGAAATTAAACATATTACAGTTATAATATTTTAACCAATGTTCAGTTACACAAAAGATATGTATGTTGTTACTATTTAAAAACAATTCAATTTCTAATTCTTTGCCTAACATGCCATGTATATGTTGATGCACGAGGTGTATACAATTTTTATGATTGTTTTTAAGAGAAATTATACAATTAACTATTTGTGGGCTATATTCTGGGAATGTCAAGGTAGAGTAGTGATTGTCAAGGTGCCTGCCAAGTGATGATTAAGGCAAATACTTCATTATAATGGGAATGACCAATCAAGTTGTGGACTTTTATTAATAAGAAGTATAATACTGTGGATTGTGTAGTGGTGATGTAAAAATATCCACTACTCTATATCCACAGCATGGGTGTCGTAAGAGGCGACAAAGGGAAACAGAAACACGAGTTGGGCAGCAGCCTCTTCCTGATAACAACTCGGACTATTATAAACTACAGTTGCCCACTTGCCGAGCTGGAAAATTTGGCAAAATCCCTCCTATCAAGCAATCTATAAGGAAGGCCTATGTTCAGCAGTAGACTTTTATAGGCTTTAATGAATGGAATGGATAATACCATGGACCCTCCTACTAGCAACTGCTCCAGAACTGTATTTGACTCAATAGCCTGTTGTTGTAATCCTCTGCATCGAATGAGTCTTGCATGACAGATGAAACAGACAGCTATGGGCCCCTCATCCTCATCCACCTGAAAATATGAAAGTTTGTCATAAATATGGAAAACTACTCAAATATAAAAGTTTGTAATAAAATCTATTAGCTACCACAGTTCTCTTCATCAACATCATTTGTTTATAACATTGAAGTGACAAATAAACTTACAATCCACCTGATGGCTGCAGCCCATGGGCACCTGCAACAAACTTCAAGCAAAGGCTACAGATGCGATGTTACCTCTGAGGACTAAGATGTAATGCTTCACAGCCTGTTATTATATTGGCTCTCAATGTCCTTCACACTGGGACACATACTGTTGCTTGGTGGCATAAATAGATAAGAGGATGATAACTACCCAGACTGACTTCTAGGCAGAAAAAATCCCACCACCTAGTGGATCATCATCACTGCACATCCATCGAATTCCTAACAACCATACCAGATTATCACTATCTAGTAGGGGCCACTCTGCAATTTGCTTATCAATGAGGCCACTCAAAAATTGTATCCCCATCTGTTGATAGTTCTGTATGCTATAAGGACACAAATTCCTAATTGTTAATATTGTGAATGTTGTGAGTGTCAAGTATGTAGGAGCCTCCCTGACTCTTGACCCTGTGTCTCTTATAGTATGCAGTACATATTACTTTAATGATAATACTGATTTTCGTGCGACCCAGGATTCCAGGCTAGTTGTTGTTTTTCAGGTTCTGATTGTATTTGTCACTATATTTAACACTGCACCTTAGCTTAGCCTCAATCTATCGCATTTTATATCAAACAGGTTATAATTAGTCTTGTGTAGTTCGCAAACGATGAACAAATAGGAAACGTATCTTAGCACTGTACTAGAAGAAATGTTTCCGTAGGCTGATTGTTAATTAGTCTAACAGCTCTTTTCGTACTTAAACTAGTAATACAGCAGACCGCACGTGCGAGTGAGAGAGTCGGTGAGTTAAGTATATCATTGGGACAAGAGCCGACGAATGCCTATAATGGTACCATCGATCAAATCTGTTAATATGAGATGTTATAGAAAGATACATGTTAGGTATATCAATGCAATAACATCTAATTTAGCTTATCTTCCAAATAGATACTAGACTCGCTGTTTGCAAATTATTTTATTTATTTTTTATTATATTAATATATAGATACAAACGTTTGCTAGACTTCGCTTCGGAACTTGTGATCCCGTAAATATGTAATAAAATTGAAGTTATGTTATAACAATTCTTGAGGAGTATTTTTTGTGATTTTGTTATTGTTTTAATAGTGATTGCATCCTTGAATGCTTTTTATTTTCACATGTTATGGATATGGGGTTTTAATTCATTAACATTAATTACTTTCTCAACACTAATTTGCATTAGATTTCCATTTCGACCAAGAAATTTCAAGTGTGTGTGTAAGAGTGATAATACAACATTACGATTAGAGCAAATATCAAACGACTGAGACTGAGACTCTCTGACTGAGATAGCTATTCCATACAAATTTTATGAATAGATACAGTTTAAACTTTAAACTGCTTAATGGTACTGATGACCGAATAGAACGAACTAGTTCACTGTCCGTAACAAACTAGTACGGAGTGATCTTTAAAATGACCGAGCAGGCACAAGACTAGTTATTATGTATTTCTCCAGCGACTTATTAGTTTGTGTTCCAGCAATAATAACATGTTACCGACCTATACTTCAATTTGCAATATTTAAGAAATATTAACAAACTTACAAAACTGTTCGTCAACGTTTTATATACATTTCGTAGGGCAGTTTCCTTTAGTATAAGCATGCGTACATTAACGCTTAAACAAATTCTACAAATTTCACTAAAGGCCATTTGTTTCTAGTTTAAATATATTGGTATTCTCCTCTTCTTCTTTTTAGAATTTATGGCTCTTTCTCTTGATAGAATATTATGGCTTCTCTTGAAACTTTTGATATTGATCACCCCGTCACCCGTCAGGGTACATGTATTCTGTGTTGTGTGTTGCTGTTGATCACAGACACGGAAACGGAATATAAATTATATAAAAACAAATAGAATTCGGAATTCTGCCTAGGCTTGGGTAAAAATTATCAATCACAGACACGGCTGGTAATCTTTGAGCAAAAATCTTTGACCGTATGAACTATGAAATGCAGTGAGCATTGCTATAGCACACAGAACACAATTAGGCTTAGCTTTCCATTGACGTCAGTGGAGTTTGGTGTTGATACGTATTTTTACAGAAAGATTACACTATTATAAGCACACACACAATGTCTCAATATACGGAAACGCGTAATTTTTGAGAAAAGAATAATTGAAAATCAATTATTCTTGCAATGTTTACGTCTAATTTGCTAATAAACTGGCGCCATTTTGTAATGTCATTGTCGACGTCAATAGGGATGTCGATTCTTTCCGAAAAAGGTCGATTTTTAAATCGATTCAAATCGTAAGCTGATGTATCGGTTCACAAAAAATCGATTTCTAAAATGTCTATATTTTTTTAATGTTTCTATTTATAATGTAAATATAAACCCATTTTATGAAAAACAAGAAAGATACCATGATAAATGATCTCTTATTGAAATTTGTTTTATTTAACAGTACCTATTAGGGCAGATAAATAAAATAGGTTAGGTTCAACTTATGTCAAAGAACCGAATTGATTGACCCCGACTCCACCTGGTACGAGTCTGTCCTACCCCTAGAGTGGTTTTATAGAGCCGGAGGCGCGTAGGGGGAGCAGCCTCCGCCTGCCGTAACAAATCGTAGGCATCGGACGAGCCGGAGCGGCTGAGGCTGGTCGCCGAAGGCGACCAACAAGCCGAAGCTGCGGAGGCGAGGAGGGATGCCTGCGATTTGTTACGCTAAGGCGTAGAGGCTGCTCTTCCCGCAGCGCCGGAGAGGTAGCAGTCTCAAAATAGATACAGAAATCCTTCTGAATCAGTCCCCCTATATTTTATGATGAAGGGGATTTTTTTCTCATAAAATGGATATATATTTACATTATAAATGCAAACATGAAAAAAATATAGATATTTTAGAAATCGATTTTATAAAACTTTTTTAGCGGGAATTTCAAACCTTTGTATTCTGTAACTAAACTTTTTATTTAAGGCTTATTCGAGTAATTTTGGCTCAAGCCTCATAAACCTATGGGGTAAATTCCCATATATTTGAGAGGTTGCACCAAAATTACTCGAATATAATTTAGATTAGTATGTGGGATAAAATAAAACTATAAATAAGTATAGTTATGTAATTTTATTTTCTGGAAGACAGATTGTTTTATAAACTACACATTATTATTGATGATTTTTATTGCTTTTGCACGTAATATTTCCACGCACGTTACTAATATATAACACATGTTATTGTCAGAGAGTAATTCTTCACAGAACATTAACGTAAATTTAAATCAGCAAAATTCTCATAATGAAAACTTTACTCAGCCCAAATACGTGATCTGAAACAGATACAATTCGAGTCAATATAGTTATAAACCCTACAAATAACGGCCAATAAATTCGAAATGTTTATAGCCTTACCACAATATTGTCATAAGTTTTTCTTTTCCTATCTTAGGAAACTTGCAGAAAGTGATCAGATGATTTTGTGCTTTTTATTTACACAACACTTACTTTCGATGATGATCACAAATCGTGCATAAAACTTTAAAATAATGAATTCATTTATAGTCAATATCTTATACAGAATTAACATCTAACAAAAAATCTTTATTGTACATTCAAGACGATATTATGACTGCATATTTGCGTACATACGAAAATGAAGTCCATCTAACTGAATTTAAGCAAAAATAAATAATAAATATTAAAAACTAAACCTATGAAATAAATTTTAATAAATTTCAGAAAATATTTTCAATATGAAAGACGTTGACAAACAAATGTCATTTTTTTCTTCTTCTATTAATTCATGGCTTCTTTTGATAAAATTCTCCTAATATTTAATAATTTTATTTAAATCCATTAATAGGTAAACTAATTGTGCGAATCTCAGAGTAATATGTATGTAATTATACTTTAAAAAGCAATCCAATAAAAGTTTAACACCGAATTAATATTTTTATTTTCTTTCCATATAATATGAATTTGTTTATCTAATTTTTAAAATGGCAATCTAAAACAAAATTAAAGAAAGAGACAGCGATATTTTATCTCGCTTTATTTTAACAAGCCCAACACGCATATTGACAATATCATGATTGTGTGCAGATTTTTCAGCTTTCATACAAAGTTGCCTCACCCTGCTATAGCAACTACGAACAATGGCAATTTCGCTTTTTTTGTATTTAGTACAGCGCCATCTCTTTAGCAGCTACCAGAAAGAAAAACAGTGTGTTGCTATATAAAATATATAAATAATATGCCGGGAAGTAATGTCAAATATAAATAAGTAAATAAAATAATTATCGCAAAATATTGGACAAAAGTGATTGAAAAAAAATTATAAATATAAAAGCAAATCAATGGAATTGTTGAACTGTTCTGGAACGCAAAATATTTTAGTAAAATTTTGTATATTAATGGGTTATTATTATTATAGCAATGGTAACATTTTAATTGCAAACAAAGACTACAATGTTATATAGGGAATAGACAGGCAGCTCTCACTTTTTTTCAATCAACGACACGAAGCGCCATCTAGTTGTCAGATACCCAAAACTAATACGTATATACATATAATATATCCTCGGCTAAAAATTCTAAGCTGCTAACTCCATTTTTGGCCAAATTGACTATTTAGTATCTAACGAAAGAGAAAAAAATAACGCATAATCGACAAACATGCTAACTACGTAAACTAAACCCAGGTTATAGATTTCGCGCCACAATCTTTTATGCTAACTCCACGCGTGTCAAATCACGCGTGAAATCATGTTAACTCCCGCCATTCGAAGCCATCTTCTAGTTGCGTACGCAGTACTATTAGTGTTCCCGAGAGTTTTATTCTAAAACATAAGGTTTTTTTACAACTTGGCACGTAACTGGTATTTTATTTAAAATGTAAATGCTATTCTATAATGTATTTATTATTTTGATACATATATCTAAGCATAATTGATACGAAAGCACAAACGAAATGTACTTGCATGATAAGGGAGTTAGCATAATTTATTTCTTGCTTTTTCATTTATTGTTTAGGAGTTGGATA
The DNA here is from genome assembly GCA_033319125.1 of Parnassius glacialis. Taxonomy (NCBI): domain Eukaryota; kingdom Metazoa; phylum Arthropoda; class Insecta; order Lepidoptera; family Papilionidae; genus Parnassius; species Parnassius glacialis. Next base: position 29,948,428 of record JAVANC010000002.1, read on the forward strand.
TTTTTATTTTTTACATACTAGTTTTATAACTTTATTTTGGTATTTTAACACTTTATTTGAAAATTAAAGAACCTGCTTAAGGTTCTTTAATGTGCTTGGTTTTGTATGTTCGACAGCACAGTAGTAACGATTTATACCACACCTAAGTAGTAAAATATTTTAATATTTTACTACTTAGGTTGTAGGTTCAATTACTCAATTGAAGTGTCAGTAGCCTAATGGCAGAGCGCGGACCGCCAACTCGAAAGGTCGTGGGTTCAAATCCGCCATTTGACTACTGTCGTGAACCACTTCTAGCACAAACATTTTAAGCTTACTAGAAGTGGTTAAAGGGAATATAAGTAATGTTTAATAGCATTACTAGTATTTAAAAAAAATATTTATGTGATTTGCTTGGTGTGGCGGCTTATTTTGTTTTAGTTTAATCTAGATGGCTTCAGATAGAGCAAGGAAGCTTATCAGTTTAACTCGTAATAAGGAACAACAGAGCGATTTTCTTACTACGCGACAAGAATTATTGCTTAATAAGGGAAATAACACTATTCACAATAATTTTGATGCTGATCAGGATAGTAGATACACTAACACATTAAAAAATGTTACCAATATGATAGACTACCCTACTGAACCTAGTTTAAATTTACCGTTGGAAGATAACATTGAACATTACTCCCTAGTAGAAAATGCACAGATTGAAATAGTTAATGTTCCTGATTTTTTTACTATATTTGGCACACCCAGTGAAAAAGCAAATATAATTGGCAATATCAATTCTTTAGAAATTAATGATAATGTTATGGTTTACGATTCACCGATGCCCGAAATTTTTAATAATACTTATAAAGAAAACTGTGATTTAATATCCAATTTTAGTGATAATTTAGGCCATCCTAAATTAGTTCCATACTCATCAAGTTCAGAAAACGATAGCGATACTTCCTTGCCTAAGAAGAGTAAATTCAGAAAAAGACGATCTCAAGTAAATAAAAATACCTGGTTTGCAGAAAAAAATAAAAAATTGCGCGAAAAGGGCTCTCAATATTATGGCAAAATAAAAATAAATTCGAAATGGGTCTATGAAAGTTTAAGAGAACCAAAGTGTTTAAAAGACAGATGCAAATGTACCAAAAAAACAGGCATAACTAAGTGTGGCATTGTAAGAGATGATGAAAGAATGAAAATATTCAACCAATTTTGGAAAACATATACCTGGGGGGAGAAGAAAATATTTGTTAATGATACTGTTCAGTCAGTTCCAACAAAACGTCAAAGGGATCGAAAAGTGTCTGATCATTCCCGACGAGCACAATCGTTCAAGTATAATTTAAAAACATCTGATGGTTGTTTTGTAAGAGTTTGCAAAACTATGTATTTAAATACTTTGGGAATAGGAAGAATGACTGTGATTGCTTGGAAAGATAGAATGAAAGATTATACTTTTATTCCTAGTCAACTTAGAGTTACTAAAGATAGAGTTAACCCTTTTGCAAACGGTCAAAAATCAATTGCCGAATTTTTTGACTCTATACCAACAATGGAATCCCATTACTGTCGAGCTTCATCTTCCAAAAAATATCTGCAAACTGATTGGAAAACAAAAATGGATTTATACAAGTTTTACGTATCTGACTGGTGCAAATCGCACACCATACAACCGCTATCTAAAACTCCTCTCTTTGAGGTTATGTCATCGAAAAATCTTTCTCTGTTTAGACCCAAAAAGGACGAATGTGAAATATGTGCAAGATATAAGGCTGGGACAATTGAAGAACATGATTACCAATTACATGTATTGAAAAAAGAAGAAGCTAGAAAAAAAAACAAACAGATAAAGAGAATAATAGTTTGATATTCACAGTAGATCTTCAAGCAGTTTTAATGGCACCTAAATCAAATGTCAGTACATTGTACTACAAAACTAAACTTCAAGTGCATAATCTGTGCTTTTATAATACTCGTAATATAACCAAAGATGGCTATTGTTTTGTATGGAACGAAACGGAAGGTGGGCTTAATCCAGATGAGTTTGCTTCTATTTGGACATATTTCATTGAGGAAAATATTTTATATAATGTGGGAAACAAAACAAATATACATATTATTATTTACTCTGATGACTGTGGTTATCAAAATCGTAATGTGACTTTGTCAAATGCGCTTTTAAATATGGCAGTGAATAACTTGTAGTGTTATGCTACTTACTTATCATTTTACATTAATTTAAATCCATTTTTCCATTCTGTTTCAATTCTCTGCATTCACTTCAAATCGGGATATTTTACATCACCTTTATTTCCATAGGATCCTGTAACGATTTCAAACCATAAGAACACAATCACAAATCATTTCTACTTCGTATTTCCACATTATCAGCACTTTTAAATTGGTGTCAATGAAGTCTACCTTTTTTTCGATCTTTTAGTTAGTTTTCCGTAACTCTACAATTTCGGGCTTTGTGTGGGTAGTTGCGCTACTTTTTTTCCTATTTCAATAATATCTCCTTTTCCACTTAAATCTTTCCATTTTCTTATAACAAGCCTAAAACTAAAATTTGACATGTTCTGTTACTGATGTTTATTTGGTCTCCATGGAAATTATATTCAAATTTGTTACCGGTCTGTAGTTTCTATTTCGATAATTCCACATAAATACTTTTTCCTCTTGACCATTTACAAAAAATTTGCGTTTAATTTAAATAATTTTTCCGTTCTCTCTAGAAAGATATAAAAGCCGAACAATCGGTGAAGAAATTGAGTCTTGCTTCAGTTCTCGTATCGGAAGTATCTTCTAAAGGCCTTATCCCGGGGCCGCTCAGCCCCGGGATCCTGCAAGCCTCTATCCTGCCTGAAGCCACTGGACTCTACGATCCGTTGCTCTGCCTGAAGTCGCCGGATCCTACAAAACGTTGCTCTGCCTGAAGTCGCCGAGATCCCACAAGTCTCTACTCTACCTGGAGTCGCCGGAACCTACAAACCTCTGTTCCGCCCGAAATCACCGGAACCTACAAACCTCTGTTCCGCCTGCAGTCACCGAGTCCTGCAGGCCACTGCGCTGTCTGAAGTCGCTGAGGATCCTGCAAGCTCCTGTCTGGGCTGAAGTCGCCGATCCTGCAATCGCCGCATTCACCTGAGGTCGTCGCCTAGAAACGCCCACGCCTACCCACCTACGCCGTGCGTGCTCGTTCCAGGCGCTGAGAGCACGCTTGGGATCTTCGGACTCAGCTACGACATAAATCTTTTTTTTATTACTTTTTTTTTTTAAATATAATTTGTAAATCACATCATCCATCACCTTCATATTTCATTTTTTTTATAAGATTGTAAATACCTTTTAAAAATTATAATATATTATTTTCTTGGTCTATTTTGTTGTTTTGCTGTTCTTAGGTTAGGTTCTTTCTCTTTTAATTGTCGCTTCACGACAGTTTGGCGCCCAACGTAAAAGTCCTCTTTCTCTCTTAATTCTTCACCTTTACTGCGCCTTGTCTAGTTCCTTTTGATTTAATTGCTTTCCCTTTTGTTCTTAACTTAATATTCATCATTCATTTACACATCCTTTTCATACCTTCAAAATTCTAAAACAAAACTTCTTCTAGTTTTTCAACTTATTTGGATTATATTTAGGCCTACAAATAACACTTCATTTACATTCATCACTCTAAGTTACATTCATCACTATAATATTTTTTATTCTAGATAACTTAGAGGTACGATTTTTAATAATATTTTTTAAACTTAACTTTACACGTAATTATAACAATGAAAAGGGTTATTAAGTACGAATTCCTTAACAAGGCCGAACTTGAATACGAAGTGAAGATTAGATGTGAGGAACCAGCTAATACTGTTTTGCTTCTAAAAAAACAAGTTTTACGTTTAGTTGCGAATTCTCACCCTGAAGATATTCTGACTTCTCCAATTCCGATCGAGGATGACTTGTCTCAAATTGATTCTACATTGACCTATCTGGACTGTAAAATTAAAAAATGTTTACAAGGTGAAACCAAATATTTACGACTAATAGAAACTTTTATTAACCATGTTTTTTACAGATTAGAGCGAATAGATACTGACTTATATCCAGACTTTAAAGCTAATTTCGAGACTTTGAAGATGAAATATGACGCTATGGCTAAACAATTCGAATCCTTGACTCCACCTTCAACTGAAAATGACGTTCCATCACTTGACCCTCCTGATGACCCGACTGTTACGGTTGACCCGACTGTCACGGAACTCCCTCTTGTTTCTCAAACTTCTATTCAGGTCCATACCCCGTATCCTCCACCACCACCTCAATCTTTTTCTCCATCCAACGTCTTCAAAGATCTGAAAAGACACACTTTCAATGGTAAAAGCTGTCCAAGATCCTTTCTTCAAAAACTGGAAGAATACTGTATAGCTCGTGGCTTGTCCAAAGACTTGTTGATTTCACAAGCGTTTGAAATTTTCACTGACAATGCTCTTCATTGGTTCAGATTTAAATATAATCAGAATCCAAACTTAACGTGGAACGAACTTTCTTCATTATTAATCAAAGACTTTGGTGGTTTTGATTATGATCACAAACTTTTAGAAGCGATTAGGAATCGAACTCAAGGTCGAGATGAACCTATTGTCATCTATATTTCCATCATGTCTGGAATGTTTTCTCGTCTTTCGAAGAAACTTTCTGAAACAGAACAATTGGAGATTATTTTGAGGAATATTCGCCCATGTTATTCTGTCTTCGTAGCTCTAAAAGACATTGACTCTATCGACTCCCTTTTGGCTACTTGCCAAAACTATGAAAAATTCCTAGACAGAGACAAACAATTTAAAGAACCAAATGTACAACAAAGTCCTCTTATTTCTGAATTCAACTACAAGCATTCCACTTCAAGTTCAGTTGACTCTTCAAATTCTTCTAATAACTCAAGACCTTCTCCTCCCCTCATGAATAAATTCACTTCATCTTACAAATACCCTTCTAGGCAAGTTAATAGTCTCTCTCAAACCAAAGCTCCTCAAGAAAGCTCCTTTTGTGTTCGCTGTCGTAAACAAGGTCATTCTTTAAACACCTGTACTCAACCACGATTCGTGATTTGTTTCAAATGTGGTCTTAAAGGTTTTAAAACTGCAGATTGCCCTACTTGTTCTCCCAAACCTAATACTAGTTCAAAAAACTAACTACTGACTTGAAAAGTAACTTAAACTTTGATAACGACGATTGGACTAATTGGATTAAAACAATTCAAAACTTCTTTTCTTGTTACAAAATCTCTTCTACACTCTACTCCAAGGAACAAGATCTTAATCGTCCATTCGTTAATGTCAAAATTTATAACTTAACTTTATCTGGTTTACTAGATTCTGGCAGTTCAGTAACTATTCTGGGTAATAATTCTCATTTGGAAATTCTTAAACTGGGCTGCAAACTTTTCAAGTCAGATCTTATTACTGTCTCTACTGCTAATAATCAAAAAATTAATTCCTTGGGTTATTTTGACTTACCTGTTCATTTTAATAATCAAACTCATTTAATTAAAGCTTATGTTTTCCCTGAAATATTTCCTTCGCTAATATTAGGTATTGAATTTTGGAGAAAATTTAATCTTTTACCTAGTGTTTTATCTTCTCTTAACTTTACAGAATCTAAATGTTCTGCTATCGAAACTAAAGATACTAAAGTTTTACCTTATGAGCATTTAACTCCTAACCAAAAGAACATCGCTAACGACATCATCCAACGCTTCAAAACAATTTCTTTTGAGGAAAAAGGTATCCTGGGAAGCACACATTTAATCACCCACAAGATTGATACTGGTGATTCTCTTCCAATCAAACAAAGATGTTTTAGACTGTCTCCTGAAAAACAAAAGGCGTTAATTAATGAAGTGGACAAGATGCTGGGATGGAAGGTCATTGAACAATGCGAAAGTCCTTGGTTATCTCCAGTTCTCATCACTCCGAAGAAGAATGGTGAATGGCGTTTCTGCGTTGACAGCAGGAAGCTTAACTCAATTACACGTCGTGATGCTTATAAGTTGCCACTAATAAGCGAAATTTTGGACAACCTGAAGAATGCCAAATACTTATCAAGCATTGACATTGCAAAAGCATTTTGGGAAATTCCCTTGAATCCTGCGGATAAAGATAAAACTGCCTTTTATGTACCTGGAAGAGGTATGTTTAGATTTAAAGTAATGCCTTTTGGCCTCACCAACTCACCTGCAACTCTACAAAGATTAATGGATATGCTGTTTACTCCTGAATTTGAGAACAAGGTATTTTGCTATCTGGACGACATTGTTATTATTAGTGAGACTTTTGATGAACACATATCGCTTCTCATGAAAGTTCATGAAAAACTATCATATGCCAATCTAACTATTAACTTTGAGAAGAGTCAATTCTTCAAGAAAGAACTGAAATACCTTGGTTTTCTTGTGGACGAGTATGGTTTACGTGCAGATCCAGATAAAATAAAAGCTATTTTAGAATATCCTGTACCTACTTGCAAAAAAGAAGTACGAAGATTCATAGGCACCTGCAGCTGGTTCAGAAGATTCATTCCAAACTTTAGCACTATTGCCTCTCCACTCAACCAACTAACCTGTTCCGGGAAGAACGCTCCTAAATTTTTATGGAATTCACAAGCTGCAGCTGCTTTCCAGAAACTTAAAGAAGCCTTGGTAACTGCTCCTGTCCTTGCTTGCCCTAACTTCGAACTACCCTTCTCTGTACATTGTGATGCATCAAATTATGGCATAGGAGCAATGCTTACCCAACAACAAGATGATAAAGAAGTCGTGATTGCTTACATGAGTAAAGCACTAAATAAAAATCAACGGAACTACTCAACTACTGAAAGAGAAACATTGGCTGTAATAACTGCATTAGAACATTGGCGATGTTACCTAGACAATGGTAAAGAATTTACAATATATACTGATCATGCTGCGCTTAAATGGTTTCAGAATTTATCAAACCCATCAGGAAGACTTGCTCGCTGGACTTTACGCTTATCATGCTTTGACTTTGTCATAAAACATAAAAAAGGAAAGGATAACGTTGTTCCAGATTTATTATCAAGACATAAAAATCAAGAACGTCCTAATACACGAGAAACTTCACCTCAAGGCGTACATCCCATTACGATTGAAGAACCACCTGATCGTAGACTTGAACACTACAACAAAATTTTTCTCGGATGTTCCAACAATCCAGACGCATATCCCAACTACACTATCAGGGATAACAAACTTTACCGCTGTATCCATTCTCCCGATCGTCTAAACGATGACTTTATTTGGAAAGAAGTTCCACTACCTCAAGATAGACAGGCACTTATTGAAGCTAACCATGGTTCCCCTTCAGAACTCCATCTTGGTATCTTCAAAACATTCAAGAAAATATCATTAAAATACTATTGGCCTGGTATGTTTAAGGACATTGCTGAATTAATCTCGACTTGTGAAACCTGCTTAACCTACAAACACCCTAATCATTCTCCCTATGGTCTTATGGGTAAACCCAAACTTTGCTCCAGACCTTTTCAAACTATATCCTTAGATCTTATGGGTCCATTGCCAATGACTCGAAGACGAAATCAGTATATTCTAGTGATTAACTGCAATTTTACTAAATATACTATGATTTTTCCCCTTAAACGTGCTACTTCAGCTAATATTATTAATGTTTTGGAAAATTCAGTTTTTCTAGTTCATGGCATTCCTCAAACTATTATAATGGACAACGCTGTTCAATTTCAGTCGCGAGAATTCCACTCATTTTTAAATTCTTATAATGTTCCTTGTATTTTTCACACAGCTTTATATTGTCCTCAGGTTAATCCTACGGAGAAGTTTAATAGCACAATTATTACAGCTCTAGCATCTCTAGTAGGAGACAATCATAGATCCTGGGACAACCATCTTGCTAAGATTCAGTACGCAATGAACAGCGCTACAAATGTAGCTACTGGTTTTACTCCAAATTTTTTAGTCTTTGGTAGGGAAACAATACCTTGTGGTTCCTTCTATACTCCAACTCAGAACCTCGAGGAATTGGTATTTATGCCTCGTGATATTTACGCGTCTAATGCTGGTCTCCTCTCATCTATATTTCACAAAGTTCAAACTAAACTTCACATAGCTCACGCTAAAAATAGCGCTCGCTATGATCTTCGTCGGTCTTTTAAAGAATTCAATGTGGGAGACACTGTTTGGCGTAAAAACCATGTTTTAAGCGATGCCGGCGCATACTTTAATGCTAAACTTGCCCCTAAGTTCATCAAGTGCAAAGTGATAGCTAAACTGTCACCACTAGTCTATGTGCTTGAAGACCCTAATGGAGTTAGAGGCAAGTGGCACATTAAAGATGTAAATCATAAATTTTCTTAACTTTTATTTACTATTAATTTGTATATATGTATAAATATCACCATCATTTTCACCTTATTATTTTTATTTCTTTTAATTTGTTTGTTTGTTTGATGATCCAGTGTTCTTCAACACATCTTACTTTAGGACCTCGAACTTTCGTTGGTTAATCGTCACTTTTTATTTTTATTTCAGACACATCTCGTTGGTGATGTTGCTGATCTCTGGCTTTGAGCCCTACCGCTCTGGCCGTTCTTAATCTTTACTTAAGTCATAGCGACTAAAGCTTACTTGAGGTATTTCTTTACCTTTATCTTCACTTGGGAGCAGCTGACTACTCCCTTAAATTTTATCTTCACTTAGGAGCGGTTGACAACTCCTTAAATAAGCCTGAATGTCCTTTTGAAAACACACTTCTAAGAGTGGTGTTTCTTCGACTAATTTTTTTTTCCCACACAGGAGCGGTTGACTACTCCTTAAATAAGCCTTAATGTCGTTTTGAAAACACACTTTTAGAGTGGTAGTCATTGAATGTGAACTCCACCCTTACCTGAATGCAGATGATGAATGTAAGAGATAGTATATCTGATTTTGACTGGTGATGTCTGTTTCTGCAAAGCTGTGTTTTTATGGTTTATTTTAGAATGTATATATCAAAATTTTTGCTGAGTCAAAAATTTTCCAGGGTCGGGGGGAAAATGTAGTGTTATGCTACTTACTTATCATTTTACATTAATTTAAATCCATTTTTCCATTCTGTTTCAATTCTCTGCATTCACTTCAAATCGGGATATTTTACATCACCTTTATTTCCATAGGATCCTGTAACGATTTCAAACCATAAGAACACAATCACAAATCATTTCTACTTCGTATTTCCACATTATCAGCACTTTTAAATTGGTGTCAATGAAGTCTACCTTTTTTTCGATCTTTTAGTTAGTTTTCCGTAACTCTACAATTTCGGGCTTTGTGTGGGTAGTTGCGCTACTTTTTTTCCTATTTCAATAATATCTCCTTTTCCACTTAAATCTTTCCATTTTCTTATAACAAGCCTAAAACTAAAATTTGACATGTTCTGTTACTGATGTTTATTTGGTCTCCATGGAAATTATATTCAAATTTGTTACCGGTCTGTAGTTTCTATTTCGATAATTCCACATAAATACTTTTTCCTCTTGACCATTTACAAAAAATTTGCGTTTAATTTAAATAATTTTTCCGTTCTCTCTAGAAAGATATAAAAGCCGAACAATCGGTGAAGAAATTGAGTCTTGCTTCAGTTCTCGTATCGGAAGCATCTTCTAAAGGCCTTATCCCGGGGCCGCTCAGCCCCGGGATCCTGCAAGCCTCTATCCTGCCTGAAGCCACTGGACTCTACGATCCGTTGCTCTGCCTGAAGTCGCCGGATCCTACAAAACGTTGCTCTGCCTGAAGTCGCCGAGATCCCACAAGTCTCTACTCTACCTGGAGTCGCCGGAACCTACAAACCTCTGTTCCGCCCGAAATCACCGGAACCTACAAACCTCTGTTCCGCCTGCAGTCACCGGGTCCTGCAGGCCACTGCGCTGTCTGAAGTCGCTGAGGATCCTGCAAGCTCCTGTCTGGGCTGAAGTCGCCGATCCTGCAATCGCCGCATTCACCTGAGGTCGTCGCCTAGAAACGCCCACGCCTACCCACCTACGCCGTGCGTGCTCGTTCCAGGCGCTGAGAGCACGCTTGGGATCTTCGGACTCAGCTACGACATAAATCTTTTTTTTATTACTTTTTTTTTTTAAATATAATTTGTAAATCACATCATCCATCACCTTCATATTTCATTTTTTTTATAAGATTGTAAATACCTTTTAAAAATTATAATATATTATTTTCTTGGTCTATTTTGTTGTTTTGCTGTTCTTAGGTTAGGTTCTTTCTCTTTTAATTGTCGCTTCACGACAAACTCCATCGGGAGAAATTTCGTATAAGTTGCGGTATGAAGAGCCATGGACGCTGTTGCCCCAAAGGAAAGGAACTTTTTCAGCAAAAAGTTTTGGAGAAATACAAAATTTGCACCAAACCAGACTGTAAATTAAAGCTCGAAAATACGATGACCTTCAGCAAATTAAAGAAGTCCTGCCAGCGGATTTCAGAGAATTTTACAACAATTTACCGCATGAGTAAAAGTCGTAATTGTTGGTGATAGTAATATTTAATTTATTTTTGTGAATTTGTTTCAATATTAACAGCTATATTATATTTTACGTTGTTTTCAATAAGACTACTTTAATTATTAAAATCTGATAACTCCCAAATTAATCGCCATAAAAAAATATTTACAATTGTAAAATATGCTAACTCCAATTTTAGGCCGTAAAGAGTAATTAAATTGAAATAAATGCATAACTGTTAATATCGTAATAAGAAACAAATAAAATTTTACCATACTAGACTTTGTATATAGCACTTACTTGAGTATTTAATTTTTAAATCAGTTTTTTATTATTCCTCAAAAGCAGTATGGTTGGGAGTTAGCAATTTAGCGTATTTAGTTGACGTATATACATACAAGCTGTATTCATATGCTTTTAGTAGAGCTACTGGTAATTTGGTACATTAGCGAAATTAATGTCGAAAGTACTAGAAAATTTGTAAAAAACGTCAGTAACAAGTGATAAATACTGTCTGTATACATTACACATTCGACACTAATTTCACCAAAGTAACAAATTCCCAATTTTAGCTTCATACATGATTGAAATGTAACTGGGAATCATAGAATAAAATGCAGTTTATTCTTTTTAGAGATTTAATGTTGTAGAATTTATTACAGAGACATTATTTTGTCTTATCCTCTTTCTCCCTTTATTTTTAGAGTAGTATCTGTGAGCTTTTTCCTTCATAGGGTCATTTACATCCCAAAAGGTTATTTTTCCAGTGAGGACATTGTTTACATCTTTGCACCAATTGTTTATAAAAAAAAATGTGGATTTATTAATTAAGTAATCAGTTAAATCATTTTTGTGTAATAAACATGTTAAAAAGTTAAAATTTAAGTTAACCGTCATAATCAAAAATAATATATTTAGATATATAATTTTTAGCCCTATCTTTTAATATTTCTATGGAAATGTGTTCAACTTGGGCAAAGAAATCAAACAATGCCCTAGTTGGATAGCACAACCACTTTTTATTTTCATATTCTTTCATTTTTATAAATTTATGAAAATTTAATAAATCTTCTGCTTCCAAATCATGCCTGCAAGTAATACAGTTTTTAAACACATGTTTCTTGGCAAGTTGTGCTATCCAGCCACTGCAATAACCTATTGCTGCGCATTTTTCTATATCCATTGGAGTTTTACTTGCTAATAGTGCATCTGTGTTTATAGGGTCTATATACAAATGAGCATAGTCTACTTCATCCTCACATTCAGTTGCTGTGTTGTTGTCTTTAGGATTTATTAAAAAACATTTTAGGGACTGGAGACAAACACTGTCATCTTTTTCACAGTTTGATCCAACTGAACGTGAAGATGTTATATTGTTTATTAACAATGTTTTAAATGCTCCTTCAAATGCAGATGACGTAGGCATTATATTACTATAGCCATGAGCTCGGATTGCTCCAAAAAAGTTCTCCAATGGATCTTGGTTAAAATTTCGCAGCAATAAGGAGTTGATCCCTTTAGAATTTAAAAATTTGACAATATTTTTAAAATTTTCTATTGTTTTAATCCAACTGGATAAAGATGGAACTACTCCTCTACTATTGCTGCTTACAAATTTCATGCTTTTGAGGATTGGGATACTATAATTCCACAAATTGTGATGCGGTGAAGTTGGAGTTACTGCAGCACGATACTTTTTCCCTCCTATAATTTCGCTGAAACTACCATTGACGCTGTCAAATAGGTCATCGAAAAATAATAGGAGGTCCGCTGTCTCATAACTGCTCTTATCAAGAGCTCCCAATTCTGAAATTAAAAAGAAATATATTAACAAAGATTAGTATATTATTTAAAAAAATAGCTGATTTCTACAAAATAAGCTAGGTCCTTTGACAAAATGTGGAATAGTCATTTTGCAATTTCAGGGTTAGACATACAGTAAAAAGTTGTTCACAGTGATCAGTACAATGACCCTTTCTGGGTTAGTACCCCTTTTCTATCTTTTTATTTATATTATACTTCTGACAAAAGCCTAGGCTTACTAGGCATTGTTTTCATAAAAAGTGAATAAGAGCTTGTGTCAAGATTTAGAGTGACCAAGCAATGGTAATGGTGATGCAAATGGTAATGACAAGACCAATGTTCAGCAGTGAATATGTACAAAATGGCAATAATGAAAGAGAAGTGCATAACATTTAATCATTAATAAAAACAACATAGGTACATTTATTATTTAAACTAGCTGTTCCCCGTGGCTTCGCCCGCGTGTTATTTGGGGGTTTTAATTTTTTGCGCGGAATCCTAATTCTTTGTCTAAAATAAAAGTAGCCTAAGTTACTCCTTGTGACATCAGCTATCTGCCAGTGAAAATCCCGTCAAAATCGGTCCAGCCATTTCAGAGATTAACCGGAACAAACAGACAGACAGACAAAAACTTTAAATGTATTTTTGTTATTAGTACCGTATATACTATCATATACATTTAGTAAAAAGCAGTAATTTTGACAATATTTGACAAATTTAGAATAATTTAAACACAAGTCTGGTTCAAAATACGTCGTGACGTCATACTGTACGCGTACGCAATACGATTCGATTCGATTATAGGACAGTTACTATACTCTTTGGATTCGATGCTCTAACACAACAGCATGTTGTGAGCAGGGTTGCTAATGCCAATGTATGTAATTCCCCAAAAAACTGAATAAAATTCCCCAAATTCGGGGACAAAAATCTGCTAATTCCCCACAAATTCCCCTCATTATTATTTTAAACAATGAAACAAGTTTCAACTATTTAAATAATATTTATTTTTTTAACCTTTTTTCATACGTTTGATGCAAGCATTTTGCTCGAAGGATTATTAAGCTTCACACTGCCGCCCAATTTTTTATTCCCTCTCTTGTTGCCATTAAAGATACTACAGTATCTGTATTTAGCCGATTGCGGTTTTCTGTTTTTAAATATCGAAGCGCACTAAATTTTCTTTCGGCCGATGCGTTTGAAAATGGCAGTATGAACAACAAAGACACATACAGTATGAACAACAAAGATACATACATTTGACAACATAAAAATTGTTACAATTTTTATGTTTGGAAACATGTATTCTCCCGCAGCATTTTTAAGGCGAAACACTTTACTCCAGTAACTTTCGGCTTCGATGTTATCTACATGAATTTCAAGCCCATGTTGATCAAAATCTAACAAAGCGTGAGTTCGCCACTCATCATCTAACTTTTGTGCGGTCACAAATTTATAAAACACAAAACTGTTCAGCTTCTGGTGGATTTACTGGGGATATAATAGAAAATAAACATCCCCGAATTCAAATCGCTTAGTAATATCTGATGTCTGATGTCAATTCAATATAAAACTCCTGGAAGGTTCTATAGAAATGTGCAATAGCAGCACGAGGTACATTTTTGTAACTATTTAAATTTTCCATACTTTTTCGAGCATTTGCATTTTGATTTGTAATAGAGGATAGATGTAGATGTCCATGGGCCGCAGCAACCACTTACCATCAGGTGGACTGTGTGCTCGTTTGTCACCCTTATCCTATAAAAAAATAAAGATGCTGAAATTTAAATTTGGCGCAATGAAGAGTATAAAGTCATCCGTTATTCATAAGTAACTAAACTAAAAAAAATATTAAAATGTTTGGAATTCTCGCAAAAGTAGTTAAGATGTTAAAATCCCCGCATTTTCCCCGCATAATACCAGTCCCCAATAAATCCCCAATCAACTTGAGATTCCTCGCAATTTGGGGAATTCCCCACAAACTGGCAACACTGGTTGTGAGGTATCAGAAGTAACGAGTAACGTAACGATACGATAGTAACGAGTACTAATTGTTAAAGTAACGAATACATACGGGTACGCTTTTTTCGTTACTTTACACCTCTAGTGGTACAGGTTGAAGCGTTTATTCACCATTCACTTTATATTAGTTTGATAAAACACAACTTTACCGCATTTTAAAACGATACCAACGCCGTCTATTGATAGGTATTGGATCTTGAAGATTAATACCACAGAGTACATTATATATAGGGAAATTAATACAAAATAGGTAGGTCCCTAAGTATTTCTTTGGTTTTGCCATTTTATTAATTTGTAAAAAATATATTTGGTTTGGTTGTTTATTTTCACTGTTTTTTAATTTTTAAATTATAGTTCGGCCGTTCAGAGAATGCGTTCCTTACACCTATCAGTTAGTCACGACTAGTGATGGGCACAACATAACACTGAGTTCGTTATCGTTCCTTCAAAATGAACCACCGCGTTATTTTTAAGATTATTTTCGTTTTAAATTGGCGGAATCATTTAAAATTTATATTTTAGTAATTTAAGTGGAAACCAAAAAAAGGTAATATTAATATAATAAAATTGTTTTATTAATTCTTTGTTACAAAGTTACAATCTGTATTTCTATGCAATAAAGTACATTGAATTGAATGTGCGTACAGAATATTAATCAGACTCCGATTCGCTTGAGGAGGTGGTGTCTTCATCATCATCTTCGCCTACATGTATAATTATATTATAATTAATAACAGAATCAATCCTGATATCTCGGTCAAAATGTTCCACAATCAGGTTTTTAGTCTTCTCAACAACCTTTGCCCAGTCATCTCTTGTGACTTCCCCGCAGACTTCTTTTAACAGGGTCATCATCTTTTTCATGGCGGGGAAGTATTGTGGCAGGCGGCGTAACCTTTTATTTGAGCCCAGATTAGCTCAATCGCGTTATATTGGCAATGATACGGTGGAATTCTTAGAACGCGATGACCGTACTCCAGAGCCAGTTCATCGATTTCGTATCGCACATTTGCCGCTTTATTTTCTTTAACTAATTTAATTAGCTCTGGTTTTAGCATCTGCATATTTGCGTCAATGCCTTTTGCTTGTAACCAAGCCACCATTTCTTCTTTTTTATTAGCTTGGGTAGGTGGTTTCTGTATTTGAACCGAGTGATAGGAGGCATTATCCATGAATATTACAGAAGGCTCTGGTAGGCTGGGCAAAAGCATGTTCTGGAACCACTCTTTAAATGTAGTGGCATTCATTTCCTCGTGGTAGTCATTTGTGGTTTTTGATTGAAATGCCAGTAACGCGTTCTCCACAAAGCCGTATTTTGCAGAACCTGCGTGGCATATTATCAGACGGGCCCCCTTACCCATTGGTACTTTCGACGTCGACGCTTCTGTATCATCCGTCCAAGAACGGGAAACCGTGTGATTGGCGTTTAGCCATGTCTCGTCAATGAACACGACATTATCCCAGTTATCAATATTTTTTGCTTCTTTCAAAAAACTTATCCGTTTTAAAATTATGTCGTATCATTCTAATAAAATTTTTCTTTTGTCTGTTTTTTTATACGAAAATCCAATATCTTTTAAGATTTTGGTTAAAGCAGTTTTACCCCTAAACTAAACAGTCCAGCTTCTCTTAACGATGCCAAAAGCTTCTTCCTGTTGAGACATTCATTTCTGGAATAGTAACCATATATATGATTTCTGATTGCATCGGTGTTAAAGGTGTCAATATCTGTCACGGGTTTAGTTTTACGTTTCTTCTTCGGAGTACGTAAAATATTATCTTCCGTGCCAGTAGAGCCGAATTTTTCTTCATTAATATTTGTTATCGTTCGTTTGCTAACTCCAAGCGCCTGAGAGACGCGTTCTTGTACTTGTTCGACAGATAACAGGGGTCCGCCATTTTGCCGCTCCCGCTCAAAGTAATCTTGCAGCTTGATGATTAATTCACGGGCTCCACTTTTCAATGTTTGTCCACGTTTAGGCATTATTATGCACCAAAAGTAAAAATAACGCAATACAAAACACAATCGAAGTCCGATTTAGCGCCGATGTCAGTTTGAAAAGCAGAAACAGTCCATTAAACGAAAGCCGCGTAATTAAATAAAAACAGATCGAAAACACTTGAAGAACGTGGTCTATGCGCACGAAACGACAACAGACGACTGTTTTAGCGTCACAAAATGGCGGCCCATAACGTCATTTGGGGTTACTATTTTCAACCTACTTTCTTTCGCGCGTTCGGTTTGGTCGTAGTTTTATTTTTATATTTAATAAAAGTTATCTTATAATCCATTATTTTCAAATTCTTAAAAAGAAAAACAAAACGTATTATTTTATAAAGTATAACTGTATAAGAACAGATTACGATACTGTTATTGCCTGTTATTGTTAGCACAGCACTACAAATATAAAGCGCTGACATAACCTTGCAATAGCACTGTATAGATTTAGAAAAATATTGTTTACCAAGTTATTTGACACTCAGTTTGGCACAAAATTATAACATTCATTGATTATTGATATAATAATGTTGTTTTAATGCTCATCAATTGTTAAAACGGTAAACAAGCAGCAAAAATATTTTTATCGTAACTGCAACGCCATTACAAAGTTACGTCGTCAGTTCAATCGCGACGTGTCAGGAACGCATTCTCTGAACGGCCGAACTATAGTATTTTTATTGTTCAAGTGTAATTTTGTACAAATCTTCTTGTCTATTTTGTTTTATGTTTTTGTGCAATAAAAGTATATTCTATACTAATCAATTAAGTTTAAAATATTTATCGGTATCATTTACGTTATTTACGACCCAAAAACATTAAAGATAACACGCAAGTCGGTACGACTTTCCATTACCTTCCATCGAGTTTGGTGTTGATACGTATTTTTACAGAAAGGTTACATTTTTATAAGCACACACACAAAGTTTCAATATGCGGAAACACGTACTTTTTGAGAAATAAATTAATAAAAATCACTTATTTTAACAATATTTTGTTGTTTTTTTTTAAATTGGCTTTACGGCTCTGGGTTCTAGCCCTTTTGAGCCTACTTTATTACGAATTTCCATTGACATTCGTCGCATTGAGGGGGGGGGGGGAAGAGGTGTAGGTCTACTAATTCAGAGGGATTTCTGTATCTATTTTGAGACTGCAACGTCTCCGGCGCTGCGGGAAGAGCAGCCTCTACGCCTTTGCGTAACAAATCGCAGGCGTCCCTCCTCGCCTCCGCAGCTTCGGCTTGTTGGTCGCCTTCGGCGACCAGCCTCAGCCGCTCCGGCTCGTCCGATGCCTACGATTTGTTACAGCAGGCGGAGGCTGCTCCCCCACGCGCCTCCGGTTCTATATAACCACTCTAGGGGTAGGACAGACTCGTACCACGTGGAGTCGGGGTCAATAAATTTGGTTCTTTGACATAAAAGCTTAGCTTTCCATAGAAATCCCTCTGAATTAGTCCCCTACTCCTCCTCCCCCCCCCCCTCTCCCCATTCAACGAATGTCTGGAAATTCGTAATAAAATAGGCTCAGAAGAGCTAGAACCCAGAGCCGTAAAGCCAATTAAAAAAAACAACAAAATATTGAAATAAGTGATTTTATTTATTTATTTCTCAAAAATTACGTGTTTCCGCATATTTAAACATTGTGTGTGTGCTTATCAAAATTTAATCCATTTTTTGTGATATCACGACAGCTTACGATACGAATCGATTTAAAAATCTATCTTTTTCGGAAAGAAACGACATCCGTACTGACGACGACAATGAAATTACAAAATGGCGCCAGTTTTACGCTAGGAATGTACCATAAACATTGCAAAAATAATTAATTTACAAATAATGTTTTTTCTCAAACAGTACGCGTTTCCGCATATTGAAACTTTATGTGTGTGCTTATAATAGTGTAACTTTTCTGTAAAAATACGTATCAACCCCCAACTCGATGGAAGTCAACTAGGAATGTAACATAAACATTGCAAAAATAATTAATTTACAAATAATGTTTTTTCTCAAAAAGTACGCGTTTCCGCGTATTGAAACTTTGTGTGTGTGCTTATAAAAATGTAACCTTTCTGTAAAAATACGTATCAACACCAAACTCGATGGAAGGTAATGGAAAGCTTAGCCCGCAAGTCACCCAAACCATGATAATTTTTACATACAAACATACATCCATCCATGTTGTTTTCAAATTATAATCGATGCCATTTTCGTAATTAACGTCCCAGGAAACCATAAAACGACATCCATATTGACATTTCAACCACATCGCACCCCCACAGGGAATTATTTAGAATTTCCTGTCTGCTACGTTGGATTTTGAAATAGTTGTTGTTTTTGTAATCAGCGACCCGATAAATCATAAAAACGATACCCATGTTGATTATCAGAATTTGTCACCCCTTTTCCACATTTTAGGGGTTGAATTCTGAAAGAGCCTGAAACACTTGTTTACTCATTTATTGATAGCAGTGCTCCTATGAAGTTTCGAACAAAATAGTTTAAGTAATCTTGTTTTCCCATACAAACTTTCAACCCCTTTTTCACCCCCTTAGGAGGTGAATTTTCAAAAACCCTAGGACACTTAACTGGTTCAGTGTTTTTCTGTGGCGTATGACACGCGACTCATCATTTTAAAAAAATATAATTTTATTAAACTCGCTCTAATTGCGTTTTTCGAAGATTTATCCAGAACAAACTATTCATTATTTTGCAATAATTCTTGCCTACAGCTTCTTTTCTGAATATTTTGAGAATTTGAAATTTTTATGGGTTGACAACCTTTTTTTAACTTGTACTCTTTTCACTTGTGAGTTTTTAAAACATGTTGTGGAAAAATAATCTAATAAGAAACAAATAATAGCACTCATTGCGATCGCTCACAAACTCAAGTTGTAAACAAGTCTCCTGTTGAAAAAAAAACAAAGCGCTTGTCTTATTGTCTAATTTTGCTTAAAATGGTTGAACTGCCGTCTTATTACTATCATTTGGCCGAATGGACATACGACGTACCATGTGCTCTTCTCATATCTGATTTTCTCTGTGAATTTTGAAATATTTCGTTGTCTTCGTCGTCCTTACATTGAGTTTTGTCGTCATCAACCTCTTTAGATTTAGTTTTAAAAAATGAAAAATCATTGCTATGTTACATACATTCCCATAGAACACGCAGCACAGCTAAACCATATTGAAGTCTCCGCTTTTCAGGGTGGTTTAGCTGTACCTATTTATATAAATGATTTTTTTATTAAACAAAAAATAGTACAAAAGGTTTGCAATCTCTGCATAAAAAAGTCACTTACTCTCCATTTTAAGGAAGACATGTAGAAAAACACTTAGCTACTAAAAAAAGTATCCTTCCGTTTGCAACTGATGTTTTATGTCAATTAAACTTAAACAAGTAAAAAAAGCATAAAAAAGAACATTACTTTTACACATGGCTGATGGCACAAAAGGCGTGTCATCAACTTCTGTGGTACTTGACACGACAGGCGTGTCACGAAATTTGTTCGCCGTCACAGCTAATAGTTGTCGAAAATTGGTGCCGCAACGAATCGGTTAATTGTTTATTTCTAATCGTTAACCGGTTCAGTGCGGATGACATGCCAGGCGTGCCATCGATTACTTTTGTGTGCTGTGGCGTATGACACACGAGTCGTGTCTTTTTAAAAATCGTTATAACTCGCTCAAATTGCGTTTTTGGAAAATTTATCCAGAACAAAATATTCATTATGTTGCAAGTAGTTCATGCCTGCAGCTTCGTTTCTGGATATTTTGAAAATTTGAAATTTTTAGGGGTTGACAACCTTTTTTAATGGTACTCTTTTTACTTTGTGGGTTTTCAATCATGTTGTGGAAAATAGTCTAATAAGTAACAAATAATAGCACTCATTGCGATCGCTCACAAACTCAAGTTGTAAATAAATTTCTGAAAAACAAGTCTCCTGTTAAAAAACATTGCGTTTGTCTTATTGTTTGAAATGGTTGAACTGCCGTCTAATTACTGTCATATGGCCGAATAGTCCTACGAAGTACCATGTGCTCTTGTGATATTTTTTTTATAGGATAGGGTGACAAACGAGCACACAGTCCACCTGATGGTAAGTGGTTGTTGTGGCCCATAGACATCTACATTTATCCTCAGTTTCGAATCAAAATGCAGATGCGTTGTCACCCGTGAGGACTAAGATAGAATGCCTCTTTTCCAGTAAAAAGGGTCTCCGCTTCTCTACACTCACCATACAAACAAGCTTAACACAGCAGTGTTAAGCTGCTATTTTACGCTGGTATGTGAAAGCGTGGTCCTTCCCCAGTCGAGCCGACCCATTCGTGCTACAACTATACTACTATTTCTTTTTTTCTTTTTTTAAAAAAACGTTACCCCCACACTAGGATTTTCTCCTGTATCGTGGAGGCAGTTTACAAACATAAATTGCACAAGGACAAACATCCAGACCCGGAAAAATTATTTGTAGTCCATACACATACTTGTTCCGTGCGGGATTCGAACCCGCGCCCCCCAGCGCAAGCAACTCATTGCTAAGCCACTGCGCCACGGAGCCGTCATATAGCTGCAGCATGGCTCTACCAAGTATAAAGATATGAATACTAGATATGAAACAGTTTGAAAACGTTCATGCTTAAAAAAAGTTCGCTAATAAATAGTGTTTCGTCAATCCGCCGCCGTATAGCGCCGGCGTTTGTTTCCTTTTGAAAACACTTGTTTTGCTATTCTTACTAATTAGACGTTTTCAAATCGACTTTACTTTTACATTTGTATAACATTAAATAAAATTTAACATTTGTAAATATTAATGAATCATAAACTTTATTTTTTTCCAAATTAAGGTTCTTGATTGTTTGATATTTACAAATATTACTATTAGGTGAAAATTTAATTTAGTAATAACCAAGGTTTTCCGGGGTGATTTAGCTGTACCTACTAAAATATAAATGATTTTTTTATAAAACAAAAAATAGTACACAATGTTTGTAATCTCTGCATAAAAAAGTCACTTACTCTCAATTTCAAAGAAAACACGTAGAAAAACACATAGTTACCCACTAAAAACAAGTATCCTTCCGTTTGTAACTGATGTTTGATGTCAAATAAACTTAATTAGGTCTAAACAAGTGAAAAAAGCATAAAAGAGATAATTATTTTTACACATGGCTGATGGCACAATAGGCGTGTCACCTGTCTTCTTCGTCTGTGGCATTTGACACTCCAGGCGTGTCATGGAATATTTGTTCGCCGCCACAGCTAAAAGTTGTCGAAAATTGGTGCCGCAACGAATCGGTTAACCTTAAAACAAAGTTTCAGGCTTCTAGCTCTAAATCCTTTCTTAGCGGATGCCTACATCATCACTGTCTGTATGCCAAATTTCAGCGAAATCTGTACAGTAGTTTCGTCTGTGCGTTGATAGATGAGTCAGTCAGATTTGCCTTATATATATATATATATATATATATATATATATATATATATATATATATATATATATATATATATATATATATATATATAAAAAAATATAAACACTCACGCCTGCCACCCAGAGGGGTAGGCAGAGACTATGGACTTCCATTTGGCACGATCCTGACAGACCTCTCTCGCTTCCTCCACATCCATATACCTACGCATACACGCTCGTCGGTTAAAGGTACACTTGATTTGGCCCATTTTCAACATATCGCCAGGCGTGAGTGTTTATATATATATATATATATATATATATATATATATATATATATATATATATATGTTACGGCCGGCAGCTGCCTATCCCAGGAGTAGAATCCTTCGCGGCCCATAGACGAAGAAGCTACAGGCAGATGCTGGTCGGGCGTCCTCACGCCACGGGTTAAAAGTCTAATTACACTAAACAATCCGGGGGGAGCGTTACAATTATTGAACAGAGCTTACTTACCTCTATTCAAGGCGACTGGTCCCTCAGGATTCGGTCAGGTCTCGTGTGGGTGTATTGTGCTAGGAAGTAAAGGTCAGTGATGTGTATTTGGGTGTGGCTGGTAGTGTTATTGACCTTATTTGACCGTTCCCCCTGCAGCAGTTCGGCCCTCAGCTCCTCTCCAAGCTAAGGTCGCCTTCCGCAGTCACTTTCTTCCTTTGTTACGATTTACTCGCGAAAATGAACACAGAACGTACGGTTCAAAGGTCACCGTTATTTCTAGAATATTAACTACCGCACTAGTAACTAATACAGTCGAATCCACTTATACAGACTCTGCGTTAAACCTAAAGTCCCGGGTAAACTCTCAACACGCGCCACCATTCCCAGTGGTATATTCACTATACGCGCCTAACATAAAATCAGATCTAAGAGCTCCCAAACAAAATGGACTGCCTTCTCTTTCGACGCGAAGAAGACTTCTAATCTTTCGCTCTCGACTCCCACCGTTCAGTAAGCTCGGACGTTCAACCCGCACGAACGTCATCCCGTATCAGCCGAGCCGAGAGCCATCTAACGTCGATGCCTGACACCAACGCTTTTGCGTAAACAAACCCCCGTCCCGGACATAAGGATTTAGGTCCGCGAGCAAACCGGTCAGCGGGACAGGGTCGCGACGGCAAGTTGCAAGATCGAATCTACAACCAAACTAGGCCACCCTACGCACCCAATCAGATCTTGCAACCCTGACCAACGCCTCAAAATTACAGCCCCAACGTGGGCTAGCCGGAGAGTTGAACTGGATGCCCTTCCTGGACATCGCAGCACATAAATAAGTCCTATTCCTAGACAGAAGTCAGACGACCTCCTTCAAACACCTATCTGCGCTCCTATGATTAGTTCCGCAATTCGACCGGATCAGGTCTGCAAACAGCGACGCGACACGAAGCGGCCCAGAGGGACCTTCAAGCTTCAGTGCAGAGAGCACCCCCAAATTCCCCATGAACGTCGTCTGTGGAGAGCTGAACGAAACGCACAGATAGTCCCTAGTATGAATTTTCAAACAAGTAGGCATAACCAAGTCATCCACCTATAATCATTTACCAAATGGTGCGACAGCTGATTTCCATCTGATAATCTACAAACCAGATAGCCCTTTAGGCAGGTAATCCTATGCTCATATTTCAACTAATTTTTCAAAAGCATCAATGTTCAATTACAGAATTAATTAAAACAAGTAATCACCGATATACATAGGTCAACTTGGCAAAGTAAACAAAACAATAAACGTAAGGGACAGCCCTATTTCTTATTTCAAATAAATATCTTAGACAGTGCCAACAAAATCTAAACCAAAAGAGAATTGACTTCTATTTCCTTTGGCAACCACAGGGTTATCTAATTTCAACCTTCCTTATCACAAAGCAAAATGATTAAACACTATCACAAGCATTAAAAAAGGGCACACAATTTAATCTCAATTTTCCGTGCAACAACAAACGCAGTGATCAAATGTATTTACAAAACATATGCAGTAGCATTTAAAGGAGTATTTTAAATTCAATTCTTTTAATCATAACCGCTACAATATGAATTTCGCGTAAAACCCAAAACATTTTAATTTAAATTTAAAGAATTTTTAACTAAGTGCTTGACCAAACCAAATCCAATACCCCTTGAGAGCGTGATTCAACTCTCCAGGGGAGCCATAATCTTCCCACCACCAAGTGGAGGCCACACCGCGTGAACCCGATACTAACAGAGCGCAACCGCTAACGGTCGCCACTCGGGTTGTACGCCCTCACTGAGGCCGTCGGCAACAGAACAGCTTGACAAGTGGACTGTTGACGGCTTAAGGCTCAGTAGAGGCAGCCATGGCGGGAGCCAAGGCGGCAGCTAGCTAGGGCCGCCTCCATCAAATGGGGTACAGTGGTACACCAGTCGCGGCCACTCAGCTAACGGGAGTGGGAAGGGTCCAGCGGACCGATGAGTGGCCGTGAAGTTCCTCTTCGCACGCTGAGGGGGGGTGATGACACCCCCGCCCCTGGGGGAATTACCCCCCGACTGGTCGGGGGAGGGACCCCTTCCAAACCTAGGGGTCTGTTGGCTAGCCGGCGGGCGCCGAGCGTCGCCCGTCAGAGGGCGTGGCGGAGCGCCCCCGCCCGTGGGGGTCGAGGGCCTGGCAACGCGCCGAGAGGAGACGCCGTTCGCACCCAGGCACAGTACGGCATGGTGATTGCCCTGGCAATGCAGACAGGGCCGCCGGTGCGGACAGTCTCGCTGGAGGTGCCCTTCCAAACAGGAGTAGCACCAGCGGCGCTCCTTGGCGATAGTTCGCCTAGCCGGACTCGGCTTACCTAATAATTTTGGGCAAGACGTTACCCGGTGATCAGATGCTCGACAATAGGAGCAGGGGGGGGGGTTGACGACGACTTGCCCGGCGGATTTCGCCTCTCTCTGGGCACGGCTCGTAAGTCGTCGATGGTGCCCGCCGCGTGCTCGATCTGTCGGCACTGCTCTTCCAAAAACCGCAACAGGTCATAGAAGGGCGGAATATAGGAGGCCTCGTCCCCGCCGTACCTCTCCTCAAAATGCATTCGAAGGTCGAGAGGTAGACGGGACAGCACGATGCGGAGCAACAAGAAGGCCCATTCGCCCACTGGTACATCCAGCCGCCTCAACATATTACAGGCCACCAAGACTGGATCCAACAGGTCCGGACGTAGTCTGGCCCGGTCACTAAGCAGCGGGAGGCTCAGAAGCTGCTTAACATGTTCGTCCGCAATTCGCCGGA
The DNA here is from genome assembly GCA_033319125.1 of Parnassius glacialis. Classification (NCBI taxonomy): domain Eukaryota; kingdom Metazoa; phylum Arthropoda; class Insecta; order Lepidoptera; family Papilionidae; genus Parnassius; species Parnassius glacialis. The sequence goes on from JAVANC010000002.1 coordinate 29,973,463, forward strand.
CGTTGGCGTATCTTCTGACTAGGAGGTCCCGAGCAGTCTGGTAGGCGTCGTCCGACAAGCTCAAATGGCTGACAACGCCCAGGGCCTCCCCCTCCAGTGAGGCCAAGAGGTACGCCATCTTCTGGCTCGGAGTCAAGTCACTCCGGGCGTCCACTAGGCCGTCGAAAAGACCAACGAAGGTCAGCCACTCGGAAAGGACCCCGGAGAACTTTGGCAAGTCCAGAGTTGGGAGTCATCCCAACAGCTCCGGCTGAGGCTGCTTCCGAAAGGACTCGGGCAGGCCACTCGTCCGAGCGTCACGCGCCTCCTCGGCATATCTGCCTTCAGCCTCGATCAACTCGTCCGTGAGCCACAAGAACTGCTCGTAATCTGCGAAGCAGGAGTCCAGGACTCCCTTTTCCACATCCGAATCCTCAAGCTCAGCGTAAGCCTCCTCCACTGCAGCCCTTCGAGCATCGACCTGCTCGAACCGCTTCATCAAATTATGGACCCTATCCGGTCGACCTATCAAAGCATGGGCGCTGGTGGCCCAGCGTAACTCAGTCCGCAGGCAATGGATTAGCATCTTGGGCGAGGACATCACTACTAAATACAAATTACGACGCCGCTCGAGCACAATTACAAAAATAACAAATAAAAAATACAAAAATTAACAGCTAACTAATGCAGTTCCTATCAAATCGAGTTGAATAGAAATTACACAAATAAGAACCGCTATTTATTAAATCAAACACAAGTTAGTACAAAAGAAAAGGCAAATCAATTTAACAATAACAAATACTAGTGCGATCAAATCAAGTTAAATTCAAATTACGTAAATACAAATTACCACTCTTTAGTTCAAATACAAATTACAATACGAAAGATACATAACGAAGATACACATCAACAAAAAATGCCTTGCTCGGAAATCGACCCTTCGATAAGTAATACACCACAACTATCCGCAACGATAATTAACCGATTACGCAAAAATAACCATCTACCTACATGATGCAATCTCCCGCTTGCGCGCTAAACGGGCGCGGTTTTTTAAATTTACCCGCAAACAACAAAGCAAGCTAACAAAGAAAGGAATTTTATTATTACGTATATAATAAAAAAAAATATTTTTACGTATTACGGACGGGCGTGATTGTAGACACAAAATTAAACCAATCAACCCAACGCTCCCTGCCACCAAAATTATTTAATTTTTATCAAATACTATGGTCGGTGGATCGACCGGGAATCGATCCCAGAACCACGCTCTGCTACCAAATGTTACGGCCGGCAGCTGCCTATCCCAGGAGTAGAATCCTTCGCGGCCCATAGACGAAGAAGCTACAGGCAGATGCTGGTCGGGCGTCCTCACGCCACGGGTTAAAAGTCTAATTACACTAAACAATCCGGGGGGAGCGTTACAATTATTGAACAGAGCTTACTTACCTCTATTCAAGGCGACTGGTCCCTCAGGATTCGGTCAGGTCTCGTGTGGGTGTATTGTGCTAGGAAGTAAAGGTCAGTGATGTGTATTTGGGTGTGGCTGGTAATGTTATTGACCTTATTTGACCGTTCCCCCTGCAGCAGTTCGGCCCTCAGCTCCTCTCCAAGCTAAGGTCGCCTTCCGCAGTCACTTTCTTCCTTTGTTACGATTTACTCGCGAAAATGAACACAGAACGTACGGTTCAAAGGTCACCGTTATTTCTAGAATATTAACTACCGCACTAGTAACTAATACAGTCGAATCCACTTATACAGACTCTGCGTTAAACCTAAAGTCCCGGGTAAACTCTCAACACGCGCCACCATTCCCAGTGGTATATTCACTATACGCGCCTAACATAAAATCAGATCTAAGAGCTCCCAAACAAAATGGACTGCCTTCTCTTTCGACGCGAAGAAGACTTCTAATCTTTCGCTCTCGACTCCCACCGTTCAGTAAGCTCGGACGTTCAACCCGCACGAACGTCATCCCGTATCAGCCGAGCCGAGAGCCATCTAACGTCGATGCCTGACACCAACGCTTTTGCGTAAACAATATATATATATATATATATATATATATATACAAGGTGGCCCATAAGTCGTTAGAAATGTAAATTTCGAATAAAATACAAAAGGCGCGCATGAGTGGCGCGCGCGGTGCGGGGGAGTACCGACGGTTTCTGGGAATTCAGTCGCCATGGAGCGTTTTACCGGTGCGGACCGTGCATTTTGTGTGCGCGAGTTTTATCGAAACAATGATTCGGCTACCATTGCGCGGCGTAAATTTCGAGAATATCAGAATTTACGCAACTTTAAAGACATTCCAAGTGTTCAAACGATTAAGAACTGGGTTGTTAAGTTCGAAGAGAGTGGTTCGACGTTGGATAAACAACGGTCAGGTCGACCAAGGACATCACGGACGGAAGAAAACATCGATGTAGTGAAACACTCAATTCGTGAAAATCCTACCCAGTCTACTCGTAAGCGTTCCAGTGCATTAAACTTACCCAGAACATCGTTACAGCGAATTTTAAAGAAAGATTTACATCTTCACCCGTACAAGATTCAGTTAGTACAGGAATTAAAAGATACTGACACTATCCACAGACTAAATTTCGCAAATGAAATGTTGAACCGCTTTACTTCGTTTAATAACGTGTTATTCTCTGATGAGGCTCACTTTCACATCAACGGCCATGTCAATAAGCAAAATTGTCGCTACTGAAGTTGCGAAAATCCAAATAGCAAACATCAAAAGCCCTTACATAGCCCTAAAGTGGCAGTTTGGGCGGCTATGTCAGCGCATGGCATTATAGGCCCTTACTTTTTTGAGGACGGCAGAAGCCGCGCGCTTACTGTTACTTCACAACGGAATGTAGCTATGATCCAGGACTTTTTTACACCAGAGTTGCAGAATTTTCCAGGCTTCAATACGCGGACCTGGTTTCAACAAGATGGAGCAACTGCCCATACCTCTAACGTCGCTATGCCGGTCGTCCGTCAACTTTTCCCTAATAAAGTGATCTCTCGAAGAGCAGAAATTTCTTGGCCACCACGTAGTCCAGATCTGACCCCAATGGACTTTTTCTTATGGGGTTATCTTAAGACTAAAGTGTACGAAACCAACCCGCGGACAATTGACGTCCTGAAAGAAAATATCCAAAGAGAAATAGCAAACATTACAGAGCTTACTTGCCGCACAGTGATGGATAATTTTAAACGTCGCTTACAGGAGTGCCGCGATCGTAACGGATTACATTTAGATGATGTAATTTTCAAAAAATAATTCCCATTTTATAAGGATTATGACAAAATAAAAACCTTTTTCATAATGTCATTAGTTTTTTTTTAATTATTTTTTACATTTCAAGGGACTTATGGGCCAACCTGTATATATATATAGATGTTTACTTAATATGTAAATTATTATTATTATTACAGCTTTATATACCACTTAACAATTCTTAGGAATATATTATATCCAATTATAATAATGTCCTTCCTATTTTTAGGGTTCCGTACCTCAAAAGGAAAAAACGGAACCCTTATAGGATCACTTTGTTGTCCGTCTGTCTGTCTGTCAAGACCCTTTTTCTCAGGAACGCGTGGAGGCATCGAGCTGAAATTCATATCAAATACTCATGTCTACTGTCCCTTGGAGCTGTGAAAAAAATCAAACTTCTAAGCAAACGCAATCAAAAGATACAGCCGTTTATGCCGCAAATTTTCGATATTCGCAAGGGAATCAAAACCTACTGGGTACTTCCCGTAAACTCAGAATTTTAAAATTTGTTACGAAGCAACGTATTATAGCACAGATCAAAGACATTTAAATCTCTTTGGCACAGATAAAGGAAAAATTGCGAAATGCATACATTTTTAGTTACATCATATAATAAAAATACTTTTAATAATTTTAAACTGTAGGTACCTACGGATTTGTTCGGAACCCTTGGTGCGCGAGTCCGACTCGCACTTGGCCGGTTTTTTTGTTATGTGGCCCCTATAGGTAAAAGCCTTCATGCTTTTCCATCTTTCCCTGTGTGTCAACTTTTTCTTGCTGTGTTTATTATGTCATCGGACCATCTTTTCTTCTGTCTTTCCACATTTCTTTTGCCTTTTGGGCCCTGCCATTTAGTTGTTAGGCAAGTCCATCTCTTATCTTTGTATCTCGACAAGTGCCCTGCCCAGTTCCATTTCTGTTTCAAACTAAAATTAAGAGCAACTGTTAATTTTATTTTCATGCGGATGTCTGCGTTTCTCGTTTTTTGTATTTTTCTCAGTTTTGAGTATACTACGTTCCATTGAATGTCGGCAAGATGAAATTTTGTTTTTTACGTTTTCAGTGAAGACCCAGATCTCGCTAGCGTAAGTTAAGCTTGGGAGAATGCAAGAATCCATTATAGTCTTATTTATATTAAGACATTGTTTCCTTTTAGAATTTATTTTTGGGCCTAGTATTTCTTCCATGTTGTACTTATTCGTCTGTCTATTTCATTTTCGTTGCTGTTTGCATCAAAGTACTCCAATTTACAGTCTGTCAAGAAACTCATGACAAAAAAGTTGGGCGCCACTGTCTTTTATACGGCATCCCTATAGAGTTCAACCGAAAAGTTTGATACTCTTTATTTTATTTTATAAACTGATTTAGTATTATAGCCCCTTTACTGTCATATTTTTTCAAGTACATGCTTTTATTGCGTAACCCTTGACCCTTGTAAATCCCAGCAACAGTAATTAGCTAAATTCACATACTTAATGATAGAGATAATTTGAATGAGTATCCTACAAGTAATTAGCGAAAGAAGGTTTTACACAAGACCAGCCTTGACAGACAGCAGACACCCAAGGTTCAAAAATAAAACAAAAAATGTTGATACATAGTTATTATATTTTGGTTATTAATCTGAGTCGAGGTATTCAACTCCTAAAATGTTGCCTGAAGCTCCTGCGTAATTCATTTTTGATCTGTAAAGACTAAACAGTCATTAGATAAGAAAACTTGAAATATAACAAAAATCTTTAGAGTACATCAACTATAGTGCCACCAACTTATCTGTGAACTGACAGCTTGGCGCTTCTGCGCTGAAGTGTTGCCATTTCGGGAATATTCCCATCTAAGGATCTTATATTCCTACAAAGAGTCCACATATTAGGATAATAAATTAATCACGGAATAAAAAGACTAGAACACAGATTTAACAGATACATATTCAAGAACCATAAGAAACAAAAATCTCATAATTGAACTATTTAAACTTAATAATATGTATGTCTAATTCTAAGTTTTAAAGGTATCCCTGCATACTGAAGCAATAGTACATAATAAAACAGAGTCGATACTCAAAGAAATATTTATTCAAAACCTGGTTTACAATATGTATGGTCAAATGATTTTGGTGAAGTAGGAGGTGCTATAGAAACTTCATAGTCATGGTCAAGTGGTTGCACCCCCAGTATATTTACGAAGAGATTCGCGATGACCTATGTAATCTATTTCGTTTTTTAATAGACTCAAAAGTTTAGGAATCGTTGGTAATTCTTTTTTCACTGAGTAAAATTCGTGAATTTTTTCTTCGGATTACTCCTTGATCAAAGTCATCAACTTGGATGAAACCACTTTTTCTATGCCTTTTTTACCGGGTGTTGTAATTTGCGTTCCTATGGTTTGTGCGGTTTCCTATTCTTTAACTATTTTGGAAATGAATCCTTGACTAACACCTGAAAAAGAAATGAATTTCATTAACCAATCCATTTATCGGAAATAGGAAAGGAAGGAACAAAACATAGCAATACTGACCTGTAGCAGCTGATACTCTTTTGTAGACCCGATTGAAAGGTATTATCGGTGCTTGTTCTCGAGCTTCGTGCTCACAAAAGTTTAATACTTTTAAAATAATGTTTTGGGCATCACTTTTAATTGTTTTCGGCGTTATTTATTTTTCTATAAACTCTCAAAACAATTGATTTGACGGCTCCGTGGCGCAGTGGCTTAGCAATCAGTTGCTGCGCTGGAGGCTGCGGGTTCGAATCTCGCACGGAACAAGTATTTGTATGACCTACAAATAATTGTTCCGGGTCTGGATGTTTGTCCTTGTGCAATTTATGTTTGTAAACTGCCTCCACGACACAGGAGAAAATCCTAGTGTGGGAGTAACGTTTTTTAAAAAGAAAGAAAAAGAAAAAAGAAATGACGTCTCAAGTGACATCAGATCAAATGGCGGCTGTGGTTCACAATTTTGCCACAGATGTCAGTTCACAGATAAGTTGGTGGGACTATACAAAGCTAGAGTCCTTTTCATGAAAGAAGTCCCGCGGTGATTTTTGGAACTAAATTTGACAGATCGGCCATGTAATGTCGTTCGTCGATGTTATCAAGTTCGTTTGTTGTGGTAGATTTTTGTGAGTTTTTAACTAGCTTAGTGAATTTTAAAGATTGTTTACAATGCCAAAAGTTGTAAAAAGTTCGGCTCGAGAAATATTGAAAATTAAAATTAATATTGAAGATGAAAGAATTCTGAGAAGCTGAACAAAAGAATCAAGGTGTTTTAATACCACTTAACAATGTTCGGAAGAGAGTGGCCGCCATAACAGGTACTTGCCATATAATAATTTTTTGCTGTATTGATGGGACTTTTATGATATAAATTCGTTTTGGGACAAAATTGAACAAATACAGAACGTGATGAAATTAGGTAACCGAAATTAAAACATATATTACATAGTACATAAGCATTATAAACTTAGTGACTATTATTTTTAATTGTTCATTCTTTAATTGCAGGTGTGTCAGAGAAAACTGTAACAAGAATTACAAAAGAAGGTGTAACAGCGGCGAGTACTTCGAAAAAAATTGTCACCCCGGGGAAGAGTCGCCCGCATCCGAAAAAGTTCGACTTAGACGGGTTCGATTTGTGCGCTATCCGGCAAAAAATTCACAGTTTTTACGTTGTGCATAAAGAATTACCAACTTTGGCTAAATTACGGGCAGCTCTGAGAGAAGACATCAATTTTCAGGGAAGCATCACAACATTGCACAGGATATTAAATAGGATTGGTTTCAAGTACAAGCGATGTCAATCCAGACGCAAACTACTTATGGAACGTCACGACATTACCGCATGTCGTGCAAGATATTTGGATAAAATACGAATAAATCGCACTGTGGAAAAACGACCCGTTGTATACTTAGATGAGACCTATATACACAATACTTATCATACAAAAAGTTGTTGGCAGAGTGAGGAGGAGCCAGGAATGTTCGTCTCAGAGTCATCAGGGAGTCGCTATATAAAAAGTAGTATGCAGGAATGGCTCCGGCAAAAGGGTATATATTTTGAAGACACCTGGAGAAAAGCTGTGCAGTTTGAGCTAATCAAACAAAATAAAGGTCCACCGACATTTGCAGTGGATGAATTATTAACAGCTCACGGACACGAAGTATTAAGGTTGCCGCCTTACCATTGCGACCTCAACCCGGTGGAGAAAATCTGGAGCCTTGTAAAAAGAAAGGTGGCGGATAAGAATGTGGCACAAGATCCAAAAGAAATTGTAAAATTAACTGTAGAGGCATTTGAGTCTATTACGGCGGAAGATTGGACAGCTCAGTGCACGCATGTCGAACATTTAGAGGAGGAATATTTAAAAAATGACGGCCTTATGGATGAAGAGATGGACCGAATAATTATATCTACGGCTAGTGATACTGAAACAGAATCTGATTCAGTTTCCATCCACTCTTCAGACAGTGATGTTCCTATGGTCGCTGATCACAATTATTCAATAAAACTCTGAATAAAAAATTGTAATGCTTTTCTTTACCCTATTTTCTCATCTTTTCTCTGTAAGTAGGTAGAACACCGCTTATAAAAGTAAATAAAAATATACTTTTTACATAACAGAAATATAGTAAATTATGTAAATGGACATTTTTATCAAAATTTATGTTTAAATAAACTTAAACTAGGAAATGTGGCATCCCACGTTTCCCAGTACCGATCATGACCAAAAATCGTCTGCTTTTATTACTTTGTTTTTAGTTTCTCACCTAAACACTGAAACTATTTAATAATAACACGACACTTACAGAGTCATAATAACGTTAGTTAATTGGACTTATTGCATGAGTCATCCCATGAGTGGGTTGGTAGACATTTTGATAAAAATGCCCAAATATACATTTCACTTATCAGAAATATACATGTTTCACTAATCTGAACTATTGTTATAGTATTGGCTTGAGTAATGAAATTACAGCCTATCTAAAATGTATTTATTTCTTAATACAATTTAATAGTTTCATCGAAGTCTGCAGGAAATAATATTATTTGATAAATTACATATGCTAAATGTATAATAGGTAAATTTTTACTCATAAATGGCAACACTATGTCACGCGAGTACAGCGCTGCGTCTGGGGGACTTCTTTCATGAAAAGGACTTTACGATATGACAGCTGAGTTATTCAGTTTGACAATAGACAATAATTTATTGTTGCCAGTGCAAGTAAAAGCAGTAGTTCCAAAAATATTATTTTCATAACTTTCTTGACAGACTATACCTAGGTGCACATATTCATTTGTATATTCTATCGATTTTTCCTCTACTTAGTTTGTTTTCTTTCGACTGTTTGACATTATTTTAGTTTTGGATACGTTCGTGTGTAGACGGAGTTTTTTGCTTTCAGTCTGTAGCATTGCTTCTAAATCTGTCGCGGATTCACTAAAAAGAACATCATCTACAATCCTTAGGTGTGTTAGTTTATTATTGAGTATCCCCGTATGCCTTTATTTTCCCAATTTATGTTTTAAAAATGTCTTCAAGTACAGCTATAAAAAGCTTTGGAGACAACGGGTCTCCCTGCCGCACCCCTCTACCAATTGTGAACTCTTCCCCTTGTCTTTCCAGTTTTACTCTACTTATATTTTTAAAGTAGGTGTTTTTTATGATATTTACATATGTTTTGTTTACATCTTTATTTCTTAGAGCAGTCCATATAGATGGGTGTACTATGCTGTCGAATGCTTTGGAATAGTCCACAAAAGCTATGTACGAGTGTTTTTTTGGATTCTTTATATTTCTCTATTATTTGTTCCATTGTGTGAATGTGGTCTATTGTTAAGTAGTACGGCCGGAAGCCCGCTTGTTCTCAATAGAACAAGCGGGCCAATGCTGATTCTTGTCAATATCTGGTGTTATTCTTCTTAGGATGATTGATGAAAAGAGTTTATATATTGATTATAATAAGCTGATAGGCCTGTAGTTGCTGTTGTCGAGCGGGTTCCCTTTTTTATACAATAGTATTATGTTTGATTTACTTCATCCGATTCTGAGGGCTTAGTTTGTGTCTTCGGCTGGGCTATTTTCGGGTTTTAGTCGTTTGATTTGGGTAAATAGTTCTCTTTCAGTTATTGGTTCTAATGGTGTTTCTGCTATATCTTCTCTAGCTATATTACTATTATCTTTTTCATCATCTTGTGTCATATCATGTGGTGGTTTTTCATAAACAGAAGTATAGAAAACCGTCTCTTCTTGACTTTAAACTCTTGCTTTTATTTACGTAACTAGGGTTGTTTTTATTTATATTATTCTGTTTGTTTTTATTTCATGAAGGGTAGTGGTTGTCTTGCCCCACGGTGACCAGACGGCTCGGGGTGCTTTTTTCCGAGGTTGGTTTGAAAAATGTTGTCATATTTGTTTTCATATTGTTCGGCGTGCCGGTGGTCATCGCTAGTTTTTTGAGATTTCAGATAGTGTGGCTGTTCTGCCTCGTTCGACATAGTTACGAATATTAGGTTTTATAATTTCTTATGAGACACTCTTGGCAAATGGTGGTTTTGAGGTTCCTTTCGAGTTTATTTTCTTTTGGGTTTTATCTCTGGTTTTGTCAGTCAGTTTCTTCACTTCAGTTTGTCATATTTAAGAAAAGCGATATTTCCTTCCCAATATGTACATATTTTACTAGAACTCTCACGAAAAAGGTTTTACTCCAGTGTGTATTTTCATATGCTTTTGCAAACTTCTTATTGTATAACATCTAAATTCACAGATATTAAACGAAATGAATTTTTCACCGATGTGTATTTTTATGTCTTATCAAATCAGATTTTCGTAAGCATTTATATTCACAGATATTACACAAAAAGGGGTTTTGTCCTGTTTGCAAACACGTAAAAATATTATGTGTTTGCAAATTACTTTTTGTATTACATCTAAATTCACAGATATTATACGAAAAGGATTTTTCACCGGTGTGTATTTTTATGTCTTATCAAATCAGTTTTTCGTAAGCATTTATATTCACAGATATTACACAAAAAGGGTTTTTCTCCGGTGTGTATTTTTAGATGATTTTGCAATTGATCTTTTCTTATACATCTAAATTCACAGATATTACACCAAAAAGGTTTTTCTCCAGTGTGTATTTTCATATGCCTTTGCAAAATACTTTTTGTAACACATGTATATTCACATATATTACACGAAAAAGGTTTTTCTCCTATATGTATTTTCATAATATGTGTTTGCAAATAACTTTTTGTAATACATCTAAATTCACAGATATGACACGAATAAGGTTTTTCTCCAGTGTGTATTTTCATATGCCTTTTCAAAATACTTTTTGTAATACATGTATATTCACATATATTACACGAAAAAGGTTTTTCTCCAGTATGTATTTTCATAATATGTGTTTGCAAATAACTTCTTGTAATACATCTAAATTCACAGATATGACATGAATAAGGTTTTTCTCCGGTGTGTATTTTTAGATGATTTTGCAATTTATCTTTTCTTATACATCTAAATTCACAGATATTACACAAAAAAGGTTTTTCTCCAGTGTGTATTTTCATATGCCTATGCAAAATACTTTTTGTAATACATTTATATTCACAGATATTACATGAAAAGGGCTTTTCACGGGTGTGAATTAAAATGTGTGTTTTCAAATCACTTTTTCGTATACATTTATATTCACAGATATGACACGAAAAAGGTTTTTCTCCGGTATGTTTTTGAATAACATGGTATTTTAAACTATCTTTCGTAATACATCTATATTCACAGTTATTACACGAAAAAGGTTTTTCTCCAGTGTGTATTTTCATATGACATTGCAAACTACTTTTTAACGTACATCTAAATTCACAGATATTACAAGAAAAAGGTTTTTCACCAGTGTGCATTTTCATAATATGTGTTTTCAAATTACTTTTTGCAAAACACTTATATTCACAGATATGACACGAAATAGGTTTTTCTCCGGTGTGTTTTCTAATTATATGGAATTGCAAATTACTTTTTGTAATACATTTATATTCACAGATATTACACGAAAAAGGTTTTTCTCCGGTATGTATTTTCATATGTCTTTGCAAAGTACTTTTTTTAATGCATTTATATTCACAGATATTACACGAAAAAGGTTTTTCTCCGGTGTGTTTTTGAATAACATGGTATTTCAAACTATCTTTCGTAATACATCTATATTCACAGTTATTACACGAAAAAGGTTTTTCTCCAGTGTGTATTTTCATATGACATTGCAAACTACTTTTTAACGTACATCTAAATTCACAGATATTACAAGAAAAAGGTTTTTCACCAGTGTGCATTTTCATAATATGTGTTTTCAAATTACTTTTTGCATAACTCTTATATTCACAGATATGACACGAAATAGGTTTTTCTCCAGTGTGTTTTCTAATTATATGGAATTGCAAATTACTTTTTGTAATACATTTATATTCACAGATATTGCACGAAAAAAGTTTTTCTCCGGTATGTATTTTCATATGTCTTTGCAAAGTACTTTTTTTAATGCATTTATATTCACTGTATGATAATATGTGTTTGGCGAGAATGTCTTTTGTTGAAAATTTTTTGTTACAACCATCACATTCAAAGATGTATTTTGTTGTTGCCCCTGATGTTTTCTTCGTAAGTATATTTACACTCTTTTGTTTCATAATTTTCTTTTTTATAATCTTCGCAGGATGCTTTCCTTTTTTATTAATTGGTTGATTACCTTTTTTCATTTTAGGGTTTGATTTAATAGTAGGGCTTTCAGAATCGAGGTTTTCTTTACGTACGTCGTTTATGTTACTATCACATTTTGATTTAATCTTTTTCTCAGACGGTCCTGAATAATTATTTGTCGGTGTGATGTATTGTTCTGAAATCACGAATCAGACATTTTATTTATTGTATGACATTGCATTTTTATTGTAAGACACCATAAACGGTTTACAATGGGCTGAGTTTATGCATTATGGAATTCTATATCAGTTAACCAAAAGAGAAATAAAGAAATTATAATATTTTACATAATTATACTAAATATTGTTGCTAGATATAAAGTATTCTAGCCAATAATATAATGAATTATGTCTTTCATATTCATTTTCGGAGGAAAACACTTGTATTCGTTTCACAATATTTATTTTAAATTAATAATATACTACCCCGTGTAGTGGCGGGTATGGCCACTACCCCATTTTTTTCTCGTGGGTGTCGTAAGAGGCGACAGAGAGAAACTGAGGCAGAAGATAGCCAGAAGAATCTATTTGATAACAACAATAAAAAACTGCGGTTGCCAATCCGCTCGCCAAGCGTGGCAACTATGGCAATATACCCCCATTGTTAAAGTTACGAAGAGACGGCTCGCAATTCCCGGCGGCCCACAGCCTCTATTCCACTATTCCTGACTATGGTGGCGACCATGGTAACGGCGGGGCAGGGATGCTAAGAATCTCCGGTGGAAGTTCGGTTGCCACCTAACTTTAAACAAGATAATTGTATGGCCTACAAATAATACTTTTGGTTCTAATATTGCTCATGTGTAATTAAAAAACAAAATTTTGTATGTGAAGTACATCCCCAACAACATGATCCAAGAGAAATGTTTAATGTGGTTTTATTTATTACTTGATACAGGTTTTTTAAAATAAATTATTTTACCTATGTTATCATCATCTTTTTTATTATTTCTGCGTTTTTGTTTTAGGTCTACAGTCTTCGATTTCTCTTTACTTTTTGAACCAAATGCAATTATTAGTGGCAAGTCATTCTCTGAATCCGTTTGTCTATCTCCAAAAGCATCAATCGCCAATTCTTCTGCTTTTCCAGCAATCTCTAGAATGAAACATATTCTGCCGCAATATTTTTTTTTACAGGATAAGAGTGACAAACGAGCACACAGTCCACCTGATGGTAAGTGGTTGCTGTGGCCCATACACATCTACATCTATCTTCGATTACGAATCAAAATTCAGATGCGTTGTCACCCGTGAGGACTAAGATGGAATGCCTTGTTTCCAGAAAAAAGGGTCTCCGGTTCTCTACACTCACCATACGAAACAGCAGCGTTAAGCTGCTATTTTACGCTGGTATTCTGTGAGAGCGTGGTCCTTCCCCGGCCTAGGCGACCTATTCGTGCTACAACCATAATATAGCTGCAGCATGGCTCTACCACATACAAATATATAAAATAAAGTGATATTTTTTCCAAGCAACTAGATCATTAGTCAATCACACCTTTTGGGACTGAACTACTCACTTTCATTACAATGCTGCATCTTTCATAAGCTAAGAGTAATAAGCCGAGTGAGGATCTGGTAAGACATGCAGTAAGTCGATGGATGCAGGTGGATAAAGCCCGTGCTTTGTGGCAATCCTTGGCGAGGCCTATGTTTAGTAGTGGACTTGTGAAGGGCTGTAATGATAATGATGATTCATTCACCTCATTTATTGAGTGTTGTTTTAGTAGGAAGTGCTTACCAGTACAAGGATGCCTTCAGCACCTTGTCTCCATATTTTTTTGTATGAAGTGACAAACAAACTAACAGTCCACCTTATGGTATGTAGCTGATCCACCTGATGGTAGATGGGTACTGTAGTCCATGGACTGCTTGCAGCTAACTTCAAACATAAAAGGCAACAATGTGCTGTCATCTCTGATGACTAAGATGGAATATACCACACTCTATACCCTTCAGACTGGAATACGCACTGCTATTCAACGGCAGAAATTAGGTGAGAGGAGGAGGAAGGAGTCCCACCACCTAGTAATGACAATAAGAAATTGGCAAAGATAGGTGGTTGCTTTAAAAAAATTAATATTTCTTAGTGACATACTTACTGTCTGCATTTATAAAAGTATATTAATTCATTAGTAAAAAAAATGTCTAAAGAAGCTCGTTATGATGTCCATACAGGCTTATCTTTAAAATCATTATATGATTTGTAATTTTCTTTCTCCATAGAAGTGCTTTTAACATGCACTTGAAATTTAGGCAAAAGCAAATCAGTACATTGCACATGAAGCCCTCTTTATTTTGTTTTACCTTTAACCCTTATTTTAATAATATCAATAAAGGGGTATATAAAGGGGCTTACCTATTTCATAATTCTCATTTTCTTCAAATTTGGAATTCTCATTTTCGAAATTCTCTTCCTCAATTTTAACAGATTCAATGCTAAAAATTCCGTCCTTACAATCAATTTCTGTATCACATTCTACTGGCCTGATATCTATATGGCAAATTGGTGAGAATTGAATCTTATCTTTAGCCTCTTGCGGTTTTGGTATTGACTGAAACGATTTTTTTTAAATAAGTGAAAAAGCCAGTGTTGTGGTGGCGTGGGATAATCCATACTAACCCATACAACCCAGCAGATGTCGTAATAAGGGACAGGGAAACTGAAACAGAAGATTACCAGCAGCATCTTCAGTCAGCTATGTTTTTTTTATATAGGAGAGAGGGCAAACGAGCATGCGGCTCACCTGATGATAAGTGACTACCGCTGCCCATGAACAACTGCAACACCAGGGGAATTGCAGACGCATTGCCGGCCTTTTAAAAAGGAGGAGGCTATTTTTCTTAAAGGTCCCTAAGACGTATCGGTCCGGAAAAATCTCTGGTGGTAATCGATTCCACAAGGAAGTTGTGCAAGGAAGAAAACTTCTTTTATATCGCACAGTGGAGGACTGCCAATCATCCAGATGGTATGGATGGTATCGCGAGTTTTGTCGCGATGTGCGATGGTGAAACTGAGCGGCTGGAATTAGTCCAAACAATTCCTCAGAGCACTCCCCGTGATAGATGTGATACAGTACGCAAAGAGATGCAACATCTCTTCGCAGTGCCAGTGAGTCAAGCTGATCGTAAAGAACTCGGTCGTCGACGATTCGAACCGCTCTGCGCTGGATGCGGTCAAGTGGAAGGAGCTGGCACTGGGGAGCCCCTGCCCAGAGATTGGAACAGTATTCCATGTGAGGCCGAACCTGCGCCTAGTAAAATTGCAGGCGGTGTGCCGGCATGAAATACTATCCCGCTCTGCTGAGCACGCCAAACTTTTTAGAGACCAATTTGGCCTTCTCTTCAAAGTGACCTGTGAAACTGCACGTAACTCGATATGTTGACACCGAGGATTCCGATACTGGCTGAGGCAAAAAGGAGGAGTGCCTTGAAACTGAGGAGATACGAAAAAGGGGTTCTTTTTAGGGTTTATTTGTGTCTTCTGGGGATTGAACTGGACTAGATTTAGTCGCCCCCAGTCTGAGACTTTCTTCAGCAAAGACTCTACTTCAGACACAAGTTTGTCCCGGTATGCGGCGACGCTTTCCCGAGAAATATTGGCACGGTCAGTGTATAAGGCATCACCAATGCTGTCGCCTGCATAGCAATGAATGTTACTGGTTTGCAACATATCATGGATATGCAGGAGAAACAGCGTTGGAGATAGCACGCAGCCTTGTGCAACACCAGCGTTAATGGGCTTGTAATCAGAGCATGCACCATCTACTACGACCTTGATGCTCTGATCTGCAAGAAAACTGGTGATCCAATTGCACAATTTCTCGGGAAGCCCATAGGAAGGCAGCTTCGAAAGAAGAGGTTTGTGCTAAACCCGATCGAAGGCCTTCGCTATGTCCAAGCTAACGGCCAACGCCTCCCCCTTGGACTCCACTGCCTCCGCCAATCTATGAGTTAGGTAACCTAGAAGATCATCAGCTGTGCGACCTCGACGGAAACCGTACTGGCGGTCACTAATCAGCTGGTGATCCTCAAGGTACCGCATGAGCTGACTGTTAATAATGGTTTCCATTACTTTGGTGAACAATGAGGTGATAGCGATAGGCCTGTAGTTGGACAGATCTGAGCGGCCGCCTTTTTTTGGGGATCGGGTGCACCAAAGCTGTCTTCCATGAGTTCGGGAATATGCCAACTAAGCCATTTAGCATGGTGGGTGTTAAAGTCACCGAGCATCACGATCTCTGTGGATGGGACCTGCAGCCATTTGGACGTAGTCGATGAGTCGGTCCTCTGATAATGCAGAAATTCACGAAAAGCGTGTCAGGGGTTGCCTTTGTCTTATTGCTCCGCTTGCCCTGAGCAGGTTTCGTTTTGAGCGGAATTTCGCCCCCAAGAGTACGCGGGGCAGCCTGAGCACCCACGCTCAGAAAAAGTAGGGTAGCTTGGGCGTGGATGCTCATTGAGCGATTCTCCTGGTCTGCTGGTACCCCCTACTTTCGGTTCGAGCCGACCCATTCGTGCGACAGCAAAAGCTGCTGCGTGGCTCTACCACTGTAGTTCTTTTATGCGGGTTTTTATAGATCGTTTAGTTTGCCCTATAATATTTTACAGACCACATTCTCAATCACGCTTGTACACTCCTGCATCCTCTAGAGGGAGAGATATTACACTTGACGGATGGTAAGAACTGACTAATCTTTTTCGGCGGCTTATTGTATGTTTTTATGGAAGCACGAGGCCACTGTCAAGCGGGTGCCTGCTGTACTACCATATGTCAGAGGAGTCACAGACAAGATTGGCTAACCCTTAATAGACAATTTTTGCTTAGCAAATAATTTAAATCTTTTGATATGCTTAACAAATAATTTAAAACTTTTGATAGAAAAGGCCTGCATATTTTCTGCAACTTTGTTGAAAAAGCGTATATATTGGCCCATGAAGGAGTTACTGACTCATTGAAGTCCAGTAACTGGTATAACTAACTTGTGCTTGTTCCTAGTATTTACAGAATGTACATTAATAATTTTTATAAAACTATTTTTGTTTTTGTGTACATACATTAACTTCTCGTAAATATATTGAGAGACCAAAGTTAACATATTCAGTTCTTTTAATTATAAATGTTTTATTAAATTCAAGACTTATTATTAGTTTAAATAATGATCCATATAAATAGGTAGTAACTATTGTCTACTCCTATGGATTCCTACTGTCGCCCACCCGTTAAACAATTTGCTACTGTTTAAAGTGTTTTAAAAGTAAATGTTTTATTAAATTCAAGACTTATTAGTTTAATAATAGTATTGTTTCTAGATGGAAGAAAAGGCAGCTTTTTCTCTCTACTACTTCTAAATCTCTCTAATCGATGTTCATTTATTGGACAAGCACAACTTTCTTAACTTTCTGTTTTTTGTGCATGTAAGGTAGTGAGACTAACTGTCCACAGTGATCAGAACTTTTTTTTTTATAGTATAAGGGTGACAAACGAGCACACAGTCCACCTGATGGTAAGTGGTTGCTGCGGCCCATAGACATCTACATCTATCCTCGTTTGCGAATCAAAATGTAGATGCGTTGTCACCTGTGAGGACTAAGATGGAATGCCTCATTTCCAGTAAAAAGGGCCTCCGGCCACCTGCACTCACCAAGCGAAACGCAGAGGTAAACCTCTACTTCACGCTGGTATTCTGTGAGGTTGTGGTACCACCCTGGTTCGAGCCGGCCCATCCGTGCGACAGCAAAAGTTGCCGCATGGCTCTACCACTGTTTATAATACTTAAATTTTGAATAATTAATTTATGTAACCTCTACTTCACTCTAGTTTTCTGTGAGGTTGTGGTACCACCCCGGTTCGAGCCGGCCCATCCGTGCGACAGCAAAAGTTGCCACGTGGCTCTACCACTGTTTAAAAAATAACATTTTTAAAATATAATAATAAAAATTAACAAGGTTGTAATGATTTGAGCAATTAAACTTAATACTTATGGAAGAAGTTTCAAGGAGATTAATATTAAAGTCTCCACATACTACAACAGAGGCGATCTGTAAACACTGACAACAACAAAGTGCTCGAACTCAACACATTTCTACAGTTCGCTCAACAGAGAGGCTCACAATATCCTTACATTCTTTACTTATTCATAATTTATTAGCTAATATTAAAGAGCCACCACATAATTTTTTTTTCTCTATAAAAGCAACTGACCACCTGGTGTTTACTGAAATTAAAATATTATAACTATAATTATAATATTTTAACCAATGTTCAGTTATAAAAAAAATATGTATGTTGTTACTATTTAAAAACAATTCAATTTCTAATTCTTTGCCTAACATGCCTTGCATATTTTGATGCACCAGGTGTATACAATTTTTATGATTGTTTTTAATAGAAATTATACAATTAATTAATTGTGGGCTACATTCTGGGAATGCCAAGGTGGAGTAGTGATTGTCAAGGTGCCTGCCAAATGATGATTAAGCAAATACTTCATTATAATGGGAATGACCTATCAAGTTGTGGACTTTTATTATAAGAAGTATAATACAGTGTACTGTGTAGTGGCAATGTAAAAATATCTACTACTCTATATCCACAGAATGGGTGTCGTAAGAGGCGACAAAGGGAAACAGAAACAGGAGTTGGGCAGCAGCCTCTTCCTGATAACAACTCTGACTATTATAAACTACAGTTGCCCACTTGCTGAGCTGGAAAATTTGCCAAAATCAAGCAATCTATGAGGAAGGCCTATGTTCAGCAGTAGACTTTTATAGGTTTTAATGAATGGAATGGATAATACCATGGACCCTCCTGCTAGCAACTGCTCCAGAACTGCATTTGACTCAATAGCCTGTTGTTGTAATCTTCTGCAACGAATGAGTCTTGCATGACAGATGAAACAGACAATTATGGGCCCCTCATCCTCATCCACCTGAAAATATGAAAGTTCGTCATAAATATGGAAAGCTACTCAAATACTGCTGCTTGGTGGCAGAAGTAGATAAGAGGATGATAACTACCCAGACAGACTTCTAGGCAGAAAAATCCTACCACCTAGTGGATCATCACCACTGCACATCCATCAACTTCCTAACATACCAGATTGTCAGTATCTAGTAGGGGCCACTCTACAATTTGCTTACCAATGAGGCTACCACTCAAGAATTATGTTTGCCCATCTGTTGATAGTTCTGCAACCTATAAGGACACAAATCTCTAATTGTTAATGTTGTGTGTCAAGTATATAAGAACCTCCCTGACATTATCAGATAACCCGCGGTCTCTAACGTGTGTTGTAAGTAACTAAGGCTTCTCTTCTAGTACACAGTACAGTACATGTTACTTTAATGATAATACTGATTTTAGTGCGACCCAGATTTGCAGGCTAATTGTTGTTTTTCAGGATCTAATTGTATTTGTCACTATATTTAATGCTGCACATTAGCTTAGCCTCGATCTATCGCATTTAATATGTGGCAAGTTATAATGTATTTCTCCATCGACTTATTATTAGTTTGTGCTCCAGCGATAACAACAAATTACCGACCCACTTCAATTTGCAATATTTAAGAGATATTAATTATTATAATAATTATATATAATAATTAATTATTAACAAACTTACAAAACTGTTCGTCAATGTTTTATACACATTTCGGAGGGCAGTCTTCTTTAGTATAAACATGTGTACATTAACGCTTAAACAAATTCTACAAATTTCACTAAAGGCCATATTGGTATATGTGGTATATAGATATATCCTCTTCTTCTTTTTAGATTATTTATTATTTAGAATTTATGGTTATGGCTTCTCTTCACAGAACACTATTACTCCTACGGAGCTTCTCTTTCTCTTGATAGAATATTATGGTTTCTCTTGAAACTCTTGATATTGGTCACGGACACGGGATCACAGAATACTTTAATCCTCGCGGAGAACGGAGATGCACGGGATATAAAAACCAAAGAGCAAAGAGCAAGAGAATAGTAGTTAGTAACTGTCCTAATAAAAGAGATAGAATTCTGAATTCTGCCTAGTCTTGCCCCGCCTTAGGGTACTAGTGTTCTGTGGTTCTGTGGGTATTAGTGTTCTGTGGTCTTGCGTAAAAATTAAAAAATTATCAATAATCAAATTAATCAATATATTAGGCTTGGGCAAAAAATATCGAAATATCGATATGTTCTTATAAAAGTATCGATATATATCGTCGTTGTTTTAATCGGGATATATCGATATTTATTTTGGGGTGTCCAATTCGTATCAATTTCGATATATTTTAAAATGTATGCAAAACATGAAACAACAAAAGGAGATACAAAAGCATTCATGTATGGTTGTCGTTTTTTTTGCATCGTCCAACCTTTAGTAATGTTAATTTTGGGCCTTATACTTAAATCATTAAATGATGCCAATATATCGAAATTTATCACGCGATATATATCGAAACTGTTTAAAGATAAAGATTCAATCATCATTCATAAAGATTCATTCATCCCTACAATATATAGAAATAAACCCTATACTTTAAAAAAAAAAGGTTATGAAATTTGTTAAAAGATTTATACTACACAGTCAATAGTTTTTATCCTTTTGCATTATTTGTTTAGATATGAATAAGGTATTTATTATTTACATGCCTATATTGGTTTCAGGTGTTTCTGAAAGCACAATTCGACGCATAGTGGACGACGATGAATATTTTGCCCGTGGAGGATCTCTGTATAATGATATAGACAAATTTGTCATCTCAGTAAGCGATGATAGTTCCAGATTCCAGTGAATCTGAAGAGTCAGAAATGGACCAATTTAATTACGCAGGAGCTTCAGGCAACATTTCAGAAGTTGAATAACTCGACTCAGATTATTTGGACTCAGATTAATAATCAAAATATAATAACTATGTATCAACATTTTTTTATTTTATTTTTGAACCTTGGGTGTCTGCTGCCTGTCAAGGCTGGTCTTGTGTAAAACCTGCTTTCCGCTTTCCTGCTTTCGCTAATTACTTGTAGGATACATAGTCAAATTATCTCAATTATTAAGTATGTGAATTTAGCTAATTACTGTTGCTGGGATTTACAAGGGTCAAGGGTTACGCAATAAAAGCGTGTACTTGAAAAAATATGACAGTAAAGGGACCATAATATTAAATCAGTTTATAAAATAAAATAAAAAATATCAAAAATTTTCGGTTGAAGTCTATAGCGATGCCGTATAAAAGATAGTGGCGCCCTCCTTATTTTTCATGAGTTTCTTGAAAGACCGTATGATCAAGCCAAGGAGATTGTAAAATATAGGGAGTGCGCACTTCATACCAGAGAAACGTTCCTAAATCAGTGACCTTGAAATGAATGAAAGGCACCGAGTTAGGCATTGCATTTCTTTCTAATAGAGTGTCCATGATACAATATTTTGAGGATATTATTAGTGTATATTATATTATTATAGCATCACGGAAAACGAAATGCGTATTTTTTTCAATATGGAAAATGCCGAATAGTGTTTAATTAAACTCCGTATAATATTTTGATTACATTATTGTTTCGCTACAGTATCAAACCTTACAGTAAGTAGTGGCGGCGTAGCATGGGTTGACACCCAGTGCGGTTTTCTATCAAGCACACTCCAAAATAAAACAAAAATATTATACATGCTAACGGGACTTTATTTTGCTAAATATTCTAATATGTTATCAAAATTTACTTTCTTGTCCTTTTCGATAGATAAAATGGAAAGATTGGTTAGTCGCGTTTGGCTCATTGTCGAAAATAAGTAAGATTTTGTTAACTTGAGTATTGAAAAGATTCCTTCACATGAAACTTAATAGTAAATAAATCTTAGACACAGCGCTCGATTCGGAAGAGATTCAGAATAGCCCAATTTTACAAGAAAAGCACCAATGAATTACATTGAACCGCTTCATGGGAAGAAATGCTGGCAGCTTTCAAGTCGTAAAATCGCCAAAATGATAATATATCCTGCAGAAAAATCATCGTAGATTTTTGTCAGATTTTGAACTATTACACGAAGATCTTCATCTGGTAACGTTAGCAGACTGTAAGGCTTAACAACACTAAGTGTTACGAGAATATCATCCATTGCTCTGTAGCGATGGTCTAGTTCCTCGTAAAATATGTCAAGACATTCTAACATAGCTCTCTGCAGCTCCTCTGGCAATGTTAGTCCAGCATAAAAGTAAAAAAAGTAAAGTTGCAGCCTATTTCCGTCCCACTGCTGGGCACAGGCCTCCTCTCATTTCTGAGAGGGTTTTAGGGCAAGGAAATGTCCGCCGCGCTGCCCCAATGCGTGTTGGCAAACTATATAAGTAGTATAGTTGTAGCACAAATGGGTCGGCTCGACCGGGGAAGGACCACGCACTCACAGAATCATCATCATTACAGCCCTTCACAAGTCCACTGCTGAACATAGGCCTCCCCCAAGGAATGCCACAAAGCACGGTCCCGAGCCACCTGCATCCATCGACTTCCTGCATGTCTTACCAGGTCGTCACTCCATCTTGTGGGGGGACGCCCTACACTTCGCCTACCGGTACGAGGCTGCCACTCGAGAACCTTTCTTCCCCATCGGTTGTCGGTTCTTCGAGCTATATGGCCGGCCCACTGCCACTTCAGCTTACTAATCCGTTGGGCTATGTCGGTTACTCTGGTTCTACTGCGGATATCCTTATTCCTAAGTTTATCACGCAGAGAAACTCCGAGCATAGCCCTCTCCATAGCTCGCTGAGCGACCTTGAGCTTCCTCATACGGCCAGCAGTGAAGGACCACGTCTCAGTTCCGTAAGTCATCACTGGCAACACGCACTGGTTGTACAATTTTGTTTTAAGATTTTGAGGTATTTCTGACGAGAAGATGTGTCGTAGCTTCCCGAACGCTGCCCAGCCGAGTTGAATCCGTCGATTGACCTCTCGGTCGAAGTTGGACTTACCTAGTCGGACTATTTGTCCCAGGTAAACATACTCGTCAACAACTTCGAGCTTAGTGCTCCCAACAACTACCGGCATAGGTGTGACATGGACATTAAACATAATCTTTGTTTTGTCCATGTTCATCTTAAGACCTATCCGTTGGGAGACACTATTGAGGTCATTGAGCATAGTGCTTAGCTCCTCCAGCGATTCTGCCATGAGGACTATATCGTCGGCAAATCGAAGGTGAGTGATGTACTCGCCATTGATGTTAATTCCGTATCCTTTCCAGTCCAGAAGCTTGAAAACGTCTTCCAATGCAGCGGTGAAGAGTTTCGGGGATATAACGTCACCCTGTCTTACACCTCTCTGCAATTGGATAGGTTTCGTACTCTGGTTCTGTACTCGGATAGCCATCGTAGCTCTACTGTACAAACACTTCAGCACCTCGATATACCGACAGTCAACTTGGCACCGCTGAAGGGACTGCAGCACCGCCCAAATTTCGACGGAATCAAAGGCTTTCTCATAGTCCACATACGCCAGACATAGTGGCAAATTGTACTCTTCGGACTTCTGTACAATTTGCCGTAGGGTATGTATGTGGTCTATGGTGCTAAAGCCCTTTCGGAAACCGGCTTGTTCGGGAGGCTGGAAGTCGTCAAGTCTGCGCGCGAGACGATTCGTAATGACTCTCGAAAACAGCACGTAGACGCGGCTCAGAAGGGAAATCGGTCTGTAGTTCTTCAAGAGAGCGTGGTCGCCTTTCTTGAAGAACAAGACCACCGCACTTCTGCTCCACGCCTCCGGTGTAATGCCACCATGGAGGACGGAATTAAAGAGCTTCTGAAGGACTTCAAGTACCGGTCTTCCACCCGCTTTCAGAAGCTCCGCTGTAATTCCATCCTCGCCTGGGGCCTTGCCGTTTTTAAGGTGCTGGAGAGCCATTCTAATCTCGCTCAGACTGACGTCCGGGATATCTTCGGAATAGTGTCGAATAAGACTCGCTCTTGGATCGTTACTCACACTTGCGTGTGGCTCCAACGATGACGTGTACAGCTGCCCATAGAACCTCTCAATCTCACTCAAAATCTCAGGTGCCCCGGAAACGATGCTGCCACATTCGGTCTTCAGCTTTGACAGTTGGCTCTTTCTGGCAGACAGATCTCTGGCAAAGACTTTGGAGCCTTGGTTCCGCTCGATCGCTTCTTCAACACGAGCTGTATTGAAGTTGCGTAAGTCTCGCCGCATGCATTTGGAGATCTGTCTGTTCAGTTGCCTGTATGCTGTCAAATCTGTTGAAGAATGTAGCCTCATCTCCCGTCTAACAGCCATGAGATTAAGAGTGTGATCGGAGAGTTTTTGTGTTCTTCTGCGGTGGGTCTTGCAGAACTTAGCTCCGACCGCATGGACAGTTTCCACGAGCTTGTCATTCATATCGTCCACTTCATTGCAGTCTTCTAGGCACTGAAAACGGTTTTGTAACTCGAGCTGAAAGGTTTCGGGACTTTGGATTAGAGCACGAGGGGGACGGAGCGTTGACTTCATCAGACGAGACCTCTCCAACTTAACATTTAGGTTCAGTGTGCCTCTAACCATTCGGTGATCGCTGCCGGTTTTCACCCTCGCGATCACTGAGACATCACTGAACAGTTGTCGTCTGGTCGTCATAATGAAGTCAATCTCATTTTTTGTCGAACCGTCGGGGCTCGACCAGGTCCACTTCCTGTGGGGCCGCTTCTTGAAGAAAGAGTTCATCATAAAGAGTCCCTCTTTCTCCATGAAGTCGGCCAGCTGCTGGCCCCTTGGGTTCCGTTGCCCTATTCCAAATTTCCCTACTTTCAGCTCACCGTTCTCTCTTGTGCCTAGTTTTGCATTGAAGTCTCCCATCAACACCGTATATTGGGTTTTGGAGGAATGCATGGCTCTAGAGATATCCTCATACATTTCCTCCACCTCCTCATCGGGGTGTGCCGAGGTTGGTGCGTAAACCTGTATGACCTTCAGCGAATACCGTTTGGTGATTCTGAGTATAAGGTACGCAACCCTCGTCGACACACTCCCGATCTTTACAACGTTGTTGACGAGAGACTTGTGGACGATAAATCCGACACCTCCTTGGGACAGATGGTCGCCCTCCCGGTGATAGAGCAAGTTGCCGGATTCGAGGATTACCGTGTCCTCCCCCTCTCTTCGGACTTCGGATAATCCTATAATATGCCAGCGCAACTTGTCTATCTCTTCTTCCAGCTCCACGATCTTCTCGTCAGTCCTCAGGGTGCGTGCGTTGTACGTTGCCAGGTCGAGTCGTCTAAGGTGGCAACCGAACCTCCACCGGAGATTCTTAGCACCCCCTGCCCCGCCGTTACCATGGTCTCTCACAGAATACCAGCGTAAAATAGCAGCTCAACACTGATGTATTTCGTATGGTGAGTTTAGAGAACCAGAGACCCTTTTTACTAGAAAAGAGGCATTCCATCTCAGTCCTCACGGGTGACAACGCATCTGCATTTTGATTCGCAAACGAGGATAGATGTAGATGTATATGGGCTACAGCAACCACTTACCATCCGGTGGACTGTCTGCTCGCTTGTCACCCTATTCTATATAAAAAGAAAACAATATATTCATTCATTTGACAACGTCAAATTTTAAAATAGTGTTGTCATCTATAGCGTAAAATACACCTCCTAGTTTTTAGGGAAAGAACATTCGTGTAACAGAAACAGAAATTTTTTATTCAATATAGATTATAAATAATACTTATTGAAAGTCACTCTTTTCTTTAATCACAACTGGTTCGAAAAAAAACCTCTGTCCTGGGAAGAACCAGCAAGAAACTCAGCGGGACTTTTTTTTAATAACAGCTTACAATCAATCAAAATCAAACAATCAAATTCAATGTTACACAAATTAAACAAATTAGAAATAACTTGGTAGGGATCACCTCATTTCCAGGGGTTATTATAATCCATAAATTCTTTAATATTATAATAACCCTTTTTATACAAACTTACTTTATTAAAGTTTTTGAACTTTGAGCAGGTCAAATTTTGTACATTTTCTGGAATTTTGTTGTCGAATAACTGGTACTACTAGCTTGTGTCTGTTCCTAGTATTTACAGAATGAATATCACTTATTTTTCTGAAACCACTTTTATTTTCGTGTACGTACATTACATTTTCATAAATGCAGTAAGAGGCCAAAGTTAATATATTAATTTCTTTAAATTTTTGTCGCAGCGACTCTTTAGGCTTTAAATCATAAATTGCTCTTATGGCTCTCTTCTGTAAAACAAAAATTATTTCAGTGTCAGCTGCGTGTCCCCATAGCAAAATACCATACGTTATTATAACTTAACTTAACTTAACTTATCTTCACGCACAATCCCTGACGGGGTAGCCAGAGAGAACAGATCGCCAAGTGTCACGATCCTTACATACCTCTTTCGCTTCTTTCAGATTCATTATCTTCTTCATACATGCACGTCTAGGTATCCGAGTACTCTTGACCCTCCCCTCTTCGAGCAGTTTGCTCACATGGTCTTCGAAAGTTAGTCTCGGTCTACCTCGACACCTTTTAATATTAACTTTCGCGCTATATATTTTCTTCACCATTCGGTCTTCACTCATTCGCTCAACGTGCCCAAACCATCGAAGCACGTCCTTATCAATTTTTGTGATAAGGTCATCTTTCAAACCTGCCATATTGCGAATCTCTTCGTTTCGCTTTCGGTCGGCCATGGTAACGCCGCACATTTTACGAAGAGATCGCATCTCCACTGCATTCAACTTGCTTTTATGCTTCTTCTGGCACACCCAGGTTTCGCTGCCATATAACAAAGTCGGTACCAACACTGCGTTATGTATTGCAAGGCGTGCACTCTTCACTACGCCTTGCCTTTTGACTAACGCAGTCAGGGCACCATTGACTTTGTTCCCGGCAGCAACACGCCTGTCCACATCTAAATCACATCTTCCATCCCGGCTAAAAGCACTCCCCAAGTATACAATTTCATTTACCTGTTCTAGACATTCCTGATTTACCCATATTTCACACTTCGTTCTCTCTTCGTCCCTTTCAAATACCAGAACCTTAGTTTTATTAGCATTCAAACGGAGACCTTTAATTTCACATTCCTCTTTCATACACGTGACTAATGCCTGCAGTTCTGCCTCTGATGGTGCAATAAGCACTGCATCATCAGCATACAGCAGACAATTTACTTTTATGTCACCCAATTTCACACCCAAACAGCTATCTTTCAGCTTCTGTAAACAGCTGTCGAGATACAGTATGAACAGCCAGGAAGACATGACACAACCCTGTTTTACGCCCGTTTGGACGCTAAACATGGGTGACAGGTCATGCCCTACCCGCACACAGGCTTTACAGTCACAGTAAAGTGACTGCACAGCCCTTAGCAATCGACCATCCACACCGTACCCCGGCAACAGTTCCCACATTTTCTTCCTTACAACCTTATCAAATGCTTTATCAAGATCCACAAAAGCACAGAAAATCTTCTGGTTAGCAGCCAGAAGCTTTTCCGTGATCATGCGTAGAGAAAACATTTGATCCGTGCATCCTCTTCCAGGTCTAAATCCGCATTGTGCCTCCCATAGAAATCTTTCCGATTTCTCTTGCATCCTACGTGTCAAAACCTTCGAGTAAACTTTACTTGCTAAACTGGTCAAGCTGATCGCCCGATAGCACCCGCAGTCAAAATGTGAACCTTTACCTTTATATAAAGGCACAATGACTGCGGATCGCCAATCACGCCCATCCGAGCGACAGCAAAAGCCACCGCTTAGCTCTACCACTGTTAAAAATTTTCCGTATTTAAACTATCGTTTTTTGCTGAGATTATCTATTTAAATTGTAAGCTAGTTATTTAAATTCGATTGATTGATAAAAAAGCAATATCAAAACATTAAAAGTTACAACCCTATTGCTTCAATGGAGCGTAGGTAATTATATCCTCAACTAGGCTTAGTTTCCATACTGTTCATATTTATACTGTGGCTTTACTCATCAATATTTCAGTCATTTTTAAAGGTAGAAAAAAAAAAATAAGAATACCGTTGAATTCATAATTTTTTATATAATTTTTTGATACCCTTAACAAAATTGGGTGGCCAGACCCATTGTGTTCGGTACTCTCGGCTATTGCATCCAGAGAAAATTTATTTCTCAAGGATTTTATAATAATTGTTAAAGAATCACATTTTTTCATGTGACGTTTTGCAGTTCTCGTTTCAAGATAATTTTCCAAGGATTATCGAAAATCAATTCTGTGTCGCTCACTGGTATCAGGTATAGAGACGGGTCCATTGTTTCTGCATTCATTGATTCCATTGATTGATCATTCCTCCTAGGCTAAAAAAATCAGAGTTTATCGACTACACAAAATTTAAAGTCTTTTAGTTAGTTATTTTAGTATTATTTTTTCAGATGTAAGCAATGGTTGAAATTAGTTGGGAATAAAGACTATCTGCCAGGTCTTCATAAATCAATAAATAATATAAAGCAATCAATGTATTTTACTCACAGCAGTATGTAATTAAATCTCTACAATTACTAGGTAGAATATGTATAAAAAACATAAAATAAGCAACGCACAATTATACCAGTAATTAAGGTACAGCCTATACACGTCCCACTGCTGGGCACAGGCCTCCTCTCATTTCTGAGACGGTTTTAGAGCAAGGAAGTGTCCGCCACGCTGCCCCAATGCGTGTTGGCGAACTTCAAATACCTTCGAAAATATTTTTTTCACGATGTTTTCCTTCACCGCCGAGCACGTGGTAAATCAGCACTTAAAATTGCAATTAACAATTTCATTGGTGCCGGCGGGGATTGAACCCGGGTTGCTCACGTAATGTGAATTTTTTACATCGAGCGCTAATTATCTGAGCTGCCACGGCTCAGATGGTAAGCGCTCAGCCTATAATTAATTAAGTAAAAACTAAATGACGACTCCGTAGCGCAATATCTTAGCGTTTGGCTGAGGCACTGCAAAACCGAGGGTTCGTTTCAACACTGACCAAGTGTTTCTATACTGTAAAATAAATAGTCTGCGTCTGTATGCTTGTTTTTAATGTTAGTTTTTTAAAAGAGTAAAAATAGTGTTTTTTTAACACTGATTGGATTAATATGCTTTTAAGTGTAACAAATACTTATAAATGTACTTCATAATTTAAAATTAAAATTTTTGTACTGCCGACTTCAATATTAATTAAGAAAAACTCAAAACTATTGGTCCAACCTTGATCAAATGATCACACGAGAAGTACCAGCTTTCAAATAAAAAAAGA
The DNA here is from genome assembly GCA_033319125.1 of Parnassius glacialis. NCBI lineage: Eukaryota > Metazoa > Arthropoda > Insecta > Lepidoptera > Papilionidae > Parnassius > Parnassius glacialis. Next base: position 30,002,716 of record JAVANC010000002.1, read on the forward strand.
ATCATAGAAATCGGTTCACCCAGTAAAAAGTTATGAGGTAACACACATAAAAAAAACACAGTCGAATTGAGTACCGTCTCCTTTTTGGAAGTCGGCAGAAAATACAAATCGTTAGGCGTCTTCACAGGGGTACTTACTACTCGCAGATATAATAATAATAATAATGATGATGCCGAACTCGAACGACTACGGCGTGAGGCTATTCCCTCATCGAATGAACCGGCTATAGCTGGGGATGCGGCTCCTCAGGCCAGAGACCAGCAGCCACATATAGAGGGCGCCATGGATCTCCCCGCTCTGGTTGATTCAGGCGATGATGGAATGGTCACCCAAGAACTAGAGCAGATGAGGAGTAAATTGGATGAGGCGATTGTGGAAACGCGCAATACGCCTCTCGAAAATCGACCGTGACTCCCGCGCATACCCCTAAGCAAGCGGAATCGGGTTGTCGTGAGGGCTCTCAACCCAATGCTGGTGACCTATTTGGAAGCCAGCCAGGAACTTTGCGACACGGACTCAATTCTTTTTGGCGCCGCACTGGCAGTCTGCCGTATTGTTGGCGCCAAACTTCCCACGGCTGGACGCGCTACTAGACAAAGTAGCGCCATCCCAGCCTGGAGAAGAAGGATTGAGGACCGTGTCGCAAAGGCAAGGGCCCTCATCGGCAGGCTGATAAGCTTCAGGTCGGGCAATAACAGGCCGAGAATTGTGCGCACCGTCTCCGTCACTACTGGCTGAAGGGGTTCGTGGTGTGTCACGCTGTGCTCGCCCGACAGTTTCAAGAGGCTCTCGACCAAAAGTCGCTCCCGAGCCTCTTCACTACTGGGATCACTCATTTGGTTCCTAAAGACCGGGATTCCACAGACCCGAGCAAATACCGCCCCATAACGTGTCTAACTACCATATACAAGACACTAACATCCATTTTGAGCGCGAGAATCACTCGTCACCTGAACTTAAATCAGGTGATTTCGCGCGCTCAAAATGGATGTCGGGGCGGTGGTCGTGGTACCAAGGAACCACTCCTCATTGACGCGGTCATTGGCAAGGTGGTTAAACGCAACCGTCGGAAACTCTCCGCCGCCTGGATAGACTATAAAAAGGCATTCGACTCGGTGCCTCATACATGGCTTAAGAGGGTCCTCGAGCTGTATAAGGTCAATTGTACAGTTCGAGACTTCCTCGGGCAGTGTATGGGGCAATGGAGTACGATCCTTTGTCATCTAGGCGAGCGGATGACGGTTGCGGAGAACCACATAAGGATAAGAAGGGGTATCTTCCAGGGCGATTGTTTGAGTCCAATCTGGTTCTGCCTCTCTCTGAACCCTCTCAGTACCTTACTGGAGGGTTCCGGGAGGGGATTTCAGCTTCGGAAAGGAGGTACAAAAGTGACCCACCTTATTGCGCAAAGGGCCGCTACCTGGAGGTCGCCAGGGCGCGTCTGGAGCTGGCGCTGGACGCGACAGCATGCGAACCGCCAGCCGAGCGCGAGGAGCTGCTGCACGACCACCCAGCAGCCCCTCGCATCCATCATCCCCACCAGCTGGCTTGATGTTGGCAGGGCCTTCGCGGGCCCAGCAATCGGCACCCGCCACTGGTGGAGTACGCCGCATGCGTTGGTCAATGAAAATGAATAGCAACGCATTGCGGGCGTATTTTGGGGCGAAAGGGGGAGAAATTGGAGGTTTTGCGTATCGGGCTAGGATGCATCGACTTTTTGCTGAGCTGGAGCCATCTATAACCGTCACCGAGCAAAACCTGGCAGACCGAATTCGGTACATCATGCGTTCAAAAATATTTGATGACGCCGAACTCGGACGGCTACGACGTGAGGCTATTCCTTTGTCGAATGAAAATACTACGACAGGAGATGCGGCTCTACGAGTTGCAGAGCAACCGGCACATGTAGATGCCGCCGTAGATCTCCTTGTGGTTGACTCAGGCGACGATGGAATAGTCGCCCAGGAACAAGAGCAAATGAGGAGCATATTGGAAGAGGCGATTAGGGAAACGCGCAGAACGCCTCTCGAGAATCGACCGCGACTTCCCCGTATACTCCTAAGCAAGCGGAATCGGGCTGTCGTAAGGGCTCTCAACCCAATGCTGGTGACCTATTTGGAAGCCAGCCGGGAACTTTGCGACACGGACTCAATTCTTTTTGGCGCCGCACTGGCAGTCTGCCGTATTGTTGGCGCCAAACTTCCCACGGCTGGACGCGCTACTAGACAAAGTAGCGCCATCCCAGCCTGGAGAAGAAGGATTGAGGACCGTATCGCAAAGGCAAGGGCCCTCATCGGCAGGCTGATAAGCTTCAGGTCGGGCAATAATAGGCCGAGAATTGTGCGCACCGTCAGGATGGCGTTTGCTGGGACAAACATCAGTTTGTCCCAGCCGGATATAACGCAAAAACTGACGGAGCGCATAGACGACCTGAAGCAGAGAGTCGCTGCTTGGGGAAAGCAGATTCGGCGATATACCGAGAGGTCGACACGGTTCAACCAGAATCGTCTCTTCCAGAGTGATCAGAAGAGGCTCTATGAATCATTGGAGCGACCAATGGTACGTGGAACGGGCCCAGCACCGAATCAGGCCGACACTATCGCATTCTGGCGCGGCCTGTGGTCAGAGCCCGTAAACTACAGCGAGGGCTCTTGGACGGAAGTTGTGGCGAGTCAGTGTGCGAATGTTACGCCCATGGACCCCGTCATCATAACGCCAGATGACGTAGCTGAGGTGGTCCGTAGGGCCCCGAACTGGAAAAGCCCGGGACTCGACGGACTGCATCACTACTGGCTGAAGGGGTTCGTGGTGTGTCACGCTGTGCTCGCCCGACAGTTTCAAGAGGCTCTCGACCAAAAGTCGCTCCCGAGCCTCTTCACTACTGGGATCACTCATTTGGTTCCTAAAGACCGGGATTCCACAGACCCGAGCAAATACCGCCCCATAACGTGTCTACCAACCATATACAAGACACTTACATCCATTTTGAGCGCGAGAATCACTCGTCACCTGAACTCAAATCAGGTGATGTCGCGCGCTCAAAATGGATGTCGGGGCGGTGGTCGTGGAACCAAGGAACCACTCCTCATTGACGCGGTCATTGGCAAAGTGGTTAAACGCAACCGTCGGAACCTTTCCGCCGCCTGGATAGACTATAAAAAGGCATTCGACTCGGTGCCTCATACATGGCTTAAGAGGGTCCTCGAGCTGTACAAGGTTGACTGTACAGTTCGAGACTTCCTCGGGCAGTGTATGGGGCAGTGGAGTACGATCCTTTGTCATCTAGGTGAGCGGATGATGGCTGCGGAGAACCACATAAGGATAAGAAGGGGTATCTTCCAGGGCGACTGTTTGAGTCCAATATGGTTCTGCCTCTCTCTGAACCCTCTTAGTACATTACTGGAGGGTTCCGGGAGGGGATTTCAGCTTTGGAGAGGAGGTACAAAAGTGACCCACCTTTTCTATATGGATGATCTCAAGTTATTCGCCTCCAGTCGCTCTCATCTTATGGAATTGCTAAACATCACTTGTGATTTTAGCAATTCTATTAGAATGGGGCTGGGGACGTATAAGTGTGCGGTCCTCCATGTTGAAAAGGGAAGGGTTGCTAACTCGGAGGGCATAGACTTATCTATGCCCATCAACATAAGGACCCTTTCCGAGGCTGAAACATACCGATACCTGGGTATGTCACAGAACATCGGTGTAGATGAGGCGGGTATGAAACAGTCAGTTTGCGATGTGTTTTATGCACGCTTGACCAAAGTGCTTAACAGCCTTTTGTCCGGTGTGAATAAGACGCACGCATATAACGGTTGGGTCATGCCTGTTCTCATGTATACCTTTGGCATGCTCAGGTGGACTCAGACCGAACTAAACGCTCTGGACAGAAAAGTCCGCACTATAATGACGTCCCACAGGATGCATCATCCGAGATCGTCAGTAATCAGGCTGTACTTGCCGCGGAAGCATGGTGGACGCGGCTTTTTAAGCGCGCTTACCATGCATAATCGCGAAGTGTGCAGCCTTCGTAATTACTTTCTGACGAGAGCGGATGATCCATACTATAGGGACGTTATTTGTTGTGATAAAGGACTTACCCCTCTATCCTTAGCCAACGAGCAATGGCAAGACCCGGCAGTACAGAGCATTTCCGACCGGGAGACCGTATGGAAGGAGAAAGAGCTCCACGGGAGGTTCTACAAGGCTCTACATGAGCCTTTCGTAGACACAGTCGCCTCCCTCCACTGGCTACGTTTCGGTGACCTCTTTGGGGAAACCGAGGGTTTTGTCTGTGCGATACAGGATCAGGTTATTAAGACCAACAATTATCGGAGATACATCCTAAAGGATGGCACCGTTGACGTCTGTCGAGCTTGTCGCCATCCCGGTGAGTCACTTAGGCATGTCATCTCCGGTTGTTCGGCGCTTTCTAACTCTGAGTATTTGCACAGGCACAACTTAGTAGCCAGGATTCTACACCAGGAGCTCGCTCTGAAATACGGTCTCGTGGATCGGAAATTGCCGTATTATAAGTACTTGCCGGAAGCCGTGCTCGAAAATGACCGCGCCAGGCTCTACTGGGACCGGGCCATCATCACAGACAGGACTATTCTTGCGAATAAGCCTGATATTGTGCTGATAGACCGGGCACAGTCAAGGATATTTTTGGTCGACATTACCATTCCTTATGACGAGAACCTCGTGAAAGCCGAAACAGATAAACTGACTAAATATCTGGACCTGGCTCACGAGGTGACCGACATGTGGGGTGGATTGCCGGCCGAAATTATACCTGTAGTCGTCTCTGCGAACGGGTTAATCCCAGTCAGCCTCTCGGGTCATCTGAGGCGACTGGGACTCCGTGACGGACCGCTCCAAGCTCAAATGCAGAAGGCGGTGCTCCTCGATACCGCCCGCATCGTCCGCCGGTTTCTTTCCCTCTCCCCCTAACCCTCGGCCGTTTGGTCTCCCCTGCCGAGGGCTTCCATCTGGTTGGGTTTTTATTTATTTATGTATTTTTTATGTATTTATTTTATTTTGTTGATATTTATGTATGTTTATCATTTTCATTTACAATTATATATTTATACAGCCCAACCAGATGAGAAAACTATATAGATACCCCAAAATAATAATAAACCTTCTCTTTACAAATAATACTTTTAGATTAACAATTTGCCATAATTAGTTTCAGCTTTGTGAGAGACTGGTGCCTGAAGTAGGTTTTTGTAAAAAATCCTGTGTTACAGGTCACCAGAGCCCCCAACCCACGAACAGAATTAGTGGCATAATTAAAACCAATAAAAGCTATTGATATAAAAAGAATGTATAAAATGTTGCAGAAATTATAAGTTGTTTCAGTTGGTGTGAAGTGTCAATAAGTATGTGAGTGCAGATGTATGTACGAAGCGATTTTTGGCAGGGTAAATGTGTATATATGTGTATGTGTGTTGCCAGTATGGAGTTACGGCTATGAGTAGATATATCTTGAACTAAGGATTATTTAAGTACAGTCAAAAGGTGCTCTGTTTTTTCATAATCTAAATTTTTTAAATAGTTTTTTAATGTTATTTTACAGTTAAATTTGGTTTTAGGATATATATTAAGGATGCTATTTAATTCGTTGTATAGATTTTGACCAAGAAAGCAAAAGAACTTATGTGAGAAAGATGTTTTAAATTGAAGTGTGTGACATACCTTATCTTTCCGGCGCTTATCATTAAGTAGGTTCTCATCATACTGCAGCTGGGAGTGTGTTTTGAGCACAGTATGCAAAATGAAAGTTTGCCTAACAGTAAGAACATCCCATTCCTTATAAAGGTCTACAGTAGGGAATCGGAAGGGAAGACCAGCACTTACCTTAAATATGGCGCGCTGTGCCCTCTCTACTTCGATTAGATGAGTTTTGGCAACACCCCCCCATGACGTGATGCAGTATTCAATTAGGGATTGGCATAATGCGTAGTAAACCATCTTAATAATCTTTCGGTCAGCAGATTGTCTTAGTATTTTGAAAATAAAGATCAGTTTTCGGAGTCTGGTTATAAGGGTCTCTATGTGCGGTTTAAAGGAAAGATGTTGATCAATTATGACCCCAAGATATTTAATATTCTCTTCTCTTTCAAGAGTGGGACATGAGCACGTGGTTTTGAGATCACAGGCATGGGCAGAAATAGTAAAAGAGTTCGGTTGGAGTAGATTACTCTTATGGGCGAAGGTAATATATTTAGTTTTAGACACGTTGAGTGTTAAAACATTATTTTGCAGCCAGCTCCTGACTTTATTGAAACCTGCTTGTTGCATGAAACACTTCTTCCCAGCTATCTCCACTGAAGAACAAGGCGATATCGTCAGCAAATGAAAAAGTTATACCTTTATGAAGGGGAAGTTGGCAAAGGTCATTGATATACACCAAGAAGAGTGTAGGACCGATTATGCTGCCTTGTGGAATACCAAATTTAACAGCTACCTCATCACTTAATAAGTTTTCTATTCTGACCCGTTGTGTTCTACCAGTAAGATAGTCTTTTTAGTGCAGGAGAAATAAGTGTATTTTTCTCTAAGAATTTTATTAAACGCTGATTTATAAGACGTTCGAGGACCTTGGACAGAGCTGGTAGAATAGAGATAGGACGGTAGTTATTTACACAGTCTTTTTCACCAGCTTTGTAAATGGGTTTAATAAGTGCTGCTTTAAATGCCCTCGGAAAAACACCTTTCGATATTGCAAGATTGCATATGTGGGTGATCGATGAGGTGAGAAGGTTTGCATATCTTTTAATTATTTTACCGCTGATCAGATCGATTCCCACAGCACGATTGTCCTTTAATCCTCTAATAAGGGTTAAAATTTCTTCCTCATCCGTAGGGAGCATGACAAGTGAATTGAGAGGTGTTTCGGAGATATGATCATTGGCAAGGGAAAGTGTAGTTTGTTTGGAGTTGGTAATATTTTCAGCCTGGTTTGCTCCAACATTTGCGAAGAAACTATTAACAACATTAATGTCCGTGTTAGGGCTGTTAGGAGACAAGAGGGACAATGAATAGTCAGCCATCTTATTGGAGCCGCTAATCCTTTTAATAACATCCCATAGCTGTTTTTTATTACCCTTGGCTTTTTCTATCTCCTGCTTTTCGTAGATTCTTTTCGCTTTCTTGAGCAGATTGTTGCAAAACTTTCGATAGCGTCTATATGTTGTTTTAATATCCTCGTCGTCCGGATTTCTTTTAAGTTTTTTATATTAATTGTCCCGATTCTTCATACAACGAAGTAGCCCTTTAGTTATCCATGGTTTAGAAATCAAACTTCTTTTAGTTGTTTGAACCATGTTGGAGTTGTTATTAATCGAGGATAAATTCGATACCAGAAGATCAGTTGAAAAGTTAGGATCTTGACATTCAAGGATAGGTTGGAAATTAAGGTTTTGCATAACTTTATCTAGTTTATCAAAGTCAACAACGCAATGAGTTTTGTTTAAATAATTAGTACGCGGTTTTAGTGTACAACTAATAGCCACACTCTCGTGATCAGTGATGGATGTTTCAAATACGAAACAGAGAGCTTCCATTTTAGTTTTAAGCATCATGTGATCAAGACATGTACATCCATGCGTTGGCAAAGTATGACCTGGGGGCATACCATGACTTGCCAGAATGTTCAGGTAATCATAAGATCTTTTGTCAGAACTGTTCGGAACTATGTTAATATTTATATCACCGCAGAGGAAAATATTTTTAAAGCTTTTTAAACACGTGAGAACTGAATCTAAGGAATCAATAAATTTTGATGTATTAGTTTGGCTTGGTGGGCGATATATTCCTAGGATACAAGTTTCTTGATCTAATTTTAATACCAGGCAATTAGCGTCTGTAACTACAGGTTCTTCGCATACTGCATTGAAGCACTTATTAAAATAGATAACTACTCCTTCATTTTGGGTTTTATGAGAGGTTGTAACTATATGGTTGTACTTGTCAAGAGTTGGTATACACTTTGCTGATGGTAGCCAGCATTCTGTAAGGACTAATACATCCCAGTATATTTCAGACCTTTGTAGGAGAGTGACTAAGTTTGGCATGTTACAATTGAGGCTACGAATATTTTGAGATAAGATATTAACAGTATCGCAATTTTTAGATACAAAGTTTTTTGCATTTTCTATATCGCACGTTATCGTTTTAGCTACTTGGATTGAGTCCAGATCTAATAGTCCAGATATCGTTCACTAATAGTCCCTTTCAAAGGTAGTGCGCATTATACTTAATGTTTGTAGATGAATATGTACTTAACTTAACTTATCTCACGCACAATCCCTGACGGGATAGCCAGAAAGAACAGATCGCCAAGTGTCACGATCCTTACATACCTCTTTCGCTTCTTTCAGGTTCATTATCTTCTTCATACATGCACGTCTAGGTATCCGAGTACTCTTGACCCTCCCCTCTTCGAGCAGTTTGCTCACATGGTCTTCGAAAGTTAGTCTCGGTCTACCTCGACACCTTTTAATATTAACTTTCGCGCTATATATTTTCTTCACCATTCGGTCTTCACTCATTCGCTCAACGTGCCCAAACCATCGAAGCATGCCCTTATCAATTTTTGTGATAAGGTCATCTTTCAAACCTGCCATATTGCGAATCTCTTCGTTTCGCTTTCGATCGGCCATGGTAACGCCGCACATTTTACGAAGAGATCGCATCTCCACTGCATTCAACTTGCTTTTATGCTTCTGGCATACCCAGGTTTCGCTGCCATATAACAAAGTCGGTACCAACACTGCGTTATGTATTGCAAGGCGTGCACTCTTCACTACGGCTTGCCTTTTGACTAACGCAGTCAGGGCACCATTGACTTTGTTCCCGGCAGCGACACGCCTGTCCACATCTAAATCACATCTTCCATCCCGGCTAAAAGCACTCCCCAAGTATACAATTTCATTTACCTGTTCTAGACATTCCTGATTTACCCATATTTCACACTTCGTTCTCTCTTCGTCCCTTTCAAATACCAGAACCTTAGTTTTATTAGCATTCAAACGGAGACCTTTAATTTCACATTCCTCTTTCATACACGTGACTAATGCCTGCATTTCTGCCTTTGATGGTGCAATAAGCACTGCATCATCAGCATACAGCAGACAAGTTACTTTTATGTCACCCAATTTCACACCCAAACAGCTATCTTTCAGCTTCTGTAAACAGCTGTCGAGATACAGTATGAACAGCCGGGAAGACATGACACAACCCGGTTTTACGCCCGTTTGGACGCTAAACATGGCTGACAGGTCATGCCCTACCCGCACACAGGCTTTACAGTCACAGTAAAGTGACTGCACAGCCCTTAGCAATCGACCATCCACACATGGCAACGGTTCCCACATTTTCTTCCTTACAACGTTATCAAATGCTTTCTCAAGATCCACAAAAGCACAGAAAATCTTCTGGTTACCACCCAGAAGCTTTTTCGTGATCATGCGTAGAGAAAACATTTGTTCCGTGCATCCTCTTCCAGGTCTAAATCCGCATTGTGCCTTCCATAGAAATCTTTCCGATTTCTCTTGCATCCTACGTGTCAAAACCTTCGAGTAAACTTTACTTGCTAAACTGGTCAAGCTGATCGCCCGATAGCACCCGCAGTCAAAATGTGAACCTTTACCTTTATATAAAGGCATAATGACTGCGGATCGCCAATCATCCGGGACATCCCCCGTCCGCCAGCACAAATTGCACAGCAGATAAAAGCTGTCCCAGACGCGAGGCCCACCATACTTGACCATTTCAGCAGTAACTCTGTCTAGTCCCGCAGCCTTACCACATTTCAAACTTCGAATCGCACGTTCAATCTCTTTCATACTGATGACCTCAGTGTCATCGGGTGTCCGGGTCTGGCGTACCAGTCACGGCGTCATCCCCGGATCCCTCACTAAGATCATCACACGCATACATTTCTCTATAAAATTCGCTCCACCGCTGCATGACGTCCTATTTTTATGTGAAGACGTCATTAGTTCTCGAAAGCACTTTGTTCATTCTTAAGGCCGTCGCACAACTTCGGGTCCTTCCAACCTGTTTTCGGAAGAGTTTGGAGTTCTCCTTAAAGTTGTGCGACAACCTTTCGTCCGCTTCCATTCTACACCTTTCACGCATTTCCTCAATCAATGCTTTCGTGTGAACTTTTTGCAGCTTATATCTTTCTTTCATCTTCTCTCTCATATCCTTATCATTACTAGAGGCCAAGTAGTCTAACCATGCTTTCTTCTTCTTCTCTACAGCTTCTTTCACTTCATCATTCCACCATGCATCTCTTCTTTTACTACTGCCTCTTTTTATTGTTCCACACACTTCTTCCGCTGCACTTACTATTCCATCCCTAAGGTTCTGCCATGTTCTTTCCACACATTCATTTCTGCCATCGATGGTGTCAAGCTTTTCGGCTACCCTCGCATGATATTTGTCCCTAGTATCCGCTTCCTGAAGCTTCCAGCTTCGGATGCGACAGACCGACTGTGGTTCTGTTACTGCCGTCCGGTAGCGCCAACCCGCGAATAGACCCCTAAATCTAGTAATCACTAGATAGTGATCCGTTCTCAGGTCAGCACCCCTGAACACTCGCGTATCCATCACCTGTTTTCGCAGTCGGTCATCCACCAGAAACAAATCGATCATACTTCTCTCATTCTTTCTTTCTCTAGTATACATATGGATTTTCTTGTGATTAAACATAGTGTTTGTCACAAGAAGACCCTTTTCCTTGCATACCGCCAGTATAAGCTTGCCAGCATCACTAACCCTTTTATCGCCAAACATTCCAAGCACCGACTCGTACCCTGGTCGAGCGGTACCAACCCATCCATTCAAATCACCACACACAACAATTCTTTCGTTTCCCCTAGCCAAATCTAGAACTTCTCTTACATTCTCCCAAAACTCCTCCAGCTCAGCCCTGGACGACGAAGCTACCGGCGCATAAACAGACAAAAGGAATAACTTCGTCAGTCCAAATTTAAAGCGAACCCAGAGAAGTCTTGAGTTCACAACCTTATATTCAGTCATAACATCGACCAACCGAGACGACAGCAGCACCCCCACTCCCTGGCGGGCGCTTTCGCTCTCCGGGACTCCGGACCATAGAGCTAACGCCCCGCCAGGGAGCTCTTCAGTACCACTGCCCTCCCGCTGGGCTCCGACATACACACGACATCTAATTCTCTTTCTTTCATTATTTCAATCAACTCATTCGTCTTATCTTTCATGCCTCCTCTAACATTCCACGTGCCAACTCTGCACTCTGACTCTGTGAAGTGTTGTGTTTTATCGTGTAAAAACTACTCAGATAGACGCTCTGATGTTATGGATGGCATCACATTTCATTTGTAAGTAATTTTACACCTAATTTATTAAAATAGTTCTAGAAAAATCTCTTTGTGTCGGCTTTCAAATATAATTAAATATATTCAACACTAGATGGCGACACTTTGTGTCATGTGAACTAAAAATATAAAGGCAGGTAGAGCTCAGTATTGGTAAAATAATAATACGAAGGTGCTGAAATTCGTTTTGCATTCAGACAAAGAAATTTTAACCGCCAAAGTATTATTTTTATAGATTATAATAATTTCGTGAACAGGCCGCCATCTACCGTCAAGTTAGCTAAATTACATTGCAACGTCGATATGGAACGATTCGAGTAGTTTTACTATGTATCGGTAGATGTAGATAGTGTAAAGTGGGCGGGGCTTTGCATCCCCTCACCCTGCAATTTGTCACGCGTTGTTACATAGTGAAATTTAATTAGAACGTCTCCTCTTTGTATTTGCTTCATGATTAGCATTGTTGAAATATAGTCTCAAAATAGATTACTTGTAATTGTTTAAAGTATTATTACTTTAAACAATTACAAGTAATCTATTTTCTATTTCATGAAACGTGTGAAAATTTTTGTAACAAACAATTCAGGAAGGTTTTATAAAATAAATAAAGCAAAAAATATGTTAAAAGCATTTAATTGTATTGAAAAATGTTCGATGTTGATATAAACTTTCAGTTAATTTGATCGTTTAGGCGCCTTTTAAACTTAGATGACTGTCGTCATCAACAGTGCGCTGGATTAAGCTGTCGTTAAAATCTCTCTAAAACTTTGCAATGTAACGTATCAGCATATTGTGAAGAAAAAATCTATAAAAACGAAGATACTGGATGAAATGCAGACATGGCTTAAAAGACAAGCATCCAAGCTAAAAATTTTAATTAAAAAAACACATGTCAATAACAATGCAATGCAGTGAAGCTGACGTTTCGCAATTTGCATTGAAGAGAAACTAACTAATTTCGAATCTACCTTATTTTTAAAATGGGTTTTCGAAGTTCCGAACTCGTGGTGAAATAATTAAATACAAATAAGTTTATATTATATTTATAGGCGTATAATTGATATTCAATATGACAACGAAAGAATTATATACCAAGGTAAATTTCGCACATTATATTGTTTTGATCCTATTTCGTTTTATTCTGGCTTCTAACACATTTTTAAATTTCGTAAAATGATTTTTTCTATTTTTGATATTAGTTTCACTATGCATGTACTCAATACAAATTACAAGCCAATAGATACCTACCTACCTACTTATCGTAAAGATTACAAAATTACTTGCTATCAATGTTATGTACTTTTAGGTGAATTTGTTTGAATTATTTAATTTAAACGCAGTTGACTAGGATATAAAATATGTACAAATATTTTTTTAAGTATATTAAACTGATAATAATTTTAAATTCTTTTTTTTATCATTTAGAATGATTTTGTTTTCCTTAACTTGAAATCTACCTATTTGTATAACTTCGTATTATAAATTTCACCTGTGAACAAAATTCTAAGTTCTTTAGAAATATTATTATCCAGCAATAGTATAAGTTTTCAAGTTGTTTTGTAATAATTTGGTTAAATTATCCTTCTTTATGCAATGCAAAACTAACATATTTTGTCCTTTGGTACAAATTTGTTCTTCATAATTTTGAATTGCATAATCACTTTCCCTACCTACAATGTTTGTTTTTATATTCAATATTGTTTATAAAACTTTATGTGTAAACTTTTCATTGGAATGATGTTGTCCAATGCCCAAATATATTTAAAAAAACTATGAACATTAAGATAACAAAATGTAAAATTTTTATTATTACAAATCAGAGAGATTCAATAATACAAAAAACTTGTATGTTCTTTATTCCCCAATCTCTCATTTCAATACCAAAAAATAATTTTACTATATTATAAAGATATTTATGTGATATATAACTACAATTTTTTCTATTTTAAAATCCACTTATTAGTTGAAAAAGGTCTTCGAATCTACTGAACTGAGTAAGGTAGAAATATCCAAATTTATTTATTGGTTTACTTACTGTTTAAAGTATGTTAGATAGAGAACATTTTAATTTTTAACGTACAGTATTTATTATACATTATATATGTTACGTATATGTTACATATTAGATACATCTTATGCATGATTATTGTTTTTACCGTGTTGGACTAATAGGTCCCACCTATGTTTATATTGACGAAAAAGAATGTGTCAACTGTGTTACTTTGTCTAGTATATGGTAAAAGGCAACTAAAGGGATAACACCTTAGTTTCGCCAAGTGTTCTTATCCTTGAAGTGTTATCAGCTCATTAATTTATTATATTTTGCTTATATTTAATTATAGTTTGCCATTTTTTTTTAACTTTTAGCGATGTTATTTTAAATTCTAGTGATATATTCACTTCTTTTCTTATCTTTAATTTTTGCACCAAACATGCTTCTCTTCATTGCATTTTCTGCACAGATCTGTAATTTGGTAAGATTTGTGTTGTGTTTGTTTTTTTTGTTTGTGTAATATATGTTTTATCTACATAAATAACAAATTATTTAGCAATAAGAAGCACTATAGGTACAAGTTTTCTACTACTCTATTACAATGTCTTGATATAATTTTGTTATTGAATTTTGGTTAATACTAGGTGCAATTGCTGATAGAGCATTGGATATAACTATAGACTAAATAGATTTTTTAATACAATCATCCCATTTGTTTAAGTGATAAATGAGCACACAGCCTACATGATTGTAAGTGGATGCTGTGGGCCATATACACCTATATATTATGTTCTTTATTAAGAGCCAAACTCTTCTTCTGTTTTCGATTTATTAAAGTTTATCAAAAGTCTAGTGCTGAATGTTCCTCCATTGATTGCGTTGTAGGAAGAATATTTGCCATAGCTGCCACATTTGGTAGGCAAGTTGGCAACCACAGCTTTTTATAATTCTGAGCTGTTATCTTGAAGATGCTGCACATTTATTTACCCCACAGTTTAATGATACTGAAGAAAATTCATATGTACTATCAACATGTAATAAGACTAAATACTTCTCTGCTAGACCAAGCTATACTTAAACACCAGTAGCTAACATATTTCCTGAAATAGTTGGCCATACGCCACACAATATTAAAAAACGGCGGTTGCCAACTATGGCAAAATTGCCCTTATGAGGAAATCTATGGGGAGGCCTATGTTCAGCAGTGCACTTTTATAAGCTGAATGGATTGATATAATGGGTACACCACACTGGGCATAATTAATTCGTCATTCTGTGAGATATTCTATCTTAGTCCTCAGGGGTGACAATCTGTAGGTTTCTTTGCTTGAAGTGTTTTGCTGGTGTCCATGGGCTGCGGTAGCCTTATATACCACCAGATAGACTAAGTTCGTTAGTCTCTTTTCTTTTTAAATAACTCCCACGCTAGTTATGCAAGTCTGAAGGATGTGGGTTTGGTATGTTTCCAATTTTTTACAATTGATTGTTTGTCAGTGCCTTTTTATCAGCCCATAATATTCCGCATGCTTACTATGGGTCTAACCAAACGAACGTAGGATCGCCGTCTTGGCATTCGGATTATCGGTCGCAGTACCAGACATCTGGGTCCTATATCGCTGCTTCCTATCAGCATTCTGGTTATTTTACATCTTAAATCAACGAGTTTGTTTTACCGCATTTTACTACATTCGAATTGTAATTAAATTTTTAATTGACTTTTTGGGTCAGTTCTAAAATCTTTCAATATCATATTCTGTATAGATCATTATACAGCTATTATATTATATCAGAAGCCCATTACGACATCATGGGATGAAGTGGTGATGGTTTCTTTTATGCCGCCACCACACGACAGTTAATATGCTAAGCCTTTAACTTAATCATTCATTTTAACGTTTAGGATGCCCAAATATGGGTGGAGCACCCGGTGAAAGTATGGGAAAGTGCCACAGTAACCTCAGACTACCGCTCAGGTGTTCTTATTGTGAAGATAGATCAGACTGGCCAGATACGACAAATCAAGGTAAAATTATCGTGTTTTTGTAATATTACATAATAACATTGCAATTTTGTTTAAAATAATTGTGCATTTCTGATATAACTTTCAACATATGTTTTATATATTGCTTAAATAAAAATGAAAAGGTATCACTCTGAAATGTATACATACGCACATGCGTATTATTATACGTGTCACTGCTGGGCACATACTTCCACACATTTACAAGTGGATAACATAGTTTTAAAAATAGAAAGTTGAGAAGTGAATTGTAAGGTAATACCTTCACTGCAAAGTTGGGGTGCATTCAAAGAAGAATAGCGGGACCAAGACACTATTTTACGTGGTAGAGCCATGCTGCAGCTGATATTACTGGTATAGTTGTAGCACAAATGGGTCGGCTCGACCGGGCAAGGACCACGCTCTCACAGAATACCAGCGTAAAATAACAGCTGCAGCTTAACACTGCTGTATTTTGTATGGTGAGTGTAGAGAACCGGAGATCCTTTTCATTGGAAATGAGGCATTCCATCTTAGTCCTCACGGGTGACAACGCATCTGCATTTTGATTCGTAATCGAGGATATATGTAGATGTCTATGGGCCACAGCAACCACTTACCATCAGGTGGACTGTGTGCTCGTTTGTCACCTAATTCTATAAAAAAAGAACTGTCTCGACGTCGTCTCAGCGTCACCTCAATTTAAGACACTGAACGAAACTGAATTTCAGAGGAATAATCGAAAGAAGCGCGTTCTAAACGACTCCGCGCTACTGTCGCGCTGTGTCTAATGTATACGAATAAGTTTCTTAATACATTACCATCATGTTCATTATTATTCCAACAGATTAAGGATGAAAACCAGATGCCACCATTGCGCAATCCGTCACTGCTGATCGGGGAGAATGACCTCACATCCCTCTCTTACCTCCATGAGCCCGCAGTGCTGCACAATCTTAAAGTCAGGTGACTAAAACATACCTATTATATTTTTTCTTATAAGAGCGGTGAAGATAGAATCTGGGTGTCATTATATGTGTTTTTGGAACAAAATGCTTTGTTTCGTAGATAACTAATATAGGTAACACCTGTTTAGGCATATTTAAAAAAAATGTTTGACTAGCTGTGCCCGCGATGTCATACGCACGAACATGTACCATATACGCATCTTTATAATACGAGTATATATGTCCAGATGAGACTACTATGTATAAGAGGTATAGTATCTTCTTATTTATATTAAATAACATACAAAAATAATTGAATAAAACTACCTTTACAGATTCTGTCGCGTTTAATTAACTTATTTTCATTAATTCCCGACGTAAAGTACCCGAAACGTCGGGAATCAATAAAAAATAAGTTAATTAAACCCGATAGAATCCGTAAAGGTAGTTTTATACAATGTGTAGTGTTCGCGTAAATACAAGAAATCATTATACAAAAATAATGAAATTGTTTTGAATAAATAAATAATAAACTCAGATTTATAATTAACTAGTGATCCGCGCCGGCTTCACACGGTTGATGTCTGGATCTCGACAGCAACGCCACTTACCTGGTCCAATTGTGTATCTAAACCATTCTCTAATCAATCAGAATACCAACATAAAATAGCAGCTTAATGCTCCTGTGTTTCGTATGGTCAGTGTAGAGAACCGGAGACCCTTTTTACTGGATATAAGAGGCATTCTATCTTAGTCCTCACGAGTGACAACGCATCTGCATTTTAATTCGTAAACGAAGATGTGGATGTCTATGGGCCACAGCAACCACTTACCATCAGGTGGGCTGTGTGGTCGTTTGTCACCCTTATTCTATAAAAAAAAATTATCACACACACGGGCAGAAGAATTATATAATACTCATATAAATGAACGTTCCTCTTGAATCATTCTGTCTATTGATGATCCGCATTAAAATCCTTTGTATCAGTAGTTTAAAAGACCTAAGCGTACAGACGGCGGGAAGCGACCTGGTTTTATACTATCTAGATAGGAACCACTGAACAAATACAAATTACAGAATAAGTATATAAAGGTTCAACCTAAAACTAATCACGTGACTTTATGATTTTTTTAATATTATAAGCCGGTAAGGGTAGTAGATAGACATCTACTATCCCATCTAAATGAAGGTGATGCATCCGTAGACAGTAAAGCATTGCTTAACAAAAACCCAGTCTTGACTTGAAGACATCTATCTACATTATAATCTAATGGAAAAACAAATACTGGTAAATTATTTAAGCAAATAGTTTGGTTCGTCTGGTGGTCCGATGATGGAATGGACAGGGAGGATTTTAATAATGCAATTCCTGCGCACTCTGAAAAACGTCATAAGACTATGTTACGTGTTACTTATCCAGATCCTACATTCAAGTAACATTATTTGGTTCTCTGCTAGATCCTTTTAATTATGTTCAGCGCCATGTTAAAACTTCTATGATTTCAATAATTCGAATTAAAATTAAAATACTTCGGTCACTATTCTTCTAAAACAGAATATTTTACACGTGGTAGAGCCATGCTGCAGCTATATTAGTAGTACATGTAGCACGAATGGGTCGGCTCGACCGGGGAAGAACCACGCTCTCACAGAATACCAGAGTAAAATACCAGCTTAGCGCTGCTGTGTTTCGTATGGTAGGTGTAGAGAACAGGAGACTCATTTTACTGACAAAGAGGCATTCCATCTTAGTACTCACGGGTGACGACGCATCTGCATTTTGATTCTTTATTGAGGATAAATGTATGTCTGTGTCTGTCTGTCTGTCTGTATGATAAATGGATGTCTATGGGTCACAGCAACTACTTACCATCAGATGGACTGTGTGCTCGTCTATTACTCTATCCTATAAAAGTATATGTATATAATAGTACAAGAACTAAAATCAAGAGATTTCATTGAAGAAAATAAATGAATTTTTAACGCGATAGTGTGATTAGCGATAAAAGCAAACTGGATTGTACAAACCTTGATGTCATCAAAACATTTAGGTATTTAATATCTCCGAATAATATTGTATTAATGCAAGTTATTGGAATTTGGAGGTTAATGTTAATGGTTTTGCGAATTCCTTTGTGAGTATTAATTTAAATGCTTATGCTTGAACTTTCGCGAACGCCTCCGTCAGATAATACGGGCATCGTTTTATAATAGATGGATCGGCAGTAGGGTTGGTGGAATTTTTCGGCTAGAATTAATCCGAATAATTTGTCTACGTACTCCCCTTGGAAAATGCGTTAGAAAATGCAATGAGACGCAACGTTTCTTCGCATAGCGACTAAATCGAGTCGATCAGTAAGAACTCGGCCGTCGACGATGCGACCCACTTTTCGTTGGATGCAGTCAAGCAAGATCTGCAAGAAAACTGATGATCCAATTGCACAATACTGCTCCAGTCAATTATGAGATAGGTAAATTAGAAGATTAGAACTAAAACCAGCTGAGAGCACTTATCAGCTTGTGGTCCTTAGGTACCTTATGAGCTGGCAGTTTATAATGGATTCGAGTATTTTGGAGAACATGGACTCGGCGAAGCTAAGCCTGTATTTGGACGGGTCTGAGAGGTCGCCCTTTTGGGGATCGGGTGCACTAAAGCTGTCTTCCATAAGTTCAGGATTACGCTTAGGGAGTAGGAGTACCGGAAAAGACGTTTTAGAACCGCTACTAACTCCGGAGCACCCGTCTTCAGCACAATAAGAGGGACTCCGTCAGACCCACTAGACTTGTTGATGCCCAGGGAGAGGAGTGCTGTGCGCACTGAGCATTGTAAACCGTACATCCAGTATCACACTCACACTGCGGGATGGTCGGCGATGTGTACGTGTGTTCTCCTCGGCATGAGCCAGTGAGTCGTTCGCCCTGTGCATAGATGGAACAGATGCCTGACAGAAGTTCCTTTGGACAGCCTTGGCAAAACGCCTTCATAAAATTAGACAGGTAGAGAAAAGAGCTTGAGCAGTTTAAAATCTTTGAATCACCTCCATTCAGTTAACGAACGATAAAAGATGCCAAATAATTCTTTCATTCATTCAATCTTATTTTTACAATCTTAAGTATTTATTTGTTTTGTAGTAAAAGTAAAGAAACTTACTCTATTATTTGCTGAGAATATTATACCAAATTTTATTCTGTACATAAGTGGTGCTTGCAAAGGCAACCTCGCCCCCCCCCCCCCCCCCCCCCCCGAACCTTGCGTCCTAGGCTCCAGCTTAGTTAGCTTATGGGTAAATCAGGCACTAATTATTGTTCGGACTTTATTATGACTAGTCTTACCCGAAAATATAGAAAGCAACCGACATCAAGTTTAATCAATGCAAATATATAATTCAAAATAACTTATATAAAGATAAAAATATAGAATATTGAGGAAATGTATGATATGATACATAACACTAATTTATGCCGACGGCCAAAGATGTTTTGACCTATAAAACATCTTTGCCTACGGCGTTAAACAATCCATCAACCTATTTACACCCGGCTTCAAAGAACTAAAAAGAATCAAATACTTTTACGTCGGTGTAAAGACAAAATCTATACAAATAAATAAAATTGAAGGGTCTGTTTGTAATGTCAAAATAACGGCTTTTTACCAAATGCATATGATTATACTTGCATTTGGTATAAAGCCTTTATTTTACGGTACTTATAACAAAAAAAAAAACAATTTTTAAATTTTTTTGTCTGTCTGTCTGTTTGTTCCGGCTAATCTCGGAAACGGCTGGACTGATTTTGACGGGCCTTTCACTGGCAGAAAGCTGATGTTATAAGTAGTAACTTAGGATACTTTTATTTTAGAAAAAGAATCAGGGGTCCGTGCAAAACAAATTAAAACTCTTGAAATCATAGTAAACTCCACACGGGCGAAGTCGCGAGGGACAGTTTTATTGTATAAAATAATTAAAGCCTTCAGAATGTGAAATTATTTTATTCTTTTTATTTCTTTGAAGTCGGCGTTTACTTTTTTTATTAAATTTTAATGTTTTACTCTTATGAGTGTACTTGGAATATCGTACAATCTCAATGTAAGTCTGCTGAATATTGGCCTCCCCCATAGATTGCCTCATAGGAGGGATATTTGCCACAGTTGCCACGCTTGGCAAGCGGGTTGGCAACCGCAGTATTTTATTTTTAGTCGTTATTAGGAACACTGCTACCCATCTCCTGTTTCAATTTCTACCACGATTGACACCCACGGGATGATATGGGGTAGTGGATATTCTTACACCGCCACTACACGGTGTTTTGACAGCGCTAAGTGAAAAATCGCTTCACACTTTTTCGTGTATATAATATTCTTAAGGAATCTGAGTAGAGTCGTCGGGTTAAGCTGTTAGACTAATCTTGTTATGATAAATGTGCTGCGAATTAGCAGTCTTAAGTTAGAAATGTCTAAGCCGATATTAAAATTCCTTTCGCGTAATACGCAATAATCATATGAAAGAAGTGAAAACAATAAGGAAATGCATTTAACGACAACTGTACAACTTCACAGTCATTTCACTGGTAAGAATAGACGGAAAAGAGATAGTGAATGATTGAATTTATGAATTGATGTGAGAAAGTATTCGTATTTCTAAGTTCTTAACGTAAACATTACAATAGGCTGAATTTAATAAAAAATATTTCTCGAATACGCGATTGAAACAAAGGCTTTAGATAATGTGCAAGTGACAAATAATCACACAGTCTACCTGATGGTAAGTGGAAGCTGTGGCCTATAATAATAACGTCCTCCAGATCGAATTTCGATCACGGCAGCCAGCCTTAACGGAGACTAGCCATCGGCGTAGGACAGGATTGTAGTGCCCAAGTGTATGTTGCAAGCACAGGTACACTCTCTATTCCCTCACTCTCATTGTCCGATGGGACGGTGAACCGACACGACCGGAGAGAGAACAGGCGCAGGACCAACGGCTTTACGTGCTTTCCGAGGCACGGGGGTGAGACACCGCCAGCTTCCTCCGGGCAGCTACTGAGAATTTCTTGATGGAAAAATTCAATAACTTTTTTTGCACGACCCGGCATACGAACCCGGGACGTCAGTATCAGCAGTCGCGTTTGTAACCACCAGACCAACACAGAGTAGCCTATAAGACATACATCTATTCTCGATTAACAAAATGCAGAATGTGTTGTCACCCTTAAAGACTAAGACGGAATGCCTTGTTTCTATTAAAAAGGATCTCCGGTTCTCTATTCCCATACTATGCAGAAACAGCAGCATTTAGCTGGTATTACACACTGGTATTATAATAGATTATCCAGTCTTATAAGAAGCTTAAGCTTGAAACACATTATTAAAGTTCATTACACTTGTAGTTTGTGAGATCGGTAATTTATATACGATCTGAGTTTTAGAACTCTCTAAATTTATTTTCTGGTTAATGTTTAATATGAACAGTCATAGTTATTATGGTTTTAGCACAAATTGGTCGGCTCGACCGGGGAAGGACCACGCTCTCACAGAATATCAGCGTGAAAAGACAGCTCAATGCTGCCGTGTTTCGTATGGTGAGTGTATGTGAGAAACTTTTTGCTAGAAACGAGTCATTCCGTCCTAGTCTTCATCTGAATTTTGATTCTTAATTGAGGATAGATGTAGAAGTTTATTTGTCACAGCATCCACTTACCATCAGGTGGACTGTGTGCTATTGGCACTAGACATGGAACGAGTAGTGATTCGCCGAGTACTTGGCGACCGGGTACTATTATTCGGCCTAGATTGGGCCGAGTACTCGGCCGAATACTCGGCTTTAAAAAACGCGGTAGCGGGCGGCGCGCGATTATTTACCTTACAAAGTAGACCCAAATAGGGCCGAAAAACTAGTGTTTTTGCATCACAATCTTCCTCTCTTAAATTTTAAATATTAATAATAATAATTTCTATTATAGATTCTTATGTACGTTCTAAATATTTCTGCTGCTTCTCATGTTCCTGATGTTTTAATGTGTCTAATGTAATAATAATGCTAAAAACTGGCTTTATTTTTCTCTGGAATATAATTAAGGCCGAGTACTCGGTACTCGGCCGTTAATATTCGGTGCTCGGCCGAACCCTGAAAACAGGCCGAATCCGCCGAGTACCGAATCCAAACCGAGTACTCGTCCCATGTCTAATTGGCACCCTTATTCTATAAAAAAAATTGAAAAACGGTTGACCCTGTAGGCCAACCCTGGTACTTTCCGCTTATTTACGTACGCAAGGCTCGAAAATCTGTTTAATTTTTGTTTTTTTTGGTTTTTATTTTTTGAAAATCTTTGAAACGGCTCGACCGATTGACTTGAAAATCTAATCAGCTCGAAGTCTCAATGAACACTTTCAATCGCCGTGACGCCCTTCTCGATCGGTTAATTCGTTTTATAGATATCGTACGATAAAAATTTATTCACACACACAAACACACACACACACACACACGCACGCTCGCACGCACACACGTACGCACGTGCGCACACGCACGCACACGCCCACACGCACACGCGCTCGGCTCGGTATTTTGGGAGAAAAAGTCAGCCTCCCGCCTTAACTTTTTAAATGATGCCAGTAAAAATCTCAAAACCGATATGGATACAGCTTATCAAAAGTCCTCCTCTGAATATAGGCGTCCCCCATAGATTGCCTCAAATGCTCCTGTGCTCGAATGAAATTGGCTATTGCAAGTATTTACCACTTGGTCGGCGGTGATAGAAAACGTGAGTTGAAAAAATATTTCTATGTCATGTGAAGTCCATCAACACACATTCACAGTGTCTGCGTTTCACATGATCATGACGCATTGGATAACTATTTCAACCAAAACTTGTGCCACGCTGGTTAGAGCAATAGCTGAGCTCATAGCCTCGCACTGCTAGCTGTCGATCACCATTTTGTAATTTTTTTTTAATATCGTCAATAATGGTTATTTAAGAAAAGGTGGCATATTCCCCTTTACGGTTTTTGTTAATCAGTTTTTTAATTGTTGTAGGCTAGTGCTTGACTACATTTCCACCTGATGGTAAATGGTGATATAGCCGAAGATAGCAAAATGCACTGACTGAGATTGACAAAAGCCTTTTTTCTTTTCTTTATAGGATAAGTGTGACAAACGAGCATACAGTCCACCTGATGGTAAATAGTTGCTGTGGCCTATAGACATCTACATCTATTCTCGATTACGAATCAAAATGCATATGCGTTGTCACCCGTGAGAACTAAGATCGAATGCCTCCTTTCCAGTAAAAAGGGTTTCCGGTTCTCTACGCTCACTATACGAAATACAGCAGCGTTAAGCTGCTATTTTACGTTGGTGTTCTATGAAAGCGTGGTTCTTCCCCGGTCGAGCCGACCCATTCGTGCTACAACTATACCAGTAATATAGCTGCAGCATGGCTCTACCACGTGAGAAAAGCCTATACACTCTTGCCTTGAAGACACCTAAATTATGATCGGATGGAAAGATAAGTGCTGGCAAATTATTGCACTCCTTTGCTGTACGCATTTTGTACGAAGTATATAGTAAATACTTTGGTTCGATTGCGTGGTATGCCATCAACGAAAGGGTTGAGACCAGTCGAGCGTCTGGTGTTTACGTTTATGGATTTGCTCTTGCTAATTTAAAAGAGTTGTTTGGAAAATATCTACCGCGCTGCCAAAATGCGTGTTGGCAATATGTATTTTTTCACACATGTAGGTTTTCCAACGATGTTTTCCTTCACCGGCGGGCACGTGGAAAATCAGCGCAAAAAATTACAATGATTCGTTTTCTGTTATACGTTTAAGAAATAAATAAATATATGGAAGGTTTTTATTGATGACCGAGGTAACAATGTAAGAAATTCTTTGTTTATTTAATTAACATTAATGTGTGAAGGAGGTATATATACTAGGATTCGAGCATTAACAAGTACATTGCTGCAAGTAGTTCGTTAACGGAATTATGAAGACTTATTCTGACCTAGCGTCACTTTAAGACTCTTAATTGCTTAAGTCACAAATTCAAATTCCATAGAAGTAGAATAAATGACTACTTAGCTAGACATAATGCCATTGATGTAATATTAAAAAAAAATGTGTTCTGTATTTAAATTATAATAAAGTTTCACGGAATAATTTAATAGTAGTAGTGTGCGAGTAACCTTCGCAACTTTTATTAAAAGTTTTAAAGAATATTAAAGTATTTTTGGACGATACTTTGAAAATTCTTGAAAAACAACATACTTCTAACTTCATACTAGTTTGGTCTTGTTAAGTAATAAATGGCGTTATATCCATTCAATCCCACGAACTGCTTATGGGCATAATCACCAGCTTAAAGGTAAGTTAAGTATGGCTAAATCTTTACAGGTTACTTGATGCAACTGAGAATGACATATTTTTTTTATAGGATAAGGGTGACAAACGAGCACACAGTCCACCTGATGGTAAGTGGTTGCTGCGGCCCATACACATCTACATCTATCCTCTATTACAAATCAGAATGTAGATGCGTTGTCACCCGTGAGGACTAGGATGGAATGCCTCATTTCCAGTAAAAAGGGCCTCCGGCCACCTGCACTCACCAAGCGAAACGCAGAGGTAAACCTCTACTTCACGCTGGTATTCTGTGAGGTCGTGGTACCACCCCGGTTCGAGCCGGCCCATCCGTGCGACAGCAAGAGCTGCCGCCTGGCTCTACCACTGTTAAAAATATATAATGAATTCATATAAAATATATTATATAAACGTGGCAGAGTCATGCTGCAGCTATATTTATTGTATAGTTGTAGCACAAATAGGTTCGCTGGACTGGGGAAGCACCACGCTCTCACAGAACACCAGCTTAAAATAGCAGCTTAATGCTGCAGTGTTTCGTATGGTGAGTGTTGGTTTGGTGAGAACGGGAGACCTTTTTTACTGGAAAAGAGGTATTCCATCGTAGTCCTCACGGCTGACAACGCATCTGCAGTTTGATTTGCAAACGAGAATAGATATAGATATCTATGCAACCACATACCATACAGGTGGAATATGTACTCGCTTGTCAACCTTATCCTATAAAAAAATTCAGCAGTTATTGTCAGTCTTAGTAGTCTTTCGCCTAGGTCTTCATCAGTCCGTAGAAATCCACTGCTGGTCATGGTCCTGTCCCGTTTGTTTTTGGTTTTACTTTGATTGCCATGCTTGGCTTAAACGAAATTATAGCGTCATCGCCACTAAGGACATCCACCAAACCGTTGATCGATTCTCTAAGGCCGCCAATATAAAATGCCCAGCGGCGAGGTTAGACGAAATTGAAAGAGTTGTCCAACCTCACCGGACTCTTCTAGTGCGGACCTGACACCTTCGCACTTATGCTGCGACCATCACTTATCTGTGATATTTGAGTAAGGGTTTCTCATA
The DNA here is from genome assembly GCA_033319125.1 of Parnassius glacialis. NCBI lineage: Eukaryota > Metazoa > Arthropoda > Insecta > Lepidoptera > Papilionidae > Parnassius > Parnassius glacialis. The sequence goes on from JAVANC010000002.1 coordinate 30,028,449, forward strand.
CAGATTTCCCGCAGTCGGTCGTCAAAACTCTACTTAACTTATCATTTTTAAGTAAAGGTGTGTCATGTACAAGTGTAGTTAAATATTTGTAGAGAAAGTTCACATATTCTGGCTTGCACCCAATTCCAGAAGTTGAAAAAGAAGCCGATGTAAAGTGGTATTGCTTTTATTATATTGTACATATTTTTGAAATCTAGACCCATGTCCAGACACCTCATTAAACAGAAGAATTATTTTTCTAAAAATGAAAGTCGGCAGTTTCTTATAAATTTCTTATGTGCTACCAAAAACTTAGTATCTATTTAACATCTGTACAAACTGTAAAGTGTTATGTCTCTAATGCGTACGTGACAAAAATGCTCTCATTAATTTAGTCTTATAAGAATAATACGCACATTGTTTTTTTTTAACTATATATTTATTTATTTATTTATTTAACTTTTTTGAACCTTATAAAATATATAAGTACAAAAGGCGGACATAATGCTTAAAGCATTCTCTGCCTGTCAACCTTGAGGAGTGGAAAAACATCGAAGGCGGTTATTATAATACATAACAGTAAAGAATAAGAAATATAATGAATTTAGAAATTATAGCATATAAACATAAAGGTAAAAAAATACATATACCATACATACATATATACATATATATATATATATATATATATACATACCACATACACACATATATATATACACATATACACATATAAATACATATATACACACAAATATACATATATACGTAAAAAACATATGATGATGAAATTAGCTACTAACACAGATTAACTAAGATGATGACGCCTACTTAGGAATTCTTTACGACTTTCAAAAAATGTTCTTTAACATACTTTTTAAATGTTACTTTGTTGGAGCGTTGTCTCAAAGTTTCAGGCAGTGCATTCCAAAGTCGCGCAGCTCGTACAGTAAACGAGGAAGAAGAGAAACCGGAACGGTGAAGTGGAATGGAGAGCGTAAGAGTCTCCGAAGAACGTAGAGGTCTTTTATGCGTATCAGATAGAAATTGAAACTTACGTTTCAAATAGTCGGGACAACGATTGTCGAATAAAATAGAAAAAAGTGTGAGAAGTGTCCTGACTTGCCTCCGTTGGCGAATGGGAAGCCAATTTAGCTGAAATCTAAAGGAGGAAACATGGTCAAACTTGCGAAGACAGAAGATGAATCGGACACAGTTATTTACGAGACGATCCAGCTTGTCTAGATGGTTCTCATTAAGATCAGTACAACACACATCAGCATAATCAATAATGGGCAAAATAAGATATACTTGAAGATACATTTATAACAGGAATTTTGACCGCGCCCGCGATAAAACATTGCTTTAATATCTGTCGTCTTAGATTTGATGATCGCATGTTGTGTGACAACTACATAAAACGACAACGAAACGAAACGACAAAAAATATAATAGTTTATTATATTAGCGATCCTCCCCAGCTTCGCACGTGTGGTTTCTTGATCTCGATAACAGCGCCATCTATCGGGTCCAATTGTGAATCTAAACTATCCATCGATCCGCTCAAATACACAAAAAAAATTCATTAGATTTGGTAGAGCCAGTTTTGTATTTTAGCGAGAGTAACAGACAGCAATTGATTTTTAAATGTAATGCCGCCCATGAACAACTGCAACACCTGGGGAATTGCAGGTGCGTTGCTGGCCTTTTAGAAAGGAGTAAGCTCTTTTCATGGAGGTTCTTTAGTTATATCGGTCCGGAAAAATCGCTGGTGGTAAACAATTCCACAGAGAGATTGTTCGAGGAAAAAAACTCCTAGTAAAACGCACAGTGGTGGACCGCCAAGCATCCAGATGGTGTGGATGGTATCGTAAGTTTTGACGCGATGTGCATTCGTGAAATTTGGCGGCTGGAATTAATCCGAACAATTTCTCAGAGCACTCCCCGTGGTAGATGCGATAGAAAATACAAAGGGATGCAACATCACTTCGCAGCGCCAGTGAATCAAGCCGATCTCGGTAAGAAAGAACTCGGTCGTCGACGATTCGATCTGCGCTGCATGCGGTCAAGTGGAAGGAGCTTGCACTGGGGTGCCCCGGCCCAGAGATGAGAACAGTATACCATGTGAGGTCGAACTTGCCAACTTGTAAAGTTGCAAGCGGTGTGCCGGCATGAAATACTGTTCCACTCTGCTGCGCACGCCAAGATTTTTAGAGGCCAACGAAACCGCACACTATTCGATATGTCGACGCTAAGGATTCCGATGCTAGCTGAAGCAGCAAGGAGAGTGCCTTGAAACTGAGGAGACACGACAAAGGGGTAAAGGGGTAGGCATCATTAGTGTAAGGATCTATCTTTGCACCAACTCATTCAACCACCGTGAGAAATTTAGGCAATTTTTTTCGAGGAAATCGTTATTTTACCATTATTGGAAAAAGACCAAAAGGGATTTTAAGAATTCATTACGAGAAAGGAAGCTGAAGAGAAAATAGATGCAAACAGCAGCAACAACAAGCAGCGTAGTTCTACCTTTTAAATATATAATCTGCATTTATAATTGCTAACTTGCTTACCGTATTTTGCATACTAAAATATAGGTTCTCATTAGTGTAGTTTTTGCGAGGCATTCTGTAGCACATCTCATCTCGTTGACATATAAACCCGAAATTGAAACATAAAATTCATTAAGCTTACAAGCATAGCTTCCCTACTTATTTTAATATTATTATTAATTATCATCTTTGATAGAAGTTTCAAGCTAATAATGTATTTATTTGTTCTGCACATTACACAGCATAAAATATATACCTGCGTTTGTTTATAATTTTCTCCTGTATCCTGCAGTCTTCTTACGTCGAAGAAATGAATATATTTATTTTATTTCGTTTCATTTCTGATTCTTTAAACAGGAGTGGCGCCATTTCTATTTTAAGAAAAAAATTTCACCCCTAAATGTTGAATAATAGGGGATCAAGTTTTTAAAATAACTTTAGACGATATTCTATATGTTATCTTATGATATTCATTAGTCCACTCAGGGTAAAGTAATTAAACTTAAGAGGACTATGCTAAGAACTAAGATAATATCTAATAATAGTATTATACTCCATATTATAGTGTATCGAAGAATTTTAACTCCAACTTCAGAAGCTATTTGTAGAATTCATTTGTTTCATAATCGGTTTCATTTTCCCTTTTTTAAATAAGTTTAATCTATTTACATGTATTTATATTAATCCAAACAAGACAATTTTTATAAAATAAGGGTGACAAACGAGCACACACACAGTGCACATGATGTGAAATTGGATATTGTGACCCATTAACATCTACATTTATCCCCCATTAAGAATCAATGCAAATTGTGTTGTCACCCCTGGGGACAAAAATGAAATGCCTCTTTTCGAGTAAAAATAGCCTTCGGTTCTTTACAATCACCATACGAAACATAGCAGCATTAAGTTGGTATTTTACGCAGATTTTTGGCTTTGATTTTCATTGTCACTACAATATAATTATATTTATACATGGTAGAGCCATGCTGCAGCTATATTAGTAGTATAGTTTTAGCACGAATGGGTCGGCTCGACCGGGGAAGGACCACGCTCTCACAGAATACCAGCGTCAAATAGCAGCTTCATGCTGCTGTGTTTCGTATGGTGAGTGTAGAGAGCCGGAGACCCTTTTTACTGGAAAAGAGGCATTCTATCTTAGTCCTCACGGGTGACAACGCATCTGCATTTTGATTCGCAAACGAGGATAAATGCAGATGTCTATGGGCCACAGCAACCACTTACCATCAGGTGGACTGTGTGCTCGTTTGTCACGATATCCTATAAAAAAATATAGCTTTCAAATATAATATGCAAAAAATTGGTTTTAAGTTTATGCTTGTTCATTAAACTGTATACTTGTATCCTTGTATTTGTACATATTATATCAATGTTGTTTTCCGCCGATGGTGTTTATCAAAGTTGAATAATTGGATAGCAAATGTTTCATCCGCTTTTGTATGTTATGGAATATATAATGTAGATTAATGCTTTAGTTACGATTTAAACATATCTTTATATATAAGAACTAGCTGCTCCCCGCGACTTCGCCCGCCTGTAAATTTGGGTTTTAATCAAATTGCTTAGAACCATAGTTCTATTTCTCAAATATAAGTAGCCTAAGTTACTCCTTAGAACATCAGCTATCTGCCAGTGAAAGTCCCGTCGAAATCGGTCCAGCCGTTTCGGAGATTAGCCGGAACAAACAGACAGACAGACAAAAATTTTAAAAATTGTGTTTTTGTTATAAATAACATATATACATGCCTATGCATTTAGTAAAAAGCTGTTATTTTAACATTACAAACAGACACTTCAATTTTATTTATTTGTATAGATATAGATTACATGTCACATTGTTTGTCCGCGATATACACCTAAACTACTGAACTGATTTCAATTAAATTATAGTGTATTGTATGTGTATTCCTTCCTGCAAATTGAGATATAGGATAGTTATAATCTCAATAAGTGACCCTCAATATTTTTTATTGCGATTTTAAGGATTTTTTAAAGTCCAAGGGTCGTCGTAAGGGGCAGAACAATGTCTACCCGGCCAGCTAGTTTATATATATACCTAGTCAGGTCATAAATTCTGTCAAATGTTTAATATAAAATAATTGAAACAAGTTTATTCATTATGTAACCATTTATATACCAAAATGAACTTAACAAAACATAGATTCTTATGACACTAAAGTTTATTCAAAATGACCTCCGTGATTTTGAATACAGGCCTTCAATCTGCGCGGCCAGTCGTCTATCGCAGCACGAACGAGGTCCATGTCAATATCGGCGGCTGCCTTAATCAAGGATGTCTTGAGTGACTCCAAATTGGGATGAGGCTTTGAGCACGCCTTTTCCTCCAAGTGTTGCCATATCTTGTAATCTAACGGATTCAAATCTGGACTGGAGGAGGGCCAGTCTTCGTGCCGAATGAAGTCGATTTCACGCGCCGCCAGCCAGTCTTGTGTACTCTTCGCTCTATGAGCTGGCGCCGAATCTTGTTGAAATACCCAGTGCCTGTTATTGAACATGGTATGAGAAACAGGTTCCACAAGGTTCGTCGGGAATGTATTTTGATACACAACTGCATTCGTTTTTACACCTTTCTCACAAAAATGTACCTCTGTTAAGCCCCAATAAGAAACTCCCAACCATATCATGAGCGAGGATGGAAAATGACCTAGTTGGACACGCGGAATACGGTTGCTCACTTCTTCACTACTGTGTGCGTACACCTTTTCATTTTGTTTGTTGTAGCTCTCTTCTACGGTAAAAATTTTATCATCCGAAAAAAGAATTTCCCGATATTTTTTTCCCGCGTACCGCTTTAACAAAGCGCGGCATCTCTTCAGTCTCAGGTCCATTAGACGAGCATTCAAACGATGTCCCGTTTTTCTTCGATATTCCCGAAGCCCTAAGTCTTCATTTAACACCCTTTTCACCGTGGTTCTGCTTAACCCCATCTGAAAGGCCAACAGTTTCTGCTTACGTTTGGGATTTCTTTGAATTCGCGCCTTCACAGCTTTTATCACTGCTGGGAGTCCTAACAGACCGAGGGCGACCACTTCTTGACCTGTCATCTACACTAGAGTCTTCATTGTATCGTTTGATGGTACAATAAACGAAACTTTTGGTTATATTCAAATTTTTCAGTATGTCAATAATTTGAATTGGCGCGTAACCGCAACGATGCAACGCAATAACTGTAACACGGTCTTCTTTAAGCGTCCACTCCATATTTAAAAATGAGTAAAATTCTTAAAAGTATACAGTTTTATTTTCATGAACAATTCGAAATTCGAATTCAGTAAACTTCGTTGTGGCCAGCATTCTAAAAGAAAAGTTTTTACTGTGTGACAATACTTATGACCTGACTGTGTATATATGAACAGGTTGACGGGAGAAGTGACGTCCAAAGATAAAATTTAGGTGCATTATATTGAGGGGTATCCGAATCACCCCCTTGTATGTTTTTCGATTCTTAGTAGTTTAGGGAGATTTAGATAGATTTTTTTTCATAATTTGCACCTGACAACGATTTTGATTTTTTTCACTTTCTATTGGGCGTTTGTGACTTTTTTCTTTTTGTAATTCATTACCATACCACTATTAGATACCAATTTAAAAATTATGGTTTACCTAGACCTTATTGAACATGACTGAAATTTAATCGAAAGTTCAAAATTACTGTTCGAGCATTCGTCACATAAGTTAGACATATTTTTTTTAATATTAATAATGAGAATAGATGTAGGTGTCTATGGGCCACAGCATCCACTTACCGTCAAGTGGACTAATTGATGTTTGTTCGTTTGTCATCTTTATTTCTATAAGTAACCAGACATTTGCGATTCGGACTCGCGCATGAAGGGTTCCGTACCACCGTAAAACACGTTACTAGGAGGGGAGCCCCGTTTAATTTTTAATTTATTTTTATCTTTATTATTTATTGTTATAGCGGCAACAGAGATACACATTCTGTGAAAATTTCAACTGTCTACCTATTTACGGATCATGAGATATAGCCCGCTGACAGACAGACGGACGGACGGACGGGCGGATAGCGGAGGCTCAGTTAATAGGGTTGGTTACCCTTTACTCGGGTACGGAACCCTGAAAAAGATGGCGGTATAATATATTTTAAATGACAGATCTAAATATCCAGAGAGCAACGTAAAAGATGATATACTTCTTTTTTTATAGGATTAGGGTGACAAACGAACACAGTCCACCTGATGGTAAATGTTTGCTGTGGTCCATAGACATCTGCATCTATCCTTGATTACGAATCAAAATGTAGATGCGCTGTCCCCCGTGAGGCCTAAAATGAAATGCCTCGTTTCCAGTAAAAAGAGTCTCCGGTTCTCTACACTCACCATACGAAACACAGCAGCTTTAAGCTGCTATTTTACGCTGGTATTCTGTGAGAGCGTGGTCCTTCCCCGGTCGAGCCGACCCATTCGTGCCACAACTATACCAGTAATATAGCTACAGCATAGCTCTACTAACTACAATCGCCAAACCATCTTTCAAGCATCTTTTTATCGCAGATTATTTCAATTATGGGAGAGAGCCATGTCTATATAATTTTGATGCATGTGTCATATAGTAACGTTATAATTTGAATCGATTAAACGGGCTCTATAATTTGGAATGAAATATTTTACAGGCACTACATACTTATAGGATTAGTCGAGTTATATTATTGGATTGTAAGTTATTTCTTATGACTCATATTATTCTATCAATGAAAGCAGATTATAACGAAGAACTATGTGGACGTAGGCAATAATTCTTTTTGATTGTTACTTATTATATACTGTTGACTATAATACCTATTAAGTTCTAGAGTGAATAAATAGAAAAAATATCATTTATATTATGTTAGTGAATGTTGGTACGTTTTTTTTACGTCGTAAAGTCACACTGCAGCCTTATTACGGTTGTAGACATCTACATCTATTCTCGATTACGAATCAAAATGAAGATGCGTTGTTACCCGTGAGAACTAAGATGGAATACCTCGTTTCCAGTAAAAGGGGTGTCCGGTTCTCTACACTCACCATACAAAACACAGCAGTTTAAGCTACTATTTTTTGCTGGTATTCTGTGAGAGCGTGGTCCTTCTCCGGTCGAGCCGACCCATTCGTACTACAACTATACTACTTATACAGCTGCAGCATGGCCCTACCACGTAATTTTTTTTTATATTGATGTATAATTATAAAATTTCAAATAATTATATCATATTAAATTATAAAATAATAAAAAAAATATATTGATATTAGGTTAGAACTAATGTTTTTAAAAATAATAATGGATAAGTGTAGAATATCAATGTATATAGACGTCGCTTGTGAGTTATATTATTATTGACTAAATCTGTAAATTCTTTTCAGATTCTGTGATAGAAATGCAATTTACACATACTGCGGGATCGTGCTGGTTGCCATCAACCCTTACTATGAATTGCCTATTTACGGTAAGTTAATGTATTACTTATAAAGCGTATTTACGGTAAGTTAGCGACTTAATGGTCAGAGTACCCGGCGAAGTCAACGTTTGACCGCTAACGCAAATTGGATTACTGTAAATCTGGTGAGAATTATTATTGTTTGCGGTGGTAATTACTTTGCGGTTTTTAAGTTGGGAATATTTTATAACTTTCTAGCAATTCGTTGCTCCTTGCACGGGTGAAATCTGGATCTCGACAACAGTGCCACTTACCGGGTCCATTTGTGAATCTAAACCATTCAGGGACCCAGTTTAACACACAAAAAGATTCATCAAAATTGGTCTAACCATTTTCCAGTTTTTGCGAGACAAACGGACAACAATGGTTGATTTTTATATATATAGACTAGTTGACCAGGCAGACGTTGTTCTGCCCTTTCCGAACGACCATTTGCTTTCCCAAAAAAACTCCTGAAATTAGCAATAAAAAAATTGAGGGTCACTTATCGGGATAAAAACTATCCTATCTCTCAAGTTGGACCAAACTGCACAAAGTCTGCAATTTTTTTTTGAAATCGGTTCCATCTGTTGAATACTTACAGCAACACGTGGTGGTTATACTACTAAATTGTAGCTTATATTAAACGTTTGTATTTTTAACATAACGCCATCTATTAAATATTTACTCAATCCAGTCAACAGATATCGTCATCTGACAGAATCGTTTGAAGCTAACAGATAATTGTGACTGTCAAATAATAGAGAAATAATTTTCAATAAAATAATATTGTATTGCGACTATAAATTGAGATGTAAGCTATCCTATCTTTTAAGTTGGACCAAACTCCACATTGACCAAAAATTTCATTGAAATCAGTTCAGTAGTTTAGGAGTCCATCGCGGACAAACAACGTGACACGTACTTTTTATATATAAAGATAATAATATATTTAATATTTATATTATGAGTTAGAGCCGTGTCTGTTTTATGGTTGTAACACTAATGGGTCAGCTCGACAAGGGAAGAACCACGCCCTCACAATATTAGCGTGAAATAACAGCATAATGCTGGTGTGTTTTGTATGGTGAGTATAGAGACCCGGAGACCTTATTACCTGGTAGGCAGTGAGGCATTCTAGTTAGCCGTGGTGACAACGCATCCGCATTTTAATTTTTAATCGTTGATAGAAGTAGGCTGATGTGTTCTGGCCAGTATACGAGTGAGATGACGACGCATCTGTAGCACTATAAAAAAAAACGTTACGTCTAAACGAAGCCAACCACGATTTCCACCAGAGTTATACAATCACACTGCTGGTTGTGTTTTGATTGTCCCGATAACTTTGAACTTGCATCATATTTTCGAATTCATCATATATTCGTTACCACGGGTAGTTTAAAACGAGCGAGTCATTCTGTGCCTTTGGTATCATCATATTTTTTGTAGAGTTAAAAGCTTCAGTTTAATTTATTTGTCGCATCGGAGAGAAGTTTTCTGAATGACAGTACGTTATGGAGCAAAGTTAATTCTACCCCTCTCCCTCCCCTTCCTGGGTGAGCGTCACCCCATCTCGTCCCAGAAATTTCCCGAAGCGCGACTATAATAAAAATATTTTTTCAAATCGGTCTGGTAGTACAAAGACTAGCATGTTTAAACAAAGAAGAAAACCAAAATAAACTCTTCCACTGTATTATACAGCTGTCCCGAAACTCAACGCAACGTTTCTCTAAAAACAATATATCAGTCTATCCCATTCTATTGCACTGAACAGCGTCATTTTATCTCACTCTATCACATCTGTTTGTCTCGCTTACACAATAATATAGCAAATACTTTTTCACGCAAAAGTGCTATTCAGGTAAAAAAGTTTGTTTGAAATTAAGTCCTTTTGGAAGTAAATACGCAATAATATTTTTAAAAGTAGCAAGTGTTGCACCATTTTGAAATCTTAATTAAATGGGCCATTTTTTAATACAACTTGCTTATTACCATGTGCCGTATAATACATTTTTCTTTTAAAGACAAGGCATCAAAGTTATGTGTTAAAATGTTTTCAACTATATACTTAATAAAACTTTCTTTTTGTACAAAACTCACAATATTAATTATTGGATTTGTGACTGCAGTCAATAGCAATATTTATTTACAATAAAATAAAATAAAACACTGAAAAATTTAGAAATTTGTAATCCAGTACCTAAATTTGTGATCTAGGGCAGCGATGGCGAACCAGTGGCACGCGTGCCATCGATGGCATGCGTCACAATATTTTGGGCACGCCACCGATCACAAAGTTTTATTATTAAGTATTATATTACGAACGAACGTGAGTGATCCTACGCTACGGAGTGTTTAAGTAAAAAATATTTTTAGGCATGTTTATGGCCTCATTAAACATTTCTTTAGAAAATGGCATGTTGATACATAAAGGTGCGTCACCCCTGATCTAGAATGTTGATTTTCAACATTTTCAAAAGTATACCTATTATCACTTAACCAAGTGTAATGGATTTATTTTTTATTTTTGCTAGAACTGGTACAACCTAGCGTATCGCCTCGTACCCGCTTGACGTTGAGTTTCGGGACAGCCTATATACCGATAGATAAAAATACTCCATTAATTTTGCCAATTTTTCCATACATGGCTATAATAATTTGAAACAGAAACAGAAACTTTTTTATTCAATATAGATTATAAATAATACTTATTGAAAGTCACTCTTTTGTTTGATTACCACTGGTTCGGAAAAAACCTCTGTCCTGGGAAGAACCAGCAAGAAACCCAGCGGGACTTCTTTTTTTATAAATAACAGCTTACAATCATGATGTTACACAAATTAACAACATAACAAATTAGAAATAGCTTGGTAGCGATCACCTCATTTCCAGGGGTTATTATCATCCATAAATTCATAATTCATTTATTGGATGTCACAAAGTATAAAGTTGTTACAATATATTTACAGAGCATGAGACAAGCTGTACGGGCGTATCATATTAAGACAGAGTTTAAATTTTAATTAATATAGAATTAAATTACAATATTTATAGTACATACATAATCTATACACTATTATTAATTAATTTATAAAATGTGTAACTAAATAATACATACACATTTATTTTAAAATTAAATGTCAATAAATATTTTATCACAACTATTTATCATGTTTTTCATTCATGTAAATAAGGTTTAAAATTTTGATGAAAGTATTAACAATATCGAATAAGTAAATAGAAATAATAAATTTTGTCAAAATAATTAAAATTAATTTATTATTAAAATAATTATTTAAATTATAATAGCTTCCTACAATAAGCATTTTCTTAAGGACTATTTCAAATTTACGACACTGGAGGGCTGTTATAGCATTAGGTAAATGGTTGTAAACCCTTATAGCCAAGTAGTAGGTGTGCGGTAGGAGCAACCAGGTGGTTATACCACTGTGACGTGCGCCGTATCGAGTGGGTCTATTTCCGATTCATTGAAAATAATGAGGACTCTTCCTAACAAAGCGGCATAATTCTAAAATATAAATGCACGTTACTGTTAATAAGTTGTATCTAGGGAACAACTTTCGACATGAATCTCTTGGAGCTGTGAATGTGATGATTCTAAGGCAACGTTTTTGGAGCACGGATACCGCGTGTACCTCGGTAGAATAGCCCCAGAATATGATGCCGTATCTTATCCAGACAGCGGCGTGGCTGTGGTACACTGCAAGCGTACACTGCTCGTTTGTGTCTACGTAGCTCGCGCAGGGCAGTCAGTTGCATAGCAAAAGCTGCTCAACTTACTAAGCTCTCTACATGATTTTTCCATGAAAAAGTTGAGTCTTTTTTTTATATAGGATAAGGGTGACAAGCGGGCACACAGTCCACCTGATGGTAAGTGATTGCTGCGGCCCATAGACATCTACATCTATCCTCTATTACAATTCAAAATGCAGATGCGTTGTCACCCGTGAGGACTAAGATGGAATGCCTCATTTCCAGTAAAAAGGGCCTCCGGCCACCTGCACTCACCAAGCGAAATGCAGAGGTGAACCTCTACTTCACGCTGGTTTTCTGTGAGGTCGTGGTACCACCCCGGTTCGAGCCAGCCCATCCGTGCGACAGCAAAAGCTGCCGCGTGGCTCTACCACTGTTAAAATTCTATTATATAGTCTATTGTTATCCACAATTTTGAAATGAGATTGATAATATTTATAAAAGTAGAAATTGTACTGATTCATATACAATTAGAGCCGTAGTAGCTCAGATAGTTAGCGCTCCTTGTAAGTTTCACAGTACGCGGGCAACCCGGGTTCGATCCCTGCCGGCAGCAATGAAATTGTTAATTGCAATTTTAAGTACTGATTTACAACGTGCTCGGCGGTAAGGTAAACATTTTGAGGAATCCTGCATGTTTGAAAAATTGGAAAAAAAAATTCGAAGACACGTGAAGTTCTCCAAAACCTTATCAGAAATAAGAGGAGGCCTGTGCCCAGCAGTGGGACGTATATTATATTGAATGTAACTTTATATACAATTAAATATCTTAATTCATTACGATTCAAACGTTTAAGTTTTATATATAGCTGACATACAAAATTAAGAATATATATTTTTTTACGTAAGGGCCTGCCAGTATTCTGGTGGCCATCCGTACAGGCCTGGACGTTGGGCGCGTAAAAAAATAAAAATGGTCTTGTGCTTGACGGGTTTACAAAAATCAATATTTGAGGCTATCTGAGAGGTGTAGCCTAATGCTAGCCTATACTATTCCTCATGAATCTGGCTATACTATACAAAAATAATTTTTGAAATAGAACTGGTAGTTCCAGAGATTAGCGTGTTTAAACTGACAAAAAAAATCTCTTCGGATTTATTATACTTATTAGTATTTTTTTTAGACAAAACGTTACCCCCACTAGGATTTTCTCCAGTATCGTGGAGGCAGTTTACAAACATAAATTGCACAAGGACAAACATCCAGACCCGGAACAAATATTTGTAGGCCATACAAATATCTAATCCGTGCGGGATTCGAACCCTCAGCCACAAGCGCTGGAACTCATTGCTAAGCCACTGCGCCACGGAGCCGTTATATAAGTATAGATTGCGATAATTATTAAAATATCTGTCGAAGGCTACAATGTCTTTTAGATGTTACTCGTATTTTACTATTAAAAATTCAGGGGTAAAGGAAGAGAACCTTCTTGTGCCACCGTCACACGACTCTAGTACTAAAAGAGGTTAACACAAATTATTTAATTTTATTTGATTTGAAATTAAAGCTATAATATATTTATGTAAAGGCGATGAGACAATTATGGCGTACCGAGGTCAGGCCATGGGTGACCTGGACCCGCACATATTCGCCGTCTCCGAGGAGGCATACACAAAGCTGGAAAGGGAGCGGAGAGACCAAAGTATTATTGGTGAGTACACTGATCAGCGATCGTTATAACTTTGAGTATTAATTATATAAATTGCTACCATTTAAAAAATCTGAACAATCCTAGACATTTCGCAACACTTGGCCATTATTTAATAAAGGGAGCTGCATGACTATTCGCTAACTTTGTTGACTTTAAAATGACAGTCATTTTTTAGTAGTACATTGCGTTGCATGTTATGATCCATGGTAGCTCTTATAGAAAAACTATATACAATATTTTGACGACAACGAAGTAACTGAATAGATCTGCTGGACAGATTAAATATTTTTTTATTTAATTTAGGTTTAATTTTTGAAAAGAATTTGAAAGAATCATTCGTATTTATGCTTTAGAAATTAAAGATCTATATTTATGAATTACAATAAAAATGTGTCTTTGAGTACAGTTGTAAGTATTTGTTTGTCAGTGAGCGGAGAGTCCGGCGCTGGGAAAACGGTGTCAGCAAAGTACGCGATGAGGTACTTCGCGGCGGTTGGTGGGAACGCCAGCGAAACACAAGTGGAACGCAAAGTGCTTGCCTCCAGTCCGATCATGGAAGTAAGTTGTAGTTAAATAAATAGTTTTGTCTCTCTTAGATGAGAAATATAATATCAGGGGAGTTTTACAAAGCCGTACAATATGGAAGAGGTCAGTATTAACCAGGCGTGACTTTAGTATAATTTTTTGACTAGTAACAATCGTGCTTAACTATTATGCCACCGTTGGTATGATATAGCCAAAGATTGGGAAGCTCACAGACTTAGCTTAAAAAAAAATATCTATTATTCTTGCCTCTAAGACAGCCCCAGTTTGTACTACTGTACTACTTGATACTGTTTGGAACTACAGGGCAACCCACAGATTGCCTCATAGAGGGATATTTTCCATAGTTGCCATGCTCGTATGCGGTTTTTAGTTCAGTTTTTTTTTAGTATTATTATATTGAGTTGTCATCCAGAAGATGCCGCTGCAAATTTCCTGTTTCATTTCTCTCTGTCGCCTCTTTCGATACCCATGGGATGATATGGGGTAGTGGATTATACTTCGCTGCCAATAATACACGACTTTGAAAGATATATGCTGGCAAATTATTCCACTCCATTGCTATATGTGTTTGACATGGACCGTTTACATTCATCAGCTTATTACTTTTCACCATAGTAATCAAACAAAACACCTCCCCCAGTCCATCGGCAACGCGAAAACTACCCGCAACGATAATTCGTCCCGCTTCGGCAAGTTCATCGAGATCCACTTCGACGACCATTACCGGATATCGGGCGCCAGCATGCGCACTTACCTTCTGGAAAAGTCGCGTGTGGTGTACCAGAGTGCTGGCGAAAGGAACTATCATATCTTCTACCAGCTGTGTGCTGCGGCCGTCAACATGCCCGAACTTAAGCTTGGTAAGCTCTCCCTAATTAACTTTCATCAAATTAACTTAGCGTTAGGAGTACGGTTCTGCATATAGCATATAGGTACTGTACTATTACATATCTATGTCAAGGAGCAAGCAGTGTACGTGAGTTAACAGTGGTAGAGCCACGCGGCAGCTTTTGCTGTCGCACGGATGGGCCGGCTCAAACCGGTGTGGTACCACGACCTCACAGAATACCAGCGTGAAGTAGAGGTTTACCTCTGCGTTTCGCTCGGTGAGTGCAGGTGGCCGGAGGCCATTTTTACTGGAAAAGAGGCATTCCACCTTAGTCCTCACGGGTGACAACGCATCTGCATTTTGATTCGCAAATGAGGATAGATGTAGATGTCTATGGGCCACAGCTACCACTTACCATCAGGTGGACTGTGTGCTCGTTTGTCACCCTATTCTATAAAAAAACGTGCACTGCTGTGTCCTGGTTTGAACTGTATAGAAAGCCAGTATAATTAAGTCAAGAAGTTAAAGTGACAACGCGTCTTCTGCAGTCATCTTTATTTGAAGTTGGTTGCATGGGCTTGCATTAGTAACTTACAATCAGTTGAATTGATTTCATTCCTCTTTTTAATTAAAATTCTTAAATAAGGATGGATATAGGTGTATATGGTCTACAGCATTCACTTACCATATTATAATAGATATGTATGCTCTTAGTTTTAATGCTTACATATACAAATAAATAAAATTGAAGTGTCTGTTTGTAATGTCAAAATCTCACATTTTTACTAAAAGTATATGAAAGTATATACGGTACTTATGACAAAAAAAAATTTAAAAGTTTTGTCTCTCTGTTTGTTCCTGCTAATCCCCGAAATGGCTGAATCAATTCTGACGAGACTTTTACTGGCAGATAGCTGATGTCATAAGGAGTAACTTAACAACTTTTATTTTAGAAAACCAATTAGGGTTCCGCGCGAATAAATCAAAATCCATGAAATTCAACCGTAATAAATTCCATGCGGAAGAAGTCGCGGGTAACAGATGTAACGCATGAGATAACAACTTGCTGGTAAGTGACTTCTGCAGCCCATGGACACTTACCAATTCGCACAGATTCGTTGTCACTCTGAGGACTAATATGGAAAGCCTTTAATAAGTAGCTCTCCACACCCTTCACACAGGAATACAAGAGTGCTTCCATGGCAACTGATACTATTTATTTTGCATCATTATAAAAATACTTCATGACACATTCACCTCATGGGAAGAGGGTTACTGCATATCTCCTACACTAATAGCAGGTCGCTTGATTATTAATTACTGATAACTCGTCATCCATATGATCTGCATGTAAAAAACCACTGCTGTACATCGGCCTCATCTAATTATAAGAATTTGCTGTACTTATAACACTCTTTATTGAAGCCAAATTTCACGAACGCACATCGCGGCAAAACTCCTGATACCATCCGCACCATCTGGATGCTTGGCGGGCCACCACTGTACGTTTCACTAAGAGTTTTCTTCCGCGTACGACCTCTCTGTGGAATAGTTTACCACTGGTGATTGTTCCGGATCGATACGAATTAGGGACCTTTAAGAAAAAATGCTTACTCCTTTTTAAAAGGCCAGCAACGTACCTGCAATTCCCCTGGTGTTGCAGTTGTTGATGGGCGACAGTAGTCACTTACCATCAGGTGAGCCGTATGCCAGTTTGCCCCCTCACCTATAAAAAAATTAGGAGACTACGAGAATTGTATCGCGTTCTGCAAGTTGACTTTATAAACTATTACAGAACTAGATACGTTGATAAATATTCCAAACATTACTACACTGTATTGTTGATCTTCTTTGCGCCCATATATTTGCCATATCCACTAAAAACACCTAAGGCGTATTTTTTTGTTTCTATATATGAAATTTATATTTCCAGATCACCAGGACTCCTTCCACTACCTCAATCAGGGCGGCAGTCCCAACATTGACGGCGTTGACGACTTAAGAGCGTTCAATGAAACCAAAAATGCCCTCACAACTTTAGGTAACCTTAAAACATGTTATTTATTTCTGTATGTAATGTTAAAATAACATTTTTTACTAAATGCATATGGAAGTATATATGTAACTAATAACAAAAAAAACATTTTTAAAAATTTTATCTGCCAGTCTGTTGTTCTGGCTAATCTCCAAAATAGCTTGATCAATTTTGACAGGATTTTCACTGGCAGATATCTGATGTTATAAGGAGTAATTTAGGCTACTTTTATTTTAAAAAATCATTAGGGTCCTTGCAAAAATTAAAAACCCATGAAATCCAATCGTAATAAATAATAATTAATAAAAAATATATAAAAGCAGTTTTTTAAATGAGTTATTAAAGACACAAACAGAACAAAAACAAAGAAAACGAATCAGGAGTTGGGGAGCAGTGTCTTCAGAATAAAAAAATCTGCGGTTGCTAACGTGTCTCCCAAGCTTGAAATCTATGCCATATAGCTAGCTCAAGAAGTAAACTAAGTGGAGGCCTATTTTTAGCAATAGACTTTGATAGGTTGTAGTGAAGATAATGACGATAAAATCTTATAGTACTTTACTGTAAAGATTACACGTTATATAATTATAAAGGATACGCACAACGTGAGAGTAGTAGTTTCTTAAAGTCTCGAGCCTGCGAGAAGCCTTAACCGTGTTGTTCTAAAAACGACGTAACCATTTCACTTTAGTGGATGTTCAAGATGCCTTCTCTATCCAGGATACAGCGAGAAGGTAGAAGTATACTTGATCCTTGTCACTTTGTACAGGAACTCGATTACTTTGAATCAGAACTTGGTATCGTAAACCGAATCGTCACCTTGAAACGGAATTTTGCTACTTGTAGTGGAGTTTGTCACCTTGAACTGGAACTCAGCGTTTTCAGTCAGAGCTCTTCGACCTTGAAGCCGGGCACTTCACTAGAACCGAATATAAATTCATTAAGCCGAAACTCTTGAAACGGAAATTGTCGCCTTATATCATTCTTTGTAGCCGTAATTGCTGACACTAACAAATTTTACCAGGTGTAACGGAGACGGAGCAGCAGAACATGTTTACAGTGCTGGCGACCATTTTGCACCTCGGCAACGTGCAGCTTTTCGACAGCGATCCTGATGCTGGACCCAATGAGGAATCTAGTGATGGCGCGTACATTAGTGTTAGTTGATCATTGTTTATTTTCTTTTTTCTTTTATTAAAAAAGGTGAGGTTACTAAGGGAAGATTCGATGTTATTATATATTATACACGTATTGCAACCATCGCAGTTCCACGTGTCTCGGGTCATTGATACTGTTTTTAATGGCGTGCTAAATTTCTAAAAACATTCTTGTGTTTAATATTTTGATTATCAATAGAATTAGGCGTTACTTTGCGGAAATCCATTATATTAAAAATGTAATTAATTTAGGCAATTAATTTGTGAGTTTTTTTGTAATATAGTAAAAGAATTTAGGGCGTGTTCAGATGACCCGCGCTGATCATGCACAGGACCTGCACACGCGTTGTGCCCGCCTTACACCCACGCCACGCGCAAAGTTAGCGCACGCCTCGCGTCCGCTTATACAACTAATGCAGTGAGCTAGTGGCTTCCAGATGTCACAACGTTAGCACGTGTGCAACAAAGTGGATTCGACTAAGTTAAAAAAAAGTTATAATTGCATACTATACCGGGTGTTTATGAAACGCCCCCGAAAACATAGACAGGCGATAGTACTAACGATACCTTTGATCATTGACGGGAAGAAAATTGATCCCGAGGAAAAAAATATCTTTTCACAACGTTTTATTAGTTTTATTCACGCTCCATCATGTTAGTACAAGAGTTTTGTCCCACAGCACGTCCGTTTCCTCCACCAAAGAAATAAATGTTTCTTAATCGATGTCACCCATTATTATTTAATTAATAAACCTATCAAGCCACTAAACTTGATCACAGTCAATACAACACTATACTAGAATTATTTTGTCTGTGCAGTTTGGGTCATAAATCATCGGAGTATTTCGCTCCCTCTCCCACTAACGGGCCTTAGGGGCGAGCATAGTGATGCGCATTATTGTTGTCGATAAGCGTATCGATAGGGTATTTAGTTTATCATATGTGGGTTAGTGATAAAAATGAAAAAAAAAATAGATAAAACAACGTATTTATTAAAATAAGAATAATAATGATGTAATGATTTAAAATATATGATTAATTAGGTACCGATGTTTTAAAAATACTATAAGTACAAATGTTTTGCATGTAACAAGTTATATTAAAAATAAATATAAAAGACTTTACAGCACGGAATATCCATCTGGCTTCGGGTTTTAAACCATATTTTGCGCAGCCTGCATGACAAACTGAAACAACATAATTAAATGAATATCATATTTGGTATTAAATTATTATTAAGTTGTATTTTTTACATAAAAGATGAAAGAATATTTACCAATTAGTCTGCTCCCCATTCTTCCCGTTTTTGTGTTTAAGCCGCCTTGTCCATCTTTGTCTAGCCAAATTCGTTTGCAGCTGTGATTTTGGTTCACCCAAGTCTCATCTAAATAAATTCTTGGTCGAATGTCTTCACTATCTCTCAGGGTCTTGAGTTTTCTCAGGAATTGTAGCCGCGCACAAACGATGTCAGTAACTTCTCCCTTTATACACTCTTTTTTAATTTTGTCGACCGCTCTAACACTCACACCACATATCGCCGCAGCAAGCTCACGAGAACGGCAGAAATTAACACTTTGTAACTTTTCAGGATCAGGATCTATTTTCATTTCAGTGAAAAATGTTAAAACATTGTTGATAACAACACGTGCTTGTGCTGGTATATTGGTGCCAACAGGCAAACTATAATTTTGAATAAATTCTGCCGTTTTGGTACAAAACAAAGGAGTAGCCATTGTGTCACTAAAGAAATTCAGAGAGCGAATGCGCAAAAACAAAATCCTCTTCGATGTATGTACTTAATTATAATTTCACTAATTGGCAGGTATTAGGAGGGGGTAATAATGGAAAACAAAGGACTCATAACATAACAATGTCGCACCATCCTTTGTATACCACACCGCCGTGTACCTGCTTTCGATCATTCATTGGTTGTTATCGATAATGGCGTTGCGCCCGCATAACATGTTCACCGTCCTAGCCGGGCTGAAGACGAGCTATTATTTATGACCCCAACTGCACGGACAAAATAATTTTACTATAGCCGCAGCGCGGGCGCAAGGAGTAGCGGGGTGGGTGCAGCGCGTGTGGGGTGAACGCAGGGCCAGCGCGAAACGGGAACGAGACGGGCGCGTGGAGTAACGTCGCTAAATGCAATTTCAGATTTATAAATGTGTCATAAGACTTAAATTATAACAACAAATTTCAAAGCGAGTTAGACGCGGGTGCTGATGCGCGTCGCATGCACGTAGCGGGCGCGTGTCGTCTGAACGCGAATTGTATGTACTGGTATTATTATTTTCAAGCACCACGATTGTTTCAATATTTATATCACGAAATAAATAGTTATTATTCCCTCAGTCATTTGACACTTACATTTCCTTTTTGAAATGTAAGGGTGTGAGGGACAAAAGATCACATCCCTTTAATTCCGATTTTTAAGTAGTTTATTGTACCACCTGTGTTCTTACTCCGCATGTGTTCTTACTTTTTTAATTTTGCTTTGAAAAAAGTTCCGCTGGGTTTCTTGCTGGTTTTTTCTAGGATGGAGGTATTCCCGAACAAGTGGTAAAAGTAAAAAGTTACGTTCAACCAGAATTACTAGTAATCTGTATTGAATAAAATAATTAATTAATTGTATTAATTTAATTCCAGTTGGACGACAAACACCTGCACACGGTTTGTTCACTGCTGGGCATATCGAAGGCGGAGCTGTGCCGCTGGCTGACGCACCGGCGCATCGCGAGCGCGCACGAGGTGATCGTGTCGCGCATGGACGTGCAGCGCGCCGCCTTCGCGCGCGACGCGCTCGCCAAGCGCATGTACGGCGACCTGTTCGCCTGGCTCGTGCGCGCCGTCAACCGCGCGCTCGACACCGGACACGCCAGGAGGCACTTCATCGGTGAGTGATGTCGGTACGTACACGCGCTCGCCAAGCGCATGTACGGCGACCTGTTCGCCTGGCTCGTGCGCGCCGTCAACCGCGCGCTCGACACCGGACACGCCAGGAGGCACTTCATCGGTGAGTGATGTCGGTACGTACACGCGCTCGCCAAGCGCATGTACGGCGACCTGTTCGCCTGGCTCGTGCGCGCCGTCAACCGCGCGCTCGACACCGGACACGCCAGGAGGCACTTCATCGGTGAGTGATGTCGGTACGTACACGCGCTCGCCAAGCGCATGTACGGCGACCTGTTCGCCTGGCTCGTGCGCGCCGTCAACCGCGCGCTCGACACCGGACACGCCAGGAGGCACTTCATCGGTGAGTGATGTCGGTACGTACACGCGCTCGCCAAGCGCATGTACGGCGACCTGTTCGCCTGGCTCGTGCGCGCCGTCAACCGCGCGCTCGACACCGGACACGCCAGGAGGCACTTCATCGGTGAGTGATGTCGGTACGTACACGCGCTCGCCAAGCGCATGTACGGCGACCTGTTCGCCTGGCTCGTGCGCGCCGTCAACCGCGCGCTCGACACCGGACACGCCAGGAGGCACTTCATCGGTGAGTGATGTCGGTACGTACACGCGCTCGCCAAGCGCATGTACGGCGACCTGTTCGCCTGGCTCGTGCGCGCCGTCAACCGCGCGCTCGACACCGGACACGCCAGGAGGCACTTCATCGGTGAGTGATGTCGGTACGTACACGCGCTCGCCAAGCGCATGTACGGCGACCTGTTCGCCTGGCTCGTGCGCGCCGTCAACCGCGCGCTCGACACCGGACACGCCAGGAGGCACTTCATCGGTGAGTGATGTCGGTACGTACACGCGCTCGCCAAGCGCATGTACGGCGACCTGTTCGTCTAGATTCAGAATGAAAACTATATCACAACCGTGGACTCTGCTACTTTATTGTATAAAATTGAATTTACAAACGAACTACAGTCCATGGGCACCAGCAGCCAGCTTTCAACAAAGAAGGCATCAGAAGCGTTATCATCTTTAAGGGTCTAAGATGGAATTCCTCACAGCTTGTAACTATACTGGCTACCAACCCAGACGGACTACTAGGTAGTAGAGGAATCCTACCACTTACCTATTACTTAGTACGAGGGCGACACTGAAAGTTTTTAGAACTGGCCACTTGTAAACGATATAAAAACCTAAGTTCTAATTTTGAAAATGGAACACTGGCAAATATTATTATGTATGTACATATTTTATTAAATTGTCATTTGTTTACAATTTGGCGGCAATTTGAAAATTTTCTGTGTTATGTCAGCGTGAATTTAACGCGAGAAAATTTTCGTACAATGATTTTTTATGACTTTCAATGTCATTTAACTCAACAAGAAAGTTATGATACACTTCGATTGGCCTTTCACGATGAAGCCCCATCTCGTGCCACTCTTTACAACTGATTTAATGAGTTTTAAACGTGGTCGCACTAATCTCACCGATGATCTGCGTGAGGGACGGTCTTCTACGGCGACGACTGAAGATAACATCAGTGTTGTGCGGCATATGATTGAGACTGACCAAAAGAGTGACTTATCAGCAGATTTGGACAAGCTTAGGCATCGGCATGAGTCAAGTGCACAAAATCCTAAATGAACATTTAGCGGTCAGAAAGCTTTGTGCCTGGTGGATACCTCATAATTTGATAGAGGCCCAAAAATTCCGTCGTATTGATTAGTGTCGTGAAGTGGTTCAAAGATTTAACGGGGGTGACTCAAATGCTGTTCGACATACTTACGGATAACGAAAGCTGGATTTATTGTTTTGATCCTGAAACTAAGAGACATTCTGCTGTCTGGGTGTTTCCTTCCGAGGAGTTGCCAACTAAAGTGAAGAGAGGTCGAAGCGTGGAAAAAAAGATGGTGGCCTCGTTCTTCGAAAGAACAGGTACGCAACAATTGGTTTAGAGGATCGTAAAATAGTTACTGCAGAGTGGTACGCTAACAACTGTTTGCCACTTGTCTTGGAAAAATTTCGGGAGAAACGACCTCGCAGTAGGATCCTCCTTCACCACGACAATGCTTCGTCGCACACCGCCAAGCAAACAACTGCATGTATTCATTCATCGAAGCCACACTAAATGACACTAAAGTAAGGTGTAGGGATTGCCGGACAGTAGGACAGTTCAGTTGAACATGGTGAATGTTTGGAATGCGAAATCTAGTGCGTAGTACATATATATCGATATTCGTAACACTTAATAACACTTAGTTTTATTTCGACCTTGTATAACAACCGATAACATCCAAGACTTCTTGGCCCTTCGAGTCGGTTATTATGATAAATGTTGGATGTATTGTCGAAGAATAAGTTTTAAGTGCTACAATTATCATTTGCAGGTGTCCTTGACATTTACGGCTTTGAAACGTTCGAGATAAACTCCTTTGAGCAGTTTTGCATTAATTATGCCAACGAGAAGCTCCAACAACAGTTCAATTCACACGTTTTCAAATTAGAACAGGATGAATACATTAAGGTACAGTAATAGATTACTCATTATATACTTTATAATTTAATACATTTTAAAACTCAATTTTTATTTTCTCCTCTCGTTTTGTTTAGTATTGGTTTTTGTTGATAATTATTTGTATAATTAATAGAATCAAGCGTTACTTTGCGGAAATCCATTATATAAAAGGTTTCAAAAGTTACTTCGCAAACATCTGCTCTATAAAATAAAAAAAATGATGTGTCTTACCTAGTATGAAGAGCTTTATTTTTTTTTCTTCATACTAGGTAAGACACATCATTTTATTTTATAGAGCGGATGATTGCGAAGTAACTTTTTAAAACCTTTTAGATAATTATTTGGCTTTGTACTATACCTGTATTAAATTAGCTTCACTAAACCATCTGAAAAGTTTAAGTGAACAAAATAAGAGATTGATTATATTTTTAAAGTTATCGATTTTACGCCTATAATCGTGTGATATTTACTTTACTTAGACTCTCACACTCTCACAGAATACCAGCGTAAAATAGCAGCTTAATACAGTAGCACTATATGGTGAATGTAGAAAACTGGAGACCCTTTATACTGGAAACGAGGAATTCAATCTTAGTCGTCACGAGTGACAACGCTTCTACAATTTGATACTTCTATGGGTGGTCTATGGGTCATCCACTTATCATTAGGTGGACTTTGTGCTCGTTTGTCACCCTTATTCTATAAAAGAAATAAAAAAATAGAATTAGTCAATAACTTGACTGCAGCGCCACTTATTGGATCCATATGTATGGACTATCTCATTAGTGTAACTTTAATTGTTTGAGAATGTTTGTCGTTGTGCAATTTATGTTTGTAAACTGCCTCCACGATACAGGAGAAAACCCTAGTGTGGGGTAACGTTTTGAAAAAAAAATTCGTGAAGTCGTTCAGATATTACACGATTACTAACAGACGAAACAAAGATGATAATATATGAAGATTTACAACTGTAACTCACGTTCTGGTCCTTTCAGGAGGAGATATGTTGGAAGATGATCGACTTTTACGACAACCAGCCGTGCATCGACCTGATCGAGGAGCGGCTGGGTGTGCTGGCGCTGCTGGACGAGGAGTGTCGCGTGCCGCAGGGCTCGGACCAAGGCTTCGTGGCCAAGCTACACCACAATTGCTCCAAGTACCCGCACTTTCTCAAGCCCAGGTTCGGTAACGCGGGTAAGTTGTTGTCTTTGATGAGTGCCGAAGGAATCTGCCGCAGAATTTACTATCGTGTTAAGATTTTGAGCGTATGGGGAGTCAACATATTTATGAATGTGTGAGGTACTTTTACTAATTAACACTTAACATCGACTCGTTTGTCACCTAATACATATAAAAAGAGACTGTACCCATAACATATCATAATAATAACCATAACCGCCTTTCTTACATTTCATCATACTTAAGCAACCTTAGTTCAAACATTTCATACGTTCTACGAACCCCAACTATACTAAAGACTCATTTCTGCTACATTAACCTTGGAATTGAGAGTAAGACCTTTGTCCACCAACAGGATGTTCAAAGGTTGTAGCATATGACTTTACTTGTGGAAAACAATATCATTTTTCTTTACAGCTTTCATAATAAAACACTTCGCTGATAACGTCGAGTACCAATGTGGAGGTTTCTTGGAGAAGAACCGTGACACTGTTTCTGAGGAACAGTTGGAATGCATAAAGTCGGCGACCAGCTGCCGACTCATCCACACGATCTTTGCTGAGGAGCGCCCTATGGGTCAGGCTTCTACATTGCCGCCACCTTCTAGACGGAGAACCACCCCATCACAACCTATTGGTAGTCTGACGGTAAGAATAATGTACATTATTTAAACAAAGAAAAAATAACAGTCTAACAAATTCAAATCGAAATAACTACTTAATATAAACTTGCTTTTACTATATGCTTTAAATTTTAGTAGTAAAACTAACTAACACATGACATTTTTACCTAAGCGAAAGAGTTAAATTAAATAGAAAAATTAGACTAATTTGTGACGAATATTGTTGAATTTGTGATCCTATACTCCATCCCAACCATTTATTTTACTTTCGACATAAGCACGGTTAGGTAGTTCCATAATTATTGAGAGACGACATCACGGAGTAAATACAAAGTACTTTATAAATTTGTATTTGCTCCGAAAATACTATCTGAAAATTCTATACTTGATGGACGCTGTTTTTTCTTTACAATAGCGAAGCAACTTGTTCTTTAGGTCTATATTTATCGATATTTATTGAGCTTACATGTATTATGATGTAACAAAGATTATTCAAGTTGATTTATGCATGAAAAAATACATATGTACATAAATACATATTACAGTGCAAATTAAAGATTTCCATTTTATGTATTTACATTAGTATACAAGGTTATTTTGCAATATATAAATTTGCATAGAAGGTTCAGAATAAGTAATATAGACGAAAAGTGATGAAAAATTCATTTAATAAAATCATAAACATTCTGTCCTTTTTATCTTTTAATTAGATTCAGAATGCGTGGTAATACATCATTTTAAGTGATTGTCATTCATATTTTTTTATATTTTTTTATTTAAAAAGTAACGTTACCCCCACACTAGGATTTTATCTTGTATAGTGGAGGCAGTCTACAAACATAGATTTCACGAGGACAAACATCCAGACCCGGAACAATTATTTGTAGGCCATACAAATACTTATTCCCTGCGGGATTCTAACCCGCAGCCCCCAGCGCAACAACTCATTGCTAAGCCACTGCGCCACAGAGTCGTCGAAAATATCTAACGCCTACTATTTTACTACGCACGCGCACATTCGTAAGGGTCGCTCGGTTACAAAATTTAAGTACTTTATCGCGCGTCTTCCCGCGTTCTTCCCTTCCGTTAACCGCTACATCGCTAGGTACCTACGTCCGCCGGGCCGGCCGACAGCTGTTTACGTTGACCGTGACCTAATTGCATTCAAGTGTGCTACTACTATTTTTAGATTTTTATGAGTAGTAATGTCCATTCGTTACCAATGACGGAACGAAATATTCAAACTCCGAATACTATGAAACTATGAAATGGTGCAGTATTACATTTTAAGCAATGAAAGTTTATGTGGTGCGCAAAGATTATACGAAAGTAAAAGAAAGCAAGAAATGTATGTGTACCTACCAATCGAAGAAAATTGATAGCTAATCAAACTATTCAAGTGCAGTGAGCGATAATTTAAATAGTGAACATGAAGGTGTACTGCTCATGGAGGCCCTATACTGTGGCCTGCAAACTGGTCGGAACTTTCACCGTTAAACTTTTATCTGTGGGATGAAATAAAGAGTCGTGTATACGTCAAAGAGGTCCAAATGTATGAAGACCGCTAAAGTAAAATTATTGCTGCGTTCAAGGAAGTTAAAAGTGCTCAAGCACAAGTAATAAGTGTAAAAAATAATTTAAGAAAACGTCCTCGTCTATGCATAGAGAGAAACGGATTTCATTTTGAGGTACCAATATTAATTATTATTGGAGACTACTTGCTTTATTTAGTTGTAAATAGTTTATTCCAATTTTTAAATACGCCATTATGACATTCGTCGAATACGTCGTTGATAAACAAAAATATTTTAATTATTTTATTTATTGATCTATTGATATTTTATATGATCCCAAGCCCGTTAAAAGTGTGAAGGGCAAATTGGAATCAGTAAACAGTAGGCAAAAACTTAAAAACGAAAACGTGAATGTAATCGCTCACACACAATTGTTGCCCATAAATCACATTAAACTTTGGATAATTTCAAATAAAAGTAATATCGATATGTATTATATATTTAAATTTAAATATAAAATTGGGATACTCTTTGAAAAATAAGCCTATATAATTATTATCAATAATATAAGCAATTAAGGTTAAATATTGGAAAAAAATATTTTGTATATAGAATATAAAGTTATATTGTATATAAAAAAACAAACAACTAAAATACTTTAACGTTATCTTATTATAATGATCGTCGGATTCTTTTGCGTTCGAACTGGAATTATCACTTGAATCTATTTTAATTAATTCTTGAGTACTCAAATTGTCAAACGCAACATTAGGATCCTAATCAGGCAATATTTTCTTTTTTGTTCTTTCGACGACTTTCGTCTAGTTTTCAGGCGTCACATTAACACACACATTTTTTAGTAGATCTAGCATTTTCTTTGCGGTGAAAGGAATTGTGCCGTTCTAACATCGTGTTCTATGCCTCGTGCCCAGATGAACTCAATGGCAAATGACAAACAATATGATATAAGCCACTATTTCGTAGCGATTGTACTAGTTTTTTAAAGTTGGAATCTCATTTCTTTGGTAATAGTCGTATATAATCAGCATCAAAACGGTCAACTGCTGTTACTTTACAGGGATGACGTATTTTCTTTGGTGTAGATAGCTTTCTCTGTTCCATATCACTGCTGCCGTAGGCTTCTTTGCTTATTTTCAACACGGAGCACTAACACGTAATTCTGTTGCAATATATTCTC
This sequence comes from Parnassius glacialis, assembly GCA_033319125.1. NCBI lineage: Eukaryota > Metazoa > Arthropoda > Insecta > Lepidoptera > Papilionidae > Parnassius > Parnassius glacialis. The sequence continues at coordinate 30,056,360 of JAVANC010000002.1, forward strand.
TAACTTTCTTTACTGGTATAAGAGGTATACCATTAGGACTTCTTTTTTAAAATAGTCACGAAGCCGCAACACAAGCTCTCTTGATTGCCCTTTAAGCACCATACCTTTCTGCATTTTGAAAGTATAAAGCTTATGAGGAAGAAGGATACGCTCAACTCAACCCAGCGTAAGACTTCTTAAGTAAATCAATACGAAAGAATAGCTCGACGCATGAAACATGAAAATGAATACTCAGCGAATTGAAATACAGTGACTAGCACGAGCGTCTCGTTGCGAGTGAAAAAAAAATGTGTTGCCGTCGCGTCGTCGGCGATGGATGTTGTCTATGACCAGTCTGAAATAAATACATTTACAGTAGTGCTTACGTATGAAAATGGTTTATTTTAATATATAAAATTTAGTGATTTAAACGCCTGTTTATAAAACAATACAAAACCTTGAGAAAATAAAGTGTTGTGTTAAATTGATCAAGATTTCTTCTATAATCGATTGTTATAAGAGGTTGAGTCGGTAGCGCATGGAACATCACTAATTGATAAGTAGTGGAGCTGTAAAAAGTAAAATAAATGGTTGATCGGAGTATGAGTATAATTTTACAATGGCTCCAGATACAGCAAAATAGCTGTTCTATATGTGTCCTGCGGTCTAAGAAAAAATAATTTTACATGTAATAGGAAGTTGGAAACAGGGAGAGGAGCCCTACATTTTTATTGCTTAGAGGCCTATACATGGCTGTATATACATAGTCAATCCAATCTTAAAAGTAGTGGCAGATGTCTTAAATAATTTATATTAAAATTTCGTTTGTCCAACCTATTTTTTAAACTACTTTTACAAAATGAGGATCCTCTGTCCGGAGAAGAATTTTCGAAATGCATTCCGCAGATGTACTCTTTTTGTTAGAGGAAGATAATTATCTTATCTTCTCTTGATCAGCAAACACCGAGACGCGCGTCGGGACAGCAGCAGACGGTGGGCGCACAGTTCCGCGCGTCGCTGTCGGCTCTCATGCACACGTTGTCCGCCACCACGCCGCACTACGTGCGCTGCATCAAGCCCAACGACACCAAGCAGCCCTTCAGCTTCGACCCGGCTCGAGCCGTGCACCAGCTCAGGTACTTCACACTATCCAGTCCAATACCACAACTGCCTGCAAACAAACGCCACCCGTGCCAGTTATAATAATAGCCTCCAGAACGAAATTCGGTCCCAGTGGCCAGTCTCAACAGAAACTAGCCATCTGCGCAAGACAGGATTATAGTGCACAAATGTATGTGCATAAACTGTTGCACTGGGAGAACAATCCGACACGACCAAATAAACAATAAGTGTAGGACCAAAAGCTATAAGTGCTTTCTAAGACACTGTAGAGGGGGGGGGGGGAGGCAACTTTTTGACTGACGTTGTTTGCTACTGATAATTTCTTGACAGAAAAATAATGTCTGATTTTGGCACAATCCGGGATTCGTACCATACCATTAGACCAACGAGGATGTTGGTCTAATGGTGTTTTTAACAGTGGTAGAGCCACGCGGCAGCGTTTGCTGTCGCACGGATGGGCCGGCTCGAACCGGGGTGGTACCACGACCTCACAGAATACCAGCGTGAAGTAGAGGTTTACCTCTGCGTTGCGCTTGGTGAGTGCAGGTGGCCGGAGGCCCTTTTTACTGGAAATGAGGCATTCCATCTTAGTCCTCACGGGTGACAACGCATCTACATTTTGAATTGTAATAGAGGATAGATGTAGATGTCTATGGGCCGCAGCAACCACTCACCATCAGGTGGACTGTGTGCTCGTTTGTCACCCTTATCCTATATAAAAAAAATGTAGCCGTATATCCATATCCGTATCTTGTCCATTATATTGGAATTTCAGATACGTGATGACAATCACAATACATTGGAATTCGACATTCAATAGTTTCACAGATTAGCATTTCATAACTATTGCACGCTTCATAACGCAAAGCGTTATTAGGTAGTGTATTACTCTCGACACGTTTTTGTGGTCTTAAAATGCCTCTATCATAACCATATTGCACTTATATGTTAATATATCCGTATATCAAGAAAACACTAATTAATCCATCTTAAATTTTCTAAAAAATAATTTAATATTGCTACTTTGATAAAAACGGTTTGAATTTTTTTTACGTAGACGTCCGGATGTTGATTTTGTATGTGGTCACGATAAGTCCCGAAAAAAATTAACGCTTTCATTCTTCTTTAGCCCTTGATAGACCAAGGACAAATGTACCATACAACCTGTATTGATTTTATACTTTGTGTAATCGATTAATTTTGGTAATTTATTTTTTCAATAAAATTAAATGAAACGCTCATGAGGCGTGCACTTTTGGATTTTCCAAACTATTCACTAATGTACTCATGTATAACAGGGTATTTTTGGAACGCTCCCGAAAACTAAGACAGGCGACAGCACCAAGTATACCTTTGATCATGGGTCACAAATAAATTCGATCCTGATGAAAAAAGAAATCATATTTTTACAACGTTTTATTAGCTTTATTCACGCGCCATCATCTTAGTACAGCTAAATGAAACGATAATTTCATAAAAAAATCATGAAAATACTGAAACATAAAACCAGCAGTGGAATTACTGAATTGATATCACCTGACTAGAGCTCAAAATTTTATGAAATTATCGTTTCATTAAGCTGTACTAACATGATGGCGCGTGAATAAATCTAATAAAACGTTGTAAAAAGATGAATTTTTTTCATCAGGATCGAATTTATTTGTGACCCATGATCAAAGGTATACTTGGTGCTGTCGCCTGTCTTAGTTTTCAGGAGCGCTCCAAAAATACCCTGTATATACAACACGTAACATAATTAACGCACATCCTGAAAGTGGTTTGTTCAGAATCGTTCAGTGAATCGATTTCTATCATTTTAAATTTTTTTCTCAAAAATAATTGAACCTACCTAAATTACAGTCACACTAAACCTATACAGTCAAAACAAACTGAAATTGACCGTAACTCAAAGCAATAAGACTTTTAAAAGTGGAGTTTTATTTGTATTTATACAAAACAAAATAACTAAAATTGACCCTTATTTCAAGTATGTTAAAGTCTTTACAAATACAGAGTGCCTTATAAAGGCCGCGGCGGCCCTGTCCATTGACCTCCCAGATCAGCTGATTTGACGCCTCTTGACTTTTTTTATGGGGACGAATTAAATCATTAGTTTATTTTAGTAAGACAACAACCGAGGACCAAAAAATAGGATAGTGAACGCTTTTAGAATAGTAAAAAATGACACTGAATTCCTTTCTAAATTATTTTCTTTCTTTTTTTTAAACGTAACCTTCACACTAATTTATAGCAAATTAATGATTGTCCTAATTATTATTATAATTTTAACTTTATTTTTGTCTCGTAGAGCGTGTGGAGTGTTGGAAACAATCAGAATATCAGCTGCTGGATTCCCTTCGCGTTGGCTGTATCAAGATTTCTTCCATAGGTAAGTAATTTTTAGTTTCATTTTATCCATCAATTTTTATCAAATTGAGCCCTGCAATGGCGGCGTACATGATTTCTTCACTCCATATCACCCCGTGGGTGTCGTAAGAGGCGACAGAGGGAATTAAAACAGGATATGAACTGCAGAAATTTCCTGATAACTCAATAATAATTAAAAAAAAACTGGTTTAAAACCTGCCTGCCAAACGTGGCAACTATAAATACTTAATATTAATACTTAAACTATGGCAAATATATGACACATTTGCCATTGTTTACTTACGGCTTAAAACTGGCCTATGCACAACTAGTCTGTGTCGTACCAATGTTCATTAGTCCACTAAGTCTTTTGGGCTTTTCCCACGGTCTATTCTTATGACATCTATGAGAAGAAATGGAGCGATATTACACCGCCGTCATACGTCATATCTATTTACACACGGTTTTAAATCTTGTGGTTGTTATGTTAGAGTTCTGTATGTATTTCATTTTTGTTATATAAACCTTTTGGATTATAAATCTGTTTTTTTACAGATACCGACTATTATGCTTACACAAAGATGTTGACCGCGGAAACATCAAAGCCACATGTGCCAAAATACTCCAAAAGCACATCAAAGACCCTGACAAATATCAATTCGGAGCTACCAAGATATTTTTCCGAGCTGGTCAGGTAAGGCATTTTTCTACTAAACATTTGGTGACCTCTCTGTAACTTGACTACTCTATGACACCAGCGTTTCATTATACGGCATACATATACCGTACCTACGCAATGACAAAATTGTAGCAAGAAAGTGCACGCGGTCTTTAGGTGCAGATGATGCGGAGAGTGGTAAAGAGTTCTGTCCTCATACCCAAGGTCGTTGACGCGGGGACAAGCCTTAATAGAAATATGATCTCTATTTATAATTCCTTAAAGTTCGTACTCAAGTTGATAGCGAACAACATAAAGCATTTCTAATTTTTTCAACTATTAGTAAACTGTTATACGCAGTCGGATTTTTGGAACGTAGTTCCTTATCGGACGGTACGAGTTTGGCGGGATGGGAGCTAGGCGACAAAAAGTGTAAGATTTTTTCGTCACTACCCCTTGTGTCATAGTGTAAACGGCCTTGGCGGCGAAATAAGGAAGTGAGATGGAATAATATCCATCTCCCTCGAACTTTTTCTTATCTTGTCATGAAAGAAATATTTATTTCAAATGATGCTTTATTTTAATAGACGCTAGTAATTCATTTATTTGTATTTGTTAATCAACAATATAATATCTACGTTTATCAATAATGATATACTACAGAAGGAACTTCGTTCCAACCGAGTGTTCCACGACACTCACTCATTTTTTAATTACTGTTTTAAACATTGTATGAAGCCAAAATTTATCAATGCTTAATTTGAGAAGATTACTAATTCAGAAAGGATTGTATTTCTATTAATTTATGTCTTTTAAATAATGTTTGGGTGTGATGGCGACCTGAGAGAACCCATCGTGCCCATTTCATCCCGTGGGAAATTCCAGGTCAGACTCGAAATACAATAACCAATCTGGACGAGACGATTAAGGGTGATCCTCTCTACAACCAGAGGTGGTTCACGTCTAGCAGCGATATGTTTATAGGCTGATGAAGAAGAAAACGTTCACTTAAGGCGGGCTCCAGACTCCTGTGTGATTCACGGCGTGAATTCACGCCGTAATTTTGCCGCGAAATCGTCGCGAAAAACATGTCCCTCCACATTCGCTATCGTTCACAGTTTAGTTCGCGCGCTCGTCAAGAATGGACGCCGAAATATGCTATCGCCGTGACGCTATGCGCTTTGGCTCACTACAATTACGTGTATATAAAAGATAAAAAAGAAATAGAGAAGACGAAGATGGTGGATGACAAAGATACATTTTATCAGTCTCTTCAATACTCATTATTTCCTTTATTGGCATCCATGCGTCATGTACTTTCATTTTATTTTATGATCTTTGTGTTTAGCATCCCATAAAATGGGTTCGGCATGATAACACTCGATCAACATGAGTTCTTGCTCGTTCGTCCAACTGACGCTCATTTTGACCCACCGTCCTCCGTAAACAAGTCTTATACGTGTTAGAGCCATGCTGCAGCTATATTAGTAATATATTTGTAGCACGAATGCGTCAGCTCGACCGGGAAAGGACCACGCTCTCACGGAATACCAACGTAAAATAGCAGCTTAACACTGCTGTGTTTCGTATGGTGAGTGTAGAGAACCGGAGACCCTTTTTACTGGAAATGAGGCATTCCATCTTAGTCCTCACGGGTGACAACGCATCTGCATTTTGATTCGCAAACGAGGATAGATATAGATGTCTATGGGCCACAGCAGCCACTTGCCATCAGATGGACTGTGTGCTCGTTTGTCATCCCATCCTATAAAAAAATACAAATAAGCACAACCTCCCGGCACCGAGTCTCGTGCGTTACTGATTTCACGCGCGAGTGTGGATGCGCTTGCGTTCGCAGGAGGTTCGCGCCTCGTAAACCCTTTGAAGCGGGCGTAAAATACCGACACTGAACGGGGAACAAGGCGTGAACAGGCGCGAAGCCCGTGAACGGGCGCGAAAGCCATCCACATGCGCGGTTCGCGGCTTTCACGGGTGTTCACGGCGCGAATGTGGAGGGTGCTTAAGGCCAAGTTGGACAAAATATCGTGTTTTAGACACGATTTTGACTTCATATTGATACTTCATGAAATAGTATATGCTCGGAAAGAAATTGCGCATATATTATTTACTTATTTAATTCTTAATCGAATGTATTTAAAAAAATACTTTATTAATATAAAGTATTTATTAAAAAAAATACTTTATTAATATAAAGTATTTTTTTAAATCGAGATAAAAAAAATTAACTTTCGGAACTTTGACCTTTGAGTTCTCGTTTTTAAGCGATAACCATATAATTTTTTCCATAATATGAAAGGCATATTGATTGTTTCGGTAATATGAAAGGCGTATTGAATTAGATTCGTAATCGGCTACATTTTTACTTAGATTCGGTTTTTTGCTGATAATAAGCGAAAACGTTTCATATAAAGTAATTTGTCCACCGAATGTTACACGTTTACTTTCGTGCTCGAAAAATGTGCATAATGTGCATGTGCTTATTTTTCTAAGTGTATCCAAATTTAATATTTAAGTTCAAATATACAAGTAAAGATTTTTTTACAGTTTTTAAAAATACGAGTAAATAAGGCTTCCACTTTTATTTCAAACTAGCTGTACCCCGCGACTTCGCTTGCGTGTACTTTGGTTTTAATTTTTTTACGCGGAACCCTAAATCTTTTTTTTTAAATAAAAGTAGCCTAAGTTACTCCCTATAACATTAGCTATCTGCCAGTGAAAGTCCTGTCAAAATTGGTCCAGCCGTTTCGGATATTAGCTGTAACAAAAGACAGACAGACAGACACACAAAAATTTTATTAATTGTGTTTTTGTTTTAAGTATCGTATATACTTTCATGTGCATTTAGTAAAAACCGTTATTTTGACATTATAAACAGACACTTCAGTTTTATCTATTTGTATAGATTATCCCAAATAGGACGCAATTTATGGGCAACAACTACAGCGTATGCACGCTCCTATGTGTGCAATTCAATACACAAAGTTGTTTTTCTACTATTTACTATCTTAATGACACACTCACTAGGTACTAATGCTTAACTGATAACTACACGATGCAATTTATGATTCCAATTTTTCCTTCATAATTTTCACAGGCTCATGACCCTCATAATAAACAAAATGAAAAAATATAATATTTTTGCATATCAATGACGTATAACCCATGACTGTCATTATTATGGCGTAATTAAAAAATTGGAATAAATTATTGACAAGTAAATTATTTATTTACTTATTTTATTAGGATCACCAACAGAACAATATTATTACAATATGTACATGATATTTATGATAATGTACCTCTTTTTAAAGGTAATCACAACATGCATTACTTTTTTCAATGATACTAAGTGTAAAAAAAATTGAAAATAATTAGGGCTGTTAAATTTAAAAAACAAGATTTTAAAAAATAATAAAATTGACCAACCTTCGTATCATTATATTACAAAAAAAATGCCTATTAAAATTTATGCATATTATTAGTATCATCATCATAACAGCCTCTTATAAGTCCACTGCTGAACATAGGCCTCTCCCAAGGTATGCCACAAAGCACGGTCCTGAGCCACCTGCATCCATCAAATTCCTGCATGTCTTACCAGGTCGTCACTCCATCTTGTAGGGGGTCGCCCTACACTTCGCCTGCCGGTACGAGGCTGCCACTCAAGAACCTTTTTTCCCCATCGGTTGTCGGTTCTTCGAGCTATATGGTCGGCCCACTGCCACTTCAGCTTACTAATCCGTTGGGCTATGTCGGTTACTCTGGTTCTACTGCGGATATACTCATTTCTAAGTTTATCACGCAGAGAAACCCCGAGCGTAGCCCTCTCCATAGCTCGCTGAGCGACCTTGAGCTTCCTCAAACGGCCAGCAGTGAAGGATTACGTCTCAGATCCGTAAGTCATCACTGGCAACACGCACTAGTTGTACAATTTCGTTTTAAGGTTTTGAGGTATGTGTAACGAGAAGATGTGTCGTAGCTTCCCGAACGCTGCCCAACCGAGTTGAATCCGTCGATTGACCTCTCGGTCGAAGTTGGACCTACCTAGTCGGACTATTTGTCTCAGGTAAACATATTCGTCAACAACTTCGAGCTTAATGCTCCCAATAACTACCGGCATAGGTGTGACATGGACATTAAACATGGTCTTTGTTTTGTCCATGTTCATCCTAAGACCTATTCGTTGGGAGACACTATTGAGGTCATTAAGCATGGTGCTTAGGTCCTCCGGCGATTCTGCCATAAGGACTATATCGTCGGCAAATCGAAGGTGAGTGATGTCCTCGCCATTGATATTAATACCGTATCCTTTCCAGTCCAGAAGCTTGAAAACGTCTTCCAATGCAGAGATAAAGAGTTTCGGGGATAAAACATCACCCTGTCTTACACCTCTCTGCAATTGGATAGGTTTCGTACTCTGGTTCTGTACTCGGATAGCCATCGTAGCTCTACTGTACAACCACTTCAGCACTTCGATATACCGACAGTCAACTTGGCACCGCTGAAGGGACTGCAGCACCGCCCAAATTTTTCTCATAGTCCACACACATCAACATGAAGCGGCAGCATAAAGTAGCCGCTTTTTATTGTTACATTAACCGTTTGCTCAGTCCCACTAAGTAAAGAAAATTTAATAAAAGAACTTAATATAATTTATCAAATAGCGGTCTCTAACGGTTTTTCAAAAAATCTCATTAACAATTTAATTAAAAAGAAACAAAAGCATGTTGTTCGCAACTCTCTGTACGCGGTTCAACCTCAAAGTGTTCGTCGATATGTGAGCAGTTTGACCTACTTAGGCCCCATATCTGAAAAAGTAGCTAATAATCTTCGACAAAACGGCGTCTATGTGGCGTTCAAAACAAACAATTCTCTTAGAAAAATCTGTAATAATAAAGATAAGTTGGATATTCGTCAAAAGTCAGGTGTTTACAAACTTGTTTGTGACGAATGCCACGCCGTTTACGTTGGTCAGACTGGTCGCAATTTCGAGACACGTTATAAAGAGCATTTAGCCGCGTACAGGAATTGCAATCCCGATAAACCCCATTTTGCCAAACATCTTTTGGACACTGGACACAACCTAGCCAACGACCACTCCTTTAAAGTCTTACATACGTGTAATAAAGGGCTGCGGCTGTATGTGCTGGAACAGTTATAGATATTAAAAAGTAATAACAGTAACGTTGCACTGCTGAATAAACAAACAAATGTTACTAACTCACCTCTTAAATATCTTTAAGCCTGCTCTCTAATAATAGAGAGCCTCGCAATAAGGTCGTTTGTCACCCTCACGGTGAAAATTCTGATCAAAAACATAACTGCTTGGGACAAACTGAGCAACAATATCACGGCGACCCCTGCCACGCTATCCGTGAATTTCTGCAACATCAGGGGACTTCACTCGAACTTAAAAGCCGTCCACTACCATCTCGTGACGGTGAAGCCGGCCTTGCTCTTTCTGACCGAGACGCAGGTGTCCTCTCCGGCTGATACTTCGTATCTCTCCTACCAGGGGTACAAATTGGAGCACTCCTTTGTGCCTCGGGCTGTAGTTTGCGTGTATGTCAGAGAGGACATCTGTTCTCGACGCCTCGGCAGTCTTGAAGGTTCGTACCTGTCCATCCTTTGGCTACGCGTAGACAGCGACGACCATCCGCGCGTCTACGGGTGCCTCTATAGGTCCCATAGCGGTAATTCCGAAACAGACCGACTCATCGACCACGTCCAAATCGCTACAGATTCCTTGCTACAACAGGTCCCATCCGCAGAGATCGTGATCCTTGGTGATTTTAACGCCCACCACGCCGAATGTCTCGGTTCACGTTTAACCGATCATGCGAGGAGATCTGTTTATGACTTTACCTTGGCATATAGTCTGACACAACTGGTTACTTCGCCTACGTGGATTTCAGATGTGGAGGTTCATACACCTTCCCTGTTGGACCTTCTGCTGACCTCTCATCCGGACGGATATCAGGTTTCCGCCGATACCCCTCTTGGCTCTTCGGACCATTGTCTGATCCGGAGTGTGGTGCCACTCACGCTCCCCTCGCGGTTGCGTTCTGCAGGTTGCCGCCGTGTTTGGCATTACAGGTCGGCAGGTTTGCTTCTCGCCGGATGATCCCAGCGCTGTTGCTGACTCTGTCACTGATGTGGTGTTACAGGGAATGGAACTATTTATTCCATCATCTCTGGTACCCATCGGAGGCAGATCTCAGCCTTGGTTTGGTCGCTCCTTTAAGACTGTATTACGCAGTAAGCAGGAGTGTTATCAAGCCTAGGCTGCGGCTTCGGCGACTCGGGATGTAAACACCAGCATACTTAAAAAGAAGTATAACTTCACCTCCAGGTCCTTCAAAGGAGTTATTGCCAAGGCAAAGTCAGAGCACATAGGCAGAATTGGCGAGAAACTAGTTCGCCTTCCTACGGGAACCTGTGCATTCTGGTCTCTCGCCAAGGCTGTCCAAGGGCATTTCTGTAAGCCATCACTACACATCTTTGCACAGGGAGGACGACTCACTGGCCCCTGCCGCAAAAGACAAAGCCGACCTTTTAGGCTCCCTTTTTGCGTTCAACTCGACTCTTGATGACGGGGGGAAAACACTGCCGACCATCCCGCGGTGTGAGTGCTCCATGCCGGATGTGCGGTTCTCACAGCGCTCGGTTCGCAAAGCACTCTTCTCCCAGGACATCCAGAAGTCGAGTGGGCCTGACGGAATCCCCACAATTGTGCTGAGGACGTGTGCTGCGGAGTTAACATCGGTCCTAACGCGTCTTTTCCGGTACTCCTACTCTCAAGGCGTAGTCCCGAATTCATGGAAGACAGCTTTTGTCCACCCGATCCTTAAAAAAGGCGACCGCTCAGACCCGTCCACCTATAGTCCTATCGCCATCACCTCCTTTTTCTCCAAAAAAATGGAATCTATTATTAACTGCTAGCACATACGGTACCTTCAGGATCACCAGCTGATTAGTGACCGCCAGTACGGTTTTCGTCGGGATCGATCAGCTGGTGATCTTCTGGTCTACCTGACTCATAAATGGGCGGAGGCAGTAGAGTCCAAGGGGGAGGCGTTGGCCGTTAGTTTGGACATTGCAAAGGCCTTCGGGTCGGGTTTGGCACAAAACGCTTCTTCCCTTCCTATGGGCTTCCGGAGAAATTGTGCAATTGGATCACCAGCTTCCTTGCAGATCGGAGCATCAAGGTCGTTGTAGACGGTGCATGCTCCGACTACAAGCCTATTAACGCTGGTGTTCTACAAGGCTGTGTGCTATCACCAACGTTGTTGCTTCTGTATATCAATGATATGTTGCTTACTGGTAACATTCATTGCTATGCGGATGACAGCACTGGTGATGCTCTATACACCGGCCGTGCCAATATTTCTCGGGAAAACGTCTTTGCTGGACAAAGTCTCGGATTGGGGGCGACTAAATCTGGTCCATTTTAATGCTCAGAAGACACAAGTTTGCGCGTTTACCGCTAAAAAGAACCCCTTTGTCGTATCTCCTTAGTTTCAAGGTACTCCCCTTGTTGCCTCAACCAGTATCGGAATCCTCGGAGTCGACATATCGAGTGACGTGCAGTTTCGTGGTCACTTGGAAGAGAAGTCCAAATTGGCCTCTAAAAAGCTTGGCGTGCTCAGCAGAGCGGGACATTATTTCATGCCGGCACACCGCCTGCAACTTTACAGGGCGCAGGTTCGGCCTCACATGGAATACTGTTCCCATCTGTGGGCCGGGGCACCCCAGTGCCAGCTCCTTCCACTTGACCGCATCCAAGATAGAACAGCTCGAATCGTCGACGACCGAGTCCTTTCCGATCGGCTTGATTCATTGGCACTGCGAAGAGATGTTGCATCCCTTTGCATTTTCTTTCGCATCTACCACGGGGAGTGGTGCTCTGAGGAATTGTTCGGATTAATCCCAGCCGCCAAATTTCACGAACGCACAGCGCGGCAGAACTCCCGATACCATCCACACCATCTAGATGATTGGCGGTCCACCACTGTGCGATTAAGAAGATGCTTTCTTCCTTGCACGACTTCCTTGTGGAATCGATTACCATTAGCGATTTTTCCGGACCGTAACGACTTAGGGACCTTCAAGAAAAGAGCCTACTCCTTTTGAAAAGGCCGGCAACGCATCTGCAATTCCCTCCCTGGTGTTGCAGTTTTTCATGGGCGGCGGTAGTCACTTACCATCAGGTGAGCCGCATGCTCGTTTGCCCCCTCTCCTATAGAAAAAAACATGGGATTTTCAGCTTTATGAATAGATTCGATCCGTGCTTCTTTTCACTTTTCAGGGAAAATATCAGAATTCAAGTAGGCGTTAAATATATGGTCAACGGTATAGTTAGTGCGGTTCTACACTTATACAGGGTCATTTTTAATTTACTAAAGACCTTTTGGGAATATATTGGTTACATCATTACAAACAATTTTAGCGAGATCACTCTTTACAGAATATAATACATTTACGAAAAAACTACTTTTAAGTTTTTGTTGTCATGTCTGACTCCTTTTAAGTCTGTATTTTGTAGTACCTAAACAATGTCAGAATATATCGTCAAGAAAATGCCTTATTGCATACCTTAAGCGGAAGCGCAAGGTGTGTTCTACTATCGCCTAAAAATTAAGATTCCAACATTTTATCGAATAAAATCGTATCTAGCAATCATATTATACATATAAATGATATAAAAAGCACATTGTTAGAAAGATAAATGATTGTTGAACTTATTAATATTTTTTTTAAATCGATTAATTGCTATTTTTAAATAAAAAAAGGGTTTTAGTGGCTTATGGTGTGGATTTATCATGTCCCTGTGGCTTGTAAACACAATAACTTTTGAAAATATTAATTGTTTAACTCAATCTATTTTTTAATCTCTTCATCTATCATGTGGGAAGCCACTGAATGTAAATGGCAGTGTAGTTTTGTTTTGTTTAGCTATAATTAATTTTTTTCGGCTCCAAAATGGCGAAATTTTCGTTGATTTGTTAGCCTCGTATACAAAAATATTTCTCTAAATGGTTGTTGTTGTTGTTTTTATTATTCGCTCGAGAGAGCAGGCAAAGGAACTATGCCATACAGCCTTGTCTTCATGTATAATTTTCCTTCATATTTCACTGCTTCACAATATGTTGATGCGTCACATTGTGCAGCCTTGGGAGATTTTGACGGTAACTTGAGCCAGCAGGCAGCTGACAGTTGGCGATGGTATCTAAAGGCGCCTATGCAAACAAACAGCTTATCTTGAGATTCCATCACCATCAGAGCATTTGTTTCACAGTTTCCATTAATAGTTCACATGCGCAGACACTTAATACACAAAATCGCACTACTTTTACATATCAAAGTCCACTTCAAACCATTATTTAAACAATAATACAGGAGCAGCAAGCCGCCGCCGGTCGAGTTCCCGCCAAAACTCTTTCTCTAAATGGGAAGCTACAGCCACAGAGTAGTAATGAGTAGTTTAGTTTGGCTCACAGAGTACATTATATATAGGGAATAATGTAAAATAAATAAATTATACTAAAAATTTAATTACAAATTTGTTTTGTAACAAAATAGTAAGTTAGCAAGGTTCGATTGTATTTTAAACTATTCATTAATTTGTTTGATTCTTAATTGGCCAAGCATGGCTAAATTTAAAAAAGCGACATCTACTGCAACATGGACAAACTGTCATGACATAATAATACCTCTAAGAAAAATTATAGTATGGACTGTATGCCACTGGTTTGATAGTGTTTCTATATAGTTTGTGCTGGTTTTTTGTTTTTTTTTTCTGTGGTTTGGCTTCAGTCGCCTTCGTGAGTGGACATTGTTTCGGTTGTTTGCAGCGGCTCAAAAAGATCGCTGTACAAATACACAATATTCTAATAACCAAATTTCTTAAATACTTAATTATAATAATAATAAGACAATTTTTTTATTACAATATTTAAAAGCACAGAATAAATAATAGTAGTACGTACTAAAAGCAAGTAGTATAATTTTTATTTGTCATGGGTGACATTTTCATGGTTTTCGAGTGTTGAAGCCGATAGTGCTGTCGAAATGTAAATCCAAGATGGCGGCCGAAGTAGGTACCAATTTTTTCATCATGGGTGTCATTTTCATGGTTTTCGAGGGTGTTGAAGCTGATAGTGCTGTCGAAATGTAAATACAAGATGGCGGCTGAATTAGGTACCAATTTTTTCATCATGGGTGTCATTTTCATGGTTTCCGAGGGTGTTGAAGCCGATAGTGTTGTTGAAATGTAAATCCAAGATGGCGGCTGCAAAATATATCAATTTTTTCATCTTGGGTGTCATTTTCATGGTTTTCGAGGGTGTTGAAGCCGATAGTGCTGTCGAAATGTAAATCCAAGATGGCGGCTGCAACAGGTATCAATTTTTTCATCATGGGTGTCATTTTCATGGTTTTCGAGGGTGTTGAAGCCGATAGTGCTGTCGAAATGTAAATCCAAGATGGCGGCTGCAATAGATATAAATTTTTTCATCTTGGGTGTCATTTTCATGGTTTTCGATAGAGTTGAAGCCGATAGTGCTGTCTAAATGTAAATCCAAGATGGCGGCTGCAATAGGTATCAATTTTTTCATCATGGGTGTCATTTTCATGGTTTTCGAGAGAATTGAAGCCGATAGGGTTGTCGAAATGTAAATCTAAGGTGGCGGCTGCAATGGGTATTAATTTTTTCATTATGGGTGTCATTTTCATGAGTTTCGAGGATGTTGAAGCCGATAGTGCTGTCGAAATGTAAATCCAAGATGGCAGCTGAAGTAGGTACCAATTTTTTCATCTTGGGTGTCATTTTCATGGTTTTCGAGAGTGTTGAAGCCGATAGTGCTGTCGAAATGTAAATCCAAGATGGCGGCTGAAGTAGGTACCAATTTTTTTCATCTTGGGTGTCATTTTCATGGTTTTCGAGAGAGTTGAAGCCGATAGTGCTGTCGAAATGTAAATCCAAGATGGCGGCTGCAATAGGTATCAATTTTTTCATCATGGGTGTCAATTTCATAGTTTTCGAGAGAGTTGACTCTGATAGGGTTGTCGAAATGTAAATCCAAGATGGCGGCTGAAGTGGGTGCCAATTTTTTCATCTTGGGTGTCATTTTCATTGTTTTCGAGAGAGTTGAAGCCGATAGTGCTGTCGAAATGTAAATCCAAGATGGCGGCTGCAATAGGTATCAATTTTTTCATCACGGGTGTCATTTTCATGGTTTTCGAGGATGTTGAAGCCGATAGTGCTGTCGAAATGTATTTAAACTACTTTAAAAATTCCGTATAATCATGTTATACGTAATTTTTTTAATGCGCTTAAGGTATGCCCAATTGGATTTACCAATATTTATTTTACACTTGATATCAGTATCACACATTGTGTTGAAAGCATTAAACATAATTAAATAAGCAAATGACATTCAAAAAAAAATCACAAATATTAAAATTTATAATAAGTAAGTATGACCGCCGGGCCGGTCGCCGCCCGCGCTCATCTGATTGCGTTGCGAGTGCCTACTAAACCATTCATCAGTGTGCCTATTGCACCAGGGCGCTACTTTAAATGACTACATTAACTTTTCATATACTTCTTTATTTTGCATAAAACTATTTGATTCTTTTATTAATTTCTTTACGAATTAATAGACATTCTTTAAAAGACATTTAGGTACTTTTTTTACGAATACTGTTTGCTAGCAACGCCTCAACGTCGCACATGCAGCGGCCCAAGGCCAAGCCAAAGGTATATTATGACGTCGACACAGGTGTCATTGTCATCAAAAGCGCCGCCTGTGATTTTCGGTTTGCAGCCATCGATTTGGTGATCGATGTTTGCAGCACATGCAAATTAAATGAGTATTATTAACTATTTTTTTTATTTAATGTAAGTTGTATTTAAAAATGGATGCAGGTTAAAATAATTACAAATATTACAATAAAATATTTATAATGATTAATACAAATTAACAGTAATTGAATAAAGATATTAAGTTATAATGGTTCAATAAAAATTATAAAATACAAATTTAAAAATTAGACTTACCTAGGTACTTGTCCGCGGATGACGGTGAGTATCGCGCACATAGCGTTCAAAATAATTACCTCCACATTCAATGCATAGGTGACACCTAAAACTTAACTGTTCACCGACACGAGATAATACTTGATGATTCATTTTGATTTGATCGAATGCCCAAATTATTTTTTTCTTTCAACATGTCACGGGTTTCGAATGCGCGACCAGTATACACTAATGTCTTTACATGCCCCCACATATAAAAATCCATTGGTGTGATATCTGGCGATCTGAGAGGCCATGCACAAGCCCCGTCACGACCGATTCAGTGACCAGGGTATTCGCTGTTTAAATAAAAAGTTAAGGAACTTGGCGAGCATAGTGCGCCGGCGCCCCGTCATGTTGGTAATACATATTGCGTAGAGATGCAAATGGTATGTCCTTTAATAACTCTGGCAGCGTGTCGGTGAGAAAAGTATGATAGCTTTCATCGTTTAATCGTTCTATGAAGACCGGGCCTGCCTACACATTGACACTAAACCGGTGTTGAAAGCTATGCGGTCTTGGTTCATGTGGATTTTCATAGCACCACAAGTGTTCATTGTGCGAATTAAATAATCCTATTCTGCCAAATGTTGCTTCATCAGTCCATAAAATGTTAGCTCGTTCAGCAGTTAGTAACAAGTTACAAAATGTAACTTGCGCTGGTTTGTCAGCTTCGCTGAGTTCATGAACACGATGCAGGTGGAATGGGTACTTCCCTTCATTGTGTATGACACTCCATGCGTAGTACTGTGACACATTGAACTGTCGGGCTGCGTCATAAGTGCTCGCTGCTGGATTTTGTTCAAAAAGCTGCAGTATGTCTTCCTGCTCACGTACTGTGCGCCGCGGTAGACGACCACGATCGATTGATACAGGCTGGAATTGCCCGTAATCTCGTAATCGCTGTGCAGTACCTAGCACCGTAGCGTAGCTCGGTGCACGTGAGTTGGGAAAAATCGGCTTGAATATTCAGGGCAGGCTTACTCAACATTAGGTAAGGTATACTCAACATTTGAGTATCTGTAAGCCCGATGGCTTACCGATACTAACGTACAACGTAACGTTCGCGATATTAATCTCACAACGGAAGGAGAAACGTCGCGGGCGCACCTAAGCCAAAGGCGACTGACGACACAGGTAATTAGTCAAGTTCAAATGAGCAAGCGCCGCTTCCCACACCCCTCCACCCCTACCCCGCCACGCGCTTTCTCTTGCTAACTAGGGCTATTGCCGTTTAGAAGGTCCAATTAAAATATTTTTATTTTTGTATGAAAATATAAATTGAAGAAATATATTTTTTTTTCTTACAGATGTTATTGTTATGATGTAAATAATATATTCCCAAAAGGTCTTCAGTGAATTAAAAATTACCCTGTATATTATTTTTCCATCATTCGCCTATATTACCTATTCTGAACCTCCTCTGCAAATTTGGGCAAAGTTTGCAAAATAACCCTGTATATGTAGCGGAGAAAGGGAAGAAATCCTCGCCTTAACAATATTGTGCGTGTGTGCGTGCAGGTGGCCTACTTGGAGAAGGTGCGCGCGGAGATCCAGCGCGTGTACTGCGTGCGCGTGCAGAGCTGCGTGCGCCGCTTCGTGGCGCGCCGCAAGTACCTGCGCCTCATGCGTGCGCTGCGCGGCCTGCAGGCGCACGCGCGCGGTTACCTCGCACGCAGGTTCGTTCATTCATTCATTCATATATTGTACTAGCGCAAGTACCTGCGCCTGGTGTGTGCGCTGCGCGGCCTGCAGGCGCACGCGCGCGGTTACCTCGCACGCAGGTTCGTTCATTCATTCATTCATATATTGTACTAGCGCAAGTACCTGCGCCTGGTGCGTGCGCTGCGCGGCCTGCAGGCGCACGCGCGCGGTTACCTCGCACGCAGGTTCGTTCATTCATTCATTCATATATTGTACTAGCGCAAGTACCTGCGCCTGGTGCGTGCGCTGCGCGGCCTGCAGGCGCACGCGCGCGGTTACCTCGCACGCAGGTTCGTTCATTCATTCATTCATATATTGTACTAGCGCAAGTACCTGCGCCTCATGCGTGCGCTGCGCGGCCTGCAGGCGCACGCGCGCGGTTACCTCGCACGCAGGTTCGTTCATTCATTCATTCATATATTGTACTAGCGCAAGTACCTGCGCCTGGTGCGTGCGCTACGCGGCCTGCAGGCGCACGCGCGCGGTTACCTCGCACGCAGGTTCGTTCATTCATTCATTCGTATATTGTACTAGCGCAAGTACCTGCGCCTGGTGCGTGCGCTGCGCGGCCTGCAGGCGCACGCGCGCGGTTACCTCGCACGCAGGTTCGTTCATTCATTCATTCGTATATTGTACTAGCGCAAGTACCTGCGCCTGGTGCGTGCGCTGCGCGGCCTGCAGGCGCACACGCGCGGTTACCTCGCACGCAGGTTCGTTCATTCATTCATTCATATATTGTACTAGCGCAAGTACCTGTGCCTGGTGCGTGCGCTGCGCGGCCTGCAGGCGCACGCGCGCGGTTACCTCGCACGCAGGTACGCACACGCTTCGTTCATTCATTCATTCATATATTGTACTAGCGCAAGTACCTGCGCCTCATGCGTGCGCTGCGCGGCCTGCAGGCGCACGCGCGCGGTTACCTCGCACGCAGGTTCGTTCATTCATTCATTCATATATTGTACTAGCGCAAGTACCTGCGCCTGGTGCGTGCGCTGCGCGGCCTGCAGGCGCACGCGCGCGTTTACCTCGCACGCAGGTACGCACACGCTTCGTTCATTCATTCATTCATATATTGTACTAGCGCAAGTACCTGCGCCTGGTGCGTGCGCTGCGCGGCCTGCAGGCGCACGCGCGCGGTTACCTCGCACGCAGGTACGCACACGCTTCGTTCATTCATTCATTCATATATTGTACTAGCGCAAGTACCTGCGCCTGGTGCGTGCGCTGCGCGGCCTGCAGGCGCACGCGCGCGGTTACCTCGCACGCAGGTTCGTTTATTCATTCATTCATATATTGTACTAGCGCAAGTACCTGCGCCTGGTGCGTGCGCTGCGCGGCCTGCAGGCGCACGCGCGCGGTTACCTCGCACGCAGGTACGCACACGCTTCGTTCATTCATTCATTCATATATTGTACTAGCGCAAGTTATTCATTCACTTACAATTATTCACACACTAATTCACTCTACTTATTCATTTATTTAGTTACATTCTATCAGAATTCCATTGCTGAACATAGGCATAGAGGGAACAGTTGCCACGCTTGATAGGTGGGCTCGCTGTTTTGGTTTTTATTTTTAAAACTAAGTTCCTTATCGCACGGTACGAATTTAGCGGATAGGGGCTAGTCGAGAAAAAAGTGTAAGATTTTTCCGGCACGACCACCTTTGTATAGTGTGGGACAGATGGAATAATCTCCCTCGCACTTTTTTTTATCTTGCCATGAAAGAAATATTATTTTAATAGACGCTAGTAATTCATTTATTTGTATTTGTTATTGTGTCAACTCCCTCAGTTGCCCCGACAGAAGTCGACTGGACTAGGGCCCATGAGTAGCGCACTGGACGGGCAACCAGAGGGTTCGGGCCCAAATGGCCTATGGATAATTATTATGTAATGGCTGGATAAACAAACACAAACTTACCGAGTTCCGGAGGTAGAGTCGACCACAAGGCACCGTCAGGGGTAAGTAGGTGGGTGTAAGTGGTGTGAGAAAGTGTGTAAATGTAACCTGACGTCACCGATGTAATCGGGCAGCAGACCCACATGCGCTGCTTTGCCCCACAATGTGCGATCACTCCAGTGGGCGTTCACCTTTATGTAAACTCAAGTCTAACGGCACTTAGCACAAAATTATAATCGAAGACGAACGCGATCTCCTCTCGGGTCACAAATTTTTAGCGTTCTAACCGACAAAGGAAAAATGTTTTCGTACGATATTAAATAGCCACACAAGCAACTCGTCGACGCAAATTAATGGCAATCGAAGTTAAGTTAATCACTCAAAATTCAAAAAAAGCCTCGTCACGTAAACGCACGAAAAAGACAACGCAATAAGAGGCGGTCTTCACGTGACTTAACGATTCGAGCGTAACTTGAAGACTCGTTAGGACACGGCTGCCGTGGGCAAAAAGAGTGCCCGCCGGTCCAAGCCGTCAAACCGGTTGATCGCTCACACGTCAAGCGACCGAGAGTGAGCGGAGAGACGCGCGCGGGAAAGGGGGCCAGGCGGTGCCCCAATACCATCGGATGAACATGCGAGACGAGCGCCCCGAATGCGAGTTTCAAATGTAAAGATTTGGCCCAAACAGTTATAATACGTTTATCAATAATAATATACTACAAAAGGACCTTCGTTCCAACCGAGTGTTCCACGACACTCACGCATGTTTATTAGTTGTTATTAGGAAGGCCTGTTTTCTATCTGTTGGTTTGTTTTCCTTTGACGCCTTTTACATTATACTATATATCATGTATACAACATGTAACAAAAACCCTGTTGTTCTCGTTAAGTGCGTTATCAGAGTCAGTATTCAAACATAAAGAAATAACTTTTTTACAAAAAAAGGAACATTAAAAAATATTTTAATGAAAAAAATAATTTGTGAATTGTATGTGGTTTTATTACCTCTGCATTATCCGGAGAGTAAAAGGATTGTGAAAGACACCCCCTTCACCGATGCTCGTGTCAGTTAGAGGTAATAAGACCACATACAATTTGCAAATGATTTTTTTATTAAAATTAAAAAATAAATTATGTTCAATTTTTTTGGAATAAAATTATTTTTTACGTTTGAATATTGACTATGATAACGCACTTAAAAGGAACCACAGGGTTTTTGTTACACGTTGTATAATGGTAAAAGTTATCCATTGAAAATTATAACCTGTTAAATATGTAAGTGAAATAATTAAAGTATTTTATTTATACAACTTTAATTCTTAATATAGCTGCAGCGTGGCTCTAATACTTGTGGTGTATTTTAGTAAATAATTTGATAAATTTGCTCAGGCGCGCGCAGGATGTGCGTCGCAACCGCGCCGCGATCAAGATACAACGCCACGTGCGCGGCTGGCTCGCTCGCCGCAAGTACCGGCGCCTGCGAGCCCTGGCCATCGGACTGCAGGCGCACGCACGGGGCTACCTGGCCCGCCGGCTCTACCGCGACAGGCGACGCGTGCTCGCGGTAACTGACCCCCCACCCTCCTCCGCTCTTACCTTCCCTTTATACTTACTCCCTTCTGCCTTGTTAGTCTAGTCGTCATATGCGCGATTTACGCGATTGCGTTTAAAATCAGTTATTGGTTTAACAACAATTCTCAGTGGCAACGCGAAGTCAAAACGTATTGCGGTTTTTCACCCTAGTGCCTCGGAAAGTATGTAAAGCTTCGGTAGTATCGAATAGCCGACATATCGGAGTATGAGATGGAGGGAGTAGGGAGTGCACCTGTGGGATTATAACGCACTTAGTTGTTCACACACTTGTGCACAATAATCCTATTCTGAAAGTGACAACCGTGATTCATGAGAAATTCGGTCTGGTGAACATTCCCCTCTTTATACTCTCTTCACACTTGATGGTAAAACTTAACCAAATTTGCCTTGACAAATAATGGTTTATTCCACTCCTTTGTTGTACACAATTTGAACTTGGTTCAAATGCGTGGTATGCCAACTACAAAGGAATTAATTTACGCAATTCCTTCATACACTCCGAAATATATCCTGAAAAACACTGAAAGGCTTGCCAATTTGCGCCTGTGCCTCCCTGAGTCCACAATAGGGTATTTTACACCATGTAAAAATAAGTCAAAGAATATATATTTATGATAGATTTTGTAAAAAGTAAACGAGAAATATTGATTTCTATTTATAAAAATGCGTTATAAATTTTATATTTCAATTTAAAGAATAATTTTTTTTTAGCTGTGCCTCAAATCTGCAAAATGATGTCCGCCATATTAGATAGCGTCGTGACGTCACTAGGTCAAAGAAATAGGTTATGTGCTGTGTACTAACTAGTTAATTTCGAAATTTTTCAAGTTATCATTACGATTGTTGACTTTTATTCCAAATTTTATTGAAAAGGCGTCATGGAAGACGGATTTGTAAAAGCGAGTTTATTACTTCGCTTTTAGCACTAATGTTATAGATATTATAATATAAGCTTAGGTGAGAAAAACTTTTTGTTATATGTTTTTATACAAACGCTCAGACGAAATAAAAAGTCACTTTTTTATTTGGTCTGAGTACAAACCATGTCTTTATTCCCATATAATAGAAGAAAACAGGAATTAACTAAAACACTGCACTGCACTTGCAAGGGCTATCAAAATGGCCCACAAAAGGCGGGACGCGGGACAGGCGAGCAATGAACCTAATCTATTACAAAATTTGACTTGCAATAGGTACCTATCATGTCATGATGTTTTGTTTTGTTTAATCGATAGTTAAATATAAGTCATACTTACATCAGAGTGATCTTCACAGAAGTATAGTTTAGATTTTGTAGACAATGCCTTCGGGTTTCTTTTTGCCAGTTTTAACCAAGTATTTCTCATATTTAAATCAGTTGGCACTTTAAGCCATAACTTCCCCGGCGTTCTTATGCTCGTCTTTTTGCAATCAGGCACAACACAGCAATGATATAGATGATAACTCATTATTAAACATTCAAAAGTATCTTATTCCTTTGCAAAATTGTCAAAATTCTAGGACAGTGACGTCACGAGTTGAACAGTATGGCGGCTAGCGTTTTCACGCGAAAATTTAAAACGATAGATTAAGAGTAATTTTTATCTCACTATTCGGTTTTAAAAAATTTATATAAAAATTGTAGTGGTTCATTATCACTCTGGGATTCATTTAAAACACTTTTTGAAAATGGGTGTAATACCCTATTATCTTTAAGTAATTTTCTGTCGTTTTTATGGTCTAGAGACTATAAAAATAGTTAATAACAATTATAATTAAAATCGGTTTTTTAACAGGTCATCACGATCCAAAGGTACGCGCGCGGATTTCTTGCGAGGCAGCGGGTGAAGAAGATGAAGAGACAGATTGTAATTGCACAAGCTGCTGTGAGTTGCCTCAACTTATCTTAAAATATTGTACCAAGTATTAAATATTCACTCACTATATATATGTATATAAGGCTGACATACAAGCACACAGTCCATCTGATGGAAAGTGGATGCTGTGGCCCAACAATTATCCTCAGTTAAGAACCAAAATGCAGATGCGTTGTCACCCCTGAGGACTAAGATGGAATGCCTCGTTTCCAGTAAAAAGGGTCTCCTGTTCTTTACACTCACCCATACAAAACACATCAGCACAAGCTGCTATTTTACGCTGGTATTCTGTGAAAGCGTGGTCGAGGCTACCCATTCGTCCTACAACCATAATATAACTGTATTTTTTTTTAAACAAATGAGAAAAACAAATGAAAATAGGTTATATATTCATCTAGCTATATAATATGCTGTATTACTTTACGTATTTCTTGTGTATGAATGTGTCTCAGACACTTATTTTGTATTAGTTTTTGGAAAATAGTAACAATGCTATTTATATTATTAACATTCCACACGTACAAATAGAGGTTACATTAGTACTATATATATATATATATATATATATATATATATATTTAAAACCTTAAAATTCTTATTTTAATGTCGCTGGACCACTGCTTTAATAAAAATACGCCAACATGATATCTATTTTTGTTTCAATAACAATTATATTTATTTTTAAAATAATTCTTGATCAAATGTAAAAATATTTGACTATAAACGAATTGCTGCACTCAAAACGTTTTACAAAGGGTTTCATACATTTTTTTAATGTGTTATCCGGGCATTCGAGTGTGATCACCAGTTATAAAACAGGAAAGTACAACTTTATGGCTTAAAAATATTGTGCTTAAACTTATATTATCAATTGTAACGGCTTATCGTCGAAACTATTAGTAGGTGTTCCTCAGGGCTTAATTCTTGGTCCTTTTCTGTTCCTAGTCTATTGTCTATTTTTATATTTATTTACAAAGTTTTATGTTTTGTGCAGGTGCGTCGTTTCCTCGCGCGTCGGCAGTACAAGCGGCTCCGCATCGAGGCGCGCAGCTTGGACCACGTGAAGAGCCTCAACAAGGGGCTGGAGAACAAGATCATCAGCCTGCAGCAGCGCCTGGGCGACGCCCTGGAGCGCGCCCGCGCCATCGAGCCGCTGCAAGCGCAGCTCGCGGACCTCAGGTCGGCACCACCCCACCTACTCACCACCGCACCACCTCACTGACTCACTACTTCACCACATCATTACCTCACCAACTCACATCATCAGCTGTGCCCGCTCAAAGTAGACGCTGGCCCAACTGACGTTGTTCTGCTCTTCCCGGTAGGTGGCGTAGAGTTCAAATATAAAATTTACTAACTCTACCACAGCGCTACCTATCGGTTCCAAATTTTGTATTTTCCATTTGGGGAACTAAACCAGAATATTAAGTGAATAATATCATGTTGGTACATAAATATAGAAATTGTTTATAACATGACTATAGTGCCACCTATCTCGACAAAATGAATATATGACTCTTCAATCGTTCAAGTCGTTCAAAAGTTATGGAATCACTAACAGACGCACTAAAGATTTAACATATTATAAAAACTAGATGTGTCCCGCATGCATTCGAAATCCTCTTATTTACCAGTAACACATGGAAGCAGAACAAACAAACAAATATTTATTGTTATATATGAAATAATACTTGGATATAAGACGTGAGACGTGATGAGAATGCTGAGAGATGGTTTATCGAACTTGAGTTGTGATTCACTGCAAGCTGTATGAACTCAACACAACCTGAGTTATGAAAAATTAAGTACATTATAACCGTGTAGTGGCGGTGTTAGAATATCTACTACCCCATAGCGTTCCGACAATGGCGTAAGAGATGACAGAGGGAAACGAATAAGGAGATGGGCAGCAGCGTCTTCCTAATAACGACTAAAAATAAGAAACTGTGGTTGCCAACTCGCTTGTCAAGCGTGGCAACCATGGCAAAATCCTACCATGAGGCAATCACAGGGACAAATCACAGTTCAACAGTGGACTTTTATATCCTGTTATGGATGAATGGATTGTACACATTTTATTTTTACACAGCGACTGTTATAGGCCACCAACTATTGTATTATTTTATCACCTAGCATAATTTTAAATAAACTTAAATAAATTTTTCGTACTCAGGGCTAAACTTGAACTCCTAAAACTAGTAGAGATTGAAGCAAAGACTCTAAGAGTGGACATACAAGATAAGGACAGTCTGATCGCATCGCTGCAAGCCGAGTTAACGAGTGAACGGGACAGCAACAAGCGGCTCGTGGAAGAGAAGAATGAGGTGGAGAACAAATACAACAAGCACAAGGACGTATGGCTGGAGGAAAGCAAGAAATTAGCAGATGAGCTCAAGAGTACCAAGGAACATTTTGAAATGGCTATTGAAGGTAAATCAAAGATTTTTCTAATTTACATGTAACATAACACTTTGAAAAGTAAAGCCTATTAAGATATGATGTAATTAATTATAAAATTAAATATGGATTCGCAAATGTGATGTAATATTATAAAACGTGTTATTTAACTCGAGTTGCGACGGAGGCATAGTGCGGGGCAACGACAAACGACAATGTCATATAACATTGTTATATTGTATTGTTATTCTAATGTGTACAGTGTTGTTATATGTTGCAATGTTGAAAATAAATGTTACATAATGTGGACGTGTTATAAAACAAAAGTTACACAACATGTTACTTAATCTGTACGCACCCTTATAAATAAAATATATATAATAAATAAATAAAATATAATAAATATAAGACCAGCTGTGGAGCCGTGTAGACTAGAATACTAAAGAAATATAATGATAAATAAAACCTGACTTCATTGTAGGTATTCGAACTCGCGCACTCCGGCGTGGTAGCCCTAAGTTCTAGCTAAGTAGGCTGCTGATCTTTGTGGTGAAATTCCAATCATATTGTGCGGGCAAATCAAGCATTGTGGTTAAAAATAAGGGACAACAAATTTTACCAGAAATGAGATCTAGCTGGATCTAATTTTCGGTTGCGTCAAACCTTTTTTGGTAAATTTCATCGAAATCGTTAGAACCGTTTTCGAGAACACGATTACAAACACATAATTATATTGCTCGTATAGGATTTATACATTATAAGAATTTGAAGCAATCGATTAGATAAAGCTAACTAGATACGACCGACATGTTGATAAATATAATGTAGATAGCTAAAATTAATTACGAGATGATCTTTTACGGCCGATGTAGTAAATTTAGGTCTTACTTATAAGTAATTCACTTTTAACGTTTTATACTAGATCCTGTCAATATCAATGTTTATTTTACTTATTATTACATAAAAAGTAAAAAAAAAGATTACCGTGCGTGAGAGCATACATTAATGAATGAAAACATGTGAAGGTTTGTGTAGGTATTTATTACTTTACTCCTTATTTATAAAAAGGAAATGTGAGAATGTTTTCAAATAGCTCTGTTTTATATAGGGAACAGTTACATTTATATATGGGAAGTGAAAGCAAGTGATGGGTGTTTTTGAAACTATTACTAAGGAAGCTGACGAGGTGCCAGCTAAACATGACTCAAGAGTGTGATCTAAAGTATTTGAAATACGCTCACAATTTCGGGAAGGTTTGGTGTGTTGGATTAAGTATTGTGTCGGATCGTAAATTAAAATATGCTGTTTTCAGAGTGATTGTGTCGCCCATAATAACCATAGACACCTACATAAATGTATGCCTCCCTGTTAGTAAAACAGATCTCCGGTCCTCAACACTTATCATACTAAATACACAAATGGAATTTTTTCGTTTCTTAGTCGAGTGGACTCGTTTTTACTTCAGCCATAATACGCTGGGTGCCTCTCCTATGTAGACTTAT
The DNA here is from genome assembly GCA_033319125.1 of Parnassius glacialis. Classification (NCBI taxonomy): domain Eukaryota; kingdom Metazoa; phylum Arthropoda; class Insecta; order Lepidoptera; family Papilionidae; genus Parnassius; species Parnassius glacialis. The sequence continues at coordinate 30,083,539 of JAVANC010000002.1, forward strand.
CTTGTTCTGTAATGTTCATAAGCACTTAACATTGACAAATTATTATTTCAATAGGAGCTGCAGACCTAATGTCTTTAGTACTAATTGGAATGACATGGGACTTATTAGTCCCAGACCAACATGGGACATTGACATAGATATTTGACATATTGGCTTGTCCAAGAATGTGTCAAAAGATAAGATTTCCTTGAAATTGTTACCTATACTTACCACCCGGAGCAGGCGGACTGATGAGCGCGGGGATAGGACGCACTTATGGTTGACATTTGTTTTATTTTTTTTAAACGTTATTTCCACTTTTAAAATGTCCTTAATATGGGAAAGGCATTTGATTTTGCATCCATAAAATCAAATCAGGAACAAACATTTGTAGGCCATACCTATTGCTGTTACCAGTAGGATTTGAACGTGCGGAAAACAGTCCCAGCAATAAGCTTAGCTGCCGAGCTACCGAGCCGTTTGGCGAATAAAAGCTGGTATATTCCCCCATACATCCCTTCTTTAATGATTAAATATAACATTTAACATCACCATTACTATTTTAGAACGGGATAAGCAGCATGAAGCGGAGAAGAGGGCACTTTGCGCGGAACTAGAAGCCGAAAGGCAGAGTCGACAGAAACTGCTTTCGTCACAGTATGAGCTACAGGAAAGACTCGACGCTATGCAAAGGTATGAAAAATTAACGTATGATTTTAAAATTTATTTTAATACTACTACTATTGGCCCGGTAGACCACGGTAGATGTTGTACTTGCTCTTTCTGGTTGGTGGCGCGATTGCTTTCATTTTCACACACACACTCACACATACTTTTGTATAGATTAGATAAGTATATCTAAATCCTCTTTAGGACTAACAGAACCATCACCAGCCATAGTGAAAAAAAAAATTAAACTGAAAAAATTCAAAGCATTTCTTTTTTTCTTTTCCGTAAGCGGATAAAATGTTGCCTATATGTTATACACGGTCATTTACTGAATACATACAAAATGTCATGGAAATTCGTTTGGTAGTTTTTGCGTGATTCGTGAACACACCATTTTCTACAGATTTATTATATGTATAGAAGATACTACTGGCGTTCCGCCCCGACTTAACACTGGTGCTTTCTAGATCTTGACAGCAGCGACACCTACCTGGTCGAATTGTAAATCTAAATCATCCATTAAAAATTGCATCAAAATCAGTCCAGCCGTTCTCAAGTTATGATCCTTCATGCATGCGGCCATTGATTTTTATTTATATAGAATTTGGGCCGTATAAAGGCGGCCTAAGAGAAATAGTAAAAGGCGACAGAGGGACACTGAAACAGGGTTATCAAGAAGATGTTGATCTTCTTCTTGATAACCCAAAATAAAAAAAAATCTGGTTGCCAACCCGTCTGCCAAGCTAGGCAATTAGGCTTACCCCGTATAAGACCAATCTATAGGTTCTTTTATAGGCAGAAATGGATGATGGATGAAGGAGTTATGCATAAAATCTATATAATATTTACTGTAAAATTTCTATTCACTAGCTCACGCGTCTTTGTTCTCGTTTTAAGTTCATAAATTGCACATGAACATTGTTAAATTCAACTGTTAATCGCCATTTCAAGTACTATTTACTACGTGTTCAGTGGTGAAGGAGAATCAGAACCAATTAATTGTTTATATTAACGTGGACATTCTACATACACGATATATTTCATGATTCCATAAACAACAAAGGTAGAGAAAGTTTTCTGGTTCTTTAGCTTTACTTCATTAACTTCATTAACTTTATTTATTTAGTTTATTTTTTATAAATTTTATTGCTTTAAGAGGAAATGTGAACCGACAGACTTTTGAAAAGGGGTATTTGAAGAAACTATCACTGTCGCTCTGCGAGCGCTCGGCGTCCGATAAGGACAACTACAGATTCGACTGAATAGCCTAAGTAAAAAGGCATTATTCGAGGTTTGGCTCTCTACCTCCAACATTGGATCATTTATAAGATATTTCATAAACTGAATAAGAAGGATATACACTGTGTCTCTATGTTTCTCTTTTTTCAGTATTAGTTATGGAATTTGAACACTAGGCCTCCGTTGACAGCTGTCTAAATAGGCAATTTTGAGCATTTTGTAAGGGTTGTTAAGGGGTTAAGTGCTATAAAGATAATGTACCATTAAAAAGGAAAACCGTCTGAGCCGTGGTAGCTCAGATGGTTAGCGCTCGCTTTAAGCTTCCCAGTACGCTAGCAACCCGGGTTCGATCCCCGCCGGCACCAATGAAATTGTTAATTGTAATTTTAAGTGCTGATTTTACCACGTGCTCGGAGGTGAAGAAAAACATCGTGAGAAAACCTGCATGTCAGAGAAATAAGAAAAAAAATATTTCGAAGACATGTGAAGTTCCTACACACATTGGGGCAGCGCGGCGGACATTTCCTCGCCCTAAAAACCCTCTCAGAAATGAAAGGAGGCCTGTGCCCAGCAGTGGGACGTAAATAGGCTGCAACTTTAACTTTTAACTTTAAAAAGGAAAGCATATGGACATAGAAAAGGTTGATTTTTATTTTACTGTGAAAACTCATTGCTATAAGGTCATAAACCAGAAAGAAAACAGGCAAGAGCATTTGTATGGAGGAAAGATCGCCCGCATTTCTTCTTAAGCCAGCTTAAAGAGCACTATAGTAGAACCAAACCATAATAGCCTTTGTCTTGCAGGGCACCGCCGACCAAAGAGCACAGAAGGTCATTTTCTGACGCCAGCAACGCTTCGCAGCAAGAGACCACAGTTGAAGATGTGAGCTTTTCTTTTTAATACAATGACAATTTGTTGGTATTAATCTCAATGTTCCTACTATTGTAGTTGTTTACTGTTTGTAAGATAAGATGAGAATGAAATTTAAATGAAAGGAAATTCATATTTCCTTTCATTTAAATTTCATTCCTTAAATTTTTTCCAACTGTCTTTTTATAAATCCATTCAAAATAATCTCTAACATACTATGTTATATATATACTAGCTGGCCAGGCAGACGTTATTCTGCCCTTTCCGACGACCCTTCATATAAAAAATCCTTAAATTCGTAATAAAAAACCATTGAATGTCACTTATCAGGATAAAAACTATCCTATCTCTCAAGTTGGATCAAACTGCACACAGTGTGCATAATTTCATTGAAATCAGTTCAGTAGTTTAGGCGTTCATCGCGGACAAACAACGTGACACGTAGTTTTTATATATAAAGATATATATATATATATATATATATATACAAATATAATGTGTTCACCAATAATCCTAACTGTGTAGTGGCGGTGTAAGAATAACCACTACCACATACCGTCCCGTAGGTATATAAGAGGGGACGGAGGGACATGGGCAGCAGCATCTTCCTGATAATAATTTAAACTGCGGTAGGCAACCCGCCTGCTAAACGTGACAACTATGCCAAAATGCCCCTTATGAGACATTCTTTTGGGAAAGCCTATGTTCAGCAATGGACTTTAGTTCGTAAAATATTATTGATTAATATCCTATTACAGTAATAAAAATTTCAGCTCCATCGAGGAGGACAACTGCTTTAAAATTCAGTTGCAAGCTCTGACCCTAACAAACAAACATTACAAGTTAATTATAAGCTTTTAAAAATAAATGCGCTGTTACTAATTTGTAAATTCTTCTCCTTGTTGCTCTATCTATAAAACATTTAACAAATTAGGAATTATAGATGATTATTGTATATTAAATTACTTTGTGTGTGTGTGTATGTGTGGTAATATGTCGCTTTATGTTGTTGCAGGACTACGGGTACGGGTCGGTGCGTTCAGTGGAGACGTCGCGGCCGGCACTGGAGGCTGTCAACTGGGCCGCCGGACAGCACAACGGACCTACGCCCGTACGAACTGCACTCACCGAACTCACTCACCGCACTGTCCTCACTCGCCACAGTGCACTTACTCACCCCACTCCACTCACCACACCACTCGTTCGCCACACTGCATTCGCACGCTACACTGCATCCTCCCGCCACACTGCAATCACTTGCCTCTCTGCACACTGCACTCACCCACCTCACTGTACACTGCACTCACCCACCTTACTGCACACTGCACTCATTCACTTCACTGTACACTGCAATCACCTACCTTACTTCACACTGCACTCACCCACCTTGCTCCACGGTTTATGAGCGCTGACTTCACATGTGTTGAAACGCCTAGTAAGCGTATTAAGGTCTGATTGGGATATGAGGTGAAATGAGGGGGCTGTGACTCAAATGTTACTGCTCGATTGGTTCATTGTTTTGTCAGCACCATACAATTAAATATAAAACCTATTTAAAAACACCTTTTATAGGTGTTGCTTCCTTCAAATTTTGGCTGTGTGAGGGAAGTTCAAGTTCATTCAACAAAAGGAGTGGTCTTTCATCATAATAACACCAGACCACTCACATCTTTGGCCGCTCAGCAAACATTGAGAGAGTTTGGTTGGGAAGTCTTAATGCATCAACCATATAATCCTGACCTTGCTTGACCTTGTAAGAGAACCGGAGACCTTTTTTTACTGAAAACGAGGAACTCCATCTTAGTCCCCAGGAGCGACAACGCATCTGCATTTCGATTCTTAATCAAAGGTAGACATATATATGTCTGTGGATCATTATCATCATACCATCAGATGGACGGTGTGCTCTTTTGTTCACCCTTATTCGATAAAAAAATATCCATCAGTATGTAATCTTGCACCAGATCGCGGACGCCGGGCTGGTGTTGCGCATGCAGAACAGGATCTCAGCCCTGCAGAGCGAACTGTCCAGAACCTCCAAGCGCGCTTACGACCTGGAGGAGCGCCTCATGAGTGAGACTTGCATTATTGTATTGACTGATTTTGTCCCGTGAATCTAAGAGGCGTTCATGGGAATTGCTAGAAAAATCTCATGCATTCCGATTGATATCGAAATAGTCATGCCATTTCGCCAGACTTAAATACGCAAAGTAGCGATGGAGAGCAGCTACCCGTACGTTTGATATTACATCAATTGATTAAACAATCTGCCGCCTGGTAGGCGTGGTTTATAGCAAATTCTCTACCAGGAGACACTCATGTCCAGCAGTGGACTTTTAAGAGCTGATGAAGAAGTGTTCACTGCTGGAACTGGTCTGTTGACAGGTGCCGATCGCACCAGCTCTCTTTGTTATCCGTCGCCGACCTGGGTATTACATTTCGCAGATACGAAAGGATATATCACTATCTAGCCCAATTTACACTTTGACAAGTACAGTAGCGAGTTAACTTGCGAACCTGACGAGTTAAGTAAAATTTATATATATAATATTCTAAAATATTTAAAAAAGTGTGCTCCACAGCTAATGCTTTACATTTAAGTAACAAAATTAAAACTGCATCTAACAAAATTAAAATGACCTAGAAAATAATAAATAGTGAAACGGGATAGGTCAAATCGCGCAACTCGGGTTTTCAATTGAATATGGCTTTTGAGAAACATTTTACTGCTGTTCCTTTTATTACAACTAAATCATTAAATTCTTCTCCTACTGTCGCCGAATCATTGATAGACAAAATGTAAAGGCTTGTTCAAATACTTTTAAATTCCATAGAGTACTGCCAAAAGATATCGTTAAATATTTAAAAACTATTGATGTTAACAAAACGGCAGACTTATGGGGGATTTCCGTTAAAGTTATTTTATCTATAATAGATGTAATAGCACTGTATCTAGCCACTATATTTAATACAAGCGTCGAATCTGGTGTGTTTCCTGATTTAATGAAACATAGTAAAGTCATACCTTTATTTAAATCTGATAGTACATTAGACCCCGCCAATTTTAGACCAATTTCTGTACTACCAACGTTTAGAAAAATTTTTGAAAAAATAATTTTGGATCAGATGTTAAGTTTCTTTAATATTAATAAATTGCTACATAAAAATCAATTCGGTTTTACAAGGGGTCGCTCGACAACTGACGCTGGAGTTGAGCTTATTAAACATATTTTTTGTGCATGGGAGAATTCAAAGGATGCTTTGGGTATATTTTGTAACCTTTCCAAGGTCTTCGACTGCGTTCACCATGAGACATTAATCAGGAAGCTATAGTATATAAGTACTATGGTGTTAAGAACACAGCGCTTAAACTTATTATTTCATATTTAAGTAATAGAATGCAGAAACTTATCATCAATGGTAAAAGTTCTTCCGGGTCACCTGTACTAATGGGTGTCCCTCAGGGCTCCATTCTCGGCCCATTTCTATTTTTCATCATCATCATCATCATTACAGCCCTTCACAAGTCCACTGCTGAACATAGGCCTCCCCCAAAGAATGCCACAAAGCACGGTCCTGAGCCACCTGCATCCATCGACTTCCTGCATGTCTTACCAGGTCGTCACTCCATCTCGTGGGGGGACGCCCTACACTTCGCCTACCGGTACGAGGCTGCCACTCGAGAACCTTTCTTCCCCATCGGTTGTCGGTTCTTCGAGCTATATGGCCGGCCCACTGCCACTTCAGCTTACTAATCCGTTTCTTCTTTTTTTAGTGTATATTAATAACTTACCTTCTCTTGTAGGGGATAATCATGATATAGTATTATTTGCTGATGATATTTCCTTGATTTTTAAAATTAAACGTCAATCATTTAAATGTGACGAAGTGAATAATGCTATATCAAAATTAGTGCATTGGTTTAACTATAAATACTACTAAAAACTAGAAATAAAACTAAATGTATTAAATTTACAACAACGAATGTTAAAAATATGAGTAGTGTTTTTAAATGGGAAAGAACTGAGCCCTGTTGAATCTACTGTTTTTCTTGGCATCACTCTCGACGCAAAGCTTCAGTGGGGCCCCCATATGTCCAAACTAGCAAGCAGACTAAGTTCTGCAGCCTATGCTGTAAAAAAGATTAGAAGTCTCACTAGTGTCAAGACAGCTAGATTTCAGTTATTTCCATAGCATAATGTCTTATGGGATTTTGCTATGGGGAGATGCGGCTGATTCAGAAACTATTTTTGAAGAGGGCCATTAGAGCTATTTACAACCTAAAACCGAGAGTCTCTTAGAGATAAATTTAAAGAAATAAATATTTAAACTTTGGCCTCTCAGTATATTTACGAAAATTTTATGTATGTTCACAAAAACAAAAGTAGTTTTAGTAAAAAAAAGTGATGTACATTCTGTAAACACTAGGAACAAACTAGCTAGTGATACCAGTTTCTCGACTCCACAGAGTCAGTAATTCATTCTTGGAGCAATGTATACGCTATTACGACAGGGTCCCGGAAAGTGTACAGGCTCTCTCTATTACCAAGTTTATATGTTTTGTTAAGTTGAAACTGTATAAAAAGGGTTATTATAGTATAGAATACGTGGTCGATAATAACCTATGGGAATGAGGTGATCGCTTCCAAGCTGTTTCTAAAATAAATTTTGTATATATCAATCACTAATGTAAAATATGCTTTTAAAAAAGATCCCGCTGGGTTTCTTGCTGGTCCTTACCAGGACAGAGTTTTTTTTTTCGAACAAGTGCTAAAGTGAAAAATGACTTTCAATAAGAATTACACATGTGATCTATATTGAATAAAAAATTATTCTATTCTATTCTAAAAATCTCGTTTGAACGGCAATTAGTGAGTTAAGTAACAAATTAACAATTAAGTTGAACGTGATAGCCGGCTGGGCTAATTTTCGGCGATTAAAGTTCGAAGTGTTGCCCTCCCGCTCGTCTCCCGTCACTCGTAACTAAACTCGCCGCTCGTGTGATCGAGCGAGTTTAGTTCAGTGCATAAGTTGACAGAACGCAACGTGTTCGCGTTCGACTCTCAAAATATAAAATTGTTCTTTTTCAACTAAACTCGCCACGAAGACATTTAAACGCTACTGCCCACTTAACCGTTTACTGTTAGCTGCCCTGTAACTAAACTCGCTGCTGTACTTGTCGAAGTGTAAATCGGCCATCTATGGTTATCAATCGCTAACTGTCGAAGGCCACGAGGTATTTCTGTCGTTTGTTACCCCGGTCACTCACATTCGCACGAATACGCAAACCCACAAGTGTGGGACGATATTTCCAAATGATTATGCAAAGTTTTGCCTGCATTCGCGGTTTTCCAAGCTGTGTCGGTTTTTAACTCTTAAGTTAAGTTTTTATATCAAAGCGCACAAACCTCGATCCTTCGCGTACTCTCCCACACATTCGTGCGACCAGTTGCGCACACGATTGCGAAGGTAACGGACGATTTGCCATTTTCATAGTTCGTGACATCTACTGTGTAGCGTACTTCAAATAACTTTATCATGGATTGGAACAACACCAAGGTGATGGAGTTCATTGAACTCCTGCAGAGTGAACCGACCATAGATTTAGTATACTTAGATTGGCAATGTAAAAGAGAAAGGGCATAGCATATGCTTACGTTAGAACGAGATAGAATGGCTAGACCATACACGTACACGCTATCAGCCTGTATCAGCCTGACGTCAATGGTTAACGAAACCAATCCCGTTTATTTTCGCGATTTTTTGTTGATTTTGAAGTATTAATAGGTATTTAAAAGGTGTGATTAAATATGGTGACGTGTACCGTACCTGAATGCAGTTCATCGAGAAAAGAAAATCCACAAAATTACACATTTTACATGTAAGTACAATTAAAATATTTAGCACTCTTAATTCAATATTTCAGAACTAGTACAAATGTTTTATACACAAATAGATAGGGAAAAATATCGCATTTTATTACGATAATGCTCTAAATGCGTGAGAGTTATATTAAAAATAATAACAAATACGTGAATTCCCGCTATTTCTGATCAAATTTTTGTAGGGATTGACACTATCAATATCATCTTATCGATAATATGTTTATAACAGGCAAAGGCATATCCTTGGATGCAGCCTCTTGTGACTTAGTTTTTTTTTAAATTTTCTATTTTTACGTTTTAGTGTTTCGTAATAGTAAATACTTACACATTATTGTAAATACTTTAATGAGATGATTTAAACTCTTATAATGTTTCAGATTCCCAAAATAAATTCTACTACATGTAGCAAGCACTTTGAACAAAAATGTTTTTCTCATAGAAGTACACAAAGAGTAAAGCTGCGTTTTGGATCAATACCCACATTATTTATGCCCGTGCGTATTTTCTTAATTATATATTTTACTGTACATATGTTAATTCCGTTTGCGCATGTTCAAATGTGTACAACTTGTTGTCATCCACGTGGTGTATATTTTTTATAAAACGAAAGTAACAAATGAACTTAGTGTCACTTGATAATAAACGGCTACTGCAGTACTTGGTTACCTACAGTCATCTTCAAACAAAGAAAGTTACAAATTTTTTACGTGGTAGAGCCATGCTGCAGCTATATCAATAGTATAAATGTAGCACGAATGGGTCGGCTCGATCGGGAAAGGACCACGGTCTCACAGAATACCAGCGTAAAATAGCAGCTTAATGCTACTATGTTTCGTATGGTGAGTGTAGAGAACCGGAGACCCTTTTTAATGGAAAAGAGGCATTCTATCTTAGTCCTAACTGCTGATAACGCATCTGCATTTTAATTCGCAAACGAAGACAGATATAGATGTCTATGGGCCACAGCAACCACTTACCATCAGGTGGACTGTGTGCTCGTTTGTCACCCTAATTCTATAAAAAAATGTGTTTTCACCCCTGAAGACTAAGGTAAAATATATTACAACTTATAATCATACAGGCTCTCTATACTCAAATGGCTGCAACGCGACAGTGTAAACACTGCTGTTTAGCGGCAGAAAGAGGTAAAAGGGTTGTATTTGATTAATTTTAATCATAGAAAAGTACATAATGTCTACACTAAATCAAGTGATAAAAAACCTAGAAAGGCTTCCCTCACTTCAAAATAACATTAGTGCTGTAAAAGCATCTAGTTTAAACGATTTGTTGCAGCATCTCATCGAAAGGGTAATTAAGAAAAAATTTATGAGATAGGTATTCGTTCTGAACGTGTTTCCCGAAAACATGTGAAAGGAAAATTGTAAATGAAAATATGTTTCAAAAATTAGTAAACGAATGCCTTGTGTCCTGCAAATTTTTTTTAGCATACTTGACATACATATGTATGATTCGCCAGCACTATCAAACCATAAACGCTTAATTATTAAATTAATAATCAAAACTTATTTGATTTTTAGATTGAAGTATGAAGCAAAATTGCAATATACCTCTTAAGGAGAGCTTACGACATTTTTACAATAAATTAGTTATTTTTGGTGGAAAATAAAAATCACAAACTTTTTGTAGTTTTACTTTTATGTCCTCAAACATAATAATATTAATTTTATGACACAGACACAGCGTTCTGTATCGATAATTGAAGTTGAGACATGGCGCAGCACTATTGTTGTCGCACACATGCACATTTCACTCACACGGGTACATTTCGTTTTTGGTCTCACCCTAATCACGCCATCGCCAATCTAATGTATACTATATCTATGGAACCGACCATATGGGATACTCAAAAAATCCCATAAAAACAGAATGGCCGTTAATGACGCCTGGGAAAGAATTAAAAATTCATTTTATGTATATATAGTATAGGAACATACGTAAAACAGTCCAACCGCACTAATAAAATCATCTTCATTGTTCATGATTCACAAAATCGCAAACAAGACTGAGACATTCGTAAACAAGTGTAGGAGGGAGTGAAAACGGGTTAGCAAATTGAGTATGCGAACCATTTGCATATCCGCTAAGTTTGCGAATGAATTTCTGACGGCCCTTCACATGCATGCAAACATTCGTACAATGTACGAATGTTTGCGCGCATGTGAGTGACCCGCATTACGATACACACGTGAAGAAGTGAGGTAATAGATTCTTTATTGTATTATAGATGAAAATATTAATAGTACAAGTGTAAACTTTAATATTATGTATCCTGGTATCTCATTTTGGTATTCGAATCTGCGGCCTGAAGCATATTATGTTTAATTGATGTATGAAACACACGCATGTAAATATTTAAAAGGTAGAAGAATAGAAGTCGTTGCGAGATTTTTAGTGTTAAATTGCAAACATCGATATAATATATGTACTACGTATTAGATTGCGCATTCCGAACATACACTATGTTCAACTGAACTGTACTGCAATCCGTGCAGTGTGTCATTTTGTGTGGTTTCAATCTACCAGTTAGTCTGTGGTTTCAATATTCATGCAGTGTGGAGCGGCGCTAATAATACAAGATTTCAAATTAAAGTTTAAACCTGGACGTCAATAACAATTAAGTAGTCAAGTAAATAAAATTGTTTGTTGTTCAAGTGAATAAATAGGTAATAATATCGTAATATTACAAAAGAAAAAATCATGAAAAAATATATTTCTTTATATAATCTGACCGCGCAGGCGCAACAAATCAACTTCGCATGCGCAACTTTACTAGCGCGAAGACATAGAAAAGCTTCTCTAGTACGTAGTACATATAACTCAATGATTGCAAACCGAAATAGCATAGTTCGACACTATTTTTTATAGAATATAATTTATAAGAGATAATCTTATAATATTATATTCTAATACAATAAATTGAGTGAAATCATCAGAAAACCATTATATATTTTATCAGCTTTAAGATTTCACAAAAGGTTTTGCAAGTTTTTTCAATTAAAATATAGCTGAGATCCCTTTTGGCATTTCTCTCCATTTGTTATAAATTTTTATTACAATCGGTTCAGCCTTTAGGAAGATTAACTCGGAAATGCAGACAGACAAAAATTCCATAAACGGTCATTTATTGATGTCATGCAAATACCCTCGGCGTTAACTAGAACCCAGTTACTTCGATGTTACAGACAGATATCTCATTTTTTCATTTACATATATATGTGAAAGTATATATAAGTGACAAGTATGTATGGTAATATACCTATTTATCGACAACAAAACTAAAATGAAATGAAATCGTATTTCGTGCTTTAATTTAATAACGGCTGTGAGAAAAAACGAAGCGTTTATTGTACAACATATATTTAAAATAATTACTACAAAATTAGCAAGTATAAAAAATATTGATTAATTTATTTCGAAAACTCCCTGCAACGAGAACAGATCGGCTGTCGTCGCCGCCCAGCAACCCCAACACCGACCGCTTCCGCGTGGAGGAGCTGGAGATCGAGAACAAGAAGCTGCGCGAGCACCTCGACCGCCTGCGCGCCGCCGGGGACAGCCTGCTCGTCTCCAAGGAGGTCATCGGTAAACTATTGCTTCTTTTTTATGGAACACGGGGCAAACGAGCATTCGGCTCACCTAAAGTGAGTGTAGTAAAGTGGTAAGTGATCACCGTCGCCCACGAACATCTGCTACACCAGGAAAATTGAAAGTGTTTTATAAAAGAGCAAGCTCTTTTCTTGAATTTCCCTAAGTCGTATCGGTCTGAAAAAACCGCTGGCGACAGTAAATTCCACAGACACTTCTTATAACATTAACTAGATAAACGAGGTGACACTCACAGCCAACTTCAAATTCGTATTAAAAAAAACTTCAAGCAAAAAGTCTTAAGGTATGTTGTCGGCTTATAATGGTAATATACTGGCTTTGCCTACCGAAACAGCAGTGGATACTGTGTTGCTTTGCAGCAGGAATATTTGAGATAAGAATTTTATTCCTGTCCAGACTCCCAAGCAAAAAAAAAAAATTCCGCCGAAAATTTTATGTACTTGGTCTGTCCTTGGACCAAGTTACTAATATACAACTTACATTCTTAAAGAACAATGGCAGACTTTCATACATAAAATTAGGTGAGAAGGAGTGGTAGCGTCTATATATCAAAAATATCTTAAAATGTTAAGCGTCAGTCCCTGAATAGCTTTGTCAAAGAATTTTGTCCTGAGAAGGCGTTAAAAAAATGATATTTAGATTTGAACCTTTTTAGGTTATGTCTTATGTCACTTGGAAAAAGTCTTGCGTCCTGTGGTTGTTTGATGTTAGCTTAATACATTTCCAATATAATGTACCTACCTACCTACATAATTGAGAATTTTTAGATTATTGTATTTCTATTATATATTTAAATACTATAAATGTATATTTCTGGTGTGACATCAGGGCCTTTGTGTCATACAGTGACATTCTCAGAAGGGCTAGAACCCAGAGCCGTCAAGCCAGTTAAAAAAACAGAGACATTTTGTTTTAGCTAGTGTTGTCATAACTTTAAATGGAATTGTTACGTAGTTCTATGATTGAGATAATATATTATTGTAGGAAGTTCTTTGTAAAAGACTTATTTTAAATCATGTCACTTTTATTATTATTATTACTCATAGTATAGTTATTACTAATAATAACTTAATATAAAAATAATTTGTGTTTCTGTGTTGTGTTGGTAGCCTTACAAAGTGTTTACGAAAATAGTTTGAATATAGTAAATGGCAACACTTGAATAGTGTAAAAGGATTAAAGTCATTTGATATAAAAAAAATATGTTTTTTTCTGTGGCTTTAATTAAAATACATTTTTATTTGAAAAATCATAAAAGAATAATTAAACTTATTTTATTTATAAGTTATTTCTAGACGCACTCATTTTTGCCAACTATTTTTCTACCATTGTTCTTTCACCCATAGACGAATAAATGTGTACTTTGTACGCCATGCAAATTTGTAAAACACCTAATTTAATGCTTGAATTGAATTGAATTGAGTAAACGGGCTGTTTTCCGCAACTCCACGTCTAAGCGCGTATTTTGCGTGTAGGCAGGAATATAATATTTATTCGAGCCATGAAATCTCCCCGAAGAAGTTCAACAATCCTTTGATGTTGCAAGAAACTTCGGGGAGTGATCCCGGCGTGCCGAGAAATATTAGGCCTGTATACAACGACTTCCGGACACGTCAGCAACACGTGGGCCGCCGTTTCTTCCTCCCCCATACATGCCCTGCACAGGTGACTGTCCGTTACACCTATAGTAAATAAATGTTTGGTAAAGTTACCGTGTCCTGTGATAGCACTTGTTACTACTTACTATCCTGATCTGCGGCTTGTTCAATCTCATTAGAACCTTGGTTAAACGACTGTTTATTTCAGGCAGAGTCTCCCTAGCTTGTCTACAGTCTACTAGATTTTTCCAAAGTTGAGCGTGTTGATTAGTGTAGTGTCTACGTACCAGTGAACGAACATTAACGAAGGGGATTGGTATAATTGGTTCCGGCCCTATAGTGCACAGAGCCGATCCTCTTCAGTCCAGTTCGTCTGCTGCATGGTTGCCTCTGGATCCACTGTATCCCTTTATCCATTGCAGGGTCACATTGTTGTGTTTACATAACACTGATCTCTCTATTTAATGCTTATAACAATAGTATTCGTCGGTAGCGATAATATCCGATAGTGAGGTTATTTAGCTGATTAAAGTAATTAAAAAAATATTTATACATTATATTGTTTTAAACTTATAACATCATGTATAAAAACTATTTAGAGCGCAACGTCACTTTTTTTGTAGGTAATTTAGTGAACCGATCGACCTTCGTCTATTAATTTTTTTTTATCTACATCATGTGCAAAAGTTACTAAAACAGCATAACATTCCTGTTGCTAATCTACTTAATGTATTTGATTTATTTTTCTACGATAAAAACGTTGTATACAGTAGTTAGTTGTCATCCGTTACCCAATACCCTTGTGTGGAATTTTGCGCCATACCTACTATGTTTTAAACACGGCAAAGTCATGCTGCAGCTATATTAGTAGTGTAGTGATTAGTAGCACGAATGGGTCGGCTCGCCTAGTATTCTATGCGAGTATTAGCTTAAAATAGCAGCTTAACGCTGCTTAACCGGAGGCCCCTATAACTGAAAACGAGGCATTCCATCTTAGCCCTCACGGGTGACAACGCATCTGCATTTTGATTCGAGAATCAATCTAGATGTCTATGGGCCAAAGCAACCACTTACCGTCAGGTGAACTGTGTGGTCGTTTGTCACCTTTATCCTATTAAAGAAATATGTCGTAATTAACTGTGCCTAACTTATTTTCCCAGAGCAATTGGGCGTGATGCAAAAAGAGTTGGACAGGAGACGTGACGAGTGCATTCAGTTAAAGAGCGTCCTCACCAATCAGGTATGTATTAATAAATTATATATTATATCACTTGTTGTAACATTTTTACGTAATATAAATTAAAAATAACATAAAATTTTGTGAATGTTACTACTTGATGAACTCAGTGCAAGTCTTGATCTTGTTACATGATTTAGATGTTTTTTTTTTTAATTCTAATACATATTTATTAACTTTAATGTGTTTTTCCATAACTAGGTAAATAAATAATTTAGAGTTTCTATAATTTTCATTGTACTTAGTACATAATACCTATTTTAATATAAATAAGATATTTCAAAATGCAACTGATAGTAATCATAATAGCTCGGATTGATAATACCTATAAAAATTGACGTAATAATCATTCTGCATTCCTATGTTACTTCCCCTAAAACTGGACCAAATGTAATTTTTTTCAAGAGCAATAAAAGAAAGATTGTGGGTTATGTCTGTATGACTTGACAAGATATGTTTTTGTTATTTTTTTTATGTTCGTTATTTTTTTTTATGGTAAAAAATAACAGAAACATTCTACTACGCTGTCCCTGATGTTGGTGTTGGCAGATTTTATCACAATGTTTCCCTTCACTAAAAAGAAAAGAAGTCCTAGTAAAAATAAAGCAGTTAGTATTCGAATCCAGGGCCCATATATTTTAGTGTACATCTCTGCATAAAATTCGTCAGGAAACTGTTTATAAAATCACCTAAAACTTCAAAACAAATCATGTTGTTTATCCTAAGACTTATCTATGACAATATCTATACATTCATATCTATCTAGATTGAATTTGTATTCGTAAATATTTCGTGTTAAATTCAGTTTGATTTTTTCCGCTTGTGCGCGCGATAGTGTGGAGGCGCTGTTGTACACATTATTAATTGTGCTTTATTGTATATTACTATATGTGAAAATAAGAATACAATAACATCTTAAGTCGGATTTATTTTATTTATCCATGATACAAGTAATAGATAAGTCACCAGGAGTATAATAATAATAGTTTGTATTTATATAGTGATCGTGTGTTAATAGAAAATCAAAATATATATTATGTGAGCTGTGTTGACATGAAAGATTCGGCTTCGTCTAAAGACATTGTAAAATTTTTATTCATGGATTTACCTATTCATACAAGTATTTTCAAGAAGGTGATTTCCTCTGTTATTTCATTTACGTCATTCATACTTGTTTATGCCTACAGCTGGACATAGATCTTTTCGGAATAAACAGAAAATGCCTTCTTCTTCCTTTTTTATAAAACGTTACCTCCAGGATTTTCAATACATAAATTTCACAAGGAAAATCATCTAGATCCGGAACAATTGTTTGTAGGCCATACAAATATTTTTCCGTGTGGGATTCGAACCCGTGGCCCTGAGCGCTGCAACTCATTGCTAAGTCACTGCGCCCACAAGGCCGTAAAATGCCGTGAACGCCAACCTAAGCAAGTTGATTCGTCGTCGATATGTTTAATTCATGACTTATCATTTAAAATTGTTAATCCGTCTCTTGTCGGAGGTTACGCAATTTTGCTTCTATTCCGTTGTCAAATATGGAAACAATTACATTAACTAATACAACTTCAACTTAATATGACGATATCAGCGCTACGGCCACAGGGCCGTTTACACCTTTAGTTTTATCTTACTGGATACTGCACTGAATTCTCACAGTTGCTTTTTAACTTGTGTGAATGTATTAGAGCAATTTCTCTTATAAAATAAAAATCACTTATAAATAATAAAATATATTGCGCAGAAATCATGGTACCAAGCATTGAAGAGCGTCGTGAGTAGAATGCTGTATTTTTATGTAATCATTCAATGGCTTACTTGTGTTTTATTTTACTCACGAATCCTACCTAGTAGTTGGAGTAGGGGAATGTTAGTGTCTATTAGAAAAGGAGAGGGGCATTTAATTGGAACCGTTAATTGGAAATGTAGGGGAAATGTCCTTTTATCTTGTAAGGTTTGTGGGTAATTGTGAGGTTTGTGGGGAAAAATCCTCAACTGACATTTTGTAATTAAATAAATTGTGGTGTGCTATCAAAAATAATTAAATTATTTGAGTGATTTAATGTTTCATTAGTAGTAACAGCATTGACAAAGTCAATATTTATAAATATACATTATACATGTAACTTGGTGTAATTCGCTATAGGTACTTATTATGTTAAATATAGACCTTACAGAACGACATAGATCAAAAGGGAGGGTAGTAATTGTCATAGCTGCTACACTTGGCACTTGGCTTGAATCTCGGTATCCTGGTGCAAAAACACAATTCAATCAAATACTAAGACATTTAGAGGACTAGATGGGCCTGTGGATTACTTTCAATCAAATATGGCAAATTTGGGAATGTTAGTTTAAAATAGTAGATGTCGTGACATCCTATTTGAGTAGAAAGTATACCGACTTTATTTTTTAACCTTTAAAAATGGTTGTGCGTGCTTCTTTTGGTGTAGTTTCATTTTACTAACATTTTTTGTTTACTTTCAACGCATTCCTTTTGCTGCCATTGCACGGTATATTTATTTTGTTTTTAGTTTTTACTTTTATGATTTATATTTATCATGCCAATTTATTTTATTTGAACCATATCTTAATCTGATCTTTACTTCCGCAGACGGTAAACTTAAAGTCACTTGCGTCGTCCAATTACGGTTCGGACGTGGACATTATTAACGAAGATGGCGAGTTAGCTACTGCATACGAGGCTCAAAAGGATATCAACAGGTACTTACGTTATATAGAAAATCATTAAGCATTACAGTTGAGTTATTTTTATTATAAACATTCACATAGCTACTTTATTTTATTTTAAAATTACATTTTGAATCCATGACACTCATGTCATAAGTTTACAATCAAATCGAGCTTAAATTGTTAGTGTATTAACATATCAGCAACGAGACAGAAGAACCATTGCACGGTGGCGGTGATTACGGAATTATAATACACTACAATCGGTATTTATATATGTTAGCACTGATACTGAGAATCAAAGTTCACAGCACTACCGTACTGTGAAATTTGAGACAAAATATTCCACTAACTAATATAGAGATTATACTTTTAATAGACAATTACAAGAAGAACTGCTGGCTGAAAAGAAATTCTACTCCGAGCACATTTCACAGGCAAAAACGGAGATCGAGAGATTGCGAGAAGAAAATGAAAAGTATCAGAAGTAAGTATATTTAAGAAATAACATAACTTTGAGAATAAGTGGGAATAAGTCTTGGGAGAGTACCATACGTAGTGATGTAGATATGAAATCCAATTAATTTCCTTTTTAACAAATTATATCGAGGTACAACTAACGCATATTTTAGGAATCATTTATTTCATTTTCAAGCAAGTAACGAATTAGTATTGGAGTGATAATAACAATATTCATTACAATTTTTATATTATTTGGATTAAAATACAAAGAACACTCATATGGCTTATTCTTGCACATTAAGAACACACTTTACATTTCATCTCTTCCAGCATCAACGGAGGTAAGAATCACACAATGTTCCCACAAATACGAAGACAGTGGGGTAGTCTGGAAAGGTCAACCACTTACATCATAAAGACACTGTTCACTAGTGAAAAAATTATCATACACCTCACGTACTCCATCATAAATATGTTGTCGAATTAGTTATTTGTTTTAATTGTTAAGTATTTTGTTTTTCTTAATTACTCATTAACGTTGGCTTTACTGACTGTTTGATTAATAAAATATGCTGTAACATTTTTATAGAATTTATGTTTTAAATGCTCATTATATATTTACCTAAAGTGATCAATTTACGTGTTTTTAAAAATTATTCTAAGTAGAAATAATTTAGCTTCATAATAAGAAAATTAATATTGCAAGTGGTATACCATACTTACAATTTTTAGTATTGCAAGTGGATCTCACTTGAGTATATAGGTTAGATTTTGTAATGACCGAAACTGCAGATGTTTAAGTGATTTATTATATAATGCATGACACATTTAACAGGGTTAAATATAAAATATCATCTCCCGTTACATTGTACTGTAATCTGTTAACTTATAATTGAGAAAATGATTACTATAATAAATAGTTAACAGCGTAACTACTGCTCTTGTCAGAGCCACATAGTATAACTAGTGTTCTTGTCAGAGCCACTAAGCAATGTATCTACGGCTCTTGTAAGAGTCACACAACAGTGTAACTACGGTTCTTATCAGAGCTACAAAACAGTGTACATGCGGCTCTTCTCAGAGCCACAAAACAGTGTAACTACGGCTCTTCTCAGAGCCACAAAACTGTAACTACGGCTCTTGTCACAGCCACGAACCGTTGTAACTTAGGTTCTTCTCAGAGCTATAAAACAGTGTAACTACGGCTATTCTCAGCCACAAAACTGTAACTATGGCTCTTGTCAGAGTCACAATACAGTGTAACTGTGGCTCTTATCAGAGCCTCAAAGCAATCTAACTACTGCTCTCGTCAGAGCCACAAAACAGTATAACTTAGGTTCTTCTCAGAGCTATAAAACAGTGTAACTAAAGCTCTTATCAGAGCCACAAAACAGTGTAACTACGGCTCTTCTCATAGCCTCAAAACTGTAACTACGGCTCTTGCCAGACCCTCAAAATAGTGTAACTTAGGTTCTTCTCAGAGCTATAAAACAGTGTAACTACGGCTCTTCTCAGAGCCACAAAACTGTAACTACGGTTCTTGTCAGAGTCACAATACAGTGTAACTGTGGCTCTTATCAGAGCCTCAAATCAATCTAACTACGGCTCTCGTCAGAGCCACAAAACAGTATAACTTAGGTTCTTCTCAGAGCTATAAAACAATGTAACTATAGCTCTTGTCAGAGCCACAAAACAGTGTAACTACGGCTCTTCTCAGAGCCACAAAACTGTAACTACGGCTCTTGTCAGAGTCACAATACAGTGTAACTGTGGCTCTTATCAGAGCCTCAAATCAATCTAACTACGGCTCTCGTCAGAGCCACAAAACAGTATAACTTAGGTTCTTCTCAGAGCTATAAAACAGTGTAACTATAGCTCTTGTCAGAGCCACAAAACAGTGTAACTACGGCTCTTCTCAGAGCCACAAAACTGTAACTACGGCTCTTGTCAGTGTCACAATACAGTGTAACTGTGGCTCTTATCAGAGCCTCAAATCAATCTAACTACGGCTCTCGTCAGAGCCACAAAACAGTATAACTTAGGTTCTTCTGAGAGCTATAAAACAGTGTAACTATAGCTCTTGACAGAGCCACAAAACAGTGTAACTACGGCTCTTCTCAGAGCCACAAAACTGTAACTACGGCTCTTGTCAGTGTCACAATACAGTGTAACTGTGGCTCTTGTCAGAGCCTCAAATCAATCTAACTACGGCTCTCGTCAGAGCCACAAAACAGTATAACTTAGGTTCTTCTCAGAACTATAAAACAGTGTAACTATAGCTCTTGTCAGAGCCACAAAACAGTGTAACTACGGCTCTTCTCAGAGCCACAAAACTGTAACTACGGCTCTTGTCAGTGTCACAATACAGTGTAACTGTGGCTCTTATCAGAGCCTCAGATCAATCTAACTACGGCTCTCGTCAGAGCCACAAAACAGTATAACTTAGGTTCTTCTCAGAGCTATAAAACAGTGTAACTATAGCTCTTGACAGAGCCACAAAACAGTGTAACTACGGCTCTTCTCAGAGCCACAAAACTGTAACTACGGCTCTTCTCAGAGCCACAAAACTGTAACTACGGCTCTTGTCAGAGCCAGAAAACAGTGTAACTTAGGTTCTTCTCAGAGCCACAAAACAGTGTAACTACGGATCTTGTCAGAGCCACAAAACAGTAACTACGGCTCTTCTCAGAGCCACAAAACTGTAACTACGGCTCTTGTCAGAGTCCCAAAACAGTATACCTTTGGTTCTTCTCAGAACTATAAAACAGTGTAACTACGGCTCTTGTCAGAGCCACAAACAGTGTAACTACGGCTCTTGTCAGAGCCAGAAAACAGTGTAACTTAGGTTCTTCACAGAGCCACAAAACAGTGTAACTACGGCTCTTCTCAGAGCCACAAAACTGTAACTACGGCTCTTGTCAGAGCCATAAAACAGTGTAACTTAGGTTCTTCTCAGAGTCATAAAACAGTGTAACTACGGCAGTTGTCAGGGCCACAAAACAGTGTAACATTGGTTCTTGTTGGAGCTTCAAAACAATTCAACTAAGGGTCTTGTCAAAGCCATAAAACAGTGTAACTACGGCTCTTGTCGGAGCCACAAAACAATGTTACTAAGGCTCTTGTCAGAGCTACAAAACAGTGTAACTACGGCACTTGTCAGAGCCACAAAACATTGTTACTAAGGATCTTGTTATAGCCACAAAACACCGTAACTTAGGTTCTTATCAGAGCCACAAAACAGTGTAACTACGGCTCTTCTCAGAGCCACAAAACTGTAACTACGGCTCTTGTCAGACCCTCAAAACAGTGTAACTTAGGTTCTTCTCAGAGTTATAAAACAGTGTAACTACGGTTCTTCTCAGAACCACAAAACTGTAACTACGGCTCTTCTCAGAGCCACAAAACTGTAACTACGGCTCTTGTCAGAGTCCCAAAACAGTATACCTTAGGTTCTTCTCAGAGCTATAAAAAAGTGTAACTATAGCTCTTGTCAGAGCCACAAAACAGTATAACTTAGGTTTTTCTCAGAGCTATAAAACAGTGTAACTACGGCTCTTGTCAGAGCCACAAAACAGTGTAACTACGGCTCTTGTCAGAGCCAGAAAACAGTGTAACTTAGGTTCTTCTCAGAGCCACAAAACAGTGTAACTACGGATCTTGTCAGAGCCACAAAACAGTATAAGTTCGGTGCTTCTCAGAGCCATAAAATAGTGTAACTACGGCTTTTATCCGAGCCACAAAACAGTGTAACTACGGCTCTTGTCAGAGCTACAAAACAGTGTAACTACGGCTCTTGTCAGAGCCACAAAACAGTGTAACTTAGGTTCTTCTCAGGCCCACAAAACAGTAACTACGGCTTTTGTCAGAGCCACAAAACAGTGTAACTTAGGTTCTTCTCAGAGTCATAAATCAGTAACTACGGCAGTTGTCAGGGCCACAAAACAGTGTAACTTAGTTTCTTGTTGGAGCTTCGAAACAATTCAACTAAGGGTCTTGTCAAAGCCATAAAACAGTGTAACTACGGCTCTTGTCGGAGCAACAAAACAGTGTTACTAAGGCTCTTGTCAGAGCTACAAAAAACAGCGTAGCCGTGGCTCTTATCAGCGCCTCAAAACAATGTTACTAAGGCTCTTGTCAGAGCCACAAAACAGTGTAACTACGGCACTTGTCAGAGCCACAAAACATTGTTACTAAGGATCTTGTTAGAGCCACAAAATACCGTAACTTAGGTTCTTCTCAGAACCACAAAACAGTGTAACTACGGCTCTTCTCAGAGCCACAAAACTGTAACTACGGCTCTTCTCAGAGCCACAAAACTGTAACTACGGCTCTTGTCAGAGCCAGAAAACAGTGTAACTTAGGTTCTTCTCAGAGCCACAAAACAGTGTAACTACGGATCTTGTCAGAGCCACAAAACAGTAACTACGGCTCTTCTCAGAGCCACAAAACTGTAACTACGGCTCTTGTCAGAGTCCCAAAACAGTATACCTTAGGTTCTTCTCAGAGCTATAAAACAGTGTAACTACGGCTCTTGTCAGAGCCACAAACAGTGTAACTACGGCTCTTGTCAGAGCCAGAAAACAGTGTAACTTAGGTTCTTCACAGAGCCACAAAACAGTGTAACTACGGCTCTTCTCAGAGCCACAAAACTGTAACTACGGCTCTTGTCAGAGCCATAAAACAGTGTAACTTAGGTTCTTCTCAGAGTCATAAAACAGTGTAACTACGGCAGTTGTCAGGGCCACAAAACAGTGTAACATAGGTTCTTGTTGGAGCTTCAAAACAATTCAACTAAGGGTCTTGTCAAAGCCATAAAACAGTGTAACTACGGCTCTTGTCGGAGCAACAAAACAGTGTTACTAAGGCTCTTGTCAGAGCTACAAAAAACAGCGTAGCCGTGGCTCTTATCAGCGCCTCAAAACAATGTTACTAAGGCTCTTGTCAGAGCCACAAAACAGTGTAACTACGGCACTTGTCAGAGCCACAAAACATTGTTACTAAGGATCTTGTTAGAGCCACAAAATACCGTAACTTAGGTTCTTCTCAGAACCACAAAACAGTGTAACTACGGCTCTTGTCAGAACCACAATGCAGTGTAACTTTGGCTCTTACCAGAGCCTCAAAACAGTGTAGTTACTGCACTTGTCAGAGCCGCAAAACAGTGTAACTTAGGTTCTTCTCACAGCATCAAAACAGTGCAACTAAAGCTATCGTGAAAGCCACAAAACAGGAAGGCTCTTCTCAGAGCCACAAAACAGTGTAACTAATAAATATTCTACTCAGAGCCTCAAAACAGTATAACTACGGCTCTTGTCAGAGCCAAAAACAGTCTAACTTCGGCACTTGTCAGAGCCACAAAACAGTGTAACTAAGGCTCTTGTCAAAGCCACAAAACAGTATAACTACGGCTCTTGTCAGAACCACAAAACAGTGTAACTACGGCTTTTCTCATAGCCACAAAACAGTGTAACTAACTAACTAACTAACTAACTAGTTAGTTACACAAGTTACAAAGGAGCCTTAGTTACACTTGGATCTGACAGGAGCCAAGTGTAACTAAGGCTCCTTTCAGGTCAATTAAAATTGTCCCTACGGCACTTCAGTGCCACAAAATAGTGCAGCTATCTTTTGCCGAAGTAAAATAGAAGAATGATACGATTGTAACTGAGGTTTTAGTTTCGAGTAAACTATTACTTTTCACCTTGTATTTGGGATAAAAAAAATGTAGTAGTTGATGTTAAATAAGAGAATAAAATTGTATATCTGTTTTATGGTTAAATAAAACTGGCGTCTACTACTGTTGTCTGCATTTACTGATATCTCTGCTTTGGTTATCGAATTTTGCCTTGCTCGAGATGAATGCCAAATGATACGTTATTACTTTTGTTTATTTCAGATTACTGAGTGCAGATTTAAGTCAGGAACCCAAGAATAAGAGTCAAGAGTTCGCGCAAAATGAGATTATTCGATTGGCCGCAGAGAGCCTTGCCATACAGGTATAAAATAATACAAACTGCTACTACTATTATACTTAAATAGATAATTTCTTTTTAACTTTAGAACTGCTAAGATCCCTTTATCTTGCCGTGAGACGTCTATATGCTGTTATTAACTTTATTTTAAATTATACAGGAACGCGTTGACAAACTTTCGGAGAGCTGTCGTCGGTACAAAAATCAGATCAGGTTGCTCGTCGACAGGCTAAAGGAGGTTGGCATTGATGACGTCAACGACATTCTAGAGGGCAACGGTATGTTTCTTTTCAATTTTCCTCTTAGAGTTCAGAGTAAAGAAGATTATTTAAAGAATTTATCTATTTTACTTAATTATCTTTTTTACATCAACAACAAACAGCAATCGTTTGCTTTTTAAGGTTTGAATATGCTTATAAAACTACGGCTAATTGAGTCACTTTTTTAAAAGATAATTTTACTGTCGTATTCTAGTCGATTGTTCTAGATTAAGTAATTTTTTTAAATTTATCTTTTAGTAAAATATGTCTTACAGTTCTTAGTACGTTAGTGTATTGGGGAATTGAGCTTTTGTCATTCTGTATATAAAACACTGCATTTGTAATATTTAAATACTAACATAAAGAACATAAACGTTGCATGGATTTTAAATTAGTTAACGGTATTGTGTATTTTGTTCATTTTATAAGATCCATATACTTTTAAACAGTTGAACCATTGATTGTTACGAGAATGTAAACAATGGGTTCACAAGAGTATAAAATTAATTCTGAAGATTGAGATGTTGACTTTGTCATCTCTTCCACAGACACAGTGACGGCGCAACACTCCCTGTCGACTATACAAATGGCGCCTGTGACACGCAAAAAGGAGAGAGAATACCTGGGCATGTTCGAGTACAAAATACAGGACGAGCCGATCATTCTTAAAAAGCTTATTACTGGTAAGTATTTGCGCATATTTAAAAAAGACAAATTGGACTTTGTTACGCAAAAAGGACCTACACTCGTATTGAATAGTAACTTTAAATAAGTGATTTTTTTAATTTATTTTTTTATTTAATTATTGTTTTTTTGTTATATTCTTGCATTGTCATCCGTATTTGAGCCATATTCAAAATTTCAAGTTTCGAGCTCATCGGGAAGTTATTTCGAAATCAACTACTAAATTCCACCCAGAACGACAAACAAGCAAGAAAGTAACTTAATAAAAACGTGGTAAGATATTAAATAGATTCTATAAAAGTAGCACTGGCAGTAAGCATAACTGTTTACACTCAAATTATTTTATCATATGGCATAATGGTGCTATTTAAATTATTTTTGGACGTCAACAAGCCTTACCACCAGCGCTGCCAATAGATAATCAAATTTTGAAGGGGGTGGGGGCATTGTTGAAGCCCGATCAATTTTTAACACAACATGGGACTGCGTTACGTTACCTTACTGCGTTGGCGTTACATAAACTTATAAATATAAGGACATAGTTGTTTCTATATCTTATTAGACGTGACAGCTAGTGAATGCTGTGACCTGTACGTGCCGGCATTTGTTCTGGATTAAGAATAAAAATGCAGATACCACCCCCTAAGAAGTAAAATGAAATATCTCGTTACCATTTAAAAGCGTCATCTGGTTCTTGCCAGCTCAGTAAACAGCTTAAACACAGCAGCATTACGTTCATTATTTGAGTTTGGTGACGCATTCGTGCAGGCCGTACCATGCCGATTTGTAAAATTTGCTAAAAGTTTCTCCTTTGTTCAAGATCTGAAACCGCGGGTAGCAGTAACTCTGTTACCTGGCCTGCCGGCCTACATCCTGTTTATGATGCTGCGGCATATGGACCACGTGGACGACGAACCCAAGATGCATCAGCTTATAAGAGCTGTCCGCATCAGCGTTAAGAAGACAGTGAAGAGACGCGCTGACAGCGTCGAGTATAATGCGCTCTGGCTATCTAACATGCTTAGGTGGGTGGAGAATTCTTGTAGAGTAGAGTGTATAAATCAGTTTTCAATTAATATTTCTGCCTTTTCTATCGCACGTCGTCTGAAGTGCAGCGTCAAGATTATGAATCAGACTTCCTTGCAGGATCTCAGATACCACATTTGTGGCTTTTTGGGCCCTGACTTTCCTTGAGAGGTCTGTCGCTCGCAAGGCTTTAGGTACCACGTTTGTAGCTTTTTGCAGCGGTAATGTACTTATCACACCAAAACTTCTATATTATTTCGGTTTTCAATTTGGATAAACTAACTGTCTTCCTTTGACCAATGTGTCTGACTCTCATACTTCACCAAATTATCTAGTCTATTGAAAAAGCACGCGATAATAAAATCGCCTGTCCGTCAGCTAAGCGCTATAAATACGACAAGTCAACCATATTAGAATGAGAAAAGAGAGAGCCAAATTCATGGGGAAATGCGGCTGATTCAGAAATTATTTTTGTTTAACAGAACAGGGCCATTAGAGCTTTTTACAATCTAAAACCGAGAGTCTCTTAGAGATAAATTTAAAGAAATAAATATATTAACTTTGGCCTTTTTTTTTATAGGATAAGGGTGACAAACGAGCACACAGTCCACCTGATGGTAAGTGGTTGCTGCGGCCCATAGACATCTACATCTATCCTCTATTACAATTCAAAATGTAGATGCGTTGTCACCCGTGGGGACTAAGATGGAATGCCTCATTTCCAGTAAAAAGGGCCTCCGGCCACCTGCACTCACCAAGCGAAACGCAGAGGTAAACCTCTTCTTCACGCTGGTATTCTGTGAGGTCGTGGTACCACCCCGGTTCGAGCCAGCCCATCCGTGCGACAGCAAAAGCTGCCGCGTGGCTCTACCACTATTAGAACGAAAATTTACGAAAATTTAATGTATGTTCACAAAAACAAAGGTAGTTTTAGTAAAAAAAAGTGATATACATTCTGTAAACACTAGGAACAAACTAGCTAGTGATACCAGTTTCTCGACTCCACAGAGTCAGTAATTCATTCTTGGGGCAATGTATACGCTATTACAACAAGGCCCCGGAAAGTGTACAGGTTCTCTCTATTACCAAGTTTAAATGTTTTGTGAAGCTGAAACTGTATAAAAAGAGTTATTATAGTATAAGTGAATACATGGTTGATAATAACCCCTGGGAATGAGGTGATCGCTTCCAAGCAGTTTCTAAAATAAATTTTGTAAATAGTTTGTAATCATTTATATTGTAAAATTTATTTTAAAAAAAGTCCCGCTGGGTTTCTTGCTGGTTCTTCCCAGGACAGATGGTTTTTTTCGAACCAGCGGAAAAGTAAAAAATGACTCAATAATAGTTACACATGTGATCTATATTGAATAAAAATTATTCTATTCTATTCTATTCATAAGTTCGCATTAGACTTGTGGCGTAATTGTAATAACTAGTGGTCGCCTATTAGTCAGAATTCCAACGTAATTCATTATAACTTTAAGTTTTTATAGAAAACAAGCTGTATTTCACCTAAAACTGCACATGAATATATAAAACACATATCTATTATATAAAATATTTATTTTTTTGCTTGATATTTACTTTACTGAGTATTGAAAAAAAGAAACATGCAAAATTACACAAAATTTACAGCTCATTCACTCAATTAGTAATTTATGTTGGCGACATTTCAAAATTCTTTGGCGTCAATTTCTACTCTCTGTGACTTTTGACCATAGACTTACTATATATGTTTGACATTGGCAGTATGAACGTAAAGCAGGCCTTATTTTATTTTATGTATTTGTAGCACATAATTAATTTAATTAAATCTCAACCAAAGCATACAATACTATAAGTTCATTTTGTGTAGATCAGTACAAAAACTAATAATTTTAAACTAAAGGTAGCCGTGGTTAACTATGTCATTAGTACGTTGAGGGCCTCAGTCCCTTCGTGATCTTGGGTACTGTAAAGTACTTGAAATGGGAATATAAAATAAGTTAACAAATGCAATAAAATTTATATTAATTAGTTTCATATAAATACTTTAGCTTTATATTTGCTTTGCTTTGCGCAGGCTGCTGAACAACTTGCGGCAGTACAGCGGCGACGCGGTGTACCAGGCGGCCAACACGCCGCGGCAGAACCAGCAGTGCCTGCGCATCTTCGACCTCTCCGAGTACCGCCAGGTGCTCAGCGACACCGCCATATGGATCTATCAGGGTACTTCATAGTTATTTATCGTCAAAACCCACCATAAGTCCACAGCTAAATACCACATCTCTTATAGATTATCATAAATCTTCATCCAGAAATGTAGAATAATTTTTCAAAAATTTAAATTCGTAAAAATGATTCTCTATTATGAGCAAAAATGGACATTTACGGGTTGTGTAAGAAGAGAGATGTGTGCGTTAGTGCATATCATAAAGCTGTGCATGCTTACGATATCGTTTGTGTACGAGCATGAAATGCAACGTACAAATGTCAAGTCAAAATTTTACAACTTGACCTCTTTTACATATTTCCGCGGCAAATGTATTTTAAAATCAGTTCGCTTGTAGCCATCAAGAGCGCTACGCGTACTCATTATCAATAGTTCTAGGCTTTGTAATTTGTAAACTTATCCAAAATATATTTTATCAGAATTATCAAGCGTTATCAGTTTATCATGTTATTTTAAACAGTGGTAGAGCCACGCGGCAGCTTTTGCTGTCGCACGGATAGGCCAGCTCGAACCGGGGTGGTACCACGACCTCACAGAATACCAGCGTGAAGTAGAGGTTTACCTCTGCGTTTCGCTTGGTGAGTGCAGGTGGCCGGAGGACCTTTTTACTGGAAATGAGGCATTCCATCTTACTCCTCACGGGTGACAACGCATCTGCATTTTGATTTGTAATAGAGGATAGATGTAAATGTCTATGGGTCGCAGCAACCACTTACCATCAGGTGGACTGTGTGCTCGTTTGTCACCCTTATCTTATAAAAAAAAATCATCCCCTTAGTGTTGGTATAACCCCGAACAGTTTGAAATGTACGCAGCGCTCCGTCTCTTTGTTGGTCCCAGGTTGTACAGTAAAAAATATTTCCTCTAATATCATTATTTAGGGTAGACATAGTAAGTTTGTATGGACTAAACGCCGCCTAGATACCTTCTTAACGTCTGTAAAGTCCGGTAGCGGAGCACGGAAGAATTTTGTACAATTATCCGTCATTACTAGTCTCTGTCGCTTGCGCATAAATGCTCACATATATGCGGTTAGCGACATTATAGATAGATATTGCAAACCTTTTACCCATAACTTGGCTTGTTTTTGTGAACATAATTTGGTGATCTTATTTTTAATGTTATAAGTAAAAATGTAACCACATTCCCTATACGCTCGTTGTTACTTAGCTCTCTGATTCGGTTAAATAAATAATTAATAAAATGTAGTTAATTTTTAATTAACCAATATGGCGGCGATGTGGTTCGCCAGCCATCACGTGTCGTTTCTCGCGGGGGCGAAAAGCGGTCCACGGAGAGCCGTTTCGCAACGTTGAATGTAAGAAGAGGAATGGATGGAAAGGTAGATAAAATATGTTAGATGATGGATGAACTATGCACAGATGTTCTGTGCGTGAACGAAACCAAGAGGAAAGGAAATGACATCACGGTTCATGGCCCCTACACTGGTCGGGAGTCCCACAAACCAGCTGAGGATGTCAGGGAGTTGGTGTGATTCTTTCATCTCGATTAGTATAATGTGTGATGGAGCATGAATGTGTAAGTCCAAGACTCCTGTGGATTAGGTTAAAAGTCGGACTCACTCGCTTGGCTATCCTTGGGGTTTATGCACCGACGGATCTGCGCGGAGGTGGGTCATTAAAAGCCCAACAAGAGAGAGAGGAATTTTGGGATAGTATGAGAGATGTCTTGAATAAATGCTGGGAAAATGAACGGATCATGATGTTAGGGGACTTTAATGGGTGGGTTGGAGTAAGGCGTGATGGGTATCAAGGAGTTCTGGGTACGTTGAGGGACTAGAGAGTGAATGACAATGGGAGAAGTATGCTCGAAGTATGTTTGGAATGGAATCTGTGCGTGGCCAAAACAATGTTTGACTACAAAAAGATCCTTTTTTATACAAGAGATGAGGGTGAGTCTAGAAGTATGATTGATTTTGTAATTGTGGATGAAAGACTGAGGACGCGTTCCGACGACACGTACCCGCTACGCGCACGCCACGCGTGTCAGCACCCGCGTTTAACTCGCTTTAAAATTTGTTGCATATAATTTGAGCCTTATGACAAATCAATAAATCTGAAATTGTATAAAAAGCGCTGCCGTAGGGCGTAGCGGGGCGGCTGCAGAGCGTGTGCGGGGCGAGCGCGGGGCCGGCGCGGAGCGGGAACGAGGCGAGCGCGTGGCGTATGCGAGGCGTTATTGATTTGTCATAAGACTCAAATTATATGCAACAAATTTAAAAGCGAGCTAGACGCGGGTGCTGACACGCGTGGCGTGCGCGTAGCGGGTGCGTGTCATCGGAACGCGCCCTGAGGAAAAAAGTGCTAGACACTCGGGCATACCTCGGTGTAGGCCTCGACACAGACCACTTCCTGGTCATAGCCCGAATGCGTGGCCTCTTTAAACGGTGGCGACACCGAGGGGCCGAGCCTACGAGTGTTTTAGACAGAGTAAAAGTGAAAAATCTACAAGAAAAAGAAAAAGACGAGTATGTAGAGAAACTGAAAGAAAGTTTTAAAGGCATAGAAGAGGTAGGTGTGATTGAAGATTTGTGGGAGACATTTAAGAAAGTGGTCGCGAATGTTGCTATTGAGGTATGCGGGGTAGCTAAAAGAAATAAAGGAAGAAACTATAATGCGTGGATGGATAAAGATGTACAAAGGTTTGTGCAAGAAAAGAAGAAAGCGTGGTTGGATTGGTTTCCAACAAAAGCTAACCAAAAAGTTCAAAAGGCAACGGATGACGAGATAAAGGAATCAAGAACGACTTCGTTCTTGATTCCTTTATCTCGTATAAAATTAATTATGAAAGATTGAAATCAGCAGCGAAAGAAGTTCTGTCTAGAAAGCAAGAAGAACGAAAGGATAATTTCGATAGGAGGCTCACTGAAGATTTCCAGTCAAACATTAAGTTTTTCTGGAAATTCATCAAAACAGCCAGAGGAAAATCTTCTACCTTAGAGCTGAGTACAATCAGGATCCGGCACCATCCATGGAAACTAATATTGTTGATGCAAGTGAGATAAGCATGGATGAAATAGTGAAAGCGTTGAAAAGTATGAGATTAGGTAAGGCTGCAGGGTATGACAGGATTACCGTCGAGATGCTGAGGGCTGGACAGGGCATAGTGGCTAATCAGCTGTACTGCCTTTTTAATTTGTGCTGGTGAAATGGGCAAGTACCGGGAGACTAGTGCAAAGCCGTAATCGTGCCATTGTATAAGGGAAAAGGGTCACGGCAGGACTGCATAAATTACCGCGGTATAAGCCTTCTCAGCGCCGTCGGTAAATTGTATGCTTAAGTGTTGATTGAAAGGGTTGTGAATGAAACAGACGAAAAAGTATGGGATGTACAAGCGGGATTTAGAGAGGGAATGGGATGTATGGATCAGGACTTTTCCCTGCGGTGCATAGCCGAAAAGTGGTAGAACCACGCGGCAGTTTTTCCTGTCGCACGGATGGGCCACCTCGAACCGGGGTGGTACCACGACCTCACAGAAAACCAGCGTGAAGTAGAGGTTTACCTCTGCGTTTCGCTTGGTGAGTGCAGGTGGCCGGAGGCCCTTTTTACTGGAAATGAGGCATTCCATCTTAGTCCTCACGGGTGATAACGCATCTACATTTTGAATTGTAATAGAGGATAGATGTAGATGTCTATGGACCGCAGCAACCACTTACCATCAGGTGGACTGTGTGCTCGTCTGTTACCCATATCCTATAAAAAAAAAGTGTCTAAAAACAAAAAGGTCTATTGCGCATTCGTGGATCTACAAAAGGCCTATGATAGAGTGGTGAGGAATTAATTGTGGTCAGCACTGTCCGTGAACGGTGTGGACAGTATCCTCTATACGAGCATTGCAATCTCTTTATAGCTATAATCTATTTCTAGTGCTTGTGTAAGGATAAACGGGGCATACACTGAATGGTTTAATATCGAAAAAGGTGTTAGACAGGGATGTGTAGCGTTACCGTGGCTGTTTAATCTGTTCATGGACAATTGCTTGACATATTTAAAAGAGAATGAAAGTGGTTTGAGAATGAATGAGTTACTCATCAAATATTTTCTCTATGCTGATGACCAAGTATTACTTGCGTCTTCGGCCGAGGAGTTGCAGGAGATGGTAACTACTATGAGTGGAGCTTTTTAGAAAGGGAATGAAGATGAAAGGGAGGAAGAATGTAAAGAAGACGAAAGTGAAGGTGTTTGAAAGAGATGAAGCAGTGGCAGACTGCAATGTCGTGATTGAAGATGAACAAATTGAACAGGTGAATTGACAGGAGTTTGTGTATCTGAATTCAAAGTTTACAAGAGATGGAAAGTGTGAGAGTGATATCGAAAGAAGAGTGAATGCAGGAAACATGATGAATGGAACTGCACTCACTTATGAACAGTCGGAAGGTGTCTAATAAGGCTCGTTTGGCTGTGCATGAGGGGGTGTTGGTTTCGACATTCATGTACGGAAGTGAATGTTGGGTATGGCAGAAGAAACATGAAAGCAGTTGAGATGAGAGCGTTAAGAAGTAATGATAGGAGATAAACTGAGTGACAGGATAAGAAATAGTGAGGTAAGGAAACGTTGTGGTCTGAAAAAAGATGTAGTGACAAAAATTGCGAAAGGTATGCTGAGATGGTTTGGCCATGTCGAGAGAATGAATGAAGAACGATTGACGAAAAAAGTGTATAAAGGGAGTGTGAATGAAAGTGTTGGAAGAGGTAGACCTAGGCAGATGTTTCTAGACCAAATCAGGGACGTCTTGAAAAAAGGCCAGGTCAAGAGTACCCTAAACCGAAGAGCATGTATGAATATGAAGGGAATAATGAAAGTGGACGAAGCGAAACAAGTATGTAAGGATGGTAGCAAGTGGAAAGAAGTGGTCTCTGCCTACCCCTACGGGAAGGAGGTGTGATTATATATATGTCTGTAAAATGTAGTAT
Organism: Parnassius glacialis; assembly: GCA_033319125.1. Lineage (NCBI taxonomy): Eukaryota > Metazoa > Arthropoda > Insecta > Lepidoptera > Papilionidae > Parnassius > Parnassius glacialis. Next base: position 30,116,885 of record JAVANC010000002.1, read on the forward strand.
GTTGTGTAAGATGTATATTACGTCAAAAAAGAAGAGTCAAAAATGGAAATGTTATATAATAATTAAATTGATAATACTATTGATTCATTTATCATCAGTGGAATAGGTGACACATCTAACAATTCCTCAGATACCAAACCTGATACGGATGATAATTTAATAATTATTTAAAAGATGTGATTTTTTTTCTTTTAATCGTAAATGGGGGATACACGTTTTAATAATTGATTTGAGATTTGACAGTTTAATATTAGTCCGACCAAGTTAAATTCAAAAGTAGTTGATCTATAAAATCGGTAGCTAAATAAATATGTTGTTATTTTAACTACAATTACAAATGCGCTTTTTATTATAAAATGTTTTTGACCTCTGGCAGTAGGCATAACGGTTATTGTACAAAATTTAAGATTTGTACGGTTGTAATACAGCGCGAGTTTTTTCGTAGGTTTGATCCAGCTGCTGGAGCGTCAGTTGGAGCGGCTGATCTTGCCCGCGATCCTGGAGTACGAGGAGATCAACGTGCACTCGGGCCCGGCGCGGCCGCCGACGGGCGGTGCGGGGGGCGCTACAGCCGGGCCCGCTCGGCTCAAGCACGAGCTGGCGGGGGTGCGCGACCACCTGCGCACGTTCGCCGTCGACGCCTCGCTCACCGTCACCATCTTCAAGCAGGTAGGTGCGGGGGTGCGGGGGGCGCTACAGCCGGGCCCGCGCGGCTCAAGCACGAGCTGGCGGGGGTGCGCGACCACCTGCGCACGTTCGCCGTCGACGCCTCGCTCACCGTCACCATCTTCAAGCAGGTAGGTGCGGGGGGTGCGGGGGGCGCGGGGGCGCTACAGCCGGGCCCGCGCGGCTCAAGCACGAGCTGGCGGGGGTGCGCGACCACCTGCGCACGTTCGCCGTCGACGCCTCGCTCACCGTCACCATCTTCAAGCAGGTAGGTGCGGGGGGTGCGGGGGGCGCGGGGGCGCTACAGCCGGGCCCGCGCGGCTCAAGCACGAGCTGGCGGGGGTGCGCGACCACCTGCGCACGTTCGCCGTCGACGCCTCGCTCACCGTCACCATCTTCAAGCAGGTAGGTGCGGGGGGTGCGGGGGGCGCGGGGGCGCTACAGCCGGGCCCGCGCGGTTCAAGCACGAGCTGGCGGGGATGCGCGACCACCTGCGCACGTTCGCCGTCGACGCCTCGCTCACCGTCACCATCTTCAAGCAGGTAGGTGCGGGGGGTGCGGGGGGCGCGGGGGCGCTACAGCCGGGCCCGCGCGGCTCAAGCACGAGCTGGCGGGGGTGCGCGACCACCTGCGCACGTTCGCCGTCGACGCCTCGCTCACCGTCACCATCTTCAAGCAGGTAGGTGCGGGGGGTGCGGGGGGCGCGGGGGCGCTACAGCCGGGCCCGCGCGGCTCAAGCACGAGCTGGCGGGGGTGCGCGACCACGTTCGCCGTCGACGCCTCGCTCACCGTCACCATCTTCAAGCAGGTAGGTGCGGGGGGTGCGGGGGGCGCGGGGGCGCTACAGCCGGGCCCGCTCGGCTCAAGCACGAGCTGGCGGGGGTGCGCGACCACCTGCGCACGTTCGCCGTCGACGCCTCGCTCACCGTCACCATCTTCAAGCAGGTAGGTGCGGGGGGTGCGGGGGGCACGGGGGCGCTACAGCCGGGCCCGCGCGGCTCAAGCACGAGCTGGCGGGGGTGCGCGACCACCTGCGCACGTTCGCCGTCGACGCCTCGCTCACCGTCACCATCTTCAAGCAGGTAGGTGCGGGGGTGCGGGGGGCGCGGGGGCGCTACAGCCGGGCCCGCGCGGCTCAAGCACGAGCTGGCGGGGGTGCGCGACCACCTGCGCACGTTCGCCGTCGACGCCTCGCTCACCGTCACCATCTTCAAGCAGGTAGGTGCGGGGGGCGCGGGGGGCGCGGGGGCGCTACAGCCGGGCCCGCGCGGCTCAAGCACGAGCTGGCGGGGGTGCGCGACCACCTGCGCACGTTCGCCGTCGACGCCTCGCTCACCGTCACCATCTTCAAGCAGGTAGGTGCGGGGGGTGCGGGGGGCGCGGGGGCGCTACAGCCGGGCCCGCGCGGCTCAAGCAAGAGCTGGCGGGTGTGCGCGACCACCTGCGCACGTTCGCCGTCGACGCCTCGCTCACCGTCACCATCTTCAAGCAGGTAGGTGCGGGGGGTGCGGGGGGCGCGGGGGCGCTACAGCCGGGCCCGCGCGGCTCAAGCACGAGCTGGCGGGGGTGCGCGACCACCTGCGCACGTTCGCCGTCGACGCCTCGCTCACCGTCACCATCTTCAAGCAGGTAGGTGCGGGGGGCGCGGGGGCGCTACAGCCGGGCCCGCGCGGCTCAAGCACGAGCTGGCGGGGGTGCGCGACCACCTGCGCACGTTCGCCGTCGACGCCTCGCTCACCGTCACCATCTTCAAGCAGGTAGGTGCGGGGGGTGCGGGGGGCGCGGGGGCGCTACAACCGGGCCCGCGCGGCTCAAGCACGAGCTGGCGGGGGTGCGCGACCACCTGCGCACGTTCGCCGTCGACGCCTCGCTCACCGTCACCATCTTCAAGCAGGTAGGTGCGGGGGGTGCGGGGGGCGCGGGGGCGCTACAGCCGGGCTCGCGCGGCTCAAGCAAGAGCTGGTGGGTGTGCGCGACCACCTGCGCACGTTCGCCGTCGACGCCTCGCTCACCGTCACCATCTTCAAGCAGGTAGGTGCGGGGGGTGCGGGGGGCGCGGGGGCGCTACAGCCGGGCCCGCTCGGCTCAAGCACGAGCTGGCGGGGGTGCGCGACCACCTGCGCACGTTCGCCGTCGACGCCTCGCTCACCGTCACCATCTTCAAGCAGGTAGGTGCGGGGGGTGCGGGGGGCGCGGGGGCGCTACAGCCGGGCCCGCGCGGCTCAAGCACGAGCTGGCGGGGGTGCGCGACCACCTGCGCACGTTCGCCGTCGACGCCTCGCTCACCGTCACCATCTTCAAGCAGGTAGGTGCGGGGGGCGCGGGGGCGCTACAGCCGGGCCCGCGCGGCTCAAGCACGAGCTGGCGGGGGTGCGCGACCACCTGCGCACGTTCGCCGTCGACGCCTCGCTCACCGTCACCATCTTCAAGCAGGTAGGTGCGGGGGGTGCGGGGGGCGCGGGGGCGCTACAGCCGGGCCCGCGCGGCTCAAGCACGAGCTGGCGGGGGTGCGCGACCACCTGCGCACGTTCGCCGTCGACGCCTCGCTCACCGTCACCATCTTCAAGCAGGTAGGTGCGGGGGGTGCGGGGGGCGCGGGGGCGCTACAGCCGGGCCCGCGCGGCTCAAGCACGAGCTGGCGGGGGTGCGCGACCACCTGCGCACGTTCGCCGTCGACGCCTCGCTCACCGTCACCATCTTCAAGCAGGTAGGTGCGGGGGGTGCGGGGGGCGCGGGGGCGCTACAGCCGGGCCCGCGCGGCTCAAGCACGAGCTGGCGGGGGTGCGCGACCACCTGCGCACGTTCGCCGTCGACGCTTCGCTCACCGTCACCATTTTCAAGCAGGTACTAACCTCTTCCTTTGGAAACACGAATATTTATCAGGCCTGCGTTGTCCGTTTGTGTGACCGGCACTCATAAATGGCTAGCCGGATGTTACTCGACAAGCTGGCAACTGTCCCATCAACTGAGTTCGAAAAGTAGCTGCATTTCTAATACATGGAACACAATGGTGTATGTGATTTCTAACCAAATTCTTTAATCTAGTCACCCAATACTTAGTTCTCACATAACTACAAGTCAATGAGGGCTAATAATCTTCCACTCACCAGATGTCGCTAGTTGTGACTGAGGTAAAGTTTTTTGTTCCACAATGTCAGTTAATTGAGAAATTAGTTTTAAATAATAGTTTATCATTATCTAGAGTATTATATTAATACACAACACAATGCGTCAGTGGTTTGATTTTTAATTGTTTGCACATTATAACTCTTTTTTTTTAAAAGTCGTCTTTTAGTTATATTTATAGTTTGGTTTATTCATTTCTAATGTAATTAATATAAAATATAACTAATAATACAGAAAGAAACCTTAAAGATTACATTTCCTAAGGATTTATCGTCCCCGCTATGAAATCTGTCAAATATTTTACCTCACTCTAAAATGGCGCCGCCCTGGTGGCAGAAAAAGTCGTGGATGCCCTCATTGTTGTCCCCCATGCATGGTTTTTTCATGTGCATCGGCTACTATAAGTTTTGCAAGATGTGATTCTCCTGCAATTATGATGGGATGCTTTCTATCATCATAAGTTTGAATTTTCAATTCATCCTTCGACTCTTAACATACCATATTCGTCAATAAATGGGTTAAGTTAAGTGAAGCGAGTTTGCTTTTCCTGTGAACATTTTGGGATTTCAAGACATTTTTAAGCTCCTCAGGGAACTAATGAAATTGATGCTGCCGTATGCAACAAGTAAGAGAATCTTGTATTACTTTCGCTGATAGATACGGCAAAGGTTTTTCTTTTGATGTGTAAAAAACCCTCAATCGAAAAAATCTACTACAAAACGCTACAACCTTCACTAGCTTCCCTAATGATGAAAATTTAATGAATAAATTATCATAATTTTCATTGATAACGGAAGTAACGTGTGTTTTTATGGATTTTGTTTCCAATTTAGTACATATGGAAGTTGGTTTCGCGTACTCTATTGTTGGAAGCACGGTCCAAGCTGGTTGCTTAATAAAAATTAAGCAACCAGCTTGGACCATGCTTCCACAACTTGACATCTATAAGCACTGCCGGTTTTACTCCTCGTGAGGCGTAATCGGCAGTATTGCACCGAATTAAGATATGACCATTGGGATGAATCTAAAATGTTAGTATTTCTGAAGTCCGATTGGCCACAAAAGTTTTCCATCGGCTTGGATGATCGCTCAACCAAGCCAAAACTATCGTTGAGTCAGGCCAGGCATGTATATCTGACTTATTTATATGAAGGACTCCAGCCACTTCAACGAGAAGCTTAGCTACTAATACAACTCCACACAATTCAAGTCTAGGAATGGACACCTGTTTGATAGGAACTACTTTGGTTTTAGCAGTCATCAAATGAGATTCAATTCTACCATCTGTAGCAAGGCATCTAACATACACAACGACAGAATATGCTACACTAGATGCATCGCTGAATCCATGTGATTCTACCAGTTTGTCACTTTTAAAACTATTAACCGATCTCGGTATATGAAATCTGACTACTTCACGTAACTCATTTCGATAAGTCCCATTCACACAATAGCTCATTTGGTAATTTCTCATCCCAGTCCAGTCCGGTTAGCCACAGTTTCTGAATAAACACCTTTGCAGTAATAATACATGGTGATATTAAGCCAAGAGGGTCATATAAGCGGCCGATTTCAGCAATGATTTTTCTTTTAGTGTCAGGTAAGGATGATTCAGATGAGAACCGTACTGTGTAATCAAACTCATCACTTCGACGATTCCATGTAAGTTCTAGTATTTTGGTTATATCATCTTCTTTAATTGCCTTACCATTTCCCTTTCCTTCATCCTCCCTTAATGATCTAAACAACTCCTTATTGCTAGACCATTTCTGTAACTTGAAACCGTCTTTCTCCATTAATGAATTTATCTGCTCACACACTGTAATTGTTTCTATTTCAGACTGACAACCTGTCATGAGATCGTCGACGTAAAGGTCTGTTTGACTCTACCTGCAGCTAATGGATAATTATGTCTTTCATCTACAGCAACTTGTTGCAAAGCTTTGACCGCTAAGTACTTTGCCAGACCAAAAGTTACTCTCAAAATTCTATAATCTTTTATTTCTGAAGTAGGATTGTCACGCCAAACTATGCTTTGAAAGTCAACGTGTTTTGCAGCCACCTTAACTTGTCGATACATTTTAACAATATCGGCAGTGAGACATATCGGGTGTAACCGCAATGGCATAATGATATGTCGCAATTTTGGCTGTAAAGTTGTTCCGACCATAAGAGTATCATTTAGAGACACACCATTGGCGCTACGGTCTGATGCATCAAACACAACTCTAGTTTTTGTTGTTCTTCTGTCCAGTTCAATTACAGCGTGGTGTGGCAACCATACTTTTTCTCCTGACTGTAACAAATCCATTCCTATTTCTTCCATATGACCAAGAGTCACGTATTCCTTAAGTGTTTCTGCATAATCCTTTCCTTGTTCTGGGCATTTCGATAATCTTTTCTCTAAACTTTAACAATCTTTTAACTGCAATTTACCTTGTATCTCCATATCTTTCTTTAATACCAAAATTGGGACGGAAAAGTAACTCTACAATGTAGCGACCATAGTGGTCTCTAATTGTTGTAGCAGCAAATGTTCCTCACATTGTTACTTTTCAGGATTCAATATTTTTCTGTGTTCTAAATTAGGCTCTGACACTAGCATCCAAAATCGTTTAAGTAGTTCGTTATCTTCATCTACCTTTGAATGCATATTCAAAATTATGTTGTGACATCCAATTTCTGTATTATTACTACTCACTTGACCTGACAATACCCATCCGAAGTGAGTATCCTCCGCAATAGAACAACCAAAGGGGTGTTTTATTAACCTCTTTTCAGGATCTTGCAATAAACCTTAGTGCCTAATAAGATGTCTATCCTATTAGGTGAATTGTATTGTGGATCTGCCAGAGTGATGCGCTGTGATAATTCAAATTACTCTCAAAACTCAAATTTACTATTCAAATTTTACAAGTCCAAGATCATGCGTTAACTTTTCTAAGTTGATCTTCACTTCTACAAGGTTAAAGGAGTACTTACGGTTTTCTTTTGCACTTTACTTCATAATATCACAAGTCTTGCTAGATTGTGTGTCCTCTTCCAAGTGAGCTGCAATTTTTCACCACAAGATGGCGCCAATATGGTTTCTTCTAAAGCGCTTCACGAGTCACGAGATGGCGTGACGCCACTTCTATGTTCCTTGCGGTGACGACGTGAATTGTTTGACTAATATGAAGCCGTCAAGTGTATTTGTAATCACTAGTCGCAGTTATAGATTATATCTCAAAAAACGATCCGGCTCGAAGGACCTTTTGTTAGGTTAACAAAGCCAGGGATCAATGAAAACTCAATGTCCCGGAACGTATAGACACTTTATTCATTATATTTAGTAAACCTTTTATACATTTTTCAATGGTCTAACCATATCGTGATGTAAAAATTTATAGCGATATCTAGACTGCTGTTTATGAGATATATGTATAATATGTTTGTTTACGATCTTAGACAACTTCAGCGAGTCCATACAAAGTAATTTCCCACAAAGTATTACGGTAGTTATTCTTAATTTTCATAAAAATCCCAAAGAATGTTAAAATTAAATTCAATTATTTAATCATGTAATGTAATATTATTTACTACACGTATCATTCCCGTGGATGTCGTAAGAGGCGACAAAAGTAAAAAATCCAAAAGATAGACAGGTCTTCTTCTAACAACTAAAAAAATTGCCGTTGCGTACTCGCGCAACTTGGCGACTTTGACAAATATACAGCGTCGTAAGAAGCTACGGAGGAAACTCAAACAAGAGATGGGTAGCAATATCTTCCTGATAACAGCTTAAGATAATAAAAACTGCGGTTATCAACTCGACTGCCAAGTATGTCAAATGTCTTTAGACAACCTATGTTCATCACTGGATTTTTACAGGCTGTAATGTTGATACGATGATAAAACAAAGTATACATAATAATATTTTCTTTCAGTTGTTTTACTACATCTGCGCATACAGCTTAAATCAACTGCTGCTCCGCAAAGATCTCTGCTGCTGGGCCAAGGGTCTGCAAATCCGGTACAACATCTCACATCTCGAGACCTGGATTAAAGAGCATCTCGCCGAATATGGACAGAAGAGCGTAAGCACTCTTATAATTTAAAACGACGAGAACTATTCAATATGTATAATATCTAATGATTTCTTATATTTACGCGAACACTACACATTGAATAAAACTACTTTTACAGATTTTATCGCGTTTAATTAACTTATTTTTCTTATTTTTTATTCATTCCCGACGTTTCGGGTGCTTTCCAGCACCTATGGTCACGGGGGACTGAGGTGATTGATGTCCCGATGTCAGAGTTAACCCGGAGTACCTTCAGCTTTTTTAATTATTAATTTGGTCCGATCTACGCAAATTAATAATTAAAAAAGCTGAAGGTACTCCGGGTTAACTCTGACATCGGGACGTCAATCGCCTCAGTCCCCCGTGACCATAGGTGCTGGAAAGCACCCGAAACGTCGGGAAATACTGACTTGGCATTGGCAGAATTCTTTTAAGAGAAGCCAAAAAGTAAAGAAGAAGAAGAACGTCGGAAATTAATAAAAATAAGAAAAAACAAGTTAATTAAACGCGATAAAATCCGTAAAAGTAGTTTTATTCAATGTATAATATCTCTTAATAATAATGTCCCCCATACTGAATTTTCGTCACGGTGGCCATTGTTAACGGAAGTTACACCTATTAGCACACCTATTATTAGGCCCGTATTAATAAACGTTACTCAACGACGAACTCAAGTGCGTAATCATTTTATACGCCCTCATTACGATATCAGCATCTCAAGATCGTTGCTAATTAATAAAAACAGTATCTCAAAACGCTTTACTTAGGAATACAGTTCTGTGACTTGCACTCAAGTACACACACTTGAGAGTAGAGTTTCGTTTATTAATCAGTGTGGCACTCAGCTGATATCGTAAACCTAAACGGCATCTTGAGATATGTTTATTAATAAGATCATAACCTCAATATTGTACTCAAGTGCGTGTACTTGAGCTGAGTAACGTTTATTAATACGGGCCATAGTGCACTAGAGTCTCAAGCGCAGGTGCACGTCCTCATTTTCATAGTCCGTTAGGACGGAAATCGGCGACCCGGAGTGAGATCAGGCTTTACGAGGTCTGGGATTGAAACCAGACTAACCTCCTGACTCCGGCTGCTACTAAGAATGTTTGATAGAAAAACTCAATAACTGGATTTTGGTCCCACCCAGAATTCGAACTCGGGACCTCACGATCAACAGACGCATCTATTTCCACTAAACCAATGACGCAGTCAAAAAAGCATCGACAAAACAATCCAACAAAAGAGCTAATCGTTAGTACAGTTCTCTGAAGCATATTTAATGTAAGCTTAATTGCTAACGTAAAGATTTAATTATTTTTAAATAAGTAATTATGAAGTAAAACAGATTACCTTGTAGCACGTTTTATTCACTTTATAAACGAATCACAATAATTATATTATACTTTACTTAATGTAGATGATAACAACTACTAGCGGAGCGACTCACTTGCACACGACTAAAGTGAACTGAACTGAACTAAGATACCTATGGCAGTTCCATTTATAGTGTACAGCGCTGTTAGCACTACCCACAAATCTTCTTATTTTTACATATGTTACTCTAGGGTTTTATGATTTATTAAATCTGAAGCATATGTATACTTAATAATCATTTATGTATAATAATTTATTATACAGGGTATTTTTGAAACGCTCCCGAAAACAAAGACAGATGATAGTAGATACTACACTAGCACATGGGTCACAAATAAATTTGATTCCGACGAAAAAAAAATCATCTTTTCACAACGTTTTATTAACTTTATTCACGCTCCATCGTTAAGGGTCAATGTACGCGAGAACGCAGAATTCGCAGAGGCCGCGCGCCCACTAGCCTAATGGGCCATACCATATCACAATACCTAATAATTTACAACACTTGTCTAAATACCTAACTTATCTAGTTAACCTACTATTTTGCCACTGTGCTTGTCTCCACGTAGCCACTTTAATTCAAATTCACAGGTTAAATAACCCAAATAACTGGTTCGATTCCCCGCTAATGAAAAAAATACTTAAATGATATCTAACCAAGGTGCACCATGCGTTCTATTCATCGTGTAGGTATGTTTATTATTCGATGTATTCAGTTATGTACCAATTCAGATCAGTTCAGTACTAAGTTACTTAAAAAAATTAGGTATGAAACAGCTTACCGCTCTAAGTCCTCCGTGGTGACGTGTTCAATGAAACCAGGCACACATTGTTGCTGGTCTAATAACCAACGGCAGAAAACTCGCCGGCGGTCGTGATCGCCGGGAACTAAAGCTTGCACTTTGTACACTTTGTTTGGGCGCATTCGGTTACAATTTAACACGAAGTGAACTGTACAGTATGACACACTTGTTCCATCCCGACGCCTTAACAATTTAGCGATACTTCGTGTACCTAGGTTCGGATTCCGGCGAACGACATCTAAAATACGCTCCTCCGAGTGAACAGCCACTTGACTTCCACCTCCTGCCGCTACCAGAGCAATGGGCCGATTTTCCAACACTCGCTGAAATGCTGCTGTTATCAGTGAGCTGGATGTCGAGCGGTCGGAAATTTCTCTCGGTAAATTCGCAATGCATGCGAAGCATTCCTGCGAGCTTCTATAAACGTACGCGTTACGCATTATAAAAACAAAACAAGAAACTTAAAACGTTACAACAAGGATAATATCATTAAGTAATAAATAGCAAGTAATAACAACAATCATTTAATAAACAACACAATTGAACTGTTTCTTTAGATAGTCAACACGGAACTGTCTTAAAAACTAAAATCATTAATCAAATACGCTAAAACAAATGCGCACAATGTAAAGTCCTTGACGCACTGGAGAACCTTCCACACACCGTTAAAGCGTTATGTATGTTAAGACATCGTCAACATTTATTATTTATAAGTTTTATCCCTACGACTAATTTTCATATGGAATTTAAAAGTCATGGTTTTATGGGTGTTTAGAACGTCAATAAAAGTCACCACATATAACGCACAAAACGTTTATTGTCTACAAGTACACAGAACATTTAAGAAGGCGGATAATGTGCACAGTGAAAACATATCTCGTGTGACTGCCTTTGAAGACACTTGTGTACAACTTTTGTGCGTTAATTAGTTTCTAATGTGCATGCTATAATCACCCTACCTGTAATAACGATTACTTCTAATGTTGTGTGCGTAAAGTGCAGTGCAATTTCAAATATATTTTTTTCGCCGCTGTTTCGGTCTCGTTCACGCTCCGCTGCTCGCGGCCATAACTGAGGGGCGCCTCACCCCCGTCTGAAGAGTCGGATTGCTAGTTTTCGTCCCGTCTCCACTCATCGTGTGACTTGTTTTCGTCGTAAACAATGAACAATTCGCAACGCGCATCTCCGATCAAAGTCTCCTCGAACCCCGATTTATCTAATATGTCGGTAGATATGGAATCCTACGTTAACTCGCGCAAAAGGAAACAAATGGAATGCGGTGACCATGGAATGCTTGCAATATTTGAGCAAAGGATGGAACAGCAAATGAAACTTTTTAATGATAGCATAACTAATTGTATCACTACCGCTGTCAACTCTGCAATTTCCGAACAACTATCACATGTTACTTCGAACTTGTGTGAAATAAATTTAATCTTACAAAAACTTACTGAGGACAACTCAAAAATTAATAAATCACTCTCGGAAACCAGTGCACGTCTATCCGAAATGGAAATATCTCTCAGTACATCTATACAAAGGCAGGATTTATTTGAGAGTAGATTGCAAGCATGTGAGAGTGTCAATTCTCAATCTACAGAACTGTCCACACAAGTTCGATCCCTTGAGATTAAAATGGACGAAGTTGAACAACAAGCTAGACTAAACAACCTTGAGATTACTGGAATCCCTGAAAAAACACGAGAGGATTTATCATTTTATTTCCGTAATATAACTAATTTCTTGGGAATCGAACTATCAGCAAATGACGTAATTCACATAACGAGGATTCGTCCGTTTAAGGTGGTTCCCGGTCGTCCCAAGGCAATCGTAGTGAAGCTGAGATCCCGTATGCTGCGCGATTCTATCCTTGCAGCGGTGCGTGCTAAGAAGGGACTTAGACTCTGCGATATCGGCTTTCCTGACGAGGGGTCCAAAATATATGTTAATGAACACTTGACACCGTCTAACAAACTACTTCTTAAAAATACTAAATTAAAAATGAAGTCTGCCCTATACCAATATTTGTGGGTTCGTGATGGAAAAATCTTCGTTAGAAAAAACGATACCACTCACGCTTTACGTATTAAAGACAGTTCGGATGTTTTAAAAATTGTATGACTATTTGTAAGTTTTGATCTTATCTTAGTTTGCATCTACCAGTACTTATTAAATGAACACACTGTGTTGGGCACAAAGTTACGCTATAATTATCTAGGTAAGCATTATTATTTATCTGTTAACACTGATATTAATATCGTAATGTATTTATGTATAACAATTAGATCATATTTTTATTTATACGTATTATTATATAAAGTATTTTATATCTATGTAATACATTTACAATATTTATATAAAACACATAACACATGTTTCATAACTTTATTGTGTATATTGCTGCCTACTTATAAGAGAATATACAACCTATTTCGTGAAACTATTTTAACTATTATAATTTACCGCATCGTAGTAATCATATCATCACTGTCGTCATTTTATGTGTCTGTCTATGTCCATGATTTGTCCGACTTTGAGGTAATACACTACTATAACTGTTATGAGGCTGTTAGTTGCTTATGCTGTAGACATAAACGTACTTTTAAGTTTGTTTTTACTGGTCACTATTTTTATTCATTGTTTGCACCGTGTTGGTTGCACGGTAAGTTATTAAAAAAACTTTGTAGATTCATATTGATTCCTTAATTATGTCTTTAGATAGGAAATTAAATATATTTTATCAGAACGTACGTGGTCTCCGTACTAAATGCCTTGACTTATATAATAATATACTATCGTGCAACTACAACGTTATACTCCTTACAGAAACTTGGTTGCAAGATGATATATTTGATAACGAATTATGTGATGGGAGGTTTGATATATTCCGTTGCGATAGAGACTTGGTGGCTACGAATAAGAGTTCAGATGGAGGTGTAATTATTTGTACCCGTCGTGAGCTAGGTGCGACTAAGCGTGTAGACTGGGGTTGTAAATATTTTGAATCTATATGTGTCAGCTTGCCAGCCCGATTACTCGGCTCTCAATACAACCTAAATATTATACTAGTTTACATACCACCAGATGAAGTTAAATTAGCTGAGTATATTAATGAATTTAGAATCAGTTTTGAGCGTTTTTATCATACGTCACAATCGGACTTCTTTATGATTATTGGTGATTTTAATTTGCCTTGTTTAACATGGAATACTGATTGTTGGTCTTTAATACCGATAGGCAAATCTGAGGTTCAATTAGCTGCTAATACTTTGGCTGAGGATCTGAGCTTTTTAGGTATGAATCAATTTAATTTTATTCAAAATCGTTGTAATAATGTCCTCGACTTGTGTTTTTCAAACTTATATTTAGAAATAAAAAAATCGGATCCTCTTACCAGATTAGATGATTTTCATCCTCCATTCACGGTTGATGTCACTGATCTCTCCATCAAACCTTTAAAAGAGAAATCTCAACCGAAGTATAATTTCCGGAAATGTAATTATACACTCATCAATGAATTTTTGAATAATGTTGATTGGAATGAGTTGCTGTTGAATACCGCGTCAGTAGATCATGCTGTAGAAAATTTTTATAAAAAAATAAACGAATGCTTTGTCCTATATGTTCCTCTTGTACCCTCGTGTAATAATTGTTACCCATGTTGGTACAGCCCTGCATTGATAAAAATTTTACGGGAGAAATCAAAAGCCCATAAAAAATGGAAAAAATGGAATAATCCTCGTGATTATGAAGAGTTTAAACTGCTTAGAGATAGACAACATCGTATACAAAAGAAATGTTTCGAGCACTTCACGTGTAACACTGAAAAAAATTTGAAAACCTCGCCTAAGTTCTTTTGGAAATATGTTAAATCAAAGAGAGGGACATCCACTTATCCTCAAAATTTCTCTTTTAACAATAAAAATTACTCTAATGGGCAGGACATTTGCTCAGAATTTAATAACTATTTCAAAAGCGTATTTACTGATTCTGTTTTACCATCAAGTGAGTTTCATAACCTTTCCGATATGAGTATAGATCAGATCTCTAGCATAAATATATCCCGGGAAGCTGTTCTTAAGTATCTTAAACACTTGGATTCAAACAAAGGGGCTGGCTATGATAGAGTGCCTCCTGTGTTCTTGAAGTCCTGCGCCGATAGCTTAAGTTACCCCATTTCTTTACTTTTTAAACTTTCTCTACAACATTCTGTTTTTCCATTGTTATGGAAAAGAGCGCATATAATTCCTATTCATAAAAAAGGCGCCAAATCTAAGATAGATAATTACCGCCCAATTTCGATTCTTAGCACTGTTGCGAAAATTTTTGAAAAACTAGTATTTGATCAAATTTATCCAATTATTATAAAAGGTATACCTAATTCACAACATGGTTTCTTGAAGAGACGCTCCACTACGTCTAATCTTGCTTGCTTCACTGAGTACGTTCTCAATCATATGGAAAACGGTGGTCAGGTTGACGTGATATACACGGATTTTGAAAAAGCTTTCGACCGTGTAAATCATGTTGTCTTGCTACAAAAGCTCCAGGTGCTCGGAATTCATGGAGATCTGCTTAGATGGGTAAAATCTTATCTAATGAATCGATCTCAGGCAGTTATTCTTGGAGGATACAGGTCAGATTTTATTACTGTCCCATCTGGCGTGCCTCAAGGCTCTCACCTTGGCCCCCTATTCTACAACGCATATATATTTGATATACATAAATTTATAAGTAACTGCCATCACTTACTGTACGCCGATGATAAGAAAATATTTCTCAGTGTTCGTACTATTGAAGACTGCGAATCTATTCAAAAAGATCTTGCCTCTTTATATAACTTTTACGTAGCTAACGGTATAAATGTAAGTATATCTAAATGTCAGTGTATATCTTTCACCAGAAAATTGAACCCAATAGTATTTCCCTATAATCTTAATGGAATTTTAATTAAGAGGGTAACAGTTGTTCGTGATTTAGGCGTACTCTTTGATGCCGGCATGACCATGCGAGATCATATCAATAGTATATGTAGTAAATCTTTTCGTAATCTTGGATTTGTCATGCGCACATGCCTTCCATTTACGGAATTACTAAGTCTTAAAATAGTTTATTTTTCGTATGTAAGATCCACTCTTGAGTATGCATGCCAGGTTTGGTCACCGTTTTTTAAAATTTACATTAACAATATTGAAAGAATTCAACGTAAATTTATTTCACACCTGAACTATAAATTTAAACATAATCGCTCATCATATTTAGATGACTGCCGACACTATAACCTTCTTACGCTCGAAGAAAGACGAGGACTGTTAGATATGGGATTTCTATACGATATTTTACGCGATGGTATTGACTGTCCGGATTTACTGAATACTGTCAAGTTTAATGTGCAAAGAAAACGTACTAGAATCACCAAGAGAACTATGTTTAGTATTCCTCGTCACTCCACACTTTACGGTAAAAATAGTATCATAACACGATTGTTATCAAATTATAACAAAACATTTAATACCTTCGATCCTTTTATAGGCAGTAAAAGTGATTTTAGAAACAAGATACGTGCATGCATTTTGAACACAGCTTCTGTTGTTTGAATTACCTGTATTTGTAATCATTTACGTAAGATGCAGGTAAGGTACATTATGAAGAACACTTTCTGTAGGTAGCTATATATATTTAAATAATAAATAAACTATATAATATTTTAGAATATGTATGTATATGTATGTGTATGTATTTGTATGTATATGTGTGTATGTGTATGTATGTATGCATATGTATATGTATGTATATGTGTATGTGTGTATGTATGTATATATGTGTATATATGTATGTATGTGTGTGTATATGTGTATATATGATAGATATAATATAATATGCCGCGATATAAATAAATTAATAAAAAAATACTCGAGAAGTAAATCGCATATCAATTTATCAGCTTTTTTTTTACATATTAGTGTAAGTGTTAGTAAACCTAAAATTACTTATATTTTATTACTGTTATTTTTTAAGCTGTTTTAAATTGGTCTAATTTGCATTGTTTTTATTTATTATAATTGTACCTGGCTTACTTTTAAATTTAATATGTGGATGACTGTAATTGGCATACTTGAAGTGAAATTGAAAATTGTATTTAGTGATATACGCTGTTGTTATCCTTATTAAACGAAAAAAAAAAAAACAAAGGAAAGACAATTTAACACAAACAATAGAACTTATACACAACTCGATATGTACCTCGCGACTACAATAATTATATTAATGAATACGATAGCCCGGACAAGCGCAAGAGTGGCATGCGTTCTACGTCGGTAGCAGCTGCGGACTGGTGGGGGGAACCCGCTTACGCGCAAGTCGATTGAGGCGTGGCCGTTTGACCTAGATACAGTCGTGCCATATGTTTGACGAGTAGCTGTACCATAGTATAAAGACAGCTGTACGCTCACTCGCTGCCGCGCTTTGAAGTTCCAGGTTCGATATGCCTCCACATCACCCCCCTCTAGAGACCGTGATACGAGCGATAATACTCAGGGAATTTTAGTCTCCTTCCTGATTTTGTACATTTTATTACATTATCTTTACTACAAAAAATTATTGAAATTAATAAACGTACCTAATTGGGTACTCAGTACTCACACAATTATAAACACTATCTCATCGTTATCTTTGATTTTGTATAAGAAATGAAAAATTAAACTAAAAAATGAAACTTCGATAAATCGCTCAGTGCCCAGGTTCAAGGCCAGTGTTTTTACGTGACGGGATCTATAAGCGTTCGACGTCCGCGAGGATATTGACCCTATTATCAGCTGATGTAGTTTTTAAGTTTCACTTCTGGTTTTCTGTTTAAGTATTTTCATGATTTTTTTTATGAAATTATCGTTTCATTTAGATGTACTAACATGATGGAGCGTGAATAAAGTTAATAAAACGTTGTGAAAAGATTTTTTTTTCGTCGGGATCAAATTTATTTGTGACCCATGTGCTAAGGTGTAGTATCTACTATCATCTGTCTTTGTTTTCGGGAGCGTTTCAAAAATACCCTGTATAAGTGTCGATTATTTCAAATCCATTTGTAACATTATATTTATTGATCTCATTTGTGTGTAATCTTCTTTTAAAATGTCTATTGAGTTAGGGTTGAAAATCTTATTCCATGGTTGTTTTTTTTTCAAATATAGCCTTTAGTTTTTTAAGCATAACCGTGTAGTGACCGGTGAAGGAATATCCACTACCCCAGTGTCCCGTGGGTGTCGTAAAAGGCGATAGAGGAAAACAAACTAGGAGAATGAGCAGCAGCGTCTTCCTTAACAACCCAACAACTAAAAAATAAAATACTGCAGTTGCCCACACGCCCGCCAAGCGTGGCAACTTTAACAAATATTCCCTCTATTCGATCTATGGGGGATCTTTTCAGCATGGACTTTGGATAGACTGTAACGGTAACAATAATGATTAGTTTGATTTACATAGTGTTGGTGCCGACACTAAGCGGATGATAAACTGATAACGCTTGATAAGTTTGATAAAAATATATTGTGGACTAGCTGTTCTCCGCGACTTCACCCGCGTGTAATTTAGGTTTTTAATTATATTTCTCAGAACCCTAATTCTTTTACTCAAATATAAGTAGCCTAAGTTACTCCTTAGAGTATTAGCTATCTGCCAGTGAAAGTCCCGTCCAAATCGGTCCAGCCGTTTCGGAGATTAGCCGGAACAAGCAGACAGACAGACAGACAAAAATTTTAAAAATTGCGTTTTTGTTATAAGTACCGTATACTACTAAATACCGTACACTCATATACATTTAGTAAAAAGCTGTTATTTTAACATTACAATTATTTGTATGGATACGTTTACAAATTATAAAGCCTAGAACTATTGATAATAAGAACGCGTAGCGCTCTTGATGGCTATAAGCGAACTGATATTAAAATACATTTGCCGCGGAAATATGTAGAAAAGAGGTCAAGTTGTGAAATGATGACTTGACAATTGTACGTTGCATTACATGCTTGTACAGGTGGTAACTTTTGTTTGCCAGGTTGAAGAGATCCTCGGTGTGTTGAAGCCCATCACGCAGGCAGTGCAGTTGCTGCAAGCGCGCAAGTCTATGATCGACGTGGACAGCACGGTCGAAATGTGCGCCGATCTCACCGCCATGCAAGTTTGTAAGGTAACTACATAAAAATCAAATTTAAAATATTTATTGTATGTTAAGTGTTACATTTTGGTGTTCATTTATAACAACTTAACCCACCCTTTCCAGTATTTGTTATATTTTATAGGTCTGTGCCCAATACAAGTTATATACTGAATTAATGTTATCAAGTGAAGTTGTTAGCTACATACATACATACATACACGTACTACAGTGCTTAATTCTTATATTTTTACAAATAATCCCATTCTATGTTAAGCAGTTAGAAGTACATATAAGATCAGATAATAGATTAAGTATGCAAACCATCAGCAATGCTACCTATAAATAAACGGTAGCGTCTTCGTAATATTATAACTTTCTGTTTTCTTTTTGTTTTATAGGGTAGGATGATCAAAGAAGCACACAGTAGTCGCTGTTACCCATAGGCATCTACATCTATCCTCAATAAAGAATCAAAATGCAGATGCGCTGTCACCCGTGAGGACCAAGATTGGAATGCCTCTTTTCCAGTAAAAGAGTTTCCGGTTCTCTACACTCACCATACAAAACACAGCAGCGTTAAGCTGCTATTTATATATTCTGTGAGAGCGTGGTCATTCCCCGGTCGAGTCGACCCATTCGTGCTACAACTATAGTACTAATATAGCTGCAGCATGATTTTACCACGCATAAAACGTTTGTTCTGTATACTTAGAAAAGAAATTACCCCAATGAGCATAATCACACAGTGATTTAGACTAGATGTGACAGTGAGATAGACTTCTGAACAACTGATACTTAAATGACTGATTCCTCGTCGCCTGCATTTCACTTTATACTGCTAGAACGAGTTCGGGATTAGAGGTCTACCTTACCTACCTTCGTAATTTCTTTTGTTTTTAACCTTCATTCCTAACAATATCTTCTTACTGTCATTGGAGATTGATATATACTTAGTATTCTGTCCTTTTTTGTTGATCCGAAATTTATATAGATTTACCACGTGGTAGGTTCATGTGCGACTCGTTTGTCACCTTTATTCTATAAAAAAATAATTAATTTAGAAATATACCATTATTGAACGAAAGTTGTTCCAGACCTGGATGTTTGTACAGCAATTTATGTGTAATTTGTCAAAAGAAAAAAAAGATATCACAAAAGAACAATATTTATCACTGACAGATTTTGAACATGTACACGCCGGCCGAGGAGTACGAAGTGAAAGTAACGCGCGAGTTCATACACGAAATACAGAAGAAGATGCAGGAGCGCGCCGGACCCAAGGCTAGCAAGGAATCCGTGAGTATTGTGTCATTATGTGATTTTTAACATAAAATCTTTCCAGAAAAAATAATAGGCTGCACACAGCTAGCTGTGAAATGTGTGTTAGTCAAGGTATAACTTTAATTTGCAAGCTCTCTTTCATTAGCTCGTTTCATGTCAACTGGGCGTTGGCCTCTCCCATTGCAGACAATCTTTTAAGTTGCCTTTTTGCGTCCATCTGGACTCTCAACGATAGGAGGAACACGCCGTCAACCATCCCGCAGCGTGAATGCTCCAGACAGGACTTTCGATTTCTGCAGAACTCAGTACGCACTCCCAGATCACTATAAGTCAAGTGTGCTGCATGGAATCTCCTCAATTGTGCTGAAGACATGATTCAAAGTTGTCAACGGTCCTTACGTGTCTTTTTCACTAATTTTTAAGCAGTTTTCCGATACTCCTACTCGTACGGCGTTGTTCGAAACTCGTGAAAGACTTTATTTCACCCGTTTCCAAAAAGAATAGCTTAAATTTAAAATCAAAAAAGAAACCTGAAACAAAAAGAGCTGATGATCTTCAAATGGCTGAAAAGATTTTATTGAAACTTACTTAAGAATACTTTCGATTAAGTCACCTTTCAAACAAACCAAATCAAAATCGGTTCAACCTTACAGGAGCTATGATGTCATACACAGACACACAGATACACACCACAAACATATAACACCCCTTTGTTTTCGTCGGGGGTTAAAAACGAGACCGGTCAGCAGTGGCGTAGCGTGCCTTAGATGAGCCCTGTATCAAAATTTGTTTTGGGGCCCCAATGAAGAGCAAAGATTTCATAACAGGATCAAAGACGCTTGCATTGAATTAAAATAATTATAAACTGATTTTAAGTTATTACTTACAATTAATACTCCTAGGAACTAAGTTAGCCAAACAGTTCAAATCAAATATACACTTTTCTTGCCTTTTGTTCGGCGAACATAGCTGAAGACGATTCGGTGACATTCATAGCTGAAGACGATTTCAGTTTTACTAAATTCTTTGCTTCTATAGACAATAGTGATAGCCTTTCATGTCCCATAGAAGTCTTTGGAATTTTTACTTATACACATTCGGAGCCCCTGTAGCCCGGGGCCCCGTATCATTGATACGGCTGATACGGGGGTAGCTACGGCCCTGCCGGTCAGAGACCCATTTAACTAGAGACCTGTCGACATCACCTCCTTTTTCTCCACCAACAATTGAATCTTGATGTATTAAGTAATCATGGACTATCTAACTGCTGTTTGAGGGCGGCGCAATAGAATCCATCAGCTCTTTTTGTTCCTATAATTGTTGTAAGAGGCAACTATGTAAAATGCCAGAAAATTCTTATGGCTTTCGATGGATGGCGTTACAATCATCTTGTTTACGCTTGACGTAAAACACCTGGAACGTTGCAAGACGTCTGGTACTGCGATGATCTTTCCTACAACGGGAGAAGTCCACTTACAGCCGTGATCTTTCACGGCTAGTGAAGAAGATGAAGAAAAAACTGTGAAAAAATATTATTTGTTTTCAGCAGAGCTTGCTGATGGATTCGAAGATGATATTCTCAGTTCAATTCCCGTTCAACCCGTCGTCCATCCGGCTAGAAGACATCGAGGTGCCTGAAGTCCTTGAGCTGGACGGACTCCTCACAAAGATTTAAGCTTTTTGTTGTTATTATCACATATAGTTTTTTTTCGTCGATTGCTCATGCGTGGTGTAGACCTACCGGTGTTTGGCTCTTTTTGTTTTCTTTGCTCCTTATCAGTATTTTAATTATAAAAAGAGCCGGAATCCTTTATTTCATTTCATTGGGAATAATTCTAGAATAATTGATTTCGGCTTTATAGCTTTGTCTCGATAACTTGACTCGACCCACAAAAATTTATAATCTTACATTACATCATGTGGGTAGGCGGGAATTAATAATTCCGAATGCTTTCTACGTTTTAACTCTTGAAAACCTTGTTAAAATTTAAATTCTAAACGTTTATATGATGTGTAAATACTTTTCTATTTTTTATGGACAAGTTACTTTCTTAATGTTTTATAACTTATAGCATAGTTTGAATTTTATATAAGTTTATTAGTGATAATAAAATCATGGTCAATTGTAAGAGGATTTGTAATATTTCTCTCTCTTTTTAACACTGTTTTGTTCTCTCTCACTAATATTTACAAATATTGTTATTGATATCAAATAATATTTATTTAGAAAATATATATCCCTCTATAATATTATAACATCATGTTATCTACTAGATCTATTCTTATTTATAATTTGTTATGTGTACTCAATAGATCTCTTTCTCTCCTTTACAACAAGTAGTTTTAGCTATATGTTCTGTTTACAAATGTAAAATTAAAAAGTATATTTAAATAAATCTAATGAAAATCAGGGAAATCTAACTTAATGATTATAGTTTCAAAGCGAACAGCTGTTCCATAGTTAATGTAATACCACGTAGGTGAATGGTTAGAGTTCCTGTGCTGGTCTAGAGTCCAAGGTGGGAGATTGGTAATAGAGTAGACATTTGTAGGTCTACACAATTCAATTAAAAATATTTACATTCCAATATAAACGAAGTCTTGCCGTATAGCATTTCATTGTATTATATTCAAAAACATTCCTAGTTATGCCATATCGTATTTACAATATGTGTGCCATTGATTTTTTTATATTTATTCTGTGAATGTACAAATTTTTTTATTAACAAGAGTTACTTTTGTTTATTATCTGTATAAATTATATAATCGTTGGGGAGTCTGTTAGTGGTCGTGTAACTTCTGAGCGACTTGAGCGTTTGACGTCATATTTGCAAAATGTATTTGTCTCAAAAACGATGGTTCATAGTTATGCTAGCATTCGATAGGTGGTGTTGTAGTCAAGATAAACAAACCATGTTTAATGAAAAATGACTCGTATCGGTCTAGTTCCGAAAAAGAAAATCATAGAATCTGGACCAGATAAATAGCTCTGTGGTTGATTTACACTATAAAAAATCCAGAGTGAATTCGGAGTGTAACGCGCTTACCGGAAGCAGCAAAATGTCTGCCAGGCTACCTAGTATTATATATAAGTTAAAACTCGATGCTTGTTCAATTTATTACATAATTATATATTTAATATCATGTTATGTAATCCTCATTCTATAATTATATGTATTATTTGTATGAGTGTGGGTGAAAAGGATCCACCATATATAAAAGATATTGATCCTTGGATGTATTATTAAATTCTAATTGCTATAAATATCTATATATAGAATTTGAATTTGGTGATCATACTCTACAATCAAACTAGCGAAAAAAGAGAGGCGCGCTGCGTTTATTTATAGTGATCCAAAAACCCTGCTTAACTTCTTGAGCGCACGTACTCACTTACACATCCGTCTTTTTTCTTTATCAGCCAGTAACAGTTCACTGCTGGACCCACACATATGCACCTAAAACCATGTTGTTGGTTGCAAATAATTTTAGATGCATATGCGAACGTGAATGTTTGTTTTTACAATAATTTGAGGATGGTTGTGCCTTGGTTTTTGCGTTACTTGAAATGTGTACGCAGCGTTCTTTCTCCCTTTTTGGTTTGAAACTCTAAACAACAAAATAAAATTAATAACCACTTAGTGAATGATATTTATAATTATTAAGCTTACTATTCATAATCGCATTTGAGTGATTTGTACTTAATTAAAGTAAAATCGACCTTATTGTATCTGTAGTAAAGTGCATAATTGATGAGTATTATTTTTAAATTAGTATTTCCACTAGTATATTTCGTTTAGTTGTACAATATGTCAGCTCCAAAAAACACGATGCCAATATGAAAAGAGTATTTTGAATATGTTCCGATCGTAGAGTCACATCGAGCTGTAGAAAGAGACTATTGGTCAAATCGACTGGTTTCAGCTTACTCGAGTTGTCTCTGTCATTCACAAATTGTCAATCAAAACACAGGTTCTTACAGTCGCTACAATCATAAACCTGCATTTTAATAAGGTAAGTTTAATTCGCGTTTATTTTATAGCTATTTATAGATATCGAAATATTAAATTTACCGTGCAAAGTAGCTCTTTGAAGACTATCTCTATCTCTTTTTAAATTTCGATATCAATATTCGCAGCCTATATTATAGTTTTAGGCTACAAATGATGAAAGTGCTTGGAAGAACTAGCTGTTCAATTGATAGACTATAGCGCAACCGTATACTTAAAATGTAGATTATATATGCACTATGCAAATAATAGAACTAAAGGTGCGGTGCAGTGCTTGTAACTAATGCAAATGTAGTTTTCTGAGAATTTCTCTAAAGAAGGCAATTTAACAAGTTTATAAATAAGTACAACCCACTTAAATTACATTATAACAGAAATATAGAATAAAAAATTACAATTAAAAATGAAATTAGAATACAGAAATATATATTTATTGCTTAGATGATTTTTTACACAGGACACTTTTATGTCTTAATTTGTTCGGACCATTTAATGTATTATAATATACAAAATTAGATTTTAGAGATTTTATAGAAAAAAAAAACATTTTTTAGAATTATAAAAAAAAATATTCGCGTAATCCTGCTTAATAGCGGCACAGTCTACCTGTGAAATGATATGATATATATGAAATTATTTGATCCCTAGCTGCATTTGGTATGAACTTTGCTTAGACCAAAATACAATACTAAAGACAAGCCGGCTTAATCACTAGTAATGTAATTTAATCTTGATAGTATTATATAAAAATAAAAATAAATTATAAAATAAAAGGAAAATACAAAAACAAAAAGCGGTACATTATAAAGTTAGTTACAGCTTACTTATACATCCCACTACTGGACGCAGGCTTCTCATTTAACAATTTCACTGTCCGGTTTCCAGACACAATAGTAAGACAATAGCAGTGCCCTATATGTAGTGCACGGGACAGCGAAAGGGTTATTAGAGCTATGAAGCAATTATTAGTCCACGAAGCCCCAGTACACGTGCGCGTCATAGCGGCCAATGATAAAACAAGATTTAGTTGAAAGTATAAAACCGGAAAAATTATGTATTTGTTCTTGTATTATGTGAATTTAAAACTGTTAAGAGATTATACCTATTCATGAAACCATTAAAAATATTTATTTCAATATCTCGAAAATTTTAGCAAATTAAAAAAATCCTTAGTGATTGCATAAAAATCAGTTGTCATTGATTGTTCTACCTAATTTTTATCTTGTTGTATCTTATATTTGTTGCTATAATTCGCGCCCTATTGAGAACAGAACTAAAATAGAAGAAAAAAGAGATAACTTCGAC
Organism: Parnassius glacialis; assembly: GCA_033319125.1. NCBI lineage: Eukaryota > Metazoa > Arthropoda > Insecta > Lepidoptera > Papilionidae > Parnassius > Parnassius glacialis. Next base: position 30,141,672 of record JAVANC010000002.1, read on the forward strand.
ACAATTAAAAATATATCATAAAACGACAAAATTAAAAATATGTATCATATATTTGTAGTGTTAAAGTGCAATCTTACAAAAACGTTAATACAGCATAAAAGAAAAACATGTGTATAAACATTAAAAAATATATAATATTAATCAAGAGGGTGAAAGTAAATACATTTAAAGCATTTGTTTTTAAAACGTCATGTACATTCCAGAATACTGATTCCGTAAACAAAGATACTTTATTTACTTGTATCTTGCTTACTTTAAGCTTCTGTTCTCTAAGATAAATATTGTAACATGTAATTTTACTGTGATTTATAATGCAGCTATATAGCTCATTGAATGCATTGTGTAAAATCGTGAAATTAAAAAAAAATAGATTGTTACCATTATTCCGTTGCTTTTAAAGCAACGTTAATAGTATTATAAACGTTGAATCAAATTAATTTTTTATTTGTGTATTTAATTAGGTAATATAGTGTATATATCGAAATGTACTTAATTTTGTATAGTTCCTTTGATGTATTATTTCACTAGTGGTGCAGAAATTGTTATCGTTTCGTCTTTTTGTAAGATTTATTTAATAAAAAAAATATGAATATTCTTGAATGTTGACAAAAATTAAAATGTTTATAAATTTTATATACTAAGAAGAAGTAAAATATAATAAATAATATAAAATGTATTAGAATAGAAAATAACGTTCTAAATATTTGATGTTTATCATGTTTTATTATGTAGCTGTTCGACCGGCTCATCTAAATATAATATTAATAATTTCGCGTAAATTTGCAAATATAAAAATACAAAAGCCAATAAATATATATGATAATAAACACATTATTAACGACAGAAAATAACATTATCACATATTTATTAAATTTAGCCGCCATTTGGAGCGATTGTGTACGGCATATTATATCATCGATATTTATACATTTAAGTGTAAAAAACCTGTGCAGTCGTTAGAAATACCTTACAATAATAAATAAGTTATCTATTCATTAATCTAAAAATTTATTTTTTAAAACAGGAATGAGGTTATTCATATTTTAAATTACAACGAAACCTAATTGAATTATGTTTTTGCTGTATTTAGTTGTGGTGTAATTTTTTTCTCTTTAGAACTACATAATAATGTACTTAGTGTTCTATCAATCATAATAAGTGCCTAACATGTATTAATTATTTATTACCTCAGACCAACAAGAAACATAGACGGAATGCAGCATATATTTCAAGTGACGCCGAAACCATGCTCAACTTGGCATGCTTTCTTTCTTATTTTTTTCTTTAAGATCCCGTAAAATTCCACTGCTTGACGCACACATACGCACCTAAAACCATGTTGTTGGTTGCAAATGATTTTAAATGTATGTGTGCGTGAGTGCGTTTTCTTGCAGTAACACGAGCATGGATTTGGGTTGGTTTGACTTCACTAGAAGTGTACATAACACTCCGTATATCTTTCATTGTTGGTTATTGGTGGTTTATTGTAAAAAGTTTTCAAACGATTAAATCAAGAACTTTAGAATAATTTTAAATTGTGTAACGGTTTCACAATTGTAATTACATTTTACTGGCAAAAACTGGTGTTTCTCAATGAAGTTACTCTATATGATTACTCAAGCAATAATTTGCATATCCTTTAATTGTTACTAATTTCTATAGTAAATTTTGTTGAGTACCTTTTTTCTCTTCCTACTTAAAGATAAATTTATTATATAGAAATGTTATTACTCAAATATACCTACGTTATATTTGCAATTGTTTCTTAGTTTAATAATAGACATGTAGGATCTACAGTTTAAATATACGCTTCTATATATAAATTAGCCAATTTTTGATACTTTATTTAATGGCCTTATTCAGCAAGTGTTTTTGTTGCTTATCTATTTATTAAACAAACACAAAACAAATGTATCGTTTTTATCAAGTTGTTGTCATTTGTAAATTTATGGGTATATATGAAATCATAAATCAATACTGAATTATGTATTTTTAGATTCTTGATAGTAATTATTTTGGATTATCATAATCTTAAATTTTGAAATAGATTATTACCAGGGACAGTAAGTCGTTGACGATATTGCCGAAAAATGTCTGTCCTTGCCATGACCTGCTAGACTTACAACTTCAGTTTAGAGTCAAATATGGAATATACAGGGTTATTTTTCAAAGACTACCGAAAATTAATAATTAAGTTCAAAATAATACTGATATACACTTTTTGCAGTTTTGACATCAACCATTCACAAATTTTTTTTCGAGATGGACAATCGTTATTATTCAGTGCTTGCACACGTTGAAATGAGTGATACCTAGAAGAATTCAGTGGTTTCCACACCTAATATCTAAGCCTGAATTCTCGATTGATGCAGTCATTGATGCTAGCGCGGGGGTTTCGCTCGACAAACTCGATCACTGTGTTTTCGGCAGCCGGGCTTATTACTGAATGACCACCTCGAGCATTTCCGGACGGAGTGGTGAACTGTCCAAAGTGTAACAACATTTGGTTTTGTACACACTCCGATTGGGTGGTGCCCGCGCGTTATTTCCTTGTCTATGCAAACGGGATAAAGACTTACATTCCTATAATTTAATACTACCTACGAACATTTAAAAATAGGACACTGTACATAATGAGGTCACGGTCAAGTCAACACTGACGGTCGGCCAGGTTAACGTACCCAGCGGTGCGGCAGGGAAACGGCGGCGAGCTGGAGAGATGCGTTTGTCTTTACGAGTTCAAAACAACAGCTATTAGATACCTAAATATTAACCGAGCAAGAGCGCCGAACGCTTCCGAACTCTATATTCCCTTACGAATGTGTGCGTGCGTTTAAAATAGTAGCCGCTTCATATTTATGAATGACAATTAATAAAAATAATGCATTTCCACACATTTTGAATATAAAGGATAAAATGTTTCAGTTTTTTTCTTGTTAATTTTTTTTCACCATTCGCTTATATTACCTATTCTGAACCACCTTTGAAAAGGAGAATGGGGTTTTTGGACCTGAAGTTACTAATTGGCCATATTTTTCTTAAGTAAAATACAAAAAAGTAGCTCTTTTTACAATCCAGATTTCGAAAAAACAAAATAAGAAATATATTAGAAAATTGTTTGTAGTGTATTTTTTATGGCAATAAATCGATTACCATAAAGAATACACTAGTGAAATTCTCGTTTCTGAACGTTATCTTCAAATAGAGGAGTTCTAATTTTGAAACTTGACAGTTCAAACTTACTTAAAAGAAAAAGACACATTTTCGATTCGATTTGAAACGAGCTCAATATAATCGATTCTCGATTAAATTGAGCATTTTAATATCTATTTTCGATTATTTTTCTGTTAACTAGAGAGATAAATAAAAATTGCATACATGTCTACAAAATAATAATAAAAAATACAAAATATCTAAATTCCAACAAGTAACAGTTTCAACAACAATTCAAGTAATCGATCTCAGATCGATATCCCTAATATTCACATCACTTGTTGTTGTTTTAACTTTCGTTAAGAGTTTCACCATTTCGTTTCATTATTCACCACAGCTTTTTTGGTGATTTTATACTGATCCTGCTTCTATATGTTTAAGTAATTATAGTGAAAAATAGCCTGTTACATTGTAATAACAGTAAAAATCGCCTGTTACAGTGTAGGTAATAGATAATACAATTTTAACTTATTCTACAATAACTTCTTAGCTCCTAGATTGACAAATCTTGCTCGATTTTCAGCTATGCATTGTTTATATATACGCTTTCTATTGGTTCTAGAGGCGTCTCCTTCTCCTTTGGCCGGTTATTACAAAATAACTCTGTATATGTTATCTAGTAAAAAAGTATATAAAAGTCAAATTAGTAGGAATATTTTAAATATTTTATCTTAAGCACGCTTGTGATTGTGACATTTCATGTTTTTTTTTATTGATACAACAGAAAAGTTAAAAATAGGGATTGCGCAGACGACAGACAATCCGATGCGTATTTTTTTGCATGTTAAAAATTAAAATTGAACACATTGAATAGCATAATGTCAACGCTTGTGTGTAAACACTAATGGACTTTCCTGGATTGGATGAATGCGCGATTTGTATCAGGCGCATGCGGGGGTTTCCAAAAAAAAGTTAGTTTATTTCTTAAGATTTTTGGCTTGGATGCTTTTCCTTTAAGCCATGTATTCATTTATCTCAGTATCAAGTTTTAATAATCCTTTATAGTATACATTGCTTCACAATATGTTGATGCGTAGATTTTATGAAAATTTTAACGGCAACTTGAGCCAACAGACAGTTGGCGATAGTATTTCAAGGCGCTTGAGCAGACAGACACCTTATCTTGAGATTTTCATCACCATTGGATCACTTGTTTCACCGTTTCCACCAATAGTTCACATGCGCAGACATTTAATACACAAAATCGCACCACTTTCACATCCACTTCAAACCATTATATAAACAATAATATAGGATCAGCAATCAGCTGCCGGAAAAGTTCCCGCCAAAAACCAAAAAGTTACAATACGCACAAAACTTAAATGCGTCTCTCAACGTAGGTCAAGGTGCAGACGGTGTTTTCTGAGTGTATCGGTCACTACACGTGTCATTTATCCTCGCGTATTGTGAGTCAAAGAAAAAAACAGTAATAATTAATAATATGTATATATTTTTTTTGGAAATTCTTTAATTGCAAAAGTGTCAATTTATTTTGTCATATGATATATGGTGGAGCTCACAAAATGTATACCAACAAATGATTACACGCAGGTTCATTACGTAACACACTGGTAATGTTGTCCCCTTTTATTGCTCGACTAAAATGGTTGGAATTATTTTAATTGACACTCTTGACAGATATATAGTACTATAGTGTTGCTACAGTAAAAACCACTTTTAGTGTGGTTTTCACTTAAATAAGAAAGTTAGAGTTTACTTTAGCGCATTAAATTATTGCGCGTATTACAATAAGCTTTGAGTCCATAAAAGACTGGCAGCAAATTTTTTTTACGATAACTTAACAAAAATCTACATGGGATTTTTCTGATCGTGGTCTGCGCATGGCCTATATTGAATTGGAATATAAAATAGTCTACGATTGTAATGTCTAAATTGCGTTGGAAGATGTCCACAGTTTTTTTTACTTAAAAAATGTATATCTTTGTGAAAAAGATGTGCCAGAGAGTTAAAAATTATTTTCCTAATTATATATCTAAATATGTTATCGGTACTACCATTGATATGTATTTAAATAATATTTACTATCGTTATTAAGAATTTGGTGATACTTAATATGTTATATTTGTTTAATGTGTATCTCTATGTACAATAATTATACTGTGGTGCAATGACACATAGACAACTCCATTTACGTGCTGTGAGCCTGGTACATTCCGTGTAGCTAAATATATTGTTTAGTACTGTGTAGATAAATTATACCTAATAATTTATTGTATTAGAACAGTTTCCGTTGTTAATGCAGAAATAAATATATAATGTTAGAAAAATAAATGGTTTTATTTTAGCTTCACTAAAAATTTATTCCTTCTAATAATTACCCATGTAAAGTAAAAAAAGTTAAATAACATCCTATATATACGTCCCACTGCTGGACACAGGCCTCTCAGTCCTGAAATGGTAAATACTTGAACACTATGGTTCCACTCTTGCTAACTAAAACAACATTGGCAGCTTCTCGAAAGAGGCTTTTCCACTCCCCTAATAAGGCGCACCATAACACGAAGCTCTCCTTCCAATATCTATACAGGTTTATTTTTCAGAGTAGCCAAATTTTGATCTTAGTTCAAATATATAAATAACGATATACGATAAACGATATATTTATTTATTTGCAATTATCTCAAATTGAATGTGATTTATTGGCAACAACGTTTTTATCTACCCACAGAGTACATTATATATTTGTATCTACCGATCGACCCTTACGAATGTGTGCGTGCGCAGTAAAATCAGTTAATGCATTACCACCACCATTTCCATTTTAAATTTAAAAGATAAAAAGGCCAGTGTTTGAGATTTTTTTAATAAATTTTCTGCACTATTTGCCTAAATTACTTATTCCGAACCTTTTCTGCAAATTTAACCGGTTATTGCAAAATAACCCTGTATGAACGTTAAGACCGCAGGATCCCGCCTTATTAATAATAAATCTGTCTACATATATACCGATTTTTTACTATTGCATGTTATAAAAATTGGGACCATAATGTATTAAACGATGTAATGTCTGGGCGGCGTTTAGTCCATACACACGTATACCTCTGTTTTCGCCCTCGATAACGGCACTAGAGCATATATTTTGGAGGATACAAATAAATCTACCCCTGCCATGTTCCTAGATTTCGTGTTTTCCCATATGCTTACGTGGTAGAGCCATGCTGCAGCTATATTTGTAGTATAGTTGTAGCACGAATGGGTCGGCTCGACCGGGGAAGGACCACGCTCTCACAGAATACTAGCGTAAAATAGCAGCTTAACGCTGCTGTGTTTCGTATGGTGAGTGTAGAGAACCGGAGACTCTTTAGGCATCCTTTCAATTAGATTTTTAAATTAAAAATCTATCTTGACGTTCATCACAAAACGAAATCTGGGTCGCTACGATTATAATATAAAAAAACCTAACAGGAAAACACTGAATAAAATCAGTGTTCTCCTGATTGTTGTAATCTCTGAAGACTAAGACAACCTTCTATATATATTTTTTTTTAAAAACGGCACGTCCACACTGAGATTTCTCTCACATCATGAGGGCAGTTTACATACATAAATTTCACAAGGAAAAACATCCAGACACGGAACAATTATTTGTAGGACATAATAGGGTTTGGGTCCCGGGACGTCTCGTGTCTCGAAGTCCCGGGAATTTTCGTAATTTTAGTTGTCTCGAGTCCCGGGACTTTCGGGTCGAGACTCGAGACGAGACAAGATTGTCGTAATTTATGTAATCATTTTTATTTTTAAATAATTGAAGGAGCCTAGCGCCATGTGTTAGTTTAATGAAAAATTACTTGGTCTACTACGTAACTACTGAGTACGTAACACAATAAATGAAACAAATATGTGATTATGAGAATTCACATTGAGATAGAATAGTAAAGTTATTAAGAATTAGTATGATTTTTAACTAAGTTCGTTTCATAACTATAAGATTTCACTATTTAGAAGTGCACCTGTGTGTGACTAAAAGAAATAAACAAATCAATTATTAAGGCTGAAATTAACGTTAAAGTTATTTAATTTTCTGTTTAATCTAATATATAAAATTCTTGTGTCGCGGTGTTTGTTACCAAACTCCTCCGAAACAGCTGAACCGATTTGTATGAAATTTTGTGTGCATATATGGTAGGTCTGAGAATCGGCCAACGTCTTTTATTTCAAACCCCTAAATAATAAGGCTGACCCACCCTTAAATATTTATTTTATTTTATTGACAATTTTTTTTCATTATTATTTTATTATGATTAAGCAGTGAAAATACATAAAACTTCAAATTTTCACCCTTCTACGATCAACCCCTGTTCATTAATCGCAGTTTTTAAAAGTAAAAAATATTTTCTAGAAAGAATGTATATGGCAAAACAACATTTGCCGGGTCAGCTAGTTGTTTAATAAATGTTGATTTTTACAAAAATTGCCTCTTTTTAATACGTTTCACCATAAATTAACTCAATTAAAATTCTTCAAAAAAGGCTTACCCATCTTAAAAAAAAAGCTTTTTCTTAAGTCTCGAAGTCGGGACTTTGATTATAGGCTGTCTCGTGTCCCGGAACTTTGAAATTGTCGGGAATTCCCAAACCATACCATACAAATACTCTTGTTCCGAGAGGGATTCGAACTCGCGGCCCGTAGCACTGCAACTCATTGCTAACCAACTGCGCCACGGAGCCGCCATATGAGTCCTTTGTATAAAATTTATTATATGTGGTAGAGCCATGCTGCAGACATAAGTGGTATAGTTGCAGCACGAATGGGTTGGCTCGACCGGGAAATGACCACGTTATCACAGAATACCAGCGTAAAATACCAGCTTAACCGGTTCAGTGCGGATGCAGTGCATCGATTATTTTTGCGTGTGGCGTATGACACGCGAGTCGTGTCTTTTTAAAAATCGTTATAACTCGCTCAAATTGCGTTTTCGGAAAATTTATCCAGAACAAAATATTCATTATTTTGCAAGTAGTTCATGCCTACAGCTTCGTTTCTGGATATTATGGAAATTTGAAATTTTTAGGGGTTAACAACCTTTTTTTTACCTTTTACATGGTATTCTTTTTACTTTGTGGGTTTTCAATCATGTTGTGGAAAAATAGTCTAATAAGTAATAAATAATAGCACTCATTGCGATCGCTCACAAACACAAGTTGTAAATAAATTTCTGGAAAAAAAGTCTCCTGTTAAATAAAACAATGCGTTTGTCTTAATTTTGCTTAAAATGGTTGAACTGCCGTCTTATTACTATCAAATGGCCAAATAGACCTACGAAGTATCATGTGCTCTTGTGATATGGTATAAGGTTTATTTTTGCTTGAAACAGTTCGAAACCGTTCATGCATAAAAAAAGTTCGCTAATAAATAATCTTTTGTCAATCCGCCGCCGTATAGCGCCGGCGTGTTTTTCCTTTTGAAAACACTGTTTTGCTATTCTTAGTTACTAGACGTTTTCAAATCGACTTTACTTTTACATTTGTATAACATTAAATAATATTTAACATTTGTAAATATTAATGAATCATAAACCTTATTTTTTTCCAAATTAAGGTTCTTGATTGTTTGATATTTACAAATATTATTATTAGGTGAAAATTTAATTTAATAAAATCCAAGGTTTTCCAGGGTGATTTAGCTGTACCTACTTTTTAGAAAACAAAAAATAGAAAAAGTTACTTACTTTCAATTTCAAAGAAAACACGAAGAAAAACACGCAGTTACCCATGGACGTACTATATTTATACGTCCATGTAGTTACCCATTAAAACAAGTATCCTTCCGTTTGTAACTGATGTTTGATGTCAACTAAACTTAATTAGGTCTACTAAACTTAATAACGTCTGTGGTGTTTGACACCCCAGGCGTGTCATGAAATAATTGTTCGCCACCACAGCTAAAAGTTTTCGAAAATTGGAGCCGCAACGAATCGGTTAATGCTGCTGTTTCGTATGGTGATTGTAGAGAACCGGAGACCCTCTTTTACTGGAAAATATGCATTCCATCTTAGTCCTCACGGGTGACAACGCATCTGCATCATGATTCTTTATTGAGGATAGATGTAGATATCTATTGGTCAGAGCAACCACTTACCATCAGGTGGACTGTGTGCTTGTTTGTCACCCTTATCCTATAAAAAACATCTAACTAATCATCATGACTATTAGCCTGTAAACAGTCCACCACTATAGAATTGAACATCGTCGAGGTAGACCTTAATAGCCTCACTTGTCAAGCGGATAAGCGATCGCTGCATCCGACTTCTGGCATCTTAGTCACTCCCCATCACCTGTTCAAGTATTTTACGTCCATCATAAACAGGATGGTTATACTACCATTTTTCGTGGAGCCATAAGATTTCGGGCATTTCCCATTGTCGCCTCTTGCAACTTGTTTCACGTAGATTTGTACGTGGTAGAGGCACGTTGCCACACTGCAGTGTATTATGGCTGCAGCATGAATAGGTCAAATCAACTAGGACTGGACCATACTCGCACGAAAAATCAGTGAAAAATAGGAGTATAATAATGCTGTGTTTATGGTGAGTGACGAGTATTGAAGACACATTTTACTGGTAACGATACATTCCATTACCAAGTCCTCAGTGAGTGACAACGCATCTGCATTGCATTCTTATTTTTAATCGAGAATAGATGTAGGCACGACTACGGTACGTCACGATTTGGAGGCGGATTCGCATAGATCTCGACGAGATACGCCGAAAAGTAAAAATAAAATTTTATAGATGAGGTAGGTGTAGGGGTCTCTGGGCCACAGCATCCTTTTTTTATAGGAGAGGGGGCAAACGAGCATGCGGCTCACCTGTGCTCACCGATGGTAAGTGACTACCGCTGCCCACGAACAACTGCAACACCAGGGGAATTGCAGATGCGTTGCCAGCCTTTTAAAATAGAGTAGGCTCTTGTCTTGAAGGTCTCCAAGTCGTATCAGCCCGGAAATACCGCTGATGGTAATTGATTCCACAACGAAATTGTGCGAGGAAGAAAACTTCTAAATCGCACAGTGGTGGACCGCCAATCATCCAGATGGTATGGATGGTACTGTTTGCTCGCTTGGCATCCTAACTCCTCTAAAAAAGCCTATATATTTTAATACTTTCACTATACTCCCGGTTAAGATCCTCGCTGAATTATTCATTGAAGCTTGCTGAGGCCAAATCTGCGTAGATGCTACAGAAATCTTTTACCTTTACACCTGTAAAACTCCATTACTGGACGTGGGTCTCTCCCTTTGTAAAAGGATGTATCAAAATCGTCCACGCCTTAAACGTTTGACCTCCGCGTCGGTCTTTGCATTGTAAACGAAATAGTTAGGTAATTGCTATTTTTCTGACTTTTCCTCATACGCCGTCGCCTTTTACGAAAGCCTTGCACGCACAGAACGAAATGGCCTTCTCGTGTTCGTAAGATCCATAGATTATTTACTTACTCGTATATTATAACAAAAGTGCGTCCTCGCGATTATGAGTATCTCATTTGCACACGACTTGCTTTAATGACGTGTAGCAGCTGCCACCGTTTTCTGAAAACAAATCCTATGGTAATTAAACAGTAATTAAAACAAACCAACCGCGTAAAATTGATTGTTTTAGCATACCATTGCTTCATTAAACCATGAAGTTGTTGCTCCTGAAAAAATTAATGCCATCCAAAACATAACTTGTAAAAAAAGCCAAGTCTCGCAACTCAGTTCTTCTACCGTAAAAAGTTGTGAGATCCATGTAATACCAAGTCGGTTAATTTATTCAGTCCATAGATTGATACATAGATTGACTTGGCAATCGCATGAAAACACAATATATCTCACAAGTAATACATATTATATTAAATTAGATTGTTTAGTGCGATTGCCAAGTCAATCTATGTATCAATCTATGGACTGAATAAATTAACCGACTTGGTATTACATGGATCTCACAACTTTTTACGGTAGAAGAACTGAGTTGCGAGACTTGGCTTTTTTTACAAGTTATGTTTTGGATGGCATCTCATTTCTTTTTGTAGATAGTTATATCTAGGTAGCTATTTACACCTATTATTCCATTATACATATATAGATACACTGATTCATTCACTGCAAATGTAACTTTGTAATACTATATAATTATATGGGATTACAAAGTTATTTATGCAGTTGGTGTATCTCGAAAACTGAACCGAAATTGTAAAATATTTTAATTTTTCCTCAATTTATATATTAAACAATAATAGTATTCCAAATTTGAAGTTTCTATGTCTGTTAAAAGTGCCTCAGAGTTTTGATGATCGGTCAGTCAGTGAGTGACAAAATTAAGAAACTTTGACTAGTTATAATTCTTAAACTACTGGTTCAAACTTAATGAAATTTGAAATATACCGAATTTATAAATTCAGGCTTCTAGTTTTATCCATAACGAAGTTATAGAGTTTCGGAAATGGCCTGAACTGCTTCGAGAAAAGGATGGTACGGCCGTGCCGCTTTTTTGCTCGACTTGGCGGGGGCACTACCGTGCCCCCAGAGGAGCCTTATAAATATAGATGCTGTTTAAAATAAATGAAATTATTGAATTAAATAAATTGAATTGAATAATAAATTAAATGAAAAATGCTCAGACATAACTTCTTAGTAAGTAGAGCAGCCATACATTTTTTTATTTGTAGAAGAGAGGGATACGGCTCCTCTGATAGTATCTAAGTGTCCACCGCCGCCCTTGAACAACTGCAACATCAGTGTAATTGCAGGTGCGTTGCCGTTTTTTTTAAAGGAGTAAGGTAAGCTCGCTTCTTGAAGGTCCCTAAGTCGTATCTGTCCGGAAAAATCGCCGCTGGTAAACAATTCCACAAATTAGTAGTAAAAGGAAGTAAACTCCTAGTAAATCGCACGGTAGTGGACCGCCAAGCATCCAGATGATGTGGATTGAACGTGAGTTTTGTCGCGATGCGCCTTGGTGAAATTTGGCGTCTGGAATTAATCGGAACAACTTCTCATAGCACTCCCCGTGATAAATACGATATAAAACGCAAACGATTTTTAAGGCTATTGAATAATGGACTAAGACAAACCGAAATATCAATTATAAAAGGGTCGAAAATAAGACATTATCTAAGCGTGCTTTTTACAAAATAACTATCTGACCCGGCAAACGTTGTTTTGCCATATAAATATTTGCGATTAAAAAACAGGAGTTGATCGTAGAAGGGTGAAAAGTTGAAGTTTTATGTATTTTTCAATGCTAAATCATAATAAAATAAAAATAAAAAAATATTTAGGGGTGGGTGACCCTCATCATTTACGGGTTTGAAAAATAGATGTTGGCCGATTCTCAGACCTACCCGATATGCACACAAAATTTCATACAAATCGGTTGAGCCGTTTCGGGGGAGTTTGGTAACAAACACCACACGGCGACACGAGAAATAAATACCTTGGACATAAACAATAGGCCTATTAGAACTGTTCTTCTTGTGCTGTGCTTACACAGCACAAGAAGATTAGTGGAACAAGAAAAACAAGATTTTCATAATCACTATTACAGCGTATCAAAGTCCACTGCTGAGTACAGGCTTCCCCAAAGAATGCCTCATAAGTGGTACAATTACCACAGTTGCAATGCCCGTTAGGTAGCTAGGAATCTAGGAATCGCAGTTTTTTTTTCTAGTTATTATTTGAAAGACGTTGCCGCCCATCTCCTGATTTGTTTTTCTCTGACATCCAAGGGACGATATGGGGTTGTGGATATTCTTACACAGCCACTATACAGTAGATATTTTAAAGGGTTACAGCCTTGATCTTCCTCTATGTCATTTTTTTATAATTTATACCATATATAATTACGTTTTCTCAAAGTCACATGTTATAGTTTTTCTTTCACTTCGTCAGAAATGACTGCTATCAGTAGATAAGAGTAGATATTAGATGCCTGTGTAGGTACTTACCAACTGAACAATATAATATTTGAAAACTTGTAAAAGTGTAGTATTAGAACAACATGTATGTACGTAATTACTTTTATTGACTTGTATTGTTTGGTTGTGATTTTTTTTATAAAGTTGTCTGTAAGTCAATTTTTGAGAAATAAAATTAGATTTATTTTCGCATTATTATATTTTATTGTTATTATTTATATTTAACACCATAGTTGGTGTATCATACAATATATTTAATAAAAGGTAAACGTTTCACAATAAAGATAAAAAGCGACACTAAAACCTATAAGATCAAAATTAAGTGGAGTAGTGACACAATAATTGACGGCGATATCGCGTAAAACATATAATGTACGAATGCCGTAAATTATCAATGATAAATGATAACATTAATTTATTACATAAAACTACGTATAACAGTATAAGTGGTTTGATAAGTACGCACTTCCCAGAGTACGCACTTCGCAGTCTGTGAACATGTTCAAGATCGTCCCCGCCATTACATCAGATTTGATAGACCACAAATCCTCGCAAAAGAAGACCGATTCCTACCAAGGATGATACGCGAGGCTATTGAAATTAAAAAACATCCTAATTTCAATAGCGAAGATGGATGGGTGCTGCCATCTGCTTGGGATCCTATAATCAACAAAATTAAATCCAAACCCAAGCATACCACTGCTAGACTTCAAGATACTGTAAGTTTATTCTGCGTAAATCGAACCAAAAATTAATATTAAAAACTGAAGGTAGCCGAGCTAACTGTGACATCGGGACGTCAAACATCTCAGTCCCCCCCCCCCCCCCCCCCCGTGACCATGGGTTGCTGTAAAGCACCCGAAACATCGAGAATTAAAATAGAAAATTAAACGCGATAAAATCCGTAAAAAATAGTATTATTCAGTGTGTAGTGTTCGTGTAAATATAAGAAATCATTAAGTACGCACTTTTACCAAAATATTTACTTATAATTTAAAAATTAAAGGTAAGGTAACACCGAACACTGCGAAAAGGTAAATCGGTTTGTATGTGGTAGAGCCATACTACAGCTATGTTATGGTTGTAGCACGAATTAATCGCCCCGACCAGCATACTCACAGAATATTAACACTTTCACTGTCCGGTTTGCAGACACAATAGTAAGACAATAGCAATGACCTATATGTAGTGCACGGGACAGCGAAAGGGTTAAAGTGATGCTTTTGTGTTCCGTTTTATGAGTGTTAAGAACCGAAGACCCTTTTTTCTGGTAACGAGAAATTCTACCTTAGTCCTCAGGGGAGTCCGCTAGTTAACAGTAAGAGCACACTGTCCTTAACACATAAGCTCCATCTCTCCAAAACATACGTAAGACCTATTATATCCTACGCAAGCGTAACCTTCGCGCACGTGTACAAATATATTTTCCACGACCCCCAGTCGTCCAAAATACTTTCATTCGCAGAGTCACTGGAGTCCGATGGTGTCATCGTAACTCCGACCTGCACAGGGATTACGAACTACTGACAATCTCTGAATATGTCAAGCAAATGTCTCAGCCCTGTGAGCCAACCTAACCCGCCAGTAGTAAAGCCAGCTACTTACGTTCCGACTCCAAATGTCGCGACCGGTTGTCCGGAGAGCCCTCTACCGGTTTCGCTCGACACCGAACCACCCAAATGTCACAGAAAACTAACTTTCGGACATTATCGGTATCATCGTCACCATCATCATCATCAGCAGCATTAGTCCACCATTATATGTGGCCCTGAGTACGATGAAGCTGTAAAAGTCGACTAGCTAACAGCACGAAATGACACATTTCGATGTACTCGTATATACAAAGTGCTAGAACTTCATTTCTGCCTAGGAACACAGATTAGATAAGTTATCTAGGAGTCCACCTGTAGGTTTCTTTTCATGAATAGCCAGTATATTAACAGGCTTTGAGGCATTCTATCTTTTTGTTCAGAGGTGACAACGCATCTGCGGCAGCTATATTACTGGTATAGTTGAAACACGAATGGGTCGGCTCGCCTGGGAAAGAACCACGCTCTCACAGAATACCAGTGTAAACTAGCAGCGACCACATCGTCCCGTTTTGTCTACAGTTACTTAATCACTACAATCGAATATAAAATTAAACATAAAATGTATTATATTAACAATAG
This sequence comes from Parnassius glacialis, assembly GCA_033319125.1. Taxonomy (NCBI): domain Eukaryota; kingdom Metazoa; phylum Arthropoda; class Insecta; order Lepidoptera; family Papilionidae; genus Parnassius; species Parnassius glacialis. The sequence continues at coordinate 30,156,967 of JAVANC010000002.1, forward strand.
TTATGTCCAAGGAACACGCGTGACTATAAGTAAACACACCTAAGGAATAAGTGGAACCATAAATTGGTGTAGTAGCTTATATCAAAAACAATCACCGAGCTAAAGTTATTGACCTTAACCTCTCAGACGCTACTGGGCTACAAACAGAGATTGATAACTATGTCTTTCTGGGTATATACCGCTCTCCCTCTTTTCAAAACGCCGATAGTTTTACTAGCTCCCTCGACTTACATCTGGAAACTATTAGTCATCATAAAAATGTGTCTGTCACAGGTGACATAAACATTAACCTGCTTCCCATAGCTACAGAGAAGCCTCAGTATCGCCGTAATAGACTCAGCTACTTAGACGCACTATCCCTGCATGGTTTATTGCCTGGTCACACTCTATCTACGAGAAAGAGATCCTGCCTCGACCACGTAATGATAAAACTTGAAGTCAACCTCATTGCAGCTTTTATTGCCGTCTTTAACACGACGATCACAGACCACAATCTTGTGTTGCTTCAGTTATCTAAAGCATCTACCCATAAAGCTCCAACTAAGTCCAAGCTTATTACAGATTTTGATGGGGCATATAATACTCTCATATAGACGAGTATCCCCATTTCAGAAATGCCGAATAGTCCTGAAGAATCTGCCAACTCTTTTATTAATATAATTAAGTCAGCTATCCAACAAAACTCTAAATTATCCTACTTTTCTAACAATAAAAGGATATTAAAACCCTGGATAACCCCCGGAGCTCTGAGGTGCCTAAGACTAAGAAATAACTTGCAACAAAAGGTAGAGAAGGACCCCCATAATACAATTTTAATAATAACTTACAAACGTTTTCGCAATTTTTGTACCAACCTGATCAAAAAACTTAAACGACAGCATTATGGCAAACTTATTAATAAATCTGCTAATAACCCCCGTAAATTCTGGAATACAGTAAATGAAGTCACTCGATACAAACCACCCAAATCAAAAAATGTAGCCCTAATTTACTTAAAACCGTTAACACTAGATTCAGTTAACTATGTCAATAATTATTTTGCTTGTATATGCAATAATTTAGCTGAAACAATTGCTATAAATTCAGGTACTAGAAGTCGTATACTAGTAGCCCCTATCTCTAACTATACACAGACCTCATCCTTCGTCCTGCTAAACACTGACGACAAAGAAATCGAGGGAATCTTGATGAGTCTGAACTCTGAGAGCTCCCCTAGATAGGATGGTATCACCACTGGTTTTCTAAAGCATGCTAGAGCCTTTGTTGTACCGTACATACGTAACCTCGCAAAGGTTTGCGAGTACTGCTGTTTTCCCCAGCGTCTTAAAGAGGTCTATGGTAACCCCTGTGCATAAGAGTGGGGACAGAGATGACGTAAGCAACTACAGGCCTATCTCTGTCCTTACCTCCATCTCCAAAATAATTGAAAAGCTGCTTAACAATAGATTAGTTGATTTCCTAACTAAATTTACATTACTAGCAAATTCCCAATATGGTTTTAGAAAGGGTCTTTCAACTCAAGATGCGACTCTTGATCTCACTTCTACTATAGTTGGTGAAGTAGACAATGGCAGCAAATGTCTTTTTGGACTTAAAAAAGGCCTTCGACGCCGTCTCTGTGCCTATTATTTTACACAGGCTAGAATGCATCGTTATTAGGTATACGCCACTCATGCTCTTTAAAAGTTACCTACAGGACAGAACTCAGCAAGTAAAAATAAATAATTTACACAGTGATAAAGCCACGCCTAGTTTTGAAGTCCCGCAGGGTAGTGTCCTGGGCCCGACTCTTTTTTTAATATACATAAATGATCTATGTAATCTACGGGATATCGGGGGCAGGATATACTCCTACGCGGACGACAGTGCTCTTGTTTTTACTGGTAGCGCCAGGAATACTGTCCAAGCAGGTACTGAAAGGGCTTTAATCAATTGAACACCCAGAAAACAAACTACATCTGCTTCACTAAAAAATCCCAACCTGACCATAAATTTGCCATAAAAATCCATACATACACACTAACTAACCCACATTTCTATAATTCTAAGCTTCTAAATATAATATAGTTTAATAGCTTATTGAGGAAACCGTAAGCGAAGTAGCGAGTTATTCCCAACACACGTGTCTATGACTACTTAAAGTGAAAACTCGACAAATATTTGTTATAAGACTTTTGAAAATAAAGGATTTTTTTTTTATAAACAGCCATTCCCTACACAGAATCAAGTCTGCTAGCTTGACCAGCATTTTAGGCTCCTCCGACATTGGATAAGCCAAAATATTGTTCAAGGTGCCATACCACTACCAAAACATAACTTTCTAATTGCTTCAATCCGGACACATTCCATCAAAATATATTGAACATCCTCAACTGTTCCGCATACGTCGCAATTTGGTGATGGTACTTATTTCATTAAATTGAAATTAAGAATTAATGAATTTAAGAAAAATGTCGCACGCCATTAATTAAGTTGGTAAACAGCCTACAGTGAACAAAACCAGTACACTACGTTATTTGTTACCGCGAACACGTACTCATACCGAATTCAAAGAAGTAGATTTAACTTAAATAAATGTACTGTGACTGCGCGAGTATGTCGTGATATAAAATATAAGTACTTTTAATTGTTTCTCTAAATGTGGCCATGTGTTGATCATTGCAAATAACGGACATTCTGATTCTGAATAATATTTGACGTGAGTTATTTTAATTTTTTATTAATTATATATCTACTCATAAACTAATAATTATAACGTAAACAACATTACAACAAAAACGTAGACGAATAATGCGGAATTTTGTAATATATTTGTATAATCTAAAATATATCGTGAAAAGGTCACTATGAAATCTTTTTTTATATAGGATAAGGGTGACAAACAGACTCACAGTCCACCTGATGTTAAGTAGTTACTGTGGCCCATAGACATCTACATTTATCTTCGTTTGCGAATCAAAATTCAGATGCGTTGTCACCCGTGAGGACTAAGATATAATGCCTCTTTTCCAGTAAAAAGGGTATCCGGTTCTCTACACTCACCATTCGAAACAGAGCAGTGTTAAGTTGCTAATTTACGCTGGTATTCTGTGAGAGCGTGGTTCGTCCCCGGTCGAGCCGGTCCATTCGTGCTACAATTATACTACTAACATAGCTGCAGCATGGCTCTACCACGTATAAATCCTTAAAAAAATAATTTAACACTTTAAGTTAATTAGAATAAGTTACAATGTACCTGTAGCGTAACTCTAACGTAAAAATAAACGTTAAAGCCTTAAAATATTTCGCTTCCGAATCGGCAGAAAGCTCAGCAGAAAGCCGGAGTCGGGAAGTTGGCGGTGTTTTACCCCCGTGCCTCAGAAAGCACATAAAGACATTGGTCCTGAACTCTCTCCGGTGGTGTCAGATTGCCGTCACATCTATGCAAATAAATAAAAATGAAGTGTCTGTTGGTAATGTTAAAGTTACAGCCTTTTACTAAATGCATATGAAAGTATATACATTACTTATAAAAAAAACTACAATTTTTATAAATTTTGTATGTGTCTGTCTGTTTGTTCCGGCTAGTTTCCGAAACTGCTGGACAGATTTGGACGAGACTTTCACTGGCAGATAGCTGATGTCATAAGGATTAACTTAGGCTACTTTTATTTTAGAAAAAGAATTAGGGTATCGCGCAAAAAATTAAAAAACACGCGGGCGAAGTCATGGGGAACAGCTAGTCGTACTATAAGAGCGAACGAATAGAGAGTGCACTTGTGCTTGCTACACTTGGACACTATAGTCCTCTCCTGCGCCGATTTTTTTTCATTCATTACAGCCTACAAAAGCCCACTGCTGAACATAGACTTCTCCATATATCTCCTATCATAGATTGCCTCATAGGGAGGATTTTGCCTTAGTTGCCAAGCTTGGCAGGCGGATTGGCAACCGCAGTTTTTTATTATTTTCAGTTATTATCAGGAAGATGCTGTCCATCTCCTGTTTCAGTTTCCCTCTGACGCCTCTTTCGGCACCCACGGGATGACATGCGGTAGTGGATATTCTTACACCGCCACTACACGTAGATTGCTAGTATCCATTTAGACTGGCTGCCGTGATCAAAATTCGGTCAGGATGACACCAATAAGAAGAATACCTGCGTCAAATAGCAGCTTAACACTGCTGTGTTTCGTATGGTGAGTGTAAAGAACCGGAGACCCTTTTTACTGGAAACGAGGCATTCCATCTTAGTCCTCGCGGGTGGCAACGCATCTGCATTTTGATTCGCAAACGAGGTTAAATGTATGGGCCACAGCAGCCACTTACCATCAGGTGGACTGTGTGCTCGTTTGTCACCCTATACTATAAAAAAATTATATAAAAGAAGTTGGGCAGCCCAACAGACTAGACCGAACTTTTTCAGTTCGTGGTGCACTAACAGGTTTAATATTTTGTCTCCGACACCCTTGCTGGTCGAAATAGGGTACAATGATACTACTTAGGTAGATAGTTAAGAAAATTAAAACATTCACTATATCCACATATTTATATTGACACACAAGAATACATTTATTATTTAAGTAAAACTTGTAGGAAATAAATTACAATTGCAGCTTGGTGTTTTCTACAGATTTTCTGCCGACTTCCAAAAAGGAGACGGTACTCAATTCGAGTGTATGTTTTTTTTATGTGTGTTACCTCATAACTTTGTACTGGGCGAACCGATTTCGAGGGTTCTTTTTTTATATGAAAGCTGATAGTTCTCGTGTGGTCCCATATGAATTTAATCAAGGTCAGACCAATGGTTATTGAGTTATTCTTAAATAACCTATATTGAAGTCGCTTATATTGTAGTCGGGAAATTTTTTAATTTTAAATTATTTCATAGCGTATGATAAGGTTTACTATAATATAATTATAGACCACTACTCTATTTTCTTGCTCCACGTTGATCTTTGAGCAATATTTGCTCTTTATTTTGTGCCCGCGAATACACAAGTTAGTAGTTTCCGGAGATCGGTAAACACGAGCGATTTATTTTGATTAGCATAAAGTAATTACTTCGTCAAGTATGCTATTTGAAGAGCTGTGCAGTAGAGCCACGCTGCAACTGTATTATTGTTGCACTAATGGGTGGGCTCAATCAGTGAATGACCAAATCTTACAAAATATAAACGTAAAATAGCAATTTTACGCTGTGTTTTTTATAACGAGATTAGAGAACCTGAAACTCTTTTATAATAAAACCAAGAAACATTTAAAGTGTTTTGAGTGTGTGTGTGTGTAAAACACACACTTTCAAATCTATTAACTAATTTGGAGCTTATTTGGATAGAAGGAAGAATGGGCGAAAACGCGGACAAACACGTCCCTAGGAGCAGGCAGAAGAAATTGTTAGAAATTACTTTTTTTACCGACTCCAAAAAGGAGACGGTACTCAATTCGACTGTATGTTTTTTTATGTGTGTTACCTCATAACTTTTTACTGGGTGAACCGATTTCGACGATTCTATTTGAAAGCTGGTGCTTCACACGTGGCCCCATATAAATTTGATCAAGGTCTGACCACTAGTTTTTGAGTTATTCTTAATAATTTATATTGAAGTCGGTTGTACAAAAATTTTAATTTTAAATTATACGACCAGTTATCAGTGACAGTACAAAAAAGACAATATGGTATAAGAGTAGTCAATAAACTCCAGGTTCCTGAAAAATACAAAGATACATTCCTCGCTTCCGATTTCTGGTCCTCTGGGGTTGAGTACCGCCGTTACCCCTGTATAGTCTACGCGCCAAGTTCCCTGAATAGTGTTATGTTTATGTTTTATATATATTTTTAGGTTAACAATTTAATATATATATATATATATATAATAAGAAATAAAGAACATTCTCTGCAGGACCTTCTACTGAGCTCTCGTCCGGTTTCCGTTGATGCACCTCTTGGCTCCTTTGTCCATTGTCTTGTCCGGAGTGTGGTGCCACTCAGCTAACATCGCGGATGCATTCTGCAGGCTGCCGCCGTGTTTGGCACTATAGGTCGGCCAATTGGGAGTATTGTATTGTATTGTAATATGGATAGGAATAAGAGGGAGGTTAAGAAACCACTGAAATTTGAAACATTTAAAAAATGGTAGGACTTTTTCTAGCCTAAGTACTCGTCAGAATGGATACTACTCTCTTATCTATTTTCGCCAGCAAACAGCCCTGCTACTCGTTTTAAAGAGTATAGAAAGTTAGAAAGCCAGTATAATTAAGGCAGTGACGCATTGCATCTTATTCCTTAAAGATGACAATGTATTTGCAGCTTACTCTTTCTCTTTATTTGAGCTTGGTTTCAAGTGTCCATGTACTGTAGCCGCCACTCACCAGCAGCAGGTGAACTGTAAATTCGTTTAGCCTAGTTTAGTTAAGTTTTCAATTTTATAAATACATAAAAATAAACGAACATCATGTTGAAAATTAAAGTTTAAGTAAACTCCGTAAATTATTGACAACCTTGGTTTACTCAATTCTACAAACTTGATTTTTTGTTTTTGGTAATTACGCAATTAAAAACCCGCTTCACGGAAAAGTGAAGTAAAACCTGTTTACAAACTGTAACCATCGATATATATGTACCTACTACGCACTAGATTTCGTATTCGGAACATTGACTATGTTCAACTGAACTGTACTGCAATCCGTACACTAAACTAAATATTGCGTAAATTAAAGATTTGTTGAATTTCATAAGATAATTATTATAAAATTTTATTTAGAAATATGTTTGTTTAGATTACAATAAGAGTATTTATATTAAATTCTTATATTTATTTAATATTTATTTCATATTAATATCTCATTTTATACTAAACTAGCTGACCAGGCAGACGTTGTTCTGCCCTTTCCGAACGACCATTTGCTTTCCCAAAAAACTCCTGAAATTAGCAATAAAAAAATTGAGGGCCACTTATCGGGATAAAAACTATCCTATCTCTCAAGTTGGACCAAACTGCATACAGTCTGCAATTTTTTTTTTAAATTGGTTCTATCTGTTGAATACTTACAGCAACACGTGGTGGTTATACTACTAAATTGTAGCTTATATTAAACGTGTGTTTTTAACATAGCACCATCTATTAAATATTTACTCAATCCAGTCAACAGATATCGTCATCTGACAGAATCGTTTGGAGCTAACAGATAATTGTGACTGTCAAATAATAGACAAATAATTTTCAATAAAATAATATTGTATTGCGACTATAAATTGAGATGTAAGCTATCCTATCTTTTAAGTTGGACCAAACTGCACATTGACCAAAAATTTAATTGAAATCAGTTCAGTAGTTTAGGAGTCTATCGCGGACAAACAACGTGACACGTACTTTTTATATATAAAGAAGATTAAAGTCTTCGCTACTATCTCCCGCACATGCCCGAAGACATAGAGTAGCGCACAATTTTTGTTTGAAATAACTTCTCTAGTAGGTACGTAGTACATATAACTCAATTACTGTAACAAATTCCAAATTAACTAACTTGTTTCAGAGTTACATTACAATGTTATGACAAGTGATAAATTCTGACATTGATAATTGATATACTGCTATGTCGTGTCACGCGCTGCGGCGGAATATTTGCTCTATCTACGGCATAGACTTTGTATTACGGCCATAGTTTGCTAACCTAACCTTGACAAGCGGGTTGTCATTGTCAACCGCAATCTTTGTATTTAATTAGACCACAGACTAACTAGTAGATTCTACCAAATTGGATGTTATCATGATGATGCTGCCGCCCATCTACGAAGCTTTTTCAGGGATACGAGTATGTTTATTTGCACAAGCCACGATTAAAGGCTGCAACGCGATAATTATTTTGAAAGCTCAGACTAACAAAAAAAAAAACTAAAGACAGGTCACTACGTACGTTTCAAGCATCGAAGTAATATGTACTTACGTACTAGTAAATAATAGCATAACAGCTCAATGATTTCAAGTGACGACGAAACCATGTTCAACTTATTGTGAAAACACGCACTTAGATACGCACACACATACCCAGAAGCATGATGTTGGTTGCTAATGACTTCTCCACGCTGAAATACTGGGCAAAATAACAAGCTCTCTTAACTACCTGTGAAATACATTTACATTAGTAACAATAAATTGGCGCAAGTGAAATATAATAACGATAAAATTGTTTTGACATTATGTTTACCTCGTTGCTTTGTGTTTAGTGTTTACATTATGTTTCTAAGGTTTACCTGGTGTCATGATACATAGTCATCATGTCATTAATGACAATCTTATAGGTACAAATATCTCTATTTATTATCTATATATTATCTGTCTGATATTCGTATAGTTAATAAAACAAATGATAATTAAATTTGTAACAATTTTCTACCTATTTACTAGGTGATAGGACGCCTTTTCAGCCCAAGAGATCATCTCGATAGAAAAAAAATTACCATCCTCTTACGTATTTCTACCGCCATGTCAAATATCCCGTTATGAGATAATCTATAGCGAAGGCCTATGTTCAGCAGTGTCCTTTTGATCGGCTGTAGTCTGTTCACTATCATCGATCATTAATAAAAAAACTAGATACACAATCAGTAGCAAAAATGTCCTTACCGAATGAGCGCCCACTCGAACATTTGTGTGCGCTTTTATTTTTACGTAGCTTTGTGAATACAACTTTAGGCAATGCGTTTAAGGTTGAATTTACATTAATGTATATTTATTTCAACTAGAATAATTACGTCAAAACAACGAGCGACAGTTTCTAGCACTTTTGCATTGGATTATGTATCTATTTATTTATTAGTGATCGATGTCCGTCGGTACATACTTAAAAATATACATACTTAAAAAAGAACAAACTTTTGGAAATCGACTTAAAAATGCCGTTCATTAAATGGTTTCGGAACGGAGTTGTGAAATAATTGACGATGTTTCCTTCACCACCGAACACGTGGTAAATCAGCACTTAAAGTTGTATTGTCAAAAATTGTAAGAAATGGTCAAATAAATATCTGTATCTTTCCTTTATTTTCTGTTCTTATCTCTGGACCATGGCGTCCTAGTGCCAGTTTCTTTTCCTTGACCGCATCCAGTGAAGAACGACCGGATAGGTCGATGACCGAACTGTTTCTAATCGCCTGGATCACTGAGGCTGCGAAGAGATGTTGCGTCCCTTTGTTTTTCCTCCATTTCCTGTCGCATTTACCACGACGTACTCCAAGGAATAGTTCGGGTTAATTATTGCGGCAAAATTTCACTACCGATAGCGATATCATCCACACCATCTGGATACGGGTTTACTAAGGATTTTTTTCTTCTCACGACTTCTTTGTCGTATCGGCTACCACCAGCGATTATTCTGGACCAAAAAGACATAGACCTTCAAGAAATGAGCCTACTCCATAGAGTATTTATAAGCACACTATTATAAATACTCTAGGCTTACTCCTTTCTAAAAGGATGGCAATGCGCTGTTGTTGTACTTTTTAGTTAGTGGCAGTTGTCACTTATGATCAAGTGGGCTGCATGCTCGTTTGTCCGTCTTCCATAAAAATAAATCTCTATAAATTCTGCCGGTGGAAATAAAACTCTGTATTCCCGCGTCCTGTGAAATTTACGACGAACGCTTCGCTCTTGAGCTTCAACTACAGCTTCAATTCTAAATGTCATAAAGTACGTAATAACTAAGGCTGGTTTTATCGTCACGCCGCTAGACGCGCCGCTGGGCAGCGTGCTGTTAACAGCGCGCGCTTGAACAGCGGTGCACTATAAAACGAGATTAGTACCACGCGTTCCGCTGCTGTGAGACAGTCGTGTACAAAATAAACGTTAATGCGGTTAGAGTATTGTCTGTTTACATTTTATTGAAAAGAAGGCAACAGCGATTTAATAGAAGAATAGTTGAACGCTACAAGGTTACTGAGAGGCGAACACGTAACATCTTTCTCGGATTTACGAGAAAATAATTATAAATTTTATAAATAGTTTCGCCTATCAACAAGCAGTTTCGACGAATTATTATTCTTGTATGAATCATCGGCCGGGTCCCATAGACATCTTCTAAATCGCACTTCCTCAATTATTCGTCCCGTATCGATGTAATTCATTTTGTACACCACCATACCTAACGGCGCGTCTCAACGGCGTCACACTAAAACGCATAGTGAATGTAGAAGCGCCCGAGCAGCGCGCGCTTCGGCAGCGCCGGCGATCAACGCGCGTTTACCGAACGGCGCTGCTCAAGCGCGCGACTTTAAAACGCAACTACTACCCCAATACATATCCGAACGCGCGCGCACCAACAGCGCAGCCGAAACGCATAACGATAAAACCAGCCTAAGTAATCCAACGGCAGGGTCGGGAAGGGGCGCCCTAGACGAAGTTTTATCGACCAAATCGGTGATACATTAAAAATGGGCCAGATTAGGAGTACCTTTAACCGACGATCGTGTATGCGTAGATATATGGATGTAAAGGAAGCGAGAGAGGTGTGTCAGGATCGCGCCAAATGGAAGTCTGTAGTCTCTGCCTACCCCTCTGGGTGACAGGTATAGGTAGGTTTATGTATTATGTACGTAATAACGTTATCCGAACCAATGGTCAATTATTAGGTACATATATGCTACGCAGTGTAGTAATATAGTTCAGTAACTCTCTTATCGACATCCGTGATAAATATATCATTAAATTGACTTATCTAGTTGCTAATTTATGCCAAATTTGATGGTTATCGGAAAAATGTAGTAAATTTACAACAGTATAGGTATACCAACGTCAACAGGTTAATATTAAATGCTTATGAGTACTATAATGTGTTTACACCAGAGACACGTGCCGGCTTTGGACTGGTGCGATTCGTCAGTGTGGCGTTATCTTTATATTTTATCACTTCATCAATAACGCTTACATTTCTCTACTGAACTTACATTTTAATATGCAAAATAACAAAAAAGCAAAATCGTACATTAAGAAATTCTTTACATCACGGTGACGAGCTCGTGAAAATCCATGAAGTATAGCAAATCCACAAATTGACTTAGAATTCGATTTTTTATTATTATTTAGTCCCAATGGTAGTGGCGCTAACACCAAACTCGCTGGATTCTGATGATGTTAGTACTGTTAGCCTTTTGGCTCTGACAGCCACATTGGACTCAGAGCTCGCGGCCTGAAGGCCTAGGAGTCTAAGGCACGATAACATCTAAGCGTCGATCGGTACGCAGTGCGTTCTATACGACTGGTCATCCTATCATTTTTAACTAAGATGTGATTTGCGATCTTAGGATCGCGATGCTCGCCTCAAGTGTTAGGCTTCAAAAAGGTCTCTTGCATTGCACTAGCACAACGTCAACATCATAGTTGCGCAGGAAGATTGGTTTCAGAGGCCGTTCGCGTTAAAGAACGCGACAGTCAAGGAACGTCGTTTAGTTCTACCTAACTGTTGTACTGCCATTATGTACATATATTATTTATGAGGTAGATAAGTACACTGGAAAAACTAAATTGCGTCGATAAGTCCTATGTTCAATCGTAGCGTTGAGCTTGTCTTGAAGGGTAGTGGCTCCGTGGAGCTCGCGGGCCAAAGAAGGTAATTCAGCAACGTTAATGTTGCTGATAAAGCCACAGACTGGTGAGAAGTCAGCGGCAAGGTAAGAAGAGCCATGTGGGACGGGTTTTGGTTTGGGGGAGGTGGCATTGGCCTCGAGGCGACAAGTGAGGGTGGTTTCACCCAAGTGTTGGATTTCGGTGCGGGAGGCGCGGGAAGTCTTACCTTGCACGGAGACTTCATTTACGGGGGCGGCTTTGGTTACAGTCTGAGGCATAGATGTCGGCACCAAGGATGGTGCGGGTTTGGAGGCAGGTTGCCCAGAGCGAGACACGCTGGTATGACCCGCATGTCAGGGATGACTTTTGACTCCAACTTTTTGGCACAATCTAGGTAACGTTTCTTACGGTCTGGTGGTGCATTCTGTGCACCTCCTGGACCGGAAGATTTTAGACCATGAGGTCATGTAAATGGATGGTCTCGAGCTCATTGGGAAGTCCGCGGATGGCCATACGAAGGTTACGTTTCTCAGGGAGGACGTAGGTGTGGAAACTAACTTGTTGGGTGCGCAGGTGATTACTCATGCTGCGGAAGTCCTCAGTCGTCTCCACGAATATCCGAATGCACTGACCGGCGTTTTACACTTTTGGGCAGTAGATTTTCTTGGAGTTCAACCAGTTGGAAAGGTTGTTCCATTTGGTTTTATCCTGAACAATTATGGGTGGCTGCGGCTTTTCGTCTCAAAGTCAATTAATAGCGCTTGATGTGTTGTTGTCTGTACAAAGCCCGAACATTCCCTGCAACCCTAGTCATTTCTAATTTGCAACCTTAGGATGCGAGCTATATCCAACCGTGATGAGGTAGAGAGAGAGAGAGAGAGAGAGAGAGAGAGGGAGAGAGAGATAGCTTGAATACTAAAGCAGGCCCGTGGTCGCAAATTGGGACCAGCGAGAAGTGCAGAGAGCGTTCGGATAGTGTGTAAAGGAGTGGCAAAATATTTTCGCAAGGAATTTTACAAAAGTCCGAACGTCCACTGCACGCCTAGCTGCTCTTTATTTGCAGTCTTTATAGCAAGAATTTTAGCCCTGTCAAATTAGTTTACGTAATACATTTCAACGTGATTTTTATAGCATCATAAGGACGAGAACTGCGTCAATGTTATGCAGACTACGGAAGAGTTCAAATGATGCCTTGAGGATATTTAAAGATGCAAGACAAATATTATTATTATCTATTATATTTTTACTAACTTAGTTGATGATAATTACTTACAAATGTGTATGGATATGTATATCTGAAATAAACATTATTATTTTTATTATATTATCACATATATTGTCACAAAACTATAATATTATAAATATAATCTATATAAATAATATTATTATTTCGGCTATTATCCACCGCGGCGAGGAATCCTAAGCCATCGGTGAAGTTAGGCATCCAAAGATAGGGAACCTTCTTACTATTCGAGCCGTATTTAATAAGGCCGATTTTTGAATTAATCCCTTTAGCCATTTACCCAAACCTAACTTGGACAGATAATCGTCAATATTTTTACCAATAAGCCCATTGACTGATACAACTATTGGTACAATAATAGTAGAATCAACGTCCCACATAGCGACAATCTCATGAGCTAAGTCGATATATTTTATTTTTTTATCATTCTCTGCTTTCAGGAGATTCTCGTCATGAGGGACACTGATATCCACTATTATTGCCTTGCGTGTAGTTCGGTCTATCACCACAATGTCAGGTTTATTTGCCAGTATAAACCTGTCTGAGATAATTGACCGATCCCAGTACAGCGTGACACTTCTATTTTCAAGGACTGGCTTTGGTTCATACTTATAATATGGAACGTCCTGTTGAGTAAAACCAATTTTAATGGCAAGCTGCTGGTGTATTATTCTAGCTACATAGTTATGACTGTGCAAATACTCGCCATTTGATAGTTGTGAACAACCGGAAATAACATGTCTGAGGGACTCTCCAGGGTAGTGACATGCGCGACATACATCAACTGTGCCGTCCCTCAAAATGTACTTCAGGTAGTTGTTCGTTTTAATTACTTCATCTTGTATTGCACAGATAAAACCTTCAGTTTCTGCAAAAATGTCACCAAACTGCAACCAATGTACTGATGCAACCATGTCTACACAAGAATTAGTCAACGTTTAATGTTAAAAAAATCGACCATGCAGTTTTTTGACCTTATTGCGTTCATCTATAGTCATAGTAGCCTCTGTCAGTCCTTTGCCGATATATTAAGCTGGGTTAATGATTTGTCATTAATCACTACGTCACTATGAATGCGTGATGTGTCTTTTTTTACCACCATCTTTTCTTGGAAGATACAACCTCATGACAGATGATCGCGGGTGGTGCATTCTGTGCGTAGTCATTAATGTACGGACTCGTATATCTAAGTCATCCAGTTCCGTTTGAGACCATCTTGTAACAAACACCAAAAGTATATAGAAGGCTAGGTATTACCCAGGAGTTATATGCTCTAATTTTGTCTCTTCATTTTTGAATCTTGACATAAATTTTACTTTTGAATTTTGTTTAATATTTTTGTCATAAATTAATAGCGCTTCTGCCATGCCCAAGTATTTATAGATTTCTGTTTCAGAAAGAGAACTGAAATGTAAGTCATTTGTAATTGCAAAATTATTACAATCTTTAATTTTGCCCCTATTTACGTTGATGACAGCACATTTATCTATTCCAAATTCCATTCTAATATCATTGTTGAAACTATGTGTTTTGATTGAAACGATGTGAACTCTCTTTTGATGTGAATTGCTTGAGATCATCCATGTAAAGTAGATGTGAGATGGGTGAGTTTTCTTTTCGAAACCGAAACCCTAATTCGGATTCCTCAATAGTAATGCTTAAAGGATTCAGGGCTAAACAAAACCAAGTTGGGCTCAAACTCTCGCCCTGGAATATACCCCGCTTAATATTTATAGAGTCTATCCAACTACTTTGCCACTCACCTGGTAGATTTAGGACAGTGTTCCACTGACCCATTAATTTACTTAAAAACTGACAAATTTTGTCATCTATTTTATATATTTCTAAAACTCTCTTTAGCCATGAATGTGGAACAGAGTCATATGCCTTTTTGTAATTCACCCAAGCAGCGGACATATTTTTGTGATTACGAAAGACTTGTCGGCAAATAGCTGTGTCAATGAGAAGAAGTTCTTTACAACCACGTGACCTTTTCCGACATCCGTTCTGTGCAGTTGAAAGAATGTTATTATTTTCCAAATGTTTGTTATTTAAAATTGCAGTTATTAATTTGTATACAGTTGAAAGGCATGTTATAGGTCGGTAATTTTTAGGTTCCGTGGTGTTTCCATTTTTATATAGTACGTGGGTAATACCAGTTGTAAGAAGTCTCGGGAGCTCACAGCACTCTATGGCTTCTTGAATCTGTGCAGCCTAACGTATGTGGCTACTTGTTATCCACTTCAGCCAAAAGTTGTGTATACCATCTGGTCCAGGTGATTTCCAATTATGTAATCTACGAGTAATTGAGTATTTCAGCAGTAATTGAGATAGAACTCATGTTAGGCAAATTAGAAAACTTACGTTCGGTTGCACGAATCCATTCGCCTTCATTATGAGAAACTTCGCTAGACTACATACTTTTCCAAAAAGTTAGACATTCAATTAAGCTTGGGCTGCCATGAGTAAAACTATTAGTTGTAGTGTTCTCCCAAGACCGATACACCCACTTTTGGTTACTTTCGAATGTGCGATTCTGAAAGTACCGTTTAGATCTTTCTGAATATCGTCTAATACGGTTGGCCCATGCTTTTAACTATTGTTTTTGCGTATCAATGTACTCAGTAATTTTATCCGGTAAATGGGAATCTAATTGACTAATATCATTTTCAATAGCGATTTGATTTACTCAAGCAATTATTTTTTTACGCCTGTTACCTTTTTGGTAGCCTATTAATTTTCCTATAGTTTTGCGAGTATTGTCAATTCGTTTTTGAATTCTTTGTTCCCATTTAGGTTCTGTGTTATTTTTCTAAAAATTTTGTACTGAAATTACAGGAATTTTCATTATCATACATACAGCATGGGCACAACAGTATAGAAGAGACATAGTTTCTAAAATAGAATTACTTTGTTCAAAATAATCTTTACACAGAATATTCATTGATGCTACTGTTAATATAGTTTTTTGTTGTTAGGAAGTTTAGGTAGTTTCGGTCTATTTTCTATAGGTGTATTTTTATATTCCAGAAGGGAACATTCGAAAGTCTTTCTCATATATTCGCTGTCCTGGGAACTCACATCTATATCAACACAATTTTGCTCTACTTTTTCGTTGTTTATGTTAGTAATATTTATATTATGGTTTCTGTTATTAACATTTAAGTCATCAGTTTCACCTGGAAGTGTTCGTTGGGAATCAGGAATTGAATTGATAGCAGATGTTGAATACTCACTGCAAAGTTGTTCAAGTAATCTGTCGTCCAAAATCTTACGACTTAGAGTGACACGTACTTGATCTGGAAGCCTTTGGGCAGTTAAATTTGTTAGGTTGGGCTGTAGCTGTTGGAATTCAGACAGCATTTTAGGGCGATAAGATGTAAGATTGGTTCTTCCTTTGGTAGCCTTATAGTATATGCGCATAACACTTATATTTAATTCTTTAGTCCAGCGCATGCGTCGTCGCACTACACCATCAGTAGCGGGGTCCTCTTGTAGGATGGTAATTCCTGCAGGTCCCAAGCCAGCCGGTGGCGCTCTTCGTCCCCTCAAAGATGGTACGGGGGTTCTTCTTGTGCCTCTAGGATTACATTGCAGGGATGTGTAGTCCTCCTTAGGCGATGTTACGTGTGCGATTGTGGTATTGACGGTATTTATTCGTATTTGTCGTCTTGTTCGATGCATAATGTAACATTAAATTAAATATTTTATAAATCTGTTTGTAAAATTTCTTAGATGACAGTTGTCAATTTGAAAGAAATACATTTTTCTTGAAATTAGTTTCTTATCCACAGATTTTTAAAGTTTTATTTATGTTGATATTGTAAAATCTATTTGCGTTGAAAAGGAGACGGTCCATTTCTGGCCCAGTCTATGTACAGTATACCGTAAAAAAGAGAAAAATTCAGGGATTTTGTTAAAAATAAAATGAGAGAAAAAATCAAACTAAATAACTTGCTAAAAATAAAAATGCAATTCCAAGTTTTTGATGGTTTTACAAGATGGTGCCCTTCCAGACATAAAAAAGTAAAAAAGACACGGTTATTTGTCAAATGTCATTCTGTCAAATGGCATTTTTATTAATTATTCCGAGCTTGGTTGTGTAGTCTGAATTCGTGAATGCGTTTAATTGTGGATTTCTTTGGCGATTTGGTTTTGTTTGGACTTTGGATCAGTTACTACTTATTTGACTCTGCTTTTGTTTTATGAACTTTGAGATTTTGATTTCCTTGATATCGGACATCTGTATTCTGTATAATCACATTTTGAATCAGTCAGCAGGTATGTACTAAAGAAAGATGTTTCCTTAAGCTATTAAACGCATTTGAATGACATGCTTCTATCTGTAGTCTGTTAATAATTATTAATTTCTACATAAGTTCATAATGGCTGCAAAATCTTAATATGATGTAATTATCTTTCAGTTCACCTGTTAAAACATGTTGCACTGTTTAAAATGCGCTTCTGCAATATAGATAGTTTATTTAAATAAGATTGATTTGTTCTAGATGGATGAAAATGCACCAATATGCTCACAATGTTTTGCAAACGTATTACAAGAATTATCTGTCGGCACAAATCATGAAAATGAGCTCCAGCGCTTTAATGCCAATACTATCAGTATATTGTATGTTTGGTGTTAACGAAGACTAGGTAGCAGATAAGTTGTGACCCAATTAATAATTATCATCCCAACAAGACTTGTTTTAATAAGAGGCCGTATAAAATTTGGCCATCACTCGGGCAGAGCTTATTATACATATATACTGTTGGCGAGACAAGGGACAAGTTGGGATGAGATGATTGCAGGTTATTATTGCAGTTGCACTTCTGGACAACAGACAGTTGGTTGCTGTGCCCACACAATGACCGTTGTCTGGTATTTGTGTTGGGCTCGGTATCAAAATTCCATAACCGCACCGGCCTCAATTCTGGATGTCATTTTAGTAAGAAAGGATTTTGAAGTAGGATAAGTAAATAAAAAAGTTAAGCTGTTTTATTTATATTACCTTATGTATCCAAAACATGATTGACCTAATGTTTCACTTTCTATAATTCATAGGACTGTTAACCTTTGTTATGACATTATCCAGGCGGTAAATGTCTGTCAAGGCTCAAGGCATACTCTGACACGCTGAGGACCTGTTATATGAAAATATTTGTACGCCGGGAACGGCAGAATGTTTAGGATGCGAATTATTTTGTAACAACTGTAATGTACCATATTATAACAAATAAATTATAGTATCTATGATTGTACCCTAGCACTTCAGCAGCCCAGATAGACACATATACTTGGACAGAAATTAGTATTCTCAGGATTATTCTGTTTATCCACCTGAAAACAGCCACTCTAAGGTAAAATAAGTAAAATATATTCTTTATTATTAGTGCAATAAAGTAGTATCTTAGGGTGGATTTTTTAGGGTAGAGAAACGGAGTTACCCGTTTTTCACATATAATCTCGACTTTTTTTTAAAAAACTTTCAAAACACCTAGGCCTCATTTCACCATGTAAAACAAAAAAAAGTCCTGGATGCCCCTAGCATTGAAGTGTGCATTAGTACACACTAATGAATGCAATGAAATAATTTTGTGCGTAGGCACCGTTGATTTATCTTAACAATCTTCTTGTCTGGAATTAGCTAGTACTTTTTACATTTGTTTTCTCCTGAGCTGCATTTATGATATGCGAATATCAACAAGAACGTTAGTTGTTTTAAGACCAAAAAAGCACATACACAATCTATAATACACTTTATTCGTGTTTTGATCAAAAAGTACAACTTTTTTGTCCGACTTTCCTACTAGTTTCGAGACATTTTTGCTATTTTACATAATAAATCTACCTGATAGGCTATAGGCACAGCGGTGACACTCTCTGTACGTGAGAGTTAAAGCGCCTGTGACATTAGGCCGGAGCGTGTAACGCTAGGGTTGATACCGAATCGAAAAATAATATTATAGACTTGTGCCAAAGAAGATACATAGTAGGTATATGTTATAAAATGTAAACTCTAAACTGAATTTAGATAGTGAAAGATACGATCAATTTTAAATCAACTTATATTAAATATCTTTATAGATGGGGAAAATTAAAATTTCCGACAAAACAAAATATGCACGACTGTTAATGGTAATCTTAAATAATAATTAAGCAACACTTAGTATTTCAGTACGCAATAATCAGTATTACCTATTACCCTTTAAAAATTACTTACTCTTATATATTTTTGGCTTTTCGATGACTTTTATAATATTTACTACTATTTTTAACAATTGAAAAAATTCGTAGCCGTATGTATAATTTTTTAAGAAAATCCATAAGAAAGCATAGATAGATAACACTTAATTGTACGCCAAAAAATAACATAAATATTAACAAAAAATGAGAGAAATAAATGTGGTACAATGGGTGGTCTTATCGCTAAGAGCGATGTCTTCCAGACAACCTTTGGATGGACAGGATTGCAAGAAAACAATAAAAACGTGTGTGGTTTGGCGACAAAAATAGCATTATTTTTATTAAAGCCATAAAATAGAAATACAGAATGAAAATGAAAAAAAAATTATTTACAGCTAGGGTGGTACAGATTATAATATACAATATAAGATGATAATAAAATGGAAGTACAGTAGTCTTAATTTTCTAGTATACAATTATAAACTATGATGTTATCACACCAACTAAGCTGGAGTGTATAAACAAGGGTGTATAGTTCTGTGATCCTCACACTAGGCATGCCTGTGTCGTGAGGGCCTGATACGATTTTCTTATGGTTTTCATTAATTGACACTGGGTCGAAGTACGGTTATTATATTATGTAAGCTTTTTGTTTTTAAAATAAAATATAAAATAAAATAAATATTTATATTAAGTTAATATGTATGTATAAAAATAAAATAATTAGAGGTAAAATAATAAATTGTTAGTAAAGAAAATACTGTTATTCATAAATATTACAATAATTAATAAAACATATATAAATTAGAAACTCCTGTAGATACATATGGATATTACATACTGTATTCATATATTTTATTTACGTACATTTATGATAAAGATTACGGTTTAATTAGGTTTTCTGTACTATCATAGCTCAGAGCAAGTAACCATTTTGTTATGGTTGTTTTAGCTTCCACCACTGATTTTTTCTTTCATATCGCAATACTTAAGGACGGAGTTGTACAGTTGAGTTCTCACGAATTGCCCAAAAAGTTTAGAAAAAGTAACTGTTGATAAGATAAATACATACATACATATTAATATATATGTATATACAAATATATATTTTTATAAATATAAATATATAAAAGTACAAATATATACTTCAAAACTATTATATACTTATAACACAATTTTTTTTATTAAAAAAATGTATGAAAAAATAAGAAAAAAAAGGAAATGTGCCATACATATAAACAAATATTGTAACTAAATAAAGGTAGAATAATTATATACAAATGAATAGGCATTATTTTTGTATAAAGCGCAGCCCTCAGTCAGGGCAGTCGGCGACGGCCCTTTCGACGCCCCGCGCGCCTCTCAAGGCGCCCGCACACATCCAGACAAGCACACATAGCCGCAAGTGATTTTACGTGCAAACATGCTTAAGTGTCGTTTCTTTTCGCGTAGTGTATATTATATTCTTTGCTATAAGTGATATGAGTATATTTCAGAGATGACAGCTCACATCAAATCAAAACGACATCAATCCTATATACCAGGAAATTATCTCTATGCATCAATCCGCCATTAGTGTTGCATTTTTTGGTGAGAATAAAATATTAATAACACTGAAATTAAGGCAAATTCGTGGATTTGAATGTTCAAAAGTGGTTTAATATTTTATTTTAATTTATTTCCATACTAGTACAAAACTAGGCCTACGCTTCATACAATTTTGGACCGTCTCCTTTGTTATTTTGGAAATTGAAACATATACTACAAAATTCATTTTTAAGATTTTGTACTGACTGCATCATTTACTTTTGACAGCGTCCGCCATTTTTATTATTATATAGTTTTCTCATCTGGTTGAGCTGTATAAATATATAATTGTAAATGAAAATGATACATAAATATCAACAAAATAAAATAAATACATAAAAATACATAAATAAATAAAAACCCAACCAGATGGAAGCCCTCGGCAGGGGAGACCAAACGGCCGAGGGTTAGGGGGAAAGGGAAAGAAACCGGCGGACTATGCGGGCGGTATCGAGGAGCACCGCCTTCTGCATTTGAGCTTGGAGCGGTCCGTCACGGAGTCCCAGTCGCCTCAGATGACCCGAGAGGCTGACTGGGAATAACCCGTTCGCAGAAACGACCACAGGAATAATTTTGGCCGGCAATCCACCCCACATGTCGGTCACCTCGTGAGCAAGGTTAAGGCGTAGGGAAGTGACGACCCCATCGCCCGCTGACGTAACAGTTAAGTGACAAAACTGCTATGTCAGCGCAGTCAGTCAGCGCCTTGCCAAGAGGTGTGAGCGCCGTGCCATGGCAGTATTGAGGGTGCAAAGGCCCGTTTGTGCTTACGGCCACACTATTAAACGGCGCCGGGTCTGGGCGTCTCCCGTTAATTGACGCCCAACTTAATGGATGATGAATAAAAATAGAACGCGCGTAGGGCCGCTACCTGGGGGTCACCGGGGCGCGTATGGAGCTGGCGCTGGACGCGACAGCATGCGAGCCGCCAGCCGAGCGCGAGGTGCTGCACGACCACCTAGCAGCCCCTCGCGTCCATCATCCCCACCAGACGGCTTGGTGTCGGCGGGGTCCTCTCGGACTCGGCAAGCGGCACCCGCCGCTGGTGGAGTACGCCGCATGCGTTGGACAAAAAATATGAACATAAACGCATTGCGGGCGTACTATAGGGCAAAAGGGGAAGAAACTGGAGGGATAGAGTATCGGGCTCTTATTATTATTATTATTATTTTGTATATATCTATATTCTCCCTATTAAAGAGGTAACTTAAAACCTAATCACACGGGCCGAAACCAAGCATGAGTAGGTGCTAGGTGATGGTGTAAGCAGAGGTGACGGATGAAGTGGTGAGGAATTTGCGTGTGAGTCGGCAGGTGTTGAGAATGATAGCTTTCTGCAGGGTGTAAAGTGTGTGTTGGGGTACTTGCAAAATATCTAAACTGCGTTGTAGGCTTTTAGGTATGACTCCGGTAGATGAGATAACTATTGGGTCTATATGGATGGCTTCTGCTTTCCATTGACGCTTGAGTTCTATTGCCAAATCTTGATATTTTGTAAGTTTTTCAGCAATGGTGGATTGAATGTTATGGGTTTTTGGTATAGCAATGTCAATAAGGTAAGTAGTTTTGTTATTTTTGTCATACATTGTGATATCTGGCCTATTGAAGTGGATAGATTTATTCGTGATAATGGTCCTGTCCCAATAAATTCTATAATTATTATTTTCTAATATAATGTCCGGTTTATATTTGTAATATGGTGTCAGTTTTTGTATAAATTTGAATTTAAGCGCAAGATGTTGGTGTATTATGGAAGCTACCTGGTCATCCCGGTGTTTATAGTCGGTTTGTGCAAGGGCTCTACAGACGAATGTTATGTGTTGTACGTTTTCGGGACTAGAGTGGCAATGTCTGCAAGTATCGGTAGGAAGGTTAGGTGCGCGTATTATGTGCCTCTGGAAGTTTCGGGTATCGATGACCTGGTCCTGGATCGCTAACATGAAGGCCTCCGTCTGTGGGAAGAGTTCACCACGCCTCAGCCATGCGTTCGACGCTTTTTTATCGACATGTGGCTGCTGCAGGTCGTGATAGGGCCTTCCGTGTAGTTCTGTTGCCATGAGGCGATCTTCTCTTTTACGTCAGTGATCCGTTCGTTGCGTTGTGTATTTCGGTCTGCAAGGTTAAGTGGTGTGAGGCGTTTGTCGGCTAAGGTTACTATTTCGTGGAGAGGTGAGTGTTCTGAGCGTTGATGGAAATATTGTAGAAGGCATTTGATTTGTTTGTTGTGCAAGTTGAGGATATCTATTATACCTCATCCTCCATCGGATCTCGAAAGAGTCATGCTTTGTACGCAGGATCTAGGGTGGTGCTTGCGGTGAGCCGTTAGAGTGGTATTTATAATACATTGTAGATTGATAAGGTCACCTTGAGTCCAGTTTATTACACCAAACGAATATGTCAGTATGGGGATTGCGTAACTGTTGATTGCTCTTGACATGTTGCGGGAGTTGAGCTGAGACTGGAATATACTATTGAGCCGATGTTTAAATTTCTTTTTGAGACCTTCTTTCATTTCCTTTTGATGGATCTGTCGCGCTTGTTGGAAACCTAAATATTTATATGAGGCGAAGGGTTCTAGGGGTTGTCTCCTGATATTAGGCTATAGCTGTTACGGTTAATTTTTCCGTTTTTAACCGAGAACTTTTTGCACTTGTCGATCCCAAACTCCATATGAATGTCGTTTGAGAAAGATTGGGTGATGTCTGCAAGGCGATGCAGTGACTGTGTAGTGTTACTGTATAGTTTTATGTCATCCATGTACATCGGGTGTGTAAGAGTGGTGTGTTTGTGTGGAGTGATGATAGAGTAACCATGATTGGTTTTGTTCAGCATTTGCGACAGAGGGTTTATTGCGAGGCAGAGCCATAAAGGGCTGAGCGCATCACCTTGGAATATTCCTCGACGTATTCGAATTTCTGGTGTTTCTATACACGAAGTTCCTATGGTTTTTAATGTAGTTTTCTAGTGCTGCATTGAGTTTTTAAGAAAATGTATAATTTGTGGGTGAATTTTATAGTGTTGTAATATATATAAGAGCCAGCTGTGCGGTACGGAGTCAAATGCTTTTCGGTAGTTTATATACATTGTGTTGATGTTTTTCCTTTTAGAAATAGCTTCTTTCATTGCTACGGAATCTATTATGAGTTGCTCTTTGCACCCCTGACTACTTTTCCAACGTCCTTTTTGGTTTTCAGCAAGAATGTTGTTTTTACTATATGTTGATGTAAGAATTCGGCTATACATGCTGTAAGTAGTTTATAAATGGTTTGGAGACATGTGATAGGTCTGTATTTGGCAGGATTTTGATGATCTGCGTCTTTCGGAATCATGTAGGTGTGGCCTTGTGTAATGTATCGGTGTATTATGTCTGGTTTTTGTATAAAGATATTGATATGGTTATGAAGTAGAGGGTGAATTGCTGTAAGTTTCTTATACCAGTAGTTATGTATGCGGCCGCTTCCAGGTGCTTTCCAGCTATGGGATTTTTTTAATATATGCACAGATATTTCCAAAGGTAATTGTTCAAATGCCATCGGTGTGATAGTATCAGTTACTTTGAAATCTGTGTTCAGTCATTCCGCTTCTGTGTTGTGGTGAACCGGCACAGACCACATACCAGACGAGAAGCTATGTAATTCATTCATTACAGCCTTTCATAAGTTCACTGCTGAACATAGGCCTCCCCCAAGGAATGCCACAAAGAACGGTCCTGAGCCACCTGCATCCATCGACTTCCTGCATGTCTTACCAGGTCGTCACTCCATCTCGTGGGGGGTCACCCTACACTTCGCCTACCGGTACGAGGTTGCCACTCAAGAACCTTTCTTCCCCATCGGTTGTCGGTTCTTCGAGCTATATGGCCGGCCCACTGCCACTTCAGCTTACTAATCCGTTGGGCTATGTCGGTTACTCTGGCTCTACTGCGGATATCCTCATTCCTAAGTTTATCACGCAGAGAAACTCCGAGCATAGCCCTGTCCATAGCTCGCTGAGCGACCTTGAGCTTCCTCATACGGCCAGCAGTGAAGGACCACGTCTCAGATCCGTAAGTCATCACTGGAAACACGCACTGGTTGTACAATTTCGTTTTCAGGTTTTGAGGTATGTCTGACGAGAAGATGTGTCGTAGCTTCCCGAACGCTGCCCAGCCGAGTTGAATCCGTCGATTGACCTCTCGGTCGAAGTTGGACTTACCTAGTCGGACTATTTGTCCCAGGTACACATACTCGTCAACAACTTCGAGCTTAGTGCTCCCAACAACTACCGGCATAGGTGTAACATGGACATTAAACATAATCTTTGTTTTGTCCATGTTCATCTTAAGACCTATCCGTTGGGAGACACTATTGACGTCATTGAGCATAGTGCTTAGGTCTTCCAGCGATTCTGCCATAAGGACTATATCGTCGGCAAATCGAAGATGAGTGATGTACTCGCCATTGATGTTAATACCGTATCCTTTCCAGTCCAGAAGCTTGAAAACATCTTCCAATGCAGCGGTGAAGAGTTTCGGTGATATAACGTCACCCTGTCTTACACCTCTCTGCAATTGGATAGGTTTCGTAATCTGGTTCTGTACTCGGATAGCCATCGTAGCCCTACTGTACAAGCACTTCAGCACTTCGATATACCGAGAGTCAACTTGGCACCGCTGAAGGGACTGCAGCACCGCCCAAATAACAACGGAATCAAAGGCTTTCTCATAGTCCATATACGCCAGGCATAGTGGCAAATTGTACTCCTCGGGCTTCAGTACAACTTGCCGAAGGGTATGTATGTGGTCTATGGTGCTAAAGCCCTTTCGGAAACTGGCTTGTTCGGGAGGCTGGAAGTCGTCAAGTCTGCGTGCGAGACGATTCGTAATGACTCTCGAAAACAGCACGTAGACGCGGCTCAGAAGGGAAATCGGTCTGTAGTTCTTCAAGAGAGCATTGTCACTTTTCTTGAAGAACAAGACCACCGCACTTTTGTTCCACGCCTCCGGTGTAATGCCACCATGGAGGACGGAATTAAAGAGCTTCTGAAGGACTACCAGTACCGGTTTTCCACCCGCTTTCAGAAGTTCCGCTGTAATTCCATTCTCGCCTGGGGCCTTGCCGTTTTTAAGATGCTGGAGAGCCATTCTAATCTCGCTCAGACTGACGTCCGGGATATCTTCGGAATAGTGTCGGATAAGACTCGCTCTTGGATCGTTACTCACACTTGCGTGTGGCTCCAACGATGACGTGTACAGCTGCCCATAGAACCTCCCAATCTCACTCAAAATCTCAGGTGTCCCGGAAACGATGCTGCCACATGCGGTCTTCAGCTTTGACAGTTGGCTCTTTCTGGCAGACAGATCCCTTGCAAAGACTTTGGAGCCTTGGTTCCGCTCGATCGCTTCTTCAATTCAAGCTGTATTGAAGTTGCGTAAGTCCCGCCGCATGCATTTGGAGATCAGTCTGTTCAAATACAAATACAAATTCTTTATTTGCAAGAAACACAATTGACAGGGTCTTAAGTTAAATCTAGTGTACATGTGTTTAGTCTGCTCGCAGACGTGCAAATATTTAGGTACATAATACAAAAAAAAAACTCAAAGTTGGTGCGTAAACCTGTATGACCTTCAGCGAATACCGTTTGGTGATTCTGAGTATAAGGTACGCAACCCTCGTCGACATACTCCCGATCTTTACAACGTTGTTAACGAGAGACTTGTGGAAGATAAATCCGACACCTTGGGACAGATGGTCGCCCTCCCGGTGACAGAGCAAGTTGCCGGATTGGAGGATTACCGTGTCCTCCCCCTTTCTTCGGACCTCGGGTAATCCTATAATATGCCAGCGTAACTTGTCTATCTCTTCTTCCAGCTCCACGATCTCCTTGTCGGTCCTCAGGGTGCGTGCGTTGTACGTTGCCAGGTCGAGTCGTCTAAGGTGGCAACCGAACCTCCACCGGAGATTCTTAGCACCCCCTGCCCCGCCGTTACCATGGTCGCCACCGTAGCCAGGAATAGCGGGGCCGCCGGGGACTGGGGGCCGTGTCCTTGTTACTCTCTTTATAGGGGGGTATTTTATAGGGGTTATCAGGAAGATGCTGCTGCCCATCTCCTGCCTGTTTCCCTTTGTCGCCTTTTACGATACCCACGGGAAGATATGGGGTAGTGGATATTCTTCACCGCCACTACACGGCAATGTAATTCATTGGCAGGTGGTACTGGTGCATCTTGCCTATTTCTATGTGTGTCGTGTTGCGTGTCTGAAGTCAGGCTCCTGTAAAATTGTTTTTCATTGTGGATAAACTGGCTATTTAGTGACTTACTACGTGTACAGTTAAGGTATCTTTTTAATCTGCTAGATGCCGCATTCAGTTTTTTTTTGTGTCAAGGAATTGTTCATCGCTCAAATTGGGTTCTTCATGCTGCGAATGTATTCGGTATTTATTTTTTATTGCTTCTACTAAAGTGATGAGTCTATTGCTTCTATCGCCTTTGGTATATTCTGTTAGTCTTCCAATGTCTCTTCTGAAATCTCATTATTATTATTTTATTTATCTAACCGTTTAAAATTGTTCGGGAATTTTAGTTCTAATAAAATTATATATCTATCTCTTTCTTGTTTTATGCGTAAGTATATATATGATAGTAATAGTTTAAAAGCATATATGACGCCGAGAATATAAAAACTATAATTAAAAAAACTAAAACTAGGAGCTTACTTATCATATAGTCCTACTCCCTGCGGTATCGTGCCAAGAACGCTGGCTGCGTTTCCCCGCTGAATCACCTAAATCACCAGCAGCAACGAGCAACCGCGGATGGAGTTCCTTTAGGAAATTAAACGCACGTGGGGCCACGTGTGGTGCAGTTTAAAATGAGTTTAGTGCGTATTTAACTAATTCGACATTAGTGTCGCAATAGCTTATCTCGTACTACGACTATCCCTATTGTTGATGATATTAATTTACTGTTCACAGATCTCAATCAGTAATAGAAAGATTCCGTAAAGAACAGAGAACTCTTTGTACACTTTTTGCGGTATTAATTGACGCCACCTGCCAGGAAATTTATTTCGTTTATCTGTATATTTTGGAATGAATGTAACAATAAGCTTAGACGGAAGCTGTGAAGGTAATGCTATACTACTACTATGGTAAAAAATGTGTGCGAAGGTTTATATAGTGTGCTACATGGTTTTTATCAAGTACGGAAGTAAAAAACTGGAAAAACATACAAAAAATTAACAACAGTATATCGAGATTCACATCTTTTATGTCATGAACGGACGCATTAAATGAGGTAAATACTTACGCAAAACATATACGGAAAAATATGGAGTGCCACATGATTTCCGTCTTGAAAGGACGCACTAAGTGAGCAAAGCATACGAACCGTATACGGAATATACAGAGTACCACATCATGTCCGTCATGAATGTATGCATGAAGTGAGCAAAACATACGAACCATATAATAATAATGTCCTCCAGACCGAATTTCGGCCAGGGTGCCAGTCTCAACGGAGACTAGCCATCGGCGCAGGACAGGATTATAGTGCCCAAGTGTATGCGCAAGCACAGGTGCACTCTCTATTCCCTTACTCTCATAGCCCGATGGGACGGTAAACCGACACGACCGGAGAGAGACCAGAGGCAGGACCAACGGCT
Organism: Parnassius glacialis; assembly: GCA_033319125.1. NCBI lineage: Eukaryota > Metazoa > Arthropoda > Insecta > Lepidoptera > Papilionidae > Parnassius > Parnassius glacialis. The sequence continues at coordinate 30,185,164 of JAVANC010000002.1, forward strand.
TTACGTGCTTTCCGAGGCACGGGGGTGAAACAACGCCAACTTCCTGACTCCGGGCAGCTACTGAGAATTTCTTGATGGAAAAACTCAATAACTGATTTTTTGGCCCGACCCGGGAGGATGACTGCCTTGTTGGTCCAGTGGTTGTGGTAGTGTGACTGTTGATCATGAGGTCCCGGTTTCGAACCATATATTACGGAATATACGTAGTGCCACATAATTTTCGTTGAAAAGTTCCGTGTAATCTGCGAAAAGTACTGTATTCTAATGAATAAAGTAAATAATCTAATATTATTTCAATAAAGTAATCTGGGTGCTTCGGGATGTCACTCGTGAAGAGTGTGAAGAGTAGTGGGGAGAGAACGAAGAATTGTGGGACTCCAGCCTTGAGGGGACGTTTTGTAGAGCGAGTACCTTCTATTCGATAGCGAAAATGGTGATTGGCAAGAAAGGCTCTGATGATTTGGATAAGCCTATCAGGCACGTTGAGTTTATACAGTTTGTAAAGCAAGCTGTCGTGCCAGACTTTGCCAAACGCTTTTGCGATATTGAGCGAGATGGCACCGGTCATGGTGATTCTGCCACAACTTTGAGGGAGGTTGAATCCTTTTAGAATGTATTCTGTGAGGCGATGTAAGTGGTCGGTGCACGAGTGTTCGGGTCTGAAGCCGAAATGCTCGTCTCGAAGAAGCTTGACGTATTTACGAAGGCGATTCAATATGAGTCGCTCGTAAACTTTTCCCAGTGTGCTGAGGACACTAATTGGTCTGTAACTAGAGGCTAAGTTGCGCGGTTTACCCGGTTTTGGGATTCCTATTACATCTACCTCTTACCATGCATCCGGGAGGGAGCACCTGGAAAGTTTACGCCAGTCCACGATGGTTTTGGTCTGGAAGACCTCACCTGGGGGCTGGCCCAGCTGCAATAGGACTGGTCTATGGTCCGAGTCGAGTTCTAATATTGTTTCAATTAATGATATCGACAAACGGACGTCTTTGAGTATTGCCACGTCAAGGACGTCCGGTTGGTGACTGGTAGCAAAGGGGTAGCAGGTTGGAGTCTCAAGCGCGATAACATCGAAGTTTAGTCGCTCCGTGAGATCGAACGATGCATTACCATTGGAATTGCTTATAAGCGAGTTCCAGGAAGTATGCTTACTGTTGAGCTCCATCTATTATGACACTAGAGCCTAGGTTAAATAATTTTGCAATGTCTGATTCAACTATGCGTTTGAGTGGCAGTTGATAAGCCGATACGTTGGTAAGTGGCGGATGGCCATTAGTTAACGGGGGAAGGGGGGGGGGCGTCGATTGGTCCGCAGTGCAAGGACCTTTTGTAGTATATCAAGGTGCCGCCTCTAGGGTTGGTCAACGTATCGTACCACCACCACTAAGTACGTCACCTTAGTTGGCGATGGCTAGGCTTCAAAAAAGTCTCTTGCACTAACATTACGTCTACATCGTGGTTGCGCAAGAAGAGCGCAATCTCTTCTTTTTGGTCTCTGAGGTTGTTCGCGTTAAAGAACGTGACAGTCAGAGAGCGTGGTTTAGATCTACCGAGCTTTTGTGCTGCCATTCTGATATTTAGCAGAGGTGTTAGGCGCACTGGAAAGACCAGATTGTGTCGATAAGTCGTATGTGCTCAATCGTAGCGTTGAGCTTGTCCCGAGGTGAGGTGGCTCCGTGGAGTTTGCGGGCCAAGGAGGATAACTCAGCAACGTTGATGTTGTTGATGAAGCTACAAGTGAGAAGTCTATGGCAAAGGAGGATGAGCCTTGTGGAACGGGCTTCAATTTTGGGGCCTGGGGAGGCGGCACTGGCCGTGAGACGAGAAGTACCGGTGGTTTCACCCAAGCGTTAGGTTTTGGCGTGGAAGGCGCGGGAGGGTTAACACCTTGCTCGGTCGCCTCGGCGACTGGGGCGGGCTTGGTGGCGATTTGAGGCGAGGAAGTGGGCACTTTCATAAATAGGTCGATCCCGCCCACCCGCTACACAGGAGAGGAATATAGAAAGAATCCATATATCTTTCACACACACATATTCAAACACTGCACTAGTACAAAACACTAGCCATCACTAGCTACACCGCGTTCGCCGGCGAACGCGAGATCACAGACACACCCCGTTCATGAGGTTCAGTACCCGTGATACGGGGCGTTTTTAGTTTTGCGACCCGTCTCCCACTTTGCTATAGTGGTTCAAGCCGAGGTTTGTACCTCCTTCTGGGGGTCCCCTTAATCACATCGAACCCCCCACCCCCAGCTAGAGGAGTCTCACTCCGAAAACAGGGGCCGGGGTGCCTCAGGACTGCAGTCGGCAAAGCGGCGCTTCGCGCGTAGAATCATCGCAATCAATAGCTCGTAAGTCCCCACTTCCGAGCCTATTTCGATGAAGCTGTAAAGGCCGCAGGGCCAACAGCAGATTTAGAACCTTGTGGAAAGTTAAGAGACCATAGCAGGAGACTCGACGGTGACCATGGTCCCTTGGGAGAGCAAAACTTTCAGAAAAAAACAAGTTGGAAGTCATTCCCTAATTAGTTAGATTTAGTAATTAATTGTACTGCCGCATAATTATTGTAAACACAGTAAAACCCGCTTAAGACGATTTTGCCCAGCCAAAATCGAGACTTGGTGGGAAAGCGTATTATGCGGGATAGGGAAAATAATACATCATTTACAAATATTGTGTAGGTATTGAATTATAGGTATACGTATTTAAAAATTTGTTAGAAAGTTATAATGTTGTACATATTAGTATGTTTCCAGGGCAGGCGGAAAAACGTACATTGACCTAAAGTATTATGTTAGCACCGAAACGAAACGACAGGTATTGCTTCCATACATTTCGTTATCGATTACGTATCGTTAACGCGCTAAGCGTGTTTCATGGTACGGGGTGGGGTGAAAGAAGCGTTCATTTAGAGATAACAAACCTAAGCCGAAACAATACCACTTTTAAAATGGCAGACCTCAAAAAACTATTTGAATAAGGGCTATACAATATTGACCATATAAAGTGAAGAACTGCATTAACCACGTCATAAAAGAAGAAAACAAATTAAATAAATTGGATAATGCCATTGATAAAACGGTAGATAGTTTTATAATCAATGTGGCGAGCTTTTCCACATCTTTATCATCAGAGAATGATTCTGAAATAGTTACAAAAGCATAGTCTGTCAAGTGCTTCTGACAATCTATTATGAGAAGTTTTATGCTGTCTTCAAGGTTGACTGCTAAAGAATGCATTAAAAATTCGCCATTTAACCCGACTGCCAAGAAGTGGTTATGTTTTGTACAACTACCTACCTACCTACTTATTATACTACTTACCTACTGTTAACGTAATAATTAAATTTGTATTAATTCTTATGGTTTATAAAAAATAAATAAAAATTTATGTTAATTTGCTTTTTAATTCATATAAGTACGGGATACTCTTCTTTCTTCATGATAAAATAGACACAGGACCTACAAAGAACTTCGCACTGGGCACTCTTATCTTTCACTTTGATGATGTATGTAATGATACAAGCATAAAAAGATAAAACCTAAGAAAAAGTTTGGCTACCCCGATGATATCGTCAAAGGTCAATGTACGTTTTTCCGCCTGCTCTAGAAACATACTATATATATGTAATTAAGTACGTTACATCATAGTTAATTATTATTTAGAATGACATTACTTAAAATAATCACTTATTATGGTTTGACAAAAAGGCTTTGATGCATTATTTATATTATGTCATACAAGGTTTTCAAAATAATTTAACTTTTGTAGTGCGTCTTCACTTTTCCCGAAAGAAGATACATATCGCCTTAAATCGTTTACTGCTGATAATACCTCTGCGTTTAACTAAATCGGAATTGACTCTCCATCTTCATCCTCATCACTTAGGGCCTCTTTTTGAGTGTTATTCACACCTGGAATAAGATCTTCGATCGAGCAGGTTTCGTAGGGTGCAACATTCCCCCCCGAACGGGTTCCCGCCTTGTCGTGGCGGGGGGGCTTAGTAGCCGTGGCTTGGTCAATCGCGGTGAACAAAGAGGAACCCCTTGGCTGGCCCGAGGTGTAGGGTCGGCCCGAGGTGGCCACTCCGAGTGGGCTTGACGAGCCCACTACGGATGTGTGTTGGTGGGCTGCGGTTAGAGGGGTGTCCGCCCCCTCTACCGTTGCAGCCGAGGTGGAGTCGCGGAGGAAGAGGAGTGTTGGTATGGCGATGCGCCACTCGCCCTATCCTCCGCGACTCAGACGGGGCCGCACCGTCAATTGATACGGTGGTGGTGGGGCTGCGGGGGGAGAGGAGTGTCGGTATTGCGAGGCGCCGCTCTCCCTACCCTCCGCAGCCGAATATTGGTTGGCGGCGGAGCCATAGACCAGATCCGCCGCTGGGGTCAGGAAGGCTGGTGCTTCTGAGTGCTAGTTTTTTCTGGCCCCATGGCCTTCGCGCATCGGACACGGGGGCGTCCGTTGCGCATGTGAAATTGAAGGCCGAGGAGGAGGGCGCGCCATGTGTTCTGGTGCGCCTTACCTTAGAGGGAGATGGGGGAGGAGTAGTCCTCTCCCGAGGAGGGGCCGCCACGGGGCGGCCAGCGCAGGTGGGGCTGCGGAAGTGTGCGAAAGCGTTCCCGTGGCCCTGCCAATATGCGACGAGGGTGGAACACCATGGGGTTTTAGTCGGTGCGAGTCCGACATAACCCGTCCTTGCCCCCGCGAGGCGGGTATGCGTAGGGCATCTCCCCATGTAAAAAAAAAGGGTGCAACATTGTCATCAATGGAATAATGTCACTTTTCCGACCCAGATGGCGTATTAGACGGGATGACGAATCGTATTAAGCGCGTTAATAATGTATGAAAACATGCCTCAAGTTGCAGGGACTGACATAAAATGGCGTATTAAACGAGAAATCGTATTAAACGTGATCGTATTTAATAAATAGTTATCAATGAAGAGAATTATGCGTCTACATTTAATCTGGAAGTGATCATCTAAAGCTTTTAACCAGTCAATAAAACGAAGGCCAGTCATCCAAGCTCGAGATTGTGCATCATATTATGTTACAGGAAGCGATTTCACGTTTTTGAAGCAACGTGGATTTGTCGCCTTACCAATCACTAGCAAACGTAACTATTCCGATCCAGATGGCGTATTAGACGGGATGACGAATCGTATTAAGCGTGTTACTCGTAATAATGTAAGAAAACATGCCTCAAGTTGCAGGGACTGACATAAAATGGCGTATTAAACGAGAAATCGTATTAAACGTGATCGTATTTAATAAATAGTTATCAATGAAGAGAATTATGCGTCTACATTTAATCTGGAAGTGATCATCTAAAGCTTTTAACCAGTCAATAAAACGAAGGCCAGTCATCCAAGCTCGAGATTGTGCATCATATTATGTTACAGGAAGCGATTTCACGTTTTTGAAGCAACGTGGATTTGTCGCCTTACCAATCACTAGCAAACGTAACTATTCCGATCCAGATGGCGTATTAGACGGGATGACGAATCGTATTAAGCGTGTTACTCGTAATAATGTAAGAAAACATGCCTCAAGTTGCAGGGACTGACATAAAATGGCGTATTAAACGAGAAATCGTATTAAACGTGATCGTATTAAGTGAGTTTTATTGTATATATATATATATATATATATATATATATATATATATATATATATATATATATATATATATATACATAACATATAAATCTCTACAAATAAATAAAATGAAGTGTCTGTTTGTAATGTCGAAATAACTGCTTTTTACTATATGCACATGAAAGTATACATATATAACAAAAACACGAGCTTTTATATCTATTGGGCCTTTCTTCTACAGATTTTTTTAAATTAAATATTTGATAATTATATGTTAGCTAACAGTGTAAAATTAAATTTCTATTAAATGAGTTTACTTAGGTACTTAAATAACATTCCGAACCATTTAAAGTTATCAAATAGCTTATTAAAATAATCAACTAGAAATTAAACTATCACATGCTTATTGATTATTGCGCTTGAAGTGATAACCACGACGCGTTAACAATCCTCTCACTATCTTCTTTCATAAACAATCTTATCACTACAAAAGCCTTAGTTTGACGTTCGCCGTTTCAGAGCGCCGATGTGCGTTGTGCGCGTTTCCTACCAAGAAGAAACTATTTAACGCGCGCGCGTGTGAATGTGTTTCTATTTGTTCAGTATTATTTTTTTTATAAGTATTCCGCAGAATTATTTATGACCAGAGTTAAATCATGGTAGGTAAAATAATTAATAGACAAAGTTTTTAGACTTCTATAGGTATTTAAAAAAAACACTACATTAGGAATTATTCTTGTACATCGTGGAGGCAGTTTAGAAACATATAGATATTTATATCACATATTATGTTTCATGACTGATGATGGTGCACAAGGACAAACATCCTGATCCGACACAATTATTTGTAGGCCATAAAATATATGTTTTGTGCGGTACTCGTATTCTAACCCCCGACTCTCAACGCCGCAACTCAATGATAAGCCACTGCGCCACGGAACGGTTATATTATATTAGGTACTATATTAGAATTGACAACGAGGTACCTATTACCTATCAATTCTTTCTTCTATCGATTGATCGGTTCGATCTTCCACTGAAACTATTTAAAATGTTTTCTATTTCGTGTTTAGCGTTTTTTTTTGTTATTGTGATTTTATTATAGATTTATTTAATATTCTATATATTTTAATCTTATGTAAATTTCTATTTTTAAATGTTTTTTTATTATAATTAAGCTTATAACATACATTGTAAAATATTATTTTCCAAAAAATTCTCGCTAGATTTTTTGTTGACATTAGCTTAGGAATAAGGATATCCGCAGTAGAACCAGAGTAACCAACATAGCCCAACGGATTAGTAAGCTGAAGTGGCAATGGGCCGGCCATATAGCTCGAAGAACCGACAACCGATGGGGAAGAAAGGCTCTCGAGTGGCAGCCTCATACCGGTAGGCGAAGTGTAGGGCGTCCCCCCACGAGATGGAGTGACGACCTGGTAAGACATGCAGGAAGTCGATGGATGCAGGTGGCTCAGGATCGTGCTTTGTGGCATTCCTTGGGGGAGGCCTATGTTCAGCAGTGGACTTGTGAAGGGCTGTAATGATGATAATGATGATGATGATTAGCTCGAATGCCTTTTAATAAATATTTTAATCTAGGTCAACTAAAAATATTCTTTTCTATTCTTGTGAAAGTTTTCCACTAAATGTATCCCATACCATTCTCCATACCAAAAAAAGAAAAAAAAATACGTTTTCGAAGACATGTGAAGTTCGCCAACACGCATTGGGATAGCGCGGCGGATTTTTTTTTTCTCTTTTTCTCAGACATGCAGGTTTCCTCACGATGTTTTCCTTCACCACCGAGCACGTGGTAAATCAGCACTTAAAATTGCAATTAACAATTTCATTGGTGTCGGCGGGGATCGAACCCGGGTTGCTCGCGTATTGTGAAATTTACCGCGAGCGCTAACCATCTGAGCTACCACGGCTCTCAGTCGTATACTATAACTAATATATTAAGAAAAAAAAAGAGAAAAAAGCTCTGGAAATAATTAAGAACACTTCGAAAAATCTACTTAAAAACTAACTACACTACACAATACAAAAATCGACTAAAATATTTACAATAATATCAACTCTCAAAATGGCGTCGATAAAGGAGCGCCTTTTTGACCCTTTATTATTTGATTGACTGATCAAGAGCTATCGTATCACAGAGCGTTCTATGCAAACGATGCTGTAGTTTTTGAGTTATAACAAAGTGACCATATTAACCGGATGACCATATTACCCTCACCTACTATAGTTAGTATTTTTTAAGTTGATTATTCGAAGTGTTGCTAATTATAATAATAATAAATGTTTTATTGCCTCTAAAACACACAGTTACATTCACGTTAAAACAAAGGAACATTATAAATTATTTGAGTAATTGTTTGAGACAAAAGGAGACGGCTCAGCTTTGTCTGTAACGAGATAGAGATCTCATACAGAGCTGTTTTTCAGCCGCTCCCTCCCTCCTGAGGTGTTGTGCGGGAGTCCAAAGTAGCAGGCTCCACATTTACCTGACTTATACTTTTAAACTACGTACAAAATAATTAAATGTGATAAAATCGCAAATACAAAAAAAAAAGATTAAAAACATTAAAGACAAAATAAAAACATTTAAAAAATATGCATAAACAACCATTACGAAATGAACTAACAACAGATTTAAAAAAAAAACGCAACACGGGAAATAGAAAATCCATTATTTAATTATTAAATTATTGCCAAGGTTTGTTTGTAAATTTTTTTTTACATTAGTTGTAGAATACGACATTGTGTATTTGTCTCTCTCCTCCTCCTTGTTTTGGTTTTATAAGGCGGCTAAGCTTAAGGTGACCATATTACCCTCACGTACCTTATTACATATACTCGAATTTTATAATAACTTAAATTGAAAAAATAACCCCAAAACATAACGGGCTGATGATCTTCAAACGGCTAAACCGATTTTAATGAAACATGTCTAAGAACCACCGCTAGAAAATCTGCTTTTATATAAAAATAAGCCGCGCCCAAATTCACCCGTTTGAGAGCTACGGTGCTGCAGACAGACAGACAGACCTAGCTTATTAACTTATAACACCCATCTTTTCGCGTGGGGGTTAAAAAGACAAACAAATAGAACAATTTGGTCCCACACAATCTTTTAAATGCGAATTTATCCAGGTTTAGGTAATTTTAATATTTCTGACTCTTGTCTGTCAGATCATCGGTTAAAAACCGACTAGCTATTTATAAGGTTAGAGTGTTCACGAGAGTACTAGTTGTGTTAATAACTCTGCTGGTATATTTTGAAAAACAAAAATAAGTAAATAATGGAGCTCGTTGGTACGAGATGCGCAGTGTGATCGTTCCACTGAAAATAATAAGACTACTTAATTCAGGGTTTTCAACCGTACACTATTCGCCAAATTAAGTAAGCCCTAAAATACATCGTTATTTTACGCAGATGACCACTATTGCCCAGTAGGCTACCATATTATATTTGTTTAACAAATATCTAAACATGTAAACCTCAGACCAAAGAATAAAATAGAATGGGCGCATAGAGTTAAAAATTCCTACTTAGATATTTTTTTACAATAATACTATATAATCACATTATTTGTTTTGCAACGATTAAAGATACATCAGCATCAACCTCTTTTTCTGCCACAGGGCGGCGTCTCTTAATAATGATGTGAAATATTTGACAGATTTCATAGTGAGGAAAGTTAATTGGTTAGGAAAGTGTACAGATTAATGTTTCTTTGTGAAATATTAATTATTTTTGTATTAATTAACAATTATGAATTTTCCTTAAGTAGAGGAATTAAAAAAAAAGTTAGAAATGTGTAAAAAATTATAGAATACAGCACTGAGGTATGGTTTTGAGTACATACATAAATTAGTCACCGAAGAACATATAATTATATCGTAGCTTTTCAATGATGACACTGTGTGAACATCTGCGTATAATAGAATAGAATAGAATAGAATAATTTTTTATTCAATATTGATTATTACATAATTCTTATTGAAAGTCATTTTTTATTTACCACTGGTTCGGAAAATACCTCTGTCCTGGGAAGAACCAGCAAGAAACCCAGCGGGACTTTTTTTTCTCAAACATATTTCACTTAACAATAATTTCATTTATACAATTTTTAAATTATTTTTAATAGAACCAGCATGGTGGCGATCACCTTATTCCCAGGGGTTATTTTCATTCATGTATTCCTTGATGTTATAATAACCCTTTTTGTACAGTTTTTCTTTAATAAAACTTTTAAAAGCGTAACAAATAAGATCACCTTAGTCCCGACTAGAGACATCTGGTGAGCGTAATTATTCATATTCCTATTTTTGGCTTCATTTGATGATAATATGCGCTCCGTGTAACTTATTCTTTTACCTGCGATATTAAACGCTAATTAACTAAAGTCAAAAACAATCCCATTGACCAAAGCCAAGGAATATTAAGTAACAGTTTTTTTTACATAGAGGTAACGGTGATAAGCGAACATACGGTGATATACGTGGTAGAGCCATGCTGCAGCTGTATTGGTAGTATAGTTGTAGCACGAATGGGTCGGCTCGACCGGGGAAGGACCACGCTCTCACAGAATACCAGCGTAAAATAGCAGCTTAATGCTGCTATGTTTCGTATGGTGAGTGTAGAGAACCGGAGACTCTTTTTACTTGAAAAGAGGCATTATATCTTAGTCCTCACGGCTGACAACGCATCTGCATTTTAATTCGCAAACGAAGATAGATGTAGATGTCTATGGGCCACAGCAACCACTCACCATAAGGTGGACTGTGTGCTCGTTTGTCACCCTTATTCTATAAAAAACCACACAAAGAGGAGATCTCTTGCAGGCTAAATCCTATAGATCTTAGAGTCTTTTTTTAGTGTAACTTTTACGTTTCATCGAGTTTCAAATCACAACGATTCTAAAGAAGTTTTCACTACAAAAACTTTTTATGACTTCCGCGAAAAGGAACGGGGTAATGGATTCACTTACGCTACTACCACAAATATAATTTTTTTATGGTTGAAAAAAATATTTCTTAAGATTTTGTTCAACATCTCACCGGCCAGAACATCGGCGGATAGGAATTAGCCGTCAAAGCTGGCGCCCGCCACCCATGTTCGGTTAGATAACTCATCTATGTGCACTCAAAACTCTTATAATTGAACATCGTTACGTAAGTAATATTGGAAATAATATCTCATCACCCCCCTTTTTATAGCTCGCGGCCTTGCAGGCCCTGAGTCCGATAACATCACAGAAACTAGAATTAAAAAGAATAAAGAGATTCATACATATGTACATACATGTGTTAATAAACAGGTACTTCAGTCCTAATCTTTGAATAAATAAATAAAAGAGTTTAAATAAAAAAATACGTTGAGATATTATGTATTATGATATAAGATATAAGTAGGTAATATCTTTACTTTATCTTCTATTGCAAATCAAATGTCCCAAATTCTGAAACGCAGGAGGTGTATAGCTGTCAGTAGTTACTAGATATTCCTTTATCAAAGTAGATAAAAACTTGATATAGTTACATTACATTTAATCCGTGTTATAACGCTCAAAAATGTATCGAACGGTGAAGACATTGTCTTTTATCTGGTGTTATTGTTATCACCAATACTGGGCAAAAAGTTTTTTTTAGCTATTTAACATTGCTTAAATTTTTATACTACTATGCTAATTTTAATGTCAATCACCATCCGTTATGTATACCGGCCATCATCACCATTAAGCGCTTGCTGCAGTCGCTATGCTTGCATGGCGGTCCATAACAAAATATTGACCTACCTGTAAACACTCTAGTCACTAGTCCCTTAGGCGTTTAACTCTGGTGTGGTCACATAATATAGTATATTGTGACATTTTTGGCATATTTTAAACTAAAAAATTTAAAAATTTAATTACATAACTTGATAAGACAGGTCACATTTTCTTTCTGTGGTAGATCATGTGAACTTAATTGTGTGTGTATTGTGGGCATAACCCATGCAGCATGCAAGCTGTATACGAGCTGTTTTGAAGTTCGTTTTTATACTAGAGGCTGTATTTTCTATCTGTGTAAAAGATATATATTATTTATATACTTATACAGAAGCGCTTATACAGTTCTTATAAGTAAAAATTGGCACAAATTATGCAGTTTATGCATTAGTAGCGCTGTACAGTAGCTGTACATGCATAAAAGAGGCTGTATAACTACTGTACTACAGCTGTTATTTGGTGTGCAAGGAAACTATTACACTTCAGAAATTGTCTTACATATATGTAACTTATAAAGACAAATGTTCTAAGTTCGTTTTTGAACGGAATCACAAATGAATAAAAACTATAAAGTTTATTGAATGATTGCGACATTTAATGTCTTAACATAATATTTCACATATTAATATTATATTCGGATTGGAGTTAAGTTTTGACGGTGATAATTGGTGAATTGAAAGTGCGAAGTTAGATTTACGTAAATGTTTTCTATCAAAGAATTGTGGCGTCAGCAAAATAACAAAATAATATAAGGACAAAATACTAAATACGGTAACTAAATATCGGTTCTATAGGTTACAATAAAAAAAAATAATTAATGGATATGAAGACACATTGGGGCACAGTTGTCATTAGTCAAACTGAAAGTATTTATAGGCTTAGACTAATGTCTAATATTCCCAAAATTATATTTTAAATATTGTTTTTATGGGTATTAAAATGGCGGCAATTTGCTAAACAGCCTAAACGGTAATTGGAGGGCCTTATAGTCTTAGTAGCTGTACTATGTATGTTATGGATTATATCATGCAGCCATAAGGTTTTAATCAGTTTTATAATAGGATATTTTTATTACTTACGCACTTACGCTGTATAGCAGTTTTTTCAACATAACATATAATTCTGTTTAGAGATATACATAAATAAAAGATGAAAAACCTTATGTTGGAAACAGTGTTGGATAAATTTAATTTAAATATATCTTTTCTCATAATCTTTTTACTGCACCAATTCTTTTTCTTTTTCCACTAGGGGGAGGGGCTCGATGTGATTCAAGGGCCCCTCAGAAGAAGGTACGAACCTCAGCTTGAACCAGTATCGCAATGTGGGAGTCCGGAGTGTCAATGTTTCACGTCATTTATATAATATTCTTCTTTACTTCTGGTTTTAATGATCGTTTTATGTATATATAAAAAAGAAAAGAGTCCGAACAATTCCTCAGAGCACTCTCCGTGGTAGACGCGATAAAAACGCAAAGAGATGTAATATCTCTTCGCAGTGCCAGGTAGTAAAGGCGATCGAAAAGAACTCGGTCCTCGACGATTCGAGCTGCTCTGCGCTAGATGCGGTCAAGTGGAAGGAACTGGCACTAGGAAGACCCTGCCCAGAGATGGGAACGGTATTCCATTTTGGAGCCGAACCTTCGCCTTGTAAAGTTGCAAATGGTATGCCGGCATGAAGTACTGCCCCGCTCTGCTAATCATGCCAAGCTTTTTAGAGGCCAATTTGGCTTTCTCTTCCAAGTGACTATGAAATTGCACATCACTCTATAAGACGACAACGAGGATTTCGATACTGGCTGAGGCAACAAGATGAGTGTATTTAAACTGAGGAGATACGACAAAGGGGTTCTTTTTAGCGGTAAACGCGCGAATTTTTGTCTTCTGGAGATTGAACTATACTAAATTTAGTCGTCCTAAATTCGAGATTTTGTTCAACAAAGACTCGACTTCAGACACAAGTTTTTTCCGGTACTCGGCGACGTTTTCCCGAGAAATGTTGGCAGGGCTGGTGTATAAAGCATCACCAGTGCTGTCGTCTACATGTAATGTAATGCAATGTATGTTAGCAGCTTGCAACATATCATTGATATACAGAAGAAACAGCGTTGGTGATAGCATGCACTCTTGTCGAACACCAGCATTGTCATCGGAGCATGAACCGTCTACTACGGCCTTGGTGCTCCGATCTGCAAGAAAACTGGTGATCCACTCGACATGTTGACTTCAAGGGAGAGGAGTGCTTTGCGCACCGAGTGCTGGGTAAACAGTACCTCCATGGAGCGCTCACACCGCGGGATGGTCGACGGTGCGTTCCCCCCGTCATCAAGAGTCGATCTGGACTGGATAAAGAGAGTGCGGAGCAATAAAACAAACAAAGGCGACTCCTGCCACGCTATCCGTGAATTTATGCAATACCAGGGGACTTCATTCGAACCTCAACACCGTCCACTACCGTCTGGAGACGGCACAGCCGGCTTTGCTACTTTCTAACCGAGACACAGGTGTCCTCTCCGGCTGTTTGGACATCGAAGAAGAGGGTGCCGATGCTAGTGGTCCTACAGCCTCTTTTTGAAAGGTTGAAACCTTTTGGAAAGTACTCTGTAAGGCGATGTTACTAATTTGTGCACAAGTGTTCGGGTCTAAAGCCGAACTGCACGTTTGAAAGAAGCTTGTTAGCGAAGACGTGTTTACGAAGGCGATCTAATATGAGTCACTCGTAAACTTTCCCCGGTGTGCTGACGAGACTGATTGGTTTGTAACTAAGTTGCGCGATTTCCCCGGTTTTGGGATTCCTATTACGTATGCCCTTTTTTATACGATAGGGTAACAAACGAGCATACAATCCACTTGATGGTAAGTGGTTGCTGTGGCCCATAGACATCTACATCTATCCTCGTTTGCGAATCAAAATGCAGATACGTTGTCACCTGTGATGACTAAGATGGAATGCCTCTTTTCCAGTAAAAAGGGTCTCCGGTTCTCTACACTCACCATACGAAACACAGCAGTGTTAAGCTGCTATTTGACGCTGGTATTCTGTGAGAGCGTGGTCCTTCCTCGGTCGGGCCGTCCCATTCGTGCTACAACTATGCTACTAATATAGCTGCAGCATGGCTCTACCACTTTTTTTTTAGTCGTTATTAGGAAGACGCGGCTGCCCATCTCCTGACTTATTTCTCTGTGTCGCCATTTACGACACCCACGGAATGATATTATGGCGTAACGGTTATTTTTACACTGTCACTACACGGTAAACTAATGCCTTATGATTCTATAATTTCTCTAAATTCTTCACTAAAACGTTAATACTACTAAAAACCGGAGATCCTTTTCTGCCGACTTCCAAAAAGGAGACGGTACTCAATTCGACTGTATGTTCTTTTATGTGTGTTACCTCATAACTCTTTACTGGGTGAACCGATTTCGATGATTCTTTTTTTATTTGAAAGCTGATACTTCTCTTGTGGTTCCATATGAATTTGATCAAGGTCAGACCAATAGTTTTTGAGTTATTCTTAATAACTTATATTGAAGTCGGCAGTACAAAATTTTTAATTTTAAATTATTACTGGTAATGAGGCATTCCATCTTAGTCGTCAATGGTGCATACCATTTGATCCTAAATCGAGGATCGATGGAAGGTGGGTACTTATGGGCCACAGAATCTACTCATCGTCACATGAACCAAGTCATTGTCACCTTTACTGAGGCTGACCGTTAAGTAAAAGTATATCAGAAGCAGTTTCCAATATTGACATTATAAAAGACTTTTAAACTTAAACATACGCAGTGGAATTAGTGAATGTTGTAAAATTACGGATATAAAACAATAAATGTGAAGTCATCGATTACACACATCGCAGCATCTTATCAAATACGTTATTTGCGCTTTTCCTTAGTGATAATTTGAGATAAAATCCCAAAAAAAGAAACTCAACGTATTTTCAAGACGTATTTTCACGATATTTTCCCGTTTCTCTGACAATATACCTTTGACTGCCTTACGTAAAACATGTCTTTTATTTTAAATTGCCTAATAAACAATAACGTACCTCAAACTTAAAGAATTACACACACGGAACAAAAGTAATCAAAAAATCACTATTTAAAAAAACTTGGCACTTAAGTGGATAAGATCCAAAATGTATGAAGCGTGGGTTCAGACCAGCTGCTGACTCAAAACTGACCAATTATTTTAAAATGTATACACATTACTCCAGGTCTTCGATGTATAACTACGCAAAGTTATATTACAATTCAAAAGAGATCTTGCAGTAAAAAAGAGCTTGTAAATCGCTCGTAAACATAGTTTTTCTAAGTTATTTTAAAATTACAAACAGACACTTCAATTTTATTTATTTGTATAGACGAGTAATTTCATCTTCTTCTTCCAAGTTGGCAATGGATCCTTATTTGAATTGGGCCGCAGTACCCACTCACCGTCAGATCAGGACTGTGTGCTCATTTGTCAACCTCACTTGCAAAAATGGCGTAATACCCCACTTTCATATTTATGAAGCAACAAAAAAATAAGTGATTTTATTTATTTATTCATTTATTTAATAACAACCTATTTTACATATGTTCAATGATTCCCTGGTCCCTGAGCTAGTGTCAGTGGCGGATTTGCACATTTGCCGCCAGTAGGCTATTATAATTTTGCCGCACTTACCGATCTT
Source organism: Parnassius glacialis (assembly GCA_033319125.1). Classification (NCBI taxonomy): domain Eukaryota; kingdom Metazoa; phylum Arthropoda; class Insecta; order Lepidoptera; family Papilionidae; genus Parnassius; species Parnassius glacialis. The sequence continues at coordinate 30,201,227 of JAVANC010000002.1, forward strand.
CTACAATTCGATGTCCTAGTTCACAATCATATTAATTACAATTTTTTTGTCAATGAAATTGTAACTTCATGATTTGTGCATTATCGCTCTAATTACACCACCCTTTTCTCGTCATTAATATAATTTTTGTGAACTAGTAAATGGATGTCTCGTTTCCCAGATTATCTTTACAACTCAACGATTTATTTAAGATTGCACGAGAAATAACTTTTGGCTATATTTCTGGGCTAATAAAAGCTCAATCATGTACCTACTTCTAATAAGGCGGGGTAAGGTATGCCTTAATACTACTTAAACGTTAAACGTTATTAAATAATTTTTATTGCGGTTACTTACAGTTCAAGAATAATATATTCAATTACCTAGTAACAATCCGGCTGATAATGACGATGAAATTCAATTGTTTAAGTTATGAAAGTTTTACAATACCTTTTTGCGTCATTTTCTATTCGCAAATTTTTATTTTTTATTCTACTAAGCCAGCGCTTATCTACGATCCCACCTGATGGTAAGTGGTGATGTAGCCTAAGATGGTGAAGCGCACTGACTTAACAAAAGCCTATTCACTCTTGCCTTGAAGACACCCACACTGTAATCGGATGGAAAGACAGATGCTGGCAACTTATTCCACTCCTTTGCTGTACGCATGATGAACGACGTGGCGAACCGTTTGGTTCGAAAGCGTGGTAAGTCAACAACGAAAGGGTGGAGACTGGCCGAACGTCTGGTTGTCCGATGGTGGAAGGGAGAGGGTGGAATTAAGTTATGTAATTCCTGCGCACACTCTCCGAAATGCATCCTGTAGAAAACCGAAAGGCTGGCTACTTTACGTCTGTGTTTGAGGCTGGTAAGATTGGTTTTAACCAAATTCGGGTCACCAATAAGCCTCATAGCACGTCTTTCCATTGAGTCCAAAGCTCCTAGGTGGCATTTTGCAGCACCAGCCCATATATGGCAGCAATACTCCATGCACGACCGGACTTGCGCTTTATATAAAGTAAGCAGCTGTCCCGGCGTGAAGTATCGCCGCACCTTTGCAAGGACTCCCAGCTTCCTTGCAGCTGCTTTGGCCTTGGACTCAATGAACCGCCCGAAGTTCAAATTTGAGGATATTTCAAACCCTAACAAATGAAGGCGGTCGGTATACTTCAGTGATACATTTTGGAAAGAAGGAGCCAAAGTGAGCTGGCTCCTTTTTGCAGTGAAGAGACACGCTTGTGTTTTGGAGGCGTTGAACTTCACAAGATTGGCATCGCCCCAATCGGAGACTGCCTGTAATGTGAGATTCACACGCTCTACCATAGCTTCTCTTTCGGACTGGATTTGATCCCGACTGGCCCGAGGACTTGGTTGGTATCTCTCAACCACTGTGCTATCGTCTGCATACCCATAGATACCGGGCATAAGCAGATCATTTATATGCAGCAGGAAGAGAGTTGCGGAGAGAACGGACCCCTGAGGAACACCGGCGTTAGTCGCCATAGGATCGGATGAGCAGCCATCGACGACGACCCGGAGAGACCGTTCACTCAGAAAGTCCTTTACCCATTCAATCAGACCAGGGGATAAGCCGTATGCTGGAAGCTTACCCAAAAGGCTATTGTGCCAAACTCTGTCAAAGGCCTTCGAGACATCAAGGGAAACAGCAAGTGCTTCCCCACTGTTCTCGAGTGCCTCGCCCCATACGTGTGTGGCATACGCTAGAAGGTCCCCAGCTGACCGATTTCGGCGAAACCCATATTGCCGGTCACTAAGGAGGTCATTCTGTTCTAGGTATGCCAATAAGCGGGCATTCAATATACGCTCCATAATCTTGCAGAGTATGGAGGTAATTGAGATAGGACGATAATTGGCAGGGTCGGCGCGGCTGCCTTTTTTTGGAACAGGCTGCACGTTGGCCAGCTTCCAGGATTTTGGCACTATTCCAGTAATAAATGAGAGGCGGAACAAGCGTGTCAACACAGGAGACAACTCAGGTGCACAAGCCTTTAGGACTATGGCTGGTATACCATCTGGTCCACTAGCTTTATTCACGTCTAGACACCGCAAGGTTTTAAGAACCTCCTTATTCGTTATACGAATCCCCGACATAGAGGTCCCGCAGTGAGGTAATTTTGGTGGAATGTTGTTGCCACTATCCAGACGTGAATTGTAGGCAAAGAGAGACGCGAACAAGTCCGCTTTCTCCTTAGCTGTATGAGCCAGTATGCCATCCGGTTTTACCAATGGAGGCAGTGTAGGCCGACAGAAGTTTGTCTCGATCGCTTTGGCGAGAGACCAAAAAGCTCTAGTGCCGGATGGTCTGGCAGAGAGTTTTGCGCCAATATGTTTAATGCGATCGAGACTAGCTTTCCGTAATGCTTTTTTGTAGGACTTGGCGGTCTGATTGAAGGTTCTCTTCTTGGAGCTAATATCCGGAGCTTTGCGGTTTCGAGCGTCAACCCAGGATAGGTAAGCTAAATGCTTGCGCTTTTCAGCTTGGGCGCATTCAGCGTTAAACCATGGGCGAGCTTTGCTACCGGTGGGAGCGTCGAAGAAGGGGATAAAGTACTCCATAGCTTGACGCAACACATCCGTTATCGCAACCGCGCAGCTCGACGGATCCGCAGAAGAGAAACAAACCTCCCGCCAAGGATAAGATGCAAAAAAGTGTCGCATCTCATCCCAATCAGCTGACTTATACCGCCATATTCGTCGAACACCTTGGGACTCGTAATCAGGTGGAGAATATGACGATACAGATTTCACCAGACAGTGGTCAGATGTACCCAAAGGAGAAGTAACCTGTACTTCATATCTGTCTGGTTCGGTAGTCAGCAGAAGGTCCAAGCAATTTGCTGTGTGACCGTCTACATCGGGTACCCTAGTCGCCACCTTTACCATCTGAGAAAGACCTAGCGTCAAAGCAAAATTCCACGCTTCTCTTCCAGCATGGTCGGTCTTTTGGTATGGGAACAGCCAGTCTTGGTGACAAGCGTTAAAGTCCCCCAGAAAGACCAACTGTGCAGTAGGATACCGATTAATGGCCACGTCAGCAGCCTCACTAAGGTTATCAAATAACCGAGTCGTCTCCTGGTCACCGCTGTGCGATCGATAGACACAGGCATAAAGGATTTTATCAATACCTGTATCTACCATCACCCAGATTGTCGAAAAAGTGGGGTCTTCAAGGTGACAGAGACGCTGGAAGCAGATGTCATTGCGGACGTACACACATACTCCGGCACGTGGATGGAATTTGTGCTCCAGGGAGAATCCAGGATAGTCAAGGTACGCCGCACTCAATGGACATCCAATTTGCGTCTCTGTCAAGAAAAGTAGGTGCGGCTTTTCAGTCTCAAGATGGTGATGGACTGCGCTGAGATTAGAGCGCAATCCTCGAATATTAGTGAGGTGCACTTTTAGTGAGAGGACGTGCAACCGCTGTTTAACACTACTTTTCTTTTTTGTTTGCATATTATGTGTTGAGAGTGAATAAGGATGGAGAATGGCAGTTGAGCGAGGCGTTGCATTAGCAACCAAACGATACTATCAGAGTTACTGTGCCCATGGGAGCTTGATCTGGAGACTGCGGGGACGCCCGAACCCCCCCAGAGATCGCCATCGGGTCCTCTCGCCCGGTCGTTAACCGGCACGATGGGGCCACCCTGGGATTTTTCGCCAGTTGGCGGGGCAGCCTTTCATGAGTAGCTAATTCACTAATTGGGCCCCCAACTACCTGCGGTCGGCCAGCGGAACACCGTGCTTCGGATCCCGCTACCCTCCACAACCAAGCACCCGACACAGCAACAACTGACGCTTCGTACCCGGTTTACATACACAACGCTACTGTTCAGACCCATTCTCCATATGGCTTCACCAAGCATCATGCCGGAACACGACAAAGTAATTTGGCGGCAAGACTTTGCATTGGTGGGTGGTAACCGAAAAGCCAGCGGCCGAAACCTACCACCGGAATTGGTGCTGCTCGTTTAGCACTACCCGGGGGGCACGTGTAGGGTGTCAGATTTCAAGTAGTTCCTACGGACGCGAGCAGCCTCGCCCCCCATCCTCGAATGAAAAATTGTTAATTAATTTTGAGTTCGGACTCTATTCACAAAATAGTTAAGGTGCTTTAGCTTTTTTTACTTTAGGTAGTTTAGTTTACGACGGGCTGTTTTCCGCAACTCCCGTCTAAGCGCGCATTTTGCACGTGGGCAGGAATAATCTAATTATTCAAGCCATGAAATCTCTCCGAAGAAGTTCAACAGTCCTTTGATGTTGCAAGTAACTTCAGGGAGTGATCCCGGCGTGCCGAGATGTTGACTTTAGCTAGACCTTAAAAGTTAATTTTTCAGCCATTTTAAGTAAGAAACGCCAGAAACGTTTGTTACTTAAAATTAAAGACCCGAAAAGTTTGGCACTGGTGTACCTACATAAATCCATATGAACTACTATATCCAAGTTTAGATAAACATTTTGAAAATTCTAGTTTCGCAGGAACGAAGAAAAAATTTCAATGATCCAGAATCTGGTGTCATCAAAATTCTTTCAGAAGAATGGTGGCATTGAAAATGTATGAATTCTTGAACTAAATCAGTGTCTAAATCATTAGGATACATTTCTTCCAAGAAAAGGGCTTTTTCTGTAAGGGGTTGATCTTGATAATGTTGATTTTGGTCCGAAGTGAAAAGTTTTTTTGAACCAACACCTACCGTTTTTCTAATTCAGATAAGAGTCTATCAATGAGGACTAGAAGTGTATTAGCCCTGACAGTATCACTCGAAGTCATTCTCATCTGTTTATCTTTTTTTTTTTCCTTTCCGGTTGTATTTTAACCCACGTCTTTTGTATACTGCTTCTACAAGCTTAATTCGATCACTTTTTCTTGGAAATACTTAAAAATTTCTCGTTCAGCTACAAAGAACTGAAAAAGCGACAAGCTTATGTGCAACATTCAGCAGCCGCAGTTGTCACTAAATTTTAAAAGAGGACAGAGCAAGGAACGAAAAAAGCAAAAGGTGCTTGGCTTTGAATTTTAGCCATTGTATACACACCAGACATGTTTGCGGCATTATCATACTACGGCAAGAACTAGGCTTGCCAACCGTCCCGGATTTTCCGGGACGTCCCGCTTCTGGGTAAATTTTGGACCGTCCCGCCGTAACCCCTTGCGGGACGCCTTTTGTCCCGGAAATCGGTGATTATATGATATTAGTATCTATCTCGTACCAACTTCACCTTAATCGTAGCTTCGATACCATTTTCAAATGCATCAGCAGAGAGAGTATTTTCTCTCTGTGGAAACGCATGGACAGACAGCAAAAATAAGCTGTTTGTTTACCACGTCAAGGCTGAAATATAAATTAACATTAATTTTGATCAAAAATGTGGTAAATTTTATAACCAATGTATTTTTTCTCTAAGTGTTGTGTCCCGCGTAATATACCCAAGTCCCGAATGTTGAGCTGGGTAGTCCCGGAAATGCCTTTTTTGGAGTTGGCAAGCCTAGCAAGAACCCTCTTCAGAACGTTTTTCAAATAAGTAATTTTCCAAAAAATTGTACCAGAGAATTAGTACGTACCTATTAGGAATCGCAGCGGGATTCAACCGAGGCAGCTTTTCTTTTGGTTTTGAAGTAAATAGATCTATCTGTTTCGAACTCAATGCCAACACGCAGCGTACGCCTTCAACATTACGATCCTGCTGCGGTTCCCGCGGCGGCTGCAATTCGCTCGTTCAGTCAATTCATCAGCATTTCCATAGATAATATGCTACATAGGGCAGGCATTTCGACCAAACACACTTAGTGAACGGTCATATCACTCGTTTCAGCGCCACAACCAAACGCGACTATTTAATTGTAGGAAAATTTATCAATCAAGTGAAATACTTGAAAGTTTTAGCCCCAAACTCGCCGCCCCTAAAATCTGCCGCCCTAGGCTTCAGCCTACTCAGCCTGCTGGTAAATCTGCCACTGGCTAGTGTAACTGTGTTTCAGGAACCAGTTCCTCCCGTTAAAGTTAGCCTTGTCAAAAGGTCAATTTCTATATAATAATAATAATTTAGATATTTAGTAAGTTAAACAAGTACAGAAATATAAATAAGAAATAAAAAAATGTTATTTTAAGCGCTTGTTTTCTTAAAATAACATCGGGGGCCCAAATGAAGGGTAGTTTTTCATAAAATGAACAAAAATTCTCGCATTGAATTAAAATAATTATATATTGATTATAAGTTATTACTTACAATTAATACTCCTAGGAACTAAGCTAGCCAAACAACATCCTGTCCCTTAGAAGTCCTTAGAATTTTTGCTTACATACATTCGGGGCCCCTGTAGCCCGGGGGCCCCGTATCATTGATACGGCTGATACGGCGGTAGCTACGCCCCTGGCTTTAACCACAGTGATCAGTTTCCTCACGACGTCACAGAATTATATTCTTGCACCGTCGAACATGTCAGAAAAGGAAAAAGTCATAGAATTTTTCATGTTTTACTTTAATGATAAATGCTAGTTAATTACACTGTGCTTAATATTCTTTTCTTTTGTTTCAGATAAAATGATTTGTGAGAAATCAACGACAACGGGTTGTTTGGAACTAACCACGTAGAATCAGCAATTAAAGATCCTATCAATTAAAAAACAACAGAGAAAAAATGGATTCGCATACTACGACACATGGGCGTACCAATGGCGTAAGTTATTCTTTTTATAGATGTAGTTGTGACAAACGAGCAAGTAATCTACCTGATAGTAAGTAGATAGATGCTGTGGCCCATCTACTATTGTAGAGTTAGAATCCAATGCAAATAAATTGTCATCCCTGGGGAACAAGTTACCTTCGTCACTCGTTACTCGTTAATGAGGGGTATTCCCGAATTTCTCTGTCACCATGGCGGCATATTATATATAAATATCGTTAATGAGGGGTATTCACGAATTTCTCTGTCACCATGGCGGCATATTATATATAAATATATAACTTTATCTATATTTCTTATAGATTTCACTAGCATCATCACAATCAACTTGCAACATCTGGTGAGCGTAAGATTATTAGCTGTCATTAAAAGGGTTTCTAGTTGTTCACATAGTCTGTTTGCTTAGATACGGTCGCCTTTGTGTTGCGCCGACTTGGCAAGAGTCGCATTTTTCAAAGACACCACCACGTCATCAAAGATTGCCGCATGTGCGTACACCCATAGGAGAATTTGGCATTTTAAAACGAAGCGCCGTAGTGAAAGATTTTTGCTACCAAACTTGTTTTTATTATTTATATTCGTATTTTACTACAATAACCATAAGAGTAAAATAGTATTCTATTTTATTATTTGAATAAAAAAAACATTTATTTAACAAATAGTAAAAAATAATAAAATAAAAACAAAATAATAAGTGCGCCTCCGGGTGTACCGACACTATTTTAGCGAACAGATACCTACGAATTTAAGTTCCTCCATAAATTTAAACGATTAGTCTATTGCCCTTTTAGTCGATTTCAAAAAGAGGAGGTTTTACGTGATTTCTACATCTATATTGATTTTAATGGTTATTTTCTTATTAAATGGGCTAAGTACCTCATCACTCAAGGGTAGTCACATTTAAATTTGAAGAAAAAATCCATCCCTAAGAGTCAAAAAATACATCCACACACACACACACGCACGCACGCACGCACGCACGCACGCACGCACGCACGCACGCACGCACGCTCGCGCGCACGCGCGCACGCGCGCACACACACACACACACATACACATACACACACACACACACACACACACACACACACACACACACACACACACACACACACACACATTTTTATACGTGGTAGAACCATGCTGCAGCTATACTAGTAGTATAGTTGTAGCACCACGCGGGGAAGAACCACGCTCTCACAGAATACCAGCGTAAAATAAGTATGGTGAGCAGTGGCGTAGCGTGCCTTAGATGGGCCCTGAATCAAAATTTGTTGGGGGGCCCCAATGAAGTGTAGGGGGATGAAGTTGTTCACGTCCGCAGGAATTGCCGCCTGCACCCTGCACGTGTCCCCTGGGTGGCGCTAAACGAACAACAAACTACTGGCTGCTGTACTGTTGCGCTATAATCTTGCAGCCTCACAGCACTATCACAGTCGTTCAAAGAATATTGTATCATTTAATTACCCACTTGAAATGCCTCAATGCGATCAGTTCTCCTCGGAGAGCCACCGGACTAGAGATATAGGACCTATTACCCGAATCTGCCAACTTAATATAAAAGGTATTAGTCAAGCTAAATGCGAAGTAGTAAGTAAGATTCTATTAGAAAATGACATAGACGTACTCCTTTTACAAGAAACTCACGCTAGAGATGAACAGGATCTATATAAACGTGGTGCTATCCCGGGATTACTACCTTGCTCATGCAATTAACCACGCGCAATATGGCATCGACACTTATGTTAAAGACGGTATTAAACATGTCGCTGCGGAGACTTGACTTGCCAATAGAGATCAATAACCTTACCATTGTAAACGTATACAAACCACCGAACTCTTCATGGACTACCAACCTCCCCGCTTTCCCCACACCCATGCCTATATGCCGGCGACTTCAATAGTCATCACACGACCTGGCGATATAACAAAAATGATGCAAATGGTGAACACCTCGTGCAATGGGCGGAGAACAACTACCTACACTTGGTATTTAATGCCAAGGATAGAGGATCATTTAGGTCAGCAAGATGGAAACGGGATTATAATCCAGACTTAACGTTTACTACCTGTGACATCAATCGAACCCCATTACAAACCACACGAAGAATATTCTCAAACTTCCCGAACAGCCAGCGCCGACCGGTGCTTGTGGAGGTTGGTATTAAGATCTCCTTAACAAACACCGTGCCTTTGCCTCGATGGAACTTCCACAAAGCAGACTGGTCCAAGTTCAGCGCTGACATGGATGCTGCTATCAGATGGATACCTCCCTGTGCTGAAAACTACAAGAGATTCACTAAACTTATCATAGCATGTCGAGAAGCGACAATTAATAAGAAAAAGAAAACCTAACCTACGAACAGCAAAACAACAAAAGTAGACCAAGAAAATAATATATTATAATTTTTAGAAAGGTATTTACAATCTTATAAAAAAATGAAATATGAAGATGATGGATGAAGTGAGATTACAAATAGATTAAAAAAAAGATAGGAGAATTAGTATTATAGTGGAGCCTAAAGGTTGAAGTGACACGCTGCTCTTGTAGGAATAGGCGCACGCAGAGCTTGAGGTTTCTCAGCGGCGACGGCACGCAGCGCCTGGACTGGGCACACGCAGCGTCCGGAGCCGGCGCACGTAGCGCCTGTGGTAGGTGCGCTCAGCACTTGGAGCGAGTAGTCGCCGCGCCCAGAGGTAGCGCGGGCAGTAGGTACACTCGGCGCCTGGAGCAAGCAGTCGTAGCGCGCCTGAAGGTAGCGCGGGCAGTAGGTGCACTCGGCGCCTGGAGCAAGCAGTCGTAGCGCGCCTGAAGGTAGCGCGGGCAGTAGGTGCACTCGGCGCCTGGAGAAAGCAGTCGTAGCGCGCCCGAAGGTAGCGCGGCAGTAGGTGCACTCAGCGCCTGGAGCAAGCAGTCGTAGCGCGCCCGAAGGTAGTGTGGCCCCGCGCTTGAAGCAGACTACCGATGAATTCGGATGTAGATGGAGGCTTGCAGGATCCCGGGGCAATGCGGCCCCGGGATAAGGCCTTTAGTAGATGCTTCTCCTTTGAGAACTGAAGCGAGACTGTCCTGTATTCTCCAATTGTTCGGCTTTTATACCTTTTTAGAGAGAACGAGAAATTATTCAAATTAAAAGGAAATTTATTGTAAATGACCTACAGCCAAAGAGTATTTATGTAGAAGGAACATCATACCAGAGACGAATTTGAATAAAAGTTACCATAACAACCACATAAACAATGGTTGTCAAATTGAGCAATTTTTAGTTTTAGGACTGTTATTAAGAAACTATTACATTTAAGTAAGAAATGAGATATTATTCATATAGGAAAAACTTATGCACGGCAGCGTGCATGAAGCCTGAAATTGTAAAGTTACAGAGAATTCAATAAAAGACCGGAAAAGGTAAGACTCCATTGACAGCGATTTTTAAAAGTGCTAAATAGTGTAAAAATACAAAGTGAAATTGATATGTTATTGTGTAAAAACGTTACAGGATCCTATAGAAATAAAGGTGATGCAAAATATAAATGCAGAAAATCAAAAACAGAATGGAAAAATAGTATAAAGTGATGCAAAACATGAATGCAGAAAATCAAAAACAGAATGGAGAAATAGTGTACAAAGAAATGTAAGTAGCATAACACTACAAGCAACAGCAAAAAAGAGCATTCTCCGAGGCTACCGCAAGGCGTACATCCTTTGCTGAAAACTATTTCATGAGTACACGCGTCCGGTTAATATGAAATAGGTGATGACCTTCTGAAATCTCTCGATGAAGTGCGTCGAAATCGGTGGCTCGATACCGTAGAGTCAATGGATTTTAAGACTTCCAGCAGGAAAGCTTGGAGGGCGCTCAATGGGTTAGCAGGCAAGACTGGAACAAACTTCCGTGGCGGATCTGCTCCACTAGCCAACGTAATTGTAAACAGAATAGTTGAGATGTCCCGAGTTAAAGGCAGGAAAGATGATACCCGGGCGACACGACAGCTCAAGGCATCGCTACCAATTGACTACCAGCTGTCACGAGAATTCTCCCAACATGAAACCGATCGCGCCTTGAAACTATTGCCCCCGAATAAAGCTGCTGATTTCGATGGAGTCTACAATGAGTTCCTAATGCACCTGGGCCCGAAATGCAGGAAATGGCTGAAATAATTCTTCTCAGATATCCTGTTACGTAACAAATTGCCTCGCGACTTCAATAGATCGAAGATTATTACTATGCTGAAACCCCAAAAACCTGCAGACGATCCTAAGAGCTACCGTCCTATCGCCCTTCTGAGCTGTGTCTACAATTATAAGTTCTGGAGAGACTAATCTACAACCGCATTATGCCTCTCATTAATAAGGTGGTTACAGTGGAAGAAGCTGGCTTCCATTGTGGCCGCAACTGTACCGACCAGGTGTTGTCTCACTCACAACCTACATTGAAGCAGGGTTTCAAAAGAAACTAAAGACGGTTGCTGTTTTAATAGACCTGTCAGCGGCATACGACACAGTTTGGCGGCAAGGATTGGTCTATAAGCTCATAAAAGCGGTACCATGCAGAAAAATGGTAGGGCTGTTAAATAGCATGCTTAGCAATCGTGAGTTCATGGTTTTTCTTGGCGACAATGAAATTCGTACCAAAAAGCTGAACAATGGATTATACCACAGGGTTCAATTTTGGCTCCACTGCTCTTCAATCTTTACTTACATGATATACCTGAAACGCAGAGTCGTAAATTTATGTATGCTGATGACATAGTACTAGTTTCCCAACACGAAACCTTCAAACCATCCGAAGGTATTCTTAACGAGGACTTAAGCATACTAGACAAATACATTAGGAAATGGAGACTAGTACCAAACACTGCCAAAACGGAAGTTAAAACCGAAAAACTGCGTTTCACTTGGCTAACCAAATGGCAAAATACGAGCCCACTGTTGAGTTTGCTGGAGCCATGTTGCACTACAACCCCACTCTGAGATACCTGGACGTGACTCTCGATTGGAGTCTCACGTATGCTCCGCACATGGACAAATTATCCACGAAGCTCCAGACCAGAAACAACATCTTGCACAGGCTAGCGCGCACCAATTGGGGGGCCAGCGCCGATGTGCTGCGTACAACCGGTCTCAGTTTGGTGTACTCAACAGCAGAGTACTGTGCACCAGTATGGTCAAAGAGTGCACATGTGCTGCATGTGGACACTCAGCTGAACTAGACCATGAGATGCATATCTAGAACCTTAAAATGTACCCCCTCCAGTGGCTCCCCGTGCTAAGCCATATAAGCCCACCCCATTTGAGAAGACAACAAATACTACTACGAGAGTCCCAGAAGAAGGAGCTTACTGATCCGCCACCCCACCGTCTGAAGTCACGTCACCCACCATACCAGACCGCATGTGAACTCGTGTCCGGCGGATTTAACACATCTGCTGAGTGGTTGCAGGAATGGAACGCAAAACCCCCTGATAGCATGGGAGTTACCATCAACCCTACACTTAAACCTGCTGGTTTTGCTGTTTCCCAAGAAGGGCAGCCATGCCTCCATGTCCATGTGCGGGTGGAGGAAATCACCGGGGTGTAGTGTGGAGCTGCTGTCCACTCACCACGGCTACCCAACACAACTGTTCTCTCTCGAAAACGACGCTATCCCATGGATTCAGCAATTAAAAGATAGAATAACTTTATAATTTTTATTTTAATATTAATTTGGTATGAACGATTGTAAGAATGCCATAGGAATAAATAAATAAATAAAGAGTAAAGATTTCATAAAAGGAACAAAAACTTGACTTGAATAAAAATTATTATATATTGATTATAAGTTATTACTTACAATTAATACTTCTAGGAACTAACCTAGCCAAACAATACTAACATAGCTGAAGAAGATTCGGCGGCATTCATAGCTGAAGACGTTTCAGTTTTTTTTAATTCTTTGCTTCTATAGATAATAGTGATAGCCTTTCCTGTCCTGTAGAAGTCCTTGGAATTTTTGGTTACACACGTTCGGGGCCCCTGTAGCCCGGGGGCCCCGTATCATTGATACGGCTGATACGGCGGTAGCTACGCCCCTGATGGTGAGTGTAAAGAACGGGAGACCCTTTTTACTGGAAACGGGGCATTCCATCTTAGTCCTCACGGGTGAGAACGCATCTGTATTTTGATTTGTAATAGAGGATAGATGTAGATGTCTATGGGCCGCAGCAACCACTTACCATCAGGTGGACTGTGTGCTCGTTTGTCACCCTTATCCTATAAAAAAAAAGTTATATTATTATTAACCAAAATGGACGTCTCATATTGTAGGGAGGATTTGCCTTGTTTCACTTGATTGATGAATCACAGAAGGAGAGATGAATCATAGTCGCCTCTTACTACAGCCATGGGACGAAATAGGGTAAAAGTCAACAGCTATATGGGAACCCTTAAAGTCGCTTAAGGAGCTATGTAAAGGTCTATCTTCAGTGTTTCTCTTCGTGATAGAATCAGTAACTATAAGATATCCACATTAGAACCAGATTAACCAACATAACCCTACGCATCAGAGGGCTGAAGTGGGCAACAAACGAGTCTTATACCTCAAAGAACCGATAACCGGGGAGAAAGGTAGCCGATCCGCAGCCTCGTCCCGGTCCTCCCGGTAAGCGAAATATAGCGCGGACTCCAATCAGAGTGACGATCTGATAAGACAAACTGCAAGTCGACTCCAACATACTGTTTGTCTTATGTATACATTAGGGTTGTTGCGAATGCAGAATTTTTGACATCCGCGGACGCGGATGCGGATTTCAAGTTTTTCTTAGGAAATACTACTTTTTAGTTAAACTCATGTTCCTATTTGATTAAGATCCCATTTGAAAAAGCCGCCATCATATAACCATAGCCGAAAATTAGTTTTCATTGAGTCTGACTGTAAGTTTTTTAAACTGAATAAGACTGAAACTCCCATTTATCTGCACCATCCTTTTTCTTCTTCAGTTGTTTTCGTTATTCGAGCTTTCGAACAAATCATACTTTCTTAAGTGCATCAAATTGAGATCTAATAAGAGGCAAGAATGGGAAATGCCACAAATGATATGGCTTGCGATAGATGACTTTAAAAGTAAAGTAGTACGTAGATCGGCGACAGGCAGCACCAATGGTGCAAGACGTCTCGTACTGCAATTGTCGTTCCACCTGCCTAGCGTTATTATTGAGAGAAGGGGCCCATGTCCAGCAGTTGGAGCAGGCTGGTGAATTTCATATTGTAATTATTCCTCGGCATTAAGCGTTGTGCAAACCTGATACGTGCGATACCGTGCACATCAGCATCACGTCGGCGTAACAACACGGATTGTGTTTTTCCACGTATTCTATTGTTAAGAAAGACATCGTGAGGAAACATGCATGCCTAAGAAATATAAACAATTATTCTGAGGATATGTGAAGTAAATCAACACGTAATAGAGCAGCGAGCATTATAACAATGTGGCAAATAGTGAAGGAGCGTACAAATAAAACAAAAAAGAAACCTAAAAATAATTTAAAATTTAAAATAAATAATGTGCTTACTGAAGATCCCATAAAAATTGCAAACCATTTGAACACTTTCTTCACCTCAATGGGGGTTCCCGCGAACAATTCTCGCTCACAAGCTCAGTCTGCCGCCACTACTATCAATAACTCTATATTCATCGAGCCAACTAACCCAATAGAAGTATTTAATATCATAAAAAACCTAAAAAATAAAAGAATAGATAAAATAATGAATAAAAGAAAGGCTATGGATTTGATGAAATACCACCAACCTTAATAAAGACTTGTGCCGATGAACTTGCCTCACCACTTTCCCTTCTTATTAACCAATCACTGTCGCAAGGAATTGTCCCAGACTTAATAAAAATAGCAATAGTCAATCCGCTACACAAAAAAGACGACCCCGAAAATTGCAATAATTATCGTCCAATAGCACTTCTCTCAACATTTTCCAAAATATTTGAGACAGTCATGTATAACAGACTCTATACCTTTTGTGAAAAATATGATATATTAAATGACGGACAATATGGCTTTCGAAAGGGTCGCTCTACAGCACTCGCAGTATATAAATACATAAGGGAAGTATTAAAGATAATTGACAAGAAACAACACGCTATTGGTATATTCTTAGATATGAGCAAGGCATACGATAGGGTTTCTCACTCGATCCTATTAAACAAACTTTATAATGTGGGTGTGAGAGGTCTGGCCTACAAATGGTTTGTATCTTACCTTAATCAACGCGTCCAGTATGTAGATATAGGCTACAGAGACCCACAAACCAGAATTGTTGAGACGGTAAGGTCTGAAAAATTTTTCTTAAAACACTCAATACCCCAGGGTAGCGTGCTGGGCTGTTTGCTGTTTTTAATATATGTGAATGACCTTCCGAATATATGTAATATCCCCTGTGTTCTTTTTGCTGATGATATTTCATTAATTCTCCCCTGTCCCAATAGCACAGATTTACACCATCTCCTAACCTCTAATTTAAATGTAATAAATTGCTGGCTCCAAGATCACAACCTCGAGATTAATTTCAAAAAGACTAAACTTTTGCAATTTAGACCATACCAAAAACGCCCCTTGCATATCAACTACCAATACCTAAATATTCCATTAGAATCTGTTAACTCTCACTGTCTCCTGGGTATAAATATAGATGCACATTTAAATTGGAAGGAACACATTAATAAAATTGTCAAAAAATTATCTAGTTTTACATACGCTCTTATAGAACTTAAAAAAACCACCGACTTAAAAACAGCAACCTGTGCCTACTACGCGTACGCAGACGCCTGGATACGCTACGGTGTGGTACTTTGGGGTAACAGCACAGACGCTAACAAAGTATTTCTAATTCAGAAAAAATGTATTCGCATACTTGCAAATATTGACTCCATAACAAGTTGTAGAAATTACTTTATCAATTATAATATCCTGACATTAACATCCCTATATATATTCGAAATATGCTCACTAGTTAGAAATAATATCGACTGGTTCCCTCAATATTCTCGCCCTAAAAATTTAAGACCAAAAATAAAATTATCCACAGTTACATAAAAATTACAAATCGTAAACACCGGTCCCTATGCCATGTCAATAAAAATATATAACAAAATTCCAAAACAAATCAGAAGCATTAAAAGCATTAAAAAATTTAAAAAGGAAGTTAATACATATTTAACGAAAAAATGTTATTACTCGTTGCAGGAGTTTTTTAGTGATTGAGTAGGAAATAGGAAATTGAAACAAATAAACAATATAATATGATCCAACTTATATTTAAGTTAATTGTAAATATTCATTAAATGATAATTTTATAATACTATAATGTGAATGTAATAATAATATTAATAATTGCCTATATTTGCAGTGGCCTTGCAGGGTTCTTGTTTTGAATATTTTTTTTAAATATAAGACCAAATGTACAACAAGAATAGCAAATAAATTGAATTGAATTGTATTGAATTGAGCGGTGGACGGGTACCTGGCGCAATGGCTTAGCATTGAGTTGCAGCACTGAGTTTCGCGGGTACGAATCCCGAACGGAACAAGTATTTGTATGGCCTACAAATAATTGTATCTGCACATATCTTCACGTAGTTTTCTTTCACAATTCAAAAAACCGTTACTCCCACACTAGGATTTTCTCCTGTATCGTGGAGGCAGATTACATAGCTACATAAATTGCACAAAGACAAACATCCACAACCGGAGCAGTCACTTGCATGACATGCCTAGAAATATAAACAATTATTCAGAAGATATTATGTTAAGTTCGCCAACAGGTCTAACATAGCAGCATGGCGGAGTCCTCCCTATTATAAAAAAAACCTCTCACAAACGATAGAAGGCTTATGACCAGCTGTGGGGCATATTACAACTATAAACTATTACATTTTGTACGACCTGGACAATAATTGAATCCGGCTGAGTCTTTTTTATAGAATTAGGGTGACAAACGAGCACACAGTCTACTTGATGGTAAGTGGTTACTGTGGCCCATAGACATCTACATCTATCCTCAATTACGAATCAAAATGCAGATGCGTTGTCACCCGTGAGGACTAAGATGGAATGCCTCGATTCCAGTAAAAAAGGGTCTCCGGTTCTCTACACCCAACATATGAAACACAGCAGCGTTAAGCTGCTATTTACGCTGGTATTCTGTGAGAGCGTGGTCCTTCCCCGGTCGAGTCGACCCATTCGTGCTACAACTATATCAGTAATACTATAGCTGCAGTGTCGCTTACCACGTACAAAAGTATCGATAGAGTATCGAACAGGACTCATGGTTCAATGAGCTAAAACCATTGCGAATATACCGATAGTACAAAATTATGAAAGTAAGTATGTAAAAGTATATAATAACGAATTATACAGGCACAGGGTACAGGCCTCCTTTCATCTCTGAGAGGGTTTTTAGGGCAAGGAAATGTCCGCCGCGCTGCCCGAATGCGTGTTGGCGGACTTCACATATCATCGAAATAAATATTTTTTTATTTCTCAGGCCTTATGATGTTTTTTGTCAGAACTTAAATTGCAATTGACAATTACATTGGTGCCGGCTGGTATCGAACCCGGGTTGCTCGCGTATTGTGAAATTTATAACGAGCGTTTAGCCCCTGAGCTAAAATCAAAACTGTAGGTAGGTTTTCATGTTTATATTTATCATAAACAATAAAATATTATTAGGATGACAATTCACTAGCGTCACATAAACTGTTTTATTTTTCAACCGTGTAGTGACGGTTTGAGAATATTATCCTATATTAATATTACTCTATAGCATATACCGTCCCGTGGGTGTCATAAGAGCAGCAGCATCTTCCTGATAATAAAAAACTGCGTTTATCAATCCGTGAAGCGTGGCAACTATGGTGAAATCCCATATGAGACAATCTAGGGGAATAGCCTAAGTTAAGCAGTTGACTTTTATAGCTGTAATGATGTTGATGAATATGAAAAAAATGTAAAAAAATTGTATGAATTTTGTAGTCTTTTTTGCAAAAAATATAAATTCAAAAGCCAGTCAGTATTATTAAACGTACATGGAATTTTGTTATAAATTCCTGTACGTCTACCCAGAAATAAAACGTCACTTATATAAATCCTTTTCCGTGGCAATTAAGCTTAGATTAATTACGCGTTTTATAATATAGGTGATAGGGGTCCTTTACTGCTTAGGAACACAATAAATAATAATACTACTCTAGGGCCTGTATTAATAAACGTTACTTAGCTCAAGTACACGCACTTGAGTACAATCTTGAGGTTATGATCTTATTAATAAACATATCTCAAAATGCGATTTAGGTTTACGATATCAGCTGAGTGCCACACTGATTAATAAACGAAACTCGACTCAAGTGTGTGTACTTGAGTGCAAGTCACAGAACAGTAATCCTAAGTACAGCGTTTTGAGATACTGTTTTTATGTTTTTATTAATTAGCAACGATCTTGAGATGCTGATATCGTAATGCGTATCAAATGATTACGCACTTGAGTTCGTCGTTGAGTAACGTTTATTAATACGAGCTTAGGTGTCCGTCTGGTGGTATCACTTACTTGCCTATTTGACCAAATAGTAGTGCTTGCACTCCTGTGTTCCGTACGAAGGGTATGATATTTATATATTTATATATATATATATATATATATATATATATATATATATATATATATATATATATATATATATATATATATATATATATATATATATATATATATATAGTTACAGGCTGTGAGGGATTTTATCTTAGTCCTCAGAGGTGATAACGCATCTGTAGCGCCTTTGTTTGAAGTTGGCTACAGGTGTCCATGGACTACAGGAAACACCATCAGATGGACTGTACTGTAAATTCATTAAACACATAAGTTTTATATTTAAAAAAAAAAGTTGTAGGTATCACTCATTTTATTAAAAGTTTTTTTTTAATAGGATAAGGGTGACAAACAAGCACACAGTCCATCTGATGGTAAGTGGTTGCTGTGGCCCACAGACATTTACATCTATCCTCGTTTGCGAATAAAAATGCAGATGCGTTGTCACCCATGAGGACTAAGATGGAATGCCTCTTTTCCAGTAAAAAGGGTATCTGGTTCTCTACACTCACCATACGAAACACAGCAGTGTTAAGCTGCTATTTTACGCTGGTATTCTGTGAGAAAAGTATTAAAATTGCAAGAATTCCATAGCCGTCTATTCCAATTAACATTACACGTAACAGTCGCAAGTGTGTACAGGTCTTAAATTTTGTTTATCAACAAACATGCCTAACTGAAGCCGCCTATGCGTTCATTCCTTCACTGTTTCGATTACAGTGAAGTCACTACTGTAAGTCAGAGCCATTAAAAATACCGCGTCGATTTCAATTTAACGCTTTGAAGTAACGAAATAAATCATTTTTTGATCGTGATCAGTCGTCTGCTATATGTTTTCTGTTTCCACTGATCTCTTGCTACAAAATGCATTAGAGGTAAGTAAAACTTTTTACAAAAAGACTACTTACAAAGCAAATTTTGTGAATAGGCAGAGACATCGAGATAGACTTGTATATTTTTCACGAGTGCCTGATTTAAAGTTCTAACAGCCCTAGGCTAATATTATGATGATTACAGTGAAGTCACTACTGTAAGTCAGTCAGTCACTCTCATTAAATCAACTTTTCTACCCTTTTAAACAAAAAAATAATATTCTAAATCGGTTCAGGCATCTTTGAGTAATCGGTGAACATACATAAAAAAAGATTCCGACGAATTGAGAAACTCCTCCTTTTTTAAGTCGTTTGAAAAAGGAATAAGTTCGTTTCTTGAAAGCATGGGTAAATTAGGCCCTGGGGTACCCGGCATTACTACAATTTCTTTGTCATCCGATGGAATACATCTAATTAAAAACCCCCTTTTTGCGGGTGCAACTCAGGACTGGAATTCGTGGCAATCTATGGGGGAGGCTTATGTTCATCGGCAGACTTGTAATGGACTATAGTAATAGTAGTAGTACATTAAAACCTGGATAACTAGGACCTTAAGGAATCTGCAAATTTGTCTCTCTTAAAGAGGTATTCCACTTACCCAGTGTCTGTATAAATAAATGTCTGTCTCATTTACAGATGATTCCATTAATAGAGGTGAGAAGAGAGGTTATTTCAGTTATAGAGGTGCGATTATTAAATTAAATAACGTCTCCAAGGCAAAAGTGAATAGGCTTTTGTTACGCTAAGACAGTCCGATTTACCATCTGGTGCTGCATCACCACTTACCACCAGGTGGGACTGTGATCAAGCGCTGGCTTATAATAAGTAAAAAAAAAACATTATACATAAGTAGTAATCTTTATTAACAATCTAAAAAGCATAAACGGATTTTAACTTGAGTTTTTCACGTCCTGATAAAGACTTAAGCCTTCGCTTCGGCATTTTAATTCCATACGATTGCAAAACCAAACTAAAACTGGAGGTCACTTTTACACTATTAGCCAAGTGCGGAATTTGCGGATAGAATAAGAATTAGTAGACAAAACTGTACACGAAATTAGTCTCAGTAAAAGAGGTAAAATATACTCGCTGTCTCAATTAAATAAAATCGAAAGAACTAATCCTTAAAATATAGTCTCAGTAAAATAGGTAAAATACACTCGCTGTCTCATTTAAAGAGGTAATTATGACGATGAAATCGAAATAACTAATCCCAGATATAGAGAGAGGTTTGTTTTGTCCCACTAACAGAGGTAATTCAGTGCTAAAATATCGGGACCTAAGCATGAGTTTCAGCTATGAAGGTTTCTAAAATAAATGTATATCATTTAGTCGGGTAGTGTTTTCTTTTTATTTTCCTCTTCTGTATTGAAATATGTCAACGCTAGGTAAAGGAAGGAAAAAATGTAGACAAAACTTTTGTTCGTAATTAGTTTTTATTTCATTTTTCTTTTTCTTTGTGATTTTTTTTTATCTCTTTTTATACTTAACACTATATATACGTCTTTATAATATTGAATAGAAGGAAAGTATGCACACGTCTCACGGCCACGAATTCTTGCCTTGGTGGAGTATGGTTCCGAGTAATGAACGCTTGACTTTTTTCTTCGTACAAATTCCACAGGGTTTTATTCTTGAGACTGCATTCTCTATTGTTTTGGTCATTACTAAATGTCATAATATTTAAGCGACAGTAGCCTAATGGTAGGGTGTGGACCGCTAATTCAAAGGTCATCGATTCGAATTTGACTACTGCCGCGACCTACTCCCAACACAAGCACTTTAAACTTATCTGGAGAGGCTAATGCGAATATTAGTAAAGTTAAAAGATTTGCTAGTATTTTTATATAAAAATTATTAAAAAAATAATTATATTGAATAAAATTATCACACCCAAACGATTCTTAACAATCCACGATTTCATATCATACCGATTTATGGACCACCTAGAGAGACAATCAATTTTTGTTCGATAAAATGACTTTACCTATAGAATGAGGTAGACGTCGCTATTACAAATCAATTTTAGTCGAACTAAAACATATTTTTTTGATTTAATAAACTAATATTTAGGCTCTACGTTACAAAAAATAAGGATTGTAACATTTATTTTATTTTACTTTTATATTTTATGCCGCACTTGTAGTTGCAAATTATCAAATTAAATAGATCATTTGCTATGTAATATTTTCGTTTTATATTTCATTTCATTTGAAGGTTTCACTTTCTTTACTCATGTGCTTCTATCGCGTGTAAACTGCGCTCATGCTTTTTAAATTTCAAAATACATATTTCTATGCAATTATAGAGTATTTTTTTTTCTGAGATGACAATTTCAAATTTTTTAATTTCAAAAATGTCTATAAATAAAATATAATATACTGATATCACATTGGATTTCAAACTCAAACTCACAATTCCGTAGATCCGATCATTAAGTTATTAACTAAATCATAATCAATTTACAGCATTAAGGTCACTTGAGAACACTTATCGGAAATAATAGTTCTCATTGGAGTGTCATTTTATTGTTAAGTATAACTCATTAAGGTTAATGGTAATCTCATTAATTAAAAAAAGCGAACGCGAAATCGTAACCAGTACTCAACATCATTGGTAGAGATACGTAGGTATAAAATTTACTTATCCTTACCAGTCGGGTTAATTAGTAGGTCTAAGTGTACTTGCCGAAATTCTCTGTATTTCCAAAAATTTAAAATTAAAAATTTTGTACAGCGGACTTCTATATAGGTTATTAAGAATAACTCAACAACTATTAGTCTGACCTTGATCAAATTCATATGGGACCACACGAGAAGTACCAGCTTTAAAATAAAAGAAAGAATCATCTAAATCGGTTCACCCAGTAAAAAGTTAACACACATAAAAAAAAACACCGTATCCTTTTTGGAAGTCGGCAGAAAAGGAGACGGTACTCCATTCGACGCGTATGTTTTTTTTTATGTGTGTTACCTCATATCTTTTTACTGGGTGAACCGATTTAGATGATTCTTTTTTTATATGAAAGCTGATGATACTTCTCGTGTAGTCACATATGAATTTGATCAAGGTCAGACCAACAGTTTTTGAGTTATTCTTAATAACTTATATTGAAGTCGGCTGTACAAAATTTTTAATTTTTAATTATTCTAATTTTAAACAGTGGTAGAGCCACGCGGCAGCTTTTGCTGTCACACGGATGGGCCGGCTCGAACCGGGGTGGTACCACGACCTTACAGAATACCAGCGTGAAGTAGAGGTTTACCTCTGCGTTTCGCTCGGTGAGTACAGGTGGCCGGAGGCCCTTTTTACTGGAAATGAGGCATTCCATCTTAGTCCTCACGGGTGACAACGCATCTGTATTTTGATTCGCAAACGAGGATAGATGTAAATGTCTATGGGCCGCAGCAACCACTTACCATCAGGTGGACTGTGTGCTCGTTTGTTACACTTATCCTATAAAAAAATTATATTAATAGGAGTCACAAACGAGCACACAGTCCACCTGATAGTAACTGGATGCTGTGACCTATAGACATCTACAATTAACTTCGATTAATAATCAAAATGCAGATGCGCTGTGGTGACAACCTGACCTACTTAGATAGGTTCTTAGGGACTAAGATGGAATGTCTCGTTTCCAGTAAAAAGCGTCTCCCGTCCTCTATAATCGCCATACGATACACCGCAGCATTAAGCTGCTATTTTACGCTGGTATTCTGCGAGAGCGTGGTCCTACCAAGGTCGATCCAACCCATTTGTGCTATAACCTAATACTGCTGCAGCATGGCTGCATCACACATAAAGTATCCTCTCCACTATGGAGGCTACACAGAGGTTACACCAGACTCGTGCGGACTAAAACCCCATCGTGGCTGCCATCGTGTTATTCCGTATTGCATGCCTTAAGCGATTTTTTTTTGTTTTTTTTTGTAATTTTGTGGCATGAAATCGTATCTAACAATCATATTTAACATATAAATGATATAAAAAGTATATTGTCAGAAAGATATGATTGTTGAACTTATTTTTGTAATCGTTTATAATCACAGATTTTCATTTACAATATTTTGTTTCGCTGATAGTACGCAGGATTTATATATAAATATACTTATACGTCTTGGACCTTATGGAGACCTGAAGGTGTACTTCGATATCTGCCACTGGAACTCCTCGACGAATAGAACTAGTTGTGCCGAGTTTGGGCTCGTTTTGTTAGTTATGAATAGACCTTACCGGACTTGACGGAATGATGTGAAGGTGTACTTTGGTGACTGCTACTGGAACTCTTTGACAAATAGAACGAACTATAATTTAATTTATTTTTTATTTTTTCACTATCATACGAGGGTGATACTGATAGTTCTTAGAAAATCAAAAACTGAATAAACTAGCAAGTTATTAGTTTTATTATATCTTTTCAAAATAATGTCCATTTACATCAATATTTCGCTGCATCTGATGGAACCACGGAGAAAAGCACTATGCCCACTCTTCCTAATTTTCTGGCATTTTGAAACGCAGGCATTTCCTCGGCGTCCATAAAACGTTTTCTTCGAAGTTTTTCTTTTATGGAAATAACTAAAAATTGCAAGGTGCGATATCGGGCTATAGGGCTGGTGACCCAGTAATTCCATGTCTGACGTCACCAAGTACTCGACGAGGCGTTGTCGTGGTGAAGGTGGACTCTACTGCGAGGTCGTTTCTCCCGAACTTTTTCCAAAACAAATGGCAAACGATTGTTAGTGTACCACTCTGCAGGAACTGTTTTTCGATCCTCTCAAACAAATGTTACGTAATGACCTGTACTTCCGAAGAACGAAGCCACCATCTTTTTTCCCACGCTTCGACCTCTCTTTACTTTAGTTGGCAACTCCTCGGAAGGAAACACCCAGACAGCAGACTGTCTCTTAGTTCCAGGATGATAACAATAAATCCAGCTTTCGTCACCCGTAAGTATGTCAAATACAGAATTTGAGTCACCTCCTTTAAATCTTTGAACCATTTCACGACACCGATCAACACGACGAAGTAGATGCGTTGTCACCTTTGAGGAATAAGATGGAATGCCTCTTTACTGGTAAAAAGGGTATCCGATTCGCTACATAAAAAAGCAGCGATTTGTTATTTTACGCTGGTATTTTGTGAGAGCGTAGTGCTTCCCCGGTTCAGCTGATCTATTCGTGCTGCAAACACAGCTGTAGCGTGTCTCTACCACATAAATAACACCTGGCGCTACACAGAAGTATCGCGCGACACCCGTATTTGGTTTAGCGCAGTCTTGAGCAAAAAAATTAGCATTAAGTCAAGTCACTTTCTAGTTAGGTAAGTTAGAAAGAGTATTTAGGTTTAAATTTACTATTCATACTCAATTTCTTTTATTTCTAGACTACTGATGGAACTCGCGTAGAAATGGGCGATATTCAGAAGAAAGAAGCAATTGTGAAAGGAGAGGTGAGCATATGAAATTATTATTAACTGTTCCTATGCTACAGTTTGCCGTATTATTGCAGTTGTTGCGGGTGATTATTAGATATGCTTTATGGTATCTGATATACGGCGGTATCACTCTGTAAAACCATGTCGTATGTATTAGATGTAAAATATACAGACCTGAAAGGTCTTCAAACTTCTAGTAATGCATCTCCAAAAAAAACCACAGGTTAGATATAAACCAGAAATACTAAGTTAGAGTGTTACCACATCAATCGATGGATCGTCGATCGATGTCATTGATCGACGTCAAGCGATGTCGATCGATTGATGTGGTAGATTTAGCTGATCGGCGGATTCTGGTCGATAAAACGTTCAATCAACGATCGATAATTAATCGATGTGGTTGTGGGTTCATCATCAGTATCTTTCAAAATGTATTCAGAAGAGGCTGCTGTTGGCCAATACGCTCTTGATAGTATTATTATTACAGAGACGCATACTCAGAAGACTGGATGCCATGTTTTTAATTTTTTTTAAGGTTAGAGCATTTTAAATAGAAGTCGATGGAACGGTGCGGGTTCTCAGATAATCAAGCAGCTCGATTGACATCAACTAATCCATTCTACCATCGATCGATCGGTGTGGTAGAAACTATAGATCGACGTCGACTAATCCATTCCACCATCATCGATCGATTGGTGTGATAACACTCTTACTGTTTATTTTCTAGGGATAACAGAGTATGAAACTGTATAGATAATGTTTCAAATAAGACAATATAAAATTATCAACTGAATACTGTACCTCATTAGTAAAAGTATACATCATAACCGCCATTTTCAACAATGATATTATCAGTGCTTAAGTTGAATTATACCTATTCAACACAAGAGTACTAAGTAAGCCATTTTTTAAATCCAGTCCATGATTTATTTTTTATTTTGGTAATATGAAATGTAATGTTTAATTAATTACTACGGGATGTTACCTAACTAAGCTTACGGTTTTTTATAGGATAAGGGTGACAAGCGAGCACACAATCCACCTGATGGTAAGTGGTTGCTGTGGCCCATAGACATCTATATCTATCCTCGTTTGCGAATAAAATACAAATCCGCTGTCAGCCGTGAAGAGTAATTTGGAATGCCTCTTTTCCAGCAAAAAGGGTCTCCGGTTCTCCACAGTCATCAAACGAAACACAGCGTGTTAAGCTGCTATTTTACGCTGGTATTCTATGAGAGCGTGGTCCCTCCCCGGTCGAGCCGACCCATTCGTGCTACAACTGTGGTTTAAGATATTTATTTCTCAAAAGAATTATAATTCACTTACATGAGAAATGTTCACAATGTTACATAGCTCAATTCAAACGGCACGACACACAAACAAAGTGATAACAAAATAAAATGACACAGTTTTCTTTATAATCTAAGGTAATAAATGTAAAAAAGTTTTAAATATGAGAAAATACATAAGTTCTAGTTCCAGGTGGTAGATCTAATAATGAAACATTGTGAATTTCTTAAAACGAAATGTAATTCTGAAGTCGAACGCTAAATCGCTACCAAAAAAAAATCACAACCCTGGTTTTGTTTTTTGCTCAGATAACCCACGAAAAGTTGGACTACGAACCAACGAGCTGGTTTGAGGTTACGCTGTCCAAAGTTGGTGGCTCTGCAGAAGATTTCGTTAAGAAAAACAGTTCAGCCATGAAGACGATCACCATATTTGTACTTAATGGCTTAGTAATTGGATTTTTCTTTGGATGTTTATATTACTGGTTAAATTATAGTAAGTAGTATTTAACTTAAACTATAACTCTATTTTGTACTGTGTGATAGCGCTATAAAATCATCTTTATATATAAAAAGTACGTGTCACGTTGTTTGTCCGCGATGAACTCCTAAACTACTGAACTGATTTCAATTAAATTTGCACACTGTATGCAGTTTGGTCCAATTTGAGAGATAGGATAGTTTTTATCCTGATAAGTGACACTCAATATTTTTTTATTACGAATTTAAGAATTTTTTATAAGAAGGTTTATCGAAAAGGGCTGAACAACGTCTGCCTGGCCAGCTAGTATAAGATATAATATATTATCATTCCGTGGGTGACGTAAGAGGCAACAGTGGGAAACAGGAGATAGGTAGCAGCATGTTCCTGATAACTAAACATTACATAAAAGCTGCGGTTCAAGCGTGGCAACTATGGCAAATAGACTTGTAAAAAAACCATAGGACGAAATGGGTGGTGGATCTCTTTCGGCGCCAAAAATTGAGCCGTTCGGTAATAATTAAAATTTAAAAAATAAACTTAGTTATAGAACAGAAGTCTGCGGGGTTCACGAATTCACAGAAGCTTGAAATTGAAGTATTTTAATTTCAAACTAAAATTTCATCTAAGATTTCATGTTCAGCTGTGGACTTTGAACAGACTGATGATGTGTGTCATCTTGCAAAACTTATTATATTCTTAAAAATTACTCTCAAAATTATTTATGAAAAGGAATATATGTCGGTAATGACTTTACGTTATAAAATACTCATAGAAATAGAACGTAGTTATGAGTAAATACAAGATAACACCAAAATAGATGAGGCAAGCAAACGAATTCATTAAGAGTGTAGCAATTTCATAACAATGTATTAACCGCTGCTGCGTTTCTTAGTGATAGTGTACTCGTAACTTCTGAACGACTTTACCGATGAGATCATATTTACTGAATATATTTGTTTCGTCGAGACAATGGTTCATAGCTATACTGCTCAATATGACTAACATTCAAAATATGTTAGTAGCAAAATATATGGTAATGCTATAAAAGAAAATCACAAAATTTGGTTCCGATACGTGGAGCTGTGGTCGAGTTAATGCTTTCTTGCTGAGGCAGATAATTTATTCTTAGAGTATAAATAAGCAAGCTACTTATAAATGCTCTAAGGTGTCTAAGGTTTCTTCTGTACATAATATAAAACAAAGTCGCTTCTCGCCGTCTGTACGCATCATCATCATTACAGCCTTTCATAAGTCCACTGCTGAACATAGGCCTCCTCCAAGGGATGCCACAAAGCACGGTCCTGATCCACCTGCATCCATTGACTTCCTGCTTGTCTTACCAGGTCGTCACTCCATCTAGTGGGGGGTCGCCATACACTTCGCCTACCGGTACGAGGCTGCCACTCGAGAACCTTTCTTCCCCATCGGTTGTCGGTTCTTCGAGCTATATGGCCGGCCCACTGCCACTTCAGCTTACTAATCCGTTGGGCTATGTCGGTTACTCTGGTTCTACTGCGGATATCCTCATTCCTAAGTTTATCACGCAGAGAAACCCCGAGCATAGACCTCTCCATAGCTTGCTGAGCGACCTTAAGCTTCCTCATACGGCCAGCAGTGAAGGACCACGTTTCAGATCCGTAAGTCATCACTGGCAACACGCACTGGTTGTACAATTTCGTTTGAAAAAGTTTTGAGGTATGTCTGACGAGAAGATGTGTCGTAGTTTCCCGAACGCTGCCCAGCCGTGTTGAATCCGTCGATTGACCTCTCGGTCGAAGTTGGACTTACCTAGTCGGACTATTTGTCCCAGGTAAACATACTCGTCGACAACTTCGAGCTTAGTGCTCCCAACAACTACCGGCATAGGCCGCATAGGTGTGACATGGACATTAAATATAATCTTTGTTTTGTCCATGTTCATCTTAAGACCTATCCGTTGGGAGACACTATTGAGGTCATTGAGCATAGTGCTTAGGTCCTCCAGCGATTCTGCTATAAGGACTATATCGTCGGCAAATCGAAGATGAGTGATGTTATCGCCATTGATGTTAATACCGTATCCTTTCCAGTCCAGAAGCTTGAAAACGTCTTCCAATGCAGCGGTGAAGAGTTTCGAGGATAAAACGTCACCCTGTCTTACACCTCTCTGCAATTGGATAGGTTTTGTACTCGGATAGCCATCGTAGCCCTACTGTACAAGCACTTCAGCACTTCGATATACGGACAGTCAACTTGGCACCGCTGAAGGAACTTTCAAAAGCTCCGCTGTAATTCCATCCTCGTCTGGGGCCTTGCCTTTTTTAAGATGCTGGAGAGCCATTCTAATCTCGCTCAGACTTACGTCCGGGATATCTTCGGAATAGTGTCGGATAAGACTCGCTCTTGGATCGTTATTCACACTTGCGTGTGGCTCCAACAATGACGTGTACAGCTGTCCATAGAACCTCTCAATCTCGCTCAAAATCTCAGGTGCCCCGGAAACGAAGCTGCCACACTCGGTCTTTAGCTTTGACAGTTGGCTCTTTATGGCAGACAGATCTCTGGCAAAGACTTTGGAGCCTTGGTTCCGCTCGATCGCTTCTTCAATACAAGCTGTATTGAAGTTGCGTAAGTCCCGCCGCATGCATTTGGAGATCTGTCTGTTCAGTTGCCTGTATGCTGTCAAATCTGTTGAAGAATGTAGCTTCATCTCCCCTCTAACAGCCATGAGATTAATAGTGTGATCGGAGAGTTTTAGTGTTCTTCTGCGGCGGGTCTTGCAGAACTTAGCTCCAACCGCATGGACTTGACATTCATATCGTCCATTTCATTGCAGTCTTCTAGGCACTGAAAACGGTTTTGTAACTCGAGCTGAAAGGTTTCAGGACTTTGGAACAGAGCACGAGGGGGACGGAGCGTTGACTTCATCAGACGAGACCTCTACAACTTAACGTTTAGGTTCAGTGTGCCTCTAACCATTCGGTGATCGCTACCAGTTTTCACCCTCGCGATCACGGAGACATCACTGAACAGTTGTCGTCTGGTCGTCATAATGAAGTTAATCTCATTTTTTGTCGAACCGTCGGGGCGCGACCAGCTCCACTTCCTGTGGGGCCGCTTCTGGAAGAAAGAATTCATCATAAAGAGTCCCTCTTTCTCCATGAAGTCGGCCAGCTGCTGGCCCGTTGGGTTCCGTTGCCCTATTCCAAATTTCCCTACTTTCAGCTCACCGTTCTCTCTTGTGCCTAGTTTTGCATTGAAGTCTCCCATTAACACTGTATATTGGGTTTTGAAGGAATGCATGGCTCTAGAGATATCCTCATACATTTATTTCCTCCACCTCCTCATCGGGGTGTGCCGAGGTTGGTGCGTAAACCTGTATGACCTTCCGCGAATACCGTTGGGTGATTCTAAGTATAAGGTACGCAACACTCGTCGACACACTCCCGATCTTTACAACATTGTTAACGAGAGACTTGTTGACGATAAATCCGACACCTCCTTGGGACAGATGGGCGCCCTCCCGTTGATAGAGTAAGTTGTCGGATTCGAAGATTACCGTGTCCTCCCCCTCTCTTCGGACTTCGGATAATCCTATAATATACCAGCGTAACTTGTCTATCTCTTCTTCCAGCTCCACGATCTTCTCGTCAGTCCTCAGGGTGCGTGCGTTGTACGTTGCCAGGTCGAGTCGTCTAAGGTGGCAACCCAACCTCCACCGGAGATTCTTAGCACCCCCTGCCCCGCCGTTTCCATGGTCGCCACTGTAGCCAGGAATTGCGGGGCCGCCGGGGACTGCCGCACGGGGAGGGGGGGGGGGGGGTATTTGCCATAGTTGCCACGCTTGGAGAGCGGGTTGTCAACCGCAGTTTTTTTTATTGTAATTTTGGCTATTATCAGGAAGATGCTGCTGCCCATCTCCTGCCTGTTTCCCTTTGTCGCCTTTTACGACACCCACGGGAAGATATGGGGTAGGGGATATTCTTGACCGCCACTACACGGCAAATCTGTACGCTTAGATCTATTAAACTAAGTAACGGATTTTGATGCGGTTTTCATCAATAGACAGAATGATTTAAAAGAAAAGTTTATATGTATAATAATCGTATTTTATATATTATTTAATTCTCTTGTAAATGTATATGTGATTGAACTCATTCTAAACGGCCGGAGCGATTTTGATGAAATTTTGTGTGCGAATCACACAGTGTGATTAAGTTCATTAGAGAATGATTTAGATTCACAATGAGGGCATCCACGACTTTTTCTACCACCAGGCCGATACCACTTAAAAGTGAGGTATAATATTTGTCAGATTTCATGGCGGGGAAGCTAATTTGTTCGGAAAATTAATGTTAATTTCTGTACTTTTACCTATATTTTATATTAATATGATTAAAAATAAATGAACCAAACCACAGATATTCATAAAAGTAGAAAAATTAAAAAAAGTTAATATTTGCAAGAAATTAAAGAGCAAACCACTGAGGCATTGTTTTGTGTTTTAATGTAATACTCTAGAAACTGATAAACTTTTATTTAAAACTTACTACTCATATAAATGACATTGAGTAATTAAAACTTTACTTCAGTGACAAGTAGCGGCATCTGGTGAGTGGAATAATATTAGCCCTCATTGGACCTGGTGGGTGGCGCTGTTATAGAAATCCAGAAACCAACCTTGCGAAGCCGGGGCGATCGCTAGTATTATAATATTTCATAAAGGATTTGGAAACATAAATTGTTTAAAATACACGCAAACTAATTAAATTGTTATCGGATGTTGTTGATGATTTATTTTATATAACTTTTATTGTTTCTAGGTAACGAGCCTCTGGAGCTGTGCAATGGCTTCGGTAGCTTAATTGCCTTATTGAGTATAATATACTTTTTCGTGATATACTTCCAAGTGGTGAAGAGGTACTTCGGCAAGTGGTTCGAAAGCAACGTATGGACGAGAGTGGAGGACTTAGCTGAAAACCTTTGGAAATTAGTGTAAGAAGCACCCAAAAGGAAACAAAGTATTTTTATTGTAATTGGAATATAGTAGTATAAAATATTCCAGGCAATTGGCAGTGAAATTTCACGTTTTCCAAATGTATTTATTAGTCATATATTTTTAACGTGGTGGAGCCATGCTGCTGCTAATTTTATAGTTGTAGCACGAATGGGTCGGCTCGACCAGGGATCGGACCACGCTCTCACAGAAAATAGTAGCGTAATGCTGCTGTGTTTCGTATGGTGAGTGTAGAGAACCGGAGACCCTTTTTACTGGAAAAGAGGCATTCTATCTTAGCCCTCACGACTGACAACGCATCTGCATTTTGATTCGCAAACGAGGATAGATGTAGATGTTTATGGCCCACAGCAACCACTTACCATCAGGTGGACTGTGTGCTCGCTTGTCACCCTTATCATATAAAAAATATAGGGATGCTTACTTATAATATCTTGCTTCACTGCCGATCACGTGGTAAAAAAATTCATAATAATGTAATTAATATTTTTATTGGTGCCGGCGCGGAACGAAACCAGATTGCTTACGTGCTGTCAAATTTAAGGAGACTGCTTAGCCTTTGAGCTACCATATTACACATTATAATTATGTAAAACGCTTTCACGATACAGGAGAAATTCCAACAATTCCTAAAAACTTTTTCACTAAAAAGTTTTTATACAAAATTTGTTTTATAAACGTTTTATAAAAGAAATAAAAAGAGAGACGGGTCCATTACCCTTTTAACAAGTGGTAAAATTAAAAATTTTGTACAACCGACTTCAATATAAATTATTAAGGATAACTCAAAAACTACTGGTCAGATCTTGGAATGTAAAAGATTAAAAAATTACAAGACTAACGAAATGGACGACGGTTAGGCTACTTTTGTTATGAACACACACACACACACACACACACACACACACACACACACACACACACACACACACACACACAAACACGCACGCCTGTCACCCAGACGGGTAGGCAGAGACTACGGACTTCCATTTGGCGCGATCCTGACACACCTCTCTCGCCTCCTTTACATCCATATACCTACGCATACACGCTCGTCGGTTAAGGGTACTCCTAATCTGGCCCATTTTCAATGTATCGCCGATTTGGTCGATAAACCTTCGGCTATGGCGTCCCTTCCCGACCCTGCCGTTCACTTCTGCTACATAAATTTACTTTACACAAATTTACAAACAATTTCTCACCCTGTCATCATCCCTAACATACTCCTTAATGACCGCATTTCTACAGCATTTACTCTACTCTCGTGCTTCTTCTGCCAGACACAACTTAGGGTACGCGTACACCTAATCCGTCATCGGCCGAAGTTTGCTCGGACGATGACGGCCGAACGCGGACGATCGAATCAAACACTTGCAAAAGAAAGAGAGTGCTTACACAAATACGACCGTCATCGTCCGCTAACGCACGAAAACGGCCGATCAACCGTTGAGTCCGAACTTGTTGGGATTTCTCGCCAGATTGCCGGCGTCTACAGTGCAAATTGAGTGTATTTATAGTTTAATTTAATCATTCTGTCTTTATTCTGTTGTTTCTGTCAGTGTTGTTATACCTAAACGACTATGGATTTTGAAAAATTAATTAGTTGTGTTTATAATAGGCAATTACAATAATCGAGATATTTTGAGACGGTTATGGGCTGAAGTTGGTTCGGAAATGGATATAGCGGTTCCTGATATTTAAAAAAATGCGTCTTCACTCTGTTAAGTAACACAGTCAAGTACAGAATACCGGCAACGTCCAATGTCGGCACAAGTGGTACACTGTTGCAGTGTAAGCACATACACGTCCGAGTAACTCGTCCGGGTAGTTCTGTCCGCCATAGGCCGACAGAATCGGTTTTGGTGTACACGTACCGTTAGGCATTATAATACATTGATTTATAGTCTGGTATATCTCAATGTTATAATAGCTCTTAATACCTTCTTTTTTCACAGGTTGTTTCGTTGGTGTTTCTCGTTGGTGGTACTGGCCGCCATAGCACTCTTCCTCTACTTTGACACACAAGACTCTCCAGAACGACTGATCTCACTTCTTGGTCTCATTGTTATTTTGTTATTAGGTAAGTTAACCCTTTAACGTTTTTCAAATACATAAAAGTAATCATCATCATCGTTAATACATTGCTGAACATAAGCCATAAGTCGTAGATCCATAGAGCCTCATAGGAAGGATTTTGCCATAGTTGCCAGGCTTGGCAGGCGGGTTGGCAACCGCATTTGTTATTATTTCGAATTGATATCAGGAAGATACTACTAACCATCTGCTGTTTCATTTCTATATGACTTTCTTTTTATAGAATGAATGTGACAAACGAGCACACAGTCCACCTGATGGTAAGTGGATGCTGTGGCCCATAGATATCTATATTTTATCTTCGATTAAGAATCAAATTGCAGGTGCGTTGTCACCACTGAGGATTACGATGGAATGCCTCCTTTCCAGTAAATAGGGTCTCCGGTTCTCTACACTCACCATACGAAACACAGCAGCAAAAAGCTGCTATTTTACGATGGTATTGTGTGAGAGCGTAGTCCATCTCCGGTCGAGCCAACCCATTCGTGCCACCAGGGCGGCGCCACTTTACAGTGAGGTAAAATATTTGACAGATTTCATAGCGGGGATGATAATTTCTTAGGAAAATGTAATCTTTAAAGTTTCTTACTGTATTATTAGTTACATTTTATATTAATTACATTAGAAATGAATAAACCAAACTATAAAATAAAACTAAAAGCCGATTTTTTTTTAAATAGTTATAGAGTGCAACAAATTTAAACGATAATGATAAACTATTTATTTAAAATTAATTTCTCGATTAACTGACACTGTGTAACAAAAAAACTTTACCTCAGTCACAACTAGCGACATCTAGTTTTTGAAAATACTAGTAAATAAGGCTTCTACTTTTATTTGAAATTATCCAAAATTGAATGTGATTTATGGGCAACAACATTTTTTCGGTAAAGGCCGGTTATTGCAAAATAACCCTATAAATAAAGACTTCTTAAAAAGTCCCACTATAATTATTATAAAAAATTGTGTTATAAACAAAAATATATGGTTTATCCAGGTTTCGTGTTTTCCTCCAGTCCTGGACGTATCAAATGGCGGACAGTTAGCATGGGGCTGCTCTTACAATTCATCTTTGGTTTAATCTTCATCAGATGGGACTCAGGCAGGCTCGCCCTTCAATGTTTCTCCGATAAGGTACCTATAACATGAAATTATTACAATATATTATATGTGAAATACATTTCCATATATTTATATTCTCGTTTATATACACCCGATTCTTTAAGAATCACCATCGCACTATCCAATTTTTACACAATCCTTTTGCTGGTGATAGGAAGGCTGGTTCTTTTCTCACTCAAAGGCTAAATGTAGCTATATAGCGAGGAAACGCCGAACGCTGCCAGCGTTCTTGACACTAGAGCGCGGGGAGTACGACTGTATTATGATCTAAGTTTTTAGTTTTAGTTTTTTTTTTTAATTATGGTAATAAATATCATTTCAGTTGTGCGATAGCAATAGATCATTAAAAACCTATTATTTAATTTGTCTTGCCGCTCACATTTCTTCTTAAGACTAATTTAAAAAAAAAACATTTTTAATTGATCTAAGTTGAAATTAACGAGCCGTGGTAGCATCTGATTACAATTAGTACGTAAGTCGGCATCTAAAATTGCCATCGACAATTTCGCGTGCTCAGATGAAAGAAAACTTTGTGAAGAACCCTGCTTATATGAAATAAAACAGTACTAGGACATATATGTGAAATACGCCAACACAACTTGATGAAATCAAATCATTTATTTCGCTAAAAACATAGGTACAGACGGATGGATACAGAGTCAATATTTAATTTTGTTTCCACATATTTAGCCTTTCGTGGCATGCGAAAAAAATTGTTTAAAATAAATGTGTTCAGAACAAATGAACTAAAATTATAAATAAACACATAATATTCCAGTATGTAACTACCACTTTGTAATTTTTTTTGGTTTAGAAGACATAACAAAATTAGAAATTCGTTACTCCTTATCCCTCCTAATAATGAGAGAAGGCCTTTGTCTAGCCGTGGAATGTGGACTGCTACTTTTAGTTGTAAATAATGAGTTTTGGTAAAGAATATATCATATGAATTTTCTTTTTTTTTTAATAACTAATTTTGTGTTACCGTAATGGTCTATCTACTCGTAAGAGTACTGCTGAACACAGCCCTCTTGCATAAATTGCCCCCCTATAGGAGGAATATTTGCCATAATTGCCACGCTTGGCAAGTGGTTCGGTAAAAGCAGTTTCTTATATTTTTAATTGTTTTCAGGAAGATTCTGCTCTCCATCTCCTAGTTTATTTCCTTCTGTCACCTCTTACGACACCCACAGAACGATATGGGGCAGTGGACATTCTTACACCGCCACTACACGGTCAACTAATTTTGTATTATAACCGATAAAATAATTTAGTAGTGTCTCTTATATTATTGTGTATATCTTCTTTTTAAATAATTGAATTTACATTTATCTACCAAATGAGAAGTTGATAATGAGGGTAGACCACAACGTATATTATTATTTTAGATTATAGTATTACCTTTATTATTCTTTTTAGATTGTTATTTTTTTTTTCATTTTAAGGTGGCAACATTCTTGTCGTATGGTGTAGATGGCGGCGCTTTCGTTTTCGGAGAACTTCTAGTCAGGACCGAAGGAGTTTTCGCATTCAGTGTAAGTCAAATAAATATAACCGATCGCCAGCCCAGTAGCTAAATGTATAGCTAAAGCGCTATGAGGCGCGGATTCGATTGCAGTGATTACGTATTTTGGCCCCACCATACAGAATAAAATTATAAGTACTTATGTTATTTAACACCGTGATGTAACTGCGTAAGAGAATCACGCACATTCCATTCCATCCCAGGTGTCGAATCAGACTATGGAAAGTGCCAAAAAAAATCTAAAGGCCGTGGCCATTATTATGCCAGACCCAAACGCTGTATATGTATATATAAAATAGTAACATGTACCATTAAATCTAGATATACATATTTAAAAAAAAACATAAATAATGTCACTTTCCAGACGTTGCCAGTTATCTTCTTCTTCAGCATGTTAGTGGAAGTGCTGTTCTTCTGGGGTGCTCTTCAATGGTTCTGCTTGAAGCTGGGACATATGCTGCGTGTGGCGACTTCTACAACAGTCTGCGAGAGCGTCATAGCTGTAGCTAACGTGTTTTTAGGCCAAGTCAGTATACGGAAATAATGTCCTTTTTAGTGCCGTGAGTTGACGTAAAAGAAAGAAGAAGAGAGAGCGGAAGAAAACGAGACTGTAGACTTTTGTCGCAGTATATCATCTCGTATAGTCCTGTATAAAAACACAGCGACTAGTGATGGTAGGCAACAAGAAAAGTGCAATACATCTGTCCACATACATGGTAGCGATTGCGGCATTTTTTTAAATGAAATGGAAGCTCATATCAAGCATGAGACTGTTATAGGCCAAAAAAAGAATGTTGGTTAAAGCGTTTGACCTCAAATGACAAACGAGCTCTTAGTCTAGAATCCATCACTCTATCTCATTTTACAGGTTTTTTTATAGGATAAGGGTGACAAACGAGCACACTGTCCACCTGATGGTAAGTGGTTGCTGTGACCCATAGACATCTATATTTATCCTCAATAAAGAATCAAAATGCAGATGCGTCGTTACCCGTGAGGGCTAAGATGGAATGCCTCTTTTCCAGTAAAATAGGTCTCCGGTCCTCTACACTCACCATAGGAAACACAGTAGCGTTAAGCTGCTATTTTACGCTGGACCAGGCAGGACCACGCTCTCACAGGAGAGCGTGGTCCTTCCCCGGTAGAGCCTACCCATTCGTGCTACAACTATACTACTAATATAGCTGCAGCATGGCTCTACCACGTATAAAAAATCACACAGGTATCAGTCAATTATCGTTAATATTTTAACATACCTATAACATATTCAAAAGTAGAACAAGCCAGAAGAGCACAATGAATATTTGTATTTTAAATCGCATAAATTGTAAATGGTCCTTCGAGCGACAATTAAACTGTCGACCTATGTATGGTTCTTCCAGTCGGTTAACATTTACCGTGCGTGTCCGTCTTTTTTGCTCTTGAACGTGTTATGTATTAAAATAGTTGACAGTCAACTCTGTCATCATGACGTAAAAAGGTGGATGCTTGAGGCGTTGCATACGTCTGAGGGAAAAGCTTGGAAGGTCTCCGATAGTTAGCAGTTTAATTACCTCGTACGAGATGTGGACGGGTGGTAGCAGTGTAAGATAATCTATCACCGAACGTCATAAGAGGCAACTGTGGGAAATCCTAGCAAGATTAATGGCTTCCAATATATGGTGGTATAATCAATTTTGTTTAGAATATATAAAATCCCAAACATGTAAAGGAGAGCAGCGTCAAAGATTCGAACGTCGGTCAACGTCTATCAGTGGACTATTGCAGTCTGATGATGAGGGAAAAAAAGAACATACAACTGTTGGCTCTTATTCTTCAAATATGCATACAACACTATTTCTGCTAAGCGTCAGAATGTATAAAAGAATATCTATCAAGGCGGAAAAACAGCACAAAAAATATTTAAAAAAATATTCTGAATTATTTTTTCTCATTTCTAATACTGACAGTATTAGAAATAGATTTTACTCCAGCTACATTCTTTTTCAGTCAGAATCAGTGTTGATTATTAAGCCGTACCTCTCGCTGCTCACTCCTTCGGAGATACACGTCGTGATGGCGTCAGGCTTCGCAACGGTCTCTGGCAAGTCTTATAGATTTACTTATAAATTTAAACAAACCCTCAGAATTTGAGTTATAACATATCAGCAAGCCAGGATAAAAAAAAATTTATAGCAGGAGGCAAACGAGCATTCGGCTCACCTGATGTTAAATGACTACCGCCGCCCATAAACAACTGCAAAACCAGGAGAATTGTTACTGCTGCTCAGTTTCGGAATTGGAATATCAGCGAAATTGTTCCGAAATTCCGAAGTTACGAATATTTTTTTATAGATTAAGGTTGACATACGGGCAGATACCGTAGTCCACCTGATGGTAAGTGAATGCTATTGCTCACAGACTACTTCATCTAGTTATGTAGGGTAGGTTAATTAAGTATCAAAATGCAGCTTCACTTCTGCTGTTTCACGCTGGTATTCTTTGAGAACGTGGGTCTCCCCTGGTCGAGCCGAGCTATTCGTGCTACAACCACAATATAGCTATAGCCACATATATACGAGGGTGACACTGAATGTTCTTAGAAATACAAAACTGAACAAACTAGCAAGTTATTAGTTTTATAATATCTTTTCAGAATAGTAACAAAAACAGAATATTTTAAAACAGAAACTTTTTTATTCAATATAGATTATAAATAATACTTATTGAAAGTCACACTTTTGTTTAATTATCACTGGTTCGAAAAACACCTCTGTCCTGGGAAGAACCAGCAAGAAACCCAGCGGGACTTTTTTTTTAAGTAACAGCTTACAATCATGTACGTTACACGAATTAACTACACAACAAATTAGAAATAGCTTGGTAGCGATCACCTCATTTCCAGGGGTTATTATCATCTATAAATTCTTTAATATTACTAGATGACCAGGCAGATGTTGTTCTGCCCTTTCCGATGACCATGTGTCCCAAAAAATCACAATAAAAAAATTGAGATTCACTTATCAGGATAAAAACTATCCTATGCCGTCTCTCAAGTTGGACCAAACTGCACACATTGAGAAACATTTCATTGAAATCGGTTCAGTATTTTAGGAGTCCATCGCGGACAAACAACGTGACACATACTTTTTATATATAAAGATAATAACCCTTCTTATACAAACTTAGTTTAATAAAGTTTTTAAACTTTGAGCAGGTCAAATTTTGTATATTTTCTGGAGTTTTGTTGTAAAAGCGTAGACATCGCCCCAAGAATGAATTACTGACTCGATGGAGTCGAGTAGCTGGTACTACTAGCTTGTGTCTGTTCCTAGTATTTACGGAGTGAATATCACTTATTTTTGTAAAACTACTTTTATTTTTGTGTACGTACATTACATTTTAAATATATTGAGAGGCCAAGGTTAATATATAAATGTCCTTTAGGCTTTAAATCATAAGTTGCTCTTATGGCCCTCTTCTGTAAAACAAATATAATTTCAGTGTCAGCTGCGTGTCCCCATAGTAAAATACCATACGACATTATGCTATGGAAATAACTAAAGTAAACTAGTCTAGCTGTTTCAACACTGGTAAGACTTCTAATCTTTTTTACAGCATATGCTGCAGCACTAAGTCTGCTTGCTAGTTTTGATATATGGGGCTCCATTGAAGCTTCGCGTCTAGTGTAATTCCAAGGAAAATGGTGGTATCTACAAGACTCAGTTTCTCCCCATTTACAATTACATTAGTATTTAATTGTTTGACATGTGGAGTCATGAATTTCATACATTTCGTTTTAGTCCCATTTAAATGCAAATTATTAACATTGAACCAATTTACTAATTTAGATATAGCATTATTTACTTCGTCATATTTTTGTAGTTGTCGACTTAATTTGAAAATTAAAGAAGTGTCATCTGCAAATAACACCATATCATGGCTATCCCCTACTATGTAAGCTAAGTCATAATGTACACAAGAAACAGAAAGGGGCCGAGAATTGACCCTTGAGGTTCGCCTATTTGCACCATCGACCCGGAAGAGCTCATACTGTTAATGACAACTTTTTGCATTCTCTTACTTAAATATAAAATAATTAATTTAAGAGCATTACTTCTTACACCGTAGTGTTGAAGTTTCCTGATTAATGTTTCATGGTGAACACAGTCGAAGGCCTTGGATAGGTAACAAAATATACCCAAAGCATCCTATGAATTCTCCCATGCATTAAAGATATATTTAATCAGCTCAATACCGGCGTCAGTTGTCGAGCGACCCCTTGTGAAACCAAATTGATTTTTATGTAGTAAATTATTTATATTAAAGAAATTAAACATTTGATCAAGAATAATTTTTTCAAAAATCTTACTAAGTATTGGTAGTACAGAAATAGGTCTAAAATTGGCGGGGTCTAATGTACTACTAGATTTGTAGATTTGTCGCCGTCGAAAGTACCAATGGGTAAGGGGGCCCGTCTGATAATATGCCACGCAGGTTCTGCAAAATACGGCTTTGTGAGGAACGCGTTACTGGCATTTCAATCAAAAACCACAAATGACTACCACGAGGAAATGAATGCCACTATATTTAAAGAGTGGTTCCAGAACGTGCTTTTGCCCAGCCTACCAGAGCCTTCTGTAATATTCATGGATAATGCCTCCCTATCACTCGGTTCAAATACAGAAACCACCTACCCAAGCTAATAAAAAGAAGAAATGGTGGCTTGGTTACAAGCAAAAGCAAAAATATGCAGATGCTAAAACCAGAGCTGATTAAATTAGTTAAAGAAAATAAAGCGGCAATAAAGGTATTAATTTACTATGCTTCATTAAATCAGAAAACACACCAGATTCGATACTAGTATTAAAAATAATAGCTAAATGAGGCGCGATTGTATCTATTATAGACGCAATAACTTTAACGGAAATCCCCCACAGATCCGCAGTTTTCTCAACATCAATAGTTTTAAAATATTTTACAATATCTTTTGATGATACTTTATGAAGTGTAAAATTCTTTGTACACGCATTTACATTTTGTTTAAGTAATGATTCGGCGACGGCAGGAGAAGAATTCAGTGACTTAGTGGTCAATATCGGAATATCAGTAAAATATTTCTCAAAAACCATTGCAACGTCCTGATCTGATACAGTTAATTTGTTGTTAACACTTAACTGGTAGTTTGAATTGCGAGAGTTGATCTTACCAGTTTCGCTATTAATTATACTCCATGTCATTTTAATTTTATTAGAAGCCGTCTTAATTTTGTTGCTCAAATACAAAGACTTGGCTGTGGAGCACACTCTTTTAAATATTTTTGAATATTTTTTTACATATTCCTTAAATTCGACGGTATGATTATATGACCTTTCATGGTAAAGATCATAATATAACCTAT
The DNA here is from genome assembly GCA_033319125.1 of Parnassius glacialis. Lineage (NCBI taxonomy): Eukaryota > Metazoa > Arthropoda > Insecta > Lepidoptera > Papilionidae > Parnassius > Parnassius glacialis. The sequence continues at coordinate 30,242,743 of JAVANC010000002.1, forward strand.
GTCTGCTCTTATGGACTCCTACCGTCGTCCATTCATTGAATGACTTCAGACCGTTCAAGGAGAATGTTTTAGAAGTAAAAGTACTATTAAATTCATTGCAAATAAGCTTAAATAATGTTCCATACAAAATATAAGGATCATCTTGGTATTGAGAGTGATGGAAGCTTTTTCACTATGTTACTTCTAAACTTCTCCAAGCGACGTGCATTTACTGGAACAAACACAACTTTCTCATCTACTTACTTTTTGTGAACATAAGGTAACGATACTACTTGTCCACAGTGATCAGAACTTAATTTTTGAATTATACATTTATGCATGTTAATGTTATCTATATATGTTGCACTAGATTGAGCAATACGCGTTGGCTCTAAAAATTAATTAAAAGACCATATGATTTAAACAATGATCTAAATTTAATATTGATTGCGGAAGCTTCTAGGAGATTGATATTAAAGTCTCCACATATTACATCAGATTTATTCTATTTATTAAGCTTAGCAAAAACTTCCTCCATAATTTTTTCAAAAGTATCGTATATAGAACATGGGGGTCTGTAGACGCTCACAACAATGAGGTGCTCAAATTCAACACATGCCATTTCTACAGTTCGATGGTAGTGTCCATTTAAATCAATACATCGCTGCATCCGATGGAACCACTGAGAAAAGCACTTTGCCCACTCGTCCTTAGGCTCTTCGACGGCATTTTGAAACGCAACCACTGCTTTTTCGGTGTCCATAAAACGTTTTCCTCGAAGTTTTTCTTTTATTTTCGGAAATAAATAAAAATCGCAAGGTGCGAGGTCAGGGCTACAGGGCGGGTGATCCAGTAATTCCACGTCTGACGTCGTCAAGTAGTCGATTGTTTCCTTGGCGGTGTGCGACGAGGCGTTGTCGTGATGAAGAAGGATCCTACTGCGAGGTCGTTTCTCCCGAAAGTTTTCCAAGACAAGTGGCAAACAATTGTTAGTGTACCACTCTGCAGTAACTGTTTTTCGATCCTCTAAAACAATTGTTGCATAATGACCTGTCCTTCCGAAGAACGAGGCCACCATCTTTTTTCCACGCTTCAACCTCTCTTCTCTTTAGTTGGCAACTCCTCGGAAGGAAACACCCAGACAGCAGACTGTCTCTTAGTTTCGGGATCATAACGATAAATCCAGCTTTCGTCACACGTAATTATGTCGAACACAGCACTCGAGTCACCCCCCGTTAAGTCTTTGAACCATGTCACGACACCAACACGACGGAGTTTTTGGGCCTCTGTCAAATTATGAAGTATTCACCGGGCACAAAGCTTCCTGACCACTAAATGGTCAAGGAAGATTTTGTGCACTTGACTCATAGCGATGCCTAAGCTTGTCCGAATCTGCTGATAAGTCACTCTATTGTCAGTCTCTATCATACGCCGCACAACACTGATGTTATCTTCAGTCATCGCCGTAGAAAGCCGTTTCTCACGCAGATCATTGGTGAGATTAGTGCGATCACGTTTAAACTCATTAAACCAGTTGTAAACAGTGGCACGAGATGTGGCTTTATCGTGAAAGGTCAATCGAAGTCTATCATAACTTTCTTGTAGAATTAAAAGACATCGAAATTCATAAAAAATCATTATACGAAATTTTTTGCGCGTTAAATTCATGTTCACGTGACACAGACAATTTTCGATTTGTCGCCAAATTGTAAACAAATAACAAATTAATAAAATACATACACAATAATATTGGCAAAGAGTTCCATTTTCAAAATTTGAAATTATTTTTTTATTATATCGTTTACAAGTGGGCAGTTCTAAAAACGTTCAGTGCCACCCTCGTAGGCTCGCTCTATAACGTAAACAAACTCGCACTTTTGACGCTGTTACCTGTCGCCGGTTTGGGTAATGAGGTCTTTGTTCACCTGTAGACAAGTGTCCAACAACAGTCTATCCATTTTGATGATAATTGTTAAGATGAAGATATAACAATTGTCAAATAAGAAAGAGAGACTGGTGACGGATAACATCGTCCAAGTTTCGAGACATCTTACGATCACTAATTTACCTGACAAATTTTAGTATTGTGAGGGTCTTTTGAAGCAAATTATTTTAAAGGATTATTTCTTTTACTTGACTGGCAAAAGTACTACAGTACGAGTCCATTACAAAAGAAGAAAAAATAACATGGTGTTGCGGGTAGGTACGATCCTAGCGGCATACATCGCGTTCGGCGCGGAGCCGGCGCACCTGGTGACGGCGAGCGTGATGTCGGCGCCCGCCGCGCTCTGCCTCGCCAAGCTCGTGCTGCCCGAGACGCGCCGCTCGCTCACCACCGTCCACAACATACAGCCTGTGCACACGTAAGCGCCCACTTCTCTTAGCCTTTAAATACAAACTTAAGGCAAGGGTTTCTTCCCTTCTTTCTGCATGCATACATGTCCAGAACGAAATAAACGTGTGACATTCTGACATTCGATGGGAAATAAGATACATTTATTTCCCAGTATAATAATAGTTAAACATATTTGCTTATCAGAAAATAAAGAATCTAAATGAAAATAGCCCATAGACATCTATCCTTGATTAAGAACCAAATTGCAGATGCATTGCCACCCCTGAGGACTGAGACGGAATGCCTTGTTTCAAGTAAAAAGGGTCTCCGGTTCTCTACACTCACCATACGAAACACAGCAGCGTTAAGCTGCTATTTTACGCTGGTATTCAGTAAAAGCGTGGTCCTTCTCTGGTCGAGCCGACCCATACTCTAACTCGACTCATGACTCTGCCACGTATGAAACTATATCATCATGACAGCGTTCAATGTCACAAATTAAAAATCACCACAACTAAACAGAAAATGCATTTTTACCAGCGAAGACCAATCGACCTTGTCAGCAGCAACGCGAGGAGCGACAAACGGAATCAGTTTGGTCCTGAACATCATAGCTAATCTGGTGGCATTCGTGGCCTTCGTCGCCTTCATAAACGGCGTGTTGGGTTACTGCGGCGGCTTGCTCGGGAACCCGGATATCAACCTGGAGTGGATCTTCGGAAAGGTCTTCATACCGCTCTGCTGGTTAATGGGTAAATGAATTGTTCTCCTTCTCTGTCACGAACCTAGAGTCCTGGACGTGGACCTCCGCACATTATAAGTAGGATTTTGCGAATAATAGGCACACTTGCCAGCCGAATTAACTAGATACCAGATGTCTTTCATCTTTGACGATGCTTCCGCTCACGGTATTTTCATTTGACAAATACGGAATGGTTATACCTCCCTTTATGGAAGTCATCTCTTACAGTACACATACAAAAGAAGGTGGTAACTGTCACGCCGCTAACAACACCTGATAACGGTGGGGCTTTGGTTTTTATATATATATATATATATATATATTTATATCTTTCTTTATATATAAAAAGTACGTGTCACGTTGTTTGTCCGCGATGGACTCCTAAACTACTGAACAGATTTCAATGAAATTTTGCACACTGTGTGCAGTTTGGTCCAACTTAAAAGATAGGATAGCTTACATCTCAATTTATAGTCGCAATACAATATTATTTTATTGAAAATTATTTGCCTATTATTTGACAATCACAATTTTCTGTTAGCTCCAAACGATTCTGTCAGATGACGATATTTGTTGATTGGATTGAGTAAATATTAAATAGATGGCGCTATGTTAAAAATACAAACGTTTAATATAAGCTACACTAAATAAGTAGTATAACCACCACGTGTTGCTGTAAGTATTCAATAAATGGAACCGATTTCAATGAGATTTTGCAGACTGTGTGCAGTTTGGTCCAACTTGAGAGATAGGATAATTTTTATCCCGATAAGTGACCCTTAATTTTTTTATTGCTAATTTCAGGAGTTTTTTTGGTAAAGTAAATGGTTGTTCGGAAAGGGCAGAACAACGTCTGCCTGGTCAGCTAGTATATATATATAAAAAAGTACGTGTCACGTTGTTTCTCCGCGATGGACTCCTAAACTACTGAACAGATTTCAATGAAATTTTGCACACTGTGTGCAGTTTGGTCCAACTTAAAAGATAGGATAACTTACATCTCAATTTATAGTCGCAATACAAAATTATTTTATTGAAAATTATTTGCCTATTATTTGACAGTCACAATTTTCTGTTAGCTCCAAACGATTCTGTCAGATGACGATATCTGTTGATTGGATTGAGTAAATATTCAATAGATGGCGCTATGTTAAAAATACAAACGTTTAATATAAGCTACAATTTAGTGGTATAACCACCACGTGTTGCTGTAAGTATTCAACAGATGGAACCGATTTCAATGAGAGTTTGCAGACTGTGTGCAGTTTGGTCCCACTTGAGAGTTAGGATAATTTTTATCCCGATAAGTGACCTTCAATTTTTTCATTGCTAATTTCAGGAGTCTTTTTGGTAAAGTAAATGGTTGTTCGGAAAGGGCAGTACAGCGTTTGCCTGGTCAGCTAGTATATATATAAAAAGTACGTGTCACGTTGTTTGTCCGCGATGGACTCCTAAATTACTGAACTGATTTCAATGAAATTTTTGGTCAATGTGCAGTTTGGTCCAACTTTTAAAGATAGGATAGCTTACATCTCAATTTATAGTCGCAATACAATATTATTTTACTGAAAATTATTTGTCTATTATTTGACAGTCACAATTATCTGTTAGCTCCAAACGATTCTGTCAAATGACGATATCTGTTGACTGGATTGAGTAAATATTTAATAGATGGCGCTATGTTAAAAATGCAAACGTTTAATATAAGCTACAATTTAGTAGTATAACCACCACGTGTTGCTGTAAGTATTCAACAAATAGAACCGATTTCAAAAAAAATTTGCAGACTGTGTGCAGTTTGGTCCAACTTGAGAGATAGTTTTTATCCCGATAAGTAACCCACAATTTTTTTATTGCTAATTTCAGGAGTTTTTTAGGGTTCCGTACCTCAAAAGGAAAAAACGGAACCCTTATAGGATCACTTTGTTGTCCGTCTGTCTGTCTGTCTGTCTGTCTGTCTGTCTGTCTGTCTGTCTGTCTGTCTGTCAAGACCCTTTTTCTCAGGAACGCGTAGAGGTATCAAGCTGAAATTTATATCAAATACTCAAGTCTACTGTCCCTTGGGGCTGTGAAAAAATCAAACTTCTAAGCCAACGCAATCAAAAGATACAGCCGTTTATGCCGCAAATTTTCGATATTCGCAAGGGAATCAAAAGTCAAAACCTACAGGGTACTTCCCGTGAACTGAGAATCTTAAAATTTGGCACGAAGCAACGTATTATAGCACAGATAAAGGAAAAATTGCGAAAAGCATAAACTTTTAGTTACATCATATAATAAAAATATTTTTAATAATTTTAAACTCATATACCTACGGATTTTTTCGGAACCCTCGGTGCGCGAGTCCGACTCGCACTTGGCCGGTTTTTTGGGAAAGCAAATGGTCGTTCGGAAAAGGCAGAACAACGTCTGCCTGGTCAGCTATAGTATGTGCCAAATCGATTGAGAAAAACGGACAATGACCTTTCGGTCGTTTAACCAGGGGTTACAAACCTTCAATATATAGGCACATTTTATATGTAGTACTTTCTTTATTTATAATGATTTTTTTATAATGATTGATATAATATATATTTATTAACTATTATTAAAAAGTTATGTGAAAGATCGCTGTAGAAGAAAAATCATCTATTGTTATAAAGTACTTTATTCATTTAACAACAAAAAACATTAATTTATAACACATATAAAGATTCGAGTGATAACGACACCGAATAAGTACGTACTTATGCAAAAGATAAAACTTTATTTTTAATATTATATAAGAACTTTATTTTTATTCGGTGCAATCATCACTCGTATCTTCACTTGATGAACTATCTGTAACATTAATTATAAAGCGATCTGCAGTTTGGTCAATTCTATCATCCATGCCACGCATTTTTTGTTCAACCTTAAGGACATGCTGAACACAGTTTTTCCATTTATCTGGCGTGATTTGAGTTAAACCATCTTTAAGTAAATTTTTAACATCTTTTAACTTGAAAGTTGTATTTTTTCGTGCAACGTACCCTTTCACATCTGCCCACACAAGTTCAATGGGGTTAAGCTCACAGTGATAAGGAGGTAACCTTACCACTGTGATGCTTTTTTCTTTTGCCATCTCGTCGGTGACGTAACTTCGATAGTTATCTTTAACTGCCTTTATTTTTTCCATTAAGTGGGTCTTTGTGTCCGAGGGCACGTATGCGATCTGTTTAGATTCTAGCCATTCCTGCATATTTTGTTTCCGCCAAGACATTGTTGGGGTTTTTTCTAAACGTCTGGAGTGGTAACTAGCGTTATCCATAACTATGACATCGCCGCTTTGCAGTTTTTCTATTACTTTTCTAAACCAGTCCTCGAAATGGAGAGCGTCCATACTCTCATGGTAGTCACCAGTAGATGATGATTCAAATACCCAATCACATCCCTCCAAAAAGCCATTTTCATTGCCAACGTGTACAACTATTAATCGCTTTCCTTTACCCGAAGGGGCTTTCGCGCCAGTAGAGTAGCCTTCTAACCGTGATTGACGAGAAGATTCAATTGTGGTGTCTTCCCATACCTTTCCCATAGTATGACCTGCGTTAATCCATGTTTCGTCAAGGTAAAAAATGTTACGTCCCTCGTTTCTTAATATTTGTATTTCTCTCAAATATCTGGTACGCCACAGAACTATCTCTGGGCGATCTATTAGACCACTTTTTCTGTTTCTCTTTATATATTTGAATTTTAAATGGCGCAACACACGTCGCAGGGAAGTTTTGCTCAAGTTTGGCAACTGGTCATCTTGATTTATACTGAGCAAAATTTTGTCTAAAGTCGGTAATTCTCCTGCAAGAAAGAACTGATGCACTTTCGCTCTTATAGCCGATTTATCAAAATCGTCCAACTTGTCAATTACAGACTTTTTTCTTTTATTAATTATTCCCTTTTCTGGTATTTTATGGGAATCTCTATACACGGTTAATACGCGATATATAGTGCTCTTGCTGACTCCTGAGATCTCCGAAACCTTTTCTACCATATTAACGTTTGAAGGATACACGTCTTCGGGCCAGGTGTTTTTGACATATTTGTATACATTAATGATAATCTCTTGTTCCCCGACCGACAAAGTGGTAGGTTTTCTCTTTTTTACTGGTGACGTTAAAGGTGCTCCAGAAGATGGGCCTGTAAATAAATGACAAAAATATACTACCATAGTACTACATCACATAAATACATATTGTTTTAGAAAATAAATACCACATGGTCACATAAAAAGAGCGCTTTAAGAAATAGAAAGGCTACGTCGTCGCATTTGTACCTATTTGTACGTACCTGCTACGTTTATTATGGGTCGGCGACGTCTCTTTCCACTTGATGTTGAAGGACCGGGTCCTTCACCAAATTCTCCTGAACTCATGTCGATTTAGTAACGACCGTCACAGTAAAACTAATATAACAGATTCAAAAAACAAAAACTTAACGATATAACAAATTTAACAGTAAAAACTCAACTAAAACAATGCAATGAATGCTATGAATTACCCGAGACGTACACACGCAAGCGCTATCCGAACACGAATGAAAACAAAATGGCGGACCGGCCCAAAAAAGGTGACGCATCTCTGGCTGCCATTGTCACGTTTCTTTTAGAACGAACTGACGTAACGCGCGTTTTGTTTATTTTAAAGGGATGAATTTGCAAAAGCTCAATATGGTGATTATATTGCTTCAAATATTTTTTTAATATGAAACTGTTATTAAATGAATTGCTGCGTTACTTACCATAAATTGAAATATAAAATATAACACATTTTTCGCGATGTACCGTAAGATTTTACTATGTTTATAGGAACCACAGACAATATTATTTAAGAAACAAAAAAACAAAACATATGTGCTGACCTAGAAGTGGGAATAATATCAATATTTAAATATTGTTATCACATCTAAATTGAGATTTTGTAAGTTACGCCTTTTGACACTCGGCTCATATCTGAGGTCATTGTCCGTTTTTCTCAATCGATATGGCACATACTATAGTATATATATATATATATATATATATATGTAAACGAGCATGCAGTTCACTTGATGGTAAGTGACTACCAATGAACAACTGCAATACAGGGGAATGCCAGGTAAATGGCCTGCCTATTAAAACAGTGTAAAATCTGTTCTTAAAGGTTCCTAAGTCATCCGGAACCGGAATTATCGCTGGTGGTAGCCGATTCCATAAAGAAGAAGAAAACTTCTGGTTATTTGCACATTGGCGGACCACCATCATCCAGATAGTATGGATGGTATCCTCTAGTATTTGTGCAATTATGTTATATATTTTAGTAGTAGTAGTTTAGTAGTATTTTTAGTTTTTAAAGTCGTTATTTTTTTAAGTTCTTTTTTATTGCCTTTATTCAAACCACACAAATCTACAGTATTCTAAAACGCCGAGCTATTTCTATAAATACAAACGGATCATTCTAACTCTACAGTTGTTTTGACCAGGGGTCCCGTGGGAAGAATGTGAGCATGTTGGAACTTTGGTGGGACTAAAGACTGTGGTGAACGAATTTGTCGCCTACCAGCGCATGGGGGAAATGAAGAATGCCGGTCTACTTTCGGTAAGGAAATGAAGTATTCTTATTATGAATTTTCACGTCGTTCTATTTTTCTTATTAGGCGTATTTTGATAACATTACACTAAAAAAGCATGGTCACACTTCACCGATTTTATCTGTGACTCATTTCTTTACAAAAATTGAAGTGACAAACCACTCTACTGCTCACTTGATGTTGCCTTATCAGCAGTACAATGATACATAGCTCTAGTGGTGTAGCTAGGCGTGGGCGAAGTGGGCCCTCGATCACGGCCTCGCACTTAAATGGGGCCTCGCGAGGCCCCTCAAAATGTGACACCCCCAGACTTTACCACAGATGACTAATAATTTGATCACTTTTACGCTCGAAAAGAGACGCCACAAATTTAAAAGCGTGTTTGTTTAGGGCATCGCAAGAAGCCCCTCTTAAGTATGACTGCGATGCCGTTGTAACTACCTCCAAAGACTACGACCGTTAGATCGACGGAATACGAGACTTGTCTGGAATTTATAGCTATGAGTAGGTATGTCGTGTCTAAGCATTTTTGGTAGGATAGATCTATTGGGTAGATCTTGGGAATGAAAGAAAAGGGGCTTCGCTGATGCTACTTCGCCTACGTCTATATTAGTCCACGCTACGCCTCTGCACAGCCCTGCTGCTAGTTGGCATACTCTTGTGATGGTCTACCTTTATGTTATAGTGCTAGCTGGCGTATTCTTGTAAGGAAGGGTCTATGTCCAATTGAGGACTTTAAAATTGCTGCTGATATGATATGAGAATACATAACTAGGCTATAATATCTGTTACGGCATTTCGTCGTTCCAGTTACATTTAAAAAAAACATCCTCGTAGGTAATAATAGCTATCGTAAGTATCACATAATATCATAATAATTCAACACAGTATCACATAATTTTATTCGAGTATAAGTTAATGTCCTTTATTCATAATACAGTCCCGAGGTGAGCTGATCGCTACGTACGCGCTGTGCGGCTTCACCAACCCCGCGTCTGCGGGCATCATGATCGGTGCCATCTCAGCCATGGCGCCCAACCAAAGAGAGACTTTATCGAGCGTAAGTAGCGTTTATAAAAAATTACAGGAATCAATGAGTCCAAGGCAATAGACATAATTATTTTAAATTAGCTTACGAGCTCAACAACTGACGCCTATGTTGAGCTATTTATGTATTACTGTGTATGGGGCATACAGCCTATAAAAGCCCAAAGCTGAACATAGGCCTCTGTCATTGAGTGCCCCATAAGGGAGATTTTTCCATAGCTGCCACGCTTGGCAGGCGTGTTGGCAACTACAATTTTTAATAATTTTGAGTTATCAGGTTAATGTTGTTTCAGTTTCCCTCTGTCGTCTTTTACGACACTCAAGGAATAATATGTAGTAGTTGATTCTCTTTAACAGTGATAATATCGTATACTCCATCGTTTTCCATGCCCCATACCACCTGCCAAGCGTAACAACTAGCAAATATCCTTCTTGTTAAGAAATATAATGAATGGTAGTTCAGGGGATGCTTTCGGTAGACCTTTGGCTCTATTTTCCTAGAGGCATTAAACAGGATACTACATAATTGTGTTATAACATTGCGCTTTTATTCACTTATTATTTTATAACCGAGTAACGGAACGCAGAAAATGCTTCACAATAGCAAGTCTTTCCAGGTCGTCTCTTTTAATGGGCGTTCTTCAGGACGCTATCCTCAGCCCATCCCGGTTCCTAGTGTATATTAATCGCTTACCTTAATTACTACTTGCTGATGTTACTTCAAGGATTTTCGTAACCATTGAGTAAAATATGACGAAGTGAATAATAAAATAATAACTATGTACTACATATATTTATATATTCAAACATAGGTTATATAATACGTGAGGTTAATACGGTCATTCGGTTAATATGGTCACTTTCTTATAACTGAAAAACTACAACCTTGTTTGCATAGATGGCTCTGTGATACGATATCTCTTCATTAGTCAAGCAAATAATAAAGTGTAAAAACGCATTGAAGTATAATGCCAGCTATTTCAAACAAAAACTGTGCGCTACTCTATGTCGTTGCGCATCAGTCTTACCACGCATGCGCGGTTTTTTATCATAATAGATTATGTATTAGGTAGAATGATCATTAGGTATTTAATTATTGTTTATTTAGAGTACATATATTGTTAATTAATTTATTAAAACGAGTTCAATTTAAATGACAAATTATTAATTTGTCATTTATTTTGCATGATATGAGGTAAATTAATATGATAATATATAATATTATCACAATAGCATTTTAATTACATTTTTATATAAATATTTTATAAGATAACTATATAAATTGGAGGGAATCGAATCTAATGAAATATATTTATTTCAATCTAGAATGGGTCCCCAAAAGCCCTAATCTAAGTTCGCGTGAGGACACAGAGCTGAAAATTTTTATATTATGCCTTATGAATTACTGTGAGAAAACATAGAAAAACTTTTACCATTTCTGTTTACACATAAATTATACGTATTTTAAACAGTGGTAGAGCCTCGCGGCAGCTTTTGCTGTCGCACGGATGGGCCGGCTCGAACTGGGGTGGTACCACGACCTCACAGAAAACCAGCGTGAAGTAGAGGTTCACCTCTGCGTTTCGCTTGGTGAGTGCAGGTGGCCGGAGGCCCTTTTTACTGGAAATGATGCATTCCATCTTAGTCCTCACAGGTGACAACGCATCTACATTTTGAATTGTAATAGAGGATAAATGTAGATGTCTATGGGCCGCAGCAACCACTTACCATCAGGTGGACTGTGTGCTCGTTTGTCACCCTTATCCTATAAAAAAAATATACACTTATTTGTTGGTTTTTGCTGAAAATTAATTTCAATTAATAAAATGTATAAATGATATTGTAAAAATATGTATTAGGAATTTAATTAAGTGCCTTTAAACAATATAAGTTTTGTTAATTTTTGTCTTCTTCGTACTATATTTATCCTGTTCCTTAAAATGCAAGGAACAAATGTATGTATTTGTTGGTAACCACATCTCTTCTCTACGATTATTTTGGACCAATTTAATCCACTTTTCTCGGTTTTCGTGGTTTGAACGTGGAAACCTAAAAATAAAATAAAAGAACAATCAAAAAAATTTGTGCATAATATAATCGTCCTACACTTGCTCACAAAAATGTCGTATCTGAACAAATTAATTTCATAATCTATATTCCATGACACAAGTTGGCGCCAAAGAAATAACTTTTTAATAATTAATCTATAATGGTTTTTATTATTTAAGTATCTTACTTACCGATGAAAAGTGATTCCTTGGTTTTTACTACCATTTCGTGAATTTTTTGTGCAATATCTAAGAACACACCCGGCATATTATTTTATCAAGATATATTTTTTTTAATCAACACAACACGTGTCAACTCTACAAGCGCCTAGCGGGCGACTGATTAAAGTGCGGTGACATTGCCGCACTTGAATGGAACAGCGTAACTTAGTGCAGTGTCGTCTCTAGTACGTAGTACATAATAACTCAATGTAAAAACGACGCCATTTTGGCAGTTGACAATAAAATGTTTTAGTCGATTTTAGTATTGTGTAGTGTAGTTAATTTTTATTTTAAGTTGATTTTTCGAAGTGCCAGTGCCAGTGAAGTTATTGCCAAAGCTTGTTTGCTATTTTTTTCTTTATATATTTTTTATATTACACGACTATGAGTCTTGCCTCTCCTCCTCCTCCCTCTAGATTTGGTATTATAAAGCGGCAAAGCTTAAGGTGGAAGCTCCAGGATGGCCCGCGAAATTCAAATTTTCTTGCGTTTTTTGGAATTTGCAGGCCAGCGTTAGGTTGTATATTTAACAAAATATGATTCGCGACCGTAGCGATTACGTGTTTACAGAATTATTATCATTAAAATCACCAATACAACCCTGTAAGTTCATATTAGCCATAAGTTCATATTTTTCTGAAAAAACTCATTCAAAGGGCATTCATTTCGCGGGCCACCCTGGAGCTTCCACCTTAAGGTGACTATATTACCCTCACGTGCCTTATATGTTATAATAATTAGGTTCATTGGCAATTATACTACCATTATTTAAAATATTATAATTTAATTCACTTATGAACCACGTAAACTAGTCGAGCTTATTGCTGATCACCTGAAACAATTTTATCGAAAGCGTTTCCTCCATATATACTTTGATTCAAGCTTTTGGTGTTTTATTATTGTAAGAAAAATATTTCATTTCTGATCACGCAGGTTGCTATCAGAGCATTCTTCACTGGATGCGGCATTTGCTTCATGACGGCCTGCATAGCAGGTAATTATAATTTTGGTTTAAATTAAATTTGAATCTTTATATATATATAACTAGGTGTTCCTATGACTTCGTCTGCGTGAAATTTATTACGATGGGATTTAATATTTTAATAAGATAATGAAAATGTAAGTAGCCTAAGTTACTCTTTATAACATCAAATATCTACCCGAGAAAGTCCATCAAAATCGGTCAAGGCATTTCGAAGATTAGCCGGAAGATTTTTTTGTTATATGAGGGCGACACTGAAGGTTGTAGAACTGGCCACTTGTAAACGATATAATAAAAAAATACGTTCAAATTTTTAAAATGGAACTTTTTGCCAATATTATTGTATATGTATTTTATTAATTTGTCATTCGTTTACGATTTGGTGGCAAATTGAAAATTATCTGTGTCACGTCAGCAGGAATTTAACGCGAGAAAATGTTCGTACAATTATTTTTTATGATTGTCGATGTCATTTAAGTCAACAAGAAAGTTATGATAGACTTGATTGGCCTTTCGCGATGAAGCCCCGTCTCGTGCCACTGTTTACAACAGGTTTAATGAATTTAAACATGGTCGCACTATATGATCTGCGTGAGCAACGGCCTTCTACGGCGTCGACTGAAGGTAACATCAGTGTTGTGCGGCGTATGATAGAGACTGCCAAAAGAGTGACTTATCAGCAGATTCGGACAAGTTTAAGCATTGGTATGAGTCAAATGCACTAAATTCTCCATGAACATTTAGCGGTCAGGAATCTTTATGCCCGGTGGATACCTCATAATTTGGAACAAACAGATAGACAGACAGACACTCAGATGATAGACAAAAATTTAAAATGTCGTTTATTTGTTACACGTAAACCATATATACTTTACAATACTTTACATATACTTTCATATGCATTTAGTGTACGTGTGGTCGTGCATTATCATGAATTAATTCAAAGCTCTCTCCAATATGGACTGCATATGGCACCACATGGTCTTCTAAGATCTCGGGGATGTACCCCCCCCCCCCCCCCCCGCCCCATAACTGACAGTTTCTCGTATGCAACACTGGGTATAACGTTCACATGGCCGTTGCATGACATTATGGCGTCATTACCGTATAAAGTCATTCAATTCTCATAACTAAATATAACTGACTCCCATTGGCCTATAGTCTAGTTGATATGATATGCTTACTAGCTTGTCGATGAGCTGTGGTCAATTGTGATCCTGTAGCTGATTTCTGATGGTCTTGAATTCTGCTCACGAAGTTTCCTTCTTACAGTACTGTCACTTATAGCCACACTCCGATCTTCACGTAAGCGTCGCTGTAGATCAACACCAGGTAGGTGTCGATTTCGTAGAGCTGATACCAATATAAAGCGTTCATCACTTTGAGTTGTCACGCTATGTCTACCAGATCCAAATCTTCTTCGATACTGTCGAGTCTCCAGAAACCTTTGGTAAGCTCACCGCACTGCAGAACGGCTCAGATTTAACCTTAGCAGCTTTGTTGCAGCAAATCCACAACCTAGGCCGCCTCAGCTTCAGCTTTCATTAAAACGGCGAATGTAGGCCGTCATTCGAGTAAGAGGAGGGACAACGCAATATTAAATTCCAATAAATGTGTACATAACATTTAAGACATGAAAAATAGAACGTATTTAAAATTAATCAAAAATCATGTAAAATTAAGTATTTATTTATTTATTTATTCATTATTGCATTCCTTAATCTAAAAGAATACAAAGGGCGGACTTAATGCCTTGTGGCATTCTCTACCAGTCAACCCATGGAGTGGTGAGAATTTGAAGTAGGTGTAGCAATATCGAATAAAAACAAAATAGAAATGATAATTAATTACGTTATATATACATTTTATAATGATATATACAATAAATAAACTATAAAAATATATCCTATTTATACATGTATACAAATATATACTTATTTTATTAGTATTTTGATTTTTACATCAAAATAATTTGCACAAATCTTTTATCATCTTCACTGAAGGTTTCGTATGTTTGTTTGTTTCAGGTCTACTTATGCCAGAGGATTCTTTCGGTTAAACTATTATATATAAAAACCACATAAAATAAGTTTTAATAAATTACCTTGAAAATTGTAAATTGTTATTTAATTTGTAATTAATTAAAATATTTTTGTTATGAACTGCGTTGTATTGTTTTAGATCTGCAACATTTTATGATAAACTAAGTCATTGAGTTACACAAATATAGTGTAATGTTAAATCAATTTTTTTTAAAAACGTTACCCCCACACTAGGATTTTCTCCTGTATCGTGGAGGCAGTTTACAAACACAAATTGCATAAGGACAAACATCCAGACCTGGGACAATATTAGTAAGCCATACAAATACTTGTTCCGTGCGGGATTCGAATCCGCGCCCCCCAGCGCAGCAACTCATTGCTAAACCACTGTGCCACGGAGCCGTCAAAAATGACTAATGACTAATCAATGAACTAAGTAATCAAAAAAAATTGATTAATTCTAAATTCCTCTCATACAAAATATAATGGTATATCAAACACCTCCACTACAGATTTTGAAGCCTTATCGTGTCTGCCTTATAGTTGTAGTGTCAACGTTAATTATCAGACTAATTTCACTGAGAAATCTCAAATCTATATGTATGTGTAAAAGTGGATGTTGGGATATCTCAATTATCCATCCATTATAGTCCACGCCTGATCATAGTCTTCCCTACAGACCACTCACCTCATAGGGGGGATTTTGCCATAGCTGCCACGCTTGGCAGGCGGATTGGCAAACGCGGTTTTTTATAATTTTGAGTTGTTATTTGGAATACGCTGCTTGCCTATTTGTTTTTTTTTCCCACTGTCGCCTCTGACGCCTCTTCTGATACTCACTGGGTTAGTGAATATACGCCACCGATATCTGTTCGAGATTAGTAGACATCGATAACGTTTGTACGTAACGTAGGCGAAGTGCAGGGCGACTCGTCACTAGATGGAGTGACGACGAGATAAGACATGCAGGAAGTCGATGGATGCAGGTGGCTCAGGACCGTGCTTTGTGGCATTCCTTGGGGGAGGCCTATGTTCAGCAGTGGACTTGTGAAGGACTGTAATGATGATGCCACAGATTTTTAATAATATGTTGAACCCAACTGCAACCGCCGTAAAGCCCCGTGTGGCGTGACTGTGATTTCATTAATGCCAACGAGGGTTAATAAACTTACGCTCAACAGATGTCGTTAGTTGGGATTGAGGTGATTTTATTTATCGCAGAAATGGTCACACAGTTTCATCATCATTGAAAAGTTACGTTTTAAATAAAAGTTTTTTTGGTTTCTAGTTTACACAAAACAATTCCTCAATGCTGTATTCTTTTAGGAATATTCGTAGTTGATTTATCCGTTTTTAATCTAATTAATATTAAATATAAGTTATATTTCAGAAACTGACATTAATCTGTACACTGTCAATACGTGGTGGAGCCATGCTGCAGCTATATTATAGTTCTAGCACGAATGGGTCCGCTCAACCGGGGTAGGACCACGCTCTCACAGAGTACCAGCGTAAAATAGCAGCGTAACACTGCTGTGTTTTGTATGGTGAGTGTAGAGAACCGGAGACCCTTTTTACTGGAAAAGAGGCATTCCATCTTAGTCCTCACGGGTGACAACGCATCTGCATTTTGATTCTTTATTGAGGATGGATGTGGATGTGTATAGTTGCTATAGGTCACAGCAACCACTTACCATCAGGTGGACTGTGTGCTCGTTTGTTACCATATCCTATATAAAAAAAGCTACCGATGTATCCAAATCATAGATAAGTATTATTACTAAATTATTGCAAAATTTTCAAGTTATAATACTGTGTAGGTACGTTTTCTAATCTAATTTATTCACAGAAATCTAAATAATAAGACAATTTAGATTTCTGTGAATTTATTGCTATTAGTAGCCACCCGATTCGGTTTCGCCTGGGTGGGAATTTTTAAATATTGTGACATCAATTAGATTTTTGTTAATAATCATCAATTAATATTTATTTTATGAATTTTCGATTTCACAAATAAATGCTCCAAGTTTATTACTCTATCTGTTCGGCAAGTTTCATCACAATCGGTTCGGCCGTTACGAAGATTGACACGGTGGGACATACAGACAGATAGACAAACAAAATTTATACAAATGGCTATTCATGTCTTGACGGCTCCGTGACGCAGGGGCTTTGCAATGATTTGCAGCGCTATGGGCCGCGGGTTCGAATTCCACACAGAACAAGTATTTGTATGGCCTACAAATAATTGTTCTGGGTCTGGATGTTTTTTTTTTGTGAAATCTATGTATGTAAATTGCCCCCGCGATACAGGAGAAAATCAGAGAGAAGGAGTGTGGAGGTAACGTTTTTAACAAAAAAAATGGCGTGCAAATAACCTCCTGATTTCGATAAAAGGCAGTTAATTCGATATCACAGACGGTCACTTCAATTTTATTTATATGTAACGATTAACGATTCTTTATTCTTCACATTAAATCCTCTATAAATCTTTTAAGAATATGAAATTAAAAAAACACTGTTTGGAATTGTCAAAAATGTCACTACACCATGCACTCAATCGGGAAGTATTACAATTTTTTAAAAACCCACGTAAAATCTTTTGGCAAAGTGCATTAGTTATGATACCTTATCAATTTCAAATTTACGCGAGTGTGTCGTTCTTTTTACTCTGCAAAATCCTTTGTTTCGCAACTAGCTATTATTCAATGTTGGAGAAGAGACGTCACACATTAATGAGTATTCCCGAAAAGAACGAAAGCGATGGAGATGCTGCATACAAATGGGTCCCTAAGAAGAAACACGAAGTCTTAAAAGCAAAGTATAAATGCTTGAAGAAGCTCTTTCAGATTTATGATGCCAGTGTTATAGGCATCCTTCCTGATCCTTACGCAGTGCCTGAAAGTATAGTGCGTGACGAAAGAAAGCATTCGAGGAGGAGGCGCTCGCGAAGGACAAAAACTGACGCATCTGCGGGAACCAACGAAGTTTCCAGTGGTGATGTCACTCCACCTTCCGTAAATGAGAAACGCTCTATAGCTACTGCGGTGATTCGGGACTTAAAGCTGCAGTATACGACCTCAGTCCCGGAAACGAACACCAAATCCGTTACCCGGCTACATGATAAATTTACTCAGGAGTCGAAAGAAAATCTTTCTATGACAACTAGCGAAAAGGAGTGTGAATGCACACAAACCGCAGATCTTCTGCAAATGCCTTGTTTGATGGTTAAAGAAAAACAACCAAAACCTACTCGTTTCCAAATGTTCCTTCAACGTATTCTTGGTATAAGACGCGAGACGCCAAACTACGTTCCAGTCGCTCAGTCACACATCTATGCGGCGAGCGATAATAACATTCAGAACCGGTACGAAAAGCGACGAAGACATGGCCTCCGGTTCCGGAGAGTTCGGAGTAGGAAGAAAGTTCGCTCGGAGACAGCGCTCAGGGATGGTCAAAGTCCGATGATTCTAACGTACGTACAATCCGTACAGAGAAATTGTTTGATGGATACCACGCCTCGACAATGTCCCTTTGTCGGGTGCAGAATGATTTTTTATGGTACGTGATTTTCGTAATTTTAGTTTTCTTTTTTATAATAACAAAATGACAAACGTGCTAACGGTCTACCTGATAGTAAAAAGCTTCAACACTCAGAGCATCTTTTATATTCTTTAAACCAGAACACAAGAGTGTTGCTTAGTAGCAGAATGATAATTCAGTTATTTTGTTGGTTGAAAATTCTACAGAATATTTTTTTCTTACCAACTCAAAAAGAATGAGATTAGACAACATGAACCCCTAACCTTTTTTTTAACATTTAATAGCCCTAGATCCCGTCGCATATTTACTACGCCCATATCTATGTTTTAATGGAGATATATTTTTATGAACATTAATACATTACCACCAAGTTGCCTTGAATATTTTTTTATAGAATAAGGGTGACAAACGAGCACACAGTCCACCTGATGATAAGTGGTTGCTGTGGCCCATAGACATCTACATCTATCTTCGTTTGCGAATTAAAATGCAGATGCGTAGTCAGCCGTGAGGACTAAGATAGAATGCACAGAACACTATTACTCCTAATGCCTCTTTTCCAGTAAAATGCGTCTCTGGTTCTCTACACTCACCATACGAAACACAGCAGTGTTAAGCTGCTATTTTACGCTGGTATTCTGTGAGAGCGTGGTCCTTCCCCGGTCGAGCCGACCCATTCGTGCTACAACTATAATAATAATATAGTTGCAGCATGGCTCTACTACGCATAAATTTATATAATTAGCGCAAGTATTTTGAATTTAAAATTTAGTTAATGTTTTTCTTTCTGAACAATCTCGTTCATTTTTAGACAAAAATATCAATAATATAAAGGAAAACAAAGGCTGCTACCGAGAATTTCTTGACATAAAATCCCAGTAACTGATTTTGGCTCAAACCGAGTGCGAACCCGGCAATTCATGATCAGCAGTTGCGGTTAAGACTACTACACCAACGAGGCTGCCAAAAGACCAACGATAGTGTGTTAATGATGATTTCTATTTGTGATTAGTTTTTAAAACTTACGCTTCCAAAATTTTGTTAACAGGAATTATTAACTACAACGACCATTTGAACCTATGCCACTTCACTGATCGCAAATTCATCTGTCACTATTGCCACGAAGGTTTTTTGAGTAAGGACGATAAATTGTTGCACGAAAATGAGCATATTGGCATTCCAAAACTTAAATCAGACTTGACATCGGCACCGTCAACCGATCGCCATTCATCCAAAGTGGCCAGCGTCACCCAAACTGACCCCGAACCTAAGCTTGACGTCAGTGAGGATAAACTAAAGAAGATTGTGTCTTTCTTCGATAAAATCGACGATCCCTTAGAGATAGTAGCTGAGATCAATAAGAGTCGACATTCTGCTTCCAATTTGAACATAACTCGTCAGTCATCTAAAACTGATACAATGAATTACGAGGTCAGAAAAGAAAAAGGAAACTCCAGCTACATGCACTTACAAACAGCTGACACAAAGTCTCTTTCGTATGCTGATTTCGATGTGCAGTCCAATCATTCGCAGACATCGTCGTTCAAATGTGAAATGTGTGGAGAGAATTTTGATCGCAGGTAATATAGAAATATACTGCAGTATAGCATAGCTTGCTTATGTATACTCTAGGGTTCTTAGGCTTTATTAGCCTTCAGAAGCCACTAGTGGGCAATATTTTTTTTAAGAATGCGCCAAATGAAGATTTTCTTTTTTAGGGTTCCGTACCCAAAGGGTAACCGACGGGACCCTATTACTAAGCCTCCGCTGTCCGTCCTTCCGTCTGTCAGCGGGCTGTATCTCATGATCCGTAATAGGTAGACAGTTGAAATTTTCACAGAATTTCTGTTGCCAATATAATAACAAATAATAAAAATAAATTAAAAATTAAAGGTGGCTCCCCTACTAGAAACATGTTTTATGGTACGGAACCCTTCATGCGCATATCCGATTTGCACTTAACTGGCTTTTTTAATTTACTTGACTTTTTGTGTGGTGGCGGTGTCAGTATATCCACTACCCCATATAGTATCGTGGTTGTCGTAAGAGGCGACAGAGGGAATCTGAACCATATATACATGGGCAGAAGCATCTTCCTGATAACAGCTGAATTAAAAAAAAAACTGCTGTTGCCATCCCGCCTGCTAATCGTGGCAGCTATGGTAAAATCCCTTATGAGGCAATCTATTTGGGAGGCCTATGTTCAGCAGTGGACCTCTAAATTGAAATGTCTATCTGTACTATTGAAGTAACTGGCTTCTTTTAAGCTCAGGGGGTTATTTGCGTGGTATTAATTATTTTTATAGGAGAGGGGGCAAACGAGCATGCGGCTCACCTGATGGTAAGTGACTACCGCCGCCCATGAACAACCGCAACACCAGGGGAATTGCAGCTGCGTTGCCGGCCTTTTAAAAAGGAGTAGGCTCTTTTCTTGAAGGTCCCTAAGTCATATCGGTCCGGAAAATCGCTGGTGGCAAACTATTCCACAAGGAAGTTGTGCGAGGAAGAAAACTTCTTCTAAATCGCACAGTGGTGGACCGCCAATCATCCAGATGGTGTGGATGGTATCGGGAGTTCTGCTGCGATGTGCGTTCGTGAAATTTGGCGGCTGGGACTAATCCGAACAATTCCTCAGAGCACTCCCCGTGGTAAATGCGAAAGAAAATGCAAAGAGATACAACATTTCTTCGCAGCGCCAATGAGTCGAGCCGATCGGAAAGGACTCGGTCGTCTACGATTCGAGCCGCTCTGCGCTGGATGCGGTCACGTGGAAGGAGCTGGCACTGGGGAGCCCCAGCTCAGAGATGGGAACAGTATTATGTAGTAGTATATATTATTATGTGAGGCCGAACCTGCGCCTTGTAAAGTTGCAGGCGGTGTGCCGGCATGAAATACTGTTCCGCTCCGCTGAGCACGCCAAGATTTTTAGAGGCCAATTTGGCCTTCTCTTCCAAGTGACCACGAAACTGCACGTCACTCAATATGTCGACTCCAAGGATTCCGATATTGACTGAGGCAAGCAGGGGAGTGCCTTAAAACTGAGGAGATACGACAAAGGGGTTCTTTATAGCGGTAAACGCGCAAACTTGTGTCTTCTGAGGATTAAACTGGACTAGATTTAGTCGCCCACAATCCGATACTTTGTCCAGCAAAGACTCGACTTCTCTCGAGTGCTCTGCAAACCGAGCGCTGTGAGAACCGCACATCCGGCATGGAGCACTCACATCGCGGGATGGTCGGCAGTGTGTTCCCCCGTCATCAACAGTCGAGTTGGACGCAAAAAGGGAGCCGAAAAGGTCGGTTTTCTCTTTTGCGACGTGGGCCAGTGAGTCGTTCTCCCTGTGCAGAGATGGTAGTGATGGCTTACAGAAATTCCCTTGGACAGCCTTGGCGAGAGACCAGAATGCACGGGTTCTCGAAGGAAGGCGAACTAGTTTCTCGCCAATTCTGTCTATGTGCTCTGACTTTGCCTTGGCAATAACTCTTTTGAAGGACCTGGAAGCGAAATTATACTTCTTTTTAAGTCTGCTGGTGTTTACATCACGAGTCTCCGAAGCCGTAGCCCTGGCTTGATAACACTCCTGCTTACTGCGTAATACAGTCTTACAGGAGCGACCAAACCAAGGCTGAGATCTGCTTCCGATAGGTACCACAGATGATGGAATAAATAGTTCCATTCCCTGTAGCACCACATCAGTGACAGAGTCAGCAACAGCACTGGGATCATCCGGCGAGAAGCAAACCCGCCCCCATGGGTAGGAAGCAAAGAAAGACCGCATTCCGTCCCAATCCGACGACCTGTAATGCCAAACACGGCAGCAACCTGCAGAACGCAACCGCGAGGGAAGCGTGAGTGGCACCACACTCTGGATCAGACAATGGTTCGAAGAGCCAAAAGGGGCATCGACGGAAACCTGATACCCGTCCGGATGAGAGGTCAGCAGAAGGTACAATAGGGAAGGTGTATGATCCTCAATATCTGGAATCCGCGTAGGCGATGTATCCAGTTGTGTCAGACCATATGCCAAGGCAAAGTCATGAACAGATCTCTCCGCATGATCGGTTAAACGTGAACCGAGCCATTCGGCGTGGTGGATGGGGCCTGTTGTAGCAAGGAATCTGTAGCCATTTGGACGTGGTCGATGAGTGGTTCTGTTTCGGCATTACCGCTATGGGACCTATAGAGGCACCCGTAGACGCGCAGATGGTAGTCGCTGTCTACGCGTAGCCAAAGGATGGACAGGTCCGACCTTCAAGACTGCTGAGGCGTCGAGAACAGATGTCCTCTCTGACGTATACGCAAACTCCAGCCCGAGGCACAAAGGAATGCTCCAATTTATACCCCGGGTAAGGAGAGATACGAAGTATTAGCCGGAGAGGACACTTGCGTCTCGGTCAGAAAGAGCAAGGCCGGCTTCGCCGTCTCGAGATGGTAGTGGATGGCGTTTAGGTTCGAGTGAAGTGATGTTGATGAAATGTTGATGAAGTGATGCTGATGTTGCAGAAATTCACGGATAGCGTGGCAGGGGTCGCCTTGGTCTTGTTGCTCAGTTTGCCCCGAGCAGTTATGTTTTTGAGCGGAATTTTGCGTGGCTCTACCACCGTTGAATTATATAAAAATATAACATATTAAAAACATCGATAACCATAATTTAAATTTATATCTGTCTTTCTGTTCGGGTTATTCTTAGAAATGGCTAAACCGAATGTGATTAACAGATATAGGGCAATGCCAGGAGGGTTCTAAGCTTATATTGTATCCGAAAAATTTGAAGATATTTTATTAGACATCTCCAAATATCGATACATTAATCTATCTTATTGTAGCCTAGGCGGGTCGCTAATAAAACCGAATAATTCCATTTCATATATATACAGGGATATTTTGCAATAACCAGCCAAATTTGCAGAGAAGTTTCAGAATAAGTAATATGGTATATAATATGGTAAAGGAAAATTAATAAAATAATCTCAAACATTCTGTCTTTTTTATCTTTTAAATTCAAAATGCGTGGTAATGTTAACTGATTGTGATTCATAAATATCTAACGCTTACTATTTTACTACGCATGCACACATTCGTAAGGGCCCCTGCACAGCTAGCATGCGCTGGGGACAAAAAATGTATCCCCTGTTTATATCCACTGACAAGAGATAAAATTATCTTGTCCCTATGCCAAAGCACGGCAACGTGGAGAAGTATATCCCCGTTTGACATAACGAGTAGATATATATTTCCTGTCCGTAGCATAGAGCCAAATTAAAGATAAAAAATAATGCCTTTTTGACATTTGAAATAGATAATTCCATCCTAGTTCATTGGACGTTGGTTAAGTTTATATTCATACAAAAAATCTATCTAAGTCTATCTCCCATTTTATCTACTGTGGATATTATGTCGACGGCTGTGCCCATGCTCGAAGGGTGGATAAACATTTTCTCCTTTCCCCGGGGATAAAATTGTCTCCTGTCCATGCTAGCACGGCTGGGCCGGCAAAAACGTTGTGAATTGAATCGCACACAGAGAAGTTGCCCGTAAATCACATTCTATTTTGGATAATTTCAATTAAAATTAGAAGACTTATTTTCAAAAACTGCAATAACAGTATGACATTATTTATATATTTGAACTTAAATATACAATTAGGCTACTCTTTGAAAAATAACCCTGTATATTATTACTTACAAATTCAGTGCGCAGATTTTTACCGCCTAAATAAATTGACATACATAATACGTATAAAATATCAATAACGCACATATAATGTATACAACATTACATAACTTAAATACCTGTTCATGCAAGTACCCGCATAATTATGAGCACTCACCCAGACAATCGTCTCAGCAGAAATAGGTTCTAGCACCATGTGTCCGCTCTCTTTAAGCCTTTATTGCCAACACAATATACATAATTTATCATTTCATAGTTAAAGTTATACATGTGTCCGCTCTCATACATCTCCAATTAGATCAAAAAACGTTTACTTAAAACTGCGTTTCTAATCAGTGCCGTTTAATCCATTTAAAATGTGTCCTCCTAAGTCAACATTTTAAGCCAACCTTTTACAGGCATCGTTTGAATCTTCACGTGGATGAAGAACATCGCGGCCGCAATAAAAACTCAAAATTTCAAGGCCGCGATCAAGATGAGATCTCCGAAGACGACGACTTTCGCAGTCAGTGTAGCAGCAAAAGCAATGACCACAGCTTCGCGACTGTCCATACAGTCAACACCTCGTCCACCCTCACCCAGTCTATCTCCGGTGAGAAATCGGCTGGAAGCGAGAGTTGTGATCCCACAACAAACATTGTTTACTATTCTTCATTGGAGTCATTTAAAAAGCCATCGGCGATGGACAGCTTGGTGAAGAGGGTACGAACAGGTTTCAGAAGTTACAAATGGGAGCCGGGAACCAGAGCGGTACACGGCTGATTTGTTTGTGTTGTGAAGTGGCATTTTTGTTTTGATATAAAATATAAATATAAAACCCATCGCTGTTATCATTTATTCCGAAACTTAAACTTCTGTATTTAATTATAATTAACTTAAAAACGATCTGGGTCCAAAATCCATACGAAATGTTAGTTTTAGAGCGTGATTGAGTTTTACGTTCCCGTTTAATTTTATTAATAAAAAAATGCATACAGACATACACAAATAACATAGACAAAACAAGGTTGAAACAGTAATTTAAAAACCTCGACTGCGTAAAAGGTCTACTGTTTGTCCCTATGTCACTTCTACATTAAGAACTATAAAAACTATAATAATAATTTTAAAAAAAAACTAAAACTAGAAACTCTCCCCGCGGCATCGTGCCAAGAACGCTGGCTGCGTTTCCCCGCTGAATGGCTATACTTAACTATTCTTGAACGAGAACTACTAGAATATTACAACACCACATAAGTTAAATTTATTAAGCCGCGTAGAATGCACATACAGTTACAATACTTTATAAGATTACTTTATATAGCCCTTTGGGAGGAATCTAGCTTGAATTCATCAACTTGAAAACATTATTGTCTGTCGCAAGTTTTTTATGTCACCAATTCCTCACAAAATCTTAACATACTTAATAAAATTTAGGATATCGTTGGGGAGGATTCGGGTCGTCGGAATGGAGTGTAGAGTGTACTCTACAGGAAGGAGAACCATCTTTTAAGGGGCGAAAATTGAAAAAGTGTCCTACTATTTACTGAAAATAAAGGTTCCAAAACCTACCGATACCTGGCGCTAGCGCTGGCTTCTGCAAAACTACGATATGAAGATAGCTGTTGTGAACGGAGTGAAGTCAGCTGAATTCAAATATTTAAAAAATTTCATGACTAGAGTAGTTCGTAAAATGCCAGTATACAAAATCTCAACAATTTACGTACTCGTAGTACAAAACCAAGCGGATTGGTCGGTCCTTGTTTATTTCTCCATCTTATTGTAATTACTTTTCGCGCTTTTTTTAATTTATCCTATGCTACTGCGGCGCCACCCTTATTGGACACTTTTTTAGGACACTTTTCATATATAGAGATGTCCTCCTTCTACTCTACACTCCATAGCCAGTATATTGTAAGTCTATGGTTTTTTCTGAACTTTGCTATTAACCGATTCGTTGCAGCACCGATTTTGTCGAAAAACTTTTAGCTGTGGCGGCGAATAAATATTTTGTGACACGCCTGGCGGGTCAAGCGCCACAGACGTGACACGCCCATTGTGCCATCAGCCATGTATAAAAATAATTTTCTTTTTTATGCTTTTTAGGGTTCCGTACCTCAAAAGGAAAAAACGGAACCCTTATAGGATCACTTTGCTGTCCGTCTGTCTGTCTGTCTGTCTGTCAAGACCCTTTTTCTCAGGAACGCGTGGAGGTATCAAGCTGAAATTCATATCAAATACTAAAGTCTACTGTCCCTTAGAGCTGTGAAAAAATCAAACTTTTGAGCCAACGCAATCGAAAGATACAGCCGTTTTTGTCGTAAATTTTCGACATTTGCAAGGGAATCAAAAACTACAGGGTATTTCCCGTGACCTCAGAATCTTGAAATTTGGTACGAAGCTACGAAGCAACATTTTATAGCACAGATAAAGGAAAACTTGCGAAAAGCATAAATTTTTAGTTACATTATGTAATAAAAATAGTTTAATAATTTTAAACTTATATACCTACAGATTTGTTCGGAACCCTCGGTGCGCTAGTCCCCGTCTCGCACTTTGCCGGTTTTTTAGACTTAACTAGGTTTAGTTGACACCAAACATCTGTTACAAACGGAAGGATGCTTGTTTTTAGTGGGTAGCTACGTGTTTTCTTTGAAATTGAGAGTGACTTTTTTTATGCAGCGATTACAAACCTTTTGAAATATTTTGTTTTATAAAAATTTATATTAAAAATTATTTATATAAGTAGGTTCAGGTAAATCATCCTGAGAAACCTTTGTTGTTAATAAATTAAATTTTCACCTAATAATAACATTTGTAAATATCAAACAATCAAGAACCTTATTCTGGAAAAAATAAGGTTTATGATTCATTGACATTTACAAATGTTAAATATTATTTAATATTATACAAATGTATCATTTAAAATTAAAAATTTTGTACAGCCGACTTCAATATAAGTTATTTAAGAATAACTCAATAACCATTGGTCTGACCTTAGTCAAATTCATATGGGACCACACGAGAACTATCAGCTTTCATATAAAAAAAGAATCATCGAAATCGGTTCACCCAGTACAAAGTTATGAGGTAACACACATAAAAAACACACACTTGAATTGAGTACCGTCTCCTTTTTGGAAGTCGGCAGAAAAGTGAAGTCGATCTGAAACCGTCTAATTAATAAGAATAGCAAAACAAATGTTTTCAAAAGGAAAAATCGGCGGCGGATTGACCAAAGACTATTTATTAGCGAACTTTTCTATGCATGAACGGTTTCGAACTGTTTCAAGCAATAATAAACCTTATACCATATCACAAGAGCACATGGTACTCCGTAGGTCTATTTGGCCATATGATAGTAATAAGACGGCAGTTCAAGCATTTTAAGCAAAATTAAACAATAAGACAAACGCATTGTTTTTTTAACAAAAGATTTGTTTTTCACAAATTTATTTACAAATAGTTTGTGAGCGATCGCAATTATTATAGTGCTATTATTTGTTCACTTGTTTCTTATTAAAGTATTTTTCCACAACATGTTTTAAAAACCTATAAAGTAAAAACGGTACCATGTACAAGCTAATGCGGATGGCACGCCAGGCGTGCCATCAATTATTTTTGTGTGTGGCGTATGACACGCGAGTCGTGTCTTTTTAAAAATTATTATAACTCGCTCAAATTGCGTTTTTGAAGATAATATCCAGAACAAAATATTCATTATTCTGCAAGTAGTTCATGCCTACAGCTTCGTTTGTGGATATTTTGAAAATTTGAAATTTTTAGGTGTTGACAACCTTTCTTCGTTTTACTTTGTGGGTTTTCAATCATGTTGTGGAAAAATAGTGTAATAAGTAACAAATAATAGCACTTATTGCGATCGCTCACAAACTCTAGTTGTAAATAAATTTCTGGATAACAAGTGTACTGTTAAAAAAAAGCAATGCGTTTGTCTTATTGTTTAATTTTGCTTAAAATAGTTGAACTGCCGTCGTATTACTATCATATGGCCGAATAGACCTACGAAGTACCATGTGCTCTTGTGATATGGTATAAGGTTTATTTTTGTTTGTTTCCTTATAGAAAACACTTTTTTTGCTATTCTTACTAATTAGACGTTTTCGAATCGACTTTACTTTTACATTTGCATAACATTAAATAATATTATGGCGTGGCAACTATGGCAAATACCCCCCTATGAATGTAACAAAGAGACGGCCCCCAGTCCCCGGCGGCCCCGCTATTCCTGGCTACGGTGGCGACCATGGTAACGGCGGGGCAGGGGGTGCTAAGAATCTCCGGTGGAGGTTCGGTTGCCACCTACGACGACTCGACCTGGCAACGTACAACGCACGCACCCTGAGGACTGACGAGAAGATCGTGGAGCTGGAAGAAGAGATAGACAAGTTGCGCTGGCATATTATAGGATTATCCGAAGTCCGAAGAGAGGGGGAGGACACGGTAATCCTCGAATCCGGCAACTTGCTCGATCACCGGGAGGGCGACCATCTGTCCCAAGGAGGTGTCGGATTTATCGTCCACAAGTCTCTCGTTAACAACGTTGTAAAGATCGGGAGTGTGTCGACGAGGGTTGCGTACCTTATACTCAGAATCACCAAACGGTATTCGCTGAAGGTCATACAGGTTTACGCACCAACCTCGGCACACCCCGATGAGGAGGTGGAGGAAATGTATGAGGATATCTCTAGAGCCATGCATTCCTCCAAAACCCAATATACGGTGTTAATGGGAGACTTCAATGCAAAACTAGGCACAAGAGAGAACGGTGAGCTGAAAGTAGGGAAATTTGGAATAGGGCAACGGAACCCAAGGGGCCAACAGCTGGCCGACTTCATGGAGAAAGAGGGACTCTTTATGATGAACTTTTTCTTCAAGAAGCGGCCCCAAAGGAAGTGGACCTGGTCGAGCCCCGACAGTTCGACAAAAAATGAGATTGACTTCATTATGACGACCAGACGACAACTGTTCAGTGATGTCTCAGTGATCGCGAGGGTGAAAACCGGCAGCGATCACCGAATGGTTAGAGGCACACTGAACCTAAATATTAAGTTGGAGAGGTCTCGTCTGATGAAGTCAACGCTCCGTCCCCCTCGTGCTCTAATCCAAGGTCCCGAAACCTTTCAGCTCGAGTTACAAAACCGTTTTCAGTGCCTAGAAGACTGCAATGAAGTGGACGATATGAATGACAAGCTCATGGAAACTGTCCATGCGGTCGGAGCTAAGTTCTGCAAGACCCACCGCAGAAGAACACAAAAACTCTCCGATCACACTCTTAATCTCATGGCTGTTAGACGGGAGATGAGGCTACATTCTTCAACAGATTTGACAGCATACAGGCAACTGAACAGACAGATCTCCAAATGCATGCGGCGGGACTTACGCAACTTCAATACAGCTCGTATTGAAGAAGCGATCGAGCGGAACCAAGGCTCCAAAGTCTTTGCCAGAGATCTGTCTGCCAGAAAGAGCCAACTGTTAAAGCTGAAGACCGAATGTGGCAGCATCGTTTCCGGGGCACCTGAGATTTTGAGTGAGATTGAGAGGTTCTATGGGCAGCTGTACACGTCATCGTTGGAGCCACACGCAAGTGTGAGTAACGATCCAAGAGCGAGTCTTATCCGACATTATCCCGAAGATATCCCGGACGTCAGTCTGAGCGAGATTAGAATGGCTCTCCAACACCTTAAAAACGGCAAGGCCCCAGGTGAGGATGGAATTACAGCGGAGCTTCTGAAAGCGGGTGGAAGACCGGTACTTGTAGTCCTTCAGAGGCTCTTTAATTCCGTCCTCCATGGTGGCATTACACCGGAGGCGTGGAGCAGAAGTGCGGTGGTCTTGTTTTTCAAGAAAGCCGACAACGCTCTCTTGAAGAACTACAGACCGATTTCCCTTCTGAGCCGCGTCTACGTGCTGTTTTCGAGAGTCATTACGAATCGTCTCGCGCGCAGACTTGACGACTTCCAGCCTCCCGAACAAGCCGGTTTCCGAAAGGGCTTTAGCACCATAGACCACATACATACCCTACGGCAAATTGTACAGAAGTCCGAAGAGTACAATTTGCCACTATGTCTGGCGTATGTGGACTATGAGAAAGCTTTTGATTCCGTCGAAATTTGGGCGGTGCTGCAGTCCCTTCAGCGGTGCCAAGTTGACTGTCGGTATATCGAAGTGCTGAAGTGTTTGTACAGTAGAGCTACGATGGCTATCCGAGTACAGAACCAGAGTACGAAACCTATCCAATTGCAGAGAGGTGTAAGACAGGGTGATGTTATATCCCCGAAACTCTTCACCGCTGCATTGGAAGACGTTTTCAAGCTTCTGGACTGGAAAGGATACGGTATTAACATCAATGGCGAGTACATCACTCACCTTCGATTTGCCGACGATATAGTCCTTATGACAGAATCGCTGGAGGACCTAAGCACTATGCTCAATAACCTCAATAGTGTCTCCCAACGGATAGGTCTTAAGATGAACATGGACAAAACAAAGATTATGTTTAATGTCCATGTCACACCTATGCCGGTAGTTGTTGGGAGTACTAAGCTCGAAGTTGTTGACGAGTATGTTTACCTGGGACAAATAGTCCGACTAGGTAAGTCCAACTTCGACCGAGAGGTCAATCGACGGATTCAACTCGGCTGGGCAGCGTTCGGGAAGCTACGACACATCTTCTCGTCAGACATACCTCAAAACCTTAAAACTAAATTGTACAACCAGTGCGTGTTGCCAGTGATGACTTACGGAACTGAGACGTGGTCCTTCACTGCTGGCCGTATGAGGAAGCTCAAGGTCGCTCAGCGAGCTATGGAGAGGGCTATGCTCGGAGTTTCTCTGCGTGATAAACTTAGGAATGAGGTTATCCGCAGTAGAACCAGAGTAACCGACATAGCCCAACGGATTAGTAAGCTGAAGTGGCAGTGGGCCGGCCATATAGCTCGAAGAACCGACAACCGATGGGGAAGAAAGGTTCTCGAGTGGCAGCCTCGTACCGGTAGGCGAAGTGTAGGGCGTCCCCCCACGAGATGGAGTGACGACCTGGTAAGACATGCAGGAAGTCGATGGATGCAGGTGGCTCAGGACCGTGCTTTGTGGCATTCTTTGGGGGAGGCCTATGTTCAGCAGTGGACTTGTGAAGGGCTGTAATGATGATGATGAAATAATATTAATGAATCATAAAACTTATTTATTTTTCAAATTAAGGTTCTTGATTGTTTGATCTTTACAAATATTATTATTAGGTGAAAATTTAATTTAATAAAAACTAAGGTTTTCCAGGGTGATTTAGCTGTACCTACTTATATAAGTAATTTTTTTTATAAAAAAATAAATAGTACAAAAGGTTTGTAATCTCTTCATAAAAAAATCACTTACTCTCAATTTCAAAGAAAACACGTAAAAAAACACGTTGTTACCCACTAAAAACAAGTATCCTTCCACTTGTAATTTATGTTTGATGTCAAATAAACTTAATTAGGTCTAAACAAGTGAAAAAAGCATAAAAAAGAACATTACTTTTACACATGGCTGATGGTACAATAGGCATGTCATCAATGTCTGTGGTGCTTCACACGCCAGCCGTGCCATGAAATATTTGTTCGCCGCCACAGCTAAAAATTGTCGAAAATTGGTGCCGCAACGAATCGGTTAAACAAAAAAAAGGAAAGTGGATGGATTCATTCGTGTTTATTTTTTCATTTAAATTTAATAATGCCAGGTCATTAAAGCTACTTACGGCAAGACACAATTCCGATGAATGATCAGCAAACGATTTAGACTGTTCATTCGGCTTTCAGGAAGATCTAGCCTGATATCTCTCCTTTGGTTGCGTCTTACGACAACCACGGCATGTGGCACGGCATTCTCCAGTTCGTAGTTGGTCGTAATTAAAATTTCACAATTGAAATTATTATCAACTTCCTTTAAATTAGATAAAAAAATTGTGCAGTAAGCTTTTCGAAAAATTAAATAAAACAAGAAATACAAACCACACATGTTTATTGCAGTTTTTATAATTTCTACACATCTCCCACTTGACCTGTGAGATCGCCAACAGAAACAGCAAATAAATCATAATACAATGGAAGCCTTCTTTTGAATCTTTTTCACGTTGCTCCAAGAGAACATTTAAACATGTTAAAACTTATTTACTATCAATTACATAATCTTTTGTATAAAATAACAAATGAAAATCTAATGGTAGTGTAATCAATTTAAATTTTAGATATATACATTATATATTTTCGAGTTAAATGATAATTATAATATGTATTTATAAAATATATTGCTTAGCAGTAAAATTAACTAACAGTGTCTAAACGATAAAATAACAACAAAATGTAGCCAATATAACATCACGTACGGAGTACAGCCATATCAAAATATTACGGTGCAAAAAAGCCGAATTCATTGATACATAATTTATCTTTATATAAATTATAATAATAAAATTCATTTAAACAATAGCATTGGAAAGCCTTTTTCTTACTTAATTTAAACAATGCCAAAATCTAAAATAACTATTAAGTGCTAAATATAGAATGTAGACGGTAAGTGCACTATATATTGCAAACAGTGTATGGTAAATTTAACATTAAACAAAACAAACATTATGTTAAATTATATAATTAGAAATTTAGAGCTATATATATTGCCGTACAATTGTATTGTACAAGTGGGATAACTTAATGTTACATAGTTCAAATGGGTATAAATGTTATATGAAACGAAGATATGTATATAGTAACAAAAAATAATTTACATAGATGTAAAAAGTAATCCAACAAATCTTGATTCTTCATCTCGGACATAGTTTTTTTAAATTAATAAAATGATGTATGCACAAAAGACTATGTTATATAAAAATATTTTAGATGGTTGCGTGTACATGTGACTATGTCAACTTTTCTCCAAATGTCAATATTACAACACGCGGTACCGCAAGCCAACTGGCGGACGAAATGCTGTGCAGCAATGTGGAAACAGGCTGATGATAAGGACCAGTACGAAAGCAATCTAAGAAATGCATGCGAACTAGCGCATTCTTGTAAAGATCTATATCTAGCAGTAGACTTGATGATGATGCAAAATATTTCTTCTCCAAGGTTTGTGCAGACAGGGTTTTTGGCACTATCTCACAAGACGCTATATAAATGTGGTTTTAATATTTTCTTCCTTATTATCAGCTAGCAAGTCAACTGGTGCACACGGAATGCTCCCATTGCAGGAAGCATTTGCCTTCAACGTCGTGTTTGGCAGGCAGTTATACCTCGTACCTTTGGCGCTGCTGGCATAAACGAGATGGTTAGTGGTTTCACCGCCTTCTGTCGGAAATCATAAGATTTTTTGGCACTTTCTTTAATTTACTCACTCTACTCTAACGACACCTACAGAACGAAATGGGTTGATTTTCTTACGCCGCAAATACATGGCCTTAATATTACATATGCAAATAATTACAAACTATTGATAATCACAATACATATCTTCGCTTCATACGTACTTGTCCAGTGAACAGCGATCTCACAACATCAAAATCTCAACTAGCATACCACACAATATCCCCTCGTTTCCGTAGCACCTTACCATGATATTAACATTTCTCGAGAATGTATTATATTTCGAAAATATACTTACAAAAACAGCACGTCGGGCCAGTGACTAGTTTTACAATTATTTTTAGTTTCATTATAAGGGCCGCATCACATTAGTGCTCCACAACCACTTAATCCATTTAAAAATAAATGTCCATTGAGCCGCAAGTAGGTACAGGGTATAAAGCCTCATTTCTGAGAGTTTTGAAGCAGGATAAAAAAAAATTTGAATTCAAACCAGACATAATTTGTGTCTGATGTAATCAATTGATTTTCAAATCTAGATTAACTGCAATCCCACGGTTTTGTTCTAAACATTGAGATTGCAAAACCGAATTTTACGCCTTTACAATATTTTGTAAAGAACGAAATAATATGGAATAAATACACTAATGTGATACTGCCCTTACAAATTAAAATCTTATTTAAACGGTAGGTAGTGACAGGAATTGAACATTTTATCGTTGATTCCACATACATACAATGCAATTCAAATAAGAACAGGAACGTCAATGACCTCCAAGGACCGCGATCTGTCAACTGTTACTTGAAAAGTACGGCTTGCAAAGAAAATTAATTTGCGTATTAATAACATTTTTTCCGTTTGTTTAAACTGAACTGAACTAATCATTATTTTTATAAATTAATTTAAAGATGATGATAATAGTTGGTGAAATATTTTAAACACCTATATAAATCCATGTTCTATTTTTATAAGGGAAACAGCAATGATGATAATGATGACTACTCAGACAGTGTTGAAGAGATGAGCGAAATTTAATTCAGAATTCAATTCAGGTTAATACTTTTTCGTTCATGGTTCTTTTGTAAATAAATATTGTTTCAAATTGATTTGACAGCTGTGACGTCACAATATGGCGCCAGGTCAGTCCTATTCTTATTTGAAACGCATAGTACAACATATTTTCACGGAAGAAATGTATCGCACAAAATAATAACTATGCGCACATATCACACTTGTTATTACTAAAAAACATACCCTTATTTCTATAATAGATTAAGTAATAGAACATGCAAGTGATACAATTCTTCGAAATTAAAGAATAAATACAACAGGTTTATGAAAATTGAAGACATTGTAAAGTTAATAATAATAAAATTAAAATAGAAATTTTAAGGCAATAGGTGAACAGGAAATTACATAATACATCCCATTTTTTTTAAACATGATACAAAGGCATTATGTCAAAAATACGTATAATAAGTTTTTTTCACTTCGAAATCTTAACGCTGTTCTGCCAAAATCTCGTCACACTCATGTCCAACAATATACCAACGTTATAATATTCTTTCTATCATAAAACATTTCCAAAATAACCTCTCTTTCTTAACACCAATTTCGTTTTACCTCCGAAAATACGAGTGTGCTTCACTACTGAGACACAATATACGCATAGGGCTATGGAAGTATTAATAAAAATTAATATCTAAAAACTCATAACGATGATACTATTAAGTAAAAGTGATTTTTTTTAAATCAAGGTACACCCACCCCCCCCCCCCCCCCCATGGCTACCCTGCGGATAGACCTTATGATGAGGGGCAAGAAACTGACAAGTAGAATATTTTTATACTTAATAATGACTTTACGGAATTATATACATTAGTAAGTTGCAAACAACATTAAGTTATTTTCAAGCAATTTGTTATTGATATTTTGTACATTTCACATTGAAAACATACCAATATATTATTTTTATTATAATTTTATTTATAAATATAAATGGAAAAAAATGTTCCCTTCCACGGCCCTAGGCAACGACGATACAATTTAATTTGTAGCCAATTCTAAATTTGGATATATTATTACTTACGAATAGAGACAAAACACATTTCCACTTACATGGTCATTCATTCCTGTTTATCAAAAAGGTGCAATCTAACAAGTAACAAATATAAGTAGGGTTGCGAGCATTAAAATCTCTACATTATGAAATATCTTAGCTTTAAAAATTTATTGCACTAATTTTTATGAAGTAAATTTACCTTTTCATGAGTAAATACTGTTCACATAATAAGAATTCCCTATTCGTGTCAGATATTTTAATTTTGGCATAACCTTAGCAACCCTACATATAGTCACTTATTCTAAAACATGGTTATTTTTGTAAATATATAAATAACCAGCGTGATGAAACAAAACACTGAATTATAAACTTATTTATACTCATTAAAAACTATATAAAACATACAATGACAAAAATCTAATAATTATAGCGACTGTTAACGAATCTATAGATAACTATAAATGCTTAAATGATGGCATATCCATGTCATTTAAAAAAAGAAACAAAACAATAGATTAATTGGTGTTATGTACATATTGTGTGTCCAAATATACTGCAATGTTACTGTATACGTTGCGGTGGTTTAATCAGATGGGCAATTGAGGGCTAGTCCCATTAAACCAACACTAGAAGTATATTAATAGGTGAACATTGAAAGTAGTGTTTTTTTTTTGTATTTGTTAAAGATAGGAATGAAACATATTTTTCGAAAAGTACTGTATCATAGACAAAAATATATGTGTGTAATCAGAATGGGCTAGTCGTTCAATCAACAGACTGATTAAACCATGGGACTACAACATCCAGTCCACAGTGTAAAATTACACTGCATGATTTAAATGTTTGTGTTTATATTACAAAAGCCTCGACAAACACTTTCTAACAAATATATGAGTATTAAAATTGTTCAAAATAGGGTTACACTATTAAGCTAAGCTATTTCAATGTATGGTCTACCTGTACATGTCGAAAAATATTACAAATATGTATGTTGTTATTTAAATACTATAAAATAATCCCCGTTACTAGTAAAAAGCGTGTAAATATTTTAAATACACTATAGTTAAAAGTAACAGGACTTGTTATTGTAATTGGAAGATATTCAGCCTTGGCTTTTGTCGCAGACATAATAGAGTAGCAGACCAAACATTTGCTAAAAATTGCTCAGACATTACGCACATTGGTTATAGGTTGTAGTTTAGTGTTGTCATTACGAAAAAAAACGTCAAAAGGAGGAGAATTGACTGCTGTCTATCGTCCTCTTAAAATACTCCTTTAGGTCGTCTTATACAATAGCCACGGGAATAGATGGGCTGCTCTATCGGTTAAGACTTTATTGATAAGTAATCTACACTTTTTATAGCTAGAGAATATCGATTTTTGCGAATTTTCAGTAAGTATATCGGTTGTTTCAATATCGTGAAATAATACCACCAACCGGCCCTAGTTCGGCCCTGGCCCAAGTTATGTTGCAGATGTTGCTTATCAATATGGCGGCGCGGGATGGAAAAGGTACCCGTCAAATTTACGACAGAACGAGATACTGTTTACGACTTGTCGCTTAGCAAAAAAAGGATAAAGAATCATGCCCATCTCTATAGATATAATAACTATGGATTAATGTTTGGTCTGCTACTCTATTATGTTTGTGACTTTTATACAAAATGTTTGTCATAGACTAGAAAACAAAGTTTAGTGTAAAAAATAATTCACACGAGGTTTAATTCACTTCAAAAAGTATGCATTTTAAGCTAATTTAGCGCGTAATAAGACGAGCTATACGGATTGCAGTCGGCACGCATCTTACTCTTATCGACACATTCGGATTAGCTGGGCACTATTTGGTATATTATGGAAATTGTGCTGGCGATTACTTGTATTTACAATGTGAAATGACAATCGATTCTTATCACCCGGCAGTGTCGACCGGAGCGAGTTATATAAGCAGGTAGGCCAACCGAACATTGGTCGAACCTTAAACGACAAATATTCGATACTGACAGCCGCGGTTGTGCCCGATAATGCCGCCCCGAATATGTGTGTAGTACGCCTCAACCAGAAGATATGGATTGACACAAAGCTTTTAAAACGGTTCTATACAATATTATGTCCAAATATAAAATTACTTGAATAAATAGATCAATGCATTCAATAATCTAAATACGATTCATTGAAATGAAAATATTTGCAACTTACACACTAAAAGGGTTTTTAAAATATAAATCAGTGTTGCCAATGTAAATTCACCACTACAAACTATAATAAAAATGTTATTAAGACTCATGTTGGAGGTATTTGTTTTTTGAGCTACCCTTAATTTGCTGTCCATACAACTCTTATAAACTTTACTCCACTAATATCTGAAAATAGAAACATGTCGACGTCAGTTTTAAGTATTGTGTCTTTCATCAACAAGAACAAGAGATTTGTTTTAAGGCAAGAATTCACAAAAATATCGTATTTTAGACATGATTTTGACACTCGAGAATTGATACTTTTTGAAATAGTATATGCTCAGAAAAAATATGAGCATACATGAAATACTCAATTAAATTATTAATCGAATGGGTTTTTAAAATACTTTATATTAATAGAGATAAAAATAACTATTTTAATTGTCGGGAAATATTTGTTGTTCACGCCACCATTGTATAGGTTATACATGCCACATTCGGTGGCATGAACCTGAGATGGACAAATATGCATGTAGCGGAGTAGAGAGCACTAAAATCTCGGAAATCCTCGCCTTACACAGGATTTCCGATCGTCACGATTGGCTGGCGGATTGAAAATCACAGCACCAGACGTCTGTACCCCATCAGCAGTATGTAAAAACACCTGAATTAGACAGATGATTAAACCTCCATCTGTCGGAAGCCCTAAAATTTTTTTGGTTTTATTCTGTACAATAATCGCCTCTCTCGATGCCCAATAGATAAAATGGGGTGATAGATTTGGGGGAGAAAATATGCTATATCTGCTTACGTGCAATAGAGCATTGACATGCGACCTTTTCCCGTTCCATAGCCCTTTTAGAAGAGCAAAGCCATAGGTATTGAGAGAGCAATGAGACCTACTTAGACTGGTATTTTTTTTACTAGTAGATGTTCACAAATTGAATGTTCTTTACCTACTTAAGACATAGAAGAGCAGGGCAGACGAGGACTGCCCATCTGCGTGAGTACTCGGTCCAGCCACTGCAAAGGCCCATTTAGGTGCAATTCTATCCAGCACGGGGTCGAGGTCACTGTTTGCCGTCTGTGAAATATAATGAAATTGGTTAGTGAAAATTTTACAATAGAATATACCGTCATCTATCGAAAGCCATGAGATCCTTCGGGAATGTCGTTCCCGTATTCGCCTCTTACGACACCGGGCGTGCTTTATATTCCTCTTATGTCACCAGTCTCTTACCACGCACCACAAAAAGAAATGCAAATAAGATAAAAGGAGAATGGGATTTTTGGGCCTGAAGTTATTAGTTAACTAACTGGTTTATACTATAAAAATATGGCTATATCTTTCTAAAGTTAAATATAAAAAACTAGCTCTTTTTACAATCTAGATTTCGAAAAAACAATAAAATGAGAAATAAGTTTGAAAATCGATTGTATTGATGCAATCACTTTTATATTTATTCGGATCCAAAAAAATTAAACTGAAAAAGCTTCCAAAGTTTCATTAAAATTCTGTTATTTACTTGTAATAATATATTCATTTGGAAATAAAATATATTATTCGCATAAAGAAAAAAGAAATAAACATTTTATGGCAATTGACTTTGACAATATGTCCTATAGAACTTGACAGTTCAAACTTCAAAACTATTCACTTAAAAGAAAAAGACCGATTTTCGATCCGGTTTGAAACGAGGGCAATATAATCGATTCTCGATTAAATTCGACTTTGCAATGACTGTGTGCTCGTTTGTCATCCTTATCGTTATCCTATATAAAAAAAAGATCGATATGCCTAACATTCACTTCAATTAGTTGTTATTGTTTTAACTTTCGTTAATCATTTCACCATTTTATTTTCTAAATAACCACAGCATTTTTTTTTCGTAATTTGATACTGATCCTGCTTTATATATTTAAGTAATTATAGTGAAAAATAACCGGTTACAGTGTGTAATTACACTGTGAAATAACATGTTACAGTGTAGGTAATACATAAAATCACTTTTACTTTTCTACAAAAACTCAGCTCCTAGATTGACCAATCTTGTTAGATTTTCCAGGTATGTATTGTTTATATAATATAACCTTTCAAATGGTCCGGCTTTCATATTGTTAACATTTGGGCCCAAGAATATATGGAGACGTCTCCTTCTCATTTGATGAAGTCATAAACCGAAAATTATAACTTGCCTTTTTGTACATTTTTGTTTTTGGAAGTCAAACATAATACCAGGCCTGTCTCAGTCCGCGCTTTAGGCATTTAAATATACCTACGCTGAGATGCCGCCTACATTGGTTTAATTCTGTGAGTTTTATAGAGTTTATAGAGGTACATTGGTCACGCACGCGCTCGAGCTGATGCGCGCCTTACGTTAACAAAAAGTATTTTTCTCTTAGAAGTATTTAGGCACTTTCGATATTTTTATTTTTGAGTTTTTATTCAAGTATGGCCTCTGAAAATGCCAAAAGGTGGTGCATAGCATGCTGGCGCTGAAATAACAAAAGGTATGTCGACTTTTCATTCTTTACTGTTCCTGAGGATACCGAAAGGTAAGATATTATTATTCATAGGTATAGTATGTTTCTACGGCAGGCGGAAAAACGTACATTGACCTAAAGTATTATGTTAGCATCGAAACAAAACGACAGGAATTGCTTCCATACATTTCATTATCGATTACGTATCGTTATGGCGCTAAGCGTGTCTCATGGTACGGGGTGGGGTGAAGGAAGCGGTCATTCAGAAATAACAAACCTGTTTCGACACGGTTCGCGGTCTCACGTCTTGCGTATTTGCAAGAGCAGGACTCATCATAGTTTGAGATTTAAAATTTAAATTTAGTTGTTGTTTTTATTTTTACTAAGTTTGTTTTGTTTGTTGTATTGTTACGTTTTGTATTAAAGTTTTTCTTATTGTTTTGTGACGTTTTGTATATTATCACCGGTATGTAATCGAGTCTATCGACATCAAAATCTTATAAGATTTTACGTCACCACGAAAGAAGCGGAAAGTGTCGCATATTTCGGAAACTGAAAAAAGAATGATTGTAAACGTTTATAAATATGTAAAAGAAACGTGGCCTAGTGACGTATATCCTATATAGTTTTATTATCAATTTGGCGGACTCTTCCACGTCGTCATCATCATAAGATGATTCTGAAATCTATACAGAAGAATAGTCTCTCAAGTGTCTCTAACAATCTATTATAAGAAGTTTTATGCATGCTTCAAGGTTGACTGCTAAAGAATGCTTAGCATTAAAAGTTCGCCTTTTTACCCGACTGCAAGGAGTGGTTATGTTTTGTACAACTACCTACCTATCTACCTTACTTATTAAACTACTTACCTACTATTAACGTAATAATGAAAATTGTAATAACTCCTATGATTTATACGTAATAAATTTAAATTAATGTTAATTTGCTTTTTAATTCATATAAGTACAGGATAATCTTCTTTCTTCATAATATAATAATAGACACAGGGCCTGCGAAGAACTTCGCATTTGGCACTTTTATCTTTCACTATAATAATGTATGTAATGATACAAAGATACAAAATAAAACGTAAAAAAAGGTTGGCTACCCGGATGGCGGATGGCGGAAAAAAGTACATTGACCTTTGACGATATCGTCAAAGGTCAATGTACTTTTTTCCGCCTGCCCTAGAAACGTGCTATAGATCTAGATATCCTAGTTACTGATGCCATAGTTAACAGATTTATTATTTGATTAGCGACCCGACCACAGCTTCGCAGTTTTCGATTTTTTTCGCGTATAATACCAATGACCTTGAAAAGTGTTTAGTTTAACTTAGACCTCCCAGTACTAGTAACTACCTACTAATGCAAGATCAGTATATACTGGTTAATAATTTAACACTTGGTCGATAAAAGAAAGAAATTGAAAATAGCAACACTTCTCATAGCCACTCTTTCGTTAATATTGGCGTCGCGTTCATTAATAATGGCGCATGTTTATAAATAGCAAAAAATGTGAAACAGACAAGTGGCTTAGCAATGAGTTGCAGCGCTAAGGGCCGCGGGTTTCGTATCCCGCACGGAACAAGTATTTGTATAGCCTAAAAATAATTATTCTGGGTCTGGATGTTTGTCCTTCTGAAATCTGTGTATGTAAACTGCCCCCGCAATACAGAACAAAATCCTAGTGTGGAGATAACATTTTTTAAAAATAGACGAAGTGACACAAGTAATGAAATTAAAAATTTTGTACAACCAACTTCAATATTTATAATAAGCATTACATTAAGGATAATTCCAAAAATACTGGCAGATCTTGATCAAATTTATATATATAAATTATAAGCACCAGCTTTCAAATAAAAAAAGAATCGTCAAAATCGGTTCACCTAGAAAAAAGTTCTAAGGTAACATACAAAATAATACAGTCGAATTGACTACCTCTTCATTTTTTTGAAGTCGGTTAAAATTGTAAGGAAGTAAATTATCTAAGTTTCAAAGACGTTCACGTTATAATATTAATTTTTCTCGATATTGCTTATTAACCTTCCTCACATTGAACAATAATGTTCTTATCAGCAAATTACTAATACATTGCATAACACTTCGGTGTATTCTATTACAAACTAATATCAAAGGATTCAATTGGTTTTCTCACAACACCTAACCCTACAGTAGGAACAGCCTTAACAAAGGCACTTAACGGGCTAAGTGATACAAACTCTCCCGCGGAAGTAATGTGCATTTTGATTTAATACGCGCGCCGTATTAATTTTTTTTCGACAATTTATTCGGTAGGCTATTTTAACCAAAGTCGTATCCGAGGCGTGCAAAGTATTATGAACATTAGCAACGCTGTAACTAGGTTTAAAGTCGCAAGTTTTTTGCAATCAGAGAGTGATCCTTCCGTTCTTGTACTATTATTAAGTGGCGAAGCTTGCGAAGTCACTTATTGATTTCACGATGTCTGTCCGTCTGTCCGTCTGTCCCACGATTATCTCGAGAACGGTTTCGAATTTTCTAATTCTGTTTTCAGCAATCGATTACTGATCACCCAGGCATCTGAACCTCCTATTTTGAAACTGATTGCTCAACGGCAACCGTTAGAAACCGCTACAAAGCTGATTGCTTCGCCACTTTGCTATGCTGTTAGCTTGCTAGGTTTATTTATTCTGTGATAATACATAATTTTTTTCAATGCCAAACATGTTACGTTA
Organism: Parnassius glacialis; assembly: GCA_033319125.1. Classification (NCBI taxonomy): domain Eukaryota; kingdom Metazoa; phylum Arthropoda; class Insecta; order Lepidoptera; family Papilionidae; genus Parnassius; species Parnassius glacialis. The sequence goes on from JAVANC010000002.1 coordinate 30,285,718, forward strand.
ATACTATCTAAATATGACAAATCATTTTGTAAAATTGCACATCAGGGTCCTGAGATACTAGATGCGCTTAGTTTAAGACCCAGAGTTAACTGTGTTTATATGTTCTTTGTTTTGATTAAATAAATACAAAATGAATCTCATAAACTAAACTCCTTGGAAGATATATTCATATTATTTTGCTATTATAAATATACGTCAATACTTTTTTAAATCAGACATTCGTGTTATTTCTTTTTATTTATGTATTTACTATCCACTAAATAACCATGGCGTACAGTGTAGTGGCGGTGTAAGAATATCCACTATCCCATAGTATCATCCCGTGGGTGTCGTAAGAGGCGACACAGGGAAACAAATCAGAAGATTGGCAGCAACGTCTTTCTAATAACAACTAAAAATAAAAAATAAACTATGGCTACAAATCCACTTGACAAGCGTGGCAACTGTGGAAAATATCACACCCAATGAGGCAATGAGGCATCTGTGGAACTGGCCTATATTCAGCAGTGGACTTTAATAGGCTGTAACGGTAACGGTAAACAATCATGACATTAGATAATAATAACAATACGTTACGTACCTATATTCCGCTCCCCATCCTTTAACAAAACTCATCCTTATAGTGCACATGCGCGTCAGCTGGAACACCGCCTCGAACCCTTGAGATACTGACTGCGACAACAGTGCGGCAAACTCTTGGTTATTGAAGATTTTTAAGTTGCATCCTAAAACGTGAATTAAATATATCAAATACCCCAAGAATTATATTCTTGAATAAAATATATTTTAATAATAATATTTTATTATTTTTTTGGTGATAATAAATTTATTATTATTTTAGATAAACAAATTAACAGTGAAATGTAATTAGCAGCTGTAAATTCGGCTCGATAGCAAGCAGCGCTGTGTGTAAGAACTAAGTTGGTACGCTGCGGCTAATATGTATAATTATATGCTCTGCAGGTAAGTTTAGCTATCGTATCGCGAGTAACAACTAATTTTGTGGACCCTTAATGCGCGAATGTAATCTACTCATCTGGGAAACTATGTACTTCGCCCAAAAGAAGTGAAATCGCTCACTGCTAAGCAACTCCTTCAATTCATTGAAGACATAGGGCTTAGCAATGAACTTTAATACTTTATTAGAACTCAAATGTTTCACTTGTTCCGATTGAGCCCTAGCTCCTGAGCTTGGAATCCTGTATCTCAGGAGCTAGTCCCTTCCATGCATTATGCACAAACAATATTAACATCTTTATATATAAAAATTACGTGTCACATTGTTTGTCCGCTATGAACTCCTAAACTATTGAATTAATTTCAATGAAATTTTGCACACTGTGTGCAGTTTGGTCCAACTTGAGAAATAGGATACTTTTTATCTCGATAAGTGACCATCAATATTTTTTATTGCGAATTTAAGGATTTTTTTATAGGAAGGAGCGTCGGAAAGGGTAGAACAACGTCTGCCTGGCCAGCTAGTTAATTATAAATTTCAATTCAATTTAACCGTATGACACGCGAGTCGTGTCTTTTTAAAAATCGTTATGTTTAGGGGCTGACAACCTTTTCTTAACGTGTACATTGTACTATTTTTAATTTGTCGGTTTTAAATCATGTGTGGAAAAATAGTCTAATAAGTAAGTAATAGCAATTATTGCGATCGCTCACAAACTCAAGTTGTAAATAAATTTTTGGAAAACAAGTCTCCTCTAAAAGACAACAATGCGTTTGTCTTATTGTTTAATTTTGCTTAAAATGGTTGAACTACCGTCTTATTACTATCATATGGCCGAATAGACCTACGAAGTATCATGTGCTCTTGTGATATTATGGTATAAGGTTTATTTATGCTTGAAACAGTTTGAAACCGCTCATGTATAAAAAAAATTGCTAATAAATAGTCTTTTGTCAATCCGCCGCCGTATAGCGCCGGCGTTTTTTTCTTTTTCAAAACACTTGTTTTGCTATTCTTACAAATTAGACGTTTCCAGATCGCCTTTACTTTTATATTTGTACAACATTAAATAATATTTAACATTTGTAAATATCAATGAATCATAAACCTAATTTTTTTCCAAATTAAGGTTCTTCATTGTTTGATATTTACAAATGTTTTTATTAGGTGAAAATTTAATTTAATAAAAACCAAGGTTCCCAGGGTGATTTAGCTGTACCTACTTATATTAATGATATTTTAATAAAACAAAAAATTGTACAAAAGGTTTGTAATCTCTGCATAAAAAAATCACTTACTCTTAATTTCAAAGAAAACACGTAGTTACCCACTAAAAACAAGTATCCTTCCGTTTGTAACTTATGTTTGATGTCAACTAAACTTAATTAGGTCTAAACAAGTGAAAAAAGCATAAAAAAGAACATTATTTTTACACATGGCTTATGGCACAATAGGCGTGTCATCAAATTCTATGGCATAAAATATTTGTTCGCTGCCACAGCTAAAAGTTGTCGAAAATCGGTGCCGCAACGAATCGGTTAATTATACTTAATTATATTCTACTTTATTTTGTTTAAATTTAACAAAAAATCAGTATAAATAAATTATTAAATTAAAAATTAAAGATTATAATATAAGAAATATATAAATATATAATATATAAGAATTAAATATTTAAAAAAGTATAATTATATGTGATAATGACTAAGCAATATGACAAATGTGTGGGTGCATGTAAGTGTTTTGTGTATGTTATAATAATTTGTGTGTCGTTAACGTGTGAAATATCATTTTAACCAATTTTTGAGTAATTTTATGCCAACCTGGAGCACTATTAATTTTAAGAGTACTAATTGTTGATTTTACTTCCAAATTATCTATATAAAATAGTGATAAGGAATGCATTGGCCTGATTTTAAGTGCTTCCTTTGCAAGCTCGGCTTCAGTTTTATTCATCTTGGTTAGTGTGTGTGATACTAAGGTACTGCCTACGGAGGTGCAAAACTTATTAACTTAGTTTAATGAATCTAGTGGAGTGGCTTCGATTTCAGTAAGTTCCGATGAGCGAGGTGACAAATTTCCGTAATTATTTACCAAGTTTCTTTTATTTTATCTTTATTTATTTTAAGTAGATTTCGATAGTATTCCACTTTAATGATTTTATTAGGTTATTGCATATATTTCTATACTTAATATAATAATTTTTAAGTTTATATTGTAGGATTAAATTCGTAGTTTTTTATGGATTCTGTCACGCTTTCTTATTGATTTAACAACACCTGATGTAAGCCAGGGTTTTAAATGGTTTGTTCCTGTTAGCGATTTTTGAGTACTTAAACAGTAATTCTCTTAATTATGTCTTGTAAAGAAGAAATCAATTTATCTGTAGCTTTATTGACATCAGTAGCTTGATAAAAACTATCCCACACAATACTCTCAATATCCACATTTATTTTCTTAAAATCTAAATTTTCTTTTGTGTAAGACCACAAAGTTTAATTTTTTTAATTTTTTCCATAACTAATAGTATCAGTGAATGATCTGTAAATTCTTTATATACACTATTGTATATTTTTTATTGTACATTTGAACAAAGTTTTTTGTTTTGGCCATAAAATGGTCTAGTTACTTTAGTTAGGTAGTCCGCAGATTAACTGGTCAACTTTTCTGGTATTATATCTTTGTTTCTTTTTTTTTAACGTTACCACCACAAGACTAGGATTTTCTCCTGTAATGTGGAGGCACTTTACAGACATAATTTGCACGAGGACAAACATCCAGACCCGGAACAATTATTTGTAGGCCATACAAAATACAAATACTTGTACCGTGCGGGATTCGAACCCGCGGCCCCTAGCGCAGCAACTCATTGCTAAGCTACTGTGCCACGGAGCCGTCAAATTTACATCACCTGTAAAAATTATATTAGTACAAATGAGACTAGATATAATCTCACTAATTGACTGAAGGTACTTAGTAGGATTCTGAAAACATGAAATTCACAAAATGAAACTATCATTTTTAAGTTTTAATACCAGCATATTTCCTTCATGGCATGTAGGTTCGTATGAAAATACTTGAAATATTTCTTTGAGTTATGCAATTACTCCATCATTTTGATTAATTAAGTGCTTAGTGCGAAATACCTAATATCCGTCAATTTCTGGTATACTGAAATCATTGTTTAACCGGCAACTCTATCAAAACAATTATATCTATCGATAAATTTAAGCGTGTCACAAAAACAAGAAATGAATCAAAATTACAATTAACACTGGATGTTCACTGTAAGGCCACAGAGTGGTACACCATTTTCTCTTCTATAGAGCAGACCACTTGTGGTATTTTCAGGGTTCGACAAAGTTATACAGGAACTATAGAGGAGGCCATTGCAACAATCACAATAGATCTTATAGGTCGCAATGATACTGGTCTTTCTAGACCTGCAAAACCGATCGCAAAGAAAAAAACAATTAAATTTAGCTATTGCGCTTTGGTTAAGAACTATGTTGACTATACACTAGCTGAGGGTAAGAAAAAAGGTAAGATGCAGAAGTGCAGGTTAAGAACAAAATTCAACTGCGACGCTGCTGGAAGAACTAAGTTCAGTTACGTCGCTGCGGGAGTTTGTATGAATTACAACTAATTGTTTCTTGTATAGTAGGTGTTCCGTATTTGATATCTTTTTATTTTTTGTCATTAATGTTTCAGTACAATTTTATAACTAGAAATAGTGCAATTTGAAAGGAAAACATTGCGTCTTACTTATAACATTTCGAATAAATATTTTTTCTTACTGGCAAGCACTCTTTAACTTTGAAGCGAGCAACCCTTTTTTCAACTACACCCGCAATGACCGCTAGTAACGGCCAACTTCCTCGTCAATGCAAGCACTAACGCTTTTGACGGTACACATTACGTGCGCGTTCTGTTACCAGCAGTAGATAAGATCACATTTCCCTGCTCCATCGAATACTAAGGCAGTTTCCATACCTGACCTGTGGATAAAAGAACAATAGTGGACACATTTGGCCAGAAGATACATCACACCGGGCCCGGTAAACGTCGCGTCGGGCAGCTCAGAAATTACCCAGGTGAGTGTTTGCCAGTCTTGTGTATATAACAGTAGGTGTTTTTATTTATGATCAATGTTTGAGTGTATAACGCCCCTATGATATAATGAGAGAATCCTAGTGGCGGAGATAAAATAAAAAAGTCTTAGGTATTACACCTCCATCTATGGAATGCCACAAGTATGTCATTAATAAGAGTAAACCTTACCTGGAGGTATTTTGCAAACAGTGGCGGGGTGCCAACCATAACGCTGGTTGCAATTGGGACTTTGCACGAATATTGAAGAGTCGCTCAGACACTCTGCAAACACCTCACCTGAAAATACCGATATTTATATGATATTTAGTTTACTCTACTTTACTTCCTCAGTGGTGCATGTGGTAGTGTGTGGTAGATCAGTACTTGAAATTAGGATTGAACTCATCTTTATATATAAATATTATGTGTCACGTTGTTTGTCTGCGATGGACTCCTAAACTACTGAACTGATTTCAATGAAATTTTGCACACTGTGTGCATTTTGGTCCAACTTGAGACATAGGATATTTTTTATCCCGCTAAATGACCCTCGAAATTTTTTATTGCGAATTTAAGGATTTTTATAGGAAGGGTCGTTGGAAAGGGCAAAACGTCTGCCTGGCGAGCTAGTATGTTATGTTATAAAATTCCGGTGTGCGTTGTTTGTAACTCTTCTCTTCATACATGACGACCCATTTTAATGAAATTTTATGGGATACTCATAAAACCACCTGGATGATACTTAGCTACAGTTGGACCCGGTAAATGGTGCTGTTGCCAAGATCCAGAAATTACCTCTACGAAGTCATTGCCGATTGTTATAGTGTTGTTATAGACTTTGTGTTATATTATTTTATTGTAAGCTATTTGTAAAATAATCCACTACTCCATAGCCTCCTATTGGTGTCGTAAGAGGCAACAGAGCCAAAAGAAACAGGAGATAGGAAACAATATAAAACAGTGGTGATGTGGCGGTGCTGTCGTCGCGCCACAAGAGAAACACATCGAAGCCTAAATCGCACTAACAAAGTTCCGAAGTTAAAGCAGCATATATAGAATAGCTCCGAACTACCAATTGGAGCGTTGGCCGCGCCCCGGGCACAACACCTTGCCCGGCGGGAGATCTCCCCTTTTCCTTCTACTCGCCACACTGGTGACCCCGACGTGATATGAACACGCAACCAAAAACCTTCGGAAACTACAACTTCGTCATCATCCTCAAGTACCCCATTCATTCGCTCCCGAGCAGATATTGTCTGCAGTTTTCACATTCTGCAAGCCATCTAGCTTTACAAAGGTTCATCGCAGCACTGGAATAATAATGCCTCCTGTTCCTTCAAGCTACTCTCTGCGCTACAGTGTTCGGCACGGCTCTGAGCCTTACTGCTCGCCTCTGCTTCACGGCACTCTCGCAGATTACTTGCCTTCTTCTCGACTTACCGCAGACTACAAGGCAATCCCTGACACTTGCTCCGGCTTATCGTTCTCACCGGGATCACTTGCAAGTGCGTAGTATGGCATGCGTTACACACCGGCATTAAGGACGCACCGGCAATCAGACTGCACTATCGACCTCCGGTCTGAGCAGGGGTGTGATGTGGCGGCGATGTCATCGCGCCACAAGCGAAACACATCGAAGCCTAAATCGCGCTAATAAAGTTCCGAAGTTAAAGCAGTATATATAGAATAGCTTCAAACTACCACTTGGAGCGTTGGCCACTCCCCGGGCAGAACACCTTCCCCGGCGGGAAATCTCCCCTTTTCCTTCTACTCGCCACAGTTTCTTCTGTTCGATCTAAAGAGTGCCAAAGCACGCAATCCATATTAGTCCTCAAAAGTGACAATGCCTCTGTAGTTTTTTTTTTGTTTCACGTCGGCTCTAGGCATCCATGGACTAACCACCACTTTAGGTGGAATGTAAGTTTGTAAATTGTTTTTGTTAATGTAATTCATAAAAAAAAAACCTGACTTTTTAAATATATCAAGATATGCAGTATCTTACCTCCAATATAATATAGTCTGACACCTTTTCCAATATGCCGACGCGTTTGTTCCACTACCTCGTTTCTGTTTACATTTGACAACAGGCCCAAGCAGAATCTGCAATAGATTTTTTGTTATAAGTACATATAAGATGAATTTACTCAAAAAAATCTCTAAAACAAAAAGATGCTGCACTGATATCTCTCCGATCTCGTCGGATTATTGTCTCATCGGACTATGCGAGTACCTGTTTGCGGAAACACTCTTGCACTATAATCCTGTCCTGCCAAGCCATCTCCGGTTTGTCTCCGTTGAGACTGGCTACAGTGATAGAAATTCGATTTTCATGACATTATTACATGCATACACTGTAATTATCTTCTGCACAGTGGGTAGCTTCCATATAACCTGGGGGTGTCGGTCTAGTCGTATCCACCCCATTGCAACTCTTGGGGATCGTAACATGTAGGTGTCTTCAAGGCAAGAGTGAACAAACAGGCTTTTGTTAAGTCAGTGCGCTTCACCATCTTAGGCTACATCACCACTTACCATCAGGTGGGTTCGTAGATAAACGCTGGCTTAGTAGAATACAAAAGAAATTGTTAAGAGGCAACTATAGAAAAACTTCAAGACTTCTAATAGATGGTCTGCATATCTAATATAATCATCTTGTGTATGCCATCAGTGTCAAAGCTGCATGACATCTGGTAATGCGATCGCCAATTCTTCTTAGTTGGAGAAGCCCATGTCCGACAGTGGACTGTGTTAGAGACTGATAAGGAATCTGTTGTGAGCTCCAGACTTCGAAGCTGTCGCCATGAACATAATTAACAAGCACATTCCAAAACCTCTCGCTATTGCTCGGATCGGTGAAGCCGTCGACGGTGATGGAGGGCTGCGAAGCGTGGAAGGTCTCGCCTACGCGCGTGTTGAGCTCGTAGTAGCTGATGCTGCACCAGAAGGCCGGCTCGTGGTACAGCACGGGCGCCGCCTCGGTGGCCAGACCGGGCGGCGATGGCGTCAGTCGTGTCAGGTCTGGGGAGAACATGGTGCTTTTAGACAATAATAATATGATGACAAATATTTAGTAAAGAATTCTCAAAACTTATTTTACTAAGTAACAAGACAAAGTGTTTTGGCCGGCAACTCATCTGCATTTCCCTCCCTGGTGTTGCAGTTGTTCATGGGCGGTGGTAGTCACTTACCATCAGGTGAGCCGCATGCTCGTATGCCCCCACTCCTATAAAAAAAAAACAAAAAGAAACAAGTATATAAACTGTGGTCCCTCAATCCATACATTTTTTTTATACATTAGTAAAAATGTCTTAATTAAACTATTTAAATCCTACGTTTTTCCAGTTAAGGTTTTAGTAGAAGTTGTAAGGGATTTTTCAAAAAAAAGAAATTAGGCAAGAAATATTGGCAAAATTTTAAGATAAATACTGTTCAAACTGGTTCCCTCGTGCCACACAGCTCCAGACATATATTGTGTGCTGTTTGACGAAAGGAATATAAGAAGGTGTAGTGTTCTTACTTCTTACCTTTTAATAAAAGATATCTACTACAATAGAAAATTTTAAATGTATTTTGATAACCTATTAACTAAGATAATCACATTATATTAATTCTATTGAAATACACCGGTGAGTGTGACCACACAATGAAACATGTTTGTTTTGCTTGATCATCATACTATATCATATTGTACAATATGAATAACTTTATGTAGTAACTTTTTCCGTGGTAGAGCCATGCTGCAGCTATATTAATAGTATAGTTGTAGTATGAATGGGTCGGCTCGACCGGAGAAGGACCACGCTCTCACAGAATACCAGCGTAAAATTAATGCAGCTTAATGCTGCTGTGTTTCATATGGTGAGAGTAGAGAACCGGAGACCCTTTTTACTGGAAAAGAGGCATGCCATCTTAGTCCTCATGGCTGACAACGCATCTACATTTTGATTCGTAAACGAGGATAGATGTACGGTTTCTCTCCCGAGGCGAAACTCTTTCACCCAATTTTTCACTGTGCTATAGGAGGGGGCAGACTTCTTATACACGCCATCCAATCGTTCTTTTATTTGGACAGGGGATAAACCTTCTTTAAACAGAAACTTTATGACACTTCGAAACTCAGTTTTCGACATTTTGAAAAAATACGCGACTCTCGTTATTCAAATGCCTGTTAAACTAAGACTAAGCATTTCATGTCGATGCATGTTTCTTATATTAAGTGCACGATAAACGTACTATTTAATGCAACACAACATGTAGCGACATGTCGCGTTGAACTATATCAGGCCAGTTCATTATGGGACCGCCTGGTAGATGTCTATGGGCCACAGTAACTACTTACTATCAGGTGGACTGTGTCATGTCATGTCAGAAGTCATGTCAGAACCGACAAAAGGCTACTTTTTATAATACTTATGTTTAAATTTGGTTTTGGTATTTACTATTCATGAAATTCACTTATTTTACTTCACTTAATATACTCAATACTATTTTGCTCTTTTCCTACTGCATCTTGCTGAAATTATTTTCACCATGTAAATAATATAGTAGTTCTTGAGGATTATTTAGACACAGTTAACTTATTTTTAACTGAACAAGGTTTAGATCCTCTTTGCAAAACTACATCAAATTACAACACTATAATGATATCCTAACATTAGAGACTTGGCAGTAGAGTCAAGACATAAGGGTATTCTTTCTTTTATATTTAACGCTTCATAAGAAAATCCATCACCGTATTTCGTCCCGTAGGTGTCTTAAAAGGCGACTAAAAGACATGCCAGAAAAATCTCATGGCTTCAGATGGATGTCGGTACAACCAAATCGTTTACGCCAGCCGGAAATACTTAGAAGGCGATGGGCAGCAGTGTAAAAGGTGCGAGACTGAGCATGATGTTTTAGAGCTGGTCCTCTCTATGATTCCCATGTCTAGCACTGTACTTTCATGGTCATATAAAAAAAAAATAAGATTCACTTTATTATGACATGTTGATAGGGAACCCTTTAATCAAGAAACATTTTCTGTCATAATTTTATAAAAAAACAATGTATGAAAATGATACAAATATTAAATTAACCATGCAGTTAATGAGTAAACAAAAATAATCAAAAGTGGACTACAAACTCACTCATGTTGTCATTGTGATCCATTGGGTCACCGTCTTCACTCATGTAGCCGGGTGGTGGGGTCTCCACAGAGGATGAGCTCCTAAGGGTACATATTAAAAAATAAATTAAAATGTAATTAATAGAATGAGGCGTTACTTTGCGGAAATTCATTATATTAGTTGGAAAAATTTACTTTGCCCATTTCCTAAACTAAACTAAGGGTATAGTTTCATTTAACTTAAATGCATCCATAGGGCAACATAGGCATCCTTTTAACAGTGGTAGAGCCACGCGGCAGCTCTTGCTGTCACACGGATGGGCCGGCTCGAACCGGGGTGGTACCACGGCCTCACAGAAGACCAGCGTGAAGTAGAGGTTTACCTCTGCGTTTCGCTTGGTGAGTGCAGGTGGCCGGAGGCCCTTTTTTACTGGAAATGAGGCATTCCATCTTAGTCCTCACGTGTGACAACGCATCTGCATTTTGATTCGCAATCGAGGATAGATGTAGATGGCTATGGGCCGCAGCAACCACTTACCATCAGGTGGACGGTGTGCTCGTTTGTCACCCTCATCCTATATATAAAAAAAAATCCTCCCTTTAGATTTCTCCTCATATGGAGAATTATAGATATATATACAACATTTAAATGGTCAATATGATGGATGAAAATAAATATTTTAAGTTGATAATGTTGGTGCTTACGATGTTGTTAGGTACTGTACTGAAGATTAAATTGAATTTCTTATCCAGTCTTTAGAACTTTGATATTCTAAAGACTGGATAAGAAATTCAAATGTTTATACAGATATTTATGCAGGGTTATTTTTCAAAGAGTAGCCAAATTTTAAACTTAAGTTCAAATACATAAATAATGATATACTATTATTGCAGTTTTTGAAAATATCAGTAAATAAGACTTCTACTTTTATTTGAAATTATCTCAAATTGAATGTGCTTTATGGGCAACAACGTTTATGCCTACCGATCGAACCTTACGAATGTGTGCGTGCACAGTAAGATCAGATAAAATAATGCATTACCTCGCATTTTGAATATAAAAGATAAAAAGGACAATGTTTGAGATTTTTTAATTAACTTTTCTTTGCCTTTATTACTTATTCTGAACCTTCTCTGCAAATTTGGTCGGTATATATTGCACTTTATTGGACTTTGCTTGGTGTGAGGTGTGGTATAATTTGAAAGTGTGTGTTGCTGTAGCCCACGCGGTTTAGAGAGTGAAATGTAGCTTTTGTAGTGTGTGAATATAGGTTTAATGTTATTGGGTGGTAAAAATTAACCTTTTAATAAAAAGTAAAAGCAGACTCAAAGAACTAAAAAAATAAAATAATTCCACATAACAGCTTCTGAAGTTGGTCTTATGACGTAGTATAGATGAATTTAAAAACAATGACTTAAGAAGATATTATGTGGAAAATATTTATTAAAAGTTTATATTTTAAATCTTTTGAGTGGACTAAGGTGGTAGTAACATGAAGGTGTAAAATATCACCTAATTAAAATTATTATTAGGAATACATCCATATTAAATAAGAAGTCCAACGATTTGGTCGGTATATATTGCACTTTATTGGACTTTGCTTGGTGTGAGGTGTGGTATAATTTGAAAGTGTGTGTTGCTGTAGCCCACGCGGTTTAGAGAGTGAAATGTAGCTTTTGTAGTGTGTGAATATAGGTTTAATGTTATTGGGTGGTAAAAATTAACCTTTTAATAAAAAGTAAAAGCAGACTCAAAGAACTAAAAAAATAAAATAATTCCACATAACAGCTTCTGAAGTTGGTCTTATGACGTAGTATAGATGAATTTAAAAACACTGACTTAAGAAGATATTATGTGGAAAATATTTATTAAAAGTTTATATTTTAAATCTTTTGAGTGGACTAAGGTGGTCGTAACATGAAGGTGTAAAATATCACCTAATTAAAATTATTATTAGGAATACATCCATATTAAATAAGAAGTCCAACGGATGCCGGTGGCTCAGGACAATGCCTTGTGGCATTCCTTATAATTATATAGGGGAGGGCTATGATGATAATGATGAAGGAATATAACAAGTTCAAGGTAAGAACTAGAATGTCGTCCAAAGTTAGTTACACTAGATACATTAATAGTTCATCCTCTATTTTTCCAACCTTAGAAGGGTGGAATTTTTTGTCCATATTTATAGAACCACCACTCTAGTATGAGAAAACAAATAATCATAAAATCGGTTTACAATTGACAAAGATATCGAATTTACTTACATTCAAAAAACATACGGTAAAATTGTGAAGTTGTTTTTTGAAGTGGGGCAGAAGATGTGGTGGTGTACTCACACGTGCACGGTGGTGTTGCCGGGCACCTGCTGCGCGAGCGTGGCCTCCAGGTAAAGCGCGCTGTGCGCGCCCGCGCCCACGCCCACCACGCCGCCGCTCTGCATCACGCTGAGCGACACACTGCCACACGTTATGCTGTATTAACTACCATGTTCATGGACAATCTACAATCAAACTCAACTTTACGTTAATACTGGCAATGTCAATTGTCAAACACATAATAGTCTATAGTCAATTAGTAGCACAAAATAGAGAGAGCTTTGGCAGGAACTTGACCAGCGACGGATTGCTGCTCCTGTATTATTGTTTAAATAAACCTAGCAAGCTAACAGCATAGCAAAGTGGCGAAGCAATCAGCTTTGTAGCGGTTTCTAACGGTTGCCGTTGAGCAATCAGTTTCAAAATAGGAGGTTCAGATGCCTGGGTGATCAGTAATCAATTGCTGAAAACAGAATTTGAAAATTCAAAACCGTTCTCGAGATAATCGTGGAACAGACGGACAGACAGACAGACATCGTGAAATCAATAAGTGTCTTCGCAAGCTTCGCCACTTAATAATAGTCTGAAGTGGACTTTGATATGTAAAAGTGCTGCAATTTTGTGTATTAAATGTCTGCGCATATGAACTGTTAGTGGAAACGGTGAAACAAGTGCTCTGATGGTGATGAGATTCTCAAGATAAGGATAAGCTTAAGGATCTGCTTAGACACCTTGAGATACCATCACCAACCGTCAGCTGTCTGCTGGCTCAAGTTGCCGTCAAAATCTCATTACATAATCAAATATAATAAATCATTACATAAACATATTGTGAAGCAGTGTACTATGAAGGATAATTATAAACTTTGTAACTTCAGGCTCAAAAGGGCTAGAACCCAGAGCCGTAAAGCCAGTTATTAAAAAAAAAACAGATTAAATTGTCGCCAAAGAATTTTAACATATTATTTTTCGGTGATTTCTAATATTCCTTTTTCAATAGTCTGTGAAGTTTACGATTATTTTAAATATTAATGTGCAGTTGAAAACAAATATTACAAACTAGCTGATACCATTGACTTCGTCCGAGTTGCTTGATATATTAAACAAAGTTTTCGATATATATTAATAAATATAAATACGGCTCTCCACTTCTCCGCGGCAAGAAAACACACATCACTGAACACGTAGTGCTTATAAAATAACTTTTTTTAATGTTAATAACTTTATATTAAATGAAGATATCACAATATTTATTTTAGATAAGGGCCAAGTGTCTAAGAAATAAAACTTAGAAAACTTAATTGAAATCTATCCAGTAGTTTTTTCCGTGATGCTCACAACTGTATCATTTTATTTTTATAGAAGATATATATACTGAGAACTGAAAGTGAGATACACCTTACTTAATATACAAACTTAAAATTTCTGTACACTACAGTCGAAATTCGACCACTGGACTAGTCCTAGTAATTTTACATTACACAAATTTTGACATTGGAATTTGAATTAAATTAAAGATTGTTTTCAAATACCAGCGTAAGATCTGTGTACTCGTGTCCGACATGTAACAATTACATGCAATCATTTATACATGTTAGTGTCAGTGTTAATCGGTCTAAACTCAACGTCGTCTTCTTTTCTAACATCACTGTACACTGCATGGAAGTGTGAGAGTTCATTTATTTATTCTGTCATAAGACCACTGCTGAACATAGGTCTGCCGCAATGATTGTCTGAAGTTCAGATATCAGTCACTCTTTGATAGTTGCAATGCTATTGCACGCCTCATAACGTGAGGGAGTGCTCTTCTCTCGGTATGTGGCCATACCTCAATTTCGCTACATAAAATCGTTCATATACTTTTAGCTGGACATCAAATCCATATTATTATTAACGTTACAATAACTACAGACATTGAATTACAAGATTAGTTTATTTTCTAATTGATTTATTTTAGATAACAAAAACAAATATAATTGAAAAAATATATGGACTGCTGTCCGTTGGTCTGTGTTCTCGCTTAATAGAAATGTAAGCAATAGATCTTGAGATATATAGTACTAAATAAGATTCCATATATTCTAAAGAGGATGCCTATTGATTTTTGTTATTGAACTCAATACTGTTTAAAATTTATTAATGAAAGATCAGATTCTGTTTTTTATTCTTATAAAAATTACCCTAATGTCACTATTTTTATTTATCAAAATTAAAGAAACGCTCATGAGGCGAGCACTTTTGGGTTTTCCAAACTACTTTTAATTGTTATCAGGAAGATGCTGCTGCCCATCTCTTGTTAAATTTCCAGCAACTTACTACACCTACAGGATGGAATGAGATAAATAATTTGCCGTGTAGTGATGCTGTAAGAGAAACTTACTTTACCCCGCCTGTAATAGTCTGGACATTAAATTTGCTATTTTAAGCCACACTTAGCTATTCAAAATAATAAATGAATTTTGCATCTAACAAATGCATATGCCGTTTCATCTTAATCATCAACCTGTAAAAACCCATGGCTAGACATAGGCTCTCCTAATGCAGGTAAGATTTGACAATGGCAGGACTAGACTTTTCGTACCTGTGATTCTGCTGTCTGAGTATTTTACGTCTGGCGTTCTAATATTTTCCATAGGCGTTTATGGTACTACCACATCCCATACTTCATATTCAATATACCACTAGTCGAAATGGGTTCTTCTTAGCCCGACAAAACACAACTCTTAGAACACTAAAAATTTTAATTTTTTTATTATTATGTTGTGGCGGCGCTGACGGCGCGACAAGAGCGAAATACACCGAAGCCTAAATCATGCTATCAAAGTTCCGTAGTACTGGGCTATATATAGAATAGCTATGTACTTAACACGCGGAGAAGTGTTGGCCGCTCCGCGGGCTGAACTCCTTGCCCGGTGGGAGATCCCCCTTTCCCTTCCACGGCTAAAATGCTATTCAACGCATAATGAAAAAAGGGTAGTCATCGCAATTAATTAACAATCGCAGTCATCATCATCATCATTACAGCCTTTCATAAGTCCACTGCTGAACATAGGCCTCCCCCAAGGAATGCCGCAAAGCACGGTCCTGAGCCACCTGCATCCATCGACTTCCTGCATGTCTTACCAGGTCGTCACTCCATCTCGTGGGGGGTCGCCCTACATTTCGCCTACCGGTACGAGGCTGCCACTCAAGAACCTTTCTTCCCCATCGGTTGTCGGTTCTTCGAGCTATATGGCCAGCCCACTGCCACTTCAGCTTACTAATCCGTTGGGCTATGTCGGTTACTCTGGTTCTACTGCGGATATCCTCATTCCTAAGTTTATTACACAGAGAAACTCCGAGCATAGCCCTCTCCATAGCTCGTTGAGCGACCTTGAGCTTCCTCATACGGCCAGCAGTGAAGGACCACGTCTCAGATCCGTAAGTCATCACTGGCGCCACCGGTCGAAGTTGGACTTACCTAGTCGAAATATTTGTCCCAGGTAAACATACTCGTCAACAACTTCGAGCTTAGTGCTGCCAACAACTACCGGCATAGGTGTGACATGGACATTAAACATAATCTTTGTTTTGTCCATGTTCATCTTAAGACCTATCCGTTGGGAGACACTATTGAGGTCATTGAGCATAGTGCTTAGATCCTCCAGCGATTCTGCCATAAGGACTATATCGTCGGCAAATCGAAGGTGAGTGATGTACTCGCCATTGATGTTGATACCGTATCCTTTCCAGTCCAGAAGCTTGAAAACGTCTTGTAATGCAGCGGTGAAGAGTTTCGGGGATATGACGTCACCCTGTCTTACACCTTTCCGCAATTGGATAGGTTTCGTACTCTGGTTCTGTACCCGGATAGCCATCATAGCCCTACTGTACAAGCACTTCAGCACTTCGATATACGGACAGTCAACTTGGCACCGCTGAAGGGACTGCAGCACCGCCCAAATTTCGACGGAATCAAAGGCTTTTTCATAGTCCACATACGCCAGGCATAGTGGCAAATTGTACTCCTCGGACTTCTGTACAACTTGCCGAATGGCATTCACCTTTCTTGAAAAACAAGACCACCGCACTTCTGCTCCACGCCTCCGGTGTAATGCCACCATGGAGGACGGAATTAAAGAGCCTCTGAAGGACTTCCAGTACCGGTTTTCCACCCGCTTTCAGAAGCTCCGCTGTAATTCCATCCTCGCCTGGGGCCTTGCCGTTTTTAAGATGCTGGAGAGCCATTCTAATCTCGCTCAGACTGACGTCCGGGATATCTTCGGAATAGTGTCGGATAAGACTCGCTCTTGGATCGTTACTCACACTTACGTGTGGCTCCAACGATGACGTATACAGCTGTCCATAGAACCTCTCAATCTCACTCAAAATCTCAGGTGCCCCGGAAACGATGCGGCCACACTCTGTCTTCAGCTTTGACAGTTGGCTCTTTCTGGCAGACAGATCTCTGGCAAAGACTTAGGAGCCTTGGTTCCGCTCGATCGCTTCTTCAATACAAGCTGTATTGAAGTTGCGTAAGTCCCACCGGATGCATTTGGAGATCTGTCTGTTCAGTTGCCTGTATGCTGTCAAATTTGTTGAAGAATGTAGCTTCATCTCCCGTCTAACAGCCATGAGATTAAGAGTGTGATCGGAGAGTTTTTGTGTTCTTCTGCGGCGGGTCTTGCAGAACTTAGCTCCGACCGCATGGACAGTTTCCACGAGCTTGTCATTCATATCATCCACTACACTGCATTCTTCTAGGCACTGAAAACGGTTTAGTAACTCGAGCTGAAAGGTTTCGGAACTTTGGAACAGAGCACGAGGGGGACGGAGTGTTGACTTCATTAGACGAGACCTCTCCAACTTAACGTTTAAATTCAGTTTGCCTCTAACCATTCGGTGATCGCTACCAGTTTTCACCCTCGCGATCACGGAGACATCAATGAACAGTCGTCTGGTCGTCATAATGAAGTCAATCTCATTTTTTGTTGAACCATCGGGGCTCGACCAGGTCCACTTCGTGGGGCCGCTTCTGGAAGAAAGAGTTCATCATGAAGAGTCCCTCTTTCTCCATGAAATTGGCTAGCTGCTGGCCCCTTGGGTTCCGTTGCCCTATTTCAAATTTCCCTACTTTCAGCTCACCATTCTCTCTTGTGCCTAGTTTTGGATTGAAGTCTCCCATTAACACTGTATATTGGGTTTAGGATGAATGCATGGCTCTAGAGATATCCTCATACATTTCCTCCACCTCCTCATCGGGGTGTGCCGAGGTTGGTGCGTAAACCTGTATGACCTTCAGCGAATACAGTTTGGTGATTCTGATTATAAGGTACGCAACCCTCGTCGACACACTCCCGATCTTTACAACGTTGTTAACGAGAGACTTGTGGACGATAAATCCGACACCTCATTGGGACAGATGGTCGCCCTCCCGGTGATAGAGCAAGTTGCCGGATTCGAGGATTACCGTGTCCTCCCCCTCTCTTCGGACTTCGGATAATCCTATAATATGCCAGCGCAACTTGTCTATCTCTTCTTCCAGCTCCACGATCTTCTCGTCAGTCCTTAGGGTGCGTGCGTTGTACGTTGCCAGGTCGAGTCGTCTAAGGTGGCAACCGAACCTCCACCGGGGATTCTTAGCACCCCTTCTTAGCACAATCGCAGTATTTAACTCTAACTTTGCAACTTATTGAAATTGCATTTTCTATCACTAGCTGGTATTGTCTTTTACATAATGGTAATTTTTGCGACGATTATTCTATAGTAGCTGAGTAGCTAATACCCGCGACTTCATCCGCGTTGCTTGATATATTAAGAGGCGTATTACAAAAAAACGCGAAATTACAAGGTTTCTTCGTTGAAATTGTATATTTATCGTTCGTTGCTTGAAATAACAATTACTCGGTAAAAATAGTTCGTTTTCTCTCCTCAAATAAGCTCCGAGCGGATTTTAGATAACTTATTTATTTAATCAGTAATAATCATTCTCCCGATGCATGTTTAGGCAAAAACTCTCGAAGACATGATTTGGGAGCTCTAATTTGTAGATTCTATTGAATATCGACCATCAAAAAAGTATTTTATGTCCCAAATATCCTACACTTTAATAATAGTAGAATACATTTTCATTATATGCTTTTCACGCTAGGAAAGAAAAATCGACATAATTCAAAAAACGACCAAAAAAGCCCCTATATTTCCGAAGTTCTACATCATTTAGACGTAAAATTTATACCAAAATAATCATCAACATTTGCTTAAACTATACTATTATTTTTACTTTTTAAATCGTTACTATTATATGTTAATTAATTAAATAATAAAAATAAACTAATAAAATGTACTATATATTTCACTGCGCCGGCCATCTGCGATCATTAACGCGCGAGCGCTTGCCGAGGGTGGACCTGCGTCAGTTAATTTCGGGCGCTGCATCGTTTCGATACTACCGTAGTGTGCGTCGATTGCTATCGTAGTGTGCGTCGATTGCCTGCTAGAGCATCGTCAACTACGACCGCGATTTTTGATCGGTCGGTTTAAAACTATTTTATATAGTTATAATTTAGATCACGTCTCGTCCATTAAACATGTTAGGAACAACGAGTCTGTAGCATTGGCACAATTGAGCAAACAAGAAAATATTATTATAGAAAAATGTGGTCTATTCATTGACCTAGATCATTGTTATTTGAGGGCTTCACCTAACGGTTTATACAGCGACGGTCTTATTGAAGTTAAATGTCCTATTTCAGATTTCGGAATAGATTTTGACACGGCCTTTCGACAAAAAAAAAAGTTAAAGGGTATAAATTCAGTGATTCAAGTGTAACATTAAATCAAAATAATGACTGGTTTTACCAAATCCAAGGCCAGCTTCATTTAGCAAATAAAACTGTCTGAATACTTGCCATAATATGTATTGGCCCAGATTATGCAGTAAAAGTACTAAAAATTTACAAAGACGACTAATTTTAGATTTTCAATATGTTACCCAAGTTACAAGCTTTTTATGAAAAGTGTATACTGCCTGAAATTATCCACTCGAGAAAAGTTCGGTCAATGCCGTCGCAGCAAACATTTTTCTAATAAAAAATATGGGGTAGTTGACTGTAAGTACCGATTAAAAAAATATTAGTTAGATTTGGTTGTTATATTTATTAAAACAGGTTGCAACCGTTTATTTATTTATACCACTATTCTACCGGTAGTAGACATAATCGATTATTAACATTCGATTACGGCGTAACAATTAAAATATTTATGTGTACTTATTTTGACACTAAATTTCATAAATAATGAATAATATATCAAAATGGTATATAATAATAAATAATAAATTATATAATAATAAATTAATAAGATAACATTAAAATGACACACAAAAAAATATTCCATCCACTGAAGTCCATCCTAAGAAAACTTTGTTTTATGAAAGATCAAGATAATTTAATCACCATACTCACAGTATTATAGTGCGAGCGAGTGAATAGATATGAAAGAAAGTATCGGTCGCGTAGCTCGCCGCCCGCTCGGTGCGTAAAATACCTAAATTTGCGAAACGCCGAAATGTAAGAGGATTCTTAACAAAGAAAACTCATCACTGTGAAGATATAGTGCTTATAAAAATAGTTGTTTCTTAAAACTTTAATAACTGTATATTAAATGAAGATATCGCAATTTTTATTTAGAAAATGGCCAAGTGTCTATGAAACAAAACTTAGAAAACCTAATTGAAATCTATCCAGTAAATTTTTCGGTGATGCGCGCACAACTGCAAACCTTGTATAACTTTATTTATATAGATAGGTATAATGGTATTTATAAGCTGCAACAATCACTATACTTACGCGTCGGTATGCTCGTGATGTGGCTGGTGATAGTCGGTGTATGGCGGAGGCGCGCGGACTTCGCCCTCCGCGCAGCGAGGCACCAGTATCGGAGGGAGTGCTACAAAAACCATAATAATTTTATATAATAAATAAATTGAAAAGTTGTTTTCATATTGCACACTATTGGTATGTTTAAAACAATTTAAAATAAATTGTAAGTGCTGTATAGAAAATTGCATGGTCATTATTTAATAATGTGAAAGATATTGCATAATCATTATTCAATGATATTTTATGTCATAATTTATACCCAACACACCTGTGAATTGCCCTATGATCCACGAAATAAATGATTTTGATTTGATGAAACAAATGGGTTGGCATGGCTTCAATAGGTCCACAGAATACCAGCGTGAAACAACAGCTGCTAAGTTTCGTGTAATAAGTGACGACAACCGAAAAATCTTTTTTACTTTTTACAAGGCATTCCTCAAATAGAATCAGGAGTACAATGCAAATGCATTTTCATTTGAGAATGGATGTAGACATCTAGGGCTTCCCATTTACCAGGGAATGTTCTTGTTTGTAATAAGAGGGTTATTTTTTTTTTACAGGAAAAGGGTGACAAACGAGCACACAGTCTACCTGATGGTAAGTGGTTGCTGTGGCTCATAAGACATCTACATCTATCCTCGATTACGAATGTTACCCGTGAGGACGAAGATGGAATGCCTCAATTCCAGTAAAAAGGGTTTCCAGTTCTCTACACTCATCATACGAAACACAGCAGCGTTAAGCTGCTATTCTACGCTCGTATTTTGTGAGAGCGTGGTCCTTCCCCGGTCGAGTCGACCCGTTCATGCTACAACTATACCAGTAATATAGCTGCAGTATGGCTCTACCACATTCAAAGAATAATAGTCGATTTAAATCCATTGCTAGTTATATCTGTTTAAAACGCACCAAGTGGCATATGTAACTTGCAAAATTTGCCTATACTCAACATCTACGGCAGGTGTGTTGGTGAATGCAGAAATATCCTTGCACTTATAATGCGGCCCATCACTTATCCGTGAAATTTGTCCACATTTGTTTATAGGGTTCATGCATCACCATTTGCAAGTGAAGTTTGCTTTTTTTTTTGAAGTTTCAGCATATTCTACTTTACAGACAACAGCAAATTTTGAATCAATTTTAATTTTTCTTACACTCAATGCATATTTTTAATTCTTAACAGATTGTGAATGCAACATTTATAAAAATAAATTGTAAGAATTAAATGGCGTAAATGTGCCTCGCACCTCATCACAGCAAGGTTAGCTTCACTTCAAAAATGAAGATAATAATTAATTTTTGTAATTTTCTGTCACTGTTAACAATTGTAAAGTCGTATTTGCAAAACCTGCTGATCGCCTCACATTTTTGAGAGGGTTTTGGAACAATCAGACTGCCACATAATAGCAACTTCAAATGGCGTTGAAAATTTTTATTTCTCGTACATTACAGCAGACTTTATTTCTCATACATTCACATGGTACATCACTACTATTTATCTATTCAAATTGCCGCACTACCTAATTTTTATTTTTGTATACTCATTTTATTGTTTTAATTTGTATGACATACAAGAGATGTAAATTTATGTATTTTAAGATTGTGTTGGCGTTTTAGAATGTGTTATGTATGCCACATGGGTTGATTTATATAAATAAATATGTAAATGACTTACAATTAATTACATTGTTTAGCTATCACTAATCTATACATTGCCACATAAGTATTATTCTTACCAGGCGAGTCAATTTTATTGTAGTGGTAAGGGTTGATGCAGACCTCGTCTTTCTTCAATTGGTAAGCGTAAGCACAATGGTCCACTGGCTTTAGTTCATGTTGACTCTGAAAATGTAATCATCCTATACTCTAAAATAGGTCAGTGGACACAGAAAATTTTGGTGAAAAAAAATATTTTTGTTATGCAACACCGGCCAGTTATAATTAATTTTGAAAATATGATGATTTACAACTAAAATCGTGAATGTTTAAAAAAAAAATATTTATTTTTAAGTTAAGTAACTGCCTTTCGGGCTGGCCAAATAGGTGTTCACACAGCTGTGTTCTGATCTACAAGTATACGGGTATTTTTGGAACGCTCCCGAAAATTAAGACAGGCGACAGCACCAAGTATACCTTTGATCATGGGTCACAAATAAAGGAGATGTATGAAATTGGGTTGTTGACATTATTCGTAACAGTTATACAAAAATATGTAGGTAATATAACGATAAATTATAAGCATAAATAAATGGTTTTTATTTCTGTAGTCCTTGGGACAATCATAAAAACATTTTTTTAAACTGAAATAGAAAGCTAATGCTTTTGCTTTAGCAAAAACGAAACGTTTTTAAATATCTTTCTGTTCTGTCTATGGCAATAGATAATGAAGGTTATTTTTATAATAAAATAACCTTCCTTACCAAAAAAATCATAATATTGAAACATTGACGCGAATCTGTAGTTATTAATATTGAATAAAATAATATATTTAGAAAACGATTGAATAGGCTATGTCATTAAATCAAAAAACATTTGAATATTATCCTACACGACTGAATAGGCTGTATGGTTATTGATCATTGCATATATCAAAGGAGACTTCATTTGGTAACTTCAAGTTTCAGCTTGTCATGCGGCATGCGCATTAGGCATTGTAGCTGTTTTTTTTTTGGATAGATTTCGTGTTTTTACTTTCGTGGAATTATTTAACTTGACTCTTGGATTTTCTCTCGGATCATAGGACAGTAGTATGTTGCGCCTATATAATGAAAATAATGTGATACTTAAGTTTTGAGAGCAATAGAACAGACAATGTGCAGCTTCCGGCTGTTTTTTTAGATGACATTTTATTGATAATTGCAGAAAATAATTAAACAATTAAAAAATGTTGAGTTTTATTTTACTTTATATAATAATAACTACAAAATTGCTTTCTTGTGTTTTTTTAATTTATTCAAACAACATATCACAAGAACGAGTGATTTTACTACATAACCTACAAATCATAAAACAAAATAAAAACAAAAAACCCCAGGCCCGTCAAAAATATGATTTTTGGATATAAGTAGCAAATACTTAATTCTTCAAACTAACACATATTTTTAGTTTGTTCACGCCGGGCCCAAGCTTGTATGGAATCAAGTTCATCTCCTTTGATCCTGATGAAAAAAAAATCATATTTTTACGTTTTATTAGCTTTATTCACGCGCCATCATGTTAGTACAGCTAAATGAAACGATAATTTTATAAAAAAAAATCATGAAAATACTGAAACATAAAACCAGCAGTGAAAACTGAATTGATATCACCTGACTAATGGAGGTTGATGTACGCGCGAACGGTGAAAAAAGAACGCTGGCCTTGAACTTGGGCACTGGGCGATTTATCACATATTGGTACGAAGGGGGCGCGACGGGGGAACAATCCGCCAGTATTACTATGCCTGCATGCTATTGGTTCCCGCGCTTTGTTCGCTCCAAAAATACAGTCGCATACACAGCTTACTTTGCGACTCGCGACGATGTTTTAAAAAGGAAGGAGAGAAAAATTATTTATATCTATTGTTTTATGACTAAACTAGTGAACGAAAAGGTAAATATGATAGGAGAAGGTGAATGGGGAAAATTGTGCAGTAAATTTAAGTGTTGAGGAAGAATACCGAAAAAATTACCATGTGATCGACCTGATGACGGAAGCTCAAGCGAAGATGAAAGTGATGATGAAGTAGCATCCAGTAACACCAACACACCTTCAACATCTGGCTTCCATGTGACCCAAGACGACATAATGGACGGCGTGCCACCCTTACCTTAAGTTTTCTTGTTACAAACTACTTTATATTTTACGATAGAAATAACAAATAATGCTCAAGTAAACATTATCCATTTTTAATTCCAAGTAAGGCACCTATTATGATTCTACAATAAAACAATTAATTACTTACTATAATATTATAAAACAATATCCCAATACCATGTAGTACTTTAGAACGCGACTGTAACCTCCCTCCACTCGACCTGTATCTAGCTCGGTGCGAAACAATGTAACCCGCCCGGCTCGTGTCGCATCACGCTGTGACGCAGTAGGTTTCAGTTTTGTCGATTTGTTTATGAAATTGTGATTACGTGTTGGTATTATTCTTGTTCGTTTTTTGTTTTAATAATGCTTAACGCGTACGTTTATAGTGACTGTGAATACGACAACATGTTATGTATCCGAACCTTGGTACACGAAGTATCGCTAAATAAATTGTTAAGACGTCGGGATGGAACAAGTGTGTCATACTGTGCAGTGCACAAAGTGTTGAAGCGTAACCGAATGCGCCCATACAAATTGCACAAAGTGCAAGCTTTAGTTCCCGGCGATCACGACCGCCGACGAGTTTTCTGCCGTTGGTTATTATACCAGCAACAACGTGTGGCTTGTTCCATTGAGCACATTATCTGGACGGATGAGTCGACATTTACCAGAAACGGCCTGTGGAACCGAAGAAATACACACGTGTATTCAGAGTTTAACCCGCACGCTGTTCGACAAACCGGACACCAAACCCGATGGTCGGTTAACGTATGGGCAGGTTTATTTAAGGATCGCATACTGGGACCAGTGTTTCTGTCACAGCGACTGAACGGACAGCGATACCTAAACTTTATAAATGAACAGTTGACAGACATTTTAGACGAACTATCGTTGGCTGAATATCGCCGCACATGGTTCCAGTATGATAGTGCCCCTCCACATGTCGTGAGGTTCGTCCGTGAGCGCCTCAATTAGCTATTTTATGATCGCTGGATTTGGCGGACTAGGACCACACGCTTGGCCACCTCGCGCACCAGATCTGACCCCGTTAGACTTCTTTCTGTGGGGTATGTGAAAGAAAGGGTTTTTAATCGTGAGTGTGATAGTGCTGACGAAACTACAAAAGGATCGTGGATGTTTTCGACAAACTACGTACGGACTGTGTCGAAAACCACACGATGATGCCCCGCCTCCATGAGGAGACGCAACACCGAGCCCAAATCTGCCTTGAAATGAATGGAGCACAATTTGAGCCGCATTTCATAAGACCACGGAGGATTTAGAGCGGTAAGCTGTTTCATAACTAATTTTTTTAAATAACTTAGTACTGAACTAATCTGAATACATACATAACTGAATACATGAGAATAATAAACATACCTACACGATGAATAAAAACGCATGACTCTAACCTTGGTTACATTTCATTTATGTATTTTTTCATTAGCGGGAAATCGAACCAGTTATTTAGGTTATTTAACCTGTAAATTCGGATTAAAATGGCTACGTGGAGACAAGTACAGTGGCAAAATAGTAGGTTAAATAGATAAGTTAGGTATTTAGACAAGTGTTGTAAATTATTAGGTATTGTGGTATGGCCCGCTAGTTGCGGACCGCGCGAATTTGCGTTCGCGCGTACATTGACCTTTAATCAGCTGATATGAATTCAGTTATTCCACTGCTGGTTTTAGGTTTCAGTATTTTCATGATTTTTTTTATGAAATTATCGTTTCATTTAGCTGTACTAACATGATGGCGCGTGAATAAAGCTAATAAAACGTTGTAAAAAGATGATTTTTTTTTCATCAGGATCGAATTTATTTGTGACCCATGATCAAAGGTATACTTGGTGCTGTCGCTTGTCTTAGTTTTCGGGAGCGTTCCAAAAATACCCTGTATAGAGAGCCACTATAGTTAGAGGCTGTGAGGCATTCTATATTGGTCCTCAGGGGTGGCAATGCATCAGTAACCTACCTTGTTTGTGGATGATAATAACCCCTGGAAATGAGGTGATCGCTGCCAAGCTATTTCTAATTTGATGTGTTGTTAATTTGTGTAACATCATGATTGTAAGCTGTTATTTAAAAAAAAGTCCCGCTGGGTTTCTTGCTTGTTCTTCCCAGGACAGAGGTTTTTTCCGAACCAGTGGTAATCAAACAAAAGCGTGACTTTTAATAAGTATTATTTATAATCTATATTGAATAAAAAAGTTTCTGTTCCTGTTTAAGTTAGTTGCTGTGTGTGTTGGGTGACCATGGATTGCAGCAGCCACTTAACATCAGGTGAACTGAAGTTAATTTTTTACTTTAGTTTTATAATAAAATTTAAGTTACATATTTGTAATTGTGAAATAGTGAATGAAGCATGCAAGGAGAATAGCAAAAGCATGTCTTTTATTTCCGACTTGGGGGGCTATGGCTTGCTGAAAAAGCCAACATATTTAAAAATTTTATTTTTTATCATAGTTAAATATTTAGTTCAGCTATGATACATATCTTGGTTCCAGAGCTTACAATATTTAGAATATTTTCCTGTTTTGAAAACATGGGTTACAATAATAACTTCACTTGAGGTGACACTGAATTGAACTCATGTGGCTTAAAACTAGTCACCTACTTACTTTGTGTGTTTAAACTTCACCTTAACCAAATGTGAAATCCCTGCTTCCTTTATATAGAGATCCATTTTATTATAAAGTAATAGTAACATTCTATATATTTACTTACTTGTAGTTGCGGCCACCGCCACAGCCTACAGTAAATAACATGCGGCAACCCCTTTCTGTACTGTCCATTGACAATATTATCATTTGGTTTTACCCTGTAAATAAAAATTCGAGATTCATTTATTTCACACCTTTATAATTAAGGTTATAAAGAGTGGACTTGATGACAAATAATCTCCACCTTGACTGGCAGAGATTATTGTACTTGTGATGTTTAGGATACTTGTGTCAATAAAATATAGCGGCAGGTGTTACATACATACTTAATACTGTGAAATATATAATTCCTATATTATATAATATACAATTCCTATCACATGTGTGTTAATATATAAACAAAACATTATGTTACAAATATTTAAAAAATTCATATACATTAATAAAATACATATTATTTGGCCTGGTGGCTAATCAGTTGTACCGCCTTTTCAATCTGTGCTGGCGAAATGGGCAAGTACCGGGAGACTGGTGCAAAGCCATAATCGCGCCATTGTATAAGGGAAAAGGGTCACGGCAGGACTGCTTAAATTACTGTGGTATAAGCGTTCTCAGCGTCGTCGGTAAATTGTATGTGAAAGTGTTCATTGAAAGGGTTGTGAATGAAACAGACGAGAAAGTATGGGATGCACAAGCGGGATTTAGAAAGGGAATGGGATGTACGGATCAGGTCTTTTCCTTGCGGTGCATAGCCGAAAAGTGTTTGGCTAAAAGCAAGAAAGTCTACTGCGCGTTCGTAGATCTAGAAAAGGCCTATGATAGAGTGGTGAGGAATGAATTGTGGTCAGCACTGTCCATGAACGGTGTGAGCAGTATCCTCATACGAGCATTGCAATCTCTTTATAGGGATTCTAGTGCTTGTGTAAGGATAAACGGGGCATACACTGAATGGTTTAATATCGAAAAAGGTGTTAGACAGGGATGTGTAGCATTACCGTGGCTGTTTAATCTGTTCATGGACAATTGCTTGACAGATTTAAAAGAGAATGAAAGTGGACTGAGAATGCATGAGTTGCTCGTCAAATGTTTTCTCTATGCTGATGACCAAGTATTACTTGCGTCTTCGGCCGAGGAGTTGCAGGAGATGGTAACTACTATGAGTGGAGCTTTTGTTGGAAAGGGAATGAAGATGAATGTAAGGAAGACGAAAGTGATGGTGTTTGAAAAAGATGAGGTAGTGACAGACTGCAATATCGTGATTGAAGATGAACAAATTGAACAGGTGAAAGAGTTTGTGTATTTGGGGTCAAAGTTTACAAGAGATGGAAAGTGTGAGAGTGATATCGAAAGAAGAGTGAATGCAGGAAACATGGTGAATGAAGCTTTGCACTCCTTTATGAGCAGTTGGAAGGTGTCTAACAAGGCTCGTTTGACTGTGCATGAGGGGGTGTTGGTTCCAACACTCATGTACGGAAGTGAAAGTTGGGTATGGCAGAAGAAACATGAAAGCAGAATAAATGCAGTTGAGATGAGAGCATTAAGAAGTATGATAGGAGTTAAACTGAGTGACAGGATAAGAAATAGTGAGATAAGGAAACATTGTGGTCTGAAAGAAAATGTAGTGACAAAAATTGAGAAAGGTATGCTGAGATGGTTTGGCCATGTCGAGAGAATGAATGAAGAACGATTAACGAAAAAAGTGTATAAAGTGAGTGTGAATGAAAGTGTTGAAAGGGGTAGACCTAGGCGGACATTTCTAGACCAAATCAGGGACGCCTTGAAAAAAGGCCAGGTCAAGAGTACCCTAAACCATAGAGCATGTATGAAGGGAATAATGAAAGTGAACGGAGCGAAGCAAGTATGTAAGTATCGTAGCAAGTGGAAAGAAGTGGTCTCTGCTTACCCCTACGGGAAAGGGGCGTGATTATATGTATGTATGTATTATTTTGAAATTGCAAATAGGAAAATATATAAACACATCATCATTCATATCACGCAACATCACTTTGATTTCAAGAAGTAGTCAACTAATCTCTTCAGATAGCCGTTAGTTGGCACTCTGTTTAATGTTATAAATTGACTTTAAATTATTGCTTCACTTTTCATTTTCATCGAATTAGAATCTCACATAAATACATAAATGTAGAAATAAATAGGGAAGAAATTATTAAAAACAAAAAATATGGTTTTATAAAGACAAAATCTTCAAACTAGAACATAAATAAAAATAGAGCATAAAACAATACTCATGTTTGAGAAATAAAAATATATATGAAATACAGTGGAATCTCAATAACAAATTTCAACCCAAATGCTAATTTTGAGATGACTTTTCAATAACCTAAACCGATGAGCATGTATGAAGGGAATAATGAAAGTGGACAAAGCGAAACAAGAATGTAAGGACCGTAGCAAATGGAAAGAAGTGGTCACTGCCTATCCCTACGGGAAATAGGCGTGATTATAATATGTATGTATGTATGAGATTTCAACTCGACAAGAATTTCGAGATATTATTCGAAATTTAATTGCTAAAATTTCAGCTAATCGCCGTCTTTTGCAAGACAAATTGCTACTTGATTCATATCTTTAACAAGTTTAAAAGTTTTATTAAAGAAAAACTGTACAAAAAGGGTTATTATAATATCAAGGAATACATGAATGAAAATAACCCCTGGGAATAAGGTGATCGCCACCATGCTGGTTCTATTAAAAATCATTTAAAAATTGTATAAATGAAATTATTGTTACGTGAAATATGTTTGAAAAAAAAAGTCCCACTGGGTTTCTTGCTGGTTCTTCCCAGGACAGAGGTATTTTCCGAACCAGTGGTAAATAAAAAATGACTTTCAATAAGAATTATGTAATAATCAGTATTGAATAAAAAATTATTCTATTCTATTCTATTCTATTTGGCTTAATTCTTAATTAATATAGACAAAGTGCTTGCTGGTAATCCGTATTGAGCTACCACGTCTTTTAACCACATTGATAAAGTAAAATTTTTCTTAGTTTGTTAGTTTCCATTTTGTGTTTTGACAACTTCATCAGAGTTCTCTCTAAATGGAATCGATGCTTAACTGCGCCACAAATAACCGCACCTACGAATGATATGCAAGCAACACCTATTTCAATAACAACAGTTAAAAGACATCTAATGTCTGATGTCTTGCTGCAAAAAAACCAAAGGTTGGATTAAGAAAAGCAATTGGACTTAAGAAAAAGAGACTAGAATGTACAAAGACGAATGAAAACTGGACAATAGATCAATGGGAAAATGCCGTTTTAAACAAATCAAAGTTTCAGATTTTAGGGACCAATAGATGTGTTTGTATGCCGGTCAAAAGAACAGAGAGCTTCAAAAGCATGTACAGTACCTACTATCAAACTTGATGGTCATGGTTTAGGGGTGTTTTGGCAACAGTAAACCTGGAAATCTTGTAAGGATAACTGCAAAACTAAACAAGGAAGGCTATTTAAAAATTCTTAGATTTCGCCATAGCCAGTGGACTGAATTTCATGGTCCTGGATTCACTTTTCAACAGGATAATGATCCTAAGCATTTGTCAAAACTGAGTCAGAACTTTCTGAAAAAGAAAAAAGATGACAAGATTTTACAAATCATGCAATGGTCATCTCACCTTTCTCCCATTGAACGTGTTTGGGATGAACTCGTCAGAAGGGTGAAAAATCAATCTTCATCAAGCTCAGAACATTTGTGGCAAATATTGGAGAGCCAATGGAACAAGTTAAATAAAGATTATTTTAAGAAATTAATTAATAGAA
The DNA here is from genome assembly GCA_033319125.1 of Parnassius glacialis. NCBI lineage: Eukaryota > Metazoa > Arthropoda > Insecta > Lepidoptera > Papilionidae > Parnassius > Parnassius glacialis. The sequence goes on from JAVANC010000002.1 coordinate 30,316,302, forward strand.
TGCCTAAAATATGTGAGAAGATAATAAAAGAAAAACGTGAGCATTCCGATGAAGCTAAAAGTTAAATTAATTTTCCTTTCGAATATTAAACTCATACCTTGATTAAATTATTTTTTTGTATAAATTTTTAATTTAAAATCTACAAAAAATAAAATTGACTGTTTTGTTATCTTTTATTTGATTTTACCCTGCTGCTTCCAAACTTTTGGGCAGTAGTGTATATGTACTAGCAATACCTCACATGGAAATAAAATTCTGTTTGAATTACAAAGTCTAAATAATTCAAGATATTGCATATTTAAGGGTTCATTGGAAGGGAATAGCAATTTTTTTTCTTCTAACTGAGGATTACGATTCTTCTAACTGAGGATTACGACCTAACGAGTTTTTTTTTTATAGGATAAGAGTGACAAACGAGCACACAGTATACCTGATGGTAAGTGGTTGCTGTGGCCCATAGACATCTACATCTATCCTCCATTACAAATCAAAATGCAGATGTGTTGTCACCCGTGAGGACTAAGATGGAATGCCTCATTTCCAGTAAAAAGGGTCTCCGGCCACCTGCACTCACCAAGCGAAACGCAGAGGTAAACCTCTACTTCACGCTGGTATTCTGTGAGGTCGTGGTACCACCCTGGTTCGAGCCGGCCCATCCGTGCGACAGCAAAATCTGACGCGTGGCTCTACCACTGTTATAAAGTTAGAGTTATTGAGATTGTGTTGAGAATCCATTATTAGGATAATGACAGAAGAAAAACAATATTAATTTTCACAGTAAAATCAAAACATTTAATAAACAAACAAGCTAATAATGCGCACTATAGAAAACAGATAAAGTGAGCTGTGCACAGCTGCAGTTTAACTTTAAGTAAGCAGTAGACTTTGCATCATCAATTTTATTGTTTAAGACAGAAAGACAGAATTCCTTACAGACTTTTAGTAGATTTTACTTGGGTTAAAAAATTAATAATTTAATTCAAATCAATATCAAGAAAATATCAACAGACACAAACAATAAATGACAAAGTGAATTAATAAAATCAAATTAATTTGTTATTTTAATCTTGATCTTTTAAAACTTATTTATGAGTTGAAAGAATTAGTTTTATTTTGAATAAGTTTACTTTAATGAGTACTAACACAGGTTGTGTAAATTAAGAACATATATTATACATATAATATACACATATTGTATGAATTGATTGAAAAAAATAATAACATTATTCGATGTATAAATTATTATTTTTAGCAGACTAAAAAAAAGAGGCTTAATTAGACTGTATCTTCATTTTTCAACAGACTTTAAAAAGCCATCTTTTTTTTATGTATGTTCATTGATTACTTGAAAACACCTGAACCGATTTGGAAAATTATTTTTTTGTTTCAAAGGGTATACTTCCCACGGTGCTCCCATTTAAATTTTATCAAAATCGGTCAAGCGGTTTTAGAAAAATCAACAATAAATTATTTAGATAGAAGTTGGTTGTACAAAATTTTTAATTTTATATGTTATGTTGGTTATACATTACAGGATATCTTTGTCAATCATGAACGCATTTTAATAACTGTTTTTTTAATAGGTTACTTTAAGGATGGCCAATTAAATTTGGTGAAAAAATTCCAACTATAGGGGTGGGAAAATAAGTAATGACATTTTTAATTTTACTATTTAGACAACATTTTAGTTGTTACCCTGGTCCTTGGTCAACTGAAAAGGATCAAAAAATTTAACTTTTAATAAAATGAAAATATGAATTTAAAAAAAAACTTTAAATAATCAAATATTTTCTTCTATACATTGCCTTAATTAACACCGAATTCTGAATCTGGTATGTAGCAATTATTTTATTGTTGTAGTTTTCAGAAGTTATTTTTTTACTTTTTATTAAAACTGATTTTTTAAAACTATAATTGCTAAAAAAAATAAACAAAAAGGAGACACGGAATGTTTAATAAGTTATAGACATATTTTCAGTGGTAGCAAGTAGTAAATTTTATTATATTCCAAAATTACTAAAAATGTATTTATAAAAGTGCATAAATATTTAAAGGCTTTTTGTAGGTTTGTATAGAAAACGGATGATTAAAGAACCTAACAAAATGCTCTAAAAATTTATGAAGAAGCCACATTTTCAATTCTTGATAAATATTCATAGCATAAACCGAATTCTATAATTTTTTATCTACATATATTTTTATAACTCTAATATATTGAGGTGAAAATACAATATTAATTCAGGCCTACAAAAATAATCATTTTTGTTTATTGTATATTATATTATGTATATATATATTATATTTCTACTTTGATTAATAACTGCATTTCATTTCGTTTTCGCGAAAATATTATTTTTCGAGGAAGCTATTATTATATACACCGAAATAGATTTATTAAATATCACTTTAATCAGTTATTTTTACGAATGAATAAACAAAAGTATGTACATATTATTGATCTTTCTAATTTACAGAAACAAGCATCTGAATATGAGATTAAATGGTACTGACACAAAATATTTCAAATTTATTCAGTATAAAATAGGTGAAATAAATAATGAATTATCTTATAATTCCCGAAATGTTTATAAATTTTCATGTACTATTTGAATATCACAAAATTTTATCACCATAACCCTCTAAAAATAGTTACCTTAAATATCGGTGCAAATGCAAAGCGACAGCACAAATAATCAAACAAATATTCACACTAAGCTATAAAGGTCACAATTATACATGGCGAATTAGAAAAATTGAGGTCCAAAAATCCGCCGCCATATTGACAAAAAGCTTCGATTGTTTTGACGGCGATTTGACCTTCCTTTTGCGATTTTGCGTCCTGTCTGCGGTTATATAACCAAAATACGATGGTCATTAAACGCCGCGAGGTCAATGAGCCTGCTTTACTCCAATATTTGACAACGTTATAATTTTGGCTCGCATTTTGAACGAAGTTCTGGCTTCTACTTTAATGATTCAACCACCTTCACTCTAAACGCGCGGAATTCGTAATAACAAAATGTATTTATTATTTTATGTAAAAACAATATAAAAAGTACATAATATAATGAAGATACGAAATACCAAGATCATTTTAGTCCCCAGAGTACTTTTTCTTTGTGTAATATATTATTTTTCAAAGTAATCAATAAAATTAAGATTACAGTATACTAAATACCTATTTCCTAAGCCTATTTCCAAATGATTTCCATGAAACTCATTTTAACCAGACATTATGATTACGACATTGGTTTCAGAAGTTTGTACATTCAAATGTAAATTTATGTTTATGACACTTCCGGAAGTCGAAAATAATATCTCCCTTCACCAGTGTACTCGAAAACAAAAATAAAAACGAAAAATGCTAATTTAAAAACTCGCAGGTTTTAATGGGTTCTTCAAAAAATAATTATAAAATAAAAAACCGCTAGTTTAAATAATTATCAATATCCTTCAAAATTACAAGACTATCAAAATAAAAACAATACAACCTGTACTAATATGTATTCTGTGATAATAATAAACTGAATTACTAACCTTGGAATTGTAACGCATTTTGTGTGACTACTCTGGCTAGATATCGCCTTTTCTAATTCTTCGAGAGCTCCGCTTTTCTTTAACTTCTTAACTAAACTTTTCACTGCCTTTTCTGACCATTTGTCCTCTGCAGCGGATGATCCTTCAGGACCTTTTTTCCACTCTAAAAGTCGTTTCACTACCGGCGGCGTTAGCGGAAACATTCCGCAATATTAACCTTTTAAAATCATTCAAACACTTAACTTTTTATTTTATTAGAAAACAATATTAGCACTTTATATTAAACTCATAGATCTAACTCATATTTTAAAATAACTTAATCGGCCATTACTGCGATTAAGATGATTATTGTGTAAATGACAACATTTTTTTTTTTTCTTTCGTAATGGATTCGTATGGTTGTACTTTTGCCTGTGTCAAGTAATAGGAAATAATTCTCGAAATAATTTGTTTTCCAAAACTACCCCACAATATATATGTAAACCATCACATTGCTGAGGTTTTTGGGAGTGAGAGATTCCGATACCAGTTTAAACCAGCAGACAGTAGAGGGCGACAGTATCTCAAATTCTTAAAGAAGCCTAAAGCCGGTTACTGACCTGCCTGCCGCAGGGGCAATCTAGGGAGCACAGCGATCGGAGCAATATCGACGGTCGCAGGGCCGACTTAAAAAATTGCCCCTGCTTGCCTACACACATCACAATTAAGGAGGCAATTAAGGGTCATCCCCACTCCTACACCCTAAATTGCCCCTGCCGCAGGCAGGTCAATAGCCACCTTAAGCGGACCCGTTGAGGATTATATCTGCACATGAGCACTAGTTTTGTCGTTACCACTAATGCTCGATTTACATTTATCAAATCCAATAATCCAGTGAGCTAATCCAGTCTTCCGCAGCTTTGGCTTATTTGTTGACTTCGGTGACCAGTCACAGCCGCTATGGCTCGCAAAGGTGCCTGCTATTTGCTACAGCGGGTGGGGGCTACACTTCCTCCAGCGCCGAAGCCATTGAAGAAGTAACTTTCTGCTTGAGTTAATATTCCTGTTTAAAAATAATTTTTGAATATCGATATCTCGGAAACTAAGCGAGATATCGAAAAAAATATTCTTACTTTTCGGCGTATCTCGTAGATATCTATGCGAATTCACCTTCAAATCATGGCACGCCTCAATGTGCCTCAATTGCTAAACATAGCCGGCAGCCCTTTACTATTTCGAGCATGATGTCAGCAACATGTTACTGACCATCACTTCAGTTAATAGTAGAATGAAACTGGTTAATAGAATTAATTACAATGGTCGCTCAATTGTTTTCGTTTGGTTCGATAAGAAAACGATAGTTGGCGGCGCGATATTGCTAACAGTCCATTATCTCAGTGTTATAGGAGTGTACATATTAGTAGCACTGTAATGGGAGTATTCAAAATAAAAATAAAAAGCGATTCTATTTTATTTTAATCGTACGTAGAACCGTAACAAAGAGAGTAAGTATTACAATCACTAAATGCTACTGTTTACACAATAATTCTACTAATGTACTCCCTAAATAACTCTTCAAAATACTAAGTTAATGAAAACTCCGCTATTACAGAAGATGGGCTGTAGACTACACAAGTACTATATACTAGCTGCTAGTATCTAGCATATTTGATGCACATGCTAGTAACTAGCATGTGCATCAAATATGATCGTATAATCACTTTGTGGATAGTAAAATAATTGAGAGTGCAAGTTGTTTAGTTGCACATGTTAAGCCTTCTCTTTTTGCACAAGCACAATTTGTATGCAATTCTCTATGCCGCTTACGCACCACCGCACTACTATCATGTTCATAAGTTGCACAGTGCGTATTGTCTGCACATATGAATGCCGTTCAAATTTCTTCAGATTTGTCCTGTTTTTAACAGCATTTGGGGTTCCTTCCGTCCCTTCCGGACGACCCCTTCACATATACGTATTTTGTATCTGGAGACATTCGATTATCTGAATGATTAATGATCGTTATATAAATAACTTTTTACAGATAGGTACTTGTTGTAACGAAATAGTGACTTTTTAATTTATGGGATAATCTTTAATTTATTATAACATTTCAATACATAAAAATTCAATAAAATATCATTTAGAACATCATATATTATCAAATGTAAACAAACAAATAGAATTAATTTTTCGCTGCAGCGCGTTTCACTCGAGTAATGGCTTGAGCAAGCCAGAGTCCTGCAGCGTCTGTAATTTCTTTTTCTGAAGATGATAGACATATCAACAGCACAATTTCTGTAATTAACAAAGCACGTCGTGGATTAAAATAATAATTTAAAAGAAAAAAACAGAAAAACGTAATAAAATTTCAAACTTCCATAAAAAACATACCTCTAATACTGTTCGAAGAGATTTTAGATAATTGTGGTGTTGGCGGCAATTTCTACCCTTTTTAAATTTCATTAAAAATATTTTTGGATTTCTATTCAATATTCAATAAGGTAAAGTTTGATCTTCATCACTACTATAAATCATCCGCGCATTTTACCTTCTTATTTCTTTCAATCGCTTTTCTACAGACATACAGAAGAAGTTCTGATAACTCCTCAGAATCCAAGACATCGGAAGAGCACATAGTATCGGCAAATTTTTCTTGAGCTCGATCCCATTCATCTAATAGTAATTGCGCTAGCACTTATTATTAGTTTGTGACAGTAATCCATCACAAAATTTTACTAATGAATATTTTTTCAATGATTGACATATTGTTATTTTATTTATAAACTAGCTGTTCCCAAGACTTCGTTCGCGTGTTAGATTTTTTATGTTTTTGCGCGGAACCCTAATTCTTTTTCTAAAATAAAAGTAGCCTAAGTTACTCCTTATGACATCAGCTATCTGCCAGTGAACGTCCGAAAATGGGTCTAGCCGTTTCGGAGATTAGCCGGAACAAACAGACAGACAGACGGACAAAAATTTTAAAAATTGTTGTTAAGTTATAAGTACCGTATTTACTTTCATATGCATTTAATAAAAAGCTGTTATTTTGACATTACAAAGAGACACTTCAATTTTATTTATTTGTATAGATTTTTACTTCAACGAAAGTAAGTAACAAGAGAGCACTGTAAATGATACACGATACTTGTGGCAGTATACGGGTATAGTAACGCGAGCTTCTTTAATTATGGTTGGCTTACACCAAACTGCGCAATTTATGACAATAACCCATTATGAAGATGTCAGTTGACATTCTTATTTTCTAATATCTTGTTAATGCTTCTAGTGTATAACATTTTGTATCTAATCGTAGGCGCACTTTGATGGCTGTTACGGAAAGAAGCGTGCAAGCAAAGAAAATTTAATTGAAGAAAATAGACAAATTACGAATCGAAGAGATTCAGCAAATATTGCAAATTGGATCGGGAAGCGTTCACTTAACCTTATACTAACATATTCGTGTGTGGAGGATAATTTTGCGTTGGGTGCTATACAACCTATCCGATGCTTAGAAGCAGACCCTCGTGGAACGGTGTCGTGACCTATGATTAATAAATTTGAAACGGGCTCGTCTCAACGTGCTTACGATATTATTACAGGTGATGAATCTTAGATTTATTCATACGATCCAGAAACTAAGCGCCAGGCAACGGTTTGTTGTTGAAAATGTTTTAGAGAAGAACAGGAAAGATTTTATTCGCTACGTTGTGTCAATTCAAAATGTCAAAATGCCGAAATATATATAGAAATGCTTACTGTTGTGAGCAACAAGAAACCAAACACAGGGATTCGCGGGTTACTGCTTCGTCATTTATTTACTTATATATTATTTATTGCACACCATGCAAAACACGCACATATATATAAGCAAAGGATACATGCAATTGACGGTCTTACTGCTGACAGCAAACTCTTTCAGACAACCAATGAATGGACAGGATTGCAAGAAGAATAAAAGGAGTAGCGTAACCCAGTGTGATAAGACAAAGGAATAAAAAAAAACATTATATTAAAATATGTAAATACATATACATATTTATATATATGAAAACGATTACTGAAAAGTAATTAAAAAAAGTTATAAAATGATGGATGGGACGCGCGTTCATGAGTTCACAAGTTTGTATTGGAAATTAAACTTCAAACTATCTTCTCTTCTTAATCATGAAGAAACTCAAAGCGTATTTTGAGGTAAGAAGGATACGTATTTTAAGGTTAGTATTGAAGTGAAAATGAAGTATGAGAGTATTCCAGTGAAATAGTATTTGCAATAACTTGATATTTCTACGATCAAGGGAAACATGGTCATATTTACGTAATATAAATATTATACAATGCATATTATAAATAATATTAAATTGCCTTAAGTTTATCAAGCTGGGATTTGGTGAGATCAAGATAGCTGACGTCGAAATAGTCAATAATTGCTTTCCATGACAACGCGTCCGCGCACTCAGCACTTACCACGATGACCTTTACGTACACCAAACCGGTTAAGCTTCTTACACCGGATTCACCCTTGTCATAGCCTTAATTTGTCACCGTGTGACCTCTTTCACTCTCTAAAATTGTCAGTTGAAAGGAGGACAGTTTTCACCAATAGAAGATGCGCTAGCATCATTCGAGCAGGCCGTAGTAGTATAGGTTAAAAAGTAAACCATGGAACTTTTTTTTTAGTTTCGCATTCTTTCAGATTGGCCTACGCGCATATAATGTATTATTCAAACATTCCTCTTCATAAATACTTTATTTCATATAAATTAGACTAGGTAGTTTAAAATTTGGACTAGTTCTTTTTCAAACAACGGATTAGCAGAGCTATAACGCTAAGAAAAGCAGCCAAGTAAGTAAGCAGTAAGTAAAAACCTTACATTTGAAAAATTAATATTCTATTGGTAAATTATTTTGTCATTTATTTTTAAGCCATTTTGTTTTGAAGACACCTGGATTGTAATTAGACGGAAAGACAGACGCTGGCATGTTATCAACTATTTAGCTGTACACATTACAAATGACGATGCAAACCGTTTGTTTCGAATGCGTGGAAAATCGACAATAAAGGGGTGAAGACCCGTCGACTGCCTGGTGCCTGGTTGCCCAATGGTGGAAAAGGCAGGGAGAAATTAAGGCATGTAATTCTTGCGCACACTTACCAAAATATAGGATATTCTATAGAATACCGTGGGGCTGAATACTCTGTGCCTGTACTCGGGGCTGACAAGATTAATTTCAACAAAATCAAAGTTACCGATTAGCCTCTTAGCTCGCCTCTCCACTGAGTTCAACGCTCTTAGGTTCGGAAATACAGATTCATTATATTGTCAGAAGTGAAGAATTGGACTGAAAACAGATATAAAATATCAAAACTTAGTCCAAATCCCAACCCTTATCTTACTGTTAATGTTCAAATCAATAATTTTTTCTCTATCGATTATGGTTGATAATTTAAATAATCGAACTACAACACATCACTCATTCGTTCAATATTCAAATTGACGTTTGACATTGACATATGCGACGACGCGTTTGATGATATTTCTTGATTCTTTATGTGCCAGTTGTTTGTTTCGATTGCGGTACGAATTTATTTTATAGTTACGGAATAATATTTGGTTAGTTTATTAATTTTACAAGACATTTTTACGAATATGATTATTAATCACACACATTTCGTCCTATTTTGTACATCTCATTGTATTTTGTCACTGGCCATCAGTGTTATTATATTAGTAGCCTGTCATAAAATTGTACTTTTATTAATACTTTCGCGCTTTTATTGTGGCTTGGCTGGAAAATTTGACCGTATGCTTTGAAATTAAAATAAAGAAAAACGTTTAACATGGCTGTACTCTCCACTGAGAGATATCAGCTCTTGCTTCAAATTATTTTATAGTAAATTACAACTTTACTACATTTTCAGTGCAATAAAATATCTTCATTTGTTTATTTTTAAATTAAATTGAAGTTTTGAAAATGAAAATAATGTATTCCGGTGTAACTTACCACCAACACATTGGGTTGGCAACAAATTAATGAAATATGAATTTTAATTTGATTACATATTTTATTTAATCATTTATTGATATCTCTAATAACACTGTTTGTTTCAATAACTGTACCTGCACTTGGCTGATGGTGCCTGAACAAAGTTTATGTTTTGTTTACCATAGTTCCTTGGTTTAGTCCCCTGAAATGCATTATGGCTTGTTTGAATTTATGAATTGTGGCTTGTTTGAGTTTATGCATTGTCATATGAATTCATTTTTAACCTTACTTCTCTCTTTCCCATAGTCCCAGTGGGAAGACTGAAATGTTTCCAAAAATTATGGTTCATTTAACATGTTGAGTTTTAAATTTAGGATCCCATTAACTATCTTAATTTTTTTAAGAAAAAAAAATCACCCCAAGAAATTAAAATTGTTTCTTAAACGTCAACATATTATTTAAACCCCTCAAGTGTCATGACACCCGCAGATGGTTGGCAGTGCATGCATGCCTGTCTGTCATTTGACCCCGTGTGCCCATTTCTAAATTAAACATGTTTTTTTTTTTTTTATAGGATAAGGGTGACAAACGAGCACAGTCCACCTGATGGTAAGTGGTTGCTGCGGCCCATAGACATCTACATCTATCCTCTATTACAAATCAAAATGTAGATGCGTTGTCACCCGTGAGGACTGAGATGGAATGCCTCCTTTCCAGTAAAAAGGGCCTCCGGCCACCTGCACTCACCAAGCGAAACGCAGAGGTAAACCTCTACTTCACGCTGGTATTCTGTGAGGTCGTGGTACCACCCCGGTTCGAGCCGGCCCATCCATGCGACAGCAAAGCTTCCGCGTGGCTCTATCACTGTTGAAATGTCTTTAATCTATGTTGTTCAAAGATAAAATGCTGGTTTAATCTTTCAACAACATAGATTAATCACAAGGCCGTAATGTAAGGTTTTCAAACGTTTTTGAATTGTACATTTTCTATTGTTTTAACTTGTTTTTATTTTGTCGCATAAAAGGAGGTAGATATTAAAAAGATTGTTGTGTGAAAAAAATGTATTGATGGGGTGTGATTTTTTAATCTCTTTTGATATAATGTATTGTTAAGCAAATAATACAAATACCGTTTTATATAATGGCTTCATTTGATAATCCTTACACTTTATCTACAAGAAACCGGCAAAATTACGTCACACAATTTTGAAATGAGATTGATAATATTATAACAATAGAATTTAATATTTATAAAGAAGAATCAAATATCTTAATTCATTAGGAATTGATGGGGTATAAGTTTTATATATAGCTGGTATACAAATGTAAAAATATACCATTGTTTATATTAGCACCTACTGGTATCACACAATCTCCAAAACGGCCCTGACACCTGAAGCGTAAAAACATAAATTGGTCAGGCACATGAGGGGTTAATCTACTAACATTTCAAAATAAGATACAAAGTAGGTTGAGGGCAAAAGAAATTCTGCAGGAATCCTCTTATTTAGTTTTTTTAATAATGTGATATAATCCTAATCAAAATTAAAAAGGTAAAGAATCATAGGTAATATAACAACAAAAATATTTGTAAAATGAAAGCTAATAAATGTGTTGCTCACCCTACTCAACCATTTAAAGGAAAGTGGATTACCGGCCATGCCACCATGCTTGCCACGCTTGATAACTCCAATTTACCGTACACTGTTTCTTTACACAATAAATAATAATACATACATATTTGGCATACATGTGATTTTTAATGGGACGGTTTTACAATACTTTTTTTTATATATAATAATGGTGACAAATAAGCACACAGTCCACCTGATGGTAAGTGGTATCTACGAATCAAGCACCAAATTTATCTCAACAAAGTTTGCAATTGTGTATTGGCTCTACGGCCTTAGAAGAATATGATTTTACATTTTTTTTTATAGTATAAGGTGACAAATAAGCACACAGGCCATCTATATTTATCCTTTTTTTTATAGTATAAGGGTGACAAACGAGCACACAGTCCACCTGATGGTAAGTGGTTGCTGTGGCCCATAGACATCTACATCTATCTTCGATTACGAATCAAAATGCAGATGCATTGTCACCCGTGAGGACTAAGATGGAATGCCTCGTTTCCAGTAAAAAGGATCTCCGGTTCTCTACACTCACCATACGAAACACAGCAGCGTTAAGCTGCTATTTTACGCTGGTATTCTGTGAGAGCGTGGTCCTTCCCCGGTCGAGCTGACCCATTTGTGCTACAACCATAATATAGCTGCAGCATGGCTCTACCACGTACAAACTCGATTAAAAATTAAAATGCAGATGCATTGTTACTGCTGAGCACTAAAATGGAATGCCTTGTATGCAGTAAAAAGGGTCTCTAGTTGTCTACAATCACTGGAGCTGTTATTATACGTTGGTATTATGTGAGAGTGTAGTCCTTCCCTGGTTATATTAACTTAGAATACAGGACATATGTTAATTTCTTAATGATAGTTCAATACAGTAATATTTGATTATGATGTTCTTAAATTTTAACCAGAATGCTCAAAGTTATGGTACATTTTCAGCCATTGTAGTTATGGATCAACAGCTTCAACCCTTAATACTGTGTATGGAGAATATGAATGGGGAAGAAGTAACACTTAGCATAGAACCTAATGACAATTTCCAAACTTTCCTGGATAAAGCGAAGTACCCATAATCCTTATTCCTTTTTTCCTTTAATATCCTTTGAAATATTATCTATGTCTAAAATTATTATATTGCATACTGGCTGCACCCAAGCAGTCCTGTAGGCTGTAATGCTAGCAATGATGTGTAATTGTTAAATAAACCATAATTATCAGGTTTGTGCAAGAACACAAATTATTAATGTTTGGGTCTGCTGTGATTTTTCTTATGTCATTAGACCTGTATCCTAGCTTTCTGAAAGCTTGCATTAGTGTTTTATTAATCATGGTTTGTATCTAGTAAGGATACTGTAATTTGTTCATTGCTTTTTAGTATTTTTTTTTATAGGATAAGGGTGACAAGAAAGCATACAGTCCACCTGATCGTAATTGGTTGCTGTGGCACATAGACATCTACATCTATTCTCATTTAGGAATCAAAATGCAGATGCGTTATCAGCCGTGAGGACTTAGATGGAATGCCTCTTTTCCAGTAAAAGGATCTCCTTTTCTCTACACTCACAATAAAAAATACAGCAGCATTAAGCTGCTATTTTACGCTTGTATTCTGTGAGACCGTGGTCCTTCCCCGGGCGAGCCGACCCATTCATGCTATAACTATACAATTAATATAACTGCAGCATAGCTCCACCACATATAAAAGTTAGCAACATAATATTGTATCTAGGGGTTTTTTATTATGTATTTATGTTCTTTGTTCACCATTTTGATAGGCCCGGTCACTAAGATTGGCGAGAGCACATGGATCCAATTCTTATAGGCCCCTAAAGTTGCAGCCTATATACGTGCCACTGCTAGGCACAGGCCTCCCCTTATTTCTGAGAGGTTTATAGGTCAGGGAAATGTCCGCCACGCTGCCCCAATGCGTGTTCGCGAACTTCACATGTCTTTGAAGTTGACTTTTATTATATTTCCTAATTTGTGTCCTCAATAAGCCGTGTAATGGTGGTGTAAGATTATCCACTGCCCCATATCATCCCATGGGTGTCATAAGAGGCGACAGAGGGAAACAAATCAGGAGACTTTCCTAATAACGATAAAATAAAAAACTACGATTGCCAGTCCGCTTGCCAAGCGTGGCAACTATGTTAAATATTCCCCTGATAAGGCCAAACCTATGAGAGAGGTCTGTGTTCAGCAATATACTTTAATAGGCTGTAACGGTCCTCAATAAGAATGTTTATGAATTTGGGATCCAGTACACATACAAGGTTTTGACACCAAATATGCGGCGCTGCGGAGCCCCGGGTTCTAAACCCGCATGGAACAAGTGTTTCTATAGCCTACAAAAGTTGTTCCTGGTATGGATGGTAGTCCGTTTACAATACATTTAGGTATAACGCTTTCATGATACAGTATAATCTTACCGTCGGGCTAATGTTATTTAAAAATAAAACAATATGCAAGTACTTACATATTTCAAATCGTGTTTCAATAAACGTAATCTATATTCTATAATATTATTTTTTAGCTAGACATTACTTTTCAAACTAATTATGTTTATATCTTACGTTTCAGATCTTTGTTAGGTTTTGATGTAGATCTTAGCTCCATTACAGGCGACCATCCCGTATCTTTGAATGAAAACATTTATCATTATCTTCTAAATTTAGAACTGAACTTTCAAAATGAGCCAGATCTATTTGCGCATGATTATGACCAGAAATTAGAACGTAACGCAAATGGCGGTGATGGTTTCATGTACGTTCTTGATGATGGAACACAGATACGTGCCTCTCAAATACACTTTGATAACGAAGATCCGCCTTTAGACTTAACAGCAGAAAAAATACCATTTGTCAAGTATTCAAATGACACCGATGAGAATGAAGACTACGATCTAAACATAGAAAATACTAAAAAAATTAATATTATTGAAAGTCCAGTTACACGTTGGTCGAGTAGAAACTCTAGTCCTAAATGCAGCTTCGTTAACAGTTTACCCTTTAGACTCGTTTGTTCGAACACGTCTAATTTTGAAGCCCAGTTTTCAAAATATTTAGAATCAAGTTCATCAAAAACTTATGCAACTTTAAATCCAGTTGCCAATAGCAATAGGTCCCCGAGAAGTTTAATTAAAGACAATTACAAAAACTATGATGAAAACTTTCAGACTCAGTGTCGTAAAGATGATTTCACTAATTTTACACGCGAAGAAATTCTTAATATGTTTAAAGACTCTCCTGTTACATCCCTACCTTACGAAGAAAATCAAAATAATAGCGAAAAAAGACGTCATGTGCGTAAAACTGATCCTTCTCGGTTACACAAAAATTGGCACAATAAGCCTTTACCCTACATAGATATAAAAACTGAAGAGAAAAATGAGCAAAATTGTTTTATTTGCGGAAAGATTGACAACACCGTGGAAAAATCATATTTGTTTGATAATGAAGATCAAAAGTTACACAGATGTTCTTCGCCTAAGAAATATCCAACTCAACTTAAAATTATATGCGACCAGTGCTTAGCAACATATTTTAAACCGTGTGATATGAAAAGTCCTACACAATCCCTTAGATCCAATGAATTTCTTGTCATTAAAAATAATCAACAGTATATCTTCCAAAAAGTAAATGACTTCCAAGTTATCCAAGATTTGGTAACTATAGATGTAGAATCGCCTAAGGACCCTCAAGAAAATGATAAACTTGAATTTGTAAAGGTTGAAATAGGTTCTGATGGTGAAATAGTGACAAAATGTATTGATAACGACACTAGATCTTCCGATGACGTTAACATTATAAAAGATGAGAAAAAAGATGGTTCTAGTGATGTTGAAATCATAGAGCCCGATGAAGATATAGATGATAACATAATAGATAATTTGGAAGAAGCTGACGAGGATGTTAAAGAGTTTTTGGGGATTTATCAGTTTAACAATAATGATAAACTAAAAGAATTAAAATGCAGGTGCGTTAAGGATTATTACAGACATGCATCTTTTGTCGTATACTTTATTACGTCTATGATTTCTCTATGTTAGCAATTCTTTGCCGCCCGACTTTTGACACTACCTGAAAATTTGTTTACAGATTTTGTGACTGTATTTTTGAAGAAATTGACAAGGTGATAGAACATGGTGAAGAGCACAAACATAATTTGGACGATGGAGAAGTATTTCCATGTCCGCTATGCGATTACGGTATAAACATACAAAATTACATATATAATGTTTGTTCTTTATTAAATTTGGAAATTGTACATTTTTGCAAATAATTAATTTAATTTAATAGCTAAAAGAAGTTATAACGCATAACGAGAAAAGGTAACTAAAAGTATTAAAGCCTTATTGTCTTATCTACATTTTGAATCCAGTGGTTATCGGCCTTTTCGAGAGAATTCCCATATCCACTCGTTACTTGAAAGATTGACTCCTAATCCTCTAATCTCATAATCCTCACCACGTCAGCTAAACCAAAGAGCTTATTTAACTGTAAGCTCTTGAAGGTTCTTTTGTTTTTTTTTTACACACACCGTAACAGACTTCAAATTCTATAATTGTGTACTTTTCTAGGTTACGCTAATTTTAAATGGCTCAAAGGCCATCTTAAAGCGGTTCACTATAAGGTGAAAGCGTCTGGAAATAACGACGATAACGGGCAAGCAGGTGAGCTCAACCAACCTCGGTCTGATATTCTCGCACTCTACTTTGAAATTTTATGAGCTTATGAGGACTACGAAAGTTAACGAGTCGGAACCAAACTAGACAAATAGATTTTTGGATTCAGATTCGTATGTTTTAACGTCCTATTTTCTTTGAATATGCGTCCACATAAAGCGGCACACATCAGGTCGATCTGATGTTAAGTGTATGCTGCGGCCTCTAAGGCCCGTATTAATAAACGTTACTCAAAGATGAACTCAAGTGCGTAATCATTTGATACGGCCTCATTATCAGCATCTCAAGATCGTTACTAATTAATAAACACATAAAAACAGTATCTCAAAACGCTATACTTAGGAATACTGTTCTGTGACTTGCACTCAAGTACACACACTTGAGAGTCGAGTGTCGTTTATTAATCAATGTGACACTTAGGTGATATCGTAAACCTAAACCACATCTTGAGATATCTTTCTTTATTAATAAGATCATAACCTCAAGATTGTACTCAAGTGCGTGTACTTGAGCTGAGTAACTTTTATTAATACGGACCTAAAACATATCTGTCCTCGATTAAGAATCAAATTGCAAATGCGTTGTCACCTCTTGAGTAATAGAATGGAATGCCTTGTTAATAGTAAAACGGGTCTCTGTTTCTCGTCACTTACCACACGAAACACAGCAGCATTATTCTGCTATTTGACGCTGATGTTTCGGCGTGCGTGTTCTTCCCCGGTCTGATCGTTCCATTCGTGCTGCATAAACATCTGACACAAATAAGTTAGGAAGAGCGAGTTCCCGGCGTTTGTGGACATAATGCATGGTCATTATATTTATTGTCGTGAAGAAAGCCTCGGCGTTAGAGAATCCACTAACTCTGTATCTTTTTATGGGCGTTGTAAGAGGGGATTGACCGAAATGAATCGGAATATGGGCAGCAGCAACTTAAAAAATAATATAAAACTACGGTTGCCAACCTGCCTGCCAATTGTGGCAACTATGGCAAATATCCACTCTGTGAGTTTCTTTAGGAGTCATATGGTCAGCAGTGTAATTAAATGAAGAAAGAATATACATGCGCGTTGTTAATAATTTCCGACGACGTTCGAAAGTTTTCGCATAGCTCGAATTTGGAAAAGCAGATATTTTTTTAAGGGCTGATTTTTCGATCATCAGATTAAAATTATTCACAAAATAAATTATAATAGCCACCAGGCCGCATTTCGGTCACGGCGGCCAGTCTCAACTGCCACTAGCCATCTGCACAAGACAGGATTATAGTGTGCAAGCCCAGCTGCATTCTCTTTTCCCTCACTCTTATAGACCGTTGGGACGGTTATTCCGATATGAATCGAGAACTGAGATCAGGGATAGGGCCAACGGCTTTACGTGCTCTCCATTACACGGGGGTGAAACAGCGCCATCTTGTTCTGACTCCTACTTTTATGTGGTAGAGCCATGCTGTAGCTATATTAGTAGTATAGTTGTAGCACGAATGGGTCGGCTCGACTGGGGAAGGACCACGCTCACAGAATACCAGCGTAAAATAGCAGCTTAACGCTGCTGTGTTTCGTATGGTGAGTGTAGAGAACCGGAGACCCTTTTTACTGGAAATGAGGCATTCCATCTTAGTCCTCATAGGTGACGACGCATGTCTATGGGCCACAGCAACCACTTACCATCAGGTGGACTGTGTGCTCGTTTCTCACCCTATCCTATAAAAAATACTCCGGGCTGCTACTGAGAATTTTTTTGACATAAAACCCGATAATTGATTTTGACCCCATCTGGGATTCGAACCCGGGATCTCATGAATCAGCAATCACGTTTCCGATCACTAGACCAGCGAGGTGGTCTGCCAAATATATTATAATCTGACTGAATACAGAAGTGAAACACTTAAACTATTATAGTCATACAACACTAATTTAAAATTAATGATTGTAAAATGAGCCCTAATTCGTGAAACAATTATTTCAAGGCTTCCGTATATTTTTAGTTTCGATATAGTGGTATGAATATACTTGGTTACTATGTACCATACTGGGGTGGCTTCATATGGCTAGCTACCTCTAGCAACAGAGGTTGTATTTTATTTTATAGAATAGGGTGACAAACGAGCACAGTCCACTTGATCGTAAGTGGATGCTGTGGCACATAGAAATCTACATTTATCCTCAATTAATAAACAAAATGCAGATGCGTTATCACCCCTGAGGACTAAGATGGAATGCGTCGTTTCCAGTAAAAAGGGTCTCCGGTTCTCTACACTCACCATACAAAACACAATAGCATTAAGCTGCTATTTCACGCTGGTATTCTGTGAGAGCGTGGTCCTATCCCGGTTAAGCTAAACTACATTTGTGCTACAACCAAAATACAGTTGCAGCGTGGCACTACCACCTATGTCAAATATTGTAGTCAGGTGCTTTAATTGAATCAGTCGACAGTGCTATATTTATGTACGTCTGTACTGCACTGTCTGTCATGGCTGTCTAGCCATGGCATCTCAGTCAGGTACGCCACATACATTTTATTGTTAGAACGTATTTTGTAATAATATGATTAATTATAGTAATAATACTTTAGACAATCCTGAAAAATCACCGAAATCTTCGCCAGTCGCCAAGAGAACTAGAAGTGCAATAAAAAAGGTCGAAACTGACAACGAAAAAGGTCCACCCATTTTTGTATATACTATTGTATCGTGTAAACATAATTAATACCTGTAATAATACCAAGCAGTGTGGTCGGCCCGGCGTAAAGAAATGCATCCCCTCACTTTGTCCCGAGGATGTCGTAAGTGGCCACTATGGTGCTGGGGCCACAGTAACGAGAAACGTCAATGCCCATAAACGCAACAATATTATTGCCTTAATTTTAACGCAATAAACCGAGTGGCCACACTTGAAACGGTCAACGTCATTTCAATTTCAATGCCGTTGAACGGCGTTAAAATTGGCGTTAATGTTCTTTGAATATATTTTATTATATGAATATTTTTTCATATTATATTTTTTATATTTAATGAATGGGTTCTGTAATAACCTATTATTAGGCTTTCTTCTTTTTAATTTCTTCGATAGTTATTTTAAAAGGTAATAATTGCATTATTCATCGCCAAGCATCATTTTGCGATGTACGATTTTTAAAAATTTTGTGTCTGGAATCCCACAAACATGGCTCTGTTTGCAGAATCTCGAGAAACGTAAGAATTTTTTCATTGTTCCAATCCATAGCCATACGTGCGATCCCGTTGCGCTCAACGTGCGCAATGAAACAAACGTAGTGTGGCCACTGCAACGCGATAATACGTGCGTTAATCTCTTTCATGTACCGCCACTCGAGTTATCGCCCAACGGCAAACGGCATTGCTCATGCTGTTGAAAAATTATCGCGTTAAGTGGTGGCCACACCTACATTCAACGCCCATCAACGCGATAATTAACGGCATTTCTCGTTAGTGTAGCCCGGGCATGGGAAAGGCGAACAAAGCCTACTTGGCCTTCGATGCATTGTGATACATCAGCTCATATATTATGACAGATTAAGGTGCGAGATATCTGGACTGCTATCATTAATTGGCCTGCTAAGCGTGGTGACTGTGAAAAGTACCGTCCACAATAGTAGAGAACCAAATAGCCAACAGTGAACAGTTACGTGCTGATATGGAAGAGAATAAGAACTAAAATATTATAAAATTATTATTTCTGTCTTTAATACAAATTATTTAGTTATACGGGGAACCTTTTAACGGGGAATATATTTCTTTTTTACATTGTAGAGCCATGCTGCAGCTATATTGTGCTTGCAGCATGAATGGGTCGGTTCGTCCGGTATGGGACCACGCTCTCACAGAACACCAGCGTAAAATAGCAGCTTCATGCTGCTGTGTTTATGGTGATTGTAGAGAACCGGAAACCCTTTTTACTGGAAACGAGGTCATCTCGGTCTTCAGGGGTGACAACGCATCTGCATTTTGATTCTTAATTGAGGATAAATGTAGATGTCTATGTGCCACAGCATCCACTTACCATCTGGTGACAGTTCACCTGATGGTAAATGTGCTTGTTTGTCGCACTTATTTTATAAAAAAAAGAACCAGAACCGTACTGTTAACCGTGTAGTGACGATTTAAGAATATCCACAACCTCATCGTCCCGGGGGTGTCATAAAACCGGCAGAGGAAACTAAAACAGGAAATCAGCAACAACATTTTCCAGATAACAATCCAAAATTATAAATAACTGCAGATGTCAACCCGCCTGCTAAACGTGGTAATTATCGCAAAATCCCACCTATGAGGCTATATATGGTGAGGCCTATGTTCAGCAGTGGATCTTTATAGGCTGTAATGGATGGATGAGATAGATCACGGAGAACCAGAACAAATCATGTCTCCTAATTTAAAATTTGTACAACCGACCTCAATATAAATTATTAAGAATAACTCAAAAACTATTCGTCAGACCTTGATCAAATTTATATGGGACCACATGTGAAGCACCAGCTTTCAAATAAAAAATCATAGAAATTGGTTCACCCAGTAAAAAGTTCTGAGGTAACACACATAAAAAAAAACAGTCGAATTGAGTACCGGCTCCTTTTTGAAGGCGGTAGAAAATAAACGAGATTAAATCCATAAAGTTTAGTTTTATTCAAAAATAAATATAAAAAACATAAACACTCACGCCTGTCACCCAGAGGGGTAGGCAGAGACTACGGACTTCCATTTGGCACGATCCTGACACACGTCTCTCGTCTCCTTTACATCCATATATCTACGCATACAGGCTCGTCGATTATTATTATCCTATAATATAACATTATATTCATCGGTTAAACTAAGTCCTTACTTCATTAAAACTCGTTTAAAAAAAGCGGTTTTAACTATTATTTTTGACGAATGAGACTTGAACCCCGAGTCTTGCTGATGACTTCGTTATTACTAACGGCTTCAACTTAAGTTTCTGTACCTGATAGTTTACAGGAAAGAGGTACTTTAAAAAATATCTAAATAAAATGGTCCTTAATATTATAGAGATCCCGGACAAGACTGCGGAGTGTACGAACAATTTCATCACGAAACTTGAATCCGTTAGTATTTGCTTTGTGAAATTTTTAATATAATATTGATTTTAGTGTAGATCTAGTCAATAATACGTAGTTTGTATATCCACTTAAGTAGAAGTATGACTTATTAATGTAAAATAATCCTAAACATGAAATTCTGTATTAAGAAAATGTTTTATTTTCCAAGTTTTCAATTTTATCTAAATTGGTATCAAACAACTAAGTAAATTGTTCTTTTTTTTTTAACGCCGCGCCGCGGAAAGCTCTATCGCCCAGTCATTGTGTTATTATTTGTAAACCATCATGTGGGTACTAACCTGCTCATGTATACTTTTAACTTCGTGTACGTATATAAGCAATAATTGCCTGTCACATTGTTTATGAAAGTAACATAACAATATCTCTTAAGGGGCCTAATTAGTGATTAAACTAAGTAAAAACTATTTCTTTTTACAAATCACCATGGAATAAATATTTCTCTAAGGTTGCAGATCCAATAAGCAGTTGCTAACTTTGTCGAGGTAAATCTGGTGCTGAAAAATAATTAACCCGTTTCTTAATATACCTGGATAAGTGTTACGCTATAGCAGTTCTAAGAAACGGCTGGAATAGTAACCAAAACTGATAAAGGGCCTGGGGCGAAACGTTGAAAATCGGCCGTCATCATTTTGCAAATGACGGACTGAAGGCTAATCGAAAGGTTCACAAACGAGCACAGAGCCCACCTGATTGTAAGTGGATGTTGTAGCTAATAGAAATCTACATCTGACCTCAATCAAGTATCAAAATGCAGATGCGTTGTCACCCTCGAGAATAAAGATGGAACGCTTCGTTGCCAGCTCGACTCAGAAAGCCATTCATAGTAATTGGTAAACTATATTTGTAGTATGTCTGTTGCGTTGCCCGGTTGCACTTGATCCCTCCAGATCCATTGAATTCGCTGTTGACTTAATGATGGCCCTGTCCCAAGTCCGTGGGATTTGGCTTCGCCATTTTAGAATTGATATACCGCCATTTCCCGGTTTCCAAAGCCTTCAATCTTTAGCTAATAACGTGTGTCAACGTGCAGAGCTTCGTATTGAAAAAAAAAACCCTACATCCTATAGAAATTGTTAATAGTTTACATGAATAACATGAAGAGAGAACGTACTAGTTATTATTTCTTACCAATATCCCGGCGCATTAATATAAGTGAACACAAAAGTGCAACATATTTTTTATACAATAGAGTAACTTAATGAGGAAATAGTCCACCTGATGTTGAGTGGCTTCTGCAGCCCATGGACACGTTCAATTAACTTAAAACGGATGTGTTGTCAATTTTCACACACTTCTACTCTGTACGGTTCAAACTGAAATAACATTGAGTGCATTGCTGATTGGCGGCAAGAAAGAGAAGTTACAATCGTGACGGATTCCTAGGCAAAATAGGATCTCTACCACTTTTAATACTACTGAATATCATTATCACAATCCTTATCAAGTCCACTGCTGCACATAGGGCTTCCAAAACACCGGTACAATGCCACAAAATGCGATTCTGAGGCACCTGTTTCCAATGACTTCCTTCATATCTGACCAGGTTGTCACAACGTCTAATAGAAGAGGGCACCCTACACTTCGCTTACCCCAGTACCTTCGTTTACCAGTACGAGGCTGCCACTCGAGAACCTTCCTTCTCTATCTTTTGTTGGTTCTTCACTATATGACTGGACCATTGCCACTTTAGCTTACTGTGGGCAAGTCGATAGTAAGAAAAAATGTGTCTAATATATGCCTTAAAAATTAATATTTAGAATGACTCTACGCTGACTGTCAAGACTGAAGTGAAACAAGAGTGCTTGGACAGCAGCGATGACGAGGCGATATGGATCTTGCAAACTGTTGATCATGAGACATCTGGTCCCCTGGAAAATTTATTGAAGGCTGCCACAGTAAGTATAGAATTGTTCAAAGTAAATGAATAGCCTGCGGATGTGCCTTTGTTGAACGCCAGGCACTATCGTTTCAGAGATGTTTATGGAACAGGAAATTAACGAACTTCACAGGTCTCAAATAAATTTTTTCTTTAAAAAATACTTTAAATCCACATTAGAACTTTCTCCTGTATCGTGGAGGCAGCTTACAGACAAATTTCACAAGGACAAACATCCATATCTCGAGTACAGTTATCTATAAACAAAAATTGCTTATTTTCATGTCTAATTGTTTTGTAGCGTCCCTTTTTAACACCATAGGTATCTAAGCCTGCCCCTAAATTTATCGTAAAATTTTCGGGGACAGACTAGAGGCGTCATTTTATATATCTAAAACAACTTAAGAACTATAACGTAAGACAATATTTTGAATTTGTAATCTAAATCAGCCATGAGGAAATCACCTTTATCAACACACGTTATTTATCACTAATTTTTACAGGCTTTTATTAGCTTCACCTATATGTATGTATGTAGATATGTATGTTTGTATTGAATGTCATTCAATTTTAAAAGTCAGTTTTTACACCCTTTCAGATTTTTTTACTTATTAAGTGGCGAAGATTGCGAAGACACTTATTGATTTCACGATGTCTGTCCGTCTGTCCCACGGTTATCTCGAGAACGGTTTCGAATTTTCAAATTCTGTTTTCAGCAATCGATTACTGATCACCCAGGCATCTGAACCTCCTATTTTGAAACTGATTGCTCAACGGCAACCGTTAGAAACCGCTACAAAGCTGATTGCTTCGCCACTTTGCTATGCTGTTAGCTTGCTAGGTTTATTAAGCCAGTGCTTAGCCACAATAACACCAGGTAATAAACCTAGCAAGCTAACAGCATAGCAAAGTGGCGAATCAATCAGCTTTGTAGCGGTTTCTAACGGAAAAAAAAATTCAAAATAGGAGGTTCAGATGCCTGGGTGATCAGTAATTGATTGCTGAAAACAGAATTTGAAAATTCGAAACCGTTCTCTAGATAATCGTGGGACAGACGGACAGAAGGACAGACGGACAGACGTCGTGAAATCAATAAGTGACTTCGCAAGCTTCGCCACTTAATAAGTGGTGATAAAGCCCTAAATGGTATATCGTACTGTATTAGTGTAACAAACGCCTATTCATTCTTGCCTTGAAGACGCCCAGATTGTATACGGACGGAAAGAGTTGCCGGCAGATTCTTCCACTGTTTTGCCGTACGCGTTACGAAAGACGGAGCAACCGTTTGTTTCGAGTGCGTGAAATATTGACAACAATGAGTTAAAATGTTTGAATAATTGAAAATAATTGTAAATATATCAAAAACGAAAAATTGATGAAATTACCAAAAATTCATGAGTGTGACCTAGTATTCCTACTTGGATTATCACTGTTCAAAATAAAGGCTTAGCTTTCCATTGACTCCCGTCGAGTTGGGGGTCGATACGTATTTTTACAGAAAAGTTACACTATTATAAGCACACACACAAAGTTACAACATGCGGAAACGCGTAATTTTTGAGAAAAAAGTTATTGAAAATCAATTATTCTTGCATTGTTTATGTCTAATCCTACAAAAAAATTGACGCCATTTTTTATTGTTATTGTCAGTAGGGATGTCGATTCTTTGATTTTTAAAATAGATTCGAATTGTAAGCTGATGTATCGATTCCCAAAAAATTTATTTCTAAAATATCTATATCTTTTTCATGTTTGCATTTATAATGTAAATATAAATCCATGTTATGAGAAAAAAATCCCCTTCATCATAAAATATAGGGGGACTAATTCAGAAGGATTTCTGTATCTATTTTGAGACTTATCGTACGTATCAACCCCCAACTCGACGGGAGTCAATGGAAAGTCGTACCAAAATAAATACGTTTTATTTACTTCTTTCTTAAATTTCTGTTATTGTATTAAACTGTAAGTATATTTCCAGATGAAGAATGAAGATCAAAAAGGCACACTAAAGAAAAAACACAAGTGTAATAACTGCAGGTAAGTGCAAGTTTATACGTCGTACAATATCGCTGCAGCTATATTATGGTTGTAGCACGAATGTGTCGGCTCCACCGGACCACTGCCTCACAGAATGACAACGTGAAATATCCTGCTGTGGTTCGTATGGTAAATGTAGAGAACCAGAGACCCTTTTTCCTGCAAACGAGGCATTCCATCCGCAGGGGGTGACAATGTATTCTTCATTTTGATTCTTAATCGAAGATAAGATGTCTATGGGCCGCAGCATCCACTTATCTTTGAGTGGACTGTGTGCTCCTTTTTATAGCATAGGGTGACAAACGAGCACACAGTCACACAATGGTAAGTGGTTGCTGCGACCCATAAACATCGACATCTATCCTTAATAAAAAATGAAAATGCAGATGCGTTGTCACCAGTGAGGACCAAGATGGAATGCCTCTTTTCCAGTAAAAAGGGTCTCCGGTTCTGTACGCTCCCCATACGAAAGAGCAGTGTTAAGCTGCTATGTTACGCTGGTATTCCGTGGGAGCGTGGTCCTTCCCCGGTTCAGTCGACCCATCCGTGCTACAACTATGCTACTAATATAGCTGCAGCATGGCTCTACCACGTAACTTAAGTATATATAAAAACACTTTTTTCTTATTTTCCCGCGTAAAACGTATTAAAGTAACTTTCTGTGTGCATACAAAGATCTTTAGCAAGTGAATCATGCAGCTATGGGAGATATCAGAAAAATCTTACGGCATTCGATAGATGGCGGTATAGGATCTTTTATACGCCAGACGTGAAATATCCAACCCGGATACGGGACGTCTGGTACTGTGACAGTCAATCGCCTGCCAACCGTGACGATTAAACTGTAAATGGAGAGGCCTAAGTCCAGTAGCGACTTACGAGCTGTTGAAGAAGAAGACGAAGAATAACAAACATACAGTTTTTTAAAATATACCAACATACTGCAAACACGGACTCATTTTTGCTGATGCCATAAAAGAGGTACTCTTTTATGGCATCAGCACAAATGAGTCGAAATCGGATAATGTGCATGCTTTCACAGAATACTAGCCTTAAATAACTCTATAATGCTGCTGTGCCTCCTGGTGTTGGTGGCGAAAACTAAACTGAACTGACCCTCTTACTGGTAACGAGGACATAGACCAACACGAGCCACCGACGGATCGAGGGGAGTAGCTATATACGTTTTTACCGAGCGTTTTTTCCCTGGTTACATTAATGAACAGGACATTAAAAGAAAAGGGAATGAAAGTGAACGCAAGTAAGACGAAAGTTATGGTTTTTGAAAGAGAAGAAAGTAAAACGATATGTGAAATAAGAATAGAAGGGGAGTTGGTAGAGCAAGTAGATGAGTTTGTGTATTTGGGATGTGTGTTTAGCAGGGATGGTAGATATGATCAGGATATAGAACGACGAGTGAATGCAGGAAATAGATTGAATGGGGCTCTACACTCTATTGTGAAAAGTCAGAATGTGTCCAAAAAGGCACGTTTGGCAATTCACAATGC
Organism: Parnassius glacialis; assembly: GCA_033319125.1. Taxonomy (NCBI): domain Eukaryota; kingdom Metazoa; phylum Arthropoda; class Insecta; order Lepidoptera; family Papilionidae; genus Parnassius; species Parnassius glacialis. Next base: position 30,342,644 of record JAVANC010000002.1, read on the forward strand.
TGTGTTAGTGCCTACTTTAATGTATGGTAGTGAAGGTTGGGTATGGCAGAAGAAGCACGAGAGTAGAATAAATGCTGTAGAAATGCGGTCATTACGTAGTATGCTAGGGCTGAATCTGAATGACAGGGTGAGAAATAGTGTGATAAGAGAAATGTGTGGTTTGCAAGATGATGTTGTGACTAGGATTAAGAAAGGAATGCTTCGGTGGTTTGGTCATGTAGAAAGAATGAATGAGGAAAGAGTGACAAAGCAAATTTATGTTGCAGAGGTGAATGGCAGAGTCGGGAAGGGTCGCCCTAGGCGAAAGTTTATCGACCAAATAGGCGATATATTGAAAATGGGCCAAATTAAGAGTACCTTTAACCGACGAGCGTGTATGCGTAGGTATATGGATGAGGAGGACGCGAGAGAGGTGTGTCAGGATCGTGCCAAATGGAATTCCATAGTCTCTGCCTACCCCTCTGGGTGACAGGCGTGAGTGTTTATGTTATGTTATGTTTTTTTTTCCCTATATACTCTGTGCACACAAAAACAATCGTCTGGCTACAGCGTCCACTTGAATCAACATAATGAACTGCTAATAATTTGCCGCTCATTAGATGTCGCTAGCTGGGACTCAGGTGAAGTTACCTATTTGTTACACAGTGTCACCATGAGTAAAAACCGACAAAGTGCGAGTCGGACTTGTGCATGATGGGTTCCGTACCATTGTAAAACACGTTTCTAGTAGGGAGCCCTCTTTAACTTTTTATTTATTTTTATTGTTTGTTGTTATAGCGGCAACAGATTTTATTTTACGTTTTATTATTACGGATCATGAGATACAGCCCGCTGACAAACAGACGGACAGACAGCGGAGGCTTAGTAATAGGGCCCCGTTGGTTACCATTTGGGTACGGAACCCCAAAAAGTTGTTTTTCATACAAAAGTTTTTCGGTTTCCAGTGTTACTTACACTAGACCGAAATATACCTCTAACATTGCCTCAGTGGTTGCTCTTTAATTTCTTTGCACATTTTTAACTTTCTTCTTAGTTCTTTTATTTTTAGGAATATAATATGTAGTTTGGTTTATCCATTTTAATCATTTAACTATAAATATTCCAGAAAGAAACATTAATGTTTATGTTATCCTAATAATTTTACTTTCTCTTCATGAAATCTGTCGAATTTTTCACCTAATTGTGGAAGTCCCCATTTAACTAACACCTTTTATTATTTTTAAAAATCAGGGTATTAATCACTTAAATTTAGTTAATAACGCTATGGATGCAATCTGTTTTTATCTTCAACCGACTTCAAAATAAGGTGGAAGTACTTTATGTATGTTCAGCGATAATTCATACATACATAATAGCTGCAGCTATATTGTGGTTGTAGCACGAATGTGTCGGCTCGACCGGAGTAGGACCACGCTCTCACAGAATACCAGCTTAAAATAGCAGCTTGACTCTGCTGTGTATCGTATGGTGAGTGTAGAGAACCGGAGAGCCTTTTTACTGGAAATGAGGCATGCCATCGTAGTTCTCAGGGGTGACAACGCATCTATGGGCCATAGCCTCTATTTACCATCAGGTGGACTGTGTGCTCGTTTGTCACCCCATTCTATAAAAAAATATATTTTTAACCTCAGTGATAAAATCATGGAACTCTTCAATTTGCTAAGACATTTGCACGACGTGGTTTTATAATTCTTTACCACGTCCATCGAATTTGTTGTAGGTTTTTGAGTTTGATTTCTTTTTAGTTATTTGATGTCGATTTTTCTTTTTTTTAAGTTTAATTTCTCGTATAAAATTTCGTTTTCGAGTTTCGTTTCATGTCTCGTGGATGGCGTATGAAAAAAAAATGGGAAAACAAAAAAAAAGACATGTCAAGACTTAGTTCCAAATCTATCTTACGGGTCGATTTATTGTCATTGAGTTAATTAATTACAGTTCTGTTGGAAGTATTTTGTTTCAGCCGAATATTTTCTACCTCCGAATGCTTGACCAGTCACAAGTGCCGCCGACGTGGCAGGAAGCGGAAAGACACGACCAAGGACGATTCTGGCATACGTGTACCATCTGAAGAAGATTTTTACAGGGTACAAATACACTTTAAATTGAAATTCTCTTGTGTCTTTATAAAATATTAAAGTACCTGTTCAGAACAGGACAAGGGAGATAAAATAAAGCTCCTTAGAACTGGTCATCATTATCATCATTACAGTCACAAGTCCACTGCTGAACATATGCCTCCCCCAAGGAATGCCAACAACAAAGCACGGTCCTGAGCCGGTCCATCGACTTCCTGCATGTCTTACCAGGTCGTCACTTCATCTAGTGGGGTGTCGTCCTACGCCGGTCATATGGCCGGCCCGTTGCCACTTCAGCTTAGTTATCTGTTGAGCTATGTCGGTTACTGTGATTCTACTGCGGATATCCCCATTTTTAAGTTTATCACGCAGAGAAACCCCGAGCATAGCCCTCTCCATAGCCCGCTGAGTGACCTTGAGCTTTCTCATACGGTCGACAGTGAAAGACCACGTCTCAGATCCATAAGTCATCACTGGCAACACGCACTGGTTGTATCATCATGTTTTCAAGTTTTGAGGTAGGTATACCTGACGAGAACATGTGTCGTAATCTCTTGAACACTGCCCAGCCGAATTGAATCCGTCTATTGACTTCGCGGTCGAAGTTGGACTTACCCTGTTGGACTATTTGTCCTAAGTAAATATACTTATCGACAACTTCGAGCGTAGTGCTCCCAACAACTACTGGCATATCTATTAGATGGAGGTTACGCATCACCTTTGTTTTATACCGAATTTGGCTGCTTCAAGTTGTAGGCATCCGTACTTTGACATTTAGCCTCAACACTAAATAAAATCTTACTTTAATTGTATCTTATTTTACCCAATATTCTTTTACAGAGAGCACAAGGAAGACCTAGACAGAAGCAGCAAGCTATTGATAACGATTTACTGGTAGTGGTAAGTGTGAATCTATACACATATAAATAAAATTCAAGTGTCTTTTTTATGGGATAGGATGATAAACGAGTACATAGTCCACCTGGTGGTAAGTGGTTGCTATGGCCCATAGACATCCACATCTATCCTCGTCAGCTGTGAGGACTAAGATGGAATGCCTCTTTTCCAGTAAAAAAGGTCTCCGGTTTTCTACACACACCATACGAAACACAGCAGTGTTAAACTGCTATTTTACGCTGGTATTCTGTGTGAGCGTGGTCCTCCCCCGGTCGAGCCGGTCCATTCGTGCTACAACTATACTATCAATATAGCTGCAGCATGGCTCTACCACGTATACGTCTGTTTGTAATATTGTAATAACTATCTTCTATTTTAAGCTCACTAGGTTATTTGCATACCATTAAAACACAAACAACCATTCTTAAAATTTTGATCAGTCCGTCCGGGCTAATCTTCAAAATATCCGAACCGATTGTAATGAAACTATACAAACATAGAGAGGAATGCCAAATTGCAAAATTGCCAAATTGCTAGCAGGGATCTAGGTTCTAGGCAATAATTTCTCAGAAAAACTTTTTGGAAAAAAATACTTGAACGTTATTTAGAATTTAAGATAATCAAATAACCTATATACATTATTTAACATAGATACATTATTTTAAAAATAACCTTTGATTATCTTAAACCTTACGTTATAGATTATAGATCCTATTCAGACGAAGCCGAGGCGGCTTGCTATTATATTCCATATGTATTTACTTAGATTATTTGAAGTTTAATTTGTATCAATCTCAGAAAATATGCAGACCTTTTCTATCAAAATGTTTAAATTATTTATTAAGCAAAAATTGTCTAGTAAGGGTTATTATTATTATACTACTAAAGAGTACATGACTGATAATAACTTCTGGGAATGAGGTGATCGCTACCATGCTGTTTCTAAATGTTTTCATAATAATTGTATAAAATATTATATTGTAAATTGTGCTTTTAAAAAAAGGTCCCGCTGGATTTCTTGGTGGTCTTCCCAGGACAGAGGTTTTTTTGCGAACCAGTGGTAAAAATAAAAAATGACTTTCAATAAGTATTATGTACTATAATCTATATTGAATAAAAATAATTCTATTCTATTCTATGTTTATAGAATTTTTGGACGTGGTATAGCCACGCTGGAGCTATATTATGAATGTAGCACGAATGGGTCGGCTCGACCGGAGATGGACAACGCTCTCACATAATACCAGCTCAAAATATCAGCTTCATTCATGCTGTTCCCAGCGTAAAATAGCAGCTTAATTCCTGCACTGAACAAGTGTTTCTATGCTGTAAAACAAATAGTCTACGGTTGAGCGCTTGTGTTTTCGTTAGTGTTTTTAAAAGGGTTATATTTTTTTTTAATTCTGATTTTAACACAGTAGTGTTTCGTATGGTGAGTGGAGAGAACCAGAGACCCCTTTCTACTGGCTACGAGGCATTCCATCTTAGTCCCCAGGGGTGACAACGCATGTGCATTTTGATTCTTAATCGAGGGTGGATTTAGATGTCTATGGGTCACAGCACCAATTTACCAAAAGGTGAACTGTGTGCTTGTTTGTCTCCCTTATTCTACGAGTGTATAAAATAAAAACAATCCTGACGATTTCATTGTTTTTATTTTATCGTTTTCTGCTGGTACAACTAGCTGACCCGGCAGACATTGTTCTACCTTTTCCAGTGTGTGGTGAGATGAGTTATCTCCGAATGTTTTACAGTGTTAATATACGATTTATTAATAACACTATATTATAATGTCTATAAAGTCTATAAATAAACTACTCTATAATGTGCGTGATTATGGTGATCTCATAGCCACCAATATACGGCGGCATGATCAATATGATCATGAATGATAATAACCTCAGGAAAGGAGGTGGTAGCTTTTTTTTTTATTAGCTTGGAATTGTGTAACATAGATTGTAAGCTGTTGTTTTAAAAAATAAGTCGCGCTGGGTTTCTTGTTAGTTCTTCTCAGGAGATTTTTCCCAAAACAGTGGTAATTAAAATAAAAAAATAAATAAAAAAGTTTCTGTTTCTGTTGCGTCTCGTTCGCGCAGTCGTAAAATAACCTGAACGGCGACGGGAGGCAGTGCGACGTGTGATTGAGGCAAAATTCTAGTTACAACGAAAGAGGATCTTGTCCAGGAGGACTTCTTATGGTCTGATGTTGATTTATATTAAATATTTGTAATTGTGTTTGTTACATTCTACAGAGGCCTCGCAAGAAGAGGAATCGCGGCCCGACCTCCGACCCGCAATTCGTCACCTGCCACAACTGCAACGAGTCGTTTACGTCTAAAGTTAGACTAAAATTTCACATGTAGGTACATGAAAACTTTAAAAATTAAATATACTTTATTAAATTTTATCTATTAATTAAATATCTTAAATAGTGTTTACCCCTAATAAAAATATGTTAGTGACGTAACTATTTTATATAATACCAGTTGTAACCAGCTATGCGTTGCTGTGTAGTCTGTTTAAAAAAGTAGGGCACAGGTCTCCTCTCATTTCGGAGAGGGTTAAATTAAAAAGAAAATATAGGTTTCTTTAACGTACAACAGATGCCGCTGTTTTCCACAAAGTTCAGTATCAAAAGTTTACATCAATCGATGTAAAACTTTGGAGAATTAGAAAAAGATTCTTAACAAATGAACATTTACACGTTTATTTATAAGGATAATTTAGCATACGCTATAAGATTTCCGAATAGAATAAAATAAAATGAAAATGTAATGTTTCTCAACACTATCTATAAATTTAAATTTAGAAAACAGATAATTCTGTCGTATATTGTTCCAATTTGCCACAACACGGTAATAAAATTTCACTTTGAAATTGAAACAGTTAGTAAAAGTAATAATGATTTCTAGAACTATGTACAAGGACGATTTAATATAGTAAAAAAAAGAATATACTTTAGCGACAAGTGACAAAAACAAAACAACAAAACCTATTTTCAAGAAATGCTACTCCAGGAGTTACTTACTTACTTACTTACTTACTTGTCGTCACGCACAATCCCTGACGGGGTAGCCAAAGAGAACAGATCGCCAAGTGTCACGATTCTTACATACCTCTTTCGCTTCTTTCAGATTCATTATCTTCTTCATACATGCACGTCTAGGTATCCGAGTACTCTTGACCCTCCCCTCTTCGAGCAGTTTGCTCACATGGTCTTCGGAAGTTAGTCTCGGTCTACCTCGACACCTTTTAATATTAACTTTCGCGCTATATATTTTCTTCACCATTCGGTCTTCACTCATTCTCTCAACGTGCCCAAACCATCGAAGCACGCTCTTATCAATTTTTGTGATAAGGTCATCTTTCAAACCTGCCATATTGCGAATCTCTTCGTTTCGCTTCCGGTCGGCCATGGTAACGCCGCACATTTTACGAAGAGATCGCATCTCCACTGCATTCAACTTGCTTTTATGCTTCTTCTGGCATACCTAGGTTTCGCTGCCATATAACAAAGTCGGTACCAACACTGCGTTATGTATTGCAAGGCGTGCACTCTTCTCTACGCCTTGCCTTTTGACTAACGCAGTCAGGGCACCATTGACTTTGTTCCCGGCAGCGACACGCCTGTCCACATCTAAATCACATCTTCCATCCCGGCTAAAAGCGCTCCCCAAGTATACAATTTCATTTACCTGTTCTAGACATTCCTGATTTACCCATATTTCACACTTCGTTCTCTCTTCGTCCCTTTCAAATACCAGAACCTTAGTTTTATTAGCATTCAAACGGAGACCTTTAATTTCACATTCCTCTTTCATACACCTGACTAATTCCTGCAGTTCTGCCTCTGATGGTGCAATAAGCACTGCATCATCAGCATACAGCAGACAATTTACTTTTATGTCACCCAATTTCACACCCAAACAGCTATCTTTCAGCTTCTGTAAACAGCTGTCGAGATACAGTATGAACAGCCAGGAAGACATGACACAACCCTGTTTTACGCCCGTTTGGACGCTAAACATGGGTGACAGGTCATGCCCTACCCGCACACAGGCTTTACAGTCACAGTAAAGTGACTGCACAGCCCTTAGCAATCGACCATCCACACCATACCCCGGCAACAGTTCCCACATTTTCTTCCTTACAACCTTATCAAATGCTTTCTCAAGATCCACAAAAGCACAGAAAATCCTCTGGTTAGCAGCCAGAAGCTTTTCCGTGATCATGCGGAGAGAAAACATTTGATCCGTGCATCCTCTTTCAGGTCTAAATCCGCATTGTGCCTCCCATAGAAATCTTTCCGATTTCTCTTGCATCCTACGTGTCAAAACCTTCGAGTAAACTTTACTTGCTAAACTGGTCAAGCTGATCGCCCGATAGCACCCGCAGTCAAAATGTGAACCTTTACCTTTATATAAAGGCACAATGACTGCGGATCGCCAATCATCCGGGACATCCCCCGTCCGCCAGCACAAATTGCACAGCAGATGAAAGCTGTCCCAGACGCGAGGCCCACCATACTTGACCATTTCAGCAGTAACTCTGTCTAGTCCCGCAGCCTTACCACATTTCAAACTTCGAATCGCACGTTCAATCTCTTTCATACTGTTGACCTCAGTGTCATCGAGGTCCGGGTCTGGCGTACCAGTCTCGGTGTCATCCCCGGATCCCTCACTAAGATCATCACACGCATACATTTCTCTATAAAATTCGCTCCATCGTTGCATGACGTCCGATTTGTCTGAGAGGACGTCATTAGTTCTCGAAAGCACTTTGTTCATTCTTAAGGGTGTCGCACCACTTCGGGTCCTTCCAACCTCTTTCCAGAAGAGTTTGGAGTTCTCCTTAAAGTTGTGCGACAACCTTTCGTCCGCTTCCATTCTACACCTTTCACGCACTTCCTCAATCAATGCTTTCGTGTGAACTTTTTGCAGCTTATATCTTTCTTTCATCTTCTCTCTCATATCCTTATCATTACTAGAGGCCAAGTAGTCTAACCATGCTTTCTTCTTCTTCTTTACAGCTTCTTTCACTTCATCATTCCACCATGCATCTCTTCTTTTACTACTGCCTCTTTTAATCGTTCCACACACTTCTTCCGCTGCACTTACCATTCCATCCCTAAGGTTCTGCCATGTTCTTTCCACACATTCATTTCTGCCATCGATGGTGTCAAGCTTTTCGGCTACCCTCGCATGATATTTGTCCCTAGTATCCGCTTCCTGAAGCTTCCAGCTTCGGATGCGACAGACCGACTGTGGTTCTGTTACTGCCGTCCGGTAGCGCCAACCCGCGAACAGACCCCTAAATCTAGTAATCACTAGATAGTGTTCCGTTCCCAGGTCAGCACCCCTGAACACTCGCGTATCCATCACCTGTTTCCGCAGTCGGTCATCCACCAGGAACAAATCGATCATACTTCTCTCATTCTTTCTTTCTCTAGTATACATATGGATTTTCTTGTGATTAAACATAGTGTTTGTCACAAGAAGACCCTTTTCCTTGCATACCGCCAGTATAAGCTTGCCAGCATCATTAACCCTTTTATCCCCAAACTTTCCAAGCACCGACTCGTACCCTGGTCGAGCGGTACCAACCCATCCATTCAAATCACCACATACAACAATTCTTTCGTTTTCCCTAGCCAAATCTAGAACTTCTCTTACATTCTCCCAAAACTCCTCCAGCTCAGCCCTGGACGACGAAGCTACCGGCGCATAAACAGCCAAAAGGAATAACTTCGTCAGTCCCAATTTAAAGCGAACCCAGAGAAGTCTTGAGTTCACAACTTTATATTCAGTCATAACATCGACCAACCGAGACGACAGCAGCACCCCCACTCCCTGGCGGGCGCTCTCGCTCTCCGGGACTCCGGACCATAGAGCTAACGCACCGCCAGGGAGCTCTTCAGTACCACTGCCCTTCCGTTTGGTCTCCGACATACACACGACATCTAATTCTCTTTCTTTCATTATTTCGATCAACTCATTCGTCTTATCTCTCATGCCTCCTCTAATATTCCACGTGCCAACTCTGCACTCTGTCCTCCACCTTCCGCCGTGTCGGGCTGTGCGTGACGGGTGGCGGTCCCCATCGCCGCTTTGCGCGCTGCATTCCACACCAACGGGGACGAGCTGGTGTGCGTCGCCTTGGGGGGACGCCCTAACCCTCGTTGGCATGGGTGCGCAGCTAAGTAGAATTGCAGCCCTGAAAAGGGCTGGCAGGGGTCGCAACGAGCACGCTTCTACAGTGACCCCCAGGACTCCAGGAGTTGCTATGCAAAAAAGAACGTTAGAACCACCACTACAAATATCCCCCGTATCAGGAGGCGTTTTACATACATTAAATACGTTTTACATACGTGGTAGAGCTAAGCTGGATCTATATTTATAATATAGTTGTAGCACGAATGGGTCGGCTCAACCGGGGAAGGACCACGCTCTCACAGAATACCAGCGTAAAATAGCAGCTTAATGCAGCTGTGTTTCGTATGGTGAGTGTAGAGAACCGGAGACCCATTTTATTGGAAAAGAGGCATTCCATCTTAGTACTCAAGGATGACAACGCATCTGCATTTTGACCCGCAAACGAGGATAAATGTCTATGGGCCACAGCAACCACTTACCATCAGGTGGACTGTGTGCTTGCTTGTCACCCTATTTCTATAAAAAAAATAGATATGGACAAACATCCAGACTGGGAACAATTATTAGTAAACTATACAAATATATGTTCCTAGAGAGATGCGAATCCACAGCGTTGCAACCAATTGCTTAACTAAACTGTTTACCAAGCCGTTGAGTTTTAGAATGTGTTGTCTACTACATATTTCTTTTTATAAAACTGAAATGACAAACGTACTTACATCTATATGATGGTGAGAGGCTACTGCAATCCAACTGTAGTCTGTAGTCATCTGTAGCCAACTTTAAACAAAGAGCGCTACGCTGGTCACCCCTGAGGACTAGGATGATACATAGTATATAATCACCAATGAAATTCTCAAATTAATTAATTAACTAGTAAATAACTTTCTTTAGGCAATTTCACGACACTACAAAACTCCTCACGTCTGACGGGCAGTACGTTTGCCCAGAATGTGAAGGCGCCCACTTCCCAACGGAGAGCGAGCTCTTCGACCACGTCCACTTTCAGCATCACAAACAAAATCGCTGGCAGTGCCCTGTTAAAAACTGTGGAAAGACGTTCTTTCTGAGGTAACACAGGTTTCAAGTTTATTGTAATAAAAATTAAAAAATAGTAATTATGCAATAGATTCAGTGATGACGAGAACCAAAGATCAAAGACAAAGCATTCCATCTCATTCCGTATAGAAAGCTTGCTTGAAGAAAAATGTATTCGCAACTGCATTTTTCTTCAACCTTCATTGATATTCACAAAACAATTCTAGCAAGTATATGCTTCATTAACCAAATTATGTATCTTGTAAATAGACCACTGTATCTTTTCTCTGTTGGGATACTAAAGCATGTGACCAACCTTGCTTGGGTCTTTAAGGGGTCTTTTAGAAAGTGTAGAAAGCCTATTTAATTAACCTCGCTGGAGTGACTGAAACACTGGAACACTATAGCTTTTATTCGTTGGTGGATAAAATGGTCACGATAGTTTTAAAAGTGAATGTAATTTTTTGGCAAAGGGCGACGCTAACGAAGCACAGCCGCACGCACACGGACACGCGGCGCTACGTGTGCGTCACGTGCGGCAAGCGCTTCCTGGACAAGCAGACGCTGGACGAGCACGGGGTTACGCATCTGCAAGTAGGTTTTACGAAAAATAAATTATGTTTTATAGACATTAATAAAAAATCCTACCTAAACATACCAATTAATATTTTCGAAACTTAAAAAATGTTTATATTTTTTAGACTAGGAAGTAACGGCTATTACTGTCCCACTCAGCCAATAGGTGAGAAATCATGCTGTATTTATTTGAAGTATAGAAGGCTAGTGCAATTCTAGGCTTACAGGCTGCGGTTACACATGGCGGGCGTCATAATGCACCTCTAAAAATTGTTAATAGTAATACAGGAAAATACATATGTATTTTTGATTATCTTTATACCTAATTTTGAAAATTAAAAAAATTAAACCAAAAGTTATTTTGTCTCATTTCATGAAAGTGCACTCATCTGCACTCTCTTTCATGACAATTATTTAAAATAGATCGATTATTTATAAACGACGAAAACAAAATTATATATGTCAAAAAAGAGTGATAATAGTAGTTCCTCTTCCTCCCAGTTGTGTTGGGAAGCGTCACAAGGAATAATAAATATATTGGTAAATCCAATTGAGCATGCCTTCGCATTAAAAATAACGTATAGCATGATTAAACGGATTTTTTTTTAAAGTAGTTTAAATACATTTCGACAGCATTATCGGCTTCAACACCCTCGAAACCCATGAAAATGACACCCATGATGAAAAAATTTATACCTATTGCAGCCGCCATCTTGGCATTACATTTCAACAGCACTATCGGCTTCAACACCCTTGAAAACCATGAAAATGACACCCATGATGAAAAAATTGGTACCTACTTCAGCCGCCATCTTGGATTTACATTTCGACAGCACTATCGGCTTCAACACCCTCGAAAACCATGAAAATGACACCCATGATGAAAAAATTTATACATATTGCAGCCGCCACCTTGGATTTACATTTCGACAGCACTATCGGCTTCAGCACCCTCGAAAACCATGAAAATGACACCCATGATGAAAAAATTGATATCTATTGCAGCCGCCATGTTGGATTTACATTTCGACAGATTTATCGGCTGCAACACCCTTGAAAACCATGAAAATGATATCCATGATGAAAAAATTTGGTACCTACTTCAGCCGCCATCTTGGATTTACATTTCGACAGCACTATCGGCTTCAGCACCCTCGAAAACCATGAAAATGACACCCGTGATGAAAAAATTGATATTTATTGCAGCCGCCATGTTGGATTTACATTTCGACAGCACTATCGGCAGCAACACCCTCGAAAACCATGAAAATGATATCCATGATGAAAAAATTTGGTACCTACTTCAGCCGCCATCTTGGATTTACATTTCGACAGCACTATCGCCTTCAACACCCTCGAAACCCATGAAAATGACACCCATGATGAAAAAATTGATACCCCTTGCAGCCGCCACCTTAGATTTACTTTTCGACAGTACTATCGGCTTTAACACCCTCGAAAACCATGAAAATTACACCCAAGATGAAAAAATTTATATCTATTGCAGCCGCCATCTTGGATTTACATTTCGACAGCACTATCGTCTTCGACACCCTCGAAAACCATGAAAATGACACTCATGATGAAAAAATTGGTACCTACTTCAGCCGCCATCTTGGATTTATATTTCGACAGCACTATCGGCTTCAACACCCTCGAAACCCATGAAAATGACACCCATGATGAAAAAATTGATACCCCTTGCAGCCGCCACCTTAGATTTACATTTCGACAACACTATCGGCTTTAACACCCTCGAAAACCATGAAAATTACACCCAAGATGAAAAAATGTATATCTATTGCAGCCGCCATCTTGGATTTACATTTCGACAGCACTATCGTCTTCGACACCCTCGAAAACCATGAAAATGACACCCATGATGAAAAAATTGGTACCTACTTCAGCCGCCATCTTGGATTTACATTTCGACAGCACTGTCGGCTTCAACATTCTCGAAAACCATGAAAAAGACACCCATGATGAAAAAAATTATACCTATTGCAGCCGCCACCTTGGATTTACATTTCGACAACACTATTGGCTTCAGCACCCTCGAAAACCATGAAAATTACACCCATATTGAAAAAATTGATACGTATTGCGGCCGCCATCTTGGATTTACATTTCGACAACCCTATCGGTTTCAACACCCTCGAAAACCATGAAAATTTCACCCATGACAAAAAATTGATACTACTTACTTTTAGTACGTACTACTATTATTTATTCTGTGCTTTTAAAATATTGTAATAAAAATATGTTATTATTATTATAATCAAGTATTTAAGAAATTTGGTTATTCGAATATTGTGTATTTGTACAGCGATCTTTTTGAGCCGCTGCAAACAACCGAAATAATATCCACTCACGACGGCGACTGACGGCGAACCATAGATAAATATAAATGTAGCAAGCTAATGCGGCGAACTGATATATACAGTAATCTATGGCGATGGCCAACTGAGTTAGTAAGTAAACTACTCTGTGGCTGCAGCTCCCCATTTACAGAAATAATTCTATACGAGGCTACCAAATCAACGAAAATTTCGCCATTTTCGAGCCGAAAAAAATTAATTATAGCTAAACAAAACAAAATTACACTGCCATTTACATTCAGTGGCTTCCCACATGATAGATGAAGAGATTAATAAATAGATTGAGTTAAACAATTGATATTTACAAAAGTTATAGTGTTTACAAGCCTTGGGGACATGATAAATCCACACCATAAGCCACTAAAACCCCTTTTTTTATTTAAAAATAGCAATTAATCGATTTAAAAAAAATATTAATAAGTTCAACAATCATTTATCATTCTAACAATGTGCTTTTTATATCATTTATATGTATAATATGATTGATGGATACGATTTCATGCGACAAAACGGTGGAATTTTGATTTTTAGGCGTTAGTAGAACATACCCACGCGCTTTGCGCTCGGCATGCAAAAATCAACCAAGAATCAGTAGCAACGATTTTTTATAAGGGATGGGCCATTTAAAATTTGTAATTTTAATCGGCTAATTAAAAAAAAAAACGAATGAATATATTTTTTCGCAAAAGATCTATTGTTACGTTGGCTGTGTGGCATGTTGCGCCGTCCTATAAAAACCAAATGTCGTGTATGTCAGCCTTTTCAATTTCGGGAAAGAAAAATTCGCTTAACATCTCGCAGTCCATTCACTGTAACGGCATTACCTAGGTCATTTTCGAAGAAAAATGCAGCCAGACTAAAATCCGCACCAGACAGTCACTCGTTGGTTTCTTCACGATGACGTGTGGATTTTCTGAGCTCCAGATTCGACAATTTTGCTTATTGATGTATTCTCCGAGGTGGAAATAAGCTTCATCTGAAAATATGATTTTTCGGTAAAAATTACTCATCATCGATCATTATATGAATAATATTACACGTGGTAGAGCCATGCTGCAGCTATATTACTAGTATAGTTGTAGCATGAATTGGTTGGCTCGACCGGGGAAGGACCACGCTCTCACAGAATACCAGCGTAAAATAGCAGCTTAACACTGCTGTGTTTCGTATGGTGAGTGTAGAGAACCAGAGACCCTTTTTACTGGAAAAGAGGCATTCCATCTTAGTGCTCACGGCTGACAACGCATCTGCATTTTAATTTGCAAAACGAAGATAGATATAGATGTATATGGGCCACAGCAACCATTTACCATCAGGTGGACTGTGTGCTCGTTTGTCACACTATCCTATAAAAAAGCGGTCTTCGGCCCATTGAGAAAACCGAAAACGTATAGGATGCTCATGCGGCTTTAGCTCTTGCACTAATTTAACTTTGTACGCATTTATACCGAGATCTTTATGCAAAATTCTTCTTAAAGAAGTTGATGTTGATGGTTGTTCACGCACAGTTGTGTTGCAGTTGTTCATGGGCGGCCGTAATCTAAGTGATCCATCAGGTGAGCCGTATGCTCGTTTGCCCCCTCACCTATAAAAAAACACTGAGCAACATCAATGATGTTTTCGCTTCAGCGCACTGGACGACTACGTAAACGGATTATTTTATCCAACAACGGTTCAGTTTTACGGAATCGCTTCACAAATTGATCCACAAAGTGCGTTTTTGGCACATCCTTTTTGTCAAATTTTGCTCGTAAAGAACAGTTTGAGTAAAGAACTCACCACTTTGGAAATAAGTTTTTAATATTTCCCCAATTTTGTTCCAAAAAAAAAGCGACCCATTTCATAAATGCCAAACATAAAAATAACTTTCTGTCACATCGGAAATGTCATCAAACCTTCCATCCTCAAAATGAACTATAGTTCCAATTCCAAACGTTAGATGGCCCACCCTGTAGCTTCTACGTAATATTCTTCACACATACTAGGATTAAGTTATCATTTTACAGATAAAGCCATTCCAGTGCCACATCTGCCTGAAGCAACTTACACGAAGGTCGAGACTACGAATGCACTTGCGCGCTCATGAGGAAGAACTGTCGCCCAGCCTGGTACTGGTGTGTGCGGTGTGTGCACGCGCATTTAGGGACACGCAGGACGCCGAGGTGAGTTCCCTCAACAGCAGTGTGCACGCGCCTTTAGAGACACGCACGACGCCGAGGTGAACTGCCACATCAGTGTGCATGCACCTTAAGGGACATAACAACAGTATGCACGCACCTATAGGGACACGCACGACGCCGAGGTGAGCTCCTGCAACAGCAGTGTGCACGTGCCTTTAGAGACACGCGCGATGCCGAGGTGACCTCCCGCAACAGCAGTGTGCACACGCTTTTAGAGACACGCACGATGCCGAGGTGACCTCCCGCAACAGCAGTGTGCACGCGCATTTCGGGACACGCCAGAAGTCGAGGGGGAGCTCCCGCAACAGCAGTGTGCACGCGCCTTTAGAGACACGCACGACGTCGAGGTTATCTCCCGCTACCGCAGTTTCCACGCGCCTTTAGGGACACGCCCAACATTGATGTTAGCTCCCGCAATAGCAGTGTTCACACGCCTTTATTGCCACGCATGACGCCGAGGTGATCTCCCGCAACCGCAGTTTCCACGCGCCTTTAGGGACACGCCTGACGTCAATGTGAGCTCCCGTAACAGCAGTGTGCACGCGCCTTTAGAGACACGCACGACGCCGAGGTGACCTCTCCCGCAACAGCAGTGTTTATCGCGCCTTTAGGGAGACGCATGACGTCGATGTGAGCTCCCGCAACAGTGTGCACGTACCATTAGGTACACGCACGACGCCGAGGTGAGCTCCCGAAACAGCAGTGTGCACGCGCCTTTAGGGACACGCCCAACGTCGATGTGAGCTCCCGCAATAGCAGTATGCACACGCTTTTATTGCCACGCACGACGCCGAGGTGATCTCCCGCAATAGCAGTGTGCACGCGCCTTTAGGGACACGCCCGAGGTCAAGGGGAGCTCCCGCAACAAAAGTGTGCACGCGCTTTTAGGGACACACATGACGCCGATGTGAGCTCCCGCAACAGCAGTGTGCACATGCTTTTAGAGACACGCACGACGCCGAGGTGACCTCTCCCGCAACAGCAGTGTGCACACGCCTTTAGAAGACACACACGATGCCGAGGTGACCTCCCGCAACAGCAGTGTGCACACGGCTTTAGAGACACGCACGATGCCGAGGTGACCTCCCGCAACAGCAGTGTGCACACGCCTTTAGAGACACGCACGATGCCGAGGTGACCTCCCGCAACAGCAGTGTGCACACGCCTTTAGAGACACGCATGATGCCGAGGTGACCTCCCGCAACAACAGTGTGCACACGCCTTTAGGGACACGCCCGACGCCGAGGTGACCTCTCCCGCAAGAGCAATGTGCACACGCCTTTAGAGACACGCACGACGCCGAGGTGACCTATCCCGCAACAGCAGTGTGCACACGCCTTTAGAGACACGCACGATGCCGAGGTGAGCTCCCGCAACAGCATTGTGCACACGCCTTTAGAGACACGCACGATGCCGAGGTGACCTCCCGCAACAGTAGTGTGCACACGCTTTTAGAGACACGCACGATACCGAGGTGACCTCCCGCAACAGCAGTGTGCACACGCCTTTAGGGACACGCTCGACGCTGATGTGAGCTCCCGCAACAACAGTGTGCACACGCCTTTAGGGACACGCCCGACTCTGATGTGAGCTCCCGCAATAGCAGTGTGCACGCGCCTTTAGGGACACGCCAGAGGTCGAGGGGAGTTCAAAGCAACAGCAGTTTGCACGCACCTTTAGGGGCACGCACGACGCCGAGGTGATCTCCCACAATAGCAGTGTGTACGCGCCTTTAGGGACACGCCCGAGGTCAAGGGGAGCTTCCGCAACAAAAGTGTGCATGCGCTTTTAGAGACATCTACTATGCCTAGGTAACCTCCCGCAACAGCAGTGTGCACACGCCTTTAGGGACACGCCTGACGCCGATGTGAGCTCCCGCAACAGCAGTGTGCACGCGCCTATAGGGACACCCACTATGCCGAGGTAAGCTCCCGCAACAGCACTGTGCACGCGCCTTTAGGGGCACGCACGACGCAGAAGTGATCTTCCGCAATAGCAGTGAGCACACGCCTTTAGAGACACGCACGATGCCGAGGTGACCTCTCCCGCCACAGCAGTGTGCACACGCCTTTAGAGACACGCACGACACCGAGGTGACCTCTCCCGCAACAGCAGTGTGCACACGCCTTTAGGGACACGCTCGACGCCGATGTGAGCTCCCGCAACAGCAGTGTGCACACGCCTTTAGACTTTAGAGACACGCACAACGCCGAGGTGACCTCTCCCGCCACAGCAGTGTGCACACGCCTTTAGAGACACGCACGACACCGAGGTGACCTCTCCCGCAACAGCAGTGTGCACACGCCTTTAGGGACACGCTCGACGCCGATGTGAGCTCCCGCAACAGCAGTGTGCACACGCCTTTAGACTTTAGAGACACGCACAACGCCGAGGTGACCTCTCCCGCCACAGCAGTGTGCACACGCCTTTAGGTGAGCTCCTGCAGCAGTGTGGACGCACATTTAGGGACAAGCCCGACGCTAAGGTGAGTAGTTAATGCACCAGTGTGGACGCACATTTAGGGACAAGCCCGACGCTAAGGTGAGTTAATGCACCAGTGTGGACGCACATTTAGGGACAAGCCCGACGCTAAGGTGAGCTCCTGCAGCAGTGTGGACGCACATTTAGGGACAAGCCCGACGCTAAGGTGAGTTAATGCCCCAGTGTGGACGCACATTTAGGGACAAGCCCGACGCTAAGGTGAGCTACTGCAGCAGTGTGCACGCACATTTAGGGACAAGCCCGACCCGACGCTAAGGTGAGTTAATGCACCAGTGTGGACGCACATTTAGGGACAAGCCCGACGCTAAGGTGAGCTACTGCAGCAGTGTGCACGCACATTTAGGGACAAGCCCGACGCTAAGGTGAGCTCCTGCAGCAGTGTGTACGCACCTTATTTCTTATACTTACACCTTTGACGCTAGTACTCCGTGACGCTTAATATTAATATACTCGCACAGAATAATGATATTTTGTAACAGACCGGTAAATATATATATGTTGGATAGAATTACATATTATATTTATTAATTAACATTATATAATTATAATTATCAAACAGATGAAAACATTACCCTCTTTCTGAAACAGTGGGGTAAAGCACATATTAATCTAGAAATTGTCATTCATCATGCTATGTAATATTCTATAATTAATTATATAAATACCTGCAGGAGCATGCAGCCAAATCGAAAGAGTGCGTGGAGCAGTTGAGTCCAGCTGTTAAGGAAGAAAATGAAGCCGCTATCCAGCTGTCGCCGACCAGTGGTCTAGTGACACACACTGTGGCAGTTTTCGGTACGTTTATTTTGTTAAGGGTTTTATGGGCTACAAACACTCCTAGGTTACAGCTTGAACTTTCTAGGGGTTATGACTGTCTTGTCAAAACGACCACACAACGCCCACTGGTAATGAATAATTCACGTTTAAGTTCTTTATGAGAGATGAGTTTTTGGAAACAAGTATGCTAAGTTTATCTTGTTACTGTTATAATAATATCCTCCAGACCTAATTTCGGTCACGGCTACTAGTCTAAATAGAAACTAGAGCTCTACGCAGGACATGATTATA
Organism: Parnassius glacialis; assembly: GCA_033319125.1. NCBI lineage: Eukaryota > Metazoa > Arthropoda > Insecta > Lepidoptera > Papilionidae > Parnassius > Parnassius glacialis. The sequence continues at coordinate 30,361,510 of JAVANC010000002.1, forward strand.
ATGCACATGTGTGTGCGCAAGTGAAGGTGCGCTCAGTTCTGTAGTGTGACACTCTTGAAGTCCAATAAGACGACAATTGAAGGGCGACAGCGTATAATAAATAATATACCATACTATCTCCAATTCAACCCGGGCTGTTCCTGAGAAGTTATCGATAGAAAAACCTAATAATTACTGACTTTTTTGGCCTGACCCGGGATTCGAAACTGGGACATCATGATCAGCAGTCGCACTAACGACCACTAGACAATCATGGCAGTCACTTATAATTATTTTACTATGTACTATCTAATGTCTAGCTTACTCCAATTAATTGTTTTAGTTATTTTGGTTATGCGCAGTGCGGTGACGCCGCGAGAGAATTGAGGTCATAAAGACCTCATAATTTATGATAGACAGACATTCGATCTCGTATATGCTAGATGTGCAAAACTAAGACCAATGATAGGGATCGACGTCCATTTTTTTTTTATAGAATGAGGGTGACAAACGAGCACACAACCACACAAGGTGGACCTGATGGTAAGTGGTTGCTGCGGCCCATAGACATCTACATCTATCCTCTATTACAAAACAAAATGCAGATGCATTGTCACCCGTGAGGACTAAGATGGAATGCCTCATTTCCAGTAAAAACAGGAAAGCCTCCGGCCACCTGCACTCACCAAGCGAAACGCAGAGGTAAACCTCTACTTCACACTGGTATTCTGTGAGGTCGTAGTACCACCCGGTTCGAGCCGACCCATCCGTGCGACAGCAAAAGCTGCCGCGTGGCTCTACCACTGAACTATCTGTCTTCGTTTGCCAATTAAAATGCAGATGCGTTGTGACTAAGCCGTGAGGACAAAGATATAATGCCTCTTTTTCAGTAAAAAGGGTCTCTGGTTCTCTACATTCACCATACGAACGAAACACAGCAGCGTTAAGCTGTTATTTTATATTGGTCCTTCCCCAGTCGAGCCGACCTATTCGTGCTACAACTATACTATTAATACAGCTGCAGCATGGCTCTATCACATTTAAAATCAATGGAACGAGAGTATTATAAGCGTTAATCAATGTCAAACGTTGCGATTATTATGTATCCGTGGGAGAGGGCAAGTGATGCTAGATACATGAGGACCACGCGAACGCGAATTACGGTTGCAGTACTAAATGGGTTGGCTCGACCGGGGAAGAATCAAACTTTCACGGAATGCCGGACTCAAACAGCTGCATAATGCTGCTGTTTTGTATGGAGATTAAAGAAGAAGTTTATTGGTAATGAGGTATCTCATCGTAGTCCTAAGGGGTGACGCATCTGCATTATGATCCTTAATATTTATTGGTCACATCATTTTTATGTTTTGATTCTACATTACGTTCGTCGTAGGTAGTAGTACTCCTAGACTCTTCTGCCTTGGAGTCCGTTTTGGTGAGTACCCTTACCAAAACGGACCTATTTCCACCGCCTAAGTGTTTAGCCCTAGAGGGTAGAGAGCCACTATAATCACAGGCTGTGAGGCATTCCATCTTAGTCCACGGAGCAGGCAACGCATGTGTATTATTTTTTTTTAAATTGGTTGCACGTGTCCGTGGACTATAGTAACCACTTACCATTAGGTAAACTGTAAGTTTGTTTATCACGTCAGTTTTATAAAAAAAAAAACATGCGTGATTGTCGTGGAACACTCGGTTGGAATGAAGTTCCTTTCGTAGTATGTTATTATTGATAAACGTATTATATTATTGATTAACAAAATACAAATAAATTAATTACTAGCGTCTATTAAAATGAAGCGGTCATTTAAAATATTATTTCTTTCATGGCAAGATAAGAAATAGTGCGAGGGAGATGGATATTATTCCATCTCGCTCGCACTATAGGAAAGGAGTCGTGAAGGAAAAAAATCTTACACTTATTCTTGCCTAGCCCACATCCGTCAAATACATACCGTGCGTTAAGGAACTTCGTTCCAAATAATCTTAATCCAGGATAGATGTAAGAGTCTATGGGCCACTGTAATCACTTAACAATAGGTTTTATACGTGGTAGAGCCATGCTGCAGTTATATTAATTATAAAGTTGTTGTAACATGGTTGGGTCGACTCGACCGGGGAAGGACCACGCTCTCACAGAATACCAGCGTAAAATAGCAGCTTATGTCATATTCACACAATGTTGTTTTGTCGAGACAGTTTATGGCTATGCTAGTTATTCGATAGCTGGCGCTGCGGTCGAGTTACAATAAATTTTATTTTACAATCAAACTCATGGCATCACCTACTGGAAAGGTAGGTGGCGCGTAAAAATGAAGCCGATAATAGTGTTGACTTTGTATATCCAATAGCGAAGTTTCCTCAAGCAGACTGCGGACCAGAGGGCGAAGCGTTGTTATCGACGCTCACCGACTTCGCGAGGATAATTATCAGAGTCGTCGAAATCGAGAAAGCCTTCCGCTGCGAGTATTGCGAGGAGTAAGAGCTTAACAATTATGATTTTTGTTTTAAAATCTAATCATTCATCGCAGCACATCAAAACTCCCCCGCTACACATAAGCCTACCCCACCAATTATCTCATAGGGGGGACATCAGATCAGTTTTTTATAATTGTAGGTTTTTATCAGGAAGATGATGCAGCCTATCTCCTGTTCAATTTTTCTCTGTCGTCTCTTAAGGCACACACGGGACGATATGGAGTAGAGTAGTAGTGGATTCTTTTATGCCATCACTTACTTTATGGTATGTAGCTATTGCAGACCATAGGTATAACTATATAAGTAGGACTGATGCGCGCTTACAAAGCAGTGGTACTTTCCCAACGTGGTGTAAGGCTTTCTATGTGGTAGAGCCACTGCATTTTTACGTGGTAGAGCCATGCTGTAGCTATTTTGTGGTTGCAGCACGAATGGATCGGCTCGATAGGGTAGGACCACGCTCTCAAAGAATACCAGCATAAAATAGCAACTCAATGCTGCTGTGTTTCGTATGGTGAGTGTAGAGAACCGGAGATCCTTTTTACTGGAAACAAGGCATTCCATCTCAGTCCTCGGGGGTTTCAGCGCATCTGCTTTTTGATTCTTAATTGACTATAAATGTAGATGTCTATGGACCACAGCATCCACTTACCATCAGGTGGACTGTGAGCTCGTTTGTCACCCTTATTCTATAAAAAAGACGTATGATGACTGCAGCACTTATGGGCCGGCGCGATCGGAGAAGGATCGATCGATAGATCGAAAATTATTTATTGCACAAGCAATATTTTTGGTTCATTCTCCACTAGCTCACCATAGGTAGTGTGTTAAAAATGAAAGAGATGTACTCTACGCTCTTATTAAAAACTTAGATTACGTCTCTATTTCGTATGATGAATAACGAGGATTGGACACTCTTTTTTAACCGACTTCAAAAAACGAGGTGGTTCCCAATTCGTCGGAATCTTTTTTTATGTATGTTCACCGATTACTCGAAGACACCTGAACCGATTTGGATTTTTTTTTGTTTCAAAGGGTATACTTCCCAGGTGGTCAAATTTAAATATTATCGAAATCGGTTAAGCGGTTATTAAAAAAATCAACAATACAACAAAGAATTCCATTTTCTCTACGATATAGGGGAAATTCCTAATGTGAGGGTAACGTTTTGTTCGTGCTAGATCCACAATGCGATTCGAAAGAATCGGCTAGATTATGTAAGTACCACGTCCGCCAAAAACTGGCGTGAAATAGCAGCATAACGCTGCTGTGTTTCGTATGGTGGGTGTAGAGAACCGTGTTGTAGAGAATCTTAGTCCTCAGGGGTGACATTGCATGTGCATTTCGATTCGTAATCGAGGATAAAACAAACGCAATGTAGATGTGTATGAACATCTATATTTTTTTTAGCATCAGGTGAACTTTGTCACCCACGATTCTACTAAGATGTTTTAGTATTGTGAATAAATACTTGGTGTTCTTGTGTGTACAGTGTCTTCTATTTGGAAGACGCGCTCAACAGTCATCGCGTGATTCACAAGGGAGTGAAGAACCCCTTCACTTGTCACATCTGTAAAGTCAGTTTCGCCACATATTCCCGGTAAGTTTTTTCCACTTTGAATACAAAACTTTGAAAAAAAAAACAATTCTTGCTTACTTTTACTTTTTAAAACGTGTTACTTTCAAATTGGGTTATTGAGAGCATTAATTTTAAATTAGTACATTATAATGTCAATGTGTGTGTGTATAGTAAGTATATGTTTTTATACGAGTTTTTAAAAAAAAATACTAGTAATGCTATTAAACATTACTAATATTCCTTTTAACCACTTCTGGTAAGCTCAAAATGCTTGTGTTAGAAGTGGATCACGACAGTAGTCGAATGGCGGATTCGGCTATAGGCCCTAGAAAAGATATTCAATTGATATGAATGTCAATTTGCTATTATTTTGTCGGTTTAGTATCTAATAAACAAAAATAATGAAATACAGTATATTTGATTATTGTTATTTGAGATTGTACTAATTAATTCATATAAATACCTAAAAGTGTCGCATTTGTCTCTGCACATAATTATTATTGCAGGCAATTTATTATAAACTAGCAATCCGCCCCGGCTTCGCACAGGTGAATTCTGGATCTCGACCACAACGCCACCTACTGGGTACAAATGTGAATCTAAACCATCTATTGAACCATTCAAGAGTTTTAGCGAGATTGATGGACAGCAATTGATTTTATGTATATACAGATGTGACAGGCACCAAACGCCCTCGTAGATCTGAAACAGGCACTTTATTATTGCAATGTTCGAATTATTTCCGTTACATATACCTATTCTTCGTTATCAGCAGCACTTAAAAGTCCAATACTGGACGTGAATCTCTCATGTTGTCGGCCATGTTTGATGATCGCAGCACCAGACATCTCACACCGTTGCCGCTGTTACCCGTCGCTGGTATGTGTACTTAACGTCTGACGTCAACGAGATGGCTATAGCGTCATCTCATCATTTAAACGTGGTAGAGCCATGCTGCAGCTATATTAATAGTATAGTTGTAGCACGAATGGGTCGGCTCGACCGGGGAAGAACCGCGCTCTCAAAGAATACTAGCGTGAAATAGCAGCTTAATACTGCTGTGTTTCGTATGGTTTGTGTAGAAAACCGGAGACCTTTTTTACTAGAAAAGAGGCATTCCATCTTAGTCCTCACGGCTGACGAGGATAGATGTAGATGTCTATGGGCCACAGCAACTACTTACCACCAGGTGGACTATGTGCTCGTTTATCACCTTATCCCATAAAAAGACACATGAATTCTATCATAGTCCTCACAGCTGACAACGCATCTGCATTTTAATTCGCAAAACGAAGATAGATATAGATGCCTATGGGCCACAGCAACAACGTACCATCTTTATATTTTTGATTGTAATAGGAAGTTGTGCACCCCTTCTAATTGATTCACAAGGATTCGGTTACGTGTAATGAAAAATCCAGCTTAAACCCACCGACTAGTGATGGAACGCATCCTTACTAGAGTGAGGATCTTGGCTTTGTGCTCACTAAACCGCCTTCACAGCGTGGCGATTATAACCCAACCCTTTTCTATTCATGAAGATGTTGTGTTTTAGCTGGATAATTTTATTGGAAATGAGGCCTTCCATCCTTAGGGATGACGTAACATTTGCATTTCGATTCTTAATCGAGGATTAATGTACGTGTCTATGAGCCACAGTATCCTTTACTATCGGGTTGACTGTGCGTTCGTTTGTCACCCTTAATCTACGTATAAAAAAGTTGGAGATTGAAGATATTTGGATAATTGGAGCTGAAGCTGGATAAAAACTACAATCAAGGCGAAAAAGTTACGAACGCTGAAATTCTTGTCTCTACTTACAAACACAAACTATCTGTTTATCAGATGCACTACCCACAAGACGACACATGGCTTCTACAAGCGTTCCCTGGCCGATTGCAAGAAGCAGGCAAAGTGTCCCGGTAGACCGGAAGCCGGACCATCGGCTACTGGCATCCTTGGATATGGAGGCTTTCCTGTCGTCAAACACTTTTTATGCGAGGTGATATACATGGAGAACTTTTTTCAGTGATTTGATTGACGGAAGATCGAGTTTAATGACCGTGGTGCAAGTGATTTGGGAATGTGAACTCCAATCAGCATGGTGTTGTGGTGTCTGCCAATGCAATGTTGTCCAGACCGAATTTTTGGTCACGGCGGTTAATTTTTTAGCTTTGAGACGTTTAGATTAACCGACACGTTTATACGTGGTAGAGCAATGCTGCAGCTATATTAGTAGTATAGTTGTAGCACGAATGGGTCGGTTCGACCGGGGAAGGACCACGCTCTCACAGAATACCAGCGTAAAACAGCATGTTAACGCTGCTGCGTTTCGTGTGGTGAATGTAGAGAACCGGAGACCCTTTTTACTGGAGGGGAGGCATTCCATCTTAGTCCTCACAGGTGAAAAAGCATTCGCATTTGATTCTTTATTAAGGATAGATGTAGATGTCTATGGGTCGCAGCAACCACTTACCATCAGGTGGACTGTGTGCTCATTTGTCACCCTATTCTATAAAAAAAGACTAGCCACCTGTGCAGGACAGGATTATAGTGCACGAGTGTGGTCGCAAGCACAGGTGCACTCTCCATTACCTTACTCTGATAGTCCGATGGGACCGAGATCTGACAGGACCAACGGTTTAACCTGCTTTCCGAGGCATCGGGGCTAAACGCCGGTAAATCCCTGATGCCGGGCTGTTACTGAGAATTGTTTGTCAGAACAACCCGCTAACTGATTCTGGCTCAACTTGGGATTCAAAACCAGAATCTTATGATCCGCAATCGCCTTTACGATTACTAGACCAATGAGGTAGTCAAATATAGTATAACATAGTTCTATGTAATAAGTAGCCATCGGATTTTATGCATTTGCATAAATGCATGTACTCTCTAATTACGGCGTTAATGCATATTTTAGTCTTTTTTCCCAATCGTGCATATTTCGTTTAGTAGCGGGAGTTACGTATAGGGACCTAGTTGTCAAAGACGTGTAGGGCGCGAGCGCAGTGGCTGACTGACCTGACTGGCCAAATTTTAAATTTTCTAGAATGACGTCAGTTGATGTAGAGAGGTCGTTTTCGGCGTACAAATTGATACTGGGTGACAAGCGTCACAAATTTGCGTTCGAATATTTGGAAATATTCTTAATTGTATATTGTCATAAAAACTATGTGTAATTTTAAGAACATTTCGCTGTTTTTGTACCGTCTTTTATTAAAATATATAAAAATAAAAACGGTTTCTTGATTTTGCATTGTGCATATTTTGGGCTATATCAAAAGTTTTAAGTGCATATTTTGGCCTTTTTTTAGTGCATATTTTGGAACTTTCTTAGTGCATATAATCCGATGTCTATTAATAAGTATTAGCGAAGCACACTTGAACAACTAATAAACAAGTACTCGGATAGTCGCATTATTGACGCTCTCCCCGCACCATATCTAAGCGGCCACACCAGGATTTGTTTTAAAGTGCAAACAGACCGCGTATGACAAACTTTTTGTTTTTTGTGCAGGTAATGGATAATGATTTATTACTGTGGGAGTGTGCTTACGCTAGTACTAATTATATAAACACCACAGTGATAATATTCAGCCATAGTTTTTGATCAGTCCCTCTCTCTCTCAACTTATCAATTTAAAGTTCGTCATCACTACGGTTTTCAGGCGACTTGAAGATTCGCAACACCTTCGGTACAATGAAGAAAGATAGACAAAGTGTTGCGTGTTTTAGATTATTACTAACTATTCACTTACTAACTTAGTGGTGTAAAATATTTTGATTTAGGGGAATCATGTCCTTCCCATAACTTACTATTTATTATGATGATGTGTTTATTGATGGCATCAGTATATGGTAAAGCCGTATATCTTATGTTTATAACGTAAAATATTAATTTAAATATTGTAAAATCATTACCAAATACGAGTAAATAGAAAAAAGTGAATAGTTAACTGGATAAATTAGCTGCATTATACTTATATGTAAATCTTATTGAGTACTATCTTATGTGTATTAAGTCATTTTTAACTTTACAACCGGTTCGGAAAGAAACCTCTGTCCTGGGAAGAACCAGCGAGAAACCCAGCGGGATTTTTTAGTTAAAGTAAATTTTACATGAATGTTACAAAGTATTTACAAAATTTATTTTTGAAACTACAATATTGAAATACAGAAAGTGCGTGTGCGTGTGCGTGTGCGTGTGCGTGTGCGTGTGCGTGTGCGTGTGCGTGTGCGTGTGCGTGTGCGTGTGCGTGTGCGTGTGCGTGTGCGTGTGCGTGTGCGTGTGCGTGTGCGTGTGCGTGTGCGTGTGCGTGTGCGTGTGCGTGTGCGTGTGCGTATGCGTGTGCGTGTGCGTGTGCGTGTGTGTGTGTGTGTGTGTGTGTGTATGTGTGTGTGTATTCTGTTCTTTGTTTTTACAATATTGAGTGAGAATATTTTATTAATTATCAGGACTGCGGCCGTTCTTATCTACACTGGACTTACCTACAAGTGCACCGTCGTATGAAGCACGCAAACGATAACTACCTCTACAAGTGTAACCAGTGTGAGCTCACATTTCTAAACAGGTAAGACGCATGGCCTCTACTAGCTATCTCTTGCCGAACGCAAGTAGCAGAAAACTTGTCGGTAGACAGGAGGCCGGACTTTGGCTACTGAGATCCTTATGCCTCGTTCACATCCAGCCCATTGCTGCGGCAGTGAGTGCAACAAAAACAACAAGGCCGCATATTATACGTGCGTACTTACTGTTTTTATTCTGTACTAGCTGTTTCACGCAACTTTAACCGCGTGGAATTTGTTACGATTAGATTTCATAGGTTTTAATTTTGTTGCGCAGAACCCTAATTCTTTTTCTAAAATAAAAATAGCCTAAGTTACTCCTTACAACGTCAGCAGAAAGTTCTGTCAAAATCGGTCAAGCAATTTCGTAGATTAGCCGGAAGAAACGGACAAACAGGCATAAATTTAAATAAATATTTTATTGTTTTAAGTACAATATATACTTTCATATGCATTTTGGTAAAAAGCTGTTATATTGACATTACAAACAGACACTTCAAATTTATTTATTTGTATCTATCTTAGATTGGTACAATTCAATTTGATTGGGGAAAGGATAATATAATAAAATTATTGCAAAAAGAATGTGACAACTGTCTCATTTTTAAAAGGCCGGCAACGCATCTGCAATTCCCCTGGCTCTCCTGGTGTTGCAGTCAGGTGAGCCGCATGCTCGCTTGCCCCCTCTTCATAAAAAAAAATCTTGCTTCGAATGTCGTAAAAGGTGACTAATGGGATATTGGGTTTGTGATTTTGTAGACGAATTTGGCTACAATCCTGTATAATAGTTACTATACGTATCAACGACAAATAAAATAATCATTTATTTCTCGCCACATTAAATTAACGGCCAAGGCGTGAATCGTCTATCGTCATTATGGTCATCAAACCACTGACCAAGCGTCGCGATTACGGTAAATCACCTCTTCTGATGATGGATCCTGTATTAACACTTGTATGCTTTTATACTTCATATTAAAAAAAAACTGGTTAAAATTTGTTTATAAATAGTTGGAGTTTGACGTATCATAGAAAAAAGATGCACGGAAAGATTGAACAAGAAGATGGAGGCGCTGCAACCAAGATCAGTAGGAATGATTACAGGTATTTACAAGGTTTTAGCATAAATTCCTATGAATAGAAAAGAAACGTTGTCTCTTCGTAAATTAGAAGTAGTAAATCTCAAACGTCGATTGCAGCAGAGAATTAACTATTCTATCTAGACTGTGGGATAGTAAACGTTAGGAGTTAAGAGAAATGTCTAGGAAAATTTTGAAAAAGTCTGCGAGCAACGACCATTGTGTAAAATAGTCTGGTAATTACTGGACATAATGGGCCTAAATTAATTAGCCTTGCAATGAATAGTATATTCGGCCACACGCCGGATATCGAATATTCGGCGGGCTTACTGGCCGTATAGCCGAATATTAGATAAAATTATTCGACCGAGAAGGAAGTAGTGTTTATTCAGAGCGTTTTTCAGAGAGAAACTGGCATTGTTTACTAGATGAAAAAGACTAAGTAAACTACTGCCTGAAAATGCCGATAAATTAATCTTTCTGCACCATAATCTTCCATTTTAAAATTTTAATTACGATAATTCAAAAGCATAGACATTTATTTGATCGTTTTTTTGTTAATATTTATAATACGGAAGTATATTATATACCACCTACCATCAGGTGGACTGCGTGCTCGTTTGTCACCCTATCGTATAAAAAAAAAACGTACGAATACTTTAATGATTACAAGAAAAATACAATTTTTATAAAATAAATCAATTATAGTTTGTATTCCAATTTTACCAATTATCTGACTACAACAAAACATCTGACTATAAGTATTCTATATTCGGCCGAATAGTACCTAAATATTCGGTATTCTACCGAATAGGATAAAAGTAGCCGAATAGGCCGAATACGGAACAATAGCTGCATTTTCATTGCAAGTCTACTAATTATGTTTAGTGTGGGAGTGAGGAGAAATTTAAAAATATATGAAATTAAAAAGTAAATTCATTTTGTAGTTTGTAGGGCTGCTTTCCTGCCTATGATTCCGTCAGGGTATTTAACGATTTCCCTCTGACTGCTGCTGCCAGCAAGTCACGCACTGCTGCGTTATGGTTTGGAGGTTAAAAGAGCAAGTTAATTAAAAAACATCGAGAGTAATTAGTAATTTCAGAGTAATTTCATCTTAGTCTTCACTCTTCAGGATTGTATCACGCATCTGTCCTTTGTTAGCTGTAATTGAACTGGCTGATTAAATACACGGAGTGCGACATTTAAAAATGTCTATAATATATATATTGGCACGGGTCCTCAGAAAAACGTCGTCTTAACCCAATCTCCTTATATTTTCAATATACAATGTGTTAAAATAATTGACTCAGTAACACTCTTCTTATAAATAGCGGCACGAAAGTTTAGCGGTGACCGTTATTGCTTATAATTTGCGCTGATTGGCTTATTGCGCATAGATCGCTCTGATTGGGTCTGCAGTCGCATTCGTGCAATTCAATTCGTGCGCGTCCCCTCCACCTTTCGTTCAGCGCTAGATTTACGTGCTGCGACTTGTACGTCTTACGTCTTTAACCTCCGTTCTCCTAATATATAGAGCATAGTAATAAAACAGGGAGTTCTGTTTTATAGCAAAAACTAAAGTATACACTATATCTTATTTGTTTATAACCGTCTATGCCTCATTCTCTCTTGTCTTTGCTCGCTCACACTGTACCTATCATCAGTGTAACATCCCATTTCTTTCATCTTCTCATATGCCGTTCCTACATATATGATGAACATATTTGTCTAAAATAGCATAACAAACTTATATTTTACCATCCCATCAGAATACCTTGCCGTGACTGTAGCGAGGTGCTGCCAAACAAAAATGCCCTGTATGCTCATAGACAAAAAGAACACAGTACCATGAGCGATGAACAAGGTTAGTACCATATTTTATCTAATATTACTTGTATAATGCAGACATTTTTTAAGTTACAATTATTGTTCGAATTAACTGTTTCGCCATTTTGAAGATTCAGCCTATAAGGTGCTAAGAAATAAATGTAAGAGTATTATATATATATATATATATATTATAATATTCATAAAACAAATACATAAATATTATAAAACGTCACGCAATAAATAATAAGGCGGCTAACAATTGTAGATTCTGCTGGACAGTCCCGAAATAGAAATTGAAGTCTCACAATAGAATAATTATTAACTTATACTTTTTACTTGGTAGAACCACGTAAAATATATGTGTTTGGTTGTAATATGAATATTAAAGTTGGTAAAAAATTACTTCACGTACATGCGCTCGATAAAATAAAATGATGTGTGTCTTACCTAGTTTGAAGAGCACCTCCTGCCCTCCTTCAATTGCGTGCACTATCACCGTCACCACTAATCCCTGTATAATGTATAATTTTATCGAGCGCATGTACGCGAAGTAATTTTTTACCAGCTTTAATATAATGGACTTCCGCAAAGTAACGCCTGATTCTATTAATTAGCAATATTATGAATAGATCGTCTCAACCGGAGTAAGACCGCGCTGTTATCGAATACCATAGTGGAATAACAGCTTAATGTTGCTGTGTTTCTTATGGTGAGCGTAGCGAAACAGACACTCATTTTACTGGTAACGAGTCATTCTATCTAAGTCCTCAGAGATGACAGCGTTTCTGTATTTTTATTTTTAATCGAACACAGACAGTGTTTAACAGTTTAACAGTGGTAGAGCCACGCGGCAACGTTTGCTGTCGCACGGATGGGCCGGCTCGAACCGGGGTGGTACCACGACCTCACAGAATACCAGCGTGAAGTAGACGTTTACCTCTGCGTTTCGCTTGGTGAGTGCAGGTGACCGGAGGCCCTTTTTACTGGAAATGAGGCATTCCATCTTAGTCCTCACGGGTGACAACGCATCTACATTTTGAATTGTAATAGAGGATAGATGTAGATGTCTGTGGGCCGCAGCAACCACTTACCATCAGGTGGACTGTGTGCTCGTTTGTCACCCTTATCCTATAAAAAAAAAAAACAGATGTAGATATCTACGGTCCGCAGCATCCACTTACCATCTAATAGACTCTGTGTTCGTTTGTCACCTTTATTCTTAAGAATAAAAATGTGGATGTGTGGTCATCCCTGAGGAGAGTCTACAACCGTATTCAAGGAATATTAAACAACGTACTTTTAAAATAAGTTGTAAAATATTTTCTGTTTATTTTAAACTATAATGAACAATTTGGACACTGTGTGATGGTGGCTTATGAAAATCTATCGCTCAATTTCGTGTCCTTGTAGTAAGAGGTGACTATTAGAAAGGACAAAAAGACTATTATAGGTTCCGATAAATGTGCGGTATACCACTTTATATGTACTAGACGTAAGGTACCAGTACCAGGGACTAAAGCGTGAAAAAGTTTACTAGGTGACAGGACTTTTCTGTCTAGCATTCCTTCTGAGTACCTACTCACTGTACTCAAGTACACTAGGTACTTTTAAACATGGTAGAGCCATGCTGCAGCTATATTAGTAGTATAGTTGTAGCACGAATGGTTCGGCTCGACCGGGGAAGGACCACGCTGTCACAGAATACCAGCGTAAAATAGCAGCTTGACACTGCTGCGTTTCGTATGATGAGTGTAGAGAACCGGAGACCCTTTTTACTGGAACCGAGGCATTCCATCTTAGTCCTCACAGGTGACGACGCATCTGCATTTTAATTTGTAATCAAGGATTGATGTAGATGTCTATGGGCTACAGCAACCACTTACCATCAGGTGGACTGTAGGCTCGTTTGTCACCCTTATTCTATAAAAAAAGGTACCCTTACCTATTCCTGCTGCCAAATAGCAATGCAAACTTTATTGATGGGTTCCGGTCTAGAGGGATCAGAGGGCTGGAATAAACAGACTGTGAGGTCATCTTACGCTGAATATATACGCTGAATATAATATGAATTCGTGAAACTGGTTGAAGCGTTCCCTTATCTATGAAATCATTCATCAAATGAATATTCAAGGAAAGATGTAACGGATAAAGCGTGGGCAGAAATATCGTCATAAAAATCGCTTTCTACTTCTTACATAATCAAACAATAAAAAATCCTTTCCTCTGAAGGGGAAGTAAAGATAGTCTATAAATTCAACCAACACATCTGGTGCCGTTGACGCCATGATTTCAACTGAGGTCTTACAAAACGATATGTCTATTCGATGATTCGTTCGTAGAACTCTCGACTCGTGTACGAAGAGCGTAAGTCTTCAAGGGTGACAACGCTTCTTGTATGTAACCTTCTTTGCTTAAAGTTCGCTGTAGGTATCCATGGACTGCAGGACCCACTTACCATCAGGTGGACTGTGAGTTCATTTGCCACTACAGTTTTATAAAAGAAAAGTGACCGACAAATAACCCCTAGATCCCCTAAATCCTTAAAACCCGCATATACCATGCGATCTTTATTGTGATATCTTCTATTTTTATTAAAAAAAACACAAATAAAGCCAGTTATTCATTAATTGCTCAGGCTCGGAGGATGCCGGCGGGGTTACGCAACGCGTTCGCGGCACGTCGTGCTGCAAGTGCGGACACAGCTTTACCGAGCACAGCGCGCTGCAGCGACATCTCAAGTAAATATTTCATTTCGATTTTTTTTGTGTGGGAGAATGGGATATTATTTTGATAACAAAGGTTAAAAGTTACAGTTACATACTATATACGTCGCACTGTTGGGCACAGGCCTCCTCTCACTTCCGAGAGGGTTTTAGGGCAAGGAAGTGTCCGCCGCGCGTCTTTAATTTTTTTTTAAGTTCTCATTTTTTGGTGGGGATCGAACCCGGGTTGCTCGCGTACTATGAAATTTACAGCAAGCGCTAAGTCCCTTGGCTCTGCAACCATAGCTATGTCGTGTTAATTTTCCTGTGTTCATTAATCATAGACTTGATGATTGAATTAATAGATACGATACAATAGTTGTGTGTCTTCAATACTGATAATCTATAAAAATGCATAATGTTATACGTGGTAGAGCCATGCTGCAGCTATATGAGTAGTATAGTTGTAGCACGAATGGGTCGGCTCGACCGGGGAACGACCAAGCTCTCACAGCATACAACTAAAATACAACAAATAAAATAGCAACTTAACACTGCCCTGTTTCGTATGGTAAGTGTAGAAAACCGGAGACCCTTTTTACTGGAAAAGAGGCATTCCATCTTAGTCCTCACGGCTTACAACGCATTTGCATTTTGATTATTTATTGAGGATAGATGTAGGCCTATGGGCCACAGCAACCACTTATCATCAGGTGGACTGTGTGGTCGTTTGTCAACATATCCTATAAAAAAAGACAAAAAGTCACATTACAGTTAGAAAACTTAAAAGATACCCACTTGCCTAGCGTGGAAACTACGGTAAATATCTACCTTTTGACTTATAGTGCTATTTTCTTTCTTTTATATAGGGTTATTTTTCAATATCCGGCCAAATTTGCAGAGAAGGTTCAGAATAAGTAATACAGGCAAATGGTGAAAAAAAAATAATTAAAAAGAAAATCCTTTTTATCTTTTTAATTCAATATGCGTGGTAATGCATTATTTTAACTGATTTTAGTATTACATTCGTATGAGTCGATCGGTAGGAAAAAACGTTGTTGCCCCTAAATCACATTCAGTTTGGGATAATTTCAAATAAAAGTAGAAGCCTTATTACTCGTACTGTCAAAAACTCTAATAACGCTATATCATGAATTATATATTCAAATATATAAAGTAATACATAAATATAACTAGGAGTTTTCTAGTAAAACGTACAGTGGTGAACCGCTAAGGATACAGATGCTGTGGGTGGTATCGGGAGTTTTGCTGCAATGTGCGTTCGTGAAATTTGGCGGCTGCAATTAATCTGAACAATTCCTCAGAGCCCCACCCGTGGTACATGTGAAAGAAAATGCTGTGAAAGAAAATGCAAAGGGATGCAAAATCTCTTCGCAGTGCCAGTGAATCGAGCCGATCGGAAAGGACTCTGTCGTCGACGATTTGAGCCGCTCTGCGCTAGATGCATTCAAGTGGAAGAAGCTGGCACTGGGGAGCCCCTGCCCAGGGATGGGAACAGTATTCCATGTGAGGCCGAACCTGCGCCGTATAATGTTGCTTGCGGTTTGCCAACATGAAATACTGTTCCGCTCTGCTGAGCACGCCAAGGTTTTTAGAGGCCAATTTGGTCTGATATCTTCCAAGTGACCACGAAACTTCACGTCACTTGATATGTCGACGCCGAGGTTGATACTGAGGAGATACGACAAAGGGGTTCTTTTTAGCGATAAACGCGCAAACTTGTGTCTTCTGAAGATTAAACTGGACTAGATTTAGTCGCCCCTGTTTCGAGGCTTTGTTCAGCTAATACTCGTTTAACTTTTTTTAACTTCAGACACTAGTTTGTTCCTGTACTGGACGACCTTTTCACGAGAAATATTGGCACAGAAATGTGTGTTATCGGTTGCAACATATCATTGATATGCAGAAGAAACGGCGTTGGTGATAGCATGCAGTCTTGTGGAACACCAGCGTTAATAGGATTGTAGTCGGAGCATGCACCGTCTACAACGACTTCGATGCTCCAATCTGCAAGAAAGCTGATGATCCAATTACACAATTTCGCGGGAAGTTCGTAGGAAGGGCGCTTTGAAAGAAGCGCTTTATACCAAACCCAATCGAAGGCCTTCGCAATGTCCAAACTAACGGCCAGTGCCTCCCTCTTGGACCCTACTGCCTCCGCACATCTATGAGTCAGGTAGACCAGAAGATCACCTTCTGATCAACCTCGACGAAAACCGTATTGGCGGTCACTAATCAGCTGGTGATCCTCAAGGTACCGCATGAGCTGCCAGTTTATAATCATCATCATCATTACAGCTCTTCACTCCAGAAGTCCACTGCTGAACAGAAACCTCCCCCAAGGAATGCCACAAAGCACGGTCCTGAGCCACCTGTATCCATCAACTTCCTGCATGTCTCACCAGGTCGTCACTCCATCTAGTGGGAGGTCGCTCTACACTTCGCGTACCGGTACGAGGCTGTCACTCGAGAACCTTTCTTCCCCATCGGTTGTCGGTTCTTCGAGCTATATGGCCGGCTCACTACCACTTCAGCTTACTAATCCGTTGGGCTATGTCGGTTACTCTGGTTCTACTGCGGATATCCTCATTTCTAAGTTTATCACGCAGACACCCCGAGCATAGCCCTCTCCATAGCTCGCTGAGCGACCTTGAGCTTCCTCATACGGCCAGCAGTGAAGGACCACGTCTCAGATCTGTAAGTCATCACTGGCAACACGCACTGGTTGTACAATTTTGTTTTCAGGTTTTGAGATATGCCTAACGAGAAGATGTGTCGAAGTTTTCCGAACGCTGCCCAGCTGAGTTGAATCCGTCGATTGACCTCTCGGTCGAAGTTGGACTTACCTAGTCGGACTATTTGTCCCAGGTAAACATACTCGTCAACAACTTCGAGCTTAGTGCTCCCAACAACTACCGGCATAGATGTGACATGGACGTTAAACATGATTTTTGTTTTGTCCATGTTCATTTTAAGACCTATCCGTTGGGGGACTCTATTGAGGTCATTGAGCATAGTGCTTAGGTCCTCCAGCGGTTCTGCCATAAGGACTATATCGTCGGCAAATCGAAGGTGAGTGATGTACTCGCCATTGATGTTAATACCGCATCCTTTCCAGTCCAGTAACTTGAAGACGTCTTCCGATGCAGCGGTGAAGAGTTTCGGGGATATAACGTAGCCCTGTCTTACACCTGTCTGCAGTTGGATAGGTTTCGTACTCTGATTCTGTACTCGGATAGCCATCGTAGCTCTACTGTACAGACACTTCAGCTCTTCGATATACCGACAGTCAGTCGGTCAGTCAGTCAGTCATAGATAGAGTTTACGCCTGTCGACGATGGTTTGGATCTGAGAGACCTCTCCTGTCAACTGGCCCAGTTGTAATGTGATCGGCCTGTGGTCCGAGAATAATTCGATGAAGTTCCAATTGAGTTAATATTAATCCGGATATCTTTTGGTAATGCTACATCAAGGTCTTCCGATAGTTGGTTTATAGAAAAAGGATGCACTGGACCTCCGGGAGCGATATCGTTGAAGTTGAGTCTCTCCTTGAGGTCACATAACGTTTCTGTTTCGATTGTTAACGTTAGAATTCCAACTAACGTGTTTATTGTTTAGATCTCCCGCGATTAATACGCTGGGGCCTAGATCTAGTAGAGACGAGATGTCGGCTTCTAATACATGTTTTAGCGGTGGCAGATATGCTGATGCTATTATAATGGGCGGATGGCCCGTAGTATATACCGATGCTTCTACGTTAGCAAGCGGTGGAGTATCTATCGGGACACAGTTCAAGGACCTTTTATAGAGGCAATCCTTATTTGGCGGGTGTAAGGAAAAGGGGAGATCTCCCGCCGGGCAAGGTGTTCTGCCCGGGGAGCGGCCAACGCTCCGATTGGTAGTTCGAAGCTATTCTAAATATGCTGCCTTTAACTTCAGAACTTTGTAAGCGCGATTTAGGCTTCGATGTGTTCTTCGACGTCAGCGCCGCTACATCACCCCCCTGCTCAGACCGGAGGTCGATAGTGTTGTGGCGGCGCTGTGGTCGCGCCACAAGCGTCTGGTGGCGCGGGTGCGGCGCGGGTGCGGCGCCTCCCGCAGCAAGTTGGTGCGAGCGCGCGGCAGCGCCCGCGGCCGCGGCCGCCTTTGCCACACGTATTTCTCCGGGACATTATTTTTTTGCCATAGTTGCCACGCTTGGCAAGCGTGTTGTAAACCGCAGTTTTTTATTATTTTGAGTTGTTATCAGGAAGATGCTGCTGCCCATCAACTGCTTCAATCTCTCTCGTTCGATTCTTACGACACCCATGGGACGATATGGGATAGTATATGTAGAATATTCTTTCACCGCTACTTGATGGATTTTAATTCAAATTGTACTAAGTTCCAATAATCTCTGAAGTGGTTCATCTACCGATAAACTTAAATAATTTTCCCCAAGTATCGGATCGGAAAGTTGTATTTTCGAGCTATGTGTATGATCTTTGGACAAAAATATTTCCTGCCATGGACGTTTTCCTGGAATCCCTTTTTTAATATAATATTAATCAAATATAAATAGGTAGATAGATACCTAATTAAGTATATACCTGTTTATATTTTATATATTAAAAAAACGGGAACACGAAGTACATAATGCCGGCTTTATTTTCCATGTAAATAATACTTTTTATAATTACAAACATTTAATAATTATCAAAATATATTATAGAATTTTATTTTAACACCCAACTTAAACATAAAAGTAAACTTCATAATTTAGATAAGGGAAACTTGTAGGAATCAGTTAAAAAATAACACATTCTCACAGAATACCAGCGTAAAATAGCAGCTTAACACTGCTGTTTCGATAGTGAGTGTAGAGAACCAGAAACCCTTTTTACTGTAAAATAAGGATTCCATCTTAGTCCTCACGGAGACATCATATCTGCATTATGATTCGTAATCGAGGATAGATGTATATGTCTATGGGTAACATCAATCACTTACTTATGGTAAGTCTAGTGTGCTCGTTTGTCATTGTCACACTTATCCTATAAAAAAGATTGTTCTGTTTAAATGCCAATAAGTAACTGTAATTAATTTGTTTAAAGTAATAATTTTGAAATGTTTTGCTGGTGAAATAAAAAAAAACCGGAGACACGGAGTACATAATACATTTTTTTTTTGTGTAAGTTTATCACTTCTTTCTTGATGTTTTGATTCCAAAGGGGAGGGGTTTTGTTACGATTAACATACGATGATCTATCCCTGAAAATTTTAAAGTAATAAACTTATTATCATTTATCACAATTTCAAAGATATAATGATCTTAACAGAGACAAGCCAAATACGCAGGAGATATTAAAGTGCACCAAGTGTCTGAGGATACAGACATATGCACAGTCTATTCTCTCAAACTCGGTATGTGAAGAAAACGGTCACGGTCACAAACGGTCCATGGGCTGTGTTGAGGACAGCTAGAGACCCGCCGCCCCGTCGCCCCTTCGTACCCCGCTACCCCCCGCGCACCCCGCACACCGGCGCCGATCCAGTGATGTCGGCGACCAATCAGCGCGCGTGTGGCTTCATTTATCGTCGCACGGCACTACTCACAGGCTGAGGCACCTTCTTGCGAGATATAAGAAGGGCGTCTCGGTCTGTGAGCTGTTCATTTCACTTCGGAAGCGGCACTCGAGAAGACTCCAAAGAAGACTCAAGACAACAGATCAAGACTCCACAACTGAAGACCTCTCTCTGTACATATTAGATAGTTATAGTGCCGAATATTGTAAATAGCGTAATACAGTATAGTAAAAAGTACCATCTTTTCTTCAAGCAGTCCCCTAGTATAGCTAACCTCAGATCAGTCAATAAGCAATCAGTCAGAAATAAATATACAGTCCACTGTTCATCCATTATAGGCTGACCGCGGCAAGTGCAGCTTTATCTCGCAGATCTATTGATCCGCGCAGCTGTTATTTAACCACGAGTTTCTCTTCTTCACGACTAACACTGTAGGTGATGAACCACGCGATGAAACCCTAGACATACTGTCGTTGGACATCAAGCATGAATCGGGCATCGGAGTTGTTGTTAAATAGGGATAATCTCAAGATTTTCTCTTCTTTAATATACAACAGTTTTTATAACGTATAAAAATCTAACTCTATTTTTAAAGTAAAAAGTAAGTAAAATATACTTTATTGTACACCAAGGAACATATTACAGTATTTATATATTTAAAGGGACATTGGTACAACAGGCGGCCTTATCGCTAAAACAGCGATCTCTTCCAGGCAGCCTTAGGGCAGAGGATACTATTTTTTAAAGATAGCGGAAGGAGTGTACAGAATATAATATAGAAAGATAAATAGAAGAACATAAGTGATTAAAGGGGAAAAAAAGTGAATGACGACAGGTAGTAACTTAAGGGGAAAGGTAATAAAGTTTTAATTTATTTTTAAATATAGGAAAAGATTTAGATTCTATAATATGTAAGGAGAGAGAATTCCATAGTCGTATAGCGGTAACCGTAAAAAAATTAGAATAGAAGGAAGAGGAATGTCTAGGAGTACTTAGAAGGAGATTATTTTGATATCGTAGAGGTAAAGAGTGTAAACTACTTAAATATATAAATCGTTCTTTCAAATAAGAAGGAGTGATCGGATTGAACAAAATGCAGTAAAGAAGATGAAGAATGTGAGTATTCCTGCGAAGGCGAATCGGTAACCACTTGAGCTTATGGCGGAATTCGGATATGTGGTCATACTTTCGTAACCCAAATATAAACCTTATACAATAATTTTGAAGCCGCTCAAGTTTATTAAGTTGCTCGATTGTTAGGTCAAGATAACAGGTGTCCGCGTAGTCAAGGATCGGTAAAAGAAAAGACTGAGCCAGCGCAACATTGGTAGGAATGGGGAGAACATTGCTTAATCTTCGAAGTGAACCAACTGCGGCAAACATTCTACTTATTTCACTCACTTGCAGTCCCCAAGACAAAGTCTGATCGAACATAATACCTAAATTCTTAACTCTGTCACTGTATGGGATAAGTATCCCTTCGAATTTGACTGGCGGGAGCAGCGACAAAGTTAACTGAGAGATTAATTTCGAACTCCCAATAATAATGACTTGAGTCTTCAATGGATTAACTTTAAGCCCAAATGAATTACACCAATGAGAAATACGAATTAGATCTTCATTAATTAATCTAATTGTATTGGGGAGATCCGCAATCTTACATTGAGAGTAGATTTGTAAATCGTCTGCATATAGGTGGTAAAGAGAAGTTATGTAGGTGTTTCGGCAGAATAAAAATTTACAATAAACCCGTAGTCTTAACGCGCGTGCTTGGCCTCGATATCAAGGGCACCTTCCCTCGCCCCCGCTCCCCCCCCCCCCCCTCGGCCGCCGGACGCGTTGGCGGGGCCTTTCTCGCCATTATGGTATGTTTTCTTGTGAGCTATACGGACGTCTGTTTCGCGCTAGTTTTGTTAAAGAAAATAAAACCGCGTAAATCGTTGCAAACAACGGGATCGCGATTAGAACGTAATAACTCGTTAAAATTCGCGTGCAACTCTTCAAGTGATTTACCTCTGAAAGACTGCGAGTAGCTGTCCCATTTCGTGACAACTCAACGCGAGTGCCAACAGAAGGGGAAAGTTCGAGGATACCAGCGCTGCCTTCTCCCGGACGTCGTGGCGTCATCCAGATCGGTTCCCGTCAACACACCAGCACATACAATTACACACACACACTCACAACACTGCCATCAGCCGGGCCGGTCGACGGGATTCTTCGGCGCTCCTGGGGCAGGTAAGTGCATTTATCCTAGTGACCTTTCCCCTCGTGTGTTCATTGAAACTTTGACCCTCGGCGTAGGAACGCCCGACCGGCATCTGCCCGTGGCTCCTTCGTCTATGGGCCACGAGGGATCCAGCAAATGTTAAAGCAGGGCAGCTGCCGGCCGTAACATTTGGCAGCAGAGCGTGGTTCTGGGATCGATTCCCGGTCGATCCACCGACCATAGTATTCGACAAGAAGTAAATAATTGGTGGCAGGAGCGTTGGGTTGATTTTGTGGCTACAATCACGCCCGTCCGTAATAATACGTTTATTAATTTTATTTTATTTTAGTTTATTAATTTAATATTAATTACTTCCGTAATAACGTAAAATACCTTTTATTATATACGTAATAATAAAATCCCTTTCTTTGTTAGCTTGCTTGTTGTTAGCGGGTAAATTTGAAAGACCACGCCCGGTTCGTGTGAGAGCGGGAGATTGCGTCATGTAGGTAGAGGGTTATTTTTGCGTAATCGGTTAATTGTCGTTGTCGGATGGTAGCGTGTTACTTATAGAAGGGTTGATTTCTGAGCAAGTCATTTTTGTTGATATGTATCTTTGTATTGTAAATTGTATTTGAACTAAAGAGTGGTAATTTGTATTTACGTAATCTAAATTAACTTGATTTGACCGCATTAGTATTTGTTATTGTTCATTGATTTACCTTTTCCTCTGTACTAACTTGTGTTTGATTTAATAATAGCGGTTCTTATTTGTGTACATTCTATTCAACTCAATTTGATAGGAACTGCATTAGTTAGCCGTTAATCTTTTTGTATTCTTTATTTGTTATTCTTGTAATTGTGCTCGAGCCGTGTCGTAATTTGGATTTAGTAGCGATGTCCTCGCCCAAGATGCTAATCCGTTGCCTGCGGACTGAGCTGCGCTGGGCTACCAGCGCACACGCGTTGATAGGCCGACCGGATCGGGTCTACAATCTGAGGAAGAGGCTTGAGCAGGTCGATGCTCGAAGGGCGGCCGTGGAGGAGGCTTACTCTGAGCTCGAGGACTTGGAGGTGGAGAAGGGAGTCCTGGAATCTTGCCGCGCGGACTACGAGCAGTTCCTCGCGCTAACGGACGACCTGGTCGAAGCGGGGGCCAAGGATGCGGAGAGGGAGCGCGAAGCTCGGCTGAGTAGCCTTCTCGAGTCCCCGCGGAGGCCGTCTTCTCAGCCAGAGCTGCTAGGACGACTTCCCACGCTGGACCTGCCAAGGTTCTCCGGGGTCCTCTCGGAGTGGATGACCTTCGTCGGCCTGTTCGACAGCCTGGTGGACGCCCGGAGGGACTTGACCCCCTGCCAAAAAATGGGGTACCTCCTGGCTTCACTAGAGGGGGAGGCCCTGAGCGTCGTCGGCCACCTTAAGTTGTCGGACGACGCCTACCAAAACGCCAGGGACCTCCTCGCTGGAAGGTACGCCAACGTCCGGCGGATTGCGGACGATCATGTTCGGAGGCTGCTGAACCTCCCGCTGCTGAAGGACCGCACTCGACTACGGGAAGACATAGTGAATCCAGTCGTCGTAGCGTGCAACTCGTTGCGGCGGCTGGATTTGCCTGTGGACGAGTGGTCGTTTCTGCTCCTTCACATAGTGCTGTCCCGCCTGCCCCTCGACCTTCGGCTCCATTTTGAGGAGAGGTTCGGAGGGGATGGCGCCTCTTATATGCCCCCCTTTAGGGACCTGCTGCGGTTCCTGGAAGAGCAGTGCAGGCTGCTGGAGAACGCAGCAGGCGCCGTCGAGGTCCCCCCGGCCGCCTCCCGAGCGGTACCCCGGGAAAGGCGGAGTCAGCCGGCCAAGGCGGCGCCCACCCCCCTGAAGCCGAGCGGAGCCCCCGCGGGAGGGCGCCCCCCCGTGCCCTCCTATAGTGGCCTAGCGGCACGGGAGGCGCCTCCCTGCGCCTATTGTCGAGCATCCGACCACCGGCCGGCGTCGTGCCCGAAGCTGTTGCGCAAGCCGGCTAAGGCGAGGCGAACCATCGCCAGGGAGCGCCGCTGGTGCTTCTCGTGCCTGGAGAGGCATTTACAACGAGACTGCCCGCACCAGCGGCCCTGCACGCACTGCCAGGGCAACCACAACATCCTCTTGTGCCTGGGTGCGCGCGGCTCGTCCTCGCAGGGTCCTGCCAGGCCCCCGACTCCCACGGGCGGGGGCGCCCAGCCACGCCCACTGTCGGGCGACGTTCGGCGCTCACCGGTGGACCACAGCGCCCCTCCTTCTGAGGGGAGTCCCTCCCCCGATCGGTCTGGGAGTCGTTCCCCCAGGGGCGGGGGGGTCCTCACCCCCCCTCCGCGAGTTGATAGTGGATGCGCGGCCACTCAGCGGTCAGCTAGACCGTTCTCACCCCCGTTGGCTGAGTGGCCGCGACTGGAACGCCGCCCGCCCCCCTTTGGCCGGTGCCGGTACTACCGGGTTCCGGAGACTGCATATCGGCCCCGGGTCTTGGAGCCGAGGATCCCCGAGTTTCCCCCGGTCGGCCCGTTCGGGGAATTCCAGTCTAGGGTCTTCGAGACGCCGTCGGAGTGCCGCGCTCGGGGCCCCCGGTTCGGGTGCCGGCCTAGCAGAGGCAGCTCCAGATAGGAGGCTGCCGCCCTAGCTCCCGCCATGGCCGCCTCCACTGAGCCTATAAGTCGTCGGCAGTCCACCTGTCAAACTGTTCTATTGCCGACAGCCTCAGTGAAGGTTTACAACCCGAGCGGCGAACACTTAACGGTTCGAGCTCTATTGGACTCGGGTTCCCAGCGTAGTGTGGCCTCTACTCGGTTGGTGGGAAGACTGGGGCTCCCCTGGAGCTCTGAATCACGTCCGATGGTAGGTATCGGAGGTGCCGAGCCTCCTGCTCCTAGGGGACAAGCGGAGTTGGTGTTCAGCTCTGACAGCGAACACCTTCGTATTTTAGTCAAGGTAAATGTCCTCGACGACATTGTAGGGTTCCTCCCTAACGTTCGTATAAATGACAGCGCTGTGCGCTGTGCGTCGGCTTTGAGACCGGCAGACCCTCGGTGGGCCCAACCTGGGCCGATAGATTTGCTACTCGGGGCCGACACGCTGGGTGCCCTCTTGTTAGGTGAGATACGAGCTCTGCAGCCCGATGGCCTGTCAGCCATTTCCACGATATTTGGGCACAGCTTTTTTGGACCGGTTATGTGGTCTTCTCCCCCTCCGACGGCCGACCCGCTCTCCGTCGTGGGCGTGTCCCTATCGGACGCCGTCCAGCGGTTCTGGGAAATTGAGGAACCACCACATGCAGCTCGAGTCGACCCTCTGGACCGTGAGTGTGAGTTGTTCTACCAGAACAATACCGGCCGGCGGGTTGACGGTCGTTTCGTCACTCGCTTACCCTTTCTGGACTCCCGCCCCTCTTTGGGTCAATCCCGTGCTCTGGCCGAGAAGAGGTTGCTTTCCATGGAGCGCCGCATGCGGCGTGACCCAGCCTTTCGCGACAAATATGTCGAGTTCATGCGCGAGTATCAGGAGCTGGGTCACATGTCACCGTCCAACTTCGAATGGCGTTCACATGAGCACTACTTCCTCCCTCACCATGCGGTCTTGAGGACCCCTGAGAGTAAGATTCGGGTAGTCTTTGACGGTTCCGCCCCCACCTCAAACGGTGTGTCCCTGAATCAGTGTCTTCACTCGGGTCCTAAACTGATCAAGGACATATCTGACATCTTGACCCAATTCCGTCGACACCAGGTGGTTTTTGTCGCGGACATTCGGATGATGTTTCGCCAATCGGTGGTACATCGTGATGACCGCCGATATCAGCTGATATTGTGGCGCGAGAAGCCCAGCGATCCCATACAGGTATTTGAGTTGAACACCACCACATATGGACTCCGGTCCAGCCCGTATATCGCCATGCGAACCCTCCTTGAACTCGCTGAGAGAGAGCGCCTGAGATACGCTCGGGGAGCTTCTATTTTGGAGACTTCGGTCTACATGGACGACATTTGTACGGGCGCTTCCACCGTCGAGGAGGCTCTGGTCTTGCGAGACGAATTAATTGCTATCCTGAAGTCGGGAGGCTATGAGTTGCGCAAGTGGTTGTCGAACTCCCCACACATTTTGAGGGACCTCCCAGGAGAGGATCAACAAGACCCTCACCTTTTCGAGCACCCTGAGAATCCTAATTTGTTGACTGTGCTGGGCATTCAATATCAGCCTGTTCAGGACACCTTCACGTATAGAGTAAAACTTGACCCACCTCCCAAAGCATGGACCAAGCGCTCCGTACTGTCTACAGTAGCTCGCACCTTCGACCCGAATGGATGGATCACCCCGGTCATCTTTTTGGCTAAGTGCTTCCTTCAAAAGCTCTGGCTGTCCGGGTTGGGTTGGGACGAGCCCATTAGTGGGGCCCTCTTGCGAGAGTGGCTCTCCATGCTCTCCTCCCTTCCGGACATCAACCGGGTTTCCATGCCCAGGTGCTTCCTCCCTCCAGGGAAATGCAGGGCTACTCTACATGGGTTTTGCGACGCCTCTGAGAAGGGCTATGCTGCTGTCGTATATTTGCGGACTGTGAGTTCCTCTGGGCATACTGCAGTTCATCTCGTACTCGCCAAAAGCAAGGTTGCCCCCATTAGATCCCGTTTAACTATCCCTAAATTGGAACTGTCCGGAGCCGCTCTTCTCACGCGGCTCCTCAACCACGTTCACTCGTCCTTGAAGTCTGTAATCGACCTTACGGACGTCTACGCATGGTCGGACAGTGAGATAGTAC
The DNA here is from genome assembly GCA_033319125.1 of Parnassius glacialis. Lineage (NCBI taxonomy): Eukaryota > Metazoa > Arthropoda > Insecta > Lepidoptera > Papilionidae > Parnassius > Parnassius glacialis. The sequence continues at coordinate 30,388,292 of JAVANC010000002.1, forward strand.
TTTGTTGGCTCCGAGCCGCACCGCACAATCTTGAGGTCTTTGTGGCGAACCGCGTGTCTCAAATCCAGAGTTCTGAGACTTCTCTCCACTGGAGACATGTCCCCGGGGAGTTGAATCCCGCCGACTGCGCTTCCCGCGGCTGTGAGGCCCCCGCGCTGGTTGCCCACTCATTGTGGTGGGGTCCCGGTTGGTTATCTAACCCTCAATCCTTCTGGCCCCAGGGTAATTACTCCGCACCTACTGAGTTGCCGGGCCTACGGGCCCGAGTAGGAGTGGGCAAGGATAAGCTCACTCGGGATCTCTCCCTTCTGGAACGGTACAGCTCTCTCGATAAGCTCTTAGGAGTGACTGCTTAGCTGCGCCGTTTTGTCCACAATTCGAGAGATCCGTCCAACCGACTCTCTGATTGCGTTTTGTCTCCTAGCGAGCGTCGGGAATCCCTGATGCATTGGATCCGCATGGTCCAGATGGAGCATTTTGAGCCCGTTATCGAAAACTTGAAGCGTGGCTCCGTTATCAAGGGCGCTCTGGCCCGCCTGAACCTCTTTCTGGACGACGCTGGGATGCTGCGCGTGGGCGGACGTTTGAAAAACTCTCAACTGCCGTGCGGGGCTCGACACCCGTTGCTGCTCCCTAAAGACGGCGCCCTTGTCCGGTTGTTGGTTACCCACCACCATGTTAAGAATGCCCACGCTGGGTGTAACGCCCTGTCGGCTATTTTGCAGCGGGAGTTCTGGATTTTGTCTGGCCGACGCACCATTCGGAGCGTCATCTTTAAGTGCATCCCCTGTTATAAACTGAAGGCCCCCATATCGCAGCCTCTGATGGGTGACTTGCCGCCCGACCGCGTCAGGGCCATCCGACCATTCGCCGGGGTCGGAACAGACTTCGCTGGCCCCTTCCTCGTTAAGTCCTCTCACCTTCGTAACGCGCGTTCATGTAAGGCCTATCTTTGCGTCTTCGTGTGCCTCTCCACTAAAGCCGTTCACTTGGAACTGGTGAGCGCCCTCAGCACGGAAGCCTTCTTAGCCACGCTTGGCCGTTTCGTGTCGCGGCGCGGCTTGCCGGACTTGATCCGGTCGGATTGCGGGACGAATTATAAGGGCACGGATAGGTATCTCAAGGAGGTCGTCGAATTTCTGTCCAACCACCGGACTTATTTAGGCAATGCTATGTCGAAAAGGGGCATCCAGTGGAAATTCGACCCTCCGGCATGTCCCCACTGGGGCGGTATTTTCGAGGCGGTGGTTAAGGTTGCAAAAACGCATCTCCGTCGCGTTATTGGCGAAGCTATTTTGACCTTTGAGGAGCTCGCCACTGTATTCTGTAAAATTGAGGCGGTACTCAACTCTCGGCCCCTCTGTCCCCTCTCCTCTGACCCGAATGATTTGGAGGTTCTTACCCCGGGACACTTCCTGATTGGCCAGCCTCTTAACGCTCTGCCCGAGTATCCCTTCAGGGAAACGAGTGCTTCACGGCTTAGCAGGTTTGCCCTTCTGCAACAGATGACTCAACGCTTTTGGCACCGATGGTCTCTGGAGTACCTACATCTTTTGCAGCAGCGCGTTAAGTGGTCTGACAAGACGGAGCCTCCTCGGGTGGGAGACCTCGTGTTGATTAAAGAACCAAACGCGCTGCCGTTGTATTGGCGCCGGGGGCGCATTGTTAAGCTGTCGTATGGAGCGGATGGGGTGCCTAGAGTGGCCGAGGTTTTGGTCGGAGATTCGGTCTTGCAACGGGCCGTCGCGACCTTGTCCCGTTTGCCAATCTACTCGCGGACTTAATGCCTTATGTCCGGGACGGGGGGTTGTTTCGGCAGAATAAAAATTTACAATAAACCCGTAGTCTTAACGCGCGTGCTTGGCCTCGATATCAAGGGCACCTTCCCTCGCCCCCGCTCCCCCCCCCCCCCCCCTCGGCCGCCGGACGCGTTGGCGGGGCCTTTCTCGCCATTATGGTATGTTTTCTTGTGAGCTATACGGACGTCTGTTTCGCGCTAGTTTTGTTAAAGAAAATAAAACCGCGTAAATCGTTGCAAACAACGGGATCGCGATTAGAACGTAATAACTCGTTAAAATTCGCGTGCAACTCTTCAAGTGATTTACCTCTGAAAGACTGCGAGTAGCTGTCCCATTTCGTGACAACTCAACGCGAGTGCCAACAGAAGGGGAAAGTTCGAGGATACCAGCGCTGCCTTCTCCCGGACGTCGTGGCGTCATCCAGATCGGTTCCCGTCAACACACCAGCACATACAATTACACACACACACTCACAACACTGCCATCAGCCGGGCCGGTCGACGGGATTCTTCGGCGCTCCTGGGGCAGGTAAGTGCATTTATCCTAGTGACCTTTCCCCTCGTGTGTTCATTGAAACTTTGACCCTCGGCGTAGGAACGCCCGACCGGCATCTGCCCGTGGCTCCTTCGTCTATGGGCCACGAGGGATCCAGCAAATGTTAAAGCAGGGCAGCTGCCGGCCGTAACAGTAGGAACAGATCGAATTGATGAAAATAGAGAACAATAGAGGAGACAACATGCCACCTTGTGGGACGCCAGCTTTGACAGCAGACCAAACAGAAAATGTGTCTTGAATTTGTACACGTTGCCGGCGCCCATGCAAGTAACTATGAAACCAATCAATTACTTCAGGAGATATGTTAAGAGAACTTAGGACAGCGGGTAAAACATCAAAGTCTACAGTATTGAAGGCATTACTAAAGTCAAGCTATGTCAATACTGTAACCTGCTAATTATCCATGCCCAGGCGAATATCGTCAGTGATTCTAACCGTAGTCGTACTATTACCGGGACAGAAACCAGATTGGAATGAATTCAAAAGGTTATGATTGGACAGGAATTTGCTCAGTTGTTGGTATATTAGGCGCTCGGGTACTTTAGAGAGAAAGGAAAGGATGAATATAGGACGGTAATCCTCATATGTCAGATTAGATTTTTTAGAGAGTGGAGTTACTTTATCTAAAGTTTTTGAAGTTACATTTTTGAAGTCACTATAACAATATTATACTCACTGGTACATATTATAATGTAGGAAAGGCTCCATTTAATAAAATAGTTTTTATTTTGCTTTTTCTTTTATACTTGTCAATAAATTGTTTGCTACAAATTGTTGAGTTCTTCTTTGAATTCCAACCAACCCGTCCAATTAATGATAGATAACCATTTTTTTCTAATTATAGAATCCAGAGGGAATCTGTTTTACAAACGGCAAAGTAAAATTACGTTTTTAGGACGCAAATCGAACATTTATTTACATTCTTCTTTTTGTTGTGCGTGTAAGTGTATCGATTCTTTATAAACATTCAAGATAAATATCGACATTAATTTTGATATAGTTGAGTCAATCCCTAGCGTACATGTAAAATATTTTGTATAAAATGTATTTACCAAATTCATGCAAATTATACACAACGTGACTTTTTTCTTTGCAAAATATCAAAATTAATAAAATAATTAAATATATTCTATACTTTAAACAGTATATAATGGCTCCAGTACACGTTGGCTGAGCGCGCTTGACGAGCGCGCTCGGCAGATTTTCGTGGTGCCGTTCACACGTTGGCGTGTTTCATTCTGCGTTGGTAGCTAGATGATTTTTTTTTTAATAGTATAAGGGTGACAAACGAGCACACAGTCCACCTGATGGTAAGTGTTTGCTGCGGCCCATAGACATCTACATCTATCCTCTATTCCAAATCAAAATGTAGATGCGTTGTCACCCGTGAGGACTAAGATGGAATGCCTCATTTCCAGTACAAAGGGCCTCCGGCCACCTGCACTCACCAAGCGAAACGCAGAGGTTTCACTCCATAATTATTAAATCGTAATGTGTTGGTATGCATACAAGTAACATTAAAAATATATTATATTGAATTATATATTTTTTCATAATATATACTATTTATTTATATATATACATGCGTGCGCGCGTGCGTGCGTGCGTGCGTGCGTGCGTGCGTGCGTGCGTGCGTGCGTGCGTCGTGCGTGCGTGCGTGCGTGCGTGCGTGCGTGCGTGCGTGCGTGCGTGCGTGCGTGCGTGCGTGTGTGTGTGTGTATATATTTGTATTGTATGTGTATATTTATGTAAGTGCACACTGACTACCTCTATTTCCTTCAACTATCCTTCAATAGGCCTGCTGGAAGAAATTTCATCATGGAATAGGCAGTGCCTTTGTACATAATTATGTTTTTACCATTTTCCTATCGAATTATGTGTGTACATAAACTGTTAAATAAATAAATAAATATTTCCTCATTAGTCCATTCCGCCATGTTGAAACAATTTTATTGAGCCGACACTACAGTCTACTTCGACGCGTAACTATGAACTGAACACTCGGCCAACGTGTGATCGCTGTTTGCGGCTTGCACCAAATTTATTTGATTTGTGCACGGAAAACCGACACTATACGACTTGTGGGCGAGTGTTGGCCGCAAACGCCAAATACACACAAAACGGCCCAGTACACGTTGGCCGAACGCACTCGGCGAACGCGCTCGGCCAACGTGTACTGGAGCCATAACATAAATTTTAACCAAAAATAGACGTGTCAAAACAGTGACGACGTCTTGCGAACTTACCTGTGAAATATGCAATTATTAGGATATTTCTATTATTGACACCACAGTCACTTACAGAACATGTATATCCATTGTGGAAAACAATTATTTGAAATATTAACTACGATTACACTCTAAAAAAACATTACAAAATATCTAGTAGCTTATTTCTTGCATGCAAGACTTGTCCTGTCATTCAAAATCGGTTCATGTAGTCACGAGATTTGCTATCCTTTTCTATCTTGCTTTTTTGCCATAAGGAAGTTTCTTGTCCCTTGCACACAATGTTGGTCTATGTATTCAGCAGTGGACTTGTGAAGGGTGTATCTGTAATGATGAAAGGATGATGATGAATGTACTACCAGATTTAAATAACTTTACTATGTTTCATTAAGTTAAGCACACCAGATTCGATACTAGTATTAAAAATAGTAGCAAGTTGGGATGCGATTGCATTTATTATACTTAGACGCAATGAAATCGCCCATAAGTTTGCCAGTTTTCTTAATATTCATTGATTTGAAATATTTTACATTATCTCTTGGTAATATTTTATTCTTCACTATTTCAAATTCTTTTGTACAAACATTTATGTATATTTTGTTTGAGTAATGACTACTTTTGATCCGACCTTTCTTGTTGAACTTCGGCTGGCTTCTCAATCCGGTTGCAAAGGTCCAATTGAAAGGGAAAGGAAAGTCTTCATCGCGCGCCCTGCAGCAGAGGTCAACCAATTATTAACCTTCTAATCACAGACCAGTACCACACCACGTTGGGTTCGGAAACAATAAGGTGGGCGTGACTCCTGAATGGATGTTCGACTCAGAACTTGTCTCTCTCACAAAAAAAAGGTTGGACGACTAAGATTACGGGTCCCTAAGGAATAGTACCGGTCTTGACGTCAGTCATTAGTGGACTGTCTTTATTTGATGTTTACCTGACTAAAATTTGGATTCCGATTGCTTAATGATTTGTACTGTGTTACGATGTCGAAACGAGGACAAACGCTAAACACACTCAATCTCGCGAACTGTTTTATTTTTTCTGTAATGTAACAATGGGACGGGGATTCTAATGCGACTCAAATAAAATTACAGTACATAAGCAAGAAGTGCTTTTTAATGAACTGATGTTATTTTTTACAATAACTGCATTCCATTCACAGATGTGAAAACCATATCAATTCCTTCAACTTGCAGGTCATCTGTCAGTCTTAGCTTCTTACTATGAAGTTAAGACTGACAGATGCGACATGTGACTTATTAAAGTGGTCATGCTTAGGGAATTCGCCGCCACAACATCACAAACATTATAATGCAATAACTGCTTTCAAAAATAGCTTTACTGCGCCACGAAGCTATATGACAAGACCGTCCGTCAGTTCCGAGTGCATTAATTGTGATACTTGTTACGTGTTTTTTATTATTAATCAAATGTCTAATACAGGGAAGTCCATGGCCACGAAAGTGAGGTCCGCACTGGTCGGGCGCACCCTTGCGGAGTGTGCGGGCGCGTGTTCCGGTCCGCGTCCATACGCAACGAGCACCTGCGCGTGCACACCGGCGAGCGGCCCTACCCGTGCGACGTGTGCGGCGTCGCGTTCCGACGGTGAGTGCGCTGCGGTCAGTACTGTGTGACGCAGTACAGCAATACTGTGTGACACAGCACAGCAGTACTGTGTGACAGCACAGCGCGTGCACACCGGCGAGCGGCCCTACCCGTGCGACGTGTGCGGTGTCGCGTTCCGACGGGGAATCCGGTGCGGTCAGTACTGTGTGACGCAGTACAGTAATACTGTGTGACACAGCACAGCAGTACTGTGTGACAGCACAGCGCGTGCACACCGGCGAGCAGCCCTACCCGTGCGACGTGTGCGGCTTCGCGTTCCGACGGTGAGTGCGGTGCGGTCAGTACTGTGTGACGCAGTACAGCAATACTGTGTGACATAGCACAGCAGTACTGTGTGACAGCACAGCGCGTGCACGCCGGCGAGCGGCCCTACCCGTGCGACGTGTGCGGCGTCGCGTTCCGACGGTCAGTGCGGTGCGGTCAGTACTGTGTGACGCAGTACAGCAATACTGTGTGACACAGCACAGCAGTACTGTGTGACAGCACAGCGCGTGCACACCGGCGAGCGGCCCTACCCGTGCGACGTGTGCGGCGTCGCGTTCCGACGGTGAGTGCGGTGCGGTCAGTACTGTGTGACGCAGTACAGCAATACTGTGTGACACAGCACAGCAGTACTGTGTGACAGCACAGCGCGTGCACACCGGCGAGCGGCCCTACCCGTGCGACGTGTGCGGCGTCGCGTTCCGACGGTGAGTGCGCTGCGGTCAGTACTGTGTGACGCAGTACAGCAATACTGTGTGACACAGCACAGCAGTACTGTGTGACAGCACAGCGCGTGCACACCGGCGAGCGGCCCTACCCGTGCGACGTGTGCGGCGTCGCGTTCCGACGGTGAGTGCGCTGCGGTCAGTACTGTGTGACGCAGTACAGCAATACTGTGTGACACAGCACAGCAGTACTGTGTGACAGCACAGCGCGTGCACACCGGCGAGCGGCCCTACCCGTGCGACGTGTGCGGCGTCGCGTTCCGACGGTGAGTGCGCTGCGGTCAGTACTGTGTGACGCAGTACAGCAATACTGTGTGACACAGCACAGCAGTACTGTGTGACAGCACAGCGCGTGCACACCGGCGAGCGGCCCTACCCGTGGGACGTGTGCGGCGTCGCGTTCCGACGGTGAGTGCGCTGCGGTCAGTACTGTGTGACACACTACAGCAATACTGTGTGACACAGCACAGCAGTACTGTGTGATAGCACAGCTTGTGCACACCGGCGAGCGGCCCTACCCGTGCGACGTGTGCGGCGTCGCGGTCCGACGGTGAGTGCGCTGCGGTCAGTTCTGTGTGATCCAGTACAGCAATACTGTGTGACACAGCACAGCAGTACTGTGTGACAGCACAGCGCGTGCACACCGGTGAGCGGCCCTACCCGTGCGACGTGTGCGGCGTCGCGTTCCAACGGTGAGTGCGTTGCGGTCAGTACTGTGTGACCCACTACAGCAATACTGTGTGACACAGCACAGCAGTACTGTGTGACAGCACAGCGCGTGCACACCGGCGAGCGGCCCTACCCGTGCGACGTGTGCGGCGTCGCGTTCCGACGGTGAGTGCGCTGCGGTCAGTACTGTGTGACACACTACAGCAATACTGTGTGACACAGCACAGCAGTACTGTGTGACAGCACAGCGCGTGCACACCGGCGAGCGGCGCTACCCGTGCGACGTGTGCGGCGTCGCGTTCCGACGGTGAGTGCGTTGCGATCAGTACTGTGTGACACACTACAGCAATACTGTGTGACACAGCACAGCAGTACTGTGTGACAGCACAGCGCGTGCACACCGGCGAGCGGCGCTACCCGTGCGACGTGTGCGGCGTCGCGTTCCGACGGTGAGTGCGTTGCGATCAGTACTGTGTGACACACTACAGCAATACTGTGTGACACAGCACAGCAGTACTGTGTGACAGCACAGCGCGTGCACACCGGCGAGCGGCCCTACCCGTGCGACGTGTGCGGCGTCGCGTTCCGACGGTGAGTGCGCTGCGGTCAGTACTGTGTGACACACTACAGCAATACTGTGTGACACAGCACAGCAGTACTGTGCGACAGCACACCGCGTGCACACCGGCGAGCGGCCCTACCTGTGCGACGTGTGCGGCGTCGCGTTCCGACGGTGAGTGCGGTGCGGTCAGTACTGTGTGACACAGCACAGCAGTACTGTGTGACAGCACAGCGCGTGCACACCGGCGAGCGGCCCTACCCGTGCGACGTGTGCGGCGTCGCGTTCCGACGGTGAGTGCGCTGCGGTCAGTACTGTGTGACACACTACAGCAATACTGTGTGACACAGCACAGCAGTACTGTGCGACAGCACAGCGCGTGCACACCGGCGAGCGGCCCTACCCGTACGACGTGTGTGGCGTGGCGTTCCGACGGTGAGTGCGCTGCGGTCAGTACTGTGTGACACACTACAGCAATACTGTGTGACACAGCACAGCAGTACTGTGTGACAGCACAGCGTGTGCACACCGGCGAGCGGCCCTACCCGTGCGACGTGTGCGGCGTCGCGGTCCGACGGTGAGTGCGCTGCGGTCAGTACTGTGTGACACACTACAGCAATACTGTGTGACACAGCACAGCAGTACTGTGCGACAGCACAGCGCGTGCACACCGGCGAGCGGCCCTACCCATACGACGTGTGCGGCGTCGCGTTCCGACGGTGAGTGCGCTGCGGTCAGTACTGTGTGACACACTACAGCAATACTGTGTGACACAGCACAGCAGTACTGTGTGACAGCACAGCGCGTGCACACCGGCGAGCGGCCCGACCCGTGCGACGTGTGCGGCGTCGCATTCCGACGGTGAGTGCGCTGCGGTCAGTACTGTGTGACACACTACAGCAATATTGTGTGACACAGCACAGCAGTACTGTGTGACAGCACAGCGCGTGCACACCGGCGAGCGGCCTTACCCGTGCGACGTGTGCGGCGTCGCGTTCCGACGGTGAGTGCGGTGTGGTCAGTTCTGTGTGACACAGTACAGCAATACTGTGTGACACAGCACAGCAGTACTGTGTGATAGCACAGCTTGTGCACACCGGCGAGCGGCCCTACCCGTGCGACGTGTGCGGCGTCGCGGTCCGACGGTGAGTGCGCTGCGGTCAGTTCTGTGTGACACACTACAGCAATACTGTGTGACACAGCACAGCAGTACTGTGCGACAGCACACCGCGTGCACGCCGGCGAGCGGCCCTACCCGTACGACGTGTGCGGCGTCGCGTTCCGACGGTGAGTGCGGTGCGGTCAGTACTGTGTGACGCAGTACAGCAATACTGTGTGACACAGCACAGCAGTACTGTGTGACAGCACAGCGCGTGCACACCGGCGAGCGGCCCTACCCGTGCGACGTGTGCGGCGTCGCGTTCCGACGGTGAGTGCGTTGCGGTCAGTACTGTGTGACACACTACAGCAATACTGTGTGACACAGCACAGCAGTACTGTGTGACAGCACAGCGCGTGCACACCGGCGAGCGGCCCTACCCGTGCGACGTGTGAGGCGTCGCGTTCCGACGGTGAGTGCGCTACGGTCAGTACTGTGTGACACACTACAGCAATACTGTGTGACACAGCACAGCAGTACTGTGCGACAGCACAGCGCGTGCACACCGGCGAGCGGCCCTACCCGTACGACGTGTGCGGCGTCGCGTTCCGACGGTGAGTGCGCTGCGGTCAGTACTGTGTGACACACTACAGCAATACTGTGTGACACAGCACAGCAGTACTGTGTGACAGCACAGCGCGTGCACACCGGCGAGCGGCCCTACCCGTGCGACGTGTGCGGCGTCGAGTTCCGACGGTGAGTGCGCTGCGGTCAGTTCTGTGTGACACAGTACAGCAATACTGTGTGACACAGCACAGAAGTACTGTGTGATAGCACAGCTTGTGCACACCGGCGAGCGGCCCTACCCGTGCGACGTGTGCGGCGTCGCGTTCCGACGGTGAGTGCGCTGCGGTCAGTACTGTGTGACACACTACAGCAATACTGTGTGACACAACACAGCAGTACTGTGTGACAGCACAGCGCGTGCACACCGGCGAGCGGCCCTACCCGTGCGACGTGTGCGGCGTCGCGTTCCGACGGTGAGTGCGCTGCGGTCAGTACTGTGTGACACACTACAGCAATACTGTGTGACACAGCACAGCAGTACTGTGTGACAGCACAGCGCGTGCACACCGGCGAGCGGCCCTACCCGTGGGACGTGTGCGGCGTCGCGTTCCGACGGTGAGTGAGCTGCGGTCAGTACTGTGTGACACACTACAGCAATACTGTGTGACACAGCACAGCAGTACTGTGTGATAGCACAGCTTGTGCACACCGGCGAGCGGCCCTACCCGTGCGACGTGTGCGGCGTCGCGGTCCGACGGTGAGTGCGCTGCGGTCAGTTCTGTGTGATCCAGTACAGCAATACTGTGTGACACAGCACAGCAGTACTGTGTGACAGCACAGCGTGTGCACACCGGTGAGCGGCCCTACCCGTGCGACGTGTGCGGCGTCGCGTTCCAACGGTGAGTGCGTTGCGGTCAGTACTGTGTGACCCACTACAGCAATACTGTGTGACACAGCACAGCAGTACTGTGTGACAGCACAGCGCGTGCACACCGGCGAGCGGCCCTACCCGTGCGACGTGTGCGGCGTCGCGTTCCGACGGTGAGTGCGCTGCGGTCAGTACTGTGTGACACACTACAGCAATACTGTGTGACACAGCACAGCAGTACTGTGTGACAGCACAGCGCGTGCACACCGGCGAGCGGCGCTACCCGTGCGACGTGTGCGGCGTCGCGTTCCGACGGTGAGTGCGTTGCGATCAGTACTGTGTGACACACTACAGCAATACTGTGTGACACAGCACAGCAGTACTGTGTGACAGCACAGCGCGTGCACACCGGCGAGCGGCGCTACCCGTGCGACGTGTGCGGCGTCGCGTTCCGACGGTGAGTGCGTTGCGATCAGTACTGTGTGACACACTACAGCAATACTGTGTGACACAGCACAGCAGTACTGTGTGACAGCACAGCGCGTGCACACCGGCGAGCGGCCCTACCCGTGCGACGTGTGCGGCGTCGCGTTCCGACGGTGAGTGCGCTGCGGTCAGTACTGTGTGACACACTACAGCAATACTGTGTGACACAGCACAGCAGTACTATGTGACAGCACAGCGCGTGCACACCGGCGAGCGGCCCTACCCGTGCGACGTGTGCGGCGTCGCGTTCCGACGGTGAGTGCGCTGCGGTCAGTACTGTGTGACACACTACAGCAATACTGTTGTGACACAGCACAGCAGTACTGTGCGACAGCACACCGCGTGCACACCGGCGAGCGGCCCTACCCGTACGACGTGTGCGGCGTCGCGTTCTGACGGTGAGTGCGGTGCGGTCAGTACTGTGTGACGCAGTACAGCAATACTGTGTGACACAGCACAGCAGTACTGTGTGACAGCACAGCGCGTGCACACCGGCGAGCGGCCCTACCCGTGCGACGTGTGCGGCGTCGCGTTCCGACGGTGAGTGCGTTGCGGTCAGTACTGTGTGACACACTACAGCAATACTGTGTGACACAGCACAGCAGTACTGTGTGACAGCACAGCGCGTGCACACCGGCGAGCGGCCCTACCCGTGCGACGTGTGCGGCGTCGCGTTCCGACGGTGAGTGCGCTGCGGTCAGTACTGTGTGACACACTACAGCAATACTGTGTGACACAGCACAGCAGTACTGTGTGACAGCACAGCGCGTGCACACCGGCGAGCGGCCCTACCCGTGCGACGTGTGCGGCGTCGCGTTCCGACGGAGAGTGCGCTGCGGTCAGTACTGTGTGACACACTACAGCAATACTGTGTGACACAGCACAGCAGTACTGTGTGACAGCACAGCGCGTGCACACCGGCGAGCGGCCCTACCCGTGCGACGTGTGCGGCGTCGCGGTCCGACGGTGAGTGCGCTGCGGTCAGTACTGTGTGACACACTACAGCAATACTGTGTGACACAGCACAGCAGTACTGTGCGACAGCACAGCGCGTGCACACCGGCGAGCGGCCCTAACCGTACGACGTGTGCGGCGTCGCGTTCCGACGGTGAGTGCGCTGCGGTCAGTACTGTGTGACACACTACAGCAATACTGTGTGACACAGCACAGCAGTACTGTGCGACAGCACAGCGCGTGCACACCGGCGAGCGGCCCTACCCGTACGACGTGTGTGGCGTCGCGTTCCGACGGTGAGTGCGCTGCGGTCAGTACTGTGTGACACACTACAGCAATACTGTGTGACACAGCACAGCAGTACTGTGTGACAGCACAGCGCGTGCACACCGGCGAGCGGCCCTACCCGTGCGACGTGTGCGGCGTCGCGTTCCGACAGTGAGTGCGCTGCGGTCAGTACTGTGTGACACACTACAGCAATATTGTGTGACACAGCACAGCAGTACTGTGTGACAGCACAGCGCGTGCACACCGGCGAGCGGCCCTACCCGTGCGACGTGTGCGGCGTCGCGTTCCGACGGTGAGTGCGCTGCGGTCAGTACTGTGTGACGCAGTACAGCAATACTGTGTGACACAGCACAGCAGTACTGTGTGACAGCACAGCGCGTGCACACCGGCGAGTGGCCCTACCCGTGCGACGTGTGCGGCGTCGCGTTCCGACGGTGAGTGCGCTGCGGTCAGTACTGTGTGACGCAGTACAGCAATACTGTGTGACACAGCACAGCAGTACTGTGTGACAGCACAGCGCGTGCACACCGGCGAGCGGCCCTACCCGTGCGACGTGTGCGGCGTCGCGTTCCGACGGTGAGTGCGCTGCGGTCAGTACTGTGTGACACACTACAGCAATACTGTGTGACACAGCACAGCAGTACTGTGCGACAGCACACCGCGTGCACACCGGCGAGCGGCCCTACCTGTGCGACGTGTGCGGCGTCGCGTTCCGACGGTGAGTGCGGTGCGGTCAGTACTGTGTGACGCAGTACAGCAATACTGTGTGACACAGCACAGCAGTACTGTGTGACAGCACAGCGCGTGCACACCGGCGAGCGGCCCTACCCGTGCGACGTGTGCGGCGTCGCGTTCCGACGGTGAGTGCGCTGCGGTCAGTACTGTGTGACACACTACAGCAATACTGTGTGACACAACACAGCAGTACTGTGTGACAGCACAGCGCGTGCACACCGGCGAGCGGCCCTACCCGTGCGACGTGTGCGGCGTCGCGTTCCGACGGTGAGTGCGCTGCGGTCAGTACTGTGTGACACACTACAGCAATACTGTGTGACACAGCACAGCAGTACTGTGTGACAGCACAGCGCGTGCACACCGGCGAGCGGCCCTACCCGTGGGACGTGTGCGGCGTCGCGTTCCGACGGTGAGTGCGCTGCGGTCAGTACTGTGTGACACACTACAGCAATACTGTGTGACACAGCACAGCAGTACTGTGTGATAGCACAGCTTGTGCACACCGGCGAGCGGCCCTACCCGTGCGACGTGTGCGGCGTCGCGGTCCGACGGTGAGTGCGCTGCGGTCAGTTCTGTGTGATCCAGTACAGCAATACTGTGTGACACAGCACAGCAGTACTGTGTGACAGCACAGCGCGTGCACACCGGTGAGCGGCCCTACCCGTGCGACGTGTGCGGCGTCGCGTTCCAACGGTGAGTGCGTTGCGGTCAGTACTGTGTGACCCACTACAGCAATACTGTGTGACACAGCACAGCAGTACTGTGTGACAGCACAGCGCGTGCACACCGGCGAGCGGCCCTACCCGTGCGACGTGTGCGGCGTCGCGTTCCGACGGTGAGTGCGCTGCGGTCAGTACTGTGTGACACACTACAGCAATACTGTGTGACACAGCACAGCAGTACTGTGTGACAGCACAGCGCGTGCACACCGGCGAGCGGCGCTACCCGTGCGACGTGTGCGGCGTCGCGTTCCGACGGTGAGTGCGTTGCGATCAGTACTGTGTGACACACTACAGCAATACTGTGTGACACAGCACAGCAGTACTGTGTGACAGCACAGCGCGTGCACACCGGCGAGCGGCGCTACCCGTGCGACGTGTGCGGCGTCGCGTTCCGACGGTGAGTGCGTTGCGATCAGTACTGTGTGACACACTACAGCAATACTGTGTGACACAGCACAGCAGTACTGTGTGACAGCACAGCGCGTGCACACCGGCGAGCGGCCCTACCCGTGCGACGTGTGCGGCGTCGCGTTCCGACGGTGAGTGCGCTGCGGTCAGTACTGTGTGACACACTACAGCAATACTGTGTGACACAGCACAGCAGTACTATGTGACAGCACAGCGCGTGCACACCGGCGAGCGGCCCTACCCGTGCGACGTGTGCGGCGTCGCGTTCCGACGGTGAGTGCGCTGCGGTCAGTACTGTGTGACACACTACAGCAATACTGTTGTGACACAGCACAGCAGTACTGTGCGACAGCACACCGCGTGCACACCGGCGAGCGGCCCTACCCGTACGACGTGTGCGGCGTCGCGTTCTGACGGTGAGTGCGGTGCGGTCAGTACTGTGTGACGCAGTACAGCAATACTGTGTGACACAGCACAGCAGTACTGTGTGACAGCACAGCGCGTGCACACCGGCGAGCGGCCCTACCCGTGCGACGTGTGCGGCGTCGCGTTCCGACGGTGAGTGCGTTGCGGTCAGTACTGTGTGACACACTACAGCAATACTGTGTGACACAGCACAGCAGTACTGTGTGACAGCACAGCGCGTGCACACCGGCGAGCGGCCCTACCCGTGCGACGTGTGCGGCGTCGCGTTCCGACGGTGAGTGCGCTGCGGTCAGTACTGTGTGACACACTACAGCAATACTGTGTGACACAGCACAGCAGTACTGTGTGACAGCACAGCGCGTGCACACCGGCGAGCGGCCCTACCCGTGCGACGTGTGCGGCGTCGCGTTCCGACGGAGAGTGCGCTGCGGTCAGTACTGTGTGACACACTACAGCAATACTGTGTGACACAGCACAGCAGTACTGTGTGACAGCACAGCGCGTGCACACCGGCGAGCGGCCCTACCCGTGCGACGTGTGCGGCGTCGCGGTCCGACGGTGAGTGCGCTGCGGTCAGTACTGTGTGACACACTACAGCAATACTGTGTGACACAGCACAGCAGTACTGTGTGACAGCACAGCGCGTGCACACCGGCGAGCGGCGCTACCCGTGCGACGTGTGCGGCGTCGCGTTCCGACGGTGAGTGCGTTGCGATCAGTACTGTGTGACACACTACAGCAATACTGTGTGACACAGCACAGCAGTACTGTGTGACAGCACAGCGCGTGCACACCGGCGAGCGGCGCTACCCGTGCGACGTGTGCGGCGTCGCGTTCCGACGGTGAGTGCGTTGCGATCAGTACTGTGTGACACACTACAGCAATACTGTGTGACACAGCACAGCAGTACTGTGTGACAGCACAGCGCGTGCACACCGGCGAGCGGCCCTACCCGTGCGACGTGTGCGGCGTCGCGTTCCGACGGTGAGTGCGCTGCGGTCAGTACTGTGTGACACACTACAGCAATACTGTGTGACACAGCACAGCAGTACTATGTGACAGCACAGCGCGTGCACACCGGCGAGCGGCCCTACCCGTGCGACGTGTGCGGCGTCGCGTTCCGACGGTGAGTGCGCTGCGGTCAGTACTGTGTGACACACTACAGCAATACTGTTGTGACACAGCACAGCAGTACTGTGCGACAGCACACCGCGTGCACACCGGCGAGCGGCCCTACCCGTACGACGTGTGCGGCGTCGCGTTCTGACGGTGAGTGCGGTGCGGTCAGTACTGTGTGACGCAGTACAGCAATACTGTGTGACACAGCACAGCAGTACTGTGTGACAGCACAGCGCGTGCACACCGGCGAGCGGCCCTACCCGTGCGACGTGTGCGGCGTCGCGTTCCGACGGTGAGTGCGGTGCGGTCAGTACTGTGTGACACACTACAGCAATACTGTGTGACACAGCACAGCAGTACTGTGTGACAGCACAGCGCGTGCACACCGGCGAGCGGCCCTACCCGTGCGACGTGTGCGGCGTCGCGTTCCGACGGTGAGTGCGCTGCGGTCAGTACTGTGTGACACACTACAGCAATACTGTGTGACACAGCACAGCAGTACTGTGTGACAGCACAGCGCGTGCACACCGGCGAGCGGCCCTACCCGTGCGACGTGTGCGGCGTCGCGTTCCGACGGAGAGTGCGCTGCGGTCAGTACTGTGTGACACACTACAGCAATACTGTGTGACACAGCACAGCAGTACTGTGTGACAGCACAGCGCGTGCACACCGGCGAGCGGCCCTACCCGTGCGACGTGTGCGGCGTCGCGGTCCGACGGTGAGTGCGCTGCGGTCAGTACTGTGTGACACACTACAGCAATACTGTGTGACACAGCACAGCAGTACTGTGCGACAGCACAGCGCGTGCACACCGGCGAGCGGCCCTACCCATACGACGTGTGCGGCGTCGCGTTCCGACGGTGAGTGCGCTGCGGTCAGTACTGTGTGACACACTACAGCAATACTGTGTGACACAGCACAGCAGTACTGTGTGACAGCACAGCGCGTGCACACCGGCGAGCGGCCCGACCCGTGCGACGTGTGCGGCGTCGCGTTCCGACGGTGAGTGCGCTGCGGTCAGTACTGTGTGACACACTACAGCAATATTGTGTGACACAGCACAGCAGTACTGTGTGACAGCACAGCGCGTGCACACCGGCGAGCGGCCTTACCCGTGCGACGTGTGCGGCGTCGCGTTCCGACGGTGAGTGCGGTGTGGTCAGTTCTGTGTGACACAGTACAGCAATACTGTGTGACACAGCACAGCAGTACTGTGTGATAGCACAGCTTGTGCACACCGGCGAGCGGCCCTACCCGTGCGACGTGTGCGGCGTCGCGGTCCGACGGTGAGTGCGCTGCGGTCAGTTCTGTGTGACACACTACAGCAATACTGTGTGACACAGCACAGCAGTACTGTGCGACAGCACACCGCGTGCACGCCGGCGAGCGGCCCTACCCGTACGACGTGTGCGGCGTCGCGTTCCGACGGTGAGTGCGGTGCGGTCAGTACTGTGTGACGCAGTACAGCAATACTGTGTGACACAGCACAGCAGTACTGTGTGACAGCACAGCGCGTGCACACCGGCGAGCGGCCCTACCCGTGCGACGTGTGCGGCGTCGCGTTCCGACGGTGAGTGCGTTGCGGTCAGTACTGTGTGACACACTACAGCAATACTGTGTGACACAGCACAGCAGTACTGTGTGACAGCACAGCGCGTGCACACCGGCGAGCGGCCCTACCCGTGCGACGTGTGAGGCGTCGCGTTCCGACGGTGAGTGCGCTACGGTCAGTACTGTGTGACACACTACAGCAATACTGTGTGACACAGCACAGCAGTACTGTGCGACAGCACAGCGCGTGCACACCGGCGAGCGGCCCTACCCGTGCGACGTGTGCGGCGTCGCGTTCCGACGGTGAGTGCGCTGCGGTCAGTACTGTGTGACACACTACAGCAATACTGTGTGACACAGCACAGCAGTACTGTGTGACAGCACAGCGCGTGCACACCGGCGAGCGGCCCTACCCGTGCGACGTGTGCGGCGTCGCGTTCCGACGGTGAGTGCGGTGCGGTCAGTTTTGTGTGACACAGTACAGCAATACTGTGTGACACAGCACAGAAGTACTGTGTGATAGCACAGCTTGTGCACACCGGCGAGCGGCCCTACCCGTGCGACGTGTGCGGCGTCGCGTTCCGACGGTGAGTGCGCTGCGGTCAGTACTGTGTGACACACTACAGCAATACTGTGTGACACAGCACAGCAGTACTGTGTGACAGCACAGCGCGTGCACACCGGCGAGCGGCCCTACCCGTGCGACGTGTGCGGCGTTGCGTTCCAACGGTGATTGCGCTGCGGTCAGTACTGTGTGACACACTACAGCAATACTGTGTGACACAGCACAGCAGTACTGTGTGATAGCACAGCTTGTGCACACCGGCGAGCGGCCCTACCCGTGCGACGTGTGCGGCGTCGCGGTCCGACGGTGAGTGCGCTGTGGTCAGTTCTGTGTGATCCAGTACAGCAATACTGTGTGACACAGCACAGCAGTACTGTGTGACAGCACAGCGCGTGCACACCGGTGAGCGGCCCTACCCGTGCGACGTGTGCGGCGTCGCGTTCCGACGGTGAGTGCGTTGCGGTCAGTACTGTGTGACACACTACAGCAATACTATGTGACACAGCACAGCAGTACTGTGTGACAACACAGCGCGTGCACACCGGCGAGCGGCCCTACCCGTGCGACGTGTGCGACGTCGCGTTCCGACGGTGAGTGCGCTGAGGTCAGTACTGTGTGACACACTACAGCAATACTGTGTGACACAGCACAGCAGTACTGTGTGACAGCACAGCGCGTGCACACCGGCGAGCGACCCTACCCGTGCGACGTGTGCGGCGTCGCGTTCCGACGGTGAGTGCGCTGCGGTCAGTACTGTGTGACACACTACAGCAATACTGTGTGACACAGCACAGCAGTACTGTGCGACAGCACACCGCGTGCACACCGGCGAGCGGCCCTACCCGTGCGACGTGTGCGGCGTCGCGTTCCGACGGTGAGTGCGTTGCGGTCAGTACTGTGTGACACACTACAGCAATACTGTGTGACACAGCACAGCAGTACTGTGCGACAGCACACCGCGTGCACACCGGCGAGCGGCCCTACCCGTACGACGTGTGCGGCGTCGCGTTCCGACGGTGAGTGCGGTGCGGTCAGTACTGTGTGACACACTACAGCAATACTGTGTGACACAGCACAGCAGTACTATGTGACAGCACAGCGCGTGCACACCGGCGAGCGGCCCTACCCGTGCGACGTGTGCGGCGTCGCGTTCCGACGGTGAGTGCGCTGCGGTCAGTACTGTGTGACACACTACAGCAATACTGTGTGACACAGCACAGCAGTACTGTGTGACAGCACAGCGCGTGCACACCGGCGAGCGGCCCTACCCGTGCGACGTGTGCGGCGTCGCGTTCCGACGGTGAGTGCGTTGCGGTCAGTACTGTGTGACACACTACAGCAATACTGTGTGACACAGCACAGCAGTACTGTGTGACAGCACAGCGCGTGCACACCGGCGAGCGGCCCTACCCGTGCGACGTGTGCGGCGTCGCGTTCCGACGGTGAGTGCGCTGCGGTCAGTACTGTGTGACGCAGTACAGCAATACTGTGTGACACAGCACAGCAGTACTGTGTGACAGCACAGCGCGTGCACACCGGCGAGCGGCCCTACCCGTGCGACGTGTGCGGCGTCGCGTTCCGACGGTGAGTGCGCTGCGGTCAGTACTGTGTGACACACTACAGCAATACTGTGTGACACAGCACAGCAGTACTGTGCGACAGCACAGCGCGTGCACACCGGCGAACGGCCCTACCCGTGCGACGTGTGCGGCGTCGCGTTCCGACGGTGAGTGCGCTGCGGTCAGTACTGTGTGACACACTACAGCAATACTGTGTGACACAGCACAGCAGTACTGTGTGACAGCACAGCGCGTGCACACCGGCGAGCGGCCCTACCCGTGCGACGTGTGCGGCGTCGCGTTCCGACGGTGAGTGCGGTGCGGTCAGTTCTGTGTGACACAGTACAGCAATACTGTGTGACACAGCACAGCAGTACTGTGTGATAGCACAGCTTGTGCACACCGGCGAGCGGCCCTACCTGTGCGACGTGTGCGGCGTCGCGTTCCGACGGTGAGTGCGCTGTGGTCAGTTCTGTGTGACCCAGTACAGCAATACTGTGTGACACAGCACAGCAGTACTGTGTGACAGCACAGCGCGTGCACACCGGCGAGCGGCACTACCCGTGCGACGTGTGCGGCGTCGCGTTCCGACGGTGAGTGCGCTGCGGTCAGTTCTGTGTGACCCAGTACAGCAATACTGTGTGACACAGCACAGCAGTACTGTGTGATAGCACAGCGCGTGCACATAGGCGAGCGGCCCTACCTGTGCGACGTGTGCGGCGTCGCGGTCCTACGGTGAGTGCGCTGCGGTCAGTTCTGTGTGACCCAGTACAGCAATACTGTGTGACACAGCACAGCACTACTGTGTGTTAGCACAGCGCGTGCACACCGGCGAGCGGCCCTACCCGTGCGACGTGTGCGGCGTCGCGTTCCGACGGTGAGTGCGGTGCGGTCAGTTCTGTGTGACACAGTACAGCAATACTGTGTGACATAGCACAGCAGTACTGTGTGTCACAGAACAATAGCAAAGTGTGATACAGCGTTATTTATTTCTATTTTCTTTTCTCTTAAAGATCTTTAACCCTCCTTTCTTATAACATACACTCATGCAATGAGGTTGTTGTCATTTGCTATACCCTCACTGTAGTCAACGATTGGTTGCGTGGTTGGGAGTATAGGTTGACGTTTTGCAGCTGTTTGTTTCCAAATGTCCAGCAAGCCGACGCGTATATTAGGTGATTGGTCGCATGTTGTAGTCGCTCGCTACTTCAGTATAAAGCGGTTGCTTTAACAAATTTTATAAATGACACCTGTTTTGGTTCACCACCCTCTTAGCGGTGAGTCACCGCAGAGTTTATTTCACATGATAATGTCGTTTAGAAGAGAAATTCGTGTTGTATTATCGAATGTGGTGTGTCTTTCTTAGTGTAGTGGTGTTGGGGTTAGTGGTAACGGGGATAGTACACGCAATTGAGTGGTATAATGAAAACAGCGCACTGGGCAAATGTTTGGTTGCAGCGTTGCGAGCTGCGAATTCGAATCCTGCACGAAATAAGTAATTGTAGGGCCTACAAATAATAATTGTTTCTGGTCTGGATGTATGTTTCCTCTGTGTGTTTTATGCAATCGCATTGTAATTTATACATTTGTAAACGGCTTTCAGAAATCAGAAATAAGAAAATCCAAATGTAGGAGTAATTTTTTTTTCTAATGTTTTTTTTTTATTTTAGCAGATAATACATAGGTTTTATACGTGGTGGAGCCATGCTGCAGTTATATTAGTAGTATAGTTGTAGCACGAATGGGTCGGCTCGACCGGGGAAGGATCATGCTCTCATAGAATACCAGCGTAAAATAGCAGCTTAACACTGCTGTGTTTCGTATGGTGAGTGTAGATAACCGGAGACCCATTTTACTGGAAAAGAGGCCTTCCATCTTAGTCTTTACGGGTGACAACGCATTTGCATTTTGGTTCTTTATTAAGGATAGATGTGGATGTCTTTGGGTCACAGCAAGCACTTACCATCAGGTGGACTGTGTGCTCGTTTGTCACCCTGTCCTATACAAAAAGGTGTTGCTAATATAGTGAGGTGTTGCGGCAGGTCGAGTGCGATGCGCAACCACCGGCTCATCCACTCGGGCGTGCGCGCGTGGGCGTGCGGCCGCTGCCCCAAGCGCTTCCGCATCCGCTCCGACCTGCGCACGCACTTGCGCCTCAAGCATCCCACGCACCTCATCGTCATCGAGGTACACTACTATTTTCGACCTTATTACGAAACAAATAGAATATTTTTTACCACTGCAAAATGAAAGTTGTTACTAAGGAAAAATGAATATAGAGGATTTTCTGTTACCGCTGGCAGTAATAATTTAATTAGTAATAGTAATTTATCTATACAAATAAATAAAATTGAAGTGTCTGTTTGTAATGTCAAAATAACGGTTGCAATAAATGCATATTATGGTAAATACTGTACTTATATACTAAAATACAATTTTTTTAATTTTTGTCTCTCTGTTTGTTCCGGCTAATCTCCGAAACGGCTGGACCGATTATGACGGGACATTCACTGGCAGATAGCTGATTTCATAAGGAGTAACTTAGACCACTTTTATTTTAGAAAAAAATATAGGTTCCGCGTAAAAACATAAAAATACTAACACGCGAGCGAAGTAGCGGGAAACAGCTAGTGAAAAATAAACTTGATTTTTTTAGTGATTTTGTACTAGAACGTTAGCGTTTCCATTCATTTATTACAGCCTTCAAATCAATAGAAAATAACCGGCCAAATGCGAGTCGGTCGCACATGAAGGGTTCCGTACCATGGTTATACACGTTTCTGTAGGGGAGCCGCTTTTAATTTTTAATTTATTTTAATTTTTATTATTTGCTGTTATAGTTGCAACATTCACATTCTGTAAAAATTTCAACTGTACCTATTGCGGATCATGAGATACAGCTCGCTGACAGACAGGCGGACGGACGAATGGACAGCGGAGGCTTAGTAATAGGATCCCATTGATTATCCTTTGGATACGGAACCCTAAAAAGACGGTGCGCTGCGTGCATTTCACATTACACAAAAATGAAGCCAAACTCATGCTCAACTTATTGCAGAAACACGCACTCAAGTACACAAAGCTACACATCTGAAATCACTTGCATCCATTAAGACGGTTTCAGGTGCATATATATATATATATATATATATATATATATATATATATATATATGCGTCCATCAGTGAACTTCTACAGGCTAATAAAGACAAAGAAGACAGATGTGTGTGAAAGTGCGTAATTTACGCAGTGCAACACTACACGCATAAGACACAGCCTATCAAAAGTCCACTGCTGAAGGTACTTGTCCCCTATTGATTGACCTCATAAGGGGGATATTTGCCGTAGTTTCACACGTTCAGCAAGGGGGTTGGCCATTTTTTCATTATTTTGAGTATATATCAAGAGAATGCAGCAACATTCCCATCTCCTATTTTAGTTTCTCTTTGTCGCCATTTACGAAATCCGCGAGATGTGAGTAAATTCCCTTTCGCAGCTACTACAGCGGCCAGTTAATATATTAATATTTATAAAATTAATATAGATGTCGTTTTTTATAACATATTTGCCATTTTTTCATTTGCCAGGTCGGAGGTTTGAATCCCACTCCAGAAGAGGTAAAGCAACATCTTCGAAACAACAACATAACGCAGGACCGCATCATCGACATTACCAAAATGTCATTTGAGAAGGTAGATTAAAGTTAAATTTAAAGTTAAAGTTACCGCCTATATATGTACGTCCCACTGCTCGACACAAGCCTCCTCTCATTTCTAAGAGGGTTTAGGGCAAGGACGTGTCCGCCGCGCTACCCCAACGCGTGTTGGCGAACTTCAGATGTCTTCAAAATATATTTTTTTCCTCATACATGCAGGTTTCCTCACCTTGTTTCCCTTCACCGCTGAGCACGTGATATATCAGCACTTAAAATTGCAATTAACGATTTCATTTGTGCTCGCGCGGATCGAACCCGGCTTGCTTGCGTACTGGGAAATTTACAGAGAGCGTTTAGCTACCACGATTCTGAATGTCAATAAATTACAATTTTTTCTAACCAATGTTATAGAGATATACTCATCCACAGTTCTACAATGGTAAGTCTTCATTGCAATCCGCGGGTAACCAGATTTTGCATATTTATTAAATGCGGATAATTTGAAAGCGCTGACTTAATTTTTTTATCAGATCCGATGGTAATTGTAGTCGTTTAAAAAAATCTTAAACGACTACCATTACCATAATAAGTCAATAAATAAAATTTTACCTTACCTATTATTTACCGACTTACATTTATAATAAATATTTATTGCCACACAATAATAAGTTTACAAATGAAAAGTTTACAAAGAAGTATACACATAAAAATGATTACTTAAAATTTTTATAAAAAAAAAAATCAACATTCACAATTAACAGATTAACTTAACAGATTATAATGTGAGGCAACGGGCACAGGCTCAGTATTCGCTGGGCATTATGCTCAGCACTGTTTTTCAGCCAGTCCCTGCTGTTTTGGGTATATTTTGGTCGCACGCACATCGTTCTTAATTATGTATTGTTGGTAAACCTCTTTACAGTCAATATGTGTTAGGTAAAAATACTTTATTACAGAATAAACATACAGTTATTTATACGACATATATTTACAAAAAAAAAATTATAATTAGTTTCAGACGTAAACTAGTCTGTTAAAATATGAGAACTAAAATTTATAGTACTTATATTATTAAAGTTGACAGCTAATTAGTGTATTTCACGAAAACTGTGTTACCGCAACTTAGGGACTTTTTTCGTGAGAAAGACTTTTTTCTTTCTTAAACTATGACATAATTTACTTGTATTTTAATTTTTAACTCCAAAAATATTTTAATTGACATGAGTGTGAAATAATGATTTTGGACGACACAGCATTATGTTCGGTTCTATTGAAGTTATACTTCTGTTGGGGCGTTTGCGAGTGTGTAAGTACTTCTCGTTGTCCGATTGTTTTTATGCATTGTGTAATAAACGGAGTTTGTGAACAAACTCGCGTTATTCCTCTACGAGTTTTTTTTTATAGGATAAGGGTGAAAAACTAGCACACAGTCCACCTGATGGTAAGTGGTTGCTGCGGCCCATAGATATCTACATTTATCCTCTGTTACAGATCAAAATGCAGATGCGTTTTCACCCGTGAGGACTAGGATGGAATGCCTCATTTCCAGTAAAAAGGGCCTCCGGCCACCTGCACTCACCAAGCGAAACGCAGAGGTAAACCTCTACTTCACGCTGGTATTCTGTGAGGTTGTGGTACCACCCCGGTTCGAGCCGGCCCATCCGAGCGACAGCAAAAGCTGCCGCCTGGCTCTACCACTGTTAGTTCACCCAGAAAGTCACAATGATGTTGAATGATAAATGTGAACTGTTGTTAGCTTATTGATTCATGTTTTAAACGCAGGGCAGCAGCAGTATACTGCCAACGAGCGCTCGAGCGCTGTCCCTGCTGAGTGGCGTGCCTCGCACCAACATCACCTGCGATGCTCCCGCACAATCTAATACAGGTGCGTATATGTCGTCTAAAAGTTAAAAGTAAAATTACACCAAACACAAGTAACAAAAACTCTGTGGTTCCCGTTAAGTGTTATCAGTATCAGTGTAAGTAGTTTTTGTAAACGTATATGTCGGAGCGTCTATAAAATACCCGGTTGGATTGAGGTGGAATTTAGGGTATATCGAGAAACCCCCACTTGTTTGTGCAGTATAAAGTTCACTGTGGGCGCCGTGCGCGAGAGATTCCGCTTAATTCATTCAACGAGTGTGGTCATTCTACTAGTGCTAAGATAGTTCCGTGGTTCTGTCTGTTGTTTTAATTCTTTTAGTGCAGGCAAGGAGGATTGGTGTTGCTGAGAGGCTGCCCTGTGTTACATTGAGATAAGTAGTGTTGCTGTTGATTTACATATTTTGGTGTTATCATGTAATTACGTACCTCACGTTACACTGGTGTGTGATTGTGGCGGAAACGTGTTACGGTGTGGTCAAACTGTAATTTCACCATAGTGAATGTATAGTGCGTTACATTGTCTTATTACTGATAATGATTAATTGTGTAAGCAAGAGAGCAAGTTCCGCTCCTCTCCGCTCTCACAGTTTTATTATTTTTAACAGTTAACGCTATCCTGATGTATTTCCGAGATCAAAATTGCGATCCTCTGTTGTAATATCCGACATATATTTATAAATTATTACAATAATTTTACTGCAGAAAACACGACCATAAAAATCATTTGTACGAGAAACCACTTCGAAAGTCATAATAAATCATCGCTCTTGAATTTTCTCGAGTCAATTCCATTTTCTCAACGACTAAACAAGTTTGACAAAACCTTGTGACAAGGCTGAGAATCTTTTTTTAAATAAATAAACGGTATTCGATTTTTAAAACCAAGGAGTTTTCAATTAAAAAGATTTTAATATTACAGGAACAGTAGAAATATTCCATTCCCGATACTTTTAGTGCAGCCTATGTATCGTCATCGACTAAAATTGTATGGAAACATAGCGCCCCTGGCGGGCGTAAATAGAACAATGTTTTATCATCCAAAGTCACTCGGAAGCAATTATTTTTGAATTCGATACGATTGAAAATTCATGCTTAGGGGGATATTATACCAATGCATACCGTGTAGTGACGGTTTAAGTGTGTCCTCACCTCGTTAGTCCCAAGTGTCTTAGAAGCTTACTATGACACATGTTAAAAGACCACATGGCTTCCGGTTTCGTTTAGGTTGGGCGTGAAATACCAGACCGGCGACGGCAAACAGCGTCAAGAGTGCGATTCGTCAGGTACTGCGGTTCGTCAGGCTCTCCCTACGGAGGAAGACAAAGTCCACTACACATTATACCGCCATCTACCAAACTAGATCTTTCTAGTATTTTCTATAATCGCGTGGTTGATTGAAATATGGTGCAAGAAATCAATGTATGCTGGTTCATCTGGTGATTATTCTGGTTCACCGTGTCGTGGCGGTGTAAGAATATCCACTGCCCCATATCATCCCGTGGGTGTCGTAAGACGCGACAGAGGGAAACAAATCAGATGGGCAGTAGCGACTTCCTATCAACGATTAAAATAAATAGTTTAAAAACCGCAGTTGAGGTTGCCTACCCGCTTGCCAAGCGTGGCAACTATGGCAAATATTCTCCCTTCGAGGCAATCTATGGGAGAAACTTATGTTCAGCAGTTTAATAGGCTGTAACGGTAACTCTGCTGACGCTCCTGACGCTCCTGACGCTCCTGACGCTCCTGACTAACGAGCTATCAGCCCACATGACGGTTAGCGGCTACTGTTGCTATATAACAACGCGGCATTTCATCGTACTCAGGGGTGGTGACGTATCTATATTTCAAGTCTTAATCGAGGATCATCTACTTACCATTAGGTGAATTGTGGCTCGTTCACCATCACTAGTAAAGAAATAAGATTCGGAATGAGTTGTTACACTTTGTTTATTTATGGGCAATGCCTACGCATACCACACATATATACACACATAACAGATTTTGTCGACCTCGCACTACTAAAACTCTACTGTTTTCTGCCTATCCTCCGTCTTTTTTTATATAAGACGGGGAAAACGAGCATGCGGCTGACCTGATGGTAAGTGACTACCGCCGCCCATGAACAACCGCAACACCAGGGGAATTGCAGATGCGTTGCCGGCCTTTTAGAAAGGTGTAAGCTCTTTTCTTGATGGTCCCTAAGTCGTATCGGCCCGAAAAAATTGCCGGTGGTAAACAATTCCACAGAGAAGTTTGTACGAGGAAGGAAACTCCTAGTAAAACTATTCTATTGGCAGGATGTTTATTGGCAGGACCACAGAAAAAGCTTTCACACACACACACACCCGCACAACTTGACATCCCCACTTCGGGAGAAGAAAACTCCTCCCCATATTCCTCCTCAGGCACAATCTTTCATGGTTAATGTTACAAGGTTTAATGAACGCAAATGTTTAATGCCGTAGTCTCAATTGGACCGTGTTATGCACTTTATGTTGTTGTGTGTTGAAACATGTCTGCATAACATGGTCCATAAATAAAAGCAATAATTTCAGATATGTTCCAACCAGCCCGTCGTGGCAGAGGTATTGCTAAGAATCCGAGGAGACCGAAAATCCTACAAGGTTCCCATGATGAGGGGAACTTGGCCACGAATTATCCCATATCCATTGACGCCAGTGGAGAGGTTAGTGTGTTCAATATTTATCATTATAAGCTTTTTGCTATTAAACTAATAAATGAATTTTTTTTCTTGTTGGCGTCATTTGTTAACATTCTGCCAGTTTCAAAGATGTTTTAAAAAAACAGTAATCATAGTGTTTTAACCTCTGCCACTTTCAGACAAGTTTTTGTCTGTAAATTGTAAATTTACTTAACTACATAGTCGTTCCTTGTACTCAAGTTATCATAGAATTATTATGTTTTAAGTAAAAACTTCTTTAGGCACGTTGTGCACTTTTGGGATGGGGAAAAAGCACTGAACTCGAGTGACCGTCACACTCGGACACATAAAATTGATGAAAGTAATTTTGAAAATCCAATTGAGTACATTTTATAAAATTCATATGTATTTATATTTTTGTTATATTATGTAGTTAATAATCATTTTATTTTCATGAAAACGGCGCTTTATATGAAAATTTTATTACTGTTGATAAAAATAATTTCCAATTAAAAAATACTTCCTAAAAATATTTCTTCACAACCCAAAAATAATGTTTACAAGTTTTTGATGCTAAACAGTTTTCACTTCTGACGTACACTCCTACGACTGACAGTTTTCTTTATTTTATAGGATAAGGGTGACAAACGAGCACACAGTCCACCTGATGGTAAGTGGTTGCTGCGGCCCATAGACATCTACATCTATCCTCTATTACAATTCAAAATGTAGATGCGTTGTCAACCGTGAGGACTAAGATGGAATGCCTCATTTCCAGTAAAAAGGGCCTCCGGCCACCTGCACTCACCAAGCGAAACGCAGAGGTAAACCTCTACTTCACGCTGGCATTCTGTGAGATCGTGGTACCACCCCGGTTCGAGCCGGCCCATCCGTGCGACAGCAAAAGCTGCCGCGTGGCTCTACCACTGTTTCTATTATTATTTATAGAAACATACAATACGTTACATGACGTGACCGACTGGACAAAATACAAACCGGTATGATAATCCGTGGTGCCAGTTAGAACAGCGTCTTATATTAGTCGCTATAGGCCAGTGAATGACTATAGTAGGCACCCACCAGATGGTAAGTGGTGATTTAGCCGAAGATAGTAAAGCCTTAGCTTTACAAAAGTATCCGTTGGGCCTAACCGCTGCAGCTATATTAGTAGTATAGTTGTAGCACGAATGGGTCGGCTGAAGAGAAGGAACCACGGCCGGGGAAGGACCACGCTCTCACAGAATACCAGCGTAAAATAGCAGCTTAACACTGCTGTTTCGTATGGTGAGTGTAGATAACCGGAGACCCTTTTTATTAGAAATGAGGCATTCCATCTTAGTCCTCACGGGTGACGACGCATCTGCATTTTGATTCTTTATTGTGGATAAATGTAGATGTCTATGGGCCACAGCAGCCATTTACCATCAGGTGGACTGTACGCTCGTTTGTTACCCTATCCTATAAAAAAATTCAGGCTGGAGGACCTTAATATATTAGCCAGTTTCATCCATCCATCTATTATAGCATATAACAGTCCATTGCTGTACATAGGCCTCCCCATAGATTGCCTCATAGGGGAGATTTTTTATACCGCAATTTTTTATTAATTTGAGATGTTATTAGGTCGATTGCTGCTCCCCATTTCCTTGTCTGATTCCCTCTGTCGCCTCTTACGACACCCACGGGACGATATCGGGTAGTGGATATTCTTACACCGCCACGAAACGGTTCAGCCAGTTTAAAAATACGTATTTTCTCATTACGAGGCCCAACATGTACTAAAACCGTCGTTGCAGTAGTAATTTCCCGTTTCCAGGAGTTATCGGAGCTAAATGTCCAGCTGCTGCTGCGTGAGAGGGCGCTGGTGAATGGAAACCAGATGGTGCAGCTGCAACTGGAGGATGACATGCTCCTGGAATAATTTACATTAAAATATAATTAAAATTTATGGTCTATTCACACATCAATTCAACCCCGGTCAAACAGTCCACAGTTGGACGTGTTCTTCTACTATGGTTGTCTGCTGTTTTGTATCTAATATATATGTAATAATTATATACCACAGTTTAAAGATAGTCTGATAGTTGTGAAACACCTTTGATGTCAAAAGATGCCGCCGCCCGCGTAGGTATTCACGAGGCCAGCGTGTATGCTGGGGGTTGTCACGAGATTGAAAATAAAATAATTTCGGATATTATAATACTCATTATCATTTATTAACATTATGTACATACTTAGAAGTTAAAAACATTTATTGAACAAGATAATTTTTTATTACTACAAGGAAAAATACATTTACAAGTGTTGCCAAATATTTTCGTGACACTTTCTTATCATAGATATTTTCAGTTTACGATTGTTAAATTTAGTTATCTAGTGTATTCGCATATCGTAATTCACTATTAAGGTACCATTCCGTAGCCGACCGCAGAAAACAGCAGCAGACGACGTGTCGTCGCGACACTACTGGTTCCTATGTACGAGTAGTTCTATGAAATACCTTCCGTAGCTATTCACGTACTACATACGTCGTTTGCCGGAGCGGCAGACGACATGTCGCCCGACCGCAGATCAGTAGTGCCGCCAACAGTCGAGCGACACGTTGCATTTTTCTCAAAAAATGAATTTCACCGATTCCGTGGAAGAGAAATTGATAAACCAGGTGGCCCAATATCCCGCTCTATACGATGCATCTCACAATAATTATTTAAACATTGTGACAAAAGATAATATTTGAAAAAAATATAGGGAAGGGGTTAAATAAAAGCGGTAAATAGGTATATATACACATAGTACCTATTTCGTTTACATAATTAGAGTACCCACAGAACATTCGGAACAGATTGGAACACGGGCTGCTGCCGCCTGCAGTCGGGTTCGGAATCATGACTGCAGCGACATGTCGCGCCGACACGTCGCCTGCTGCTGCTGTCTGCGGTCGGCTACGGAATTGTACCTTTATAGATAATATAGTTTTCAAAAACGGCACTTATAATTAGTTAATTAAGTAGTACAAAACAGCAAATAAAAGTAGAAGCCTTATTTACTCGTATTTGCAAAAACTTCAATAAAGGTATATCATTATTTATATATTTGAACTTAAGTTTGAAATTTGGCTATTCTTTGAAAAATAACCCTGTATATAAATATTAGCAATGCTATTTACATTGCGAAAATTCCCTTTAACCAGTCCTATGGTGTAATCTATAGAAAATAATAGGCATCTCCATTGAATTATACAAGACATACATATAAATCAATGGGCCTCTCCTTTCCTTTCCCGTTACCTCTGCAATAGACTTTTGATGGGCCGTTATGAATTAATGCATGTAGTTATTTATTAATGATGACGGCAACTACTTAATTGTATTATTAGAAATAAGTGCAAAGTACTGTTAGTTGCTAACTAATTTTTTGTTTGCTTTTGAATTTTAATAAAATATGGTTTGATTAACTGATGCATAGTTTTATTAACCTTCTCTCTGTGAGACCACATCACTTTAAAAGCCCGTAAAGGCTCGGTGGCGCGTTGGATTACCTTTTGAACGCGGCGCTGTGAGGCAATGGGTTTTAATTCCACGAGAAAAGTGTTTGTTTGGCCTATAAAAAATATTGAAATGTGAAGACGAAAAAATTGAATGAAATAATATTTCATTCAATTTGTTTGTCTTCACATTTCTAAGATTTCCTTTTCCACGCTCTTAATGCATAACTCATGTCAACAAAATCATGTTTTTTCGAACGATGAATGCACGTAGAGTCATTCGGGTCAAGTGTGCGCACTTTGGTAAATATTAGTTCACTACGCATGAAATAAAAAAGTTAGGAATATGAAATATGGCTCTGAAATAAACCATTTAGTAGCCTCTAAATTGAAATAAAAACAAGAACAGAAATCTTGGTGGTTTTTTTCTGTAAGCATTTATTTACATAAAATCGGAATGCGCTCACTTGACCCACGATGCGGGTAACTGTGCGCACCCGTATGGGGTAAGTAAGCGCATTCCTTGGATTAATCAAAATATACACAATATTCAAGAATAAAGGTTCTTTATTGTAATGCCACTTAGAAAATTATTAATATTAGTTGTCACTCTTCGCATAAAAATAACAATTTTCTCTTAAAATAAAATAAACTTTACATTTGGATTGCAATTAAAATTAAATTATAGAATTTTTTAATTATTTTAGAGATCAACATATTTTAGTTAGGATTGTCTAATGCATTAAAAACAATATTAATTTATAAATCATCAATATAACTATCACAAACAAAAACACCTCTCCCATATTATGCAGTGCATCCTTATCAGATGATATCCTCATGTCACCAGTCTTTGCAATACATGCACTGACTCCATGCTTCAGTATTTGGCTCTGTATATTTTTGCTTACATAGAGGACAAAAGTATTCTACTGTTGTAGAGGTCAAGGCCATAGAAAACTTTCTTATGTCGATTTCGTATACAAGACTCACTAATACCAATGGCACTTGCAGCAGCTCTTTTGCTCATGCTCAATGAGTGCTTTAGAGCTTTAGCTTTAGCTTTGTTCTTCAGTTACCGATGCAAGTTCGGATCTTTTTCTTATATAATTTCGCGGCATGGTGATGAGACACTGAAAAATAAAATAAAAGAGTGTTAGTAAACCCTACTTTTTGATAAAAATAATACACGAACGAAAATAACACCGAAGGGGCAAGTGTACGCATGCGCACACTTACACCCAGGACACCAAATTGCAAATGAAAGCTCATAAAATAAATTGAAAACAAATATAACATGATTTTTTTTATATAAATGTAGCGTAAACATATTATTATTCAAAGAAAATACAACTTACCGTTGTGAAATCGATAACATCGATGATACATTGTTTTCCATTAAACAAAAAACTACGAATTTATACACCATATACTGTTTTTTATAAAAAAAAAAGTTATTCATCAATGTTCGCCACAGAAACAAGTCGCGTCTAGCTCTGGCGTCACTTTTCGACCTAAACAAAAACCTCCCCCCCGTTCCCCGTTCGGGAGATACACTCACTGCGCTCACTTACCCACTGCGCTCAGTTACCCCGAATGACTCTAACTACTATTTTTTTTTGCGCCCAGAAGCAATGAAAAAGGCTACCATCCGGGAAGCAGGGGAGGGAGGTGGTGAATGCTCTAAGCATACCATATATATATATAATAATAAATCCTTTATTTCGACCAACAATAGTCATAGATTGTTTAAGTGCCTATCCATTAAACATCACCTGTGAGACTGGCATTGGCTTGTGTGGCCTTTCTGCCGAATCGAATGTGACCCACTTTAGGGAAAAGGGGGCGCAGGCGGCGAGGAGCCGCTGAGAGTTGAGGCTAACTAAGGCAAATTAAGGACGGGGTGAAGATTCAGCCTGAGCCGCCAGGAGGCAGTTCAGGTCGGCCGAAAGCTTGTTTGGGGGTCCGAGAGAGTTTCTCGGCATGCTGACTCGATAGCGAGAGGGAAGTGGGGCTGCATAGGAAGCTACTTCACGAATGAGATGATTTGAAGAAGTTCTCAGAGAGTTTTTTTAGAAATTGTTGGATTGTGGGGAGCTCTAAGTCTTGATGGAGGTCGGCGTTACGGACGTACCAGGGTGCGATCGTAGCCCGACGACGGAAATGGTTTTGAACTATTTGGAGTTCGTTTAAGATTTTGGGATTAGTATGCGCAAAGATGAGGGCTGCATATGTCATGACTGGTCGCATACAGACCCTATAAAGGGTTCGCTTGTTACGGAGGGATATTTTACTGTGTCGGCCTAGCATACTGTTGAGTCAACTCAGATAGCAGCGCGCGTTGCGAGCTACTCGCTTGGCATGGGGCCTGAAGGTGAGCCTCGTGTCAAGGGTGACACCTAAGTATTTGGCTGTCGTATGCCAGGGGACAGGGGCCCTAGCATACGGATTGGCGGAATTGTAGTGGGGCGGCGTCGTTTATGATCGAAGTGAACGGCGGAGCTCTTCACACTCCACATCCATACGCCATTTTTGGAATCACGCTCCTAAGTCATTTACTGACTTTTGGATCTTGTTCCGTATGAAAGGTAGTGACATACCTTTACAGTAGAGGGCAGTGTCGTCTGCGAAGAGTGAGAGCTGAACACCATTTGACGGGATGGGAATGTCGTTGGTGAACAGGATATATAGCAGAGGGGCAAGCACTGAGCCCTGAGGGACACCAGCTTTGATAGGACGTTGAGAGGAGAGTGTGCCTTCGTGTCTAAAACGAAAGGTACGATCCCTCAGGTAGGAGGCCAGGAGACGAACAAGACGATAAGGGACGCCTATTTTATAAAGTTTGTAGATAAAGTCTTCATGCCAGACTCTATCAAACGCTTTTGCTATGTCGAAAAAGACCGACGCTTTCATTCTTCTTATGGGAGGTTTTTATAAGGGTGCAGAGAGGTAACTGCTACTACAAGCCGTTGTTATACCTACACTAACGGTTTGTCACTTCGCATCGAATGCGGAAGTGTTGGCAGTGGCGTAACCAATCGGAAACATCTGCGCTAATCACCTAACGGCTAATATCAAAGTTATCCAGCTAGCTTCCTCCAAGTGTGCGCTTTCTTCAAGTATGCTTATCAGTTAATTGGCTGTCATTTTACAGTAAGGACTCTTATGTATATGAATAGACGTTATCAGATTATTACTGACAGATCCTTCACATAATACATCAGGCGTATCGCTTGTAACTCATCAATGCACAGTACCTACTATATCAAATTATTTTGACGATGTTCTTAAACTGCTGGTTTTAGGTTATATAAAGATGTAAAGGATTATTTAGGTTTTTGTTCCAATTGGGGAAATAAACATAAATAACTGCATAATAAATAATTAGTGTTTGATAATTATGGGATGTTTCTATTATTTTCTCATCTGGTTGGGATACATAAATAAAATAATACACTCAATCTACTCTGGATGATGTACCAAAAGCTATTAACACAACGAACGCGCTGGCTGGCTTGTATTTTGGACTGGTGTAAATCTTATGGATTATCCATTAATCCCACTAAAACTCAAGCAATAATTATTAGTAGTTTATGAATAGTTGCTACGGTTGACTTTTCTCTCATAGTACCTGTTCTCCTCAATGGCATTCACATCCCTTATAGTGATAAGGTTAAGAATTTAGGAATATATATCGACTCTTGTCTTACGTGGTCACCACAAATCAATGAAGTCAGTAGGAAAATGTTTGCAGCGCTAAGCTCTCTGCGGAGACTTAGAAATTTTCTCCTCCTTTCCCCTTACTGCAACTAAAATTGCGCTTGCTCAATCCCTACTTCAGCCTGTTCTTGACTATCCTGATGTTTGCTATCTGGACGTTACCGAAGCGCAGTTAAATAAACTTGAGTGTATTCAAAATTTATGCTTAGGATTCATATTTGGACTTCGTAAATATGATCACATTTCAGAATTTCGTAAACGTCTCAAATGGCTGCCGATTCTCCTTCGCAGGAATACTTACATCCTTTCTGCTATATACAACATAGGTACTGTTCAACCCCTCTACTCCACGTTACCTGAAAGACCGCTTTGAATTCGTTTCCTCTTCTCACGATCGTTATCTACGTTCCACTTACAAGTTTTTGCTTCGTATTCCAGCACATTCATCCTCCTTCTTCAATAAATCTTTTTCGGTTACAGCTGTACGCTTGTGGAACTCCTTGCCTTTATATGTATATTTGATGTGCTCAGCCCCTTTTTTCCTTCAAAAATCTACTCAAAAATTATATTTGGAACTCTAATATTTCCTATCATAATTCCCGTCCTTATTGGTATCTATCTTACCTATGCTCAACCTTCACACCTTGTGTGTATTTATATACTTATTTTTTTTTTACTTGATTGTCAAATTTATGTACACCTTTCCTACTGTAAACAACAGTTCTTTGCTAAATAAGGGTTGTCTGGAATAAGTCGCTTCCAGAGCGATAAGACCGCCTATTGTACTTTGTATAAATTTGTTTCATTTTGTCTCGTTCTAATGCGTATTGGTGTACAATAAGGAATATGTTGATTCATTCATCATCATCATCATCATTACAGCCCTTCACAAGTCCACTGCTGAACATAGGCCTCCCCCAAGGAATGCCATAAAGCACGGTCCCGAGCCACCTGCATCCATTGACTTCCTGCATGTCTTACCAGGTCGTCACTCTATCTAGTGGGGGAACGCCTTACACTTCGTCCGCCGGTACGAGGCTGCCACTCGATAACCTTTCTTCCCCATCGGTTGGTGATTCTTCGAGCTATATGGCCGGCCCATTGCCACTTCAGAATACTAATTCTTTGAGCTATGTCGGTTACTCTGGTTTTAATGCGGATATCCTCGTTTTTAAGTCTATCACGCAGAGAAACGTAGAATATAGTCCTCTCGATGAGCGATTTTGAGCTTCCTCATACGGGCAGCAGTGACGAACCACGTCTCAGATCCATAGGTCATCACTGGCAACACGCACTGTTGTACAATCTAGTTTTGAGGTTTGTCTAACGAGAAGATGTGTCATAGTTTCCCGAACGTTGCTCAGCCGAGTTGAATCCGTCGATTGACTTCTCGGTAAAGCTGTAGCAAACCGTATGTATTCGGTACTGAGTAACGGGTGCGCCATCTAGTACCGAGTAACGAAACGTTACACATGAATGTCTTTCGTTACTCGCATTTTTCGTACTATGGGTACCTACACTGTTTCAGTTCACGTAAGTACCGTTGATACGTGATGCGTGTATTGAAACATTTGCTGGTCGTATGTTTTACGCATGCGCACACTTATTCGGTGAATTTAAAAACGTACGTTACAAAGAGCGATGTTTGTTTATTAGGTAAAGTATAATTTGGAAATTCGTCGTCCAAGTCTTTTACTACTTATTGAAGGTATTGTGTGTGTACACGAAGTTTTAGATTGGAACATAAGAAGATAAGAAAGTATTTTTTACAAATTAGAAATATGTATGTTTTTATTATCGCGTATTTTCACGTTTTTTTTTGTTTTTATCTTAAATTAAACTAAATTTAGAATAACTTAAACACAAGTCTGGTTCAAAATACGCCGCGACGTCATACTGTAGATACGCGTAGGCGATACGACTCGATTCGATGCTCTAACATAACAGCATGTTGTGAGGTATCAGAAGAAACGAGTAACGTAACGATACGATAGTAACGAGTACTAATTATTAAAGTCACGAATACATACGGGTACGCTTTTTTTCGTTACTTTTACACCTCAACTTCTCGGTCGAAGTTGGACTTATCTAGTCAGACTGTTTGTCCCGAGTAAACATATTCGTCAACAACTTCGAGCTTAGCGCTCCCAACAACTACCAGCATAGGTGTGACATGGACGTTAAACATTAATTTGATTGATTGATTGATTAAAATAGCATAAAATATATGTATGTATATACTTAATATATTCAATAAAATATAGTTAAATAAGTAGATATTGCCCAACCAGATGGAAGCCAAACCGGCCGAGGGTTAGGGGAAAGTGAATGAAATCCCGGCATGGGGAGTCCAACCGGCCGAGGGTTAGGGGAAAGAGAATGAAATCCGCAGATAATGCGGGTGGTATCGAGGAGCACCGCCCTCTGCATTTGAGCCCGGAGGGATCCGTCACGGAGTCCCAGTCGTCTCAGAGGACCCGAGAGACTAACCGAGATCAGCCCGTTCGCAGAAACGACTACAGAAATAATTTCTGTTAGCAGGCCGTTGCACATGTCGGTTACCTCGCAAGCCAGGTTCATATACTATTTGATTATTTATTTTTAGTATCTATAAAGTTTTCTCATCTGGTTGGGCAATATAAATATATAATTGTAAATAAACATGGTAAACGTACATAAATATCAATAAAATAAAATAAATACATAAAAAATACATAAATATATAAAAACCCAACCAGATGGAAGTCCTCGGCAGAGGAGACCAGACGGCCGAGGGTTAGGGGGAAAGGGAAAGAAACCGGCGGACGATCCGGGCGGTATCGAGGAGCACCGCCTTCTGCATTTGAGCTTGGAGCGGTCTGTCACGGAGTCCCAGTCGCCTCAGATGATCCGAGAGGCTGACTGGAATTAACCCATTCGCAGAGACGACTACAGGTATGATTTTCCGGCAATCCACCCCACATGTCGGTCACCTCGTGAGCCAGGTCCAGATATTTAGTCAGCTTATCTGTTTCGGCTTTCACGAGGTTTTCGTCATAAGGAATGGTAATGTCGACCAAAAATATCCTTGACTGTGCCCGGTCCATCAGCACAATATCAGGCTTTTTCGTAAGAATAGTCCTGTCTGTGATGATGGCCCGGTCCCAGTAGAGCCTGGCGCGGTCATTTTCGAGCACGGCTTCCGGCAAGTACTTATAATACGGCAGTTTCCGATCCACGAGGCCGTATTTCAGAGCGAGCTCCTGGTGTAGAATCCTGGCTACTAGATTGTGTCTGTGCAGATACTCTAGAGTTAGAAAGCGCCGAACAACCGGAGATGACATGCCTAAGTGACTCACCGGGATGGCGACAAGCTCGACAGATGTCGACGGCGCCATCCTTTAGGATGTATCTCCGATAATTGTTGGTCTTAATAACCTGATCCTGTATCGCACAGACAAAACCCTCGGTTTCCCCAAAGAGGTCACCGAAACGTAGCCAGTGGAGGGAGGCGACTGTGTCTACGGAAGGCTCATGTAGAGCCTTGTAGAACCTCCCGTGGAGCTCCTTCTCCTTCCATACGGTCTCCCGGTCGGAAATGCCCTGTACTGCCGGGTCTTGCCATTGCTCGTTGGCTAAGGATAGAGGGGTAAGTCCTTTATCACAGGAAATAATATCCCTATAGTATGGATCATCCGCTCTCGCCAGAAAGTAATTACGGAGGCTGCACACTTCGCGATTATACATGGTAAGCGCACTTAAAAAGCCGCGCCAACCATGTTTCTGCGGCAAGTACAGCCTCATTACTGACGATCTCGGATGATGCATCCTGTGGGACGTCATTATAGTGCGGACTTTTCTGTCCAGAGCGTTCAGTTCGTTCTGAGTCCACCTGAGCATGCCAAACGTATACATAAGAGCAGACAAAAGACTGTTGAGCACTTTGGTCAAGCGTGCATAAAACACATCGCAAACTGACTGTTTCATACCCGCCTCATCTACACCGATGTTCTGTGACATACCCAGGTATCGGTATGTTTCAGCCTCGGAAAGGGTCTTTATGTTGATAGGCATAGATAAGTCTATGCCCTCAGAGTTAGCAACCCTTCCCCTTTCAACATGGAGGACCACACACTTATCCGTCCCCAGCTCCATTCCAATAGAATTGCTAAAATCACACGTGATGTTTAGCAATTCCACAAGATGGGAGCGACTGGAGGCGAATAACTTGAGATTATCCATGTAGAAAAGGTGAGTCACTTTTGTACCTCCTTTCCGAAGCTGAAATCCCCTCCCGGAGCCCTCCAGTAAGGTACTGAGAGGGTTCAGAGAGAGGCAGAACCAGATTGGACTCAAACAATCGCCCTGGAAGATACCCCTTCTTATCCTTATGTGGTTCTCCGCAGCCGTCATCCGCTGGCCTAGATGACAAAGGATCGTACTCCACTGCCCCATACACTGCCCGAGGAAGTCTCGAACCATACATTCAACCTTGTACAGCTCGAGGACCCTCTTAAGCCATGTATGAGGCACCGAGTCGAAAGTCTTTTTGTAGTCTATCCAGGCGGCGGCGAGGTTCCGACGGTTGCGTTTAACCACCTTGCCAATGACCGCGTCAATGAGGAGTGGTTCCTTGGTTCCACGACCACCGCCCCGACATCCATTTTGAGCGCGCGACATCACCTGATTTGAGTTCAGGTGACGAGTCATTCTCGCGCTCAAAATGGATGTAAGTGTCTTGTATATGGTAGATAGACACGTTTTGGGGCGGTATTTGCTCGGGTGTGTGTCTGTGGTCTTTAGGAACCAAATGAGTGATCCCAGTAGTGAAGAGGCTCGGGAGCGACTTTTGGTCGAGAGCCTCTTGAAACTGTCGGGCGAGCACAGCGTGACACACCACGAACCCCTTCAGCCAGTAGTGATGCAGTCCGTCGAGTCCCGGACTTTTCCAGTTCGGGGCCCTACGGACCGCCTCAGCTACGTCATCCGGCGTTATGACGACGGGGTCCATGGGCGTAATATTCGCACACTGACTCGCCACAACTTCCGTCCAAGAGCCCTCGCT
The DNA here is from genome assembly GCA_033319125.1 of Parnassius glacialis. NCBI lineage: Eukaryota > Metazoa > Arthropoda > Insecta > Lepidoptera > Papilionidae > Parnassius > Parnassius glacialis. The sequence goes on from JAVANC010000002.1 coordinate 30,428,231, forward strand.
GTGGTTTACGGGCTCGATGAGGGAATAGCCTCACGCCGTAGTCGTTCGAGTTCGGCGTCATCAAATATTTTTGAGTGCATGATGTACCGAACTCGGTCTGCCAGGTTTTGCTCGGTAACGGTAATAGACGGCTCCAGCTCAGCAAGTAGTCGATGCATCCTAGCCCGGTACGCAAAAGCTCCAATTTCTTCCCCCTTCGCCCTAAAATACGCCCGCAATACGTTTGTATTCATATCCTTCGTCCAACGCATGCGGCGTACTCCACCAGCGGCGGGTGCCGCTTGCCGAGTCCGAGAGGACCCTGCCGACACCAAGCCATCTGGTGGGGATGATGGATGCGAGGGGCTACTAGGTTGTCGTGTAGCACCTCGCGCTCGGCTGGCAGCCCGCATGCTGTCGCGTCCAGCGCCAGCTCCAGACGCGCCCCGACGACCTCCAGGCAGCGGCCTGCCTGGGGGTCGTCGTCAATTGGGCGTCAGTTGACGGGAGACGCCCAGACCCGCCGCCGTTTCATGATGGAGCCATATGCACAAACGGGCCTTTGCACCCTCAATTTTGCCGAGGCACGGCGCTAACACCGCTTGGCAAGTGCTGACTGATTGCGCCGACGTAGCAGTTTTGTCACTTAACTGTTACGTCAGCGGGCGATGGGGTCGTCACTTCCCTACGCCATTTGATTGATGATTATTTATTATTATTATTTTCTTCTTCATTCGCCCATAAAAGTCCACTGTTGAACACGGGCCTCTCCTGTTTTAGGGATAATTTGGAATTTGCCTTGATCGTTGCAAATAGTATATCATGTTAACGTATAATATAAAAAATGCTAGCTCGTTTGTCTAGTAGTCCGTAAGTGCGACTACTAATCACTTCTTTTATATAAATATATTTAATGGATTCAGTCCTATGTTCAAATCCCTGGTCGGGCTAAAATCAGTCGCTGGGTTTACTGTTAAGAAATTCTCAGTACCAGTCTGTAACCAGGAAATTGCCATTTCCACCTCCGTGTCTTAATAAGCACGTATGAGAACCTCTAGAATATCTATCTGGACTAGGAGTAAGGGAATAGAGAATGCACCTGCGCTTGAACACACAATTCGATCTAGAGGGCATTATTATTTCATTTATTTATTGAGTAAAAATTAATAAAAAAAATTATGTTATTATGTAGCTTAAAACTTACACTTCAATTCAATACAACACCTCTGAGATTTGCAGTGTAAAAACGATATATCATATTCTTAAAAAACAAATATATTATGTTTATGGATTATGTATACTTCAACACTACGGTGTAAGAAGTGATGCTCTTAAATTAATTATTTCATATTTAAGTAAGAGAACGCAAAAAGTTGTCATTAACAGTATGAGTTCTTCCGGGTCGATGGTACAGATGGGCGTGCCTCAAGGCTCAATTCTCGGCCCCTTTCTGTTTCTTGTATACATTAATGACTTACCTTACATAGTAGGAGATAACCATGATATAGTATTATTTGCAGATGACACTTCTTTAATTTTCAAATTAAATCGACATTTGCTAAAATATGACGAAGTAAATAATGCTATATCTAAATTAGTAAATTGGTTCAATGTTAATAATTTGCATTTAAATGGCATTAAAACGAAATGTATGAAATTTATGACTCCAAATGTCAAACAATTAAATACTAATGTAATCTTAAATGGGGAGGAACAGAGTCTTGTAGATACCACCATTTTTCTTGGAATCACACTAGACGCGAAGCTTCAATGGAGCCCCCATATATCAAAACTAGCAAGCAGGCTTAGTTCTGCAGCATATGCCGTAAAAAAGATTAGAAGTCTAACTAGTATTGAAACAGCTAGACTAGTTTACTTTAGCTATTTCCATAGCATAATGTCGTATGGTATTTTGCTATGGGGACACGCAGCTGACACTGAAATTATATTTGTTTTACAGAAGAGGGCCATAAGAGCAATTTATGATTTAAAGATTAAAGAGTCGCTGCGACAAAAATTTAAGGAAATTAATATATTAACTTTGGCCTCTCAATACATTTATGAAAATGTAATGTACGTACACAAAAATAAAAGTAGTTTTACAAAAATAAGTGATATTCATTCTGTAAATACTAGGAACAGACACAAGCTAGTAGTACCAGTTACTCGACGCCATCGAGTCAGTAATTCATTATTGGGGCGATGTATACGCTTTTACAACAAAATTCCAGAAAATATACAAAATTTGACCTGCTCAAAGTTCAAAAACTTTATTAAACCAAGTTTGTATAAAAAGGGTTATTATAGTATTAAAGAATTTATAGATGATAATAACCCCTGGAAATGAGGTGATCGCTACCAAGCTATTTCTAATTTGTTGTGTTGTTAATTTGTGTAACATACATGATTGTAAGCTGTTATTTAAAAAAAGTTCCGCTGGGTTTCTTGCTGGTTCTTCCCAGGACAGAGGTTTTTTTTCGAACCAGTGGTAATTATACAAAAGAGTGACTTTCAATAAGTATTATTTATAATCTATATTAAATAAAAAAGTTTCTGTTTCTGTTTCTGTTTCATGAATATCGGCCACAGAACGCCAGACTAAAATGCCTCTGAATGCTGCTGTGGAGGTCCCTTTTTACTGGCATCAAGACATTCCATCGTAGTCCTCAGGGGTAACAAACAAAACAAAACGCATCTGCATTTTGATTCTTGATCGAGGATAAATGTAGATGTCTACTATAGACCATAACATCCACTTACTATCAGGTAGACTGTATGCTCGTTTGTCAGCCTTATTCTTATTATTTTTCTTGGTCATTATTTATTAAACGGTCGACTTCCGCAGTTGAAAGATAATATGGCATTCTTATCACCGCAACATTTTGGCGACAGTTGATTTGCACTTTTGCTTTTTTATGCTACTACAAGTCTGGTAATTCATATTTATAATGGAAATAGCTATCTTGATTTTTGCACTCTGTTGGAAACTATGAGTTCTGAAATAAGGGACGAGATGGGGAAATGGGCTCTCTAACGCTAATATCACAGCTACAGAATAAAGAATGTCGGTGTAAAATTAGGTTCCAAAAGGAAATTTTAGTGTAGAGAGCCCTGGTAGCTCAGGGGTTCAGTGCTCGCTGTAAATTTCACAGTACGCTAGCAACCCGGGTTCGATCCTGATTTACCACGTGCTCGGCGGTGAAGAAAAACATCGTGAGGAAACCTGTATGTCTGGGAAATAAAAAATTTAATAAAATATATTTCGAAGACATGTGTAGTTCGCCAATACACATTGGGACAGCACGGCGGACACTTCCTTGCCCTAAAAACCCTCTCAGAAGTTAGATACAGACTGTAAATAATAATAGAAGCCATGTCAGGGAATGTACCATAGATTACCATTCATTGTTAAATAATACTTATATTCCAGATATGATTCGTAGTAGGTAATTATCTTTAATCGAAGTGTAGATAATGCTATCTGTCTTAGATAAGATGAAAAACATTGCCGGTCAATCGACTCACAGGCACTACCGAGATTTGATTGTTACAAGTTGATTTTGTTTTGGCAAGTGGTCGGAGTCCTAAGGAAGGTAATATCCATTCGATCTGTATAGTGTTATACATTACTTATTGTATCTTTTATTTATAACAGCTTTAGCGCTTAAATTAAGGTTTCAACTTATTCACGAAATAATATCTTTCTAATTGTTTTTTCAGGAAATTTACGAATACAATTTTGTTTTAACACACCTTGTTATTATTTAAATTTGTAGATATAAATTGCAGACTTTGTAGGTTAAACTATACTTTTTTTTAAATATTGAAAATTATCATAGGTATAAGTGGTAACTTTTCGAAGAAAAGAATCTACAAATTACCTGGTGTATTATTTTTTAATAATAAAAATTATTTTTAGTTTTTATTAATATTATTGTTATTTTGCAATAAGCGGCCAAATTTGCAGAGAATGTTTAAAATAAGTAATATGAGCAAATGGTGTAGAAAAATGTATTAAAAATATCTCACACATTCTGTCTTTTTTATCATTTAAATTCAAAATGCGTGGTACATAATTTTACTGCGAACGCACACATTCGTACGGGTCGATCGGTAGGCAAAAACGTTGTGCGTTGTTGCCCATAATTAACTTTCAATTTGGGATAATATTAAATAAAATTAGAAGCCTTATTTACTCGTATTTTCAAAAACTGCGATAACGGTATATCATTAGTTATATATTTGAACTTAATTTTAAAATTTGGCTACTCTTTGAAAAATCATGCTTTATATAATATTATAAGCGAAATACCACTGAATATTGACTCAATATGATCTCATTCGGTCAAGTCGTTCAGAAGTTACACAATCACTAACAGACGCAAAACGACTATTTTATAGTACCAGGGTGAACCAACTTCGTTAAGTGTTAGAAAAAAAAATCTAAGTGATACCGCCTATCTACATAAATTTGGAGAGTAATGAGGGCAACGCAAATTCGATATCTATCAAAATCCAAAGGCACGAACAAATTATTAATTGATTTAAAGTGATGATTTACCACGTGCTCCTTTGTAAAGCCTGGATGATTTATGAGAACTGATTATAGTTCTATAATCTGAGTGTAAGAAACAAAAATATTTTGTGGAGATAAAATCTATCAACACCGCAGACATTAAATAAAAATGATGTTTGTGACTAACACGCAGTGGTGTAGCGCGGCGCATTATTCCCTGCTCCGAAAACATCGTCACCATTCCATAATTTCATCTCAACTGTAAGAAACTTTTCAACCAATACGTGTTGTCAGTGATGACCTATGGAACTGAGACGTGGTCCTTCATTGCTGACCGTATGAGGAAGCTCAAAGTCGCTCAGCGAGCTATGGAGAGGGCTATGCTCGTTTTTCTGCGTGATAGACTTAAAAACGAGGATATCCGCAGTAGAACCAGAGTAACCGACATATCCCAAAGAATTAGTATGCTGAAGTGGCAATGGGCCGGCCATATAGCTCGAAGAACCGACAACCGATGGGGAAGAAAGGTTCTCGAGTGGCAGCCTCGTACCAGCAGGCGAAGTGTAGGGTTGTCCCCGCTAGATGGAGTGATGACCTGGTAAGACATGCAGGAAATCAATGGATGCAGGTGGCTAGGGACCGTGCTTTGTGGCATTCCTTGGGGGAGGCATATGTTCAGCAGTGGACTTATAAAGGGCTGTAATGATGATGATGATGAAGTAAGAAACTAAATGTACACACCATCTATAGATAACTTACATTTAAAACTTAAAAAACCCCCGAAACAAAAAGAGCTGATGATCTTCAAACGGTTTAACGGATTTTCTTTAAAGATAGCTAAGACACTCTCGATTAAGACACCTTTCAAACGAAAACAAACTTAATATTATTAATTTGCATGCCGTATCTCATGAGATAGATATTTAGCCATGGCTAAATAGGTCTTTAAGCAACTTATTTTTATCGTAAAACCCTATCTATCACTTACCCTATTTATGGCAATTAAAGAAATTTGAATTTGAATAATAATATCGGTTCATCCATTAAGATACACACTACAAACTTATAACACCCCTCTGTTTTCGTCGAGAGTTAAAAAGAGGAGAGGAGATAAAATTTACATCTCTGCGTTCTATGTTTTTCTTTCTAGAATCTAGGGCTTTCTAGAATCTAGAGGACATTTAGATTCCATTTTACGGGTGATTCATCTTCTATCTAGAGTATTTTTATAGAAGTAAGGGTGGCAAACAAGGAAACAGGCCACCTGATGGTAAGTGAATACTATTGTCAATCGACACCTACGTCTATCCTCGATTATCAATCGAAATTCAGATGCGGTATCTCCCCTGGATTTATGAATTTAAAATTAAAGATGGATGTTTCCTATTCTCACCACTTACAAAAATATAGAAAATGCAAACTTTTATTTGGCAAGAGGTTCTGATTTTTGGTTAATTTCTGAAAGGATTTTTGTATTATTAAGAAAGACAATTAAAAAATATCACTTTTTTCCACACGTTAATTTCATGTTCATGTTAAAGAAATTTTTTTTTCAGGACTGGATTTTAAATATTTTGTCATTTAGTTATTAAAAATGCGTCTCATTCCATGTATAAAATCTTACGACGAAGGAGTAGACCATTCTAAGCAGATAGACCGAGAGATCAAAGAATGGATCAAGACATACAACGAGGTAAGTGTTCAGTTGACAGTACCCAGATCCAAGGAATGACTAATGCTCGAAGATTATAAATCCGTGCTAATGCTTTATTATTATTATCATCACCATCATCATCATCATAATTGCAGCCCTTCACAGGACCACTGCTGAACATAGACCTCCCCCAATTAATGCCACAAAGCACGGTGCGGAGCCACCTACATCCATCGACTTCCTGCATGTCTTACCAGGTCGTCACTCCATCTAGTGGGGGGAAGCCCTAAACTTCGTCCGCCGATCGAGAACCTCTTTCCCCCATCGGTTGTCGGTTTTTCGAGCTACATGGCGGGCCCATTGCCACTTCACATGCTTTATTAAAATAAATTAAAATATTAATCTTTTTTTAATTTATTATGGCATCGGCTACATGTCCTTCAGCCAAAGTATAATAAAATATTTATCTTATCTACCCATGTACTGTTCATATTATACCCCTTTCACTACCTTATGTTAAGTCTATTTATAATTTTATGGCATATTCATATATTTATTAAGTATATTAATGCACATATAATAATATTGATTTCGATTAGGACGCTTGTGTATACTCGTGTGTCCATCCGCTAAATCATATAATTCTTATTTTTAAAGCTTCAAAAAAGGGGAAAGTTATTAATTAGGATATATTTTTTATCTCGTATCTAGGATATAAGTTAACCAATAATGCTAGTCGTGAATCTAACGATAGAGTATAACACCTGCATAGTGGTTTCTTTAAAATTTGACCATATCCAACGATATTTGGGGTACGTTTTTATTTTTAAATATCCAGTAATCTCTACGACAATGTAAATTCTATGGAAAGATTTATAAGTATTATCTTTTTAAAGTTAACACTGGTTAACACCTGTGCTAAACACAGCGAAGCAAAGTTACGTCTGCTTTTGCTCCTCAAAAGATTTTCATGTTAATTTAGGAAGACGCACACATGTACGTAGAATATAGAACATACTGCAAACTCTTAATATTATTATTGATTAAAAGTTTGATCGGATAGCGAATGCAGTATAAAAATTAAAAACATAACATTTTATCGCCGGCGCGGCGGCACTCTTGATCTCAAACGTTAAATTCGAGATAATTTCGTTTGCTGATTAGTTGATAATCAATCCAATCTGATATGATATAATTGGAGCTAAAAGATAATGTTAGATGCAATATGGTACTTTCTTTATTTTTGCTGACATGTTATAGCGCCACGTTGGTAAACAAAAATCAATGTATGCAACCTATTTTCATCTGAGTAAATTAGCTTCTTACCATTAGGCGAAGTTTAGGGTGATCCACCGCTAGATGGAGTAAAGACCTGGTAAGACATGCAGGAAGACGATGGATGCAGGTGGCTCAGGACCGTGCTTTGTGGCATTCCTTGGGCGAGGCCTATGTTCAGCAATGGACTTGTGAAGAGCTGTAATAATTATAATTATGATGAATTTAGCTTCATAAGTTTAATTGTGGATTTTTAATAGGCGGTCTAAAACTTTAAATACTGTTACAGCTTACCAAAAGTTCACTGCTGAACATAAGCCTCCCCCATGGATTTGCCATAGTTGCCACGCTTGTCAGGCGGTTTGGTAGCTGCAGTTTTTTTTTTCTAGTTGTTGTTTATTTGTAAGACGCTGCTGCCTATAACCTAGTTTGTTTTTAATTGTCGCCTTTTACGACACCCACGTACAATATGGGATATTGGATATTCTAACACCGCCTCTACATGGTTAATTGATTCAATTTTAAATGATCTCAGTGAAAATATTTAAAAGACTCGATAAAAACATGCGTGAGTGTCGTGGAACACTCGGTTGGAACGAAGTTCCTTTCGTAGTATATTATTATTGATAAACGTATTATATTATTGATTAACAAATATAAATAAATTAATAATTAGCGTCTATAAAAATGAAGCGTAATTTAAAATAAAATACACTATGACACAAGGGGTAGTGACGAAAAAATCTTACACTTTTTGTCGCCTGGCTTCCATCCGCCAAACCCGTACCGTCCAATAAGGAACTTCGTTCCAATAATCGTATCGTTTTCGACTGCCTTGTTGGTCTAGTGGTTGTAGCCGTGACTGCTGATCATGAGGCCCCGAGTTAGAATCTCGGGTCGGGCCAAAAAAATCAGTTGAGTATTTCCGTCATGAAATGTTCAGTAGCTGCCCGGATTCAGGAAGTTGGCGGTGTTTCACCCCCGTGCATCGATGCACGTAAAGCCGTTGGTCCTGCGCGTGATCTCTCTCCGGTCGTGTCGGTTTACCGTCTCATCGGACTATGAGAGTGAGGGAATAAAGAGTGCAGCTGTGCTTGTGCATAAACTTAGGCACTACAATCCTGTCCTGCGCCGATGGCTAGTCTCCCTTGAGGCAGGCCGACGTGACAGAAATTCAGTCTGGGGGACATTATTATTATTGTTTTTGACATGTATCGAAAAGGGGATTTTAAATTTACGTCAGCAGATTTATCAGATCTTAGTTCTTCTATGTACCAGCCCGTAGCCCGTCTCTTAAGGTTTGCCTGAATCATCATGCTCGGTATCAGCAGCCAGATTGGCGGCAGCAGTTACAGATGCGAGCACCTCTGACACTGCTACCCGTCGCTAGTCTTGGTATTTTAGGTCTGACATAAACGAGATGCCATAATTTTTTTTAATATTCCTCTAAGGGTAGAGCCATGGTAGCTCAGGGACTAAGCGCTGGCTGTAAATTTTCAGTACGCGAGCAACCCTGGTTCGATTTCCACCGACATCAATAAAATTGTTAGTTGCAATTTTAAGTGCTGATTTACCACGTGCTCGGCGGTGAAGGAAAACATTGTGAGGCAACCTGCATATCTGAGAAATAAGTTACAAAAATATTTCGAAGACATGTGAAATTCACCACGCATTGGCACAGCGCGGCGGACATTTCCTTGCCCTAAAACCCTCTCAGAAATGAGAGGTGGCCTGTGCCCAGCAGTGGGACGTGTATAGGCTGTAACTTTAACTTTAACCACTCGTTAACGCCGGGTCTATTTTATGCCGCATGTACACCGTCAGACACGGGAAAACCCTTCACTAAAAACTGTATTGTAACTTTTGTGTCAAACATTGTCTAATTTACCTTGTTGCAGGCAATCAAATTGCTGCTTTTGGGGACCGGGGAAAGTGGAAAGACCACCATAATAAAACAAATGAGAATTTTACATATAAAAGGTTTTTCTCACAGGTAAGCAAGGCATAAAACACTAAGTAGTATGGTTGTTTTGAAAAGATGAAAATTAGTTAAATAATTTAAAATTAAAAATTTTGTACAGCCGACTTCAATATAAGCGATTTCAATATAGGTTATTTAAGAATAACTCAATAACCATTGGTCTGACCTTGATCAAATTTATATGGGACCACACGAGAACTGTCAGCTTTCATATAAAAAAAGAATCATCGAAATCGGTTTGCCCAGTACAGAGTTATGAGGTAACACACATAAAAAAAAAAAAAAAATTACACTCGAATTGAGTACCGTCTCCTTTTTGGAAGTCGGCAGAAAAGAACATTGTATTCATTATCATCCAATTTCAAATGTTAAACATCTCTATCTATTTTTGCTGATTCTTTATTTAAAAACATAAAGACATAATTTGAAGACTCGGTATCAAACGTAATATAAAAATTTAAAGTTAAATAAAATTTTCTACGATAATCGAAAAATAAAGGTTTAAATTATTGAAAGATAAAAAGAAAAAAAATAAACTAGAAATTCTTATATCTCATGTAAGCTTTGATGAGGACCAAAATTATACTTTATAAAAATTGTATTTAGTATCGGGGGTTCATGAGTCCCTAGATCCGCGCCTACTTTTCAATTTGCAAACATACCAATGTTTGTTATTGCAACAAGAATATGCAAAACAGAACAATTTACATGCTTATCATGTTTTACACTAACAATAATTTAAAATTAAAAATGTTATACAATCGAGTTCAACACAAATTATTAAGAATAACTCAAAAACTATTGGTCAGACCTAGATCAAATTTATATGGGACCAGATGTGAAGCACCAGCTTTCAAATTAAAAAGAATCATCGAAATCGGTTCACCAAGAAAAAAGTTATGAGGTAACACACATAAAAAAAACATACAGTCGAATTGAGTACGTCCTCCTGTTTGAAGTCGATAGAAAAAGACGGAAGAAATACTTAAAGAATCATCAGGGTTGCGTAAAAAACTAGGTGGTAGGTAGATTTTATGTCTAGAAGTCCGACTGGGGAGGTACCACCCGCCGTCTTACACATTCCTGCCGCCAAATAACAGTGCTTACACTGCTGTTTTTAAGGTCTAAATGGTTTAAAGGGCCAGTATAATCACAGTTTGTGCGGCATTACATCTTAGTCATTAGTGATGACAATGAGGGCATCCATGACTTTTTCTGGCACCAGGGCGGCGCCGCTAGAAAGTAAGGTATATTATTTGACAGATTTAATAGCGGGGAAGTTAATTTGTTCGGAAAATGTAAAGGTTATTGTTTCTTTCTGCACAATTAGCTATATTTTATATTAATAACATTAAAAATAAATAAACTAAACCACAGATATTCATAAAAGTAGAAAAATTAAGAAGAAAGTTAAAAATGTGCAAAAAAATTAAAGAGCAAACCACTGACGCATGGTTTTGTGTATTCATTTAATACTCTAGAAACTGATAAGCATTTATTAAAAACCAACTTCTCAATTAAATTACACTGTGTAACAAAAAACTTTACCTCAGTGTAAACTAGCGACATCTGGTGAGCAGAAAATTATTAGCCCTCATTGACAACGCTACAGATGCGTCTTCTCTGTTGCAGTTGGTTTGCAGGTGTCCATAGGCTGCAGAAGCCACATAATGTCAGGTTTACTGCAAGTTTGTTTGTCACTTTAGTTATAATATCTAGTGGAGCTGGCCACATTGACTTGCTAAATCTTAACGTTGATATAATACGTCATTCAAAAATAATTGCTATACTACTTAAATAGGAGAAATATATAACCAGCAGGCGAAATATGTTAGTCAAGAAGAATCACGAGAGAGGGCCACATAGAGCTGATTGTTTTAACATCAGCTGATACGAAGCTAGAAGTAGTAATAAAAACATTTTGCTTTGATTGAGTACCTACTTGGGTCAGGATGTCTTCGTTCAGCCCACTTTCAAGTATAAAATTCACTTTAAATCATTATTTTAAGACAACAGGAGGCACAATCAGAAGCTACAACCCGCTTGTGGTTAAATTCCCACGTAATGTGATTTTTCTTTGGTTATTGACTCGTAGGGTTATACTTTTGCCAGTGTCAAGTAAAAATTATCATTAATATTTTGCCTAAAATAACTTCTTCACAATATGCTCATGCGTTACATTACAAAGTTTTTGGGAGATTTTGCCCAGCGGACAGTCGATGACGACAGTGTTTTCAAGTTTTTAAGGCAGAAGCCTTAAAAAATCAACTCAAATTATTGTACATAATAATTTGAGGCTTATATAACATTTGATTTTTATCCACGTATGTCTTGTTTTTTTTTTTCAGTGAGAGAATGGCAATGACAACGCATATTCATTTTAACACTCACGAGGCAATTTACGAAATTATTCAAAACATGCCACCATTGGGCATCGGCTTACAGAATCCTAAGAATGTCAGAGCTCAAGAGTATCTACTAAAGGTTGGTCCGGAAGGGCCTCAGGAGTACAATGAGGTAAGCATTCTATAACCTCAGTACTGCCAACTAGCAACTTAGAATAATAACCCAGCATTACTTCATGCCGGTAGTCACTAAGTATAGGTACGTGGTCAAGTAGTTAGAGTACCTTGATACGACGCTGTTGGTTGTGTTTCAGATCCCGGTCGGGTTCAACATTTATGCAAAAACACAAATACGGTGGTAGAGCCACGCAGCAGTTTTTGCTGTTGCACGTATGGGCCGGCTCGAGCCGGGTTGGTACCACGACCTCACAGAATACCGGCGTGAAGTAGAAGCTCTGCTTCTGCGTTGCGCCTGGTGAGTGCAGGTGGCCGGAGGCCCAATTCCCCCCCCCCCCCCCCATCAACATGGTAGCGGAATTACACAATAGACTACCCCAGGAGGGTACCAGTACCCTTGGAGAATCCCTCGATGAGCATCCACGACCATGTTATTCTAATCCTGAGCGTGGGTGCTCAGGCTGCCCGTGTATTCTGAGGGGGGGGGCAAAATTCCGCTCAAAAACATAACTGCTCGGGGCAAACTGAGCAACAATACCAAGGCGTCCCCTGCCACGCCATCCGTGAATTTCTGCAACATCAGGGGACTTCACTCTAACCTAAACACCGTCCACTACCATCTCGAGACGGTGAAGCCGGCCTTGCTCTTCCTGACCGAGACGCAGGTTTCCTCTCCGGCTGATATTTCGTATCTCTCCTACTCGGGGTACAAATTGGAGCACTCCTTTTTGCCTCGGGCTGGAGTTTGCGTGTATGTCAGAGAGGACATCTGTTCTCGACGCCTCGGCAGTCTTGAAGGTTCGGACCTGTCCATCCTTTAGCTACGCGTAGACAGCGACGACCATCCGCGTCCCATAGCGGTAATGCCGAAACAGACCGACTCATCGACCACGTCCAAATGGCTACAGATTCTTTGCTACAAAAGGTCCCATCCGCAGAGATCGTGATCCTTGGCGATTTTAACGCCCACCATGCCGAATGGCTCGGTTCACGTTTAACCGATCATGCGGGGAGATCTGTTTATGACTTTGCCTTGGCATATGATCTGACACAACTGGTTACTTCGCCTACGCGGATTCCACATGTGGAGGATAATACACCTTCCCTGTTGGACCTTCTGCTGACCTCTCATCCGGACGGATATCAGGTTTCCGTCGATGCCCCTCTCGGCTCTTCGGACCACGTTCTGCGTTCTGCAGGTTGCCGCCGTGTTTGGCATTACAGGTCGGCGGATTGGGACGGAATGCGGTCTTTCTTTGCATCCTACCCATGGGGGCGGGTTTGCTTCTCGCCGGATGATCCCAGCGCTGTTGCTGACTCTGTCACTGATGTGGTGCTACAGGGAATGGAACTATTTATTCCATCATCTGTGGTACCCATCGGAGGCAGATCTCAGCCTTGGTTTGGTTGCTCCTGTAAAACTGCATTACGCAGTAAGCAGGAGTGTTATCAAGCCTGGGCTGCGGCTTCGGCGACTCGGGATGTAAACACCAGCATACTAAAAAAGAAGTATAACTTCGCCTCCAGGTCCATCAAAACAGTTATTGCCAAGGCAAAGTCAGAATTGGCGAGAAACTAGTTCGCCTTCCTTCGGGAACCCGTGCATTCTGGTCTCTCGCCAAGGCTGTCCAAGGGAATTTCTGTAAGCCATCTCTACCATCTCTGCATAGGGAGGACGACTCACTGGCCCAAGACGCAAAAGACAAAGCCGACCTTTTAGGCTCCCTTTTTGCGTCCAACTCGACTCTTGATGACGGGGGGAAAACACCGCCGACCATCCCGCGGTGTGAGTGCTCCATGCCGGATGTGCTGTTCTCACAGCGCTCGGTTCGCAAAGCACTTCTCTCTCTGGACATCTAGAAGTCGAGTGGGCCTGACGGAATCCCCCCAATTGTGCTGAGGACGTGTGCTCCGGAGTTGGCACCATTCTTAACGCGTCTTTTCCGGTACTCCTACTCCCAAGGCGTAGTCCCGAATTTATGGAAGAGAGCTTTTGTCCACCCGATCCCTAAAAAAGGCGACCGCTCAGACCCGTCCAACTACAGGCCTATCGCGATCACCTCCTTGTTCTCCAAAATAATGGAATCCATTATTAACTGCCAGATCATCCGGTACCTTGAGGATCACCAGCTGATTAGTGACCACCAATACGGTTTTCGTCGGGGTCGATCAGCAGGTGATCTTCTGGTCTACCTGACCCATAGATGGGTGGAGGCAGTAGAGTCCAAGGGGAGGCGTTGGCCGTTAGTCTGGACATTGCGAAGGCCTTCGATCGGGTTTGGCACAAAGCGCTTCTTTCGAAGCTCCTTTCCTATGGGCTTTCCGAGAAATTGTGCAATTGGATCACCAGCTTCCTTGCAGATCGGAGCATCAAGGTCGTTGTAGACGGTGCATGTTCTGACTACAAGCCTATTAACGCTGGTGTTCCACAAGGCTGTGTGCTATCACCAACGCTGTTTCTTCTGCATATAAATTATATGTTGCTAACTGGTAACATTCATTGCTATGCGGATGACAGCACTGGTGATGCTCTATACACCGGCCGTGCTAATATTTCGCGGGAAAACGTCTCCGAGTACCGGAATAAACTTGTGTCTGAAGTCGAGTCTTTGCTGGACAAAGTCTCGGACTGGGGGCGACTAATTCTAGTCCAGTTTAATCCTCAGAAGACACAAGTTTGCGCGTTTACCGCTAAAAAGAACCCCTTTGTCGTATCTCCTCAGTTTCAAGGCACTCCCCTAGTTGCCTCAGCCAGTGTCGGAATCCTCGGCGTCGACATATCGAGTGACGTGCAGTTTCGTGGTCACATGGAAGAGAAGGCCAAATTGGCCTCTAAAAAGTTTGGCGTGCTCAGTAGAGCGGGACAGAATTTCATGCCGGCACACCACCTGCAACTTTACAAGGCGCAGGTTCGGCCTCACATGGACTACTGTTCCCATCTCTGGGCAGGGGCTCCCCAGTGCCAGCTCCTTCCACTTGACCGCATCCAGCGCAGAGCGGCTCGAATAGTCGACGACCGAGTCCTTTCCGATCGGCTCGATTCATTGGCACTGCGAAGAGATGTTGCATCCCTTTGCATTTTCTCTCGCATCTACCATGGGGAGTGCTCTGAGGAATTGTTCGGATTAATCCCAGCCGCTAAATTTCACGAACGCACATCGCGGCAGAACTCCCGATACTATCCACACCATCTGGATGATTGGCGGTCCACCACTGTGCGATTTAGAAGATGTTTTCTTCCTCGCACGACTTCCTTGTGGAATCGATTACCATCAGCGATTTTTCCGGACCGATACGACTTAGGGACCTTCAAGAAAAGAGCATACTCCTTTTTAAAAGGCCGGCAACGCATCTGCAATTCCCTCCCTGGTGTTGCAATTGTTCATGGGCGGCGGTAGTCACTTACCATCATTCATATACAGAGATCAGTCATATACAATCAGATAGTTTTGAAACCCTTTTAATTATAATAATTATTTAATTTCTAAACCCTCTCAACCTCTGACCTAAGTAGTAAACCTTTTTAATATATTATGTCTTGTTAATATTTGTTTTTACAATTTCTTTTCTTTTGGGGATTCTCTGGAAGACAAGTGGTAAAACTAAAAATTTTGTACAACCGACTTCACTATAAATGAAATGAGAACATCATCAATGTAGTCGAAGTCAATTAAATACGCATTATTATGGATAGCTCAAAAACTACAGGTCAGATGTTAATCAAATTAGTAAGGAACCGCATGAGAACCACCAACTTTCAAATAAAAAAAAGAATCATCAAAATCGGTTCACCTAGGAAAAAGTTCTGAAGTAACACATAGGTATAAAAAAGCAGTTGAATTGAGAACCTCCTCCTTTTTTGAAGTCCCTTGAAAATGCCATGTGCTTGTTCTTGTCATACTATGTTTGTTTATTTTTTACAATAAATCTTCCTTTGGTGAACAAAAAGAAGAAAAGTAAAGACACAGGTTTTATGTTTCTGAGAAAATTATTTAGGCTGCCGTGCCGCACTCCTTTAGAGCGTATTGGCGAACTTTATATTTATAGAATATTTTTATTCCTCAGACATGCACGCTTCCTTACCATGTTTTATTCACCATCGAGTACGTGGTAAATCAGCACTTAAAATTGCAACTAACAATTTCATTGATGCCGGTGGGGATCGAACCCGGATGATCGCGTACTGTGAAACTATTACGGCCCCTGAGCTACCACGGCTCAACAATCAATTAAGATTATATCTCATCATATTTACAGCTGTTTATAAGTCCACAGATGCACATAACCGTACCCCAAAGAATGCCACAAAGCACGATCCTGAGCCACCTGAATCAATTGACTTCCTGTATCTGATTACGTACTTTCATTCTATCTATCTTTTTATTTATTTATTTATTATTTACTCATAGGACACCAGTGCACATATTATTACATTTTTATTGAAAGCTTAATCTAGGGACTGATAGACCATAAAGGTGACACAGCATTACAAAATACTACAAAAATTAAGACAGAGCAAAGTTATAATAGCTTATAAAGAGTGATACGGCCTACGGCTGCCCCTCCAAAAGTATTTGTCCCTGGGGCCCAAGCAGGAATTCTACGGGCAGACGCAGGTCGGGCCTCCAAAGGCCACTGGGAAATATCTTATCACAATAAATGGGGAAAGCCAGTTAACGGGAAGGCACTTACCTGCTTCGGGAGCGGAGACTGTTCACCAGGATCTGCCCGGCTGATGTGAGTGTAGGTGTTATTTGTGTCAAACTGTGTGTAAGTGGCCTGGGCTAGATGACACGATGCTGTCCTGGAGAAAGTATCCTCTTGTAGCCCCGGAACTATTCCCTTCTTGAGGCACTAGTTCAGTCTAGTCACGTAATGGTACAGCCAAAGGAAGAACTTCAAACGAAAATCACTATAGGATTTTCACAATTACCTTAACCGAAGTTAATAAGTCAGTAAAGAACAACACGTGTTCCCGCCGACGCAACGAGGTGCGAGTTTTTACTACGTTCGCGACAAATTAAGTGATAAAACAAAGACGTAAGTTCCGATCGCAAAATTTTTACACTGATTCTCTCGAAGTCCGTTCGACACCGCCCGAATGGAATGCGACCGGGCGGGGGGCGGGTGACCTTGCTACCGGTGCTTTGCGCTTCTAACGTACGTTTAAGAATTCACTTTTCAAATGTTTAATATTTTGCCTAAACAAAGAGATATGTCGCAAAAAATAGTACGTAAAATAATAATAATATATAACTAAGACAATAAAAAACATGCATATTACCGAGCAGCAGCTTTAAGGAATCTAGTGAAGGGCAGCCAGGGTCACTTAAGAACTGTTCTTCTCCACTACATTGATAGTACTTATTTGCAGGAATATTTCGACAACGTACGAGATTTGTGGCAAGATGGCGGAGTGCGGGAATGCTTCAAAAGATCCAACGAGTATCAACTGATTGACAGTGCTGAATAGTAAGTATTAAATTCTGGCAAAATTGTTACTAGCTCGTGAGTTAGCAGTCCACTGCGGATACATGCTTCTCCTAATAAGTAGTGTCCCTGTAGTATAATGCTCGTAAGTGTAACTGTTGATCATGTGGTCCTAAAATAGTTATTAGGTTTTTCCTTTATACGTGGTAGAGCCATGCTGCAGCTATATTAGTAGTATAGTTGTGGCACGAATGGGTCGGCTCGACCGGGGAAGGACCACGCTCTCACAGAATACCAGCGTCAAATAGCAGCTTGACATTGCTGTGTTTCGTATGGTGAGTGTAGATAACCGGAGACCCATTTTACTGGAAAAGAGGCATTCCATCTTAGTCCTCACGGGTGACGACGCATCTGCATTTTGATTCTTTGTTGAGGATAGATGTAGATGTCTATGGGTTACAGCAACCACTTACCATCAGGTGGGCTGTGTGCTCGTTTGTCACCCTATAGTGTAAAAAAAGAAAAAAGAAATTCTCAATAGCAGCCTTGGGTTAGGATATTGGCAGTGTTTCACCCCCGTGTCTCGGAAAGCACGTAAAGCCATTGGTCCTGCGCCTGATCACTCTTCGGTCGTGTCAGTGCCTTCGGCCTATGAGATTTCGAGAATAAAGTGTGCATAAAATTTTTTTAAATTAAACATTCTGCGATCTGAGAAAAACATGTCATTACGTGATTTAGGAAGCAAAAAGAGAGTGGGGCCGAGACTTGTATCGCCTAGCTCCCTCTACACTGCTGAAATTGACTCTAGTAAGTAGATATTATGAGAAAGACTAGAAAGAAAGACACTTCTTCTTCTTCCTGCCCTTATCTCAAGTTATTTGGAGTCGACATAAAGAGTAGATATCTCTTCTCTTTATGACACAATAGTGTGTGTGTGAGAGACACAATAGTATGCAATAAATGACCTGTATAACATCTTATATCTGGCCGTATACTGCGCCGGTGTATCAAGCACTTCAGGCAGATACTCTTTTAATATTTATTTTCAGTTTCTTAGACAGGATAGACCTCATTGGGAAAGAAGACTACGTACCTTCGGACGCTGACATATTGAGGTGTCGACGGAAAACCACCGGCATCCAGAAAATCGAGTTCAAAGTTAAGGTAGTGTTATTAGTCACATCTAGATGTAGTTAGTAAAGAAATGTGATAAAGTTTTGCATAATATAGTTCAGAATAATTCAATAAAGTTACACCAGATAGCCCATTTTTAACGTTACAGCCTATCAAAAGTCCATAGCTGTACTATTTTCCATAGTTGGCACGCTTGGCAAGTGGGTTGGCAACCGCGGGTTGCCTCTTACGACTCTGACGGGACGATGTAGGGTATTCTGACACCGCCTTACACAAAAATAATATCCATATTTTTATCCCATCTGCAGTGAAGCGGTTAAACCTCCCTTCAACGAACTTCGAAGGAAAACGAACTTGAAAGGTCGTGGGATCGAATCCGCCATTCGACTACTGCCGTGAACCACTCCTAAAACAAGCATTTTAACACTTTCACTGTCCGGTTTCCAGACACAATAGTATGACAATAGCAGTGCCCTATATGTAGTGCACGGGACAGCGAAAGGGTTAAGTTTACCAGAAATGGTTAAAGGGAATAATTGTAATGTTTAATAGCATTACTAGTATTTATTCTATACAAAAATAAAATAAAAATAAACAATATTCTGTAATATAATATAATAAGTAATAGTACTTATAACTAGAGTACATGTTCCTTTTTATATTTGTATGGATATTTAAATATATGAGTGTAGCACGTACAGGCCGGCTCGACCGGGGGACTGCGCTCTTAGAGAATACCAGCGTGAAATAGCAGCTTAATGCTACTATGTTTCGTATGGTGAGTGTATCTTAGTCTTCAAATGTGACAACGTAAAGAATTACGATATTTTGATACTTAATCGAGGATAGATTTAGATGTCTATGGGCCACAGCATTCATTTACAACCAGGTGGACTGTGTTACTCTTTTTTAAAAAATTGTTTATTCACCATAAAAAAAAATTATCTTTTATTTAACTACTAGCTGTTTGTTCCCCGCGACTTCGCCTGCGATTTATTACGATTGGATTTCATAAGTTTTTTTTTTTGCGCGGAACCCTAATTCTTTTTCAAAAACAAAAATAGCCTAAGTTACTCCTTATAACATCAGCTATCTGCCAGTGAAAGTCCCGTCAAAATCGGTTCAGCCATTCCGGAGATTAGCCGGAACAAACAGACAGACAGACCATTTTTTTTTAAATTGTGTTTTTGTTATAAGTACCGTATTAGAGGCACACTGAACCTAAACGTAAGTTGGAGAGGTCTCGTGTAATGAAGTCAAGGCTCCGTCCCCCTCGTGCTCTAATCCAAAGTCCCGAAACCTTTCAGCTCGAATTACAAAACCGTTTTCAGTGCCTAGAAGACTACAATG
The DNA here is from genome assembly GCA_033319125.1 of Parnassius glacialis. Classification (NCBI taxonomy): domain Eukaryota; kingdom Metazoa; phylum Arthropoda; class Insecta; order Lepidoptera; family Papilionidae; genus Parnassius; species Parnassius glacialis. The sequence goes on from JAVANC010000002.1 coordinate 30,448,072, forward strand.
AAGTGGACGACATGAATGACAAGCTCGTGGAAACTGTCCATGCGGACGGAGCTAAGTTCTGCAAGACCCGCCGCAGAAAAACACAAAAACTCTCCGATCACACTCTTAATCTCATGGTTGTTAGACGGGAGATGAAGCTACATTCTTCAACAGATTTGACAGCATACAGGCAACTGAACAGACAGATCTCCAAATGCTTACCCAACTTCAATACAGCTCGTATTGACGAAGCGATCAAGCGGAACCAAGGCTCCAAAGTCTTTGCCAGAGATCTGTCTGACAGAAAGAGCCAACTGTCAAAGCTGAAGACAGAATGTGGCAGCATCGTTTCCGGGGCACCTGAGATTTTGAGTGAGATTGAGAGGTTCTATGGGCAGCTGTACACGTCATCGTTGGAGCCACACGAAAGTGTGAGTAACGATCCAAGAGCGAGTCTTATCCGACATTATTCCGATGATATCCCGGACGTCAGTCTGAGCGAGATTACAATGGCTCTCCAGCACCTTAAAAACGGCAAGGCCCCAGGCGAGGACGGAATTACAGCGGAGCTTCTGAAAGCGGGTGGAAAACCGGTACTTGAAGTCCTTCAGAAGCTCTTTAATGCCGTCCTCCATGGTGGCATTACACCGGAGGCGTGGAGCAGAAGTGCGGTGGTCTTGTTCTTCAAGAAAGGCGACAACGCTCTCTTGAAGAATTACAGACCGATTTCCCTTCTGAGCCGCGTCTACGTGCTGTTTTCGAGAGTCATTACGAATCGCCTCGCGCGCAGGAAAGTCGTCAAGCCTGCGCGCTTTTCGGAAACCGGCTTGTTCGGGAGAACAAGCCGGTTTCCGAAAAGGCTTTAGCACCATAGACCACATACATACCCTTCGGCAAATTGTACAGAAGTCAGAGGAGTACAATTTGCCACTATGTCTGGCGTATGTGGACTATGAGAAAGCCTTTGATTCCGTCGAAATTTGGGCGGTGCTGCAGTCCCTTCAGCGGTGCCAAGTTGACTGTCGGTATATCGAAGTGCTGAAGTGCTTGTACAGTAGGGCTACGATGGCTATCCGAGTACAGAACCGGAGTACGAAACCTATCCAATTGCAGAGAGGTGTAAGATAGGGTGACGTCATATCCCTGAAACTCTTCACCGCTGCATTGGAAGACGTTTTCAAGCTTCTGGACTGGAAAGGATACGGTATCAACATCAATGGCGAGTACATCACTCACCTTCGATTTGCCGACGATATAGTCCTTATGGCAGAATCGCTGGAGGACCTAAGCACTATGCTCAATGACCTCAATAGTGCTTCCCAACGGATAGGTCTTAAGATGAACAGTGGTAGAGCTAAGCGGTGGCTTTTGCTGTCGCACGGATGGGCCAGCTCGAACCGGGGTGGTACCACGACCTCACAGAATACCAGCGTGAAGTAGAGGTTTACCTCTGCGTTGCGCTTGGTGAGTGCAGGTGGCCGGAGGCCAAATTCCCCCCCCCCCCCCCATCAACATGGTAGTGGAATTAAATAAAAGACTCCCCCAGGAGGGTACCAGCACCCCTGGAGAATCCCTCGCTGAGCATCCACGACCAAACAACTCCACTCCTGGGCGTGGGTGCTCAGGCTGCCCCGCGTATTCTGGGGGGGGCGAAATTCCGCTCAAGACGAAACCTGCTCGGGGCAAGCGGAGCAAGAAGACAAAGGCAACCCCTGCCACGCTTACCGTGGATTTCTGCAATATCAGGGGACTTCATTCAAACCTTAACGCCGTCCACTACCATCTGGAGATAGCTAAGCCGGCCTTGCTTTTTCTTACCGAGACACAGGTGTCCTCTCCGGCTGATACTTCGTATCTCTCCTACCCGGGGTACAAATTAGAACACTCGTTTGTGCCCCGGGCTGGAGTTTGCGTGTATGTCAGAGAGGACATCTGTTTTCGACGCCTCGGCAGCCTTGAAGGTACGGACCTGTCCATCCTATGGCTGCGCGTAGACAGCGACGATCATCCCCGCGTCTACGGGTGCCTCTATAGGTCCCATAGCGGTAATGCCGACACAGACCGACTCATAGACCACGTCCAAATGGCTGCAGACTCCGTGCTACAACAGGTCCCATCCGCAGAGATCGTGATACTCGGTGATTTCAACGCCCACCACGCTGAATGGCTTGGTTCTCGTTTAACCGATCATGCGGGTAGATCTGTCTATGACTTTGCTTTGGCATATGGTCTAACACAACTGGTTACTTCGCCTACGCGGATCCCAGATGTGGAAGACCATGTACCTTCCCTGTTGGACCTTCTGCTGACCTCTCATCCGGACGGATATCAGGTCTCCGTCGATGCCCCTCTGGGCTCTTCGGACCATTGTCTGATCCGGAGTACGGTGCCACTCACGCTCCAATCGCAGTTGCGATCTACAGCTTGCCGCCGTGTTTGGCACTATAGGTCAGCTGATTGGGACGGGATGCGGTCTTTTTTTGCATCCTACCCTTGGGGGCGGGTTTGCTTCTCGCCGGAAGATCCCAGCGTTGTTGCCGATTCTGTTGCTGATGTGGTACTTCAGAGTATGGAACTTTTTATTCCATCCTCTGTGGTGCCCATCGGAGGCAGATCCCAGCCATGGTTTGGTCGCTCCTGTAAAATAGCATCACGCTATAAGCAGGAGTGCTACCAGGCCTGGGCTGACGCATCAACGTCTCGGGATGTAAACACCAGCGCATTAAAAAAGAAGTATAATTCCGCCTCCAGGTCCTTCAAAAGCGTCATTGCCAAGGCAAGGTCTGAGCACATCGGCAGAATTGGCGAGAAGCTAGTTCGCCTTCCTTCGGGAACCCGTGCATTCTGGTCTCTCACCAAGGCTGTCCAAGGGAACTTCTGTCAGCCATCTCTTCCATCTCTGCACAGAGAGGACGACTCACTGGCCCATGCCGCAAAGGAGAAAGCCGATCTGTTGAGCTCTCTTTTTGCGTCCAACTCGACTCTAGATGACGGGGGGAACACACCGCCGACCACCCCGCGATGTGAGTGCTCCATGCCGGATGTGCGATTTACACAGCGCTCGGTCCGCAAAGCACTCTTCTCCCTGGACGTCAACAAGTCGAGTGGGCCCGACGGAGTCCCTCCCATTGTGCTGAAGACGTGTGCTCCGGAGTTGGCACCGGTTTTAACGCGTCTTTTCCGGTACTCCTACTCCCAAGGCGTAGTCCCGAACTCATGGAAGACAGCTTTGGTGCACCTGATCCCTAAAAAAGGCGACCGCTCAGACCCGTCCAACTACAGGCCTATCGCCATCACCTCCTTGTTCTCCAAAATAATGGAAGCCATTATAAACTGCCAGCTCATGAGGTACCTTGAGGATCACCAGCTGATTAGTGACCGCCAGTACGGTTTTCGTCGGGGTCGATCAGCTGGTGATCTTCTAGTCTACTTAACTCATAGATGGGCGGAGGCAGTAGAGTCCAAGGGGGAGGCATTAGCCGTTAGTTTGGACGTAGCGAACATGGACAAAATCGGGTCTGGCACAAAGCGCTTCTTTCGAAGCTTCCTTCCTATGGGCTTCCCGAGAAATTGTGCAAATGGATCACCAGTTTCCTTGCTGATCGGAGCATCAAGGTCGTAGTAGACGGTGAATGCTCTGATTTCAAGCCTATCAACGCTGGTGTTCCACAAGGCTGCGTGCTATCACCAACGCTGTTTCTCCTGCATATCAATGATATGTTGCTAACTGGCAGCATTCATTGCTATGCGGACGACAGCACTGGTGATGCCTTATATACCGGCCGTGCCAATATTTCTCGGGAAAACGTCGCCGAGTACCGGGACAAACTTGTGTCTGAAGTCGAGTCTTTGCTTAACAAAGTCTCGGATTGGGGGCGACTAAATCTAGTCCAGTTCAATCCCCAGAAGACACAAGTTTGCGCGTTTACCGCTAAAAAGAACCCCTTTGTCGTATCTCCTCAGTTTCAAGGCACTCCTCTTACTGCCTCAGCCAGTATCGGAATCCTTGGCGTCGACATATCGAATAGTGTGCAGTTTCGTGGTCACTTGGAAGGGAAGGCCAAATTGGCCTCTAAAAAGCTTGGCGTGCTCAGCAGAGCGAGACAGTATTTCATGCCGGCACATCGCTTGCAACTTTACAAAGCGCAAGTTCGGCCCCACATGGAATACTGTTCTCATCTCTGGGCCGGGGCACCCCAGTGCCAGCTCCTTCCACTTGACCGCATCCAGCGCAGAGCGGTTCGAATCGTCGACGACCGAGTTATTTCTGATCGGCTCGATACACTGGCACTGCGTAGAGATGTTGCATCTCTTTGCGTATTTTATCGCATTTATCACGGGGAGTGCTCTGAGGAATTGTTCGGACTAATTCCAGCCGCTCAATTTCACCATCGCACATCGCGACAAAAGTCGCGTTACCATCCATACCATCTGGATGATTGGCGGTCCACGACTGTGCGATTTAGAAGAAGTTTTCTCCCTCGCACGACTTCCTTGTGGAATCAATTACCACCAGCGAATTTTCCGGACCGATACGACTTAGGAACCTTCAAGAAAAGAGCTTACACCTTTCTAAAAGGTCGGCAACGCATCTGCAATTCCCCTGGTGTTGCGGTTGTTCATGGGCGGCGGTAGTCACTTACCATCAGGTGAGCCGCATGCTCGTTTGCCCCCTATTCTATAAAAAAAAAATGAACATGGACAAAACAAAGATCATGTTGAATGTCCATGTCACACCTATGCCGGTAGTTGTTGGGAGCACTAAGCTCGAAGTTGTTGACGAGTATGTTTACCTGGGACAAACAGTCCGACTAGGTAAGTCCAAATTCGACCGAGAGGTCAATCGACGGATTCAACTCGGTTGGGCAGCGTTCGGGAAATTACGGCACATCTTTACGTCAGGTATACCTCAAAACTTGAAAACGAGACTGTACAACCATGCATGTTGCCAGTGATGACATACGGAACTGAGACGTGGTCCTTCACTGCTGGCCGGATGAGGAAGCTCAAGGTCGCTCAGCAAGTAATGGAGAGGGCTATGCTCGGAGTTTCTCTGCCTGATAAACTCAGAAATGAGGATATCCGCAGTAGAACCAGAGTGACCGACATAGCCCAACGGATTAGTAAGCTGAAGTGGCAATGGGCCGGCCATATAGCTCGAAGAACCGACAGCCGATGGGGAAAAAAGGTTCTCAAGTGGCAGCCTCGTACCGGCAGGTGAAGTGTTGGGCGTCCCCCCACTAGATGGAGTGACGACCTGGTGAGATGTGCAGGAAGTCGATGGATGCAGGTGGCTCAGGACCGTGCTTTGTGGCATTCCTTGGGGGAGGCCTATGTTCAGCAGTGGACTTGTGAAGGGCTGTAATGATGAATGATGATGATGATAAAGTACCGTATATACTTTCAAATGCATTTAGTAAAAAGCTGTTATTTTGACATTACAAACAGTCAATTTTATTTTTTTGTATAGATATAGATTGATGACAAAATTACCACCTTTAGAATTTTAAGTTCATTTATTTCAGGTGCCGAAGTCAGTCCATGGTGGCATCCAGGAGTTCTGGATGTTTGACGTAGGCGGGCAGAGGGGAGAGAGGAAGAAGTGGATACAAGTGAGTCTCTTGTTAAATCGAATCCTAGCAATAACACATAAATATTTCTTTCGCTCAGTAGTATCGGAGGGATTGACCTTAATGGTCAACCAAGTACAATGTTTCACAATTTTTGTCATTTGTTACGCAAAGACAGTGCGATTTACCCTCTAGGGCTTCGTCCCCAATTAGCACCAAGTGGGATTGTAGTCATAATTCAGACTAGCGATTGTTGTCACTTGGTGGAACTTCATCTACATTTTTGTGATTTGGTTACTACTAGCTGTTCCCCGCGACTTCGCCCGCGTATAATTTAGGGTTTTAATTTTGTTGCGCGGAACCCTAATTATTTTTCTAATATATAAGTAAACTAAGTTACTCCTTATAACATCAGCTATCTACCAGTGCAGTCCCGTCAAAATCGCTCCAGCCGTTTCGGAGATTAACCGGAACAAACAGACATACAGACAGACAAAATACTTTTATATGCAATTAGTAAAAAGCTGTTATTTTGACATTACAAACAGATACTTCAATTTTATTTATTTGTATGGATAAAACTTTTTTTTCGCAATAAATGAATTTGAGAGAATTTTATCAAAAATCATGAAGGTAGAACTTCTAGAATTCTCTCAAACTCAAACTTCACTGATGTCATATTAATAAATCTCTAAAGTTATCAATAATATATTATGAGCATTCAATTTATTTTTGAAAATGTCATGTATCATTATTATGACGCCCGCGGTTGAAAAGCGTGATAACAATGACGTGTTGGGGAGGCTTACGTTCAGAGCAGGAATGTTGCGGATATTCGAATCCGCATCCGCAAATGCGGCAAATCCGCATAGATTTAGACATCTACATCCACATCCGCATAAACCAATGTGGATATTTAATGCTGATGCAGATGTGGAGCAAGTCACGACACGATCATGAAATGAGAATGCACACGCTGATGACAAGATCCAGCATTTGTTTTATTTGATCGAGGCACTTGCAGGTTTTATAGTAGGTTTTGATGTTGAGTTTGATTGAAGTCTATTATTTTTCATTGTTTTCCCAAAAAGTAAGATTTTCCTAAAAATAACTTGAACTCCGCATCCGCATCCGCATCCGCATTAACGGATGTAAGCCTCTAAAATCCGCCTCCGACGTCATAAATTCTGCATCCGCTACAACCCTAGTTCAGAGGTAGACATTTAGTAGGCTGTAACTATAAATAGCAGTGCTTTCAATGCAGTAAGTCGAAATAGTATCGAGAGCCACTATAATTCCAGTATAATTACAGACCACATGATTAAACTTATGCGTAGCACATTTGAGTTCAAAAAGATAATCAAGGATGTCAATCAGAAACTTATAAGATGGGATCTGATAGGTCGTCTTTATAATTTACAAGAAGATAATTTAAAATTAAAAATTTTGTACAGCCGACTTCAATATAAGTTATTTAAGAATAACTCAATAACCATTGGTCCGACCTTGATCAAATTCATATGGGACCACACGAGAACTATCAGCTTTCATATAAAAAAATAATCATCGAAATCGGTTCCACCAGTACAAAGTTATGAGGTAACACACATAAAAAAAACATACACTCCAATTGAGTACCGTCTCCTTTTTGAAGTCGGCAGAAAAGGGACTACATCTTGCCAACAAATTGTCTCACTGCCACAAAGCATTTAGAAATGAAATATTGAAGGTGAAATTAGCTACGCAACTCTTAACGGCCGGTCTCAATTCCCTACAATCAGTTATAAGTAGATAGCTACCCATACCTTACTCCTCAGAGGCGACAATGTATCTGTACCCTTCTTGGTTCGAAGTTAGTTGCAAATCAAGTCAGTGGTCTGTGTGCTCGTTTGTCATTTTAGTTCCTTGAAAAAAATCATTCATAACAACACGGTCAACAACGAAGCTCCTCGTTACGTGTCCTTCTCAACATAATTTAAAATTAAAAATTTTGTACAACCGACTTCAATATAAATTAATAAGAATAACTCAAGAACTATTAGTCAGACCTTGATCAAATTTATATGAGACAACATATGAAGCACCAGCTTTCAAATAAAAAAACACTCATCGAAATCGGTTTAGTCAGTAAAAAGTTATGAGGTAATGCACTTATAGAAACATACAGTCGAATTGAGTCCTCCTCCTGTTTGAAGTCGGTAGAAAATATACTACGGCCGATAGAAAGGGAATCATGGTCGTGGCATCACAGTCCTACTATTCATAGTCATATTATTTTATTCATAACATTATAACACGTTGTTTTTTTCGCACCTGATACGTTTTTTTTTGTAGGAAAATGTGACAAACGAGCACACATTCCACCTCATGGTAAGTGGTTGCTGTGACCCATTGACATCTACATTTATCCTTAATAAAGAATCCAAATGCAGATGCGTCGTCTCCGGTGAGGACTAAGATGGAATGCCTCTTTTCCAGTAAATTGGGCCTCCGGTTCTCTACACTCACCATACGAAACACAGCAGTGTCAAGCTGCCATTTTACGCTGGTATTCTGTGAAATCGTAGTCCTTTCCTGGTCGAGTCGACCCATTCGTGCTACAACTATTACTACTAATATAGCTGTAGCATGGCTCTACAACGTATACGGTCATAGCCTAGAGCCATTTTAGTTAGCCAAGATCTCCAATTCCAGATGTATATTGTGTAATATTTAAATACAATAAAGCGTAAATTACAGGTATTTGAAGGGATCCACGCAATCTGGTTCGTGGTGGCGTGCAGCGACTTCGACCAGACGTTGAGGGAGGACAACTCTCAGAACCGACTTAAAGAAGCGCTTATCCTGTTCGAGGATGTCTGGCAAAGCAGGTTTTATAGCACTAGCTTTTATCTGTGCAGTGCGTAACATTACAGGCCATTAAAAGTCCATTGCTAAACTGCCTCCAATAGATTGCCTCATAGATACCCCCTTTGCTATAGTTGCCACGCTTGGCAAACGGATTGGCAACCACTGTTTTTATTTTATTTAGCTGTTATCAGGAAAATGCTGCTGGCCATCTCCTGGAAACGTTTCCCTCTGTCGCCACTTAAGGCACCTACGGGATGATATTGGGTAGTGGATATTCTTACACTGCAACTACGCGCAGTGCATGTTAAGTCGAAATTAAACCTTTTATAAAGGAAAAAGACGGTTCTTTACTTTGATTGAAAGTTTAATTTATTGTCACTTTTGAGTAAAAATGTCGTTTTATCCTATATATAATTTTACCCCTTATTTGTCCACCCATAAAAGTGGTATATTTTCTTCAAATTTAAATACGTAGTCACATTGGACAAAAGACAAAAATAATTTAAAATAAAAAAAAAATGGACAACCGACTTCAGTAGAAATTATTACGAATAACTCAAAAACTATTGGTCAGATCTTGATCAAATTCATATGGGACCACATGTGAAGCACCAGCTTTCAAATAAATAATTTAAAATTAAAAATTTTGTTGAATATAAGCGACGTCTATATAGGTTATTTAAGAATAACTCAATAACCATTGGTCCGACATTGATCAAATTCATATGGGACCACACGAGAACTATCAGCTTTCATATAAAAAAAGAACCATCGAAATCGGTTCGCCCAATACAAAGTTATGAGGTAACACACATAAAAAAAAAAACATACACTCGAATTGAGTACCGTCTCCTTTTTGGAAGTCGGCAGAAAAGAATCATTGAAATCGGTTCACCCAGTAAAAAGTTATAAGGTAACACACATAAAAAAACATACAGTCGAATTGAGTATTACATATTGAGTCTCCTTTTTGAAGTCGGTATACTTCGATCAACAATACCAACTGTTGATCGAAGTCGGTATAAAATACATTCGAAAGGATTTCCTTTTGAAGTCAGCTAAAAATAAATTTACAACCTATATACGTCCCAAAGCTAGGCATGCAACTCAAACTTTCTCCTTAAGGTATCATCTACATTATCATCATCATCGTTACAAGTCCACTGCTGAACATAGGCCTCCCCCAAGGTATGCCACAAAGCACAGTCTTGAAGCACCTGCACACATCGACTTTCTGTATGATTTATGGATCTGAGACTTAGTCCTTCACTGCTGACCGTATGAGGAAGCTGAAGGTCGCTCAGCGAGCTATGGAGAGGGCTATGCTAGGGGTTTCTCTGCGTGATAAATTTAGAAATGAGGATATCCGCAATAGAATCAGAGACATAGCCCAACGGATCAGTAAGCTGAAGTGGTAATGGACTGTATATATATGAATATATCTCAAAGAACCGACAACCGATGGAGAAGAAAGGTTCTCGAGTGGCAGCCTCGTACCGGTAGGCAAAGTGTGGGGCGGCCCTCCACTAAATGAAGTGACGATCTGGTAAGACATGCTTGAGGTATATTGTAGATTATTATAATTGACTGAAATGAGTGCGTTATAGCTAGTTAAGAGTTGACAAGTAAGTTATGATTCTAGAAAACTACAAATAAAACATTTATCTTCGAAATGAGCCCCCCACCCCCGTATATCACGTAATATATTTGTCCTTGTGTAATTTATGTATCTAAACTACACACACAATACAGGAGAAAATCCTAGTGTGGAGGTAAAGTTTTTCTAAAAGGAAAAAAAAAATAAAAATAAAAAAAGATTTGATTGGCTGGACGGCTGCATCGACGTAGTATAGGAAAGATAGCAGCCCTTATATTCCCGTCATGAATGTAGGAAGTAGAGGAAACAGCTCCATTAATGAAAGGCTTATGGAGCCGGTGGTCAGTTTGCTTACGTTTTATGAATTTGTAAGACAAGCCCTTATCCTGAGCTACTACTAGTTAGTCACTGAAAGCAATTGTTTCAGATTTCTCCTCGAGGCAGGACTGATTGTGTTCCTCAACAAGCAGGACCTTCTGGAGACTAAGATCAAGCAGGGCAGGAGTATAGCGCCATATTTCCCAAAGTACAACCACTTTGAGGCTAACGGAGACGAATATACGAGGACTAAGTTATTTATTAGAAGTCTTTTTGCAGTTAGTAGATACCTAGCTATTTGTGTGTTTTTTAAAAATAAAAATAATTTTTCCCTAACAGCGCAATCTATACGTCAGGCTCGGGACTTATTGACCGACGTAATATGTTGACGCGCTTATTCCGCCTCTCATTCAGGACTGGAATAGTGCCCAAATATTGGAAGCTGCCCAATGTGCAGCCTGTGCCTAAAATCCATCAACTGGGGCCTTCTAGCGTATACCACTCACATATGGGGCGAAGCCCTCGAGAACAGTGGTGAAGCACTTGCTGTTTCCCTCGATTTTTCCAAGGCTTTTGACAGGGTTTGGCACGCTTTCAGCGTACGGCTTATCCCCTGATTGACTGGGTGAATGACTTCTCCGAGTCGTCATAGATGGCTGTTCGTCCTGTCCTATCGCGACAAACGCCAGAGTTCCTCAGGGGTCCGTTCTCTGCGCAACTCTCTTCCTGCTGCATATAAATGATCTGCTCATTCCCGGTATATATGGGTATGCAGACGACAGCAGAGTTGTGGAGAGATATAAACCAAGTGCCCGGGCCAGTCGAGATCAATCCAGTCCGAACGAGTGGCTATGGTTGAGCGTGCGAATTTCACACTACAGGCAGTCTCCGAATGGGGCGATAACAATCTCGTGAGATTCACCGCCTCCAAAACACAGGCGTGTCTTTTCACCGCTAACAGGAGTCCGCTCACCCTGGCTCCTACTTTCCGGAATGTATCCTTGGAGTACACTGACCGCCTTCTGTTGTTAGGGGTTGAATTTTCTCCGAACCTCAACTATGTGCGGTTCATTGGGTCCAGAGCCAAAGCTGACTCAAAAAAACTTGGTATCCTTGCAAGGGTGCGGCGATACTTCACGCCGGTGCAGCTTCTTATCTTATATAAAGCGCAAGTCCGGTCATGCATGGAGTACTGCTGTCACATATGGGCTGGTGCTGCAAAATGCTAAGAGGCTCATTGGTGACCTTGCTTTGATTGAAACCAATCTTGTCAGCCTCAAGTACAGGCGCAGAGTAGCCAGTCCCTTGGTATTCTATAGGATGCATTTCGGTGTGATTACACGCTTCCTCCCTCTCCTTTCCACCATCGGACAACCAGGCGATCGCGGGTCTTCACCCCTTTGTTGTCGATATTCCACGCATTAGAACCAAACGGTTTGCTTCGTCTTTTGTAATGCGTACAGCAAAGGAGTGGAATAATTTGCCGGCGTCTATCTTTACGTCCGAATACAATCTGAGTGTCTTCAAGGTAAGAGTAAATAGGCTTATGTGCGTTAAGATAGTGCGATTTACCATCTAGGGTTATATCACCACTTACCACCTGCAGCAGCTGGGATTGTGGTCAAGCACTGGCTTATAATAAGTAAAAAAAAAATAGATTAAGCCAAACCAGACCGAATCCCTCAGCAGGGGAGACGGGTAGACCAAACGGCTAAGGGTTAGGGGGAAAAAGAAAGTAACTGGCAGACCATCCCTCTATAACGGAGTCCCAGTTGCCTCAAATAACCCGGGAGGCTGACCGGGTTTAGCCCGTTCCCAGAAACGACTAGGAATAATTTCGGTCAGCGGACCACCCCACATGTCGGTCCAGATATTTTGTTCGTTTATGTATTCCAACCCAACAATTAATGCATAGATAATGTTTACTTTCTTAAAGAACACCTCTGTACCTGGAGTCTATGTAACCTGAAATAAAAAAAATATTTAAAGATATTGAATTGTGATAAGTTTATGTTCATGGCATATGTACATATATATTCATTTGTATTTTTTCTTTAATCTCTCCAAATCGTTAATATAATCTAAGTGCTCGTCCGAATCCTTTTCCAGAACCTGACGAATAAGAAGCGGGAACGTCGCGAGGTGATCGCGTCTGCAGAGAGATTCGTGGTCCTGGAGGCGAGTCGCGCGCGCGAATGCTACTTCCACTTTACCACTGCTACTGACACAGATAACGTGCGCACCGTCTTTCGCGACGTTCACCAGATGATCCTCACGCACATACTCAGCAACATTGGTGTCTATTGATGCGAGTTTGTTAGTCTGTTCGCTTAGATGCGGTCGCCTTTGTGTCGCGCCGCCTTGGCACGTGCCGCATCTTGTCAAAGGCGCCGCCGCCGCGACATCGAAGGTTGCTGCAAGCGGCGTAAAGCCGCAGGTAAATATGGCACTTTAAAACGAAGCACCGTAGTGAGAGGTTCTTTATTACCTAACTTGTGTTTATTATTTATATTAGTATTTTATTACAATAACCATAAGAATATAATAGATAGTATTATATTTTATTCATAGAATAGAAAAACACTTATTTAACAGTAAAATATAATAAAATAAAAGCAAAATAATAAGTTCGCCTCCGGGTGTACCGATACTATCTGAGCGAACAGATTATACATATCGACGCTTGAAAGGCAGGAATTACCAAGCGACATGTTGGGCGATATTGAGATAGATACATCATTGATATTAGCAAAAAATTCTGTGTCGATATGTCATACTCTCGTACTGCTAGGAAGAGTTTTGTTGTCGCTTGGTAACTTTAAAAAAAATCACATTTGCAATTTTCGGCGACCAAGCGACTAAAATTTTTCCGATTTATTAATAATTTTCACTTGGTAGGTAGGTATTCGATTTTAACTGTATATACTTAGTAATTTTTGCCTTGACTCAAATTAATGCAGTTAAACATAAAGTATTTTTTCCTAAAAGCAATGGACTTAAAAAAGTAATATAGTAGTATTTTTCCTGCCTAAAGAGGATATATTTTTTCGTCTGGTAATATTTTACCTGCCGTTTTTCTTTTTCTGATTTTGTTACTTATATAACTATTTCTGATATGAAATTTGTATAAAAATGAGCTTATCCCTGTAGTACGTATTTTGTTTAGGTGCTTATAATCACTGTAAAGCAGATTTTGAGTTGATGTTGGTAACAAAATATCGATTAGTCTTCACCGAACTGTCGCATAGGCAACCTAATATGCTAAATATACCTATTAAGTAGTAACTAAAGCTCTTAATTCATAGGACTTGATCTTAATTGTGTTGTTTAATTGACAGTTTACCAAAATATTTTTACTCATGTTGTTTTGGTTGTGAAACGTTTTTGTAATTTTAGAATATTTAAAAAAATTGATAGCTATTTTCTTAATTGAAATTGTGTTTACCTGCCTGTACTGATTTTGAAATTACTCATTTTAGTAATAGCACAGAATAAATGATAGTAATTATTGGTAGTATTAGTATAATAGTAATTATTTTAGTTTTTACAAAAAGTTAATTTAAGCTATCTTAAATATTCAACGACAGCCCACAATCTTTATAAGATCAGCTATCCATTTTGCGAGAGATTTGTCTGCAATATTCGTATGTTACAGGTCTATCTAGGCGTCATTAACAAAGGGTTAGTCACTGGCCTAAAATCTCCACCAACCCACACTAGAGTATCGTGGTGGATTATGCTCATCATATTCAGCCCTCATCAGATGGAGGCCCATACTCAGTAGTGGGTGATTGTAAGTTACAAGGCTGTCCAAGGGAATTTCTGTAAGCCATCACTACCATCTCTGCACAGGAAGGATGACTCACTGGCCCACGCCGCAAAAGAGAAAGGTGACCTTTTAGGCTCCCTTTTTGGGTCAAATTCGACTCTTGATGACGGGGAGTACACAACGCCGACCATCCCGCAGTGTGAGTGCTCTAAGCTTGATGTACGATTCACACAGTGCTCAGTAGGCAAAGCACTTCTCTCCCTGGACATCCACAAGTTGAGTAGGCCCGACGGAATCCCGCTAATTGTGCTGAGTACGTGCGTACTTAAAAACTAAAAACTTCTAACTCCCTAGGCGTTGTCCCGAATTCATGGAAGACAGCTTTCGTGCACCTGATCCCTGAAAACGGTAACCGCTCTGATCCGTCCAATTAATATCGCCATCACCTCCTTATTCTCGAAAATCATGCGGTACCTTGAAGAGCACCAGCTGATTAGTGACCGACAGTACGGTTTTCGTCGGGGTCGATCAGCTGGCGATCTTTTGATCTACCTGACTCATAGGTGTGCGGAGGCAGTAGAGTCCAATGGGGAGGCATTGGCCGTTAGTTTGGACATAGCGAAGGCCTTCGATCGGGTCTGACACAAAGCGCTTCTTTCGAAGCTTCCCGAGAAATTGTGCCATTGGATCACCAGTTTTCTGGCTGATCGGAGCATCAAGGTCGTAGTAGACGGTGCAAGCTCCGATTACAAGCCTGTTAACACTGGTGTTCCACAAGACTGCGTGCTATCCCCAACGCTGTTTCTTCTGCATATCAATGATATGTTGCAAACCGGTAACATACATTGCTATGCAGATGACAGCACTGGTGATGCTCTATACACCGGCCGTGCAAGTATTTCTCGGGAAAACGTCGCCGAACACTGGAACAAACTTGTGTCGAAGTCGAGAATTTGCTGAACAAAGTCTCAGATTAAGGGCAACTAAACGTAGTCCAGTTCAATCCCCAGGAGACACAAGTTTGTGCGTTTACCGCTATAAGGAACCCCTTTGTCGTATCTTCTCAGTTTTAAGGCACTCCCCTTGTTGGCTCAACCAGTATCGGAAACCTCGGCGTCGACATATCGAGTGTCACGCAGTTTCGTCGTCACTTGGAAGAGAAGGCCAAATTGGCCTTTCAAAACCTTGGCGTGCTCAGCAAAGCGGGACAGTATTTCATGCCGGCACACCGCCTACAACTTTACAAGGCGCAGGTTCGGCCTCACATGGAATACTGCTCCCATCTCTGGACCGGGGCACCCTAGTACCAGCTCCTTCCACTTGACCGCATCCAGCGCAGAGCGGTTCGAATCGTCGATGACCGAGTTCTTTTCGATCGGCTTGACTCACTGGCACTGCGTAGAGATGTTGCATCTCTTTGCGTATTTTATCGCATTTACCACGGGGAGTGCTCTGAGGAATTGATCGAACTAATTCCAGCCGCTCAATTTCACTATCCACATTGCGTCAAAACTCGCGTTACCATCCATACCATCTGGATAATTGGCGGTCCACCACTATGCGATTTAGAAGATATTTTCTTCCTCGCACGACTTCCTTGTGGAATCGATTACCACCAGCGATTTTTTCGGACCGATACGACTTAGGGACATTTAAGAAAAGAGCGTACTCCTTTTTAAAAGACCGACAACGCCTCTGTAATTCCCCTGGTGTTGCAGTTGTTCATGGGCTGACTCCACAGAGTCAGTAATTCATTCTTGGGGCAATGTATACGCTATTACAACAGGGTCCCGGAAAGTGTACAGGCTCTCTCTATTAGCAAGTTTAAATGTTTTGTTAAGTTGAAACTGTATAAAAAGGGTTATTATAGTATAAATGAATACATGGTTGATAATAACCCCTGGGAATGAGGTGATCGCTTCCAAGCTGTTTCTAAAATAAATTTTGTACTTATATAGTTGTATAACCATTATTGTAAAATTTGCTTTAAAAAAAAAGTCCCGCTGGGTTTCTTGCTGGTTCTTCCCAGGACGGAGGTTTTTTTTTCGAACCAGTGGTAAAGTAAAAAATGACTTTCAATAAGAATTACACATGTGATCTATATTGAATAAAAAATTATTCTATTCTATTCTATTCTATTCTAATGATAATGATGATGACGATGTCCGTCGAAAACCTTTGGTCGAAAGTCCTTGAACTTTAATTCATTATTACTTCTTCAAAATAATTCTACACTAACCTTATTTAATTTGTACTATGATTAAAATTGCATGGCAGAAAAGTTTTTTGATTTCTTTTTAGATCATTTTACCTATATGTCAAACATGCGTTACTTCTGGATGCGTAATTTTTCTTCAAACACAATTATAATATAATGAGGGATAGTTAATTTTACTTGTTTTATAATAAAATTTTGATGTCGGTAAGTAACTTTTTGTTATTTATTATTTTGATGAAATTATAACTAACCGACATTAAATGTGAAGAAAATATGAAGAAACTTCATAATCTTTAAATGCTAGTTTATAAAGCTTTTAATATGCATCTAAAATTCGTTGAAATGGAGTAGTTACGACTAATAGGCGATTTTATTTTTTACAAATAAAACACTTTAAAATGCTCTTGTGTATAGTTGCCAACAACAAAAAGCCTGTCAAGCGTCGATATGCATCACAGTGTGTGCATTAAGTTAAGTAAGAGTTTTGAGTTAAATTCTTAGTCTTATTAAAAAAGGCAGTTTCTATTAAGATGGAATTCTTCGAAGTGTTGCAGATGTTCCTATTAACTTACCATCTTTGTTCGAACGGAAGTAACGTTTAGTAAATCTTTGTGCCGTTTTATTTATTGACTAGCTGTTCCCCGCGACTTCACCCCGTTTTATTTATTACAATTGGATTTTATGGGTATTTAGTTTTTCGCGCGGAACCCTAATTCTTTTTCTAAAATATTACTAGTATATATTATTCCTTATAACATCAGCTATCTGCCAGTGAAAGTCGCGTCAAAATCGGTCCAGCCGTTTCGGAGATTAGCCGTGACAAACAGACAGATAGACAAAAATTTAAAAAAATGCTTTTTTGTTATAAACACCGTATAAACTTGCATAAGCGTTAAAAACTGTTATATTGACTTGTAATGTCACTTCAATTTAATTTATTTGTATAGATGTTTATCTACCTAACGGTTTCGCTACTCATGTGCTTATAGGTTATTTTGTAAGTTGAAACATAAGTATTCGTACTTAGCTATTTTAGTTCTTGTTGTTAACGAGGCCATCTTAACTCCGGGGTGACAATGCATCTGGATATTGATTTATGATCGATGATGGCTTTTTTTTATAGAATAAGGGTGACAAACGAGCACACAGTCCACCTGATAGTAAGTGGTTGCTGTGACCCATAAACATCTACAACTATCTTCGTTTGCGAATTAAAATGCAGATGCGTTGTCAGCCGTGAGGACTAAGATAGAATGTCTCTTTTCCAGTATAAAGGGTCTCAGGTTCTCTACACTCACCATACGAAACACAGCAGTGTTGAACTGCTATTTTACGCTGGTATTCTGTAAGAGCGTGGTCCTTCCCCGGTCGAGCCGACCCATTCATGCTACAACTATACTATTAGTATAGCTGTAGCATGGCTCTATCATGTATTAAATGTTAAAAGCTGTAGGTGTCAGTGGACAACATCATCCACTACCATCAGGTGGAGACTGTGTGCTCGTTTGTCATGCTCACTTGTGTAGCAATAAGGTCGTGAAATAGTCGACAATGTACGAGTATAAAAACACCGTACATTGGCGGCGTGAGAGAATTTACTATGGGCTTAAAAAAGACTATTTTTTATTTTAAGGATTTTGCTCAGTTTTGTTTTTAATACCTAGGTATTAAATTTACTTTAGTATTGTCAATCATTTTGTAAATTCATACTAAGTAATAATATTTTTGTAAAATGTGAAATTGAATGAGTGAATGATGTTTCCGCGTGTACTTATTAATTTTATAACATTAAAAACAAATTGAAAAAACTGAAGTTGATTTTTATTTAATTAGCACCTTCTTTTAAGTTTACATCCCCGACAAATGTGGCCGATGGTGAAGTAAAAACAAATTAAATCGGTTAAAAATTTTTACTGCGCAGCGCAACGTCTTTTTCAGCTTTTGTGTTTTACTTTGACCAGCTTGAACGTGTGAAATCTTCAGTGGTGAAAAAGGAGATAGTGTTTGTCTGTCAAAGGCATCTTGAATATTTTCTTTTTCCAGTTTGTCAGCTGAAGTGTGTGCGTCTTTTTGAAAATCTTCTACGTTTTCATACTCACTATCGTAGTCATAAGGTATTGATATTTCACTTTCGCTTGAGCATACTTGATTCCTTTTTGAAGTTTGTATTTTTGCTTTCCGTGGTTTTGTCTTTGTTTTCTGTTAGCTTGTAGTTTTCTTACATTTTTTCTCTTTTTTGTATTACTTTCTCTTTTCTGTTTATAGTGTTCTTTCCTGTTTTGATATTTTTTAAATTTTTCTTCCGCTTTATGGCGCAGCACATTGTCGTGCATTATCACTTCAGCGCCTTGTGTTATCATTTTCTGCGTTTGTATATTACATTGACCAGGTTGAACTTTAATTAGGACAAGTTCTTCAAATATTACAGCACTGTTTTCTAAAACCTGAATTCCGGATTGCTTGGATGGGTCTGGGATACGGTTTTCTGGAACTGATGGTGACAAATTTGCATCGGAAGTTTTGTGAATAAGATTACTTGCAACGAGTATAGCTTTTATTGGTAACTAGCTGATACCCGCGAGTTCGTCCGCGTTTCTTGATATATTAACAAAGAAAACACACATTACTGAACACGTAGCGCTTATAAAAATAGTTGTTTCTTAAAACTTTAATAAACGGAGATATCGCAATATTCGTTTTAGATAAGGGCCAAGTGTCTAAGAAATAAAACTTAGAAAACCTAATTGAAATCTATCTATGAGTAGTAGTTTTTCCGTGATGCGCGCACAACTGTAAACCTCTATCATTATTTTTATAGATGATAGCAAGCTGATTGGTAGTTTTGTCCTCTGGATTTATTGTTTCTCCAGCATCTAATATTTCAGGAGTCGCTTTTAATGGTTGTGAATGGTACTCTTTAAGACGTTTGAGCTTCAAAGCATTTAAACAATTTTCAGGAATTGTTTCACGGTTTACCGGATATATTCATGCTCTTCGGAAATATTACGTGAAACTTGCGGTTCTATTTCTGCCCAAATCTGTTTCCGATCAGTATAGAACAAATTTTAATTGGTAGTGTGCTTGCCACGTTGAACCTTTGCCATCTTACAAGCAAAGGGTCCCATTTATCTTTAAAATATTTCATTACGGCTATATCCAGCCTCTGCAAGACATGACTCGTATGTGCAGGAAGTTTTAATATTGTTATATTTGCTTTGCCCGCTTCTGCAATTAAATTTAAGCCAACATGCGTTGAATGGCCATCGTAAATTAGTAAAATTGGTTGCTGAACGCCAAAAGTCTTCAGAAATATTTTCTTGGAAATTTTTCGAAAACCTATGTTTCCATCCAGCCATTTTTGTTACAGCATAAGCTGTGTTTGGGTAGGCATCAGGTGAGGTCCATTGGTTCCATACATTTATCCCCTTAAAAACTATCAGGGACGACATTTCTTCACCAAGAGCATTTGTTCCAAGCAATACAGTGGTGTTGTCCTTGCCTGAAGAACTGAAAAGTCTGGTCGCAGCATGACCCATCTATTTTTGTTTTTTCAGGATCTTTTGAAAAACTCGTTTCATCTACATTCCAGATGACCAATGGGTTTTCCCTTAAGTCAAGGTTGTCTTTTCTAGCAAGTCGAAGTATGGGTAGACTATAAAAGGATTTATAGCTTTTTTGCGGGCAAATTCCACTCCTTGCGGTTTCTTCACTGAAAGATTGTGTCTGTTCTTGAAACCAAAAAAACAATCTTAGCCAGGTATTCCGTTTTTAAAGGGTGTTGAAAGGCCGTATGTCTTCATTCACATAAACACCAATAATTTCCAAGATTTCTTGTTTACTTAGCCGGAATCCGTGCCTTTCCATAAAGTGTAGCAATGAAATTAACAGTGGTAGAGCCACGCGGCAGCTATTGCTGCCGCACGGATGGGCCGGCTCGAACCGGGGTGGTACCACGACCTCACAGAAAACCAGCGTGAATTAGAGGTTCACCTCTGCGTTTCGCTTGGTGAGTGCAGGTGGCCGGAGGCCCTTTTTACTGGAAATGAGGCATTCTATCTTAGTCCTCACGGGTGACAACGCATCTACATTTTGATTTGTAATAGAGGATAGATGTAGATGTCTATGGGCCGCAGCAACCACTTACCATCAGGTGGACTGTGTGCTCGTTTGTCACCCTTTTCCTATATAAAAAAAAATGAAGCTAGATTTCGTTCAACCTGTAGAGGCAAAGCCGTGTTCCTGCCAATATTATTGGAATTTAATAGGACAACGGATGGGATGGGACGCAGCGAGCCCGCAGACTGGTGCGCCCCACACCCCTCCACACCACGTGCACACCGTGCACCCGCAGCCTTGCGCGGTTCTCATCGCCCAGAACACCGAACGAAACGAGTTTGCCATCAGAGCCGCAGCCCGCCATCCTTGTTCAGACGGCCGTTAGAAAACTCAACTATGTCACCACGTGTTCACAACAACGGGCAACGTTGCTTTTGTAACGTTACACTAAAATAAATAATCTCCACCCACTGCCTGAAAGGCCGCGAGCCCTGATACCGATGAAGCTGTAAGAGTCAAAAGGCTAACAGCACTAACATCGACTTAACAGCATGATTTATGGCAATCTTTTTGGTAGTTTTTTTTAATTCATCAGTGCTGATGATGAGAGGTAGGCCTATATTCAGCAGGGGATTATTTAATGTTTTTTTTTTATAAAACAGAAGTGACAAACGAACTTGCACCTGAAGGTAAGTGACTTCTGCAGTCATCACGCCACAAAACACGCTAATGCGCCACCTGCATTCATCGATTGATGAACCACTCTACACTTCGCTCACTTGCTACTTCAGATTATTGATCCTATGCTATATCGGTTCTTCTGCGGATATCTTCATAACAAATTATATCATGCAGAGAAACTCCGAACATAGGTCTATCCATAGCTCGCTCAATGATCTTCAGCTTGAAGGACCACGTCTTAGATCCATGTGTTTACTGCAACACGCACTGTTCACTCGTTATCAAGCATTGAGATATCTGACATGGACACCTGTAGCCACTTCAAACAAAGAAGGATACTGATGCGTTCTCACTCCTGAGTTATAAGATAGAATGCGTAGCAACCTGTAATTATGCTGACTCTCTCTATACTCTTCCGACCGGGACACAGTAGTCCACGCACTGCTATTTGGTGGCAGGAATAGGCACCCAGACAGACTCCAAGGCAGAAACGTTTTATACGTGGTAGAGCCATGCTGCAGCTATATTTCTGGTATAGTTGTAACACGAATAGGTCGGGACCGACCGGGAAGGACCACGCTCTCACAGAATACCAGCGTGAAATAGCAGCTTAATGGTGCCGTGTTTCGTATGGTGAGTGTAGAGAACCGGAGACCCTTTTTACTAAAAACCGAGGCATTCCATCTTAGTCCTTACGGGTGACAGCGCACCTGCATTTTGATTCATAATCGAGGATGTAGATGCCTATGGGCCACAGCAAGCATTTACCATCAGGTGGACTGTGTGCTCGTTTGTCGCCCTTATCCTGTAAAAAAAGAACCCTACCACCCAGTAAAAGATTAGAAGTAGTTAGACTGATGAAGAAGAAAATTTATTTTCTTAGAAACATGAGTTATTTCAGTTCTTATAAGAACCTTGTTATTGTAATTCAATATCATATCAACATTTATTTAAAATTATTTAAATACATCACTGTCTAAACTATTATTAATTTATAAACCGAAGGTAGTTAACAAAAATCACGCTTTAAGTCGATGCTTCTTTCGTCTTGCTATTCATATACATGGTGACAGCCTTAAGTCCCTCTATGTTAGCATGTTTTGCTAACTCTCCAGGAATGAGCAGTTTTATGGCCGACTGTATCTCTCTACTGCTTAGCGTGGTCTTCTTTGAATGTGACATCAATCTCGCCGCTTCCTCAGCGATCCTCTCCAACATGTCGTTCACGAAATTGTTCATTATCAGCATAGACTTTTGGGATATACCCATATTCTCCTTCGCTACGGTTTTCAGTAACTTATAGATGTAAATTGAAAAGCTTTGGTAATTTTTCTTCTTGGTCTTCTTTCTTTTTGATATTGGCTTCTCCAGTGGTTTCTCCATCGATTTTAACGCTTTTTTTGGTTGTTTTACTGGAGCCATTTTAATATATTCCTTTTTAAAATTATTTTTTTTACGAAAATATAGGCGTTGTTTGTAACTTATTTATATAGTTTTTAAAGGTATCACAACTAGTA
Source organism: Parnassius glacialis (assembly GCA_033319125.1). Lineage (NCBI taxonomy): Eukaryota > Metazoa > Arthropoda > Insecta > Lepidoptera > Papilionidae > Parnassius > Parnassius glacialis. Next base: position 30,470,627 of record JAVANC010000002.1, read on the forward strand.
CGTAATGCTACACGATGCTTATTCGTTGACCGGTAAACGTGCTTACTTTCTCAACATGTTTGTCAGGCGTTCTCTATTTTCTGTGACGTTAGTGCTGTTTTAGACAGTTGGCTTTTACAGGTTCATCGAACTCAGGGCTGGCGACCTTTCAGGCCTGAGTATAATTTAAAAGTGAAACCAGAAAAAGGAATACTAAATTGCAAATCTAGTATTCTTTTTTTTATAAGATTGGATGATATATTTTCATATAATTTTTTTTCGCACTAGTGAACCAAATTCCGAATCGCACTAGGGAACACTATGGGCTGCTATTATTTTTTTTGGTTTCTCTTCATTGTTCTTCTAACTCTGTCTACTTACTTATTTTGTTGTTTTAATGTACTTCATTCATTTATTCATTACAGACAATCAAAACTCTATTACTAATAACAAGGGGTAATAATTAAAAATTTTGTACAACCGACTTCAATAATTATAAATATATCTCAAAAACTACCGATCAAAACTTTATTATATTTATATGAGACCACATGAGAAGCACCAGCTTTCTAATGAAAAAAGAATCATCAAAATTTATTCACCAAGAATAAAGTTATGAGGTAACACATATTAAAAAAAGCATACAGTCGAATTGAATAATTTTGAAGTCGGTAAAAAATAGGCCTACCCTGTAGATTCAGATTGAAATCCACTACCCTATATCATCCTGTGGGTGTCGAAAGGTCTGTGTTCAGCAGTAGACTTTAGGCTATTCATGATGATGAGTGCATTTAACTAAACGCACTCCTAGATTGACAAAGTTTTCTAACACCTTGTAGTCATGCTACAAGTCATTATTGATTGAAAAAGAAAACGTAACCCCAACTCCAAAATTTTCTCCTGTATCGTGGATGCAGTTTATATACATAAATTTCACATGGACAAACATCCATACAAATAATTGTTCCGTGCGGGATTCAAACCCGCGGTCCTAGGCACCGCGACGCATACTAAACTACTCCGAGCCGTCAAAATATTTAAATTATGTTTTATTTCAACAAAACTGCAAAACGTAAATCAATTGCCAAAATTTTGTCATTCCTCTCCATGCTACCTTTAAGCATAATGGAATTTTAAGGGAGCATATAGTAGTGTTATGTTAAGAGTATATCTATGTCCATCTTGTATTAATTAATTAAAACCAAATCAAACAATATCATCATAATAATTTTATTACTACTGTAGAGGGTAGAATTATGTTAAATGAAACGACATTCAGCCACAATATACCCGCGCCATTTTTACATTAGACGCAGATTAAATAATAATATAATATGTAAGTATTGAATTAATATAACTTATATAATGCACACCATACACGATCCAGTTTACCGTCAAGTTTGCAGCTCGCTTGAAGCGGCGTCAAGTTTGCAGTGCATCCATATAGGCCATTCACGTTCAAGTTCGCCGTCAAGTTTGCATGATGCCGCATCAGTTGAAACCATGGCGTCTCCCGCTTATTTGCTCCGGCTATCGACATGCATACTTGACCGCTCATAAACCCGTTCGAGTTTGCTTGACGCTGCAAGCTTGATCAAGCCGGCAAAATCGAAATTCAATTTTTGTTTCAAGTAGACTTGTCATGCACACTGATAGCTATACATATACGGATAGATATACGGTAAACTGGATCGTGTATGGCATCCATTAGTAGGTACTGGATTACGTTTTCCACTGACAAAGCCCTTCGCAGGGCTGCAGCTTTTGCCGGTTTCTTTAGTAAACGTCTATAATAAATTACCCTCTGTTGGAACATTATTTATTGCGATATATTTATTTAAAAAACTGAAAAAAAATAAAACTACATTGAAAATTGCTACACTCGTTAGAGTGTACATATTAAGTGCTTATGTATACTGTAAGGCTACCTACACTTCACTTACCGGGACGAGGCAGCAACTCTAGAACCTTTCATCCCTATTGGTGGTCGGTTCTTCGAGCTATATGGCGGCTCTCCATGAGATGGCATGACGACCTGGTAAGTAAAACATGCAGGTGGCTCAAGAACGTGTTCTATAGCATTCCTTGGAGTAGGCCCACATTAAGCAGTGGAGTTAGCTACACGAAAACCGCCGAATGAACATTAAACGAGAATAAATTTAACCATGCCCTTTAAAACAGTATCTTCTAGCTTCTAACACATTCCACATTTCAGGCCTAAATGATGTAATCGTTACAATCCGCCAAAGCGGAGATGGATGGAGATGAGAGGAGAGACAAAGGAAGTCTCATCTTCTCACCGTTTGAATTGTATCCACTGAAGCTAAGCAGAACAGCTAACAAATTGGTGGTTTAAGACACATCTCTCCTCTCCATCCATCGCATTTGGATTCCGTTCACGTTTATTGATGTTCCGTGTCAAATTTAGCAACACTTGTGTAAGTAAAAAATAATAACTTTTAAAACAATCACGTCAGATGTAATCTCTATATGAAACACCATTATAAATACATAATATTCATTATTTTATTGTGCTTAATTTATTCGATGTTTTTCTAAAAGATAAAGTTAAAGTTTTCTTCCCGTTAAAGTTAAGTTCCTCTCCGTATTTTCGAAAGTATTGTTAAATCGTTTAATCGTATTGATTAATTGAAATCAAATCAAACAAAATCATCCTAATATTTTTATTACTACTGTAGAGGGTAGAATTATGTTAAATGGAACGACATTCAGCCACAATATACCCGCAATTAATTGATATTTTAGTATAGAGACCGATTCGGACACATTATAAAAGCCCGCGTGAACTGTCGCATTTCACTACGTTCACGTGCGCCAAAATGACAGGTCGTGGTAAAGGAGGAAAAGGTCTTGGGAAAGGTGGTGCGAAACGCCACCGAAAAGTACTTAGAGACAACATCCAAGGTATAACAAAACCTGCGATTAGAAGACTGGCGAGACGTGGAGGAGTTAAAAGAATTTCCGGCCTTATATATGAAGAGACCAGAGGCGTTTTGAAAATCTTCCTCGAAAACGTTATTCGCGACGCTGTGACGTACACGGAGCACGCCAAAAGAAAAACGGTAACGGCTATGGACGTAGTCTACGCGTTAAAACGGCAAGGCAGAACGTTATACGGCTTTGGAGGTTAATTTATTAATTAAATAAAAAGAAATTATAATGTGTATTTGTGTTTTCTAATTTATTCTCAACATTGACAAGGTCCTTTTGAGGACCGCAATTTTTTGTTTCTTTTGGACGTTAAATTACTCAAATTATGACATTCTGCCGCAAACTAATAAGAAATACGTACAATCTGTTAATAACGCCTATAAATAGAAAGTGTCGTACAAACTGTAACACCTTATTTCTCCCTCTAAGAGTTTTAATTTTTCAAAATATATTCTTGGGATGCCTACATAATACAAGCTTAATGATTAAAACCATAATTTAAAAAAAACCCGACTGCGTTTAAAAAGTTTACCTTTTCTTGTATTTACAGATGCAATATATAAATACTAGTCACTCCCACAATTAAGACTTATCTAAAGACACCTCCTATATTTACCTCGATAATTACTCTAATTTTTAACGTATCTAATAATAGATTAAAATTACAAAATTTAAAATTATTCGTCATAAGACGAATAATTTTAAATTTTGTAGAAACGACTTCAATATAAATTATATTATGAATAACTCAAAAACTATTGGTCACATTTTTTTAAATCTGTTGTTAGTTAATTTCGTAATGGTTGTTTATGCATATTTTTTAAATGTTTTTATTTTGTCTTTAATGTTTTTAATCTTTTTTTGTATTTGCGATTTTATCACATTTAATAATTTTGGACATAGTTTAAAAGTATAAGTCAGGTAAATGGGGAGCCTGCTACTTTGGACTCCCGCACAACACCTCAGGGAGGAGGGAGCGGCTGAAAAACAGCTCTGTATGGGACCTCTATCTCATTACAGACAAAGCTGAGCCGTCTCCTTTTGTCTCAAATAATTTATAATGTTCCTTTGTTTTAACGTGAATGTAACTGTGTATTTTTTTAGAGGCAATAAAAATGTATTATTATTAGTATTATTATTAAATTTATATAGGACCCCATGAGAATCCACCAGCTTTCAAATAAAAACAGAATCATTGAAATCGGTTCATCCAGACATAAGTTATGAGGTACCTAACACACATAAAAGAAAACACAGTCGAATTGAGTACCTCCTATTTTTTGAAGTCCGTAGAAAATATTCAAATGCGATGAAAACATAACGCTAATCAATAAATAAATGACTAATTTTGAAAAAAGAATTCCATGATTCTAAAATGAAATTATTTTTAAATTAGAATTCTTAGCCAAACAAAAATTATTGTTTTGATTTGAAATGGCCAGTACTGCAGAACGGTAATTTCATAGGTACAAACCTATTATCAGGCTTATTATCAGGGTTATTTGCATGCTGTGAAGAAATTAATATCCATTTTTAAAAGTTTCGTCTGCCCGAGTTAGGCCGGCCATATACATACGGAATTCCGTTTCGTGATTCCGTTTCGGAATTCCGAATCGGGATTCCGTGACTACATCACACACACATGTTTTTTTTCCATTCGGAATAACAAGGGTCAGTTGAGAGACGTTAGCCATTGAGTCTAGACATTCTGCCAGCGAATAATGATGACGATTTTCTAATTGCGATTCCATTGTTGCTGTATCATCCTTACTAGGTGCATTATCACCCTAAGCTTGCAATATAGTCAATACTATGTAAAAATATCTATCTACCCAGAGATATTTTTTAAATATTTATGTATGTAAATTCTTCCGACGAATTATTAAATAAAATAAGATGAAAGATTACGAAAAACTATACACCTACAAGATTAAATGTAAAAACATACACAAACACACCTACTCGCTTCGGTCGTACGACGAACACTGAGCGCGTTCCGTACGGAATTTACGTATGTGTGTTGCGACTCGTACAAAATCTATCGTCACTCCATCTCGTGGGGGGATGCCCTACACTTCGCCTACCGGTACGAGGCTGCCACTCGAGAACCTTTCTTCCCCATCGGTTGTCGGTTCTTCGTGCTATATGGCCGGCCCACTGCCGCTTCAGCTTACTAATCCATTGGGCTATGTTGGTTACTCTGGTTCTACTGCGGATATCCTCATTCCTAAGTTTATCACGCAGAGAGACTCCGAGCATAGCCCTCTCCATCGCTCGCTGAGCGACCTTACCTTCCTCATACGGCCAGCAGTGAAGGACCACGTCTCAGTTCCGTATGTCATCACTGGCAACACGCACTGGTTGTACAATTTCGTTTTAAGGTTTTGAGGTATGTCTGACGAGAAGATGTGTCGTAGCTTCCCGAACGCTGCCCAGCCGAGTTGAATCCGTCGATTGACCTCTCGGTCGAAGTTGGACTTACCTAGTCGGACTATTTGTCCCAGGTAAACATACTCGTCAACAACTTTGAGCTTAGTGTTCCCAACAACTACCGGCATAGGTGTGACATGGACATTAAACATAATTTTTTTTATAGGAGAAGGGTGACAAACGAGCACACAGTCCACCTGATGGTAAGTGGTTGCTGCGGCCCATAGACATCTACATCTATCCTCGTTTGCAAATCAAAATGCAGATGCGTTGTCACCCGTGAGGACTAAGATGGAATGCCTCATTTCCAGTAAACTGGGCCTCCGGCCACCTGCACTCACCAAGCGAAACGCAGAGGTAAACCTCTACTTCACGCTGGTATTCTGTGAGGTCATGGTACCACCCCGGTTCGAGCCGGCCCATCCGTGTGACAGCAAAAGCTGCCGCCTGGCTCTACCACTGTTAATCTCATAATCTTTGTTTTGTCCATGTTCATCTTAAGACCTATCCGGTGGGAGACACTATTGAGGTCATTGAGCATAGTGCATAGGTCCTCCAGCGATTCCGCCATAAGGACTATATCGTCGGCAAATCGAAGGTGAGTGATGTACTCGCCATTGATGTTAATACCGTATCTTTTCCAATCCAGAAGCTTGAAAACGTCTTCCAATGCAGCGGTGAAGAGTTTCGGGGATGTAATATCACCCTGTCTTACATATTGATATTTAATTATATTTGGTAGGCTACTGATAAAATGAATGTGCATAATTTTACTCCAGGAGACTTTTACATGGTTTACATCGTGATCCCAATTTTTGTAATATGGCAAAAGCTGTTTAAAATCCAATATCGTGTCTTGGTTTACTTCCTTGACTTCATACGGCTCACCATTAGATTTAGCGCACCTTATCAAAGTTACCCATTGCTGAGGTACGTAGATAATTTTATTTTTTTTCCTCCGCTCCATAAGTACATGAACCGAATCACCCTCTGATTGTGAATGTCCAACTTCAAAGAAGTGATGATTTATATTTATATTAAATGTTCTGCTAGCATATGCATACATTGCAAATACTGTCCTATTTTTATTCTGACCGCCACAGCTATCAGAATAAAAATTAAACTCCTTGTACCCTTCCTGTATCTATATCCTTTGCGTCCGATCGTCTCGTCCCACAAGTAGCAATATCCTTTATGTTTACCCATATTATAGATCGTGAAGTTATATGTAGCAAGTTTTCTTTTGTAGTAAAATACGGATACTTCTGAATGAGGAGTATTTAAAATTTTCTGTAAATCGTAACAAGCTGCTACAATAGAATTGGAGTGCTTAGATCGGTGTTTGTCACTATCATTTAAAGACCTGTCCACATTTTTGTCCGCAATATGTAAAGCGTACTCATACTCTAGCTTAGTTTTGTCAACCTCAGTTGCGTTTTTTATAAATCACATTTTGGACATTGATCTTTTTTTGATTTGTTGAAGTCTATATTGAAATCTGTCATAAATATCTCCCTATACTGTCTTAAAGTCGCAACTACCTGATCGGAATGTTTTTCATTCATCCATTCCAAATAAAGCTTGTAGAGTATTGGAAAGTTTAGTTGTTCATCCAGATACTGTTTAGATGACCTATTTCTCACATAGTGTGAGTCAACTAATGGCATTTGTGAAATATGGTCTCTAAGAGATTGTTTGACTTGATCTGGAACGGCATTTTTGCGCGTTTTCTCTCTACCTCTTTTATCATTGATAATAGTACCTGTAGTAGACCTATTATTTTTTTAAATAGAGTCTACAATCACATATCGCTTATAGAGAGGGTGTTTAAAAACATCGTCTACCTGTAAGACGATGTTTTTCGTATTCTCGTATTTCTCGACCTTCTGTAAACAAATAGTATTCAAAAGACCATTTGCGCCGACTGGATGAGGCCGAGCTGGCAATAACTTGTTTTTTCGGGACTCTTTTGACAAATCGGCTAATATAATCCATTTGTTTATTATGATCCCCCAGTTCCCAGAAGCTTTTAAATATTAAACTTCTCTGGTTTTCTGTGATTGTTTCTCGATATTTACGTGAACAATTAGCACCACAGTCTGGTTTCATAACTCTTTTCGCTATTAACTGTACTTTTCTATTTATAAATTCCTCGCCCAAATTTTTCTTTCTTTTACGTATTTCTGCCTTCCAATTTTCTTATATATGATGATAGGTAAATACTTAAAAATAATGATCATTTACTAACCTGCGTTACTGTCCGTAATTTCACTTTTAGCTAAAGCTAAAGCGATTATCTTACTACGGCGACTCATTTCAAGTACTCAGAATACAAAGACATTTAAGTAGTAATAGTAATATATTTTAAATCTCTTTGTCAGAATAGCTATATTACTATTTTCTCATATTTAAACAATCCAATATTGTATGCAAGCTCCGGCAAACTCGTCGTAACTTGTACACAACAACGCGTGCACAACATCGTAAGTTTAATAACCTATTGTGGAATAAACACAACCCGAAAATTATTGCAGAGAAAATAATTGTAACTTGAAATAAGTGATATTTTTATTTTTTGTTTAAAGATTAAAACATCGTAACTAAGGTTACGATGAAAGCTTTTTTAATACAAAAAAAATTGCCAAGAACAAGAGGGTGTGTTGTATTACAATTTTTGTTATGTAATAAATTAATGTCAGGCATAGGTAAGTATGTGTAACTAAATATACCTTTTTATCATCTTCAGTGGACACTGACTTACAATATTTTTCTACTGTCTAAAATCGTAACGCGTATGAATTTAGATACAGGGGTGAGCGCAAATAAAAGAGAATTTTTTATTTACTAAGAATATGATTGTAACTCAAAATCGCTAAAAAGTGAGTTACGATGTTTTTCCTTGCAGATGTCGTTATGATGTTTGTAATATGATCTATAATTATTAGATTGTAGCTGTGTAATTATGTTTTGTATAAATAAGTAGTTGTCTACATTATCACATTAGGTGATAAACCTGTAATAATAATTGTATAGTGGGAAATAAATAAATAAACTTAATTATCATATAGTCCTACTTCCCGCCGTATCGTGCCAGGAACGCTGGCTGCATTTCCCCGCGGAATGGCTATACTTATTACTTAACCTTTGAGCGAGAAAAGAAACAGCCCTTTTATCACCAGCAGCAACGACCAGTCGTGGATGGAGTTCCTTTAAATGTTATATTTTTACTCCTAAACATAACTCAAATTATTTTCCATTCCCTGAGTCATTACATTTTAAAATAGACTTACCCTCAAAATGTTGATATCTGCTAGTGGTTTATTATAAATTATCAAAGAGGAGTGGGGATAACCAAACACTATATAAGTCTGGAGTTATTATTTTACGGTTCACCACGTTTATTACTTCTAAAATAAGATTGATAAAAACAATAAGAAAATGGCGCGAACCAAGCAGACCGCTCGCAAGTCCACTGGCGGGAAAGCACCAAGAAAACAATTAGCAACTAAAGCTGCTCGAAAAAGCGCTCCAGCGACTGGTGGTGTGAAAAAACCTCATCGCTACAGACCGGGCACCGTCGCATTGCGAGAAATAAGACGATATCAGAAAAGCACTGAGTTGTTGATACGAAAACTGCCATTTCAACGCCTGGTTAGGGAAATAGCGCAAGATTTTAAAACAGATTTGAGATTTCAAAGTTCAGCGGTGATGGCGTTGCAAGAAGCAAGTGAGGCATACTTGGTTGGACTGTTTGAAGACACGAATCTTTGCGCCATTCACGCTAAAAGAGTTACCATAATGCCCAAAGACATTCAACTCGCTAGAAGGGTCCGTGGCGAGCGCGCATGATTCGCGCCATTTTTACAATAGACGCAGATTAAATAATAATATAATATGTAAATATTGAATTAATATAACCTATATAAGTACTGGATTACGTTTTCCACTGACAAAGCCCTTCTCAGGGCTGCAGCTTTTGCCAGTTTCTTTAGTAAACGTCTATAATAAATTACCCTTTGTTGGAACATTATTTTTTGCGATATTTTTATTTTAAAAAAGGCACAGTCACTGAAAATAGTTTAACACCACATTGAAAATTGCTACACTCTTAGAGTGTCCATATTAAGTGCTTATGTATACAGTAAGGCTGCCTACACGTCATTTACCGGTACGAGGCTGCAACTCTAGAACCTTTCATCCCTATTGGTTGTCGGTTCTTCAAGCTATATGGCGGCTCTCCATTAAATGGAACGAGGACCTAGTAAGATATGTAGGTGGCTAAAGACGGCGCTCTATACCATTCCTTGGGATAGGCTCACATTAAGCAGTGGATTTAGCTACACGAAAACAGCCGAATGAACATTAAACGAGAATAAATTTAACCATGCAACCACCTTTAAAACAATATCTTCTAGCTTCTAACACATTCCACATTTCAGGCCTAAATGATGTAATCGTTACAATCCGCCAAAGCGGAGGTGGATGGAGATGAGAGGAGAGACAAAGGAAGTCTCATCTTCTCCCCGTTTGAATTGTATCCACTGAAGCTATTTTTTTATAGGAGAGGGGGCAAACGAGCATGTGGCTCACCTGATGGTAAGTGACTACCGCCGCCCATGAGCAACCGCAACACCAGCGGAATTGCAGATGCGTTGCCGGCCTTTTAAAAAGGAGTAGGCTCTTTTCTTGAAAGGTTTCTAAGTCGTATCGGTCCGGAAAAATCGCTGGTGGTAAACTATTCCACAAGGAAGTTGTGCGAGGAAGAAAACATCTTCTAAATCGCACAGTGGTGGACCGCCAATCATCCAGATGGTGCGGATGGTATCGGGAGTTCTGCCGCGATGTGCGTTCGTGAAATTTGGCGGCTGGGATTAATCCGAACAATTCCTCAGAGCACTCCCCGTGGTAAATGAGAAAGAAAATGCAAAGAGATGCAACATCTCTTCGCAGCGCCAATGAATTGAGCCAATCGGAAAGGACTCGGTCGTCGACGATTCGAGCCGTTCTTCGCTGGATGCGGTCAATTGGAAGGAGCTGGCACTGGGGAACCCCAGCCCAGAGATGGGAACAGTATTCCATGTGAGGCCGAACCTGCGCCTTGTAAAGGACCACGCACCATACTGATGGATATTGATTCCCGGTCAATTACGCTGAAACTTCAGTATGTTGTTCTTCTTGATATTATGATCAAATGCTCCAATGGGCTCGAGGTCAGAAAGTCGCTAGTTTTCGAGATACAGACCATCAAACTTCCGATACATGGCTATCTCCTGGTTAGCTAGGCAGGGTGTCGAGAAACAACATAATACTTATAAACATAAGTTCTGCTCTCACATTTATTAGAGAATACCAACTACCCTAATACAGAATTCGGGGGGAGGGGGGGGGGGGGGCAGCGACCCCATCGATTAGTCAGGTTCGTTCACCCAAATAGGTTAACTAGTTAGGTGGGATAGTTGACTCAGTTGGATTGAGGTGGTCGTAGAGTGTGAAGCACTTTATTCCCTTCATCCAAATAAGTCAACTAGTTATGTAGTGTGTTATGTAGTGTGTACAGTATTGTAGTGTTACATAATTACTGTTCACATAACTATAAATTCACGTATGGTCGTATGGGATGGAGTTATGAGAAAGTCTGCATATTTCTACAATTATATGTATAAGTCCTGTTTTCTGAATATACGTTACAAGGTAGTATAAGTCGGCGATCAAGACCTTGATTCGTATTTACAAGCTATACACACTAGTAATCGATAAAGATCGATGTTAACTAGTACTGACTACTAATTTTTTTTTTTTACTTATTATAAGCCAGTGCTTGACCACAATCCCACCTGGTGGTAAGTGGTGATGCAGCCTTTGATGGTAAATCGCACTGTCTTATCGTAACAAAAGCCTATTCACTCTTGCCTTGAAGACGCCTAGATTGTATTCGGACGGAAAGACGCTGGCAAATTATTCCACTCCTTTGCTGTACGCATTACAAAAGACGAAGCAAACCGTTTGGTTCTAATGCGTGGGATATCGACAACAAAGGGATGAAGACCCGCCGACCGTCTGGTTCTCCGATGGTGGAAAGGAGAGGGAGGAATTAAGACGTGTAATTCCTGCGCACACTCACCGAAATGCATCCTATAGAATACTGAAAGACTGGCTACTATGCGCCTGTGCTCAAGGCTGACAAGATTGGTTTCAATCAAATCAAGGTCACCAATGAGCCTCTTAGCACGTCTCTCCACTGAGTCCAATGCTGCCAGGTGGCATTTTGCAGCACCAGCCCATATGTGACAGCAGTACTCCATGCACGACCGGACTTGCGCTTTATATAAGGTAAGAAGCTGCCCCGGCGTGAAGTACCGCCGCACCCTTGCAAGGACAACAAGTTTCCTTGCGGCCGCTTTGGCTCTGGACTCAATGAACCGCCCATAGTTTAGGTTCGGAGAAAATTTAATCCCTAACAACTGAAGGCGGTCAGTGTACTCCAAGGATACATTCCGGAAAGTAGGAGCCAAGGTGAGCGGGCTTCTTTTAGCGGTAAAAAGACACGCTTGTGTCTTTTTAATAACCGATAATGAGCGATGTTAACCGCTATCGATCACCACCAACCAATAATGTCAAATATTGACCAGATATAATGACTAATAACCAATAATTATTAAGTATTAACTAGTACTCACTAGTAGTAACGTATAAGAAGCGTTTTTAACGCAGCATTGACGCTATTATAATATAACTAGTGTTAAACACTGTCAACCACTGATGGCCAATAATTAAAAAAACGAGTTTGAACACTTATAACCAATGATTACCAGTTTTTACCGGTATTGACCACTAATAACCGATAATTATCACCATTAATACAAAAGCGTATCTGTCTAGCGATTGCTTCTTCGACAGTCCTCTTTGGGATAGTTGAAGAATATTCAAGTAGCAACTATTTTAATAATAGTCCATATTAGAATAGTTAACTGCATATGATATTTTACCAGCATATGAAGCGATCGTTTCTTTGACACTCCATTTAGTATAGTTAAAGAGCATTCATATTTGTTGGGTAACTGCTTCTCCAAAAGTCCTTCTCAGGTTAGTTGGTGATCATTCACATTAAATGCACTGATTGTTTCTTCAACAGTTATTTTTAGGATAGTTAAAGAACATTACCGTTAAATAGTCATATAGCGAATTTTTGACTCTCTGTATCCCGAAAACTAGCAATTTTCGAACTTTGTGCCCATTGAAGTTGTTCATCATCGTGGATTCGTACGTATATTGACACTAAGAAGTTCACATAACCAGTTGACTTACTTGGACTAAGAAAATAACGCGCTTCACGTTCTTCAGCCCTGTCGATCCAATTGAGTCAAGTACCCCACATAACCAGTTAACCTCATTGGGTGAACTAACTTGGCCAACCAATGGGCTAGGTAGCTACCATAGAAATATTAAATATATCTATGGTAGCTACCTCCCAATAGGTATTAGAATAGATATAATAATAGATTTAGAAAGGGGATGGGGTGTACAGATCAAGTCTTTTCCATGCGCATGATTGAGGAGAAATTTTTGGCCAAAAACCAGAAAGTTTTTTGTGCGTTCATGGACTTGGAAAGGGCTTATGACAGAGTGGACAGGAACGTGTTATGGCAAACACTGACCTCATTTGGGTTGAGCGCTGGCCTGATACAGGCATTGAAGTCTCTATATAGGGACTCTAGTGCCTGTGTCAGGATCAACGGGGCCTACTCGGACTGGTTTGGCATCCATAAAGGTGTCAGACAGGGCTGTGTGGCTTCCCCGTGGCTGTTCAACCTATTTATGGACAGTTGTTTGCAAAATTTGAAAGTTGAAGAATGTGGGTTGAGAATGGGTGAGTCAACCGTCAAATGCCTTTTGTACGCCGATGATCAAGTCATGTTTGCATCGTCGGCGGCCGAGTTGCAAATGATGGTTACTTTAATGAATTGGTCATTGAAAGAAAGGGGTATGAAAGTGAACGCAAGTAAGACGAAAGTTATGGTTTTTGAAAGAGAAGAAAGTAAAACGATATGTGAAATAAGAATAGAAGGGCAGTTTGTAGAGCAAGTAGATGAATTTGTGTATTTGGGATGTGTGTTTAGCAAGGATGGTAGATATGAAAAGGATATAGAACGACGAGTGAATGCAGGAAATAGAGTGAATGGGGCTCTACACTCTATTGTGAAAAGTCAGAATGTGTCCAAAAAGGCACGTATGGCAATTCACAATGCTGTGTTAGTGCCTACTTTAATGTATGGTAGTGAAAGTTGGGTGTGGCAGAAGAAGCACGAGAGTAGAATAAATGCTGTAGAAATGCGGTCATTAAGGAGTATGTTAGGGATGAATCTGAAGGACAGAGTGAGAAATTGTTTAATAAGAGAAGAGTGTGGTTTGCAAGATGATGTTGTGACCAGGATTAAGAAAGGAATGCTTCGGTGGTTTGGTCATGTAGAAAGAATGAATGAGGAAAGAGTGACAAAGCAAATTTATGTTGCAGAGGTGAACGGCAGAGTCGGGAAGGGTCGCCCTAGGCGAAAGTTTATCGACCAAATTGGCGATATATTGAAAATGGGCGAAATCAAGAGTACCTTTAACCGACGAGCGTGTATGCGTAGGTATATGGATGTGGAGGAAGCGAGAGAGGTCTGTCAGGATCGTGCCAAATGGAAGTCCATAGTCTCTGCCTACCCCTCTGGGTGACAGGTGTGAGTGTTTGTGTATGTATGTATGTATGTAATTTAATTTCTATTTAATATTTCTATGGGTATTAGTGTACTTGGTTTTCTGATAAGTATGAGTGTAGGGGATGTTTCTTGCTACTAGTGATAATATCTCACTTATCTTTATACGTATTTTGTTGTTTCCCGACACCCTGCCTAGCTAAACAGGAGATAGCCATGTATCGAAAGTTCGATGGTCTGTATCTCGGAAACTAGCGACTTTCTGACCTCGAGCCTTTTGGAGTATTTGATCAAAATATCAAGAAGAACAACATACTGAAGTTTCAGCGTAATTGACCGGGAACCAATATCCATCAGGATGGTGCGGGGTCCTTTGCAGGCGTTGTGCCGGCATGAAATACTGTCCCGCCCTGCTGAGCACGCCAAGCTTTTTAGAGGCCAATTTGGCCTTCTCTTCCAAGTGACCACGAAACTGCACGTCACTCGATATATCGACGCCGAGGATTCCGATACTGGCTGAGGCAACAAGGGGAGTGCCTTGAAACTGAGGAGATACGACAAAGGGGTTGTTTTTTAGCGGTAAACGCGAAAGCTTGTGTCTTCTGAGGATTAAACTGGACTAGATTTAGTCGCCCCCAATCCGAGACTTTGTCCAGCAAAAACTCGACTTCAGACACAAGTTAAGCGGAACGGCTAAAAAATTGGTGGTTTAAGCCACATCTCTCCTCTCCATCCATCGCTTTTGGATTCCGTTCATGTTTATTGATGTTCCTTGTCAAATTTAGCAACACTTGTGTAAGTAAAAAATAATAACTATTAAAACAATCATGTCAGATGTAATCTCTATATGAAACACCATTATAAATACATAATATTCATTATTTTATTGTGCTTAATTTTATTCGATGTTTTTCTAAAAGATAAAGTTTTCTTCCCGTTAAAGTTAAGTTCCTCTCCGTATTTCCGAAAGTATTGTTAAATCGTTTAATCGTATTAATTATATTTATAAATTATTAATAAAAAATATATTATAAATATATTTTTTTCTCGTTATAATTAAAAAATACTATTTTTAATCGTCCTGAACAATCTCATATACATGCCTACATACCTACTCGTAAATAAAATGGATGAACCCCCTCTCACCACTTCTCACAGTTAAGTAGTTTCTGAGGAACATTGATTTTTTGAAATAAGAAACATCATCATCGTCATCATTATAACTCTTCACAAGTCCAAATAACCCCCTGAATTCATTTTTTTATATGATAGGGTGGCAAACGAGTACACAGTCCACCTGAAGGTAACTGGTTGCTGTGACCCATACACATCTACATATATCCTCAATAAAGAATCAAAATGCAGATGCGTTGTCACCCGTCAGGACTAAGATGGAATGCTTGTTTTCCAATAAAATGGATCCCTGGTTCTCTACACTCACCATACGAAACACAGCAGTGCTAAGCTGCTATTTAACGCTGGTATTCTGTGAGAATGTGGTCCTTCCCCGATCGAGCCGACCCATTCGTGCTACGACTATACTACTAATATAGCTGCAGCATGGCTCTACCTCGTATAAAACGTCATTATATAGGTATGTGTATGTCGTCTGGTGGCGACTTAAAAGTATTAATGATCCCATTTTTTGCCATGGGCATCGCAAAACGTGCGTGACATCTGTTACTATAATCGCCATTTGCCTGCCAAGCGAGGTTATTACAGAAAATCCTTTCCAGAATTTCAAGGAGATGGATACTTGTCCAGCATGCAGTGGTACATTGTTAAGGGCTGATTTACATATCGTACGTACTGATCCGACATACTCAAGCATTCATCATTCATTTTTCATTCATTCTTTTATTAGGGCCTATTAAAAGTCCACTGCTGATGATAGGCCTCCACTATACATTATCTCATAGGAGGGATTTGGCCACAGTCGCCACGCTTGGCAGGCAATATGGCAACCGCTTTGTTTTTATTATTTTTGGTTTCATCAAGGAGATGCTGCTGCCCATTGCACGTTTCAATTTCCCTCTGTCGCCTCTTACGACACCCAGGGCCGATATGAGGTAGTGGATAGTTTGACACACTAACAATTAAATAATGTGTAACTATTTTTTTTATAGGATAGCGTGACAAACGAGCACATAGTCCACCTGATGGTAAGTGGTTGCTGTGCCCATAGACATCTACGTTTATCCTCATTTGCGAATCAAAATGCAGATGCGTTGTCACCCGTGAGGATTAAGATAGAATGCCTCTTTTCCAGTAAAAATGGTCTCCGGTTTTCTACACTCACCATACGAAACACAGCAGCATGAAGCTGCTATTTTACGCTGGTATTCTGTGAGAGCGTGGTCCTTCCCCGGTCGAGCCAACCCATTCGTGCTACAACTATACTACTAATATAGCTGCAGCATGGCTCTACACGTATAAAATGACAAAAAAATACAAAAATAAAAAAATACAAAAGATTTGTTACATTACTGGGTATTTTACGCAATTTTCAACTCACAATCCTACCTAACGATAGTCTGAATTCTAATATGCCAAGGATGAGCAAGGTAGGTATTGACGACAGTTTGGGACGAAAGAAAAAAGTCGACTAAATGCTTTGGGAACTAAAGCCCCTTTTTTGGGAGAATTCTAGGCCGAGCAGTCTCATTTAGACGTTCCCCCAGAAACAATTATAATGCAGCCCTAAAAAGGGCTTTGTCCTTCAGGTCATTTATTCGACCTACATCAACAAAAAAAATTAACAAACATACCTACATTAACAATAAATAACATTGCAGAATAAATACAAATCATAAATATATTCTATTGCGACGCGTTCTTAGTCGTTTTCTTCGGCAACAGTTGGGGTTGAATTGATGGAAGCACTCCAGCCTGAGAAATGGTTACCGCGGACAGCATTTTGTTTAGTTCGTCGTCGTTACGTATAGCCAAGAGTATGTGACGTGGTTTAACTCTGCTCTTATTATTTTCTTTTGCTGCATCTGCCGCCAGTTCCAAAATCTCAGCAGAAAGATATTCCAGGGCTGCGGCGAGGTACACCGGAGCGCCGCTCCCTATCCTCTGAGCGTAGTTACCCTTTTTTAATATCTTGTGAATCCTTCCAACTGGAAACTGAAGGCCGGCACGAGAAGAACGCGATTTTGCCTTGCTTCTTACTTTTGTAGACATTGTTTTTGTTTCACTTTAAACTATTTTTACTGATATGTTTACATCAAGAAACGAAGTTATACCCTACTGATGTTTATATTTTGAGTTGTCGACTTTGTGGGTATTGCGTGAATTGTTATTATCTATGTGTACGTATGTTGTATATCTAGTAAAGGATATTCCTACACTATTAATTAGCCATTTTATAAAATATGCGTATGTAATTGGTTTCTCGGGAACGTCACTAAAGATTTGGATAAAATTATGTATTACTTAAATTTATAATAATGTTTTACTTTCTAAGTTTATCTTGTTAGTAGATATGTGACACTGATATCCCAGAGAAAAATATATAGGTACATATGTATTTTTTTATACAGGTGTCTCGAAACTCAACGTAAAGCGGGTACCGGGCGACAGGCTCGATTAGTTTGGCAAAAAAAGAACAGGGGGAAAAGCCATGTGACTTGGTTAAGTGATAATAGGAATGTTTTCGAAAATGATGAAAATTGACATCCTTACCAATGATATTTTCTTTTATATATACCTACATATCATTGCCTTAGACCACATCTTTGTAGGTACTTAGGTGATCACACATTTCATAATTGCAGTTTAAAATTGACCTGAATTGATTCGTTCTTGAATTGATTACAGTCACAAATCCAATAGATATTGTTATTTTGTAAAAAAAAGTTTGATTGGGTCATGCTTAATAAAAAAAATTACATTTCAACTTTAAAAAGAATATTATACTACCCTGGGCAAATTATTTCAAAAATAGCCCATTTAATTAGAAGTATAAATTGGTACTACAATTGCCTACTTATTTACCCATAAAAATATAAATATCTATCTTTTTAGAGCATTTAAAATTAGAATTTTATTATGTAGGTACTTACCTACTTTTAGAAAGAAATAGGTGTCTGGGTGTAATCTCCTCTCACTACAATGGGAGAGGCCCATATCACAGTATAAATATATATATTTACTGTGCCTATATCCGTTCACGAAGAAAAACAAGATGAATAATATTATTAATGATTATTAAAGAAAATATCGTTTTGAACCCGTTTTATTTATAAATATGGTTTGATAGGTAGATTAAAAATATCCATCCCGATCTTTGTAAAATTCTTTACTGATTTCTCGGTACAAAATATCATTTTATTGCTCAATATGCTGTTGCAAAGTTGCAACAAAAATAATGTTATGTTCATATATAAACAACATGTCAAGGTCATTATCAATTTCTAATGTTTTTGTCAATGATAAAGGTACCTTCAAATGCGGGCTTTACCAACGACCGGTGCACGGGCAGGGCTTACAAACCTTCGGATTATGAAACCACAACAAACAAAGAGAATAAACGTATAATTGGTGCTATTTGTAGTGTTATATCGATCAAAAAGAAAGTATTCCTGTTTATTACCATAGCTACTTCGCGATAACATAATAGCTATTGGTAGATTTTAATAAGTTATTCATAGGTATAGAGCGTTTACTACCAATTTAAAAACTCGGTGACTGAGATGCTTATACTATGCTATATACCTTTATTTTTCCGTTACAGCCGCCTATTAATGTCCACTGCTGAACATAGGCCTCACATATAGATTGCCCCATAGAGGGAATATTTACCATAGTTTCTACGGTTGGCAAGCGGGCTGGTAACAGCAGTTTTTTTTTATTTTTGGTCGTTATTAGGAAGACGCTGCTGCCCATCGCCTGATTTGTTTCCCTCTGTTGCCTCTCCTACGACATCCACAGGATTGTGGATATTATTACATCACCATTACATAGTAATTTATTTATCCTTCAGCCAGGTTATAATTTATTTGATTGATAACTTTTAGCTGACGATTAGAAAATCAGCACAAAGTAAAATTACTTTTATAGTTGGATCTTGAAAAATTGATTGTAGTTCTGCGTGTCGACAGCAATTCAAATGTAACGAAACTTTTTTCACCAATAGTGCTAATTCATTCTGTAAAGAGAACCAGTATAATTACAGGCTGCGAGACATTCCATGTTTCATCTCAGAAGTAACAAGGTATATGTAGTCTTCTTTGTTAAAGAAGGTTTTAGGCTGTAGTAGCAGTTACCTAGGACTGTAAATACGTTGGATATTTTCGTTCGAAGAAAACGTATTTAGTGAGTTACGCAAACTGCGACTAAGCATTCTACTGATTATATTCTGTACAGAATTCACCAAACATAAATAAAGGTCTCAAATCCGCCTGCGATGTGTTGCAACTCTCAATGACGGCTAATAATTTTCTGCTCACCAGATGTCGCTAGTTGACATGGAGGTAAAGTTTTTTGTTACGTAATGTAATTTAATTGTGAAGTTGTTCAAAAGCTTATCAGTTTTTTTGATTTAATTTTTTGATTTTTAGAAATTGTTGAAAAGTTTATCAGTTTCTAGAGTAATACCTATATTAATACACAAAACAATAGGTCAGTGGTTTGCTCTTTAATTTTTTGCATATTTTTAACTTTTTTGAATTTTTCTACTTTTAGGAATATATGTGGTTTGGCTTATTTCCTTTTAATGTTATTAAATTAAAATATAGCTAATAGTACAGAAAGAAACAATAACTTTTACATTTTCCGACCAAATTAACTTCCCCGTTATGAAATCTATCAAATATTTATACCTCACTTTCTAGTGGCGTCGCCCTGGTGGCAGAAAAAGTCGTGGGTGCCCTCATTATGGCAAATCCTTCCTACAACGGTAGGGGTCGATAGTCAGCCATAGACTTTACGGGTTGATAAAGAAATAAAAAGATAAGGGATAAATCCAGCTTGCTATATCTTCACATCTGAGTTTACAATAATGAGCTTAATTTTGTATGACAAAATTATTAGGTACTATGCAAAATTATGTCTAATTCGTGATGCGCGTAACGCAGAAAATTAAATGTATGTTTTAAACAAATCCTTAAATTGTTTGCTACCTCTGCTCGCAGCTGTGAGCCGCAGCTGCTTGCGACCGTTACGCGCGGTGAGCACGTGCCGTCGCCCCTCGCACATTATTATTACTAGGTACCTACTCAAACTATTCGAAAAGTCGTTGAATAAAGCACTCCGATTAAAATTTCGAAACTAAAAGTTGAAAATAATACTTGCCCTAAAATCTTATCTAGGTAGTAAAATACTTGATTGATTTTTTCACATTTTCCTGTATTCATTTATAATAATTAAGATTATTACATAATTAACTAGGTATTAATTAAGATATTAACAAAATCAGTCCGAACTTTGTATTCCTATTTTTAATTAAGTGTGTCGTAACTTTCTACTTTCTTCTTTAGTCATATAAAACTAAGCACACCAGTTTTTAAGCCTTTAAAACCATTGAACTGACTTTTCATCTATTATTTACAAAATAAGTAACACCAAGTCCTGGTCGATCCAAAGCCTTTTCCGTGAGTCAAGGTGCAGGTGCTATTTTTAATTTTATAAGGTAAAAGACCTTTGATAAGTAAGATAAAGGATATTCTGCCAACAACCAACATTCATTTACCTATAACTAGATATTTGTCAGTTTAATTAGTTAACAATTTATTTTCTGTAGTTAGTACTGCTTTGATATTATGCATATATTTCCCTACTTTTTGCATCGTTTGAAGGCGCCGCAAGCGAATCCGTCACTCCATTTCGTTGATTTCATTCCGTGATCTATACAAATAAATAAAATTGAAGTATCTGTTTGTAAAGACAGGAGCAGCTGTGTCAAAGGTGCGTAACGTCAGGTGCCAAGATTGCCAATCCGCCTCCCAAGCGCATATCCTCCATCGATCACTATGATGATATCCTCCCTACAAACGAGCATCGAGTTCCCTGAAATTTGTATTTCAAAAATCGAATACTTGTCCAGTTTAGCCATGCCCAGCCGAATTGTATCTAATAATTTTGTATTTTGTGTTTTCGTTTTTTTTCGGTATTTTGTTATAGAGCCTAGTTCTAAACTTTTCCATTTTTTTATGGAAGAGGAGGCAACCGAGTATGCGGCTCACCTGATGGTAAGTGACTACCGCCGCCCATGAACAATCGCAACACCAGGGGAATTGCAGATGCGTTGCCGGCCTTTCAGAAAGGTGTATCTAAGCCCTTTTCTTGAAGGTCGTAAGTCGTATCGGTCCGAAAAAATCGCCGGTGGTAAACAATTCCACAGAGAAGTTGTACGAGGAAGAAAACTCCTAGTAAAACGCACAGTCGTGAACTGCCATGAACATACCTTAATATTGTAACGACGATTAGGTCGTGATTCGTTCGTTATTTCTGTTAGATCAAACGAATCGAACCTTCTCCATTTGGTCATCACCAAATCTGATGAGAAAAATTATACTGTTGTTTTCATAAAATGTTTCCATTTATAAATTTTTAATTATTTTAAGACACATAGTTTGGTCGATAGTACACAAATTCGCCCCTTTCCGTTGGTCAGAATCGGACCCATTAAGTTATTATGCAAGCTTTAACTTATTTACCACTACTATTACTACACGGCAATATGTACTTTAGTGTTATATTATAAATGTAATTATTAAATAATTCTAGTTCAGTGTGCTTACGTCCATTTGTCGAATAGCAGATGTAGAGGGAAACTGCATTCACAGTTGAATTACCTGGGTATTTAGGTTGAAAATCAATTAAATGTAACGGAGTTTTCGAATTTGGAATGCGTAGGGCGCGTGCGCGTCTGTTTATCGAGGGGTTGCGTTTGCGCCATTTCCGAAAGCCTTTTTTATTTGGAATCTCCCACGTCAGTTGACGGTTGATCGTTGAACGGCTAAGGCGACGTGTATATTATAGTTTAGTGATAATAACAGCACGGTGTACTATTTCAATAATAAACCTAAGTGTATCGTTATGTTTTATTTAATTTAATCTATATTAAGTGAGTGAAAACGTTACGTAGATAATTAAGTTGAAAAAACTGCGTTAGTGTGGAGGGCACGGACCTGCGAAAATTCTTGGTAGAGGGCCGATTATACCATATTTTCTTTAAATACCTGTAGTTTATGTATAATCAGTAATCACAATGCAGCGCAAAAGACCGAGACGGTTACGCTCAATGAGGCACCCTTAAGAAAGGTAACGCTCGTAAATGTAATAAGTTCAACTCATAACGCTGGGGAAAGAATACGCTTATCAAAATGGATTCGCCAAAAATCGTTTACAAATATTATTCAAACCCCGCCTTTTGTGCTCAAAGCGAGGTGGTTTTCGCGCAAAAATCTTGCGTCACAAAGATCGTCTCCCCGAATAGAAGGATGCGTCCATTAGGAGGCAATTCTCCCAGAAAAAATGAAATCGACAACCGAATAGTCAGAACCGATATTTCTGATAATCCTCTACGGTTGACACCTGGTGCAAGAATGAGGGAAGAGCCTCCGGAATTGCCTCCGAAACCACCAAAGTACCAAAGGCAGTTTCAAAGACAAGCGTCCTTAATCTGCAAGCCGACTAGACAAATCGTACGATGTAGAACACGCAGTGAGGATTTAGAAATGGCGCAATTAAGGCAAAGACAGACAACAAAATATGAAAGAAACGCTGATAGCGATGACGGTCTAGAAGATAATAGACTGAAACATAGATATGAAGTTATCAGAGACTTTGATGATCTCACAGACTATTCACCGACAAAGAAGAGAATAGTAGAAGCTGATGCTAGTGAAATAGAAGAGTATAATGTAGATGGACCAGACGAAAATGAATTGAAAGAAATACCAACGGAAATAGTAAAAACGGTGAACGGAAAGACACATAGATACGCGATAGTGCCCTCCGATGATGAGGAGCCGAGGAAAATGAACGTAACATTCTCATCTCCAATTATGTCGCAGAAGAACCTGATAGCGACTCAAAAACTCCATGAGTTGCTATCGACGCCCAGGAAACTAAAAAGTTATGCGAGCCAACCTTCAGTGATAATGACACCGAACAAACAGACAAGTCCAAACATGTGTATGGATACTCCGAGGAAGTTTATCGCAAGTACACCAACAAAAGGGGTTACACCTTCCAAATCTTGTGCTAATTTAACTCTGACGAGAGTTGGAACCTCCCCAATCTCACCAAAAGCGCAACAGAAATTAAATTACGGATTACCCGAAGAGTTGGAAAGGCAAGACGTATTTGTGACAAGTATAAGAGATAAAAGTCGCGATAGGAGTTTTGATATGGACAGGAGAGAAGCGAGCCGAGACAGCAGAATAAAATACGATGCTAAAGGAAGAGATGGTCAAAGGAGAGACAAAAATACAGCTATCATTATGCCGAGGTACGTCAACTTCTGACGATTTTTTTTTCAATTGAGCTTCTTATCTATACATACATACATACAAATAAATAAAGTTGAAGTGTCTGTTTGTAATGTTAAAATAACAGCTTTTTACTAAATGCATATGAATGTATATACGGTACTTATAACAAAAACACAATGTTTTAAATTATTGTCTGTCTGTCTGTCGGTCTGTCTGTCTGTCTGTCTGTCTGTTTGTTCCGGCTAATCTCCGAAACGGCTGAACCGATTTTGACGGGACTTTCACTCGCAGATAGCTGATGTTCTAAGCTGTAACTTAGGCTACTTATGTTTGAGAAAAAGAATTAGGGTTCTGAGCAATATAATCAAAACCCTTAAATACACGCGGGCGAAGTCGCGGGGAGCATCTAGTTTTACAATATTATAGTAACTTTAACATCCTGTGAATTAACAGGTTACAGTAGAATGTAAACGATAGATATGGATAATTAACTTGTATTTTATTAATTAATCTACGATTATCGCAGTACTATCTCGCTTCCACAACAACATAACCGGTCAATTTTATTTTGTAAATATTATTTGCTTTTCATCCATTGCAGCCTCTAAAAGTCCACTGCTGAACATAGGCCTCCCCTATAGACTCATATGGAGGATTTGGCCATAATCGCCACGCTTGGCAGGTACGTTGGCAGCCGCAGTTTATTTATTATTTTGAGATGTTATGTGAAAGATGCTGCTGTCCATCTTCCGCTTTAGCTTTCCTCTGTCGCCTCTTACGCTATCCACGGGTCGATATGGGGCAGTAGATATCTTTACAGCGCCACTATACTCTGTTTTTACTTGCTTTTAAAAATTAAAAAAACAAGTGCTTACATATTAAAGTGACTCCGAGAGACTTTTATTTTAACTGAATGACTGGTATGTTTGTAAAAGGAGTAGGAAGGCCAACTACTAAGAAACTATTTTTTTTGTGACCATCATTACGTGTTATGTTATGTTACGATACATTATATTACATACTAGTAATACTATTAACATTAATATTCAATTCAACCACTACTGGGAAGCACAAAATACTCTGGAGGAGTGATTCACGACGGTAATTATCGAATGGTGGATTCGAACCCAAAACTTTTTGAGTTCGCGGTTCGCACACTGCCTTTAGGCTACTGTCGCGTCAAAATACATGTAAATTGTAAATACACGAAGTTTTCATGGTCCACTTTTTGCGGGTATGGACTTAGTTACTAAAAGATAAGGTACTAGACTTATCTAGTAACTTATCTTTTAGTAACCAAGCCCATAGGCTAGCTAAGGTTATCAATGGCCACTACACGGAAAACTTTTTTTTGTTTTAAAAATAATTTGGAATAACAGCTGTTGTTTACTTTAAAATATGGCAAAAAAAACGGACTAATGACGTCTTTAGAGAATCCATACTTATCCAAACTTACTCGTAGCTAGTTTGGGATAGGGACGCCATTCTATGTCCCTATGTCCAGTCAGAACTTGTATTTGCCAGATAAAAAAAATCATAACAATTTGCAGCTTTAACCAACCCACAATACTTTAAGCTACCGTTGCCCGTGCGCCCGTTGCACTTGCACCTGTGGGCTGCGAGCAAGGGGTCAGGCCGGCAAACGAGAAATTATGTCGCTAGATTGTTATAAAACAGCTCCGTCCATGCCACCTTACGTTTATATTGGTTATTTTAAATTCCCGTCAGATATTATAGCATTTTTTTCACCTGCTACGTGTTTATTTCGCGTCTAATGATTTGGAAAAATATTACCATCAAGGGAACTGTCCCCTCGGGACCCAAGGCAAATATGGCAACAAACTCTACAGGAGTGAAAAAGGCTATAGCTATTTATGATATATTCCATCCGCAATGTTTTTGTAAGACCGAGATAATATTCATTCGTTGATAGGAGATTGAACGTGATAGAGCCATGCTGCAGCTATATTAGTAGTATAGTTGTAGTACGAATGGGTCGGCTCGACCGGGGAAGGACCACGCTCTCACAGAATACCGGCGTAAAATAGCAGCTTAACACTGCTGTGTTTCGTATGGTGAGTGTAGAGAACCGGATACCCTTTTTACTGGAAGAGGCATTCCATCTTAGTCCTCACGGGTGACAACGCATCTGCAGTTTGATTCGCAAACGAGGATAGATGTAGATGTCTATGGGCCACAGCAACCACTTACCATCAGGTGGACTGTGTGCTCGTTTGTCACCCTATCCTGTAAAAAAAATAGGAGATAATAATCATTACTATCATCTTGTCTATTCGACATAGTAAATACTACCTTGTTGTATAGTTTCCTTCCTATATAATACTTGACTGCCTCTTTGGTCTAGTGATCGTAAACGAGACTGCAGATCATGAGGTCCCGGGTTCGAATCCCGGGTCGGGCCAAAACCAGTTACTGGGTTTTTCTATCAAGAAATTATCAGTAGCAACCCGTATTCATGAAGTCAGTGATGTTTCACCCTCGTTTTTTTTATAGAATAGGGCTGACAAACGAGCACACAATCCACCTGATGGTAAGTGGTTGCTGTGGCCAATAGACATCTACATCTATCTTCGTTTGCGAATTAAAATGCAGATGCATTGTCATCCATGACGACTAAGATAGAATGCCTCTTTTCCAGTAAAAAGTGTCTCCGGTTTTCTACATTCATCATACGAAACAAAGCAGCATTAAGCTGCTATTTTACGCTGGTATTCTGTGAGAGCGTGGTCCTTCCCCGGTCGAGCCGACTCATTCGTGCAACAACTATACTATTAATATAGCTGCAGCATGACTCTACTACGCCTGCCACGCAAGCCGTTGGTCCTGCGCCTGATCTCTCTCCGGTCGTGTGGGATTGCCGTCCGATCTTACTATGAAAGTGAAGGGACGGAGTGCACCTGTGCTTGCGGCATACACTGAAGCACCTGGCAACTTCGCCGAGCACGTGGCGAAGCAGCATTTAAATATTACAGATTACAATATAGTTTATCACATAGGAGAACGAAACCCTCTGTACGTAATGGGCTGGTGGCTGGTGGATTCCCTTACCTGTACGTGTATATAACAGACATCTTTTTAGGCATATTGCGCACACAGAGGTGTGTGAGATTTAAAGTAGTTAAAGTCCCCGGGCCATTCTCACCGTTCAGAAGATCCTACGCGGCTTCTCAACGCCCAGAACATCGGACGACGCTTGTTCTGATGGCGGTTAGACAACTCATCCGTCATGATGTGATCACAACAACACAAGAGTATTGGTTTTAGTGCAACGTTGCACTAAAATCAAATTTATAAATATATAAAATAATGGAGCGTGAAGAAAGCTAATTAAACGTTGTGAAGAGATTTTTTTTAATCGAAATCGATTTCCTTTCTAACCCATCATGAAAGGTATCGTTAGTACTCGTACTATCGTCTTTTCGTTCTGTTCGTTTTCGGGAGTGTTTCACAAACACCCGGCATGTGTTACAAATACATTAAATTAAATAAAACATTCATTATTTACGTTCATAGTGCCAATGTTATACACACAATAGACTGAGGTCAAACAAGCCCACAGAGTACCTAGAGATAGTAGCTAAATAATTTTGAAATGTTGAAAACAAGTAAAGACTGCTTAATTTTGTGTGATTTCAAATGTTCCTTTTTCAATAGTCGTAATAAATTTGTTATAATATTTTTTCAGAGTGGCTCCACAAAGCCCATCCGTGTACTCTGAAGAAACGTACAAATCGCTATCAAGCCTGAAGGCAGTGAATAGTTCGTTAGCTTCCTTAACTATTGCTGCTCTAATGTTGACGTTATGCGGCGGTTTGACAACAGGACTAAGCTTTTATATGATGTATAGCGTAAGTATTTACTGATTTTTATGTAATATGTATAAAGAACTGATAAATAATCATAATACATACATAATATAAAACCGTATAGGTAAGTTATCTAACCATAACAGAGATTGACAGCTGAGTAGCTGAGATGCGACTTTTGGACTTTTTGCTTATTGCAGTAGTAAATAGCTTACTAATTAAGTGGGCTTAGCCCACGTAACTGGCCTTTTACTTGTCTAAACATAATTGACAATGACAGCTGAGATGCGACTTTTGGACTTTGGACTTTTTGCTTATTATTAAGTGGCGAAGCTTACGAAGTCACTTATTAAGTGGCGAAGCTTGCGACGTCACTTATTGATTTCACGATGTCTGTCCGTCTGTCCGTCTGTCCGTCCGTCCGTCCGTCTGTCCGTCTGTCCCACGATTATCTCGAGAACGGTTTCGAATTTTCAAATTCTGTTTTCAGCAATCGATTACTGATCACCCAGGCATCTGGCCCTCCTATTTTGAAACTGATTGCTCAACGGCAACCGTTAGAAACCGCTACAAAGCTGATTGCTTCGCCACTTTGCTATGCTGTTAGCTTGCTAGGTTTATTGATTTCACGATGTCTGTCCGTCTGTCCGTCTGTCCGTCTGTCCGTCTGTCCGTCCGTCCGTCCGTCTGTCCGTCTGTCCCACGATTATCTCGAGAACGGTATCGAATTTTCAAATTCTGTTTTTAGCAATCGATTACTGATCACCCAGGCACCTGAACCTCCTATTTTGAAACTGATTGCTCAACGGCAACCGTTAGAAACCGCTACAAAGCTGATTGCTTCGCCACTTTGCTATGCTGTTAGCTTGCTAGGTTTATTGATTTCACGATGTCTGTCCGTCTGTCCGCCTGTCCGTCCGTCTGTCCGTCTGTCCCACGATTATCTCGAGAACGGTTTCGAATTTTCAAATTCTGTTTTCAGCAATCGATTACTGATCACCCAGGCATCTGAATCTCCTATTTTGAAACTGATTGCTCAACGGCAACCGTTAGAAACCGCTACAAAGCTGATTGCTTCGCCACTTTGCTATGCTGTTAGCTTGCTAGGTTTATTTTATATCAATCTAACGGTCTTTGACCAGTGATTTTAAAGATAACATGTCCTGAGTGGCCTTAGCCCACGTAACTGGCCCTTTACTTGTATATTATAACCTAATGGTAGTATGAATAAGGGATGATTTATGTGCCACGTACACCGTGTGCTGAACCGAAATAAAGTAACGCCGTTTCTGTTTATTATATTAATGCAATGTCTGTTAAAGGATATTAAGCGATTAGTATCAACAGTAACAAATATTAAGATCCTATTGTTTACAATTGGTGAGCAAATATTTGAATACTTGACAATGACAGTCAGTTTAAGCGACAGTAGCCTAATGGCAGGGTGCGGACCGCGAACTCTAAAGGTGGTGGGTTTGAATCCGCCATTCGACAACTGTCGTGAACTACTCCTAACACAAGCATTTTAGGCTTACCGGGAGTGGTTAACGGGAATATTAACAATGTTCATAACATTGCTAGTATTTATTCAAAAAAATTACATTATTATGTATATCATCATCATCATCATCAATACAATCCTTCACAAGTCCATTGCCGGACATAGACCTTGCCCAAGGTATGAACCAAGACAAGGATCTGAACAACATTACAATGACGTGCATGTCTTATACCAGGTCGTCAGTCCATCTAATGGTGGACCGCCCTACATTTCGCTTACCCGTACAACGCTTTCCCATTGGTTGTGGGTTTTCTAGCTTCCGACACATAGCCACTTCAGCTTACTAATCTGTTGTGGTGTCGGGTTCTTTGGTTCAACTATCTCATCCTAATTACTAACGAAATCCCTCATATATAGACAAAATCCGAACATAGCCCACGCCATAGCTCGCGGAGCTACTTTGAGCTTCCTCATACAGTGAAGGATTTGTTTTTTATAGGATAGGGGTGACAAACGAGCACACAGTCCACCTGATGGTAAGTGGTTGCTGTGGCCCATAGACATCTACATCTATCCTCGATTACTAATCAAAATGCAGATGCGTTGCCACCCGTGAGAACTAAGGTGGAATGCCTCGTTTCCAGTAAAAAGGGTCTCCAGTTCTCTACACTCACCATACGAAATACAGCAACGTTAAGCTGCTATTTTACGCTGGTATTCTGTGAGAGCGTGGTCCTTCCACGGTCGAGCCGACCCATTCGTGCTTCAACTATACCAATAATATAGCTGTAGCATGGCTTTTCCACGTATATCATCAGGATCATGTCTTAGATTCATACATCATCATATTATCACAATTTGCAGCCTGAGTTTAGGATAATTTATACTTATTAACTTTTGTGTATTAAAATAAAAATAATCTTTATTCTTTTGTCATACAGATGGGTCGCCGTTTCTACCTCGACTTCGGTGTGCTGTCAGGCTTTACATGTTTTCTCCTAGGACTGTTGGGCTTGAGATCGCGAAGAAGTCAGCTGTTGCCTAACAGAAATTACATTTCTGGTAAATATGCCACCTTTTTACCAGCGCGTTAAAGTATAGAATAGAATAGAATAGTTTCATTCAATTTAAATTACGTGTAATTCATATATAATATAATTCAGTTACAATGATTGGTTGTAGTTTTACGTGGTAAAGCCATGCTGCAGCTATATTAGTAGTATAGTTGTAGCACGAATGGGTCGGCTCGACCGTGGAAGGACCACGCTCTCACAGAAAACCAGCGTAAAATAGCAGCTTAACGCTGCTGTGTTTCGTATGGTGAGTGTAGAGAACCGGAGACCCTTTATACTGGCAAAGAGGCATTCCATCTTAGTCCTCACGGGTGACAACGTACCTGCATCTTGAGTCTTTATTGAGGATAGATGTAGATGTCTATGGGTCACAGTAACCACTTACCATCAGGTGGACTGTGTGCTCGTTTGTCACCCCATCCTATAAAAAAAAAGTTCTCAGGAGTAAAAAACATATTTGTATTAGGATTCTCAAATAAGGATTAATTTCAAACATACACTTAATTTTCTATAAAAATAAATTCGTGTTTAACTACACATTCAAGCAACTATTATTGATTTGCACGTAAAATTTACACCGTACCGGTAACGTCTCCATCTTACCGCGAATTCCATTATTGTAGATAGTAAAACTATTTTAGAATCACATAATAATCCACACGCACCCGCATAACTTACACAAAAACCACAAAATGTATGGTGTACCTACATAATATTTTATTTCACTGCTGTTGTAGCTAGACATGGTTTTTTTGGACAAGGATGCGGGGTTTTCATTTTCTGCAGACACAACTTTCGCACAGATTAATTATAGATATGTTTGGATCTGGTATGGATCAATTACTTAGCATTAAATCGCTTATCTTTAACCAAGTTAAAAAATAGAAGGTTTTATATTCCACACTTATTTTTATATTTACCGATATCTCTGCTATATTATCTATGGATATCTCGGAAAAGACTGATCCGATATAAATGATTATTTTTTTAATAAATATTAAATATGAATTATTTATTTCAAAAATCCTTCGATAGGGTGGAAATATGGGGGATGAATATTTTACTGCACCTACCTATTTCAACGAAATTCTAGTATTTAACTTAAAGTTATGCCAATATCCATAATATAAAAATGAATCGCTGAATGTGTTGGTAAGCGCAAATCCCGAGAGCAGTTGAACCGATTTCGCTAATTCTTTTTTTATAATATTCCTTGAAGTACGAAGATGGTTCTTACGTAGAAAAAAAATTAAAAAATGCCTGAAAAAGTCTAAAAACAACACTTTCCTATATTCCTATACAAAAGATTCGTGATGATTCTTAAAAGTCAATTTGAACTTTAATACCATACCATAAAGTTTAAGTGTTAGTGGAGGGGTTCCGGGAAGGCAAAACAATTGAGTGACGTTAGTATCGTATAAATATTAATGTCAATATTTATACACACTGGCAGCTGATAGCTGATGTTATAAGGAGTAACTTGGGCTGCTTTTATTTTAGGGTTCCGCGAAAAATAACTCCACGCGGGCGAAGTCGCGGGGAACAGCTAGTCTAAAATATAATAGCTTCTGAAGTCAGAGCTTTAAATGTAATTGTTTGATACATTATGTCTTAGCACCGAAGGTAATAATAACACAATAATATTATATGGACCAAAATTACTCATATTTACCATATATATTATGTGTTTATATCAAAAAAGGATATCACAAAATAAAAAATCTGTAACCGATAGGTAATCGAGTTTTAAGGTAAATTTTATAAGATTTACCCTTAGATTATTTACTCAAACAATCTAAGGATTTACCCTGTAAAAAGTCCGGAGTGATTGTGACAGGTGACGCTGTGGCCGAATTATTTTTACAATTTATACTGTTAAGGCCGGCCACATACATACGGAATTCCGTTTCGGGATCCCGTTTCGGAATTTCGAACGGATCGGCCACACACAATCGGAATACCGTTTTGCCCGCATAATATCGAACGGAAAACTACCGCAATTGTGTGATGAGTCATAGATTTTATATGGACTTAATGCGTTCTTAGGTTGGCCACATACATACGGAATTCCGTTTCGTGATTCGGGATTACGTAATTACATCACACACATACGTTTATTTCTGTTCGGAATAACAAGGCTCAGTTGAGAGACGTTAGCCATTGAGTCTAGACATTCTGCCAGCGAATAATGACGACGATTTTCTGATTGCGATTCCATTGTTGCTGTATTATTGTTACTGGGTGCATCCCCTTACCATCTTAAGCTTGCCATATAGTCAATATTATGTAAAAAGATCTATCTATCCAGAGATATTTTTTTAAACATGGATGTCTGTAAACCCTTTCGACGAATTATTAAACAAAATAAGATGAAAGGTTACGAAAAGTTATACACACATAAGATTAAATGTAAAAACGTACATATAAACACCTACTCACTTTGGTCGTGCGACGAACACTGAGCGCGTTCCGTACGGAATTTACCAATGTGTGTTGCGAGTTGCAACTTATACAAAATCTATGGAAGACTTGCGTTCGGAGCGGCTTTTTTCCGTTCGGAATTCCGAACGCACAGGCGGTTATACGGAATCTCGAACCGGAGAAAATTCTGTACGGAAAATTAACGTCCGTGTGTGGTGAGTCATAGATTTTATATGGACTTGCTGCGTTCGGAATCCCGAATCGGGATATCGAAACGGAATAACGAAATGGAATTCCGTATGTATGTGGCGGGCCTAAGTCTGAAATTATGAATTCAGATTTGGAGTGTAACCCATCGCGCCACCTATAGAAGAAGGCAAGACAACGTCTTTCAGGCCAGCTGGTTCTATGTATTTTATTTGTTTATACCTATGTTAATTTATTTTCAATACTTACTGTATAAACAACCTTATATATACCTACAGCTATAATCGTGTGCTAGGTATTTATAATGCATATGTTATGGACCAAGTGATTAATAAGGCATTATTCATAATGTACAGACAGTTTGAAAAATGTCCAATATAAGTAGGCAATATGATAAAAACGATTGAAATGTTCTAATTGAACGCTTTATCACTTATTGGGCAGATTAATAAAAATAACCGGCCGGTAGTGAAAAAAAAATGTAAACCTGTTTATAAGATGTATTATAATTAACACAGACGAATAATAATTACACAAACAATTAACATGAAAGACGATAATATGCCTAATCACCACTGAGCCATGTGTTTTTCTGTTCTGTGTCTAATAGATCGGGAGATGGTGACAGAAAATAGTCTCCCATTTTCTCCTGCATGCCTTTTTAAGAATTGATAACTAACCCTAAAATATGAAAGATAGAGGGGTTACGAGCCCTTGCGCGCTTGCACGTCATAAAGAAAATGGCTTC
Organism: Parnassius glacialis; assembly: GCA_033319125.1. Taxonomy (NCBI): domain Eukaryota; kingdom Metazoa; phylum Arthropoda; class Insecta; order Lepidoptera; family Papilionidae; genus Parnassius; species Parnassius glacialis. Next base: position 30,503,904 of record JAVANC010000002.1, read on the forward strand.
TCTTTGTGTAAATAATTTTAGTATTTTTCCGTGACATTATATTGCATGCCTTTGTAATATAACGTAGTTGGAACAAATTTAAGCTATAATAATTGATGGCATGCAATTCGCAACGGCCGACGGGGCTCAAAGGGTTACGTAGAAATTGAAAAAAAAATAGAACATTTCCGTGCTTACAAATTGCATGCCGTTGTAAGAAATTAGTTTTTTTTTTATCTCAAAAATACTCTTCGAAAATTGGCATGCACCCATCGTACGACCAAGGGTGGAAAATATTAGGAAAATGTTGTGAAAATTCAATACAAATGTTCCGTGATTTCAAACTACTTCTAATAAAGATAAATATTAATTTTATGACCAAATAATACTGAAATACAAATGGCATGCATGTTGCACATGATCATTAAATTATAAATAATAACAAAAGTTGCAAAAAATTAAATAAACATTTCCGCGTTTTTTATTTGCATGCCGTTTTGTATTTCATAAAAACATATTATTTTAAGTATATACCGAAAATGGCATGCGTATTAAATAATAACATGATCGTATTTTAAATACTAATGAAAGTTTCATAAAATATATGAAACATTTCCGTGTTTTTTATTTGCATGCGTTTTTGTATTTCATAAAAACATATTATTTTAAGTATATACCGAAAATGGCATGCGTATTAAATAACACGATCGTATATTAAATACTAATGAAAGTTTCATAAAATATATGAAACATTTCCGTGTTTTTTATTTGCATGCGGTTTTGAATTTCATAAAAACATATTATTTTAAGTATATACCGAAAATGGCATGCGTATTAAATAACACGATCGTATTTTAAATAATAATGAAAGTTTCATAAAATATATGAAACATTTCCGTGTTTTTAATTTGCGTGCCGTTTTGCATTTCATAAAAACATATTATTTTAAGTATATATCGAAAATGGCATGCGTATTAAATAACACCATACTTAGTTTTTTAATAATAATGAAAGTTTCTTAAAAAATTACAAGCATTTCAAAATCACCAAAAAAAAAAACAATTTTTTATTTTACGTGACTTTTCGACAATATACTATATAAAATATTTCAGTTATTTAATAAAGTAAACCCGAGTACTTAATAATAGAAACAATAAGTTAGTTTGAAGAAAGCCACATACTTTTAATTGATAATTTTTTATCAATAAACATGCATGCCATTTGTTATTGAAGCTTAAAATAATGTTTTTTAATGAAATATTGAATGGCATGCAAAATAAAGTCACGGAAATTATAACAGCGTTTTTTGCAATTTTTTTTACCACTACTCTACAACTTCTTCAAATTCAAATTTGCCAACGTCAATAAATAATAAATAAAGTATTGTTCAAATGGCATGCAGTTTGAAATCACGAAAAGTTGTATTGAATTTTCACAACATTTTCCTAATATCTTCCACCCTTGGTCATACGAGGGGTGCATGCCAATTTTCGTAGAGTATTTTTGAGATTAAAAAAAAAACTATTTTTTTTACAACGGCATGCAATTTGTAACAACGAAAATGTTCTATTTTTTTTTCATTTCTACGTAACCCTTTGAGCCCCGTCGGCCGTTGCGAGTGGCATGCCATCAATTATTATAGCTTAAATTTGTTCCTACTACTTACGTTATATTACAAAGCCATGCAATATAATGTCATAGAAAAATACTAAAATTCTTTACACAAAGAGAAGCCATTTTCTTTATGACGTGCAAGCGCGCAAGGGCTCGTAACCCTCTCTCTTTCATATTTTAGGGTTAGTTATCAATTCTTAAAAAGGCATGCAGGAGAAAATGGGAGACTATTTTCTGTCACCGTCTCCCGATCTATAAGGCCTTAGCACAAAGTTTCGACTGAACAGCGGCGGACTATGGCGGACGTAAATGGACCTTACGATTTGTAATAAAAATTAAAAATTCTAATATAAATACGATATATATATTAGATAATAAATTTAACAATCTTTTAACTCCTTTGATTTTATACTTGCAACAAGCAAAACTCTCAGATAATTTTTTTTGCAGGTTACATAGTACTCTCTTCGTTCTCTCTACTCAGTGCCTTTGGTTTGCTCATTTTGCTGACGGTACAACCGAAACCGGGCACAGCGCTCAATGACATCACCTCAGGAGCCGTGTGTAGTATCAGCATACTTTCTTTGTGTCTCGCAACAATCGGTTTGCTAGCTTCTTATTGTTGCGCTAGAGATCCACCCGATAACAGAGTTGGTACAACTAGGTGGTATTAGGTTATTAAATGATATATTAAAATTTTATTCTACTGCTTATGTATTTCAGAAGACTGTTTAAATGATAGCCTTTTAATTTCTAAAAGAAAAAAAGTATTAGAGATATCTGTGACTATTCATATTAATAGAAATTATATGAGGTTTTGACGGGAATTTTAACTCAAGCAGATTGCAGCTCCTGAGTTGTATTTCAAATTATTATAAAAGCTTACTCAGTTTAAGAATATTATTGTAAACATATTTTTGTAATGGTTTGTACAGCTGTAACAAGTGTTAGTTTTCACTGGCTATGTAATCGATATCACTATAAATTAAATCTGAATATTTATTTTTCTTTAATCTTTTAATAAAAGTGGAAGTATTGTTATAAATATATAGGAGACTTTTGGCAAGATAAATATATTGGCAACTTTTGCTCCTATGTGGGTCTGTGACTGCTGGTCTCTGTTGTGTAAGCTGCCGGCAAAATCCAGAGTTTAATGTAATATCAGAAAAACCTAGCAAGCTAACAGCATAGCAAAGTGGCGAAGCAATCAGCTTTGTAGTTGTGTGGTTTCTAACGATTGCCGTTGAGCAATCAGTTTCAAAATAGGAGTTTCAGATGCCTGGGTGATCAGTAATCGATTGCTGAAAACAGAATTTGAAAATTCGAAACCGTTCTCGAGATAATCGTGGGACAGACGGACAGACGGACGGACAGACGGACAGACGGACAGACGGACAGACATCGTGAAACCAATAAGTGACTTCGCAAGCTTCGCCACTTAATAATAACGAAAGCAGTTATTATTACATATCTTCGAATCAATATCTATTTATTCCATATCTATGAGAATATCAACATTACTTTGAAAATAATTGTAAATAAGATATGTTACGTCAGACTAAGTTTTGTAAACATTGAACTTAATTGGCCTAGCTCCAGAAAATTACATTTTTTATAATGTAAAGCGTCGCCTGACCAGAAAAATAAAGACCCTGCAATGAGGATGCTCTTTGCTCTTGTTGGTATATAGGCGCAATATGCCGAAGGTTTTTATTTTCCTGATCAGCCTATTTTACTATTTTTGTGTATAAAATTTGTTTTTATACTTAATTTTATGTGGTTAGAAGTAAGTTTGTGTATTTATAATAAGGAAAATTATCTACTTATTTATAGGCACCAAAGACATATTTATGTTGAAACTAGTAAGGTTCTTTATTTCGGCTTATTGTTTTTATTTAAGTTACTTTTATGCCATATTGCATATCGTAAAAGATCTCTTTTAAAATAGGTAACATGGCATAATTTTATGATTTAACTGACAATCTTATGTATAAATATCGCAAATATATTGTAACTCGCCCGTTATCGTATGTTGATAGCGCCCGCGTACAAAATGAAATTAAACGTATTTCTGAGCGCAACGTTCAGTTTTTCAGGGTGGCCATGGTTTCTTATAAAATTCTATTGCTTTGCAGTTAAAGTAAGTATAAGTAGAACTTACTTCGTCGTCCCTCCTCCTCCTAGTACTAACTCGGAGTTTTTTGAATGTGTATCAATTCACGTTTTTTTTTATGAACGGACGGCGCCTTTTGTAAACGGATGAGTTTTAGATTTTGCATGTGACGTAATGATGGAATTCTTTAAGCGCTACGTAGTAAGTAGTATAAGTAATTTATAAACGGTCCATTTTTTTTAGATATATGAGTTTTTACATAAAATGTTAGACTATTGAATAAAGTTTTATATATTATACCTATTTGCTTGTTTTATTTTAAAAATAATCATGTTGTCAGTCAAGTAAATTAGAAATGCGTATTTAAATAAACGCTGCGTTAAACGGGACTAGACCCAGATGTCAGTTTCTTCAAACTTTAAGCCGTCAAACCGTCGTACGGGCTACGGAAAAATATTCAAACCTAACGAGATAAGGCAAATAAATTATAAGGAAGGAGATGCTCATCAATATTATGTACTCGATTACGTCAGCACGACCGTAAACGCGCACGGCCTAGTAGTACTAGTGTACTACTACTCACAGAGTACTTTCCTATATACTGAAACTACTACTACTACTACATAGTTGCGCTCCATTAACCGTAGGCATGGACACATGAGTATAGAAACCGACCTGCAGGGCCAACATGGGCGGGAGACAATTTTATCCCCGGGGAAAGGAGAAAATAACCCCTCGTTTAGTTTTATCCACCCTTCGAGCATGGGCATGCCGGTGTATATAATATCCACAGTAGATAAAATGGGAGATAGACTAAGACTTTTTTGTATGATATATAAACTTAAACCCACGTCCAATGAACTATAGTTCGGCCGTTCAGAGAATACGTTCCTGACACCTATCAGTTAGTCACGACTAGTGATGGGCACAAAATAACACTGAGTTCGTTACCGTTCCTCCAAAATGAACCGCCGCGTTATTTTTAAGATTATTTTCATTTTAAATTGGCGGAATCATTTAAAATTTATATTTTAGTAATTTAAGTGGAAACCAAAAAAAAGGTAATATTAATTTAATAAAATTGTTTTATTTATTCTTTGTTACAAAGTTACAATCTGTATTTCTATGCAATAAAGTACATTGAATTGAATGTGCGTACAGAATATTGATCAGACTCCGATTCGCTTGAGGAGGTGGTGTCTTCATCATCATCTTCGCCTACATGTATAATTATATTATTATCAATAACAGAATCAATCCTGATATCTCGGTCAAAATGTTCCACAATCAGATTTTTAGTCTTCTCAACAACCTTTGCCCAGTCATCTCTTGTGACTTCCCCGCAGGCTTCTTTAATAGGGTCATCATCTTTTTCGTGCTGAATGGCGGGGAAGTATTGTAGCGGGCGGCGTAACCTTTTTTAGAGCCCAGATTAGCTCAATCGCGTTATATTGGCAATGATACGGTGGAATTCTTAGTACGCGATGACCGTACTCCATAGCCAGTTCATCGATTTCGTATCGTACATTTGCCGCTTTATTTTCTTTAACTAATTTAATTAGCTCTGGTTTTAGCATCTGCATATTTGCGTCAATGCCTTTTGCTTGTAACCAAGCCACCATTTCTTTTTTTTTATTAGCTTGGGTAGGTGGTTTCTGTATTTGAATCGAGTGATAGGAGGCATTATCCATGAATATTACAGAAGGCTCTGGTAGGCTGAGCAAAAGCACGTTCTGGAACCACTCTTTAAATGTAGTGGCATTCATTTCCTCGTGGTAGTCATTTGTGGTTTTTGATTGAAATGCCAGTAACGCGTTCTCCACAAAGCCATATTTTGCAGAACCTGCGTGGCATATTATCAGACGGGCCCCCTTACCCATTGGTACTTTCGACGTTGACGCTTGTGTATCATCCGTCCAAGAACGGGAAACCGTGTGATTGGCGTTTAGCCATGTCTCGTCAATGAACACAACATTATCCCAGTTATCAATATTTTTGCTTCTCTCAAAAAACTTATCCGTTTTAAAATTATGTCGTATCGTTCTAATAAAATTTTTCCTTTGTCTGTTTTTTTTATAAGAAAAACCAATATCTTTTAAGATTTTGGTTAAAGCAGTTTTACCCCCGCTAAAAAGTCCAGCTTCTCTTAACGATGCCAAAAGCTTCTTCCTGTTGAGATATTCATTTCTGGAATAGTAACCATATATATGATTTCTGATTGCATCTGCGTCAAAGGTGTCAATATCTGTCACGGGTTTAGTTCTACGTTTCTTCTTCGGAGTACGTAAAATATTATCTCCCGTGCCAGAAGAGCCGAACTTTTCTTTATTAATATTTGTTATCGTTCGTTTGCTAATTCCAAGCGCCTGAGAGACGCGTTCTTGTACTTGTTCGACAGGTAACAGGGGTCCGCCATTATGCCGCTCCCGCTCAAAGTAATCTTGCAGCTTGATGATTAACTCACAGGCTCCACTTTTCAATGTTTGTCCACGTTTAGGCATTATTATGCACCAAAAGTAAAAAGAACGCAATACAAAACACAATCGAAGTCCGATTTAGCGCCGATGTCAGTTTGAAAAGCAGAAACAGTCCATTAAACGAAAGCCGGGTAATCAAATAAAACCAGATCGAAAACACTTGAAGAACGTGGTCTATGCGCACGAAACGACAATAGACGACTGTTTTAGCGTCACAAAATGGCGGCCCATAACGCCATTTGGGGTTACCATTTTCAACCTAAATATAAAAATGCTACTTTCTTTCGTGCGTTCGGTTTGGTCGTAGTTTTATTTTTATATTTAATAAAAGTTATCTTATAGTCCATAATTTTCAAATTCTTAAAAAGAAAAACAAAGCGTATTATTTTATAAAGTATAACTGTATAAGAACAGATTACGATACTGTTATTGCCTGTTATTGTTAGCACAGCACTACAAATATAAAGCGCTGACATAACCTTGTAATAGCGCAGTATAGATTTAGAAAAATATTGTTTATCAAGTTATTTGACACTCAGTTTGGCACAAAATTATAACATTCATTGATTATTGATATAATATTGTTGTTATAATGGTCATCAATTGTTAAAACGGTAAACAACCAGCAAAAATATTTTTATCGTAACTGCAACGCCATTACAAAGTTACGTCGTCAGTTCAATCGCGACGTGTCAGGAACGCATTCTCTGAACGGCCGAACTATAGGATAAAATTGCCCCTTTCATATGTCAAAAAAGCATATTTTTTATCTTTAATTTGATATACTTCTGCGTGAGCCTAGGCTCCGAATCATATTCTTTAGGTGAGAGTAATCCTATACTTCGAATTTCCAAACTAGGTTAGCTAGTTTCTAGTCCAGTTATAACATAAAAAATTTAAAGGCCTAATTTCATGCCAGTCATGACGCGTGCAGTTTGTCTGTCTGTACATGTTCCTAGAGTAAGCTCGCCAACAGTTTTGGAGACGATGGGCCAACGAGTATATAGCCCAGCTGCAACAACGCACGAATGGCGCATCAAATCCAAGAATTTGCAGCTTAAAAACTTGGTGCTATTAAAGAACGATAGTACGTCTCCGTTATCCTGGCGTTTGGGACGTGTCAGCATACTATTCCCCGGACCAGATGGTGTGCCTCGTGTTGTCGACGTTTCTACCATCAACGGAATCGTGCGGAGAGTTCTAAGTAACCTGTTCCTACTTCCTACACTCACTACATTATACACTACAAACTTGAAAGCTATCTTGCAGCTTTCAAGCCCCGGGAAGATATCTGCGCCGCGCATAGTTATAAACTTTAAAACGAATATATTTATATTGTTTGCATTATAAATAATATATGTATATAATCTATAATTGTAAAATCCATAGATACCTAATTGGTTTACAATAATTGTTTAGTACTTCTGATGCAATTTAAATATAAGTACTGTACGTTCGTTACGAACAAGTTCAAATAGTTAAATATCTTAACGGACTACATAGATTGAGTTTACCGTAATTTTTGTATCAGAAATATAGCTACGTGTAATATTTCTATGGAGTTCAAGGCAAGTAAGGGTTTATTTTATATTTTGTTTATGAGGTAAATAGTTGTTTTAACTTTTACTGTGCAGTTGAAAGTACAATACAGCTTACTTAATAGGGTAAAACAGTCTTTTAATGAGGAGTAAAATTTGATTTAACTGTATTTTATCAAAGATTATGAATAAAACAATAATAATTCTCAGAAAAGTTGTTTATTATATTTACTAAAGGCATTAACAAAACACTATATTTATAATAGAATAATATAAAAAATCAACAGTAAACAAATTATGGCACTTTTCACCAGTAGTCAGCCCCATTTCTCCGCAAATTAGCCATGTCTTACCCTGTAGTTACCCTCTCACTTATTCTTGCATATGTGGCATAGCGAAAAAATCCGTTAAAGTAGTTTTATTCAATGTGTAGTGTTCGCGTAAATATAAGAAATCATTATTATATATATTTTAGAATAATTACGAATTTTCATATAATAGCGAATTCAGTATATTTCAAATGATACCATAGAATGCAAGGCAATCGTCTGATCAAATATTCTTCAAGTCATTAATTTCTGTGTCGCTCCTCTTCTCTGTTTCAGATTTAACCTCTGCTTTACAGCAGACGTTATAAAAAAAGACATACTCCCGCTGTCTATCAGCGCCCGTACTGTAGTTACCTCATTTTTTTTATAGGATGAGGGTGACAAACGAGCACACAGTCCACCTGATGGTAAGTGGTTGCTGCGGCCCATAGACATCTACATCTATCCTCGTTTGCGTATCAAAATGCAGATGCGTTGTCACCCGTGAGGACTAAGATGGAATGCCTCATTTCCAGTAAAAAGGGCCTCCGGCCACCTGCACTCACCAAGCGAAACGCAGAGGTAAACCTCTACTTCACGCTGGTATTCTGTGGCATTCATTCGTAATAGGATTGCCAAGTTGTATTAATACAGTGCAAAGTAACATGTCAGGAGATGAAGCCGTGGGCATGGCTATAGCATATTCAAAATCGGTTAAGGAGTCTAGAGATTTGGTATTCTAAGCTATTGGTAAGCTAAATTTTATGTTTAAGTGCTGTGGTTTAAGTTGATCCAAACGAAGATCCCGAATCAAATGAACACATGGATTAAAAGACAAGCATCCAAGCTTAAAATCTTAATAAAAAAATATTTTGGTTGGTGGAGATTTGGCGGGAACCCGAGCAGGGGCGAAATGCTGCTCCTGTATTATTGTTTAAATAATGGTTTGAAGTGGATTGTGATATGTAAAAGTGCTGCGATTTTGTGTATTAAATGTCTGCGCATGTGAACTATTAGTGGAGACGGTGAAACAAGTTCTCCGATGGTGATGTAAATCTCAAAATAAGGTGTATGTCTGCTTAGGCACCTACAGATACTATCTTCAACTGTCTGCTGGCTCAAGTTGCCGTCTAAATCTCCTAAAAACTACGCAATATGACGCATCAACATATTCTGAAGCAGGGTACTAAGGATAATTATCAGTTGATACTGAAAATGTATAAAATCGAAGATCCCAAATGATGATATTGCTTAAAGGACAAGTATCCAAGCAAAATATCTTAATTAAAAATTTATTTTTGTTGAATCAGTATTACCAGATCGTAGATAGAGGATTGACTAGATAAAGCATTCGCGTATACTTTTGAGATAGAAAGAGGCGGGAGGTACTTTCACTGGGTTACCAGATATTGTTCCATTTCCCCCGTTATGGGTTTATTTATATTCACAGCACTTATATTGATACAAAAAACTTAACTGTTACCATAAAAAAAAAGTTCTTTTATAATTCAGATGATTAATTCATTTCTCTTGAAAATACATTCTGCGACTTTAGAAAATGTTTTAGTTCATAAACGTTGTAAAGCATGAACAAAGGGTTTGTTTTTGTAATATGTTGGTATATAAAATAAAAACGAATGTTTTATAATATTCTATTTTAATTTACCATGCAGTGTAAGATTATCTGCTACCTCATATCATCCCATGGGTGGTGTATGAGGCGACATAGGGAAACATCAAAGAAGATAAACAGCAGCATTTTCCTGATAACAGCTAAATAAAAAAAAGCACTGGACAACCCGCTTTCTAAGCGTTGAAACTATGTCAAATAACTATAATCATGTTTATGTTGAACAATGGACTTTTGAGAGACTGTAAAGATATATATCCTATTCAAATGAAAATATATAGAAATATAAAAAGGAAAAAGAACTAAATTTTGTGTACTTACACATCATTTAGAAATATTAACAATGTTACATTAAGTAATACAAATGAAAACACAATTATATATCAAATATAATTCAATGAAATTAAAATAAATAAACGATTATTTATTAATTTTTCATCACATTAATAAACAAAAATATTAACAAAATTTTTGTCTTCTTTCTAGAGCATTTGTTGTTATTCTTGGTTTGAGCAGCTTTAGAATTTCTCAAAAATATACATTTATAAACTTGATTTATACTTTGCATGGCAGAAATTCTTGGGTGCTGGTTGTTAGAATCGGATTAGAAAGGAGTATATATATTATATGCCTTGTATAAAATATATTTTAGTGGTATAAATAATAAGGTACAACTCCTAAACTATACTTAGATAGGTAATACCTATCTCTTGTCAAAACATCTTTATTACATTATTTATGTCAATTAAATGGAAATTATCATAATTACATATTACATTGGTAAAGCCACGCGGCAGCTTTTGCTGTCGCATGGATGGGCCGGCTCGAACCGGGGTGGTACCACGACCTCACAGAATACCAGCGTGAAGTAGAGATTTACCTCTGCGTTTCGCTTGGTGAGTGCAGGTTGCTGGAGGCCCTTTTTACTGGAAATGAGGCATTCTATCTGAGTGAAAACGCATCTGCATTTTGATTCGCAAACGAGGATAGATGTAGATGTCTATGGGCCGCAGCAACCACTTACCATCAGGTGGACTGTGTGCTCGTTTGTCACCCTTATCCTATAAAAAAAATTCTTAATTTATTTAAACATTATTGTTTATATCACACAAATGAAAATATATTGAAATATAAAAAGGAAAAAGAACTAAATTTTGTTTTTGTTACATTAAGTAAAACAAATGAAAACACAATTATATATTAAAAATAATTCAATTTCATTAAAATAAACATAAGATTATTTATTAATTTTTCATCACATTAATAAACAAATTTGACAAAATTTTTGTCTTCTTTCTAGAGTATTCGTTGTAATTCTTGGTTTGAGTAGTGTTAGAATTTCTCAAAAATATTCATTGATTTATACTTTTGCATGGCAGAAATTCTTGGGTGCTGGTTGTTAGAATCAGATTAGAATGGTATATATATATATATATATATATATATATATATATATATATATATATATATATATATATATATATATATATTATGCCTTGTATATAATATATTTTAATGGTATAAATAATAAGATATAACTCCTAAACTATACTCAGATAGGTAATACTTATCTCTTGTCAAAAACATCTTTATTACATTATTTATGACAATTAAATAGAAATTATCATAATTATTACATTTATTTCTTAATTTATTCACACATTATTGTTTATAACACCTTTATAAAAGGAATTAAGGGTGGAATAAATGTCCCATTGGTAGGCATTCCCAGTCAGTTTTACAATTATTATTGCATAACAAATTATTCATTTCTATATTTAGGTCAGCACTTTAAATTATTTATTTATTTCTTTTATTTAAATCTTTATTTGCATAAAACATGGTAGTACCTACAGATAAAGTTCCAACATTTGTAAATGAGGATTCATGTTTAATCAATCCATCTATAAGTAAATATTTTGTTATTGTCATGCAACCAAATTATTACGACTCATAATAATACAGAATCTCAGCATTTGAAAATAAAATAAGCAATGCTAGTAAATTTTTAATACATACAGAACAATGTCAAAAATCATTACTAACAAAGGTCAAACTTATATCACTTATGGAGAAACAACAAGAAATTATAACATTTTAAAAAAATATCTTAATTATATTATAAATTACATAAGTTAAGTATATTTAGTCCACCTAAAACAATGAGGCTCATAATATTTTGAGCATATACTGCTAAGTTTTGTTGGTTACCTATAATTACTACCAGTAGTGATTATTCAACAGTTACGGATAGCTGATTCCTTATAAAAGCTGTGAAATAATATATTTAAAAGAAATTAATATATTAAATATATAGTACACTTTTATATCAAGGCATTTAACAAAAAAAATCAAGTATGGGTATCTCTGCATAAATACAATACCTATAACAATTAATACAATATCAATTGATTTAATTAAATAGCAAGTATATGTAAATGTAATGATAATTTATTAAATTTAATAAATTACTCATACCAAACATTTAAAAAATTATGTACATATTAAGCTTTAGATATTGTTAATTAATACATTTACAGCCTAACATAATTATGTCCTTCACAGCTGAACATAGACCTCCCACACAGTTTGTCTCCAAATAACTGCAGTTGCCAATTCTCCTGCCAAGCTAGGCAACTATCACAAAACCTATAACTTTTAACTTTTGATACTGACTAATGGTAACTGTATTATCTTATGTTGTTGTGTTATTGTGTACCTTAAGATTAAGACTTATTTATTTATTTATTATTTTATATTTATTTTGATATTAGAATGACATATTTATTTATTTTTTTAATAAATATTGTAATGTAATTGTTGCTTATGTATAATAGAATTAATGGAATGCAATTAAGTTTTGTGTATCTGATTTCAGGCATTACATATATTGTGAAATTAAATATACTTTGCCCAATGTTTATGTACTTGAATCCAAACATGTTTTCAAGTTGATACTTACATATTATTTATGACGTCTATGTAATATGGAAAATGATTGAGGAGTTGTAGGGCAATAAGGGGTTTCCTTTAAAGCTGAACATAAAAGTGTATGTATATGTATAACATTATGTGACTCATATTTATGGACATAACTATTAATCACAATAACAATTATTATTGAACAATGCGAAAACATTATTGTACTCGCTGATATCCCTAAAGTTTCTATAATCCTACCAAATCAAAAAGTACACGTTTGTTATGACTTTAAGCTTTCGAATGACCGTTCAAATTAAGGAGCATTATCATGAAGAATTTACAATTTGGGAGTCCAAATATTTAACAAAATACATCACAAAGTTCATTAAACACATGAAATGTTACACTTTATATTCAAAACAATAGATATTAATCAGTACAAGTAGCAAATGTAAGCACAAAACAAACTTACCGATGAAAGGTAATATTATAAATTTTTCGTTGACTGATGCTATTGCATCCTAAAATGCTACAACTTATCGTCTTTTTAACCTTACCTAATAACTATAATCCACAAAAAACACTAAGTTCAATTACCTGTTTGCTTATAATATCAATGTTATTTACAAGAGCTTGACATCGTTAATGTCAAATAAAGGAGGGAAAACAATTAAAAACGCATACCTAGAAAAAGACAAGAAATATAGATTTGCTTCTCCCTTACTCTTATGTCTAACTATATACGTGCATTCCTTTCACACGCTGATGACGTCACGGAATGTTTAGTCTATAAGATACAAAGTCTATGTACCAGATACACGGTAGTGACCGTAAATGCACGATATTTTTTACCTAAACACGCTCTACGACAGTCATGTCAAAGAAACGGCCCGCGGGCCGCATCCGGCCCTCAAACCATTTCAATAGGGCTCGCGATTTTTAGACATTCGATGCCACTATTGAAAGTTACACTGAAAAGATAAAAATGGACAAAATTATATCTTTAAAATCTTAACTTCAAGGCCAACAGTTGATGTTTACTAAAGTTTCAAGTTTGATTATTGCATTAGAAATCGCCAAAAGATTAAAACCTTTCACTGATGGTGATTTTATTAAAGAGTACACGTTGAAAGTCGCTGATGTTTTATTCCCGTCTCAAAAATCAATTATTCAAAATATAGGGTAAACTCACGCAAATAAGTGATACAATATAAATACAATATAATGATATAAGCCCTTTTTACTGGGAATGAGGCATTCCATCTTAGTCCTCACGGTTGACAACGCATCTGCATTTTGATTCGTAATCGAGGATAGATGTAGATGTCTATGGGCCGCAGCAACCACTTACCATCAGGTGGACTGTGTGTTCGTTTGTCACCCTTATCCTATAAAAAAAAAAAAATCTAATTTCGTGATAGTCTGTTTCAAAGCTTGCACTTAGTTAAGTGAGACAAATACACATCTTTAATGTGAACCTTAGGTTAGAGTAATAAGTCTTATTTTTCTCTGAAAAGTTTGGTTCGAATCGTGTGAGAGAGATAGTAACAAATGACAGATTTGTCCGCCCGCGCTTAGTTTTGTGCGCTGCGCGGCCATAGAACATTTGTGTTCAGGTAAATAATTAAAAATAAATACTAAATGTGCATAGATTGCAACAAAACTTACACAGCTTAGAGTCAGACCATTGCAGATTGTGATTTGCGGCTTGGTGTTAGCAAAGGGTGAGTGGTTTTGGTATAATTTCTTATTTTGTTAACTCATAAAATTAACGAATTTTCAAGTTTTGAAATGGAGTTGTGTCACGGATTTAACGTAGGCAAATGTGATGTACGTAAAAAACGGGGTTAGAAACTATTGTTTTTCGTGATTTATTAATTTAATGTGAACATTTACGTCAAGTAATACCATATAAAAAAAAATGTAATACCTATAGAAAAAACTTTCATAATTTTTATCACGGAATTAAATGACTTGAATTATATATTGTTTCCTGACTTTCAATGAATTTTTACAGATATAATGGAGGAACAAGATAATAAAAAAAAAAAAAGAAAATACAATGAAGCGACCCTGCGAACCGCAGTCGAGAATGTATTAGAAAAAAATATGACTGTTTACCGCGCATCTAAAGAATTCGGTATTCCATGGACTACTCTCAAAGATAATGTTCTTCGTGCGAAAGAAGAAAAAGATAAAGGAATCAAAACTCAATTTATTATGTCTAAAATTGGAAGACCGTTTTCACTAACGGTTGAAATAGAGCAAAAACTAGTTACTTATATAATTGAAATGCAGGAGCTCGGGTTTGGCCTCACAGTGAATCAAATTCGAAAAATTGCCTTTTCATTGGCAGAGGCAAAAAATCCTAAGCATTGCTTTAGCTCAGACAAAGGATTTGCTGGTTGGAACTGGTGGGTCAGTTTTAAACAACGTTATGACTTATCTTTGCGAATACCGGAGAATTTGTCTGCTGGCCGAGCTAGTTGTTCAAATCCTGCTATCCTTGCTGACTTTTATGAAAAGTTAGAGAAGACCCTGATAGAGCACGATTTGTTACAATCCCCGGATAGAATATGGAATTGCGACGAGACAGGCTTAATATTCGTAAACAAACCTTTCAAAATAGTATCAAAGATTGGCAAACAGTATGTTTATAACCGTACATATGCTGAAAAAGGTACCACCACTACAGTACTAGCTGCCATCAATGCTTGTGGATGTTTTCTTCCACCGATGACGATTTTCAAAGGGATACGAAATATACCACAACTAAGTTCTGGTTCTCTTCCAAATAGCTTGACACGACTTTCTCCAAAAGGTTGGATCAATGCAGATCTGTTTTTGGAATGGCTGGAGTTTTTCTCCAAAAACATTCCTCCAGCAAGGCCGGTTTTGCTCATAATGGACTCACATGCCAGCCACGTTTCCCCGAATGTTTTAGCTTATGCTCAATCTAACAATATTATATTATTCACAATGCCAGCACACACAAGTCACATCTTGCAGCCACTTGACGTCGGGGTCTTTCGGCCGCTAAAAGCAGCTTGGCGTGCTGAATTACAAAAGCACAAAACGCAACATCCAAGTTCAGTGCCGACACGTTTTGACTTTCATAAAATTTTGACTCCAGCGTATGAAAGAAGTTTCACACCATCAAACATAAAAGCAGGGTTTGAAAAGACAGGTATTTATCCATTAAACAGAACTACAGTGCGTCCAGAAGCAATCGCGCCCAGCCGACTTACAGACAAACCTCTTCCCACGGAGCCAATACAAAAAATTCTGATCGAAGAAGACCTTGAAGATTCGATCCCTAACACCAAAATCGAAACAACTAACAGCGACCCCCTCAATGATTCGACATCACAAGAACGAGAACAAGAATTTACCACCATATGCAATATGGGCTCATGCGTTACGAAGGCAGACTCAAATGTAGCAAATTCTTCGCCTCCTAAACCAAAGAAAACTGAAATACACGATATTTTGATACTACCTAAATGGATACCTAATGCGAAGAAGCAGGGTTCTAAAAGGACTGTTCCTAAAGCTATATGTTTAACACCTGTTCAGCCGTCAACTTCCAAACTGCAAACTAACTACACACCACAACAGCCAAAGCAAAAACCTACAAGAACAACAGTCAAGGAAAAGGTAAATCAGTTACTCAAAAGAAGCGCAAACTATCACTGCCAGAAGACGACGATTGGACATGTCACACGTGTGATGGACTGTACTCCAACGATGTGTCCTCAGAAAACGGAGCTGAATGGATAACTTGTTCTTATTGCACGTTACCCTATCACGTGCGTTGCCAAAGTCAAGATATTGTACTAAAAGGAAGCCAACAACAAATCTTCACGTGTGACGCTTGCAGTGTGACAGATAGTGATGATGATGATCACTAGCTTTAAATCTAGCTACAGAGTTGGGTTGGGACTTTTAAATTGATATTACTAGTGTTACACATTTATCAATTAATCTGACAAAAATCAGGAAATATTTTTCTAATTACGTGATATAAAAAGTAAAAAGCTCATGCAACTCCGTGATGACGTAATTAACTAAGTATGTATCACGGACTTAAAGTGATCATCACGAAATTGTTAAAGTCAACGAGGTTTCTATAACTAGCTATAAGTCTAAAAATAGTAGTCCTAAATAAGTTTACTATCCTAATTATTGTAAATGAAAGACTGATTAATGTTCCTAATTAAAATAAAAAAGAAGATTTTACTAAAATATCGAAGTTTTATTACATATTTTGTTTTATCACGAAATTGGATGAGTCCACCCTACCGCTGTGAAAAAACACTGTTGCTTCAAGAATAAGTGATTAATCCCAGAAATTGGACTGTCAAATAAATGAAAAAATCAAGGAAATTTTTTCGCTAGCTATTCACGAGAGAACTGATACTGTTGGTACAACAGTACCTTCGAAATAATTGAAGAACTATTAAAGTGCTTACCATAAATAGGCACCACTACAGCAAATGATATTTGTTCTGCGATCGAGCAATTAATAGTAGAATATAAACCCGGTTGGAATAAATTTTGCAGAATAACTACTGATTGTGCTCCTGCCATAGTGGGCAAAAATTCGGGTACTGTAAATAAATTAAAACAGAAAACATCAGATAATTTTGTGGGAGTTCACTGTATCATCAACCAGGAATCACTTGCATCCAAACATTCAAAAATGAACCACGTTATGTAGCCCGTCGTTTAAATATAAACGTCGTAAGGAGCAGAGAACTAATTACAGAGAATTAGGACAATTTTTACAAGATTTGTATGAAAATTATTCAGATTTACCTTTTTTTATATAGGAGAGGGGGCAAACGAGCATGCGGCTCACCTGATGGTAAGTGACTACCGCCGCCCATGAACAACTGCAACACCAGGGAATTGCAGATGCCTATTAGTCGTAACTACTCCATTTCAACGAATTTTAGAAGCACATTAAAAGCTTTATAAATTGGCATTTAAAGATTATGAAGTTTCTTCATATTTTCTTCATATTTAATGTCGGTTAGTAATAATTTCATCAAAATAATAAATAACAAAAAGTTACTTACCGACATCAAAATTTTATTATAAAACAAGTAAAATTAACTATCCCTCATTATATTATAATTGTGTTTGAAGAAAAATTACGCATCCAGAAGTAATGCATGTTTGACATATAGGTAAAATGATCTAAAAAGAAATCAAAAAACTTTTCTGCCATGCAATTTTAATCATAGTACAAATTAAATAAGGTGTAGGATTATTTTGAAGAAGTAATAATGAATTATAGTTTTAGCACAATCAAGGACTTTCGACCAAAGGTTTTCGACGGACATCTTTATCATCATTATCATTATAGTAGTAATCTACCCTTGTAGTATTTTTATATAGAAGAGGGCGCAAACGAGCATGCGGCTCACCTGATGGTAAGTGACTACCGCCGCCCATGAACAACTGCAACACCAGGGGAATTACAGAGGCGTTGTCAGCCTTTTAAAAAGGAGTACGCTCTTTTCTTGAAGGTCCCTAAGTCGTATCGGTCCGGAAAAATCGCTGATGGTAATCGATTCCACAAGGAAGTCGTGCGAGGAAGAAAACATCTTCTAAATCGCACAGTGGTGGACCACCAATCATCCAGATGGTGTGGATGGTATCGGGAGTTCAGCCGCGATGTGCGTTCGTGAAATTTGGCGGCTGGGATTAATCCGAACAATTCCTCAGAGCACTCCCCATGGTAGATGCGAAAGAAAATGCAAAGGGATGCAATATCTCTTCGCAGTGCCAATGAATCGAGCCGATCGGAAAGGGCTCGGTCGTCGACGATTCAAGCCGCTCTGCGCTGGATGCGGTCAAGTGGAAGGAGCTGGCACTGGGGAGCCCCTGCCCAGAGATGGGAACAGTATTCCATGTGAGGCCGAACCTGCGCCTTGTAAAGTTGCAGGCGGTGTGCCGGCATGAAATACTGTCCCACTCTGCTGAGCACGCCAAGCTTTTTAGGGGCCCATTTGGCCTTCTCTTCCAAGTGACCACGAAACTGCACGTCACTCGATATGTCGACGCCGAGGATTCCGATACTGGCTGAGGCAAGAAGGGAGTGCCTTGAAACTGAAGAGATACGACAAAGGGGTTCTTTTTAGCAGTAAACGCGCAAACTTGTGTCTTCTGAGGATTAAACTGGACTAGATTTAGTCGCCCCCAGTCAGAGACTTTGTCCAGCAAAGACTCGACTTCAGACACAAGTTTGTTCCGGTACTCAGCGACGTTTTCCCGAGAAATATTGGCACGGCCGGTGTATAGAGCATCACCAGTGCTGTCATCCGCATAGCAATGAACGTTACCAGTTAGCAACATATCATTGATATGCAGAAGAAACAGCGTTGGTGATAGCACACAGCCTTGTGGAACACCAGCGTTAATAGGCTTGTAGTCAGAACATGCACCGTCTACTACGACCTTGATGCTCCGATCTGCAAGGAAGTTGGTGATCCAATTGCACAATTTCTCGGGAAGCCCATAGGAAGGGAGCTTCGAAAGAAGCACTTTGTGCCAAACCCGATCGAAGGCCTTCGCAATGTCCAGACTAACGGCCAACGCCTCCCCCTTGGACTCTACTGCATCCGCCCATCTATGGGTCAGGTAAACCAGAAGATCACCAGCTGATCGACCCCGACGAAAACCGTAACCGTTACCTTATTTTACGGAAGTTCTTTGGCTCCTTTCAAGCTTTCATGTCAGAAAAAGACAATCTAATGGATTATGACAGTGGCTGGTGGGTTGATTGTGCCTTTTTGGTAGACATGACAAAACATATGAATCACCTGAATGCAAAGTTTCAGGGGCAGGTTTTGACCGTCACTCAAATGTATTCGCATATTAAGGCGTTCGAAACAAAATTATGACTGTGGGAATTTCCCATTGGGAAAATATGGCATGGATAAAAAACAAACACTCGATCATTTCCCTCATTTAAGATCATTTAGCACAGTGAACCAGAATAAATTGGATGAGTATTCTCTACTTTTGCTGAATCTATCCACAGAATTTAACCATCGTTTTCTAGATTTTCGCAAGATGAACGAAATGGAATTCCCCATTTTAACAATCCATTCACTTTTGAAGTTACAAAGGCACTTATTTATTTGCAAATGAAATTAATAGATTTCCAATGTGACAGTATTATAAAGGATAAACGTAAGGAAGTAAATGTTAGTACATTTTATAAACAGTATAAAAAAGTTTGAAAAACTATCCAAATAAAAAAATCATGCAGCACGTATCCTGTGTATGTTTGGTAGTATCTATTTGATGTTGTCCGTTATAAAAATAAATAAGAACAAACATCGGTCAAGACTTACTGACGAACATCTCCAATATACTGAAAATAACTACCTCAAATATGACCCCTGACATCAATGAGCTTATGAAAAACAAAAGACCTCAGGTGTCAGAATCCTCAAAATCAACTTAATTTAGCCTTTTTAAAACCTTTATAATATGGAAACTGATTGAAGATAAATAAATAAAGATTTTAATTCAGTATGTGTATTAGTTTTAAGTTTTTAGTCTAGCCCGCTAACAATCTATTACTATTATATAATCTATTACCATGTCATTTTCTACGGTATTTTTTAATATAAATTATCGTATAAATAATAGTCGAATTTGAATCTAAAATTATAAAAAAATGCATAAAACAAGACGCATATTCTAATTAAGTAGACTTAATCAGCAACACCGGCCGCCGCTGTTTAGGAAATCCCCAAACATTTCAATGCTTGTCAGGTAAAAAATTCCGGCAAAATGAAAAAGATTTTCTGGCAGTATTTTTTCTTTTTTATAACTTATATTAAAATGAGTAGTATGTTAATGAATGAATAGAATTACATTTCTTTAAATAATTTTTGCTGTTTAATAGTGCATATAATATATTTTTTTTACAAAATCGTACAATACGAGATCATAATGGGCAGCGATGAAAGTGGCAGTGATAGTTACGAGACTGATACTGAAACTTGACCAACATCCTTCAAAATAACAAAAGCTGGGCAAAAAAGTGATTACAAACAAAAATTATAAAAACGTATTTTGTTTTAAATCGACCCTTTGTTTTTAGATTATAATTTTTTCAAAATAAATCTAAGGCAATTATACTTAGAATACGGTAATTTTAGTCTGCTGACACGGTAGTTTACACTTTACAATTTTCATCTGGTAACACTGGATTCAATGATAACATTCATTTGTTTTTAATTGTAGTTATACACTTTATCATTGGTGCATTGTTTAGAATTGCTTGATAACATTACAGACTACTTTTATTGGATATCACGTTGTGAATAAAACGAAAAGATTTCACCGTTGATTAGTGTTTAAATACTAAGTTATAAGTTTTCCTTAACTTTTAAGTGAATTTGGATAAAGTTATGCTTTGCTAGTGTACATATTTTTAAAGTAAGTCATTTTTTATTCAAAAAACTGTTCAGTTGATGATGAAGTAAAAATTCTTCCTTCCTTCTTTACATCATCGGAGTTGTTCACATAAAGAAAAATTTGTAGAGTTCAAAAATGTAAAAATTGTTGGGTGCATATTTTATAAGTCTTCATAATTTAATTTCTTATTTATCTTTACATATATTTCTTTGGTTAATATTTACTAGGTCTTGTCGACCGAGTGTTTTGAGTAATTTCTATAAAATAAAGAAGTCCTTTGTTATTTTTGTCAAAATAAACATTTAAAATTTTGAAGCTATTTATTTATTTCATAATTAATGCCTGAAATTGTGCTTTGGTTTATTGTTTTATAAACATTGCCCATTTGTTTGTTGTAATCAATACCTAGAGTGACCTTATTGAGGATCCTTTAAATTGTATTATTAGAAAATTTCATACTAAGTTTATAGTAAGAGATTTAATAACCTTAAAAATGTTATTTATGTAATTATAACTAAAATAAAATAAATAAAAATATCTTAGTGTTAAATTTAGTAGTATGTACACCTATATCAATGTTTATTAACATAGTGGTTATTTTTTCTAATATAGTTACAACATATCACTAGTCACTACTATTGTTTTCTTATAATTGAATGTAACACATTTAAAGAAATTTTATAATTGAAGTAGAAATCATTATTCTAATATGCTTTTCATGACTTTATATGTTGTACCTTTAGTATTGTTCATACATTTAAAGGTTTTAATAAATAGTTTTTATATTATAATTCCATATGGTTGATTTGTAATTTACAATTAGGATTCCACACACAACAGGCAAAATCCAACAAAGAACATACAAGTATATATACACAATTAGATATATATTGTAATTTTCTAGTTTTTTTTTAATTATTATTAACATCATCAGCATTTGCAACTCCACTGCTGGTAAGCATTACTCATTACAGAATAGGTAGGTTGATGAACCAATAACTTCACACAGCTTCATAGCTGTCCATCACTTGTGTATGAAATTTGTATTTGCCATCTATTTATGGAATTTGGCTGCAGTTGATTCAAAAGGTGCTAAGATTTTGAATATGATTTTTTAAGCCACTAAAGTATCAACTGCTGGTGTATTTTTACTAATTCAGATGGTAGTTAGTTACAGCCTATAAAAGACCCAGTTTAGGCATGGAGCAACAAGTCCACTGCACTGCACCATTTTGTGTTGGCAGACTTCACAATTACAAAATGTTTTTGTTCCATAAGGATTTTTTAATTATGTATTATAATGTATGCAGTTTTTTTCTAAAAATAGTAGTGACAATATTAACATTACTATCACTCCCATTAACAACTTTAAGTTTAAAAATGCTTGTGTTAAGAGTGGTTCACCATGTAGTCGAATGGAGGATTTGAACCCACTATTTTCTGAGTTTGCAGTCCGAACAGTACTATTAGGCCACTGTTGTTTAAGGTTGTTTATTCACAATGTTTTCCCATATCATATTATTATTATTATACATGGTAGAGTCATGCTGCAGCTATATTAGTAGTATAGTTGTAGTATGAATGGGTTGGCTCGACCGGGGAAGGACCACACTCTCACAGAATACCAGCGTAAAATAGCAGCTTAATGCTGTTGTGTGTCGTATGGTGAGTGTAGGGAACCGGAGACCCTTTTTAATGGAAAAGAGGCATTCCATCTTAGTCCTCACGGCTGACAATGCATCTGCATTTTAATTTGCAAACGAAGATAGATGTAGATGTCTATGGGCCACAGCAACCACTTACCATCAGGTGTACTGTGTGCATGTTTGTTACCCGTATACTATAAAAAAAAATATCAATAAACATATTGTAAATCGGCTTGCCTTATGTGAAACTATAGCAATTGCTTAGTCTCTGAGCTATCATGGCTCAAATTTCAGATTGTGCTTTGTGATATTTTTAAATTGAAATAATTTTGTTTAACCAGGTTGCTTACAATATTGTTCTTAGCAACTGTGATACAAAATCTTTAGTAATCGTTAATGACACAACATTAGAGGTTACTTATTTGTGTTACAATTATGATATTATTGTTACAGGGTTCACAATGGCCGACCATCACATAAGGGTAGCAGCTGAATCTCTTCTAGATAGTGTTTCTAATCCACATTATAGAAATTTATGTAAGTTTTTTATTTATAAAAAATAAAGTTATATATAACCCAAAGTATGTTCAGTGAGAGTTGATAAAATAAACAGGATTCCTAAATTCTTTTCAAATTGCAGCCTGCAAATAATTTTTGTTGATAGATAATAAAAAAGCCGCTGAGTCAGATCATTCGCTCGGCCTCATGCTTAACAACAGCTGCACATTGTACCACAAAACTCTATGCTTGCGGTGATAAGTGACGCCCCATCACACATATAACAATACTCAATCTGTCAATATTGCCAGGAGTTTTTATAATATTTTTACAACTCTCGCTGAACAGACTTTACTGATGTTTGTGCTATGTTAAAGTTGCAGCCTATATACATCCCACTGCTGCGCATAGGCCTCCTCTCATCTCTGAGAGGGTTTCAGGGCAAGGAGGATATAAGCCGCGCTGCGCCAATGCGTGTTGGCGAACTTCAGGTCTCCAAAATATATTTTTTTTCTTATTTTTCAGACATGTAGGTTTCATCACAATGTTTTCCTTCATCGCCGAGCAAACTAAATCAGCACTTAAAATTGCAATTAACAATTTCGTTGGTGCCGGGATCGAGCGCAGTTTGCTCGCGTATTCTGTAATTTACAGCGAGTGTTTAGCACCTGAGCTATCGTGGCTCACATTTCGGCTCATGTTTCGTAGTATTCCATATTTGTCTTTTTACAGACAAATATGGAATACTAGTAAAATATTAAAAGTCATCAAAAGCATACAGAGTTTCATTCGCGATTTCTTCTCTGGGTAGAGGAGAGGGCCATCAATTTGGAACTGATATGAATTTGGAAAGAATTGATATTTGCCAAATGAAGTTTTATTTTCTCACGGCTAAGGAATGAATATATTACAATACTTAACATATTTAATTTGAATGTTTCAGCTCATTCACAATCTGTAAATCTAACAACAGAAGAGATTTTAGCTGGTTACAGACCACAGGGAAGGATGTCACCTGTGCGAAGATTCTTTTGTTTGTTTGTCACATTTGATTTACTCTTCACAAGTTTGATGTGGCTCATTTGTGTTGTGGTAAGTGTTATATTTATACTGAAGTGGTAATGAGCCGGCCATATAGGTGTCAGATTATCGAATTTGTCGGATTATAGAGTACTGCTACAGCCCCTGGTAGTCTGGAACTTTTTAAAAAGAGTACCTTGTAATCTGACAAATTACATATCAAATATGAAATAATAAAAAATCCCTGTGGTGTACAATGAATACCTAAACAGTAAATAATAAATGCCTAGAGGGCGTTCTTTATTTACTGTTTACTGTAAAAACCATAGTCACATTTGAGACAATACACGTCAAGCTGTATTCGTGGTGCCGATACCTAATAGCAACCTGTTGTCCACATATTCGCGAAGGACACCTCCCCCATGGCAGATTCATAACACGACTACTGTACCTACATGTTAAAGGTATGGCGGATCACAAGGATTAGCCAGAGGCCAGATTACCGGGTGTCCACTGTATAAAATATAAATATTAACATCATAAGCTCCTAAAACCTATTACTGGACATGGCCTTCTTATTCTTATTACCGTTACAGTCTATTAAACTCCACTGCTGTATTTAGGCCTCCCCCATAGATTGCCTCCTAGGGAGATATTTGCCATAGTTGCTAAGCTTGACGAGTGAGTTGGCAACCGTATGTTTTTATTTTAGTCGTTATTAGGAAGACACTGCTGCCCATCTGATTTGTTTCTCTCTGTTGCCTATTACTGTGGGTATCCCACGGGATGATATGGGGTAGTGGATATTCTTACATCGCCACGATACGCCTTATTCTAATTGCGGATGGTGAATGAATGAATGAATATACTTTTATTGTACACCACAAACAAATATACAAATGTCATATACAAATATACAAAGGTGATTGCAGTATCAAACAACTTACACCATTAACACTGCTCCGTTCCGTCGCCAGTCTGAGTATTTCACCTCTGGCTCTGATAATACCCCCATTTATCAGTAGCCATAAGATTTATTGCATTTTCCATAGACGTCTTTTAAGACCCACGGGAAGAAATGCAGTGATGGATCCGCTTACACCGCCACATTACACATGGCTAAGGTCCATTATTATTTTATAAAACTTTTATGGCGAAGTGTGGGGTGACCCACATTAGATGGAGTGACCACCTGGTAAGACATACAGGAAGTAAATGGCTGCAGGTGGCTCAGGACCGCGCTTTGTGGCATTTATGGGAGACCTATGTTCAGCAGTGGACTTGTGAAGGGCTGTAATGATGATGATGATGACATAAACTTCGATAAAGACTTAATGGCATCTTAAAATTGAATAGCATTTGAGTATTTGGAAAATTAATATTCTTTAGGTTTTTAACTTAAAATATATTACCACATGTATCAGTTTATCGTCTAATTTTGTCCCGTGGGTATGGTAAAAGTGTCTAATGGAAATGCCAGAACGATCTCATGGAGGCCATGAGATTGTTCATCAACTTCAATAGAGAGAGGTATATACATCTTGTATGTGCCAGATATAAAACATTCAGATTGACAACAGGAGTAGGCGAAGATTTCTGCGAAAGAACTAGGTATAACTGTCTTGTATGTGCCTGATATAAAACATCCAGACCAATATCAAGTGTAGGGGAGGATTTCTGCGGTAGAACTAGGATAGCCAATAAAGCCCACTCAATGGGCTTGTAAGCACCAGTCATATAGTGTATTAAATTAAAGAGTTTCAAGCACCAACTTCATTTGTAGTCACAAATGCTTTCAGTCAAAATAGTTCTATCAGGTTAATATTACTGCCAACTATACAATACTTTGAAAGCATTCTCACTACCAGAGTAATCTTTTATTTGTCAGTGTTACGAAATATATTTGTTCAAGGAAAACCTTATCAGTATAGTTCCTTTGTTCTTTTATCATACACACCATGTATTTAAAAAAATATTCTGTTTCTTTGGAACTCACATTGTTTTACATCTATACAAATAAATAAAATGTCTGATTGTAATATCAAAAAAATAGCTTTTTACTAAATGCATATGAAATTATTATTTGATACTTATAACACAATAAATACAAATAAAACAATTTGTAATTTTTTTGTCTTGCGGTCTGTCTGTTTGTTCCGGCTAATATCCGAAATTTCAGAACCGGTTTTAACGGGACTTTCACTGGCATATAGCTGAAATATAAGTAGAAACTTAGGCTACTGTTATTTTAGAAAAAGAATTGGGGTTGCGCACAAAAAAATTGAAACCCATGAAATCCAATTGTAATAAATTCCACGCGGATGTAAGGAGAAAGAAGTTTTCATGATATAGGTTTGGGGCCAAAATTTTTTGTCTTTTTTTTTTTATAGGATAAGGGTGAAAAACGAGCACACAGTCCACCTGATGGTAAGTGGTTGCTGCGGCCCATAGACATCTACATCTATCCTCTATTACAAGTCAAAATGCAGATGCGTTTTCACCCGTGAGGACTAGGATGGAATGCCTCATTTCCAGTAAAAAGGGCCTCCGGCCACCTGCACTCACCAAGCGAAACGCAGAGGTAAACCTCTACTCCACGCTGGTATTCTATCCGTGCGACAGCACGGATGGGCCGGCTCTGTCTGATGTCTGTTGAATTTTGGACATAACTTTTTATAAATAATAAATAGACAATAATGTTCTATTTAGAAACTTAACTAACTATATTGTATTTCTTTTCAGATGAAAGGCGAGACTATAGCGCAAATTTTTAACAGGGAGATTGTCCAGTACAGTATAAAATTATCGCTCTTCGACATTGTGTTAGTTGCGATGCTTAGGTTTTTATTACTGATTATTTTCTATGCAGTGATATATATTAGTAATTGGAGCATTATTGCTGTAAGTAATTTTGCAACATTCATCTAGAAATCAATATAAAAAATGCACATATTTATGCTGTCAAAAAGTGCCAGTGTTTTTTCAATTTCTTTGTGTTCTGTTGAACCATGTCAAATTTACATGACGGTTGGATTTGATCCTTGACGACTTCCGAGTACTATCTGAGGATAGCCTCTGCTGCGTTATATATTATTATTAATATTTATATGTATCGACAATCCTAACTAAAATCGATTTCATTGAATATTTTAAAAATAACTTCTAAATCTGACCATGTAGTGGTGGTATTAGAGTATCCAGTACCCTATAACGTTCTGTGGGTGTCGCAAAAGGCAACAGAGAGAAAACATTCCAGGAAACGGGCTGCAGCATCTTCCTAATAACAACTAAATATAAAAGAACCGCGGTTGCCAACCCGCCTGCCAAGCGTGGCGACTATTGTAAATATCCCTCTCAGAATGTAATTTATGGAGAGGCCCATGTTCAGCAGCGGACTTTGATGAGCTGTAATGGATGGATGGTGGAATAAAACTTATAACTGCCACCATTTTTCAAGACCGATATAACTTAGGGACCTTTAAGAAAAAGCCTACTCTTTATTGAAAGGCCGGCAACGCATCTCCAATTCATTATTGCAGTTGTTCATGGGCGGTGGTAGTCACTTACCATTAGGTCAGCCGCATGCTCCTTTGCCCCTTTATATATATAAAAAAAAGTAATATGGAGTAACAGCTCATAGATAAGTGTGTCTTGTTTCCAAAGTACGAATCAGCGCCATCTAGTTTAAATAAGCAAGAGTTATTCTATTATATTATATCACTTTTGCAATTACTCTTTTATATTTAGAATTATTATCTAGGATTATATAGAAAATTCATGTACATTTTTTATTTCAATAATATCAAATCAGTCATTCAACAATATGGCATTAACATGTCAAATGTTAATGCCATATTGTTGAATGACTGTTAATGTTAGCTGTGTCAGAAAGAGAAACTTAACATCTTGGCGGCTTTTGAATCACCTGCATAATAATTTTTCTGTCTTAGCAATATTGCTTAATATACCACTTTGTCTACAAGATCTATTATGATAATTTAACATTACACATGTTTGCATGCATAATTTTTGATCAGTTGCCTTAGAGGGCTAAGTATACTACAAAACGAAACAAAAAATCAATATCAATAAAAGGTTCATTATAAAGTGATAATAGATTTGCAATACTTATATAGGAGTATAGAGATCTCCTTTTCAGTATTAAGATACTAAAAGTAGGAGACTTCGCTCTTCCTTATTTGTTATACAGTACATTTAGTTACGAATAACATTTTTAGAAGAACGTAACATTAAAAGGAGTTTGGCGGGAACTAGACCGCCGGCGGATTGCTGATTTGGTTTTATTGTATAAGTGGATTTCGATACGTAAAAGTGATGCGATTTTGTGTATTAAATGTCTGTGCATGTGAACTATTCGTGGAAACAATGAAACAAATAACAAACAAATATTTCCGATGGTGATGTGAACCTCAAGATATGTGTCTTGAGATACTCGTCATCGACTGTCTGATGGTTCAAACTGCCACCAAAATCTCACAAAAACTTCACAATGAGACGCATCAACATATCATGAAGACGTTTTTAAATAAATTATTAAAGTTTAAATTACTTGATACTGCCCAAACCCAATACAAAAAAAACATAATAAAATTTTAATAATAAATGTAAATCAAACCAACTGAACATACTGAGATATGCAGTTGGACAATTTTGTTCACTATAGCACTAAAATTAACACAGATGGATATACACGCACGGACTACATAGAAACTGCAGTGACAGTTTTTTAATTTTCGGTAAGTAGAAATTTGTTGGGAGAACATTTTTTTATAAAATAAGGTTAACAAACAAGCACAAAGTCCACCTGTTGGTAAGTGGATGCTGTGTCCCATAAACATCTACATTTATCCTCGATTAAGAATCAGAATGCAGATGCGTTGTAACTGCAGGACTAAGATGGAATGCCTCGTTTCTAGTGAAAAAGTTTTACGATTCTCACCATACGAAACACAGCAGCATCAAGCTGCTATTTTACGCTAGTATTCTGTGAGTGTGTGGTCCTACCCCGGTCGAGCCGATCCATTCGTGTTACAATATAGCTGCAGTGTGGCTCTACCGCGTATATCATCTTCATTTTTGTAAATGTTACATTTATTTCAGCTTTCGACTGGCGGAACATGTGCCTTCTTGATAGCCAAAGTGTTCGTTTATGATGTAAGTATGAGGTAAATAGTACTTTTTACCTTTATTACTAGTTACTGTACTGTAGGGATTGTGTCTTGTGGTGGCTACGTATGGGAACCATCATTATTTTACTTTTGACATATTATTATAAGAGATCGTTATACCGCCATTTGTCGGAAGCTGTGATATCCTTTTGGTATATAATAATAAATAATCGTCGTTTACGATACCTAAGAGACGAAATGGGATGATGTATCCTCTTATGTCGTAACCACCGCAAGGAAGCTACGTTCTTCGTAATAAATTCATGCTAAATTAGAAGACATATATAAAATGAAACAAATTTTAATTTCTAAAAGTGATAATCAACAGAGTTTTCCTTCCACTCCTTCAGAAAGGGCTGGAGGACATATTTTTTTATATAATAAGAATAACAAACGAGCACACAGTCCACCTGTTTGTAAATGTATACTGTGGCCCATAGACATCTACTTTATCCTCTATTAAAAAACAAAATGCAGATGCGTTGCCACCCCTAGAATGCCTCGTTTCCAGTAAAATGTCTCTGGTTCTATACACTCACCACTACTCACACACTCACACAAACACAGCAGCATTTAGCTGCTATTTTAAGCTGGTGTTCTTTAAGAGCGTGGTCCTACTCCGGTCGAGCCGATCCATTCTTGCTACAACCATAATATAGCTACAGCATCGTTCTAGCACGTATAAAAAATCATATTAAATATGCTTTACACCGAGCTCGTAGTAAAGCGGCCTTGAAAATTGCAATCAGTAGTGCCGTCGAGGTTCTTGACTCTAATTTCCCTCAAAAATAAGACCATTTATTTAAATAAAACTAATTTTACGGATTTTATCGCGTATATTAACTTATTTTACATTCCCGACGTTTCAAGCACTTTACAGCACCCATGGTCACGGGGGGCACTGAGGTGTATGACGTCCCAATGTCATAGTTAACCACGGCTACCTCCAGATTAAAAATTATTAATTTTTGATCCGATCTACGCAGTATGAACTTACAGTATCATGAAGTCTTGCAGTTGTATGCTTGGGTTGGGATTTAATTTTATTAATTATGGGATCCCAAGCAGATGGTAGCACCCAGCCATCTTCTCTATTGAAATTAAGATGTTTCTTGATTTCAATAGCCTCGCGAATCATCCTTGGAAGGAATCGGTGTTCTTTAGCGAGGATTTGTGGTCTATCAAATCTAATGTAGTGACGGGGGCGATCCTGTACGTGTTCACAGACTGCAGACTTCCCGGAGCGTCTATTCTTCACATCAGCTATGTGTTCTTTAACGCGGGTTAGTTAATGTACGCGATAAAATCCGTAAAATTAGTTTTATTTAAATGTGTAGTGTTCGCGTAAATATAAGAAATCATTATAAGACCATTTACTTAATTTTTATCCGTTCTGCATTGCTTCCGTATGATCATGTCTCCCCAGTGGCCGGATGCCTCTCAACCTGTCTTCCAAGTCTTCCTCATACTCACGTCATTCACCCTTGCGTGGGGTGAAGCCTGGTTTCTTGACTTCCGGGTGCTGCCTTTGGAGATGGGAGCAAATAGTGAGTATAATTTTGATACCTTTTTTGATAAGTTTCTTTTTTTTATAGGATAGGGTGACAAACGAGCACACAGTCCACCTGATGGAAAGTGGTTGTTGTGGCCCATAGACATCTATATTTATCCTCGTTTGCAAATCAAAATGCAGATGCGTTGTCACCCGTGAGGACTAAGATGGAATGCCTATTTTCCAGTAAAAAGAGTCTCCGGTTCTCTGCATTCACCATACGAAACACAGCAGTGTTAAGCTGCTATTTGACGCTGGTATTCTGTGAGAGGTGTGGTCCTTCCCCGGTGGACCCGACCCATTCTTGCTACAACTATACTACTAAT
The DNA here is from genome assembly GCA_033319125.1 of Parnassius glacialis. Taxonomy (NCBI): domain Eukaryota; kingdom Metazoa; phylum Arthropoda; class Insecta; order Lepidoptera; family Papilionidae; genus Parnassius; species Parnassius glacialis. The sequence continues at coordinate 30,535,158 of JAVANC010000002.1, forward strand.
ATAGCTGCAGCATGGCTCTACCACGTATATAGACTGCGTAGATAGTCCTGTGGGAATTTATGCTGTTGCTGGAACTTCTGCAGTGGACTTTTGTTAGGCTGTTACGCTAATTTTAATGTGGCGGCGCTGGTGTCACTCCGCAATGAAGTAAAGAACGAACCAAAGCATAAATCACGCTGTCAAAGTATCGGAACGACTCTCTATAACTATATAATGTGTCGGTGCTGTCATCTAAACAGTGTAGTGGCGGCACAGCCTAAGAAGAACACACAGTCAGTCATCGCGTATCATGTTGTCGAAAAACCCGATATAAACAATAAATTGCTAGGGTTGTCAGAACGGAAAGTAATAAAAAACTGATATTATTAAGTGGCGAAGCTTGCGAAATCACTTATTGATTTCACGATGTCTGTCCGTCTGTCCCACGATTATCTCGAGAACGGTTTCGAATTTTCAAATTCTGTTTTCAGCAATCGAGTACTGATCACCCAGGCATCTGAACCTCCTATTTTGATTTTTTTTCCCGTTAGAAACCGCTACAAAGCTGATTGCTTCGCCAATTTGCTATGCTGTTAGCTTGCTAGGTTTATTTTATTTCACGTTTAAACAAATTAAATAACTCAGTCAATTAATGTTCAGAAATAATAATTATACTGATGAAATTTTAATTCCTTATCTTTAAATGAGGACGAGCCACAGTTTTTTTACCACACATGTTGTGTGAAGCATTTTAATTTTTTGCGTGACAAGACAACCCTAGCGGCACTTACCCGCTTCGGAGCGCTCCGCCCGCGTCTCGGCCCGCACCGCACCGCACGATTGCCCCGTCTAGACGCCTTCGATGACCGACTGTTCGATTCCAAAAGGAAGCTGTGCGAGGAAGAATACTTCTGGCACAGTGGTGGACCGCCAGTCATCCAGATGGTATGGTCGTGATGTGCGATGGTGAAATTGTGCGGCTGGAATTAGTCCGAACAATTCCTCAGAGCACTTTCAACAGTGGTAGAGCCACGCGACAGCTTTTGCTGTCGCACGGATGGGCCGGCTCGAACCGGGGTGGTACCACGACCTCACAGAGTACCAGCGTGAAGTAGAGGTTTACCTCTGCGTTTCGCTTGGTGAGTGCAGGTGGCCGGAGACCCTTTTTACTGGAAATGAGGCATTCCATCTTAGTCCTCACGGGTGACAACGCATCTGCATTTTGATTCGCAAATGAGGATAGATGTAGATGTCTATGGGCCGCAGCACTTACCATCAGGTGGACTGTGTGCTTGTTTGTCACCCTTATCCCATAAAAAAACTTCCCATGGTAAATGCGACAAAATACGCAGAGATGCAACATCTCTTCGCAGTGCCAGTGAGTCAAGCCGATCGGAAAGAGTTCGGTCGCCGATGATTCGAACAGCTCTGCGCTGGATGCGATCAAATGGAAGGAGCTGGCACTGGGGAGCCCCAGCCCAGAGATGGGAACAGTATTCCATGTGCGGCCGAACCTGCACCTTGTAAAGTTGCACGCCAAGCTTTTTAGAGGCCATTTTGGCCTTCTCTTCCAAGTGACCACGAAACTGCACATCACTCAATATGTCTACGCCGAGGATTCCGATACTGGCTGAGGCAACAAGAGGAGTGCCTTGAAACTGAGCAGATACGATAAAGGGGGTTCTTTTTAGCGAGAAACGCGCAAACTTGTGTCTTCTGGGGATTGAACTGGATTAGATTTAGTCGCCCCTAGCTCGAAACTTTGTTCAACAAAGTCCTGACTTCAGACACAAGTTTGTCCCGGTACTCGGCGACGTTAAACGTATGAAGCATCACCAGTGCTGTCATCAGCATAGCAATGAATGTTACCGGTTTGCAACATGTCATTGATATGCAGAAGAAACAGCGCTGACGATAGCACGCAGCCTTGTGGAACACCAGCGTTAATGGGCTTGTAATCGGAGCATACACCGTCTTCTACGACCTTGATACTCCGATCTGCAAGAAAACTGGTGATCCAATTGCACAATTTCTCGGGAAGCCCATAGGAAGCAATCTTCTTAAAAAGCGCTTTGTGCCAAACCCGATCAAAAGCCTCCGCTATGTCCAAACTAACGGCCAACGTCTCCCCCTTGGACTCTACTGCCTCCTCCCATTTATGAGTTAGGTAACCCAGAAGATCACCGAGCAACCGCGACGTAAACCGTACTGACGGTCACTACTCTTAATACTTGTTCCGTGCGGGATTCGAACCCGCGGCCCTTAGCGCTGCAACTCATTGCTAAGCCATTGCGCTACGCAGCCGTTTCGTCGGTCGTCAGAGTAATGAACGGTGGCGGCGCTGTCGTCGTGCCATAATAGCTTTAAAAATACGAACCGAAGTCTAAATCACGCTATCGAAATTTCTGAACGATATAATACGATGTATATTATACGATGTATGCGCTGTTGTCTCGCCATACTTTTACACATTTACCGTAGTGATGACTGGTTCAAATATTTGGTTTTCTATAAATAGTTTGTTATTCTGTAACTGTGGTGGAAATGAATGTTTTTTCATTATGATAATATTTTGTACTCTAAAATATCTACCTAAAAGCGTCAACTTTTAGATACTGATACATTTATACAGTACATCGAAACCTCACAGTTGGTCTTATAACTGATCTCACTCGCACGTCTCGTAAAACATACAACGTAATGTACAACAAAGTCATTATCACGTTTATGTCCACAAAGTTAGGGAATAGGCCTGGTGAGTCTCAACTGAGGGTCCCCAAATGCAAATGAGATGTCAATCTTAAGGTGTAAGATCGAATATTATATTTTTTTAGATTTAATTATTATTATAGAAATACCAGTAAAAAAGGTCTGATTTTCGTCTACAAAACGATATACAGTATCATTATGCCGCTATTTTACGCTGATATTATATGCGAGTTTTTTTTCATTCATATAAACTCCTTTTTTTCATCAATTATTCGCCACATTTAATAAGTTTTGTTTATATATTACATATGTAAACATATACATACACTATATGTTTAGATTTTGTATATGTAATATATATAGTAAGGATGTTTGTAATTGCACCTGGCACATAATCTCACTCCACGGGCTGACTGGCACAGAACGCCGGTAGGCGTTAAATCCGACCTTTGTTACCCTATTTGTTAAGGTATTAACAATAAAGTGTATAAAATAAAATAAAAATAAATAATTCACAGCTGTGGAGGCGCGAAAGAGGTTAAATCAACCTTCTACCGTCTTTTATTTAATGTTGTTCGTTGTTCACTCTTTGTTGGGGCTTTGGTATATTGGGCTTGCGTACATTACCGCGGCGGTACCCCATAACGAGCTTTTCTTTTAAGGGAGTAGAGCTGGAGCTTTTCATCCCTTTATTTTGGGGCGCGCTGGAAAACTGTTCGCGCTGCCTTGAGAAAAATATGAAATGTATTTTAACCGATTTTCAAAAAGGAGGAGGTTCTCAATTCGACTGTATTTTTTGTGTTAAATCAGAATTTTTTTCTAGGTGAACCGATTTTGATGATTCTTATTTTTTATTTGAAAGCTGGTGCTCTCATATGGTCCCATATAAATTTGATTAAGATCTGACCAATAGTTTTTGAGTTATCCTTAATAATGCGTATTTGACTTCGACTATATTAATGATGTTCTCATTTTATTTATGTAGTCATTTTCGCAATACATCAAACCCTTGTACCTTTCAAGTTCCAATAGCCCAGTTGGTGACGTCGGAAAGAACGCCATTGCTCAACCCAGTGCGACCTACCGGTGTACAGTCGACTTACGGCGAGTCAACGGTGAACTGGTTCTCACCAGTCGAGACCCCAGAGTCCAGCCCGCGGCCCAGGAAGCCTGGCGAGCAGGTCATCTTAACACAGGACCAGGTAAGTCATTTTTATTTTTTAGGTTCGAAAACGACGTAAAAAGATATTGGTAAGTACTTATGTTATTCCTTGTGATGAGTGGATTTTTCCAAATGAATATAACACAAAAATAATTATAGATGTGTTAACTTACATAGAAAAACAATGATGATTTTCATATTTCAAGTAAATATAAAAGTAACATACTTGAAATTCGTTCTTATAAAAAGCGCTTTGTAAAGCATATCGGCGGTGTAAGAGAACACTCTTTCTCATTTCCCTCTGCCGCCATTACACCAGTGTCGTAAGAGGCAACAGAGGGAAATGAACTTTTTGATAACAATTAAATAATAATAATAAAAAAACAGTGGTTTCCAATCAGCCAGAGAAGTCTAAACGGTAATCTACTAACGGTGAACTGTTATGAATAAATAAAATGAAACTAATAAAAGCTCTTCCATGCTTTAAGTATTGTTCGTGGTTGTACGGGGATCGTTAACTGATAACGCTTGATAAGTTTGATAAAAATATATTTAGGTTAAGTTTACAAATTATAAAGGCTAGAACTACTGATAATGAGTACGCTTAGCGCTCTTGATGGCTATAAGCGAACTGATTTTAAAATACATTTGCCGCGGAAAAGAGGTCAAGTTATGAAATGATGACTTGACAATGAAGGATAATAATTTTCTGCTCACCAGATGTCGCTATTTGACACTGAGGTAAAGTTTTTTGTTACACAATGTCATTTAATTGAGAAGTAAGTTTTAAATAAAACTTCATCAGTTTCTTGAGTGTTATATTAATACACAAAACAATGCCTCATGCCTGGTTTGCTCTTTAATTTTTTACGCATTTTAAACTTTTTTGAATTTTTCTACTTTTATGAATATTTGGGATTTGATTTATTTATTTTTAATGTTATTAATATAAAATATAGTTAATAGTACAGAAAGAAACATTAACCTTTAACCTAACATAAAAAAATAACCGAACAAATTAACTTCCCCATTATGAAATCTGTCAAATATTATAACTTACTTTTTAGTGGCGTCGCCCTGGTGGCAGAAAAAGTCGTGGATACCCTCATGAAATCTGTCAAATATTATACCTCACTTTTAAGTGGCGCCGCCCTGGTGGCCCTCGTGGATGCCCTCATTGTACGTTGCATTACATGCTCGTAGAAGTATTATACATTCGTTCACGTCGCCACCATAAGGCATGGTGGCTTCTGATTGTTTATTTTTATATAATGTAAGTGACAAACAAACTTACAGTCCGTCCGATGGTAAGTGGCTATTGCAGCCCGTGGACACCGGCAACCAACTTCAAACAAAGAAGGTTACAGTTACAGATGCATTGACACCTATGAGGGTTAACATGCAATGCCTCAAAGCACCTAATTATACTGGCTCTCTACCCTTCAGACGATAGCTGTGCAAGCACTGCTATTTGGCAGAAATAGGTAAAAGGGTACTCCATAACCAGACAGACTCCTGGGCCATTGAGTTATATGTACTACATACTAGAGAAGTCATTTCAAACAAAAACTATGTCCTACTCTATGCTTTCGCGCATGCGCGGGATTAGGTAGTAGTCGCGCATGCGCGAAGACTAATTTGATATAAAATAAGATATTAATATAAAATAAATATAAGAATTTAATATAAAATATCTTAATTTCGTCTAAACAAACATGTTATATTTCTAAATAAAATGTAATAATAATTATTTTATGGAATTCACAAATCGTCAATTTACGCAATATTTAGTTTGTACGGATTGCACTACAGTTCAGTTGAACATAGTCCATGTTCGGAATGGCTTCTCTAGCACGTAGTACATATAACTCAATGCTCCTGGGCTAAAAAGAGTTAGCCACCTAGATAATAAACACCCGTTCAATAAAAATAAAAATTGCAAAATAATGTTACATTAATGTAGAATTGTAATACAATTCTGACAGGTGATCTGGCGATTAATAACAATATTTGGTTATTTGTTAAATACAATTTTTGTTATTGAAAATGACTGGGTTTTTACAGTATAAAACGTTTAATTTAAGAATATTTCTTAATGTTATTTTTACAATTTTGTAGCTTTATTAAACGGTATTTACTTCACAAATACTCGTATTTAACAGTGTTGCTTATTCGATTTTGTAGCCTTATTAAACGGTATTTACTTTTCAAATATTTAACAGTGTTATTTTTAAAATTATGTAGCATTATTAAACTGTATCTACTTTACAAATATTTCGCAGTATTACTTTAACAATTTTGAAAGCTTTATTAAACGGTATTTACTTTTCAAATATTTAACAGTATTTTTACAATTATGTAGCGTTATTAAACTGTATCTACTTTACAAATATTTAGCAGTATTACTTTAACAATTTTGAAAGCTTTATTAAACGGTATTTACTTTTCAAATATTTAACAGTGTTATTTTTACAATTATGTAGCATTATTAAACTGTATCTACTTTACAAATATTTAGCAGTATTACTTTAACAATTTTGAAAGCTTTATTAAACGGTATTTACTTTTCAAATATTTAACAGTGTTATTTTTAAAATTATGTAGCATTATTAAACTGTATCTACTTTACAAATATTTAGCAGTATTACTTTAACAATTTTGAAAGCTTTATTAAACGGTATTTACTTTTCAAATATTTAACAGTATTTTTACAATTATGTAGCGTTATTAAACTGTATCTACTTTACAAATATTTAGCAGTATTACTTTAACAATTTTGAAAGCTTTATTAAACGGTATTTACTTTTCAAATATTTAACAGTGTTTTTTTTTACAATTATGTAGCATTATTAAAATGTATCTAATTTACAAATATTTAGCAGTATTACTTTAACAATTTTGAAGCTTTATTAAACGGTATATACTTCACAAATATTCAATTTCATAGCTTTGTTAAACGGAATTTAAAGTACTATTGGACTACTATGTCACCTTTTTACAAATTTGGTTAATTTGTATATTTCTATCTTGTTTCTTAATGAATACCATCGTAAAATACCAATATAATGCTGATGTGTTTCGTATTGTGAGTAACAAGAACAGGAGACCATTTTCTATACTATATAGAATAAAGGTGACAAACTAACACACAGTCTACCTGATTGTAAGTGGATGCTGTGGGCCCATGTACACCTACATTTATTCTCGATTAACAATCAAAATGTAGATGCGTTGTCACTTTCCGAGGACTATGGAATGCCTTGGTCTCCTGTTCTCTACACCCACCATACGTAATAAAGCAGCATTGAGTTGCTGTTTTACGCTAGTACTCCGGAGCCGACCCATTGACGCTACAGTGCTGATTATATCTAGAAACCAACCAATGTACCAACGTAACTGGGCATTTCATCTTGGCCCTAAGGGGTGATAACACATCTGCTTGTTGATTCTTAATAGAGTTAGGTGTAAAGCGGTCTATGTGCCACAGCATCCACTTACCATTAGATACTGTTTTTTTTTATAGAAGAGGGGGCAAACGAGCATGCGGCTCACCTGATGGTAAGTGACTACCACCGCCCATAAACAACCGCAACACCAGGGGAAATATCGCCGGTGGTAAACAATTCCACAGAGAAGTTGTACGAGGAAGAAAACTCCTGTGTGATCGATTCTCAATCTACTTTTATAAAAAGAAAGTTATGACCTTTTTGTAAATCCGTGATAGTTAATCTCCACTGAATTGAGAGGAAAAAGCAATTGGAATTCGAATCCCACTGACAGCATCATTAAACTGTTTTCCAATCTTAGGTACATTATGAAATGGGTTCATCGTTCTCAGCAGTAAAGTAACGTATGTGAACTGTACTTATGAGAATGAAATACAAACGCTTTAGATGCGTGTTTTCAATAACCGATAATTCGTACTCAGGTAAAATGTTTTTTCCTGCTTACTCCCGACTGATAAGGTAGGCGTAGTTTATTAATTAATGAACAATTGATTCGCGATGGCCTGTATGGACTTTATTAAGGTCAATTGACCCATAATTAAGGTCAATCGAGCCACTGACCACACGTGGATTAAGTATTAAACGAAGTAAATGACGGTAAAAATTGTGTAGTAATTTGAGATTCTAATAATTTTAATGAATATATTTTCTATGGGATTTGAATAACTATGAGCCGTGGTAGCTCAGATGGTTAGCGCTCGCTGTAAGCTTTACAGTACGCGAGTAACCTGGGTTCGATCCCTGCCGGCACCAATGAAATTGTTAATTGCAATTTTAAGTGCTGATTTACCACGTGCTCCGTGGTGAAGGAAAACATTGTGAGGAAACCTGCATGTCTGAGAAATAAGAAATAAAATATTTCGAAGACATGTGAAGTTCGCCAACACGCATTGGGGCAGCGCGGCGGACATTTCCTTGTCCTAAAACCCTCTCAGAAATGAGAGGTTTGTGCCCAACTGTGCGAAGTATATAGGCTGCAACTATACTTTACTTTAGAATAACTATTGCTATTGTTAAAGTAAGTCCTCAGCTGAACATATAGGCCTATCCCGTAGATTGGCACAAAGTACACCTGTATCCATCGACTGCCTTGTTTCATCAGGTCGTCACTCCATCTAGTAGACCGCGGAAAGCCCTGTATAATATATTACATATGCCGTAGACCTCCCAACGCCCAACACTGCGTTTACCAGTACAAGACTGCTATCCGAGAACCTTTCTTTTGTAAATAGGGATTGGAATGAATAAAATTAAATTAAAGATGTTATGATGTAGAGCCGTAGTAGATGCCGTGTAGTGGCGGTTAAGAATATCCACTACCCCATATCTTCCCGTGGGTGTCGTAAAAGGCGACAAAGGGAAACAGGCAGGAGATGGGCAGCAGCATCTTCCTGGTAACGGCAAAAATACAATAAAAAAAACTGCGGTTGCCAACCCGCTCGCCAAGCGTGGCAACTATGGCAATGATGAAAGTTATGAAGAGGCGGCCCCCAGTCCCCGGCGGCCCTGCTATTCCTGGCTACGGTGGTGACCATGGTAACGGCGGGGCAGGGGATGCTAAGAATCTCCGGTGGAGGTTCGGTTGCCACCTACGACGATTCGACCTGGCAACATACAACGCACGCACCCTGAGGACTGACGAGAAGATTGTGGAGCTGGAAGAAGAGATAGGCAAGTTACGCTGGCATATTATAGGATTATCCGAAGTCCGAAGAGAGGGGGAGGACACGGTAATCCTCGAATCCGGCAACTTGCTCTATTACCGGGAGGGCGACCATCTGTCCCAAGGAGGTGTCGGATTTATCGTCCACAAGTCTCTCGTTAACAACGTTGTAAAGATTGAGAGTGTGTCGACGAGGGTTGCGTACCTTATACTCAGAATCACCAAACGGTATTCGCTGAAGGTCATACAGGTTTACGCACCAACCTCGGCACACCCCGATGAGGAGGTGGAGGAATGAGGATATCTCTAGAGCCATGCATTCCTCCAAAACCCAATATACGGTGTTAATGGGAGATTTCAATGCAAAACTACGCACAAGAGAGAACGGTGACCTGAAAGTGGCGAAATTTGGAATAGGGCAACGGAACCTAAGGGGCCAGCAGCTGGCCGGCTTCATGGAGAAAGAGGGACTCTTTATGATGAACTCTTTCTTTCAGAAGCGGCTCTACAGGATGTGGACCTGGTCGAGCCCCGACGGTTCGACAAAAAATGAGATTGACTTCATTATGACGACCAGACGACAACTGTTCAGTGATGTCTCAGTGATCGCGAGGGTGAAAACCGGCAGCGATCACAAAATGGTTAGAGGCACACTGAACCTAAACGTTAAGTTGGAGAGGTCTCGTCTAATGAAGTCAACGCTCCGTCCCCCTCGTGCTCTAATCCAAAGTCCCGAAACCTTTCAGCTCGAGTTACAAAACCGTTTTCAGTGCCTAGAAGACTGCAATGAAGTGGACGATTTGAATGACAAGCTCGTGGAAACTGTCCATGCGGTCGGAGCTAAGTTCTGCAAGACCCGCCGCAGAAGAACACAAAAACTCTCCGATCACACTCTTAATCTCATGGCTGTTAGACGGGAGATGAAGCTACATTCTACAACAGACTTGACAGCATACAGGCATCTGAACAGACAGATCTCCAAATGCATGCGGCGGGACTTACGCAACTTCAATACAGCTTGTATTGAGGAAGCGATCGAGCGGAACCAAGGCTCCAAAGTCTTTGCCAGAGATCTGTCTGCCAGAAAGAGCCAACTGTCAAAGCAGAAGACAGAGTGCGGCCGCATCGTTTCCGGGGCACCTGAGATTTTGAGTGAGATTGAGAGGTTCTATGGACAGCTGTACACGTCATCGTTGGAGCCACACGCAAGTGTGAGTAACGATCCAAGAGCGAGTCTTATCCGACATTATTCCGATGATATCCCGGACGTCAGTCTGAGCGAGATTAGAATGGCTCTCCAGCACCTTAAAAACGGCAAGGCCCCAGGCGAGGATGGAATTACAGCGGAGCTTCTGAAAGCGGGTGGAAAACCGGTATTTGAAGTCCTTCAGAAGCTCTTTAATTCCGTCCTCCATGGTGGCATTACACCGGAGGCGTGGAGCAGAAGTGCGGTGGTCTTGTTCTTCAAGAAAGGCGACAACGCTCTCTTGAAGAACTACAGACCGATTTCTCTTCTGAGCCGCGTCTACGTGCTGTTTTCGAGAGTCATTACGAATCGTCTCGCGCGCAGACTTGACGACTTCCAGCCTCCCGAACAAGCCGTTTCCGAAAAGGCTTTAGCACCATAGACCACATACATACCCTTCGGCAAATTGTACAGAAGTCCGAGGAGTACAATTTGCCACTATGTCGGGCGTATGTGGACTATGAGAAAGCCTTTGATTCCGTCGAAATTTGGGCGGTGCTGCAGTCCCTTCAGCGGTGCCAAGTTGACTGTCGGTATATCGAAGTGTTGAAGTGCTTGTACAGTAAGGCTACGATGGCTATCCGAGTACAGAACCGGGGTACGAAACCTATCCAATTGCAGAGAGGTGTAAGACAGGGTGACGTCATATCCCCGAAACTCTTCACCGCTGCATTGGAAGACGTTTTCAAGCTTCTGGACTGAAAAGGATATGGTATCAACATCAATGGCGAGTACATCACTCACCTTCGATTTGCCGACGATATAGTCCTTATGGCAAAATCGCTGGAGGACCTAAGCACTATGCTCAATGACCTCATTAGTGTTTCCCAACGGATAGGTCTTAAGATGAACATGGACAAGACAAAGATCATGTTTAATGTCCATGTCACACCTATGCCGGTAGTTGTTGGGAACACTAAGCTCGAAGTTGTTGACGAGTATGTTTACCTGGGACAAATAGTCCGACTAGGTAAGTCCAACTTAGACCGAGAGATCAGTCGACGGATTCAACTCGGTTGGGCAGCGTTTGGGAAATTACGGCACATCTTCTCGTCAGGTATACCTCAAAACTTGAAAACGAGACTGTACACCCAGTGCGTGTTGCTAGTGATGACATACGGAACTGAGACGTGGTCCTTCACTGCTGGCCGGATGAGGAAGCTCAAGGTCGCTCAGCGAGCTATGGAGAGGGCTATGCTCGGAGTTTCTCTGCGTGATAAACTCAGAAATGAGGATATCCGCAGTAGAACCAGAGTGACCGACATAGCCCAACGGATTAGTAAGCTGAAGTGGCAATGGGCCGGCCATATAGCTCGAAGAACCGACAACCGATGGGGAAGAAAGGTTCTCGAGTGGCAGTCTCGTACCGGCAGGCGAAGTGTAGGGCGTCCCCCCACTAGATGGAGTGACGACCTGGTAAAATATGCAGGAAGTCGGTGGATGCAGGTGGCTCAGGACCGTGCTTTGTGGCATTCTTTGGGGGAGGCCTATGTTCAGCAGTGGACTTGTGAAGGGCTGTAATGATGATGTAGAGCCTAACAGTTTTTAAATGTAATCTATCTTAAGTGTATATCAGTATAGCGTTCTGCAACTTTTCGTTACAATAATTTTAGTAATAAAAATTCGTCGCGAAAGCAATTCGTATATAGCTACAAACGCAAACCTGTTGTTCCCTGTTCAGTTATCACTGCAGCGGTCAGTAATGACTGTTAGAAGCTGCCCGTGTATAACTGACCTAAAATAATAACGGATCTGCTGCCTTTTTGTTTTGATTACTGCTGGTGTTCATGGGCTGCAGCAGTAGTATTCTGACTGCCACTTTGGTCTAGAGGTCTTAAACTGTCCGCGTTTTTAAAGCCATTGCGCATGTGTCAGCAGCTGGTGTTCCAACCACTGGTGCGAACAGTAGTAGGAACGACTTTATAATACTCCAAAAAGTAAATAAAAATAATAAATTCTTGCTTAGTTCTTTTTTTTAATTATTAACATTTGTTAGACGAGCAATTGCCATCCTCATCTAACGGATGATGTAGCGCGCTAATTCTCTTTCATTTTAATTTATCTTTAACAGGTGGTTACCCTTAATTGGAGCCAATGTATGCCATCTAGGCAACCGTATTCCATCGTGCTCAAAAAAAAAAACTTTAATTTCATATCTAAATGATGAATGTACGTTATGAACTGTAACACAGTATTACCTGTTTAGACCTGTCTGCGGTGAGGTTGCGGCCAAGTGCGCTACTGCCACAAAACCTTTCCAAGTTCTTTACATAATAATAATATATTCCTGTGAAGTGGTATACATAAACACTCACGCCTGTCACCCAGAGGGGTAGGCAGAGACTATGGACTTCCATTTGGCACGATCCTGACAGACCTCTCTCGCTTCCTCCACATCCATATACCTACGCATACACGCTCGTCGGTTAAAGGTACTCTTGATTTGGCCCATTTTCAACATATCGCCAATTTGGTCGATAAACTTTCGCCTATGGCGACCCTTCCCGACTCTGCCGTTCACCTCTGCAACATAAATTTGCTTTGTCACTCTTTCGTCATTCATTCTTTCCACATGACCAAACCACCGAAGCATTCCTTTCTTAATCCTGGTCACAACATCATCTTGCAAACCACACTCTTCTCTTATTAAACAATTTCTCACTCTGTCATTCAGATTCATCCCTAACATACTCCTTAATGATCGCATTTCTACAGCATTTATTCTACTCTCGTGCTTCTTCTGCCACACCCAACTTTCACTACCATACATTAAAGTAGGCACTAACACAGCATTGTGAATTGCCATATGTGCCTTTTTGGACACATTCTGACTTTTCACAATAGAGTGTAGAGCCCCATTCAATCTATTTCCTGCATTCACTCGTCGTTCTATATCCTTATCATATCTACCATCCCTGCTAAACACACATCCCAAATACACAAACTCATCTACTTGCTCTACCAACTCCCCTTCTATTCTATACTATAGTATACAATTTATTAAAAAAAAACAGTGTTTGGATTTTTTGTCGAAAACATCAATTAATATTATTTTAATGAAAAGATTTTTGCGGCCACATTTTGATAGGCACCATAGCAAAAATGTATTCCCCCACTTATAATTATATGTTAAAATTAGATATTGGTTAAAAACTACATGAACGTTGTAATCTTGCAGCCGGATCTTAGATTATTATTATGTATTTGCCAATAACGCCGACGTCATACGAGATGGACTACTGACAGTCTGTCGGTAACTTGAGAAATATATTTAGCAGTGGACATTTATTGACTGTTATGAATGAATGAATGAATGAGATAATGATATTTAATATTGGTCAAAACTCACGAGTAGTTAAATACAATGTATCCGATCGCGACAAGCGATGATATAATAATAACAAACATTTTTGTAATTTAAATGATAATGTCTATCATTGGATTTCAGATTAAGATCTGTAAAACGCAGTCATTAAATTTTATAATCTGTTTAATTGTGCATAACTTATTGTTTTAATAGTCAGTTTACGAGTACGGTTAACTTAATTTTACTTGTTTTTGCTAACATGATCTTAAAGTTAATTGCGATATACCCGTGTTAATTATTAAACAATGAAATATAAAATTGTTGCATGAAATAAACTAAAAATTAAACTTCGTTTCAAAAGCTTAACCCGTAATCAAAATTAAATACTAAAATCTAGAATAATTAATAATAATGTGCACTAAAAAAGACATGTGCTATACAACATATTATTTATCGGCACGTCTGTATAATTCAAAAATTTGTACAACCGACTTCAATATAAACTATTAAGAATAATTCAAAAACTTTTGGTCAAACCTTGATCAAATTTATATGGGACCACATGAGAAGCACCAGCTGCAAATTTATTTATTTATTTATTTCATATATTTGCATAAAACATGGACAGATAAGGATGGTACAATTCTTAAAGCACAACATGTTTTGCTATGTGATTGTGATAGCATGCAAATTTACATAAATAGCACATATACAAATGAAATTTTCTAGTCATAATACAAAACAATTAGACTAAAACATATAAAATCATAAGTAAACAAAGATTATCAATTCATTAAAAAAATATATATCATTTACATTTAACAAATAGGTCTCTGATGTCATAAAATTGATTTTCATTGAGATAAGTCAATAATTTTTTTTTAAATAAATTATTATTATTCGATTTGATTTCATTTGGTATTTTGTTATAAATTCGAATACACATGGTTAAACAGCTTTTACTATATTTGTTTGATCGCGGTACATCATCTAATACAAGTCTATTTGCATTTCTTTTCAGTCTTATATTCATATCATATGCCTTTGTAAAGAGATTATTATGTTTATGTACGAAATTACAAACTTCGTAGATATACAAAGATGGTAGTGGCAACAAACCTAGGCTCCTAAATATTGGTTTGCAGGATTTATCCGGTGCGATTCCAGCAATAGCTCTAATGCATTTCTTTTGTGCAGTAAATAATCTCTGTTTATCTATACCATTGCCCCATATTACAACACCATAACGTAGTAAAGATTCTATGTAAGCGTGATACGTTAGAACAGCAGTTTTTTTGTCTGTAACATTTTTTACTTTATTAAGTGCAAAAACAAATTGGTTTATTCTACTGCATAGGTGATGTATGTGACCTTTCCAGCTTAAATCTTGATCGATTATTACTCCTAGGAATTTAGTTTGTGTTACTTCGTTTAATTTGTCGATATTAAGATTAAAATTGTATTTTGTGTGTTTTGATTTATTAAATTGAATATAAGTTGATTTATTAAGATTGATTTTTAAATTGTTTCTGTCTAACCATTTAATAATTGTATCAATTGTGTTGTTAATGTCAATTTCATGATTATGTATGGAATTATTTTGCTTCTTATCAGTGCTTACAATTATTGAAATATCGTCCGCGAATAAAATACATTTATGACTGGTGATTAGAGTTATATCATTTAAATAAAGAAGGAACAATATTGGACCCAGCACGCTACCTTGAGGAATGCCATGTTTGTTCTCTTTATAAGAAGATGAGAAGGACAGCATTTCCTCTCCTACAATCTTTTTTATTACGACACATTGTCTACGGTTAGCTAAATAGGAAGATATCCATTTTAGTGGAAGTCCTCTGACACCGACCATTTCCAGTTTTCGTAATAGTATGCTGTGCGCAACGAGATCGAAGGCTTTCGATAAATCAAGAAACAATGCTGTGGTTAAAAAATTGTTGTTTATTTTTGTTAAAATTGAACTAATGAGCTTAAATGTGGCTAGTGTTGTAGATTTTTGTTTCTGAAAGCCATATTGGTCATTCTTTATTAAATTGAATTTCTTGCAAAAATCTAACAATCTTTTGTACATACATTTTTCTAGTATTTTTGACAATATTGGTATTAGTGTAATTGGACGATAATTGGTAATATCATTTCTCTTACCCTTTTTAAATAATGGCTTTACAATCGACAATTTTAATGTTTCTGGAAAAGTACCACATGAAAATGACAAGTTAATTAAATATGTCAAAATAGAGACTAATTCATTTACAGACTTCTTAATTATTTTCGTATTAATGCCGTCATATCCTTCCGAGTTAGTGTTATTAAGAGATAGGATTTCTTTTTTAACCTCTTCTTCTGTCATGGGCTTAACAAACATTGAGTTAGATAGTGATTTTTCATTACTAGTATAGCTGTTTGGTTTATCCATTATTGTCAAACTATTAGGGAAATCAGTAAAATAATTATTGAAAATCGAAGCTATGTCAGTAGGATTTTTAATCAGTTTATTATTTATTTTCAAATCCGTAACGCCATGGTCGAAGTTTGAATTTGAGATTGCATTTTTTATTACAGACCATGTAGCTTTACATTTATTTTTGCTTTTGTGTATGAATTTTATACTAGAATTTCTTTTCGATCTTTGAATACATTTTTTCAAAATCTTTGAATATGTGATGTAACTTGTCTTATTTAATTCTGATTTATTCCTGTAGTATCTATATCGGAGTAATCTTTTAGTTTTACAACTTCTTTTTAAACCTCGACTTATCCAATTGTTTGTAGTATTATTATTATTTATCATTATTCTAATAAGTGGAAAACATAAATTATAAATTAAACCTAGAAATTCATGAAATGTATTAAACGCGTTATTTATATCAGTCTGTAAGTATATATCAGACCAAGATATATTCATAAGATATTCCCTAAATTTCCGTATGTTCTCAGCGCAATAGTCTTTTTTGTAAATAAAATATGCCGTAGTCTTTAAAAATTTTCTTTTTATGGGTATTTCCAGTAGTTGCGCTGTTTCATGGTCAGACAGGTATAGAGGTAGAATGGTAGCCGTTGCGTCTGTGATGTTGCTTAAAATATGGTCTATACAAGAGTTTTTCCGGGTCGGTACCTTAATGTGAATGCTTAGATTGTAGTTCTGACACAGATCCTGAAATAAATTAGTAATATTTCCCTGTTTTAAAGTATTAATATTAAAGTCACCAGTTACAACTAGCTTAATGTTTGGCTTATGACTGCCAAGTAAGTCATATAAAAGTTTGTCCAGCTTATCTAAGAAAATAGTAGGGTTTGACAAGGGAGTTCTATAAATACATATTATAATCAATCTGTGTACAGGAATTTCAATTCCGCAAGCTTCAAATGTATTTGGTGTTGCATAATATTGTAATTTATAAATTTTTTTGTATGTTATATTGCGTTGTACCAAAATACAAGTTCCGCCTCTTTGTTTATCTCTACAAAATGCAGTTGCTAATTCGTAACCTTTTATTTGTAAGTATTTATCGTAACCATCCCGCAAAAACGTTTCAGAGAAACATAGTATATCGGGTTCGATCTCGGCCTCACGTAACTCATGGAGTGTTAATTCTAATAGTTCTTGTTTTGATAAAATACTAGCAATGTTTTGGTGCATGATTTTGAGAGAAAGAGATGGCTTTTGCTCTTTGTTCCCGAAAAAACTGATTTCCATCTATTATGGGGAAGTAATAGGGTATGGTACCTTTTTTCGAATCGAAAGTGGATTTTATGGCATTAGTTCCACTGATGGAAGCACTTTGTAACTGCATTTTTGCGAAGTAATAGGGGATTGTGCCTTTCAGGTGTTTTATATTAAATTTAGTTGCTTCCTGAGGCTGTGGTTTATTGCGAATTATTATCTTTTGAAGTTCCTTAATATTTAAATATTTATTATCGTAGTCAATACAGTCGATGATATAATTGATTGATTCACACATTTTAAACAAATTGCTATTAATACATTCTACAAAATAACAGTTTTTATAAGCATTGCAAGTAATTTTTAAGGCATTATTCAATTCATGAACATTCAAATACATATTTTTTAATGGGTTAATAACTATCACAGAATTGTTACTAAATTTATTCAGCAAACTACGCAATTGAGATGTTAATATATTAATATCATAATCATTTTCACCGATACATATTACAATTTTTTCATTTGATGTTACTTCTAAGTTTCGACAATTTTTTAAAAAAAGAATCGTCGAAATCGGTTCACCCAGAAAAAAGTTTTGAGGTAACACTATGTGTGTAAAAAAAACATACAGTCGAATTGAGTACCTCCTTTTTGAAGTCGGTAGAAAATATCGGATGGATCGAAAGTGCGCGAGAGGTTTTATCACTCGCGGCGTGGTGGAATTGAGGGTATATCGAGAAACCACTATGTACTCGTTTGTGCAGTATAGCACACTGTAGGCGCCGTGCGCGAGACGCTCCGCATAACTCATTCTACGAGTGAAATCGTGCTACGCGTGCTGAAACTCATAGAATGACAGTGTCGTGATCCTGTTCGTTGTAGTAATAGCACATGAGTAAAGAAACCGACCAGAGGGGAAGCTACATACAAACGGCTCGCTGCGAGTACACCCATGCATAGCGCAGCGATGTGTGCGTGAGCTCTCACCGACAGGTTCACCGACGCTCCGTCGGGGTACAAACCGGTTTGCGCCGGCTCAGTCAGAGTATCCATGAAAGGGCTGTTAGTCGTCCGCATTTAAATAAATAGACCAACAATATTTCGAAATGTTATACATCAATTAATTTATTAAGTATTTTTGCAATTATTAAATAATTAGATTAAAGTATTTTACTAAGAATAATTAAGAATTAAGTTATTATAAATTTATATAGGTAAATAATAAGTTTTCTGTATATGCAACAATGCCTAATAGTTGTACAGTATGCATGAATAATTCTAAAGAAAATAAGGATATTTCCTTTTTTGTACCCCAGAGATCAAGTGAAGTAAGTACCTTTTTGCGTATTATATACAATAATACTAGGTAATAACATTGATAGATAAGTTAAAATGTGTTAGAAAGGTGCGTCGCCGAGTAATGAAATCGGTCTCACCTACTTGAAACTTTAGTCAGTCTAACTTTGACAGTGCCGTAAATGGCAGGATTTCCTACGTAATAAGGCTAAATGTGTGACTTTATCCACCCACATTAGTATAGAGGTAGGTTGCTTCCTGGGGTAGGATATAAGTTACTTTTTGCGAGTCGCGACTGCAGGGGTAAATACCACTGCATTATGGTTGGAACCATTGGTGGGGGTGGTGGTATTGGTGTTGGTGGAAGTGGTGCTGGTGTTGGTGGAAGTGGTGCTGGTGTTAGTGGATAGTGTTGCTGATGGTGTCAGTGGTAGTGGAGGTGGTAGTATCGTAGGTAGTGGTAGTATCGTAGGAGTCGCGACTGCAGGGGTAAATACCACTGCATTATGGTTGGAACCATTGGTGGGGGTGGTGGTATTGGTGTTGGTGGAAGTGGTGCTGGTGTTGGTGGAAGTGGTGCTGGTGTTAGTGGATAGTGTTGCTGATGGTGTCAGTGGTGGTGGAGGTGGTAGTATCGTAGGTAGTGGTAGTATCGTAGGTAGTGGTAGTAGGCAGTGGACCAACAGTGGCTGCATCAACACCACCACCATCACCACCATTATTATCACCACCGCCGCCCCTGCCCACTACCACCATCACAGCCACAACTACCACCACCACCACTTACACCAAAAGTCTTGATTTCGAACAATTAATAAATATGTTGTTACATTAATATAAGTTATAATTAATACACATGTCTTATGCTATACAATATTTTTATTTTTTCCTTAAAATTTTCACATGCATCAGGTGACATCCCTATCAGAATAGGTATAGATTTTCGACGTTGTTAGGAAGCTTCCCCTCTGGTCCTCTTTACTCTGTGGTAATAGTTCGTTGTAGTACTGGCAAGGCTGGCATGCAAGATGATGTTGTTGAGAGGGCTGCTCTGTGTTACAATGAGATGGGTAGTGTTGCGGTTTGTTTGCATACTTTGGTGTTATCATGTAATTACGTCCCTCATGTTACACTACTGTGTAATCGTGATGGGGACATATTACGGTATGGTCGAACTGTAATTGTTCTATACAGAGTATATATTGCAGTAGGCTGTTTAATTGTTGATAATGATTAATTGCGTAAGCAGGAGAGCAATTTGAACATCAGCTATCATTATTATTATTTTTAACAATAAACCTGCTGATGTATCCCCGATATTTCCGACATATTTATAATTCGTAATATAAAATAAACCTATATAAGGTGGGAGGGCCATGTTACAGCTATATTATGGTTGTAGCACGAATGGGTCGGCTTGACCGGGGAAGGACCACGCACTCACATAATACTAGCGTAAAACAGCAGCATTATAGTATATAGTGAGTTTGAGAGAACTGGAGACCCTTTTTACTGGAAATGAGGCATTCCATCTTAGTTCTCATGGATGACAACGCATCTGCATTTTGATTCTTCATCGAGGATTAATGTACTGGTAGATATCTATGGGCTTCAGTATCCACTTACCATCAGGTGGACTGTATGCTCCTTTGTCACTCTTTCTGTTATAGAATGCAACACTGATTTCAATGGTCTATTTGGTGCAGAGGTCTAAGGGTGCGGCAGAAAGTGTTTCATATAATTTCTACACGAATTACTAGAGAAGTATAGTTAGTATACCAGGGCGGCACTGAAAATTTGGGGAATCAAGGAAGTGACCAAACATTACTATTTAAAAATGTATTTATTGCTTTTCGAAGTATTCTCCGCGAAATTTGACACATTTTTCTATACGATGGAACCAATCATTGAAGTAACCATTCCATTCGGAAGTTGGGGTCTCCAAAATGGCCGTTTCGTAGGCGTCCACAGCTTCTTCAGGTGATGAAAATCTCTGTCCACGCAATTTAAAAATATTTTAATATGACAGGAACAGTGGAAATATTCCATTCCCGATGCTTTTAGTGCAGCCTATGTAGTAGACGTAAGTAACAGTGTAGTGGCGGTGTAAATATATCTATTATCCCATATATAAAAGGCGACAAAGGGAAACAAACCAGGAGACGGGCAGCAGCGTCTTTTTAATAACAACATAAAAATTGGCGGTAGCTAATTCGTCTGCCATGTGTGGGAACTATGTCAAATATATCCTTATGAAGCAATCCTATGGAGGAGGCCTGTGTTGTGTGTTAAAAACAAGGTTTACATTAAACTGGGCCTCGACTCATTGTAATAGGAATTTATTTTGTATTAAATGCTGGAAATACAGTGAGTTATACCATTTCGGAATCTCAATGAAACAGGCATGTGTTTTTTTTTTTCTTAATTTAGCACTCAGGTGGCCATATTTTTTTTACACCACGTTAGGTTAAACTTAGGAAAAAAAACCCGGCAAAGTGCGAGTCGGACTCGCGCACCAAGGGTTCCGAACAAATCTGTGGGTATATAAGTTTAAAATTATTAAAAATATTTTTATTATATGATGTAACTAAAAATATATGCTTTTTGCAATTTTTCCTTTATCTGTACTATGAAACGTTGCTTCGTACCAAATTTCAAGATCCTGAGTTCACGGAGAGTACCCTGTAGGTTTTGATTCCCTTCCGAATGTCGAAAATTTGCAGCATAAACGGCTGTATCTTTTGCTTGCGCTGGCTTAGAAGTTTGATTTTTTCACAGCACCAAGGGACAGTAGACTCGAGTGTTTGATATGAATTTCAGCTTGATACCTCCACGCGTTCCTGAGAAAAAGGGTCTTGACAGACAGACAGACAGACGGACAACAAAGTGATCCTATAAGGGTTCCGTTTTTTCCTTTTGAGGTACGGAACCCTAAAAATAAGCAAAACATGAAATTTGAGTTAGATCTTTGTTTAAAAAAAACTATGCTGCGCCTCAAATATCAGAGTACATTCAATTTTCGAAAATGTCGAATTATCTGGAAGACCGAAGGACTTTTACAAAATATAAAACATATTTTTCTGAACCGCCACAACGTCCTCTACCAGCAGGTACCATATTATCCATTCATTACGCCACATCCCTGTATAAAGTTTAAAAAAAAACCACTGATTTTTTGGGATTCGTCATACAGGAGAAGAATGCATCTTCACTCTTAAGACACCCGCTGAATGAGATTTGTCCCACACGATATGCTATTTTTGTATGAAAGTAGAATAATGAAAATTTACGACAAAATGCAACTAATATTGATATTATTTAAAGCGATCGATAATAAGTTGTCAAGTTCAAGTCTCGTGACGTCGGTAATTGAACCTGCTTCAAGAATTAATACAAACGTAAATTACGGCTTCATTGCACTAAATCCTTGCGCGTGTAACCTTCTACGTAGGCCTCGGGAGCGCTCCCGAAGCCTACGCACACTAATATAATTGCACTAATAAGAACTATAGCGTAATAGATTTAAGTTTTAATTTTTTGTATAACGTTGTCCTAACGAGTGGGTGGGATGACTTTTAAGGTCAGTTATGTAAGTGACATAACATATAGATTATTATTCTATTATTTTATCCGATTTATTAGCGCTAAGTTCATGGGGCAAAGCGCACCCAGTAAATTTCACGTAACGCGAGCAATCGTGGTTCGGCGGGAAAGGAAAACACTGTAAGGAAACGTACGTATGTGAGGTTATAGAACCCCCGGTTCCGCTCGACTCCGACGTCCCAAATATAGCTGGCTCGTCACGCACTAGCACTACATACTCACCTCTTGTCTCAAGCACCGTTATGGGTGGGACGCGCACAGACACCTCTACGCACAGCGTACACACCATACACCCGCGTGAACACAAGTTAGCCGTCAGAGCCGGGGCCCGCCACCCCTGTTCGGACGGCGGTTAGGTAACTTATCTGTATACTGGTTTATGTGAATATCGTTAAGAAAGTAACGATGGAAATAATATGCCACTATCATCATCATCAGTCTCCTTTTCATAGCTTTCTTTTAGGCATCGAGCCTTGGGTTCCGACGTAGCTGTAAAATACATTTAGAACACAGAAACTAGACGTATCTGAGGAAAAGCTACGAGGACATGTGAAGTCCATCAGCACGCATTGGAAAAGCGCGGCGGACTAAATTGCTGTGGCCTGTTCCCAGTCGTGGGACTTATATACCTTTAAAAAAATTAAAAGTAAACAAGTAAATTACTATCTATAAAACACTTGACTACATTAACTAACAAGAAGTATGTAGATTTCCACCTACATTTTCAGGTTGTGTAATTCTTAAATTCCCATAGAAACCTTGGTTTTTCCATTATCGTGAAGCCAACTCATCAACCGTTTGCCGTCTTCACTTCGGTCATTCTTGCACACCGGTACACCTAGCCAAATTAACGATAAGGGATAATTCTTTATGTGAATGTGGTCTTAATAAAGGTTCCACCGATCACATATTTTTCGAATGTTCACGACTCAAGTTCTCCGTGTATGATATCCTTCCCCAAAACATCCCTCGTCCTACTAATTCTATGTCTGCTGTCTCTCGTGTTCTCGCTTGTTGATTGACTTGATCTAGACTAATAATATTAAGTTGTAATATAATACTAATCATTGTTGGTGGTATAATTATAAATGTTTGTGTTGTATTTTGCTGTAGATTAGAAGCCAATTACAAAAAAAATATTATAAAACAAAAAAGATTTTATTTACTTTGTTGTCACTTCCATGACTGACTTAACATTGGCAGATTTTTTTAAGAGAATCCATAAAGTAAAGAAGAAGAAGAAGAAGGTGACAAACGAGCACACAGTCCACCTCATGGTAAGTGGTTGCTGCGGCCCATAGACATCTACATCTATCCTCGATTACGAATCAAAATAAAGATGCGTTGTCACCCGTGAGGACTAAGATGGAATGCCTCGTTTCCAGTAAAATGGGTCTCCGGTTCTCTACATTCACCATACACCATACAACAGCATTACGGTGCTATTTTACTCTGGTATTCTGTCAGAGCGTGGTCCTTCCTTGGTCGAGCCGACCCATTCATGCTGCAAATATAGGTACTACTTATACCTAGTCAGGTCATAAATTCTGTCACGTGTTTAATATAAAATAATTGAAACAAGTTTATTCATTATGTAACCATTTATATACCAAAATGAACTTAACAAAGCATAGATTCTTATGACACTAAAGTTTATTCAAAATGACCTCCGTGATTTTGAATACAGGCCTTCAATCTGCGCGGCCAGTCGTCTATCGCAGCACGAACGAGGTCCATGTCAATATCGGCGGCTGCCTTAATCAAGGATGTCTTGAGTGACTCCAAATTGGGATGAGGCTTTGAGCACGCCTTTTCCTCCAAGTGTTGCCATATCTTGTAATCTAACGGATTCAAATCTGGACTGGAGGAGGGCCAGTCTTCGTGCCGGATGAAGTTGATTTCACGTGCCGCCAGCCAGTCTTGTGTGCTCTTCGCTCTATGAGCTGGCGCCGAATCTTGTTGGAATACCCAGTGCCTGTTATTGAACATGGTATGAGAAACAGGTTCCACAAGGTTCGTCAGGACTGTATTTTGATACACAACTGCATTCGTTTTTACACCTTTCTCACAAAAAAGTACCTCTGTTAAGCCCAAATAAGAAATTCCCAACTATACCATGAGCGAGGATGGAAAATGACCTCGTTGGACACGCGGAATACAGTTGCTCGCTTCTTCACTACTGTGTGCGTACACCTTATTATTTTGTTTGTTGTAGCTCTCTTCTACGATAAAAATTTTTTCATCCGAAATAAAAGTTTCCCGATATTTTTTCCCGCGTACCGCTTCAACAAAGCGCGGCATCTCTTCAGTCACAGGTCCGTTAGACGAGCATTCAAACGATGTCCTGTTTTTCTTCGATATGCCCGAAGCCCTAAGTCTTCATTTAACACCCTTTTCACCGTGGTTCTGCTTAACCCCATCTGAAGGGCCAACAGTTTCTGCTTACGTTTGGGATTTCTTTGAATTCGCGCCTTCACAGCTTTTATCACTGCTGGAGTCCTAACAGACCGAGGGCGACCACTTCTTGACCTGTCATCTACACTAGAGTCTTCATTGTATCGTTTGATGGTACGATAAACGAATCTTTTGGTTATATTCAAATTTTTTAGTATGTCAAAAATTTGAATTGGCGCGTAACCGCAACGATGCAACGCAATAACTGCAACACGGTCTTCTTTAAGCGTCCACTCCATATTTAAAAATGAGTAAAATTCTAAAAAGTATACAGTTTTATTTTCATGAACAATTCGAAATTCGAATTCAATAAACTTTTTTGTGGCCAGCATTCTAAAAGAAAAGTTCTTACTGTGTGACAATACTTATGACCTGACTGTGTATAGCTGCAGCATGGCTCTACCCTATATAAATACATATTAATTGTACGTATATCATAATTCAAAACATTTAATCCTCAGTAATTATTTTGAGATTTAATTACCGAACTAGACGGAAATGTATGCTATTGTGCAAAGTTTTTGTTATCATGAATACGTTTATGTTCTACGTTTAAAACCCGTCTAAAAATGTGTGTATATCACTGACCTCTATGTATACTGCACATTTGTATAATAGAGGTCAGTGGTATAATATATGCTCTTTATTTAACATAATTTAGCGAAAACAAATGTACGAGGGGTGAACCAAAAGTAATGATAATGAATATTAAATATGATGATTATAGATAAAAAAATAAAATTCTACATAATCGTAGTCTCATAACAAGTAATGCATTTAGTCCATCTTTTTTCTAAACCCATAATTCCCTTAGAAAAAAATATTTATCTTGAACCTCAAAAAAAGCCTCAACAGCGTCCATCACTTCGCTATCGCCTGCAAATTTCTTGCCTCGAAGGTGTTTCTTGAGCCGAGTAAATAGGAAGTCACTGCGAGCCAGGTCTGGCGAATAGGCCGGGGTGTTCGAGCAGTTCAAGATCAGACCCGTTTTTTGATTGGAAGCCATCGCAACTGCGGCTTTGTGAGCCGGAGTGTTGTCTTGGTGAAACGGCACTCTTGCTCGTAGTTTGCCGCTTCTTATTCATTAATAGCCGCGCGCAATCTTCTTACGAGGGCGGCACTGAAAATTTCGGGAATCAAGGAAGTGACACAACATTACTATTTAAAAATGTGTTTATTGCTTTTCGAAGTATTCTCCGCGAAATTTGACACATTTTTCCATACGATGGAACCAATCATTGAAGCAACCATTCCATTCGGACGTTGGGGTCTCCAAAATGGCCGTTTTGTAGGCGTCCACAGCTTCTTCAAGTGATGAAAATCTCTGTCCACGCAATTTATTCTTTATTTTAGGGAAAGTATAGAAATCATTAGGGCTTAGGTCGGGGCTGTACGGCGGATGGTCTAATAATTCTATGTTTTCTTGCTCTAAAAACTTTTGTTATGTGTGCGGTGTGAGAACTTGCATTGTCGTGATGGAGGATGATGCGGCGGTTGCAGTTCTCTTTACGGAGTTCAGAAACGACCTGTGGCAAACAAATGCTAGCATACCATTCTGCATTAACCGTTCTTTGTCGCTCAAGAGGAATAGTCGTAACACGGCCGGTTTTGGAGACAAACGTGGCCACCATTTTTTTTGCAAAACTCCGTGAACGAACAATTTTTGTTGGCTTTAACTCATTTTCGAACACCCAAACTCGTGACTGGTTTTTTGTTTCGGGTCCGTACGCGTATGTCCAGAATTCGTCACCTGATACGATGTTGTATACAGCATTTGAGGATTCTGCGTGGAATCTTGCGAGAGTTCTGACGCACCAAGTAACGCGAGCCGCATTTTGCTCTTCACAGAGCAAATGCGGTATCCATCGGGAAAACAACTTTATTACACCTAATTTTTCATGCAAGATTATTTGTATTTGACTCATGCCAATGTCTAAAGTTGCCTGAATCTCGCGGTATGTCACATGACGATCTTCCTCAATCAGCTTACGCACAGCATCAACGTTTTCTTGGGTGACAGCAGTTTTTGGACGACCTTGACGGGGATCATCACTGAGTTTGACACGTCCACGTTGAAATTCAGCAAACCAGCGATAAATTGTGGTTGGATGGGGCTTCATCACCAAATGCAGAAATCATCCGGTCAACACACTGTTTTTGTGTTAAACCACTTCGAAAGTCATAATAAATCATCGCTCTTGAATTTTCTCGAGTCAATTCCATTTTCTCAACGACTAAACAAGTTTGACAAAACCTTGTGACAAGACCGAGAATATTTTTTAAATTAAATAAATGGTATTCGATTTTACCAAGGAGTTTTCAATTAAAAAGATTTTAATATGACAGGAACAGTGGAAATATTCCATTCCCGATACTTTTAGTGCAGCCTATGTATTTGGCCTCCGTAGTAAGGGCCTGAAATAGTGACTTCCTTTTCCAATTATTCCACTATAATTATTCCTTCAGCGTCCCAAACAATGGACGCAATAACCTTTCCCGTCGAACTAGACATTTTGAATTTCATCAGTGTTGGTGAGGATGCTCGTTTCCAAACCAATGATTGTTGTTTGGTTTCAGGTCTAGTCCATAGTCACGAAACGTGACAAAAAAATTATGATTTGCTTTGGAACCTTTCGATATTCACCGGCGAATTGTCGACTCGTTTTTTCTTCTGCTCGTCGGTTAAGATTCTCGGTGCCTAACGCGCAGACACCTTTTTCATATGCAATTCGTTCGCAAGGATTCTTTGAACACTATTATATGAGCTCTCTATGACCTTAGCTATATGCCTGATGGTCACTCTTCAATCTGCCAATAGGGATAGAGGGATGGTGTATGGGCGTCCTTGACGATGTTCATCTTCCGTGGTTGTTCTGCCCAGCATAAACTCCTCCTCCGTGGAATATGGAGGAGCAGATTCCCGCAATGTTTCCAACAAGTCACTGTGTATTTCTTTTGTAGATATTTTTTTGAACTAGTGATACTTGATGCCAGCTCTAATTTCGTTTTTCTCCATTTTCGAATCGTAGCCTATTTATGTGATATTTTATGCTGATTTAGTGGATACAAAATCAATAAAAAAAAAATTTTTTTTGACTTGTGTGCACTCGAAATAACCGATTATCATTTCATTTTCACTCACTTTTGGACCACCCCTCGTTCATAATTTCTTCTGCAGGTCTATGCACACCTACTTTTATCTTTTGAATGATATAAGTTTCATTCTCCTCCATTTCATAATAAGTACTTACTTACTAAGAACGTACGACAATTTTCGATGTATACGTATTAATTTAATTTCAAATATTTTTTCGCTTTTTTATAGGATAGGGTGACAAACGAGCACAGAGTCCACCTGATGGTAAGTGTTTGCTGTGACTCATAGACATCTACATTTATCCTCAATAAAGAATCAAAAGTACCATAGGCCAGTGATGACCTATGGTACTGAGACGTGGTCCTTCACTGCTGGCCGGATGAGGAAGCTCAAGGTCGCTCAGCGAGCTATGGAGAGGGCTATGCTCGGAGTTTCTCTGCGTGATAAACTTAGAAATGAGGATATCCGCAGTAGAATCAGAGTGACTGACATAGCCGAACGGATTAGTAAGCTGAAGTGGCAATGGGCCGGCCATATAGCTCGAAGAACCGACAACCGTTGGGAAAAAAAAGTTCTCGAGTGGCGGCCTCGTACCGGCGGACGAAGTGTAGGCCGTCCCCCCACTAGATAGAGTGACAACCTGGTAAGATATGCAGGAAGTCGATGGATGCAGGTGGCTCAGGACCGTGCTTTGTGGCATTCTTTGGGGGAGGCCTGTGTTCAGCAGTGGACTTGTGAAGGGCTGTAATGATGATGATGAAAGAATCAAAATGTCGATGCGTCATCACCCGTGAGGACTAAGATGGAATTTCTCTCTTTTCCAGTAAAATGGGTCTCCGGTTCTCTACACTCACCATACGAAACACAGCAGTGTCAAGCTGCCATTTTACGCTGGTGTTCTGTGAGAGCGTGGTCCTTCCCCGGTAGAGATGACGATGAGATGATGATGATGATGAGATGACTGCAGCATGGCTCTACCATGTATAAATATATGTATTATAATTATACTTATACGTCAGTCCTTTATTACTACTTATATTTTTTCTGCCGTAGTGCACTTATTGCTGTTTCGGTTTTTAGGTTAAAATTAAAAGCACCAGTACAAATACAGTCTTTGAGGCATTTAAATTTATTTGTCAGGGTTTACAATACATTTGTGACTTTCTTTGTAAAAGTTTAAGCAGTTGGTTCATAAACTGTAACAAATACATTCGCTTAGGTGGAGTGGTAACTTTTTTACACTGTTATATTCAATCAATTACTTCTAACGGGTGACTCTTGATGTTTAAAACTGGCTTCATATTGGCTGCCAGTGCCACTTAGCATCAGGTAAATTGTTAGTCGTTCGTTACTGGAATAACCAGACTGCTTGCATTTTATTTAAGGACTTTTATACTTAAATACTCGATAACGAAATATCTAATTTAAAAATATATGTAAATACAAACAATTTTAAGCAACATTTGTAACCGGTCTGTAATAGATTTAAAAAAAAATTGAGCTGTTCTCATCTGTACATAATGCAACACAAACAATAATCACATTATTGTGTATGTGTGCGTACACTCAGTTCCTGATGGACCGCGTCGAATGTTGATTAGAAATATCAGTAAGCAGTTGCAATGCGTAACTAATAGACGTGCTTTTTTAATGTTTTAACACAAAGACATTGTTTCAAATTCGTAATTATATTCGTACAAACATTTAAAAGTTATACCTTTTTTAAATTATTATAATTTAAAAAATATATAATGGAGCATTTAACCAATGCGAAAACCAAAATATTAGAACAAAACTTTAGAAAGAATCTAAGTGAACTGGAAGATGTTGAAACTCAAGAGGAGATGGAGAAGAGGTTGGATAGTTTGATGAAAGGCAGCGGATTCTTCTTAACGAACTGGATGAAGAGTTTATTCAACAGGAGCAGTAATGAAGAGTTCAAAGCTGTGTGGTTGACTGTAAGTGCATAATTGTTTGCATACTAGCGACCCGCCCGGGCTTTATCTGGATAGAATATATTAATGTGGTATTATTTCGATTTAAGAATAACAATCAAAGACCATTTATTTTATCAATTTTTAGTTTTTCATAAAAAAAGTCTTCATGTTTTTCGGATAAAATATAGCATACTTCAATCCTGGCGTTGCTCTCTATTTGTTCGTAAAATTCCATCACAATCGGTACAGCCGTTTGGAAGATTAGTCCGGACAGACAAACAGACACAAACATTTGAAAAATGATAATTCATGTCTTAACATGTAAATAAGCCCCTGAGCTTAAGGAAGGCAGTTATTTCGACATTGCTAACAGACACTTCAATTTTATTTATATGTGTGTACGGCGTTACTTGATTATGATTTTTTTATTTTTTCATTTCTTACTAGACGATACGA
This sequence comes from Parnassius glacialis, assembly GCA_033319125.1. Classification (NCBI taxonomy): domain Eukaryota; kingdom Metazoa; phylum Arthropoda; class Insecta; order Lepidoptera; family Papilionidae; genus Parnassius; species Parnassius glacialis. Next base: position 30,565,258 of record JAVANC010000002.1, read on the forward strand.
TACGATCTTACAATCCAGCAAGGTTAACCAAGTTGACTTTCTATATTTGTTAACGCAAATAGAAACTATATAGAATGAATAATTTAACGTTAAATCGCGTGACATTCATTTTTATAGTTTTCTATGAGCTTTAATTGTAGAATGTCAACTTAGCTAACCAAACCTCGATCGGGTCCATTCTATCTTTTTTTCCAAATTGTAATAAAAATCTAATTTAAACTTAACCCGAAAGGCTATCGAGACAATCTATACCATTCTTTTTAAATTGAAAGTGGTAAGTGTGATCCCCTTGAGGGTTGATGTTACTGTATAATGTATTTGTACGAGGGTAACACTGAATCTTCTTAGAAAATCAAAAACTGAACAAACTAGCTAGTTTTCATTTTTATTGTATTTTTTCAAAATAGTGTCCATTTACATAAATACATCGCTGGATCCGATGGAACCACTGAGAAAAGCACTTTGCCCACTCGTCCTTAGGGGTCTCTTCAACGGCATTTTGAAACGCAGCCACTGCTTCCTCGGCGTCCATAAAACGTTTTCCTCGAAGTTTTTCTTTTATTTTCGGAAATAAATAAATATCGCAAGGTGCGAGGTCGCGGCTATAGGGCGGGTGACCCAGTAATTCCACGTCTGACGTCGCCAGGCGTTGTCGTGGTGAAGGAGGATCCTACTGCGAGGTCGTTTCTCCCAAACTTTTTCAAAGACAAGTGGCAAACAATTGTTATTAATTGTTGCGTAACGACCTGTCCTTCCGAAGAACGAGGTCACCATCTTTTTTTTCACGCTCTCTTCACTTTAGTTGGCAACTCCTCGAAAGGAAACACCCAGACAGCAGACTGTCGCTTAGTTTTAGGATCATAACAATAAATCCAGCTTTCGTCACCCGTAAGTATGTCGAACTCAGCATTTGAGTCACCTCTGTTAAATCTTTGAACCATTTCACGACGCTTTCAGTGTCACCCTCGTACTGTATATGTCACATAAATGTGCTTAAGAAATTTAAAAAAAAAACTGTTTATATTTCGACACACGTTAGATATAACATTTTTTTGTATTTGAAAATGCCAGAATTTCAAACATAGAACACAAATCACATTGACATAAACATATTATTTTTTTTTAAAAACGTTACCCCCACTAGGATTTTCTCCTGTGTCGTGGAGGCAGTTTACAAACATAAATTGCACAAGGACAAACAACCAGACCCGGAACAATTATTTGTAGGCCATACAAATACTTGTTCCGTGCGGGATTCGAACCCGCAGCCCCCAGCGCAACAACTGATTGCTAAGCCATTGCGCCACGGAGCCGTCGAATTAATGACAAGCACTTCGTTTCTTGTAACATTTACAGACGCAGGCCCCGTAGTCAATGTCGAGGAAATGTAATGAGGTTACAAGTACAGCAGCGCGGCTAGCCAAGTTGACTAAACGCTAACCCGATTAGTAAACTATAAAAATGAAGCACTATTTCTTTTTATAATTTTCTGTTAGCGTTATTTTACACTATTCAATTACTTAGACTATTCAATTCTATAATTTTCTATCAGCGTTATAATAATTAATATATAATTTAGTTACATCATTGTATATTAAATGGCAATACCATTAATGTGAAGCATTGCAATTTAACTATAATATAAATAATATATAATATACAATAAAATAAAATAAAAATATATTGAAATAATTTAATTGCAGTAATGTAGTAGATTTTATTAATTCTACCCATATTTCTAGGCAGCGCGGCGGACATTTCCTTGCCCTAAAACCCTCTCAGAAATGAGAGGAGGCCTGTGCCCAGCAGTGGGACGTAAATAGGCTGCAACTTTACTATCCATAATATTTGTATACCTAAGTGTTGAATACAGCGACCGTAATTTTTCAAATATCTATTCTGTCTTATCTATAACTTATCTAAAAAAAATTTTTTTGAAGTATTTTAAATAATCAATTTGGCTAACCCCCGCCATTTACGTGAGTCTATCCTAATTATTTAATCTAGCCTAATTGACTACTATGACTTCCCATCACCATATACGAAGAGTCCTGGGATCTCAGTTTGTAACACTACTCCATCGCTTTGTTTGACTTAGGAGTGCTAGTGTACGTCCCGGGGGTGCTATCCCCCCAGCTAATACCCCCAGCTTGTGCTATCACGACGTCTGTCTCGAGGGATCACTTCCTAGTCATCTTCAATGTTAAGTGCCAATTTATCATGCGTTACACGAGGTACAAAGTAAACATCGGAAAAACTTGCGTGTGAGAAATAAAAAAATCATGTACTCATATATGTTGAAACCTACCCATAACTATGCGAAACATAAATACTTTTATAGACTTTATTTTATGTTTATAAATAACAATAAGTGAAACTAAACACAACAAAATCCGTAAAGGTATTTTTATTTAAACTATTGTTGAACGATTAAATTTTAATCAAAAGTTTTTAAATAAACATGGAAATAAAAATTTAATATTAAATATTAAAATTTTAATACAAAATTGCATACAAAATAATCCTTTCCGTTTATTTCAATGTTAAGGATCCAAGTGCTATCGGATTGTAAACAGTCTATACAGTTATCTTTTCTAAATAGACGGACTTATCGGTCACAGTGCACTTTGGATGTCCAAATCTGGGTGGAATACTTTATTTTACATGCATTCATGCAGCCTGTCAAAGTCCACGCCAGAGTATACCTCCCCCTTAGTTTTCCTCATAGAGGGGAGGGAAGGTAGTAATACCCTACCCAATATCATCCCGAGGGTGTCGTAAGAAGCGACAGAAGGGAAATACGAGATGGGCAGCAGCATCTTCCTGAAAATAACTCAAAAATAATAAAAAACTGGTTACCAATCCGCTTGCCGAGCGAGGTAACCATGGCGCATATCCCCCTTTGAGGCAATATATGGGAAAGGTATATGTTCAGCAACGGATAGGCTGTAATGGATGGATGGAAGATGTATTTACATATGCATGTTCTAGGTGTTAGGTATCAATGTCTTACCTATATTACCAGCTGTATTAATAGTATAGTTGTAGCACGAATGGTTCGGCTCGACCGGGGAAGAACCACGCCCTCACATAATACAGGATAGAATAGCAGCTTAACACTGCTGTGTTTCGTATGGTGAGTGTAGAGACCCGGGGACCCATTTTACTGGAAATGAGGCATTCCATCTTAGTCCTCACGGCTGACAACGCATCTGCATTTTAATTCGCAAACGAAGACGCAACCACTTACCATCAGGTGGATTGTGTGGCTCGTTTGTCACCCTATCCTATTAAAAAAATAGAGAGTGCAGCGCAGATCGCTAGTTCCCGTTGAGACTGGCCACCGTGACTGGAAAAAATAAAGAAAAAACTCCATATTAGACCTCAGAAGTGACAAACTTACTATACTAATGTTAAACACTCCCTGCGCGAGGTGCAATAAAATGGGGAAAAAAGGACGCTGCCTGTTGCGCTTAGCGCTGCCGGAACGACCGTAAGTGCGACAGAAAGCGCAAAGCGCAACAAACGGCGTCCTGTTTCCCCATTTTATTACACCACGGGTAGCGCGTGTTACACATTACTATAGTAGAATTTATCGTCTGAAGTTGCTTGCGAGTATCCTGGGTTTCAGTAGCTTTTATCGGTCAAGTGGACTATTCATTCTTTATTTAATTAAATTTTATTAAATATGTATCTATATATGCGTTTATCTATGTTTATTGTCATTTCCTTTTGACCTCCTGCAACGGATTTTTTGACGGATTTAAAGTGAAAAGTATCATTACATTGTCCTGACTCCGAGAGAATCAGCCTCCATTTGTAAAAAAAAACGAGGGAACAATATGGCGGTTACATAAACAGTACTGGCAAAGAATACTTTTCTACGCACTTCAAACAGAAGAAGGTACTCCTAAACATACAGTCGAATTGAGTAAATTCGCCTGTATGTTTTTTTTTTATGTATATTAACCTCATAACTTTTTACTGGGTGAACCGATTTCGATGATTTTTTTATTTTAAAGTTGGTGTTTCACATGTGGTCCCATATAAATTCTCATATAAAAAAATGATGTAGGTCTGACTAATGGTTTTTGAGTTATTCTTAATAATTTATATTGAAGTCGGTTGTACAAAATTTTCAATTATGTAGCATTAAAGTCCGCCTTTCCTATACACTGTAGTTCAATTAAGAATAAATAAATAAATCAATGCAATCGGTTTTATTTTTTATAATTATGTATTTGTTTGTTAATAGATAGACGAATACAAGCAACAAGCGGAGGAGAGCATGCAGAACGCTTGGCAAACTATCAACCTGGCCGACTGGCGGTTGGAGAAGCGCGGTACTCACAGGGGCGACATTGTCGAGTCCCGGAACACGGAACGATTTGGGAAGGTTTATAGATTTACTGTGAGTAATTAGATACATAATTATGTATGTATTCTACATAAATCGAGTCAATATACATGACTCGTTTTTTCTTATTGAATTTTCAAATAAGACAAAAAGAGAAACGTATTAAAAACGTAAATTTATGCGTAAGACCGCGTTCCGACGATACGCGTCCGCTACGCGCACGCCACGCGCGTCAGCACCCGCGTCTAACTCGCTTTGAAATTTGTTGCATATAATTTGAGTCTTATGTCAAATCAATAAATCTGCAATTGCATTTATCGACGTTCAACCGCACACGTCTCGCCCACGCCACGCGCCCGCCTCGTCCCCGCTCCGCGCCGGCCCCGCGCGCGCCCCGCACACGCGCTGCACGCGCCCCGCTACGCCTTGCGTCCGCGCTTTTTGTACAATTTCAGATTTATTGATTTCACATAATTAAGACTCAAATTATATGCAACAAATTTCAAAGCGAGTTAGACGCGGCTGCTGACGCGCGTGGCGTGCGCGTAGCGGGTGCGTGTCGTCAGAACGCGGCCTGCTTTAATGACAATTGGTAATATGTGGTCTCTTTATAAAATGAATAAATGACATCCCTGTTTTAGTAGTATTATGTATTTATTTCACAAGATATGTCATATTATTATACCAGCTGTTTTCCGCGACTTCGTCCGCGTGTTAGTTGGGGTTTTAATTTTTTTTGCGCGCTACCCTAAATCTTTTTCTCAAACAAAAGTAGCCTACTTAAGTTACTCCTTGTGACATCAGCTATCTGCCAGTGAAATTCCCGTCAGAATCGGTCCAGGCGTTTCGGAGATTAGCCGGAACAAAGAGACAGACAGTTTGTTATTAGTACCGTATTCACTTTAATATGCATTTAGTAAAAAGCTTTAATTTTGACATTACAAATAGACACTTCAATTTATTTATTCGTATAGATTCAAGCGATCAAGTAAATTGTTTTCTAAATCAAGTTATGTGATGGTTATATTTAATTGCAAATATTCGTGACGCAAACTTTAAAAACTAAAATAGTTAGTGAGATATTACTAGTAAGTCTTGACGACAATCACACGATATATAAGCGAGTTGAATCCCATTTATAATCCCAATTTTATATGCTGATCTACATAAAGAACTACAGGAATTTTGTTCTTATTTAAGATTTCCTCTATGTCAGAAATTACCGCAAGGACCAAATTTAAATTATTTCTCGTAATATGGCTGATATTATTTTCATTTAGACCGCTGAGTTTGATCATTTCTTACAGGGTACAGTAGAGTGTCCTGCTAAGTTCCTGTACGAGGAGTTTAAGAACAACGTCGCCAGTATAACCGATTGGAATCCCACCATTTTGAAGTCCGAAATAATAAAAGTGAGTATATTATACAGCTGTGTTTTTTAACATAAATACATTATGACAATAATACATTGTGTTTATAGACCATGCAGCGTTCCCACGTATATTTTTCTTTATTTTTAACTTGTGCACTGTTCACACGTTAATAATTAATTAGCTAACATCCGCGTAATAAAATAAAATAGTGTGTTACTTAGTTTATTTTTATAAGATAGGGTGACAAACGAGCACACAGTCCACCTGATGGTAAGTGGTTGCTGTGGCCCATAGACATCTACATCTATACTCTAAATTAAAATGCAGATGCGTCGTCACCCGTGAGGACTAAGATGGAATGCCTCTTTTCCAGTAAAATGGGTCTCCGGTTCTCTACACTCACCATACAAAACACAGCAGTGTCAAGCTGCCATTTTACGCTGGTATTCTGTAAGAGCGTGTTCCTTCCCCGGTCGAGCCGACCCATTCGTGCTACAACTATACTACTAATATAGCTGCAGTATGGCTCTACCACGTATCTTAGAAGTACCACGTAGTTTAGTAGTTTAGTAGTCGCGTGCATTAACCCCGTCACCACTAATTCCGCCACCACTACACTAGGAAAGATCACATGCTCATCATCGTCGAAAATACACTAAACGAGGCATCCTCTAGTGAAGTGGACTCTTCGATGATTGATCGCTAAATTCTTCGCAGAGGTGCTTGTCTTTAACAGTCCACTGTTACGAAATTGGAGTTTCGGGATATTTTTTTAAAAAATCAATATTAGTCATTAGTAATTTATAGTTCTACAGACATTAAGTTCGAATACTGAAGCTGTGAACATTTCTTTTTATAGAGACATTTCGTTTAAGAGTGACAAATAGGCACACAGTCCATCATCAGATGATACCAGATCAGATACCATCAGGTATGTCAATACAACAGCATAGACACTAGACCTTGTTATTACCCCTGAGTACTAAAATACAATGCCTCGTTTCTAGGAAAAAGGATATCCACCTCTTAACACTTACCATACGAAACACAGCAATATTATGCTGCCATTCACGCTGGTATTCTGTGAGAGCGTGGTTCTTTTCTGGCTGCACCGTATCTTTACCATGGTTAACAACATATTTTAAGTACATATTATAATGATTGATATATATATATATACTATATATTTAGATGATGGCAAGAGCCTCGACGGTATGCTTTTGGTTCCTTGAGAGAGAGGCAAAGCCCTTATGCGGGATGCTACGCCTGTAGAACGTTGCCGCGTTCCTCTCGGTGGCACCTTGTTTAGTAGTGGGAGTTTTACCTAGAACTCCGCCTAGTGGTTACCTATTTACCTCCTGTACCCTCTCTTACCCTCTTACTTTTTTCCGGCGCTACATAGTGCCCTCCACTGCTATGTTGCGGTCGGTGAGACATCCCATTTTCGAACTAACAGGTAACTACGCACCTATAACCTTCTTATCTTGAAGTTAACCACAAGTGGCCTTGCACTGCAGTAACCACTTACCATCAGGTGGAATAAGTTTGTTTGTTACTTTTTTTTTAAAAACCGGCCAAGTGCGAGTCGGACTCGCGCACCGAGGGTTGCGAACAAATCCGTAGGCATATAAGTTTAAAATTATTAAAAATATTTTCATAATATGATGTAACTAAAAATTTAAGCTTTTCGCAATTTTTCCTTTATCTGTGCTATAATACGTTGCTTCGTACCAAATTTTAAGATTCTGAGTTCACGGGAAGTACCCTGTAGGTTTTGATTCCCTTGCGAATGTCAAAAATTTGCGACATAAACGGCTGTATCTTTTGATTGCGTTGGCTTAGAAGTTTGATTTTTTCACAGCTCCAAGGGACAGTACACTCCACTATTTGATATGAATTTCAGCTTGATACCTCCACGCGTTCCTGAGAAAAAGGGTCTTGACAGACAGACAGACGGACAACAAAGTGATCCTATAAGGGTTCCGTTTTTTCCATTTGAGGTACGGAACCCTAAAAAGGATGCTAATAATATGATTCTCTGAGAGATGTGTAGCAGCCTCGTTCCGGTAAGCAAAGTGTAGGGCGATCCCCTACTACATGGAGTGACGACCTGGTAAGACATGCAGGAAGTCAACGGATGCAGGTGGCTCAGGGTCGTGCTTTGTAATATTCCTTGGGGGAGGCCTATGTTCAGCAGTGGACTTGTGAAGGGCTGTAATGATGATGATGATGAGAGATGAGTATATATTTGTATCATTTGCTGTAGAAACTATTGGTCCGTGAGTCCGTTTGAAAGCCAGCGTTCTTGGCACCGCAGGGAATAATAGGACTTTGATAATTTCATTTTGAGGTTTTTTATTCTCATAAATATTTTATATCGTCCCGTGGGTGTAGGGTTACCATATCTCAGGATTTGTCCTGAGATATGGTGGTGAGGCCTCTTCTCCGGACTTTTAAGTTTTTCATCTGGTAACCCTACGTGGGTGTTGCCGTAAAAGGCAATAAAGGAAAACTCAAATAGGAGATAGGCCGCAGCATTTTCCTGATAACAACCCAAAATTATAAAAAATGCAGTTGCCGACCTGCCTGCCAAGCGTGGCAACTATGGCAATATCCCTTTTATAAGGCAATCTATAGGGAAGGCTTATGTTCAGCAGTCGGCTTCTATAGGCCGTAATGGATGGATGGATGTTTTAGATCTGTATGATAGACGAACAAAATTGGCAATTGAAAAGTGTACTCTACATTATTGAAATTGCTAGCATCTTAATTTGGCAACTCCTGTGTCTTAGATAGATACAACATATTACGGGATTAAAGACTATGGCGAGATCTCGGAGTAGAAAGAATTTCAAATTATTGCAATTCATAAAAATGTGAAATTAAATTTCTTGAGAATAAACTCGGTTTTCGAATTACGAGTACAAATAATGTTCAAAAGGTTTTTTTATAGGATAGGGTGACAAACGAGCACACAGTCCACCTGATGGTAAATGGTTTCAGTTGCGCATAGACATCTAGATCTATCTTCGTTTGCGAATTAAAATGCAGATGCGTTGTCAGCCGTGAGGACTAAGATTGAATGCCACTTTTCCAGTAAAAAGGGCCTTCGTTTCTCTACACTCACCATACGAAACACAGCAGTGTTAAGCTGCTATTTTAAGCTGGTATTCTGTGAGGGCGTGATCTTTCCCCGGTCAAGCCGACCCATTCGTGTTGCAACTATACTATTAATATAGCTGCAGCAAGGCTCTACCACGTGTAAAAGGTCCTAAAACTATCTTGGTTGCAATAGAAATAAAAGTTTTTATGATGGGAATTAAGTTTAAAAATGCATAGCAATAAAAAAATTCCTGCTCTGCGACCGTGCTCTGTTAATTGTTAAATTGTGATAAGTCTACTAAAGATAAAATTAGTAGGTTAATGAATTATTCATTCATCATCATGATGTCTATGAAATTATTTATTCATCATGTTATCATAAATGAATAATCTCTACACGAATTAATAAAAGATAAAATAACTAATACTAGAGATTATTTCGCCGATTATTTATATTAAACGCCGTCTAGTAGCAGCGTAAAAATATCCGTATTTCGACCGGTACCGACCTTAGAGGGGCCCTGTATCAAAATTTGTCGGTGGGCCCAAATGAAGGGTAAAGATTTTTCACAAAAGGTACAAAAATTCTCGCATTGAAATAAAATAATTATATATTGATTATAAGTTATTACTTACAATGAATACTCATAGGAACTAAGCTAGCCAAACAATTCAAACCAACATCCTATCCCATAGAGGTCCCTAGAATGTTTGATTACACACGTTCGGGGCGCCTGTAGCCCGGGGGCCCCGTATCATTGATACGGCTGATACGGCGGTAGCTACGTCCCTGGTAAGAATATCTATATCTCGTGGGTGTCGTAAGAGACGATTGGGGACGATTCTGATCCAACCAAAATTAAAAAAATATATAGGATATATATGTTTGTGTTTATATCATATTTTATTATCTGTTAATTTCATTACTAATTTTAAGTTTTATGTTGAGATCTTGTGCATACCTTTAAGTTAAATATCTGTATATATAAAAAGTACGTGTCACGTTGTTTGTCCGCGATGGACTCCTAAACTACTGAACTGATTTCAATGAAATTTTTGGTCAATGTGCAGTTTGGACCAACTTAAAAGATAGGATAGCTTACATCTCAATTTATAGTCGCAATACAATATTATTTTATTGAAAATTATTTGTCTATTATTTGACAGTCACAATTATCTGTTAGCTCCAAACGATTCTGTCAGATGACGATATCTGTTGACTGGATTGAGTAAGTATTTAATAGATGGCGCTATGTTAAAAATACAAACGTTTAATATAAGCTACAATTTAGTAGTATAACCACCACGTGTTGCTGTAAGTATTCAACAGATAGAACCGATTTCAAAAAAAAATTGCAGACTGTGCAGTTTGGTCCAACTTGAGAGATAGGATAGTTTTTATCCCGATAAGTGACCCTCAATTTTTTTATTGCTAATTTCAGGAGTTATTTTGGGATACCAAATGGTCGTTCGGAAAGGGCAGAACAACGTCTGCCTGGTCAGCTAGTATAATATATAGTATAATCTTGTTAATAACTGCAAATGTTTATTAATAATGTTTTGTATGTGTTTAGTTTCTAAGCCTAAATATATATATATATATATATATATATATATATATATATATATATATATATATATATATATATATATATATATATATATATATATATATATATATATATATATATATATATATATATATATATATAATATGTAGGAAGTCAGGAAGTCCTGTGTTCAGCACTGGACTTTTTGGTAGGCTGTAATGGAAATAACACATTATTAGTCAGAAATAATTGTTCCGAAATATAACAGACATTGCTTATACCTACAAATATCTGTCCAGCGAGAATTTAAGAGGGGAGTGGGGGGGGGGGGGGCAAGATTCTCATTCGCTCATGAGAGGAACTCCACATGGGTTAATCTGGTCCTGGTTATACGTTTCTCTTTCAAGAAGCTTTTCCTCATCGACATTTTTGAAAACGCTTTTATTTGCTATGCGTCTATTTACTTGTATCTATCTATGTAACGAAATATTTTAATGTGATTATGACCAACTAGTACACGGCTGATTGACCTGATAATTTGCACTCGTATCAAGACCGATGACAGTACAATAATTTAATAACTTTATCCTCAGTATCCTGATCAGGATCGCCAGGATAAAATAAAATAATTATTAGGTAATAGACCTTCCTCTTTGTCCACAGGAAGTCGGTCCAGGCATAGACCTGACGTACCAAGTGACGGCTGGTGGCGGCCGCGGCCTCATTCATCCAAGAGACTTCGTCATACTGCGACGAACCGCGCAACTGACGCGGGAAGGCCAGGTGACTGAAAGTGAACCGTATTGCTACATGACAAGCGGCGTCAGTGTGCAAGTACCCGGATATCCACCGCAGAAGGATATGGTCAGGTGAGTTCATAGTCACAACGCAGAATATATACAATACTGACATCTCATTTGCATATATTTTTATAGAAGCAAGTACGACAAACAGGCACCCAGTCCACCTGATCGTAAGTAGATGCTGTTGTCCATATACATCTACATGTTCGAGTACCTCTGAGTAAGAATTTAAAATGCAGTTGCGTTGTCACCACTGAAGACTTATGTGAAATGTCATGTTACTAATCAACAACTTTAAAAATTTAATAAAAAAAACACGACTGTGTGAAAAAGTTGACTGAAAAGAGAAACATTTCATACCATGTGTCACTCCCACAATTAAGGCGAATTTAACGATACTTTCAACAGTGGTAGAGCCACGCGGCAGCTTTTGCTGTCGCACGGATGGGCCGGCTCGAACCGGGGTGGTACCACGACCTCACAGAATACCAGCGTGAAGTAGAGGTTTATCTCTGCGTTTCGCTTGGTGAGTGCAGGTGGCCGGAGGCCCTTTTTACTGGAAATGAGGCATTCCATCTTAGTCCTCACGGGTGACAACGCATCTGCATTTTGATTCGCAAACGAGGATAGATGTAGATGTCTATAGGCAGCAGCTACCACTTACCATCAGGTGGACTGTGTGCTCGTTTGTCACCCTTATCCTATAAAAAAAAATACTTCATATGTAAAAATTCATCAAGCTGTTTTTGGTACACTCTGTATAATATAAATAAATAGTTATACATACATATATACTCTCGAAAATTACTCACAATACATTACTCTCCTTCTAGGGCAATCGGGTATATAGGGCAACGGTTTTCGTCACTGACCATACGAAAAATAGTAGTATAAATATAGCTGGTATTTTGTGCAAGTGTGGTGCTTACCCGGGCAAGCCGACCCCTTCGTGATCCAATCATAGTACGGTTTTGGTTCGTTCACTAAGAGGCCATAAAGTAAAGAAGAAAACAGCAGTAAAATATTTTTTACTGTAATAAAAATTGTATATTGAAATAATGTTAAATAATGTCTATACGTGGTAGAGCCATGCTGCAGCTGTATGAGTAGTATAGTTGTAGCACGAATGGGTCGGCTCGACCGGGGAAGGACCACGCTCTCACAGAATACCAGCGTAAAATAGCTATTATAGCTTTACGCTGCTGTGTTTCGTATGGTGAGTGTAGAGAACCGGAGACACTTTTTACTGAAAAGGAGGCATTCCATCTTAATCCTCATGGGTGACAACGCATTTGCATTTTGGTTCGTAGTCGAGGATAGATGTAGATGTCTATGGGTCACAGCAACCACTTACCATCAGGTGGACTGTGTGCTCGTTTGTCACCCTTATCCTATAAAAAAAAATGTTCTCCAGACCGAATTACGTACACGGTGGCGGAACTACGGAGACTAGCCTACTTGTGCCCACGCGTATGCGCAAGCACACTATGCCCTCAATCTCGTAGTCCGATGGGACGGTAATCCAACACGACCGGGATTAGAACAAGCGCAGGACCAACGGCTTTACGTGCTTTCAGAGGCACGGCGGAAACACCGCCTACTTCCTGGTTTCGGAATGTTACTGAGAATGTCTTGAGAGAAAATCTTAATAACTGATTTTGGACCCGACATTGAAATACAATCTCTATCTGGATGTTAGTTGTGTTGGTATTACATATTACCATTTAGTTATATGTACTACGTATTAGAGAGCTATTCCAAACAAAAAATGTGCGCTACTGATGTCTTCGCGCATGCGCAAGTGATAGTGGTGTTGCGCATGCGCAGTTGATATATTATTACCTATTTATTCACTTGAATAACAAATAATTTTACTCATTTGACCACTGAATTGTTATTTACGTCCAGGTTTAAACTTTAGTTTGAAATCTCGTATTATTAGCGCCGCTCCACACTGCATGAATATTGAAGCCACACTAAATGACACTAAAGTACTCGTAACGTGTACGAATTGCAGTACAGTTCAGTTGAACACAGTGAATGTTCGGAATGCCAAATCTAGTGCGTAGTACATATTGTATATCGATGTATATTACTGTCTCCATATACTTGACACTGCAAAAGTTACTTCGGATGCCGGAAAGTAAGCATGTTCCCGACAAGTTCTAGTTTGTCACTCATCTCAGTTCCGACGGAATGTATGTGTAAATGAAATCACCATAAAGTGTACTTAATGTTATAATGCTTTAACATCGACCCACTTTATTGATAATTGAAAATTTCCACTCAGGAGAGACTTTGCCGTATCCCGAGTAGAATGGATCCATTATGGTTAGACTTGGAAAACTAGCGATCGTGAACAAGTAGCCTCCAAGACTCCCATGACGTGATCTTTCATCGGTTTGGATCTTTTACATCATATCGTAATCTATGAGATTGGTATAATGCCATCCATCAGATGCAGTCAGGTCTTTTATCATTTGCCATAGAATTTATTTAAAACAAGACATTTTTTTAAAGCTGCTACTCATACCACAGAGGAAATTTATTTTGGTTTTATCTAGTTTATTTGATATGTTGTATGAAATAAAAATGAAATATTTGTACATTTATTACTTCATACGCTAAAAGTAGAAGAAAAATCACGTTATTTTTTGCTATCTGTATCAGTTTGTTGATCTTTACGCATCTGAAATTTTATGATGTGGAACAAAAACATGCAGACTCCATGTCGGTGTTCCTTACACGTCACATAATCTGTTTTAATCTGCGTTCAAGGCTATACTAATCTTTGTAATTCATTTTTACTAGTTGAACAACGAATTGATGATTTTTTTATTTTATTAAGACTTTTATGTTATCTATGGAAATTAAATGATACAAGTGAGCATTATTATCATAACAGATATTATATTAAATGAAACTAATTTTTATGGATTTTATCGCGTTTAATTTAACTTTTTAATTCCCGACGTTTCTGTGTTTGAAGTGTTTGACGTCCCAGATAACAGATATATTTTGTTAAAATTAATAGTTTATCGATTCCATCACTGTCTGACCTCGTTGGTATAGCTAGTCCGGGTTCGAATTCAGAGTCGGTTCAAAAGATTTTTGGAAGTCACTCGGAGTCAGGAAGTCTCGGAAAACAAGTATAGCCGTTGGTCCTGTGCCTTATCTCTCTTTGTCCGTGTTTGAGTGCCGTTCCATCGGACTATGAGAGTAACGGAATAGAGAGTGCAGCGCAGATCGCCAGTTCCCCTTGAGACTGGTCACCGTGACCGGAATTCGGTCTGGATAGAGAGGGCATTATTACCCAGTAGTGTATACAACAAAGCCCTCAAACATAGCGAAATAAAAATAATTAAACCCTGAGCACGAGGTGATCGATAGTCGATACCAAGCTGCTTCTAAAATTATTTTTAAGCACAGTGAGAGACGACCTGGTAAGACATGCAGGAAGTCGATGGATGCAGGTGGTTCAGGACCGTGCTTTGTGTCGTTCCTTGGGGGAGGCCCCTGTTCAGCAGTGGACTTGTGAAGAGCTGTAATGATGATAATTGCTCGCTTTAGAGTATTTTCAGCATTTTACTCCGAGATCTTTAAATAGAGACTGTGACGGGCAAGTTTAACACATGATAATAAATTAAAAAATTTGCTCTTTTAAGGGGTCACAACAAAGTTGGCTGTTGGCTCATGAGACCGAAAACAACCCAGACAGCGGGCGGCAAGATTGAGGAATACACCGTCTTCCAGTGGCTGATGTGCTGCGACTTAAAAGGTGAGTCTCACTATTTGGGTTAATTGTCATTACTGTATTCATTACACAAATAATAACTCCGTGTCTGGGTTTTTGTCTGTTCATCAGACAGTAGAGTTCGATGGCCAAAAGCGTCGTCTGTCAAGCCGATTCCTGGAGTCTGGTCCGTTTTGACGACAGATTTCGACCGATAACTCAATGAGCTATATCTATATTGCTCTAACTTACACAAAGTGTATTGTAAAAATCAAGGATGGCATATCATCACGCTTGTAATCTTTAAAGCATCGGCGAGATATTACGAGAATATAGCTGCTGATTGCAACCGCGCGCCGATTTGATGATGATATTACATTAAAGAGACCTGATCTTGTAACCTCAAAAACTTTTTTACTTAATAGCATTTTTCCCTGGCCTCTAAATGAAAAGATGACAAGTTATTAGTAGAAGATGATGTGACCAAGAATGCTTCGGTGATTTGGATACCGTTACCGTTACTGCCTATTAAAGTTTACTGCTAAACAATCTATGGGGGAGGCCTCCCCATAGATTGCCTCTCAAGGGGGATATTTGCAATAGCTGCCACGGTTGGCAACTACAGTTATTTTTAGTCGTCATTATTATTATTAGGAACATGCTGCTGCCCGTCTCCTGATTTGTTTGCAGAAGAGAGTGGCAGACTAAGTACCCTTATGGGAGTCATGACGCATTTCATTCCCGAGGAGCCCCGCAAAATAAAATATGAAATAAAAAACTCACAAAACTCCCTAATATCACCTGTTTCAGGTAAAATACCGCAGTTTGTCCTGGACGCGGCGTTCGCAACTGTCATGTTGGATCACATTGTGCACGTTAGAAAGTTCGCAGCTGAAAGCAAGGCTAGAGGACTATTTTAGCTACGAGCCGTCATGGGCGTAACTGCGAAGGAGTAAGGATAGTACAACCCTCCTAGATAATCTAGTGCGCCTCCCTTGTAAAATTTGATGTCTCTAAGTCCACCAATTAAAAATTCCAACATTGTTTAAAACCCCGAAAAAAATTCTTGACTACAAGCATTCTTGCTTCTAACAATTAGTTGTGAAAATGCAGGGTTACCACGACGTGATTTTTTATAAGTGCGCTAGAAATTTGAGATAGTAGGAGAAGAGAGAGGAGAATAATAGTAGAAGATAAACAGTACAAGGTACATTGAGTCATATTTGCTTAAAGGGAGAGTTGGTCATTAAATGCCCATGCCCTTTTAAATGTATGCCTTAACGCACAAACAAAAGAAATTATGTCAGTAATTAGCATTATTAGGCTTTCTACGAAGTAAAATAAATTCTTATTGAAATAATATGACTTATGAAATCAAATATCAATGGAATGGTTTATTTTTATTTCTGAAATGAATTGTTGTTGATAAGTGAATATTAAATAGTGAAAGGTAAAGTATGTGAAACTGTCAAATGGTGGTGCGTTCGATTCTTGTACCTCCTCTAGAGAAGAGTTGGAAGATGGAGTAGTTAAGGATAATATTGGAAATGTTATTAGAATTGCTAGTATTCTGTTTTAAATGTGCATTTGATAATTCGTCATCATCATCACTACAGCCTTTCACAAGTGCACTGCTGAACTTAGGCCTCCCCCAAGGAACGCCACAAAGCATGGTCCCGAGCCACCTGCATCCATTGACATCCTTATGTCTTACCAGGTCGTGACTCCACCTAGTGGACGGACGCCCTATACTTCGCCCACCGGTACGAGGCTGTCACTCGAGAACCTTTCTTCCCCATCAGATATCGGTTCTTCGAGCTATATAGCAGGCCCATTGCCACTTCAGCTTACTAATCTGTTTGGCTATGTCGGTTACTCTGGTTCTACTGCGGATATCCTTATGTCTAAGTTTATCACACAGAAATCCCCAGCATAGACTTTGAGCAACCTTGAGCGTCCTCATACAGCCAGCAGTGAAGGACCACGTCTTAGATCCATAAGTCATCACTGGCAACACGCACTAGTTGTACAATCTCGTTTTCAAGTTGTGAGGTATACCTGACGAAAAGATGTGTCGTAATTTCCCGAACGCTGGCCAGCCGAGTTGAATCCGCCGATTGACCTCTCGGTCGAAGTTGGACTCACCTAGTCGGACTATTTGTCCCAGGTAAACATACTCGTCAACAACTTCGAGCTTAGTGCTCCCAACAACTACCGGCATAAGTGTGACATGGACATTAAACATAATCTTTGTTTTGTCCATGTTCATCTTAAGACCTATCTGTTGGGAGACACTATTGAGATCATTGAGTATAATGCTTAGGTCCTCCAGCGATTCTGCCATAAGGACTATATCGTCGGTAAATCGAAGGTGAGTGATTTACTCGCCATTGATGTTGATACCTTATATATCTTTTCCAGTCCAGAAGCTTGAAAACGTCTTCCAGTGCAGCGGTGAAGAGTTTCGGGAATATTACGTCACCCTGTCTTACACCTCTCTGCAGTTGCATAGGTTTCGTACTCTGGTTTTGTCAAACACTTCAGCACCGCCCAAATTCCACGGAATCATAGTCTACATACGCAAGGCAAAGTGGCAGATTGTACTCTTCAATATTCTGTACAATTTGCCGAAGGGTATGTATGTGGTCTATGGTGCTAAAGCTTTTCGGAAACCTACTTGTTCGGGAGACTGGAAGTCGTCGAGTCTGTGTGCGAGACGATTCGTAATGACTCTCGAAAATAGCACGTAGACGCGGCTCAGAAGGGAAATCGGTCTGTAGTTCTTCAAGAGAGCGTTGTCGTCTTTCTTGAAGAACAAGACCACCGCACTGTTGCTCCATGCCTCCGGAGTGCTACCACCATGGAGGACGGAATTAAAGAGCTTCTGAAGGCGTAATTTACTGGTACACTACTCAGTCTCATGCAATTTTTGTGGAAAATTTCATTTTGACAGTTCATAAAAGTACTTCATTTAATTTTGTCCTCTACTACCCTATTCCATGAACTAAGACTTTGATGTGATATTTAATATTACATCACCCTAAGCCACCTCCATGACACATTTATAAAAACATTAAATCCAGGGTATTATGCTATGTGTATATTATCTAGCATTTCTAAAGGTTCTACTGTCTTAAAAATCTTTTTACATAGACACAGATTATTAATAAAGTTATTTTAAATATTTACTTTTTTATAATAAATTATTGTAAAATGTTATCTCAATCATTTGCTATGCTATTTTTAATTATTTTTATTATAATAAATATATCTTATGCTTATTCTAATTTCACCTAAAACTACTGTTTACCATTTATTTATTTTGTAATTTTCAACATTATAGCAGAATTGTAAAATATGACTTCACCATAAATTAAATATTAATACTTGCAATAGCTATTTTACAAATTATTGATATAAGACTAATTTATTCCTGTTTCTTTTTTCAATTTTAAATTAAGTACATATACTTATTTTGTTATATATTGTTCTATTTTTTTTTGTAAAATATTACATACTATCTTTATAGTTATTTATATTTTAAAAGATTTATATGAAAATATTTCCGTAGTGGAATTTTAATACGCGGGAAAGCTTACCATGATAGTTTCCCCACAATATTAAAAATACATGTTATATAAAATAATAATTAAATAATTAATAATAAATAATATATAATAAATATTTCGTATTACATTACATAGTTGTATTTTATAGTTCATTTTACTTTAATATATTAATATGATTACATTATGTGGACGATTTAAGTTGACTCATAACCCACCGAACAGGCCACTTTCATAAGTAGCACAATCGGTGAAAAAATGTGTTAAAAAGTAAGACATTAAAAACTTATGAAATTAAAGTGTTTTATATTAATGAGGGCTAGTAATTTTCTGCTCACCAGATGTCGCTAGTTGACACTGAGGTAAAGTTTTAGTCACATAATGTCATATAAATGAGAAGTTAGTTTTTAATAAAAGTTTATCAGTTTCAAAAGTATTATATTAATACACAAAATAATGCCTCAGTGGTTTGCTCCTTAATATTTTGCACATTTTTAACCTTTTTTAAAATTTTCTACTTTTATGAATATCTGTGGTTTAGTTTACTTATTTTTAATCCTAATAATATAAAATATAGCTTATGGTACAGAAAGAAACATTAACTTTTACATTCTCCAAACAAATTATCTTCCCCGCTACGAAATCTGTCAAATATTATACCTCACTTTTAAGTGGCGCCGCCCTGGTGGGAGAAAAAGACGTGTATGCCCTCATTTACTAAGATTTTTAATCTACTCCTGTTCATTCCTTTTAACTATCGTCACAAATATATTTTAAGTTGTTTATTTTTCTTAGAGTTATTTTTTAAAAAATCGTTTAATGTGAAAAAAGCAATCATGATTTGTTTAATTAGATTAGAGGCGGTTTTGGTCTCTTAATTAAATAACGTCAATATTGCTAGATGGCGTTGATTTGTTTTATTTTATTAATCGACTTCAAAATAGAAATAGATTTTCAATTTAAATGTATTATTGTAATGTATCATATAACACAATATACCTGACGCTAGTAAACGAATTTCCAGTTATTCCTATCGAAAGCTCTATTTGTAAGTCTATTAAATATTATTTATTTTTAAGTATTGACCAATTTCTTAATTATTGACCAAATTTTTAAATACTGTGTCTCGAAATGAAAATCATTACGTGTGAAAGTGGGGCTTGGGAGCGCAGAGATACCTCGCATGGGTAACGCTGCCCCCATCACCATTCTGTGGGATTTTGGTACAACATTTGTGAACTACTCTATTATCCGGTTACCAGTCTTGTAAGGAAGTACAAGTAAGACGATGTTGGCATTTATTTTAATTAAGTCAAGGATAAAATATTAATTCACGAAGATTTACCTTCGTAATAATGCTGTGATTGTTTTAAACTCATTAATTGGTATCGACTATTTGACTAAAGTTATTTCAAATAATTGCCTCACCCTTTGTTGAATATTCGGACTAATACATCCTATTCAGTAACTTTAGTTAAAAATGTTACACTTTATTTTTGCATGCATTTTAATAAGTCAATAACTTGATAAGTTTTATTTAGTCAATAACTTTAATATTAAGTTGATATTTGTCGATGTGTAACTTGTAAAGGGACTATTGTAAGAGTAAATGTTATTTTTGTATTGATAAACATATTCAATGTATATACTTAAGTGAATAAATGCCGAATTTGTTTGAAACGGTTACGTATTTTATTTGTTAAACCTAATCTTAACTTTAAACGTGGTAGAGCCTCGCTGCAGATATATAATGGTTGCAGTTGCAGCACTAATGGGTTGTCTCAAACGGGGAAGGACCACTCTCTCGCAGAATACCAACATAAAATAGCAGCTCAATACTTGCTATGTTTCGTATGGTGAGTGTAAACAACCGGAGACCTATTTTAATATGTAACGAAGTATTCTATCGTAGCCCTCAGTGGTGAGGTCTATATTTAGCAGTAGATTTGTGAATGGATTGTATTAAAAAGTGAACAGGCTTTGTATATAACATTCTCTGGAATATTGTTCTATCTCCGCACCAATAACTAAGAAAATGGCGGCTTGGCGGGAAGAATTAAGATCTCAGAATAAGACAGCTAGCACCTTGCTGCTCCCTGCCACCGGCCTAATTAATATATTATATAGTACGTGGGGGTAATATGGTCACTTTGTTATAACTCGAAAACTTGTTTTTCTTGTTTGCTTAGACTTTTGTGTGATACGATAGCTCTCATTAGTTAATCAAATAATAAAAGGTCAAAAGGGCGCTGCTTTATCGACGCCATTTTGACAGTTGACATTATAGTAAATATTTTAGTCGATTTTAGTATTGTGTACATAGTGTAGTTAATTTTATTTAAGTGAATTTTTCGAAGTGTTCCTAATTATTGACAAAGCTTGTTTGCTATTTTCTTCTTAATACGAGTATTTTAGTTATACTGGGTGTCTCAAAAGAAAGTTCACATTTAAATCTTTTTTTAAAAGAAAAGTCTTAGCTTTATTGAAAAAATTGTTATTTTATATTGAAGTACACTGTTTGGGAATTTATTTTTTAAAAATAACATTGTCCAAATGTAAACCGTTGCGCTCTCGGCATTCATTTAGTCGGGCACTAAAATTGCCTATGACAGCTCGGCAGGTAGTCTCCGTGATGGCTGCCATTTCATGACGGATATTTTCTTTTAATTGTGCCAGGGAAGTCGGTTTATTAGCGTAAACTTTTGATTTGACATAACCCCACAGGAAAAAATCCATAGGCGTTAAATCGGGACTCCGTGGAGGCCAATTTATGTCACCTCGCCAGGAGATTAATTTGTTCGGAAAAATTTCTCGAACTCGAGGCAGAGATCTGTTGGACGTGTGTGAAGTTGCTCCATCCTGCTGGAACCATGTTCTTTGGTTGTAACCAGGAAAGTTTTGCAGTTGGGGTACGAAAAACTCGTCTAACATCTCCACATAACGCTCTGAATTCACTGTGAGTGTGCGTCCGCTTCCATCTTCAAAAAAGTAAGGGCCGATAATTCCTCGCGCCGACATCGCTGCCCATACGGTGACTTTGGGTGAATGTAGCGGTTTCTGATGTTTTTGTTTTGGGTTGGTTGCACTCCAGTAACGACAATTTTGCTTGTTTACATGCCCATTCAGGTGAAAATGGGCTTCATCGGAAAACAAGATGTTGGTGAACGTTGGAAAGCGCTCAATCATCTGATTTACAAAGGCAAGCCTCTGACCAGCATCTTGAGGCTTCAGTTCTTGCACTAACTGAATTTTGTACGGGTGCAGCTTTAAATCTTTGTGTAAAATGCGGCATAATGAAGATCTGTGCACATTTAAAGCAACAGCACGCTTCCGAATCGAGAGGTTTGGATCATCTCGAATAGACTGAGTAACACTGTCCACGTTTTCGGCTGTTCTTGATGTTCTTGGTCGCCCAGATTTTGGTTTCTCCAGAGTTGACCCAGTCTCTTCAAACTTCTCAACCCATTTTGCAATGAGACGAGTGCTAGGCGCATCATTTAAGTGACGAATATGTCGAATACTGCAGAATTTTCTACGCGCTACAGTCGCCGAATTACCGTTTTTGTAAAACTCACGTACGCACAACGCACGGTCCGCACCAGAGAAACGCTCCATAGCGACTAAATTCCCAAGAGCCAGACTACCGACTGACATACCCCCCGCGCCCCTCAGAATAGTTGCTTTCGCGTAATAAGATAAGCAAATGTGAACTTACTTTTGAGACACCTTGTAGTATACGACATTGTGTATTTGTTTCTGTCCTACTAGTTTTGATTTTATAAAGCGACAAAGCTTAAGGTGACCATATTATCCTCACGTAAGGTACCTTATACAACATATAACAAAAACCCTGCAGTTTCCGTTAAGCGTGTTATCAGAGTCAGTATTCAAACGTAAAGAAATAACTTTTTTTCAAAAAACTTGAACATTAAAAATATTTTAATTTAAAAAAAAATAATTTGCGAATTGTATTTTTTTTATAAGATAAGGGTGACAAACGTGCTCTTTTGTCTTGTATAAAAAAAACACACAGTCCACCTGATGGTAAGTGGTCGCTGCGGCCCATAGACATCTACATCTATCGTCTATTACGAATCAAAATGCAGATGCGTTGTCACCCGTGAGGACTAAGATAGAATGCCTCATTTCCAGTAAAAAGGGTCTCCGGTTCTCTACACTCACCATACGAAACACAGCAGTGTTAAGCTGCTATTTATGCTAGTATTTTGTGAGAGGGTGGTCCTTCCCCGGCCGAACCGACCCATTCGTGCTACAACTATACTACTATACCATGCTGCAGCATGGCTCTACCACGTATAAAAATGTAATGTATGTGGTTTTATTACCTCTGCATTATTCGGAGAATAAGAGGATTGTGAAAGATCCCTCTTCACCGCTGTTCAAGTCAGTTCTAGGTAATAAAACCACATACAACTTGCAAATTATTTTTTTTTATTAATGACTGACTGATGTATGACATGATTTTATTTATGAGAACCGGATACCATTTTTACTGGTGTAAATTCCACACTTGATACATAATAGAAGATGATATTTTATGGTTGCTATAATATATGATAATAATAGTTTATTAATGTCAACTGCTGAACACAAGCCTCCGGCCTCCCCCCATAGATTGCCTCATAGGGGTAGAGTTACCAGATGAAAAAATTAAAAGTCCGGAGAAGAGGCCTGATTTCCATTTAAAAATCCTGAAATTTTTATACAGTTTGAGAAGAAAACCTTACTTAAAAAGGTTTAAGTACCTATTTGGATAAATAAGTTTCGATTTGAATTGTGGAATTATTACCAAAGGAAAATTATTTTTAGTTTGTTTAACTTTTTATTAAAGAGATCTTTAAAATGCAAGCTGAAAATATTGAAAGTTCTAAAAATCCTGAGATTTCATGAGATTTGCAAAATCCAGCCGCAATCATGAGAAGAGTCTAAAAATCCTGAAATCTCAGGACAAATCCTGAGATATGATAACCCTACATAGGGGGGAATATTTGCCACAGTTTTTTTTTACCTTATTAGTAAAACGCTGCTTCCCGTCTCCTGCTTTGTTTCCCTCTGTCGCCTCTTACGACACCCATGGAACGATGTGGGGTAGTGGATACTCTTACACCGCACGTCCACTACCTACATCCTACACAGTAAGAATAGTATGAACCGCTTGGAATGATTCCTGAAATGCCTGCACTTATCGATAAGTATATTGCGTCCTAATTATATTGCACATAAAAGTGCTAAGTTTACAAAATTAAATAAGTACACTGTAAAATATGTAGGTACGTTTCATCGTACGTATTGTTGCATCTTATGCTGGATTTAGTGCTCGACCGACGGTCAGCACTTACCGTACGCGCTGACGGTACGTCCTGATCGTCGGTCGAAGCCAAGCGTTGTGCTTAACTGACGGCAAGCTTTGTTAGACGTGTACAATAGCGAAGAAAAATTAATCCATTTGTTAACTCTATAATATGTGCGTACTATTTACGTAAACGATTACGGCATAAAAGACGGAGAAGATTCATGTGCACCCAATAATTGTAGACTGTTTAATTGAAGGAGAATTTTGTTCATTGTATTCGAAATTGCGAGAACAATGTTCATGTATCAATGTTCATTTTTGTTCGCGATAATGCGTACGCGCGTACGGTCGGTCGGTCTGTCAGCGTTACGTTTTTTTTCGTTAGGAGGATGTTTGCAGTCACAAAGGCATTAATAACTAATAATAATATATGACTGCTATTATAAAGCCAGTGTTGAAGCAAGAGCTTGTGCATATATTAGTCCGTTGTTACACCCCAATGACAGGTAATTTAAGGATAGATATCGCCTTTTCCAAGAAAGTGTTCAAGTTTTTGTGTGATTAGCGTTTGATAAATCCAAGTTCCTACCATCACTATTTAATAATTAGGTCAGTAGTAAGTAAGTATCATAAGTTCACTTAACACTAAATACTAAATTCCATTTACTGCTCCATAAATGTCACCATAAAATCATATTAGAATGAAAACATCTTCATGTTTTTTGCTTTCAATTTAATACTTTCAATAATTAACATTAAAATAAAATGGCTAATTCTCAATCTCATAATACTAACACAAACTGTCGAAACCTTGATCAAATTACGAAACATAAACAAATAGCTAATAATGAATTGTGACTCCGATTATTGCCACTA
Organism: Parnassius glacialis; assembly: GCA_033319125.1. NCBI lineage: Eukaryota > Metazoa > Arthropoda > Insecta > Lepidoptera > Papilionidae > Parnassius > Parnassius glacialis. The sequence continues at coordinate 30,589,932 of JAVANC010000002.1, forward strand.
GTTCGCGCTGATTTTATTCTATACAAATCGTAGTTAACGTTCTCGATATCGAATGCGTAAAAACAAAATCTCACACTAGGCACACTGAACGCACACAAGTACCGCCATAGTGACAGACGTACGTTATACCGACGAGCTCGACCGACGGTCCTCGTACGCGCGACGTAGCCGTACGCACATAGTACTTCATCAGCGCTGCACTGTAGACGTTAATAGGTTTTCATTGATATTGCTACCGTCGTTCGAACACTAAATCCAGCCTTAGTCCGTAGGAGTGACAACGCATCTACATTTTGGTTCTTAATTGAAGATAGATGCAGGTGTCTGTAGTCTACAGAACACAGGATCCAATTACCACCAGGTGGAGCGAATGCTCGTTTCGTACCTTTAGGTACTAGTATTAAAAAGTGCAGATGAAACTTAGGTAGATATATTTAGATAATGTTTGTAATAAGGTTCATTCCCATATAAAGTACGTGAAGGTAATATGGTCACCTTAAGCTTTGCTGCCTTATAGAACCAAAACTAGGAGGAGAACAGAGACAAAAACACAATGTCGTATACTATAACTAATATGGAAAAAAATAACAAACAAGCCTTGGCAATAATTAGCAACACTTCGAGAAATCAACTTAAAAATAAACTAACTATAGTACGTGAGGGTAATATGGTCATCCGGTTAATATGGTCACTTTCTTATAACTCAAAAACTACAACGTCGTTTGCATAGAACGCTCTGTGATACGATAGCTTTTGATCAGTCTATCACATAATAAAGGGTCAAAAAGGCGCTCCTTTATCAACGCCATTTTGAGAGTTGATATTATTGTAATCGATTTTTGTACTGTGTAGTGTAGTTAGTTTTTTTAAGTAGATTTTTCGAAGTGTTCCTAATTATTTCCAAAGCTTGTTTGCTATTTTTTTCTTAATATATTAGTTATAGTATACGACTTTGTGTCTTTGTCTCTGTTCTCCTCCTAATTTTAGTTTTATAGGGCGATAAAGCTTAAGGTGACCATATTACCCTTACGTACTTACTATAATATCAACTGTCAAAATGGCGTCGATAAAGCGGCGGCCTTCTGATCCCTTATTATTTGAATGACTGATGAAGAGCTATTGTATCACAAAGCCATCTATGCAAATTAGGCTGTAGTTTTTGGTTTATAAGAAACTGACCATATTAACCGGATGACCATATTACCCTCACGTACTCTACCTTTATACACCGATATCTTTCTTAACATTGACTGCTTCGTTGGTCTGGTCGTGTTTCGGGCGGCTGCTGATCATTCGGTGCCGAGTTCAAATCCCAGATCGGGCGTAAATCAATTATTGGAGTTTTCTGTCAACAAGTACTCAGTAGCAATTCGGAATAAAGTAACTTACGATGAATCATCCCCGTGTCTCGGAATGCTCGTAAAACCGTTGAACCTGCAAATAATAATTTGTCTCCGAACGTGTCCCATTGTCGTCCAATCCGACTATGACAGTAACTGAATAGAGTACACTTGTGATAACGCCACACACTCGCCTCTCTCTCTCTCACTTTTATTTTGTCTTCCCCAGATGGCTAGCATGGGCTGAGGACAAAAAAATTATCCCCCGATTATATCCACTGACAAGAGATAAAATTATCCTGTCCTAATGCCAAAACACGGCAACGGGAAGAAGTATATTCCCGTTTGACATAACGAGTAGACATATATCCCCCGTCCGTAGCATGGAGCCAAATGAAAGATAAAAAAATATGCTTGACATTTGAAAGGGACAATTATAACTTAGTTTTTTTTATAGGATAAGGGTGACAAACGAGCACACAGTCCACCTGATGGTAAGTGGTTGTTGCGGCCCTAGACATCTACATCTATCCTCTATTACAAATCAAAATTTAGATGCGTTGTCACCCGTGAGGACTAAGATGGAAAGCCTCTTTTCCAGTAAAAAGGGCCTCCGGCCACCTGCACTCACCAAGCGAAACGCGGAGGTAAACCTCTACTTCACGCTGGTTTTCTGTGAGGTCGCGGTACCACCCCGGTTCGAGCCGGCCCATCCGTACGACAGCAAAAGCTGTCGCGTGGCTCTACCACTGTTAGTTCATTGGACGTGGCTTTAAGTTTATATTCATACAAAAAATCTAAGTCTATCTCCCATTTTATCTACTGTGGATATTATATCCACTGATGTACCCCGAAAGGTGGAGAAAACTAAGCGAGGGGATAAACATTTTCTCCTTTCCCCGGGGATAAAATTGTCTCCTGCCCATGCTAGCCCTGCAGATGGCTAGTTCCCGTCTAAACAGGCCGTGACTTAAATTGAATTAAATTGACAACGATCTGGAGAACATTATTATCATTAAATAGTGCACTGCTGACAAGGTGACAAGGCTCTTCTACAGCAGGGATAGGCAGTTAAAAACGCCTTTAAAATAATTATCGATTCCCATCCTCAGGACGTCCTTTGAAATGGCAAAACTAAAAACTAAAAAAACTAAACTAAAAAATTTCATGTTATTGTGTCTAGACACTTACGAAGTGAAACTTCTTTACGATATATAATTCTTCTTTTATTTTAGTACTCATGCAGCCCGTGGTAGAGCCATGCTGCAGCTATATTAGTAGTATAGTTGTGGCACGAATGGGTCGGCTCGACCAGGGAAGGACCACGCTCTCACAAAATACCAGCGTAAAATAGCAGTATAGAACTGCTGTTTCGTATGGTGAGTGTAGAGAATCAGATACCCTTTTTACTAGAAAAGAGGCATTCCATCTTAGTCTTCACGGATGACAACGCATCTGCATTTTGTGTCTCAAACGAGGACAGATGTAGATGTACATGGGCCACAGCAACCACTTACCATCTGGTGGACTGTGTGCTCGTTTGTCACTCTATCCTAAAAAAAAAGCGCCGGCGCCGTCGGTGAAATGACAAGAAATCATTGAAATACTAGACTTTTCTTTTTGTAATACCGTACTTTATTTTTCCACTACGTCGTTAAAGATATTTTTTTATGATAAGGGTGACAAACGAGCACACAGTCCACCTGATGGTAAGTGGTTGCTGCGGCCCATAGACATCTACATCTATACTCTATTACAAATCAAAATGTAGATGCGTTATCACCCGTGAGGACTAAGATGGAATGCCTCATTTCCAGTAAAAAGGGCCTCCGGCCACCTGCACTCACCAAGCGAAACGCAGAGGTAAACCTCTACTTCACGCTGGTTTTCTGTGAGGTCGTGGTACCACCCCGGTTTGAGCCGGCCCATCCGTGCGACAGCAAAAGCTGCCGCGTGGCTCTACCACTGTTAAACTTTCACTTCGAAAACATAAAAATAATACATAAAATAATAATGCCCGCTCCTAATCTGAATACAATTAATAAATATAAAGTTTTTGTAAAAAAAAAATATAAATAGGTATGGTTGTGAAACATAGCTGACGCGCGCACAAATCAACGGCCGCGGCCGTACGCGATTTATTTCTCGAAAGTTCAAGTTTTATTATTATTTACTAAATTATTTATAGAATTACGAAAGATTATCACTAGTTGGCACTTATATTAGCATTAATCATTACCAAGTAGAGAAGGAGCTTTGCGCATGTTCAGATCTCAACTATTTTATCGGCAAAACCCGAACGTCCTTTGTATTTTGTATTTGTACCTATCTTGGTACCTTTTTCACATATCCTTTACTCCGTCAAGATTACTACAAGAGAAGAATGAGGAATATGAAATGATAAACAGAACATAGTGTCAGTACCGTCATGTAACGCCAGTTTTTTTGACGTCTACATTAAAATTAAACTGACTGAAATTACATAAAACTAGCGGCCTGTCCCGGCTTTGTCCGGGTAGAATACCATACTTTTTGTTCCGTTTTTCTGAGAGTTTAAAATAAATTAATTCTCTGCATTCCATGATCTAGACTCTAGAGAGACCAATATGCCATATACATAATGGTAAAATTAAAAAAAAATCAAATAGGCTTAATGGTTCCGGAGGTGCCCCTCCCATTCATATTTTCATATTTTATTAAACAAGCTTTTATTTAGTTTCACCTGTCCCGATGTCTGTCTGTCTGTCTGTAATCAAATAAATTTGACCCACTTTCCGATTTCCGATTGAAATTTTGCATGCTTAAGTATACTTGTAAATCGGATGACAATGCAATATTATGATAGCATTCATGAGAAATGGTTAAAAACCTAATGTTATTAGATGCAATTAAGGTATTTCGAGTGGGCATCATTAAAACCCATAGAAACAGAAACAGAAACAGAAACTTTTTTATTCAATATAGATTATAAAATAATGCTTATTGAAAGTCACTCTTTTGTATAATTACCACTGGTTCGAAAAAAAAACCTCTGTCCTGGGAAGAACCAGCAAGAAACCCAGCGGGACTTTTTTTTTAAAATAACAGCTTACAATCATGTATGTTACACAAATTAACAACACAACAAATTAAAAATAGCTTGGTAGCGATCACCTCAATTCCAGGGGTTATTATCATCTATAAATTATTTAATACTATAATAACCCTTTTTACACAAACTTACTTTAATAGTTTTTGAACTTTGAGCAGGTCAAATTTTGTATATTTTCTGGAATTTTGTTGTAAAAGCGTATACATCGCCCCAAGAATGAATTACTGACTCGATGGAGTCGAGTAACTGGTACTACTAGTTTGTGTCTGTTCCTAGTATTTACAGAATGAATATCACTTATTTTTGTAAAACTACTTTTATTTTTGTGTACGTACATTACATTTTCATAAATGTATTGAGAGGCCAAAGTTCATATATTAATTTCCTTAAATTTTTGTCGCAGCGACTCTTTAAGCTTTAAATCATAAATTGCTCTTATGGCCCTCTTCTGTAAAACAAATATAATTTCAGTGTCAGCTGCGTGGCCCCATAGCAAAATACCATACGATATTATGCTATGGAAATAGCTAAAGTAAACTAGTCTAGCTGTTTCAACACTAGTTAGACTTCTAATTTTTTTTACGGCGTATGCTGCAGAACTAAGTCTCCTTGCTAGTTTTGATATATGGGGGCTCCATTGAAGCTTCGCGTCTAGTGTGATTCCAAGAAAAATGGTGGTATCTACAAGACTCAGTTTCTCCCCATTTAAAATTACATTGGTATTATTATTTATTATTATATATAATTGTTTGACATTTGGAGTCATAAATTTCATACATTTCGTTTTAGTGCCATTTAAATGCAAATTATTAACATTGAACCAATTTACTAATTTAGATATAGCATTATTTACTTCGTCATATTTTAGCAATTGTCGACTTAATTTGAAAATTAAAGAAGTGTCATCTGCAAATAATACTATATCATGGTTATCTCCTACTATGTAAGGTAAGTCATTAATGTATACAAGAAACAGAAAGGGGCCTAGAATTGAGCCTTGAGGCACGCCCATCTGTACCATCGACCCGGAAGAACTCATACTGTTAACGACAACTTTTTGCGTTCTCTTACTTAAAAATGAAATGATTAATTTAAGAGCATCACTTCTTACACCGTAGTGTTGAAGTTTCCTGATTAATGTTTCATGGTGAACACAATCGAAAGCTTTGGATAGGTCACAAAATATACCCAAAGCATCCTGTGAATTCTCCCATGCATTAAACATATATTTAATCAGCTCAACACCGGCATCAGTTGTCGAGCGACCCCTTGTGAAACCAAATTGATTTTTATGAAGTAAATTATTTATATTAAAGAAATTTAACATTTGATCAAGAATAATTTTTTCAAAAATCTTACTAAGTGTTGGTAGTACAGAAATAGGTCTAAAATTGGCGGGGTCTAATGTACTACCAGATTTAAATAAAGGTATTACTTTACTATACTTCATTAAATCAGGAAACACACCAGATTCGATACTAGTATTAAAAATAGTAGCTAAATGAGGCGCGATTGTATCTATTATAGACGCAATAACTTTAACGGAAATCCCCCACAGATCCGCAGTTTTCTTAACATCAATAGTTTTAAAATATTTTACAATATCTTTTGATGATACTTTATGAAATGTAAAATTCTTTGTACACGCATTTACATTTTGTTTAAGTAATGATTCGGCGACCGCAGGAGAAGAATTCAGTGACTTAGTGGTTAATATCGGAATATCAGTAAAATATTTCTCAAAAACCATTGCAATGTCCTGATCTGATTCGGTTAATTTGTTATTAACACTTAACTGGTAGTTTGAATTGCGAGAGTTGATCTTACCAGTTTCGTTATTAATTATACTCCACGTCATTTTAATTTTATTAGAAGCCGTCTTAATTTTGTTGCTCAAATGCAAAGACTTGGCTGTGGAGCACACTCTTAAATATTTTTGAATATTCTTTTACATATTCCCTAAATTCGGCGCTATGATTATATGACCTTTCATGGTAAAGATCATATAACCTATGTCTGCTCTTATGGACTCCTACTGTCGCCCATTCATTAAATGACTTCCGACTGTTCAAGGAGAATGTTTTAGAAGTAAAAGTATTATTAAATTCATTGCAAATAAGCTTAAATAATGTTCCATATAAAAAATTTGGATCATTTTGGTATGTAAATGATGGAAGTTTTTTCACTATGTTACTTCTAAATTTCTCCAAGCGACGTGCATTTACTGGAACAAACACAACTTTCTTATCTACTTGCTTTTTGTGAACATATGGTAATGAAACTACTTGTCCACAGTGATCAGAACTTAATTTTTGAATTATACATTTATGCAACGGCTTCACATTTGTAAAAATGTTATCTATACATGTTGCACTAGATTGAGCAATACGCGTTGGCTCTAAAAATAAATTAAAAAGACCATATGATTTAAACAATGATCTAAATTTAATATTGATTGAGGAAGCTTCTAGGAGATTGATGTTGAAGTCTCCACATCAGGGGCGTAGCTACCGCCGTATCAGCCGTATCAATGATACGGGGCCCCCGGGCTACAGGGGCCCCGAACGTGTGTAACAAAAAATTCCAAGGAGTTCTACGGGACAGGAAAGGCTATCACTATTATTTATAGAAGCAAAGAATTAAAAAAAAATAAACTGAAACCTCTTCAGCTATGAATGCCGCCGAATCGTCTTGAGCTATGTTAGTATTGTTTGGCTAGGTTAGTTCCTAGAAGTATTAATTGTAAGTAATAACTTATAATCAATATATAATAATTTTAATTCAATTCAAGTGTTTTTGTTACTTTTATGAAATCTATACTCTTCATTTATTTATTTATTTATTCGTATGGCATTCTTACAATCGTTCACAATAAATTAAAATTAAAATTATAAAGTTATTCTATCTTTTTAATTGCTGAATCCATGTGATAGCGTCGTATTCGAGATAGAACAAGTCTGTTGGGTAGCCATGGTACCTTGTGAGTGGGCAGTCTCTAGCTATATGCTCAACATCCTGGACAGCAGCTCCACACTCACACCCCGGTGTTTCCCTTCACCCGCACATGGACATGAAGGCATTGCTTCGCCCGCATCCGGTTCATACCCTATTCAGTTGGCACTATTCCCTTCTTGGGAGCGCAAAACCGGCAGGTTTATGTGTAGGGTTGATGGTAACTTCCATGCTATCAGGGAGTTTTGCGTTCGATTCCTGGAACCACTCAGCAGATGTGTTAAATCCGCCGGACATGAGTTCACATGTGGTCTGGTATGGTGGGTTACGTGACTTCAGACGGTGGGGTGGCGGATCAGTAAACTCCGCGTGAGTTGGCAGGTTGGGATTTCCGTAGATCTTCTGGGACTCTCGTAGTAGTATTTGTTGTCTTCTCAAATGGGGTGGGCTGATATGGCTTATCACGGGGAGCCACTGGAGGGGGGTACATTTTAAGGTTCCAGATATGCATCTCATGGTCTGGTTCAGCTGGGTGTCCACATGCAGCATATGTGCACTATTTAACCATACTGGTGCACAGTACTCTGCTGTTGAGTACACCAAACTGAGACCGCTTGTACGCAGCACATCGGCGCTGGCCCCCCCAAGTGGTGCCCGCTAGCCTCTGCAAGATGTGCGGAGCGTACGTGAGACTCCGATCGCGAGTCACGCCCAGGTATCTCGAAGTGGAGTTGTAGTGCAACATGGCTCCAGCAAACTCAACAGTGGGTTCGTATTTTGCCATTTGGTTAGCCAAGTGAAAGGCAGTTACTTCGGTTTTGGCAGTGTTTTGTACTAAAGTATTTGTTTCCTAAAGTATTTGTCTAGTCTGCTTCAGTCCTCGTTAAGGATACCTTCGGATGGTTTGAAGGTTTCGTGTTGGGAAGCTAGTGCTGTGTCATCAACATACATAAATTTACGACTCTGCGTTTCAGGTATATCATGTAAGTAAAGATTGAAGAGCAGCGGCGCCAAAACAACCCTGTGGTAATCCATTGTTCAGAGTTTTGGTACGACTTTCACTGTCGCCAAGTAAAACCATGAACTCACGGTTCCTAAGCATGCTATTTAACTGCCCCACCATTTTTCTTTATGGTACCGCTTTCATGAGCTTATAGACCAATCCTTGCCGCCAAACTCGGTCGTATGCCGCTGACAGGTCTATTAAAACAGCAACCGTCTTTAGCTTCTTATGAAACCCTGCTTCAATGTGGGTTGTGAGGGACAACACCTGTCGGTACAGTTGCGGCCACAACGAAAGCCAGCTTGTTCCGCTGGAACCACCTTATCAATGAGAGGCAAAATGCGGTTGCAGATTAGTCTCCCCAGAAGTTTGTAGACACCGCTCAGAAGGGCGATAGGACGATAGCTCTTAGGATCGTCTGCAGGTTTTTGGGGTTTCAGCATAGCAATATTCTTCGATCTATTGAAGTTGCGAGGCAATTTGTAACGTAAAAGGATATCTGAGAACTTTTTCAGCTATTTCCTGCATTTCGGGCCCAGGTGCTTTAGAAACTCATTGTAGACTCCATCGAAACCAGCAGCTTTATTAGGGGGGAATAGTTTCAAGGTGCGATCGGTTTCATCTTGGGAGAATTCTCGTGACAGCTGGTAGTCAATTGGTAGCGACGCCTTGAGCTGTTTAGCGCACTGTTGTGTCGCCCGGGTATCATCTTTCATGTTTTTAACTGGGGACACTTCAACTATGCTGCTTGCAATCGCGTTGGCTAGTGGAGCGATCCGCCACGGGATTTTGTTCCGGTCTTGCCTGCCAACCCATTGAGCATCCTCTAAGCTTTCCTGCTGGAAATCTTAAAATCCATTGACTCTACGGTATCGAGCCACCTATTTTGACGCCCTTCATCGAGAGATTTCAGAAGGTCATCACCTATTTCATAGTTACCCGTGCGCGTGTACTCATCAAATATTTTTCAGCAAGGGATGTACGCCTTGCTGTAGCCTCGGAGAATGCTCTTTTTTGCTGTTGCTATGTTAAGTTTAGTGTATCTCTTGTAGTTTTCGGCACAGGGAGGTATCCATCTGATAACAGCATCCATGTCAGCGCTGAATTTGGACTAGTCTGCTTTGTGGAAGTTCCATCGAGGCAAAGGCACGGAGTTTGTTAAGGGGATCTTAATACCAACCTCCACAAGCACCTATCGGTGCTGGTTGTTCGGGAAGTCTGAGAGAATTCTTCGTGTGATTTGTAATGGGGTTCGATTGATGTCACAGGTAGTAAACGTTAAGTCTGGATTATAATCCCGTTTCCATCTTGCTGACCTGAACGATCTTCTATCCTTTGCATTAAATACCAGGAGTAGGTTGTTGTTCTACGCCCATTGCAGGAAGTGTTCACCATTTGCATAATTTTTGTTATATCGCTAGGTCGGGTGATGACTGTTGAAATCGTCGGCATATAGGCATGGATGTGGGAAAGCGGGGTGATTGGTAGTCCATGAAGAGTTCGGTGGTTTGTATACATTTACAATGGTAAGGTTATTGATCTTTATTGCAGAGGCAAATACATCCGGACCCCAAGGCAAGTCTCCGCACCGACATGTTAAATACCGTCTTTAACATAAGTGGCCATGCCATATTGCGAGTGGTTAATTGAATGAGCAAGGTAGTATCCCGGGATAGCACCACGTTTATATAGATCCTGTTCATCTCTAGCGTTAGTTTCCTGTAAAAGGAGTAACATCTATGTCATTTTCTAATAGAATCTTACTTACTACTTCTCATTTAGCTTGACTAATACTTTCTATATTAAGTTGGCAGGTTTGGGTAATAGATCCAATATCTCTAGTCCGGTGGCTCTCCGAGGAGAGCTGATCGCATTGAAGCATTTCAAGAGGGTAATTAAATGCTATAATAATTCTTTGAACGACTGTGATAGTGCTGTGAGGTTGCAGAATTATAGCGCAACAGTACAGCAGCCAGTAGTTTGTTGTTCGTTTAGCGCCACCCAGGGACACGTGCAGGGTGCGGGCGGCAATTCCTGCGGACACAAGCAATTTCATCCCCCTACTCTTCATTGGGGCCCCCCAACTAATTTTGATACAGGGCCCATCTAAGGCACGCTACGCCACTGCTCCACATATTACAACAGATTTATTCTGTTTATTAAGCTTAGCAAAAACTTCCTCCATCATTTTTTCAAAAGTATCGTATATAGAACATGGGGGTCTGTAGACGCTGACAACAATGAGGTGCTCAAACTCAACACATGCCATTTCTACAGTTAGCTCAACAGAGAGGCTCACAATATCTTTACGTAATACCTATACTTGAGTTACCAGCTTAAAAAACGCACACACCATATTTTTTTTAAATAATTCTGAATTTTCAAATAAACGAAATAAAAATACGATATTATTATAAATCATTTTAAAGATTAGGTATTTCATCGTCTTTCGATTGTTTCTAATTAAATGTCTATATAAGTACACTTGTCCAAAGATCACCTTTATAAAGTAAAACCAAACTCATTGTAAATCACTTCTTTCAGGTAGCACAAGTTGTGCGACTACCTGGGGGTACAAAAAGGTTGATATTGAGTAAATAGCCCTCGCCCTCGCACTTTCAGCCTCTAATTGGAAAGATCATTACTGACTACACACCCACTCAGAAAAATAAATAAAATAAATACTACACTCGGATATACTGCCCAAGTCAAGAAATCAAGACCAAATCAGAGTGAAGACAAAATGACGGTTCCGTGGCATCTGGCTGCATGTTTGTCCTTGTAAAATTTATGTTACAGAGACAATCCTAGTCTGGAAGTCTCTTTTTTTTTCAAGAAATTTAAAAAAAGAAGGCGCTTAACAATTGAATTTGATTCGATATTCCGTTCGACATTTATTTATTTAATCTTTCATGCACAAAGTTGTATTGTTGTGTTGTTGTAGTTGTATATGACGGACTTAATGCCATAGGATATTCTCTCCCAGTCAACCATTAGGCTAAACAGAGATATACGAACAAGAGGCGGTGCAGCAGTAATCAAAATAGAAAGCGCTAAAAAAATATTGTATATACATATAAATATGTATATATGTACACCCACATACATAGACATATATGCTTAAATATACACAATATATACATATATAAATACATACATACACATATACATGCATACACTACATATATACACAATATATATAAAGATTATCTAGGTCAGAACAAATATGAAATATACATAATATGTGTATGAAAATAAGAGCTGTGTTAGTTCAAACTTGCAACAATTTTTTCACATGCTTACGGACTTGATTTATAAAAACAAACTTGTTGGAAGCTTTTTTAATGTCAAGAGGGAGTCGTTCCAAAGTCTGATGGCCGTGAGGGCGAAAGACTGAGATAAATAACCAGTACGGTGTAAAGGAGTAAGCAACTTAAGATTAGCCGAAGAACGGAGAGAACGATTATGAGAATCTCCCAGGTATTGAAATTTGGATTGTTTGTTTGAAAATTAGATCGTTCGGAATTGTGAAAAGGGTGCAGAGTATATCTGCGCTGACGGATATGCAGCCAATTTAGCTGAGCACGAAAAGAAGATACATGGCCGTATTTACGGAGACCATAAATGTATCTGATAAAGTTGTTAAGTAGACGATCAAACGTATTATGATGATGTTGAGACAGGTCTGAGCAACACACATCGACTTAATCAATAATCGGTAGGATATAGGTCGCTCGCCGACAAGCACGACTTTGATTTGCACGCGAATTCGGGATTGCACGTTAAAACAATGGGGCCCATTCTTGTTCTCTGAATATGGAATGTGTTTTCACAGTCATTGAAAAGTCTGCAGTCTGGAGCTTGGAGAACGTTTTGCACAATGGTGCATTAGTGAACGTGTTCCTTATGTCGGTGGATCATGCTTATTCCGGGCAGACATTGTTATGGTGGCTAAGACGGAAATTGTTTTCATCACCAGAGCAAGGCGAGGGCACTGAAGAAAAGAATTGACTTCCCAACGCTACATAGAAGACATACTAGAAGAGCACATAAAGCCTTTGCGGGCTTTTAGTATTTAATTATTAAAACAGACGAACATTAGAGTGATAGATTGGCCAGCTTGAACCTCGGACCTCATACCGATCGAAGACATGTTTGATGAACTAAGAAAGGAAAAAAGAAAGACATTTATTCACTGGAACTGTACACATTAAAAAAATAAACAGTTAAAAGTATGGTAGATTAAAATTACAAGAGATGGAAGTGTTTATGAAATACATTTCAATAATTATTTTATAAATTGAAATACTTCGTTGCTCATAAATACACCTATGTATACATCTAGGGATATACACACACATACAAGACATATTATACATAAATATATTCATATCATATATTCTATATAAAAATAAAAAGGTATCAAAAATATATAAAAATAAACGTAACGATTAAGCTTTGTAAATACACACTAAAACAAAAACAAACATAAGCAAGAAACCCTGCAGCTACGAGTCTTCGGTACCTTCAACCTGCTATAATCTTTATATGATATTTCTTCGAAATATTTTCCTTCAAAATACAACATAAAAATAATTAATAGCGTGTAATGGCGGCGTAAGTGAATCCACTAGCCTATATCATCCCGTGGGTGTCGTAAGAGGAGACAGAAGCGAATGAAACAGGAGACGGGGAGCAGCGTCTTCATCACAACATCTCCATAGAGCTCCAAGAGGACTAATCATTTTCTGCTCACCAGATGTCGCTAGTTGAAACTGAGGTAAAGTTTTTTGTTACACAGTGTCATTTAATTGAGAAGTTAGTTTTTAATCAAACTTTATCAGTTTCTTGAGTGTTATGAAGCTAAAAAAATTGTAAAACCTCGCAATTTTTTCGTCCAGCACCGATTTGTACAAAAATTTGGGATTAAGCTTACTTCACCCTCTAGTTCATTTTCTATATTGTGCCGTTGTACGCTTTTTGTTTTTTAGGGGTGAAAACTACCCCTTATTGTCAAAAATTATAAAATAACATTAAAAACCTAAATATGGGTAAAAATAGTTAAATAATGATTGTTTCATGCTTTAGGATACAATTTCATAATCTTTCAACCTACCCTTGTTAAAAACTACCCTTGAAAACATTGAAATTTTTATAATATAATTTAATAGAAATTAAAAAAAGTTGAATTTCATAAAAAAAATTATTATCACAAAAATAATACAGGTTCAAATACATGTATGTTTTTTAAAAATCTGTCTCACTGATTCGATCTTCTCCGTGGTCGATTTCATCTTCATCTTCTTCAATTAATGGTGGACTATTTTACAGTATTCACCCGAGCACCCAGAACAAGTAGAATTACAATACAACCCAACTTTTCTGCACCCGCATGAAACACCACGCCCTTTTTTGCGTTGGCAAAAAATCATTTTTAAAAGAGTATCGGGTGCAGGCGGATTGATCATGCGCACAGGGTGTAATAAACCTTCTTTTAAGCATCATCCCCAATCTATTGCTCGAATGTTTTCATTTCCAAACCATTGTTGAATTTGATAGTAACATCTTTTTGTGTGCTCGTCTAAGGCATCAACAGTGGGCAGGAGAGAAGAAAGTTTAACTGTTCTTCTTCTCTGTCTTTCAATAAGAATCGAAAAAGTGGAACATATAACGTATAACGGCCGAATATACCGGTTATGTAGATTACTACGCTCCGATGCGGGTAATTCGAATTTTTCGAAAAAAAATTGATCGGGCTTTTAAGCATAGCTCCTTCATTTTAGGTGATAGAATTTTTTTTCAGAAACGATTTTGTAGGGCTTTTCAGGAGCTATAAGACTATGTGAATAAAAATTACTTAAGATCCCTTAATTTTTAAATGGGGAGAGTTTAAAGCGCTTGAATAAGGTGATGTTCGATCGTAAATATAGGTGTTAAACGACTATATCTCGCCGAATATTTACTGTACAAAAAATTTGCACACAGGGAAATTTTTATCATTAAAAAACCTACAATTTAGTACTATATCGTTTTTTCGTATCTTTAGTATTTTGGTAGATATTTTTAAGAAAAGTGTTAAAGACACGAAATTGAAAAAAATCATTTTGTCTTTAAACTCCAATTTTTCTAAAATTAGGCTTTTTAAATTGGTCAAACTTTTTGGGTGTATTAATAGTACACATATAAAGAGAATCACAGAAGGGTGGTGGTCAATTTTAATTAGGGGGTACTTTGGGGGGTTGTTTTCACAGATTTTTTTCGTAGAAAAAAGTGGGTACCGATCTTATTTTGATCATAAGTCGGTCAATTTTCATGCTAGAGACATTTTTTTGTTTTTCTAATTAAATACTTTAAAAAAGATTCTACTATGAGGTTTCTTCAAATAATGCAAATTTTTCTCGTTATTTCGCTTTAAATCTTCCAATTTATGCATTTGACGAAAAAAGCTCAGCATTAATTTACTGTATCTCAGTTCGTATTTGTCGTAGAAAAATTATAAAAAAAGCATTGTTTTTGTTTTTTAAAAGCTACAATTTGGCTCTCTACACTTTTTTGATAAAATTCATATTTTTAGAGTTATTCCCAAAAAACCATTTTAAAAAGCTGATTTTTCGTCAAAAAACTGTTACTCAACTTTGAATAACTCAAAAAATATTAGTTTTTTGAAAAAAACGTATACAACATTTTTTTCTTAGAATTACTTTATCCGTCGATTCCTGTAGTTAAAATGTAATAAAAAAAATTCCACTGCCGAGATGGGGTGGCAACCAACCCCAAGGCTCTAGCGTACAGCGGCATGATATAGACAATGATCCTTGAGCTATTCCCTACTTTCTGTGAAAATTTCAAGTAAATCCATAGTGGACGAAAAAATTGCGAGCCAAAATGCTTCATTTCCTGGACTATCTCTATATAATATCTATATATATAATATGCCTGGTTTGCTCTTTAATTTTTTGCACATTTTAAACTTTTTTTAATTTTTATACTTTTATGAATATTTGTGATTTGGTTAATTTATTTTTAATCTTAGTAATATTAAATATAGTTAACAGTACAGAAAGAAACATTAACCTTTACATTTTCCGAACAAATTAACTTCCCGGTTATGAAATCTGTCAAATATTATACTTACCTTACTTTTAAGTGGCGTCGCCCTGTTGACAGAAAAAGTCGCCCTCATTAAAACTGGACGCCAACACGCATGCCAAGCGTGGCAACTACGTAGCAAATATCCTCTCTACGTAAGAATATGGGGCAGGTATATGTTCAGCAGTGGACTTTGGTAGGTTGTAATGAATTTAAAAAAAGTACGCCTTAAATGTAATCGTATTGCTTGTCACCGTCGACAGAATCGCAAAACTCTCCGAAAGTATATTATCATGCCAAAAAACGACATTTCATGAGGTTTTTTTAGTGTTTTTTTTTATATCTGCTATTTAATATATTATATCTGCGTGTTGCCAGTGATGACTTATGGATCTGAGACGCGGTCCCTCACTGCTGGCCGTATGAGGACGCTCAAGGTCGCTCAGCGAGCTATGGAGAGGGCTATGCTCGGAGTTTCTCTGCGTGATAAACTTAGGAATGAGGATATCCGCAGTAGAACCAGAGTAATCGATATAGCCCAACGGATTAGTAAGTGAAGTGGCAGTGGGCCGGCCATATACCTCGAAGAACCGACAACCGATAGGGAAGAAAGGTTCTCGAGTCGCAGCTTCGTACCGGTAAGCGAAGTGTAGGGCGACCCCCCACTAGATGGAGTGACGACCTGGTGAGACATGCAGGAAGTCGATGGATGCAGGTGGTTCTGGACCGTGCTTTGTGGCATTCCTTGGGGGAGGTCTATGTTCAACAGTGGACTTATGAAGGGCTGTAATGATGATGAATGAAGATAAATTTTTATTATGTTTGCTTTTTTATACATTTTTTATAAATATTTATTTACATGTAGATATAATTCAAGAACAATAATTATATTTATGTAATTACATTTAAAAAGAATAAAAAATAATTAAAATATCGGTCAAGCATTTGCTTTAGGCTTCATCTTTGGCGGTTTTATGATCGAACCGATGCTTCTTCTTCTCATCATGGTGGTCCTCTTCTTGGCGGGAGTTTGTATTCCTTTCGCCAATGTCTTAACATGTGTTTTTTTCATTTTACCGCCTTTGCCTTTTTTACCTTCTTTGCTTCCTTCTTTTGCTTTAACTTTCTTTTGATTAACTTCCATTATGTTATCCACGTTTTCTTTCTTTTTTGATTTTTTTTCAAGACTCTTTTTTGTTTTCGCCTCTGTTTTTGGTTTGATAGACTTTTTAGGTTTATCATCGGACTCTTTGATTTTCTCGGCGAGTTTTTTTATTTTCGCTTTCTTTTTTTCAACTTTATCTTTTCCGACCACTAATTTGAAAGATCCGGAGGCACCGATCCCTTTCGTTTGTATTATGGTTCCCGCTTCAACTTCAGCTTTAATAAGTTTCTTGATAATGCTGTTGATTTTTTTGACGTCTACATTAAATTTCTCGTGTATATACTTCTTGATGGCGTATAGTGAAGTCCCCTTTCTGCTTTTTAGATCAGTTAAAGCTTGATGAATCATAACTTTTGTGCTTACTTTCTTCGGTTCTTGATTTACTTTTAATATTTCTTCAGATGGGCTCCTCGGAATTTTTTTCGTTTGCTTCTTTGGCAGTGTCGACCGCATCTCGATATCGGAGCCGTCAGACATTTTGTTTGTTGTTTCTGTATGTTTTTCTAAAGTAAAACGTAGTTTTTATATCATGTAATCACAATCCTAAACAGGTAAGTTTTTTTACAAGCATCTTAACTAGAACTGAGCGTTACCTTAAAGAGAGCCTGTTGATTTTATGATTGTTGTGTTATATTTTATTTTGCACTTTTTTCTTACTCTTATCATTCTAAGAGTTTATAAAATCGATTATAACGATGATATTCAAATTTAGAATAACGTATTTCATTAATATTAATTAAATTTTATTGATGTAAAAATATCTATTTATATTATATTTAAGGGAGTTCACTATCCCTTATTATTCCGTGGGTGACGTAAGAGACGTAAAAGGCGACAGAGAGAGACTGAAAGAGCTCTGCCAACCCCCCAAAAATGACAAATGTCATTCCGTCTATAAGGCAATCTATAGGCCTTCCTAATTATCTTCTATGTTCAATAAGGAACAATGAATGAATAAATAAATAATGAAATTGACTCGCTAGCTATTGTACGCTTACACTGTGGTTCCACAGGCGTGAAAATTTTATCGAACGATTCGCCATATTAGAACTCTTTGCACTGTAAAGATTTAAAAAAAAAATCTATTTTTTATAATATGCATGATCGAAAACTTATATTAATTTGTAACCGTTTTTCACAAGCGCTTTTCTTTATTTTTTCATTGTGTGCGAGCAACCCAGGTTTGACACCTGCTAACAGCAATGAAATTTTCATTTGCAATTTTAAGTGCTTACGTGATAAAGCCTGCATGTCTTAGAAATATAATATCATGTCTCGAGGACATGTGTAATCCACTAATACGCGCTGGAGCAGTGCAGCATCAAGGCCTGCACCAAAAATTTCTCAGAAAAGGAAATGCCTAGACTTGTGACCAGAAGCAGACCTCTGTCACTCTTGTTATCAGCGTGAAATAATTACCTACAATCGCGAGGCGAGCCGACTCAGCAGACGTATCTAAAATTTATTAATAAATCAACCACCTAGCGGATCCAAATTTTATGATTTTCTTACTTCAGCACTACAATAATCACCAAATTAATTAAAAGAAGAGATATGATTTTTGTTAATAACTTGACTACAGCTCTACCTGTCAGATCTTAGTAGTTACGAACCATCGTCACAAAAAACAAATTAATTGTGTAAATATGACTTATTTTATCGCGTCTATAACGGGGAGTGCTCTGAGGAATTATTAAGTGGCGAAGCTTGCGAAGTCACTCATTGATTTCACGATGTCTGTCCGTCTGTCCGTCTGTCCCACGATTATCTCGAGAACGGTTTCGAATTTTCAAATTCTGTTTTCAGCAATCGATTACTGATCACCCAGGCATCTGAACCTCCTATTTTGAAACTAATTGCTCAACGGCAACCGTTAGAAACCGCTACAAAGCTGATTGCTTCGCCACTTTGCTATGCTGTTAGCTTGCTAGGTTTATTCGGACTAATTCCAGCCGCTCAATTTCACCATCGCACATCGCGACAAAACTCGCGATACCATCCATACCCTCTGGATGATTGGCGGTCCACCACTGTGCGATTTAGAAAAAGTTTTCTTCCGCGCACAACTTCCTCATGGAATCGATTATCTACCATCAGCGATTTTTCCGGACCAATACGACTTAGGGACCTTCAAGAAAAGAGCGTACTCCTTTTTAAAAGGCCGGCAACGCATCTGCACTTCCCCTGGTATAGCAGTTGTTCATGGGCGACGGTAGTCACTTACCGTCAGGTGAACCATATGCTCGTTTACCCCCCTCTCTTAAAAATAAATCGGTCAAGTGGTTCAGAAGTTACGCGATCAGTAACAACAGCACCAACGAACAAAAAAGATAATGATTTCTGTGCCATATATTACAGTCTACGGCACAAGTGGTCGTCGCTTCATCAGCTACTGTACAAAACAATGTAATAAACATCATATTTTATTAGTACCTACTTATTTACCATAGATCCATAGATCGCACCGAGGTGTGACAGCAGCTTATAAAATATTAATAATATAGCACAATGAAATTATGGGTAACTTTGGGGTACTTACAACTACGAGCATCTCAAAAACTGCATAGTACCGTACATAAACATTGATTTGAAACTGAGGGTAGATGCATAATCATTTTACAATGTCTATATAAAAAGAAGGCTTGTGATGTAGACCTACTATTATATTCAGATAAGAAACCCTGAGAGGTTATAATCGATCACAACGATAGCGTAAATATAACAATTTAATATTAAAAAAAATAACCAATACTGATTATAAAGTATAAACTCTATATATTATATAGAATGCGCCTTTTATGGCGTAGTTGAGAGTTATCGTTAAATAGATAGAAGAAAAAATCAATATTATTTTGCTATTTTTTATTTCTTTTTAAAAAAGAAAATAAAATTAATAAAGTATAAAATTTACAAACAACTAACATTTATATTGATACAAATAACAACGCTTATTGCGTATACTCTTTTATCTCCGTTTGAAGTTTTTTGTTGTATTATCTTATGTATTTTATTCATATCTTGGGATACTGCTGGATCAACTTGGTTATACAAAAAGTATTTTTCTAATAATATCGCTGCATCGAGTGCTTGTTTAATGTTTGGTGAAGGCTCAGGATCATCTTCTTCATCACCCGTTCCCCAGCTTTTCTTACCGAATTCAGAATTTCTTCAGCTGTAAGTAAAGCTGTTGTAGCCAGGTTTGTAGATTTTTAGTGTTGAACCCATTCATTTAATGGAAGGTCACAGATTCTATAGTAATATGGTATGTGTATGTGTCTAGATTCGCGACTGCGTCTTATTTTATACCGTCACTTAGAAGTGGATGTAGTGGGGTGATGACGTATGACACAGCACGTGACGTACCGCATCGCAGTCCCGCAATGTTACCGTCTGACTCATCTTAGATTAACTTTGTTACCGCTACATTATTCGATAAGCCGCCTTCACGGTAATGTGAATTTCATGGTACGTAAAAAGGTTCTTTAAAAATAATATTAGAGTTAAAGAAAACTTAAACAACACGTATTGACCATGAGCTGTGATGATCCAAGTGCGAATACTGGGTCATAGTTTATTTTATTTTATTTCAAAAACGTTACCCCCACACTAGGATTTTCTCCTGTGTCGTGGAGGCAGTTTACAAACATACATTGCACAAGGACAAACATCCAGACCCGGAACAATTATTTGTAGGCCATACAAATACTTGTTCCGTGCGGGATTCGAACCCGCGACCCCCAGCGCAACAACTGATTGCTAAGCCACTGCGCCACGGAGCCGTTATTAAATTATTGTATTGTCATTGGTCCTTGATACGAATGCAAATTTTTAAGTCAATCGGTCAAATAAGTTGGTGAAATTAAGTACATTAAAAGATTCCGTTACCTACATAGATAGAAAGATACACGCGAAAATAATAAAAGTATGGTTAAAATCATCTTTTGCGTTGTAAAAATATGACTCTTTACTTAAAAGTGCTTATATACTTAATAATAACTGACACCTAATAAGTGAATAAAAACAAATTTACGGATTTCATAGTGTTAAATTTAAATTATTTTTAACTTCTGATGCTTCGGGTGCTTTACAGCATTCATGGTCACGAGGGAAAAATGTGTTTGACGTCCTAATGTCATTGTTAACCCGGGTTGCCTTCAGCTTTTTTTTTTACGCAGAGTGGAGCCTACTGTATCTTGCAGTGGCAACGCTTCGGTTTGGATTTAATTTTATTAATTAAGGTACCTTCGACTGATAAGGTCTAGCTAAAGGAAAATCGAAAATAAAATCATTCAGTTCTAGCATTATAAAAACAAATCAACTGCTAAAATAACGCTTATTCTAATCATTTACAAGTCTATCTATAGATAGAAAGTTTTTACAGTGGTAGAGCCACGCGGCAGCTTTTGCTGTCGCACGGATGGGCCGGCTCGAACCGGGGTGGTACCACGACCTCACAGAATACCAGCGTGAAGTAGAGGTTTACCTCTACGTTTCGCTTGGTGAGTGCAGGTGGCCGGAGGCCCTTTTTACTGGAAATGAGGCATTCCATCTCCTCCAGTCCTCACAGGTGACAACGCATCTGCATTTTGATTCGCAAACGAGGATAGATGTAGATGTCTATGGGCCGCAGCAACCACTTACCATCAGGTGGACTGTGTGCTCGTTTGTCACCCATATCCTATAAAAAAAAGAATAAACCATATCTTCTAATATATAAAAATTAATGTCCGTTCGTATTTTCTGCCGACTTCCAAAAACGAGATGGTACTCAATTCGACTGTATGTTTTGTTTATGTGTGTTACCTCATAACTTTTTACTGGGTAAACCGATTTTGATGTTTCTTTTTTATTTGAAAGATGGTACTTCTCGTGTGGTCCCATATGAATTTGATCAAGGTCAGATCAATAGTTTTTCTTAATAAGAGTTATTCTTAGTAACTTATATTGAAGTCGGCTGTACAAAATTTTTAATTTTAAATTATATACACTGCTATACCGTGCCAGGTGGCACGCGCATCGTACTGACAATTTATTTGAAAGGGTAATAGGGCCTAGCTAAGGCAAAATCGAAAATAAAATGAGCAATATCTAATTTGGTCCACAGTTTTTAATAAAAATCATTAGTTTAGTACAGTTTATATAAAGCATGAACGAATAATTGTAACATTTGCCATAAAGAAAAACAAAATTAAACATTTCTAAAATCCTTGCTAGTAGGCCTTATATTACTATGGTAGGATAATAAGGCCTAATGCTTTAACGAAATCAAATAATCAATTCATACAATATACTTAATATTTGTGATCAATAATCATATGAACGCAGCAATTAAGAGTTAAAATTCCTAAATACATATATGTATTGCCTCACCTAACAGTACTTTAAGTTATTAGTATAGTGATGAACAAACTGATAAACAAACTCACTCCTCGTGATTATCGTCAGTGCGTCGGTTGTCTCGAGTTGAGTTGAGTGTTAGGTTGAGTTGAGAATCGGGTTTATTTTTGGGTAGAGTGTCCTCCCAACCAAATTTCTGTTACAGTGGCCAGCCTCGACGGAGACTAGCCCATCGGAACAGTACAGAATTATACTTATCATCAGTCATAAGTTCTGTCAATAACTTTTTGTAAAATTAATGATACACTTTTTGATAATTATATAGAAATTATATATGAAATGAAAGGTAATTTTAATTAGGATACAATTTTATTTACATTATTCAAAATGCCCTCCCCTATTTCGAATACGTGCCCTTAATCGACGCGGCCAATCATCAATCGCAGCACGCACCACATTCATATATATTTCTGCCGCTGCTTTAGTCAAAGATGCTCTGAGAGATTCCAAATTCTGATAAGGTTTAGTGCAGACTTTCTCCTCTAAATGTTACCATATCTTGTAATACAGTGGGTTTAAAACTGGTTTAGAAGAGGGCCAGTCTTCATGTCCGATAAAGTCAATTCCACGGGCAGTCAACCAGTTTTGTGTGCTTCGTGCCCTATGAGCTGGTCCTCTTGGAATAACCAATGTCTGTTTTTGAACATTTTTTGAAAAAGAGGTTCCACTATGTTTATTAGGACGGTATTTTGGTACACCTCGGCACTGGTTTTTACACCTTTTTCACAGAAAAACACCTCAGTTAAGCCTGAATATGTGACTCCAAGCCAAACCATGAGTGACAAAGGATAATGTCCTCGTTGATCCCTCGGAATACGCGTGCTAGCTTCTTCTCTACTGTGGGCAAACACCTTATCATTTTGTTCATTATAACTTTCTGTTCCCGCATACCGACGTAACAAAGCGTGGGATCTATCCAGCCAATTTTTTTTCAAACGCTCGTCCAAAAAATGTCCGGTCTTCTTATGATAAGCTCGCAGTCCTAGGTCTTCATTGATCACTCTTTTGACTGTGGTTCTACTTAGGCCCATCTAAAGAGCTAAGATTTTTTGTTTACGAACAGGATTTCGTTTGATTCGCGCCTTCACTGCTTTGATGATCGCGGGTGTCCTAACTGTACGAGGTCGGCCGGTCCTCTTACGATCTTCGAAGCTTCAATCTTCAGTAAATCGTCTGATACTGCGATAAACAAATGTTAGGGTTATTTTCAATTTTTGTAGAATATAGAAAATTTATTTTGGCGTAAAGAGTAATTGTGTTCTGTGTTTTGGCGTGTAACCACAGCGATGCAACGCGATAACCGCTACTCTATCTTCTTTCTTCGACCACTCCATATTTGAAAATGAATGAAAATTAATGTCTTTTTTATTTTAGGCAAGCGCGAACGTTATATTTTTAAAATTGGTGAAGTTCATCTAGCCAGTATTCAAAATTTTTAAATAATAAGGTTTTGAGAGAACTTATGACACGACTAAGTAGTATCCAAATGTATGCGCAAGCACAGGTGCACTCTCTATTCCCTACAATCATCAAATCACAATCCGACACGGTCCGAGAGAGCTTATGCACAGGACCAATAATTTACACATAATTTAATAGCTTCAAATGTCAAAGCCTTAATTCTTCGACCACTTTGTGTTTGCACTGTTTTAACTTTTAAGTTCAGCTGTTATAATTACTTTTTTAGGTTTTTTTTAATCACTTACAAGAAACGAGATGCGGTGCAAAAAAAAAGAGAGCTGTGAATTTCTTTTTTTTAAGTTTCTTTTCTTATTCTTCGTTCATCTTTCTGTCAGTTAGTCGAAATAACGTGCAAATCATCATCATCATTGCAGCCCTTCACAAGTCCACTGCTGAACCTAGGCCTCCCCCAAGGAATGCCACAAAGCACGGTCCTGAGCCACCTGCATCCATTGACTTCCTGTACCGGATCGTCACTCCATCTAGTAGGACGGCGCCCTACATTTCGCCTGCCGGTACAAGGCTGCCACTCGAGAACCTTTTTCCCCATCGGTTGTCGGTTCTTCGAGCTATATGGCTGGCCCATTGCCACTTCAGCTTACTAATCCGTTGGGTTATTACTAACACACATATACCCCCCATGAATAAAGTAAATTTTTTTGTAAATAAAGTTCAATAATGTCATGTTTGTCGTTGAAATTCGTGATTTATAGCATCATAGCTCGTCTTAGATAAAGGCCTATCTATAGAAACTTTTTTGTTAGTCTGAGTAGGTAACAAACATCTGCATAATCAATGACAGGCAAAATGAGTTTTTCAACAAGCATATGCTTAGTTTTGTATTGGAGAAAGTTTTTTAGACAGTAGAGTGATCTTAAGGTATCAGTGTTTACGGCTGACCTCATTGGCTTGTTTTCCCCAGTTCAACGTTTTATCCATGGACCCAGGTTTTTCACCCAGTCAGAGAACGGGATCAAATTATCATTAGGTATAAAATACGGGTGGCAAGCAATTGATACCAATTTTTGCCAACTGCCTACAAGCATTACTTGACATTTAGATGATTGGACAGAAATGCCAAAACGCAATGACCTGTCATGAATAGCTTCCAAGTTATCGTTTAGTTTAGCGATAGCAGCGTGTAGATTATCGACATCCGATATATACCTAGGTATTTGGAGATCGTCTGCATATAGATGGTACGAACAATCAAAGACGGAGGATATGCAGTTAATGAAAACTGAAAATAATATAGGAGATAGAATTCCGCTTTGCGGCACACCATGGTCAAGACTTAACCACTGGGAAGTCTCATCCCGTACGTGGACTGATTGCTGGCGGTCGCAAAGATAAGAGTAAAACCATTCCAAACTCCAATACCTAGGGTTTATTTATCTATTTATTTCTTTTAGGTAAATAAAAAAAAAATAATTAAGTAAGTATTTTTGACATAATTTTGACGCCTGAAATGGAACCTATGAAGGTAATATAGTATGGCGTACATATAAAGGTAATACCTACTTATTTTCTAAAAGTTCAAATAGTCTGAAATCTATAAAAGAACCTACGCTATCAATATTTTTTGATATTGTACTTATCTTTAGCCTTTGATATTGTGCTTAGATATTTCTTACTTAGGATTAGATATCATTCATAATATTACCACAGTTTTGGTTTAAAGAGATCTGGGGGCACGGCAGTGCCCCTGCCAAGTCGAGCAAAAAAGCGGCACGGCCGTACCATCTTTTCTCGAAGCAGTTCAGGCCATTTTCGAAACCCTGTAACTTCGTTGTGTATAAAATTAGAAGCCTGAATTTTCACTAACCAAGTAGGCATTATATAAACTCGGTATATTTCAAATTTCATTAAATTTCAACGAGTAGTTTAAGAACTATAACTAGTCAAAATTTATTAATTAGGTCACTCACTGACTGACCGATCATCAAAACTCTAAGGCACTTCTAGCAGACATAGAAGCTTCAAATTTGAAATACAATTATTGTGTAATACATAAATTAAAGAAAAATTGAAATATTTTGCAATTTCGGTCCAGTTTTCGAGGTACACCAACTGCATAAATATCTTTGTAATCCCATATAAATATATAGGATTACAAAGGTACATTTGCAGTGAATGAATCAGTGTACCTATATATGTATAATATAATGGAATAATAGGTGTAGATAGGTACCTAGATATAATTATCTATAAAAAGAAATGAGATGCCATCAAAAACATAACTTGTAAAAAAGCCAAGTCTCGCAACTTAGTTCTTCTACCGTAAAAAGTTGTGAGATACATGTAATACCAAGTCAGTTAATTTATTCAGTCCCTACTTAAGGGTCCTTCTGTCTTAAATTATTACGTAATTAGCTAACCTAACAAAATCTTATAGTGACCATATCAATATCAAAAATCTTTTATGTTTTAAATAAATGAATTGACTTGGCAATCGCACTAAAGAATCTTATTTAATATAATATGTATTACTTAAGAGATACATTGTGTTTCCATGCGATGGCCTTAGAATAATAACACCTAGAAACCGAGTCCGCGTCCGTAATGCGAGGCAACTCAAACTAAGCCAGTATGGCTTAGTTCAATACTCGGCCCGTTAGTGCTCAAGGTCGTGTCGTGTTGACAGCAGCTTATTGAAAAAATTAATAAATTACTTGCTGAGCAATTTTTAGCGCTAAAAAGTGAATTTTTGGAAAAAAACAATATGATGACGAGTAAAATCCAACAATTTGAAGTGACGCTTATGACAAAAGCAGACACTTATAAAGATGGTATAATAAATAATTTGCCTTTAAATACAACAACAATAAAAGCTGTAACTAAAACTAAAACTCAGTCACAGACGAAAGCCAAGCCTGTCGTACAAATTGAAAAACCAAGTACCTCGCTCGCAGCTTCAGTCCCTGATGCTGATAGAACTATCCAGAAGTCCAGCACTACATCTACACCTGCAGCTAGCCATCCTAACACTGATAACCTTGATAAAGGCGGATGGGTGGAGGTGAGACGCAGGCGGTCACGGGCTTCGCTTCCTGGCGTACTTAGAGGTACCGCAGCGCCATGATCGACACCACTTCAGGCTGCCGCTAGGTGGAAATACCTGCATCTGTACTATGTTCAAGAAGATACCACTGTGGAGCAAGTGCGGAATCACCTCTGTACTATATGTCACGGTGGCATGTGTACCGTTGAGAAGTTGGAGTCTCGTGGGCGCTATGCTTCCTTTAAGCTAGGAGTTCCTTTTGAAAGTGCTGAAACTGTTATGTCATCTGGCAACTGGGCCGAAGGCATATGTATTAAGCCTTGGCGTCAAAACTTTCGTGCCAAAATCAACAGCAAACAAGCGCCGTCTTAGAGTGTGTGAGTTCAGGATATTTTATCAGAATGTTCGAGGTCTAAGATCTAAAACAAGTATATTTATGAACAATGTTACACATAGCGAATATGACATCATAGCGTTGACTGAGACCTTTTTAACTAGTTCAGTATTTGATAGTGAACTGTTCCCTCCTGGTTACAGGGTAATACGTAAAGACAGAGCGAACGATACTGGGTGGGGGGGTGTACTGCTTGCTGTTCGAGACTGTTATCCTGTTCGGGTTGTTACTGACATTGATCTTATGACTAATGGTAAAGAATTAATATTTGTAATTATTAATTTTAAAAATATCAAAATATTATGTTGCCTTGTATATTTACCTCCAAAGTATAATGATGATCAATATTTAAATATTTTGGTCTGTATGGAAGATGTTATTTTTACCTACACTGACATGAAAGTATTAATTTTAGGTGATTTCAATTTGAATTCTTGCAGCGTTAATGTAAAGACCCAATTTTTTTTTTGTAATTTTTGTTCGCTCCACCAATTTAATACAGTATTAAATAGACGAGGCGGTATGTTGGATCTCGTGTTGAGCAATTTAGAGCCCGGTCAGTTAAGTGTTTCTCTAAATTTAGACCCTCTGATAGAAATTGATGAATATCATCCCGCGCTTGAAACTATAATGAAGCTTCCACTCGCTTGTCCAGCATTGATTTCTTCTCCTGCTTCGCCTACGTCATCTCTTTCCAATACTCAAAGGAACAGCTGGAACTGGCGTAAAGCAGATTATCAAGGTCTATATGCGGCTTTATCCAAATTAGATTGGTCTGATTTACTTAAAGAGGTTGATATTGACTGTGCTGTTCAGTTGTACTACGAGAAATTGTACGATTGTGTAAATCTCTTTGTACCTGTTTCTTTATGCACTACCAATAATCACCGGTATGTATATCCTAAATGGTATACTGCTGAAATTATAAATAACATTAAAAATAAACACTATCATCTTAAGAAGTATAAAAAGGAAGGTAAAGAATTCAATCGGCAAATGTTTAAGTATTATAGGGAGCAGGTAAAAAAACTGATTGACAGGGAGTATAGGCGATATTTAAAAACGGTACAACGCAATATTATTAATGACCCAGTTAAATTTTGGGATTACGTTAAATACAAAAAATCTGGTGGCAGAAGACGTGCGGATACTTATATTTATAAGGATACTGAGGTGGAGGGGCAGGCTGCTGCTGATGCGTTTGCAGAATTTTTCAGCTGTGTGTTTCATCCGCACATACCCTTTTTGAATCCTAATAAGGCTGCTCAAGCTGCACATTTTAGCCAGGACATTACGTCCGTATCTATAAACGTGATCAATGAGAGGGATTTGAAGGAGGCTGTAAAACGTCTCAAATCGCGCTCTTCTAGTGGGCCTGATGGCATTCCTGGTTTCTTGGCTAAAGATTGTATAGCGGTACTGGACGGGCCTCTTTTGCATCTCTTTAACCTATCACTAACTAATGCTAGGTACCCTCAAATTTGGAAACGTTCCAGAGTTACCCCCGTGCCGAAAAGTGATGGGAGTATGGACGTGTCAACATTTAGACCAATTGCTGTTTTATCAGTGTTTGCCAAGATATTTGAGTCAATACTCACCAAACACATTAATAATCAGGTAGGCCATTTGTTACACAATAGCCAGCATGGTTTCCGTAAAGCACGTTCTACCACTACGAACTTAATTGCGCATGTAGACTACATATATAAGGAGATGGACAAATACAAACAAGTGGACACGGCATACTTCGATTTTAGAAAGGCCTTTGACCTCGTCGACAATGACAAATTGTTAGAAAAGTTGGCATTTATTGGCTTTACCCCCAAACTCATTCAGTTTTTCGCATCCTATCTCAATAGTACGAGGGTGGATTGAAAAGTACTCGGCCTAACCAAGAAAATAAACACATACTAAATCAGTTATATTTTTATTTTTCTACATAATCACCATCAAGTTCAATACACTTTTGCAACCTCCCCTTCCAAGCATTTAGACCGTTGAAAAAAAATGATTCTTCCTTAGAGTCAAAATATGCGTCTACAGCTGCTTTACCTCGTCGTTTGTCGAAAATCTTTGACCTCCCAAGTGCTTTTTTAGGTTAGGGAACAGAAAGAAGTCTGATGGTGCCAGATCAGGTGAATACGGCGGATGCGGTAACAGTTCAAAGCCACAGTTGTGAATTTCAGCCATTGACTGTACTGACGTGTGAACACGGGCGTTATCTTGATGAAACAGGACTTTTCTTCTGAGCATTCCTCGACGTTTTTCTTTTATTTCCTCTCGTAAACGACGTAGTAAGGTGCAGTAGTAATCAGAGTTTATAGTCTGACCCCTTTCAAGATAATCAATCATAATCACACCTTTCGAGTCCCAGAATACTGAAGCCATCACCTTATTTGCCGACAAAATCTACTTAGCCGTTTAGGGGGTGGTGAACCAGGTCTTCTCCACTGTTTTGATTGTTGTTTTGTTTCCGGTGTACAGTAATGAACCCATGTTTCGTCTATAGTAACAAAACGATTCAAAAAATCATCTGCATCGGCTTCAAATAACTCCAAACAGTCGCGTGAAATAGTCAATCGCGTCCTTTTTTGTTCAACTGAAAGCAGTCGCGGAACCCACCTCGCAGCCACCTTGTGGAAACCCAACTCGTTGACAATGATGTTTTGAGTTCGTTCATAAGAGATGCCTATAATCTCGGCTATCTCTCTAATTTTTAATCTGCGGTCTCCCATTATTAAATCAAGTACTTTTTTAATATTTTCGTCAGTAGTTGACGTCGAAGGCCTTTCAGAGCGGGGTTCATCTTTCACACTCTCTCTACCACGCTTAAATTCTGCTATCCATTTTTTGACGGATGAATATGACAGAGCACAATCGCCTAATGTACTGACCATGTCATCATGGATGGCTTTTGATGATAGCCCCTTCTTATGGAGGTACTTAATGACGGCACGCTGCTCGATTTGCGCCATTCGCGGAAATTATGTCCGATTACTTTGTTAATAAATTTAAAAAATCACAACTATTTTTCGCACACGTTTCGAACTTCACACAATGAACTAGTCTGAACTGAACTAAATAATGTGGGTAGATTTGATTTTTAGAATTGAATGGATCTGTGTTAGGCCGAGTACTTTTCAATCCACCCTCGTAGATGTCAATATGTGCGGGTAGATGGCTATAACTCCAGTGATTACTTCACGAGGTCAGGGGTAAGTCAGGGCAGTACGTTGGGTCCAACACTCTTCCTGCTCTTTATAAATGATCTGCCAAACATTGTTTGTTTTTCTGAATGCCTCCTCTTTGCAGATGACTTAAAACTCAGTCTGGGTATTAAATCTGAATCAGATACTATAAATCTACAAAGAGACATTGAAGCGGTGTTTAATTGGAGTCAAGAAAATCTATTGCCTTTAAATTATAATAAATGCAAAATAATTACTTTCACTCGGAAACCTAGACCAAATGTAAATTTGTATAGCTTACATGACACTCCTCTGGAAAGAGTAAATAACATTCGAGACCTAGGGCTGTTATTAGATTCTAAATTAGACTTTCATCTACACATGACAAGTATCTGTAAGAACGCACATAGAATGTTAGGTTTTGTTATTAGGACTGGAACACAATTTGAGAATGAAGTAGTTGCTAAAATACTATTTAACGCATTTGTTCGTAGCAAGCTGGAGTATGGTGCTGTTGTCTGGGACCCACTTGAGGATAAGTATGTCCTTATGGTCGAGAAGATACAGCGTAAGTTTGCCCGATGGTGCTTTAAGAAGCGATACTGGTACTATCCTCACCTGTATCCTTCTTTGTTCGTATCGGGCATGGTTGATATGGAAACACTGAAGTTTAGGAGGGTTATGCTTATGCTGACACACTATCTCTCTATACTGTATCACAAGATCGATAGTCCACAGATACTAGAGAGTGTACGCATCTTAGTTCCCCGTAATATACGGCAGGAGTCAGGGCTGCAGCTAGCCCCGCGCCGCCGGCCTCGTTTGCTAGCGCGTCCTGTCGCGCGCACTAGGCGCGGTGAGCGCGCGCCCACTGTCCGCGCACTACGAATGATTGGTGACATACTTGCTCAGTACGATGATCTGGACTTGTTTGCTGATGGATTGAGGAAACTTATTAGTAAATTAAGATATATTCTAACTAACATTGTATAATTTTTTAACCCAGATATTGATTTTATTTTATTTACTAATTTAATGATGTGTAATATTAATTTGACTAATTTTGTTTTATTTTATTTTTTTAATTTGTTTAATTGGAAGCAGTTATTTCAATTATTAATGTTGGATATATATATATATATATATATATATATATATATATATATATATATATATATATATATATATATATATATTAGTTTAATGTAGGTAATTTATTTTTAATTTAATGTTATGTGTTTTGTTTAAATAAGATTATGACTTAAAATTGATTTAATGTTAATTTAATGTATCTAATGTTACAAGCGTGTTGGATGCTATCATCTGTTAGCTTGTAAGCATGTTTAATAATAAATAAATAAATAAACAGTTCCCGAAATTTTAATTAAAAATGACGGTTTGTGCAGTGAACGGATACACAAGAAACATAATAACATTACATTTCACGTGTACCTAAGTAATACTTTTGAACTTATATTTTTACGTAAAACATTCATCAAAAATAAATATGAATTTTTAAAAACTGACACATGACATTGTAATATGCCTATATGGAAATGTTGTCAGTGGTAGAAAAAATCTCCCACTTTTTGTCATGTTATTAAAAATAAAAGACGTCAATAGGAATTAAATACTTATAATAATAATACTTCATTTTCCGAAAGATTTGATGATGAAGATAAAGAATTGACTCAACACTTATTGAAAACACCGATTCCAAATGATGTCGGATTTGAAATTACACGGGGTAACGATGATCCTAACTGCAGAAACCACATTGTTGGCTATATGCTATTTATATATATTGATGGCTATAGCTGGAAAGACATTTCACAACCCGAGTAAAATGTAAATATTGCATTGATATCATGCTTGCAAAAGAGAAACTTTGGTTTCATAAATCGGTATGTATGAGGGATTTAGGGATTAGGGATAAAGGTGGATTGGTTTACGCCTCAATAGAAGTTTATTCTATTTGTAGTGTTGCTGAAACTGATCTGAGACGTTATCTAAAAGAAAATTCAGGCAATATTTTCGAAAAAGAAGTCACACTTCAAATTATGAGAAGATTCATAGGAGTAACTCGTATTTTTTCTATAGAATACGTTAACTCCCACTTCCATGATTCGAATTTGACGAGACATATTGTCGAGCACTACTTAAGAATTAGACTGTTCAAAAATCCAAAAAAGAAAATACTTTACGATTCGTATCATCAAAGCGGCAGTTATTCAGGAAACAGTTTCAGTTACAAGGCTACTGATATAAATGATTTTAATATTCATTTGTGTTTTTCTTATAAAGTTTTCTCAATAACTTTAAGCTGGAATGCATCTACTGTGTAAAACCTGCCAAAATTAAAATGTTCTTATGTTTTTCGTATTGTAGCTTACGTTATGCATACAGTGAGGCGCGATGCACCATTATTCGACGATTATTAAAAACGAATTAGTTAAAACAAACTGAATAATGCATACTGAATTCACCAATCGTTCGTCGAACAGTCGTGTGTTGGGCATCGGGCGGGTGTGTATATTGAACTTGCATTAGTCATAATTATAACATCTCTATTCAGTTACAAAGAAAAATATGCTAAAATTACATTTCGATGGCTCATAAAAGTGCTTGGCTAGACAGGCAAATACCTTATTCAAGAATGTTTTGAATTTGGCGGACTACACTTCGATAACAGAATTCGAACAAACTTATTTTCACATTTGTATCAGTAATACGTTACGTCGTAACTGTTAGTTTAATATAGTTTCAACTTCCCTACTTTTGGGGAAAAATTTAATGTATTGGGAACATTGTGTTTTCACTTGTGTGCGTTTCGTCTAGCATAAACACAACTTGCTTACGCAAACATAAATTTGTTCTTGCCTCACGTTTGAACGTCCGCTTTGTATGGAACTATCGTTCTATAGTATGTGCCAAATCGATTGAGAAAAACGGACAATGACCTTTCGGTCGTTTAACCAGGGGTTACAAACCTTCAATATATAGGCACATTTTATATGTAGTACTTTCTTTATTTATAATGATTTTTTTATAATGATTGATATAATATATATTTATTAACTATTATTAAAAAGTTATGTGAAAGATCGCTGTAGAAGAAAAATCATCTATTGTTATAAAGTACTTTATTCATTTAACAACAAAAAACATTAATTTATAACACATATAAAGATTCGAGTGATAACGACACCGAATAAGTACGTACTTATGCAAAAGATAAAACTTTATTTTTAATATTATATAAGAACTTTATTTTTATTCGGTGCAATCATCACTCGTATCTTCACTTGATGAACTATCTGTAACATTAATTATAAAGCGATCTGCAGTTTGGTCAATTCTATCATCCATGCCACGCATTTTTTGTTCAACCTTAAGGACATGCTGAACACAGTTTTTCCATTTATCTGGCGTGATTTGAGTTAAACCATCTTTAAGTAAATTTTTAACATCTTTTAACTTGAAAGTTGTATTTTTTCGTGCAACGTACCCTTTCACATCTGCCCACACAAGTTCAATGGGGTTAAGCTCACAGTGATAAGGAGGTAACCTTACCACTGTGATGCTTTTTTCTTTTGCCATCTCGTCGGTGACGTAACTTCGATAGTTATCTTTAACTGCCTTTATTTTTTCCATTAAGTGGGTCTTTGTGTCCGAGGGCACGTATGCGATCTGTTTAGATTCTAGCCATTCCTGCATATTTTGTTTCCGCCAAGACATTGTTGGGGTTTTTTCTAAACGTCTGGAGTGGTAACTAGCGTTATCCATAACTATGACATCGCCGCTTTGCAGTTTTTCTATTACTTTTCTAAACCAGTCCTCGAAATGGAGAGCGTCCATACTCTCATGGTAGTCACCAGTAGATGATGATTCAAATACCCAATCACATCCCTCCAAAAAGCCATTTTCATTGCCAACGTGTACAACTATTAATCGCTTTCCTTTACCCGAAGGGGCTTTCGCGCCAGTAGAGTAGCCTTCTAACCGTGATTGACGAGAAGATTCAATTGTGGTGTCTTCCCATACCTTTCCCATAGTATGACCTGCGTTAATCCATGTTTCGTCAAGGTAAAAAATGTTACGTCCCTCGTTTCTTAATATTTGTATTTCTCTCAAATATCTGGTACGCCACAGAACTATCTCTGGGCGATCTATTAGACCACTTTTTCTGTTTCTCTTTATATATTTGAATTTTAAATGGCGCAACACACGTCGCAGGGAAGTTTTGCTCAAGTTTGGCAACTGGTCATCTTGATTTATACTGAGCAAAATTTTGTCTAAAGTCGGTAATTCTCCTGCAAGAAAGAACTGATGCACTTTCGCTCTTATAGCCGATTTATCAAAATCGTCCAACTTGTCAATTACAGACTTTTTTCTTTTATTAATTATTCCCTTTTCTGGTATTTTATGGGAATCTCTATACACGCTTAATACGCGATATATAGTGCTCTTGCTGACTCCTGAGATCTCCGAAACCTTTTCTACCATATTAACGTTTGAAGGATACACGTCTTCGGGCCAGGTGTTTTTGACATATTTGTATACATTAATGATAATCTCTTGTTCCCCGACCGACAAAGTGGTAGGTTTTCTCTTTTTTACTGGTGACGTTAAAGGTGCTCCAGAAGATGGGCCTGTAAATAAATGACAAAAATATACTACCATAGTACTACATCACATAAATACATATTGTTTTAGAAAATAAATACCACATGGTCACATAAAAAGAGCGCTTTAAGAAATAGAAAGGCTACGTCGTCGCATTTGTACCTATTTGTACGTACCTGCTACGTTTATTATGGGTCGGCGACGTCTCTTTCCACTTGATGTTGAAGGACCGGGTCCTTCACCAAATTCTCCTGAACTCATGTCGATTTAGTAACGACCGTCACAGTAAAACTAATATAACAGATTCAAAAAACAAAAACTTAACGATATAACAAATTTAACAGTAAAAACTCAACTAAAACAATGCAATGAATGCTATGAATTACCCGAGACGTACACACGCAAGCGCTATCCGAACACGAATGAAAACAAAATGGCGGACCGGCCCAAAAAAGGTGACGCATCTCTGGCTGCCATTGTCACGTTTCTTTTAGAACGAACTGACGTAACGCGCGTTTTGTTTATTTTAAAGGGATGAATTTGCAAAAGCTCAATATGGTGATTATATTGCTTCAAATATTTTTTTAATATGAAACTGTTATTAAATGAATTGCTGCGTTACTTACCATAAATTGAAATATAAAATATAACACATTTTTCGCGATGTACCGTAAGATTTTACTATGTTTATAGGAACCACAGACAATATTATTTAAGAAACAAAAAAACAAAACATATGTGCTGACCTAGAAGTGGGAATAATATCAATATTTAAATATTGTTATCACATCTAAATTGAGATTTTGTAAGTTACGCCTTTTGACACTCGGCTCATATCTGAGGTCATTGTCCGTTTTTCTCAATCGATATGGCACATACTATAGGTGTTATTATTCTACGGCGATGGCCAAGTCAATCTATTTATTTAAAATATAAAAGATTTTTGATATTGATATGTACCTACCTACTTGAGATTACGAGGCGTACATTTAGTTTTAGCATTTACAAATAGATGTCGCATATTCATTAATAGTTTATTTTAGAGAAATCCTGCAAAAGCAAGGAGTATTTATGTAAACCTTTTATGCAAATGCAAATTCACAATCGACCATAGACTATTACAGTTTATTCATGGTGGTGGTTCTTTAGTGAAAAGTCGTAAATACAGAAATAATAAACCTAGCAAGCTAACAGCATAGCAAAGTGGCGAAGCAATCAGCTTTGTAGCGGTTTCTAACAGTTGCCGTTGAGCAATCAGTTTCAAAATAGGAGGTTCAGGTGCCTGGGTGATCAGTAATCGATTGCTGAAAACAGAATTTGAAAATTCGAAACCGTTCTCGAGATAATCGTGGGACAGACGGATAGACGGACGGACAGACGGACAGACGGACAGACGGACAGACGGACAGACGGACAGACATCGTGAAATCAATAAACCTAGCAAGCTAACAGCATAGCAAAGTGGCGAAGCAATCAGCTTTGTAGCGGTTTCTAACGGTTGCCGTTGAGCAGTCAGTTTCAAAATAGGAGGTTCAGATGCCTGGGTGATCAGCAATCGATTGCTGAAAACATAATTTGAAAATTCGAAACCGTTCTCGAGATAATCGTGGGACAGATGGACAGACGGACGGACAGACGGACAGACGGACAGACGGACAGACGGACAGACGGACAGACGGACAGACGGACAGACATCGTGAAATCAATAAGTGACTTCGCAAGCTTCGCCACTTAATAAAGAAAATACAGAAAAAATAAACCTAGCAAACTAACAGCATAGTAAAGTGGCGAAGCAATCAGCTTTGTAGCGGTTTCTAACGGTTGCCGTTGAGCAATCAGTTTCAAAATAGGAGGTTCAGATGCCTGGGTGATCAGTAATCGATTGCTGAAAACAGAATATGAAAATTCGAAACCGTTCTCGAGATAATCGTGGGACAGACGGACAGACGGACGGACAGACGGACAGACGGACAGACGGACAGACGGACAGACGGACAGACGGACAGACGGACAGACATCGTGAAATCAATAAGTGACTTCGCAAGTTTCGCCACTTAATAATGAGTGTGCGTAATTTGTAAAACTCGTTACCAAAAGGAATGTGGGGTAACATTCCGCAACTATATGAATTTTCAGCTAATATTTAAAAAATTAAACTATTTTATAATATAGGTAGGTACTCAAAAATTTGTTACTTATAATATCGTATAATATCGTAATTAATGAGGGCTAATAATTTTCTGCTCACCAGATGTCGCTAGTTGAAACTGTAGTAAAGTTTTTTGTTACACAGTGAGACAGTGTCATTTAATTGAGAAATTAGTTTTTAATAAAACTTTATCAGTTTCTTGAGTGTTATATTAATACACAAAACAATGCCTCAAGAGCAAACCAGGCGCTCTTTAATTTTTTGCACATTTTAAACATTTTTTTAATTTTTATACTTTTATGAATATTTGTGATTTGGTTAATTTATTTTTAATCTTATTAATATTAAATATAGTTAACAATACAGAAAGAAACATTGACCTTTACATTTTCCGAACAAATTAACTTCCCCGTTATGAAATCTGTCAAATATCTGGGGGCACGGCAGTGCCCCAGCCAAGTCGAGCAAAAAAGTGGCACGGCCGTACCATCCTTTTCTCGAAGCAGTTTAGGCCATTTCCGAAACCCTATAACTTCGTTATGGATAAAACTAGAAGCCTGAATTTTTACTAATTAAGTAAGCATTGTATAGACTCGGTATATTTTAAATTTCATTAAATTTTAACCAGTAGTTTAAAAATTATAACTAGTCAAAGTTTCTTAATTTTGTCACTCACTGACTGACCGATCATCAAAACTCTAAGGCACTTCTAGCAAACATAGAAACTTTCAATTTGGAATACAATTATTGTTTAACATATAAATCAAGGAAAAATTAAAATATTTTACAATTTCGGTCCAGTTTTTGAGATACACCAACTGCATAAATAACTTTGTAATCCCATATAAACATATAGTATTACAAAGTTACATTTGCAGTGAATGAATCAGTGTACCTATATATCTATAATGGAATAGTAGGTGTAAATAGCTACTTAGATATAACTATCTACAAAAAGACTCGAAATGCCATCAAAAACATAACTTGAAAAAAAGCCAAGTCTCGCAACTCAGTTCTTCTACCGTAAAAAGTTGTGAGATCCATGTAATACCAAGTCGGTTAATTTATTCAGTTCATAGATTGATACATAGATTGACTTGGCAATCGCACTAAACAATCTAATTTAATATAATATGTATTATATTGTGTTTTCATCTTAGAATAAGGTGTTATTATTCTAAGGTTTTCATTAGATTGCCAAATCAATCTATGTATCAATCTATGGACTGAATAAATTAACCGACTTGGTACCTATTACATGGATCTCACAACTTTTTACGGTAGAAGAACTGAGTTGCGAGACTTGGCTTTTTTTACAAGTTATGTTTTTGATGGCATTATACCTTACTACCTTACTTTTAAGTGGCGCCGCCCTGGTGACAGAAAAAGTCGTGGATGCCCTCATTACTAACTAACAGGTTTGGCTTTATAATACTTAGTTTGGATAAACAATAAATTTCAATAGGGTTGTCGAGTTCCTGAATTTAACGGGCCACCCTGGAGCTTCCACCTTAAACGATCGTCGCTGCTGGTGATAAGAGGGCTGCATATTTTCTCGCTCAAAGGTTAAGTATAGCCATTTAGACAGGGAACCGCAGCTAGCGTTCTTAGCACAATAACGCGGGGAGTAAGGCTGTATGGTAATTTCAGTTTTAGTTTTTTTTTTTTTATTATATTTTAATACTTACTGTAATTTGAATTTCGAAAATGAAGTTGTAAATAACTGATAACTATGTAATTTAAAGTTTATATCTTTTTTAATTTTTATATCTTGCTAGATGGTACCCGGTTCATTGCTGCCGCAGAAGAAATCATTGTAGAAATATGTTTTAAGTTTGAAAGAGTTATATTGTTTAATTACGAATGACAATATAAACATTGAAATCGAATGATCTAAGGTGCCTATGGGTACCTAATTAGGGCATGTCGGCTAATAAGGCCTAAGTAACGAAAATCGTACTTATTTAGGTATAATAACCGCACTCGCTTAAGGGGATAATATCAGACTCCTATTGCATGATAATGTCTCTACAAGTCAACAGAGACGCGCAATCCCGCGTTCTGCCACCAGAGATGCATTATCTATACAAATAAATAAAATTTAAGTGTCTATTTGTAATGTCAAAATAGAAGCTTTTTACTAAAAGCATATGAAAGTACATACGGTACTTATAACAAAAGCTCAATTTTTTAAAATTTTGTCTGTCTTTCTGTCTGTTTGTTCCGGCTAATCTCCGAAACGGCTTTTGACAGGACTTTCACTGACAGAAAGCTGATATTATAAGGAGTAGATAAATTAGGCTACTTTTATTTTAGAAAAAGAATGAGGGTACCACGCAAAAAAATTAAGAATCATGAAATCCAATCGTAATAAATTACACGCGGGCGAAGTCGCGGGGAACGGCTAGTCTAACATAAGATACGACCGCACAGCACCAATAATAAAACTCAGTCAAAATAAATCGTAGGTATGTTTTGTAATATTAGATACACTTAGCCATCTAAAATAATCGTAAACTTTATATTCTTTGGTGATCTTGAAGATTTGAGTAAAATATCGTGGTAATTTTTTTTGATTTGGTTTTTACTTAAATACTTGGTCGGCGGTTATTAAGACCCACTAAATTTCACCATAGGCCTTATTATAAGGTGGGTCCGCCTAAAAAGGGCAGGTTACAAGTAACGTCCATCTCTTCAAACTTATCGGAATTAATACTTAAACCAAAATGGATATCGCGTTGCCACTCCCCAGTAACCAATTACAAAAGTGCACTGGCGTTCATTGCCTTCGCGGTGGCCATTTTTTCAGTGGCTCTGAGTATAACTTCAGGGGCGGTCGACGTGACTAAATCTATAAAATAATCTGATTCTGTTTTAGTAATAAAACCCGGTCGTTATGTAATAATTCTGCAATAGTAATGTTAAAATACTTTCAAAAGGTTATTGCTTTTTTATCAAGATTTTGTTAGGTTTTCTCAGGGCGTATCTGAGTGCTTAACAAGGTCCACTTTTTGTTTCAAAATAAGGACCGAACCTTATTAGGGGCAAGAACCTTTAAAATAGGCGTGATCAGTTACTTAAATAAATTATATAAGTTTAAATAAGCAGTTGGCCAGGAAAGTGGCACTTTTGTGCGGTGATAACGACAGATCGCCACGCTAGGCCATAGCTATCGCACAAAAATGCCACATGTCTAGACACCTTTTCTTCCTTGCACTTCAACTAATATTGAAAAAAATAATCCAGACGCTTTCGAGTTTTATACTTAGCAACACATTTACCCATTCGGTTGTACGTAGTTTTATAAGATTTTATTTACGCATATCAACAGTAGCTTTTGACGTAAGTATTGTTCATACATAAAATAAGATATTGTTTCCAGTAAGGACAAAAATGGAACCTTCGCAAAAAAGAAAACGATGCTCAGGATGGTCTCTAACTGATCTTCAGGATGCTCTAGATGATATGAAAAAACAGCCAAATGTCTAAGCGTGCAGCAGCTTTAAAATACCATATACCTACTAACGCCGAACGTTGAAAAATCACATAAAATCTTTAAGCGTAGTGAAGAGGATGAGAAGGAAAGCTGTTTTTACCGACACACAAGAAAAGGAATTGGTAAAGAGAATTAAGAAGTTTTCAAATATTACGTTTGCCTGATACCTTTAACACCAAAGTAAAACGTAAACATATTTACTTATTTTGTGGAAAAACAACATAAAAATCCTTTTAGTGACAAAAAATCTACTGACTTTGATTACAGAAGTATATATAATGTTAGTACTTGGACCTAATAAGGTCCAAGTATTAACATTGAAAAAATGACTGATTATTAACATTTTGTGATTTTCTTTACTAGAGTTAATAAAAATCTGCACACTACTACAATTTGTTTCATTTATAACTATAAAATAAATTAGTTATAACTTATATTCATTTCCTAATACTTTAAAAGGGCCACGACACTAATTCATATGAATTTCCGTTTCATTATGCGAAAGCCACGAATTTAATAGTAGTTTAAAGCCATTGCTTTATAAAGGTGTGATTTTTCTGGTATATAACGCCTAAAATCTTGTAGTTTAATTATGGACCTTATTTAGAGCCCTAGTGCCGTATAGGGACCATAGACAAGCTTTTAAAAAACTTATTTTGTATACCTCGACCTTGGTACCTTGTTTATGTATAATATTCTCTCTTCAAATATAAACAGTTTATTTGATCTCTGACCTATAGTGCCAAACACGGCGGCAAGCTGCAGATCGCAACTGCGATTGGAGCGTGAGTGGCATCGTACTCCGGATCAGACAATGGTCCGAAGAGCCCAGAGGGACATCGACGGAGACCTGATATCCATCCGGATGAGAGGTCCGCAGAAGGTCCAACAGGGAAGGTACATGGTCTTCCACATCTGAGATCCGCGTAGGCGAAGTAACCAGTTGTGTTAGACCATATGCCAAGGCAAAGTCATAGACAGATCTACCTGCATGATTGGTTAAACGAGAATCAAGTCATTCAGCGTGGTGGGCGTTAAAATCACCGAGTATCACGATCTCTGCGGATGGGACCTG
Organism: Parnassius glacialis; assembly: GCA_033319125.1. Taxonomy (NCBI): domain Eukaryota; kingdom Metazoa; phylum Arthropoda; class Insecta; order Lepidoptera; family Papilionidae; genus Parnassius; species Parnassius glacialis. The sequence goes on from JAVANC010000002.1 coordinate 30,631,359, forward strand.
TTGTAGCACGGAGTCTGCAGCCATTTGGACGTGGTCGATGAGTCAGTCGTATCGGCATTACCGCTATGGGACCTATAGAGGCACCCGTAGACGCGGGGATGGTCGTCGCTGTCTACGCGCAGCCATAGGATGGACAGGTCCGTACCTGCCGACTGCCGAGACGTAGAAAACAGATGTCCTCTCTGACGTATACGCAAACACCAGCCCGGAGCACAAAACAGTGTTCTAATTTGTACCCCGGGTAGAAGAGATATGAAGTATCAGCCAGAGAGGACACCTGAGTCTCGGTTAAAAAGAGCAAAGCCGGCTTCGCCGTCTCTAGATGGTAATGGTCAGCGTTAAGGTTGGAATGAAGTCCCCTGATGTTGCAAAAATTCACGGATAGCGTGACAGGGGTCGCCTTGGTTGTATTGCTCCGCTTGCCCCGAGCAGCAATAGTCGCGAGCGGAATTTTGCCCACCTCCTCCCCCCCAGAATACGCGGGGCTGCCTGAGCACCCACGCTCAGGAGTGGAGTAGTTTGGTCGTGGATGCTCAGCGAGGGATTGTCCAGGGGTGCTGGTACACTCCTGGGGTAGTGTTTTATTTAATACCATGTTGATGGGGGAGGAATTGGGCCTACGGCCACCTGCACTCACCAAGCGCAACGCAGAGGTAAACCTCTACTTCACGCTGGTATTCTGTGAGGTCGTGGTACCACCCCGGTTCGAGCCAGCCCATCCGTGCAACAGCAAAAGCTGCCGCTTGGCTCTACTACTGTTAAAAAACCTTTTATGAAATCTTTACTCTTCATTGGGGCCCCTCAACAAATTTTGATACAGGGCCCATCTAAGGCACGCTACGCCACTGATCAAAACCCAAAACTGCGAAATTGCAAATCGCCTCATTACGTCACGGTGTATAAGCCAGAAGCCAGTCCATATATAGAGGTCAGTGAGTCATTGGGACCAATCAAACTAACTTGTCTACTAAAAAAATTGAACTTAAAAAAATAAAAATTGACTTTAATAATCTAAAAAGAATAAAATCATTTTCTGACAATTTATTAGCTTCTGAAGACGGGGCTATCCAACGAGTGAGTGCATCACTGACTTCTCAAATAAAAAATTAACTTAAACCGACTTCAAAGAAGAATAAAGTATCTACCTAATGATTTTTTACAATGAGGGCATCCACGACTTTTTCTGCCACCAGAGCGGTGCCACTATATAGTGAGGTATAATATTTGACAGATTTTATAGTGGGGAAGTCAATTTGTTTGGAAAATATAAAAGTTATTGTTTATTTTTGTACTAACAGCTTTATTTTATATTAATAACATTAAAAATAAATAAACTAAACCACAGATATTCATAAAAGAAGAAAAATTAAAAAAAAGTTAAAAATGTGCAAAAAATTAAAGAGCAAACCACTGACGCATTGTTTTATGTATTTAATATAATACTCTCGAAACTGATAAACTTTTATTAGAAAACAACTTCTCAATTATGTTACATTGTGTAACAAAAAACTTTACCTCAGTGTCAGCTAGCGACATCTGGTGAGCAGAAAATTATTAGCCCTCATCAAGTGAACATTACAGATTGAAAAACATGATATATATATATATATATATATATATATATATATATATATATATATATATATATATATATATATATATGACTATATCACGTTTATTTACAATTTTATGAAAAACCTATTTTCACACATGCTTCTGAAGTCTGAACTTTAATTCTAGGCACCGACTTCAGAAAATACACCTATCGGTATTGTTTAGTGGAAATTATTATGTAGTTTTTTAGTATATTTAAATCGGTTTTTTTACCGTTTTGTGTTGACTAAGGCCACTAATAAACCTTAAAACCGTGGTAGAGCCAAGTGGCGGCATTTGCTGTCGCACGGATGGGCCGGCTCGAACCGGGATGGTACCACGACCTCACAGAATACCAGCGTGAAGTAGAGGTTTACCTCTGCGTTTCGCTTGGTGAGTGCAGGTGGCCGGAGGCCCTTTTTACTGGAAATGAGGCATTCCATCTTAGTCCTCACGGGTGACAACGCATCTGCATTTTGATTCGCAAACGAGGATAGATGTAGATGTCTATGGGCCGCAGCAACCACTTACCATCAGGTGGACTGTGTGCTCGTTTGTCACCCTTTTCCTATAAAAAAAAATAATACATTATCCTATGTACCTATGTTAGGTTAGTTCGTTCTTTGTAGCTTTTGTCATGGGGAACATTGCCATAGTTGCCACACTTGACAAGCTAGCTGGCAACTGCAGGTTTTTTTTTTTATAGGATAAGGGTGACAAACGAGCACACAGTCCACCTGATGGTAAGTGGTTCCTGCGGCCCATAGACATCTACATCTATCCTCTATTACAATTCAAAATGTAGATGCGTTGTCACCCGTGAGGACTAAGATGGAATGCCTCATTTCCAGTAAAAAGGGCCTCCGGCCACCTGCACTCACCAAGCGAAACGCAGAGGTAAATCTCTACTTCACGCTGGTTTTCTGTGAGGTCGTGGTACCACCCCGGTTCGAGCCGGCCCATCCATGCGACAGCAAAGCTGCCGCGTGGCTCTACCACTGTTAACTTTGCTGTTATCAGAAAGATGCTGCTGCCCATCTCCTGGTTCCCTCAGTCACATCTTACGACACCAACGCAACGATACGAGGTAGGTACTAAATATTCTTACACTGTAACTAAGTATTCGGTTGATGATGGAAGAAAGTTTCATCAAATCTTTCGTCTCTATATCTATCGTTCTGTCTGCATACTTATTATTTCTACTATCTATGGTCTTAAACATATGATATTGTACCTAATACCGGCCTAAGCATAATCACTAGGTCAAGGTAACTGGATACTAGAATATCATCCAAATAACTACCTACTAGGTACTAAGTACAAAAAATAACTGTTATCTATAGATAAATATAAGCCGACTTCAAAGAACTAAAAATACCTAATAAAATAATAATTGATAGAATCAGGCGTTACTTTGCGGAAATCCATTATAATTGGGTTGTTATAAATTAATTTGTTTAATTCCGCGTAAAGAAAGAAAATGATGTGTCCTGCCTAGTTTTAAGGGGACCTCCTACCCTCCCTCAATCGCACACACCGACACACCGTATTTTCGAGAGTGGTGTGTCGTGCCTAGTGTGGTGGTGCTGAGGATGGTAGTGCTGGGATTGACGATTAACGGGTATAGTGCGCGCGATTGAGGGAGGGTGGGAGGTCCCCTTGAAACTGGGCAGGACACATCATTTTCTTTCTTTACGCGGAATTAAGCAAATTAGTTTATAACAACCCCATAATAAAATAATTTCACATTAGAATAGAATAGAATAGAATGATTTTTATTCAATATTGATAATTACATAATACTTATTGAAAGTCATTTTTTATTTACCACTAGTTCGGAAAATACCTCTGTCCTGGGAAGAACCAGCAAGAAACCCAGCGGTACTTATTTTTAAACATAATTTCACTTAACAATAATTTTGTTTATATCTACAATTTTAATGAATTTTCATAGAACTAGCATGGTGGCGATCACCTTATTCACAGGGGTTATTTTCATTCATGTATTCCTTGATATTATAATAACCCTTTTTGTACAGCTTTTTCTTTAATAAAACTTTTAAACTTGTTTACTGACAAACTTTGAACATGTTCTGGAATTTTGTTGTAAAAGCGTATACATTGCCCCATAAATGAATTACTAATTCTGTGGAGTCTAGTAACTGGCATTACAAGCTTATGTTTGTTCCTAGTGTTTAAGATATGAACATCCTTATTCTTATTAAAGCTATTTATGTTTTTATGTACATATATTACATTTTCATAAATATGTTGCGATGCCAAAGTTAAATATATTTATTTCTTTAAATTTTACTCTGAGGGACTCTTTATAATTTAGGTTATAAATCGTCCGTACGGCTCTCTTTTGCAAAACAAATATAGCTCCAATATCAGTCACATTACCCCATAGCAAAATTCAACGAGAACACAAGACTTAACTCCTCCCCATTGAAGAGGATTTTGGTTTTCGACTGTTTTACATTAGGTATTGTAAATTTAATACATTTTGACTTCTTGTCGTTTAAGAGCAAATTGTTGGCGTTAAACCAATGTACTAATTTCGATAGAGCATTATTTACATCGTCATAATTAATTGACTGCCGTTTGAGTTTGAAAATTAAAGAGGTATCGTCAGTAAACAATACTATATCGTGATTGTCCCCTACATGATAAGGTAAGTCATTAATATAGATAAAGAACAGGAATGGGCCAAGAATCGAGTCCTGAGGAATGCCCATTGATACTAGATAACGATCCGGAGGAACCTTTACCATTGATCACGACTTTTTGAGTTCTGTTACTTAAAAATGAAGTACCTAATAAGTCTAAGCGCCAAATTTTTTACAATGTAATGTTGTAGTTTCCTGATTAATGTCTTATGATGAACACAATCGAAAGCCTTGGAAAGGTCACAAAAAATACCTAAGGCATCTTGTGAATTCTCCCAGGCATTAAAAATATATTTCATAAGCTCAACACCGGCGTCAGACGTCGAGCGACCTCTTGTAAAACCAAAGGTTTTTATGTACTTAGTAATTTATTTGTTTTAAAAAAATTAACAATTGATCCAAAATTATTTTTTCAAAAATTTTACTGAGAGTTGGAAGTACAGAAATAGGTCTATAATAAACCTAGCAAGCTAACAGCATAGCAAAGTGGCGAAGCAATCAGCTTTGTAGCGGTTTCTAATGGTTGCCGTTGAGCAATCAGTTTCAAAATAGGAGGTTCAGATGCCTGGGTGATCAGTAATCGATTGCTGAAAACAGAATTTGAAAATTCGAAACCGTTCTCGAGATAATCGTGGGACAGACGGACAGACGGACAGACAGACAGACATCGTGAAATCAATAAGTGTCTTCGCAAGCTTCGCCATTTAATAAGCGGGGTACAATGTACTACCAGATTTAAATAAAGGTATTACTTTACTATAAGTACTTCATTAAATCAGGAAACACACCAGAATCGATACAAGTATAAAAAATAATAGCAAGATGAGGTGAAATTAAATCTATTATGAACGTACCTAATCACTATAACGGAAATCCCCCACAAATCTGCGGTTTTCTTTACATCAATAGATTTGAAGTATTTTACAATAATATGCGGTAATAGTTTTTCAAATCTAAATTCTTTTAAACAGGTATTAACATTCTGTTTAATTGATGACTCGGCGACAGTTGGAGAAGTATTCAATGACTCTGTAGTCAAGATAGGAACATCTGTGAAATATTTCTCAAACACCGCATTCAAATGGTATTGGCCACAGTACGCACTTACCATTGGGTAGACTGTTTGCTCGTTTGTCACCCTTATTCTACATAGTATGGTCATCCGAGGCAAGTGTGACAGTGGGGCAAGTGTAACAAATGCAAATTATGCGTCATAAGCACGTTTTTTGGTTTATAGCGCATGCTTCTCGATCGCGCACAGGTGGATTTTTTATTTTTTATGCGAATGAGGTGCTAAAATTTCTCAATGACCTTGAAAAACTTTAACCATTACCTAATAAAAAAATTCTAACGCTGAGCAATTAATAAGATCAACTGGCCTTTTATGACCAATTTCTGACCTTTTAAATGGTAGAGTCATTCGGGTCAAGTGTGCGCACTTTGGTAAAATATTAGTTCACTACGCATAAAATAAAAAAGTTAGGAATATAAAAGTCGGCTCTGAGATAAACCACATTAGCCTCTAAATTGAAATAGAAATAAGAATAGAAATCTTGGTTTTTTTTCTATAAGCATTTAATTACATAAAATCGGAATGCGCTCACTTGACCCATGATGCGGGTAACTGTGCGCACCCGTACGGGGTAAGTAAACGCATTATGGGATAAGTAGCGCATTCCTTGGATTAATCAAAATATACACAATATTCAAGAATAAAGGTTCTTTATTTTAATGCCACTTAGAAAATATTTTTATTAGTTATTAGTCTTTGCATAAAAATAACAATTTACTCATAAAATTAAATTAACTTTAACTTTTAATTAACACACTTACCCGCGCACACTTTCCCCATAACACCTAATTGCAATTGAAAGCTCATAAAATAAATTGAAAACAAATAAAACATGATTTTTTTTATATAAAATGTAGCGTAAACATATTATTATTCAAAGAAAATACAACTTACCGTTGTGAAATCGATAACGCCGATGATACATTGTTTTCCATTAAACAAAAAATTTCGAATTTAAACACCATATACCTAGTGTTTTTTATGAAAAAAAAGTTATTTCTCAACCGCCGCCACAAAGACAAGTCGCGACTAGCAGGGCACTATGGCATCACTTTTCGACCTTAACAAAAACCTCCCCCCCTTCCCCGTTCGGGAGATACACTCACTGCGCTCACTTACCCACTGCGCTCAGTTACCCCGAATGACTCTACCTATAATTGGCCAATCGGAATTCCGCACATGAGGTGCTAAGATCGCGGAGCTAAGTGTGACAGTCTTCCACCTCAATTAGTTTTAATTACTTTAAATTACAAAATGCTACTTGTAGATACTAAAACGCTTGATCAAACTAAGAAGCACTTAATAATTGATATGATGAAACTGAATTCTCTATGTTAAATCCTTACAGAGTAGAAATATTTAAATGTCCATTATAGTTTTAATTAACTTATGTCACACTTGCCTCGGGTGACCATACCCTACTGTCACATAGGTACCATCAGGTGTCTGGACTGTAGATAGCTCGTTTTTCACTTTAAAACTAGGAAAAATACATCAAAGTTGCCTATTTATTTACATAAACAAAAATCTTTACATTTCTTTGTTGGCCTTTTAAAATAACTGTAATATAAAAATAATTTATATTAATCAATTTAATAATTTCAATAATTGCAATCTTTAAGTTAAACTCATTAATTTATCTTTCTTAAAAATCAATCACCTACGTAATTCTTATCTGACTTAGAAAAGTAGAAATGGTTTATTACTAACAGTACATAAAATATGAATTTGTAATAAATTTCAAATAAATATGGATACGTATATTTAAGGCTTAATCATAATCAATTATTAGGCCTGAAGAGTGCATACAAATTTATATATAGAACCAAAAGTCGGCCATACGCTTCACATGACATCATCTACGTACGTAACGATGTTTTATTATCCATGTTACTTTAATCTTTATTAATGTTGTCAGAAAATACAGTATTGTTTGCAACAAAAGAACAAAAGATATCTCAACACAATATTATACCCGTTTACAGTATCACCATTCTCGCTCAGTTGTGAACAAAAGTTATATAAGATAGAAAGAGATAAACATATTAGTCTCGTTTACAATTGAATTAGCAAGAGGATATTGGGGTCACAGCACGTGTTTGAATTTCGAAACACGTTTCGTCCAATACGGTGCGTTTGCATCCCGCGTATTATCATTGGTTAGGCCTAACCGGTACTAGTAAACGCGGGGTTTTATTCAAATCGATATCAAGTATCGCTTTTAGTATGCTGCAGTTGTAATATTCTTATCGCTCTGAGTTTCATGGTACCGATGTTACTCACTAGTGGATGAATCTTTTACGTTATTCGTGCAGCCATTTCGTCGCGAAAGATGTCCGGAGTGACCGTATTTATGGCGTTCTGAATTCGTTCTCATTAGTTTTTGTGTAGCCCGAACTGCATTTTGAACAGACTTGTAGAGGTAAGAGATTTTGTTACAATTTATTTAAGATAATCGTTCACTATAAAGTAATTTGTGATAGAATTTGATTCTGTTACTGCTTTATTATATTGTGTGTCACGTCACTAATGCTATTAACTATTTTCAAATCTAAACAGAGACAACAAAATTTCTTCTTTATTTGATTTTGAAAACATATTTGATACTATAATAGAGATTGTTATCTTGATCAGATGGTGTACAATTACAAATACTTCATTTATTGCTATTTATGTTTAAATATTATTATCAATACTTGATGTAAACTAAAACATTGTTCTATATATATCTGGATATCTTGCAACTTTTTATGTATCCTGTCATGTATTGTATGACATGTGTCATTACGAGTAATTATTAGTAACATTATAAATATTTATTACAATGACATAAGGTTGAAAATTCTACGTTTCTTATTTGACTTGCATCCTTAATTGGATTCCTTAGGATGTCTCTGTTCGACATGCCGATCGCGTAGTACTAAGCTACTAAGTTTTCTCTTTCCTTCACTAGTGATTTATTTATAGGACGACTGCGGGACTTGCTGCCCCCCAGGGCGCTCTATATTTGTTTTAGTGTTGGGGTTGTCGATAAAATCTTAACTTTAGGAATATCGACATTTATTTTTATTTTAAATAGATAACTTCTTCAATATTAATATACAAATCAATAATATAATAATAGCTGATTCTTCATTTTTCTTCTTCTTCATCAGCTCGTAAAATTTCACCGCTGAACATGAGTTGTAGGGAGGATTTGTCTTAATCGTATTTTTTTAGAATAAGGGTCACAAACGAGCACACAGTCCACCTGATGGTAAGTTGGTACTGTGGCCCATAACCATCTACATCCATCCTCTATGAAGAATCAAAATGCAGATACGTTGTCACCCCTGAAATCAACGGTGGAATGGCTATTTTCAAGTAAAATGGATCTACGGTTCTCTACCGTCACCATACGAAACACAGTAGCTCAATGCTGCTATTTAACGCTGGAGTTCTGTGAGTGCGTAGTCCTTCCCCGGTCGAGTTGACCTATTCGTGCTGTAACTATAATATAGCTACAGCACGCCTCTACCACGTCTAAATCGTCTCGTAGGTAATCATAATCACACGCTTGAAAGGCTGTTTGACGATCAGAGTTCAGTATCAGAGATCTCGCACCTTTGTTACTGTTGTTCGTCGTCGGTCTAAGTATTTTACGCCTAGCGTAAATGAGATGGTTATATGGTCATTTATCGGAAGTCATAATATTTTTTTAAGGCAACCGATCACACAGTACACCTAATGGCTAGTGGACGCTGTGGCCCTTAGACATCTAACTTTATTCTCGATTAAAGATCAATATGCAGATGCACTGTAACTCCTGATAAAACATAAGCTCAAAATAAAACTATGAAAAATTACAGATTTTTTGGATTAAGCTTGACTACCAAAAGTTATCAAAGAAATTGTTTTGAATTCACAATTACGTCACTTCTTAAACGCACGCCAATTTTTAATTTATATTGTGAGTTAAGAGATTTTCCTAATTTAAGGTGTGAAAATATCTCACAAAAGAAAGACTATCGAATACTAAATGGCTTAGTTAAGTCACCCTTTGTTCTTTTTATTATAATTTCTTGGAAAGAGGTGACAATACAAGATCTTAACTAGTTAAAATCGTTATTATAAAATCAATGTAGTACTTCACTACACTCAAATTAATAAGTATATACCTACCTATATTTCGAATGTTCGTAGGTTCTTTTTTATAGAATACGGGTGACAAACGAGCACATACTCCACCTGATGATAAGTGGATGCTGTGACCCATAGACGCTTACATACATCTATCCTTGATTAAGAATCAAAACTCAGATGCGTTGCCATCCCTGAGGGCTAAGATGCAATACCTCTTTTCCAGTAAAAAGGGTCTAGTATTCTGTGAGAACGTGGTCGCTCCCTGGTCAAATCGGCCCATTCGTGCTACAACCAAAATATAGCTGCAGCATGGCTCTACCACGTTAAAAAGGTAGATAGATAGAAAGTTCTTTATTGTACTCAAACAAAAAAAAATTGGTACAAAGGTGAACTTAATGCCGAAAAAGCATTCTCTGCTAGCTAACCTTTGGTAGTGTGTTGAGAGCTATTGGTAGAGCCGCAAGAAATAATACTAACTTACTTACACACATTATTCAAAACATATAATATTATATAAATATGTTAGTTTATACATATATACACATATATATATATATATATATACGTACATATATACATATACAACATGTAACAAAAACCCTGTGGTTCCCGTTAAGTATGTATGTATCAGGATCTCTATTGAAACGACCATTTTTTAAACTACTACTTAAAACTATTGTTCGAGTTTTAAAAAAAGTTATTTCTATAGGTTTTAATACTGATCCTGATAACGTACTTATATATATATATATATATATATATATATATATATGTGTGTGTGTGTATATGTATGTGTATATATATATATATATATATATATATATATATATATATATATATAAATACATACTATACCAATAAAATATGTACAATCTAGTATAGGAAATTATAATATTATATAATTCATCAAGTAATTTTAAGTAATGTGCCTCAACATTACGTTTAAAGGTATTTATTGAGGGAGCATCTTTTAAATCTCGTAGAAGGTTATTCCAAGGTAGTCTTGTATTTCAAATTATTTAGGTTAATGGCAATTTATTAAAACAAGTTGGTAGTAGTGTCATTATTATATAATTCGTTAAAATCTAAAGTAAACTTAATAATAATTTACTCTTACATATTTTTGTAGATGATTGGTTTTTTCCCGTGCTTCCTTTTGTTCGTGAGGATTATGGAGCGGAAAAGAATCCACTACGCTGCCCTTGTTCCAAAAGGCTAGTTAGACAATAGTTGATAGTTGTTTGAATAGTTGATTTCGCAAATTTTCCGGATATGCCGGTTTTCTCACGAAGTTATATACTATAGAGCATATGGGAAATTAGAGCTTAAAATCATATGTAGAAATAAATATTGAGATTAAATCCCAGTTGCTCACGTAGGTAGGAACACCGAGCTCCTAAGCTATCACGACCCAACGTGTATTAATTAAAAAAAATTGTAAAAAGCTAATGAATAATAATAATAATGTGTCGATGAATAATTTGGAACATCACTACGACAAAAATGTCTGCCGAGCTCTTTATTTTGTGGCCGACGCAAAGGCAAAGGGGACTACTCTACGATAAAAACTTAGGTGGACAAAAATGTACCTTAACGTGCTGTATTTATAGTTCAACTTTCAACGCTAAAAATTGTATAAGAAAAATACGACGGCATAATGGCCCGATAATACGTACTCTAAGCCCTTGTAATAAAGTCGATATTATGTTAAGAATTTATATCAAGATCATAATACAAAGTTAAAATGGGGACACAATTCTGCATTTTTTGTAGCGGTCTATAGAATGATTTATGTGGGGTGAAAAATGGAGTCGGTCGAGAACCGCCAATAGCTTAGTGTTATGTGGTGATGTGTAAAATAATAAAATGAAGTTGTTTACTTATAATACTTGTATTTAAGTTACTGGGACTCTCATGATATTATGTTTATGTTTAGAAGTTACGAGTAAGCAACTGGTTCAAATTTCGAATATGAGAAACGCTGAATAGAACAGATGACAGACTATTATTAATTACTTATTACTAAAGTGAAGACAGTCATGTAGATGTAGACTCGCTTACATTTTGAACCTACCACTGGATATATTTCTAAACAATATTGCAGATCATCTACCATATCTTATCCAAAAAAGCTAGAGCGAACGTCTTTTTAAAACTTTTTTTTATAGAATAAGAGTGACAAATAAGCGCATAGTCCACCTGATGGTAAGTGGATGCTTTGTCCCATAGACATCTACATCTATGCTCGGTTAAGAATGAAAATGCAGGACTAAGGTGGAACTTCTCTTATCCTGTAAAAAGGGTCTCCGGTTCTCCACACTCATTATACGAACTACACACAATGAGCTGCTATTTTACGCTGGTATTCTGTGAGAGCGTGGTACCTCCCCCATCGCGCCGAACCATCTGTGCTACAACCACAATATAGCTGTAGCATGACTCTACCACGTAAAAAAGGTAGATAGATAGAAAGTTCTTTAATGCACGTAGGTACTTACTGTAGTACAAAAATCGGACAAAGCACGTGTACCTAGAAAGTATATAGAAACTATGCGCGCTGAATAACAATATCTATGTTTGGGTTATCTAACAACTTCAGTTTTTAGACGACAGTTTATATGACATCGTCATGACCTCCATGACCTCCCCTGCTATTAATATAGGTCAATTGTTTTATTCATTTTAAGGAAAAAAATAAACAAAATACGGTTACAACATAAAATTAATAATAGATAATTTAAAAGTATCTTTTGCTCAAACTACTCAACGCACTTTTTTTTCTTCGATATGGTCTTTAATGTTGTGGAGTCACAATAATTCTGCCAATGTCCGCGGTCTTTCTTCTTGAGGCTTGTCGGTGAGAAAGGAGTTGGCGGTTTCTAAATGTCATTTTGACAGTCCTATTCTCTCTATATCTCTATATCTACGCCTATCCTTTTTGAACTAAGTATTTTATTAAAGTATTTAGTTATTTCTTGATGGGATAGGTACACGTGTGTGAGCTCCAGCTAGAATTAAGGCCGTGGCAGATGTGGGAAGCCGATCCAATTCACTCTTGCCCACGATGTTGGGCAAGAGTGAATCGATCTGTTCATTTTTTTAATAAGGGTGACAACGAGCAGCACAGTCCACCTGATGGTAAGTGGATGCTGTGGTCCAGACATCATTTACATACATTTATTCTCAATTAAGAATCAAAATGCAGATGCGTTGTCAGTTGTCACCCCTGAGGACTTAGATGGAATGCCTCGTTTCCAGTAAAAAGGGTAAAAATTGTGACTTCATGGTGAAATGAGAACACTGTTCACCTAATGGTAAGCAGTTGTGGTGTAAGCAGTGTTCATCAACTATTTCGTCGTATGGACTGTCGTAAGAGACGATTACAGGAAATGCAAATTGAAACGCTTCCAACAGATGGCGGTATAACCATTCCTTTACGCCTCGGCCTAAAGAGAAGGCGGTGCTCGCAGTGGCAGGTTTGGGTTGGTACGCTTTCGATTAATTTCGATTAATTTTGTGTGATTGATGTAAGGGATTCCATCCATAGCCCCATTTCACCCTATGGCTGTAGTAAGAGAAGATGCCAAAAAGTTTGAAACGCTTTCGATAGATGGCGGTAAAACCACCGCCATTTACGCCGAGGCCTTGAGAGATGGTGGTACTCGACGTTGCACTTCTGGTTAACGCTTACGATTACCATGTGGTTATGATGTAACGGATTCCATAACCCCGTTTTGTTCTCTGGCTGTAGTAAAAGACGACTAAGAAAATCCAGAGGGATTGAAACGTTTCCGAAAGATGGCGTTAAAACCAACGGCTCGGCTCTGGTGGTGCTGGGTTTTACACTATCGTAAATGCGAGACGTCTGGTGTTATGAACATCAATCCGTCAGCTGTGCGTGACGTTCTTAGTAAATTCGGTCGACAACGAGAGACGTCCATATCCAGCAGTTGACTTTTACGAGATGACACGAGACCGTGAAGACAAAGAGGATAATAAATAAGCGGATGGTTTTGACCATATACACCTGAATCTATCCTTGATGTAGCTATATAATCAAAATGTATGCAGATGCGTTGTTACCTACCGCTGAGCACTAAGATGAAATGCCTCGTTAGCGGTATTAAAAAGGGTAGGTATCTATCCGTTTTTCTACAATCTCCATACTAAACAAAAATGTGCATTATGCTGCTTTTTTACTCTGGTACTCTATGCGAGTGTTGTTTTTCCCCTGTGAAGACGACTCATTCCTACTGAGGTCATATCATCCAGCTTGAATTTCGGTCATGGCGCCAGTCTCAACAACGCAACAAATTAGCTGAGATCCTTACAGAACTGGGCTGCAGTCCACTAAGTGTGCGCATTATTAAGCACAGGTGCACTCTTTCTTCCTTCACCCCATAGTTCGTTGGGACAGCAATACGACTTGACCAAAAGAGATTAGGCGGCTTCATGTGCTTTCCAAACTTTCTGACTCCGGGTTGCTTTCTACAATTTCTTGACACAATACCCAATAGATAGCTGATTTTGACCCGACCCAAGCTTCGAACACGGAACTCTATGATCAGTAGTCACGCTTATCTACAGTCGGCCATGAAGTTAAAGTTACAGCCTATATACATCCCACACAGGCCTCCTCTCCTTTCTGAGAGGATTTTAGGGCAAGGAAGTGTCTGCGGCGCTGCCCCAATGCGTGTTGGCGAACTTCGCATGCTTTGAAATACTTTTTTTTATTTCTCAGACATATAGGTTTCCTCTCAATTTTTTCCTTCACCGCCGTGTACTTAGTAAATCAGTAGGTAATTAAAATTGCAATTTACAATTTCATTGATGTTGGCGGGGATCGAACCCGGGTTGCTCACGGACTGTTAAATTAACAACGAGCGCTAACCATCTGAGCTACCACGGCTCACACAACGTATAGATACCTATATGTCCCACTAATTTAGTTGCAGCGTGACTCTACAACTTTAAACGACAACTCTACCACGTTTAAAATCAACTATTTGTTTTTATCAACTTGTTAACATAGACGATTGCAAGAGTCCTTCACGAGTCTACTGCTGAACATCCCCCCCGCCCCCTCCCCTAAAAGGAATACCACAAAGTACGGTCCTCTGCGTCCTGCATCCATCGACTTCCGGCATGTCTTACCAGGTCGTCGCTCTATCTAGTGGGGAGCCCCATACTTCAACTACCGGTACGAGACTGCCACTGGAGAACTTTTTTCCCCATCGGTTGTCGGTTCTTCGAGCTATATGGCCGCGGTACATTGTCACTTACATACAGCTTAATAATCCGTTGGATTATGTATGTTACTCTGGCTCTACTGTGGATATCCTCATTTTTAAGTCTATCATGCAGAGAAACAGCGAGCATAGCCCTCTTCATAGCTCGCTAAGCGACCTTTACCTTCGTCATACGGCGAAGGATCACGTCTCAGATCAGTGGCGTAGCGTGCCTTAGATGGGCCCTGTATCAAAATTTGTTGGGGGGCCCCAATGAAGAGTAAAGATTTCATAAAAGGAACAAAACAAGCGTTTTTGCTTTGAATTAAAATTATTATAATACATTATTCATTATTCGTTATTCATCATCATTACAGCCCTTCACAAGTCCACTGCTGAACATAGGCCTTCCCCAAAGAATACTACAAAGCACGGTCCTGAGACACCTGCATCCATCGACTTCCTGCATATCTTACCAGGTCGTCACTCCATCTAGTGGGGGGACGCCCTACACTTCGCCTGCCGGTACGAGGGTGCCACTTGAGAACCTTTTTTCCCCATCGGTTGTCGGTTCTTCGAGCTATATGGCCGGCCCACTGCCACTTCAGCTTACTAATCCGTTGGGCTATGTCGGTCATTCTGGTTCTACTGCGGATATCCTCATTTCTAAGTTTATCACGCAAAGAAACTCCGAGCATAGCCCTCTCCATAGCTCGCTGAGCGACCTTGAGCTTCCTCATCCGTCCAAAAGTGTAGGACCACGTGTCAGTTCCATAGGTCATCACTGGCAAAACGTACTGGTTGTACAATTTCGTTTTCAAGTTTTGAGGTATACCTGACGAGAAGATGTGCCGTAATTTCCCAAATGCTGTCCAACCGAGCTGAATTCGTCGATTGACCTCTCGGTCGAAGTTGGACTTACCTAGTCGGACTATTTGTCTCAGGTAAACATACTCGTCAACAACTTCGAGCTTAGTGTTCCCAACAACTACCGGCATAGGTGTGACATGGACATTAAACATGATCTTTGTTTTGTCCATGTTCATCTTAATACCTATCCGTTGGGAAACACTATTGAGGTCATTGAGCATAGTGCTTAGGTCCTCCAGCGATTCTGCTATAAGGACTATATCGTCGGCAAGTCGAAGGTGAGTGATGTACTCGCGATTGTTGTTAATACCGTATCCTTTCCAGTCCATATGCTTGAAAACGTCTTCCAGTGCAGCGGTGAAGAGTTTCGGGTATATAATGTCACCCTGTCTTACACCTCTCTGCAATTGGATAGGTAATTCGTACTCTGATTCTGTACTCGGATAGCCATCGTAGCCCTAGTGTACAAGCACTCCGATATACCGACAGTCAACTTGGCACCGTTTAAGGGACTGCAGCACCGCCCGAATTTCGACGGAATCAAAGGCTTTTTCATAGTCCACATACGCCAGACATAGTGGCAAATTGTACTCCTCGGACTTCTGTACAATTTGCCGAAGGGTAAGTATATGGCCTATGGTGCTAAAGCCTTTTCGGAAACCGGCTTGTTCGGGAGGCTGGAATTCGTCAAGTCTGCGCGCGAGACGATTCGTAATGACTCGAAATCAGCACGTAGACGCGGCTCAGAAGGGAAATCGGTCTGTAGTTCTTCAAGAGAGCGTTGTCACCTTTTTTGAAGAACAAGACCACCGCACTTCTGCTCCACGCCTACGGTGTAATGCCACCATGGAGGACGGAATTGAAGAGCTTCTGAAGGACTTCAAGTACCGGTTTTCAACCCGCTTTTAGAAGCTCCGCTGTAATTCTGTCTTCGCCTGAAGCCTTGCCGTTTTCAAGGTGCTGGAAGCCATTCTAATCTCGCTCAGACTAACGTCCGGGATATCTTTGGAATAGTGTCGGATAAGACTCGCTCTTAGATCGTTACTCACACTTATGTGTGGCTCCAACGATGATGTGTACAGCTGCTTATAGAACCTCTCATTCTCACTCAAAATCTCAAGTGTCCCGGAAACGACGCTGCCACACTCGGTCTTCAGCTTCCACAGTTGGCTCTTTATGGCAGACAGATCTCTAGCAAAGACTTTGGAGCCCTGGTTCCACTCGAGTATTAAAGTTGCGTAAGTCCCGCCGCATGCATTTGGAGATCTGTCTGTCCAGTTACCTGTATGCAGTCAAATCTACTGAAGACTGCAGCTTCATATCCCGTCTAACAGTCATGAGATTAAGAGTGTGATTGGAGAGTTTTTGTAATCTTCTGCGGCGGGTCTTGCAAAACTTAGCTCCGACCGCATGGACAGTCTCCACGAGCTTGTCATTCATATCGTCCACTGCATTGCAATTTTCTGGGCACTGAAAACGGTTTCGTAGCTCGAGCTGAAAAGTTTCGGGACTTTGGATTAGAGCACGAGGGGGACGAAGCGTTGACTTCATTAGACGAGACCTCTCCAACTTAACGTTTAGGTTCAGTGTGCCTCTCACCATTCGGTGATCGCTGCCGGTTTTCATCTTCGCGGTCATTGAGACATCACTGAACAGTTGTCGTCTTGTAGTCATAATGAAGTCAATCTCATTTTTCGTCGAACCGTCGGGGTTCGACCAGGTCCACTTCATGTGGGGCCGCTTCTGGAAAAGAGAGTTCATTATAAAGAGCCCCTCTTTCTCCATGAAATCGGCCAGCTGCTGGCCCCTTGGATTCCGTTGCCCAATTCCGAATTTCCCTACTTTCAGCTCACCGTTTTCTCTTGTACCTAGTTTTGCGTTGAAGTCTCCCATTAACAACGCATAGTGGGTTTTGGAGGAGTGCATGGCTTTGGAGATATCCTCTTACTTTTCCTCCACCTCCTCATCGGGGTGTGCCGAAGTTGGTGCGTAAACCTGTATGACCTTCAGCAAATACCGTTTGGTGATTCTAAGTATAAGGTACGCAACCCCCGTCGACACACTTCCAATATTTACAACGTTGTTAACGAGAGATTTGTGGACAATAAATCCGACACCTCCTTGGGACAGATGGTCGCCCAGGATGATTACCGTGTCCTCCTCCTCCCTTCGGACCTCCGATAATCCTATGATATTCCAGCGCAACTTGTCTATCTCTTCTTCTAGCTCCGGGATCTCTTCGTCAGTCCTCAGGGTGCGTGCGTTATAAATTGCCAGGTCGAGTCGTCGTAGGTGGCAACCGAACCTCCACCGGAGATTCTTAGCACCACCTGCCCCGCCCTTACCATGGTCGCCACCGTAGCCAAGAATAGCGGGGCCACCGGGGACTGAGGGCCATCTCTTCATTACTTTCATGGGGGGTACATTGCCATAGTAGCCACGCTGGGCGAGCGGGTTGGCAACCGCAGTTTTTCATTGGTTTTTTGCTGTTATCAGAAAGATGCTGCTGCCTATCCTCTGCCTCAGTTTCCCTCTGTCGCCTCTTATGACACCCACGGGAAGATATGGGGTGTGAGTATTCTTACCCGCCACTACACGGGGATATTCTTTATTACTTACAATTAATACTCCTAGGAACTAAACTAGCCAAACAATTAAAATCAAATATACACTTTTCGTGCCTTTTGTTCGGCGAACATAGCTGAAGGCGATTTCAGTTTTTCTAAATTCTTTGCTTCTATAGACGATAGTGATAGCCTTTCCTGTCTCATAGAAGTCCTTGGAATTTTTATTTACACACATTCGGGGCCCCTGTAGCCCGGGGGCCCCGTATCATTGATACGGCTGATACGGCGGTAGCTACGCCCCTGTCTCAGATCCATAAGTCATCATTGCACATGCATTAGTTGTACAATTTTGTTTTCAGGTTTTGAGCCTGACGAGAAGATGTGTGTCGTAATCCCCCTAAAGCTGCCCAGCCGAGTTTTATCCGTCGATTGACCTCTTGGTCGAAGTTGGACTTACCTAGTCGGACTATTTGTACTAGGTAAACATAGGTACTCGTTGACAACTTCGAGTGTAGTGTTCACGACAACTACTGACATAGGTGTGGACATGGCCGTTACAAAGACCTATCCTTTGGGAAACACTATTGAGATCATTCAGCATAGCTCTTAGGCCCTACAGCGATTCTGTCATAATGACTATCTATAGATATCGTCGGCAAATCGAAGATAAGTGATGTACTCGCCATTGATGTTAAAACCGTATCCTTTGCAGTCCAGTGACTTGAAAATGTCTTCCAAAGCAATTTGCAAACAATTTTGGGGATGTCGTAGCCCTACTGTACAAAAATTTTAGCACATCGATATACCGACAATTAATTTGGCTCCACTGAAGGGACTGAAGCACAGCCCGTCGTTAGTAGACCGATGGTCTATGCCATATCTCAACTTCTTCTTTAGGCATATCTACTCTGTGCTTTCGACTTTGTTGTGACCAGAAGGTAGCAACTTTGACCTACCTGTTTGCCTCCTTACAACGCCAATGTTTAGCCTAGCTCCATATTAGTATAGCCACCTTTCCTCCTACAACCAATAATTACGTTTTTGAACGCAGCTCTGTCGTGATTTTGTGATCCTAGTATGCTGTGCTCCGTTATGAGTTGTCTTTTAGTCTGTCTGGACTTTTGAGCCTCAGTCAATGACAATGACCAAATTTCGGCATCATAATTCATCAATTACGATGTCGAAACTTTGGCTTACTTACTTTTGTAACTGAGAGAGTGAGTGCTACCTTCTTTCCTTATATAACAGCCAGTAAACGTTTATTATTGGACGCACACATATGCACTTAAAACAACAAGTCTTGTTGGTTGCTAATAATTTTAGATGCATCTGTGTACACGAGTGTGTGTTTTTAAAATAAATTGAGATTGGTTTTGGCTTAGTTTTTACGTCACTTTAAATGCACCCAGCGGCCCTGTCCTTATTTCTTTGTTAAATTGATTGTTTTTGAAAATTTCTTGAGCGAAAAACCAATGACTGATTTTAATGACGGTATTCGATGCGACATCGAAATAGGATCAGCAGTCGCTCTTAAGACCACTAGACCAAAGAGCCAATGATATCTATCTCTCTTTAATATATCTAGAGTCTTACGTAATTCTGCACAACATAATATACTAAGTAGGTATCTATACTTGTTTCATCGCATACACTAATATTTAACATGCGTAGACATTTAAGACACTAAATAGCACCATTTTTACTGATTACAGTAATTGTATGTAATTACTCTGGGATTTATACGTATCGAAATCCACTTTAAATTTATATTTTAACGTTAACGATACTACAGAAGCAATAATCCGCCAGCGATTAAGTTGCCGCCAAAAATCAAACCAATAACCAATGAAAATGAACCATTTTTTTTTCTTTAGTACTCGACTCGTACGATCGCTTTATTGCCAGTGTCAAAGTAACGAATATTTTTCTTTTCTTTCTGTCAATGTCAATGTCAGCTTTGGGCTGTCTCTTACGATACCCGCATGATAAAAGTTTTGACCTTATTTGACTTTAAGTCAACTAAAATATTTTTAAGAGTTATCGAAACAAACATTTTAATTAAATTTGTTCCTATGAGAATACAGTGCAACCTGTGCAACGCTGTGATAATTTTTAAATTCAAATCTTTATATATATATACTAGCTGACCAGGCAGACTTTGTTCTGCCCGTTCCGAACGACCATTTGCTTTCCCAAAAAACTCCTGAAATTAGCAATAAATAAATTGAGGGTCACTTATCGGGATAAAAACTATCCTATCTCTCAAGTTGGACCAAACTGCACACAGTCTGCAATTTTTTTTTGAAATCGGTTCTATTTATTGAATACTTACAGCAACACGTGGTGGTTATACTACTAAATTGTAGCTTATATTAAAGGTTTGCATTTTTAACATAGCGCCATCTATTAAATATTTACTCAATCCAGTCAACAGATATCGTCATCTGACAGAATCGTTTGGAGCTAACAGATAATTGTGACTGTCAAATATTAGACCAATAATTTTCAATAAAATAATATTGTATTGCGACTATAAATTGAGATGTAAGCTATCCTATCTTTTAAGTTGACCAAACTGCACATTGACCAAAAATTTCATTGAGATCAGTTCAGTAGTTTAGGAGTCCATCGCGGACAAACAACGTGACACGTACTTTTTATATATAAAGATATATATATATATATATATATATATATATATATATATATATATATAATTCTTCTGTCCGTGTGTATATGACTGATCTCCTCCTGAACAGTTGGATCGATTTTGATGAAATTGTGTGTGTGAATGATTTAAATTCACAATTGGACCCGGGAGGTAGCGCTGATGTCGACTTCCAGAGTTCACCCGTGCGAAGCCGGGGCGGATCAATAGCATAAATATATTTTTTAATACTTAAAATTGATACTACTTAAAAGTAGGATACTTAAATTATCTAATTATGAAGTCTTTTATTTTTATTAATGATAGGGTTAATTACACTTATTTCTTTTTATAAAAAGAACTAGCACGACATAAAGAACTTCACGACAGTAGTCGAAAGGTGGATTGAATCAAAAACTTTCTGAGTTTGCTGCCCGCACTTAACCATTAGGCTACAACTTACGCTTACCGAAACAAATCTGAATGAGCGAAATAGGAAACAGCTTTACCAGTGCGAGGTTAATATTTTTGCACTTATCAATCCGCTTGCTTATATGAAATGCGCAGTCAATACCTTAGGGATTCTTCAAGCTATGCTATGCATGTCAGTTACATAGGTATTCTTGAAATTATTTTATATACATTATCAAATTTAAAGAGATCTAACAAAGAAGGAGAGGACAATATGAATAAGCATTCTGATTACATTTCTCACGATATCTATTTCAACAGATGCAGCAGCCAATGTACCAGGAACAGCAGCAAGGGTAAGTTTCATAAGCATTTTTTTATAGAATAACACAAACTTGTGGCAAACGAGCATGCAGTCCACCTGATAGTAAGTGGTTGCTGTGGCCCATAGACATCTACATTTATACTCGTTTGCGAATCAAAATGCAGATGCGTTGTCACCCGTGAGGACTAAGATGGAATGCCTCTTTTCCAGTAAAAAGGGTCTCCGGTTCTCTACACTCACCATACGAAACACAGCTTGCCTCTTAGATTGCTTTATTGGGTGGGGATTTGACACACACATTGCAGGGGTTGGTGACCGCAGTTTTTTTATTATTTTGAGTTGTTAAAGATTCTGCTACGTAGAGAGACCCATCTCCCATCCCCCAATATCATCCCATCATCCCAATATCATCCCATCAATATTTTGGCTCTGTCGACACCCACAGAATATATGCCGTTAAAGGATCCAATTCCCCATATCACTTTGTGTTAATGTCATATTATAATGTCCTCCAGACCGAATTTCGGTCACGGCGGCCAGCCTCAACGGAGACTAGCCATCGGCGTAGGACAGGATTATAGTGCCCAAGTATACGCACTTTCACAGGTGCACTCTCTATTCCCTCACTCTCATAGTCCGATGGAACGGTAAACTGACTCGACCGAAGAGAAATCAGGCGCAGCACCAACGGCTTTACGTGCTTTCCGAGGCTCTAGGGCCGAGACACCGCCAACTTCCTGACTCCGGAACGCTACTGAGAATTTCTTCATGGAAAACTCAATAACTGATTTTTGGCCCGACCCGGGATTCGAGCCTTGGACCTCATGATCTGCAGTCGCACTACTACAACCATTAGGCCAACGAGGCAGTCAAATGTTATATTATATTAAATATAGGTTTCCTCACGATTTTACTTTACAGCCGAAAGCTGTTTTGAGAGCAAAATTACAATTTATTATTTTAATTTCCTATATTATTTTGTGTTACACTAATGATGTAAAACCACAGAATAAACAATAGTCTAAGGAGCTTGAAAGCTTGCAAAACTTAATTATTTTTTTTTTATATTTTAGCAGCCAGCAGGGAGGTCAACAGATGCTGCTATGTCCCGTGCGACTGGTGTACGAGACTCAAGTATTGGTTCAACCAGGTAAATTAATTAATTCTAATAATTTAATATTGTTGCAGTTTATAATTAATTTAATAATCAAAATTCAATGTAGGTATGCTTATATACCTATATTTTTAGCATTTTGCACTCAATCGAAACGAAAACTTAAGGAATCAACTACGAGTCTCTTAGCCTACTTCCACAGCAGTTTTTCTCATAATCTATTTTCTGCCGACTTCCAAAAGGAGACGGTACTCAATTCGACTGTATGTTTTTTTTATGTGTTACCTCATAACTTTACTGCGTGAACTGATTTCGAAAATTCTTTTTTTTTATATGAAAGCTGATAGTTCTCGTGTGGTCCCATATGAATTTGATCAAGGTCAGACCAATAGTTTTTGAATTATTCTTAAATAACTTATATTGAAGTCGGCTGCACAAAATTTTTAATTTTAAATTATCACGTAGGTGATTGTTGAATTCGTCAATGTTAAATTATATTAAGTAGATATATAAATTGCCCTATTACCCTCTCTGAAATCTTATTTCTGCCAGCAATGGGATTGAACGAAAATTATTAGGATTGAAAAAACTATCTAGATCAATTATTGTTATAAGCAATTTATTACGACGTTAAAATAATTACTAGTTTAGTTTCCAATTCTCCAATCTTTAAGAAGTAAACCTGTATCCACTGCCGCATCACAGGTGAAATAGTTATAAAAGTCAATTTTCTATTTTTATTATCATAATCATGTACAAGGCGTCATTTATCATATATTTTTTCATACGTGGTAAAGTCACGCTGCAGCTATATTGGTTGTAGCACAAATGGGTCGACTCGACCGGGTACAACCACGTTCTCACAGAATACTAATTTAAAATAGCAGCTTAAGCCTGCTGTGTTTCGTATGGTGAGTGTAGAGAACCGGAGATCCTTTTTACTGGAAATGAGGCATTCCGTCTTAATCTTCATGGGTGACAACGCATCTGCATTTTGATTCTTAATCGAGACTAAATATAGATGTCTATGAGCTACAGCATCCACTTATATCAGGTGGATTGTGCTTGTTTGTCACTCTTATTCTATAAAAAAAGCCTTTTTAATCCGCCGCTTTTCACCTCCATCTTGTTGAGAAAATTTGCTATTACCCCCATGGTTTTTTGGTCGGTGTAGTCTACTTTAATTACTATTTCCATGTCGATCAGTAATAAAGTTGATCAGACGTCTTGCCCTTACAATTGCAATTTAAATACTCCATGCTGTCTGCCTGTCTGTGTATATGTGTATTTTAAGTTCATTTGGGATAACTCCATAGAAAAAAGTGAGAGGCTTAAAGTAATTCAAGTCCAGACGAAAACGTTAAAGATGTTAAGGCCACCGGATGAACACATATAACGTCTCTCATTTTATGTGACTATAAATAAATAATCGTAATTTATTTCAGGTGATCAAATACAACCAAATCAGACTATATTCATAAACACTCAAAATACACCGCCTTGGATACAGAACAGACCTCAGAATCAAGTGATATATGTCCAGCAAATGGCGCCAAACAATTATATGCCTCATATACAACAGCAATCGGGTCAAAATCAGATTTATATGCAACAAAACTTCAACAATTATCAGCAAATTATGCCTCAGCAAATAATGCCCCAACAAGTTATATCTCAAACGCAGCACGAAGAAGTAAGATCAGCTAACGTCCAAATGGCGAATATGTTATCAAGGAATACAGTCCAAAGTTTGCAACCTGGCCCTGTTTCAAATAACCCAAATACACCAAATGAATCTACAGTAGGTCATACATCATCGGTATCAAATTTTGGAATAGTACCTTCGTATTATACAAATACGCCAAATCAAATGGGCCAAAATCAAATTAGTTTTATACCCTCGAATGCAAGCAACAAACAAATTATTACAAATGTACAGGCACCCCCTAAGCCGATCCCAACAAATACAATAGCTTTTCCCAGGAATACTGAAATGCAACATAATGTATATAGGCCACTAGTTCAACAAACGTACCAACATGAGAATAACGTGATACCAACGTCTCTGTCACAGACTATAACAATGGTTCCAATGCAGAATAGGCCAACCATTCAAAAACCTACAGCCAATAATTCGGTAGATCAAAACGTTGCACAAATACGCCCATTGCAATCTCAAGTTATTAATACACCAAGCTTAACTCAACCTATTGTTAATACAGTTTCAAATATAACAAATGAACGCATAATGAGAAAGGTGGCAACAGTTGTACCGAAAGGAAATAACACAATTAGCACCTTATTAAATACAGGCCCTAAAAATACTCCTAATTACAGCTATAGACCTATTCAACCTAGGCCACAACAGCAAAGAAATACAATACCTAATATAATTCCGACAAATAATCACGCACCTGTCATTGTGCCTATGCAATCATCCAATTTAAATAATAATATTAATAATTCTAAATATGTAATACCCACAACATTTCCGCCAAGTTTAGTTAAAACGGAACAAAATGTATTTAATAGAAAAAGGAAAAGTGAGTCACCAGATGAGATTCAAAATAAAATGTTCATTAATAATATAACTCAAGGAAATATTGCCGTGGTACCGACGGCAATCACAACAGCTTTTACTGACGTTGGAGTAAACACAATGCCAATACAAAAAACAGTTGACCAAATTGGGATCACAAAGTTAAATAATCAGAGTATAACAATAAATCGACCGAATGAGGGAACACTAAATATTAAAGACAACCCACAACGGATAGAAAATCAAGTGGATAAAGATGTTAATTCAAAGCATCACAGCGAATCGGAAAAATTGCTAAGAAATACTGTATTTACTCAAGCTAGAAACCGAGTTTTAGCTGATAAACAAGAAATAGTTAATACCATCGTTAAAATAGAGACAAAAGTTTCTGATGTTGAATCTTCACCTAATAAGGATTTGAAAAAAGATTTAACCGAAAACACTAACTGTATTAAACTAATAAAAATTGAAGAAATCCAGCATCCAACAGTTGTTGATGCAAAAAAAGATGAAGAAAGCGATAGAAACGAATCGAATAATGAACCAAAATTTAAAGAGATCAATTTGCTTGGGAATAGTAAAATGAACGATGAGAATGGCTTTGTTTTAACGCATGTTCTCGACGGTTACGTCATTCAAGAATCAAATATTGCTTTCCCAGTAAGTATTATTGCAACTATTACATATACAACACCTATGTGGGCAATTTCTAAATTCCGCATATACCTTCTGTGTACTAAATATCGGGAATTTGTCAATAAAACAAAAAATACAAATTATTCATCTAAATTTATTTTATCGCCTGCAAAGTAGGCCCCATCGCTTGCAATACAACATCTCCAACGCTTCACCCAGTCTTCCATACATTTTTCATAGGCTATTTGCGGTATGGCCTTTAGCTCATTCAGCGAAATTTTTGTTATGGCTTCTATCGACTCAAAACGTTTTCTTCGAAGTGGTAATTTTAACTTGGGAAATAAAAAAAAGTCAGACGGAGCCATATCAGGTGAATACGGTGCTTGGTCGAGAACTTTTGTTGAATTTTTCGCTAAAAACTCTTTCACTATAATGGCTGTGTGTGATGGTGCATTATCATGGTGCAGCATCCATGAGTTGTGTTGCCACAAATCTGGACGTTTTCGCCGGATACTCTCACGCAAACGCTTCATGACGCCTAAATAATATTCTTTATTCACTGTTTCTCCCTTTGGAAGGAATTCGGAGTGAACCACACCACGGTAGTCAAAAAAAACTGTCAGCATTACCTTGATTTTGGAGCGACTTTGCCGCGGTTTTTTGGGTTTCGGCTCGTTTTCGAGACGCCATTCTGAAGACTGTTGGCTTGTTTGCATGTCGTACTCATAAACCCATGTCTCGTCGCCAGTTATTATACGTTTCATAAAGGTCGGATCCGTAGAAGCTCGGGAAACCATGTCTTCAGCGACATGCTTTCGCTGCGCTCTTTGAACAAAATTGAGCTCTTTTGGAACTAGTCGAGCGGCGACGCGTTTTATGCCTAAAATGTCAATGAGAATGTTGTGGACGGACTTAAAAGATATGTTCACCTCACTAGCCAACTCTCTCAGACTCATACGTCGATTTTCGAGCACTAGCTTCTTGATTTTGTCGATGTTTTCTTTGGTCGTAGCGGTTGAAGGTCTACCAGAACGAGGCAAGTCTACTACTACTTCTCGGCCTTCTTTAAAAGCCTTATACCATTCATAAGCCCTTGTTTTCGATATACACGATTCGCCGTAGGTATTTCGCAACATTTTTAGTGATTCGCCACATGAAATATCATTCGAAACACAAAGTTTAAGGCACACTCTTTGTTCAACAATATTTTCCATTGTAAAAATCGCCGAGAACTCAAAACTATGACCAACAAAAAGTGTAGTTTAAAACAAATTAAATGACAGATCCCGCTCAAACTTTGCGCGCTAAATCAGTACAGTGCTACCAACATGCAGTGAAAAAATTAGAACGACCTCTTTTACGCGGGTCTTTTTATTGACATATTCCCGATACTTTTTGCACAGAGTAGTATAAGTAGAGTAAATTTTTGAACCTTATTAAGCGTTACCGTTTATCGCTGTCTAATATAGTACATAGCCCACAGCATAAATCCAAATTGTGACAATTTGTCGTAATTTCCAGGCTTTGCAGTACCAGCAGTGTAAAAATACAAATTAAATTGTTATATAACTTATTTCGTACAAATATAATCTAAACAAAAAAACATTATATTCCTATCTTTTTTATATAGGATAAGGGTGACAAACGAGCACACAGTCCACCTGATGGTAAGTGGTTGTTGTGGCCCATAGACATCTACATTTATTCTTAATTAAAAATCATAATGCAGAGGCGTTGTCAACTTTGAGGACTAAGATGGAATGCCTCGTTTCCAGTAAAAAGGGTCTCCGGTTCTCCACACTCACCATACGAAACACAGCAGTATTAAGCTGCTATTTTAATTTGATATTCTGTGAGATTGTGGTCTTACCCCGGTCAAGGCGACACATTCGTGCTACAACCATATTATAGCTGCAGCGTGGCTCTACCACGTATTAATTATCTTCACCTCTCTCCACAGTCTAAATTAAAATAAGTTGTCAAATTAAAAAAGAATTTTAACCTTATTTGAGAAACTATTGGAAAGTTGGATGGTAATTATGTGTTGGCTCATTTCAGATCAGAAAACCTTTGAAAGAAAAAACAGTGCAACCAAATGTTAAAGAAATGGAAGCTTCGAAAGAACAAGAGAAAAAAGAAGATTCTAAAAACGTTCAACCGGACTTGAGCAGCAACAAGATCTTTAATTTACCATTTTTACAATTAAAAGAGGCTGAAGCTCAGAAGAGACTGAATAATGATGAGAGAGTAGAAGACTGCAAAGATAAAGTCAATAATAGAGGTAATTCATGTTGCATTTTTATTTATTAACTTTTTCAGTCATTTTCTTCTTTGTGATATATGTACTTATAAAACATGGTCAGTTTAACTGTTTAACCAATTAAATTTTTATCTTGTTCTATGTCCTAGACTTTATATTATCTGTGACATATTTTTCTTATACTCAACTATGGAGTGTAGAGAGTACTCAAAGTCTATGGTACTCAACCAAATCTAAGAACTACTTTTTGACAGCTGTGAGACTTATTGCACTAATCATGGCAACCAAGAAAATCGGTACATACAATATTCGATACTTTAGAAAATTCGATATCGATTATTTAGTGTTGGTAATCGTTCAGTTTTGTTTCGATTAATACCAGAATAAATTAGAAATAATATAAAACACAAGATTTAGCACTTTCTTAGTTATTACCGCTTATTTCTAGAGGCAAAGTTGTATAAATTTATATTTTGAAATTAGATTATAAATCAATTTATTCAGTCACTTTCACTACAACTAGTTGAGCAGTCGTTCTTTAGATTAATTGTTATTGGATTTTCAATAATGTATCAAAATCAATGTCTTTTTCAAAGTCATCCATAATAACTTTCTTTGTTTTCTCTAACACTTTTGCCCAATTGTTCTTTGTGACATGAGTAAATGCTTCGTTCAGCAAACCTTCCATTTTCTTCATAATGCATAAAATATTTTCATCTGGTGTGTGTTTAAGTAGAGTTAATAATATATTTGCATTAAGAACATTTTATATAATAACTAACTTTGATTAGGGCCCAAATCAATTCAATAGCATTATAATGGCAGTAGTATGGTCGTAGTCTTGTGACATTCGCAGGAATATTTTATAAAAGGGTTATAAACCACTTTTTGAATTTTTCTGCATCTATTTCCTCACCGTATTCTCTTGTACTCCTTTATTGGAAAGCTAATAAACAATTTTCTACAAATCCTCCGCCGGCGGATCCCGCATCAACTTTTCCTAGGGGAACCTTCGAGCTAAATGCTGCAATATCATCGTTTCGAATATGATGTTGTCCCTTTGATTTAAATTGATTATATTTTTATTTCTCTTAAAAATGTTATTCTTTGCAACGCTATATCATGTCTCTCCATAATTATTTTGCGTTTATCAATTTTTTTGTATCGGAAGCGCATGCGTTTTAAAATGGTTCTCAAAGACTATACTACCATTGTTTAAACCGCCATCTACTAAACTTTCTTGCAAATAAACCGCAATATGATATTCTTATTTAGATAATATCATAAATAATAATATTAGATATTATTATTTATGATATTCTAGTATATAACTTGCCAAGGTAAACGAATATGGTAGAATCATATCAATCAATATTTTGTGACTCGGCTATAACTTTTTGGTAAGTTATAGCCGAGTCACAAAATAAGACAAATACATTATCACAAAAATACGCACAGTAAGCTTCCAAAATGGCGGAAGGTGGAATTACGTTGTTTTTTCAGCGCGGCTTTAGATATGAGTTTCTTTGCCTACACAAATTTACACTGACAAAGTAGGAAATTATAAAATAAACAAACTTGTTTTATTCATGATTCATATCATTTCAGCAAATCTAAAAATAAAATTTAAATAAACAAATAATAAATTAAAACATTTCAAGATTCGATTAATTGAACATTTTTACCGATTATTCGCATAACAATGAATTTTAATCATTCAGATACTGCGGTAAGGTACATAGCGACATATCATTGAAACAACGTCAGGCAAAAAGTTGACTCTGGTATTTTTTTATATTTTGAACGAAGTTCCTTATCGGACGGTACGGGTTTGGCGGATGGGAGCTAGGCGACAAAAAGTGTAAGATTTTTTCGTCACTACCCCTTGTGTCATAGTGTAGATGGCCTTAGCGGCGAAACAAGGAAGTGAGATGGAATAATATCCATCTCCCTCGCACTTTTTCTTATCTTGCCATGAAAGAAATATTATTTTATTTCAAATGACGCTTCATTTTAATAGACGCTAGTAATTCATTTATTTGTATTTGTTATTCAATAATATAATACCTACGTTTATCAATAATAATATACTTCGCAAAGAACTTCGTTCCAACCGAGTGTTCCACAACACTCACGCATTTTTTTAACATTCGACCTTAAATTAGTGATAACAAACTATACATGTCGTACTGAAATATATAAGATTTACGTAAAAGGTTATTTTAAATCATGTGAAAGTTATATCGTGTACGAAGTTATTGCGGAATAATTAAAGTGAAACGTCAAAAGGTATTTCTTAGATTTGATTGAGTATAGCAATGAATTCTGGACCAACTGTCATCTGTGTCCCTTATTTTTTAAAACAGGCTATTATGTACAACTTGGGACACATTACAAACAATTATAAATTCATCATGTTTGTAATATGACTTAAATATAAACAGCAATGTTTATTAAATTATATTAAATTACAATTGCCACGGTACGGTAAAAAAAAATTTCTTTGCTTTTTTTTACATTAACTCCTCATTAGGATTTTCTCCTGCATAGTGGGGCAGTTTACATATACAAATTTCACAAAGACAAACATTCAGACCCGGATAAATTATTACCCGCGACTTTTAGCGCTGAAACTCATTGCTAAGTCACTGCTCCACGGAGCCGTCAAAATATTTAATTATAATGTTTTTATTTTTCAGATAACCCTTTTACCGAAATTAAAGCACCGACAATAAAGACATGGACGGTAAGCATAAGTTAAAGTTATTTTTTTATAACTAGCTTTACGGCTCTGGGTTCTAACCCTTCTGAGCCTGAAGTTACAATGTATAATTATCCTTCATAGTACACTGCTTCACAATATGTTGATGCGTCACATTGTGCAGACCTTGCGAGACCTTGCAACTTGAGCCAGCAGACGGCTGACAGTTGGCGATGGTATCTCAAGGTGCCTAAGCACCTTATCTTGAGAATCACATCACTATCAGCGCACTTGTTTCACCATTCCCACTAATAGTTCACATGCGCAGAGATTTAATATACAAAATCGCAGCACTTTCATATATCAAAACCCACTTCAAACCGTTATTTAAACAATGATACAGGAGCATCAATCCGCCGCCGGTCAAGTTCCCGCCAAAACTCTCAGTTAATGTTATTTTCCAGTGTTGCCATAGAGTAAATATAACAGAAAATTCTTGCTAAGCAACTGTGATTTTTTTGCGTGCAATTATTTGAGGCATGGTGTCGGTGTAATAAAATCCATCACTTCATTTCTTGCTGTGGGTGTTGTAAAAGCCGACTATGGGAAATGAAGATCGTACGGCTTCCGATAGGTGGTGATAGAATTACCTCTTTACGACATCTAAAAGCAACTCCTGTAAAGCGCCACGAGACGAATTTTTCCTACAAGAGGAGAAGCCCATGTTGAATAGTTGGCTTTTACGGGCGTATGGAGAAAATGATCGTTTACATTAACGATAAAGATGCTAGAAACATTAATTGTAATAATCGAAATACTGTTTCGTACCGAAAAATGCATGTGTCGTGGAACACTCGGTTGGAACGAAGTTCCTTTCGTAGTATAATTAACTAATACAAATAAATGAAATACTAGCGTCTATTAAAATGCAGTTTCATTTAAAATAAAATAATTCGTTCATAGTAAAATAAGAAAAAGTGCGAGGGAGATGGATATTACTCCATCTTGCTGCCTTATAGTCGCCAAGGCCGTCTTAACGGAAAGAGTCGTGACGGAAAAATCTTACACTTTTTGTCGCTTAGCCCCCATCGGCCAAATTCGTACCGTCCGATAAAGAACTTTGTTCCAATAACAATCATTCGTGGAAGCTGTTAAATCTCTAGGTGTTGTTATGTTTTTTGATCACGTGATCAAAAGTACTGAGAGCAGTGCGCCCGTGTAGTGATGGTGTAAGAATATCCACTACTCCATATCATCCCGTGGGACACCTCACAGTAAAAGGCGACAGAGGGAAAGAAATCACGAGATGAACAGCAGCATCTTCCTAATAACGCCTAAAAATAAAAAAAAACTGCAGTTGATAACCCGCTTGCCAAGCGTGGAATGTATGGTAAATATTCCCCCTATGAGGCAATCTATGGGGGAGGCCTAAGTTCAGCAGTGGACTCTAATATAATATTTATTTTAAAATGTTATTACTTTCAGGTGGAACAACTATCAACACATCTTCTGAAATACGATTGGGATGAAACCGTTTCAGTGTTACGCGAACACGAAATCGATGGTGAGTCTTTATTCCTGGTGTCAAAGAACCAGCTTATGACTATTGGCGTGAGTGAGGATCATGCTAACGTTATCTGTGAATTTGTTAAGAGTTAATTTTGATTATTTGTAAATATGTTGATATATAAAAGGAAATAGTATTTTAAAATAAATATGATAATTTTATGTAAAACCATGTCGATTTAATTTTGGTTAATATGTATACAAAACTGTGCTGATATTATTTTGTTGTGTAGTTATACATATCTACGCATGTTCGAATACCAGCGTAAAATAGCAGCTTAATGCTGCTGTGTTTCGTATGGTGAGTGTAGAGAACTGGAGACCCTTTTTACTGGAAATGAGGCATTCCATCTTAGTTCTCAGGGGTAACAACGCATTTGCATTTTGATTCTTAATTGAGGGTAAATGAAGGCAAGTGGACTGTGTGCTCGTTTGTCACCCTATTCTATAAAAAAATATAATATCATAATCTTAGACAAAATTAACAAGTTGTCATATTGCTGTAACAAATTACGCTTGTAAGCGGTTACGTAAGTATAATGAATGACGTTCGTTAGTCGATGTAACGGCGTTGAATTTCTTAATTTTTTTTAAGGCGAAAATTTTGTCTAAAATAATCGGCAATGTTTTTTATGTTATTTCTAAGTGGATTTTTTTGGTTGGCTGTTACTTTTTCTTCTGTCTTTTGAAGGAAAATGTCCAACAAAACATACAAGCTTACTTTTAATGAACTAGCGAAATAAACGGGAAAGAGAGGGGAAGTGCCGTAATGAGGCCTTAATTGGCAAAGAGTGTAAGAAAAGTCTTCCTATTAATCGTTAAGTAAGTAAATTAGGTTACACATTAGTGTTGATGTAAATTTAAGTAAATTATTAAATCGGACTGTAGTAGACAATTATAATTTAATCGATAACTATACCATTAATTACTGTATTAAATATTTTAAGTTTTTAGGTAACTTACAAAATTAAAATATTTCTTAAATGTTTTTTTGTTTTATTTCATAACTATTCTAAAATGAACCACAAATTTTAAAGAAAAAATTACCGCACCAAAATATTGCAAATTTCAGAATACCAATTAATTGAGTGTTGCCTTTGGAAACTTGGTAAGCAGTCTTAAAAAAGGCAAAACTAAACGAATATACAGCAAGTAATAAATGCCAAAAAGTATATAATCACAACGTTTTCATAATGACTTTCTTTTATTAAAATGTCGCATATTTTGTTTAATTTCACTCCTATATATTCTTATGAAGCTGAAGATATTCCCGTCGCTCCCGTTTTTGCTACCAAACAATAGTGCGACCACTGTTTTCTCAGAGTATAATGAGCCTAATTTTTATAAATTATTTTAGAATGGCAGAAAAGAATTGATGACTAGCCTCACTAAATAAATTTAAAAAGACAGATATACAAAAAATATGCCTGAACCTGGCAGTAGTAATCGATAATCCTGATGTTCCACACTGCACCAATCTGTGTAGAGTTTACACGTGGTAGAGCCTTGCTGCAGCTATATTAATAGTATAGTTGAAGTACGAAAGGGTCGGCTCGACCGGGAAAGAACCACGCTCTCACAGAATACCAGCGTAAAATAGCAGCTTAATGCTGCTGTGTTTCGTATGGTGAGTGTAGAGAACTGGAGACCATTTTTACTGGAAAAGTGGCATTCTATCTTAGTCCTCACGGCTGATAACGCATCTGCATTTTAATTCGTAAACGAAGATAGATGTAGACGTCTATGGGCCACAGCAACCAATTACCATCAGGTGGACTGTGTGCTCGTCATCACCCTTATTATATAAAAAAAGAAGAAAAAAAAAGATATCCCCATGTCTCTAATTTTTGCTACTATACACTAACAATAGTGCGACGACTATTTTCTCAGAGTAAAAAGAGCCTGTGTATGTACCTAATAACAGGTGACCTGTAGAAAAAAGATGTACCTACAGGCCTCCATGAATAGCTGTAGCCACTTACTATTAGTGTGTAATTAACTCGTTTGTCGTTTTATACTTATAGAAATGATCATGACAAGTGAGCAGTGGACTGTTTGTAATCTGATGATGATGATAAATATTTCTGACTATTTGTTAATTAGGGGGGGGGGGGAGATTATTATGAGTATAAAACACTATGAACTACGTACTCATTTAATTAATATTAATATTACAACAAATATAACGTTAGAAAATATAAAACAAAATTACAAATTTAATATTTAGTATAAGTAAATGTAATTATAAAAATATCACCAGTGAAAAAAATATGTCCTCCCATAACGTAGCACTAATTTCTCTTCGTTGATTTTCCCATAAAGTTTACGACTTGAGCTAGTGGCGCGAATTTGCCGCGTCGACATCTTTTCTTCATGCCCAGATCTGGCAACACTTCCTCTGACTCGACCATAGACGAATCCATGTTTTTTGATGCGATCTCTTCGGAAAAATCATCTGTGTCATTTTTTTCGCTGTCTGAAATTTCGCGATATTTCTTACTATATTCTGGTTTTGCGCGAGGTTGGCTTTTATCACGTCTGGGTTTTAAATTGTCGCTAGCCAATTTTGCATAATCCGGTGGTTGACACATTAGCGTTTCATAGAAAAATCTGTCAGCTCTTCCTTCAGCTTTCGGTCTCAGTTTTACGTGATCCTCATCAGAGCTTTCATTTGAGGAGTGGAGTACCGGGGAGGTTGGAGGAAGTTTTTTATGCGTTCTTTGGCTGGAAATATAACGATATAACCTTTGATTTGTCCTTATTCAGCTGTAATTAGAACCTTATAATCATGTTAAGTACACGTACAAGTACGTTTAAGACAGACAAGATGTAAAGTTTCAAGACCTAAAATGGGCACGGTTAATACAAATTTGTAGCAAATCTTTGCTACATTCAGTACATATCAGTTTTAGGCCTTTTTATTGACCTACGGTGCCGTGTTTCGTCGTTGTAAGAGAATATGTCGCTTTATTTTCATCTAGTGGTTGTTATAAAAGGCGACTGTATTTTTTTTATTATTTTAAGCCAGTGCTTGACTACAATTGGTACTGGTGATGGTTAGGATGAAAAAAGAAACAAAAAACAAAACGTTATTGGTAAGTGGTGATGCTGCCGAAGATGATAAAGAACACTGACTTAGTTCAGTAAAAGTCTATTCCACTCTTGCCTAGAAGGCATCTGTCTACATTGTATCCCGTAAGACAACGAAAGACTAGCTACTTTGCACTTGTGCTCGTGACTGGTCAGATTGGTTCTAACCATATTAGTGTCAGCAATAAGCCTTTGCGATCGCCTTAATTACGTTCATCAATAGTTGTTACTTTTTAGTTTTTTGGTTAGGCACAAACTTCTGTCGGCCTACACTGCCTCTGCTGGTAAGCCTGAATGGCACACTACCCCATACTGCTAAAGAAAAAAAAGGAATTATTCGTGTCTCTCTTTGCTTGTGATTTACGCTTAGACAGTGGCAACCATGTTCCATCTCAATTACCTCACTGTTGCACCTTTATGTCGAAAATCTTCTTCCTTAACAAAGAGGTTCTTAAAACCTTAAGACCCTGGTCTAGGCATGGACAAAGATAGTGAACCAGATGGTATACCAGCTGAAGTCCTAAAGGCTTGTGCACCCGAGATGCCTCATGTATTCTGCCTTTCACTTCGTATTGGAATAGTGCCCAAATCATAGAAGCTACGCTACGCTAACTATGTACGTGGTAGAGCCATGCTGCAGCTATATTGATAGTATAGTTATAGCACGAATGGGTTGGCTTGGCCGGGGAAGAACCACGCACTCACAGAACACCAGCGTAAAATAGCAGGTTAACACTGCTGTTTCGTGTGATGAGTGTAGAGAACCGGCGACCCTTTTTACTGGAAAGGACGCATTCCATCTTAGTCCTCACGGGTGATAACACATCTGCATTTTGATGCTTTATTGAGGATAGATGTAGATGTCTATGGGTACACAACAACCACTTACTATCGGGTGGACTGTGTGCTCGTGTGTCACCCTGTCCTATAAAAAAAAGAAGCTAGCTAATATGCAGCCAGTTCCGTTGAAAGACAGCCATGCTGACCCTGCCAATTATCGGCCGATCTCAATTACCTCCATACTCTTTACGATTATGGAGAGTATATTGAACGTCTCCCCCCCCCCCCCCCTATGGTACCTAGAGCAGAAGAGTTCCTCAGCGACCGACAGTACAAGTCTAACCGACAGGGAACCTTCTAGTAAATGCCACATATTGCATCCTCATTATTCTCTAGGTCAAGGCTCCAGAGAAGAATGAGGATGCAATTTCTATTTCCCTTAATGTCTCGAAAGCCTTTGACAAGGTTTGGCAGGCTAGCCTCTTAGGCAAGCTTTCAATGTACGGTTTATCTTCCCGTCTGACCCAGGGTGAATGACTTTTTGAGTGAACGGAAGGTCCGACTTTCCGAGTGGTTGTTGAAGGTTGCTCTTCCAAGCCTATGGCGTCTAATGCTCTGGTATATGTTGGCGTAACAATCTAGTTTAAGCATGATGATCAAACAAACCCTCCCCACGACGGCAGAGGCCCATTGCTAGCATTTATTGGTTAATAAATAAGAAAGAGAAGATGAATCTCCTCCGAACTGTAACACTGTGGCAAATAAATTACAGTATTTTGAAAAAAAAATGTTAAACCTGCAAAAGATTCGTTTTCCTTAGATCATATTTCTGTGATTCATCCAAAAAATAAATGACATCCGTAGTAGCTCAAAGGGAAGGCATTCAAGGAATATATCGCAAACAGTTTAATAACTGCACTTGTGAGTTTTATGAGAAATAAAAAAAATATATTGAATTTAAAACAAGATTTTGTGATATCTCCGCAAATTACACTGGATACAGAGTGTTCGCGCCAAGCGCTAATGTCAATAGTTGACGTCAGAGGGTGCGCGCGCCTCTACGATACTGGTTTTGACGTCCCGTCGTGTCGAGGACACGCAAGGACAAGCCAGTCCAAATTCATCGCTGCGATAGATAGCACGCGGTCCTTTTTTTGTCGGGAACTCGTAATGGTAGGCGCCTATAGTAAATATACTGACTGGGAATTGTAGCGCGTATTCCTTGCTGAGAGCTTCACCCGGGACTTACTTTTGGGTTTAACGCTGAGTCCGTATAAGTGGATTCGACTGTATTAGCTACTAGTGCGGTATTTGATATTCTAGAAATAAATGTTGCCACGCGAAACGGTAGTGACCTTTGATCCGTACGTTCTGTGTTCGTTTCGCGAGTTATGCGTTATAACAAACGAGAGTTAGTGGCTTCTGTAAGGTAGTTAATCGTACGACAGAGTTACTGGACCGTCATCGTGACTAACGAAGAAAGTGACGTGAGGTGGAGAGGTGCTGAGGTCCGGACTGCTGCAGAGGGTAACGGTCTAATAAGGTCAATAACACTACCAGCCACACCCAGATACACATCACTGACCCTTACTTTCCTAGCACTATACATCCACATGCGACCTGACCGAATCCTGAGGGACCAGTCGCCTTGGATAGAGGTAAGTAAGCTCCCTTTATTAGAATAGAACGCTCCCCCCTGATTGTTTATTGTAATTAGAAACTGTCACCCTTGGCGTTAGGACGCCCGACCTGCACCTGCTGGTAGGTTCTTCGTCTATGGGCCGCGGAGGACCCTACTCCTGGGATCAGCAGTTGCCGGCCGTAACACAGAGAGTTATGTAAACATCATTGCAGTCGAAAACCACCCGGCACCATAATTTATAATTACATATATAATTCTAGTTAATGCCTAAATCCATATATAAAATTAATTTTAACAGCGTTTAAAAATTACCATCGTTTGGTGTCTCCGGCCAGCATGTTCGCAACATTACGTGGTGACTGTGACTGCGGGAAGCCGGGGCCCACTTCATCGCCTATCCCCTAACACAACAAAATTAACATTCACTTTTAGCATTCATGTATGTATATTAAGATGTACTAGGTGCTAGAGTATATTTTCTGTCTAGTCGTCCACTTGGGTTAGTGGTTAGTGCCAACCTCTTGCCTGTTCAGCAGTGCAACCAGTGGTGTATTCATGTTTTAAGGATACGAGAGAGAGCAACACATTTCTTTGTTTGAAGTTGTTTCATCCATAGGCTGCAATTGTATTCATCATAAAGAGTATCCATTACTCCATTTCGTCCTGTCGGTATCGTAACAGACGACAAAGGTATATGCCAGAGAGAGAGTGAGATCTTCCAGAGACATGTGCCCTGCTAAGGAATAATGTTAATGTTTTATTTTATACAGAATAAGGGTGACAAACGAGCACACAGTCCACCTGATGGTAAGTGGTTGCTGTGGCCCATAGACATCTACATCTATCTTCTTTTGCGGATTAAAATGCAGATGCGTTGTCAGGCGTGAGGACTAGGATAATATGCCTCTTTCCCAATAAAAAGGGTCTCCGGTTCTCTACACTCACCATACGAAACACAGCAGCTGCTATTTTACGCTGGTATTCAGTGAGAGCGTGGTCCTTTCCCGGTCGAGCCGACCTATTCGTGCTACAACTATACTATTAATATACGTTTTTCGTAAGTTTACGTGGCAGAGCCATGCTGCCTCTGACACGTAAATTGTAAATAATATGTAAAATGTTATGAATACGATGGATGAATGCATGTTGATGATGAATAATGATGATGAATACTCAAACGTTGCTCATTTTTAAGATGCCTTTAAGTCTCGTGTTGTGTCTATCACTTTCAGTCAAAGTGACTGTGACACCACGAGACTTAACGACATCTTAACATTGAACGGCGTTTGAGTACTTCACCATAAATATATTTTGAAACAGTCATTACACAAACGAACCTTTTCGTACAAATTTCCCTTCAATCCGAAGTGAAAGTAGCAGTGCGTGACTCTCTCCACGTCGGCCCAAGCGACGATGTAGCGGGCCATGCTCAGCGGAATCTTCGGTAGGAAGTTCGAGTGGAACTTGCCTTGGCAGTAAATCGTGATCACGTCCGTATCCTTCACCTCAAAAACTATCCGAAATATCGTCCCTGCATAGAAAAATATAAGTATTAAGCGAGATATGGATTAGTAAGCTGAAGTGGCAATGGACCATCCATATAACTCGAAGTAAAGTTCTCGACCTCATACCCGTAGGCGAATTGTAAAGCGGCCCTCCACTAGATGGAGTGGATGACATGGTAAGGTATGCAAGTCGATGGATGCAGGTGGCTGAGGACTGTGCTTTGTGCCATTCCTTTGGGGAGGCCTATGATCAGCAGTGGGCTTGTGAAGGTCTGTAATGATGACGATGATGGTGAAGAGAAACCTTGCAAGTATCAAACTCAGAATGCTCGCAAAGAATGAAATTGTGATTGACGCAAAGCCCCTGAGCTGGCTATCTATCATATATGGCTCCTGCCGTTACGTGCTGTTACATTTATTTTATTATTAAATACATAGACTATGACTTCAATTATACCAATTTTCGCTTTTATTTCTGATCTGACGAAAATGGGACAGTAAACTCTATGTATATGTGCCCAAGGCTCTAAACTAAATAAATATTCTCATTGACAGTAATTGGATAAAAATGAATATATCACATATCCTAAAAAACTAACCAGGCACGAACATGTTATAATTAGTATCGTAGTTCCCACTTCCTATCCAGATGCCGTTTTTCCTTGACAAAGAGATAATGTTGTCTCGATGAAACCGCACGTCGAAGTGCAGCACCACGTCCCTCGGCTCCTCCCCTTCTTGAGCGCAAAGGTTAACTGACATCCTAAAATCAATATAATTTTTTTGACAATTGTAGTTTTAAGTAGGTTAAAACATTTAATAACAATTTTGACTGTAACTTTATATTACGGTTACTGACAAGCTTGTCTCATCAGGAAGCTTCCTTACTGTATATCATGTCATTCTACCTGGTCTGACAATCCATACATATGTTTTTTGACGGCTGCTAGTCTGAGGAGAACGATTATTACCAATCTGCTTAATATGTTTAAGCATTCAGATAACTGCATAGTTGAGGAAATATCAGTCGTGGAACTTTGCCTGTATGGATCACACACAGTCTAATCGAGAGACCCTATTGGTTTGATAATGCAAATTTTATAAGATTCAATATTACTAAATATAAACCTCTATTCACCGTTCGCCGAGGCTTCTACTTTTCACAATACATCTTCCCAACACATCGACCGCCTTAAAAGTGTGTAAAGAAGTTTAAAGCGAAAATGCAACGCTACTTTACTTCGAGACAAAATCTGAACCTTTGTTTTACACAGGTTCGGTCGGCTTTTGAATACTGTTCCTATATCTATGTATTGATAAGTACTTCTAACAGTTTTTGGATTAGTGGAGAAGTTAATGCCAAACCCAAGATTGGAAATTAATATTTTTTTTATAGTATAGGGTGACAAAAGTGCACACAGTTCACCTGATGGTAAGTGGTTGCTGTGGCCCATAGACATCTACATTTATCCTCGTTTGCGAATCAAAATGCAGATGCGTTGCCACCCGTGGGGACTAAGATGGAATGCCTCGTTTCCATCAAAAAGGGTCTCCGGTTCTCTACACTCACCATGCGAAACACAGCAGTGTTAAGCTGCTATTCGACGCTGGTATTCTGTGAGAGCGTGGTCCTTCCCCGGTCGAGCCGACCCATTCATGCTACAACTATACTACTAATATAGGTGCAGCATGGCTCTACCACGTACAAAAATCCAACTTAATCCATCATACATTAGAATAGATTCAAGTCCAAGGAGCTATTTTAATACGTGGATACTATGTCTAGTCAATGTAATAGTTAGTAAAGTCTCGGGAAGTGTCAATATATCTTACTTTCGAGCGTTTTCCTTGATTTTTCCACCGATTTCAATTTTGTCTCCAATTTTAAGTACACCGGGTATGTTAGCTGTAAAAACAGGCATTTTATGCGGGGTACCGTGGTGCAAAAATAATGTTTCACTACAGTTTCATATAGACCAGAGCCGATAGTATCTCTTAACATTTTGAACAAATAATTTTAACATAACAGCGGTACATATATATAAATCGTTTGTACTTATAACTTTTGTGTATAACACAATGTGAATGTTATGACACCTGCCACTGAGACACAAGCTGCTAGATTATTTATTTTCTCTTGAACCTAAACCTTTCGTAAACTTTTGATATGTTCATAATAATGTCAATAAAGTCATGTTGTATGAACCTGTTGGATTTTTATTTTATTCAGTAGTAGCATATTAGATAGATCATTGTTTTTCTCTTGAATTCTTTGAAATTAAGTAAGAAGTTTTATATCGGCCTTTTTAATTGAAAGTGAAAACGAAAAGGCAAGGATAAATATAAGTTACAAGCTGTAAAACCCTATTTAACCCCCTCAGGATTTGAATTTTCCATTCTTAGTGGGTGTCTACATCGAGAAAATTTCTCGATGTAGACACCCACTTTGGCATATACAGGTATAATATTTATTATACCTATATGCCAAAAAAGTTAATCGGGCGTAAAATTTTGGATATTTTGTAATGATTGAGTTAGTGGTATTTTGCTTATTATACTATATAAAAGTAAAAGTTACAGCCTATATACGTCCAACTGCTGGGCACAGGCTTCATCTTATTTCTGAGAGGGTTTTAGAACAAGAAAATGGCCGCAGTGCTGCCCCAATGAGTGTTGGCGAATTTCAGAAATATTTTTTTATATTTCCAATTTCGTCGCGATGTTTCAACTCCGAGCACGTAGTAAAACACCACTTAAAATTGCATTTAACAATTTCATTGGTGCCGATGGGGTTCGAACATGAGTTGCTCGCGTACTGTGCAATTTATAGCGAGCGCTTAGCTCCTGAGATACCACGGCTTTTATATTCATAGGTTTTTTAATTATTTTATAGATTGCAGTAAAATGTTTTCATCATTTCACATTTTTTCATAGTTTTATATCCCGATCATCACCAGATCAGCCTATCAAAAGACCACCGCTGAACATAGCCCTACCCAATGAGGGCATCCACGACTTTTTCCTCCACCAGGGCGGCGCCACTTTCGAGTGAGGTAAAATATTTGACAGATTTGATAGCGGTGACGATAATTTCTTAGGAAAATGTAATCTTTAAGGTTTCTTTCTGAATTATTAGTTATATTTTATATTAATTACATTAGAAATGAATAAACCAAACTATAAATATAACTAAAAGACGACTTTTAAAAAAAATAGAGTTATAATGTGCAAAAAAATTAAAAATCAAACCACTGACGCATTGTGTTATATATTAATATAATACTCTAGACAATGATAAACTATTATTTAAAACTAATTTCTCAATTAAATGACACTGTGTAACAAAAAACTTTACCTCAGTCGCTAGTAGCGACATCTGGTGAGTGGAAAATTATTATCCCTCATTGATTGCCCCATGGAGGGGGTATTTGCACAGTTTCTTTTTGTTTTTTGAATTCTTATCAGGAATATGCTGCTGCCCATTTCCTGTTTTATTTCCCTCTGCCGTGTCTTAGGTCGTCCGCGGGATGTTATGGGGTAGTGGATATCCTTTCACCGCCAAATAAAAAAAAATGCGTGAGTGTTATGGAACACTCGATTAGAATAGAGTAGAATCATTTTTATTCAATATAGATTACAATATATAATACTTATTGAAAGTCATTTTTTACTTTTACCACTGGTTCCCAAAAAAAAAAACTGTCCTGGGTAGAACCAGCAAGAAACTCAACGGAACTTTTTTTTTTAAAAGCACAATTTACAATATAATATTTTATATCTACAATTGTTATGAAAACATTTAGAAACAGCATGGTAGCGATCACCTC
This sequence comes from Parnassius glacialis, assembly GCA_033319125.1. Taxonomy (NCBI): domain Eukaryota; kingdom Metazoa; phylum Arthropoda; class Insecta; order Lepidoptera; family Papilionidae; genus Parnassius; species Parnassius glacialis. The sequence continues at coordinate 30,674,523 of JAVANC010000002.1, forward strand.
ATTCCCAGGGGTTATTATCAGTCATGTACTCTTTAGTAGTATAATAACCCTTACTAGACAATTTTTGCTTAATAAAGAATTTAAACTTTTTGATAGAAAAGGTCTGCATATTTTCTGGGACTTTGTTGTAAAAGCGTATATATATTGCCCCATGAAGGAGTTACTGACTCTTTGGCGTCGAGTAACTGGTATAACTAACTTGTGCTTGTTAATAATATTTACAGAATGTACATCACTATTTTTAATAAAACTATTTTTGTTTTTGTGTACATACATTAAATTCTCGTAAATATATTGAGAAGCCAAAGTTAATATATTTATTTATTTAAATTTTTCCCTAAGGGATCCCTTCGGACCTAGGTTATAAATTGCTCTTATGGCTCTCTTTTGCAAAACAAAAATAGTTTCAATGTCAGTCGCATTACCCCATAGCAAGATTCCATATTAGGAGCCGTGGTAGCTCAGATGGTTAGCGCTCGCGGTAAATTTCACAATACGCGAGTAACCCGGGTTCGATCCCCGCCGGCACCAATGAAATTGTTAATTGCAATTTTAAGTGCTGACTTACCACGTGCTCGGCAGTGAAGGAAAACATCGTGAGGAAACCTGCATGTCTGACAAAAAGAAAAAAATATTTTCGAAGACATGTGAAGTTCGCCAACACGCATTGGGGCAGCGCGGCGGACACTTCCTGACCCTAAAACCCTCTCAGAAATGAGGGAAGGCCTGTGCCCAGCAGTGGGACGTATATAGGCTGTAACTTTACTTTAAGATTCCATATGACATTATGCTATGGAAATAACTAAAATAAACTAATCTAGCTGTTTTAACACATGTAAAGCATCTAATCTTTTTTTACAGCATATGCTGCGGAACTAAGTTTGCTAGCTAGTTTAGATATATGAGGGACCCATTGAAGCTTCGCGTCAACTGTAATACCGAGAAAAACAGTGGATTCAACAAGACCCAGATGCTCCCATTTAAAAGCACACTGATATTCACCTTTTTAACATTCGGTGTAGTGAATTTAATTCATTTCGTTTTATTACCGTTCAAAAGCAAATTATTGACGTTAAACCAGTGTACTACATTTGATATAGCATTATTCACTTCGTCATATTTCAATAACTGCCTTTTTAGTCAGAAATCAACGAAGGATGAAATAATACTATATCATGGTTATTCCCTACCAAGTAAGGTAAGTCATTTATATAAACTAAGATCAGAAAGGGACCAAGAACTGAGCCCTGAGGAACAACTATAGATAGTACCTATTCGGAATACTTTTTGCGTTCTATTATTTAGATATGACATAATAAGTTTAAGCTATGTTTTTTATACCATAAAGATGTAGCTTCCTGGTTAATGTCTCATAGTGAATACAGTCGAAAGCTTTAGAAAGATCACAAAATATACCAAAGCATCTTCTCAATTTTGCCATGCACAGAAAATATCTTTGATTAGCTCAACATCGGCATCAGTTGTCCAGCGACTCTTTGTAACTTGTAACTTGATTGGAAGAAGTTCCTTTCGTAGTATATTATTATTAATAAACGTATTATATTATTGATTAACAAATGCAAATAAATGAATTATTATCGTCTTTTAAAATGAAGCGTCATTTAAAATAATATTTCTTTCATGGTAAGATAAGAAAAAGTGCGAGGGAGATGAATATTATTCCATTTCGCTCGAAAGGGGATTGTGGCGAAAAAATATTACACTTTTTCTTGCCTAGCCCCCATCCGTAAAATTCGTACCGTGCGATAAAGAACTTCGTTCCAAAAACATAGAACGGTAGTTTGAGTGGATTACAGACATCATTTTATAATATTATGATATATTAAGAGGATTGACAAAATCAAATTGTCATCAAGTTTTGGCAGGAATTTGACCAGCGGCAGATTGTTGCTCCTGTATAATTGTTTATATAATAGTTTAAAGTGGATTTTGATATGTAAAAGTGGTGCGATTTCGTGTATTAAATGTCTGAGCATGTGAACGGTTAGTGGAAACGGTGAAACAAGAGCTTCGATGGTGATGTGCGTCTCAAGATAAAGTGTCTTCTGCTTTGGCGCCTTGTGATATTATCGCCAATTGTCTGCTGGCTCCATTTTCCGTCAAAATCTCTTAAAAACTACTCAATATGACGCATCACCATACTGCAAAGCAGTCTATTATAAAGGATTATTATCAATTGATAATGAAAATATAAAAAAAAACAAAGATCCTGAATTAAATGAAGACATGGCTTAAAAGACAAATATCCAAGCCAAAATCTTATTCAAAAAAGTTATGTCATCACATTGTCATTTGTCATATTGTCATTTCTGAAATTGTCAAAGTCAAAGTCAGAGAAGGTGACCGACCGGACATAACCTATTTTATTGCGGCTTCAACCCGGTTTTGATAACTTTAATCTATACTTCTTATCTGGTTTTGTTTTTCTACGTTAAAGTTAATTTCGTAGCAGTTTGTGTTAAATATATATTACTCTAAAGGCAAGTTTACAATTCATAGGTTAATTTCGTCTGTAAATCTTGTCTGAAGATATTCTAATAAGGGCTTTATTATTTACAAAATCCAGAAACTCAATTAGGTACCCAAAAACATGCTTTTGAAATTCATTCATATTTTCAATATGTTTATCACTGCACCCCATCACGAGTCCACTGCTGCCTGATATGGCCCTCTTCCATTGTAGGGATTTTAATTTACTGTCAGAACATACTTAATTTGTACTCTATTCCCTATTTCAGTTATTAGTGTCATACAATATGGTTGTATCAGAGGAAAATCAGCCTACAATGGAAGGTGATGGATCTACAAGTAAAAAAGCTGCTAAGAAGGCAGCGAAAGCAGCTGAGAAACAACAGAAGAAAGCAGAACACAAGGTATATTGTATTAACAAAGAATGTAAATGAAAGGCAAAGCAAATAGCTAATAATATTAGACTTGCAGTGAATAGTATATTAGGCCACATGCCAAATACTGAATATTCTACGAACTTCCTGGCCGAATAGCTTAATATTAGGCCACCAGGAAGAAAGTAGTGTTTATTGTTTAGAACATCTATTCTCTGAAGCTGTGATTGTCTATGAGAAGAAAAATTATCTGACTGTTCTTTTTTAATTTTTATAATATAGAAGTTGATTATGTACCTATGACTACTTTAATGATTACAAGAAATAGAATTTGTTTATTTATATTTTTAACAATTATCTGATACAATAAAACATCTTAAGTATTAGGATAAAAGTAGCCTAATAGGCCGAATACTGAATAATAGCAGAATATTTTTTGCAAGTCTATATTATGTTTAGTTAATCATTGTCATTTATTCTTTAGACTAATATTTAAACAAAAGTGCTTATTTTATCAGTTATAGTGTGTTCAAACATATTTAAATCAAATTCACATTTAAAATTTTGCCTGGATGTATGTAGGTCTTTTCATGATGAAAGATTTACGCAATTACGCATACCACTTTTAGTATTTAGGTTTTAAATACACAGCCATCACTCTCACATTAGTAACGCTGTTCCCTATTCTATTAAATGATCATTATCAGTTGGAGGTTAAAAGGAATTTTGCAATACTTAGTACATATTCTTGATCTTAAGTGGTAAATTAAAAAATCTGAAAATTCTGGAATCACTGTGGTTCCTCGCGCCTAATCCTTGACTGCAAGGGGGGCTAAGGGGAGGGTTGCTGGACCTACCAGTTGCTCGTACAAATCTCTTAAAATACACCGGTTATTTGCACAGCTAGAAATTGATTGCCTATCTATATTGTTTCTTTTAATTTGATTAAAATATATTCTTAATATTATAAAGTTGCATTTTAATTGCTCTCACTGGTAGTTTATATAATAATATATTAATAATAAATAATTTATTTCGTCAAACATTTTAGTTACATTGTATGATCAGTGATCAAGGTCACCTAGTAAGCAAAATAATGCCTGTAACAGGTGATTTTGCTCTTCCAAACTTCTCTTAAGGTCTTTTAAACAACAGATCCGACTAATATAGCACACCGTAACTAAATTAATTAAAGTAATGAAATTGCGGTTTTTAAGCTTTAGGAGTGTATAAAAAATTGGGGGTGCTGAAAAATAATTGATTTTCAAAGGGGACGGAAAAGAAATAAGTTTGATAATCTCTGCTTTCACCACTCCTGGTAAGCTTAAAATGCTTGTGTTAGGAGTGGTTCACAACAATAGTCGAACGGTGGATTAGAACCCACAACCTTTTGAAGTTGCGGTCCACAACCTACCATTAGGCTACTATTACTTCAAAATAATATATAATAATGTATACTAAAATAATTGACTGTAGTAATTCTTCATTATAAATTCTCTGAATTACAAATTTTCTAGTTTCAATTATTTGAAGCTGAACTCTTTTAAAGTAGACTGGTAAAGCTGTTTTTAATTAATTACCCCCCTCCCTTTTTCCACTAATTGGTGATGCTTGCTTCCCCCTGATACATCAATTGTCACCCTTAATTTGATTGATAAAACATAATTGTAAATTATCATTATTTTATAAACACTTTTTTGTTGAGATAATGTTTGGGTTATAAGTCATAAACAAAAGAAAATTCTTTATTTCAGGCTACATCAGGACAATCGCAAAACGACGCAACCGAACCTGACATCTCGGAAGGACGGTACGGGGCGCGTAAACTAATCCAGTCATCAGGGGAGCACCGAGGACTTATCTACACTGATATAAAGGACTTAAGTGTTAGTTTAGATGGAAAGGATGTTTGGGTCAGAGGTAAACTATATTGCAAAGATTAACATTAAAATAAGCATGTGTATAATTATACTGACTTATAGATGGGTGTGTAGTGTTGGTGTAGGATTATCCACTACCTCATGTCATCTTGTGGGTGCTGTAAGAAGCGACACAGGAAATCAAACCAGGAGACGGGCAGCAACATCTTCCTAATATCAAATAGAACATAAAAACTGCAGTTGCCAATGCACCTGCTAAACGTGGCAGCTATGGCAAATATTAGCTTGAGGTAATGACACAAAATATGATAAATAAATTTAACTTTTTATTGCATTTCTTCCTTGCTCATCAAAGAATTCTTCCACACTAGACTTTCAAATGTCTGTTTACATCTCTTTAACCAATTTCAAGTGTTTGTGTATGTGAGGTAAAATATCTGCACAAAGATAAATTCCCACAGCAGTAATGCTTGTGCAATTTTTTAATAAATTTTCTTGATGAAATATGTTTGTCATTATTTGCTTATTACTCGCTTTGCTCTGGTTACCTCTTTTTGCGCGTCAGCATTAGATTTGTATGTGTATTTGTGTTGTTTGAATATCTATGTTGTCTAAATGCCACTGCCAATATGATCACTGGTTATGAATGATAAAGTATACCAATATTTGGTTCTTAGGTTCGGCATATTTGATCATTTGGAATTTCTTCACTTAAGTTACTTACACTAAAATGCATACTATAATAATAATAGTCCTCCAGGCTAAATTCTGTCACGTCGGCCAGCCTCAACGGAAACTAGTCATCGGCACCAGACATATTTATAGTGCCCAAGTGTATGCGCAAGCACAGGTGCACTCTCTATTCCCTCACTCTCATAGTCCGATCCGATCCGAGATAAAGAGATCGGGCGCAGGACCACCGGCTTTACGTGCTTTCCGAGGTACGGGTGTGAGACACCGCCAACGTCCTGACTCTGGGCAGATGCTGAGAATTTCTCGACGGAAAAATGCAATAATTGATATTTTGCATACTGTAAAAGGCCTCAGCTGGATTTGTGCTTTTCCTGTTGTCGGATTAATTTGCCTTAATCACATAATTTGACAGACGGGTTGGCGATCTCAGTACCAGGTGCCTGGTACCTTTGATGCTGCTCACTGTGACGTCGGCTAGAGTATTCTTAGGGTATATCTATCCGAAGACATACAATATTTCTGGCCTTTCCCTAAGTACTTTTACTACTTCTATATTCTCATACACTTCCATTATATGGCTGAATGAGTTTATGTTATCATCACCACCATTAGCGCCCTTCACAAATCCAATGATGAATGTAGGTGGGGCAAGTAATGCCCGAAAGCATATATCATAATGACTTCATTTGCATTGCAGTTTCCATTGAGCACAATGGTAAAACTTAATTCTGTTATAGAAACTCTTTTTATGTATAAGTAAATATTATAAATCCTTTAAAATATGTTTTATCATTGTGTTTCTGTAGCCAGGCTTCAAACTTCCCGTGCCAAAGGCAAGCAGTGCTTCGCTGTGCTAAGGCAGAGTTCTAGCACGGTCCAACTCTTGATCAACGTCAGCGAGGAGCGCGGCGTAAGCAAGCAGATGGTCAAGTTTGCTGGCAAGTCAGTGTATATTGTAAATTATGATTGGCCTAGTAGTCTGACCACTACCTTTTTTATGGATGAGGAGGCAAAGGAGCATACGGCTTACCTGATGGTAATTGATCACGGTGTTGCAGATTTTCGTCGTCCATGAATATCTGCAACACCTCGGAAATCGCAAGTGCATTGCCGGCCTTTTAAAAAGGAGTAGGCTCTTTCTCCTAAATGTCATTAAGCTGCCAGTGTTATGGGTCGAATTTAGCTGTAACATTAATTTAAAAGTTTCAAATAGGTTTTACCTTTTTCATTCATTCAAACTGTTACATTCAAAGTACTATAAAATGCGAAGATATTTTGAACTTTTATTGTCATTATTCTTCACTATTTTTTACATTTTTGATAAAATCATCCAAAAGGTGTAAGAGCAGACATTTTTCTTTTTTTTTATAGCTTTTATACCACTAGTTTTTTCCAGGTCTTTTTTAATGTCACACTTTTAAAAATGCTAATAAGTAGCAAAACATGTCATTTCAATCGCCGATTTACAAAAAAAAAACGAGTATAGTTGATCCAATCCTTTTGCATATGCATATGCGTTACATTGGGCAGACTGGTGACACATGTCGCACAGAATACCACCATAAAATGTTTAATTTTCGTATTGTAGATTACTGGAAACCCTTTTTACTGATAATGCGGCATTACATCTTATTCTCGTAGGGCGGCAACGCATCTGTATTTTGATTCTTAATAGAGGATAGAAATGTAGATGTGTGCACACACATTTGTCAACCATACTTCTATAAAATATTGGTAAGAATGATTAATGGATAATTATGCCATTACCACGGTGCATAAGGTCAGTTTGAGCTATGGAAAGAGCTATGCTCGGGGTTTCTCTGCATAATAAATTTAGAAATGAGGTTATCCATAGTAGAACCAGAGTAACCGATGTAGCCCAACTGATTAATAAGCTGAAGTGGCAATAGGCCAGTCATATATCACGAAGAACCGACAACCGATAGGGAAGCAAGGTTCTCGAATTGCAGCCTCGTACCAGTAGTCGAAGAGTGGGGCGGCCCACCACTAGATGGAGTGACAACCTTGTAAGACATACTTAAACTCGATGGATGCAGGTGGCTCAGGACCGTGCTTTGTGGTATTATTCGGGGGAGGCCTATGTACATCAGTGGACTTGTTAGGAGCTGTAATGATGATGGTAAGGTCAGTTTTAGATTGTTAGGTAGTAAATCTAATATGATGAGAATTAGTTAACAAGAAGCTTCATAGTGTTGTGAAGCATCTTGACATAGTATAAAGAGAGGGGAAGTACGTTACGTTCATACAAACGCACTGCGCGCGGCTTGTGTGTGTGCGCCATTGTATCTATGAGGCGTCGCACGCACACTTAAACACAATCTCGAAGTGTTTCTCAGTGCGCCAGTCGAGGCTAACACCGCACGAGGTTCGCGCGTCACGTAAGCGAGTCACTTATTATAGCATATAATGTTTACTTGACGATGAGATACCTACTTACTTATTTTTGTTGTATTAGTTGTCTATCAGACAGAGGAAGAATAGTAACTAAGTACCTACTTACGGTTATAAAATCGTAATTAAAAATAAGTAATTGACTAATTGTGAATCAGATAAATAGAGCAAAGTTCGAATAATAACAACAGAACAAAAAATTGATTACAGTCTAAGAGGCAGGCGTTAGTAATTTTATGTTATTGTACGTTGTTTTTTTGTTTACAATATTTTAGTCGCTTTATTAAATTTTTTTATTATACATGCCTATATAGGCATTTATAATAAAACCAAATCATTAGTTAAAAGCCCGGCCCTATATATTAGGGCCGGGCTTTTTACTAATGATTTGGTGACAGTGACAACCCTGAGACAGTAGGCAATTATATCGCGGATTGTGCCGGAGTTAACCTACTTGGCCTCTCTTTATACTATGATCTTGATCTGGTACTTATAACCCATGTTTATGTAGGACTTATAAGAAAAAGTAATGTGCCAACTGTGTCACTTGTCTGGTACGTCTTAAAAGGCGATTAATGAGATATTGGGTCTATGGTTGTGTAGATGATAATTTATTTCGCAATTTTACATCAAACCCATATCTTTTGGCTAAACGTGGTCCTAGCAGCTCGCTGCTCTTTGGATTCCGCCTACCCCCTCAGTTTTAACAGGCGAGAAGCTAAGTATGTGTGTATATGACTAGCTGGTTCAAATCATAGATCCCCATTTCTGCCTGGATACCAACTAGTTTAGACCACCCTCATAACTATTTGTGCCATCAAGCAGCAGTTCACTCATCGCTATAGTACAGTCCATGGAATGGAGTTGCCTAGTTCAATTATAATAATAATCATCATAAACTATTTTTTTTAATAAAACCAAATTAAAACAAAGTTGAAGCCCTGACTCCTGAACTAAATGCTAGTTCGGGATTCTGTGTGTCGTGAGGGTTCCCATTATGTCATAAAGATAACTTCAATCGTCCACAGCATCACAAAAGAGTCAATAGTGGACGTCCGGGGAACAGTTGTTAAGACCAGCTCTCCAGTAGAGTCATGCACAATCCATGAGGTGGAATTATTGGGTGTCGAGTTGTGGCTGGTGTCAGCTGCCAAACCTCAGCTGCCTCTGCAGATCGAAGACGCCTCCAGGCCGGAGAAGAATGATGTAAGTCCTAGAATGAGATATATATTGAGGTTTGGTCTGCCTGCCTGGATGCCTGGCAACCATAGCAACAAATCCTTTATCTACTGTTGAGAAGCATATGCGTTCCGTTGTTGAAGGCAAAAGAGGCATTTTTATATTTTTACAATTTTGACTGCAGGTACACTTACTTATGTAGATATTATCTAAAGTAAAATATAAATTATGTTTATTATGAAACCATTTTGAATTTTTATAACTGTTTATAATTAATATATCCTATGCGGTAACTTCTGATAAATGCATTTTTTTTAATAGGATAAGAGTGACAAGCACACAGTCCATCTGATGGTACGTAGGTCACTCAATAAGTTTTGAGATGCTCGAAATTTAAAAATGGAACGCACCCGTGTTATGTTTCTAAAAAGCAAATTTATTTAAAAATAGAACTCCATAAGCCAATTGCTCAATATTAAAAAAAAAAAATAAAGTTCCATTAATTTTCCTGCATCGCTTCCCGCGCTTCTCATTTAAAACGATGGATCTAAAACGTGAACATTTGCGCGCTATGATATTTTTTTTTTTTATAGAATAGGGGGCAAACGAGCATGCGGCTCACCTGATGGTAAGTGACTACCGCCGCCCATGAACAACCGCAACACCAGGGGAATTGCAGATGCGTTGCCGACCTTTTAGAAAGGTGTAAGCTCTTTTCTTGAAGGTTCCTAAGTCGTATCGGTCCGGAAAATTCGCTGGTGGTAATTGATTCCACAAGGAAGTCGTGCGAGGGAGAAAACTTCTTCTAAATCGCACAGTCGTGGACCGCCAATCATCCAGATGGTATGGATGGTAACGCGAGTTTTGTCGCGATGTGCGATGGTGAAATTGAGCGGCTGGAATTAGTCCGAACAATTCCTCAGAGCACTCCCCGTGATAAATGCGATAAAATACGCAAAGAGATGCAACATCTCTACGCAGTGCCAGTGTATCGAGCCGATCAGAAAGAACTCGGTCGTCGACGATTCGAACCGTTCTGCGCTGGATGCGGTCTAGTGGAAGGAGCTGGCACTGGGGTGCCCCGGCCCAGAGATGAGAACAGTATTCCATGTGGGGCCGAACTTGCGCTTTGTAAAGTTGCAAGCGATGTGCCGGCATGAAATACTGTCTCGCTCTGCTGAGCACGCCAAGCTTTTTAGAGGCCAATTTGGCCTTCCCTTCCAAGTGACCACGAAACTGCACACTATTCGATATGTCGACGCAAAGGATTCCGATACTGGCTGAGGCAGTAAGGGGAGTGCCTTGAAACTTAGGAGATACGACAAAGGGGTTCTTTTTAACGGTAAACGCGCAAACTTGTGTCTTCTGGGGATTGAACTGGACTAGATTTAGTCGCCCCCAATCCGAGACTTTGTTAAGCAAAGACTCGATTTCAGACACAAGTTTGTCCCGGTACTCGGCGACGTTTTCCCGAGAAATATTGGCACGGCCGGTATATAAGGCATCACCAGTGCTGTCGTCCGCATAGCAATGAATGCTGCCAGTTAACAACATATCATTGATATGCAGGAGAAACAGCGTTGGTGATAGCACGCAGCCTTGTGGAACACCAGCGTTGATAGGCTTGAAATCAGAGCATTCACCGTCTACTACGACCTTGATGCTCCGATCAGCAAGGAAACTGGTGATCCATTTGCACAATTTCTCGGGAAGCCCATAGGAAGGAAGCTTCGAAAGAAGCGCTTTGTGCCAGACCCGATCAAAGGCCTTCGCTACGTCCAAACTAACGGCTAATGCCTCCCCCTTGGACTCTACTGCCTCCGCCCATCTATGAGTTAAGTAGACTAGAAGATCACCAGCTGATCGACCCCGACGAAAACCGTACTGGCGGTCACTAATCAGCTGGTGATCCTCAAGGTACCTCATGAGCTGGCAGTTTATAATGGCTTCCATTATTTTGGAGAACAAGGAGGTGATGGCGATAGGCCTGTAGTTGGACGGGTCTGAGCGGTCGCCTTTTTTAGGGATCGGATGCACCAAAGCTGTCTTCCATGAGTTCGGGACTACGCCTTGGGAGTAGGAGTACCGGAAAAGACGCGTTAAAACCGGTGGCAACTCCGGAGCACACGTCTTCAGCACAATGGGAGGGACTCCATCGGGCCCACTCGACTTGTTGACGTCCAGGGAGAAGAGTGCTTTGCGGACCGACCGCTGTGTAAATCGCACATCCGGCATGGAGCACTCACATCGCGGGATGGTCGGCGGTGTGTTCCCCCCGTCATTTAGAGTCGAGTTGGACGCAAAAAGAGAGCTCAACAGATCGGCTTTCTCCTTTGCGGCATGGGTCAGTGAGTCGTCCTCTCTGTGCAGAGATGGAAGAGATGGCTGACAGAAGTTCCCTTGGACAGCCTTGGCGAGAGACCAGAATGCACGGGTTCCTGAAGGAAGGCGAACTAGCTTCTCGCCAATTCTGCCGATGTGCTCAGACCTTGCCTTGGCAATGACGCTTTATGATATATTATGATTTTAAATTTCGTTTAACCGAACAATTAAATTTACAACGGTTACAATTAGCATTAGGGGACTCAGCTCCATCACGCACAATAGTTTTTAGATGGTTTGCTGAATTCAAAAGTGATAAAATTAATCTTAAAGATGACCAAAGAACCCCGCAAACAGCAGTAACGGCAGAAAATGTATGGACTACTGAAATGTTGGTGTGATAAGACCCACAAATCACATATACGGACATCGAAGAGAAAGTAGGCATTAGTTTGGGGAGCATTCACACCACCCTACATCAACATCTTGGAGTGAGGAAGCTTTGTTTTCGATGGATCCCGCGTTTGCTCTCCGAAAACGAAAAACAGACTCATGTAGATTGGTGCCATGAAATGCGTCTACGTTTTGAAAACGGGGCATCTAGGCGTGTTTCAGAAATCGTTACTGGTGACGAGACATGGGTCTATCAATATGATCCGGAAAATAAAAGGCAATCATCGGTATGGGTCTACTCAGAAGGACAGTTACCGACAAAACTGAAAGAAACCTCGCAACGTAGGCAAAAAAATGATGGCTAGTTTTTTTGCGGAGCGGACAGTTGTCGACGTCAATGCTGGAAAATTGTAAGTCAGTCAACTCTGAATGGTATACTACAGTTGCATTACCCAAAGCTTTTTAAGCTGTGCGGGAGAGAAGACCAAAACCGGGCTTCGGGGAATCATGCTGTTCACATACCTCCCTTGAATCATGCTGCATCACGATAACGCCTTTTCACATACCTCCCTTAGAACAAAAGCAGTCATTGAGGAATCTGATGTTGAAACTCTAAGTCACCCACCCTACAGCCCTGACTTAGCTCCTTGTGATTTCTTTTTGTTCCCAAGAGTCAAAGAAACAATAAAAGGCAAGTTTTTTTCAAGCACCGAAGAAGCCGTGGCTGCATACGAAGAAGCGATTTCCGACCTGTCAGATCAAGACTGGCAAAAGTGTTTTCAGAGTTGGTTTCGGCGAATGGAACTTTGTATAGAGCATAATGGAGAATATTTTGAAAAGATGTAAAATAAATATTGATAGTATCTAAAATACTTTTGTATATCTCAAAACTTATTGAGTGACCTACGAAAGTAGTTGTTGTGGCCCATAGACATCTACATCAATCCTCGTTTGCGAATAAAAAGCAGATGCGTTATCAGCTGTGACGACTAAGATGGAATGCCTTTTCCAGTAAAAAGGGTCTCCAGTTCTCTACACTCACCAAACGAAACACAGCAGCATTAAGCTGCTGTTTTACGCTGGTATTCTGTGAGAGCGTGGTCCTTCCTCGGTCGAGCCGACCCATTCGTGCTACAACTGTACAACTTAGCTGTAGCATGGCTTTACCACATATAATATCATCATCATCATCATTATCACATCCATCAAAGTCCACTGCTGAACATATGCCTTCCCATAGGTTGCCTCATATGGGGGACATTTGTTATATTTGCCACGCTTGGCAAGCGGGTTGGCAAACCCAGTTTTCTATTTTCTAATTGTTACTACGAAGGCGCTGCTGCCAATTTCCTGAGTTGTTTCTCTCAGTCGGCTATGACGACACCCATGAGACGATATGATATCTATCTGACCACAGGACCCGGAAGCCCTAAAGATCCGCGTGAACCAAGACACGAGACTGGACAACCGTGTACTGGATCTGCGTACTCCAGCCAACCAGGCCATCTTCCGTATCGAGGCCGGCGTCTGCAGACTCTTCCGTGATATTCTTACAAAGAAGGGTAAGTTAGAAATAAATGCCTTGTTTAAAATAACAAAAACTAAGTAAGTAACCCACAGAATAGTACATCTCATTTTTGTGAGGATAACGCACCTAATGGCGAACATTGAAGGAGGCCTACGTCAAATCGTTGTCGTAATAATCCCCAGTAAAGAAGAATTTTTCATATCACGAGATTTGTGTGGTTTTCTTAACATTTATTTATTTACAGGGGTTAAGGTGGAATGATGCATGGCTTAATGCATGTTTATGCAATAAGCCGTGGTAGCTCAGAGCTTACTGGCGGACACCAAACTAGGCATAGCCTGTGTTTTGTTTTGAGATAAAAAAAACTTCTAATCAAATAAGCCTTACATCGGGTTCGAGACGAATTAGTGCCATTATGTACAGTCATAACATCTGATAGTACTACAAATTTTATCCACTACAATCAGACTGTAGCATAAGTTTATGTGCTTCTGAACAGGATTCGTGGAGATTCACACACCTAAGATAATATCAGCGGCGTCGGAGGGTGGCGCCAATGTCTTCACTGTATCCTACTTCAAGTCCTCGGCCTACCTCGCACAGAGCCCGCAGCTTTACAAGCAGATGGCCATAGCGGCGGACTTTGACAAGGTCAGTGCGCCCACACGCACACAGACGGAAACGTAAACACGTGGGCACTCAAACATACACATACACACACACACACACACACACACACACACACACACACACACACACACACACACACACCTTTCAAATACCTAATAAATTTGTTTTAAACCCCATATTTATTGCTTAAGATTCGCATAATAAATATATTTATGAATGTAACTTGCCTAAGTTTGACATATATTTATATTATTATTCTATAGTAAGACCTATTTTAATATAAATTATTACTTAAAAACATTTGAAAACTTAATTTATGCGAGTGCGTTTAAAACAAATAATATTATAGTTAAAAAAAAAAACTATAAAACACGCTCCAGTTTTATTTTTAGTATTTTTCGCAGCAAACCCTTTTATTTGATACCTATATCATGTGAATACATTAAAAATAAATAGTCCTTCATCTTTTGGAGTCCACCATACTGGATTTAGAATGACGTCTTTTATCTGACCATGCATTGTCATCCAAACTAAACGTGTATGCAAAATTACAGTTCAATCCCAAACCGAGAAGCTGCTCAAATTTTACTTCTAAATTTTTTTACATAATTACAGGTGAACATATTCGCGTGTTAGAAATTACTATCACAAAGGTAGATTAATGAATACTGGTATTTTGTCTATAATTAATTTTTCAAAGGGGTATTTTGAAACAGAACTGAAATAGCATTATAATATTTAGATTTTATTATAATGCTATTTCAGTTCTGTTTTATTATATATAGTATTATTATATATAAGGAACGAAATTAAAAGTAGATGGACACTTTGTAAGTCTTTTATTGAATACCTAGCGCAGTCTCAGAATATATTCTGCTCTCCAATATCTACTTTTTATTAATATTTTTCGTTTAGAATGGCACCTTTTGTATTTATAGTCTCTAAATACTCCTCAACGATCTGCCATATTTAAAATCAATATCAGCTTTCAATTCCAAAGTGTATTTATAGTAGAAATCTCTTTCTACAACGATGTAAGACAATTGAATTAAATATCTTATAGCGCACATATCAAAATCGTCTAAGTCATATTAACCTCCGGTTCATAGTTTTTCCCGGCGTCACAATTTTAAAAGATGAAGCAGCTGTTACATATATATTACCCTCTTTGGGTGACAGTGCGTTCAGAAACGCTTAAAACAAAATAATAACAATGCTCTATATACATACATAATACATACATAAACACTCACGCCTGTCACCCAGAGGGGTAGGCAGAGACTATGGACTTCCATTTGGCACGATCCTGACACACCTCTCTCTCTTCCTCCACATCCATATACCTACGCATACACGCTCGTCGGTTAAAGTTACTCTGAATTTGGCCCATTTTTAATATATCGCCAATTTGGTCGATAAACTTTCGCCTAGGGCGACCCTTCCCGACTCTGCCGTTCACCTCTGCAATATAAATTTGCTTTGTCACTATTTCCTCGTTCATACTTTCTACATGACTTTCTATATGCATTATAAATACATGATATGAATGAAACAAAGATAACTAAAAACGAATAACGAACCGAAAAAATTGGGTAGTTTCATTGTTATGGCTATGGGTTATAGTTGTATATAATGTATTTTTTTACTCTTTCTTGAAAGCCCTAAGTAACTACGAAATATCGTTCATCGCAGGAAGGGGAAAAGATGCAAAGCCGGACGAAATACGGACCCTCGTGCGCAATGATAAAATTCAGTTTAGCTTGGGATACTATCGTTATTAATTGCTTGCTGGCTTAAGCTACCGTCAAAATCTCGCAATATGACGATGTCGGATCAACATATTGTGAAGAAATTTTATAAAATGTAAAAGCGTTTGATGTATTCATTTAGCGGAAGGTCTTTTAGCTTGTAGCCACTATAAATGTAAAAAATGTGATGTACAGACAGACTCTACGTATGTACTACTCACGCAGATGCACGTAATGGTATACGGATGCAATCACTGAAACAAATATTGCCCTACACAAACACACTCATCCACCTTTGTACTCAAAAACGAAAATAAGCATTCGACAAATTTATGCAAGCTAAGGTCGATATTAGAAACGATCTGAATCAACCGCATTTTTTTAATTTTTATACGGCTGTTATCGGGAAGACGCTGCTGCCAATGCTTGATTGAGTTTCCCCCTGTCGCCTCTTACGACACCCACGGGATGAGATGGGATAGCGGATATTCTTACACAGTCACTACTCAGTTATTTTACATAATAATCAAGTCACCATAATAAACTGATTACCTAACTAATCCTATTTTTTAGGTATTTACAGTTGGGGCAGTGTTCAGGGCGGAGGACTCGAACACGCACCGCCACTTGACGGAGTTCGTGGGTCTGGATCTGGAGATGGCCTTTAAGAACCACTACCACGAGGTGCTGGACACCATTGGCTCCACCTTCACAGAGATGTTCCGTGGCCTGCAAGAACAGTAGGTTTTAGTCCACGTACATCTAGAAATCTATTTCGCAGTTCTCCAGCTGAAAAATAAACAGCTAAGTCGTATTTATATAGCGACAATAATTTTAAAGTTACATTCGGTTACAAACTGACTCCGATAACTTAGCTAGCTATTGAATGATGATTGAATCCAATATTATATAAAAACATTAGAGTGGAGTTCGCAGTCGAACTACTCTATCTCTACTCTAAGGTGTAAGTGGGCTGTCTTGTCACTGTATCACTGTGCCCATAGACACCTCAAGTAACTTGAAACATATTTCAATGCTTTTGCACTCCAGCACAAACGTTGCTGTAGTAAAGAACCCTAATCTAATCTAATCTAATCTATAAATAGATAAAAATATAAAATTAAAATATTTGATAGCTCAATGGAGCAGTGACTTGAAGTGTATTTATTTATTTTATACATATATATTAGAAAATTACGACTTGATTACAAAAAAATCATCATTAATTTAGTTAAGTTACGGCTAGTTACAGCTTAACATAAGGGTAGCAAGCAAAAGGGATAATTTAAAAAAGTGTATCTCTCTCTCTCTCTCTTTCTTTCTCTCTCTCTCTCTCTCTCTCTCTCTCTGTGTGTGTGTGTGTGTGTGCGTGCGCGTGCGCGCCTGCGTGCATGTGTGCGTGCGTTCGCGTAGTAGAAACTAGGTCTCGATACAATTTTAGACATCGGGTCCAGTCACAAGACAATCAAACCAGAATATAATCAATTTGTAGTTTTTATCAAATTTTGGCTTCCGCTTAAACTCATACTCAGGACTCGATGACCATCAACTTAGTAATAACATTGAAATTCTATTGTTCATCATTTAATAATTTGGCAGATTCGCGTCAGAAATTGCGACAGTGGGCCAGCAGTTCAGGGTGGAGCCGTTCAAATTCCTGGACCCTCCGCTGAGGCTCGAGTTCCCGCAGGCGATACAGATGCTCAAGGAAGCTGGTTAGTGATCTGGTATAAGAAAATTCTCTTATCGTCCCATGGGTGTCGTAAGAGTGACAAAGGGAGGTGAAACAGGAGATGGGTAGCAGCTTATTCCTGATAACAACCAAAATAATTAAAACTACCGTTGCCAACCGCTTGCCAAACTAGGCAATTGTGGTATATTTACCACAGTTGCCTAGTTTGCTTCATATACTACTGGAGTACTTCCCAGTAGTATATGAGGCAATCTATGGGGGAAGTCTTATGTTATTTTTTAAAATAAGGGTCACAAACGAGCACACAGTCCACCTGATGGTAAATGGATGCTACGGTCCATAGACATCTACATTTATTCTCGATTAAGTATCAAAATGCAGATGCCTTGTCACCCCTTTATTTTCTATCTTTCTATGTTTAGTCATGGACTTTTGATACACTGTAATGGTAATGTATTCGTTTATTATGTTTTCATTAACTACAGCCAATCACAAGGCCATTGCGAAAATAGGTCTATATGAGGATAGATTGCCTCATTACTTAAGGCTTACGTTACATTATACTTGCCATAGTTGACAACCGCAGTTTTTTTATTATTATTAAGTTGTTGTCAGGAAGATTCTACTGTCAGTCTCTGTAAATCGCTTACCGGAGCTAAGGCCTATGAGCTTTGGCATTTTTTTTTGTCTCTAGAATATTACCCTACACTAGGAATTTCTCCTATATCATGTAGGTATTATACATACTACCCGTGCGGTTAAAGAATGGGACTGAAAATGACGTCGCCTCTATTCACCTCTCGCTCGCACACTGTCGCTATCTATACTCGCACCCGCCGGTAAAGACTGCAAAGGAACTTACGTTGCGATTATGGAGTGTAGAGTACAAGGAGAACCATCTTATAAGGGGCGAAAGTTGAAAAAGTGTCCTACTATTTACTGAAAATAGAGGTTCCAAAACTTACCACAATAGCGCTGGCGTCTCAAAAACTACGGTATGAAGATAGCTGTTGTGAACGGAGTGAAGTCAGCTGAATTCAAATATTTAACAAATTTCATGATTATAGCAGTTAGTAAAATGCCAGTATACAAAATCTCAACTATTTACGTAGTATAAAACCAAGCGGATTGGTCGGTCCTTGTTTATTTCTCCATCTTATTCTAATTACTTTTGGCGCTTTTTTTTAAATTTATCCTATACTACTGCAGCGCCACCCTTATTGGACACGTTTTTAGGGACACTTTTCATATATAGAGATGGTCCTCCTTCTACTCTACACTCCATAGTTGCGATATGCGTTTTCGTACGTTCTATAACTTCAGTGCAACTTGTCATTGGAATCAATGATAACAAAATGCCATAATATACTACAAAAGAGAATATAGTTCGGTTTCGCTAATTTGTGTGTTACGGCGCGTTATAAGAGTTTTATTTATAATTATTGTTAATTTTTTTTTGTTAATATTTTTGTATGAAATATCTGTATGCTATTGAGATATAAGAAAATTTTCATTTATTTGTCTGTCCTAATTAATCTTCGGAATGGCTGAACCGATTGTAATAAAACTACGATTTAAAATCAGGAGTAATCCTGAAATTTTATTAAAACAGAAATATTGATAAAATAAAATAAATTATCTTTTATGATAATCTTAAGTCTAAATAACGCCACATTAATAGAATCACCCAGGCGAAGCCAGAACGGGTCGCTAATTATAAATGTAATTTTAAAATTAACGTAGGTACGCGTTACACTTGCGTGTACAATTATTTTCAAATATTTTTCCATTAATTGAAAATTTCCAATAAACCGAATAATCTAACGTTATAACGATATACCGCTATTAGTGGGTTTTCGCTATTGGTACTCATGTTGACGGTACGGACTCGATGAGCCGCCATTTCTAATCTCATTCTTTATCCATACAGCCTGTACTTGAGTTGCACATCGGCAATTATCCCTTAAATTCCCAATAAAAACGGGCAATAATCCCAAAAATTATTTTTGCACCATACAAACAAAATCCGCGGTTCGCGGTGTTGCAAACCGCCATGGCTGGGTATGCTATTATAATGCCTATAATAGAATCAATCTTTGATAACGAGTACCGAACACATGGCGCGAGTTCTATCGTTCACGGAGTATTGTTACCATATATTTTTTTTTATAGGAGAGGGGGCAAACGAGCTTGCGGCTCACCTGATGGTAAGTGACTACCGCCGCCCATGAACAACTGCAACACCAGGGAGCGAATTGCAGATGCGTTGCCGGCCTTTTAAAAAGGAGTACGCTCTTTTCTTGAAGGTCCCTAAGTCGTATCGGTCCGGAAAAATCGCTGATGGTAATCGATTCCACAAGGAAGTCGTGCGAGGAAGAAAACATCTTCTAAATTGCACAGTGGTGGACCGCCAATCATCCAGATGGTGTGGATGGTATCGGGAGTTCTGCCGCGATGTGCGTTCGTGAAATTTGGCGGCTGGGATTAATCCGAACAATTCCTCAGAGCACTTATATATGGGAGAGTGCTGCAAAATGTCTCCTAGCCGTTTCGAACTCAACGGAAAGGCGTGCTGGTGGGCTTATTGGTGACCACAATATAGTTAAAATCAATCTTACCAGTCTTGAGTACACGCTCAAGGTTGATTTTCGGTGTTTTACAGAAATTAAGGAAAGTGTGCGCAGGAATTGTATGACTAATTCTCTACCCCGTTGTTATCAACATAACATTCGAACTAAACGGTTTGCTTCATAATGCGAACAGCAAAGGAGTGGAATAATTTGCCAGCACCTGTCTTTCCATCCGATTATAATGTGTGTGGCTTCTTTTAGGCAAGAGTGAATAGGCTTTTGTTAAGTCAGTGCGCTTCACCATTCTAAGCTGTATCACCACTTACCTAGACTTGGGATAGTAGTTAACATTGACTAATAATAGAAAAAAGCCTACTGCTCGTGATTGAAGGGTAAGATCGCAAGGCTATGAAGCATTCCATCTTAGTCCTTCAGAGTGACAGCGTAACTATGTTTATTGATGTTGGCTGCAGGCATCCTTAAGATGAAGTGGCCATGTATTATGAAGTGATCTGCAAGTTCTTTGACCCATTTTGTATTATAAAGAGCTTTAACTAATTATTAGATTTTCAGGCGTAACCCTGGGAGAGGAGGACGACCTCTCAACTCCCGACGAGAAGCTGCTGGGCAGATTGGTGAAGGCAAAGTACGACACGGACTTCTACATCCTGGACAAGTACCCTCTGGCCGTGCGTCCATTCTATACGATGCCTGACCCCAACAACCCCGTATGTATAATAATTTAACGTACACTTATATTATAATACTAGCTGTTCCCCGCTACTTCGCCCGCGGTCAGTTTAGGGTTTTAATTTTTTTTGCGCGGAACCCTAATTCTTTTTACAAAATAAAAGTAGCCTAAGTTACTTCTTATAACATCAGCTATCTGCCAGTGAAAGTACCGCCACTTTTTTTTATAGGATTAGGGTGACAAAAGAGCACACAGTCCACCTGATGGTAAGTGGTTGCTGCGGCCCATAGACATCTACATCTATCCTCTATTACAAATCAAAATGCAGATGCGTTGTCACCCGTGAGGACTAAGATGGAATGCCTCATTTCCAGTAAAAAGGGCCTCCGGCCACCTGCACTCACCAAGCGAAACGCAGAGGTAAACCTCTACTTCACGCTGGTATTCTGTGAGGTCGTGGTACCACCCCCGTTCGAGCCGGCCCATCCGTGCGACAGCAAAAGCTGCCGCGTGGCTCTACCACTGTTAAACTTCACTTCTGAGATTAGTCAGAACAAACAGACAGACAGACAGACAAAAATTTAAAAAATTATGTTTTTGTTTTAAGTACCGTATACACTTTCATATGTATTTAGTAAAAAGTTGTTATTTTGATATTACAAACAGACACTTCAATTTAATTTATTTGTATAGATATATAAAGACTGTCTAGTGGCGGTGTAAGAATATACACTACCCCTATTCTTCCGGGTGTAGTAAGAGACGACACCTCTGCCAGGAGATGGGTAGCAGCGTCTTCCTAGTAACGACTAAGCATAAGAAAATGCGGCTGCCAACCCGCTTGACAACTATAGCAAATATCCTCCTTTGAGTCAATTTATGGGGGAGGGGTTATATTCAACAGTAAGCTTTTGACAGGCCGTAACGATAACATACCCTGTGCGGGATGATATTTTATGATAATCTCGTACGCCACCACCACAAGGCACTAAATTTACGTTGGGACGCTGCTAAACGAATTTATGCTCTAATTTGTTCGTAGAAAGCGTCAAATTCGTACGACATGTTCATGCGCGGTGAGGAGATCCTGAGCGGCGCGCAACGTATCCACGACCCCGAGTTCCTCACGCAGCGCGCGCAGCACCACGCCATCGGTGAGTCGCGCAACTATCCCGAAATTGTCGCGCAACAGTTGTGCAACTGTAGCGCAATTGTTGGGCAACTGCTGCCGGCAAAGAATATTATGTATATTATTAGACCGCCAATTCAATTAATTCAATTTGTAGGTTAACTGGCACGGCAAATATGCCACGCAGTTGTATTATCATTTACGACAGTTACTGTTTCTAAGTAAATACGAAATACAAAATTATAAAAATTAAAGTTGTATATCACTGTTAGATTGTCGAAAACACGTCCGAGGTTTACCAAACCTTGAACTAGTGTTCTCGCCCGCTCGCAGTCTGCTAAATAAATTACAGAAAATTGAGCGTAACTTAGTGCGCAATGTATTTTGTAGGCAACTTCAAAAAAGGTGGAGTTTTGAAATTCGTCCGTTTACTATTTGAATCTTTCTGAAATTCTGCAAGACCCGCCGCAGAAGAACACAAAAACTCTCCGATCACACTCTTAATCTCATGGCTGTTAGACGGGAGATGAGGCTACATTCTTCAACAGATTTGACAGCATACAGGCAACTGAACAGACGGATCTCCAAATGCATGCGGCGGGACTTACGCAACTTCAATACAGCTCGTATTGAAGAAGCGATCGAGCGGAACCAAGGCTCCAAAGTCTTTGCCAGAGATCTGTCTGCCAGAAAGAGCCAACTGTCAAAGCTGAAGACCGAATGTGGCAGCATCGTTTCCGGGGCACCTGAGATTTTGAGTGAGATTGAGAGGTTCTATGGGCAGATGTACACGTCATCGTTGGAGCCACACGCAAGTGTGAGTAACGATCCAAGAGCGAGTCTTATCCGACACTATTCCGAAGATATCCCGGACGTCAGTCTGAGCGAGATTAGAATGGCTCTCCAGCACCTTAAAAACGGCAAGGCCCCAGGTGAGGATGGAATTACAGCGGAGCTCCTGAAAGCGGGTGGAAGACCGGTACTTGAAGTCCTTCAGAAGCTCTTTAATTCCGTCCTCCATGGTGGCATAACACCGGAGGCGTGGAGCAGAAGTGCGGTGGTCTTGTTCTTCAAGAAAGGTGACAACGCTCTCTTGAAGAACTACAGACCGATTTCCCTTCTGAGCCGCGTCTACATGCTGTTTTCGAGAGTCATTACGAATCGTCTTGCGCGCAGACTTGACGACTTCCAGCCTCCCGAACAAGCCGGTTTCCGAAAGGGCTTTAGCACCATAGACCACATACATACCCTACGGCAAATTGTACAGAAGTCCGAAGAGTACAATTTGCCACTATGTCTGGCGTATGTGGACTATGAGAAAGCCTTTGATTCCGTCGAAATTTGGGCGGTGCTGCAGTCCCTTCAGCGGTGCCAAGTTGACTGTCGGTATATCGAAGTGCTGAAGTGTTTGTACAGTAGGGCTACGATGGCTATCCGAGTACAGAACCAGAGTACGAAACCCATCCAATTGCAGAGAGGTGTAAGACAGGGTGATGTTATATCCCCGAAACTCTTCACCGCTGCATTGGAAGACGTTTTCAAGCTTCTGGACTGGAAAGGATGCGGTATTAACATCAATGGCGAATACATCACTCACCTTCGATTTGCCGACGATATAGTCCTTATGGCAGAATCGCTGGAGGACCTAAGCACTATGCTCAATGACCTCAATAGTGTCTCCCAACGGATAGGTCTTAAGATGAACATGGACAAAACAAAGATCATGTTTAATGTCCATGTCACACCTATGCCGGTAGTTGTTGGGAGCACTAAGCTCGAAGTTGTTGACGAGTATGTTTACCTGGGACAAATAGTCCGACTAGGTAAGTCCAACTTCGACCGAGAGGTCAATCGACGGATTCAACTCGGCTGGGCAGCGTTCGGGAAGCTACGACACATCTTCTCGTCAGACATACCTCAAAACCTTAAAACGAAATTGTACAACCAGTGCGTGTTGCCAGTGATGACTTACGGAACTGAGACGTGGTCCTTCACTGCTGGCCGTATGAGGAAGCTCAAGGTCGCTCAGCGAGCTATGGAGAGGGCTATGCTCGGAGTTTCTCTGCGTGATAAACTTAGGAATAAGGATATCCGCAGTAGAACCAGAGTAACCGACATAGCCCAACGGATTAGTAAGCTGAAGTGGCAGTGGGCCGGCCATATAGCTCGAAGAACCGACAACCGATGGGGAAGAAAGGTTCTCGAGTGGCAGCCTCGTACCGGTAGGCGAAGTGTAGGGCGTCCCCCCACGAGATGGAGTGACGACCTGGTAAGACATGCAGGAAGTCGATGGATGCAGGTGGCTCAGGACCGTGCTTTGTGGCATTCTTTGGGGGAGGCCTATGTTCAGCAGTGGACTTGTGAAGGGCTGTAATGATGACTATTTGAATCGTGGTATTTTCGCCAATTGTGATTGGATTTTGATGTTTCTTTTTCACTAAATAGGTTATATTCGGGGATAATTCGATATAAATTTTGTAGTAACACTCTACCACATAAGGGTGGCAAAATAGAGCATGAAGTTTATAATTCTTTTTTTTTTTAAAAAACGTAACCACTACACTAGATTTTCTCCTGTATCGTGGGGGGCAGCTTACATACGTAAATTGCACAAGAACAAACATCCAGACCGAGAGCAATTATTTGTAGGCCTTACAAATACTTGTTCTGTGCGGGACTCGAACCCGAGGCCCTTAGCGCTGCAACTCATGCTAAGCCACTGCGCTAAGGAGCCGTCACTTATTTGTTTCTATTCTATCATATTTTTTGCTACTTGCAAACATGTGACACGCGACTTCATTATTAATGAAAGAGTGTCAATGAGAAGTGCTGCTATTTTCAATGTCTTTCTTTTATCGACCAATTGTTAAACTAATAACCAGTATATGCTGATCTTGCAATATAGTAGGCGACTGCCTTAAAATTTCACTAGTAGTAAGTAGTTCACCTAGTGACTACTAGTACTGGTAGGTCTATTTACACTGAACAATTTTCATTCATTTGTCATTGGCATTTTACGCGAAAAAATCGAAACTGCGTAGCTGTGGTGGGGTCGCTAATCAAATAATAAATCTGTAAGTATGGTGTCAGTAACTAGGTACCTAATTATCTAGATCTACGTATAAATAATAATATCTTAGCTTTCGGTGTCCTTAGGAAGAGTAAAGAATGCGGTTGCTTAAATAACAAAATTCTACATTCCTATTGTTATTTAAGCTTCCGCATGCTATGCAGTTTTTACCTTGACTTTTTGGGAGGCTGTACTTGAATAAAAACTCAAAAATAAATATCAAAAGTGCCTAAATACTTATTAGAGAAATATAATGTTTTGTTAACGTAAGGCGCGCGTCAGCTCGAGCGGGTGCGTGACAACCTAACGGAATGTCTCATGTGGGCGGCCGCTCAGTGTAGGTATATTTTCATGCATAAAGCGCGAAGTGAGACAGGCCTGGTTATAGTCTGTTCGCTTTGATACGCCTTTGTGTCGCTCCGCCTTGGCACGTGTCGCATATTGACAAAGGCGCCGCCGCGACATCACAGGTCGCCGTGTTCAAAGAACGTAGTGAAAGGTTATTTTTAATACAGTTGCTCAAAAAGTGGCGTATTGCAGGCTCGTACAGCGTTCGGGATGTGGGCTATTACATACTCGAGCTTTTTCTTTACCTTTTCCAAACTCGTGCGTTCTCTTTCCCAACTGTCAAAATAATGTCTATTAAAAAGAAAAAAGCAACCACGAAGTTTTTACTAAAAAAATTTCATAGAAGCTTTTATGATTCATGCAAATATTTCTTAAAAGAAGCTACTAATTTGTTTCAATATCAGATTAATGATTTGATTCAATGAGTTAGGTTAGGTTTCATTTAATTTCATTTCATTAAATTTCATTTTCATTTCATATCAATAAAACAATTCTACTGAAGGCTTGGCTGTATGGGCATAGTTCCTTTTGCCTACCCAGAATGGGTGAAGAAAACAAAAAAATCTCTGCTTATATTCTTTTACGGTTGGCGTATGGAGTGTAGAGTACAAGGAGAAACATCTTATAAGGGGCGAAAGTTGAAAAAGTGTCCTACTACGAGGGCGGCACTGAAAATTTCGGGAATGAAGGAAGTGACACAACATTACTATTTAAAAATGTATTTATTGCTTTTCGAAGTATTCTCCGCGAAATTTGACACATTTTTCCATACGATGGAACCAATCATTGAAGCAACCTTTCCATTCGGAAGTTGGGGTCTCCAAAATTGCCGTTTTGTAGGCGTCCACAGCTTCTTCAGGTGATGAAAATCTCTGTCCACGCAATTTATTCTTTATTTTAGGGAAAGTATAGAAATCATTAGGGCTTAGGTCGGAGCTGTACGGCGGATGGTCTAATAATTCTATGTTTTCTTGCTCTAAAAACTCTTTTGTTCTGTGTGGTGTGAGAACTCGCATTGTCGTGATGGAGGATGATGCGGCGGTTGCAGTTCTCTTTACGGAGTTCAGAAACGACCTGTGGCAAACAAATGCTAGCATACCATTCTGCATTAACCGTTCTTTGTCCCTCAAGAGGAATAGTCGTAACATGGCTGGTTTTGGAGACAAACGTGGCCACCTTTTTTTTTGCAACAGTCCGTGAACGAACAATTTTTGTTGGCTTTAACTCATTTTCGAACACCCAAACTCGTGACTGGTTTTTTGTTTCGGGTTCTTACGCGTATATCCAGGATTCGTCACCTGATACGATGTTGTATACAGCATTTGAGGATCCTGCGTGGAATCTTTCGAGAGTTCTGACGCACCAAATAACGCGAGCCGCTTTTTGCTCTTCACAGAGCGAATGCGGTATCCATCGGGAAAACAACTTTTTTACACCTAATTGTTCATGCAAGATTATTTGTATTTGACTCATGCCAATGTCCAAAGTTGCCTGAATTTCGCGGTATGTCACATGTCGATCTTCCTCAATCAGCTTACGCACAGCATCAACGTTTTCTTGGGTGACTGCAGTTTTTGGACAATCTTGACGGGGATCATCACTGAGCTTGACACGTCCACGTTGAAATTCAGCAAACCAGCGATAAATTGTGGTTTTGGATTGGGCTCCATCACTAAATGCAGAAATCATCCGGTCAACACACTATTTTTGTGTTAAACCACTTCGAAAGTCATAATAAATCATCGCTCTTGAATTTTCTCGAGTCAATTCCATTTTCTCAACGACTAAAAAAGTTTGACAAAACCTTGTGACAAGACCGAGAATCTTTTTTTAAATAAATAAATGGTATTCGATTTTTAAAACCAAGGAGTTTTCAGTTAAAAAGATTTTAATATTACAGGAACAGTGGAAATATTCCATTCCCGATACTTTTAGTGCAGCCTATGTATTTACTGAAAATAGAGGTTCCAAAACCTACCACAATAGCGCTGGCGTCTGAAAAACTACAATTTGAAGATAGCTGTTGTGAACGGAGTGAAGTCAGCTGAATTCAAATATTTAAAAAAATTCATGACTAGAGTGGTTTGTAAAATGCCAGTATACAAAATCTCAACTATTTACGTAGTACAAAATCAAGCGGATTGGTCGGTTCTTGTTTATTTCTCCTTCTTATTCTAATTAATTTTGGCGCTTTTTTTTTAATTTATCCTATGCTACTGCAGCGGCATCCTTATTGGACGCGTTTTTAGGGACACTTTTCATATACAGAGATGGTCCTCCTTCTACTCTATACTCCATAGAATGGCGCCATTTTCCAAAAATGTTTTTTTGTTAAATTGCTTCATGTTTTCGCAACAATATTAAAAATAGTTGTTCAGTACACGTGCGGAACCGTCATTGCAACTTGTTCCAACTGTAGACCCTCACCTTCGGCTGCGCTTCGGCTCGGGTAGACATTTGTCGGAGCTCTTTGCAATGACAGGCTTTCCGCACTCGTAATGAAATATACTATATCTACCTAACTTGTGTTTATTATTTATATTTGTATTTTATTACAATAACCATAAGAATAAAATAGTATTCTTTTATTCTTAAAATAGAAAAACTTTTATTTAAGAAACAGTAAAATATAATAAAATAAAATCTAAATAAGTGCGCCTCCGGGTGTACCGACACTATCTTAGCGAACAGACTATACAATATAGTAATGACATTATTTATTTCACAGATATAAGCAAAATCGCTGCGTACATCGAATCGTTCAGACTGGGATGTCCGCCTCACGCTGGTAAGTACGAATTTTGAACATCTCCTATTGTATATGGGCTTTAGTCGTTTATTTATTTGTTGAATATATATGGTAAGGCACCTTAATCTAGGGGTACAAGGGACCGATGGCATTCTCTACCGCTTTACCTTTATAGTGACGCTTGAAGATAGCAGTACACGATGTTTCGCACATTTGACGCTGCTATTTGTCACCGCTCTGGATATATTATTTGTCTACTAACTATGACTACGGGACGAAATGGGACGATAGATTCTTCTACGCCATCACCATGCGGTACAACATGCGTTGCGTTACACGGGGCATGGTTAAGTTGGTACCGAAGCCCTCGTTTAATTTTCCAAACACGCGTACAATAAATGGTCAGTACTGTCAGGTCCTATGAAATTTTAATTGCAATTGTAAGTGTTGATTCACCACGTATTCGGCGGTGAAGTGAAGCATCGTGAGGAAACCTGCGTGTCTGAGGAATAAAAATATATCGAAGATGTGAAGTCCGATAACAACCTTTTTACTGGAAACGAAGCATTCTATCTTGGTCCTCAGGGTTAACAACGCATCTAAATTTTGATCCTTAGTCGAGGATAGATGTAGATGTCTATGAGCACACAGTATCCACTTAACATCAAGTGAACTGTGTGCTCGTTTGTCACCCTTATTCTATATAAAAAACACTGAAGTAACGCGGGCGTCTAATTGCAACGTAATACTCTGAGAAATGAGAAGAGCCCTGTTCCCAATGGTGGAATATCTATATAAAAATAAGTGAAGAGAAAACTTTGTATCCCTTTTTAAGGATATTGCGTTTATTGAGGAGTGTGAGGTTTGGCATAGTTAAAGTTCACATGGGAAAGAAGTTGTAGTGTCCTGTAGCCTTCCCGTCAGTCACCCCCGACAATATATATTATGATATAGTATTAAGTGTAGATTAAGAGAGACAGTATAATTAAAGATTTAGTACCAGCAAAACGTCTATCTCATAACACCTTCCGATATTACAGAGTGCAGAAAGCTTTTTTTATAGAATAAGGGTACAAACAAACGTACAGTCTCGCAGAACACTATACGAAACACAGCAGTATTAAACTTCTATTTTACTCTGGTATTCTGTGAGAGCGTGGTTCCTCCCCGGTCGAGCCGACCTATTCGTGCTACAATCATAATATAGTTGCAGCATGGCCATACCACATATGATAAAATTTATATATAATATGTATTAGAAATACATAAAATAAAATATTTATTATTTACGTTCATACTGCCAAAATATCAAACTTTAGACATATGTGTAATAAATACCAATAATGAGTCAACCCTTGCATATTTTTAGCGACTTGACGTCGAGACAGCCGTAGCAACCATACCAGTGGGTATTTTGTGGTATTTCAAAGGAGTTGACCCACTATTAGTATTCTTAAGCCAACCTTTTAGGATCCCTTTTTGCGTCCAACTCGACTCTTGATGACGGAGGGAAAACACCGCCGACCATCCCGCGGTGTGACTGCTCCATGCCGGATGTGCGGTTCTCACAGCGCTCGGTTTGCAAAGCACTCCTCTCCCTGGACATCCACAAGTCGAGTGGGCCTGACGGAATACCCCCAATTGTGCTGAGGACGTGTGCTACGGAGTTGGCACCGGTTCTAACGCGTCTTTTCCGGTACTCTTACTCCCAAGGCGTAGTCCCGAAATCATGGAAGACAGCTTTTCTCCACCCGATCTCTAAGAAAGGCGACCGCTCAGACCCGTCCAACTACAGGCCTATCGCCATCACCTTGTTCTCCAAAATAATGGATTCCATTATTAACTGCCAGCTCATGCGGTACCTTGAGGATCACCAGCTGATTAGTGACCGCCATTACGGTTTTCGTCGGGGTCGATCAGCTGGTGATCTTTTGGTCTACCTGACTCATAGATGGGCGGAGGCAGTAGAGTCCAAGGGGGAGGCGTTGGCCGTTAGTTTGGACATTGCGAAGGCCTTCGATCGGGTTTGGCACAAAGCGCTTTTTTCGAAGCTCCCTTCCTATGGGCTTCCCGAGAAATTGTGCAATTGGATCACCAGCTTCCTTGCAGATCGGAACATCAAGGTCGTTGTAGACGGTACATGCTCCGACTACAAGCCTATTAACGCTGGTGTTCCACAAGGCTGTGTGCTATCACCAACGCTGTTTCTCCTGCATATCAATGATATGTTGCAAGCTGGTAACATTCATTGCTATGCGGATGACAGCACTGGTGATGCTTTATACACCGGCCGTGCCAATACTTCTCGGGTAAACGTCGCCGAGTACCGGAACAAATTTATGTCTGAAGTCGAGTCTTTGCTGAATAAAGTATCAAATTGGGGGCGACTAAATCTAGTCCAGTTTAATCCTCAGAAGATACAAGTTTGCGCGTTTACCTCTAAAAAGAACCCCTTTGTCGAATCTCCTGTTTCAAGGCACTTCCCTTGTTGTCTCAGTCAGTATCGGAATCCTCGGCGTCGACATATCAAGTGACGTGCAGTGTCGTGGTCACTTGGAAGAGCAGGCCAAATTGGCCTTTAAAGAGCTTGGCGTGCTCAGTAGAGCGGGACAGTATTTCATGCCGACACAACGCCTGCAACTTTACAAGGCGCAGGTTCGGCCTCACATGGAATACTGTTCCCATCTCTGGGCCGGGGCACCCCAGTGCCAGCTCCTTCCACTTGACCGCATCCAGTGCAGAGCGGCTCGAATCTTCGACGACCGAGTCCTTTCCGATTGTTCGGATTAATCCCAGCCGCCAAATTTCACGAACGCACATCGCGGCAGAACTCTCGATACCATCCACACCATCTGAATGATTGGCGGTCCACCACTGTGCGATTTAGAAGGTGTTATCTTCCTCGCACAACTTCCTTGTGGAATTGAATACCGTCAGCGATTTTTCTGGACCGATACAACTTAGAGACCTCCAAGAAAAGAGCCTACTCCTTTTTAAAAGGCCGGCAACGCATCTGCAATTCCCTTCCTGGTGTTGCAGTTGTTCATGGGCGGCGGTAGTCACCTACCATCAGGTGAACCGCATGCTCGTTTGCCCCCTCTTCTATAAAAAAAATTATTACACATATGCTATAGATTTCCATCTACGTGTCAAACGCTTTTATTTTATGTTTTGTATATTAGACATATGTGTCTTATATATTAATGTGCATTTAAAAGTTAAATACAGCTTGCTTATTATACAGAAATAACGGTCGAATTTTGACTACTGGCCGACCGCTAGTAGTGTATTAATAAGTAACTTAAATATAATTTACTTATAACTATATATATAACTTAATTGATTTTGTTCCAGGCGGTGGCATAGGTCTCGAACGAGTGGTCATGCTGTACCTAGGTCTGGACAACATCCGCAAGACGTCGATGTTCCCGCGCGATCCGAAACGCGTCACTCCTTGATCGCTGACCCAAAGTTTACATAACTCACAATATATATACATCTTTATTTGTAAGCTATATTTGTATGATAAAGTTGATTGATCGACGAAATGTTCTGGTTTCTTTTGCCTCTCATTTAGTAGGAAAGTGCGGTTATTAAAAACACTGAGATCCGATCTAAAGGGTATATAGCCAAAGACATATGTGTATTACTAAACGGGCACTACGGTACTTACGCACTAAGTTACAGTCAAATTTCTGGAACTTGTTTAGTCGACTACGAGCGGGCGAGACGACTAGTCCTTTGGTTTTTAAACCGCGAACGTTGTGTTCGACAGTCTAACCACTGATTTTGCTTAACGTGGCTAAGAAAACGCTGTCATTATTTGTGTGCACACTTTATCAACGTGGTTTGAAGTTTATTTCAGATAAGTATGTAACTTTATTTCGTTTTTGTCTTAAAACAAACAAGTGCGTGGCATATTTACCGTGCCAGCTACCCTCCCGCGCGATCCATAGCTGTGTCACAGTTTTTCTACCGATTTCAAAAAGAAGACGTTACTCAATCCGACTGTATGTTTTTTTATGTGTTACCTCATAACTTTGTACTGGGGGAACCGATTTCGATGATTCTTTTTTTATATGAAAGCTGATAGTTGTCGTGTGGTCCCATATGAATTTGATCAAGGTCAGACCAATAGTTATTGAGTTATTCTTAAATAACTTATATTGAAGTCGGCTGCACAAAATTTTTAATTTTAAATTTTATTCGTCAGAGATGACAACGCTTCTTTACTTCTTTGTTTGAACTTGGTTGCAGGTGACCACGGGCTGTAGTAGCCACTTACCGTCAGGTGGACCGTTAGTTCGTTTGTCACTTTAATTTTATAAAAAAAAAAAAACTAGCTATCCGCCCCGGCTTTGAACGGATGATTTCTGAATCTCGATAACAGCGCCATCTACCAGGCCCAACTATTGCCAAGAACACAGATGACCACATAAAATTTCGTCAAAATCTGTCAAGTCGTTTAGGAGGACAATTACAAACACACGCACAATTGAATTTTATTATTATATAATTTTATTTCATGTTTGTTGTGTGGATTGTATTTTAAGTATTACGAGAAAATAACAAGAAATGGCGGGTTGGTTTTTCTTGTAGTGTAGGTGGACATGCACATGTCTAGTGTGCGTAAAATCGAAAGTTCGCATATCATCTTGGTCCTCAGGGGTGACAACGCATCTGCATTTTGATTTTTAATCGAGGATAAATCGTCGCTTTGGTGGTGAAGAGAGTCAAGCCACAACTTTGTTCAAATTGAGTTTAATACTCTAGCATAATCAAAAGAATACGATTTATACGATGATGAAGAGATCTATCTGCCAAATTATTTTATATGTCCAATAGTTTTGAAGTTATGGACTAATTATTATTTTTTATGTGGTATGGCATCTTAAATGCTCATTATCTCAAAACTTGTTAAGTGTGGGTTGACTCTCTTCACTACCGAAGCGACGAAATGTCAAAAGACTAAAGTTTAGACTTTGGTTGGAAAAAAGTGGAAGCAGCAGTCCATGCAGACGTCCATGGGCTGCTGCATCCACTTAACATCTTTTTTTTATTTATCAGATCAAAAGAAAAGAATACATATATAGGTCTAATTAACATCTATAAACCACGGAGGTTTGACTTGATGCTAAATAATTAAGTTTAAGTCAGCATATTATGTACAAAACACAGTCTAAGTAAGTAGTTAGGTATGTGAGTAGGTAGTATGTATAGTAAGAATATAAAAACTAAGAAGGTAACAACTTAGTTAAAGTCAGTAGTAGCAAGGTAAAAGTAAGAACTAGGCAGGTAGGTATGTTATTGTTAAGTAAGTAGATATATATCTAGTGGTCTATGTGTTCGTTTGTGATCATTATTCTATAAAAATAAGTTGTTTGCTAAGCAGCACAGTTAGGCTCGTCCGTCTTTGTGAGATAAGACATCTATACCGATATATAAACATCTTTATTATTATAATTGAACGTAGTTTAACATTCATGGTACACAAGCAAATGCATAAGCAAAGCATGGAAAACATCGTAATAAATCTACATGTATTAGGATATAAAAAAGTTAGAGTAATTTCCAAGTCCGCCAACATGTATTAGAGCACGGTGGCGGACTCTTCCCTACTACTAACTCAGAAATCAGAAAAGCCCGCGCCCAGCAGTGAGATGTATAAACGCTAATACTTTACTTTCAAACTATTTTATTTATAGGATAGGGTGACAAACGAGCACGCAGTCCATCTGAATGGTTGCTGTGACCCATAGACATCTACATTTATCCTCAATAAAGTATCAAAATGCGTCGTCATCCGTGAGGACTAAGATGGAATGCCTCTTTTCCAGTAAAATGGGTCTCCGGTTCTCTACACTCACCATACGAAACACAGCAGTGTCAAGCTTTCATTTTACGCTGGTTTTCTGTGAGAGCGTGGTCCTTCCCCGGTCGCGCCGACCCGTTCGTGCTACAACTATACTATTAATATAGCTGCTGCATTGCTCTCCCACGTTTTCAAACTACCGCTCGGATATATCTTTTTACAAAATAAAACACAGGAAATGTTACGAATAATGCATATATTACAATCAACCGTACGTTCAATTTATCACACTTCGCTATAGTTAACCTGATACCACACTCCAGCAAAGATTTCTATGTATAGAATAGATGCTACTAAAAGGGCACTACGGTGCTAATACATTGCGTAGTAAGTTACGCTCAACTTCGTAACTTTATTTGGTCAGCTGCGAGCGGGGACGATTACGTAGTTCTTTGTTTTGTAAACCGCGAACTTTCAAATATTTAATTTTTTTAACATTGTTTTTCGACAATCTAACACTGATTTTGTTTAATGTGACTAAGAAAACGCTCATTATTTATATGCGCACTTTGTCAAAACTGTTATTACCTATCTCTACATAATATGAAACAAAGTCGCTTCCCGCCCTCTGTACGCTTAATCTTTTAAAGTACGCAACGAATTTTGATATGATTTTCATTAATAGACAGAATTATTCAAGAGGAAAGTTTATATGTATGATACATACATATTATATATTATATAATTCTTTTGTACGTGTGTATGTGTCTCAACTCTTCCTAAATGGCTGGACCAATTTTGATGAAATTTTGTGTGTGTGATTCGTTGATTAGAGAAGGTTTAGATTCACAATTAGACCCGGTAGGTGGCGTTGTTGTCGAGATCCAGAAATCAACCGTGCAAATCCGGGGCTGATTGATAGTTTGTCTAAAAACAATAACTGTCGTAAATAAAAACACAACTGTGTGGCATATTTACTGTGCCAGCTACCAGCCCACCTTATGCCCGTTTTTTTTTTTTTTTTTTATAGGATAAGGGTGACAAACGAGCACACAGTCCACCTGATGGTAAGTGGTTGCTGCGGCCCATAGACATCTACATCTATCCTCAATTACAAGTCAAAATGTAGATGCGTTGTCACCCGTGAGGACTAAGATGGAATGCCTCATTTCCAGTAAAAAGGGCCTCCGGCCACCTGCACTCACCAAACGAAACGCAGAGGTAAACCTCTACTTCACGCTGGTTTTCTGTGAGGTCGTGGTACCACCCCGGTTCGAGCCGGCCCATCCGTGTGACAGCAAGAGCTGCCGCCTAGCTCTACCACTGTTAAAACCCGTTACACACGTAACGATATATCGTAGCGAGTTCAGACTGTGCACTTAAATCGAACGCCCCTAGTGTCTCCACACGCCACCGATATCGGCGTCGATCGTCACTTCTCCGCAGAATCTGCGCATGAAACATGTCATCCACGATGGAAGGTGACGCACTTGCGTTGGGCCTGATTATTTTATTTTATTTATTTATTTACTCTTCATTGTACACCAAAATACAAAATAACGAGTACAGTTAAATCTAAAGTAGAATATGTACAACAGGCGGTCTTATCACTCTGAAAGTGATCTCTTCCAGACAACCTTTTTTGATTACGTGTTTGAAGAAAAAAAAGTCGCGGCGTGTGTGGTGTAAAGACTGGCTCATGAAAAGGAAGTTATTTTCTCATACCAACTTATTAAATAAATTTCAATTCGCTCTGAAAGATTGGAAGAATTACTTAAGGATGAACGAGGAGGCATACTTAAATCTGTTAGCTTTAATTACTCCAGTAATAAAGAAACAGGATACTGTAACGAGTTCTGTCATACCTACGAATTTATGAAGTTTTCTACAATAATATCACCGCAATCATTCATGATTTGGACTAAGAGCTTGCGGACGCGCGGATCGCACTCTTTTGCAAAGACTGCAATCCGCGCGTGCGCACACAAGCGAGCTCTGCGACATACTGACAAACTGAGCGGCCGCCATCCACACGCAACGATAAAACTGTGCAAACGCAATCGACAACGATTTATCTGATAGAAATTGCAACTACTGCCGATGAACGATAATCTGCAACGATTTGCCATACACACGATCGATTAATCTGCGCAAATCGGTTTTTGCACAGATTTATCGCTACGATATATCGTTACGTGTGTAGCGGGCACTACGCGCCCACGCGATCTACAGCTGTGACGCAGGTCGTGTTCCGATATACACTGCGAGCACTGCTCTGTGCTCTCACTTGTGAAATATTCGTTCCGCTATGGACTGCCGGTATTTTGCCGCAATACCCTAGGGAAATATATGACGCCATAAACCGCCGCCACTTTTTTACTGTGAGCACTGGCGCTTTCGAGGTAAGGTGCGCTCACTACTTTGATCACGTGATCAAAAAACAACAACGCCTAGAGATTTAACAGCTTCTACGAATGATTCTTATTACTATTAATTAATATTATTATTCAAATAAACTCGGACATTAAGTTTTAAAAGCAACAATATACAAATAATAATTTTTCTTGTTGAACAGAAAACGTGTACATAATATTTTCATTTGAAACATGGAGTATAGAGCACAAGGAGGACCATCTCTGTATATGAATAAGTGTCCGTAAAAACGCGTCCAATAAGGGTGGCGCTGCGGTAGCATAGGATAAATTAAAAAACGCCAAAAGTAATCAGAATAAGATGGAGAAATAAACAAGGACCGACCAATCCGCTTGGTTTTGTACTACGTAAATAGTTGAGGTTTTGTATACTGGCATTTTACTAACTACTCTTGACTACTGAAAAATGAGGACAACAGTATGCTGGATTACGTTCCGTTTTAAACAGTAACCAGTATAGCAACGTAAAAAGGAACGGCTTCACAGTATACTGAATTGACTTCATACCTTACAGTGGTCATAGTGTATATAACATACCCACAGTTTTTATTCTAAATTGCCGTTCTAGTGTTATACATAGAAGTCTTTGCACTCGCGCCATTTTGGTTTAGTTGCGACATTTTATATTATTTTAAAAAGCCTGTATTTCAATATAAAAGTGGTAAATATACATTACAATGCTGAGAAACTAACCCTCAATATCACACATACATTATATTTCAACATGATTGGGGTTGAACACAAATTCATAAATCTAACTTATAATTATTACTTTGAAATGTAGGGCTATTTACAACGATCATGCTCATCATACATTAAAAGTTTCAATTACAATTGTTTTAATAACGATTTTTGAAATAAACGATCGCATCCAAAGAGAATATAATCACTACGTTTAATCGCAACAAGCAAATATACAAGAACAAAACTAATTACTGTTGGACACTAATTCTTTCTTAAACTTCCACTGTTAAGGCGAGGGTTTTCTTTTTCGCTGCATGCATATTTGTACAACACGTAAGTGTGCTACATTTGCTGGACACAAAGTAACTTTATTTGAAACGTTTTCGCGGAAATAAAGAATCTAAATAAAAATGTAGGTAGCCTATTAAGAATCTAATTCAATCACGTGCACTTCATAATATCGAATAATATAATTTAAAATTAAAAATTTTGTACAGCCGACTTCAATATAGGTTATTTAAGAATAACTCAATAACCATTGGTCTGACCTTGATCAAATTCATATGGGACCACACGAGAACTATCAGCTTTCATATAAAAATAGAATCATCGAAATCGGTTCGCCCAGTACAAAGTTATGAGGTAACACACATAAAAAAAAACATACAGTCGAATTGAGTACCGTCTCCTTTTTGGAAGTCGGCAGAAAATATAACATTATGGTTATCGCTTAAAAAAACGAGAACTCGAAATTTAAAGATTTTTCTCGCCGTAATTTTTTTAAATCTCGATTAATATAAAGTATTTTAAAAATACAATCGATTATGAATTTAATTAAGTATTTCATGTATGCACATTTTTTGAGCATATAACTATTTCAAGAAGTAATTATTCTCGAGCGACAAAATCGTGTATGGAAAACTATATTTTTGTCCAACTTGGCCTTAAGACATGACATAGGTTCAATGTTAAAAACCATAGATTTAGAGTTAAATCTGTGGTTCAAATAGTTCGAACCATTCCAATAACAAATTACCTATTTTATTATTGTTTACGTATTTCATTTACTAACACATTCTCACATATTTTTATTAATTTGACAGCTAAATGAATAATTTATTTATATGAAGTATTTACAGCTTGATTACAACAGCAGACTGTTCCATAGACATGCGATGCTGCGTCTACATTACATACTTTTCATTCTTTACATATACTTCATTACATACTGTAAATACCACAAAGAATAAAGTTTAGACTTTGGATACTTTAGCATTTTTGTCTGTTTTATAAATGATACGTATATTTTAATGTTTAACAAATTATTAAAATTTATGAAAGTACCCAATAAGTACTTTAAAAAAAATTAAAACCTAATAGAAAAGTTCTGCGATAGTCACAATAACTTATTTCAATTGATACTAAAAACCTATACAAACAATTTTCTTGAGGTCGTGATTGTAAGTTCAGAATCTTCAAGCACTTGACCCCTTACATTGGCCGCAAAATCCACTTACCATTGAAACAGAAACAGAAACTTTTTTATTCAATATAGATTATATAATTTAAAATTAAAATTTTTGTACAGCCGACTTCAATATAAGTTATTTAAGAATAACTCAATAACCATTGGTCTGACCTTGATCAAATTCATATGGGACCACACGAGAACTATCAGCTTTCATATAAAAAAAAGAATCATCGAAATCGGTTCACCCAGTACAAAGTTATGAGGTAACACATTAAAAAAAACATACAGTCGAATTGAGTACCGTCTCCTTTTTGGAAGTCGGCAGAAAAACGTTGGAATCTTCCTTGCGCTTTCGCTTAAGGCACGCAATAATACTTATTGAAAGTCAATCTTTTGTTTAATTACCACTGGTTCGAACAAAAAAATTCTGTCCTGGGAAGAACCAGCAAGAAACCCAGCGGGACTTTTTTTTTAGAATAACAGCTTACAATCATGTATGTTACACAATTAACAACACCAAAATTAGAAATAGCAGCGAGCAACGATCTACACGAATGTTCATATCTAATACCTGATAGATATGAACATTGTTACATAATAAAACATTTATAAATACACATAGTTAGCAGCCTTGGTATTTCAGCTAATAAAAAATACACCGAGGGCACCCACACCATAGTTGAAATTACACAATGTTGGAATAACACTAAGATTTGTTTTTTTGGTTAAATTACCCTCAACATAAAACGCAACTCAATTAAAAATTATGGGTCGAAAAATAACTAAAATATTTTTTTGAATAAAACAAAAAAAAAATGCATACTATTTATAAAGTGTTGAAAGTGTATTGCCAGACTACAAAAATAATATAATACAGGCGAAAATTGTCGATTCATTAGCGTATCTCGACATGATATCAGTTAAGGCGTGTTACACACAGTATTAGGTCATCATTATTTGGCATAGTCAGTTGGCTAAAATATGGATAGACGAATATCCGTAGCAAACGCAACAGGGCCTGCACGCCCATACTCATACTCGTTTCAACACCAATCAACAAAAGTTGGTGATGGTAATAAGCTGTAGATTTACGCTAAATGGCATGCAAAAGCTGAATGCATATTTGTCAGCACTGTAGGCGCCGCATTTACTGATGACCTCGCACATTGGCACGTACGGGCCGTACGCAAATCTTTTGTATTGCCAACAACTTTGCAGTTTTTCCCAACCACTGGTGTGAATCGGTACAGTGACATTGATCGCTTGGATCGGTATGGAAAAAATATTGCAATAGCCTGCTTATTGGCAGAGGGAGAAGAAAATAAAATTCGAAGTAAAAGAAGATTCTGGATTCACATTATTAATTTAAAAAGTTGTATGGAGAATATTATACTCACTAAAATATTATACTTAAGTCTTTAAAAATAAAGACTTATTAGATGATGATGAGATTTTTCAGGTATTTGCATATGACATACGAGAAAATTCAAGAAGTCGAAACCACCTGTTTTGTGAAAAATCCATTAAGTTGGCAACATTTGACAACAGTATCAGTACGCGCTGTTTCATATGATTTCATACAACGAATTCTAAAATGAGGCGCTTAAAGCCGCGTCTCCACTAAAGTTTTGTTACCAACTTTTGTGTTGCCAACACGTGTTGGTAACAAAAGTTTCTGTAATTACCTAGTGTTGGCAACAAAACTTGAAACAATGTCGGGAACCGTTTTTCCATTTTCGGCGGCATCATCAAAGGAATATGCTTGTTGCAAACATTTGTTCCCTCGGTGGAGACACTTGTTGGAAACGTGTGTCGGTAACATCGGAAACAAATGCTAGTAACTTTTGTTGAGTTGAAAACAGTTGGAAACATAAATGTTGTCAACATTTTTGGTGGATACGCGGGCTTAAGGCGTTTGCCCGTACAGTGCTGACAAAAGTGCGTTCAGCTAAACTCGCAATCGAAAGCCTTAATAGTGACGGCACTTGTCGAGATCCGTCTTTGCTTCGGATCGAATTTGCTATTTAAATAAATAATGCTGTATAGTGGAGACGTGTAGGAGAACCCACTACCTCATATCATGGCTAGTGGATAGCATCTACCTGATAACAACTCAACATAATAAAACATGTATCCAAGCCGTATGAAACGTGCAATTATAGCAAATATATCCCCTATGAGGTAATTTTTGGATGAGGCCTATGTCCAGCAGTAAACGAAAAAATAAATTGATTGTCCTTACTCGAGTAATAATTGTCATTTTGACAATTATTACTCGATAGACGGAGCGTAGCGTACATTTCAAGTGATGTCAAAACCATGCTCAAATGATTGACGCACTCACGCACACATCTTTCTTCTTTCTTTTTTATCAACCCATCAAAGTCCACTGCTGGACGCACACATGCACCTAAAACCATGTTGTTGCAAAAAAGTTTACATCTCTATGGTTCATATGCGTGTGTGTGTTCTTTACAATAAGTTGACACAGTTTTTGTGTCACTTGAAATGTTCGCAGTACTGTTTTTTTGTTGGTCTGAGTTTGAAAGTAACCAAATTTGAAAAAAAAAATTGTCTTCGATGTAACATTTTTATATTTGTTCCCTGGTCGTGAACCCGTGACCTGCGTAGTAGTCTATTTTTATCACTGTGATCATTCGATGTAAACCCGTTTTATTTTGTGCTGAGAAGTGTACATGTGCAAAATTGTCCCTACCGCCCATAAACCATTAACGGAAATGACATTTTGAATAGTTTAAATATTTTTATATAAATGCGTTCATCTTATAATTGATTCAACACGATGAAAAGGAAAGGATTCGTGTTCAAAACCAAGCATCTTTAACTTCCTAATCTCAGGGCTGCACAGTATATCTACAGTTTAGACCTACAGTTGGGAAATGAATGTGCTTGTGCAGAGCAACGGGCCTTGCGGGGCTGAGGGCGGGTCGCTTGATGGTAAGTGACGAAAAAAAATTAGACTGGAGTGTTTCTAATTAATTAGGCTTTCTAATCAAAATTTGCATTTAAATAGGACGTGTAAGCTATAATTTGTAATTATGGTTTATGAGAATAATGTATAAATAATAATGTCCTAATTTCGGTCACGGCGACCACAACAGAGACCAGCCATAGAGACAGGATTATAAGGGCCAAGTGTGAGCGCAAGCACAGGTGCATTCTCCATTCCCTCACTCTCATAGTCCGATGGGACGGTAAACCGATACGACAGGAGGGCAATAAAGTGAGGAAAAAGGTCGGTGCTTGCAACGTTACTTGAATCTCATTAAACTTCTGTTAAAGGAGCGTTCTACAAATACATTCTTGGCAAAATCAAGACTAACCATGAAGGATGTTTTAGATGAGCTTAGCAAAGCCCTAGATTTCAGTTTGGCCGTATAGTGAAGTTAGTAAAGGACTGATTTATTGAAATTACGTCTAATAAAGCTTTAAATAGATATAAGCATATGAAATTTACTAAAATTGTTTTTTTACAATAACGTAATACTATTTATAAGTAGCAATATAAATCTCACTCAAACTGAATTGTTCATTATCATCATCATCGTCACCATCATCATCACTACAGCCTGTTCCAAATCCACCGCTGAACATAGTATACACCTGCATTTCTCACATGGCGTCACTACATCGCGTGGGGGCCGCTCTACACTTCACTTACAGGAACAAGACTGCCACTCGAGAAACTTCCCCCATCGGTTGTCGTTTCGTCGTACTATATGACCATCCCTTTGCCACTTTAGCCTACTCATTTGCTGGGCTGTACTGGTTATTCTAGTTCTAGTACGAATTTACTCATTACACAGTCTATTGAGCAGAGGAACTCCGGGCATAGCCCTCTCCATAGTTCGCTGAGAGACCTTGAGCTTCCTCATAAGCCCAGTGATAAATAACCGCCTCTCAGGTCCATATGTAACTTTTAGCAACACTAAATAGTAATTAACAAGTTTCAATTGCATTCTCCATAAACACATTTTCCCCTTTTCAGAAACTATGGTATAGTCTATGGTATAAAGGTCGGTAAGAAGGTTATTTAATGGATTTTTTCCACACAATAACTTACACGTCCACAGGTTCATAATAATTTATTACAAATCCTATTTAAGTATCTGTTACATGATTAAGTTTCTTCTAAATTACATACTTATAGTTTAAAAGTAAGGAGTTGAGCGCTGTCTAAGTACATCACATTACAGTTAGAGTAATTGAATTCCTTAAGGAATAAGTATGAGAAATAATATACGTTCTTAGGAACTGCTTACCCAAAAATACAGAGCACCAGCTATAGAATTAGTTCACATTATCGGTGTAGATAACTTTTTCTTTTGAATTCAATAGAATGAAAAACAAAAGAATTGATTTTTAAAATGTAGACAAGTAAACATTTTTATTATAGCCATGCACATTAACTATTTCTTTTGTACTTAAATACTAGAGCAAACAAATTCATGATAGAATGAGAGAACATGGTCAGTTATTCAATTTCATTATTTTTAATCTATAGGTCAATATGACCTTCGAGAAAATAGTATAATAAAGACCCCAATATAATTGAAGTTAGGAAAACACTTATACTACAAATTCGAAATTCATACACTTGACTCACTTCACACCAGTTTATTTGCACTGTTCCGCCAAATTTGACACTTTGTTTTTTGTTAGAGAACATTTTCACTTATTAACGCTTAACACTGGGTTGTCTACTGCAGTTTCAATTTTTTAACCGAAGAGCGTCTTGAGGTCGTGCTCGTACATGGCGATGACGAGCATGATGCCAATTCCCGATGCCAGACCCATCAGTTGCAGAATACATTGGCACAGTGTTCCCTCTTTGCTGTGGGATGTGCTTAATTCTGGCATCTGAAACATGAACACAAATATTTTCTAGAACTAATTTTGGATAAAAGTACATTGAATATCACAGTTTAAATGGAGAGATCGCCAAACCATTATAAACATTTATGATGACAATAATGATCTTCTGGTCGACTTTGATAACAGTGATAAACTAATCAAAAATCAACAGTTTTTGTGTTCAAATTTGAATATTGAATTGAATATAACCATTGAGTTACTATATGATCACCACCATAATTAATAATAGTTGTACAAAATAGATAGTGGTTATTGTAAGTCGTTCTGCGTTCGAGGTGTGTAAAACTAACAAAATAATTTTTTAATTGATAAAGTAATATTGAGAAACAAGTGTTGTTTTAAATTATATTTAAGTTAACATCTGGAAGCTATAGAATTCCAAACTAAAAAGACGAAGCTCTAGTTTTTGGAAGCTATAAAAACTTCAAAGACGATTGCTTCGGTCGCTTGGGAAGTGTCTCTCAACAACTAACAGTAACAGTGGTAGAGCCACGCGGCAGCTTTTGCTGACGCACGGATGGGCCGGCTCGAACCGGGGTGGTACCACGACCTCACAGAATACCAGCGTGAAGTAGAGGTTTACCTCTGCGTTTCGCTTGGTGAGTGCAGGTGGCCGGAGGCCCTTTTTACTGGAAAACAGGCATTCCATCTTGGTCCTCACGGGTGACAGCGCATCTGCATTTTGATTCGCAAACGAGGATAGATGTAGATGTCTATGGGCCGCAGCAACCACTTACCATCAGGTGGATTGTGTGCTCGTTTGTCACCCTTATCCTATAAAAAAAAACTAACATTTCCGTTAGTGAGTCAGAACGCAATTCTACCTTCCGAAGCGTCTCAAGCAAATTTCTCAGGTCACTTTGAGACGCTTCTGAAGCGTCCATAATCATCTACCGTCCGCGATAGCACCCCGGAGCCGCAAGGTGTGCTTCAGAAGCGTCCGAAGCAGCGGTACTGACCATGTCGACGAGCGCGATGTAGAGGAACATGCCGGCGGCGGCGGCGAACAGCCAGCGCGTGGCGGAGGGCGCGTGGCCGGCCAGCACGCCGCACACCATGCCGGCCAGGCACAGTGCCGGCCCGAGCTGCGC
Organism: Parnassius glacialis; assembly: GCA_033319125.1. Lineage (NCBI taxonomy): Eukaryota > Metazoa > Arthropoda > Insecta > Lepidoptera > Papilionidae > Parnassius > Parnassius glacialis. Next base: position 30,718,808 of record JAVANC010000002.1, read on the forward strand.
AAGTATCGGGAGCAGCGGTACTGACCATGTCCACGAGCGCGATGTAGAGGAACATGCCGGCGGCGGCGGCGAACAGCCAGCGCGTGGCGGAGGGCGCGTGGCCGGCCAGCACGCCGCACACCATGCCGGCCAGGCACAGTGCCGGCCCGAGCTGCGCAAGTATCGGGAGCAGCGGTACTGACCATGTCCACGAGCGCGATGTAGAGGAACATGCCGGCGGCGGCGGCGAACAGCCAGCGCGTGGCGGAGGGCGCGTGGCCGGCCAGCACGCCGCACACCATGCCGGCCAGGCACAGTGCCGGCCCGAGCTGCGCAAGTATCGGGAGCAGCGGTACTGACCATGTCCACGAGCGCGATGTAGAGGAACATGCCGGCGGCGGCGGCGAACAGCCAGCGCGTGGCGGAGGGCGCGTGGCCGGCCAGCACGCCGCACACCATGCCGGCCAGGCACAGTGCCGGCCCGAGCTGCGCAAGTATCGGGAGCAGCGGTACTGACCATGTCCACGAGCGCGATGTAGAGGAACATGCCGGCGGCGGCGGCGAACAGCCAGCGCGTGGCGGAGGGCGCGTGGCCGGCCAGCACGCCGCACACCATGCCGGCCAGGCACAGTGCCGGCCCGAGCTGCGCAAGTATCGGGAGCAGCGGTACTGACCATGTCCACGAGCGCGATGTAGAGGAACATGCCGGCGGCGGCGGCGAACAGCCAGCGCGTGGCGGAGGGCGCGTGGCCGGCCAGCACGCCGCACACCATGCCGGCCAGGCACAGTGCCGGCCCGAGCTGCGCAAGTATCGGGAGCAGCGGTACTGACCATGTCCACGAGCGCGATGTAGAGGAACATGCCGGCGGCGGCGGCGAACAGCCAGCGCGTGGCGGAGGGCGCGTGGCCGGCCAGCACGCCGCACACCATGCCGGCCAGGCACAGCGCCGACGACAGCGCGTTGTAGCACACCGCGCGCCGCACCGACATGCCCGCCTTCAGCAGCACCGCGAAGTCGCCTGCGCGCCACCACAACACCATATTATCTTACATTATATACAATTCATTTAACTGTGCTATAGCCATGCGGCAGCTTTTGCTGTTGCACGTATGGGCTGGCTCGAGCCAGGTTGGTACCACGACCTCACAGAATAATGGTGTGAAGTAGAGCTCTGCTTCTGCGTTTCGTCTGGTGAGTGCAAGTGGTTGCAGACCCCCCCCCCCCCCCCCCCCCCCCGCCTCCATTAACATGGTAGTGGAATTACATCAAAGACTACCCTAGGAGGGTACCAGCAGCCCTGGAGAATTCCTCGCTGTGCATCCACCACAATGTTACTCCACTCCTGAGCGTGGATGCTCAGGCTGCCCCGCGTATTCTTAACGTAAAATTCAGCTCAAAACAATAACAGCTCGGAGCGATACGACGAGACGGCGAAACCGGCCTTGCTCTTTCTAACCGAGACGCAGGTGTCGTCTCCGGCTGATACTTCGTATCTCTCCTACCCGAGTACAAATTGGAGCACTCCTTTGTGCCTCCGGCTGGAGTTTGCGTATACGTCAGAGAGGACATCAATAATAAAATATATATAAATCAATAAAAGGAGGACGTCAATTGGTTACTTCGCCTACGCAGATTCCAGATGTAAAGGATACATACTCCTTCCCTGTTGGACCTTCTGCTGACCTTTCATCCGGACGAATATAAGGTTTCCGTCGATGCCCGACTCGGCTCTTCAGACCATTATCTAATCCGAAGTGTCACGCTCCCCTCGCAGTTGCGTTCTGCAGATTGCCGCCATGTTTGGCATTGCAGGTCGGCGGATTGGGACGGAATGCGGTCTTTCTTTGCATCCTACCCATGGGGGCGGGTTTGCTTCTCGCCAGATGATCCCAGCGCTGTTGCTGACTCTGTCACTGATGTGGTGCTACAGGGAATGAAACTATTTATTCCATCATCTGTGGTACCCATCGGAGGAAGATCTCAGTCTTGATTTGGTCGCTCCGGTAAGACTGCATTACGCAGTAAGCAGGAGTGTTATCAAGCCTGGGCTGCGGCTTCGGCGACTCGGAATGTAAACACTAGCATGCTTAAAAAGAAGTATAACTTCGCCTCCAGGTCCTTCAAAAGAGTTATTGCCAAGGCAAAGTCAGAGCACATAGGCAGAATTGGCGAGAAACTAGTTCGCCTTCCTTCGGGAACCCGTGCATTCTGCTCTCTCGCCAAGGCTATCCAAGGGAATTTCTGTAAGCCATCACTACCATCACTGCACAGGGAGGACGACTCACTGGCCCACGTCGCAAAAGATAAAGCCGACCTTTTAGGCTCCCTTTTTGCGTCCAACTCGACTCTTGATGACGGGGGGAAAACACCGCCGACCATCCCGCGGTGTGAGTGCTCCATGCCGGATGTGCGGTTCTTACAGCGCTCGGTTCGCAAAGAACTCCTCTCCCTGGACATCCACAAGTCGAGTGGGCCTGACGGAATACCCCCGATTGTGCTCAGGACGTGTGCTACGGAGTTGGCACCGGTTCTAACGCGTCTTTTCCGGTACTCCTACTCCCTAGGCGTAGTCCCGAAATCATGGAAGACAGCTTTTCTCCACCCGATCCCTAAAAAAGGCGACCGCTCAGACCCGTTCAACTACAGGCCTATCGCCATCACCTCCTTGTTCTCCAAGATAATGGAATCCAATATAAACTGCCAACTCATGCGGTACCTTGAGGATCACCAGCTGATTAGTGACCGCCATTACGGTTTTCGTCGGGGTCGATTAGCTGGTGATCTTCTGGCCTACCTGACTCATAGATGAGCGGAGGCAGTAGAGTCCAAGGGGGAGGGTTAGTTTGGACATTGCTAAGGCCTTCGGTCGGGTTTGGCACAAAGCGCTTCTTTCGAAGCTCCCTTCCTATGGGGTTCCCGAGAAATTGTGCAATTGGATCACCAGCTTCCTTGCAGATCGGAGCATCAAGGTCGTTGTAGGTGGTGAATGCTCCGACTACAAGCCTATTAACGCTGGTGTTCCACAAGGCTGTGTGCTATCACCAACGCTGTTTTTTCTGCATATCAATGGTATGTTGCAAGCTGGTAACATTCATTGCTATGCGGATGACAGCACTGGTGATGCTCTATACACCGGCCGTGCCAATATTTCTCGGGAAAACGTCGCCGAGTACCGAAACAAACGTGTCTAAAGTCGAGTCTTTGCTGAACAAAGTCTCGGATTGGGGGCGACTAAATCTAGTCCAGTTTAATCCTCAGAAGACACAAGTTTGCGCGTTTACCACTTAAAGGAACCCCTTTGTCGTATCTCTTCAGTTTCAAGGCACTCCCCTTGTTGCCTCAGCCAGTATCGGAATCCTCGGCGTCGACATATCGAGTGACGTGCATTTTCGTGGTCACTTGGAAGAGAAGGCCAAATTGGCGTCTAAAAAGCTTGGCGTGCTCAGCAGAGCGAAACAGTATTTCATGCCGACACAACGCCTGCAACTTTATAGGGCGCAGGTTCGGTCTCACATGGAATACTGTTCCCATCTCTGGGCCGGTGCACCCCAGTGCCAGCTCCTTCCACTTGACCACATCCAGCGCAGAGCGGCTCGAATCGTCGACGAACGAGTCCTTTCCGATCGGCTCGATTCATTGGCGCTGCGAAGAGATGTTGCATCCCTTTGCATTTTCTTTCGCATTTACCATGGGGAGTGCTCTGAGGAATTGTTCGGATTAATCCCAGCCGCCAAATTTCACGAACGCACATCGCGTCAGAACTCCCGATACCATCCACACCATCTGGATAATTGGCGGTCCACCACTGTGCGATTTTGAAGATGTTTTCTTTCTTCTTTTTTAACTTTTCTCGCACAACTTCCTTGTGGAATCGACTCCTATCAGCGATTTTTCCGGACCGATATGACTTAGAGACCTTCAAGAAAAGAGCCTACTCCTTTTTAAAAGGCCGGCAACACATCTACAATTCCTCTGGATCCCCTGGTGTTGCAGTTGTTCATGGGCGGCGGTAGTCACGTACCATCAGGTGAGCCGCATGCTCATTTGCCCCCTCTCCTATAAAAAAAATGTCCAGATTCCTAGTAGGCCACCGTGAATTGAAGCCAAATACAAGTAGTCAATATTGACTACTTCGTTTGATCCCCGCGCCACACGCCAAGTAACGTTCCCCGCTTAAACACGTCACGAATCGGTGGTTTGATTTTGAAAAAATGACAGTTTGTGCTATGAAAACGAGTAAAAATTACACTTCAAAAAAAGAAAAGTGCCATAACATGTTATTTAATAATTATTCATTTCACTTTATATTTCTTTGTTACCGACTTTTAAATATGAAAACGAAAAATTAATAATTTGACATTAATGTGACGCCACAACTGTTTAGTGTTGCGAAGGGCATGAAATCTATGTACCAATATTTTTAGCTTTTTAAAATCTCTCGAAAAAGAAACGAGGTATGACTTAAAAGTTTTATTAACATGAACGATGATTGTTTTTGTGAGTGTTAGTTTGTTTTTTCACCCTCACAGCTCTCTGAGCACTGAACCGAATTCAATGCGGTTTTTATAGTTTGTATTTTTTGAGACATGGCTCGTATTTTAGGAGCTTAATGCTCCACTCTGTTACTTTTTTGGAAACTTAAACCAGAAACGTCCAATGTTCACTTCCAATTTTGTTTAGAAACTAATCCTTGAAAAAATCAGCGTTGATATGAAAATGACGTACCGACATCGGATTTTGAGCCGTTACAGCCTATCGATTGGACTGCTCCTGCTTACTACCCATTTAAGTAAACCGAAAAACATTGTGTAGGTTTATGAAATGTTTGTAAAATGTACAAACACTTTACACAAGCACACCAAAAAGAGGTAGCACATAAAAAATTACAGTAATGAAAGTATTATCATTTATCCTCAATTATCCTTTATACTACATAAAATATTCAAAAACTTCCAAACTTTTGGGGTAATTCTGTGCCGCTGGTATTACACGCGTATTGCACACTAACGCAAATGCGAATATACTCGAGAGCGTGGCGTTCACTCACACACGTATAAAAATTGGCTTCACAATAAATGTTGCGTTTTGTATTGAACACGGAATCTGGACATTTTATATAATCTAAGCATCTTATATTATGTACTATACATTACAATATAATATATACTTGAGACTGAGGGAATAGAGAGTACACCTGTGCTTGCGCATACACTCGGGCACTATTATCCTGTCCTGCGCAGATGGCTAGTCTCCATTAAGACTGACCGCCGTGACCGAAATTCAGTCTGGAGGACATATTAATTACACCAGGTGGTAGGTAGTAGGATTTCTTTTCTGTTCAGGAGTCCGTCTGTGTAAATATCACCCCCTTACCTATTCCTGCCGGGAAATAGTGCTTATACTGCTGTATTTTATTCTGAAGGATATAGAAAGCCAGTATAATTTCAAGCTCTTAGGCATTCCATCTAAATCCTCAGAGGTCACGACGCATCTTTAGCCTTCTTTGTTTAAAATTGACACTTCCCATAAGGTGCATTATAAGTTCGCTTGTCACTTCCATTTTATAAAGCCGTGTAGTGATAGCGTGAAAGAATCTATACTACCCACATTGGTAACGCCAGTTAACAATTTAATTTATAAATCTAATAGAATACTAGGTACATAACTTTAACACCCTCCCTTCCCTAATCCTTCATATATGCACCCATAGCCGTTGAAGGCGACGCACGCCACGCAGCGGCAGGCAATTGTAATCGAACAATACCCGCGACCAAATACCGCACCGGACATTCTGTCCTTGTAATTTCAAAAAATGTGACGCGCCTTCCGCGATTACAATAAGTCGAGAGTTAAGGAGTGTGTGATATCCTAGAACTGATCTAAGAGTGCGTGCACCGACCCACGTGGTGGACCTGCTGTGTTGGCCGGGAGGAAGGCGAGGCAGTCTCTCACAAGGTTAGTGCGTGCATTCCACTCTCATCCATCTTCCTTGCTCTGTGTGTTGTATGTACCAATACAGTCCACAAATTTTTATCGAAGAACCCACGTTACTGGCGCGTCCACATATGTTAGCTCGTAAGCATCGAAAGAAACGACAGAGGATATTATATATATTATATATATTTATTATATATATTATTATTATATATATTAATTATAGCTTTTAACAAAAACTAAAAATCGACTAGAAAATGCTAAAAAAGAAGTTATTTAAATCCCAAGAAACTCACCCAACTCGTGAGGAAGCTCGTGACAGAGGACCGCAATGGCTGTAGAGAAACCACCGGCGATATTAGATGCAAACGCTGCTCCTGAAAGGAATGCTTTAGTATTAGTCTTTGAAATTCACCACTCCTTTTTTTCCTGTGTGAGTCGCAAGAAACGACTATGTAGAAATTAAGAAGCCGTATGAAGAAAAAGAAGTTTGAACAATATTTTCAAAACGTAGGTCTTTTGACACATACTTTAAAAGGCCTATTATATCCCGGTAGTGAATTGCTAAGGCGGTTGCAGTTGTCGCATTTGTTCTCAATAAACAATGATCATAGTGGCGAACCAAGATGTATGGGTACAATCGTCAACTCATAACATAGTCTCGTAAACTAGAATAATTCTTGATAACTCTTTTATCACTATTGATAGTGTAGCAAAATTCAAACAACTAGAGGGGAGTAGCGGATTTTTTATAAAATCACCCCACGGCAAAATCTGACCTAAGTTTCTTAAAAAATGATATACATTCCATGGTTTAGCTTTAGCTGGAATTCAAATTCAGGACTCAAGACTATGCTAGTGGCATACAAAAACTATTACCCAAATTTTGTACCGTGGGTATTCAAAACGTTTTATACTTTTGTAAATCCATCCCAATGAAAATATAAGCCGTTGGCGGTAGGCACAAAGAATAACCCGAACGGAGTGGTTATGTAAAAGTACATCACTATGAAGAGCGGTTTGGAAACTCCATTTAGGTGATTTATTGATTGTCGTTCTCGAATGTCGATGGGGCTGTATGAGGTGAGGCTCATTAGAAACTTGATGGAAAAGAACATCACACGTTTTTATACGTGGCAGAGCCACTCTGCAGATGTTCTAAGGTTGTTGCACGACGATAATATATTATGGTCGGCTCGACCGGGGAAAGCCTATGCTTATACATAGATTACTAACGCAAAATTACAGCTTAATGCAGCAGTTTCGTGAGAGAAGAGAACCGGAGACTCTTTTTACTGCAAACGAGGCCTTTTATCTTAGTACCCCGTGACGACCCATCTACATTTAAATTCTCTATTGAAGACAGATGTCCACCACTATCATCAGGTGGACTGAGTGCTCATTTACACCCTTTTTTTTATACACACAACGATTGAAGAAAATGGCCGACCACCGCTGCCATACCTATCAAATGTCGTGTAATATAGAGATGTTAAATGAAAATGTGAAAAGTGTCAAATAAGAGACTTGCTAGGCACTAGGTCTTGATTTAGATTATCTTATAACTGAATCCAAGTATGGAGTGGGCTATACTAGTGTGGACTGTCATGTGGGGTTACTTACCAATGGCCATGCCGTCGGTGAAGTTGTGCAGGCCGTCGCCCATGATGACCATCCAGGCGACGGACGACATGGAGGAGGGCGGCGCGTGCACGTGCCCGTGCGCGTGCGAGTGCCCGTGGTGCGCGCGCGAGTGTTCCCTGAGGAAAAGTGTTGTTATTAGAGTGAAAAAGGAGCAAGGAGCAGGAAGTAACACCTGATAATTACTGCTGCAATCTATATATATCGGCAACGAAATTCATATATTAATAGGTAAAGGGAAAATTTTGTACCCGTTTTTAAACAAATTTCGGAAGAACTGTGAGATTTTGCTTAAAGTTTATATTGAGAAGGAGTGCAGAACTGAAATTTATTTAAATTATCAGAATCAGAATCATTTATTTCGTGGATCATATAAACAAGTTTACCTAAGTTTTACCCTGTGGGCATACGAACTATATTACTTTAGCATATCAGATAAAGTAAGTACCTAAAAAAAATAATTGTATGAAATGCGAATGCAACATAAAACATTAAAGGATACAGAATTTTATAAAAAAAATAGTTAAGCATGTCGGAAAAGTAATTATGTCATTAAAATATTGAACAATGACTAAGGTACGTTGGGGTAAGATCGGTGATGGGGCAAGACCGTAAGATTGAAATTTCCGACGAATTATGCTATATTTTTAAATGCTAGCAATATGGTACATGACGCCATTTCATTCTACCCCGACCCCAAGTTCCCGCCATTCGCTAGGGGAAGTAGGACGCGTGCTGAGCGGCATTTTATAAAACAAGATAACTTTTGTACTTTTTTTGTCCATCCGGTCTTTCCCGATCACTTTTATTTGTGATTTTTGGCGAGAATATAGCTTCTATTGTCATTATTTTGTCTGCATACTATGTTTTATGAAGTTACAGCCAGATAAAATTGATTCAAAGTGGGCTAAGATCGCTGTAGGCCGAGATCCGATGTTTCCCCGCGCGAGTGAAGATCGGATGAATTTTATCCTTTCTTTACCCGTTACAATTATGGCAGTGATTGTTAAACTTTCATTTGTCGTGTATATTCTTTCGAAGATTGCTAAGTGTCTACGGGACTCAGTAGCGCTATCAAATCTATTGTGCCTTAATGAACCTAATTGATCTTAATTTTTCGAATGGTTTTATTAGGTACTTTTAAATACACATTAAAAACAGTGATAATTCTTCGCATTTCGCAGCAATATGGTGGATGAATGACCTCAAAAATTAGAATTTTCGAAACTATTAATATGCTGCTTACGTCTTACTGAAATATTTAGTTTTATTAAATGTTACCAGCATACTTAGCTATTCATTAACTCAATAGTTTACAACAACTTATAATTAAAAAACTAATTTAGAACTAATCTTAGGAACTTTGTTTTCTACCTATATATTTTCTGAGATACCGATATATTTGCACTAGTTTATACTGTGATGCGCTCAGTGCTGCGGCCGCATTACTTACAGTAACAATTTATCCACAGATGCTTCAAACAAGAAGCCCTAGAAATTGCTATTCAAAGAATACAAAACTTATAAGATAACGTTTATCTCATCTCGTTAGATAAACTTAGAACTAATTCAGTTTCAAGGGAAACTTTCGCCCCACGTTCCTTTTCCTGGTCTAGTCCACTTTCCTTTACTTTTTCGGACTTCATGCCCATATTCTGATTCTAATTAACTCTACAAATAGGCTCACGCCTGCTGATTAACACAGACATAAATCTGCATACTAAATAATCTATCAATTAACCAACTACAACCTGCTTGTGCTTCAGGCTTACATCTTCTTCTACTCGTGTATTTCCCCAGGACATTTAACCAGTCTTTACTGTTACATTTTATTTAAAAATTGTAGATTGTTTAAATAGAATTTTCTTACCTAGTAAAAGAAATCAAATGCATCCGATCTTTCCCTTATATTGAATAATTCCATCTTATGTCATAACAAAGTTTGAGAACCATAAAATTACAATTTCTTTATATCAGGGATAAGATCGGATGCCAAGTAACAAAAAAAGAGAAAACCGTTTGGAACATTTATGTTTCTAGTAATTTAAAGATCATATTGAAATATGTTTTTGACCGTTAAAGATATGACAAATCTCTTTTATCAACTTTGTTCTCCAAGCAGTAGAAGTAGCTTTAAATTTAAGTCCGGTCTTACCCCTTGGTGGCAAATTCTTCAACATGCATATAAAAAAGTATGTCTTGTCTTCGCACATGGTTAAAGCAGAAACCGTTTAGTTTACAAAAGCAAAAGATTCTCATAGCTAAACTACATTTAACCGTTAATGATTTGAGCTATGTTCCAGAAATCTGACGTATATGGATGTCGAGAAAATAAAGTTTTTGCCAGACTCTTTAAACTAGTCGAAAATCTGCCCGGTATTACCCCAACGCACCTTATGCAATATAATATGTTACAAATACATTAAATCATACATTGTTTACGTTTTAATTGTCAAAGTCAAACACATAAAAGTCGCTTAGACAAATTGTGGTTTGTTGACGTTCATACTGTAGTAAAGTCTCAGACTATGTATGCAATTATAAGGTCTCAGAGTAAGTATAGTACGCGTCACGTAAAAAGAACGCTGGCGGTCAAGCTGCGCATAGGCGATTTATCGGTCTACTTGGTGGTATGAGGTAGGGCGCGGGGCGGGTGAGCCACGCGCCGCATGTTTACCGATGCGCTATTGGTTCATCAGTTGAGCTTTGCTTCCCGCGTAGTACCCATGCGCAAACACACTCCCACCACTTTCTTCCAGCGTTCTTTTTACGTGACGCGTGCTATACCAAAGATTATGTATTTATAATCACTACGTTTAGGCAAGAAAGCGTTTCTTTTTTATATTTTGTATATACACATAATAAAACAACATGTATCTTATGAGAGATATCTGTGTTTTATATGTGCAGGTTAAAGTAAAACACAGCTTGCTTAATACACAAACCTTAAAAATTAATGATCGGTAGAATTTCATTATAAATCACATAACGAATTAGTTGAAATACAGAATGCTACAGATGCATTGCCCTTGAGGAATAGAATGCCTAAGTTGGAGTTGAATAGCAGTTCGAAATTTCGCTGCGGTTAGTTCTTTAGGTTCTGTTAAAGGATCCACTTTCGGTACTGTTCCGGTTTGGTTCTGGTTAAGATATCGATTTGAGGATACTTTTTTTTTATAGGACGAGGGTGACAAACGAGCACACAGTCCACCTGATGGTAAGTGGTTGCTGCGGCCCATAGACATCTACATCTATCCTCGTTTGCGAATCAAAATGCAGATGCGTTGTCACCCGTGAGGACTAAGATGGAATGCCTCATTTCCAGTAAGAAAGGCCTCCGGCCACCTGCACTCACCAAGCGAAACGCAGAAGTAAACCTCTACTTCACGCTGGTATTCTGTGAGGTCGTGGTACCACCCCGGTTCGAGCCGGCCCATCCGTGCGACAGCAAAAGCTGCCGCGTGGCTTTACCACTGTTAAAAAACCTGAAGATTTTCAAAATACGAAAATCTTCAGGTTAGGAGGCAGGCATTGTATTTTAGCTTTCTTTTTTATTATTTCGATCGTAAAATAACAACATCCTAACGTAACATACAACAACTACATAATACGGTAACAAATTTAAACGACAAAGAAATTATGGATGAGTCGGTTCGATCGTGGGAGGACCACGCTATCACTTAATACTATATACAATCTAAAAAGCATTGACTGCCACTGATATTAAAAATAAGGGCCCGTTTCATATAGCAACTCTGGCTAAATAGCGCTGGACTGATTTGAAAACAGTTTGTGTACTAACTTCAGATATTTCCCACTATACTTTGACCGAGAGTCAGCCAGTCTATGAATTACTGCATATCTTGTCTAAGAAATACCATAACATACAATTCTCTACATGATGGAGCCACGCTGCAGCTATATTATGGTTGTAGCACGAATAGGTTGGCTCGACTGTAAATAGCAGCTTAATGTGTTTCGTATGGTGAGTTTAGAGAACTGGAGACCCATTTTACTGGAAACGAGGCATTCCACCCTCAAGGGTGACAACGCATCTGTCTATTATTTTAACAGTGGTAGAGCCACGCGGCAGCTTTTGCTGTCGCACGGATGGACCGGCTCGAACCGGGGTGGTACCACGACCTCACAGAAAACCAGCGTGAAGTAGAGGTTTACCTCTGCGTTTCGCTTGGTGAGTGCAGGTGGCCGGAGGCCCTTTTTATTGGAAATGAGGCATTCCATCTTAGTCCTCACGGGTGACAACGCATCTGCATTTTGATTCGCAAGCGAGGATAGATGTAGATGTCTATGGGCCGCAGCAACCACTTACCATCAGGTGGACTGTGTGCTCGTTTGTCACCCTTATCCTATAAAAATAAAATATTATAGGCCACAGCATTCACTTACTATCAGGTGGAATGTGTGTTCGCTTGTCACCATTGTTTTATAAAAAAAATCTGATCCACTTACCTTAGAATGACTGTGTAGCTGTCACCATCCTTCAGATCCTTAGCACCATCCTCTTTATGTTTGATGTTATTCATTTCAACAACAGCAGGAGTAGACTCTGCTTTTAGCAACCAATCCTTTGCAGTTGGTTCGTTCTCCTTGCCTTCTTGATTCAGAGCGTTGGATGACACCACGCTGACGGAGTTGTTGTGTTTTTTATTTGCTTTCGGGCTTGGCGGAAGACCGTCTCTCATGTGATGCTCGTCGTGCGTATCCGTGTCAATTTCATCATAACAATAAGGATATTCGGAGTACTTGTGCTTGCAAGTCTTCGTCGTCGGATCTGCCTTTTCATCCCTCTTGAAAATTTTCATTAAATTGTTCGATGTGGAATTTGAAATTGGGGATTTAGAGCCACCCGAACAGCCGCCGACGGTCTCATCTTTCAAAACTCGGACCCTTGAGGGTAATTTGTCTTCTTCTAACTTCTGGCGTCTCTTCCTCCATTCTACGACAACTGTCAAACCTTTCTCCGTGAAGTAGAAGAACACGACGCCCAGCATCGCAGCCAATCCCTTCCACATTCCATCATCGTGCGCCGTTTTGACTTCTAACGAGCCTCCCTCATGGTCGTGGTCGTGTTCCATAGGGCTCATTGCGTGTGGCATTAAATGTAGCAGTGCGTCACCACATAGGGTTCCAACAGCCAATGCCACGAGGAATTGTAAGATATGGTTGTAATATGTTTTGTGCATTATTGGAATTACCGCAACACCAAGTAACCCGCATGCACTGATCGCTGTGATACTCAACGACGAGTACAACCACACTGCGAACATATTTTTCGTGTACGCATTTTCGAAGGGCTTAAGTTTTTTATCGTCTATCCTTCTATTGGGTAGATTCAATTCTTTTACACAGCCTAGCCTTTCTATAGAAGTGTTAGCTAATTTCTGATATAATAAAATGGGGCATATAGCCTGTAAGGTGTCCTCGGATATGAGGCTCTCTGCTTCATGTTCGCTGAGGTCATGATCATGCTCATGATCGTGAGGTTTTAACCTCGTGTTCACTGTTGTGATAAGTTCTGCACTGCTTACACACTGGAAAAGAATTTATATTGCATAAAATATAACGATAAAGCCTACACACTGGAAAATAATTTATATTGCATGAAAATATAATGATTGAGATCAAGGGTGGCCGGCTATTCATTGTTAGGCAGATGGGGAGTGATAAAACTAATTGGATATTGATCTGACGCGGGTATCACAATATTACGTGTAAATATTTTATACGTGGCAGAGCCATGCTGAAGCTATATTAGTAGAATAGTTCTAGCACAAATGGGATATACTTTTGCTGCAACTACACATCTATTCAAAATATATATAACATCTCAAATGAAAGGTTTCTTTACGATGTCTTCCTCAACCGTAGTACAAGTAATACGTCCACGTTTAAAACTGCATTTAACAATTTCATTGGTACCTGTGGTAATCGACTCGGTTTGCTCGTGTATATTTACACGTGAGGACCCTCCAAGGTACCAAGGCACGTGTATTTATGTCAACATGTCTTTATGATAATGAACATAAGCCAACTTTCTATGTGACATCTGGCAATGAGTCTATTAATCAAATCATTAAATTATACATTAGACTCTATCAAAAATCCACTGCTACATAGACTGCTACATAGGAAGGATTTTGCCACAGTTACCACGCTTGGCAAACAGTTTTTTTTAATTATTTTTAGTTGTTTTCAGGAAGATGCTATTGTTCATCTCCTGTTACAGTTTTCCTTTGTCGCATCTTATGAAATCCACGGGATAATATGAGGTAGTGGATACATACTCTACGCCGCAAACGATGAATGAGTCTATGGGCTAAGTTAATATACTTCATACTGGACTTAAAAACTGGCTGTAAATGTGATTGAACAGTAAGCTATATTTATAAAAAGCACAATGCCACTTAAACTATTTTTCAACTATTTTTATTTTAGACACTAACTCTAAATTTTTTACAGGGCCGTCTTAAACGTATTTCTAGGTCATCGATAGATTGGGAGCATAATAGAGTCAAATAAACATTAATGAAAATATCTCAGTGTACTTTCATCTAATAACTTATGTTTATAATGGTGAGGTCATACGTGACAAAGCCAGCGTAGCGTAATACGAATTCCGCATGAATGTGGGGCGGTGCGACCGTGGAAGAACCAAGCTCGCACAGAATACTAGGATGACATAGGAGGATAATGCTGCTGTTTTTGGTATAGTATTTCTACTAGTAACCCCATTCTCCATTCATCTTACACTTCGAGGTTTACAAGGCATTTTGATTCGTATTCGAGGATAGATGTTAGTGGATCTATGGGTCACAGCAACTACTTTACCATCAGGTGGGTTGTGGGGGCGTTTGTCACTCTTACTTCTGTAAAAAAAACTGTATAAACAAATAAGCCATATAAAGCTAGAAGAAACAAATGTTTTTAACTCTATTTATAAAAGTTAAAGTTACTGTCTATATACGTCACACTGCACACAGGCCTCTTCTCATTTCTAAGAGGGTGTTTATTGCAAGGAAGTGTCCGCCGCGCTGCTTCAATGCGTGTTGGCGAACTTCACATGTCTACGAAATATTTTATTTTTCAAACATGCAGGTTTCCTCGCGATGTTTTAGTCTGCCGATGAACACGTGGTAAATCAGCACTTAAAATTGCAATTAACAAGTTCATTGGTGTCGGCGAGGATCGAACTCTCGCGTACTGTGCAATTTACAGCAAGCCCATAGCCACTAAGCTAGCACGGATCTGTTTATATAATTGCATAAAAATATATGGAAAGCGTTTTCGAGTCTTACGAACTCCATGTGCCCCAAAGACGGTAGACATTTCTGATTTTGCTAATTTTAATTATCTTCGAGTAGTTATTTTTATCTTTATAATTCAAGTACTTACATTGACAACATCTTCTTTGGCCCCAGTCTGTCCGTAAATGTATTCCTTCCTCTCAGTCTTTTGAACACCACCCTCAACCAGCTTGTGAAGGTCCAAGCCTTCCAGCATCTTATTAAAACCAGTAAGGTTCATTGTCATAGTGCCAGCGTCACCATACATCCTGAATATCTGCTCTATATACACGTTTGGGTTCACATTTCTGACGTCCCTCTTCTGTCTTATCTTCTGTAATTTCTGGTGATACCTCAACCGCGACTCTATTCTTCTCTTGCCGAGATCTGCCGTCATGTGCTCGGTGTCCTTCAGCTCGGGCTGGTAAGACAATATGTCGTTGTGTACGTCCACATGTGAGCCACACGTGTGCGCCGCGCACAGCAGACAGAACATGCACACAGTCACCAAGTGGTGGGACATCTTGACGGTTATTGCTAATGATTGACTATCTAATGCTTATGTGACCCTCAATCCATCGGCTTTTTATACGGTTCTACAAGCGTCACGAGTAGGACATAGCTCGATCTGTGGACAAGAAAACAAACAAAAATTTAGAAAAATTAATATTGCCATTAAAACTGATACAGAATACTAAACAAGTGGTAAATTTTGTACAACCAACTTCAATATAAATAAAATGAGAACATCACCAATGTAGTAGAAGACAATTAAATACGTATTATTAAGGATAACTGATCTTGATCAAATTTATATGAGACCACATGAGAAGCACCAAATTTCAAAAAAGAATAATCAAAATCGGTTCACCGAGAAAAAAGTTCTGGGGTAACACACATAAAAAAATACAGTCGTATTGAGAACCGCCTTCTTTTTTGAAGTCGGTTAAAGAGGAAAGGTCAAGTTGTACACCCTCGGTCCCTCATACAAACAAACAGGCGACCTACCACGAGAGAGAACTACGACCTGATGAAAAATGAATGGGTTATCTCGACAAGGATAATAGCCGCATATTGCTGATGTGTTTCGTATGGTGAGTACAATGAACACAAACAACAAAAGCGGAGAGGAGAGAGAAATAAGGTGGTAGTAATAAAATATTTATTTTACTGTTTAGAGTAACTACATATGTATGTACATATTACACTATTAGCAACACGTGTATGGAACAAAAGATGATATATTCCTATTAATATAATATCGTGTGACCTGTAAGTGTCACAGCATAAGATATAAGTTCGAATTAGTTACATTTCTTTTGTCCATGCCACCACAATATTTTTACGAATTAGTTCATGGAATTATTTTCAAAGCATAGTTAATAATCATATCTAAGTTCACATAAACCTCTTTATTTTAATCAATAACGTAGTTATGTTAAAAAAATGTTGTATGGCGCTTACGTTGTTTTTTTTATAGGATAGGGTAACAAACGAGCACACAGTTTACTTGATGGTAAGCGGTTGCTGTGGCCCATAGACATCTACATTTATCCTCGTTTGCGAATCAAAATGCAGATGCGTTGTCACCCTTGAGGACTAAGATGGAATGCCTATTTTCCAGTAAAAACTTTGAATACTTTTTATAGATAAAATACTTTTGTAAAAGTACAACATTTATATAATGAAAGTTTATATTTTTACATGTAAATCGCGTTGATCGCGCAAACGTGACACAACATAATATTATATTTTCTACCGACTTCAAAAAGGGGACGGTACTCAATTCGACTGTTTTTTTTTATTTTTTTTTATGTGTGGTTGCTTCATAACTTTTTACTGGGTGAACCGATGTCGATGATTCTTTTTTATTTGAAAGCTGGTGCTTCACATGTAGTCCCATATAAATTTGATTAAGGTCTGACCAATACTTTTTGAGTTATTCTTAATAATTTATATTGAAGTCGGTTGTACAAAATTTTTAATTTTAAATTATTAAGTAAGGTTTTAATTGAGACTTAAGTAAAACCAATTCGTCAAACAGTTTATCATTCATTTTTCTTTGATGAGGCCTCATGATCATGCCCCCAAATGAGAAGAGTCGCTCCACAGGGGCTTCTCATACGACCAAACTTTTACATGTCTCCCTAAACCACAGACTATTATCCACGTGGAATAATTAAAAATGACACGAGTCAAATTTTAAATGAAATGTTGTCGTAGATAAAACTGAACGCGCCGTTGAATCTTTAGTCTGGGGCTCTAGGGTCAAATTGATAGATGGCATGGCAATTTTATATTTCTATAAAATGAACCTTATGACTCGTGTCATTCTAATAATATAATAATATATTCATGACAAAAAAATTCTGAACCGGTTTTGATAAAAACTTCTGTTTCAAGTTCTAATTACATAATTGCGCATCGAATAAAACCAGTCCGATGTAAATATAATCATTTGTTCTCGAGATATGCGAGGCGTAAATTAACCACTGAACATTCGTACACACACAGACACAGAGAGATTGAAATCTCGAGATTTGTCAAAATATGGAACTTTTTGCTGCATCTTTAGACTGCAGTCAAACAAAAATAAGAAAAAATGAAGTAGTTTTCCTGCTGCGTTTAAGTTTTTTAAAGTAATGAAAAGTAAGTAGGATATCAAAAAAATCAATAACTCACTTTTTCCGCTCAATATTGCCACTCAAGGGTAGTTTACCATACTTTGGCAGAACGTCCCATGATTTATGAATAATCGAATCATTATGACTCGATCACCTTACGAATGGGTCGCAAGAAGTAATCGATCGACAGTTCTATTCAGTACTGAATGGATTAATACAATATCTCCTTGCTTTTCTTTCTAACGTCACAACCTTGTTCTACATCATTAGTGGTCAGTCAGTCAATTTAAAACAAATTAAGAAAAAAAAACAAATGGAACGGAATTTGTCCTCTCCTCTTTGATATAGATCAAGACTCCAGCTTACGACGGAGACAAAACACTGTGGTCCAAATAATAATATGCGCAGTTTACGAGTTAGGAGGGTTAGGTCCCGTCCCCCCCCCCCCTTTAATAAACGTTATCCCCACACTGAGATTGTCGCCTGTATCGTGGGACAGTTAACATGCATAAATTGCACACGGACATATATCTTGGGACCACATGAGAAGCACTAGCTTTCAAATAAAGAATCATAAAACCTAGAAAAAAGTTATGAGGTAACACACATAAGAAAATACAGTCGTATTGAGTACCTCCTCAAAAGTCGAAGTTGGTTAAAAATTTGTTATTTTTAAAGTCTTATATTTTTGAAGTTGGTTAAAAATTTGTTATTTTCGATCAAGAACGGCTTAACTTTGATGCTAGTTGTTCAAGACAAGTGTTGGTTAGCAAAGCAACGCAGGTAAAGTTTGTTCCGCGAGAGTTGATAAAAATTATGAAAACATCTCGCAATAGCAACTGTCACTTAATTATCGCAATCTATGTGATGTGCGTCGCTTATCGTCACAGAGTTTTGCGGTACGAGGTTCGCAGCTGCTGTCAAGCGCGACGCCGAGCGGGCGAACCGATACGGTAGCTTCTTTATTATCTATCAGCGAAAATAATTAGCGGGCCGCTATTTGTAATGAGTTTAGAAACCCTGATTTTTGCAACCCATCAGGGCTTTTGAATAAATAATCCACAGTGCCACGCCTGTCAATCAGCAAAATGCACATCGTACAGGTGAGGTCGGGCTTTATTCACAAACGTGTATCGCTAGTATTATCTGTAACCCATCATCATCATTACAGCCCTTCACAAGTCCACTGCTGAACATAGGCCTCCCCCAAGGAATGCCACAAAGGACGGTCCTGAGCCACCTACATCCATCGACTTCCTGCATGTCTTACCAGGTCGTCACTCCATCTAGTGTGGGGACGCCCTACGTCCGTCGGTATGCGGCCGCCACTCGAGAACTTTTCGTAACATCGTAACCCATCATCGCGCTCCGAATCCGGCGCACCAATCGATCATTTCAATCGCTGAATGTACACTAACAAGCCATTTAACAACATCCAATCTACAGACAAACGTTAATTGTAAGTTGAGACTGGCAATGCCAAATGCTCATTAAAGAGGTCAACAGGGTTGATATGTACGAAAAATAAATATAACAAATTTTACGGATTTTATCGCTTTAAATTTTAACGTTTTTTAAATTCTCGGCGTCTCTGGCATTTTACAACACCCATCATCGGATTTGATAGAACACAAATCCTCGCAAAATGACAGCGGTTCCTACCAAGACTGATCCGCGAGGCTGTTGAAATTAAAAAAAAAACTTATAATTCCAACCCAGGCATAACTACTGCGTAGATCAGACCAAAAATTTATATTAAAAAGTTGAAGGAAGACGTCAAACATCTCAGTTAAAAAAGGTTAAAATTGAATGCGATGAAATCCATAAAATTGGTTTTATGTAAAGTATAGTATTCGTATAAATTGAAATCATTAAATAAAACATTGTTAAGATACGATATGGGAAGAAAGGTTCTTGAATGTCAGCCTCGCACTGATGAAAAATGCAGGAAGTCGTTTGATGCAGGTGGCTCAAGACCATGCTTTGTGGCAATTTATGCGGGAGGCCTATGTTCAGCTGATGAAGTAAAACATTTTTTTTTATAATTTTGAAAATACTAGCAATGCTATTATAACATTACTAGAATAAAATAGAATAGAATAATTTTTATTCAATATGGATTATAATACATAATACTTACATAGGCTGCACTAAAAGTATCGGGAATGGAATATTTCCACTGTTCCTGTCATATTAAAATCTTTTTAATGAGGGCTAATAATCTTCCACTCACCAGATGTCGCTAGTTGTGACTGAGGTAAAGTTTTTCGTTACATAGTGTCAGTTAATTGAGAAATTAGTTTTAAATAATAGTTTATCATTATCTAGAGTATTATATTAATATACAACACAATGCGTCAGTGGTTTGATTTTTAATTTCTTGCACTTTATAACTCTAAGTTATATTTATAGTTTAGTTTAATCATTTCTAATGTAAAATATAACTAACAATACGGAAAGAAACCTTAAATATTACATTTTCCTAAGAAATTATCGTCCCTGCTATGAAATCTGCCAAATATTTTACCTCACTGTAAAGTGGCGCCACCCTGGTGGCAGAAAAAGTTGTGGAAGTCATTGAAAACTCCTTGGTTTTAAAAATCGAATACCATTTATTTATTTAAAAAAAGATTCTCGGTCTTGTCACAAGGTTTTGTCAAACTTGTTTAGTCGTTGAGAAAAGGGAATTGACTCGAGAAATTCAAGAGCGATGATTTATTATGACTTTCGAAGTGGTTTAACACAAAAACAGTGTGTTGACCGGATGATTTCTGCATTTGGTGATGAAGCCCCATCCAAAACCACAATTTATCGCTGGTTTGCTGAATTTGAATTTCAACGTGGACGTGTCAAGCTCAGTGATGATCCCCGTCAAGGTCGTCCAAAAACTGCAGTTACCCAAGAAAACGTTGCTGCTGTGCGTAAGATGATTGAGGAACATCGTCATGTAACATATCGCGAGATTCAGGCAACTTTAGACATTGGCATGAGTCAAATACAAATAATCTTGCATGAACAATTAGGTGTAAAACAAGTTGTTTTCCCGATGGATACCGCATTCGCTCTGTAAAGAGCAAAAAGCGGCTTGCGTTACTTGGTGCGTCAGAACTCTCGAAAGATTCCACGCAGGATCCTCAAATGCTGTATACAACATCGTATCAGGTGACGAATCCTGGATATACGCGTACAAACCCGAAACAAAAAACCAGTAACGAGTTTGGGTGTTCGAAAATGAGTTAAAGCCAACAAAAATTGTTCGTTCACGGAGTGTTGTAAAAAAAATGGTGGCCACGTTTGTCTCTAAAACCGGCCATGTTACAACTATTCCTCTTGAGGAACAAAGAACGGTTAATGCAGAATGGTATGCTAGCATTTGTTTGCCACAGGTCGTTTCTGAACTCCGTAAAGAGAACTGCAACCGCCGCATCATCCTCCATCACGACAATGCCAGTTCTCACACCGCACACAGAACAAAAGAGTTTTTAGAGCAAGAAAACATAGAATTATTAGACCATCCGCCGTACAGCCCCGACCTAAGCCCTAATGATTTCTATACTTTCCCTAAAATAAAGAATAAATTGCGTGGACAGAGATTTTCATCACCTGAAGAAGCTGTGGACGCCTACAAAACGGCCATTTTGGAGACCCCAACTTCCGAATGGAATGGTTGCTTCAATGATTGGTTCCATCGTATAGAAAAATGTGTCAAATTTCGCGGAGAATACTTCGAAAAGCAATAAATACATTTTTAAATAGTAATGTTGTGTCACTTCCTTGATTCCCGAAATTTTCAGTGCCGCCCTCGTACTATTGAATTTCAGTTTTTTACTTTTACCACTGGTTCGCAAAAAAAACCTCTGTTTTCGGAAGAACCAACAAGAAACACAGCGAGACTTTTTTTAAAAAAAAAAGCACAATTTACAATATTGAAAACAGCATGGTAGCGATCACCTCATTTCCAGGGGTTATTATCAGTCATGTACTCTTTAGTAGTATAATAACCCTTACATTTTGATAGAAACGGTCTGCATATTTTCTGGGACTTTGTTGTAAAAGCGTATATATTGCCCCATGAAGGAGTTACTGACTCTTTGGCGTCGAGTAACTGGTATAACTAACTTGTGCTTGTTAATAGTATTTACAGAATGTACATCACTATTTTTATTAAAACTTTTTTTTGTTTTTGTGTACATACATTAAATTCTCGTAAATATATTGAGTAATATATAGTTATTATATTTATTTCTTTAAATTTTTCTCTAAGGGATTCCTTCAGGCCTAAGTTATAAATTGCTCTTATCTTATGGCTCTCTTTTGCTAAACAAAGATAGTTTCAATGTCAGTCGCATTACCCCATAGCAAAATTCCATATGACATTATGCTATGGAAATAACTAAAATAAACTAATCTAGCTGTTTCATTTCAACACATGTAAGGCATCTAATCTTTTTTACAGCATATGCTGCAGAACCACTAATATTCCCTTTAACCACTCCTGGTAAGATTAAAATGCTTGTGTTAGGAGTAGTTCATAACATCAGTCGAATGGCGGATTCGAACCCACGACCTTTAGCGTTCACGATCCACGCCCTGCCATATTAGGCTACTGTCGCTTAATTTTTTGACATTTTTCGTTGACATTGACGCTTGCCTTAAATTTCAATGTATGAGAGTAAAGGCTGATTTACACAGGGTCAGTAACAGGCGCCAGTGCTGGCGCCGAGGACTGACTCGCACTGTTTACACGCAGTCAGTAGTCGTGGTAACTTATTTAGGGTGTACGCACGTTATTGAAGTCAGTAGGCAAAAATGAATTCACGGAAACGGCAGAATTTACAACGATTAAAATATTTGAAAGAGAGTTGAAAGAGTTGACGAAAATGTTAGAAGAAGAGATATGTAAAAAGAAACGTATTTGGATAAGAAAATGGATATACGACAGAAAATAAACTGGAGGTTCAGCTTTGTTGTTAAATTAATTGAGATTTAAAGATCCTGTGGAATTCAAACTGGCTTTGAGAATAACGCCGAAGAATTTTGACAAATTGCTTGAATTGATAACAAGCTCTATTCAACGTCAAGATACATTCGTGAGAGATGCTTTCCCAGCCAAAATAAAACTAGAAATAACACTGACATTTTTGGCTTCAGGAATGTCATTTCGGAACCTCAGTCGCTTTTATCGTGTATCGAAATCATCTATTTATCATTGAATATCAGAAGTATGCTGGACAATATATGCAGCATTTAAAATACAAATTAAAGTATAGTAGTACTAGTACCATAATATTGTACCATAGTTTTGAACCATAGTATATCAAATCAAAATTTAATCAAATAATTAACGGTTACATAGAATCAAAAAAGTTCTAAGAATTTTCAAAAGCATGGTAAATTATGTTAGTATTCATTGTTGCTTTCACGCCCAACTTCATCGTTATTCAGTTATTCTGTTACTGGCAGATGTAATGATTATTTGCTTAGGGTCTACATATTTAGTATTAATCCAATTTCGTTCGGAAAAATCCCAAAGAGCTGATGCTTGAGGCAGGTATCTGAGCAGGGTAGTCCGATAAAATACCAAAGAACTGCTGCTTGAGGCAGTCATGTGATTAGGCTCGGAGGGGTAAAATCCCAAGGAACCATAGACTTAGAATATACTTTCTAAGTCTATGCAAGGAACACAACAACAACATAACGTAGTCTTGGAAATGTAAACGTTTGTTTACGTTTCCATGACTATGTAATGTATTTTGACGAATATAAATTATATAATTAATATAAATAAATGTATTGCATGATATGCTTTCAGTAATAAAGAAAGAGCGTTCATTTACCCTCATTTACTAATCTATATATTTTATAATTTTATGATAAGACGGGATGTCACCCTACAAATACTACGCCAGTGACTGCCCAAGCACTTGACTTGGTCGTTTAGACAAGATTAATAACGTTGGCGTGGGTGGCGGGGGGACTGGACTGACTTCAAATAATTAAGGCTGATTTACACGGGGACAGTAACAGGTGCCAGTGCTGGCACCGACGACTGACTTGCACCGTTTACACACAGTCAGTATTCGCGCAGACAGTGCTGTACTGACTTCAAATCAATTTACATCATGCCAGTAGCGGGTCAGCACTGACTTGCCTCGAATTGGGAGGCAGCTACTGTCCCTGTGTAAATCAGCTATTATTCAAGCAGGAATATTGAAGTCAGCACTGGCGCGACAGTGCTCTACTGACTCCAAATCAATTTACATTATGCCAGTAGCTGGTCAGCACTGACTTGCCTCGTTTTTGGAGCCAGTTACTGTCCTTGTGTAAATCAGCCATAATCTTCATTGGACTTCAATTTTGAGATTACACAATGACGGCGCATCAATAATAGCCAATTAAGTGTTGATTTACCACGCGCTCGTCATTGAATGAAATAACGTGAGGAAAAAAAATTGCATGTCTAGAAAATAAAACTGGAATGGAAGGCAAACATTATTCTTCTAAAGATGCATTATCCTTGTTAAGTAAAAATTGATTTTGGAAGTCATATAAAACCAGGCATTGTATTTAAAAATAAATAGATTCATGATCGTGAAATGGCAATAGGTAACACGGTCGCGCAGATGCGGGAAAATAATTGACAAAAACGGTCTACTGTAATATTTATAAATTTTCCTGACCCTGGAAAGCATTTTGGAAGTAAAAGTCAAAATCCGTCAAATATTAAAAGAAGGAAAAATATCCTTACAACAATAAAAGTATTTTAAATCTGTAGCAATGGAAACTAAGAACAGTAAAAATGGCTTTCAATAAATTATTTTTTGTCACTAATAGTTTAAACAATAATAATATTTCTTTAGAAAAGAGCTAGGTACTAAAAGAAATCCTGCAATATGTGGTGCATGAAAATATTTAAAACAAATAATTATTGTTTGTAGTTATTTCCTATGAAAAAGATGAACGAAATGTAGTACATATTGATCTCGTCTTGTGTTTCGAATCCATGTTGTCATGAAAACGTTCAGTATAGTTATACTTCAAATATGAAATGATAAAAACCACCAAAATAATAACTCTGTATATAATGAAAAATCCTCGTGACCTTGGCAAAGTAAATTTAAAGTAGAGGCGCAATAGTAAAATTGTCTACGTGCCTAACATCAAACGAAACGACTGGCAAGGTCGAGCACTGTGACGAAACCGTCAATCCTATAGTTTTTACGGTTGGTCAGAGCGTCATGCTGGCAAAATGCTTAAATATTAAATAGTCAATCCACCTGTCAATCATGACGTTTAGGCAACTCTCCACGGAAGAGACTCTAGACGTCCAGTAGTGCACTTTCAAGGGTTGATGAAAATAATAAAAACGTGGGGTAACGTTTTTTTGTTTTAAGAAAAATTATATAGCGTCTGCCACCAAATAGCAGTGCTGTGTTCTGGTCTGCCAATTTAATTACAGGGTGTGAGGCATTACATCTACATCCTCAGAGGTGACAACGCACCGAGGACTGTTAGTTCTATTATCACTTCAGTTTTATAAAAAAAAATGTGTGCGCTTCACACGCGGTAGAAGTGAAACCTTCAGAAAACTAAACTTCGAGAGAATTAGACGAATGCAGGATTTAATAAGGAATGATAACACATACATTGAAATAGAATGATTATAATATATAACCGATACGCGCGCCACCTGCTGCAACTATAAGTAATATTTAGTTGCAGCAGGTAATTATTATTCACACAAGTGCAATCAATAAGTTGACAAAGTTTTAGAGCAAACTGATGAACAGTATGGCGGCGCATAAAATACGAACAAACAAACATTAATTTTTATATATTAGATTATATTACATAATTATACAGACTTAAGAAGTTTTCAATTTCATCATCGTAATTACTTAAATATTTTCTAATCAACAAATTTTGTCTTTAATCCTTATTGCTCACATACGTGCATAATCTTGATACTTAATTGATTAATTGGAGTCACTGTATACTGTGTTCTATCTCATTCTCTCGAGATGTATATGTTTGTATCTTTTTAGTTACGTTGTCGTTTCATCGAGTTTCAAGTCACAACTATTCTAAAGAAGTTTTCACTATAAAAAGAAACCTTATTTATTTTTTATTAATTAAAAGGTATTGGCTAATTCATTTTTTATTATTAATTTATTAAGACCGAGATAATAGTAAGCACTGTATACTGTATTCTATCTTATTCTCTCGCAAGCTAAATCCTATAGCTGTATAAAACATATTATTATGTTTCTCTTTTTAGAGTAGGTAGCTTTTTCGTTTAATCGTGTTTCAAATCACAACGATTCTAAAGAAGTTTTCACTTCTAAAACTTCTTAAGTCCGTAATTCCATGGAGCAGGAAATTCATATTGAAAAGAGATAAACAGTATATCATAACTTTTTTAATTTAATAAGCTTAAAGTCGCACTTCATTGGCGCACCTTGTAAGGAGCTGAAGCCTGCGCCCCGTTGCGAAGTAATTTAATGAGATTATATTGCAAATTTCAATGAAAACGTTTCTTTGATATAAATTCTTACCGTGTGTTTAAAAATATTAAGATAATTATGTGAAACGTATCCTAATGAAACGTGTAACGAATATTCGGCTATTATTCGGTATTCAGCCTATTCGGCTTCTTTCATCATATTAGTTTTATTGTAGTCAGATAATAATTCGTAAAATTAAAATATTTATTTATTTTATACTTAATTTTGTTATTGTAATCATTAAAGTATTCATAGGTATATAATCAACTTCTGTATTATGAAAATTAAAAAAAAAAACAACAATCAGATAAATATCTATGCACTCAAATTATCGTAATTAAAGTGGAAGATAATGATCCAGAAAGATTAATTTTTCTTCATCTTCAGGCAGTAGTTTACTTATTTTCTTCTGTTAGACAATCCCAGCTTCAGAGAATAGACGTTCTTAAACACTACTTCCTTCCCGGCCGGATACTTTTGCCTATAATTCGGTTATTCGGCCAGTAAGTCTGCAGAATACTCGGTATTCGGTGTGTGGCTATATATCGGAATATACTCTTCGTTGCAAGTCTAATCCTAATATTTATAAATCTTAATACTTTAAACGAACAATTATTGTATATAACATGCAATTGGTTTCGGAAACGCTTCTAACTATGAATATAATACATTGAAACAATGGTTCAGTATCACCGCAAAATCTATTATTTTACCATTGTGAAATTTCATATGACACAAATCGTTAAGGAAGACTAGACATAAATTAGGTCCAAGGATACTACCCTGAGGAACTCCTAAAGACACCGGTGATTCATCGATCGCTCGTCAGGTCAATCTTAACAATTTTTAAGCGATTAGATAAGTAATTTGCTAAAAGGCTGAGAGCCACACCTCTGACCCCGATGCACTCTAACTTATCAACAGTTGTAAGGAGAAATTGCCTTAAACGTCACGCTTGGCAGACGTATTGCATATTGGCACTTTTGACGCTGCTGGCCGTCGCCAGTCTGTTATATCATCTATCTAAACCCGTAAGATTTTAATAGAATGTAGTAATAAATAGAAAAAATCAAAATACAGATTTTACATGCCTTCAAAATAACTTTAACCAAAATGACCTTAGATGCATTGCCGTCCTATTTCATATAAAAAAACATGTCCTCTAAAATATTATAAGTCTCACTTAACATGGCAATGAACAAAATCATTGGTGCCATATTTATGCCATGCTTCAATAGAGTCCGATCAGCAGCAAGCGTGATTAATGGACAAACATACTTTTACATCTATACATATAAATAAACTTGAAGTGTTTAGCGAAATAACTGGCTTCTATAAAGTTCAGGGGATTATTCGCTTACTACATATATTATATACACATACATAAATAAACATTTTAAAATTTTTGTCTGTCTGTCAGTCTGTCCGGGCAAATCTTCGGAATGGCTGAACCGACTGTGATGAAATTTTACGAACAAATAAAGAGCAACTCCAGGAAGGATCACATTATTATATCTTACCCAGGCGAAGCCGGGGCGCGTCGCTAATTTATAATATAATATTAACAACGCGATAGTAGTTAAGCTATATATAGTGCTTAATATCGTCACCATATCGATTTCATTATATTCGTTTAATCTTCACATGGCGGCGATATCACTCGGAGTCTCGAGTGGTTAAAAATAACTTCCCGACGATATATTTACTATCACCATCACAAGTCCTAGAACTCGAAGTGGTGTATTATTAATGATAGCTACTAGAAGATAGGCCTCCCCCATTGGTTACCACAAAGTACTGACCTGAGCCACCTGATTTGATTGACTACCTGTATGTTTCAGTATAAGGCTGCCACTCAAGAAATCTTCCCCAACAGTTGTCGGTTCTTTGAGCTATATGACCGGCCCATTGCCACTTCAGCCACAGAATACCATACTTTTGTTTTTCTGTAGAGATCCTCGTTACGGGTTTGATCCTGCTAAGATATTCCAAGCAAAGCCATTTTCATCGCACTGAGAGAATTCGAGCTTGCTCATGCAGCCAGCAGAGGAGTACCTCGTGTCGTTAAATAACAAATGGTAAAATTAAAAAAAATTACAACCGATTTCAATATAAATTATTAAGGATTACTCAAAAACTACTGGTCTGACCCTGACGAAAGTTAGGTATATAAGACACACATCAGAAGCACCAGTTTTCAAATAAAAAAATAATCATCAAAATCAGTTCACGTAGAAAAAAGTTATGAGGTAACACACTTAAAAAAAGAAAATACAGTCGAATTGAGTACCTCCTCCTTTTTAAAGCCGGTTAAAATTTTAAAATCATTAAATGACCGGATACTGACAACGCTTCATTGCCATCTTATCGTAAGTTTATATATTTTTATACTAAGGTTAACCAGAACACAAAGGTATTTATTTTAATCTATTTTAAATTTCATCTATTGACACTTAATATTTCTCCATTTTGCGCCATCTAGCATTTATCTTCCCTAATGTCCGACAGCAGACATTAAATTGATTGATATAAAAGGAATAATTGAATCTATATATAACTAGAATCTAGTTCTAGAAATATCAACCATCAACATCAGGATGAAAATTTGATGGCTCAGTAGCGCAGTAACTAAACATTTCGAGTTTGGCGCCGCGGGGCTGCTGGTTCGAATGTCATACGGAATGTTCGTATGGCCTAAAAATAAATGTTCCGGGTTTTAAGCTGTTTGTCCATGTGCAATTTATGTACATAAAACGCCTCTACGATACATAAAAACTAGTGAGGGTAACTTTTTTTTAAGGAAACAATTTTCTATTCTAAGGAAATTAATTTAAATTTCAGTTTAGAGATTCTATAATTTACTAGCTATCACCACCTACAAATATCAGGAGTTAAAACGAATAGTCTGCAGGTGTACGTATATCACTGAACGCAAAGCATATTATGCTTTTTCACACTAACCATACCTATGTCTAGGGCGGCTAGTTCATCATCATCATCATCACCATTACAGCCCTTCACAAGTCCACTGCTGAACATAGGCCTCCCCCAAGGAATGCCACAAAGCACGGTCCTGAGCCACCTGCATCCATCGACTTCCTGCACATCTCACCAGGTCGTCACTCCATCTAGTGGGGGGACGCCCAACACTTCGCCTACCGGTACGAGGCTGCCACTCGAGAACCTTTTTTCCCCCATCGGTTGTCGGTTCTTCGAGCTATATGGCCGGCCCATTGCCACTTCATCCGTTGGGCTATGTCGGTCACTCTGGTTCTACTGCGGATATCCTCATTTCTGAGTTTATCACGCAGAGAAACTCCGAGCGTAGCCCTCTCCATAGCTCGCTGAGCGACCTTGAGCTTCCTCATCCGGCCAGCAGTGAAGGACCAGTATTCATACCAGTACTCAGTTCCGTATGTCATCACTGGCAACACGCACTGGTTGTACAATTTCGTTTTAAGGTTTTGATGTATGTCTGACGAGAAGATGTGTCGTAGTTTCCCGAACGCTGCCCAGCCGAGTTGAATCCGTCGATTGACCTCTCGGTCGAAGTTGGACTTACCTAGTCGGACTATTTGTCCCAGGTAAACATACTCGTCAACAACTTCGAGCTTAGTGCTCCCAACAACTACCGGCATAGGTGTGACATGGACATTAAACATGATCTTTGTTTTGTCCATGTTCATCTTAAGACCTATCCGTTGGGAAGCACTATTGAGGTCATTGAGCATAGTGCTTAGGTCCTCCAGCGATTCTGCCATAAGGACTATATCGTCGGCAAATCGAAGGTGAGTGATGTACTCGCCATTGATGTTGATACCGTATCCTTTCCAGTCCAGAAGCTTGAAAACGTCTTCCAATGCAGCGGTGAAGAGTTTCGGGGATATGACGTCACCCTGTCTTACACCTCTCTGCAATTGGATTAGGTTTCGTACTCTGGTTCTGTACTCGGATAGCCATCGTAGCCCTACTGTACAAGCACTTCAGCACTTCGATATACCGACAGTCAACTTGGCACCGCTGAAGGAACTGCAGCACCGCCCCAATTTCGACGGAATCAAAGGCTTTCTCATAGTCCACATACGCCAGACATAGTGGCAAATTGTACTCCTCTGACTTCTTTTCGACTTTGCCGAAGGGTATGTATGTGGTCTATGGTGCTAAAGCCTTTTCGGAAACCGGCTTGTTCGGGAGGCTGGAAGTCGTCAAGTCTGCGAGCGAGACAATTCGTAATGACTCTCGAAAACAGCACGTAGACGGGGCTCAGAAGGGAAATCGGTCTGTAGTTCTTCAAGAGAGCGTTGTCGCCTTTCTTGAAGAACAAGACCACCGCACCTCTGCTCCACGGCTCCGGTGTAATGGCACCATGGAGGACGGAATTAAAGAGCTTCTGAAGGACTTCAAGTACCGGTTTTCCACCCGCTTTCAGAAGCTCCGCTGTAATTCCATCCTCGCCTGGGGCCTTGACGTTTTTAAGGTGTTGGAGAGCCATTCTAATCTCGCTCAGACTGACGTCCGGGATATCATCGGAATAATGTCGGATAAGACTCGCTCTACGGCGGCTAGTTACCTTGTTAGAATTCGGAAGTTTTCTTAAAGATAACGGTAAGAAAAGGAAGATCGTTATTTTCACTAAGGCCACACAACGATGCTAGTTTAATGTACTTTAAGATAAATCTGATCAAATGTATTTTTAAACAAAAGAAAAGTTTAAAGTTACAGCCTATATACGTCCCACGGCTGGGCACAGATGTGCTCTCACTTCTGAGAAGAGTTTTTAGGGCAAGGAAGTGTCCGCCGCGCTGCCCCAATGCGTGATGGCGGACTTCACATGTTTTTATTATTTCTCAAACATGCAGGTTTCCCCACGATGTTTTCCTTCACCGCTGATCACGTGATAAATCACCATTTTCCTTGCCTGCACCAGAAGAACCACCATAACGGACAGAACCACGATACTATCTTAGCACCACTACTACGTAGAATGACTTAGGCGGAATCTCTCGCTCACGGCGCGGCGCCTTCATTGAACTATATACTGCACAAACGAGTGGGGGGTTGCTCGAAATACCCACACTTCCACATCGTCACCATTAATATGACCCTCCGCTAGAGTGACGCAACCTCTCGCTCACTCTCGATTCAACCGGTATTTTATAGACGCGCCGACATATTCAAGAAAGTCCACTGCTGAACATATGCCTCCCTCATAGATTGGTTTAGCAACCGCAGTTTTTATTACGGATGATATGTCGATGAATCCGGGTGGTAGTTGGACTGCATTTTGTGGCATTGCTTGCGCGTGGTATGATAATGATAATGATGATGACGACGATAAACCATTATTTAAAAACAAAGTCATAGACTAAAGCACGAGCACAAAAGTAATATACGTGAAAAATTGAAGTTCTTTCAATCCATAGAAAATCAGAGCATTATGCATTGAATGGTTATTCTCATATCTAATAATGAAAACAAATTTTTCTACTAAATATTACTAGGTCAGTAGGATAGTTATTGATTTCGGAATTAAAAAATAACCAATAATTGAGTTACAAACCAACAAACATATTTTCGCGATATACCAAAATTATCTCGGGGTGTTTAATTTAAGCGATGGTATATCGCGACCACTTCATACACGGTGCTCGAGATAAGTGGGAAAAAGTACTTTGTTGACTTCATTTTAATGTAAATATTTAATTTATATGTTTGCGGCAACAGACTACAGCGACAAAGGTGTGAGACGTCTGATACTGCGATTGTTAATGTGTAAATGGCCATTGGTAACGATATATTCTATCTTAGTCGATATATGCGAGATTATGTGATGTTTAGGATGTGACGATGATTGGAAAATGATAAGTTTTTCTCCAAATGCAACCTAACGTGCACGACACTCTGGCACCCGACTGATGGAAACAATTAACTAAAAACACCTAACCCAACAACCCAACCCACAACAAGAGTAACTGCTTTGGACTTACAATTCACCTCCCTAACGTGGTGTATATGGGCAAATCTTCTAGGTAATGATTACCAACTGGTGCATTATTAAAAAGGTCTACGTCCAGCAGTGGACTCAAAAAGGTTATTGATATAATGCGATATGTTTGGAATATTCTTATTCATTCATTCATAGCAGCCTATAAAATTTCTCTAGAGAACAAAGGCCTCCCCAATAGATAGCTTCATAAGAGGGATATTTGCATAGTTGCACACTTGGCAGGCGGATTGGCAACCGCAGGTTTTTATTATTATTAAATTTTTAACAGGAAGATGCTACTGCCCATTTCCTGTTTTGGTTTCCTCTGTCGCCTCTTAAGAAACCCACTGAATGACACCGTGTAACGGCGGCTTAAGATAATGCACTACCCCAAGTTGTATTTGAAAATTGTTGTGTTATGTCAAACACTGGCTTTAAATAGGAAAAAAACGCACATAGTTTGACGAATGTAAATATCAATTTATAGACAGCATAATGTCATTAATCATTCAAAGCAATGAATAAAAGACATTTCCTATACAATATCAAAGGTTCTCGAGTGGCGGCCTCGTACCGGCGGACGAGGTGTAGGGCGTCCCCCCACTAGATGGAGTGACGACCTGATAAGATATGCAGGAAGTCGATGGATGCAGGTGGCTCAGGACCGTGCTTTGTGGCATTCTTTGGGGGAGGCCTATGTTCTGCAGTGGAC
This sequence comes from Parnassius glacialis, assembly GCA_033319125.1. Lineage (NCBI taxonomy): Eukaryota > Metazoa > Arthropoda > Insecta > Lepidoptera > Papilionidae > Parnassius > Parnassius glacialis. The sequence goes on from JAVANC010000002.1 coordinate 30,751,493, forward strand.
TTGTGAAGGGCTGTAATGATGATGAATGATGATACAATATCACGTAAGAAAAAGGTCAATAAAAAATTAATAATAAACGCATTTCTCAACAGATTGGAGCATTTTAATTTACTAAATGCGCACAAATGCATTAATAAATAATCAAAATACATTAATCGTTTTAAAATTATTATAAAACAAAGAATTACATTATGGTTTAAAAAAACAAGATATTGTGCAATTTTTTCATTAGTTAACATTAAAATTACACAGCAAGCGATACCTTTTAAGTGAACGTGTTATACATTTCAAACGAAATAGTATTTTAACATGTGCTATATTTAACCGTTTGCTTTCGCAATCTATAATTTAAGTAGTTACGTAATAGAGCAAAGATGCCATAAATCAATACTTTATCGACCTGTCCAAAAATATTTTTCATCTTCAAAAACAGTAAATATAGCATATTCAGCACATGTGTGACGGCGTGAGGATGTCCATGACACCTTCTCTTTGTCGTAGAGGTCGACTTGTGAAACACGTGGCTTCAGAGAAATGGCAAAATCACCTTGGGTACAAAATTTACTTATATTTTGTAAAAGATTTTTAATAGAAGTAATTGTGACAAACGATAATAAACCTAGCAAGCTAACAGCATAGCAAAGTGGCGAAGCAATCAGCTTTGTAGCGGTTTCTAACGGTTGCCGTTGAGAAATTACTTTCAAAATAGGAGGTTCAGATGCCTGGGTGATCAGTAATCGATTGCTGAAAACAGAATTTGAAAATTCGAAACCGTTCTCGAGATAATCGTGGGACAGACGGACAGACGGACGGACAGACGGACAGACGGACAGACATCGTGAAATCAATAAGTGACTTCGCAAGCTTCGCCACTTAATAAGTACACCTGATGGAACATAAATGCTATCCTGGGTTAAGATTAACAATTCAGAAGCGTTGCCACCTGTAAGGACTAACATCAAATGCCTCTTTATCAGTTAAAAAAGTCTCAGATTCTTTAAACTCATCTTATGGAACACAGCAGTATTAATTAAGCTAGTATTTTGTGGGAGCGTGGTCGTTTCCCGGTTTAAACGATGATTTGCTGCAGCCGTATTAACTCTTTATATTTATTCTATTTACCTTTTTCATTACATTTCTTTTTAATTAAATAATTGTAGTAAGGAATAAACATTAAACATATTCTTTCTTCTTTTTTTTTCTTTCAGGCCTGTTTTATGAAACGAAATTCCGCATCGCTTGCTAAAATGCGTGTTAGCAGACTACTATTTAATAGACTTGTTTTATAGGATAAGGTTGACAAACGAGCACACAGTCCACCTGATCCTCGATTATAAATTAAAATGCAGATGCGTTGTCATCCGTGAGGACTAGGATGAAGTGCTTTGTTTCCAGTAAAAAGGGTCCCCGGTTCTCTACATTCACCATAGGAAACACAGCAGTGTCAAGCTGCCATTTTACGCTGGTATTCTGTGAGAGCGTGATCCTTCCCCGTTCGAGCCGACCCATTCGTGCTACAACTATACCAGTAATATTGCTGCAACATGGCTCTACCACGTATAAACTATTGAATACTATCAGAAATATCCTATAAAAATAAATAAAATATAGAAATACCTGAGTAATAAAGACTTACATTTTGTATACAACAAATGACTCTCCAACGATAAAAACGATAAAACGAATCGCCGATAAACGCAGTACAATCGTAACGAAAGGAGGTCCTTGAATGCACTCCGTTACTCGTTATACGGCGTTATAATACATTCGACTCGACTGTGCGCTCTCATGTCTAGAGGCAGACGAAGACAAAAAAAAAGCAAATTGAAATCAAATCGCAATTCAAACAAAAAAGATATTAATACTATACACATTGAGTATACTTTACCATTACGTAAAAGAATATTTAGTGAAGAATTTGCAACGTAAAGGGAACTTAAAACGAAAACTGAAAAGAACTAATTTGGATCTTATGATTATAATAATAAAGCTTTGACTTTTAAAAATAAAAGAAGTTTGCAAATCAATATAGAGCAATGTGAAGTAAACTTTATTTCATTGATATAAAGTTGTATATAGAAGGTGAAAAGTTAAGGAAACGTAAATCGCTACGCCATGTATTTGCGTCACATGAGTCACCGGTCGTCTTACGAGTAACGAAACATGATAAAATCGTTAGGCGGTATTGAATTATGTACGACTAGTCGATGCCTCGGGTTTCACTTGCATCTTAATGCATGCAAAATGCATGCAATGAAACATTCCTTGCTTTTGGAACGAAGTTCCTTATCGAACGGTACGAATTTGGCGGACGGGGGCTAGGCGAGAAAAGTGTAAGATTTTTCCGTCACGACCCCTTCTGACGTAGTGTAGACGGCCTTGACGGCTATAAGGAAGCGAGATGGAATAATATCCATCTCCCTCGCACTTTTTCTTATCTAAAGAAATATTTTTTTAAATGACGCTTCATTTTAATAGACGCTAGTAATTTATTTATTTGTATTTGTTAATCAATAAAATAATACGTTTATCAATAATAATATACTACAAAAGGAAATTTGTTCCAACCGAGTGTTCCTCGACACTCACGCATGTTTTTTTATTGCTTCATTTACTGTTTAAGACGCTAATTAAGACGCTAACCAGACCCAAATTGGTATTCTTGAACACAATTTTAGTCACATCTATACAGTTCATGACTACGGAAAAAATATATTGCACGCCTCATAACGAAGCGTTATTAGGTAGTGTATTACTCTCGACACGTCAACGTGAAGCCGTATATCAAGAAAACACTAATTAACCGGTTCAATGAGGATGGCACGCCAGGCGTGCCATCGATTACTTTTGTGTGTGGCGTATGACACACGAGTCGTGTCTTTTTCAAAATCGTTATAACTCTCTCAAATTACGTTTTTGGAAAATTTATCCAGAACAAAATATTCATTATTTTGCAAGTAGTTCATGCCTACGGCTTCGTTTCTGGATATTTTGAAAATTTGAAATTTTTAGAGGTTGACAACCTTTTCTTTAACCTGTACATGGTACTCTTTTTACTTTGTGGGTTTTATATCATGTTGTGGAAAAATAGTCTACTAAGTAACAAATAATAGCACTCATTGCGATCGCTCACAAACTCAAGTTCTAATAAATAGTATTTTGTCAATCTGCCGCCGTATAGCGCCGGCGTTAGTTTCCTTTTGAAAACACTTGTTTTGCTATTCTTACTAATTAAACGTTTTCAAATCGACTTTACTTTTACATTTGTGTAACATTAATTAATATTTAACAATTATTGTAAATATTAATGAATCATAAACCTTATTTTTTTCCAAATTAGGGTTCTTGATTGTTTGATATTTACAAATATTATAATTAGGTGAAAATTTAATTTAATAAAAACCAAGGTTTTCCAGGATGATTTAGCTGTACCTACTACTTATATAAATGATTTTTTTATAAAACAAAAAATAGTACAAAATGCTTGTAATGTCTGCATAAAAAAGTCACTTACTCTCAATTTTAAAGAAAACACGTAGAAAAACACGTAGTTACCCACTAAAAACAAGTATCCTTCCGTTTGTAACTGATGTTTGATGTCAACTCAACTTAATTAGGTCTAAACAAGTGAAAAAAGCACAAAAAAGACAATTATTTTTACACATGGCTGATGGGACAATAGGCGTGTCATCAACTTCTGTGGCTCTAGACACGCCAGGCGTGTCGTGAAATATTTGTTCGCCGCCACAGCTAAAAGTTGTCGAAAATTGGTGCCGCAACGAATCGGTTAATCCATTTTATATCTTCTAAAAAAATCATTTTATATTGCTATTTTGAAAAAAAAAATTACGGAGACGTCTTGATGTTGATTTTGTATGTGGTCACGATAACTCCCGAAAATATTGGCGTATCCAGACCGGGTGTTTTTAATGTAATATCGAAATATCTTCCTAAGAACTATTTTTAAAAATTTTGTCAGTCTGTCCGTCTGTCTGTATGGCTGTCTGTCTGTCTGTCCGGACTAATCTTCGGAATGGCTGATTGTGATGAAACTTTACAAACAAATAGAGAGCAATGCCAGGAAGGGTCGAGGCTATATCTTAACCAAAAAGCTTAAAGATTTTCTATTGATAAAACTAAAAATTGACAGATTTCATGGTTTTTGATAATCTAAAAAACGCTATATCTTATCCAGGCGAAGCCAAGACGGGTCGCCAGTAACGAATAAAATAAATACTAAGTTGGTACCTATCAGAATTATTAAAAAAAAATCTGTTTGTTTTTATGTCAAAATAACAGTTTTTACTAGATGCATATGAAAGTATAAATGGTACCTATAAACAAAACAATTATTTTTTTTAAATTGTCTGTCTGTCTGTCTGTCTGTTTGTACCGGCTAATCTCCGAAACGGCTGGTACGTTTTTGACGGAACTTTCACTAACAGATAGCTGATTTTATAAGGAGTAACTTATTTTTATCTTAGAAAATGAAATAGACTTTCGCGCGTTTATAAAAATTAAAACCCCAATCGTTATAAACTTTACGCGCGCGAAGTCGCGGGGAACAGCTAGTATCAAATAATCGTCGATAATATATCTACGATCAACTTTGTCTGGAACGTTATCTGTAAACACAAACGCATTATCTGTCTGTCTCGCATTCGCAGACGCCTAAATAACCACAGACGGCCTTACACCGGACCGTTGAACCGAAAAACAGCGGCCGCGGCATGCCATAGGCAATTTATTATTTTTTTCCATCTCTGAATGCCGACCGTTTACCAAAAAACGATCAAGCAAATTGTTTTAGCCTTACATTAGCAATAAGACAATTTGACGCATTGGACGCATCTTATAGATGCCTTAGAGCTCGTATTAAAAGAAAAATGTATTGTCCCAAATAATCCCAGGAAATAACAGTGAAATGGTATGATTATATTTTGTGAACCTTTCAATAGAATATGTTGAACATGGTAGAGCCATGCTGCAGCTGTATTAAGCTGCAGCACGAATGGGTTTACTCGACCGAGGAAGGAGCAGGCTCGCACAGAATACCAGCGTAGCTTAATGCTGCTTGCGTTTCGTATCGTGAGTGAAGAGAACCGGAGATTATTTTTACAGGAAACTAGGCATTCAGTCTTAATGCTGAGGGGTGACAGTACCTATATCGTTATTTTGATTCTTATTTGATGATAGTTATAGGTGTCTATGGGCTACAACATCACCACCACACTTATCATCAGGGTGACTGTGTGCCCGTTTGTCACCCTCATTCTATAAATAAAATGTACCAAATACATATAAACACACTGGGCCTAATTGCTTTGAGCAATTTTTTTCCTATGTAGCATAAATAATGTACCAGCTTCACTAATAAATTTTTGAACTAATTTAACAAATTCTTTATAAAACAAACTATTTGTAGCATTGTTAAACCGGCACAGTTCACCCGATGGTAAGTGGTTGCTGTAGCCCAACCTTCATCAAACCTGGATTATGAATCAAAATGTAAACGCGATATCATCTCCGAGGACTAAGATAGAATTACCAGTAAAAAGGGTCACAGTTTCGCATACCTTATACGAAATATGCTACATGTGCCTTTAAAAGATTGGCACGTAAACACTTTATGAATATACCAGATGGTAGTTAGTATGGTCGATTTGGTTACCTTTGTTGTTATTTTATTAATAAGTTTATGTTATATAATATCTATTTGTATTTAGAATATGTACATATTTGAATATACATATATCGTGTGTCTGTATTAAATTTTCTAGTACCTATATCAGGTTATTATCACATTATTGTCTATACGTCCCGGGTTGACTTGGAGAGAATGCCAAAAGGAATTAAGTCCAACGTTAGTAAACTTTTTTTAAGGTGTGAACAATAAAGTGTAAATAAATAAAATATTTTACGCGGTTATTCTGTGTAGACGAATGCAGCCGTAAGAAAATGCCAGAAAGACGTAATGGCCTCCGATAGATTGCGGTGAAACCGTTTAGTGTTTTTATTAGATGTTTATCCAGACCAGCGACGTGGATCAGGTTCAAAGGATAGCGAGACGTCTCATAGCGCGGTCGTGAATACGTCTGCACAGCGTGGCGATTATAGCGAACACAATTTACTTGGCAATGGCTCATGTTTACTTTGGCATTTGAAATTGGTTAATGATAAGGGGAAGACCACAGTTAAGTTTTATATGTGGCAGTGCCAAGCTGCAGCTATATTGTGGTTGTAGCACGAATGGGTCGGATCGACCGGGTATAGACCACGCTCTCAAAGAATACCAGCGTAAAATAGCAGCTCAATGCTGTTGCGTTTCGTAATGCGTGTGTAGAGAACCGAAGACTCTTTTTACTGGATACAAGACATTCCATCTTAGTCCTCAGGGGTGACAAAGCATCTGCATTTTGATTCTTACTCGAGGATATAATATGTAGATGTCTATGGACCAGAGCATCCACTTACTATCAAGTTGGCTGTGTGCTCGCTTGTCAACCTAATTCTATAAAAAAATGAGGTTCGGGAAATTAAAAATGATCTTCATTTATAATTGCGATGATTTAAAGAACACGAGAAATAAAATTTACAAACAATTGCTTGAAAACAAAACTTACCTCACCATATTACGAGCGAAATGAAATATTTACTTTAAATCACGTAATGATATGAAATACACGAGACCTTTTAGAAAATTGCGGCTGTTTAAATATAGTCCACTGAAGTAAAAACTGTCAGGCGCAAGTTGCGCAAGCGCTACGATGGTTCCGTATCTTAGAAATGTACACATAATATATTAAACTTTATCCTAACATCTATGTTACTGAAAAAAGAAAGTACATAAAACAAAGTCAATTTTGATTGGTCTTATGCTTAAATACTCGAACGCTCTCAAATTTAAGATGCCGTTAATACTCGTGCTGTCTCTATCATTTTCAGTCAAAGTGACTGTGACACCACTAAACTTAACGATATCTTAAAATTGAGTAGCATTTGAGTGTTCGGCCATTATATTTATAAATATTAAAGATATAGAAAGAGAATGGTAGCAATCACCTAATTCGCAGGGGTTATTATCAATTAACTATTGTAACCTATAATAATAACCCTTTTGTTTAATAAAAAATTTTAACCGTAAGTTACTTAGGCCCTGTGTTTAAATACAAGAGGATGAATATTAGAGAATGTGCCCAGAACTCAAGAGAAAGAGCAAATTGTAATTTACATTTGTCCTTAATTGGTAGTAGTAATAGTATTTTATCGGACCAGTTATCAGATGATGCCAATAAACTGTATTTATTAGTTAATAAGAGATTAAGTAACTAGTAAGTATAAAATAAGTTTATTTGTTAGTAATTATATTTAAGTTTTTTTTTGTAACTACCAGGGCGGCATAATCGCATCAGCTACAAAGCCCTTTTTCTGTAAAAAAAAAATATGTCTGACAACCTCCTTAGGCTAGTGGTCGAAAGCACGTTCGCTGATCATACGGTCAGGGTTCAAATCCAAGGTAGGGGCAAAATCCGGTACTGGGTTTCTTTCAAGAAATATTTCGAAGTAATCCGGTCGTGTAAGATCGCTGTCTCACCGGACTATGACAGTGACGGAACCCTAATAAACACATTATAATCAACAAATCCGTCAAACAATAATTGTAACAAGCGTGTACTAGAAGACGATTCATAAAACAACGCCAGAGAAAATCCACATTTATTACGCATGATAAACAATACGAGGAACAAATCGAAGATTACGAAAACACGTGTGTTTTAATAACGTAACATCACTATGGTAAACCACAGCGGGGTAAGCAGATTTTTAAAAATCTTCAAAAAAAATTGTCAAAAAAAATGAATAGGTATAGTCGGAAACTGCCACAACAAATATATAAAGTGCCATGACATACATAGTTCACCAAAAATACTGGTTAGTAAAAAGACATTTAAAAAAAATAAAAAAATAATAAAAGCACTCACTAATGGTGATCGCATCACGAACGTGATTTACAATTGCTACAAACTGGAGCGCACGCGCAGCTAACCAACTCCGTGTACTAAACATAACATAACGCCGACTACAATAAAACGATAACGGAGCCGTTAAGAGTACGAAGGTAACGACAAAAGTTGGCGTTATCGGACATAGATTATTTAACGAAGACGTGTGCTGATTAGTTTCTACCTTCATGTCATAAAATAAATTTATATAAAAAAAACATGTTTGGTTTATATTGTTATATTCAACATTTGTAGGAACAGTTAAATTACTTTTAATCTCTGTATATGTAAAATCAATTGCTATCTGTCAATCTAACAAAAAATTGAAAATGACTGGACCGACTTTGATGAATTTTTTTGTGTTTGAGTGGATGATCTTAACGATTCAATACTGGACCCGGTATGAGGCACTGTTATCGAGATCCAGAAATCACCCGTGTGAAGCCGGGGCGAATCGCTAGTCTATACATATAAAAACCAATTGCTGTCCGTTAGTCTCGCTAAAACTAAAAAACGGCTCGACTGATTTTGATGATTTTTTGTGTGTATTTGAATGGGTCCCTAGATGGTATAGATCTACATTTGGACCCGGTACATGGCGCCGTTCTCGAGATCCAGAAATCCCGGGACGGATCCCTAGTTAAAAAATAAATATACTAAGGTTTAAAAATAGTGAATTCAATTACATTTTTATTTAGAGAAAGGAAATTTGCAGGCGTTGCTAGTTTTAAATATTACACTGATACTTTCTTCAAGTTTAAATTTTCCGAACTGACGAAGACGTCGTTGTTCAATTCTAAAAATAATATGGCGAAGAAATTCTAGTTTCTACCAACTAAAATTAACACATCTGCCGCGGCGAGACAGTGAGGCCGGCGTCAGTTTCCTGCCTATTTATCATTCTACAAACATATGTCGTCACATGACGTATTAGTCGAGTGAGGAAAACGTAAACGAGGCTATGGCAACTTTGGAGGCCGTGTAATACTATTTTATGGTTCGTAACTACTTATCGAATTGTACTTAGTGAGAACACTTTCCATGGTTGTGTTGTCTTTTGATGTTATATAATTTTAATCATACGACTGGTTATTGAAAATAGACGTTTTTAAAAATACTTAGTCGAGTCATCAGTTCTGTCAAAACCTTATTATTTAAAAAATTTGAATACTGGCTAGATGAATTTCACCAATTTTAAAATTATAACGTTTGCGCTTGCCGAAAATAAAAACGACATTAATATTCATTCGTTTTTAAATATGGAGTGGTCGAAGAAAGAAGATAGAGTAGAAAGTAGCAGTTATCGCGTTGGACCGGTGTGGTTACGCGCCAAGAGATTTTCAATATTCTACAAAAATTTAAAATAGCCCTACGATTTGTTTATCGCACTATTAAACTACTCACTGAAGATTCAAGCTTCGAAGATCGTAAGAGGCCCGGCCGACCTCGTACAGTTAGGACACCTGCGATCATCAAAGTAGTGAAGGCGCGAATCCAACGAAATCCTGTTCGTAAACAAAAAATCTTAGCTCTTCAGATGGGCCTAAGCAGAACCACGACCTTATCGTAAGAAGATCGGACATTTTTTGAACGAGCGTTTGAAAAAAATTGGGCTGGATAGATCTCGCGCTTTGTTACGGCGGTACGCGGGAAAAAAATGCCGTGAAATTTTGTATTCGGATGAAAAAAAAATTAAAATCGAAGAAAGTTATAATAAACAAAATTATAAGGTGTATGCCCACAGCAGTGAAGAAGCCAGCACGCGTATTCCGAGAGTTCAACGAGGACATTATCCTTCGTCACTCATGATTTGGCTTGGAGTCTCATATTCAGGCTTAACTGAGGTGTTTTTCTGTGAAAAAGGTTCAAAACCCAGAACTGAAGTGTACCAAAATACCGTCCTAACAAACATAGTGGAACCTCTTTCTCAAACAGTGTTCAAAGACAGACACTGGATATTCAAACAGGACTCTGCACCAGCTCATAAGGCACGAAGCTCGCAAAACTGGTTGACCGCCCGTGGAATTTACCGGACTTTATCGGACATGAAGACTGGCCCGCTTCTAGTCCAGATTTAAACCCACTGTATTAAAAGATATGGCAACATTTGGCGGAGAAAGTTTGCGCTAAACCTCAACAGAATTTGGAATCCCTCCAAGCATTTTTGGCTAAAGCAGCGGCAGAAATATATATGAATGTGGTGTGTGCTGTGATTCATGATTGGCTGCGTCGAATAAGGGCATGTATTCAAAATAGGGGATGGTATTTAATTAATAATGTAAATAAAATTGTATTCTAAATTACATTACCTTTCATTTCATATATAATTTCTATATAATTATCAAAAAGTGTATCATTAATTTTATAAAAAGTTTTTGACAGAACTTTGACCTGACTAAGAATAATTCTATCCATACTTTTATCTTTTTTATATTTAACTGAAGTGACAAACGAACTTACATTCTTTCTGATGGTAACTGTCGGTCCATAGACACCTGCAACCACTTTAAATAAAGATTGCTACAGGTGCGTGACCTCTGAGGACCAAGATGGAATGCCTCACGCAGCGCAGCGTAGCGTCTGCTAGAAATATGCTGTCTGGGTAGCAATTTTACCGCAATTTCCGAAACTACTATGAACAATAAACATTTTTATGAACAGCAGTGGTGGATCATCTTTAAGAGGCAAACTAAGCAGGCCTATGGGATATATATGCCTAGGGGAGCTAGGTTAAAAAGGGGCGCGCGCAGAAGTTTCAAAACGAAAAAAGTCGTCTATTTGATTATTCTTACATCGCCCTCACTCTCTCGTCGCATTTTTCATTCACACCCACCTGTTAAGGGTACTCGTGTCCTAATTATTTTGCAAATATAAATTATATTATATATTATAACACAGTTTAACTCAAAACAATAATATAGTTTATTTACAAAATGGGTAGTTATATCTAAATAAATAAAATGATAGAGGTACGCAGTTGTGCAAGCATCACGGAAAAACTACTAGATAGATTTCAATTAGGTTTTTTAAGTTTTATTTCTGAAACACTTGGTCCTTATCTAAAAAATATATTGCGATATCTTCATTTAATATAAAGTTATTAAAGTTTTAAGAAACACTGTTTTTATAAGCACTATGTGTTCGGCGATATGTGTTTTATTGGCGAGGAGAAGTGGGAAAAGCGGTGTAGCGCGCATGCGTAGGAGAGGGGAAGTCTCTTCTACCTCTGCCTCATGATAAAGTTAAGGTCAGCCGATAATTATTTGTGCGAGGAACTCAATGTTTTTAGCTGTACCTTGACCAATTGGCCCCCGTAGTTTCCTATAGTTTTCTCAGTAATTTTTGCCGTTAAATAACTAATTATCATTTGTTAATAAATATATATATACACAATATATTTTATAGGATAAGGGTGACAAACGAACACACAGTCCACCTGATGGTAAGTGGTTCCTGTAGCCCATAGACATCTACATCTATCCTCGATTACGAATCAAAATGCAGACGCGTTGCCGCCCGTGAGGACTAAGATGCAATGCCTCGGTTTCCAGTAAAATGGGTCTCCCGTTCTCTACACTCACCATTCGAAACACAGCAAGCATTGAACTACTATTTTACGCTGGTATTCTGCGAGAGCGTGGTCCTTCCCCGGTCGAACCGACTCACTCGTGCTACAACTATACTACTAATATAGCTGCAGCATGGCTCTACCACGTAAAAAAATATATATCAAGCAACGCGTACAAAGTCGCGGTTATTCAACTAGTTTATAATATATGACCGCTAGAGGGGCGCCGATGAGTCGCTAGCTTAGGGCGCTGTCGATATTTAATCTGCCTCCCGATGATCAGCATTAGATGAAAGAGTATACTAATACAATTTAATATCAACAATAATGTCCTCCAGACCGAATTTCGGCCACGGCGGCCAGTCTCGACGGTGACTAGCCATCGGCGCAAGACAGGATTATAGTGTCCAAGTGTATGCGCAAGCACAGGTGCACTCTCTATTCCTTCACTCTCATAGCCCGATGGGACGGTAAACCGACACGACCGGAGAGAGATCAGGCGTAGGACCAACGGCTTTACGTGCTTTCCGAGGCACGGGGGTGAAACACCGTCAACTTCCTGACTCCAGGCAGGTACTGAGAATTTCTTGATGGAAAACTCAATAACTGATTTTTTTTTGGCCCGACCCGGGATTCGAACCCGGGACCTCATGATCAGCAATCGCACCACTACAACCACTAGACCAACGAGGCAGTCAAAACAATCAACAACTTTGAGACTAAGAGCACTATGCGACAGCACTTTTGGTCAGCCTAGGAGTCGGTCTAACTAGGTACCACCTGTTTCCTATTCCTGCCGTCAAAAGCTGTGCTTGCATCGCTATTCCGGTCCGAAGGGTACAGAGAGACAGTTTTATAAACATGCTTTTAGGCAAATCTTAGTCCCCAGGGGTACTAACGTATCTGTAGCCGTTTGTATATGAAGTTGGCTGCAGATGTCCATCGACTGCTGCAGCGAGTTACCATCAGGTGGACTGCAAGTTCGTTTGTCACTTCAGCTTTTAAAAAAAAGAGTGTAATAATTTGTCATTAACGCCACAATGGGGCGAAAACCTCAATTTTTCAAAAAATTACTACGGGAGAGCGCCCCGATCACTAGCTTTTTCTCATCAGAAAATTAAATATATTAGACTTAATGGAAAACTACAAATAAGATTAATTTTCTGATGAAAAAAGCTAGTCATCGGGGAATAAAAAATATTTTCTCGCCCTCCCGTAATTTTTTGAACGACGAATTGTTCCCAGTTTTCACTTAAGATACGTATTGAGGAAAACATGAAGGAAAAATTATAAAGGTGACCCTACGATGATAGTAGTAAATATGTAACGCCTTGCGTATATTATGACATTCTCGTATCGTGTAATACTGTAATATGTAATGTCATGATACGTGATATTATTTGTTTTATATAGACAGTTTTCTTTTGATATTGTCACGTTAAATCTATCTATATACTATGCCATTACTTTCATTTCAACGTTTCGGTCATTTCAACGTAACGAGATAAGGAACTGATTGCTTTAGAAAAAAGATAAATTCTATACATGTAAGTATAGATCAGCACGATCTGATTTGCCGAGTAGTAGCGTAATTACTTACCCCATATATCGTCCCGTGGGTGTCATAAGAGGGAACAGGGAAATGAACAGGAGATGGGCAGCAGTTTCGTCCTGATAAGTGTTCAATAATATGCCTACGTTCAAACGTGGACTTCAGTGAACATAGGCTGAAATGGAATAATGGCAATGGAAATAAACATATAAATTCAGATATTTTGTTTATTTTAGGTATTTCGAGTATTAAAATAAAAACATATTCACATGAGAAATAGAGACTATATTAATATAGTCTTAAGATATTTAAGAAAAAATAAGAGTAGGTGTCAATTTCTTACATAAGTAGTACACGTTGAAATAAAAATAAACCAAAATTATCAGAATAACTTTAACTTCAATGACACCGAACATTAAGAGCATCATACACTTGATCGCTTTTTATTCAACTTTGTCTGACGACCTTGGCTTAAAATGAACGAGAACTGAAAGTTAGTTTTGGATTTTACCGTTACCGTTACAGCCCACTACTATAAAGGCCACTGCTGAACATAGGCCTCCCCATAGATTGTCTCATAGGGGGAATATTTGCCATAGTTGCCACGTTTTGCAACCGCATTTTTCTATTCTTGGTCGCTAAAGAAAACGCTACTGCCCATCTGATTTGTTTCTCCTGTCGCCTCTTACGACACCCACGGGATGATATGGGGTAGTGGATATTCTTATATCATCACTACTCGGTATTTACAATATTTTGGATTTTACAATATCTTCAAATCTTATTTTTGCGTCTATTCTAAAATAATCATCTAGACTAAACTCCACTTGTAAAGAGAAGTTCAATATACTAACTATGAATATGAAAACATATCTAGTTCTAGTTGGTCGTAGACCGCAGCTTTTGTAATGAAATCTTATGCAGTGTATACCATAACACTTTGTGTATCCGTCCCATTTATTTTCAATCATTTTTATGTGTACTTAATTTTTTTTATTACAAAAGTGATAAACGCGCTTAATGCAGATGCACCGTCACCCGTGAGGACTAAGATGGAAAGCCTCTTTTCCAGTAAAATGGGTCTCCGGTTCTCTACAGTCACCATACGAAATACATCAGCATTAAGCTGCTATTTTACGCTGGTATTCATTGAGAGCGTGGCCCTTCCTCGGTCGAGCCGACCCATTTGTACTACAACTATACTAATATGTAATATACAGTGATATAATATATAGAGATTTATACGCAGTAGAGCCATGCTGCAGCTAGTATTAGTAAATACTAGCTGCAGCATGGCTCTACTGCGTATAAATCTCTATAACCTTTTATAAAACTCCATTCTATATATAGAGATGTATCAAATTCCGATTTACAAAGAATTGTAGTTAATTTTTGTCAAAGGTGTTAAATATGTTTTTCAATAGTAATGAAGTATGACTAGAGCGAATAATAATAATAATGTTAAAATAAATAATAATTTCAATAACAATAATAATATGTTTAGACCCTAGAGTAGTCAATAATAATAATTATTATTGACTCTATTCTAGGGTCTAAACATAAAAATTCCTAGTCCACATAATATGTCTAGTTTACACTAAACATTTATTAGAACGAATGAGATTTATTAAAATTCATGTACCTACCGCGCTTTAACATCCATGGGTTATTACAGGGCGTAAATCAATGGTTAATGGGAGCATATTGTGTTGAATTATGGCTTTTGGAAACATGAAATGAACGCTGGCAAGACATTACGTCGGATCGTTTCGCGTTATTAGTTGAGGATCGGATGCAGAGACACTATAGGTGTACACTTTCATAATGTGTACATTGGATCACTTGACACTGCGGTTAAGGGTTCGAATCTTTGTCATTCCTATTTCTTAATGAGGTTTAAGAGAAAATATCAAAGTTATACAAATTGATGTCAGTTAGAAGTTAGAGCGAAGTTATAAAGAAAGAAATGTAATTTTCACAGCGATGACACCTATCTGTAAACTTGGGAAGCAAAACATTATCTGTATTCTGTACGCAAAATTATATCGTATAACTTAGGTATTCTATATTGATTTCTTTTTAAACATTATTATAACGGTAAACTTAAAATAACTAAAACGTACCGAACTCAATATATTAATTTAAAGAACAACACACTGTTGCAATTATTTAGCAAAGCAACTATATGTATATAAGATCCGGCTTGATGGACAAACGAAAGTTTTTGATATTTATTCAAAAACTTAGAAAGAGAACCATGTTATATTAAATAAATAACAAATATATACTAAATCAGTTATACAAAATTGTGTTTTTTTTAATAGGATACGGGTGACAAGCGAGCACACAGTCCACCTGATGTTAAGTGATTGCTGCGGCCCATAGACATATACATCTATCCTCGTTTACGAATCAAAATGCAGATGCGTTGTCAGCCGTGAGGACTAAAATGAAATGCCTCTATTCCAGTAAAAAGAATGACAAGAATATGCCTTAAAAAAAGATCCGGTTCGAAGGACGAGCCGTAGATTTTTTGAATTTTAATTTTAGAATAAACATTCAAAGATATTTTTAAAATTGCTCAAAGAGAAAACAATAATAAAATTGTATAAAATTAAATAATAATTATATCTAATGTTAAAGCACTTTATAAAATTTAACGGTGATTAATTTGGAGAATATTAAAATATACTTACGTATTTAAGCGAATACAATCCAATCACACAAACACTATCCAAAAATTTTACACAACCTGAGGGGATGACATGCAACCCGAAACTGATAAAATTTACATCGGTGTACACCATTTTATATGCAAAGGCGCGAGAAAACGAAATGTCAAATGCGGAACCAGGAAGGATGCGTTTTTATGACGAGATCACAATCGGAACGCTCCATTAGGCAAATTGTTAGCGCCCTTTTGTTGACCACAGATTGGCGCGTTTTTTGCATGTAATTGATTTCCGAATGTCCTTATTGGCGATTTATTGAATGATAACATTTCTGGGTATAACTGGCATTAGTGCAGAGAGGTCCGTAATGATACGACCGTATTATTGTATTGTTAAAATCGTATGGTTCCGAATACCTACATCATAATATTATGTGAAAATTCCGTTCTTAAAGAAAATCTTTTCGGTTGCACGAAATTTTATTTTCTCCATATTTTGTGTTTACAAACATCGGCGATAACACTTTTACTCGCAAGTAACTCTACAATAGGAAGAAACAGAAGCACAGAGCAGACAATATTGGAAAACCGTAAAATTGCTTTCGATTGGAGCTCAAGCTATAAAAGTTAATCATCAGGTATTATAAATATTATAAATACAGGTTATATTTTGCAGAGTGTAAGGTGGTAAGGTAGCGTAGGCCAAGTAAATCTATTTATTTAAAACATAAAAGTTTCTTAATATTGATATGGTCACTATAAGATGTTAGGTAATAACTTGAAACAAAAGGACCCTTAAGTAGGGACTGCATAAATTAACCGACTTGGTATTACATGGATCTCACAACTTTTTACGGTAGAAGAACTGAGTTGCGAGACTTGGTTTTTTTACAAGTTGTGTTTTTGATGGCATCATTTTTACAATTTGAACACACAGCACGTGAATTTATTGAGAAAGAAATCAGATAATAAACGTGACAACACCAGCGCTAATCATATTCTCTCTTTGTTAAATGAAACCTCCGATGCATATGATATGTCCGTTGTGAGATAACAACAGCATAACGGGAAGACTGAACTTATTGCGATTACTGACGTGTCAAGTTCAATATTTATCTATATACATATACATAAAATTTAAGTGTCTGTTTGTAATATTGAAATAATTGACTTATTCTAGATTCAGTGTGATATTTGCATGCTATTTAGACATAAATAATCATTTATTACATTTTTGTCTGTCTGTCTACAGGCTAATCTTCGAAATGGTTGAACCTATTGCAATGATATTTCACGTAGGTCTGTACCTACGTGAAATTTCTTTTCTATACTACTGAACGTGAACGTGAAATACTTTCTATATTTTATATACTAATAATAAATGAATTATTATTAGTATATAAAATATGCTCTCTATATGTTAGAGAGCATATTTTATATACTAATAATAATTCATTTATTTCGGCCAAAAAAAAATATATCCATAGTTTTAGTAAATGTTTTCTTAATATCTAGTGTTAGTAACATATTAGTTGAC
This sequence comes from Parnassius glacialis, assembly GCA_033319125.1. Lineage (NCBI taxonomy): Eukaryota > Metazoa > Arthropoda > Insecta > Lepidoptera > Papilionidae > Parnassius > Parnassius glacialis. The sequence continues at coordinate 30,768,824 of JAVANC010000002.1, forward strand.
GACACAAGTATGAAACTGCACAGATGGTGGCAAGAAACCAGTCTACAAGGCAGCATGTAGCCGTATCCAGCGAGCCAACATCGGCGAGTCCCAGCGGTCAGCCAGTGCACGCAGGATGTTGTTGGGGCTGCCGCGCACGCGCCGAAGTAGCGCGTTTGCTGATGATTGCAGCGAATCCATCTATGTGAGCTTCCGCGAACATGGCGGAGGTGCTGCAGTAGCGCGGCAGAGCCTTCAGCACCCTAAACGCGTTATTATATTCTACGCGTAATTCACTGTATGCCCTCAGTGTATAGTTTACCCACAGACTGCACGTGTAAAAGAACAAAATAAGCTTTAAAAAGCGTAACCTTAACTTGACTAGAACATCGTGCAAATCTGCGAGCCAACATGTTGCAGCGGACAGACGGCGCCCTTCTCTCTCTTTCAATATCTAACTAAGTTGTCTTTTTGATCCTCCGTGACCCAGTGGCCCAAATAGTTAAAACCTTAGAGTAATTACACATAGAGTGATAGTGTCATTCAAAATTCCGTTCAAAGTTGAAGGCACAACACAATGAATGTGTGCATAAGCGGCCTGTTATTACGTTTGCCCACACGCACACAAGCGAATGAGTAATGTATGCAAGTTAATGACATTTTCCCCAAAAAGTGGGGAAAATGTAATAGTAGACATAGTCATAGAATTAATATTTAAGTTGCGTTTATAATTATTTATTAACAATTTGCAAAGAGAAAAATGTAACATTATTTATTTTTGTTAACTTTTGTAATATTTAAATTATTAATATACGTAATATCTTGTGTTATATTCACAAATCTAATTATATTATTATGTTAGAAGTGGTATATTTATATAAATATCTGTTATTGATCTTCCATAAAATCTTATATTATTTGTAAATATTAATTTTTGTATAATACTCAATGGCCTTATTCTGTGTTATATAGAGAAGTGAAACAAATGGAGGAGGCAAATGCCTACGTCCATTTTTTCCAGTATTTTCAATCCAGCTCCACTTACACGTTACAAGTGAATAGTTGTCAGATAATCATTTTAGCTGTCAGATATTTTTTCATTACTTATTCATTATTAGCTGTGGCTGTGGCCCGCGCCTTCACCCGCATATTAAAGCATACACTGATCTCGATTCTTGCCATTCTAAGAATCTACATGATATATTTAATTTAAATCGGTCTTAACGTAAAGGTTACAACATACAACTTTCACAGAATGGATATAATATTAGAAGGAATCACGAGACTTAAGAATGCCGTCAGCTTCACGTGATTATTATTATTACTTTATTGGATATTATGTTTTTCATTAAACAAAATAAGATTCAGAAGGAGATAAACTATTCAAATAAAACATGAAATTAAAAATGTTTATTAAATAATATAAAATAAAATATACTCTAGTACTTAAAAACAGTATCTCTTAATGACCATGAAACTACAACTGTTTTCTAAACAACTGCCGCTTTGATGACGCTATCCTCGAAATGTTATCTTTTTTAGATTCATAAAAGAATCGAACTAAAAATGTTAAATATATGTAAATTAGAATAAAAAAAACAATCATAGGCTATGTTATTTATCATAAAATACATACCATAAAAAGGCAAAAACAACTGCACATTATCAAAACAAAATAAAATTAACATATTTTTTTTCGTGGCAAATGGGAACCCTAATAATATTTGGCAAATAAAAATACATATTTATATGTGAATGAGACTATTTGCAGTATGTATGTATTTTTTTCAATATGCATTTTTTTAATTATAATAATAAGAAAAAATGGGGTAAAATATTTTACTACGCCTAGCAACATTTTCATTATATTGGCGTCTGTCAAAATTATTATTTATTATTTTGTTTTAATGAATGTTTTTTTACAAAAATATAATATGCTAAGCAGTAATTACTCGTGAAATGAGATTTTTAATTTTTTTTAGTGATTATGTGATGAGTTGTGGCACCCTTTCACAGTAAAATACGTCATTTTTTTGAATAATTGTGCGAGCTGTTTACACGACTACGTGGACTCGAGTACTAACGCGCCAAAAGTCGTACTTAGTCTTTAAAGGCTAACTTGAAATGGCTTCACTTTGCGTGCGCCTACTGCGGTTCTAAGCCTAATACTTCTATGGTTAAAACACTCCACCTTCTTTTAAATAGTACCACCTAACGTAACGTTTTATCCGAAATACTTAGAAAAATTATAAAACACATGGTCTTTGATTATTAAGTGGCGAAGCTTGCGAAGTCACTTATTGATTTCACGATGTCTGTCCGTCTGTCCGCTTATCCGTCCGTCTGTCCGTCTGTCCCACGATTATCTCGAGAACGGTTTCGAATTTTCAAATTATGTTTTCAGCAATCGATTACTGATCACCCAGGCATCTGAACCTGCCGGGGCTGCGGGCTGTTCGAAAGAGATACCGCGGCTCCGGAACGTAAGGGCACTGAAGGAACACGGATGGTTTTTAGTCAGTAAAAGTCTGACACTCCCTTCCGCTCCACCCAGAGCGAAAGGCGTCATTAGATGATTTTCCATCCGCAAAAAAAAAGGCATCTGAACCTCCTATTTTGAAACTGATTGCTCAACGGCAACCGTTAGAAACCGCTACAAAGCTGATTGCTTCGCCACTTTGCTATGCTGTTAGCTTGCTAGGTTTATTTTTAATCTAAATAACACCACAGACGAAGTCAGTTCGCTAGTTATTTATAGTTGAACTAGCGGAGAGTTATAGGCTAATGCTAGATAGCCTATACTATTTCTCATGAATCTGGCTATCATAATATACAAAAATAATTTTTCAAATCAGACTGGTAGTTCCATAGATTAGCGCGTTTAAACAAACAAAAAAACTCTTCCGCTTTATTATATCAGTATAGATAAAAAATAAAGATTGTTTTGCAGTACTACATATTACTAGATGAACTGTGTATTTTTTATGTGGTAAATATTTCTGTAAACATTTCGGAAACTATCTTTAAACTAAAGACCTAAAATAAGTTATTGAATAAAACTAAATTATGTTCATTTTTAGGGTTCCGTACCCGAAGAGTAACCAACGGGACCCTATTACTAAGCCTCCACTGTCCGTCGGTCTGTCTGTCGGCGGGCTGTATCTCATGATCCGTAATAGGTAGACAGTTGAAATTTTCACAGAATGTGTATTTCTGTTGCCGCTCTAACAACAAATAACAAAAAAAAATCTTGTACGATGGTACAGAACCCTTCATGCGCGAGTTCGACTCGCACTTGGCCGGTTTTATTACCCGATTGCCCCAGAAGGAGGGTAATGTTTTTAACCGACTTCAAAAAGGATAGATTCTCATTTCGGATAGATTCGATTTTTTTTCTTGTATTTATGTTACGCGATATCTTCGCAGATTGTGAACCAATTTTGATGATTTTTTTTTAAATAGGTATACTTCGAGGGTGGTCCCATATAAATTTGGAGAAAAAATTCCACCCTTAAATTGTTAACAGAAGTTATTTATTGCTACCCGCAAATAAATAACTTTTGTTTTAGCAATTTGAAGTCGGTTTTCACTTTTTCTTAAAAGTTATAATTATTCGAGTGTATGTATGTCTATTCCTTTGGCAAACGATTTTAACTTATGGAATGTTGTTAGATTCATCCTAGTTGTGGAAGTAACATAGAGAATACTTTTTTCTCCTTTCAGTAAACTTTTGAGGCTGTCGGGTTTTTTTAATTACTGTTCCGAATGTTGGGTTTGTTTCTTATAGTCACATGCGGTCTTATTACAAAATGTGTATTATTGAAGGTCCCGGGTTTACAGAAGTGTCTTTGTCATGAAAAAAGTCTTTAGCCGCGGCGCCACAGTCTTCGCGAAATTATATAGAATACTAGCTGGTACACGGCACGTTGCTGTCGCTGAAGAAATAAGTGGAAATATAATTTTAAATTTGGAACAGTTGTATTGTTTAGCTAGGAATGATAATACATTCATTGAAATTGAATAATCTATAACTTTCAAATAAATTGGTCAGTACGATACGCGCGCCACTTACTGTAAGTTAATTATTTTACTCTGCCTATAACCTTCGCGCCCACCAGAGCATAAAATACGAACAAACATTAATTTTTATATATTAGATTAGTTATAATTATACATTTTTTTATATTCTACTAAGCCAGCGCTTATCCCACCTGATGGTAAGTGGTGATGTAGCCTAAAGCCGCCTCTTCACGTTGGCCAACACAGTGGCGAATGTGTTGGCAGAGATATTGGCCAAGAAATTGTGATCGCGTCCACACGTTGGAAGGTCGTTCAGTTTGCTTCGGTTCGGGCCAATGTGCGGACGAATTTATTGAAATGATTATTGATGCGCTGCGGTTTATTTATTAACAGCATACCACTATTTTTTTATTTAATTTTCACTATTTTTAATATAAATTTTTAATATTTCTTTATTATACACTAACGTTATACAGATAAGTAAACTATATAAACATTAACACACCTAGGCATAGGTATAATTAACACTTTTACAACTAAGGCCTTGAAAATATTCGAATCCTGTCTATGAAACTGTTGTAAAATTTTATTAAACAAAACCTTTTTAAAAAGGGTTATTCTTATTATATAATTATAGAATAAAACTTAATAATAATAATAAATAATTTATTTTGTCAAACATTAAAGTTACATTATACGATCAGTGATCGAGGTCACCTAGTAAGCAAAATAATGCCTGTAACAGGTGGCTTCGCTCTTCCATAGCTAAAAATTAAAGTATTATTAACGAAATAAAGAAACTAATAGGGAATAATAAAGACAGTAAAAACATGATTTTAGTATCCTACTTTTTAATTTGATTTTAGTATGCTACCTATAATATAGCATTAATACATCAATAAATAAATGAATACATCAATCACTACAACGTGAATGTGTATAAGATAAGGGTGATCAAAAAGAAATGAAAAAAATAAATTTTATTTCTTGACGGCTCCGTGGCGTAGTGGCTTAGCAATGAGTTGCTGCCCTGGGGGCCGCGGGATCAAATCCCGCACGGAACAAGTATTTGTATAGCCTGCACATAATTTCTCCGGGTCTGAATGTTTGTCCTTATGCAATTTATGTTTCTAAACTGCCTCCACGATACAGGAGAAAATCCTGTGTATAATAACATTTTTTTTTAAAAAAGACTTGTGTTTTACAAACAATTTTCAGCTTGGTAGGGCTCTATAAAGCGAAAAGTTTATTCATTGGTCATTGTTACTGCCGTTATGTAGACACTAGTTACGATGCATGCATATAAAATTTAAGCGTGCGTGCGTGCGATCACTCTGAGAGCTCGTAGCAAACTAAACGTGCGCCCAACGTGTGGACGCGGCGGCCAATACTCTGCCACAACCCTTTGATCTTTCGTAAAAAACCGACACCAGACGGATCTCGCGCCAACTTGTGGGCCATCGTCCCAATACGTACCAACGTAGCTTAAACACCCGCTCCACACGATGGCCATCGTTGTTGGCCAACACATTCGCCAGCGTGTTGGCCAACGTGTAGAGGCGGCATCAGATGGTGAAGCGCACTGACTTAACAAATGTCTATTCACTATTGCCTTGAAACTTGCTGGCAACTTATTCCACTCCTTTGCTGTACGCATGATGAACGACGTGGCGAACCGTTTGGTTCGAATGCGTGGTAAGTCAACAACGAAAAGGTGGAGACTGGCCGACCGCCTGGTTTTCCGATGGTGGAAGGGAGAGGGGGGAATTAAATTATGTAATTCCTGCGCACACTCTCCAAAATGCATCCTGTAGAAAACCGAAAGGCTGGCTATTTTACATCTGTGTTCGGGGCTGGTAAGATTGGTTTTAATCAAATTCGGGTCACCAATAAGCCTCTTAGCACGCCTTTCCATTGAGTCCAGAGCTGCTAGGTGGCATTTTGCAGCACCAGCCCATATATGGCAGCAATACTCCATGCACAACTGGACTTGTGCTTTGTATAAAGTTAGCAGCTGTTCCGGCGTGAAGTATCGCCGCACCTTTGCAAGGACTCCCAGCTTCCTTGCAGCTGCTTTGGCCTTTTTTTTCAAATTCATCACTTTACATCTTAGTTCGCATACTTTCCACTTCTTTATTGAAACAGACCCTTAACCAAGATATTAAAGTTGACAAAAAATTACTTCACGTACATCCGCTCGATAAAATATAATGATGTGTCTTACCTGGTTTGAAGAGCACCTCTCGCCCTCCCTCAATTGCGTGCAAGTCTCTTAGCGTTAAGTATCTTAGCAGTCAGCCACGCAGTCTATATCACCTGAAGATGCCTCGTGTAGAGGCGAACACGTGTCGTATTGTCGTCAGTGGTGTGTCTTTCCTAGTGTAGTGGTGTTGGGAGTAGCGGTGCTGGATTAGTGGTGACGGGGACAGTGCACGCAACTGAGGGAGGGCGGGAGGTGCTCTTCAAACTAGGTAAGACACATAATTTTATTTTATCGAGCGGATGTACGCGAGGTCATTTTTACCAACTTTAACATAATGGATTTCCGCAAACTAACGCCTAATTATCTTAAACAAGAGTCTATTTCAACCTGAGACCTCATCTATCCTCCATCCATTACAGCCTTTAAAAGACCACTGTTGAAGATAAGCCTCCCCCACAGATAGCCCCGTCTGCCTTGGCAGGCGAGTTGGCAGCCGGTTTTTTATTACGTACCTTGAGTTGTTATCAGGATCAGCTGCTGCCCATCACCTGTTCCAGTTTCCCTCTATTGCCTCTTACGACACCCGTGAGACGATATGGGCTAGTGGATATGAACTTATAATCTGCTTTTTGTAACAAAACAGATTAGGTCTGATGTAGTCATTTTTTAATTTATTTTAATACAGATATACGAGGGCTGCACTAAAAGTATCGGGAATGGAATATTTCCACTGTTACTGTCATATTAAAATCTTTTTAATTGAAAAGTCCTTGGTTTTAAAAATCGAATACCATTTATTTATTTAAAAAAAGATTCTCGGTCTTGTCACAAGGTAACTTGTTTAGTCATTGAGAAAATGGAATTGACTCGAGAAAATTCAAGAGCGATGATTTATTATGACTTTCGAAGTGGTTTAACACAAAAACAGTGTGTTGACCGGATGATTTCTGCATTTGGTGATGAAGCTCCATCCAAAACCACAATTTATCGCTGGTTTGCTGAATTTCAACGTGGACGTGTCAAGCTCAGTGATGATCCCCGTCAAGGTCGTCCAAAAACTGCAGTCACCCAAGAAAACGTTGATGCTGTGCGTAAGCTGATTGAGGAAGATCGACATGTGACATACCGCGAAATTCAGGCAACTTTAGACATTGGCATGAGTCAAATACAAATAATCTTGCATGAACAATTAGGTGTAAATAAGTTGTTTTCCCGATGGATATCGCATTCGCTCTGTGAAGAGCAAGAAGCGGCTCGCGTTACTTGGTGCGTCAGAACTCTCGAAAGATTGCACGCAGGATCCTCAAATGCTGTATACAACATCGTATCAAGTGACGAATCCTGGATATATGCGTACGAACCCGAAACAAAAAACCAGTCACGAGTTTGGGTGTTCGAAAATGAGTTAAAGCCAACAAAAATTGTTCGTTCACGGAGTGTTGCAAAAAAAATGGTGGCCACGTTTGTCTCCAAAACCGGCCATGCTACGACTATTCCTTTTGAAGAACAAAGAACGGTTAATGCAGAATGGTATGCTAGCATTTGTTTGCCACAGGTCGTTTTTGAACTCCGTAAAGAGAACTGCAACCGCCGCATCATCCTCCATCACGACAATGCGAGTTCTCACACCGCACACAGAACAAAAGAGTTTTTAGAGCAAGAAAACATAGAATTATTAGACCATTCGCCGTACAGCCCCGACCTAAGACCTAATGATTTCTATACTTTCCCTAACATAAAGAATAAATTGCGTGGACAGAGATTTTCATCACCTGAAGAAGCTGTGGACGCCTACAAAACGGCCATTTTGGAGACCCCAAGTTCCGAATGGAATGGTTGCTTCAATGATTGGTTCCATCGTATGGAAAAATGTGTCAAATTTCGCGGAGAATACTTCGAAAAGCAATAAATACAATTTTAAATAGTAATGTTGTGTCACTTCCTTGATTCCCGAAATTTTCAGTGCCGCCCTCGTATCTCTCCCTTTTTATTTTTTATTTTAAATGTAATGTAGTCTGATCTAGTCCATCAGCAAAACAATGGGAAGCCGAAGGTGTGAGTGTAGACGAATATAGGTGGAGCGAAGCGGATAAGAAACCATACAAAGACCGCAATTGTTTACGCAGACGACAATTTGCAATCGCAATCATACAGAGTACATCTAAATAAATACAATGGAAAACAACTTTTTATGTACGCACATATGTGTTTGTATTAATTTGAGCACCAATTTGATTCAGAAGTAGGTAAATATTTAAATTTATGTTCAATTTTACAAATATTTCTGTCTACCACCTTTAGTTCGTGGTTCGACCCACTTGAAAACAGTTATGTTCATTTTAAAGTAGCTATCGATTTTCCGATAAAAATATAACTTAAGTACCATATAAATAGTCATAGGATATAGACTATCGGTGTGCAAAATTTCATCCGAATTCGTGGTATCCGAAACGTAACTATGGCAAATGTCATTATGAAGCAATATTCCATGGGGTAGCATAGGCCTATGTTCAGCAATGGAGTAGCAGCTGTAATTAATTAATGAATATTATGTAAATGTTCGGATGTTTGTATAGCTGTATACGTAACGTGGTAGAACCCCGCTGTCACAGAATACCAGCGTAAACTTAACGATGCTGTGTAGTCCTCACGGGTGACAACGCATCTGCATTTTGATTCGTAATCGAGGATAGATGTAGATGTCTATGGGCAACAGTAACTACTTACCATCAGGTGGACTGTGTGCTCGTTTGTCACCCTTATCCTTTAAAAAAAGTCACGATGTATGGAGTAGTGAATTTTTTTTTATAGGATAAGGATGACAAACGAGCACACAGTCCACCTGATGGTAAGTGGTTGCTGCAGCCCATAGACATCTACATCTATCCTCGTTTGCGAATCAAAATGCAGATGCGTTGTCACCCGTGAGGACTAAGGTGGAATGCCTCTTTTCCAGTAAAAAGGGCCTCCGGCCACCTGCACTCACCAAGCGAAACGCAGAGGTAAACCTCTACTTCACGCTGGTTTTCTGTCTGAATCCTCTAACGCCGCCACTACAACCTGATAAGAGTAAATTACGTTAATATATTATGCCTATCACATAATATACTGGTACAATTATAATTAAAATTAGTTATTTGTATGTAAATGAAGTAATATATATTCTGTGATATAAGAAAAAAATGTTGTACAAGTGTTGAATATATATTATCATTACAAAGAGAGACCGCAGTATAGCACAGGGGCTAAGTGCGGTAAAACGCAAACAGCCCGGGTTGAATTCCCACCGGCACCAATGAAATCGTTAATTGCAATTTTAAGTGCTGATTCACCATGCTTACAAAATTTGAACCCATCTATGTCATCAAGTTAATAATAAAAAAAAATACATTTACACTGTATAAAATCCGTAGTGAAATCGAAATGAAACTGTTTGCGATTGTTTTTTAGAATTCCTTTAGAATTGCACCTCCTATAATTAGGTTTATTTCTAAAAACCGAAACTATATTGCGTATGATGCGGTGAAGATGAATTGTACGAGTTAGCACACAGCGTACTTTTCTTGGCACGCTTCCGACTCAATTGAGTTAACGTCACAAATACACGAACATTTTTTTTTCGGTACAAAAGTTTTAGTCATTCATGATTTCCGGAGAACGGAAGTGGAACTATTCAGTTTGTGAAAAGTTTGTGACGGCGTTTGTCAAATTAAATATAGTCCAAAGGCCTTGGTAATATATTTCCAGATATCATCCTGTGGGTGTCGTAAGAGGCGAAACGAGTAAATTTAGATGACAAGTAGTCTACCGTGTAGCCGCGGAATGAGAATATCCACTACCAAATATTATCCCATGGGCGTCGTAAATAGCGACTGAGGGAAATGAAACTGGAGAGTGGCGACAGGCAACAACATCTTCCTAACAACAACTCTAAATAATAATAAAAAAATTAGGTTTGCCAGCATACTTTCTAAACGTGGCAACTACGACAAATATCCTCCCTACGACGCTATTTATGGGGGAAAGCCTAAATTTAGCAGTAGAATTTTGATAGGATGTAATGAATGAATATTTTCTAGATCTAGTTTTCAAATTATGTTGATACGCAATTTATGTTTAACTCATTATTTCTCAAAACCTCAATCTTTTTTTTTCAAATATCATAATTAGAAATTTCTCAAACTTTAATTTCAAATAGAGAAAATAGCTAATAGTACAGAAACAAACAATAACCTTTACATTTTCCCAACAAACAAACAAATTAACTTCCCCGCTATAAAATCTGTCAAATATTATACTTCAGTTTTAAGTGGCGCCGCCCTGATGGCAGAAAAAGTCGTGGATGCCCTCATTATCATCTTCGAGACTGGAGTCATTGTGACTGTGACATACAAATCTAACCTCGCCTAGCTCATACATCGCTTAGGTATAAGAGAAAGGAAGAACAAGTTATCGCCTCTGTCTCTCTGCTCTCTGTCTGTCTGCTCTCTGTAACGATCAGAATAAGATAGATAGTCGAGACATTTTTGAAAATGGTATTTAATGAACGAATAGACTGTATTACCACGTCTTACAATAATTAATAGCGCTAGCCGCTTGTCGCGTGTGTCCTATGAAAGAACGATTCCAGATAGGGAATTGGGCGACCAAGTTTACTGACAAAGGCAAGAGTAGGAAGATTTTGGTTAAGCTAAGAAAGTGCGATTTTACTTTTAGGGTTCCATGACTGCATACAAGCAACAACAACGCATCTGCATTTTCTGCCGACTTCCAAAAAGAAGACGGTACTCAATTCGTCTGTTTTTTTATGTGTGTTACCTCATAACTTTTTACTGGGTGAATACCTCTAGCATGATTTCAGTAATATATGTACAATATATAAGTAAAATAAAAGTTAATTCAGATAAATTGTTACCGCACTAAAGCTACCAGTAACAGTGGTAGAGCCACGCGGCAGCTTATGCTGTCGCACGGATGGGCCGGCTCGAACCGGGGTGGTACCACGACCTCACAGAATACCAGCGTGAAGTAGAGGTTTACCTCTGCGTTTCGCTTGGTGAGTACAGGTGGCCGGAGGCCATTTTTACTGGAAATAAGGCATTCCATCTTAGTCCTCACGGGTGACAACGCATCTACATTTTGATTTGTAATAGAGGATAGATGTAGATGTCTATGGGCCGCAGCAACCACTTACCATCAGGTGGACTGTGTGCTCGTTTGTCACCCTTATCGTATAAAAAACAAAAACCGTAGTAAATTAATGAAAAGCATATAATATCAGAGTTGCTAAAAATGTAATCAGTGAATCATGCTCAAAATATGAATAAACATAAATTTCACAAAAAATGTTTCTTAAACTCACTGTTAAACAACAATAATAATAACACATAAATACCAAATTGTAACCACAAACACCACATACTATTAGGAATTATATACCAATAGCAATTCCTATTTGGATAATTAGTTAAAAAAAAAACGATTTCAATGACTATTTTTTTATTTGAAAGTTGGTACTTCTCGTGTAGTCCCATATGAATTTGATCAAGGTCAGACCAATAGTTTTTGAGTTATTCTTAATAACTTAAATTGAAGTCGGCTGTACAAAATTTTTAATTTTAGATTATGTCTCTTGGTCTACACAGCAACCACTGACCATAAGGTGGACTGTGCGCTCGTTTGTCACCCTAATTCTACTACTCGTACAACTAATAGACTTTCCCGTGCCATATGACTGGTCATTTTGCCTATGTGTACCAGCCGGTTACGCAAGTTCAAAGCCTGCAAAGTTTTAACATTTTTTTAGCTTTTATATTTTATTCTTTAGTATTCTAGACCAGACGGGTCCCACGCCTGGGCAAAAGAATATTATTATAGACTAATAAAATCTTTAGTAGTAGACTCACCCTCTTCTATACTAAAAAAAAATATGTCGCGATCATCTAAAGCACTGCGCCCACGCATTGCGTGGTATATTTAAGAACATAGTTCAACGCATTCATAAATCTACACACTTGCAACACACCTGCGCTGAACTGGTTTGTGGCGTAAAGGTTTTGTACTGAGATTTATCTCCGGTACAGCAAGGTGCGAGAGAGTTTGCTTCAGATTTACTTACAGAAATTGAAAATCACCACTGAGATGAATATCATCACTGCAGCTTATCACAATTTAGCTTTGCTTCCAACATTTTAGACATCAAAATCCCATACAATTTTACGAGCAATATTTCTACACTTGTTAATATCGTATAGGGGCCGTGTAAGAATATCCACCACCCGCTATCGTCCCATGGATGTCGTAAGAGGCGACAGAAGGAAACTGAAAAATGAGATGAGAATAATTTAAAATTAAAATTTTTGTACTGCCGACTTCAATATAAGTTATTAACTCAAAAACTATTGGTCTGACCTTGATCAAATTCATATGGGACCACACGAGAAGTACCAGCTTTCAAATAAAAAAAGAATCATCGAAATCGGTTCACCCAGTAAAGAGTTATGAGGTAACACACATAAAAAAACCGAATTGAGTACCGTCTCCTTTTTGGAATTCGGCAGAAAAAAAAGAGTAAGGACAAACGTGGAAATTATGACAAAATGCCCCCTATGAAGAAATATATGGGTCTCGTGTTCAGTAGTGAACTTTTATAGGCTGTTATGGATGGATTATGGATTGTAATCGCGTTCTCGGAAACAGCTTTAACGTTTTCGATGGTATTTACAATAGAGGGATATACCGTGGGTATCTAGCTAGATCTCTTTTCTCGGAAACTTTTTTCTCCGTGTTTTCACGCACAAAGCAACAAACTAGACTTTCCCACGCAATATGACTGGTAATTTTGCCGATTGCGCGAACTGAATTTTTTTTTTATATAGGATGAGGGTGACAAACGAGCACACAGTCCACCTGATGGTAAGTGGTTGCTGCGGCCCATAGACATCTACATCTATCCTCGTTTGCGAATCAAAATGCAGATGGTTGTCACCCGTGAGGACTAAAATGGAATGCCTCATTTCCAGTAAAAAAGGCCTCCGGCCACCTGCACTCACCAAGCGAAACGCAGAAGTAAACCTCTACTTCACGCTGGTATTCTGTGAGGTCGTGGTACCACCCCGGTTCGAGCCGGCCCATCCGTGCGACAGCAAAAGCTGCCGCGTGGCTCTACCACTTGTAAAAACAATGAAATCCTGCAATTTGGTAAGATTTTTTTTAGTTTTTATCTTTTGTTATTTAGGAGACCAGACGGCCCCACAACTGGGCTAAAAAATATTATCATAGACTAATAAAATGTTTTTAGAGTAGTCACGTACATTTTTATGGCGCTCTATGCGTACCTACTTTTTAACCGCGATGTCGAAGCTTTGGTAAAAAATAAAAGTTTTATTAGTGTTTTTACAGATAATCGTTATTTTATGCATATACAATCAAACTCATTTTTTTAAACATTAAAATAATTTTGCATTTAGACAATGTTTTACTTACAAGTTTTTCTAGATATTTGTAATCCCTGAGAAAATTATAATATGTTCTAACGCCGAGCAAAGCTCTTTCGCGAAAGTATTTTATACTAAACGTGATTCGAAATATGAAGTAAAATTTCTTTATAATCAATGTATGTTGTTTCAATTTTCAACTGTTCTTTATATACTTATATGTTAAAGTTTAGTGAACGAAAATTTAGTGGTTTTTCAATTCCACATAGTATTTCTTTAAGTTTCATAGACTACAAACCAAATTTTTTGGTATTATAATATGTCTTTTGACTATATGATCTTGAATTGCATAAAAGGAAAATACGATAACATGTAATTTTCTCTTTGTTAAAAAAAATGTAAATTAGGTTCTAATTAATTACATTTGTCCATGCCGGAACAATATTTTTACGAATTAGTTAATGAAATTGTTTTAAAAGCGTAGTAAATAATCATTTCTAAGTTCAAATTAATCCTTTTTTCTACCGACTTCAAAAAGCAGACGGTACTCAATTCGACTGTATGTTTTTTTTGTGTGTTACCTCGTAACTTTTTACTGTGTGAACCGATTTGAAAGCTGGTGCTTCACATGTAGTCCCATATAAATTTGATCAAGGTCTGACTAATAGTTTTTGAGTTATTTTTAGTAATTTATATTGAAGTCGTTTTTACAAAATTGTTAATTTTAAATTATTTGTAATCAATAACGTAGTTTTGTTATAAAAAAAAATCCTGATGTCGCTTACGCAGTAAATCAATGTTCCCTTCATATCACATAATACGTGATAACGGCACGTTACGATACTCTATATGTGCAGAATTACAATCGCGACATTGACGGTCGCACCCTGACCGCGAGGTCACGAGTTCGAATCTCGACAGCTCGATGACGAATTCATTTAATTTTTTTGAAATATTCTTTACTAGCTAACCCAGCAGATGTTATTCTGCCCTTTCTGATTGGTGGTGCGATGAGTGTATTTTCACACACACACACACACACAAACTTTACTATAGATTTATTATACGTATAGCTAAATCCTCTTTAGCACTAATAGAACCGTCAGCAGCCATAATGACAATAAACTAAAAAAAGGGAAAACATAACCCTTTTTTTTTACTATTTCGTAAGCGTATAAAAAGTTGCCTATATGTTATACACGGTCATTTACTGTCTAAATACAAAATTTCATGGATATCTGTCCAGTAGTTTTTACGTGAATCGTGAACACACAATTTTTCTACAGATTTATTTATATATTCTTTATCTTTATATGATACGTTTATAAAACAAACCTTTCATAATGAAAGTGGTTTCAGTTCGCCTAGAGTCCAGTTTTGTAGGTTTTTATCTCAATACAAGGCGTATTTCTGTTATTTAATCACGTCAATAAAAGTTTTTTAAGAAAGACCGTTTATATTGCGACCAGAGATTAAGTGACCTAGAGGGCATCGGTAGAATATCAGCGGGAATGCAACGCAGCATGACGCTAAGTCTGATGCCTATTTGTTGCTACAACGCAGTAGTAATAAAATAAGTTCAACAATCATTTATCTTTCTGACTATGTGCTTTTTATATCACTTATATGTACAATATGATTGCTAGATACGATTTCATGCGACAAAACGTTGAAATCTTAATTTTTAGGCCCTAGTAGAACATACCGGCGCGCCTAGCGCTTACGGCATGCAATATTCGCAAGTAGTAAAAAGTACAAACATACTTGTATATGCTTTTCAAGTTTGATTGTAGGTTCAAAGAAAACATGTTGGTTGAATTGTTTTTAATTAACACCCGACGAAAACAGAGGGGTGTTATAAGTTTGTATTGTACTAGAGCCCAATGACTTCGTCAATCTTACTTAGCGGTACCATGTAGCGACATCTATGGAAATGTATTAAATAAAGAACGATGTATTTAGCGCGTCAAATTTTCATATCGATATATATCGCAACCGCTTCCGTAGATAGATAATAGATGGCGCTAGAGTAGTCAAGTGAGCTCGGCCACGGTCCTTATTGCTTTGTAAGAGAGATATCTGTGCATTTGTGTATCTGTTTATGGCATCATAGCTCCTGAAGGGATGAACCGATTTTGATCAAGTTTTTTTTCGTTTGAAAGGCATCTTAATCGAGTGTTGTTAGCTATATTTCAAGAAAATCTGTTCAGTCATTTGAAGATCATCAACTCTTTTTGTTTCGGTGCTTTTTTTATTTTATTAAAGATAAAAACAGTAAACGACATTGTTCTGCCCTTTATGTTAGCGCAATAAGTCTCACTCAGAATTCA
The DNA here is from genome assembly GCA_033319125.1 of Parnassius glacialis. Classification (NCBI taxonomy): domain Eukaryota; kingdom Metazoa; phylum Arthropoda; class Insecta; order Lepidoptera; family Papilionidae; genus Parnassius; species Parnassius glacialis. The sequence continues at coordinate 30,784,792 of JAVANC010000002.1, forward strand.
CACCGGGTTTATTACAGTACAAATGTAAAATTTACTTATAAATTGACCATATCCATCGGGTTCACAATTCACATTGTATGATTTTCTTTTTTGCCACAAAACCAACTAATTGTGAATATGATTCACTTTAGTCCATAAATATAGAATTTGTCAATAACTTGACTAATAGCTCCATCTATCGGTCCTAGCATAGCTATGGATCGTCGTCTCGACGAAACAAATATATTATTGTGTGAATATGAGTATGACCTCAATTGATCAAGTCGTTTAGGAGTTATACGATCACTAACATAACCTACGCACCATCGGTTATATAACTATGCATTATAATTTCTTCACTTACTTAAGAGGATTCTGAGCCTGCAAATGTTTATACAAAAAGCGATAACGTTTTCCCCGTCAACATAGCCTAATGTTCATAACTTTTGGAAATGGTGTATAGATGTAATAAAAAAAAATATTTTAAAGATATATTGCGCACGAAATAAGTTATTAGCATTCAAATATATATTTTTAACTTAAAAACTTCCTCTAGCGTTTTTTTTTTTTAATTAAACTAAACTGAATTAGGAAAAGAAAAACGTACAGACCTAGATCATGGTGTACTAAATCTAATTTAATTATTTAATACATTACTTATATAATTTAATACATTTCGTAAATGTTTAGGGAGGTGAAAACGTTATCGCCCGAAGCAATATTTCAATAAGTATAATTTAAAATTAAAAATTTTGTACAGCCGACTTCAATATAAGCGACTTCAATATAGGTTATTTAAGAATAACTCAATAACCAATGGTCTGACCTTGATCAAATTCATATGGGACCACACGAGAACTATCAGCTTTCATATAAAAAAAGAATCATTGAAATCGGTTCGCCCAGTACAAAGTTATGAGGTAACACACATAAAAAAAAACATACACTCGAATTGAGTACCGTCTCCTTTTTGGAAGTCGGCAGAAAAGAAAATGTAGGCAATTGCTTCAAAGACTTGCAACTTTCTCTTTATGGAACGTTACATGGATACGGAGCGAGCGGTAGGTAGAAACAGACAGTATTTTTGTAAATACCTACTCGCGCCAAGTATCGGCACTTCACAATCCTTCCCCTTTCGACTGCAGAAAGTTAACGGCTCCGTGGCGCAGTGGCTTAGCGATGGATTGCAGCGCTGGGGGCCGCGGGTTCGAATCCCGCAAGGAACAAGTATGTGTATGGCCTACAAATAATTGTTTCGGGTCTGGATGTTTGTCCTTGTGCAATTTATGTTTGTAAACTGTCTTCACGATACAAAAGAAAATACAAGTGTGAGGGTAACTTTTTTTTAAAATAACTAAAACTAGAAAGAAACAGTGGTAACTTGACAAGGAACCCTTTTATTTAGCGGTTCGTCTCGCAAACCTCAAATAACAGGTTACACAGTACCTATACACCTCCCACTTTTATAAGCAAGCCTGATATTATATCCGTGAAGGTCTGGAAACTAAACAACTTCGAAAAAGATTCAATTTCTCAGACCTGTTCTTCTCGATATATTTCTTCACTGTAAATATGAGGTAATTCTAGTTCTTTCCCAAGATAGTGACCACGAAAAAGATTAGGCTTGCGAAACCCTCGAGACGAAATTGTGTGACGGATGCTAAAAGTAAAGTTAAGTCAAATAAGCAGAATATACGGATCCTGTAAGTCCAAACATTCGTATTCGGTAACACCCATGTTCGGCCGATCTCTACTATAGAGTTAAATAGATGAGATGTTCTTTCATTTCTTTAAGTATCCACCACATTAAACAACGTCTAAGGAAAGAGTTTCATGCACAGACATGCTCTCACACTGCCGTGGAACGACCGTAAAAATAACGATCGAAAACACCTAAAATCCTGCGAACGAATATATAAAAAGAGTATAGGAATATTGTATGTGTATATAGCACTTAAATATGCATTGTTTATAAGATAAGATTTCTGTAACAAACAAAATTTTCCAAACATACAACTCCATGGATGATATTGATAAACTAATAAAAATATTATGTTCTTATAAATTATATAATAGACCAATCATCACTGATTAATATTTAAATTATATACTGAACAGCGTCTACTACATATAGGAATGTGCACTTACAACGTAAGTCCCTCCTTATATTCTATGTAATAAGGTTTATAATAACGTAAACAATACACATAATCTACAACGAATCGCTTCAGCTAGTGATGACGTTACGCGTATAGTCAATTTAGATCGTTATAACGACCTGTTTAAAAATAACATACTCGTAACTATAATAAAACGCGCGGCACGCAGTACATCGCCGGCCCACTGACCTACACGCAATAAAACAGACACACCCACGCGGCAATGTACGTTAGATAATGCGGCAGGAACGAAATGAATATTTATATTTCTTACAAGAGTCTGAAGGTGTCGTTCATCTTATCAGTTGTTTAAATATACAAATATCATTTTAATAAAATAATGAAGGCATAAATCTTTTATTAAAAAACAACCCTCCACGTTTTAAAAGATTTCAATCTGTCTATGTCTTCATATTGGCAAAGTTGACAAAAATAATAAATAAGCCTAATATGTATTGTCTAACATGTAAGATATGTTTGTATAAAATGTAAGTAGCTTTGAGGTTAGGAAAAACATTTAACAAGGATGTCTACAGAAGTTCCAGTATAACTAGCCCAACAGATCAGGTAACTGAAGTGGCAATGAGGCATTCACAACTTTTTCTGCCACCAGGGTGGTGCAACTTTGGAATGAGGTGAAATATTTGACAGATTTTACAGCGGGGAAGTTAATTTGTTAGGAATATATAAGGATTTAATTTTCTTTCTGTAAAATTAGTATGATATTAATTACATTAGAAATTAATAAACCAAATTATATTCCTAAACTAGCTGTGCGCCGCGACTTGTGTGCCCGCGTGTAATTGAGGGTTTTAATTATGTTGCTCAGAACCCTAATTCTTTTTCTCAAATATAAGTAGCCTAAGTTACTCCTTAGAACATCGGCTATCTGCCAGTGAAAGTCCCGTCAAAATCGGTCCAGCCGTTTCGGAGATTATCCGGAACAAACAGACAGACAGACAGACAGACCGACAGACAGACAAAAATTAAGAAAATTGTGTTTTTGTTATAAGTACCGTATATACATTCATATTCATTGAGTAAAAAGGTTTTATTTTAATATTACAAACAGACACTTCAATTTTATTTATTTGTATAGATGTAGAAAAATTAAAAAGAGAGTTAAAAATGTGCGAAAATCAAACAGAAAACCACATGTGCATTGAATTGTGTTTTGTAAACATGTATTTAAAACTAACTTCTCAATTATATGACATTGTGTAACAAAAAACTTTACCCCAGTCCCAACTAGTGATATCTGGTGAACGGGAGATTATTAGCCCTCATGGACTAGCCATATAGCCAGGAAAGCCAACAATATGGGAGAAAGATTCTCAAGTGGATGAAGTGAAAACCTCCCATCAAATCCATACTGACATCTCAGGTAGCTCTGGTTACTAACTTTTAATTATTAATTTTGTTCAAATTTACAACACTATGATAAAAAAAATATGTGATAGAGCCGTGCTACAGCTATTTTATGGTTGTAGCAGCAACGGGTTGGCTTGATTCATTAAATACCAGTGTAAAATAGCAGTTTAATGCTGCTGTGTTTCGTATGCTGAGTGTAGAGAACTGGAGATCCTTTTTACTGGATACAAGACATTCCATCGTAGTTCTCAGGTGACAATGCATTCGCATTTTAATTCTTAATCGAGGATAGATGTAGATATCTATAGGCAACAGCATCCATTTACCATCAGGTGGGCTGTGTGCTCGCTTGTCACCCTTAAAAAAAGTTTTAAACTTTCCATAAAAAAAGTAATAATTAAAAGCCGAAGGTAGCCCACGTTAACAATTACATAGAAGAGTCAGAAATTTTGAATAAGTTAAACGAGATAAAATCTGTAAAATTATGAAGGTTTGCATTCTACACTTGCAATTATACAGTAATAAAGTTATTAATTTCTTAAAAGATAATTTTTTTTTTTTTAATTTTAGACAATTTAAAATTAAAGATTTTGTACAGCCGACTTCAATATAAGTTATTTAAGAATAACTCAATAACCATTGGTCTAACCTTGATCAAATTCATATGGGACCACAAGAGAACTATCAGCTTTCATATAAAAAAAGAATCATTGAAATCAGTTCCCCCAGTACAAAGTTATGAGGTAACACACAAAAGAAAAAAAAAAACATACACTCGAATTGAGTACTGTCTCCTTTTTGAAAGTCGGCAGATAAGAAACTTATGTTGCCATAGTTATACATTTTATTCAGTGTAAATAAAACCAGTGTAGAGAGGTATTACAATATTAACATAATCTATTATACAATTTGATAGAATAAGTTTTGCCGACAAATTGGCTTACAGTTTGGCAAAATTTAAAATGTAAATAATGTAACACTCTTTCTAAGAATAAATAAAAAAAAAAAAAAGAGTGAGAAATGAACACACAGTCCACCTTTTTTATGTAGAATGGGGTTGACAAATGAGCACACAGTCCACATGATGGTAAGTGGATGCTGTGGCCTGTAGACATCCACATTAACTTCGATTAAGAATCGAAATGCCTCATTTCCAATAAAAAGGGTCTACGGTTCTCTACACTCACCATTTGAAACATGATACATATTTTACAAAGGAGTTCTATGAGAGCGTGGTCCTTGTCCGGTCGAGCCAACCCATTTGTGCTACAACCATAATATAGCTGCAGCGTGGCTCTACCACGTAAAGAAACTACAACTAGAATATTTATGTAAACATAGTTACCAAGTATTTGTAACAAGAATTCAGTAACTTTTTAAAAATTATTACTATTTCTGTCTTCTTTATTAGCTTTGGTGATTTCTTTCGTACTAGCTGTACTTGGACATGTATTGATATGGCTCAAAAAATATTTCAAACAGTATAAAAAACAACATATACAACATAGGTGTTATGTATTGATAATGTTGAGGGTAAAATTGTAATATCTGTGTAAGGTAGATTTGATTAAATGAGTTTGTTTTGCTACTTGACTGGGCGTGTAGGATTCTGCTGTCAGAGTGATTGGTTGTCACACGTGCTTTTTCGTTATCTAGATTATTGATTACTTTTTGGCAATTTTGTGCAAGGCTTTACAATTTTTTTGTGTTGTCTGTGATTGTTTTGTCCGTATTGTCCAAATTAACAGGTGAGTAGTAGAAATATTAACATAGTGTATGTAGAATAGTGTGGTAATGATGGATGTAGATGGAGGGGAACCAGAACCCCCGGATAAATCTGGGAATTCTGGCGTTGCCAAACGAAAACCCGAGGACTCATTAATCAATAACATTCCCAGGAAAAAAACTGAGCAAGACGTCAACCCATCTTCCTTACGACAAAATGTGTATGTCCACCCTGATTTCCAGGAAAAAAAAAAGTACGTAGATAGTGATAAAGGACCTTTCGTTATCCACTTAACCCGAGCAGAACCTGACCCAGCGGCTGGTTATACCATTAGACCCGTGAAAATAGGTCATATACTTTCACAAAACAAAGTAGCAAATATAGAAAAGCAGGGTATCAAAAATGAAGGCCGCAACAGAGTATCAATTGCATTCAAGACTGCCTCAGATGCTAACAATTTCATTGATTCTCAATTCCTGATACAACATAAACTTGCCGCAACTATTCCCACCTTCAACGTAACTCGTATGGGTGTGGTTAGGGGAATCCCAACTGACATTTCAATGGAGGAATTAGTTGCAGAGTCAGAGCTCCCCTCTGGGAGAGGGGAAATTATTAAAGCGAGAAGGCTCCACAGAAAAGTTAAAAAGGGTGATGAAGTGGAGTGGGTTCCAACCCAAACTATTGTCCTCACCTTCTCCGGTCAAGTGCTTCCTTCACATTTATACTGTTTTTACTCATCAATCCCAGTAGAAACCTACCTCCTCCCCACCATTCAATGTATGAAATGTTGTCGTTTTGGACATGTAAAGGCTCAATGCCGATCAAAACCCTGCTGTTATAAATGCACAAAGGAACACATTGGGGAAAACTGTCTTACAGACACACCAACCTGTCTTTACTGCTCTGCCAAACATATGGCAACTGATAAAAGCTGCCCCGAACATTCTCGCCAGAAAGCAATTAAGTTAGTAATGTCACAAGAGAATGTCTCGTATCTGGAGGCTTCTGCTCGCTTTCCAGCCGTCAGAAGACCATATGCGGACGTTGCTTCTTCTCAAGTCTCCATGAGTAACAATTCCTCTACCCAGGCTCCTAGCACTCCTTCCTCTCGCCCTGCTCCCCAGTCCTACAGGAAAACCATTCCAACAGTGGTAGAGCCACGCGGCAGCGTTTGCTGTCGCACGGATGGGCCGGCTCGAAACGGGGTGGTACCACGACCTCACAGAATACCAGCGTGAAGTAGAGGTTTACCTCTGCGTTCCGCTCGGTGAGTGCAGGTGGCCGGAGGCCCTTTTTACTGGAAATGAGGCATTCCATCTTAGTCCTCACGGGTGACAACGCATCTACATTTTGAATTGTAATAGAGGATAGATGTAGATGTCTATGGGCCGCAGCAACCACTTACCATCAGGTGGACTGTGTGCTCGTTTGTCACCCTTATCATATAAAAAAAAAAAAAAAAAAAAAAAAAAAAAATTCTAAAAGCCAAAACCATTCCAGTGAGATCTACAGTTGGTTATGATAGAATTTCTCATTCCAACATAACAAGAACTCCTACCTCTTCCTTGCCCAATGGACATGCTTTGCAGTCCAATGTTACTCCTAATGACAACCTTTTAGAAAACCTTGTGGCATCCCTTTCGGATATTGTCGGCAAATTTGATGATGTATATCTACCGTATAACGTGAAAAATAAACTTGACACCCTTTTCTCAAAATTGTACAAAATTCCCATCCCTAAACCTCCTTCAATGGAATTGTCGGAGCATCAGGAATAAGAAATCAGACTTAATTTACTTGATCAACACTTACAATCCTTCAATCCTTGCAATTGCGGAAACCTGGCTCAAGCCAGGCTCTACGTTTTTGATCCCAGGCTTCTCCTGTTATCGTAGTGATCGGAATGATGGTTATGGTGGCACTATGATACTACTAAACAGGACCATTCCTTCCACTCCTGTCCTTCTTCCTCAAGTACAAGATAACATTAATGCCGTAGCCATTAAAGCTATGGATATAACCATTGTCTCAATTTATGTACCATCCCCCACTCCCTCATGTATCCCTGAAATAAACTTGATCCTATCTAGCATTTCCCCTCCCTACATTATTCTTGGTGACTTTAATAGCCATCACGTAATGTGGGGCTCCCATAAATCGGACTCTTTTTCATACTTACTGCTTGATGTTTTTAATGAATTCAATCTTTGTCTTCTAAATGATGGTTCTCCTACCAGAATGTGTTATCCCTCCCATAATCCTAGATCTGCAGTCGATCTATCATTATGCTCTCCATCCCTGGCTGCCAGTATGTCATTTCAAACACTGCCTTCTTGTTTTGGAAGTGACCATTATCCCATCCTGTTAAACCTGTCCAATAGATGTACTCCTCCCAGAAATACAGCTCCTCTTTTAAAATTCAATTTGTCGGATGCCAACTGGGAAGGATTTGCCACAGAATCAGAATGTAGTATTCAGAATTTTCCTAATGTTACATCCCAAAATCTACATTCTGTATATAATCAGTTCATAGCAATATTAAATACTTCAGCCTGCAAAATTTTTCCATTGAAAAACACATCCCCTAAGAAACTATCTTCACCTCCATGGTGGGATTCTGAATGCTCCTCGATCATCAGAAAACGCAAGGCAGCGGAAAGGTTATATTCCTCAAATATGTCAATGGAAAATTTCTTAAGTTACCAAAAAATTGCCGCTGAATCCAAAAAACTTCTTTCAGAAAAGAAAAAAAAGGGATGGCTTTCATTTTGTGAGAGTCTATCCCCTCGATCTCCTTCTTCCTTAGTTTGGAAAAATATCAGACGTTTTCGCGGAGCTTTAAATGTCAATAATTCCTCCTGTGCAGATCCTTCAGAATGGCTAAACGACTTCTGTTGCAGACTGGCTCCTCCATGGGTTCCTATGGAGGAAGAGATATTTCCAACTGCAAAACGTTTCCCCTCCCACTCTCCCAGCATCCCAAATAACCTTAATGAACCATTCTCTTTAGAAGAATTAAAGTTAGTGCTCAGCCACCTCAAGGACTCCTCACCTGGCATTGACGGTATTCCCTATTCATTTCTGGTTAATATGGGCTCTTCATGTCAACAGATCTTTCTTAACATCATTAATCAGGTTTTTACGACAGGTCCTATCCCAGATGACTGGAAAACCCATATTATTATACCCATTTTAAAGCCTGGAAAAGACCCCTCTTCAGCATTAAATTACCGCCCTATTGCTATCTCATCAACCTTATCTAAAGTCATGGAACATCTCGTAAAGAATCGACTGGAGTGGATATTAGAAAATAGGGGCATTCTGTCAAGGACTCAATTTGGTTTTAGAAAAGGTTTTAGCACAATGGATAGCCTTAGTATCTTAGTATCAGACATAAGACTTGCTTTTTCCAACAATGAGTATCTTATAGGCGTCTTTGTGGATGTTCGTTCGGCCTACGATGATGTTATTCTTCCGCTGCTCAGGCAGAAAATCCAACAGCTGAACATCCCGGAGAGAATCACAAATTTCGTGTCAAACCTGCTTTCGCAGAGGCGCATATTAGTTCGCTCTGAAGGCAAGCTCACATCACCTAGACCTGTTTGGAAGGGATTACCTCAAGGCTCAGTTCTGAGCCCCTTGTTATACAGCCTTTATACATATGACCTTGATAGATCCGTAAACTACTTAGCTAATGTCCTACAGTACGCTGATGACTTAGTCTTATATGCATCCGACATTTCCTTTGACCAAGCAATCTCCCGTCTATCCCAAGCAGTTAAATTCCTCAACTTTTGGCTTATAGAACATGGTTTGTCCATTTCAGCTAGTAAGAGTAACTCAGTAGTATTTACTAGACGAAGGTTTTCCCCAGATGCGCCCATCCATATTGATGGATCTCTTATACCTTCTCAGACTCAAGTGAAATTTTTAGGAGTATTTCTAGACAGTAAAATGACAGGTATCCCACATTTATCCTATGTAGCTGCTAAATGTGAAAAAAATTTAAATGTCATCCGATCTCTATCAGGCTCCTGGTGGGGCTCCCATCCTTATTCCCAAAAGCTTTTATATAATGCATTAATAAGAAGCCATTTCGACTATGGTTGTTTTTTACTGGAGCCATGTAGTAAAATGGCACTTAACATACTGGACAAAATCCAGTCAAAATGTCTCAGAATCATAACAGGAGCAATGAAATCTACTCCTATCCTCGCTCTCCAAGTGGAATGTGTCGAGCCTCCTCTTTTTCTCCGAAGACAGTATTTATCAGACAGATTTTTATTTAAAGCTGCCTGTTATTCGCACCATCCTCTCCTATCCAAACTACATTCCCTTAACCAGTTAGTCAAGCGATCCCAATATTGGTCACATAAGGATTTGCCATGCATTATAAAAAGCTATTCCAAACTTGTCAATCTTCCTTCTTCAATCTCCAAGTCACTTAGGAACCCTCTCTACAATATTCCCTATGAGGCCCTAATATATAAGCCAGACATATTTTTAAATATTGGCATTTATAAGGACAGCACTGAACCAAATATTAAATTAAACATGATTCTAGCTGAAAAGTGGGTTGACTGGGTGATTATGTTCACCGATGCCTCAAAGGCCAGTGAAAAAGGTTTAGTAGGATCCGCAGTGTGGATACCTAAATATAAAATTATTTTAAATTTCAATTCCCCTTCCGACTCTTCTGTATTCACAGGTGAGTCGTTGGCTATATTAGAGGCAGTTTTGTATGCAGAATCTCACAGCCTGAAAAAAACTCTCATATTATCAGATTCCCTTAGCTGCTTACAAAGTATTGCTTCCAGCCCATTTCAATTAAAAGTAAAATACCCATTAATTTTAAATATCAGAGAGTCTCTATTCAAATGTCATAAAAAGGGACTAAGGATTGTCTTGGCGTGGATTCCTGCTCACTGTGGGATTCAGGGCAACGAGGTTGCTGATCAGATAGCTAAGGAAGCAGCTAAATCTGGATTGCTACCCAAAAACAATATTTATTCATATGACCTCCTGTCGAAGGCTAACTTAAGTTTACACTCCTCATGGCAAACCATTTGGCATCAGTCAAAACTTATAAAATGCAAAAGTTATGCAAATGTCCAAAATAATATCCCCCTAAAACCTTGGTTCTTTAAAACTCGTCACTTTAGTAAAGTGATTACCTCAACTGTTTGCCGTCTCCGATTCGGTCACACCTGTACACCTGTACACCTAGCTAAATTAAGGATTAGGGATACGTCAATCTGTGAATGTGGGTTAGGCGAAGGAACAGTTAACCACCTGTTTTTTGAGTGCCCCAAGGTCTCCTTCTCCTTATATGATATACTCCCTAACTACATCCCTCGTCCTACTAATTTCTCATACTTATTGTCCCTTGTGTTTACTCCCTTTGTAAATATTTTGTGTGATTATATTAGAACTAATAAAATTAAGTTGTAAGATTACTAACATGGTGATGGTTATAAACTTGTGGTGTCTTTTGTTGTAGATTGTGAAGACCTACACAAACAATAATAACTTGTAACTATTGTAAACACTCTCATGTCACTCCCATGACTGACTTGACATTGGCAGAATTCTAAAAAGAGGGGCCATAAAACTAAGAAAGAAGAAGACTGGGCGTGTATCTTTTAATGGCGACGAGGAAAATTAATTAGTTTAAACAGTAATATGGCGTGTAATTTGGCAAATGTGGTGTTTCCCGGAAAATTTGATCCCAGGACTGACAATTGGAGTGAATATAAAGAACGTTTATTGTGTGCTCTGGAAGCCGCGGATGTAATTGGCGATAATGTTGACAAAGCGCGCGCCCTTTTTCTATCACAATGTGGAAAGGAAACATATTCATTAATTGTTTCATTGTTGGTGCCTAGAAGACCGACTTCTGTGACATTTAAAGACATTTTGGCAGTGCTTGACCAATTCTATGAACCTCAAGTGAACGAAATTTTACAAACTGATAAATTTCATAAACGTCAACAAAATCATAATGAAAGTATTCAGGACTTTATTGCGGTCATTGGCTCTTTGAGTTCCAGGTGTAATTTTATAGACTTAAAAAGGCAGCTACGGGACCGATTAGTATTAGGAGTGTCTGACGAGCGTCTCCGTCGTGAGTTGTTAAAGACCAAAAACCTTACTTATGAGTTAGCAGTGCAATTGAGCCTTAACTATCAAGGCACATTCTCAGATTTGTACCAGGAAACAAGTGTGCTAAAGCAAACTCCGTCCACAGCTATAGTACCTATGGATATTGGTAAAATTAAAGCGATCACATGTCGTCATTGTGCACGGTCACACAGTGAGGGCGAAAGATGTCCTTTTATAAAAGCAAAATGTTTTTATTGTAAGAAGTTTGGACATATTGCGCCGGCCTGTAGGAAGAAATCTGGCAAGTTGCACCAGGTGGAGGAAAGTTCAACTTCAGATATAGAAAATGAAAAATCTGAACAGATGATGGGTATCTTTGTCTGCTCAGATAATATTCGACCACCATTTAAAGCAGATGTTATTATCGAGGGTGTGAAGGTTAGCATGGAAGTGGACTCAGGTGCTTCAAGAACAATCATGTCCGAAGATACATACTATAAACTGTGGTCTATTCCCCCACCTTTAGAGGCGACAGGCGTGAAGTTGGTTACGTGGACCCGTGATGAACTGAAGGTGTTAGGCCGAGCTCATGTTCGAGTATCATTAGGAAACAAGGAAGCACAATGTGAGCTACTGGTTGTTTCTGGTCGTGGGCCTAGCCTTTTGGGAAGAAACTGGTTTAAAATGTTGGGTTTAGAGATTGCTGGCATATGCTGGACAGATGATAAGATTGATGAATTATTAAGTAAGCCTTTCCGGAGTTATTTAAAGAAGGTCTTGGAGAGTATAAGGGCCCTCAAGTGTCCTTAAATGTGCGAGCTGATGCCTTGCCACGGTTTTTGAAGGCACGTCCTATACCGTTTCCCCTGATGAAACAAGTTGAGGAACAATTAACATGCATGGTAAATGAAGGGATATTAACCCCTGTAAAATACTCCAAATGGGCTACTCCATTAAGAATTGTAAAAAAGGATGACGGCTCGCTTAGAATATGTGGTGACTACAGATCAACTGTTAATTTAGCCATAGAGACTGATACTTTTCCATTACCAGCTGCTAATGAGTCCTTTGTGAAATTAAGTGGTGGAAGAATTTTTAGTAAGCTTGATTTAAAACAGGCCTACATGCAGATGAAAGTGGATGAGGACACAGCTATGTTGTTAACACTTAATACTCCATTAGGGTTAATGAAGATGAACCGGTTAGCATTTGGCGTAAACGCAGCGCCTGGAATCTTCCAGCGTGTGATGGCAACTGCACTCGCAGGTATGGAAGGAGTAGCATGTCTATTGGATGATGTCGCTGTTAGTGGAAAGAATAAGGAGGAGCATGATCAAAGACTATGGGCAGTCATGACTAAACTAAATGCAATGGGATTTAGGTTAAACCTGAACAAATGTGTGTTTGCATCAAACCAGATAAGTTTTTTAGGATATATGATTGATGCAGAGGGACTGCACCCGTCACCTATTAAGGTGAAAGAGATAAAGGAGAAACCAGCACCTAGGAACAGAGAAGAACTACGGGCATTTTTAGGTTTATACAATTTTTATGAAAAATTCATTATGGACAAAGCCACAATACTGGAGCCGTTGTATCGATTGCTAGAAGCAAAGAAACCGTGGGTATGGGGTTCGTTAGAACAAGTTGCCTTTGATAAAGCTAAGGATTTGTTGTCATCTGATTTAACCTTAGTTGGATATGACTTAGATAGAGAATTATTGTTAATCTGTGATGCGTCTGAATATGGTGTGGGTGCAATAATTGCCCATGTGATGGAAGATGGGTCAGAACGACCAGTGATGATGGCCTCCAGAACATTACAACCCCACGAGCGACGGTATGGACAGATTGATAAAGAAGCATTAGCGATAATATTTGGGGTTACAAAATTTCATGAATTTTTACTAGGAAGGAAGTTTTGTATCATTACAGATCATAAGCCACTAATTGGATTGTTTAATCCGAAGAAACCTATTCCGGATCAGATTTCACCCAGAATGTTGCGATGGTCTCTGAAATTGGCGTGTTATGAATATGACATAAAATACAGACCTGGAAAAGGCATTGGTAAGGCAGATGCTCTCAGCCGATGGACTTCGGTTAACGCAGCTGAAGCGCGAGGGATGGGTTCGTTAGCGGATGTGCTACTTTTAGAGGAACCTCCCTCTGGATTAAACTTGGATGCAGCGAAAATTGCTGCTGAAACTAAAAAAGACCCGGTACTACAAAGGGTTTTATTTCATGTGCTACATGGTTGGACTGGCAAAAATACTGACCCCACACTCCAGCCGTATTGGACGCGAAGAGAGGCTCTTTCACATAATAAAGAGTGTTTATTGTGGTGTAACAGAGTCATTATACCCACTTCTTTACAACAGCAGGTATTAAAGGTATTGCATGCACCGCATGCTGGAATCGTCCAGACGAAAGCTTATGCTAGAGGATACGTTTGGTGGGTCGGTATGGACGCTCAGATAGAGGCCACGGTGACTGGTTGTGAGTTGTGTCAAGCCGTGAGAAACAATCCACCAAGAGATCCGCACACATGGATTTTACCTGACAAACCATGGAGTCGTGTCCATGTTGATTTTGCAGGACCATTTCAAGGGAAGACTTTTTTGTAATGGTTGACAGCTATAGCAAATGGTTTGAGGCAGAGATTTTATCAAATATGAGTAGTGAAGCCCTAATAGCTAGTTGTCGCAGGATTTTTGCTTCGCAGGGATTGCCAGAAAAATTAATTTCAGACAACGGCAGAGCCTTTAGCTCAAGGGAATTTAATAACTTCCTACAAAACAATGGCATCGAACACTTGTACTCACCCCCGTATCACCCGGCGACGAACGGACAAATCGAACGGGCGATACAGACCTTCAAGAACAAGCTCAAGAAAATGTCTGATGCAGGGGTATTATGGACTGAGAAACTACCTAGGGTATTATACTCCCTCAGAACGGTGCCGAATCACCTCGGTAAAACTCCTGCAGAGATGTTGAATGGACGTAAATATAGAACTGCGGTGTCGGCGCTACATCCGGACAGTGGACCAGAGCGCTCTGAGCGGCAGCTGGAAGAGGTGGCGCAGCGGGTGCCCGGTCGAGCCTTCGCGCTCAACCAGCCCGTACTGGTACGTGCCTATGGGCCAGGAGAGAAGTGGCGACGCGCCACCATTGAGTATGTCGAGGGTCCTGGTTGTTATATGGTGAGAACGGAAGATGGACTGCTAATTCGCCGACATGTTGACCAAATACTGGCGCGATCCACGGCCGTAACCGAGAACCAAACCTGTGATGCCCTGCCAATACCTCAATTACGTAGAAGATCAAATTCGTCTTCTGGGTCTGACCCACCAATACAAATACCACCACCAGAAATGTGGCCTGAAATTATTGGCATACCAAGTACTGTCTAAACTATAATTACAAATTGGCAAGAAGCTGTGGTTTATTAGTGATTAGAAACAAATAATGAAAAACAATAATTAAAATGGTTTATTTTAACTTTAGGCCTAAATTATGATTGTAACCGTGTTATTGGTATAGAAAGGTATTATGTTATGTATTGATAATGTTGAGGGTAAAATTGTAATATCTGTGTAAGGTAGATTTGATTAAATGAGTTTGTTTTGCTACTTGACTGGGCGTGTATCTTTTAATAGGAATAAAATGTTGTGTCAAAATGAACATTTACATTTTTATTATATCAGGGGTCTAATAACAAAGGCGGCAAAGTCCCATATAATGTCAAACGTCGATTTTAATTTTATTGGTTGTAGCAACATCTTTTTTACTAGATCACTTTGAGAGATTCGAACAAATCCGGTAAAATCCAATAGATTTCTGTGCATCAACAAAACGTTTTATAACAAATTCGGGAAAGTCCCTGACTAACATAACAAAATTAGTAATGTCCATTTCGACCAATCAGAGACGAGTTGTTTCAAAGGCTGTTTTTAACGAAATTGCATTATTTAGGTCCTTATTTTCTTTAATTATAAGTGTTTAGACTATTTAATTATTAATATATATATATAAAAGTGAAGATGGACTGCCGACCTAAAGTTGTGCCTAAAAATAAAGCCAGGAAAAGAGCCGTGAATCCCGAAAACTGGAAGCAAAATAAGTCAAAAAAACTAAGGTCAGTAGCTACTTTCTTTAGGGTTGAACGCTCAAATTATTTTTTAAACTACAAAATAATAATTATAATATTTTATTAAATATATTCATATTTTTATAATATTAAATTAAATTGTTCGTCTGTAACACATTTTGAGTTTTATCCTTTATGTATAATAATATTGTACATATCATACTAATACATGTTTTACCTAAGTGCGAAAGTTTGGTGGATGTATGGATGTTTGTTACTTCTTTACAGCGTAACTACTCAGTACCCACTCGATTGAGGTGAAACTTTCCACGAATATATTTTAGACGTAGAAACAGAATTAGGAAGTCGAGTTGATAGAACTCAATAACTTTAAAGTAACTACAAATAATTATTTTTCTTTTTAGATATGAATCGTCCATGTCGCCCGAGCGAATTATTTTCACGCATAAGAAGGGATTTCAGTGCAACTCTTTGACCATGAATGATAATATCATGAAATTTAATGCAGCGTTTTACAAATCAGCTACTAAACAAGCACTACACACCCTTATTTTAAAATATGCCAAGAGTGTTTCAACAAAGCGTAAAACATCACGAACAAAAAGTGATTTAGGTGTCCTTCGTAGTGTGTGTCGCCGAGAAAAAAATGTTATGATGATTACACCACGTGAAATTTCACTGGGTGTCACAATAAATCTACAGAAGATTCATAATGTTTCTACTTTACTTGCAAAACATTATGGATCAGATTAGCAAGATATCAATGAATTGAGCTACTACAATAATATTATTATCAATCAAAATATTGGAGACATTAATAATATAGACAATGATGAAACTAGCACAGCATTGAAAGTTTAGAAATGATTACTTTGGTATTTTTTTTTATTTGATTGGTTTAACAAAGTTAAATAAAACATTTCAATTAAATTTCATGTTTTTTTGACAACCTTGACAGCTTACTGTTTAAATTATATCCTAACAAATATGGCTAAGTCCATAACCATCCATAACAAAAACGGTAAAGTCCTTACTTTACTAACAAATGTGGCAATGTCCATCATATTATTTAAGTTTCTTAGTTATCTGACTTGTTTTAGCATTAAAATACAGCTTTAAATAAAAGGTATCAAAATACCACTTTATATAAATATATTACAACAATAATATGTAATATATTTTAAATGTTATTAGTTTTTTGTAAATGACTCAAAATTACTATAACTGGACTTTGCCGCCTTTGATATTAGACCCCTGATATATAGGCTTAGCACGGGTGATTTCTAGATCTTGACAACTGCTCTACCTACCAGGTCCAATTGTGAATCTAAACCATTCTCAGAGTTCAGTCACGTACACACACAGGACAGGACAGAAGAATTATTTATATATTAAGATTTCTACTCCCTTGTACTACCACATAATATTATTTTCCGGTAATTTATTTGCAGAGCAATTGAGATTGTTTTGTACATCGTACATTAACAGTGGTAGAGCCACACGGCAGCTTTTGCTGTCGCACGGATGGGCCAACTTCAACCGAGTTGGTACCACAACCTCACAGAATACCAGCGTGAAGCAGAGGTTTACCTCTGTGTTTCGGTTGGTGAGTGCAGGTGGCCGGAGGCCCTTTTTACTGGAAATGAGGCATTCCATCTTAGTCCTCACGGGTGACAATGCATCTGCATTTTGATTCACAAACGAGGATAGATGTAGATGTCTATGGGCCGCAGAAACCACTTACCATCAGGTGGAATGTGTGCTCCTTAGTCACCCTTATACTATAAAAAAAAATTCTTAAATAGGATTTATGTCATATATATCTACTCCCTTGTACTTCCACATAATATTATTTTCCGGTAATTTATTTACAGAGCACTTGAAATTGTTTCGTACATTTCTTAAATAGGATTTATGTCGTCATATATTCTTTTGAGTGTGTACCATTTTATGTAAAATTTTATATATTTTATTATATTATTAGTTATGTTCATGTTTACGTTCCTACTTTAATGTAGAGAAAGTGTTACATCAGAGTAAACTGAATGCTTTAGAAATATGGTCATTCAGAAGTATGTTAGGGCTGACTCTGAATAATTGGGTGACAAACTGTGTGATAAAAGAAAAAAGTAGAGTAACAGGCGTGAGAGTTTATGTAATTTCATGTATTAGATTAACAGACAAGTATTACATTTATATTATTAAATATTTTCACTTTTACAGTGGGATTATGAATTGTAACAATGATATCAAATAAATGATATAAAATAAATTTATAATTATTCATTTTAACTGCTTACTTTGAGTTTTACATTGAAAAAAAAGAACGAAAACAAAGTAAATAATGAATAGGTCCTAATAAATATCATATACTTATGTTTAAAATATTAATGTTACACAACTTTCACCTGACTTTCTATGACTAAATATGGATTTCTTATTTAGCTATAAATATGTTATGTTGTGTATAACTGTCATCAATCATAACATACAGAAAAATAATAATTTGTTTAAAAAAAATGTATATAGTAAATATAATTCATGATTTAACAGTGTTCAATGTTTATAAACGCACTGTGGTTTCAGACAACATGTAAATGACAAAATCCTTCTAAGCTCAATAGCAAAACTGAATAAAAACTTACGAAATACTTTTAAAATTATCTGAGATTATGCCATAATTAAATGGTTTTTATTATTTTGGATAACATAATTTGGATAAATATTTGCTACATAATCACTAAATAGTAGTCGGAATAGGAAATGCATACAACAGATTTGTACTAAAATATGCATTATGAGCGTAGGTTTATTTCATAAGATGATCAGAGAGATGCCGAAGTAATTAAGAGCGTTATTCCGCCAACCGACACCGCTGGAATCACGACCCGGCTTCCAAATAAAGACATCAAAGTATGACATGTCGACCATTGGACGAATACTGACCTGTTTCTTGCATTTAAGGCTTCGGCGACGCCAAGACCATTCCATTAAAAAATTTACTTTTTATTAAACACAAACATTCACGAATTCAGTCTAATTCACACAATTCCCATTTATTTTTTTACGATTAATTTTTGTGACACTCGCGGAAACAAATTCTTTGATTTACTGAATTTCGCTGTTGCCGCCATAGATAAATATATATCACGGCTGGTAATCTTTGAACAAAAATCTTTGACCGTATGAAATGCAGTGAGCAATCCAGAACATGACGTTTTCCTCGTCCCTCCCACCTCTTGCCTCTTCCCGCTGCCGCCATTTTGTCATGTCATGTTATTGTCGCGTAGCTGTCAAGTTAGAAGTTTTCTTGGAAATTTTTATTTTGTTTTTCTATGAAGTATGAACTAACTATAAATTATAAATAAAGTTTTATTGGCATTTTACTGCTATTTTACGAAGGGGTATTTATTGTTTAATAGGTTATATATTTCGACGGGACGTTTTCTTTATAGCTTTAGTGTATTTTGTATATAATTTTTAGTTGTAAAATGTATTTTTAAGTGTTTCATTCCCAATCGAAGGCCAAAGAAACAAGTGGTTGGACTTAATAAACTGTGACAAACTTAAAAGTATGCTGCATTCTAGTAACCTTTTCAAGAAACTTGCTTAGTAACAAATTTTTTGAATAAAGGGTTTCATACTGCTAAATCTGACATTAATAAGGCTAAAAAAGGTTGGATAAACTCAACACTATTCGTTGGAGTAAGTTGAGTTAGGTTTACCATCAAAGATGACAAAGGTATGTACATTTAATTATTCCTTAAACATAACTACTCAGTATATTCAGTATTCATATAAAATTTAAAAAATTGTAATAAAGATGTACGGGAGTATTGTACATTGAATAAAACTACTTAATTCCTGGCATTTCAAGTGATCTCTTTGATAACAACTTAGTAATAATAATAAACTGGTTACCAACTTGTCTGCCAAGTGTTAACTATGGAAAATGTACACTTTACACGATAACCTATAAAGGCCTATGTTTACCAGTAGCTTTATGATAGTCTGCAATGAATTAATGATGAATGAAACATAATAATAAATTCTTTTAATAATAATTTATTAAAATTTTAAGTTAATGGCTGAAGTATTTTTATAGAATTCTATTATTTTAAATAATTAATTGTCAACATTATTTTAACCACAATAGCACACCACTAGTCTTAATAATTACAAAATCAAGGTTGTCTGAATGACAATGACAAACAATCTTTTATGGTTTTATTTCAGATGATACAGTTCAAATAAACTTAGTGTGATATTTGATCAGCCATCATAAAGATGTGAGGAATAATTTTGCTGTCAAAACACATAATAACTGATGGAAACGGTATCAAAATGGCAAGATGACGTGTATTAAACAGACTGCAAGCATACTCAATTGAGCTTGTTACATAAACTAAATGATGAACATGTGATGCCCAATGAAGTAAGAAAATTAAGGTAATAATCATGTAAAATTTAAATTGCAAAACAATTGCCATTCTAAAACTTTAGTTCAGATAATATTTTGGTTAAACTATAGACATCCGGTACTCGCCTACGAGGTTGGGAGGGGGAGGGGGAGGGGGGGGGGGTCAGGGGATGCCCCCCCTACCCTTCCCCCGTTGCGGAAATGTATAGTTTATGAGTAATATTCTTTTTTGTAAAATCATAACCTCACTTTTTACACAGGAATATTGACACAAAATTACTTCTGCAACGGCTTCGGCGCTGCGGGAAGTGCAGCCCCTTCGCCCTTGCGTAGCAAATCACAGGCACCCATGCTCACCTCCGCAGCTTCGGCTTATTGGTCGCCTTCGGCGACCAGCCTCAGCCGCTACGGCTCACACAGGGGCCTGCGATTTGCTACAGCGGGCGGGGGCTGCTTTCCCTCCGCGCCTACGGCTTTAAAAAACACTAGGGGTAGGGCAGACAAGACTACGTGGAGTCGAGGTGTTCTGAGTCAGTTTTAGTACAAATTCGATCTATCTTATCTAAAATCAGGTTTCCCTAAACTCTGCTATGATAGTGGTAAATGAAACAATGTAATTTTAATTATTTAATTTATTTTATACACATGCTTTATTGCTCGCATAATGTCTTTAAATGGATCCTTTTTAAACTTTTCCACATTTCGTCTCCACAAATACTCTACTATCACGTCTGTAAAACTTTGAGAATTATTATAATTTTGTTTTCTAAAAAACCTCTTCACTGCTCTCCACTGCGACTCAATTCGTTGTGTATGAGTCCCATCTTCAGCCACAAATGGATTGTCTGGGTCTGAGTGGTTAAATTTTTTATGTGTGTACCCGTGTTCTGCCAAACAATCATATGCCCGCCAACAATCAGTATGAATTGTGGTACCCGCCGCCACATGTCTCTGTATAAGCGGCACCAGTACCTCAGCAGACCTAATATTGTCCGGGCACACCTCTAGTCTGAGATCCTCAGACCCATCTTCTATCATACCGAGCACCCAGTGGCCTTCGATGTGACGTCCTATAACAAATAAAATTAATATTAGACATTTAGTATGACAAAAAAAGGTGTAAACATAATCATACTTATATTTACCTTTATTGTATTTTCGTTTTCCAAATTTGCTCTCATCAATTTGTACAATTTTACCAGGGCCACCAATCTTTCCAGTAAATTGATTCTGTTTCTCGAGGTAGTAAATAACAACTACCTCTCTGCAGTAATTGTACCAATCACATATTGTATTTGGGCTTAAACATTGTTGTCTCTGTCGTTTATATGGGTCTTCATGGATTGTTTGATTATAAGACCATCCTTGTGAATATGCATATATGAGGTAATATATGTGGGGCATATCAAGAGTTACATTTTCAAAAGAAGTCCCTTGTCGTCGTGAGATTTTAACTCCACTGCCTCCAGCTTTCCCCTTACAGGATGCTTTAGCACATATGAAAGTACCAAGCGATTTGCAGCCACTTGAGTATGAAATTTTCATATTAGTTTTATGTTTGCCGCACTTTCGTTCCTTTAGGACCAGCCCTTCATCCTCACTATATCGAACACATTGCTCGTTCGTTCCAAGTTCACGCACAATATCCGACAGATTCCACATGAACATAATCTCAGACACGTATAGTCGACGCTTCACATAGTCGCCGTCGTCAGAAAAGTCTTCGTCGATGTGTGATGGTTCCTCGAGTAAAGCGTCAGATGCCGAAGAAGGCCCCGCTACGGGTTCGTAATCGCTCATTCTCAGGTCCGGTAAGCAAGCCAAAGTCCAAAGTAATGCAATCCAATCAAAACCAGAAACAAAGCCAAGGTCAAACGTAAGGGCAATCAAAGAAGTCCAAAAACAGAGCAGAAGTCGTCGTAAAAAACAGGGAAAACACAGCACTAAGCACAAAAAAGAACATTCGCGTGACTACTAGAGAAACGGAATGACAATTTACATTTGACATCATAGATAATATATTATATTTGACATTTACGGTTGCCGACAACATGGCCGTCAACAACCGTTCCGATTCACACTTTTTGCATCTGTTTTTGACATCTAATCTCATAACACTATACAAAATTGTCATATTTGCGTTTCGTTATACGGAATTTTTATTGAAATTTATTTTTGTCATAATTAATTAAAAACGCATTTCCGACATTCAAAAACAGTTTAAAATGTTCATGCTTAACCCTGACAAGCCTCCTAAGTTGAAAACATAACTAAAATCAAGTACCGGATATCTATAGCCAACCCAATATTTTTATTAGGATTAGTAATATGTTTATATTTTTGAGCAAATCTGATCTCTGTCTACGCAACTGAAATAAATGAATTAATGTTAATTCCAATTTTAAGTGCTAATTGCATGTCTTAAGCGATAGCGCAAGATATGTTCATAATTGATATTTTCAAAAGTTAGTGTTTACAAGCCTCGCGGACTTAATAAATCCACACCATAAGCCACTAAAACCCCTTTTTTATTTAAAAATAGCAGTTAATCGATTTAAAAAAATATTAAAGTTCAACAATCATTTATCTTTCTGACAATGTGCTTTTTATATCATTTATATGTATAATATGATTGCTAGATACGATTTCATGCGACAAAACATTGGAATATTGATTTTTAGGCGCTAGTAGAACATACCTATGTGCTTTGCGTTCGGCATGCAATACTTGATTATAATAATAATAAGAGATTTTTTTTATTACAATATTTTAAAAGTACAGAATAAATAATAGTAGTACATACTAAAAGTAAGTAGTATAAATTTTTTTGCCATGGGTGACATTTTCATGGTTTTCGAGGGTGTTGAAACCAATAGTGCTGTCGAAATGTACATCCAAGATGGCGGCTGAATTAGGTACCAATTTTTTCATCATGAGTGTCATTTTCATGGTTTTCGAGGGTGTTGAAGCCGATAGGGCTGTCGAAATGTAAATCCAAGATGGCGGCTGCAGTAGATATCAATTTTTTCATATTGGGTGTCATTTTCATGGTTTTCGAAGGTGTTGAAGCCGATAGTGCTGTCGAAATGTAAATCCAAGATGGCGGCTGCAATAGGTATCAATTTTTTCATCATGAGTGTCATTTTCATGGTTTTCGAGAGAGTTGAAGACGATAGGATTGTCGAAATGTAAATCCAAGATGGCGGTTGCAATAGATATCAATTTTTTCATCATGGGTGTCATTCTCATGGTTTTCACGGGTGTTGAAGCCGATGATGCTGTCGAAATGTAAATCCAAGGTGGCGGCTGTAATAGGTATCAATTTTTCATCATGGGTGTCATTTTCATGGGTTTCGAGGGTGTTGAAGCCGATAGTGCTGTCGAAATGTAAATCCAAGATGGCGGCTGAAGTAGATATCAATTTTTTCATCATGGGTGTTATTTTCATGGTTTTCGAGGGTGTTGAAGCCGATGGTGCTGTCGAAATGTAAATCCAAGGTGGCGGCTGCAATAGGTATCAATTTTTTCATCATGGGTGTCATTTTCATGGGTTTCGAGGGTGTTGAAGCCGATAGTGCTGTCGAAATGTATTTAAACTACTTTAAAAAAATCCGTATAATCATGTTATACGTAATTTTTTTAAGGCGCTTAAGGCATGCCGAATTGGATTTACCAATTTTTTTATCGTGTTCAAGGAATAAAAATATTTTAAAGATGGAGTCTACCAATGAGCACCTTGCCCAACTCATTATTTCATACCCTTCTGAGAAATGAGACAGAGTCTGTGTCCAGGAGTAGAACATGAATGTACATTCGAATAGATAATTGGCTATTTTACAAATACTTTTATCCTCCCAACCTTCTATCAAAAATTGCTACAGTATACTTAATTATCTTAGGTATGAATGATAATTATGTTCAAAAATTATTAGAAATTTGTGTATAATTGTGAAAGCTTCATAGATTTATGTGAAAGTAACTTTGTCTGATTACAATGGCCTCTTCTTGTCTTGACATTTTCTATGCAAACATTTATAAACGACAACAATTACAATTAGCGCACATATTCAAACTTGTAATTTATATATTTAAATATTCCTTTTTCCAGCTCAATACACTGGATATCGAATGTATTGAAGAGAACCTTTCCACTGAAAATATTCAAGTGCAAGCAGCAAGAGAGCAATTAAATGTTTACTCTATAGCACATACCACAGATGGGATTCTGAAAGGCACGGACATCACTAGAATCGAAAAGCGTACATTGCCACCAATACAAAAAAAGCCTTAAACTATTATAAAAAAGGTTAAAGAAATAAATCATATAATAAATAATATATACAATGCATTTTATTTCTACGAATCCTTCTTCATAATAAAATAATAAAAATAGTAATTAAAATTATATATACAAAAATATTATATATATATATATATATAAATCTATACTAGGCTGAAATAAAATTATTCCTTTGCCTATATCCAATTCATATTAAAAAAAAACGAAATGTCATGTTCTGATTTGCTCTACGGTCCAAATTAAATGTACCAGAGACGTCCGTCTGAACGCGTAGCGTTTCTATATAGTTTGTGATATATATGTAGCAAGCTAGTTGCCGCTGCTGGAGAGCGGCGTGACCAGATTTTATTTGAAAAATTTACTATACAGAGCAGGAAATCTACTAAATTTTAATATTACTATAAAACCATAGAGTAATGAGGACATGCATAACTTATTCTGCCACCAGGACAGCGCTACTAGAAAGTGAGGTATAATATTTGACAGATTTCATAGCGGGGAAGTTAATTTGTTCAGAAAATGTAAAGGTTGTTGTTTCTTTCTGCAATAAAAGCTATATTTTATATTAATAAGATTAAAAATAAATAAACCAAATCACAGATATTCATAAAAGTAGAACAATTAAAAAAAGTTAAAAATATGCAAAAAATTTAAAAAGCAAACACTAACGCACTGTTTTGAGTACTAATTTAATACTCTAGAAACTGGTAAACTTTTATTAAAAACCAACTTCACAATTAAATTATACTGTGTAACAAAAAAATTACCTCAGTATCAACTAGCGACATCTGGTGAACAGAAAATTATTAGCCCTCATTAGACTAGCAAAATAATTCTATACCTAAAACGATTTTTACACAATATCTATTAAAACATAAGCCGCATTTAAAGGGAAGTAATTTAAAGGAGAATATATTTTTAAGTCATAATGCATATCATTTGATTACATCGCAATTGTTTGTAATTTGATAGACACAATGCATAATACTATCAAAACATAAAACAATATAAAAACCTAGTAACATAAAACAATATAAAAATCTATTTTTTCTCGCAAAATTGTACTGTATAATATTATGAGCATCAGTTTATAAGTTCTGACATCAAAATGTGACCAGTAGTAAACAGTATCAACAAATTAAGGAAGTTAGTGAAAAAAAAAGAATAAATAAGTCAGTCCTAATAATAAGTAAGTAAGCTACTGGCTCAAATGCAGAGAGCGGTGCTCCTCGATAACAGCCGCGATAATCCACCAGTTTCTCTCCGTTTCTCCCTAACCCTCAGCCGTTTAGTCTCCCCTACCGAGACCTTCCATCTGGTTGGGTTTTTATTTATTTATGTATTTTATTGATATTTCTGTATATTTATCATTCTCATTTATATATTTATACAGCCCAACCAGATGAGAAAACTATACAAATACCCTAAAAAGTAAGTCAGTCATAAATATATATATTTCTTACACGACGAACATCTTTAAGAGGCGAGATTTTTACACTCTTTGCTATGAAGTACCTGTGAATCCGATTATGATTTTGTTATGTTTTGCAATTACATTCTTAGCAATAAGTACTGAATTGTCTTCTTTCGATTTTGATAACCAAAGTAATCCTATTATTAATTTATTTATTTATTTAATTTATTTAGAAAACCAACAGCGTATCTAGTAAATTTTAACATTAATGTAACAAACTAAAAGTATGACCAATAACAGGTTTCCCTTAAATTGCTTGATTGATTGATAAATTGAAGAAAAGGAAAGTAGAACAATGTAATAGATAAATTATAAGCAAAATTATAAGCAATTCAATGTAATTACAAAATAAAGGATCTTATTCCACTCGACACGATAATTTTGATCACATTTTTTTTTACATAATTACGAATAGCCACAACGCAACTTAACTACAACTACAAACAAACTACAAACTTAACTTTGAAACTACAAAATAATGATATTTAATATAATCAGGCGTTACTTTGCGGAAGTCCATTATATTAAAGTTGGCAAAAAATTGCTTCGCGCACATCCGATAAAATCGATAAAATGAAATACCGACACTACGATACAATAAACAAAAAAATAATGAACTAAATTATGTATTGCTCGTTCTAGAAAGAAAGACGTCCATAAATTTAAAGTTCCGTGATTGGGATCCCATAATTTTAATATGTAAATCTAATATGTTGATCTATCTATACATCTATTCAAATAAATAAAATTGAAGTGTCTGTTTGTAATATCAAAATAACAGATTTTTACTCAATGCATATGAACGTATATACGGTACTTATAACAAAAACACATTTTTTTTAATTTTTGTCTGTCTGTCGGTCTGTCTGTCTGTCTGTCTGTTTGTTCCGGCTAATCTCCGTAACGGCTGGACCGATTTCGACAGGACTTTCAGTGGCAGATAGCCGATGTTCTAAGGAGTAACTTAGGCTACTTATATTTGAGAAAAAGAATTAGGGTTCTGAGCAACATAATTAAAACCCTCAATTATACGCGGGCGAAGTCGCGGCGCACAGCTTGTCAACAATATGTTGATTTTTCAAATATTACCAAAAAATGCTTTCAAGGAGCCCAAATCTACTAAAAAAGTAGAAATTTTGTCAACCTGGTCTCGCTGCTGTGGAGTTGGAGAGCAACTAGTGATGTCCTCCTAAGTCCTGAATAATGTTCTTTATGTTGCATCCCTCACTCGTGAGCTACTTCATTTGATATCCCGTGACAGCAAGTTTAAACAA
This sequence comes from Parnassius glacialis, assembly GCA_033319125.1. Classification (NCBI taxonomy): domain Eukaryota; kingdom Metazoa; phylum Arthropoda; class Insecta; order Lepidoptera; family Papilionidae; genus Parnassius; species Parnassius glacialis. Next base: position 30,811,713 of record JAVANC010000002.1, read on the forward strand.
AGAGTTACTCAAATTTAAGCATTTAACAACATGGATATAATATTCGTTCCTTCTTACTTAAAAGACAATACGAATCGTCTCGCAAAAGAGTGAGAGATTGACTCGGATATTACTCTCTATCGAAAGACTATAGTTCGGCCGTTCAGAGAATACGTTCCTGACACCTATCAGTTAGTCACGACTAGTGATGGGCACAACATAACACTGAGTTCGTTACCGTTCCTCCAAAATGAACAGCCGCGTTATTTTTACGATTATTTTCGTTTTAAATTGGCGGAATCATTTAAAATGTATATTTTAGTAATTTAAGTGGAAACCAAAAAAGGTAATATTAATATAATAAAATTGTTTTATTTATTCTTTGTTACATAGTTACAATCTGTATTTCTATGCAATAAAGTACATTGACTTGAATGTGCGTACAGAATATTAATCAGACTCCGATTCGCTTGAGAAGGTGGTGTCTTCATTACCATCTTCGCCTACATGTATAATTATATTATTATCAATAACAGAATCAATCCTGATATCTCGGTCAAAATGTTCCACAATCATGTTTTTAGTCTTCTCAACAACCTTTGCCCAGTCATCTCTTGTGAGTTCCCCGCAGGCTTCTTTTAATAGGGTCATCATCTTTTTCGTGCTGAATGGCGGGGAAGTATTGTGGGGGACGGCGTAACTTTTTATTTGAGCCCAGATTAGCTCAATCGCGTTATATACGGTGGAATTCTTAGAACGCGATGACCGTACTCCAGAGCCAGTTCATCAGAAACAGAAACTTTTTTATTAAATACAGATTATAAATAATACTTATTGAAAGTCACTCTTTTGTTTGATTACCACTGATTCGGAAAAAACCTCTGTCCTGGGAAGAACCAGCAAGAAACCCAGCGGGACTTCTTTTTTTATAAATAACAGCTTACAATCATGATGTTACACAAATTAACAACATAACAAATTAGAAATAGCTTGGTAGCGATCACCTCATTTCCAGGGGTTATTATCATCCATAAATTCCTTAATATTATAATAACCCTTTTTATACAAACTTAGTTTAATAAAGTTTTTGAACTTTGAGCAGGTCAAATTTTGTATATTTTCTGGAATTTTGTTGTAAAAGCGTATACATCGCCCCAAGAATGAATTACTGACTCGATGGAGTCGAGTAACTGGTACTACCAGCTTGTGTCTGTTCCTAGGATTTACAGAATAAATATTACTTATTTTTGTAAAACTACTTTTATTTTTGTGTACGTACATTACATTTTCATAAATGTATTGAGAGGCCAAAGTTAATATATTAATTTCCTTAAATTTTTGTCGCAGCGACTCTTTAGGCTTTAAATCATAAATTGCTCTTATGGCCCTCTTCTGTAAAACAAATATAATTTCAGTGTCAGCTGCGTGTCCCCATAGCAAAATACCATACGACGTTATGCTATGGAAATAGCTAAAGTAAACTAGTGTAGTTGTTTCAACACTACATAGACTTCTAATCATTTTTACGGCATATGCTGCAGAACTAAGTCTGCTTGCTAGTTTTGATATATGGGGGCTCCATTGATGCTTCGCGTCTAGTGTGATTCCAAGAAAAATGGTGGTATCTACAAGACTCAGTTTCTCCCCATTTAAAATTACATTAGTATTTAATTGTTTGACATTCGGAGTCATAAATTTCATACATTTCGTTTTAGTGCCATTTAAATGCAAATTATTAACATTGAACCAATTTACTAATTTAGATATAGCATTATTTACTTCGTCATATTTTAGCAATTGTCGACTTAATATGAAAATTAAAGGAATGTCATCTGCAAATAATACTATATCATGGTTATCTCCTACTATGTAAGGTAAGTTATTAATGTATACAAGAAACAGAAAGGGGGCGAGAATTGAGCCTTGAGGCACGCCCATCTGTACCATCGACCCGGAAGAACTCATACTGTTAATGACAATTTTTTGCGTTCTCTTAAATATGAAATAATTAATTTAAGAGCATCACTTCTTACACCGTAGTGTTGAAGTTTCCTGATTAATGTTTCATGGTGAACACAATCGAAGGCTTTGGATATGTCACAAAATATACCCAAAGCATCATGTGAATTCTCCCATGCATTAAATATATATTTAATCAGCTCAACACCGGCATCAGTTGTCGAGCGACCCCTTGTGAAACCAAATTGATTTTTATGAAGTAAATTATTTATATTAAAGAAATTTAACATTTGATAAAGAATATTTTGTTCAAAAATCTTACTAAGTGTTGGTAGTACAGAAATAGGTCTAAAATTGGCGGGGTCTAATGTACTACCAGATTTAAATAAAGGTATTACTTTACTATGCTTCATTAAATCAGGAAACTTACCAGATTCGATACTAGTATTAAAAATAATAGCTAAATGAGGCGCGATTGTATCTATTATAGACGCAATAACTTTAACGGAAATCCCCCACAGATCCGCAGTTTTCTTAACATCAATAGTTTTAAAATATTTTAACAATATCTTTTGATGACACTTTATGAAATGTAAAATTCTTTGTACACGCATTTACATTTTGTTTAAGTAATGATTCGGCGACGGCAGGAGAAGAATTCAGTGACTTAGTGGTCAAGATCGGAATACCAGTAAAATATTTCTCAAAAACCATTGCTACGTTCTGATCTGATACAGTTAATTTGTTGTTAACACTTAACTGGTAATTTGAATTGCGAGAGTTGATCTTACCAGTTACCATCGATTTCGTATCGCACATTTGCCGCTTTATTTTCTTTAACTAATTTAATTAGCTCTAGTTTTAGCATCTGCATATTTGCGTCAATGCCTTTTGCTTATAACCAAGCCACCGTTTCTTCTTTTTTATTAGCTTGGGTAGGTGGTTTCTGTATTTGAACCGAGTGATAGGAGGCATTATCCATGAATATTACAGAAGGCTCTGGTAGGCTGGGCAAAAGCACGTTCTGGAACCACTCTTTAAATGTAGTGTACGTAAAATATAATCTTCCGTGCCAGTAGAGCCGAACTTTTTTTTATTAATATTTTTTTTTTATAGGATAATGGTGACAAACGAGCACACAGTCCACCTGATGGTAAGTGATTCCTGCGGCCCATAGACATCTACATCTATCCTCTATTAAAAATCAAAATGTAGATGCGTTGTCACCCGTGAGGACTAAGATCCTAACTCCAAGCGCCTGAGAGACGCGTTCTTGTACTTGTTCGACAGGTAACAGGGGTCCGCCATTTTGCCGCTCCCGCTCAAAGTAATCTTGCAGCTTGATGATTAACTCACGGGCTCCACTTTTCAATGTTTGTCCACGTTTAGGCATTATTATGCACCAAAAGTAAAAAGAACGCAATACAAAACACAATCGAAGTCCGATTTAGCGCCGATGTTAGTTTGAAAAGCAGAAACAGTTCATTAAACGAAAGCCGGGTAATCAAATAGAAACAGATCGAAAACACTTGAAGAACATGGTCTATGCGCACGAAACGACAACAGACGACTGTTTTAGGGTCACAAAATGGCGGCCCATAATGCCATTTGGGGTTACCATTTTTAACCTAAATATAAAAATGCTACTTTCTTTCGCGCGTTCGGTTTGGTCGTAGTTTTATTTTATATTTAATAAAAGTTATCTTATAGTCCATTATTATCAAATTCTTAATAAGAAAAACAAAACTTATTATTTTATAAAGTATAACTGTATAAGAACAGATTAAGATACTGTTATTGCCTGTTATTGTTAGCACAGCACTACAAATATAAAGCGCTGACATAACCTTGTAATAGCGCAGTATAGATTTAGAAATATATTGTTTACGAAGTTATTTGACACTCAGTTTGGCACAAAATTATAACATTCATTGATTATTGATATAATAATGTTGTTTTAATGCTCATCAATTATTAAAACGGTAAACAACCAGCAAAAATATTTTTATCGTAACTGCAACGCCATTACAAAGTTACGTCGTCAGTTCAATCGCGACGTGTCAGGAACGCATTTTCTGAACGGCCGAACTATAGACCATCTATACATACATACAAATAATACATATACATACAAATAAATAAAATTGAAGTGTCTCTTTGTAATGTCGAAATAACAGCTTTTTACTATAGCATATGAAAGTAACTATATACGGTACTTTTAACAAAAACACGATTTTTAAAATTTTTGTCTTTCTGTCTGTCTGTCTGTTTGTCGGCTAATCTCCGAAACGGCTAGACCGATTTTGACCGGACTTTCACTGGTAGATAACTGATGTAATGAGAAGTAATTTAGGCTACTTTTATTTTAGAAAAAGAAAGGTTTCCGTGCAAAAAATTAAAACCCATGAAATCCAATTGTAATAGATTACGCGCGGGCGAAGTTGCGGGGAACAGCTAGTAGATAAATAAATATGTAGCTAGGACTGGACGCGCCTCAAAATAGTTATCACAATAATGTAGCAATATATAAATGAGTTGGATTAAATATAAATGAAATTAAAGTGTCTGTCTATAATATCGAAGTAACTACCCTATAATGAGCTAAGAGGGTTATTGCATGCAATTATAAATGTATGATAATAATAAATAAAAATTTATTTCATTTCCAATTACACATGTTTATATACAGGAACAAATATGATTACAATTAAATAAAGTAACAATAAGTCTAACAAAAATAACGTGCTATGATAAAATTAAAACTACGTGTAGCTTAATAAAGTAGAATCTACAAAAGGAAAATAGAAAAGTCAGGTTTATAATATTATCTACCTGCCTGAACTAGTTTGAGTACCTATGACATGAATATAACCGTTTTCAAAAAATTGTATGTCTGTCCGGGCTGATCTTCGAAATTGCAATACCAATTGTGATCAAAGTTTACGAATAGATAAAGAGCAAATTTTTTGTAAAATAAAAAACTATGACTCAACATTAATGGATCCAACCCCACTTGGGTTGCTAAGCTGAAGCTGTTTGCTAATTTATTAATACAAATAGAAATATAATTGCCTAATATGTAATATATTATTTGGTTGTGTAAGAAAAAAGAGATTGGAATAAAACAATCAAATCACATAGTTACATAGTATTTAATAGCTTTAAAAAAAAGAATACTGGCAATGCTATCTAACACTACAAATACTTCGGTTTATCACTCAAACTAAACTAAAATGTTTGTGCATTTGGACCCTTTTTAGAGTCCCATACCCAAAGGGTAACCAACGGGACCCTATTACTAAGCGCCGCTGTTCGTTCGCCCGTCAGTTCGTCGATCTTTCTGTCAGAGGGCTCTAAAGGGGCTCCCCTACGTACTAGAAACGTGTATTACGATGGTACACAACCCATCATGCGCGAGTCCGATTCGCACTTGGCCGAATTTTTATTTATTTTTTGCACGGAACCCTAATTCTTTTTATAAAATAAACGTAGCCTAACTCCTTATAATATCTGCTATTAGCCGGAACAAACAGACATACATTTAATTTGATTGTTTTATTCCAATATCCAATATTTTGTTATTTACTATTCTTATAATACACACAGCAAACACCGAATATCATTACATCATCAGAGTAATGACTATCATAGAGGGAATAATAAAATAAGAACAAAATTTTAGTTGTTGAACTATTTATGTCATATAGCAACACGGGCCGCCAACTTACTATGCATAATATGAAGTTTTATGTTGTACAAAATAAGATAGCTTTATTATACCAGATGGAAGTTAGCGTAGAACATTCTTTTTTTTAACTAAACTGTATGCCAATTAGTTGCTCCATAAATGCTCCAGCAGAATCCGAAATTGCTCCAGCTCTATTGTTATTAGTTAATTTATAATTAATTTAAAAAAAAATTAAGTATCAAAAATTTAATTTTGCATAAAAGTATAAAATATCTACTTTTTTAAATTAAGCTGTATGCCAATTAATTGCTCCTTAAATGCTCCAGCAGAATCAGAAATTGCTCCAGCACTATTGTTATTAGTTAATTTATAATTAATTTAAAAAAAAATTAAGTATCGGCAATTCAATGTTTTTAAAAAACATAAAATATCTACGTTTTAAAATTAAACTGTATGCCAGTTATTTGCTCCTTAAATGCTCCAGCAGAATCCGAATTTGCTCCACCTCTATTGCTATTAGTTAATTTATAAATATTTTTTAAAAAATGTAAGTATTGAAAATTTAATTTTACTATAAAACAGAAAATATATAGTTTTTAAAATTAAACTGTATGCCAATTATTTGCTCATTAAATGCTCCAGCTGAATCAGAAATTGCTATACCTCTATTGCTTTTCGTTAATTTATAATTAATTTTTAAAAAATTAACCAGAAGGAAGTTAGCGTAGAACATATTTTTTTAAATTAAATTGTATGCCAATTAATTGCTCCTTAAATGCTCCAGCAGAATCCGAAATTGCTCCACCTCTATTGTTATTAGTTAATTTAAAATTAATTTTTAAGAAAAACTAAGTATCGAAAATTTAATTTTGCTATAAAACAAAAAATATCTACTTATTAAAATTAAACTGTACGCCAATTATTTGACCTTTAAATGCTCCAACTGAATCCGAAATTGCTATATGTCCATTGCTATTAGTTAATTTATAATTAATTTAAAAAAAGTTAAGTATCGAAAATTTAATTTTGCACTAAAGTATAAAATATCTACTTTTTTAAATTAACCTGTATGCCAATTAATTGCTCCTTAAATGCTCCAGCAGAATCCGGAATTGCTATACCTCTATTGCTATTAGTTGATTTATAATTAATTTAAAAAAAAAATTAAGTATCGAAAATTTAATTTTGCTATAAAACATAAAATATCTCCTTTTTGAAATTGAACTAAATGGCAATTAATTGCTCCTTAAATGCTCCAGCTGAATCCGAAATTGCTCCATCTCTTTTGCTATTACTTGATTTATAATTAATTTAAGAAAACAAAGGATCGAAAATTTAATTTTGCTATAAAACATACAATATCTGCTTTTTAAAATTAAACTAAATGCCAATTAATTGCTCCTTAAATGCTCCAGTAGAATCCAAAATTGCTCCACCTCTATTGCTATTCGTTAATTTGTAATTAGTTTTGAGAAAGAGTGATCCCATTTGAGTAATAGTGCCATCATCAATAGAATGTAGTAACATTCTATAGTAAAAGTCATTTCATCGAATAAAAATTGATTGACTCTCAAAAGTGGTGCGTATAAAATGGTATAAAGCCAAAAAATTAATATTGATGGGTGAGTTTTGAAATTATGGATTCTTATGAATGGATTAGACAACCATCTTAATATTTTTTTTTTGTGTTTGTGCCATCTAACGTCTATTCTACGTACCACCATGAGAGTTAATCAATTTTGATTTGATAAAATGACTACTTATAGAAAGAAAGAAATAGATGGTGCTACCAAATAAAATTACGTATATAATAGATAGTAATTACCTAATTAACAAACAAAACAGATATGTCTCTTCTTAAGATCGAAGGAGATGATGCACTGTGACACATATGTATATAATTTTATGTAAATAAATGAATGATACACACCATCCATGTTATTCAAAAATCATTAATGAATAATTGAAATGTTTCCCTGTAATACAAAAGTTTCACTTCTGTCGTGTGTCTTCACGACACACACTGTTTTTTGTAACGCTTTTGTAATATATTTATATAAGTTATACAAATAAATAACTTACATAATATATATAAGTATTAATATAATTTATACTTTTTTAAATTTAACACTGAGAAAATTAATAAAAATATATAAATATAAAGCTAAGGTGGAAATTCAAATAAACGAATAGGCAACATGACAGCTAAGTAAGTGAACAAGGCTATTTCTTAACACTGTAGTTGTCGCGCCTTATAAAAACAAGAAGTGGTCACATGGATTTCATATGTAGTCCAATCTAAAATAAGAAGAAAGCCGTAAAATATCAACTTTACCTAATACATACTCTATTTTAAATAAAACAAGGGAACATTTAGTCAACGGTTAATTATATTAAATAAACAAAAACATTTATACCTCCTTTTTATTCAAATAATAATAATGTAAGAACTTTTACATATTAATATATGAAAATGACACATTCATTTCAAAGTGAGATCACAAATTATTATTTGCTGTGTATAATAATGTGATCACTAGTGTTTCCTCTATTCGTTGATGTACTCTTCAACCAGCAAGTTATTATTTAAAAATAAATCATAAATAAATGCACATGCACGTGCTGCACTGAGCACGTCCTCCTACTTTTCAACTTTTAATACTTGACATGTCAAAAGATTCATTTTAAGTGACTTTTCTGAAAATTTAAATATTATAATCCACCCGACCACTGTAGCTTTTAGGTGTAACTTTTAGGTTTTTCCAAAATTGATTTGTAATGTGATTGCGGATCGATATCGATATTTTTTTTATTACTCATTGAAAAAGCATCAAAATTTAAGCACTCAACTAAAGAAGAACATTATTGAGTAGATTCTGTTACCTAGTCTAAACATAATTGACAATGACAGCTGAGTAGCTGAGATGCGGCTTTTGGACTTTGGACTTTTTGCTTATTATTTTATATCAATCTAAAGGTCTTTGACCAGTGATTTTAAAGATAACATGTCCTGAGTGGGCTAAGCCCACGTAACTGGCCTTTTACTTGTATTAAAATAAAAATGTACATAAACAATTTCTATCCTTAGATAAAATAAATTCATAAAATATTTTATCTGTTAACTAAATGATGCCCGCGACTTCGTCCACGTGGACTAAGGTTTTTTAATTCCCGCGGGATTTATTTAATTTTCTGGGATAAAATGAAGGTGATGTGTTAATTCAGAGTACCCAAATATATATACAAGAATTGCTCGTTTAAAGGTAGTAATAAAAGTAGTAGTAGAGCAATTCTTTAAACAAAAAAATAACAATTATAAATTAATGAGGGCTAATAATCTTCCACTCACCAGATGTCGCTACTAGCGACTGAGGTAAAGTTTTTTGTTACACAGTGTCGTTTAATTGAGAAATTAGTTTTAAATAATAGTTTATCATTATCTAGAGTATTATATTAATACACAACACAATGCGTCAGTGGTTTGATTTTTAATTTTTTGCACATTATAACTCTTTTTTTTTAAAAAAATCGTCTTTTAGTTATATTTATAGTTTGGTTTATTCATTTCTAATGTAATTAATATAAAATATAACTAATAATACAGAAAGAAACCTTAAAGATTACATTTTCCTAAGAAATTATCGTCCCCGCTATGAAATCTGTCAAATATTTTACCTCACTCGAAAGTGGCGCCGCCCTGGTGGCAGAAAAGTCGTGGATGCCCTCATTAATTAATAGGGAGCAATTATATAAGGTGGTACGCAAAAAAGACGCTAGATGGCTTAAACACAAAAAAACTATTAACATGTTTGTCCAATTCATTCATAAGAATCCATAATTTCAAAACTCACCGGTTAATATTATTTTTTTGGGTTTATGCCATTTAGTATCTATTCTACGTACCACCTTGAGAGTCAATCAATTTTTGTTCGATAAAATGACTTTAACCATAGAATGTTACTACATTCTATTTATGATGGCGCTATTACTCAAATGGGATCACTATCTAAAAATTAATTATAAATTAACTAATAGCAATAGAGGTGGAGCAATTTCGGATTCTACTGGAGCATTTAAGGAGCAATTAATTGGCATACAGTTTAATTTTGAAAAGTAGATATTTTCTGTTTTACAGCAAAATTTAGTTTTCGATACTTAATTTTTTAAAAAATTAATTATAAATTAACTAATAACAATCGAGGTGGAGCAATTTCAAATTCTGCTGGAGCATTTAAGGAGCAATTAATTAGCATACAATTTAATTTAAAAAAATACTGTTCTACGCTAACTTCCTTCTGGTTAATTTAAAAAAAAAATATTATGGATTAACTAATAACAATACAGGTGGAGCAATTTCGGATTCTGCTGGAGCATTTAAGGAGCAATTAATTGGCATACAATTTAATTTAAAAAAATAATGTTCTACGCTAACTTCCTTCTGGTTAATTTTTTAAAATTAATTATAAATTAATTAAAAGCAATAGAGGTATAGCAATTTCTGATTCAGCTGGAGCATTTAATGAGCAAATAATTGGCATACAGTTTAATTTTAAAAACTATATATTTTCTGTTTTATAGTAAAATTAAATTTTCAATACTTACATTTTTAAAAAAATATTTATAAATTAACTAATAGCAATAGAGGTGGAGCAAATTCGGATTCTGCTGGAGCATTTAAGGAGCAAATAACTGGCATACAGTTTAATTTTAAAACGTAGATATTTTATGTTTTTTAAAAACATTGAATTGCCGATACTTAATTTTTTTTAAAATTAATTACAAATTAACTAATAACAATAGAGCTGGAGCAATTTCGGATTCTGCTGGAGCATTTAAGGAGCAATTAATTGGCATACAGCTTAATTTAAAAAAGTAGATATTTTATACTTTATTGCAAAATTAAATTTTTGATACTTAATTTTTTTTTAATTAATTATAAATTAACTAATAACAATAGAGCTGGAGCAATTTCGGATTCTGCTGGAGCATTTATGGAGCAATTAATTGGCATACAGTTTAGTTAAAAAAAAGAATGTTCTACGCTAACTTCCATCTGGTCTTTATTATTCTCACCTTCTTTTATTTACAAAGTTGTTGCTACTTTTCCTTAGAGTATTAAACTAACTGAATACTCTAAGTACTTTTCTATTCCATAGACGCCTCAATTGAAGTGCCATTAGCGACGCAAAAAAACCTTGTCGATAAATTAATTTCGTCTATTACTTAGTAAAATTAATGATTTTGAATAATCCAGTTCGTATAATACGTAAATAAATCAAAAAGTAAAAAAAAAAACTACATCTGTAATCTTACAACCAAAACGTAGTCAAATAATACGGAATTTCTTGTTATCGTTGTTAAAATATATCGTTAAAAAGGTAACTATGAAATCTACTTAAATTCAACCGGTATGTTTCTGCCAAATTATCCCTAGTCTAATTATGGGTTATACGGGATATATTAATCAATTACTCTATTGAAATATTTATTTATTTACTTTTATCTAATCGACACAGGGTTTGCTTCACGAAACGCACACAGAGGACACTGCTACGAAAGTATAAATACCACGGCATCATTGCGGTCTGCCTCCTCTTTTCTCCACACCACAACTACCAATAAATTTATTATGAACGTATTATTTGTTTCCTCTCTGCTCCCTCAAGATTTTATCCATCATTCACTCATTTATTACAGGCTTTCAAAAGTTCTCTACTGAATATAGGCTTATTCATAGATTTCCTCATTATAAAATT